>CM077313.1:51789799-56789799 GCA_039655065.1 Glossophaga mutica | reverse complement strand
CATCCAAGATTACTCTATCCAGCAAAGCTATCATTTAGAATGAAAGGGCAGATAAAGTGCTTTTCAGACAAGGTCAAGTTAAAGGAGTTCATCATCACCAAGCCATTATTATATGAAATGTTAAAGGGACTTATCTAAGAAAAAGAAAATCACAACTATGAACAGTAAAATGACAACAAACTCACAACTATCAACAAATGAACCTAAAGGAAAAGACAAACAACAAAAATAAAAGCTAAGCAAAGAACTAGAACAGGAACAGAATCACAGAAATGAACATCACATGGAGAGATTTTGGTGTGGAGGGGGAAGGGAGAAATAGGGGGGAAAGCATAGGGAAAAAGAAGCATAATCGGTAGGCATAAAATAGATAGGGAGAGGTCAAAAATAGTATAGGAAACAGAGAACTCAAAGAACTTATATGTACAATTGGTGGACATGAACTAGGGGGGCAACGCTGGAGGGTTGCGGGATGCAGGGCAGAGAGGGAACAAAGGGGGAGAAATTGGGAAGACTGTAATAGCATAATCAATAAAATATACTTAGAAACGGAAGGAAGAAATATCTCAAATAAACAATCTATCCATACACACAACAGAATATTTAAAAAGAGACAAATAAAGACTGGAGTAAGTAGAATGAAAAAGTACTAAAGATGAGAGAGGAGATAAGTGACATAGAGACCCCAAAATCAATAAAAATATTATTGAAACCAAAGGTTGATTCTTTGAAAAGATAAACAGGATTGAAAAACTCCTAACCAGATTAATTAAGAAAAAAAAGAGAGAGAGGACCCAAATAAAATCAGAAAAGAAAAAAGAGAAGTAACAACTGACATCATATAAATACAAAGGGTTTTAAGAAAATACTATGAACAAGTATATGCCAAAAAGTTGTACAACCTGAGTGAAATATACAAATTCCTAGAAACATACAATCTCTCAAAACTGAATTAGGAAGAATCAGGAAACCTGAATAGACCAATTACCACAAATAATATTGACATAAAAATCAAAAACTCCAAGAAAACAAAAGTCCTAGATGTGATGGCTTTGCAGGCAAATTTTATCAAACATTCAAGGAAGAACCGACACCTATCCTTCTCAAACTATTTAAAAAAATTCAAGAGGAGAGAAGACTTCTAAGATCCTTTTTATGAGGCCAACATCGTCCTAATTTCAAAACCAGATATAGGCACTAAAAAAAATGAAAATTGTAGGCCATATCCCTGATGAATTTAGGTGCAAAAATCTTCAACGAAATAATAGCAAACAATATCCATCAATCCATTAAAAATAGCATACACCATAATCAACTGGGATTCATTTTGGGGGATGTAAAGATGGTACAATATTTGCAAATCAATAGATGAGATATATCACATAATAAAATGAATGATAAAAATCACCTGATCATATCAATAGATGCAGAAAGAACATTCTGTAAAATCCAGCACCGATTTATGATGAAAACTCTTTCATCGAAGTGGGAATTTAAGGGATTATACCTCAACAAAATAAAGGTCATATATGACAACCCTACAGCCAACATCACACTCAATGGGCAAAAACCAAAAGCATTTCCCTTAAGACCAGGAACAAGACAGGAATGTTCACTTTCACCACTCTTATTCAACAAAGTGCTGGAGGCCCTAGCCACAGCAGTCAAACAAGAAGAAGAAATAAATGGCATCCAAATTTGGAAGTAGGAAGTAAAGCTGTAATTATTTGCAGATGACATAATACTATACATAAAGAACCTCTAAGACTCCACCTAAAAATACTAGAAATAGTAAATGAATTCAGTAATGTAACAGAATACAAAATTCAGGAACCAGTGGCATTTTCATATACCAATAATGAACTATCACAAAGAAGAATTAAGAAAACATTCCTATTTATTATTGTAAGAACAACAAAAAATTAAGGCACCTAGGAATAAATTTAACCGATGTGATAAATTACCTGTACTTGGAAAGTTAAAGGACATTGAAAAAAGAAATTGAGGGAGATACAAATAAGTGGAAGCACATACTGTGTTTATGGATTGGAAGAATTAACATCATTAAATTGTTCATACTATCCAAACCAATCTTATAGAGTCAATGCAATTCCAATTCAAATAAAAATGGCATATTTCATAGATCTAGAACAAATATTCCAAAATATATATAAAGAATGAAAAAGATCCCAAATCACCTTAGCAATCTTGAGAAAGAACAAAGTTGGAGGGATCATAATACCTGACATCAAACTGTACTACAATGCAGTTGTAATCAAAACAGCCTTGTACTATTACATGAGCAGGCATATAGATTAATGGAACAGAACAGACAGCCCAGAAATAAATTCATGCCTTTGTGGTCAGTTAATATTGGGCAAAAGAGGCAAAAGTACACAGTGGAGTAAAGACAGTCCCTTCAATAAATAGCATTATGAGAAGTGGATATGTACATGAAAAAAAAAAAAAAAAGAAGAAGAAAGAAACTAGGCCACCAAATTACACCACACACAGGAATAAACTTAAAATGGATAAAAGACTTAAATATAAGTCATGAAACCATAAAAATCCTAGAAGAAAACATATGCAGTAAAATCTCAGATAACTCTAACAGCAATATTTTCTGCTGATATATCTCCTAGGGCAAGGGAAACAAAGAAAAATATAAACGAATTCATTCATATTTTTGGACTACAAAAAAGCTTTCATACAAACTAAAAAGTTTTTGCACAGCAAAAGAAACCATCAACATAATGAAAAAGGAATCTTCTGTTTGGGAAAACATATTTACCAATGATACATCTGATAAGGCATTAATTTCCAAAATATATAAAGAACTTATACCACTCAACACCAGAGAGACAAACAATCTAATTTAAAAAAATGTACAAGACCTGAATAGACACTTCTCTGAAGAGGACATATAGATGGACCATAGACATATGAAAAAATGCTCAACATCACTAACCATTAAAAGAGATGCAAATTAAAATCACGATGAGATATCACTACACAGCTGCTAGAATGGCTATCATCAATAAATCAACAAACAAGTGCTGGCAAGGATGTGGAGAAAAAAGAACCCTTGTGCACTATTGGTGGGAGTTCAGCCACTGTGGAAAAGAGTATGGAATTTCCTCAAAAAATTAAAAATGGAACTGCCTTTTGACCCAGAGAGCCCAATCTGGGAATATATCACAAGAATCACAAAACATTAATTCAAAAGAATATATGCACACCTATGTTCATTGCAGAGTTATTTATGACAGCCAAGATCTGGAAACAGCCCAAGTGCCCACCAGTAGATGAGTAGATATAAAAGCTGTGGTACATTTACACAATGGAATACTACACAGCTGTAAAAAAGAAGAAACTCTTACCTTTTACAACGCAATGGGTGAATCTGAAGATTACTGTGCTAAGTGAAATAAGCCAGTCAGAGAAAGACAAAAATCATATGATCTCACTTATATGTGGGATCTAATCATCATCATTGAAATGAGCAAAATGAACAGACGAATGAAATAAAACCAGAGGAATGGATAAGTGGAACAGACTGACAGTTATCAGAGGGTAGAGGGAAGTAGACACTGGATGAAAGAAGGTGAAAGGATTGGCAACCCACCTCCCCACAAATGTATATAACTCATAGGCACAAACAACAGTGTGATGATAGCCAGAAGAAAATGGGGTGGGGGCTAGGTGGAACAGGTCAAAGCAGTGGGGAAATGGGGACAGAAAGGGACTTTGCTTGGGGTGGTAGATGCATGATGCAGTGTACAGATTGAGTTGTACACTAAACCTGTATGGTTTGGTGAACCAATTTCACCCCAATAAATTCATACATTTATCTTATTGGAATGTCACAACAATCTTTTGAGTAAGTAGAGGTACTGGTATACATTAGATACTTAAGAACCTTGAGACTCGGAGAAGTTAGACTTGCCCAATGTCACTGAGGTTATAAAGAAGCAAATGGAACCAAACCAAATTTTGTTGTTCCAAATCCACTATTACGTGCTTTATACCATCCTGTCTTTTCTGGAGAACTGTAGATAATTTGAGTGAAAAGGTTATTTTTATAAATAAGTGGGAGAGGGTAATTATTCTTTTTTGAATAATCAAAAATTTCCTTTAAAGAAAGTGTAGCACTTGTTCTAAATGAATTATTAGACCAAACATTTTTATTATGGAGAGATCACCAAAAAGATTTTTTCAAGTTGGGCCCCGTGGTGTTCTAAGATATTTGGAACAAAGGCATGTAGGCCAGTCTGGGAGCTAAAGAATGCTAGGGTGATATCTCAGCTTCAATCAGAGAAGACAGTTGTTCATCTGTCTTCAATACAGGAATATGAATAAGCTGTCTTTTTAAGAATTTTATGTCTTAATAAAAATTAAATATAAATAAAATAATAAAAAAACAGTGACACACTGACTTAAATTATTGTTTTTTTTTTTTTTTTTTTTTTTTTTTTTTAAATTATTGTTAATAAAATTAAAGCCCAGTGTTTTACCTGTGGTCCCACAGACAGCAAGTAACTGAACTTTCACCACGCGGTTAATGCTCCCCACATACAGACCTTTATGTGACAGTGTGCTGCCTCTGATTCCAGTTTTAAATTTCTTTCCACTCGTGTAATTACTTGAAGAATATTATTTCTTACACATTGCTGTTGATCACAGTGTATTTGATACCAGTATTATTTTTTAAAAAGTAAACCATGACCGTGGGCTTGGGTATCATGGCATTTAGAAAAATTTCTTTTCAAATATTTCAAGCTTTACTTGACACCCTCATTTCCACAATTCCTATGGCTATGAGTTCTCAACAATTCCACCTCCTTTTTTATACACAGATACCATGATCTCAAATCCCCTGGAAAAAAAAAAAAGCCCCATTTTACATAGTCAACCGTGTGTAAAGCCAGATCAGTTATAAGTGCATAAATCATGCATTTGCACCTGCATAAAAAAGTGCTGCATTATACAAATGATTTGTTCTTGCCAAGATGATGTTTAATAGAGCCAAACGCAGCAGAATTGTGGTGTTTCTAATTCTTTTCTTCTGTCTGAAGTTTCTCCCATGCTTTCCTGAGCCTGTGTCCTCCAATAACATTAATAATACTGGCTATCATTTATTAAACTCTTCTTCTGCAACAGGCATTTTATTTATGAAACTCAACACAACTCTGCAAGACATTTATTAGTTTCCATATTTTTCAGATGAGGAAAGTGTGGTTCAAGAAATTGCAGAAACGAGTCACACCAATAATCTCTATGGTTTCGGAGCTACTTTATCACTTCACCTGCTAGAAGACCTCTCCAGACGTTGGCAGGAAACACAAAATAAAGAGTAATATATTTCCTTTTAGGTGACTCTGTCTCAAAAATAAAAGTAGCCTAGACCTAGCTTGGAAATTAATTTGTCATAAATGGAGGAGATGCTGAATATTGTTTTTTATGCATATTTTATATCTTCCTTGATTTTTGATACTTCTCAAAATCAAATCTCCAAGAGTTAAAGTTTTCCAACAGTATGTCAGAATCTCATGATCAGAAAGTGTAGGTACTGCTGAGTTTATTTATGGGGATTATTAATTTTATTGTTAGTGATATTGTTCTAAGTCCTTTAATGCTTATTTTCCCCCTCATGTAAAAGTTCTGCGCTTCAGCTGATTGTTCACATTTTTAATGCCAAGTTGTTGCTCAATTTATTTTTAATATGTTAGAAAAATTCAGAACGATTTTCATGCAGCAGTATTTACAATTTTAGAATTCAATGGTGTTATGAGTTATGGTGTGATACTTAATATTTACTTATATGAAGGAAATAAATGTGGTCCACATTTTCTTAAATGCGGCATAAGAGAAAAAGAGAACTGGAAGGTGTGAGAGAGAGAGCAGTCACCGCACGCAGAGAGGGTGCCGCAGGGCTAGAGGGCAAATGCGAATGACTGAAATCATCAACATATTACTTATTCTGGGGACAATTGTGTATTTATCGCTACTGTTTGATAGATGAATCTATTTTATTGGCATATAAATTAATATACTGTCAGGTTCAAATTTTATTGATTATGCCTTGTACTTGGCGTGTAGTTCAGCAACTTATTCTCTTAAGCAGCAGAGGTGAAAAAGAAAAACATCAGTGATTTCTGCTGATCCTATTAGGCATGGCTAATTAATAGATTGCTTTCTTTAATAAGGGGGTCACTCTCTTTGTTCCCTTTCATTAAGAGAAAAATTCTAAAATGGAACTTCTTTATACAAAAATTTATTTATATTTCTCACCAAGTGTTACACGCTTCTATTTTCCATTCCAGTTAAGTATGCCCACATTTTATCAATTACAGAGATACACGCAGAATATTTTATGAGAGACACTATGGTATTGTAAAAAAGTGTTCTGGACTTGAGTCAGGAAAACAGATTTCTAGTTCTTGTTTGCCAGCTATTGACTGTGAACACTGCTGACAGTCATTTCACCGATCTGGGTTTTAATTTCCTAATCTATGAGTTGCAGTGGTTAAATTACATAATTTCCAACACTTCATGCTCTAATATTGTAATGAGTCTATTCTCCCCCCACCCTCCCCACCTCATTATACTAGGAAGTCACAATGATGGAGAATGATGAAGACCTTAAAATACAAAGTTTTATTTATTTCTTTTAAGCATGTTTAAAAATAAAAGAGATATGATCTTCAGAAGGAAAATCTCTCTGTGTCATCGATTAGCTTAAAGTATTAAATAAATTCACTGTGCATGTGTTCTTTGGTAGACTGGTAACTATTAACTTTATGTGACATTTCCTTCTACTTTTTCTTTTCAGTAAAGAAATCAAATTTAAAATTCAACATTATAACCCTTATTATTGCATTCTCTATAACTGCATAAAATGGTTTATAAATGAGATTAGCATGTATTTGAGAGAAAAATTTGCAGGTTAACTTTCTTGATATTAGTTAATTACAACCTTCTGTGGGTCTATAGTAACCTTATTTCCAGGGTTAGAGCCAGTTTTTTGCATTAGTTCGTCCAAAGGGACCACATGTCAAATATCCTTGGAACAGGGTACAATTTAAATTACTGGTGGTCTACTAGTTATTTTCAGTCTAGGAGAACAAACACCAGATGTATTATGGACAGACTTTAAAAGGCATAATAAAGCAGAGGGGAATGGTCTATTTCTCAAATTGTGATATCCACCACTTGTTGCTGTGTGCAATAATCCCATTCTGGAAGAATATAATTCATATTTATCACTGTGTTCTTTGAAATGGTTCTCTGAATTAACATTCTGTGAATAAAACAACCTCATATAAGCAAGACATAATTCACACTTGATCCTGAGCAGGTGACTTGAAATTTGCTTCTCTGATTTAAAGAGAGAAATCCATGGTGTGCATTTTATCAAATCTTATTTACAGTTACTTGCTCATATCCTGTGATTTTGTTTGAAAATCAAAGTATTTACTAATTCAAGAAACAGTTTACAATACTTGTCTGCAAAATGAATCTGCTTATTAAAGTTAAGAAATTTTAAAACATTCATTACTTATCTTCTCCACAGGGGAAGGTTTTACAGAGATTTTGCTGATATTTTCAGCTTGTCTTCTTTATAATCCCTTCTCCGTTTTTATTCCCTATCTCCAACCACACGCTGTTTTCAGGGCGACACTGACACTCAGCACAGCGATTAAACCTGACTTGGCTGACTGCTCAGTGAGGCCCCCATGTGAACTGAGTGGCCACCATCACCAGCTGTGCAAAGCCTTTGATCATTATTTATATTTTGATTTCATGTTTTGGTGCTGGTGGAGATTTCGTAGCCAGCACTGGGTCAATGGATTTAAAATTCTGTACAAAGGTTATTTTTAATTACTGTCTAATTAGTTATTCTCCTTTTCTTACAGGGCTGTAATATAGTGGAGTAACTAATCACCACTTATTTTTTCCCAACCATAAAGATAAATACACACTTTGTTTTAAGATAAACATAATTTTTGTTGAGCTTTGAATGTTTTCTAATCTGCATTAACATTGCTATTGGAGATAATTTAAATAAACATTCTTATCATTTGTACCATCTTGTGAACTTTATAGAACAATATGCATTATACAATTCACCTGAAAATTTTTGCATTTTTATGTAACAAAGAAATAAAATTGTTTAAGATCTTACTTAGGGAGATCAGTTTTGTTTAAAGTATCTACCTTTCTGTCAATATGTACATCTTTTAAAACAGAAGTAGGGGTTACAAAGAATCTTAGAGGCATGGCTAAATATGTTAGCCTTTAAATCTGGAAATTTTAAATGTTCTCATGTATTTTAACTTAGCTGAGCATATATATGTATATATACATAATTAATATTTATAGAACAATTTGTACATCAATCTTTATCTTACATGGAATCAAAGAATTATATGAAGCCCAAGAATATTTAGAGGCAAACAATATCATGCTTTTAGACATAAATGCATGTTAGAACACAAAATCTACAATGTTTAACATGTTTCTTTATGAAAGATTTTTTAAGAAGATGAGATGAGCACTGTTTACTGAAATGTGGACTTGGAGCTTTCCCAAAACAGAATACGTTTTCTTCTAATGTGATTGACAAATCTTCCCTCCTGGAAATGGCCCTTAGTGCCAACAGTAACATCTGCACTGGTGATTACTGAGGTGGTTTTCATTTTGTTTGTTGCACATATGATGTGTGAGATAGATATAATTTTCTTCATTTGCAGAGAAAGAAATAAAACTCCATGTTTTATGCAATCCGACTGAGGTGAACCATACATATTTTTTATTATTAATGGGCTTCCTGGAATTGGAATATGGGGGGACAACTTCTGAATTCAAGAAAGTAACTTAGCAGAATTCTACAAGTATAGGCCTCAGAATTAGTAGAACTCTTTTTAAAAATACACTTTATTTCATTTATTTTTTGCTATCGTAAATGGTATTTTATTATTTTACTTTATTTTTAATTATAGTTTATATTCAATACTATTTTGTATTATTAGTTTCAGGCATACAGCATAGTGGTTTGACAATCATAATTTACATAGTGGTCCCCCCAATATTTCAAATACCTACCTGGAACCATACATAATTATTACAATATTATAGGCTGTATTCCCTTTGCTATACTTTACCTCCCTGTGACTATCTTGTGACTACCAATTTGTAGTTCTCAATCCCTTCCCCTTTTTTACCCAGTTCCCCAAACTCCTCCCCTCTGGCAACCATCTATCTGATCTCTGTATTTATGAGGCAGTTTCTATTTTGTGTGTTAGTTTATTTTGCTCTTTAGATCACACATATAAGTGAAATCATATGGTATTTGTCTTTCTCTGTCTGACTTATTTCACTTAGCATAATATCTTTTAGGTCCATCTATCTGGTTGCAAATGGTAAGATTTTATTCCTTTTTATGGCTGAGTAATATTCCATTGTGTATATATGCAACATCATTTTTTTTACTATATTCATCTACTGATGGGCACTTGGGTTGCTTCCTTATCTTGGCTATTGTAAATAATGCTGCAATAAACATAGTGATACATATATTCTTTAAAATTTGTGTTTTGGGTTTCTTCCAATATATACCTAGAGTAGAATTGCTGGGTCATAAGACAATTTCATTTTTAATTATTTTAGGAATCTCCATATTGTTTTCTACAGTGTCTACACCAATCTGCATTGCCACCAACAGTGGATGAGGGTTTCTTTTTCTCTGCATATTTGCCAACACTTATTGCTTATTGATTTATTGATGATAGCCCTTCTGACAGGTATGAGGTGATATTTCATTGGGTTTTATTTTGCATTTCTCTGATGATTAGTGATGTTAAGCATATTTCCATATGTATGGGTCCTCTTTGGAGAAGTATCTATTCCAGTTCTCTGCCCATTTCTTAAATTGGAATGTTTTTAGGGTCGAGTTTTATAAGTTCTTTACAAATTTTGGATACTAACCCCTTATTGGATGGATCATCAGTGAATATCTTCTCTCATTCAGTAGGTTATTCAGTAGGTTTTCTTTTCTTTTTGTTTCATGGGTGGTTTCATTTGCTGTGCAAAAACATTTTAGTTTGATGTAGTCCCATTTGTTTGTTTTCTTTCGTTTTTCTTGCCTGAAGAGATATATTGGAAAAAAATATTTCCTAAAGGTGTGTCAAGATTTTACTGCCTATGTTTTCCTATAGGAGTTTTTTGGTTTCAAGTCTTACATTTAAGTCTTTAATCCATTTTGAGATTATTCTTGTGCATGGCATAAGAAGGTGGATGAGTTTCTTTCTTTCTTTTTTTTTTTTTGCATGTATCTGTCCAATTTTCTGAACTTCATTTATTGTATAGACTACCCTTACCTCATTGTTTGTTCTTGCCTCTTCTGTAACATACTAATTAACCATCAAACTTTTCTTTATTCACAAAATATTTACCATTTGTTTTTCAACATTTATATTTAATTTATCTGGTATGTGCCTCAAACTGAAAATAGATAGCTAATTAATGAAGTTCTTATCCTCAAGGAGCCTGGAACCTGAAGTGAGAGACAGACACACCATAGATAAAACCATGTGACAAATGTGGTAACCAGCTCATTGTACATAGGAGGAGGGAAGTACTCCTTTTTTTCTAGTGATGACAAAAGGATAATTCAGAGGAGATGTTGAGTAATAGAACAGGATGATAAAGCATGAGCAGGAGACAGAAAGCCTGGGAAAAGCATGTTCCAGGCAGAAGGGACACTCCATGGACACCTACATGTAAAGTACAATGAGCAGGCGTAAACCTGGTCAGCAGTTCTAACTGCCTTTGTCATTGCATTGAATGGAGCAAACTGCTGTAAGATGAGACTGCATGAAACACCAATCCAAAAGAACCTATGCACCCCAATGTTCATAGCAGCACAATTTACAATAGCCAAGTGCTGGAAGCAACCTAAGTTCCCATCAGTGAATGAGTGGATCAAAAAACGATGGTACATTACACAATGGAATTCTATGCAGCAGAGAGAAAGAAGGAGCTCCTACCCTTTGCAACAGCATGGATGGAACTGGAGAGCATTATGCTAAGTGAAATAAGCCAGGTGGTAGAAGACAAATACCGTATGATCTCACCTTTAACAGGAACCTAATCAACAAAACAAACAAGCAAGCAAAATATAACCAGAGACATTGAAATTGAGAACAGGCTGACAGTGACCAGAGAGGGGGGGATAATGGGGGAAATGGATGAAGGGTTTACAGGAGCAATTATTAAGGACACATGGACAATAACAAGGAGGGGTGAAAACGGGAAGGAGGTGGAAAGGGCTGGGGTGGTGGGGAGAGATGGAGGGAAAAGGCAGAAAATTGTATTTGAACAATAGTTAAAAATGTTAAAAAATAATATAATAAAATAAATGAGACTGCAGATTTTGAATCAAGTTGGCTTAAGAAGAGACTTGTATCCCATGTCCTAGAAAGTCATCAGTTCCCCAGGCAAATAAATAACATGGTCATATTTTAAGATTTTCCTAGAATGGGATAAATTTGAAGATAGGTAATGGAGACAATTGAAAAATGTAAAATATTACTAGAGTGGTACAAGAAAGAAGTGATGTGAATGTGGAAGGAGTAATAAAAAGAAAAGTAGTGAAAATTATTTGGTTTTGTTGTTTTATTTTTATTAAATGTTTATTGCATTTTTTCCATTACCATTTAGTTCTTTTATGCCCCCTCCCCGCACAAGCACCACACTGTTGTCCGTGTCCATTAATCTTTTTTCCTTTTGCTCAATCCCTCCACCTCCTAACATGCACTCGCTTAGCTGTCAGCCTGCTCTCTATAAGTCTGTCTCTATTTTGCTTGTTAGTTCAGTTTGTTCATTAGATTCTACTTATGAGTGAAATCATATAGTATTTGTCCTTCTCTGACTGGCCTATTTTACTTAGCGTAATATTCTCCAGATCCATCCATACTGTCACAAAGGGTACAGTTTTCTTTCTTTCTTTCTTTCTTTCTTTCTTTCTTTCTTTCTTTCTTTCTTTCTTTCTTTCTTTCCTTCCTTCCTTCCTTCCTTCCTTCCTTCCTTCCTTCCTTCCTTCCTTCCTTCTTCTTTCTTTCTTTCTTTCTTTCTTTCTTTCTTTCTTTCTTTCTTTCTTTCTTTCTTTCTTTCTTTCTTTCTTTCTTTCTTTTATGGCCGAGTAATACTTCATTGTGTAAATGTCCCATAGTTGTCTTATCCATTCACCTACTGATGGACACTTAGACTGCTTCCATATTTTGGTGATTGTAAATAATGCTGCAATGAACATAGAGGTGCTTACATCCTTTACAATTAGTCTTTTAGGTTTCTTTGGATATATTCCCAGAAGTGGGATCGCTGGGTCAAAAGGCAGATCCATTTTTAATTTTTTGAGGTATCTCCATACTGCTTTCCACAGTGGTTGCAACAATCTGCATTCCCACCAACAGTGCAAAAGGGTTCCCTTTCTCCACATTTTCACCAGCACTTGTTTGTTGATTTATTGATGACAGCCATTCTTACAGGTGTGAGGTGAGAATTCATTTTGGATTTAATTTGCATTTCTCTGATAATTAGTGACTTTAAGCGTCTTTTCATATGTTTTTTGGTCATCTGTATGTCTTCTTTGGAGAAATGTCTATGCAGGTCCTTTGCCCATTTTTTAATTGGATTTTTTGTTATTTTGGTGTTGTTTTGTAAGTACTTCATAAATTTTGCATAACCCCTTATTGGTTATACTGGTGAATATGTTCTCCCATTCTGTGGGTTGTCTTTTTATTTTGTTGATGTTTTCCCTTGCTGTTTTATTTTTTTTCCATTTGATGTGGTCCGATTTATTTTTTCTTTTGTTTCCCTTGCCTAGGGAGATATATCTGATAAAACAGTTCTGCAAGCAATGTCTGAGATTTTGCTGCCTATGTTTTCTTCTACAATTTTTATGTTTTCAGGTGTAACATTTAAGTCTTTAATTCATTTTGAGTTCATTCTTGTGTGTGGTGTAAAAAGGTGATCCAGTTTCATTTTTCTACCCAATTTTTTTCTAGTTTCATTATCTGTCCAATTTTCTCAACACCATTTATTGCATAAACTACCTTTAGCCCATTGTATGTGCTTGCTTCCTCTGCTGAATATTAATTGACTATAAAAACGTGGGCTTATTTCTGAGCTCTCTATTCTGTTCCACTGATCTATGTGTCTGTTTTTTATGCCAGTACCATGCTGTTTTTGGTGAAAATTATTTGAAAAAAATAAATTAATTGGTAGGTACTGGAGACTGACTTAAAATAAGAAGGTAAAAAAGAAGAGAAAATTAAAATGATTGATATCTCTTCCTTAAGAAATTTCCACTAACAGAAGCAAGAAAGAAAGGCAGGGAAGGTGTGAGAAGACAGTGTATTCTCTTTTAGATTTTAGGAGGACTTTGAAAATAACCACATAGATAGTGTTCAGGAGTTGTCATCTGAAACCTAGATCTCAGGAGGAAGTAGGAATGTGACATAAGAGCTTTGTAGTCCATGGAACTGTACAGAAAACAAACACTTAATTATTATGACAGTAACAATATTAATAAACAAATACCCTTTGTCTTAGATTAAGTTCCACAGAGGCAGACTTTGAGACAGACATAGGTCTGAGTGGTCTACTAAGGAAGCACCCTGGGGGGAAGCAGTACTTGAAGAAATAAGCAGGACAGGGAGGGGGAATAAGACAAACAAAGCAGTGATCTCAGGTAAATCCTAGAGAGGGTGGCTTCAGCTGGATGTTGCAGGGGCACTCTCAAATTTATATTGTGTCTCAGAGTTGACCCCCAAGGCAAGGGAGTTTGGGTACCCTCAGAATTGCTTACAGACCATTCCAAAGGGATAAAAACCCCCAAGCCCTCGCTGCCAATATCAGAAGAAGAGTCGCAGAAGCTGAGTATCCAAAGTGGAGTCACATAGTGGATGGGAGGATGGGAAGGGTACATCTTGGGTGGAACTATGACATTACCCACTACCATTTAAACTCGGTAGTCATTTTATGAGCTGTTGCGATGATATGAGGCACTGTGTGATGTGGGAAGGTAGCATGAAGTGGCTGAAAATCTCTGGGAGTAGGACTGAGAGATTTGGCTTTTAGTCTCATCTTGGCCCATTGTAATGAGATGTGGAAAGTTTTTTGACCTTTATGTATAGTTTTCTAATTTGTTAAATAGATTAAATCACATTTATCTTGCTGCCTAGGAAGTAATTTGGTGTAATGAAAAAGCAGCACAAAAATTTTCAAACCTGAGGTGAAGACTCATATCAAAACTTCCTTTTTTGGAGACTTGCAAATATTTTTAAAATGATAATCATAACTAAAACCTATAGAAGCCAAGTATTATGATCAAGATCTTTTTTTAATATATTACTAATATAAGAGTGATTTAAGGACTGTAGAGAAATCAGCTTTTAGGAGTGATTAAAATGTTTCTCTTGATTATAAATGCCTAATGTTCAAACTGAGATAAAAAAAATTGCTAAGATATTCACAAAAACAAATGCAGTGTTCTATTTTTCTCCATAATTAAAAGTCACATTGTGATTAAAATTTTTCTTTTCACTCCTTTTCTGTAAATGCAGATTATCTAGGTTTATAGCTACTTAATGACCGTGCGACTTTAGGAGACTCATTTAACATTTCCATGTCTCAGGTTACCAGTCTGTACAATGGGAGATAATCCATATTTCACTGGGTTGTTAAATCACTACATAGGTAAAATAATCTGAGTAACTTCTGGCATATAAAAAGAGCTCTGCAATTTCTCTCTAATGTAGATGGATACGATATGTATATGTTTTTATACAGGGTCCAGCAGAAGGAACACCTGCTGAGTGTGGTCAGTAGGGTAATAATATGGGTGTAATAATTTATAGTTTTTAATTTGAACATTTCACATATATCATATGGTGTGCTAGAGTGTGATGTTGTTATGTTACAGAATTACATGCTTATGATTTTGTAATAAAAGATTTTATAATAAAAAGAGGCATTACTTTTCCTGGACCCTGTATATATGCAAATGTTTTATTACATATGCACTTTTTCCATTCCAGAGGATTATAACTATTTAAGGTCATAAAAGAAGTTCAATATACAGATGGGGAAGAAGTAGGTTTGCAGCTGTGAGTATACAAAACAGTTAATTCTTGTATTATTATTTATTAATTATTAGATTATTGTCCATACAAACAAGTATCAACCTACTTTTGTGCCACCTGTATGTATGTTAAATAAGTGATTGAATCCTATTAATAATTCTCTGGCTTCTAAAACTGTTAAGAATAACTGAAGAATCAAAAATAGTCTTTCTTCTATTATGTCCTCAATAATGCCCACTATATAATGAGTTAGAGAAATTTACTTACTCTTGTGATCATAAATATCTATAGCATATTATACAAGTTACATTTCTTAAGTACTTTATTATTTTTAAAAGGGTTTAGTATTTTGCTTTTTTTCTATATGTCACAAAATGGGATGAAAAAATTTTCAGTTATTTATAAAGAAACTTTTTAAAAAAATGTAGGGTGGTATTGGACCAATGACCAACATATTTTAGTTATCAGGATTGCTGAGCCCTGGCTGGTGTGGCTCAATGGTTGAGTGTTGGCCTGCAAATCCAAGGGTCACTGGCTCGATTGCCAGTCAGGACACCTGCCTGGGTTGCGGGACAGGTGCCCAGTAAGAGGCACAGGAGAGGCAACCGCATATTGATGTTTCTCTTCCCCTTACTCTAATTCCCACCCTCTCTGTCTAAAAATAAATAATTAAAATCTTAAAAAAAAAAAGATTGCTGAGAGACTCACAACTATCAACAACTAAACCTAAAAAAAACAAAAACAAACTGAGCAAACAACTAGAACAGGAACAGATTCACAGAAACAGAGATCACACAGAGGGTTATCAGTGGTGAGGCACAGCACGGGGAGAATGGGGGAGAAGGTACAGAGAATAAGAAGCATAAATGGTAGGTATAAAATAGACAGGGGGAGGTTAAGAATAGTATGGGAAATGGAGAAGCCAAAGAACTTACAAGTACGATCCATGGACATGAACTGAGGTGGGGGAATGATAGTGGGAGTGGGGTACAGGGCAGAGGGGAATGAGGGGGACAAAAAAATAGGAAAACTGTAATAGCATAATCAATAAAATATATTAAAATAAAGAAAAATTATGAGATAATACATTTGTGTTGTTTAAAGCCCCCCCCCCAAAAAAAAAGATTGCTGAAAGAATGTCAACCAAATTGGACAAATTTACAAGATTTAAAAATATACTTAGGATTAAAAGAAGAAATCCTTTTAAGGTGCTTCATTGTCTATACTATTTATGGAATATTTTATTTCATAAATTGTCACAATATTTGCTGTTTTGTAGAACCTAAAATTTTGCTCAGCACTTCCTGGTTCATGCTTTGTTACAGTGATAAAACACAGGAGAACTGGTGGGTGGTCCAGTCCTTACACTGAACTAGTTGGTAATCTGTGTCTTTAAAATACAGAAGTTCTGCATTTGTTCCTAGAGCAATTAAATTCTGCCACCTATAATTAATTTACAAAATACACTAAAGACTTAGAGAATGATTAATCATAAGATGGAGCAGAATACCCACAGGCAAGATTAAGTACTAACAATATGCTTGCAACATGGAAGAAACAACGTCAAGGAAGGCAGCTGGTCTGCATCACCTTTCTGTTCTTCCAACTTGACCATGGTGACCAGGGATTTCAAAGCCAAAGCTTTCTTCTTAATGCCCTATTCCCCTACATCACCCAGCTTGTTGTTTAGTCTAATAGATTTTCTGCTTAGCCAGTTCCACTCAGGATTTTCTAGTTCCCTCCCATTTGGCTTTGGCAATGCATTCTTGTAAATGGGTGACATTCTAAAAAGTTTCCATTTTTCTCCATAGGAAAAAATGTTGAATATAGATCTATACTAATTTTTGATCAACAGAATTCCATTTAGTAAAACTTTCTAAGAAAGTAAATATAATGCTGATAACAATAATACCTGAAATTTATTGACTACTTAATATGTGTCAGGCACTGAACTAAACATACTACATTATTTTTTAACACCCTTAAAACAACCATAAAAGTTAAATATGAGTAATATCATCATTTTGTAGAGATGGTAAGTGGTTTACTTACAGGCCATGGCAACTGATAAGCCAGTAGTAAAAGCCAGCAGTAAAGCCAGGACTAAGGCTTCTAGACCTGACTCTTAAGACTGGGCACCTGTGATAAGTATTCTCACAGATGTAGATGATTACTTCATGAGCTTCTTGGGACTTATGAGAAACTCATACATTGACTAAGTAATACAAAAAAATGTATATAAATAAGTACTGTATTTTAGTAGGTGCTATAAGCAACTAGGGAAAATCAAAAGATATATGTGAATCTTGCAATCTTTGGGCAAGATGGTCAAGCTTTTGCTTATTTAAAAGAAAAAGATCAAGAATCGGAGATAGGAGCACTGGAGTGAAAGACCAAGTTCAAGGAAAGAAGGAGAAAACTTTTCAAAAATATATGAAGGGTCAGAGCACCAGCAGCAGACAGAAATTCATGAGGGCTTTATCTAGCCTAGTGGTGGCTTTCACATGCTTTCCTGGAGCTCCACGGCTCTGCGAGGCAAGTGACCCCATGCCTGCTTCCCCGGAAACTGCTCTGCCTCTGTCTGCACATACGTGTGTACAGATACACATCCTGGCAGACGGGCAGCAAGCTTCTTCTGGTGCCAGAGCATGCTACTTTGCCCCTATTACTTTTCTTAAATAGTTAATATCCAAGGCAGCTTCTATCTTTTTATAGGTTTGCAGTTCACGTGAAAGGCTTTCATGGCATCTTATGCTTTGATATTTTTCCACAACCAGGGGCATAGTAGGTGTTCAGTAAATGAATATAAGAAACAAAGAGGCAACTCTGTTGTAAGTACAGCAGGGACTCTGGCTTTCTTGTTTCCCAAGAACAAGATTTCTAAACTTTTGAAACTCTATTTTCTACTATGGTCTTTCTTCTCCCAGAATAGATCTGACAATAAAGAAATATAGAGCACTGGGTCCCTTTTCCCCTGCTTGTAATTATTTCCTCCAATCAGGATGTAGTTTCAAGGGTGGCCAACACTGTCAATCACCCTCCACCCTCCTTTGAAACTCCTTGATTATGGGAAAGTGCTTTGCATGTAATCACTTCAATTACTCAGTAAAACTTCCTGCGTTCCGCTTGCTGTGTTTTGAATTTGGGTTTTTCAAACAGGCTTTGCTACTTTTCCTTACATTTAAATATATATATATTTGGAAAGAATAGAACAAAATTGCTTTTAAGTATGACCACACATCTAGTTGTACAAATTAGCTTACCCAGCATGGAGGGTCCATAAGATTGGAGCAGCAGAAGGAATGGCTTAGGCATCAGAATGAGGGGCATTTTGGCAGAGGGTTAATCCGAGAGTGCAGATTCCAGGGAGATCACAAGCTGGGAACTTGGTAGCAGGCTGCTACATTTGAAACCATTCATTTTGTCAGAAATTCCTCTGGCATGAAGTTCTGGGGTTACTTTATGGGTGATACACTTCTCTAGCCTTGAACTTGGTTTGAAAAAAAAAAAACAAAAAACAAAAAGGAAACAAAACTAAAAGCAAATAAAGCAACCACAGCAAAAGACTCTCTTTTCTGGACCTCCCAGTGTAAGGAATAGTAGCTTCAAATAGAGATTCTCTCTTGATCTTTGAAGGCTATGACTTGCCCTATAATATTATAGTCACTCTGTTGGCAAATTCTGCAGAAGAAGCTTCCAGGATCCTGATCATGGGTGGTGTGGGGTTTACAGGACTCCTTTCTCAATTGGCTCATTGATGGTACTCTTATTGGAATAACCAATCACTCAAACAACATGGTGCCAGGGGTCACAGATTGTTCCATATAATCCTATGCATCCTTAGAAGCTCAATCATGGGCAGTGTGATGAAATCTTGGTAGTTTAATATTCAGTGATGTAAAACACTCTTCTTATTTAAAAATTCACTAAAGACTATATCAGCTTCATGTGAAAATAAATATATACATTTATTAACACTTCCCATATTCTAGGAACAATGCTAGGCACTGGTGATACTGAGGCGAATGAGACTTGGCCTTGACCTCCAGGAGATCACAGGGGAAAGGAATCCTAATAGGGTGATTGGAATCCCCCTTTTGTCTTTCACAAGGCTCAGAAACCCATTCCCAAGCAACCATTTATGGTGGAGCAAGAATCAAATGATACCTGAACTTGTTACAGAATGAACTTGTTGGGGGAGCCCAGATACTGTTACCAAAACAAGCCCCCTCCCCTGTGATCTTTCTGTTCTAGGCTTGTCTTGCCTGCTACCAGGTAGGAACTGTGGCTCTCAATGCCATAGTTTGGTAAAAAGGAAAGGAAATATTTAACTAAAAGTTATACAGGTTTAAAGCAATGGTGGAATGTCACCATTAAAATTCCAAAGTCCATGTAAAACACTCACAAATGCATACACAGTCCTCCCTCCCCTTTGACCAGTCAGGCCAGTCTCAGGGATACCATATCTAAGGGAAAAAAATAGAAGTCCATAGCTCTGTTAGGTTTCCAGTTCCTCCCAATAATTTGTGCTGGGCTTGGCAGGTCTCCCGAAGTCCTCAGAACCATCAGCTGTGTCACTTTGATCTCTAGTTCTTAATCCAACACCATGTGGCACCTCCTCATGGCCCACCAGTGAGTGTCCTTTCACCCCTTTCCTTCCAGCAAGGTCTTGCATTGTCCCCTCATCTAGTCCTGCATTGTCCCCTGTAGTGTCCATCCCACATAGTGGCCCACCTTTAGTTTAAATACCAGCCTGGAACCTCCTCTGTAACCCCATTTCCAACTCCTCTCATAGTGGACCACACCTGCCAGCAACCCACAGTCTCTGCCTTTCTGGGTTGCCCTAGTTAGTCCGGGCAGGCACTGTCCCATGGTGTGGAGCAAACTCTGTCTAAGCTCTTGCCCAGGGGCTGTTACCAGGGGGAGCTACCTCCCAGCTACAGAGGGGTCTAAATCACACCCATCTCCCTAGCTAGCCTGCTGTTAATATGCAAAATAACAATTTTTTCATATAGATAGAAGACTACCCTGCTGTTATTGATATGCAAAATAACTCTCAATGGCCCTGCTCTCTGTGTCCCATTCCCCAGACAGACTTATGGGGGGATATCCTATATTCCCAGATACCCAAGTTCTAGACCCCATTACAAACTCCCCTTTTGGAGGGCCCTGGTTCCCCCTAACCTACACCCTGTGACCAACTGCCAAATCTGTTCTCATTGACAGTTTCTGTCTCCTATTACCTATTCTAGACAAAAATTTATAGGTTTGATGTTCTGATGTCCCAGTTTCAGTTTGCTTAATGTTAGAGGGCTAAAGGCAGCTGAATTTTGAATTTTTTCATTTTCTCTTCCAAAGATTAGAGAAATATTCAAGACATGAGGATTTGGATCAGATGCTGACACTGGGAATAGAAGGGGAAGAAATTGACCAAATATTTTACATCATCAGTAAAGTACTTTCCTATAGTATTATTAAATTTAGCTCTATAAACAAAAGGGGTAAGGAAGATTACTTGACACTCTAGTAATACCAATTAAGTTCTCTTTGTGTTGTATATTCCCCTTATTTTTTACCAAAGTCTTGAAAAGCAAGGATATCATTAAAAAAATCCTAGTCCAATCTAAACATTCCCACCCAGGCTGCCCCATCACTCCAGTACATCAATGTGTTTTCTGTCCTTCCTGTCACTTACCACTATCTGAAATAATATTAGTCATTATTTATTTATGTGTTTGCTGTCTTTTTGCACTGAAACATCACCTCCAGGTAACTAGGAACATTTGCCTATCTTGTTTACCAGTGTATCTTCAGAGCCTAAAGCTATCACTGGCAGAATGTAGGTGTGTAATAAATTTTAATAGAAAAAAAACAACTGACACAAAAAAGGAATTAGTGTAAATAATTCAACTAAAATATATCTTGGTCTCTGAGTTATCCTGAGGATTCATAATTTAATGAAACTATAACTTGTTATTAAGGAGCTAAGCCATGCTAATAAAGCAGTTGTTTGAGAGAGGGTGTTTAGGCATAAGAACAAGATGAAGGACTAAATTCTGGGAAGCAGCCAAAGATATAATGTCAGAAGACAAACTGATGCAATTAAAAAGGAAAATAAAAGCACATAGCAAAAATATGATAATATAATATCGTAGACACCAAATAAAAAATGCCTTGTGGTGAACATTTACAGTATAGAATAAAAATTAACTTGTAATTTATAATTAATTTCAAAGGTGAAAAAATATGTAGAGCCTATTTAGATGATAACTTATTAACTCTATTTTTAATCTTTTTGTCCCATTCAAAAATAAATAATAAGTTAGAATTTTACAGTTTTCTCACTTTTGGCCTCAAACATTCCTGAAATGTTTCTATGGTGATGTTTTAAATACCTTTGCACATTGTGTTATATGATATTTATATAGCACAATAAATATCTAATAACAATAGTAAAAAAGTATTATAGTATGTGATTCGTGTGACCACTTAAGTGAAATCCTTCTCTAACATCAGAACACAATAGTTAGCCTGCTATGTTATCATTTTATTCTGAAACTGTGGCCCTATTTGAAGATAAGTATACCATTGGTGGTAGTACAATAGCTGGAAAAGATTAGCAAGAATGAAAACAACATTTATCCTGGCAGAAAATTTAAATTACATTTTAATTATTACCATTTAAATTTTGTTTTTGTGAAACTTACACTCAATCTGTAACTCATGGAGTGATTATGTACTTAATAGTTTAGTCTCCAAATTTGTTTGAGTTTTGACTACTTTACCTTGAATGTCTTTGATGATATATTCAATAGAAGGTAAAAAAAGTTGGCTTCTCTTTGTTTTTATTTCAAGAATTAAAGTAAAATAAAGTATTTAACAGTTTTTACCCCAAAGCCATTTTTCTTTCTATCAACAGTTTAAATTATAGATCCATCAGCAAAATTTATATCCTTTTTTTATAGGACTAGATCCTATGCAGGTAGGTAACCACAGTAGCAGAAAATTAGATTAATCATGAACACAGTAAATGTAGCATATTGTAAGCCATTACATAATTTTGTACGCTATTAGAAAAAAATGTATTTTATTAAGTTCAGGATATAAAGACATTAAGTATAAAAATGGATTTGTCTTTGATAAATGTTGCATTTTCAGAAATCCTTAATAAATAATTATTAAAATTTTTATAAATTAAAGTGAAGAAAGTTTTGGAGAGATGACCCTTTGAAGAATAATGACAATAAACTATAAATTATTTTAATAAATACTTGTGAATTTCCACTTGTAATTTTCATGCATACATTTCAACTATGAGAATGTGTATGTATATATGTATATGCATTCATTTTGCATTAATGTTTTCTTAATTTCTTAATGAGGAATTAAAGAATGGTGATATAAGTGCATTTTATTTATTTAATTATTATAAAAGACTTTTTGTCCATTGTTTCATTGTTTGTGTTGAAATAATCAGCCTAATGTCCTATGCTTAAAGTCAGGTAAGCCATTATAATACAGGAATGATATACCAAGAACCAGATAAATTCGAGATCCAGATGAACACAATTTTAAGGCATCAGTGTACGTGACAGCATCATTTAGTTAACACTCTCTTGTCTTAGTCTTTCTCCCTCATTTTCATGACACATTTTCCTCAGTAAGATTTGGATGGCATATTCCAGAATAAACAGAACTCAGGCTATAGTAAATCTGTTTTAGAACTTTTTTCCCCCCAAAGAAAAGAAAAGGTAAGTATATGATAGACAAATCCTAAAAGAACTCATTATTTCACTGGTTAGTGGCAACCTGCTTTGCTCTGCTGCCTGACTTTCAAGAGGTTATTTTTCTTACTCATTTTAAACTTTATTCTGAAATATGATTTTTTTCCTTGCAGGCATTCTGCCAAACCTTAATAAATTTAGAAGGGTCTGACAAGTCTGTTTATATTTTCGTGAACTATGGAGACCAGGGGTTCCTGGAGTAGATGTGAAGGGAGTGTGAGGTGTCATTTAGTTAATTTAAAACACATTATTGGACAGTCATTCTTGATCTTAATGGTATAATAATTAAATTTTATCCCAGTTGAAGAAAATGGAATGTGGGTAAGTATTTTAAGGTTTTTCTTTGTAATTTATGGATACTTTTTTATAGTTGTTTTTATTTTTATGTTCCAAACAGTTTTTTTCTTGATGACATGTATTTTTTGGTAATTATGGTGAATTTCAATTTTGAAAAAAAAAATTCTATGACCAAATGTTTATCTGTAAACATTACATAATCATATCTTATATAAATATATGAGCTGACATAACCTTATAAGCCTGAGTTAAAGAGTGAATTACACGGGAAAATAACACTTTAAAATCACTGCATTTATGAGGATTTACTATGTGGGAATAGTTTTACTACATTGTTTTAATACTGCTATAAAATACATTTATGTACATTTTATATTTTATTGTTCCTAAATATCTACAAAGTCTGTAAGAGAAGTTTCACAAGGCTACTCGAAGAAGTGACGCTGAGTGGTCACTGAGAGACTGCAGTGAACAAAACGTGGAAAAAGAAAATTTGCATCTGGATAGTGTGCTTTGCTCACATTACCCACTCAGGGGGTTATTATGAGGATGAAATGGTAGAGTGTTATATAAACTTATTTTCCAGTTTTGGATCATAATAACCTACCAATAGATGGCAGATTCATGAACTGAATCCAATTGACATCTCTTTAATTTTTAATTCCTGAATAGGGATAATCTAAGTTCTAGTTTATGTGGATTGGACCATGTGTATGGTGTTTCTCTGGAGAACTTAAGATGGCATTTGAACATAAAAGTTGATAGTGATAACAGTTAAAAGGACTGGAATGAGATGCATCACTTGAAGAAGCAATGCGCATCTTTATGTAATATTTGAAATAGAGTAGTTTTTCTTTGTCTCTGGAAAATCAGGAAAACATTAAAGTTGTAAGATGACAGATTTTTGATCAATATGAAAATTTTTCTCACAGTACACAGTACACATATTCAATATCAGAAAAAAGTACCAAAAATAATGGTGGATTTCTTGTCATTGAAGAAATAAAAGGATGAATGGCACTAGTTGAAGGTGTCATGTATAGTGATTGAGTAAGATTTTAGAATCAATGTTTTACTTCCATATCTAAGAAACTTTTAACCACTGATAGGGTTCAGAAAAAATGGAAAGTTATATAGACGTACACAGGCTGGTGGGTAGTCCTGAGTAATGATTAAGAGAAATGACTATTTCACAATGCCACCTACCAGATGGAGAAATCACTTATATTATTAATGGACATATTTCTCCCCATTTTCCATGCTTAATTCAAGTTTCAGTTAGAGACAAATCTTTATCCTTTGTCCTTACATTGCTGTGAAGTATTTGTCTTTTTTCTTTTTCCCTTTAGTTAGAGGTTATAACATAAGCTCCAGAAGCAGAATGGTTGTGTTCCAATCTTAGATCTGTCATACACTAGCTGTCTGTAGAAAAACTCAGTATCTGTGAAGTAGGGGTAATAATAGTACCTATCCATATGTTTGTCACGAGGATTTCAGGAAGTATTTCAAAACTTTAAAATATAAAACTGCTTAGAATAGTGCTCCAGTAAATGTTTATTATTATTTATGATTTGGGGTTAATCTATTTAAATTATTTACAGCAAAATAAATAAGGGAGATAACCAGGTGATGCCTCGTGCTTGTTTCTTAAATTAATGAAAATAGTATTTATAGTTATTTTTAAATTAGAAAATAAGAGTGAAAATGATGATGCAGTACTGGAAATGGATAAATATTATTGACTAGCCATCATAATAACAAAAACCTAGGAAAACTGAGGATAAAAGTAAGATAATAAACCCAGTTCTACTTACTTAACAGTTTAAAGATCACGAGAAAAGTAATAAAAAGATGGAGGCACAAAATAAATGAAATAACTTTAAGTAGGTCTGCTGGCTCTCCCAGGTTATCATTGTTAGGCATCTGGTACAAGACAATTCCTTTGGTTGGGGATCATGTCTTCCATATCATTGTATGACCTCATATTTATTAATACCTTGGGCACTCAAAGGTTATTAATGTCATTTTCCGGCAGGTGCAAGAATTGGAGTAGGTTTTAACACATGATTTATGTTTGTAATAAGATGTGTAAATACAACAGTCATCCAAAAAAAAGTAAATGGGCCAATACGGTGGGGCGAGGGATAAAAATACTTTCAATTACCCACTTTACACCCCCACATGTCCTAAAGGATGTGGCCAGGATTTTTAGCAAAAACCATCTGTGTTTGACAGACTTTGTGTAATTTTTATAACTATTTTCTGCTCCTTTTAAATAAATTATTTGACAATTTTTTTGCACTGTTACATCAAGTTTTTAGTTACATTTTGCTCAAGATCTTTGGATTTACATCCCAGAGGAGGGTTCTGGAAGCCTAGGGTATCAGATAAACTTGGCCTGGAAGAGTGCCAGACAAAGAAAAGAGCCTCTGAAAAGGATAATACAACCTGGTTGTAAAAGCCTCCTTCCTTAGGAATCTAAATAGATAAAGAAAAAGACAGTTTTGCAACTTCCCCTTTCAAAGATACAGATCTCTGTCTTTCAAAACAGCACTATTGTTTGCTAATCTTCCTGCAATGGCAAGCGTAATTTTCATGCTTTCTGCTGATTACTTGAGTAAACAATACGTTGCAGAATGTTTTCCTCAGAGCACTTAACGCATCATTGCACAGAGCAAGGCAGAAACCACTGTGAGGTTAAGATTGTCATCACACCCTAATCAGTACTAATAGTTAAAAAAAGTTCCTATTATATCAGTCAATCAAGATTTCTTCAACACTTACTAAGTGAAAAGCATGAAGATAGGTGATATGGAAAGATATAAGGGAAATGTAAGGTTTAGCTTCTCCCTTTAAAGAGTTTACCAACTACTCAGGGAGGTTTTATATATACATAGTGATTTTTTTGGTTTTTTTTTTTTTTTTTGTTTGTTTGTTTTGCTGTTGTAACCAATTACTACAAACTTGGTGTCTTAAAACAATACATATTATCTTTGTTAGTGTAGGTCAGATGTCTGACATTGGTCTGATTAGAATAAAAATCGAAACGATGGCAATAGCAGTGCTCCTTCGGGACGCTCTAGGGGGAGCATCTGTTTCCTTGCCTTTGCAGCTTCAAGAGGTTGCGCCCTTTCCTTTCTTTGTGGTCCCCTTCATTCATCAGCAATTTGCATTACTCTGACCCTTCTTCACTCATCATGGCTCTCTGAACACAGCTGGGAAATGTTCTCTGACTTAAAGGACCCCTGTGAGGAGATAGGGTCCACCTTCATAACCCAGGATAATATTTGATCTCAGGGTCCTTAATCTTAATCACAAATGCACAGCCTCTTTTGCTATGTAAGGTTACTTTACCTTGGGTAGAGGGATTACGATGTGGACATTTTGGGAGCCATTTTTTTCTACCACAATATACAGTCACTGTGGTATCTTTAGCACCTAGCTGAGTGCTCCATAAATATTTTGAATCAAGATGTATAAAACAATATATTAAAGACATAAGGAAAGTTTTGTTTTTTTTTTTGTTTTGTTTTGTTTTGGAAACAGACACTGCTTGTACAATTATTTGGAAGTATGAAAAAGCAGTTAACATTTTTGTGGAGACAAGGCCTTGTACAGGCCTGGGCTGCACCTATAGCAATATCTAATTGTTCGAAGTGAATGAATTCAAGTCAAAGATTAAAGATATCAATCCAGAATATATTATAGGCATATGCTTATAAATATTTTATTCAACGTTTTCATAATTACTGAAAATAAATTCTACTGTCAATGCATATTAGTAATGCCTGACTTGCTAAAGCGAATCATATACTGTTAAGAAGGTTCTTATTAGCACTGGAATGAATCTCAATAGTGTCAATGGATGTGGATCTTGGATTTTGTTTTAAATTAAGGTCTGAAGATGTGTATATGAAAATAAGGGGTCTTTTAAAGTTCTTGAAAAGTAGAAATTTGCTTTCAGTTTCAATTTTTTCTCTTGTACATTGACAGACTTTGGGTTACTTACAGATCCAATAGTCTAATAAATGGTAAACTGGCTTTTCTTAGAGTAGTTTGTGGTGGATGGAGGAAAGGACTTTACTTATGTCTTTGTGTGTGTGTGCGTGCATGTGTGTCTGTGCATAAAGTTAAATAGTGAATCTGTTAGTCTCTTGTCATGCTGTTTGAAGAAAAACATCAAACATTTTGGGTATATTAGGTGAAAATTAATAAAACCCATTCAGAGTTTAAATCATTTTTGATAGTCACTAAGATATTCCAGACACTGTTATAGGCTCTAGTAGACAATACATGTTCAGTCATTTCAGTGTAAAATGAACGGTTAGGTTGTATTGTTTGGAAATAGGAAAAACAGTTAATATTTTAGCATCAAGAAATCCAGTCAGTAAGAATATTTTGAATAAAGTGTGTTGATGTTTAACCCCTTCTTTACTGATTTAATGAAAGAAAACACAAATACTGTTAGTTTCTGGATGCTATAATTCCCTTAAGTAACATTGAGAAAATTATTTTAATGACATTTATCTAGGCTAGGTACCTAGAGTTGCATTTATCTATGCAAAGTTGAGCATGACCAAAACTTTTTACATATTTAAATATCACATTATTTTACTTATATATAATTTTTCACTAGCCATATTTTATAACATGGAACTCTAGAGCTTCTTCTTCTTCCTTTGGTTAGTGCATGTATGCATATAAAGAACTGAAATTCCTACCTAGCGTCACTTAAATTTATTAGAAAATATTAACAGGCACTTCCAATTAAATAATTGTTAAACACTAGGGTGTTTCCTGATGTCATTATGCCAAGGGCAAGTCTTCACTCTGCAGTTTAATTTAGGTATTTTCTGTTTGAGATATTAAATGACCAAAAGAGTTGCCTTAAATGTTTCAATATCAACAAAAATAATTATTAAAATTGTATAGTGTTCCTAAATATTTCTCAGCTTTGTATTACTATTCTTCAATTGTTACCATAATTAATAATGATCAAATATATAACTATAAACTGTTGCAACCCTTTGTATATAGCCCTTATTATCATTGTGCAGAAGAGTAAAGTGAGTTAATTTGTTTAGGTTTTCTCAGTAAGTGAATAATTAGGGCTCGAACCAGCTGGTTTTAACTTTGCACTATCTCTTTGCATACATTAACTCATGGGGTATTAGAGCTATTATATTGCACAGAAATCCTGAATTAAGTACTATGCAAGATACAATGTTTTCTTCTAAGTAACTCTGAGACTGCTGCTAAATAACAATAATGTGTAATAGTACTTTGGAGAATTAAGAAGTTGTTTTTAAGAAAAGAAGATAGAAAAAAAAAACCCTGAAAAATATTAGTAAACCTTTAAACATAAGAAATGATATGACAAATCTATTATTTGGTGGGTTGAGAGATGTAGTTAAAGAAAATATTTTACTTACTTTTAAAAGAGAATGTTGTAACCTCTCTTAATTATAAAAGTAAAAATAAGAAAAATAAACCCACCACAGAAAAGAGATTCAGAAAACTCTATGAACATTTTTCTTTTATCAGGGGAGAAAAAAAGTTTAAGATAGCGATAATCTGGTGTTCTCCATGTGGGTGTTCTGCTCAATGTCATCACCTATTCAATATATGAGGCATAATTCTGTCTTAGAGTTGCAGGGTGAGAACATTTGGTTCATTTCAGGATTATTTTTCTCCATTCAGAATTAGATTAAAACATTGAGCAACAGACTTCATCCATCTTTTAAGTGCAGAAATTTTTTATAATTTTGCTATTTTCCCCTAACAGTTTTATGAATTATGAAAGCATGTAAATATAGCACAATTATATAATTAACAGTTTCAGGAATCATGGATTTGTCTCCTCATATTCAGTGCTACATGGCTAGAGAAAAGCAACGTTTCCAATGGATTCGATAGTTAGTCCCTTAGCTCTAAAAAGTCTCCAACAGTCCGGTGAGTGTACACACTCCCAAACACGAGAGCAGAGGTCTGCCAATGACTCTACATTTAGAACGAGAAGTCCCAGGCTCATGGATTAGGAATTTAAATATAAGTTTCTTTAAAAATTTAAACCATACTGCTTTATTATGAACAAACTAGATATAAATTCAGTCATATAAAAATATTACCAAGGTTATTATGTTGTATGGGACCATGGTATCATAGCATTAGTTAAATAGCTTTTTAAGCAGGGTCAGTAAACCAGATGAACTGTGTGCACTCTATAGTATATTATAAAGAAACACTTCCCCTCACCCTCACGCCCCCCTTACACCCTCACATTCACAGAAAGCCCTGCTCCACCAGGTGAAGCCTTTCTCTCAAGTTTGAAATGTAATTCCTGATATAGAGTGCCATCTGGTAAATGGAGTTGCCCTCAGATATCCCCAAGACCACAATAAACATGCAACATGTACATATAATAAAAGAGAAACTTCCATTTTATTATGTAGCTCTTAAGATGCAAAATAAATGGATTAAACAGTTGCTCTGAAAAGTATGTTGTTGTCGTATTTCAATTTTCTTACAGGAATGATTTTTATCATCATTAGACTCTAAACTCAGAAAAAAGAAGTTAATTTCCCAAATTTATACATTCCACTAATATCCCCATGTCCAGCATACCAGGTGTGGAATGCTTAGGCTTTATAAGTTTGGGGCACTCCAGATTTAACAAAGCAGCCAACACCTGGAAAGACATAAAAGCTGGCCTCTAAACGCAAGGTGATGAGTGTTAGTTAACTAGGCCTCCCGGACTCAGAGAGTGGCCCCTTGTGGCTCAGAAACGAAAACTGAAAATGCAGCATCACAGGGTTTAGTTTTAGCTCAGATTTCCTGGCATTCTCAACTCCTATCTTCTCTGCACTGGTCAAAGGCAGGAGCAGTTCCAGGCATGACTGTCCCTTTGCTTTGTTTTTAGAATTTATTTTAATATACAGGCACCATGCTCTTGTTTTATCAACATTAGCGAACTGCACTGAGAACGTTGATCATTTCTGCTTTAGTATATGAAGCATATTTCCAGAGTAATGCGCTGCTTTTTTACACACTTGACAATTCCTGCCACGTGATGATGTCCTTCAACTGTCTCTGTCATTTTCCTGGATGTTGCCTTGTGGTCTCACCACAAGTTCTGCAACAGATTTCCCAAGAGTGTGGCAAAAGTCATGGGTAAGCGGTTGAGTCTATGTTTTGACTGAATAAACATTAGTGTCTTTTTAGTGGCTAATCATTGTTAAATTCATTTAATTTTTTTTTTACTTTACATCTAAAGATGTCAGTTGTTTTCAACTAGGTCATTTTTAAAAAAAACATGATAGATTTGCCACATTCCCAGAGACCCTATACATGACTTGAATGTATGGATTGCATCACATTCCTTAGTAGACAGGTGTTTGTTAAAAATACCTATTTTAAAATGTTTTTCTCGTGACCAGCTTCTCGGTGTTTGTGTCTGTAGTGTGTGCCTGACATGTCCTCCAAATAATAAGTTGTCAGGCACACACTTTATGTTCAAAAGGCAAAGCAATTGAGTCCTGTTATCCTTGTTCAAACTACATAAAATACCAATAAAAAGTGGAGGGATTTCAAACTTAATGTCACCAACATACAAATTTTCTTTAGTATACTGTTTTTCTTATGTCTTTATTGTTCTGCCTCTCTGGTTGAGTCCATACTCACATTAGATGGCATTTATTCCAATCACCTTAGACTACATCAACATCATCTAAAAGTACTTTGACAATGATGAAAGCATTCAATATTTCCACTGTGCTTTTTCCATGATGGGAGCCACTAGCTACACACATTTGACTAGTAAGTATTTGAAATGTAGGTAGTGCAACTTTGAAAGTTTGGTTTTAATTTCACTTAAGTTTGAAATTGCATAGCCATACATGGTTTGTGGCTGCCACAATGCCAGCAGAGAGGTCTAGGTTTTTGTGTGGCTATTGTAACCACTCTTCAAAATATTTTCAAATAAATATGTCATTATGCCTGCTTGTCTTATTGTTTTCTGATTCTGCTACACATATTTTAAAAAATGTACTCTATCTCCAAAGTTATAGTTGAACCATTATTCAGGGTGGAACATTAGACACATTTATATTTTGTTTTCTGTAGAGCAATTGCCCAATAACCATTTTGCATCCCTGAAACACATATTCCTTCCTCATTAGGAGTTCCTGTCATAGACACTAGTGTCTTCAGTCTGTTTGGCTTGCTACAACAAAATCCCACAGCGTGGCTTAGAAACAACAGATCTTTATTCCTCACACTTCCAGAGGCTGGGAATTCAAAATTAGGGTGGCAGCAGAATCCATGTCTAGTGAGGGTGTGCATTCTGGTTCTCAGGTGATGCCTCCTTGCTGTGTGTTCACTTGGTAGAAGGAACTCTGGAGCTCTCTAGAGCCTCTTTGGAATGAAGACACCAATGACATTCATGAGGACTCCAAACTCATGACCTAAGCACCTCTCAACACCTCCACCTCCTAATACCATCATTAGGGAATAGGACTCAATATTTAAATTTTGGGGAGACACATACATTCAGATGAAACCATTTTTCATATGATTCACAGCAAACGAATGTGTTGACCAACATTTTTTTGTACATTCTCTAAACAGAGCTGTGTTGTCTAAAGGCAATTACCCAAGTTGTAATGAATTTTGCAATATTTCCTGCATTAAAAGTAGTCCACACAAATTATTCAGTGGTGATGCCTATATATGAAAAAATTGCCATTTAGAAGGTGAATTAATTAGAAGGAAAAGAATGAGATGATATGGTTGCATGGGAAACATAAGCAATATTGAGATCACACAGGTGCTTCTTTCTTAGATGTGGAAGGTCAAAATTGCATAAAAGTATGAGGACCACTAAAAAATTCAGTAAGTAGAATAATCAAATTTTAAAGCTGAGAGGAATGTTGACAATCTCTCAATATGGCTCTCCGTCAACTGAGCATGGTATTTGATTAACAGTAACTTGGTACCTGGAGAGTTGTGGCTTAATGTAAAGCAAGTTACTTATTATCTCTACATCTCAGTTTCCTTACCTATAAGTCCGTGGCAGTAATAATACATAACTCATATACATACATAATATATAAAATCTTTCTTGAGCTGGTGCATTTGGTAAGTGAGATAATTCATTGGACATGTTTAGTTCAGTACCTGGTAGAGAGAGTCCTATTTCAGTGGTAGGTAACTGAGGTATAGGGAGATTAAGTAACTGTCTCAATAAGAATTGAGATGAGGAGTAGCAGCAGCAAACAGAATGGCACCACAGAAGTGTCGGTCACCTAACAAATGAAATGACTAGTCCAAGAGCACAGAACTTATCAGTGGTCTGCAGAACACAAAGTCACATCAGCTTTTTCCCAGTGCAAATAGATGCAAAAATCACCTGAGGTTGAGAAACCTGGAGGTTTTGGAGACAAAGTTGTTTTTTTTTTTAACCAAGTGCAGCCTTTTGAAAAATTGTAATTATGTACATTTTCCATTCAATCCACCTTGTTTCCATGGGATAATGGAGATCACAATCTTATGACAGATTTAAAAAAATATAGGTAATCTGTATCCATTTGTATTTAACTAATTACATAAATTCTAATATTTAAAGTATTCTTCTTGCAAGATTTTCTGTTTTACAAAAAATTTTCAGACACATTTTTGGGGATTTATACAAATAGTTTACCTAACACCTAAGGATTATAAAGGTAACAGCAGAAGATGGGGAAATCATTTTTATAATTTAGACAAAACAAAGAGAATGTGTTATCAAGACAAAGTAAAATAATAGCATGATTAGTAGTTTATTTTATTCATATATTTCATTACAGTTTTGAGAGATTTTAAATTGTTTTTGTATGGGTTTATTTCATAAATTATTACTGAGCATCTTCTCTATGTCCTGTCTTAGGGTATGACATGTGGCTCTTGTCACAGGGCTTACAGAAATTTGCCACTTTTTATGGGCAGTGACCAGCTCTGTTTAAATCTCAAACCTGAATCTTTATTCCTTTGGGATCTTGAGCAAGTCATTTAAGAATAGAAACAATTTCCTTTAAACTATAAATGGAAATTATTAATGAAAATTATAACAATTCTTTTAATACAGGTTTATTTTAAGGATTACACAAGACAATCTTTTAAAGAGTACCTGGCACAATGTTTAGCGTACACTCAAAGCTCAATGCATACTAGTTAGCATTCCAAAATAGAGAAACCCAGTAACCTGTGGAAAGAGAAATAGAAATATATAGTGCTAAACAGGTTTAAGCACTTATTGTATTTAATGTGACAATAAAATAGTGAAAATGTGAGACATTAAATAATTTCTTATCTAGGATAGATTTTCCTCAAGCCTGTAATTATAACTGAAATTATGTTTATAGCCCGGATGCTGCTCTGTGTGTGTGTGTGTGAGAGAGAGAGAGACAGAGAGAACACGAAAACTGGTCTCCTTCATTGTTTACCTATGAGAGTTTACTTGCAGAAATATCTAGCTTCTATAAAAGGAGTTCGAATCCTTATAAAGCCCAAGAGATGCCACAGGACAATGCAGGATCACATTCGTGCGATGCACTAAAATAGAGATTTTCCAAAAACTGTGATAGAAAGTCAAAGGAAAGTAAAATGGACAGTTGGAACACCATGGAGAAGGTGACAAATGATTTTTAAGTTTCACTGGTTTTGTTTTTATAAAGAGAAAACGATCAAAGAGAAATGTTAACAATAAAAAGGTGATATAAAGAGGATTCCTCAAAGTAGTTAACTTAATCCCCTGCTTCTCTAGGAATCCTGTAACCCTGGCTTTTTTTCTGGAGGTGAGGATTGGTGGAGCTGAAGGATGAGGAATGATAGCTGGACAGTGAGGAAAGGCTGCTCTGTGGATTTTCTCAGCAGCCCTTCTGCACAGAGGCACAGTGCTCCGGAGTCATTATCGTATATGCCCACTTTTCCTTCCTCTGCTCACAGAGATGCTGTTTCCCACTTGTAGTCATCTCAAAGACACACTTGGCAACTATCTCTCCAAAACCATGAAAAATAAAGCAAGTGCTTGCCCAAAGTAATAATCAGAGTAGTGCAAAGACAAATCCTCTCAACGAAATGGGAAGTCTGGGCAATGATTTCACAAAGATTCTACAGATGAGCCGAGTCCCTCTCCCCTTTGTCCTGCCCTGTGCCCCCAAAGCTCTTCATTCCCCCACTTGGCTTTTGGGAGGCTGGGTGGGTGAGTGCAGGGAAGGGAGATAAAGAAGAGTGGTCCATTCATTACTCATGTATTGGAACAGTTTGAGAGATTTCCAGAGAAAGTTAGTCTTTGAAGGTATGCACATGAAATAGACATAATTTGTGTGTGTGTGCATATGTGTGTACAAGGACACATAGTCCATGCTACATTTATCCGACAGGATAGGCGGTGGATAATCCCAATCTCTTACACATTTTGAGAACTTGACCAGATTTTATCAGACCCCAGATCAGACAAGTTTCTTTTGTGTACTTCGGATGCATTTGTAGTGACTAGGGGAGCTTAGCACAGCTTCTGAAAAATAACTGCCTGCTCCAAGCCCTTTGGACAGGGGCATCTTACCCACCTGACGTTGTGGGTACTTTTGTTTTCCCTGTTTGTTCATTTTTACCACACAATACCACACCCTTTTATTACCTAACCTCTTTCTACTTGGGATGGACCCGCCTGAGCTCTGCCTCCCTCGGCCTCCCCCTTCCACCCCGTGTCTCGCACCCTAGGGAACCCGTGTCAGGGTTTTGTATCCCTAGACTACTCCAACAGTGAAACCAGACAGATCAGAAGCTAAGGCACATTTGACTGAAAAGCAGCTTTTCGTTTTCTTCTTATGCTGCTTTCCCTTCCTCTTTTCCCAAATAGATATGTAAACACATGTATTTTTGGGTTTAAATTTAGCGAATTGGTCCTCTGTCTGTGACTTGGTTTAGCTATTGGGCTGAGCCTTGCTCCTCCCTTCCCTACTCGGATAGGAGCCACTGGGATCTGGAGCTGGAGCTTCCAAATTGAAGCTGGCCCCAGGCCAGGTGACCTTTTCTTTGTAAGTTTCTTTCCTAAGCAGAGTTTGGGGGGTGGAGGGGGGCGGGGAGCTGGGATCTGTTTGGTGCTGTTTGGAGGGGTAGTGAGGAAAGGAGGGGGGTGGAAGAGAGTAAAGGGCTGTTGTTAAACAGTTTCTTACCGTAAGAGGGAGTTCAGACCTAGATCTTTCCAGTTAATCACACAACAAATTTAGCTCATCGCAATAAAAAGCCGCTCAGAGCCGACTGGCTCTCTTAGGCACTGAGTCGAAACAGGATTCCTTTACCCAGGCATCGCCTCCGGTGGGAACCGCCAGCGTCCAGCAGCACCATGTGGGTGACCAAACTTCTGCCAGTCCTGCTGCTGCAGCATGTCCTCCTCCATCTCCTTCTGCTTCCCATCGCCATCCCCTATACAGGTTAGTTCTATTATTATTATTATTATTATTATTATTATTATTATTATTATTATTATTATTATTTTAACTCTGTCTTACTAACCTCTCCTTTGCCTAACACTGTCTCTTTACCCTAGTCTCAGCATCCTTTTTCAGCGCAGTGTGAGGTAAAGGAGTTTAAAACTTCTCATTGTCCTTTCTTTTGAGCTATTTCTATTTGCAAAGCATTTAAAATGGTAATTAGCATCCCCTCAGTGTGTCTCCCCCACCCCCACCCCCTACTGACCCAGCCCCTTCTCACTTAGCCTAATAGTTGTGGACTGTGGGATAGGAATGAAGTGCTATGAGAACACTGGCTGGATCTTGGCTGGTTGGGACAAGTTTAAAGCTTCACAGAAGGTCTGGTCTGAAGAGGGGAGAGTGATGGTCAGGACAGAAGGGAATCATTTTCTTCCAGAGAATAATTTTCCATGACAACCCACTACCCCCACATCACTTGGTCAACATTCAGAGCTAAATTATGGCTTTATGGAGGTTTACATTTGGAGAAGGCAGGTTAAACTCTGAATATCTGCAAGTTATGAAAATGAAAGAGAAAGCCTTCCTTCTAAGATCTCATTCTGTCTGGGCATGGATGCCTGCCCTTTGAAACTGCAGGGCAAGGGAGGTGAAAATTATGGGACTTTGATTAAGGCTGCAGAACTTCTTTCAGTGTCTCATTTTCTCCCCTGAATTTACAGGTTGGGAAGGAGTTGCCTGGGAGTTCAGATTGCGTGAAAGTTGAGAGATTTCATTTGCCGCTTTGGGAAGTTTTTTGTTGTAATCAGGGCAAGAGGAAACATCTGCTTTTGGTTGTGTTATCATTGTAGTGGTTGGGATGCCAACGGGAGAAGGCAGTGAGCATCATGGGTGGGCACAGGGGAATAAAAGGGTGGAACAAAAACCCAGGTGGTAGACTGGGCCTTTTTATAATCTGAAACAGAGAACTGGCTATATCTTTTGAGATAAGTTAAATATGAAATGCATCAGACCTCTGGACTAGTTTCTGATGTAATACAAAGGTCGAAAACAAGGATTTGCTAAATGAATAGAAATCATCCAGTCCACCTGGCTTTCTTCTATTTTGCGAAGTGGCCTTTTTGGAAAACAGCACTCTGTGGAAGGGTCAGTTTGAAAACATTTAGGTCAGATTTCTAAAGAGGTGAAAGAGAAGTTAGTGTAGTCACCAGCTCCACATGCTTGAGGCGTGTCATGTTAAAATAGGTCCTTCCAAGACATTGCTGGTTGAGGGGAGTTTGAGCATAAATTGGAATGGTGGCTAATATTCGGAGGTCTTTCATTTTTAAAGATTAAAATGTTGATGGTCTGAAGTAGACTATGGGTACCTGAAATCATCTGTGCTAATGCAAGCAAAGGCAACACAGTATGGAAAACCCAAACAGTAGATCAGCCATAGACAATGTCTATTTATTTTTGGCAGGCATTACCAAGTTTTGGCAGGAGATATACATTTGTAATTATATTTCACTTTGGCTAATGTTGAAATGACTGCGCTTCCTGAGTGGAGGGAAAATGCAGCCCAAGAGTGTGCTGGCAGGCAAGGAGAGGCCAATTGGGAATTAGAGGTATGCTGCGAATAATTCCTGAAGTGTATAATGCTAAAATTGTCATCAAAGGAAGGTCTGCCTTTGTTGGGTGGCAAGTTTGATAGTTTTTTAAATGACATTCTTCAAAATGGAAAACATGGATAGTTCTCTTAGAACATACAAAGAGAGTTTGTTCTTTTTTATATACCACCCAACGTTAAACATTTAGAATTTTTTTGTTGTTACTTTCTTCAGTTATTCTTTTTATCTTATACATTTATGTTGTGCATATTGTTAAATAATGCAATGTTGGGAAAAGAATTGAATACTATAATGAGGTGACAACCAGTTATGAGCAGAATGTATTATGCAGATATTTTATTTAAAAGTTTCTTAAGAAATATTCAATACAGTGGACCCAAGCCATTTTTATAGAAGTTGGTCTACAGAGAATTACCCTCCATCTGCTCCTACCTACACTGGAAACAGATATCCAATCCCTTGTAACAACTGAAGCATTAAATGAGCACCTAATGTGCGGGATATAAAGATGAACAAAAGTCATAGAAACCTACATTATTGAGCAACTGTGTCTACCAAGTCCTAAAAATAACACTTATTTAATTCTAATAAGATTGTTTTAGTTTAAGGGATAGAGCTGAGATTGCTACACAAATCTATGTGAATGAAATATACGGGATTTAAAACAAACAAACAAACGATTTATACTAAAGCCAATAGCTGTGAAGTTAGTTGAAACTGCCCTTTACAAATCCATTTTGCTAAGAATTGTAAGAAAATCTGTTTTAGAAATACTATTATACATGATTGAGAGAGAGTTCATTTTTAGGTTAAAGGATAAAGCCAGGTTTAGGGAGTATACGGTACCCCAGCCAAGTATGAAAAGCTGTAAAGGTGAGAGAGTGCAAGAAAGGACAGGTAACTAATGTGGGGCTAGCGCATGGAGTGCCTGAGGTGTGTTATATGACTTGTGATTAGAGAAGTAAGATATGATAGCATGTGCAAGTGGTGAGGATTAGCTAAACTACTCTATTCTGAACACCAACCAGTGAACATTTTTGAGTTGACAAGGTACCTGACGGAAGTTGTGTTTCAGAATGGTTGTCTCGGTTGCTGCGTGGAGGGGGAGTGGTGGGTGGGCAGAAACCGACAGTGAAGGAAGAGACCAGGAGGCTTCTATAACAATGAAATACTGAACAAGGAAGTGGAAAGAAAGAGAAGGAGGGAAATATTTAGGGAGGCCCCTAATATCAAACTGAACGTGGCTTCATTTTGTAAATCTCTTCAGAAGAGGTCATTATACTGCTTCTCAAATAGCAACATTTGATTTAAGTCTGACATGATCTCTTTCTTCTGGACATCTTTATTTGTGATACTGTTACCTTCTCTAAAGAAGGGGAGATGATTGTGAAATCCAAGTCCTAGATTATAGTAATGGCAATCTGGACTAGTATTTATGATTCTTGTCTTTGAGAAGTTTAAAATCTCCAGTCACAACCATTCCCTTCCATTAATTATTTGTGTACTTTCATCTTAACATCTTGCCACTTCAAGCTGTTAATCACTAATGATGTGGGTAGGTTTCTCAGAATACGTGGAGCCAGATTCCTGCTTCTTTCTACACCTTGCAAATCCTTTCCTTGCATGATTTTCCTTTGAAGTCAATGGTTAGTCCATACAGAGAAGAAAATATATGAGGTACTGAGAGAAATGAGTGTGAGGCCCAGGGACCAGAGGGAGAAATGTGTCTTTCTTCAAGCACCTTGATACATTTGACCCTACTCTCTGTTTGTAGGTTTTCACTACCACCCTAATGATTTCAGTTCTAAAACAGGGACTTCGGGTTCTTCAGGAAATATAGCTTCCAGAATGTTTTCCCATACTGCGAGAAGAGGAAAAAGAAGTTGCAATTTAAAGTACAGGAAAACATGACAGAGTTGGAGTGATCTCTCACCCCTTGATTTCATTTCAATATTTTGTTTATAAACTTCGACAAACAGTCATGCACAAAAAATAGCAGGGCAAAATCTGATCCAAAGATATTTTTTAGTTGCTTCCCAAATTAAGCTTTTAACTGTTTTCAGTAAAATAAGCATCAGTTATTAATACATATGGAAGAAAAAGTTGAAACTTTTTTCTGCAAAGAAATTTTGTTTTTGGATGCTGTTTTGAATGACTTCTGTTTTGATTTTTTCTTTTATTGAAGAAGGAATTTCATAAATGTGTGTGTTATGTGATGTACAAGTAGCTTGAACTTCACATTTTTGAGTAATTAGTTACTGACCCACTAGAAATGACTGAAGTTTAAGGGACAGCTTCTAAGTCATGAGAAATAAATAGTGAAAAGGTAATCCTGGTATCTGTTTCCGATTGCCTCTAATTAGCTTTGTAGCCCCGGACAAGCTTTTCATTGCTATTTTTTATCTAGTAAAGGGATATCGTGGATTTATTTGCTTTGTAGAATGTATTTTTATCATTAGGTGAAAGGTAGTGATGGAAAAATTTATCAGCAAACAAGAGTCAACTATTTTTATGAGGTGCAGCCACATATTAACACATTTCAGTAGGACAGCTGAGGAGCTGTAGAACTAAACACAACCAGCAAACCCACAGAGACTTCCTTTCCCTCAACAGTCTTCAATGCTTGCTTTCATATTGCATGGCATTGAGAAAAGAGACCAGGGCATTGACTGGGGGTTCTATTTTTATTTGATAATTAGTAAAATTCATATCTGAACATAATGTTTATTTTAGACTTTTAAAATTTATCTGTCACTTTGATGTGCATAATAAATACATTATACATGAGGTCGATTAATTCAGCATTTTTAGTTAACATAATTTATTTGAGAAATAAATGTGTATATACACACATATAAGTCTTTCATTTTGGTGCATAGTTTGTTTTTAAATGCATAATCTGTATCTATTAGCTATATTTGTTTTTAAGAAATATTCCTATTTATACAGGAAATGAGATGATTATTATGCTATGAAACATTTCATAGCACCTGAGAAATAGTGCACTAAGGTCAAAAGAAGGAGAACCTCTTAATGAAGAAATTCATCTCTCATTGTTATGGTCCTGTGGTAGAAACCAAAATTTGAAAATAATTATACTATATTTTTGCTTTTATAAGTATCACTGTTACGCTGGACATTAAAGAATAAAATTTCAAAAACAAAATTAAAACATTCCATATTAATAACATTATTTATCCATATTGGTTTCCAAATGTTTACTTAATGATTATAGTTTAAAAAGCTCCTTTTAGTTCAAATATAATATACCTTGTATTTTTTTAGATTGAGTAACTGGCATATTAGCATTTCAGGTAATTAAACAAAGTCATTTGGCAAGTCAATGAGAATACCAGAATTGTATCTCTGTCTGCCAACATTATGCAAGACATTTGGTACACACTCAATAAATAACATGTTGATAGATTGTTTGGTTGATTGAATTCCTATGTTAAAATGTCTTTTAAATTGTATCTGCTGTACCATAGCCATTCAATCTTGTAGGGCAAAGAAAAGTTAAAAATGAAAGCATTACTACAGAAATTAGTACCAGTCTTTTGGGCATTGTGTTCTGGAGTTTTATAGAGAACAAGAAATTTAGATGAATTCATGTTTTTTTCTCATTTATTGTGAAGTTCAGGTTAGGAAAGACATTAATAAGTAGCATGTGTCCATTCAATAAACCAACTGGAGCCAGTGGTTGCTGGCAAACTTAAGTACTTAATGCCATTCTTGGTACCTCACTATGCTAGCCATTTTTCCCAGTTTTTACCATGTTTTCTTGACACACTTCACCACTTATAAAAGCCAAGAATGCATTTCCTGTTCTCATGTCCAAGTTTCTTCTCTACTGATAGCCCTAAACTAAATCTTCAGGAAATATTTACAAGCCTTAATTTCACATCCTTTCTTAGAAATTCTTCCAGAAAAGATGGCATCATAAGTGTTTAAGAATGGAGGTTCTGAAGCCAAGCAGCTGCGTTTCCAATGAGATCTTCTCTAAGTGGTCAATTTCCCCTGTGCCTCGATTTCTGCATCTTAAAAATGAGTATATTATCACTGCCTTTGTTACGGGGTGTTCAAAGGATGGCCAGGCAGAGGAGGGGCACCATCATGTCTATCCTTATACTGTAGCTGCAGTCTCATAGACATTTTCATCCTCATGGTGAAGATGGGGATCATTATTAGAAGCTAGATAACTTCAGACAAGATGAAAATAATGAAGCAAGTTCTTGATACTCTAATGTTATTAAATAGATTGCATCTTTTAGGACGTTTTAGTTTGTTTTCAGGTTTTTAACAGGAGGCTTTCTGCTATCTAGGGAACTTGTAGAATACTTTCATGAAGAAAATGATATTGCTACATTAAAGGACGAAGTTTTACAAACATTTGATTTACAGCATTTGGGTTGATTTCAAGGCAAATAGTTCAGTGATACTAAGAAATAGTGCTCCAAAGCACAGAAAACACTCCATAAGAAATGAGAAAGGCTAGAATATGAACAGTATGATACACTTCAAAGAGCAAGTCTGAAGAATTTGTCTACTGCACTATTTTTAGTGAGAAGTTTCTCACTTGTCTTTGAATCAACTTATCTAACTAATACTATAACACACACAGACCGATTATAGAACGAAATAACAAATTATAGAGCATATTATGATATTCCTGGACCCTTGCTTTCATACTGTTTGGAGACCGTCACATTAATTATTTAGCATGTACTCTGTCCTAATTTTTAAAAACATCCTTCATTTGAAAGAATGTAGATGAGTGATTCCACATGACAAGTTATTTATTCTTTACTGGTTAGAATATTCCTCTCTTGCTCTTAACTATCTGAGGATATCATTCCCCACCACTCTACCCCCAACCCCTGGAGGTCTAGTATGTTTTCAGATAAAATCATCATCTTGTAGATGATCCTTAAGGACTTTTTTTACATGAGCCTAAAAGTTCATTCTCCATGTTTGTTTTATTATTAATAGAAGGACAGAAGAAAAGAAGAAACACACTCCATGAATTCAAAAAGTCAGCAAAGACTACTTTGTTTAAAGAAGACCCATTACTGAAGATTAAAACAAAAAAAATGAACACTGCAGACCAATGTGCCAATAGATGTATTAGGAATAAAGGACTTCCCTTTACTTGCAAGTAAGTTTCTTCATTTTGTTCTTAGGATAATTTTCCAAGTATAGCATGTACTTATTATCATCATGATTTTTTTTATTCAGTGTAATTTGCCTTTAAAATTAAAAGCTTGGCTTTAGTTTTGAACACATTACAACAGAAGACTTAGCTTTCAGATGATGGAAATTTTAATAAGGAACTGCATATAAACTGAATCTTTTAAAATACAGTGGCTTTGATTATGGAATTTATGCGTTCTCATCTTATAAACCATTGAACTTTAGTAACTAAAATTTATTTCCTAAAGTATATTTTATTGATTATGCTATTATAGTTGTCTCAATTTTTTCTCCCCTTCATCCTCCTCAACCCTGTACCACCCCACCCTCTGGCACTCCATCCCCCTTCGTTCATGTCCGTGGGTCATACATATTAGTTCTTTGGCTTCTCCATTTCCCATAATATTCTTAACTTCCCCCTGTCTATTTTGTACCTACCAATTATGCTTCTTATGCCCTGTACCTTCCCCCCATTCTCCCCCTACCGCCTCTTCACTGATAACCCTCCTTGTGATCTCCATTTCTGGGATTCTCTTCCTGTTCTAGTTGTTTGCTTAGTTTTTTTTTTTTTTTAGTTCAGTTGTTGATAGTTGTGGGTTTGTTGTCATTTGCCTGTTCATAGTTTTTTATTTTCTTTTTCTTAGGTAAGTCCCTTTAACATTTCTATAATAAGGATTTGTTGATGATGAACTCCTTTAACTTTTCCTTATCTGGGAAACACTTTATCTGCCCTTCCATTCTAAACGATAGCTTTGCTGGATAGAGTAATCTTGGATGTAGGTCCTTGCCTTTCGTGACTTGGAGTACTTCCTTCCAGCCCCTTCTTGCCTACAAGATTTCTTTTGAGAAATCAGCTGATAGTCTTATGGGAACTCCTTTGTAGGTAACTGTCTCCTTTTCTCTCGCTGCTTTTAAGATTCTCTCCTTATCTTTAATCTTGGGTAACTTAATTATGATGTGTCTTGGTGTGTTTCTTCTTGGATCCAACTTCTTTGGGACTCTCTGAATGTCCTGGACTTGCATGTCTAGTTCCTTCACCAAATTGGAGAATTTTTCCTTCATTATTTGTTTAAATAAGTTTTCAATTTCTTGCTTTTCCTCTTCTCCTACTGGCACCCCTATATTCAGATGTTAGAGTGTTTAAAGTTGTCTCAGAGGTTCCTAAGCCTCTCCTCATTTTTTTAAATTCTTATTTTTTCATTCTGCTCTGGTTAAGGTTTATTTCTTCCTTTTGTTCTACATCGTTGATTTGAGTCCTAGTTTCCTTCCCTCCACTGTTGGTTCCCTGTATATTTTCCTTTATTTCACTTTGTATATCCTTCATTTCTTCCTTCATTTTGCAACTGAACTCAATCATTTCTGTGAGCATCCTGATTAACAGTGTTTTGAACTCTGCATCAGATAGGTTGTCTGTCTCCTCATTGTTTAGCTCTTTTTCTGGAGTTTTGATCTGTTCTTTCATTTGGGAGATATTTCTTTGTCTCTGTGCACCTGTTATATTGCAAGGGGCAGTACCTTAGGTTTTCACCAGGGTGGGGCAAGCTACTTCACTGCGTTGTGGCGCTGTATGTGGGGGAGGGGTCAAGAAGGGCACAGTATTGCTTCCTGGCTTTCTTGGCTCTCGCCCCACTTTCCATCACTTCCCTTGCTTCCCGCAAGCAGACTGTGTCCTTTCAGGTGCTGATTCCTGGGTGAGTGGACTTTTGTATGTTCTAGGACCCCATGGGTCTTTCCAGTGGACTTTTCTGTGAGGCTGGCAGTTTCTACCATTGCCACAACCCCCGCAGATTTTTATAGCCAAAAGTTTTGAAGCTTTAGTTTGCTGCACTGGAACCCTGGGTTGCACAGTTTTTCTCGCTCCCCAGGTGATCATCCCGGCTTATCCTCACAGGAATGTAGGAAATCCTGTCCACCAACCACCTTTCCCACTCAGTCCTTCACCTTGCCACACATCATCTCTGACCCACTTGCCCATCTCCTCCCCTCCTAAGAGTCTGGATGAATGTTTCTTCTTTAATTCCTTGGTTGTCAGACTTCCATGCAGTTTGCTTTCCTGGAAGTTCTGGTTGTTTTTTTGCTTTTGAATTGGTTGATATCCTTTCAGTTGTGCGAGGAAGCGAAGCATTTCTACTTACGCCTCTGTCTTGGCTCTCTCCAGAGCTAAAATCTAATTAGATTGACTTTTATCTCTCTAACATTTAAAAATATTTTACTCAGAGTAAACATTTTTTTTTTTCATACAAGAGGAGTAGAGGAGTTTTCAGAAGTTGGGCAATAGGCAAAATTTACTATAACTTATGTCATTGTCTTTGGGGATTTAAATAAAAGGTGTTGAGAGAATTAGATAATAAAAAACTAGAGAGATTGGTGTCAACAGCAGAGGCTTTTTAAAAAAGGCTAGGGTTAGTGATGATGATGTTTTAGGTGAAAAGTGATGGGATAATTCAAAGAGGCATGAGGGGACTCAGTGAGTTTTCTTATCTTGTGAAAGTCCCTGTGTGACCTCACAGGGAAGAATTCCTTACTACTTTGCCAGTGATCCCAGAGGATGAAATCTAATGTTTTGGGCAATGAAGGTGACAATTTCATCTGAATGGTCTTCCTAAGTGCCTGAGGAAAAAATGCATGTCTTAGTTCTTCTCCATAAACATTTCTCCCCTCACTTAATGTTCCACCCTTTCATTCCCTGTTTCATCCCATATTTTACAGGATTGAGCATGATACTCTGTGAATTTTAAAGTCTACTGTATTACATTTGAGTCATGACCCATACTGTGAACACAGGTTTAGTAAAGTCATGGCAAGTGGTCTTCATCTCATTTTGCCTTTCTCAGAGAAATGAGTATTATAGGCCTGAGGAGAAAGGACATGGTCAGAGGAGGTCTTCAACAGATTTAGAGGGAGGAGAGACTATCTTCTTTCTATTTATTTACAGCTCCTGTGGAAGTATTTTTATAGTCAAACTGCTAATTTCAGGGAGATATTTCTTGGCAAGGAGAGGGAGGATTGATTTTGCAAGGATATGCCTATGCAGATTCTGTTTATTTCCCTTTCTGATAAAACCTTGAGACAGTTAAAAGTAAATTAGAGAAAATCACTCTCAGTCAACATCTCTGAAGATGTTCTTCTGGCCAAGGAGGAGGTTGGAGGTACTGTGTTTTCCTCCCGGAGTTGGAGGGGCTGTGCAAAGGGAACAGCATCTCATTGTTGGTTTTTAACTCTGATTCTGAAATACACTCTCCTGGATCCAGAAGTAAGGAAAGAATTGCTACCTTTCAATTGTCACATTAATCAGCCTAATACCTATTAAATACAAAACAAAACAAAATCTTTACATACCCCATGTATATATATGAGGTTTCATATTTTCCTGCCATATTCTGGTTGTGTTAAATTTACTCTCCAAATTTATGGCAACCTGTACAGAAGACCACATGTAATAATACCCGTGAACAGCCCAAGTTGTTCTGGCTGGAAATAGTGTCCTCATTCTTGTTCACCTATCACATTATGCGTGTATTATACATGTGTGTTTGGAATCACTAAATATGTTAGTTATTTAGAATTAAATAGACATACTATGATACGCTGATAGTTGATTCTTAATGGATTAAAGGATCTTTTTGCTGAATTGTTCTATGGACTAGAATCATTGGAAAACAAAGGCAAATAAGGAAAACGTTTGGAAAACACTAACGAAGCTGTGGGAAAGTATCTGTGATTGAGTGGTCACGGAATGAGATACTCTCAAACACTATTTTTCTTTTGAGGAGGGATCAACGATATTGATTTTATGGAGCTGAAATTTTCCTTTACTGGGTAGGAAAGATGACCAGAATTCTAAGTTCTTCAGAAGATTGCTATTCATTAATTGGCTCAAGAGAAAAAAGCCTCATGACAGAAGGCTTTCCTCTCCTGCCATGAACAACTAGAAAACTAGACTAAATAAATTCTTGAAATGAAGATGATGATTAAAATAAGGCTAAGGTAAAGATCTGTAAAGTCAAACTTAAAAGAAATTGCAAGTCACAAAATTTGACAGCTTAGATCTAGTCCAAACGGAGGTGTAATGATATAAGGAAACACTTTCCTGAGAGAAAAGTAGAGAAAAAAGTGAATGAAATCGGACTGAAAACCCTGTCCCCAACGTTCCTGTGTAATCACATTGGTTTTCATAGAACAAATCTTACATGTTCCTGATGGGGCTCCTGCAAGGTGATCTCATGTCAAAGCCGTATGGAAAAGTAGTGTACATAGGTGTGGTACATTTTCATTTTAATGTGCAGTTATGTGCATTGTATTTTAATGGCAAGTTATAGTTGGCAAGTTGAGTCTATAACTTTAACATTTATTTTTAGATGTTTGTTTAGTTTTATTTATATGTGTATTTTTACCTAATTACTATGTTTTCAAGGTCATTTAACACCCTTCTCCTGACACCCTACAATAGGGAAATAGGAATTTAACATGTATTGCCCAAGCTTACAGTCTACCAGATCAAAATTCATGTCCATTAGTAGCCAATTCTATCTTGTCAAGGAATTCTGCCACAGCTGCAAAAATACTTCTACGATTTACTCTTAATTACTATTCCAGCTGTAAAGTGTTTTTATAGGTAGGCATTGTGAAATATCTATATGTATGTCAAAGCACAAAGTTTATGATTATAATGTTTTGAAGTTATGGATATAGAATACAATATAGTACATAAAACAAAATAATAGATAAAATATTTTCTAAAATTTTATGTATTTTCATATTTGTTTTATAAAACTTATTTCCCCTTATTCAATATTATTTAAAAGTTGTCAAATACTAAGAAATAAATGACTAAATTGAAATATTTCAAATTAGAAGATTATTTGTTCCCAAAAATATAGGTACTGGAAAAAGCCTGTATTTTAGAAAATCTGTGTACTTAAAAAAATTAGATACTTGTACATGGTGGCATTATAAGTACAATAGTGAGAAATTTTAATGTAATTTCTTAATGGAAGGGAAATAGTTCAGAATTCCAATTCATTTTGTGTATTGTAAAAAATGGTAACATTTAAATTACAGAAAAAATTTTCAAGTACTTTATTTACTATTCTTGGGTAAGACATGTTTGCATTTATCATTTTTCTTCAGAAACACATTTATATTGCCCTCCTTGGTTAAACCATGTGTCCATTCTTTAAAAACTGTATAAATAGTAGTATTCCTTCTTTTCATTCAGATATTTTTTTCAGGGCCTTTGTTTTTGATAAAGCAAGAAAACGATGCCTATGGTTCCCTTTCAATAGCATGTCAAGTGGAGTGAAAAAAGAGTTTGGCCATGAATTCGACCTCTATGAAAACAAAGGTAACTGGCCTCTCCCTAAATGTTCATAGTGAAGTAAAGTATAAAGTATATGTGATTTCCTGCCACAGTGTTCCTTTCCACAGATTTTTCTGTTATATACCACATCTGTTATGCAGCTAATTCATCCATTAAGGCAGATGACATAAGCACCTTGACGATCTCCTGTATGATATTTTTGATTAAAGAGATCATTTCCCAAACTTTCTATAATTAGATTACCCCTTCTCTATGTATTTCTAGGAGCCTCTCCTAGAATTGGTATTCTGCATGTTATTTTGGAAAATGCCCCCGTAAGCTATCACTTTAAGACATCTTACATTGCAGCAAATTTTGAGCTTACTAAAGTATTTTAAATTTTAACAACTTTCAATAACTAAGTTATAGTGATGGTTGCTGATCACAAAAATTGTGTAGCTATTGAAAAATTAGTTGGATCTATTTCTAATTATTATGTTCTTTTAAACTTTAAAAAAATTGACACCATTACTTGTCTATTTTGGTATTCTGATAGTGTATTCACAAGGTATTTACTTTCTTCAGAAGCAGAGTAATATCAATAAATAATTGAAGAATGTCAAATAAATATGAATTTAACAAAATGAATTTCATCACAAAAATAATCATGGGTTGTAGTTATATAGTACTTATTTTAATTTTAATGCTTTCTTAAATCATATTGTCTTATTAATTTGGGTATTTGGTAATATAAACAAATATTTTGTTATAATATGTTATATGCCTAACTTAAATTAAGATTAATTCATGGTACAAAATAAGATGATCTTTATACACCCCAATAATTCTACAAATCCTAAACATTACTCATCTAGTATAAGACCATCTTCAATCTTCTGGGTGGCTAACAACAGTATTGTAGTTGGTAGGAACTACATTGTTTGACAGAAATATACAGCATCTTTTAATTTGATTGCCCTATAATTTAACAATTGAAATGTTAGCAAAAATATGAAAAAAATCAGAATAATGTAAATATATCTTTCTCACACACATGTGCACAAATATACAGAAACCCACACAATTTTACTGAGATTAAGGCAAGTTAGTTATTTTTATTATCTTGAAGTGACTTTCTGAATTCATTGTAGGTTTCATAAATCACTTAATTTTCACTTTTAATATTTTCTTAACATGGTCTGCATAGTTGAGCAAAATCATTCTGCTTCTTTAAATTTGTCTGGCTTTATAAGGAGACTAAATGGTAATGGAAGAAAATACAATAAAGATTAAATAAAAAATAAATTTGCCTGGCCAGTTAGGTATAAAGAATGTTAGTACATAGACTAATCTCTGCAGTAACCCAGGTATATGCTCACGAAATGAAACTTCTCAGTAGTCTTTTTGTCTTGTTTTGTTTTGAATTATTCTGAAATGAATTATTTTGAAAATATTAGTAGAAATTTTAGGCAACATATTTCAATATGATTTGAGATAGTTTTCAAGCATTAATTGCTTAAAGATTTGAATGGGATTTTCTTTTTCTTTTAAATATATGTAGCAAAGTTCACTCATCACATTTTTCTCTGCTTTCTTCTAATAGACTATATTAGAAACTGCATCATTGGTAAAGGACGTAGCTACAAGGGAACGGTATCTATCACTAAGAGTGGCATCAAATGCCAGCCCTGGAATTCCATGATACCCCATGAACACAGGTAAGAACACCATGAAAAAGAGAGAATAAAACTGTTACCTCTTCAGACTAATCCTACAATTCTATAATAACTTAGCCAACTTTCCTGAATTATATTAAGCCAAAGATTATGTGAATCCATGACTGATATTGAGCCTAAGATTAATGAATTTATCATGAAGATGTGGCCTAATATCATCTTACATCAAAACCTCAATTTTGAGCCCTGGCTGGTGAACTCAGCTGTTAGAACATTGCCCCAATATGACAAGGTCACAGGTTCTATCCTCAGTGAGGACACATACAAGAATCAACCAATGAATGTATAAATAAGTGGAAAAAAACAAATCAATGTTTCTATCTTTCCTCGTTCTCTCTCTCTCAAATCAATAAATTAAAAAAATAAAAAATTCTTAATTTATAGATCTTGGTGCTTGTGAAAAATAATGAAAATGTAATTTTTAAAAAAAGATTTACCTCTACTTTTGCCTTTGAGAAAGTTCATCACTGTGTAGCTGAAGTGAAGAGATTGGCTATAAATTAGGGATGGACAGCATTCTGACCTGTCCCAGGAGCCAAATATTCTTTAACTTGGTGATTCTCAAACATTAAAATCATGTGCTAGGAGCCCTTAATGAATCTACCACACAGGGTGTGAACATAGACCAATTAAACCAGAATCTCTTGGAGAAAACCCACATGCCAGCATTTTTTAAAAATGGTCCCCAGATGATTCCAAAGTATAGTCAAAATTGAGAACCTCTGCTATAAACTCTTGCCTCAGATTGACCAGCTTTCCCATCTACCTATTGCCTAGTGACTGGAAAAACTTCTCATTCCTCAGGAATTAAATGTCTACACTTAAGAATTGTGTTCATTATAACAGATGAATGCTATTTAAAGATGAGTAAACAGCCCTGGCTGGTGTAGCTCAGTGGATTGAGCATGGACTGTGAATCAAAGGGTTACTGGTTCAATTCCCAGTCAGGGCGTATGCCTGGGTTGCCGGCCAGGTCCCCAGTGGGGGCCACATGGGAGTCAACCACACATTGACATTTATCTCCATCTCTTTCTCCCTCCCTTCCCCTCTCTCTAAGAATAAATAAAGTCTTAAAAAAAAAAAAAAGATGAGTAAACATAGTATCCAGAGGCTCATTAGTCTGAAAGTTTTAATGCTAATGGAGAAACATAGATAGATATCTACTAACCGCTAGAGAACTAAATTTAATGAGTTTTTAAGATTTATTTCACAAATAATTTTAATGGGAGCTACAGTAGTTCAAAATAGCTCTCCCTGGTTATTAAATGCATTAGAAGATTTAGTTTATCATGTGCCAGTTGCCTTGCTGAGCAGCATACCAGTTTATCTCATTTAATCCTCCCAAGAACCACACAAATAGTTTTATTAATTCTGTTTTGTATACAGTGAATCTGAAGCTCAAAGAGACTTAGTAACTCTTTAGAGTCATTCACAGCTAGTAAGTGGTGCGGCTGGAATCCGAGTCCAGCAAGTGTCACTCTGTAACCTTTGCTGTTTACAACCCCTGGCGTGAGACACTTAGCAGGTCAGTAGGACACGTGCTGTGACTTGATTTTGCAATAGTGAGGATAACTTTGCCGTGATGAATCCACTTTTTGTTCCATTTCGTTAATTTTTGGAGGGTATAGTTACGCCAGATGATTTTACTTTGGTAAACAAAGAGGAGTTAATTGGACCGCATACAATGAAAAAAATTTGTTGTTCCACATTGGGATCAAAACTGTGATCCTGGCCTAATGAACACCGACTAGAAATTGTTCAAACTGATCAGCTTTACAGTATTTCAGTAACAGAAAACAATGCATTCTTCCAAATTATTTACATTTAAGTATATACAAATATTTCTGCAACATAATATTTTCCATATTATAAAAACAGACAATATACCGGTAATTGGTTTTGTCCTCTTATGAGTATTTGAATAGTGTCACTCCCAAGATAGTGAGGAAACCATTTCATTTAAATAGATAAATCTATGCTTTTCATGAACAAACGAACAACATTTGAAATCAATCCTGCCCTGGTCGAGGAGAGTGCCCTGGACTGACCCAGTAGAGGTCTTATTTCAACCCAAATTCTCCATGATTGTGATTCTCTGCTAGAGGAATAAATGTGAAATAGATCTCCCTGGGAATGGGCTTTCCAGTCCAATCAGCTCTTTTTCCAACAAGCGTTTCCTTGAGTTAGGGCTGAGAAGATCTTGTACATTAATTAAAAATACTTAAAATTGCAATGGGACTGACACTTCATTATCATCACTTAGAAGATTATTTGAATATCTGCATGATAGCTTAACACTTTTAAGTTAAGTGTTAACTAAAGATTAACTTCATGGGAAATGGAAAGAGAAATATATATGTCTCTGTCTAGAGGAATGATTTACTGTTGACTTCCTGAATTGAAATATTTTATAAGTGGCTTAATAGGAAGATGATGATAGATGATGAAATTAGTATAGAAGCTTAACTAGAAAATCAGGCGACCTGATATCTACATCTCTGTCCTTCATTGGCCACCCTGCATTTATTAATAAAGCAGATGATGGAATAGATCAACTTTCCTGTGAACATAGCTTATATTAAAAGTAAAGGTAACTAGCACCCAGAAGATCTAATTTATGTTTCAAAATACCTTTACATATAACACAATTTTAAATATTCCTTATTTAGCTCTCTTAAAGCCCTGCTAACAAGGGCAAAGGACCAACAATAGTATGTATGTAGTAAGAGTTTATTACGGAGCCTGCTGACTGGCACATGGATGCGGTGTAACTGGTTTTCATAAACATCTGTTGAATGAGCACCAATAAGTGAAAAGAATGGGGCTAGGCTTCACTCCTTGGTCAAGCATGAGATGCTAAAGAAAAACATGCTAACCCCACAAAGCAAAAACAAAAGCATGTTTATTTGGATAAAAAACCAAGGAATGAAGACATGACCCAGAATGCTCTTTACCTTGCATACCTTAAAGAGGAATTTGATATGCATTGATACAGAATTGTGGGAAAGAGCACATCTTTTCATTTCTTATTTTGTTAACTCTGGTGGGAAAATTTTATTCATCTTTCAGTCATATTTAGGTTTGATTTCCACTTATTTCTCTTCCTTCCTACTTTTATTTTTCCTACTAAACCATTTACTGATTCATTCACTACATTTCACAGCTTCTTTTCAGCTTTATGAATCCACTGGAAATGTATATATGTGTATATATTTATTTGTGTATATATTTATTTGTGTATGTGTGCATAGAACAAAAATCTTCCTAACTGTTGATACTTGTCTTCATTGAACATGTGCTAAATCCATGTTTCTTTTTTAATTTTCATTTATTGATTCAAGAGAGACAAAGAGAGAGAGAGACATCCATTTATTATTCTACTTATCTATGCATTCATTTGTTGATTCTTGTACATGCCCTAACCAGGGATTGGACCCCCAACCTTGGCATACTGGGACAAGGTTCTAACCAACAGACCTGCCTGGCCAGGATGTATTTAGTTTCTTAAGTAAAGTTAATATGTAAAATGACACAAAATAAAGGACCTCATAATAATCCAATTCACTCCATTCATCTTATAAATCTAGAAGTTGAAGACCTACGTAAATAAATTGTCTAAGGACTGGTGTTGTATACTAATTGAATGATATCTACATATCGTAAATATACATATATATATTTATTTATATGGCAGCAATGTAGATTTTTTTATTAATAATACCTTATTTTTACTACTCTACTATACTGAGCTTTCCATAATACAGAATTGTAAGAGTATTTTCTAAGGTATATTTGATTAATATTACTTTATGAGTAAACATAAAATCAACTTTGGTTCTATCAAAATGATTTCATTACAAATCTACTATGAAAAGCTGGAGAACTGACAAAAATGAAAGAAAATAAAATTTAAGCAGTGGCAAAATAGGGCTTAAACTAAGATAAAAAACTTTCTTTAACTTTGAAAATTAAAATTGTTAGGAAACTGTAAAATCATTATGACCTTTATTGTATTCTAACTTTGTCAATGATGTAGACTAATGTCTAATTTTTGTTCTTCCATATTTAGAATGCCAGTATAGTAAGGCTATAAACTTTTTATCTAAACATATTTTGGAGTTTAATAATGTTAATCATACTTAATAGCTTCCTTGAAAATGTTTGGTTAGTAGTAAGTCTCTTAGACTAAACTTTTTTCCTTTGACCAATAATTTATATATTCTGAAGACTTAACTATGGTGTACTTTATGTTCAAATGAAATTTGCAATTTTATTGCAAAATATTGCTTAGTACCTAATATACGTCCACATTCACTTCATGTCACAGCATAATGAAACAAAATGATGATATTTTTTCATTAGAAGTTTCAATGCAAAAGGAACACATTTGAATGATATTGAACAAGAGACTAACATCCTTGGACTTTAAGTACTATTTAGAACTTAGAAATCAGTAGAAGTAGGAAAAAAGCTTTATAGCAAAAATAGAACTTAATATTGAAAATGCTACCAGATTTTTAAAACAGTGTTTACTGGTATTACCTACAAATGTATATTCTTTCTTTATGATTTTTTTTTTGTGTGCCATCTAGCAGACAAATGCAGCATCATTGAGGTCAATGCCACAAGCAGGACAAAGAATAAAAAAAGTTTTTTGATTTCTGATATTGTGTTGAAATATTTTATGCTAGTAGCAAAACTGTGTCTTGGACATTAGAAATTTTAAATGAAGGTAGTGCATTGCAGTCTCTGCACCCAATGGCCAATTATTATGAACTAAACTTGGAAGCACCAAGTTTCAATCACAGTGAAAATAAGTACAATTTTTTAAGAGAATAGCAATTATGTTCTTTACTTCCACACAGCAAAGACCACTAAGTGGAGTGTGCTTACTAATAGGTAGCATTTATTGTCAATTACTCTGTCATCTCTGAGAACTTCGCAAAACAACCATATAAGGTGTAAGATGTTGTAAGTTATGGTTATATTCATTGTAAAGGTAAGCTAACAGACTGAGAGAGACTCAATTACCTGCTGGGTTTCCACTAAGTGAGAGAGCTGAAATTTGAGTCCAGGTTTAATTTGAGTATAGACCTTTTGTTTGTGTAACTTCATCAATCTGTTTCTCAGTTGTGCAGAAAATAGGAGGGCAATTCTTCCTAATAAAAGCAAAAAACAAACAAGTAATTCTGTGGGATAAGCAGTGTAATTGTGAGATTTCAAGGTCAATTGCAGTGTTTCTTCAGTTCTCTCCCTAGTAGCCTTGCTCAGTCACTTGTCTTTGAATGAGGCTTTGAAATTGTGGTTCAAACAGTGTTAATTAGGTTCTTGAATGTTTGGCTTTTTGCAAATCCAGAGATATATCATGCTAAATGATTTTGAATATGTGAATTAAGTTAGATAAATACTTACAAAATTTAAGGATTTTAAGAATAGATGCAAATGACAATTCCAGTTAATATACTCAATGGGGCAAAAGTAGGTTTACAGTTGTTCTTATGGAAAATTAATACAGTAATTAATAATAATACAAGAATAAACTGTGTTTTGTGTACTTAAAACTGTAAATCTGCTTTCCCCCTCCCTATATATGGGGATCTGAGTTAGAATAAAGATTTCTCTACTTAAGGAAAATCATACCCGCTAATTAGTAAAATTTATAGGCCAAAAGTAAAGTTGCATGCTCTTATACTATAATGATTATCATTTTAAAACTAGCTTTTTGCCTTCGAGCTATCGGGGTAAAGACCTACAGGAAAACTACTGTCGAAATCCTCGAGGGGAAGAAGGGGGACCTTGGTGTTTCACAAGTAATCCAGAGGTACGCTACGAAGTCTGTGACATTCCTCAGTGTTCAGAAGGTAAATGAACCTGAATGCCGTGTGGGGCTCTCGCTCCTCCTTTGTGTAGAACTGCAGCTCTCCTGAAAGGTTAACAGAAATGAATTAAATCACAATAAATATGTTCATTCAAATACAACTATAGAGAATTATTTGAGCATTTTATAAAAAGTTTTAAAACTGAATTATCACAAGATTAATGGAGAATAATGGAGCCAGTTACCAGTTTGTGAATTTTAATAGAGCCTGAGCCATCCTCCCAGGGACAGTAAAAGTTTGGGCTTCTTCATTTACTATCTGGAGCTCACATACCTCAAAATCTGGTCCTACACATCAGCTGAGAGGAGCTACATGAAACTTACTCCTTATGAGTAAAGCTAGTACTCTATTCATCCAGCTCCTTCCATAGAAATTTCATCAGCCCTACTCTGAAGTGCTGTGGCAAGGGTTTATTGACCCGGAAGAAAATATGGGAGGGGGACACTGGAATTGGGTACACCTGTGTGCATTTTGGTGCAAAAGTGACTAGAACAAAATCTAATAAGTAGACTGGAACACCACTGAGAATAGTACCTGAAGAAATCAAAGCTGTCCTAAAGGCAGGCACCCTAAATCCATACCTATGTTTTTACCTCCTCTCACAGCTTAAGAGGGCACTGTCTTTACTTTTGCAGTGGTAAAATCAATGACTGACAAGAAGGAAGAGTAATCATTTAGTACTGCATGTGTTTTTATTTTTCTTAGTTATCTGACTACCAAAAGCTGGCTTTTTAGTTCTGTCAGACACTAAAATTTGAAAATCCAAATGAAACATGGATTAAATGCTGATAGAAATTTAGTAGGATTTTGAAATATGTGGGGGTGGGGGTCTGCTGAAATGCTGTCCAATTTTTATAAAAAGATATTAATTTGTTATTAACCAATTTTTAAAAAATAATTCTTACATAAATATCAATTTGATATTAGGTTGATATTATTACATAAAAAGACCATTGTTAGTTAAGTGTCACAGAGAAGGTGAATTTGTTTTCTGTTGTCAGTTAATTTAAAATTCTTGACTTCATGTGCTAGAGGCAGTTCCATCTGTTTGTAAATTCTTACTTTTCATTCATTCCATATCATATTCTGTTCACTATAACTTCTTCATTGTTTTCTTTTCTTTTAAAAATAATAAACTGATCTGTGATAACATGATGAACAAGTCTGTTTTGTATGAATAAGTCTGTAATTAATGTTTGTCTTAAATTTACACATGGAAGAAAATAACCTACTTTTCAGAAACTCTTCATTATCACAGTTCTCTGAGGTTGAAAGTCATTGCAAGGAGTTTTGTTATTGGTTTTGTTTGACCTGAGAAAGTGCTTTCTGGGGAAAGCAATTTGGTCAAACTGTAAACAGTTTAGCATTTATGTTACCTGCTTAGTTGTGTGAGAATGTGATTTTTCTACCCTTGATTTATAAGAAGAACATTCATCAAAATACACTGGTATAGATCCAAAGTGATAGGCCATATAGAATGAATGTGCTAGAAAAGAAGTAACTGTAAAAGTCCAAATTCTAGTTATTCTTATGTCATTAGACTATTCATCTCTAATAACCTTTAATCATTTGAGGTCATTGCATCTCCCCTGAAAAGAGTATTGCTCATTAGTGTAATTGTACATGACACTGTTGGTTACCATGGCCCTGAAGGTTACAGATATGCTTTTCCTGGAAACAATTAGAGATCTCACAGTAGTAGAATAACCCTTCTGTGAGAGAAGTGAAGTAACACCTGCCCTATAGGCTAGAGATATTTCAGGGAGTATGAACTGAACTGCAATGTTTAAGTTCATTGTATAATGAACAGTGTTTTAGCAGGATTTTAATAAAGAGGATTTAAAGTAAGAAGCATTGTCAATACATTCATAAAACAACTTTTAATAAAATAAGGAATAAAGATACACAAATTAATGTACACATGATATAAATTTCTATGAAAATGCAAATATGAAGGGGAACCTCAAAACTCAGAATTCTTAAATAATTTAATTGGTGAGCTACTTTTGTCTAAGAGTATAAATTTATTAAATGGCAGTTACCAAAAGCTGCATCATTATGGACGAGGTAGTAATGATCAAAACATTTTGTATATTTAAAATTAAGCATGAAAAAATACCTGAGCTGGAACTTTAAACTGTTCTTTTAAAAAGATAGTATATACTTTTTGAAATACTTGTAACAAACTCTTAACTAAAGAATCACCTGAAATTTGTCTGTAAGTTTGGTTCATAGAAGATACATATATGTATTAATATTCCAATGATTAATATTATTTTTTATAATTTAAACCTTTGAAATATATTAAGCATTCCCATAGAAAAATACTTTTAAAATCTCACATAATTATATAAAGAAAGAACCTTCATGTTTGATTCAAAGATTGTAGAAAACTGAGGTATGAAAATCTAGTGCCTGGTTTTAACAGTTGCTTGGGATTTAAAATAAAGCCACTACCAGTCAGTTGGAACAGATGTCTTTTTAATGATTGTCAAATATTCAAGTAAATATATTTTAAGTCATAATCATTAATTTTTAATGTCTTATGCTTACAATCTCAAAAATAATGCCATAACTTTGTGTTAATATGTAGTTCGTGTGGAGCAAGATGTTTGAAAACAAATATTTAAATAAAACTATTATTTATAAATGTGGATTTGTGAGACTATCCATATTTAAAACATTCAGTTTTTCTTCAAGTAAGTTTCTGAAAAATACTTTCAAAATATTTATTTTAGTCTGTAAACACAGATCCCCTGTTTTGTTATGATTGAGAAAAGTGGAGTGTAGCATTTTTGAGTTAGTTGGTCAATACAATGAGAAAGATGTTGAGTTAATCAAACTTACGGTACAATGTATGTGTAGTTTTTATAGTTTTCTACACTATTGAGGTCAGAATTTTATTTAGGAGACATTTTCTACTAATGAACAGTAATATTTAGTTTGTGTTTATGTGATCTGGAACAGTGTTTTACACTTTTTTCTTTTGTGTTAAAGGGAAAAGCTTGCTAGAAGGGCTAGCTAATACACTGGCTGTCGGAGAGAGAGCCAGCAGAAAGCACAGCAGGAGGAGCAGCCCTTGCCCTCCTGCCCTGTGACGTAGGCTGTGCTTTCTCCTGGTTCCTCAAGTAGGTGCATTGGTTTCTACCTCTGCTACTTAACTTTGAGCTGCAAAAACTAAGAAGAGTCTTAGAATTCAGGAAGTTTGAAACATGACTGTGAGCTTTAACTTTGGCTTTCTTGAGATAATTTTTATGACTGACTTGGTGGTTTGATGCACTGGTAAAACAACAAACTTGTAGCCTTGGAAGATGGCCGATCTGCTTGCTTTCCCATGGCCTCCTTTCCCAACCCTCCAATAGGTGAAAATCCAACAGATGGGCTACCTATTGCATAAACAAGAGGGTAAAGGGTAATTGGGACAGTGCTGAAAAAGTCAAGGAGGTTAACTTTCTAAAATTATTGCTATTGGTTTATCTTAAAGTATGACCAGTTGGAATATATAAGGACTGCATTAAAATACGTAGGACACAAAGGCAATTAGGGAGAATGGAAAGAACACTGAACTGTAGGTCGGAAGACCTGTGTTCCAAGTACAAGTTTGACATTTTCTGTTTTAGGTAAGTGCTTCAAAAATTTTGTGAGTTTTTTCTCACTACAAAGATCAAATAATTTATTATATATTAAAAGTACTGAATAATCAAATAATATGTAACAACAATATATTTGGCATCTCACTTCTATCACAGAATACATTTAATTTTTACCCCAACAACATTCATTGACTTCCAAACTCGAATATTATTATTTAGTTATTTTTTCTTTTAACTATTTTATTGTTTATATTGTTAGAGTTGTCCCAAGTTTTCCCACTTTGCCCACCTCCACCCAGCCTGCTCCCATTCCCACAGTTGATTCCCAGATAACATTATTCTTATTAACTTTTATTATTTTAAAAATCTCCCTGAGTCTGAAACTGCATCCATAATGATCTCTTTACTATGAACATACTAATTCATGTTTCTGTTCCATTTTGCCCCTTTATAGCTCCATCCTTCAAGGAACAAGTACAATCCATTCTCTTCTGAAAAGCCATTTCTGCCAAACACTTAGAATAGAAAAAAAAATATCTGCAAAACTGCTACTCGAAATGAGATCCATGGACCAGAAATATCAGCATTCGCAGGGAGCATCCCCACCCCAATACGCTTTGTGAACGCTCACCCTTCAACAAGATCTTAGAGTGACATTGTATGCACATTAAAGTTTGAAGCAGTGGTCTACCACACTCATTCTAGAAAGTGGTCATGAGGAAATTAAAAATCCTAAGGTCCAGAAAAATGTTTTATAATAATTCCCATAGTGTAACTTCCTGAAAATAATTTTATTCACTCTCATATAAAAGTATATTCTCTTATAAACTGAATTTGCTGAAGAAGACAAAAATAGGTATATTCTAATCCCTTGAGTACTATACAAGGTTGGAAATTGCGTATGTGGATACTTGTCTTTTATGTGTGACTGTAGTATCGTATTCTACTTTTTCATTTAATTACATTTGATTTTTCATTCAATTGTATTCATTTCATTACAAAGGAGCAAACAACAATGACAAATATCACATGATTTTCTGTGAAGATATTGAACCTTGAAAATAGGGAACTAAATAAACCTGTACCTCATTCAAATGGAAAGCTGAAATGTGATAAAGCACAACCTATGTTGAGCATTCACTGTGGAAATGACCTTGGCCAAAGAGAGAACTTTTATCAATATGCTCTTGGACCCCTCTTATTTACAGTTCAGGTGCTTACTGACTGTAATCTGGGGAATCTCAGGATGGAATGAGAAGAAGCTGAATTGGTCCCTTGTCCCAGTGCACAGATTAAACTGTATGAAAAGGAGCTGGATCAAGCCAAACAGTTTAACATTTTGGAAAGTGAATAGTTAATGTCCTATTAGATTATAAAAATCAAAGACTCAAAAGTGATTATTCTGATATTATATCCCAAATTATTATAAACGTTCATTAGGCTAGATCTTGGTAGATAAAACTAAACATTGATATCTTTGCTCCCTTTCAGCTATAGTTAGATGATCAGTAATCACGAGATACAAATGATGTGTTTGGGGAAGCTTGCCTGATCCCTAGGAAGGCCAAGCAATGATTTATTCCACAGGGTGCCTGCTGTGCTACAAATCAACCTGTCCACCTGAGAAGTCTCTTTTCCAGCTAGTGATGTGGTTCAGAGTTTTCAGTATGACATAAGAGGCCAGCCAGAAGAGAACTATTAATTAACCATACAGAATCATCAGTAAGATCCTGCATAACTAGATCAGCTTATACATTTTAAAAACAGTGAGTACAAGGAGTTCAATATCAGGTCAACTTCCATCCTAAGCTAGATAAGAATAAAGCCTGCTCAGTTATTCAACATGGATGCTCACTAACAGAAAGGAGCTGTGATTTCTTCTTTTAAAATATCCGTGTTCTTTGAATAGTACCAGATTTCTATTCAAAGCTGGTGTCTCCAGTTGATCTTGCCCCGATTTTGGCATTAGCTCTAGGAATAAGATGTAATCGATCTTGCCCCGATTTTGGCATTAGCTCTAAGAATAAGATATATACTCCTTTCCTGTGTACACAATTGGAAAGTAAGTTGAGAGAGGAACATTATTGTATTGACAGTACAGATACCACCATCCCTTGTATTTTAGACCAACTACAGGAAAAGCCCCAAGGCCCTATTTGATATTTCCAGTTCCTAAGCACCTTTTGGACAGTTACTGAAAAATCAGAAAGGTAGTGACCTGGCCCTATGGTCAATCTGTATGACACTAAGTACAAACGTTCCATTTAAGCCATGTGAAAACTTCTGTAAGCAGTATTTCATGTCATTCTTTATTGATGTTAGGCCCTAATTTAAAGTTAAAATTGTATGTAAGGTTTTCTAAAAATCTCTTTGCTAAACAGGTGATATACTGTTCTTTAAACGGAAAGAACAGTAAATCAAGTGGTGCTCTTGATTTTTCTGTCACAGGCAATTAACATGCCATACTTTAATTTTATTAGTTGAATGCATGACCTGCAATGGGGAAAGTTATCGAGGTCCCATGGATCATACAGAATCAGGCAAGACTTGTCAGCGCTGGGATCATCAGACACCACATCGGCACAAATTTGTGCCAGAAAGGTACGATAAAACCAAATCATGCTATCAGTGATTGTTTTTGCAAATTGTTTCTTGCTCCATAACAAACTGAAATAGAAATTCTTTTTATACGATGTATTCTGGAAAGTATCAGACAAAGGGACTTGTGATGAGGTATACGAGAGCTCTGGTACACCTTCAATTGGTCTGGGCTGACCAGATTAAGATTCCCGGAAATCGGGATGGTCCTGAGGAGCATCACTAGAGTATGAAAGAGAAGCATTAACAGAAGCTTCCTCTTTCCCTTCTATAGCAGAAAAAAGACAGAGGCCCATCTAATAGTGACCACTTTGTCAAGCCTGTACTGTGGGAAGAGGCGTTATTGCTAAATACAAGCCAACCTCCTTCTAGAGCCAGGTCTTCAGTGAGTTAGGTACAGTGGGCTCACATGACAGCACAACAGGGGTCATGCCCGTAGAAAGGGAATAGAAGGTAGGGCAAACACCTTTTCTTCAGCTACTTTACCCTGGTGTATTTTGAAATTGCCCACCTGGGGAAGTCAGGTAACCAGGTGTACTTTCTCCTCAGGAGTAGGTTTGGAATTTAAATAGTTAAAAAAAATGTCTATTTTGGCCCATTCATTTCACATGAAACATTTTAGTTGAAAAAATTCTCATTTTTATTATAAAGAATAAAAATATAGATAATTACAGAGGAGGCTCTAACCCTATCTTTGTTTAGGAATTGCTGAAAGGTGCTTTTTCTTCTCTATGTTTTTGTTTATTGTTTTTCTAAATGAAATTAACACTCTGCTTTGTTTTTAAGTGCATCTCTAGTTTTTCAAGTGAGAGCAAGAAGGGAGATGGTAGCAATTAAAATCAAGTCACCAATGAAGGCCCCAGTTAACTTAAAGGGAGGAGGGCATAGAGAAAGGAGTGTGATGGAATTTTTCTCTTTCTCTGGTGGAGGTGAGGGCATGACCTAGAAAGGCCCTTGTTCCAGAATTGAGCTATCATTAGTAACAGCTATTGAAACCTACCTTTCAGTTTAAACTTTAAGCTTGCCATAGAAGAGGAACTGTTTTCTTAATGAGCATCTCATTTATGTAATCTATCCTTAATGGGGCTTTATAAAAAGTGGATTCATTTGGGACCTCAATTGGTAGACAGGAAACAAATTGACTTAACTTATTAGCAAAGGCGATGGTACTCTATACTTGGCTGAATATGTAAGTTAATAGCTTCAACAGTCAATGATGAGTAGTCCTTGTAAGGCAAAATATAGAGAACTTGTGTTTTCCCTAGCTAGCACTATCTGAGCTAAATCAGAAGTTATTTCGTGAGCTGAGGCCTGGGTGGCGTTTCCAGGCAGATTTACGTGACACTTGTGTTGGTGTGGTTTGCAGATATCCCGACAAGGGCTTTGATGATAATTATTGCCGCAACCCCGATGGCAAGCCGAGGCCATGGTGCTATACTCTTGACCCTGACACCCCTTGGGAGTACTGTGCAATTAAAATGTGCGGTAAGTTAGAGTCAAATTTATTGCTTCCTTTTCCCCTCACAGATTGGATCTAAGCAGGTGATTATTAGTGAGACATGTTAACAACTATTTTACTTGATGCTTTAATGTGCGTAGGTTTTAATATTTTTAAAATGTGTTATGTAATCCTGTGCAAGCCATTATTTTGAAAGAGATAAATATGCAAGAGTAAACATATACACAAAACATTTATACTTTTTGAAAGGTCTAAACAGTCTCATGTTATCAAGAAAAAAAGAAGAAAAATTCACATAAAGAGAAAAAGATCAGGGATTGTGTGCAATATCATAGGTTGTAAAAGTTAGGACCTTAGATTCTTACCTTCCAGTCCTGTGTCCTTTCCCTACTTTCCCTCCTCAGATATAGCATGAGCTGTCAGCTCACTGTGAACCTCTTCTGGTGAGTGATAGCAGCTGCAGTGATGAATAGTAAGTCTACTGAAAGATTCTCCCAGACGTCTTTAATCTCTAGTAGCTGATCCCCACCTGTCCCTGTACACAACCGACATTCTATTTCAACCTCTTTTAGCAATCCCACAATTCTTCTATACAATAGATACTGTTCTTTACCACTATCCTAAATTTGTGATAAAAAAAGTTTCTTTTCTTACTTGCTTTGTGGTATCATTTTAAATCTCTGTAATTGGTCCTCTCCTCTATGGTTAACTCACATATTTAGTTTTTTGAAATAATATTGCTGAATAATAATTACGTATATACATGCTTTTATTTCTTTAATTTTTATTTTAAAAATGGAAGTGAAAAAAGAAATAAAACTACTGAACAATAATTAGATATATACATGCTTTTACTTCTATGAGTACAGGTCATATTTTTTTCAACTGAATCCCAAAATGCTTTAAGAATTGCATAAATTTAGTAAGGTATAATAACATTATGAATTGGCTTGGTTTTATATATATGTATATGTCACATACCAACACTCAGAATGATAACTATATAATTATGAAGATATGGACAGCATTTGTGTATTTCCCTAGAATAGGAGTAGGATGGGGATGACTCAAAGCCCATGGAAAGGGATGTGTCTGGCACATACGAAATAATTACAGAATCTGGAAGGCTTGTAAATTGCAGAATCTGGAAGGCTCATCATGTGAACACAGTGTTCCAGGGAAAATTACTCATCTGTTTGGTCATTTAAAATAAAGATGACTACTGTGACAATGTTTCTCTCTATAGATTGAATTAGTTCTACTTGTTGACTTTTAAAATCTTGTTACTTTTTCCATCATCCTAGACCATTTAGGTACAATGGTTTTCCTTCCTTTGAGTGTGTGTGTTTTAGGTACTCTTAAAAGTCTTCTCTGGAATAAGACCAGTATACACACACACGCACACTCACCTGCACATTCACCCTTCCACTAACACACATGGCAAAAACATCCAAGTGTTGTCTTCTGTTCATTTTCCAACCAATCTTTGGTTATTTTTAAAAGATATTGGGAGAAGAAAGAAATGAATAAATATAACACTTCCTAACTATTAGATAGATTTTTTAAAAATTTTCTCTCCTAGGAAGAGTTAACCAATTACGCAAGTAGCATGAAGTTGTTCTCATGTATTTGCTCAACAGAGGGTGGTGTTTATAGAATGTGAATTCTAAGAAATTGGTAGAACTTGTACATCAAATGTACAGAGTTAAGATTAAAATAATCTTTTGAGCTTTGGAAATATTTTAGAAATAATTCATCACAGGGTAGCTTTTAGTTTATAAAATTACATAGAGAGCCCACACTTTTGGTGTCCAGAGGGAAGGGGGACAGGAGCTGGGTGGAGATGGGCCAAGGGGGTGGAGGGGGAAGTGGGGGCATCTGTAATAGTGTTAATAATAAAAATAAAGAAAAAATTTTAAAAATGAATAAAAATTGATGTTTTGGAATTCTGGAAAGTATAATAGATAATGTTTCATGAATATCCTTTTAAGTATTTTAGCTTTGAAATATAATGAAGGCTATAATGCAAAATCAAGAAATTTGGTGGTAGTTTTAATTATGTGTTGTTTTTCTACTGCTACATAACAAATTACAAAAAAAAAGTGGCTTAAAACAATACATATTTATTTTCTCACAATTTCTGTTGGTCCGCAGTCCAGGCATGACTCGGGTGGGTTCCCTGCTTAGGATCTCACAAGGCCATGATCCAGATGCCTGCCAGCACTACCGTCTCATCCAAAACTCAGGCTTCTGTTTCAAGTTCAGTGGGTATTGGCAGAGTTCAGTTCCTTGTGGTTGTAGTGCTGATGTCCTCAGTTCCTAAATACCTGTTGTTTCCTACCATATGACCCTCTCCATAGTATGTCAGTTTACCTCTTCAAAGCCAGCAAGATAGCTTTCTGTTACTTTTAGCCTCTGACTCCTACACCCTCTTTTAAAGAACTTGTTTAATTAGGAAAGGCCTACCCTAGGGTAGTTTTCCTTTAATTAATTTACAGCCAACTGATTAGGTAGTTTAATTATATCTGTAAATTCTCTTCACTTTTTTGAAGCTAATAGAAGCTAATAAACTCATCACAGGACTGGCTCTCCCATAATGTTCACACCCACATTCAAGGGGAGGGAGTTGTACAGAGTGTGCACCAGTGAGTACGAATCTTGGGAGCCATGATTTTGTTCTGTATACCACACACATATTTACATGCACTGGTTGTAACAGTATATTATTACTTTTTATATATATTATTTTTAAAGTTTTATTTCATTTTTAATTTTTTATTGTTGACATTATTACAGATATCTGCCATTTTCTCCCCCTTTTCCCACCACACCAAACCCACATCCCCATCCCCTCCCCCACACAGGCCTTCACCACATTGTTGCCTGTGTCTGTGGGCTTTGCATATATATGTATGTGTTCTTTGGCTAATCTCTTCCAACCCCCCACCCCTTCTTCTCTGCAATCTATCAGCATTTTCCATGTGTCCATGACACTGGTTTTATTTTGTTAGTCAGTTTATTTTGTTCATTAGATTACACGTGTAAGTGAGATCATATGATACTTGTCTTTCTCTGACTGGCTTATTTCACTTACCATGATATTCTCCAGGTCCGTCCATGCCGTTGCAAAGGGTAACAGTTTTTTTCATTTTTATGGCTGTGTTGAATTCCGTTGTGTAAAATCACAGCATTTTTATCAGTTCATCTACATGGGCCCTTGGGCTGTTTCCAGACCTTGGATATTGTAAATAATGCTGCTGTGAACATAGGGATGCATATATTTTTTTCTGATTAGTCTTTTGGAAGTCCAAGGATATAGTCCCAGAAGTTGTATCACCGCATCAAAAGGCATTTCCATTTTTAATTTTTTGAGGAAACTCCATGCTGTTTTCCACAGTGACTGCACCAGTCTGCATTCCACCAGCAGTGCACTAGGGTCCACATTTTTCTACATCCTTGTCAGAACTTGTTTGTTAATTTATTGGTGATAGCTATTCTGGCAGGTACGAGGTGACATCTCATTGTGGTTTCAGTTTGCATCTCTCTGATCATTAGTGACGTTGAGCTTTTTTTGATTCTTGGGTGAGCTTTCTGGCTCTCTCCCAGTCCCAATTGCTTGAATATATTCTGAATTTTTAATATGTTTGGGGGGAAAAAAGTACAAGTTGATTACATCACTTATATCGTCTCTAAAGTTGAAGGTAAGGTTTTAAACTCATTTCAATGTGTATCTATATTAGATTTGCCACCATTTATTTAACACGTACAGAAAGGTGTTTTCCATCTCTAAATAGTCCTTATTTCAGTTCTCCAAAATGGCTGTGATTAGGCCAGTGAGGAAAGGGGTATAAAGGCGTGGATGGGTGGGACAGCACTGCAGTATTCAAGACCTGGTGTTTAGGTTGATATGGGTAGGCATGGGCTGAAAACAGAAATGGAAGAAGATGAAAAAGATGAGTGATGGGAGGCAGATCAAATCAGATTCCAAAGTGGCCCTTTTAGTTCCCATGAGAAACACTGAAAAATAAAGCAGGGAGAGTGGTCTTCTTATATGATTTGTGATATAGAATAGTAGTCTCCAAATCAGTGTCCGTGAAACTCAGGGTGATTCTCCTAAATGTCTTGAAGGCATGGGTAGCTTAAAGGGCTCAATTCCACCTCCTTTACTTCCATATGAATTCTTTCCCAAAGTCTTCTTCTTGAGACACATGCATTCCTAAGGAGTCAGTCCATTTATCACGTTATTTTACTGAACAAAGGCACACTGCCCATCCTTACTGAATTTTAATGTGGTACATTATCCCAGGGTATAAAAAATTAGGGACACTAAACAAAGATACCTTTGAAAATACTATGCCTGCTGCTTATGATTTCTGTACTAGTAATAATTACATAACTATCCAGAATATATACATATACACATATGTTTTTGTGTGTGTGTTTAGTAAATGTGTATATTTATGTCTTAGAATTTTGTGGTCCCAAGAAATTTAAAAAAATTTCAATATATAAAAATATTTTAGAAAAGTATTATGGGGCAAGGAATAAAAGACTCTCTAACATGAAGCAAAATACATTACATTAGAATAGCATTCTTTGGGTAAAGTGTAATGGACAAAATGATCCAAGGAGAAAAAACTTGATACTGTTCAGTTTTAATCAGAAGCAGTGGGTATCAAATCACTGTGGTATTTACAGTTTATTAAATCCATTAAAAATAACATTTTTGGGGTTTAAAAATGTCAATAGTTATGCTGGAAATCACATTTTTTCAACGGTTTAAATTTATAAAAGCGCAGCAGTCAACTTAAAACATAGGAGGAAATATGAATATTTTTTCAAAATATTTTTAGTAACAGAAGAAAAACCAAAAACAAGCCAACAACATACGAAGACCACTGATCTGGAAGAATTATCCTATACACTCCATGTAATTGGCCTGGAGAGGGCTGAGGAAGGAGGCAGGTGGGTCTGATATGATCTGATTTCAATAGGCCAGTAAGACATAACGTGAATGTGAACTGAGGCAGTCAGCTGTGAGAATAACAGGGTGAGGAAGGATGTGAACAGTACTAAGGAGGTAGAATGTCCAGGATAATGACAAATTGGATGTAGTGGGAAATGAGGTAGGGAAAGAGAAAAGTTTAAAAAACTTCCTGTGTTATTGGGTAGGTGATCCATATTTGAGAGAGTTATAAATTTGAGGAGAAAGATAATACATTTAATTCTCCTTATATTAAAATGCAGGTGATTGATGTGTGCACTCATAGCACGTCTAAGTTCAGTATCGTCTGAAGGTCATGCAAAGTCATAAGTAAGTACTAGTGATAGTAAAAGCCTTGGGTGTAACAGCAATCCCAGGGACCACAAAGAAAACACAAGAGGATTGTTTGTCCCCCTTTGATAGGATTTATTTAATAAATATTTACTGAGTAGATCTTATATATCGAATGCTTTTTTAGATTATGGGGATATAGCAGTGAACAAAACTGACCAAGGCCTATGATAAAACTGAAGTTTTAGAGCTTTAGCACGAACTAGTAAAGTGAAAGCTGACATTACCTTGACATTAGGATATTCACACCTTTCCGAGCCAAGGTTTTGAATATTGCTCTCAGTTACTTTTATTTGTTAAAAAGCTGAATGAACCACAAATTTGTTCTTGTCACATTGTTCCCAGCCCTCTAATATTACAATCAGTGTATCGCCGAAAGTGAAGGATGAATGTTGCCTGTACCTGATGAATGTGTGCCAGGGTGTTCCGGGACAGGCCTTCTCAGTCTTCCTTCACACCACATTCCTCAGAAGGGGTTGTCTGCCCAGAGGCAGCAGCCCATGTAGATTCTGGCTATTTGACTTTTAACAGACCTCCAAGTATTTGAAATTGTGAGACATTGCCAACACATAAGATTGGAGATCCTATAAAGTGCCTAGATGAAGTGTTAATTTGCTCAGGGTTTTCCCTTATAACAACTTTATATTCTGGAACACGTATTGTTCTCTGATTTTCAGGAAGAAATAATACTATTTGTTGGGACTGATTGTGTTTTTCAGAACCGAACTTGAACAGTTCTCTGGCACTTGAAAAACTGTTGTGGTTGTCCCTCATAAACTCTCATTAATGATTTAAATCAGTTGTTCACAAACTTATTGGGCTGACAATATCTTTAAAATCTTCAACATTATTGAGAACCCTAAATTGTCAATTCATGGGTTATATGAATATTTATTGATTGTGTTGGAAATTAAAGTAAAAATTTTTAAATTTTATTAATTTACTAAAAATAAGCTAATTGAATGTTAATAAATATAACCTATTTTAAATGAAAAAAAAACTTTCAGAAAAATAAGGAAAACAGTGGCATTATTATAGATTTTTTTTCAAATTCAGATTTTTTCAAGTTTCTTTAATGTAAACTGAATCAGAAGAAGATAATTCAGTGCCTCGAATTTGCTTCTGCCTTCACTAGTTTGGGATATCATATACCAAGTGCATCTGGAAATCCCACTTGTAAGGACAAATGATGTCATAGCATTGTTAAGATATTAGTTTTGGTCTCCTGGATCCCTGAAGGAATTTTCAGGACCATTTTTTTTTTCCCTACATGTCAGGCATATAAGGTTGATGCAGTCCTGTTAGAGTACACTAATTAGGATATACCTGTTAGCTCCTTCTCACCTCTCACCACCACCAACTCCCCTACTAGAGGATTTTTTCTATCAGTTGTTATCTTTATCTCTGATTTTCTTTATTTATGCTGTAGGGTGGCTGATATGCTTTTTAAGCTCCCTTTTGTATGAGTGTACCACCATGTACACAGTTTAAATGCCAAAATCTAGAATAATCCTAGACATGCCATTTCATTCATTCTTCACATTCAATCTACCAAGACCTGTCAATTTTATCTTCTATGTACCACTCAAATTTGGCCATTACATTTCATTACTGTCTCTGTTATCCAAGAGAGCATTATTTTTCATCTTGAGAATTTTTGAATGACCTTTCAATGGATCTATACCTATATTCATTAGTTTATCCCTCCAATTCCTTCTCAATACTGCAAAGAGTATATTTTAAAAATTTTGAGTATATCATTCTCCATCCCTAGCATACAACATATATACTCACAAGTTAAAAACCAGTGATTTCTTTGGATCTCAGGACAAAGATGAAACAAAACCATCTTTTATTCCTATACCTGTATCTCTAACCTCATATACTACCACATTTCTTTCCATGTTTTTTGCTCCATCAGAATAGTTTCCTTCTTATGTCTTATTATTTTCCACATTGTCTTTGTAGGTCCTTTACCCTTGCTATCTCCTCCGTCTCGAAAAATTTTCTCTTCCTGAATTCAAAGTTCAACTCAGTCATCATGTCTTCATTCGACATCCCTGATTTGGTCAAATTCTTTATTATGTATTTATAGCACCATAAGCCTCTCTTTCCACACTTATTTTTGAAATTATTTGATTAGTAGAGCTATCAAAATTTGAAAGCTGCAGCAGGGCAAGATCCATGTCTCTTTTTGTGTCCCATTGTGCTTAGCACATTGTCTTGCATGTAATAGAGTTTCCACAAATATGTGGAATGAATGAATGTGACTTTCCTACATAGCCATATTTTCATTTTCTTTTTGTGCCTTTTTGTGTTTTGTGGAATTTCTTCTATGCCTTTTGATTTTTATATGAAAACTGAGTTTTTGTCAGACACTGTCTGCCATGAAGATTTGCTTCATACCTTCTTCCCATCAACTCACCAAGTCACCCTCAGGTTTCATGCTTCCCTGGCCTGATTTTTCTTCCTTTGTTGCTGGTTGTCTTGATGGTCTTTCCTTCACCAACCAATAGACAAGATGTTCAATGATTTACCTTTTTTTCCTCTTCATATTTATTTTCCTTTTATTTTTTAAACTTCTAGATATGTAAGTGTTCAGAGACATTAATTTTTAACTACTTTATTGAAGTGTAGTTGATATTAAAAACTTCACATAGTTAATGTTACATTTGAATGGGTTTGAACGTATCTATATAACTATGTAACCATCCACAATCAAGGTAATAAACATACCCATCGCCTCCAAAAGTTTCATTCTGCCAACCTCCGGCCATTTGTTTATGTATTTGTGGTGGTGAGAACACTTAAATTGAAATCAAGCATCTTAATTTTTAGCATACAATACAGTATTGTTAACTGTAGGTACTAAATTGTCCAGTAGATCTCTAGAATTTACTCATCTTGCATAACTGAAACTTGATACCTGTTGAAAAACTCCCCATTTCAGAATTTTGACTGAGGCAGATCCTTGATACATAGGATCTCTATTAAAGGTATTGTTATGGACTGAACAATAACAATTGTTTTAATAGACTTAATAACAATACTTTTACATTTAATAACAATAACAATACTTCTAATAGACACACAACAATTGTTGTGTGTCCCTCCCTCACACAAAAAATCATATATTGAAGCCTTCACCCCTATTGAGTCTGTATTTGGAGATAGAACTTTTAGTATATAATTGAGGTTAAATGTGATTAGATGAGGATTAGTGACGTTATATATAGAGGAAGAGAGATCACTCTTACTCTCTCACTCCACCATTTAAGGACACAGTGACAAGGTAGCCATCTGCAGTCCAGGAAGCAAATTGCTGGCACCTTGATCTTGGACTTCCCAGCCTCCAGAATTGTGAGTAAATACCTATCTGTTGTTTAAGCTACCCAGCCTGTGGTATGTTGTTATAGCAGCCTGAACAGGCTAATACTGGTATGCCGCCTCTGGTGATCAATAAAGAGAACCCTTCCTCACAGTAACCATGAACATCGATGTCATTTTAAGAGAATATCTATCTTTTAAAATTTATTGTGTTTGTATATTGAGAAAAAAATTCCTAAAATTACATACAAACACACTGAAATTATTCTCTTGCTTAAAGGAAGTTGGTTATTTCTCTGAATTTTACCAATGCTTCCAAGGCCAGATAGAGATTCATAGAAACAGAATCTTCTTATTGCAGCCTGAGTCAGGAAAAACAATGCTATCTACCCTTTCTCAAGGGAAAGATCTTAAACTTGGAGGTTTTTTCCAAGTCATCTACTAAAGAATAAGAGTATAGAATTGAAGACCTTCCATGAAAGTCTTGTCTCTTGAGCATTTTATACCAGAAAAGGCTTGGATAAAGTCCAGGGAAAAGTTTCAGATAGGAATTGTAGGTTCACATGGAAAGCAAACGTGCAAGCAATTTGAGGTTTGCACTTTGGAGGTCTTTATACTACTTTCCCACGTCAATTTTAAAACAAGAAGCTCTTTAAATTTACATTGCGCCTGATCCTGTCTTTTGTGGCCCCAAAGAGTACAAGTCTGCTGACAGGAGAGCAGCTTTACACACTGCTCTCAGTCTCCAGGGACCATCACAAAGTAAACCCTACTTTTCAGTTGTTCTTCAATAACTAGGAATGAGAAGTGGTTTGGATGGAAGGAATAAGCAGGTATTTGTCAAAGGGCCTGTAATGCAGCTTGTTTTTCTCTATAGGCAAAATAACAGTAATAGCATATCACCACTGGGTAAAACAAATTTGGGGAGTGTAGGACAAATGTAAATACAGGGATTTATATCTACTGTGTGAATGTAGGTGTGGCTCTCTGTAATGAGCATGTGCATTCGAATTCTCCAGTTGCCATTCATTGACCTCTGTCAGGGCTCTGTTGTCTCTTTTCATAGGTTGGGTAGCCTTTCACAGGGAAAAGGGATCAGATTTATTAGTCATCTTGTTCTACCGATTTCTTTTTTTCGGGGGGTCAGATATTTGTCCTAAGAATTAAATCACAGTCAATGTTCATTCTCTCAAAGAATCTTCTTAAACCCCGAAGTTCCCCACTAGCTGTCAGATCACAGCACACCCACACCAGCGAAGGGGAATTAATGTTTCCGGAGGCACCCATTGTATTTGATTGTATTCTAACAGGACAGTAAAAATTTCAATAACAAATGTTGTTTTCCTTAAAGCATTTTCAAACAGAAAACTGTGTCAATCATCAAAGAAAAACATTCTTTCTCTCATGGGCCACTGAGGATCATATAAATATCTTTGCATCTGTTCCAGAGGGCGGTCACTACTGACATCCTTGGCAAATGTTTTATTTGTGAGGAACTCTCAGAACAGTTCCCGGTATTTTCAGTATGAGCTTTGTAGACATAACCTGCAAAAATATTTGCGCATGCAGAGATGTAGTATTCTAAAAACATGTTGCTTCGGCTAGACTCTATCTGCTTCAGCTGATATTTGGGGATACTTCTGTGCTCATTTAGCACTTCACTTGGGTACCAGAGACTCTTCAAATCTGTCCCTTAATTTAGGTACCATGTTAAAGCATAAAATCTGAAGGAATAGCTTTCCCAACAGTTAGCCCTTTCCAAATTAATTGGCATAAAACATTTGTTTTATTTTTGTACCAAGTTTTAATATTTATGTAGTAGGACAGCTGCAGAAGTCTTTTTTATTACAGTTCAGGAATAATTTATTTTGTTTGAATAGTAAGTATGTATATAGGCAGCAAAGATCAAACATCTATATCACAGTTAAATGGTCTAAGGAAAAATCATTCATCATGGTCCTCATCAAATAATATTTATTAAGCAGCTGCGTGAGTCATATAGTAACTCTTATTTATTGAGGAAAACTATTTAGTTATCTTGTACTTATATATATTTTTGCCTTTGTTGTTTATTCTCGTACATCGCTTGCTACCAGAACTAGGCAGTCTTGTTTATGGGGTTACTTCTAGCAGCTGAATATCAAATGCTATAAATAGAGGGTCTGGCACAAATAACGCCCCTTTTTTATTACAAACTCATAAGTATGTAATTATGTAACATAACAATATCACACTCAAGCACGCCATATGACATTGTAGGTGAAATGTTCAAATTAAAACTATTATTACACCCATATTATTACCCTACCAACCACACGCAAGCAGGCGGTCCTTCTTCTGCTGGACCTTGTAACTTTAGAAGGTACTTTTCAAAGTAAAATACTATTTAGAAACTGCCAGTTTGTAGTTAAAATCAGAAGTAATATTTCCACTGAATTAAAACACAAGAATAAGTAAAACTGTCGTTGTTTGAGGTTATGTATTTGAAAGTACCGATGCTTATTAAAATAAAAGACAGAAAATAATATATAGGTCAGACTGCTATAACAGAGTAGACAGGGGGGTTTATAAACAACAGACATTTTTCACAGTTCTGGAGTCTGGGAAGTCCAAAATCGAGATGCCGCCGGCAGATTTGGTAACCGATTCGCAGATGACCATCTTCTTGCTATGTCCTCATATGGTGAAACCATAGCTGGGGAACTCTGTGGTGTCTCTTACAGGGGCGCTAATCCCATTCATGAGGCTTTGTACACGTAACGCAATGAGCTATCAAGCCCCACCTCCTAATCCCATCACATTAGAGATTAGGATTTCAACATATAAATTTGGGGGAGACACAAGTATTTAATCTATAGCAAGACCTACAGAAAACTTATATTTATTCTGTACCATATTCTATTAATGCATATAATTCTTTGTATTCTGTAATTTGTAATTTCAAAAGGTTTTAGTTTCTATCTCCAAAATAGAATTTGTTAAATTATCCAAGCTATTTAAACCAAATCCAAAATTTCAGTTTTTATTTAACCATTTTAATTTACGCTGTCTTTTAGTAAATATTTCAGTGAGTCCTTGGGATAAGATTTTATCAGAAGTTTTAAAATATACTGATGAAATTTTAGGAAAAAAGTCTTCAATGTAATTGTTCAAATAATGATTCTATGATTGCTACTTTTAAAAGTGAAATATTCCTTAATAAATCTCATTGGGGACCTCTGCAGTTGAGGTGCAAAGTTAAAATCAACAATATATAGGTCTCTGAACTTGACATTGAAATTTTAGTGGATCAATCAGCAGTGAAATATTTTCCTCATTATTTGTATATAAGTAGCATTATTTTTTGACTTTGGGTTTTGTGACACAGATATTTCTTTTTGTAAATTTATTTTCTAAAATTTGAAAACTTTGTCCTCAAATTAGGAAAATATTTATCTTCTACTAGCTTTTACATTTCAGCATTCCTCTTAATATTCTCTGATGATTGTGTGATTACTAACTCTTTGAATTTTCCTGGTATTAATTTCCTAATGAACTATGGTGATATTTGTTTGTTAATTATCTCCATTTCATAAAGATCAGTGTAAGTAAAATTGTTTTTGTGTTTAAAGCTCTATGTAGTGTTTCAAAATTTTAACGATTATGGGTCATTTCTACTATATAATAATATCACATTGTAAAAGAGACTAATTTTTATTAGTCTCTTTTACTTGGAGAATGCAATTCCTCTCTAGAAATGACACTTTATATTTAATCTTTTGTCAACATCATAGGCATAACACTTTGTTCTCTCGCCCTCGCACAGGTAGGGATAGTTTTAAAATAAGAGGCTACCTTCACACAGTAGAGGAAACAGTCCTTGGAACTTGCTTCCACATTTAGAAATTCTGTCAAGTAACAGCCAAATCTCTTATCATCTCGGAATATCATATTCATTTTTTTCATCCTCTAGATTGGTATCTGGCAAATCATACCATTGTCCAATGAGTGGAAGAGCCGGTTAATCTCTGATGGGCTCAGCCTCATGCGAGGTTCCTAGTGCGATGTGTGGGACCCACATCTAGCTAAAGGTGGTCCTGATTGACAAGACTGGGCTTTTCGGTTACGTGTTCACAGTGCCAGAGAAATAATTGCACCTGGGAAATAAGCCCCCCAAACTAGTGTTTAAAACTTCTTGCTCCCCAAACTTCTTTATAAACTATTTTCTAAAAAATTCTGCACTGTATTTTTCTTCTAAAACAAAAAGTGCTCCAACCAGGCTCCTAGTGACAGGTGGGTTTCCATTAAGCCCAAGGTTTTGCTTTGTGTTGTATATATGTGTGAGGGTAGAGTTGTTTTTTTTTTTTTTTTTTAATTAGACAAAACATAGTGATGACTTCCTTTAAACTGTACATGTGAAAATAAAGAGCTATAGTTTCAGCCTTGAAAAAAATGGGTCAGTAATACAAATAAAACAACATACATGCAAATAAGTAGGAAAGTAAGAGAGCAGAGTACCTAAGACAGGCAATAATAGGTCTGTGAAAAGATTAAAGAAGTGTGTTCACCTTGACAGCGCTAATTCTGACCTTTCTCCTATTGTCAGGATTCTGAGTCCTGACCAAGGTCACGAGTTTGCTGCCAAAGGAGCTTGGGTCCAAGAAGTGAAGGAATCAACACTTTTCTCCTTAAAATATTAAGCGAATGAATTGGTGTATTCCTGGGGATCTTGGTTTTTATCTTTTACTTCATAGTTCTATAACTAGATATGAAATATATCAGCACAAGCTTGATCTTTTATCCGTTTTAGAGTTATCACCTTTTAAAGACATCCCCACACAGTCTCCTTAAATAACTTAACAGGAAACTCAGATCACCAGAAATGTAGTAGCTTTGTGACATTTCTTTTAATGAAATATATACAGTTCCTCGGGACCTATGAGATACATCTTATTTTCTATTTCTTGAAAGAAATTTAATAGGTAATATTAAATTGATGAAGGACTTGGTTAATTAGAACCAACTTCTTCTTATACCAGTTATTTCTCCAAGTCTAATAATTTTTGTTATCCTGAATCAATATGTATTTTATATATCTTTATATCTATTTATCTGTCTATCTAATCAACTCTCAAAGACCACTTCATGAGTCAGTCTTATCTCCATCAGAATCATTTGAATTTTCTTTTAATTTAGCATAATTCTGAGCCACATTATTTTTTTTTAAAGTGGGCATATACAAAAAAAGGGCAATTTGTAGAACTTTGTGTATACAACATATTCCAGTGGTTGGAATTGTCATTAATTAACCCTCTTCTTTTTTTCCACAAAGCTTCTAGAATAACTCCAAACTTAGGCTCTATGTAATTTCCATGGAATTTAATGAAATAAAGCATTCGGCAACATAAAGTAATAATTATTTGTGAGAAAGATATAAATTTTGAAAAATTGAAGAGCCATTTTTTTTTAAATTTTTATTTTCATTGTTGATCTTGTACAGTTTTCTGTCTTTTATTCTCACCCGAACCCGCCACCCCAGCCCTCCCCACCTCCCTCCCATTTCCACCCCCCCCCCCATAGTTTTTGTCCATGTGTCCTTTATACTTGTTCCTGTAAATCCTTCCCCTTTTCCCCTGAAATTCCCTCCCCTCTCCCCTCTGGTGACTTTCAGCATGTTCCCAATTTCCATGTCTTTGGTTATATTATGCTTGTTTGTTTGTTTTGTTGATTAGGTTCCTGTTAAAGGTGAGATCATATGGTATTTATCTTTCACTGCCTGGCTTACTTCGCTTAGCATGATGCTCTCAAGTTCCATCCATGCTGTTGCATAGGGTATGAGCTCCTTCTTTCTTTCTGCTGCATAGAATTCCATTGTATAAATGTACCACAGTTTTTTGATCCATTCATTTACTGATGGGCATCTAGGTTGCTTCCAACACTTGGCTATTGTAAATTGTGCTGCTATAAACATAGGGATGCATAGTTTCTTTTGGATTGGTGTTTCAGGGTTCTTAGGATTTACATTATTAAAGAAGGACACTTTTATAGACATCTCCAGCCTCTGAAGTCATGTCTAATTTTGACCTCTCCTTTGGAAAAATGATACATCTAATTCCAGATTGGATGAATCAAAGACATTTATTCAAATCTTAAACTGTCTTGGAGGATGTCAACTTGAGTTTTATCCAGCAATATCTTGAATAAACATTGAAATTGTGAAGGTAACTAAAGAGTTTACTTTCACTTTACTCTTATGAACCATAAACATTTTCATGTATGTTTTGAGAAGTCATATGAATTTTAGTTGTTCCAGAATGTTTTGAGTTTTATTCTGTTTAAGTGAGTAACATTAAAGACAAAAAGAAAGTCCAACTTGTGGTAAAAATTTAATTTTCTTTTTTTTTACTTTGTAACTGAGATTTTCATGATCTTTACAAAGTATGGTAAGAATTGCAGTTGGACTAAGAAAAGAGCAAGAAATAAAATCGCCTAGGAACAAGAAATTTGCTTTTACAATGCCAACAAGTTGATTAAAAAGAAAAAAATAGCATATTGGTTTAGAATATATTTATAATATTGGAAAAAAACATGGTTAATATCATTATAAACTTTGTATGTATTTAAGCAAGTTAATTTTAGGAATCATTTTATAGTTATTTTAGAAATATGAGATATTTAGCCTATATAAGTTATAGTGACATATGAAAGTAAATGACTTTAAAGAACATTTCATGAACAACCTAATTTGGTGTTTGTAAGGAAAATTGGAAGGGAGATAGCAATAATGATAAATTAAATTTTTTATAACTCTGTTCTCTAGACTAACATTAATTTTCCTTTTCTTAATTTTTCAATGGCCAAACAGAGCAGAGTGTTTTTTAATTTTCCTATGTGCTTACTATATTACTCATGGATGTTTTTCAATTTCAAAGTAAGAAAAAGGGGGAAGGATTGTCACAGAACATACATGAAGGACACATGGACAAAGCCAAAGGGGGTAGGATCAAGGGTGGGAGGTGGGGATGGCTGGGGTGGGGGGAGCGGAGGGGAGAAAAATGGAGAAAACTGTACTTGAACAACAATAAAAAAAGAAAAAGAAGTTACTTAAAAAAACATATATGTGGTACTTAAGTGTTAATAGAGAGATTTTACATCTAATATTAATAAATGAGTAGACAGGTCCAGGAAATTTAAGTACTATTAGTTAATACTTTTTTTAACTGGTCTAGATAAAGCCAAGCTAAAATATTCTCTTTTATAAGTAGAAAAATTTCACAGTTGAGTCCACCTTGTTTTTAGGTTGAGTGTGGTAGTAATAATGAAAAATTGAATTTTTTATTCCACTCAATTACTGTAAAAACTAATGTGACAAAAAATCCTGATAATACAGATGCAAATGAACACCCAGGAGAAAATAACAAGTTGAAAGATTTTATGTAGTTTATATTTCTTTTTACCAATAGCTCACAGTACTATGAATGACACGGATGTCCATATGGAAACAACTGAATGCATTCAAGGTCAAGGAGAAGGTTACCGGGGCACCATCAATACCATTTGGAATGGAATTCCATGTCAGCGATGGGATTCCCAGTATCCTCACCAGCATGATATAACTCCTGAGAATTTCAAATGCAAGTAAGTAAATTAGGCAAATGTTATAAATTTCCAGTAAGCCCTGGGGAAATGAGGCAGGGTGGTTACTGTTTACTAATTTCTGTATTTGTGATCCTTAAACTTTAGTGTGCCTAGGGATGATCAGGAGTTAAAAGGCAGATTAATCCACTCAGAGATTTTTGATATTTGGACTTCAAATACACATTTTAACAAGTATCTAGGTGATTCTAAATCAGATGATTGATATACCATGCTTTGGGAAGCACATACACAGGTTTCTGATCACAGCTTTGCTCTTGCAGGTCTGCTTAATAAACCTTTTTAAATTTTCATATTCAGTTTAGGGGAGATTACATATTTTTTCTCCTGCAAGAATAGGAAAACCTTAATTTCAGCTGACATGGTAAAGTTATGCATCTTCAGCCTTGAAACAAAATTATTTTTAATATTTAAATGAATATTTTTCTAGTGTTACTAAATTTTCTTTAAAAAATGAGGAGGTAAAACAATTGTTTCAATGAATCAAGCCAAAGAAATTTCCCTTGAATATCAGTTATGTAGCTGTATGTGCCTTCTCTGTGGCTGCTTTTTTTCACCACTTGACTTTGGTTGGACAGACACAGCCACAATGCCATGTGTTTTTAAATTGTCCACCTTGTTATGGGAAACATAAAATGATTGCTTTTAAAATTTATAACACACGTGTCATTCATAGTGGTTTTGCTGAAATAGCACCTATAAATAACATATATTGGCTTTATGTAATTGGACTTTAATAACAGAGCTTAACATTTCAGGATGGAGAATTATGAGCACTAGTTGGCCCATCCACTGGAGAGAGGAGATATTTTATGTTTTTTTTTTAAGTTAATTTAATGTATTTACTTAGATAGTAAATATTCATCTGTTACAAGTTTTTCATTATTTTATAAAAACAAATTTATGGTTGTCATTCTGGGTTTATTTCCCACCATTTTCTTCACAGCAGTACGCTATTCCTGTACTGTGTGTCTCACGCCTTAGGAATAAACATGAAGTAGGGAAAGCTAAGAAAATGAAGGCTGGTTAAGAGAGACAAAGAAGAAAGTGGCAGTGCCATTCACACTTTGTCAACTTCTTTTTTTTTTTTAACTAGCTTTTTTTTTTAATTTTTATTATTTATTTATCTTTTTTAGAGGGGAAGGGTAGGAGAGAAAGAGAGGGAGAGAAATATCAATGTACGGTTGCCTCTCGTGTGTCCCCTGCCGGGAACTGGCCTGCAACCCAGGCATGTGCCCTGACTGGGAATCGAACCGAGATCCTCTGGTTCGCAGGCCCGTGCTCAATCCACTGAGCTACACCAGCCAGGGCACACTTTGTCAACTTCTAATGAACGGAAATGCTCGAGTATGAGGTCTTGTATGTGTGAATACCCAATCAGCTTCAACTGTAAGAAAAGGAGAATAATTATAAAAATTTAATTCATACTTTTCACAAAAATTATCAAAAGTTAAGTTATTTGTTACCAGAATTTAAGCCATGCTTCCTTAATTTAGTTGTTTGGTCAAGATAACCAAACTTACAAACCAAAAAAAGAAAGTCGGTTGTGTTATAAAATGGATAAAATCCGACTCAACATTTTTCCCAGGATATTGATGCATTTAATATTTGTGGTCTAGTAGAGAATAGTGTGCTAATCAGCTGTCTCTGTATTAGACATTTTGCCTCAATACTAAGACTCCTTACAAATGACAGTTTTTAAAACTGTAACTCAACTATAGTGCCTGTGATGAATCTACATAAATTACACAGTGATTTATTTGTTTTAGCAATTGCGAACAGTTCTTTCAGCAAGTGAAGGGAAAGATTTTAGGAAGAATATTTGGGCTTACCTTGACTCTCAGTTTTGCTTAATCTAGATTAATGAGGTGCTTCTAGATGGATTTTGAAAGTGGACCTAACCCAAAACTTTTGTTAGTCTTAGATCTCTGTTTAATTATCTTGTCTTAAATAAACAATTCAAAATAATTTAACTAAGCTCTTCTTTATCTAAAATTACAAATTTGTGTAAACTTTATGAAAATTTACATGCACATATTTTGTACTGACATAAATTTTTGAAACATAAGTATAAAGTAGTTTGAAAGAAATAAAAAATTCTTTATCTTTCCAGTTAATTTTATCATTTTATAAGAAGGCAAACAGCTTGAATATGGGTTATAACTTTGAAAACTTGCTATATTGTGGCCTTAATTATTGGCAGTCACTGTTCTTACAACCTTAAACAACAAAGTTTGTGTCAGGACCTATTTTTAACTAGATAAACTGTCACTTTTTGATTTTATAACAAAACCCAAGCTTCTTTTAAAAACTTCTCAGTTTCTAATGGTTGATTTGGGTCTTAATAAAATTATAGTATTTCTAATTGGATCTAAGTAATGTAAATAATACAATTTCTAATAGATTGAATATTAATTTTTTGTGAAATTATTAGCCATAGATCTAAGAAAAGAAAGTACAAGCTTGCTTCAAATTAGAGAGCATTTTCTAGCAAAGAAAATAATAAATTCAATATTTTATTTAAAATTAACCTTATATTAAAGTTTACATTAAAATCCTTTTACATACTGGAAATATTCGTATAGACTTTTTCCTTATTGAGAACTCTTAATACTTAACAAATCACTGGTAAAATAAAGGATGTACATATACTACATTGACAGCTCTGTTAGGTTTCTATTATGCCTTCATTTTATGAAAAATATTTATAAAGATTTTGGTAACTTCTCTAAATCAAGAGATAACTACTTTTGAGGTTAAAATAAATGCATACATATAGCAAATTAAATAAATCAAGGAAATCGAATTCAAAGAACAAATAGCTTCATGATTTTTGTGGGAAATGTTTGAATAGATGAAACTTTGATTTTAAATGAGAGTACTTAATGACTATTAATAACAGCCTTTCTTCTGCAGAATGATACATATTGTTTGTACATTGTGTATGAGCTATAAAAACATAATAAATAACAGGTCAGTTTTTAAAACTTGAAACCATTGAGAGTCCAATTCTTGAGAATAAATGTGAGGAATGAAGTGGTACTAGTTTTCTCTTTTGTGAAGGAATAGTGTTTTTCTGAAACTCCAGGCCTGTGAAAGAAAAAGAATACCAACATCTAACAACATTTATTTCAGTAATGGAGGCAGTGTTAGTTGTGTATACTGAATGTTAAATTCTTAAGATTATCCTAAAACTAAAACTTAAAATTGTAGTTATAGACAGGCACACCTTCTGGGGTTCTAGATATGTAATAGGGCTGATCCCATCTGGGTAAGAATTGGGCAATTTACATTAACATGCTTATTCTCAATAGGGACCTAAGAGAAAATTATTGCCGAAATCCAGATGGGGCTGAGTCACCCTGGTGTTTTACCGCTGATCCAAACATCCGAGTTGGCTACTGTTCCCAAATTCCAAAATGTGACATGTCAAGTGGACAAGGTAATAGTTGACATTTTGCAATGTGGGCATGATTAAATTTGGGGGAAATGGCTAAAGGGAGTTCGCATTTTACAGCAGAAGACCCACTTCTCATTGTACTGCTGTTGCTGAAGAGCAAATAAAGTCTACAAATCTGAAGTTGGGTTTCTTTTTCATATTTATTTGCTCAGCACTTATTTATTTATTTGCATGTTTACCCGTGCCAGATACAGTTCTAGGCACTGGAGGTACACCAGGAAACAAAACAAAATTCTCTGATGCCATGGAACTAATTTGTAGTAAACAGAAAAGAAGAAGGAGGAAGAAGAGGTGGGGATAGTAAATTAATAAATGCTAGAGAGGAAAGTGTCCCAGTTAGAAGAGAAGGGTTTTGCTACTTTATGTTTTGTTTTGAAAGATAGTACGTATTAAGGGAAATATTTAAAAAGTCCCTGAAAAAAGTGAGGAGCAGCATGTGCCATATGCATTTATTTATAAAGAGCATTCTAGGTAGAAAAAATGTGCGGTTGAAAATGGCATGAGGTGGAAGAGAGCTTGAAAACTTTAAAGGAAAGAAACAGCACATCATTTTGGCTGTTACAGAATGAGCAAGATAGTAGCAGGAGATGAGCAATTGGGCTCAAACTGCATAGGCCTGTAGGAACTGGAAGGATTTACACTTACATTCTAGGGTTGCAGGGGAAGAAACTCTGTTGTAGGGTTCTGAGAAGAGAAATTAAATGACCTGTCTGACTTAAATTTTAACTGGATGACTCTTGCTGCTTTATGGAAAATAGCCAGAATCTCTGACAAGAGCCAAAACAAGGGAATCAATTGAGGGAGTTTTCCAGTAACTCAGGCACGAGGTGAGAGTGATGTGGACCTGGGTGTTAGCAGTGGAGATGTTGTGTAGCGGCAGGGTTTTGGATAAATCGCCATTGTACTTGGAAACACAGACGTCATTGAAGACAACTGTTTCAGGGACCAGTAGGAGAGAAAAGACAGATTGAAATAGGTTTAAAAACAATCATTTGTCAAAGATTAGTAATAATACTGGGCTCTGGGCATTTATTGGTATACGATAAATTGAGTTATAATTTTCAAATAATAATATTTTTTCACATAAATTTAATTATGATGGTTATGGTCAGTCCTAAGTCATCCTAAAAAATCCAAGTCAAATTTAAAGCTTCACTTCATAGATTTAATGCCTTATCCATACTCATCTATTTTTCTACTTCTTTCTTAGTGACATTTTTCATGAGCAACTCTGAAAAAGAGTTCTAGAGAAAGAAGGATGAGTCCCTTTTCAGTAAATTTCTTTGTTCTTTGGCAGATTTTAAAGATAATTTGGAAAGGCAGTTAAAACCAATGATTAAGGGAGTTTTCTTACTAATTGGATGTTTCATTCCTATCTTGTTCATTTAAACTGTTACTGATAATTTGTGATAATAGAGGCAGATGAGAACAATTACTTTATAAGATTCTGGTATATATTGAGATACTTTTGTGTACAGTACATATATATTACTTACTAAAGGATCAGGTAATATAAAATGAGTGTTTTGAATTTTAGAAGTTAAGTAGATGCTATTGCTTATCTGTTAAGTGCACACAATAATAGACAAATTAGTTTTATGGAATTTAAATAACTTGCTTAAATACTTAAATTAGCACAGCTGGGATTGAATATAACTCTCCTTAAGATGATCTTTCTATTAATCCATCTTTCCTGTCTTTTATTAATAATTAACAGTATATTGCATTAATTTCCATTAATAATATACCTGATGCATTGCAACAAAGTGCAGGCTCTATGGGGCAATTTAAAAATGCAGTAATCTTACTTAAGAGGCACGGTTAGCCAATTCAACACACAGCTGTGCTATTTTAACACTGTTATGCTATTTTGTGATATTGCCAAGGTAACCCTGTGCATTGTTACATAGGAGATACATATGCGTGCACATGGACATACACACTCACAAACAAAAGGATGTTGCTCATACCCTCTTCGTGTAAGGGAAAATATAAATTACACATACTGATTGATGAGTTACAAACTTTTTCTCAAATCTTGCAAAATCTCAATTAGCATATGTACAAATACTCTTCTAATTGGGTATTAAATAACTGTTTAAAAATAAAAACTGAAGTTGAAAAATTTCTTTAAAAATGCTGATAAAACACAATGTATTAGATTATGTGAGGTACACTTAAGGCAATAAACAGAACAAATTCACAGCTTTAAGTATTTACATCAATGTCATGTATAATGAAGAAAAGTCAGTGAAATTTTTAGCTCGAAGATTTAGGGAGAGGCCTGGCTGGCTCAGTGAATTGAAGGCCGGACTGCGAACCAAAACGTTGCTGGTTTGATTCCCAATCCAGACACATGTTTGGGTTGCGAGGTGTGTGAGTGACAACTGATTTCACCACTCTCTGAAAATAAATAAATGAAATTAAAAAAAAAAAGAATTGGGGAGAAAAGTAAACCAAAAGCATTATAAAAAAGACAGAAAGGGCAGATAAAGCAAAAGGGAACTAATAAATAAATGATGGTTCTTTGAAAAAATTAATAAAATTAATAAAATAAATACCAACTAACTGTCTCAAGAAACAAATATATAAAGTATATTTATTTTTAAATTATGAAATACAATTATTTCAAATATGTAATATGTTTTATATATTATATAATTATAAAATACAGTTATTAAGGGAGACAACATTGACACAGGAAAATTATAAAACATAAGAGATTACTTTATTCAAATTCATGTAAAAAAACTTTGAAAATAAAAATAAAGTGGTAATTTGCTAGGAAAATTCAAGTTATTTGAATTGCTCCTGGTAGAGAAAAAGGCTTATATAGACTTGTTCCTATAGGAAAATATGAAAATTTATTACTGAACTACTTCGAAAAAGTAGACCACACCTAGATAAATTCACAGATGAGATCATCTCAGTGCCACATGATTTGCCCTGGAGCTTAAAAAATATAGTAAATCTTCCATATTATTTCTATAATGGAAATACAATATTGATGCTTGAACATAATAAAGATAGCACAGATAGAGTTTCATCATCATTTTTAGTATTAATGTATAGATCCTAAATAAAATTTGAGTAAACAGTCCAATAAAGAAACCAGCACTTAATTAATGGGGAAACATTAACACACTCTTAATAAGGTTAAAAAATAAAATAAAAAAAAGAATGCCTGCTATCTCCTTTAATATTTAGCATTGTAAATATGGTATTGTATTTTTCTTTAACATTATATTGAAGATATTATACAATTAGATGAGAAAGCATATTGATTGAGTAAAAAGCAAAAGACTTCTCTTTATGCAAGTGATATAAAAATAATATACCTGGAAAACTGAATTTAAATAATTTAAAAATTTACTAAGGTAGAGAGATATACAAGTGATATATGGATATGAATTGCATTATATATAAGCTTGATGATCTAATTAAATAGAAAACTACATCTGTACTAGCAACAAAACTGATGGAAACTTAGGAACATATTTAGAAATGTACAAAATATATGTAATACAAATTTTAAAGCACCCCGGAAAGCCACTAAAGTATACTTTAACATGTAGGAAAACATTCCTTGCCCTTAATACAAGAACCCAATGTCATAAATACATAAATTATGCCTAGGCTAATTTATAAATTTGATCTTAATAATAGATCAACAAGGCTTTTTTGAAAATACCAAACCAAGTGATTATAATGTGCTCTTGGAAGAACAGATAACAAACACAACAAAATATGAGATTGCAAAAACTATGATAAAACTCTGCATGAGCTAATATGCAGTAATTTTCAGTTATAGTGTTAATTTAAAATTAAGTGAGACACTAAAATATATATTTGGCTTTCTGTTACATAAATAAAGTGTCTTACTACTACTAAAAAAGACATTATAACATACATGTATAATATATACAAATAACTTGTATATTCATAGTATAAATGTATATATGTGTGTATGTTACATATATGTGTACATTTTCAGTATGTTAACTGATTTCTGATCAAATTATTACATTAATGATTTACAAATTTTATTAAAATTTGTATCTTTTATTTATTATAATTACAGAGAAGGATTAAAACCAATGATAATCTAGTATGATTTACAAAGTTTAATAGTAAAATTCACAGTTCTTATTCATACAAAACTTAAGATAGTTTCAGGATAGTACTTTTTAAAATATGCGATATTATTTCACAATATGGAATAGTATTTCTTCTGAAATGTAGTAGTGAAACATATATTTGGAAGAACTTGAATTTTTTGTGATTTAAAAAATTAAAAGTATGAACATATACCAATGTTTAATAAACACATATTGCTCAATTGAAAAAAAAATAAAAAATAAAAACACATGGTTTGACTTGGGTGGTGGGCACACAGTGCAATATAAAGATCTTGTATCATAGAAGTGTACACCTGAAACCTGTGTGATCCTATTAACCAATGCACCCCAGTAAATTTAATAAAATGTAAAAAAAAATGTGGGATATGATGAAAGTCAGTTTAACGTGACTTCCATTGGCTAATTTTGGAAAAATTTGAACATCAAAATGAATAACAGGAGTAGATTACATATCCCACTGAATAAAAAGAGAATCCATGAGTCCATATTTATATCACTCCATCTGCAACTAGCATTAGTATCACTACCACTACCCTACCACCAGTACTACCGCTAGTAGTAGTAATGTTAGTGAACCAAAACAGACACACAAATGGAGTTTCAGCTGCCTGTCACCTCAAAAGCAAACCTTGTGAGGTGGGTGGTGATGCAAAAGGAAAAAGGTTTATCTGGATGCCGAGCCATTTTGGAGAATGGCAGACTCCCTGTCTTGAGGCTCATCTCCTCAAAACCCAGCTGTCCTCATCAAGACCAGAACAAAAGGCAGTGCCCAGAGTTTCTCCTCCATTTTAAATGGATGAATGGATGGGGATCCTTCAGAGCCCAAGGTAGCAAGCTAAGCAGTCAGCTTAGGTAGCTTAGCTTGTTCCCAGCTGCTGACTGGCTTCAGGCTTCCTTCTGGAGACTCTGTGTAGAGCCAGTGCGGCCATGGCCATGTGACTGTTAGGTCACTGGCCCATGGAGAGGATAGGCCAGTGCACTGTCCCAAGCAGTGAACAAGGAAAAAGAGAGATTCTTTGTTCCCCTGAGGCTATATCTGTTTTGGGTGTGGGACAGGCCAGATACTTTCTCAGAAAGACCAATTAACTTCCTAAACGTTCTGTGTTTTAGGTGAGTCCATCACCCAACCAATACCTTCTTTCCCCAGGCAAGACTGTCAGGCTGCCTCTCCTGCCACCATTCTGAATTCTAGGGTACATGTGCCTGCCTTCCCCTAGTCTCACCCTCAATCTGGTACCAGAAGGGCAGGGGCAAGATCATGTCCCTTTACCCAATTACCTTTCTAGCCTTTGGCATAGTGGTGGGGAGGAGATCCTATCCGTTCATCCCTCTAGCCCTTAGCCTGCTGGATCCCCATCCATTCATTATTCCAGCTTTCCAGTGGGTGCTTGGGCCCCGTGCATTCATATTTCCACCTTTTAACAGGCTCAGTGTAAGAATCTTCCCCTGACCCCACCAGTCTGGTGGCTGCCTAGCTTCCTTGCCCTGGGGTCTTAGGGCCACAGTGGTTGTGGTGGCTTGGAGCTAACACTCCACTGCAGCCTGGCCCAACCACTGCTCCCACTGGGGGAGGTGCCACCCTGCAGTCTGTGGTATCCAACAGGGTTCTCACTGCCTCTGGGCTGGACAGTCCCAGCAGAGATGCTGTTATCAGCCAAGCCTCCAGGCTCCTCACCCCACCCACAGAGGTTCACCTCCTCCTCCCTAGAGCTCCGCACAGTCTGCCCGGTATGGAGCATGTCAGCTCCCTGAAAAGGAGGAGATGAAGGGTATGTGTTGTCTAGTGCTAATAATCACACCTAAATGGAAGGAGTAAGGGAGAAGGAAAAACTCATTTTCAAGAAGAAAGACAACTAATAAATAAAGAAGTGTAGGAAATGAAAAAATAACCAATTTAAAACCAGCATAGTACTGATTCATGCAAAATTAAACTAAGTATACCTAAGCCATTTTGTAACTATTGTTTGGCAACAGATATTTACTGTTTCAAGGCCCCAACAATTTTTTGTTGTTGTTGTAGTATAAAAAGAGAAGTTTTTTCTTTATACCACTTAACCAAGTAACCAAACTCACCAACCACCAATGAAAAAAACTGGCATCATGTGACATGTACTATATAAAGCTCTGAAAAGGACAAAAGATCACTTATACAATATTCCTGTCTTTAACTTGATTTTATTCATGAAAAATTAGACAAAATGAAATTAAAGCACATTTGCAAAACAGCTGACTCGAGAGATTCAAATATCAATTTCATGAAAGATAAAATCAAAACACAACAAATGGGATGAGTATATGAGTATTCATGATGTCATTCTTTTCTATGGAGTAAAATTTTTCAGAAGAAAATGTTGCGAAATATATATGTCATTCCAAAAATTCTCATTTTAAGTGTCCTTAAAAGCCACCTATTTAAATTTTTTGATTTATTTAAAAAATATGTAATTTATGACATAAAAATCTCATTTTAAATGAAAAAGAAATTTGGTTGAAAATAAAGTAATTTAATTTGTACAGATTTTAGAGTGATTTAATTTTATTGATTTTTATGAATTTACTTTTTTGTAAAAATGGTTTTGTACTAGTTTTACTATCTTTTTCATATATTTATGTTTAGATTGTTATCGTGGGAATGGCAAAAATTATATGGGCAATTTATCGAAAACACGATCTGGACTAACATGTTCCATGTGGGACAAGAACATGGAGGACTTGCACCGGTGCGTAAATTTCTTTCTTTCAATATATAGTGTCTAATGATAATAGCAAATAGTTGTGCTCAGGTAAGTCCATTGCTATTTCTTTTCATATATTTTTTAATATATGATCATAAGCTAACAGAAACATTGGATTGATCATTCAGGTAGCAAATGTTTAAATAAGAAATTCAAGCCAGCCTATATTCATTTGGCATTTATTATATGTTCTGATAGGTGCCATAGAGGACATTAACGAAGAGTGAGCATACATTTTGCCTCCATTTCTAAGGAGGATATGGTCATATTGAGAAAATTGTCATATAACTTGATAAGATAGTGTATAATTAAGTGACAAGTCTCATGTTTCATAGAGTTACATTTTATTATTATGTTCTCATAATTAATTTTTAATATTTACAAAACTCAGTTCATTTTCATTTTCATGTAAATACATACCTTAGTATTCAACTAATTACTCAAAGCTTAGAAAGACCAGTTTCCTTGTGTTAGCTTACTTTGACATGTAAAATTTTCTATAATTCAAGGAGTATATACATAATTGGAAAAAGTCTATATATTTTATAGAAGTTGATATTTTGACATTGGACATATTCTCAGAAAAATAAGTTATCTTCAGTTTAACCCTAGCAATAGTGCTAGTGTGTTTAAAATTACAGAATAAGTATAAGACATAGTTGTGACATAAAATCAACTTTCAATAAATATCCTGAATATATGTACTAGAATAAAAGGTAAAAGTTCAGTGTCATTTGATCAAGTACCTGATTGCTCTATATGAGTTATCATTGTACCTGGCCAATCTAATCCTTTGTGGAAGGTATGTCTGTATATGGGAATAAGAATTTTAGGACTTAGAGAAGTTGAGTCATTTTGCCTCCAATCCCACTTTAACTTTACAGCCTTTATTCTCTTCCAAAATGTACTCACTAGTGGATAATTTACTTCACAAGTAGTGATAATTTTAAAGTAGTGCTCTCTAATGTAAATATGCATTTCACATCCCTAAGCTGATTATGTACTTTTAAGTTTTCTAATAGCTACATGTAATGAAGTAAAAATAAGCAGGTAAGTTTGTTTTTATTAATATATTCATATCTAAACCTTTTTCATTTAATATGTATTCAATATAAAATTATTAATGAGATCTTTTACATTTTTTATATCAAAAAATGTGAAATCCCATGTATATTTACAATTATAGCACTGTTCAGCTTGGACTAGTCACATACCAACTTCTCAGTCACCACATGTACCCAGAAGAACTCTATTGAACACAGCAGCTGTAGGACTTCAGGTGTAAGCAGAATTCTGTCCTCACACATTTCACATTCTAGTATGTAATGCCAAAAAACAGCAAATGTCAATACCATATTACAAAAATCATGACAATAGCATATTTTATGATGTGGGAATGCAAGGAAGAGCCATCGAAGCCTTTGATGGTCAGGAAGACTTCCTGGAGGAAGGGACATTAGCTGGGACATAGGTGATAAATAGGAACGGGTAAAAGGGAATATAAGAGGAAGAATACATCAGACAGAATGAATAGCTTGTGCAAAAGACTAAAGACTGAACATTTGAAAATCAAGTAATTTTGGTAGGGTTGAAACAACCTAATTTGGCCACTGTCCACAGACAAAGAATTCCCCGGCAAGACCACAAAGAGGCCTGTAAGTTGTGTTAAGAAGTTTGGATTTTATCCTAAGCATTCAAATGATTTATTAAAGAATTTTAATCAAGAATTGGATGATTAAAATTAAATGTTGATTTCAGCATTGCTATTTTTAAAATCATTTTTAGAAATACAGTGGGGTGGATCTGGTTCTTATGGACAGACTTGTGAGAGACAATTGTACCAGCTCTGCCTGCAGTGATGTCTCATCAGAAAGTTGAGATTATTATGGTACAAGTATTTACTCCACAGAAATCAGCAGAGACGACATGTAAAGACTCCCCTTAGACACACCTCAGAGTGTCAGTATTTAAACATTTGGCAGCATACCACTGGAAATATGTGACATGTTCCTTTAGGTATTGCAGTGGTTAAAACTATTAATTCATTGTGTTTAGGTTTACTTTTGGATATACGTAAAAATTATTTGTAGATAATTTGTAGGAAATTGATGGATGATTAAGTTGCATGGTATGATTTAGGTTATATACGTAAATCCCAGAATCCGGTATGTAGTAAATATTATATGTGCTTGCTGATGTTACTGCTCCAGAAAATGAACCTAAGTTTGAAAAGATGATCTGAGTCTCCGTGCCCTTTCTCTTCCCAATTTTTTAACATGACATATGAATTACATTCAAACAGGGTAATGATTAATAATCAAAAATAAATTGACTTAGATGCATAGTTTTTATGACTTGGTTAGGATGGCCACTTGGAATTTGACTTAATTAATGTTATTCAAGTAGATATAAATGTTGATGTTATATGAGCAGGTGTGGTCTTAAAAATAATATACTATATTTTTGCTTTTCCTTTGTAATAAATTTAGTAAAGATGTAAAATATGAAAGGCCAAAATGTTACTCAGTTATCTGTCAAAAAATCATGTTTTATAACTATGACCAGTGATATTTTTTGAATTTAATTATTTCATCAGCACATTATTAATTTTTCAGTGTTTTTTCTTGTACTTTGATGTAGTGGTTTTGGTAGTAATGCTTCATATGTTTCTTGATCTTCTTTGCCATCTGCTCATTTTCTGGCAATGTTTTTCATTTCTGTGCACAGGTGTGTTGTTAACTTGCTACTGTAATTGTTAAAGAGAAGTAAGTCACAAAAACTTTCATCGCTTTATCTATGCTAATTATGCAGCCCTGTTCTGTATTCCTGAGTTAGAGAACATGCTTGCAAGCTGTAAGAATAACAAAATAAATCTCAAACAAAATAACCAAAATTCAGACCAGTTGAAGCTTGTGCTGTAAACTATAATGAAAGTTATGTACTAGGATTATATCTTCTTGGTGACATTTTGTTTTTCTTGGACAAAATGAGCATCTTGTGATGTTCAGAGTTTGTTTATGCAGGCATATCTTCTGGGAACCAGATGCTAGTAAGCTGAATAAGAATTATTGCCGGAATCCTGATGATGATGCCCATGGTCCCTGGTGTTACACGGGGAATCCTCTCATTCCCTGGGATTATTGCCCTATTTCTCGTTGTAAGTACATTTAACAATCTTTTTCAGGTGAAATGTTTTAAATATACTGCATCTTGTAAAACAATACCTTAGTGAGAGGTGAAGATAACATGGGAGGCCTGCGTCTGATCGCCAAATGAGAATGTACTCCAGACAGCAACACACACGCACACTCATACAACTGTATTCAAATGTCATCTAGACAAGGAGACATTTTCCTGACCTTTTAAAGATTTTTGTTTCTCAGAGATTCTCATTTGTAATCAAGAAGCAATAATTGGCCATGGTTCTAGTATAACTGCCCTAGAAAGACCTCCCCATTGCCATCGCCGGTACTATCTGTTCAGCTGCTGAGCATAGCACAGCTCTCAGCAAACCCCCCAACCCATTCACCATCTCTTCAACAGACCTGAGATAGTGGTGCTTCTGTCTTCTTCTTAGTTCTTTAGCCCAAGGCGAGGAAGTCTGGAGCATTCTATCCACTTCTGTGAGCCAAGGACAATTGTGTTAAAGAGTACTGGTGCATAAAGTAAGATGTATGTAAAACATGTATGTCTGATGTACTTCATAGGAAAGAGCCTCTATATATCAATAAAAAAGATGAGATAACTCAGCAGAAATATGAAGAAAATGAATCCTTGAGAATAAATATAAAGAATAAACAAAGGCATTAAAACTTAATCATAAGAAAAGTGAAATTATAAAAGCATAAGATACAATTTCCACCTATCAGGTTGGCAAATAAGAAAATGATTGTTAACAGCCAATATTCTTGAGGGCTTGGGTTTTCAGCCTTGATAATAACAGCACTTTGTGCTGGGTAAATCTTGTGGGAGGCTGTGTTATGCATAATAAGATGTTTAGTAGTGTCCCCAGCCTCAGTCCACTAGATATCAATAGTACCATTAATCCCTGCAGCCATGACAATCAAACATATTCCCAGACATTGCCTGATGTTCCCTCGGAGAGGGTGGGATACCCCCACTGAGAACCACTGATGTAGAGTAAGATATACTGAGATAGAAATACAGCCTCAACCTGTTATTGAGTGGAAAAGCCTTATTATAAAACAGTATAGTAGCAAGAGGCCATTGTACTATACTACATCATCTCACAACTCTGTGTTTGTGGCAAGTATCTTTAAGCACTGTTAAACTACCTTCTTGTTTAAAAAGGACATGCTTTTGTAAGTTTAGGAAGAGTTTGTTTTAAGATTGTTTCTTGTGAGTCAAGCCAGTGACAAGAGCCTTTAAAATAACAGCAAAAGCACCCTGCTTTAAGAGCAGACATTAAATTGAAGAAATGATGTTTGCTTTAAAACATGAAATTTAAACACAAGTCTATGTTTTTCCATGATAAATGTACAAGTAAAAAGATAATTTTTTACCTTAAGTGAGAACGTTAGTCATGTTTCATGAAATTTTAGCGTAAAATGGCTAAACTAATATAATGTTAATCAAGTATATCTATAATTAAGACTTGAATCTTACCAATTTATTTTTAATAAAGAAATTCTTTATAACAATAAATAAACATCTTATATGTTTGCAAATAAATACTATTATATTATTACATTTTATTTTATCAGGTATAATAATTGCCTTTCAAATTGGTTAGTGTTTCTTTGGTGTTCTATTTTTCCCATATTAGGGTTTGCATAGGTTCTGAAAATGTTCTACAGAAGACATCTTTCAAGTTTTAACACTAAAACAAACAAGCAAACAAACCTACTTCTCTGGCACATGATGTTTTAAAAATGGTTAAAGAATTATTTTTTCTAAATGTTAGTTTTACCTCATGGAACTTTTTTTTTGAAGTTGCTGTGATTAAGAGTAATTAAAAGGCTAGTAGAATATCCAGTGATCTAGGAAGAAGAAAAAAATAGCCAATGATCTGGCTCTTAAAACAGGTATGAATGCTTTCCCTATAGAATTGTAAAAAATCACATTAGCTTCATTATAGCACATAGAATACCCTTGTAGGATCTCCAGGAACTGTGTTTTGGATTATAAACCTAACTGATGCAGGACCCCAATAATTTAAAGGTTTTAAAACATATTTTCAACTAACATTTTTAAACAAAAAGTTGTAATGTGCTATTGAAAGATTCAGAGTGTTGCTAATATTTGATTAAATGCTATTGTAGGTATCACATTTTTATTTCAACATATTCTGCACATTACTTTTTTAAAAATATTTTTACACTGTCATTTTTCTAATATTTACAACCAGGATTTATTTATGTTTTACCACTGGTGAAAGGCTAATAAAATTTATCTTTAGAACATTTGAGGTCTTGTTTATTTAACTGAAGAGATTATATAAATCATTTTCACACTATATATGTTATATTAAAAACATGTAGAGGTTTTTATTACTTTTAAAATATTGAAAAATAATATTTAAAATATATTTTAAAAATGTAAGATATGCAAAAAAAACCTGTAGAAATGTTAATATGTTTGTCTATACACATACACATTCAATATAGCTTAGAAAAATCTGAGGCTTTACCAACCGAGAGTGGTGGTTAAGAACTTTAACTCTGACTTCTTAGGTAAGCTCTATCACTATCAGTGCCTTGAACAAATTACTTCCATCCTAATTTTTATGCATTTACTCATTTATTAACAATTTAAAATTGAGCTACTGTTGTGTGCAAAGCCCTGTATAACATGCTCAGCACACAACAACATAAACAGTATTTCTTACCTTTAAATAGTTTTCAATGTAGAAAGGAGACATTTCTGTAAAAAATTGTAAATATAATCATTTAATAAATACATGTTAATATTAAAATATATAATGAGGATAGGGACATAGATGTCTGCCTGGAGAAATAGGTGGTGTTCATAAAGTTTTGAGCCTGAGTCAAAAAGTTAAGAATTATTAAAAGATTTGTTTTCAGCAACAGTGTGTACTTGATTCTGAGGCCACATACGCATGCACCCATGCACTCCTCCTGCTCTTCCGCAGATACAACTTTTATCATTCATGTTTCTATTCTTCAAGTGTAAGTTGAATCAGTACAAAATCAGATTTGTATCACATTTTTTTTAGATTTGTGTACTATGGTGGAGATAGTGCAGAAGAAGTAAAAGAGGGAAATTAAAAATAGTATGTGCTGGTAAAATGGAAAAGACCTACGGAGCAGTTTTTCAAAGTTTTGCCCAAAGTATGCAACAGAAGTACCTGGAATGCTTTTAAAAATTCATAATCTAGCCTTCAATCCAGAATCTCTGGAAGTCTGATCTTAGGTGGTATTTCAGCTTATTCTAAAGTGTGAGAAATATTGGCATGGGGGAAACTATGTATGCATATATAGTCAATTATTAATTAATAATATTAGTACCAATAATGTAACATTAACAATTATTATTAATGATCAAAGTCCATAATTTACGATGTCTACAAATTTTTTAAATTTGAATATTTTAGTTAGGTTCAATAATTAAATATTTTATTGACCTATTAACTTGATGCTTAGAAATAGGAAATTTGCTATGCAATTTTAGTCTTTCTCATCAGGGCAACTTAAGAAATGCATATTTAGTTTTTTATTTTATAATTTTTAAGTAAATGACTTGAGTGGAAAAACCAATATCCTTGATGTTTTAATGACTCTCAGTCAGCCTCAATCCTTATTTGTACTATAAACTAAAACCTTGACCTCAGCCTACTCTAAGACAAAACCCTCCCCCAAGATAACTAAAAGGAAAGAGAAATGATGAAAGTTATATGTTTGCTTTTTTCCTTATTCATTTAAAATACTTAGATCTGGTAAATGAACTTAAGTAAAAACTCTTTAGCATGTATTAATTTTCTTGAGATTCTTGACAAATAGCAATCAGTTTGCACGTATTAAAAAGAAATCCAGAAGCCATTATTCCTTTGTTGACAGTTTATTTGAGTTTAGGGCATTTCCAGAGATTAACAACCATCTGGGTCCAAACAGTGCCTGACTATAAACTCTATGCCATCAATTCTGAACAGTCGGACATTAAACTACAGGAAATGTCTTGTGTCTCATTCATTATTGTATAAGTATTCTCAAATCCTGGCACCTTCCAAGCCTTTCTCTTTGTAGCAATTAAACCCCAGGAGGAAGGTTATGAAAAAGAAGTAAGCTATGAGGTTTTCATTAGAATTAATTTCCAGTTTCTAGTGTTCTCTTCTTTCCATATTTTCTACTACCATCTAGAAAAATGAATCTTTGAAATATTCTAACAAAACAAAATTACATTCTGTTATCCCTTTTTGTCCATTGATGATGATGATGTTGTCTATCTTCTAGAATTCTTAAATTTTTCTGAAGCATGAAAAGTTTCAATTATCCTCAACCATATTTTTAAAAATATAATTTTCAGAATAAATATAAATGGGCCAAATTACAGTAAAAACATAGTTTAGCTATATGAATGGCCCAAGCAAGCAATGATAAGCATTGGTGTTACTCAAAGAAATGTTCCTTTTGTACAGTGTTTAGAATGAGGCAGCTTCTTGATGCCGGTAGGAAGCCTTCACTGTTATAAAACAGCCTTTCCTCACATCACGCACTACTAGTAGGCACATACCTTCAATCTTCCAGGAAAATGACACATATTTACTCAAAAGAGAACAACTGCATTTTATCTTTGAATAGAATGTCTAGAATTTTAGTAAATTTGTTGTTTGGACAACTTCAAGTGCACCAGCATTTATATTCATAGGGATACCTGCCAGAAGGAGGAGAAAAAGAGTGAGAAATTAGACATTTGTTTGAAAAAAAATAGTGAAAGAAAACTGACCTAATTTGATGAAGGAAATGGATGCACAAGTCCAAGAAGCACAGAGAGTCCCAAACAGACACATCATAATTAAAATACCAAAGGCTAAAGACAAAGAGAGAATTTTAAAACCAACAAGAGGAAAACAGTTACCTACAGAGGAGTTCCCATGAGACTGTCAGCTGATTTCTCCAAAGAAACTTTGCAGGCAAGAAGGGACTGGCAAGAAATACTCAAAGTCAGGAAAAGTAGGGACCTATAGTTGAGGTACTCTACCCAGAAAAGCTATAATTTAGAATCAAAGGGCAGATAAAGAGCTTCCCAGACAAGAAAAAAACTAAAGGAGTTCATCATCACCAAACTGTCATTAATATGAAATGTTAAAGGGACTTATTTAAGGAAAAGAAGGACATCTAAAATATAAACAAAAATCGGCAATAAACATATATCTATCAACAATTAAATCTAAAAAACAAACTAAGCTCTCTTTTCAGAAATCAGCTAACAGTCTGATGGGAACTTCTTTGTAGGTGACTGTCCCCTTATCCCTTGCTGCTTCTAGAATTCTCTCCTTCATTTTCATCTTGGCTAATGTAATTACGATGTGCCTTGGCCTGTACCTCCTTGGGTCCAACTTCTTTGGGACTCTCTGAGCTTCCTGGACTTCCTGGAAGTCTATTTCCTTTGCCAGCTTGGGGAAGTTCTCCTTTATTATTTGTTCAAGTTTTCCACTTGTCGCTTTTCTTCTTCCCCTTCTGGCACCCCTATAATTTGGATGTTGGGACATTTAAAGATGTCCTGGAGGTTCCTAAGCCTCTCCTCATAAGAGACCTTAGAGGCAAGAAGGGGCTGGAAAGAAGTATTTGAAGTCTTGAAAGGCAGGGACCTACATCCAAAATTGCTCTATCCAGCAAAGCTGTCATTTAGAATGGAAGGGCAGATAAAGCGCTTCTCAGATAAGGTCACGTTCAAGGAGTTCATCATCACCAAGCCCTTATTCTATGAAATGTTAAAGGGACTTATCTAAGAAAAAGAAGATAAAAAATATGACAGTGAAAAGACAGCAAACTCACAGCTATTAACAACCACACCTAAAACAAAAGCAAACAACTAGAACAGGAACAGAAACACAGAAATGGAGATCACATGGAGGGTTAGCAACAGGGGAGTGGGAGGAGTTGAGAGGGGGAAAAGGTAGAGAGAATAAGTAGCATAGATGGTGGGTAGAAAATAGACAGGGGGAGGGCAAGAATAGTGTGGGAAATGTAGAAGCTAAAGAACTTATGACACATGGACATGAACTAAAGGCGGGGAATGTGGGTGGGAGGGGGTATGCAAAGTGGAGGGGAATGATGGGACAACTGTAATAGCATAATCAACAAAATATATTAATAAAATAAAAATAAAAAACAAACTAAGCAAACAAGAAGAACAGAAACAAAATCATGGCTACAGAGAAGGTTTTGATGGTTGTCAGATGGGAAGAGAGTGTGGGGGAATGGGTGAACAGGCAAGGGGATTAAGAAGTACAAATTGGTAGTCACAGAACAGCCATGGGGATATAAAATACAGTATAGCAAATGGAGTAGCCAAAGAACTTATGTGCATGACCCATATACATGATCAATGGTGTGGGGACTGCCTGGGGGAGTGGGGGTACTGGATATAGGGGGCAAAAGGGGGAAATTAGGATAACTAATAGCATATCAATAAAATGTAGTTAACAAATAATTTTAGTAAATTATCCAGTTCATGGATATTTCTATTTCAATATATAGCTTTGGTTCTGTATAACAGAAATACGTATGTATGAATTATGTATATATGTATGTACTTACTTTTACAGGTGAAGGTGATACCACACCTACAATAGTCAATTTAGACCGTAAGTAATATTTCATATATTTGAGTCTCTGTGTGTCAGAAATGCTGTCATTATTTTATTCATAGTAAAATATTTTATCAGTATATCAACTTCCATCATAAAAATATAAGTTAATCTATTTTCACTTAATTTTGTGACGTGCATATGTAATGGAGTTACAAAGGTAACTGCATAGTAAATACCTAACTTCAATTCTTTATCAAGAAATTTAAGATATTTATCTTTAAACAAGCATTTATATTGCTTTTAATTCTGGGCAAAAAGTACATAGGGACCTTTACTCTTCTTTTAAATTAAATAAAGATGCAAAACTCAGAGGGGATGAAACCAGAAGGCTGGAAACTTGGGTAGTATCTCTGTCCCACTTTGTGTAAAGCTCTTTGCCTGCTCTACTAGGCAAAAGATGACGCAGCCTGAGAGGTTCCGGTGATCCTTATTTAAGAAAATCTGTTTGAGAACTACTTGATTTCAGTTTCACATATGTTTTGAGCTAAAGGAAGTCACTCATGTTTTGATTTAAGAGGCAGGCCACCTGTTTTGTCCCAGGCTGAATGAGCCACTGGAAATCAATTTTAGACCGTGGACAGTACTAGAAAGGATAAGGCAGAAAACACAGAAGAAGAGCAAGAAAAAGTTCACTTCAAAGAATTCTCTATTATGTAATTCAGATATAATGACTAGACACTGATTAGAATAATAATAATAAATAGAATGTTGGTAATCTGTTTCAAAATGGCTCTGCATTCTCACTGTACAATTTCAAGTAATAAATCCAATATGTACTTTTTAATTTTTGTTTCACTCAGGCTATTGATTTCCATCGACATTTAGAAATAACCACTATAAATGACATTGTTTCATTTATGTTGAGGTTAGTGAGGAAAATGCAATTACTAAAAGGCCTGAAGAACTTGGACTTAGTGCTGGGCGAGGAAGGCCTCTGTCCCTGTCATGGCAATGCTGTCGACCATGAGGTCATTAGTTTTTCTGTGCTACTAGTGTAACTAAGATGAAAATAACAGACATTTTGGGCCTGACTTGGCACTTTAGTCATAATATTCTTCCCCAAAATGTTCTTCTGACCCAATTACAATAGTTACATTTGTCTAGTTACCATGGCATTTAAGAAAGCTAGGAGGCAGAGTATTTAAAAATGTTTTGTCAAAATGTTATGTTTGATCCTCTTTTTAGATCCTGTAATATCTTGTGCCAAAACAAAACAATTGCGAGTTGTAAATGGAATTCCAACACGAACAAATGTAGGATGGATGGTTAGTTTGAAACACAGGTAATTATTAATAGACACAAATCATATGTGTTTGGCTTATTTGCAAAAGGTGTATTCCCAGCAGCATGGCCAGATGCGGGCATGCAGATTGTGCTATCCACATGGGCACCCATGAGAGGGGGACACGAGAGGAGATGGATGACGTTCTGTGTGCCGAGCAGCCCTAGATTTTGCAATTTGTGCCTCCAGAGACAGTACGTTTTACACGTTCACAAAGGTCTCATATGTGTTGACATTATCCATAATTACACGTGGCACTTCGGTTCTGATTAAGCAGAAGACAACTACATAGAGAACTTATTGATACCTTGATATCACCAAACTAGTTATAATGTATATGTTATTAATTTCCCAATCCAAGATATTTTGGCTTTATTTTTTAACAAGCCTCTGCATAATCATATTGGAAACTTTATTTGTTAATATTTTTATTTTTTATTGTCATGCCAGTGAGAATGGCAATATTTTAAATTCTAGAATATTTTACCATTAAGAAAAATACTAATAAACAATAGTGATGATTGAATAGTTCTGCTATTATAATACTTAGTGTAGATAAAAAAATTCTTGACATATCTATTTCTCAGTGATCTTAAGAATGAATGGATTGTTCTATGTAAAATCACTTTACAAAGTATACTGTTGTAACAAAATCAATCTTAGTAATTCTGTTGTAAGAGTTTAAGATTGAAAATGAGAGCTAACTTAAAATCTGACCTTAAAAACTTAAAAACTTCAGCCCTGGCTGGTGTAGCTCAGTGGATTGAGCGCGGGCCTGCGAACCGAAGGATCACGGTTTGATTCCCAGTCAGGGCACATGCCTGGGTTGCCAGGCCAGTTCCCAGCAGGGGACATACAAGAGGCAACCGCACATTGATGTTTCTCTCCCTCTCTCCTTCCCTTCCTCTCTAAAGATAAATAAATAAAATCTAAAAAAAAAAAAAAAAAAAAAAAGAAAAAAGTACTTAAAAAAAATCTTTAAAAAAAAACTTAAAAACTTCAGTTTATAAAAACAAAAAAACTCTCTACATACTACATATATTATACGATATGGTAATCAGAATGTTAAAGTATTTTTGTCAATATGTGTCTCTACTGGAACTTCATCATGCAACAAACACCAAAATACAGCTGAATTCTAACCACATTTTCTCTTGTTTTCAAGACACCTTATGTTTCCCTTCCAAGCTTTATGGTGTTCTTCCCACTGCATCTTGTAGCTTTCTTCCTCCATATGTTAGGCTTAGAGAATCCTTCTCATCCTCCATTTACCAACTCAGTTATCTCCTCTTTGGGAAACCTTCTGTGTTCCTTTAAGTATAGCCTCCTAGACTACAGGAAGAAAGCATATCTTTTACTGTAGTTGAATGATAGTGATATTAAAGTAGAATAGAGACAACTTGAAACTGAAGTTCTTTTATGGACAAGACAGTTCTTAAGAAACAGAATCCTTTGATATATACCATAGAGAAGGTGGCCTGAAGTTCTCTTTTAGTATGTCTTTCTTTTGAGGAGTAAATAATTATATTTTTATAAATATGTATGTTGATAATTATAGTGTAGCTGCCCTAGGTATGTAGTACTTAAATAGAATTTTGACACTCATCAGCATATTAAAGCTAATTGTGCAATATGAAGATTTAATAAAGGCTGTAAAACTTTGGGGAAGTGTCTCATTCTATTTATTATAAAAATGTTTCAAGAATCCATATCTCTAAATTAATTAGTGATTCTTTGCAAATTTCATAACCCCCCGAGAAAAGAAGTATGCACTTCTGAATTTAGACCAATGGACTACAGAGGTACTCCTTTGGAAGTTTCAGTGAAGAAGCAGGTGACACTGATTTTCACTAGATCAGTGTACTATAAACTTTTAGGAAAAAATGTATTTCTCTTTTAAAGCCAAGTCTTAGTAACAACAGCTGTTTAGTTATTATTCCAAAACACATACTGAGAGGAATAGAAATTAAAACTTTATATACATTCTTATCTTCCTGTGTGGTACAGGCCATAAATAATCAGGGTGTTAGTCTGGGAATCTTCTTCCATTACTCTCTCAAGCACTGAACATCTGTACACTTTGGAAATGTAAATTGTGAAAAGCTGTCATTTTTTTTTTCTCTGCCAAAAATAATGGATTTACAGAGTTTGGATATCACCAAATAAATGTATTAGTGTCTATTATGTTCCACAAATATCTTATAATTTACTAGATGATATGTCTTGAAAAATTGTCTATTTTATAAATGCAATAATATATTTCTGGCCTTAAGCTGAACAAACAAATGTACTCAGTTATATTTTAGTTGGTACACCAGAACTAAGTGAGGGCAATGAAAGAAGAAAACAGTGCACAAATTCTATATATTCTACTACCACACGAATTTAAATAAACACTCCAATTTACATTTTTCATAATCGAACACTGAATAGGTCTACGTTGTTTTTGTTGTTCATATTTTTGGTCAGTCTAATTATTCCACATTTGTAGCACAGACTTTCTCTCACAAAGAATGGATCTTGATATGTAGCGATTGGTTTCTTTCCATTAAAACAAAGTTGATTTCATAAATTGTAGTCCTTGATGAAGAAAATGCTAATGCTACAATCACCAAATATCTTTCTGATAAAGAAATACTCATTTTATTCTAGTAGGGTTAATTTCTACATTTTTCTCTGAAATGCATTTTTTAAACAAATGTAGCTATAGGTTTCGCATTAATTGGCAGCCAACCTTCCTGCACAGATGTTACTTGTTTCTCTTCCCTCTTTCTCATAGAAATAAACATATCTGCGGAGGATCATTGATAAAGGAAAGTTGGATTCTTACTGCAAGACAGTGTTTCCCTTCTCGGTAAAGTGTTTCTGAAACCAATTATTTGTTTTGAGTATTTAAAAATATGCATGGCTTCCACTTAGCTTTTAAGTTTAGTGTGTGTATTTATTTAACAGATTCACCAGCATGGGGTGAACAAACTAATTTTCTATAGCTTTAGCTAACAAAACTTTCTTTGACTTAACTGATACTGATTGAGTACTATTTCTATTAACCCAGGGGAAAAATTTGCTGGAAATATGTCAATAATTTTACTCCAACCTCCTGCACTCTATATTTCTAGATAGAAGTTATTTATTTTTTAATTATTAAAAACTTTCTCTCAATTACACTTCTACTTTGTTATGTAGAGCCAGCCTTAGAATCATCCTGGGAATAATTTTGAATGAAAGTTAGCCTAAGGAAAAGATAGGGAGGCAGCATTTGTAAGCTAACTTCCTGATTCTCCTCAAGGTCACTCCGGCTTTGTTAGTACAAATCATCAACCCCCATTAAGAAATGAAACATATACACAGCTGAGATAAAAAGGAAACTTTGTAGTAAAATTATAATTCATGTAATATGCTTTACCTGAAAAAATTTTCTCCCTAGCAAGCACAATCAAATTTTTTTCTAACAACCATTTAGATTTTCAGTAATTTATAGGTTCTTCTTGCTTGTATGTGCTTGTAGCTCTCAGAATTTTGCACAACAAAAGTGTTGCTCTTTATTATACACGGAATCAAAATTTAAATTTAGGTGATTTTCTGCCCTTATAAGCTAAAATAATAATATATATATGAATAATATTACACAATTTAACATTATATTTTACATTTTGGTTTTTCTACTTAGAAACAAAGACTTGAAAGACTATGAAGTTTGGCTTGGAATTCATGATGTCCATGGAAGAGGAGATGAGAAACACAAACAAGTTCTAAATGTTTCCCAGGTGGTGTACGGGCCTGAAGGATCGGATCTGGTGTTACTGAAGCTTGCTAGGTTAGTTCCTGTAGAAGGCTTTGTATCTTCAACCTAGACTGTAATTGTTGAAGCTCTTTCAGTGATGGCTATTTCTTTTCTCTCATATAGATTTATTATAAAAACATGTGTCGTGTTTTATATATATGTATATAAATATACACATATACATATATACATACACACACACACACACATATATACACACACACAGAGAAGTATTTTCAAATTTTTCAAAAATAAATAAATTGGGCCAACAGTCTGACCCACATACTCTAAAACCGAAGCTTAGTGCACAATTAATTATTTTATAATTTTAACAGGTAAAGTATTGATTTAAAAATAAAAATAGTGGTGCCCATTTATTCTTACATATTAGCAAATAACTCATTTTCTGCCACTTACTGCAGATTTCTACACTATATATTAAACATGCCCTATTTCTTCTTTAACAAACATGACTTTTTATTTTCTGAAAATGTCATATTAAATATTAACACTACATTTCGATATGTTAATTTTGTGTCGAATCCAATCAAGAGTACTACCATTATATTTTTCCTTTCCAGACCTGCCGTCCTGGATGATTTTGTTAGTACAATTGATTTACCTAATTATGGATGCACAATTCCTGAAAAAACCACTTGCAGTGTTTATGGCTGGGGCTACACTGGATGTAAGCTACTTTTTAAAAGATAAGGCAAAATCATATTCATTATATTAAATAAAATAGTATTTATTTATTTTATTTTTTTGCCCTGAGCTCATTAACTGTACATTTTTGCACTATTTTAGTGATCAACTCTGATGGTCTACTACGAGTAGCACATCTCTATATTATGGGGAATGAGAAATGCAGCCAATACCATCAAGGGAAAGTGACTCTGAATGAATCTGAAATATGTGCTGGAGTTGAAAATATTGCAACAGGACCATGCGAGGTAAAAAGGGCATATGTGAGGAACAGCATAGTTTGTCATGTTAATTTTTTGTCTACTTTTCTCAAGTAAAAATCATTGTACGCCAACATGTTCCAAGAGTGAGGAATTGGAAAAGATAACCCTGTATTATCCTTGTGCGTTTCTTTTAACTAAACACTGAGACAATCCATGTTTCATTAGCAGTAAACTATGATGACATTTGTCTAAAAAAAAAAAAAAACACCCTAACAAAATAACAGAGCAAGAATTCTAAAGGAAGCTGTTCTAATTAGAAGTATCTAATAGGAGTTTGATATAATAGCTTTAGTTCCAATCTTTTCCTAAATTTTTCTGATCCTCCCAAATTCCTCCTAAATGAACTATATTGATAATATTAAGAAGTACCTGCTTAGTTTTAAACTTTAAAATGGGTTTTTGGTTAAGATGTTGTGTGTGTGTGTGCCTGTCTGTGTGTTTTAACAAAGTCTATTTTTAAAAAAAAACAAAAGGTCAAAGTCTGTGACTTTAAGAGCTTGCGCATTGTAATTTGTTAGGCAATGTTCTTACAGCTTGGCCGTGTTCCTAACCCAGTTTTACATAGACAAGCTGTTAAACTGTTATTTTAGATGTATTGAACATAAGAAACATGCTCTTCAAGCCTGGAAACTGTGGAATTGTAGGATATTATGTGTAGTAAAGCATAGAATGAGTTCAATAATAGTAAAATGTCTTTTGACATGTAGGAAATATCCTAAATATGGAGCATTAATATGTTAGAAATGATGTGTTATATATATTGCTCTGAGATTTATTCCTGAAAATAAAACATTTACTAAGTTAAAGCATTTTTAGAACTGCTTAAAATGATGCAGTTAGAAACAGATTAAGTATTTATAAACATTTTAAAATTTGTTGGTGTTTCCAGTCAGTCAGTAGTACTATATTCATTATAAAAAGTGAAAATCTGCTAGAAGTAATTTTCTTTCCTCTTTCCTCCCTCACACCCTTCCTTCCTTCCCCCTTCCTTCCCTTAAGAGCCCTATAAGCATGAAGTTTGAGCTATACCCAGTCTTTGTGACCATTTAGGAAGCTACGCACTTATTCCAGCCTTAGTGCCATTACTAAAAATGCTTTGACAACTACTCTTCAGGAATAGCCTGAATCTGGTTTATTATCTATACATTCTTAGATTCCTAACTTTAGCATTGAAGTATTTATCACATTATCACATATTTGTTATTTTTATTCATATGGACAAGACTTGACTTCAAGTTGATTCTACCACTTCTCAAAAATGCAGTTATCTTCCAGAATGTTTTTTTTGCATCAGTTATTTTTAAAACAGGCAGTAAAATTGCTGATACCACTGAAATCTAAACTCTTGAAAAAGAAATCTCCTAAATGTTTTATATAATAGCAGTAGCACCACACTTAGAAAAAGTTTCCCAAAGTGAATTGCTCTGAAGAGATTATATCAGTAATTCCTGGTGCTTTTATTTAAAAATGAAATTTATCAATTCATGCTGCCTAATGTAAGTAGTCTCTTAGAATAACTTATTTTTCCTTCCTGTTTTATATTCTACTTTACCCCTCCCTTGATTTTCCCCCATCATAGGATGTTGATAGCTCTCCTCTCTCCACCTGTGTTACTGAGAACCAAATTTTGCAGTAGTTTACTTTTCTATCTCATCACATCACTCTTGGGTGGGGGGGGGGGCGGATTTAGATCGTCCCACACCCTCTTCTTCATTACCAGAATGCCAAAGGACAGTCCTCACAATCTGAGGAGGCCACATGGTGCACAAGAGCGATGCAACACATTAATGATTTTATACAACAATATGTGTGTATATCGGGTGGGGCAAAGGGTAGGTGTAAAATTGTGAGGACACAAAACAGTTTATTCTTGTATTATTATTTGTTAATTATTGTTTTATTTGTCATATGAACAATTATGTATGTGTGTATAAAAATGTACACACAAAACAATCTATTCATCCACCTATCATCTATATGTATATCTGATGATGTAACAGGATTACTGCACACAAAAAAAAAAAAGCCATAAAATCACGGGCTGCCTTCTACAACAGAGGTATAAAAAGTAAATATAATTATATTAACTACTAATACCAACAATAAGTGCATTCCTTTTTTATACCTCAACAAGCAGTTTCTAAAGAGTGAATAGGATTATTTTTATCAACTACATATTTTTTAAAAATATTTTATTTATTTATTTTTAGAGAGAGGGGAAGGGAAGGAGAAAAAGGAGAGAAACATCAATGTGTGGTTGCCTCTCATGCACCCCCCCACTGGGGGCATGACTTGGGTTGCAACCCACGCATGTGTCCTAACTGGGGATTCAGAATCAGCGACCCTTTGGCTCACAGGCACATGCTCAATCCACTGAGTTATGCCAGCCAGGGCTAGACATCAATTTTACACGTCACAGTTATTCTCTTTTTTTGTTTATACGCACCTTCAAGATATAAATTTATATAGAAATTGTTAATGAACTATTCATTTTTATTTCCAAATATAATACTATATTGTTGTTATTGTTACATGTCTTCTTCCTAGGGGGATTATGGTGGCCCGCTTGTCTGTGAACAACATAAAATGAGAATGGTCCTTGGTGTTATTGTTCCTGGTCGTGGATGTGCCATTGCAAATCGTCCTGGTATTTTCGTCCGAGTAGCATATTATGCAAAATGGATACATAAAATTATATTAACGTATAAGGTACCACAGTTGTAGCTGATGTAACTGTCTCTGAAGCTCCCATCAGTACAACTCTCTTTCACATGAAGATTCAGAGAACATGGAATTAAAATGTCACCTAAAACTGTCCTAAGACAACTACTTGAGTGTCATGTTTGTTAAGATACTCATTAATATTTATGGATGTTTCTGTTGTTTTGTATGTCAGTGTTATTTTGTAAATGTTGAAGTGAATTAAGGTACATGCAAGTGTAGTAACATATCTCCTGAAGATACTTGAATGGAATAAAAAAATGCAAAAGTATAATTGTTGGATGATAAAAGATTCAGTGGAAAAATCAATTAATTTCTCTATGCTGCTTTCCAAGGTTAGTTTCTTAATAATGAATAAACCATAAGTTAAACATTATTTTAACCTCACAAGAACAATTTACACCTTGTTTCTTTAAATCGTAACTCAATATTAAATTATATTACCTTTTATATGCCATACATTATTTCATTTGTGTCTCCTTACCGTGTATCCTGTATTACTGATACACGTACTTGTTGTAAGAACATATATCCATACACACATGCCCAGGTGCACATGCGCATGCTCTAGAGTTCAAATTGTGGTGTATCTAATGTAACCCTTAAATATTCTGAAAGTGTATTCTTGTAGTTTTTTCTTAAGGAAAAAAATAGAAATTTCTAAAGACTGGTAGAAATTTTAAGGAAAGGTACAAGACAGAAATGACTAACTCTACCTAATGTATACTGTAGATTACCTCTGTAATGACCTCTACCGGTAGGCATTTAAGGTGTGTTCGTGACCCACAAAGTTAATTAACACCTAATCTAGGTTATTATTCAATACATAAATTATCTTCCTAGTTCATTTATGTATTTTCTAATTCTTAAAAGGAAGAGGATAATATGTGTTTTAGTATGTATCATTTCTTGCCTCCAAATTTAGGGCCACTTTTTTAATGCAAAACAGTTTTAGATTTATTTTCCTAAAGTATTTTGAAAGTTTTGAGATGACTATGTAATTGAAGTTTAAAAGTATTTTAGTCTTTAAAATATATTTAAGTTAACTCTAAGACTTGCTGTGATTGGCTTCTAGCTAACCCTCTTTAATTTTTTAAAATTATTTCAAAAGAAAATTACCATGTCTCCAAAGATTTGCAAATAGCCCTTTTTCTAATTTTGTATTAAAGTATATTTAGAAGAAAAAATTAGAATACTTTGTTTTACTTGAAAGTCTTTCAGCCTAATGAAACTTTAGTCAAGTAAAGAAAAAAATGTAAAGTGAAAGAAAGAAAATGATGTCTAAACTCTGCATTCATTTACTCTTTAAAAAGTAGAGTTGAATCTGCTGATGAGGTAGTTTATCAACATATCTTTATTTTTATCTTACTTTACAAAGATCTTTCCTATGGCATGGGAAACATTATTCAAATTTTATATTCTGCATGATAATAATGAAATTATCACATTGCTTTATTTGTGATTAGCTAAAGATCATGTATTTGTCAAAAAATGAGATAAGGAGTAATAGGATAGGTTCTAAATCTTTACAAAATCTTCCTGTACAAAAGTCCTTTAAAAATAATTATTTAAATGATTCAAATTGAGTATTCCCACTCCTCTAACTGGTTTCTCTTAAATGATCTTTATTAAAGCTAGGGATTTTATTAAAGGGTAAAAACACCACCACCAATAAACCATCAGACATGATGCACAAAGTAGTTCTTTGTTAGGGAATTTTCCTTTGTAATAGAGGGAGATGGGTGGGATTGACATCGAAGGCAAGATGAACAACATCCATGTTATTTTAGGTGGTATGACAGGGTATGGTATAATCATGTCTTTTGCTCTGGTGAATGATACTATTGCCTGGGCATTCTTTTCTTAATAAACTACAAAAAAAAATGGAACATCCAATTTATCCAAAACTCCATTTCATTTTGAGTCATGGACAAAACAATCTTTTAAATTAGAAGTTTTCAATGCTATTTTTGTTTTGGCAGTTTGAATAATGGTTACATGTTATAATTATGGACATTTTCTTATGTCTACCAGGAATAGTAATGTAAAATTAAAATATTTGCCATAATGCCTCTGCCGTGCAGAATGGACGATACTCCTTTTGTATACTTCTTTATTTTTATTGTAAAATATGTAATGACTTTTACCTATTTGCTGTGGGCAGGTCCTCAGTAAAATGGTTTATATTGAATCAATCTCTAGTATTAACAGGCTCTTGCTTGCTATCTAAGTGTTTCAAACTATGGGAAGTCTGAGACACTGGAAGGCAAGAAAAATAACAATAATGGTATGTGATAGCAAAATTCTATTTCACTTATTCCTGTGAATATTTCCTGTTGGTACCAATGGTACTGTACAAAGTGAATGTTATAGCCACAACATTCTCTTGAAAAATAACACTGTCAAGAAGTGAAAAATTCCTGTCAGGCATTTTCTTGTTATTCTGAAACATTTTTTAAAAGAAATACTAGTTTTGTAATATAGAAATCATGATGTAAATAATTTTAATAAACTCTCATACTGAAAAACCTAAAATTCACTTGTTTTAAAAATTGAGAACTTTAAAACAATTACATTCCATATTTATACACACTCATTTGAAAAATAAAATTAATTTGCAAAAAGAGACATAGTCTTTGTGTAAATAAATTACTTTTCACAATTAAGTCCAAAAATAAGTTATCTTTCAACGTTCAACTAAATTCTGAACTAAGAATTTACTAATAAAAAAAGTTTCAATTCTCTGGCACTTATAAATCTTGACAGTGTAATTTTAAGTAGATTCATTTCCATTTGCACAGAAAGTTTCTGTCTGTAGGAAACTGAAAATAGAATACTGTGGACGTTATGACTGTTTGTGTTGTGTGTAATGGGAAATTGATAAGCTGCCTACTCAGTGGTATAGCAGGATGCTTACCCAACAAGGGAACACTGTGGTTATGACAAGTATATGAAGTTAATGTAGTTAATAAAATTATTATTTTTATAGCCATGATCATATTATTATTGTTAATAAAATATTTTACCAAAATGCTCTTCTTCTCTTATTAAAATTATATACATGGACATATCTGAATCTGTTCTAGGGCTTAGTGCAGAAAACAACAGCAATGATTTTATTGACAGAATAACATAATTTATTGCAAGAAATGCCATATAACTTGTTTATAGAACAAAGACTAAAGTTACTATTTTATTCCAACATCTATCCATGGTGATATCTGTGGTCTTTAGTTAACCATTAATCTCTTTGCACTTCAATTTTTTCCACTGTGAAATATAATTATTTAGTCATTCTTCATATTTGCTAGTTGACACTATGATGTAATTCGCTAATTTATATGAAATATTGTCATGAATGATCACCTAAATTTCTTTACTATATCACTATATATTACAAAGGTAATTATTAATGGTTCCATTAATTAAAGTGTATGTTCAAAATATGCATTAAACTCAGAATAATATGAACCAAGTGGGCTAATTTAATTCAAGTTGAGAGCAAGATTGAAAGAACTAATTATCAGTTGATCAAAGCAAAAAGGGTTCTGTAACACCGTTGATTAAGTTATACTATCAAGTTACACTATACTGCCTCTTTCCCAAAAGGATTGTTCTAACTTTTGTGGCATAGATATTTATCTCAAGTGATGGTTAACATATCTAATTCTAGCGTCTATGATAAAATATCTGATCTTCTTAATGATTTTAATTCACAAAGAATATATACACTTATTAATTTCTGGTGTTAGTTTCTGGTATTAAAGTATTTCAAATACACATACTAATATTTCAAATATACATTCAAAATTTAGGTTTTTCTGAATTTTAACTTTTCCCCTCTGTTTTTCTGAGAACTCCATTCCATTCTAAACCTATATTCTGCTATTTTAAATACAATAGTCCAAGAAATCTTCTTCAAAAGAAAACATTTGTACAGGGTTCTCAGTGAAGTGAGAGAGCAAACTGTAAATATCTGGGATCTGATAAATAAAACTGGGACAATATTTTTTGTTAGTTTTTTGATATATGTTATCTACTCCTACAAGTTGTAATGCTTTAATTAGTCACCATTTCTCAGTATCCGGAAGATAATCACCTTGGTTTGCATTTCCTCAGTGTTTTAGTCCAGGAGTTTCATTGTCGTTCTGTCACTATTTTCCTATACAGGTGCCAAACTTAGTCTATACAATCTACATAATTTCACCAAATTTTGTGTAAAATTCAGATTAGAAGTCTTGTTCTAGCAGTCTACTTTTTTCTTTTACCTTAAATTTACAAATATCTCCATTGCATATGTTGTTTAGGAAAGCTGAAATTTAAAAGTAACTTTAAGATAAAAATAATATTTGTAGTAATTGGGCAAAGTTTACAGAACTATGAAGAATATGTTATTGTCTAAATCACACCTAAGCAAAAAAGAAGCCTCAGTAAAAGACACTTTTACTTTAATCCAAAAGAAGTGTGAGATTATAGTTTATTTGTAAGTATATTTATACTTTTAAAAAGTGAACAACGTCACACAAAACAAAAGCTATTAATCTAACATATTATCTAACTGACTTTGGACCTTCATCTCTTCCAAATACTCCTTGACACTCATCACTTTATTTTCTTTTGAGGCATTACTTTACATCTAAATGTCATGCTTGCATTCAAACAGTCCCTGTGAACATCAAGCTTTTTGTTAACTCCTCAAAACCTCCAAATGCCATGTAGTTTCCCCTGTGAATCCAATTTCAGCATCCTTATCTAGAAATCATCCCTTTCTCTGCCTAATGCTGGGTTTGCTGAAGCTTCCTGTTCCCTTGTGATAATTATCTGTCTTGACTACATGAATAATTTTGTTTTGTTTTGCTTTGTATTTCATTTTCAATCTACCTCTATCCTGTTTGAGCTTCTTGGAGACATCAGCAATGTCTGGCTTTACTATTTATATATTCTTTATTTTGCATAGTGCTTCAGAATATGATAACTTATTTATTTTATAATTATTCTACAATCTACTATCTTTTTTGAAGTTTCATCAGTATAATGCAGAGATTTTTAATTTTTGTAGAAATTGCACAGTTTATTGCAATTTAAGAATTTCAGAGTTTTGGGAGGAGGTTATGGACAAGATGGAGACAGGTAGAAATGCTTTGCTTCCTCAAACAACCAAAAGAAGGATAGCAACCAATTTAAATACAATAAATAACCAGAAGTGCCAGAAAATGGAACTGCATGGAACTTCAACAATCAAGGAGTGAAAGAAATAGTCATTCCTTGTAGGAGGGTGGTAGGAAGGGCAGAGACAGGAGACAGGCAGCCAAGTGGGAGAGGACATGTGGCAAGGCAGAGGACCTTTTGGGTGAGGTAGGGCTGGCTGAAGAGGAAACTAAAGACTCAAAGTTAGCTCTAAAATACTGGGGGGGGAGAAGGGGGGATGCTATGGCAGGAGAAACTCCCAGTCTCATAGGAGACTTCATTGGAAAGTGGAGCTAGAGCAGAGCATGGGAGCAGCATTGTTCCCTCTCTTGACTCCTCCCCCACAGACAACAAAGAAGGTTGCCCTGCCCTGGTGAATACCTAAGGCCCCGCCCCCTTACAACAAAACAGAGGTGCTGAGACAAAGGACCCAAATGAAAGAACAGATCAGAACTCTAGAAAAAGAGCTAAGCAACAAGGAGATAGACAATCTATCTGATACAGAGTTCAAAACACTGGTAATCAGGATGCTCACAGAACTGATTGAGCTTGGTTGCCAAATGAAGGAGGAAATGAAGGCTACCCAAAGTGAAATAAAGCAAAATATACAGGAAACCAACAGTGAAGGTAAGGAAACTGGTACTCAAATTAATGATTTGGAACAAAAGGGAGAAATAAACATGCAACCAGAATAGAATGAAGAAAAAATAATTCAAAAAAAAAAATGAGGAGAGGCTTAGGAACCTCTGGGACAACTTTAAACACTCTTAACATCTGAATATAGGGGTACCAGAAGGAGAAGAACAACAGCAAGAAATTGAAAACTTATCTGAACAAATAAGGAAGGAAAACTTTCCCAATCTGGTGAAGGAGGTAGACTTCGAGGAAGTCCAGGAAGCCCAGAGAGTCCCAAAGAAACAACCCAAGTAGGAACACAACAAGGCACATCATCATTAAGTTACCAAAGATTAAAGAAAAGAGAGAATCTTAAAAGCAGCAAGAGGAAAGGAGACAGTTACCTACAAAGGAGTGCCCATAAGATTATCAGCTGATTTCTTCAAAGAAACCTTATAGGCAAGAAGGGGCTGGAAAGAAGTATTCTAAATCCTGAAAGCCAAGGACCTACATCCAAGAATACTCTATTCAGCAAAGCTATCATTTAGAATGGAAGGGCAGATAAAGTGCTTCCCAGATAAGGTCAAGTTAAAGGAGTTCATTATCTTCAAGCCATTATTATATGAAATGTTAAAGTGACTTATTGAATAAATAGATAAAAAACTATGAACAGTAAAATGACAACAAACTCATCACTATCAACAACTGAACCGAAAAAACAAAAACTAAGCAAACAGCTAGAACAGGAATGGAACCAGGGAAATGCAAATCACATGGAGGATTTTCAGTTGGGAAGGGGAGGGAAAGAATGGGGGGGAAAGGTACAGGGAATAAACATAATTGGTAGGCATAAAGTAGGCAGGGAGAGGTTAAGAATGGTATAGGAAACAAAGAAGCCAAGAGCTTATATGTACAACCCATGAACATGAACTAAGGGAGGAGGAGTGCTGGAGGGTTGGGGGATGCAAGGCAGAGGGAGGAAAAGGGAGAAAAAATTGGGAAAATTGTAATAGCATAATCAATAAAGTATACTTAGAAAAACAACAAAAGAGTTTTGTGTTTAATTGTATTATTTAGATTTGAACTAAGTGGGACTATTTTAAGTGTTTTATTGTATTTCATACACTAAATCATGCAGCTAGAAAAGAGAGAGTATTGACTTAAAGAGATTATACATTTATATTTATAAATATGGTTATTAAAAACAAAAAGGGAAAATGAGATTTTAGTTTGTTAATGGATACACGTGTTTACTGCATACTACCTAATATTTTGATTACATTGGTGAACATTTCCTGTGTGTCTTAAGTGAAGTATTGATGTCACAACACCGAGGGGAAAAAATCCTATCATTATTGCAAAAAAATTCTGAGTCAACAATAGTGCACTCACTACTTACGTGAAAGTATGTCATTTGCTGTTCATTGAGAAGTTTCACAATATTGTAACTCAGTTAGCAAAAGGCTTTCATTTGATGACTTTTCTTAACTGAGAGAAGTCAACTTGTTGCAATGGAACGAAGTGCAGAAAAGGCAGATAGATTTTCAAATTATTATTTTTCATGTGTTTTTAAAACTTTACAAAGATATTATCCAGTTTTCAGACCTCCGATTTTTAGGTGACTAAAATCCAAATGTAGTGATATTTTAGTTTCTTCTTTTTTTTTTTTTTAGATTTCATTTATTTATTTTTAGAGAGGGGAAGTGATGGAGAGAGGGAGAGAAACATCAATGTGTGGTTGCGCCTCTCACATGCTCCCTACTGGGGACCTGGCCCCCAACCCAGACATTTGCCTTGACTGGGAATCGAACCTGCAACCCTTTGGTTCACAGGCCAGCACTCAATCCACTGAGCCACACCAGCCAGGGAAAAGGAATGCAGTGATATTTTAGAATATATGACTATACTTTAAAAAACAAAGACTTTATATCCTATAAAAGAAAAATAATGAATAATTTAGTAATTTGAAATTTGATACAGAATTATAAAAGTGACTAAAGATTTTTAAGGTAGAGACAAGAAGTTGCACGTGTGAATTAATACCTTTCTTTGGTTCTTCAGAGCCTTTAGGAGAGACAATTCTCAAGTACTTCTGGTTAAGAGAATAAGAATTGGGGAAAAAATAAGATTGATATTTAAGTCAGGTAGTTTGGGTACCAGGCAGAACTTCATAATTCTGGAGGCTACACAATATATAAATGAATAAGAAAACTCAAAGAATACTGTGGACATTTCTTAATAGGAAATATTTCTTCAGTGACTTAGGAAAGCTTTACCCAAACTTGTCTCTCCTAGAACAGAATTCTGCAGGGTTCTTAAAAGTTGTGCTGAGAACAAAATATGTGGGGCTTGAATAAATTTTGGAAATGCTGAAATGCATTACACAGGTCACTTTGCTGAAGACTGGTCAAGGGCCTTGGACGTTCATGTATATTTTGAAGCTCCATGAGGCAGTATGATATGGCATGTTCTTTAAATTTACTCTACTTAAAATTATGGAGACATTTTTCTTCTCTACAAAAACATCTCCCAGCAACCTTTTTATTTGGCAAATATTTCCAGATCAATTTTCTTTTTTACACGAATTATTCCTTTATACTCAATTTGAATAAATTTTGGACATTTAAAAGGAGCTGAGTCATATTTTTCTTGACATGTATGTACTATCTGCTTGACCTCTTAAAGCATATCATTAATATAAAAGCCAAATTACAACACCAAAATATAAAGGTGATACTATTTACTATCTAAAGCTAAAAAAAAAAAGTACAAAATAGCATAATTTTTTTTACGTCATACTAGCCTTCACAATATCCCATTATCTAAAATTTTCAGCTCTGGAAATTTCAAAGGAGAACTAAAGGGAAAAAAGACAAAGATTATAAAATTAAAAGAAATAGGAAAGAAGAAGAAAAACCCTGGAGGAATTTGGAAAATATCTTCTGTAGATGTTTAAATGTCCCCAGAAGTCAATAAAAAGATCTAAAGCGTTATTTATTAGCCTCTTTTTTTCTTAGTGACCATCATTTGTACAATGTGAGGCAAAAGCAGGTTTATAGTTGTGAGGAAACACAGACTTTACTCTTGTACTGTTAGTTATTATTATTTCCACACCAACAACCGTAGACCTACTTTTGCCCTGTTGTGTATGAAAATGTAAAATTTCAGGGCCATAATCAGATGAAAACCAGAGAAAATAAATATAGGAGAATTTCATTAGCAAATATTCCCATTCTTACTCTAGATTTTGGAAATACTTATTTGAACTCCTTACAAATACCTGAATGTTCCTTTATGCAGCATGGAGCTGTCATTTAAATAAAATACTGAAAATTATATCAATACTTCCTCTAAGTATTGTAGTAATAATATTATCTTGTTACTTTCCATCTAAGCCTACAACATAAGAGAGAGCTGTATGCTAGGTATTCTCTTAAAAATTATGAGCAAATCTAAATACAGTAATCCTCTTCATTCACAGTTTTGCTTTCTGTGGTTTCAGCTGTCCACAGTCAACTGAGGTCTGAAAATGTTAAATGAAAATTCCAGAAATAAACAATTTATAAGTTTTAAATTTTGAGCTGTTTCAAATAGCATGATGAAATCTCGCACCATTCCGCTCCATCCTACCCAGGACGTGATCACCCTTTTCTCCAGTGTATCCATTGTATGTGCTCACCGACAAATTAGTCACTGAGGGGCCATCTCGATTATCAGACCGACTGTCATGGTGTTGCAGTGCTGTTGTTCAGTGACCCTTATTTTGCTTAATGATGTCTTTAAACACAGGTGTAGGGATGCTGATAATTAAGATATGCTAGAGAGAAACTGTAAAGTGCTCTCTTTAAGTGAAAATGTAAAATCTCTTGATTTAATAAGGAAAGAAAAATGTTACATTTAGCTTGCTAAGATCTATGGTAAGAATGGATTTCTATCTGTAAAATTGTGAAGAAGGAAAAAAGAAACTTGTGCTAGTTTTGTGGTCACACTTCAACAGCCACAGAAGCATTTGTAGCCTGCAGAAGTTGCAGCCACAGTGCATTGACAAGTGCTTAGTTAACATGAAAAAGGCATTAAACTTTATCATGGGTATGCATGTTTAGGGAAAAAAATAGTACTGTATATACGGGATTCTCGCCTGTTGCAGTTTCAGACTGGGGATCTTGAAACAAATCCCTGATGGGGAGGACTGTAGTTGGGAAGAAGGAAAAAAAGAAGGTTTAAAAGTTCTCTTTATAAAAGTAAACCCCCTCTATTATAGAGGTTGCTAGTGTTCATCCAAATCCATTCTCCACTTATCCCTCAGAAAGAGAATCCCCAGTACTTAGCTGGACACATAGAGGCTCAGATTGCTTATAGGCTAGCTACCCTTTCAGTTAAGTTTGACTACTTATGGCCCCAGATATTCTGGGAAGTGTTCTTAGAGTGTGGATGCCTATTCTTCCTTCCTTCCTCTTTCCTGCTGCCTGGAACATGAACTTGTTGATACAGCTTTGAGCAGTGTGTTGCAGCTGGTCAAGGCCTAGAAGGTCCACCCTAGATTTGGGGAGACGGAAGAAAATGCTCCGAGCCATGGGGATGCTTGACGTGCCTTTATTCATGGGTGGGTGAGCCAAGCACACTACAAGCTGCTCATCTCTCTAGTGAGAAGCTTCTGCATGTCTCTGCATGGTGCACTGCATGTCACCTGTCCCCTTGTGTGACACATGTCATGGCATCTAGCAAGGACTCCCTACCTGCTTAAGTACTAGAACACAGAGAAAGCCAGCAGAGTGCCAACAGATATTATGCAACAGAGTGTCATACTACATGCGGCCCACTCAAGACTATGAGAGCCAGTTTATCGGACCCAGTCTCAAGGCTGTGAGAACACTACTTATCAGCCCCTTCAAAGGTATGAGAAACTGCTTCACTTAGTTGCCCAGACACCTGGGTGAGGAAGCTAGACTGCCTCCATTCACCCTACAAGCAGTCATTTTGAATATAAAATTAAGCTGAGTGCCGAGAATAATGCAGCAAAGAACAGAAGGAAAAGTCCCTGATGATTTCCTGAATTTACCATGCCAACTCTGGACTTCTACCACCAGCTTGCTTTTATAGAAAAGAAAAATGAAATTATTATTTTGAGCTTTTTCGTTAATTGTAACTACATCTGATCTTAACAAATAAACCTATACCTATGGGATTTTCTTTTATATTGTTAAATAAAAGATTTACTATCCAAATACTTCACCTTGCAAACTGCAACAACAAAACCGTGAAAGTATAGATTCTCTTAATATCACACGGTGCTGTTAAGTACTTAATCTGAGTAGAAATTAGACTGATCCAAACCACTGCTGGTGAGACTGCTGGGGGCATGGAGGTATAGAGGACTAAAGGGTAATGGGAAAAAAACACAATAAAGATTAAATAAAATACAAAAAATAAAATTAAAATAAACTCAAGGTTATAATTACCATAAGAGGTATTTGTATTCAAAGTCTTCTAAGTTCCATATCATGGAAAGGAAGGCAGAAATATCAAAATCTATGTTTAATGATAAACCCCTGCTTCCCCTGCAGTTGGAAGCACATTAGGTAACAATTGATGTGGAAGCTGAAGCAGCAAGGAAGAGGGGCCAACAGTGTGAACCATGTAACAGGGATTTTACATGTGACAGTTTTTCAAACTCTAAGGGGTAGACTCAGTTAAAGTACATTGCTGAGATCGCGTTGCCACAGGGACAGTTAAGTGCTTTAAGGATATCCATCTAAAAACAGATGGAAGAGATCCAGAGCGGTGTTTTCCTTCCAGAGAGCGGGGCTGGCAGGACTGAACAAGAAAGTGGCACCCAGCTATTTGGGATAAAGACCAACAAGGAGGCTACACCCAGGGACAAACTCAAAACTTAAGTAGAATTTAGAAATCAATGGAAATGGTAGGCAAACTATTTCAAGAAGACAGAAGAACTTAAAGTTATCAAGGCAAGCAACAAAGGAAAAATAAAAATTAACAAACAATAAAACAAAACAAGTCACTGGTCTTTCAGGCAGCTACCATGGTATCTCTTTGCCTAAAGCAGAGCTAATCAGGTGGGAAGAGGAATGGAGAAAGCTCTGGGGTCACTAAGAAGCTTGGGGTCTGTATCCTGGCAAGACTGTAGGCCACTCTACAGCAGCAGACAAGAGGATGGCTCAAGGGAGAACCATTTTAAAGTTAGCCTTGTAGACTATTGAAGCCATGGAGGGAAATAATGAGGGCTTCAGCCAAGGAAATGAGGTAAAAAGGAAGAGGAATGGTCATTTTTTAAGGCAAAATTGGGTAGCAAAATCAGCGGACCTGGCGCTCTGAACTTGGGAGGTGGGAGAAGAATGGATGAACCTGGGCTCTAATTTTGGTGGTTTTGCAAATGGCACCATCACAACTGGACTAGAAAATATTAAAGGAAAATCAGGATTGGGGGGAAAACATGTTTTGGGTTTGGAAGGTACTATGTGAAGTATCTATTGGACATGCTGGTGGACAGAGAAGAGTTTGTCTTTCTGAAGAAAATAGGGAGAACATTTTGGACTCCAGATATAATAAACTGGAAGCATAACACTGTAAAAAGGGTTCAAGATCTTTAATTGACTAAAATGTATGCCACAGTATTATGAGGTTAATAAAAATAACATTTTGAGGTTGTCATTACTCTTAAAAAATTGAAAAGGTCAAAATTATGCAACTGTACATCACTGACCATGTGTTGATGTGATGAAACTTTAATTGATCAGGAGACCACATTTACCAACCCTACCTCTTCCACCATCAGGACAGTTACATGAAGGAAAGAGATTGCACAATTTCCAGATAGGTTCGTTGGAGTAGTGTGGGCTTTTGTTATATTTCCAGCTCTGCGGATGTCCTGAGAATGCTATAATATTCTAAGGTGCACAGAGACAGAGTATGAAGATTCAAGCTGCTCAATTAAGGTGACTGACACGTAATACTGGGAATTACAAGAACCATTTAATAAACTTATAATCCCAATGTGTAAACTTGCATCTACGAAACTTATAGCTAGTGTTTCAGACTCATCTGCTCCCAGGTTGCATATCTGAGGAAGTAAAAGCAAATTTAATATGCCAATAAGGCCAATCTTCTAAAGCTGCTTTAAAAAACTGAAAGTACCTGTCCAGTTCAAGTGCTCTTGCAGACTTCTGAATTGGTTAGCCCTGGCAGGTTCATTTCCCTAGAGGTGGGAAGGACAGTCCTGCACTCACCATTCTGTTTTATGGTACTACTTGTTAGCTGTGCTCTTGCTTCTTCCACATTTCAATTCCACTTCTGCCAAAATTTTAATCCCCTAGATTGTCCCTCTGACTGGGATGAATTCTTCCCAGCCCAGGATGGGCTCTGATCACAAACTGATCTAGGGAAAGAAGCCAAATGACATTCACCTTGGCTCAATCTTTATGACGGAGTTTGCTAGATTTTTACTTACAATGACAGTTTTGCTGATCGTTCAGATCCCTTTACAACGTGAAGAACACTGGACCTCACTTTTGCTTGGATAGTGTTTTAAGTTTTTGTTTTAATTCTTTTAAAATACTGCAGCTCTTTTGAGGTTTTGACTAAATTTCAGTATTATGTACTTTATGTTTATGATCTCAGTTTGAAGATAAGTAAATAATGAAACCAAAGCTTTTAATTAAAGAAGGAGTAGGTTTTGTTTTGTTTTTTAATCAGTAATTTTTAATTGTTGATATTGTACAGTTTTCTGTCTTTTACCCCACCCCCAGCCCACCACCCCAGCCCTCCCTACCTTCCTCCCATTTCCACCCCCCCATAGTTTTTGTCCATGTGTCCTTTATACTTGTTCCTGTAAATCCTTCCCCTTTTCCCCTGAAATTCCCTCCCCTCTCCCCTCTGGTGACTTTCAGCCTGTTCTCAATTTTCATGTCTTTGGTTATATTATGCTTGTTTGTTTGTTTTGTTGATTAGGTTCCTGTTAAAGGTGAGATCATATGGTATTTGTCTTTCACTGCCTGGCTTATTTCGCTTAGCATGATGCTCTCCAATTCCATCCATGCTGTCGCAAAGGGTAGGAGCTCCTAAAGAAGGAGTAGGTTTTGTTCCCGGGACTGGCTTTGTCTCTAGCTGTGTAACCCTGGGCAAGTCATTACACTTTTCTCTTTTCTTCTCTGTAAATTGATGTGATTTATAGCAGGTCTTTGCAGATGTCAAAGTCTATGATTCCATGTAATATAATGCAACAAATAAATATGCAAATCAAGTTTCTTTTTTCTGGGACTGCAGTGGCCTTATATAACAGATTATAATTTCCTTTGTAGGGGTTTTCCTCTTTCATAAAACACCCTTGAATGTACAATAGAGGGAAGGTGTATTACTACTTTTTGTTGTTTTAGAATAAATTATGAGCCATTTTCCCTCTTCAGGGCCCCTTTGAATATTTACCACTATGCATTTCTCTCTGGATCTTATTATTTCTATCTCAGGAGCCTATTGTTTTTCTTCACCAATAGCTATATCACCCTTCCCCATAAAAGATAAAGAAATCTTCCTTGCTAAATTAGCCCCTTACCCTGCTAACCTTCAACTCCCCAGTACTTAGCATTACAAGCAACTTAGATCTGAGCCATTTTTATTTGAAGGTGAGGAGGCCAGGCTCCTTTAGGTGATGCCTCATTGGGCAAGGCCTGCTTAATAAGCAGTTTGACCTCTGAATAGCTTCTTGCTCATATCCTGCCCAGATGATGGCAGTGTTTTTTTTTTAAACGAGTTGCTCTCCTTTTCCTATTTTTCTGGAAATAATTAAGTGTTCGTTAGACAAACTAGAACAAAAGGATCAAACAAAATTAATACTGAAAATCTTCCCCTCAGTGTGTTATTATTACAAGTTATTTGAATATGTCCTTTTCTCTGAAATAAACGTAGCTACAGAACCTCCCTATGTAGCATCACATCAATGATTAAAATGAGATAAAACAGAACCTGGCAAATAGAAAGCAGTGAATAAGCATTATCTATTGTTATTAGATCATCTTCAAATATAATTAAAAACTTACGATGATGAAACATTTACTAATCTTGTGCTAGCAAAATAAACCTTTATAATTTCATCTCTAAAAATTGCCAGGGTTCTTCTCATTTGAAACCTTACATTATTCCCTTGATAATAAATTCATAGACCACTCTGAATCTACTAAAAGTGTCATCCTTAGGAACGTAAGGAGGGAGAAGGAACAGGATTTAAACGATTAGGAACTTGGAAAAATTGAACAAAGAAAAGGGAAGATAAAAGAAATGTAAATCTAAACAGTTAAATTATTAGTATCGCAATGGTGGAAGTGTTTATAAATAGAAAAACTGATACTCAAATTGGCAGGACTTACAACTGTAACAATATTGGAAGATTAAGGAAAGATGAACCAAAAAGCTCAATAAAGTCTTGAGAGACTCCAGAAGCTATTTGAACTTTTCAGTTTACACTGAGGTTCTTGTTTTGTGCTTGTCTTCCACAGTCGATGTATTGTACTAATGACAAAAAAGTTTCATTTTTAATGACCAAATTCTTAAAATATATATCTAATGTAATGCTTACTTTTTCATTATTAAATAGACATTTTATTTGGAAAATATTTATGATTAATGAGGTAATCTACTTCCAAATAATGATGTGTTATATACCTAAAATTGAAAGCATATTTATTAAAGACAATTTAAAACAGCTAATATTTGAGTGCCTCTTATATGACAGATAATATACTAAGAAATAAATATAGATATCTCATTTAATCTGTATAATACTCTGCATGTTTCATTTTACATACAAGTTAACAGAACATTAGAAATTAGACATGATAGCTGTTATATGATTGCATCTAATCTGTGCTCTTGACCACAGATTTTCATCTTGCTGGACCATAACACGCACTTTATTCTCATTCCTGTACAATATCAGGATGAAATAATTAAAATATCTATTTTAACAAAAATACTAGTGTTATTGTTGTATTTGTATGTTCTGCCTTCCTTATGTTTAGATATATATTTCAAGGAATTAATTTATTTTCTGCTTGTTGATAATTATGGAAATTCTTTACAGCAAGAAAACAAACCGCTTATTTAAGAATGTGAAATTCAGCCCTCTTCTAAGTTACAACATTTTAAAGTTAATTTAACTTGCACATACTTATTGAACAGATGCTCTCTGCCAGGTACTTTTCTAAGTGTTGAGGACACACAGTGACAGTGCTACAGGCAGTAAACAGATAAGTAAATTTTGTATCTTAAAAGTATAAAAACAATGGTTTTAGAAGTGAAAAGAGAGTAGGGACGTAAATCACGAGAGCCTGAGGTATTAGATCAACGGTCAGGGAAGACCTCTCTCTTCATGAAGATCGTATTTGGGTGGAGACAAAAATACGTGGAAGGGAAAGCCATGCCCCTTGGGCAGGGAAGGGAGAATAAAGGACATGAAGTGGTGTGTGCTTGAAGAATGAGAGCAACGAGGAGGCCTGAGTGCCTGGAGGAGACGTTGGAGAGTGGGGGGAGATGAAGTTTAGAGGTAGACGGGAGCCAGACCATATATGCAGAGCTTTCTAGGCCATGATTAGGAGTTTGTGTTTATTCCTAAAGTAGGACTCTCTGCTTGTGGGCCTGGTGGAAATGCCTCACACTGGACCACAGTCAGCCATTATTGCAGAAGGGACTTACAGCTGCTGCCCACGGCGGACAGTGTGCCATGTAGCTAAGCCAGAGTCTATGGGACACATAGTGCAATCCGTCCCCAGGGAGTGGGAGGGGACATCCGTGAATAATAACATAACCTACCACAATAACTCTCTGTTACTTTAAGGGTCCTCTGGGCCCCCTAAGTAAATCTTGTGTACTTCATATAACAAAATTTCAATCATATAATTTAAAATACATTTTTCCAATTAAAAAAATGGCTCCAGCTATTTCATTGAAACGGAGTTACCAGTTAAACAGGTCAAACTCTCTACTTACTTGAAGCCCCAGAAAAAAAGTGTCACTGGATAATTGAGATGATTATTTCTGAAGCTCTTCACACATACTGTCAAATTGCCTTCAAAATAGGCTTGTATGAATTTAAGTCCCCATCAACAACACGAAAACCCAAGTGGCGCTGGAGCATAGTTAGATCGTTTTCTGGCTTCATGTGTTTTGGTTTCTTCACATAGTACAACAGGGACACATATCTCCTGCTCTGACTTCCCAGAGGAGATACAATTTGAACACAAGTCTGCCTAGTTCTGAAGATGGCCTTTTTCATGCCCTCTCCTCTAACAATGAATAAGTGGGGAGAAAGAAAGAGAGCTGTTGTCTTGCAGACTGCCAGGATATTCATGTTATCACCATAACCTAGCCTCTGTTGACTGTTTTAATTATGCACCCCTGGAATGCAAGTAAGGTACACTGAGACCCCTCCCTGAAGGTCAATGAGTAACAGCACGCAATAAGCCATAAGGCTCTATGACAATTTTATTTGTAAATGATACCTCACTAAAACTGAAAATAAAAGATTCTTTGGTATGAGAAAACAAATGGTGATGCCATGTATGAAACCAAACGTTATATTCAGATAGGCAGGCATGCCAAATGAAGAGGCATAGATTTAGAGTTGGCCTGCCCTCACAGGCAGCTCAGGTTTGGGCCAGGGTGACCAGTGCCAGGGACCTATGTATTATATGAATTGCTATTGATTCTTGAGAGCAGGGCCGAGAAGGCTTAATCATCTAGCCTAAAGAAATGATTATACATACAGAGAACAAAAAGAGTGCAAATGTGTTTACCATAAGACTTTTATAATATTTATGTACCGAGGAAACCTAACTATTCAGCTTTAGAATGATATAATATATAGTACCAACTCAGAGATATTTTACTGCTATTAAAATGTTATATTGCTGATGTTACATGAAAAACACTTGTGCTTGTGACATCTCTCTCTCCTCTCTTTGCATGAAACTGAAACAGTGACATTTATATCCATAAGAGGATGATGCACTTAGGTGATTTCAATTCTTCTTGCCACTCTTTACTAAATTGTATTACTCTGTGGTGTAAGCACACACCCATATTTAATGCAGGCAAAAATAGGGGCTATAGGATTTGGCAGGTAGAACGTGCTAGGGTTGATCTTAGACAAGATTCAATTGAAGTAAAAATAAATTAAACATGATATGTAGGATTAACAAGTAATTTTAGTTTGTAATTTTCCAAATGTTTCACCTCAGCCTTGGGATGATCTAAGTATAAAACATAGTGGACACAAATACAAAATGTCCATAAAGTGTTTAAAAGTGAAAATATGAGTTCCCATCGACATGAAAAATAGCATTTTCCCTTTAACATTGCCAACAGTTTTTTGTGTAACTCAGAATAAGAGTCTTTTTGACTCCATATTAGTCCATTTCATAATATTGTATCTTCAACTTACCATTTGAAAATGACAGAAACTTTCTTAACTCCAGCTAGAATCTTGGAAAACATACCGCGTGGCTGTAGGTACTATGTGCTGAAGTTTAATTTTGTGCTATTTATCACTTTGGTCCCTGGCCCCTTTTGCTTCTAATTCTGTATCAAATCAAGAGGAAGATTTATCTTTAGTTACTTAATTGTAACCTCACAGATTGCCTCTGCTGCCCACGCGCTGCAGCCGTGCGGGTCGTCAGCGAACATAGATGGGCGGACGCAAACCTCTGCATGTCTGTTGAGTCATCGCCCCTGGCCTTCCTCGATGTCAGCTTTATCTTCATTACGGTAAAGCTGCCATTTCCCTTCATCTTTCTGCAAGCTTGGTCCCCGTGTAAAAGGAATTGGTGTTTTGTTCTTTATGCTATCTTAGTGTGGAATGAATAGCTTGTTGAGGGGTGTGGATGTGTGTATGAATAACCAAGTTTTATATTTATAATAAAAATGTAATACATGCTTGTGAAAAAATGCAAAGAATGCGGACAATATAACAATATAAAGTAAAATTGAAAGTAACACATCATCGCAGAAATGACATTAACAGTTTGGCGTGTATCTTAAGTAGTATTCTGTTTATATAATAGCATACTTTTTTTCTAAAATGTGATCAGCCTACAGATGTTGTTTTCTAACTTGTTTTGTATACATCATGTGTATCTTTCCATGATCACATCTAGATGTGATCACATTATATGACCATTTCTCCCCCATATCTGAAATCAATATGCATTGTAGTTATATACATAAAGGTCAATATTTCATTGAAAACTATTATTTTTTGTGTTAAATTATATAACTTAATTATTGTCACTATTAAAAAAATCACACTGCTTAATTCCCAAGGTTTTCTTATGGCATCTTCAAAGTAAGTTCTTAATTTTTGCCTTTTCTTATGAAAATATCCATAAAAACCACTTAGTTCAATTAAAAAAAAAAAGAAAGGGAAATGAAACATTGTGCTTCATATATGCCAGGGTTTACACTAGGAACTTAAAAAGTATCAATTATTCCTTATTGTCACAACAACCCTACGAATAAAAGCAATTGGTAGTAAAATATTTATTGAACACATATCATGTACTTGATGCTGTGAGAATTTTGTCTAGCAATCATGCAAATTAAATATATTGTTACCATTTTACAAAAGAGAAAATATTCTTCTAAAGGTAAAAAACTAAAGGCGATAATGGTCATGATAGTATTTGAACATGTCTGTGAAAATATATAGCCTTTATTTTTTCCATTAAGTTAGTTAATGTCACTTATTTAACAGTTTGCAATGAATAATATTTGTTTTACATTGCTCCACAATTTATCTCTCTAAAAATAAAATGTAAAAATTCTACTTAAAAACTTCCAATGGTTTCAAATTCTCTAAAGAATCCAGTTTTAAATCATCAATAACGTTTAAAAACCATTCAAACTACTTGTCTCTTGTTTCTTAATGTACACCATATCCATGCAGAAGTAGTTTTCATTCACCAAACATGACTTACTGTTTCACAACCTTGCATATGCTCTCTCACATGCTACCCCACATCACTTCTACGAATGGTGAACTTATGTTCATATTTCACATTTCATTAAATTGTCACCACCTCTGGGAAGCCCTCCTGGTCTTCAAACACAGAGAATGATCACTTTCTACTACAAGCTTTTAAAACAGTTTGGACATGCCTTCATCAGAGTACATGTCATAATATCATAACATATCATAGTACAAACATCTTTCTATTTCCATTAGAACAAGCTTTTGGAAAGTAAGATTTGTGTTTGAGACTTCCATTTGCCTTCCCCACAGTCTAGCCCATTGACTAGCAAATAGTGCTCAAGAAATGAGAGGTAAATACCATGGAATACTTACTTCAAAGTTATACACAAACTCTGACCATAAAATATGAAATTGTTAAATCTACAAAGATAATTTTGATCAGATTAAATCTAAATCATCTTTGTTAGAGTGTATTTTTGTACCTTGTGGGAGATACTAATTATGGTCTAAACCTACTCATTTCTGTGATTTATTCTACTTAAGACTTGATATGAAAAAGGTGAGAATGCAGGACAAATGTCTTTTTTCACTATAGGACAATACAAAAAAGCCAAGAGATATCTCATACAGTATATTGTTTTGTTGGTCAAAAGCAGACCTGAGAGAAAACTCCCCGGCCTCTTTTTAAAGGCACTAAAACCTTCTATTGCTTAATTATAGCTAATCATTCTCCATTTATAATTTTCTAGTTCTGGTAAAGCCAGCATTGGAAGGTCATGCTAGTGTCTCTTTTACTGGGTTTTGCTAACATTCAACTGCCTTTTGACTCATTTTTATAATCACCGTCTTCTTATAATTTTACAAACAGAGTCTTTCCAGTGGAAGATATAAGAAATTCATTTCAATAATATCCTATATTTGGAGTTTATTTTCCTCTTATGAGAGAATTTACTAGTTGAATGCATATTTATACTATCATAAAATTCTTTTCCGATGAAGTATGATTTCTATAAACTGAAACTCAATACTTTATTGAAAAGAAGATTACATTTAAGTGAGAGAACGGTTACAAAATAATGGTTAATTGCATTATAGTGTTTAAAGTTCCTAACTTTAATTATTCAATAATTACTAAAAAAACTGTTGTATTTAAGTATAATATTTATTAAGCTAACCTTTATTTTAGTGATGAATTAAGTGAAATAGAAACATACATGATAATAACACAGTGAAGTCAGTTTGGAAAAGCAATCTTTTGAATAGAGTCTAGCATGGATTGGAGTTATTTGTACGAAGATCCTCTATTCAGTTATCAGTTATTAAAGTCTCTAAGGCTAGCATTGGGGAGAACACTTTTTCCCTTTGCCTGAGTGGTGTCTGCTTCTGGCAAATCCATTCATAGCTTTTCCTCAAGGAAGAGGTAGCTACTGGCCTGCCTGATCAGAGCTCAAGTATATTATAAACCACAATAACCACCAAATGGAGTCACTATAACCTAAAAGGTGATTACCATTGTTTGATTCTTTCTCTTCCACTTCCTCTTTGTAGACAGCTGAGTGGATGAGAGCCTAGCTGAGCCATCTGGCTCTCACTTTGTACCTCTACATAGAAATATTTCAATTACTTCATGACTTACTTCCTTTAGGTCTTTGTCAGAGTGCAGAGTTCTCAGCGAGATATCCTGTCCACCCTATTACAAACTGCATTCCCATCTTTCTGGCTCTCCCTATTGTTTTTCCTTGCTTTTTTCTGCCATGCCACATACGATCATCCAAAATACTAAAAATCTAACTTGTTAATTTTCTCTCTTCTCTCAACAGAATTTAAAGTCCAAGAAGGGTAGAGAGATGTATTTCCAACACTGTAATCCTAGTATTTGACACAGGGTAGGCACCCAATCTTTACTTAGCAAATGAATGAAAAAAAATTGATTAGCAGATATAGAATGCTTAAGCTATATATATCAATTTCACCAAAGTCTTCCCTTGGGATTACAGAATATATCTCAATGGGCACTTTAATTCTCAATTTGCTGCTGCTCTTTAAGAATAATTGTACAGGGAAGTTCACATAGTAGTAGAAGACAAGAGGATAGTTTCCATCAGCTGGGAAGAATATGGTTATTTTCTTTTGCCTAGATATATCACCAAATATCATCAATATCTCATTATAATATCTAATAATAATATACAAGTGTCTATTAAATGTTGCCTTATTCACATTAATATTGTATTTTTCTTTATTCCATTCATCTACATCTTTAGAGAAAATCAAGGTGAGACGTTTGAGAACAATCCTACTAGATACTATGCCTGATTTCCCATTTATATAATGTGGAAAATTCCATAAAATGGAGCCAACAACAGTATTCTTCAAAGAGGGAAGTGCTTACAATCGTGAGCAGCACATGTCAGTGTAAAGTTAGCTAATATTGCCACCATCGCTCTCTTGACCATCAGGCCTTGATGAATCTCTTTCTTAATGTCTCTCTGTCCTAGCCTCTTCTTTTTCTTACCACTGGGAGTGACAAGAGGTGTGTTTTCCAAATTGTTCACGTGACACCAGTAATACCAAAGATGATTTTAAATGTCATGTAAGAATAAATCATAAAAATAAAGTTATTTATTTTAAAATAACATGTTTTATTTCTGAATAAATAGGTTGCATTTTAAAGAAAGAAGATATAAATTAAGCATTAAGTAAATACATAAATAAGTTATAAGTTGATATGCAAAACATCCTGGTGACTTTTTATGGGAATTACTGATGTTTGAAAAATATGTTACCTGGACTGTCTTTATAGCCCCCAGGCTCATGTTCTACTACTATCTCCACACTGTCTTCTGAGTTATCTTTCTAAACAAAAATTTGATCTTGTAAATCTTCCCTTAAGTGTCTTTCATTCCAAGCTCCTCAATAGGACGTTTCCCAGCCTTAGGAATGTACAAAGATCTTCAGGATCTGGACCCTGTTTCGTCTTCAACCTCGATTACAGCTTCTGCCATGCAGTCCGTGCTCCAGCAAAATCAGACTGATAAAATTCCTTGACCATATCCCATACAACTTTGCAACTCTGTGCATTGAGGGAAATTGTATATATTTAGCCTAGGTGGATATTTATTTGCTTATCCAAGTGGAAAACTTATATTCATACTTTAAAACTCAATTTATATGTTATCTTTCATAATGCCTTATGAAAGGTACAGTTGGTTATTCCTACCTCTATGATAGTCTGACATTGTACATTCTTTAATGTTTCCCCTATTATCTACCTTTAGTGTTTTCACCTATATGTGCACAGGGTAATGTCTTTACTAGAGTATCATCAGAGGCTCTGTCTCCATCCCTAATAATACACATGGCAAAGAGCAGGCAATAAATAACTTTGACTCAATAAATTAATACGCATATGTACCCACATCTTTCAAAAATATATATGTATAGATGTATAGCAAATAATGATGACTGTTAATGGTTTAAGCAGAGTGTACTTTTCTTACATTTTCACTATTTTTTTTTTACCACAACTGCTCTTAGAAACTTGACCATGCCTTGCTCATTATTGAACCAAATGCTTTAACTTCAGAGTCCATCATACTTGAGCTTTCCATAATGAGTTGAGACATTCAGTGTTAGCTTCACACTTCCCTTCACTGTTGTCTTTATGTCTTTTATGGCATTCAACACAACACACTGAAATTACGCTTACTGTTTTCCCAAGCAATCTTTATCTGCTCTGTTTTTTATTCTTTATTTTAATTACAAATTACCCAATTTTTCTGGATTGAAATCTTAGCATCATTTTTAATAATGCACCTTTGTCCCAAACCATATCCAGTAGTGTAACAAATGTTGTGCATTACCCATGGGGATGGGTTTTAGTGTCAGTTTTATGCCTTCCGAAGTATTTCAGGCTTGAACTCTCATCTTGGTATTGCAATGCCTTCTTAACCAGTTATATTAAGATTTATTTAGTTGTGTCAGAATCTCAAATCCAACTAGCTTACTCAAGAGAAGAGGAAATTTATTGGCTTACTGTATCAATTACATACTGTCACAATAATGCTGCATCAGAAACAACCATAAAATCTTGGTGGAATGAAACACTAAAGTTTGTTTTGTTCTGTAAGTGAATGAGTTAGGGGATCAGTTCTACTGGTATGGACTGAGCTTAGATAATCTTGGCTGGGCTACTTGGTGTGTCTGAGGTAGGCTGGCAGGTTGGCTGCCACTGGGTAGGCTCTGCTCTACACAGTCGGGCTCTCAACCTTCAGCAGGTTGCCCTGAGTTTCTTATGGCAAAAGCAGAGGTGGGGTGGGAGCTGGGGGTTGTTTTGTTTTGTTTTATTTTGATTGAATTGAATCTTCATTTGATGACTTTAAAAGAATTATTGTTGTTCAATTACAGTTATCCCCATTTTCCCCCATTACTCTCCCCTGCCCTGCCCACTCCCCTCCTCCCACATTCAGTCCTCCCCCATTATCTTTGTCCATGGGTCCTTCATACATGTTCCTTGACTTGACCCTTCCCTTCTTTACTCCATGACTCCCCAACTCACCTCTGGTCACTGTCAGTTTGTTTTTTATTTTCACGTCTCTGGTTCTATTTTGTTCATTAGTTTGTTTTGGTGATTAGGTTCTACTTATAGGTAAGATCATATGGTGTTGGTATTTCACCATCTGGTTTACTTCACTTAGCATAATGCTTTCCAGATCCATCCATGCTGTCATGAAGGTTAGGAGTTCCTTCTTTCTCTCTGCTGCATAGTATTCCATTGTGTAGATGTATGACAGTTTTTTTATCCATTCATTTACTGATAAGCACCTAGGCTTCTTCCAGCACTTGTCTATTGTAAATTGTGCTGCTATGAACATTGGGGTGCATAGGTTCTTCTGAATTGGTGTTTTGGGATTCTTAGGGTATAATCCCAACAGTGGAATTGCCGGGTCAAAGGCAGTTCCATTTTTAGTTTGTTGAGGAAATCCCCTACTCTTTTCCACAGTGGCTGCACTAGATTTCAATGAGAATGACTTGTCCTAGGCCTCTAGGATCCAGGCTCAGAACTGGCACAGTCACTCCTGCCTCATTCTACTAGTCAAATTACAAGGCTATGCAAGACTGAAGAGGTGGGGAAATAGATTTCATCTCTTGACGGAAGGAACTGATAATTCACATTGCGAAGGGCATAGAGGAAGAATTAGTACCATGTTCATACTCAATCTACTATACTGGCACAAACAAAACTTAGGACTAGGGTAGTGCTGTTTCAGAGATTAGATATGGACATAGAAGTCTCTCGGGAATTAATCTCTCTCTTCCTCTCTTCAGGTCTAACCTGTAATTTTTAGGCAGCTATTTCCACAAGGCAGGTTCTAAGGTTGCAACTGGTTTTGTGTTTACAATGAAAGTAAATTCTTCTTCCTCAGCAACAGTGAAAACAACAAACCTGGGAGAGCTCCTAATTTCTTCTACTAGGCACACAAACTTGTCTCTTGTCCTTTCACTGTAGCCAAGGGTAAAGGATACTATAATTAATCCAGCCAAGGTAGACTAGGATGCTCCTTGCTCCCAGAGTAAGAACAGAGGGGAAAGTGCCTTTACTAAAAGGGACAAGAGTGATGGGAAAGTAAAATTAACATGACCCTAGACATGGACAATTCAGTTCCTTCACATTCTTATACTACACACTGTCACTGCAGTTTCCCCAAATGACAGATCTTAAGTTATTTTGTAGCTTAAATTTAGTGGTCCTTCATTGACTGAAATTAAATACAAACTTTTTAGCCTGATGTGATGTGCAAAACCCTTCTCAATGTGTTACACACATATCTCTTCAGTCTTTTTGCATGTCTTTATTTTCCTTGGTTACTCAAAGATATTTTAGCTACAGTGACCTATTTGTCATGACAGAAATGTACCCTAAATTTTGCCAAAGCTTCATAAATTATAATCAAGCATACTATATTTCTGTCCCCAAACTCCTAATATTCTGAGTCAGTATCTTATATCCCATAAATAGAATGTCTTTCCCTTTCTCATTCTGTTTTTTATAATTCCCTTTCTCATTCTCTGTTTTGTATGAATCCCAGGTCCAATATCCTCCTTTCCATAGGTCTTGCCTTATCCGTAAATATTACACTCACTGTTCTCCCATAATCATACTACATTCTGTTTGCTTATATTTTTAAAAATATCTTCTCCTCCTCGGATGGTGTGGCTCAGTGGACTGAGTGCCAGCCTGTGAACCAAGGGGTCACCAGTTCGATTCCCAATCAGGGCACATGCCTGGGTTGCAGGCCAGGTCCTCAGTTGGGGACAGGTGAGAGGCAACCACACATTGATGTTTCTCTCCCTCTCTTTCTCCCTCCCTTCCCCTCTCTCTAAAAAGAAATAGAAGAAAACCTTTAAAAAGTAAAATGAAAAATAAAATAAAATATCTTCTCCCTCTGGGATTATTTTTCTTTTAATCCTCTGTGCTTAGCATTATACCTGGACTATACTACTTAAATAATAATCCCAATAATTATTTTGTTTATAATAGTTAATAATTCGCAATCATTTATCTGTTTAAGTGAATATAAATGTTAATGGTTGAATTAAAATGAAGGATACTATGCAGGCATAAAACATATTAGCAAATTTTCTTGGATAGAAAAGTCAGTGTGTTTCAACCCTGAGGATTGGAATAAAGAGGAATGCTTTAAAATCTTTAGTCTTTTTCAAAAAACCCTTCAAAAAATGTGAGTCTAGTTCAAAACTAATTTATCAACTTTATCTTTAAAATTTCATTATTGTATTAGTTATAAATTATTCTCTTCTCTTGTACAAAAACAGTGCCACTACCTTTTGAAATTAAATATCTGATGTTTCCTCCTTGGTCTAATTCAAATGTATCCTCTTTCTAAGCCCAGATAGACGCATTTTTACTTTGTTCTGTAAAACCACACTTGCTAGTGATAAATGAGCAGTGTCTGTGGTTACATTTGTTCTTATCTCTTTTGAAGCAGAAAATCTGGCAGTCTCTTATCTAAACTTAACAAGAGGAGATAAACCCTGATAAAAAAAATCTTTCTGGACTGCCATCGCTTTTAGCAAGAGTAAACTATTTAAACTAAAAGCAGCTGTTTGATTTTTTTTTTGAAAAATAAATCTAAAAGTAAAATTTTCTCTAAAAGACGGCTTATAATTCAATGTAGCTCTCAATCAAGTGCAAATATGGCTGTATTGCACATTTATCTTGTATAAATACAAGGCAATTTTATAAACTGAATTTTTTTGCTTTAGAACTAAGGTAGTTATTGAAATAACATCCAGTCAATGCTTTTAATATGATTGAGGAAAGGCTGCTAATTTGTAGTGCAGGTTCCTAAGCTTAGAGACATCTATATTTTATTTTTGTAACAATTGATGAATTCATTTGCTAGATTTTAACTTATGTCACAGCAACTGGGAGTTTCTCCAGAAAGTTCTTAGAGTAGATCTTGGCTCCTAATGAAGGAAGGCAATTCAAGAGTGGAATTCATATTCCCTTTCGGAAAGGACTACAGAAAGATAAAGAAATCCATGAAAGAAGAAAAAAAGATAAATCCTAACAGTGAAGAAGGAAGCAAATAAACAAATATTTCTTCATTATGAGGGAATAGATGTGTGGGGGGTGAGTGTGTGTGTGTGGAGGAATTGAACAAAAAAGAAAAACAGAAAGAAAACTAACAGACAAGGACAGCAGTGTCCTTACCAGTGGTGCTGGGGCTTGGTGGAGAGAAGCCAGGAGGGTAGGGAGGTTAAATGGTGAAGGATGGAGACTTGACTTGAGGCGGTGAACACACAGTACAGCACGCAGATGATGTGTTGTAGCATTGGGTGCCTCAAAACTGTAAAATTGTGTTAACCAGTGTTCCCCCAATAAATCCAATAAAAAGGTAAAAATAAAAATAAAAAACAATAAATAAATTTGAAAATTGTCACTCCAATTTGTCACCCACCTTGCTCCAAGGAACTTACTGCTCTGACTTCTCTGATTTATTTAATTGTAAACACAAATTGGCTCAGCATTTTTTTCTCCTTTGATGCTTATCCCTTGGGAGGTTTAAGTACAAATTTTTTCCCTGCGCACATACTAGGCTGATATATAATGAAGTATAATGTGTGTTCTAGTTGTTTCATTGACAGAACTGTCAAATTTCTTTCCTTCCTTTCTCCCTCTCTCAGTTCCTCCTTCCTTCACTCTCATTCTTTCTTCTTTCCACTTTACCTTTGTCGAAGTAAAAGAGAATATGACCACAATTGAGGAAAATTTATCGTCCTTTGTAAATATATTAATATAAATATTTATATATATATTTTAACTAAATCATATTAAGATCAAGTAGTAAATTAAATTTAATTGCCTTCAATTGTCATATGTAATTCCGTAAATCTAAGTGCCAAGGAATCTTTTCTGTCCTTTCAGAGAATGTAAATCACTGAGTTTGACTTCTAAGCTCTTGTGGTACTTTCTAACTCTTTCACCTTTGGCTTGAAGGTGTACATTTCATCTTTAACATCAGATTTATTCTAGAATTAGAGATAAATTTTGTTAGAAATTTGAAATATAAGAATTCTTCCCTGTGTATGTCAATAACTAACTTCTACTTTAGTGGCTTCTTGGGTAAATTCAGCTATCTTACTAACCATTCTTATTTACGGCTGATATAATGATTAAAGATATCAATTTCCCTTATCTTTGTCCTTTAAGAGACTACAATATTTGAAGAAGAGTTTGTGTCTGGTATTGTATTTTAGTTATGGTTCCAGTTTTGATAGAAAGGCAATACACGATAAAAAAAAAAAATCCAGTATTACTACCACTTTGAAATCACGAGCTATTTCTCTTGGTACAACCATTCACAGTTCATTTTTCCCACCCGAGTGTCAGTGATGACAGAGGACTGTAAGAGGATAGGGCCCTTGTGACCCAGTAGGATTAGATGGAGGTAATTGAAGGCTGACTATAAGGCAATTAAATTATGCAAGGAAAAAAAGCAAGAATTATTCCTTAAAAAGGCGTTTTTAAGATTTAATGTCCCCAAGACTAAAGCTGATAAAGTAGCTTTCCTTGTTAAATTATGACATGCAAAACAAAATGGACATGGGTTTTCTCAATATTTTACCTTCATACTTTAAATAATCATATTCTCAGTCGGTATTAAATACATGCAAATTACTTTATCACAAAACAGAGATCTTGGTAGAGGAAAATAACAAGTGAATTATAAGTATAGTTTCAGAAAGAGTTTCCTCCAATCTAATGGATTGTTCTGTTTTCTCTTAGTCCTGCAAATCAGTTACATGGAATTAGTATACTTTGTGGATGATATATTTGTTTGGCTTCTTCAGCCTTAATTTTCAGGAACTGTATAACCATTATTTATCACTTAAGTTTGGTAGTTAGTTTACCAGGTTTGATAATTCCTTTATCTGTGATCTTAAATGTACTTTTAAATTTCATAATGTTTTTCTCCTTTTCCTATATATGTAACTTTATTCTTCCAAAAATATTACTGGAAGACAGTGGAGTATATGCACCATAAGCAAGTTAAGATAAAAGAAATTAAAGCATTGTGAAAAAGAAAATAAATGGTGCAATGTAATACATACCAATATCATTAACATTATTGTCATTACCAGTCTATGAAACTTCAGTCTTGATTTTAAGGGTGGGGAGAGTCTGGTCTTAAAAGTTTAAAATTATAATTAGTAATAATTGTTGATTTGTTATGTTGATAATTAACATTTGGCAGAAAAGAGAGTAGCTAGCTGCCTTTGTTAATATATTTATTGTATAAAGATTTGTGTGGAGGAAGAAATCAGTGCTGCCTGTTGAGAGTTTAGTTTGTGGTGTGAATGTCACATAAATATTTAACAAAAGGAAACCCGAGGTCTCCCATGGATGTACATCTGCTACTGAAGAGCTACAACTCACACACATCATGTATCTTTTCTTGACATATGGCATGTCAGAAAAGAATGTTAAAAAAAAGTAAAAAATGTAAACTCCTAACAAACACATTAAAATCGTGTGTACATAATAATACAACTATGTCTCATTAAAGGACTCTGGAAAAATATCTGGAACACATATGGAATTAGACAGCTGTTAGGTTGCTGTAAGTTTAAACAGATTTATAATATCTCCATTATACTCCCCACATGTTAATATCAGGGACTTTAAGGAGTGATTAATATTAACGACATTAAAAAGAAAACAAGTGTGTCTTTCTCTGAAAAATCAGATTTTGCACATAATTTTTAAACTGACTCAAAGTGTCAGAGTATGTAAGTAAGAAATATTATTTTAGGCAAGCCTAAAGAATGCTTTAAATAAATCCAAATGAAAAATGGAAAGTATTAAAAAATTGCAACTACTTTCAGAGTCATGCAAAATACACACACACAGTTGTTTCTTTTATGTTAGATTCCTTAACATTCCCTCACAAGAGTCTTTTAAAAAATATGAAGAAAGCAAAAATGAATTTAAAATCCTGAATGAACCGAGTAGTGCAACTTTGAAAACAATTACGCCTGGGAAATCCATGCAATCATAAACTTAGAATATTTATCATTTCTCTCGCTCTACAACTCTCTGTCTCCCTCTGTCTCTTTGTCTCCCTCTCCCCTCTCTCTGTTTACCCAGATTTTGCTGTTTGTTATTCCAAAAAGATTTAAGATACTTTTATGTAAGTACAGGAAATTCAGCAAGATAACTGAAAGGCTCTAACTAGGAAAACAGACAATGCTCTAATCATGTTTTAATAAGTGGATTTAATAGAATAAATTGTTTGCACAGGTGATATATTAGGGGAGAGACCAAATAAGGGATGGTGAGGCAACACAGAAATTAACAACAGCAGGAAGCAGCTGCCATCCTCAGCTGAGGGGCATGGTAATGAGGCTGTGTTCTTGGGACACAAGAACTGAAGGTTTTCATGGGAGATAGACCCATTGCAGGCCTGTCTGGCAGGAACCAGGACCACAGGGAAGAAGCAGTTATTGACTGCCTCTACGGAGAATAGAGAGATGGGGAGAAGTGCTCTGGCTTCTCCCATCCTCTGGACCCCATCCAGTCTTCTGAAAGCACCTCCCATAGGTGGGAACATAGTGGGACACTGGCTGAGGGAAGTTTGGAACTTCATCCTGCCTGCAGAGGCCAGCCATCTTGTGCAGAACTGAGCAGGTAAAGGTCACAGTGCCTTAGTATGAGAGTCCCAGGCTGGCACACTTAGCTTCCAGCAGCCAGCCTGGCTGTGCTGTCTGGACTCGTCTTCATTTATGAGAAACAGGGTGGTGTCTCTTGGTCGAGTGCAGGGAAGGGCAGGGGTTGAAACCAGGATCAGAAGCTGGGAGCCACCGCAAGCCCCCTGTCCCCATCACACACAGATTCTACTGGTACACCTTCTCATTTCCCCAGGTTGGGCTTCAGGAGACACTGAATCATCAAGGTCTCTCTCTGCCGCCTCTTCTCACCACATTGTTCTGCGGGCCCTGCTCTCCCCAGCAGCGCTCTCCATGGCCATTGCCGCCATCATAACTGGTGCTGGTAATTTCTATGAGCACCACTTCTGTAATGGACACTTTACCTGTAATCTCTCTCCATGGAGGGGCCAGCTCACAACACCCAGAAAAAGAATAAAAGGAGTGTATGAGAGAGAATTCCAAAGGAAGACAATGATAGCAACATAATACTGAGCAAAGATGAGGTTAGTATCTTGTAGTGTAAATGCCTGAAAACAGCTTTTCCATTATAATGTTAAGTGCATGGAATTAAGGTTTTGATTGCTGAGGCATACACTTCAAAGACACATCTCAAATAAATATATTTTCAGCCACAAATCTAGACACAGAGTCAGGCCATTCCACCCATGAAGTTTTCCTTTTAGAAAGCCCCATGTGACCCAAATTGCTGACTGCTTGACACTGCTTTTCCCTTCTCATGCTTTAATACTTGCTCTGTTTTAAATTCACAAATAAAGAGTGAATCCATAAAATTCTAGGCATCACACCTCAACCCCAATAAAAGCAAATCTCAGGTACATTCTTGCTGTCTTTTTCTCTCTCTCCCTCTCTGCATCTCTTTTTCTCTTTCTCCTTGTGACTTCACTGGGCAGGCAGTGTACCCTACAAGACTTGTAAGTATAATGTCACCAATTTCTGAGAGAGGCTGAAATGGCAATAGATTAGGTATTCAATCTCTACAGATTTGGTATCATGGGATTTTAGCATAAGTGATGCCATTTCGGGCCTATAATCCTCTCTTTAACAACAGTGTCCTGAAAATCTTTGTAGTGATGAGATTCCTTCCTTACAATATTTTTAAATCTAAACAAATACTATGCAATAAGAAACATTTTGAGGGAAAGTTTTTCTAAGGAGAAAATGCACCTAATAAGATCCAAGAAGACTATTCTGTGGTCATTTAGATTCTTCTTTTTTTTTTTTTTAACATTTTATTTATTTATTTTTAGAGAGCGGGGAAGGGGGGAGAAAGAGAGAAACATTGATGTGTGAGAAATACATTTATCACTTGCCTCTCATACACCCCCAACTGGGGACCTGGCCCGCAACCCAGACAAGTGCCCTGACTGGGAATTGAACCTGTGACCTTTTGGTTTGCAGGCCAGCACTAGGTGGTGAGCCACACCAGCCAGGACTTGTCGTCTAGATTCTAAATCAGTCCAGGAACAGACTTGTAATCATGCAAAAACTTTATTTCTCTAATATGACCTTTTCTCCTTTCTTTCCTTTTAATTCAAACTGGCCTCATCCAACATCATGACTCACCTCTCCTCCTGCATCTTTGCACATCCACTCCCTTAATCATTAAGCCCTCTGGAAAAAGAGTTTCTGTCAGCATGTAACAGTCTTAAAAGCAAAGCCTTGAGCTTTTCATCAAGGAATTAGGCTTTTTTTTTTTTTTTTTTTTTTTTTTTGAGATAAAGGTAATACACACCCTGTAGGTTCACAAGTAACTTTTACCTCTCCATCAAAAAAATTAAATTAGGGCCCTGCCTGGTATGGCTCAGTGGATTGAGTGCCAGCCTATGAACCAAAGGGTCACTGGTTGGATTCCCAGTCAGGGCACATGCCTGTGTTGTGGGCCAGGTCCCAGTAGGGGGGTGTGAGAGGTAATGACACACTGCTGTTTCTTTTCTTCTCTTTCTCCTTCCTTTCCCCTCTCTCTAAAAATAAATTTAAAAAATATTCTTAAAAATTAGGTATTTGCTTATAATAAGAGTTATAAACAAAAATAACTTTTTATGACCTATCTATAGAGCAGGACAAACTTCTAATTACTTAATATCTGCTCTACTTACTGTCTTACACTGACCCTTTCAAGCTCCAAGTCACCGCACCTCATCCTTTGCTCAGAATGCCATGTATACCCCATTTAAACTTTCAGTCCCTGAACCTCTCATGTAGGGTCTCCAGCTGGGCCATATATGTGGCATTCCTATATGTATGTATGTAATTAAATTGTGTTTTTTCTTCCTCGTGTTAACCTGTCTCATGTAGATTTAATTATTAGATCAACCTAAAAACCTTGAGGGTAGAAGAAAGTACACTTTCTTTATTAAGAGCTGAACTATGCACTTTTTTCCTATGACTTTTTTAATCTTTTTTCCCCCCAGAGTTTTCAACTAATTAGTGTGCAGAACACAAGTAAAACCCTCAGACATCTAATATAAGCAACTGGTCTTACGTATTATTGCTAATAGTTACACATTGGAACAACTGCTGTCTAGGAAACTATGGTGAGGCACAATATTAAGAAAAGAACTTGAACTTGAAAGGTGAATATCTAAGTGTATATAATCTTCTTTTGGATATAGTATCAGTGAAGTAAATTAGCTTAAAATTACTGTTGTCTGGACACCATATGAATCTCTTAAAGAACATTATTTGCCAGCTCCCACAAAATGTATTGTGAATTTGTTGTTACATGTAAAACTATTGATCCTGCTTGTTATCAAGAATGTAACAAGTCTAATAAAACATATCTGAACATTCTAATTAGTGATGATATATTTTTGTTCCCTGCAAAATAACAATCCGTTCCCCTTTTCAGAAGCTTGCCAAGTTCAGTAACTATTTAAAATCAAATGATAGTTATTGAGAAATACAAGAATTATCTTACAATGCTATTACTTAATATTAGAAATAATGATATATTTTAAAAAGGAATAGTCAAAGTTGAGGAATTTATAATATTAAATAAAGCCAGCATTAACTTTTCTTTTACTTCCTGGGAGTGAGCTTGTCTATATGCTTTTCAAGTAGAGACAGCATTAGGCTGTGGTTAATAACCTTGCCTCAAAAATCCATCTGCTAGAGCTGAATCCGGCTTTGATAGGGAACTCGAGAGTTGGAAACTTTTAGTTTAAGGTAAATAGTTATAAGCCTAGTAAGTAATGCATATGTTAAAGCTTTTGTTTCAGATCCTACAGATAAGGCCCATCCAGGTTCCTGGGAGAAACAGCGACCTCCTGGGGCACTGCTAAAGGTTACCCCTGGGGGACAAGTGGAGGAACCCGGCCATTGTGTTCCAGGGAGAGACAGATGACCTCCTGCTCCTGGGAACAGCTAACTGCCCAGGGTGAAAATACTGCAGTTTTTTAATCTGATTTTCCCTGAATTTCAAAACCCTTCACTGGACCTTGTTAATTCCCTGTTATAAAAATGTTGGTCTGGAAAGGAAAGGTAAGATGTTTTTTTTGTAACATGCAAACCCACCAGTCTTCTCAGATCACCGGCCATCTGAATAAAGCTCCCATAAAGATTCAATCTCTGTCTCTGCTTATTGGTTTGGTAGTGACAGGCAGCAGGAGCTCCAGTGTCTTTTCCAGTTTCAGCGTGGCTACTGAAACTGTCTTCATGATTTGATGTGATTTCTGACTATAGCTTTAGAAATAATTTTCTCTCCCTCTCTTTTTCTGCTTCTCTCCTATCTTTCTCTATCTTCTAGACCTAGTCTTTTCCCTGATAATTATTAACCCCTAAGCCCTGAAGCAACAGAAGACAATAGCCTGCACCTGACTAGAGGTCAAAAGGTCTGGGCCTCTGGCAGACTAATGATAACATCTTAAGTTTTGTTTCAGTTCCTGAGTCCTGAGGTGGAATAACTCCCTGGCTACTTTTTCCATGAAACCAGACAGGAATGTTGAAGCAGACCTCAGAGCTACTCTCAATACCTGAAAAAATTATTGATTACCCTTACCTCACCTTTGACCAGTCAGCTCCTAACATGTCCCAAACTGCTAATCAATAATGTTTTATGGTTTTGCCCTATAAATCTGTAACCTCCGTGCCAAGGAGGTGGAGGGGTTGCGCCAAGTCTTTCAGAGCACCAGCTCATCCACAGTCCAGATTGGCCAATCTTATGATAATTAATTACTCCTTTCTTCACTGCAAATTCCTGGTCATGCATTTCTTTTGGCCAGTTTTGCAGGCCATATTGGGATTTAATAACACTATTTACTAACTGCAATATTGGGAAATTTACTTTATTTCTGTTGCCTTAGTTTCCTTATCTGTAAGGTAGGGGCTATATTAGAATCTTCCTCATTAGGTTCTTATGATATATTAAATTAATTAATATTTGTAAATTGCTTAAAATGTTGTTTGACAAACACTAACTTCCATAAAGCAGCTGCTAAATTAATAAATGCAAACTTTAGTGTATCTGTTTTTTAAAAATGAGCGGTAAAGTTATCTGTTTACTAATAATGAATAAATATATAGTACTTTGTGTGGCAAGGCTAAAGTTCCTCTAGGAATATCTTACAATTCACTATGTTTTGATATTCATAAATAACCAATTATTGACCTATATAGGTAGCTCCCTGTGAACACTATTTATCAGATTAAAGCAAAGATTATTGAGTTGTCTTTACCACATTTTAAGTACATAGATTCTTATTACCAAAATCTGTTAGAGCAGAGAGAAAGACAGACAGAGTGTAAGAGTTAAAATAGATGGTAAATGTCTGAAGCCCTGTGTATGTGCAGAGTTAGGAAAAAATATGTGTCAAGACAAAAACACTGCTGAATGCCTCAGATATAAACTCTTTTCAAGTACTTAAGTTTTACATCTGGCTGGCCATTTATTATTCATTCTACTTCCTAGGGGGAATATTTCAAATGACAAAGCATATGTTGATTTGGGATCATTTCAATAAAAGCTCTTTCTTATGCAAACATTTGTCTTAAATTCCTTAAAGCTACTAATGAAGGCAAAGATTTTGAACAGATAATAGAATATTACTAACCCTGGGGAAACTGAGGGCCTGGATTTTTGAGAATAAACTGAGATTCCTATTGTGTAATACTTAAGAGAGTCAGTTATATTGTTTAACTTTTGTTAAAGTATGCATCTGTTGCTTTATAAACAGGAAAAAAACACACACACACAGAGATTTAACAAAAGTTGAATAATGTGTTTCTATAGTAGCCATTGTAGAGCTGCCATTTTTACTGTATTAAATCCTTTCCACATATTGTTTAATCTCTGTAGAAGCAATGAAGTCAGTAATGTTTTTTCTTAATTCATAAAAACAGAAAGCTGAGGCTAAGAAGTGTTAACTATCTAAAATTGTCTTACAATGATGTTTGACTGATGACTACACAGCTCCCTCCCTGGAATGTAGTCCCCAGGGGAGCAGAGACCTTGTGCTGTATTTTCATAACCATACCCGCAATGTCTAGAATAACTTCAAGATATTGAAGAATAAAAAAATAGCAAATTAATGACCTTGCTACGATCCCACAACTAATAATTTGTTTGACTAGATGCAAATTTGGGTGATTTCTTTATTGTGACAATATATTTTAAAAATTAAAAAAAAATAAATAAAAAGCATTGTGAGAAATGCCCAGACAAGCTCTGAAAATAGAAATGCTTTTTATCAAATTGCTCAAAGCAAAGATAATGTGTTGTGGACCGTTCAGCCTGGTTTCAGGAGTTGTAACCCTCACCCCATGGTGGGCTGTGTAAGAGCCCAAGGGACCCACTTCATCTGGGTCTGTTCTGTCACAAAGACGTGACCTACTAAGGAGACAAAGCTTATCTCCCTGGCAGGAGCACTGCTTCTGCCTCATCCATCTCTGGCCCCAATGCTTGGTTGGTTAGTCAATGACGGGTAAGATTCCTCATGGGAGGGGCAACCTAAGCCAGATGCAACCACTTGGGAGGGCTCATGGAAGGCCTCGGGGGGTTGCAGCAAAGAGGATGTGATGGACCCTCGCCCCCCGGCTATTCTGACATAGCCCGAGTCCTCATTTCCATCTGGGAGATGTCTCCTGCTTCCTAATCAGCTTAAAGCCTGAAACTGTGCGGGTGAGCGGTGCAGCCCTGTACGGGCCAGCACGGCTCCCTGGGTGATCGGGCATAAGAAAGAATTCCTAAAGTCCTGTGAAACCTGCTTTGCTAAGAGTGCTCTTCCTGAGGTGACAAGTGTCCCAGGAGGAAATGAGTATGTCTCCCAAAATCTGGCAACCCCCTTTCCTGAAAAACACTGACTCATATTAAGCCCTCAGATTGCTTTGAAATGTTAACCATTGTTTGATCCTTGCTGCCTGACATACCTGTATTCCCCAGTATTTGAGCCCAATAAAAGCCTAGTGAGGATGGGGCTCTGGGTCATTCTCCTCTGAGAGTTTGACCCCTTTCCTCCCCAAGCAGAAAATGTCTTGGTAGTATTTATTTTCATCCATGATGGAGGGATGGGGCTCTGCGGGCGGAGCCCCCCACAATAATGTCCCAACTATAATAATCATTTTCTCAGAAACAGTTGCATGACCTTGAACAAGGTAATTAAGCTCTCGGAATAACAGAGTAAAACTCTATTATTGGTTTGATGAGGATTAGATACATTAGTATTTGTAAAGCTCTTATAATAGTAGCTGGCATTTAATAAGTGCTTTAATAAATGTTAGCAATTGTCATTGTTGTTTCATTAAATTCACATTCAGCCAGCTGTCTTACCTTTTCCAAGTTTGTACTAGTGAAACACCAGAAATATAAGCATATCCCACTGATCATCTTTTAAAAGGGAATAAATTTGCTTCATCCTGTTCATACAAATAAATAAATAGATAAGAATAGCAGAAAAATTAATTTTAAAACTTTGAGTAGGAAAAAAACAATTCCTCCAATATTGTGTGCTTCTGCCTAAAACCTTGAATTATCAGAAAGAAAAATAAGGAATCATTGATGATATTTATCTATGTATCTACCATCTTTACAAATTATATGTACAATTATATAAGCCTACATATATAATTTGTAACATATAAATTTTCCTATTACTGGATGTTATTTTTCCAAATATTACCCTATTGTTGTTTATTCATGTTTTACCAAACATTACTTTTGACAAAGATACAAGAGGAGAAATTTTTCTTGGCCAGTTTTCCAGAGGCTTAGTAGACTGAATTTGGTCAAGTTGTCAATTATTATTTCAAGGAGTAGTCTAAATAATAGATGGCTAAAGAACAAAATTAAATTCTTTTGACTGTGTGAAGTTAAGTTCAAAGAAATTAAAGTCTAAAACTCATTCTCCCTGATTTATGCATTCTGCTCAGTCTCACCAAAAATGTTCTCAGTGCCTGTCTGGATGTGGGCATCTCTGAGCAACTGTAGCCTGAGATCTTCACTGCGGTTTCCCAGCGCCTCAGTGGCTTAATTAGTCTCTCAGATGCCTCACTTTCTCTCAGGTGCCTCGCTTTTAAAAGAATTAGCAGAATAAATAAGATGATCACTGCACTGGCCTCTCACCAGGGATTTAAAATAAACAATAGAAATGTAGAACTATAGCCCCTAAGGCTATTATTTCACACAAATGCAGGTCTCCAGAAAGACTCCTAATATAAAGTGGTGTCTCACACAAGGAGAATAAATACATAAAATCTGTTTTTGCCTCAACTGATGCTATATTTTTTTTTTTCGGTAGTTGTTCAGAATTTACAACTTGAGATTTTAGACTTAATTGGGGGACTTTCCTTTCAAGCGGTTATTTTAGTGTTATGCATTTTTCTGTTAGGGAAAAAGTCATTGATTTACACGCTGTCCCTTTCAGAGAATGACATTTTGGATAGCCCGCATTGATGTGCCCATCAGCACATTTAAACTGTCCTACTTGATGTGTTCTTCTGATGCTGAGTAGGGTACGGCCTTTACAGCTGATGGTATGTCCTCCAAAGGCTTTCAGCTGAATACCTGACTTCTAGGGAAGGTTTATCCCTCAACTCCACATTTGTTTCAGTTGCACATTTGTTCTCAGGAGATTTCTGAACTGAGTATGCAGCTGCTGCTTTTGAAATGTGGGCACCAAAGTTCAAGTCAGAATCAGTAGCACTCCTTGTGATCCCCAAGGCATTGTCGTTCTTTGGTGTTTAAAAGGCTTCTGTACTTTAAGGACTTGTACAGTGTTCTATCTTCTATATCATTTGTTAAAACATAATGGGTTACATCTCTAGTATTCTATTTCTCTGTACTCTTTATTCTTTTTAGGAAGGCTTAGCTGAGTGGGTACAAGTTCCAGTTGTTTCCATTCTATCTTTAATGCACTTGGACTAAAACTGTGTCAGAAGCTTTTCTTTCATATTCTTTGTCTTTGCCTTTCTTGCCCCAATATCTGTCCTGTCATCCACTTTCATTATCTTTTATTTGTTGTCTTGTTGTATTCTATAGGATAAATAGTAAAATTAGTTCAGGGGCTCCCTGAATCACCCATTGTCCAAATAAATCTTGTCCTTCTTGAAGTTCTTGATTTAGAAGAATTACACCAAGCAGATACTCTCCCATCAGAATATTACCTAGGCCTGGAATCAATCTGTCTGTCTTTCCATGTCCACCCCTGATCTTCTACATGTGTCTTTTCCGGACCTGCTCTTAGAGGCCTACTTTCACACATCACTTAGGCACAGTCAGTGTCTGTAGCTCCACATACAATATCTTGAAAATCAGCTACTAATCCCTTGAGTATTTTATCCCAATATCCTTGGTCTTCTCCTCACCAAGTCAGTGAATTATTTTCTGTAATCATGTGACCTAGATGCCTGTCTTTAAGGAAATGATTTTCTAATTGCTCTTGCTATAAAGACTTAAGAGGCACTTTTCAATCATTTTCTGGATCTGAGCTTCCTTTGGAGGATGACCTAATCTATTCTTTGAGACTTTACTCCCTCATTGACTCAATATGATTTGGTCTCAGCAAGCGCATTTTCCTCCTTTATCTCTTTAAGGGTAATTAGATCTGAAATCATATTTTTTTTCTTGCAACATATTATTTTTACAGTTTATATTCCCAGCTAAACTGTGAATGTCAGTCTCTTACCAAATGATAGCTCTCTTTTATTCCGATTGAATCATCATCTTCCATTTCCCATTTCTTCTCTGTCTCTCTCATTTATCAAGAGTTCCTTTCTCACTGAAGTATGTTTTACAAACTACCACATTTTCTCTTTGAGGAAACTTAATTCCCAGACACAATGTTACTTCAAAGTCCTGTATAATTATCTTCTTATATGTGGGTTTGAATAATTTCTCTCTGTTCAATTTTAAGTCAAAGAGATAGTATATTTATTCCCTTTAAAATATAGGGAATAAATTTCATTTATTAGTTTACTGATTAAAAACTATAGTGTTTCTCTAGATGAAGGTGAGACCTAAAGGTCTCTGATTTCCAGGATGTTACTGGAATTTATATAATTGACACATCCAGAATGAACCTGAGACCCTGCTAGGTAAACCTTAAAATCTTGTGGAGAAGTCACATGACTCAAGGGTTTACCTCCAGAACTACTTCTTCTTCTTCTTTTTTTTTTTTACTTTTTAATTATTTTACTGTACTTTTTTGTTTTTTTAATATATTTTATTGATTACGCTATTACAGTTGTCCCATTTCTCCCCCATCATTCCCTTCCACCCTACACACCCTCTCCCACCCACATTCCCCCCTTTAGTTCATGTCCATGTGTCATAAGTTCTTTAGCTTCTACATTTCCCATACCATTCTTGCCCTCCCCCTATCTATTTTCTACCCACTATCTATGCTACTCATTCTTTGTACCTTTTCCCCCTCTCTCCTCCTCCCACACCCCTGTTGCTAACCCTCCATGTAATCTCCATTTCTGTGGTTCTGTTCCTGTTCTAGATGTTTGCTTAGTTTGCTTTTGTTTTAGGTGTGGTTCTTAATGGCTGTGAGGTTGCTGTCTTTTCACTGTCATATTTTTATCTTCCTTTTCTTAGATAAGTCCCTTTAACATTTCATATACTAAGGGCTTGGTGATAGTGAACTCCTTGAACTTGAATTTATCTGAGAAGCATTTTATCTGTCCATCCATTCTAAATGACAGCTTTGCTGGATAGAGCAATTTTGGATGTAGGTCCCTGCCTTTCAAGATTTCAAATATTTCTTTCCAGCCCCTTCTTGCCTGGAAGGTCTCTTTTGAGAAATCAGCTGACAGTCTGATGGGAACTCCTTTGTAGGTGACTGTCCCCTTATCCCTTGCTGCTTCTAGAATTCTCTCCTTCATTTTAATCTTGGCTAATGTACTTACAATGTGCCTTGGTGTGTTCCTCCTTGGGTCCAACTTCTTTGGGACTCTCTGGGCTTCCTGGACTTCCTGGAAGTCTATTTCCTTTGCTAGATTGGGGAAGTTCTCCTTTATTATTTGTTCAAATAAGTTTTCCACTTGTTGCTCTTCTTCTTCCCCTTCTGGGACCCCTATAATTCGGATGTTGGGATGTTTAACGATGTCCCGGAGGTTCCTAAGCCTCTCCTCATTTTTTTGAATTCTTGTTTCTTCCTCGTTTTCTGTTTGGTTGCTAGTTTCTTCCTTCTGGTCCACTCCATTGATTTGAGTCCCAGTTTTCCTCCCATCTCTATTGGTTCCCCATGCGTCTTCCTTCATTTCACGTATTGTAGCCTGCATTTTTCCATCTAATTTGTGAGCAAAATCAACCAATTCTGTGAGCATTTTGATGACCAGTGCTTTGAACTGTGCATCTGATAGGTTGGCTATCTCTTCACTGCTTAGAGGAATTGGCTCTGGGGCTTTGATTTGGTCTCCGGTTTGAGCCATTTTTGGTGGGTTTTTTTTTGTTTTGTTTTGGTTTTAGTCTGGTCTCAGCTATTACGTAGTGAGGGGTGGAGCTTTTGGCGCTCCCCAGTGTGGGGCAGCCCAGTCGCTGGGTTGTGACGCTGTATGTGGGGGCGGGGTCCAAGAGGGAACAATGGTGCCTGCTCCGCTCTCTCCTGGATTCAGTCGCTTCCACCACGTCCCCTCTTCCTGGACCATCTGCGCGCGAGAATGTGGGACCACCTGGTCAGCCAGCCGCCCTGTGTGGCCTCACTGGGTTTGCACAGTTACCCACCCTGTGCCCGGGGTCCGCCAGCCGCCGCCTGTGCACCTGGGAACTGCCAGCCACTGCTGCTTGTGTTCCCAGGGCCGCACCTCCACTTTCTCCTGCCGAGACTCTACCCCTCTTACCGGTCTGGATGAATGGTTGTTGGACTTCCGTACAGTTCAGTTTTCTATAAGGTCTGGTTGTTTTCTTGTTTCTAAATATTTGTTGTCCTTAATTTTGGTTGTTGGAGGAGGCACAGTGTGCCCGCCTACACCTCCATCTTGGCCAGAAGTACCTCCAGAACTTCTTTCACATAAAAACAAGCAGTGAAATTTGGAGCAGCTAGCCTAGCATTAGCTGATAAATCAGGCACTAAAAATTGAAACTAGGACTTGACTCACAGTGCCAGATAGCTCACAATGGAGTTGGGCATTGTTTAAAATCCTTGCCTGCAGAATGCAGAGATGTGGTATTGTTTTTGTTTTTTTGACTCAGTATTGACTGGTGAGGGTTGGGAGTGGTTCTAGGGAATGCCGGAGTTTTCGTTTCCTGTCATAATGGTCCTAATCCATGGGTCAGGAGACAAATGTGGACATTCTGCTAATTATTAAATATATCTACTATCGCTGTATATTTTGCTAATTAATTTTCCTCAGTGATTAATGTTTGATATTGAGGTATTATAACTATCTTATTGATAGGATGCATGTGGTATCACTTTCTAAGTTTATGATCTAGTTGTTCACACATATATGCTTGGTATGGAACAATATAAATAATATATTTGCTTTTTATATTGACCTTGTCTCATCGGTCTTTCTAATTTATTAATTCTAACAGTAAAATTTTAATCATGGAAAAGTAGTATAATAGCACACTGTATAAATTGTTTTATATTTTTTATCAATACAATCATGTCGACTATAATTAATGGCAGTTTTATTGTTCCTTCTTTATTGTTTCCCTTTCTTATGTTACTGGGCAAGATATCCAGAACAATGAACAATAGAAATGGTGATAATGGGTACCTTTTCCTCATTTCTAAACTTGTGGGAGATACTTCTAATATTTCATATATATATATGTTTGTTTGTTTTTGAAAACAAATATGTAAGTACATATGTTTTCCGTTGATTTCTGTGTCTCAAAATAGGGTATACTCTTTAATTGCTTATTTCTGAGTATTCATAAATTCTCAAATATATATCTGGACTTAATTAGCAGATATTTATTTTGAATTTTTCTGATGGTGCTTATGAGAAAGGTTGACTCAATTTCTGTCCCTTGTGATGTCCTTGTCAGATCTGGTATAATGTTTATGCTCATCTCATTAAACAACATGAAGAGTTTCCCTCTTTTTTTACATTCTTTGAAAAATCTTATGTAAGATTTTTATTATAACCTTGTTCCTATTGTTTTTTTGTTTAATTCAACTAGTTTACAAATATACTCTATATTATTTACATACTTACATTAAATGTATTCAGACTTGCTTCCAGCATTGTAGTAAATCTTTCATCTGTGCATGAAAATAGTGTGTTTGCTACAACTATTGGACATAGTATTCTGTACATGTCATGTAGAGCTAGTTTGTCAATGTTGTTATTCAAATATACACAGATTTTTTTATGTTCTATCAGTTATCTGAATAGTTATTAAAATTCACCACAAAAATTGATGATTGTTTTACTTGTTTAAACTCTTGCTTTCTTTTTCCTCACTTTTCTGCAGTTTGAAAAATTTCTACTCATCAGTTTTCCAGTTTATTAATTTCTTTATGCAGTGTCTATTTGTCTGTAAGCCCCATTTCTTGAATTAGTATTTAAAGTTATTGCATTTGAATTTGCATTTGATTCTTTTGAATACTTTAAAGTTCCCTGGATAATACTTTTTTAGTTTTTTCAAAATCTATTTTCTGGAACATCCTACTTTTTCTAGAATTCATGTTTGAAAACTAGAATATATGAGTCACCTTTCCAATGACTTTTTCAGGTCTTGTTTGATTGTTCAATCCTCCTCCATATATCTGTAATAGTTGACTTAATAATTACTGTATATACAAGTCATATATTCTCTGAGTCCTTCTACATTATTTCAGGGAGGATTTTGCTTGTCTGAAATTTTATTAGAATAGGTGCACATTAACTTTGAATGCCTTGAGGCTAGATTTCTGTACTTGTGAAGAATGATGTTTGTTCCCCCTCTATGGCACCGGTGTTTTTCACCCCTTCTATGGTACCAGTGTCAAACACAAGGCTGAATCTGGCCCTGCACCTTGTTTTATCCAGCCCAGCACTTTGTTTCTACCTGGCAGCAGTGCTGAGCTCCTTGCCCCTAGTTAAGGAGTAGTTACATTTATGCAGTCCTAAAATTACATTTGGCCCTTTGAAGGCAACTTCAAGGCTGATGTGGCCCCCAGTGAAAATGAGTTTGACACCCCTGATCTATGGTGAGGGTGTTCAGAAGTCTGAGTGAAAGGCCTGGGTTGTATTTCAGGTGTCCTCCTTCTTGTCAGGCCCTGAGCTCCAGTTTTTCAGTCTCTCTAGCACTGTGTTACTGCTAAAGTTTTGCTTAAGCTTTTGTAGTGTCTGCTGTTTTAGGCTTGGCTTCCTGGCCTTTTACTGAATACAACATAGGGATTAGAAAACTCCAAAAAGCAGTTCAGAATTCCACACTCCTTTCACTAGAGTTTTGTTTTGTCTGTGACCTAAGGTCTTCAACTGCAACTTGTTATAATTTATAGGACTAATTTGTAGTCATCAATTCCACTTTTGCCTACTCACTCTCTTAAGGCTTCTCAGAGTACTAAGTTACTTATCAGCCTGCATAAATTAAATATATGCAAATATTTTGGGTTGAAAATCAGTGAAGATTTTGGGGCTTACCTTAATGTGTTTTCCTATCTCAGCAATTCAACCCTTCAAGTCCTTCCTGCCTCAGCTCTCTTTGAAGTCTTCCTAACAGCTATTTTTAAATGTTATATACTTTTTATTATTAGTGTTCTCAGCAGCGTGATTTGTCTCTTACAAGCTACTCTAACACTACTGGAAGGATAAGACAAAAACACATTCATTCATGTCTTGTTCTCTGGGCCCTGCCCAGATATGTAGTTAAAATGCGACTAAGCAGGGTACTAAAACTAGTTAGCTTACATTCAAGACAAAGCAAGCAGAAAATTCATGAGTATTTTTAACTGAACAAAACAGGAAACTATCTCTGCCAGCTGAAACTTATAGTCTAGTGAAATAGGATAGTCATGGTAGAAATAGAGAAGAGAGAGATTTTTGAGTGACCTTTTAGAGGAATTTTGTAAAGTGATTGTAAATTTGTGCTACAAAGCTAAATATAAGAACAATTAAGAAGAACCTATGAGCATCTGGCTATGGGCTTTCATGGGTATCTGCCACAGCAGTTACACAACTAGAATCATAGCATTCGACTTCTAAGTTTTGTTTACTAGCTCAAATACGGAATTTGCTCTATGGATTTTGGTTTCTGGGTTCTCTCTGCTGACAATAGTTGTTTTCTGCTATTATAGATCTGGACTTCAACTATCTGGACTAATTTCTGGTGAACTAATTGTATTCTTGAAGCATTGAATCTTGGCTCCACTAGCAAGAGAGCTAAACCTCTATGTAATATGATACAGAGGATAGACAGGACAGAAATTCTTCACTTGCGATCCCTGAACCCTTGAGTGTTCAATGCATTTGCTTCATGTGGTTATTAGTTCCATGAAGTATGTAAACAATATCCATGTTTATATGCATATGTTAGTATATTTACTTTTTAGGATATACAGCTTGTGTTTTCCATTATGTAGCAATCAAAATTGTTATGACAGTAACCTAGGAGTCTCTCGTATACCTCCCTTACCCAAATCTAACCAATAGCCAACCATTTTGAATTCTAAATCCTGAGTAGCTCTCAGTTCTATCTACTATCCAACATCTTTGTTGCCATCATCCAAATCTAAGCTATGACTATTACACCAATAGAAAACTTTAATAAATGCAGTAAGTTCCTTGAGTTCACTCCCCAACGAACCATCAGAACGTGTTTAGTACAAAATGATCATGCTTCTCTCTTCTCTCCTTAAAAGTTTCAGTTATCTTATATGCCATTTTTAAAATTCATTTTTAAAATTACATTAGAATAATGTAAACTTAAAATAATGTTAATTCCTTAGTATTACCCAGATCTCCATCTAGTGAGACTGTAAAACTCTGGCTGATCTAACAGCCTCAGGAATCACCCCAAATCATAGCTCTTCTGCTTACTTGTGTAAATTTGGGCATGTTATTTAATTCGTTGTGCCAGGTTTCTTTTTCTATACCGTGAGGTCAAAAATGTATCTACACATGTAATTTCCATGAAAATTTAGTGAGTTTAAATAATAGTACACTTAGAACAGTTTCTAGGAAGCACTCAATAAATATCTTAGTAGGTATTAAGTTTTGCATGATGTAACTCCTGCTTTCATCTTCATATTTATCTCATATAACATCCTAACACCCTCCCTACCAATCAAGCTTTGACTCCAGCCTTACTGACCACCTGGAGATAATTATTTCTTGTTCTCATTCATACTTATTTTTCATAAAATCTTTGTACCTACTGTTTTTTCACTTCAGAAATTGGGCTTTACTCTTTATTTTCAGACAAATGTAGGTCTTATGAGTTGTTTTCATCATGCCTCATTATAAAGATGTGATTATAATGATTTTAAATAATTATTGTTGACTTTATTGCTCTCTAAGTTGAATCTTCCACACTGGGGTCTTTGAACAGATTGTCTTCAGCCCTCTGTCACTAGTTCATATGGACCATATATAATACATATTAACTACCCAATTGTTTTGTTCAAATTATTATACTGAAAGAGTAAAAGGGATCCTGAACTCCCCTAAATGATAAAAATGCATTTGTATAAGAAGAAGTGGAATAATATAAGAGAGTTGATAATGTATTTGGGGAAACTAAGCTCAAGGATCCAGTGAAATAATTGCGGATTACTCAGAAGAGATGAGACATTTTTAAGGTAAAGACAACTCACCAAGATCCAGAAATAGAAAACTGAATAGCTGGGATTAATACCAAGGCAAATTTAGCTAAAATAAATATCAAACACGATTTTGTCAAGTATGAACTGTACCTAATATGGGCATTATGTTTAACATGGTTCACAGAATGATTTTTCTTTCCTCCTGGGACATCTTTTGAGAATCCTTCACAAGCTCAGTCTTTTTTTTTTTTTTTTCGCCTTTTTCTCTTTCTACCTGCCAGCATCCCCGCAAAGATATTTTTAACCATATTAAGCCAATCCTTTCCCCCCTAAAGAGGCTCAAAACCATACGAAACCACAAATAGGCATGTATGTCTTTGAGGCTGAAGGTTTGCCAAAGGAAAGTATTCATGCCAAATCAAACTTGAAACTCTAATGCTTTCACACTTAAAACATTGCAGTTTCATGGTAATGCAATGTCCAAGAAAACCACAGCATTAAAAAATTTTTCAACACTTCGTGATGTTAAAGGATAAATAAATGAAACATAACATTTTGATTAAACTGGAAATCAAATAAACTAAAGGTGCAGTTTTTCATCTTAGTTATTTTTTTTAATTTAGAAAATTTTAATATTTTAAGCCTAAGTAAAACTAAGATGTGAAACATTACAATGTTTGGTACAGAATGCATTTTAAAATAATAACTGCTAAAGTTAAGTATATACAAAAAGTATTACAAAGGCTCTTTGATGGGCAATGATTTCAAAGTTAAAAATAAACTTTTTTGTGAAATCAAAGTATATAATGTAACTAATTTTTTTGCAGTCTGTTTTTACTTAATGGTAAACAAAAACTTCCCCAATTTTTAAAGATATTTGTAGATTTTATGTCTGCCTTCTTTTCCAATATATTTAAATTATACACATGCTCTTTTTGATTGTTGTGTTTATTTTATTAGTGATTTTATTATAAAAATATGTGATCAGAGTGTATCTAATTTTAAGTTTATTACGTGTTTACTCTGTGCCAGGTAATGATCTATGCACCTCAAATGCATTAACTCATTTCTTTTTCAGAACAATGTTGTATGATTTATGTACTATTATTGAACCAATTATACAGATGGTAAAACAAAAGCACAGAAATACTGAATAAATTTTTAAACTTTACACAGTTTTCAAGTGGCAGAATTGAGATTTAAACCTTGACAAGCTTGAATCTTTATGCTTGATCATAAATAGTCTCCCTAAAATTTCTTACCATCTGTTTCTCTCTCTATCTGAACCAATTCAGCTTTCATTACAGTGAAACTGTCTTAGCTAGGGTCACTAAGTCCTTTCTGATTGCTAAATCTCTTGGACGTCTTTCTGAGTTTAGCTTGTTTCACGTCTTTGCCAAAATTAACGTTATCATCCATTTTGTTGAAACTCTTGTTTAGCTTCCATGAAAACACTCTTCATTTTCTTTTTATCATTCGGGCTGGGTATTTTTTATTTTAAAAATTATTTCTTTCACATATTCATTTACATCCTTTGTCTTAGTTTTGCTTTGTTTTTAAATTCAACCCTTCGCCCCCTTGTCATTATTTAAACATCATCTGAAAGCTGATTCGTATGCTTAAATGTTTTCTAGAAATCTACACTTGAATATTCCATAGACAACTAAAACTCAGCTTGGTGAAAGAGTTTAAGACACACCACCTCAAAATATACCTCTCTGCTGAAAGGTGCTTGTGTTAAACGTATTTAAAAAATAGCAGATGCAAGAAGGATATTTTGGACTCTGTTTTTAAAAAGTAGATAACATTCCCATGTTAAAGATGTCCCCCCTAAGCTAGATGGAAAGAAACATTCCTATGGCCAAGGATGAGAAGTCAAGACCAAGAGAAATTTGTAACAAACCTTGTTAATCTAACCTTTATCTTTCTAGTCACTTTTCCACTCAGTTAACCACCGGAGCTCAAGTCCCTTTGCCTTGTCACGCTTTTGCAATTTACTACCCTTTGTCCCACTCACTATAAGCATGCAACTCTAACTGACTCTTTGAGATCTTCATATTCTAGCAAAGATTCCTATGTATATGTTAAAAATTAAAGTTATGCAGTTTTCTCTGTTAACCTGTTTATGTCAGTTTAATTCTTGAGCCTTAAGAAGCTAGAAGCATTTTTTTTTCTCCCCTGTACTAGCTACACTTTATTCTCCATTTTCCCCTATTGAAACTGGCTCCTTATCCTTTAATTTTTGTCTCCATGCACGCACCTCCATCATCCAGAAAGTTGATTTTGATTCCTCCTTCTCATTTCCCCATCACCCTGAATCAGTTACCATGTTCATCCCCTTCATATCATGCTGTTGCCCCTTTCTGGCAGTGAACCTTCCAACTTCTTACCAGGATTAGACTATGGCTTCTCATCAGTCTCCAACTTCTCACCACTCTTCTTTCCCCATGACACACAAACATAAACAATGCTTCTGTTTCATGCCCAAATTCCTCTAAGTTAGAACCTCCAAGCTAGGAGACAACCTGATAGAAACCCTTCCACTCTGCCAACATTATATCTCTTCCCTCTCTACACGTTACCTGCGAACCTTTCACATACAGCCAGTCTTCAGTATTCACATATTCCACATTTGAGACTCTGTCTAGTCACTAAACTTTGTCTGTATCCCCAAAATTAATACTCTCACCTCTTACACAGTCACTCACAGACATGCACAGAGTGGCAAAATATATGAGTTGCCTCATGTACAAGTTCTTAGCAAAGACCAAAGATGTGGATGCTCTGCCTGGTTTGACCTCTGTTATTATACATGTGTCCTCTTCATGGTCTCTTTAGTGTTACATTTTTCACATTTTTAGGCTTTTGGTTGGTGACTTTGCTGTTTAAAATGGACCCCTAGCATAGTGGTAAAGTGCTGTCTGGCCTAAGTAAGTATGAGCAGTCTGTGATGTGCCTTATTGAGAAAATGTGTCTGTTAGTCAGAAAAGCTTCCTTCAGGAGTTAGTGATAGAGCTGTTGGTTGGCGGTGAGTTCAATGTTACTAAATCAATGATATATAGTAATAAGATTCCTCTAAACATAAACACACGTAAAACAAGGCAATGTAATTTTAAATTACATTCATTAAGAATATTATTATTTTGTAACATAAATAACAAATTGTTTTTGTTATGAATTAAGATTTTAACATAAAAAGGATGCAATATAAAATCATTTGAGTTAAGAGAAATCTCTACACTCTTAAAGTAATTCAGAAATATCAGAAAAATGTATTAGTTTATTTTTATATTTCTAAAACCTGTATGTATTCTCAAGATCTATTCAGTGAAAAGGCATAGAAAAGTAACAAACTATTCTATAAGCAAAGACAATTCAGTAGCAATTAGCACCTCTAACACCCATATTTAGGTCTCTAAACCTGATTTCCCACTGAAAGAATTCAGTATTCCGTAAAGAAATGTTTATTTCCAGGTCTGGGGCAAGAAAAGTACAAGATGATCATGGACCATCTGGTGCCAGGAACAAAAGGAGCCATCGAATATCACTGGAGCCCAGTTAAAATTACAAAACTAAATGAATAAAACTAGAAAACCACTTGACAGTGTCCCTCCTGTTCTACAATGTAGGAGAGCTATAACATTAAAGAAAATAATAACTGTAGTGATTGAAACCACAAGTTATGTTAGAGTACATGGATAAGTACTGGTATATATAAACTTGGTATGTATAAACTTGGACATTTCCTAGGACACAAACTCTTTATTCTAAACCAGGGATTGACAAGCTTTCTGTCAAAGACCTTGTAGTATAAGTATTTTAGCATTTGGGGGTCCACATCCAATCTCTGTTTCTTTTCCTCCTCTTTCAACAGGTCTACATAGTATGGCTGTTGCATGTTCTTTGTTGTTCTTACTAACACCCTTTAAAAAATGCAAAAAGTAGTTTTAGCTTATGAGCCATGCACGATGAAGCCTTGTGCTATGAACTATAGTTAGCCAACACCACTTTTAAAATAATAAGTCAAGGTAAGCATGATGAATATACTCTGACATTTTTGTAAAAACTGTATTTTACAGTAGCAAAACAGTTGATGAAAAATATTTATTTATGGAAGTTCAGCTACTGAGTTCAGAAATAATGGTAGAACTTTAAAAGGCCATCATTTGCAAAACCTAATTAAATAATGGATCTAAGTAATGATCATTATATTAAAATCATCAACTAAAAAGTTAATGGGGGATTATGTAAATAAAAGCATTAGGTTAGTATCACTTTAATCCAGTGATTCCTGAACTTCACCTCTTATTGGTAGCATGTGGGGAATTTTAAAAACTACTGATGCCTGACTCTTGGATTTTCAGACTAAATTGGTATGGCTTCAACAGGTTCTAGAAGGATAAAGGTTAGATTAACATGGTTTGTTTGTACAAACGTACACAACTCCTCTCATCAGTCTTAATGTGACTAGAGGTAACACAACCTCGTATTATGAGCCTCCTGATGAGCTGTGACAGGAAGTACATAGCATCACCCAAACACACAGCATTGCTACTTGTGCATTACAAAAATCAAAATGTTCCAGAAGGTGTGCTCTTTTTATATCAGTGGTCATATTCTACTATTACAAGTAAGTTTCCAGTATCATATATCAAAAATGCTGTTTAAAATCCATGTTCATCATAAGTTAAGAATATTTTCTTTTTCTACCCATTGATTTTATTCGAAATTTAAATAGACACCAAATTTATATTTCAATGAAACTAAATCTCTCTAATGTCATTATATGTTGCTCACATTTAAAATTTTATATAATAAGTTTTTCTGATATATTTAAATTGATTTATCTAAATTATTTTTTAATTGATATGTCTATATTTTCTTTTGGCATAAACTATCTTTTTCTATTTACATCAAATTCCTCTCAAACCAGGAAATATTTTAGCCTCAACTGTACCTAATCACTATATACATCAAAAACTTCATTTTAAACTTAAGGAAAAATTTACCAGTATATATAATTTTTATCTATGAAAGGTTCTTATATAAGTTAAGCTTTAAAATTAAGAAAAAAAACTGTGGTACATTTACACAATGGAATTCTATGCAGCAGAAAGAAAGAAGGAGCTCCTACCCTTTGAGACAGCATGGATGGAATTGGAGAGTATCATGCTAAGTGAAATAAGCCAGGCAGTGAAAGACAAATACCATATGATCTCACCTTTAACAGGAACCTAATCAACAAAACAAACAAACAAGCATAATATAAACAAAGACACTGAATTTGAGAACAGTCTGACAGTGACCAGAGGGGGAGGGGAGGGAATTTCAGGGGAAAAAGGGAACGGTTTAGAGCAACAAGTATAAAGGACTCATGGACAAAAACTATGGGGGGTGGAAATGGGAGGAAGGTGGGGAGGGCTGGGGTGGTGGGTTGGGGGCGGGGTAAAAGACAGAAAACTGTACAATATCAACAATTAAAAAATACTGATTAAAAATAAAATAATAAAAATGAAAAAAAGAATATCTTATGAATTATTTAGTTTTTATCCTTTGAGATTTAGTCTTTCCAATAAAATATTGCATAATAAAATGCTCATTCATGTTACTTTTTCATTACTGGTTGTTCCTGATTTTGAAAATTAACTTATTTTGGGGGTAAGCTGTATATTGGTAAGGAAATTTTTGCTATGCTTCCTTGACTTTTTCTGTGTAATTTAACTTTTATTAATTTAATGGCTAAACTAAATATCTTTGAAAACTATTTGATTATTTACATTTAAAGTGATAATTCTACATATATATTTGGAAAGAAGTACAAAAAACATTCTGGGAAATTGGGGTAAGGCGTCAGAGACGTGGCCTGGAAAAAAATTCTTTTCTACTGGTCATTTTTATTCATTTTTCTAATAACTTAGTGAACCCTCTCTATACCATTTGGGAGTGTGTTTTTTTTTTTTTTCATATTTCTTCTTCTACATTGTCCTTGGACTTCTGAAATTTCTTAATTTATCCTCTACCTCTTGCAAATTTTCTCAGATATATTGCATGTCTTTGTCTCTTTGATATGCCAGTATGTTTGGGAGGATTACTAAATTTGTAGCTCTCATATTACCAACTTGATTTATTTTATTTTATAACTCATTATTATATAACCCTGAATAGAGATTAAAAGCCCAGTTATCAAATAATCTGTGTTCTAAACTTTAAAATTTAAGTGGTGGGCCTTGGGTAAAATAAGAATAATAGTACCTGGCTCTATCTTAATAAGGTTTTAATAAGGGTTACATGTATATCAATATTTACAAATCACTTATCACTGTAGTCAGTACATAGTAAACCCTCAATGTTAACTATCATTTTAATTATCTGTGTTATACTAATCAAAAATTTGAAACACATTTCTTTCTCTTATTTTTGTTTTCCTAGTTGATTTCTTTGCCTTGGCCCCTTTTATTCAGGATTTTTTTTTTCTTTGATGATATATAGCAGCTTATCCATCTTTGAAAATGAAGGTGTACATTAATTATCAAGATCGGTGATTTTCAATCAGTGTGCCACTAAAATTTTTGAAACATGCAATACTGAATATTTAGTCAGGGACACTGACCTCTTTTCCCTTAGATTGTCAAATAAGGAATGACAACAGCCAACACAACAATACCGACCAGTTGTGAATGCCTTGTCTTGAACATAACTATAGAGGTCATATAAAAGAGTTGTATCTTATAGGTCATGTCATATAATAAGATTGTGTCTGATTCTTGGTTCCAGAAATCCTTATATACAAGTATAGGCACCTGATTTTTAAAAAAATCACTTTGGAACAAAAAGGGTAGGTAATTACCGTATTTTTCAGACTATAAGATGCACTTCCCTCGAAATTTGGGAGGGAAAGGGGGTGCTTTTTATTGTCCGAATGTAGCTTACCTGGCTAGTAAATGTAGTTTACATTTACATTGGTGAAATATTATGTTATTTATGTTATTAAATATTTTACCACATTTTTGCTTCAAAAAATTTTTTCCCCATTCTTCTCTTCTAAACCCTAGTTGTGTCTTATGTTCAGATGTGTCTTATAGTCCTAAAAGTATGGTACCTTTTTTTGTAAATTGATAAAAATTATACTGATATTGTGTCATATAGACAAAATATATATATTTTGGTGTGCCACAGAATTTTAGTAATTAGTTTAAGTGTGCCATAAGATGAAAAGGGTCAAAAATTGCTAATCTAGGTGGTTGGTGTAGTTCTCCTTTGTTTTGATTTAGGTAAATTTCTCTCATAGACTTGTTCTTTAATGGAGCACAGCTGAGGGCTCTTCATCAATATTTACTGTCAGTCAGGATCCAGTGTGGTATGTGAGCTGACAGCAAGAAGTAAGATTAGGAATTCCATCCTTACCAAAATAAGAGCAGATTTGTATTTGACATTGGAGGGCTTCGATATATTTCAGTATATTTAAGGCTGTCTTTGCTTTCACACAGTTTTGTAAATGGTCTAAACTCAAACTACTTCAAGTTCCACTTTGCAGATTCCATAGACTGCAACCTCACATGTGGTAACTCCGTTGGCAGATGGCTCATTTTTATTCTAGAGCAGTTTGTTCTGCCCTGATTTGGTTCAGCTCTTCAGAATGTAGTACCCATTCTAAACTCTGATGACTAGCCTAAGGCCTACTTAAAGATTTTGAGTTTATTAACTACCAGCTTGAAACTTTCAAAAGGTTTTAAGCCACAGTATTTTTTCTTCCATTTCTCCTATAATTCAATTCTATTTGTTTTATATCTTCCAGCATTTTGTCATAATTTCCAGATTGCTTAGGGCATATGTGTGTGTGTGTGTGTACATATATACATATACATACAAGTACAGATTATTAGTCATATAAAATTATCCTTTGGGTGGATGGTGTGTGCTGCATTTATATGCTGGATGTGACGTGGAAATTAAAGTCCTACTGAAAAATGTATAATAAAGAAGTTACATTTAATGGATGAACTCTATTTCCTCAGTTTTTTGACAAATTTTCTCTGGATTTCTTCTTATATTTTTTAAAAACCATAACTATTCTGTATTGGGGTGTGATCTTAGTAGAAGTTCTTAAACAATAGCATTTTTATTAGTTTTTTTCTTCTTTGGTTCATCTTACTTATACTCAGATTTTTAATAAATGACTTTATGCTGATTTTTTTTGCCAGATATTTACTTCTTGACATGAGATCTATTCTTTTAAAGAAATATATAACATATATATAACATATAGAATATGTTATATATAACATACATACATACATACATACATACATATATATATATAAATAACATAGAGAATAACTACTTGGATGTCTAACATGTAACGAAACTTGTATCATCACTCACCTCTCTCTCCTTCCCCTCTATCATATATCCAGGATTCTTTCTACAATTCTCATCTCACTGGATGGCACTTCCATGTATATAATCACCAAGACAGGTATTTGGGGAGCTACTCAGGCTACACCTCATTCTTCCTAGCCACATCTAATGAAGTAATAAGTCTCACACTTTCTTCACTTGACTAAGATAAAAAAAGAGCTATCTATTTTTGTTCCATTTGTCTTTATAATGATTCAGCCCAGATCCTCATTACCTATCACCTGAATAATTTTAATGGAGTCCCATGTAATTTATACATTGGCTTGTATCCATCGATGCTTTGCAACACATTCAAGTCAATGAATTTAACGCACACCATTTAACATCACCATAAAAAAATATCATCACTTGATCTGCTGTTCAGGATATATCTTCTGTCATGCCCTGCCTCACACTTCACTCTTTCTTGCAACTCCCTTTTGCACGCATGTGCATACACACGCAGGCACACAGTAGTGCAGTTCATACCCTTCTTTCTCCCCAGAAGGGAATCCTTTCATTTATGCAATAATTTGGTTAGAACATATAACTCATTTAAACTCAGCTCTTGTATTAGTTCCTCAGGGAGGAGTTTTTTAGATTTAATTAAATAATTTTTTATTTCACTTATTTCTGGACTCTAATGAACAAAATAAACTAACAAAATAGAAACAGACTCAGATACAGAGAACAGACTGACGGCTGTCAGAGGGGAAAGAAGTTGGGGGCCGGGTGAGAAAGATGAAGGCATTAAGCAAACAAAAAAGAAAAAGTCTCATAGGCACAAATAGTCTGGTGGTTACAAGAGGGAAAGGAAATGTGGGGGAGGTAGAAGAGGATAAAGGGGGAATAAATGGTGATGAAAGGTGACTTGACTTGGGGCTGTGAACACACGATACAATATATGGATGACGTATCATAGAATTGTGTCCCAGAAACTGATGTGATTTTATTAACCAATGTCACTCCAATAAATTTAATTTAAAAAATTAAATAATTTCCTCAATACAAGTTTTCCTTGCCTAAATTACCATAGTAGGTTTAAATTAATTTAGCTTTTTTATTTCCCGATGGAGCTAATTTTCCTCATGTGGGATTAGTATCTTACTCATCTTTCTGTCTCTGAACAGCCAGTGCAGTAGATAATAGGCCTTCAATAAAAGTTTACATTTTTTATTGAACAAGCATATGTACTATGTATTGCTCAAGAAAAAGACATAATTGAAATGTTTTCATGCTTAGATTTTTTTAAATATCACAGTAAATTGAAATAATCTTTATACCAAGTGATCATTCTTTCTTCTATTACAGATATTTTAATAATAGTATATCATTTGGCTTGGTGGTGATATTGTAATTTTCTAAATAATGTAAATTTGTGTCTGTTAGACATTATTTATCAATATATATTTAAGTGCACTACTTGAAATAGAGCACGAATTTAATATAATGTGAACTGTTAATAATCATTTTGAGAGAAATCTTTTGGGTTTGAGAATTTATCTATCACATAGATATTTTCTCAAATGACCTTCAAGTTAATTTTCCTATTACTTGAAGTTCTATGAAATAGAGTACAGAATCTGGCATCTTTCTCTCTTTTTCTTTTATATTTTAAATGAAAAAGTTAAGTATTTCTCAAATTGCTGCTTCAACTAAGGTACTTTTTTTAAATATCTAGACTTAGTTAAAAAAATAACTAAGGTATTTTTTTTAAAATATCTGTGACATTCTACAGGGCTAATACTATAGTTCTCCAACTGAAACATTCTCTTTTGAAATTCATAGTCATAAATCTCTCTGTTATTTGTAGTCTTCTATCTGAGGATTTCTACATAATATGCACTACATCTTTCCCAGATGACCCATGGCCTGAGAGACATCAGAGAGCTTTAGACCATCTCCTAGTTAGACTGCCATGTATATTAGAAGAAGAGACATTCTTTAATTTATAACTCCGTAGTATATCAAATTTCCATTTAACTTGTATGTTGCTATATTTTATTAATGCTTCCTGATGTGTTCAAATAAGTTATGCTCTCATGCCAAAAATGATTGTACTGTCTGTGTTTTTATTGGTTTACCATTTTCTCTAGAGACCTGACTAAGCATCATACTTTTGAGATTGCTGTTAAGTGAAAGTTAATCTTGAGAGAAAATGTTGAATGTATAAAGGAGAAAAAAGCTTTCCTATTTGTTTTATTTTCTAACTCTAGTATATAAATCTACTGTTCAAGTTCCTACAAATTAGTAATGAAATATTTTATGATACTTAATAAGTATGTCCAAATCAGGAGACGCAAGTGAAGAGTTACTTACATCCAGAGAGAATTAGTTCACACAAAAGATAAATTAGCTGAAATGTGATTATATAAAAGTAGACAGAATTTTGGCAAAGAAAATACCTTCTAGAGTATACTTTTATATATTTTAGTCTACGAATCATTTGGGGGGCTCCAAAGATCCCCAATGTCATACAATATTAAATAGTTTTTCTTCAAGCAGAATTGATCTGGTTCTACTTCCCTAAGCCTATAATTCTAGTGACTACAAAATCATAACTGTGCCATAATTAGAGATTTACCATCTTTCAATCATTTCTGTTTACTCTGATGCATTTATGATTAGTTGGAAGACTACCAGCTTTAGCAACAAACTTGTATTTTTTTCTCTGACTATTCACAGTTAATTATATGATGTTAAATTCCAATGGAAAAAAGAAATTACCGTTTTCACAGACTCATTGACAGCATTAATGTGAATGTGGACAGTGCGTATACATAGTAGAAGGTAATAAGTATCCGTTCTCTGTTTCCAGATTGTTTTTCCTTTTCCTCCAAGACCTGAGTTCTTTTTCCTTGACATCTTTGGACTAAGACCTAGAAAACTCAAAAGATATTTTTTGTGTTCCATTGGTAATCTTTGATTGTATTGAAATAATATCTCCACTGCTAGTAGTCATGAATGATATCAGTTTGTTCAACAAGGCTGAAACTGAATTTGAAAAAAAAAAAGCTACTTGATTGGTTTATTTTATTAATTTAGATAACCAAATGGTTAAATGACAGCAAAATAATTACCTCATGAAAAATTATGAGAGCTTTTAAAACTTCACTTTGGATTAAATATGGAGAAGAGGAAGTTGATATTTCTAATCTTAGAGGTAAAGGCTCTACTCATTCCCTGAGAATGGTAATCAATTTTTTTTAAATTATAATCTAAAATGGACAAGATTTTAATGCAAGAAGAACTAGAAAATCCTCCCTAAAACATAAAATCATTACCTTAGTTAAATAATGTTTATATTTTAATAAACTTTTTATTGAAGTATAACCTAAGCACATAAAAGTGTACATGTCATCAGTATAAAGAACAAGTTTGTCACAAAATAAACACATATCCATCGTTGTGTTAAAGATTAAAATTGAAAGATTTAAAAATATGCATTAATTTAATATAGCGATCATAAACTTATTGTTAACATAATGTATTTTTATGTAAAACAATTACATTTTTCAAACAGAACTGTAAGGAAAAGATCATTACCCATTTTTCAAACTCTTTAATATCAGTAATAATGGAAGAAAGTTATATTTTTGTATCAGCTTCTGCATTCTCTTGCTATGTGTTGTTTGTTTAATTACTTTGAAGAAAATATAGTCACATGCAAATACATAGTGGGAAAGGGAAGTCTGTTTTACTATATTTTTCAGGTAATTGTGGATATTTTTGACACTACAGAAATGCTCTATATGTGGTAATTTCTTAAAGGTAGGTTAGAATATGGAACTGTACTAAATCACCCCTTGTACCTCTGCCACTTCTACCCCTGGATAAAGCAAATGTCTTATTTCTGCCACCTTAGATTAATTTAACCTGTTCTTGAACTTAATATGAGTGAAATCAAACACTGAACACTTACAAGAGAATAAGAATGAAGACAGCCAATAATGTCTTAATATTATGAAAACAGTATTTGTCTTTGTAGACCACCTGCAAGAGCCTCAGCGACCACTAAGATTTCCCTAAGCCATCCTTTGGGAACCACTATGATGGTATAGTATTTCATCATGTGAATATACCTGATTTTTAATCTACTCTATTAATAAATATTTAGATTGTTTATTTAAAAGATTATTCATGCCCCAACTGTTCTTCAGTCTTCTTTTGTTTTATATGTGTTTGTTTCTAGATTCTATAATACTGTTTTGTTTTAGTTGTCTAATGCTATAACAATAAAATAAAATTTTACTTATTGTGGCTTTACAATACTATTTGATATGCCATAAATAAGTCTTCCAATTTATTTTTAATATTGTCTTCTCTAATTTTAGTTTTGTACTTAAATATTAATTTTAGAATCTGAAATATCCCTGTGTTTTTTTTCCTCTGTGAACTCACACAAAACATTGGTTACAATCCTAGGAATCTTTTTTCTTTTCTTTTTTTTTTTTTTTTTTTTTTTGATGCAGTGGTTGTAACCACTTTAAAATTTTTTTCAGCTTCTATGTAATTTCCTCAGAAAACTAAATATGGGACTGCCTTGTGACCCAGCAATTGCATTGCTGGGACTATACCTTAAGAATCTTGAAACACCAATCTAAAAGAACCTATACACCCCATTGTTCATAGCAGCAGAATTTACAATAGCCAAGTGTTGGAAGCAATTTAAGTGCCCATCAGTGAATGAGTGGATCAAAAAACTATGGTGCATTTGCACAATGGAATATTATGCATCAGACAGAAAGAAGGAGCTCCTACCCTTTGCAACAGATTGGATGGCTCTGGAGAGGATTATACTAAGTGAAATAAGCCAGGAGGTGAAAGACAAATAACATATGATCTCACCTATAAGTGGAACCTAATTAACAAAACAAACAAGCATGCAAAATATAACCAGAGACACTGATTAAGAACAAATGGACAGTAACCAGAGGGGAGGTGGGAGGGGATAGTGGAAGGATCAGGGGGAAGGGTTTTCAGGAACATGTATAAAGGACACACAGACAAAGCCAAAGGAGGGTAGGATTGAGGGTGGGAGGTGGGTATGGCTAGGGTGGGGTCAATGGTGGGAGGAAAATGGAGACAACTATCCTTGAACAACAATACCCTTTGCGACAGCATGGATGGAACTGGAAAGCATTATGCTAAGTAATCCAGGTGGTAAAAGACAGATATGATCTCACCTTTAACAGGAATCTAATCAGCAAAACAAACAAACAAGCAAAATATAACCAAAGACACTGAAACTGAGAACAGGCTGACAGTGACCAGAGGGGAAAGGGGAGGGAATTTCAGGGGAAGGGGGGAAGGGTTTGAAGGAACTAGTATAAAGGACACAAGCACACTAACAGGGAGGGGTGGAGATGGGAGGGAGGTGAGGAGGGCTGGGGGTGGGCTGGGATGGGGGTAAAGGGCAGAAAACTGTACTTGAACAACAATTAAAATTAAAAATTTTTAAAAAAGAAAAAATAATTATTTCCAGCTTCTAATTATTCTGGTTTATGGGAATATAATTATTTTTTTCTATGGTGTAAATTTGCTTATTTGTCTTAATAATTTATATAATTTTGTTTGTTTTTCTCATGCAAATTAATGTAATCTGAAATAATGACAATTATATTTCTCCTTTTCCACATTTCTCTTCCTTGTTTTATTACACTGGCTAGGAAATAGCTCAAGTAAAATGTTAAATAGAAGCAATGATATCAGATAGTGATTCCTGATTCCCAAACTGAAAGGAAAATGTTTCATTACTATTTAGTAATTAATTAATAAACAATTTCATCAAGTTTGTTTGCTCTAGATTTTTTGTACAAGTTTCTTTATATTCCTAGTTTACAAATACTTTTATGTCATGAATGTAGATGTTATGAAATTCATTTTCTGAACCTAAAATATTAGTTTTCTTTTTACATCTTTTTAATATAATTAATTATATCGATGGACTTTTTAAAGGAACCTTAAATTCCGAATAAATCCAAACTGGATGAGATTTTACATAGATACAAACAAATCCAAGGTAATTGAATTAAGAATGTTACATTTAGAATTTTAAATTTTGTATTCATGAAAGAGACTTTCTTGAACTTGTATTTGTATATTGCCCTTGTCAGGTTTAGGTATTAAGGCAATTTTGGTATTAAGGTAATGTACTCTTAAACCAGTTAGGGGGTGTTAATATTATTTTTGTGTGAGTGTATACATTGATATTTTCTTTATTGGTGGAAGAAGGGTGGAAGAAATGCTTATTCAATACCTTTAATGATTAAAGATTAAACAATGTCTATATCTTGTTTTTTGAAAAATAAAATATTATTTATTGTATTTTTTCAATTACCATTTATAACCATTTAACCTTACCACTTTCACCCATCACCCACCACTTCTTCACAATTGCTTCATTGTTGTCTGATTCCATGAGTCCTTCCCTTTTAATTTTCTTTTCTGCTAAATCCCTCCACCCCCCAATAATATGCCCATCCCAAAGAGCTGTCAGCCTGCTCTGAGTCTGTCTCTATTTTGTTTGTTAGCTCAGTTTGTTCATTCGATCCATAAATGAATGAAACCATATGGCAATTGTCTTTCTCTGACTGGCTTATTTCACTTAGCATAATGTTCTCCAGGTCCATCCATGCTTTTGAAGGGGGTAAAATAGTCTTCTTTATTATGGCCAAGTAGTATTCCATTGTATAAATGTACCATAGCTATTGTATCCATTCATCTGCTAATGGACACTTGGGCTGTTTCCAAATCTTGGCTATTATAAATAATGCTGAAATAAACACAAGAATGCACGTATTCTTTCAAATGAGTGTTTCAGGTTTCTTTGGCTAAATTCCTAGTAGAATCACTGAGTCAAAAGGCAGTTCCATTTTAAATTTTTTTAAAGATGTTATTTATTTATTTTTTAGAGAGGGGGAAAAGGGGAGAAAATGAGGGAGAGAAACATCAATGTGTGGTTGCCTCTTGCATGCCCCCTACTGGGGACATGACCTGCAACCCAGGCATGTGCCCTAGACTGGGAATTGAACCTGTGACACTTTGATTTGCAGGCCAGCACTCAGCCACTGAGCCACAACAACCAGGGCTCTATTTTTCATTTTTTGAGGTAACTCCATACTGCCTTATACTGTGGCTATACCAATCTGCATTTCACCAACAGGATTTCCCTTTCTCTACTTTTTTGCCAACACTTGTTTTTTGTTGTTTTATTGATGATAGCCGTGCTGACAGGTGTGATGTGATATCTCATTGTGGTTTTAATTTGCATGTCTCTGATGACTAGTGTCATTGAGCATCTTTTCACATGTCTATTGGTCATCTGCACCTTATCTTTGGAAAATTGTCTATTCAGGTCCTTTGCATTTTTAATTGGACTTTTTTCTTTTTTGGATGTTGAGTTTTAAAAGTTCTTTAAAAATTTTAAATATTAACCTCTTATTAAACCTCCCAGTTTGGTCCTGGGAGGAGGTTAGTGTAGCTTCCACCCAATCCACTATCTTGGATCTCTGAAGAAGCATGGGTCTTGAGCAGGAAACTAGTCTAATCCAAGTCCACCAATACAAAACTGCTCACTCTTCTTAGGGATTGGTGGCTCATATCTTTTTTGTTTGTTTGTTTACTCCTTAAAGTACATGCGTAATAAGATGCCTACATCTTTAATGTTGAGTTCCTTGATTTTTAATGACATTGCACATTCAACTTTATATCCCTTTTCTAGTCACCCCTCAAACCTTTCCTGCTTCTACCTCGGGATACAAAAAAATGTCTTATTTCTGTCACTATCCTTAATTTCACTTGTTTTTAGACTTCATCTAAGTGGAATCATACAATATGTATTGTTTAGTATTGCCTTCTTTCTCTTCATGTAATGTTATTAAAATGCATCTCTTTTATTGTATATGTGAGTCATTCATTTATTTTTATTATTTAACCTTGTTGCACTGTATAGTATATCACAATTTACCCACTTTCTGCTAATGGACATTTGGGTTCTGTCTAGTATGAATTCACTCTCTGCTTGAGCTGAGACATCCATCTTTTCTTGCCTTTGAACATTAATGCTCCTGGTTCTTGGGCTTTTTACCTCAAACTAGGACTTTATGCTATTGGTCTCTCAATTCTCTGGCCTTCAGACTTGACTTAAGTTATACCACTGGCTTGTCTGGTTCTCCAGTTTGCAAATGGTGGATTATGAGACTTCTCTTCCTTCTCTCCCTCTCTCTCTCTCTAATTCTGTTTCTCTGGAGTATCCTGACTCCTATACATATGTTTTCTCACCATTGAATGTTAGATATGATGGTGATGACAGGAGGCAGGAACAGATCAAGAGGAACTGTAACTAAAGAATTGCAGTGGAGAAGCTTCATTTATATCTGGACCTGGTATAAATGATGGTATCCTTGATCATGAGGTAGATCTTATGTGATTATGGATAAAAACTTTGGAAGGTCTTGAAAGGGAATGAGTATATTTGCTTTGTGGAGATATATAAAGAATTTATGGTCAGAAGGCATATTTACATAATTTTAAAAGATAATCGCAAATTCTTTGACATTTCTTCCATAAAGAAGTTGAGTCTAGCCCTGGCTGGTGTAGCTCAGTGGACTGAGCGTGGGCTTGCCAACCAAAGGATTATGGTTCAATTTCTAGTCAGGGCACATGTGTGGGTTGCAGGCCAGTTCCCAGCACGGGATGCATGAGAGGCAACCATACATTGATATTTCTCTCCCTCTCTCCTTCCCTTCCCCTCTAAAGATAAATAAATAAAATCTTTAAAAAAAAAGAAGTTGAGTCTATGTCCCCTGTTCTTGAATTTGAGTGGACTATGACTACTGTGACCAATAGAATATGATAGAAGAAGTGTTACATGACTTTTGAGGCTGTTATAACGATCAAGCAACTTGTTTCTTAGAGAACTTGCTCTTGGAGTCCCGAGTCATTTGGATTATTTGCATATAGGAAGAATACTACCAACATTAACTTTTGCCTGATGTCAAGATTTCAAGGTTTTCTCTATAAAACAATATAAAATTACATATGATTATCTACCTTTCTATTTTTCTTCAAATTCTGGTAATATTCATATTCATTATCAATTGATATATATTATTTATGGTTGGCTAGTTCTTACAAATGTATCAACAAAATAAAAATAGTGTCACATACATTAACCTAAAAATATATTTTTAAATGATTATTATTTTTGCTGTCTCTGGAAGTAGTTAATAAAATGTAGAGGAGAAAGAAGTATAAATGATGGTAAAAAGAGCCTAGACAAAATCTAAATTTCAAGAATATAAGCTCCAAGATTTCTATTTAAAAGTGAAGAGAACAAAAGAATATAATATGATGAATGTCAAAATCACTACTAATTGATTGATAGTTTTATTAATTTATCATTGTTTTCTTCAAAGTTTAATTTGTCAAAGTATAGGTATAGATCAATGACTAAGGAGATTAATTATAAAGAAAGAAGAGTCTATATTTATCAAGCTCTACTCAATTATATTTTGATTTTTTTGTTTTGACCCTATTTATCTTAGGGACCATTATGTTTTTTGATTCATGGCTCTTGATACATTGACTTTTAGGTAATTCTTTGTGGTGAAAATATTAGGGACTTTAATTTTCTACATATTTTAATTAATTTTTAAAGGTTTATTAAGTACATTTCAAAGACTAGTGTTTTGGTTTTATAGGACCTAATTTTTATTAACTAACATTCAGTTGCAGTGGGAGGTTTTAACTTTTTTAAAGTTACTCGATTGTACTGACTCAAGACCTTCTGATTTGGTTGCTCAGTATTAGTCATAATATAACAGATGTAGAGCCTAGTAATTCCCCATAGGTTCATGAGGTCATTTATGAAAGGAAACTATTGTTTACAAATTCATCATGGTCTTTTTATACTGTATATTTAAGAAACAACTTTCTAAATTTAGTATAAAGGAAAATGATGTCACAAATTTAGTCTTATTTGGAATTCCTAAAATTAAGTTATTTTTTCATAGAGCATAACACATTGATTTTCAACATCTGTATACTTTAGAGATTACCGTAATTCAAATAATCATTAAAATACCATGTGCCTACACTCTGACTACATTTGTAACTATGAAGTATCAGTTAGATCCCCTTGAATTTCTGCCTTAAAATGGACAGACATAAGAATAAGTGGAAAATTAAAAGGACAGAAATGAAAAAAATAATAGTTATATTAATAGATTCAGAGATCCTAAACTTTATTACAACTTAGGTGTCTATGAAATAGAAAAGCATCATTATAAGAAAAATATAGATTCACAGGAGAGCAACTTTATGTTTACAAGTATTAAAATATTAAAAATAGGCTGCAACTTCCAGCCAAGAGTGAGGTATAGGTGGACACACTGTGCCTGCTCTCACAACCAAAATTAAGGACAATGAATATTTAGAAACAAGAAAACAACCCCAGAACTGATAGAAAATTGAACTGTATGGAAGCCCAACAACCATACATCCAGACGGGTAAGAGGGGTGGAGTCAAGGCAGGAAAAAGTGGAGGTGTGGACCCAGGCACACAGGTAGCAGTGGCTAGCAGTTCCCAGGTGTGCAGGTGACTGCTAGCGGACCCTAGGGTAGGGGGTGGCAATTGTGCAGACCCAGTGAGGCAGTGCAAGGCAGCTGGCTGACCAGGTGGTCCAACATTCGTGCACAGATAATCCAGGTGAAGAAGCAGCGGAAGGGACTGGAATCCAAGAGAGAGAGGAGCAAGCGCCATTGTTCCCTCTTTGACCCCGCCCCCACATACAGTGTCACAACTCAGCGACTAGGCTGCCCTGCCCTGGGGAACACCTAAGGCTCCACCCCTCATATGTATAACAGCTGCGACCAGACCAAAACAAAACAAAACAACAACAACAACAAAAACAAAACAAAACAAAAAAACCCAAAAAACAAAAACCACCAAAAATGGCTTAAACTGGAGAACAAATCAAAGCTCCAGAGCCAATTCCTCTAAGCGTCGAAGAGATAGCCAACCTATCAGATGCACAGTTCAGAGCCCTCATGATCAGGATGATCACAGAATTGGTTGATTTTGCTCACAAATTAGATGAAAAAATGCAGGCTACAATACGTGAAATGAAGGTAAATGCATGGGAAACCAATAGAGATGGGAGGAAAACTGGAACTCAAATCAATGGAGTGGACCAGAAGGAAGAAGGAAACAACCAAACAGAAAACAAGGAAGAAACAAGAATTCAAAAAAATGAGGAGAGGCTTAGGAACCTTCGGGACATCTTCAAACATCCCAACATCCAAATTATAGGGGTACCAGAAGGGGAAGAGGAAGAGCAACAAGTGGAAAACTTATTTGAACAAATAATAAAGGAGAACTCCCCCAATCTGGCAAAGGAAACAGATTACCAGGAAGTCCAGGAAGCTCAGAGAGTCCCAAAGAAGTTGGACCCAAGGAGGAACACACCAAGGCACATCATAATTACATTAGCCAAGATTCAAATGAAGGAGAGAATTCTAGAAGCACCTTCAAAGGAGACAGTCACCTTCAAAGGAGTTCCCATCAGACTGTCAGCTGATTTCTCCAAAGAGACCTTACAGGTAAGAAGGGGCTGGAAAGAAGTACTCCAAGTCTTGAAAGGCAAGGACCTACATCCAAAATTGCTCTATCCAGCAAAGCTGTCATTTAGGATGGAAGGGAAGATAAAGTGCTTCTCAGATAAATTCAAGTTCAAGGAGTTAATCATCACCAAGCCCTTATTCTATGAAATGTTAAAGGGACTTATCTAAGAAAAAGAAGATAAAAAAAGACAGCAAACTCACAGCTATTAACAACCAAACCTAAAACAAAAGCAAACTAAGCAAACAAGTAGAACAGGAACAGAACCACAGAAATGGAGATCATATGGCGGGTTAGCAACAGGGGAGTGGGAGGAGGAGAGAGTGGGGAAAGGTACAGAGAATAAGTAGCATAGACGGTGGGTAGAAAATAGACAGGGGAAGGGCAAGAATGGTGTGGGAAATGTAGAAGCTAAAGAACTTATGACACATGGACATGAACTTAAAGGCGGGGAATGTGGGTGGGAGGGGCTGTGCAGTGTGGAGGGGAATGATGGGGGAGAAATGGGACAACTGTAATAGCATAATCAATAAAATATATTAAAAATAAAAATACAATATTTTGTTAATAAAACAATATAAAAGGAGGTATATTGGGACATCAAAGCACAATAGGGGAGAAGAGTGAAAGGTAAGATTTTTTTTTAATGTAATTGAAGTTGTTTTTAGTGTAAATACACTGTTATATCTATAAAATGTTTTATGTAAGCCTCATGACAACCACAAACCTAAAATGTATAGTAGATTAAAAAAAGACATAGTGAAGAAAATGGAATCATACCATTATAGAAAATATCAATTCACAAAGAAAGGAATGAAAGAGGAAGAAAGGAAAAGGAAATGCCAACACACACACAACCCCCGCCCCCCAGGAAACAGTAAGATAGTGTTAGTAAATATAGATATTTACTCGAAATGTAAATGGATTAAATTCTTCAATCAAAAGGCACAGAGAGACAGAATGGAAAAAAATATGAAGGGCCAACTATATGCTACCACAAGAGAATTACCCCAGTTTTAGAGACACAGATAGAATTCAAGTAAAAGGATGAGAAGGGAACCCAATGAGTTCAGGGAAAGTTGTACTTATGTCAGAAAAATAGACTTTAAGCTAAAAATCATTAACAATAGACAATGATAAAAGAGTCAATTTGTCAAGAAAATATAATAATTGTAAGTGTATATGCACCCAATATTGGAGCACCTAAATATTAAACAAATACTGATAGATCTAAAGATAGATACAGACAACAATGCAACAATAGTAAGGGACACCAATAACCACTTTCAACAATGGGTAGATAGATCATATCATCCAGACACAAAGTCAACAAGGAAACCTTGAACTTGAACCATACATTAGACCAAATAAATCTTACAGACATAAAACATTCTATCCAACAACAATAGAATATACCTTTTCTGGTCCACAAGGAAGATTTTCCAGGATCGATAATGTGATAGATCACAAAATTTTTTGTAGCAAATTTAAGAAGACTGAAATCATACCAGGTATCACATCCAATCACAATGGTCTGTAACCAGAAATGAATAACGAAAGAAAAGCTTAAAATTTTTACAAATCTGTAGAAATAAAATAACACACTCCGAAACCAATCAATGGATCAAAAAATGATCAAAGTGGAAATTATCTTACTTAGTTTTAGTAAAACAAAGAAAAAATTCTTCCTGTTATGTTCCCATCAAAACTCCCATCATATACAATGTGTCAGATTGAAGTAATAGGAAAGGGGTTGTATTTCCTATTTATCACTGTAATTTACAAATAAAACAAAACAGTGTTATTAGGGACAAACGTCCATGAACAAATATTGCTTTTTCTTTTCTGTACGCCAGATAATTTCTGAAACATCTGAACCTCTGCTGATAAAAAAAGTCTTCATGACTTTATTCAAAACAATCTTGTTAGATTGTATCGTGACAACTCTCACATCAGCATGCATTTAAAAAAACACCAAAATCGGTGGATTTTTGTATAGTCATTTTAATATTGAATAGGAAAGAAAATATACAACATTTTTAGCATATTATGCTTTATTACTTCAAGAAAAGTAAAAATGCAACTGAAATGCAAAAAGAGATTTGTGCAGTGTATGGAGAAGGTGCTGTGACTGATTGAATATGAGAAAATTGGTTTGTAAAATTTTGTGTTGGGGATTTCTTGCTGGACGACGATGCTCCACAGTCTGGTAGACCAGCTGAAGTTGATAGCAATAAAATCAAGACATTAATGGAAAACAATCGACATTCTATCATGTGGCAGATAGCTGACATACTGAAAATATCCAAATCAATAATGTTATTGGTAAAAATGAAAAATGTGTCTTTTATTTTACAGAAAAAAATAACATGAAATTTTTGGACAACACAATTACAATTTTGTTGCTCAAAACAGTATTTGGATTTTAAAAATAATTTAAATACCTAAGATAAAAAAATTAAATTTCTTATCTTTCAAGGAGCTCCTTACAAATTGCAGTTAAACTATGATAGCAAATGTTAAGAATACTTTGATTAAAAATAATAATATATTTTATAAATTAAAACTCCTAGGTTTTTAAAACAGAAATCTACACTCTTGCCAAGATCTTTTATACTGTCACACACACATTAGATGCTCTTGAAATAAGAAAAAAATTCTTTTCTGTTATTTTATATGATATTTTAAATTCTTGTTATTTTTTAACCTATCAGTTGTAAGTAAATTTGATAAAGAGCTTCTACATAACACACATTTTAATAAGAAATTCTTAAATATCTGTATGTAGTAGCTATTGATGGCACACCCAGAGGCTATGCTGTCGTTCTGAATATATTGGCCTGACTTATCACTTAAAAGCAAGGTAGTTCTGGTGGATGAAACACATACAGATGTTTGAAATTTATGGTACAAATTAGAGAGGGGAAAATGGTCTTAAAAAGCCAAACCTGTTTAAAATGCAAAATTGTCTTTTAAAAATTCTCCTTATGGAAACACAGCTTTCACTGAAGTTTTGTCTACATTCGTAATCATTCTCTATGAGATTTGCCAACGTTCACTGTCTATCCCCACTGGAAAGAAAAAAATGGATGTTTTCCATCTGCAGCAAAGTAGAGTCAAAACAAACGTATTTAAATTGGAAACATTTGTGGCCAAAAGAGCTGTTCTCCATGAAAACATCTGGTTGTACTTTTAAGCCATTGCCAAATAAACGCATGCTGGAAAATCTATTTTATGCCACACATGGTCACCCATGTAGATGTAGCTAGGCTAAAACTGTTTTCATTTGAGGTCAACACCCTGTTTTAGAAAAGAAGTACAGATTCGTGAGTGTGGGTGATTTTTAACAATACTGCTGGAGTGGCTATTGAAGTTTGAACATGTCTACTTTCAGACAAGGAACAGAATATGACAAGCAGAGATTGTGATAGTTTTCAGGTAGACCATGCAAAGATTGAAATAATGACTGTTATGGAACAGATCAAATAGCTACTAACTTGTGAACAAAGACTGCTTGTGGTTTCTGGTTTCTGCTAGTTTAGGTTATTTTATTTTTTTTATTTACATTGACTCAAAATGATAATCAATGGAAAAGATGTAAAGAGATAGAATTTCAGACTACAGTATTTGGTTAACTAAGATTATTTCTTAGGGTAAGTAGCCCCCAAATATCAGTGGCCTAACACAAAGAAGTTTCTCTTTCACTGAAGCCTGATGCAGATGTTTTTGGTTGGTGGGCAGCTTTTCACATTGTCTTTCAGGAACACAGGTTCTTTCAATCATGTGACTCTCTCCATCAGCAGAGCAGCAAGACTACCGAAGGTCAATCTGTATGCTGCTCATCAGACAGAGTTTACAGGATCATACTGGAGATTTTTATTGCCAGGACTAGCATGGTATACTGTACTTCCTTCCACATCTCATTGGCCACACCTAGTGAAAGGAAGACTCTGGTACTCTAGCTGTGTACCAGGAGAAAGAGCATATGGGTTTTGGTGAAGGTAAAGTTATCTCTGCTATACTCAGGAGTGGAATTAAATAGAAAGCTCTTCAAATATTAAAACACTTGATTTTTTATTATCATATAATGTAATGTCAAAGCAGAGTGATATTACCTATTTTATAATAAATGTCACTGGACTTTGTCTCTCTTTTTCATATAGGATACTGGCTACCTATAAATTAACCCATAAGTATGCTTCTAAAAATGTCTCACAGGCACTTAAGAAAACACCTACTACTGCCACACCATCTTTTATCTGCTGGGCTGGATCTATTCATCATGTACCATTTCCTGCTACATCTGCCTGCATCTTTTGATGGATCATCCACTGTATCCTGCTGTGTCTAAATATACTATCCACATTTGAAGACAAGATAGCATGCACACAGTGATCTGTTGCAAAATGGGTAAAGGCTGTTAGAGATGCATCCAGGTAGAGGGAAGGCACAACTTTACCTCTACCCTCTTAGGGTCTTTGCCTGGGCTTGAGAATTAAATAGACATGAGACAGAGCAACAGGAGAAAAGCACACACATTTTTACATGTATTTGGGAGATCCTTTAGGAAAATAAAGACCCCCCCTCAAAAAATAGACGTAATTGCTTATGTATAATATACCAGGTTGAAAAAAAGTAGCAACTGTGGAAAAATAACCAGAATATATGGGAAGACTAAGGGAAGACAAAAGTAATTTTAACACTGTTTGTATAGCTCTTTCTTGGCCTCAGCTCTGCATCGCTGGTGATAAAGTTGCTTCTCCCCTCCTGGTAGAGGGAGGAAATCTTTTACATGAGAAATTTATCTCGTATTCAGAAATAAGAGGGGAGATCAGAATACCCTTCTTGCATCTGCTATTTTTCAAGTGTCTGTAGCTCTCAAAATAAGCCTTATGCAAAAGTGATATATTCGGGGGTAGCATTTCTGCTTACGTTTCCTCTTGTCTCTCAGAGACCCTCATAAGGCATCAGTTTCTGTCTCCACCCCTCTTTCTGTAGGCTTCAACATACTTATCTTAGTCTATTAGAAATGTCTGAACGAGTCTATGTATGACTAAACCCTTTTTGCTCAAGTGAGCCTGCACATAAATTGTCATATTTAATCCTTACAAGAAAGTCTAAGACGCATATCTGAACTAATTATCACTTCTATTATTTATTATCACTTCTATAACTATTATCACTTCTGTTTCTCAGATGAGGGAATTTAACCTCTGGAAAAGTTAAGCGGTCTGTCCCTTGTAGCAAGGTGCCAGACCAGATCTCTGAATCCAAGGGTTCAGGCTTTTAAGCACTACACTATTTTAATTCTTTTAACATTCAGACAAGGCCCTCTACAGTTTTTCATTTCTATCATATGTGCTTCATCTTTACTTTTTTCTCCCCTCTCTAAAATGTCTATTACTTCCTTTTACTGAGAACAGTGGTGTTGAACTTAATCCCAGGTTAGTGCTCTGATAAAACTCACTGAGGGAATGAGAGAATTTTGTATCAAAGACTGTAGGGACAGGGACTGTACATGCCAGACTAAAGGGGGAGCTACCATTTATGATGAGCCAATGAACGTCATGTGGAAACACATGCTACGTGTTGCTGATCTTACGATTTTTTGAGACAAGTGAGGAATGTGGATTTTTATGTACAATATTCAGATTTTTAATTATTGGTGTTTTACTCACTTTTTTTCCTTAACAATAGAGGTTTCTAATGGGCCATCCATGAATGAGGTCAATCTCTCTGCTCATTTATTTTTATGGATGGAAGTAAATTGCACTCTTCATGGTTGTTTGTATTACGGATTTAATAACCATTACATATTTAGTGCTTCATTCACTCAGTTATTCCTTCATTGATTCCTTCTTTGATTAATTCATGTAACCCATACATTCATTCATTATTTGATTATTCAATGAATTCTGTACTATGTACAATGCACATAGTACAAAGGTGAAAAGAAACTATCCCTGCTTTCAAAGTTCTCATCAATAGATATAGAAAAGAGACACACTAATAAGGAATTAAATATTTTTGATAAGTGCATTAATAATGGAAGGCATAATTAATTCTATATGAGGGTGGTTTTTGTTTCCAGTGATAACTGGAAACTTGCCAGGGAGAAAAGACATGAAAAGGACAGTACGTGGAAATCCTAGGTAGTTGAAGACAGCAGAGTACAGTTGAGAAACCTGGAAAAGGTTCATATGGCTTGAGCAGAAGATGCTATTGGGAGTGATGGAAACCAAGATATAAGTTTGTGAGAATAAACAATACCTGATGGAACACTGATTCTTAAATATGAACATGGATCATATTACCAAATCTATATTTACTAACATATTGTTTAGATGTGTGTGCTTGATTGTTCTCTTTAAATACATGTTAGAATTCATAGATGCCATAATAACTATCCTTGTAGACTAGATAACTACCACAGTGCCACCAGCATATGCACATATTACTCAATAACTGCTTGTCGAGTGAACATATTAGTGAGTGAGTCTGATGGCTGCTTGTCTTAGAATGTTTGCGCTAAAATTGATGATATTTCACTATTTTTAAAAATAGGATACATAGGGATAAATGAATGATTCAAAAACAATTATCCATGAAATCATATATATGCTTCTCTGGAGTATACTTAACAAAAATTATCTTGTTTGTGTTGAACTTTTGTTAGTATATCAATAAGGTATAAATGCTTAAGTGGATTGATATTCTCAATAAGACCAACTGTAACTGCCATCTACAACAGTAGTGCTTTGAGAGTGAAAGGCCATTTAGTGATTATGCAAGGGTAGCAGGTGGAAACCTGCACTGTTCCCAGCCAATCACAGAGGACAGTCATTTTATCACTAATCACAGAGGTGTTTAATGGAATGCATGTTTCAGATATTTATGCATTTTCATATATAGATATTTGAAAAAGAAAATAAAAAATCACTAACACTGCTTATACTTAGCTCATGCTTATATTTGAAAAAAGGGTATATGTTTCTCCAAAGAAGCAGACTTAATTATATTTCATATCAAGAAAGTACCTGTGTATATAAAAAAAGTACATGATGGGGGGCGGAACTTTTGACAAAAGTCAAGGAGAAAGAAAAAAGGACTATACATAAGCTACCTGGTATTAAAATAAATGTGTCAGTGATTTCAAACCCAAAGTAAGGACAGTTGAAGGGTGAACTATATGATATGACAATGATTTGATCACAAAACTGAGTCACAGTCAAGAGCTATTTGTGATACAGGAATCTGATAATCCAGATAACAAACACAAATGTTATTTTACTAAAACATGACTATTTTATTTTATTTTTATTCTGTCTTAGAGACAATTTATTTTTTCAAGTAGGTAAAATAAAGTAACTAGGAGAGCAGCTATTTTGGATTTAAGTCTGAAAGAACAAGGATTAAGTAATGTTAATGATATTTAGAGAGAAAGTGACCATGTCATTTTAATGTGTGTGATGGACAAAGTAACAAACACTTGAGTGTGAGCAAAGTTGTCTCTTGTACCTTCGAAGTATGAACTTCACCAGCTTCAAGGCAAAGACTTCACAGCTTAAAATTCTTATGGCTAAAGAAGAGAGGGTGTATTTCAAAACCATAATTTCAAGACTAGTTCCTTTCAAAAAGGAATAGGGTAATTAGCTAAAAGACATGTAACTTCGTAGGGCACTCTATAATGATGATGGTGAAAATAAAATTATGACATGATAATTTTCTACTAATATCACTGTTAATTAAAGCATGGTCTATGTGTTAAACACCATACTTAATACAACCTTCATGATGGGTACTATTATACTTAGTTTACAGAAAAAAACTAATGAGGTCTTACAAAGTCATCACTCCCGGAATGATATTACAGATACTATGGTATGTATTGTAGGCTTTGTGCTTATACAGTTAACATTCAAACCTAATTGTCTGTGAATATAATTTTAACAGCCATTTTGTTCTCAAATACAGAAGAATATAAACAAAAGTTAGAAAATAAAATACCACTGCAGTCTTACCATTATTATGTAAATATAAAAACATCTCAAGACAATCATACTCTCCTTGGATCCCATCCACCTTCTCTTGCAGGTATTGACTAGAGTTCAGAAAACTGCATTTCAGAAATTTATAGATGTGCCTTTGAAAAATAACTGTATATTGGAGAACAACAGAAATTATGTCACCTAAAAAATTACAAGTTTAGTAATGTTTAACCTAGAGAATAGAATAATTGAAAAAATTTTTTTAAATTGCATTTCAAATTTATAAAACAATAAAACAAATTGCAATAAGACTTAATGTAGTTCCAGAGAAAAAATTGGGGATAATGAATGGAGACAACTGTACTTGAACAACAACTTTAAAAGAGCAAAACAAAAAAAGAAATTGAACGTATATAATAGCTCTATGGGCCAACAAATGTCATATATGTCATATGTATGTCATATATAACAATTCTATTAAAGGGTTCCATTTTCTCCACATCCTCACCAACATATGTTACTTGTTGACTTTTGGAGAATAGCTGTTCTGACTGGTATGAGGTAGTGTATCATTGTGGTGTTGATTTGCATTTCCTTGATGATTAGTGATGTTGAGCATCTTTTCATATGTCTGTTGGCCATCTGCATGTCTTCTTTGGAGAAATGTCTTTTCATGTCCTCTTCCCAATACTCTGTGTAATTATGAATTTTTAAATTTTTTTTGTTATTGAGTTTCTTATGTATTTTGGACATTGACCCCTTATTTGATATTATCACTTGAAAATATATTCTTCCATTCAATAAGTTGACTTTTATTTTGTTGAAGGTTTCCTTCACTATGTGGAAGATTATTAGTTTGATAAAGTTCCATTTGTCTATTTTTGCTTTTGTTTTTCATGTTATAAGGATGTATCCCAAAAGATGTTTCTCAGACTGATGTCAAATAGTTTACTTCTTATGTTTTCTTCCAGGAATTTTATAATTTCAGGCCTTACATTTAAGTCTTTAACCCATTTTGAGCTTATTTCTACTCTCTATATGTATATACAGACTAGCCAGTTTCATTTTTATATATATATATCTGTTTAGTTCTCTCAAAAGCACTTGTTGAAGAGACTGTCATTACTCCATTGAATATTGTTACATCCTTTGTCATAGATTAGTTGACTATGTAAGTGAGGATTTATTTCTGGGCTCTCTAGTCTGTTCCATTTTTTGAGGTGTCTGTTTTTGTGCCATTACCATGTTGTTTTAATTATTATAGCTTTGTAGAATAGCTGGATATCAGGGAGTATGATACCTCCAACTTTGTTCTTTTTTATCAAGATTGCTTTGGCTATTCAGGGTCTTTTGTGGTTGCATATAAATTTTAAAATTATTTATTCTAGTTATGAGAAAAATGACATTGCATTTTGATGGGCATTCAATTGCATTGAATCTGTAGATTGCTTTGGGTAGTATGGTCATTTTAAGAATATTAATCCTTCCAATGCATGAGCATGGTATATTCTTCCATTTATTTATGTACTGTTCAATTTTCCTTGTGCCCTCTTGGTGAGACTGCAAGCTGGTGCATCCCCTGAGGAAAATAGTAGTGAAATTCCTCAAAAAATTAAAAAGAAATATGCCATATTGGCCAGTAATCCAACTTCTGGATATTTATCAAAAAATTGATAACACTAATTCAAAAAGATATATGCACCCCTATGTTCATTTCAGTTTTATTTGCAACAACTTCCAACATGTGGAAGCAACCTAGGTGTCCATCAATACATGAATGGATAAATAAGATGTAGTAAAATATAAAATTAAATACTGTGCAAGAACAAAATGTTAAACCTTGCCATTTGCAACAACATGGATGGATTTAGTGGGTATTATGCTAAGTAAAATAATTCAGACAGAGAAAGACAAATACCACAAAATACCACATGGTTTCACTTATATGTGGAATCTAAAAAACTAACCAAACCAAATGAACAAACAAAACAAAACACAGTCTCATAAAAACATACACCAAAAGGATGGTTATAAGAAAGGAGGAGGTGAAGGATGGGAAAAAGGAAAAGAGGAATACAGTCAATAATATTGTGGTAAGTTTGAATGGTGACAGATGATTCCTAGTATTAGTGGGGTGGTCACACTGTAAGGTATAAAAATGTCAAATAACTGTATTACAAACCTGAAAATTAATATAACAAATATAATGTTGTATGTCAGTATACTTAAATAAAAATAACTAGAAATGGTTATATTAAAAACATTTGAGGAAAATGTAATCTTTATTTTAAAAAGAATAATAGTGAGAGGTTTCCAGAAGATGTAACAGAACTATTAAGTGGAAAGCAGCCTCCCAGTTCTCTTCTGTATCAAGCCATGAATATAAATGGAGTTCTTCAGAAAAGGGTCAGGTGTCCAACATACACACTTGTAATCTTGGTTTTCTTATGTGCAAAGAAAATCCTATAAATGACTCTTACTTTTTCTCCAGCTCCAAAGAATACCCCTTTGCCTCATGTTCTTCTATTAAATTCATCACCTATTTATATGACATCAAATTCACCAAGATGGCATTTATATATTTAGTTGATATACTTTATATATCAACTATATTTTATATATTTATATATTTAGTTTATATATATAATTGAGTGTATTAATAAATTATTTTGTTATCACAACCTTGGAAAGCTGAGGAACTAGTGTAATTAACATTGACTTTTTAACACTGTATCTAAAACTCAGCAAAATCTTTTCCAGTGCTCATTTTGTGACAGATTAATTGGGTGTGATCCATATGCTGGTCAATAATTTTAAGAATTTAAGACCTGTCTACTTCTCCAAACTTTATAAACAATGAAACTTTCAAAAGAATATTTTTAGAAAAGTAAAAATAGAAAAAAAAGTACTTGCCTTTGATTTTCTTTCCTTTATTCTCTATTTATCGACATACTTTATTAAGGACAAGGAAATCCCAAAGTAGAGTGCCTTTTGGCTTATACCTTTTCTGTTAAAGGTAAATTGCCTTTAAAAAAATTAGGCTCCTTCCAGTGTTTTGGGAGACTTTAGAGGAAAAAAATAATTAAAAACTCACCATCTAACTAAATAATAAGCAAATGCCTATATGATCTTTTAGTTCTACTAAAATAAATTGTTAGTTCTAAATAAACATATTCAACTGGGGAAAAGAGACTGCTACAATGTAAACATATCTATATCTGTTAGTTTCATATCTGATATGAGGGAATTCATGTATCCATGGATTTATTCCAGTTATAATAAAAATTATAAATTCCCATTTACTCCAAGGGTTGTTTAAACCTTTGGTTCAAAAGAGCTTGAATTACTCATGAAAGATTTGTATTTTTCAGACATGCAACCAGTGACTCACAGGATGAGTAACAAACAGAGCTAGCCATCTTCTTTCCTCCTCATTCCTCTCGGTTCTTCCCTGCTTAGCTGAAAAACAAAAATTAATTGATTGTTTACAACATGCCCTTCTGTTGCTTATCTTAGTTCTTAACTTTCAGCGATGCTTTAAAAAACCTCATACACTTCATACATTAAACTATATTCTAGAAGGAGCTAATGGATAATCACTGAGAGAAAAAATATATAAGCATATAAATTTATCATCTATTGATTGAGCTATCTATCCATCCAGGTTTTGGGAAGAGCTATGCAATCTATATTGGAAGTATTCCAAAATTCATTTCAATATCATAGACCAAATTCTTGCGCTTTTCTTGGAATCAGTTTTTGCAAGAAGCTGAATTTAGAAAAAAATGCAATAAAAAAATCTTTCTCACAGTTTGCCCCTCATAATAATTAATTTCAATAATTATTCAGCATGGTATTCTTTCAGTTAATGGAGATACATCCCTGAAGAAAAGAATAAAAACATATCTGTCCACATATGGTTTACATTGCAGTGAGTGAAAATAAACAATAGAAATTATAGTATAAACAATTACATAGTATATTAAAGATGATAAATACTATAGAAAAATAAAACAGGGAAGAGAAAGAATAGTTCCTATTTAAATTAAATGGTACCCTTTTAAAAAGAAAGTGATAACTGAGCAGAAACTTGAAGGAGTTGATGGATCAAGACATGTGAACATCCCGTCAGAGAATGTTCCAGGCAGGAAGAATGATCAGGTCAAGTGTGTTTACAAGATGTGCCTACCAGACAGTTTTGGATTTTAATATAAGATTCCATAAGCATGTCCATCCTCAAGAATCAAAGGAAGTAAAGTCTCATGATAAAACTAATTCATATTATCATGGGAAATAGAGTCTTTTGTTCATTCCTTTAATCATTCAAAGACCAAAAGATACGTAGTAAGCCCTTCATTATCCTGAACACTGGAAACACAAACATGAGTAGACAATAGGAAAACACTTAAGTAAGCAAGTCTTTACATTTTGCCTTATAAGTTCTGTAATAATGTGAGTACAGAACTCTTTTGGATGGTAGCAGAGCGGTGACAAACTATCCTGGGAAAGTCATGAGCAGCTTCACTGAGGAAGTGATATTTGATCTGGCTACTGAAGAATGAATAAGATTTCACAAGGAAAAAATAAGAGACAGGCATTTCTGGGCACAGAGGCATATCTGTAAAAATAGAGGAAAAGAAAAGAATATGAAAAGGCCTTAAATTTACAGGATATGTGGTACGTGAGAAGGGCAAAGTAGAAATGAGTGAAGTGGACTCATGGACATGGACAACTGTGTGGTCAGTGCTGTGCGGATAGGGGTAGAAGAGGACTAAATGGTAATGGAAAAAAATACAATAAAGACTAAATAAAAAAAGAAATGAGTGAAGTGTGAAATACTAAGTTGTTTGGACTCTCTTTGGGATGGAGAATGTTTCAGTAGAAAATTGACATAATCAGATTTGTAAATTAGAATTATTTTATGGTGGAATATTGAAGATGGACTGCTTCATTCTGGCAACCTTCTACAGTTACCAACTACTCATAAGAGATCCCTGTACGTAGATGTATAAAGATGGTTTAATTCATCAGGGAAAGCTTTATAACATCACATAGGAATCTTACTTCTAGAGTTGATGTAGAACAGAACACAGGACAGGATAGGTTACTTCCAAAAATATTTAAATGACAATCCCATGGGGTGTACAATATGAGTGTATATGAGATTTCATTCTAGACTCTGAGTTATTTAATGAGGTATTCTAAGCAACTCTAAAGCAATATAAAATATTTGTTGAGTGTTTCTCATATGTACTGTAGTATGCTCATTCCTTTTATTCATTACCTCATATATAATTCAAAACAACTCTGAGGTAGTTACTATAAGTTCTTACAAATTATAAATGAGGAAAATTATATGTATGAAGGTTAAATAGCATCATAGCTAAAGCATTTTTTATTAGAGTCAGGTACTTTTTAATTACAAGTGCTTTGTTATATTACTTCTATGAAAATTGGGCACATATTTGTATCTACAGTATTTTGCCATTAAGGTACGACACACATATGATAGTTTTTCTTTTAGAGATTTTGAAGTCACTTTCATTTTTGCCTGAGACCTGTTTCAGCAACTGGAAGGGTATACTGAGGTTTCTCTTGGCAAGAACTTGTGAGAGGTCTGAGATTTTTCTTTTGCTTGCAGGCTCAGAGGTTTGTTTCCCACATTTCATGGTTGCTGGTAGAAAACCTGATACGCTGGGGTCAGAAACAAAAGATATTGTTGCTCAGGGGAGCAACAGAAGCTGATGTCAGCATTCACACTGGTTCCTTAAGTCCCAAATCCCAAAGAATAATGCAGAAGACCATGTAATGCCTGCATGTACAGTAGATTGAGTTGGAGGAGAGGATCTTTGAGTTGAGAAAACCTGAATCTTTCATAAGGGCATTAAATCTACCTGATCGTTTCCTTGGAGGGTGACTTTATCTTTATCATGGGAAGTAAACAAACCAGCTCCTTGGTCTAGAGAGCAATACTAGTTCTGTTTCAGATGGTTTCCTATACAAGAATCCTTGAAAACATAGTCTAGAATAGAGGTGGTCAGGTTCTTAGTTTGCAAGGCCTGCAGAAATGCAAGAAATCCATGGAGAATTGTCACCCAGCATCTTGCTCATAAGAAACCTCTGCTAGAAGATACGTGAGGAAGCCTAACGAAGCACTCTCTCCATCTTGCATACCTGGAATCCCATGGAAGACTTGAAATGTAAACATTTCCTAGAGCTTTACCTGAATAATTTAAGCCAAGTTCTATTCCACTGCCAGACCTATATAGAAGTTTGTAGATTTTTTTACATCATTAATAAGTCTCTGTGAAATTGATTTTAATAAAATTATAGAAAACTCTTATTCCTTGGTAGATTTTAGTAACCACAGTGAAAGGCCACAGTCAAAGGATTTTTCGGGCACTGTTACTGTTTGATTTATACATTCCTTTGTTCTCAGTGGTAGAGAAATACTGTTGGCAAAATAATTTAACTTGTAAAGCCCTTTACTGCTGGATGACACTCCATGTCATCCTAAGTCTCTTAGAGTTGTGAATAAAAAATGTGAAAATTTTCTTTTTACCACCAAACAAAACTTCATTATTCCAGTGAATAGATCAAGAAAATATTTCAACTTGTACAGCCTCAGATGGATGTGCAAGTTGGATTTTCAGGCCGCTTATTCACACAACAACTGAACATCATGCAATTTTCTTAGCTGACTTTGGATGAAATGTGACATAAAACATGCATTTGAAATCAGGAGAGGCTCCAGGAAAAAAGGAAACACTTGTGATATGATGTAGTATGGCAGAAACATTTACTGTACTATGCAGATATCATTGCAGGATTCCAATTGAAATAAATGGAGTTAATAGAAAAAACATCTGATTGTGGGAAAGTTGACTGCCACAATTTAAAGAACTCTAGATATGCAGTCGCAGAAACTTAACAAAGGTGACTTATCAACATAAATGAAGAGAGTGGCTGTGACCAAAAGGATAAAAATGTCCCAGAGGAAGTGACATTGTCAAAAAACTTCACATTAAAGGAAATCTCAAGGACATTTAACAACACCAAATGTTCGAAAGATAAAATATGGGAAGCTGATCCAAACCTAGAAAGAAATCAGACAATTTGCCAAGATCCTTGCTCTTTATCTTTATTTGATGAGAAGAAAGCAAGCACTGTTCAAACTACTTTTGATAAGTCTTTTCACAAAGAAATAAAATATTTTAATTCTCATTGAACTACAATGTTTCAAATGAACATTAGTTTACTATTTTTAAAACTCCCAATCTACTTCTGATCTGTAGAGAGTTTATAATATTTTGGCAAAATTTTTAAAAGGTACCAGAACATTCATATTATTCTCACTGATTATCAAGATTGATTTACATGATTTCACCTTGCATAACATTTTTCCAGTACTGCAACACCATGTACAGCAAAGACTATCTTGTCCTTGTCATGTACACATATATAGACATATCTACCTATATAAATATATACACATATATATTCATATGTACATAGATATATGATGTTGTTTGTAATATAAATATAGGTTCCAACAGAAGTAATGCCTATTTGAGTGTGGTTAGTAGGGTAATAATATGGGTGTAATAATTATAATTTTAATTTGAACATTTCACCTAAAATGTCATATGGTGTACTTGAGTGTGATATTATTATTTTACAGAATCACACACTGATGATTTTATAATAAAAAGGAGCATTATTTGTGCCGGGCCCTGTATATATTAATGTTATAGCCTGATTCAAAAGCAAACAATGAGACGTCTATGTATTTCATTAAACAAAAATACTTTTCTATTATCCTAATTTTGTTCATACTACCTTATTCACCAATGTGTCATTCTCTCCTTTTCTTTTTCCCTTTATTACACAAATACATAAGTTAATGAATAAATGAGCAAATATTTATTGGTGGAATATTTTATATAAATCAAGTAAATTAGAGTAACATTCACCAAAGTGTAATTCTCAAGCATGAAAGAATTTGGAAAATAATCTACTGTAGTGGTGGAGGGATATATTAGAACTTTCACTTACACTTACTTTTTTCATCTAATATGTAAAACAGAACCTCAGATTCATTCCCATGGTGGTCTTCTCACTGGGCCTCTTGTCCAACAGTCACGTGCCACGTGACGAGCCGCGGGGGGGATTGCACTACAGGGACTAAGGTGTTCTCCCTTGTTTGTTTACGTCCACCACATCGCTCTTATTTGCACTCCAAGTAAATGCAGGTGAAGTGAATTTATGTATTATATCACCTTGTGTAAAGTAAATCTCTCTTCACTAGATAAAAAATAAATTTAAATTAAATAAGAAAACAATGGAGGAAAAATAGGGGGCAGGGCAAGAAATGACATTAGACGGGGCACTCCTGCTGCTAGTAAGAAGAACTAAAAATTGATCCACTATACCAGGAAGTCAGTCAAAAAGGTTTAATATTTCTCAGAAAAAAATATGTGCAGTACTTATTTACATGTACTATATAAATGATGAGTTTTGACTTAAGTCCATATCTTTTTTGGAAATATTAGCTCCTTGTAACTTAAAGACATTAGTTAACAAAATGTTAAGATTTTTGTACCCAGAACATGAAGTAAAAATTATGCAATATTTTTAGAAGTCTTGCAATTAGGGGTACATTTGGTACCTGACAAAGCTTTACTAATTAGCAATACGTACCTAGTAACAAATTCAAAAGTTCACATTTAATTGAGCTAATAATAATTATCAATACAATAGAAAATAGCTAAAAGAGCTCATGTGAAATAATACACAAAGTGAAATACATTTTTTGTAAAAAATTTTGGAAGGCATAGAGAAATATTAAAGATTTAAAGAAAGAATTATTAGAATTAATCACTCAGTGTGACGGGTATGCACAATATTTGGATGAGAGTGCATTTCCAACATGTTTAGCTTATGTTTCTTGTTAGATTGTATTTTAACAACAAAAAATTTAAAAATCATTTATTTGGAATCACTAAAGGGAAAGTTTACTAATAAATATAGTCAATAATATTATAATAACTATGTTTTGTGCCAGGTAGGTACTAGACCTATCTGGGAGCTCACTTGCTAAGTCATATAAATGCCTAACTGCTATGCTGTACTCCCAAAACTAATATAATATTAAATATCAACTGTAATTGAAAAAAAATGTTAAAAAAGAAAATGAAGAATAATGCTCTCATGAAATGTAACTACTCCAAGTAATATAAATCATATGGGGAAAATATCTAAGCATAATCTCTGATAAAATAGCTGTTTTGAACAGAAATAAAAATGAACAAATAATTTAAAAATTAATTTACAGAAATAGCATCATATGTGAAATACATTTACATGTATTCATTGGCAAGTTATTGGAGTGACAATGAAGAAACTTAAGTCAGAAGTATAAAGTAGTTACCAGAATGGCTACTTAGGGGATTAGAATGAAGAAATAGATTTTTAAGAATCACAATTTTTAAAGAGATAAGGAATAATAATGATTTTTTTGCATAGATGTTTACTTGCTATTCAACAGCACGATGTTTAAAGAATTGTCAAATTTAATGATTAGTTACATATTTTTCTTTTTTCTTTTTTTAATTTTTTTAATTTTAATTGTTGTTCTTGTACAGTTTTCTGTCTTTTACTCCCATCCCAGCCCACCGCCCCAGCCCTCCCCACCTCCCTCCCATTTCCACACCCACTAGTTTTTGTCCATGTGTCCTTTATACTTGTTCCTGTAAACCCTTCCCCTTTTCCCCTGAAATTCCCTCCCCTTTCTCCTGATTAGTTACATATTTTTCCTTACAAATGTCAAGTCTTCCAAATTTGTATACCATTTTTGTAACATACAAATGATTCATGAATGAGAATAATAATAAAAAGTACCCTATCAGCCTCTTAAAGAAAGAATGTGGTATTTAATGATGAATAAGAAAGCAACTGCTTTCTGAAAACAAAAATGAAAACAAAAACCTCATGCTATTGATAGGCCCACTTGGAAATGTTGCCATTATCCTGTGATTCAAACCACCACAGTGTGTCACCTACAAAGAGTCTTTGTCACCACACATGTGTTGGGAAACAGAATTTTCTAATCACTTTTAAAATGGTCCAAATGATAAGTCTCGGCTAACTGTAAACTGATAATGTAAAATTCAATATCTTTTAATTGGTTTGAAATAAATTCTAATCAACATCAAGATTAAGGGCATTTATAGCTGTAGATATTCAATAATTTTAACTATTATTAGACAGACTGAAAAATGAGTTCATGATTTATTAACTACAAAATGATGTACTCCCTTTAGTTCTGTGCATGCAGACATACTTCGGAGATACTGCAGGTTCGGTTCTAGACAATTGAAATTAAGTATTGAAATAGAGTCACACAATATATTTTGTCTTCCAGTACATATAAATGTTGTGTTTACACTCCACTGTAGTCTATTAAGTGTGCATTATTTCTAAAAATATACATATTTTACTTAAAAATATTTTATTGCTAAAATATGCTAACCATAATCTGAGCTTCTGCAAGTTGTAATTTTTCTGCTGAAGGTGGGTCTTGCTTGGATGTTGGTGTCTGCTGACTGGTCAGGGTGGGATGCTCTGAAGGTTGGGGTGGCTGTGGCAATTTCTTAAAATAAGACAATGATAAAGTTAATTACATCAATTAATCTTCCTTTCACAAACAATTTCTCTGTAGCATGTAATGCTATTTGATAGCATGTTACCCAGTTCAACTTCTTTCAAAATTGGATTCAGTCCTCTCAAACTGTCTCTAATTTGTCAACTAAGTTTATGTAATATTCAAAATCCTTGGTTGTCATGTCAACAATTTTCACAGCATCTTCACTAGGAGTAGATCCAGCTCAAGAAACCACTTTCTGTGTTCATCCATAAGTAGCGATATCTTGTCCGTTTAATTCTATCATGAGATTGCAGCAATTAATTCAGTCACATCTTTTAGGCTCCACTTCTAATTCTAGTTTTCTTGCCATTTCTACCACTTCTGCCATTACTTTCTCCACTGAAGTCTTCCCCCCTCATAGTCACTCGTAAGGGTTGGAATCAATTTTTTTCAAATTCCTGTTAATTTTGATATTTTGTTGCCTTCCCATGAATCATGAATGTTCTTAATGGCCTCTAGAATGGTGAATCCTTTCAGAAGATTTTTCTAATTATTTTGCCCAAATCCATTAGAGGAATCCTTATCTGTAGCAGCTACAGCCTTACAAATGTATTTCTTAAATAAGACTTGAAATTAAAGTCACTCCTTGATCATAGGCTACAAAATGCATGGTGTAATGATCCAGGCAAGAAAAGAACATTCACCTCATTGTACATTTCCATCAGAACTCTTGGGTGACCAGGTACATTATTGATGGGCAGTATTATTTTGAATGTATATTTTTTCTCTGAGCAGATCTCAACAGTGGGCTTAAAATATTCGGTAAACCATGTTGCAAACAGATCTATTGTCATCCAGGCTTTGTTGTTTCACTTACAGAGCACAAAAAAGAATAGATTTATCATAATTCTTAAGGGCTCTAGGATTTTCAGAACAGCAAATAAGCACTGGTTTCAACTTAAAGTCACAAGCTGCATTAGCCTTAACATGAGAGTCAGTCTATCCTTTGAAGTTTTAAATAAAGCCAGGCATTGACTTCTTTCTAGATATAAATTTCCTCAATGGCATCTTCTTCCAATAAGGCTGTTTTGTTTACATTGAAAATCTGTTGCTTAGTGTAGTGACTTTTATTAATTTTCTTAGCTAGATCTTCTGGATAACTTGCTGATTCACCTTGCATTTTTATGTTGCATAGATGGCTTCTTTCTTTAAATCTAATAACCCAATCTCTGCTAGATTTAAACTTTTCTTCTGCAGCTTCTTCATTTATCTCAGCCTTCATAGAACTGAAGGAAGTTAGGGGCTTGATATGGATTAGAATTTGCCCTAAGGGAATGGTGTGGTTGATTTGTTCTTCTATTCAGATTTTAAAACTTTCTTCATATCAGCAATAAAGGTGGTTTCACTTTCTTATAATTCTGGTGTTTGCTGGAATAGTGCTTTTAAATATTTTCAAGAACTTTCCCTTTTCATTCATAAGTTGGCTAACTGGCACAAGAGGCCAAATTTTGGGCTTATCTTGGCTTTAAGTTTCATCCTTTATAGCTTTTGATTTAAAGGGAGAGATGTGCAACTTTCTTTCACTTGAACACTTAAAGACCATTGTAGGGTCAGTAATTGGCTTAATTTTAATATTGTTGTATCTCAGGGAACAGGGACACCCAAAGGGAGGGAGAGAGATGGGGAAATGGTTGGTCCATGGAACAGTCAGAACACATACAACATTTGTCGATTAACTTTGCCATTTTATGTGGATGGGGTTTGTGGTGTCCCAAAACAATTACATTCATAACATCAACGATCATCGATCATCATAACTATAATAATAGTGACAAAGTTTGAAACATTGTAAGAATTACTAAAATATGACACAAAGACATGAAGTGAACAAATGCCACTGGAAAAATTGTGCTGATAGAGTCTACTCACGATTGCCAGAAGCCTTTAATTTGTAAAAAGTACAATGTCTGCAGTGAAGCAACGTACAATAAAACAAGGCATGCCTTGTACTTGAAAGGAATCTTCAGGACCTTCTTCACCTTTAACAGCCACCAAATGTAGATATAAACTGAGCTTTGACTATGTCTCTGAAAATATTGAATCATACCATGTAAAATTCAGATTATCTGTAATAATAAAACATATTAATTTGTTCTTATTCTAACTACTATTAAGTAATATGACAAGTATTATTTTATATAGCTTATTATGTAAAATATATTTATGTTGGATTTAATATGTAAAGTACATCTTGTATGATTAATGGATAAAATAAAATGAATTTATAAAGAAATATTGTTTGATTTATCTTTAGCTTATTCTTCATCTCATTATAAAGTATAATTATAAAGTATTTTAGAGAGAGAAGAAGTGTCGCAGGTGGACACAGGTTACCAGGTTCTTGGTGATTGCGAACAATGAATTGAACAGAATACACAGAGAATTTATAGCAGAAAGTGAGACAGCAGATTTGTTCAGCGATAGTACACTCCACAGAACATGGGAGTGGGCCAACTCCAAGCAGAGACTGACGACCCTCAGTAGCTAGAGAGATTCTGTTCCTATAGGGCAGATATTTCCTGGGTGGTTGTGGCAAGCCTTTATTGTACATGTGCAAGTAATTATATTACTTTTAAGCTAGTGCACATGCGGTCTCTCATGATTTTCTTTGATTGGCCACCAGGACAGGTATTCCCACAGTTTTAATTTGATAATGGTATTATAATGAAGCATCTTCTGTGCAGGTGCAGTCATGATTCACTGTGATTCCAGAAAGCAGGGACAACTGGTCCTAGCACATTGCTTCTGTTTTATATCGATGTCTTTTGTCATAGCCCTGGGGTGTCTCCAGAGTTTCCTCCGTCCTGACTACCTCCTTCCTCAGAAGGAAGGGAGGGAGTGGGGAGAAATATCAATATGTGAAACATTGATCAGTTGCCTCCCACTTATGCCCTGACTGAGGACAAACACATAGTTCAGGTACACGCCCTAACCAGGAATCCAGCCCACGACCTTTTGTTTCACAGGCATCGCTCCAACCAACTGAGCCCTACCATCCAGGGCTCTTTTTAATATATGTTAATCTATGTTTATATTTGGTGAGCATATTCTGTGTCACATATACATAATTTATAAAGATATCACTGGACATATATTGGGAGACTCCCACTAAAACTGTTTTACTAATGAAATGCTCTTATCAAAAGACTTTGTGCTTTCAAGCTTTATTTATAAAAGCCACTTCCTCCTTGAAGGTTTCTCTCTTTCCTGTTTTTGGAAGTGTCTCTTCCCTCTCTTTAAATTTCATGTGATTTTTACTGAAATCTATTACCTGCTATGCTGGGTGTAGTTGTTTTTATCTATCCGTTATCTTTGCTAGGTTATAAACTACCTAAGAATGGCTCCCACTCGCCTTCGAGGCTCCTTAGTCTTTAACAAAGTAGTGAATGCATAGTTAGTGAAACTGAGAAATACGTGTTCACTGAATAATCTTAGGGTTGCAAGTCCCATATTAAAAATAACTCTTTATCCTATTATAGCACCTTTTGTTAGGTAAACAAAAATTAAAGAGCAAATGGCTTAGACTGCTTGCCAAAAATTCTCCATAGGATACCCCACGTCAACTAAATACTTATCATTTAAATTGATCTTATATAATGATCTTGGCTTTGCTGGTAATCTTCTTGCCAAATTACCAGTAACAGACACTGAAATATGACCTACGTGCATAATCATTCAATAAACAGAATGATGTGATTGGGTTCAATGTTGAGTAACACTTTATTGACCTGTTGGCTTAATTTTAACGAAGATTGAATTGGTATATGTAGCCACAGCCAAGCATTTGTTGGCAAGCATTGCTGTGGACATGAGGAAAGCTGGTCTAGCCATGAACATCTTCAGGATTTCATTAACATGCACAGGTTTGTTAAACTTACAATTTTCCTTTGTTTTAAGCAACTTAAGTTTACCTGATAATTAAAGAATATGAATTCCTGCTGAGGTACTTTTAATTCACTGAATATTATCTTCTCATTCTGACTCAGTCTCTTCATGCATGCACACATATGTTTAAATAAAGAAAAAAAACCTCATCACTAAATCTTGGATTATTTCAAACAGTGTTTTACTTATGGTAATTTATTTTTCTTTAGGGTCTTCTGGAGTAATTTACAATATAAAAATTATTGTATAACAAAATTCCTATGAAATATTATTTATTGATATAGGACTATTTTTAAACATTGTTTTTTTTAGATTATTTATATTTCTTGTTAGTCAAACTACATACTCTAGGAGTGAGTTACAGGATATAGCTATTTCTGTTTTTTGCTTTAGAGGCACAGCATAACACAATTTACAATGAGTCATAACTTAACCAAAAACAGAACTGCTTTTTTTCTAACAAAAAGAAAAGCAATGAAAATAAGTAAATAAATGCAGAAAGCATGTTTCACTCATTTCTTTCAGCTAGCATTTTAAGTTATAATGCAACAAACTTTTACATGAAAAATATAATGTATGTGAACATGCAAGACAATTTGATTGAAATGATCAATTAACTAAAGTAAGAAATTAGTGAAACTGGTTTTTAACTGAAATAGCCATTCTATATAGTTGTTTATGAAAGAATGAAATAAAGATGTAGGATAACTGAGATCTCAATTTGTTCTTCATTTCAAATTTGATCTGTACAACATAAAACATATAGAAATATTAGTTAAAGAAAAATTATGACTTAATATTAGATGAAAGTTCTTTCAAAATCACAATTTTATTTATAAATGTAATTTCTAAGGACAAACACATGGAATAATTATTGATGAAGTTGTTCATTTTTATATTTAATGTGATTTTACTTAAAAGTTTCTCTGTGTTGTCTCTTCAGTATTTTTATACACTGCAGCAGAAATTCAGATATTAATTAACCCAGTGAATTTGCCTGAAAACCTGCTTCCCGGTACTCAGTTAAGTCGAGCTTATGATAAGGACGTAGCTGGAAAAGCAGATGCCTATCACTTTCTGAATAAAACAAAGGATTTTATCATCGATGCAAGTAAATAAATTTTAACATTTTAATTTTTGTTTTCTGCTCATTACTTTTAAGATTCAGGCTTTAAAGAAAATTATATATTTAAACCTAACCATTATATTTTATTTCTGGGTTAAAACCTGTTGTGGATAGTTACATAAACAATTTCTAAAGGAGCTTCCCAATACTTGCCTGCTCCACGTTCCTGTTATCCCAATGTCACCACAAATGTTTCTTGCAAAAAGAAAAAAATTATGCGTTAATTTGGCATGAGAGTCACCCCATTCTTTTTAGAAAAAAAGGTTTTTTAATAATAGGAAAAATGTTCCAGAATATGTACTTTTGTACTAATTTCAAAAAGAGGAATTAATTAATGATAATACAATAAACTTTTTAAGAGTTGACTTGCTGTATAGTAAAACTGAGCATTCCTGATACTTGAATATGAACTATGAGCACAAGGAAAGGAAATGATGCACTTTATAAGCACTGTATTGTGAAGTCGAAAACGTGATGTCTTAAATAAAACTATTTAAAATTAGCACCAAAAAAATACATTGCAGAACAATTTGACTGAATACGGTCAATAAACTAAAGTAAGAAATTAATGAAACCGGCCCAGGTAATTGAAATTTTTGTGGAAAGGCAGAATAAATAAGTCAGTTCAGACAGGGAATATGTGTCGTGCTCTGCGCTCCCCACAGAACCCTGTACCTAACCAGGTGGTTTGCACAGCAGGTGTCCAGTAGGTTCAAAGAAAATGTCAATGGCAAATCATTATGCTAAGTAAAGTAAGCCAGTCAGAGAAAGATAAATATCATATGATCTTGCTTATATGTGGAATCTAATGAACAAAATAAACTGACAAACAATAGAAAATAGAGTCATGGAACAGACTGACAGGGAGGAGGTGTGTCTGGATGAGAGAAGGTGAAGGGATTAGACAAGGATCATATATACAAAACCCCTAGGTACAGACAACAGTGTGGTAATGGCTGCAGGGAAAGGGGGTGGGCAGTGAGGGTTAAGAGGACAGACAAAGGAGGAAAAAACGGGAATAACTTTAATGGTGTAAACAATGAAAATAAAGTTAAAAAAAACCCAAATCTTTGTTTTTACAATTGATAATCCAACCAAGGCTAGTTACAAATACAAATATGTTTCTAAATTCTTCTAAAACAGACTCTGCCTATTTTCTTACCAGGATGCTTTTTACTCAGGTTATGATTTATAAAATTAACTAGATGTTAATTTTAAACTAAGGCCTACAATAGCGTAACCTTTGCCCACATTTTAGATAGCTATCATAATGTGTATGTACTCACTTGTGTGCTAGGGTCAAGAAATGCTAAATTATTGTCCAATGTAATTTTTATAAATTAAAAAAAATGGTTTTAGGAACAAGAATAGACAGTTTTTTTTTTTTTTTTTTTTTTTTTTTTTTTGTCTCATTTGTTGCCCAGTGTTGCTTCACTTGAACTTGTGGCTTGTGGTTCAACATGGTCCCCCAGACTGAGAACAAGGCCAACCCCTTGCCTCAGAAGTCCACTCTATGCTCTGTTAACTCACCTTCTGCTCTTCCTCTCAGTAACTAGGACTGTACCTTAAAGCCCCAAATTCTAAATATCTGAACAATCCTAGACCCTCTGTTGCCTCACAAGAAGGGTCAAGACACTGGAGGCCTTCCTTTAGTGAGAGAGTTTCTGATTCCTTGCGGTCTACCCCCTCACGCTTTCTCATTGCCTAAAACATTTTTTTTCTATTTGACCTTTGCTGGAGGTGATACCACAGACCTTGGCCTGAATCCCAGAAGAAACCCCCAACCTCTTTGCACATCTTTTCCTTAATAATGTGGAAATATCTGAATCTAATTATGTGAAGAATATGAGCCCACTTAAAATCCCTGTTTCTCTATACTTGTTATCCTTGGTAATTGCCTAAGATGAAATTTCCTGCAAATATGTATTTATCATCTTCTCTATTCTCATCCCCATACTACACCAAGCTTCTTCTCCCATAACCTAATCTCATGTTCTTCTAGCATTTTCATCTCTTTCAATTATGGCCTGTGAAATCCCCACTATGTAGCAAATACATAAATAAGTAAATAATTCTCTTACATTCTTAACCTCTTTTGTGACATTTTCCCACTTCTTGCTTTAACTAAAATTTGTTGTCATATGGGGCAACCACAGCATGCCTCGAGCTGGTGTTACTCACTCACCCACATATCTCATATCTCTAGATCAGGAAGTGGGGAGTCATCATTCTTCAGACTCCCCAGGCTGATTCCAGATCATTACTCCGATCCTTTTTAGGAAGTCCCTTGCTCATTTTGAGAATATCTGGCTCCTTATAAAACATACTAATCATTCCCTCACTAGTTCTGGAGACTTGAATATATCATTCACAGTGTTTCTCCCTAACTCAGTTCTGCCACCATCTCTTAGGTTGCTTCACTATTCACATTATGACCCATCCAGCATATTCAACCCCTCTACCTTCCTTAATGTAAGCCCTGTCCCTAAATCCTGTGACTTCAAAATCTACTTCCATCTACACACTCCCATGGCTGTGGCTAGAACCTCATCAGCATCTGGAACAATTCTTCTTCCCTACTATTAATCTCAGACATCTCACTCCAATACTTTTTTCAACTTTTTATTCCATTTTCCCTACTATGTTGTTTTGTTGATAACTCGAAGCCTGCAAAACCACTGATGCATTTCCTTTGTATAATTCGCCTCTTCTCTTTACTTTCCTATCTAGTATTATGATCTATATTTCAACCCTTCCTTAACAATATTCTCAGATAACTTGCCTTGTTATTCTTCTATAAATTTTACCTAGGAAAACTCCAGCATGAAATAAATCCTATAGTTGATGTTTCCTGTTATACCTGTGCTGATGAGTTTTGTTAGAGAAAACCTCAAAAACCAGTACATTAACACTAAATTTCACTTGGCCCAATATGCTTTCTGGTACTCCTTCAAAATTTCTCTAGTTAGATCTCCTTTTCCTTTGCCAACTTGGCTATTTTAAATTTTCTCCAATTTCACTTCAAATCTCCTACTCACCTAAAATCTCTTCTCTTGTCACTTGAACTTAACTTACATATTTGAGAAAAATAATATAAGCATTCAGGTGAAAATTTCCCTCTGCTGTTACTTAAGAGATGGTTGGTTCTTTGTAATCCATCTGTTCTTTCTGCTGCTTTGTCACAAAGAAAGCTATCTGCTTTCTTTTATCTACTTCCGTTTCCTCCAACTTTGTTCTGAGTTCCATATTCTTCCCTTCAGAGATCTTGCTGAACAGCTTTTACTCTTTTTAAAAATTTTTTTTTATTTTTTAATATATTTTATTGACTATGCTTTTACAGTTGTCCCATTTCTCCCCCATCATTCCCCTCCACCCTGCACACCCTCTCCCACCCACATTCCCCCTTTTAGTTCATGTCCATGTGTCATAAGTTCTTTAGCTTCTACATTTCCCACACTATTCTTGCCCTCCCCCTGTCTATTCTCTACCCACCGTCTATGCTACTTAATGTCTGTACCTTCCCCCCTCTCTCCTCCCACTCCCCTGTTGCTAACCCTCCATATGATCTCCATTTCTGTGGTTCTGTTCCTGTTCTAGTTGTTTGCTCAGTTTCCTTTTGTTTTAGGTGTGGCTGTTAATATCTTTGAGTTTGCTGTCTTTTTACTGTTATATTTTATCTTCTTTTTCTTAGGTAAGTCCCTTTAACATTTCCTATAATAAGGGCTTGGTGATGATGAAGTCCTTGAACTTGACCTTATCTGAGAAGCACTTTATCTTTCCTTCCATTCTAAATGACAGCTTTGCTGGATAGAGGAATTTTGGATGTAGGTCCCTGCCTTTCAAGACTTCAAATACTTCTTTCCAGCCCCTTCTTGCCTGTAAGGTCTCTTTTGAGAAATCAGCTGACAGTCTGATGGGAACTCCTTTGTAGGTGACTGTCCCCTTATCCCTTGCTGCTTCTAGAATTCTCTCCTTCATTTGAATCTTGGCTAATGTAATTATGATGTGCCTTGGTGTGTTCCTCCTTGGGTCCAACTTCTTTGGGACTCTCTGAGCTTCCTGGACATCCTGGTAGTCTATTTCCTTTGCCAGATTGGGGAAGTTCTCCTTTATTATTTGTTCAAATAAGTTTTCCACTTGTTGCTCTTCTTCTTCCCCTTCTGGTACCCCTATAATTCGGATGTTGGGATGTTTAAAGATGTCCTGGAGGTTCCTAAGCCTCTCTTCATTTTTTTTTGAATTCTTGTTTCATCCTTGTTTTCTGTTTGGTTGTTAGTTTCTTCCTTCTGGTCCACTCCATTGATTTGAATCCCAGTTTTCCTCCCATCTCCATTGGTTTCCCATTCGTCTTCCTTCATTTCACATATTGTAGCCTGCATTTTTCATCTAATTTGTGAGCAAAATCACCCAATTCTGTGAGCATGCTGATCACCAGGGCTTTGAACTGTGCATCTGATAGGTTGGCTATCTCTTCATGGCTTAGAGGAATTGGCTTTGGGGCTTTCATTTTTTCTCCGGTTTGAGCCATTTTTGGTGTGTTTTTTTGTTTGTTTGTTTGTTTTGTTCTGGTGTGGTCTCGGCTGTTACGTAGTGAGGGGTGGAGCCTTAGGCATTCCCCAGTGCAGGGCAGCCCAGTCGCTGAGTTGTGACGCTGTTTGTGGGGGCGGGGTCTGAGAGGGAACAATGGCGCCTGCTCCACTCTCTCCTGGATTCCAGTCCCTTCCATTGCTTCCCCTTCACCTGGATTGTCTGCGCGAGGGAATGTGAGACTACCTGGTCAGCCAGCCACCTTGCGCTGCCTCACTGGGTCTGCACAGTTGCCACCCTGTGCCTGGGGTCTGCTAGCTGCCGTCTGTGGGCCCAGAGTCTGCCAGCTGCCGTCTGTGCACCTTGGAACTGTCAGCCGCTGCTGCCTGCGTTCCTGGGTCCGCACCTCCACTTTTTCCTGCCACGACTCCGCCCTTCTTACCGGTCTGGATGAATGGTTGTTGGACTTCCTTACAGTTCAATTTTCTATCAGTTCTGATTGTTTTCTTGTTTCTAAATATTTGTTGTCCTTAATTTTGGTTGTGAGAGGAGGCACAGTGTGTCCACCTAGGCCTTCATCTTGGCCAGAAGTTCTACTCTTTTCTTGATATTATATTTTTTCTTCTTTTTTGCTGTTTCCCTTTCATTAAGTTTTAAGGACCCTTTTAAGGCTTTTCTGTGCTAGTAAGACCCACTCTTGATCAATGTCCCTTTTCTTTTATTGTCTCCCTTTTGACATTTTATGGATTATCTCTTGTTTCTTACCAGCCAAACATCTTTAAAGAATTCTCTCCACCACTTTTTCCACTCCTGGACCTTCAGTTTATTCTTAAACAAAGGTCAGTTTTGGATAGTGACAGACGACACCACCAAGGCATCCCACGGTAAATAGCGATCTTTATTGTTAACTACAATACCATGTTTCAGATTTTATCTCATATAATCTCTCTTTAACCTGTAGAACATTTAGCAACATTCCATACTTGTGAATCATTCTCATCCTCTGGTTCCTACGACACTATATTCTGGCAGGTTTCCCCATCTCCATCCTCCTGTCGTTGGCCTCTCCTGTCCTCCTGCCCCTTAGGTTCCTCTTCCTCCCTCTCTGATCTTTTTTTTGACATGTGTTTTTTCTCTATTCTGTATGTGTTTGCATTTTTCAGGGCTCTTTAGGTCTTCTCTTCACACTCTGCACATTCTACCTGAGCAATCTCAGCTATCCCTTGATTATAGTTATAGTACATATTCTGATGATCCCAAATATATATACAGAGCACAATCACTGTGACTAAACTCCCAGCTTTATAAAAATATTCACCATTATAGTCAATTGAATTATTCAAATCTGGACTGGTTATTTTGTCCCCAAACCTGCTTCCACTTTGACCATTACGTGATTAACATAAAGCAATCCTGGCTTGTATGCAGCCAATCACTAAGGCATATAATCCTTAACCTTACTAATCATCATCTTCTATTGTGCAAGACATCACAAACACCATCACGTGTGGTAAATTTTCTGTTACATTTCCTTCAAAAAATTACATGACGGGCATGCTTACTGACTCCTATTGTCACACCTTCCACCTCTGATCAATCACTAAATCCCATGAATATTAAAGCTTGAGATATTTATCTCATCTTCATGAACACTATCTCAAATTACTTTCCCAAACTTTTCCTGTAGATTTTTACACCTACCTCCTCCTCAGTGATCTCCTTGCTTCCTGACTTCTTCCACAATTTTCTCTTCATTGACTTGATAATTTTATTAAAGTACAAACAGGAAAATATCACTATAATTCTTTGATACCTATATCTATTATTTTTCTACCATCTATCTATCTATCTATCTCTCATCTATCTACTATCTATCATCTACAACTGTCATACCACTTATAACCCTTTGATAGATTCCTAATTTCCTCAAAGTAAAATCCAAACTCTTTAAACTGACACAACAGTATCTGGAAAATGTAGCTCCTTTTTATCTTTCCAGATTCAAAAGATATCACTCTCCATAAAATGCCATACATTTTAGTCAAAATATACACCTTCTAATGCATAAACCCTCTTCTTTCTGTGGGCCTTTGCACAATTAGGTCTTTTTTCTCCTCTCCTTCTCTTCACTTAACCAACTCCTTCACATTTATCAGGCATTAGTTCAGAAATACTTCCCTCTGGAAAGTAATTTCAGTGTCCATCCTGCTTCCAACATTAGGTAAAGTGCTCTTCTTATGTGTTTTTAAGTCATCCGTTAGCGATTTTATTTCTCTGGTTACATCTCTTGGGCAAGAGGACTATGACTGACTCATTTTTTTAAGTCTTGATTATGCATCTGTATGCATGTTCCTACACTAAAAGATCCTTGGTTGTATTTCTAATTCTCCAAACTCTTCAAATCTGCATGCTCCATATATCAGTTTTCTGGAGTTGCATAACAAACCACTCCAAAATATAGCTGCTTAAAAGAACACTGAGTTTTATTTTTCATAGGTCTGTTGGTTTAGATTACTATTTTTCTTGCTTGATTTTTTTTCTCACTTTGGTTTTGCTTGGGTTCACTCATAAGGCTCAATCTAAAAGTTTGCTCATGTCTATTGCAAAGGAAAGTCCACATTAACTTCTGAAACCTTTTTTGTTAACTTCTAGAGCTTCAATGAATCCAACTGATTCTATTGAAATACAAGTTGTTTAATGCATCATCAATACTTATACTGGTACTCTTCCTACCTTGTATCCTTGAAACCAAAATTTGGGCTAAAAATACCTTGCTTAGGATAGAGAGGCCAGAAGAGATTCACAGGATGACTCAATCAAGTTTCAGTCACATTCATCTAGCTGGAGGAGACCTATTAGCAAACATTATAATAAACAGCCAATCAGTGGCTGAACCTATTAATATTCTTTGTAGGTTTGACCAAACACCACACTTTGAGATTGTTTATTGTTCTGTTTGGAAAGGGTTATATAAGCTCCACTTAAATTTGAAAGAAGTTCAACATTGGGTTGTTCTTGTTTCTTTTCATGATTTTACTTTACTAATCACTCCATACAATTTTTTTAAATGCAGCAAAAAGTTAAATGGATTTTTTACAGAAAAAAATGTTTAGTGTGTATTAAATCCATTACCTAAGATTGGTTAGTATATACATATTTTAAAAACAGTTATCTATGGATAATAGTGACTTTCCCATAATTAAGGATAATCTTTGCTCTCTCTGCATTTGTGAATCAGAACTTTCTAAGAATATACCAAATATTTTAAAAAGATATTCTTTGTTAGAAATTGATGACTGTCTTTAAAAATGTCCAAATTTAGCCCTGGCTGGTGTAGCTCAGCGGATTGAGCGCGGGCCTCTGAACCAAAGGATCACGGTTCGATTCCCAGTCAGGGCACATGCCTGGGTTGCCAGGCCAGTTCCCGGCAGGAGACATACAAGAGGCAACCGCACATTGATGTTTCTCTCCCTCTCTCCTTCCCTTCCCCTCTAAAGATAGATAAATAAATAAATAAAATATTAAAAAAAAAAGATCTGATTAAAAAATGTCCAAATTTAATGGAACTAATCTTGCCCACATGATAATAATACAACAAAATATTGTTTTTATTAGTATCTTTGTTTTTCTTCCCTTTTCCTATATGTTTGATTCTTGTCTTGATTTAAAATACTTAATTATTTTACACCCAGGTCTTAAGCTAGCCCACCAAGGAATTGATTGCCCTAAAGTAAGGAGCATATAAAATAACCTTGTGGAGGCAGCATGCCTCCTTCGCTAACAGACATCTTGGTGATAAAGCTTCCCTGGGTGCCAGCTCACAACTATACCAAACCTGCTTTATGATTTTAGGTAAACTCATGATAACTAAAAAAGTTCGATTTAAACAATTGTTTTTGTCTGCTAATAAAATGTAGGCATGCATTGTGATCACAATATGATCTCTGTCACTCATGGTCTCTAATCTTTGGACATGGTTTTCACTGAAAATATTTGAAAGCACAACTACAGTTTAATAAAGATATGTCTAAATAGTAACATTTAAAAAATAAGTCAGTTATCGGTGTTTTGTGTTATTTTCGTATTTTAAATCTTTGTGAGATAGAAAAAATAAAATGGGTAATTCTAAAATCTCAAAGGTTTTAGAATCTCAAAGACTCAAAAAGTATGTTTCTATATATTTGTGTGAATTGTAATCATGGATTATCTCTTCACTAGGTTCAGGGATAATCACTTCTACCAAAAGTTTTGATTATGAAACTGATCCCAGAAAGTTTCTATTGATAGTGGATACTGGGGGATTCGTGAGACACGTTTTGATCATTAATATCATTGATGTTCCGGAACCTCCAGACTGTACTGCTGATCCCCAGTTTTCTTTAGGCACAGGTATGATACATCATTTTTTTATGGTTTACTTTTAACAGCTCTTTACAATGAAGAGAGCAGGCACATTTTTCCAGCTGGAGACACTAGTGACTTTTTAGTATGCATATACTGTTTATTTATATAAACATGTGAAAATATTCATGTATACAAGAAAACATATAATCTCTCTATTCTACTGTTTGGAAAAATATTTTCCAGGTAGAAGTTCTTCCTCCATGCTTAAGAGGTTAGAGAACAAATAAACTAAAAACAGTAATATAGATTCTTCTAAAGACTTGTAAAAACAAAGTGAGGAAGGAGAGAAAAAATAAATAAAAGTCTTTGATAATAATACATAAATTTAAATCTTTACTTATGAAAATGTCACAAAGAGCAATTGATTTTAATACTGTTCCAAGGGTATTTTCATACTATAAAAGTAAATAATGTGTGTGCGTTTGGACATGGAGGTTGACCAAGTCAGAGACACAAGGGAAGATTACTGTAAAGAACGGACAATACTTTAGGTCCAAATGCTTTTCTGAGTAAATAAGCAAGAAATGAAGGAATAGTGTTTTAGGGTGTCCAACCTGCAGCCCACGGGCCACATACATCCCAGGATGGCTATGAATGTGACCCAACAAAAATTCATAAATTTACTTAAAACATTAGGAGATTTTTTGTGATTATGTGTCACAATGTATTTAATATGCGGCCCAAGACAATTCTTCATCTAGTATGGCCCAGAGCTGCCAAAATGTTGGATGCCTCTGATGAAGGAACTTTCTGTATGGGTGCCTTGAGGCAGGATTGAACAGGATAAGGGGAATTGAAAGTCTACTGTGATTGTAAAGGAGTAGTGAGATATCACTAACTAATATTATTCAAAATGATTGTTGAAAGGTAAATGGGTGGTTTAAGAATGTTGGTCTTTGCCGTAAAGGTGTAGTAATCCTTTTAAATATTTTAAGCAGATAAGTGTTTTAAATAGAACCATCTGGTTAACTGTAGAGAAAGATTTAAAGGGAACAAACATAGGAAGAGGTATCAACAGATTTTATAAATGGCCATATAATAAGTATTTGGGGGTTGAAGACTAAAAGGCAAAATCAGGGCTATTATTTATGTGGTACTTATGTAACAACGTAGGAGACAAATGTAAAGAAATTTTTATTTATAAAATTTTAAAGATATAATAGTAGCAACATTTGGTTAAAATTTTTATAATAGAGGTCTCCTAATGAAAAAATAAATAAATTTGTTCTTTTGAGAAGATAAATTTATTTTATTGGGTAGGAGGATTAAATGACTCAATGTCAGTGAATGATTTTTCTTGCTTGGCTAAAAAATGAGCCACTCAAAATCTTATTTTGGTTGTAGCCTAATATCGATTTATTTTTGTGAATAAAATCAGTTATCATTGAATATTTTATTTTTTTTTATTTTTGCTGACCACTGTTCACCTGCTACATAGAAATATTGTGAGGAGTGCTTAGTCTTATAATTCTAATGCTCATCATATTCACAGCTATATCACAGCTATAGTGACTTTGTATAGTAAACACAATGTTTTGCCACATAATTCAATAACCAAATAATCTACACTTCATATGCCTTAAAAGTTCAGGATTCAAAGTTCATGTTTCTCTTTTTATTTAGCCAAGATAGGTAAGCATGGTAATAAGTAATACATATACTCATAATGCTGTTATGACTGGATTACTGCAATTCATAGTATGTGAAGTAAGGAGAGCACCATATATGGTCTCTATCTCTATTACCAAAGTACCAGCCTGGCAAGAATGCAGCAGCATACAATATGTAAACAATTGGGTGTGTATGTTTTCTGTTACACTTCATAAACACTGAAATTTGAATTCCATGTAAATTTCACATGTTGCAAAATATTATTTCTTTTGACTTTTTTTGTTTTACCATTTTTAAATGTAAAAACTAGTCTTCACTTACAGACCCTATAGAGCAGGCAGCAGTCTAGATTTGGCTCATGAATGGTAGTTTGAAGACCTATAGAATAGAGAGAAGAAGACTAATTATCAGGTTATGTCAGTAATTCAGGAACAGAATGGTATAGTTTTGCCTGGGATGGTTATGGAGGTAAAGATTAAAAAATAGTATGGAGATATTCAAATGGTAAATGAGTCTGGTATTAAATCAATATAAAAGAAGAGTGGAGGAATTTGAGCTTTCTGATTTATATAACTGGTTTAGAGATCCTCAGTTAAAATAGAAAAATCTAGAAATAGACCAAATTTGGAGAGAAAAATGATGAGATCACTTTTGAACATCTTGTTTTTGATATGTCTTTGATATATCAAAGCAGAGTTGAAGTAAGTAGTTGAGCTCAGAGGGCTTGCCTGGGGCTATAAACGTTTTGTAATTAAAACCATGGATTTGGATGAGATTATTTGACTAAAGAGTAGAGAATTAGAAGAACGAAGGGCGTGTAGCCAAACCTTGAGGAACTCCTACACTCAATGATGTGAGGAAGAAACTCAGCTGCCAAGAAGGATAAGGAGCCGCAAAAGTGGTGATGGAAAAAGAGAGTTATGCCCTGAATGGCAAAGGAGAAGTGTTGAAAGAGAGTGCAGCAGTTAGCAGACTTAAATTTTGTAACCAAGTAAGACGAGGTATTAAAATGTCCATTGCATTTTGTTTGTAATAGGGGGATAATGATAACTAATGAGGTTACTGAGAACTAATTCATTGGTGTTACAGGGGTAGAAGCCAGAATGCAGCAGGTTCAGAGGTGAGACTGTGAAAATAAAAACCACTTTAAAATTTTTTTTTAATTGTTGATCTTGTACAGTTTTCTGTCTTTTACTCCCACCCCAGCCCACCACCCCAGCCCTCCTCACCTCCCTCCCATTTCCAACCCCCATAATTTTTGTCCATGTGTCCTTTATACTGGTTCCTGTAAACCCTTTAAAAACCACTTTTTAAAAGAAATTTGCATGTCAAACTGGAGAGAAGGCAGTGGCAAAACTATATTGAATTAAGAGTTTTGTTTTGTCTGATGTATTTGGTTTAAAGGGAGACTTTTGGGTAATTTTACAAACAGACAGGGAGGATGCATTTGACTGAGTGGTTGAAGACACATGAAAGAGAAAGTAGGAGAGAGATAGGATCAAAGTTTAGTTGAAATCAATTAACCAAGCATTTGTTAATCTCATCTATCATATAAAAATTTATATACCAATCTTTACACATTCAATTCATTTTTATATTTAGCAAGTTTAAAATTCCTTGAAACTTTAAGTTTTCTCCTTTCAGATGGTATTTTGTAATCTCTGAAAAAGTGCTAGTGAATTTTTAGGATCCCAGTTTATTGAGTGTGTATCTGAAAGAAATATTCTCTGTCATTCCAGTTAAAATATAGTATTTTTGAAAGCATGCATTATTATCTTTTGATTTGAAAAGTCATCAATATAATCTATAACTTAAAAATATATATAAAAGAAAATTTAAAATTATTTTGAAATTGGGCCCTATAAACTAAAACCAATGTTTCATTTAATTAAGCTGTCATGTTAAGTACTTTTAAATTGCTTATAAAAATAAAAAGTAGGATTTTTCTATATGCATCTCTGTCATATTGTGCTGAAATAGCATATTCATTTTCTTAAAAACTGTAAAAGGGACACTGATTACATTCAGAAATGTCATGTTTATTATTTTGATGGTAAAGTATTACTTTTTTCTAATTTTGATTATTAAAGGCAGTGCTCTCTGATAACCATGTGCAGCTCTTTTTCGAAGAAACACATGCATACATACACATGTACATTTCTTCAATAATGATATTGGCTATGCATGTGAATAAGTAACTAGAATACCTGCATAGATCTTTTGTTGGTTTGTTTTCGGTTTGTGTGTCTTTTTCTCTTGATCAAGGAGTAATAGTTTAAGCAACCTTACCAAGCTCTGCTTGATGTACAGCCCCTTCTGTGTCACATTGAGAACCCTTGAGTCTTTGTTTTCCATTCCTAGTGGCTCTGTCTAGGATATGCCACGGTAAAAGTGTGTGCACTCAAGGATGACAGAATAGGTCGGTGGCTAACAGAGACAGCAGGTTATTAAGTTGTTGTTTAAGATTTGAAAAGCAATCATAAGGATTTTGTCTGATCTGAGGACTTAATGGATGTCCAGGAACCTTGCCAAGTTTGATTTTCCCAGGCAATTTTTTAGAGGTACTCAGAAGTTTTAGAGAAAATCCTATAGATTTGGAATGATTTTTTCTCTTTTTTTTTCTTTTCTTTTCTTTCTTTCTTTTCTTTTTTTTTTTTTTTGGAGGCGGGGCCAAGAGGAAACAGCAACAGTCAACTGCATAAATGCCAAAGTCAAATAAGATGGACTTAAGTATCAATTGGGTCTGACATCATGGAGGAAGCCTTTGATGACTTTTTGGGTGAAGTTTCAGTATTTGTAGTGGGGGCAGAACTTCTAGTGGAGTGACTAAAGACTTAATGGGAGGTAAAGAAACATAAAAAAACCCCTCCAGCCTTGACGGACAGGCGAGAGACAGGGCCATAGTTAAAAAGTGCTCTGGGTTACGGTGTTGGTGCTGCTTCTCCTTCCTCTCCTCCTCTCCTCCTTCTTCTTTCGTTGCTTCTTTAGTGGAAGTGCTAACAAAAAGTTGACAGTCGTCAGCGGGTATTTGAAAATGAAAGATAAAGTTAGAGTCAAGTTCCTGAGAAAGTGGACAGGGATCATCATTAGCGAATTTCTTTTTCTCTTTTCACTATGAAGGGAGTAAGAAAGGTGAGAATTTGTTAGTGGGGTTGTAGATTTTATGGGAAAAAGTGAGCTATCATTAGTTGAATTGTTCCTATTTATTCTGTGCAGTAAGAAGAGAGATCTCCTAAAGGAAGTAAGAAAGAAGGGAGGGGGTAAGAATTTTGGGGCAAAAAACGAGGTTTGAAATAATTTATGTAGAAAGTTGAATAAACAGAACAGAGACTTGCTTAAGAGCATTGAGGGTCCAATACACTTATGCTTCTATTAATTTTCTTTTCATTGAACTGTTCAGGCTTACGATACGAAGTATCACTAAATCTGACATCTATTTAAGTGGTAAACAATGTAAAACAATTTAAACTCAATTTTCAGATTATTTGAGTCAAAAACAAGTTATAGATGCCAGTGTATTTCTGGCACACAATTTACTTCATTTATCATTCCATTTAGGCATATTTATCTTAAAATTACTTTACTTTTATTATTTATTTGCTATTAAGAAAAAAATTGGGGCACATGAAAATTGAGGCACTTGATTTTTTTAACCTATGTTTCGCCCAGGCATGGTACTTTTAATATAATAAAAGTTTTTGACATACTGAAACTTGACGTATATATTTTTTGCCATGCATCTCCCAAACATGATACTTTCAACATAGCAGAAGAATAAGTCAAAGTGTCAAATCATTGACACTTCGGCAGCAATTTTACATTAATCTTAGGCCTGTAGTTTGCTTTCTCTTTCCTTTTTCCCCACAGCTTTTCTGTGCTACCCTTTGCATAACATAAGGTTGGATGGAAACTTGAGAGGCTATTTACTAGGATTTGCTGAATTTGTTTCTTTTCTTAAAAAAAAAACCCTTAATTTTATTATGAAATTAGGTCACATTCTATCTTCAAGTTACACTTGGGGCAGGCTTTTGTGTAATTATATTTCTTCTTTTCTCTGTATTTTTTTTTTTTTTTAGAAATATTGGGAAACATGCTTCTAGGCAGTGACCACTGTCTTTATTATGTTATTATCTTCACCTCCCTCCCAGTCTTCTGGTCACTCACTTTAACTATAATTATATTAGAAAAACAAAGATTAATTAAATATAGTTGGGCAACATGTTAAAATTTAAATTTATTACAACATATAAGTTTGGTGCTAAATGTACATAAGAAATAGAAAAATTTAAAATATCTTATTACCTGGCTTGAGTTAAACTCTCAAACTCATACCGTATGGACTGTAATAAAGCAGAGAGAGAGAGAGAGAGAGAGAGAGAGAGAGGGAGAGAGAGAGAGAGAGAGAGAAACACCAGAAAAACAAATAAAACGATCGACCTCAGTCTTTGTTGGAGTCATCCTTTCTGTGTTGTTTGTAGTTTGGGGTTTTTTACCCATGGTCAAGGCTATGGAAGATGTTAGAAGGGATGTTGGAAGTCAATCAGTTGCCCGCAAATATATTTTTAAGAAAGAGCTCCTCCGTGCATGGCTCGGTCAGGTCTAGAAATTGGAGTACAAGAAATCTTTTGTGAGGCTACCCCGCTGGATCTCCACGTGATGGTCTATCAGCATATATGTCATGCTCTTCTTCTTTAAGCTATTGTTGCCATAAACAGAGCCAGGAAGTAAAGAAAGGCACTAGTAGGGGCAGGGAAGATGATAGGAAGTCAAAGAGAAAGCTATAAAAATAAGAAAAATATATAACTACCTTAAAATATTATCTGAAACCCACTATACAATCTAAAATTAGTATTGTTCTGTTTTTATTACATAAAGAGCTAATAAGTGCATCATATATTTTAATTTTTGATGTAACATGTTGATTTTTGTTTCACAGCTACCTTAGAAGTTGATGAGGATTATCCATTATTTCAGCCCATTTATAGAGTGACAGCCACAGATGAGGACTCTTCAAATGGTGATAGACTGATGGTAAATGGTGATCATTGTGTGAGATGTATATTTCACGTTGGCATATTGTGCTATGCTTTGGAAATATTTCTCAAGAATAGTTAATATATTTAATTTGATAATTAGAGGGAATATAATGAAGTTGATAATAATATAACAATATTTGTGCTAATGTTAGAAATAGCATTTTAAGATTTTTTTGTTCTGTACAAGATAGTAATATGATTTCTAATGGACATGGGCAGCAGATAGGATGCTGTCAATGCTGAGCTGAAACTGGGGCTTTGCCTTTTGGATGCTATTGAGAACTATTTCACTTCTCTAGCTATTTCAATGACACATGTGAATGTGATTATATTTTTGTGGTGTTTCAATATCCTAATTACTAACTGTAAGAGACTTGCTTTTCTCATAATTGATTCATGGTTGTAAAGTCTTTTAGAGATTTGGCAAAATAAAAAGAATCTATAAAGCTCTATCTGGAGGATTCAGTGGTACATTGGACTCCAAAAGTCAGCATGCCTGCTCTGTAGTTATTCCTTTTAAACATGTATGGAAAGCATTTACTACTTTTAATTTAGTAACTCACAGTATGAAGTCATGGAGCACTGAATGAGGGTGAAGTAATGGAGCTGTCAGGTGACTGGGGTCAAGTAATAGCACTTGGGTCAAGCTTTACTACTAATCAGTGACGTGATCCTGGGGAAGTCACTTAATCCCTCTTGCCCTTGATTTCCACAGCTAACCTTCAGTGATATATGGGCTCTTGTCAGTCAGTGTACCTAAAATCCCAGCTCAAAAATATTTTGTTGTAGACTAGCCAATATCACGTTCATATGAAATTGTAAAGAAATATGAGAACTTTTCTATTAGTCTTTTCAATAAATGGAAAAAAATAACCTATTGTCCAGTTGAAAATAGTTATTACCAAATATATCATTTGCAGGAATAGGATAGGGAACCAGCAGGTGATTATTTTAAAATTTAGGGTTTTGAGAATTACTTACATTGTTAAATGCTAGTTCTTTATCAGATTAAAAAAATACACATAAATAATTGAATTTTTCTTTAATCAAATAATCAAATACTATTTATTTTCAGGTGACTTTGTGAATATATATCTACTGTTACCTTTTTTAGAGGTGATGGTAAATAAATGAAAAAGAAAGATAAGTTAAAAACTTCATATTTAAGTACACTAATATTTTGAAACTGGTTTATATCCTTATAATTTATGTTTTGATTCCTAAAATTCAAATTTAGTGACAGTGAGTTTATTCTGTACAGTCTTTCAGACTTGTATTAGTGTGGAGAATCAGAATTTTTTTATTTTGAAAAATCTCTTAGAAAAATATATACAGTGTTGTGCAGCTCTGTAAAAATATAACAAATCTTTTGGTTATGTTAATGCCAAACAACTCTTATTTTACTGTATTCTGCATCGGTATATGCCAGTGGTTTTAACACAAGTTAGATCATAAGGAAAGACAAATTAATCAGTGTGGAAATAGAGAACATTTTTCATATTTGCTTTATTATTGTATCTTAATTATCTTCCCAACACCTTTTCATTTATTCTGGTGTGATATTGAATATTGTGATTTTCTAGTACTCCGTTGAGGCACAGTTATCTGGACCAAAGAGAGGAGCAAGTCCTTTTGGAATGGATTCTGTGAATGGCATTGTCAGCTTGAGAGGCAATGATACCTTGGATTTTGATGCTGGATATCATGTAATTAATTAATTTACTTCTTATTTTACACAGAGTGATCGGAACATTTTATAATGTTGAACTCTGCCTGAAGAATTAAACACATTATTATTTTAAGGGAAAGTAATATTTAGTGTGAAGCATTTATAAGAATTAGTGCAGTTAACTAAAAGTCCAGATCCAGTCCTTGCACTTACTCAAAACATACAAATTACATCTTAACTTTTTAACTTTTTAGATCTATTTAAAGAAGTTTATGCTAAGTGAAATAAACCAGTTGAAGAAAGAAAAATGCCATATGATTTCACTCAAATGTAGAATCTAAGGAACAAACTGAAGTAACAAGGAAAGCATAGACTCAGAGATGGAGAGCGGGATGACAGCTAATAGTGGGGGGAAGTAAGGGAGTAAAGAAATTGAGCAAAAGGGAAAAATGACTCGTAGACATGGACAACAGTGTGTTGATGGCTGAGGGGAGGGGGTATAAGAGGACTAAATGATAACAAGAAATAATACGGTAAAAATTAAATAAAAAATAAGTAAAAAAGTTTAAGAAAAAAACATTTTAAATGACTTTCTAATCAGGAGAATTAAATCAGCAAACTAATAAAATTTAAATCTTTCTGAATACAAAGAAATGAAAGAAATTTAAAACATTAAACCTTTCATACTGAAACTATTTGAATGTTCATATCCTGCTCCACTTAATATTGGCAAAACACAAAAGTAGCCAAGGTAAGATTGGATATAAACCTTATAAATAAATTTGAAACTAATATGGTAGAAAAGAAGAACAATTTCTGATATTTCCACGAGAAAGGCAATTTAAAGAAAGCATTGTTGGGAAGATTTTTCTGAGTGGAAAATGAAGGATATGTAAGTAGGACCAACTGACTGGAAAGAGAGTAGCCACAGAACTAGAGAGATCACCTAACCACATAGAAATGAGGTGTTATATTTGAGAAACAAATAAACAGATAAATTAGTATCAGTAGTAGTAAAACATATCGTTTCAGAAATCCTCAGCAAGTATTATTTCAATAAGGTAATTGAGAAAATATTCATAAGGCAGAAAGTATAAGAATTTACAAAAAAATAGAGAATATGCTGCTAAACTTATTTGGAGAAAGAAGCATTGATAATTGAAGATGATCTCAACTTTCTAGACTAAAAGAACATAAATAGTGGAAGAAAGTCAATGATTTCAGTATCAATCTTAATTTGGATATACTGAATGTTATAGGATGGTGGAGATGCTAATGACACATATCTATAAGCAATTTGTCTGGTAGACTACAATGTGAGGTTAGCATTAGGTGGATAAAAATTTGAAATTATACATATGAGCCACACATTAAGCAGTTAAGCTCCAAACTTAAGGCTGTTTCCTGCCTCACTCTCCCTGCTTGCCTTGATTCACGCATTCAACCAAACTTCTGCTAAGTCCTTTAATACCTACTTCGTTTTTCCACTCCATAGCTCACCAGTGTATTTTAGGGCATTTGATATATTAGTACCTATCCAAGAAACTCAGTGCAATCATTATCAGCTTCTTATTCAGCCCAGGTTCTTTTTATACATTGTGAAGGTTTATTGAAACTTTGCTTAAGAATTGTTTTAGTGGATATCTTACTGCCTCAGCAGTGTTTTTTTTTTTTTTTTAAATTTTAATTGCTTTTTATTTAATTATCTTTAGAGAGAGGAGAAGGGATGGAGTAAGAGAGGGAGAGAAACATCCATGTATGAGAGATACATCAAGATTGATAGGTTGCCTGTTGCATGCCCCCAACTGGGGACGTGGCCTGCAACCTGGGCATGTGCCTTCACTAGGAATTGAACCAGAAACCTTTCAGTTCACAGACTGGCACTCAATCCATTGAGCCACACCGGCCAGGACCCAGCAGTGTTTTTTGTTTTTTGTTTCTTTTTCTAAAGGACACTTGCTAACATGTATGAATAAATAATATCTAAAGAGTCAGATATGTGACAGGACGGTGAGGGAAATAATTGAGATTTGATGACATTCTAAGTCTTGAAGTTACCTCTTTCCTATTATTGATCTCAAAGAGTAACTCATTGTCCTGTTTCTAGGGTTTAGCATCAAACAGCCTGCTTTGTAAAGAGCTTCAATACATTGTACTTTGGATTTATGATTGACTCTGGAATTCATTCACTATTTTTTGTTCAGTTTAAGCTATATTTAGCTACAGAGTCAAGTTATACAGACCTTAGAGTAAAATAATAGTATACAAAATGAAGCTACTTTGAAATATACAACTAATCTACTTACCTAAGAAAGAACTTATTTTTTTCTTTATTTTAATTGTTCTTGTACAGTTTTCTGTCTTTTACTCCCATCACGGCCCACCACCCCAGCCCTCCCCACCTCCCACCCAGAAAGAACTTATATTTTTTAACTGCCCTGAAAAAATATAAAGATATTTCTAATAAAAGAAAAATATAAAGATATCTCTAATAGAAGAAAAACAACTAGCAGGAGACATAAAGACATGCATTACCAAGTAACATATTGTTGAATTTTTAAAAACTCTTTTCCAGGTTTTCCAGCTTACACTGAGAGCAACAGACACCACAGGTCTGTTTTGTCAAGGGACACTAATTATCAAAATCAGAAACATAAATGATGAGAAGCCTCAATTTGAGTAAGCATATTTGTTTTAAAGTGTAACCATAAAAAATGACTAAACTTTTCACATTATTAATAACAATAATAAAGATCATATAAGTATATAGAAAATAGTTTATGTTGTAATATTAAAAATCTATTATTATATACCCATGATTGATACATATAGATAATAAAATATATACTAGAAAATACTGTAAAATAAATGCAAAAACAACCAACATTGTAATATGGTGAAAGGATTTTTGTGTGTTTTTTTTTCTTTTGTTGTTTTTCCCCAGAGGTTTTGTAACATTTTTAAGTATATTTTATTGATTATGCTATTATAGTTTTCCCAGTTTTTCCCCCTTTATCCCTCTTCTGCCTGTACTCCCTAACCCTCCAGCATTCCCCCTCTTAGTTCATGTTCATGGGTTGTACATAGAAGTTCCTTGAGTTCTCTGTTTCCTATACCATTGTTTACCTCTCCCCATCTATTTTATGCCTATCAATTATGCTTCTTTTTCCCTGTACCTTCCCCCGAATTCCTCCCTTCTACCTACCTACTGAAATTCCTCCACGTGATGTCCATTCTCTGATTCCGTTCCTGTTCTAGTGTTTGCTTACTTTTTGTTTTCATTGTTTTTCTTTTTTGTTTTTAGGTTCATTTGTTGATAGTTGTGAGTTCGTTGTCATTTTACTGTTCATATTTTTGATCTTCCTTTTCTTAGATAAGTCCCTTTAACATTTCATATAACAAGAAGTTAGTGATGATGAACTTCTTTAACTTGACCTTATCTAGGAAGCACTTTATCTGTCCTTCCATTCTAAATGATAGATTTGCTGGATAGAGTAATCTCGGATATAGGTCCTTGCCTTTCATGACTTCAAATACTTCTTTCTAGCCCTTTCTTGCCTGCAAGGTGTCTTTTGAGAAACAAGCTGACAGCCTTATGGGCACTCCTTTGTAGGTAACTCTCTCCTTTCCTCTTGCTACTTTTAAGATTCTCACTTTATCTTTAACCTTGGGTAACTTAATGATGATGTGCTTTGGTGTGTTTCTCTTCTTTGGGACTCCCTGGGATTCCTGGACTTCTTGGAAGTCTATTTCCTTCACCAGATTGGGGAAATTTTCCTTCATTATTTGTTCAAATAAGCTTTCAATTTCTTGTTGTAGTTCTTCTCCTTCTGGCAACCCTATAATTCAGGTATTGGAATGTTTCAAGTTGTTCCAGAGCTTCCTAAGTCTCTCTTCATCTTTTTGAGTTCTTGTTTCTTCATTGTGTTCTGGTTGGATGTTTTTTCTTCCTTTTATTCCAAATTGTTGATTTGAGTTCTGGTTTCCTTCCTGTCACTGTTGGTTCCCTGAATATTTTGCTTTATTTCATTTTGGGTATCTTTCATTTTTCGACCAAGCTCAATCAGTTCCATGAGCATTTTAATTACCAGGGTTTTAAATTCTCCATCAGAGAGTTTGGCTATCTTCATCACTTAGCTCTCTTTCTGAGGTTTTGCTCTGTTCTTTCATTTGGGTCATATTTCTTTGTCTTGGCACAGCTGACAGGTTGTAAGGGGGCGGGGCCTAGCAGGGCAACCCTCCTTTCTGCGCTGCTGCACTGCCTGTAGGGGAGGGGCCAGAGAGAGAACAGTGCAGTTCACCTGCTCTACTCTAGCCCACTTTCCAACGGACTCTCTTGTGAGACTGGGAGTTTCTTCCACCATGGCAACCACTGTAGTACATAGTAAGCTCTGAGTCTCAGTTTCTCTTTAAGCCAGCCCTACTCCCCCCCCCCCCCCCCACTGCTTGGACCTCCGCCTTGACCTGAGTTCTCTCCGTTCACCACCTTACTGGTCTGGTTGTTCTGGTTGACTGTTTCTTTAATTCTGTGGTTGGTAGAGTTCCATGCAATTTGATTTCCTGGCACTTCCGGTTATTTATTGATTTTAGATTGGTTGTTATCCTCCTTTTGGTTGTGCAAGGAAGTGAAGGGTTTCTACCTACACCTCCATCTTGGCCAGAACTCTGTTTTGTAACATTCTTACATAGCTTTTTAATAAATACATTAATAAGGAATAATAAAATATTTAATTTAAACTATTTTACTCCCATACTCTGAGGTTTAATTGTGGCATTCAAAAGCATTTGTGAATTATAAATGTCTGTTAAATGTTATTTTATACTTCAAAATGTAGCAAGTCTACTACTACAATCTAAGAATAATAAGTTATTTTTTATTATTTTATTTTTATCACCATTTGTCCTCCCTATACCCTCTTCCACCTCCACCCACCCTCCCATCAAATATTTTTTTAATCAATAAAGAGAAAAAGAAAAATAGCAGTATTCACATATTTTTCTTCTATCACTAAGTTATATCTTTACAGATGAAGGAGAATAATTCATTGAGTCCTCAAATTCCTTTTAACTTATATTATCTAAACAATAGAAGCAAATATGGAGCTTAGTTTCTCCTTTATTTCTGAGGATAGTTACTCTATTAAGCTATATTTGCAGTTAAGGTGCCACCAAGTTTTTGAAGGTTGCCTTTATACCTTCAACAAGAATGAACTTTTTGCTTTTACTTGGAATAATTTAATGCTAGGTACTAAAAGCAATAACAAAATCACTAAATTATTGTCCCCAAATATTATTTTCATCTCTTATGAGACAGAGTATGTTCAATTACAGTGAAACAGAGAAGGGAAAAATATAAAGTGATCCAAAATGTAAATATTGGGAGTTACATTATATTCTGGTATAAAGAAGAAAGCGCACTGTGGAGGGGAAGCCGTACTGGACTCTGCTGGTCAACAAGGTTGCTCAGAGCAATGACGTCATCTGCTCACTTCCTTTTCTTTTGACTTTACACTTTCTTCTGAGAACATTCTTCAATCTCTTTTTCAACCCCAGATTTAGTCTTTCCTTCTTTTTAAATTTGTACCAAGTTATGGTACCTATCACACAGCATAGTAGCTATTTATGCGTGTACTGCCCATAAGCAGTGACATACTCAAGAGCAGGAGCAGGCTTAGTTCTCTGTGTATAAAGAGGAACAACTCGCGGTGTGTTATCAATAAATGTCTGATGCTTGAGTGGTAGGTTGAATAAAAAGAAATTTAAGGCTCATAAATGTTCTGAAAATTGATCAGGAACTTTAATTATAATTTAAAGAGATGAGCAATAAATTTACAAGAAATGTTTTGATCGTTTGCTTTTGTACGTTATCACTTTGGGCAGGATTTTGTACCACAAGATAACAAGATGAAGATGACTGAATTAAGTCCCTGTGTTCAATTGCCAATTATTCCATACATTTGATTCTTGAAGCAATAGAGGTGCATTGTTTCAATCTGCGTTTTTAGTTTTGATCTCTGATGCAATGATATCCTTAATATCTGGCATGATGTCAGATACTAGATGATTAAAAATTCATATGTTTGCAAAAACATTAAGTAACTTTGTGTCCCAAAAGGATTTTCTTAAATTTTAATACTTTTAAAATTCTTAAATTCTTGATAAGTGAAGGTGGTATCATCACAAATCCAAAAGATTGTAAATTATCGTAACAGCTAATATATACATGCAATTTGAATTTTCAACATTTCTTCATCACCATATTTTTTTTCTTTAGGCCTTTTCCTTTAGATACTATTAATGTGACTGAAAAAAAACCTGTTGGGGAAATGATAGGGAGAGTGAAAGCAACAGATCAAGATGAAGATAGCAGCATTACTTATTCCTTTAAAACTCAGCAGGGAATGTTTGGCTTGGACCCTTGTAAGTTTCAAATACCCACTTTGACCCCACTTTTGTTCAACATTCATTATCCAATCTCCATTTCCTTTAGAAGTTTGCCTGGTAAAACTACCACAAAACTAAATTAAATGTGGACAGCGAAACCAAAAATGTGTGACACTTGGCTGTTGCTATTTTCTTATTTGTTCAAACGACATTCTTGGGAAACAGAGTGTCACAGAACCTTAGTTGTGTAACTAGCCATTACCTTTCAGAGATAACCAGTACAAATGCTTCTGTGAAGTTTGGTAGACTATGGGACAACTAAGTCGTATCTATTGCCTTAATTTCATTTGTGCAATTTGGGACTTTCCCTTAATAATTATGTTTTAGATATTTGACTACAGATATATTTCTGTCTACGTGAAATAGGAGTACTACTCTAAGATATTGCTTTCCTATGGCCGGTCATAACACTTGATTTAATTGGTCAGTGTTCTACCACAAGGAAATAAAAAACACCAGGAACAGAACTGTGAAAGCTAGTTAAGCAGTCTCTGTAAGACTGTTGTCTCTGTGTATGATGCTGGAGCCTGAAGTCCACAATTCAGGAAGGAAGGAGGGTATAAAGTGAAGGAGACTGGAGATAGACAAGAACATGCAAGCATATGCTGGACTCCAGGAGGATGGACTAAACCTTCTGTCAGTTCTTGTTGCCTCTGACCTTGGTGTGGGTATCCTGCAGAAGCTGTGGCCTTTCCTCACAAGTATCAGCACATTCACCTGTCCTAGGAGTCAGATAAGCTGTAAGAGAACCCAGAGGTACATAAACAGTCCCAGACCCAGATGCTACTTCACACCAGTGGTGAAACAGTGGGTCTTCAAAAACGTATGTAAGAATGGAAATGGTCGCTGCTAACTTCTTACCTTTCTAGTCAATCAAGAATCTCCCTTGGTTGTATCAGGGATAAATAGTCATCTCTGTCTTCACAAAAGCTCCTAAGTTTGACCTCTGAACTAATTTTCATTTTTATATCCAATAAGATTAAGTCAGATGTCAGAAGCAATACATGATTAAAATTTTAATATAGTTTGACTAGTTTTTAAGTAGAAATGCTGCACTATGCCTGGTAGATCCATAAGTAACAATTTAGAGACTTAGAGGAAAATATGATGAAACCATTTATAATAGTTAATTATATTTTAACGATAAGTATAAAGCAAGTAGGCATTTTTAAATAGATATTTTTAGTGATGTAGAATTGCTAAACATCATTTTTCTTATCCACTAAAAATGTATATTATGAAGCGAACTAAAACACCATCAATATGAATAAATTAACATGTAATTATTTGAATTTGGTAATTGTTTTCATTTTATTTCTTTTCATTAGTCACAGGCATAATCACTCTTCTTCAGCCTTTGAATCTTGAGAACCCAAATAACTCTAAAACCTACTCTTTGGAAATTGAGGCCAGAGATAACGGAAATAATACCAGTACCTACATGTTTACAATTTTTGTGGAGAATATAGATGATCCAATTATCTGTGACTCAAGTTTTTCAACAGCAGCAGGTATATTACAAGTCAATTTTATTGATTACATTCATTAAACAATGAGGGGTGGAAAAATATTTAAATAAAACTTAGAATTATAGTTTGTTTCTTACAGTTTAAGCATTTCTTTTTCTCTAGTTTTATAAAACAGAAGAATATAAAGTAATAGACATACTTCTAAAAAGAAAAATGATAATTAGATTTAGTGTCATTTAAATTAATACTCAAATAATTATTTTTACAGCAGATTGGGTGTAGGAGTTCTTACAAAATTATTTTGTTTATATGTAATATATGAATTAACAGATAGTTCACAAGTTGTAAAACACATGAAAATCTAAACAATAAAATATAGTTCTCAGCTATAGAATCAACTAAAATTTAAAATAATAGAGGAAAATAGTTTTTGGCTAAGGTATAAAGAAATTAACATGTTCATAAAGTAGAATTTTGAATAATTATATTTTAGTGAACATTTCTAGAGTGTTAAAAGAATTATACTTTTATTACAGTATCCCCATTTCTTAGAGTTCTTATTTTTGAATTATTGAACATACAGTCAAGATTTATGTTTAAAATTTGTGGTAGCATGTTTGAAGTATTCAAAATGTCTAATAAGAAGAAATTGGTTAAAAGGTATATCCATTGAATAAAATGCTATTTTTCCATTAAAATTATCTTTAAAAAATAATAAGTAAAAAATTATATACAAACTATAAAAAGTTTCTTTAATTTTATTGTATATGATATAATATTAACAGATAATTATAGACATATGGCGTTGCATATAAATAAATATTAAACTATCATTTTCTACATTTTGTATGACTACAAGAAATTACTCTTTATTTTCCAACATTGTAATAAACATTTTCTACTGTTACATTTTTTGTTTCTCAAATTAAAATCCTAGCTTTAGTTACTAAATTTCAACTTCTTGAATAAGAATGATCATTAGTCCTAAAGGTATGGAGTCATTTCTCCTGATCGTCTTGCTCCCAAAAGAAAATTTTCTCACAATAGGATTTGAATTGTATAAATTAGAATAGATAATTTAAGTAATATATGGAGGTACTCTTCAGTATGAGTAAAATAGATATTCCTGAGAAGTTTGGTATAAATGAAAATTTTGTCAATTTTATTTCATTTTTTAAAAAATTCTGTATAAAAATTCCTAATATATTAATTGGAATCAGTACACCCAAGTGTATAAAATAGTCAAGTATGATTTTCTCATTAAAGCCATACAGAACAACCTCATATACTATTCCCTGACTTTACCCTTACGTGTGTCTGTGATTTCAAGACCTTCTAAAAATAAAAATTTTCAAACATTTGCATGTACTTGAGACTTTGCACATAGTGGAATCTCAGAAAACAAGTTGATTTGAATTTGGTTGGGTTAACTTCAGCTCATCAATTATATCTGTTTCACTAATTAGTTTTCTATTCTTTTTACCCCATTTATTTCTAACCTTACTTGCTTACTTATCTTTCATATTAAAACCCTCTCTACTCTTTCTAACTTCTCTGTTTTGGCTCCTTTAATTCCTCTTGCTGTTTCTGTCGGGAGAAACTACCCAGCTAACTAGGAGAAAATGGGAGGAAAATGAAATTGAAGTCAAAAGGACAAGACGAAATTCATCATAATGGCGTTCTGTGCCTCGAATCCCTGCCAGTTGCTGCTCTGTACCCATTTCTCACCACCAGCAGTAGCTCTTCTCCATTTTAAAGAAATACTGCTCTTTTAGAGACTCTTAAGTTCGAGAACACACACACACATATCTTGCGTTAAACCAAAACCTAGCTTTGGTATGTGTAGTCAAAAATCTATCCGAAACAAAATCTATCTGGAACAAAAATTTCCTTGTTAAAGGAATCTGTTCACAGTGGCTAAACTTGAGAAAGAAAAATCTCCTAGGTAGGCCTTAACAATAAAAAAGCTTACAGGTTTGGTGTTTATGAAAATATACTTTGAATCACTTTGAGACTATTTAAGTGCTATTCTTTGTAATTTCCCTTTGGTCTCCTCCAAATTATAGAAAGCTTTAAAAAAGGTACACATGGATCCCAAGGAGGTCATTCTGACCTGATTTCTACCACAGATTTGGCTGAACCAGCGTGAGCTTCTTAGGCAGCAACAAGACCAAGATGCCCTTCTCTTCCATCTTGTGGGTTTATGGTCCTTGGGACAGAGCAGTAGCAGGAAATATATCACTTTATCTGAAAATTAGGGTAACTTTGTGGGTGTCTGTGGGGTTACTTGGAACAGGGTATTGACACAGTTTTTGGGTGGCTGATATGACACATGCATATTCAATTCACTTACTGTGTTAAATTATCCAACTGCCTTAACTAAATAGAGCAAACCACTAAATTAAAGAATCTTTTACACATGTTCAGTTTGAACAAGGGTTCCCAATAAGCAAACCCATTCCCACAAAAATTGTCCCACTACATTCATAGAAATAGACAAACCACATGAGGCTTTTGCAGAACCTCCTAATCTGGATAATATTACAGTGTTTCCTGGACATGAGATCCAAGATTTAAGAGCACAGGAAGCAGAAACACTCTTTTCTCTTTTCTTTTTCTTTTTTTAATCATTTTTAAAATCTCATAACAGGTGAAGGAACTGCCTATTATTTAAGCGTGTGTGCATTTGTGTTATTTGATTTTGAGGTAAAACAGAATCACAATTGGTAACATTGGAAGGAGGTAAGGAACAGTGGTTGAAGAAAGGAAAGTAATGAGCATTTATTTAGCAATTATGAGATGTGTTATGTATAACATTTTATTTAATCCTCTGAACTACTCTAAGATTGGAATGTACTTTATCCCTATTGTGCAAATAAGAATCAATGGATCAGAAGCTCAAATGTATTTCTTCCTGACTTCACAGCTTGTGCTCTGTATTCTTATAAAAAGAGATAAAAAGCTTCATTTGTCTAGGACATCAAAGTTAAAATTGTATCTTTACCACTAGCTCTGTGCCAGACATTGAGCAATTATATCCCATTCTACTCATTAGCCCTAAATTTAAATGGAGAAATATAAAACTGATATTGATATTTTGGCTCTCTTAAAATGGAAGTTAATGGGAATAGATATTTTTGGTCTTTTTTTTTTTCCTTCCTGAAATACAACATGACAACATGAGGTGGTGGTAGAATGTTTGAATTTAAATTATGGTCCATGGTTTATATAATTGTGTAGGTGTTTCAGTGTCTGTTCCTGAAAATGTCCCTGCATCTGCTTTTATATATATGATTCTTGCAAGAGATCCAGATCCAGGACAAGAAGTTGAAGTATGTATTTTATTGTCATTTATTTATTTTTTCCAACTTTAATTTTACAAAGTGCTCAAATTTTCAATGAGCAAAAAGTTATTTCATCAGGCTTTGAATTATTATATCTTGGTAGTTATTGATGTGAAAGAAGAAATTTAAACCTTTGACTATAGTAACATAGACTAAAAATGATATGACCTTAAAAATGAAAGAAATAGACCTAAAATAATATAAAAGCACTTTGAAAAACAAGAGCTTACATTTACTTGCATTTCTGATAACAGTTACATAGGTGAGAGAATATCCTTTCATTATTTTTTTGTCTTTTATTCATCCCAAATGAGAAGTATTTTCTTTCCTATACCTATAATTTGAATAAGGTATCTTATATTTTCATATTATTTCTGGTTTCAGCAATAATTAACAAACAATAGCAAATTAATAAGTAATACATGACAAAGTAGTTACAGATTAAGAGGAGGTAAAGAAGAAATACAACATAATTCATCACAATAAATTTTCTCAGAATTTTTAATGATGAACATATGACCTATATTATTATATTTTAAGAAAAAATCAAATTCTTGTTTATGCAATATACTAGAAATCATATTAATACACTGAACTATTCTGCCCTAAATTTTGTGATTCTTAGTCTAATTGTCACTAAAGCAACCAAAATTGTTTCTTTTTTTCATTTGTCTATACTTTAACAATGGCTGATAAACATCGTTTGGAAAAATATGGCTGAAATGAACATTTAGAGGACAGCTTGCTGAAGAATGTATCTGTACATAATTTTTCTGGTGATCTCATTATACTTAGGCATTGCTCAGCACTCCTAGTTCATTCATTCATTTGTTCGTTCCTTCCTTCCCCTCCCCTCCCCTCCCCTCCCCTCCCCTCCCCTCCCCTCCCCTCCCCTTCCCCTTTCCCTTTCCCTTTCCCTTTCCCTTTCTGAAATTTATAATGAAGGCATAGACAACACAGTAAAGTATAATTTCTGGTTTACTAGGTTCAGAACGTACATATATGTGGTTGTGTGAATGTGTGGGGAAGGATGGGAGTCAGAATTTGAGGGTATGTATGTTTAGGTGTGGGGGCGGGGGTTAGAGCAGGATATATACATGTGTGTGAAGGATGGGTATCTATGTAATTATCAATTATAATGTGAATACATTTATATTCTCCATAACTAAATACTATAATATATGGGTTTTATTAAAACAACCTTTGGGAAATAAAAACCAAATAAAGACTTGGAAAATAATAATTTTTTAAACAAATCCAAAGCTATAACAATAACAAGAGAAACAGAGAAAAGGAGATTTTTCCCTAAGAACAGTTAATGAATTTTAGTTTAACATAAGCCAACTTTGGTTGTTCACTTATAGACAAAGGAAAATCAGTTGATATGCCCAACAAAATCATTGTGATGTATTTTTGGAAATGTTATTGGATATCATGTCTCCTAGATTTTACAATTTTTTTGGATATAAATTAAAAAACATCTAGTGTCTTTACTAAATCCTTTTCACAATATTTAATATTCATCTTGAAACTGAGCCCAGTTATAATCATGGGTGATAACAATAAAGAGAAACATGCTGATCCTCATAAAAAATAAACTTCGTCTAAAACAATATTTAATTGTGTCATGGAGAAAATCAATACAGAGATGAGATTAAATATATTCTTCCAAGTAATCCAGTGCTTGCAACTCCTTTAGATATACTTCCTGAGTATACAAGGAGGAATGGCCTTTTCATATATTAGAAAAATCTGTAAATGCCAACATGGACAGTAAACTATAAACCCAATGTCAGCTACCAGTATTTATCAAAAATGTTCTAATACTACGAATAAAAATCATTGGAACTGGCCGGTATGGCTCAGTTGGCTGGAGCATGGTCCTGTAGACTGAAGGGTCCCAGGTCTGATTCCTGGTCAGGGCACACAGTTAGATTGCTGGTTCAGATCCTGGCTGGTGCATATATGAGAGGCAATGGATTGATGTTTCTCTCTAATGTTTCTCTCTCTCTTCTTTCCTCCCCCTCCCTCCCTCCCTCCCTCCCCCTCCCTCTAAAAAGCCATGGAAAAATGTCCTCTGGTGAGGATAAAAATAAAAATCTTTGGGAAAAATATAAAAATTGTGAAAGATTTTTCAGATTGCTTTTGAAATCTGTAATTGAAAGAAAGTTTACCCTTTATTTTCTTGGCATTATCTTGACAAAATTAATATTGGTGTGGTTAGGTTAGGCCATACAGTTGAATCAAAACTGTCAGTTCAAAATTTATACTTTTTCAATTATGGGTTAACCATTTATTGTTTTTTTTTGTTGTTGTTTGTGTATATGTTTTAAAGTTTTTAGTATTAAAGTCTTCAGTTAAGGCCACTGCCTACTTTGCTTTGGATTCATACAGTGGTGTTATTTCTAAAACCTCAGAACCTCCTTTGGACTACGAAATAAATCCTAAGGTGAGCGTAAATATAAACCTTAACATTAAAAGAATAAATACCTTTAAATGTTCTGCACTAAAAATACTTTTAAATATTTTCAATAATAATTTTTAAATCTTATTTAAATTAAAATAAAAATGCCAAAATTATGTGATTTTATTTTTATATTCCCATAGACCTAGTGGAAATTCACTTTAAGAAAGTAAATTTGAAGTTTGTTTGATTCATTTTACTTTTCTTCATTGGACTTTATTTAAATATTATTTCAGTTTCTGTGTTTGCTTCTTCAGGTTTGTATAACGTTGGAGAAGGGATTGTCTCCATATTCAAAAACATAGAACTGAGGCAATGTTCTGGGTAATCAAATAAAATTACACTTTTAAAGTCATGAATTATCTGGAGAATTGCCTCTGTCTTACTTGAATGGAGAGAGCAGGCCTGTCTACACCTTCTCCCCACTTCCCACCCACAGTGGTCTGGTCAAGGTTTAAATTTGCAAATATTTGGGGAGAAGTGAGAGGTATAAAGGTTTGGAAAAAATAACAAATCGCCTTCCTTACCAAATCATTCTGGGAAATGGGACCACTTGAATTTCAAATGTTTTCCAGTTTCTTCAAACATTCTTAATGTTTCTAGTAATAGACTATCAGGTATTATTATTTTTTTAACATTATCTTACCTAGAATAAACTTTTAAATACTGCAATTATTTTGACCAAGACTTTATCATTGTGTGAGAATTAGAAAAAATAAAATAAAATAAAAAGCAACAGTTATTCCAGAGTAACTGGTTAATATCTTATAATATTACTTTTTACTCTGACACTGTAGGATCATCTCATACTATCAACTTTATTGTTTTTCATTCATTCATAAACAGTGACCTTGTTCTTTTCACATAAAAAGTTCTACTGACATTTTGATTTTGATTGTATTGAATTTATGAATTTGACCGAAGAGAATTAACATTTTTATCATCCAAAAACCTGGGGGATTCATTTATTGAGAACTTCACTAAGTCCTTGTATTTTTCTCCATAAAATTTTGTATTTTTACACATTTGTATGTATGACATTCATAGACAGCTTGAATTTTGCAGTTAAATATCAATTTTCTAATTGTTCTTCAGAGTTGTAGAGGAAATTATTGATTTTTATATCTTGATTTTAAAAATGGAAACTTGGCTAACTCATATGGATTCTAATAATTCCTCAATGATCTTTCATTTTCTATAGATTATCACTCATCAAATACCTGTAAAAATGACAGTTGTTTCTTTCTAATTATTATAACTTTTTATTCATATTTTATGCTTTATTTTTGATGAGAACTTCCAGAACAATGTTTAATTATAAGTGGTAATAAGACACATCCTTTTCTTGTCATGAATTTAAAGTTATTGTTTAATTGTTTCAAATAAGAATGATATTTGTTGTAGGGTTCTTATAGACAACCTTTATTAAGTAACAAAATTTTGCTTTATACCTATTTTGTTAAGAGTTTTTATCAAAAATTTAAGATTAAATTTTGTAACATTTCCATCTGCTTAGAAAATTAGTTTCTTTTATCATTTTTCACATTTCTTTTCCTTTTTTTTTAGATTTTATTTATTTTTATTTTTTTTAGATTATTTATTTATCTTTAGAGGGGAAGGGTAGGAGAGAGGGAGAGGGAGAGAAATATCAATGTATGGTTGCCTCTCGTGTGTCCCCTGCTGGGAACTGGCCTGCAACCCAGGCATGTGCCCTGACTGGGAATCGAACCGCGATCCTCTGGTTCACAGGCCTGTGCTCAATCCACTGAGCTACACCAGCCAGGGCTCTTTTCCTTTTTTTTTTTTTTTTTTTTTTTTAATTTACTTTTATTGTATTTTTCCATTACCATTTATTGCCCTTATAACCCCTCCCCCCACAATCAGCATACTATTGTCCTTGATGATGAGTCCATTTTCCTTTCTGCTGGATCCCTCCACCCATTGACCCACCCCTCAAAGCTATCAGTCTGCTCTCTATGTATGAGTTTCTTTTTTAATCTGTTAAAATTCTGAGTTACTTTAATGTATTTTATGCTATTACACCATGCATATTTTTTTGGCATATAACTTACCCCACATAAGGTAATTTTCTTTTTTTCATTTTTTTATTTTATGCCTACTTTTAAAAATTTTAATATATTTTATTGATTATGCTATTACAGTTGTCCCATTTCTTCTCCCCTTTATTCCCCTCTGCCCTGTACCACACTCCTGCTATCATTCCCTACCCCTCTTAATTCATGTCCATGGGTCATACATATAGGTGTTTTGGCTTCTCCATTTCCTGTACTATTCTTAACTCCCCCTGTCTATTTTGTACCTACCATTTATGATTCTTATTCCCTGTACCTTTTCCCCCATTCTCTCCCTTCCCCCTCCCCACTGATAACCTTCCATGTGATCTCCATTTCTGTGCATCTGTTCCTGTTCTCATTGTTGGCTTAGTTTGTTTTTGTTTCTGTTTTTTTCTTCTTAGGTTTGGTGGTTGATAGTTGTGAGTTTGTTGTCATTTTACTGTTCATAGTTTTGATGTTCTTTTTCTTAGATAAGTCCCTTTAACATTTCATATAATAAGGACTTGCTCATGATGAACTCCTTTAACTTGACATCATCTGGGAAGTATTTTATCCGCCCTTCCATTCTAAATGATAGGTTTGCTGCATAGAGTAATCTTATATGTAGGTCCTTGCTTTTTGTCACTTTGAATACTTCTTGCCAGTCCCTTTTTGCCTGAAGAGTTTCTTTTGAGAAATCAGCTGATAGTCATTTGGGAACTCTTTTGTAGGTAACTGTCTCCTTTTCTTTTGCTGCTTTTAAGATTCTCCCTTTATCTTTAAACTTTTGTCATTTTAATTATGATGTGTCTTGATGTGGTCCTATTTGGGTCCAACTTGTTTGGAACTCTCTGTGCTTCCTGGACTAGTTTGTCTATTTCCTTCACCAAATTAGGGAATTTTTTTCATAATTATTTTAATTAAGTTTTAAATTTCTTGCTCTTCCTCTTCTCCTTCTGGCATCCCTATGATTTGGACTTCGGCATGTTTGGAGATGTCCCAGAGTTTTTTTATACTATCCTAATTGTTTTTGAATTACTTTTTCTTCTTGCTGTTCTGGTCAAATGCTTATTTCTTTCTCATGTTCTAAATCATTGATTTGAATCCTGGCTTCCTTCCCTTCACTGTTGATTCCCTGTGGATTTTTCTTTATTTCACTTGGCATAAGCTTCATGTATTCCTTCATATTGTTGCTATACTCAGTGAGTTCTCTGAGCATCCCGATCATTGGTGTTTTGAACTCTTCATCTGATAGTTTGGCTATCTCCATTTCGTTTAGTTCTTTTTCTGGGATTTTGTACTGTTCTTTCATTTGGTCCGCATTTCTTTGTATCCTCAATTTGGCAGCCTCCCTGTATTTGTTTCTCTATGTTAGGTACAGCTGTTTTGACTCCCTGTCTTGGCATACCTGTTAAATTGTATGGGATAGAGCCTTAGGTATTCGCCAGGGTAGGACAACTTTCTTCCCAGCTTTGTGGCTCTGTGTGGATGTAGGGCTCTGAGAGTGGACAGTGCCACTGCCTGGCTTCTGTAGGTTTGCCTGGCACTCCCCCCATTTCCAGTCACCTCACTTCCTGTATGTAACCACTAGCTGTTGCTCTAGTGGTGAATCCTAGTGCGGGTGGGTTTGTGAATGTTCTAAGTCTGTGTGTTCCCTTTCAAAGGACTTCCTAAAAACCAGCAGTTTCTTCTGCAGTCCCAACCCCCATTGGTTTTTATAGGCAGAAGTTATGGGGTTTTGTCTTCCCAGTGCTGGAACCCTGGGCTATGTGCTCTGGCCTTGCTCCCAAGTATCCCTCCAGATTTTTATCCACCAAAGATGAATGTGAGATAGCCTGTGCCACTGCTGCTGCCACCCCTCCTCACCTCTGCCCCTCCTACCCGGATGGATGAATATGGCTTCTTTAAATCCTTGGTTGTCAGACTTCCACAGAGTTTGATTTTCTGCCAGTTTTGGGTGTTATTTGATTTGAGGTTTCGTTATAATTCTTCTTGTGGTTGTGTGAGGAGGTGAGGCTTGTTTACCTATGCCTCCATGCTGGTTGGAAGTCTAACTGTTTTAGAGAGAGGGGAAGAGAGTAAGAGAGAGGGAGAGAAAACTGATGTGATGGAGAAACATTGATCAGTTGCCTCTTGAATGCGCCCCACACTGGGGACCAAACCCTGAACCCAGCCATGTGCCCTGACGAGGAATAGAACACATGACCTTTTGGTTTATGAGACGATGCTCCAAGCAACTAAGCCACACTGGCCAGGGTGTGGGCTGCTTATTTTAAATTTCAGTGTTTGGTACTTAATGGATATAGTAAGAATACATGGACAAATGAATAATTGGCTGATTCTGAATAGCTGCACTGTCATAGGCTACCCCATTTTTAAGACTATGTCAAAGCTGAGGAAAATTGACATATTTGAGGACAAACTTTTCATTTTAAGTCCCTTTTTTCTTGCCTTTTAAGCATTTTATACATATTTTTCTGAATAATAATTCAGTGGTAATATGTATTTGGTTAAGCCACATTTTAGTTAAATAATCCTTGTAATTTTAGTTTCTTCTCATTTACTTAAAATATTCCTGAAATAGAATTCTCATTAAAGTAAAATCTCATAAAATAAAAGCATTTTGAAGTGTTTATTTGTTTATACACATAATTATTACTTCTAGAACTAAAATGAGTAAAAGGAAAATTAAAATTATTCTTTAACTTTGTCAAACTTATTAGCTATACCCTATTATACAGCATTTCTTATTTACATGTTAGAATATCAACTTTTCAAGTGAAGTTTTACTACTTGCTGAGGTTTTTTAAGTATCCATAATTTTTTAATTTTTTTGAAAAGTAAGATAGTTGTTTAGCTTTACATATTTTTTTTCTAACCAGTGACTTTTGATACTCTTTTGTTAGGTATTTCAATAAATTGAAATTGGTTATGTTGGCTTAAACATAGCAAACCAAAACCAATGTTTAAAAATGTGGTGAAAGCTTCATAACAGTTGATAGATAGCATTAATGACAGAAAATGAATGAGAGCACAAAACATATTCCTCTTGACAAATGCCCTTAAGATGTTTTGGGAATAGATCTATATTCTTTTGTTTGCAACCTTTTAAAGTAATTTTTAATTTTATTTTTAAAGCATTTTTAATGTAAAGGGGAACTGCATATGTTAAACATCCAAAAATATTCTGTTCCCTCTTGCGTGGTTTAGCATTTCCAGATTGTGGTGGCTGTGAGAAACAGAGGGAATCTGTCTCTGGAGTCCTGCACTGGCACCATCACTGTAAATATCAGAAACGTTAATGATGAGAGTCCTGCTTTTAGGTAAGCAATGGGTCATCGAAATATATACATGCTAAAATTTCACAACTAAAACTTTTTATGATGGGGTAAATATCAGTGTTCAGATACTATTTTCATTGACAATATTCTTAAAATATTCAAAGTCACCGAGGAGCAAACCTCTGTAAGCCTTATTGTACTATTGTTCTTTTCACATACAGTGAAAGTCACCTCCATTTACATTTGGTGTTTGAAACCACAGAAAAGTGTCCATTTGTTTTTGATGAAATAAGAATTCAAAACTTTCTATTTACCTGCTGCTTATCTTTAATAAATTAAATATTGCAGGAAATGCAAGTTGATATAGTCATATTGAAAAATCAATGTAGCCATTTAAAATAATTTTAAATAAATGCTTGCAATAAGTACTTTCTGAAATTGAAATATTTTCAAACATATATGAAATTTAAAAAGTGATTGCAAAAATGTTTGTACTATTTTGTTATCTGAATTAAAGTCTAATTTACCAGGCATGAGGAGGACTAACGAAAGGGTATAGATAGGAGTAAACTTTTAACTTCTTTATAATTCATAAACTTACTCATATATATATATTAATTTGTAAATAAGACTTTAAGTACAGGGTCCTGAAACTGTTATAAAACATGTATCACAAAATTTAAAATATATGTTGTGTGACATTGATGAAATGAGACATTTGTTTACACTAAGCGATAAAAAAATCCATTTTGTCCCACAGATACATACCAGATGCACCTATAAATATTTATGAAAATCTGCCTGTTGGAACAAAGCTAGTCAAGTTGACAGCAACTGATAGAGACATAGGAGACTCGGTACATTATGAATTTATAGGCACACAAAAAGAGTTTTCAATAAATGAAGGTATAATAATTTTTATGGCTAATTATTTCATAAAGTATAATATAAAATGTTTTACTAGTTTAAAAAATAAGGCTGATTATCATTCAACTAGGATAAAAGAATCTTTGAAATATTTAGTAACATGTATAGCATATTTTATATGAGGTAAAAAGTGATCATTCTTTCCTTCTCAGAAGTATGGAAATGGTCTGCACAATCTGTCTCCTCTAAGGGACTCCCAAACAACGCAGACCCACAGCAGGGTTCTCTGGGACACTGTATGGTTTTCTCCGAGAAGTGGATTTTCCTGTGGAAACCATGGTACTAGGCAAATAAGTTGGGTATTTATTCTATATCATACATTCTCATAAGCATTCTGCATACATGATAACTCTTTTGGGCTTCTATTATACTAATCCTTGGCTAACATGTGATGCTTGGAGAGAAATCTTAATTTACCCAAAGCTCATGCAGTTAATTTGCATGGCAGAACTTGTACTTGATTATGATATTTGTAACTCTAATTACATTCTATATGACCAAATGTTAGGAGTCCCTGGTTCTAATGACCTAGGAATAAAGCAAGAGGGAGAAAGAAAGGTTTCTTCTTTTTAAAAGGTGAGGTACATTTTTGCATACAAAAGATCAGGGTTAAACATACGCTGTCTCTCATATTAGTAGAAAGAGCCCGATTTAGAGAGTAGAATTTGAAAGAGGTCAGAAAGGTGATGTGTGGAGAGCAGGACTATGGCGAATCAGAGCTAAGCAAACAGAGAAAGGTGCCCAAGCCAGGAGAGAGGAGAGGGGACCGTCAGCATAGATTAGTTACACATCGGAGAGATTCATAAAATAACCATTTTAAAGATAAATGAATGCTTGTTTCTTCTATTAGGTATGCGAGTTAAAAATACCATTTTAACCTATAAGAACCGCTTAGAGAAATGGCTCTTTTTGAAGTAACAGGAGTTAAAATAAAAGATAATCTTGAAATATCTTGTTGTGACAGGAAGAAAGAACATGCAGGAAGAAAGACTGACAAAGGCATGTTAAAAGACATAGAAATGAGATTGAATCGGCTCCCTCTAGCCAGTGCAGGGCAATTTGTGCATCAAAATGAATAGCAATCGTTGCCAATTATAACCCATTATATAAAATGGGACACCAAGAGTTTATAGAGATATAAATACTTAATAATACTTAATGGTGGACATTATCTTTACACATTTTCAAAATATCTCACCACAAAATACTATTTAATTACGAAGAATAAAATAGCAACTTTGAAATAGAGGAAACTGTCAGATACTATGCTAGTCAAGGAATTGAAGTGGACATCCTCAGGAGCGAGACGAACTGATAGCATGGAATAGGAACACAGTATACCTTCTGTGATATTTAATCCAAAACTACTAAACTCAAATATATTGTGAGCAAACATCCAGCACAGCTGATTGAAGAGTATGTCTGAAGAATTTGAAGAATTCTCCAAAATTATCAATCTTTCATCTCTAAATTGGTCATGAAACTTAGGGGCAAATTGAAGGACTTTCTAGGCTGAAGGAGACTGAGGAAACAGGACAATGCGTGGTTCTGAACTGGATATTTTACTATAAAATATTAGTGAGATAATGAGTGAAACCTGAAAAGGAGTTTCAGTGTAAGTTGTATTGATGTTAACTTCTGGATCTTGTAGTTGTTATTTTGGTAATGTTGGAGAATGCTCTTAGGGAATATTTCAAGTATTTGGAGACGATGGATATCATCAGGTCCATCAAACGGTTCAGAAAAAACTTCCCCACATGTTTACCATTATTTAAAACATTTAATAATTATGAAGACTAAAATATAGAAATTAATAAAAACAAAAGATGATAGATGTAGAAGATAGGCAGGGAGGAGACAATACCTTAAATCAGATTCTAAATATCCTTGAATAATCAAACATAAGCAGTGTTGGTCATATAGAATGTTATTAGAGTTAAAAAGTATCACTGGAGAAAATGTTCCTAACATGAGATAAAATTTGAAGCTATGTGTTAAAAAAGACAAATGAGGATTCTGGAAAACCCACACAGGATGGCTGAATCTAAGACATATTCTAGTAAAATGTTAGATATTAACAAAAAATATATTTGAGGCCCTGGGCAAGAAGATTAACTCATTTATAAAAGAGTAATAATCAAATTGTAAGCAGATTTTTCTACAATACTTTTTTTTCACAAGTTAATAGAGTAACATATTCAGGAAATTCAAGGACATAAAAAGTGTCTTAAGAAATTTATACACAGAAAATGATCTCACAGGTAAAGAAAGCAGATTAAATTTTAGGAACATGAAAGCACTCAGAATATATCATTCCTCTTCCTGAGGACTCCACTAGAGAATACACTCAGACACCTAAAATAACTAGGGAGATAGCAGCATAAGAAATAATGCCAAGAATTAAGTATATATTTACTTATAAAACTAAAAATGAATAATGTTTATAAAAGAGAGACTATTCACATAAAGGCTACTCTGCAAATGTAGATACAATAAAATTATTTAAAATCAACTTAATTAAAATCTCAGATTTTATTTTTATTGATTGATATTTTTCTTTTCAAAAAATTGTATCTATTTTTTAATTGACTTTACTGGGGAGACGTTGTTTCACAAAACCATGCAGGTTTCAAGTGTACGACTCCACAAAACATCATCTGCACACTGCATCGTGTGCTCTTTGCTCCAGGCGAAGTCTCTTCCGGTCCCCCTTTCCCCCAACCTTTGCCCTCCTCTACCCAGCCCTGAGCTTGGCTTTCCCCATCACCACACTGTCATCTGTGCCTATGTGTTATGTATATATGTTTTTTTGGCTAGTCCCCTTGCCTTCTTTCATCCAGTCTCCTCTCCTTCCTCCCCTCTGACAGCTATCCATTTATTCCACATATGAATACCTTTTTTAAATTTTGTGCATCAGTTTATTTTGTTCATTAGATTACACATATAAATGAGGTCATATGGTATTTGTGTTTTTCTGACTGGCTTGTGTCACTTCTTTGATATAGTTCCCTACTTGAACCCCACCCTTCTTGGAGCAAAAGGAACAAAATGCCTTTATAGTAAGAAAGAAAATTGGGACAGAACAGCAATGAGGAGAAGCTGACTCTAGTATTTATTAAAACATATCACAATGCCTCTGAATTGCACACAGTGTAAAACTGACAAATGATTATACAGTCAGACATATTGAACAGAGTATAAAATCTTGATACAAGTCCCAAATGAAAATGGAGTATTCAGTTAAAGTGCAGAAAAAGTGACATTTTAATACATGATGTAATAGCTGGATAGCATTAGGGAAAATAACATTTTTATACTGTATATCAGAAAAAATTAAATAGATTAGACACTTTTTACAAAATGAAACCATACATATAGTAGAAAAATACAGGATGGGGCAAAAGTATGTTTAGAGTTGTGAGTATGCAAAACAGTTTATCCTTGTCTTATTATTTTAAAATTATTATATTATTTGTTTATGAAGGCCATTCTGACTGGTGTCAAGTGGTATCTCATTGTAGTTTTAATTTGCATCTCTCTGATAGCTAGAGATATCGAGCATCTTTTCATGTGTCTCTGGATCCTCTGTATGTCCTCCTTGGAGAAGTGTCTGTTCAAATCCTTTGCCCATTTTTTAATTGGGTTGCTTGTCTTCTTAGAGTAGAGTCTTGTAAGTTCTTTATATATTTTGGAGATTAATCCCTTGTCTGAGGTATCATTGGCAAATATGTTTTCCCATACAGTTGGTTCTCTTTTTATTTTAATACTGTTTTCTTTAGCTGTGCAGAAGCTTTTTATTTTGATGAGATCCCATTTGTTTATTCAGGGGAAAAGGGGAACGGTTTAGAGCAACAAGTATAAAGGACTCATGGACAAAAACTATGGGGGGGTGGAAATGGGAGGAAGGTGGGGAGGGCTGGGGTGGTGGGCTGGGGCGGGGTAAAAGACAGAAAACTGTACAATATCAACAATTAAAAAATACTGATTAAAAAAAAAAAAAAAGAAAAACTAAGTCATTATTTCTGAATGATGGATAAAAAGTAAAAAAAAAAAAAATAAAAAAAATAAAATTATTATATTATTTTTCATATGAATAACTGTAAACCTAATTTGCCCCACTCTGTAAAAATAAATTTGTTTATAAACCTGGGGATAGGGAAAACTTTTATAACTTTAACTCACAGTCCAGAGACCACATGGTTATAAATTAATAAATGTGATATAATCATTATATCATCACCACCATTATTATTATCACCATCATCATTACAACAACTTTATAGCAGACAAACAAAATCACCAAAAGCAAAGTAAAAGTACAAATAAGAAATTGGGAAAATACCTGTGTTTTAGAAGAAACACAAATAACAATTATATAGGAAAATGGCCTAAAAGCCGGAATCAACAGTTTAGAGGAGTTACAAATGACTCTGATTCATATGAAAAAAATTCTTGGTCTTGCTCATAATAAAACTGAAGATGAAAATGATATATTATTGTTTTAAATAATCACAAACATGGGAAAATTTTTTCCTAAAACATTTGAGAATAAGTTTCTGACTTAAGGTCCATAATTTCCAAATGATTTATGTACATCAATGCAAAATATATTACATTTGCATATGCAAATGTACATTAAATTGCATAGATCAGAACGTGTTTTATAGGAGGGTCATGGCGGAGGGTGGTGAAGGGTGTACAGTGAAACCTAGGCTGCCTGTTGTAAAATGAGCGTAGGAGATTGCGGCAAAGAAGACTGGGATGGCTATATGGGAAGGAGGCAGATACATGTGTGTTGACAGATGAAATGTAAGTGGAAAGATAATTTTAACCTATCGTATTAGCAAAAATTCACATTTGACAGTATCTTCTGTTGACAAGGCTGTAGGGAAACAGACCTCAAATACTGCTGGTAAAATGAAAAATACTAAACCCTCATGAAGAAATATTTAGCAGAATATAGGAAAATTACATATGAATTTACATTTTGACTCTAATCCCACCTTAGGAAATATCTCAAATAGACTGGCAAAAATATAAAAAGACAAATACATACACATGATATTTATCACAACATTATTTAACAGCAAGATTGAAAGTATCCATAAGAAATGAAATATTCATACCTAGAAAAAAATGAGACACTTCTCTATATTATTATGTAATGATTTCCAAGAAAGGGAGTGGGGGAGAATGTGCATATTGTGTCACCATTTACTTGATCAAGGAAAAAAACCCCACAAAGGTATGTAACAAAATTTTTAAAATTTTGGAGAATCTTATGGATTAAAGTGAGTTAAGAGGTATTGATCAGCTACAGAATATGGCTTTTACTTAGATAATGACTTGAAAAGCAACAATACGTAAGAAAACAATCTAAGAAATTTTATCATTACTTGCTATATGATTACGCTAAGGAATGAATGCAATGTTTTAGGTATGTAACTTTATCTTTGTTATATTTTAAGAGTTCTTTAAGAATAGATAAGAAAATGCTTACAATAGCCAAGTGTTGGAAGCAACCTAGATGCCCATCAGTAAATGAATGGATCAAAAAACTGTGGTACATTTATACAATGGAATTCTATGCAGCAGAAAGAAAGAAGGAGCTCCTACCCTATGCAACAGCATGGATGGAATTGGAGAGTATCATGCTAAGCGAAATAAGCCAGGCAGTGAAAGACAAATACCATATGATCTCACCTTTAACAGGAAGCTAATCAACAAAACAAACGAGCATAATATAAACAAAGACACTGAATTTGAGAACAGTCTGACAGTGTCCAGAGTGGGAGGGGAGGGAATTTCAGGGGAAAAGGGGAACGGTTTAGAGCAACAAGTATAAAGGACTCATGGACAAAAACTATGGGGGGATGGAAATGGGAGGAAGGTGGGGAGGGCTAGGGTGGTGGGCTGGGGCGGGGTAAAAGACAGAAAACTGTACAATATCAACAATTAAAAAATACTGATAAAAAAAAAAGTCTAGGGAAAAAAAAAAGAAAATGCTTACAAATAAAATGATATGTTATTTGGCATATTCTTCAAAATAATTCAGGTAGGGGATAAACTATGTGATGCTATAAATGAAACAAAATTGGCCATAGATTGTAATCATTGAAACTGGTGATGTGCACATGGGAATTCATTGCATTAATCTCTTGTATTTGTATATGTAAATTTTAAAGTAAATATTTTTTATTCAGGAGAGTATATGCCTCATCATAATAGGATTATGTAGTTGATCTTTCAGTTGCAATAAACTATATTTTTAAAATAATAATTTTAGAATAATTATGGAATTATTCTAAATAGAATAATATAGTAAAGATATTAAGACTGTCATTGCCTTAACTCCAACAAAAGTCTAATCCACTAGAATACATGTTTATCAAATCTACTTGTTAAATACAAATTAAAATATTTTCTTCTCATCGCTATTGCAATCCATGTCTGTCACCCAGCCTTCAGTAATGTAATTTACTATTCTCAAAATGCTCTGTTCTTGTACTCATTTTTCCCCTTTTCTTGCGATGTTGCCCCTGACTGGAATGTCTGTCCTATTTCTTCCTCCTCTTTGGCTTCCCTTTGCCATAACTGCCTCTTCGAGATCTTTACCCCACCCTAGTATTCTCTGCCTTGTTTTCCAGTGCTCATTGTTCAACACTCGGCCTAGGCTTCACCCTCACTCACCATGACCCTCCCATAAAATATTTTCTCGTCTATGAGTAGTAAGCGGCTTCTCTCTTCTCTGTGACAAAGCATTCTCCACAGATTCTCACTTATGAGCTTCATCAGGCCAGAAACTATAATTTGTTCTCTGTAATTTATCTCTAGAACTATTTTATGGCTGTGTAATTATTTAAATTTATAATGTATTTATATAGTGAGTATTGAACAAATTTGTGCTTGTCTAACTTTTAGATTCAGGAGAGGTCAAAATTGCCTATCCATTGGATTATGAAAATGCAGCCACCCCACATTCTTGGATATTATATTTTAGAGCTTATGACAATGGAAGAGTGCATTCCACAACTGGAATGCTCACGGTGATTCTACAAGATGTTAATGACAATCCACCTCAATGCATTCAGGATATTTATGTGTAAGTTACAGAAAACTTGGCCTCAGATCTTGGCATAGAGAGAAAAAGAGAAAAATAAATGGATGACCAACATAAACATTTCTGGAATGAAGAGTGCACTCTTTACTCCTTCATTACTATATTTTAAACAATTTGCAGCTTCTCTTTTTTGCCTGCCTGATACAATTGAATCTCTATTATTTTGTTTCAAAAATTTATAAAAATGAAAGTTAGAAAAGACTCCAAAAGATGATTTTTGTCTTATCCCTTGTTTATACACACACATACACTCATATATGGCAAAGATATAATTCACTTTTAAAAATTTCTACTGACCTTAATTTAAAGATTGCTTCAAAGCCCCATGCATACAGAATCCTTGGTGTGGCTTTTTTAATTACAGAGAGATTTGAAAATGCAATTATGATATGTTATTACCATTATATAAATGGAGTACCAAATCTCTAAGATTTTATTCACTCACAAATTTTATAGCTAATTAGTAGCAAACTAAATCCTGACACACAAATTTCCTGATCTTTAGTACAGTTTTTCTATAGAATACCCAGTTGCTCAGAAAATTCTTAACCTAGCCTTGGAATATTCTGATAACAAACTCTTTTTTGGTATTCTGGTTATATAGCTCATTTCAACAGTATATGTAATAACCCACACCTGAAGGAAGCCATAGAAATGTGTGCTTTATATCATGAAGCAACAAAAGACAATGTGGTTAGAGTTAAAATTAACTATAGAAAGTAGAACTCTGCAAGGCCTGCAAGTTTAGCAGTGACAGCTCCAGCTTAATCACAGTTTTCACTTATGTCGCAGAAACAATGTTTTAAGCAATACCATAAAAATGTTTTGGTTGTCTACTCTTGAATAATTTAACTCTCGCTTAAAACAACATTTTACGTTGTTTTAATATAATTATTGCAGGCACATATCTGATCACTTCGTAGTTACAAAACATAGTCCAAAGTCCACATAGAGAAACACTGCCATTGCTCTGTTGTACTTCAAAAATCGACTTTTAGTTCGTAAACGTTTTGTCAGAGATATGTTTTGCTAAAAAATACAGAGGGTAGAAATAATAAACAGTAATTTTATAGCCACCCCAATTGTAGTTTGCGCTCACCTTCTATTCCAGCTTGTAGTCTACAGATTCTTTTTGGAGGTATATTAGAAGTTTGTTAACAAATTAGACAATTTACATTTTATTCCACTATTTTTTAAACCCAAGGTATTTTAACTAGTTAAAATTAGAAATATTATTAAAAAATAATTACAATTATAACTATCATTATTGGCCAGAAAACTTAACACAAGTTGCTATAACAAAAAATAAAATAAAATAAATAGCAGTGGCTAAATGCAATAAGCATTTCTGCGTCGCTAATGCGAAGAGCAATAAAGGTTGCTCTGCTGAGTTGGCTCCACTGAGTGGCACTGCTCCATGCTGTTGTTAACAGACGTTGGGGGGAGGGATGGATGGGCCCTGGCCTCGAGCGAGCCTGCCAGGTGGGGGACAGTAAAGCAAGCAAGTGCTTAGCATAGAAGCAGCAACTGGAGAGCCTAGTCTGGACTGCCTTTGCTCATGGGAAGTCAGAGAAGAGGAGGCTTTGGGGGCAAGTTCAGGGGATTAGCTCTACTTTACGGTAAGAATGACTGAATAGATAGGTGAAAAACACAGCTGAAACAAGGAAGGAAAATTGGCTTTAAGAATAATTTGAATTGAAACAATGAGCCATTAGTCCTGGACACTTCTGTTATCCGAATGTTTCCAGTTGCACTGTTTCCCTTTTTTACCCCCCCACTGTGGCTTCACCGAAATCTCAAAGCGGTATCCTCACAGAACTCAGTAATAGTTATCATTTTGTTAGAACTCGAAATTTCCATCCAGTAGTTATCTGACTAAAAACCAAAGTATGGAGTGATTTTAGATTACTTTCAGGTCTAAGATTGATAGAAAATTGTGAATTTGAGGTACAAATTGCCATTATATTACCAATGATAATATATGTTTATTTTGGCTGCTTATTAAGCCAACCTAATAGCAGGTCATTTTCCCTTGGCCTTAGCAAGAATGCCAAATAATTTATTATCTTTTACAATTTTTAACCAACAGTATAATTTTATTATTGACAGAAGAGGTTATTTAAAATATGAACATATTAAAATTTTTAATTAAATATTATCATCTGTATAAATCTAGATTAACATGCTGCAGTACACGTTTTCTCCTATTTTTCTCATTACAGAATTGAGCTTCCCGAAAACACCCCAGCAGAAACTCTTTTAGTCTCTCTAGCTTGTATAGATAAGGACGGAACTGTTCCGAATAACAATATCACTTATCATTTAATTAGAGATGCTTTTGCAAAAGAAACTTTTACCCTAGTGAACAATAAACTGAAAGTAAGTATTTTAAAGTTGAACTCTGACTGTGTTCCCGTGATTAACCTTAGATAAAAATTTTTTATTGTAATAAAACTCTTAATGAACTACAGTAGTTCAAATAGCTGATGGCAGAATTTGTTCCCGTCTTTTTAACTGGTTCTTAACTTGCCAACAAATTTCTTACTTTGGGATAAATGCAGGAATGCATTTTGACCTTGGGAACTGAACTAGGAAGGTTATAAGTTTCTTGGAACAAATGTTTCTGTGATAATGTACTGGTTATTTCAATGTGTTGAAATTATTGTAATTGCCATTTTATGTTAAATAACATAGAACAGAATAAATATGCGTATTTTATTGCTGCATCTTGGAGTATAAAATAGCTTAAATATCTTACCAATTCAGTAAAAATAAATTAAATTTTTAGTAATGTTTGGGACTAATGTCATGCTATATTTTGTTATATTCACATGTTTTTAAATAGGAAGGGTTGGATTAGACATTGTGTTCAACCAGGATTTGTGGCTAACATCTGGGTGTTATCGTGATAAAAAAAAATTGCTCATCTAACCAACTAGCTATATGACAGACATGGTCTGGATAAGTAAGACAAATACATGTAATAAACAGGTTTGGGCCTTGCTTTGACACATCCCTTGCAATTGGACTGCTTCCCAAGCTTCAATGTGCATTTCATACAAACTCCTAACACCTGTCCTATTTGCAGCCTCATGCTATGATGAAAGTACACAGAATTGCTTTCACAACCTTAAAACAGTGTGCTGTCTTTCACCTCTGGCTTTTAGTCCTACTGTTCACTCTGTTCGTACCACTAAAAAATGTGCCCCAACTCTTTTGTGCTTGATTTTCCATACACTTTTGCACAATCTTCATAACATTGTTTAGACATCACTTCATTAGCAAGCCACCTCTGATATTTCTTCTCCCTCTGATCTGGGTCAGGTGCTTCTCTTTGGGTTCTCACAGCATTTTGTATCTCTTTCACCAGAGCACTTACCACATTTTGGTCTTCCCAATGAGACACGGAAAGAAAAAATGTTACTAAACTCGTGCATGGCACATATTCAGTATTTGTGAGACATGTTAATCAATGACTAAATTAATGACTAATAAATGAACAAAATAAAACTGAAATAGTTTTGTAAGACATTGACAGGAATTAATAACAGATAACTTCCAAATGCACTAATGCCACATTTTCACAATTCTTTGCAACTAAAATTTATTGTTAATATGACCAGAATGTTGAAATATATCCTTAATAATTATATGTATAAATTCGTATCTCGATAATCATAAAAAAATAATAAAATAAAAAAATATTTTAAATAAGGAATATTGTGGCACTGCATAACATTTCTTTGGTTCTTCCCTATTCAAACAACTTTCAGTAAGAATAAAATAAATAAAACGAGCACACAAACTATATGAACAAACAGCAACGAGAACAAATTATTGTACTGGTCCTGCTCTAAATTTAACAAAAACATAAAACCTGTTTTTGTCAAATTTAGAGCCACATAGATTTCTTAAAAGCAAAATTGAAGTGGACATGATGACTTTTCTTATCTTTTTATGGAAATTTTGAAACAAAGTTATGAAACTTTGACCTCCTTCAAAATTACTGATATATGCTATGATTCCCTTTTTAAAAAATTACATTATAGAATGAGAATAATGATAGCTTTCTTAATAGGTGATTATGTTCAGAAAAGGTTTTAAAAATGGCACCTTTCTTACCTTGCTGCAGCAGCCAAATAAGGGAAACCAGTTTGTGTAAGAAAATAAACTGATACAATTTTAATGCTTAGTGAACAAAGCCTTTATTATAAGAACGTAGAACATATATTTGGCTTTCCAACAATGAGTTTTAAACTCACAAAAGGGTGTAATTACGATACTAATTTTTAAAAAATAAAATTGATTTGTTCTTAGCCATATATTTGGGAAGAAAAAAAGTTTTAGCAGTCAGTCAAAACTAGGATTTGTAATAAGCACCAAGAGTTTTATGTTAAAATAATGAACGAAGCTCAAATACTATGATAAATCAACTCTAAATTTATCTTAATTCATTGAGGAGTGACCTTCACCAGAGTACCAGTGATAATCATGTCATTTTAGTGTTCAACAGTGAATTGCTATATTATGAATCCAAACTATTTCATATATGTTTAACTTACTAATAAAATAGTAAAAAGGAATGTTTCTTTATATTAGCATTGCTAACAATGTATTTTATTAGGTCATTACTCCTTAATGAGCCTTGACTTGAAAAATCAGTGCAATATTTTTATTAGTCAATTCATTTTAATTATTATTTTATGATTCAATATTTAATATTTACAGGATAACATAACATTTTTAAGTTATGACACACAGTAATAAAACAAACCCCTGAGCCCATCACCTTTCCTCAGAACTAGAACATCGCTAACAGCTGTGCTGCTGGCCTTTCTCAGCCCCACTGCTAGTTCTTCAAAAGCAACCGATATCCTGAATTTTGTATTTGTCATTGTTTGGTGGGGTTTAGAGTTTTATTATCCATGTATATATTCCTGGGCAATATTGTTGATTTGCCAAGTTCTTGAGCTTTAAAAAAGTGGTGTCATATTTTATTCAGTCTTCTGTGACGTAATATTTTTCATTTATGTTATGTCTTTAAGAGTTATCCATGTATGGTATCTATCTATCTATCTATCTATCTATCTATCTATCTATCTATCATTATCATCACCTATCAGCTACCTACCCTAGTAGCTGCACTGTTTCATTATATGCCTTAATATTCCATTGTGTGACTATAATTATTCTCCCATTAATAGAGATTTGGAATTCCTCCTGAATTTTAATTAAGGTTATAATGAACATTCTTCTGTGTTTCTCTTGGTGCCTACATGTAACACCTCCTTCAGGGTTTATACTTCAGAGCAGAACTGCCTTGTCATAGTATATGTATAAGGTTCAATCATTCACCTCAAACCCCATTTCAGTCAATGAAGACCACATATATATATGACAGTGGTCCCATAATATTTTAATACAACTGAAAAATTCCTATCCCCTGCTGACATCACAGCCATTTTTAAATCATAACACAGTGCAGTTACTCATGTGTTTATAGTGATGTTTGTGTAAACAACCTACTGCATTGTCAGTCACATAAAAATAGAACACACAGTATACTACATAATTCTTGATAATGATAATAAATGAAAAAATACTAGTTTATACATTAATATATTATACTTTTATTATTATTTTAGAGTATACTTTTCTTTTTTAATATATTTTATTGATTATGCTATTACAGTTGTCCCATTTCTCCCCCATCATTCCCCTCCACCCTACACACCCTCTCCCACCCACATTCCCCCCGTTTAGTTCATGTCCATGTGTCATAAGTTCTTTAGCTTCTACATTTCCCACACTATTCTTGCCCTCCCCCTGTCTATTTTCTACCCACTATCTATGCCACTTATTCTCTGTACCTTTTCCCCTCTCTCCTCCTCCCACTCCCCTGTTGCTAACCCTCCATGTGATCTCCATTTCTGTGGCTCTGTTCCTGTTCTAGCTGTTTGCTTTTGTTTTAGGTGTGGTTGTTACTATCTGTGAGTTTGCTGACTTTTCACTGTCCTATTTTTATCTTCTTTTTCGTAGATAAGTCCCTTTAACATTTCATATAATAAGGGCTTGGTGATGATGAACTCCTTGAACTTGACCTTATCTGAGAAGCACTTTATCTTCCCTTCCATTCTAAATGACAGCTTTGATGGTTAGAGCAATTTTGGATGTAGGTCCCTGCCTTTCAAGACTTGGAATACTTCGTTCCAGCCCCTTCTTGCCTGTAAGGTCTCTTTTGAGAAATCAGCTGACAGTCTGATGGGAACTCCTTTGTAGGTGACTGTCCCCTTATCCCTTGCTGCTTCTAGAATTCTCTGCTTCATTTTAATCTTGGCTAACACAATTATGATGTGCCTGGGTGTGTTCCTCCTTGGGTCCAACTTCTTTGGGACTCTCTGAGCTTCCTGGACTTCCTGGAAGTCTATTTCCTTTGCCAGATTGGAGAAGTTCTCCTTTATTATTTGTTCAATAAGTTTTCCACTTGCTCTGCTTCTTCCCCTTCTGGTACCCCTATAATTTGGATGTTGGGACGTTTAACGATGTCCCGGAGGTTCCTAAGCCTCTCCTCATTTTTCTGAATTTTTGTTTCTTCCTTGTTTTCTGTTTGGTTGTTTGTTTCTTCCTTCTAGTCCACTCCATTGATTTGAGTCCCAGTTTTCCTCCCATCTTTATTGGTTCCCCATGTATCTTCCTTCATTTCATGTATTGTAGCCTGCATTTTTTCATCTAATTTGTGAGCAAAATCAACCAATTCTGTGAGCATCCTGATGACCAGTGCTTTGAACTGTGCATCTGATAGGTTGGCTATCTCTTCATTGCTTAGAGGAATTGTCTCTGGGGGAAGTCTCTGGGGCTCTGATTTGTTCTCCGTTTTGAGCCATTTTTGGTGTTTTTTTGTTTTGTTTTGGTTTTGGTCTGGTCACGGCTGTTATGTAGTAAGGGGTGGAGCCTTAGGTGTTCCCTAGTGTGGGGCAGCCCCATCACTGGGTTGTGACGCTGTTTGTGGGGGCAGAGTCTGAGAGGGAGCAATGGTGCCTGCTCTGCTCTGTCTTGGATTCCAGTCCCTTCCGCTGCTTCCTCTTCACTTGGATTATCTGTGCGAGTGAATGTGGGACCACCTGGTCAGCCAGCTGCCTTGTGCAGCTTCACTGGGTCTGCACAGTTGCCGCCCCGTGCCCAGGCCCCACCAGCCACCTGCACACTTGGGAACTGCCAGTCACAGCCACCTGTGTTCCCAGGTCCGCACTTCCACTTTTTCCTGCTGCGACTCCGCCCCTCTTATTGGTCTGGATGAATGGTTGTTGGACTTCCTTACAGTTCAATTTTCCATTCGCTCTGGTTGTTTTCTTGTTTCCAAATATTTGTTGTCCTTAATTTTGGTTGTGAGAGGAGGCACAGTGTGTCCACCTATGCCTCCATCTTGGCCGGAAGTTCTAGAGTATACTTTTCTATCTGTAAAACGAGTTTGCCGTGTAACGGTATGCCAGTTATGCTGACAGTGGTCTTACACTTTTCCTGTTTAGGGCTCCTCTTGATCACATCATTTCTCCTGCGCTGATTCAATCTCCTGTTGCTTTGCTCCATGTGACCCTACCCGTAGTGTAAATGAGGTAGTGCTGAAGTGTTTTCCAAAATTGTTGCATCACTTTACACTCTTACCTGCAACGTGTAAGCATTGCTTTTGATCAATATCCTTATTGTGCTATCTGATGCTCTTATACAGTTTAACATGACTTTTGCTGATTAGTAATGAGGTTGGACATCTTTTTATACATTAACCATAATGTAAGAAAAAAGACATGAAATACTTGTGTTTCCTTTGTGTAAAAGCATGAGCTTGTATTAACTCATTCTTGTTTTCCTTATTGATTTGTACGATATAGTCACATATACTGGAAAATATTGTATATTTTACTGGAAATATTTTCAAGGTCAAGCAAGTGACCTTTCATATTTAAGATTTATGAACACAACGGAGCTAATTTTGTGATTTGGAGTGAAGTAGGAATTAAATCATTTTTTTCATCGTTTGTAATAACAACTTGCACATTTTTGTTTCCACAGAGACCTGCAGTGCCTTCTCTGAGGGTGTGTGGAAATTTGTGTGTGTTTGCGTGCCTCTCATCATTTTCTTGTTGTCGTAGTTATTTTCTTTTTTTTTTTTAAATATTTATTTATTTATTTATTTATCTTTAGAGGGGAAGGGTAGGAGAGAGGGAGAAGGAGAGAAATATCAATGTATGGTTGCCTCTTATGTGTCCCATGCTGGGAACTGGCCTGCAACCCAGGCATGTGCCCTGACTGGGAATCGAACCGCGATCCTTTGGTTCACAGGCCCGCGCTCAATCCACTGAGCTACACCAGCCAGGGCTGTCGTAGTTATTTTCAATGCTCAATTTATTTCTGTTATTTTAATGTGAATAGGATGAGAAAAGGAATACAGCGGGGGTGTCAAACTCATTTTTACCAGGGGTGACATCAGCCTCACTGTTGCCTTCAAAGTGCTGAATGTAATTTCAACTCCGCATAACACAGTTAAGGAGTAGTTACATTTATACAGTCCTAAAATTATTTCAGCCCTTTGAAGGCAACCTCGGGACTGATGTCACCCCCAGTGAAAATGAGTTTGACACTCCTGGAATACAGTAAATTAACAGGAACACTATCAGTGTGAATTATTAACTTCCTGACTGATACTTGATTCAGGGCCATCAATGTTTTTCATGTCACCACTCTTTACATTTAGAATATAGATTACAGAAATATAGGCTTGAAAAATACTTTAGGGATCACCAAATATTCTACTTCACCCATGCAGAAACTATTTATTTCCTTTTGACAACTCATTTACAGTACTCAATTTTTATAATTCTTGGAACATTGTAGGATCTTAAGAAAATAATGCTATTTACCTATGCCTTTCTGCACCGATTTATCACCTAGCTGCTACACATAACTTCCCTTCCTAATAAGTGTTGGCTGTTTGCTAAGGACAATAATTAATGCGAGTGGCTAAAGCACAAAGAAGAGTCCGGCAGAACTGGAGGCACAGCACGCAATCACATTCCTTCCACTCCTCTTGGATGGCCTTAGACCTACTCTAGCTATGGCCACCCTGAGGATTGTGTGATTATTCATGAGCTGTGAAGGGGGAGATTCTTAACATCACCCTTTTTATTTAACATTATGAAAGATCCTGAATGCATCATGTCTGCTCTGCAATCCCTCCCAGGAGAGTAAAGTGAAAAGAGCAAAAATATGAGATGCTTTGACCTCTCTCACAGAGTGAATCTTACATTCCATTTTTGAATGATATCTAAGCCTGCAGGTTAAAGCTTGCTTCTGAAAGATTATTCCTGCTAATACTAATACCCAAATCATTTTTGAAATGCAAATAAATTCATGATAAGTACTGTTCAAAATCTTAAATAAACACCAGAGTATCTATTTATTAATAAAAATGTATGGGATAGGAAAAGGACAATCTATGGCAAATGAATTAGTGTGAACAAATGTAAATTGAAAATGTAACCTTAGCTTTGCTAATAGTATACTTCTATAATATGAGGTAGTACTTGCAAAGTCCAAGAATATATAGTAATATCATAGTTTTTGCAATAAATTTATAATTTATATATTGTAAAACTTTGCTCTCCTATATGGAAACCACTACATACGTGAGATTTTGAGCGCCTGAAATGTGACTTGTCTGAACTGAAATATGGTGCAAATGTGCAATAAGCAATGGATTTTAGAGGATTAGCATGGACAAGCAAATGCAAATGTCATCAGTATTTTTTGATGCTACTAACATGTTGAAATGATAGTGTTTTGGACACAAGTAATTACAATATTTTGTTAAAATTAGTTTTACCTTAATTATTATTATTATTTTACTTTTTAAAAATGTAGTTCATAGAACTTTCAGGACTACATTGAAAGGGAATGGTGGTTGGAGACATCCTTGCCCTAAATCTGATCCTAGTGGGAAAGCTTTGATTTTCTATTGTAAAGTGTAATTTAGCTATAGTTTTTGAAGATGTCCTTTATGAATATGAGGAAGTTCTCCTCTAATCCTAGTTCACTAAGAATTTTTAACATAAGTGGGTGTTGGACTTTTCAAATGTTCTTCTGCATGTATTCATAGAATCATGTGATTTTTCTCTTTTAGCCTTTTGCTGTGCAATATTACTGCCAGAAGAATTAACATGTGTGGTGTGGCTTGGGTTTCTGACTCACGTCACTATTGACTACATCCCTATTGAACAGCCCTGTATAGACTGTCATTTTTACTAATCTTATTTACTACAAGTATAAAATATCTTGGTTTTAGATTTACGTAGATGATAAAATAAATGTTTAATTAAAAATTATAACCATCGATGTAATCTTTTTATTTGCAGATTGGTCCTACACATCTAGATTATGATAATGCTATTTTTGCAGAAATGAACTTCAAATATACATTGTTTGTGAGAGTTTCTGATGAAGGAAGTCCTGTATTATCAAGTAAGAATTTATTAATTTAAAATATTAAAATATTTTGAATTATATAAAATAAAAAGTAATTTTTAACTCTATTTCTTAGAAGTTTATTACTTGTGGATATTTTGAAGATCTGTTATAATAAAGTATATACATTATTGCTCTTATATTAACTTATTTAGTGCAGATGTATTACTATTTCAAAAAAGAAAATCCAAATAAAAACTAAAACATGAGTGAAAGAATGATGTCCAAATGTTATTACAGCACACTGCAGCTATTTTAAAGTATTTTCAAAGTCTAACTTTTCTGAATTCTTTATCGTTTAAAAGATTTCTGGAATGAATTTATTTTGCATTAAAATTAATATATTGTCATAGTAAAATGCAGTTCCTTTATATTTCTTTATTATATTGCCATGTGAAGTATTTTAGTGATATTTCAGTTAGTGAGCAATGTGTACTCTCAGAAACTATGACCTTCACTTCAGAACAGTAGCATTTATATATCCATGCACTAAAAAAGGCAGTTGTTTTGACAGGTATTCAAAATCATGTCATAGAGCATTTTAATCCTAAGCTTACTTTCAAATGCTCTGTAATCGAAAAGGTAGTAATTTAATAATAGAACTTAACAATATAGATATATGTATATAATTTACACACTTAGAACTTGGTATATAATGTTGATGTTAATTGAAAAGAAAAGAAAAAGAATTATAGAAGACAAATGATCACCTCAGCTACATGTGTATGTACTTTTTTCTCCATAGCAATTATTACAATCATCATAAGGGTCAGTCGAATAAATGAATTTAATCCAACTGGACCGACATCAGCATTTACCTTCAATATACTAGAAAATAGTCCAGCTGATACCCTAGTTGGAAAAATTACATTTACAGATGCAGATTGGCCATTTAATAATATAAAATATACCATTGTTGGAGGCATGTTAGGATCACCTCCCAAATTTTACATTGGACCAGACACAGGTATTGTAAAATACTGATAACAGTTGATAATAAAAATAATGTGCTCGTATATATTATACTTATTTGGAAATTATGATTGTTGGAACATCTTAAAAAACTTTTAAACTGTGTAATGTTCATATTGGTTTGTGAGCTGTATCCATAAATTCTTAGTTACTGCAGAAAAAGCACTGAAGCTTTGACTTTTACCGGATAGATCTTCAGAATGCCTATGCACGTGTATTTCTTTTGAATGTCTAAGACTATATAACAGGTGAGTACATTGGTATGAAAATTAACATCTGCCATTATTTTGCCATCAAATTACATGCTGGGAGTATAAATATATTACCCAAGTTGATTTGTATTAGTTCACTTCCATTTGTTATTTTAGTGATTATTTCATTTATATAGTTTATAATTCAGCATAAAATGAGGATATTTAGCAATCCTGGGATAACCGTTCTCTTTTCATTTTGGTGTCAGGAGTGATAAAGCTATTGGATTCACTAGACAGGGAAATTGAATCACAGTACAAGATAGTTGTGAGAATAACAGATTTGGACAACGATGCTGTTCCTGACCCCGTCAGACAGAGAAGTGGGACTGCTCAGGTGACTGTCAATGTTCTGGTAAGAATGAGTCACCGTTTTCAATGCTCTTGTTCCTTAGGTAGCATTTCTTGGGAAATAAAAACAAAGCATACTTGTGGATAGTTAAAGTTTGGTGCCCTCGGCATAGGCCTAATTCAGAGAATAAGATATTGGGTTCAAAAACACTGTAACTGTAACATAACAGTGATAAAATTGTTGTATGTAATCTGTGTGATTTCTGAATTTGATTGTCTCACAAATGTGATCTTAGGTTAAGAGTGTCTGAAATGTAAAGCTGTATTTAATAAGTTGTTGTAAAACTTATTCTGTTGTTAGGCTCCCAGAAACAAACAGGTTTATGTGGCAGAGGTGTCTAAACTTTTGTTGTCTCTGGGCCACACTGGAAGAAGAAGAGTTGTCTTGGGCCACACATTAAATACACTGTGACACATAATCACAAAAAATCTCATAATATTTTAAGTAAATTTGTGACTTTTGTGTTGGGTTGCATTCACAAGCATCCTGGGCTGCATGCAGTCCACAGACCACAGGCTGAACACCCCTGTTAGAGTTTAGGGAGTTATCCTGTTTGATATGCAGAGAAAGCTGCTTCTCTGCTTATTTTTGTTCTTTCCCTCTCTGGTTTTCACTTAAGAAATATTTTAATATTTTCATTAATCAAGATTCTGAGAGATCAGTTATAGACACTCACAGACATGAAGCATAGAGGCAAGAATTTCCAACATAAATACTTTCTCAATATTCAAAGCAAAAATATATTTGACTTGGTGTGTTTAAGACTTACATCAATACAATTCCGTACATTACTTTTATTGGGAGAGATATAAAAAATTGCCCTTTATGGTTAATGCCAGCTTGTCTTTATCTTATAACTTTGTGCTCCTTCTTGCTACTTGAGAGCAGTAAGAATTCCAGCAATGGATCTAATAAAACAGGCAATGACTTCTAATAAAAACAATTTAAAATCAAAAGCACTGTTTAGTGTCTGTACATATTCCTACATGGTGAACGCTTTCATATGTGTTTTTGGTGAGCTAAAATCCTTAATGGTGCCCATGACTCAGTGTTATGATCCCCAATATAGGCTTATTATGTCTGGAAAACACAATAAACCAGGCCAAAATTCTTTGTGGAGAGAAATTTAATAAAGTGACTTCAGTGGTTTCAACCATGACTCAGAGGATGTCATAAGCTAAAGAACCTGCTGTCTCTAGCAAGCTTTCAATAATACGCTCCAAGTGTACCCTAAGTTGCATTATAAGTTTCAGTAGATATCCTTTCCATTTGCACTTCTATAACTGATCATTTCCACTTTCATTTTGTCTGTGAACTCCTATAGTTGGATAGATATAGAGCAAAAGATCTTTGTTCTACAGCCTTAAAAGCATTAACATTTCTGTCTCCTTTGGGGCTAGAAGGATTTATCCAGGAACGAATACTCAATTTCTTGGGACTAGGTGATAAGGTTATACATTTCCCACCATAAAACAGGTAGGTTTACCTGTTGCCTATAACGTTGTTGCCAAATTCAAATACCTTTTCTCTAAAGATACTTCCAACCAAAATTTGGGTGAAAGATATCAAAAATATTCAGAAAAATAAGACCAAAATTTTCAAGTGAAATATAATTATTTTTTATACTTTATTTTGTTCCAAGATAGATTGAAGCTCATATAAAAAATAAACACAGTGGAGCAACATTATTGTACTTAAATTGGAAGTAGGTTAATGAATCTAAATTTTATCTGAAAGAATGAATAAGACAATTTTCTATATATTATAAAATAAAAGATGAATAATGTTATAGACTGAATGTTCGTGTCCTACCAAGATTCCTGTGATAAAGACCTAATCCCCACTGTGATGGAGTTTGAAGATGGGCCTTTTAAAAGGTGAATAGGATTAGATAAGGTCAAGAGAATGAGGCTCAGGTTGATGCGATTAGTTTCCTTATAGAGGAGATATCGGAGACCTTGCTTTCTCTCCACCATGTAAGAACACAGAAGGCAGCCATCTGCAAGCCAGTAATCAAAACCTGTTGGACTTGCTCATCTTAGACTTTCTAGCTTTTAGAACTATAAAAAATAAATTTCTATGGTTTAAGCAACCTAGCCTATAGTATTTTGTTGTGGCAGCCAAGCAGACTTAGACAAATACCAATTTGTCTTAACAAACTTAAAAATGTTATGAACTGCAATATTAAAGGATATGTTCCTAGTAAATAGTGGATCCATAGCTAGATCAAAGATATTTCCTAGGAAGTCTATGATCCAAATATAAGATTGTAGGTTAATGATAAATTCTTATATAGAGTTAGAATAACTAGTAAACATAGAATAACAAACTCAAAAGCATGTATACAATCTACCGCTTTATCCTTCAAAATGAGCTAGTTTCAACATATATGTCAAAATATTTTAGTGAGATGAATTTTATAGGCATCATTTGCTATTGCCAAATTCAAACTTGTTATTTTCACTTGATTAGTTGAACTATAGCTCTTCTTTCTGAAATGTTGTCTTCTTGGGTCATGTTTCTAAGATAACTCAGTTTATGATAATAAAGTGCATCATGATAATAAACTAACTTGTTGAAACATACATATTTCAAGCAGGAGTTGGAGAAATATGCTTTCACTTTGACAAAATTAGGCACCAAAATTTTAAGGAATATTTTAAAAAGAAGTGAAGTTAAGAACACATCCCATTTTTTACCTTATAGAGTATTATCTTTTTCTATATAAAAGGATACTCCCTAACTACCATGATTCTTCAAGGAAATCAGAAAATCTTGTCTCGGTAGCTGTCATTACTTAGTGACATCTATTCACCTGCTGTTGTGCGTACCACATAACATGGGCTTTCAGGCTTCTGGATCATGTGCTCGGTTTGATGTGTTCTTTACTCTCTTCTGCAACTATTGGTATTCTATGTATTCTTTAAAAAAATTATTTTATTCTTGTTTACTCTATTACAGTTATCCACTTTTCTCCCCTTTGTCTTCCTTCATTCTGACTCACTCCTGCTCCCATAATCTATCGCCACCCCATTGTCTATGTCCATGGTCATTCATAAGTGTTCTTTGACTAGTCACTTTCCCTTCTTTCCACCATTCCACCCCTCCCCATTTCCTCCGGCAGCTGTCAGTCTGTTCCCTGTTTCCATGTCTCTGGGTCTATTTTGCTCATTAGTTTACTTTGCTCATTAGCCAAGTGTTGAAAATAGCTTAAGTACCCATCAGAAGATGAATAGATTAAAAAACTGTGGTTCATCTACACAGTGGAATACTATGCAGCAGAAAGAAAGAAGGAATTCTTACCCTTTGCAACAGCATGGATGGAACTGAAAGAATGGAACTTAGCCTAATAGGCTCCAGTCTATTAGGCTAAGTGAAATAAGCCAGTTGGTGAAAGACAAATACTATATAATATCACTTATAAGAAGAATCTAATAAACAAAGTATTCTATGTATTAAGGGCCAATATATTCCTTCTGTATGAAGCCTTACTTTTTAAATAAAATGCAAATATTGATTGGAACTGTATCACAGGGCCTGTGTTCACATGATGGACTAATTTCTCAGCTGTCTAAAAACTTGGAGTCTGGGATAGTTTCTCTTATCCAAGGTACATATCACCCACTAAAATACTAGTATGAAGGATTCTCCTTCTGGAGTTGTGAGACCAACACATTTGTTCAGAATGTAAATTTTTAAAAACACAAATCAAGCCATGAAAGAACAGATTGATGGTGTCTCCTGTTGCTGCTCAGCCCAGTAGTTCCCACATCAGCAGGATTACAATGTACACAATTTATAATTTATTTCCATTTTCACCTATAAGGTAAAGTGCATATCTCAAAGAATATTTTGGCAAGAAATTACCTTGCAATGTGTAATAAACTATAACAAGTTAGTCTTGGATGCCGCCAATTGACTATTAAAGAAATTAAGGGAAATTTCCAGGAGCCACAATAAAAATTGGATACTCAAAGCTGCCAATTATCCTAGGATCATTGTTTTTTTTTTTTTCCCCTGTAAATAAGAGGTTTATGTTTTTATAGCTACTTAGAAACAGAAAATAAAATTCTAGAAGCAAGAAAGGCAGGGAGTTGGAATTTCTTCTAACAAGAAGACCTTCACAATGATAAAAAAAATAAGGGAATACTTACCCATCTAGGCCCAGGCTCTGAATTCAGGGAAAAAAAGTGTTCCCTGAAATTTAAAGTAAATATATTGAGTTTGAATTACATATACTACAAAGTATTAGAAAACCTAAGATAAGACATTAGAAAAAAAGTGGACTGGGATGTTTTGTTTTGAGAAAATGCTAATAGAAAGAAAATTAAAACTCCCTTGAAGAGGCTTACCTTCTACCTAAATGTCGAAGATTCTTACAGATAAACCTACCTGAATACGGGCTCCAAGTCTAAACTCTTTGAAGAAGGCCCACATGCAGAGTACTGAATTCATCCTCACGCAGTTACTTCATGCCCAGTTCACTGGCTGCAGACTGAAACGACTGGAGTGAGATGGTTTGGGGCCTGAGTGTAAAGCACAGCCTAACACACTTTTGTGAAGTGATTCTGTGACCAGGAATGCTTTGCTTACTTGTATTGTGGAGTCTATTTCTGACTCATGTACAGATGATGATAGGACAATGCTATGGTTTTGTTTTATATCAGTAACCTACTAGATGTTGTCAGTTGGCTGCTAATTATTAACATATTATAAAATGTTAATTTTATATTACTAAAGCTGCATACTAACTTTAGTATTGGCATATTTGAGGGTGCTTTTGAGAAGGAACATATGTTAAAAAATAATTACATTGTTAATAGATTATTCGTCTAATGGAAATGATTAGAATTTAGTCACCACAGGTTTTACATGGCATTTGGTCTTAAATCATCTAGCCATTCTGAGTATTTTAACAAAGTGCACAGTAGTCAAAGTTAGCTGTAGTCCTGACATACAGTGAAAGAAGCTGGAGGTCATTTAATAATGTGTTGGTTGAGAAGTTTAAATTACAAGAATCTAATCAAGTTGCATTGTTATGTGACAAGGAGACTCACGTAGTACTTAAAAAGCTAGAGAAATATAGTCACTGAAAATTGCAAAATAGCATTGAGACTAGGTGCATCATATAAGTTCCAGCAGACTTTTTCTCCTTTTTATGGAATGTATTTGGGTGACAGTGGTTAACAAAATTATACAGGTTTCCAGTGCACCATTGCACAACACGTCATCTGTACACTGTGCTGTGTGTTCACCACCCTAAGTCAAATTTCCTTTCATCACCATTTATGCCCCTGTACTCTCTTCTACCTGCCCCCACCACCCCTCCCCTGGCAATCAGCACACTGTGCTCCACGTCCATGAGTATTTTCTCTCTCTTTTTTTATTTTCCGCTCAATCCCTCCACAGGCCCACTCAGTACCTCCTTCCCCAACAGCTGTCAGCCTGCTCTCTATCTTTGAGTCTGTCTCTATATTCCTTGTTCGTTCAGTTTGTTCATCAGATTCCACATATGAGTGAAATCATATGGTACTTGTCTTTCTTGGACTGTGTATTTCCCTTAGCATAACACTCTCAAGGTCATTCCATGCAGTTGCAAAGGATAAGATTTCTTTCTTTTTTATGGCCAAGTAGTGTTCCATTGTATAAATGCACCACAGCTTTTTTATTCACTCATCTACTGGTGAACACTTGGGCTGCTTCCAAATATTGGCTATGGTAAATAATACTACAATGAACATAGGAGTGCACATATCCTTTCAAATCAGTGTTTCTGGTTTCTTTATAAGACAGTTTTATTTTTAATTTTTTGAGGAAACTCCATACTGTTTTCCACAGTAGCTGCACCAATATGCATTCTCACCCACAGTGCACAAGGGTTCTCTTTTCTCCACATCCTCACCAACTCTAGTGATTTATTAATGATAGACATTCTGACAGATATGAAGTGATATCTCATTGTGGTTTTAATTTGCATTTCTCTGAAGATTAATGACATTGAGGATATTTTTATATGTCTAATGACCATTTGCACAGTTTCTTTGGAGAAGTTTATTCAGTTCCTTTGCCCATTTTTAATTGAATTGTGCTTTTTTAGGATTGGATTCTATAAGTTTTTTATAAAATTTGGATATTAATCCTTTATCAGATGTGTCATTGGCAAATATGTTCCCCCATTCAGTAGGCTGTCTTTTCATTTTGTTGATGGTTTTTTTTTATTTTAAAATATATTTTATTGATTATGCTATTACAGTTGTCCCGTTTCTCCCCCATCATTCCCCCACCCTGCACACCCTCTCCCACCCACATTCCCCCCTTTAGTTCATGTCCTTGTGTCATAAGTTCTTTAGCTTCTACATTTCCCATACTATTCTTACCCTGCCCCTGTCTATTTTCTACCCACTATCTATGCTACTCATTCTCTGTACCTTCCCCCCCATCCTCCCACGCCCCTGATGCTAACCCTCCATATGATCTCTATTTCTGTGGTTCTATTCCTGTTCTAGCTGTTTGCTTAATTTGCTTTTGTTTTAGATGTGGTTCTTAATAGCTGTGAGTTTGCTGTCTTTTCACTGTCATATTTTTGATCTTCTTTTTCTTAGATAAGTCCCTTTAACATTTCATATAATAAGAGCTGGGTGATGATGAACTCCTTGAACTTGACCTTATCTGAGAAGCCGCTTCATCTGTCCTTCCATTCTAAATGACAGCTTTGCTGGAAAGAGCAATTTTGGATGTAGGTCCCTGCTTTTCAAGATTTCAAATATTTCTTTCCAGCCCCTTCTTGCCTGTAAGGTCTCTTTTGAGAAATCAGCTGACAGTCTGATGGGAACTCCTTTGTAGGTGACTGTCCCCTTATCCCTTGCTGCTTCTAGAATTCTCTGCTTCATTTTAATCTTGGCTAATGTAATTACGATGTGCCTTGATGTGTTCCTCCTTGGGTCCAATTTCTTTGGGACTCTCTGAGCTTCCTGGATGTCCTGGTAGTCTATTTCCTTTGCCATATTGGGGAAGTTCTCCTTTATTATTTGTTCAAATAAGTTTTCTACTTGTTGCTCTTCTTCCCCTTCTGGGACCCCTATAATTCGGATGTTGGGATGTTTAACGATGTCCCGGAGGTTCCTAAGCCTCTCCTCATTTTTTTGAATTCTTGTTTCTTCCTCGTTTTCTGTTTGGTTGTTAGTTTCTTCCTTCTGGTCCACTCCATTGATTTGAGTCCCAGTTTTCCTTCCATCTCTATCGGTTCCCCATGCGTCTTCCTTCATTTCACGTATTGTAGCCTGCATTTTCTCATCTAATTTATGAGCAAAATCAACCAATTCTGCGAGCATTTTGATGACCAGTGCTTTGAACTGTGCATCTGATAGGTTGGCTATCTCTTCGTTGCTTAGAGGAATTGACTCTGGGATTTTCATTTTTTCTCCGATGTGAGCCATTTTTGGTGGGGTTTTTTGTTTTGTTTTGGTTTGGTTTTAGTCTGGTCGCAGCTATTACGTATGAGGGGTGGAGCCTTAGGTGTTCCTCAGGGCGGGGCAGCCCAGTCGCTGGGTTGTGACGCTATAGGTGGGGGTGGGGTCTGAGAGAGAAGAATGGCGCCTGCTCCGCTCTCTCCTGGATTCAGTCCCTTCCGCCACTTCCCCTCTGCCTGGACCGTCTGCGTGCTCGAATGTGGGACCCCCTGGTCAGCCAGCCGCCTTGTGCATCCTCACTGGGTCTGCACAGTTGCCCCCCTGTGCCCGGGATCCACCAGCTGCCGCCTGTGCGCCCCAGGACCACCAGCCACCGCCCGTGCACCTGGGAACTGCAAGCCGCTGCTACTTGCGTTCCTGGGTCCGCACCTCCACTTTTTCCTACCGCGACTCCGCCCCTCTTACCGGTCTGGATGAATGGTTGCTGGACTTCCGTACAGTTCAGTTTTCTATAGGTTCTGGTTGTTTTCTTGTTTCTAAATATTTGTTGTCCTTAATTTTGGTTGTGAGAGGAGGCACAGTGTGTCCGTCTACACCTCCATCTTGGCCGGAAGTCTGTTGATGGTTTTTTGTTGTGCAAAAACATTTTAATTTGTTGTAGTCCAACTTGATTAATTTTCTCTTATTTCTCTAGATATATCAGAAAAAAAATATTGCCAGAGATTTCACTACTTAAATTTTCTTTTAGGATATTTATGATTTTAAGTCAAACATTTAAACCTTTATTCCATTTCAAGTTTATTCGTGTGTATGGAATAAGGAAGTGGTACAATTTTAATTATTTGCACATATCTAATGTTTTCAACACCATTTGTTGATAGACTCTCTCTATGCCACTGTATATTCTAGCCTCCATTGTCATATGTTAATTATCCATATAGGCATTGGTTTATTTCTAAGCTCTATAATGTGTTCCCTTGATCTATGTGTCTGTTTTTATGACAGTATCATGTGGTGCTATTTTGATTATTATGGCCTTGTAGTATAGTTTGGTATCAGGTAAGGTAACTCATCCAAACTTGTTCTTCTTTCTCAAGATTTCTGTTGCTATTCGGGGTCTTTTGTGGTTTCATATAAAATTTTAAAATATTTGTCCTATTTCTGTGACATATGCAATTTGTATCTCAATAGGAATTGCACTGAATCTACAGATTGCTTTGGGTGGTATGAACATTTCAATGATGTTAATTCTTCCTATCCATGAAGACATTATATGCTTCTACTAATTTGCATTTCTTCAATTTCTTTCTTCAGTATCCTATAATTTTTCTTGTTTCTTGATTTAGACCTATAATTTTATGAATTGCCCTCTTAGGACTGCTGTTGCTTTTTCACATAGGTTTTGGGTTGTTGTATATCTATTTTTATTTGTATCAAAGTATCTTTTGATTTCTTTCTTGATCTCATCGTTAACCCACTCATTGTTTAGTAACATGTTAGTGTCTGTGTGTTTGTGTGTTTTTCAGCTTTTTTGGGGGGGGTTAATTTCTACTTTTTTTTTATTGATTTCTAGTTTTACAACATTATGGTCAGAGAGGGTGCTTTATATGATTTCAATCTTCTTAAATATATTGAGACTTGTTTTGTGTCCTCACATATGGTCTATCCTAGACCATGTTCCATGTGCAGTGGAAAAGAATGTTTATTCTGCTGCTTTGGGGTGAAATTCTCTGAAGATATCAATTAAATTCATCTGATTCTAGTATGTCATTTAAGGCCACCATTTCCTTATTGATTTTCTGCCTGGAAGATCTATCTATTGATGTGGAAGAGGGATTAAACTCCTATACTATAACTGTATTACTATTGATCTCTCCCTTTATGTCCATCAAGATTTGCTTTATATATTTAGGTGGTCCTGTGTTGGGTGCATACATATTTACAAGGATAATACTCTCTTACCCTTTATTCATTATGTAGTTTTCATTATGAATTGCTCCTTTTTTCATTACACAGTTCTCTTTGTCTACTTTGTCAGATGTAAGTATTGCTACTTCAGCTTTTTTTCACTTTCCACTTATATGAAATATCTTTTTCTATCACTTTATTTTTAGTCTTTGTGTATCTTTTGTTCTGAGGTGAGTCTCTTGTAGACAGCATGTATGTGGGGTCTTGTTTTCTCATCCATTCAGTTACTCTATCAATAGATTTTATTATCAAATGCTAATAAGCTGGATCATGATATCCAAAATAATGTTTTTAATCTTCATCCAAAGATATGTTCATTGATTTTAGAGAGATGAAGGGGAGAGGAGAGAGAGAGAGATGGAGAGAAGAGAAAGGGAGAGAAACATGGATGTGAGAGAGAAACATCAATCAGCTGCCTCCCACACATGCCTGCACACACATGTTCAAGGTTTAAACCTGCAACCTAGGTATGTGCCCTGACTTAGAATTGAACCCACCACCTCTTGGTGTATGGGACAATGCCCCAACCAACTGAGACACTAGTCCAGGGCTGAAATCAGTTTTTAAAAGAATATAAATATGTATTCTTTTTAAGTGGATATGACCTGGGTGGTTTCAGTCAATTTTTAGTGTTGTGCCCTATGTCAATTAAAAGTGATCGTAGAAAGAGGCCTGTCTTTTAACAAAGCAAATAACTGAAGGAAATGTGTTTTTATCTAGTCAGAGACAAAATATTTGCACCCATAATATCTAACATAAATGAATGAATTTTCAGCACTAATGTCACTATCTATATCTGGACAAAAACCCCAGAATTTCTTTAATGATGTAAAAAATATAACAAAACCATTTTTTTAGCATGGTCATACATTGTCTGTTACACCATCATGTACTTGCTGACAGGAATTTGCATACAAATTTGAAAGCTGTTTTGTCCCCTGCAAAGAACATAAAAAATTTCCTCAGAGGGTAGTTTCTAAATCATCACTATCTCTTCAGTGGTTCTTTTGAAGAAATTATTACTAAACTCATTCCCTTTATTTGCAAACCAGAGTAGAGTGGGTCTCCCATGAGCAAATGCTTACTTTATTTCTAGAATATATAAAATATAAGCCATTTTTTACCTCTAAATTATTAATAGAGCCAATTACATTTACAGTAACATTTGTCTTTCCTTAAGTGGCATTATAAGACTACTCAAACTCTTAGAATGCATTCCTGTTCTAAAGGAATGTGTAAGAGCACAGTAATGGCTACCCTAAATTTATCTGGTTTTATAAATAAATAATTTGGTATGCAAATTATACTAATATTGCTTTCTAACAGAGAGGTATTAAAAAATATAGAAACAACGATCTGACATGACAAAGTATTACGAAGAGCTGAGTGTCTCTCTGTGGCTATTTTTCCCTTGAACATCTATCTGTGGCTAATAAATAGATACTGGATCTGTATGTATATTTAACCTGGATGCCTATTAACCATAAGAGCCAGTAATTATATCTACATGTATTTAGGGATGATGACATTGCCAGATATCTTTTATAACATTGTATGGTGTTTAAGAGTACAGATTCTTTTGCCAGATGGCCTGGATTTGAATCTTGGCTTCACTCTTACCATGTTTATGACCTTGGGTAAGTTATTGAAACTCTTTTTCCTTGTTTCTTCATTATAAAATGATAATAAGTAATAGTGCTTCTCCCAAGAGGTAGATATAAGATTTTTAAAAGTGAATATTTCTAATTTACTGGCTCATGGTAAGTACTATACAAGTGTTTAGTAAGTGAATAAAATAGAACACATCTTCACATCTGGAAAAAAAATGATATAAATTTTGTTTTATTGAGGCCACATATTTGATTAAAATTAGATTTTTATCATTTAATCATCAAAGCAAAGGCCAGAAACCAATTAAATGTAGCTGATAAGAACTTCAAAATGTTGTTATTTTTAGCAGATTATGGAATAAATCTACAGCATAAAAATCATTAAACGTTCATATTTTGAAAAAGTGTAATACTTCTTGAATTATTTATATTATTATAAAACTGAAACTGTAAATCAATTTTAATGTACTAAATAGGATATAGCATAAACTGTTTAAAATATAGCATAAAGAAATAGCCTACAGTAATTTTTGTTTATAAAATCTGTATGATCATACTTGAGAAAAAAATTTTAAATAATGCAAGCTGAAAGAAGCAAAAGAAGAAAAATACTGTATTTGTTAGAGTTCTCCAGAGAAAAATCTATCTATCTTCCTATATTTCTAAATAAAAATAATTAATATAAGCAATTGGTTCACATGATTATGGAGGTTTTGGAGTCCTGTTGCTGGTAAAGGAGAGATATAGTTACTGTTGGAATCTGAACGCCTGAGAATCATGAGCACCAACACCAGTGGTCCAGCTCCTCAGTCAGACACAAAGAGCAAATTATTTCTTCTTCCTTTTTATTCTTCTCAGGACCTCAGCACATCAGATGGTACCTGCCCATTTTGGGAAGGCCAATCTACTTTACTCAGTCTACCTATTCAAATGCTAATTTCATCTGGAAATCCCTCTGTGACACAAAAATAGTATTCAACCAAATATCCCCTGACCTCATCAAGTTGACACCTAAAATTAAACATCCCACTTGCCACAGTTTTAGTAAATCACTGAATTGGAAGTTAATTTTTCTTTTCTCATTTCCAATGCTTGTGTCAATTATTTCTGGCTTATATTATAAAAATCATTTTTTAATCTTATGAAGTCATTACAGTCTTGAAGGCAGGATTCTTATGTAGCTTTTTTCTATTTATTATGCATAGAGGTTTCTTAATTATTTTACTGAATATATATGTGACTATAAATTGGATAGGTACTGAGTTGGAAAAAATACCTCAGGGCCTAAGTACTAATTGCCATTGATATGAGAATTTGGGGGGCTAGAAAACTAAAGGGAACCCTGTATCTCTCCTTTTATCATTTTGTACCAGAAAGACTTGACCTTATTGAAGTTGAAAAGCATTGTGATTAGCCATGTTTCCCCAAATGTGCAGCTTTGAACTTGAGGTAATGGCAGATGATCCTGATTTATTTTCTGGGTACACAGGAAGACTACATTGTCTGACTACTTTTAACTGGGAAGTGGGCTAAGTGAGCTCTTTCCCAAGTCTGGCCATGAAAACCCCAGTGCAACTATCTTCTTTCTCTTTGCAAGGTGATTTTCAAAGGCCATCTTTTGGAAGCACAAACATTACGAGATGAAAGTCACTATCTGAAAAAGAGCCCCCAAGAAGACCCACCAAACATGTCTGACTATGACATAAGCAAAAATTAACCTTGTTCCATGTTAAATCAAACAGATTTCACATTTTAATTGTTACTACAGCCTTGTCTAGACAATTGTGCCTGATGCAGAATTTTTTCTGGATGATAGTTGGACTCTCCCAGAGAGTTGGAATTCTCACAAATTTCTTTCAATCTTAATATCCTATTGGCTTTGAGACTAAGCTACATCTTTTTATAACATGGAGATGCATTACTCATATGCTCTCATGGTTTTAAGTTATAGCAGTATGTAAATATTTATAAGAGAAACTTTTTATCGGAACACTCATTGATATAAAATGTTACCAGCTAAATTTCTTTAAACTATGTGCTTTTCTAATTGCTTGATAATTTTTCCAGTATTAGTGAATGATAAAGTTTTTAAGAGCTTAGAGTTTTCTTGATAAAATTTAATAATTGCTTATTTTAGCAAAAAAATTCCATTTCAACAAGAATAAATTATGTGTTTTTGAAAATCACAAAAATTGAGATAAAATATCTGTGTAATTTTTAAAATCATTATCTATATTGACATTTTTATTCCAATATTACTTGACTTACGTGATCTACTTGTTGAAATTTACATTTCTCTAATTTTTTCTCATCTTATTTTTGCTGGACTACAATTATCCTGAAGGTGATGACTCAGTGTTATAGAGGATTATTATATATGATTACAAGAAATCAGTATATGTCTGGGAAATCATGATTTTGAGAGAGAGAGAGATTATGTGATTATTTTAAAACACCATAAGACATAAGAATAACCTATATAAAATGATATTTTCTGTTGTAAAAATGAAAATTATTCTCTAAGTAATTCCACTGGCAAATGTAAAAGTAAATCACAGGATTTATTTCTTTCAATATGTTGTCAACCAGAAATGGAGAATCTTTGATTTAATTTAAATTTGAGCAAAATTGGTAAGTAAGTATATATAACATGTTTTAAGTGAAAACCTACATATTTATTTCCTAAATGAAAGTTTATATATCATTATCATCTTATATACATTTACTTGAGAATAGTTTTAATTATGTTAAATTATATTATAATGTTGGGAACAGGACTTATATTCTATATCAACCCAGTAATCTGTAAGCATTTCTGTAAATATGAGAAATATATATATCCTCTTAGCTTTAAGTACTGAATTTAATATTTTCTGTTAGTTGTCTAGGACTATCATAACTAAGTGCCACAGACTGAGTGGTTTAAAGTAACAAAAAATATATTTTCTGAGTCCAGAGGCTAGAAGTTCTAAGTCCAGGTTCACCAAAGCCATGTAAACTCTGAACATCCTGGGGAGTAATCTGTTCTAAGCCTTGCTCTTAGCTTCTACTGCCTCCAGCAAATCTTGGCATTCCTTAGTTTGTAGATGTATTATTATAATCTCTGTCTTCATCATCATATGGTATTATTTCTGCTTGTCTCTTATCCGTGTCTGCTCTCCTCTTCTTATAAGGATACCGTATTGGATTAAGGGGCCACTATACTTCAGTATGACTTCAACTTAACTTGACTACATCTGACTCTGTTAACTCTCTCTCTCTCTCTCTCTCTCTCTCTCTCTCTCTCACACACACACACACACACACACACCCTGAGCTGACTCATCTATCAGGGGATAGAACTTGAACATATCTTTTTTGGGTGGTGGGCAGTTCAACCCATAACAATCACATATGGTATAGTGGTCAATTTCTATTTTGGAAAGGAAGTTTAAAATAGTGTTACAGCAGACAGTCAGTGGGGCTGCCAGGAGACTGCCCCACTGGCCAAGATGGTGGCAGGGAGAGGTTCTTACACTGAGATGCCAAAAGCTAGAAATATGAATGGACAGGGCTTGAACACATTGAAAGCTAGAATATAAATGGATAGGGCCCCAAGTGTGCCAAAAGCTAGAAAGATTATTGAATAGAAGAAAATCCCTCCCCTCCCTATCCTTATAAGGACCTTGGGCTTGAGCAGGAGAATTTTAAGATGATCTTTGAGATAGGAGTCCACTATTTTCCCAGGTCGTGAGGCATCTTAATAAAACTTCTTCTTTCATACCAGCACCTGCCTCATGAGTTGGCTTTTGTATGGCAGGCAGCTGAATTTCTGTCTTGTTGGTTACAATAGTAGTTATAAACACAGATTCCAGCATTAGATAAACCTGATAGAAATCACGTTTACCTGTATGAACTGTACACCTTAAGAAAATTACTGAACTTTGTGGCCTTACTTTTTTCACAAGTGTAACACATGCTAATACAAGTACTCACTTTAAGAGTTTGGGAGATGATTCAATCCAAAACAGTGCCAGGAATATAAATACAAAGCAAATTTTGGTTTTGTATTTATATGTTTTAGCTATTACTACAACTACTTGAGTTTTAACTTTCAATGAATCCATTCACAAGGACTTAAATTCTCTCTAACTCATACAATAGCATACACATTTATACAGTTAACATAATAAAGATTCTTGGTAAAAGTTAGTTTAAAAATTTGACCAGAATTCAGTATTATAAATCAGTTTAGAGCTAAGGCAAAAATGTAGCATAGATAAATAGATGATAGATAGATGGATAGATAGACAGACATACAGAATATAAAATCAATAATATCAATTTTTTTATCCCCTGACCAAATTCTCAAAGTATTTAGTAGGTTATGCACATATGACTCTCTGAGGGTGATTGCAGTAATAGTTTATAGTTGTCCCCAAACTCAGTGTCCATATAGCACATTATGAAAAGTTAATGTCCTTAGAACATGAATTGAGAAATAAGGTACAGTAAATAATATATAATGGGATTAAAATAAAAACAAAAAATTTAAGTATAATATTGTGGCTTAATTTATACAAATATTATTTAACAATCTAATCTCCTAGACATATACTTTTACTACTAATACATTTTTAAAATTTATCTATTAGTTTTCTGGAAATTAGTTTTAGGATTTTTGCTCTTGTAATTATTTGAACTAAAACCTACACATAGAATATTTTGGTTAGAAAACTCAATATTGTTTATATTTAATTCTTCCCAACTTGATGTATAGATTCAATGCAATCTTAAACAAAATCCCAGAAAGTTATGTTATGGATATAAATAATGTAATTTTAAAGTTTACGTGGAGAGGCAAAAGACTTAGAATATAGCCAGTATAATATTGAAGGAAAATAACAAAGCTGGAGTTTACTGATACTACCTGACTTCAAGAATGGCTATGAAGCCATAATAAACAAGACAGTGTGGTGAAAGAACAGATAAATGATCAATGAAACAGAATAGCAATCTCAGGAATAGAACCACATAAATATAATGAATTAATTTTTGACAAGGGAACAAAGATATTCTTTTCAACAACAGGTGCTAGAATAACTGGACAAATATGTGCAAAAAAAGTGAACTTAGACACAAACAGTACAGCTTTCATGAAGCTTAACTCAAAATGGATAACATCTAAATGGAAAATACTAAAAAGAAGTGACTTTTCTTCATGAAAAGTCATGAAGAAACCTTGAGTGCAAGTTACGAAGTGACAGAAGCAAACCTGAAAAGGCTACATGCTGTATAATGTGAACTATATGACATCCTGGAAAGGGCAAAGCTATAGGTACAGGAAAATTATCAGTGGTTTTCAAAGACTGAGGAGGAGGGAAGAATAAATAGGCAGCACACAGAGGAATTTTTAGGGCAGGGGAAGTATTTCGTATGCTACAGTGGTAGATCCTTATACTCACACATTTGTTCAAACCCACAGCATATGCTATCAAGAGCAAAACTATGAGCTTAGGATGATAATGATGTTTCAATATAGGTGCATAAATGCATAGATTTTTACAACATACCATTGTGGTACTTGATGTTTATATTGAGAGTGGGTTTTTTTCCCTTTTTTTAGGAGGATTTAGTAGTAGTGTTTCTCAAATTTAAGGCCACTTTCAGGTATAAGACGCTCTACGGTTCTTTAACATATATGATAACTATCCCCAGGAACAATTTCTCCTCTATATTTTATTTGTCATCATAGACACTTCAGGGTAATTTTATTACATAGTTACTCCATCATGGCACTGGATGAAATGCTGACCAGAGATTGTCCCAGTTACTTTACAAAGGAGTTACCAATACTACTGTTTTGTAGGTACGTAAACAGAAGCACAGAAATGTTAATTCACTGGCTCAAGATCACACAGATCATAACTGACATGACTGGGATTCAATCCAGACAGCCTGAAGCTATACAGGAGGTGTGCTTGACCACTATTTTATGTGCCTGCTTGGGTCTGCATGAGTCCAAAGCCTGAATTATTTGATAACTTGTGAAAAAAAGTAAATAATAACAACAAAGAAGCTTTAAAATATTTAAAAGTATTTTATTTTATTTAGTGTATAAACAACATTAAAGTGCTATTTAATTTTTGAATAGTTAATAAATATATGTAGTTCAAGAGGCAAAACATACAAAGGAAGTATTCACTGAAAACTCCCCCTCCATCTCTGTTGTCCAGAAATTCAGTAACCCTTTCTTGAAGCAAATGGTGTTATGAGTATCATACGTCATTCCACATTTTAGCGAATGCCCAAGTGTATATGTTTATATATATTCCCTCTTTCTACCTTTTTTTAAAGAAATGGTAGAAGACTATAAATACGTTTTGCACTGTCAGTATGTGTTTGATTAACACTTTATCTTGCAACATATTCCACGTCATTACATAAAGGTCTTCATTAATCTTTTCTGATAGATCCTGCACATATAGTAATACAATCAGTTTTCTACATCTGTACTTGTATACAAAATTTTGCTGTTTATAACACTACTGTTGCATAACCTTGTATTTTCATCATTTTGCATGTTCACATGTAAATATGTAGAACAAGTAATGTTATTCAGGTGTATTTTTAAGTTCTTATCATAGATTACACATAGTTTTTGCTTTTCAGGTATTAGATCTATGCACCTAACTGTTTTATCTTTCTATTGTTATTCTTACCATGAATCTTCTAATGCTTATATTTTTGAGTGCTATTCTGATCTATTCCTACTCACAACACTTCTGACACCAAATGTATAGATTTTTTCACACAACCAACCAATTCCCTAACTTTCCAGACACCAATAGGTGCCCAATAATTCAATTCAGTTCTGATATTAATCCAGAGTTAGTGTAGACCTCACAGAATAAGGGCTCAGTTCCACAAGTCTGACCCCACTTCAGATGCCTGGTGAAAATCCCAGGCCTCCTGTACTCTCACTGACCGGGTCTATATTGCCATAATTCCCTCCTTATTTTAAATAATTTGCTTGAATAACTCACAAAATTCAGAGGAAATTGTTTACTTACTTTTACAGCTTTATTACAAAGGGTATTATATGGGATACAAATGAACAACCAGTTAAGGAGATACATAGGACAAGATATAGGGTGGGAAGCAGAAACCCTCCACACCTTCTCTGAGAGTGCCATCTTCTCAACTTTGTGATGTATTCACCAACTTGGAAGCTCTCTGAACGCCATCATTTAGGGAGTTTATGATCATTCGATTACATGGGTATAATTGATTCATTCATTGGCCATTTGTGATTAACTCAATCTCTGGTCTAGCTCCTCTCTTTCCTTAGGTTAGAGGGAGGGTTGAAAGTTCCAACCCTCCCATCATGAGGTTGGATCTTCTGGCAACTGCCCTCATCTTAAAACTATCTGAAAGCTCACCAGGAGTTACCTCATTAGCATAAACTAAGGTGTGATTAAAAGGTGCTTATTAGGAATAACAGAAGATGCTTCCCTCATCCTTGTCATTCAGGAAACTCCAAGGGTTTTAGAAGCTCTTATGACAGGAACCAGAATGAAAACCAAATATATATTTCTTAGTATATTACAATGTAACAGCTATTGATTTTGATATTCCAATTATGTTCCCATCCATCTTTCTAAACTTTCTTATTGTTTGTTGTAGTTTTGTTAATGGAAAAATGCACCAGAATGTTACTGGTGTTGGACTTGGTTCAGCAACATCAGTACTTGAGTTCTGGCTAAAAAGAATTCAGAGCCAAGACTCAAATACAAGCAAAAGTTAGCCATGGAAGAACTGAGCCAGCCAGCTGCAAGGCCTCAAGAAACAAGTTACACAGGCAAAAGGAAAACATTTGGAACTTAGGAGAAAATGAGCAAGCATTTATGCATCTGGGGGAAGGAGAGAGGGAAAGGCTCCGGCATGCTTCAGAGAGAGAGAAGCACCAATCATGAGGGAGGCTTTGTATGTGCCGATGCAAGGGTTATGTATGGGAACCCTTTATGCTCCACACTCAATTTTGTTATAAACCTAAACTGCTCTAAAACACAAAGGTTATTATTTTTATTAAATGCTTCACCGATCAAGAGGTGACTTACTTCCAAATAATAGTTACAGTAACAATTGTCTTACTTTCTTAAACTTAGCTATTTTTCCTGAGAAGAGGAGAAAAATATAAATATATCATAAATGGTGAGGATTTATGGTATATAATGGGAAAATTAACCTAGGTTCTTTGCAAATAGTTGTGAGAGAAGTCAAATTTGGATACAGCATTTATGTAGTTTGTTAGTATTTATTCATTTGGATTTTTTGTTTAATATTTATAGGTTTATTGGTATGCTGAAGACCGTGCTGGCTTGCAAGAGTCTACTTTTAGTGTTTTCCCTAACTTTCCATCGAATAATGTGATCTGGGTAGCTTGAAATCTGCTATGTCAGGAGTATTTTCAAAGTACTTACACCATGTAATTTGGGAAACTCTATAAATCAGACGTTTTTTTTTTCTCCTTTGGGGAGGAGAGTAGAATCAGTTGTTATATAGCAGCACACCAGTCTGTTGGTTCTCTGAGGGTGTGGGATAACCGGATCTTCTTTCTTTTCATTCCATACCAAGTGTGTGGCACAAGGCCTGTTTCATGATGTGGGTTCAAAAAAATCTACATTAAATTGAGGAAGTAATTTTTAAAATGATTTGCAGTGGTGGTGTTATGATCAAAGCCTAGTGAGAGAATTCTGTCACCAAAGGTAGAAGTATAGTGAGAAACTGAGGCTGAAATGAGTTTAGTAGAGCATTTCTGTTAGATAAGAAGAGGGAAAAAAAAGAATGGGTAAAAGAAGAATTAAAATATAAGACCTAATATTGTGTATCATATTAGAAGGCAGAGATATAACAGGAAATTAAGAGTTTTACATGCTGAAGAAAGTGAGCCAAAGTCTTAATTTTTAGAAGAGTTGTTGGAACAAAAATCCGAAAGGCAGGAAATTAATGAGTAAGTTGGATAGAAATGGGAGTAGGAAGAGGGTGGGAATGAAAAGAAGCACTTTCCCTTTGGGGACCTGATGGGATTCAAGACTTCGGTCCATTCCTTCAGGTAAGGACCTTGTTTCCTTGTTCAAAGTGCTGGCTTCTCTGAGCTTACAAGAGTAAGAAACTAGAAGATGATTTCCAGCTTAAAAATTAAGTGATTTGTGTCTCTGTGAAGAAAATGAGGGTAAGGGAGAGAGAGAAAAAGATGATACTTGGAGAGAGTAGCAATGACTGTGTTCTCAAGTATAAAGAAAAAATACTGACTGTGTCGGTAGACAGATAGAAAAAGACCTGAGGTAGAGAGAGTGTAGAGTGACTATTTAAATGGGAGAAGATATTTATAGACTGGAATGGTAAAGGAAACAAATAAGGTTCTTAGGGCTACAAAAGATTAAAAATAAACATTATTTCTCAGGAGACAATAACTAACATTTATTAAGGATAAAACAGGTCCTATTTTAAATCTTTTTATATAATATTTTAATTCTCACAAAAATCTAAAATACAGGAATTTTTAAATTCTTATTTAATAAGTAATAAACTGAGATTTCTTGCCTAGGAACCTACCATGGAGGTAAGATTTTTTGTTTTTTTAAGCATCTTTTTTTTCCTCGACTGAGGAGATGCTTATTGATTATTTAGAGAGAGGGGAAGGGAGGGAGAGAGGGAGGGAGAGAAACACTGATATGAGAGAGAAACGTCAATCTAGCACACACCCCAACTGGGGACCAAACCTCTACACTTGGGCATGTTCCCTGACCAGGAATGGAACCTTTGACATCTTGGTTTATGGGACAATGCACCAACCAACTGAGCCACACTGGCCAGAGCGTGGAGACAGGATCTTAACCCAAAATTTAGACTCAGTGCTTGTAGGCAGAAAGAAGCCTGTGACTGGAGGCCTTTTGATCACTTATCAGACTGGTAATTTAGCCAAGTCATTTCTACTCTGCACCTTCATCTCTTCATTCTTCAAATAGTCACAAAGTTTTCTTTCTCATCTAACTTCCAGGGTGATAGTGAAGCTTACATGAGAACTTACACTTTATAAAAGGTAAATTATAGTAGACATATAGCATATTTTATGAAAAAAATGGACAAAGGGGAATATAAATGTTTAGTTTAGAAAATAAAAGTTAAATGACTTATTCAATACCCTTGATTACTTCATTAATGTAGACACAGTCACATCTAAAAGGGAAGAAATAGTATTGGAAGTTTAAGGAGCATTTGGGCACGTTAATAGTGGAGAATCCCCAGTAGTACTACTATTTTTACTCTATTTGATAATGGGAAATTTGCCAGACCATAACAAAGGAAATTCCAGATTAGCAAATTCTCTTATGTTGGCTTCAATGCCATTTTGCATTCTTCATAGTCTGTCAACATTCATACCATCTTGTATTAGAGCAATGTGTCAGACATACAATTGCTCTCACTATGGGAACCAAGATTGCCCATGAGGTTCTGAACGTTAGGATGACACATACCCTCACAAAAGCTTTTCTCCCTGTGTTTTCTGAGTTTTTTCTTTTTCTTTTTTGGTTAAAACAAGTAAATGCAGAAATAGAGCATGAGGTGTTTGGGCTTTTATTATTTGTTTGAACCTGAATATGAGTTTGCTTCTATTTTCAATATTATTATTGTTTAATCCAAATTATTTTTTTTCTTTTTACGATGCAGCAAATCTTAACACAATGAAAATATGGGTGGGAACCTTTACCATTATTTTTTTTTAATTTTGGCTCAAAGAAACTGTGTGGGAAAAAAAGACAAAGGGAAAATTATGTCAATGCCCACACAACTGGAAAGCCCTCTTAAGTTAAAGTAATTAAAGCCCAGTCTCTGGCTGGAGGCCGTGTGTGGAAACCCCAGAGATAACATAAAAATGGCCTTCCAGGCATCCTCTGAGACAAAGGATGTACAACAAGATTCCAAGAATTCAAGAACATGGTCTTTTTTTTTTTTTTTTCATGAAAGAGAAAGCCAAAATACAACTTTCTTGTAAGAACTACAAATACCATATGGAAAATTGATCCCATAAACTGAGAAGAAAAACATAATAAAAGAATAACTTCTTAATTCCGCTATGCTAGTTAAGGCACAGAGTCCTGTTGTCTTTTATCTTCATTAAAAAAGGATTATATTATAAGGGAAGATTTGACTAGTAAGTCAAGTACCATTTCTTGTTCTCTTAGCAAACCTAATACAGCATGCTACCTTGCTTTGTTACTGAAAAAAAGAAACCAGTTTTGAGAGAGAGAGATCATTACTTTCATAGGTTTTCTGTATTTTATGGTATTTTGGTTCATGTTTGTGTTTCCAGTCAAGAAAATCTGTAAGATGTTAGCAAATTTACTTTAAGTTGTAAGGAGTTTCCTGTTATATAGAGGAAATAGGGAATTCTCTGTATTTGGAAAATTGTTTTTATTGTGTTTGCTTATAATTAGTAAAGCAGACTAGAGTTCAATGGTAAGATTATAAACTACAGTTAACCTAAATTTCATCCTTATTTTAAACAATGTTCTTTTACAATTGTTTTACCATTATTTCCAGAAGAAACAAGATACAAAATAAACCTTATATTTTCCTCGCGGTTGATAATACTTAAAATTTTATGTTAGTCAATTTAAGCATGCTAACTTTTATTGTCTCTTTTAGAGAACTTTATCACTTCCTGGAAGGTTATTTGTGCTTTGCAGTTTTTTTTTTCATTGTACTCTTATCATTTTGCAGGGATTTTTGTTTTTAATGGAAAGTCCGTTGACTGGCTTGTAAAATATTCCTCTAGAATAGATTTGCCTTTGTTTCTGCTCTGCACTCTATGAATAGCATGTGTTCTGGATCACACTTTATATGAATCTTTTCTTCAGGATTTCATCAGTATGAAAATAGGGTGAATTTGAATACCATAGCAAAACAAATGCCAGGCTGTAGTTTTTATTTATTCCAAGGAACTTTATTATTTTCCTTCCCAGAGCCTGGGGGAAAGAATATTCTTGCTGTGGACAGAATGTATGTATCTTATTTCCAATGAAATTACCAGCTTTCATCAGTTCTGACTCTGTACGGACTTGTCAGGTTTAACGTCTTGCCTCAGACAATCCCAAGGCCTGTTCTCCCATCCTTCCCCTTCAGACTTTTATGCCAAGCGTCCTACTGTTTGGTCCTTGTGTAAATCCTATGATTCTGTGGGATCTGGGCAAAACAAGTTTGCCCCTTTATTGGTCTCCCTTTCAGTGTCCTCTCCATTGGTGGCATCTATAGATTTTCCTTTGTTTCTTATAAATTCAACTCAGTAAGCTCAAATTCAGCATTGTAGGCAATTTGTAGTATGTTACAGTTATTTTTCTGAAAATTTGAAATGAACTTTTCATTTATTTTATAAAACTGACTTCAGGTTAACAAACTTGGACACTTTTGTAATCCTTCGTTTATAATTATTATCATTGTTCCTTCATGGCCTGCTTTTATTAGTCATTTTTAATAATATAATTAGCACTTTCAAGCCTATCACACAAAATAATACTCAGGATCTTGATGGTAAGTAGAACATTGGGTGAATGACAATATAGTATTCAAACTAGATGATTCACTGTAATGTCCAGGCATATGCATGGATCTTAGCAATATGCTATTAAATGTTCGTAATTACAGAAGATTAAAAACATCATATGCTCACTTTCAAAAGTAAAAAAAAAAAAAAGATATTATTGAGTGCTAGTTGCAGGATGAAGATTATTTCTGGTGATGATATCTTGAGGGCAGGTATCAGAATAGAATGGTAGAAATAGGGAACACTGCATGACTAGATGGATATTAGTGTCAAGATATTTTATTTCAACTCAAAATGATATGTAAAGTTCTGATATTACCACATCTGTTTCACCCTCTGATTGTGGTTTTTTTTTATTAGTACTCCCGAGCAGTTTTGAAATGTATACTATTTTTGGGCTTCTAGAGAAAAGTGTCTACTTCAAAGTAGGAATGTATGTCTTCAGGTCTTTATGGCAGAAATACCTGGCAATGATGAGATCCATTCAGAGCTTCATTATTCTTTTGAAGCAGATTCACTGGCTTGGGCAGGCATTTCATGGCACTATAGAAAGGTAAATTGGCACAATTGTTGGACAAAGATGCGTCACAGAAACTTGGTGAGCAAGGCATATACTATTTGTAGGAATAATGTGACACTATTTTGAGAAAGGTAAAGAAAAATCTTAATTCGATTTCATAGAGAACAAATAGTTAACAAGAAAATATTTGTTACCCTCACTTTTTTTTCCCAGAGAGAGGAAAAAATAATTGGTGAATATCTGGGAAATTTAGGATCGTTAAGTGAGCAGTGAGTACCCTGGAACTGATGGCAAATTAAGATATACTTGCTAACTTTCAGAATGTCCTCCCTGCCCTCTCACTGGTCTGAGAACTTTGCAGGATAGATGAGTTATTAGGTGCTTTTTCAAAAATAGCAGGTTAATTCCCAGTCAAGATAGTGTGGTCACCTTTCTCCCTGCTCCTTTCTGTTAAGTGCAACTCTAAACCCTGGAAATATAAGAGCTGACCAAAAGAGAGCTCCCAAAGATTGTTAAACACACACACACACACACACACACACACACACACACACACAACATTGTTTAGAACCCCAGGATTTGAGGGAAAACATAATGACAGGCATCTTATGTTTTCCCATCCAACAAAGAGTATGACTGAAACTTCTCATTTCTTAACACCCAACCTAACAAAAGGCAGCTCAGGTAGGCTCATTCTACCTTGGGGTATAATGAGAATCTCTTTGACAAACCCGGGAAGCCCAACACCACAGAAGGTTGACCAAGATCTGCAGAAATGAAAAGCAACCATTGGAAATGCTCTATTGTTAGTTGTATCAGCAAATGCTCATTCATTTGATCATTTCCTCTATTTGATGATCTCTGGTTTTGACAAATAAATGAATGATCTCTGAGGGAACCCTGTTGTGAAAATTAAGGATGCTTTTTTCTGAAGAGAATTTATTTTTCGCCTTTGCTTGGAGATGGGACTCACTACCCATTAAAAGCCACTAAAATCTTCAAGTGGCCTGGCTTAATAGTAATATTTTAGGATCATCTTTTTTAGCTTTAAATATTAGTCTCAGTATCTCACTACTGATGTGGTCACTGGTCAGTTTAGCATTAATTTACAAATCCAAGTTCCAACTTCTTTTTCTTTCTCTTTATCATAAAATATTAACTCTTTAGAGATTATAAATGCTTTAGTCATCATATTTTTTCTAGAATCTATCTGTAGCAACACACCTTCTGAGTAACTGGTCTGATTATCACACAAAGCAGACTTCTCAGTAGACTTTCGATTAATTAATTAATATGTATTGGTAATTCTGCAATAGCTTATTGACTGAGAATTACTGGTATACATAGTGAAGTCATTGAAGAATATTTTCTGGTAAAAATTATGCATTTTGATTAAGTATTTTTTAAGAACTATCTATACTTGTCCTTAACCTTAACTGTGCATATCATCATTTTTTTCTGAAATTTTATTTGAGACTTTTAAAGGTCATTTTAAAATATGTTAATATACAACTTGAGATATTTCAATGAATGTTCCAAATAATTTATTTAACAGTGACTTAAATATTTTGCCATGTAGTTAAAAAATTTAGCTTGTCTTAAATTTAGTAAAAATTAGATGCCAAATTTAAGTGCATACATTTATGGGGATAACAAACCGTTCACTTTAGAACCCTATTAAAATTTTATTTATTCTAAATAAAAGATGTCAGATAAATAGTAGTGCTGCTAATACAGTTTTTTTTTTTGATCTAGATGATTAATGTCCAACATTCACTTTTGACCTTTATTCATATAATGAGGTATTTATAAATATCTCTTTTTTTAGAAAACAAATATGTTTTCTCATACAGTCAGTTCTCTTTTTATTTTAATACTATTTTCTTTAGGTGTGCAGAAGCTTTTTATTTTGATGAGATCCCATTTGTTTATTCTTTCCTTTATGTCCCTTGCTTTAGGAGACATATCAGTGAAAATGTTGCTGCATGGAATATCTAAGGTTTTCCTGCCTATGTTCTCCTCTAGGACTTTAATGGTGTCACGGCTTACATGTAACTCTTTTATCCACCTTGAATTTGTTTTTGTGTATGGTGTAAGTTGGTGCTTGAGTTTCATTTTTTTGCACATAGCTGTCCAGTTCTCCCAACAACACTTGTTGAAGATGCTATTTTTAATCTATTTTTGTTGCTGCCCACTTTGTCGAATATTAATTGACTGTAGAGACTTGGGTTTATTTGTGGGCTCTCTGTTCTGTTCCATTGGTCCATGTGCCTGTTTTTATGCCAGTGCCAGGCTGTTTTGATTACAGTGCCTTGTAATACAGTTTGGTATCAGGTATTGTGATCCCTCCTACTTTGCTCTTCTTTGTCAAAATTGCTGCAGCTATTCAATATAGTTTATGGTTCCATATAAACTTTTGAAGTGTTTGTTCTATGTCTGTGAAATATGCCATCAGTACTTTAATAGGTATTGCATTGAATCTGTAAATTGCTTTGGGTAGTATGGACATTTTGATGATGTTAATTCTTCTAATCCATGAACTTGGTATATGCTTCCATTTATTTATGTCTTCTCTGATTTCTTTCTTTAGCGTTGTGTGGTTTGCTGAGTACAGGTCTTTTACCTCCTAGTTTAGGTTTATTCCTAGGTATTTTATTTTTCTTGTTGCTATATCAAATGATATAGCAACTATATTTTTTCTTGTTGCTATATCAAATGATATAGCAGGGATTTTTTTCTTGATTTCTGCTTCTGCTGTTTCATTGTTGCTATACAAAAATGCCTTTGATTTCTGGATATTGACTTTGTATCCAGCAGTTCAGCCAAATTAATTTATTAGGTGGATCAGCCTTTTGGCTGAGAATATAGGATTTTCTATGTACACTATCATGTCATCCGCAAACAATGACAGTTTTGTTTCCTCCTTTCTGATTTGGATGGCTTTTATTTCCTTTTCTTGTCTGATCACTATGGCTAAAACTTCCAATACTGTGTTGAATAGAAGTGGTGAAAGTGGACAAACTTGTCTTGTTCCTGATCTTAGTGGAAAAGATTTTAGGTTTTGCCCGTTGAGTATGATGTTGGCTGTAGGTGTCTCATATATGGCCTTTATTACGATGAGGAATGCTCCCTCTATTCCCACTTTGCTGAATGTTTTTATCATAAATGGGTGTTGTACCTTATCAAATGCTTTTTCCACATCTATTGATATGATCGTGTGATTTTTGTCTTTGCTTTTGTTTATGTAATGTATTACATTTACTGATTTGTGAGTATTGTACCATCCTTGCATTCCTGGATGGATCCCACTTGGTCATGGTGTGTGATCTTTTTAATGTATTGTTGGATGCAGTTTGTCAATATTTTGTTGATGATTTTAGCATCTATTTTCATCAGCGATATTGGCCTGAAGTTTTCTTTCTTTGTTGTGTCTTTATCTGGTTTTGGGATTAGGATGATGCTGGCTTCATAAAAAGAGTTTGGGAGTCTTCCATCATTTTGGATTTTTTGGAATAGTCTGTGAAGGATAAGGGTTAGCTCTTTCTTAAATGCTTTGTAGAATTCTCCTGCGGAACCCTCCAGTCTAGGGCTTTCGTGTGTCAGGAGTTTTTTGATTACTGCTTCAATTTCATCTGCTGTTATTGGTCTGTTCAGGCTTTCTGCTTCTTCTTCACTGAGTTTTGGGAGAGTGTATTTTTCTAGAAATTTGTCCATTTCACCTAGGTTTTCAAATTTCTGGGCATACAGTTCTTCATAGTAATTGCTTATACTCCTTTGTATTTCTGTGGTATTGGTTGTAATCTCTCCTCTTTCATTTCTGGTTGTGTTTACTTGGGTCCTCTCTCTTTTTTTCTTGATGAGCCTGCTTAAAGGCTTGTTGATTTTGTTTACCTTTTCAAAGAACCAGCTCCTGGATTCATTGATCCTTAGAATTGTGCTTTTAGTCTCTGTGTCCTTTAATTCTGCTGTGATCTTGGTTATCTCCTTCCTTTTACTTGTTCTGGGCTGTCTTTGTTGTTCCTCGAGTTCTTGTAGGTGTAGAGTTAGGTTGTTTGTTTGAGATGTTTCTGTCTTTTTTAGGTGGGCCTGTATCTCTATGAACTTCCCTCTGAAGACAGCCTTCACTGTGTCCCATAAGTTTTGGGTTGTTGTGAGTTCATTTTCATTTGTTTCCAGAAACTTTCTGATTTCTTCCCTAATTTCATTCATTGTTTAATAGCATGCTATTCAATCTCCATGATTTTGAGTATTTGGGTTTTTTTTCCTTGGGGTTGGTTTCTAGTTCCAGTACTTTGTGGTCAGAGAAAAAGCTTGGTATGATTTCAATTTTCTTAAATTTGCTGAGGCTTGTTTTGTGTCCTATCATGTAGTCTATCTTTGAAAATGTTCCAAGTGCATTGGAAAAGAATGTGCATTTAGTTTCTTTGGGATGAAGGGCTCTATATATATCAATTAAGTCCATTTCATCTAGGGCATTGTTCAATGCCACAATCTCTTTATTGATACGTTGTTTGGAAGATCTGTCCATTTTTTATAGTAGGGTGTTGAAACCCCCTACTATAACTGTGTTGCTGTCAATATCTTCCTTGAAGTCCTCTAAGGTTTTCTTTATGTATTTGGGTGCTCCTATATTGGGTGCATATATATTTACAATGTTTATATCTTCTTGGTGGATTCTTCCCTTGAGTATTGTGAAGTGACCTTCTGGGTCTCTCTTTATGGCCCTTTTTTTGAAGTCTACTTTGTCTGATATGAATATTGCTATCCCAGCTTTTTTTCCCTGTCCATTTGCTTCGAAAATTTGTTTCCAGCCCTTCACTTTGAGTCTGTGTAGGTCTTTTGTCCTGAAATGGGTCTCTTGTAGGCAGCATATGTGTGGGTCATGCTTTCTTATCCATTCAGCTATTCTATGTCTTTTGATTGGGGCATTTAATCCATTTACATTTAAAGTTATTATTGATAGGTACTTATTCATCGCCATTTTTGTACCTGTGTTCCTCTCTCTCTCTCTCTCTTCCTTCTTTTCCTTCAAGCAGTCCCTTTAGCATCTCTTGTAAAGCTGGTTTGGTGGTGGTGTATTGTTTTAGACTTCTTTTGTCTGGGAAGCTCCTTATTTGGCCTTCTATCTTGACTGAGATGCTTACTGGGTAAAGTACCCTTGTTTGCAGGCCTCTGATTCTCATTACTTGGAATATTTCTTGCCATTCTCTTCTGGCTTGGAGATTTTCCATTGAAAAGTCAGCTGCTAACCTTATCAGGGATCCCTTGTTTGTTACCTCCTGTTTCTCCCTTACTACCTTTAAGATTCTCTCTTTGTCTTGGAATTTTGCCATTTTAATTATGATGTGTCTTGAAGTAGGCCTGTTTGGGTTCCTCTTGACTGGGACTCTCTGTGTTTCCTGGGTTTGTGTGACTTTTTCTCTCATCAAATTATGGAAGTTTTCCATCATTACTTTTTCAAATAGGTTTTCTATCCCTTGCTCTTCTTCTTCTCCTTCTGGTATCCCTATTATACGGATATTATTACGTTTCATATTGTCTTGCATTTCTCTTAACCCCTCTTCATTCTTTCTGAGCTTCTTTTTCTTTTCTTGCTCTTTTTGGGTGTTTTTTCTACTTTGTCATCCGGCTCACTGATCTAATCTTCTGCTTCATCAATCCTGCTTTTGATTCCTTCCACTGTGTTCTTCAGTTCAGAAATTGTATTCTTCATTTCCTCTTGGCCCTTGTTGATAGTTTCTACTTCCTTTTTCATGTTGATATAGTTTGAAGTGAGTTCATTATAGTTTCCCTGTAGTTTCTGGTAATTCACTGTGAGCTCCCTGAGCTTCCTGATAATCATCGCTTTGACCTCAATATCTGATAGTTGAGTTGCCTCTTTTTCATTTAGCATTCTTTCTGGGGCTTCCTACTTTTCTTTCATTTGGAGATTGTTTCTTTGTCTTCCCATTGTTTGTGAGACTCTTCTTGTTAGCCTCAGCCTCATAAATGGATCTCTTCTGGCACTCTGGGTTTATGGTGTGAACTTCTGTGGTATGAACTCCTTGATCTCCCGAGCTCACTGGTCTTGGGCTGTCATTTAAGTTGACTCTGTGTTTGTTTTGGGGCTTTGATTTTTGTTGGGTCTTTCTTTGGTGGGTCCTTACCACCAGCTGGTTAACTGAGGGTTACTCTGTCCACCACCTCTTGTATTTTGTTGTGCTTGTGAGGGCAGGTTGTGTTGAAAGTGGTTCTTCCATGTGTACAAGGTTTTGAGGATTCTCTTTTACTCTTGTTCAGTTGTTCTTGGTAATTTCTCCACTCTTTAGTTGTATTGCCAGATAAGTCTTGGATTGAGGTTAGCGTGGCTTCCACTCCCTCCTTCACCTTCTTCTGTTGTTATCTGTTGGTGTTTCCTTTGTTGTTGGGTTTCCTCTTCCAGTGGGTATTCTGGTGTTCACCACTTCCACTTACTCTTTTTTTGTGATTAGTTGGAGGGGAAAGGCAAAGTTGTTTAAGATAGCAAGAGAGTATTCTGTGATATTTACAGTGGCAGCTGGTAGAGATAGGAGATCCTTTGGCTATGTATAGTGTTAATCGTGATATTCCATCCAACTAGCCACTTTTTAGAAAGGATAGAAGGAAGATAAGACTCTTGTTGGGGAGGGAAGGGTTGTGAGTTGGACCTAGAAGGCAGTGAGGTTGTGGGAGGTCAGATTCTGAGGTAAGGGGAGAGTAAAGGATAGTAAATTGGTGTAGTACATGAGAGAATAGAGTTAACCACTACAGCAGTAGAGTTCAGGAAACTGAAGTGGGCTACAATCTGGGAGGGGTGTTGCGTAGTATTTCCAATTGTATGGAACAGCTATTATTTACAATAATATTAGAGCAACAATCATATGACAGAATCTATGTGATCTGGATAGCAAGAATAGAGAGTATAGGACCTTGAGTAGTGTGCTAATGGAACACAAGTGAAGGACAGTAAATTAACAATACACTATGAAAGAGAGAACAGGGGAGAACTGTCAAATGATACAATATAACCAGCCAAGCAAAGAAGACTATACGGAAAGAAGAGGAATAGAAAAATACTATTAAAATAAAAGATGTAAGAATAATGAAAAATAATAATAATAATAATAACAACAAATATGCAATAATTTGCAGGTTTTCTGTAATAGCAAAGTAAAATTTATCTCACTGTCTCAGCTGTTGGGATGCCCCCTCTTTGGGACCAACTCTGTTTTTTTCATAGTTCCAGGTTTTTTTGTCTTGCTTGTGGGTATTTGAAATTTAAAAAAAAAAGAGAGAAGCAGAAGAAGGAAGGAAGATGGGATAAAATTGGAAAGCAAGGAAGAAGGAATAAAACAAGAAAGAAGGAGTGAGAGGAAAAGGGAATTGAGAGATAAAAAATATAAAAATTAAAAAATTAAAAAATACTTTAAAAGCAAGCCTCTTGGCAGTTTCAAACTGGCCACACCAGTTTTTCTGGTCTTGCTGGCTCCAGCAGGCTGAGGGGCTTTTCTCCCTTCCTGATCTGCACTCAGTCAGCCTCACACACACTCTCCCCATGGCTAGCCTGGCACCTCTCTGCCGGGCCTTGCGTGTGGGATCCAGGCCTTCCTCAGAGCACACTGTCCTTGGGGTTACAGCTGTGGGCTGGGGCCTTCAGCAGAGCGCACTCTCTCCGGGTTGCGGTTGTGCTCAGCCAGGCCCCCTCTGGCCCCATGGGTTTGGGTGCACACCCTTCCCAGGGCTATGGGGGTGCACAGGGCTTCCTGCACCACATTGGAAGTGCTGCCTGGCTGGGTGGGAAGGAGGCCAGAGCAATTGCTGCAGAGAATTCCACAAACAGGGTCTCTTTTTTCATTTTTTCTTACTGAGAAATTCCTCCTAGTCAGGCCTGCGGCTCTGAACAGAGGCCTGGCCTTTCATACAGCCCAATTCTCTAGCCAGACTGGGGACTATCGGGGTTAGCGACATTCACGGTGTGAATCTCAACTCTCCCCAACCAGAGTCCACAGACTCCACGGGTGCTCACAGCCCCTGTGTATTCGCCACTTATCCCTTATTCCCCTCTCTGTGATTTCAAGCAACCAGGTCTCCCTGGTGCTGCTCAAACCTTGTTTGGCTAGGGAGGGAGTAGTTGACCGGCTCTCTCCCAAGTGACCTTGCAGCAGCCGCCCAGGTCCCTGAGCTGGTGCCTAACACCTTATTGTCTTGAAGCACTCTCCTTACTGTCTGGTTTTTCAATGTCCACTACAATTTTCAATCTCCTATTTTCATATATGCTGGGGTACTGTTGGTTGTTTGCTCTGTTCCTCTGTAGATCGGCTAGGTTTTTCTTCCGTGTGTAGGGGGAAGTGGAATCTGTTCCCTCCTACCTTGCCACCATCTTGTATCTTTAATTTTAAGATTATCAGGGAATTAAAAAATAAACAATTTGAGAACTACAAACTAGATGACTGTAATTCTCGCATTGAAATTTGATGATATAATTTGGATCTTGCATTAACCAACAATTGAACTTAAATTTGTTTTTAATAAAATCAAGATCAAATTACAGCTATGGAAAGGATTATTAATTTGACTATTCACAATGGCAAAAAATAAAAAAGAAAAAGAAAAACCACTCATTTTTTTCTGGCCTGTGATGAATTTCTGTCGTACATTCTAAATACTATCTCCTTGGCTTCTGAAAGGCTATAATAGTCCCTCATGATTTAGCATACTTAATTTCTGTAGGTTTAACACAACAACATTGCATATTATAGCTAAAATGTTAGCTTCTTTGGGTTAGGTGCTAATGCCATATATTATTGTTTTTACACGATTTGTAGAACATTTATAAAGTATAAAAGGCGATTTTTCATAGACCACTTATATTTGATTATATATAAATAAGTACAAACAATACAGCAATTACATTTAATTTTGATTATTTTTATTTAGAGAAAAGCACACTCATTAAACAACAACAAGAAATGGTAATTGTGCAGCTTAGGATCTTGCAAATTTGTTGGCTTGATCTACATAGTACACCACTGTACCCCAGAAGGCTTCTGGCATCTCCATCCTCTCTCCAAATTCTAGTTTCTGTTCTTTTCCAGAGATATAGCTATAGTCACCTATTGGTGTAATAAGTATAATATTGTCCTCTGCTTGTTTTGAGAAATGAGAAGGCCCTTAACCTGCTTTTACACAAAAGTATTGCCTCTATTTAACTGTCCCATGTTTTTAAAATAAAGATTAGAATTTTAGAGTTATTTTTAATATTAGCAGCTATTAGCATATATAAGTATACATTACTTATAGAAAATATCTAAATTAGGATGTTTAACATGTTGAATTGTGTTTTTTGAAATAAGGTTTTAGTATCACATGTACACATTTTGTGGAGGAGATGTGAGTGATCAGCAGGGCTTGGGGAGCCGTGTTCTAAAAGTTCACCATGGACTTTTCTACGCAGACCACTTAATGACTTCTGATATAAATAATCTCTAAATGTCTTCTAATTTTGAAACTCAGTGAAATAACTTGGGTTTGCATTAACTGATAACAACAGGTATGTTTTTTGATATAATGTATAATCAAATTCTGATTTTGTAGAGGATTTTTTATCTGATTATTCAATATGCTAACTGGCCACAAATATTTCTTTGAGATTGTGGCATAAATTTCTAAAATATATTAACTATCCTATAAAGTGATTTTAGCTATTACCACTATGTTTTCTGAACTTTAACACAGGGTTTAGCACATAGATTTTCTCTAATTGTTTCATATTTCCAAGTTTTGTCTTACAAAATAGAAAAAAATTCCATGAGTTTAGGCCCATGTCATATACTAACTTTGATTTTTAAGGTTCTAGTGAAAACTAAAAAAGTAAATCACTATAGATAATAGAAGTTATCTAGTTTAAGAAATAATTTCAACAAGAATAAAAAGATACTAGTCTATATTAATAAAAAATTAAAGAATTTATCTTTATATACCTAATGTATAGATGTAAAAATGTGTTTGTAATTTTTATGTTATCCTTCACTATAAAGATGGATTTGTTCTTAATAGGTTTTATGTAAATTATAATTAAATAACATGAACTAGTGTGAGTCATCAACAGAATTTATTATATTGTGAACTGGAAAATTTACAAATAATTCTACCTCATTTGGTAAATTCAGAATTCCATTGTTATTTTATTTTATTTTTGGTATACAAATGTATAGGGACAAAAATGAAAAGTTGAACAACTTGTTATAAGTTTGCATGTGATATAATTTATAGAATGTTATATATTGATAAAGCCTTTGCCATTTCCCAATTATCATGGTTATTTATTTTATCAATCTATGAGAAGCAAGATTTTCAAGATTTTGGAAAATATATAACCCCATTTGTCTCTCTATGAGTTCCATGAATATTCATGCAAATAACTGACTATAATTTTTAATCAGATTTTCAAGATTCATATCTTCTCTAAATATTTCTGTGTTAGAATGCCCTGACTACAGATACCCGAGCTCTTAATCCTTCTTGCAGAGGACATTCTTAGCTTTATTTTATATGTACTACTCTGTTGTGGATAATCAGAATCAATCTATAGCATCATTGTTACCATAGTATGTTAAATTAGAAAATTGACTTGATTTAATTGTTTAAATTTAATATTTTTATTTAACTGTAATTTATATTAAGAAAATGGTTCATAGCTGCCCAAATGGTTGAAGATGTATATCTTTTTTACACCTTCTACACTTAAATAAAATCTATCCTATCTCCAGAATACTATGTAAAAATAATATATTATTAAAATTATTAGTTCTATTGTGAGATTAATAATTTACAAATTAAGAAATAAGAAAATATAGCCCTCTCTGGCGTGGCTCAGTGAATTGAGTGCCAGTCTGTGAACCAAAGGGCACCTGGTTAGATTCCCAGTCAGAGCACATGCCTGGGTTGTGGGTCAGGTCCCCAGTAGGGGGCACGTGAGATGCAACCACAAATTAAAGTTTCTCTCTCCCTCTTTCTCCCTCCTTAACCCTCTCTCTAAAAATAAATAAATAAAATCTTAAAAAAAAGAAATAAGAAAATATAGTTTTGGTTTCCTCACTAATGAGAGAGAAATTGAAAATGAATTTTTCTTATTAAATATAATCTTAATGTATTTGTCACTCTTTGGAAACAGGTTTGAAAGATCTTTCCAGATAAATTGGCTATTTGTTTTTATTTATTGAAATTTAGTTAGTAAATATACGTAATAAATTCTAGATTATGAGCAATAGTGTTTGAATTACATTAGCTTGTCTTAGTTACGTTTTTGTGTTGCAAGTTGAGAAAGGTAAAGCATTGCCTACCCCTTTTTCCTTAGTGAAAAGAGCTTTTGGTTTACTTGTGTTTTAGAAGTTCAATAAATCTACGTTTTTGAAACATATAAACACCTAAAACTTACTTTTTTCTCTGTTATAGACATTGTAAATTTTGAGCAAATTTCCGTAATCCAAGAGTTACACTTCTAATATTTTAATTGGGAACATTTAGAAAAATGAATGTGCTATATTATCCTCTGATTGGAGGTTCAGCTAGTCAGAATAATGATGGTCTTTTGGCAAAATTAATTTGAAATGCAACATTGGCATAATATATTAAATGTCAAGCTGTAGAAACAACACCCCAGAATTAGGAGCTGGTGACTCAGGCTTGGCAGGGTCTCTTTGTGCTTAATGTTAAGAACTAGCTTAAAATCTGGTCATAACAATGTTGGAAAAGGAGGGATTCCTCCTTCCCACATGTTCCTTGAGTTCAAAAACATAATGGAGATGTCGAAAAGATTTTTGCAAATTACAACTCTGAAAAATAGAGTTAAGATCTGAATTTGGAAGCCGCCAGTAAATAAAAGCCCCAATGCTCACAGAAAGGTTTTTTGAAAACTTTTAGACAGTTACAATCTGAAAAGTGTGTGTCTTTATACTTTATTCTTGTCAGGATTTTTAGTTCTTTAGTGAAATTAATAAATTAATTTATAAAGGAAAATACAAGAAAGTTTATTCATAGTTTTAACTGGGTTAATTAACTCATGTTCTTTACATTTGATTTTTGTCCTTGTAGACACAGAGTACTTTACTTTTAATTATTAAACACTTTTAATTGTATCTTCATAAATTCAAACTATACCTGCAGTGATGGCCCTGTTACACGTATAGAGCTCTGTTGTTTGCATCCAAGTACCTACAGCATAACTGAGCAGTCTCGCTGCCTAAACCACTGGGTCCACACAACATGATTCCCTGGAGGACTCTCTGTTCACTCCATGTTAGATGTGTAAGCACTCATTTCTTGGAAGGAAAATAATCTTCCTACTGTGGATCTTAAGGATAATGTGGAGTTTTAATAACTATTTTTGCACATGACAATGCTAAGTATTACTGAGTGGAGTTCTGTGTACTCTGATGCAAACAACAGAGATATGTATAACACTGAACCATAACTGCAGGTGTAGCCTGAATTTATGAAGACAAAATTAGAATTGTATAATAGTTAAAAAAGAAAAAGTACTCTCTGGATATAAGGACAAAAATCAAATATTAAAAGCATGAGTTAATGAAGTATTAATATGATAGTCTCTATAACCAAAAGGAAATCAGTTTTTTAAAAAGTGTAATTATAGAAAAGTCAGGGAAAAGTCAGAATAAAAGATCTTCAATAATACAGATTATTATAAGAAAATATTTTTTATTTATTGAATTTTGAGAGAGAGAGAGAGAGAGAGAGAAACATCAATTTGTTATTTCAATAATGCACTCATTGGTTGCTTTCTCTATTTGGCCTGACTGGAGATCAAACCCACAAACTTGGGATATTGGGAGGATGATATAATCAAAAGAGTACCCAGCCAGGGCAAAAACTGTATATATATTTTTATATAACAATAACTTTCACCTAGATCTTACAATATCATGATATAAATATATATCATCTATCTGCAGATATATATATATCATCTATCTGCAATATTATTTCTGTTTGAGCCTTCAATAGCTTGCTATATCTGTTTTTAGACATTTATTTTTTTCAAAATATATCTGTATATATTTTTCCTTCCATTAAATTGGAAAAAAATAAAATTAAAAATTAAATTGAGTACTGAGCAAGAATTTTTCTTTTCCTAGAAGAATATGGACACATTTTATTGAAAATATATTGTGTTTTATAACTGATGTTCACTTCAAAATATTTAAAATTAATTTAACTAGTTAAAAATAATTTTGGATTACAAGGAAAACCTATTTAGGATTATCTTTAAAAATTAAGCTTAAATATGAGGAGGCTGTAAAACCACAAACCATAGTTTCTTAGATTTGGAAATAATTAGAATGTATATAAACTGAACCATCATCTAAAAGATAAAGAAATGTCCTCTTTCAATGAACTTGCACTATTTAGGACATGTTTTAAAAGGCAGAAGATACCTTTTATGAGAATGCATAACAGAGCAGGCTAGTGTCATCATAGTGCAAACTCTGATTATAATTAAGTACAAAGCAGTATTAAATAGAGAGACCATATAATACAGGATAAAAGTTTGGGCTTTGGAGTTCCTACCTCTTTTCACTTTCCATTTTAAGATAACAATACATTTTTTAACTTTAAACATTTTTTTTTGTTTTCAATTATAGTTGACATGTCATATTCTATTAGTTTCAGGTATACAATCCAGTGATTAGACATTATATAACTTACTAAGTGATCACCCCAATAATTCTAACACCGTGCATAGTTATTTCAATATTTTGACTGAATTCCCTATACTGTACTTTACATCCCATTGACTGTTTTGTAACTACCAACCTGTACTTCTTAATCCTGTCACCTTTTTTATTCATCCCTTCAACCACCTTCCCATCTGGCAACCATCAAAATATTTTCCATATCTATGATCCTGTTTATGTTCTGATTGTTCATTTATGTTGTTTTTTAGGTTCTACAATAAGTGAAATCATATGGCACTTATCTTCCTCTGACTTATTTCACTCAGCAAAATACCCTCCAAATCTATCCTTGTTATTGCAGATGGCAAGATTTCATTCCTTTTTATGGCTGAGTCATAGTCCATTGAATACATGCACTATGTTTTTAAAATTTTTTTTATTGTTGTTCAGTTACAGCCCAACCCCCTTTCCCACATTCAATCCTCCCCTCCCTGTTGCCCTTGTCCATGGGTCCTTTATACATGTTCCTTGACTTGACCCTTCATCTTCTTTCCCTTGTTCCTCCCTCTCCTCCCCTCTGGTCACTATTAGTTTGTTCTTTATTTCCATGTTTCTTGTTCTATTTTGCTTTCTTTGTTTTGTTCATTATGTTACACTTATAGGTGAGATTGTATGGCATTTGTCTTTCACCAGCTGGCTTATTTCACTTAGCATTATGCTCCCCAGTTCCATCCATGCTGTTGTGAAGGGTAGGAGCTCCTTCTTTCTTTCTGCTGCATAGAATTCCATTGTGTAAATGTACCATAGTTTTTTGATCCATTCATTTACTGATGCACACCTAGATTGCTTCCAACACTTGGCTATTGTAAATTGTGCTGCTATGAACATTGGGGTGCATAGGTTCTTTTGGATTGGTGTTTCAGAGTTCATAGGGTATAATCCCACCAGTGGAATTGCTGGGTCAAAAGGCAGTTCCATTTTGAGTTTTTTGAAGGAATTCCCTACTATTTTCCACAGTGGCTGCACCAGTCTGCATTCCCACCAATGCAATACTTCTTTATCCATTCATTTATTGGGTGAACACTTAGGTTGCTTCCATATCTTGGTTTTTGTAAATAATGCTGCAGTGAACATATTAATGTATATGTATTTTAGATTTAATGTTTTAGGTTTCTTCAGATAAATGCCCAGAAGTGAATTTGCTGGGTCCTTCTTTGTTTCTTGTTGTATAGCCTTTGTTTTAAAGTCTATTTTGTTTGGTGTAAGTATTGCTGCCCCAGCTTTTATCTGTTTCCATTTCATGAATCATCTTTTTTTTAATCCCTGTATTTTTAGTCTGTGCCTTTCTTTTTTTCTTCTTTTTTTAAAATTTTTATTTTAATTGTTGATCTTGTACAGTTTTTTGTCTTTTACTCCCACCCCAGCTGTGGGATCCCCAGCCCTCCCCACCTGCCTTCCATTTCTACCCCCCATAGTTTTTGTCCATGTGTCCTTTATACTTGTTGCTCTAAACCCTTCCTTTTTTCCCCTGAAATTCCCTCCCCTCTTCCCTCTGGTGACTGTCAGCCTGTTCTCAATTTTAGTGTCTTTGGTTATATTATGCTTGTTTGTTTGTTTTGTTGATTAGGTTCCTGTTAAAGGTGAGATCATATGGTATTTGTCTTTCACTGCCTGGCTTATTTCACTTAGCATGATGCTCTCCAGTTCTATCCATGCTGTTGCAAAGGGTAGGAGCTCCTTCTTTCTTTTTGCTGCATAGAATTTCATTGTGTAAATGTACCACAGTGAGATACCACTTGACACCATCAGAATGGCTGTCGTATACAAAGCAACAAACAGCAAGTGTTGGAGAGGTTGTGGAGAAAAGGGGATCCTAGTGAACTGTTGGTGGGAGTGCAGACTGGTGCAACCACTATGGAAAACAGTGTGGAATTTTCTAAGAAAACTAAAAATGGATCTACCTTTTGACCCAGCAATTCCACTGCTTGGATTATATCCTAAGAACCCTGAAACACCGATCCAAAAGAACCTATGCATCCCTATGTTCATAGCAGCACAATTTACAATAGCTAAGTGTTGGAAGCAACCTAGGTGCCCATCAGTAAATGAATGGATAAAAAAACTGTGGTACATTTAGTCTATGCCTTTCAATCTGTAGACGTCATATATAAGGGTCTTCTTTTGTTATCCATTTAGCCTACATACGTCTTTGATTGGAACATTTAATTCATTTTAATTTAAAGTAATTGTTGATAGAGATATATTTATTTCCATTTTATTTCTTCTTCTTCTTCTTCTTCTTCTTCTTCTTCTTCTTCTTCTTCTTCTTCTGCTTCTTCTGCTTCTTCTGCTTCTTCTTCTGCTTCTTCTTCTTCTTCCTCTCCTCCTCCTCCTCCTCCTCCTCCTCCTCCTCCTTCTTCTTCTTCCCCTTTAACATTTCTTGTAATACTCATTTGGTGGCTGAAGAACTCCTTTAGTTTTTTTCTTGTCCAGAAAGCTCTTTATCTGTCCTTCAATTCTAAATGATAGCTTTACTGGGTAGAGTAATGTTGGTTGTAGGTCCTTGCCTTTCATGGCTTTGAATACTTCATACCAATTCTTTCTTGCCTACAAAGTTTCTGTTGAGAAATCAGTTGGATGGCATACCAATTATTTCTGGCCTACAAAGTTTCTGTTGAGAAATCAGCTGGAGGTCTTATGGGAGCTCCCTTGTAAGGTAACTAACTGCTTTTTTCTTGCTGTTTGTAAGATTCTCTCTGTCTTTAACCTTTGGCATTTGAATTATGATGTATCTTATGTAAGTTTATTTGGAATCATCTTGTTCAGGACTCTGTCCTTCCTGGATTTGTATGTATATTTTCTTCACCAGGTTAAGGAGCATTTCCATCATTATTTTTTCACATAGGTTTTCAGTTACTTGCTCTCATTTTTTTTCCTCCTGGCATCTTCATGATGTGAATGTTGCTTCCCAGATGCTCCTTACATTAACCTTATTTAATTTTTTAAAAAAATTTTGTTGCTCTGATTTGGTGATTTTTGCTTCCTTACTTTCCAATTCTCTGATCTGATCCTCTGTTTCACCTACTCTACCATTGATTCTCTAGAATGTATTCTCTATTTTAGTTAATGTATTCTTCATTTCTGACTGTTTCTTTTTTGTTTTCTAGCTCCATTTTTTATGTTTCCTATCTCTTTGTTGATATTATCACTAAGTTTATCTACTTCTCCCCTAAGTTCATTGGGCATCCTTATAACCAGTGTTTTGGACTCTTCTTCTAATAGATTGCTTGTCTATGTTTTGTTTAATTCTTTTACTGGAGTTTTTTTGTGTTCTTTCATTTGAGACATGTTTCTTTGTCTCCTCATTTTGGTAGCCTTCCTGTGTTTGTTTCTATGTATAAGGTAGAGCTGCTGTGCCTTCTGGGCTTGAGAGAATGACCTTATGCAGCAGGTGTCCTGTAGGTTCCTGTGGCACAGCCTCTCATGTGTCAGCTGTACATACCCTCCTTGTCATTGAGCTCTGCTGTTTGTACCTCAAAGGGAGGTATTTACCCTTAGTCTGATTGGCTGTGAAACTGGCTACACCACTATGGAAGATTAGCTGTACAGAGGCCCACCCCACAAAGTAGAACTTATTTCTGTGGGTCTCTGGTGCTTGCTGAGTTTGCCCCTTGAGTGTATACTTTGTAGAGTAGGTTGGGTGGTTAATTTGACATGGTATAAAGCTGTCTACTGCGTAAGCCAGATCTGGGGCCTGTGTGTAGGCTTAAGCCCAGTTCAGTGCCATCTGTGCCCTGCCAGGAGCCACCAAGCATGAACTACAAAGTGATCTACAAATGGATGCTACTTGTACTGGGCTTGGAGGTGCCCAGGAGAGGCCAACCTATGAACCAAGGCCAGCTACTGCTAGTCCTAGTCACTCAGAGAATGGTCAGATGCTGCATGTTTGAAATATTTTAGGAAAATCTGAAGCATGAGTCAAGACAAGCCATTCATATGGAAAATCCACTGGAAACAGCTTTGGTTGGACCTGAAAGTTGGGTGGGGTGGCGGTCTTAGGAAATTACCTGGGTGGGGCTAATAGTGTTAACCAGGTTAACAGAGACTCAGATATGGTGTTTGCCTGCTGACTTTGTGCAGATTGGGCCCAGAAAAGGAATAATGGCTCTGCCAGCACTTCTGTATGGGAGAAAGCTGCCCTTCTGGCTCTTGCCCTGATGCCAGACAGTTCAGTTAGTTCTTCTCCGTATGTCACTAGTACCCCAAGGCTTCCATTCAGAACAAGTGAATCTGAGTAAGTCCATGTGCTTGCCCTTTAAGTGGAACACACAAGACTCCAGCAGCCTTCCATCTCACTTAATCACAATCCCCACTGGTTTTTATATCCAGAAGTTATGGGAACTATTTCCCAGCACTGGAACCCTGGCCTGAGGGGTCTGATATGAGACTAGGACCACTCGATTCTCAGGGGGATCTCCAAAGCTGAGATATCCCTCCTGATTTTTTTTTACCACTTGTAGGTATGGGACCAGACTGTTCAGTATCTCTGCTCCTCCTCTTGGTTTCTGTGTGGCTGCTTCTTTATATGTTTAGTTGTAGGACTTCTGTTCAGCTAGACTTCAGGAATTCTGAATGAAGGTCCTTTTGTAGTTTAGTTGCAATTTTGATGTGGTTATGGGAGAACACTAGTATTTCATTTACCTATGCTGCCATCTTGACCAGAACTTCTCAATACTGCATTTTTTAATTGGGTTGTTGAATATATATTAATATAAGTAAATTAAAGTCTAGCACATATAATGCATTCAATAAATATTGGTTGTTGTTATTTATTATTACTTAAGCTGCTATGACAAATTGTGAAAGAATAGATAATATCTTTCCTTTTTTGTAGTATAGTAGGAGGGAGAGAGGGAAACTAATGATTCATTTTCAGGGCACTATGTTATCAAGATTTTAATTTTAAAGAAACTGGTACTTAGTAAAGTAGAGCTTAAATATTAGCAAGTACCACTTTATGTCCTTCAATGGGCAAGCTAATAAGCCAAGCTGCATTGTGCTGGAGTGAAAACAAGACAGTGGAATTTGCACTGTGCTCTCAGGTGGTTTCTAAGGAATTGACTGCTCAAATTGAAAGAGCCCATGGATGTTCAAGAAGTGCTACTAAGGAAGGGAAGGAAAGCATAAATAAAATTAGACATTACACTTTCCTAAATCAAGAACATCAATTGATTTTATTTCACATACCAGTCTGATCAATTGGTAGTATCTTCATTGAGTGTTACTTTGAAAATACCTCTGAGACTATTTCAAATTTTTCAGGAGAGTGCATAGATTTCCAATGGCTGTTACAGGGAACAAAGAGAAAGGGGATAGTTCTAAATAGCTTGTCAGTCACTTTTTATACTATATTATAGAATTAAAGAACCTTAGAATTTGAATATTCCCAGAGTAATATTGTTCCCCTTTCTTTAATTGTTGCAATCTCCCACATGTTTGAAATGTAAGTCACATACCCTATTAGATTTTGAGTTTCTTTAGAACAAATACTAGAAAGAATAGGTTGGATTTGCAGGCAAAAAAATGAAATAACAAATAATGAATATTTCTCACAAGCAAAGCTATCCAATAGTGAAATATGCTTCCTTTTAAGTAGTACTTTTTCTGAGGAATTTTTCAAGAAGAGACTGGATGACATATATATTCTAGATTAAAGGGGGGAGCATAGAATAAGTAACATTGAGTTTTTAATCTAATTTTAAAATTGAATAACCTCATGATTGTCTGAATATCTGTCTTAACAATGTTATGTATGAAATAGACATTTGTTAAAAATTAATTCCACATTCATAAATTAAAAATGGAACAGGGACTATATTCCTGGTTACCCCCCAAAATGAAGTTTATATGAAGAAATACTAAGATATAATCTTTAAATGTAAAATTATCAAGATGCATTGTAAAAGTATGTTTGAATAAAGTTGTGAAGGTGAAAGCAATGAGTAATAAAAGTTAAACAAGTAACTAATTAGATATGGTAATATTTTAAGACATAATTTAAAATAGACAATATTCTTGTGTTATAGAATGTGAATGATGAGCCTCCTGTATGCAATCCACCACATTTGGAAACTTGGATTTATTCCAATATTAAGTTTCCTTTTATTCAGCTCAATTGTTCAGACAAAGATTCTCCACAGGAGCAGCTGAGCTATTCAATTATAGGAGGTAAGACATATATGATTTCCAGTGAGTCACTTCTATGCTATTTAAAAGATATTCACGTGAGATATTTTACAATGATTGAACATATATTAGCATGACATGCTTTTAAATAAGAACTTAAGACAATGGAAATAACATAATATATAATGTAGTTGTATTTCTATTTTACTACCTCATCATTCTCAGGAAATACAAATAATCAGTTCACACTTTGGAGACCAGGTGTTGATCCTCCTGCTCTGACCACCACTCAGAATTTGCAGTATGATGCATTTCAAGGGATTCAGGACCCTCTCACTTTCCAGCTGTTTATTGAAGTTACTGATGAATTAGGTGGGAACAAAGCTAGTCAGCTATCAGCCACTGCAACAGTCATAGTTCATGTGTTTCCCTGGACCACAACACAGCCAACTTCTTCCACAGAAACAACTACAACTACAGTAAGTACTTCGTGATGAAATACAATTATAAAGTAGTCTGAATTAGTCATAAACATAGAAGGTTTGGAACTCTCACAGGAGTTATCCTTATATTTTGGCAATGAAAGACATCAATTAAGTAGTTACTTTAATGCATTAGAATTTCCACCATCAAAATAAGGGGAACATAGTATAGCTGTTAGTCATTAATTTTGAATCAAAGTAAATATATCAATGTTAATAATTTTATAGACTTGCTAGTATTTAGTTTCAATTCTTAGAATTCTGTTAATTCTCATCATAACATAATGTTATTTAAATGAATACCATGGAGTTTTTGTCATGCATACAGCACCATCTAAGGTTAAAAGACATATAGTGTCACTAGAAGACAAGATATACACTTAGAATAATTTAAATAAATGTAAGGCAGTATCAAATGTTAGTGCGATTGTTATTTAACTTTGAGATTTAAAATAAGATACATTTATGTTGAGATTGGCAGTAAATTCTCTATAAAGAGAGGAGGAAAATAATAATGTAGTTCTTTAAAAACATATAAAGACAAAATCTTTGCAGGAAGAAAGCATAGAATTTCCCCTGGGAAGAATATAATATATTCAGTGAAATGTTGAGAAGACAGTGAAACTGGAGGCTAGATTTGTGTCAGAAAAAATGAAACTCATGGTAGACATGTAAAACATGTGTGCATGTAACATCTTGAAAATGAAGATGAGATTTCTTGGTGATTACTGAGGACAGGAAACTGTGATAGTTTTACAGCATAAAAAGAACGAATCACAATGCCTCATAAATTTTGCTCTTATGGAAATAAAGAGAAAATAAATGATGCAATAGAATTGGTTTGTGTGGAATATGCTGTTTGATATCAAAAAGGTAGAGATTAAAAAGCCAAATAGGTATTCATATCCATGCCCCCACTAACATTATTGTGATGTTCTCCATGTGATCAAGCTTACACTATGAAAGATACTTCAATTAAAAAAAGCCTTTTTATCCTCCTTCTCCCTGCAGTCACCACACTGTTGTCCATGTCCATGAGTCCTTTTCCCTTTTTGCTCGATTCTTCCACCCACTAATCTCCTCCACCTGCTCAAAAGCTGTCATCCTGCTCTCTTCTATGGAAAAATACTAACTAACTAACTAACTAAATAAATAAATAAATAAATAAATAAATAAGTAAGTAACAAAAGAGCCTTTTGTTAAATAAGTTATAGAAATTTCTTCCTGTTGCTTGACTTCACAGTCAAGAAATATTACATTAGCTATACAAAATCATCATATTACAATTTGAATATTTGCAGTCCAAAGAAAACAGCAATTTGGACTAAAATGTCATAGTACTGATAATGTTCCCAAGTCTCTAGCAGAGGGAAATTAATATTGGCTCTGTGGGCTTCCTACTATTTCTCACAAATTTCAGTCCAGCAAAGAAAGTTAAGTGCCCTAAAGTAAGAAAGCAGTAGTTATGTGGAGATGAAGTGCTAGATTTGAAACACACATAAACAATAGAATTCAGTATTTACTGGTTTAAATTTTGTGTATTATAATATATTGTGAGAAAGACAATTTCTCTTAGTATTAGCCATTATTATTAGACTCTAGGTATTATTATCATTATTATTAGGCAGATCTTTCCATTGAGAATATTAAATAAGATATAAAAACTTAAAAACATTTTAAGTGGTTAAAATCTACAGCCAGAATTTTTTTCTAAATATAACTATAAACTCCCATTATAAAACAGAACATGCTTAAAGCCAGATTACTAACAATGTGTGTCTATGAATTATAAAAAATTATGTCCTGTGGATAAAATACTAAAGGTATTACAAATGAATTCATCATATAATAAATATTATAGGAAACATCATCAGCATGAAATTTACTAAAAATGCAGTTCTTTATTTTTTAACACAATATTCTCCTAGCTTTTGAAAAAATATATGGGGCATCCCATAAATTATAATCTAGTAAAGGCTTTCAATAAAGACCTCAGCATATTTTACAGCACCAAGCATGGTACTTGATAAGTAAAAGGACCAATGTCATATGTTATATAAAAGGTATGTGCTAGTTCTTAATTGGGGGGAGGGGGATTTATGAACTGTTACAGAGCCTGATGAAAGTCACGGCCTCTCTCTCCAGAGCGATGTACACGTGTGTATGTGCATACACTTTTACATGCAACGTTAGAGGCTGTGAAACCCGTCCCTGGAACCCAGATGAAGAAATTCTGACTTAAAATAAGGATTTATTACTGCTTCTGAATTTGTATAAAAATATTTCCATGAGGAAAATATTTTTATTATTATAAAATAAACAAAGTAACATAAGCTACTAAAATAACTATAAAGAAAACTTTCCATAATATATTCCTTAAATATGTTAACACTTGACATGCTTTTATAGACATTACAATAAATAAAATAATGCCTTGAGGCTTAGAAAGAAAAATAGGAAAAAAATCCTTTATCTTTAATGTAGAAGGACTTAGTCAAAGAAGCTAATAATAAATAAGGCCAACTCTAGACTAAAATAAACAGAATGGTTGTAAATTGTCTCCTAATTAACCTTTGTCTTTGAACCCTTACCTGCCTAGGCAGAGGTTCCTCTCAGGGCAGGTAGAGAAGGAAGAAACGGTCATGTTTCATGGACTGAACTAAACTCCCCCAGTTTAAGTACAGATTGGCTAAAGAGACAGTGAGGTAACTGGCTAGACACCATTTCCTGCAAATAAAATCCCTGAAGAATTATGAATCAAAATTCCTGAAACTATCTGCACTCAGCAAATTGAGTTCATAATAAAAAGCCCAGAATTAATATCCATTTTTTAAAAAATAGAAGATAGTGGAAACCATAAATCATACTAATTTATAACTATGTTTTACCCTGATTTCAACATAAACAGTGCATAGATAAAAGTACAAAGGAGAAAGTTTCTATAAATAACTGTACAATCTTTCCATTGATTCTTCCTGAGAACCCATCCATGTTTAACGATGTGTATTAGTATAATTAAAAGGTTTTTAACCCATCAATGAAAAACTAAAAAGAGGCATTAGATGAAGAGAGTGACAAAATTGGAATTGTTTAGTGTCTTTCACTTAATCTGAACTTTGAAGACTAATCCTAAGGACTTTATGGCTCCTCAGAGACATTTGCTGAGCGACAAGGGGTTTTGTCTTTATAACCATATTTTCTACACTATTATGCTCATTGCAGAGGCATATTACTTTCCCAAGGCTGATTTTGACTCACCAAAGATCAATCCTTTACTAGCATACACCTCACAATAATTTGCAATCATATATGTATAAAACTGTTTTCAGCTGATAGTTCAGAGCGATGGTATGGTGGAGCTGGCTCATTTAGCTAAGAAGAGCCTATTGTTAAACATTCTGAAATTTTGTAGGCTGGTTAAGCCTTCAGTACTTTGAATTTAGTCATGGTGGGAATATTAGTGCCATGAAAATTGGCAAATGCTACATTCCAGATTTTTTTCTTTTAAGAGTAAGTTTACCAGCACACTACTGGACCTGTTCATCTTGTTCTTTAGTAGACCTGGAAAAATAGAAGAAATTTGAAGCTGGTAAAAAGGAGGTTTAGGAGAGATTAGGTAATGCTTGTGTTTGATAAGCAAAACTTAAGCCACCAAAAGAAAATGAAAGAGCATTTACTTTTCACCCCTTATTTCAAACAATAATATAACACTGTAGCTAAACACTTTAATAGGTTAGAGTAACCATGGAAACCACTGGCATTTTCTCTTGACCTGAATCCAACCATATATATCCAAAATTAATGAAAAAATTAGGGAAATATATTTACTGTGAGCTGCAGTTTAACACCCTCTGTGCCTTGTATGACTCAAAAGTGAAACTCATTGTGGTATTTTTCCCAAAATCTCACTCCTGAACTAAATTTCTCTTGTTGTTCTTTGTTTTTTTATAAGATGAATAAATAATGACACTACTGTAGTAATACGGTCACTAATTGATTATCCACTGAATACTATAAGCTTCCTTAAGGCATTTTTACTCCTCATAGCAACCTTACTAAGTAGCTAGCATTGCTCCAAATAGAAGTTAACTTGCCCATTTTTAAGTGACAGTCATCATTTCAGTCCAGATATGTCTATTTCCAGGGGCCATTTTCATTCCACTATTCCACTACCACTGTATTTTTTCAATTTGATTAACCAGTGTACCCCTATTACAGAGGGGGAAAAAAGCAAATTCCCTGACACCCAGCATTGTGTGTATTATGGGCTATTAAGCTGACTCCAACTCTGGGAGCCCCATGGATGAGTGGTGTCCCCCAGGCCCTGTGCTCAGCGGCCCTGCTCAGCTCCTGTAGACTCATGCCTATGGCTTCTCTTATGGAGTCCATTCACTTCATGTTTGGTCTTCCCCTTTTCCTGCAGCCTTCTACTTTTCCTAGCATTATTGTTTTTCCCAAAGAACCCTGCTTTTTCATAATGTACCTGAGGTAGGACAGCTTCAGTTTTGTCATTTTTGCCTCCAGTGTTGTTTTAGGATTAAGTTACTGTAGGCCCCACTTGTTCAATGGTCCAGGAAATCTGTAGAACTTTCCTTCAACACTATATTTCAAATGAATGATTTTTTTCCTTCTAGCTTTTACCTTATTTTTGTAAGAAGGATAGAAGGAAAATACAATAAATTACATCTTTTTAAATATAATAACAGAATTATAACAAATTAATCTCTTTTATCTTAAATTATTTCTGAGAACAAATCAGGAAAGAGGCATTGATGTAATAAGTTGACAATGATGACTATAACACCCTTACGGTATGCCAGAAGTGGAGAGGATTCGCAGAGATAAAAGGGAAGCACGCTTATTTTTATCTGCTGCCACAGAGAATGCAGCACATGTATTTTGAGACATGATGTGTGTATTTACCTTAGTATGAAGCAGCAATAAAGTCCCCTTGGACCTATGGGGGTATGTGGAAATCTTTGCTTTATATTTTGAACAATTCTGGTGTTCAGCCTCTGTCTATAAGCTATGTAACTTTTCTTCCTTAATGGCAGACATGGAAACTAAGTGGCTAAGTCACTCTTCTTTCTTTAGATGTGGCTTGAAAACAAAGTCCCTTGGTGACTCTCAAAACATTTCACTCTTTTCTATGTTGAGATGTAACATAAGTTATGCAACTGTATGGTCACTTATTTCTATGTGTTTTATGTGTTGTGTTTCTATACCTTACTAGAAAACTAGTTCCTTGAATAAATAGTGATAATCACATTTTATGTTCATTAATTTCTTGGTCTTTTTGTCCATACAACTCCCAGGAGAAAACAGACACAGGGTAACAGAGGACTTATGGAAGGAGCTACAGTTGACCCTTGAACAACAAGTTTGAACTGCGCAGGTCCACTTATAAGCAGATTTTTAAATAAATGCAATCAAAGTATTTCCTCTTCCTTATGATTTTTTAAATAACACTTTCTTTAGCTTACTTTATTGTAAGAATAAAGTATGTAATATACATAACATATAAAATATGTGCCGTTTATGTTATTAGAAAGGCTTCTGGTCAACAGTAGGGTATTTATAGTTAAGTTTTGGGAAGGCAGAAGTTATACATAGATTTTCAACCGCACAGTGTAGGGGTCGGTATCCCTAACTCCCATGCTGTGCAAGGGTCAACTGTATTTTTAAAAGTGTAGGTAGAGTAAAAAAATCCAGCATGGTGTAACTCTGCCTACTACTTCTTAAGCAAATTAAATCCTAGACAAGTAATATATTATTTTCTTTCCTGATTGTACATGACTATTCTATTACTTAAGTCTTCCTGAGCTGCTCAACAGAAGAACTAGGGTTTATTTGTAAAGAAAATAGTGTCTTATGTAATTAAAAAGAGAATTATATTAGTCTCTTGACTGGTGGCTATATGCTTTAGGAAATAAAACTCATAAATAAACATCTCCCCTTAGTAAAAAGATAAGATTGTGTTTGGTCACATGTACTAAAATTCCTCCACGGAAGTCCTGAGTTGTGGGACCTACTGGAGTTTAAAAATGGGTAACATTTTGCTACACATGAGTTTCTTTATGAAGAAGAACATTAAACTGTTTTTAAAAAGCTAGTCAAAAGTACAATTGTAAAGCAATACTCAGCTTCATGGTGTTGATTATCAATTTTTATCTTATGATTTTCACATATTTGCACTTTTAAGTACATTGATATTAGATTTAATGCTACTTCATTTTAAGATAGAATATAATTTTTTTGGAACTTGTTGTTAGTGTAGTTAGTTTATTTTAAGAAGTTGTTTATAAACTAGAAACTAATAACATTTAGTATTCTATAAAACATAAAGTAAGTCAGATGGCCTTCAAAAGTAATAAATGGGTAATAAGAGTAAGACAAATTGATTTTAAAAACTTAGAAAATTTATTTATTAAATTTCCTAATAATGTCTTTTGCTAATTGGCCCTGTCATTAATTCATGGCTGGGCAATTAAGTACTTTAAACTATGTCTTTATATTTTGAAATAATCAGCCCATTTTTATCTTCTTTTGTATTTATTTTTATTTGTAGACTCTGTACTGTTTTAATTAGCCTCTCAGAAATGAGAATAAATAAGAAGCTCTAAGAGTAGTATCATAGCAAAAGGTGAAAGATAGTTGTCGTTTTCTTTTTTTAATAATAACTTAATGCCCAGAAAACGCATTGACAACATTATTTTTAAAATTCTCACCATACTCATTCATTCATAGTATGCCCTGGCCTTCCAGTGAAGAGGAAGTAGAATTTTTAAGTGAAAGTTTGAAATGCTATGGATATGATTTCACATAGATTCTGTCAAAATTGTTTTTACATAGACAGTAAGCAACCTTCACACCCGACAGAAAGAGTGTGGCCAGGGAACTGAAACCAGCCGTGGGCTGAAGCCCACATCTTCCATCCACTCGGTGACTGTGAGCCCAGGCTCAGGTATTTGCTGCTTCTGAGCCACAGTTTCTAAAATGTCAACAGGGATTATTAAAAGCTATTTTGTCAGCCTCTCCTAGTGCAATGGCCAGAACATAGGAGGTGATTAATAAGTAGTAGTGCTATGTTTGTTATTTTATAAATGTTTATCAATTAACTGAAAACACAGAGATTGTTTAAAGACATTAGGCATAAGTCAGGGCTGATATGGTTTATAAACTTCTCGAAGGGGGGCAGAATTTACCTCTCCAAAATATGTATGTTTGGCATAAGGATTATTTTAAGCTTATTATTTTTAAGTAATGGTAGACACAAGTAAAGTTCTGAAATCAGAGTAAAGATGACTCATTTGTAAGAGACATTTCTATTTACAAAGTAAAATCTTCACTTGCACCAGATAGAGGAGGATGGCCCAATCTCTAGAAATTTATCAGAATTATGGAGAAGGCAAAGACCTACATCTGCATAACACCTTACTCTTGTTTACTGTGTTTTTTCCTGATAGCTTCTCATAATTGGCTTCCCCACTCCCAACATCTTCTTTTGTCATTAACTGGAGAAGGTATTTAAGATGATAGCTTGGCCTACTTCAAATGGTTACTCATATTTCCTGAGTCTCTCCCATGTATCCAGGTGTTATTGATGTTATTAAACTTATGTTTGTGGTTCTGTTCATTTTTCTTTTACTACGGTGGTTTCTCAGCCAAGAACCTAGAAGGATAGAGAGAAAATTACTTTTCCTCCTCTGTACTTTACTTCTTATTTGAAGTTCCCAATAAGGAAAAAAAAATTATCTTTTCTTTATAATATTAATATTTTGAAAAACGCAGTTGATAATATTTATTAATTTTATAGTAAATTTTTGGTAAAAGAGGAATACCAGCACTTCAACTTAAATTTTCCGTGTTTTACTACTAAAAAATACTTATTCTTATAGAAACCTGGTCTATACTTGATGAACTATTTGAGATAAAATGAGAAGCAACTATTAGCTAAAGTTGAAACTGAATTTCTTATTGGTGAACTTTTAAAAATTCTTCCTTAATGAGAGTTAGTTGAAATAATCCAAAAGTTGGCAGAAATATACAAATTGCACTCTACTGGGCTGCAGCCTTGCACAACTGCTGTGACCCGGATACCCAATGATGAAAGATTTTGTGTCAGGGAAGAATGTTATTATTGTCTTTTCTGTAAAATATAACAAGCTAAGTAATTGAGGTTAGAAATCAGACCAAATTAACTGCAAACAGCTGTAAGAAGCTTACTACATGAGCAAATAACAGATGGGGAATTCCTTTGTTTTCACTGGTGATTTACCTAACGGTGAGATAAATGTCTGATGACATACGAAGTCCAGGATCCTGTCAATCTCTAGACATTTATTATATCACTCTTCATGTTCAGTCCGGAGAGGGGTGACTGCTCAACTGTTCAACTATAAGAGAGTATCTGCATGGGTTCTGCTTAAGCAAGCCAATAAGCAGTAAACGAAAGTCTGAACCTATATTTAAAATTTAAAAAGAGAATATTTTGCCCAATAATATATACATGATCTAAAATAATTTCCAGGAATTTTAGGATACAATGATTAAATCAAATTTTTATAGTTTTATTTATGAGAAAATAATTTTATTTATATCTTAACAAAATTTCTAGCTAGTCATGAAATTTATGTTTACAAACTTATCTAAAATTAAATTTTGACATTGTTAAACAAAAATGATTCATTCAAATTCAAAGTTTCAGCTACTTTTGTCTATGTTATGAAGGAGAAAACTGGTACTATGCAGGAGTTGAAATAACTTTCCCAAAGTCACAGATTTAGTAAGTGGTAGGACCAAGAGTACTGGCAAAATGGTAAAGAACTGGCTGAGGTTTGGCTGATCTTCTGACCAATGTGGTCAATTGGAGAAAAGAATGAAATAAGATGAAGAGATTGGCAGGGGTCGTATCATGCAATTACTTATTAGCCACAGTAAGCATGTAGATTTATTTCAAATCATTTAATTACATGTCATTATGACAAATGGTATAAAGGAAGAGTAAACAAATGTATGGTAGTACAGAAATGTCACAAATTCTGGCTTAGAGGATATGAGAAGTTCCAAGAAGAGATATTTGAATTTTATGTAGACTTTTGATGGACAGAACAAGAAGCAAAGACATTTAGAAGTATTGGACTTTAAGGAATATAGGTGTGAAGATACATGATGTATTTTTGAAAGAATTAAAAACAAGTATGTCTAGAGCCTTTGAGGAGGTCAGTCAGAGGCAAGTCCAGAAAAATAGGTGTTCTGTAGGTTAATACAGGTCTAGAGTCAATAATAATGAATTCTGCACTTTGTTTTAGATAATACAAAGCCAATTTAGACTACTGGGAAGTAGAAATGAATAGTTTCAGGATAAAGGTATTCCAGCAGAATGGAGGATAGAATGCGGAGGAGGAGAAGAGGCCAGTTAGAATGCTATTGCAAGCAGTAAGGCACGAGTGAATGTCCTTGCCCTCATGATTATTGTCTATTGGGGGCTCTAAAAAAGTTCATAAACAATAAAACATAAGGTGATATTGAAGTAAGCTATGGAAACACTGAGAGTATCAAATGCTAACCCCCTGATGTTTTTTTTTTTTTTTTTTTAATTTTTAAAAATTGCTTTGGATCACCAATTTAAAGAGTATGTAATTGAGAGAACCAAGCTTGCAAATAATACACGTTCAGATATTTACTCTATGCATTGTACATGGATTATTAAGGAGATTAAAATAGCTGTATGGATTGTACAAAGGATGTTGCAAGGATCAAAGGAAACAAGACAGGAAAGCTCTTGTAATAAATGTGCTATGTAAATACAAGTCATTAATGCTATATTTAATCCTGAAGAAAAACTTGTTTTTATATAATTCCTAAAAAAATTTCCCTAATATCCCAACTTGTCTTAGGCTTTGAAATATTAAAAAAATAGATGCACCATTTCTTTTTAATAAAAGTTTTAGATTTTTTTGACATGTGTGCATAAGAAAGGGTGGGAGAATAGAGGATAAAGAAACTGGGAAATTTACCCTTGTTTGTCAGGTAAACCAAGCACAAGAAGTAAGGATGATTCTTTTCTCCTACCTCTAAATAATTTTCAAACACCTTGAATTGAATCTATACAATTGAATTCTTAGGAAAAATTAGAATGACTTTTATATGATATACAATAAAATTGATTTTTTTTTTTTGTTCTCAAAATTCTCACAATTCCTCGTTTTCTCAGCAGTTAGCATTGTCTACTAGAAAGAGCATGGTCTTTAGAATTACTCAAATCTGTATGCGAACACCAGTTCTTCCACTTAGTTACTGTGGAACTTTAGGTAACATAGAAAGGAACCTACTGGGCCTCAGTCCTCCTTGGTGAATTGGAAGCAGTGAACACCCTTTTTTAGGATTGGCATTAGGGAAAGCTGGAATAATACAGCTAAAAGCCCAGAGTGGCTGTTAAATAAATGCTACTCCTACCCTTTTCAGTTTTAAGGTTTTGTATTTCCTTTATATAAATATTCTAATATATACCTCTTGGGATGTAGTAGGTGTTCAATAAATATTTGTTGAGAGAGAGAAAGAAAGAAAATAGAAAGAGGGAAGGGAAGAAAGAAAAAAGAAAGAGAGGAATAAAGGAAGAAGGAAAGAGGAAGGAAGGAAGGAGGAAAGAAAGAAAGAAAGAAAGAAAGAAAGAAAGAAAGAAAGAAAGAAAGAGGGAAGGAAGGAAGGAAGGAAGGAAGGAAGGAAGGAAGGAAGGAAAGAAAGAAAGAAAGAAAGAAAGAAAGAAAGAAAGAAAGAAAGAAAGAAAGAGAAAGAAAAGAAAGAAAGAAAGAAAGAAAGAAAGAAAGAAAGAAAGAAAGAAAGAAAGAAAGAAAGAAAGAAAGAAAGAAAGAAAGAAAGAAAGAAAGAGAAAAGTTTGCTAGCTAACTTAACAGGATTAGGCCTGGGATCTCCACCCCCCCGCCCCACCCCGAAATATTAGTGGCATTCTTCTCAAACATGTTTGGTCACTACATTATCTTAATGAGCTGAAAATTGAGCTAGGTGATTAAATGACACAACCAAATTATTATTCCTTCAATCTGTTTATCATTTGGAAATACAGTATATTATTTGCTTAAGAAAACAGGGCCCTAGTATTTCAACTGACACTGCTGGAACACAGATTTCTTGCTCTTTCTTTGCCCAGACATGCCCAGGTTGTTCACAAAGGAGGACTGATGGCCCAGGCGGTTCTTCGCTATGATGCGACCTAAAGTTCCACAATGTAAAATATAATGTTTCATCATATGATACGTAATCTCAACAACTACCAATATTCAACAAAGTAATCAGGATTCCTTTCACTGAATTGTATAAGGAGTACTATTTATGTTGCCACCTCTGTTGATCTTTATTTTCTAAGACCTCCCCTTTTCATTTCTGTGAAACTAGCTCCTTGACTTCTGTTGCCTTAGCCAGTGCACATAAGGCTGCATGTTCACAAAGTTATCCTATCCTGTGCTGCCATCTCCTGGAGAGCAATCTTGCTAAATCATGAAATTAAACTGCATTTAATCTTTTATTACTTGCTTTTTAAATGGTAACATGTTAGATGGGAATTTACCTGAGGCAAAAAAACCCTCTGGTGCTTTTATAATAGGGAACTCAAAAGGGCAAGAACCTATTTTTAAAATAATACTTTGCCTTGTATTATTTTACAAGTTGCCAGTTCGTTCAATCTGTCACTTAGCCAATATTCTTTGACACATTCTCTGTGGCGAGAACAATATAGGCGCCATATCTCTATAGATGAGCAACTAATGGCCTTTGTTTAATAGAGGTTTATTTCCCAGTAGAAAAATAGCAATTAAAAGAAATAATTTTAATAGATTACTCTAGATATTACAGTAGAGATATGAACAAAGAGATGTTGTAATTTCCACCAAGAAGTCACGTGACCAAGCAAACAGGGGCCAGTTCACATGGCACCTTGGTGTGTGACCCAACAATTAGTGTTGAGAGAAACCTGTTTTTATTTATTGGGGTGAAACGTTGGTGGGGGGGATGCTGAGATGACTTCTGCTCATAGCCCTGTTCTCCCATGAGACCCAGCACTTCACTTGTTCGCCAAAAGGCTAAAAGCCAAAACCAAGCCCAACAGTTCCACGTGTCCTTATCTGTGCTTACTCTGGCCGCACAAGCAGATATCCATCTTCTCTGGAAAGTGCACTTGTGAGCTTCAAAGTCGCCATCCTCTTGCAGCAGCTCTGTCCTTCAGGATCTGGGATATGTTTCCATCAGCCTCTGGGTTATAGTCCACGAAAGCTTGTGCTGAGTTGCACTGAATCATGGTGGAGTCCAAGAAAGGCACAAGTCCCAGGAGTCCAGATGGAGCCCTGTTTTGGGAGGCAGCAGGTCAGCATCTGGCAAGACAGGGTCCTTGGTGGCTTCGGAGTCAGCTAGAGCAGGCCCGATCAGCAGCAAGCAGTTCTCCCTCCTACTACCCCAGGCCGCATGGCTGAATCCTGGCTACAAAGTGCCCAGCTGCTACATCATGGATCCTCCTCCTCCACACTCTCCCCGCCAGCACAGCTCCTCTCTCACTGCTGGCAGCATGTCTGAATCTCCTTCACTGCAGACCAGCAGACCAGTTGCTGCTTACTCTCTCAGCCCTCATGGAGGGTCACCACCCCCCTTTCTCACTCTGTCCACCCTTTGTTTAAATCCTGACCCAGAACTTCTTATGGGGTCTCCTGTGAGGTTCCTCCCACAATGAGCTGCACATGCCAATTTCCCGTATCTTCCACCTTCTCTCATCTGCCATCTCTAGTCAGGACAAGCAGGACTCAGGGACACAGGGGCCTCTACCTTCTTGCCTCTCACGCAGATGCTATACAAACCTCCCCGCACCCCTGCTATGTCCCAAGGTCACCATACATTCTGAAAGTTGTGGACACACCATTTGCCCCAGGGCAAGCTTCCCTTCAGCAAAGACACGGCTAACCACTTGTCATTGTAATGCGGAGTATCTTAATTGCTGTACCATCCACTGCTCTCCTTTCCCCCACTGGCAACCATGCTCCATTGGGGTCTTGGGGACTTCTTACCCTGTACCCCTTTTTGGTCAGGCTTCTTGGAAAATCACCAAGGATGATAACACTGATGAGTGCACCGATGTTTACCAGGAGTTCACTGTGACAGGAAGGGTGACTCTGGCCAGAGGCAATATGTAAACAAAGACATTTGCTTCTAAAGAAAGACATTTGTTTTTTATGCAGAAGGAGTTGTTAGTTTACTATGGCCTGTAATTTGTTGTAACTGTGTTTTGTTATGGTTTAGATAAGAATCAGATGATAATCTTATTTTAATAATATAAAAAGAAACAAAGTGAAATGTATAAAACACTACTTGGCCCAAACTGTTCATAATTTTGCTAACAGAACTGCCATTAATACTTAATAATATTTGTTATATTTCTCAGATTACGACTTCTGTCTTAATAAAGATTTCATATTATTGGAGCCCTGATAACTGGATTCCTGCAGTGTTAACTCTCACTGGAGTCCTTTTCGTGATGTGTCTCTATGCTGTTGCGTGGTGCCTCTTCAAAGAGTAAGATTTGAATTGCTGCTTTTATTTGAGTTCACTCACTGTTTACAAAGTCCATCAAGAACACCTTAAAAAGGCCATGGTGGAAGGGGAGAGAGAGATTAGTAAAATGTATTGAGCATTTATTACTTGTCTGCTTTATAGATGTTGTCCTTGCTGATAATCACAACAAAGCTGAGAGACAGCAGCATCATCATTTTAGATTTGGGCACACCATGTTAACCACGATCTTCTGGTTCTAAAGCTGATGCTCTTTGCCTAGTGATCAATCAAATGGTTCACGCTAAAAACCATTTATCTCAAAAACATAGTAAAGTAAGAAAGTGGGTTTAAAAGTCTGTGCTGAACCCATTTCCCGCTAAAGTCTAGGATGGATTTCTGATTGGCAGTCGTAGGCCGCAGGAGGGCATGTGATGTGGGGTGTACTACTGCCAAGAGGAGAAGGTGGGAATTCTGTAAATGCCACAACACAGTGTCTGTTCAGCTAGAGACTTCTCCCCAGGTGTCCCAAAATCATGTACCGTATTTTCAGTATTTTTCCTCCTGAATTCAGAAATAACAGAGTAATATGAAATATCTTAAGCATATGAGAATCTGACATTTTATTATGAAAATTTTACTGAAATGGTTTAAAGACCTTATTTTCAGTTTCATATACAAAGTAAACTTTTATAATTGGCATTATGTTTAGATTAGGTTTTATTATTTGTGTGTGTCTGTAATGTTTGTTACATGGGAAATTTAATGCTAATTGATTAATGCCAAAGCAGGGAATTGATTTTGATAATTTTGACAATTGTGATGAAAAAATAAGCACTCAGTTTCTTTTTTAAAACTCTCTCTTTTCTTTTTGTTCCTTTGTCTATAGTGCTCCTTCCTGTTCCAGATTCTTTCCCCACTGCCACAAGCATCGGCAGAGCCCACCGACTCTCACTACCAAAGAGCCTGGGCAAGGACCAAGGTAGAAACCATCTTGATGATTTACAGAACAGAACTTTAGTCTTTAAGATTAGGGTCTTTATTATTTATGTTTATGTGCACTAAAATGTATTTTTGTATTAGAGATTAAAACAAAATTTGCCATTATTTCTACAATGTTTTCATAGGCATGGGAACTTTCTGAATAGCGACCCAAAACCAAACACAAAGCCAAACTTGCTGCATGGAAATCATCAGGTGAGGACAAAGGGAAACATCATTTCAGAGGTATTACATTACTGACTCTTTTATTTTTGTAACATACAGACAATAAAAAGTATTTCAAATAAATTATAGTGAATGATAACTCATAAAGACAATTGAGAGGATTTATGCATATCAGTTGAAAGTGAAACTGAAAATTGAAGGGGAAAACAGCTAACATTCGACTTTAAGTGATTGACATTGATGATATCAGTGACGAGGAAAACAAGAGTCTAAGTCTGATATACCTGTAAAAGCATAAACTGATTGTCTGTACTGGTGAAATGGCATTCAAATATCTGTTGCTCTTTATTTTTTCCCTTTAGTGTCTGGGCGGGGGAGTGAAATTAGATTACATAGGTAATAGAGTGGAGGTGTTACTAAGAACACCACTGATGTCCTTTTATCCTCATACCACTTAAGTATTCAACAATCTATACTACAGGACAAATTCTCTTGTAGTTTTTTCTGTTACAATATTCATTGAGGTATATTTTATTTAAATTTAGAGTTAAATATTAAAACCAAAGCACAGCCCTGGCTGGCTCAGTAGATTGAGTGCCGGCCTGCGAACCAAAGGTTCGATTCCCAGTCAAAGCACAGGCCTGGGTTGTGGGCCACGTCCCCAGTAGGGGGCATGTGAGAGGCAACCTCATATTGATGTTTCTCTCTCTTTCTCTCATCCTTCCCCTCTCTCTAAAAAAATAAATAAATAAAATCTTAAAAAAAAAAAGAAACAAAGCACAATATTAAACTGAATTACAGAACTAATTTTTATGTAAAACTATATTTGGCTCAATGTTTTCAGATAGGTAAGATAGTCTCTAGTCAACACCAAGAAAAGGAATTTAAAGGAGCATAAAACATGGTCTCCACTTATTAAGAACCCATATTCCAACTGGAAAAAGATAAAAGTAAAATATTAAGGAGGATAATGTAAGGTAGTTTATTAGTTTTTAGCAATAAACTATGCCTAGCTTCATAGGAATTCCAAGAATAGGAAGGCCCTCATGAACGAGACCCATCAGAGGAAACTGTGAAGGAATTACCACTGGAGTTCACATGAAGAATGTATGTCTTTTTACAGGTGGAGAACAGTGGCAAAGAGGTTACAGTCTTGAGATTAAGCATGGTGTACAACTCCAGGTCTTTTCACAAGTTTTTCCCACCTGGAGTAGCTCTCCTTTCTTCTTTGCCTTTCTAATACTTAGGAACTGAACTCAGAGCCAGCCTCCCCTGTTCCACTATGTGGTCACATTTGGCTACACTATAGAAACCTACACGTACTCCATCACAGCTTTTATGACACTGTATTACAATATTTGTGTCAGTCTCTCCATGTTATTTCTTTCACCTTCTTATAATAATATATATATATATATATATATTTTTTACCTCAAACAATGGTTTTGTAGAGGTTAGTTTTGAAAATACCTCCCAGTATCTGGGAGCCTAGCAATGCCATGCGGCCTGTTCTCCATTTCTTCCTCTTCTACCATGTTCCCTTCTGTCTTCACAAGTTGCTGCCCTTTGAGGTATCACTAGTTTTAATAGGAAATACTGTTATTCATCAAAGACTTCAATTTCTGGCTCACAGGGTTTATTTCCATCACTTTTCTTGGCCTACTTCACGGCATATTGAGTCTCCACCAAAGTGATTGACCAATAGATGGCACATCTGATCAGTGCTTCTGACTCTGCTGGCCCTACTCTTGTCTTCACTCCCAGTCCATCTGCTGTGTGACTGAACTTAATTAAGCATCAGCATGTCTCTGTTGAAAATGATACAACTATGCATTCTGAACTTACTCAGATTTATGACCATGCCTCAAACGGTAGCTTGATACGTCCCTAATAAATTCACATTACCACTTTCGGTGATGACAATTTCAAGGTTTCCTGTTTCTCAAATCTCCAATATTTCCACCTCTTCTAACTCAGAACTGTGATATCTAATCACAGTTCATAAAACAAAATAAGTATACTTTAAAATTCTCTCAGAGTCCCAGAACCTACTCCACAAACCTGCCTGCACCTGTGCCATATGGTCTGACCTTCCCAAGTTCAGAGCAGGGTACCTGCTCCATTCCAGGCCATCTTTTCAGTTATGCTTTGGATTCCTTTCTCTCTCTGGTATTCTCCTGGGAAAAATGCTCTCTTTTCTTGATCATCCACATTGCCTGACATGCTTACAATGTTCTAATTTCAAAGTGCCTCCCTTGACCCCATTTTCCTCTTTAGTAGCCACTCCATTTCTGTTCTTCCTTTTTCATAATAACACCTTTAAAAGAGTTACCCAGCCTGGCGGTATACAGTTCTTTGCCTCCAAATATCTGCTCATTCCAAATGGAAGTTGTTCTGCAGCATTCCATTGAATAACCCTCCAATGACCCACTATTGAGGGGAGCTATGGCCTAATTCTGATTTCTCTAAACACATTGTTCAGGAGTTAATACAACAGTCTTGGTGCATATTATTTCTAGTTGCCCTGGAGACATAGTATAATAGTGACCAGTGTCTTGGATATGCCTGAGTAAAGCTTTAATATCAACATGTAAATTGCTATGAAACTATAAGAAAACTTTCAACATGTTATAAAATTTACCTAATACATGAGTAATAGGATTAAATAAGATAATCATTTTAATCAATTGTCAAATTTCTTATTTTATAAAATGACTCTAGTAAAGTGGGTATGAACTACAAAATAGTAATCCCATTAGAAATTATAAGGTCATTGATAATGCCAACATCTATGTCTAGAAATACAAATTTAGAACAGAATAATAATTGTAAATTATCTTCTCTAGCCATCAAGAGTTTATGATGGACGTGCAATTGACCCTGGTAAGAATGGAATACAATATTAATGTTCCTATGCCTACAATTGTTTTAAAAGCATGGAGAAGACTCCACAATACCAATGAGAAGCATTATGGAGTGATTAATTATGTGCTATCAGATTTTAATTATGCAACTATGCTTAAATTAAGAAAATTATAAATGCTTATTTTTGTTTAAAGGTCCAAGTACATTATAATAATAAATTGTTCTACTATTAAAAAATTAATTTTTCTTAAACACAATGATTCATGAATTTTTGAGCTACTTTTTCTTGAATCCTGTATTTTGAAAATTCACAAACCTTATCCCAAGTAGATTTAAATACCCCCATTAATCACCATCACTACCTAAATAGCTGCAATTAATCACTTTTTGCCCACCAAAGCAATGTTTAATGCTCCTAATTGGTCTCACTGTTTTTAACCTGCATTTGCTTCAACAACTTCAAATACTGCCTCCATGGCTGCTATAACAACATAAAATATGGACTGTGCTATGTGAGTATGTACTAAGTGCTAGAAAGGCCTCTTGTGCCAAAAAATCTTCACATGCAAATGTCATGGAACTATGAGAAAGAAGGTAATATTATTATTCCAATTTTAACCTATAAGGAAACAGAGATGTGGGGCCAACAACACATTGCCAAAATTCCAGATCCTTAGCCAATGAAAATAATCATGATCTTCACTATCCTTAGATGTACACAATCCCAAAGATATTCTGTTAATTCTGGAGCTATAACACAACTTGTACAGCTCACTAGTCTGTCACAACATGTCATGCCTTTGTTCTCATGCATAGAACTTCATTGCACGCATTCTGTTTACACTGCCTTTCTGTTTTATTCCCTTCTGATCTTCTTTACTGTTCTTCCGTGACCAACTCCTACTTGTAAAGCAGTACAACTCATATGTCACAATCCCTGGTTACCTTCCTTTGGGCACAGAGCCACTGTACTCTCAACACACTTACTACCATATATGATATTTTTGGTTTGTCCTTTTTACTGGAAACTTCTCAGAAGATTGTTAGAAACATTAACTGAGTGTTTATCCCTACTGTCAACTAAATACTAGGCACTCAAGTCATGTTTGCGTAACAGGCAGTTTGGGTCTGGTAAGCTTTAAGGTAAATATCATGTTGTAAAGAATTAATGACTTAATGGAAATGGGTAAGCAGATGTAAACTGTTCTTCCCAGAGATTTTTCTAGCAGCAGGAAAGAAAGGCACAAGGTAGTAGAACTATATGAATAATTTCAAGTAATCATCATAAAATATTTTTTGTTCTGGAATATGGTAGGATTGTGTATATGTTTATCTCATGTGTGTGCATGTATGTATGTACATATATATCTTGTGTACAAAATGGTAAGCTAAAGGGAAAATTTTACTGAATCATAGATGAATGAATAATAGATAATGTATGGTTCAAGTATTAAAGACAGAGAAGGAAGCATGTGGGTCATAGAGCTAAAGCATAAGAGCTAAATTGGGGTCATAGCTTCATTTAATTTCCATCTAATCTTGGGGAAACCACTTAATCCCTCTGAGCCTTAGTTTTCACATCTGTAAATAAAGAGCTACCATTCTTATAGAAAAAATGCTGATGCCTCTGTCCTTCTCACAGAAGTTCTTCTTGACTAAGAATGTTAAAAGCCTAGTTGCCTCTTCGGTAATTCTAATGTGCAACCAGGATTGAGAAGCACTGCTCTACACAGAGGAATTGACACTATTAACACCTTTCTTGTTCAAATACTGATAGTTGGCTTATAGTTAGAGTAGGTGGACCCCATCTTAAGGTACAAATGAGGAGAACTCTAGAACATCAAGGTGAAAGCTGTGAAGTGGGACCTAATAGATAAGGATGAGAGTAAAAGACCCAGTGGCATGCATGAGTTGTTCGTTCTTTGCAATTGAAATGAGGCATCCAAAAATTGGTATGTAGGTAGAGAGAAACAGTATGTTGACTGAGTTTGGAATAAAATAGAAATAAAACAGAAATCCAAAACGCATTAAGTATATATACTACTAAGCACATATACTACTTATTATGCATGATATAATTTGAATATAACATGCATAATGCAAAATGTTATTTTTTTTAATCTTCACCCAAGGACATTTTTTCATTGCTTTTAGAGAGGGGGGAGTGTGGGGGAGAGATAGAGACATCACTGTACGAAAAACACTGATTGGTTGCCTTCTCACATGTACCTCAACAGGACATCAAATCCATAACCTGGGTACATGCTCTGATCAGGAATTGGACCTGTGATCTCTTGGTCTGTGGTACAATGCTCCAACCAACTGAGCCATAACAGCCAGCACCAAAATGTCATCTTAATTTTAAATTTCACATGTTGCCGAAAAGAAATCTAAATAGGCATCATATATGCTACAGAAAATTTATCAAAATAACAATTTCATGTCTCCATTAAAAATTCATTAAGTGTATTCAGGAACAATGTTTTCTTAGGTTGCTTCACCATGATAATCATCTAAGATACTTATTAACTAATAGATTTCTGGACCCCACCTCACCAAAGTAAATATCTTCAGGAAGACAGACTTGGAAATGTATATTTCTAACAAGTCTTTTAAATCATTGTAGTTGGTAAATACCAATCTGAATTATTGTCTAGGTTCTTGATTAATGAACCATGTGATTAATATAACACACAATGTTACCATCACAACACACAAACTAACCTTAAGCTCAATTTAAAAAAATAAACAGTATGGTTTCCTTTGACGTGCTTAAGTAATATGTGACCATGATAAAAATAAAGTCGTACATGAGAGCTTATGATGAAAAGCAACTGTCTTCTGACTCATCCCATGGCACCCACCATTTAGCTTCATCTCAGCTCCCAGACGAACTGTTATTTGATTCTAAAAGTCAGTAAGTAACGAGCAGTGTTATATTGTGATTGTGTCAATGTTCCTCACTAAGGAATCAAATAATGCAAGGACAGGCCCTGGCTGGTGTAGCTCAGTGGATTGAGCGCGGGCCTGCGAAGCAAAGGATCGCGGTTCGATTCCCAGTCAGGGCACATGCCTGGGTTGCAGGCCAATTCCCAGCATGGGACACACAAGAGGCAACCATACATTGATATTTCTCTCCCTCTCTCCTACCCTTCCCCTCTAAAAAGATAAATAAATTAAAAAAAAAAAACTCAAATAATGCAAGGACATTATCTTATTTGCTACATTTTGGCTCTCCCAACCTTTCTCATTGTACATCCATATCAGAAAACACATCGTGAGCCACAGCCTTGATGCTTGTGTTTCGTACACATCACATAGAGGTGTTTGTGTGTGAAGCACTGTACTACTATATTGCATGTATAAAAACCTGACAATTATGATTGGAAAAGTGAGAAAAATGAAATTAAAGAAATCTCCTGACAAACCGCTCATGGCCGGTGGGTTGCCTGGTACATGTCCTGTTCTGTGTGTCCCCGGCCTTGGTAGCCATCGCTTGCCAGACCCAGGGCTATGGCTCCATGTGCTACATGAAGGGGGATCGTTATAATTAAGGTTAAGTCATTCTTTTTAATACTTTCTATCCATTTCTATAATGATGACATATTTTACTGTGATTCATATTTGAAATGAGACTTTATTTAATTATCTTGTGTTTTCCAGGGATTCTAGTTGACTTCCTGTTTTCTTGTTTATCAAAAATAATGTGCTTTACTAATTTTTCAAATTAATGTTATTTTTACATATGCCTGTTATAGAAAACCCAACTTTAATATGGCTCTCTTTTCTTCCCCCGCCAAACACTTCCCTTCTACAAATTTCCGTCTATCTCTTCTGTAAAATATGGAGTAAATGTTATAATAATCCCGTTTCCATTCTTATAAATTTCCTTCACTGTACATTTGACCTGTAGTCATACTGTCCACCTAAGGACCGATGGTTACGGTTATGTTTCATGCATACGTGTGTATGTGTTTGTATATCAAACAGGAGCATTTCTGTGTGTTTCTTCACAGCTGACACTGTGGAGTGATTGCTCTCAATGTGTGCCAACAGCCGTACTGTATTTTCTTCGGTTTGAAAAGTCTCACTTCTCTCTATATTCATTCACTATGCTCTCTCCCATTGTTTCCCATCTTTGTGAATAGTTGTGACCTTTATGTTTAAAAATAGTAAAAGTGTGTGTTAAGTATACCAAACTTGCTATTAAAATGAATCATTTTAATTCCACTTCAAGAGAAAGGAAGAAGAGAGGTTCCCAATGTTAAATGCCCAAGATCATCTACATAAAAATCAAGCCACCACCCCTCTGTATAACATTCATTCAATGAGTTCCACCAACTCCAGGAACACACCTCGTATTTTCAACGTTAACTGCTTTCTCAATGTCAGTCTATTATTCTTGACCCCCTTTCTGCCTCTAACCATGCTGATGTTTAATTAATTTCTTCGTTAAGGGTGTACATGAGTTAAACCATTCAAGTCTTGCAGATCAGTAACTGCACATAATGATATGCACACGAGATGAAAGAATTTCTCTTCAATCAGCAGTTGACAAAAATTCCTAGAATACTGAGCACTTTTTCAACGTGCTAGGCATATGTCTAAAATCATTTAATTGTCACACCTATTGTAGGAGATAGGTACTATATTTACCAGTCCCATTTTGCACATAAGAAAATGAGGCAGAGGGGGTCAGGTAACTTGTATAATGTTAGGTGGCTGGTAAATGGTGGAAACAGGATACAAATTCCTGTGGTTTGGCTACAAAGCCTTCAATCCAGTCCCTTTGAGATGATATTCAATAAATACTTGAATGAAGAAGTGAACGAGAATTAGGCTACTTTAAATGATTCACTGTTGTTTGGTATTTGTATGTGTATCTATTATGTGTATATTTTGTATTACCTTGAAGATTTCTCCTCTTTTCTAATCTTTCAAGCAGTTGTTAGTGAAAGTTGAGAGAAGAATTCAACAAGATGAGCTAAGCACTAAAGAACACAGGGTGACCGTTAGGCTCGTTAGGAGGCAGTCTAGAATGAGTAGAGTGGAGCGATAGCAGTATTCAGTGGATGTCTCTTATGATGTTTTAAGGGAGATGAAATCATTAATCCAAAGTCCTCTCCCTCCTCTTCTTGTCCATGTTATAAAGAAATTGAGATACTGTTAATTATTGTTGATTCTGACTTCTACCAGTAATCTGTTTTTTTTAACCAAATTTAATAAGAAAACTAGAATCAAGATTTTTGAAATGTATATACAGCTGCTGAGCCAATGATTAATGTTTAAAGTTTCTCCCCAAAATATTATCATAATAAAATATTTCACATTTTATTATATTTCATTTGTCAAATTATACCTCCAGTAGTTAACAGCCATTCAAGTCATTATAAATATTTTAACAAAGTGTTTTTTTTTTTTTTTCTTTTTCTTCAGTGACAGGAATGGAATATCTATTCAACAGTCAGACTGGTGAAGTCAAGATGTTGAGCAGTTAGGAAGAGAAAGTGATTCCGGAGGAAGACATTTGACTTTAACCAGATAAAGGTCACCATACCTTCATGTCACTTGCTATATCTGAAAAGGTCTTTTACAAATACAGCTTTTAACAATAAAAAAAAATACCTACTTTTTTTTTTTCAGAATAAGGGGATACTTTTGTGTAACCTATTGCATATTTTCTTTTTTTAAAAAATTTTGATCTTTATTATATTTTTCCATTATCATTTAGTCCCCTTATACTCCCTCCCCCTGCAATCACCACACTGTTGTCCATGTCCATGTGTCCTTTTTCCTTTTTGCTTAATCCCTCCACCCCCTAGCTGTCATCCTGCTCTCCATCTATGAGTCTGTCTCTGTTTTGCTTTTCAGTTTAGTTTGTTTGTTAGATTCAGCATATGAGTGAAATCATATGCTATTTTTCTCTCTCTGACTGGCTTACTTCACTTAGCATAATGTTCTCCAGGTCCATCCATGCTGTTGCAAAAGATAACATTTTCTTCTTTTTTGTATTCCAATGTCCCATAGTTGTTTTATCCACTCATCTACTGATGGACACTTGGGCTGCTTCCATATCCTGGCAATTGTAGATAACGCTGCAATGAACATAGGGGTGCTTATGTTCTTTCAGATTAGTGTTTTGGGTTTTTTGTGGACAATGCTGTCCACAGTAGTGGCACTAGTCTGCATAGGTCTGACTTTTACTGCTGCCATTCTGCTAAGGTTTACTTGCTATAGAGATGTTTGTTTTTAGTTAAAAAATTTACAATGATAAACTAATCACCAATAGAAAAATAAATTGAGGATTCAAATTGTGTTCAAACTGTATTTTTATTTCAATATTTAACATTAAATTAGAGGCATAGGTAGACATACTATGCCTCATCACACAACCAAAAATAAGGACAACAACAATTTAGAAACAAAGAACCACCAGTACTGGTAGAAAATTGAACTGTATGGAAGTCCGACAAGCAAGGAATTAAAGAAGAAATATTCATCAAGAATGATACAGGGGGTGGAGTTGGGCAGATGAGCAGAGAGGGGTCAAAACAAAAAGAGTGGCGTCTGGCAAACCCCAGGAGCACAAGGCAGTAGTGGGCAGACCCAGCAAAGGGTCGGATTATGGAGCTCAGTGCAGCGCACGAGGTGGCCGGTGGACTGGGCAGTCCCACACTTGCACTCGGATAAACCAGGTGAAACTGGGGAGTGAGACTGACTGTGCAACCCAAGGTCCCAGCACAGGGAAATAAAGCCTCAAAACACCGATTGAAAACACCTGTGGGGGTTGAGGGGGTTCTGTGGGAGAAACTCCCAGCCTCATGGGAGAGTTCCTTGGAGATGCCCACAGGGTACTAGAACATACACAAACCCACCCACATGGGAATCAGCACCAGAAGGGCCCACTTTACTTGGGGGAAGTGGCGGAAGGCACAGAAATCTGGCAGAGAGAAGACCAAGTGCCACTATTCCCTCTTGGACCCCTGCCCCACATAGAGTGTCACAACCCAGTGACTGGGTTGCCTCACCCTGGTGAACACCTAAGGCTCTGCCCCTCACTACATAACAGGTGCATCAAGACAAAAAAAAAAAAAAAATGTCCCAAATGAAAGAACAGATCAAAGCTCCAGAAAAAATACTACTAAGTGATGAAGAGATAGCCAACCTATCAGATGCACAGTTCAAAACACTGGTAATCAGGATGCTCACAGAATTAGTTGAATTTGGTCACAAAATAGATGAAAAAATGAAGGCCATGCTAAGTGAAATAAAGGAAAATGTACAGGGAACCAATAGTGATGGGAAGGAAACTGGGACTCAATGGAGTGGACCAGAAAGAAGAAAGAAACATCTAATCAGAAAAGAATGAAGAAACAAGAATTCAAAAACATGAGGAGAAGCTTAGGAACCTCCAGGACATCTTTAAACATTCCAACATCTGAATTATAGGGGTACCAGAAGGAGAAGAGGAAGAGCAACAAGTGGAGAACTTATTTGAACAAATAATAAAGGAGAACTTCCCCATTCTGGCAAAGGAAATAGGCTACCAGGAAGTCTAGGAAGCTCAGAGAGTCCCAAAGAAGTTGGACCCAAGGAGGAACACACCAAGGCACATCATAATTACATTACCCAAGATTAAAATGAAGGAGAGAATTCTAGAAGCAGCAAGAGATAAGGAGACAGTCACCTACAAAGGAGTTCCCATTAGACTGTCAGCTGATTTCTCAAAAGAGACCTTCCAGGCAAGAAGGGGCTGGAAAGAAATATTTCAAGTCATGAAAGTCAAGGACCTACATCCAAGATTGCTCTATCCAGCAAAGCTTTCATTTATAATGGAAGGGCAGATGAAGTGCTTCTCAGATAATGTCAAGGTCTCTTAAAGGAGTTCATCATCACCAAGCCCTTATTGTATGAGATGTTAAAGGGACTTATCTAAGAAAAAGAAGATAAAAAACATGTATAGTAAAATGACAGCAAACTCACAATTATTAACAACCACACCTAAAACAAAAACAAACTAAGCAAACAGCTAGAACAGGAACAGAACCACGGAAATGGAGATCAAATAGAGGGTTAGCCACAGGAGAGTGGGAGGAGGGGAGAAGGGGAAAAGGTACAGAGAATAAGTAGCATAGATGGTAGGTCAAAAATAGACAGGGGGAGGATGAGAATAGTATGGGAAATATAGAAGCTAAAGAACTTATAAGTATGACACATGGACATGAACTAAAGGGGGGAATGTGAGTGGGAGGTGATGTGCAGGGTGGAGGGGAGTGAAGGGGGAAAATTGGACAACTATAATAGCATAATCAATAAAATATATTAAAAAAATAAAAGCCATTCATGTAAAATAATATATGAATTAAAAGACTCCAATATCATTAAATAAGACTGAATTCTTTATCAGAATACTCAGAAACTGGATTTAACTCTTTTTTCAAAAGACAAGGTGAAATCTCTAAGTGAAAACAATTTCATACCTTTTCAATGATGAATCTGTTTAATAAGTTTTGAGAGTATACCATATTCTTACCTAATTCCAATATCCTAACATACCTCAAAAGCTTTAGAGTTCTACTTTAAAAGTAGAAAGTAACAATACTAAAGTAAGAAAAGCATAGCTGCAGTTGCTGAGCTTTTTCCTAAGTGTACATCCTAAGTCAGATAGTGTCTTGGGTCAGGTTCCCTGAAAAAGCAATTCTCAGCCAGTGATTTGCTTGCAGGAGTGCCTTGGGAACAGACACCCAAGGCAGTGAGAGAAGAATCGGGCAGAAGTAGATCTGTGATACAGTTGCTAACAGAGGACCCATCTGAGCTTCTAGCTTGGAGTGAGAGGAATCCAAAATACACAGTAAGGAAGGGAGATATGAAATAACACTTGCTGCCTTCAGACCAGCTGCAACAGTGGAAGTCCCTTTTCTGCTTGCTTTCATGTGCTAAGCCAGCTCATCAGTGAGCCAAACCCAACCTCCTTCCTCTTCCAACACCTGAGATAAACTGTTTGCACTTAATTCGCCTGATTGAACCCAGTCATGAAAGTCAGCTGTAACCACATGGTGATTTAGTGTTCCATGGTCAGATAGTTTATTTCTACTGCATCCAAAGCTGAGTTTTGTTTGTTTGTTTGTTTTTTTCTTGGAATGACATAGGCTCCCTTCTGTAGATGGCCTGGCCTTGCCACTAAAACCTGTGGGTTCACACTGTTATTCTTGTATTTTTTCCTCTTAAAACCTATAAAATGTCTTTCTCACCACAGAGTCCTTTAGTATTACAGATGCTGGCTGGGTCACATGGCCCAGGAGGCAGGGCTGCGTCTCCTACAGCCCAGACTTGCTGCAGAGCCCTTTCCTGCTCTGAGCCCCGATCAAATATGTTAGCTTTGAATGCCACCTAGTAAGCTGACCAGTGTACTGTTACCACCAGCTGTCTGCTTCCATCTTAGTAAGTGGAAAGTACGAAGTGAACCAAGTTTCCTTTATTTTACAGGGAATGTCTCAGTTACCCAGATCCATGGGAAGTCTAAAACGCTTACTAAGGTGCAGGCCCCTGAGTTTATTATGTAGGTTCATCTCCCATCCTCTGATGTGCTTGTGCTTTACCAAGGCCTCCAACTTTCTTACCAGTTTTTGTTCATCTATACAATTAATGTAATGACATAGAATAATGAAAATGCGATGGTATGTCCAGTCAGTCCTGGATCCTTTGGAAGATATTATGGCAGATAGAGAATCAACCTAAGTCTGAACAAGGCCATCAATGCATATTATTACCTATACATTTCTCATATGGATAAAAATTATATATTTGCCAAGTCAATGTCTTTGTACCATTTACCTGAGCCTGTATGGATCTGCTCTAGTGGAGTTGTCATATCTAACTTGGAAGCTAAAACTGGGGCTGCCTCCTGGTTGAGTTTGATAGTTTCCTCTCATCCACAACAAGCCATCTAATTTTTGTAGAGGAAATACTTGTGAATTAAATGAGGCACATATCAGAACTGTCACCACCTTTTACATCTTTAAGGACAACACTAGTTCCTGTCACATCCCATCTATTGAAACATTATGCTATTATTTTTGTTCGTTGGTTGGTTGGTTGGTTGAATTGTTTTATTATCTTCGCCAGAGAGAGGCAGTTTCAGAGACTAACTTTTGGCCATTGCAACGGATCAAGGAATTAATGATGTGGCTCTTCCAACAACCAAGTATTTCCATTCCAATTATACACCTGGGCACTGTGGAAATGCTCACCAGGTGGAATGTGAGCTTAGTAAACTAACAGTGAGGGGAACTTGGGAATTTATTTTTACCTGGCCTCCACAAGGCCTAAGTCTAAGGCTGCAGTGATGCTTCAGACCAAACAAATCCATTTCACCTTGAACCCTGCCACCAACAGTTGTCAGAATCCCTTTCCCTTTTTCACACTGATCACTTGTAGAGGAAAATGGTCTAGTTTCTCTTAGGGAAAGGCTACTAGAGGAATCGCCACTTACACATTCTATAGTACCCAGGTACTCCTTCTGAGCCTTCAAAATATCTCAGCTTTGGGTCCTGGCATGGGATCAAAACTTCTTTGTTGGAATAGCTGCCCTAAGTCTCCAGATTTTGGATCTTCGAATTCTCTTAATTGTATAAATTGTGACAACCTAATTGGCTGTCCATCTGTCTAGTACATGGAATCATGTATCCTAGCAACCGTCTCCATAACTCTTGTGTGCCAGCCAGGCATTTTCAGCTGCAGTTCTGACCATGTTGCTCATTACAATGTTTCTTACTTCAGACATTGCAGACAGTCCATTGCAACCAGAGTGCTCAAATCTGTAACAGAAATGCCTGCTATCTGCTCTGGCCTGCAGAAAATAGTTACCATTGAGGTTCTCGATGGGATGCCACTCTCAGCAGTGGATTCCTTATTGATTTAGCAAATTTAGTGTTTTTTTGGCTCTCTTGTGAAGAATAGCTAAGAGGTCTGTTTTCTGCCCTTATATATATATATGATAACTCTTAGAATGCCATTCCTGTGAGCAATTTGATCTTTTCCTGAAACATCTGCTATGAAGATCCTGCAATTTTTACTTCATTTAGTGTGGCTCTTTATTTTTCTAAACTTCCAGGAATGTGTTAACACCGTTTTTCATGGTCCTTGCCAGATTATTATTCACTGTTGTGTTGATAAAGTCTTCTTTATCAGTTTTATGTTCCAGAACTCTAGAGCCATCAACCCCAACACCCTAATGATTTAGTGGCATGTATACCCTTGAAACTTGTGCTGGCCATGCCAGCTGGATGTTATGGCCTAAATGTTTGTGGTCCCCTAAAATTCATATGTTGAAACACAACATCTGATGTGATGTTGCTAGGATGTGGGGTCTTTAGGAAGGGATTAGGTCATGAGGGTGGAGACCTCATGAACAGGATTAGTATTCTTATAAAAGAGACCTCACAAAGCTGCCTAGCCTCTTTCTTCCCTGTGTGTGGTTATAGTTAGAAGGCATCTCTGAATCAGAAAGTGAGCAGTCACCAGATACTGAATCTGCCTGTGCCTTGAACTTGGACTTCCTGGCCTCCAGAACTATAAGAAATAAATTTTGGTTGTTTGTAAACCACCCAATTTATGGTATTTTGTTAGCAATTCAAGCATACTAACACGCTAGATTCTGCAGCTTCTCTGGTGCATTTTCCTCCTTTGGCAGAATTAGCATTTCCCCAGTTGAGTTATCTTTTGACTTTACCCTCATTGTTGGTCTGGTAGCAAGCAGATGAGGTTGAGATTGATTCTAAATGTTCTGCAAGTTAAATTGCTAGTTTTGTCTTCAGGCCATTGGAACATTCATCTTCAACAGGGAGGAGTGGGCCAATCCTATAGTCCCAAAGTTTAGAGGAAACTTGGTTTCAAGTTTATCAAGTGCATCATCTCAGATGTCTTCACTTTCAAGTTTTACTTTATTTTCTAGTCAAAGTCTGATCTTGGTGGAGTAGAATTGCCATGGTTGTGAATTCACTTGTCATTGGAGTTGTATATAAATATAAATGTATTCTGAGTCTGATCCTGGCTTTTTCTGACCTCTGGATGGTAATGATGACATTTGGGCCACTGAATTCATAAGCTATCGAATGGTGCCAATCTATCCTCCCTTATAGTCCCTAGTTCTGGTTGTGATATTTCCTTCACTCAACTGATGTTTGCATATGTACTATATTGACTATTAAGAGAAGCGCCTGTCAGAGTATGTCTTTTTTGTAGCTAGGATCTCTTAAAGACAATTACTTCATTCAAAGTAGATAATAATCAAGAAGACTCTTTGCTAATTAGTACCCAAATGACAATATTTTGAAATAATTACCTCAAAAAAACTAAAGCCTTCCCTTCATTTCTAGTATATCTGATCAGATTTGTGTTTTATTTTTCATGACTTCATTCAAGTTGGCTTACATAGCTAAGCCTTTATATTGAGAATTCTGGGGGACTTTTTTCCAAATAAGGACCAAGAAAATGTTCTTTTCTCACACATAATTTATACATAGAAAATATCTACATGTAAGCCCTCTGTAATTTTTTCTTTTTTACTAAATCTATTGGAGTGACATTGCTTAATAATGTTAGGTAGGTTTCAGGTGCGCAATTCTATAATATTGGATTGGCCAGCCAAAAGGTTCATTTGTTTTTTTTTCCAAAACAGTGCTCTAATGGTGCTTAGTTATCTTTAACTTCATTTAAAAAAATTTAGATAGAATTGTAACAGCTGTCACGTCAGTGTGCATTTATTTTTTTAAAGATTTTATTTATTTATTTTTAGACAAAGGGGAAGGGAGGGAGAAAGAGAGGGAAAGAAACATCAATGTGTGGTCACCTCTCACGTGTCCTCAGTTGGGGACCTGGCCCACAACCCAGGCATGTGCCCTGATTGGGAATTGAACCAGTGACCCTTTGGTTTGTAGCCAACACTCAATCCATTGAGCCATGCCAGCCAGGGCACATTAATGTGCATTTAAAAAAATTATCAAAATTGGTGAAATTTTCTGTAGCCATTTTAATATTAAAGATGGAAGAAAACATGCAACATTTCAGGCATTTTATACTTTAGTATTTCAAGAAAGGTAAAAATGCAAAAGAGACACACACAAAAAGATTTGAAGGTGCTGTGACTGATAGAACATGTCAAAAGTGGTTTGCAAAGTTTTTTTGCTAGAGATTTCATACTGAATGATGCTTTGCAGTCGGGTAGACCAGTTGAAGTTGATAGCAATCATTAATTGAAAACAATCAATGTTATACCATGTGGGAGATAGCTGACATAATCAAAATATCCAAATCAATAAAGTTATTGGTGAAAATAAAAAAAAATGTATCTTTTATTTTACAGGAAAACACATATGGACTTTTTGGCCACCCCAATACATCATCTGTACAGTGTGTTGTATGTTCACCACCCCAAGTCAAATCTCTTACTGTCACCGTTTATTTGATATATGATGTTATGTTAACATCGCATGATGTTATTCAATTATTAAAATGCTTTATCTGATTCCAACATCTGTGACAAATATGTAGAAGTTTGTTAGGTTTTAAAAGTAACACAAAACTATGAAGGCTAAAGGAGGAGATAGTTGAGAAATGTGTTGGATACTTTCGGGAAATGAGTTGTATTAAACCTCTCAAATTTTGTTAAGGGGAGATTCACAGCTAACATATGCCATCTAGTGGCAAAAGAAACATCACTTGCACAGTTTTGATAATCCTTTGTGCTCTAAAATTCTCAGTTTTGTGAGTCTTTCTTTAATAAGAGTGACCCCATGAGAAAAATTCTATTGACTTGAAGTTCCACAGTTTTCTTTCCCTTAAACCTCTTATAAAGCACTATCTAATGCATAAAACATTATAAGAAAGTTAAAATGACATGCTTATTAAATCATAATGTAATACATTTAAGCCTGAATTTAATATTTCCCCCATATAACTCAACTGCAAGATTTATCAAACCAGATGCCACTTTATCTTATGACACAGTAATATAGTTACACATTTAGGGTGGCAGACTAAATAATGACTTGAAAATTTTATATTAAGGACAAATCTATACACTAGATCGGTTTCCATACTGTTTATGCTTCTATTTTTAAGTAGAACATTAAACAGCTTTCAAGTTTAATTTTAATAAGATTTCTTGCCATGCTTTTCTTTAAAGCCTGTGCAACTATCTTAGTTGTCTGATGTATATCACACCTTCGAATCAAAGCACTGATCGTCCTCATTCTTCCAGTCTCAGATTTGTACAGGGAGACATTGTGCCAGAGTAGAATCCTTCAGAAACACAAAGGGTATCAGGGGACATAAGAATTCTATTTCCTGCCTTGTGACCAGCTGGCCTAAGGCATTGACTCCCTTTATTACAAGAATATCACCTCTACGAAGAAATAATGAAGGTAGAAAAAGAAGTTATACCCACAAAATAAAACTGAAGAGAAAGTTATTTGTACACAAATTTTCATAACATTGCAATCATTTCTTTAGACTGGAATTAAAAAATTGTGATGACACTTCAATGGGTAAAGAGAAGTATGATTCTTGTGTAACAATCACATTACATTGAAACTGAAATTGGAATTGGAATTCTGTTGTCCTTCTTACGTTGCATGTGTCACATGGGCCTACATTAGAAGATGCACTTTTCAGGTGGCAGACACTCAAAGAATGACTGCTGTCATCAGATGCAAATGACAGTGTCAAAGAAGACAAAGTTGGAGAAAAGGTAGAACAGAACTTTTCCCATACTCACATGACCTTGTGTAGAAACAGTTAACACCAACAACAACCGCAACAAAATGAACACCTTGATTTGGATGACACCAGTTATTATTTTATTATAACAAATATAATTTGAAAACAGAATGTAAAAAAGTGGAAGAAATATCCTATATTACACTGGATATTTAAAGGTCATAACTAAATACATAATTTTCTAAGATTTCACTAAATGTAAACATATTTTTAAAAGTCTATCTTCATTAACATTATGACTTCTTGAACATATTGGTTGCTTCCAAGTTTTGGCAATTATAACTGAGGCAGCTGGACACATCCACGTGCAAGCATTCTCTTGCATATAACTTTTCCAGTCCTTTGGGTTAGTACCAAGGAGTATGACTGCTGATTCATATGGTGAGACTATGTTCAGTTTTGAAAGATTCCACCAAACAGTCTTGCAAAGTGGCTGCACCATTTTGCATTTTTACTGGTAATGAATGACAGTCCCCATTTTTCCACATGCTTTGTTAGCATTTGGTGTTAATGGAATGTTTTATTTTGGCCATTCTAATAGATGTATAGTAGTATCTCACTGTTGTTTTAATTTACAATTTCTTAATGACATTCAACGTTTTCAACATAATATTCAACAATATTCATAATACTAGTCAACATTTTCATGTTGAATATTTCCTGGCCTTCTGCATATCTTCTTTGATGAAATGTATGTTCAGATCTTTGGCCCATTATTCCATCAAGTTGTTTATTTTCTTATTGTTTCATTTTAAAAGTCCTTTGTATATACTAGATAAAAGTCCTATATCAGGTATATGTTTTGAATTATTTCCTCCCAGTCTATGGCCTGTCCTCTCATTCATTTGACATTGTATTTTGCAAAAGATAAGTTTTTAATTTTAATAAAATCTGTTATCAATATATTCTTTCATTGATCATACCTTCTGTGTTGCATCTGAAACCTCATCATCACATCCAAGTCATCTAGGTTTTTTCCTATGCTGTCTTCTAAGAGTTTTTAGTTTAGAATTTTACATTTAGGTTTGTGATTTATTTTGAATTACTTTCATGAAGGGTGTAATTTCTGTGTCTAGAGTCATTTTTTTTTTTTTTTGCATGCACAGATGTCCAGTTTTTTCACTGTCATTTTTTGAGCAGACTTTCTTTGCTCCATTTTATTGGCTTTACTCTTTGGCTAAAGATCAGTTTGCTATATTTTTGTATCTCTGTCTGGGCTCTTACACGTCTAGTCTTTTACCAATACCACACTGTCTTCATTACGGTAGCTTTATAGTACATCTCGAAGGTGGGTATTTTTAGTCCTCCAACTTTGTTGTTCTTCGGTACATGTTGGCTGTTCTGTGTCTTTTGCCTCTCATCATATAAACTTTAGAATCAGTTTGTCATATCCATAAAATAATTTTTGAGACATTTATTAGGATCACATTGAATATATAGATCGAATTAGGCAGAACAGACATCTTGAAAATATTGAGCTTTCCTATACGTATAAATATTAAACACCTCTCCATTTATTCAGTTCTGGGATTTCATTCATCAGACTTTTGTGGTTATCCTTATAATTTTTGTATATATTTTATTGTATTTATACCTAAGGTTTTAAAAATTTTTTTGAAGGTGCTCATGGAAGTGGCACTATGTTTTTAATTTCAAATTCCACATGTTCATTGTTGGCATATAGGAAAGCAATTTTGGCTTTTGTCTACTAACCTTGTATTCGGCAACTTCACCGTAATCACTTATCATGTCCAGAAGTTCTTTTGTAAATTGTTTCAGACTTTCTATATAGATTATCATCCATTTGTGAGCAAAGTTTTATTTCTTCTTTCTCAATCTTTATAACTTTTATAACCTTAAAAAAATCTAACTGAATTAGCAAGGACTTTTAGTATAATGTTGAAAAGGAGGGGTGAGAGGAGACATTCTTGACTTATTCTCAAACAGTGGGAAAGATTCTAGTTTTTTTCCCATTAAGTATGATATTAGCTAAGGTTTTTGTAGATATTCTTTGCCAAGCTGAGGAAGTTTCCCTCTAATCCTAGTCAAGAGTTTTATAATGAATGGGCATTGAATTTTGTCAAATGATTTTTCTATATCATTTATACGATTATATGATTTTTCTTTTTTAGCATGTTAATGTGATGAATTACATTATTATTATTTTTTAATTTTAGTGTTGAACCAGCTGTGCATAGCTGGGATAAATTCTGCTTCATTATGATATAATTCTTTTTATACACTGAGGTTTATTGGCAACAAATTCCCTCAATTTTAGTCTGAGAAAGGATAATTTTGTAGGCTACAAAATTTTAGTTTGGTGTTTATTTTTTCTCAACACTATAAATATTTTACTCTCTTCTCTTCCTGCTTGCATGGTTTCTCAGGAGAAGCCAGATGTAATTTTTATCTTTGTCCTTATATAAGTAAGGTGTTTCTTCCCTCAGGCTTCTTTCAGGATTTTTTATTTGTATTTTTTGTCTGTAATTTGAAAATAATATGACTAAATTAATTTTTAAAAATCTATTGGGGTGACATTGGTTTAAGATTATATAGGCTGCAAATGTACATTTCTATGCTATATATGTGTATGTGTGTATATATATGTGTGTGTATATGTATGTATGTATATTACATTGTGAGCCCACCACCCAAAGTTGTCACCATGTATTTGATCCCCTTTACTCTTTACTGTCTCCTCTACCCCTCTTCCCTCTGGTAACCATCTGTGTATATGAGTTTTTATTTATTTGTTTTTTTGTTTGTTAATCTCTTGTTTTCAGTTTTATATCCCACATATGAATGAAATATGATTCTTTTTCTGTCTGACTTATTTTGTTTAACACGATAGTCTTAAAGCCTATTCATGTTGTTGCAAATGGCAAAATTTCATCTTTTCTTACGACTGAGAAGTATTCCATAGTGTACATGTAACACATCTTCTTTAGAAGAAGGACTCTTCACGTGTTTCCATGTCTTGACCACCATGAATAATGGTGAAATGAACATAGGGGTTGATACATCTTTGTGATTAAAGTTTTCACATTTTGGGGGGCAGGTACCCAGAAGAGGAGTTTCTAGGTTATATGATAACTCTATTCTTCATTTTTTGAGGAGCTTCTATACTATTTTCTATAGTGGCGACCAGTTTACATTCCCACCAGCAGTGACTGAGGATTCCTTTTTCTCCACAACCTATTCAACATTTATTATTACTTTACTTGTTGCTAATAACCATTCTAACAGGTGTGAGGTCATATCTCATTGTAACTTTGATTTGCATTTCCCCAGTAGCTAGTGAAATTGAGCATCTTTTCATATATCTGTTGACCATTTGTAGGTCTTTTTGGGAGACGTGTCTGTTGAGGTCCTCTGTCCATGTTTTAATTGAATTGCTTTGTATGTTTGGTGTTGAGTCGAATGTGTTCTTTATATATTTTGAGGATTATATCCTTGTCAGAACTGTTGATTACAAATATCTTCTCCCATTTAGTTGGTGGCCTTTTTTTGTTTTGTTGGTGGTTACTTTTGCCATGAACAGTCTTTTTAGTTTGATATAGTCCCATTCATTTATTTTACCTTTACTTTCCTTATCTTTGGGGTCAAATTCATAAATCTTTTCTAAGGCCAAGGTCTATAAGTTTAGACTTATATGGGTCTATATGTAATTATTAGGTCTATATGTAATTTATTCTTTCAGGGCTTATTTTAGGTCTTTGGTCCATTTTGAGGTAATTTTTGTGTATGGGGACTCTATTCCCATAGCACTCTATTGTCATTCTTTTGCATGTTGCTTTCCAATTTTCCTAGCACCATTTATTGAAGAGGAATTTTTTTCTCCTTTCTATACTTTTGGTTCCTTTGTCAAAAATCATTTGCTCATATAAGTGAATTTATTGCTCAGCTCTCAATATGTTCCATTGTTCAGTGTACCTGTTTTTCTGCCAATGCCATGTCGTTTTGATTATTGTTGCTTTGCAGTTTAATTTAAAGTCAAGGAGTGTTTAAGCTTTGTCCTTAAGCTTTGTTCTTTTTTCTCAGATTGATTTGGCTAGTCATGGTCCTTTGTGGTGCCATACAAATCTAATGATTTTTTGCTGTATTTTTTTTTTAAATGTCATTTGGATTTTTATGGGGATTGCATTAAATCTGTACATTGCTTTGGATAATATGGACATATTAACTATGTTGATTCTTCCAATCCATGAATATTTTCAATTTCATTGCATCTTTTTTAGTCTGTTTTAATAATGCTTTGTAGCTTTCAGTATGGAGATCCTTCACATCCTCTGTTTGTTAAGTTTATTTCTAAATATTTTATTTTTATTGCAATTGCAAAAGGAATTGATTTTTTTCATTTCTTTTTCTGAAATTTTATTGTTAGTAATATAGGAATATGATGGATTTTTATACATTGATTTTTTACCTTGCAACTTCACTGTATTTGTTTATTGTTTCTAATAGTTTTTTTTTTTTTTTTTTTTTTTTTATTGGAGTCTTCAGGGTTTTCTATATAAAGAATTGTGCCATCTGCAAAAAGTGACACTTTTACTTCTTCCTGCCTAATTTGGATGCCTTATATTTCTCTTTCTTGCCTGACTGCTCTGGCTAAGACTTCCAGAGCTATATTGAGTAAGAACAGTGAGAATGGACACCTTGTCTTGTCCTAACAAGTAAAATCTGAACAGACTGAAAAATGAACTCATCTTGGATCCATAAGGGAGCTGAGGACACAAGACAAATTGCTATACCAAGAATGAAGAGAAAGAAAGACAAATACGGCATGTCCTAGTTTACCTGAGGAGACAGTCATGAGTGGAAACTGTTTTGACAGCCAGTGCTGGGTAGGAAAACTTCAGCTGTGATTGATGAAGTGCTGGAGTGGAGAGTGGACTTCACTGTACCCTTTGGTTCATGAAAAATGATAGACAATGGTCCATAAGAGCCATTTTTCTCATTTTACATCATTTTGTTTCTCCCCAATCACCGTGGTTTCTCTCATTCTTCTTCCTGCCATAGTGGCCATCATGAACGAGTGTTAATAGGTACTTAAATCAAAAAATATACAATAATGTTCAGTGCGAACATTTCAACTTCCATTAATTAAGTTATGTTATGAATCTCATTCTGTTGCTATTTTTAAACTCAAAATTATTCTCTTAAGAACTATGCATATTGCTTTAAATAGATCTACATTGATTCTTCTGATATTGTGCCTATATAATATACTTTTTTATGTATTGACCAAATTTTATGTATCTATTCATTTAGTTATAGACAGGAATGTTGCCTGCAATTAACACACACAGTACAAAAATGTGTGCATGTCAACTTTAATGTATCTGTGCAAGAGTTTCCCTCCATGAAATATTTTTCAGAAAAAATATTACTGGATATTGGGATATAAACAATTTAATTTCTCTTAATTGTTTAAAATTGGTTTCCCAAGTTCATTCATCAATTTCACAGCCCCATAAATATTGAATAATCTAAAATTGCATTGTTTGTTTGTATAATGCAATTTATCATTTTGTTTTACTTTTATTTCTCTTATTTATTGGCAATTCTTATTTCCTCTTTCCTGAGATATGTATTTATATTATTTATCTATTGTTTCTATGGGATTTTGTTTTCTTCTTGTTGCTTTTCAGCATTTCACCTTATATTCTATATATATGTGTCTAATGTAAATCTAGAGTACTATAATATTTAACATTCCTCTGCACGTCTGCAAAATTTATCTTTAAAGAAAATTTATTTCGATGCAAACTGCTAAATTCTCATTTTATATTATGTGTATTTTCATATGTTTAAGAAACTTTCTATTTTATTTTTTGGTATCTTTCTCACTTAGATTTTAAACAATCTGGGAAGGACTTTTTCAAAAGTAAGAAGTAAGGGGAAAACATTATTTTTCATCTTATTGTAATCCAATTTTCCCCAAATCATTTGTTTTAGTGAACCGTCATTTTTCAGACTGCACAGATTGTAGAGTAAGTTCACATTCTACTGTTGACTCAAGGTTCAGCATCCTAACAGTTGTGGTTCTGGGGATACAGGCCCTTGGTTTTATCCCATCCCTGTAGGCTCTACCTCCCTACTCTTTTCTCCCATAATCAACAGAGTTGATTAGAAACTCCAAGGGAACTTTCTCTTTCAGAACATCTATATCCTTCAAAGGTCATGCCCTTTGAATCACTGTTTCTGATCAACCGCAACATCAGAAGAGATACCCCATGTCTTTTGAAAAATTCCCATGGATCACATTACTCTACAGTTTTCCATCAATGTGATTTTCTCTACCCTCCCAAATGTGTACCTAATTTCTCAAGAGGGTGAATACCATGCTAGAACAAAGAAGTAACTGTTCAATTATGATTTGAATTAGATTTCTGAAAACAGTAGATTGAATGAAAGATATTTCCTTTAAAGTGAATGCATTTTATCTAAGACCTGTGTTTATATACAAAAAGTTAAACCTAGAAACAATAAGGTTTATACTGTGAAGTACTAGAAGAAGAGATACAGAATGTAATATAAAAGAAATCTCTTCACATGGAGACCATGTGATGGAACTGCTGATCTTGAACATCATTGTCAATAATTACAACAGGCAATGGATGGACCAAAAAGCCAGCTCCATGGAGACAGTCTACTGCCAATCTTTCCTACACACAAACATTACTTACATGGGCTCAGGCCATTTCAGTTCAGGATTTGTTGAACTTTACCTGGATCATATTGGTTTGATTAAGTCACATGGGCAGAATCATTGGATTGTTTCTGTGTCAATTGTCATACAAGGTGTTATCTAAGACTACTTGGACCTAAAAGGTAGCTGCTGCCACTTCACCTGAAACCAAAATAACACTAGGGTGAGATCGTCTACACGATTTGCATCTGATTGGCAAGGCTTGCTGAGTCCTTTCCTTGTCTGTCCAGAGGTCTGCTTTGACCTACCTGGGAACTTGGAACCTCCATGTGTGACGTGCTCAGTTAGCTTTAGCAGTACAAAACTCCCCACCCGTCCTCAGCTCCTTGTAGAAAGAATTCACTTGCTTCAGTTAGGTGGCACCCTTGTACTGGGGAATTGCCTATCCTTCTGCAGTCATTGTCATCTAGATGATCACCAAAGATGGGATTTTTACTCTTCCTCTGGAGTTGTATACTGTTTTTGCTAGACCACACACAGGAGGAAATAGGGATCACCTCTCCACATGGAGCAGTACCTGAATGGCAGAATTCACCCTGGACTTCTTGAGCACTTACAGCACAAGCAAAAGACAGATCAGTTCCAATTACACATGCAGCAGTGGAAGCTACATTGAATAGGCCCATAGTCCCACCTAAGAGGTCATTTTAATTTTCCTTCTCTGCTACAATTTGCCAAAATCTTACCAGTTGAATCTAAGTATGTTTTTCTTCCTCAAGAGCACGGACAAAGGGGATTAAGCACACTTGTTAGAGGTTAAAGCCACAGCCACTTGGAGGTGATGTGTTCTTCCAGTGGAAAATGGGAAGTGGCGGGGTAGGGAAGCTACAGGAGATCGGTGGGGAAGAATTCTCTCCTTTGATCCCTAGCTCCAGGGTGGGCACTTCCTCCTCCCATGTGCACCTCCAGACTTTATCAAGCAAGTCCAGGGACTCTTTTCTGCTCTACCCTCCCCAGACCCATTACCTTGGCTTCTCCCTGTAGTTCTTGGTGCACTGGCCACCCTCGTCTCTCAGCAGCCGCTCCTGGAAGGACTCACGTAGAATGTGACTTGGGTGCATGTATTCAACAGAGCTATAAAAGATTGAGTCCTTGTCCTCCCTGAAGTTCCCCAGCATACCGCCTATTCCCCAAAGCAGAGGAGGTCAGGATAAATGGGGAAGGAAGGGATAAGGACATGGGAAAGGGGAGAGCAGCTCTGCCCCAGTAAGGAGACAGCATTTGTGTTCAGTTTCAAGGTGTTTTAGTCTCTTGATCTCTCAGGCTCGAGAATCTTTTAATGTTTTCTGTACTTTTAAAGTTCAATATCCTTATAGCTGGCACCATTTATTTCAGCTATAGGGCCCCTTATTGCCCCACTGCCACGGTCACATTTCTTTTCTTCCTCCTCTTCCTCCCCTTTCCCCTCCTTCATCCCCTAACCCTCCCTGGGGAAGAGTGAGCATTTCAGGCAAATTGTTTCAACCCTATCTATTGCTGCTTAGACTGATTCACATAAGACATTAAGGACCTCGTTTTTCCATCTCATCCATCTCTTTGGCAAGGCATATAATATAACTGACCCTAGGAATTCTAATAACTCCAAATCCAGCCCACCAGAACTAGAACCCTCCTCCTCCCTCTCCAAAAAGTGGTGTCTTCTGTGTCAGTATTTCATCTTTGTCAAAACCATCAGAATCTAGGGTTTTATCCTATAAATATTTAGTTAAATGTTTGCAAAATACTTTTTTCTATTTTATTTTATTTATTTTTTCTTTTTTTAATCAGTATTTTTTAATTGTTGATATTGTACAGTTTTCTGTCTTTTACCCCGCACCCAGCCCACCACCCCAGCCCTCCCCACCTTCCTCCCATTTCCACTCCCCATAGTTTTTTGTCCATGAGTCCTTTATACTTGTTGCTCTAAAGCAAAATACTTTTGTAATCAAATACATTCAGAATGCATTCTAGATATCCACAGCAATGTCATTGATATTTTATAGGGAACCATTCTGTATGGTGTGGGAATGTAGCCCAGATCCCACTTGGAAAGGCCAGTGGGGAGCGAGGTTCTGGCACACAGGAGTCACGCCCACAGATAGGTTCTCCTGTGCGGAATCAGGCCTGCATTGTACCTAGGCTGCTATGAGACTTGCTTTTGCTAAAACTCCCTCACCCTTAGCTGAGGCAGCAAGTACTTACTCTAACTTCCTAAAACCTGAGCTAAACCTCCCAAATATGGAGTGTAACCAGTTCAACCACTTTTCCCCCTGATCTGCAACATCCTTCCCTTTGAAGTAATGACTAACATTCTTTCTTTTGTTATCTGTGAAAGGTAATTACCTGCAGCAAACCTGGGCATAGTAAATGAGGACCATCCTCAATGAAATGTACCCAGAAAAGCAATAAAAGCTTGTCCAGGCAGGGGTCGGAGCCCTCTCTCCCACTTAGAGAGTGGCCATGCCGTCCCTTTTTCTCCACAGGATTTCAGAAGTCTGTGTGTATTTGTCTCTCGTGGCCACAGCACGTGGATCCTGCAGGCTAGGATCCTCATCAATATTTTATACATTTTAATAAGAATTTATTTTTAAATAAACCTTTATATAAATTATTATTTAAGATGCACCATTCAAATTTTAAAATGAATAAACTTTAAATACATTGCAGTATTATCCAATTCTGAAAGATTGTACACATAATTCTATTTTAATACATATTAAAAATTAAAAAGTAGTGAAACATGCTTCCAAGGACATGACAATTAAATTCAATGTAAATATCATGACTGGGACCTGGAACAAAAATAGGACATTAGTAGAAACTAAGAAAGCGTGAGTGAAGTATGGACTTCTATTAATAATAATATATCAACATCATTTCATTAGTGGTAGTAAATATAAGACATTAAAAACAGAACAAACTGAATATAAAGTATCTGGGATGTCCTGGTACTAGCTTTGCAAACTTTCTGTAGTTCTAAAACTATTATAAAGTGAAAGTTCATTTAAAAAATGCTTCCTAGGTCTGTCTCAAAATTCATAAGAATTTTAACTGAATTATTTAACTTTGAAAAAAGTAATGCATGCATGTGGTATATAATTACAATGGTACAAATAAGATATTTTAAATAAATTACTGTCACTTATGTAAATGTGAGGCCAATTTTCTCTTGATTTATGTATTACTAGCTGACTTACACAAAGGCCCTGGGGAATCATTAACTATTTCTAAATAGTGATACACAAATCTTTGTTTCTACCCTCCTGAAGCTTTCTCAACAATGAAACACAGCTTAATTAAAAATCAAGAACCAGGGATGGGTGAAAAAAATGAGGACAATAAGAGGTACAAACTTCCAGTTGTAAAACAAATTAGCCATGGAGACCTAGTGTACACCACAGGGAATATAGTCAGTGACATGGTAACAGCTTGGCATGGTCACAAAGGGTCACTAGGCTTAGTGTGGTGATTATACTGTAAGGTGTGCAAATGTTGAATAACTATTTTGTATGCTGACTAATTTTAATAAATTTTAAAAAATCAAAGCCTGGGTGTGATCAGATTCATTTAAATTGCAAATGTGGCACTATAGACCACCCTTATTACTAAGGCCTGTTCCTACATGAGGAGAAAACAGAAATTAATCTCAATCAGGAGTTTGCTAATCCTGTACACTATAATGAAACACTAATTTTTAAAAACTGTGTTTATTAGGGGATAAATTTAATGGAAAAAATACAGCAAGATGGCAATTCAAAAAATATGTTATTAGTTTTTTTTTTTTAGAGAGGAGGGAAGGGAAGGAGAGAGGGAGAGAAACATCAATTTGTGAGTGAAATATCTATTGCTTGGCTTTCACATACCCCACACTAAGGGGATTGGCCCACAACCCAGGCATGTGCCCTGACTGGGAATCGAACCAGAGACCTTTCAGCTAGTGGGATTATGCCCAACCCACTGAGCCACACCAGTAAGGATGAAACACTGGTATTTTAAATATGTTAAAAGCATAATTTGGCAAGTGATACTTTAGCAGATTTCTAAGTCTGATTGTTGTGAGGCCTTAAAGGTTTTGAATAACCATATCCACTTTTTAGTACTTTACGATAGTATTGGCCAAAATGGAAAAAATGAAAACACAAATGAGTGGGATTGCTAATTATATGGAGTTAACAGCAGAGACAAAGAGATCTGATCTTAGATGAGATCCTGTAGCCATTGTTTGAAGCATCATTTGATTACTGCAGTTTATGCATATGGAAGTTGTCAGTGTTAGCCCTGCAGAAGACAGGGCAGCCATACACAGTGGAAGACTGAATGTGAAAGCAGAGGTGTCAGTACACGCACAGGAAGCATGGGGAAGAACAGGTCAGGACTTCCTCCACCGACAGTGATCAGTACCAGCCCATGAAGGTTTGACTACTGCAGTCCACTGCACTACTAAAATGAGGTTTGTTGTTTAAAATCTCCACCAAGAATTCACTCATGGGAGACTCCAAGAAATGGAGATTTGAGAGCTAAACCTAAGCTTATTCAGCAGCAGTGTGGATTTCATTAAAATTTGATTTCTATCTAATACGCCTATGGTATGTGAAAAGTATCGTTTGACTTCATCTTTTGTCTTGAACTTCTGTATTTTCATATAAGTATTTTCACTAGAGCACCTCTATAGAAATCAAAGAATTATAGTACACATCATTCCCAGAATCAGCAGTATGTTCCTGCATTAACTTATAATTACTGTTACATAAACATTTATTGATCCATAATATTTGGAATATAACTTGCATTATTTGTCTGAAAGAAAAAATTAGTTGAATGTTTCATTGTATATGGTAGTATATTTTTTCTGGATCGAAAATTATGCATATGATTTTCTAGAATTTTTTTGTTTTATTCAATTTCTAATGATTTTATTTTCCAGTTTTTTAAAACTAGTCTTTCCTCATGTAACATTGGTGAAGGATCAAGAATTATTACAAAAAGTTGGGATGAACATTAATTTTGCTCCCTCTGATACCCTATAAAATCAAAGCCTGGTTTTCTGCATGTCTGCTTATTCTGACTATTTGCAATAATTTAATAGAACAATGACAAATAAAAGTACCTATTTATTTGCATAGATTTTAGGCATAAAATAAGGGTGAAACATGACAGAAAGTACTTTTGAGTTTTTGATAAAAGATCATCACATTCTCATGTAGTTCTTTATGGTTTCAGGAGGTAGAGTCAGTTGCATAGTTGTGAACAGTATTCAGTGTTTTGTTTTTTATTTTGTTTTTATTTCAGTCTCCAACACAATGCTTCTTTACAGTGGCCATGAGAATGGGCCTTGGAGACCTCCAGCTGTGCAACATAACTGGCCCAGGGCCTTGTGTCTGCTCTTGGAAATGTGTCTCTGAGTACGTGCGTGCCCAGACCACACTTCCCGTGGGCTGCTCCCAGCCAAAGACTGAAGCAACAGGGACCCTTAGAGAGACCCTCTCCTGAGAGACAAGGGACTCATTGCATAGCATTTTCCTTTATGATCTAATAAGAAACTAGTTTTTTAAATTTATTATTTTAGCCAATCAATATTTACTAATATGGTTACCATATTTTGTCTTTGTTTTGGCATATTTTATGTAATGCCTTCTTTTTTTACTGTTTTTCCCCTCAATCTTTTCTTGAGTAATTTCTGTGTATGTACACATTTTGATAATTAAATGGTTTATATATTACGATAGTAGTTACATTTTAGCTGTAGGATAAACACTTCCATTTTTATTTATTTATATTCTGTTGATTGAATCTCTACTATGAACAGTGATATTATTAATACATTTTTCTTTTTCTCCTCCTCCGTACCTTTTAATTTTATTTAACTTTATTGACTTCTTGGTGGATACCTTTATAACCTCTTTTATTTGATGCATTACTAATTAATTAATAGTAATTTTTAATTATTTTATTTTCATTTATTTATTTTAGAGAGAGGAGAAGGGAGAGAGAAAGAGAGGGAAACATCAATGAGTGGTTGCCTCTTATGCACCCCCAAGTGGGGGTCTGCAACCCAGGTATATACCCTGACTGAGAATCGAACTGGTGGCCCTTTGGTTCATAGGCTGGCACTCAATCCACTGAGCCACACCAGCCAGGGCAAATTAACTAATGTTTAATCCTTTCAATAAAACGTAAGGAAACGGCTTTCTTATACCACTTCTATCTTCCCTTCTTCTTTTGATTATTAACATCATTTCTACATAATCAGGGCTTATAATATTTATAGTTTGTTCTTTGTTGGAATCTTCAATGATATTGGTCTAACTACTAGGGTAAAAAGAATGTCAATTCCTGGCTCACTTCTGTTCATGATGGAGTAGCCAGGATTGGTTTTACACATCTCCCTTAAAAAAAAAAAAAAAAAAAAAAAAAAAAAAAAACCTAAAAAACAAAGCAAAGCACAGAACTGAAACAAAACATACCACACAATCACTGCATGACACACTGAACAACAGGCTTCCAGTGCAGCGATGCCTGAGGGGAGAAAACCAAACAAGGTCAGCTCTGCAATGGCCACAGCTCACTGTCTGGAACTTCAGTCCACACCACCGGGAGGCAGAACCCAAGCAAACCTGGTGATCTGCCTGAGTTAAGGGATAAGATAGGCTTGAAAATTCGGGAAGTCAATGCAGCTAGAACTCATGGGACCGAGAACCAGGGAAGAGAAAGCAGCAAGGAAAAGGCAGAGCTGAAAACCTCTTTCTGAGACTAATTTAATACAGAACATCATGCTCAGTTGAAGACTCCTTCAAGCTCATTAATCTGTTGCATAACTTTATTAGAATGTAATATAATGATTAAAAATGCCAGAGCATTTTAGTCAGACTTAAAATTTAATTTCCTTCCTCTTCTTTATGTAATTTTATATTAAACAGCTCTAATAGGACAGCTGCAACCAAAGAAAGAGATCATCTTTTCTAAAATAAAGAATACAAACAAGTCAGCAGTGTGGTTATGACAGGTAAGGGTAGAAAGAGGAAATAGAATTTGAGCACGCGATGGCCAGATGTGGCTGCATTGTGTTATGCCATTTCATTAGTATTAACAGCCTTCTGTTTGAGAGCAGGAGACTTTTAGACCATGCAGGGAAGTTTGATGAAAACTATGAAGCTAATGAAAAACTGCTTACATATCATAACTTCATTAGCTGTAAATAGTTGGGCATTCTCCTTTTGATAAAAGAAAGGACTTCAGCAGACAGGAAAGTTCAGGTAAAAGCAACCACATAGACTTCTTTTAACTAAAGATATGCAAGATATTTTTTTAATTGAATGTTTGAGTTCTTATTGTTTCTTTTGCACATTATTACAGTTCCAAGATTCTTAAAATGTTATGATTGATTAAACAGAGATGTTTTCAAAACAGTTCAAAGCTTTTTAGGTAATAATAATAGCCAAATACTCCTTCTAAGATAAAACAATATTTTGCATTTTTTAGCCCAGGTTGAAATTTGCAAGGAACTCAAATTATGTTTAGTTCATTTTTCTAACTTACATTTGGCTTGGAATACTTTGCTTAATTATACCCTAAATCTGATATTAGCAGAAGAAAATGAAGTAGTCAAGAGTCTTCTTTAATTGAGCATGCCACTAGATACTCTGTGTACATTGCTTTTGAATTTTCTCAATAACTATGAGAAGTAGGTGTCATATCTTTTTTATATATAAAATCTGAAATCTGAATAGATCAACCTAGAAGTAACCTATAAACCTAAATTGGAAGTGTAAGATGAGAAACAGGAAAGAGAAAGTCCCAATAAGTCGAAGATTTGAGAGATTTGAGAGTGAGGGATCAATCATTTCAAAAGAAGCCCTGGCAGGTAGCTTAGCTGGTTGGAGCATCATCCTGATATACCACGGTTGCCCTTCTGCCTCTGGTCAGGGCACACACAAGAAACAACCAACGAATGCATAAATAAGTGGAAAACAAATTGATGTTTCTCTCTGTCTCTCTCTGTCTCTCCCCTCTCCAAATAAAAGTGAACAAACCAACAAGGCCCTCCCAAACAGCAAGAGACCCAGGAAAGAAGGAAGGGATAGTGTTCACTGGATTAGGATATGGAAGTCATTGGTGATGATTCCAAAGTTCTTGCACAGTCTAAGGACAGAAGAGAAAGTGGAAACTGAAGAAATTGAAAATAGATACCTGCTTTAAAAAGCTCAGTTGAAAATGGAGTAAAGATATGACTGGCATTAGTGTCATGAGTAAGTTAAAGGAGAGGAGGTATTCTGTTTATCTTTAAAATTATTTATTAGAAAAGCATTATGCTAAGTGAAATAAGCCAGACGGTAAAAGACAAATACCATATGATCTCACCTATAAGTGGAACCTAATCAACAAAACAAACAAGCAAGCAAAATATAACTGGAGACATTGAAATAAAGAACAAACTGACAGTAACCAGAAGGGAGGTAGGAGGGGATAATTGGGGGAAAAGGAGGAAGGGTTTTCAGGGACATCTATAAAGGACACATGGACAAAACCTAGGTGGGTGGGGTCAGGGGTGGGAGGAGTGATGGCTGGGGTCGGGGGTGGGGGGAAAGTGGAGATAACTGTATTTGAACAACAATAAAAAAGTTTTGTATGTCCCCCCAAATAAAAATAAAAACACACATATGCACAAAATAAAACTAAGGGAAATTTAAACATTATCACTTTGGAAAAGGTCTTATCAGTATGTCGAATTTAGAGGGAAGCTCAGGGTCAAATTTGTAAATAAGGAAAAGTTTACTTTCCTTAGTGTGTCAGTTCTAGACTTTCTAGAAAAATTCAAAACTATCTTTGTGATTTCATGTGTGTTTCCTACTCTTTCCCTTAGTTTTAATCTTATAAATAGACTTCCTTCTGAACAACACAATTTTTTAGGGAATCACTCCTTTCCTTAGGTAATTCTGGATGTTTTGACCTCCTAAAACTGATTTCAAATCAAGTGTACCATCACTACTGATATTCTCTGGTATAAGATTTTTTCCATGACCTTTCATATGCAGCACTTTTTCTTTTATTTTTCTGATTTTTGACACTGTCTCTCCCAATTGATATTTTAGAACTTAATGTTTTTCCTCAATACCCACAAACTAGGTGCATTGCATCCAGAAACACTACTACTACTACTAATAAAAATACATGTAATCCACTGTTCCGCATGGAAAATTTTGAAGAACACCGATTTTCACATAAAAATGAGCTAACTCTCTGATTTGATATTTAGGACTCTTCATATAGACCCTATCACTTCTTTTCAGTGTACCCCCCGCCGCTCCCCACCATGCTCATTCTGGCACCAGCACTATCCTTCCACTTGTCTGAATTACTTGCTAAAATCATTTTATATGTACACATCTCTCCATATCTTGCTTAATTAATCCTCTTTGCTTGGTATGTTTTCTCTTATATTTTGCCTCCGAGGCTACTGTTTATTCTCTAAAAAGATGTAAAGCATTTAACACTAAAGCATTCAATACTTTGAGCTATTCTCTTAATTGGAGAGCATGAATGAAGATGTAAGAAAAAAGAGTAAAGTATATACTGCTTAGGAAAGAAAAATGTTCATGTATCTGTAAAACCTTCTATCACAATATATACTATTGATTTATTTAAAAATATAGTTTATATTTTAGGATGCTTCAATGCAGTGCCAATACTTCCTTGACTTACCCCATTTCTTTAGGTTAAAATATTTCTTAAATAGCTTAATTAAGCTTATATAGTAAATTTCTAATAAACTTATCATGACACATTTAGTGAGACAGAGTTTTTTCCTCCAAAGATTGGAATTTCACTAAATTTTTAGTATTTATAAAAAGCAACATGCAATAATAAAACAAAGCAGCAGGTGGAGCTCAAGAATATATTAAGACGTACTTACACTTATTTTTATTATTACCTGACACTTCTCTTTTTACAAGTATATTGTGCACTTACTACCAGATTCTGGCATTTTCAAACTTATTGGATAGGTTACGTTTATCCAATGTTTAAGAAAATAAAGACACAGTGATAGAGATTAATAATTATATTTTAACAATATTTATGCTTTAATAACAATGTTTTATGATGTATATTTTTAAAATGATATGCATTTAAAATATATTAAATGGTTGTTTTACTTGAAATTTTTCCTTTGTAACTCTACCCCTAATCATTACCTGATTAGGAATCACTCAAGAAAAAGTTGATCCACACGTTATGACTATCGTATCCCCAGTTCACATCCCATCTCCAACAATTACTTCTTGAGAAATTTCATCTCACCCTAATTAAGCTTTCTGTGACTTACCCTAGTGCAGGCAAAGTTAGTCAGTTTTACTAAGTGCTCTATTATCATCAACTATAGTAATTTAACTGCAATTAATAATTTAATTTTCTATTCTCCAGCTGGGTTATAAACTCTATTTCCACAGCACCTAGCGCAGAGCCTGACATGTGGTTTGTACTCTGTACACACTCACTTCATTGGATGGCAGGAGATGTGCGTTTGGAGGATAGGAAAGAACAATGAGAGAAACAGAAACTCTGCATAAAGTAAGGCACATACAAGGAAAATAAGTGATGGGGAAGGAATAGTGGCAGATTTGCAAATGCCTTGTTTAAATCCATAATTAGCTTTGGTAAATACAACAGGACTGGCATTGTGGAGTAACTTTGGATCAGTTTTGAGTCCATAATAATACTTTGAAGGGACACATTTCTGACAAGCAATACCAAAAGTCAGGCAGCTCACTTAAGTGAGTGAAACAGGGTTGGCCGGAATTACGGAAAACTGAGAGCACATGCTGCATCTGAAGGACACACCACTTACTCAGGTCCTGAAGCTAACCGATATGCAGAAGTGTGGACTAAATATTTTAGAGTCTTAAATCCTACATCAGAAGCCAAAATCAAATCTCATAATTTTATGAATTGTTAATTAAATTTAAAGTTTAAAAACAATATCTGGTTTTAAAAAAAATATGTCTGTGCAGTTGATCTGTCCCAAAGACAATCAATCATTCTGCCTTTCCTTGACTCAGTAGGCAACAGCAGCAATGACAGAGAGGCAGTGGCAGACTCCAGGAACAGCTGGGAATCACACTGAATAGGAGTAACTGTGGTACACACACACACACACACACACACACACACACACACACAGAAATACAGAGTTATAAATACAGATATACAGTACCTGAACTATGGCAATTCTTCCTGTCCTGTTGTTCTCTCCTTACCCACTCTCTAATTTATTTTAAGCCATAAGTTAAAAGGGAATGTTCCAAAAGTTGTCTTTTTAAAATGATCAGTTTCTTTCTTTATTTCATTTATTCAATATAGTGCTGTTTTATTACAAAGTTAACATATGCTCCATGAACATCCAAAAATATGGAAGGGAAATCCCTCCACTTGATTTTATTCCACAGCCACAGCAACAATAAACAACTTGATTTATATTCTTTCATAAATATACAACTCTTTAAATACAAAAATATATACATTACAATGTCTTATGCATAGTTCAATCCGTTCTTATACAAGTGAATATATTGTGTGTATATTTTATAATAGCATATTATAATCTGGTTCTGCAATTTATATTTTATTATGGATATCTGCCACTACACCTGCATTTAACTTATCCAAAGGGAAATATGTTTAACCAAATAAAAAGGAAGTAGGAAAAAATCTAAAAACCATACAGACATTTCTGTTAAATGAGCAGAACGTCCCCGAGTCACTATAGACAAAAACTGTCCTTCCATTTACTTTGCTCCCTCTGTAGATCTCGGTTTCTAAGATTATCAGTGTGTTTTCTCGGGTGAGCTCTTGTAGCCCTAAGTTTGACATAGCAGATGAAGCACATATGTTTTGTAAAACATCCACTTTATATAGAAGTTACCTAATTTACTCAGGGCCATTCTCTCCAATGTGACACCTTACAGAGAGATTTTTAAGGCTAATTTTTATTACAACTAAATTTAGCTTTCCATATTGTCTTTAGAACCAAACTCCCTGTCAAGGCAAACTCTATTGCAAGTTTCTATCCACTTTTTAAAAAATGAAATGTACTCGGGTGACATTGGATAATGAGATTATATAAATTTCAAGTGTATGTTTCTATGATACATCATCTGTATATTGCATCAAATGTCCACCACCCAAAGTCAAATCATCTTGCATCGCTGAATATTTGCCCCCCTTACCCATCACTACCCCCCAACTCTGCCCCCGGTAACCAGCATACTGCTCTCTGTGTTTACATGTTTTTGTTTGCTTTTCTTGTTTGTTCATTTGTTCCTTTCAGTTTTATATCCCAAATATTAGTGAAATCATATGTTTCTTAAATTTTTCTGACATTTTGCTTAGCATAATATTCTCAAGGTCTAGCCATTTTGTCATAAATGGCAGTATTTCATCTTTTTGTGACTGAGTAGTATTCCTTCATATATGTGTACCACTTCTTCTTTATCCAATCATCTTTCAAAGGATACTTTGACCCGATCATTTTTCTCAGTAGAAGATTAGTTCATTTTATTTGTATATAGTGGTGCATTTGCTGATTCTCTACAGACACACATTTACCTGGGGAGAACTAGTGTCCTTTATTTTTATTATTTTTCATGACTATTTTACCTATTCTACAATAATTACTTCTTCCAGATAAATTTTACAATGAATTTGAAGAACACAAATTGGTTTTGTTAGAATTCTGAATGGAAATACATTAAAATCAATAATACATATTTATTACTGTTTATTGAGTTCCTCTTTTATGCCAAGTGTTTTTGGCCATAACTCTCTATAGTAAACATTACATTGTTGATGCGGACACCAGCTAGCAGTGTCCGAGTCATTATGGATGAAATAAAACATACACACGGACTACTGAGTTTGGTGGAGGAAAAAGGATGACAGTGTGGCTTTTCTCTCAAGGGGAGCAAAACCCTCGACCTCCGCCATGACAGGCCTTTTTTCTATATCTCCTCCCATTACAAGATGGTCCTCACTCACCATCCCCAGTTACAACAAAAGGAGTCAATGCCCCTAATCATATCACAGAAGAAGGATATTAACAAATGAAAAGGCAAAAGTGGTTGAGCAGGTTACACTGGTCCCTGCAAGGTTTAGCATGGATTTTAGGAAGTTACAATAAGCATTTGCAGGGTGAGGGAGTTTTCAGCAAGAAGCAAAACAGCTTAGATGTATTGCAACTCTGATTACCCACCAGAGAACCCATCTGTGGGCGTGGGTCCTGTGCATCTCCGAGTGGGAGCTGGGCCCATGCCACACAGAAGGATTTGCCACACATTGTTATCATATATATTATACAGACAAAAACATGGAGACTCAGAACAGTTAACTAATAGTGACTGAGTTATTTAGTCAGTGGGCATTAGGGATAAGATAAAAAGCAGACTTGGAAACTCCTTACCTAAACTGTGCCTTCTCATCCATTTTTAGTATATATATATGTGTGTGTATATATATGTGTGTGTATGCACATATATGGAATATAATTATATATATACATATGTATATAATTTCAATTTTGGGAGAATTTATTTCTTTACAGTACTAAACCTTCCCAGCCAGGAATGCATTATCTGTTGTCTCTTCTCGTGTTCAAATAGCATTCATCATGATCGTCATCATCATGTAATATCTGTCATTAAGGTACTGCAATCTTATAAATATGCACACACACTTATTCACCATTTAAACATGTCTTTATCACCATTTTCCATGATGACTCATGTTATCATGTTAACATGTTTCCATGTTATCTCATGACTCTATTAATCAGTACATTTACCAATTTTTTGCATCAAGTACAGACTGGTTTAAGAAAAAGATCACTTTAACTATATTGCAGTGAATTTAGCCTGTGTAAAACTAAAGCTAAATTTCACTCTAGAAAATCCTAAAAATAGGTTTAAAATGTAAGCAGGCAAAATAAACAACAAAAGAATATAATTTTAAAATATTGGTAAATATTCATATTTAAATAGATTGATCTAACTCTAAAATTTACTCAAAGTGGGGTAAATTCTTCTAACTAACTCAAATCTTAATTAGAAACTATTGACATTCATTCTATGATTCTGATGCCCATTTCCTTCCCATTTACTGCCAAAGAGCAGACGGAAGTAAAATTCTCTCAGCAGAGACAACAAATAAACCTAAAAACCTTGAGGACCACTAGGGGGCATGTTCTGCTTTTTTATCAGAGAGATTGCACTTGAGCTTTTCTCCTTTTCAATTTAAGAAGCCCTGGTAAACAGGTGAAGAATTGTAAAATCAATAACGATTACAAAAATAGTTAAAAGGTTTAATTTTCTTTCTAGAAAAGCAATGAATACATTTTAGAGACAATTTAATGGACTGGAAAAAATAAAGAGACAAAATCCAAGAGCAATTTTTATTAATAGTTGGCAAATTTTGTCAGTCACATACAAAATTATGTTAATATTGCACATATATTTTTATAATATGAATGCTTTTAGTTTTCTTTTATACACTTAATTGGATCCAACATATTTACATAGCATTGCAATATTTGTTTAAATGAAATTTTTGTCTTTTTTTGTATTTTTTAATTGTTGCTCAATTACAATCGTTCCCATTTTCCTACCATTACCCTAACCTTAACCCTACCCACCCCCAGCTCCCACATTCAATCCTCCCCCTACTGTTGTCTTTGTCCATGGGTCCTTTATAAATGTTCCGTGATGACCCTTCCCCCTCTATCCCCATTATCCCCCTCACCCCTTCCTCTCTGGTTACTGTCAGTTTGTTCTTTATTTCCATATCTCTGGTTCTATTTTGCTTGCTTATTTATTTTATTTTGTTCATTAGGTTCCACTTATAGGTAAGATCATATGGTATTTGTCTTTCAACATCTGGCTTATTTCACTTAGCATAATGCCCTCCAGTTCCATCTATACTTTCTGGGAAGGGGCAAATGACTCCACACCAAGAAGACAAAAAACCCAATTATAAAATGGGCAAAAGACTTGAACAGACACTTCTCCAAAGAGGACGTACAGAGGGCCCAGAGACATACGAAAAATACGCAATATCACTAGCCATGAGATAGATGCAAATTGAAACCATAATGAGATATCACTTCACAGTGATCAGATTGGCCATTATAAACAAATCAACAAAGAACAAGTGCTGAGAAAAGGAAACCCTAGTGCACTGTTGGTGGGAATGTAGACTGGTGCAGCCACTGTGGAAAACAGTATGGAATTTTCTCAGAAAACTGCAAACGGAACTGCCTTTTGACCCAACAATTCCACTGCTGGGATTATATTCTAAGAATCCCGAAACACCAATTCAAAAGAACCTATGCACCCCAACGTTCATATCAGTGTTATTTACAACAGCCAAGTGCTGGAAATAGCTTAGGTGCCCACCAGTAAATGAGTGGATTTAAAAACTGCAGTACATTTATGCAATGGAATACTGTGCAATTTTTGTCTTTTTTATATTCCATTTTATATCTATAATAATGTGGTGCTCGAATGTCCCTTTATTATTAGGTATTTAGGTTCTCTCTGATTTTCATTAATATAAACCATGCCCTGAAAAGTATATCAGTAAGAGCATAACTGCAGACAGACTTGGACTCACATCTCAACTATATCAATTACTATTTGAAATGTGGGGTTAATTACTAACACCTTTAACTTCAGTTTTTCCTCTTTACTTAAAATGATGGGTAGTATTAGAAATAGTGTGTACAAGGCAATTGTTAGGATTAAGTGACTTAAAACACATAGAAAAGAAGGAGCTCAGAATACAGAAAGTACTAAATATGTGCTAATGCATTATAATGTGTTATTGTTAAAGTTTTTGTACATGAATCTGCATTTCAGATTATTTCTCTAAAACAATTTCTGGAAGTAGATTTGCTCATTCAAAAGTCAATGATCCTTACTTCCAAATTGTTTTCCAAAAATAGTTGAGCTATTTTACAATCTAAAGATATTTTAAAATGCTAAGATTTTTCATCAATACAAAAACAGTAAATAATTCATTCAGAGAATAACGTGGTTTTGAGAGACACTGGAACTCCTATTTGTCTTTAGATGTAAAAACAGAAGATGTACATCAGAAAGCATTACATGTATCTGATTTTGATTTTGTCTTTTTTACAAGATCAGACAATCTGAATTTCACAAGATCTAGCAAGAATTTTATGAGCACACACACACATGCATATCTTATTTTCTTGAGAAGGGGAAACAATAGTCCTTGTAAATCTCAGGAAATTGTGTCTCAAGAAAAGTAAAGAATTGCAAGTCCAAACATAACCCTCTTAAAATATGTGACCTGCTGATCTGATTGAAGAACTTCAAATGTGTCTTTGTTTTTCTGGGCCAGGTATGTTAATCAGTGTAAACATATGGTATTAACTTTTATCCTATTTCCTTTGGTTTATACTGTCTGTAACCTTTTCTAAAAACTAAAAGTAACAAGTTAAAGCGTCTATTAAATAATATGCTGTATAATGTATATGTTATTATCTCGAAGCTCACTTAAAATATAAATAATTGGAGCCTTTGAAATAAGTTCCAGCCACCTACTTTTGTTGTCATGCATCCAGTTAATAAATGTACTAAAATGTTTTAGTCATTTAATTTGGAAGCATGTACAATTGTTTTGACCTATTGACTAAGTACATCTAATTAGAAGACATTGAAATATAAAGCACAACACTATTTACATTTATTCTTTTCTTTTTTTGGGGGGGCTGCTAACTATATATTTGCAGATAGCTAATCAAGAACCAATTTCTTTTAGGTGCAAATATATTTATTATTCTATTTCTCTATACATCCATATATTCAGAAAGCAGGAAGCCTTGAAAGTTAAATGTATTTTGAGTATTTCAAAAACAATAGGTAAACTGGTAAACAAAAACAAATAAACCAAATGAAGTTAATTTCCCCTTTGGGTCAGGATAAAAACCATGGAAAAATAGGTGAGCTTTTGACTGAATCATTTATATAAAACTGAAAATTTTAATTATTTTAAAGAGAAAGATATGGTTTCCTTAAAATGGTTTTCCTTAATCTTCACTCTTCCGGGGCTTTCTGGATTTTAGATAAGAATGTCAGCTATGCTAATGTGAAAGCTGCTTATGAAAGGATCAGATTAAAGAGGTCTGAAATACAAATAACTATTGAAAAGTAAGTTGCTGAACACTTACCCTGCTTATCTGTTTTAACTGAGAGTTGCACACAGACATTATAAGTAAGAGAAAGTAGACTTTTATCTACTCAATTTATAGTTCTGTTGAATTTGATTACTTCTTTCTTCTTTCCAATCTTATTTAGTTGATATTACACAGATAAAGTCCAAGGGAGAAGATTGTAAGTGGAATGCAAGCATGCGGAACCAGAAAGTCTTATGAAAAGTTAGACTGAGAGATTATTCATAGGTCTCAAATCTGTCTGTTACCAATTTGAAAGAAATATCATAAGATAATAACACCAAAGATGTTTTCATGATATCAGTAACAAGTTGCTCATTTTTGAATCTTTTCTACCAAGCCAAGAATTTGGAGCAAATACTAAAACTCCCCAGTCTCAGCAATGAACTTTGGAATAGAAATGAAATGATTTGGAATGTTAAAGAGTGAATGAATGTTCTACCTTAACTTATCTAATGAGATATTTAAATAAATTAATTTAAATAAATTTAAATTTAAATAAAAAAGTCTCAGATTCCTTGTAGCTCCTTCTATTTGTAATGGAAGAAAGTCTCTTATGAAATGGGTTAGTAGGTCAGGTTTCCTGCTCTTTCAATATCAGGGAACCCCTTTAGAGATGAATGCTAGTGAAAATGAAAGACTCAGGATTTCCTACTAATTGTCCTGCTTTAAAAACGAGGTCTTTTTTCTCCTCTAACATATGTTCTCTTACTTATGAACAGAGATTCTCACAGGTCTTGGAAATGAATCGTCTAAACGTAAGGTGTTACTTATTCAAGATGATAGTGTTAACTTAGCCCTATAGTGTCCATGGTAGTCCTAGACTTTAAACATTTTATGCCTAAAGAGCCACAACTACCTTGTTTCATTACTTGTTTATTTACTGCAAGACACTCTCCACAAATATTTGTTAAATGAATGAAGTTCACTAATATAAGCAACATAGACCATGCCCCTACTGAGTAACCACATTTCTCTTTTAATTTCAATTAACTAAAACCAAGTAACCACATGTTCTTTTTAAATTATTTCTATCAAACTTACATGCTTCCATAATTTCATAGCTTCATATCATGAGTTGTATAAAATTCCCCCTTTTCATTTGGTCCTGAAAAAATACTCTTAAGAATAGTATTTATAATTCTATTATAATAGGGCGATCTGTCTCACTCCCCAGTTTCACCTGGTTTATACGCGCGCAAATGTGGGACCACCTGGTCTACTAGCCGTGCCCCTCCACTATCCGCTGCCTCGCTGGGTTTGCTCACTGCCACCCTTCACCCGGGGTCTGCCAGCCACCTCTTTTTTTGCCACAACCCCTCTCCACCAGCCCCCTGACTCTGCCCCTCCTACAGATATCCAGGTGGAACTGCAGGAGTGCAGCATGCAAATTAGCCAACTAAGAAACACTGAGTCCCACTTCTAAAGATGGTGGCATAGTAGGAGGGAGCAGATTCCACTTCCCTCTACACATGGGACAAAAACCTAACTGATCTGGGGAGGAACAGAGCAAACAGCCAACAGCACCACAGCATATATGAAAATTGGAGATCAAAAATTGTAGCAGACATTGAAAAACCAGATTGTAAGGAGAGTACTTCAGGAAAATAAGGGCCCAGGGATCCATGCAGAGACCAGGGCAACTGAAGCCCTGGACTTGGCGCTTGACGGGTCTGCTGCAGGACTCTAGGGAGGGAACTGAGTCAACTGCTCCCTCCCCAGCCAAACAAGGTTTGAGCAGCACCAGGAGAAACCTGGTTGCTTGAAGTTGCACAGAGAGGAGTTAAGGTCTGAGTGGCAAACATGCAGGGGCTGTGAACACCCACACATAGCCCTGGGAGGAGCGCACGACTGAGCCCATGTGACCAGAGGCTCCCGAACAACCAGAGGTGCCCATGGGACCAGAGGCACCTGCAACCAGAAGAGGGGGCTTTGTGGAAGACCCAGAGCTCACACCTGTGAACCTAGGGTGAGTGTGTGCAACACAGGAAACCCACGGAGCCCACACTCATAAATTTCAGTCAGCACGTGTGTTCCGTAGGAGAACTGGAGTTCACACCCATAAACCTGGGGAGTGCTGGATCTGTAGGTGATCCTAGCTCACACCCATAAACTCGGGAAAGCTCAAGCTCCACAGGAGGCTCAGAAACCACACCCAAGGCCCTGCATGGAGAGCTGCACAGCTAACCCTGGGGAGAGTGCACTGCTGGCACTGAGAAGAGTAGCCCAAAGCTGAGTGCTGAACAGGGAGAAAAGTGATAACAGTCGACCCCTCAGCCCATTGTAGCCAGCAAGACCAGAAACATCGGTTTGGCCCCTTTGAAACCAGCAACAGTTTGTGTGTGTGTGTGTGTGTGTGTGTGTGTGTGTGTGTGTTAATTATATATTTTTTATCCCTTAATTCCTTTTGCTTCTCTTTACTTCTTTCTTGTTTTATTCCTTCTTCCTTTCTTTTCAATTTTATCTCTTTTTTCTTCCTCATTAAAAAATTTTTTTTTCTTTTCTCTTTTTAAATACCCATGAGTGAGACAAAAAACCTGGAACTGTGAAAAAACTAGAGTTGGACCCAAAGAAGGGGCATCCCAACAGCTGAGACAGTGGAGGCTGTGAACACCAGGATACTCAAAGGAGACTGCCACTGAATCTCACAGGTATTCTACTACAGAAGTTCACACCATAAACTCAGGGAGCCAGAACAGATCAATTTAAGAAGCTGAGGCTAACAAGAATTGTTTCCCATTCACAAACAATGGGAAGACAAAGAAACAATTCCCAAATGAAAGGAAAGGTGGAAGCCCCAGAAAGAATGCTCAATGAAACAGAGGCAACTCAACTATCAGATATTGAGTTCAAAGCAATGGTTGTCAGGAAGCTCCATGAGCTCTCAATGAGCTACCAGACTCTACAGGGAAGCTACAATGAACTCACTGAAAACTATATCAACATGAAAAAGGAAATAGAAACTATCAAAAGGGCCAAGAGGAAATGAAGAATACAATTTCTGAACTGAAGAACACAGTAGAAGGAATCAAAAGCAGAATCGATGAAGCAGTAGATCGGATCAGTGAGTTGGAGGACAAAGTAGAAAAAAACACCCAGAAAGAGCAAGAAAAGGAAAAGAGGCTCAGAAAGAATGAAGAGGGATTAAGAGAAATGCAAGACAATGTGAAACGTAATAATATCCATATAATAGCGATTCCAGAAGGAGAAGCAGAAGAGCAAGGGATAGAAAACCTATTTGAAAAACTAAAGATGGAAAACATCCCTAATTGATGAGAGAAAAAGTCACACAAATCAAGGAAACATAGAGAGTCCCAATCAAGAGGAACCCAAACAGGCCCACTTCAAGACACATCATGATTAAAATGGCAAAATTCCAAGATAAAGAGAGAATCTTAAAGGCAGCAAGGGAGAAAAAGGAAATAACATACAAGGGATCCCCAATAAGGTTAGCAGCTGACTTCTCAATGGAAAATCTCCAAGCAAGAAGAGAATGGCAAGAAACATTCCAAGTAATGAGAACCAAAGGCCTGCAACCAAGACTATTTTACCCAGCAAGGCTTTCAATCAAGATAGAAGGCCAAATAAGGAGCTTCCCAAACAAAAGAAGTCTAAAAGAATACACCTCTACCAAACCAGTTTTGCAAGAGATGCTAAAGGGACTGCTTTAAGGAAAGGAAGGAAAAGAGAGAGAGAAAGTGAGGAACACAGTTACAAAAATGGCAATGAATAAGTACCTATCAATAATAATCTTAAATGTAAATGGATTAAATGCACCAATCAAAGACATAGAATAGCTGAATGGATAAGAAAGCATGACCCATCCATATGCTGCCTACAAGAGACCCACCTCAGGACAAAAGACCTCCACAGACTCAAAGTGAAGGGCTGGAAACAAATTTTCCAAGCAAATGGACAGGGAAAAAAAGCCGGGGTAGGAACACTCATATTAGACAAAATAGACTTCAAAAGAAGGGCCATAAAGAGAGACCCAAAAGGTCACTTCATAATACTCAAGAGAAGAATCCACCAAGAAGACATAAACATTGTAAATATATATGCACCCAATATAGGAGCACCTAAATACAACAAGAAAATCTTTGAGGACTTCAAGAAAGATATTGACAGCAACTCAATTATAGTAGGGGATTTTAACACCCCACTGTCAAAAATGAACAGATCTTCCAAACAAAATATCAACAAAGATATTGTGGCATTAAACAACCCTCTAGATGAAATGGACTTAACTGATATATACAGAGCCCTTCATCCCAAAGAAACTAAATACACATTCTTTTCAAATGCACATGGAACATTTTCAAAGATAGACCACATGATAGGACACAAAACAAGCCTCAACAAATTCAAGAAAATTGAAATCATACCAAGCATTTTCTCTGACCACAAAGTACTGGAACTAGAAACCAACCCCAAGGAAAAAAACCCAAAACCCTCAAAATCATGGAGATTGAATAGCATCCTATTAAACAATGAATGGATCAAGAATGAAATTAGAAAAGAAATCAAAAAGTTTCTGGAAACAAATGAAAATGAACTCACAACAACCCAAAACTTATGGGACACAGTGAAGGCAGTCCTGAGAGGGAAGTTCATATTGATACGGGCCTACTTAAAAAAATATAAACATTTCAAACAAATAACCTAACCCTTTGCCTACAAGAACTCGAGGAACAACAACAAAGACAGCCCAGAGCAAGTAGAAGGAAGGAAATAACCAAGATCACAGCAGAATTGAATGACACAGAGACTAAAAGCACAATTCTAAGGATCAATGAATCCAGGAGCTGGTTCTTTGAAAAGGTAAACAAAATCAACAAGCCTTTAAACAGGCTCATCAAGAAAAAAAGAGAGAGGACCCAAGTAAACACAACCAGAAATGAAAGAGGAGAGATTACAACCAATACCACAAAAATACAAAGGATTGTAAGAAATTACTACAAAGAACTGTATGCCAAGAAATTTGAAAACCTAGGTGAAATGGACAAATTTAGAGAAAAATACAATCTTCCAAAACTCAATGAAGAAGAAGCAGAAAGCCTGAACAGACCAATAACAGCAGATGAAATTGAAGCAGTAATCCAAAAACTCCTGACACACGAAAGCCCTAGACTGGAGGGTTCCACAGGAGAATTCTACAAAGCATTTAAGGAAGAGCTAACCCCTATCCTTCAAAGACTATTCCAAAAAATCCAAAATGATGGAAGACTCCCAAACTCTTTTTATGAAGCCAGCATCATCCTAATCCCAAAACCAGATAAAGACACAACAAAGAAGGAAAACTTCAAGCCAACATCGCTGATGAACATAGATGCTAAAATCCTCAACAAAATATTGGCAAACCACATTCAACAATACATTAAAAAGAGCACACACCATGACCAAGTGGGATTCATCCCAGGGATGCAAGGATGGTTCAAAATTAGCAAATCAGTAAACGTAATACATCACATAAACAAAAGCAAAGACAAAAATCACATGATCATATCAATAGATTCGGAAAAAGCTTTTGATAAAGTACAACACCCATTTATGATGAAAACACTCAGCAAAGTGGGAATAGAGGGAACATTCCTCAACATAATAAAGGCCATATATGAGAGACCTACAGCCAACATCATACTCAACAGGCAAAACCTAAAATCTTTTCCACTAAGATCAGGAACAAGACAAGGTTGTACATTTTCACCACTTCCATTCAACACAGTATTGAATGTTTTAGCCATAGCAATCAGACAATAAAAGGAAATAAAAGCCATCCAAATCAGAAAGGAGGAAACAAAACTGTCATTGTTTGCAGATGACATGATAGTGTACATAGAAAATCCTATAGACTCTGCCAAAAAACTGCTCGACCTAATAAATGAATTTGGCCAAACAGCCGGATACAAAGTCATATCCAGAAATCAAAGACATTTTTGTATACCAACAATGAAACAGCAGAAGCAGAAATCAAGAAAAAAAATCCCATTTGATACAATAACAAGAAAAATAAAATACCAAGCAATAAACCTAAACAAGGAGGTAAAAGGCCTGTACTCAGAAAACTACACAACACTGAAGAAAGAAATCAAGGAAGACACAAACAAATGGAAACACATACCGTGTTCATGGATCAGAAGAATTAACATCATCAAAATGTCCATACTTCCTAAAGCAATACATAAATTCAATGCAATACCTATTAAAGTACCAATGGCATATTTCACAGATATAGAACAAACACTTCGAAAATTTATATGGAACCATAAACGACCCTGAATAGCTGCAGCAATTCTGAGAAAGAAGAGCAAAGTAGGAGGGATCACAATACCTGATACCAAACTGTATTGCAAGGCCACTATAATCAAAACAGCCTGGTACTGGCATAAAAACAAGCACATGGATCAGTGGAATAGAACAGAGAGCCCAGAAATAAACCCAAGTTTCTATGGTCAATTAGTATTCGACAAAAGGGGCAGCAATATAAAATGGTATAAAAATAGCCTCTTCAACAAGTGATGTTGGGAGAACTGGACAGCTACATGCAAAAAAATGAAACTCGAGCACCAACTTACACCATACACAAAAATAAATTCAATGTGTATAAAAGAGTTACATATAAACCGTGACAGCATTAAAGTCCTAGAGGAGAACATAGGCAGGAAAACCTCAGATATTCCATGCAGCAACATTTTTACTGGTATGTCCCCTACAGCAAGGGACATAAAGGAAAGAATAAACAAATGGGATTTCATCAAAACAAAAGGTTTCTGCACGGCTAAAGAAAACAGTATTAAAATAAAAAGAGAACTGACTGTATGGGAAAACATATTTGTCAATGATACCTCAGACAAGGGTTTAATCTCTAAAATATATAAAGAATTTACACGACTCCACTCTAAGAAGACAAGCAACCCAATTAAAAAATGGGCAAAGGACTTGAACAGACACTTCTCCAAGGAGGACATGCAGTGGATCCAGAGACAGATGAAAAGATACTCAGTATCGCTAGCTATGAGAGAGATGCAAATTAAAACCACAATGAGATACCATTTGACACCAGTCAGAATGGCCATCATAAACAAACCAACAAACAAGTGTTGGAAAGGTTGTGAAGAAAAGGTGACCCTAGTGCACTGTTAGTTTATGCAGAATGGTACAACCACTATGGAAAGCAGTATGAAATTTTCTAAGTAAACTAAAAATGGATCTACCTTTTGACCGGCAATTCCACTGCTTGGATTATATCCTAAGAACCCTGAAACACCAATCCAAAAGAACCTATGCACCCCGATGTTCATAGCAGCACAATTTACAATAGCCAAGTGTTGGAAGCAACCTAGATGCCCATCAGTAAATGGATCAGATCTATCATACATTTACACAATGGAATTCTATGCAGCAGAAAGAAAGAAGGAGCTCCTACCCTTTGCAACAGCATGGATGAAACTGGAGAGCATTTGTGCTAAGCAAAATAAGCCAGGCGGTGAAAGACAAATACCATATGATCTCAGTTTTGATAGGAACCTAATCAACAAAACAAACAAACAAGAAAAATATAACCAAAGACACTGAAATTGAAAACAGGCTGACAGTGACCAGAGGGGAGAGGGGAGGGAATTTCAGGGGAAAGGGGGAAGAATTTACAGGAACAACTCTAAAGGATACATGGACAAAAACTGGGGGGGGGGGTTGGACACGGGAGGGATTTGGGGAGGGCTGGGGTGGTGGGCTGGGATGGGAGTTAAAGATAGAAAACTGTAGAAGAACAACAATTAAAATAAAATTTAAATTTAAAAACGAATAGTATTTATAACTCAAACAATTGCTTTATATGTAGCACTTACAAAGAATATAACTTCTCAACATAATTCAATAACCATCTTCTCTCTTTAATCTCTTCATTAGGATGATATCTTATAAACTCTATACACACACAACACACCATTTTAACAAGAGCTTTGAACATTTGCATACATATTAACCTAAGGCTGTCCTAGCAGTATAAACTTGCTTGGGATGTCTCCAGAGACCCAGAGAGTGTTGAGGAGATCTAATATTTGCTAAGGATAGAACCAGTGGTGGGAAGAGCAGAAACTGTTCTCTGAAGAGGGAATGCACAGAAGCCTTGTAAATCCCACATTTTGGGTCTTTGAGGAGGGGTCAATATTTGTACTCACGCAAAACTTACCTTTGAAGTTTTATGGGATGGTGAAGCATGAGTGGACAGGGTTGGGGTACATTATAGCACAAAGCAAAGCTCAAGACTAAAGGGATGGAACTGGGCAAGGCTTCAAACATGAGTAGTAAGCCAAATTTACTTAAATAATTTAAAATATTACACGAAGCCATAACACTAATTCTAATTTAAATAATTTTCAGTGTTTTATTTTGTAGTGGGCAAAAACTAAATATAAATATAAAGTGTTCAGTTGCTAAAAGAATTTTAAAGTCCTTCAGAATGATTACTCAGTATATAAACAAAAATAGTCAAAAAATACCAACTCTCTTTTCATTCAACAGGTGAAAAGATATGAGGCATTCTATATCAGATGTGAATTTCAGAGATACAAAAATAGTTTCAATATCTGCAAAACAACAACTGTGTCTATAGTTTATCTTATTAGTCATGGTTGTATGCCAGTATCCAATTGTATGTTTTTTTAAAAAAGCTTTCTAGTTGTAGATGTCAGAAACACTTATTTTCTGTTCAGAACTCATATCTTCTGTTTTATTGGAACAGTCTTGAGTGTCATTTGATTCTTCCATTGTTATTGTCACAAAATCACCATGAAGTCCTCCTGATTATGCTTCCACCCATTCCAGCAAGAATTAGCTCAAGTAAAGTTTTTGTTTCTTTTCCCTTTGGAGATTTAATCATTGTTAGTTGAGAAAAATGCATGTCATTACAGATGTCAGTTTAAGAGAGTTTAAGTTTTGATTTTCCCCAAGTTAGATTTTTTTTTTAGTTTTTAAATTAACATCTTTAAAATATTTTATATTTATGCATAGATTAAATTTTTAGATCATATAAATTTCTTTTTGTTTGAGGCTATTTCTGCTTCTGCATTTTTTTAAAACAACAATTTTAGGCTCACAGCAAAACTGAAAGGGACAGAGGTTTTCCATACACTTCTGGCCCCTACTCGTGCTCCCCATCATAACATCCCCCACTAGAGTGGCAATTTGTTTCAGTTAATGAATCTCCATGAACACATCACAATCACTCAAAGACCATACTCTACTTTAGGATTTACTCTTGGTGTTGTATATTCTAGAGTTTGAACACATGTATAGCAATGTGTATCCACCATTACAGTATCATAAAGAACAGTTTCATTGACTGAAAATCCTCTGTGCTCCCTCTGTTCATCTCCCAACCTCCACTCCCAAACTTTGATAACTGCTAATCTTGTTATTGGCCCCATGGTTTTGTCTTTTCCAGACTGTCTTACAGTTGAAATCATATAACGTGTACCCTTTCCAGACTGGCTTTTTTTTACTTAGCAATATGCACTTAAATTTTTTCTGTACCTTTTTGTGGCTTGATTACTCATTTATATTTAGCAATTAGTAATATTACATTGTTTGGATGTTGTATAACTTATTTATCCATTAACCTAATTTAGGGCATCTTGGTTGCTTCCAAGTTTGGACAATTAATGAACACGGCTGCTATAAGCATCTGTGTGCAGCTTATGCTTCTTGTACTTCTCTTTAAGAATATAACAAATTAATACATGTTAATAATAAATTCAACCAATCCTAAAATATAAATGGTAAAAAACAAGAGTCCCTTAACACTCCAACTCTCTCTCATCCTTAGTTTCTCAGAACTGAGTTTAACTACTCTTAACATTTGCATTATATGTGGGCAAAACATAACTAAAGTTATTTTTAGTGTGGCAAGAGAATTGAAAAACAAATGAAAGATATTAAGATCTTAAAATTTTATTTTAATGTAAAATGTGCACTCAAATTGTTTGTAGTAAAGATTTTATACACATACACACACACATATATAAAATCCAGGAACACTAAATTAAATATATCTACACAATATACATGGATTATAATTATATTGTATATTACCATATGCAATAATATATAACATATATTATATGTTATATGTAATGTATAATATGTTGTAATATATAATTATAATATAATATATTATTATACATATAATGTACTATACATATTATATAATATATAATCCAGGTATATTGTATAGATACATTTAACTTGTCTATCTGTATTCTAGTTTACACAGATGTATCTTAGACAAATGGATTAATTGTAAAAATACATCAACTGTAAAAATGTAATTTGTCTATTTTTTTCTAGATATGTTCTAGAGAAATGCTACAGTTAATGAGAAAATAAGGCTAGAAAATTTCCACAGATTTTCCTTCACAAAAACTAAATAATGTCAGATTTATATTTTAAAGAACTAAAAGACAGATTTAAAATAACTGGATATTAACTTACTATGTAAAAAGAACTGTCTCATTCTTCCTATCCTTTTTAACAACAAAACATGTTTTATATATCTTTTTTCACCCTTTTGTCTAAGATTAAATGTAAAAATGTTTTATATAACCTGAGATAATGTTTCTAGGAAATAAAGGGCCATTGACAAAATATTTTAAAAATATTTGATCATCTTCTATAATTTACTAAATTAAAGGCTAATGCAGATTTTTAAAGTTAGATTTTAAAATATTTAATTTTGAGTTATAATTTAAAGGAACAAGAGGCAAAAAGGCCTGTACATTTTTGATATTTACTGATCGAAGAGGTTCACAATTTTCCTTTACTCTTGGCATCCAGTTATTTTATTTTAACTGAAACTTTGCATTCACGACTTATCAGTGGTTAACTCAAACAGGAGAGAGAGAATTCTAAGTTCTTTTTCTACAGTTTACCTCATCATTTTCTAACCATATTTCAACAAACTACTGTGTTTACTTTTCATCTCCTGCTTCAAAATTTTCTGTGGTTTCTCTTCTTTCCATCTAGAAGTTTTACAAATAAATCTTCAGGGTATTAAAGCATAATGTCTTCTTTTGAAACCTCTGAAAAATAGTTATACAAAGTTAAGAATTGGCTTTCTTAGTGCATTTAGTCAGAAAATACCAAATAAAGAAGAACATTTAATCCACAGAAAAATAAATTTAGCTTAAGAAAAAATATTTAAAATAGAGTCTATTTAATTTCAGAAGTTAAAAACACATCAAAAATAAGTCTAACAAAAACATTAATTATAGCTGTTTCATAATGACTGCAAGTGTGTTATTAAACATATATAGTTGTTTAAATAAAGTGTCTGAAGCTATTTTTTATAAGTGAAAAAAATGATTACCCAAAAGTAGTAAGACATCTATAGTGATTTCCATAACCCCAGCCGTGCTTACCTGTCGACCTCACTCATCTCCTCACTCTCGCTCACAGGCATTCTCTTTGTACCTCAAATAGGCCAGCTGCCCTCAGGACCTCCGGGCACTGCTGTCCTTCATCCTGGAACTTCTTTTCAAGTATTTGCACTGGCGATGTGTTCTCATCATTCAGCATTTAGCTCAAATTTTATTTCTTGACTATATTTTCTAATTATCTTCATTACCATTGGTTTCTTCTTTATCATCTTACCATGTTTTATTGCTTTAATAGCTATTATATTTCTCTGAAATAGTCAACCTTTTAATTTTCTGTGACTTGTCTTCTATGCAGATTTAATTTATATATGAGTGAGATCTTTTTATCTTGTTCCCTTTCTATCACCCAATTTCAGAAAACTGGATGTCTCATAATAGTTATTGAATAAATATTTTCATAATTATTTAGTTTTAGTAATGCTTTTTAGACATTAAATATTATTTGATGGTAGTTTCAGGTATACAGCATAGTGGCTGGGTAATTATATGATCTGTGAAGTGATCCTTCCTACCTAGTCGTTACAATATTATTGATCATATTTCTTATGCTCTACTCTACTCTTTGTTAACTGTTTTGCAGATATCAACTTGTACTTCCTAATCCCTTCACCTTTCCCCCCAGTCCCACATCCTTCTCCTCTCTGGCAACCATCAGTTTGTTCTCTGTGTCTATGATGCAATTTCTGTTTTGCTTGTTTGTTTATTTTCATCTTAAAATTCCACATATAAATGAAATCATATGGTACATGTCTTTCTCTGATTTATTTCACTTAACATAATACCTTCTAGGTCCATCCATGTTGTCACAAATGGTAACATTTTATTCTTTTTATGGCTGAGTAATATTCCATTGTGTATATGTACCACTTCTTTATACTCTCATCTATTGATGGGCCCTTAGGCTACTTTCATATCTTGGCTATTCTAAATATGCTGCCATGAAGATTGATGTGCATATATCTTTTTGAATTAGTGTTTTGGTTTTGTTTGGATATATATCCAGATATGGAATTGCTGGGTCATAAGGTAGTCTATTTTTAATTTTTAAGGAACTTCCATACTGTTTTCCATAGTGGCTGCACCAGTTTGTATTCCTGCCAACAATGCCAGAGGATTTCCCATTTTTTTGCTGATTTATTGATGATACCCATTATCACAGCTGTGAGATGATACCTCTTGTGGTTTTAATTAGCATTTATCTGATGATTAGTGACTGTGAGTATCTTCTCGTGTGTCTGTGGGCTATCTGTATGTGCTCCTTGGTGAAGTCTATTCAGGTCCTCTATCCATTTCTTAAATTTAATTCTTTGTTTTAGGTGTTGAGTTGTCTGATTTCTTTATAAATTTTGGAGATTAACCCTTTATCAGATGTATCATGGGTGAATATCTTCTTCCCGCAAGTGGTTTTTCTTTTCCTTTTGTTGATGGTCCCTTTTGCTGTGGAAAAAAAAATGTTGATGTAGTTTCATTAGTTTAGCTTTTCTTTTATTTATCTTCCTAAGGAGATGTATCAGAAAAAATATTGCTAAGAGAAACGTTAGAGAGATTACTACCTATGTTTTCTTCTAGGAGTTTTATGGTTATGAGTCTTACATATGTCTTTAATTCACTTGGAGTTTATTATTGTATATGGTGTAATGAAGTGGCCTAGTTTTTTTTTTTTCATAAATCTATCAAATTTTACCAACATGATTTATTGAATAAATTCTATTTACCCCAATGTATGTTTTTGCCTCTTTTGTCATGTGTTAATTGACCATATAAGTATAGGTTTATTTCTGGACTTTCTATTCTGTTCCATTGATAAATCATAGATATATATGTCAATATACATATCAATATCTGTATTTCTATATATTATATATCTATCTATATCTATTTATCTATCTATGTATCTACATATCAGTTTTTATGCCAGGACTATTCTTTTTGATCACTACAGCTTCATAGTATAGCTTGATGTCAGGTAGCATAATACCTCCAGGACTTTGTGAATCAGTCTGGGAAGGTTATATATTGAAAGAAACATTTATTTCTTTTAGGTTATTATATTTGGTAGCACCTAGTCTTTCATAGTACTTTTGTATGATCCTTTCTATTTCTGTGATGTCTATGGTAATTTCTCCTTTTTCATTTCTGATTTTTTACTTGAGTCTTTTCTATTTTTCCTTAGAGAGCCTAATCAGAGATTTGTTGATTTTTTAAAATATTTTCAAAGAACAAGCTCTTTGTTGAATTAATTCTCAGTATGGATTTTTTGTTCTCTGTTTCATTTAATTCTGCTCTAATTTTTATTATTCCCTTCCCTCAGCTGACTTTGGGTCACTTTTGGTCTTTCTATATTTCCTTAAGATGTAGTGCTAGGTTGTCTACTTGGGATTTTTCTTGTTTTTTGATATAAGCCTATAATGATATAAATTTCCATTTTCTTTTTGCAGCTTTTGCTGCCTCCCCCAATTTTGACATGCCGTACTGTCATCCTCATTTGTCTTTATACAATTTTGATCTCTCCCTTTATTTCTTCTTTAGCCTAGCCATTTTTTAGTACTGTGTTGTTTAATCTCCACCTGTTTGTGCTTTTTTTTTTCTGCTTGCCTTTTGCAGTTGATTTCTAATGTCAAAGAACTGTGGTCAGAGAATATGCTTGTTATGATTTCAATCTTCTTAAATTTGTTGAGGCTAGTTTTGTGACTGAACATATGGTCTATCCTTGAGAATGTTCCATGTGCACCAGGGATGAAAATGTAGTCTGGTGCTCTGGGCTGAAAGGCTCTGTAAACGTCAGTTATGCCCATGTGGTGTAATGTGTCACTTAAAGCAAATATTTCTTTATTAATCTTCTGTTTGAAGGATTCATTCATAACCATCAATGGTGTACTTAGGTCCCTTACTATAACTGTGTTTGTTTTAGTTTCTTCTTTTAGTTCTGTTAGTAGTTGCTTTATATATTTGCTCCCAGATTGGGCGCATATGCAAACATATTGAGAAGTCTTTCTTCTTGATGAAGTGTCCTCTTTATCATTAAAAAAATGTCCATGTTTATCTCTTTTTACCTTTGTTATCTTGAACTCTATTTCGTCAGATATAATTATGGCTATACTTGCTTTTCTGTGGATGCCATTTGTTGAAATATTTTCCACTCTTTCGCTTTGAGTCTACTTTTGTTTTTGTAGCTGAAATAAGACTTCAGAAGGCAGCATATGGTTGGGTTTTGTTTTTTGACCCAATCTGGTGGCCTGTCTTTTTATTGATAAGTTCAGTGCATTCCCATTTAGAGTAACTATTGATGTATAAGGATTTCTTACAACCATTTCATCTTTCGGTTTCTGGTAGCCCTGTGCTGCCAATGTTTCTTTACTTTTGTGTATCTGACTCCTGTTTTGGTTTGGTGGTATTCTATAATTTTGTCCTGTTTTCTCTTTTTTAAGTTATGTGTCTCGGTTTTGAATTTTGCGTGCGTGTGTGTGGTTACCATTAGGTTTGTGCAAACAAAAGTTTTATATATACGGCTACCCTTTTTCTTCTGAATACATCTTATCTTCATTGCCCTTTGCAAATTCAGACCTTTGCCCCCTCCCCTTTTATGTTTTTATTGTCACAAATTATCCCTATTTATGCTGTGAGTCCATTTTCAAATGGCATTAGCTATTGTTTTCTCTCTTTTTGAATGTTTTTACCTCCTTTAACTTTTATGTTATATTTAAGTGCATAATATCCTATTATGAAAAATAATTGCAATATTCTACTTCTGTTTGTCTGTTAGCAATAATTTTTTTAAATTATTTATTTATTTAGTTTTAGAGAGAGAGGGGAAGGGAAGGAGAAAGAGAGGGAGAGAAACATCAATGTGTGGTTGCCTCTAGTACACCCCCCACTGGGAACCTGGCCTGGAATCCAGGCATGTGCCCTGACCGGGAATTGAAACAGTGGCCCTTTGGTTTGCAGGCCAGCACTCAGTCCACTGAGCCACACCAGCCAGGGTGTTAGCAATCTTAATCATAGTTTTTTTTTTTTTAATCCTTTTGTTCTTTGTTTCAGATAGAATAACACCTTTGAGTATTTCTTGTAATGGAGGTCTTCTGGTGGTAAATTTCCCCAGCTTCTGTATGACTGAAAAAGTATTTATCCTTCATATCTAAATAATATCTTTGTTGGATATATTATTCTTGGCTGATAAGTTTTCTCTTTGAGTAGTTTAAATACTTGTTTCTACTCTCTCTTAGCTTGCAGGGTTTCTAATGGTATTTCCTCTATAGGTCTATAGGCCTTTGTCTTTTTTTCCCTGGCTGCCTTGTTAATTCTTTTTTTGTCATTCATTTTTGACAGTGTTAATATAATGTGCCTTGGAGCAGACCTCTTAGGATTAATATAATCAGGTGATCTGTTTGCTTTTCCGGATTCAAATATTTAGCTCTTTCCATAGGTTTGAGAAGTTATCAACCACCTTTTGTTTGAAAAGTCTGTGTTCCCTTCTCTCTCTCTTCTCTTTCTGGTATTCCTATTATACTTATATTTCTCTTTCTCATGGATTCAGATAGTTCCCATAGAGTTCTGTCATTTTTTTTTCTTTTATTCTCAAGTCTCATTCCTCTCTCTTTTCGCTGCATCATTTCTAGATTTCTGTCTTCTCTATCACTAATTATTTCCTCTATCTTGTCAGCTCTATTTCCTATGCTCACTAGTTCATTATTTATTTCTTTTATTGAGTTATTCATCTCCAGAATTTCTAATGTTTTTTTTTTTTTTAAGTTTCAGTGTCTTTGGTACTCATTTGTTTCAATAAACAATTTTATTGAACAATTTTATTTCTTAGTTCATTGAACTGCCTAGCTTTGTTTTCTTGTATCTTGTTGAATTTTTTCAGAATTTCAATCTTCAGTCATTTAAGTCACACATTCCCATGTTTTTCATGATCTTTCATGCATTCTTCGTTTTCTCAGGTACGTATGAGTAGTACTTCAGTAGTAGGTTGACAAGAAGTCTTTCTTTTGTTATCCAGTAGGTGGCGAAGAAGTACAAGTTGTTTAACTGAAAACTTGAACTGCTCTAGCTTCTCAGATCACTGTGAAAAATGTCCTGTATTCCCTGGGGACTTGGGCATCTCCTCTGTGATCAAGTTGCCGTGGCCTCAGCACACCACCTGCCCAGGGAAATGTGATAGTATAATGTAGTTCCAATTCTGTGAAATCCCAGTGTTGTGCCTGGCACCTGAAGTTGCCAGAAGCGCAGCCATGATGCACGCCTGGTGGGGTGAGCTGGGTGAGGCCAGCTGGTGCCTTTGCACCTTTGGTCTCCCAGTAATGGCAACTGTTAGACCTCCATAGCCTCACCTCGGTATCTTCACCCATCTCAGGGATTAGCTGCAGCTTGTGCCTGCAGACCAGGGGAAAAATACTTCTGAGGCTTCGGTTCTCATGGTCACAGGTAATGTACTCTGCAACCTGACAATCACTGCTACAGCTTCTTCTGAGGCTCACTGTTAACTCTGGCAGGTGAGTAGAGCTGAGCTCTGGGAGGGTAAGAAGAGGCAGCTGGGCTCTGTGGCTTTGTTTTTCGGCCCGACAATGGTGGCTGCCAGACCACCATAACCAAACCTCTGTGTTTCAGGCTGCATCTGTGGCCCTGGCTAGCCCTTCTCCCTTCCCTGCTCCCTGCCTCACTCCCACTCACCTACTTTCAGATATTTCAACGTGCGGATCTCCCAGACATGTTTTTGTGTTGAACTGGGAATCCTTTGTTGAATTATAGCTTTTCAAATTGTTGTCATTGTTGTAACTTCAAGGGGAGAGACCAAGGAGACCTGTCAAGCTGCATCCCTCTGATGTTACCTCAATTTGTGGATTTTTCCTTCCTTCTATAGAAAAAAAACAACCTTTTGTAAAAACCTCTGTGGGAAGTGGGTTGTAGATCATTTGCATGAAACCAGATGTTTCCCACCTCTCTTCCTGCTTCTCACTGCTTTCCTAGGATACCATACCAGCACTAGGTCACAGGAGTAGGTTTAAACATATTGCACCTTCCTCATGTGGTCTTATTTTCTTATTCATTCAGTTGCCCTAGTCTTTTGATTGGAGTATTTAATCCAGTTATATTTAAAGTGATTATTGATAGGTATATAGTCTTTGCCATTTTATCAATCATATTTATGTTCCTTTTTTCTTCTTTTTTAAAAAATATTTTTATTGATAGAGAAAGGGAAAAGGAGAGAGAAAGAGATGATAAGAAATATTGATGTGAGAGAGAAACATCAACTGGTTGCTTCTTATAAGTGCCCCAAATGGAGGACTGAACCCATAACCCAGGCATGTGCCCTGACCAGGAATCGAACTGGTGACCTTTTGCTTTGAGGGACAATACTCAACTTACTGAGCCACACCAATCAGGGCTTTTCCTTCTTTTTAAAAGAGTTTCCTTAATATTTCCTGTAATTCTTCCTTGGGGGCAATTAACTTCTTTAGCTTTTTCCTGTCTGGGAAGTTATCTATCTTTCTATTTTGAATGATTGTGTTTCTTGGTAGAATAGTATTGGTTGTAAATTCTTGCTTTTCATTACCCTGAATATTTTATGCTAGTCCCTTCTGGCCTGAAAATTTCCTGTTGAGAAGTCAACTGACAGTTTTATGGGAGCTCCCTTGTAGGTAACTGACTCTTTTTCTCTTGCTGCTTTTAAGATTCTTTGTTTGCCTTGAACCTTTGTCATTTTAATTGTGATGTGTATTGGTGTGGGCCTCTTTGGGTTCATCTTGTTTGGGACTCTCTGCATTTCTTGGACTTGTGTATCTTTTTTCTTCACCAGGTTAGAGAAGTTTTTAGTTATTATTTCTTCAAGTGGGTTCTCAATTCCTTGCTTACTTTCTTCTCCTTCTGATATTCCTGTGATGTGGGTGCTGTTGTGCGTGATTTATCCCAGAAATCCCTTAAACCATCTTCATTCCTTTTTATTTATTTATTGTTAAAAATGTTTTTTTAAAGATTTTATTTATTTATTTTTAGAGAGGGGGAAGAGAGGGAGAAAGAGAGGGAGACAAACATCAATGTGTGGTTGCCTCTCACATGGCCCCCACTGGGGACCTGACCCTCAACCCAGGCATGTGCCCTGACTGGGAATCCAACCAGTGACCCTTTGGTTCGCAGCTCATTCTCAATCAACTGAGCTACACCAGCCAGGGCCATTCCTTTTTTAATTATTCTTTTTTTTTGTAGTTTGATGGGATGGTTTCTGTTACCTTGTCTTCCAAAAAGCTGATTCAATCCTCTGCTTAATCTAATTTGTTGTTGATTCTTTTATTTCTGTTATTATATTCTTAATTTTTAACTGTTTTTTATGGTTACAATGTCATTTTCCATACTGTTAAAGTTCTTACCACATTCCTTAAATGTCATTATAACCATTTTTTTGAACTCAGTATCTGGTGGATTGCTTGCCTCCATTTCATTTAGTCATTTTTCTGATGATTACTCCTGCTGTTTTATTTGGGACATATTTCTTTGTATCCCCATTTTGGCTATTTGTCTATGTTTGTTTCTATATATTAAGTAGATCTCTGTGTTTTCCAGTCTTGGCAGGGTGGCCTTATGTAATAGGTGTCCTATGGGTTCTAGTGGTAGTATCCCTGGTCAACCTGAACTGGGTATTCCAAGATTGTTTCATGTGTGGGTGATGTGTGTCCTCCTACTGTAGTTGATCCTTCATTGCTGTTAGCGCTTTTTTAGGTGGGTTGACCCTTATGCTGGCTAGCTATCAGAATTGGTTCTGACCACAATATAGGAACTTCTATGTGGGGGCTGACCCCAAGAAGCTGAATTCCCCACAGTATGATCTGGTACCTGCTGACACCTTCTTTTGGCTGTGCCACCTGTGGAACTCATCATGTAGCGCTTTGTTTTGGTCTGAAGCCAGCTACCAGGCATGTTGGTTCTGAGGTCTCTTGGGAAGTGCTGCACTGCAGGTTCAGAGGTTTCCTGTGAATAGCCCTGAGCTCCCTGTTAGGAGCTGCCAAGCAATCCATAGTTAGTAGCTGCTTGTGCTGTGTGTGGGTGCACGCGGGAAGTGCCAAACCACAAACTGAGGTCAGCTTCCACCAGTAGCAGGACGGAAGCAAGTCAGCACAAGGCTTAAGGAACTCTGAGACCTGCTACTGCCTGCCAGTTCCTGTAAAGCTCAGTCACTTAAAAAGCCTCCAGTAGTACTAAAATTGCATGAGAGAAGTTCTCAGGGTGTCACTAGCATGGGGCAAGTGGTGTTGATCAGGTTAATACAGAGTCAAATTTGGTACCACTGCTGAGTTTGAGGCCACTCAGTAAAGGTCACAGGGTATACCAAGGCCAGCTGTATCTTCCTGAAACCTGGAAACTTTTGCAGTGGAATGAGGTATCAGGGAGTTGACAGGGTGGAGCTGGTGGGATCCACCGGGCCAAAGCAGATTTGGCTGTGTAGAGGGAAGGCCTAACATAGAAAAAATGGTGCCTATCAACTGTGGTGGGAAAGATGGGCCTTGTCCTCTTGTCCTGAAGGCACAGGACTCAGTTTCTCCCTGTGCATCTCTGACATCCCCCAAGCTCAACTGGAATTTCTCAAGAGATTTTTTTTGTTTTTTGTTTTTCCCCTCAGTAGGGTGAGGCCTTAAGGATTCCTAAAGGTAGAGCTGATGTAACCCATGGGCTCATGTCATGGGGAAAGGGCTCCACATAAGAAATGTGGTGCCTGCAGGTATGTGGGAAGAGGATCCTCATCCCAAAGCCATGCACCTGACTTTACTCTTGTGTATCTTTGGCATCCTGTGAATTTGTTTGGAATTCTTCATGATTTTTTTCTATTTTTTTAAATATATTTTATTGATTATGCTATTACAGTTGTCCCATTTCTCCCCCATCATTCCCCTCCACCCTACACACCCTCTCCCACCCACATTCCCCCCTTTAGTTCATGTCCATGTGTCATAAGTTCTTTAGCTTCTACATTTCCCATACTATTCTTGCCCTCCCCCTGTCTATTTTCTACTCACCCTCTGTTGCGGACCATTCAGCCTGGTTTCAGGAGTTGTAACCCTCACCCCATGGTGGACTGTGTAAGAGCCCAAGGGACCCACTTCATCTGGGTCTGTTCTGTCACAAGGATGTGACCTACGAAGGAGACAAAGCTTATTTCCCTGGCAGGGGCACTGCTTCTGCCTTACCCATCTCTGGCCCCATAGCTTGGTTGGCAGTCAATGACGGGTAAGACTCCTCATGGGAGGGGCAACCTAAGCCAGACGCGACCACTTGGGAGGCCTCATGGAAGGACTCGGGGGGTTGCAGCAAAGAGGATGTGATGGACCCTTGCCCGCCCCCCCGGGCGATTCTGACATAACCCGAGTCCTCATTTCCATCATGTCTCCTGCTTCCTAATTGCCTTAAAGCCTGAAACGGTGGGGGTGAGCGGTGCAGCCCTGTGCTGGCCAGGACGGCTCCCTGGGTGATCCGGACATAAGAATGAATTCCTAAAGTCCTGTGAAACCTGCTTTGCTAAGAGTGCTCTTCCTGAGGTGACAAGTGTCCCAGGAGGAAATGAGCATGTCTCCCAAAGTCTGGCAACCCCACTTCCTGACAAACACTGGCTCAGATTAAGCCCTCAGATTGCTTTGAAATGTTAACCATTGTTTGATCCTTGTCGCCTGACATACCTGTATTCCGGTGTATTTGAGCCCAATAAAAGCCTAGTGAGGATGGGGCTCTAGGTCATTCTCCTCTGAGAGTTTGACCCCTTTCCTCCCCAAGCAGAAGATGTCTTGGTAGTTTTTATTTTCATCCGTGACGGAGGGATGGGGCTCTGCGGGCGGAGTCCCCCCGCATCTGGCGCCCAGGCCAGGGTTCCCCGCAACCGTCTATGCTATTTATTCTCTGTACCTTTTCCCCCTATATCCTCCTCCCACGCCCCTGTTGCTAACCCTCCATATGATCTCCATTTCTGTGGTTTTGTTCCTGTTCTAGCTGTTTGCTTAGTTTGCTTTTGTTTTAGGTATGGTTCTTAATAGCTGTGAGTTTGCTGTCTTTTCACTGTCATATTTTTATCTTCTTTTTCTTAGATAAGTCCCTTTAACATTTCATATAATAAGGGCTTGGTGATGATGAACTCCTTGAACTTGACCTTATCTGAGAAGCACTTTATCTTCCCTTTCATTCTAAATGACAGCTTTGCTGGGTAGAGCAATCTTGGTTGTAGGTCCTTGACTTTCATGACTTGGAATACTTCTTTCCAGCCCCTTCTTGCCTGTAAGGTCTCTTTTGAGAAATCAGCTGACAGTCTGATGGGAACTCCTTTGTAGGTGACTGTCCCCTTATCCCTTGCTGCTTCTAAAATTCTCTGCTTCATTTTAATCTTGGCTAATGTAATTACGATGTGCCTTGGTGTGTTCCTCCAATCAATGGAGTGGACCAGAAGGAAGAAACTAACAACCAAACAGAAAACGAGGAAGAAACAAGAATTCAAAAAAATGAGGAGAGGCTTAGGAACCTCTGGGACATCGTTAAACGTCCCAACATCCGAATTATAGGGGTCCCAGAAGGGGAAGAAGAACAGCAACGAGTGGAAAACTTATTTGAACAAATAATAAAGGAGAACTTCCCCAATCTGGCAAAGGAAATAGACTACCAGAAAGTCCAGGAAGCTCAGAGAGTCCCAAAGAAGCTGGACCCAAGGAGGAACACACCAAGGCTCTTCATGACTTTTTAAAAAAGATTGTAAAGTGGGTTCAGGCTGATTGCCCCCAGTAAAGCTTTGGGTCATGTGTACTTTGGGTAGTTGGGGCCTCAGGGAGTCACCAGAGTGGGGCGAATGTAGCTAATCAGGTTAATACCTGTTGGAAGAAGGCCCAGCCCAGAAAAGATGGTGCTAGCACGCTGTGCATGAGCAGGACTCAATACAGGGAAACTGGTGACTGTCCCCCCAGCCCTTGCTCCAAAGCCACACAACTCAGTTTCTCCTTGTACGACACTGATGCCCACTTCCCCCAGCCTCTGTCCCTCTGCCAGAGCCCACAATGAGTGCCTACGAACGAAATTTGTGCTTTGTCTTTTTAGAGGACTCTTGGGTTTCCAACAGCCTTCCATCTCACCTGGGCAGGTGGGAACTGTGCTGATTTTCACTGCCAGATGTAATGTGACATTACATTCCTGGAATTATGATCTGGGTTGGGAAGCTGAAGTCCCTCCTGCCAGTCTCACTGTGGCCTCTTCCACATATCCTTAGTTATAGGACTTTTATTCAGCTAGTCTTCAGTTCTATAATTTAGTTGTAATTTTGTTCTATAACAAAATTATTGTTCTGTAATTTAGTTGTAATTTTGTTACAACTAAATTATATTGTTCTATAATTTAGTTGTAATTTTGATGTAGTCATGGGAGTAGGTGAGTGCAGTTTCTACCTACTCCAACATCTTGATAGAAACTCTGTTAATACTTTTAGCATCTTAACAGAAATAACTTTCCGAGATTGGGCATTGAGAATCATAACACTTTACACAGGAAAGACTTTACATTTATAGAGCCCAGCTATCTTTTCAATGTTATCATCACCAATAAGTAAGTATCTAAATTGAATAACCTGTCGAGGTTGAATTTGCTATTATGAAAATGCAGTGCTTTCTAACAAGTGTCTCTTCAATATTATTGTAAAGTTATTTCATAGAGTAAACATAAATTAATTATTAATTCAAAAACCTTTATCTTTTATTTATCTAAGTCCTATTATGAACCTGAGAAGGCTCTAGAGCTTGGGATATATCACTGAAAAGAAAAAACATTAAATTATCAATAAAATATTCTTGTTCTTATGGATCTTATATTCTAGAAAGAAGAGATAAACAACTAATTCAAATATAATAAACTTACAAATGTCAGAGTATATAAAAAGATGAAATGTATGATAGGATGAGGGTGATCAGAGCTTACAGATGCTGGGCAGGTTAAAATTTTAGAGAAGATATTTAGAAAAGGCCTCGTGAATGTGAGGAAAGTGTGTAGAGAAAACTGGGGGTCATTTCAGGCAGAGAGAATTACCAGCATAAAGGCCTTAAAATGGAGAGAGCTGGATCTGTGGAGAAACAGCAAGAAGATTTAGTGCTTTGTCTTTTTAAGAGGACACTTGGGTTTCCAACAGCCTTCCATCTCACCTGGGCAGAATTTTATTAGTGAGGCAAGAGAGGTGTGTGTGTGTGTGTGTGTGTGTGTGTGTGTGTGTGTGTGTGTGTGTCAGAGACAGAGAGAGAAAAATATTCAGGTGTTATAGCATGTTGTTGGCTTTTGTAAGAACTTTAGCTTTTCCATGAGTGAAATGGGAAGCCTTTACACTGTGCAAAGTAATGCTGGTATCTCATTTATGATTTAAAACAGTCAGTCTGGCTGTTGTGTTGAGATAAACTGCGGAATTTAGGATTTGAAGAGGAGACCAATAGCAGCACATTGCAATAATCCTGGAGGAAGATGGTTGTGGCTCATATCACAGTGGTTTTGGTTCAGTTGGGGAGAGATGACCTAATTTCAGATATATTTTGGAGGAAGAATCAGAAAATCCTTTTGTCATATAGGACATGGAGTGAGAAAGAAAAAAAATAAAAAATGACACCAAGTTCTTAGTCTTGGAATCTGGTTTGAAAGATACACTATAAGGTTGAAGTTAAGCTCAAAGAAATTAGTAGGGAGCCCAGTGAGCCAGTCCCTCTAAAGAACCTAAACTAAGGCTGTGGTAGTAGATACAAAGAAGAAAGTAAATTTAAGCTTTATTTTGGGGGTAGAACAATAAGAAAAAAGACTAACAATGCAAACAATAAACTTTTACTGAACAATTACTATGTGCCAGACCTTGGTAAATATTTTTGTATTAATATTAACATGTTTTAAGTATGCTTTATTGATTATGTAATTACAGTTGTTCCAATTTTCTCCCTTTACCCACCTCTGCCTGGTATCCCCTTCCCTCAAGCAATCTCCACTTTCGTTCATGTCCTTGGGTCGTGCATATAAGTTCTATAATGGCCTCTCCATTTCCTATACTGTTCTTAACATCCCCTTGTTTATTTTGTAACTACTAATTATTCGTTTTAGTACCTGTACCTTTTTCACCATTTCCCCCTCTATATCCTAGCTGATAATGCTCCAAATGATCTCAGTACCTATGATTTTGTTCTGTTTTGGTTGTTTACTTTGTTTTTTTTTTTTTAAGATTCAGTCATTGATAGTTTTGAATTTGTTGCATTTTTAATGTTCATAGTTTTGATCTTCTTTCTCTTAAATAAGTCCCTTTAACATTTCATATAACAATGGCTTGGTGATGATAAACTCCTTTAGCTTTACCTTGTTTGGAAAGCACTTTGTCTGTCCTTCCATTTTAAATGATAGCTTTGCTGGAGATAATAATCTAGGTTGTAGGTCCTTGTTTTTCATCACTTTTAATACTTCTTGCCAGTCCCTTCTTGCCTGCAAAATGTATTTTGAGGAATCAGCTGATAGTCTTATGGAACTCCTTTGTAGGTAACTCTCTGCTTTTCTCTTGCTGCTTTTAGGATTCTCTCTTTATCGTTAACCTTTGTCATTTTAATTATAATGTGTCTTGGTGTGCTCCTCTTTGGATCTAACTCATTTGGGATTCTCTGCACTTCCTGGACTTATATATATATTTCTTTCACCAAATTAGGGAAGTTTTCTTTCATTATTTTTTCAAATAAGTTTTTAATTTCTTGCTCCTCTTCTCCTTTTGACATTCCTATGATTTAGATGTTGGCATGTTGGAGATGTCCCAGAATCTTCTTTACTGTCCTCATTTTTTTGAATACTTTTTTCTTCTTGCTGTTCTGGTTGAATGTTTATTTCTTCCTTACATTCCAAATCATTGATTTGAATTCCATATTCCTTCCCTTCACTGTTGGTTCTCTGTAGCTTTTTTAAATTTCACTTAGTGTAACCTTCATTTCTTCCTTTATGTTGTTGCCATACTCAATGAGTTCTTTGAGCATCCTCATCACCACTGTTTTGGACTCTTCATCTGATAGGTTGGCTATCTCCATTTTGCTTAGTTCTTTTTCTGGAGTTTTGTTCTATTCTTTCATATGGGCCATATTTCTTTGTCTCCTCAATTTGGCAGTCTCCTGTGTTTGTTTCTGTGTATAGGTAGAGCTGCTTTGACTCTCTGTAAAAGGCACTTATTAATTTTGTAGGGTGGAGCCTTAGGCAATCTCCAGGGTAGGGCAACCTGTTTCACCGCATTGAGGTCCTGTGTGGGGGGAGGGTTCGGACAAGGGACTCTTGTGCCTCTGCCTGGTTTCTGAGGGTTTGCCTGGCACTTGCCCCATTTCCAGTCACTTCACCCACTCCCTGTATGTGATGGGCACCCTTCCAGCTCTTGCTCTGGTGTTGAATTCCAGAGTGGGTAGGGTCATGTATGCTTTAAGACCATGCTAGCTCTTTAATCAGAGTTTCCTAAAATTCCAGCAGTTTCTTCCATTGTCTCACTTTCTACTAGTTTTTACATCCAGAAGTTGTGGGGATTTATCTTCCTGGCACTGGAACTTGAGCTGTGCCATCTGGCCTGGGGCTGGGACTGCTCACTCCAAAGGTATCCCTCCTAACTTTTATCCACTACACATGGATGTGGGACCACCGATGTCCACTGCACTGTTGCCACCACCTCTCCCTACTACACTGGGTCTCCTCTCCTTTCCACCCCATCTCTAAGTCTACACCCCTCCTACTGGGCTGGATGAATGTGGCTTCTTTAAATCCTTGGTTGTTAGACTTCCATACAGTTCAATTTTCTGACAGTTCTGGGTGTTACTTGTTTTGACATTTGGTTGTAATTCTTTTTGTTGTTTTTCATGGAGGTGAGGTGTGACTACCTATATCTCCATCTTGACTGAAAGTCAATATTAATATATTTAATTGTAACATAATTAATACAAGCAAGGTACTTCCTGAGGCATTTTGTTTATAAGAGGAAATGCCAAGAATTGATAGATTAACTATTGAATGCATGTGTAGAAAAAAGTGAAAAGTTAAATAACATAATAGTAATAATGATAATCATAAGCAACCCTAACACATTGACCATTCATAATGTTCAAGATAATAATCACTTATATACATTTGTCTCCATTGATTTTTCACAAGAAGTTTTTTTACAGTTAGAGAAACTCCTTTACAGCTTTCACTTCTAACTCTTCCTATTCTCATTATCTCGCCCACTCCTTTGGCTTCAATTGACATCTCCATGCTGACGAATTCAATATTATTTTTTCAATCCCATTCCCTTCAGCTAAGCTCCAGAATCATATATACCCAGTGATTTCATGGAAACAAGTCCTGATTGTCTTACAGGCACAATATTTTATCCAGTTTGCTACATATCCAGGTGACTTGGAAACTAAATTAAAAATTGTTTTTGAAACTTAAAAGTATAATCTAAAAATTGGTAGGATATTTTTGTCTTTGAGATGGATACAGCACTTAAACCTCAGAAGAAACCAATTTGTTTTGATAACATCCTTAGAATTATTCTTTTAAAAAAGATTTTATGTATTTATATTTAGAGAGAAGAGAAGGGAGGGAGAAAGACAAGCAGAGAAACATCAATGTGTGGTTGCCTCTCACTTGCCCGCAAGTGGGGACCTGGCCTGCAACCCAGGCATGTGCTGTGACTGTAATCAAACCAGCAACCTTTCAATTTGCAGACCAATGCTCAATCCACTGAGCCACACCGACCAGGCCTGAATTATTCTTTATATCACACAAATGTAAAGCACTTTTTCACCTATTGTTCTTGGAAAAATTATGAAGTTTCCACTAATCTCATAGTAAAGTAATGTCTGCGATTTAAAACTTAGTGAATCGTGATTATTTTCAAACATGGACTGCTTATTTAGCAGAATTGCTTACTTGGAAAGTGAGATAAATATTTATTGTTTTTATTTATGTGAATTTTTTCTTGATTCTAAATATACATATTCGATGGTATTGTCTCTAAAAAGTATTCATACACAACATACCAGACTTAAGGGATGAAGCAAAATTAATTCTAAGAGGGAAGTTCATACCAATAAACTCCTATAGTAAGAAGTAAAAAGATCCCAAATAAACAACCTAGTTCTATACCTTAAGGTACCTGAAAATGAAAAAAAACCTATTTTAAAGTTAGTAGGGGAAAGAGAAAGAAAATTAAAAATATTAAACCACAAATAAATGAAATGGAGAACAGAAATACAATAGAAAAGATTAAAAACTAAGAGTTCATTATTTTAAAAGACAAACAAAATGGCCATACTTAGCTAAAATAAGCAAGGAAAAGAGAGAAAGAACTCAAATTAACAAAATTATAAATTAAAAAGGAGACATTGCAACTAATATCACAGAAATTTAAAGGATCATAAGAGGCTACTTTAAATAACCATACACCAACAAACTAGACAACCTAAAAAACATGAAAAAAATCTGAGAAACATACAGCTTACTAAGACTGAGTCAGGAAGAAATAGAATCTCTGGATAGACAAATTGAGAAAAGTTGAATAGGAAATCAAAAATCTCTCAATGAAGAGACCAAACAGCTTCACTTTTTAATTTCACCAAATATTTAAAGAATTAGCTCCAATCCTTTGCAAACTCTCCCAAAACATAGGAGAGGAAGAAATACTCCCAAACTTATGTTATGAGGCCAGCATTATCCTGATACGAAGCCAAAAAGTTCAGTATGGTCATGTATCCATTACTGATGGAGATTCAGTCTGAGAAATGCTTTGCTAGGCAAATTCTTCATTTTGCAAACATAGAGAGACTTATGGAAACCTAGATGGTATAGCCTACTATATATTCAGGCTCTCTGATATAGCCTATTGCTCCTAGGCTACAAACCTAGTTACATGCACATGAATACTGTAGGCAATTCTAACGCGAGGGTATTTGTATGTCTAAACATATATAGATGTGGAAAAGGTAAAGTAAAAATCTGGAATAAAAGATAAATGTTCATCTATATCTACATACATATTTGCTACTATATGGACATACTTTGAAGGCATTATGTTAGGTAAAATAAGTCAAACAGAGAAAGACAAATACTGTATGATCTCATATATATACATAATTTAATAAAAAATACATACTCATATAAAAAGAGATCAGACTTGTGTTTAGAGGCAATGGGGGGTGGGGAGAAGCAGAAATTGGGCAAAGGTGGTCCAAAGATACAAACTTCCATTTAGAAGATAAATATGTACTAAGGATGTAGTATACCACATGATGACTATAGCTAACACCACTACATAATACATAGAAAAGTTGTTAAGAGAGTAAATCTTAAGAAGTAAATTTCATCACAAGAAGTAATTTTTCCCTTCATTCTTTTTTTATTGTATCTGCATGAGAAGATGGATGTTAGTGGAGCCTACTGTGCTAAACATTTCACAATACATATAAATAAAACCACCGTGCTGTGCACCTTAAACTTATACAATGATTCATGTCAATTATTTCTGAACGAAGTAGAAAATGTATTATTTGTGGAACAATTGAGGGGCAGTTGGGTCTGTATGTGTGTTTGTGTGCATGGGTGTCTCTGTGTGTGCACATGTGAGTGTATATGGGCATGCGTGTCATAGGTAAAAGTTACCTAGAGGGAATAGAAAGCAGAGATGTAGTGACAGCAGGAAAGAGTTGGAGAAATGTCTTCACTCCATGTAGATAAAATAATCTTGAATGAGAGAGTCATATTTTCTTCTGGAGAAAAATTCCTCATGTTCTTTATTACACATGGAGTAAAGCTAAAGTTTGTTGTTTAAAAGGTCCCATGCTCTTATGATTTTACCAATAAATATTTCCCCCTACTGTCTCAGTCAGTTCAGACTGCCATAACAGAGTGCCATGGATTGAGTGGAACAAACAACAAATATTTATTTCTCACAGTTTGGAAGGCTAAGGCTGGAGTCCAAATAAGGGTCCAGTATGGTCAAGTTCTTGGCGAGGGTCCTACTTCTGATTCACAGAAAACTACTTTGTCTTTTTATTCCCACTTAGTGGAGAGAAGAAGCTCTGGTCTTCTCATCTTCTTGTAAGGGCACTGACCCCATTAAGGACGCTTTACCCTCCTGACCTTAATCTAACCTTAATCATTTCCTCCCAGAACCATCACATTGACCATTACGGTCTTAACATGAATTTTGGGGAGACACACTAAGTAGATATGAGCCACTAAGTCATATTTAATGCTTTAATTTAACTCCTCTCATACAAAATGTTTCTAAGAAATACCTCATTTATAAAATTCTCATTATATGATTTGAAAATGTAGCAGATACCACCCAATAGTCAGTAAAATATTTTGTTTTATCAATGCAGTATGTTAAGACTCCAAAAAGGGAAACAGTTTTAGCAATAAGTATTTAAAAAACAACATTTCCTAGATAATTTTTGAGAGGAGCTTTTTAAAAGGGCCTTAAAAAGTAGGGCTAGAGAGGAGGATTTTTCACTCGTAGTAATTGCTCTTCGCAATATTGGAAACTCTCCTTGGGCCAAGGAGCCTGGAGTCCTGCAGGCTGCAATATTAGTCCAATCTGTGCTGTGAAATAATCTCATAAGCACAGTGCTTGTAGGGGGTTTTATGCCTGTTTGTGATGTGGCTCTGGAAGTCACATAGGACTCTAAGATAGAGAAATAATTGCCTTTTAATGCCAGTGCAGTTTTGGGCAGGGCCGCCAAGTAGAGAAAGCAACACCCGGCAATTTGATAAGGGTGAATACCCTCTCAGACAAGCATACGATCACTTGAGCTTTCCTTCGCCCAGGATGACTTCCAGCTGAAGCATAAAAGTTTCTCTAAATATTACTGAGTGCTGGTAAATCAACAATTCAGGCTCATACCAGAAATACATAAAATCCAAGTTAATAAAATATTTTTCTACGCTGTGTATCTCAAATTGCGCATCAAAGAAAAAAAACGTTTTCTAATTGAAAGGCCGTATGTGATAGGCATATAGTTTATAAACCTACCAAGCAAAATCCATAACTGTCTGCTCATAAGCCACCTTTTTCCAAGATATCCAGGCATTCTTTCCAAAGTGCACTTTATAAACCTTTTACAATGAAAACTGACAAAGATATTAAGATGCCTTAGTGGCTTTGCTGAAGGCTTTCACATGAATAAGTAGACTACACAAAAATCAAGTGAAAGCTGAGATGTTAGCATTAAACTAAACTGTCCGCTTTGTCTGTAAGTGTCTACTTTGCTCTGTGGCTTGGTGGATATAGCAGTTCATAAAAGACAAGGAACATTTTTTAAAAATATAAACTTCATGTTTATATATGCAAAGTGGAAACCTAAACACTTACTTTTTTTAGAAAATCTTTGATGATATGCAAGATAAACAAGGGAAAAGAAAGAGTATTTACTGTAAGTATTCAGGACTGGGCCTGGGGTGAGACTAGTGAGGCACTCCCATTAGGTGCAAAATTTAAGAGCGGGGAAAGAAACACTCAATAATAAAGATAAATAACACTCAATGCTATATTTTAAAAATAAAAACTAATGCCAAAGTTTCATGATAATATCTAAGAAGTTAAATTGAAAACAGGACCAGTATTACTGATTTTTTTCTTTTGCCTCAGTCCCTATTATGGCTTGGTGTGGAGCTACAAGTACTAAGTATCTTTTTAACATATCATACTTCAGAACTTAGAAAAAATACAGAACTAAAAATATAGCAGCTTCAATGTAAATTCTAATTATTTTACATTAGACACATTTTGTAGATATCAATTATAGCCTGTAGGATTTATATTCTAAACATTCAGTTGTGTCTTTCTAAGTATATGCTAAGATCTTTAAGGCAGGGATCATATCTTATGCTTCTCTTATTTCACATGTTGCCTCATAGCATTATAATATAATGATAGTTGTCTAAGCCTCACTGATAAATTGGTTGGTTTAAATAAATGCTGATTATGTATATGATAGGCCTTCCCCATTAATCCTCGAGCTCTCTTTTTGTAATCAGATGACATAGCAAAAGAAATACTGAACAAAAAAAAAAAAACAAGAACTTACTTAACATACGTTTTGAATGTATTAAAATGTATCTTTCACCTTTTTTTCAAAATAATTTAATTTGCTATAAATTATATGGAAGTACTGTACTTCTTTGGAAATAACAGTAAAAACAATTCTATATTTCCAATTTGTCAATGTAACCAAGGCAATTATTTTTGGAAAGAGTTATTTTAATGTGAGATATAGGATAATGATAATAAGAGAAAAATAAAATTATAGAGTGATTCGCTTAATCAAACACTTCAAATGGTAATTTACCTTTAATTAAAATAGAAATATGGTTAGTATAAATATAGGTAAAATATGCTTTCATTTTTATCAAATGCAAATCAGTGTAAGAAAACAATGAAACCCCTAAAAACCGCAGATGTGGACCCTGCCAGTCAGTCAGTTTGTCTGTCTATCTATCTATCATCTATCATCTATCGCTTTTTTATTTTCTTTTGCCCTTTACTTTTTGTTATGTTTTACTTAGATGCAGCTATTCCTGAGTCAGCAAGACTTTGTCCAATTAGTTTACAAAATTTTTAATTTTTTTACAACATCCGGGAGGAAATTAATACTTGCAATTTTGTACCGTTTGGCCACTTGTCCTTCAAGTCACCTGTGCACCACATGTCCCGCCTCTGTAAACAGGCATGCCCTTTCTCTGACAATCATAACGTGCCTTCTTTTTTAAAAAAAGATTTTATTTATTTTTAGAGAGAAAGGAAAGGAGAGAGAAAGAAGGAGAGAAACATTAGTGCAAGAGAGAAACATCTGTTAGTTGCCTCTCTTACACTCCCCAACCAGGGACCTAAGCCACAACCTAAAGCCCATGTGCCCTGGCCAGGAATCAAACCAGTGACCTTTCCCTGTGCAGAATGACACCCAACCAACTATGCCACACAGGTCAGGGCTATAAATTGCCTTTGTAAGTGCAAATTTTTTTGCAATACATGGGCTTCTTTCTCACATAACTTTTATTTTTACTATATGGTGATTACTATGAGTTAAATTGTGTCCACCCAAAACTCATGTGTTGAAGTCCTAACCCTATTATCTCAGAATGTGACCTTATTTAGAGATAGGGTCTTTACAGAGGTGATTCAGCTAACATGAGCTCATTAGAAAGAGGCCTAATACAATATAATTTGTTCTTATAAAAAGTAGAAATTTGAAAACAGACACACACACAGAGAATATCATATGGAGGTAAAGGCAGAGATGCTAATGATGCTTCTACAAACTGAGGAATGCAAAGATGGCTAGCAAACCTCCAAGAGCTAGAAGAGAGGCATGGACTCAATTCTTTCTCACTGCCCTTGTAAAGCATCAGCTCTCACTGACACCTTGATCTTGGACTTCTAGCTTCCAGAACAGTGAGACAATAAATATTTATTGTGGAAGTCACCCTGTTTGTGGTACTTTGTTACAGTGGCGTAGAAAACTAATACAATGACCAAATAAACGTTTAATTTTGATTTAAAATAATTGAGATTTTAAAAATTGCTTAATCAATGGGCTTGGTGAATTTAATAACTTAAAAAAATTACTGTCTTTGTTGGCTTTCTCTTCTATTTTTTGACACACACAGATACACAGCTATATGTCATTGATTTAATAAATAGATGGGGAAATAATTTTAGAAACAATACATTAACTGATGTTTATGATATGCAACATAGTTTTCATTCAAATAAATTTTCCTTAATCTTGAAACAGGTATTTTGAAGAAACATAAAACTTAGCAGTATAATTTTACAAAGAAAATCTTCCTTCAAGAGAAATATTTTATATTAATATGTTATTATGTATATCATTTATTTTCATAAAAATTGGTGGGTATGTACTACAGGTGAACTATTGTGATGGAGAATTTATTCAAAGATGAAAGGTACTTACCTTGCCTTCAAGAAGCTCACTATTGGGCCCATTTCATAGCTAACTGATCACCTACTATTGGTGAAAATTTAAAACTGACTTTTTTTGTCTTTAACATTTTATTCAGTTAACTTATTCTCAGTGATCCTTTATTAAAAAATAAATAAAAGAGATAGTTGGGTATGTGGTAACACTATAGTTATAAATAAATGCTAATGCAATACCCAAGAGTTTCCTAAAAAGAAATTTATATATATTAAGTAACTGAAACCAGAATGTCTGGCCACATATTATAAAAGGCATTGTTAAAAAGAATTCAGATTAAAACAATCTGTGAAGTATTTAAATAATTTTGCCAAGGGGAAAAAACAAGAGGGAAGAGCATGCAGTTAAACAGAGCAAGTTTAACACGAAACTTGATTGTAAACAGGTACAAGTAAGAACATGAAGCTGTTCCTATGGCAAACGCATTGACAAAATGCCTGATTCCTTTCTCATTCATGAGAGTGCGGTTTCTGAACACTTGGTGGGCTGGTGGGATGGAGTGCTACACTTGGAACAGTTTTCTGATCACAGTGCCAGAAGGAAAAATGGCCTGGGGTTTCAGGAACCCATCCAGTTTGGGGGTAATATTTTCCAAACTTAACATGAAATACTTAACTCAGTCTTATTTTTATTGGATCAGATCTGAGTGAGTTTACTTTCTTATACCATTCAGTTGGTTTGAGCCTTGTTGATATAGCACATAAACAAAATATTTCTTTTCCGTGTATAGGGAAGGAGATTAAAGGCATAGAACGTTAATGTGAAAAACAGCCCCACTGATGTTCCTCCTTTCCTTTGTCTCCATGACATGTTTCACTGTGAAAGCACACACACCTTATTCCAGGTTTGGAATTTAGCCCAAGATTATCATTATTTATGCGGGTATAACATCCATAAATGCCACCTGGATTCTCGATTAGAATATATATTTTAGTGTATAGAATCAAAGAAAAGTCACTCAGAGCTATATTAGGTTTTTGCATTTAAATTTTAGTTGACACCAAACAACATAAACATCAGATACCAAATTCTTTAGTATAAAGACTTAACTTGAAGAAAATTCAGCATTTTTGTCTTTCTAAATCTCTTTAAAGTTTATCACTTTTGATATTCTTGTCATATGAAATGTTTCCATAGCTGCTGACCAACACAGAATGGAAAATTAAGAATACTAACAAAAGTGTTTTTTAAAGGCCTAGATTCATGAAATGCAAAATTTCACATATCTAAAGTTAAATACCTTTGGTATTACTTCTTCTTAGCAGCTCTTTTTTAGTGCTTATGCAAGAATGAACTGACTGAATTATCCAGGCACTGTCTGTATGGCCTTCTTGCCCACATGGGCAAGTAGGGGTTGACAGACTGCACGTGCTTTTCGAGTGTGTAACAACTCGTGACAAAACAGATGAAAGAAGGCTCACTTCATATCTCCCCTCAATGTCTTACCACACCTTATTAACTTCAATAAGACATTTTAATAATTTAAAACATTATATAATCAAAAATATTTAATCAATGATTTTGTTTTCATTGAGAAATCTGAAGTTTACTTTTTTTCTGTCAGGCCACAAAATCAGATCTAATTATCCAATTTGAAGTTTTATAGACATCATACCAGCTCTGCTACTCTGTGGCCTAAAGACATACTGCAACTCCAAGAGCATGTGGCTGGCATGTTGTGCAGCAGCTGGTGCAGAAAGAAGCTGGCAACGCACATTTCAGAGACTAAAACAAGACTGTGCTAGTGCCTCTGTAACCTTGTTTGTCTTAAATATAAATTGTTACTGGAGCTATCTTGTTAGTAACTTTATTATAATATTATAAATGTCTACATTTTTGAAATAAAAAATATTTCTGTAAATATTTACATATCAATACAGTTGAATAAATGGACTTTCTGTTTAACATTATCTCCCATCTAACCATATGTACCTTATAGAAAGTTCTGTTAGGTATTGTGTTGAAACTTCTGGGAAAAAGTCAATTCAAACCACAGAATTTATTGAATATCAATCCTCCAAAGTCCAATATAATGTTGACATATTTTAATCTTCAAACAAATGTATATTTAAATTAACAGGATTTTAGTTACTCAGAGATATATCCAAAAATATATTGGTTGAATTGAAAATTAAGGTACCTCAGAGTAATGTTTTTAAAACAGGATTTTAACAAATACCAATATGGTCTCCCTATTTAGTTGACAGAATTTTTGTGTTGCATTATGAATAGCAAAGAAATAAGATCTCACTCAATTCACTGAGCCATGCCAGCCAGGGCTAAATGTTGTTTTATAAAAAAGACCATGTCTCTAGCCCTGGCTGGTGTAGCTCAGTGGATTGAGCGCGGGCCTGCGAACCAGAGGATCGAGGTTCGATTCCCAGTCAGGGCACATGCCTAGGTTGCAGGCCAGTTCCCGGCAGGGTACACACGAGAGGCAACCGTACATTGATATTTCTCTCCCTCTCCTTCTCTCCCACCCTTCCCCTCTAAAAGATAAATAAATAATAAATTAAAAAAAAAAAAGACCATGTCTCTCCTCTCCTCTCCTCTCCCCTCCCCTCCTCCTTTCCTTCCTTCCTTCCTTCCTTCCTTCCTTCCTTCCTTCCTTCCTTCCTTCCTTCTTTTTCTTTCTCCTTCCTTCCTATTTATTTATTTATTTCATAGCACCTAGCATGGTAAGCATAAATAAGTGTTGTTGAGTAGCCATTTATTAAAATCCTGCTTGCCTCTTAAAAGCTCATTGTCTGCCTTTTATAGCCTTTTATAATAGCCATATAGCATCAAAAGGAATTGTTCCACCTGAGATGTATGAATTTGTGGAACAAATTTCTCGTTAGTACAGGTAGCTAGTTATTAATAAAGAAAAGAAGCAAAGGAAATCAGACAAACACAACAACTAGAAAGTTGTGCCAAACAATAAGCCTGCTACATTAGAAAGTTGCCATATTCACAGGCTCCCCAGAGGGCTGCTGCATCCTTCCCCAGGGGGACCTAATCCCTGAAACAGGAAGGAAGGATTGCTATTGGCCATTAGCCTAGATTACCCAGGGGGAGGGATAAAACTACAGAGGAAATTCCTCTATTGGGCACCTGCCCAGTAGAAGCCAAGATGGCTTTGGGGAGATACTTGTACTTTGAGGCAGGCACAGTAGAAAGGTCTGTTTGTTTAGCCTGGGAAAATAATCAGATTGGATGAGGGATACAGAACCCCAAGAAGATCTAGGAAATGGATTGGTAAGGGGGAGGGGCCCAGCACAAGCCCAAAAGGATTGGGAAATTGATTGGTTAGTTTGAGACAGTACCTGGTCCTTCCCAAACCCAAGATAAAATAATGAGAGTGTAACAAAGGCAAGGGCTCTCTCTGAAGCTTGGTAATAGGTGTTTGCCCATTTATTGACACATTCTTTGCCCTGACCACCATGTGGGTTCAGTAGCCATGTGGGCTCCAAGCATGAGCCTGGCTACCACTAAAATGCAGTCAGGAACTGGGACTAAGCTAGCCAGACTGGGACAGAGGCTGGATTGGACTAAGCTTTGCCATGACTGAGCCAATGACACAGAATTTCTGGACCTTGGCCTTTCTACTGGGCTTGATGAAGACAAGGCTGGAATTCTTTTACAGAGGATGGACCTGACCCTGGGACAGTCTTTTGTGTTTGCCCCAGCTTCAATCAATCTCACCACCATATCTCATCCTCTCATGCATGGTCCCCAAAATGCTTTTCTCCCAGCACTTCAAGGACCTCATTCCTGCCAGCAAGCACTCAGACTTTCTTTTTATTCTGATGTTATCAGTCATTTCTAAAGTCTTGCTGTCTGACTTTATTAGGGCACCTATTAACCGTAAAACTCCTTATTTTATAAATGACTTCTCCTGCTTTGATATTTCTCCATATCCAGTTTGGAGGCATACTATTAACATTTTCATTACTATTTTCCCAGTATCATTCACAACTTGGCCATTAACACCGATCACACACTAATCACAATTACTGTTGCAACTATTGCTCATTTTCCTCAAATCTTAAACCAACCAATTACTTGGCCTCTCCTCTTACTTCACAGAGAAAGGAGATAGTAAGTTCCTGCCTCTGAACTTCAAATCTTATCCATGTCCTCCCCTTCCTACAACCATATCTTGCCATATATAATGCACACTTTTTTGCCCAAATTTTTGAGGGAAAAATAAGGATGTGCATTACACATGGACATTGCTAAGGATGTGCAATATACATGGGTAGGACTAAAACATGAGTGCATATTGTACATGGCAAAATATGGTATAAGGAAAACTATTCTTTTAGCTAATGATTATATAAAGATATATATATCCTACATTATATTGAGTCCCCTTTGGGTCCTCATTAATTGTCTCCATGCATCAATCTCTTAATCATCAAGAATTGACAGCTTTCTTGGTCCTGAAATTCATACTTTATATGGTACACAACAGATATTGAATGTTCAATTTCAATACAACTGACTGTTATTTATTAAATTAATAGTTCACTGAGTTCATATTAGTTGACAAATGTTTTCTTACAGGAAATACAGCAGTCAAAGCAGATGCACAGCAGATGCACAAAGCTCTTTCCTTCCTAAAGGTTACATTCTCAGGAGAGAATAGAAACTTAAAAAAAATAAGGTAGATTGTATACTATGTTAATAAACAACAAGTACTACCAAGGAATAAATCAGTGAGGTAGAAAGCTGAATAGGCAGTACAGAAGTTGGGTTTTGTACAATTTTGAAGTGCTGTGTATGAAAGTCATACCAAAACAGTAGCGTTTAAGTCAAATCCTGAAGGTGGTAAAAGAGAGAGTCAATAAAAATATTTGGAAGGACTGTTTTCCAGGAACATGGAATGCCAAGTAGAAAACCCCGACACAAGAGGGACGTTGGAATGATCAGAAGGCAGAAAAGGGGCCTGTGCGAACAAAGCAGAAGGAGTGGGAGGTGAGATAGGAAGAGTTCAGGTCAGAAAAGGAAGGGGACTCCACTGCAGAAGATACACTTTTGACTTGAATTTTGAAAGAACAACTCTCTTTATTGCGTTGAGAAAAGACTGAAAGGAGCAACGGCACAACCAGGGACAGGTTTAGCGGCTGATGTTGGTAAGCATGAATTTCTCAATCTGTCTGCAGATTGGTTTGGAAACTGCATTCGCTGTTCATTTTTTGTTTAGACTCTGGAATATAAATGTTGCAACTTAATTTGTTTGCAACGAGTACTGTTAATGTTTTCCACCAGACACTCAAGCTTCTCTGATTGTATGTCTTCATTAAAAATAAAACTATGAGCCCTGGCTGATGTGACTCAGTGGATTGAGTGCCGGCCCCCTAACCAAAGGGTTGCTGTTCAATTCCTAATCAGGGCTTATGCCTGGGTTTCGGGCCAGGTCCCTGGTAGGAGGCATGTAAGAAGCACCACACATTGATGTTTCTCTCCCTCTCATTCTTCCACCCTTCCTCTCTGTCTAATAATAAATTTAAAACATCTTAAAAAATAAAACTATGATACCTTGTTTGAATTACAAATGCAGATTAAAATTTTGGACAAAATAATTCATTTTCAAAGTTTTATTGTGTGATTAATTTCATTCAGGGTCTTTAATTTTTTGATATTTGAACAATGGAAGCAGACTTTTCATAGTTAAGATTTAAAAAGTGAAATTCTTTATATTTTACAATATTTGTGAGATAAATGAGTATCTTGAATTAAGGAAACAATTAGTTTTCACTGAAATTTATAACTGTTTTTATGATGTTATATTCAGGCAAGTAGTGAACATATATGTACTTGCAGAATAAAAAACATAATCATATTCTTGATTTTTCCTTTCCTGTTGGGTTGGACAAAAATTCATTTAATTTCTCCATACTCTGGCTCTACTAGTGCTTAGCTGTCTTTAACTTCATTTGAAACAATTTTGTTAGATTGTATTGTGACAGCTGTCATATCAGTGTGCATTAAAAAAACTTATGAAATTTGTGAATTTTTGTGTAGCCATTTTAAAATTGAGGATGGAAGAAAACAAGCAATATTTTTGCTATATTATGCTTTATTATTTCAAGAAAGGTAAAAATGCAACTGAAACACAAAAAAGATTTGTGCAGTGTATGGAGAAGGTGCTGTGACTGATTGAATGCATCATAAGTGGTTTGTGAAGTTCCTTGGTACTATTGATATTTTGGCCAAATAATTCTTTGCTGTGGGGCTGTCTTATGCATTGGAAGATGTTCAGCAGCACCCCTGGGCTCTACCCACTAGAAGCCAATAGCAGAGGGTAGTGGACCTACTCAAAATATCCAAATCAATGGTTATAATAGTTATTAGTGAACATGAAAAAAATGTGTCTTTTATGCAAAAACAAAAACAAAAACAAAACCCCAGCAACAACAATATATGGACTTTTTGGCCAACCCAATACCTTTCATATTTGCAAGAAATAATGCTATTTGTTTGGTAGAATTCCATCCATAGAAATTTTACAAAGATTTTATATACACATGCATGAACACACACTATATAAAAGTTTTTAAGCCTATAAGTTATGTAGGATATCTCTTTTTTTAATTTAAGAATGAGGAAACATAACTTGCATACAATTTTGCTTGTAAAACAAACTCATATGTGCTGACCATGAACTTGAAGGTGAAGACTTCTTTATATAAATGTGCTGACCATGTGAATGGTGCCCCCGAGCTGAGCAAGGTGATAACCTTGATACCACTGTAAGACTGTAACACAATTTATTATATTGTCTGTTTTTTAAATGCTTTTCTTGAAAAAATAAACACTATTGCAATTAGCATTATTTTAGTCTCTTGGATATTTCTGAAAGAACTTCTTTATAATTTCTAACTAGGAGTGAAAATATAGCATTAATGTATAAAACTACTTAACTTACTAAGTAAGGCTGCATTGGTTTTATTTTTTTCATTGATTTTTCAAATTTCTTCTCCCAGTAGTCATGTGTTTGCCAAGACTTGGTATTGGCAGACAATTTTTTTAAAACAAGAGACTGTAGAAACTCATTTTGATTTTAAAGATTTATTTATTTATTTATTTATCTTTAGAGGGGAAGGGTAGGAAAGAGGGAGAAGGAGAGAAATATCTATGTACGGTTGCCTCTCGAACTGGCCTGCAACCCAGGCATGTGCCCTGACTGGGAATCGAACCGCGATTCTCTGGTTCGCAGGCCCGCGCTCAATCCACTGAGCTACACCAGCCAGGGCTTGTAGAAACTCATTTTGATTTTAATTGGCTTTCTTTTATTAATAAAATTGAGTATTTTTAATGTTTATTGGTCTTTTGCGTTTTGTCTGAAGTAGTCATTCAAGTACTTTGGACATTTTTCTATTAGGATGTCTTTTTTTCCAAATTGTTTCATGGAATACCTTACACATCTTACATATATATGCTTTGATAGATATGTCTCAACTGTCAAAAAAAAAAAATGAAGAAAAAGGAGAGCCTTCTAGAAACTGTGAGAGTTTCTTCTATGGAAAAGAAGCACAAATCACCAACACACTTAGAAATTCTTGCTAATGTTACAGGTAAAATTTGCAATGTGAATTTTCTTTAAAGGGTAATATCCAATCATTGTTTTTGCTTTCTTCTGTTAGTGCAATCTTATAGCTATAAGAAATCAAATCATGAAAACAAGTCAGTAAAACTTTTCTGCATTATTTTAAGAAAAAAGAACATTAAGATATTTATAACCAGTATAATATTATAAAATATAATTTCCATTGTTAAAAGTATCCTCTTTATAACGGATATAAATAATATTATTTTTGTGTTTGGTACAAGTTAAAAGTGTAACCTTTATTATTATCATTTTTTGACACATAGAACAAATTCTATGAACATTTAAAATGGGCAGGGAGCAGATTATTTAAAAGTTGTAATGAAAACCCATTGCAGAAAAACTGTAAAATTTATTTTCTTTTGCAAATGATATATAAAATGCAAAAGTTATTTTTGAGTAGTTAACTAGGGAAGTATTTAATAAAATTGTGTATTGGTCATATAACAAAATAATATTCATAAATGTATCAGTTACCAATTTTTTCCAATATTGTCATAAGGTTTCAGTCATTTTCAATATTATACCACATAATACAGTATATTTTCTTTTTCTTCTCTCCTTTTTACATTGGTGCATTTTATTTTTATATTTAAAATGTACTGAGGTAAAATTAATACACAAATAACTGCATATAGTTAACGTGTACAATTTGATGAGTTTTGGCATAGGCAAACAACCATGGTATCATCACCACAATCAAATAACCAAAAAATCCCAGAGTTTCCTTATATGCCTCTCTTTTGGTGGGGAGAGGGTGCAGTAGGGTTGATAAGAACACTTAACGTGAGATTTATTCTCTTAATAAGTTTTACAGTTCACAATGCTATGTTATTAACTATAGCCCTCTGTTGTACACTGAACCTATAGAACTTACTTGTCTAGCATAATTGAAACTTTATACCCACAGAACAGCAACTCCTTATTTCCCCCTTTCCATCTTCTGGCAATTACTATTGTATTTTCTGCTTCTATGAATTTGACTATTTTAAACCTATTTGAATCATGCAGTATTTTTCTTCAATGAGTGCCTTATTTTATTTTATATAATGTCCTCCGGATTCATATGTATTGTTAAAAATATCAGAATTTTCTTCTTTTTTTAAGGCTGAATAATAATCCATGTGGAAAACTATGTGGCAATTTTATTCCCCATTCACCTTTTGATAGACACGGCTGTATTCATATCTTGGCTATTGTGAATAACACTATAATGAACATGGAGGTGCAGGTATCTTCTCAAGATCTTGATTTCAATTCTTTGGGCTATATACCCATTAAGTGGGAAATCTGGGTCATATGGAAGTTGCCTTTTTATATTTTTGAGGAAACTTCATACCATTTCCCATTACCGATACAGTTTTCCATTCCTGCAAATAGCGTAAAATGGTTCCGATTTTTCAAAAATCTAGCCAACATATTATCTTTTGATTTTTTTAATATAGTCATTATAACAGGTATAAGGTGATACATCATTGTAGTTTTTATTTGCATTTCTCTGATGATTAATGTTACTGATGATCTTTTTACATATCTGTTGGCCATTTTTTTGTCTCTGTTGGAGAAATGTCTGTTCAAGTCCTTTGCCCAATTTTTAAAAGCAGGTTATTTTTTCTTTTGGTATTGAGTTGTTGAGATTTGTGATATATTTTAGAAATTAACTCTTTCGTTTTAAAGATTTTATTTATTTTAAGACAGAGGGGAAGGGAGGGAGAAAGAGAGGTAGAGAAGCATGAATATGTGGTTACTTCTCATGCACCCGCTCTGGGACCTGGCCCACAACCCAGGCATGTGCCCTGACCTGGAATTGAACAGACAACCCTTTGGTTTACAGGCTGACACTCAATCCACTGAGCTGTACCAGCCAGGGTGAGGTACAGGTAACGCTTTATGAAATATATGATTTGCAAATATTTTCTTCCATTCTATAGTTTGCTTTTTAATTCTGTTAATTGCTTCCTTTGTTGTGTACAAGTTTTATACTTTGATGAAGTCCCAATTGTCTGTTTTTACCTTTGTTGCATATACTTTTGGTGACATATGCAATAAATCATTGCCAAAACCAATCAGTTGCATTTTTATACACTAAAAAATTAACCATTTGAAAAAATCCAATTTATGGGTTTTTTTTTCATTAAAAAGGATAAAATATTTGGAAATAAGGTTAACCAAGAGGTGAATGCTTGTCCACTGATAACTATTAAAAAACGATGAAAGACATCAAAGGATACACAAATAAAAGGGAAAACACCCTGTGTTCCCAAAATGGAAGAATTAATTTTGTCAAAATGTCTATATTTTCCAAAGAAATTTACAGAATAAATGATGTTCCCATCAAAATCTTAATACATTTTTTGTGCAAATAGATTTTAAAAAGTTAAACACATATAATACCACAAATAAGCCAGAATAGTCACAGCAATCTTGAGAAAAAAGGTGGAAACAGCACATTTCCTGGTTTACACAATGGAATTCTATGCAGCAGAAAGAAAGAAGGAGCTCATACCCTTTGCAACAGCATGGATGGAATTGGAGAGCATCATGCTAAGCGAAATAAGCCAGGCAGTGAAAGACAAATACCATATGATCTCACCTTTAACAGGAACCTAATCAACAAAACAAACAAACAAGCATAATATAACCAAAGACACTGAATTTGAGAACAGTCTGACAGTGACCAGAGGGGAGAGGGGAGGGAATTTCAGGGGAAAAGGGGAAGGGTTTAGAGCAACAAGTATAAAGGACACATGGACAAAAACTATGGTGGGTGGAAATGGGAGGAAGGTGGGGAGGGCTGGGGTGGTAGGCTGGGGGGGGGGGTAAAAGACAGAAAACTGTACAATATCAACAATTAAAAAATATTGATTAAAAATAATAAAAAATAAAATAATATACAGTAAAAAAAGTATTAAAAAGCTACAGTAATTAAAATAGTATGGTCCTGACACAAAGACTATGTAGATTAATGGAATAAAATGGAGAACCCAGATATAAACCTACTCATCTTTGAGAAAGGTGCCAAGAACACACATTTGGGAAAGGATGTCTTCTTCAATAAATGATGCTGAGAAAACAAGTAAAAAAAGTGAAACTCAACCGCTTAATTATAAAAAAAATCAACATGGATTAAAGACTTAAAACTTAAGAGCTGAAACTATAAAACTTCTAAAAGAGAAAATGTAGAGGAGAGTATAAAGGCTTGCATAATTTAATCATCAGAAATCCTCTAGTCAAATTCATGAAAAGGAAGGTGTAGGATTTTCACCTTCTTTCTATGAATCTAATGATAATATATCTCCCTAGCTGAATAAAAAATATTTCCCAAATATTAACACTTGCACATTAATATTGCATAAAATGTTATCTTATTAACACATCATATATAGGCTATGCAACTGAAAACAAGTATAATTTAGCAATTAATCAATTAATATGTTATGTTCTTTACATCTCAGTTAATAATAAAAAATAAAGAATTAGAAGTTCATTTGGCTTTAGAATTATAGCATGTAAGAAATTTTGTATTTTTAAAATTATTGAGAGTGATGTCAGCTAGCCTAATATAACCTACCATTTGATGTTGTTTCCTAGAGTTTATTGAGATTAACATGTCCTGATTTGACTATATATTATTGTAGATTTCACATGAATTAAATGTGATTCTTTATTAATGTGTTTCTAGTTAAAATTGTAAAAATGAGATGAATATGAATAATTGCTAAACCAGAACACTTTCTGAAAACTACTTAAATTGTTTTATTCTAATGACAACAAACTTTCAATAGCAAAATAATTATAGTAAAATTTTATAGTAATAATATTTTGATCACTTACTCTGTTATAAGTATTGTATTAAGGGCTTTACTTATACTTTATTTTATTTATTATTATTTTTATTATTTTTTAATCAGTGTTTTTTAATCGTTGATATTGTACAGTTTTCTCTCTTTTACCCCCCAGCCCACCACCCCAGCCCTCCCCACCTTCCTCCCATTTCCACCCACCATAGTTTTTGTCCATGTGTCCTTTATACTTGTTGCTCTAAACCCTTCCCCTTTTCCCCTGAAATTCCCTCCCCTCTCCCCTCTGGTCACTGTCAGACTGTTCTCAAATTCAGTGTCTTTGGTTATATTATGCTTGTTTGTTTGTTTTGTTGATTAGGTTCCTGTTAAAGGTGAGATCATATGGTATTTGTCTTTCACTGCCTGGCTTATTTCGCTTAGCATGATGCTCTCCAATTCCATCCATGCTGTTGCAAAGGGTAGGAGCTCCTTCTTTCTTTCTGCTGCATAGAATTCCATTGTGTAAATGTAAAGGGCTTTACTTATAGAACTTATTTTTTAGTCAGAACTCTCAGGTATTCTGACATCATGCATTTTTATATACCATATCTATACATATATAACTTACTTATTAGAACTCTCGGGTATTCTGACATCATGCTTTTACATATATCATGTATATGGTATTTATGAAGTACACATAGTATGCATGAAGTATTGTAATATATATGCATAAATATTTAATATATAATGTACATGTATATATACTATGTAACATACACACACATATAAATAACTTTCTCATAGTCCAACAAATCAAGACTTTTCAAACAATGTAGAAAAAACAGACTTCCTTTAGTGAAATTATTGCTCCTGCCCCATCCCTCAACCCCCACGCTCTGCCCTGCACCATCATCCCTGTTCCCTTGAAGGAAAGCTGAAAAGTGTGATGCCAGAATTGTATTATATAACAACCCTTTGATTATAAAACCTGACCTTGTTGCTGCTACATTGAAACTGCCGTGGAATAATTTATTTCAAAAGCTAATAAAATGTTACAACAGCATTTCTAAGCACCTGTGAATCCACTTTGTGTATCACAATGAATTAAGTTAGCCTCTTGAATGTTCATTTTGAAATAATTATATGGGTTATTGTTCCCTGGAAGTGGACACATATCTGCTTTGGTTGCTTAGTTTTTATTTCGTTGCCTTTAAATTAATAGGTGCAGCATTAAAAATCAGATAAAATTATTTTAAACTAGAGGCTGCCCTGTGTTTGATGTTGTCTAGATGAATAAAATTTATACTTTTAAGGAATCATACATATTGAACATCAAACACAATGTTGAAATGACTCAGGTAAAGTGAAAAGGTAGCATCTTTCTCAGTCTCAGAAGGAAAAGAGAGAGTTCCTGAGGGCAATAGTTTGAATGATTCTTTTCATATACAAATGTTTTACAGTCATTACAAGTAATATAAAACTCCCTCATTAGTGGACGGGTGTTTTGTGTTTCCTGAAACAATCGGAACCACAGTCATAAACAGTGTTTCACCTCTTGTCTGGCCCGTCTCCATTTGGAGACACAGGCAGGTATTCATAAAGCTCTAAGGTCTGGAAAAGCTGAGCAGCAAACCTGCTTGGCCAAACCTCAGATTCTCTTTTTATTGTTTTCTGAAGAACTGAACCTTAATTTTAAAGCCATATTTGTGGCAAAGAGAGTTTAATCTATACCATATAGAATTGTTTATTCTAATCTCATCCAAATGTCATTTTATACTAACATTTTTATGTCCAAAATGTCAAACATTTTACTTTCATATGCTGTTTTGTTTTTGTGAATGGCAAAATAATTTCTCTATTTTACTTTACTTTTCTTTGCAAGAATTCCTGACATTCAGTTTTTTAAAACCAAAGAAATATTTGCAAATGGAAAGTTAAAAGGCTTATCTTAATCATACTATTCAATATAACTAATTAAAGTTATGCTATTTGTAAACCAGAACACATAAATATCATCTAGCAACTATTAATATTTTAAAAATTTCATTATTCAGCAACATCAGAATATACTCAAGTTACTTGTTTTTTTTTGTTTGTTTGTTTTCAGGAAAAAGAAACTTTGTAATTCAATTTGAGAAGAATGAGAATATAGATTTTCCAAGAATTTTTATTCAATTTTCTACTATGTTTATAAAGAAATATTAACATTGTTTTGAAAAAAAGGTCAGAAATTCCATTCAGAATATTTAAATGAAGTTAAGACATATTTAAAGTTTCTTTTATTTCCATCTGTTATTTTTTGGGAGAAGGGAGGTAATAAATATTCTAAACTTCAGCATTAAAGATACAAATTACCTCATCTTTAATTTTATTGATTTAAAGTCTAAGTTCTGAATCTTTTTCTCAACTGAGGATTTTGAAACTACTAACATAATTAGCTCTTGTTTTAATATTTCACATTCCACTTCACAACTTTCTTAGAAAAATCTTTTGAGGCTCATTCAAACTTTCTGGCAGTTAACTTTGCCATTTTCCTCTAACACTTTTATTTTTTAAGTGTCAGATGGCCTTTCTGCCTAGTAAGGAACCAGTAAAATTTAGGAAGCATTTATATATATATTTTTTTCTTTATTTTAATTGTTGTTCTTGTACAGTTTTCTGTCTTTTACTCCCATCCCGGCCCACCGCCCCAGCCTCCCCCACCTCCCTCCCATTTCCACCCTCCCTAGTTTTTGTCCATGTGTCTTTTATACTTGTTGCTCTAAACCCTTCCCCTTTTCCCCTGAAATTCCCTCCCCTCTCTCCTCTGGTCACTGCCAGCCTGTTCTCAATTTCAGTGTCTTTGGTTATATTTTGCTTGTTCGTTTGTTTTGTTGATTAGGTTCTTGTTAAAGGTGAGATCATATGGTATTTGTCTTTCACTGCCTGGCTTATTTCGCTTAGCATGATGCTCTCCAATTCCATCCATGTTGTTGCAAAGGGTATGAGCTCCTTCTTTCTTTCTGCTGCATAGAATTCCATTGTGTAAATGTACCATAGATTTTTGATCCATTCATTAACTGATGGGCACCTAGGTTGCTTCCAGCACTTGGCTATTGTAAATTGTGCTGCTATGAACAGAGGGGTGCATAGGTTCTTTTGGATTGATGTTTCAGGGTTCTTAGGATATAATCCACTTGAAAAAATAGTTGTGAATAATTGAGTCCGATGATGAATACAAAATTCGATGAATACGTGGAATAATCACACTTCAGTATGGCAGGGCTATTCAATTTAGCTTTAAGTACTAATTTTGTGGGTCCCTGAAAACAACTGTCTATTTTCAAAATAGGAATACGTATATAGACTGGTACAAGTTTGATGAGAAAAACATCATTGCATGCCATTTTTTCTTTTATCAGTCCTATTAGAATGCAGTTTCTATAGCACGATTTCAAATAATGGATATTTAGTGAATATTGCTAAGTTATTATTGTGATTTGTATTTCTCCTCTCCATTACCTTTCCACCCATTTATTCCTAAAATTTTTGATTGATCTTTTTTTAGTCCCTTTGCTTGTTTCTCTCTCTCTCTCTACCTGTAACAAAAGTTGGCCTCAATCTTCCTTAGCCCAGTTTCTCCCTCCACACGCTTTTCCTAGAGTTGACTTTTTTCCATACTACTTTAGGCTCTAAAGTTCCCATTCACACTTGCAGCATAAACTAGGGTTTTCATGAGTTCCAATATCTTCCTCATGCACCATAATTATTTCTAACTCTTCTTATTATTACCTTCTCCAAATTAACTTCCACCACTACATTCTCTTGGTAATGATAAATTTCTCTCCTTTTCTGGATTACTTAAAAAATCAACTTGTATTTGTTCATCTCTGTGCAGGATCTTGACTTCAAAACCCACACTTGTAACATGATATTTTCATCATAACTTTATACAAAGCAGAGTTACTTGTTCAGGTTTGCATTTGGAACTCCTAACTCATGGCAGATAATAAATGAAAAAGAAATATTTGGGGAACAAATAGATAAATGTACACATTTATGTACCATCATTTGCACTGTTCTGACCCACACTGACTCCATGCTCAGTAAATGAAATACAACATTTATTTCCAAGTATATGAGAAGCTAAAAAATTTTTAGAACACTAAATATGAATATTTTAGTTCACTTATTCTTTCAATGATTATAATTGCTATTAGAAGCAAATTATTTATTAAGTTATGAAGTATTATAATTATTTTATTGAAATTTAATTGGGATGTAACAAACTGAACACAGTAAAAATGTTCATTTGCTTAGCTTGACATATTGTACATCTTTTGAACTATGACCACATCAAGATATTGAACAAATCCATTACCCTCAAGTCTCCTCAAGCCTTTTTGTAATCTCTCCTCTAGCAGTTTTCCACATCCCCTTTTCTAGGCAGCCACTGATATACTTTCCCTCACCATATAATAATTCATATTTTCTAAAATTTAATATAAATGAAATGATATAGTATGTAGTCTCTTGTTAATCTGACTTCTTTCATTTGGTATAATCATATTAAAATTTATGTTATTTCATATAGCCATAGCTCTCTTTGGAATTTTGAATGATATACAATACTATTCCATGGTAGGGTATACTGCAATTTGTTTACTCATTCACATGGTGATGGGGCATTTGCTTTGTTTTTTCCAGTTTGGGACTCTTATGAATAAATCTGCTATGACTACTGTTGTACAAGACTTTTTAAGGACATACACTCATACTTGTCTTGAATAAATTCCTAAAATTGGATGTCTGGATCACATGGCAAATCTAGACTTAATTTTTTAAATAAACTGTCAAATGTTTTCCAAAGTGGTAGTCCCATTCTAAAATCTAGCCATATAGGAGAGGTTCCATTGCTCAACATCCACACCAAGGCTTTGTATGGTAAGTCTTTATAATTTTAATAATGTAATATATGTGTTTTGTATACATTTTTCTTTTTTAATTTTATTTTTATTAAATGTATTGGGGTGACATTGGTTAATAAAATTATATAAGTTTCAAGTATACATTTCTATGTTACATGATCTGTGTATTATATTGTGTGCCCATCACCCAAAGCCAAATTCCTTCACCATGTACCATATTTGGCTCATTTTACTCTTTATTAACCACCATACTATTGTCTGTGTCTATGAGTTTCAGTTTTGTATTTTCCATATGAGCAAAGTGATACATTTTTTAGCTTTTTCTGACTTACTTAACTTAGCATGATATTCTTAGGGCTCATCCACGTTGTCACAAATGACAGTATTTCATATTTTGTATGGCTGAGTAGTATTCCATTGTACATATACACCACATCTTTATGCAATCCCCTACCCAAGGACACCTTGGTTGTTTCCACATCTTGGCCACTGTGAATAATGCTGCAATTACACAGGGATGCATGTATCTTTGTGAATGAATGCTTTCAAATTTGGGGGTAGATTTTTTTTTTTGTGGATTTTTTTTTAAATTTTTATTTTAATTGTTGATCTTGTACAGTTTTCTGTCTTTTATTCTCACCCGAACCCGCCACCCCAGCCCTCCCCACCTCCCTCCCATTTCCACCCCCCCCCCATAGTTTTTGTCCATGTGTCCTTTATACTTGTTCCTGTAAATCCTTCCCCTTTTCCCCTGAAATTCCCTCTCCTCTCCCTTCTGGTGACTTTCAGCGTGTTCCCAATTTCCATGTCTTTGGTTATATTATGCTTGTTTGTTTGTTTTGTTGATTAGGTTCCTGTTAAAGGTGAGATCATATGGTATTTATCTTTCACTGCCTGGCTTACTTCGCTTAGCATGATGCTCTCAAGTTCCATCCATGCTGTTGCATAGGGTATGAGCTCCTTCTTTCTTTCTGCTGCATAGAATTCCATTGTATAAATGTACCACAGTTTTTGATCCATTCATTTACTGATGGGCATCTAGGTTGCTTCCAACACTTGGCTATTGTAAATTGTGCTGCTATAAACATAGGGATGCATAGTTTCTTTTGGATTGGTGTTTCAGGGTTCTTAGGATATAGTCCTAGCAATGGAATTGCTGGGTCAAAAGGTATATCCATTTTTAGTTTTTTTAGAAAATTCCATACTGTTTTCCATAGTGGTTGTACCAGTCTGCACTCCCACCAGCAGTGCAGTAGTGTCCCCTTTTCTCCACAACCTCTCCAACACTTGCTGTTTGTTGCTTTGTTTATGAGAGCCATTCTGACTGGTGTCAAGTGGTATCTCATTGTGGTTTTAATTTGCATCTCTCTGATAGCTAGCCATATCGAGCATCTTTTCATGTGTCTCTGGATCCTCTGTATGTCCTCCTTGGAGAGGTGTCTGCCCAAGTCCTTTGCCCATTTTTTAATTGGGTTGCTTGTCTTCTTAGAGTAGAGTTGTGTAAGTTCTTTGTGTATTTTGGAGATTAAACCCTTATCTGAGATATCATTGGCAAATATGTTTTCCCACACAGTCGGTTCTCTTTTTATTTTAATACTGTTTTCCTTGGCCATGCAGAAGCTTTTTATTTTGATGAGATCCCATTTGTTTATTCTTTCCTTTATGTCCCTTGCTTTAGGAGACATATCAGTAAAAATGTTGCTGCGTGTAATATCTGAGATTTTCCTGCCTATGTTCTCTTCTAGGACTCTAATGGTGTTACGGCTTATGTTTAAGTCTTTTATCCACCTTGAATTTATTTTTGTGTATGGTGTAAGTTGGTGCTCGAGTTTCATTTTCTTGCATGAAGCTGTCCAGTTCTCCCAACACCACTTGTTGAAGAGGCTGTTTTTACTCCATTTTATGTTGCTGCCCCATTTGTCGAATATTAATTGACTATAGAGACTAGGGTTTATTTCTGGGCTCTCTATTCTATTCCACTGGTCCACGTGCCTGTTTTTATGCCAGTACCAGGCTGTTTTGATTACAGTGGCCTTGTAATACATTTTGGTATCAGGTATTGTGATCCCTCCTGCTTTGCTCTTCTTTCTCAAGATTGCTGCTGCTATTCTGGGTCGTTTATGGTTCCATATAAATTTTTGAAGAGTTTGTTCTATATCTGTGAAATATGCCATTGGTACTTTAATAGGTACTGCATTGAATCTGTAGATTGCTTTGGGAAGTATGGACATTTTGATGATGTTAATTCTTCCGATCCATGAACACGGTATGTGTTTCCATTTATTTGTGTCTTCCTTGATTTCCTTCTTCAGTGTTGTGTAGTTTTCTGAGTACAGGTCTTTTACCTCCTTGGTTAGGTTTATTCCTAGGTACTTTATTTTTCTTTTTGCTATATCAAATGGTATTTTTTTTCTTGATTTCTGCTTCTGTTGTCTCATTGTTGGTATACAAAAATGCCTTTGATTTCTGGATATTGACTTTGTATCCGGCTGTTTGGCTAAATTCATTTATTAGGTCAAGCAGTTTTTTGGCCGAGACTATAGGATTTTCTATGTATACTAACATGTCATCTGCAAACAATGATAGTTTTGTTTCCTCCTTTCCAAGTTGGATGACTTTTATTTCCTTTTCTTGTCTAATCGCTGTGGCTAATACTTCCAAAACTATGTTGAATAGAAGTGGAGAGAGTGGACAGCCTTGTCTTGTTCCTGAGTATGATGCTGGCTGTAGGTTTCTCATATATAGCCTTTATTATGTTGAGGAATGCTCCCTCTATTCCCACTTTGCTGAGTGTTTTTATCATAAATGGGTGCTGTACCTTATCAAATGCTTTTTCCGCATCTATTGATATGATCATGTGATTTTTGTCTTTGCTTTTGTTTATGTGATGAATTACATTTACTGATTTGCGAATGTTGAACCATCCTTGCATCCCTGGGATGAATCCCACTTGGTCGTGGTGTATGATCTTTTTAATGTGTTGTTGGATGCGGTTTGCCAATATTTTGTTGAGGATTTTAGCATCTATGTTCATCAGCGATATTGGCCTGAAGTTCTCCTTCTTTGTTGTGTCTTTATCTGGTTTTGGGATTAGGATGATGCTGGCTTCATAAAAAGAGTTTGGGAGTCTTCCATCTTTTTGGATTTTTTGGAATAGTCTGTGGAGAATAGGGGTTAGCTCTTCCTTAAATGTTTTGTAGAATTCTCCTGTGAAGCCATCTGGTCCAGGGCTTTTGTGCATCGGGAGTGTTTTGATTACTGATTCAATTTCACCAGCTGTTATTGGTCTGTTCAGGCTTTCTGTTTCTTTTTCATTGAGTTTTGGAAGGTTATATTTTTCTAGAAACCTGTCCATTTCACCTAGGTTTTCAAATTTCTTGGCATACAGCTCTTCATAGTAATTTCTTACAATCCTTTGTATTTCTGCGGTGTCGGTTGTAATATCTCCTCTTTCATTTCTGATTGTGTTTATTTGAGTCCTCTGTCTTTTTTTCTTGATGAGCCTGCTTAAAGGCTTGTCGATTTTGTTGATCTTTTCAAAGAACCAACTCCTGGATTCATTGATCTTTAGGATTGTGCTTTTAGTCTCTATGTCATTTAATTCTGCTCTGATCTTGGTTATTTCTTTCCTTCTACTTGCTCTGGGCTGTCTTTGTTGTTGTTCCTCAAGTTCCTGTAGGCGAAGGGTTAGGTTGTTTGTTTGAGATGTTTCTGTCTTTTTTAGATAGGCCTGTATCGCTATAAGCTTCCCTCTGAGGACTGCCTTTGCTGTGTCCCATAAGTTTTGGGTCGATGTGAGTTCATTATCGTTTGTTTCCAGAAACTTTTTGATTTCCTCCCTAATTTCATTCTTGACCCATTCAATGTTTAATAGCATGCTATTCAATCTCCATGATTTTGAGGGTTTTGGGTTTTTCTCCTTGGGGTTGGTTTCTAGTTTCAGTCCCTTGTGGTCAGAGAAAATGCTTGGTATGATTTCAATTTTCTTGAATTTGTTGAGGCTTGATTTGTGTCCTATCATGTGGTCTATCTTTGAAAATGTTCCATGTGCATTTGAAAAGAAAGTGTATTTAGCTTCTTTGGGATGAAGGGCTCTATATATATCAGTTAAGTCCATTTCCTCTAGAGTGTTGTTCAATGCCACAATATCTTTGTTGATATGTTGTTTGGAAGATCTGTCCATTTTTGACAGTGGGGTGTTAAAATCACCTACTATAATTGTGTTGCTGTCTATATCTTTCTTGAAGTCCTCTAAAATTTTCTTGATGTATTTAGGTGCTCCTCCGTTGGGTGCATATATATTTACAATATTTATGTCTTCTTGGTGGATTCTTCCCTTGAGTATTATGAAGTGACCTTCTGGGTCTCTCTTTATAGCCCTTCTTTTGAAGTCTATTTTGTCTGATATGAGTATTGCTACCCCAGCTTTTTTTTTCCTGACCATTTGCTTGGAAAATTTGTTTCCAGCCCTTCACTTTGAGCCTGTGTATGTCTTTTGTCCTGAGGTGGGTTTCTTGTAGGCAGCATATGTGTGGGTCATGCTTTCTTATCCATTCAGCTATTCTATGTCTTTTGATTGGAGCATTTAATCCATTTACATTTAAGGTTATTATTGATAGGTAATTATTCATTGCCATTTTCATACCTGTGTTCCTCTCTCTCTTTCTCTCTCTGTCTTTTCCTTTCTTCCCTTAAAGCAGTCCCTTTAGTATCTCTTGCAGCATTGGTTTGGTAGAGGTGTATTCTTTTAGACTTCTTTTGTTTGGGAAGCTCCTTATTTGGCCTTCTATCTTGATTGAAAGTCTTGCTGGGTAAAGTAGTCTGGGTTGCAAGCCTTTGGTTCTCATTGCTTGGAATATTTCTTGCCATTCTCTTCTGGCTTGGAGCGTTTCCATTGAGAAGTCAGATGCTAACCTAATTGGGGCCCCCTTGTATGTTACTTCCTTTTTCTCCCTTGCTGCTTTTAAGATTCTCTCTTTGTCTTGGAAATTTGCCATTTTAATTATGATGTGTCTTGAAGTGGGCCTGTTTGGGTTCCTTTTGATTTGGACTCTCTGTGTTTCCTGGATTTGTGTGGCTTTTTCTCTCACCAAATGAGGGAAGTTTTCCATCATTACTTTTTCAAACAGGTTTTCTATCCCTTGTTCTTGGTCTTCTCCTTCTGGTATCCCTATTATACAGATATTATTCCGTTTCATGTTGTCTTGCATTTCTCTTAAACCCTCTTCATTCTTTCTAAGCCTCTTTTCCTTATCTTGCTCATTCTGAGTGTTTTTTTCTATTTTGTCCTCCAACTAGCTGATCCGATCTTCTGCTTCATGATTCTGCTTTTCATTCCTTCTACTGTGTTCTTCAGTTCAGAGATTGTGTTCTTCATCTCCTCTTGGCCCTTGTTGATAGTTTCTATTTCCTTTTTCATGTTGATATAGTTTGCGGTGAGTTCATCATAACTTCCCTGTAGTTTGTGGTAGCTCATTGAGAGCTCATTGAGCTTCCTGACAACCATTGCTTTGAACTTGATATCTGATAGTTGAGTTGCCTCCGTTTCATTTAGCATTCTTTCTGGAGCTTCCTCCTTTCCTTTCATTTGGGGGTTGTTTCTTTGTCTTCCCATTGTTTGTAAGACTCTTGTTGTTAGCCTCAACTTCTTCAGTTGATCTGTTCTGGCTCCCTGGGTTTGTGGTATGACCTTCTGTGGTAGCATATCTGTGAGTTTCAGTGGTGGATTCTCCTTCGGATATCCTGTTGTTCACAGCTTCCACTGTCTCATCAGCTGGAATACCCTCTTTTGGGGGCCAACTCTGTTTTTTTTTTCACAGTTCCAGGCTTGTTTGTTTGTTTGTTTTGTCTCACTCATGGGTATTTAAAAAAAGAAGAGGGGGAAAGATGAAAAAAAGAAGAAAGAGAAAACAAGAGGAAGGTAGAAGAGATAAAATTGAAAAGAAAGGAAGAGGGGATAAGAGAAGAAGGAATTCAAGGGAGGCAAAAGGAGTTGGGGAGTAAAGAAGAAGATATAAACAATGAAGAAGGAGTAGTTAAAAACTCATATAGATAGACAGGCTTATAAACAAAAAGACACTAACAAACTGGCCAAACAAAAAAGAGACACGCACACAGACACCCCCACACAAATATAAGCAGCCAGAGGGGGGGAAAAAAAGGAACAAGCAAAGCACAACAAAATATTTAAAAAAAAATAAAAGTATATTAAAAAAATAAAATGAAAAAAATGAAAAAACAAAACAAAACAGAAAAAAAAAAACACCCTCTTGTTGTTTTCAAACTTGCCAGCCTGTTTTTCAGGTCTTGCTGGCTGCAATGGCCGAGGGGTGATCTTACTGCTTTTCTCTGTGTTCAGAACTCTCAATCCTCATTGTGCTATGTATCCCAGTGTTAGTGGGCGCCTCTCCCCACAGGGTTTCCAGCGTGTGATCTGAGGCTCCTTGTGTGTGCTCACTTCTCCGAGTTTATGGGTGTGTGCTAGATTCTCCAGACATGCACAGCCGCCTGCCTTTGTCCCTGGGAGGCTTTCAGTGTTCGGGCACAGCTGCCTGCCTTCGTTTCTGAGAGGGGCCTGCGTTCCAGCTGCTATCCGGCGCCTGCACCTTGGGCCTGAGCTGTCCGCGTTTGAGCACCCGCCCGTGAACTGGCGCCTCTGGCTCCACAGCTGTCTCCAGCGGCCTGCGCCTATGTTTTCACGAGTGTCCACTAGCCCGCGACCGTGTGCGGTCCCCTGAGGGTGTCTATTTTCATGCAGTTGTCTCACTTCGCCCGCGCCTCTGTCTCTGTTGGGGGGCCTGTGCTTTCGTAGTCACCCGGCGACCACAAACACTCGGTTCAAAGTCGCGCAGTGACCTGGTGCGGGGCACCCACTTTTGCTCGGGCGCAGTCGCGCGGTGGCCCCTGAGATCTCCCAGCCGGTTCAGCGGCTGACCCAGCTCCCTCCCCAGGGCCCTGAGGCAGGCTTGGCGGGAGCGCCAGGCCGGGGCCTCAGCCGCCCCGCTCTCCGCGAGCTGGAACCCTGGGCTCTTATTGTTCCGCAGAGCTCTCCTTACCGCTTGTTTTTCAGTGTCCGCTACAATTTCCGACCTCTTATTCTCCAATATGCTGTGTTACTGTTTCTTGTCTGTTCTGGTCTTTCATAGATTGGTCTGGTTTTTCTCCCGTGTGTAGAGGGGGAATAGGGTCTGCTCCCTCCTACCACGCCGCCATCTTCCCCTCCTGGGGGGTAGATTTTCAGAACAGGGATTGCTCGGTCACACGGTAATTCTACTTTCAATTATTTGGGGAGCCTCCATACTTTTTTCCATTGTGGTTGTACCAATTTACATTCCTAACAGCAGTGAATGAGGTTCCTTTTCCTCCACAACCTCTCCAACACTTGTTATTACCTGATTTGTTGATAATAACCATTCTATCAAGTTTGGAGTGGTATCTCATTGTACTTTTGATTTGTTTTTTTTCCTAATAGCTAGTGAAGTTGAGCATCTTTTTATATACCTATTGGATATTTGTGTATCTTCTTGGCAGAAGGTTGTACCTTGCACTTTTAATTTGCATATGCCTATTCACTAATGATCTGGAAATCTTTTAATGTGCTTATTTGCCACATATATGTCTTCTTTGATAAGGTGCCAATGCTATAAAGGATTAAATTAATTACTCACACACATGGTAATATGAATGGATCTCAGAATATTGAACAAAATACACCATACACAAAAGAAAGTATACTGCTAATTCCACTCATCTCAGGCCCAGAAATAAGAAATCTAGTCTATGGTGATAAGATATCAGGAGAATCTTTAACTTTGGGGCTATTTATTAAATGGGAGCATGACTGAGGTTTCCTAGGCTACTGTTATATTCTATTTGTTGATTTTGGTGGGAGTTGCAAGGGTTTCAATTTATTTTACTTTTTAATGTTCATTAAATGTTTTAGTTATGAATTGTTAAATTTTATGTTTTGTGTTATATTTGATACAATTTTTCATTTAAAATAATAAATAAAATAATAATTTATCTTAACAAAAACAAGAGCAACGATAGCAGTACTTCTTCTGAACGTTTCTTATGTACCAGGTACTAGAGTAAATTAAAACCTAAGAAAAATTAGAAAGGTGAGAAGTGGTAGAGCTAGCAATCTTTTATACACAAAAAGTGTTCAGACCTGGTGTTACTAAGTCAGAAAAATGCCTTTACTTAGTATCTGTGGTCACAAGGTATCTTACATTAGAAAAACTCATTTGAAATCCACCATACCATGTGATCAAGAAACTCAATGGTTAATTCTATTATGGTGTACAAGAAGGAATACAAAAAAATTTAAGAAAATAAACTAGAAATAATAAGAAATTTGTTTTGAAAAGTTGGTTAGCTTTTACTGAAGGATTTTTTTATTTCATTATTGTCTTAAATTTTTTATCACATTGATACCCAGAGCACAAACAGCTCTTTCATAAACATCCACATTAATTTTCTAGTTGTCTTTTAAAAAAACTAATAATTTTGTAATAAATGACAAGTAATTTTCATATTTCTATTTTGAAATAAATTCAGACTGCATATCTTTGCTGAAATAATCGCATGTAAAACTGTCAGATTAAAACTGAATTTTAAAAATACTTTTCAAGTTCATCTAATTTTCTACATTAAAATAATTAAATATAAAATAAATGTAGCTATGGTTCATTATAAAAACTATTTTGGGTTGATATAAGATGTTAGGATAATACTCAAAACCCATAGAGCTAACATTTTTGCCAGTTCATTGTCTTGAGTAATACACGATAGTTCATTGGATCACACTAAAAGTATCTGTTGAGCATCACACAGTGGACCATTCTTGTGGAAATCGATTGATGTACGCATGTATGTAATTCTGCTGAGTGAGAAGATGTGTACATTCAGCTTTAGCAGATTCTGCCAAACAATTTTACCAAATTGATTGTTCTGGAAATGTAAGTTGAGCGAATACAGCCCCTGCATATCCTTATGGAGTGTGGGGGAAACAGAAAAGTGAACAACAGTTTCAAAGTACACTGATGGGCACTGCAACAGAGGTTTATAGCAGAGTGCTAAGCACTACAATGTGTGGATATATGCACATATACACAAAGTATTTATTGAAATTTGTAAAATAGTATTATATTATTTTATCATCTTAGAATATTATTGCTTCTGTGTTGTAAAAAGAACGAAATCTGAAACATAAACTAATTGACTCCCATGGGAAAAAGTAACAATTTAATTTTATTTAGGAATTTGCCAAACAATGCCCTAAATGCCATTTGCTTGAAGTATGAAATAGTAAAGTTCAGTTCAAGTTGATTCCAGATGTTCAGCTTTATTGAATTATTTTCAGTTTCCTTAAAGTGCTGAGTTTTTTCTTGACCCTTGATCTAATTTAGATACCAATTCTCTGAACATCCCTGATTATGGAAGTTATCACACTCTGCTTGCTGGAAGAACAAACTGTGTCAGGAATCAGCGTGTGCTAATTAGAGAAAATATCTCCTGATCCAGTCATCTGCCTGCCCCTGACACACCTTGAGAAAATCGCTGTGGATGCATTAAAAGCTGAATTACTGAAACTCTAAATCTTGAGACAGAGGCAATTTTTGCTGTGTGATAACTCTTAATGAAAGTTCTACTTGAAAAATCACCTCAGTCATGCTGTAGCAAACCACCAAAATTTGGAAAATCAGCAATGCCTGAAGGTGATGAGTAGGGCACTCAAGGCAGCAGGGAACAGCCACGGTGGTTAGAAGTCATATTTCTCGGAGCTGCCTGGACGGTCTGGAACCCAGCCAAGGATGTCAGGCCTCTGTTTTAGCACCGGTAACAAGGAGAAACTAGATGCATCCCAGTCTAAGAAGAGGGGTTGTTCAGAGGTCAGCAGTTCCAGGGATTTACTGTGAGGAGCACATCTGAATATTGCCTTCAAAAACCATAAGCAAACATGAGGACTGCTGATTCAAGGGGCAATATGCTCCTTGAATCAATTTTGCTCCTTCAAGGAGCAAAAACAGAAGACCCTGTTTTGCTTGCCATCATTTCCCCAGCACCTTTCAATGCAGGGTACACTGTATTTACTTGACACATATTTGATAAATAACAGTGAATAAGTTCCTCATGAAAGAACAATAAAAATCTGTGATAAAGTAAATATTAAGTTGAATGAACTGAAGTGGGGGTCAAGAGAAAGATACTGGAGTTGCGTATATAGAGAGTATGTGTGTAGGGATGTGTATGTGTACAGGAAGTTACTTTGTAAATAAATTCATAATGTATTAGTGTTGGAGAGTCCTTCTGAAGCTGTCTATTGCAGCTTATGTTATTCATGGAACTGATACCCAGAGAGGACTGTGCCTAGTCCCAAGTCGCACAACTAACAAGCGCTAAAATGGTGAGTTGAGTTCAGAATTTTGAGCCTTTAGTTCAGTTCTTTCTTTCTTTTCTTTTCTTTCTTTTCTTTTTTTTTTTTTTTTTTTAGTTAGACCAGGAGTATCAAACTCATTTTTACCGGGGGCCACATAAGCCTTGCAGTTCCCTTCGAAAGGCCGAAATAATTTTAGGACTGTATAAATGTAATTACTCCTTAACTGTTAAGGAGTTGAAATTACGGCCCTTTGAAGGCAACCGCAAGGCTGATGTGGCCCCTGATGAAAATGAGTTTGACACCCCTGAGCTAGATAATGATGGTTTCATAGGTGTGATAACAGCAAGTACTAGAGAATTTAATATCCTGGTATTTTAATATTACGTTTACATCTGGATAAATAAAAAATACTTAGAGAAGAAAATAAAGATTCATTCTAACAGTGAAAAGTCTATTATGACAGCAATTAAAAGGTGTCTGAGCTTTGGCTGGGTGGCTCAGTTGGGTGGAGCATCATCCCATGCACCAAAATGTTGTGGGTTCGACTCCTGGTCAGAGCACATGTGTAGGTTGTGGGGTTGATCTTTGATTGGGCCACATATGGGAGGCAACCAGTCAATGTTTCTTTCTCTTGCTCCTTTCCTCACTCTCTAAAATCAATAAAAACATGTTCTCAGGTGAGGATTTAAAAAAGGTGTTTGAATTATTGGACTTACCAGTTAATAGGTTCAAAATGAATATATTTTCTTCATAAATAGACTAAGGATAATTTGTAAAAATTATGTTTTTCCAATGAAATTTTATATTCATTGGAAATTTTGAAATTTTATATTCAAAAATATATTTACTACCCAAACCATATGTTCACCACTTATTTATATATACTATTAAAATATAATTTGCATTCTTTCATAATGCAATATATTTTTTAAAGCACAGGATTTACTACATTACAGACATCTTTTAAGTACTAGCTTTCCACTACCTCAATTTGGACATATCTTAGGCTGGGTCCCTTAGCAAACTGTTTGAAGCAAATCTTATGTGCTAAGGCCATACTGGAAGGTGCAATTCCAGAGCAGGAAGAGCAAAGTGAAAAAATGAAACTAAGACAAGAAAGGAGAGGAAGTAAATATAATATGGTGGTGGTTATTGCTGAGCTGGTTATGACTTCACAAAACACCCAGCAGATTGCTCAGCCAGGGAGGAAAACCCTGGTAGGTGATGGTGAGCTTGATGAAAAGCTTCCAAATACTCTAGAGTGGAAGAAGAAAAAGAAATGTATCTGTCGGTTCCTTCTGCCTTTTATCTGTTGTTGGTCCTATTTCTCTCCAAAGGGCACGAAAGCCCCAGAATTTCAAGTTCAAGCTCAAACCTAAGGCAGCTCTTCATTTGAGTCTGAAAGTGATGGGAGGAGCCCAAAACTCTACAGCTCTTTCATGAACAACTTTAGTATTGAATAAACTGGGGTTTCAAACACAACTGGAATGATAAATACTTTTCTATAGCCCCCATGCTTACCCTAGGGGAAGAAAAGACAGCCAGAAGTGTTAAGAGATGAGGTAATGCTCAGAGTAAGGGACAAAATAAACATGGAGAAGGGAAAGAGTGGTCCAGTCAGTGTAGATACCATTTTATGCAGAAGAGAAAACAATGGCACTTGTTAAGACAAGTTCAAGATCAGCTAGAAAATGGTAGACACAGGACCTGCACCCAAATGCTCCTAACACCAAGCCAGTGCTCTTAACTGTACAATAAATTGACTCCAGTTTAGCTTAAGTGGCATGTTATAAATGGTATAAAGCAGTAAATATTTATGGAGTATTTTCCATTTGTCCAACAAATTATGAGAAGTCATAAAGTTACAAGGGGAATAAATATGAAAATACTTCTGAAATAATTATTATCTAAAACATAATTCACAGGAGATCAAGGAAACATTAAAATCACTTCACACTGGTATAGGGAACATAGTCGTACATAAAATGGATTAACTTTAAAGAATTTAAATGATTAAAAAATAAGTAAAAGTATGTGTGTGCATGTGAAAAGTATTATGCTTTCAATATGAGAAATGCAAGTTTTAGAACAATCTTTTAATTATATCTGTTTAAGAAGGAAATATGAAGCACAGAACTAAGACTGAATCACACAAAAGAGTAAGAAGTGATTATTTCTGCATTAGGAAGGGGGAGGGCAGAGCTTCACTTTTTGTATTATATACTTTTGTATTATTCATTTTTATTTTTTACACTTTTGTATTATTCATTTTTAAAATAAATATTTCAAATAATTTAATGACATTATGTATTTGTGTTTTGATTTAAAATGAATATGCATTACTTAAAATTAAAAAGCTATTTTTAATTTGAAGAAAAATACTTGTATTATTCATGGGTCTGTTTACTGGGTGATTTACATAAAAAAGGTAGAATATTTCTCCATTATTGTTCTGAAATAGATTATTTTTGAAAGGATGAGTAGTCACCTGGGTGTGTAATGACCTAGATGTCTTTTGATCTTTTTTCAATTTAGCCCTTCTCATCTTTATTCAGTAAGCCTATCTTTACATATTTATACCTCCCAAGTCTGGAAAATCTAAATGTGTTGGTGGAATCTAAAGGATTTGGAAAGCCAGGATGTTTTGGAAATGTTTAGGCTGCACATGAGGGTATTTACCATTAATCTCCACAAGACCTAAGATGCAACAAAGAAAAATAAACATGTTTTACTCAGAGGAAAGTCAATTCTTTGCAATACATGAGTATGTATTTCCTAGGCTAAATCTAATTATGCAGCACCACAAAGGCATACTATTCCTGAGACAGAATCTCTCAGTCTGGTGCCTGATTTTCTCTGCCAAGGAAGCAATGGGGTAAGGGAGGTACCCCAAGACCAACCAAACAGGGAGTGCAACTCCCCAATTCAGGATTGACTCCCCTGTCCTGGGACACATTTCAGCAGCTGAGCTCTCCTTCCAGAAACCCTGAGATAATGGGGCCAGGTTTGCTTCCAGATGACTACTGAAGGCTTTTCTGATCTTATAAGGATGACAGTATTGATCATTCCCTTTCCCAAATTAGACTGGTCCAGAATAGTTCATTTGCACTTGGAAAGGCAGAAGAGGGGCAGACACAGTTTTTACCAGAGTTACAACCAGCTGGGGTTGTTCTCAGACACAAGTGTACCTGGGCATTTGTGTAACTTCTGATTACACAAATATCCTTTTCTTCACAGAACAATCACAGGATCCGGGCCAGGTAGCATTGTTAATATTGGTATTTAACAAATTATTCATAAGGAAAGGAGGGTGAAGGCAACTAGACATTGAGCTCGATAAACTGAGAAACACGAGCCAGGAAGCTATAGCTTCATTGCCCAGGAGATTACAGCATTGCTCTGCCAAGGAGATCAACACTCCTCCCTTCTCTGCTGGTACTGGACTGTTGAGAAGCACAGGGGGAAATGCTAGCCTATTGAGGTCTGTCAGTCTAACAAGTGGCTGTAAACTTATCTGAAGCCTGTGAAACCTTGGGAAGTTGATTGGTTCTTTTGAAAAAGCACCTGGTCCATCCAAAACCCATGCTAATATAATCCCAGAGGAACAAAGAAACACTTTCTCCCTCTTTCTCTCTCCTTCTCTCTCTCTCTGCTGCTCCTGACCTGCACTCATGTCTTTTCTCCATAGCCCTGTGGCTCTAGCACCCACACAGCCAGAAGCCACATGGACTCTGCCACTGGGGCAGCTGGGAATAAGCTAAATTACCTGGATTGGAACTGAGACCTCTTAGCAGCCTCCTGTGGGCTCCAAAAAGACTAAGCTTTCTCTCTCTTGCTTGGGAATCTGCACTTGCCCCATGCATTTGTGCATCCTCTTTCCATAACCGTGTGACCTTAGCAACCATGTGGCCAATGGCTGCACGTGGACACAGACTCCAGGAGGGAGCCTGAATACCACAGCACAGCGATGGTATTCAGTGCAGCTGAAAACAACACTAAGCTAGCCAGGTGCTAGCCAGGGATGGTCTTTAATATGGAGTAGAAACTCTGGGCAGCTGCCTTTAATCTTGCCCTACTGAAAACAAGATTGGGTCTTTTTCAAGAGTAACGGAGATGGGACATTGGGAAGTCAGGAGGGGAATCCCCTTAATGATATACCATCAATAAAAGTTCACCTCAGAATTTTCCTCATGACGCTACAAGAACTCCACTTCCACTGATAACAGCATTACTGGAAGATATTCCAACATAAACTCTTCAAAGTGATCAGAGATAGCTCTTTCTTACATGCACCTAAGTTATGATCTTACAAGCCCTAACAGGTCATTCGGTATCCTTCTCTCAAAGTGAGATTCACCTTGGGGTCTTATTTTTCTTTCAGAGTGATTAGCCAGGACCAATTCATCACAGTAAAAATAAAATAATAAAGTGAAAAATCAAAGGGAAAGGGTGGAGATACATACACAGCCCCTTTCTACTGAAGTCCTCATATCCTCTATGTAAAATTTCTCTCTGCTTTTCCAGAATTCTTAAAATTTTGATGTAACAGTGGAGATGAAAAATATCAGACTATATTTGTCTATCTGATAGCCTAAAGCCCAAATGTTGGCCTTGCACAAAAAATATAGAAAAAATAAAATGATTCTTCAAGGATAACAGAATATTTCCTACTTAAAAATTGCACAGTTAAGGGATCACTAAACTTTTTCTTCTCAGAAAACAATTTCTTTAGCAAGCTAACTTGTAAGAAATTCCTCTGGAAATAGATTCAGCTAGGGGCTACTAATCATTAAGTCATTAATGTAACAAGTATTTATGAAGTACCTATATCTTACAGGTATTACACAAAGTATTAAAGAAGAAAACACTCTCACGCACTCTTATATATTAAAGTGCATTAAAAAACACTACGAAAGAAAAATACAACATAATTTTTAAAACATATTTTATTAATTATGCTATTACCGTTGTCCCATTCCTTTTTCTACTCTTTATCCCCCTCTGCCCTGCACCCTCCCTCCCACCAGCATTCCTCCTCCCACACCCTTAGTTCGTGTCCACCAGTCATACATATGTGTTTCGGACCGTTTAGCCTGGTTTCAGGAGTTGTAACCCTCACTCCATGGTGGGCTGAGTAAAAGCCAAGGGGCCCACTTCATCTGGGTCTGTTCTGTCAAGAGGATGTGACCTACTAAGGAGACAAAGCTTATCTCCCTGGCAAGAGCACCACTTCTGCCTCATCCATCTCTGGCCCCAATGCTTAGTCAGTTAGTCAATGACAGGTAAGACTCCTCACGGGAGGGGCAACCTAAGCCAGACATGACCACTTGGGAGGCCCTTATGGAAGGACTTGGGGGGGCTGCAGCAAAGAGGGGGTGATGGACCCTCGTCCCCCGGCTATTCTGACATAGACCGAGTCCCCATTTCCATCTGGGAGATGTCTTGCTTATCTCTTGCTTCCTGGGCCTGATCGGCTTAAAGCCTGAAACGACGAGGGTTAATGGTACAGCCCTGTGCCAGCCAGAACGGTTCCCCGGGCGATTGGGCATAAGAAAGAATTCGTAAAGTCCTGTGAAACCTGCTGTGTTTGCTGAGTGCTCTCATTTAAATGATAAGGGTCCGAGGAGGAAATGAGTATGTCTCCCAAAGTTTTGCAACCCCCTTTCCTGACCAACACTGACTCAGATTAAGCCCTCAGATTTCTTTGAAATGTTAACCATTGTTTGATTCTTGCCACCTGACATACCTGTATTCCTGTGTATTTTGAACCCAATAAAAGCCTAGTGAGCAAGGGGCTCTGGGTCATTCTCCTTTGAGAGTTTGACCACCTTTCCTCCCCAAGCAGATCATGTCTTGGTAGTTTTATTTTCATCCATGATGGACGGTGGAGGGGGGCTTTGTGGGCAGTGCCCTCCACACATATACGTTCTTTGGCTTCTCCATTTCCTATACTATTGTTAACCTCCCCCTGTCTATCTTGTACCTACCAATTATGCTTCTTATTCCCTTCACCTTTTCCCCTATTCTCCCCTCTCCTCCTCCCCACTGATAACCTTCCATATGATCTCCATTTCTGTGGTTCTGTTCTTGTTCTAGTTGTTTGCTTAGTTTGTTTTTGTTTTAGGTTCAGTTGTTGATAGTTGTGAGTTTGTTGTCATTTTGCTGTTCATATTTTTGATCTTCTTTTCTTAGGTAGGTCCCTTTAACATTTCATATAATAAGGGCTTGGTGATAATGAACTCCTTTAACTTGACCTTCTCTGGGAAGCACTTTATCTGCCCTTCATTCTAAATGATAGCTTTGCTGGACAGAGTAATCTTGGATGTAGGTCCTTGCCTTTCATGGCTTGGAATACTTCTTTCCAGCCCCTTCTTGCCTGTAAGTTTTCTTTTGAGAAATCAGCTGATAGTCTTATGGGCACTCCTTTGTAGGTAACTCCTTATCTCTTTCTGCTTTTAAGATTTTCTCCTCTTTAATCTTAGATAATGTAATTATGATGTATTGCAGTGTGTTTCTTCTTTACTCCAATTTCTTTGGGACTCTCTGAGCTTCCTGAACTTGCAAGTCTATTACTTTTGCCAGACTGGGGAAGTTTTCCTTCATTATTTTTTTCAAATAAGTTTTACATTTCTTGCTCTCCCTCTTCTCCTTCTGGTACCCCTATGATTTGGATGTTGGAACTTTTAAATTTGGCCTGGAGGTTCCCAAGCCTCTCCTCATTGTTTTGAATTCTTGTTTCTTCATTCTGCTGTGGTTGAAAGTTTATTTCTTCCTTCTCATCCAAATCGTTGATATGAGTCCCAGTTTCCTTCCCTTCACTGTTGATTCCCTGTAAATTTCCCCTTATTTCACTTTGCATAGTCTTCACTTCTTCCCCTATTTTGTGTCCATACTCAATCATTTCTGTGAGCATGCTGATTACCAGTATTTTGAATTCTGCATCTGAGAGGTTGGCTATCTCCTCATTACTTAGTTCTTTTTCTGGAGTTTTGATTTGTTCTTTCATTTGGGCCATAGTTCTTTGTCTTGAGGTACCTGGTAAGTTGTAAGGAGCAGAACCTTAGGTATTCACCACGGTAGGACAACCCACATACTGCGTTGTGGTGGTGTATGTTGGGGAGGAGTTTGAGAGGGAACAATGCCACTTGCTGGGCTCTCAGCCATCTTTCAGTCACTTCCCTCGCTACCTACAAGCAAACTGGGCCCATCTGGCACTGATTCTTGGGTGTGTGTGGATTTGTGTATGTTCTAGAACCCCTGTGGGTCTCTCCAATGAACACTCCTATGAAGTTGGGAGTTCCTCCCAGCAGCTGCAACCTCCATAGGTTTTTATAGCCAGAGGTTTCAAGGCTTTTGTTTCCTGCCCTGGAACCCTGGGTTGTGCAGTCTGTCTCACTCCCCAGTTGTTCCTCCTGGCTTATCTGCTGGCAAATGTGGGACCGCCCACTCCTCCCACTGTTGCTTCACCTGCCTGGTCCAAACCTTGCCACATGTCCTCTCTGCCCCGGCTGCCCATCTCTGCCTTTCCTGCCACTCTGGATGAATATTTCTTCTTTAATTCCTCGGTTGTTGGACTTCCATACAGTTTGATTTTCTAGTAATTCTGATTGTTTTTGTCTTTAAGTTTGTTGTTTTTCTTCTTTTGATTGTATGAGGATGCGAAGCACATCGATCTATGCCTCCATCTTGGACAGAAGTCAGGAGAAGGGGGGAAATACAACACAATTTAAAAGTGACATCAAAATGTTTTTTTCCTGATACCAATATAGTATGATTAGATTTTTCACTTGAAAACATAAAATTAAACAAGGCAGGAACATTCACCTTGAACTCTGACTTTACTGAGAATAATTTAAAAAAAACCCTAGGTTAGAGGAATTAGAAAATAAGAAGCTGTCTGGATGGATCAGAATTTTGTGTCTACTATAGTGGTTTCATGACATCTCTAGAAACAAAGAAGTATTGCTAAGTTAATTCACAATTTGCCTATTTTCTCTTTCTTTCTCTCAGTTAATCAGTACTTACATACCTGACTGAGGTGCTTTGAAAATATAAACGTACTCTTAAAGAATTAAAGGATATATGTTTTAAAATATCTAACTACATACAAGTATTTTAAAGAATGTTTTAACCAATATCTCTTGGTAGACTTACTATCTATAAAAGGGAGCATTCAAATCAAGAACTGAAAGTGATCTGACACTGAAATAAATGATTCCACTAGAAATATAAAGGAGTTGCTGAATTTAATAATTTATTGTAAAAGTATTTTTGTAAATTTGAAAATCTTCAGAATTAACGTGGTCATTCTTGGTATACAGGTCAGTTGCTTTCATTTGATGCCATTCCATCTATTTTGGCATAACCTCACAAATAACTGAGAGTTATAAATCTGAAATAAAAGAAAATAAGACTCCAGCAATGGCAACCCTGTAATTAGAGAGAAAACTATTATATAATTCAAATATATCTTAATCATTTTCACTGGTGGAATAAAAAACCTTTGGAATGAGAATTAGTAAATCTGCTTTTAGCTCCCTTTCTGACACTAAGCTGATAACCTAGGCAAATCGTGCAAATCTTCTTGTTGTATTTTCTCATTAATGAGATATGCATGTTGAGCAAAATGCTCCACAATCACCTTTACCTATCTTGGATTCTTTTATTTTTGCATGGGAGCCCTAACTATTTTTGTTTGTTTGTTTGTTCTTTTTTTTTTTTTTTTTTTTTGGTCAGGGAGTTGGTTGTCGTTATGTGGTTTCATAAGAAATTTATTGAACTTTGCAAAAGGCAAAGCCTTATCATTTTTTTTGCAAAAACTATGACAACATATTAAATTCAGTGATGAGAATTTCTCTATCTCTCTGTCTCTAAATCATTATCTACACACACACACCTAAATATTACATGTCTCCATGTGTGTATATACATATGTACTGTATGTAAAGTAATGTATAGGCCTGTCCGGAAGAAGTCCAGCAATTGTTAACATAACAAGAATAGTTTGCACAACGTTGATGTAACCTGAAAGCCAAGGAGAGTGGACTGGAATGCACATGCGTGAACAATGATGACTTCACTGTACTAGTCAGTGGGGGTGGTAGACACCATTGACAAGTGAGCACTTGTACTGTGTGGTCAGCACATGCAAAATGACTAACTGAGTAGAGCAATGAATCTGCATTAAATTTTGAGTTAAGCTTGAACATCCCTCTGCAAAAATTATTTGGATGGTTCAGAAGGCCACAGCTGTGAGCCACTGGTGATGGGCAGCTTCATTACAATGCAGCTTCTCATGTACCTCATCTCCTGCAGAGTTTTTTTAAGAAACACCAAATCACCCAGGTGACTCAGCCCCCTACAGCCTAGATTTGGCACCCTATGACTTCTGCCTTTTTCCAAAATTAGAATCATTTTTGAAAAGGAAGAGATATCAGACTGTTGATGAGATTCAGGAAAATATGACAGTGCAGCTGGTGGCTATTGGAAGAATTGTGTAAGTTCCCAAGGTGCCTACTTTGAAGGGGACTGAGGTATCATTGTCCTACGTACAATGTTTCTTGTATCTTGTATCTTCTTCAATAAATGTGTCTATTTTTCATATTACATGGCTAGATACCATCTGGACAGACCTAATTAAAATAGAAAAGATATGGGGAACGATATATTCAGTTATTAACCTTCATTAATTGTTCAGGGTGGGAATTACAAAAAGGAATGTCTGAGGTTCTAATGTAAACATTTACGCAGTTCTATTCACTGACTTGTGACAGTAAACATTTGTTACATGTGTGGTTAAAAATCAATTATTGTATGCATACGTTCATGTGTACATATTCATATATTTACTATACATATTTACCAAACCCATCAATAACAACATATACACAAATTTGGATTCGGCTGTCATTGCATTTTTCCTACTTAACCCAACAAATGTGTAATAGGGGCAAAATTTTGCAACCAAAAATTTTCCTTAATCATAGCCAAAACCATTTAAAAAGTTCAGAGCTTTTCTTAAATATTTTTGAAAACCCGAAAACTTCTACATTAAAAAAACGGGCAGCGTGCCTGTGGACTTAATATAAAACTAAAATTAAACTCATACCTGTATAATGGTGATTGTAAGAAATGGGAAATGAATGATATACCCTGATTCGTTATTTCAGGGATTCACATTCTTGGAATGTGAATAAATAATTTTCTATCTCTGGGGATCACGATTCAGATAAAATGTGTCTGGAACAGCATGCAAAGTTTGGAAAGAAAGTTACCAGAAATATTATAATAGAAAACATGAACTGCCTGCCAGCTGCCCTGGTCTCAAAACTTGGCTTACTGAGTGATGAAAAGTAGCTCCCCAGTTGCATTGTGAAAAAAAGAGGAAGAAAAGTAACATTAAGACAGACATGCAAATTGGAATCAGCCCCACAGCCCAGGATATGAATACAATTAGGCCAAAGGTAATAGAGATCCCATTCATTCATATCCTCACTTCTCTCAACCCTGGCTCAGATGTCACGGCTTCAGTGAGCCATCCTCTTTCTCTTCTGAAAACAATTTGGTCTGACGTTCTTTTCCTTCACTTCTCCCCTTTTGCCAAACTTTAATTTATAAAACTTATTTATTTGCTCACTTGATTGTTCTTTGTTTGCATCACTAGAATAAAATTTTTATGTAGATAAGGGCTTGACCTGTCTCATTAACTGCACTCTCACCAACAGTGGGCACAGTCTTGGCATGCAGTAGGTGCTTTATAAATACTATTATAAAAAAAGGTACTAATCTAGGTAATTCCAAAATCAGAAACTTGGGAGTTATTTGGACTTTTCAACTTTTCTTTCCTCATTTCCACATCAAATTTATCACTTTATTTTTTCAACTAAATTTTATCCCTTATCTTTGCCTTTCTTTCTATTTCTACATTCACTACTTTGATTCTATGTCCTCATATGTACCAGCACAGTTTGGCTGCTAATTTGCTGCAGCTATATAGCAATCAGGGGTTTGGCTATGATCTTGTGCTCTCAATTATCTGCTTCAGCCAATATATTTAAATGTGTTTCAACTGTTTTGGAATTATTTTATTTAAGACCAAACATTCAAGTTATTTAGTAGTAAAAAACAAGTTTTGTTTTCTTGTATGTTGATATAAAACATAAATATTAAATGAATGTGGAGAGTTCGGTGGTCATAAAAATCATTGCTGATTGATAAGATGGAACTGTGGAAGAAAAGAGGCCACATGTGAAACTGGACAAACTCAGGGGAGGCCTGCATGGCAGCTTTACAAAGTCAGAGCCTAAAGTAATCACATGGGATGGTTTGAAATGAAAACTTTCTAACTAAAAGCAGTTCATGGCGGGTAGTCACATCCTAGGATGGTATTTTTTCCTAACAAAAATCAATCTTTAACTGAAACTGTCTGTTTTTTTTTTTTTTTTTGCATCTATGATAACGTAGCCTTGGAATGTCAAATTTCATTTTTCCAGCGCCTCAAAGCACAGGCACCTCACCAAGAAGAGACCACAGATTCCCTCAATGTTATTGTTATCATGTTAATTGTTGACTGTTAACTATCCTGTACTCACGTGAGTAAAAGTGTCGATCATTTTACTCTTTATCCAGTCCCAAAAGTTTCCTTCTTTGCTTTCTCCAGCCTCCCTAATCTATCACCAATGGATTTAATTGTAATGTGTAAAATAAGGTGCTAAACTGCCATTCTTCAGAGCATTTCTTAATCCACTGAGATGATGTTCCCAGTCAAATTATCATCAGTTTGGCTCAAATAAACTCACAAAAATTCTCTACAGGTTTGAATGTTTCTTATGTTGACATAACAAGAGATGGGAAAGGGGTGTGAATTAAGATTCTCTATCTATCATCTATCTATCTATCTATCTATCTATCTATCTATCTTTTTATCTATCTATCATCTATCTATCTAGCTATCTATCTATCATCTATCAGCTATCAATCTATCATGTCTCAATGCTATCCTAGTCCAAATGACCCTAGCATCAAATACACTGTGTTCAGAATGCCTCATCAAAATGTCATGTATCTATTCTTAAGCAGGCACTCTTAAAGGATGGGCTAGCTTATCTCTTTTTCTGCAAATGTGACCTGTCTTTAATTACTCCCCCACTGGAGTAATAAAGCTAAAAGAAAAATCTGAATACGTTGTTCTTATGTTGTAAACCTTTCCGTAGTTCTGTAGGTAAAGCTGAAATGTTTAGCAGTATGTCTGGCTGTACCACCAAGAAGCCTATATTTCCCTATCTAGTTTTGTCTCTTATTGTTTCCTGACTAATATGGTCTAGTCATAAAAAATATCCCCTCTATTTCCTGAATGGACCACACTGCTTTATGCATTTAAATCTGTGATAGAGCCAGTCACTTTATTTATAGTGGATGTAGAAGGTTGAACAATAAAATTTTAAGCTTCTGCAGAAAGAGGGACTATTAAAAGGCAACACAATGGCATCTGCATTTTCTTGCAATTGGACGTCTGTTTTCAGCTCAATATCTGGAAATTACTGTTTTGTCTTACAAAGCCAGGAATAATAGCCCTTCCCTAGCTTTAGCAAAGCATAAAGAAGACCTAAAAGAGAAAACAAGGCAGGGGATCAGCCCTGGCTGATGTAGCTCAGTGGATTGAATGCAGGCTGAGAACCAAAGGGTCGCTGGTTCAATTCCCAGTCAGGGCACAGGCCTGGATTGCAAGCCAGGTCCCCAGTAGGGGGCGAGTGAAAGCCAAACACGCGTTGATATTTCTCTCCCTCTCTTCCTCCCTCCCTTCCCCTCACTCTAGAAATAAATAAATAAAATCTTTTAAAAAAAGGGAGATCAACTAACAGATGATGTTCAAGGAGATATAAAACTACAGGTCCATGTAACAAGACAAAAACAATGAATAATAGGTGACAGCATTTAACAGAATGTATTGTAGAAAAAAACATTTTTTAAAGTGCATTAGATGATGTTTCTGAATATAAAATTCAGATATTTAATAATGTCCCACAAAACCAACATGAGTTTTCTAAAATGAGGAATAAAGGATCTGATGGAACAAAATTACTATTCCAGCATATAACTGAGTAGACAGAGAAATGAGTGAGAATCAGTGAAATGTAGCAGCAATAGGGAAATAAGGAAGTATGAGAAATTAGTAGATGAGAAAAAGAAATAATTATATTTGGACTTGGCAATCTGTTTTCTTTATTCCTAGTACAGAAAAAAAAAAAAATGAAGACCACTGTTCATTTTTTTTACATTTTTTTATTGTTCAAGTACAAGTGAAAGTACAAGTACAATTGTTGTTCAAGTACAATTGTCTCCATTTTCTCCCCATTACTCCCCCCCACCCCAACCACCACCACCTCCCACTCCTGATCCCACCCCCTTTAGTTTTGTCCATGTGTCCTTTATAGATGTTCCTGAAAACCCTTCCCCTTCTCCCCCCATTCACTTTTTATAGTCATTGAATAAACTATGTTAGTAAACTTTCTTATAACTGTATTTAATTCTTGTTCTTTAGAACAGGGATGCTATTTTTATCAGCTTTTCTTTATTGTTGTTGGTCTTAAAAAAAATCTTACGTAAAGAATTTATTGACTCCTAGTCTACTCCAGATATTTTTTTCATGAATTATTTTAGTACTCTGAGTCACAAATAAGAAAGTGAAAATTTCTTTTTTAAGTGTTGTCTTAGCAAAGTTCTTTTTATGTATTCATTCTATTTAGCCCTTCAACATGTGGTGCTTACTGGAAATGGCATTTTTTTTCTTTTTTTTTTTTCTCAATGAATTGTCATTCCTTCTTTTAAACCACATAAAAGCATTTGGTCCTCTGTGACCCCGCTTTTCACCACTCTCAAAGCTCTTCCCTAGAATGTGCCATAAGTATACTTTGTCCACACTTAGATTATAGAACTTAATTCACAGTAATGCTGTCTTATGCTTACATGTAATTTCTCTCTTTAGATAGATCATATTAAAGTCAGAAAACAATGATTTACTTATAGTAAGTGTATGACATATAGATATATGAAAGATGGAAGAAAGAAAGAAAGGAAGAATAAGAAAAAAGGAGAGAAAAAATGGAGAAAAAGAGAGAAAAGAGTATTAAATGTTTAATATGCTAATCAACTACAAAACCCTTTCTTTTAAGTAATATAGATAAAATTATGTAGAGTGAATAAAAGCAAAAAATGGAAATCCAATAATTAACCTTTTAAGTCAACTTTTTTCCAAATCAAAATATAAAAGTATCATATTTTTGTTTTATTAGTTTGTAAATTGCAAGACCTAAATATACAAAGTACTAAAAATCATTAAATGATTTAGTTTATCTTGCTTTATATACATATATTATATGTGTAAATATATAATTAATATGGCAAATGTCTTTTTATATACTTGATAACTAATAGTAACAACACGCTATAAATATTTTTTAAATATTTTTAAAGTTCCACTAAGTTTACATAAAAAATAGAGAATATAAGTGTTTGTTATTATTTATTTTCAAGTTTTACTGTTTCGACATACAAAGAGATTAATAGTTATTTCCACAAAGAAAATATGAACAATTATAAGAATCATGCATGGGTTGCCTTTTATTTAATATCTTTAAACTTAATTACCTTTACCCTATTACCATAATATGGACTATCAATCATATAAATATTTTTTATTTAAATTTAAAATACAAAAAATCATATTTGCTATTTAAAATATAATTAGGAAGCCCACTCTTCAAAAAAATAAAATAGAATCTTAGGTGATTGATTAAAGTCCTGGTAAAATTCATCATTGGTATTTTTAGTCCCAAGATAATATTACAGAAAATATTGGAGGGTTGTGACATACTAATAATAACATACATTTTACTAAAATTGTTTTATATCATCACAGATTTCAGAATCATGAACTTTATCTGGATGCATTTAATCAGAACTCTGCATGGAATTCTGATAGTGTGTCAATAAGCATATTAATTATCAGTCTGTGTTTGCTGAAAAAATTATCTATTGGACTGGCATGGTAAACATGTTTTTCAGTTTTTATATTCAACTTTGATCAAGTATAATGAAAGCTCCTTTGTAAGTACATTTTGTTAATTTGGCTCAGTGATTTACAAAATGAATTATCTTCTGTCTTTAATACAAAACATTGCAAAACTTTAAAAATTATTTACATAGAATTAACTAAAATGCATACTGATTTTGAAATGATGACTCAAGAGTTGATTTAGGCAGAGTACAACTGTGCTCAGAAATACAGAGTTCATGAGGAGAAAGTTTGAAATGGTAAATGATGAGTTTGCTCTGGACCATTTAAGCTTGTCACGTAAGAAAAATGCATGGATAAAGATATTCCATAATCATAGCCCTGAATCTGAGCTTTGTGAGAGATTGTAACTAGAAATATAAATCCTAAATATGAATGGGATTATCATAGAAAGTGTGACAAGGATAAGACTGACAAAACTGAGAACATAGGAATGAAAGAGAAGTAAAAGAGAACAGAGAGGAGAAAGAAAAGATAAGAGAAATACTTGGAAATCTTTACTTTCAGGAACAGAAATGAAAATAAAAAAGTGGGAGGTTAAGGTCAGGGGTATAATAGATCTACCAAAACAGCACACACTGGAAGAACCAGGGAGGGTGTTACAGGTTGCATTGTGTCCCTATCAAACATATATGTTGAAGCCATATCCATATAACTGTATTTGGAGATAGAGCCTTTACAGAGGTAATTAAGGTTAAATTAGATCATAAAGGAGGGCCCTAATCATAGAACTAGTATTTTGAAATGAAGAGGAAATAATTGTCATGGTATGATCACATAAAGAAAAAGCTATATGAAGGCAGAGCAAGAAGGTGGCCATTTGTAAGAGTCACCAGCGTACGTCCACAATATTGTCTTTCCTATAAGTCAGTTGGACAACTGCTCCACCAGCTGCCTGTTGGGCAGCCTGGCGCCAAAGAATAGACAAGAGTCAGACAAGATAATTATGCTGTTCACTAAACTTTTATTGGATGCAGGTCCACTCAACAAAGAACATCCACACACTTTAATACCCTACTTATACTCTAACAATCTAAGAGAAATATAACACATACACACAGAGCAATCGATGGGGATTTACAAACCCGAGTCCCAGAATCTCAGTCTGCAGGTCCAGGAGACAACACGGTGGGCAAGGGAGCTATCAAGGTCTTGCAAGGAAGAATCTCTGGAGCCAGGTGGGCAGCAGGGCAAATGAAGTCCTCAGTCCAGCAGGGCAGAGCCTCTGGTGGAGATCAGCATAGTGTGGAGCAGCACTCTGGTGTGTGGAGCTCAGCTGTCTCAGCAGTGGTCTGGAGCTTGCCTCAGTTATACCTTGAGAGAGGTGTACTCCACCCTTCTGGGTCTACATGCCTTGGCACCCTTGATGGTAAGTGGGGAATTTTCCCAGAAGCCTATCTATGGGTGGTACTTCCCTGCAGACATGGCTGTTCTGGTCACGTGTACAGATATCTTAGGTGTGTCTCCTTGTCAAATGTGTCTAGTGTGACTTAGTTTCCTCTTTGAACCAAAGTGTCATGGCTAACTGGCAGCCATCTTGGTTGACATGAGTGACTCTACTTTGTTTTATATACTTCATGATATCTTGACTGGACCAATGCCACTTTATTGGTCCTGCTCTCCACACAAGCAAAGGAGAGAAGACGTAGGAGAAACCAAACTGACTGACATCTTGATCTTGGATTTCCAGCCTCCAGAACTGTGAGAAAATAAACGTCTGTTGTTAAAACAATCCTGTCTGTGGTAGTTTGTTATGGCAGACCTAGAAAACTAACAAAGGTGTAAAAGGCATTCTTGAATTAAAATTCTGCATAGAACTAAAGAAAGAAAAAAAATAATAATTTAAAAAATAATTAAATTTATTGGGGTGACATTGGATAATAAAATTGTAGAGGTTTCAAGCATACATTTCTATGATACATCATCTGTATATTGCATTATGTCCTTACCATCCAAAGCCAAATCTCCTATTGTCACCACATATTTGAACCCCTTTGTCCTTTACTACCTCCCCCACATTCTCCTCTCCTCTGGTAACCACTATACATACTGTTGTGTCTATGAGTTTTCATTTGTTTGTCTTATTTGTTCATTTAAGTTTTATGTCCCACATATGAGTGAAATCATATGGTCCTTGGCTTTTTATGTATGACTTATCTCATTTAGTATGATATTCTCAAGATCCATCCAAGGCGAAGAAGATTTATTCATTAGAAATTCCTGTCTGATATTCATTAAACCTTTTAAACCTGCGGCCTGAGTATCTGGTGATAAAGCATGAACTGTGGATGAAAATGACTTTATAAAAGTTTGGCAGAGGTAACTGAAAAATAAATAAATTGATGAAGGGATACTTCCAGAATATTTGTGAGTAGATAAATTTCTGATTACTAATAATAGAGAGCAATTGACAAAAGCTGGCATTTTTTGTTTTAATTTTCTTTGCAACAATATGAAGTCCACATATCACACAATTTATGCTCTTGTTACCTCACTCAAATGCAATCTTGTTAGATCTCAAAACCCCAGTTAAACAAAGCATGTAATAAATAACCCATTTTTCTTTAAATAAAATTTATTGTATTAGACAATAACAATTTAAAACTTAATATAGTCATGGAAAATATTTTAATTTTAGTAATTTGGACACTTGTGACATATGTTTTATTTCTTTCCAATAAGTATGTTTTGAAAATGAATGTAAAAATCTTTGTAAGTGTAAACAAAGCTAAAATAAGGTAATAAACTTTTGCAAATAATAGTAAATGAAATTTTCCCTTTCCTAGAATCACTAAATGAAGATAATTATATCACTACAAGCAGAATGTAGAATTTTGTACCCATTAGTCATAACAATTAGTCAGTTGTTTTGCACTTATAATATTTAAACATATGAATAAAGTTTAAATAAAGTTAGTATCATTCCTGATTTTTTCTTGTTTGAATTTTATTGTAAATTTTAATACGAAATAAATTATTCTTTCTCTCTTCTTTCTTGATATATTTACTAAATTTATATTATCTGAAAATAATGTGTAAGACTTTCTAATGGACCAAAAAAGTTATTGAGTATCTTCAATGGAAACTTGTAAATTAATTAATTAATTAATTAATTAATTAATTAATTGTTGTTCAAGTACAATTGTCTCCATTTTCCCTCTGTTCCATCCCTCCATACCTCTCCACCTCAATCTTACACCCTTTGGCTTTGTCCATATGTCCTAACTCATGTTTCTTGACCACCCTTCCCTTATTTTTCCCCATTATCCCTCTCCCCTCTTCCCTCTGCTTACGGTCAGTTTGTTCTTTATTTCAATGTCTCCGATTATATTTTGCTAGGTTGTTTGTTTTGTTTATTAAGTTCCACTTATAGGTGAGATCATATGGTACTTGTCCTTCACCGCCTGGCTTATTTCACTTAGATAATGCCCTACAGTTCCATCCATGCTGTTGCAAAGGATAGGTGCTCCTTCTTTCTTTCTGCTGCATAATATTCCATTGTGTAAATATACCATAGATTTTATCCATTCATTCACTGATGGGTACTTAGGTTGCTTCCAGCACTTGGCTATTGTAAATTGTGCTGCTATGAACATTGGGGTGCATAGGTTCTTTTGGATTGGTGTTTCAGGGTTCTTAGAGTATAATCCCAGCAGTGGGATTGCTGGGTGAAGAGGCAGTTCCATTTTCAGTTTTCTGAGGAAACTTGTAAATATTTTAAAGTACATCCATCTGCTTTATCTGTGTCTGAGGAATTTATACCATTATTTTTATTGAGCTATTTCGCATCTCTTTGTGAGCTATAAATAACTGATAGCAATATAAAAAGATTATTGTCTACAGACACAAAACTAATTCTATTCAGTAGAGAGCAATTGATTTTCCTCCATGCCCGATGGAAAGAGCCAAATTTACATGTCTTTGTAAATTAATTTAGGAAAGTTTGATTGACTTATATAAATGTAGTGCTATGAATTCTCCCTAGAAAAAATGCAACATTTTACTGGTTGGCTTGGCTCATTAATTGATGTATAGAATACCATCTTTGAAATGTGTTCATTTTGTATTTGTAGAAGTCATTACTCCCCTTTGGAAATTATCTTTTAATAATGTTTAATATCTCCTTTTGAAAGCAGTATGCTAAAATTGTGGCTAAACATATAATGACAATAAATATTATTGTTTTCAAAAGAAGACATAACATATTCATATGTTATTTAAACAAGTATCTATTTTTCAGGACAATAAATACTAGGAAATTACATGAATATATAGTAGCATCAATAATGGCTTCCAAAGATGACTATTTCCTAATCTCTTGAAACTGTGAATATGTTACCTCACACGACAAAAGGAACTTTGAGGTACAATTACTATTAAGAATTTAAGGTGAGATGACTATTGCCAATAGTGCTGGTTGCCCAATACAATCAAAAAGGGCCCTACGAGAGAGGCAAGGGGTTAGCTTTAGAGAAGGGGATGTGGAGATGCAAACAGGTCAGAGCAGAGAGAGATTTGAAGGTGATACATTATTGGCTTTGTAAATGGAACAAGGGGCCACAAGCTAGGAAATGTAGACAGAATCTAGAAGCTGAAAAAGGCAAAGGACAGATTCTCCCCCAAAGTCTCCAGAAGGTGCAGTGCTGGGACAACACCTGGATTTAAGCCCATAAGACCTACTTCAGACTTCCGACCTCCAGACTGTAACATAATAAATTTGTGATGTAAAAATGTGCTAGTTTTTTAAGCCACTAAGTGTGTGGTGTTTTGTTACAGAAGCAGTGAGAAAGTAATACAAGAATTAGAAATGTACACAAAGACCCAATTCCAATAGTGTTTGTGTGAGCACTGAAGTTAAGAACAAAATAAATATACTTAAATATAGCATTGTTAGAGTACTACACCTTTAGAAAATATTTATGAATAACAGCATAAATTATTTCATGATTACTAGGATTCTAGAATTCAGTATCTGGTCTTTATTTATTCTAATTATTAAAACATATGTGTCAACTTGGTTAGGCTACAGCATGCATTCAGTTAATCAAACACTAATGGAGGAGTTCCTGAGGCAGTATTTTATAGATATAGTTAACATAAAGATGTAGTTTAAATAAAGGAGTTTACTTTTAATAATGTGGATAGGGCCTCATCCAATCAATTGAAGGCCTTCAAAACAATAACTGAGGTTTCTTAAAGAAGACATTCTGCCTCAAGCCTGCAACATTGACCCCTGCTTGAGTTCCAGCCTGCTGCCTGCCCAGGACTTTCGACTCACCAGATCCTATAATGCTAACATAAAGACAGTCATTCTGACTCCCAAGAGCATGCTTTCCTCATCTGTCAGTGCTGTAATATCCCTCTCTAGAATGTGTAAAAAAAATTTTAGGGGAAAATCAGACTTTCAGACAACAAAGAAAGAACTGATCACTCAAAATAAAGAGAAGGTAGTATTTATTAGAATGTATTGCATTTTAATATACCTGCTTAATTTTTCTTTTTTTACTCTCCAATTTTGTAAAAGATAATCAGTTTCTACTTGATTATTGATGAAATATCTAACACAAGCCTGATATTGATTTGTGAGTTGTCTGAGATGACTAGCAATATATTTTAATAGAATATATAGCTCTATGTGGAAAAGACATAAATTGTTTAATTTTTTATTTCTCTAATAATGATATTATATGTGTAAATATTTATCCATAAAATTTTATCAAAATAGTGTACATACATACATGTTTTAATATAGGAGTCGGTTAAATAACGTGATAATATAGCTACTTAATGGGATATTATACAGCCAATAAAATGAGTTTGTATGAAATATTTAACTATGTAGATATATGTTTATAATATAGTGATGAGTGGAAAAGTAGCTTATAAAAGTAAATATATGTATTTCACAAAATAGTCAAGAAAATAAATATATTTTACATAAAAATGATATTGAAATAACAGTGTGCAAATATTAACCTTTATATCTCCAAATGGTGGAATGATAGATTTTTTTTATTGTGCTTTTAACTATTAACAAGCTTTGCTAATAGTTCATTGTAAAGTAAACTAACAATTTGAAACTAAAAATAATTTTTCAAAATATAATGTTTATATTTTTGAGACATAAATTTTTATATTTCCAAATCATTTCCAGAGGGGGTTGATGTTTTTGATGTTTTGAATAGTCATAATGTCTTGTAATAGTATCCATATCCATTTATTTCACTCAGTACTAACCTTGAATAGTGTTAGCTTAATACTGCCTGGTCAAATGATTTGAAGATGAAAGCCTATGCAAACCGGTAGAGAATGAAGACAGCATGAAGACAAAGCAGCAGTGAGAAACAAAGAAAATACAGGTGAAAATCAAGTCAATGAATATCAAGTGACTGGCATGCTTCTTGTTAATTTGAAGAACCACATTATCTGTTCAGTAACTCTCCTTGCTTAAACCATTTATATTAGTACTGTCAATTAACATATGCATTATTTTTTCATGTTTAAGCCATTTAAGGCTTTTGTTTATTAACATTCTATTGATAAAGACTTAATGAATCCCTATTTCACTCAGTTAAGGAAATGAAGATATTTCATTCAACAATTCAATCGGTTCTAGCCTTCAAATCTAAAATGCCAGTGAGTTTGTTGAAGCTATTTCTTAAGCTTATAAAATCAGCCTATTTGCCTTTGTTGCTGAGTGACAAAGGAAGAGTAATTTCACTGGGAAAAGTTATGAATTGAAGTCACCAATCATGAAAGTAAAAGCACAGTAAAGATTGAAAAACTTAGAAGAGGAGGAAGATATCAGGTAGCATTTTCATTGAGACTGAACACATAAAATGACACTGAGTCCCATTTTCATTGGGACTGAACACATTGGGAGGATGTGTTCATTACAGACTTTGTCCCTGGGATATTTTGACTTAGAGATTCCAGTGAGAGCTGAAATCATTACCAATCTAAACAAACACCTATGTCTTCCATTTCACACTGAGATGAAATTATTTTGCTGTATACAAACTGTATACAACCCTTCCCAGAAGGATTGTGAAAGCTTTTTCTCTTTTTCCTTATCTCTCTGCTTTCCAAATTGATATATTAGTCTTCTGAAAAATTCTATCAAACTCTTAGACTAATGTTTGACTTAAGTGACAGCAGCATTTCTTCCCAGTGCAAAGCTGATTTTCCACAGGAGCACACACATGGCCAGACCATTTGAGCATGGGAAGCTCTGACAAGCATCTCACTGTGGGAAACACAGGACCAGGGCTGTGTGTAACAAGTCATCATGGAGCAGAAGCCAGTTTTGATGGAGGGAACAAAGTCACATAAATTGACAGAGGATGATACCAAAATGCAAGAAATGAGAGGTATCATGGGGGAAATGTCCCTCTTACATTTTTAATTACTTTGGAGGTCTGTGGCTCATTCCTAATGTACAGATTAGGAAATGCAAAAGCTTTTTCCAGTCAGCCAGGGTCATTAGCATGCAGGAATTCAAGGTTTTGTGCCTAGAACAACTTTTTATTATAAAGAAGATGAAAATGATGTATTGTATGTTATAGTCCATCAGCAGAGATCAAGAAGATCATAATATATGAAATAAAGCTTTGTCTCACCCCTTTAAAAATAAGAGCAAAAGAATATATGATCATTGCAAATTCCCTATTAAACAGAGAAAAACATAGCTGCTTGCTTATACAGCAGGAAAATATTATCCCTAACTTTTATTCTCCAAGATTAGGAATTGAGAAATGACAAAGAAACCACATTACAAACAATTCATATTTGTGCTCAAATTCAACATTTGCCTGTTTCTTCTTCCCATTCCAACATCTAACCAAATACCTAGAAAATATGCTTCTGTAACCAAAAATAGCAATCAATACTTCTGGCAAGATAGTCAATTCTATTAAAAATATATATAACTTATACCTCAAATGTTACTTTTAAAAAATCTTCACCTGAGGATATGTTTGTTGATTTTAGAGAGGAAGGAACAGAGAGAAAAACAGAGAGGGGAACATTGATGCTAGAAAGAAACATCAATTGGTTGTCTCCCTGGATGTGTTCTCACTGGGAAATGAAGCTGCAACCTTGGTAGAGCCCTGACCTGGTATTGAACCTGCAAACTTTTGATGTACAGGAGGACGCTCCAATCAACTGGCCACCTGGCCAGGGCTGAAATATTACTTTTGGAAAACACTATTTAAAAATTCTAATGTAAAACAAAGATAATGGAACAAGCTTTAATTTCAAGAATTTAAAAATAAACTCTATTAGTGATAACATAGATCAGTTGCCATAGCTGGCTAGTGAACAAGCAACAACAGAGGGCTATATTGTTCCAATTAGATTACAATTGCTGTAATTATTCATTAAAATTCACAGAGTTTATAACATGGTAGAAAAAAGCATAAAATGGTTCAAAATAACATACAAATAAGATTGTATTATATTATGTTAGATTCCCACTAGAATATTCTCAATAAATATCATTGAGTTTTACTATAAAATGAGCTTTTCCAAAGAGGAATTTGTATCTGCATTAATGTTTCTGGTTATCAGGATAGATGGCCTGGAAGGCCATGCCATATCTTGAGAAAAACATACAGGCCTCAAACCTCAAAAACAAAACAAGAAAGTAAAAAGAGAAATGAAGAATAAACCAAGTCCCAAAATCAGTGTGGTGTGAAAAGGCAAAATGTGAATACAAAAAGATGTGGGCTGAACCTCATGGTGGTGCTTCTTTGTGGACCATCTAAGACCCATAGCCATTTTATATTAAAGCGTGGTAGTTTATACAGGCACAGGTTAGCGAACACATTTAAGTGGTTTTGTTTTCATTTAATTTAGAAATTGTACCTCATAAATATGTCATTCGTATTCCTAAAACCTCATAAAGGTATTAATAAGCAAAGCTTCTCCTTAAGTGCCTAAAAGTATAGCTGCATCTGTACATGTGTATCTGTGAAGCATGTCATCACAGAATCAGATCAGAAAGTGAGTATTAAAGAAGTGGGGTGAGGTAAGAAATAGCTCAATTGAGCTCATCAGCAGGTTTAGGGCCTGAAGGACAAGAAAACTTCATTTATATCTGAAAAAGCTGAAAAGTGTACATGGTTCAGGAAAACGCACACATGTACGATAACCTGCTTAAGACTAAATGTAAATATGAAATAGAGAAACTTTACATCATGGATCTCCATTTTGAGGAGAAAGTATCCTTTCACGTAGCAACTGCCTTTGACTGCCATTTAACCTCTAGTTACTTTTACCAATTCAACCTCATACTTTACCCTCAAATGTGACCCTATGCTTAAATAAAACTATTTAGGTCTTAAATTTCCCTCCTCTGTCTTTTGTAGTTTTAGTGTTGAAGTCTTGCAAATGATTAGGTATTTTATCTTTTTTGATGCTACCAAGAATAGTATGTAATTTACTTTATTTCCCAATTGTTTATTATTAGTATATACAATAAAATAAAATTTTGTATATTGGCTTTTTGCCTGTAACCATTATCAATTTAATTGTTAGATTCAGTAGTTTTTTGACACATTTTTAAGGATTTTGTATTGCTGTATTTCTTGAATTTTTTTCTTTATTAGCTATGACCTCCAATAAAATGCTGAGTTAAAGTAGTAAAAGCACCACCTTTTCCTTGTTTCAATATTTGGGGGAATGCTTTTAGTCTTTCACTTTCATGTATGATATCAGCTGTAGGTATTCTTTAGATGTTCTTTATCACGTTGAGAAAGTTTCCATCTATTCCAGCATGTGAGAGGTTTTTTTTTTTTTTAACATGAAAGAGTGTCAGTTTTTAACATCTTTTCTTTAAGTTAACCATACAATTTCTCATATCACCTAACGTGTTGAGTTACAGTTTACTGTTTTGAATGTCAAACCAACCTTGCACTCCTGAGATAAACCTCATTTGGTGATGGTTTATTTCTTCTTCTTTTTTTAATTGCTTGAACCAGTTTTATAATATTTTACTGATGTTTTAGAATGAATTAGTTTATTTTTTTCCCATTTTTTAAATGTTGTTGTTGTTCAAGTACAGTTGTCTGTCTTTCTTCTCCACCTCTCCCCTCAAGCCCCAGCCATCCCCACCTCTCTCTCCTAATTCCACCCTCCTTTGGTTTTGTACATGTGTCCTTTACAGTTGTTCCTGAAAACCCTTCACCGTTTTCCCCTCCTCTGTTATCCCCTCCCCCCTCACATCTGGTTACTGTCTGTTCTTAATTTCAATGTCTCTGGTTATATTTTGTTTGCTTGTTTATTTTGTTGATTAGGTTCCTGTTAAAGGTGAGATCATATGGTATTTCTCTTTCACCACCTGGTTTTTTTCACTTAGCATAATGCTCTCCAGTTCCAGCCATGATGTAGTGAAGGGTAAGAGCTCCTTCTCTCTTTCTGCTGTGTAGTATTCCATTGTGTAAATGTACCACAGTTTTTTGATCCATTCATTTACTGATGGGCACTTAGGTTGCTTCCAACAATTGGCTATTGTAAATTGTGCTGTTATGAACATTGGGGTTCTTTTGGATTGGTGTTTCATGGTTTGATTTCTTAGTGTGACATATTTTTATAGCTTTTGTGTAGAGACTTTTCCTTGTTTTGGAATTTTTGGAATTAAAATATTCAGGACTCATAAGAAGAGTTGGGATATGTTTACTCTTTCTCTAGTTTATAATGGCATTTGATTAAATTGATATTTCTTCCTTAAACGTGTGATAGGCATCAACAATTGTATTGTCAAGGAACCTATTAGTTGACAAACATTGAAATAAAGTTGATCAATAATCCCTTTTTTAAATTTTCGTATTATCTGTGGTAATGCCCCATTTTTGTTTTCCCAATATTGAATAGTTTTAACTGCTTCTGAACAGTAAAATTAAATATTTATTAATTTTATTAATATTTCTAATTAGATTATTTCCTTCTGCTTTCTTGGGTTTCATTTAGATTTTATTTTTCTGTCATTCAGAGCTATTTATGCTCATTATACATGGCTGTAAGTATATCCCATATATTTTGTATGTTGTGTATTAATTTTAATCCATTTCAAAATATTTAAAACTTTTTCTTAATCTATTTTCTTTGCTTCTGTGTTATCTGAAATTCTGTTGCTTTATTTCCAAATATTTTGGGGTATTCAAGATATACATTTTGTTAATGATTTCCAATTTAATTCTATTGGGTTCAGAAACTGTGCTCTGGATGATTTCAAATATTTTAGTTTGTTTTGAGAGTTTTGTTATGGCTCAGCATATGACCTTAGTGGAGGGTCAATAAACACTTGAAAAGAATGTGGTTTTATTTATTTGTTTGTTTGGGGGTGCAGTATTCCATAAATGCGTATTAGGTCAAATGGACTAATAGTGTTTTTCAGGTCTTCTATACCATAACTAATTTCTGCTGATTGTGAAGTTTTAATTTTTTCCTTTTTAGTTCTATCAATTTTATTTTACGCATTTTGAAGCTATTAATATAGGGCATGATTATTTAGGTGTGTTATTATTTCTATAAGTGTTCCAGCTTTCTTATGATCAGTATCTATGTTTATTTTTCTATATAATTTTTAAATAATGTATTACTCTCAAACATCATGTAATTGTGTCTTGTTTACTTTTTATCCAGAGTAATAATTTCAGGTTTTAATCAACTTAGATGTAATCATTGATATGTTGGGATTACTGATGTACTTAAACCTATATATATTTATTCTTTACAAATTTTTGCTTCTTTTTACTTTATTTGGATTAATAGAGTAGAATTTTTTGTATTCAATTTCATATACTTCATATAGTCATCTCTTTTTGTTTTAGGAGTTGCTTTATTTTTTATATTATGCTTCTTATTTAGCTTTAAATAATGTTATATTATTTCAGGCATAAACTGAAAATTTTATTTCCTTTTCTCTCACTTTGTTCTTCTGTCACTTTTACTTTTTACGTATAATTCTATAATATATTATTAAAAGATTTAAGAAAGAAGAAAACAGGAAGTAATTTTTTTATTAAGAGAAAGTACTTACACTTATCAATATGTTTATTATTCTGACACTCTTCATTTGCTTGTGTAGAGCTGAGTTCCTATTTGGTATCATTTTATTTCAACATAAAAAACATTCTTTATCATTAATTCTAGTGCAGGTGATTGGACAATAAATGTATTGGTCTAAAAATATACTTGTCTCATAATTTGAAGCATATGTATTATTTTTTTCAATGTTTCAACAGTGTGGTTGTATTTTCTTCTGGCTTGTATCTTTCTCTTGAGAAATAAGAGGATCCATCTTTGATTTGCTAATGTCTGTAAATTTTCTCCATCTGCTTTAAGACTTTTCCTTCTCTTTAGATTTCTCAACTGATTACTATATGCATTGCTGTGGTTTTATTTTGGTTTATTTCCTTTAATTTGCTCACTTATTATTTGGGTTCTACTTTTATCATAATTAGAAAATATTAGAGCAATAGTTGTCTAATTTTTTTCTTTCTAAATCTCTTCTGGTAGTTCATTATACATATAATTATTCACTTGGTATTTTCCCACCAATCACTTCTTTTTTTTTTAAATATATTTTATTGATTATGCTATTACAGTTGTCCCATTTCTCCCCCATCATTCCCCTCCACCCTACCCACCCTCTCCCACCCACATTCCCCCCTTTAGTTCATGTCCATGGGTCATAAGTTTTCTAGCTTCTACATTTCCCATACTATTCTTGCCCTCCCCCTATCTATTTTTTTCCCATTATCTATGCTACTCATTCTCTGTACCTTTTCCCCCACTCTCCTCCTCCCACGCCCCTGTTGCTAACCCTCCATATGATCTCCATTTCTGTGGTTCTGTTCCTGTTCTAGCTGTTTGCTTAGTTTGCTTTTGTTTTAGGTGTGGTTCTTGATAGCTATGAGTTTGTTGTCTTTTCACTGTCATAGTTTTATCTTCTTTTTCTTAGATAAGTCCCTTTAACATTTCATAGAATAAGGGCTTGGTGATGATGAACTCCTTGAACTTGACCTTATCTGAGAAGCACTTTATCTGTCCTTCCATTCTAAACGACAGCTTTGCTGGATAGAGCAATTTTGGATGTAGGTCCCTGCTTTTCAAGATTTCAAATATTTCTTTCCAGCCCCTTCTTGCCTGTAAGGTCTCTTTTGAGAAATCAGCTGACAGTCTGATGGGAACTCCCTTGTAGGTGACTGTCCCCTTATCCCTTGCTGCTTCTAGAATTCTCTCCTTCATTTTAATCTTGGCTAATGTAATTACAATGTGCCTTGGTGTGTTCCTCCTTGGGTCCAACTTCTTTGGGACTCTCTGAGCTTCCTGGACGTCCTGGTAGTCTATTTCCTTTGCCAGGTTGGGGAAGTTCTCCTTTATTATTTGTTCAAATAAGTTTTCCACTTGTTGCTCTTCTTCTTCCCCTTCTGGGACCCCTATAATTCGGATGTTGGGACATTTAAAGATGTCCCGGAGGTTCCTAAGCCTCTCCTCATTTTTTTGAATTCTTGTTTCTTCCTTGTCTTCTGTTTGGTTGTTAGTTTCTTCCTTCTGGTCCACTCCATTGATTTGAGTCCCAGTTTTCCTTCCATCTCTATCAGTTCCCCATGCATCTTCCTTCATTTCACGGATTGTAGCCTGCATTTTTTCATCTAGTTTGTGAGCAAAATCAAGCAATTCTGTGAGCATTTTGATGACCAGTGCTTTGAACTGTGCATCTGACAGGTTGGCTATCTCTTCACTGCTTAGAGGAATTGGCTCTGGGGCTTTTATTTGTTTTCCGGTTTGAGCCATTTTTGGTGTTTTTTTGTTGTTGTTGTTGTTGTTTTGGTTTTAGTCTGGTCGCGGCTATTACATAGTGAGGGGGTGGAGCCTTAGGTGTTCCTCAGGACGGGGCAGCCCAGTCGCTGGGTTGTGACGCTATAGGTGGGGGTGGGGCCTGAGAGGGAGCAATGGAGCCTCCTCCGCTCTCTCCTGGATTCAGTCCCCTCTGCCACTTCCCCTCCGCCTGGGCGTCTGCGCGCTCGAATGTGAGACCACCTGGTCAGTCAGCCAGCCGCCTTGTGCGGCCTCACTGGGTCTGCACAGTTGCCCCCCTGTGCCCGGGGACCGCCAGCCGCCTCCTGTGCACCGGGGAACTGCCAGCCACTGCTACTTGCGTTCCTGGGTCCGCACCTCCACTTTCTCCTGCCGCGACTCCGCCCCTCTTACCGGTCTGGATGAATGGTTGTTGGACTTCCGTACAGTTCAGTTCTCTATAAGTTCTGGTTGTTTTCTTGTTTCTAAATATTTGTTGTCCTTAATTTTGGTTGTGAGAGGAGGCACAGTGTGTCCGCCTACACCTCCATCTTGGCTGGAAGTCCTCCACCAATCACTTCTTTTCTTTAAGATGTTTTTCTTTGTACTTCAGCTTCAATGGTTTATATTTTATATTCATGGAGTTTACTGATATTTTCTATTGAAGTGTTTAATCAGGTATTGAGCTCATTTAGTAAATGCTTCATTCAGATGAAGTATATTTTAGTTTTTGAGTTTTTAAAAAACTTTAAAAACATTGTTAAACATTATTTTTAGAGAGGGAAAGAAGGGAGAAAGAGAGAGAGAAAAACATAAATGTGTGGTTGCCTCTTGAAAGCCCTTAACTGAGGACCTGACCCACAACCCAGGCATGTGCCCTAGACTGGGAATCAAACCGGTGATTCTTTGGTTCATAGGCCGGCACTCATTCCACTGAGCCACACCAGGCAGGGCATAGTTCTTGAATTTTTATTTTACTAAATATATAGTTTCTATTTCTCTACTGATATTTTCCTATTTTCTGCTTGTTATGTTCTCATTTTGCTTAAATAATTGAACATATTTATACTGGCTTATATTTGTATGTTTGTATTTACCTATAAACATATTTATTTATACCTATAAAATTTCTAACTCCTATTCTGTCATACCTGTTACTTCTGGTTTTATTTTCATTTATTATTTTTTCTCATGGTTACATGTAACATACCACTCACTACTTTGCATGTCTAGCTATTTGTGACTATATATGTTTGTATATAGTTATGCATGCTACATTGTGAATGTTGAGTTTTTTTCTGGAAAGCCTTTACTTTAATTCACTTGTGAGTCAGCTTAATGTCTTTGAGGTTTATTTTTTACTTTGGTTACTGTGGTCTATCTCATAGACAGATTAGCCCTAGTCCTTAGACTTCTAGAAATCATTGCTTAGTGATCTTCATGTTTAATGAAGTCTTTCCACTGTAGAAAGTCAGTGTTCAAAATCTCCAAACTTTATGGGTCTTAGGTATTTTTTCAGCTTAGAGTTCCATATAGTTGCTTTTTTTGATAATTTCTTTCCAGTATTTGTTTTGCCTGGCCTTGTTAAGTCTCTCCCCATACATATACAGTCTGCTATTCAGCAGGATATTCAAAGGAACCTTTATGTAGAATTTTGGAGCTCCATCCATGCACAGCTCCCTTCTCTTTGTTACCTTGCCAGCAAATTTTAGCCAGACCAGTAGCCGTGATTTCTGTCTCCTCGTCTCCACAGCTCAGCAAGACCACTCTGCACTGTTTGGCTTCCCTCTCCCTCTCTCCTTATGCTGGAGTCTGGAAAGTGAGTGCGTGCAGAAGGCCAGGGTAATGCTGTGGCTTAGCCCCTGAGCTTACCTTCACTCAGGGATAGAATTTCTGCAGTTTTTTTGTTTTTGTTTTTAGTTTTGATTTTTAGTTTTCCTGAGTTTTGTTGTTACCGTTCCTCCCATTTTCATTTCATGGGTGACCAAAAATTTCAGCAGGAGCAGATGTTTTGTAACTCATGGCATAAATGTTGGTCATAGTGTTTATTAAGCAGCTTCTTGCCTAAATGTAAAAAGTCCTATATTCTCCATCATGTTTTCTGGTAAACTGTATCTTGGCATTTCATACCACTAATTTGATCTCCTTTAAGTATCTTACAAAAGAATCTGCTCACTTGAGTTTCCTCTATCCCAGGGCTTTCCTGATCTCTCAGCAGTCCTTGTATCCTAAGGGTTATCAATACATTTGTTCTCTCAAGCCTTCCTCATCTTGAGTGCTTTCTATTACACTTTACCTCAAAGGTATCTTCAAAACAACAAAAAAAAAGTTCTTTTTTTTTTTTCTATCTGAATATTATGAAATGCTAATTTTGTGATGAACAGCATCTATTTTGTGATTAAAAATCAGCAGATCAATGACAGATTAATGTATGATTTAATATCTTAAAATGGCATGTATGTATAATAAAATATTAGTAAAAGAAAAATGATCATTTTTGGCCCACTACATGATAGAAGAATACTAGCATGCCATTTTTATATGTGATAATAAAAGGTTATCACATATAAAGTGATTATCACTTATATATCACATTGCTTATATATTATCACTGCCTATTATTTTACATTCCTACACAAACATTCAAAACAGGCACATTGAAAATAGTCTGTAGATATACTCTTAAAACAATTGCATGTCCGAGTAACACATTGATGTGCCTTCATTTAGTCCTCCCTAAATTATGCACCTCAATCACTGAAGAAGGTCTTTTCTTTAAATCAGTAATATTTTAGATTTTTTCTCAGAATCGCTCTACAACCTGTTCTATATACCAAGGGGGACTCAGGTTTAGTGTTAGTGCTTCTATTTGTCTCATTTTTTTTTTTAGAATTTTGTTCCTCATGTAGTTCTATAGCACTCTACTGTTTTCTTTTTCTTTCATGACGAGACACCCCTGAGTGCATTTACAGCAGTAAAACACAATCTTGTTGATGGACTACTTACGACTTTTTGGTTTGTTGCTGCTAGCAATAAGAATAACTTTGGTACTAAAAGTTTATTCCTCTTAAATAATATAAATATATTCTGTATAACTCACTGCAAATTACTGAAAGATATTTACTCAAAAACATAAATAGGCTCTCTGATTAATATAAATACTTGGGAGCATATTGAAGAGTTTGAGGTCAGATTACATTTTAACATTCATATGCTAAGTGTTTTTTGTTCTATTGTTAAATAAATTAAATTGAGAGTCTTAATTATAGGCTCCTAATTATACTCTCAATAGAATATGAACACATAGGTTTTTCCTATGATGTTACATCAAATAACCTATTGGTATGAAAACAAAGGAGAAATTTAATTAGAACATTGCAAATGACATTTTGGACATCAACCTTAATACTATTGTTGCTGACCTGATCTCACAAGGACACTTAATTCTAACACAACATTTCAGGACCCCCATGTTTTTCTTTTACAAAAAAATACTGGATTCTGGAACTATATCATCGTTACTTGGGAGAAAGTGTGTCACTTGGTATGACTTAGCACAAGGAGAGTATTTCTAGAATGCAAGCTATTTAGTTTCCAGCTTCTGACTCCTCACTGATAACCTCAATGACCAATATATCTAACAGTGCACATCATAGCTTAGGGGCTAGTCTTAGCCAAAAGATATAATTCTTTGGTGAATTATGTATTGATTTGATCACTCTCCGTATTGCTCTCCTTTGTTGTTGTCTGCGTGTTCTAGAGATTCTACCAAACTGAAAACATGCTCTTCCATAATATCTTAGAGATATGGATTACTCCACTGAGATGTTGTCTAGCAGTTATTAGATTAGATAATGACAGGTGAAAATTATCTGGTACTCAGACATCATATTAGTAACATAGCCTTGTGATTAAATTAGGAACATATTCTTCCAATATAACAATATTCTTTATTATTTTCTTAATTTCACATAAAATAACTTTAATGCTCTCCTTGTAAATGGACAGGTAATACTATTGCATGGATCTTATTCTTTCTGAGTATTAAGACACAAATTCATTAAGCTATGACTTTAAATTTTACCTGAGATGGAGTCTGTGCCATATAAAAACCTGAGTGAAAATAGGCTAGAATGTCATAACCATACTAATTATTTTTAATCTTATTCTTCTAGGAGTGATTTTCCAACTCCAAAGCCATTAGTAAATACATCTCTCAAGAGTTACAGGGTAACAAATTTTGGGCAGTAACTTTTGATAAGTTACCAGAATCACCATGTAATATTCTAACATTCCATCCTTTAAATTTGTTTAATACAGCTAGAATAATAAAGCTAAAACTTTGTAAAGAGGAATTTACTTACTAATATATATTAGCTAAAAGTGTGTAGGAAATAATATGCATTGGAACGGTGGGTGGGGCAAGGCTAGTCTCATTATCCTTTAAACTCCCTGTATGTGTTTATTGTATTATTTTTAAGATAGTTTTAGCCTCTCTTTAATTTTACAGTGATAAATGGTCTTGTCAAAGGGCAATTTTATTTCTTATCTATTGCTACTAGCAAATATGAACTCATCCTGGCTAAAGTAGAATCAGGATGATTTGATGGATTGTCTACTAAAATCTAGGATTGTTTGCAATTTGGAACTCTGGTTAAGGGAGAGAGGAGAGCATCATTGAGTTTACAGGGCTAAGTGGGTATGATCAGCCCTTTTATCAAGAGTGGCCAGGAGTTCATGGAAATCATGCTTTTATGCACATAATTTGCCAATCTTTTAGATTCCATTGGTGGTTAAGAGCTAAATATGGTTTCAGATGAAGTAAAAAGTCATCTCCATTTTCAAAATTTTGTTCTATAAAGTTACTATAGTATGCAGTTTATAATATAAAAAATGCAGGAGTCAGCTTTTGTACAAAAGAACCTTAGAGACCAAAGAGAAAATAATATCACTATGAGAAGGCACTTGCTTAGAGAAGGTAAGTCCCAAAGAAAGATGGTTTCTTTAGGTATCTAGGTTTACAGATGAAGCTAAAACAAACTCAGATCAGAAGCTGGGTTTGTGATTGGCACTACAGTTAATAAGTGAACAACTCTGTGGGTAGTCCACCCTTTGACTGAATAGAATTGAGAACAGGTTATTTCAACTGCTGTTTGTTGTCCGTTAAAACACTTGAAAAAGCCTACATGCCTATATTTAGCTAAGGCTGACTTCATAGCCAAAGGAACTTTTTAGTGGGTAAGGTCACTGAAAGTCAGATAATCCTATTAAGATTCTGGAGTTGGTGGGAGAGGATTCTGCTGGACACATTTTCAGTGATAATACAACTCATTCTAGACAATGTTTCAGAGCAATCTACTTCCGAAAATGGGTATCTTCCCCATTTTCTAAAATATTTAAGTAGGACTACTACCCAAACATCCCGAGCAGACTCTTTGGTTACGATTTTGAGATGAAGATGAGAAAACCCAGTCTATTTCAAGCAGAGATGTATGAGGTTATTTTGTGGTTTATGGAACTCATAGGGCAATTAGAGGTGGAAAGGTAGCTCCATGGAACAAAGGCAGTCAAGGGAAATACTCAACTGCAAGATTTCTGGACACTGATTTATGACACTTTGCACCTATGACAACAGGAGCCAGATGCCAGCATCTCTGTTTGAGCTGCCATAGAATATGCCTTCTGTTTAGTATTTATACAAAGTGCCAATCTCCTCCTTGTAGCTCAAGTTCTTCCCTCTCTCCCAATTTTCTACTAGCGTTTCTGCCTGAAAGATTCTTAAAAAGTGAGTGCAAAGGAGTCTCTTAAAATTAACTGAATTAAAATTTTGACTTTTAAACATTGCCCCACATTTAGAAGACACACTAGAATGAGGTTGAGTGAATACTGAGCAATTCAATCTACAATATATCCTGTATAGAAATTTAGTCCCATCTCAGCTACTCTGCTTACATAGAGCAGGCTAAGGAGGGAGAATGTAATCAAAATGGTCTAAATACCCAAATACTGTAAATATTTTCAAGTGGAAGTAAGAACACAACAAAAGAAACAGATAAATCATTGAAGTGCAAATAGACTCATTTGTGAATATTAAAGCTTAGTAATTATTTTTAGAGTGAGGATTCCTGTTTAATAAATCAAGCTAGAAGAAATGTCAGTACTCTTTAAAATGGGCTGTTCAAAATTCCAAGCTAATACATATAAAGCAGCTTAAAACATGAATAGGTCAACTCAAAGAAAAACATGAGAAGGATCAATAACTTTTGTTTTCTTTAAAATTATAAATCATTGAAGAGAATTTTAGGTCCATTACATTAATTTTTTTTCATTCATCTATTGGCATTGAACCATTCTCTTAATTTTACAGTTTTTAATCTTCTCTCTTTTGGCCTTTTCGCTCATAAATTTTGTAAGCTTTATTAAATAAAATAATTAAAAGATGATTATCTACAAAATCCAAGTAGGGCATTTGATAAATGACAAAGGAACGCAGAAAAATATAAGAAATGCAACTCCACCCTGAAAAACAACTTAATACTATGTAGAAATGCCCTTTGGTTTATGTAAAAAGAATTTCATGAAGATGAGTAATGTGTTTTTCCTCTTCTGGTAGTGATTATCTTTTTCCTTGCTGGATAATTTCAATATAAATTCACTTAAAAAACTATTAGGTGCTTATAGTGTGCAATACATGGAGCTAGATGTTGAATTTTAGAAGAATTCATATTTAACTTTCACAAAACATTAATTTCCTTAGGTATTATGTCAATTAATTCTAATATATATTTAATATACAATAATTAAAAGACAACCAAAGAGTTTAAAACTTCCATAAATATATATAACCTGTTTTTAACATCATATTTTATTAATAATGTAAATTGTTTTTGTTAAGTCACAGAAATTATTATTTTTAGAAAAGCTTTTTCCAAAATATAATGCTTTTTACCAAAGGGAATGCATAAATTAGTTGATGCGTTAGTCCATAAATTAGAATTTCCATTTCTAAATTTCATTCCAAACCAATCTAGCTTGTGGTCATAAAAGACTACATAGTTTCCCATTTATTGTTTAATTTGTTCTGTTTTTACACTTAAGAAATTTGTCACTATTAGATAATTAGATGATCTCTTTTCCTTTCCAAATGAATAAAGTTGTCCAAATCAAATCTTTAGTGTCATCAATATCACAGGTAAAATATTTTCTATTGAAAATGTATGTAAAACTACCGTAAGGTTTCTATATATATTCTACTTTTAATAAACATTATAAATACTATTTTAGGTAACTCCCTGGGTTCAACAGCCTTCAAGTTTTTATGTAGTAGAGATGTGTTTTTAGAAGGACTGATCTTTCATGCTAAATTAGTGATGCTCAAATTGGATGCATATTAGATTCACCACCCATGGATCTTTGGGAACCCAGAAATTCTGACTGAATTAGTCAAGGAAGTAGTCTGGACGTTGGTATCTCCTTTAAGTTTTTTAAGTGATTACAATGGCAGCCAGAGTTCAGAGATTCTGTGCCGGACATTACTTTCAAAAGGTTATGGACATAAAACCAAAGAAACATCCTCTGTTTCTATTTACAAACTTTTCATTTATCTATGAATAAATTTAAGCAGTTTTTGAGCTTTAGATTTCTTATCTGCATTTATTTTCATCATTGGTCACAGTCTATTAACAAATTTAATATTACAATTTATATTACTTAAGATTACTCTATTTAATGTCATTGTTTTGTTCTCTGGTGGCTGTTGTATTTGATATAAACACTTGCTTTTAGGTTTTTATAAAATATTATGACATCCTGTGTAGATATGGTAGATTGGCACTGGGTAAGTATTTTATTCTCCTTCTAGTATCTCTTACATCCACTTTGGAAAACCATAGATGGCACTTCCCAGATCTCTTTGGAGCTGGGGGTCCAAATGGGATTTAAACTCAGGCAGTGAGATTGTCTATGCATGATATTTGGAAGGTGGATTTGAGGAGAGACCGAGCTGTTGGTACAGCTACCATTTCTACTGGCAAATACAGAAGAGGAGCTATTTAGTTTCCTGAAGCAAATGAATAGTGGTTTCAGTGTCCAATATTAAGTTTTGGGAGTGTCAAGAGGTGAGACCTGGACATCCCTTCTACCAGTGTGGTTTATAAGTGAGGTATAATTATGTAAATAGCACCAGTAGCAGCTAATTTCTGATTATGGAAACTGCCTATGTCAGGTCCCTGATTCTGATGCAGAAGGCATGATTCTGGGTGTGGTAGTTTCCTGATAGGAGTGGCACTCGCCACCTTGGTAGCCCAAACGAGTGGCCTTTGATAGTCATTCCTGGAAGGTAAATATAGAGTATATTTGTTGAATTCTCCCAATGATTCTGTAACTTATTGTTTAATTACCTCTAATAAACTTTCTGCTTAACTAACCAGCATAGCTATTGTATGCTGAAATCAAACTCTGAGTCATATCTGTCTACCCACATGTGACCTATTTTTCACAAACACATGCATACATATGTATTTAAATATGTTCTCATATATCTTAAATAGGGAAGTAATGTTTTGATTTCCTTAATCTCAAACTTTTTTCAGTTCTCATATTTTTTTACTGAGGTACCAACAATTAATGCAGTACTCCTGTTTCAGTTATACCACATAACTTTATTAAATTATAATGTAATATCTCTTGCACCTGAGCCTTAAGCTGGGAGAGATAAGACATAGAGGCAAAATTAGACCCTAGTCATAGATAATAGCTTGTAGTGATTCATATAACCCTGCCTAGATCATAATTGATCCTTAAGATAAATTAATCAAACAACCTTGTTATTCATTTGAGAGGCTCATCAAATGCCCATATCAGAAAGACCACCGCATGGCAATCTAAAGCACTTTTGACATAAAGTTCTATTTTTAACTCCAGATTCTACAAGTCAGGCCTGGATCTGGTAGGACAGGTAAACAGAGAGGGTCACAGGAGAGGCTGTTGGAGACAGAGGATGAAGCTGATGGCAACATTCAGGGAATGCGGGCTGGCTCTCACTGACTGGCCCAGTGAGTGAGCGGCAGGTAAGAAACTGAGGACGAAGCTGGCTGTCAATGTGAGCATGGTCTGGTGGTCGGGGTAACAGACATAATATTCAGTTAAATTCGACTTTTATATAAACAACAATTCTGATTATAAGCAACATTTGGTATGTACTTATACTTAAAATATTCCACTGTTAATCTCAACCAAAATTTAACTGTGTATACTGTGTTGTCTGGCAACCTTGCCTTGCAGCTGATAATAATAACTTAGTCATATGACCAGGTTCAGATGCAGTGTTACCACCTCTAAAGAAAACAAAAGCAGGGCTCCAGTTTTATCTGAAATGAAGAAGTACTCATCAGAATTTCAAAACTAAAGCTAAGTTTCTCAAAGCAAGTCTAAAAATAGTCTTGTGTTGTCAAGCAAGACAGTGAAAATATATGAACTCGCACTTGGCTTTGACTTATCAGAGGAACAGAGGAGCCAGGTGTGTTGTTGTACCACTGGGCTTCTGACTCCTTAAATGCTCTTGGCTGGAATATGAATTTAAAGCCTAGGACTGGAAGACAACAAAGGGATATCAAAGTGTACGAATTGGCAAAAGCTGGACAAAAATGAAAGCAGGGAACTAGGCTGGTTATTACTTTTAAAAATTGCTGAGTCTTAACAATTTACCTGGATTTTATCTGTCGCTATTTTTGAGATCTGGTTTGTCCATATACATCGGGTATCAAATTTGCCCTTGACTCTTTTATATTTATTTTTACTTGTTGCCTTAATGAATTTCCTTTTTAATTTTAACCTTTCTCTGTTACCATTACTAACAGACTGGTGTGACATTTAGGATATATTTAAGAAATCAAAGTCCATTATTTTGTAAGTGTGTAGTGGATATTTTTCCACTAATGGCACCATTTCTGCCATTTTCCACCCTGAAGCTCATTCACCATATCATTATTTCCTTTTCATCTCATATACAAAACTTTGAAGTATCCATGGTAATATAGCTTTCTGAATTACACTTAAGAACATTTAACAATTTTGATATTTCATTTTTACTTCCTCTTATGCATCATTTATAAGATTTCCACACGAAACTCTGAAAAATAAGACCACTGTTAAGTGTAATCCATAGGGTGTTCTCTCCCTAAAATTGCTCTGTGCATAGCATTGCTTTGATTTTGATCATTGTTCTCCCTTTCTTTCATTCAAAGTTAAATATAGTTTGGTATGAAAGTTTATCAAAACTTTTTGAAATTCTAAATACATTTTCTTTTCCTACATAATTATCTTCTTTTTCAATAAAAGGAAATTCCACTATTCAAATTAGGATTGATTTTTAAAAAGTTCTATTTCCATTTTTGCCTTTCTCAGAATAAATTGAATGAATGTATCTATGTGGCCCATGGATGTGACATTAAAATGTATAAGCTATTTTTAGGTCTTAAATTAATCTCTCAAGTACTTCCAATTATATATTTTCATCTCTCCTCTGAATTCTAGATTCATAAATAAGCTATTAGGCATCTCCTTTTGTAGAAAGATCATATTTAATGTCAAAATTCAGTTCTCAATATTTCCTTCACAGCTCATCTTTCTTGAGTTGTCCAAGGTCAAAAGATAGGAAATGTTTTTTCCCTTCCTTTGAATCCATCTATAACCCAGTTCTTTTACTGATCCTTTTGCAAAAAATTTATCATATCTTCCCATATCTTTTGGTTTCTATTACTATGATCTCATGTATTCTAAGAACTTGACATTAAGCTTTTGATTTCCAAGGCATCCATTTTGAGAGACATTTATTTAAAAAATATATCCATCAAGAAAGGGGAACCCTCCCCTCATGCACTTCTGGTAGGAATGTAAATTGGTGCAGCCATTATGGAAAAAGGTTGGAAGATTCCTCAAAAAATTAAGAATAAAGCTACCATATGACCCAGCAATCCTTCTTCTGGGTTTTTTCTACCTGAAAAAATTAAAAATATATATACATAAAGACATGTGCACCCCTATGTTCATTCTACAGATAATTGGATAAATAAGATGTGGTACATATATACAATGGAATACTCAGCCACAAGAAGAAATATTACCATTTCCAACAACATAGTTGAATCATGAAAGTATTATGTTAAATGAAATGTCAGATAAAAAAATACAAGAATGATATGATTTCACTCAAATGTTGGATATAAGCAGAAGAATCAAGGAAAATAGCCCCACAAAAACCCCTCACAGACAGAGACAACAGGTGGTGATTACCAGAGGGAAAGGGGGTGGGGGAGGTAGAAGAGGGTAAAGGGGGATAAATGGTGATGAAAGGAGACTTGACTTGGGTTGGCAAATACACAATACAGTGTACAGATGATTTATTACATAAATGTACAGTTGAAAACTATAATTTATTAACCAATGTCACCCCAATAAATTTAATAAAACAGAAAAAAAACAAAAAGAACAAATAAACAAACAAAACAAACAAATAAACAAACGAAAAACAGACTCATAGATAGAGACAACAGAATGGTGGCTATCAGAGGGGAAAAGGTGTAGGGGAGGACAGCAAGGGTGCAGGGGGTCAAATACAAGGTAGGGGAAAGAGACCAGACTTCGGGTTATAAGCACACAATACAGTACACAGATGCCATATTATAAAGTTGCACACCTAAAATTTATAGAATTCTATTTGTCACTTTTACTTCAATAAATTTTTAAGAAGACAGAGATCTTGAATAAACACATTCAAGTATATGTATAACAGAGCTACTAGCAAAACGACCACATAAGGAATTAATCCACCCCCACCCATTAAAGTCCCTCTTTCAGAAAGCCTTTGGCAACCTAAATAACTGCTTAAGGGACACCATTTTTCCCTTCCCATGTCCTAATTATGCCTTAAGTAGCCAGTAAAAAGTGAAACCATGAAACCCTGGACACCCCACCTTTGAACCTTAACAAAAGCAGAGCCCCGGGTCCACCCTTTCTCTCTTTCTCTCTCTACTCTTGACCTCATTGTGCACCAGCCCTCAGGCCTGGTTTGTTCCCTCCAGAACCTGTAAGAATCTTGTTTCTAAAATTTCCCTGACGGCTTTTGCTGAAGTGCATCATCCTATCATAATAAGAACCATGAGGGATGGTCCAGCCACAACACTGGCCGTGTGGAAATTGCCTGTGGGGGCTTGCTAGGAGTACTATGGATCCAGACGAGTGTTGTAGGAAGTCCTAGCTGAGAGCATCACTATCATCATCTGGGACCCATGTAACACTTCAACTTGGGTCATAATCCATGGATTTATTTGTGTTCTCATCCACAGGAATGCATTAAGTTCATGACAATTCACCTCCACCCCCTCCAAAGACATCTGTGGTTTTTTTATTGTACTTAAACTCCTTACAAAAACTGGGCATGAGCTCTAGTCCACCTTTCCATTGTCAGCAAATACCATGTTATGTCTGTTTTTGTCACACTGTTTCAGCCACACTGGCTTTTTCTAGTCATTAAAGATGTAGATTTTTTTTTTTTTAACCTGTCAGCCTGGAAACTTATTGTCCTTAAGCATGGGTTGCTGTTCTCCCAGAGCTTTGTATAATGATTCCTTATCTTTCAGGTCTCAATAACTTTCTCTCAAATACCACCTTCTTAAGAGTCTCTGGTTACACTCTATTTTATCATCTTGTTTATTTCCTTTACTGTCCATATCACAACTTATAATTATCTTGTTTGATTTTCTATTTGATCTTTTAACTCTGTTCCAAAAGAGGATATGTGTTCTGTGTGGACAGAAAGTCCTGTCTCATTTACCACAGTATGCTCATCCTTTAGAATTCTGCTTAGAATATCATTGAGAATCAATAAAGATTTATTCAGAACAGGAGTGAATAAATTCTAAAACATAAAGTACTCTACAGTGCTGAATATTTAGCATATATACTTTCTTGAAAATACTGTCAAAATATTAAAACAGTAATAGATTCACAATCAACGTATTACCAATCATTTAATTTAAAATATGCTGTCTTTTATTAACTATTGTACAAAAATAAACACTCTTAAAATTAAGAGAAAATAAAAATAATTTCAAATAAATTCACTTTGATTTTTAAAACAAAGATGGTAGTGTGTCTTAGAAAGTATGTTTTACTTTTCCAAAATTGTAGCACCAAATGATGTATGTATTACCTGAGATTTCTTGAAATTGGGCAATTTAAATTTAATCTATATTTTAAATAACTTAATACTCGTTAGGTATTAGAAAAGCTCAATTGAAATTCTGTATGATTTACTTAGGTATTGCCTAAGATTTTGTAAACACCTGAGTCTGGTTTATATGTCAAGTGTCATCTTGTTGAGGCTAAAGCATCATGTACAGATGCTTTTTTTTTTTTAAAGATACTTTTTCATTAGCTTAAAAAATATTTTTCTTTAAGAAATATGAGTGTTTTAGTATCCTAAACTCATATAATAGTTACATGTAAACAGGGTCAAGTGGTGCTAAAGAGCCATAAACCTATCAATCTCTGAAATACAATAGAAAGTATCTAATCTGCTTTATGCCTAAATTATACTTTTATGCAAATAATTATGCCAGTAACATAATTTTAAAATAAATCTACATTAAAGTTCAAGCAGAATAGATGAGTGTAGGATAAACACAACATAAACAAATAGACTTACCATACATCATATATTAGCATAAAAGGCAAGTAATTATTCTGACTTCAGCTTCCTTTTAATAATAAACAAATCACAAATATTTTTATAATAACACCAGGGAAAAAAGATCACTTGTGTCTGGAGTTTGACCAGAGCTGGACCCTCAAAATATTTTTTGTAGTTTTCAATATTGACTCTTTGTGTCAACATGAAAGTTACAAATGTACAACACAATTTATTTTGGTAGAAAAACACATAATATTATTGGTTGAAAAACTGGATTATTTAAGTGACTACCTAAAAGTTCATAATTTTAGATGAAGTAAAATAGTTTTAGGTGTCACTTAACAATTGATTAAGTGGTTGTCAATGTTTTTAAAGCACCAGTGGACCACACCTCCATCAACAGCAGTTACTCATCAAAATGATGGTTCTTCATGGGATGGAAGAGAGAGGAGGTACATTGCATGAAATTGTAGCCAGTTTTTCTGGGCAAAGCATAAAGTAAAAAGCTATTCAAGTGATTCTAAATTCTCCACCCATACACTCTTTCCTTCTATTGAATAAGACTGTGTTAATAGTGAGTCAATCATGTCAAAATTGCAGCTCTGATATGTTTCAGAAGAGTCAAATGCAACAATTTATATAAGTGGTGGATCCTTCTGGAAATGAATTGAGATTTCAGGCAGGTACATATGTGTCTACTGTACTTAGGAATAGGAGGCACTAAGAAGCAAAATTTAAGATGGGGCTGTGGTGGGATGAAGGATACAGATTAACACTGAAGTCCCTTTGGAAGATCCTTGTAGTAAAGAAATCTTGTCTGCTGGGCTATCCACGACAAGTTCTAGGGGAGAAAATATTTTCAGGTTCAATGTGAATAAACTACTTATCACTCTTTGAAAAGAAATTATGTAAAAAATAAAAAACCAAATATAATAAAATAATAATATAAATGATATATTTTTGAAAGAATAATAGGCCCACACAAGTCTTCTGCAGAATATCCACAAAGAAATGAAAAGAGAGGCTAGCATCCTAGCAGTGTGAGGCGATGCTGGTAACCACGAACAATGGAGCAAATCACACAGGTATATGGATGTTGACCCCAGGGAAGCTCTGTGGTCCTGGAATAAGCAACAGAGATGAAGTAACTCCTGATTCATGTGCAGCCCTGAAGGGGTGACTTGTCATATGGGACTGTTTAGGAGAAAGAGAATGGAAATGTGAAGCAAAATGAGGGGAATTCTAGTAGTGATTCAGACTCAGAAAAGACATGAAAAAATGCTAAGGTACTCTCTGACGGAAGCTAAGAGCTGGCATAAACCATTAATCAGAGGCCTTTGGATCCAACTGTTAAGGTAACACAATTTCTATTCCCAAATAGAGGAGGCATGAAGAATATTCACTTAACACTTGACTTTTTAAATTATACTAAATAAAGTGTTCAGCCTGTGGTTCATTCCATGTGAAGAATAAGTTAAGTGTACGTGCTTGAGTAACTATGTTTGTCAAACAGAACATAAAGAGTTTTTCTTTTTTTTTTTTTTTACTCAAAAAGAACTTTTAAAAAACTCATCTCTGATTATGTTTCTTTCTTTATAAAATTCTTGTTTTGATATTTTTCCTCCAATCCAACTGAAAAATTTGCTTAGATTGGAGGACAATGATTTCTTAACTACTCTAACATGATTTAGTTGCTCTAACATGAAAAGTTTACAATCCTTTTCTTGCAGTTCCCAACTCTGAAAGGTTCTGAAAACCTTATTTTTCATGTATTCTATGGTAGCAAAAACTGAGGTAATTATCCACTTGTTAGAGAGATGAGAGAGAGAAAGAGAGAGAGAGAGAATAGGAATAAATGAATTTTGAAACATATCTGGCCTCATCAGAGGTGGAGGACATACGTGGTCTTTGGACCAGTACTGGAAGTGGATTATAGAAAATCTGAATTAAGTAAATAAGGAATGGGTAGTATTAGTTAACAGATGAATTAACAGCTGGAGTAGTCTGTTTGCCTACCTTCCTCTCTTTCCTCTACCTAATTATTTACTAAGTAGTAGACCAGTGCTATTTACTTGACACAGCACTATAAACTAGATGGTCATATTTTATGTTTTTGTGGGCCTAGTAGTTAACTAGGTAATTTTAGTAGACTGTATTATATCAAAATATATTCAGAACATTGTAGGAACATATAGGAGAGACAAACAACCTGGATGTAAGAGTCTGGGGAGTTTAACTGTTTTGCATAATAGAATGAGAAGAATGTGGAGTTCTTAGGAACTATTAGAGGGAAAGAATGGAGAACTGGAGCAATAATTATAAGAGCTATTACTTACATTGCACTCACCTATGAAACAGGCCTTATTCTTAGCAACCGATGAGGCAAATGCTATTAATATCCTTATTTTACAGGGACTTCATGGTATAAAAGAAAAACATGCAAGGCACTATCCATATAATACTTCACATGCAAATCTGTTTTGGCTGTAGCTCTTTCCTCTTGACTGTGTCCTTTTGTAAGATCGAATGGTCCTCTTCCACATTAAATTTGATCTACCTAAACTGGATTAGGGAGAGAGTTTCCAAAATGCTAAAAAAAAAAAAAAAAAAAGGATTGTGACTATAATTTCTGCCGCATTGATATTATCATCTGTTTACAAAATCATATAATCAATTCCCAAAGACCTAGAATCATTAGTCTCTAACTGTAATCCTATATAGAATTATCAAAGCTGATTTAATCATAAGAAAGTTGTAACAGTTATACTACCAATATAAAGGTACAATTACTTTTTTGCTTGCTTCCGGGGATGGTGATTAGTCAAACATAACATTTATTATATTTCTTAAAAATTAACTCTGAGTGTATTACATTACATTTATGTATTTATTTATTAAATACAAGTAGGATAAATGCTTGAGACTATTTTGGAATTTGAAGAAAATATGAAAAAACTTTAAAATAGTAAAATAAAAATTTAATTAGAAAATTATTCTAAGAATAATTATAAAATAAAATATCTTAAATAACATTTAAGCTTAAAATGAATCATTTCAATAATTATTAGTCCTTAATAATTAGCTCTTAAAAATATATGTAGAATCATATTAGAACTATGACATCTTTAATGTCTCTATGATAGCATTGTGTTCTGGTGTTATCCTATACAAAATTAATGGTACTTCTTATAACTGTAATAGATGACTATGCTGAGAATTAAATTAAAGGCACAGTATATCTATTATCAGTTTTTAATAATGTTCTTATAGACCTGAGACACAGATTAGCGTATTGGATTTTATAGTACCAAAAAGAGTATTAAAAATATCCTTTATATATACCTCCACACAACTATTTTATAATTAATTTTCAAATACTAACAAATATGCCAACATTCTGATTTGTTTTATATTTCAAAAGGAAAGAATGTTTATATGTAAAATTGAGATAGAATTCTTCTCTGAAATTAAAATTCTTTTTTAGTATTTATTATTTAAAGAAAAACTTGGCTTTCTCCTTAAATCTATGGTATTATATCATAGTTAGGTGTGGTTCTGAAAAATCATTTATTCTGTAGCCAGTTCTTTTTGTTTTTATAATGAAATCCCATGTGAACTGACATTATTCCTGAGAAGAGAGAAAAGCCAAACGACTATAAGATATGTTGTCAGTATTTTGTTTAGTGAAGCAAGAGAATACTGAAAAAATTTAACGTGGTGTTTTAAAACAACCTATATAATGTGTTTCAATAAATGCATTTTTTATGTTGTATAGCAAAATTATAAGGATCAATATTATATGTCAATAACTGTTAAGTTTCATTTTTCATAGCATTTTGCCAATGAATTTTAAGACAAATTTATGGGACATTTCTACAAAATATATCTTTTTCTCTAGTTGTATTTTTTAAATGTTTAAATATAAGTATTAGACATAAATGAAATAATTAGAATCATAGTATGTCAATTCTATTTTTAACTGAGCTCTATACACAGGCAGAGTTGATCAATGCTTCTTTTGTGCTTCAATTGGATACATTTCACACTTCTTCTTTTTATACTGATAAGTTTAAATGGCAATTCAGTAGTCTTCTTGTAAATCACTATTAAAATCTGTATGCTTTGAGAACCAGTGTTACACATCTTCCTTTATCTCCAGCACTGTACCTAACATATAAAAACATTCCATAAAGTTTATTGACTCAAATTTAAATTTTGTTTAATCATGGAAAATTGGTCATGTTGATAGAAAAATATGTTTCTTTATTTCTTTCAGTAGGTTTTTTCTTGTTCTCGAAGAGAAATTCTTAACAGTAGTCTGGAGCTGGTTTCTATAACTAGGCATAATTATTGCAGTCTTGAAAAATAAATAAAACATCAAAAGTAAAATCAAATCAATAAAACAGAAGGAAACATGTTTTAACTGAAAAAAAATCATCAGAGTAGAGAGGGTCCTGGCTGGTGATGGATAGATAATATCAGAAGAGATTTAGGAGATAAATTAATATAAAACATAGTTTTTAACTGATAGTTAATCTTAATTATATTCCTGAGCTCTAGATTTCTAATTTTCTCCTGGATATCTCCACCTAAATATTTTATAGGTTCTTCAAACTCAACTTCAATAATTTTAAAACTGAATTCACCATTTGAACCTCAACTAGATCCTCCTTCCATATTTCTTCTTCGAAAAATGCCACCACAACCTGGGATCTGCCTTTCATTGAACCTCCGGGGAGTCATCTTTAACCAGTTCAGCTAACTTGATATCTTTAGCATCTCTTTAATCTCCTTTCTGCATTCTTTCTTGATTTTGGCTTAATTCACATCCTTCTCATTTTTGCTTAGCTAATCACAAAATCAGTCTAACAGTCCTCCTGCCCTAGGTATGATCACTCCCTAACCAAGTCACATGATCAGAGCAAGAGTAATCATTCTGAAGTTCAAATGTAGCTCTGCTCAAAAAGTTCCTACTACAATCAGTAACATCTTAGACTCTAAAAAAAATGTATTCTATCACATTCAGTAAAGTATCAAATTTAGTAAAATCTTAAAATCGGTATACACAATCTTTCATGATATGACCTTTGCATGTATCTCTACCCTTATGCTATCCCCAAACACATACTCTATGTTGCAGTCATAACTAAAGGCCCATTTTTGCCTTGGAACATTCTGTTCATTTTCTGGGATGAAGCAATCACACATTCTCCCCTCCCTCATCCTTTATCTGGACTCAGCAGGAATATCTGTGAAATAGCTCCCCAACTTCCAAAATACATTCTCCCCCTCACATATGCTCTTATGGAGCTTGTTGAATGAAAATTCTTACACTTATTATTTATTTAAATATTTTCTTATTTTTATTTGTAATCTTACTAGAGTGAAACTTTCAAGGACAATGAATGAAATGTAATATTTGCATCTACAGTATATAGCAAAGTTCCTGCCAATGCTGATGTTGTAACTTCAAAATTATGCTGACATGTTTTATTTACTCAACCTTTTCATATTCAACATATCCAACATCTACCAAAACAATCAAAAACCTAACATTTTAATTTTTGACATTAAAAATCTAAAAACACAAATGCTCATATTTATTGCCTGTGAGAACCTATAAAGAATGCACACTCATTTAACCTTCAATCAAACATGCTACAATATAATGTTTATTTTTACTTTTGTGATTATTTCCATTTTCCAATTTACTATTTCAATTATGTTCTATGCATTTGCCCATTATTTGATCTATAGCACAGTTTACTCCTGATGCTCAGTTTACAGATAGGAGAGATTTATTAGCTCTCCTATCTAATCTGAAACTTGCTCAAATTTAGAAAATAATTTGCCAGCACAACAATTACCTATTTTACTGCTGCTTATTAATGTTTATTAGTTCTGAATATGAATATTTGTAAAAGAAGTGAAGAAATTCCTAAATCTGTTAGTTTCATGTTTATCCAAAATGTGATTCGCAGGAGAGAAAAAAAAGTTCAGAGTAGTAGTGGGTATCAAATGGACTGAACTAGGAATGTGAATTATGGATAAGTTATTATTCTTTAGGGGAGAGTAAGTAACTCTGTTGAAACAATTCAGAAGGGTAGATATGGTGTGACAAAACCCTGTAATAGAAGAATCTCAATTTTTGATAATTTCTCTGATTTAATTGACTATATAGATGTCTATAATAATATGGAAACTTTATATTTTTGCTAAAATTACCTGTGCTTAAATGAGAGATTAGAGTATACTAACAGTATAAAAATAATGGCCTTTCATAAAGAAAATTAAATGTAGGCTCAGAAAGTGATCTTTATATTATGTCTGGTCAGTGAGGACATTCATTTACCACTTTTGAGTCTTACATTCTTTTCCACATTATATAAACTTTGACATTAAAACTTTGAATAAAGAATACAAATTATATAAATTTAATATTGAGCAAAAGCAAATGATCAAATTATGTAAAAATATTTTTAATGAAAGGTGTAAAGGATATAGTACACTATTATTACCTTCACTCTTTGGTTTCTATATTACTAAGAAAATATTTTGAGAACTAGCTGATTCATCAGAAAATTCTGTAAACCACAGGATGGATATTTATTTTGAAGTAACCTATTTTCTATGGATCTAAGCCATAAACTGATAAAAGTTGTGGCTCAGAAGTTAACTCCCTTTGAGTATAGCCTGGTACAAGGAATTCAGTGGAAACATTATCTCTTCTTAGTGGATTTCTAAAAATTTTCAAGGAACTTTCTGAAACTATTTGAAGATGAACAATAAATGTCTTTAAATCACTGTAAACTATGCAATGATTAGTAATCTGAAAAGAACTTAAATGATTGTATCATCTTGGCATCATTTGTGTGTACATCTGTCTAAGATCCAGCAATTACCCAACCACTGTTAGTCAGAGCGGACGGGGGAGAGGCACGCCCTTCCTACAGTCAGCTACCACTTCGCAGCCCACAGTGCGCATGGAGGCGCTAGGGCTGTTATGCTAGGTTCAAGAAGTCAGATACTTTGGGTCATTTTGGGTATCTATTATTGATTTGGGGGGAGGCAAGATTATTCTTAAGACTAGATAGTATTGGTAGATATAAAGTTTTCCAAAAATCTAAGCAGAGATTTAACCTGAGAAGTGTTCTATTCTTTTTTTTTTTTTTTAAGATATTTTTTCTTTTCTTTTTTTTTTTTTAATTTATTTATCTTTAGAGGGGAAGGGTAGGAGAGAGGGAGAGGGAGAGAAATATCAATGTACGGTTGCTTCTCATGTGTCCCCCGCCGGGAACTGGCCTGCAACCCAGGCATGTGCCCTGACTGGGAATCGAACCGCGATCCTCTGGTTCGCAGGCCCGCGCTCAATCCACTGAGCTACACCAGCCAGGGCGATTCTTTTTTTTTTTCACATTTTTCAAATTGTTGTTCGAGTACAGTCATCTCCACTTCCCGCCCCCCCCCCCCCGCCATCCCCACTTCCCACTCTTGATCCTACCCCTCTTCGGTTTTGTCCATGTGTCCTTTTAGTTGTTTTTGAAAACCCTTTCCCCTTTGCCCGCCCCTCCGCCCATTATTCTCTCCCACCTCCCCTCTGGTTAGCATCATATTGTTCTTAATTTCAAAGTCTCTGGTTATATTTTGCTAGGTTGTTTGTTTTGTTGATTAGGTTCCACTTATAGGTGAGATCATATGGTATTTGTCTTTCACTGCCTGGCTTATTTCGCTTAGCATAATGCTCTCCAGTTCCATCCATGCTGTTGCAAAGGGTAGAAGCTCCTTCTTTCTTTCTGCTGTGTAGTATTCCACTGTATAAATGCACCATAGTTTTTTTGAAGTGTTCTATTCTTCTCGGTGCAGGAACTAGGTTACACCTTAGCAGTCTAGAATGATAAATATAGTTTTCTATTCCTCACTATAAATTAATAATTTGAAATTTGAGAAGTATTTTTCCACGTACTACTTATCAATCTCAAGAGCACAAGCTAATCTCAAAGAGTCAAGTCAACTCTATGGATAAAATAATGATGTTAGATCTATAAAACAGTTCAAACTGGTGACTCTGATGAATTAACTTGGGTTATGTAAGTTTTTGAGATTTCCTTCAGTGTAGCTGTTATTCTCACCTGATATTCTTCTCCCATTCCTTAATCACTACTACACTCTATCTTTAAGGCAAGAAAAGTTTGACTTTCAGGCTTAAAAATTACTGTAGAGAACAATGTTTCAGACATACCCTTTAAAACATAGCACATATTTTTAAGATTCTTATGCTGCACAAAAATAGAAAGTATCTCATATTTTATTAAAACTAATTTATACTCCTGATTTTAAAAAATATAATATAAAATGTATTATGAGAAAAATTTAACCTGTTTCTATAACACAGAACATGTTTACCATAGTTCAGTTATTTAATCAGCTTTCTGTATGAAGGTTATGCATACTGACATTGAATGACCATTAGGATGAGCCAAATATTCCTGTAAATTATTTTAGAATCTTTTAGTGCCAGTCATATGATTGTTTTGAGTCATCAATGCAATCTGACAAAGACCCAAATATAGAAGCATCACTTAAATTAAACCAAGTTGTCCTGTCTAGATTTAATCACAGTAGAATATTCTACATGTCTATAAAAGCTACAGACCATTTTTAAATAAGACTAGGGCACCTAAACACTTTAAGACCTTGGAATAACATTCTACAGATAGCTTTGATCCTTCAGCATCCTCATAATTTATTCCCCTTTTCTCACTGAAGTTTTCTCAGTATAAAATGTCAGTCACAGACCTAGCTTGATTGTCTTTCTACATTAAATCTAATTAACAATTATCATATCAAGCTCAAACATCACTTGCCCTATAAAGAAAAAAGAAATTCACTATTCTTCAAGTGGGAAACTCTTACAAAAGCTAACAAGTATTATGCAATTGTTATTAAAAGTAATTCAACTTCATTGCCATGGTCCTGTTTTCAAATTCCATTCAGTATCTAGGCATTTGAATAATAAGTATCTTCACCAAAGATGTCATTTTGATAGCAAAAATATTTCTCAAGAAAAGAGCTGCTATTTACTCATCAGCACTTAATTATACACTATGATTGTACCAGCCTTTCAGTAACATTGTTTTATTCAACAATCACAACATCCCTCTCAGTCCTGTTAGAAATGAACAAAATCATTCTCTAAAAAGTTTCAGTTTTGCCCAACCGTACACATATTTTGTGGTTGAGTTAATATTATGTTATAGGTCTATCTAGTTTAAATGTGTAAAATCTTTTTACAGTGGTAAATATCCCTTTTTCTGGGAAATAAAATTAAAGATTGGTTATTGAAAAAGAAAAATGCGATTTGCTTATTAGTAAAAATAATGCTAAACTAAAATCAAGCATAATTTGATTTCTAATGTTGTTTATTTCTGCATAATATACAGATCACAATCAATTAGAAATGTATGCCTATAACTACTAGAATGGCTAGGATACCTAAGGTACAAATAGGGTTAATATTTGTGCCAACTTTTAATTTATCTTGAGAAGCCTCAGGAATGTTATTTAACTGCATAAAATTAGGGAGGGGAGCACGCAGCTCATAAAAAGCAAATGTAACATGCTAGTAATACATCTTACCATGTTTGCAATAATTTAGCCAAATATTAAAATATGTACCCATTTAGGTTGGGTTTTGATGAAAATGTATCTCCAAGGCACTATTAGGTGGAAGGTGAGGTCAAAAGTCTCTTTTTAATTATCTCACTCTTTATGGTTTCAATTTGTTATAAAATATCATTCTGAAGAAAAAGAAATATGAGTTTTTGGTGCTAGGATAAGACTGAGATAGCTTAGAATGCATGAATCATACTTTATATCTGACTAAGATTAATTGTGCCGTCTTGATGTTTTCTAGCCAAATGGAATACTCCTTCCACGTGAGATTTTGGCCTGTCTCCATGAACTATAACTATGAGAATTAAGGGAAAATTGAGAACTCTGAGATACATTTCTCAGCATTTTATAAATGTGCTACCTTTTTTGAATCCTCCCCTGAGGACATGCTTATTGATTTTAGGGGAAGGGAGGGATAGAGAGTGGGAGAGAAGCAATGAAGTGAGAGAGAAACATCAATCGGTAGTCCAACTGGGGAATGAACCCTCAACTCAGGCATGTGCCCCAACCAGGAATCTAATCCAGGACCTTTTTGGTTTACAGAACAAGGCTCCAACCAGCTGAGCCACACCAGCCAGGGCTAAACATGCTATCCTTTAGCTAAGTAAACCAAATATCTTTACTGAGGGTTCTTTCATTGTTTTGTTATTAGAGAGCACACACACACACACACACATACGCACTCCTGAACACACATGTATGAAAAATTAACTTATAAAGTATATCTTTCTAGAATTCTTTTTCACCAAATCAGGTTGGGCAGCATGAAAGATTGGAATATTATTATTTTAATTAAATTCAGACCGTTTTTTTCAAACTGTTAACGTAATGAATGAATTTACTTAATAGAAAATGTACACATTCTAAAAATTATGAATTAATCCTATATTAAATGACTAAAACCAGTTTTAAAAGTAACATTGACAAGTTATTAAGGAACCTGAGATTTTGCAAAGTAAGTCTTGTCAACTACAGGTCCTTTAATGTAATGTAAGTATAACATCTTCCACATCACACAGAGAAACAGCGCATATACAAATTTGGCAGCCATTTGAAGAACGCATTCGTGTTTCTATTCTAGGAATTAAGCAACGTGACTATAAATATAAAATTGGAATCTGTGTAAATTATTTCTAAACAGCAGTCTGGAAGAAAATACCACAGCTGTTGCTGTGGAATATCTGTGTATATATGTTTGAATGCTGTGTGTTGGGGGGGCGGTGGTTATAAGAGAGAGAATTTTAATACTCTACATAAATTACCTAGAAATAATGCAAAGCTTCAGAAAGAGTATTGAACCCAGAATTGAGAGTAGGTTCCAGGTTACAACCTTGCAGTTTATATATTTGAGCAGCCACTTAATTTCTCAGATTAAATCGTTTCTCCAGCTGGAATAAGTTATGTCTGAGATGCTTTTGTCTTCTAAAATACCAACTACGTAAAATTTATATCTCTTGGCTGTTTTTGCCTAGTTATTTTTGAAGGTACTATTGAATAGGAGAAAAATTAAAGTAGGTGGCAAAAAAACCCATAAAGCATGAAGAAACAAACAAATCAAACAAGAATTACTCACATTCTCCAGGGTGGTTACAATGTATTTTGAATACACTTTCAACTATTAGAGTACCACTTAAAAATGCCACTCACTGTTTTAAAATAAAATTACTTATAAATTTTCTTCATTACTTTCCCTAAAATCTATTTGGATTGAGTGAGAATCAATCATGGAAAACTGAGAGCAGAAGTTTGGGTGATCATTAATTATAAATGTACAAAAAATAACTGTAGAAATTTAGAATACAGATATTCCACAGAGCAATGTGGGTTCAAATCAAAGTACTTGTCGTGAAAATGTGTATGCTTTTTACTGATGTTTGGTGATGTAACATTCTTTTATTTAACATCTTCAACACAGAATTTTTCCACCAGGCTGTTTAATATTATGCTGTTAACCGGTTCTGTGAAATGGACTGGTAGAAGCATTGAAATGTTAATTAAGAAAGACTGGCCCTGGCTGGTATAGCTCAGTGGATTGAGCGCGGGCCTGCGAACCAAAGGATTGCGGTTCGATTCCCAGTCAGGGCACATGCCTGGGTTGCCAGGCCAGTTCCCGTCAGGGGACATACAAGAGGCAACCGCACATTGATGTTTCTCTCCCTCTCTCCTTCCCTTCCCCTCTAAAGATAAATAAATAAAATCTAAAAGGAAAAAAAAAATTCTTAAAAAAAAAAAAAGAAAGAAAGACTGGATTGTAGTTTCAGTCAACTAACCTAAATATAGTTACCTTCTGTTGCCCTGAATTTTTTCATCTGGATAAATAAATTGGAATAATCTCTGAGGTCTATGTTACTAGAAAGAAAATGATATTTGGCTTTGTAAGTACTACACACATATAAAACACGTGTTTATCTATATTTTAAACATAAATAGCATACAAGTTGTTAAGTACTAAGTAGATCTTTCCAAAGTATAAAGCTACTTCACACTAAGAAAGTTTTTTAAATTCTGTAATACTTGGAAGAAATAAGCATTAAAAACAAGTTAAAAACATGTGCATAGTCCTCTGATATCAAGAAATACACTTTAATAAACAAAGAATCAACTTTAAAATTATTCATTGTAAGAATTAGTAATCAAAGATTGCCAGTTGTACTCAGATTATTGTCAAAAATCTAAGGAGCTCTCAGATAGCATACATCTCTTTACTACAGAAAATGCCAAACTGTAATACTTATAGTTTAATTATAAAATTTGCTCTGCAAAAATAAAACCTGAATACAAAGCCACATTATTTTTTAAAATCAGGAAATCGTACTAGGTCAATAAATAAAATTCAAATACAACGAAAGTATCAATAGAGGTATTTTGAAATTCTTAATTTCTTTCTTAAAAGAAAGTAATTATATGTATAAACTTTCAAACTTTATAATAGCATGCATTATGAAAGCACATTTAAATATATGTGCATCATTCACTCAAAACTATTTTTAATAAACTATTCACATTAGGATCATTTTAGACTTATAGAATTATTGTAAAGATACTACAGAGAGTTTCCATATATTCTATATCCAATTTTCACTATTATTATTATCCTACAATAGTATGGTGTTTTGTCACAATTAATTAACCAATACTGAGTCATTGCTATTAAGTGAAGTTTACAACTTATTCAGATTTTCTTGGTTTTCCCTACTGTCTGTTTTTGCTTCCAGAATCCTATTGAGGATGATACATTCCATTTAATAGTCATGGCTCTTTGGCTGGTCTTGGTTGTTCCATTTTCCCAGACTTTCCTTATTTTTGATGACCTTGAGAGCTTTGAGAATTACTGGTGAGATACTTTGCAGAATGTCACTCAACTTTGACTTATCTGATGTTTTCTCATGATGACCGACATATAATGTGTTTGGGGAAGAAAGACCATAGTACCATTTCCATCACATTACAAAAATACACAGTATCAGTGTGACTTACTACTTATCACCTGCTAACCTTAATCATCTAGCTTGATGTATTTAGCCTTTGATTTCTCCATGTGAAGTTACTCTTCTGTTTTCTCAATTTCTATATTATACTCTTTAGAAGAAAGCCTCTATAATGAAGCACACAATTAATGAGTGGGGAGTTATGCTCCCCCTCCTTAAGAGTGGAGTAGCTACATAAGTTTTATGGAACTGTTTTCCATGGAAAATATATCTACCCAACCAACTGATTAATTTACATCAGTTATGGAAACATGGATATTAACTTTATACGTTGGGTTATACTCTAATACTATTTTACTTACTTTGCTGCTTAATGTTTCCATCTTACACCATTGGTAGCACTTTTGGGTGTCCTTTATATCTCCTTTATATAGTTCATCATTGAGGGCTTTTAAATTTTTATCACTTCCTTAGATCCTGGTGCAACAAGATACTCTAGTTTCGTCTTGTATATATTCTCTCCCAGTCCTAGACTCAGTCATATCTCCAAGGAATACTGTTTCCTTTAATTGAAAAATGATATTAGAAACCAAAATCTAGGTACTAGATGTCAACAGAGATTTAATGTGCAATTTTAAGTAAATTAAAAAAATATTTTAACCCTAAATTTTAAAAAATACAGTTTAGTTTCTATTCACAAGCTGCATATATATAAATAATATATAATTACCAAATAATTTTGGGTCTCTATAACTTTCACCTGCTCCCAATTTATTTAAAGCAAACCTCACTGTAGGGTGAAGAATATCAAAGACCTCTAACTATCAAAGGGAGCTTCTTTAGTTATCCAAGGGCACATAGTATTTATTTTAGGCCACATTCCAGGGACATGTGCCATCACGTAACAGAGCTTGGGAGGCTGCCTGTGGCCTCTGTGGACACTGCATCCTATCCCCCGAATTAGACAAAAGCAAACACTGATGATTCTGCAGAACCAGGTCTAATTATTCTGTTAACTGGGAGGAGGTCCATTTTTTACCTCTATGGAGAGATCACAAAACATTTGTTAATAAATATTATTTCATTTGTGATACAACAATTATAATAATTCACATTGTACTCTCAAATGACAGCCTTATCTCAGCAATTTAAATGAAACAATTAAATTATCTTTTTTAATTAAGAAAAAATAATTATTTTGTTATTGCCCTTGAACTGTCGTGTGTAAAATTGCTTTTGAGAATCTTAATCTATTCTTTGCTCCATTCCGTTCATGGTTACATCTCTCAACTTTATATCATTTATAGATGGGAAAAATGTACTCTGATAAAGCTTCTCTAACTGGACTCCACCTGGGAAATTGTCCATAATCTTAGAGATCAGTGAACAGTGTTTAAAAACATATTTGTTGTTTTTATTCAAGGTAAGAGCACAAAAGCAAGTGACACATTATGTCACATTACACTGATGTGATTTTTCTGACCCTAGAATGTTATTTTTAGGGACAGAAGAAGCACCATACTGCTAATATTCATTTTCTTAGTGCCAACTGGGAGTTATGCTAAATTTTTAGCAACATTAGATACTGCCAGGATTTTGATAAATAAGCCATAACTCATGTAATTAAAATTTTCACACAGAAAATAAAAGTGGCAGAAGCTTTATGGAACTTAAAGTGAAATGCCACAGAGAAGAAAGCAAAGTGATGTAACTTGAAGGTAGTGTGCAAAAAAAAAAAAAAAAAAAAAAAAAAACTTTTATATATATAAAATGTCCTGGACTGGAGAGCCATGGCTAACTGAAAATCAATTATAACTGATAATGGAAAATAAAATATGAGATTCTATGAGAGTGTCCCTTCTATCTCCTTGTCTGTAAAACCATGGTGAAAGCAAGCATTTATATGAGACTTAAAATGCTAAAATTTAATGTGTCATTTGTTTTGTAGTATAAGTATTGTTATAATGATTGGGGACTCAAGACTTGGAAAATTTTAGCTTAAGGTAAAAAGTTATAGGTCTAGCAAGTAATATGTATGTTAAAGCTTTTGTTTCAGGAACTATAGATAAGGCCCATTCTGGCCCCTGGGAAAACAGCCGACCTCCTGGGGCACTGCTAAAGATCACCACCTGGGGACTATTGGAGGCATCCAGGCCTAGAGACAGATGACCATCACCCCTGGAAACAGCTAACTGCCCAGGACAGGAATGTTGCAGCTTCTATCACCTAATCCTCTCTGAATCTCAGAGCCCTCACAGCACCTTGTTTATTCCCTGGTATAAAAAGTCTGGCCTAGAAAGAGAAGGCAAGATAGTCTGTTAGGATATGAACCCACCATCTTCTCAGATCTGGCCATCTGAATAAAGCGCCCATAAAGATTCTATCACTGTCATTGCTTATTGGGTTTGGTAGTGACAGGCAGCCCGAATGCCAGTGTCTTTTCCAGTTACAATCATACTATTTTATACTAGTAAATTTAAAGTGAATGTAATGAGAAATTTTTATAGAGAATTTTTGGGGTAGTTATTTAAAAAATTGGAATATAGATGATCTATAAGTGAATATTTTAACTTAACAATTCATTGTAATATGAGTGGCTCTATGTAAATGCTCAGTGCTACCCATTTTCCATAGACTTCACTAAAGCAAGGAACCTCAGGGCCTCTCATTGTCCTGAAAAGGCCCTACCAACCAACACCTGCATCTTTATAACAATAATTACGTCATCTTTCCTCTTTTTTAATCAGTCCCGTAAATGTTCTCAATACTTTCAATATATTTGGAAATGATACTTTCAATTGTGTTGCATCACTATTTCCTGATTTCCTCCTTGCCAACGATATCACCCCCAACCCTCCTCAGGTATTATTTTCATGGTCATAGATATATTTTGCTAAAAATCTCCTTGACTCTTCTGAGGACCTATAGACATTTTACTTGTTCTCACTCCTGTTTTTTTCTTAAGCCTGCTACACATCTATTAGGTCCTACAGTCAATTTTTCCTCATATGCCTCCTCAACTCTCTTGCAAAAATCTCTCTTCATAGCATCATACCGACTTTAAAGTCATGATTACCAAACATCAATTTTGCTTTTGATACAGGGTGCAGCCAAAAGAAGGGCCCCCAGAATAGGGATTTGGAATGGGGCCTAGAACTCAGGGTGTCCAGGAAATATTAGAAAGACATATAAGATGTCTTCACCCCTTCCCCCTCAGGTGTGAGTTGGGGGAAGGGACACATGGAGCAGGAACATGCAGGGCTGTTTTGTGCAGCTACAGCTTTGCAGCTAATCCATGGCATGGTCATTTAACAATCTATAACCTTTGGCTGGTTGCATAGATATGTTAAATAGCTCTGGCCATGCTCTGAGTGAAGGAGATTGAAAGGTTACATCTTCTACCCAAGATGTAACTGGGGGACAGGTCCCCCAGGTGACAGCTTGGACAAGATTGGCTCCATGACATGGGGCCACACCTTCCCAGACTCATGATGGCAGCCCAGTAAACTAGGAATAATACAGGAATGCTGGCAGGTGTAACTGATTGTAGGGGTTGGAAATGGAGGCACAGAGGAAGATTGGCGCAGAGATTTAAACCCAGACAGGGCAGCCATTAGGGGGAGTTCCACGTGGTTTCACCAGAGTGCAGACCCCCACAGCTTTGGTGAAAAAGGAGAGCCACACAGCTTTGGTGAGGGAGAGTACCACATGGCTTTGGAGTGCTCCCTTTGGCCATGTAGCCTGGGAAGCAGGAGAGACTTTGCCTGGAAGAAGGATGAAAGAACTCTTGCCAGTAGGTCATGAGAAGGTGTCACATGGCTTTGGATTAATTAGTGATCCTGCCTGGATGGCAACACAGCTGTTGGTGTCTGGAGCCTGGATCCCAGACATTTGCTTCTTTTCCTGAGTTACCGTACCCCGAATTAGGGCAGGGGAAAAAGGAAGCACTGTGGGCATCTGTGGGTATCCTAAAGGACTTTGATATTTTAATGAAGACGTTAGGTCACTACTTTAAGTCTGTATAGCATTAAATAAACATTTCCTTTCCTTTTCACAAATCTCTGGCATTGAGAAACATCTTTCCTATCTGGCGGTGGACAATCGAGCCCAGTAGGGGGTCCTTTCCGTAGTAGTATATTCTGACCCCCTTGGCCCCTTGGCCCTGCATGTGTTGAGTGTGAGGTGTATATGCTGTGCTCTGTAACACTTTTACTTCTATAAGCAACTCAACTACATTTCCTTAATCAACTCTCTCTCTGACTCTGTGATTTATTTCACAAATTCTCCTTCCCTTTCAAACAAGTTAATCCGTCCCTTGTTCTTTCTCTCAGCCTATGAATTAGCCTGAGAAGCAATCAAGAGAGAATTGCTAAATACTCTCCCACTCCTTCACATTCCTTGGATGATGACTAAAAACCATCTAAGGGTAGCCACTCCTTTCCTGACTACCTAAAGATATCAATCAGTCTTGCAGGCATCTTATCTCTCCTGAAATGCCAGTTTTTATTTATACAGAAGTGATTCCCATCAGCCTACAAAAGTGTCACAATTTTTTCCATTTTAAATTTAAAAACAAAAAGTATGCCACAATATTTGCACTTGAAATAGCCTGAAGACAATTTAGTATTGTAATTCCAAACAGTAAGTTAAACGGAATTCTTTAAATAATAAAAAGTAAGTTCCAGGAAAAGAAAAACTAGAAGGCTGTGAAAATTATTCATAACCCATCCTATGGACACATTTAATTCATATACCAGTAAATTTTTATAGTGACTAGCAGAGAATCATTTCAAAATTAGCATTTCATAGATATATAAGACTAGCATGAAAATTAGTTACCTATATGAACTATTTATTTTTTTTATTTATTTTTTTTGGTGCTAAGTATCCCCCATGATATTTATTTAAAAACCTATAGTTATAATAGAAGCTGATTTCCTTGCAAAGGAGACAGAATTAGTGCTCTTGTTGTCTTTGTGAGTCTTTGAGTGTAGACCAAAAATCACATCACTTGGGTCATCCCTTCTCCACCATGGCTTCCTATTCCCGCAGAGGTCTTAGACTTAAAGTCTCAGACCTAGCTTCATGGTTCTCGTGGAAAAGTTGTGGAGGTTCCAAGCTTTCAGAGAAAATACAGGAAGTGAGAATGCCAAGACCAAGAGGAGCCAAAACTAGATCACAATCTGTCCAATTCCGAACCTATGATCTCATCGTCAGCTCTGACCACTCCCAACTGTGGTTCCTCCCGTTTCTTATTCAGTGAATGATTCCATCGCCACTGGCTGAAGTCACAAACATGGGGGGCACGTGGGTTTCATCCATTCTCTCCCCATTACCCTCATGCTATATCCAATCAGCCATTTAAGTTCTGTCAGGGCCATTCTTTCCTCTCCAGCCCCAACCCTACCACCTTTATTTAGACCACCATCCCTCTTCTGGTTCGACAACAGTCTCCTAAGTGGCCCTCAGTCTTTCTCCCTTCTATCTGTCCTCAGGACCACAGCCAGAATGAGGTTTCGGAAACACTAAATAGGATGGTGTCGCCGATCTGCTTAAAGCCCCTCAGAAACTGTGTTCATCCGGATGAAATTCTAACCCAAACCTTGATACTTAATGTCCTTCATGTTGGCACCTCTGGCCACCTCTCCAGCTTCTTTTCTTGCCACTCCTTCTCTCTCTTTTTTTTTTAAATATATTTTATTGATTATGCTATTACAGTTGTCCCATTTTCCCCCATCATTCCCCTCCACCTTGCACACCCTCTCCCACCCACATCCCCCCCTTTAGTTCATGTCCATGTGTCATAAGTTCTTTAGCTTCTACATTTCCCATACTAGTCTTGCCCTCCCCCTGTCTATTTTCTACCTATCGTCTATGCTATTCATTCTCTGTAACTTTTCCCCCTCTCTCCTCCTCCCACACCCCTGTTGCTAACCCTCCATGTGATCTCCATTTCTGTGGTTCTGTTCCTGTTCTAGCTGTTGGCTTAGTTTGCTTTTGTTTTAGGTGTGGTTCTTAATAGCTGTGAGTTTGCTGTCTTTTCACTGTCATATTTTTATCTTCTTTTTCTTAGATAAGTCCCTTTAACATTTCATAGAATAAGGGCTTGGTGATGATGAACTCCTTGAACTTGACCTTATCTGAGAAGCACTTTATCTGTCCATCCATTCTAAATGACAGCTTTGCTGGATAGAGCAATTTTGGATGTAGGTCCCTGCTTTTCAAGATTTCAAATATTTCTTTCCAGCCCCTTCTTGCCTGTAAGGTCTCTTTTGAGAAATCAGCTGACAGTCTGATGGGAACTCCCTTGTAGGTGACTGTCCCCTTATCCCTTGCTGTTTCTAGAATTCTCTGCTTCATTTTAATCTTGGCTAATGTAATTACGATGTGTCTTGTTGTGTTCCTCCTTGGGTCCAACTTCTTTGGGACTCTCTGAGCTTCTTGGACATCCTGGTAGTCTATTTCCTTTGCCAGATTGGGGAAGTTCTCCTTATTTGTTCAAATAAGTTCTCCACTTGTTGCTCTTCTTCCCCTTCTGGGACCCCTATAATTCGGATGTTGGGACGTTTAACGATGTCCCGGAGGTTCCTAAGCCTCTCCTCATTTTTTTGAATTCTTGTTTCTTCCTCGTTTTCTGTTTGGTTGTTAGTTTCTTCCTTCTGGTCCACTCCATTGATTTGAGTCCCAGTTTTCCTTCCATCTCTATCAGTTCCCCATGCATCTTCCTTCATTTCACGTATTGTAGCCTGCATTTTTTCATCTAGTTTGTGAGCAAAATCAACCAATTCTGTGAGCATTCTGATGACCAGTGCTTTGAACTGTGCATCTGATAGGTTGGCTATCTCTTCACTGCTTAGAGGAATTGGCTCTGGGGATTTTATTTGTTTTCCGGTTTGAGCCATTTTTGGTGGGGTTTTTTTGTTTTGTTTTGTTTTGGTTTTAGTCTGGTTGAGGCTATTATGTATGAGGGGTGGAGCCTTAGGTGTTCCTCAGGGCGGGGCAGCCCAGTCACTGGGTTGTGACGCTGTATGTGGGGGCGGGGTCTGAGAGGGAACAATGGCGCCTGCTCCGCTCTCTCCTGGATTCAGTCGCTTCCGCCACTTCCCCTCTGCCTGGACCATCTGCGTGCACGAATGTGGGACCACCTGGTCAGCCAGCCGCCTTGTGTGGCCTCACTGGGTCTGCACAGTTGCCCCCCTGTGCCCGGGGACCGCCAGCCGCCGCCTGTGCACCTGGGAACTACAAGCCGCTGCTGCTTGCGTTCCAGGTCCGCACCTCCACTTTCTCCTGCCGCGACTCCGCCCCTCTTACCGGTCTGGATGAATGGTTGTTGGACTTCCATACAGTTCAATTTTCTATAAGTTCTGGTTGTTTTCTTGTTTCTAAATATTTGTTGTCCTTAATTTTGGTTGTGAGAGGAGGCACAGTGTGTCCGCCTATGCCTCCATCTTGGCCAGAAGTCTATATGAACTATTTATAGGTCATAAAATAAAGGTATTATTCTAATTCAATGCCTCTCTTTTTACTTTGTCCTGAAATAAGATTTTTTTTTAATTTAGAAATTTCATATGTGTTTAGAGTAATCTGTAATGTTGGTTTAGTCTATTTACATTCTCAGTAAAGCAGTTTTATTATTTTAGAGCTGGTGATCAATGTAAGTAGCATATCTTTATATGTTCCTATTAGTCTTGACAAATTAAACTTTTGATAACCAAGTCCAAAAATAAAGAGATAAAATGGATATGGAACATAATTCAGCTTCTAGAATCTGAATCCAGAATTAACACCTTGTATTACTTGCTTGCTTTGGTCTTTCTCTTACTTGCTTACTATATTATTTTGTTCACATACATAATCTTTCCATGCCAAATATTGTTAAGAGGAAAGATACATATGCTTGGAAATTATAAGATCAGATTTCTTTAGGACAATATTTAGAGATTTTTATTTGTCTAAATTATCATCAAGGTTATTTGAATGTTAAGTAGTGAAGGTAGAAGTTTAATCCACTTCCATTTTCAAAGGTATTTAATAGCTGAATAAAATTATATTATAATTTTATATTATAATAAACCTTCCATTTTGAGTGCTGAGTATGTATGTACAGTTGGCTCTTGAACAATGTGGAGAATATAAGGTGCTGAACACCCACACAATTGGTAATACACATATAACTTTGACTACCCCAAAATTTAACTACTAAATAGTCTACTGTTGATCAGAAGTCTTACAGATAACGTAGTTAACTAACCATATTCTGTATGTTCTATGTATTATATACAATATTCTTACAATGAAATAAGCTAGAGAAGGAAATGTTAAGAAAATCATAAGGAAGAGCAAATAAATTTACAATAATTTATTGAAAAAAGAAGCATACATAAGTGGATCCATGTAGTTCAAGAATCAACTGTATAACATAAATAAGAATTAAAAAAAAACCTCTAAGTGAACTTCTGGTTTTGTTCCGCATGTAAGAAGTTTGAAAATCACCTTCTGTCTTAACAAGTGAAAGGTTGAACAGACGGAAAAATCCACAACTTTTCCTGGATCCCTAAGAGAGGCGAGACGACAAGACAGGCCCAGGACTGGAGAGACAGGCAATTCAGGGCATCGCAGCTTACCTGAGATTCACGACTGGAAACTGCTGCAACACCAGTGCTGGTTAGGAAGATGTCGGCAGGCACTGACCAAGTGCTGGATGCTCAGTGTGGACAGTCTGACAGTTAATAATATTCCAGAAGGTACCAGTCATAAGGGAAACCACGTAGTTTTGTGGGACTGAACCTCCAGGAGTTTGACCAAGTAAAACTCCTGATATTACAGTAAATATCAGGGGAAAATCACCTTATGCTTCCAGCAGGAGAGAAAAAGGAACCATTTTCTAATATTCCAGAGCACACTGTTCTTCTTAACAAGGCCCGAACTCAGGAGGAACTATTTAACCAGAGCCTAACCAGCTGTAATATTATCAGAGCCTAACTGATTCGCAGCAAGGAAAATACCTAACTTCAGCCATTCTGTTCCAGTTAAGGGCGGAGGGGAAAATGAGAAAAACTTGTCCAGGTCATTGTCCAGAGGCACAGGCTCCCTACAAGACTGAGACCCAGTCACAGGACTACAGAGAACTTGCCTCACCCACCCCTCACCACCATGTTATTAAAGGGCTCTTCACAGGAGTTAGTTTTACCAGGTACATCATGCCTGGCTATCAAGAAAAATTAGATATATTGAAAGGCAAATACAAACACACAAACAAAAAACACTGCCATTTGAAGAGACAGAGCAAGCATCAGAACTACACATGGCAGAGACATTGGAGTTACTAAAACCAGGAATTTAAATGAATTATTCTTACTATACCAAGGGAGATGGATAAAATAGATAGCATTCAAGAACAGACCGGCAATGTAAGTAGAGAGATGGAAATCCTAAGGGGGGAAAAAAATGCTAGAGATTAAAAATAACAAATGAAGAATTCCTTTGATGGGCTTATTAGTACAAAGTAAATGGCTGAGAAGATAGTCACTGAACTTGAAGATATATTCATAGAAATCTCCAAAACCAGAAAGCAAAGGGCTTAAAAGCTGAGAATAACAAAACAGAATATCCAAGAACTTTGGAACCACTACAAAAAGTATAATATAGGTGTAATTAGAATAGCAGAAGGAGAAGAAAGGAACAGAGGAAATGTTTGAAACCATAAGGTCTGAGAATCTCCCAAATTAATGTCACATACCAAACCACAGATCTCAGAAACTCAGAAAATGCCAAGGGAAAAAAAAGCCAAAAAAGCCTCTAGGTATTTCAGACAATAGAAAATCAATAAATATGAAAATATCCTAAAAGAAGTGAGAGGAAATGAGCATCTTGTCTAAAGAGGAATAAAAATAAGAATTACATCCAAACTTCTCTTGGGCAACCATTTAAAGAGAAAAAAAAAAAGAGAGAGAGAGAGAAACTACCAATCTAAAATTATATATTCTGTGTAATTACCCTTTAAAATTGAAAAAGAAATAATGACTTTTTTTCTGACAAAAATTGAGCGTATTTATTGCCAATAATCAACCTATCTTGCAAGAAATGTTAAAAGTTGTTTAGAACTTGACCCACATCCTAGGAGCACACCTTCATGCCCCTCCAGTCACCTCCCATCTTCCCAGAATTATCACAATGGGTCCTTACTTCCAGCTGCAGAGATTTACTTTGCCTATTCTCGAACTTTGTATGCTTTGAATCACATAGTGCATTCACTTTGTGAAAAACCATTAAATGATACACTTAAGATTTGTGTACTTTTTAGTTTAGTTAATAATGTACCAACATTGACTTACTGTTTTGGCACTTACCCGAAGGACTTGAAAATTTGTGTCTACATAAATATCTGCATGTGGATGTTTATGGCAATTTTATTCACCATTGCCGAAATTTGGAAGTAACTAAATGTCCTTCGGTGGGTAAATGGATAAATAAACCATGGTACATCCAGACAATAAATTATTACTCAGCATTAAAAAGAAATGATTTTTCAAGCCATGAAAAGACATGTGAAAACTTAATGCATGTTACTAAGTAAGAGAAGCCAATGTGATTCCAACTATATGACATTCAGGAAAAGACAAAACTGTGGACACAGTAAAAAAAAATCAATAGTGGCCGGAGACCGGGTTTGGGAGAGTAGAAGTAAATAGGAAGAGCACAGGACCTTAGAACAGTAAAAACACTCTGATAATGCTATAATGATGGATCCATGTCATTGTGTTTGCCCAAACCCAGAGAATGCAAAACGCCAAGAACTGTAATGTAAATCATAGACTTTGGATAATTACCATGTGTCGATATGTGTTTATCAATTTTAACAAATGTATCCTTCTAGTGGGAGATGTTGACAATGGAGGAGACAGCATGTATGACAGTATCAGATATACAGGAAACATCTGTATCTCCTTAAAGTCTGCTGTGAACCTAACACTGCTCTAAAGATAGTCTTTTAAAAAAAGAATGTAGGCAATTATCTTCATTCATTTATAGAAAATACCAGTCCAAACCTTGGCTTCAGCATTCTGTTTGGTGAATAAAATATGTCAAAATATGCAGTATGGAGGCACTTTCTTGACATATAAATTATTATTAAATATAAATAAAAATCTATTTCTAGAACATTAATTTTGATATTCATATAATCATTCTTACACCATATATATGTTATTTAAAATAAAGGGTCGTCACTTTGAACAGCGTAAATTCAGTTCCACATGAAAAATTAAATAAAGTAAGTTTTTCTTGGCACCTTGTCATTGCAAGTAACCACAGTACAACCTAACACAGTGTACAACTTAACACATCAGGAGACAGCAAATTTCCAAGTAAAACAAATACTAAAATTCAAAAAGCTTCAATATATAAATCTTAACAGCAACAGCTAAAAGAAATAATCCATGTTTATAAGCGTATATTTAAAATCATTAGTCATTAATGATTTTATCAGTTCTTTATACAGTCTATACAAAGAACATGTATAAAGGACCCATGAACAAAGCCAAAGCAGGGATAGGATTGAGGGTGGGAGGTGGGGATGGGTAGGGCATGGGAGAGTGTGGAGGGAAATGGAGACGACAATACTTAAACAATAATAACAATAAAAGATGTTTCAGCTTTTTTTATGTTAAAATTAAATTATTAGAGTGACGTTGGTTAATTAGGTTATACAGGTTTTGAGTGCACAGTTCTGTGATACATCGTCTGTACATTGCACTGTGTGCCCACCCCCCAAACTCAAATCTTCCATCACCTTACATTTGACCCCCATTACCCTCTACTACCCTCACGCAACTCTTCCTGCTGGAAACCACCATACTGTTGTCTACGTCGATGAGTTTTTGTTTTTTGTCTTGTTTGTTCATTTGTTGTTTTCAGTTGTATATCCCACATACAAATGAAATCATATGATTCTTGACTTTTTCTGAGTTATTTTGCTCAGCACAATATTGTCAAGATTCATCCATGTGTCACAAATGGCACTATCTCTTTTCATATGGCTGAGATATATATATTACAGAGAAAATATAAAATATATAATACATAAAATGTATGTTTACATAATATATTCTATTATATATTATAATATATTAAATATAATTATATACTACATATAATATAATAATATATGATATAAATGAACATATAATGATAATGTAATATATATTATATATAATTATATATTATATAATTATATATTATATGTAATATAACACAGTATTGCATGTGCGACTTAACTTCTAAACTTACTAATGACATATTAATCTAAACATTTTAATTCTCTGAAGAGAAAAGTATTTAATAATAAAGTATGACTCTAAAACTATGGCTCTTCAGCTTGTGATGATATAAAACTCTTAGTTATATCAGATGAAGATAATTATTTGTATCAATCATTTATTGCAATTGGGAACACTAAACAGATTTTAATTATAAGAATAATTAAGCCCTGGCTGGTGTAGCTCAGTTGATTAAGCACGGGCCTGTGAACCAAATGTTCAACAGTTCGATTCCCAGTCAGGGCACACGCCTGGGTTGCGGGACAGGTCCCCAGTTGGGGGCATGTGAGGGGCAACCGCACATTGATGTTTCTCTTGCTCTCTTTCTCTTTCCCTTCTCCTCTCTCTAATAATAAATAAATAAAATCTTTTAGAAAAAGAATAATTAATGACTTCAACAATTGTCAAAATTAGGTAAGTTTTACCAAAAAAGAAAACTAGATCTAAATGTATCCCATGTGTCTTAATGCTACCACCAACTAAAAAAAATCTTAAAAAAACAAAACAAAACAAAACATATTTTATAGGTGGCTTCACGATAGAGTGCTATTGACCCTTGAGAGTCTACTGTGAAACTGAATGATGTTTTGGCAGGGATTATAAAATGAGCTCATTATATTATACAAACCTATATCATTGAAGATATTTAATTTCTTGTTGGCTATAAGTAGCTATAGTGCATAGATATCTCCAGAGAAATACCTCTAAAAAATTAAAATTATCATCAATCCAAGCATTAATCCACAGTTAACTCAATTATGATTTAAAATAATGACATTATTCACGTGCAGAGCAGATAAAGAAGCGCTGGAGCGAAGTTCACTTTCAATTTCCTAAGCAGTCATTTCTCACACTCAGAGGTTTGATGTATGGAGTCCCTTTCCTCTGGAATTTTTTCTTTTGTGTCTTTGACGTGAGTTTTATTTTGTAATTCCTGATGATTGATTTTGCTAAACCACTAAAAATTCAGGTAGTCCTAAACATAACATCTACTAACCTGAGATTTGTTAAGTAGTTATATTGTAGTACATTTGGGGCTACGTTGCCTTACAGCTACGTTTTCTTTACATTTTATTTTCTAAATAAGTCTTGAAAATAAAAGCCTTTTACAGAATATATAAACCACTCCAGGAAATGACTCAAGACTGTGGACATTTCACAAAAGAGCCAGACAGTACAGTGAGACTAATTAAGAATTCACTCAAAATTCTAGATAGTTCTTAGAATGCTGGCTCTTAGATCAGCATGATAATGCATAAGACAAGGACACATAGAATTTATGTTGAAGTGAGGCAAAATAGACACAGCCAACTTCAGCATGTATGCTACCTAATCATGAAAATATAACTATTACTAAGACTATCTTAAAGTCAAAGAAAGTGAATCTAAGAAATTTTGAATAATCTGCCATGACCATATAGCTATATCCAGAAGTAAGGTCAGCTTCTATTAAAGAATGTATTCGGCTTAAATGCTTCAACCTTAGTTGGAAATAAAATTTAAGTTGAATGTGCTCAGCTCATCAAGGGATCTTATATTTGAAACATATGTTTTTAGTACCTTCTAAAGTTTATTTTCTTAAAGTGAGCTTGATGCCATATTATCAGCCTACACCCTAAGATATTGTGATAGTCTACCATGAAAATTCTTGTGTTCAGCAGAAGCAGCATTACTGAAGACACTATCCAACTAGATCATATGCCTCTCATTTCTATTTTTCCTTTAATTTTGTACATGTAGAACTCTATCTATATCCTTTAGCTCTCATGCTAGATTTAACGTCCTTAAATAATGGTCTTAATGACTTTCTAAGATGATAGAGCCATGTATTCCTACAGCAAACATATTAGAATCAAGTAAACAGGTTTTCCCAACTGCACCTCCATGAAATCACAGATGAACACTCCACTAGAAAATCTTTCACTCCTTAAGCCCTTGTCCCTGGCTCACACTGACTGACAGAATCAGTCAATTGTTCCAGTGGGAATGTCACTGATGCAAACGGGTCCCCAAGATGGGTTGGAACAGGTAACTGATAACCTCTGTCCAAATTTTAGCTGCACTGGCACCTCTTTACCTCCTGGGAATTCAGAACAGCCTGAAGTTCAAAAGCACAATTGGAAAATACAAAATATGTGTTTGTTTGGGAGGTTTATGGATATAGGGTGAACAACCATCTTTGCTTGCCCTGGACTATCTCAGTTTTAGCACTTTCAAGTCCTGTGTCCCAGGAAACCTCATAGTCCCAGGCAAATCAAAACAGTTGGTAACCTTATTTACAAGGAAAATATTCTGTTTTGTTTTGTTTGACTTTGAAAAAACAATGGCGGGGGAAAGGTACGAGGGGATTAAATGGTAATGGGAAAAATACAATAAAAATTAAAAATAAAATAAATATATATTTTAAGTTAAAAATAAATAATCAGATAATTTGACATTTTTTAAAGTCAGGATTTTTAGTTTTCTTCAAAAAGTAGATTTGGCAATTTTGCTGGTCACTTTTGTGTTTCAATTTAGCTAGCCATGTTGTTTGGTCAAATGCTAGATTAGATTCCTGTGAAGGTATTTTGTAGACTTTAATTAAAAGAAATTATTTTAAATAATTTGGGTGGGCTTAATACAATCAGTTAAGAGGATTTAAGTGCAGTCTGAGATATCCCTGAAAAAGATATTTTGTCTTGGCCAGCAGCATCAGCTCGGGCCGAAGATCTCTAGCCTGCCCTTCCTAACAAACGCCTCTGCAGATTCTGAATTTGTTTAGCCAGCTTCTAGCAATCGCATAAGCCAATTACTTAAAATAATTCCTTCCTTATTCTTGAGTTGGAGGGAGGCCAGGAATGAGAGAGAGAGAGAGAGAGAGAGAGAGAGAGAGAGAGAGAGAGCGAGCGCGAGCGCGAGCATAATCAGTATCTGGCTAACTTCTATAGGCATTGTGACTCAATATTTTTGCTGATATAAAAATATTTCTATTGTATAAAAAACTGTCCCCCATTTCATAACTAGAGATTGAAATAGTAAAAGAGTTAGAGATAATGAATGTTGAATAAAGAAAGTATTAAATGCTAGTACAGTAAAATAACATCATAGATATTATAACACATCTAGCAAGTTTTCACAAGAAATAAAAAGAAGAATTTGGGATTAATATTCAGGAAAGTTCTAAGAAAGAGAATGATAGTGGATATTTTCAAGGAAAGGATCATGCAGCAGACTTGTAATCAGAAAGGAAAATAGCCCAAATCTGGAGAATCTGATATGCGTGTTCTATCCTTTATCCTTTAAAAACCAACAATTGCAACCAGATTTTTTTTGACATTTTTTTTTCAATCACTGAGAATAAAAGGTTTGTACACCTTCATACCATATCATAATTAAAAAAATTCTCATTGATATTTAGGGATAGCTTTTTAGGCTTATTGTGTATTAATACAACTATACCACCAGCCCCCTTCCATAAAACATACCAACACTCTCTTTTTTCTAAATCTACACTCCCGTGAGCCTTCCTAATCAATTATCTAACAATGTTTCAAATGTTATGATTTTCAGTCCATAGTTATGATAAAAGCTAATAAATTTTATAAAACACATTTGTATTCTGGTTCTTATTTAACAATATGAGTTTTACATTGTGTTTGTGGAGGGTGGAAGGTTTTGGGGAATTCCTCAGGGCTAATTACAAGAATTTCTTCAGAAACTGGGGCATGTTTCCTCATGCTCAGTATTTTCCAAAATATTACTTGCCAGGTTGATTTCTATCCTTATCTCTATTCATTTTTTTTTTCTGAAATGTTAAAACTATGTACATGTAACTTATTTGAAAAACCATAGATTATATCCCCAGCGTTTTATTTATTCCTGTTAAATATTCAGTCAGTCATCTTACTCTTTTCCTACTGTTCTCTCACAGGCAGCATTCAGTTCTAATCATCTGTAGAGAAGATTATTCACATTCTTTGCTATAGACCCAATGGTCAACTAAATATTGAACCCTTCTATTACATTCCTCCACCACGTGCTCCAGAATGTTTTATTTTCCTAAAAGAAATAGAGAAGAGAAAAATCAAGAATAACTTTACATCACCTTATTCCAGGTTCCTTTATGAATAGACATGTTCTCACTAAAAATGAGTAAAAATATTTATTTAGAACATGACACATAATTTTAAAATGGTGAAGGGTGAATATTTTATATAAGTTTCACAGGAGGACAAGAGTTATGTGTGTGTGTGTATATATATATATTTATTTAGTAGACAATTTGAAAGTATCTCTCAAATCTGACATGCATATTCATTTTGATACAGTAATCTCATTTTTAAAAATTTACTTTACAAAAATATACACCTAAATATTTATGTTAAAATTTTTTAACTTTTATTTTTTCTGTAATGGTTAAAAAATTAAAATGACCTCAGTATCAAAAAACAAATTTTTAAGTAAGTTGTGATACACCCACATTTTAAAATAAAATACTATGAACTGAGTAAAGGAGGTACATATAATGAAGCAAAAAAAATAAAAAAGAAAATTTTAAATGAAAGTCTTACTTCTTTTTTTTTTTAAAGATTTTATTTATTTATTTTTAGAGAGGGGAAGAGAGGGAGAGAAACATCAGTGTGTGGTTGCCTCTCACGTGGCCCCCACTGGGGGCCTGGCCTGCAACCCAGGCATGTGCCCTGACTGGGAATCGAACCTGTGACCCTTTGATTCGCAGCCCGCGCTCAATCCACTGAGCTACGCCAGCCAGGGCAAATGAAAGTCTTACTTCTAAAATGCATTTGAGTTTACATTATGAAAATATGAGGTCTGTCCAGAAGGTATCCAGCCATGTAGTATGAAAAATAGATATTTATTGAAGAAGATACAAGAAACATTGTACATAGCACAATGAAGCTCAGTCCCCTTCAAAGTAGACACCTTGGGACCTCACACAGTTCTCCCAGTCACCATCAGCTGCCCCATCATATGTCCCTGAATCTCATCTACACTCTGAAATCCTTCCTTTTCAAAGGTGATTTTAGTTTTAGGAAAAGCCATAAGTCGAAGGACACCTAGTCTGGGCTGTAGGGAGGCTGAGTTACCTGGGTGATTTGATGTTTCACATCAAAAACTCTGCATAAGATGTGATGCATAAGTGGGCACCAATCACCAGTTGCCCATAGCTGCAGCCTTCTGAATCATGTGAATAGTTTCCAGAGAGGAATGTTCAAGCTTCATGCAAAATTTGATGCAGATTCATTGCTCTACTCACTCAGTCATTTTGAATACGCAGCCACTCAGTACACATGCTCACTTCATGGCTCTGCTGTTCTCACTGACTAGAACGGTGAAGTCGCCTGTGTTCACATGTGCTCATTCCAGTCCACTCTCCTCAATCTCGCTCAAACTGTTATCACTACATTAACAACAGGTGGACTTTTTCTGGACAGAACTTGTGTTTATATAGTAGGATAAATACTAAATTTTCAACAAAAAGCTTTTTTGTGAAGAGAGTGGAATTGTAATAAAAAAGAGATGAGTAGGTCTTTAGGGTATCTGTATACCTTTATATTATGTGAATAGTTTTATAAGAGTCATAGAGTATTTCTGAAATAATATTAATAATAATATATATGGAAAGAATAAATGTGTTTATAGGTGACATTCAATTCTGCTAGAGATGCCCTAGCTGATGTGGCTCAGCGAATTGAGTGCTGGCCTGAGAATCAAAGGGTTGCAAGTCAATTCCCAGTGAGGGCACATGACTGCTTTGCAGGCCAGGGCCCCATAGGGGGTATGCAAGAGGCAACCACACATTGATGTTTGTCTCCCTCTCTTTCTTCCTCCTCCCCCCTCTCTAAAAGTAAATAAATACAATCTTTAAAAAGAAAAAATTCTTAAAAAATAAATTCTGTTAGAGAAATATAGGCTAATAAGTATAGGAATTAAGTATTTTCAGCTAAAATTTCAGTTGGTAATCATCACCCTATCTATCTAAATTCAGAATAAATGGCTGATTCAGGTACTTTTCAAAACTGAGTCAATTTATGTGACATCATGTAGCTGTGCTGGCAAACTGATTGACTTTTCAAATAGGTACTTTGTTATAGTTCCAAGGAAACTTTTTTTATATATTCAATTAATGGTCCATGCAATTCAAGTCCAGTAAAGACTGGACTTCTGAATGCCCTAGGATCCCAACTATTTCTGATTCCACATGTTACAAAAATGAACTTTCTAAAGTTACAGTAGAAAAATGGTCCAGTAAAGCATCAAAGAGGGAGTCGAACTCCCACACATCTCCCTGTCTACAGAGTTTACCTCTGTTGGCGCTAGCTATCAGGAGCATCCTCTGAAGCTTATCTCTCACCTAAAATTTTGGTGATACAAGTAGGGAAGACATAAAGTATAGGAAAATGGGGAAGAGGAAGAAATCATAGCTCAGGAAAGGCAACAACCAAGATCCAGAACCAAAATAGGACACAAGAGATCTATCCCAATTACAAGTGAGGATAGATTGTAATTGGGCATGTGTGACTTACAAGGGAGAAAATATAACATTTCAGACAGAGGGCATGGTAATTTCAAGACATGTTCTCCCCCAAAATGTGGGAAGGGAGTCCTATAATCCAATTCCCAAAATTAAGTTTTTGGCAGAATCCAGCTGAGAAAGCTGGTTAGAAGGCAGGATACTCCTGGGATCCCCAGGCTGAGGTGGGTACTGCAGTGAGGTAGGAATTAACATCTCACTACTGCCCATTTCAAGCTACTAATAATTTAACTACCATTTGGTAAGTTTCCTGAAAATTTAGCCATCAGCTCCTGTAAGCCAGTATGTGCTTGACCCAGCATGCCATTTACAGTAGGTGTTAGAAAAATCGTACACAGCCAGGTGACTCAGACAGAAGATAACACTGATACTGGACTGCAATGAAGAATAGGTAAGAAGCCACTGCCTTTTAACACAGCTATGTAGACAAGAAGCAATCCCATATACTAGTAGAAAGGGGGTGTGATATGTAAATACTTTGTTTATTTAACATTCACGGGAGAATGCAGGGCACGTTGTAGACACTCACTGCTCCCTGCAAATAGCTATAAGGGGCTCTGATTGCAAAAGAGTGATAACCACAGCTTCTGTCATAAATCAAAGAAACATGTTGGGAAGTCTCTAGATGCTACCAAAATAATATGAATGTTTTCATGCTTTGAATATGCCATGTAAAAATGGTAGCGCATATATAATTTAAACTAAACGTAAACCTTCATGCTCTCAGTATAGTACACATTTTACCTTCTATCCTTAAATACATAAAATAAATATTAAATAATCCCTAATTCAGCACTTGCTTGACACTGCACTGAATTAGTGTAACTGCTTGAGCACATGTTCAAGCCCATGAATATGTTCCTATTGTGTTACCTTGAGTAGGCCTCTTTGAAGACTCAGTAACCAACCCTGGGTGTCTCCCCATCTAACTCCCAACCTGAGTAACTTAGTATGAAAAACCTTCCTTCCAACTTAACTAAAGACTAGGATTTTCCTCTTTTCTTGGTTCAAGGCCATTTCTCAGTGTTATAATCAAGGAGGTCAGGTCTGTATACTTAAAACAATAGGAACATCATGCTGTCCTTTTCTAAGTTGCAAAGAAAAAGGAATTATAGAGGGTTCAGTAAAATAGTTATTTTAACTTTTTCTTTACAATAGGCTCAATGCTGCCGAGAAGGAGAAAATGTTTAGAGACACTAGGAAGTGGGGAGAAATGGAGGTTCTTCCCAATAGCCGGGAGGAGACCCTGATCCTGGCCAACTACCACATGAGTGAACTTGAAAGCAGCTTCTCCAACCCTGACTGAGCCTAGAGACAAAGGCAGCTTCAGCAGGTGGCTGGACTGCAACCTCAGGGAGAAACCCTGAGCTAGAACCACACAGCTAAGCCACTCCCAGATCCCTGACCCTCAGAAACTGTGAGATGAATATTTATCTTTTTAAGTTCTTACACATTAGGGAATAAAGAACTGCACTTCTCATGTCAGTAGGATGAAAGAATTGCATTGTTATTTATCCATATTGATAGACCATGTTTGGTGGGTTAAAATAGAAAACCACACCTTTTTATTAGTGATTTGCATTAATTACATGGTTATTTACTAGAGACTTTATCAAACAAACAAAAAAGAAAAAAGAGGTTAAATATGTATGCAGCAGTAAATTTTGTCTACATGTGGCTTAATACAAAATATTTCTGAGGCTGTAAATTAGAGATTTAAAACAAAGAACAAAAATGAGTCCTATTACCAAATCTGTATTTTAATCTAGACCCATGATGCATGACCAGTTGTAATGCAGACAATCGAAGGCCCAGCAAGCGGATTGGGTTAGACTACAGAAGGTGGTTATTTATGTGAAATATGTAAAAGCACTCAGAATGGGTTATGTGCTCAAATAATAAAACAAAGTAGTTGACTATCCACATTATACTGTACATTTTTTTTCTAAGTTTAAAATAGATCTCAGAAACTTCCATCTCGGCAATACAAATCTTGCTCCCTCTTTTACATAGCAACAAAATATTTAATTATAAAAATGCAATGTATCTTATTTAATCAATATCCTGTTTGTGAACATTTTGGTTGGTTTTTATAGTATTTGGCTATTACAAACAATATTGCATATATTTTGGGAATATGGTCATTGGGAAAATTCCCAGCTGTGATCAAATGTATGTTTAATGAAATACAATGCATATTTTCAAAATTTATGCAGAAATAATGCACCAGTTGACATCCCCACAAGACTATTTATGGCTTTACTATTACATATTATTAAAACTTTTAGTAATTTGCTAATCTGATAGATGAAACCTTCTTTAATTTTCATTTAATTATCAGTGAAATTTATTTCTTTCCTTTAAATACGGATTATCCTGTGGGCTCTTTTCCTATAAAGTGCCTGATTATTTATTTCATTGTCCATCTTTGCTATGAAATTAGTTGCTTTTGTCATATCACCTATATGAAATGTTTGGTATATGAGACACTAACTGAGTTTCTAGTCAATCTTTAGCTTTATGTAGATTTTTTTTGGTTTGATTGTTTGGTTTAGTTCGGTTTGGATTTTGCTATGTGATGTGTTTTCATTTGTTTGCATCTTAGTTAATCAATCTTTTCCAAAATATTTTGTATCTTGTTTAAAAGAAATTTGAATTAATCAATCTTTTCCATAATGTTTTCTGAGGTTCTGTATCTTGCTTAGAAGAAAGTTCCAGACTCCAAGGTTATCAATAAATGATGAGAGAGAAGGGGTAATGTTATATAGGACTAGGCATACAGATCTAAATATATCTCTTGGATAGAAGTGGAGTCAATATTGAGGCACAGTGTCTTTGATCACCTTAGCTGGGTGTTCCAGGAATGTCTCTTGTGTGAGGTATGTGAGCCAGCCCATTGTAACTGTGTCTTGATTGCTAATAGTCTGTTCACACATGGGGTTGACCCTCAGGTTGGCTGACTGAGGAATGACCCCAACCACATCATATGAGCTGCTATGCAGGCTGACCACACAAAGCAGAATCTGGCTCAGCAGAATCTGGTGCTTACTAAGAGGTTCTTTTGTATGTGTGCTTATGTAGGTAATTGAATTTTGGTCTGATGTGTCCGAAGTTTGCCACTAGATGTGTTTGTTCAGGAGCCTCTTGAAAGTGACTTTGGTGTGGGTCAAGGTTATGCTGGGTTTGTATGTGTGTGGAAAGGACTGACCTGTGAACCAAAGCCAGCTTCCACAAATACTGAGCCTTGGGCAGATCAGCCAAAGGCCTAAGCCACCCCAAGATCCACCTCCACTTGCCAACTGCCTGCTGACTGCCTGTTAAGTTCCATCACTAAAAGAGCCTCTGGTGGTACTTGAGTTGCAAGAGGTGGATCCTCAGTGAGTCATCAGGTAAGGGTGAGTGGTATTCACCAATTTTCATACTGAGGTTTAACCTCAGTGCCACTGCTTGGATTGATACTACTCAGCAAAAGCTCCAGGGACCACCAAGGCTAGTTGCCACCCTTCAAGTGTTTTCAAACTTTTCAATAAGGAAGGATTTCAAGAAATCATCAGAGTGAGGCCAGCAGAATTTATCAGGCTCAAACAGACAAAGATTTGGCCCCTCTGCACTGGTTAGGCATATGAGGGAAAAATGACTCCTCTCCCAGTGCCACACAACTCAGTCTGTCCCAGGTTCTTCCCAGACCTTCTGGAGAGCCTGAGCTTGGCATGGCAGGCTGCGAGGAACCTGGAGGATGGGGCCAGTGAATGTCTAGGGAAGGGAGGCACCAGTTAGGTTCACAGGAAGGTGGGGGTTAACCCCCACCCTAGAACCACAGAACTCAGTCACTGAGACCCTCTGTGTTCACCCAGATCCCTACACTCCAGGCCTCTGCTGCTGACTCTTCTGCAAAGTGTGAGCTTCACAGGGTGAGGCAATAGGGAGTCCCAAGGGTGGGGCTATTGCATTGCCCAGGCTGATGCTGTACAGAGGGGAGTGTTCTGCACAAGAAGATGGTATCATTGGTGTGGGAGGAGGACTCTGGCAGCTTTCCCTTTAACTCTCTGGAGCCACAAACCTCAGTCTCTACTCACACAACTTTATCCACTCTACACTCTTCCCTGGAGCCCAGTGAATGAGATTTTGCGCACTTACTCTTTAGTAGTGTGCCTGTGTCTCTATCAGGCACCTGTCTCTCCCTGGCAGACATAATCCCTGCTGATTTTCACAGCCAGATGTTATAAGAGTGCCTTTTCCTGCCTCTAGTGCTCTGGGCTGAGGAGCACAGTGTGGGGTTGAAGCCCCTTGCTTCTAGGGGGCACCTTTGCAGCTGAGATATCCCTCTGGATCTCAACCACTGCCTAGGGAAGCTGGGCCAGGCTTTTTACATCTCCGTCCTTCCTATCACCCTTGGTGTGGCTTCTTCTGTAAATCATTGGTTATAAGACTTCTCTTCAGCCAGTCTTCAGGTGATTATTCAGGTTGATTGTTATATATTTTAGTCAGTATTCCAGTTTAGTTATTGGAGAAGGTGAATATAACTATCATTTACTCTGTGCCAGCTTGGATCTTTGCCTCTTTTTTTTTTAAGGAAGACAATATTTTTCTTAGTTTTAAAAATTTTAAGGTAATATCACTTGGTGTTTGCAATAAGATTCGCCTATGATGTGTGTAATTAAAATGACAATTTGGTCAGAAATCCATATATTTCAAAACCACAGGCATGGACAACTGGAACAGACTGATAGATCTCAGAGGGCAGGGGGTTAGGGGACCTGGAAGAGATTAGCCAGCCCCCCAACATAGGACATGAGCATATATGCAAGGCCCATGGACACAGATAATAATGTGGTGAAGGCTGGCATGGGGCTTGGTGAAGGGGAGGAAAGTGGGAAGTGTGGAGGACATTTGTAATAGTGTCAGCAATAAAAAAATTCATATATTTTCAATATAAAGAACTTACATGACTCCACTCTAAGAAGACAAGCAACCCAATTAAAAAATGAGCAAAGGACTTGAACAGACACTTCTCCAAGGAGGACATACAGAGGACCCAGAGAAACACGAAAAGATGCTCAGTATCGCTAGCTATCAGACAGATGCTAATTAAAAACACAATGAGATACCACTTGACACCAGTCAGAATGGCCATCATAAACAAAGCAACAAACAGCAAGTGTTGGAGAGGTTGTGGAAAAAAGGGGACCCTAGTGCACCGTTGGTGGGATTGCAGACTGGTACAACCACTATGGAAAGCAGTATGGAATTTCCTCAGAAAACTAAAAATGGATCTACCTTTTGACCCAGCAATTCCACTGCTAGGATTATATCCTAAGAACCCTGAAACACCAATCCAAAAAAATCTATGCACCCCAATGTTCATAACAGCACAATTTAGTATAGCCAAGTGTTGGAAGCAACCTAGGTGCATCAGTAAATGTAAGGATCACAAAACTATGGTACATTTACACAATGGAATTCTATGCAGCAGAAAGAAAGAAAGCGCTCCTACCCTTCACAACAGCATGGATGGAACTGGAGAGCATTATGCTAAGCGAAATAAGCCTAGCAATGAAAGACAAATACCATATGATCTCACCTTTAACAGGAACCTAATCAACAAAACAAACAAACAAGCATAATATAACCAAAGACACTGAAATTAAAAACAGTCTGACAGTGACCAGAGGGGAGAGGGGAGGGAATTGCAGGGGAAAAGGGGAACGGTTTAGAGCAATAAGTATAAAGGACACATGGACAAAAACTATGGGGGGTGGAAGTGGGAGGGAGATGGGGAGGGCTAGGGCGGTGGGCTGGGGGGGAGTAAAAGACAGAAAACTGTACAAGATCAATAATTAAAAAAAATACTGATTAAGAAAAATAAAACTGAACTAAACTAAACTAAACTAAACTAAAATAAAATAAAATAAAATAAAAAATTCATATATTTTCAAATTTGAAAATCTTAATTCAAACATATAGGCCCTTGCAAATGACTGTAGATTTTTATTTCTATAATATGGTTATGGATTTATAGATATAGATAGATCAAGAAATTAGGAGAGATTTCACACTGAAATTATTTTCAGTGCTATTTTAGATTCAAAGGCAAAAAAATATTACCTTTGAAATACCCCATACTCCTAGTCCTAGGCATGCAATGAATTGTTTTCTGTGAACATAAATTATACTTGTTATCTAAAGCTTGATATACTTTCTAGAGGTTCACTGAATCATGTAGTACAAAATTTTTTTTATATCAGGCACACTCAGCATAATGATTTTGAGATTCATTAATGTTGTATGTAATTCAATCCTCTTAATTGCTGACTGATATTTCCTCTGCATGGGTATATGAGATTTTGTTTACACATTTACGTCTTGATGGACTTTTGAGTTTTTTCCAGGTTTTGACCATATACATAAAGCTGCTATAAATGGATGTCTTCATACAAATATATGTACTCATTTATCTTGGGAAATTTTTTCTTGAATTATAAGGAGTGCATTTAACTCTAGGAGAAACTGCCAAATAGATTTACAAAGTGGTTATACCATTTTACATTACTACCCTCAATCTGTGAGCATCCAATAACAGCACATCCCAATCAATACATTTTATCCAATTCTAGTGAATATGTTGTGGTCTCTTATTGTAATTTAATTTTCATTGTCCTGAAGGCTAATGATGTTGAGCACTTTTCTATGTGTTTATTTGTATCTTCTGTGAAGCTCATTTTATATTGTTTTTTTCTTTTTTTAGTGAGTTGTAAGAGTTCTTTACATATTCTAGATTAAGTGCTTTCTCAGACATAAGTGCTGTAAACATTTTCTCCCAGTCTGTGCCATGCCTTTTCATTTTCTTAATGGTATGCTTTTTTTTCCATTGCATTTAGCCCTTGAAAATACCTTTTTGTCATGTCTTCATGTTTTGTATTAACATCCTATGTGGTTTTAACATGAGTTAATAGTTATCATCAATATCTTTTTGAAACATGAAATAAATCAAGTGTCAAGAAACATTAAGCCATTTACACATTCCTTCATTCTTAAGATACCATTGTGGCTCATCCTCAAGTTAAAAATGTCATAATATTTTGTCAGCGAAGTGAAAGAGTAAAGTATCAAATTATTGAACATTTCTCTTACTTATACAGAACCTATTATTTCAAACAAGAGAGTATATCTCACTGGAGAACATTTGCCTGAAAGCACAGTCGTAGTAGTGCATTTCAAATTAATGCACTGTCTTGCATGTGTGTTAGCTGCATTTTTAAAAACTTTTTAAAATCAAATATGTAAAATTTACATGCTTCAAAAGTAAATGTTGTGTTAAAATATTCTCAAAGTCTTGCTCTCATCTCTATTATCATATATAGCTGTTTGTTTTTATATTCTTAAGTGCATATTTGTATATGTATGTGTGTGTATGCATGCATCTGCATAGAATAAACAAATATATCTATGCATGATTTTATTTCCCTTTATTTTCTGTAATAAAAAAGGGAAAATAAAATCATGTACAGAAAAATAGTATTTCACACTTTTCTGTTCTTAGGCACCTTACTGTTTTTCAAAGAAATGCCCTCCCAATGTATAAATATTAGAAAAACTATTGTGGAAAAATAATACAGCATTTGGGCAACTTCTGTAAATCAACAGTCTTATAAATCTTACTTGATAACACAGTTTTGATAAAAATGATCCATACCCACTTTATCCCAAAATAACTGACTCTAAAGAGATACAATATTTCATGAAAGTACACAATGTAAATGTAAAGGTAAAATAACAATACCTAACATTTTTGAGTGTTTAAATGCCATCTACCATTCTGAATGGTATATGTATTTTATCTTTTTTAAATATTTTATTTATTTATTTTTAAAAAGAGGTGGAAGGGAGAAAGAGAGGGAGATATATCAATGTGTGGTTGCCTCTTGAGCTCCCCCTACTGGAGGCCTGGCCTGTAACCCAGGCATGTGCCCTGACTGGGAATGGAACCGGCAAACCTTTGGTTCACAGGCTGGTGCTCAATCCCCTGAGCCACACCAGCCAGGGCAAAAGTGTACATATTTTAAATATATAAATGATAGTAGATTAAATATATATGGTAGTAGATCAGTATCAACAATCAAAGTAAGATTTGGAATTAAAGTAACATCTCTTAAGTTTAACTAGTTTACTTTTAACCATTTTAAAGTCATAGTGATAGATGTTTATTAAGACAATAGATATAGCAATTAAATTGTACATAATTATACACGTATAGATGGTCCACATGTTTTTTCAATGGGAGAAAATCTTTTTTTTAAGATTGTATTTATTTTATTTTTAGACAGAGGGGAAGAGAGGGAGAAAGAGAGGGAGAGAAACATCAATGTGTGGTTGCCTCTCACATGCCCCCTACTGGGGACCTGGCCCACAACGCAGGCATGTGCCCTGACTGGGAATCGAACCTTTGCTTTGCAGGCTGGCACTTAATTCACTGAGCCACACCAGCCAGGCCTGCACTCTTTTTATTATAGATGGATATACACACCCACCTGACCCTCCATATACTCTCTGTATCAAGTGGGAAATAGAACCAGATGTAAGTAAACTACTTGATTAAAGCTTAAATAAATAGAATTCTTAAATAATATATACAATAAAAAATAGAATCCAGCTGTATGCTGTTGCAAAAGGAGTTAGCACACAAGAATAGTTTGTTTCACTCTACTTCATTATTATTATTCACCCTGTAAAATGAGATTAAGCAGTCCACTTTAGCATTTATTTTCTTGCTAGAATTGTACCAGATGGAAGATTTTTATGTAATTAAAAACATTGATTGATATGTCCTTCCGTTAAGATGTGTTATCAGCAATATAATTCTACTTTCTTTTGTATCTCAACAAATATTATTTCTTTTTATGTCATGCCCTGTAACCATTTTTGTGCTGTTATGTCATATTACATGGCCCTTTCAAAATAGCTCTTCCATGTATTCTGCACATCTTTTTGAAGCCAAGCCACCTATGAGTAATATATCAACATTGGATAGTAAAAAGGATGACCCGAAATGTAGTCACATAACCTAACCAATCTGCTAAGCAAGAAGTCAAGAAGATGCTAAAATCAAAAGGCCTGCTAGTAGAGTCTCAAGTAAATATTTATGGAAAATAATTTGGGGCAGGAAGTTTCCTGAGGCTCAAAAGGAATGCTATTAGGAGATACTAAACTTTATTTAAACCAGTCCAAAGGAATATGGGGGATTTAGCAGTCAATACATCAACTGAGAGGTACAGGATGTAGAAGTGTGGTTACAAAAGGGAGTACCCCATGAATTGAAAAATACAAAATCAGAAATCATAGCTTCTCCATACCTCAGATACAAAGAAAAATTAACCTTTGCAAGTTCAAGTGTATCATCACATGTATATCACATGTACAAGGATAGCATCAAGGCAAAGGATTCATGTGTTTGATTACAGACAGATTTATTAAAAATTTTAATCTAAAATGTGTCATTAGCCTTGGCCAGTTCACTTAGTTGGAGGGTTATCTTATAAACCAAAATGTTGCAGATTTGATCCCTGGTTGGGGTGCAAGAGGCAACCAATTGATGTTTCTCTTTCACATCTCTTTCTGTCTGTCTCTCTCCCTCCCTCCCTCCCTTCCTCTCTCTCTCTCTAAAATCAATAAATATATCATCAGGTGAGTACTAAAAATGAAAATTTAAAAATGTCTCACCAGTATATACCAACAGACAGGAATATATCACTACTGCACTTAATATTAGCACACATAAATGAAGAATCCATACACTGCCAATGCTAGCCTAGTGCTCAGGTGTTCCAACTTCCCAGTATAAATTAATTGACTACGTTTTTGTTTTATTTGTGTCTTGTTTTCATTTCCTCACCTACTCCTTAACTTAACATAATTTATTAACGTTATACCTTATTTTCTTAATAAAAGCTATAGAAGCTCACAAAAGAAAAAAAGAAGAAAAAACATTTGATAAATAAACAAACTCATAGAAACAGAGGCCCAAAGGATGGTTTCCAGAGCAAGGTGATAGGGTGAGAAGTGGAAGGTGAATATAGTCAATCTTATTGTGATAAGTTCTAATGGTGACAGATGATAACTAGAGTTAGTGTGGTGATCACACTGTAAGGTGTAAAAATGTTGAATCACCCTGTGGTACATCTGAAACTAGTATAACCAATATAAGATTGTACACCAATTATACCTAAATAAAAATAAATTAAAATTATGTTTATCAATAAAAAAATTAAAACTATCCATCACCATGCAGATAATTGTTAACAGCCTGTTATAGGGGCACACAGATTCATATGAGTTGCTACTGTACGTATGTATGTATGTATCCATGTATGAATATGCAATCTTATTTCTTACAAGGAGTTCATTCTATGTCCATTTGTGGTCATTTAAAAATCACCAGCATAATATGCACATATTTCCATGATAACAAGTATAAATCAAGCTTATTCTTTATTGGTTATCATAAGCAACTGTGCACAAATTATTTAGTTATTGGTAAACAAAGAATAAGCATAATTGCATAGAATTAGAACTGTTAGATCTAGAGACATTTTTATGGTTTTTATCACTTTTTTTGTTTTGCCCTTGAAAGACTTGCCCTTCATGTTACCTTCTCCCTGGAAGTGTGGTAAAATAATCTTTCCTCTGCATTCCTGATACCTCTTAACAATTTTGCTGATATAATGCAAATAAAATATTTCACTTTAAATTGTATTTTGTTAACTTTTTGAGTACTTATTGAGTTTTATTGTTCTCTTTTTGAAATGTTTACTAGTGTTTTTCACTCATTTTTAACTTGAAATACCTGTCATTTTTTGTTTTGTTTTGTAAGCACATTCAGAGATTCAGGAATTTGTTGTTTAGAATAAATTAAGCAAATTATTTTTCTGGTTAATTTATTTAATTGTATACTGTTTCTGATTTTTTTAGTCACAAACCACCAATATTAATTTTTATATAGTTAATCAATATTTTCCTTAATTTTTGTACCTGTGCAGTTATTCTTAGAAAGGTATCCAAAGATATATACATAACTTATCTATTTATATTATAAAATAATAACAGAAGTATATGCTTACTCATCATTTTACTGAATTTCCTTAATCATAACATAGTCTCCTCAATCATTTGGCTTCTTCAAGTGCAACTAAATTTTTATATACACAATGCTGCAATATTTTCAATTCTTTTCTTGTTTCTAATACGTGCAATGTTTCTAAATATTGAACATCACATTATTATAGCTCTTATTTATTGAAAACTTACATTGAACCAGGCTCAAAATTCAGTGGAAATTCACCATAAACTATAAAGTATATAGTAAAATCTCATTTCACAGATAAGAAATCACAGCAGATTAAATACTTTGAATAGTTGAATGAGGTTTTGATACCACATTTGTTTAATTTTCTTTCCTAACCACTATGAAACATTGCTTTATAAGCTATTTTAGACATTTTTAAACAAAGATCTGTAAATGCAGGAATGTTTTTGACATTTAAAAAAATCTGAAAGTACATTAACCAATGAGTAAAAAAAAATCTACTGATGTGTGCTATAATTTATTAGGTAGAGTCACTATAATTATCTAGTCTAACACTAATCCTTCCCACAAAACTAAGGAATCGCCTTGAATACTTTTAGCTTAAAGTGCCAGGCTAATTTTTAACACTAATCAAATAAATATGCTACTAAGATATTGCATTAGTTCCTTATAGTTGAAACACCAATTCAAAAGAACCTATGCACCCCAATGTTCATAGCAGCACAATTTACAATAGCCAAGTACTGGAAGCCACCTAAGTGCCCATCAGTAAATGACTGGATCAAAAAACTGTGGTACATTTACACAATAAAGTACTATGCAGCAGAAAGAAAGAAACTCTTACCCTTCATGATAGCATGTATGGAGCTGGAAAGGTTATGCTAAGTGAAGTAAGCCAGGCAGTGAAAGACAAATACCATATGATCTCACCTATAAGTGGAACCTAATCAACAAAACAAACAAGCAAGCAAAAGATAACCAGAGACATTGAAATAAAGAACAAACTGACAGTAACAGGAGAGGAACGGGTAAAGGGATAATAGGGGATAATAGAGGAAGGGCCATCAAAGAATTTGTATAAAAGGACACATGGACAAAGCCAAAAGGGGGTAGGTGCAAGGGTGGGAGGCAGGGATGAGTGGGATGGGGGAGTGGTGGGGTCAAAATGGAGACAACTGTACTTGAACAACAATAAAAAAAGGTATTGCATTAGAAAGAATTTTCCCTTGTTGTATGATAATTTATGACATACACGTTATTAACAAAAATGTTATAAAATTTGGAGGGAAGATTTTGCATAGAGATTATAATTCTATAGTACATGGAGTTAGTGAGCAAATAAGATTTGTTAAATTAATCAATATGGCTCCACTAATGGCTTTATTGATTTTTCTCCAGTACACCATTCTTGCAAAACCAAAATCAGTGTTGACCTACTTTCAACGCACATAGGCAATTTTAAATGAATAAACTAAATTAGCTCAGTGTTAAATATTAGAAGATCACTTATTGAGTAGAGACTGTTGATCTAATGCCTGTCCCCTTTCTCTCTGCAAAGCACAAATTCAATCCCTTTTAAAGTTAACATGATATGAACAATCCACCTGGCAGGTATGCATAGTAACGTGGAGCAGAAAGAAGGAGCTCTTACCCTTCATGACAGCATGGATGAAACTGGAAAGGAGCAGATGAATTTCCACCCCATGAGAGAAAAGGAGTGAAATGGGGTTTCATTACCCATCTAGGCAATCATTCACATAAAGGTCAGAAAATCTGATTTTAAGGTTATAAATGAGAAAAACTAAACAACTTTATCCCTAACATCTTTCTAGTGATAGAGTAAACTTAAAATGGTTTAATAAATTTAATGTTTCCTATAATTTACCTACAATTGAAAAAAGTGGAGACACAGTATTTTAAAAATAATGTTATAGTGGAGGAAGAACAAAGAGAACGAAATACTTGATTATGACTGTGAGAGTGTTTTTAAAAAGAAATCTGAGGAAGAATAATTGAAGAAAAATCTATAAAAGAGTGTATAACACATGGAGGGATGCCAGTTTATAATCTACTTGTCTTAGTATAGTCATTTCTGCTACTTAAATTTTTAGATAATACAGAAATATTAGAAATATTTTTTTAAATTTTTGTTTTACTTTTTATTTTTGCTGTGAGCAACTCTGTTGGTCAGGACCCAAGAAGATCTCACACTGGCACTGGCCTTCTCAGTGCACGGCTCACTTCTGGTTTATAGGAAACACATGTCCTTCAGCCAAAACACTCAGAGTTACATCTGATTCCAACCCTACAGCAACTATCCTGGCCAAAAACAATAGAAGTGCTTTACTCTCTTTATCCTCAAGATTTCTTGGGTCAGATAGTCCCCAAATTATAGTGGTCACACACCAAGTTTTTAAGTGATCTAATTAAAGCATCACCACCTCCTGCTAGACTTCATGTGACAAAGCTGACAACTACCCCTTTGGGTGGAGGAGGACAGTAGCACGTGGAAATATTTTTCAGGAAATTCACTATCTTCTACATGTTCGAACTCAGCTTTCACATACTTAATTTCACTAAGTTGTCTACGATTGACAGCTGAGTTCATCTAAGTTCATTGATTGTTCATCTAAGTTGTCAGAGACCCAGATCTAGAACATGCACTTCTGAATCCTGCATTTTAACCTGGCACATTACCCTGTGATGCAGCCCCTATTAATCCTGGCACCATGTGGAAACTTCATTTACAACAGTGGGTTGCAAAAAAGGCTCACAACTTACAAAAGACATGCTGTCTTGATGAGTGAGGAATATGCAAAGAAAATACTTTTTAAAAATTAGCTTAAGACAAATCGAATATTTAAAAGTTCATGATGATTTGGCTATGGATATTCATAGAGACAGTATATTCATAAAATACATATATGATTTGTATATAAGATATATGCAGTGAAAATTATGATGTTAAGAATCAGATTGTGTAAAAATGGTGTTAGTTTATTCTAATAGACTTCAGCAGAAAACAGATTAAAATGCAAATGGACAAAATATTAACTCTCAAGTTCTAAGCTACTTTGGGAATAACACAAAGATCAAAAGCACATATATACATTTTCTTTTTCTAAATTTTATTTTATTATTGTTTGTTCTATTACAGTTGTCCCAATTTTTCCCCCTTTGCCTTCCTCTGTTCCACCCCACCTGCCATCCCCACTGTCAATCCCCACACCATTGTCCATGGTCATTCATATATGTCCTTTGACTAATCCCTTCCCTTTCATTCCCCCATACCCCCATCCCATTTTCTTTGGCAGCTGTCAGTCTGTTCCCTGTGTCCATGTTTTGCTCATTATATTCCTCTAGTAAGTGAGATCATGTGGTATTTGTCTTTCCCCCACTGGCTTATTTCATTTAGCATAATTGTCTCCAGTTCTATCCATGCTGTCTCAAAGGGTAGGAATTCCTACTTCTTTCTTTCTGCAGTGTAGTATTCCTCTGTGTAGATGAATCATAGTTTTTTAATCCGTCCATCTACTGACGGGCACTTAGGCTGTTTCCAACACTTGGCTATTATAAATAGAGCTGCTATAAACATCGGAGTGCATAAGTTAGTGCTACTTTAGGCTATGGATGGCAGTTGGTCTAGGTGGACATTTAGAAACTGGGTCTGCTGGATGTAATTTTATGATAATGAGGGAATGACTGGCTAAGGATAATTGAAATAAGAACCAATATCACACCCTTTCCTACTTTCTCATTCTCTTTGGCTCTCTTTTTCCTGTCAGGAGGACAAAATAATTGCATAATAGAACTACAAGGATTCTATTATAGCAGATATTTTTATTCTTTCGTTCTCCATGACAGTCTCAGAAACACCGTAAATATTGCCAATTCATAGTCTCTCTCTCTTTCAGTTACTCTCTTTTTTCCACAGGTAAACACAGACAAACATCTCTTTGTGCTAACACTGCTTTATTTATCCCTTTAATAAAGTCTACAACTTATGATTCCTAGATAAATTTGTGTCTAATACGGTCTGTCAGTAGGCTGACTCTGAAACTAAAGAGAGTCAAGACACATGCCCAGGATGGTGTCCAGTGATTGACCTGATAGAGAGTAAGTGGTTACAAAGTGAGACCTGATCAGTGTTACCGGGGCTGAGGAAAATGGTGCCAAAAGGGGGTGTAATAGCAGTTTTTCTGGTCATGAGTTTGGAGAATGTTTTAATATGTATCATACCTGCATTGGTTGTTGAATCATACAATCTAACAAAGTTTACAGCTCTGAGCTGAAAGTATGTATCATTTTCTCTTTATAGGCTCAGCATCGTGTTTTTATTTTTTAAAATGGAAGCATCGATTTTTTCCCAGGACGTTTTCTAAGTCTTAGTAATAGAGTACTGGGCTGAGTTAGTGCCTATTCTCATAGAACTTTTGTTTATTGAATAAAACAAAGGTGGACATAAAATTAATATTTATTAAAAATTTTATAAATTTATTGTGCATTTAACATGCACATCTTAGCAGACTTTTTGTAGCATCTGCTAAGTATTAGGCACCTATTTAGAAAGCATGGCTAATAAGAAGTTAAAGTTCTGTGCTAGACTGCTTCTGCTGAAAACCTAGTGCCTTTGCTCACTCTGTGACTTAAGCAGGTTAAACTCTCTATGCCTTAGTTTTTCATTTGTAAATTGAAATAACCATATTTTACCAGCACCATGGGTTTATTTTCAGGACTAAATGATATAATACCTGTAAAGAGCATAGATCATGCCAAATATTATTAAATTCTAGCCATGATTAACATATAGAAGTTAATAAAAAGTACATGGTTATATATATCTTTAAAAAATGTCTGTAATTGTGAATTAGGGGGTTAAAAAAGTTGTAGAATGGACAGCAAAAGTCCTTTTTGTGTGTGTGTTAGTTAAAATTGTCTCTGAAGCAATTTCTGCTATTTTCTGATTAATGAGAATTTCTTGAGGATATACACACACACACATGGATATATATATATATGTATAGAGATATGTATGTATCATGTACATGTACAGACATATGTGTGTGCGTGTAGAGAGAGAGAGAGAGAATTTGTATGTGTAGATGGATATATAGAGCTTCATAGTGGAGATTTTCTCTTTTAATCCTTTTTCCATCTAGAGATCTCTAGTTCTTTAGAGTAATTTTTAAAATTATTTTAAAATGTACTATGTTTGATATGTATATGTAAACTATTTTTTTCATTTCCTTAAATATGTTCATGTTTATAGGAAGAATATAACTTGACTGTATAAGGTTCTTGATCTGCAAGAGTGTGAAGATGCTATTTATTGCCTTCAAACTTTTATAGTTTCAAATGCAAAATCTGAAGCCAAAAAGAAAAAGTAACGGATAATATCAATGTTTTTGGTTAAATAAATCAAGAGAAGAATCGAGTTCCCATTTACTGAGATAAAGAAATTCAGAAGAAGCACTTTAGTAGGAATGACTAGAGATTTGTCTTTGTTATGAATGTGGTAAATTTGAGATTTTGACCAGACATTTACAAGTGTAAAGTCAGCAGTTGGGTATCTGAGGCCAGAATGCTTAAGAGAGATTAAGCAGGAAATATTTGAGATTCATAAGCATATAGATAATATTTAAAGCTGTAAGACTAGGTAAAATGAGTTAAGTGACTGACATAAGAAAGAATGGTTTCAAGACTGAATCCTGTAACATATCAATTCTTGGTGACTGGAAAGAAGAGGTAAAAAGTCTGAGGAGAGGGAAATGGAGAAAAACCAGGTTAGTGCTGTGTACCAAAGCCAAGTAAATAAAGATTTTCAAGCACTTTATCACATTTTGTTTATAGATCAAATATGATGAGAACAGAGAATTGACCACTGGATTCATCAACATAGATATTGTTAGTCTCTTCATCAAAATCACTTCAAGTAAAGTGCTGGAGGAAGGTGAGAGCCTAACAAGAAGGAGATGAAGCAGGAGGGAAACTAAAAACAAGCTGTATAAGATAGTATTTTCAAGGGGAGCTGATATCATTTAGACAACAGAGAAAATATGTCCTGTAGATTCCTGTTTGCCAAGCTCTTCCCATTCTCTGCTCTCCTGTCTGATCATACCTGGAATTTGCCCAGCCTGCCTCAGAGTAAACTGGTATTATTTATTTCTCTCTTCTCTTAATCCCCATTTGATTGCAACAAATATTCAGATCTTGCTTATAACTTACTGTCCTGAGGTGCATCAGTAATAAACATTTCAGAAAAAAATTAATTGAAAATTTGAATTATGAATCATAAAAATTGTAGAAGTAGAATTTTGAAGTTATCTGTTTTAAACCAGTGATTCTCAATATTTTTCCATGACAATTATAAAATTAATCTGTACATCAAATTTGTGAACCACATTTTCTCCTACCCAGGAGATCGAATAGGAAATTTGCTAATCTATTTAAAAAATAAAAGTAAATGACTTTCAAAAGTTGGTAGATTCTGATTAGTAATAAATTATTTCCTCCCTACTTCACAGCTGATCATGATACTATAAATATGTGTTGACACAATGTGAGAATTGCTTTTATCAGCGATTACATCTAGAAGTTAAGAATATACAGTCTGAAGGGCTAAAGCAGAGCACTAAAACCACCTACCTCTAAAGTAAATAGCTCGAACCAGGACTCAGCTCTCCTAGAGGACAGAGACAGAAGTAGATGAATCCCAAAGGAAATAAAATGAGCTTTGGAACCATTTCCTGACAGGAAATTCTTTTTGTGAGAGAGAATTGGGAGCCAAATCTCATTAAGGCAAAAAGGTTTTTCTGAGATCTTTCACCTTTATAAAGTAACAAAGGACTACTTACTACAAATGGAGAAGGAAATCAGACCAAAACTGCATGCTGCATTTGTGCTTGAAGGTGGAAGTATTGGAAGCAAAAATAGATCTATACATTGCTTTTTCAAGTCTCAACAAAGGATTCACTGCAGCTTAATAATACATCTTTCTCACTTTCTAAGGACTTTCACATAATTATATTTGATCCCCAGAAGAAATCTGACGCAGGTAAATTTTATTTTTTCCACTTTATTAATGATAAAATAAAACACAGAGAATATAAAACATTTGTCCAAGATTACAAGTCCAGCAAGTTATAGAATTGGGACAGAGCCCAGGTCCCCTGATTATAAAAGTCTAGCACTGTTTTCAGTAAATAAAGTTGTGGGCCATAACTGAGAAATGAAAGGCTGCCAAGAGATTACTTGATTTATATAGCAATTGGTAAAAGTAATCTAGGAACAATGTCTAAAATTTAATTATGTTAAACCTGCAGCTATTCATCTTCCCACAAGCTAAAATCACATATCAATTGAAGTTAGTATGCTCTTTTGTTCCCCACCCTGGAAGACACACTATGCTGTCTAAGTGAGCGATTTGCAATGGGTGCACAGCAAGAGGCACACCAGTGTGCTGCAAGAACTTTTAAAACATGCGATGGCTGACTGTTTAGTGAGGGGCACTGGCCTCTTTTCCCTTAGATTATCAAATTTAAAAAATGACAACAACAGCCATCTGGTGTGAATATATATCAATATTACACCTATTTTTGTCAGATCAGCAAAACATGCATTTTTTTGGTGTGCTGTAGAATTTTAGTAATTAGTTTATGTGTGCGATGACACAAAGAAGGTTGAAAATCACTAACCTAAGTAGTTAACAGGATATTTTGGGTTTTGTGTATTAACATAGACTTGAGAGATTTCTCTGCCCCCATTTCCACACTATTTCACAATTTAATATGTCTTATAGCCTTGGGTGCATTAACAAATCTTAGCTAAGTTTTTTAAATTACTTAACTAAGTAATTTTAAAGGTTTTCTAAACCTTTAAATTAGAGAAAGTTATATCTACCACAAACCACAGATATGAATAATAACAAATATGATAAAGTGAGTATAATAAAAGGGATCAACTGTTACTGATCAACTACAGTGGATGGTAACTAGACTTACAGTGGTGATCACTATGTAGTGTATACACAGGTTGAATTATAATCTTATACACCATATATAAAACCTTATGTGTATATGATAGATATTGCATATACATGTAAAATCCTGTATACTAATTATACCACAATAAAAATAAAGGAAGAACAGGGAGGAAATAAAATTTCATATCAGGAAAGAAAAAAACAAATCAAACAACTTTAATATTGAAATACCCTGAGTAATAAAGAGAAAATTATATAATGCCAAATAAATTATTTCATCTTATTAAAATTTTTTAATAATTTCCAAAAATTCAACGAGACATAAAAATATGTAGATCCAACCTCGATTTTATTTTACTCATCATTTATACAGATAAATAATTCAGGCTCTCCTCCAAATTTCTGGTTATCCTGAATTCCTCTGTTCCTCACAATTTCCATCTAATTCCCAGTAAATCCTATTAGGTATAATTTGAATGTACATCCATAATAGGACCACACCACCTCAAAAACCTTCACTGCTAATAACCTCTACCAAGCTACCATTATCGCTCAGCCTCCTGTGTAGTTTTCTAGTTACCTACTCAACTTCATCACCCTGGCCCTTACTATTACACCTCAAGCCATCAGGACTTGCAGCCTTTTGACTTGCCTTTGCTGCACAATCTTAGGTTGCTCTTCTCCAGCTGGTTACGCAGCACATCTCTTCTTTTCCATAATCTTGCATCACTGTGAGGTCACCTGAATTCTCTATTTAAAATTACGGCACTGCATTACCCTAATTTCTGCTTTAACTTTGCTCCAGAGCCAATACCATAGTAGCACATTTATATATTTATCCTGTTTTCTTCTCTTGCTAAGACGTAAAGTTCTACAAAAGCAGGAAGATTTGTCTTCGTTTGAACTGATGTATGCCCAGGGCATGTAATAGAACTTTCCCAGTAGCAGACAATTAATATTTTTTGGAACACATTACCCTTTTAAAGTAATTTGAAAAATAAATTTATAGAATAACACAAATCTTTACTTGTTTAATAGTTTATTTACATGCTGCATTATCATATAAAACTTGCTACCATTAAGTATTGTAGAAATAATCTTAAAGAATACCTCGATAGAAAAAACAATCTTAGCAAAATTAGTTTTCTTAATATGTATAGTTTGTTTATATTTTGTCTTCTGTGAAGCTTCTGTTAATACTTCTGTGAAGTATCTTACATAAGATGACAACTTTAGAGGCATCTAAAATATAAAACTATTAGGTTGGTACACAATTATCTGTGGGAACATAACCAAAAAGTAAATAGCACTGAATTGATGCCCCTACCTAAGGGCATAAATAATATTTCACAGATGCCATTTCATGTTTAATCAGAGATAGATTAGACATCATATATATTTGGATTTCTGAGCCAGAAGCAATGGTTGGCAGTAACCATGCTCAAAATTCAAAATGATCTTCATTATCTGGAAAAGGATCATAAATAAATGTAATGGAATTAAGCCATTATAATACATCTAATGGGGGAGAACTGAAAAAATAGGACAGAAATACAATTTAAAAAAGCAAAATAATTTAATCTACACTATACTATTTATTAGCCACTGCTCTAGACAGATCATAGGGATACAAAATGAGTAAGCCATAGCACCTACCCTCAAGAGCTTTCTTTTTTCCCTGCAAGGAGGCAGGAATAAACAATAAAGTAAAATGTAAACTACAAGCTCAAAAATTCCTTGGGTACTGAAAAAGAAGCATACAAACAATAGAAACACAATGGGAAAAAATAATTATCAGTGAGACCATTATTTTGTGACCTTCCTCTTAGCTCCAGCACAGTCACACCACTTTTATCCCTATGCCCTTTTTCCAAATTATCAGGAAAAGCAAATATATTGTCTCCATTAAGCCAAAAGATTGGATACCTACTGTCTAACTCTGCTCCAATTAGCAATGAGTCAGGAAGGGGTGACTGAAGGCGAATGGTGTGCATTTCTCCCAGAGAGGGGCTTGAGCAAAACAGATCCCAAGAATACTGAGGTACAAAAAAGTGCTTCTATATATTATCTATAAATGCTGAAGAGAATTGATGAGAAAGTACAAAAATTCAAGCCACTTGCTTGCTTTTTCTCCCTTAATGGGTACAAAAAAAATTGTATTCTTTACTTATTCAATCAGTACCCTAGTTCAGTTTTGCTGCTCATTTGCACAATCAGCAGACTCCTGAAAAGACTTCCAGTCCTAGAGAATGGAAAGATGATATTGTGCTTGAGTTTTGGAGAATGTTAAAGCATAAACGCAAATTACAAATTTCAAGAGATTTATTTGAAACTTGAGGACAACCTCTTTTCTGATTTTGGGCTAATTACTCAATGAGAGAAAATAGGTGGAGAAGATTCCTGGTTTTAAAGGGAGGCTCATTATTATTTGTATAAATAGGTTTCACCTGAAACAAAGAGCTTCCCCCTCTATAAGATCGAACAAACTCAAGAGACTAACAATATCTAGTGGAACTAGCAGTAAATGCAGTAAATCTTAGAAAATCTTAGACAAGTGTTTTTGATGTAAAGACCAAAAGTATATGATATTTAAGACTATAGTAGTCATAAAACAGATATGAGGTAAAACAAATACCAGGTTCAAGTATCTATTTCAAAATCTCCTTTTAGCTTCAGGTAAGTCACTTAGAAATTGCAGCTGAGGGAGTTTGCCATTCTGTTTAATTGTGAGGAAACGACTAAATAATACCCTAATGACCCTACCAGAAGTGTTATTTCTCTGAAGAAAAACTAAATGTATCAAATCGATTTTTAGGATAACAACTTACTCTTTACTATCATTTTAGTTTTGACTTTTGGTAGAAAGATTCCTTCTGTGGTCCCCCCAAAATCTTGCAACTGCATTTTCCATAAGTTGTTTGAAACCGTTTATGTTTAGATAGTTAACAAGTCACCAGGGAGTTTGCGGATGAGAAAAAGCACAACCCTAAAAGTAAGCCCATGTTTTTATAAAGAACGCCTGCTGTTTTAAGGTCATGCGCCACGAAGCTGTGGTTAGTGAAGAAATTAGTCATGAAAACACAGCCGAGCACAGCAGGGATCTATTATGCATGAACCACTTTCATGTTTTTGTTTATTTGGAGTAAGATAGATTGTGAAAGTGTTGAAATTTCCTCATGGTACATAACTTTAGGGGAGTGCCTCTCTTTACTCCCCAACACATCATGCTAATGAGATTATTCGGAAGATAAGATCTTTGTCCAAAACTAAAAGTAAGCAAGGGTTTCAACACATGGGAAATTCCAAATGTGCAAACATGAAAGTTACCACACCCACAACTGAATATTCAGTTTGTTTTTCTCAAAATAAGTGCACATGTACATCTGAGTTGTAAGAAAAAAGTGGATATGGCTCCCCAAACATGAATAAGAAATGCTGGATTTGGTGCAGATAGGCCTGCCTACTCAGAATATTACAAACCCTAAACGGGAGAACTTAACAAACATGTTCAGTATTCCTTAGAGGAATAATTTTCAAGCTCCTGTAATACATTTAATATACTAGCAGGATTTGGAGGAATTTGGTAAAGGGCTTAAAATTTTTAGAACAAGTTCCAAATAACTCTCTTGAATTTGTAGTTAATTTATTGTTCGCCTACACCACCCACAGTTCACATACACCTTACTTTATAGTATATGCTAAAGGTTTGATAATCCCTTATCACTTCAAATTCTAGTTCTATTTGGTATTCTGTGAAATCAATTATTTTTCAGTTGTAACTAATGATAAGAATCGTGAAAGTCTAACCTATCTTTCTGTTAGATGAAGTGTGTGTTCTGTCGGGTGTGTTTAATAAATAACCCCCTCCACCCAAATTACACTTCCACCTCATAGGTGTCCTCTTTAAAAATGCAGAGATTATTTTAAAGGTTCCTTTTTAACGTTACAGTGCACACATCCTACAGAGATAATAATGTTAAATCAGGAACACCTTGTGAGAATAAGTTTATACAAATCCCTCCCTTCGAGTCAAGGCTAGAATACCATGAGGACCTAGAAGACTGGAAGAATAGAAAGATTGAAGTGGTGAAATTGTTTAGGAAAGGAAATGAAGCTATAAAAGTTTATACAATGCATAATGAATCATTATAGCATTTATTCCTTAATTAAGACAAAGTGAAGTACCTCAAAAAATTATGATAAGTAATCTATAATAATGGGGAAAATAAGCTGATTATATGTGTGTGTGTGTGTGTGTGTATGCAATGTAAATGGATTTCAAAGATAAAGTATTACATAAAAGAAGCCAGAAACAAAAGAGTACTTACTGTATGGTTACACTCATATGAAGACCAAAGAGACATGAAAGTAGTCTAGAATGGTAGAATTCAGAAAAATGATTAACTTCAGGAGGGAGGATGATGACTGGAGTGAGGTGATACTAGAACTCTATATTCATATAGATTATTATCACATATAATGTTATATAAGAACAGTTATATATCACTAATTTATCATAAATACTCTGAGAGCCAAGTATGCAAACAAACTTCACGGTTGCCTTCTTTGGTCCCTACCTCCTGCTATTTTTGTCTTGTGTAATTCCTTCCAATTGAGTATGGATTGAAACTAGTGACTTGCTTTTAATAAATATAATGTAGCAAATTATTTCTGTGTTTAGGTTACATACAATACTGACTTTGATCTTGTTAGCAGGCTCACTCTTTTGCTGACTGTTGTAAAGCAAATTGCCATCTCGGAGAGGTTCACTGGCAAGGAACTGAGGGCAGCCTCCGACCAATTGCAAGAAACAAACTGAGGCCTTCAGTGCAAAAGCACTAAGTGATGCTCAGATTCCTTATTCCTTATTCCCACAGAATAAGACATAATAAGTGTGTGTTTTTTTTAAAATGATAAGTATTAGGCAATTGGTTACATAGCAATAAACAATACACCAAGCAAAACATGTTTGTAACATAAATTAACCAAATGAGCTGCAAGTTCTGGACAACTGAAAAGTAAATAATAGTATAAAGCAGGTTATTCACAGTTATTTTTTTCCTACAACTTATATTCTATTAGAATTAGATGTACATATAGTCATACTTTAGGTTTGTATTGGATTATGGAGTTTCCCAGGATGTGGGTCTCTCAGTTTTAAAAGCAGGACAGTCTTGGGCAAACCAAAACAATTGGTCACCCTTCATATTGGCCATAGAATCCTTTTCACTATGTATTTTGTTCTTAAAAAATAACAGATGCTTAATATTTTTATATGATTTAATTTTCCATATAAATATTTCAAAAACATATATTTCTCATCTAAATTAAGAGATGCAAGAAAAGAAAGTCATGAAGATTGTTTTCTCTTTTCACTTTTTTTCTTTTCATTCTCACTCTCATTCTCTTTATCTCTATCTATCTCTCTCTCCCTCTCTCTCACTCTTGGCAAGAAACCAAGATATGAGAAATCAGAGTTATTATAATATTTCAATAAAATAAAGCTTTGGGACTCTCTTTTAGAGAAAATGTCAGAATACATTGCTGTTAATGATGACAAAGCCTTGCTGAGATGCCATGAATCAAATAAGTAAAGGTCACTTTTGAGCAGAGTTGTCATCACCAGTCAGTCTCACTGCAACAATTTTCATTTTGGTGACATTTACAGGAGGAAGAAAGAAAATAATGAGCTCTCTGAACACGCTCTCCGAACACAGTTGTTCTTATAAAGGAAATGGCATCCTCTACTATAAAACTTATAGAAAAGACTATGCCATTTCTTCATGACCATCCTCTTAAACACACAGTCCATCTCTCCATCTTTGTCTCTCTGTCATGCTGTCTCTCCCTCTCCCTCATACACACCCCCACACACACACATATGTCCCCAAAACTTTTTCATTCCACATATCTCTTTAAATATTGTACTCTCAAAAAGAGTAGAAAGCAAACATTAATTGCTCAATGGTTGTTGTATATCCTTACTAATGGTTAAAGAAAATACAAAGTAAATCACAAATTAATGACTTTAAATTTTATTTCAACCTTTCATACATATATTTCATTTGTTTGTTTAAAAATAATGAATATTATTAAATACATTGAATCTGATAATTTCCTGGGAGAGCTAATAATTAAGCCTAGTAATGACCATAAATGTAGAGTTGAAGTCTCCCTTCATCAGATGATTTGGATAGCACTCAGTCTAATTTTCTGAAGTTATTCATTCCATTAATTTGAAGATTGTCTGAAATTACTACTACTATTATTACTTTGGGTTGCATCATTAGAAGCCATAGAAAATTAAGAAACCCTATTTAAATGCAATTAGATCACTTGGAAGAGAGTGTATATTTATCCATTATTATCCATTAACCCATTGATATAAACAAATTAATCATAAATGTCCTATTTATACCTTAGAAGAGAACAAAACTGGAAAATTATAAAATAAGATCAGCTCATTTTTCCGAGAGGAAAAATGTGAGGTACATGTGGTTTCTTTGCTTCAGGATTACATAAGAACCATCAGGAATAGTCTGAAAACTGGTACGGATGATTGATCCCAAGGGAAGGCAGTATTTAATCTTAAAAATAAGAGACTTGGTTTATATTGTACCCGGATTTTAAGTTTTGTCAATACACTCTTCGAATTAATTCTTCTATGATATTGTATTCAGTTATGCACAGCTGGGAAAACAAAAACACAGTCTTGTGTCCTAACATGGAAAACTTCACTTGGAGGGGCACTGGGATCTCCTTAAGAATGGTTAATGTTTCAACACATCTGCACGACACCTTGTAAATACACACACAACCTCTGCTTTTTCTTAACCAAGCATCATATTCTCTGATCTTTCTGGCAATCTGGTGAAAGGAAATCATTTCCCTGTCCGAACTAAATTTTTAGAACCCTGGAGTACACACGGTTAACATTTTTTAAAGAGGGTTAGATCCCTTGGAGCTGAAGAAACTTAAAAAGACAAATTACATTCCTGCAGAAGCATATCTAAAATAATTCACTATATAATGATCTCAAGTAAAAGCTTTTGAGTAACTTCCTTGATGGATTGTGGTACTTAGCTGCACCCAGTGTAAAGACATCCACGTAGCTCACATCTGTCCTGCTTTATAAAAAGTAAATGATCACCATCATCAAGAAAGCAGCAGAGCGCAATGTTTTACCCCTGCAGCACCTGGAGCCACTGCCAGGGTTCAATGTCCCATCTGTCAATTACCAGCTGGGTGCTCTTGGGAAAATTATTCAACCTCTCAATTTCCTCAACTGTCAAAAGAGCCACACTAGTTAAAAATCTGAATGGATAAAATTGGCACTTAGTAGGAGCTTTCAAGTAGATAAATTGAGGGGGAATACTGTAGAAGTTAAAAGTATGCTCATCCCAAATCCAATAGGCACAATCTTAAATGGAAAAGTAGAGGATCTGAAGAAATGGACCAAGAAACATAACAGATTAGAGAATTATACTATCAAGGAGCAATGGGTATGTCACTGCATGTAGAATTGAAAATCAGATTGACAAATCCACTAAATTTCTAGAGAACTCTTACAACAACAGAAACACCAACTGAGACCATGAGAAATTATACCCTAAAACAGCCACAGGGCCAGCCTTCTCATTGCAGAAAGCAAGCTAAGAAAGCTGATCAGCTTCCAAGGAGCCTGTGCTACTTCATAGTCACTTCATGTGTTGCTAATGATGAAAACCTCTGAAAGAGAATGATGATGTAGAAAGCTACTCTCAGTGTACAAAAACAAAAACTTAACATAGGATATTTCAGCAACCCCTGAAAATATCTGCCTGAAAGGATTTCAGAATTTTCAATAACCAGTTTTTGCTGCGCTTCTCTGATTTTCCCCATTCTCAGTAGGAGTATTTGTTGAATTTTTCCTGTCCCTGAACCACCATTGTATATCTGTTGTGTTGACAGTGGCACGACTTGTATTTTTAGTTCAAAGTTCTCTGGTTCAAGAAGAGCCATATGTGGGCCTTATTTCGAGACTACTAGGAATTACCCCCTCAGGTGGCACCTGCTGTAAATTACCTAACTGTCTTGGACTTTGATCTTGATTTTCTGATTGAATGGGGCTTTTGTCTTTTCTTCTTTGAGGAGAGAATGAGTGAATTTGGAGCAACAACAACAAAAGCAAAAAGGACAAACACGATGTATGATCAGTTGGAAAATACTAGTTCACTGAGTTATGCAGCTCTTCCAAAGAAGAATGTTAACACTTTTTCTTATATATCACCACCAGTTGTGTCAGATAAGTCATTAAGTATTGAGAAACTATTGAGTGCACATTGGCAGAACAAGTATGTCTAAATTTTAATTTTTACTTGGAAACTCAAATTTTATCATTCTTTCAGAGATTTACATCTTTAGCAAAGATGTGAAGTGAAGCGAAGTGATATATGCTCCTTGGAGGCCAAGCAGCTTTCTTACCAGCTCCCTGCTCTTAGAAGGTTGGCCCAAGAAGACAGAAACAGTGACTCTTTTCGGACATAAAATAATTGAGTTTCATAAACTCAGGATTTCTCTCCTGTATGTGCAGGTATTATCTGGACCTCTCTGGCTTGTGAGAATACAGGTAAGAGGAACCAGCTCAAGCAAATAAATGCTCATGCTCAGCTTTCTGCTGTTACTGTGAATAACAAATTAAACTTTGTCTCTGACCCATGAGCCTTGTATTTTCTACTACTTAACACTGTGACTGGATGACTTGTTAGCTTTTAAGGAAGAATGAAAATATCAGACTTGTCACTGATTATGACTGTTATAGGGGAGGGCATAAATGATGTCATTGAATAAGGCAAAGCATAATCACCTCATAATAAATTACGTCACATGAAATTGTACCTTCTGATTTCATCACCTTCTTTATCTTTATCATATGAACAAACTCATACAGACATGGATTGAGGCAAAAAGGACTACATAATATACATACATTAGCTCAAATGTTTGCATATTACCAGTTGACTTAATATTCCATATCCTTATTGATTTTTAACATTTTCATTTATTTGTTATTAGAGATGTCAAAATCTACCAATAAGATGTATGTCTATAGTATTGTTTATAGTTTTATCAGTCTTTCGCTTTATTTATTTTTTGGCTTGAATTAATTGACATATAGAAATTTTTAAACTTTTTATATTTCATTGGTAAATCGAGTCTTCTATCATTATGTGGTGACCATCTTCATTTCTCAACTTGAAGTCTAAAGTATAAAATTATATAGCTATACCATCTTTCTTTTGGTTACTATTGAACTGGTAAATGTAAAAATATGCACTCATGTATGTATATGTATATGTGTATGGATGATTACTTTACTCTCAAACTTAATTCACCCTTTTAGGCATGTTTCTTATAAGCACCATATTGTATTGTTTTTGTTCTACTTTGTTCTAGTTTAAAATACTTATTTTTTAATAATTGGACTCCTTTATTTGACACATTAATGTGGGTTTATTTCCAAAATCTGGTTGCATGATTTTTTTATTTGCCCATCTTTTTCTTTTTTTCCAAAAGATTTTATTTATTTTTAGAGAGAGGGGAAGGGAAGGAGAAAGAGAGGGAGAGATACATCAATGTGTGGTTGCCTCTTGTGTGCCCCCTGCTGGGGACCTAGCCTTCAACCCAGGCATGTGCCCTGAATGGGAATCAATCCAGAGATGCTAAGGCTCACAGGCCAGCACTCAATCCACTAAGCCACACCAGTCAGGGTTTATTTGCCCATCTTTTTCAATTTCATTTTTTAAAATTGTTTCTTATCTTCTTGGTGATTAATTTTTCTAATTTTATTTTATCTCTACTTGCTTGTTATAATTTTTTCTATTCTTAATTTTTAAGAAAATTTAACATGCATATTTCACTCACCAATATTTAAAATTAATAATAATTAAAATCCTTTAAGAATGCCAAAAAACTTTAATCTATATTCATTGTATCCCAAATCACATTTTATTTCTCAGTTCTTTCCTGCATTTTAATCTTAAAAGACTTTTTAAATTGTTTTATATGGAAAATATTTATGCCCGATATTTACTGCTTTCATGCATTATTTACTCAGTGCTGTCCCTTGTATCTCATGTCTCCTACTAGGATTCCAGTCTTCTTTTCTGAATTATAGCTTTTAATAAGTCATTTATTGGTGGTCTTCTAATGGTGACCTTTTTTTTTTGTTTGTTTTCATAATACATAATTATATTTTATTTTATTTATTTTATTTTTTTAATATATTTTATTGATTATGCTATTACAGTTGTCCCATTTCTCCCCCATCATTCCCTCCCACCCTGCACACCCTCTCCCACCCACATTCCCCCCTTTAGTTCATGTCCATGTGTCATAAGTTCTTTAGCTTCTACATTTCCCACACTATTCTTGCCCTCCCCCTGTCTATTTTCTACCCACTATCTATGCTACTTATTCTCTTTACCTTTCCCCCTCTCTCCTCCTCCCATGCCCCTGTTGCTAACCCTCCATGTGATCTCCATTTCTGTGGTTCTGTTCCTGTTCTAGCTGTTGGCTTAGTTTGCTTTTGTTTTAGGTGTGGTTCTTAATAGCTGTGAGTTTGCTGTCTTTTCACTGTCATATTTTTATCTTCTTTTTCTTAGATAAGTCCCTTTAACATTTCATATAATAAAAGCTGGGTGATGATGAACTCCTTCAACTTGACCTTATCTGAGAAGCGCTTTATCTGTCCATCCATTCTAAATGACAGCTTTGCTGGATAGAGCAATTTTGGATGTAGGTCCCTGATTTTCAAGATTTCAAATATTTCTTTCCAGCCCCTTCTTGCCTGTAAGGTCTCTTTTGAGAAATCAGCTGACAGTCTGATGGGAACTCCTTTGTAGGTGACTGTCCCCTTATCCCTTGCTGCTTCTAGAATTCTCTGCTTCATTTTAATCTTGGCTACTGTAATTACGATGTGCCTTGGTGTGTTCCTCCTTGGGTCCAACTTCTTTGGGACTCTCTGAGCTTCCTGGATGTCCTGGTAGTCTATTTCCTTTGCCAGATTGGGGAAGTTCTCCTTTATTATTTGTTCAAATAAGTTTTCCACTTGTTGCTCTTCTTCTTCCCCTTCTGGTACCCCTATAATTCGGATGTTGGGACGTTTAACGATGTCCCGGAGGTTCCTAAGCTTCTCCTCATTTTTCTGAATTCTTGTTTCTTCCTCGTTTTCTGTTTGGTTGTTAGTTTCTTCTTTCTGGTCCACTCCATTGATTTGAGTCCCAGTTTTCCTTCCATCTCTATCAGTGCCCCATGCATCTTCCTTCATTTCACGGATTGTAGCCTGCATTTTTTCATCTAGTTTGTGAGCAAAATCAACCAATTCTGTGAGCATTTTGATGACCAGTGCTTTGAACTGTGCATCTGATAGGTTGGCTATCTCTTCACTGCTTAGAGGAATTGGCTCTGGGGCTTTTATTTGTTTTCCGGTTTGAGCCATCTTTGGTGGGTTTTTTGTTGTTGTTGTTGTTTTGGTTTTAGTCTGGTCGCAGCTATTACGTAGTGAGGGGTGGAGCCTTAGGTGTTCCTCAGGGTGGGGCAGCCCAGTCGCCGAGTTGTGACGCTGTAGGTGGGGGCGGGGTCTGAGAGGGAACAATGGTGCCTGCTCCGCTCTCTCCTGGACTCCGGCCCTTTCCGCTGCTTCCCCTTCGCCTGGATTATCTGCGCACGAGCTCGTGCTGTTACTAGTGAAGAGTAGAGCCTCTGACGCTCCCCAGTGCGGGGCAGCCCAGTCGCTGGGTTGTGACACTTTAGGTGGGGGCAGGGTCTGAGAGGGAAGAATGGCACCTGCTCCGCTCTCTCCTGGATTCAGTCCCTTCCGCCACTTCCCCTCTGCCTGGACCGTCTCCGTGCGCGAATGTGGGACCACCTGGTCAGCCAGCCACCTTGTGCGGCCTCACTGGGTCTGCACAGTTGCCCCCCTGTGCCCGGGGACCGCCAGCCGCTGCCTGTGCACCTGCAGATGCTGCTTGCGTTCCCGGGTCCGTACCTCCACTTTCTCCTGCCGCGACTCCGCCCCTCTTACCGGTCTGGATGAATGATTGTTGGACTTCCGTACAGTTCAATTTTCTATAAGTTCTGGTTGTTTTCTTGTTTCTAAATATTTGTTGTCCTTAATTTTGGTTGTTAGAGGAGGCACAGCGTGTCCGCCTACTCCTCCATCTTGGCCGGAAGTTTAATGGTGACCCTTTTGATGTTTTAGTTTTTTCTTGAACTAATTTTATTTTTACCTTTTTGTTTTATCTTTTCCATGTTCCTTTTTCTGGGAAGTATATTTTACAATATATTCAATGCTAGATAATGGATGTTTTTAGCTCATCACTTTGAGGATATTTTTTCCCTTCTTTTATCTTTCATTGTTGTTGACAAGTCATTCATTGTCATTCATTTTTAAGCTACCATTTTTCTCTTTGGTGGTTTATGATTTTAATATAGTATCTATTCCTTTGAGATTTTGTACAAACACTAAGCTCTTTAAGTGGTTGTTAGTATATGTGAGTGATTAACCTGCTTGGTAATTATTTGACTTCATGTATTAGAATATTGTCATCTTTTATTGATTTTTTGGAAATTTATCAATTAATACTTCTTGAAATATTGACTCTTTATCATTTCATCTCTCCGGGCCTTGAAACACTGATTAGATATTAAAATTTTCACTCTACTCTCCATGTAATTTAATATCTCTATATTTTATGTGGTGGTCAGAATTCTATGGCAGTCCCAATATCTCTTCCTCTAGGGATTATACACACCCCACATAATTCCATGGGATAATCACTGGCATGATTATATTACATGGCAGGTTGACTTCAGAAAGACAGATTAATCTGGATGAAATGGACAAAATCAAGTCAATTTTAAAAAGGGAAGGAGCTCTTCCTGAAGAAGAGGTATAAAACTTTGGAGGCATTGGACCAAAGGGAGATTCTCTGTTGCTGGCTTTGACAATGAAGGATGCTGTGGTACCAAGGATGCAAGCAGCTTTTAGGGCCTGAGAGAAATCTAAGCCAGCAAGAAAATTAGTACTTCAATTCTTATTTTGGCTAACAACCTAAATGAGCTTTGAAGGCCTCAATCTGAGGGCCACAACTCAGCTGGCCACCTCCTTGATTTTTCAGCCTAGGGAGAGCAGAGCAGAGAATGTAGTTATGCCATGACTGGGTTTCTGACATACAGGCTGTAAGCTAATAATTGAGTCTTATTTTGAGCCACTAAATCAGCAGTAAATTTGTTACTCAACACAGAAAGATAATATAATTCTTTCTGGATAATTCCCTCACAGCTGTATTCTAACTCACAAATTACCTCTTCAGTTTTGTCTAATCCCATGTTAATAATAAATATTGAATTTATAATAATTATAACATTTTTCATTTCAAAAGTTTTATACACTATTTATTTATTTATTTATTTCATATTTTATGATCTCTTACACCTTAATGATATATTTCAAATTCATTTAAAATTTATTTTTAAACACAGAATTTTATCTCTGAAAATGTTGAAGTCTGGATTGAAGATGGGTTCTATAGCAAAGAATTTCATGTTCTTCTGCCTAGTGCTTAGGGGAATTATCAAAGTAAAAATAATTTCAACTGAGTTTTTGGCTTAAAAATGTGGGGACCACTTAGGTGGTGTTGATTCTGACTGAAATCCTGGGTAAATATTGGCAAATGGTTACACATTCTCAGAGGAGTCTACTGTCTCTCCAAGTAATACAATTATTTGAGAAAGACAATCTTCATCACTACCCTGCGGACAGGATTGTGATTAAAGTGAGGAAGATGTAGTACTAGTTTATCCTTACAAAGAGGATATAGCCTTTTAGGCTCCAAGCTTTAGGGAATAAATTCTCCTATTTGATTCCTCACATAGAATTTGTTTACCATCCCGTATGTTTTAACTTGTTAGATAATGAAAATACAAGCTTAGGCAATAACCTTAGGAGATTGAAAAAAATACTAAAATCAGGTGCATGGGCATTTACCATGAATAAATCCAAATTTATTTCTTTGTTTATCATAATAGATTTTAGTCCTTAGAGAAAGTTTTTGAGATTTTCTCAATTTATTTAAATTAAACTACATTTCTTTGAATATTATTATCATATTTCTGGGTTTTAGAAAAATTATATGAAATCATCTATATGCTTTCTATTTCATTCCAGCAATTCATAAAACACCATGTACACCAAATGTTCACTATATAATATTTCAAAGCTTTAAGAATGATATTTCTTCTATAAAGCAATATATTTTAGAAACTAATTAATTGTAACATGTATATCAAGTATACAATTAAACACTGTGATACTAAAATCATTACCAAAATTGGTCATTAGCTAATGATATACTTTTATTTAAAGGAGATAGGATACCGCACATCAAACTGGTATTGCTATATTTTAAATGAGGGAAATATAAAATAACTTTAATTAGAATTAAATTGAATTTAAATATTATATTTATGAACAAAATAAAATTGTGATTATTTTTATTTTTCATTTTATTTGAAAAACTTATAAGTTTACTATTTAAAAGTATGTATCTTAGTTTTTAATATTAAAATCCTCCACAAATATTTGCCCAATCACAAAGCAGCAGATGTTTGAAATCCAGAGTGTGAAAGAAATATAGGCAATATGTTAATATATGATTTTAAGGTATTCATTCAGTTAAACGTAGCTTAACATTTATTGCTTATTCTAGAATATTGATAAAGTCAATAATATTTTGACTGTAAGATAATAGTATTTTTTCATTTTAAGGGGTGGCCTTTAATTTGTAGATAGAGAATTAATATTTTAATTATAATTAAAATGCAGTTGGCTCTTGAATAGGTTTGAATTGCATGGGTCCACTTACATGTGGATTTTTTTCAATGAATATGTACAGCACTGTAAATGTATCTTCTCTTTCTTATGATTTTGTTAGTATTTTCTTTTGTCTAGCTTACATTATTGCAAAAATATGGTATATAATGCATATAGCACACAAAATCTGTGTTAGCAGACTGTTTTTGTTATTAGTAAAGCTTTGGTCAACAGTAGACAATTAGTAGTTATGTTTTGAGGAAGTCAAAAGTTACATGTGGAGCCCTGGCCCACATGACTTGGTTGATTGGAGTGTCATCCTACGCACCACAAGGTCACAGATTTGATTCCCAGTCAGGGCAGATACCTAGGAAGTGGGTTTGATCCTGGGTCAGGGTGTGTGCTAGAGGCAATCAATCTATGTTTCTCTCTCATCTATGATTCTCTCTCATTGGTTTTTTTTCAGGATATTTCAAAGTTTCTCTCTCACCAATGTTTCTCTTTCGTTGATATCTCTCTCCCTTTCTTCCTGTTTCTAAAAATCAATATATGTATCCTTAGACAAGAACTAAAAATAATTATACATGGAGATCTGACTATACACGGTCGTGGACATCCCTAACCTCCATGTTGTTCAAAGGTCAACTATACAAAGCTATAGTCAATATGATAGACTATATTTTTTCATAATTTAAAAACATAATATTTGTATGTTCTTTATAGATCAATAATTTAATGATTTTATTACTTCTAGATGTCAACTGTACTGATGGAGTGTTGCAGTTTGCAGAAAAATTGGAAAAATGGATAAATAGCATCTTCAATATGAAGTAATTAGAATATGAACCATTGTTAAATTACAGCAGGTCCTATGCCTAATTTTTTGAAAATTAATTTTTGTATATTCTATACAGCACTGCTATCTTTAATGAGTGACTGCACATTTTTTAATTAATGAATTTTATCAAGCCAATTTTCATTATCCTAGAAGTGAAAAAATGAATATTATTGGAAACCATATTAAAACATTGAAAATAGAAAAAGAATAAGTTAGTCCATCTTTGACCAGACCAGTTAAAAGATCAGTCTCTCTATATTTGCAAGAGCATGGAAGTTAAGTGACAGAAATTCTGCCATAGGAATATAATCTGATCTTGAAATAATACCATCTTTCTTCAATGAGAAATAAAAACCAGAAGATTATCAGTCCAGAAACTAAGAACTGTATTCCAGGACCAATCTGGAATTAAAATTAAATTGTAAGGAAATCATCCTGTATAACACTAGCTAGAGAGAAGCCTTATAACCAAGAGCAGACAGAAGAAACCACTTTACCACAACAAAACTGGTAGGAAGTATGGAAAATGTGTGAAAGGGCTGGCTGGTCTCCCAAGGGCAGCAGCTAAAATGCTGGAAGAATATTTCAGGGGCTGGGAGTTCCCCCTGAGAAGTATGGGGTCAAAACCCCAAATTGGGCTCTTCGGCCTTTACCGCCAAAGCTGGGAAAGGAACCCAGATAAGATCCAGCAGTGTAGAGCAGCAGGGTTTTCTGTCTACCAGAGAGAGCTGGAGATGCAGAAAGCATCTTAAAGGACCAGCATACAAAATGTGTTTGCAGCCACTTACTGTAGGCTCTGACAGAGGGAGGGCAGAGGAGACTAAAGACATTTAAAGAGAGTCTGGTGTTGGTGACTCTGGGAGGAAAACTGAAGGTACAGCCACCAAAATTAATGTGCTGAGTCATTCCTCAGATTTCAGGGCCATCTTTCTCAGGAAGAGCACTCCTCTGCAAATGGCATCAGCCTGAAGGAAAGCAATAGCTCTGTCCACAGGAATTACTCTGCCCCACACTGTGGTGCTTAAGCTGGGCTACTGATTACAGCTTCAGGCTATATCATTGATTAGTTTAACAACTAAGGTGGAAAATACAAAGAAGCAGCCAAAATGGGAAGACAAAGAAACAAACCTCAAATGAAAGAACAAGAAGAACTAGATGAAACAGAAGCAAACAATTTATCAGAGAGAGATTTTACAGTAATGATTATAAGGATACTGAACAGCTTGAAAAGAGATATAGAAAACATAAAAAAGGACCAATCAGAATGAAAAATGAAGTGTCTAAAATAAATAATAAACTGGAAGGAATAAACAGTAGGTTAGATGAAGCAGAGGACTGAATCAATGATTTGGAATACGAAGTAGAAAAAACACCTAGGCAGAGCAACAGACAGAAAAAAGAATTTTAAAAAATGAGAAGAGCTTAAGAAACCTTTGGGACAAAATGAAGTGTAACAACATCCACATCATAGGAATGCCAGAAGGAGAAAAGAGTGAGGAAGGGACTGAGAACTTATTTGAAGAAATAATAACCAAAAACTTTCCTAATCAGATGAAGAAAAAAGACATATATCCAAGAAGATCAGACCCAAAAAAGCTGGACCCAAAGAGGCCTACAGAAAGACACATTGTAATTAAAATTGCAATGCCTAAAGACAAAGAGAGAATCCCAAAATCTGCAAGAGAAAAACAGGTAGTTATAAGATTGACATCTGATTCTTCAACAGAAACATTTCAGGACAGAAGGGAGTGGCATGAAATATTTAAGGTAATAAAAAGCAAGGACCTGCAACAGAGGTTGCTTTACCCAGGAAGGCTATCGTTAAAATCAAAGGAGAAATAAGGAGCTTCTCAGGCAAGAAAAAGCTAAAGGAGTATGTTAACACCAAACTAGTGCTGCAACAAATGTTAAAGGGCTTTCTTTAAGGAGAAGAAGAAAAATATAAAGAAAAGAAAAGAAAAAACAAAATTGTCAAACAATAAAATGGCACTTCATACAGATCTATCAGTAATCACTTTATATATAAATAGCTTTAAAGCTGCAACCAAAAGTCTTAAGGTAGCTGAATGGATAAGAAAACAAAATCCATATAAATGCTGCCTTCAAGAGACCTATCTCAGATTGAAAGATATGCACAGACTAAAAGTAAAGGGATGGGAAAAGATATTTCATGCATATGGAAAGGAAAAAATAAAGCTGTGCTAAGAGTACTTATATCCAACAAAATAGACTTTAAAACCAAGGCTATAGACTTTAAAACCAAGGCTATAGAAAGAGACAAATAAAGTCAGTACCTAGTGATAAAAGGAAAAATCTAACAAGAGGATATAACCCTAGTAAACATTTATGTACCCAATATGGGACCACCTAAATATATGAAGTGAATCTTTTTTTAAAGATTTTATTTATTTATTTTTAGACAGAGGGGATGGGAGGAAGGAAGAAAGGGAGATGAACATCAATGTGTGTCTTGCACACCCTGTACTGGGGACCTGGCCCACACCCAGACATGTGCCCTCAGGGAAAATTGAACCGGCAACCCTATGGTTTGCTGGCCAGTGCTCAATCCACTGAGCCACACCAACCAGAGCTATAAAGCAAATTTTGATGGACATAAAGGGAGAGACTGACAGAAATACACACGTAGTTGGGGATTTTAACATACCATTGATGTCACTGGCTAGATCTTCCATACAGAAAACCAACAAGTAGACAGTGGCCTTAAATGATCCACCGGATCACATGGATTTAATTGATATCTTGAGAACATCACACCCAAAATTTGCAGAATATGCATACTTTTTAAGTGAACATGGAATGTTTACTAGGATAGACCACATGTTAGAACACAAAATAAGCCTCAATAAACTGAAGAAAATTGGAATCATATCAAGCATCTTCTCTGACTACAATGCTATGAAACTTGAAATAAATCACAAGAAAAAACACTGGAAAACATTTAAAGACATGGAAGCTAAATACCATGTTATTAAACAATAAATGGGTCAATGACAAGATCAAGGAAGAAATCAAAAGATACCTTCGCACAGAAGAAAATGAAGATATAACAATTAAAAATCTATGGGACACTGGGAAAACAATCCTAAGAGGAAAATCCACAGCATTACAGGCCTATCTCAAAAAACAAAGAAAAGCTCAAATAAACAATTTAACTTCACACTTAAAGGAATTTAAAAAATAACAACAAACAAAGCACAAAGTGAATAGAAGGAAGGAAATAATAGAGATCAGAGCAGAAATTAATGAAATAGAATTAAAAAAATGAAACAAAAGATCAATGAATTTAAGAGCTGGTTATTTGAAAAGAGAAACAAGATTGATAAACTTTTAACCACCAACAGACACTGAAATTGAGAACAGTCTGACGGTGACCAGAGGGGAGAGGGAAGGGAATTTCAGGGGAAAGGGGGAAGGGTTTAGAGCAACAAGTATAAAGGACACATGGACAAAAACTATGTGGGGGTGGAAATGGGAGGGAGGTAGGGAGGGCTAGGGTGGTGGGCTGGGGGGGAGTAAAAGACAGAAAATTGTACAAGATCAATAATTTAAATAATACTGATTAAAAAATAAAATAAAACTGAAAAAAATAAAAATAAAAATCCTATTTAAAAAAAAAAAAACTTTTAACCAGACTCACCAAGAAAAAAGAGAAAGGACCCAAATAAAATAAAAAATGAGAAAGGACCCAAATAAAATAAAAAATGAGAAAGGAGAAATAATAACTGTCACCAAAGAAATACAAAGGATTTCTTTGTATATAAGAAAACATTATGAGCAACTAAGTGCCAACAAACTAGAAAACCTGATGAAATGGATAAATTCCTAGAAACACATAGTCTTCCATAACTAAATCAGGAAGAATCAATGAATCTAAATAGACAAATTACACCTAGAGAAATTGAAATAGTAATCAAAAAAACTTCCTACAAACAAAAGCTCTGAACTGATGCCTTCACAGGTGAATTTCAGCAAACATTCTGAGAAGAACTAATACCTCTCCTTCTCAAACTATTTTATAAAGTTCAAGAGGAGGGAAGACTCCCAAACCCATTTTATGAGGCCAGGTTTACCCTAATTTCAAAACCAGATAAAGGCTTTACAAAGGAAGAAAATTATAGATCAATATACCTGATGAACATAGACACTAAAATCTTCAACAAACTACTACCAAACCAAATACAGCAATGCATCAAAAAGATCATACACCATGATCAAGGTGGATTTATTCTGGGAATGCAAGGTTGGCACAACATTTACAAATCAATAAATGTGATTCACCACATAAACAAAATGAAGGATAAAAACTGCATTATCATATCAATAGATGTAGGAAAAGGATTTGATAAAATCTATCATTTATTTATGATTAAAAAAAAACCTCTTAGCAAAGTGGGGATAGGAAGAACATACCTAAACATAATAAAGGCCGTACATTACAAATCCACTGCTAGCATCATACTTAACAGGCAATAACTAAAAGCATTCCCCCGAAGATAGGGAACAAGATAAGGATGTCCATTTTCACCTCTCTTATTCAACATAGTACTAGAAGTCCTAGCCACATCAATCAGACAGGAATAAATAAAAGGCATCCAAATTGGAAAGTAATAAGTAAACTTGTCATTATTTGCAGATGACATGATACTGTACATAGAAAACCCCAAAGATTCTACCAAGAAGCTACTAGAACTGATAAATAAATTCAGCAAAGTAGCAGGATATAAAATTAATATCTAGAAATTGAAATTGATTACATTTTTATATGCCAATAACAAACTAACAGAAAGGAAAATTAAGAAAGTGATCCCATTCATAATTTTTGCAAAAGATAAAACACCTAAGAATAAACCTAACAAAGTTTGTAAAAACCTTTACCTGGAAAATTATAAGATACTGAAGAAAATTGAAGAAAACACAAAGAAGTGGAGGCACATACAGCGTTCATTTATAGGAAAAATTAACATCATAAAAATATCCATACTACCCACAGCAATCTATACATTCAATACAATTCCTATCAAGATTCTAAAGATGTATTTCACAGAACTAGGACACGTTATTTCAAAAATTTATATGGAACCACAAAAGGCCCCACATAGCAACAGTGACCCTGAGAAAGAAGATCAAAGTTGGAGGGGTCACACTACCTAATATGAAACTATTATATAAGACCATAGTAATCAAAACAGCATGGTACTGACATAAAAACAGACATAGATTAATGGAAAGGAATAGAGAGCCCTGAAATAAACCCACACATTTATAGTTAATTAATATTTGACAGAGGAGGCAAGCACATACAGTGAGCTAAAGATAGTTTATTCAATAAATGGTGTTGGGAAAATTAGACAGATACATGGAGAAAAATGAAATTAGACCACCTTCTTACACCACACACAAGAATAAGTTCAAAATGGGTTAAATACTTAGATGTTAAACCTGAAACCATAAAAATCCTAGAAGAAAACATAGGCAGCAAAATCTTGGACATTGCTTATAGCAATTTTTTTTTTGTTTTTGTTTTTGAAATGTGCTTTGATTGTAACATGGTTTTAGATTTAGGGAAAAGTGTGAAGATGGTACAGAGAGTTCCCATACAATCCAACCAAGTTTCCCCTGTTATTGCCATCATAATGGCATGGTACCTTTATTATCATTAGTGAAGCAACCTTGATACGTTATTATTAACTAAAGCCCACACTACATTCAAACTTTCTTAGTTTTCCACCCATGCTCTTTTTCTGTCGGTGGTCCCCATCTAGGAAACCACATCATGTCTACTCACCATGTCTTCTTGTGCTCCTCTTGGCTTTGACAATTTCTTAGACTTGACTTTTCCTTTTTAAAAAATATATTTTATTGATTATGCTATTACAGTTGTCCCATTCCCCCCCATCATTCCCCTCCACCCTGCACACCCCCTCCCACCCACATTCCCCCACTTTAGTTCATGTCCATCTGTGATAAGTTCTTTAGCTTCTACATTCCCCACACTATTCTTGCCCTCCCTGTGTCTATTTTCTACCCACCTTCTATGCTACTTATTCTCTATACCTTTCCTCCCCACTCTCCTCCTCCCACTCCCCTGTTGCTAACCCTCTGTGTGATCTCCATTTCCGTGGTTCTGTTCCTGTTCTAGTTGTTTGCTTTTGTTTTAGGTGTGGGTGTTAATAGCTGTGAGTTTGCTGTCTTTTTACTGTCATATTTTTTATCTTCTTTTTCCTAGATAAGTCCCTTTAACATTTCATATAATAAGGGCTTGGTGATGATGAACTCCTTGAACTTGACCTTATCTGAGAAAAGCTTTATCTTCCCTTCCATTCTAAATGACAGCTTTGCTGGATAGAGCAATTTTGGATGTAGGTCCTTGCCTTTCAAGACTTCAAATACTTCTTTCCAGCTCCTTCTTGCCTGGAAGGTCTCTTTTGAGAAATCAGCTGACAGTCTGATGGGAACTCCTTTGTAGGTGACTGTCCCTTTATCCCTTGCTGCTTCTAGAATTCTCTCCTTTATTTGAATCTTGGCGAATGTAATTACGATGTGCCTTGGCGTGTTCCTCCTAGGTTCCAAATTCTTTGGGACTCTCTGAACTTCCTGGACTTCCTGGAAATCTGTTTTCTTTGCCAGATTGGGGAAGTTCTCCTTTATTATTTGTTCAAATAAGTTTTCCACTTGTTGTTCTTCTTCTTCCCCTTCTGGTACCCCTATAATTCAGATGTTGGAATGTTTAAAGATGTCCTGGAGGTTCCTAAGCCTCTACTCATTTTTTTGAATTCTTGTTTCTTTCTTGTTTTCTGTTTGGTTGTTTGTTTCTTCCTTATGGTCCACTCCATTGATTTGAGTCCCAGTTTTCCTTCCATCTCTATTGGTTCCCCATGCGTCTTCCTTCATTTCACATATTGTAGCCTGCATTTTTTCATCTAATTTGTGAGCAAAATCAATCAGTTCTGTGAGCATCATGATGACCAGTGCTTTGAACTGTGCATCTGATAGGTTGGCTATCTCTTCACAGCTTAGAGGAATTGGCTCTGGGGATTTCATTTGTTCTCCGGTTTGAGCCATTTTTTTTTCGGGGGGGGGGTCTGGTCGTGGCTGTTACGTAGTGAGGGGTAGAGCCTCAGGTGTTCCCCAGTGTGGCAGCCCATTTACTGATTTGTGATGCTGTATGTGGGGGCGGGGTCCGAAAAGGAACAATTGTGCTTGCTCTGCTCTCTCTTGGATTCCAGTCCTTCTGCCACTTCCCCTTTGCCTGTATTATCTGTACAAGAATGTGGGACCACGTGGTCAGCCAGCCGCCTTGTGCGGCCTCACTGGGTCTGCGCAGTTGCCACCCCATGCCCAGGGTCCGCTAGCCACCGCCTGTGTGCCTGGGATCTGTCTGCCACTGCTGCCTGTGTGCCTGGGTCTGCACCTCCACTTTTTCCTGCCGCAACTCCGCCCCTCTTACCGGTATGGATAGATGGTTGTTGGACTTCCGTACAGTTCAATTTTCTATCAGTTCTGGTTGTTTTCTTCTTTCTAAATTTTGTTGTCTTTAATTTTGGTTGTGAGAGAGGAGGCACAGTGTGTCCAATTATACCTCCATCTTGGCCAGAAGTCCTATAGCAATTTTTTATCCAATATATCTCCCCAGGCAAGGGAAACAAAAGAAAAAATAAACAAATGGGACTACATCAAACTAAAAGGTTTTTGATCAGCAAAGGAAATCATCAAGAAAATAAAAAGACAACCCACAGAATGGGAGAATGTATTCTCTGACATAACTGATGAGAGGCTAATATCAGAAATTTATAAAGAACTTACAAAACTCAACATCAAAAAAACCCCAATCCAGTTGAAAATGGGCAAAGGACCTGAATAGACACTTCTCCAAAGAGGACATACAAATGACCAATAGACTATGAAAAGATGCTCATCGTCATTAATCATCAGAGAAATGCTAATTAAAACTACTATGAGATATAATGTCACACCCATCAGAATGGCTATTATCAATAAATCAACAAACAATAAGTGCTAATGATGATGTGGAGAAAGGGGAACACTTTTATGCTGTTGGTGGGAATGCAAATTGGTGCCACCACTATGGAAAGCAGTATGTAGATACCTCAAAAAACTAAAAATCAATCTGCTTTTTGACCCAGTGAACCCACTTCTGGGAATATACCCAAAGGAACCCAAAACAGTAATTTAAAAGAATATAAACACCCCTATGTTCATTGCAGCATTATTTATAATCTCCAAGATATGGAAATAGCCCAAGTGACCATCAGTAGATGAGGGGATAAAAGAACTCTGGGACATTTACACAATGAAATACTACTTGGCCATTAAAAAGAAAAAAGAAAATTTCACCCTTTGCAACAGTATAGATTGACCTGGAGAGCATTATGCTAAGTGAAATAAGCTAGTCAGAGAAATAAGTACCATACGATTTCACTCATATGTTGAATCTAATGAACAAACTGAACTAACAAGGAAAATGGGACAGACTCAGAGATGGAGAGTAGGATGACTGCTAGTGGGTATGGAAGTTAGGGGGAGGAGGTATTGAGAAAAAAGGAAAAAGGACTCATGGACATGGACCACAGTGTGGTGATTGTGGGAGGGCAAAGGCTAAAGGATGATAGAAAAAATACAATAAAGATTAAATCTAAAAAGTTATAGAACAAGTATTATTCCTAATATTAAATGTCATCCATCTCTTTTTCTTCCCACTCTCTGGGACAGTCTGAGAATCCTTTACATATTCAAAAGGAAGATTTAGACAGCATATCTGCATTTCATTTCCTGATAATTTAGTGGTTTAAATTTACTTTGATACCCTGCATTTAACCTTCATAGCAGAAAATAAATCTATTTCCTCAATTATTTATCCACAATTTTTATTACTATATAATTTGTGGATATTGAAGTGGTTTAATTCACAAAGATAATCATACAATTTAAGGTAAATGAAGAAACTTATAATACAATCTAATTGAAATCTGAGGAAATAACCATATTGGATGATAGCTATCAAAACACATTAATATCTTGGCAATGCCAGTGCAGTATGCACATCAGCATTCTAAAGCTGTATATCAAAGGAAAGGCATCGACTGCTCAAGGGCATTTAAATACCTAACCACATAGCTAAAGTTATAATATTTTATCCACATGTTGCGTTCCTTTGACTTTTGGCTTTGTCTATCACTAAAAATGTTTTCCAGATGCCATCATTATTGTTAGAGATCCATTTCAAATTTTAGACTACCTAAGCTAAAGGAGAAAAATGTTTTAAAATAAAAAGTTTAAGGTATGAGCAAATCCTGGGAGGGAAAAATTTGATTGTCTTGGATTTATTTTCAGTTTTATACAAATACATAAAATGCAAATGCATTGGTTGAATTTTTTGGATCTTTGTAAGTCTGTGCTGTATGTCTTCACATTTTTACCATTAACAATAATTTCTTCAGAAAAAAATTTTAAATTTTGTTTTATTTGAATTATCTAGGTGAAGAACAATAAAAACATCCGTTTCCTGTAAAACTGTAAAGAAAATAAAGTGAACATTAAAATAATATTAAACAAAATTAAATGTCAAAGATTTATTATTTCACTATATGTACTATAAAAACAAGGGTTACATCTATGAGCATTTACTTATAATCGTGCTTTATTGGTTGATATATTAATCCTGGTTTTAAGACTTTATTTAATTATTTTTAGAGAGAAGGGAAAGGAGGGAGAAAGGAAGGGAGAGAAACATCAATGTGTGATTGCCTGTCACGTGGCCCCCACTGGGGACCTGGCCTACAACCCAGGCATGTGTCCTGACTGGGAATCGAAGCAGTGACTCTTTGGTTCATAGCCTGCACTCAATCCACCAAACTACACCAGCCAGGGTAAATCCTGGTTTTAGATGACAAGTAAATAATCCTTCTTTTACATTTAGAGAAAATATTAGACATCACAGTTATAGTAAATATGCTAATAGGTGTTTTCACTCCTATGCTTTGATTTGAATCATTCCTCATATATCTTTTGGCATACACACAATTCTAATATAAAAGAAAATGTCACAATTACTTTTCATTTATTAGGACTTATTCTATTTAAATAGTGATTTTAAATATTCAATATAAAGGAAAAACAAATGCTAATTTTATTTTTAAAATGATCAACTTAAAGAAATTTTTATTATGTATCTACAAAGTACCCAGTACTGTGCAATTCTGAATAAATTCAAAGAAATATTTGAATAATAAAAATTAAATATATTCACTTTTATTGAATACTTAATATTTTCCAGACACTATGCTAAGTACTCTAGATATGCTAAACTATCATAACAACTCTACGAGATAGTAACTCTTCTCTTTCTACTTTACAGATGAAAAATTAGTATTGAAACATTTTGTAATAATTTATTAGATAAGGGAAGTCCAAGAACAAACCACATGTGGTGACACAGAAAACTAGTCAGTATGTATTATCAAGAACATGTGGCTTAGAAATACTATAATTTCAGCCCCTTAGAGCTCTGGAAAAATAAGACAAGGCCTCAGTTTTGTAGGAACCAGGTTAAAACATAGGTTACTACGCTAGGAACTAAAACATAAGTGTATTGATGAGGGAACTAAGACCCAGATACTAAAGTAAAGGACTGTGTCACTAGGTCAATCCGAAAACCCATTAGTTAGATGAGGTCTAAGCACAGATTTGGCCTCAGCTAAGGTGAGCCACTAAATTATCTACAAAGTGAGGACGGTGACAACAGGCCTGAGTCTGTGAAGTGTTTGGGTGACCTCAGATGTGGTGAATGGAGCGAAATGTATATTTATTATTTGGGTCTAAAAGAACTATTAAATTTAGACTAGCACAGAAATAATTGTTTTCAATGGAGTCTTTTTCATAATCTGGTAAGAAACAAAATTATGTACTTATATAACCAATAGCTCCCTTAATGGATATCAAAAAGAATAAAGGTAAAAGGTAGGTTTCACATATTCATAATGAAACTGCCATCTTACCTTTTTATATGGTCTCCCACAGACCTGCAGTCTTAATTATGGGGAATGTGGTGGGTGGGTTATGGTGGTTATTTATTCTGACATTCATTCCTTCCACTTTCATTCACATGTTGAAGTGCCAACTCAGTGAAGTATGAAATTTGCAATTGGCAAATATACGTTCAGAATACAAAGTGAATATCAATAGAAAAGCATGGTATGTAGAGTCAGAGAAAAATATTTAACCAATACTTGTTGTTGAATCAGTGTCCCATCTGTTTTGCCTTTCCCTTATTCCCATTGCTTATGTCGTGGTCCCAATCCCTCAGTTGGCCTGTTTAGTAGGTGCCTTCAATTTTTATATCTCAATTCTATGCTTTTGTTACTGTTTTAATGTAGATCAAGTCATTTACTCCCAAACTGAAGAAACTTCTTCCACACCCACTGCCAAGATAATAAACTTCACTTTTCACATGGTCTTTGTAAATGTTCAAATTATCTTTAGATTTTAATTTCCCTGTATCCTTTTACTAACCTACATTTCCTAAAGGGCCCCCACTCACTCCCTGGTTTTTAGTATACTTAAGAGTCTTGTGCCCTATTACCATTATTCATCATCTGTCTACTTCTGACTCAATACCAGCACATCTTGGAAGCTATCACTGACCTCAGGAGCAACATTTATTTATCCTCCTTCTATATTCAAAAAACAAATCATTCAAATTAAAATGTCACTTTATGTGCCTTAAATTTATTTATTATCTATTCAGCCTTCCCTATTCTGTCATATGCTCATTGAGGAAAGGGAGAAACTAGAAAAAAATTTTAATTTTTAACTTTTCCTACATCTTGCATGACAAAGCATCCAATAAACATTTGTTAAATGGAATTGCATGGTTGAATTCAGATGCCTACATGTATGCCCACCCTTAGAACATCCTCAATAGCATTCTAGGTCGGTGGTATTATAAAACAAAAAAATAATGAAAATATAAATTATCTTTATGATCTTAATTTGGTAAACAATTCTTAAGGAGGAGAAAATAGAGAACTAACCATAAAATAATTGATTAATTTTACTTCATTAAAATTTAGAATTTCTGTTCCTCAAAATACAAATTAAAGTAAAAAGGCCCAACTGAGACTTGGGGAGTATATTTAACATATAATATCATGTAATATAATATAAATTTACTTACATAAATTATTTATATATTTATTTACATACAGGTATATGTAAATTATACATGCATAATTATATGTGTGTATATATATATACATATAATCTTCAATAAAGGACCATATCTAGTATACATAAGGTAGTCCTACAAATCAGTAATAAAAGACAAACAACTTATTTTTAAATGTGCAAGGTTCAAAAAAGAATCTTCAGAAAAGAGGATATCCAAATGCATAATCAATATATAAATATATACTTGCCATTTATTACCATCAGGAAAATAAAAGTTAAAACTAATTATGATACCATTCCATGTATAACATAGGAGGCATAAAACCTAAAAGGAAAAAAATAGCAAGTTTTGATAAGAATGTGGATCAAAAAGAATGTTCCAACGTGCTGCTGCTGATATAATGTAGTACAGACACTTTGGGCAATGGATGTGCCAACTAAACCTGAGCACATGTTGGGCCCTATGACCTGGCAGGGCCCTCCTGGGCTTCTATCAAGCACAAGGAGTGCATATACCTACCAGCTTATAGACACAAGAATGCTCATGTCAACTTAATTCACAATAGGCTAAACCTGTAATTAATCCAAATGCTTTTTAAATATCCATGAACTCATTTCTATAAAGCTCAAGAACTGGCAATACTAGTTAATGTCTTGTGATAGAATTAATACTTAAGATGAGAGTTTCCCTCTCTAGATGATATATTGATGCAATAGCTGGGAATCTCCTATGTCAATCAAGCTGCTGATTACACAGATGTATACCTATATTAAAATTCAACAAACTATATGTTTAATAAATGTATACATTATTGTATACATACTGTCTCAATATAAACACATTAAAAAATAATTCACATGTGAAGTACACTATAACCTACCATTATTGACACCTTTTCAAAAGCAATATCCATTTTTCACAACAAAAATTTACTATCTTAATATGAAATTCTTAGATCATATACATAAACACAAACTTTAAGAAAAATATCATCTCATTTAACATAAAAATAAAAAAAGTGTAAAAATAAGTAAAATAACATTTAAAATATTAGTGTTTGGGGATGATTAACTGGAAGTGCTTGAACACTTATGTTTTTTTTTTTAATGTAAATACTGTCACTGCCAATGGGTTTGGCTGTGTAGACAGACAGATACCAGACAGTGCATTGTCTTTAGTGATACAATTTGTGAAATGGTAAACCCTGGTAAAGTTCCAAACACAGGATATTCTCCCCTTTATTACATCAACACAGAATACTTAAATTTCTGAAAATTTTAGTGTTCATAAAAACTTTAAAAAACTTATTTTGCATTAGTGGAAAAACAAAAAAGGTTCAGGCTCATAGTATAAGTAAATGATTTACCTACATAAATATTACAATGACAAATTATAAGTCCTGAGGAACTGTGCCGATCATTTTTGGAAGGTCAACAAATCTAGCCCATCTAATCTTTAAATGCCACAATGACCCTCTTCATTGTAACACCCAAAACTCTCCCCATGTATTGAAGAATCTCCCTAGAGGGTGATGTACCCTACTGGGAATGACTGCTTTATGAAGTATCACACAATAGACTTACTGTCAAAATATCCTTACTAAAAATTAAAAATCCGTAGTTCTATACTTATTCTCCCACAGGTAAATTCACTAGCAAAATATATGACATATGAAAAAGGAATAACTTGGGAGTAGAATGACTTTCTACATCTGAAAACTTACAATTTTAAATAATCTGTAGACTTATATAAATAAAAATATAAATATTTGTGGGAAAAGTTAAAGTATTGTGATAAGTGAAAATGTATTTCAAGTTTTCTTCATTGAAATTTTTACTTAAGAAGTTTGTTTAGTTAAAATTTTTATGTCATATTGCTATAGAAGTTTAGCAATAACTATGAAATGAGATAATGTTCTTCACATTTTATAATGAAACTTTCTGTCTTACTATGTTGATATGCTGGAATGCTTAAAAATATTTTACATAGCTTTTATTTATGGTTTCTGATAGTAATTTTATGATATGCTTTTATTTATTTATTTATATTTTTTGTAGAGTGAAATTTATGATATTTATTTTAAGATGAAGTATAATAAACCTTGTTATTGAGGTAATTTTCCCAAATTATATTTTACTAAATATCCTAAAAGAGGAAAACTTACAAAATATTAAACCTGGAATACTAATTATTGTGTCCAATCTCAGTAGAATTCAGGGAAGATGTTAATGATGCTCATATTGCTCTATTAGATATTACAAACAATTTTCTTTTCAAGGAATGAGTCATTTTTCACCATTTTTCAGGAATGAATCATTTTTCAATACCTATGTATTTGTTCATCAGGAAATATCTTTAATGGCCATATGGGTGCAGTGAATTGCTTCTGTAATGTTGAAAATCTAGCAATCCTAACTAATCATTTTCATGTGTTGCAGGTGCTGTCTATTAGAAGGAAATATGTACTTTTTTTAGATTCAAAGTGCTATATTAAAAAACAACAAAAATACAGATTGCATCTGCTTCCCCCCCCCACTACTGCCCCCACTCCAGCCATCCCCACCTCCCCCCTGATTCCACCCCTCCTTGCTTGTGTCTAAGTGCCCTTTATAGTTGTTCCTGCAAACCCTTCCCCCCATTTTCCTCCATTATCCCTTCCCACCTCCCTTCTGGTTACTGCCAGTTTGTTTTTAATGTCAATGTCTTTTCTTATATTTTGCTTGCTTGTTTATTTTGTTGATTAGGTTTCACTTAAAGGTGACATCATATGGTATTTGTCTTTCACTACCTGGCTTATTTCACTTAGCACGATGCTCTCCAGTTCCATCCATGCTGTCGCAATGGGCAGGAGATCCTTCTTTCTGCTGCATAGAATTCCATTGTGTACATGTACCATAGTTTTTTGATCCACTCATTTACTGATGGGCACCTAGGTTGCTTCCAGCACTTGGCGATTGTAAATTGTGCTGCTATGAATAATAGGGTACATAGGTTCTTTTGATTGGTGTTTCAGGATTCTTAGGATGTAATCCCAGCAGTGGAATTGCCGGGTCAAAAGGCAGTTTCATTTTCAGTTTTCTGAGGAAATTCCATAACATTTTCCACAGTGGCTGCACCAGTCTGCATTCCCACCAACGGTGCACTAGGGTTCCCTTTTCTCCACATTCTTGCAAAGCACTTGTGGTTTGTTGATTTGTTTGTGATGGCCGTTCTGACTGGTGTGAAGTAGTTTCTCATTGTGGTTTTAATTTTCATCTGATGGCTAGTGATGCTGAGCATCTTTTAATATGTCTCTGGTCCCTCTGTATGTCCTCCTTGGAGAAGTGTGTTTTGATCTTTTGCCCAACTTTTAATTGGTTTTTTTGGCCTCCTGGAGTGGACTCGTGTGAGTTCTTTACATATTTTGGAGATCAAACCCTTTTCGGAGGTATCATTTGCAAATATGTTCTCCTTTACAGTTGGTTCTCTTTTCATTTTAATGCTGTTTTCTTTAGCCATGCAGAAGCTTTTTATTTTGATGAGATCCCATTTGTTTATTCTTTCCTTTATGTCTTTTGCTCTAGGGACATATTAGTGAAAATATTGCTGTATGGAATATCTGAGATTTTCCTGCCTATGTTCTCCTGAAGGACTTTAAGGGTGTCACAATTTATATTTAAGCCTTTTATCCACCTTGAATTTATTTCCGCACGTGGTGTAAGTTGGTGATGGAGTTTCTTTTCACCATTTGTTGAATAGGCTATTTTTACTCCATTTTATGCTTTTGCCCCCTTTAATTGTATGACATACATTTAAAACCCTGTGATTCAGAATGAATTATTGGTATATCTCTCTGATATACCACACAAAGCTGCGTGAAAATAGTTTTATGTTATATTTAACCTGTACAACCTAAATAATTAACTTATATTAATTAAGACCATAGATCCTGGGAGGAGTAAAAGCAATGTATAAGAGCACTTCCATTCTGTATCATTGTCCCTAACACGGTAACTATCTTTACTCTCTTTGCAGGTATTCCATAATGTTAAAGATATACTTATTTTTATACAGTTTGACTCAACCCATTCAATTAATTAATTAAATGACTCAATCACACAGTTTGAGTTCATAAAACTGAATAGGTTTATTTCTGCCTTACAATATGTTGTTGAAGAATTGCTTAGCTTACATGGTCAAACTAACCACAAGAAAAGCTGCTTGGGTCTTTTCATTAAATGTAAGAATAAGCAGTGCTAGCTTCTATTTTCTTGAATAAAAATGGCTTTAATTATTTAGCTGATCTTTAAAAAATTTCTGTTATGAGCTTAGATTATAGTGCCTTCATTGTTTTAATAATTTGAATTATTCTTGAGTTTTATAAATTCTATTGGAAGGTAACTGTGATATAAACATGCAAAAGACTGCTGCTTTTACTTTTTTTTTGCAGTTATTAAAGTAGCAGTAGCTTTCATTTGTATTTATTAAGTAAAATGTGAAAAAGGTTAGTTTTCTGTATACTAATTTGAGATAATATAATAGAAAACATACTTGATTTTGTCTATAAAATATTTCAATATTTTTCTCACAATATTTAAAAAATTACCTACATTTTATTTTTTATCTTTCCCCAAGGACATGCCCATTAACTTTAGAGAGAGGGGGAAGAAGGGAGAGAGAAAGAAACATACATTGGTTGCCTCTTGCACACCTCCCAACCTAGGACTGAACCTGTGACCTAGATACGTGCTCTGACTGGTAATCGAACCCACAATTTTTTGGTGGGTGTGATCAACAGGAGATGATGTTCCAACCAACTGAGCCACACCAGCCAGGGCAAATTACCTCATTCTCATAGATGACATTAGATATGACTCAGCAAAAGATATTTCTTGTAGTATTGTCCATTTGAATCAGGCTATTAGTGGACTTACATTAATTAATTTGTGAATGTATGTTAAATCACTCACCATAGGGCAATGTCAAACTGAGTGAAATGCCATAGGTTTCACTGGCTCTTTAAACATATTGATCGTAATAAGACAAAAAACTATTATCAACAATAGTCTGTACAAAAATTGAACTTTAAAATAAATCAACTCTATAACATTAGGCATGAAAAATACTTTGGACACTGTATAATCATATAATTGTTTACTCTGAATTAATGGCTAATAAATAAATAAATTTTTCAAATAGCTGAATCTCTATATATTATATATTACATATATAATCTCTCTATTTTATGTATATACACACAAGTACATACATATATACACACATATACACACATGTATGTATGTATGTTCTGATATACAAATTGGCATAAGCATATATAAATGTATAATATATAACTCTATAATATATGTGTAGTTTATATATTCTGGGATAAAATAAATAAAGCTCTTTTAGTGTGATCAAGCTATTTTCTTTATGCTATTAATAATCACATATCACTATTATAAAAAACTATAATAAATCATTTTCATTGCCGTGGCTGGGAACCATTCTACATAAAATTTGTACTAGACAGGTGATGAGCTTTTGAGGATATAAATATTTTTTAAAAAGAAACAAAGTGACACTATAAAAATAAAAATTAAGAAATTTCAAATGGACCATATCTATCACCAATTTAACCTGAATCTGTCACCAGATAATACTTTAATATTTTTGTTAAAGTTTTGAAAAAGATACCCTATAGCTTCAAAGTGGCAGCCATCTATCCCAAAAAATATATATCAACAGACCAGCCTGAATGAAGAGAGAATCTCTATTCCAGTACATCCATTATATCTTGTGAGAACTATATTTAAAAAAAAGAAAAACTGACTGCAAAATAAATGCAAATAAATTTATTGGTTGCCAATAAATTGGCTGTATTGCCAATGAATTAGATAAATTGAAACTTGATCTTCTCAAGCTCAAAATCAATACATGTTTGTTTTAATGACATCACAAAAGAAAATCAATAAGGGACCAGAATTAACTAGCTCCTACTGTTCTGCTGCGTCTTTTGGCTAATTCAAAAAAAGAGTAATGACTTACTTTAAGGTGTTTATACCTGGGAAATACAGACTGGAAAATGAATTAGGCCAGCGACGCATACCAGTTTCTGCCCTTGGAACCAATAAAATTCAAGTCAACGTGGAGCCAGCAGTACGTCGCTCTCAGAAACTACAGAAAATCAAAGGCAGAACTTCTGGTCCTTTTTGAGTAAGAAATAGATTTCACAAGGGACTGGTGAAAAAATCAAGACAATCTGATTAAATGATAGCATTTATGTAATAAACAGTGGTTTTAAAATTGAAAACTACATTAAAGAAAAAAAAACTAGGCTATTTTCACAACCTCCTCCCCATGACAACATAGTCTAGTAAATATTTGTTGAATAAATGAATAAATAATACAAGAACAAAGGAGCCAAGAAGAACCATTTCCCTCTCATTGACCCTTTATGCCTTCAGCCTCTCCTGCAAATGTCTCCAGATTTCTATCATCAGGTCTTTGCTCTTCTAGATCTCTCCATGAGACTGAATTTATTTCCATTACTTCAACTTCCTCTTATATGGATATTTTCCCCAAATTTTGTGTATCAGTCTTGACATTTCTCTTATGTGGCAAAGTCTTTGAGTGTTTTTGCTATAACACAGTATGCGTGTGACTGAACAGACTTCATATTCTGCAAAAATCATGCACTAAAAATAACAGCACTTAAGGGAAAACTACTACAAGACAATGTTACTTTTTACCGGAGCATAGAAAAAATAATAATTCTAATAAAAAGAGCTAGAAGTTTAAAAGAGATGTTTAAAATTCCCAATAAATTGAGAAATAACCAGTTAATATAGGATGTGGCTCTTAAAAATGGCAAAGGTAATTTTATGGTAGTTTAAGAAGGGTTGAGTCTGCTGAATTACGGAGACTTGTCAAAATGAAGGGAGAAACACTTCTAAGGAAAAGTGTGTGGCCCAAAGGACCATGGAGTGAATGAGCATTAGGCATAGTAATGCATTTAGTTGAGTTAATGTACATTATATTCAGGTGCATTTTCTTTGTGTTGAAAACCATTAACGTGTTGGGAAAAATTGTTTATAAACCAAAGCAAATTATGCAGTATATATAATCACATACATCCTACTTAAGCAACAGAACGAAAGCTAACTTGCATAACAGGAACAGTAATTGTGACAGAACACACAAAATTTCTGTTTATGAGGAAAAAAATTGTAGTTCGATATTCTATAAGCTCCTCAAATAAGTCCAGGGCAAAACTCATCCACGCAGACATTTCCTCACTTACCACTTGCCTGTGATAATCGTATTACTGTCATTTGGGCTTGAAACAGTGCAGCAGCAAGAGTGGCAGCCACTCATTGAGAATTGTCAAAGTATGATCAGGGTTGGCTCTCAACAGTAACGCTGTTCAGTTGTGAGCAAATTATACAAGTTCGTAATCAAAATCCACATCTCCTAAAATGTAATAACTTTTAAGTCATTTTGTTGTTAGCAATAAGTAAAATAATGTTTGAAAGCATTTTGACAAAATGCCTAACATTTAAATGTTCCATATATAATAGCTGTTGTTTAAAATTACCTTCAATTTCACTTTATTACTGATGTGATTTGAAGTGCAATATATCTTTCATTCTACTTCCATTATCGGAGCTACAAGGTGACCCTCATTATTTGTCTCCTAAACAATTATTAAATTAGGCATCTTACTTATTTTGCCATAATTTCAACCCTTTCAACATAAATTTTCAATATTTTTACATTATCCTTTAAAATAATCTAACCATGGCATTCCCTTGCTCATGTTATTTTACACACTAGTAATATAATATTTTGACACCAAAAATCTGAGCTAAATTGCAAATGGCAACATTTTTTGAAATGCGTAAGATATTGAAATTAAAGCAATAGGTTTTTTCATGCTTTTAAAATCAGAACAAAACAATTTCTTCTAAGAGTAATTTATTAAAACATAATTAAGATTTCCAGAGGTTTACTGAGATTTAAACCAGATGTTTTTAAACATCTGCAATTCTTTTAAGTTGCAAGTGTTTCTTATGTGATTTCATGAGTAGTATCAATGACAAGACCCCATGTTTGAAAACAGAATCAACCAGGTATTGAAAGTAACTCAGGGAAATGTCTTCCACTTTCTCCTCTTCATCTTCCAATTTTGCTTCTTTCCAACATATTCACATGGAATCTTACATACACATATTAGTTATACACACATTGTTTCCATCTGGAGAAAAAATAACTGATTACAAGACCTGAGAGTATTGGCTCTCTTTCACATTAGAATTAACCAGGTAAAATCTATAAATTGCAATGTGGGATATGGGCCATGAACATAATTAGATGAATTTGTCTATAATTCTACTTATCTCCTAAGAGCCAACATGATTTTCAGAAATAATGTCAGCCTGTGCTCACTAAGATTGTGTTTTAGTAAACATTTAAGTAAAATTGGACAAAATAAAGTGAACAGAAATATTCTTCAAGTTGAAAAATATATTCATGAGTGAACTTTTATAATAAGATAAATGGAAAATGCTTTAAATTTAGGAATGCATCAGTGCTTTTTTTTTCACATGTGGTTTTGCAAAAGTTTGCTCTGTTGGTAGACAGATCTAACATAAAATTTACTGTCATGGATTATATTATTTAGTTAGTGTATGCACCTCCATTAAAAGACTTTGACTTTTTTCAACAACAATAAATATGTTTTAATTATTGTTATGACCAAAATAGTACCTGGAGTAAAACTGCTATTTAGAACTGCTTAATGAATAAATGAGGAAATGTTTCCATGGAAAAACAAAATTAGCAAAATTATTTGCTGTCCTAAATGATTGGTATCACAAGATTTCAGTGTATGTTAAACTTTGGCTGAGTTTTTGTTTCTTATTTCTTAATATAATTCATTTTCTAATGCAAGTAGTCCAATCTCTTCTTTTGAGATGACTCATAGTTCAAAGTAGAATAGAAAATGAAAAAGGAATAAGCAATGTACTAACCAAAGAACATGTGGACTTAAAATCCAAATACTTATGGTACAAAATAAAGACACTCCACAGTCTCTCCATTATATCCCACCTCCAACTCTATGGAGGTTATATTTAAAAACAGATACTCAATTATGTGCAATACAGGGTATCTGCTGTTATGACTTTTTTTTAGAGTCCTCTCAGGCAAATGGGACCAAGGAACAAAAATTATAAAGAGCAGTACCTCACTGTAGTTCAGTTTTATTCAAACATATACCATCGACATCTGGAACAATAACTGATATATAATATACACTCAACAAATGCCTTAAAAATTATTTTCCATGACCCTCTATGTTGAAGAGAAATAAAAACTTCATTAGGGACTTCAAGTTTCAGCTCAGACATGTAGGGAGCTTAGAATTCTTCACTCCAGTTCTTAATAAGTGTTAAAACTAACAAACTGAAAATTAATGGCTTTTGTTGGAACTATCAGGAAATTGAGTTTGCCAAACAAACCTATTCCTTATGATGTGGACAGATAGGCAAATCCACAAATTCACAGTTAAGATCTGCTTATCTGAGACAGATAGCATTAGAGTTGTACATTGGCTGGAAGACTTAATGATGATTTTCGTGAATTGCTAGAGGCTGATTCTGAACCCCAATGACAATGAGAAGCTCCTTGGGAACATGGTTGTGAGGGTGTTCCCACACTTGCATAAGTTTTTCCTTCAAGAACTTGATCAGGGCCTCACCATGAACAGCTAAGAAAGATTCCCTAATAGGTCTAGCAGGTGAGAGGAACAAAGTAATTATTGTGATTACTTTTATTCTCCAGGGAAAAGTCATTTTACCAGATTTTTATTCCACTAGGGGGAATAGCATGTCTCCTACTTAAGTCCCCTTTCTAGCCTTCCTGCTTTGCTTTAGATTGAAAAATAACTAAAAAACAATTAGAAACATTGGTGATCAAAGGCATCAGGTCCACTGGAAGACTGAAATTTAATTATAATCGCAAAACCCTTCCTCATGCCTTACTACCACACCGTGAGGGGTACAGCACAATAACAGATACACTGTTATTCCAGACAAAAATTACCAAGTCACAAATTTTCTTGCAGGAAGGTTATTTATAGAAGCCTAAAATCACCAAGAGTGGTCAAAACCAAGACTGCAGCTGGGCACTGAAGCCTCTGAAATCTGTCCTTACAGAAAACATTAAACACAGCATAGCTGCTAGCATGATTAACAGGAGAGCTCACACTAAGACGTATTTGCCCAGTTCCTGTTATTCAGTGCAACATATCTGACTTTGAACAAAATGTTACAAGCTCTCGTAATCACAAGTCTCAATAGACAAAGCAAACGTATGAACCAGATTTAGATATTATACAAGTTTTGGAATTATCTGACAAGTAAATCAAAATAATTATGATGACACATTATTAATACTAGAAATGAAAGAGGAAGACATCACTACAGATCCCATGGACATTAAGAAGATAATAGAAGAATATTATGAATAACTATATAACCCTAAACTTGATAACCAAAATGAGATGGACCAATCATATGAAAGACATGATCTGCCAAAACTCACACAAGATGGGTATCTGAATGGGCTTATGTTTATTAAGGAAATTGTAACAATAATTAATAACATTTCAAAACAGAGAACACTGGGTCCAGATGCATTCGCTAGTGAATTCTACTAAATTTTTAAGAAAGAATTTGTGCCAATTCCCTACAATATCTTCCAGAATATAGACAGAAGCAGAAGGGATGCTTTCTAGCTCACTCAATGGGTCCAGCTTTATCCTAAAAACAAAACTGGACAAAGACAGGGAAACAAAACAAAAACTATTGACCGTCATGAATGTAGATGCAAAATTCCTCAACAAAATAGCATATTGAATCTAACAAGGTATAAAAAGAATTGTACACCATGACCCAGGTATTTAAGGTTGGTTCCACAATTAAAAATTAATATAATCTATCATGTCAACAGGCTAAAGAAGAAAACTCACCTGATCATATCAACAGATGCAGAAAAGCAATTAATAACTAATCCCTACTTATGATAAACATTCTCAGTAAACTAAGAATTGAGGAGAACTTTCTTAACTTGATAAAGAACATTAAAAAAGTACAGTTTACATCATACTTAATGTTGAGAAGCAAGAAGTTTTTATGCCAGGATCAGAAAGAAGAAGATGCTGTCCCCTCACACTACTCCTTTTCAACACTATACTAAAATTTCTAGCTAATAGAATAAGCTACAAAGGAAATAAAATGTGTACGTATTGGAAGAAAGAAATAAAAGTGCCTTTGTTCATAAATGACATGTTCACCTATGTAAAAAATCTGAAATAACTGACAAAAATACCTCCTAAAACTAATAAATAATCACAGCAAGTTTGCAGGACACTAGACTAATTTATATAGAAAGTAAATCTTTTTCTATGTATCAGCAATAAAAAAATAAAATTTGAAAACTTAAAAAATATATATCATGTTAGCAACCTCAACATGAAACACACATACATACATATTTTATATGAGAAAAACTACCAATCTCTGGTGGACACAATTAAAAATTAACTAAATGAATGGAGAAACTCTCCACGTTTGTGGATAGGGAGACTCAAGTTTTCCAAGATATCAATTCTTCCCATCTTAATGTACAGATTCACCACAGTACCAATCAAAATCACAGAAGGCTTTTGTGGATATCAAAAACTGATTCTATCTGCTGCATAGAATTCCATTGTGTAAATGTACCACAGTTTTTTGATCCATTCATTAACTGATGGGCACCTAGGTTGCTTCCAGCACTTGGCTATTGTAAATTGTGCTGCTATGAACATAGGGGTGCATAGATTCTTTTGGATTGGTGTTTCAGGATTCTTAGGATATAATCCAAGCAGTGGAATTGCTGGGTCAAAAGGTATGTCCATTTTTAGTTTTCTTAGAAAATTCCATACTGTTTTCCATAGTGGTTGTACATTTACACAATGGAATTCTATGCAGCAGAAAGAAAGAAGGAGCTCCTACCCTTTGCGACAGCATGGAAGGAATTGGAGAGTATCATGCTAAGCGAAATAAGCCAGGCAGTGAAAGACAAATACCATATGATCTCACCTTTAACAGGAACCTAATCAACAAAACAAACAAACAAGCATAATATAAACAAAGACACTGAATTTGAGAACAGTCTGACAGTGTCCAGAGTGGGAGGGGAGGGAATTTCAGGGGAAAAGGGGAACGGTTTAGAGCAACAAGTATAAAGGACTCATGGACAAAAACTATGGGGGGTGGAAATGGGAGGAAGGTGGGGAGGGCTGGGGTGGTGGGCTGGGGCGGGGTAAAAGACAGAAAACTGTACAATATCAACAATTAAAAAAATACTGATTTTAAAAAATAAAATAAAAAATGGAAAAAAAAAAACCTGATTCTAAAGTTTATATGGAGAGGTAAAAAAAAATGCAGAATAGTCAACACAATATCAAAGAAGGACAAAATTTGATCTCTGACACTACCCACCTTTAAGACTTACTATAAAGCTACAGTAATTAAGTTAGTGTGGTATTAACAAAAGAATAGACAAATAGATCAATGAAAAAGAAGAGCGCAAAGAAATGAGCCCACAAAGATAGAGTTAACTGATCTTTGATTAAAGAGCAAAGGCAATGCAGTAAACACAGATAGTCTTTTCAATAAATGGTGTTGGAATGACTAGATACCCACATGCCCCTCTGCCCCCAAAATGAATTGAGACAAAAACTTTACATTCTTCACAAGAATTAACCCAAATGGATTATAGACCTAAATGTAAAATTCAAAAACACTTAGAAGATAATACAGGAGAAACCTTGATGACCTTGAGGGTGGTGATGACTTTTAAGATAAAATACCAAACATGTAATTCATGAAAGAAAGAACTGATAAGCTGAATTTCTTAAAATTAAAAACTTCAGCTCTGCAAATAGGTTTTCAAACTGAATAAGAAGACAAGTCACAGACCTGGAGAACATATTTGCAAAAGACATATCAGATGAAGGATTTTTATCCAAAATATACAAAGAACTCTTAAAACTCAACAATAAGTAAACAAACAATCCAACTAAAACCTAGAAGACAAACAAAAAAAGACCAAAGAAGAGACACAAACTATGTATGTCAGTCATCACATTATATACCTTAAATATTGTCTGTTTGAGCTACTCTAACAAAACACCAGAGAACAGGTAGATTATACGTAGCAAAGTGTATTACAGCTTTAGAGGCTGGACGTCTAAGACCATGGCACTGGCATTGTCAGGTGAGGGCCCTCTTCTGGGTATCAGACTTCTCATTGTGTCCTCACAGGGCAAAAGGGCCTACAGGTCTCTCTTGGAGTCACTCGTATAAGGCACTGTTCCTGTTCATGAATGCTCCTCCCTCAGGGCTTAATCCTTACCAAAGGTCCCACCTACTAATGCCATTATGCCAGGCAATAGAATTTCAATGTACACATTTTGGTGGGACACAAACATTCAGATCATAACACATAGATTCAATTATTTGTTAATTATATCTCAATAAAAGTGGGAGGGAAAGATATGCAAATGAAAAACAAGCACATTAAAATGCTCAATATCATATGTCATTAGAGAATTGGAAATTAAAACAACAAAGTGATACCACTACATACCTATTAGAAAAATGGTCACATTTTTGGCTACAATGAAAAACACAGGCGTCGCCTAATGCTGGTCAGGATGCTAAACAAGAACTCCCATTATTTTCTGGTTGAAATGTAGAATGTACAACCACTTTGGAGAATACATAACTCCTTTACCAAAAGGAATTGAAAATTACATTCATACACAAAAATACTGAACATAGATGTTTATGGCAGCTTTATTCATAATAACTAAAAGTGCTAAAACTTAGAAGAAACCAAGATGACCTTCAGTAGATGAATGGAAAACTAAGCCATGGCACATATACACAATGAAATATTATTCAGCACTAAAAATAAATGAATTATCAAGGCATAAAAGGGTGTGGAAAAACTTATATATCACTAAGCAAACAAATATAATCTGAAAAGGCTACTATATGATTTCAAATACAGGACATTCTGTGAAAGATAGAACTGTGGAGACAGTAAATGATCAATGGTTACCAAGGGTTAGGGGGAAAAGAGAGATAAATAATCAGAGGACAGAGAGGTTTTAGGTCAGTGAAACTATTCTGTAGAACAAGGTAATGGTGTGTGAATATTACACATTTGCCCAAACCAAGAGAATGTATAACACCAAGAATGAACTACAGTGTAAATTATGTCTTTTGGTAACAATGTATCAATGTTGTTCATCAGTTTTAATAAATATACCACTCTGGTGTGGGATTTTGATAATGGGAGATGCTGTGCATATGAGAGGCAGAAAATTTATATGGGAAATGTCAGAATTTCCTCTTAATTTTGCTGTGAACTTAAAACTACTCCAAAAAAAATAGAAGTTTTTAAAAACATTTGAGTATGACTAATACATTAAGGCCACCAATGGAAAAAGTAAACACTATTCAAGTTCAGATGGGTAATGTTCGGAAGAGAGATACTTTAAGAAAGTATCATAGAAAACAACGGAAACAAAAGCATTAAACAGAAATGAAAAACGCCTTTGATTTGTTTATTAGTAGACTAGACACAGCTGAGGAAAGAATAAGTTAGCTTGAAGATATATTGATAGAAACTGATCAAAGAGAATTGCAAAAAAAAAAAAATTTAAAAGGGAGATTGGAAATACAGAAGTAAATACTCACAATTTTAAGCAGTGTAGCATGTATAATTGGAAATGCAAGAGGAAATTAAATAAATGAATGAATGAATGAATAATTGAGCCTATGTGTAGATTTATAATGGCCACTTTCCAAAATTAGTGAGAAACACCAAATTACTGATCCAAGAAGTTAAGAAAACATCCAGCAGAATAAACACCCTTAAATATCTATATTTTTTGTTTTTCTTACACTACATTGCTTTGAAATAACTTCTTAAAGTAATAATAGTATTATTTGTGTGTTTATAGTATATAGATAAGTGAAATAAATACAGCAATGCCATAGAAACTGTCAATGAATAAGGAATTGGAAATGTATTAGGTACCTGCAATATACATAAAGTAGTACAGTATTATTTGAAGGTGGATTTAGATTAATTAAAGATGTATATTACAAACTCTAGGCCAATCATAAAAATGTTTTTAAAAGAGGCATAACTCATATGCTAAGATGAGATAAAATTGGATCTTATATATGCTCAATTAAAACCAGAAGAAGCAGAAAGAGGAACAAATTAAGAAAAAATCTAAATGCCATACATAGAAAACAGTTACAAACATGGTTGATATTAACCTACATATAACAATAAACACTGTAAATGTGAATACTATAAATCTAGCAATAAAAAGACAGAGTAGATAAAAATAAGACCCAGCTATATGTTGTTTAAGGGAAATCTACTTTAAACATAAAGATTCTGATAGATTAATAATAAATGAATGAAGAAATATTTACCATGTTTACCTTAATCTAAAAAAGCAGGAGTTGTGTAATTCAAAACAAGGAAAATTATCACAGATATAGAGAAGCATCACATAATGATAAAGGGGTCAATTTTCTAAGAAACAACAATTTTTAACAATATGAAACTAACAACATATTTTGAGTGTCAGTATATTTGAGATAAATCTCATATAACCGAAGGGGAAACAGGCAAGTCCATTATTATAGAGGAAGTATTCAACACTCTCTTTCAGTAACTGATAGACCAATCAGGAAGAAAATCAATAAGGATATAGTTAACCTGATCAGCACTTCCCATTAACTGGATTTACTTGGAATTTATACCTTTAAAAAATATATCAACAAACTGATTGTAAAGACAAAAAAGCAGAATAGCCACACAATACTGAAGATAAACAACAATATTGAAGGACTCACACCATGCAGCTTCAAGACTCTACAGGGTATTTTAGTCAAGACAGCACAGAATTGGTGATGGAAGAATAAACACCATGTAGATCAATGGAAGGGAAGACATAGCCCAGAAAGAGACTTATACAAATAAGTAGCAAAGGCAATCTAGTGAAAAATATTTTTTTCAACAAACAGTACTAGAGTAATTGGGCATCCTATACCCAAGAAGAAGGAGGAGGAGCAGGAGAGAGTGGAGGCAATGAAAAAGAAGAGGAAGAGAAGAAGAAAGAAAATAAAATAAATGTAAAAAATTAAGAAACACACTTTAAACATCTCACAAAAAAAAAACTTACTCAAATCCAGTAATATGCCTAAATGTAAAACACAAAACTAAAATATTCTAAAAAAAAAAAAAAAACCCATAAGAAAACCTAGATGACTTGGGATTTGTTGATATATCTGATAAAGTACTTGTATCCAAAATATATAAACAACTCTTTAAACTCAAAAATAAAAAATATGCAACCAATTAAAAATGGGCAAAAGAGTTAGCAGACATGTCAACAAGAAAGATACACAGATAAACAGCATAACAAAAAGCTGCTCAAAATCACTTTTCTTCAGGAATTTAGGGATTACAATTTAAAACAACAAGGAGATACTACTGCCTATTTGACTTGATAAAATCTCCCCCGCCCCACTAACAGTGACAATTGCTGGCAAGAATGTAGGACAACAGGTACTCTAATTTATTGCTGATGAGAATGCAAAATGCTATGCCCACATTTTTTGAAAGACAGTTTATAGGCTGTTGGTAAAAGATGAAGCCAAAGTAAGTGTTGTACTTACATTCTCCCATAACCACATCAAAATTACAACTAAATGACATGGAATAATCATCATTGAGAACCATCTGAAACCTAGCTGCACCAAAGTCTTTTAACTATGGATATATATCATATCCAAACTTGTAAGGGGCAGAAAAGGACAAGGTTGTCCCACACTCATGTATGTTAAAAATTGGGAGGGATATCTTGGCTATAGATGTCCCCAAAAGGAGATGGGATACCAGCCTTACACCAGGCCCACTAACCTAGGATTCCAGTGCCAGGAAGAGAAGTCCCCATAACATCTGGCTGTGAAAACCAGCAGGGATTGTGGCTGAGTGAGAATGGGGGATTCTTAAGTCCCAAACATCCCTATTAAAAGGCCAATACCCAGATTTATTCACTCAATTGCTCTGAGCTCCACGACTGGAATAGCAGCTCAAAAGGTGCCAGGGATATATGGGGAGAAACTGAATTGTCCAGCATCTAGGTCCCATTGTATAATGGTTAGCACTCTGGACTCTGAATTGTCCAATATCAGGGTGAGGGCTAGAGGGAAAGGTTTCTGCCAGACAGATTTGCTGGCAGAAGCCTTTGTTCCTTTGCTGAGCCCCTACACCACAGAGCTGGCAGAAGAGTACCATATCTGAATCTCCATCCGTCTGGCTAAGGCTGTTAGCCCAGTCCTGCTGATTCCCTGAGACCTCAGCACACTCAGCTTGTGGGCACTCCCAAGTCATTGGTGGTTGCAGTCACTCCTTGCAGCTTATTAGCCTGGGTGTCTTCTCTTCCACTGACATGACGGCAGCAATCAAAGCTCATCAGGGGAGTGTACACATTATACCAGATGAAACAAACTTTAAAACGAAGGTTATAACAAGAGACAATGAAGGACCCAGCAATTCAGCTTCTGGATATTTATCTGAAGAAATTCAGAACACTAATTCTAAAAGACATATGCATTTGTATATTCATTGCAGTATCATTTACTATGGCTGGGATATGAAAGCAGCCAGGTGTTTACCAATGGAGGAATAGATTAGGGAGAGGTGCTGCATATACGCAGCAGAATACCACTCAGCCATAAAACAAAGAGTGAAGTCTCACCATTTGCAACAACATGGATGGACCTAGAGGGTGTTATGCTAAGTCAAATGTGTCAGACAGAGGAAGACAAATACCATATGATTTCACTTATATGTGGAATCTGAAAAACAAAATAAACAATCTGGCAGAACAGAGACAGACTCATAGATAAAGGGAACATTTTGACAGTTGCCAGATGGGAGGGGGTTAGCGAGATGGGCAAAAAAGGTGAAGAGATTAATAAGTACAAATTAGTAGTTATAGAGTAATCATGAGGATGTAAACAAGTAGAGTCAATAAATTGTAGTAACTGTGTGGTGAGATGGGTACTGGATTTTTTAGGTGATCACTTTGTAAGTTACATAAATGTCCAATTGCTGGGATGTATACCTGAAATCAATATAATATTGTATATCAAGTGTAGTTAAAAATAAAAATAAATAAAAAAACCCCAGAACACCTAAATAGCGCTATGTCAGTTAAAGAAATTGAATCAGTATTTAAAAAATCTTCCAACAGAAATAAGTCAGGTCCATATGATTTCAATGGTTCCAAATGTACTGAAAACAAATAATTTCAATCTTATATAGTCTTCCAAAAAACGAAAAAGAAGATATTCTTCACAATTCAATTTTATGAGGTTAGCAAAGCCTTGATAATAAACTTGAAATTATAAGAATGAAAGGGTAAAATTGCAGGCCAGTCTCACTGATGAATACATTAGCAAGCTAAACCTAGCAATAATTTTACAAGTATACTACATCATGCTCTTGCTGGTGTGGCTTGATTGGTTGACATGTTGTCCCGTAATCAGAAATGTTGCAGTTTCCATTCCTGGTCAGGGCACATGACTAGGTTGCAAGTTTGGTCCCTGGATCTGAGCTCATGCAAGAGGCAAGCCATAGAGGTTTCTCTCTTACATCAATGTCTCTCCCTTTCTCTCTCACTCCCTTCCCCTCTCTCTAATATCAATAAGCATGTCCTCAGGTGAGGACAAGAGACTATATATATAGTCTCTCTTTCTCTCTCTCTCTCTCTCTATATATATATATATATATATATATATTCATGATTAAGTGGAATTTGTCTCAAGAACGCACATTAAATTTAAAAATCAGTGGTAGCCAAGGATGAGGGGTAGAGAGCTATGAGGAGGAGAGAAGGGAGAGGAATGAAGAGGAGAAGTGCAGAGGGAAATTTTAAGACAGTGGAACTATTATGTTTGTTACTGTAATGACGGATACATAAACATACATTTGTCAAAACCCATAGACCTTTACAGCACAAAAAGTGAACCCTAATGGAGACTATTAACGCAATTTATGATAATGCATCAATATCGATTCATCAGTTGTAACAAATGTAGCACACTAATGTGAGATGTTAATAGTAGAGGAAACTGTGGGGGAAGAGTATATGAGAACTCTGTAATTTTGGCTCAATTTTTAGTAAGCCTAAAATGACTCTAAAAAATAGAGCAAAAAAATACACAGTTTGACAGTTTCTTATAAGTTGTCATATGACCCAGTAATTACTCTCCTAGGCACTTTTTTAACTGATTTGAAAATTTATGTCTATGTAAATATGCATGTGAATGTTTATAACAACTCTTTGGAAACACCAAAAACTGAGAGAAATCAGTGTGTCTTCCATAAATGAATAGATAAGCAAACTGTAGTGCATCCATATAGTGGAATATTATTTAGCAATAAAAAGAAATAAGCTATCAAGTCACAAATGACATGAATAAATCTTATACAAATATTGCTATATGAAAAAATCTAATAAGGCAACATACTGTCTGATTCCAATGATATGATATTGTGGAAAAAGAAAAAATTCAAGGAAAGTAAAAGTTCAGTAGTTTCCAGGAGTTCAGTGGAAGCTAGAGGGAATAGATGAAGCATGGAGGTGGGGGATGGGTTCTTAAAATGAAGAAGCTATTCTGTATACCATGGTAATTCTTAAATGCATTACTCAAGAGCTATAAAACTTTATAGCACTGAGTGAACTTTAAAATATGCAATTTTTTTGAAATAATTTAAGAAGTTAAGAAGATGCAAGATGAAATGCACACTATGGCAAAACAATCTCACTTTATGCATGAAACAACTTCACTGAAGGAGTTGTTTTCAAATCTATCAATATGATTGTGCATATCTTGATTCCAGCTCAAAATCCCATCTAATTCAATTGCTGTTTTTGGCCATATTTTTGGGTGCATACCAATGAAGAATTATTTATATTTCTAGAACACCCAACCTTTATTATTATAAAGTAACTTTCTTTATGTTCATAATGCCTTTCATTTTACAGTTATTTTTTATATTAGAGGCTTTATTTTTTTAAATTGGTGTTTAAATGGTTAACTTTTTCCTCTTTTTACTTTCAAACTTACTGTATCCTTACATTTAAGTTAATACATATTTTAAATACAAATAGTCATATTTTTATCAAGTGCGAAATACTTCATCTTTAATTGAAGCAGTTCTTCCATATTTGATGTAATTATTTTGTATTTAATTTAAATATAACATTACCGTATATGCATTGTATTTTCCTTATGTGTTCTATTTTTCTCTTTAATAGTAACTGTATATTTTTATCATCACACTTCCTTTCCTTTTTTGGTTTGAAAGTCATAAGCACTTTTCTTTTGCCTTATCTTAGTCACTATAAAACATATAATGAATTGTTGACTTGTAACAGTCTACTCTTACTCTTTTTTAAAAAGACTTTATTTATTTTTAGAGAGATGGGAAGGGAGCAAGACATAAAAGGAGAGAAACATGAATGCGAGAGAGAAACATTGATCCATTGCCTCTTGTACGCAACCCAACCAAGGACTAAACCTGCAACCAAGACCTGCCCTGACCGGGAACTGAATCAACAACTTTTTGCCTTTCAGGATGATGCCAAACGAACTGAGCCACACTGGTCAGGGCTACTCTAGTCTTTATTTTTTTCTTTTTTATAAAATGTAAGGTCCTTCAAAATTTTTAATCCCATTTCTCTTCTTACTGATATAAATGCTATGATTGTGGAAATTTTATTTTATTTGATACAGTTTAAACCCCACATTGTCATTACTGCTTTATGCATAGTTTTTCAAAATTTTTTGATTGATTGATTTTAGAGAGAGAGAGAGGAAGGGAGAGAAAGAAAGAGAGACATTGATTTGTTGTTCTACTTATTTACGCATTCATTACTTGTTTCTTGGATGTGCCCTGACCAGAGATGGAACGAACCCACAGCCTTGGTGTATTGGGACTACATTAACCAACTAAGCTACCTGGCCAGGGCAATAAAGAGTTGTTTATATTCACATATATTTATCATTTATAATTTTCTCTGCCGCTTTTCTTCTTCATACAACTCTGTTCTCTCATTCCAGATAATTTGCTTATGTCTAAGGACATTCTTTAAAATTTCTGTAGTGATGGTTTGCTAGTGGTAAAATCTCTCAACTTTTGTTTTCTTAAATTATTTAACTTTGTTTTTATTTGTATTTTTTGTGATTGAAAATTACAGGTTACCTATTTCTTTCTGTAACTTGGAGCTATCTTTTTACTATTTGTGTCTTTTATTATGGCTTTGAAAAAGGTTTATTGGCCTGTTCTCCTCTGAAATTATCTTTTTTCTCTAGCCCTTTTAGATATTTACTTTGTATTACTTTTTATCAATTTCATTAAGATGTACGTAGGCTTCAATTTCTTCTTCTATATTGTCTTGAGGGATTTTTCAGCTTGTTAAATATTTGTGAGGCTTCTCACCAATTTGTAAATGTTCCAAGCCATGATGTCTGCAAATGTTGGCATTGCCCCTATTTTCTTTCTCCTCTCTTTCTATAATCGGTTATAGAAATATCTTTAGCCTCCTTTACTCCTTTTTTCCATATATACACTTTTTTGAATTATATTTTATTTATTATGCTATTATAGTTGTCCCAATTGTCCCTCTTTGACCCCTTCGCCCAGCAACCCCCCACACCCTCAGGCAATCCCCACACCATTGTTCATGTCCATGGGTCATGCATGTAAGTTCTTTGGCTACTCCATTTCCTATGCTGTACTTTACATCCCCATGGCTATTCTGTAACTACCAATTTGTACTTCTTAATCCCCTCACCTCTTTACCCATTCCCACATCTGGTAACCATAAAAATGTTATTTGTATCAATGATTATGTCTCTGTTCTTGTTTGCTTAGCTTGTTTTTCAGATTCAATTGTTGATAGGTATGTATTTATTGCAATTTTATTGTTCATAGTTTTGATATTCTTTTTCTTTAGTAAGTCTCTTTAACATTTAACATAATAATAGTTTGATGGTGATGAACTCCTTTAGTTTTTTTCTTGTCTGGGAAGCTCTTTGTCTGCCCTTTGATTCTAAATGATAGCTCTGCTGTGTACGGCAGTCTTGGCTGTAAATTCTTGCTTTTCATGACTTCAAATATTTCTTGCCAATCCCTTCTAGCCTGCAAAGTTTCTTTTGAGTAATCACCTAACAGTCTTGTGGGAACTCCACTGTAGGTTATTTCTGCTTTTCTCTTGCTGCTTTTAAGATTCTCTCTTTACCTTTAAACTTTGACATTTTAATTGTGATGTGTCTTGGGGTGGGCAGACAAGGAGGGGTCGCATCTGGGATTATGCAACAATTTTGCTCTGTGGCAACCGCTGTAATATTCGGGAAAGCAGAGAAAGCAGAAAGATGATTGAATGATCCCTATGGTCTTCCTATCACTTTCTATGTATTGAGGCCAGTCCTAAATAAACTTGTAAGACTATGCCCATACTACTTGGCTGAATGGGGCTAAATTGCCGCCAATGATTATGGGAACAGATTCAGGAAAGTGTAATTAGATTTCTGAGACAAGGCCTGAATGTATTCAACATTACACACCAGTGTTAGCATATACTAGAAAACTTAGCATTTATTAAAACATATAGGAAACCAACTTATTCCAAATAAGATGACAATATAGGTAATAGATTCTTCATGTCCTGAATCAAAGTCCTAAAATTATTGTAGTTTTTCCATCTCGTCTTGGTTCTCTACATACATCTAAGTATGATGCTAGCTATTCAGGGAGGCTGGGTGTCTCAGAATCACATCCATTAGACAAGGCAGAAGAAACCATCTTTTCACCCACCAACCCATGACGTTTGGATTTCTCATGTCCACCCTCTTAACTCATTATACTTTAGTTTTTTGAATTACCATCATCCTTTTGTTTTTTATTATTCACTCACAAAATTTCTTTTTTTCTAATTCCTCATTCCCAAAAGATGGCCTTTGTTTTCCCGATTTATGCTTTGATTAGGGTTATAATCTCCCCTTACAAAAGTTTACAACTTTAGAGAATTCCCTGTCAGGGGGCAAACATATGGTGACAGAAGGTGATTGGATTTTTGGTGGCGGACACACAATGCAATATATAGATCATGTATCATAGAAATGTATGCCCGAAGTCATCATAATCTTATTAAACATCGCCGCCCCAATATATTTAATTAAAAATAAAATAAAAACAACATAAAATAAATAAAATTAAAAAAGAAATACTATTTTAGTGTATCAGGGATGTCTATTCCTCTTTTGTAGATAGTATAGCATTGTTTTTCCACATCTTTTGATGTATCTTTCAATTCACTAATTCTCTTTTCAACTGGGGTGATTTGCTTTTAAACCATCTTTTTATTATATTTTTCAACATCATTTTACTAGCTGTGTTCAAATATGCAGTATTTCTTCTGATATCTTTCACCCAAAAATTTAAATTTGGCTTTAATCTCTATAAATATAAAAAGTATAGTTTTTTATAAGCTGTTTCTAATAAAATAACTTCAATATCTGAAATTACTGGAAGTGTGTTTGTGTTGCCTTTTTGTTCTGTTGAGCCTGATTTATGTCTGGTTTTTTTCTTTTCATGTGCATCACTATATTTGGTTGTTTGCTAGATACAGTGTTTGAAAAAATACTTCAAGACATAATTTCAAGACTAAGATGCTTTTCCCCCCCTCAGACAGGATTTCTGTTTTCCTCTGTGAGGCACCAGAGGGCACCAGCAGCTCAGGACCTCGGAGGGACTTCGGTTCCTGTCCCTTGACTTACCAGGTCATAGTTTCAGCGTTCAGGAGACTGTTTCACCAGGAGTCCTCCCATTGATAGCAACTGATGTTAATCCATGTCCTTTCAGCCTGTTAATCTACAGAAAGAGTAGCTCTGTTTCTACATTGGCAAGGGCTCTTGAGATAAAAGCAGCTATTTGGGGTGGAGAGGGGCAGAGGGGTTCTTAAGAATATCTGGCCCTCATGGGAAGAAAAGGGTTTGGATCAGAAACTATTATGGCATCAAAGTCCATATTCTCTCAGTACAGTAGTCCCTTGCCCTCTCATTAACTCTTTTTTTAAAAAATATATTTTATTGATTATGCTATTACAGTTGTCCCATTTCTCCCTCATCATTCCCCTCCACCCTGCACACCCCCTCCCACCCACATTTCCCCCCTTTAGTTCATGTCCATGTGTCATAAGTTCTTTAGCTTCTACATTTCCCACACTATCCTTGCCCTCCCCATGTCTGTTTTCTACCCACCATCTATGCTACTTATTCTCTGTATCTTTTCCCCCTCTCTCCTCAAAAGAGACCTTACAGACAAGAAGGGGCTGGAAAGAAGTATTCCAAGTCATGAAAGTCAAGGACCTACATCCAAGATTGCTCTATCCAGCAAAGCTGTCATTTAGAATGGGAGGGAAGATAAAGTGCTTCTCAGATAAGGTCAAGTTCAAGGAGTTCATCATCACCAAGCCCTTATTATATGAAATGTTAAAGGGACTTATCTAAGAAAAAGAAGATAAAAAATATGACAGTCAAAAGACAGCAAACTCACAGTTATTAACAACCACACCTAAAACAAAAGCAAACTAAGCAAACAACTGAAACAGGAACAGAATCATTAACTCTTTAAGAAGCATTTTAAAGAGAGAAAAGTTGGTGCAATTAGTCTGCAGCATACAATCTAATCAGAGTTGTTTTTCAAATGACTTTCTCCTTTCAGATTGACACACCACTGATGGCCTTTTGGAATCGGTGCTTGGCCCTCCTTCACATAAAACTCTCTGTGGACAGGTGCCCAGCACTGAAGGGTGATGAGTGATGACTGGAGTTGCTGAATTACTGGCTGTCTAACTAAATGTGACTTTCATATGAATAATGAATATTTTAAAAAATACAAGTAAGACCCAAACACCTCATGTGACATTGATGTTATGAATTTTTTATTGTTGATCTGAAATTCAAATCTAACTGTTTCCTTTATTTTTATTTGCTAAACCTGACCAACTTAGTGATGGCTGGCAGGATAAAAGCTGGCTCCAGTGAAAAGTGTGTTTCTAGGAATTATAAACACTTTAAATTTATTGCAGCAATTAAAGTGAAATCTCGTTATAACATATACAGAGCAATGTTATAATGCAATGTTTGTTTCAAGTAGAATTAAAGAATCTCAGCATATAAGCTTCGGAAGTAAACTAATGCAAACTATTAATGTCCCAATTAAACAATTTTAAAAACTAGATTGGGGTTCTAGGTAAAGATTAAAGTACAGATGTTATGAAAATATAGATACCATTTGCTAATGCTAAAATAATTATAAAGCATTTCATGTTATTTCTGGAGAAATTATATTGAACCAAATTTTGAAGTAAACTACATTAAAAAGACTACAAAATCACCATAAGAATTGATGCTAGCAAACTAAATCCTCCAAACCTCTCACTATTGAGGAATTACACTGGAGAAGAATGCTCCCTAATGTGTGTATTTATATAGACCTCATTTGGAATTTTGCAGTAGTGCTCAATAGCTTGTGCCAACTTATTTGCCAAACATTCCCTTTTCCATATGTAGTTATGTATTAATTATATTTTTTATTGAAACAATCTTAGATACCAGTGTAACACCTGTCAATCAAATTGTTATATCCTCAAGAATAGCACATTCAGGAATAATTTAGGTTACTAATTCCATAAGGACAGTTTTCCTTTGTGATAAATTAGTTGCCACAATTTTAATATAGTCATGACTTAAAGGTGATACATCATATTCGTGAGACATATTTTCATTTGCATTTTAAATCAGAGTTTATTTCAAATCTTGTATGCTGTTATTTAGCCTTTCTTTTACTACATATGAGAAGCAATTTCTTTGCCCCAAAGATTCCATCCTCTCATTTACTTTGCCTTGCATTTGCTCCAATGTTCAACATTGCGTGCCATCGACTGAATATAGTTGCAGTTGGTCTCCACATCCAGATCACTCGTGCAGACTGGAAACAGAAAAAGGACCAAAACCTAAGAAACTATTAAACTATCCTCAATATTTTCTAAAGGTCTGACATACTTCTTTTAAATGTATGTTGCTTTATGTTTTAGAAAGTTCTTTTTCTATTGCCTTGTTTGTCCTAAACAATTCAATTACCCAATCCCATTTCTTTGTTTAAAATTGTTTTTTATAACAGAGATTACAACCATAATGGAAATGTTGCCCAACATAAAGGAAAAGAGAGTTGGAAAGAAACATAGGTTTAATTTTAGTCCAGTTATTGCTTATAGTTTTTTCCAGTTGACAAAATCTCTAATTATTCTTTAATAAATGAGAAAAAAGTATTTTTGTTGTTTTCAAGTACCAGTTGTTAATTATTATTAAGTAATCACAATATTCCTAGAATCCATTTAAAAAAACACTGTCTGAAGTTGTATCAGTCAGGATGTAGGTTTTTGCTACATTAATAAAAATGTGAATTTTACGATCACTTAAGAAAAATTATTTTTTCTATCATGTCAAAATCAGAGGTAAGTAAACTGTGCCTAATATTTATCTCTACAACATTAAGAATACCAGCTCCTTGACCTTTTTCCTTATCACCTTCAAAATGTAACTTACATTTTCTTTTTTGGGGAGGACCATGCTAACTCCCACTATCATTCACACACACACACACACACACAGCCACTAGCAGGGTAAGGACATGTCCTTTTATTTTAAGAACTCAACCCAGAAGTTATAGCTGTACTGCTTACATGTCATTGGCCAGAATTCAGTCAGGTGGACAAACCTAGCTATAAGGAAGTCTAGAATGCTTGAGGTGGATGGTCATATGCACAGGGAAAGTAAAAACATTCTGTGCTAAAAGATGAGAGGAGAAGTGGATACAGGGATACAGCAAGCAATCTCTAGTGCAATAGTCATACATTTTTTCTTTGTTTATTTAAATTTGTCAAATGTGTTTTTTTTTTTTATTTTCTCTTATGTGCCTGGTACAATGCCAGATGGCCAAAAAACAGGGATCACAAAATAAGGTTTCTATCCCCTAATCAATATTGCTTCTGTCTAGTCAGTTAATTATTTAAATAAAATGCAAATTAATTACATTATAGATTAAGTTGTATATGTAATATAGATTATCATAGGGAGATATCCACAGAGTCTTAAAGAAAGGGTAAGATTAGCTAAAGAAAAGAGGGACAATCATTCCATTCAGAGAGAACAGTTTAAATTAAATATTTCAGAGTAAAATAAATCTAACTATGAACTTAAAAAATGTTAGTGTGAACTATAATAAGAGTGGCATTGTAAAGGTTTTTTATTCTTTTGTGAAAAAATAAAAATAAGGAACTGAAAGTTTTTTTTCATTTTTAAAAAATTTTTATTTTAATTGTTGATCTTGTACAGTTTTCTGTCTTTTATTCTCACCCCAGCCCACCACCCCAGCCCTCTCCACCTCCCTCCCAATTCCACCCCCCATAGCTTTTGTCCATGTGTCCTTTATACTTGTTCCTGTAAATCTTTCCCCTTCCCCCCTGAAATTCCCTCCCCTCTTTCCTCTGGTGACTTTCAGCCTGTTCTCAGTTTCCATGTCTTTGGTTATATTATGCTAAGGCACTGAAAGTTTTTTAACCTTTCTTCTTTGTCAGCCATTAACCTAGTTCACCAGTGGACTACTAAATTCACCAAATTAGGCCTATAAAAAACCTTCAAAGATGCTCAATTTTAAAATCTATACATTATTTGTTTACTAAGTATGAAATTTACAAGCTTTTACTCATCCTTGGATTTTGCTTTTTTATCTTTTATATATGTTCTTTGACAATATGGCTGTGCAGACCTTTAGATATGCCCTTCATTTCCATTGGCATAATTCATGAGTATATAATCAGAATATTACTTTTGAGAGGTTTATTTTGATCTCTTCATTAAAAATCATCTCTCTTTGATTTTTTCTAAATTTTGAGACTAAATCTGACTATGTTAAGAATTCCTTGATACAAAATAGTCACTTTCTCCTGATGTTAATTTCATAAAATGTACACAACTTTCCTATTAGAATAATGAAAAATTCTGAAATTGAGTAAATTATGTTTGAAAACAAAGTTCAAATATATTGACTTCAATAATTAAAGTCACATTTTTTTCTAGGATATACCTTTGATATTTTAGTTATATTAAAAGATCTGTATTGGTTATAAATCATAATATTTTATATGTAAGTAATAGTAGAGGTACTTAGTCTAGTCCATTGTTCTCATTTCAAAATTGAGGTCTGTTGAGATGTGTCACTTCCAAAGTTGCATAAGAGATAAAGAACAATATTGAAGACACAGTGAAGTGTTTCTGACTCTCAGTCCAATGGTCCTTCTCTACAACCCTGAAAATGCCACTTCAATTTAATTCTACCTCTGCCTAGTGAATGATGTTCTGAAATGGGGGGGGGGGGTAGATTAAGCAATGATGTGAGATACAAAATTTTGTGTGTGTTTTCACTTGCTACACACACACACACACACACACACAAATCAAGTGAGTTAAGTGGGTTAAGGCATGAATTAAAGCAAGGAGTTTAAAGACAAAATCTAAATAGTTTTGTACTATCTTGACATATTCTGTCACCAAATAACCCCATGTTATGCCCTACTGAAATATATACATCAATGTAATAATATTTATATACGTATAGAGGATATCTATGAAGGCTTGACTAGATTTATAATTTAAATACATTTCTAAAACTGTATGTTTCAAAAATTAGCTCAACTTGTAATTTCAAAACTGAAATTGATGACTTGATCATTGAAAATAAGATAAATTAATTTTATTATGACATAGGCTTAATTAAAAACCACCTTTTTATGGATAAATAGTACAATATTACTTGTTAGATCCAGTAGGTTATAATCTTAGGCAGCCATAAGCTTAAGTGGATGTGGAGTTTCTTATTAATTCTCTGGGATGTATTGGAACACTTGGTCCTCGCTTAAGCATCTTAAAGAGGTGATTTACAACTCTCACCAAAGCTACAAGGGAAAGGTACAAAATTCAACTTTATTTAAGCAAAAAATTCAAGAAGTTAAAAATAGTAAAAAAATGTTCTAGTGAGCTCTTAAATATTCTAAAATGTGGGTTAAATGCCACCTAGAATGTTTCAATGACAATACTCAAGACTATCTGCAGAGGAAAGCTTATATGGTCTTAGTGCAAATTTTGTAAACATTCTCAAAGTAAGAAAATTTGTGCAAACATTTGAAAACAAAATTTTCAAAGCCTCAAATTATTTGTCTAAAAATATTAACATTATTGCAAAGGTGCCTTTTTTCCTAGTTTTAGATTTATTGTTTTTATCAAAGCTATGAAGAAATATATAAAACTTATAATCTTGGCAATTCATGTTCCTAAGTATGGATGCATATAAAATATGAACAGAACACATTAATGCAAGAATGTAGTAGCACTGAGGTTCTTCAAGCCTAGATTGTTGACCTTCCACATTACGTGTATTTGAGCCCTGTCTCCATTCCATGTAGTTAACCCCTCGTTTCCTCCCTAAGGACTCAACATTGAACAGTTTTAATAAATGGCACCTGTTTTCCCTTTTTTCCCTCAGTTTCATAAAGACTTCTATTACAAAACTGAACATATCTAGGAAATGGACATCACAAGTATAACATAGGACAACTCTAATATTTATTAGTTTTAGTATATGAATCACCATTTTTTTTTAATTTTTATTTTCATTGTTGATCTTGTACAGTTTTCTGTCTTTTATTCTCACTCGAACCCGCCACCCCAGCCCTCCCCACCTCCCTCCCATTTCCACCCCCCCCATAGTTTTTGTCCATGTGTCCTTTATAGTTGTTCCTGTAAATCCTTCCCCTTTTCCCCTGAAATTTGAATCACCATTTTGAACCAATGCTGTTGACCGAAGATATTTCTTGGCTAAAAATAAAATAAAAAATAATAAAATATTATTTTAATCATTCAACTTTAAAATTGCAGAATAACACAGTTTTTTAAATTTTAAACAAAATAGCAGGGAAAGCTATTTCTGACATTCCTGTAACACATCACACTATTTTAAAATTTTAGTACATGAGAAAAAGAAGATTCAAAAATTAATATTTTGCACCCTGGCTGGTGTAGCTCAGTGGATTGAGCGCGGGCCTGCGAACCAAAGGATCGCGGTTCGATTCCCAGTCAGGGCACATGCCTGGGTTGCCAGGCCAGTTCCCAGCAGGGGACATACAAGAGGCAACCACACATTGATGTTTCTCTCCCTCTCTCCTTCCCTTCCCCTCTAAAGATAAGTAAATAAATAAATAATAAAAATAAATAAATAAAATATTAAAAAATTAATATTTTGCCTAATTAATCTCCAATCAGTATTCTCTTCATAATATATATACTATTATATACAACATATATGTGCTAAAAAGATGTAGATAACAGTGGGTATGTTAATTAATTCATGAGTATTTTCTATTTTGTAATTATTATTATTTTTTTATTTTTTAACTATAGCTGATGTACACTCTGGTTCAGGTATATAACCCAGTGATTAAACTTTCATATAACTTACAAAGTGATTCCCATCTGACATCATACATGGTCATTACATTATTATCAACTATATTCCTCATGCTGTACCTGACATCCCCAAGACTATTCGGTAGCTATCAATTTTTGTTTATTAGCCCTTTCACATATTTCACCCATTCCCACCAAATCTGCTCCCATCCGGCAACCATCAAAATGTTCTCTGCATCTATGACCTGTGTGTGTTCTGCTTGTTTGTTTATTTTGTTTTTTTGATTCCACATATAAATAAAATTGAAATCATATGGAATTTATCTTCCTTTGTCTGACATTTCACTCAGTATAACATCCTCTGGGTCCACCCATGTTGTTGCAGATGGCAAGATTTCATTCTTTTTTATGGCTGAGTCATACTCCATGGTGTTTATATATGCACCATTTCTCCTTTATCCATCCATCTATTGATGGACACTTAGGTTGCTTTCGTGTCTTGGCTATTACAAGCATGCTTCAGTGAACATATGGATACATACGTCTTTTTAATTTAGTATTTTTGGTTTCTTCAGATAAATACCCAAAAGTGTAATTGCTGAGTAGTCCTTTATACTGTCTCTTGTTTTAAAAGCTTCATTTGCCTTTGTTTTAAAATCAGTTTTGTCTGGTATAAGTATTGCTATCTCAGCTTTTCTTTGTTTCCATTTTCATGAAATATACTTTTCCATCCCTTTACTTTCAGTTTGTGTGTATCTTCTGATCTGAAGATGCTCGTAAAAATCATGTTTAAATGTCTTAGTTTGTTATCCATTCAGCGACTCTATACGTTTTATTGGAACATTTAATCCATTTGCATTTAAAATGACTGTTGGTAGACGTGTTTATTGCAATTTTATTATTTATATTTTTTTCTTATTATTATTCTTAAAGGAGACCCTTTAACGTTTCTTGGAATGATTTGGTGACAGTGAACTTCTTCAGCTTCTTCCTGTCTGGGAAGCTCTTTATCTGCCCTTCAATTCTAAATAATATATAGCTTTGCTGGGCAGAGTAATCTTGGCTATAGGTGCTTGATGAGTCCATCCCTTAAATGTGTCACTCCTGGAGGTGGTTGGATGGTGCTCTGGCACAGTCCTAGATTTTACACCATGTGTGCTGGCTCTGGGGCCTCCAGGGAGTTGCAGGCCAAGATCAGCTGTTGCTTGTGCCCTGTGAGAGGTGGCTGAGTATGAGCTACAAAGTAATCCACCAATGGCTGCTTCTTGTGCTGAGCTTGTAGGTGACTGGGAGAGGCCAAGATGAGAACCAAGACCATCTGCCACTAGTGCTGGGCCTGAAGCAACTTAGCAAGGACATGTTGAGGCCAGATGCTGCTATTTATGAAAGTTTGAGAGATTTTAGTAATGTCTTCAGCATGAGCCAAGACAGACTATATGGAAAAGCCACTGGAAATGGTGTGGGTGAGCCTATATATTGGGTGCGGTGGGGTGTCAGGGAATCAGGAGGCCTGCGCAAACATGTTGGCTAAGTTGATGTAGACAAAGATACGGCACCTGTCTTCCCACTCTCTGTTGGGAGAGGACTCAGCAAAGGAACAACAGCTTCTGCCAGCTCTTTGGTCTGGGAGAAAGTAACCTGTCCAACACTCTCCCCAGAGCCAGATAGTGCAGTTCCTCCCCATATGTCCCTGACATGTTTTGAGCTGCCACCACAGTGTTAGAGCTCAGAGCTGGGGAGTCCAACTAAGTCCATGGACTGGCCTTATAAGAGGAGAGCCTGCTTGGGACTCTAGAAGTCTTTTATCTTAATGAGTGTTTTTAATGATTACTTAATATAGCCTAAATACTGTGTTTCATCTAATCTAAGATGCTGATTTTTTTCACATTTTAATATTTCTGAAATTAGAATATATCTTAACAAATCATACCAGACAAAAAGCAGTTGTGACATAGTTGTCATTGCCTTCTCATGTGAATCAAAACAAGCAGAAGGTTATTAGGGCTTGAAAGTCCAGGAGATAATAGAGAAGCACACTTTTGAGAATTGTTATATCATCAATACTTTTAATGTAGCACAGAACAATTTGTTTAGAAAAACAAATATATCAACAACTCATATCAACATACCATTCAGAAATGTCCAATTTTGAATATGGAAAAGTTTTACAAGTACATTTTCTAATTTATTTAACATACACACATGTAGAGGGGGAGGGGGAATTTAAAAAATCTCTGTGTAAAACAAAACTAAAGGCCCTTTTTAAGTAAATATAAAATATGATATCTAAGTGATTAAAAAACATTATATCACAGTATAATTGACAGCATTTTTCTTCCTTTGTGAGAAATAAAATAGAGGTGTATCTTTGATACAAGGAGGGAACCAAAAAAACAGTATTTATAAAAATTGTGTACTTATTCTTACATGTTTAAGCTTCAGTCACCTTCAAAGTACTCTCCATTTGATGCAATACACCTATTGAGATGTTTTTTCCTCTGTTCAAAACAGTTCTTTAGCTCATCAATTTTGATGCCTTTTAGTGCATCCGCCATTTTTGTTTCACCTCTGCCACTTTGGCAAATGTTTCCCTTTGAGGACATTTTTCATTGGGAAAGCAAAAAAAATGTAGCTCAGGGTGAAATTGGTTGAATAGGGAGGGTGGGGCATGGGGGCCATGCTATTTTGGATCAAAAACTGCTGAATACCCAGTGTAGGTGTGCTTGTAAATCACCCATCATGAAATGGTCAAACACATTGAAAGAGGCTACAAAAAAATTCACTGAAACTGAACACAGCCTCTCACAACAACACCAGCTGGCACATTGATACAGATGAGTTCCTAGAACACTCATCTAGTGGGGAAAGTCTGTACCACAAGGGGCCTGCCCTCCAGAAGATAATTCTTGTTTTGGGGGGTTATCCCTCATATAGTAGACACTTTGGGTTCCCATCCCCACAATTTCTTGACCTACCTCTGATTTCCATTGAGCTATAGTAATGGTTTCTGTGCTCATTGACAACATCCAACCTAAAGATCCCAGGGTCTACTTTTGGATTAACCCAACCTAAGATAGACAGTATCCTGGACGTGATTAATTATGATCAATGAAATGAATGAGTTTTTTTTTTTTCTTTTCAAGGCCAAGATATATACAACAACATTTATAGTAAACTAAATATCTCTGAAAATTATCTATAGAAATTACTTTGCTTGAAAAATTCCTGTTAACATAAAAATATTAAAACCAGCTGCAATAATTTATTATTCTCACCTTTCTAAATGCCAAAAGTGTACTTAATCTCTGACATACGAATATATTGCAACCAATATCTCCAATTAATGAAATGCAGGAGTGATACATAATTTAAAACACTTGAGTACAGTAATAGAATACAGATTTTAAAAGCACACTTATGTGTACTATAATCACACACGTTTCATCATGATAAGAAAATGCCTAAAGTTGTGAGTCACTTGTAAAAACATAAATTCCTAAGCATTGCACATTTTCCTACCTACCTCTACCCTTTCATTGTGGCTAAACATGGAAATCAAAGTTTTCTCCAGACATGGTTATAGTACATACATTTACCCATAATAACATCACAAAAAACTGTGCTATGCCATTTTCACAATTTTGCTTAAAATAATATTAACATCAACAAATTCCTTTTGCACATGTATCATGTTCAATGTAGTACATGCTATAGAATCTTCTATGAAATTAGTAAAAAAAAGTCATTATAAGCACCCATGTTGCCCATTGTAGGTAAATGGGATAAAATCAATAGAACAAAACTTTCAAAATATAAATAAAATGTTATTAAAATCTAAATGAATGCCCAGTGAAGAAAGAAATCATAACTGTTTAATAAATTAAGGAAACCTTTGTCAAGGCTGTGACTTTCAGCAAAGGCGTAAGAAATGAGTAGATCTTAGTGATGGGAAGAAGGAAGAAAACTTGTGCTAGAAAGGTGAGCTGTGAGCAGGGACCCAAAGATGACAATAGCATGAGGGAGCAGCAAACCAAAAGCTGCTCAGTGTGGCTAAGACATGAAGTGAAAGACAATAGGAAGTGGCTTTAGGACCTGTCACAGAGAGTCTGCATGTGAAGGTGAGTGACTGGAATGACAGAGATGGGCCCCACTGTAGGTGGGTAGGAGGAGTGCTAGGATAATGCAAGACAAACAGTGTCAAAGGAGAGGATTATGTGAAGAAGAGGAAGATGACCATGTGAAATGCTACAGAAAAAATTAAAGCTAAAGATATCTGACAAAAGGCTACTGTCTTACAATGTCACTGTCCTCTGAGAGTATAATGAATCGTGGAATTTTTAATTCAGGTGATAAAAGAGTGAGAAACCACCAATAAAGGAATATAAATCACTCTTGTAAGAAGTTTTGAGAAGGAAAAGGAAAAAGGCTTAACTTTATACTTCCTCATTTCTTAGTATTTTGCTGATGAACATTCTCGTTAAGAAGTACTGGTGTCATTTTTTTAAAAATAACAAGAAATTTTATCTCTCAGTCCTAACATAGTTTCATTGATGACAAAAAAAATTTGTGCTTTGTTTGGTAGTTATGTCATTCTCTAGCACCCAGGACCTTTAAAACATATAATTATAGCTTCTTAGATGGTAAAAGGAAAAATGGTCAACAAATGATAGTTGTTAAATTTAACAAATTTTCAAATTTACAACTGCTGAATATTTGGAATTTTCTTTTTAAATAACAAATTTAATAAAAATTAATAACAAATGACCAAATAAATAGTAAAGGTCCATTATAGGAAAAGAAGAATATAGAGATTAAAAGAGTAAGAGTAAAACATTCATAATCTGAGAATCCAGAGAACACTTTTAACATTTTGCAGTATAGCCTATCAGTTGGAGGAAAGAATAAGTATGTGCAAGTTTTGGAATCCTACCTTTCTCCTAAACTAGTAATGTCATCTTGTGCAAATTACATAACTTCCTGAAGCCTCAGTTTATTTGTAAAAGAGGAAATCATACATAGAGTGTTGTGTGAATTAAATGAATCATACACATAAATTTCTTTGCCAAGACTTGGTTACTCTGTTTATGAATGTGCATGTTTTCGTATGCATACACAGGTCACAGGAGAAAAGGGAATCATGTGCTAGAGATAGCCCATTAAAATACAACAATCTTTTTATTTGTACATTCATCAAGATGAAGGGTTTGCACCTTTTCTACAAAAAACTGTAACATTGATATTTGAAGCTTAAGTTTCATATTGTCTCTTTGGCAGCTACTCAACTCTGCCATGTAGCATGAAGGTAGTCATTGGCAACATTTATATGTATTCACATGACTGTTTTCAATGAAACTTTATTTTAAAAAGCCAGTCATAGGCCTATTTGGTCCGCAGGCTATAGTTTGCTGATCTCTGATCTGAAACATCATTTTATGGCTGTGCAATATAATATAATATAAACTTTATTTAGTCAACATCCAAATTTGGGTCTTAAATTTTTTCCCCAAATTTGCTTTCAGCTTTCACAAAAAATGCCCATTCTAGAGTATTCCTTTAGTTTAAGTATGCATCATCCTTAGGTTAATTCTTACATACATGTGAAGGCTTTTTATTACACATGCCTTTCCATCCAGAAAATCTGTACCACAGTGTGTGAGAGGATACTTGCCAAATACCCTTTTGTAAATTGAACATTTTAGGAAGGGGTGTGTTTAGGTATTCTATTTTTAAAATTACCATTGTTTACTTGTTTACAATAAAAGGAATAGTTATCATTCATTTTAATTTTGAATTTAAGTGCTATTCAAAAAGGTGAAGTTACCTCCAAAAACTGGGATTATGTTCTGGAGGGCAGGCCCCTTATAGGACAGGCTTCCCTGCTAGGTGAGAGGTCTAGGAACCCGTGTGTATCAGTGCACCCGCTGCTGCTACTTTGAGAGGCTGCATTTGGCTTCAGTGAAATTTTTTCGAAAGATCTTAGTATTCATTTGCCCATTTCATGATGGATGATTTATGAGCACACCTGCCCACATTGTGCTGGGTGTTCAGTAGTTTTTGACCAAAAAGGCCCATTTCATGATGGATGATTTATGAGCACACCTGTCCACATTGTGCTGGGTGTTCAGTAGTTTTTGACCAAAACCTCATGCCCCACCCTCCATATTCACCGATCTCACCCTGAGTGACTTTTTGTTTCCCCAGATGAAAAAATTCCTAGAAGAGAAACCTTTTGCAGGTGTGGACGAGGTGGAAAAAATAAAAACAAAAACAGCAGAAGCACTAAATGCATCCAAATCAACATATTTAAAAGCTGTTTTGAACAGTGGAAAAAACATTTTGATAGGTGTATTACACCAAATAGAGATTACTTTGAAGGCGACTGAAGTTTAAACATGTAAGAATAAAATAAATACACAAATTTTTATTAAAACATTATGGAGTTTTTGGTAATCAAAAAAATTATGGAGTTTACTGTGTATACATGATGCAGACACGGACAGCAGTATGGTAAGAGCCAGAGGGAAAGGGGGTTGGTGGAGGTGGAAGTGGGCAAAGGGGATAAATGCGGATGGAAAGAGACGTGGTTATGGGTGGGGAACACACAATATTGTATGCAGGTGATGTTTTATTCAGCTGTAGTTTTGAAACCTCTGTGGTTTTACTAACCAATGTTACCACAATAAATTCAATTAAATAGATGATAGGTAAATAGATAGATAAATAATTTCTGTTTATTTCTAGGGGAAATTTCTCATCACTAATTATTATTAAATTTTTCTCTAAATTAAAAGTAGAAGAAGAACCAAAATCATTTGAAACCCTACTTTCCTATCATAAGTTGGAATGTTTTTTTCTAAGCAAGTATGTCTTTTTGTTCACACCATTTGTAAATTTGACACATAGATCTGTGCCTGAAATATGATATCTAATGTTTGCCAAAGGAATAAATAACATTAATTTTAGTGAACAATTGGAAAACATTGGTTCACTCATTTTCAAAACATTTCATTATACAATATAAAACAATATTCACACTATTGCCACCAATCACATCAGAAAATCCTTTAATGTTGAAAAGCTCTACAGCACAGGGTGCCAGAAATATATTCTCCAAAATTCTAATTTTCACTTGAAAGTTTAAATATTATCATTGGCAAAAAATGTCGGCTGTTTTCCTTGAAAGGACAGGTGTACTTTGTTCATTTTTTAATTTTACAGAAATGTCTGCCAAATGCCCAATTATGCTTAACAGTCATCTTTTCAAATAAAAATTGTGTCCAATGGAAAAAATAGTGAGCTTAGTAGCAACTCAATCACAATTGTACTTTTCCTGAATACAGACATTGCACTTCACTCTACAGCAAAAGTCTCTATGTGTACTTCTTATCCTGTCACACAGCATAGTTAAAAGTCTTGTGTCCCCTCGGCATTGAGATTTAACAATTTCTTCTTAAGTGAAAATATTCCTTTTCTATGGCTGCATGATGCTCACGAAAACAATAACAAATTCAGTTTGTCACAAATGTATTGTTTACCTACCATAGGTTTCATATCACCAGTGTGATGCCAACACAGAGGAAAAAGGCAAATAGCACGCTGGCATTATTATGGAATAGTTTTAACCCAATAGATCTCCTTGTTGTTTATATGGAACTCCACAGGTCCAGGGAGCATTCTGTGAGAATTACTGTAGTGGACCAAACAACCCTTTTATTAGTACTCCTATAATATACTAAAGCTTTGGTTTTCCAGGGAACACATGTTGAGAAAATTGGTGAGATCCCAGAGAAAAATCTAATTGTTAAAAAACAAAAACAAAAACAAAAAAAAAAAAAAACCAGAGTGTTAATAACTTGACTCCCTTGTTCCAAAGGGTTATTCATTTAAATTTTCTGTTTAGTACTCCCTAAGTACTCAGGGAGATTTAGCAATATAAACAAACCCTTACTCGAAGATCTTTAATTTAGGATCCTATCAACTTACCTATTTGCACATATCTACTTTATGCTTTTGGGGAAATTTGCGTTCCTTTGTTTTCCAAAATTTATGAAAGAAAAATTAAAAGTGTTAGTAACAGTTTCCACGTTAGTATCCCAAATGCCGTTTTTGTTATTAGATTGTTTATGAGTAAATTTTATCTTGACCAAGAAAACTTTTATTTACAAAAGATCACTTTTTAAAAGGACAGATGTTATTCTACTTACTCCTTTTGTTGGAATGAGTGGGAGCTCAGAAATACTCTGAAAAATTTGTGTCAAAAATGGTAGCCATTCACTGTTGGGAACTGCTCTGCCTGTTTTCAGAAGCTGTAATCCCCCATGCCTAAGGCTGAGTAAAGGACCCTGGGACCCTAAACCACTCAGGAGACAAAGCTTATCTTCCTTGTAGGGGAACCACCTCTGCCGCTTCCTCTTCACGCTGCTTGGCCCTGACAGATGGCTGGTTAGCCAATGGCGGGTAAGATTCCTCAAAAGAAGGATGACCTAATACAGGCACAATTGTGAAGGGGCCCTCAAGGAAGGACTTGGGGGCTATAGAAAAAAAGGGTGATGGACCCTTACCCCTCAGCTTTGACATAGCCTGAGTCCTCATTCTGTCTGTAAGACATTTCCTGATCTCTTGGTTGCCTTACTTTCCCAGCCTGACTTAGGCCTGAAACAATGCCTTAAGCCTGCAACAATGCTAGAGGTGGGTGTGGCCCTGTGCTAGAAAAGGCAGCTTCCTTAGGGTTATCAGGCCTAAGAAAGAATGCATAAAATCCTATGAAATCTGCTTTGCTACTACTGTCAATTTAAATGATAAGGGTCCAAGCATGAAATGAACTTGTTCCCCGAAGTTCAATGTCTTTTAACTATCTCACCCTGACTCAGAATAAGCCCTCAGAGTTCGTTGAATGTTATCTATTGTTTAATCATTTCTGCCTATCAATGACTGAAGAGCTGTACATATACACCCTGTATTCCTGAGCAAATTGAACCCAATAAAAGCGTGTCAAGCCAAGGGTCAAGGTGCTCTCCTCTTGAGAGAGAAGCCACACCATCCCATTTCCTCCACAGGACTCAGTAGTCCTGGTGAATTTGTCTCGTCTCACCCATAATGCCGTGGACCCCAAGAGCCAAGATCCGCATCAATTCACCTGTCACCCACTTGCCATAACAGGGAACCAATGCCATCTCAGTCCCTTGACACTTTAAACTAGGGACATGTTCTAACATGAGACAGGTGAATGAAAGTTAACATTCACATACTGTTTGGAGGTTGTAAAATGGAAGGAATAAAGAACTTACCATCCAATTGTAACTAAATATATGAGATCATAGCATGTCCTAAGAATAGTAGATCTTAAAATAACAAAACTTTTAAGAATTGGGAAAGATTATGAGCAAAGGTGTCATTTTTTTACTGGCAATGCTTTCAAGGTGAAATCTTAAACATGAAATTTATTCAGGTTAATAATTAAATTTATTTCATAGTTCAGTGGTGTTACTCCTAGTTAAAATTTTGATGTGTTTTACCTTTGTTCAAATAAACAAGCATAATTTTGAAAAAGTAAAGACTATAAACATATCTATTTTTTATTCATTTCTAAAGAGTTGGTTCTCACATTTTAAGGAAAATGTAGATTGAGTAGATTGGAGAATTAGAGAAGAACACACAAATATATATACATATATATTTTACCTAGGGACCAGGTCACCAACTCTTGTTGATTTAAGTGAATTTAATGTGTACTTCATGATAGTTTTGGGTAAAATAACTCTAACTAGCTTAACAGTCAGTGCCTTCACCAGAGATTGCTTGGTAGCCCATACAGCGTATTTCAAAATTCTTACTGCTACTGTAAAATACTCCATTGTCATTTAAATAGTTCTATCCTGGATTCACCATCATCTTTTCTTTTGAGAGATTATCTCTGATAATTCAAATTAACAAAAATACTTATACAGCTAAATGTGTGTGTATCTGTGTATGCAAATCAGAGTCAGCCAGCTTCATTCTTCAGAGGCAGAAAGCTGAGATAACCTTACAATCCAGGACTGGAACTTTTCTACCTTTGAAAGCAATGATTTCAAATGCAAAGAAAGTAGAGCTGGGAAACCATTAGTGAGTCACTAAATTAACTTAGAGGATCCTAACCACATTTATAATATGACATAAAATGTATTAAAGGATATGAAACATCCTTTAAAAAATATTTGGAAAACTCTGTTCTAAGGGACCACTTAAGCAGTCTTTTCAGTAACATAGAACTAGGAAAAGGTATCCATATCCCAGAATTAGTTAGCAATAGATCCTTTTTATGTCTTTCTCTCTTTTACATGCAAAGTCCCCGGAAAGGAGGTAGACACATTGCACAATGTCATTCTATGTTGGACATGACAAAATTCTAAGTTCTGTTTCCTAAATTTGGGGTGGCTACAAGCCCAGTGACAAAGTAAGATAATAAAGAACAAAAACTAAAATCGAATGAAGAAAGTAAGGACAAAAACTAAAGACTATTAAACTGGGTTCAAAAAGAAAAGGAAAAAAGCCTGAGTGCGTGACTTCGGGTCTGGCACCGTGCTCTTCGCATTGACAACCATGCAGGTATAATCACTATCTACGTGGAGGTTATTCTAGAATGGATGACATAGACATTGAATAACTAAAAAAGCAAGATAGTAACATTTGCATGATGAAAAAATGAAGAATTAAGTAAGAGGATAGGTGTTATATCCATAGTTTTGCTTGGTCTTTCTAAAGAACTGATATTTAAGCCTAGATTTTGAAATATGTAAAATAAAACAAAAAATATTTGGATAAATGTACACTGTTTCAGGTTGAAAGGAATGTATGGGCAAAGGCACTGAGTTCCTAAGACAGAGGTAGGACAATTAAAATGAGACAAGTGTGGTGGACACTTAGTGAGCAAGATGAGAATGCCTGGAGGTTGATGGTGGAAAGGCCATTCATTCAATACATATTAGTGAGTTTAGTGCCAAGAACTATTCTAAGTGTAAGGGATAAAGCGGGGAGCCAAAAGATCCAGTTCCTAAGGCTTTTCTGATATAGATAGACATAACATAAAAACAAAAGAAAGGGAATTATAATTTCAAAGTGTAGTAATTGTTTTTAAGAAAATAAAGCAAATTCTAAAGTTAGAGTGTGATATGGCTTTACTTAAGAAAGGTTGTTTAGCCCTGGCCAGTACAGCTCACTTAGTTGAAGCATTGTCCCATAGATCTAAAAGTCGTGGGTTGAATTCCTGCTCAGGACATATACCCAGGTTGTGGGTTCAATCCCCATTCGGTACTCGTTTGAGAAGGAAACAAACCAATGTTTCTTTCTCTCACTGATGTTTCTCTCTCTCTCTCTCTCTCTCTCTCTCTCTCTCTAAGCAATGAAAAAATACCCTCACGTGAGGATTAAAAAAAATTTTTAAAAATCCAGAAAGTTGTTTAGACAGGTCATTCTATGAAGATGTGTTTAAAGAGAGACACAAATTGAGGGGGTTGTCTATGAATATATCTATGAAAAGAGTATTCATGACGTTGAGTACAGAAATTACAAATGATATAAGTACCGTATCATTTGAAGAGCAACAGGTAGGCTAGTGTGGTTAGACTTTAAATGACAACCAGTTCCAAATCAGGCATGGCCCTAAGGGTCATAGCGAGGACTTGGATTTTATGTTCAAGGTGTCCGGATGCCCCTGGATCACTTTAAGCAGAACAGTGAAATAATCTGATTTATTTCTTAAAAGAATCAGTCAAATTGCATGGTTGAAGGTGGACTGAAAGGAAATATATGATCCAGTCAACAGATGACGGCAGCTTAGACCATGGTGAGAGTGTGGAGATTAGAAGAAGTGGTCAGACTAGGTATATATTTTAGATGCATAGGAGATAAGATTTTTTTTGACATACTTATATTATTAAGTGTGAGAGTAAGTAAGTGGTTATCACTTAAATTTTAGATTGAGTGGGGAAGGTAGAAATAATTATCTGCAATATCATATTAGATGAACACTGAAAATTATTCCTTAAATTTGACAAAGTAGAAGTCATTATTGATAGAAAAAAATCAATTTTTATTGCTTTTTATTTTTTTTATATTTTATTTTTTTTAATCAGTATTTTTTAATTGTTGATATTGTACAGTTTTCTGTCTTTTACCCCGCCCCAGCCCACCACCCCAGCCCTCCCCACCTTCCTCCCATTTCCACCCCCCATAGTTTTTGTCCATGAGTCCTTTATACTTGTTGCTCTAAACCGTTCCCCTTTTCCCCTGAAATTCCCTCCCCTCCCACTCTGGACACTGTCAGACTGATCTCAAATTCAGTGTCTTTGTTTATATTATGCTTGTTTGTTTGTTTTGTACTCTTAGAAAGAAAGTGAAAACAAGGGTATTCAAATGCTGGCTGACTCATAAGTAAGGGCCAATTCATTTAACTATAAATTAGGTTAAAGAAAAAGTCAGTGATATAGATTGTGTGTTAAATATAACTTCCTATAACAGACACATTTATACTATAAATGCACAAAATATTTTACAGGACACATTTTAACAAAAGTTACTTCTTATAACTAATCTTAAAAGTTTCAATGCTTACATTCACAGTCTATAGAAATATTAAAATAATCCTTTCAGCATTATTTAAAGTTCTATGCTTTCCTTAGCAAACATATTTAGAAATTCAACTCTATAAAGATGCAAGAAATACAAATTTAACTCCAAATTTAAAGGACAAAGACTGGCTAATGTCTTGCTTGCTAATTTTTTTTATCATCTATTCAAACTAAATATATAGGCTAAGTAATGGTTTTGTCTTCCACAAGCATCTGTGTTATCTTTCAAGTTCTTTTCCAGATTCCCCAGTGAAATGTTAACTGAAATCTATTTGTAGTTTTAATTGTAATTTCTAGTCAAGGATAAATTAATGCCACAGAACTTATATAAATTCTTTTCCACATTGGGGAACTCACCCAGAAAACTTTCAGGGGAGCAACGTGAGCAAAATCCTGTTGAAGAGGGATCTAAAGAAATGGGAAAAGAGGAGGTAGAGTCAAGGATTATGCACATCTTTTGAAGAGTTTTACTTTCAGGAGAAGCAAAAGGAATGTGGAATCAAGGGATTTTGTGGTGTTGATGTTGTTCATCTTTGCTTTTTAAGATGAAAATGTGACAACTCCTTTATGGATATAATCGTGTGGAGGGGAATACAAGGACTGAGTGGCTACATGGAACAAAGTCCTTGCACAGGTGAGCAGGATGGGTTCCAGGGTATAAGGGGTGAGGTTAATATTCACATAGAAGTTTATACTTGATGAAATAAAACTTTGTAGAACAGGATAAGGAATTTGAATTTAATGGACCAGAAATCAGGTCAAATTGTAGGAATTAATGGGAAAGTATAATGCCACTTTGGAAAGATTTAAGTTATAATGTAGCTTTTTGGTAATCACAAGTCCCAGACTGTGACAACAATATAACAACAATGGGAGTGGTTGAGAGAGCAGAAGTAAATGCCTATGAAATGGGGAAATAAAGAAAATGAAAGACCTGGTACTGGATGGGCCAATGACATAGATGTTGGTATTGCCAAGAATGATGTTGCCTAGGTAGGAAGAACAGGTTTACAAGACAAAAACTTATTAATGAGTGAAATGACAATGATTATTGAAGGTTGAAAGGTTAAGAGAGTGAGTTAACATATACACCTCAATCTGATTGATACATTTTAAGACAGAAAAGATGGAATATTGCAGAAGACTCCTCTGGGTCTGAAGGCAAGGGTTGAACTTTGCAAAACAAAATTCAGAGCACTGTAGGGTAAAACAGTTGTAACCTGGTTGAGCAGATTGGAACACCTCTGTACTGCAGTCAGAGATCTGGAACAGCAGAAGCACGGGCTCATAAATGGGGCAGAGTCTACAGAACCTTCCAATGCCTGATTTTAATGATTAGTGGGTGTGACAGTGAAAATCAAGTTTCATCAGAGAATGCATAAAACTGGAAATTTTTGAATGAATAGAATTCTCACAGGAGAAACATTTTCTTCCTCTTATTGGAGCAAACAAGATCTTTAATTATTAACCTAAATAAATGAATGTATTTCTACTTTTTGTATAGCACGTTAAAACTCTTATGTATAGATATGTACATATAAATTACCTAAAACAGCCTCAAGTATCAGTAATCCTCGGTGACTATGTCTTTGTCAGACAGAAGCATATCAATATTCTGCCAAGCAAAATGATCAAATATTCACCTCATTACCTGCCATGCCATTCATCAACATACCATTCATTATTTTCATTTTTATCAGTATATCTTGAAGAAATATTCCAATTGATGCTTTTGACTTTATTTCCTTGAGGCTTAGGGATTACTTATTTCAACTTAAGTTATTTGTCACTTGTACTTTATTATTCATGTTGTCTTGGTACATCTTGGGAAAAATACATTATGCATCTGCTGTGAACTGCTATTCTAATTTCCAGAGAATAACTTTTTTTGCCATATTTTGACACACATATCCCACATACTTTATTTTGGGATGTTTTACTATTTTATAATCAGTAACATAATAGTTCCAAATTGAACATAACCTTGACATTTACCAAGAATGATATACTTAAATTTAAAATATGACTTCCCCTTCCATTAGAGGAACAATGCCATTAATCTTGCTGGCTTTCAATGTGAGAATTTAAAATTGATTCAACAATCTAGTATGGACATGTGTGAAATAGATATAAATTTGCAGCTTCAAAGAATTTTATTTGGGAATTAAAACTTTACTTAGTGTCATCCAATTGGTAGCAAGATAACAATGTAATCAACCAAGAGGACAGAATTGACAATTTTTAGAGTATTTTCTTTCCCTTAGGTAGCAGATTTTGCCTCTAAAGATATAAAGTTTGGTTTGCATATTTTCTTATATAATTGTTTAAACTCATTTTTTCTGATTTTTCTACATAACAGAAACAATTTGCATTTCCAACAAGCCTCCTGTCATTCACTTGCAGAAGATGCAATAAATCCCTCCCCCCACCCTCTGTTTTTACAATTAATCCTCTTGTATTGAGCAGCTAAAGATCAAGAAGCTAAGAGAGGGTGGATCACAATACAGGGACTCAGGAAAGCTAGTGCTTGGCTATTCATTTTTTGGGGCTTATTTTCTGACATGTTGCCTTTAACAGTTTAGAAGGGCAGAGCCAAGTCTCTGGCCCATGACTCAGAACCCAGATGGGGCTTCTGCCTCTCTTTTGTCAGACATAATCTGTCTCCTATTTTCCTGCTGTTCTATTCCTTAGATTCATGTGTGACATTATCCAGTCTTCCTCTCTGGCTCACCCATTTGGATGTAATCTATTGCCTTGACAGTTGAGATGCTCAAATTCTCCCAGTTCCCCTATAGTTTGCCTTCCTTGGCAATAACTCAATTGGAACAATACTGACTTCACTCTTGGCCTCTGCACTTGGCAAACTTGAGTTTCCTGCTTTCTATAGATGGCTTTTCTGAAATGTAATCCTGGCTTGAGTTGCAAACTTTGTGTTTGTAATTATCTGAGGACTGTGCTCTCAGGAAGGTACGCTACTGACAAACCATGAAGCAGTATAGCTGACACAGTCCTTTCTTCTGGGCCAAACCAGTCAGGATGTGATCTGATGTCTGCCATTTAGAGAGTGTAAAGAACAACTTTACAAGATTTTGGGGGTCGAATTTCATTCAGAACTTATATGCTGCTTGATGGACAAATCAGAACTTCTTTTGAAACCTTTAGTAGCATATGTGTGCACCATACCGGTTTGTAACAATGTCTGCATCTCCCTGCTTCCTTTCTCCACATTCACCCTTCCAACACTGCAGTCCATGCCATTTCAATAAAACTGTTTTCCACAGGCTACTAATAATGGCTTCTTAAAAACTATCACCAATGGCTTGTAGTTCATATTCAGCTTCTCAGAGGTGTTTAGTAATACCAGCCATTCTCTCCGCTATGGTCTGAAGTTTCTGTCTCCCCAAATTCATGCTGAAATCTCAATGTCCAATGTGATGGTGTTAGGAAGTGGAGGTCTTTCGGAGGTAATAATGTCATGAGGATGGAGCTCTCATTAAGGGGATTCATGCTCTTATAAAAGAGACCCCACAGAGCACCCTTGACCCTTCTGCCATTTGAGATACCACAAGAAGTCTGTAACCAATAAGTGCTGTCTCATCTAACCATGCTGGTACCGCAATCTCAGATTTCCAGTGTGCAGAATCTGAGAATGTTAATTGTTTATAAGCCATTCAGTCTGTGGAATTTTGTTATAGCAGCCCAGACTATAAGATGTCCTCTTTTTAAAAAACCATGTTTCTCCTTTTTTTAAGATACCACACTCTCTTAATTTTCTTCAGATTTTTCTGACATCTCCTTAAAGGTACTTTTTTCTTCTTTTCTACTCCTCAATTATTAGATTCTGAAGAGTTCCACTTGAGCTTCTCTTGTGTTCAAATTTAATGCACACTCTGAGCAATCTCATCTATTCCTGTGTCCTAAGTTACCATAGTCTTAAATTACCATAGTGTTGCTAAATGTGTATGTTCTCTCTGACATTTTCCATAGGAAATCCATACATCCACTTGCATTCCAGATATCACCACTTAAATGTACACAATGATCTTGATTGAACTTCTCTTCACAAAAATGCTTTTACCCCAGTATTTCTGGAAGCATTATTGGTCAAAACAGACACTGGGTGATTGTCCTTCTTCTTTACTGCACTGTCAACGAATAAATCACCAAGTCATGTAAATTTTGTTTCCTCAATGCCTGAAATCTCTCTCTTTCCCTTTTCTTGACTTTTGTTCACTGCCAAACCTGGGCCTTCATTACATTTTGGACTTCCAAATAATTAAGATTTATATGAAAGCCCACAAAAGTCTCCACTTCTTGCTGAGGAAAAGAAGAGCCAAAGTCCTTAAATTACAATACTCTACAATATCCTTTGCTCATTCCTAGAGCAGCCTTCTGGCCTTTCAAATACACCAAGGCATTTCTTTTATGGTGGACTATTGGTGCTCCCTCCAACTGAATTGCTTTTCCCAGGGATGTCCAAACAACTTCAGATCTCTATATCTCAGCTTTTCAATGAGGCATTTTCTTTCCCAGTATTTAAAATTACAATTTGTACCCACCAAAACCCCTCTCAAATTTATAAAATGTGCCTGACTTATTTTCTTCTCTAACAATTATAAACATCTAATTTATTATATTTGTTTTGTGTACCTTGTTTATTTTATATATCCCCCCCACTACATAAATATAGGTTTCATGATAGCAGTAGATTTTGACTCTTTGTTTACTGCTATGTCCTTGGCGAACTGTCACATGTCTATATGAAAAGACACTCAACATCACTAATCATCATGGCAATGCAAATCAAAATCACAGTGAGATATCACCTCACACTTTTTAAAATGGCTATCATCAAAGAGACAACAAATTACAAGTGTTGGCAAGAATGTGGAGGAAAAGGAACCCTGTGTACTATTGGTGGGATTGTAAACTGGTGCAGCCACCACTGAAAACAGTATAAAGGTTTTTCAGGAAACTACTATATGACCCAGAAATTCTACTTCTGGATATTTTTCTGAATAAAATGGAAACACTGTTCAAAAATATACACACTCCTGTGTTCATTGCAACATTCTTCACAATAGCCAAGGTATGGAACCAATTTAAGTGTTCATAGATGAATGGATAACTAAGACCTGCTATATATAAGATGCGCTAATAATGAAATATTACTCAGCCATAACAAAGAATGGAATCTTGCCATTGTGTATCATATACAGACCTAGAAAGTGTTATGTTAAATTAAATATGTCAGAGAAAGACAAATACCATATGATTCCATTTATCCATAGATTCTAAAGAAAACAAAACAAATCAGAAACAAGCTGATAGATACAGAGAACAAACTGATGGTTGCCAGAAAAAAATGGGGTGGGATGATGGGAGAAAAAAGTGAAGGGGGAAAAAAATGGGGGAATAAGAGGCACTGACTTCCAGTTATAAAACAAATAAATAATGGGCATATCACATACAACATAAAGAATATAGTCAATAACTTGTACAGTGATAGTCGGTTACTAGATTTATCAGGGTGATCACTTCTAAAGTATATAATTACATAATGTCTAATCCCTATGTTGTACACCTGAAACTCCTATAATATTGTATATCAAGTATATTTTTTCTTTGAATTGTTTTTTCATCTTTTGGGACAACTGTAATAGCATAATCAATAAAATGTATTAAAAATAAAAAAGTGTATTTTATTGATTATGCTAGTACAGTTGTCTCATTTTTTCTCTTCTTTATTCCCCTCTGCCCTGCCCTCCCACCAGCATCAGATCTATGGGTCACGTATATAAGTTCTTTGGCTTCTTCGTGTCCTATACTATTTTTAACTGTCTATTTTGTACCCACCATTTATGCTTCTTATTCCCTGTACCTTTTCCCCTCATTCTCTTCCCTCCCATTCCCCGCTGATAACCCTCCATGTGATCTCTATTTCTGTGATTCTGTTCCTGTTCTACTTGTTTGCTTAGTTTGTTATTTGTTTTGGGTTCGTTTTAGGTTCAGTTGTTGATAGCTGTTTGTTATTTTATTGTTCATATTTTTGATCATCTTCTTTTCCTTAGATAAGTCCCTTTAACATTTCATATAATAAGGGCTTGGTAATGATGAACTTAACTTGACTTTATCTGGGAAGTACTGTGTCTGCCCTTCCATTCTAAATGATAGCTTTCATGGAGAGAGAGTAATCTTGGATGTACACCTTGCCTTTCATGACTTTGTATACCTACTTCCAGCCCCTTCTTGCCTGCAAGGTTTCTTTTGAGAAATCAGCTGATAGTCTTATGGGAACTCCTTTGTAGGTAACTGTCTCCTTTCCTACTGTTGCTTTTAAGATTCTCTCTTTATATTTAATTTTGGGTAATGTAATTATGATGTGCCTTGGTGTGTGCTTCCTTGGGTCCAACTTCTTTAGGACTTTTTGAGTTTCATGGACTTCCTGGAAGTCTCTTTTCTTTGTCAGATTGGGGAAGTTTTCCTTCGTTATTTTTTCAAATAAGTTTCAATTTCCTGCTCTTCCTCTTCTCCTTCTGGAACCCTCATGCCTCAGATGCTGAAACATTTAAAGTTGTCTCAAAGGCTCCAAAGCCTCTCCTCATTTTTTTGAATTCTTGTTTCTTTGTTCTGTTCTGGTTGAATGCTTCTTTCTTCCTTCTGTTCTAAATCATTTATCTGAGTCCCAGTTTCCTTCCCTTCACTGTTAGTTCACTGTATATTTTTTCTTTATTTTACTTGGAAGGCTATTTTACATAATTTACACTTTTTCTTCTAAATTGCAACAATACTGAATCATTTCTGTGATCATCCTAATTATCAGTGTTCTGAACTGTGGATCTGATAGGTTGGCTCTCTCTTCATTGTTTAGTTGGTTTTCTGGAGTTTTGATCTCTTCTTTCCTTTGGGCCATATTACTTTGTTTCAGCATACCTGTTACATTGTAAGGGGTAGAGCCTTAGGTATTCGCCAAGTTGTGGCAACCCACATTGTTGCATTGTGTTGCTGTATGTGGGGGAAGCGTTAGAAAAGGAAAAATACCTCTTTCTGGGCTCTTGCCAGCTTTCAGTCACTTCCCCCCTACCCACAAGCAATTGGGCCCTTCTGGTGCTGATTCCTGGGTGGGTGGGTTTGTGTACACTCTAGGTCCCAGTGGGTCTCTCCAATGAACTCTCTAGTGAGGCCGGGAGTTTCTCCTGCCACCACAACCCTCAGTGGTTTTGAGGCTTTATTCTCCTTCACTGGAACCCTGGTCGCACAGTCTGTCCTACTCCCCAGTTGCTCCTCCCAGTTTATCCACATGTAAATGTGAACCTCCTAGTCCTCCAGCTGCCACCTGCCATGCATGCTCTCCCAGTTGCCCATCTCCATCCCTCCTGCCAGTCTGGATGAATATTTTTTCAATTACTTGGTTGTTGGACTTCCATACAGTTCAATTTTCTGGCAATCTGTCTGTTTTTTTGTTTTTAAATTTGTTGTTGTCCTTCTTTTGTTCGAGGAGGCAAAATGTATCTACCTATGCCTCCATTTTGGCCTGAAGTCATGTATATCAACTATACTTTAGTAAAAAATTATATCTGTGGTGTCTAAAATATGCTTGCCTTTGTTGAATAAATAAGTTAACAATATATAACTATGCTTGTAAAATAAGTAACAAGTTGGAAAAACTTTAAATAAATAATTACAGGGCCATTTTATACTATATATAATTATGTTCTTTAATAATTTTAATACTACTTGAAGTGTAATTTGTGTTATTTGTCTGGTTTTTATTATCCATAGATCACACTAAGATGCAAGAAATAATTTTATTCACTGTTTGCTTAACATCATGTTAAAATGCATTCTTAGTGAGTATCACTATCTGAAATTGATTCATGGTATTTCTGCACTTATTTTTGAATATCTGGCTGCTTTATACATACTTTAATTAAAATATATTTTATCAATATGTCTTCCTTAGAAGCAAAAGAATTTATGCAGATACTATATTATAATTTTCCACTTATCTGAATGTCATCAAATTACTTCCAGTAAAATTGGCCACTCATGAATTTGGCTATTTTCAATATGATTTGACATGCTTAGAATGTCTGTTAATGTTGTTAACAGAATAGACTGATCAGCTTTCTTTTCTTCTTTATAATGAACATATGGAGTTCATCTTTTGCCTGGGACTTGTTACATAGCCACAAACAACCATGGTCAGTCCAAAAGAGCCCAGTATATTTCACTAGTATAAATATTGCTCTTTGTTCCACAAAAGGTAAGTAAACAAAGCAGCATGGTTTCTAGGTCTCAGTGCAACATGATTTAGCCGAGTAATAGCTTGTTTGAATTCATGTTACAACAAATGACACACAGAATAGACAGCAAAGGACATCCATATCCCAACTAGCACATATTGTCCTTAGAAATAATAAATAATAATGTAGTGTTGAAAGATTATGAATGCTCCAGAGCATTTGATTTGGTCTAGTATGTTTTCTAATATGCATTTGCACTTTGCAACTATGGATTCCTTTGATTCCTGCAGCCAGTGCCACTCTCCTGCCACATCTGCTTAGCTGATGTGCCTTCAACATTCCATTGGAGTCCATGAAACCTCAGGATGAAATTCTCTGGGTGCAGCACAGCAGGTGTGTTCTACTTGACAGCTACCACACATTCATCAGGAGATGAATGATTAATGATTGGACTCCCAAAGGACTTTAAGTATGTGTTTTAAATAAATCTGACTCTTACCTTTGGTGCTGGCACTTCACAGGCTTAAAGTTGTTTAATTAAAACTCATCAAAAGAGTCCTGAATCTCCATAGATCTGTATAAAGTATACTTAATTCCAATATAGCTTACTTCCTGCTTAGTATTGAAACATATAACACATGCAAATCCCCTCACTAGCTAAAAACCATGTAGTTACAAACATGCTAACAAACTTAAAATTTGTAATGCAAGAAGTAACTTTTAGGATTTCTGTCTACTTGGGAGACTCTACACAGGAATTCATACTTTTTATCTATTTAGTTCCTTATATTGGAGAAAATCATGAAATTCATATTACAAAATGTTACTCTTTTTCTTTAAGTGTGATCCATGGGCCAACTGCATTAAAGTCACACAGCATACATCATAAAATTTTGGTTTTTCTGGAACCCATTCAATATTTACTTAATCCCTAAGGTTACAGTCCAAGAATCAACACTTCTACCTGTGTCAGATTATTTTAAAGTATACAGCAGTTTGAGGGTTCTTGGTTTAGAAATGCTTGCTGAAGAGTTTACATTAGTTTTTTTTTTCCTACCAGGTATGTAAGTTTACATTGTAACTTTTATTTTTGCAGTCATTTCAAAGTACAGTAAAAGACCCTCTAAACAAGTTGCTCTTTATTTCAGTAAGGAACTATGCAAATATCATTTTGAAGTTTCAAAACAAATTTTTTTACTAAAGAATGAAGGTTATATCATGGCCCATAAAATGTGGCAAATATAATTCTTGATACTTTTTAACAGTCTTCCTTAAGGGTTTCCAGTGGCTACAATGGGTCACTGCTGTTGATTACTATTACTAAAATCACAGTTTCTTTGGTTCAAGTTCATGCATACACATCATTTGAAAACATTGACGTGCATGCACATCTATACCCTTATTTACTTATATATGTACATGCAGAAGAAACACCCATGTATACACAAATATGTTGATACCTTTAAACATACATGTGTATGTATAAAAACACAGGCATACACATATACACATACACCTGTACAAATGCATGTATACGTATAAATTAAACATGCACAAGTACACATATATGAACATGCATATACATAACACTTGTAATGGCCATACTATATACTGGAAACTCTGGAGAACACTATAAAACCATTGTTTACTTATTCATAGTTTTCCCTCTCTAGTAATCTGTGTTCCCTCAACTCTAGAAGGCTTGATAGAAATATGTTCATACCTTTCTCATTTAACTGAGACCTCTAATGACTATATAGACTCTATATCCTAACTTGAACAGGGTGATAGCTAATACTCTAGCACATGTATGGATAGTAGGAAAAAGAAACTAAAGGGATGAACAGAATAAAAAAGCGAATCTGTAAATTGGAGGAATACACAGAAAGGGAAATGAGGTCAAGGAACATATTAAAGCCAAAAGCAACAGATTTACAGTGGAGAATTTCTTTAAGAAGAAATTTGAAAAGTGTGGAAGTCAACAATGACACATAACCCTGATTGTTCTTGGAATTAGTTTCCTTTACTTTGGATAATAATTTTTGAAATCTGCAATTTTTACAAATAAATACTCCAAAAAAGATATAATCAAATCTCTTCTTTTAAGCACATTCTTGTTAATTCATTATAATAAGAAGCATTTTATGACTATATTATTTTGTTTATTATTTATTTATTTCAATTTTTTATTGTTTGGGTTTTTAAAGAGAGAGAGAGGAAGGGGGTGGAGATAGAGAGAGACATTTGTTGTTCTGGTTACTTATGCATTCCTTTGCTAATTCCTGTGTGTGCTCTGACCAGGATCTAACCTGCAACCTTGGTGTATCTAGACGATGCTCTGACCAACTGAGTTACCTGACCAGAATTTATTTTTCTTTCTTATGACTTCTCTCAACCTAGGTTAGAAATAAATACATGGCTTACTAGTCCATCTACTCTGGCTTTATTCAGATGAGTTGTTGAATTTATTTGAATATATTTCTATAAAAATATTTATATTCCTAAGATTTGCTATTTTTCTATAATATCATAATGCGTAAAATTTGGCCAAAACATTCAGAGTAATCATATACATTAATTAAACATCAGTTACTGCATTGAAAATTGCTTTTAATATAAAAAATTAAATAATCTTTCCATATTTACATGTACTTTTCTTACTACAATATTCTAATATATTAAAAGAAAGCCCATGGACATGAAATATTAGAGGAAATTTTAAAATAATTAACAAAAATGATAAAAACCTGTTGGTATCAAGGATGCTTTCAAATTGACTTCATTAATATAATTTTGACATATCAGTAATCTAATTTAAAATGAAAAGAGTACTCAGTTATAAAATACTGTAAATGCAATTTCCATTCATCTTATTTGTTCTGGCACATTATATTTTATATTTGGATAGTTTGAGACTTGTAATTTCAGAATTAAGTTTCACAATTTATTTGCCAAGTTTGGTGGATATATTTTTATTTCGTTTTGTTTTCCTGCCTCAGATAATGTATCCAGCAATCATTAACAATAACAGAACCAGGCTGTAATTTTTCTTCTTTTAATTTTATGTTCCTGTTTTTATTTCCTTGCATATTTACTTTAATGGAGTTATTTATTTGTTCTGCAGCATACACATCAATTACCATGGAGTCATATAGTAAGACATTTTCATCTAGTAATAAATTTAATCCTCCCAGTAAAGATAATTCTGTCAATGAGAAATCTGGAACTCAGTTAATTAACTTTCCATGGGTTTTATAGCAAATAATTGGGACAGCCAGGATATATATTACAGAAGTCTGACTTGAGGGACTTCTTTTTTTCTTCTCTGTTCTTTTTTTTTTTTTTAAACTTTTTTTTTTAAAGATTTTTTTTCTTTTTTTTTTTAGATTTTATTTATTTATCTTTAGAGGGGAAGGGAAGGAGAGAGGGAGAGAAACATCAATGTGCGGTTGCCTCTTGTATGTCCCCTGACGGGAACTGGCCTGGCAACCCAGGCATGTGCCCTGACTGGGAATCGAACCGCTCTTCTCTGTTCTATAAGCTATTCAAAGTGGTCTGTAAAATCTATAGTACACATTAGTATTTTGTTTTAAACTGTCATTTAACACTTTTAACTTCATATTTTGAAATACTTTTAGATTTACAAAAGAGTTGCATAGATAATATAGAGAGTTCTCTTATACCTTTCACCTAGTTTCCCCTAACATTACCATCTTGCATATGTGATGCACAGTTATTAAAAGTAAGAATGTAACTTTGGTATAAGATTATTAACTAAACTGCAGATTCTATTTTTCAGATTTCACCAGTTTCTGTACTAAACCTTTTTCTGAGATCCAATCCAGGATCCCAGAATCCTGGATTTCCTGTTGTCTTAATCTCCTCCAATCAGTGATAGTTCTTTAGTCTGTCTTTATCCTTAATGACCTTACCACTTTTAAAGAGTAATGACCAGATACAGGTACATTGTAGAATATCTTTCAATATGTGTGTTTAATATTTTCTCATGATTATATTGAGGTTATGGATTTTGGGAATAATACCACAGAGGTGATGATCCTTCTTAGCCATGATGTATATATAACTTATTACTGATTATATTAACATTTACCACTTTAACCAAGTGGTTAGGTTAAAGTAGTATCTGTCCTTTTCCTCACTTTAAAGTTAGTATTTTTCCATTCGTAATTAATAAATATTTGGAATGTTATAATTTGAGTCTTTAAAATTCCCTATCACCTTAAACTTTTGCCCTCTTGTTTTAGTATGCATTTGTAGATCCTACTTACAACAATTACTGTAGAGCATTGATGCTGATATTATAGATACTGTATTTTCCACATTTCTTTTACTTTTATTAATTGGAATATTTGGGAATAATTGTTTCTTATCTTTCCCTACTATCTTTAGATAAATTAAACAATACAAAAATGCCACTGACATTTTTATTGATATCAGCACTCTCATGGATCCATGTTTCCATTTGGAATAACTTTTCTTCTGCTTGAAGAAAATCTTTTAACATCTGTTACAACACAGTTCTGTAGAAAACAAATTATTTTATCTTTGTTGGTCTGAAGAAGCTTCTAAAGTTTTAAGCTTTAGTTTATAAAATAGATTTTCACTGAACAAAGAATTTTTGATTGACAGTTTTTTTGTTGTTTTTTTTTCCTTTTAGGCCTTTTGTTTTCCCATTATCTTCTGGCTTGCATACCTTCTTCTGAAGAACAGTCTACAATAGTACTTATCTTTCTTTCTTCATACCAGCAGTAAATATTTTAGGTTTTGTGGGCCACATACTATTTCTATTGGATATTCATTTTTTAATTTAATTTAATTTTTTAACTTTTTTTATTGTTGTTCAAGTACAGTTGTCTTCATTTCCCCCCCACCACTCCCACCCACCCCTCCTTGGTTTTGTACATGTGTCCTTTATAGATGTTCCTGAAAACCTCTTCTCCTTTTCCCCCCATTAACCCCTCCCACCTCCTCTCTGGTTACTGTCAGTTTGTTCTTAATTTCAATGTCTCTGATTATATTTTGCTTGCTTGTTTGTTTTGTTGATTACATTCTTCTTTTAAAAATAAATGTAAAAAGGAATCTCAGTTTTTGAGCCATACAAAAACAAGCGACAAGCCAGATTTGACGCATGAACCATAGTTTTTTTTTTTTTAGGTTTTCTCTCCCCTCCTCCTTCTCTCTTCTTCTTTGTCTTCGTCTTCTCCTTCCTCTTTTCATATTTATTATGACTACTAATTTTAGTAATTTAATTAGGAATTGCCATGGTGTAGCTTCAATCATGATTTTTGTTGTTGCTTGTTGAACTTCTTGAATTTGTGGGTTAATATTCATAAGATTTGGTAAAATTTTGGCAATAATTTAATTTTTTCTTACCGCATCACATTTTTTGGATACCAATTTAACATATGTTAGACTGTAAATTGCTTAATCTAGCCCCCAAAATGTCTCTTTTTCTCTGTATTTTTCAGTCATTTATATATTTCTACTTTATTTTGGACAGTATTTGATACTATGTTTCCTAGTGAACTAATATTGCTTTTCTGTAGGGTCTAACCTGATAATAATCCTGTCAACTAAATTTTTTATTTCAGATATTTACATTTTTGTCAGAAATTTCACTTGGTTATTCCATTTGTCCTCTTACTATGTTCATATCTTTTTCTTTAAATCTCTGTGCATATTTAAAATTGATTTTGAAGTCTTTATTGGAAAATTCTCCCATTCCTGTAATGTTTGAGAATGTTTACAGTGATGGTCATATCTCCTGTTAAAAGCCTCATTTTCCCAATTTTTTACATGTATAACTTCATTAGATGCTTGTGTATGTTAAGTTCTGACATTTGTTCTTTCTTTAAAGAGTGATAGATGTTGTTTTGGTAGGCAGTGAAATTGTTTATTAGTGTGAACTTTTCAAAACTTTTAAAATCCATGTTAAAATTCACTTTATTTATTTATTTTTAGGCCAAGTCTAGAGGAGCATTTCCTCTAGAGCTAACTTAGCCCTATTACTGCCCTACTCTGGATAATTAAAACTTAAGTGATTCCTCATTTTGTGTGATTTTTGAGAGCTATTGGCTTACAACTCCTGGTCATTGTTTTTTTTTTTTTTTTTTTAGAAGAAATATTTTGCCTGCCCTTTGGTTTTTTATTCTTAATGTATGTACACTGGAATGTCACTGAGAACTCAGAATGGTCCTTATTCAGATTACTGGAACTATTTCTCTGTGGCTCTGTCTCATCTGATGTTTTCTACCTTGTACATTCTAGATATCTCAGCAACCTAAAAGTCCAATTCTAATGTGGTCAACACAGCAAAACCACTGATCTCTGTTTGGGTTTCCCTTTCTATATTGCATTCCAGAAATTTATTCCAAGCATCAAGTGACTTCAATTTGCTTTTATAATTCCAGGGATAATAGTCCTGCACTCTTTCTGGCTGACATCTAAAATGTTTGTTTCATGTAATTTGTCCAGTTTTCTAGATGTTTATAGAAGGAGGACAAAGCCTCATTATAAGCCCTATTATACTCTTGTGTTCTAATCACGGAGAAGTTTGGAGCAGAATAGTGAGGCAGTTAATAAAACCTGACCCTTGTTCCACAAAATGTCCTCCCTTTATTCAAGACAGTGAAACTCAGCATTGCCTGCTTTGTTTATGCCCAGGTGTTCTCAGGTGACCTTTCTTTCCCTATTCTTCTGACTACAACTATCACCCACTATTTTACTTTTTGTGTTAAAGAAAGCTGTTAGCCACTCTGTTCTATGTTTTATTTTTCATCCTCCTGCAGCCAATACATCTGCTTATAAAATAAAAAAAAATGTATGAATTACTGAATTTTTATAGCATACCTTATTGATGTATGTGTATCAAGGCTGAGCCTGGAAGAACTTAGCTGAAAAGAATTAATAACATCATGTAATGCAATTGTTTCTGGCATTCAGTGACTCAATATTTATCTATAGAATATACAAATGATTGAATGCCTATAGTCACTTGCAGGTATTGATCTACTGCCTATTAGTTACAAAACATACTTTTTTTCTGATTTAAAAGTCACCTAATTTTTAAATATTTTTTTCTTCATATCACATTCTCTTTCTCAAGTCTGGTTGTAGCTATAAAATTCTTCCTATATAACCTAGAAATCATTTACCCATTAAAGCATCCCATTTTAGTGTAGCATAATGAACTTGTTAGTCCAGATGAATTCTAAAACCAGATTGCTCACAAAAGGAAGAAAAAGAAGGAAGCAGATGAAGAAGAGGGGTGAGGAGATAGGACAATCCTTGGTAGACAAACTTACAAGTTTAGGTAAAATATGTAAAACGTAAGTTGCATCACATCACCCAAACCTCTTTAAAACTTTCATTTCTCTGAGTTCTGATGAACATTTTTTTCCACTTGAAAGCTTCAGGAAACCATATTTTTATAGTCTCAAAGTCAAGCTTTTAAATGCCAACATCTGTCTTTTTCCATTGAGGTGTTCACAAAATTGCAGTGAGATTCATAAATGAATAGACACTTGCACTTTCCACCCACAAAGATTAAAGGCAACTTGGTGTTCATTATGCTCTTATTTATCCTGGAAGTCTCAGGAATTTTCCAATTACAAGTTTTAGATCTTAAAATGGTAAGCATGTTCAGCAAAACATGAATAACTTCTGATATTTCTGATTTTAGTCTTCCTTAATTATTTAACACATACCAATTTCATGTCCAAAAAATATTCTTTTGCCTTTGTTTAATCAGAAGTCAAAAAGTAATGGTAAAATTTATGGAGAAACTTTAACATGAGCTCATTCTCTCTTGAGTTACCAATGGATAAATAATGTTAATTATTACCTGCTAATCAATAAAGACAGTAATGAAACAAATTATTTTAAAAACATTATTGAGAGAATTATGGCCCTAAATTTATGCTACTATGCTACTTAATCACTTAGGAGGATATTAAATTATTTTTTCTATACTATTGACTCTCAAACATAATACAGTTGAAATATCTTCCTGTCACAAGAAAAGTGAATTTTCAATTTAAAAATCTTTAATTTTTGGTCAGTAGGAATTTCATATACTACATACTTATGTGTCAAATAAATGAGTGTGTGTGCGTGCACACACACACCCATATATATGTAATATATTCATATATATGCATATAGAATTATATTGAGTCCTGGTCAAGATGGAGGTAGAAATTCTTTACTTCCTCACACAACCAAAAGAAGGATAACAACCAAATTAAAAACAAACAAACAAAAAAAACCCAGAATTGTCAGAAAATCAAACTGCATGAAACTCTGACAACCAAGAAGTTAAAGAAACTTTAATCCAGATTGGTAGGATGGGTGGAGAAGGGCAGCCCAGCAGAGAGGAGGTACAGCAAGGTGGTGGACCACTGCCAAGGTGGAGGCTGGCAGACTGAGAAACTAAGGCCTCTAAACCTCTGTCTGTAAAGTCCCATGAGAGGTTGTGAAGGTGGGAGAATCTCCCAGTGTCATAAAAGAGTCCCTTGGAGAGGCTCACCCACCTGTGAATCAGGACCTGAAAGGACAAAATCTGCTTGTGGAAAGCAAGGGAAGTGACTGAAAGTGGGACGAGAGCCGAGCAAGAGGCATTGTTCCCTCTCTGATCATTCCCCCACATACAGCACCACAATGCAGTGATGTGTGTTGCCCTATCCTGGCAAATACCTAAGGCTTTGCCCCTTACAACACAACCAATGCGCTGAGCCAAAGAAGTATGCCTTAAATAAAATAGCAGACCAAAGCTCAAAAAAATAAGACTAAGTGATAAAAGATAGCCAACCAATCAGATTCAGAGTTCAAAACACTGGTAATCAGGATGGTCATAGAAATGGTTGCATATGGTTGCAAAATAAGAGGGAAAAGTAAAGGCTATACAAAATGAAATAAAGAAAAATATATAGGGAACCAAAAGTGAAGGGAAGGAAACCCCACTCAAATCAATGATTTGGAGCAGCAGGAAGAAACAAACATTCAACCAGGACAAAATGAAGAAATAAGAATTCAAAAAAATGAGGAGGGGCTTAGGAACTTCCAGGACAACTTTAAACATTCCAACCTCTGAATCATAGGGGTGCCAGAAGGAAAAGAAAAAGAGCAAGACATTGAAATTTATTTGAACAACTAATGAAGGAAAATTTCCCCAATCTGGTGAAGGAAATAAACATGCAAGTCCAGGATGCTCAGAGAGTCCCAAAAAAGTTGGACCCAAGAAGAAACATACCAAGACAGACCATAAGTAAGTTGCCCAAGATTAGATATAGACAGTTACCTACAAAGGAGTTCCCATAAGACTATCAGTTGATTTCTCAAAAGAAACCTTGCAGGCAAGAAAGGGCTGGAAAGAAGTATAAAAAGTCATGAAAGGGAAGAACCTACATCCAAGATTATTCTCTCCATGAAAGCTATCATTTAGAATGGAAAGGCAGATACAGTACTTCCCAGATAAGGTCAAGTTAAAGGAGTTCATCATCACCAAGCCCTTATTATATGAAATGTTAAAGGGATGTTAAAGGGACTTATCTAAGGAAAAGAAGATGGTAAAAAATATGAAAAGTAAAATAACAAATTCACAACTATCAACAACTTAACCTAAAAGGCAAAAACAAAAACCAAGCAAACAAGTAGAACAGGAACAGAATCACAGAAATGGAGATCACATGGAGGGTTATCAGTGGGGAAGGGATGGGAGAAGAAAGAGGGAAAAGGTACAGGGAGTAAGAAGTGTAAATGGTAGGTACAAAATAGACATGGGGAGGTTAAGAATAGTATAGGAAATGGAGAAGCCAAAGAACTTATATGTACAACCCATGGACATCAACTAAGGGTGTGTGTGAGGCGGGGGCAGAATGCTGGAGGGTGAAGGAGTGCAGGGTGGAAAGGAATAAAGGGGAGAAAAAATTAGGACAACTGTAATAGCATAATCAATAAAAAAGAATTATGTTTATACATACACATGCATATATATCTTAATTTCTAATTCTACCTGGTTGGAGAAACCTGAACCTTATCAAAAAGGCCCTTTAAAATATTCTCAGTAAATCTAGAGTTCTTTCCTGTCCTTACTCCAAACCCCAACTGGGTATATATGTTCTAAATTACAGAGGCTATAACTAATCTAATAGATTATTGCGAAGCAGAATATAAGAATGTGGTCCTTATGGTGCATCTATCCATAGCTGACATCTGCTGAGAATGACAATAAAAAATAAAAAGAGCTAAATTTATGGAACATTTCATATAACCTTATACTTGGCCACATATATATATATAACCTTCAGAAAAGCCTCATTCACATTTTATAAATAGGAAAACTAATACACAAACATGAGCTCTGTGTCTGAATTGCTGTATCCACTAACCTCACTTTTTGAATACTACAAAGTATTTTGCCATTATGATTTCAAAGCTGTAATTTTGAAGAATTTGAGAATTATGTTTATAGTTATCTCCAAACATCTTATAAAAAGGCTTAGTGGTCAATTGCTTTTAAAAGAGCTTGGGGTTCTAGTGTTGTTGGTGGAGGTGGGGATCTTGCGGTATCTAAAAGAAAGGAATTTCTGGAGACCTGCATGGGAGGATGTGGCTCTGAGGTGTTTATCAATGATGTACATTGAGGGGTTCCCCTCCTGACTTCCCAATGTTTCATCTCTGTTTGTCTTTCCATGGAAAAAGTCCAACCTTGTCTTCAGTGGGGCCAGGATGAAGGTCACTGCCCGGAGTTTATGCTCCATGTTAAAGTACAGTCCAGCATCAGCTAGCTAAATGTGTTTCCAACTGCAGTCCATCGCCATGCTGTGGTATTCAGCCTCTCTTCTGGAGCCTGCATGTGGAGTCCCAATGGCTATGGGCCACGTGGCTCCTAGGGCCACATGGCTATAGAAAGAAGATGCACAAACACACACAGAGGAGAGTGTGGAGCACCCAGGTGAAAGAGAGAGCTTCTTTGTTCCCTCATAGTCATTACCAGGACCTTGGGTTTGGGACAGACTAGGCACTTCCTCAAAATGACCAATCAACTTCCCAAACTTTTGCTGGTTTTGGATCAGTCCACACCCCTGTTAGACTGACAGGCCTTTATGATCTACCACCTCTTCCTGTGCCCCTCAAAATTCCAGTACCAGAGAGAAGGGGAAAGAGTGTTAATTCCCTCGGTGGAGCACATTGCTGTGGTCCTCTGGAGTGTGAAGTTGTAGTCTCCTGGCTGAGCAAGTAGGCTCCTGCTTCCCAGTTTATTATGCCCAGTTTATTCAGGGAGCAAAAAAGGGACTTTTGCTCCCTTTCTCAATATCTAGGTAAACACCAACAGTATCATAGGTGCAATTTCTAAGAAACCTTAAGAATCTTGTCTGCCTTTTAAACAGTAGGAATGTAACTGTGTAGAAACTTCATTTCTTTACTATGATCTTTTCTCCTTTCTTTCCTTTTGATTCAATCTGGCCTCATCCAGCACCCACCACCTTCTCTCTTGTATGACCCACCCCTTAATCATTAAGCCCTCAGGACAATGAGGTTCTGATCAATATTAAATAATTTCAGAAACAAAGCCTTAGGTCCGCTGACCACAATGGAACTACAAATAACATCTAGGCCTCAGCTGGGTTTCAGCTCCAGACCCAGAAAACGGGTAAAAGCAGATGAAGTGACTCCATGGCTAACGTCAGGACTGGATGCACTGACCAGATACCCCTTACCCGAGAACTGACCAATCACTAGACACCACAACCCTAACTTCCTTAGCCACTATGACTAATTATTTTCCCTCTATATAACCTATACCCTGGAAGCCATCAGGGAGTCAGGTCTTTAGCATTAGCTCACCTGTATTCCGGCATGGCCCACTTCCTGAAAACAAACCCTTACCCTCTTTGCTGCAAACTCCTGTTTGCGTCTTATTGGGCTGTAATGTGTACAGGCAAATGAACCCCTTTGGTGTGATAACAAGAGGAAAAGTAGAAATATTTGAAAGGAGCCAGAAACCTGTGGTTCTGGTCTCAACTCAGCCAATGACTAGCTGTGCTGCCAAGGACTAATTACTCAAATCTCAGTATGTGAATTACCTAACTAACATTTCTGGAGCATCACCTATGGGTTGGAAACTGAACATATGCTATCAGTTAATCATCACAATTTTAGCACAACCAGAAAACGTAAGTAACTCATCTAAGGTTTTAGAGGAATTAACTGGCAAAATTTTGATTGAAGGAAGCTATGTATTATTCCACTAAGATATTTCCTGACATCTAAAATCTCACCCAGGTCAAAATACTCTATAATCCTCATTGGGAGATGGCAAGAAAGACTCAGTAAAAGAAAAGATTTTGTTGGGAGGCTTTAATGTCAAAGATATATTTTTTTCTTTTTCCTTTTCTACTGCAATCTGTTGGAAAATATTATCTTTGGGTAACAAAACTGGATGCTTGCTAACTAATATGTAAATTGTATTAGTTACAATACAATACAAAGGTCATCTCTCCTCTTTGCATCTCTCATTTTGCATACAATACCTGTACTTTATCAGGTCTTTTAAAAATTCTTACACTCACAAGGCTTACTAACCTCTCCAAAGTTTGTTAATCATATCCATTTTCCTAGCAGTGGTTGCCATGGACCAAGCAGGGTGGAATTTATTGTTAGCGATCTCCTCGAGGGCTAGCATTCATGTTAGGGAATGAGTAATGTTTTCTCACCATGCATGTTGTCAGCCTGACATCAATAGTGAAAAATGTGGATTAATACTTACACAGGCTAACATGATTTTTGCATTATAAAAATGTCATTTTTAAAAAGACAGTATACAATGATAAACAATGTGTGGGCCTATTTTGGCAAGAAAATAATACAAAAGCTTTTCTAGTTCCCTTGGAGTATATGTTGATTAAGTGAACTATATTACATTTGCTTTTGCACTGAAATACTGGGTTGATTTGCAAATGTTAGTAAATTCCTTTCCAGAACTCATGAATAATCACTACTCTGGCTAATTGATAGCTGAAAAGATATTGCACATAATTCAATTTTCTTAAACTCAGAGCTTAGAGATTTGGTAGTTTGTGTCTGGAAACTGGGTTTCTTTCTTATTTAAGCGATAGAGGTGAAAAGTTTAGTTATGAGTTCTGTCAAAAATAACTCTTTTAAGATCCATGGATACTCTACATTATGATTTAATTTTTCAGGTACATTTTCATTTTATTTAACCACATTTTTCTCATTTTTCTCTCCTCACTAGTGCAGTCTAGGAAATTATATGGGGAGGTATCATGGGTTTAGATGAATACTTGAGAAACTTACCAAAGTTCCCTTCCTCCCACTACACATAAACTTTAGAGAAATAATATGCAAAATAACAGCTTAAAGTTTGCAAGGAAATTGTGTCCACATTGAAAAGAGATTACAACAGCTTAAAAGTCCTTATTTTCACAAAAGATGATTTCCAGTCTCCTTTTAATTTTCTTCTTCTGGTGCGGTGGTTCTCAGACTTGGCTGCACATTGGAATCACCTAGGGAATTTTAAAAATATGAGTCCCCTAACCAGAGATTCTGATATAATAAGGCATGCCTGGGCACCTGGATCATTAAAAACTCCCCCAAATGATTTTAATGTGGAGCCAAGGCTAAGAATCCCAGACTGCTAACTCTTGGTAAATTCTCAAGTGTTGCTCAGTCATGTATGTGAACTGCTGACCCTACCGACCCTCCCAGCTGGCTGCCTCACTATCCTTTTGCTTTAGGAAATAAAACAGATGTTATTCTCCAGACAGTGGTGCTGGATTCTGAGTCTGTTGCACCTGATTTTCTGTTGAAGATATGGTTTATGCATCATTGGTCTACAGTGTTGCTTTTCCCTAGACATTCCAATAGCAGGCTCATAACTTGTCTGTTACTGTGTATACTTTACTCATGATCCTGGTTTCTGAAATTTCTTTCTAGGTCAGGGTAAGATGGGTACTAGATCGCTTGGCAAGCCAGTAGAAAAGATTTGCTAACTCCCCCCCCCCGCCCCCTTTATTTGTTGTATCAAGCACAAGCCTGAAGAACTCATTTCCTCGAGCTTTTTCATGGGATGAAGGGAAAATCTAAGCTCATTTAAAGCTTACACAGAGTCAGAAAGAAGGATTTAACATAGTAAAAGTTGTCCCTTTCCTAGCACTTGGGGATGATTGAAATAGAAAAGAAAATGAATATGATAACAATTTCTGTGTCTTTGAAACTTTTTACTGGGGAAACCTGTTAAACAAGTGAGGATATTATTTACTACAAAGCAAAAGGACTTCAGACCATTCCTAGATTTTTTTTTTTGGAGGGGGGGATGACATCTTTACCAACCTGGCCCATAGCAACTTAGAAGCTTGTCCAGATCTAAAAAATAAAAACAAACAAAAAGGATGTGAAACATGTAACCTTGCCTAACATGCTTTTAGTTCCCAGGTGCTGTGAGTTCTGGAGACTGAAGAACTGCTCTAAGGCCTCCAAGGGACAGAGTGATGACTTCACAGCAAAGGGCGGAGATGGGGAGGTAGGTAGCTAAGGTCAGCTCCACAGATGGCAAGAACTAAGTGGAAACCAAATCAACAGAGAAATTCCCTATACTTGTTAGTACCATTGCCTAAGCAAATGAATAAACTAGGAGTTCATCCACCATGGACTTCTGCATCAGAGGCCAACATTGCTCTCTCGCAGTGTTACAGAACAGACTGGGATGGGGGGCAAAGGGAGGCAATTATTGTCCCATCTGGGTGACCAAAACCTGTTACCAAACAGGGGGCTATGGAGGGTATGATATAATATTATTGAAAGGACTCCCACTAGGTTCACATTGTCTGCTGCCAGAGGAAAGATATCTCTCAATGCCAGAGATTTGTAAAAAGGAAAGGAAATGTTTATTTAAAGCTATACAGACTTAAAGTAGGGACCTAATGTCTTCATTAAAATATCAAAGTCCTTTAGGATACCCACAGACTCACACAGTCCTTCTTTCTCCCTCCGCCCTAAACTAGGTACCATACCTCAGGAAAAGAAGTAGATTCAGGCTCCCGACACCATCAGCTGTGTCGTCAGCCAGGATCAAGCTGCATGGTTCTCCTCTGCAAAGCTGTGGAGGTCTCCACTCTGCCAAAACCACATGGTTCTTCCTGGCAAAGCTGCGAGGGGTTCTGCACTCTGGCCAAAGCTATGTGGTTCTCCCTTTCTGTGGCTGCCACGTCTGGGTTTAAATCCCCATCCCAATCTTCCTCTGCAGCCCCATTTCCAACTCCTCCTACAATCAGCTACACTTGCCAGCACTCCCAAATCCTTTCAGCTTTACTGGGCTGCCACAGTGGGTCTGGGCAGGTGTGGCCCCATGGCATGGAGCCAATCATCTCCAAGCTCTCACACAGGTGCTGTAACCAGGGGGAGTTGCTTCCCAGTTATGTCTTGGGTGTAAGTCACTTCCATCCCCCTGGCTCAAGGCATAGCCATAGCTATTTAACATAGCTATGCAACCCATTAAAGTTATATAAATGTTAAATGGCCATGCCAGAGGTTAGCTACAAAGCTGTGGCTATGCAAAACAGCTCTCAATGGCCCTGCTCCATGTGTCCCTTCCCCCAGCTCACACCTGTTGGGGGGTGGGGGAAGGACATCTTATATATCTTTCTAATATTTCCTGGACACCTTGAGTTCTGGACCCCATTCCAACCCTATTTGGGGCCTCCCTCTGGGCTGCACCCTGTTTCAGCAGGAATAGACTAATGAATAGCAAACAGCTCAGATTGAAGGATCTGCATGACAATCACTTTCCCTAACTACATAAGGAGAGGAAGTCCCTTTACTCCCTCAGAAACACATTCAGATATTATTTAAGATCAAAAGCATGGAAAGGGCTGAGTAATTTTATGTAAGATAAACTTAAGGATTGCTTAAATTTTGTGATTCTGACTAAGCACTCACAGGATTAGGTAATTAGTTTATTTTTCAGTTAAGAACAGTATATGAACTAAGGAGGATCAGTCTTGATAGGAGTTACTTTCATTAAAAAAGTGCATTATGCTTTCTCTATATACAATTGTATTGTATTAAGATGTAGCCATCAAATAGGAACAACCTATGAACCTCCCTTCCCATCTTCACCCATTTTTTTTCACAATGGAAGACACATCCTACATCTTATCCCTGTATCTTACTCCTTATTTTCCCCTTCCTACAACTTCATCCTATCCTTTTCTACTGACTCTCTCACAATATCTTTAAAACATGTACAAACATCCCCCACCATACAATCATTAAGCAAAATATATAAGAAAATAAAATATATAGCTCTCCTCAACTCTACATATTCTCATTTTCGTAAACTCTACTCTATTTCCACTTACAGATAAGCTAATTGCATTAATTCATACTCACTGTTTCTCCTCCATCATTCTGCAAATATTTTTGCCAAAATCTCTAATGACTGATTCATACCTAAATTCAAAAGCCCTCTGCAGTCTTTCTCATTTACCCACTGCAATGTTCTCTTTAGCTTTTGTATTCTTTCTCTTTAGCTCTTGATGTCTGTGTTGGCAGCAAAATGGTACCAGTGCAGTCAGAATGGACCTTGGTTGAGCTATCTTGGTACTTAAGTTCTGGCTAAGAAAGAATTTAGAGCCAGGACTCAAACTATAAGGGAAAGTTTATTTAGAAAGTCACAGAGATAGAAGAAGTGAGCCATAGAAGAAATGAGCTCAGGAAACAAGTTACAGAGGCGAAAGAAAAGACCCTTGGAGCTTAGGAGGAAGAGCGTGGCAAGGAAAACATGCCTGGAGGAAGAACAGGGAGAGGTGAGGGTGTGAGAGAGGAGGGCAGGAAGAAGACGGGAGAGGAGAGAAGAAAGATACACACACACAAACACACACACACAAACACACACACACAACGTGTGCTTGATGGGTCCTCCATCTTAAGGGCTTTTGAGGTCAGGGATTTTAGGGGAGGTCCCAGGGAAAGATCCAATAGAATACTCATCAGCTTTCCAGGTGTGTCCTTTCAGGGTGCCTGTTCTCCACTGATTGGTTGGTGCCAGTCATCATAGCTTGTCCGGATGTCAGCCACGGCTTCACTTGTCTGCTTTTGCAGCTTTTCTGGGTCTGAAGCTGAAACACAACTAAGGCTTGAAAGTATTTGATTTGGGTCAGAACCTAATTGACCTGGGGGCTTAATGCTTAAGGGCTATTCTCTAGCCCCCTTGGATGTTCCCCCTCTAAGAGGGTCTAACCCCCATGACTAGCAACATGCCAAGAGAAGCATGACCAGCAATATGAAAGGTCAGAGGGTCTAAACTGCAAGACCAACAATATGCCAGGGGAGGAAGGTCACCCTGAGGGCATGATCCTTGTTTTTCCAGCTTTGCCGGTTGCTAGGTACCCAGGGCTTTCTGCCCTGGCGACCTTCAGTACCTGGCCTGTCCCCCTTGCCCTGCTTCTGTCTCTTTAACTGCTTACCACATTTTCACACCGGGTTCCTTCTATCTCTCCAGTCACTTTGTTTTACTCTCCTTTATCACCTGTTCTTTAGCCACCCCTTGTAAATTCTAATTGAGTGACCTCTTCCATTTACATGGCTTGAATTATCTTTTGTATATTTTAATGATTCAAATTAATTAACCTTATTTATATTCCTAAGTGCCAGAAATATTTCCTCAAATATGTAATGACTGTCTTCATCATGCAAGTTCAATGTACTTAAAAAGAAGTCTATGGGTTCCTGTTAAAGGTGAGATCATATGGTATTTGTCTTTCACTGCCTGGCTTATTTCGCTTAGCATGATACTCTCCAATTCCTTCCATGCTGTCGCAAAGGGTAGGAGCTCCTTCTTTCTTTCTGCTGCATAGAATTCCATTGTGTAAATGTACCACAGTTTTTTGATCCATTCATTAACTGATGGGCACCTAGGTTGCTTAGACAAACAAGCATAATATAAACAAAGACACTGAATTTGAGAACAGTCTGACAGTGTCCAGAGTGGGAGGGGAGGGAATTTCAGGGGAAAAGGGGAACGGTTTAGAGCAACAAGTATAAAGGACTCATGGACAAAAACTATGGGGGGTGGAAATGGGAGGAAGGTGGGGAGGGCTGGGGTGGTGGGCTGGGGCGGGGTAAAAGACAGAAAACTGTACAATATCAACAATTAAAAAATACTGATTTAAAAAAATAAAATAAAAAATGGAGAAAAAAAGAATAAAAAAAAAAAAAAGAAGTCTATGGGATTCCACTTCTACTACCAGCAGCCCTGATTCCACCTCTATCTTCTTGGCTGGCCTTTAATTTGGAGCCCTGTTCTACTTCTCTTTCTCAGTGGCTGCTTCACTCCCTCAGAAGCTATTTTGTTCAGGCCACCAACATTTTTTACCTTAAGTACCATGAGTAACTTTTCAATTGATATTGTTTTATCAGCTATTAATTCCCTATAGAAAACTTCTCTTATCTGAGCAGCTGTTTTTAAATGCAAATATGCTACTGAACTAAATGGTATTCAGATTAAAGATCAATCTCCTCTGTACAATGTACAAGTCCTGTCATTATCTATTCTCAGCCATGATGAAATATTTCTACTTTCTGGTCGCATTGCACAGGAGTTTTCTCAACCTGAGAGCTCCCCCTGACTTCTTGGCTAATTCCACCATGGCCCACAGAATGAAAGCATTTCAGGTGACTCTTCCTTCAAAAAGCCTTCCAAGAGGTAAGTGTAAATTAGGTATCTAAGGTGATAAAGGTCAGTTCTGTATGTTTTTAAAGCATCTTGTTCCTGTTCTCTAAACCATGTATGTAAGGTAAATCATGATGTGTTTAAGAGTTTTCATTTCTCCCACCGAACCATAAAGTTTTGAAGGCAAAACACTGTCTTTTGCACATTTGTATTAGTATTTTCTGGCAAATTTCCTAGAATGAGCAGAAATAAATAGGTATTTTCAGATGAAGAATAAACAAGTACATCTATTTAACAATTTGTCTTCAGTTTCTTGTACATGTTTTACACTAGTGTAAAACTTTGAGTGTGTTAGAATATCTAAGCATCTTAACTCATGTTTCTGTGGAGAGTCATATTCCCTCGAATCCAACATAAATCCTTACTGAGAAAAGATCCCTACATCATTTTAAGAATGTCAAAGACAACTGTGGAGACCTGACTTACGTAGAAGAAAGTCTGGGATTGATATAACTTTTTTATAATATAGTTGGTATATAATATTATATTACTTATATTAATTTCAGGTGTACAATATAGTTAATCAACTTTTGTTCTTTTTTTTCTTTCATTCTCCCTTTTTTTCCTTTCTTCTTTCCTTCCTTTTTTCCTTCTGACAAAAAAAAAAAAAAAAAAAAAAAAACAGTTCTGAGAAGTTCTAAATTAACTTACAGGGGGGGCAGATAATGAAAGAAAGAACAGTTAGCCTAGCCTGTTAAGAACTAGGGATCAGCTGACAAAAGACTGATCAGTAGACACTCCAATATACATCACATTCCTGAACGTATATTGGAGTGTCTACTAGCAGATCACCAGATGGGTCATTGTTTCCTACACATGCATGAACATTCAGAACTGTTGCCTGTCCCCAATCAAAAGTAGTAAATGTTTCCTCCTTACAGATAGTGCTATCATAGAACTGCTCCCAGTTCATCTTATCCTACCTCTCCTACCTGTAGCTAATATAAATTGTTTCAAAAACAACCGCATCTTTTTTCCCCAACTCGATGAACAAAAAAAGCTCGTAACTCTAGGACAGCGGTCATGTTGCCTTTCCACCTAGTGCTGCTGTTGATGGCTTAGACTTCATACCCCATGGCCCGGTCCTTGATGTTCTGATAAATGCTTTCTTTTTGAAAGGCCATGGAAGTGAAGTGTTTTGTTTTGTTTTGTTTTTTTAACAGTTTCTTCATTCTCTCCTTTTTTCTCTCACCTTGCTTCTTTTCCTCCTTCCTTCTTCTCCTCTTTCTCTCTTTTCTTCCTCCCTCCTATTTTATTTTATTTTCTTTGCTTCTGTCTATTGTTAATCCTCTCTCCCTTAAGCACTATCTGTAAATACATAGGGTGAGAATATTCTACTATAGAATTAGACATACTTATGAGGTCTCACTTCATCTATCAATTAGGTATAAACAGATTGCAAAAGACTGAGATAGTTCAACAGTTCAGAAGGGCATGAAACAAAGCCATTATGTCTGGAAGTCACCACCAGACTCAATTTTTTACTATAAAAGAAGCATGTTTTGAGCTATATTAACTAATATATCTTGCTGGTTTAATGTCCAAAAGACCAAACATCAAAATATCAAAGAAACTTTACATTACAATTCTTTATATCATGCATGCAAGAGGATTTGATTAAACAATAAAATTGAATTGTCCTATACACTATACTAACTTTCTCTCTTCATATAAAAGTGAATTCCTTAATAAATTAATTTTCAGCTACCCATGTAGTGCCTACTTTACTTTTATCATTTAATTTTAAATTTGTTTCAGGTATACAGCACAATAGTTAGACAATTATAGCCATATTTTAGGACTATAAAATGCACTTTCCTTGCAACCTCCCCCTAAAAATTTGGGAGGAATAATGGTTGTTAATGCTGCTGTTTGAGTTCTGTTTACATTTACATTGGTGAAATATTATGTTATTTGTGTTATTAAATATTTTACCACATTTTTTGCTTCAATTTTTTTTCCCTATTTTCCTCCTCTAAAACCTAGGTGCATCTTGTGGTCCAAAAATATGGTAATTTGTGAAGGGACCCCCCCAATAATTCTTATGCTCACCTGGCACCATACATAGTTATTACAATATTATTGGCTATATTTCTTATGTTGTACTTTGTATCCCCATGAATATTTGGTAACTTCTTAGTTCCTTTACCTTTTCAACTATTCCCCACACCTCCCTCCCACCTGGCAAAACACTCTGTTCACTGTATCTGTGAATCTATTTCTATTCTCTTTGTTCATTTATTTGGTTCTTTAAATTCCATGTGTAGGTATTTATTTTTATCAAATCATACAATACTTGTCTTTTTCTGTTTGAAATATTTCCTTATTTAATCCATGTTGTCACAAATGTTAAAATTTTATTATTTTTATAGCAGAGTAATATTCCATTATATATATGTACCACATTTTCTTTATCCAGTCATCTATTGAGGGAGCACTTGGGTTGCTTCCATGTCTTGGTTTTTGTAAATAACAATGCAATGTACATAGGGGTGCATATATCTTTTCATATTAGTGTTTTGGATCACTCAGATATAGTCCCAGAAGTGGAATTGCTGGGTCCTAAGCAAGTTCTATTTTTAGATTTTTGAGAAACCTCCACACAGTGTTCTTAGCGGCTGCACCAATTTGCAATCCCAGCAACAGTGCACAAGAATTTGACACCTACTTCATCTGCAGCATTGTAAAAGTGGGTGGTAGATTCAACTAATGAATTAATCCTATTAATATTTACTAAGTGACAATATACATTCAAGACACTGTACTAAGTGATAGTTAGGCGAGAAAGGCTCAAAAAAGGATGTAACAATAATTGAGAAGTGATAGAAGATAGTTAAAATACTGTCATTATCTTAAAAATAATGTATATAATATTTACACAGATAGATGTAAATCTATTTAAAAAAGGACTTTTCCATCCTCCCAAACACATAAATATAATAGGTGTATACAGACATAAGCTTATAGGAGGAAACAGCCTGCCCTTACTAATATGTATTTCTCAAATGAATAGTCATGTAAATTAAGATAATGGAAAAATCAGGTAGCTGAAATTTTGTTTTCTATTTCTTTATGAATCCCAGGGGAACCCCAAAAAATGCCATTTGCTAATTGTAATCAGCTTTCATTTAGGGATTCTATAGTTTTAATTGCTCAGAAACAGAGCTATTTTAAAGAAAAGGTATAAAACAGTTTTTAAAAACATAATCAGAATGAGGTCTCTTGTGATTTTATTTATTAATTTATGCATATCATAAAAATCTTCTATTTCCATTTGAGCCTAAATAACTATATAAAATTACTACTTTTAGCTTGTTTTTCAAAAGAAATATTGCTAAGTAAAAGTACTATTATTATTTTTTAATCTTAGAAATCTGCATAAAATGCTCAGGATACAATCTAGGTGATCCTGTCATATTCCCTATGTGAATTTTAAAACTAAGGTGAATGCATCTAAAAATTGTGGTCATATTTATATAATCATTATAAAATGTGGCAAAAATAGCCCTGGCTGTTGTAGCTCAATGGATTGAGCGCGGGCCTGCGAACTGAAAGACCGCGGTTTGATTCCCAGTCAGGGCACATGCCTGGGTTGCCAGGCCAGTTCCCGGCAGGGGACATACAAGAGGCAACCACACATTGATGTTTCTCTCTCTCTCTCCTTCCCTTCCCCTCTAAAGATAAATAAATTTAAAAAAAAAATCAAAAAAAAAATTAAAATCTTAAAAAAAAATTAAATAAATAAATCTTTAAAAAAATAAATAAAATGTGGCAAAAATAAAAATATATGATGCCATACATATTAGAATTAGAAGACATTATATATGGTATTAATTTATATACATTAAATAAAGTCCTGTTAATTAAAGCTGTGGAAAAATATTGTTCTAATTTTAAATTTATTTAAGATACATTTTAATTCACTACATTAATTCAGGGTTTGAATGAGTAATTATACACAGGTTTATATATACTATGTTTTTATGACCAGAAATGAGTTTATAATAAGATTGTGATACATACATACTATTACACAAACATTACATGGATGTTTAGCTGAACTTGAAGAGCAGCTATTCTAAAGGTGCAGATTTGATTATTCTTTTTCCACAGGATTTTACTGTCTTATTGATTTAATTATTCTTTTTCCATAAGAATTCTTTACAGACAGCCCAATTTATAAAGTAAACTCCTAGTAACTGAATGAGGACATAATGGTTGGGTACCAACTCTTCTCTCTAGTAAACCTGGCTTAAGCACTCACTCACTGACTGCATATGTTTGAGCAAGGTAAGTAACATTGCTATGTCTTATTTTCCTCATACGTATTATGGGAATCATAATAGAACCTAGTCCACACTGTTGTTGAAGAATATCTATAATAAAATACATAAATGGCCCAGTGGCTGGCAGAGAGTTGACCCTCAACAAATGTTACCTATAGATACCAAAACTCATCAAAATTTACATTAATTTTTTATGGAGACAAAGCTTAATTAGATGACTACAGATAATTGAAAGAAGGACCAATTTATGCTAGCTAACTTTTGGATTTAATCTGTGCAATCTCTAACTTCAATCCTGTTTCTCTATCCACAATGAACTAAACTTCACAGCAAAAATTTCTTTTCAGTACCAATATAAATGAGGCAAAATGATGCAGCATAAAAAATATGAACTTTGCAGACCTACTGGGCCTAAATACTAAATATAATACCAATTTTAATACTGAAGATGTCATTTAAAATTTCTGAAGCCATTTGAGACTTTATTTTCTTATAAAGTAAATTTAAAAGAGATGTTTTGTTTTACAGTGATAGTTAAGGTTTAAATAAGAAATATACATGAGAGGGTACATGTCATCAGTGTTACTACTTATAGTTTCTCACCGAAATAGAAGTTAAGTAAATATATACTACACAAAATCAACACTCATTTCAAGTTCCTTGAAGAATACTTACAAATTTTGTTTTTAGGTAAATTATAATTTAATATTCACTTAATTAATCTACACAAACAATATTTTAGTTGTGTTGTTTACATAGGAAATTATTAAAGAAAAATTCTATAGTTTAAACTTTTACAAAAACATTCAGAAATGTGAGGTTTAAAAATAATGCAATGTGTATAATTATGATAATTCAAAACTAAGTTTTTCCTAAAGATGTTATGATTTTCAACTTCGATTTTTGAAAACTATCATTATTTTAATACATAACTAAAATATGTTTTAAGTTTATATAAGGAGATAGCCAAGAAATATATTTAAAGGAGCCACTTCACATGTAAGTCCTAGATAGTCACTGGTTTATTAGCTGAAATTTATTGAATGGAAAATCTATTAAAGAATAGTTTTATTCCAAATTAGTATTAGAAACATATGTTACTCAATGAAACTACATTATAATTATACTAGTGTGTAGGAAATTAATATGTATTCTTTAATATGTTTTATTGATTATTCTATTACAGTTGTCCCGTTTCTCCCCCATCATTCCCTCCACCCTGCACACCCCCTCCCATCCACATTCCCCCACCTTTAGTTCATGTCCATGTGTCATAAGTTCTTTAGCTTCTACATTTCCCACACTATTCTTGCCCTCCCCCTGTCTATTTTCTACCTACCGTCTATGCTACTTATTCTCTGTACCTTTTCCCCCTTCTCTCCTCCTCCCACTCCGCTGTTGCTAACCTTCCATGTGATCTCCATTTCTGTGGTTCTATTCCTGTTCTAGTTGTTTGCTTAGTTTGCTTTTCTGTTAGCTCTTGTTAATATCTGTGAGTTTGCTGTCTTTTGACTGTTATATTTTTGATCTTCTTTTTCTTAGATAAGTCCCTTTAACATTTCATATAATAAGGGCTTGGTGATGATGAACTCCTTGAACTTGACCTTATCTGAGAAAAGCTTTATCTTCCCTTCCATTCTAAATGACAGCTTTGTTGGATAGAGCAATTTTGGATGTAGGTCCCTGCCTTTCAAGACTTCAAATACTTCTTTCCAGCCCCTTCTTGCCTGGAAGGTCTCTTTTGAGAAATCAGCTGACAGTCTGATGGGAACTCCTTTGTAAGTGACTGTCCCCTTATCCCTTGCTGCTTCTAGAATTCTCTCCTTCATTTGAATCTTGGCTAATGTATTTATGATGTGCCTTGGTGTGTTCCTCCTTGGGTCCAACTTCTTTGGGACTCTCTGAGCTTCCTGGACTTCCTGGAAGTCTATTTCCTTTGCCAGATTGGGGAAGTTCTCCTTTATTATTTGTTCAAATAACTTTTTCACTTGTTGCTCTTCTTCTTCCCCTTCTGGTGCCCCTATAATGCAGATGTTGTGATGTTTAACGATGTCCTGGAGGTTCCTAAGCTTCTCCTCATTTTAAATTCTTGTTTCTTCCTTGTTTTCTGTTTGGTTGTTTGTTTCTTCCTTCTGGTCCACTCTATTGATTTGAGTTCCAGTTTTCCTCCCATCTCTATTGGTTCCCTGTGCGTTTTCCTTCATTTCATGTATTGTAGCCTGCATTTTTTTCATCTAATTTGTGGGCAAAATCAACCAATTCTGTGAGCATCCTGATCACCAGGGCTTTGAACTGTGCATCTGATAGGTTGCCTATCTCTTCATCACTTAGAGGAATTGGCTCTGAGGATTTGATTTGTTTTTCAGTTTAAGCCTTTTTTTTTTTTTTTTTGGTCTGGTCTCAGCTGTTACCTAGTGAGGGGTAGAGCCTTAGGTGTTCCCTAGGGCAGGCAGCCCAGTCTCTGGGTAGTGATGCCATAAGTGGGGGCAGGGTCCGAGGGGGAACAATGGCACTTGCTCTGTTCTCTCTCGGATTCCAGTCCCTTCCGCTGCTTCTCTTTAACTTGGATTATCTGGGCACAAATGTGGGACCATGTGGTCAGCCAGATGCCTTGCCCAGCCTCACTGGGTCTGCAAGTTGCCACCTTGTGCCCGGGTTTCGTTAGCCGTTGCCTGTGCTCCTGGGGTCTGCTAGCCATAGCCTGTACTCCTGGGAACTGCCAGCTGCTGCTGCCTGCATGCCTGGGTCCACACCTCCACTTTTTCCTGCCGCGACTTCACCCCTCTTACTGGTCTGCACAAATGATTGTTGGACTTCTGTACAGTTCAGTTTTTCATCAGTTCTGGTTGTTTTCTTGTTTCTAAATATGTTTTGTCCTTAATTTTAGTTGTGAGAGGAGGCACAGTGTGTCCACCTATGCCTCCATCTTGGCTGGAAGTCCTAATATGTATTCTTTATTTAAGCAAAAGTTTTTAAATAAAACTATTCCATTCAAAATTGAGAATCTTAAATGAGTATTTGGTACTACTTTTAGAAGAGTAATTTATTCTCTCATTTATAATCTTTTTTTGCTAAAATATTCACAATGCTCTTTTTGGCATGCATTTTTTAGGCAATATTCTTTTTTCAAAGATTTTACTTATTTTTAAAGAGGAGAAGGGAGGGGGAAAGAGCGGGAAAGACACATCAATATGTGGTTGCCTCTCGTGCATTCCCCCATGGGTGACCTGGCCTGCAACTGAGGCATGTGCCCTGACTGGGAATGGAACCAGTGACCCTTTGGTTCTCAGGTCAGCACTCAATCCACTGATCCACACCAGCCAGGGCATAAGAAATGTTTCTTTTTGTCAATGGCTAGGTCTTGATACATGAAGATATACTTTCGGTTAAATAAATGCCAATAATTTTTTAACTCATAAAAAGGGTGTTCCAGAGGATTTGTGTTATTTGAGAGACTTAAAAACTCAAACTTGAGTTATCTAGAGAAAAAGAAAGCATTTCCCCATGACATTCCTATGTGTTTTTAACATCTTCAACTTTGATTTCTTAAAGAGGAAGGAAACGTTAAACTAAAAACATGAACACCATAGTTCAGTCATGAACCTTAATGCTCTTCATATTTCTTTAATTCAAACATCCTTTGGTGTAGAAATTTTTGCTTTCAGTTCAACTATTTGCAAGAGCAAGGTCATTATTTCCCCCAAAGATACTTGTTTGATTACTTGTGCCTTCAAGATTTTGAGTTTTCCTTTCTTTTTTAAATTTCACATATTCATCCATCCACCCATCCATTTATTCAATAAATACTTTTTGAATGCTAGCATATGTGATAAAATGTTCTGGATTCTGAGGCTACAACAATAAATAAGATACAAAACTTACTCTAACATTATGAGAAGGATTTTAAAAATATTTATAATTGTGTTACAATATTATGATATGAAAGAATTATATTACAAAATAGTATTTGCAGTACCATACCTAATGGAGGTAAAGACTGAGGTGAGACTTAAAGGTCAGTCAATTATTTAATTCATCACCCAACTGGAAGAGCTATTCTGGAACAACTGGCTTATTCCACGACTGTCTGGAGCTAACCAAGGTTTACCATCACCCTATTTAAAAGGGAATAGGACTGTTGAGGAGCAACAGAAGAAGGGTAGCTAAGAATGACTGTGGAATGAACTTCAAAAAGACTAAGACCATTTCCTACTGGGACAATGCTAGTGGCTACCAAAGAACATGGAGACTGATATTTATGGCATTATTTACAGGTAAGACAGAACAACCTCTAGAGCATAATTGCTTCACTCTTGAATGAACCTGTGAGGAAAAAGTCACCTAATTATTGACCTAATACGCCTTTGAAGACTCTAAATCTATGCCACACATGCTGTCTGTGGCCACACTGCCTGATGCTCTGCTTCCAAGTTGCCATGCTGAACACTTTTAATACTATGCATGTAGACAGCACAGTACAAACTGATTTTACCCAGGGCTGATATCATACATTAGGGAAGTCCTGTTATGAAAACATTGTGTTTTTTATTTGTTTTTTTTTTTACCACAAATAACCTAGAACAAACTCTACTGTGGAAAGATAAAGAAGAAAAATGTATCCTGAATCAAAAAATAGAACCTACTTGGAATCTAAGAAACAAAATAAACGGTCATGTTATTTATTCTGTTAACATCAGCTTTTTGCATCAGTGCTAATTTCTAATGACATGGTAGTGTATATATAATTTAGGAAATTCTTTGTGAAAATAAATCTTAAGTTGATAAAACATGCATTTGATAAGATAATTAAAACAAAACTGTTCACTCCATAATGGAGTCTTATAATTCAAAGTTGCACTTGTCAAAAACGTTTTCCCATCTCAGAACATCCACACACTACAACAAAGCACGACAAGCACGTCAGGTGTAAGTGGTGCATATTACTTCCATTCATATTACACTGGTTACTAGCACACCTGGCCATGAACTTTTGCCTGTATGCCCAGGAAGAAGAGGAAAGAGTGCTAAACGATGCTATTTTAGAAATCCAAGAGAAACAAACTTGGACCAAGATGAAAAGGAAAATGGGTAGAATGGATGGAATATATTAGAGAAGATTAATTAGCAGAGCTTGGTAATTGATCAATATGAGGGTCAAAATAGAAAGAAAGATATTCGGTTTAGACTTTGCAAATGTGGCTAGATGTTAAATTAAGAATGATGTTAATCAATGACATGAACTCTCAAGAAAAGTTCTAAGTCCTCTTTGGGAAGAAGTAAAACACACACACAGGTACATATATGTTTACATAATGTGCATGTATATTGTTTTAAAAAAATACAACTAAGAATAGTTGTATTAATGATACATTTTAGGTCCCTAGACTTATTTCATTTAAATCCCTTGAACCCAATGCAAAGGTTAAACTTATCCCTTACAGTCCAGGTTAGTATGCAATAAATAAATTAAAACAGAATCTTTTTTTTTTTACTTTTTTGTTGCTGTTCAAATACAGCTGTCTGCATTCCCCCCCCCCATGGCTCTCCCCCACTCCAGATAAAACAGAATCTTGAATTGCAAAGTTTATAGACCTCTTTGTATCTTCAGTGAGAACACACCTAAACTTTAGCTCAAAAGTTATTTTTACAAAGCTACTTTCAGCAACATTACCTCCGGCAAACTACACTTTATTCCAAACTCAGAGATTTTACCTTTGGCAATACACACTCAGCTAACCCCCTAACCTTGACAAACTTAACTTCTGGTAGTGTTCATACTATATAAATTTCATAACTTCATCTTTAGCAAGTCTATTTTTAAAAACCACGAAAATTCTTTACTGAACCAGTAAATAGTAACAGAAGTGGAAAGAAACATGCACATTTATTCAGCTTTAATTTCCCCTCTTTTACTGGTAATTGTCTCAATGTCTAAAGAAAGCAGCAATAACAAAAAAACTAGAGGGAGAATAAACTCAGTTTCAAGTAGATTGGAAAAATAGCTAAATAGTAAAATTATTTATGGCTAAATAGTTTTATTAATTATGTTAATATTTTGAAGCAGAGATTTAAGGAATATATCATAATGTTAAGAATATATTCCTATTAATTGAAAAGAAATAATAATATTGTATTAAAAATTCATTTATCAGCCCTGGCTGGTGTAGCTCAGGGTATTGAGTGAGGGCTGCGAAACAAAGGGTCGCTGGTTCGATTCCCAGTCAGGGCGCATGTCTGGGTTTCAGGCCAAGTCCTCAGTGGGGGCTGCATGAAAGGCAACCACACATTAATGTGTCTCTCCCTCCCTTTCTCTCGCCCCTCCCCTATCTCTAAAAATAAATAATAAAATAAAATCTTAAAAAAATTAATTTATCAAGTCTGATGGTGCAGCCTTTCCTTGATACTGTTTTCACATAGCTATTTACTGAATTTCTTCATTGAGGGATGTTTTAAGTAAAATCCAAAGTCATTTTTGAATTATGGACTCTATTCCACAGCATAATGAACATAGTTGCCAATAATGTGAAGAATTTAAACACAAATTTCTTTAAAAGTCATATTGTGGATTTAATTAAATATTTCCTTTTTTGGTATTATTATTATTATTATTACTATTAACTGAGGATATGTCATTAATTTTTTTAAAAGGTTCACCTGAAGATTATCACAGATATGCAAAATTAGTTCACAGAAAGTTACAATTTTGCTTAAACTTTGAAAAGTCATCCCAAATGTCCTTCTCACTGCTGAGAATTTATACTATAGCAAGATATTTGGGAAATATCCTGTCTCTCATCTGCCAGCTGCACGAATAGCATTTATTCTTATTTCACTGGGAAAATGTAGATGTTCAAGCAAAAACACCTCATATCATAATACATAAACTTGTCTGCATCTATTGCTGTATTTTACTTTTCATTCTGGTCAAAACAAATAAACTCAGTGTCTATCTAAAATCTTTTCTTATTTAATTAATTTGTTTTTTCTTAATTTATTTACTTCTTCTTTTGCTTGTATCATAAATTTACTCCTCTAATTTATCATTACCATCAGCCTCTAATCATTCTGAAATTTCTTTATCTTAAGATAATAAAGTCCCCTAGATTCCATATGTTCCCTTATTTAAAATGGTAATTAAAACCGCATTAGGGGAGAACTCTTAAAGGAGTTGTCTATAGTCCTTATTTTCAATTTCTCACCTCCAAGTTCCTGCTCTAATTCTAAAGTTTTATTTTACTAAAACTGGTCTTGACAATATTGTTCAAGATCTTTTTCTAGCCATATTGCATTGTCAATTATTAGTTCTTATTTAATTTATCACCACATTTGATACTGTTTCTGACTTCTATCTTTTTTGAATGCTTTTCTATATGATTTCTATGATTCCACAGTTTACAAGGTTTTCTCCTACAATTTTTACTTTTTCTCTCCTTTGTTTATTTAACTCTATTTTCTACTGGAAAATGCTGCATTTCTCTCTGTTGTAGTCTATTCTCTATCCATTCTTGCCACTCTCATGACTTTACAACACTCCTAAACTTAGAAATCCCAAATTAAGCCATCCCCTTGGGTCCAGATCTGATTGTGACTTTCTACTTGGTTGGCTTGGAAGGGTTGAAGAATGGGGAGAGAAGATGTGTGAGACACAAGAGACAGGACTAGGTAGCCAGTGAGGGGGAAAAAGTTGCTATTGCTGTGGGAAAGGATGTTCAAATCTCATTACAAAGTTGTTTGCATTTCTGGGATGTAACACCTCTCCTCCCTGTTCCTCCACTAAATCACGCACAAGGCTATGCACAAACATTGTTTGGAGTGAGATTTCACAAAGATAATCACAAAGAGATTATCTCTGTGAACATTAAGAAAATGGACCATGTTCGACATCTGGGTCCATCTGAGGCTGAAGACGAACTGCATATGGGGAAAAGCAAGGTAATCTATAAAGTAAGCTAATTATGTAGAAGTAGAAAAATAGAGCCAGAAGGGACCATGATGATTAAGGCCCTCTTGGGATTTTTCAGCGATGTGGAGAAAGAAATGCATGCGATGTGGTTTAAAGCTTTAAGGATAGTGATGATAGCTGATTTCCAGATTACACATGTACATTCCCATCTGGAGGTCATTGTCAACAAGGAGGATGCATGATATGAAAATCTGATGAGAAATAAATATTTAAATACTTTCTTTAAATATTACTTTATTCAATACCTGTGCCAACAAATGGTATCTGAGTCTAAAAGTCATTAGGGAGAAATAGACAAAATTTAATTTTTTTTTACTGTGTGTCGTTTACCTGGTATATGACAAAATAAAGTATCTTACACAAGGCTGAGTGCCAGAAATAGCTATCTGAATAAAAATGCATTGCCTCAATCACACTTTATGCACATGTGATTTACATAAACTAAGGTACATCAGCTTAATGTTGAAAAGAATATAAAAGTATAAGAGAGTTTTCTCATGTGAAGAGATTTTAGAATCGAGTATATCCAGAAATTAATCAACATAACCACCTTAGAGTTTGCTTGTATATTATAACTTCATGAATTTTTCATAAGGAAAATGAATGCCAAGTTAATAAAGTGGACTGTATCTTTTCCCTTCCTAAAATTCCTTATCACAGTAACATTTCATATGCAATGTATTAAAGTATGTGGTTGTAAAATAAGAAAACCAAAGTCCTCATATTCCTATACACCTGTCATCCAGAGGATAGTAACCACATCTCACATTCCTTAGTTAACGGACTACTTAGAGTTGCTGTTTAGTGGTAACAGCCTTCCATTTATTTTTTATATATACATAAAAAATTATTTATTTATTTGTTTATTATTTATTTATTTATTTATTTATTAATCAGTTTTTTTTTTTTAATTGTTGATCTCAGCCTTCCATTTATAATGCCAGCAGCACTGCAGAGGCTATTACTTCATAGATGTATTGATCGAGATTTTGAGTTGTAGTCAAAAACTTCAAAAGGATGTCTTGGCTTTAGTTTCAGGTTTCAAACCTTTCCACATCATTTAGACTTTTCCTCCGCAAGTGGGATTTTTTTTATTATAACAGCAAAGTAAAACAAGCAAAGAAGACTACGTAGTCACTTATTTAAATATTAATTAACCTATTCAAAACTAAGTATAAAGTAGCTAAAGTTAGGCTCCATCACTTGTGGGTTTTTTTTCCAACTATTTGTAATCCCTATAATTTAATTTTGAGACCCTTTAAGGCTTGGGTGAAACTGAGTCTCTCAAAATCATTTTTAAAGTCAAGAAAAGATGGTCATATCTCAGCCCAGGTTAGTATCTAGTTTCTACACTGCTTTCTCCAGACATGCTGATACTACTGGGAGATAAAGAGCTGTTGATTTCCCTTGTCGCTAAACATGGTGTTAATCTCCAGAACAGATTCAGCTTGGCTTCCTTGCGTTCCTTATACAGAATTTCTGCGTCCTCAGGGTTCCACATTTCCCATAGGAAGGAGAAAAACACCCTAGCATGCTGATTTTGCTGTTATAGAATCCTTTTAAAATTTTTTGAGATTTCTCCTTCTCTGACAGTCTGTTAAAGAGACTCATTCCCCAAAATTATTGGTATTCCTGAGTGAGAGGCAAAGGTGAAACGAATGTAGGCGATCTGAGGCTTTGGTTTACCACCTGTTCATGTAATTTACTTATGCCCTCTTCCAAACAGCTCCGGCCTGATTTTAGATTAATTATTTCCATCATGATATTGATTCCTGCTCCTTACCACTTGGTTGATGTGACAGTATCTGGGTTATGATACATTGCTCTGTTTTCATAGACACTTAGTATCAGATGGTCGGGCATTTTGTATCTAGTAGAGCTCAATAGCCTGAAAGTAGCTAATTTCAGATGGTTAGTTCTCTAAACAAAAAGCCTGTCCTTGCTCCAGAACAATAGGGGTCCACACTGCCATTTTCCATAGTTTTGTCACAGAGCCTTATAGGAACCATATCTATTTATCTTTATCTACCAAGGAGACCCCTAAATCTGTTAGTTCTGTCAAATAACAGCGAAGTTAACACAGCAGCCTGGACTCGCTGCAAAGCCTGTCTTGCTTGGTTCCACTCGAAATCAGTGCCTTTGGAGTCTTACAATAAATAGGTCACAGAAACATTCTCAATTAGAAAATGAAGTTCTCTAAAGTCCAAATAGGTCCAAAAACCACTGTGTCTCTTTTTTTGTGGTAGAAGATGCAAGATATAATAACTCGTCTTTTACCTTGGTATGCTTCTGATCATTTGATTGCTAAAAATAAAATTCATTGATGTGCAGGCCCCAGATCTTTGAAGGGTTCATCACCTACATTCTGACATTTATCTTATTAGCATACTCACAGTACTTGTCTACCAAATTAAATTAGCCTACAAAAAACTGTGGTACATTTACACAATGGAATTCTATGCAGCAGAAAGAAAGAAGGAGCTCCTACCCTTTGTGACAGCATGTATGGAACTGGAGAGCATCATGCTAAGCGAAATAAGCCAGGCAGTGAAAGACAAATATCATATGATCTCACCTTTAACAGGAACCTAATCAACAAAACAAACAAACAAGCATAATATAACCAAAGACATTGAAACTGAGAATAGGCTGACAGTCACCAGAGGGGAGAGGGGAGGGAATTTCAGGGGAATTTCAGGGGAAAAGGAGAAGGGTATACAGGAACAAGTATAAGGGACACACGGACAAAAACTATGGGGGGTGGAAATGGAAGGGAGGTGGGGAGGGCTGGGGTGGTGGGCTGGGGTGGGAGTAAAAGACAGAAAACTGTACAAGATCAACAATTAAAATTAAAAAAAAAAAACAAATTAAATTAGCCTAGTGTCATCAATATATGATAGTTGGTCAGCATAATATTCTGAAAAAGTAAAAAAATAATTAATTTTCTAGACTATATACAGTATAGTGACAGAGAGAAGGAACATTATTAACACAACACTTGGGCAAAGATAAAAATGCATATTACTGCCCTTCTCAAATAAAAGCAAACAAGTTCTGATCATTTTTTCCTGATTGGATCAAATAAACCAAGTGAAAGATGCTGTGTTGATATAGCCCAGAAAAGATATTTACACTGGTACAGCATTAATTGGAGCTAACATTTTATTAAGTTTAGGATAATCTATTATCATATTCCAGATCCATCTGATGTCTTCCAGGATGACATAGGTGAATTGGCCATTAATATTTTACAGACAACCACTCTTGTAATTCTTTGAGGATAGCATGAATCCTTAAAATTTCCTTATTTTTGCTTCGGATTTACTATCTTGACTGGGGTCAAGATAGTAAAGAAGGAAAATTTTAAGGGCTTTCAAATGAACTGTTTTATTTAATATGATCTTATGGCTCTTACTCCATATTCTAAAAGATACAGTAGTAATGTTTTATCTGCTGACTAGTATAACCTTCCCATTTATGCACTTGTGGATAAATGCATTTGGGAAAATGACCACAGAATGAGTCCCCCATTTCACTGAAACCACGATGAAGTGATTTTGGTTTATCACCTGGCCTTTATAACATCCAATTCAAACAGAAGAGCATGGTAGTATGTCAGGTACGCAGGTGGTGTCAGCTCAGACTTTGTACACCATGTCCCTAGAAGAGCTGAATTTACTTTTCCAAGATACCTTTACTCTATTACCTTTGGGCAGGTTTGGGGAGAATATTGTATAGGTTTACAGTTTGGAATTTAGACTGTGAAGTCCTTCTTCAAAGGAATTCACATTCCTTTGAGAATAATACATTTTGAGTTTGTTACCTGGCTCAAATGTAGGGCAAGAGATTTTGAGAGATTATGATTTTCCACACTGGCAATAGATATAGGCTATTCATTTATTTATTTATATAGATAGATAGTTTTCTACTTACACAGGATTTTTATTTTTATCTTTTTTTCTGGTTGCACAGGTCAAACAATACTCTAGTTGGCAGCTCATCTGTCTCACTACGAAAAATAATACAATCCATTAGTCATCACTATAGATTCCTGTAGATGAAAGTGCCAGAACTGCCACTCCTTTCTTATCATCACAGCAATCCTATTTGCTTTGTCTCCGATGGTTACATATCATCATTCCTATCATGGGAAGCTACCAGCTCTATTGTTAACAAGAAGAACATCTCTTACTATTGACTGTATACTCTACATGACAACTCACACCAGGCTTTTCAAAGATGCTGGTATCCCCTCACTAGTGCATTTCAAATTGCCGCAGGAAAGGAAATGGCCCCTGGCTAACCTGGATAACATAGTTTCTGGTCTCATAGAACACTTCCCTTTTAATATGCCTGCTTTTCAGAGACTTCGGACATCTACTTTAACTCATCAACAAGTCAGTCTAAGCACCTCCACCTCACTTTTACTAGTCTGTCATCATGTCCAGATTTCAAAGAACCATTCCAGTATAATTATGGTTCTCGTTCCTTAGTATGCCATCAGCACCACAGGGAAGGCTTCTGAAATCACCGATTTCTGGACTGACTCCATCCCCTAAATTTTTTTCAAAAGTTTGGGAAGGACACAATAATTTGTGGTTCTAAGAAGTTCTCAAGGGATGCTAATGCTGCTGGTCCAGAGACCACTCTTTAAGAACCATTGGTATAGTGAGTATTGCTTTTTCCACCTGTGTCTCATTCCAACCTAGTACAAATGAGAGTCACAGGGAATGTGAAGCTGAAGCACGCCAGGGGTCATCACCATGTGTGTTACCCTTACTGCCATATGACTGGTGGGTGATCCAATTCCAAACTCCAAATTCCAAGGGTAGCTTTCTAGGCTCTAAAGAACCAGCTTTCCTGGTATAGTTTCCTTCTGAAGCCACACTTGAGGCAGGGACTTGGAAATATATAGTTTGTTGAAAAGGCAATCTCAAAAATAGAAGGATATGGGGGAAATAAGATGAAAAGAGTTAATGGACAGTAAAGACAATGTTATCGAGTTGGTTACTACTGTGAGCAACTGAGAGACTCTATCCCTTCGGTGACTATCTGAGGTACAATGTAGAACTTGCCAAAGAATCAAGTCATGAGAGGATGGGGAGGCTAGGACATGTAAGTCCCCATCCTCATCCTTAATTGTATTTGAAGGTTGTACCAGGGACATTTTCTGCACTTTATGATTGAGCAAGCACATGAGTGAATGACATTGTGTGTGTTTGTGTGTGAAACATATTAGTTAAATGTGAAACACTGGCAAACATGCATTGGAATGTCCATCAGGTAGGCTAAGAAGATGTGAAATAGTGTTCCACAAGTGCTGCTACAGTATATTATTTAGATATATGGAAGTAAAGACCAGAAAAAAAAAAACATCTAAAAGAGTTTAAAATACTTACCTGGGGAATAGTACACACAGAGCTGGGTCCTGAGGAGAAAGTGGGGGTATTAAGGGACTTTAGTTTTTTACATTATTCTCTAAAGAGTAATTTGACTTTTAAAATTATACATATGCATGATTTCAATTAAAAATTAAACTCTATAGTTGACAAATGCATGAACTATAAACTAAAACATAAGGTTTGATATTCCCTAAAAGTGGAGCTAGTGCAACCTGCACTTCTTAATTTTTCCTTTAATATAATTAATTTTTGTTCTATTTTCTTCCATTGCTTCAGTGAAGACATAAGAATCCTGAAATAACAGGTTATTTTTTATTTCTTTTTAACAGATGGCTCTGGATTGATTTGCCAGACCCACCCAAGAGTCTTGATTCAATGAAGAAAGGTCAAGATTTTCTGAGCTAAGGGAGGTTGTTTTCTCTTTTACTTCTTCTGAGGCAACTCCTGCAGCCAAATTTTAAGGCTAGAATCAGATAACATGAATTCAAAATCTGACTTCATTCTGACTTACAAGGTCCAAGACCTTCTCTCTGAGTTACAAGGTCCAAGACCTCCAAGATCTGCCAGTTTCTCTGAGTCACTAACAGTCCAGAAGGTAAATAATGTTTTTGTCTTGCCTTAATGAAGATTAAATGAGAATTGTTATCACATTATAAAGTTTCTTTTAAAAAATAAAGTACATACTTAGTCCTGAAATTTTTAGTTTGTGGCAAAAATCCAAATACTGAATCCTGGAGTAAATTACCATATTATTATATTTCTTTGTAATATTCTGCACATACTTCTCTGTGTGTAGGTGAAACTATGTACTTCCTCGGAACAGGGACTTCACCTCTTTCATCTATGTACACCATTTTCAGTCACAGAATTTTGGGCATTATAATAATGGATAATTAGTATCTAATCATATTGACACCTAATAATTTAACTGGAATAGCAATGTTAATCAAGTACCACGTTTTAAAGACAGGAACATCAAATTCTTGTCTTCATTCTAATGTAAGATTCCAAAATGCATTTTAACAAAGCCCATTCTTGGTAAAATTTACCTTTAAAATGTGTTTATTATTATTATTTCTATTGTGAGAGTTTTAAGCCAGCAGTGCAGTTGGGAAGATGGAGAGAAGAAACTTATTTGGGCCAAGTGAAAGTATTCAACTCCACACAAATCACACCACAATGAGTACACCCTGGTTTGTCCACACCGATGATTGATGACCATGACTTTCTAACAAGATCAGTTCTGTGTAATTTTAGGCATATATATATTTCTGTACCATCAATTTCTATATGTATGATCCTCAAATAAGATATTAAATCTGCCTTGGCTAGGGTGACTCGGTGGATTGAATACCAGCCTGTGAACAAAAAGGTCACCAGTTCAATGCCCAGTCAGGGCACATGCCTGGGTTGCAGGCCAGGTCCCCAGCTGGGGCATGTGAAAGGCAACTGATTGATGTATCACTCACATATTGATATTTCTCTCCCTTTCTTTCTCCCTCTCTTCCCCTCTTTCTAAAAATAAATAAATAAAATCTTTAATTAAAAAAAGATACTAAGATCTAAAATAGTTGTTTTGTTAAACAACTGCTACGTGTATATCATATTCATAAGATTTCCAAATTGAAAGGAAATTTGAGAACTACTAAATCCAACCACTTTTTAAAATTAAATAATGATAGCTCACTCAGAAAATAAAATAAGTTTCCTAAGTAAACAGGTGCAGAGTTGATATTTCAACAGGATCACCCATTGACATATTTTTTTTTTCCTGATTGTAACTGAGATGCATTTGCTGGCTGATGAACTTGATATCTAGGCAGACTAAGTGATCTCTGAATTATATTATGTCATTTATAATGTAAACATTAAATGTCAATTCTGGCTGCTGGAAAAGAAGTCAAGATGCTGGAACTTTAATAATGAATTATTTCTAAAGAGAAATTAGTAACTATCTCATTCTAGAAATGGCAATGACACAATAATAACTGCTTTTCATGAGAATAAAAACAGCAATATTTCTATTCAAAAGATTAGAAATTTTGTAAATAATTTTAAGAAAATGTTCGAAATGCATAGTTAGGTGAAGATTGGATTTGATCAAAAATTCATGGTAGCAGTAACATATTTGTGCAACTGTTTACATTACAACACACTTTCAAGAATATTACCTTAGTGAATCTTTAAAAGCCTGGGGGCATTGTTACAATTTTTGCATTTTTATCATTTAAATAACCAGATTCAGAGGTGTAAGGCTGTTTAACCAAGACAAACAACTACTAAGTGCCAACTAAAAACTTAAAGTTAAGTTTGCTGACCGCAAAATTTTTGTTTTGTTTGTGTGCTTATTTATTATTTGTTTAATTTAGTGACTTACAGAAATTAAATTATATTCTGTTTTATAAACACTTTTAATTAGAAAAAAAGATTACGAGGTAAAAATCAAAATATAAAACTTACTAAAAAAATCTAAATTTTTCAGTAATGTTTTTTAAACCTTTTCAAGCAGGTATGCCTTCTGCAAACTATGATAAATATTTAAAATGCAACACACAAAAAGATGTTTAGAAATGCTAGACTAAGTATCTCCTGTTCACTTATTTTCAGTTTGAATGACTTCCATTTGTTTCCTAAAGGTCATGATGTTATTTTTTTTTAAATATTTAACTATTTTAAAACAAAAGTTGTAACTAAATAACTAACTTATATTATTTGATTTTTCCAAAATACTGATTTCATTCAGTGAATGATATATAATGTATTCTTTTACTGTGTTTTATTTTAACTTTGGAAGATAATTACAGTTCTCATGAGTCACCTAGTCAAGAGCATCTTAGTGACTTAAAACAATCATAGAGTAGATAGTAAGTAAAACACATGGGGTATAATCATTAACAAGGTAAGAATGTGTTTTACAGGTGCCATTAAGAAGTCAGCAAATAAATACATGTATATAGGACACTATGTATGGATCAGGCAGGAGTCTTGTTGTGAGGAATAGAAATGAACACTCACAAAAGAAACAGTACTACAGTGGCACTTGGTACTCATTGTTAATTCATTTGGAAAGATGTGAAGGAGAGTGACGTACTTACAGTATTTGCAGCTGTTAAATATCATGTCTGTATAAATAAAAAGCAGCAATAGAGATAATTATACAGTCATAGATATGTATATATAAGTATATATATATACATATATATTAGCACTTTTATATGCAGCACTTCCTACATATTTATAACATATCTAGTACTTTGGAGTTTCAAAATGAGTTTATATACATTATACAGGGGTGGCAAAAGTAAGTTTGCAGTTGTATGTGAAACACAGAGTTTATTCTTATATTATTATCTATTAATTATTATATTATTTTCCATATGAATAACTGTAAATCCATTTTGCCCCACCCTGTATATTTTCAGCATCTAAATAAACCAGAGGAAATTGAGGCTCAAGGACATGACACAGTGTTAATATCAGAGCTTAGGCAAGAAATATTCTATTGCATCATTTAGAACACTTTGCTAAATACTGTAGAAGCAGAGATCCATCCGATGCAATTCAATCTACCTTATACAAGTTATACCTTCATCTTCTAAGCCTGTAGAGTGTTCTTGTTCTGAGAATTTCAGAGGAGTCCAAATGGGTAATCAGTAGCAACAGGAAGATAGCTCAATTCCAGTTTTTTGTTTTGTTTTGTTTTTGTTTTTTAAGAATTTAGAGGCATTATTCAGCTATGAATTTTTGCCCAGGCTCCAGAAGAAGTAAGGTTCTGTCCTTTGCATGAAGTGAGATCCTCTCCATCAATCCTCAGTCTTCACCCCTATAACTGTTCCTATTCATTGGGAAGTATATGGGCTTATTATAAAAACAAAAACAAACAAACAAAAAACCCAACTCTATGTCATTACTATGGAAGTTCTTTTCTTTTTCTTCTTTAGTTTTCCTAATTCCATTAATTTGAATGACCAAATTTTTTTTTGTCATATCATGCAGTTAGCCTTGAAAGCCTCCTGATGGCCATCACCAGTCTAGATAGGACCATATTCCACATCCTCAATATTGCAATTAAATTCAGAATCGATTCCATGACAGACACTGTGGGTTGGCTGAATCTACTAATATTCCAACCCAGCTCCACACTTGTTTCTCCAACTCTCTCTCTTCCCCCCCTTGAACATGGGCCTTATTTTATTATATTTTATTGTTTATTCCATTACAGTTGTCCCAAATTTTCCCTTTTTGTCCCCTCCATCCAGTCCTCCCACTCCTTCAAACAATCCCACACCATTGTTCAAACAACAAGCACACTTGTTTCTTAAACTCTCTTGCAGTCAGGAATAGTTATATGATATGTTCACCAGTCAGACATCAATTGGCGTATGGCTAGAAAGCTATGAAACTAGTTATTTCCCTACCAGTGAAGAATGTATGGCGTATATAAGGAAGAGGAAATATAGATCTTCCTTTGAAATTTGAAACACACTCTTTCTCAATCTAATAATTCTTATTTAGCTGAAATTGATAACAATCTTTAATGTAAGCAAAAAACCTTCAGGGGTCAGGAGTGATGAGTACAATTTGAAATGGAGAAAGAGTCTACAATCAACATCACGTAAATCATATAAACAACTTGGGCTGATACTGTCAATATTGTTATTTAATTCAGGAGGGAATCTTGGGCTGCTATAAGAATCAAATCTGTGAATGTATTTGAAAGTTCTTGGGGAACTGTAAAACTCCAAATAAAAGGTATAATTCTGTTACTATCTTTCATGACCCTTAACCTTTCACACTTCAACACTTCACTCTACTTTCACCACTGAGTAAACACTGACAGTTGTTGAATTTCCATTTGCTCTATGAGTATACATAGCATATCAGTGTCTCTGTCTCACTATGTCTAGACCACATCTTGGCAATATTATCAATTGGGCAGAGTTTGCTGTGGGAGCTCCCAATTATCTGCAATCCTATATTTTATTCCCCTTGGCTCATTCACTGGAAAATTAAAAGGTTGTTTAATAAGGGCTTAAACTGTAAACTTTTTAGAAGCAACATTCAGGACAATAACAGATGATGGTGGTTGACTAATATAGTCAGTAACTTCAGAAAACTCACCATCTAAACAAACAGCCACTGCACTGTCTATTCCCATAGCTAGCTCTGCCTGTTGGGTAACGTTGCTGAGACTTGCTTTTGATCTTCATTGAAAGTTCCTACAAGTTCTTCACTGTTTACATATTCTCCAGGGAGGACACAGCCTGTGGGCTCCTGAGATTTAAATACACCATTAAAATTAGGTTTTTCTTTTTCCCACCCTTGCTACTAATTATTTCACGGTGGCCTGTTTGGCACATTTGCCAGCCCCACAAGGCGTACAAATGGGTTCTCCATGGAGATGAAATTCTTCATGGTTGCCATTCCAAAAATGTAGGCTTTGAAAAGAATGTGCTATGTTCTGTAAATACCTCTCCTAACAATATGTTTATATCTTAGCTACTAGAGTTTGGACATTTTTTGTTAATGGATACACATATAAAGTAACCTCTTGCAGGATAAGTGTCTACATCTGACATGCCTGCTTGCAGACACAGTTGAATTGACCTTTATTTTTTTTCCTTTAATGACACATCAACAGCTGGTCTCCTAAAGGGATGGGCAAACCCAGTCATATTTTAAGCCAGAAAATTTTTCAAAAAAATTGTCAATTATTTGCCAAGTGCTCATGCTTCTATTTCCTTAAACCCTTGTGTATTTGAGGGAAAAAAAAATTAATCCACATGTTTCTGAATAACTTTAACTCATCAAAATATTTTATCAGAGAAAAAACTATCATCCAGAGGACCATACATTCAATTAACTTGTTTGTAAAATAAATTTATATATTATCTTACAATGTCTGGCTTGAGGCTCAAATTGAATTTAGTTCAAGGGACTTCTAGACTGAATATAATACATTGATCTGAATGAAACAGGGCTTTTATTCTGAGGGGAGGGAAGCAATACCATGATGCATGTATACGCAATTTATAGCTTTCTCGGTCCTCCTTCCTTTCCTCCCTCCCCTACCGCTTCCCTTCCTTCCTTCCTTCCTTCTTTCCTTCCTTCCTTCTTTTCTTCTTTCTTTTTCATTTCCTGAAAGCACCATTCGTGCACCACATTGGTTACATCGTTTCTGGGAGGACATTTGCATCATCTAGTCCATACAGCAATATATTGCTCTCCTTGCAGTTGCGTACAATGTAACCTGCAAAGTCCTGATATACACACCCAGGAGAAACTGCTCATATTCAAAGTATAAGACAGTAAGGAATTTTAGTTCAGACTGAAGTTACCTTTCTAATAAATAGTAATATAGCTATACTGATAATAAATAAATAACAAATTACAACAGATACATTTATAGATATAAGACTATTTCAAAGGAAGGAAAAAACATCTCACTCAGTACAAAAGACAGTGTAGCTTTTCTGAATATTTCCTGCTTGGGAAGAATGTAGTGGAAAAGAATGACAGAAGAATTATTGGTCTCATGTAGAAACACTTTTTGTTTCAGGCAAGTAGGGAGTTTCAGTTATTGTTCAAACTTGGTGAGAGAAAAATCCAACAAATTCCACAGAAAATCCTTTTAGGCTAGATTGATCTTTGACCACTGAACTACCTTTGATTGTTCTCTGGGAGATGGAGAAACAGAATTTTGAGGGTCATTTCTAGTTGCATCATAAGAGCTTTCTTGTTCTTGGTGTTTGTTTTCTTTGGCTGGTAGTGCGCAGCTTCTTATGGAAAAGAAATCCCTTGGTAATGTTTGTCTTTCTTGTATGTGTGTGGGACTATTTGGCTCAAAGCAAGTTCAAGCCAAAAAAGAGTTCTGGTATGTGATGAACCTAGGCGGCCCTTACCTTGAACATAAAGAACGTGGTCCATCAATTCAACTGGCCCTTCCAGCATTTCTCCAGTGATGCATGCAGAAATCTGTCACAGAGGAATGTGTCACTTCATTTGACATGGACCCTCGCCCAGAAACTTAGTAAAACCTCTGTCCAAAAATTCATTCAGGAGTATGTTTGATAAAACACAGATATTAGTGAGTATGAAAGAAAAAGTGGGGAAGTTAAGCTTACTCAGAACTGCCTTTATCAACTTTTTCTGTTTATACCTTCCTTAGAAGTCACATTACATTTCTTAAAGTATTAAATGTAAAATCAGCAACCATTAGAACTAATCCTGAACCCAAACAATAATATACAGGCTAACAAAGAGAGTAGGAGACATGTGAAAGTAAATAAGACACCAGAGTGTTTCAACGTTTAAGATTCACAAGCTGTATCCTCTTGTAGAAGTTAAAGTCCCAACGTGGCAACAAAACAATGCAAATCTCAATGCATTATAAATGAAGAATATAAATACAAGAGCATTTTGAACACTACAAATCTGCATATGGATTTTCATGCATGATTGTGTACATAGGTATGAAATTGGGAAAGGAAAAAAAAACAAACCTGTTTTAAGATGACTTTCCCATGATCCAAAAAAAAAAAAAAAAAAAAAAAAGACTGTATTGTAAGCCTAACAATGTAATAGCAAAAGTTTTTGTAATATTTTCATTTCATTCAGTAAATATTATTTTTATATAGAAAGTTCATTTTATAATATATTTCAAGTCCTAAGGGTGGGGTGGGAGGCACATTTATGCTCTTCATTATTATACCATATGATGGATTACTTTAGAACTCAAAACAACTTAGGCATTATATAAATTTGTTATAAATGGATCATAGGTATTTATGTCTCTTCTTATAATGTATAAATTAGAAAGAGCCAACAGGTTTCATAGCTTGCCTTTGGATTAGGATATTAACGATTCATGGTAAATTTTCTTCCTCATTTATAGAAAACAATGTTCTGATACTTTAGAATATCATCCTTGTTTAAGTTTAAATGGTCAGCGTAATTGGTTAAAAAAGGTGGCATGGAAAGACTTGAAGAATCTAGGAATTTAACAGGATTTTTAAAAGACAGCTCCGTGGCCTTCTCATGTAATAGCTGTGTGTCACTTGGTCTGAGCAGGTTCTAAAGCAAAACAATTCTAATGGGGCTCAGTGACGGGCAAACAACCAAGTCAGGGTTGGTTTTCCCAGAAGCAATTTCTAAAATCTTCATCCTTTCTTAAATAACAATACCGATGATCTATTTAAGAGTAAACACTCTCATTTCACATACCCCTAATTTGTTGTTTTTAATATATGTCAAGTATTCATAATAAACACAAGCTAAAGTATGAAAATATCTTCTCTAGAATCCTCCTTCTGTTAAGATATCAACAAAATTACTTCATGTTGTAGAGCATTACTTAGGTAGATTACTGTATTTTTGGACTATAAGACGCATCTTTTCCCCACCAAATTTAGGAGGAATAATGGTTGTTAATGTTGCTGTTGAGTTCTGTTCACATTTACATTGGTGAAATATTGTGTTATTTATGTTATTAAATATTTTACCACATTTTCTGCTTCAAAATTTTTTTTCCTATTTTCCTCTAAAACCTAGGTTCATCTTGTGGTCCAAAAAATACAGTATATATTGGCTGTGTTCTACTTTATTTATTAAAATATATTTTATTGATTATGCTATTATGGTTGTCCCATTTTTCTCCCCTTTATTCCTCTTTACTCTGCCCGCCCCATCCCACCAGCATCCGTTCCCCCTTCGTTCATGTCCATGGGTCATACGTATAAGTTCTTTGGCTTCTCCATTTCCCATACTATTTTTAACCTCACCCTGTCTATTTTATACCTAATATTTATGTTTCCTATGCCCTGTACCTTTTCCCCCATCCACCCCCCCCCCACTGATAACCCTCTGCATGATCTTTATTTCTGTGATTCTGTTCCTGTTCTAGTTGTTTGCTTAGTTTGTTTTTGTTTTTGTTTTGTTTTAGGTTCAGTTGTTGATAGTTGTGAGTTTGTTATCACTTTGTTCTTCATATTTTTGATCATCTTCTTTTTCTTAGATAAGTTTCTTTAACATTTCATATAATAAAGCCTTGTTGATGATGAACTCCTTTAACTTTACCTTAAATTAAAAGATATCTCAAGCCCTACATAAAAGCATATTTAAATTCAATGGTTTGTCACCAGAGCAGAGAGGGGAGGGAATTTCAGGGGAAAAGGGGAAGGGTTTACAGGAACAAGTACAAAGGACACATGGACAAAAACTATGGGGGGTGGAAATGGGAGGGAGGTGAGGAGGGCTGGGGTGGGAGTAAAAGACAGAAAACTATACAAGATCAACAATTAAAATAAAATTTAAAAAATAAATAAATACAATGGTTTAACTTGTTTGAGTAACATTTAAAAACTCTTACATTTTTACATTTTGAAGATATTCAGTATCCTGGTTAGATTTATGTATTAACTTCAGTCATTGAACAGATGGTTTAATCTTTATTCTCTGTTTTTACTTTGCATTGGGAATCATAATGTTAACTGTTTGTATAATGTTAACCAGTATAAGTTGTGAAACTAAAATGTGAGAATAGAAATGGCAGGCACAGATAAGTATTTAAATAGAAAATTATTTGTTGTAATCTGACTAATGTAGAACAATACAAATAAGAAAGTATTGAGGTTTGTGCACAAATAAACTGTAATAATAAAGTTGACATAATTGAAAAAATATTTTTACTTAATGTTTATAAACTCATTTATCAGTAGGATGTAAATATGTTGTAGAAGACCTTAAAATTATAATTTTTTTTAAGCTTTCAGATTTAGTGCTGGGAAACAACTCGATTGAAGACTGTAATTATTAAATCAGTTTTAGCTTCTGCAATTTATAGATTTCTAACCATGACACTAAAAATCATTTCAATTTGAAATATGGTTGTGGTTGCACAAGCCCTCACGTACCAGTGTCCCTCTCCTCCAAGTTTAGAGGATGATAGGACAAGGAGACACTAAGGAAAACCTGACAATTAGGTCTAAGTACAAACAGGGAGGGCAGAATTCCTGCGTATTTTTTTGTAAACACAACAGCTATCTCATGACTTCTGACTTACAGCAAATGGTGTATTTTATAATGCCTTAGAAGACTGTGAGGTCTTTCCAGAAAAAGTCCAACCATTATTAATATAACGAGAACAGTTTGAGACGTCAATGTAACCTGGCAGCCAAGGAGCGTGGACTGGAATGCACATGCATGAACAATGACGACTTCACTGTACTAGTCAGTGGGGGTGGTAGACACCATTGAGTGAGCATGTGTACTGTGTGGTTGCCACATTCAAACTGACTGAGTGAGCAGAGCAATGGATCTGCATCAAATGTTGTGTTTGCTTGAACATTCCTCCGAGGAAGCTATTCAGATGATTCAGAAGTCTGTAGCTGTGGGCAACTGCTAATTGGCAGCTTCATCACAATAATGTCTCTACTTATGTATAATGTCTTGTGAGGAGTTTTTTGGCAAAACATCAAATCACCCAAGTGACTCAGTCCCCCTACAGCCCAGCTTTGGCACCTTGCAACTTCTGAATTTTCCCAAAATTAAAAACACCTTTGAAATGGAAGCGATTTCACACCATCAATGAGATGCAGGAAAATATGACTGGGCAGCTGATGGTCATTGGGAGAACTGTATGAGGTCCCAAAGTGCCTACTTTGAAGGGGACTGAGGCATCATTTTGTCCTATGTACAATATTTCTGTGTCTTGTATCTTCTTCAATAAATTTCACTTTTTCATATTACATGACTGGATACCTCCTGGACAGAACTGCACAGAAGTTTACTTATTCTGTAGTAGGAACACTTCTTGACTGCTCGGTAAAAAAAATATGGTAGAAAATACTCCCATAGAAAAGATTGCGTGTCAACTAGATCTGAATTTGAATCTCATGTCTCCATATGTTATCTTAGGCAAGTGGTTTAGTCTCAGCCTGTTGTCTCTCTTGTAAAAAGAACAACAATACTAACTCATTGAGTTTTTGTGCAGATCATATCAGGTAATTTTATATATGTAAATATACATATATACACACACACACAGTAAACATGGATTTTGGTACACAGTATGTTAGTGATTGTTATTATTTATCTATTAAATATACCAACTTGCTTATGTCTGTTATATTTTCTCTGTTATAAAACATGGTGGTGATTTCTGACTTCACCTTGTTTACAAGAAAATTTATTTTGTATTTGGCTTTCACACATGGCAAATAAGAGAGAAATAGACCTAAGTCTTACTGTCAAACACAGTGCAAGTCTTCAGTTCTCCTAGCCACTTTCTCAAAACATCAGAAATAATTCTTCTCTCTCTCTTCAACGTGTGTTATAGTTATATTCTATTTTTAGGTATAATTAATGTATAACATTATATAGTTTCATATGCACAAGGTAATGCTTTGATATTTGTATATATAGTGAAATGATCATCACAATAAGTCAACATCCATCTCCAGAGTTATATTCTTTTTTTTAAAAAAGATTTTATTTATTTCTGTTTTAGAGAGGGGAAGTGAGAGAGAAAGAAGTATCAGTGTATGGTTGCCTCTCACGTGGCCCCCACTGGGAACCTGGCCTGCAACCCAGGCATGTGCCCTGACTGGGAATCAAACTGGCGACCCTTTGGTTCACAGTCCGTGCTCAATCCACTGAGCTACACCAGCCAGGCCCACAGTTATATTCTTAAAGGTGAAGAATTAAATAGCTTGGAATGGGATTCTATCATTCCAATGTCTACTGCTTTAAGCAGACATGTCTTTTAATCTCTGAAAGAACACAGGTAACAGGTGATGGTAAACCAATGATGCTCACAGCAATAAAAGTCACTTTAGCTCACCAGAATTCATTTCTGATGACTTTCTCTGTTTCTCTTTCCTTCTGATTATTGATTTTCATTTCTCACTTTCCTGGTTTCTAATCTCTCTTAGAAGACCATAAGATGGAACTCCAATATATTTTAAAACACATAGCACATACTTTATTGACCTTTTTTTATTTGAAATATCAATGGAATTTAATACATTTTATTTTATTTATTTTTCATTATTTTATAGAGAGAGAAAAAGAGAGAAAAACATTGATCTATTGTTCCACTTATTCATGCATTTGCTGATTAATTCTTGCATATGTACTGACTAGAGATTGAGCGGCAAACTTGGCATATCGGGACAGTGCTGTAATCAACAGGGCTATCCAGCTAGAGCCGAATTTAATACATTTTAACTGAATTATGTGAAAATGTTTTTCGTTCCCCCTTGGGCTAGATGATAGAGTAAAAATACACACCCCTCAATCTAGAACATAGTTTTAAAATACTTTTCCAGTGATTATATGATGAGTACTTCTTTGTGTTTGCTTTTAAGTAAAAATGTGTTTTTAGAAGGCTTCCCATGTTTTTGGTGTTATTCAAAAGAGAAAAGTGTGTACTACTTATCATTATTGTACCACACCTTCATGTTTTAAGATCATTTAAAAAACACAATACTTTAGTTACAATATATGAGGGAAGACCCCCCAAAAGGGAATTTATTTATAAAACACTGCACATTTATTCTTACATGTTTAAACTTCAGTAACCTTCAAAGCACTCTCCTTTTGATGCAATACACCTATCAAGATATTTTTTTCCACCATTCAAAAACAGTTTTTTAACTCATCCATTTAAATGCCTTTTAATGCTTCTCTCATTTTCTGTTTCACCTCTTCCACGTCATCAACATGTTTCCTTCTGAGGACTTTTTTAATCCAGGAAAACAAACAACAGTTGCTCAGGGAGAGATCGGGTGAATAAGGAGGGTAGGGTGTGGGAGTCATGCCATTTTGGGTCAAAAACTGCTAAACACAGCTCTGTGTGGGCAGGTGCACTCAGAAATCATCCATCACAAAATAGGCAAACACACTGATAGAGTGTTCAAAAAAAATTCGCTGAAGCCAAATGGTGCCCCTCAAAGCAATGCCAGCTGGTACACTGATACAGATGGGTTCCTAGAACACTCCCCTAGTGGGGGAAGCCTCTACAAGGGGCCCGCCTTCTAAAACATAATTCCATTTTTTGAGAAGTCCCCCCTCATAGAACCGGAAGTCTTCCAAACAAACAAATAAACAAAAAACAAAGGATTATTTTTGCTTGCTCTTAGCCTTCAAGCAGGTAAATTTCATTGTTTCCATATTAAAAATGAGGATGCTGAGAAGTGGTGTTCAGTCTATTGAATGTGCCGTATTTGAAAATATAGGAGCTATATTCCGAGAGCCTATTAACTTATATCTGATTCATATTTGATATTTGAACATTCCATCTGAAGTATTCAAGTATTCACAATGTATCAGATGTTTTAGTAAATAAAACATCAACTCTTGGATGAATGCTCTTATAGTTGATCAAATGGTGGCTCTCCCAAAGATTAATTACCATAGCTGTGAATGTGACCTTATTTTAAAAAAAGATCTTTACACATGTAATTTAGTTAAGGATCTTGAGATGAGACCATTCAGGTTTATCCAGGTAGACCCTAAATCCAAGGGTAAGTATCTTTATAAGAGAGAGAAAAGAACACACAGATACAGAGCGGAAGTCCAAGTTAGAGACACAGAGGAAGAGGTCGTATGAAGACACAGAGGATAAGACCATGTGATGACAGGGACGTTTTCTCACTTCCCAGTCACCTTTAACACACTTCGATCTAGCTTCTGTTGCCACACCTCCTGGAAATCATGCATCAAGATCATCAGTGACCTCCATCCCTCCCAACCAATGAATGATTCCCTCTTTTCATATTCTAGACCCTTTTAGTAACTTTAAACATGGCTGCCCCCTTTCTCTTTTCTTAAAACTTAATTTTTTCTAAATTTCTTCAACACTGTATCTTCCTCTTTGCTTTGTGGGTCCTCTTTTTCTGCTTGAGTTCTTAATTTTGATACTCTTCATTATTCAATCCTAGGTGTTCTCACAAAGAAAAAAAGGAAAAAAAGAAACACACACACACAAACAAAACCACACCTTTCTGTTTAAGTGATAACCTCTAGTCTCTTGCCTTTAAATTACAGGAAATCTAGCATAGAGGTTTTTAAAAGGCGAAAGATTTATACGATCCGAAGAGAAACCAGAGTATAATAGAGGTTTTTAGATCAAGCTCAGAACTAGTCTCTGAGCTGTATTCCATCACCTATTTGGCTACTAGGTATCGTCACTGGGAAGTCTCACAGAACCCTCCTCCTAACTTTTCAACCAGTTTAATTTTCCACATTTTTATAAGTAACATCACTATCCACCCAGCCATTAAAACTAAACATGTAGAAGTCATCATAAATTTCACACCTCCGTTCACCCTCTACATTCCACCCAGCATAACATCTTGTTTCTAATACTTAGAAAATGTATTTCAAATTTGTGTAATCTGTTCTCCATTGCTACTTCCCTAACACAGGTCACCACTATCTTTTGCAACCATCTCTTACTAAATCAAAAGGCTGACTGGCCGTCCCACTTCTAATCTTTCCTTCTTCCAATTCATTAAGTCATGTAATTTTTTCTGATAAAAGCCTTTCAATTATTTCTTCTTATATTTAGAATAATATTTAAATTATTTTCCTTGGCTATAGACCCTCCACTATGTAGCAATTTCTTATCTAACTTTACTAGATATCGCTTTCCCTTTTCATTTGTTGCAGTCTAACCTCATTGGTCTTTCTTGGGGTTTTGAACACATCAAGATAATCCTTTTTCAGAGTGTTTCTCACATATGTTTATTTTTATTCTCTAGTTATCAGCTGTTATCTAATCAAAGATGCTTTACTTAACCACCCTATATGAATTACTTCTTATTCTATTATTGTCTATTCTAGTCCCATTTTTTTGGTGATATTAATAATTTGTAATTGCTTAACATGAACTTTTAAAAATAGTCTCCTCTGTTAGAAAAACTTTATGTTAATAAAGGAGAATATCTCCTTGTGGTAATCACTGAATGCCTCTGTGTAGTTTTTGATAACTTTGCCTTATAAGAACAGACAATTTATTCACTTTACTGTCATCATAAAATTAAAATTTGACAATCATGTAACAAATTGTGTTCAAGTGATGAGATAAGTGGACTTCTAAAGTAACACCCAAGCAGTTTCTTGTTTAAGTGTATTTATTTAAAAATAATTATTGATTATTAACCATGACTCCACAACCCTGAGCTCTGGATAAGCTCTGGATGAGCTCATATACCAGTGGACTTACACTATAACCTATTGAATAATGTCTTTATACAATATCATAAACAGCTTCATTGAGGAAAGAAGCTATATACAAAGTAAGTTTTAGAGGGGAACTCCATCAAGCATGTGACAAAACTGTACCACTGTTCACCAGTGAGGAATTAAAAGCTAGAAATTATATAAGATTTCTTCAGGAATATTTATATGAAAAATGAGTCTGTAATCCAAGCTGATAACATTCAATTCAGACACTTTTCAAATGCAGCCTTCTGTTATTTTTTCATTACAATTATCATAGATTCCTTATAGTGATATTGTGACTAAAGCAAATGAGCAAACACAAATCGTAAGCTGTAAATTAGACTGTTCCATGTTTATTAGGTATTATAGTTAAATTTTCTATCAAGATTCTCTAGTTTGATAGATATTGGTTTTTGTTGCATATAAAGCTACCAGGTAGACTTGGAATATAAGAATCTAGAAATGGACTTTGAATTTTTGTTTTAATGCTTCATTAGGGTTCTTAGAGATTGTGGACTGTTGTATGGCTTCAAAGTAGGGCAATATAATGAAAAGCAATAAAGGATATAAATGAATTTGGAGTAAGTCAAAGATGTGATTAATGATCTGAACATAAATATGCTACAAGTAATTAATTCCCAACTCAAATTATAATAAAACAATAGCTTTAGATGAGGATACATTTGAATTTGAATTTAAGTGACACTCTGCCACACACTGATCATGGTGTAAACTACTTACTTTTCATTTTTAAATGTTTTCTGAATCATAAAGAGACAGGTTAAATAAGCTGAGATCTAGAGCTGGAGTTAAGAATATATTAATTTGTTTTAAAAATTAGTGATTCTACACCATCTATGGCTACTCACCCAAACTAAAGACCTCATTTCTCAAATGTCTCTGAGTGGGAGAGAGTTTAGAGATCATTGTAAAAAGGAAGAACAGGCAATTGGTGGAGACATGTAGTAAAGGTTGCTCATGGAAAATTCTGTCTGGATTAAATATCCCAAGAAAGTGACATGTTGCCATTTCTGTATCAAGAGGTGAATATAATTTGCACATTGAATGCTGTAATAAAAAACAAAAGCCTAGTAACTCTATAAATTATACCATCCTGTATCTTTCTTTTAAAAAAAAAGAAGTAATAATTAAAAATAAAAAATGTAGCAAAGTAGAAGTATAAATAATACAAGCCAGGAAAAGAAAGATTAATATGTTAAAAAACAAGCTAATAGTTCATGGATAGGATCACGAATTTTGAAAAAGCACTGTTGATGTTTTTCACATGCTTCATAAAAATATGTAAAATGTTTAAAAATCTTGTATTCAGTCTATATAAGTCAAAATAAAAAACATGTTAGTGCTTGATATATTCTATTTAATTCTATGTGGTAATAATAGCTAAGAGATGCAAACTTAATTAATCTGTGATCCTTGCAAAGTATTTAAAATAAAATTATAAATAATTCTAGATTTTATTGTTATTTTATAAAAGCACTGCAGCTTTACAAATTCTATTCTTTAAATACCATTTCAAGATATTACTAAGTTGGCAAGCTGTTTCCTGCTTGCTCAAAGTATTTTTAAAAGCTTCAGTCAAGAGTCCAGAGATCTTTAATCATGAAATAAATATTTCATATCCCCCTTCAAAAGTCTAGTATTCAATGGAGAGTGACAAACTAAGCACTGATGGGCTGATAGCTCACCTGTGCCAGTGCCTTTGTCACCTTCCCAGTTTAAGGAGGTACCATATTTAGAGACCAGAACAGGAGATCCTATAGTCACTGTGATTTGTTACTTCTTCTGCCTGTTACAGATAATCCAAATAGCTGAACTTCAATGACTGGTGTAATCAACCAAGGCACTGGTTTAGGAAAGGTTATGTTGTGGGACAATATAGCCTTCGTCATTGACTCAAGAAGCCTTCAGGGGGAAGGAAAGAGCTGAAGCCAGATGGTGCTTAAGAAAAGTAAATCTGAAGCTCTTTCATATAAATCAGCCAATTAATATGCTAACTCACAAAAGGTAAATTTTGATATTATTCTTCCCCAATGGCAAAGATGTTCTTTTCTGATGTTTCATCAATTTTGAAGCTACCTTTTCCCCCAGTATTTTTAATTTTCAAATATAGACATAAAAATTTAATACAAAAAGAAGTGTACATTATTTATCCCAGAAGTTGACATCCTGGCCTGGTGGCAAAAACAGAAGTTAAGAGTCTGGTTTGTACCTGACTTATACTGCTTAAAATTTGATAGTTTATATAACCTCTCTAAGTATTAATTTTCTCATCTATATGGTAGGGTGGGCACTATCTTTCCCCGGAATTGTTTTCGGGAATGACTGCACCAGTAGAATCATACATAAAGGATTCACAATGAGAATTTAAGCTGTGCAACCTGAAATGCACATATATTCATACAAGTCTTTCAGGGACTGGTGAGGATGATCTACCAGCAGCTTATTTACCTTTGGATCCAGTACAAAGCTACAACAGTGCTGCGGTTGAGAAATCCTGTTCTAGAAAAATGAAAACCCTTATTACACAAAAGCCTTCACACAAATAACAGTAATGATCCTATTTGCCCTCCATGGAAATAGAGAAAAATTAGTGGCTGCCAAGGGTTTTGAATGGGGGCAGTGTTAGACTATGAAGAATATCAAGGACTTAGAGGGTGATAGAATCGTCTGTATCCCATGTTTCATGGAGGTTATGCCTATCTATGAATGTGCTAAAGCTCAGAATTGTAGAACAACAAAAAGAAATTTATGGTATGTGAATTTTTCAAGTGATTATAGAAAGCACACAAATCTTTAAAAACTACATAAGTAAAAAATTATATGTATATATTAAATGACTGCACTTCTTACTGAGATATCATGATAAAATAGCCTCTGGAATGATAACTCAATTCAAAATCCAGGCAGCATGGATGGAACTGGAGAGCATTATGCTAAGTGAAATAAGCCAAGCAGTGAAAGACAATTACCACATGATCGTTGACCTAAGTGGAACCTAATCAACAAAATAAACAAATGAGCAAAATATAACCAGAGACATTGAAATAAAGAACAAACTGGCAGTAACCAGAGAGGAGTGAGGAGAGGGATAGTGGGAGAAAATAGAGGAAGGGTCATCAAGGAACATGTATAAAGGACACATGGACAAAGCCAAAGGGGGTTGGTTCAAGGGTGGGGGGGGCATGGGTAGGGTGGGGGATCATGGTGGGGTGAAAATGGAGACAACTGTACTTGAACAACAATTAAAAAAATAAATTAAGAAAAAATATTCAGCTCTGACACTTACTGGTCCTGTGATTTTAGACAATTCACCTAACCTTATTGAACATCAGTATCCTCATCCTTTAAGCAGAAATAATAATAGTTTCTGTGACATAGATTTGTTGTGAGTTAATGTTCAATAACATACTTAGAATATTGCTTGATGAATTATAAATACACTAAAATTAGTTTGTTTTGTAAATGACACAATATATATGTATCATTATATTAATTCTTTAAACTGGAAGAATTTAAAAGATATGTAATAAATTAATAATGTTAATATATTTAATCAAATTTTAATAAATAACACACTTTTACATATTATCAGATATAACAATTTTATTGCAATTATTTTAGTTTGGTAGACATCCATGAAATCCATCAATCTGTACTTTTTCACTTATTATATCATATTTTTCCATTTCAGTAAATTTGTATCTAAAGCATCCTTTGAATGGCCTGATTTTTTTTTACATAGATGTTATATCTGATTCCTACTATTGATACACACTACTGAACATTTAGGTCATTTACACATTTTCAAAAACCATATTTTTTCTCTATAGAATTAGTTTTATACTAAGTTGGAGCTTTTGGGTATTCCTTCTCTAACACATTATATCATCATCCTTTTGAAAACTCAAAACCCCATCATTTTGCAATTGCTAGTTATTATGTATCTAGTAAGAATTCCCATTCTGCCTTTAAAAACTGTATGATGAAATAGTGTGATAATTAATTTTGAGAATCAAAATTCAGGTTTTCAAAAAGCACATATATATGTGCTTCCTGTATAGTATTTTCCCAAATAAACAAAGCAATAAACCCTAGCTCTATCCTTTCTGTTGAATTTGTAACTTTATCTTTTAGAAAACAATCTCAGGCACGTCCTGTGTTGTGCATGTCCACTTTCGGTTTGTAGGTCCCAGCCGAGACAGCCATGGAAGATGGGTCACCTGCTCTGAAAGTGGACCCTTCTTGGCGGGACTTACCATTGCTTCCATTATTTGCAATGGCATAGGTCAGGTCTCCACCATGAATCTTTAGAAGAACATATGTCAAAACAATTGGAACTGTAACTCATTGATTAAGAACATGAATTTTTAAGGTGTCTGAATTGAGCCTTTTCTAATTGTGTTACCTAAGAACATAAATAAAACACCCTGCCCAACAATATTTATTTTTCTCCTAGATTATACTCTTTAAACCAGTAAACTTATCTTACTCAGTTCAAATCCTTCAAACATGCATAATGCTCAAATATTTATTAAAAAATAAATGCCTAGTGGAGATATTTTTAAAGTAAAGATGTGTGCATATGGTAGATGCTCAGATGTCTTAAAGAAAACTGGAATAAAAACCTTCTAAACCTAAAACTTCATCTGCTGTATGAAGATATGAAGATATAACTATATAATTAAAGAATAGTTCAAATAAGCCACAGCATCTTCCATTTTTCTTGCTTTTTGTTAAAATGTGATGTCATTGTTGATCTTTTTTACTTAAAGTGTGCCTGAGTGTGCACATGAAAACTTCCACAAACAAGCAGTAAACAGCAAGGAAAATATACTAACTTGAGGAAATTAGTATATTTATATGTATGTTGTCATCCACATTAAGTGAAGTGTCTATTTGCTCAATTATAGAATTCTAATTCTAATATTTGTTCTTGTGCAATTTAAAGTTTTTTAATTTAGGGATTATAAAGACTTTACTACCTGATATTAATTACTTTTCCTCAAGATAATTGCCTTAACTACTAATTTAGGTAAGAAGCTACAAAAAAATTAAAAGAAAACTAGATGGATAATTATAACTCCCATGTTTGTAAAACACATTATTTTCGTTAGCTTAGGTAGCCACCCAAAATTCTTAATAAGCAATGAAAATCATTTTAATCTCTCAACCAAAAATAAATATCTTAAATCATTTTTTAAAATTTCCAAGTGATTATGTTAGGGACAATCTATGAAAACTGAACAGTAACATATTGGGAAGTATAATACCATAAATTTACAGTTGGGCTTACGTTGGCCGAGAGACTGACGATTTGCTTGTTAATGTAGGAGAAATAGATACAGGGTATATTGAGTTACTTAAATGTGGATAGATTGAGGAGCTGTGTTATGTTAGCACTACTCTATTTGACCTCTGTTCACTGATGCATTAAAAATGTGAAGTATTGTACTTCCTTAGGAAGCAGACTCAATGCATTTCAACCCCACGCTGGTTATCACCCAAAGCAAGCATGGTTAAATTATACGCATCTCTTGGTTTTAAAGGAAGGGGAAAATAGAGGAAGGAGACACATTTCTCATGGATTAACATTCTCTGATCCAATTTTGCAACTAATGTAACACAAATTTGGTATATCATTTTGTCCCTGTATATATTCGGTATATATTCAGCATATCAGGGTTGAAGGGAAAAATATTTTATGGCTATATTTTTAAGGTTGTAAAGATTGGGGAAAAATCATAGCAAATCAAGTGGTCTCTTAAATATAAATACTTTGTACCACATGAGCATATAAATCATGTTCATTGAAAAAGTAACTTTGAGATTTCTCCTGAGTGTTTTTAAACTCCTTCACATATTTGTACTCTTCAGTGTGTATATATTCATACACACCGATTTGGTGACAGGTATTTGTCTCTATACTAAGTTCCTAGTGGTTCAGAATCATTTATGTTCTGGGTATAGCTCTTGTCTCCATCCTCCACAGTATTACATAATCTTGTATTTAAACTATAGATTCTAAATAAATGGTGAAAGCACAGTGATTGTAAAAATAAATAAATAGCTTAAGCAACTTTAGTCTACCATTCCATGAGACCACTTAGAGTTTTTACTTACATTTAATATTTAAAAAATAAAATAGATTGTGCAAATTAAAGGGGTAATGTTTTTGAGGGATGATGGTAAAGTATGTATTTTAAAGAATACAATAAATATTTTATTGAATTTTAACAATATATTTAAAGTTTAAATTTGTTCTTTAATTTGTTTGATTTATAATTAAAGAATGACTTATAATAATAATTAATAATTATTGCAAGATCATTACTTAATATATTCTTGTTACAGAAATGTAGAGGATATTAAAAATGATTTGATGTTGGTATCCGATATGCAGAAAATACTTTTGTTTAAATAAAAAGGGGGAGAAGTAGGGGTGAAGAACGTAGAAATGATATGCTACTATAAGATTTTACTTATTACATCAGAACATTTCCATTTCTTCAGTATTTTGTTTTAAAATTGTTGCTACTTTCCCCCTTTTTAAAGAATGAAGTACGTCATTCAGACTGAAATTATTATTCATGAGAGCTGATTTAAAATGTTGCATTTTCTCAAATGCACTTGTTTGGAGACTTTGAAAATGATAAATTCCTCCTGGCTGAGTTATTAACATTAAACCTTGTCTTCCAATTGACACTTAGATGAGACTATAAAGGATACATTCAGTCTGTGGAGCTATGCTTCTTGGAAGCCAAGAGAATGTAAATCCTTGCTTACATAACTTCCAGTGTATTCAATATTCTAAATATAAGTTATGTTGTGTAGTTCCATACAAGATCCCTGAGGCTGAAGGGTCTTTTGGACTTTTGTTTGTAATATGAGAGGAGCTATTAGAAAACTAATATTGGCTCATTTGTTGTGGGAACACCTAATAAAAAAGGATTAACCATATTAACTTTAATGAATGTCACTGTTAATTGGAATTTATTTATCAAGCACAATATTAACTAAAATTATATATTTTTATGGAATCCTGTGATTTATATCTGGGTGATCTCTCATGACAGGGTGCTGTGGTTGTGATTAGAAGATATTGCAAGAAGCATAAAAGAAACTAAGAGATTGGAGAATGAGAAATTAAATTGGACCTAAGATAAATGTTTTAGTGAAAAATAAAGAATTAGAATTTGTTTCTAAATAAAAAACAAGAACAGTCCAATAAATGCAGTACTAAGTTGTAAAGATGAGACTGAAAGCTTAGATGTTTAAGATTCTCATATTATTGATGTTAAAGAATAACAACATTTTAATGGGACAACTGTAATAGCATAATCAATAAAGTATATTTAAAAAAAGAATAACAACACTTATATAAAGTTCTAGTACTTTGTGATAACAAGGCTTTAACATTACAACAAATATTACTACATGGAAATAGTACTTCTAAGAATTTAATGACTCATCTTTCCATGACCTTGACTAACACGTTAGCTCTCAAGTTTTTTTCTGGGGTTTGTAGAATAAACCACATATTTTCCCACATCAAATATGGGCTTGCCTCTCCTCCATTCTTTCCTTTTTCTTGGCTTTACACTCCTTCATTTGTGGTCAGCTTTTCTTTCTTCATTATTCCTGTTTCCTACCTCTTCTTTCAGTCTAAGTTGGTTACCTAAGCATTCCTCCCCATCCTATACTTCTGGGTGATATGGGACATCAGAGTTTTCAGGAACAAATGAATAACCTCAGCATGAAAATGTAACTAATAGTAGAATAGCTCTCTGTTTGCTTTCATGGCAGCTATTCAATAGTGGTTATTCATTAACAAGTTCTCTTCCAGAGTAAAGTACTGGAACGCAACTGGTTCAGAATGTGGTCTTTGTTTCCAAGGTTTCCTTTTATCTTGGGTTGCTCCCTATGTCCTCATGCCTGAAGCAGTCACTCTGTTCTTGTATGTCAAACTGTTACAATTACCTTCACATTCTACTCCAACAGTCATCACTCAGAACTCCCACTTAGGGCTTCTGTATCACTGGGAATGAAGCATTGTTGATACGATTTCCCACCAATTGAACCCTGAATTCAGAAACATAATGCATGGTTTAAATGTCCCAGACTAGAAGCCACTCCTATTGAGGGATACAGTACAAAGACTAACCATACGCATTTGTAACAGTTTTGTAAATATATGGAGCCCAGTAACTTAAGCAAACAGGCAAAGCAAAACAAAACACACAGTATAAGAACGTGGTGGAAGACAAGTGTAGCGACCTGTTTTGGAGGATCTGTAGGCAGTCATCTATTGCTTCAGCTACTAAACATTTTCACTGAAGATTAAAAAATATGGGGATGATATCAAACCTCAGTTTGAGATTATTAACAAGATTGTATAAACCATAAACACCCAAAGCATTTTTAACTTTTGTTTTTTAAAAATGACCAAAAGCAATATAATAATACTTGAAAAGGAAAAATGTAAAATAAAGCAGAAGATCATCCAGACTTTCTATTATGGGTTGAGTTGGGTCCCCCAAAATTCATGTGTTACAGTCCTAAGTACCAGTACCTCAGAATGTGACCTTATTTGGAAATAGATTTGCTGCAGATGTACTTACTTAAGGTGAGATGAGGACATTAGAGTGGGTCCTAAGCCAATATAACTAGTGTCTTTATTTAAAAAAAAAAAAGGAATTTTGGACACGGGGTATGCAGACAGGGAAAAAGAACATCATGTCAATAAGCACAGGAAAAAAATGGCCTTCTAAAAGTGGAGGAGACAGGGCTGGAACCTATCCTTTCCTCACAGCTCTCAGAAGGAACTAACCTTACTGACACTGTTTACCTCAGATGTCCAACCTCCAGAGCTATGAGACAATAAATTACTATTAAATCACCTGGCTGTGGTACTTTGCTACAGCAACATTTTCATTACTCAGAGATAATCTCTGTGAACATTTGTTATAAATTCTTTAATGTGTGACATATTTCTGTTAGTTTGCTAGTATGTTTTATTTTTCATTTAAAAAATATAAACAATTTTTTAGGCTATCACAGTGAGATTTTGTATCTTACCTTGAAATCTATTATTCTCTGCTCCTGGTAACAATATTCCAATTTAGCCCTAAGCTAAATGATAATATTCCTCAGACTCCCTTTGGGGCTGGCTAGGCATATTTGCATAAGTCCTGGACAAAGTGATGTTACCAGAAATGCATAAGACTGTAAAGAATTGCAAAGTTTCTGAAATTTTACACTTTCTACAAGCAAACAAGTTAGTCTACCACCGTCTCTGAGAAGTGGGCAGGGATATGCTATTGATGGGTCAGAGATAAAGGAACTTCTCACAGCAACAGCAGTAGTCAGAATAGCAGAATTTTCTGTTCCTAGTTTTCTGAGAGCCAGTTGCAAGCCTCAGTCATATCCCCCAAGTAGCTTTAATTTCAGTAATTCACAGTACATTTAGCTCTTACTTCAAGACTTCATGTATATGCTACATAGAAGGCATATAAAATTTATTTAAGGGTTAATGTTCACAGGCATAATTTATATCCATAAAGTTTGTCTTTGTCTTTTGTGAAGTGGTGAGTTTGGGTCTATTACTGCTTACGGTTTACCTGCATATAGCTCTGCTAGTCAACAGCAAATGAAGAGTGTGGTTGAACTAGCAGCTGTGTGTGTGTGTTGCACACTTGTGCTACTAACAGCTGCACATATGCACTTAAGCACCTACAGACAATTATCTAGAAAACTGATCAAGAAACATAATTACATGTAACATTCGCTGATATGCTAGTACTAATACTATAGAGAGGAACAATTCAGGTCTGAGAACAAATGGTAATATTTTTCTACCTGTGCACCAATAACACATTCTTAGTCAAGATTCGCTCATAAGAACTAAATATTATACCTAACGCCTAATAAAAGAGAGCTTATCCAATAATTGGATGCTAGATTAGTTGTTCATCACAATTTTAACTAAATCCAGTGGTGTTAAGATCATTTTATGAAAAAAACACTATATTGGTGTAATTTAACTCTTTATTATTGATAATGATACAAAGCTGATTAAGAAGCTAATATGAAACCTGGAAACATTTAGGAAAAATAATTTTGCAAAACAAAATTGTTGGTAATAAAAACCATCAAAAATGCCCAAGAAATTCAGGTGAAGCTATAAGCAGTTCAGAAAATTTGATCATCTACTTTTGTAAAAATACAGTTGGCACTTTCTCTGTGGGCAAAGATTCAAATCACCATAGAGGTAGGAATCAAAATCAACAAGAGACAAACAAGGAGATAGATGCTGCTTGCTTTGGGGCATTGAAATAGTCTTCCTGTGGTTGCATTTTACAGACATTTTACGAGATCTGGTAAAGTCTTTCCTCTGAAACTGAAAGAGCCAGATCCGTGTTCTCGTAAGCCCTTGGCAGCTGAGAGACAGACATGTGACTTAGCTGGAGCTTGGGCTCTCTGCCCTACAAGTCAGAACTGCCTGCCCTAGATGGGGCCTCTGTACTGACACTTTACAAATCCTCTGGACACTGTGGTGGCAGTAAAAATAGCCAGAGTCCAGTGACACAGAGGCAGCTGCACTGACTTCCAACAACTCGGCTGTGGTCCTGGCACCGGAGGCACTTGTCTGCCAGACTGAGTGCATGATGTACTGGTGGCTGCATTCTTGGCTACCTGGTCTCCTTTGCATCATGCTGTTTTTTCCCAGCGCAGTTCAGCAACCTACCTGCTAGTTGTGGAAGGTGCCAGGTACCATTCCAATAATTTATTTTTTCTGTTAAACTAACGAGAGGTCATTTCATTGTTTGAAATTTGTAACCCTTAAGTACTTGCATCCTCTCACAACTACATTTAAAATATAACTAAACTCTAGAACAACCATCATTCAGAACCACCTGAAATCTAGCTGAATGGAAGTCCTACAATTGAGGACATAAAGAAGAAGCCACAAAGAGACTGGTAGGAGGAACAGAGACTCTGAATGGGCTGGTGTCACACCCATGTGAAGCAGATAAAAGTTGGGAAGAATATGTATGTTATGGGAGGTCACCCCTGAGGAGAGAGTGGTCCCAGCCCCACAGCAGGCTTCCCAACCATGGGTTCCAGTGCCAGGAACAGAAGTCCTCATAACTTCTGGCTGCAGAAACCAGGCAGGAGTATGGCTATAGGAGATGTAGGGCTTTGTAGTCCCAGGCTACAGTTCCTCTTAAAGCGCTCTCATACAGACTCGCTTGAACTCACCCCCTCTGAGTTCCAGCACTGGGGCAGCAGCTTGAAAAGTGCCAGGTACATACAGGGAGGAACTGAAGTATCTGGCATCAGGATGAGAGCTAGAGGGGCTTCTTTCTTCCAGACAGAAGTGCTGGCAGAGGTCACTGTTCTTTTTCTGAGCTTTTCCCCCACAAAACCTGCAGGCAGGTGCCATATCTGAGTTTCCATCAACCTGGCTTGTTCACTCCATTCTCATGATTCCCTGAGACCTCACACCTCCAACTTTCAGCTTCCCCATGAAGAAGTATCCAGTGGCTTTTTTCATTTGAATAGCCTGTGTTGGCTCATCTTGTAGACTTCCCTAAAATTTCTTTAAGAAGCAGCCTCTGGTCCTGGCATGCCCCATACCTCGCACTAAGAAGCTCCAGGTCTGGCTCTAGAGGTAGCTGGCCTTGGTTCAAAGCTTGTCCTCTTCAAGTCCAGCACAAACAGCAGACATGTACAGATTGCTCTGTAGCCATCCTGGTGGCCCCAGACAGAATACAGATGGTGGCTGACTTTGGCCTGCACCTCCTGGGAGGCCCCAGATGCAGGGCACCTGGTGGACAGCTTCAGACCATGTTGACTCACCATCCAACCACTTCCATAAATGACACACTCAGGGGGTAGATTCAACAGGCACCACAGCCCCACTAAAGTAGTCCTCCATGGTGTGGGCTCCTGCAGATCTTATTCTCCGTGGTGGCTGAGCCAGTCCTTGTAGCCAAGTGGCCTGGGGCTAATCCCTCCCACTGACATGCGAACAACAATCAAGGCTCAACTACAACAGGAGGGTGTATATATCACAAAACAGGGCAGGGACACTTGGAGGTCTCAGCTTGGGCTAAACAGAGGCTGTGCCACTGAACCCTACAGGACACCTACTACATTAGGCCACTCTACCAAGCTCAGGAGACACAGCAGCCCTACCTAACACATAAAAATAAACACAGGGAGCCTGACAAAATGAGGAGAAAAAGAAAAACATCCCAAATGAAAGAAGAGAACAAAGTTCCAGAAAAACAACGAAACAAAATGGAGACAAGCGATCTACTGGATTCAGTGTGCAAAACTCTGGTTATGAGGATGCTCAATGAACATAGGGGAAGATTAGATCAACTTAGAGAGAACTTCAATGTTGTAAAAATGGACATGGAAACCATAAAAAAATCCAGTGAGAAATGAATGATATACTAACCGAAATGAAGAATAATTTACTGAGACTCAACAGTAGAGTAAATGAAGCTGAAATTCAAAACAGCAATTTAGAATATATGGAAGCAAAAATTACCTAATGAAAAAAGCAAAAAGAATTTAAAAAATGAGTATAAGGTAAGAAGTCTCTGGACAACTTCAAGCTTACCCACATTTGCATCATCATGTGTCAGAAGGAGAAGAGAGTCAAGAAATGGAAAACCTACTTAAGAAAATAATGACAGAAAACTTCACTATCCTCATGAAGGAAATAGACATATAACTCCAGTAAGTGCAGAGAGTTTCAAACAAGGTAAATCCAAAGAGGTGCACACCAAGACACATCATAATTAAAATGCAAACAGTCAAAGACAAAGAGAAAAATCTTAAAAGGAGTAAGAGAAAAGCAGTTATACCTACAAGAGAAGTCCCATAAGACTGTCAACTGATTTCTCAACAGAAACTTTGCAGGCCAGAAATATTTGTTGAAAAGTAAGAACCAACAACCAAGATTATTCTACCCAACAAAGGTGTAATTGAGAATTGAGGAACAGAAAAAGAGCATCCCAGATAAGAAAAAGCTAAAGGAGTTTATCACTTCTAAACTAGTATTACATGAAATATTAAAGGGAGTTCTTTAAAAAGAAGAAAAAATAAAATATATGAACAATAAAATGTCAATAAATACATATCTATCAACAACTGAATCTACAAAACAAGTAGAACAGAAACAGACTCAGACACAGAGAACGTTTTGATGGTCCAGATTGGGGGGGCGGGGGCGGGTAGGTGGTTGGGTGGAAAATATAAGGGATTAATAAATACAAATTGGTAGTAACAGAATATTGTTAAAGAAGTTAAATACAGTATAGGGAATATAGTCAGTAATATTCTAATAACTATGTATGATATCAGATGGGTATGAGATTTATTGGGATGATCACTTAGTGAGTTATACACTAATGTATAATTACTGGTGTGTGCAACTGAAACTAATTGTATGTTAACTGTTACTGAAAAATAAAAAATGATTTAAAAAATAATTTTGAATTGTGATTATCGAATGGTATATTTAAAAAGGATTAAATTTTGTGGCATATAAAATTTATCTAAGTAAAATTATTAAAAACTACAACTATTGCTGTACTGTAAAATGTTATTTTCACTATTAGTCATTAAAATTGAAATAAGAATTTTTCTATAGAGTCTTATTTTTTTCATTTGAGTACTAGAATAATTTAGTCAAGTTCTATAACATAATGTCACTGGAATACTTTTCTGAATATTGTTGAATTTATTGGTTCATTTAGGGAGCAGTTGCATGTTGATAATGTTGATTCTTTTATACAAGAAAATAGTGTTTCTTTTTTCCTAAGATTTTGTTCATGTTTCTCAGTTGAGTTAGTTTTCTTCATATAAACTCTGCACACATATTATGGCTATTTCTATGCATTTGTTGTTATGACTGTAAAAAGGCTATTTATCCATTTTTTTATATCCTCACCTGAAACCATGCGCTCAGATTCCAGAGAGAGAGGGGAAGGAAGGGAGGGAGAGAGAGAGAAAGATCAATGTGAGAGAGAAACGTCCATCAGTTGCCTCTTGCAAGTGCCCCAACCAGGGATGCACCTGAAACCTAGGCATTTGCCTCAACCAAGAATCCAACCTTCATCCTTTTGGTATACACAACGATGCTCCAATCAATTGAACCACAATGGCCAGGGCTAGTTCTTCATTTTTTTCTACATGGTTATTGCTGGTATGTAAGAAAATCTTTGGAGAATTTTTTTGGGGGGATATTGACAGCGTCATCAATCTTTTATTTAACTCTCTTAGGAACTTTCTTTGGATTTCCAGATACACAATTATTCCACCTTCATTCATTAGCAAGTATTTCACAATGATTCTAGGTTTTACTTCTCTTTTTCCTTATATTTTCTAGTAACCTACATTCATATCTTGGCATTTTATTGTGCTTCATTTTTGTTAATGTATTTGCTTTTTGTGCACCAACCATCCTGAATATCCTTTGAGACTTAGTTTGTGGGTGGTAAAATTTCTAAGTCCTTGAACATCTAAAACTGTTCATTCTTCATACACATTTGAATGTTAGTTTGTTTACTTTTACCATCATCTAGCACTGCCGATTTGATTTCTGATGTCAATCTGATCTTCATTCCTTTGAGATTTGAAAGCTCTTCAGAAATTTTAATATTTTGGGAAATTTTCTTCTTGTCCATGACATTTGAACTGTGGTGAAAATATATGTGGGTTAATGTAATTCATTCTGTTTTATATTTGGTGAATCCTTTCAATTTAAAGATGAAGGAGTTTTTCAGCTCAAAAATTTATTCTGTTTATTTACTGATGGTATTATCTATGCATGTTGAATATATATTTCATATAAATGTGATGTTGAGTATATATTATTTTGAATGTATATATAAATTTGAATATATATTAATGTTCAATATAAACTTGTTATAAAAAAGAAATTAATAACCCTTGTTTGATTGCATTAGCAATATTCATAACATGACTCTAATCTTCATGTGTAATCATGATTAATTTTAAAAGAGAATGAATGTTGTATATAGCCTAAATTAGTCTAATCATGTAACATATAAATCAGAAGTTTCAGAGCACACTTGAAATCTACAGAGCACTAATGTGTTAACACATCAGGTATTAAGACAGAAAAGAATGAACCATCTATATAATTTGAGGAATTCTATCTTTCCAAATTCTTCATAATAATGCCTTAAGAAATTGCTGATAATAGCCATGCAGTGAAAGACAAATACCATATGATCTCACCTTTAACAGGAACCTAATCAACAAAACAAACGAACAAGCATAATATAACCAAAGACACTGAAATTGAGAACAGGCTGACAGTCACCAGAGGGGAAAGGGGAGGGAATTTCAGGGGAAAAGAGGAAGGTTTTAGAGCAACAAATATAAAGGACACATGGACAAAAACTATGAGGGGTGGAAATGGGAGGGAGGTGGGGAGGGCTGGGGTGGTGGGCTGGGATGGGAGTAAAGACAGAAAACTGTACAAGAACAACAATTAAAATAAAAATTAAAAAAAGAAATTGCTGATAATAAAAGTTTTTTAATTCGAGGAACAAAACAAATCTTTTACTTTTTCCTTTTTTAATTCTCAGAATACATAAATGTGCATAATTTAAGTAAACATTACATGCACGTCATTGAGAATACAAGAAACAAACTACAAGAGAAAACAGGCTGAAGTATTTTTGGTCTTTCTCCTAACCCAATACAAATGAGTAAGCTGTTCTTAATAATAACTAATTAAAAGTAATTTTTGTTGAGGTCTCTTTGATATAGTTGTCCTGGTATGATTAATATGAACCTGTTAAAATGTAGACTCATTGAATTTTTGTATTACCCAGTAGCATATGAACAGACAACCCTGGCATGAGTTCATTCTATTGCTTTGACCTTAGTTATGGCACCCCCTTGTTGCCATCTCTTAATCCAAATAACCTGAACCTTAACATATCTGTGATTCCAAGAAATGGCAATCACTACTAAGAGTCAGAGAGAGTATATGATTAAAGAAAGTACTGAGAAAATCCATTTCATATATTACTCAGTAAATTAAAAGCTTCAAATTTATATACATATTTTAATGTTTAATGAAAATTGCCAATGTCAAATTTGTTGGGTTACATATGAGGTCTGTCCAGAAGGTATCCAGCCATTTAATATAAAAAACAGAGACATTTACTGAAGAAGATGACAAGATACAAGAGACATTGTACATAGGACAATGACCCCTCAGTCCCCTTTAAAGTAGGCACCTTGGGACCTTACACAGTTCTCCCAATCACCATCAGCCTGAATCTCATCAATAGTCTGAAATCTCTTCCCTTCTTTCAAATGTGATTTTAGTCTTGGGAAAAGCCAGAAGTCTCAGGGCACCATATCTGGGCTGTAGTGGGACTGAGTCACCTGAGTGATTTCACGTTTGGTCAAAAGACCCTGCGGGAGACGTGATACATGAGCAGGCACATTGTCATGAGGAAGCTGCCAATCACCAGTTGCCCATAGCTGTGGCCTTCTGAATCATCTGAATAGTTTCTGTGGAGGAATGTTCAAGCTTATTGCAAAATTTGATGCAGAAATATTGCTCTACTCATTCGGTCATTTTGAATGCGACAGCCACACAGTACACATGGTCAAGTCAATGGTGTCTACCACCCCCATTGATTAAGTACCATGAAGTTGTCATTGTTCACAAATGCCCATTCCTGTCCATTCTCCTTAGCTGCTGGGTTACATCAATGTTGCACAAACTGTTCTCATTATATTAACAATAGTTTGACTTTTTCCTGACAGACCTCATCTATCTTGGCTCATAATTGTGGTAATTGGAGACTGTGAGGCAATAAAACCTTCTGGAGCACATCAGCATTTTAGGAGTAGAAGATGTGTTGTTCGTCAAGTGCTTTCACCATTCAAATCACTGTGACTAGAGCATTTTGAGAGAGTAACAACGTGAGCAATGGAAATGGAGCCAACTCTGAATGTTGTGCACATGTATCCATGTGTTTTTATATGTTAATGGCTAAAATATCTGCATATAAAGAGATTGACCTGAATGGAAGTGCTTATATAAGTTGCATTAGATACCTTGCCCCTACACTATTGAATATATTGTGTCTTCCCCAATTTATATGTTGAAGCCCTGACTTTCAATGTGGTAGGGTTTGAAGATGGGGCTCTAGGGATAGAGTTAGGTTTAGATGAGGTCTAATGATAGGGCCCTCATGATGGGAATAGTACTCTTTTAAGAGGAGACACCAGAGGGCTTGCTGGTTCTCACCACCATCAGAGGACACAGCAAAGTGTGGTCATTTGCAAACCAAGGATAGAGCCCTTAAAGAAGCCATCCATGCTGGCACCTTGATCTTGGACTTCTCAGCCTCTAGAACTGCGAGAAATGAATTTCTATTGCTTCAGCCATGCAGTCTATGACATTTTGTCATGGCAGCCTGAGAAGATTAAGACATCCTATGTGCTAGAATTTTAATTATACTGTGAAATTTATAAGAATTCTTTCACTGATTAAACACTCATCAATTTTTAATAACAATGCATTTGTTTAGAAGAAACTAAAAGAAGATGACTATAAGATCCTTGTTTTCAAGAGGTTTAGGACTTGGTGAAAAATTCTGTGTACATGTGAACAGTTAGAAAACAACTTTGAAGTTACATAAACCATTATACCAAGAATATAAATGCTAAATGCAAAGCGATGGAAGAAACAGCATGAGCAGAAGTTAGTCCAGCTTCCTGAAATAAATATGACCAAATAGCTGTACAACTCTAGAAGGACAGTTTGATGTTCTTTGGACCTCACTGACTACTGGTACATCCATGAATCAAGAGGTTGGTTTACATGCGTTTTAGCTTCTCCCCAGTTCTCATGGTCTGTGAAATCAAGATTCTCAGTTTAATCCTACTGGAGTAAAAGCCATACATTGGCAAAAACAATGGCAAGCACAAAGTTTACTATTAACACATTTATTCAATAGATTTTACATGTCAGGTCTCAGAGATTGAGGAAATGGGCCTATAACTGTGTATTTATTGGTTAGCTAAATGAATCAATTAATTTGGAGTCTTCATATTTACACAGTTATGTTACTATGAACTGCCACGTATTAAGTATGTCATATACCAAGCATCCTACATATTTTGTCACTGACCTTCATTATAGCCACTAAGACTGAGTAGAACTATATCTGTTTTGTAGACGAATAAACACTGGCTCAGAGAATTTTACATGACTAGAGGTGCAAAGTAGGAAGTTTAAGGATAAACCTAATTGGTACCAGTATCTTTCTACTTATAATAAAACAGAGCTCTCTAACAGTGACAGTTTACTGGGGCCCAGTTTAAGGGTTTTGCAGGTGTTAATTCATTTAATTCTACAACAACCCCATGCGATAGGTACACATTTTATCTGTGTATGACAGATGAGGAATCTGAGGAACACGGAGGTTAGATAACTGTGGGAGATTACATAGCTAGCAAGAGGCAGAACACTATATTCAGCATATACTATATGCTGAATTCTCCCCTATGTAATGCTATGTAAATGTCAGCTTGATGTGTGTCATCATCGCTAACAATGTTACATGAGGAAAATAGCCCATTTTATCACATCTCAGTTATTTCTTAACTATAGAGTAAAATGAATAACATGGGGCCCAATAAAGAGTCTGACCAAATATTTGGTACATTGTTTGATCTACCAAGAGTCAAACTTATTACTTGTGGGGACAGCTTAATAGATTTTCTTATCAGGCTGGTATTACTGCTAATAAACATAAGCAAAATTTTATTTGCAGATACTGCATAGCTTAAGATTATAGGTTTTAACTGCAATTGCCCTATAGTAATAGAAAGTACTTTTTCCAAATAAGTTATATTTTACATATGAAGTCAGTCAAAGAAAATTGTTTCTCATTTTATTACATGACAGAACCTAGGAAAGCTTTGGAATGTTTTTAGCTAAGCGTGAAATAAGAAAACTGGACCATTTTTTATCCTTTCAAGTTTTTTTTTTACATAAATCTATCTGGAGTGAAAAATAGTGGCATGAATCAATATTGGAAATAATGGACTTTGTCTTGCAAAAAATAGACAAAAGAAAATATGTATGGGACTCCATCCCCAGGGAAATTTCCTGTCTATCCAGGCCCATATAACAGAAAGATTACTTCCTTTCCACATCCCAGATCCAGATGTTGGGATAATGATATTCTCTGTGATTTCTATTAAAAACACTACTGTAATTTTACTGAAATGTCATCATGGGTGAAGTATCCAGGAATCCAGGTCTAGGTCCTTGTTTTAATTGTCAAGCTAGTAAGAGACTCCTGAAGAGAATTTCATTCAAGTTTTGCAATTCAAGTAAAGGAATATATGATTGAAATAATATAAAAGAGAGAAGACAAAGAAAGGCAAGGAGAGTTAAGAGGCCAAAAAATTATAAATACTCATGTAAAAATGGTATTTTAGCCAGAAAAATCATGTCAATCATTGACTGCTTAGAAGAGAGGCTCTAGGTCAGAGTTTGGTAAAACTTTTTTTTTTGTAAAGAGTAAAATACTAAATATTTTAGGCCTTATGGGCCATGTAATCATAAAAGTATCAGAAAAAAATATGTAAACATATGGATGTGGCTGTTTTTAAATAAAACTTTATTTATAAAAACAAGTGGAGGGCCAATTACACCTTAAGGCTGTACTCTAAATCAGGATGCTGAGATTATGTCATAGTACTTCCTGATATAAATTTCCACTTTGAAGAACGTGGTCTATATCTATGCTGGCCAATATGGTAACCATTAGTCCCAAGTGGTTATTGAGCACTTGAGGTATGGTTAGTGAGAGTGAAAATAATAAATTTTAATTTAATTTAAATTATTTTACAATTATTTTATTCATTCATTCATTCATTTATTTATTTATTTATTCTGAGAGAGAGAGAGAGAGGAGAAGGGAGAGAGAGAAACATTGATGCAAGGGAGAAGCATTGATTAGTTGCCTCCCATACACTCCTGGACCAAGGATGGAACCTGCAACCTAGGCATGTGCTCTGACTGTCAGCGAGCACACAACCTTTTGGTTATGGGAAAATGCTCCAACCAACTGAGCCACACTGGCCAAGCCTAAATTATTTTACATTTAATGGTCACATAATTAGTGGCTACAAGTTGGACTACATAGCACACTTTTTTTTTTTTTACTGAGAGTAAAATTTCAGAATTTTTTATTGTTAATAAACAAAGAGAAACATTTAATATTCTGAAGATTTTCAAAGAACAAAATTTGAAAAGGTAAAACCTTTTTATTATAAGAAAAATTAAATTGAAAAAACTAACTTCACTTTATAGTATATAATATGCATGTAAATAAATATAAATATACATGTTATTACAATTACACATGTTAAAGTCTCCACCTCACAAAAAATTGTGAGAAAAGATACATATGTGAGAAAAAATAAAGATAAATGTAATACATTTCAATGTGATCCTTCTATGTATTTTCTTCTGATTAATTTAATCAGAAGAATTTAATGTCATTCTACATAGTTTTTAAAATGCACATGGTATCATTATATTGTGAACTATTTTCCTAAAAAGATGACATTGTTGTTGGATGATAAGTCTTGAGTTCAAGACCTAGCTTCATCATTTACTAATTAAATTACATTTTAAAAATATTACTTAATTTCTTGAAGTCACAGTTTTCCAGTTTCCTTGGTAGTAAAATTGACATAAAAAATCATCTACTTGCCCTGGCTGATGTAGCTCAGTAAAATGAAATGAGTGCCAGCCTGCGAATGAAAGTGTCACCAGTTCGATTGCCAGTCAGGGCGCATGCTTGGGTTGAGAGGCACTACACATTGATGTTTCTCTCCCTCTCTCTCCCTTCCCCTCTCTAAAAAATGAAATAAGTAAATTTTTTAAAAAAATATCACCTAATATAACAAGTTTTGGTGATTTCTGTAATAGCTACTCAATATGTATACCATAAACTAGTATACATGCATATATCTGCTTTTATTATTCTCAGGAAGAGAAAGTATAAACAGGTATTTCACATGCACTCTGCCTAAAAATGTCTGAAATTTGTCATGCCCACCTCACTTAACTGTGACGTAATTCTGCAATTAGCAATCTCATCATTTGTCTCTAAAGAGATAGTTATTGTATCAAATAAAGTTAGGGTAAAATGTTTCTTTACTTCCAAAATCTTTGAAATCTCGTACTAACTCCTCTTCAGCAGGAAATGGATGGAAAGAGGGAAGAGAAGCTTCCTAAGAAAGAAACAGAAAATAATTGTAGTCCAAGTAGGTTGGTTAGGGAATGGGTAAAAATTAATTAATTTTGCTTTCCATTTATAGACCAGGCCCATTTCATCTAGGACAGAGTCAATATTTCTGTGAGTGGGAATTTGTTTTTAGCATTCATGAATACTCTGCCCTCATGACCTAATCAACTCCCAAAGACCTTGCCTCCTAATAACATCCCCTTGGGCATTAGGTTTTCAACATATGAATTGGGGGGCAAGGGAGGGACACACATTTAGAGCATAGTTTAAGTATTTTTATTCCTCGCTAATTTATTCAGGTTATTTCTCACCTGTGTCTGAATACCAGGAATATAATTTCTTCTAATTGGGAGTTATTAAATCTCATTACAATCAAGAAATGCAGTTATTCTTTGAAATCTTTAAAATGGTACTATTTTTCTGTAAACACGAAGGCTATCACCAATGGGTACACTATCTGAAACATACATACACATCTTTTCTCCTTACTGTGTGCAGTGAAAAGATCGTGTAGTAAGACAGTTTACGACTGATTCTGTGTCAAGGCTCTTTTCCTTACAAACAATGAAAATGCACACAGAACTGTACAGAATGGTATTAAGATATCAACTTGAAGTCAAACTGCAGGAAATACAACCATGTCTTATACAGAAATTAGGGGAAATAGTAACTTCTTTCCTCTTTCTCTCTTTTGGGCAGATTTTTTGCTTCTGATGCAGTCAGCCTGTTATCAACAGTGTAGTTTCCTTCTGATTCATAGTCTCTTATTTCCATAATTCAGCTTGCTCATGATTTTCCTTTGCCAGAGGACCAAACTAACAATGCTTGTGATCACTCAATTTCAGAGTCCACCACCAACTTATTTAAAGTCTTGTCAGAGAAACAAGTTTTTCATTTCACCTGTAGTTAGATGAATTTCTTTGAATCAGGTGCCCCAAGTCCAAACAGCTAGGATCAGGTAAAAGTGTATGTGGTAAAAGTCTAACAACACAGACTCACTCTTTTAGTAAAAGGTGATACGGGCAGGCATGAGAAAACACATGCCACAAGGGGCATGGAATCCTTATTCATCAGCAACTGAACAACTTCTGGAAAATGAATAACTGTACATTATCTGGCTTATATAAATGAATGTGAAATATGAGGGACTTATATCCAATTAACTATAATTCTAGAGATATAATTTCTGTAATGTATTCTGAATAAAACAAAAATGATGAAAATTCAATATAAAAATCAGAGTAAGACTCCTGTAAATATTTCTTGCTTATCTAAAAGATGAAATAAAATGTTGAGCAAAATCACTAATGCCTTATGATTCTAAGACATATATAAATGTTTATTTGAGGAATATTTTATGATATAAAATATTTTATTTGGAAAATGACTATTCCAATATAAATGTAGCTAGAATAATTATAATTTAGGGTAAGCCTGTGCATAACAAATAGTTACTTCTTAGAGTAATTTTCTAAGCCTACACATTAAATATGAAACAACTAATTTCGATCATTTTTCATTATTCAGTACAAAGACATACATTTCTTTCATTCCATAGATATATCACAGACTTGTAATTAAGGACTAGGTGCATTTTCTTTCTGTATTTTTTACCACAAAAATTAGAATGCAATTCAGCTATTCACTCGAAAGTGATTGTATGTGAACTATGAAAGCAGAGGTTTTGGGAGAACAGTTTACAAGATAATTTTAACTATCACATCATGTAGGAATTCTGACAGCTAGCACATATATATCCTCAAATATTGTTTCATAAAGAAAATGCATACAAATTGAAATATTAGAGATACTCAAAGGTTAATATTTACACATTGTAAAACACTTCACATTTTTTATACATGTGAAATATGTATGGCTTTACTTTACTCATGAAAATGAACTTGTTTCAGAAAACACCACATGGAATTGTTTAACCAGAGATGAAATGATTACTCACCGACAAATAAAAAGTACATATAGTTTGAGAGGATTTAAAAAAAGGAAATAGTAATTTATTTCCCATTGTTCATTGTATTAGTGCTTATGAAGCTCTAAAGAGTTTTATATGTAAATAAAGAATACTAATACAACAAAGAATTATTTAATTTTTATAGCAAACTTCATTCATTAATCTATTCCACAAATATATTGCTGACACAAGATTAAAAATACAGTTTTGCTATAGTAGTATAGCAAAACTCTGAGCATGTGTTGAAAGATGTTGGAAATACAAAATCTATTATTTGGCATGCATAGTAGGCCACTTCTCTTTGCTACATTATTTCAGGAATTTGTAACATCTATTATTTCAGATTTTATTGTCATTAAGAGAAAGTCACCTTAATATTAGCTTCCAATTATTTTTTAAAGTATTTGTCTATGAACTTTCAAAAAACTTTAAGTAGAACTCAGTTTTAAAAAACAAAATACACTGATTTTATAACTCACTAATGAATTTATCAAAATTTAAAAACATTGCATGAAATAATTTTCAGTGACTAAGATTTCAGTGATGATGTCCTCACTGCAAATATTTGATTTTTGTGCTGAATTTTCTATTAGTGTTATCTCAAAATATTATTGCCATTTGTTGTATGAAAGTCTCCTCTGCATTGTGGGATATTTACTGTTCATGACCCATGCTAGAAGTACCCCTCAATTATTGGCAACCATAACCACCCACAGGTTTCTAAGCTTTGAACAGGGGCAGTGCTGTGTTATTGCCTTGGCTGAGAACTCGAAAAAGTGCTGAGTATACAGAAGGCCCAGAGACATATGAAAAGATGCTCAGCATCACTAGCCATAGAGAGATGCAAATTAAAAGCACAGTGAGATACCAATTCACACCAGTCAGAATGACCATCATAAACAAATCAACAAACAAATGTTGGAGAGGATAGGAGAAAAGGGAACCCTAGTGCACTGTTGGTGGGAATGCAGACTGCTGCAGCCACTGTGGAAAACAGTATGGAATTTCAAAAAAAAAAAAAAACCCTAAAAATGGAACTGCCTTTTGACCTAATAATTACACTTCTGGGATTATATCCTAAGAACCCTGATACACTAATCCAAAAGAAGCTATGCACCCCAATGTTCATAGCAGCAAAATTTGCAATAGCCAAGTGCTGGAAGCAACCTAAGTGCCTAAGAGTAAATGAGTGGATCAAACATCTATGGTACATTTACACAATGCAGTTCTATGCAGCAGAAAGAAAGAAGGAACTCCTACCTTTTTCTACTGCATGATGGAACTGGATAGCATTTTGCTAAGTGAAATAAGCCTGGCAGTGAGGGACAAATACCATATGATCTCACCTCTAACTGGAACATAATCAACAAAAGAAAAAAAAACAAGCAAAACATAACTAGAGACACTGAAAGTAAGAACAATCTGACAGTAACCAGAGGGGAGGTGGGAGGGGATAATGGAGGGAAGGGTTTTCAGGAACTACGGTAAAGGACACATGGACAAAACCAAGGGGGAGGATGGAAGCAAGGGAGGGAGGAGGGTTTGGCTGGGGTGAGGGGAAAATGCAGACAACTGTATTTGAACAACAATAAAAAGATTTAAAAAATATAAATTAAAAAAATAAAATTAATGTTAAAATATAAAAAGTGCTGAGTATAACATTTAGCTAAATTACTTATATATGGTATTTGTAAAACTCAAGTCAATAGTATTGAGGAATATCTTTTGAAAGGGTAATTGTGGCAAGAAAATGAAAATTAAATCAATCCACTGATTATAACTTATTACCAAATGATTATTTTCAAGAGCTGCTAAAATCTGGTTTGTTTCCCACTTTCAAGAACAGAGAAAAGTTTGGATATCAGATCAGTCACTTACCTTTAATTCCTCATCTGTAGTTTGAGAATGGTCCCAAATCGACAGTGTTTTTGTGAGAATTACATGAGAAAATATATTTAAAATATCTGGGCCAGTGCCTGGCACATAGGAGGTTCTCAATATACCTACTTTTAAAGATGAGATAATGAAGAAAGAAATGCACATGTGAAGAAATAACTAACTGAGTAAGGGGACATTTGAGGCTAGACTGCGGAGTCCGAGGAACCAGTGGTGTCAGTGCGCAGGCATTCTGCCTAGCACAGTAGTGGTCCTCTGAGGGGGAGAAAACAAAATTGTTTTTGGAAAATTATGTGCCTAAAATACATAAAAAGGACTACTCATATTTTCTTTGTTAACTCTTAAATTAGAAAAAATACATTGCTTGTCTCTTTTGTCAGTTTATTCAAAAGAATATTAATATCAAAAATGTATAATATGCCTACATTTACATTTTGTAAACAATAAACAATAATTTATTGTTGTTTATGAAAAAATAAACAATAATTATTTTAAGGAGGTTATCTGCAACTATTTCTTCGTTCTTAGAAATATTATATAAAACTGAAATTCATACACACATGTGATATAAACATATGATTAGTTAAATATCAAAACCACCTTAAATATTAATTTTGTAAAGTTAATTATATGTCTGGTTGTAAGCAAAAAATTTGGATAAAATGTAGTTTATAGAAAAAATTATTTTTCATAATTTCAAATGATCAAATAAAGAAATTGACCCATTACTAAAAACTGATTTTAGAGAGAGAGAAATATTGATTTGTTGTTCCACATATTTATGCATACATTGGTTGCTTCCTGTATGTGCCCTGACTGGAAACGGAACCCACAGACTTAGTGTGGTCAAGACAATACTCTAATCAACTGGGCTACCCTGCCAGGAATTTGACCTGGTTTCATAAAACCCCTCTGAAGTTTGCTCTGGCTGGGTGGTTCAGTTGGTTGGAGCATACTCTCATATGTCAAAACATTGTGGGTTCAATTTCTGGTCAGGACACATACCTAGGTTGTAGGTTCAATCCCCAGTCAGGGCATGTACTGGAAAGATAAAATCGATATTTCTCTTTCACATCAATATTCCTTTTTTGCTTGCTCTCTGTCTCTCAAATCAATAAACATATCCTTGGGTGAGGATTGAAATAAATAAATAAAATAAAAACCTTTCTGAAGTTTGCTAAATTTGCTCACATATTATTAGGAATGCACCATCTTGTTTACTTGCTTAGATTATCTCTAGAAAATATAACTATGTAGTAGTATATCTCCTAAATTAGTATTTGAACAGCCTGTGTTTTCTTTTAAAAAATAACAATTATTTACATCCTGAGAATATATATCCAAAAAACCCAAAATACTAATTTGAAACAATATATGCACTTATGTTCATTGCAGTATTATTTACAATTGCCAAGATCTGGAAACAGCCCAAATACCCATCAGTAGGTGAGTGGGTAAAAAAGCTGTTGTACATTTACACAGTGAGATACTACTCAGCTGCTTTAATAAAAAAACAAAAAGGAAATCTTACCTTTTGCAACAGTGTGGGTAGACCTGGAGATTATTATGCTAAGTGAAATAAGACAGTTAGAGAAAGACAAATTGCTATATGATCTCACTTATGTGTGGAATTCAATCAACAAAATAAACTGACAAACAAAATAGAAACAGAGGCATTGATACAGGGATGGACTGACAGCTGTCAGAAAGGAGGGTGGAAGGGGAGACTGGATGAAAGAAGATGAAGGGATTAAGAAAAAACACATATCTTACAAATATGTACATATCACATAGACATGGACAACACTGTGGTGATGGCCTGAGAGCTGAAGGGAAAGGGGAGTGAGGGGCAAATGAAGGGGGACAAAGCGAGGGAACGGGGACTGAGAGAGACTTTGCTGGGAGTGATGGGTGCACAATACACTGTGCAGAAGATGTTTGGTTGAGTTGTGCATTTGAAACCTGTGTGGTTTTGTGAACCAATGTCACCCCAATAAATTCAATAAAGAATCAATTAATTAGTAACTGCTAATTTTTTCTTATAGTATATTAAGCTTATTATTATTATTATTATTGAAAAAATAGAAAATTTAGGATCTGCTGGGCAGAACAAAAAAAAATTTTGTAAAAGTTCCTAACAATGATAGAAACTTTTGCATCAATGAAATCTGTCTCTATTATTTCACTATTTTACCTTGCTTAATAAAATGTTACCTAATACTTTTATTGTTCCAAACAGTTTTAAAATGTTTTGTACTTTATTTGGATATGTGTATTACACCAACAATGAATACCTTTTAGAGTCAAAATGTAGTATTCTATTTCCAGGAGATTAATGAGGCTTGTATTCAAGGAAAGTATCTCTAATACTAGTGAATTGAGATTATCTCATAAAAAGTCATTCTCAATAGGACATTACTCATTTAGAAGAATTTTCCACTGACTTATCATTTTTAACAACATCAGTGTTCTGATTACAGATCATTCAATGTAGCTTCCAACTACTTGCTCTTACTGTGTTATAAAAAAACAGGGTATTTCCTCCCCTTCCAAGTAAGGAATGTCAGAGCCAGAAGTAGAGAGGGGTCTCACAAGTCTCAACTACCAGGTCAGGTTACAGGGCCTCTCAGATAAAGGACACATTAAGGATCCTGTTTTTTAAAAAGCAAATAAACACTTGCCTTTCCTTTGTGAAGCTATTGCATTCTACTGCCACACAAACATAAAAAACGATAACAAAAAAAAAAAAAAAAACCTAAGTAAAGCTTCTTTTGTGCTAAGAAATATACTCTATAAATGTGATTTATATTGAGCCAAATATAAATACATCTGTTCTAGTCTACTTAACATACATACAACTTTGTTCAGAATAAATGATTGCCTAATGTATAAAGGAAATGGACACAAAAATTTTTAAATAAGACAAGTTAGAATGCCTTTAAAAATTATCTAAATATATATATATTCAGCAGATAAAAAATAGTGAATATATATTTTTTAACATTACATATTTTTCATTTATTTTTTAAAAATATTTTAACTTTTTCTCAAATGACAATACAGGTGCCTTCTAGAATTTGGCATGTCTTAAAGTCCAGCCAGGAAAGGTGGGTTGGTGGCGGAAAGGATGACGAGACGGTGGGGTAGTGTAAAGGTCAAAGAGTTCAGGCCAGGCCAAATGACGCCACTTGGGAGAGATAAGCTGATCTAGTGCTCCTAGGAGATGGCACTGACATATTGGTGCATCCCCAGAGCACCCTGCCATAAGTGTCGGAGTCATTTGAGAGAGCCTCCAGGGGCACTTTTACTTTATCTTCCTGTGGCATGGACACAAGTCTTGACTCCCCTATTCTTTTTATCTTCATTAAATGGAGCAATTGTAGTGAACTTCTTAAGTTAGAGAAAACAGAGTGAATCTGTCCTTCCAGTAGATCATTGCAAAGTTTAATCAAAATTGTTAATTTTTTTTTGAGTAAAAAAATGAGCAAAGGCAGGGGTAGCAGATACTTTACTCCTGCTGCATCCACATATTTTTTCTTTTCTTTTGGCTAACCAGAGACCTGAGAAGGGGAATGGGAGATGTACAACAATTCCAAGGCTAGGGAAATTTTGGGTTGAACAGGTTCTTGGTTTTAATTTATGTGTTAACACCAAGTGCTGAAAAGAGGTAATGCTTTCATTGTCTCAGACAAGGTAGAAGGAGATAGAACCATATATCCTTTGAGTATCAATAAAATTTTGGGTTCTAGTTATTGGAATATAGTTAAATAATTTAAGGCTCAATAGTAATTTGTCAAGTGGAAGTCTTTTTTAGCACAGATACATCATAGAACATCTTACTTGCAAGCAATTCTCATAACTTCTTTTTCAACCTGAAAGTGTTTTTTTAATTGATTACTTTTTTATTAATGTTCAAGTACAGTTGTCTCCATTTTCCCCCCACTCCAGCTATCCCCACCTCCCACCCTTGATCCTAGCCCCCTTTGGCTTTGTCCATGTGTCCTTTATACATGTTCCTTGACAACCCTTTCCCCCTTTTCCCCCATTATTCCCTCCGACATCCCCTCTGGTTACTGTCAGTTTGTTCTTAATTTCAGTGTCTCTGGTTATATTTTGCTTGCTTGCTTGCTTGCTTGCTTGCTTGTTTTGTTGATTAGGTTTCACTTATAGGTGAGCTCATAACTTTTAAAAGAAAAAAAAACATAATCACTTTTCAGTGCATAAAAAAAAGACTGCAATAAGTTCTTGTTTGGCATAAGGGCCTGAGTAAAATGTAGTATGATCATCAGACCTCAGATAAACAGCACTGGAATAAAACACCACTTCTTTCTTTTACCTTCTCATGTTGATGACTCTTAATTACAACCCCTCTCCTACCCATGCTCTGCAGATAACTCCAGATCACCAAAAGAAACTCTTTTGTATCTGTAAGTTGATGAGGAACATTCCTATGCACTCTATCCCAGAAAAAAATTAAAAGCTCATCATATTTTCTTTATTTTCTTGATATCCCTTACCTGTAATGTTTCTGGGTTTTGTGGACTCTACTTCCAAAATAATTCCGGAATCTATATTTGTGTAATTGTCACTAGCTTAGTTCAGGCTCTCAGTCCCCCATCTTTTTACCTGAAAAACTCAAAAAGATTTCCACCTCAAAGAATTATCTTCAGTGCAATCCAGTATTTCCCTAAATTTGCAGAGAACTGAAATCCTTTAACAGGTTTGTTAAAATGCATCTCCCCAAACCCTTGCCCCCCACCTCATCTCTTGAAATTATGTAAGAGAATCTGCATTTCAAAGAATGATTTAGAGGTCCTGACATAAGAATGGACTGGAAACAGAATGAAATAATAACTGCCAAAGAAGCCATTAGTCTGAATTAGAAACGCCTCAGTTAAAGAGAATAATGGAAAATAAAAGAGATAAACGAAAAAGCTCTCCCAGGAGAATTGTATCCTGCTTAAGGGATCTCCTGACCTACTGGGTAAGAGGCGTTCACAGTAATTTCAGAATAGCTATAGACTATTGACTGTTTTTTGATTCACATTCTTCCCTTTCTAGTGGGACGATTTTTGTGTGAATATGGCTTTTCTGCCTCTGTTCTATGACCATATATTGGGTGTGTATGGGACAGGGCTGTCCTTGAGTTCTTAGGTCTCAAGGCCAAAAGGAGACACAAAATCCCAATGGCGTAATTACTACTATTAGCTGGAGATTCTGGACTTCTGGCTGCATTTGTTCACTGAATGTTACATTTGGTTGTCTCCCAAGAAAATCAATTCACTTAAACATTAATACATTTTTATCTAGAGATTTCTTAAGTAACTTTGAAATCCAATTTAAGAACCACTGGCATAGACGGAAAAGATTAGTTTAGTTTTCAAGCCTTATCTTCTGCACTGGTGCAGGTATACTCTGTGCTGTACCTGAGTAAGCTAGGATGCTCATTGGGCCCTTGCGTTTTATCAGTTGCATTTGTGGTGGCAAAGAGAATTTTTTAAAAAATGTAAAACCAGCTTTAGCAAACAGCAGAATGATCCAATAGATATTTTGGTTCATATACCTAACGGAAGGCTGAGCAATTAGTCTTAGAATGCAGGAATCATTAACGGAAACCTGAATAGCTTGCCCACAAGAACTAGCAAGAATCCAACCAACAGAAATAATTAGATCGGAACCAGAGAATCTAGGAAGATCATTTAAAAAAAAAAATCCTGAGCAAAGCTGCACACAGGCACAAATATATCTAAAAGAAAGGAAAGAGTTAATTAAAGAAAGAGAGAAGCTGAGAAATTGGCATTCTTGGTCAAGTTAGAGAACTGATTTAGTGGGTGTGGGGAGATGGGAAAGAAAACAAGACAGGAAGTTTTGATTACACATGCCAAGTGCAAAGTTTGAGTTGTTGGATGTGGATGTGCTGATGAGGTCCAGAGTGGGGCTGTAATACTGGGTGGTCAACCTAGAGTGAAAATAATTTAGTTCAGTGTTGTTGAGGGGGTAAGATGATGTGACTTCAAGAGTTACATTGATAGCTAACATTAATTTGGAAATCATGAGTATGGGGTCAGCTGAAGTTGGTTGGAAAATATACTGTGTATGTGAAAAATCTACTGAAATTATCCATGCAGATGGAAGTAAATTGCGTGGGATTGAATGATAATAGCGATAATTTGAACAAGGTTGTGGACTTTAAAATATATAGCATTCAAATGAAAATAAAAGGGAAACTTGGGACATTGGCTTAGAAGTTCTGCAGAGAAGGAATAAACACAATAGTTTCATTTATGCTTTCCAATAAGTTGAGGATAACTGGTTAATTCAGAACAACCCGATTATCACACAGTAGTAGTGCCTTTTCTAGAGACATGATATAACAGACAGGGAAAAAGTTATGCAGTGTAAATCTTATCATCATTACTATGTGAATTATTGATAAAAGACATTATCAGTATTAAACTTTGTACTTTATTTTTTATTGTAAAAGTGATTTTTAAAATGTAAAAATCAATGAGGTATACAAAATAAAATAATGAATGTTACCCAATCCTCTTCTTACTACCACCACCACCAAATGCACACATGTACCCCAGGAATCTTTACGGTTAATGATTTTGTGCATTGTTTAGATTTTATAAAGCAACACATTTTTGCTTATTTTGTTTTACAAGCAGAATTACTGTCCCCTTTTATTTTACATGTACTAAATATTGTGTAAAATATAAATGCATTTAGCCCTGGCTGGTGTGGCTCAGTGGATTGAGCGCCAGCCTGGGTAGCAAAGGGTCACCAGTTTGATTCCCAGTCAGGGCACACGCCTGGGTTGTGGGCCAGGTCCCCAGTAGGGGGCATGTGAGAGGCAACTACACATTGATGTTTCTCACCTTCTCTTTCTCTCTTCCCCTCTGTCTAAAAATAAATACAATCTTTTTTTAAAAAAAGGAGTAAATACATTTATAACTTGGTCATGGAGAAAAAACGGTGTTTTGAGGACTTCAATTAATGCTCTATAATAACCATTTCAAAATGAAATCGTTTTTAAAATACCCACAAAAAGAGCAAGAGTGAAAAAAATCAAAGTTGTATTTAAATTTTTTAAAAGTAACACATTTATGTAAAATCTGAACTCTTAAGATATGTTTTCATAAAAAACTCACTAGTCATGCTAATAGAAATTAAAATTGTGCATGAGAAAATTAGAGATTGATAGTTAATTGTACATTTTCAAGAATGTTGGCATTTAATGTATTTTGCTGATTTCTATGCTGGCTCAACTATATCCTTTGAACTGTTAAAGAAATAATTATTCTGACACTTGTTAAACAGTATGACTTTATTCAAGACTATTGAAATAGGTGTCAAGATAACACAATAGTGGAAAGATGTCAAGCTCAATTCTAAATAAATCAATGAAAGTGGGGATTTACAGCCAATGAACAGGTGGTTGGCGGGGTGAGTGGATGGAAAATTACTAAGAGGAGACATCAAAGGTAGGGGGGATTTTTGCTAAGCCTACTTAACAGGATTCATGGGGAATGCAGGCCACAGGCCAGGGTATACAAAGATCGAGGGTAGGAGATTCTCTATAAATTGAGTTAGCAGAATTGTTGCTACACCTAGGTTAGACAGGCATAAGGACAAGGTCCAAGGACCAGGCTAGTCTTAAAATTGGCTAAGAGGAATCTGACTAAAGTTTGGTCACAGAGAGATATTTTGTGAGAACCACATTATAATCTAGCGGTAAGTTTAAACTGTACCCAGTTCGGAAGCAACACATTCAAATTGCAAACTCCTCCACAGTATAAGCCTGATTATAACTTTAATGATGATTAACAAGCTTGCATGTTTCTTTGAGCCTAAATTGATATTTAGCAGCAATTTTGTTACTTGTACCATTTTATTGCTTCTTTATCCCTAATACAGAACAAAGTATAAAAAGCCTCAGTATTGTATTTTGTTGTTAACAAGCTACTAAAATTGTGTTTCCATATAGTGTTGTTATTGTTCTTTGCTGGGAAAATTATAGTAATTTGTTCCTAACAAGTCATAAAATTTATGTTCTCCATGGCCAATTTGAAGCAAGAATGTTAAATAATGTAAGCCTTATTCAGAAACCTAATTAAAATTAACACACCAAATTATTTTTTGTTTCTGTCAAATGTACTAAATCACTTTCTGAAAGTTTGTTCTATTGACCCTTAGTAATTTATTTGGCACAAACCTTGAACTAAAGCTTAATATCCACACACAGTAAATCACCTAAGAAATGACACAAAACTATTTTGATGTGACTAATCCTTTTTTAGGTACCACCAAAATACAAAACAAGAAAAATTACACAAGTAATTCTCAGACTAAACTTCCTACATTTACATGACTTTAATAGGGATATACATCATACTTGAGCTGAAGTGTTGTTAACATGGATGAAGCAAACCAGAAACAGTTTGGTAACCCATTCTCATGATGTGGTGTGGTACATGTTTAGAAAAGACAGTGTCCAGTCTTTAATTAGACAATGTTGAAATATTTTCTCTTGCTTTTCTTAGGTATAGGTGTAATCTACTTTAATTAAAATGTTCTATTATTTTAAATTGCAAGTCCCTTGCATCAAAATTGAAATTCAGTAGATATGGCATAACACCACAAATATATTTATAGTATAATACTTGTGAATTAAAAATGAAGCTTTAATTATCATCTGAATTTCTAGTGAATGATTAATTCCATTATGCTAAGGGCCTTCCCAGAGAAAAAGTAATTGTATCATTTTAACTTAGCAGTCATCCAAGCACTAAGATAACTTACATTTTTTTATTTAGCATTTAACAATTAATACCTATTCATTGGACAAATTAATGTGGTTTTCCTAATTCTTTGAAACTTTGAACCTGGGGATGAGAAACTTCACTTTAAACAAATTAATTCCAAATCCCCGTAAATAATGCTCACCATCCTGACTTTATCAGGGTTGTGTTTTTCTCACTTGTCTGTCCATTCCAGTGGGACAAGAACAATAGATCATGTGCGTGGCATTTCACTTATCAGTTGGGAAGATGAAGAGAGTGTTGATGTGATAAGAATGGGAAGAGGAAGATTTACCAATGTGAGTTTTCAATATAATAATTAAAGCTTTTATTTAGATGGAAAGTTAGATAACTGGCAGAATGTAAGGAGTCATCATTATTCCAGACTATTGTAAAATTGAAAAAGTGAGTTGAATCAATGACATTTTGGCTTTACTCTCATTTTCTTCTTGGTTTACAAATATATGGCATCTTTAAAACATATTTTCTAAATTCTAATTTTAAAACCAATATGAGTCTGATACATACAGCTGGGAAAAATTGTAAAAGACTTTGAAATAGACAAAAATTATTCAAAAGTGAATGTCCTAACTTAGCCTCCAGGTTATCTCCACCAATTCATAGCATTATCATTAGTAATACTATTATACATATTATTTTTTCATATGCAAATGAATGTTTCCCTATACTAGGGAAAATTGATTTACCTTCCTTCTTGTGGGATAAAAAACAATTTTACATATATTTTAAAATTCATGTTGGTATTTCTGATTTACTTATATAAGTGTAGTATTTAGAATACTCTGAATCAGTTTTATCTTTATTAATTGAGTTAAATAAAATAGTTTGCACATGTTCATTCCATATTTGCATGACAGCAATGAGTTTATCTTTTAACAAGACCCAAATATAGTATTTACAGATGCATCCAATGTAAGTCAAATTCCTCTTATGAATTTTCTCAAAAATGCCAAATGGGAATCATATGCAGCATAGCAGAATTTCTTAAAAATGTACATTTCTCCATCCATTCTCCAAATTCTTCTATCCCTATCCATTATTTCTTGTCTCACTCTTCTTTAACTCTTCCTTTAAGTTATTTCTTTTATCTGAACTCTATGGTTTATACATGGGGTCTCTGGCTCTCATGCTATACACCTCACCTTTTATCACAGGTTTCTACAACAAAAGTCCTCCAGTTAATCTAGAACACAATTCTCCTGTGTTGAAGTCATGGAGATGACACCTATTCATGCATTAATTATTATATCTTATCTTGTCACATAGATGACAAAACAGTTTTGAAAAATGCACATAATATGAAAGTAGTTTATGTTATGTTGTCAAGGGTGAGAGCACTCTAAGAGTGAAGACAGAGAGAAGTGTCATGGGAATTTAAAATCCAATGAGGTACATACAAGTCCTGCTGTATTACCAAAATATTTTTGAACATGTTACATTTTTTGGAACAATACTGATAGGAAAACGGAGTTAGTTTAGGTGAACCTCTGCTCCCTTGAAAATTCTGTTCTATTCTACTTGGGGTGCATCTGTAATGGCAGAGTGAGGTAGTACTTTCTTTTTCTTTTCTGCAAATTCATCATCCTATGTGCCTACTGTTTACTTAATTATACCTAAATTACTCGTCTCTCCAAAATTAGAAATGTATTATTTTATAAAGTTTTTAAAGAATCATGTGTTCCTACTTTGAATATACTCTAATCAATTAATTCTGCTCCACAAAAAAGTAAATGAGGAGTCCAATCAATATTTTCATTCTAAAAACATCTTATCATGCGAACACTTAACTGATTGTCCGGATATTTCTTCTGCTGCAAATCTTCCCTGTCCTCCCTTCCTTTTCCCCATGGTCTATTAGGCAATGTCTAGACAAGTAGGTTATTTTGTTCAGCTAGCACTGGATATTTGGAGTGCAAAATAATCATTTTCACAGGATGAAAGAAAGTTTAATATTTGAAAAAATTCTCCAGTGAAGCTAAGCTAATCCAATTTGATGGCTATTTTGTAGCATTAACTTCCTGAACTTGATGTTGTTTCTCTTTATATAAATGTGTTCTACCTGTGTATGTTTTAGTTATCTTCACATAGCCAAAGGCTCTATTTAATAGCTAGTCATCAAGCAGAATCATAAATCTTTCCTTAGTGTGTGTGCCTATGTGCATCTGAATGTCAGCCGTGGCGGCAGAGGAAAGAGAACAGAGCAGGCTTGTGTGGCAGGAAACAGACTAGTATAAATATGCATTGCTGTGTGGTTAACATTGTTTAAAAAAATAAGAACAAAATAACTGTGATGTTTGCCTCTAAGATCTATAAAATCAAAGAGCTCTGGAGAATACAGAATGGTGATTATACAATAATGAGATCCTCAAAAGTTAGATTTCCATTTTCCTTATATAACTTAAAAGGACTTTATTTTATAACTTGAAAATACATCAATTAGACTAATTATTTTCACTTTTAGTGCCTTTTAAATGGGCCTTGCTGACTATGGGCTATCACACTTCAAGTCCATTCTTTCTTACCATCATTCTCTGCATTTTCTGTTATATTTCTCACTGCTACACACACACACACACACACACACACACACACACACCCCTGATGAAAATCAGCTACTTAATACAAATGGGCTGTCCTTTAGGACTCCTTCCCCTGCACCCCACTAGGTTTAATGGCTTGAGTATTGTAATTGAACACATCACATATGCATTACATTTGGTAATGTAGGTGTCTTTTCTGAGACTGTTAGCTACTTAACAGCAAAGAGTATGTCTTATTTATGTTGATATATCAACCCTTTCATTCTTCATCCTGCATTTGTATACGTAAAATTTCACTGAAATGGCTAAAACATTTAAAGCAACATCACATTTAAAATAATTCCAGCCTTTTGTATGTTCATTGCAATTCATATATTTGGTGGTCTCCAAAATAGTACTTTGTCATCAAGTACATCTCTAAGAATTTACCCTAAACTGCTTTTTCCAGAAATACACTTTAACTGTATATATTGTTAGAAGAAAAAACAGAATGAGGATACATGACAATATTCAAATTTAGAGGCATAATTTTAAATGTTAGGTACTATGGAATAGCAGTCATCTCTTTGTGGAAAACAGAGGTTGAGGATGAATAGTTAGTATGATCTTTGACTCTTCCTTCACTATAATATTAGCAAGTTATTTGTTGTCATTATAGGAAATGCACCTGAAAAGCATTGAGCACTTAAGTGTAATTCACGTTGTTGATGCTTTTTCCTATTACTGTTGCTCCTCATTCTCATGTAGCTGTAGATCACCTTCAAGATGGGAAAAGTAATATTTTATTCCTTTTTTGTCCCCTCCTTCACAACACGTAGGGAGTCCTTTACTCAGAGTAGATGCTCAATCCCTGTTTTCACATGGTATTGCTCAAAGTTCCTCCTAATTTTCTCAATCTTCTTTTATATCCTTTTTTTTCCTTTGAGTCTTTTATCATCCAAAAAGAAATGACCTTTCTAGATCTGAACTGCATAGCTCGCTGGCCACGCTTTACAAATTATTCAACATATACACTACCAAATTCATCACAGTATTATTTACGATAACCAGGATGTGAAAACAACTTAAAACTCAGAAATTAATGTTTCACTTATTCTGCTTTCTATTAGAGTATCAACTATATACCATGGGTAGTCACTGGGTATGGACTATTAATGTGTTCATGATAAAGCATTAGCTGTTTTACTAAAGATTTCATGAATGATATTCTGGAAATCCTTTTTTAATGTCAATTTTCATAAATTTATCTAAATGTTGTTTTCCTGATAATTTGGGATTGCAAAATGTTTTCTTTGCAATGGTTAATTATATTTAAAAACAACTAGGGTAATCGCCCATATTTTTTCAGCAGTTAAATACATTCTGGTGGAAACTTTTAATATTACCTGTCTTTCTTCTAATTCTAATCAGTCTTTACAAAAGAATATCTATAAAAAGTATTTCTTTCCTAGAATATTACAAGAGAAAAATATTTCCTATTCAGCAGTTCCCCATTATGACACTTAAATACATTTTTTAATATTGTAACAATATTATGTTAATGTTGTAATACCTTCCACTGAGGTAATTATATTTTAAAAAACTAATATTGCTAGTTATGATATAAATAACCTAAATAGAGTTAGTACCTTAAAATCTGTAAATATTTTGAAATATAACTTAAAATAAAACATGTAGAGAAATTTACCTTCTCTTTTACCTCTGAGTGAAATGCAATGGTCCAATACTTTCTTATGGAATTTACAAATGTGGTTGACACGTACATATAGTCCTGACATCTCATTTCCTTAAATAAAAAGAACTGTGCTCTCTAAATTGCTAACTGTATAGAAAAGAAGTTTGGTAGTGATGCTTATCTGAGTATAGAGATTTATTTCCCCCTTACATGACTTCATTCTCCTTTAAGAAAATTGGAGTAAACTACAGTAGCTGTCCTCTAAATCAAACCACCCCTTCAAAATATCACCAGGTGATGCAAATATAATTTTGTTGAACACTACTTAAGTAATAACTCAACCTAGATATTGGTTTACCTATGTCCTCGGGTACTCATATAATGCAAATATTTGGTTGTGTTTCTAAAACTTGTATCATGTCAAATAAATCCCTCAAGAAGTGTCAAGAGCCATGTATTTATTGTATGGTAAACAAAACGAGGTAACTGTTTACTCATAAGCGTTGGAGAAAGATGCAAAAGCAGGAGCTGCTGTTATGAACATCTTACTTAGAATTAGGAAGGCTGAACATCTGGTCTTCAGAGTTCTTAGTGAACATATTGCAGCCTTTTATAAATTTGAACGATTTTCCCAGGTTTGTCATGTTGTTTTTACTGTACTTCCGTAAAACAAAACAGGAAACTAAAAAATAACCCTCAAAAAATTCAAAAGCACTATGACTCAATGAAATGTAAGTTGTATTAGAGTAGTCTAAATATATATGTATATATCATTTGAAGGTTGAAAATATTTATTCAGTGGCTCCAGAATGTCTTCTAAGAGGCAAGCTCAGGGACTAGGACTATTTGATTGCAAAGGGAGCAGCTGGCTTGAAGCACTCATTAGACTAACAAATATACCACATTTTGTGACGTTTCAGAGTGCTTTAAGGGAAAAGGCTAAAGGAAATTATGGAAGAGCTAAAACATGTTCCCCTTAAAAAGTAAATAGAGTGGCTAAGGAACAAACTTTTTTTTTAAAGGTGCTTAGCCAGGGGTGGCGTGGCGGCGGGGCCCAAGCTGGAACCCTGGCCTCTGCTTCTGGCCGGAGGGGGCCGGCCTTGGTTCGCAGGCATCCACAGGCCTCGGGTAGGTCTCCAGAGCTGCGGGCCAAGCCCTAAGGAGCCTGCAAGCGTAAATGCAACCTCTATCTTTGAAAGGATCAGCGGTTAGTGTTTATTGATAGGACACCTAGCCCAGAATCCAGTCAGACTAGAACCTTTCAATGGTGGTGTAGCACACCTGGGTGGTGCCCAGGGTGATGTGGTGGCAGTCGGCCTGCACCCGAGCCCGGCCCGTGGTTTGGGAAGGCTTTGGCTGGCCTGGGTGTACTGAATGCAGGCTGCTAACAGCCACACAGTTGAAGAAAAGCTTCTGGCCTCTCAAGAGGAGCTGAAAGTCGAAGGCAAAGCCAGGATCCCAGTTTCCTATAAGCATATGGGCTTCTTGGAAACACCCTTCCCATTTTGGGAATGACCGCCCTGAGATTGGCTGTGGCATGTTTTCCTTCTGATTGCAGTGACAGGGAGTGGAGTAGGATCCAGTGCTTTAAATCACTTAAAAAGTCTTGTTTCATGATTGTGTACAGCAAGATGTGGAAAGACGTCAGCTTCAAAGACACTGCGGGATAAATGTATAAAACTAAACTAGAAGCCTAAGCCTGTGGATTATCTGAAGAACCTGGAGAACTTCCTTCAGCCTTGGAGCCACAATTCCAAAGGGCACGCTGCTCAGTCTCTGGGCGGTGGGCAGACGCTGCCAGCAAAGGTGGTAGTGACAGGGGTCCCGGTGCCTTTCAAAGCGATGGCTGGCGTGCGCTTTGCAGAGGTCAACCTAGACTTCAGCACTGCCCCTGTGTAGAGTCTCTTCAAGGAAGCCGTGGCAGCGGCTGAGCGTCATGTTCACTGACAAGATGGATGCCGTAGGCAAGAAGCACCTTACCACTGTGTCTGGCTTCTTCACAACACCGAGGAGCGGTGGCCCCTCAACCAGCTTACGTTGGAAATGGCTGGAATGAACACTGCCAACCACGTCTGCATCCTGGTGCCCATCACCTGAGCTGAACTTGCGGACAGCGCTTTGCTGACACACTCCAGTCTGCCTTGACCTTCCCACGCAGTAGGGAAAGCTGGAGATTTTTGAGCAGCACCTAAATAGTCTGAAACTCACTCAGATAAGCAGCTTTTACTGGCAGCATCTGTCAGAGCTGATATCCGGGTTCTGCAGCTCTGACAGCGCCACTCTGTGTAAGGAGGCCAAGCTGCACTCTGTGTGCCAGGTACAGGTATCCACCCAGGTTTATTTTCAAGTGCCACGTGCAGCCTCATCGCGAGACTGCAGCAAAGAGTGACCTCCTCTCAAAAGAACCCAAAGCGGTTGCGTCTCTTTAGTGAGGCCCTGCTTTGGTTGGCTGGGTGACGGCGCACATGGAGGTTTTGTGATGCAGGCCTCCATTGTGCCAGGGACAACGTCACGTGTGCTGTGCTCTGATGCTCCCAGGAGACCTGCACCTCTTCGACCAAGGGTGGGGGGGAGGTATGAGTGATGTGCATGATCCTGGGCTACTGCACCTTGGGCATCATCTTCTATAACAGGGTCACTTCCTCTGGGGCAGTGTGACCTGCCCACCTTGCCTATTCCATGAAGAAGCAGTAGGGCATGACACAGGGCAGGAAGCCAAAGTCCTTCCTGGAGACTCAGGAGGCCTTATTCATCCATGCCCCGTGGGCCAGGACTAGAAAGCAAACTGCTGGTGGCTAAGGCCCACATAGTACATCGAGAAGGTATTCCAGGACAACCTGAACAAGCTGCAGGTGCTGGTGAATGCCCGACTGGAAAAATGAACTCATAAACTCTGAGGACATTACAGACCTCATTGGCCAGCTTCCTCACAGGCTGAAAAAATGGTGCCTTAAAAGTGGAGCAACACATACAGGGAGAAGCAAGCTGCAGGGGAGCAGGAGGAGCCTCCTCAAGCCCCTTTCAAGGGAAGGAGCCTGAGAAGGAAGAGCTGTCTTGGCTCAAATAGTTGGGCCTCCTTGATTGTGTTGATGGGGATGCAGTGTTTCCTCTGGATCTGCTGTGTACTTCTTGCTTAACTGTCCCCCAAGTTTCTTTTCACTTCAGATTTGTATCTGCTTTTTTAGCCCTCACTCATCTTTGCTGAAGGACTTCTGAAAGCTATTTATTGATTTTGCTTTCCATGATTAATAAATGTCTTTGCAGAGATGAAGATGGGGGGAGAGAGGAAAGAAAGAAAGAAAGAAAGAAAGAAAGAAAGAAAGAAAGAAAGAAAGAAAGAAAGAAAGAAAGAAAGAAAGAAAGAAAGAAAGGAAGGAAGGAAGGAAAGGCATGTGGCTTTAAAATTACTGTTTGCTTGGTTCTTTTTTTTGTTGTTGTTGTTTAGTTTTTACTTCATAATCATAAACGTGGCTCTTCTTACACCCTTCAATTTCTCACATGTCTTTCCAGAAAACATTTTGAGATGCCTCCTTCCTCCAGAGACTAATATTTATGTTGGACTGAGTTCTTCAGAGCATCATGTTTTTCCTTACATAGGAATCTTCCTGAACAGAACTTCCTCTACCCAAAACACTAATTATAACCCATCACTCCATCTCTGCCATGTTTTACGTAGCTAATAGATTCATACTTAAGGTTCTGATTTAAACATCAGTATCTCTTACCAGCTCTCTAGGTTAGGTACTCTTCCTGTTAATAAATGCATGTGCTTCTTTTTACTTCTCACCTTATATTGAAACAACTTGTACAGCTATCTAATTCCCCACTGGACTATGAGCTTCTGGAGGAGAGGTGCCATGTATCTTAAACCCTTTAATAAGTAAACCCAATCCATGAAGGTACAGATAAGAAAGGGCTCCTTTTTTTTTTTAAAAAAATATTTATTTATTTTTAGAGGGGAAGGGTAGGAGAGAGGGAGAAGGAGAGAAACATCAATGTATGGTTGCCTCTTATGTGTCCCATGCTGGGAACTGGCCTGCAACCCAGGCATATGCCCTGACTGGGAATCGAACCGCGATCCTTTGGTTCACAGGCCCTCGCTCAATCCACCGAGCTACACCAGCCAGGGCAGAAAGGGCTCCTTTTTTTTCTCCTCCATACTAGCACCTTCCAACATTTCTGATACTCCCCAGCCTTGGAAAGAATCTGTTGCTAAACATTTCAGTTGCTAGAACAAGTCTAATTTTAGTAATTGACTCATTTTGCTATTAAAAAGTCTAGTCCAATTTAATTTTGAATTTGAATCTCACATACAATGCAAATCTCCTCCCCACCTGCCAGTGCACAGTGCAGCTATGACCTTGACTGCCTAGGGAACTGGTAGTGGGAAGGCAAACATGGGTTCCTTTTTCTTTCTTTCTTCTCCATTTCTCACTCTGCTCCTGGGTCTTATTTCCTTCTCCAGTGTTTTTGAGACACGATGGGAAAATATCTCTTGTGATTGATTTTGTTATTATCTGAGCACTCTGTGTTAGGCCCCAAATGCAAATTCTTCCATCGGTTTTATTAATGGGTTCTTCTAAGGCTCTTGTGGATTCATGCATATTTCATGATTCCATTCAGTTTCCCACCTCCTGGAAGTGAACTCTGTAGAGTTCCATTGCTGGAGTACTTTTCCTAAATAGGACATCTTGCATCTTGTTATATAGGATGCTGTCAAGATGGTTTGAGCCTGGCCATTTATGCAGCATTTTTACGAGGCCAACGGGTAACTCCCATATCCTTGCCACATGTCACTTGTAAGGGATACTTGCTGCATGGCATTTTTATTACCTTGACTTGAGGATCTAGATGATAAGTGACACTAATTGATTTGTTCATAAATATTCTCTAACTCACAGAAATGCATGTCAGGCTCATGAAAGACTTATCTCAATATGGTCTAGCCTTGTAGCCTCAGAGATGCCTAATGAGCTTCTGGTGTTTAGAAAGCATCCAATGGTGGAGCAGGTAGCATAATACCCTTCTGGAGTTATCCTCATTTGTATTTAGGTAGCAGTTAGGGGAAGAAAAGTAAATATCACAGCACTCTTGTTACAGAACAGGGGCCAACAGAGGCTATTATTGGCCCACCAAGGGATGCCAAAAACTGTTACAGAACACAGGGCCAAGGGGGGTACAATATATTATTACCAAAAGGACCCCCCACTAGGTTTGCTTGTGTGCAGCCAGAGGAAAGACATCTCTCAATGCCAGAGATTTGTGGAAAGGAAAGGAATGTTTATTTAAAGCTACACAGACTTAAAGTAGTGACCTAATGTCTTCATTAAAACACCGAAGTCCTTTAGGATACCCACAGATGCACACAGTCCTTCCTTTTCCCTCTGCCTTAATTTGGGGTACTGTATCTCAGGAAAAGAAGTAGATTCAGGCTCCTGACACCATCAGCTGTGTTGTTGGCCAGGATCAAGCTGCATCGTTCTTCCTGGCAAAACTGTGAGGAGGTCTCCACTATGCCAAAGCCACATGATTCTCTCCTCCACCAAAGCTGCAGCGGTCTGCACTCTGGCAAAACCATGTGGTTCTCCAGCACTGCCACAGCTGCGTGGTGATTCTCTGCTAAAGCTGCATGATTCTCTCCTACCTCATGGTGATTCTCCCTCACATGGCTGCAGGAGTCCCCGCTCTGGCCAAAGCCTCCCCCTTAATGGCTGCCATGTCTCCGTTTAAATCCCCAAGCCCCTCCTCCTCTGCAGCCCCATTTCCAACTCCTCCCACAATCGGCTACACTTGCCAGCACCCCCATATTCTTCCAGCTTTACTGGGCTGCCCTAGTGGGTCTGGGTAGGTGTGGCCCCATGGCATGGAGCCAATCATCTCCAAGCTCTCACAGCAGGTGCTGTAACCAGGGGGAGTTACCTTCCAGTTATGTCTTGGGTGGAAGTCACTCCCATCTCCCTGGCTCAAAGCATGGCCATAGTTATTTAACATGTCTATGCAACCAGTTAAAGGTTATAGATATGTCAAATGGCCACACCAGAGATTAGCTACAAAGCTGTTGCTATGCAAAACAGCTCTCAATGGCCCTGCTCCATGAGTCCCTTCCCCCAACTCACACCTGTGGGGGCTGGGGGCTGGGTGGGTGAGGATATCCTATATATCTTTCAAATATTTCCTGGACACCTTGAGTTCTGGACCCCATTCTAAATCCCTGTTTAGGGCCCCCCTCTTGGCTGCACCCTGTTACATTCTGACTGATTACTCACCACCTCAATCACCCATTCAAGTTTCTCATTTTATATATTATGGACATGGCAGTTTGCTATTTTAGTAATCCAACTTGGATATAACTGCAATCTCTGTTTATAATATGGAGATCTTATTTCCTATTGTTTTCAGTTTTGGTACATCCATCAAATTTGTAGGCATCAGAAAATGTGCCCATAGGAGACCATTCTGCATGGCGTGGGCCCAGCTCCCACTCAGAGATGTACAGAACCCATGCCCACGGACAGGTTCTCCCATGGGGTATCAGGCCTGCAATGTACCTAGGCCGCTTTGAGACTTCTTTTGCTCAAACTCCTTCACCCTGAATTGAGGCAGCAAGTGCCTACTGTAACTTCCTAAAGTGTGTGCTAAGCCTCCCCAGTGTGGAGTGTAACAGGTCCAACCACTTTTCCCTTTGCATTTGCAAATATCCTTCTTCTGTGATGTGATTAGGGGCATTGGCTCCTTTGTTGTCTGTAAAAGGTAACCACCTAAAGTGAACCTGTGCTTAGTAGATGAGGACTATCATGTAATATGCCCAGAAAAGAAATAAAGGCCTGTCACAGCAAGGGCAGAGGCTTTTTCTGTGAGAGAAAAGCCATGTTGTTCCTTTTCCTCCACAGGACTTGGTAGTCCGTGTGAATTTCTTATGCCTCATCCACAATGTGGCGGACCCCAGAAGCTGGTGACCGCATCATGTGCCATTTAAAACCAGTGAGTTTACATTGTAAAATGGTTAAGATTATAGACTCTTGTGTCACACTGAATATGGTCAAAGTCCAGCTCCATTGTTTACTAGCCATGTGACCTTGGGCAAGTTACTCAACCTTTCTGTATATTAGTTTGCTCATTAGAAACATAGAGATACAGTAACAGTAACTTCTGTAAATAGATAAAAATTAGAATTTCAAGTTTTATGTTAAGAAATTTGAGCCAAACATAATAAGGTTTTTTGCAAGTTGGGCAAATAGAGGAGGAAGTGTAAATATGTGCACAGGAGTACACTTGCAGTTGGCTCATGGGTATTATGTTGAGTAGAAATTAATGAAGAAATTTATTTTTCATTAGCTTCCTACAGAAATGGGCTATCACATTCTAAAAGTGTATTTTCCATTACAGAGAAGGTTGCATTCATTCCTGAAAATTTGTTCAGTCCTAAAAAGTTGCTCACTCCTGAAATTTGTCCTGAGAGGGGTAGTGTTTATTCTGATTACTTAAACCTCACACCACTGTGGTTGAATATTTTCATATTATCTCATTATTACAGGGAAGTTTATTAAATAGTAGAATTTATTTTAATAAAGATCAGAAATTTAATACAGCTATTTGAAAAATAAAAAGTCTCCTTGTTTTAAAATTCTATCTTGAAAAATTGTCAAAATTTGAATTTGTATCATGGAAATCCAACTATATACATGTTTTTCATTTAATTAGAGCCTTAGAAGGTAATGTTTTAGAAAGTAGTAAATATTACATATAAATTCTATTCTAATTACAATTTAAAATCAATTTAGTTATTAGCAAGTAATAAAATATTTTTCTTTTTCATAGGGATATTAATCTGAATTATACACAGATTAATTTTTTAAATAAAACACAAATTGAGAGTAATGATGTGTAGACTACATTTAGTTGGTTTCCTCTTTAAAACATAATTAGCATTCCATAGATAACATGAATAACAGCATCCAAAGAAATTGCTCTAACAAGCATTACAATATAGAATTATGGAGCAGTAAATTCATGGGGGAGTTGCCATTCAAAAAAAGTTCACATTTTTCTTTTAATTGCATTTTAATCTATTTTCAGGCCTGCTAAAATGGAATACTATTTCTTTATCATAAAATAAAATTTATGTGAAAGCAACCAAGATTTTATATAAAGGTTCATTAAAATGCTATAAGCTTTTATCTTTGATATTCTTTATAATATCATATAACAGAAAAATTGGTATGCTCATGATAGTTTTCATGAGAATAATTAAATTCTCTATAGGGCTAAACTCATTTGACTATAAAAAACAAAGTTAATTAATCAATCTATATCAAAAATGTATGTGTTTCATTTAGTGATAAGTAGCCAAGGTAGACTGAATAAAACACAGCTCTGAGGGGCATGAGAGATATACCACCCAAGGAATCTTTTCATGCATTCTAAACCAGTCATGTAATTAGACAATATCACCCCTTCTAACAGATCCAAATTTATACAATTAGAAAGTATTATATAAGTAGCTAACCAACTTCTCTCTGGAATTATGCTCTGACACCACCCAAATCTAGGAAATTATTCTTTACTGATTCTTGCTACTGATTCTAATAGTAGTATAAGGCCATTCCTGACGTTTTGGTACAATTAAGTATTTTTAGGTTACTATGATCAAATTTTTTAAAAGTTATTTTGTATAAATAACAGAAATCTCTTAGAAAGGGAGCACAAAAATATACCTATTTCTTTACATTTAGTATAATGTATCACTTAGTAGAATTAGAAGATAGGCAATTTTAACATCACTGGAGAGAAGATAATATTATGCACCCCTAAAATATTCTGGTCTCAAATATCTAACATTAGTCTGACTGGTTTTAAATAAAACCTTAGTGTACACTATAAAAGAATCTGAAATATATAATAACTTATGTTGGTAGGGAAGAATACAGGTTACAAGTAAGGGTCAGAGAAAAGAATGAACAAGCCTCCTACAGGGATATTTGTAATTATTTGAGAAAAGTTTTACTTCATAAAGTTCATGGTGCTAAAAAGCAATGCATCATTTTGTAAAGTTTGAAAACGAAATGAAGGAAGAGCAGAATTATTCTTAAAATGCCATTCTGTAATTGTCTAGACAGGAAATAACAAAATCAAGAAGTGAAAGACTGGACCTTCATCAAATGATAAATCTAGAGGGAGTTTACAATTGTGTAAGTGTATTTGGGCAAAGAATTGTTGTCAAATGCTTTATTGATTGATCAAGATGTCTGCTTAAAAGTTAAAGGATCAAAAGTGAATCTGTTACCACTACTGGAAACCTTTGATTTATGTGCTTATAGCAGATAACTACACTGAGTATAGTGAAGTTTCTTAGAAATAATGGAATTTAGTAAACATCACCACAGGTCATCCTTTGTACAAAGCAAAAATAGAACTGTAACCCCATACTGTATCCCCTTCCAAAAAATAAGTCATTTGCTGCTTAAAAATGTACTAAATTGTTTTATAACTGCTGAATGGGAAACATTCACATCTAGGAGACTTGCAATTCAAATTTATCACTTTAATCACTTTCTGTTGCTCTTAACAAGTCACTTAAACTCTCTGAGTCACATTTTTGCTGTCTTTAAAATGATTAAATGTACATAGATATATTTATGCAATCTCTTTTGAATGCTGTTTGTAATCTAAGTGTAAGGGATTACTTTTATTTTTATATTTATTTTATTAAGATGGGGTTTGTAGTGGATACACATGATGCGGTCCTTTTGATCCCAGCTACTCAAATGTGGTCCACTGACCAATAGCATCAGCATCACCTGAAAGCTTGCTGGAAAAGCAAAATCTTCAGGAGATCTATATGTACATTAAAGTTTGAAAAGAACTGTTTTAACTATTCATGATATTGTTAAGAACATTTTATATCAATTATCCTTCAAGGCAACATTTCAATGTGCCATCATCCATCCATTGAAATGCCTTTAGAATAAATCATTTTAGTAGAGGCATGCTTTTATATGTGATCAGTTCCTTGGATATATTAGTTATGTTAATTAACTGCAACCGTGCAAATTATTTTTTTCTGAGCACTAATTTAGTTAAACCAATTCCTAAACAACAGGCCAAAGTAAGATTTAAATCTATAAGAAGTATAGTGCAGAATGAGGCAATATACGTGTTGCAATGATGAGTTCACATTTTTTCAAATAAGATGTATAAGAGAAGATATAATTGTAAAGGGGGAGAACGCAATCTAGAAGCCAAAAGTAGAAAATAAAACACTTATTTTAAATATCTAGCTTTAGTCATTATCACAGTAATGATTAACATTTCAAATTAATAATTTTAAAAGCCTTTAAAATTAGTAATCTTTAAAGCCCACTTTAAAATAGAGATTATTATATTTTTATTTTTTAGCATTATTTTTTCACTGTTTTTTAAAATTGTTGTTCAAGTACAGTTTTCTGGCTTTTACTCCGATCCCAGCCCACCCCCCAGCCCTCCCCATCTCCCTCCCATTTCCACCCCCCCTAGTTTTTGTCCCTGTGTCCTTTATACTTGTTCCTGCAAACCCTTCCCCCTTTCCCCTGAAATTCCCTCCCCTCTCCCCTCTGGTCACTGTCAGCCTATTCTCAATTTCAGTGTCTTTGGTTATATTTTGCTTGTTTGTTTGTTTTGTTGATTAGGTTCCTGTTAAAGGTGAGATCATATAGTATTTGTCTTTCACTGCCTGGCTTATTTCACTTAGCATGATGCTCTCCAATTCCATCCATGCTGCGGCAAAGAGTAGGAGCTCCTTTCTTTCTGCTGCATAGAATTCCATTGTGTAAATGTATCACAGTTTTTTGATCCATCCATTTACTGATGGGCACCTAGGTTGCTTCCAGCACTTGGCTATTGTAAATTGTGCTGCTATGAACATAGGGGTGCATAGGTTCTTTTGGATTGGTGTTTCAGGGTTCTTAGGATATAATCCGAGCAGTGGAATTGCTGGGTCAAAAGGCAGATCCATTTTTAGTTTTCTGAGAAAAATTCCATACTGTTTTCCATAGTGGTTGTGCCAGTCTGCAATCTTACCAACAGTACACTAGGGTCCCCTTTTCTCCATAGCCTCTCCAACACTTGTTTGTTACTTTGTTTATGATGGCCATTCTGACTGATGTCAAGTGGTATCTCATTGTGGTTTTATTTTGTATCTCTCTGATAGCTAGTAATACTGAGCATCTTTTCATGTGTCTCTGAATCCTCTGTATGTCCTCCTTGGAGAAGTGTCTGTTCAAGTCCTTTGCCCATTTTTTAATTGGGTTGCTTGTCTTCTTAGAATGGAGTCATGTGAGTTCTTTGTATATTTTGGAGATTAAACCCTTGTCTGAGGTATCATTGGCAAATATGTTTTCCCATACAGCTGGTTCTCTTTTTATTTTAATACTGTTTTCTTTAGCTGTGCAGAAGCTTTTTATTTTGATAAGATCCCATTTGTTTATTCTTTCCTTTGTGTCCCTTGCTGTAGGGGACATATCAGTGAAAATGTTGCTGCGTGAAATATCAGATTTTCCTGCCTATGTTATCCTCTAGGATTTTAATGGTGTCACAACTTATACTTAAATCTTTTATCCACCTCGAATTTATTTTTGTGTATGGTGTAAGTTGGTGCTCGAGTTTTATTTTTTTGCACGTAGCTGTTCAGTTCTCCCAACACCATTTGTTGAAGAGGCTATTTTTATTCCATTTTATGCTGCTGCCTCCTTTGTCAAATATTAATTGACTGTACAGACTTAAGTTTATTTTATATTTGGGTCAAACTACATGTTTCAGTTTTTGAAAAAATAACAAGTTTTACATCTTTCAGGGATTTTGGCAAAATCATTTTTCTAATTTATAAGTTGATTTGACTGGAGAATACTAAGCTTTTACTTATTGTATAAGGATTTACTGTGATTATAAATATTGCTCGTCCTGTTTCTTATTGTGGAATGTTTATTGTTCAAAACTTTTGTACCTCTATCTATTTATTCATCTACCTACCTATCTATCTAGTTTTGCTACTAGATTGACTTCTTTTGTGTTACCAAGTAGTCTTTTGAAGAAAAAAATAAGTCATTGTCATAGACTAAATAAGATATTATGAGCTTTGGACTTCTTTCCTCCACATCATTGTTTTTTCTTTTTCTTTTATTTTTGAAGGCTACTTAAGAAAAAAAAAAAGATATTTGATGTGAAGGAATGAGAGCTAGTAACCAAATTATAAAAGTGATTTTTGCCAAGGCCCTTTCAGAAATCTACTCCTTCCATGTAACCTGTGGGTCTTCTGTAATAGAGTAAATATTTGAGACAAGAAAATAAATTATAAGCAAATAAATTATATGGACAATTTAGTAGGGTAAGGTTAAAAGTATACTACTAAATTCAAGAGGCAATAAGGTATCAAATTAATTTTTATATAATTTCTGATATTATTTTGGGCAATGACTGAAGAAAAAAGATAAGGAAATGAGAAATGCCTTTGGCTCTACTTCCACACTGATTTTATCCTAAACCAAATTTGCTCCTACATTTGCTAATGAGAAGACTTCATTGCACCTAATGTGTTTCCTCATGTGACACAGTATGACAATTTTGCAATTTTCAATATTTCTCTTCTTGCCATTTCATACTCAGAAATTATCAGGAAATTAGAATCCAAAGTAAAAACTATTTAAAAATTTCGGTTCACTCTGCAAATTAAAATCACATATAATGTGAGCTACTTCATAGATTTGTAAACTGTTCAAGGTAATAAAGCTACACATATTAATCATGAATATAATCTTAGTGCTTGAGCTTGATTTTTATTCTCTCTGCTCTTAGACTTATATGTAGGCAATTTCAAATTTCTGTTTAGGGCAGAATTGTAAAATAAAGTTTTAATGTATTTTTTTATGATAAGCACATCCTGGCTCATAAAAAATACATGGATTTAATATCATGTCTAAAAAAAGAAAGAGATCAAATCAACAACCAAAGTTTAAATAAAGAATGTTAGCACTCTTCTCAGGTTTCAAAGTCATTAAAATAGCAATAGCTATTAAAACAAAGAAAATCAAGTCATATTCCTAAATACAAATATGTCAATTACTTCTCAACAAGCTCCGTGATTCGTCATGTTCAAATACATAGATTCAACATTTACGTAGTCAAAAAGTAGTTACTTAACATACTAAAGTGAAAAATCAACTTAAGAAAACAAAAGCAAGTTCTAATTGAAATTCTTTCTGGAACTTGACTTCCATATAGTTTGTTCAATAAATATTTGTTATAGGCCTGATGAATGAATTAAAGAATGAATGAATAAAGCAAGCCAAACAAAAACATTTGAAAATTCTTTTCTTATCTTAGAAAAACTTATACAGACCAACCTCATCTGTGTAAGATTCAGGCCAATTTTTCTGTACATTCTCTATGATAATTAAAAATCATAATTAAACATTGTGATATAGCCAGGAAATGAAAATATGCACAGTAAAATCTAAAAATTTAGTGACTTCAAATTGCATATATGAGCTGTGTATAAAAATAAATGGAAACCACTGTTCCTTACTTTGAAAAATGCCACATGTATACCTTCTTATGTAAAATTTTCTCTGGAAAATACTAATATGGGCTTTTTATTAGCCACTATGTCAAAAATGGATATTAATAATTTTTACAATTAAAAATACTAGAAATAGAGATTTAGACTTAAATGTCTCATTACGCTGTACTCTGCTTTTAAAAACAGATTAAAAAGCACTTAGAAATGCAAAATTCTATTTGATTTATAATACGTACATTGCACATTGGCTTTTGTTTCTGCCAGCCACACTGTGTATCTGCTCTCTTTTGTCATGTTGACAGGTGGAGAACATTAGCAACTGTCTGCATATGGTCCTTTCCAAGTTTGTTCACACACCTACGGATAAAGCAAATTTTTTTTAAAAGAATAGAAAAGTGACTCCAAGTCTGTTACTAATTTTTCATGAGAATACTTGTCTAATTTTTAATAGAAATAGTTAAAGTAATTAAAACACTATTCCTATAAAAATCCTGATGCAACTCTTGCTACATTTACTTAAAATATGGAGTAAATTCAGCATATTTTATGAGATGTGTTTAGTTTCAACATCAAACTTGCTAAATGTTATTGTAATTCAAATTAAGATATATTTTCTTACTTTTTATATGTTGTATAAAAAAGCTGTACTTATATTAAGAAAATCAATATAAAGTAAGTGAATTTAAAGGAATAATATGGATATGCTTAAATATTTAAAGATCTGATACAACAAAGACTCAGCAAATTAACTTTATCATTTATATCATAAATCTTGCAATTTATATACATTGCTGTTGGCTTCTTACATTTCAATAAATACTTCTATTTTATTTTATGTTATTTTATTTTTATTGTATATTTACATTACCATATAGTCCTCTCATACAAAATCACCACACTGTTGTCCATGAGTCTTTTTCCTGTTTCACTCAATCCACCCCCTACCCTCTTCTACTTAGCTGTCATCCTGTTCTCTCTGAGTCTGCACCTATTCTGTTTGTTAGTTCAGCTTTTTTAGTAGATTCCACATATGAGTGAAATCATATGGTTTATCTTTCTCTGACCAGCTTATTTCACTTAGTACAATGTTCTTCATGTATCCATGCTGTCACAATGGGTAAAATTCTCTTCTTTTTTAGAGCTGAGTAGTATTCCAGTGTGTAAATGTCCCATAGTTGTTTTATCCACTCATCTGCTGATGGACACTTGGGCTGCTTCCACATCTTGGTGATTATAAATAATACTTCAGTGAACATAGGAGTGCTCATGTTCTTTTGAATTTGTGTTTTAGGTTCCTTCAGACATATTCCAAGAAGTGAGATCACTGGGTCAAAAAGCAGATCCATTTTTATTGTTTTCAGATATCTCTATACTGCTTTCCAGTATAGAGATATCTTGCACAGTGGCTGCACCAATCTCTGTATTCCCACTAACAGTGCGAAAGAACTCCCCTTTCTCCACATCCTCGCCAGCATTTGTTGTTTGTTGATCTATTGATGATAGCTGTTCTAACAGGAATATGATGGTATCTCATTGTGGTTTTAATTTGCATTTCTCTGATGACTGGTGACATTGAGCATCTTTTCATTTGTCTATCGGCTATCTGTATGTCCTCTTTGGAGAAGTGTCTATTTAGGTCCTTTGTTTTTTAATTGGAGTATTCTGTGTTTTGGGTGTTGAGTTTTGTTAAGTTCCTTATGAATTTTGGATATTAATTCTTTATCAGATGTATTGATGAATATGTTCTCCCATTCTATGGGTTGTCTTTTGTTGATGTTTTCTTTTGCTGTTCAAAAACTTTTTAGTTTGATGTGGCCACATCGTTAATTTTTTTTCTTTTGTTTCTTTTGCCTGGGAAGATAGATCTGTAAAATATTCCTACTAGCTATACCCATGATTTTACTGCTTATATTTTCTTTTAGTATTTTCATCATTTCAGCTCTAATATTTAAATCTCCAGTGCATTTGAATTTATTCTCATGTGTGGTGTAAGAAGGTGGTCCAGTTTTATTTTTCTGCACATATCTGTCCAATTTCCCCAACACCATTTATTGAATAAACTACCATTAGCCCATTGTATGTGCTTGCTTCCTCTGTCCAAAATTAATTGACTATAAAGTCGTGGGTTTATTTCTGGGCGCTTTATTTGGTTCCATTGATGTACATGTTTGTTTTTATGCCAGTACCATGCTGTTTTGATTACTATAGGCTTTATAGTATACTTTGATATTAAGTAGCATTATTTCTTCAACTTTGTTCTACTCTCTCAGGATCATTGTTGCTATGCTGGGGCTGTTGTGGTTCCATATAAATTTTTGAAATATTTATTCAAGTTCTGTGAAATATGTAATTGGAATCTTGACAGGAATTGCATTGAATCTATAGATTGCTTTAGGTAGTATGGATATTTTAATGATGTTAATTTTTCCTATCCATGAACACGATATATGCTTCCACCTATTTGTATCACCTTCAGTTTTTTTCTTCAGTCTCTTGTGATTTTCCAAGTACTGGTCTTTTACATCCTTGGTTAGATTTATTCCCAAGTATTTTATTCTTTTAGAAGCAATTGTAAATGGTACTGTTTTCTTAATTTATTTTTGTTAGTTCATTATTGGCATACAAAAATGCAACTGAATTCTAGATATTGGTTTTGTATCCTGCTACTTTGCTGAATTCACCTATCAATTCTAGTAGTTTCTTGGTGGACTATTTGCAGTTCTCTATGTACACTATCATGTCATCTGTAAATAAGGACAGTTTTACTTCTTCCTTTCCAATTTGGATGCTTTGTGCTTCTTCTTCTGTCCTGATTGCAATGACTAGGACTCCCAGTACTATGTTGAATAAGAGGTGAAAGCAGACATCCCTGTCTTGTTCCCAATCTTAAGCAGCATGCTTGTAGTGGGTTTGTCATACATGGACTTTATTACGTTTAGGTATGTCCCCTCTATTCTCTCTTTGATGAGAGTTTTTATCATAAATGGTGTAGGACTTTATCAAAAGCTTTTTGTGCAGCTATTGATATGAACATGTGGTTTTTATTCATTTTGTTTGTGTGGTGAATTGCATTTTTTGGTTTGTGAATGTTATAACAACCTTGGTTTCCCAGAATAAATGCTACTTGTTCATCGTGTATGACTTTTTGATGTATCATTGTGTTTGGTTAATAATATTTTGTTAAGGATTTTAGCATCTTTGTTCATCAGGTATATTGGACTACAATTTTCTTTTTTGTAATATCTTTATCTGGTTTTGGAATTAGGATAATGCTAGCCTCATAAAATGAGCTTGGGAGCCTTCCTTTCTCTTGAATTTTTGAAATACTTTGAGAAGGAGAAGTGTTAGTTCTTCTCAAAACATTTGGTAAAATTCACCTGTGAAGCTATCTGGTTCAGGGCTTTTATTTGTTGGGAGTTTTTAAATTACTGCTTCAATTTCACTAGGTGTAATCTGTCTATTCAGATTCTCTAATTCTTCCTGATTTAGTTGTGGTAGGTAGTATATTTCTAGGAATTTATCCATTTCATTCAGGTGGTCCAGTTTGTTAACATATTTATTCATATGCTAACATTTGTCCACATTTGTCCAGTTTGTTCAAAATATTTTCTTACAATCCTTTGTAATTCTTTGTGTCTGTTGTTATTTCTCTTCTCTCATTTCTGATTTTCTGTATTTTGTCTCTCTCTCTTCTTTTCTTTATGAGTCTGGTTAAAGTTTGTCAATCTTGTTTATCTTTTCAGAGAACCAGCTCTCGGATTCATTGATATTTTGTATCATTTTTAGACTCTATTTTGTTTATTTCTGCTCTTAAATTTATTATTTCTGTCCTTCTACACACTTTGGGCTTTGTAATTCTTTCATGAATTCCTTTAGGTGTGAAGTCAGAGTGTTTATTTGAGCTCTCTCTCTCTCTCTTTTTTTTTAGACAGGACTATATTGCTATGAATTTCCCTCTTAGGATCACGTTCCCTGTTTCTCACAGATTTTGGCTCTCATTTTCACTTGTTTCTAGGCATCTTTTGATTACTTCTTTGATCTTGTTGTTGACTCATGCATTGTTTAATAACATGTTATTTAGCTTCTGTGTCTTTGTGTATTTTTCAGTGTTCTTGTGATTAATTTCTAGTTTCATAGTATTGTGGGCAGAGAAGATGCTTGATATGATTTCAAACTTCTTAAATTTATTGAGACTTATTTTGTGTCCTAACACGTCGTCTAACCTAGAAAACGTTGCATGTGAACTTAAAAAGTGTATATATTCTGCTGCTTTGCAGTAAAATGCTCTCAAGTTATCAGTTAAATCCACTTGATCTGGTGTGTCATTTAAGGCTGCTGTCTCCTTGTTGAATTTCTGTATAGAAGAACTATCTATTGAACTCAATGCAGTGTTAAAATCTCTGGCATGACTGTACTTCTGTCACTCTCTCCCTTTATGTCCATCACAATTTGCTCTACATATTTAGGTGCACCTATGTTGGGTGAGTAAATGTTTACTGGGGTTATGCCCTCTTTTATCATTCCCTTTATCATTATGTAGTTTATCTCTTGTTATAGCCTTAGTTTTAAAATCTAGTTTTTTCAGATATAAATATTGCTACTCCAGCATTTTTGTCCTTTCCAATTGCATGAAATACCTTTTTCCATCCCTTTACTTTTAGTCTGTGTGTATCTTCTACCTGAGGTGGGTGTCTTGGAGGGAACATATATATAGGTCTTATTAACCATTCAGCTACCCTATGTCTTTTCATTAGAGAATTTAGGCCATTTACATTTAAGGTCATTATTGATAGATATGTATTTAGTGCCATTTTATGGTTAGACTACTTTCCTCTGCTTTTTCTCTTATCTTTCTCTTTTTCTTCTTAAATCAAACTCTTTAACATTTGTTGCAGTACTGGTTTCCTGTTAACAAATTCTTTTAGCTTTTTTTGTCTTGGAAGCTCCTATTTCTCCCTCAATTTTAAATTATAGCCTTGCTGGACAAAGTAGCCTTGTTTGTAGGTTCTTACTTTTCATCACCTTGAATATTTCACGCCACTCTTTTCTGGCCTACAATGTTTCTGCTAAGAAATGTTTCTGATGACAGTCTAATTGGTGCTCTGTTAGAGGAAACTATCTGCTTTTCTCTTCCAGCTTTTAGTATTCTCTCCTTGTTTTTAAGACTTGTCATTTTCATTATGATACATCTTGGTGAAGGCCTCTTTGGATACAACTTGCTTGGGACTCTCTGAGCTTCTTGAACTTTTGTGTCTTGTTTCTTCAACTGATTAAGGAAGTTTGGGTTTATTATTTCTTCAAATAGGTTCTCAATCCCTTGTTCTTTCTCTTCTTCTTCTGGTATTCCCATGATGTGAATGTTGTTACACTTCAAATTATCTCAAAGGTTTCTTAAGCTTTCCTAACTTTTTTAATTGTTTTTTTTTTCTTTTTGTTGTTTTCCTGGGGTGTTTTTTTCTACCTTGTCTTCCAAATCACTGATTCGATCCTTTGCTTCATCTAACTTACTGTTTGTTCCTTCCAGGGTATTATTTATTTCAGATATTGCATTCTTTATTTCTGACTTGTCCTTTTTCATGGTTTCTATGTCTTTTTTTTTTCATTCTGTCCAGTATCCATATAATCATTACTCTAAACTCTCTATCTGATAAATTGGTTGCCTCCATTTCATCTAGTTCTTTATGAGAATTCTCTTTTTCTTTAATTTGGGACCTGTTTCTTTGTCTTCCTGTTTGGCTGCCTCTTTGTGTTTGTTTCTATGTAATGGGTATATCTGCAAGACTCTGGTACAGACCTAAATCAAATCCTGTCTGTCACTGACCCTGGGAAACCTGTTTAGAGTCTCAGCAATCCACAGCATTTGGCTCCCTCAGCTGACCTGGGTGTATGTAGAAAGAGCCAGGCTACACACCAAGGAGGACTTTTATCAGCTGTAGGTCAAGGAATTGTCAGCTGAAGTCTCAGATTTCTCAGTGATGACTCTGCCTGCTGGCTTTCTATAGGGTTAATGAGTGAATGTTTTCCAACTGTGCTCCTCAGCAGCTGGGCTTAAGTAGCACATGGTGGGGCAGAGTAATTCCTGTGGGCAGGGCTATTGCTTCCTCTCAGGCCGATGCCCTTTGGAGAGAAGTGCTCTGCCTGAGAAAGATGGTCCTGCAATATGAGGAATGACTCTAACTCAGCACAGGCATACTGGTAGCTGTTCCTCAGTTCTCTCCTCAGAGCCACCAACCCCAGACTTTCCTCACACGTCTTTAGTTCACTCTGCCCTCCTTCTGCCATAGCCCAGGTAAGTGGCGGCAAACAAAATTTTTTGTGTTGTCTCTTTAAGAGGCTCTTGTGTCTCCAGCCATGTCTCACTGACAGAGAGATACCCTGTTGCTTTTCTCTGCTGAATCTTATTTGGGATCCTTTCCTGGCTTTGACAGTGTAGGCCGAAGAATCCAGCTTGGGGTTTAGAACCCACACTTCTCAGGGGGAACCCCTTGGCCCCTGAAATATCCTTCTAGAACTTCAGCTGCTATCCATGGGACCCCAGACAGCCCTCTTGAGCCTCCTCTGCACTCTGTACCAGTCTCATTATGGTGAAGTGGTTTTCTCTCTCTGTCCATGGTTATAAGGTATCCCTCCAACTGGCCAGTTGGCTATTTAGGATGATTTCTCTGCAATTTAGTTGTAATTCCAGTTTGGTATTGGGAGGAAGTTAGTGTAGCTTCCACTTACTCCTCCACCATCTTGGGTCTTTTCACTAAATACTTCTGAAAAGCTTATTACTTTGTCAGTAAGTGGAATTTTCAGAAAGTGTAGAAAATAATGTTGAATTATATTGTAATAGTGTAAAAATTATCCTAAAAGTACCTTTGCAGAAACTATGATTACATTTATGTGTAATCATACACAAACATGTTATGTAAGTCAAATGATGACTTAAAAGACAGTAAGAAAGAAAGTCCCACCAGTATAGATTGTGTACAACACAGGAAAGCTAACTTATAACTTAATTCACTATGAAAAATTAATCACTTTAATCTCTGATTCTTTTTTATCAGCCTTGCAAATAAGGAAAATTATCTAACATAAAAAATAATGTGGCACTGAACACTTTCCAAAAAATCTTTATATACATTTAATAATCAAACACCTAATAGTTTACAAGTGCACTTCTTTACTTTCAATTACATTGCACACACAATTTTAACAGTATCTATTAACTCATTAGTACTTGGTTCTCCCATCTAGCTAATTATTTATAGTGATATTACTTTATATTAACTTTAAAACTCTGAATAAAAAAGAGAGGTTGTTTTGAGCAGTTGCATTTGTGTTAAAATATTTATTAAGACTGCCCTGGCTGGCGTAGCTCAGTGGATTGAGCTCGGGCTGCAAACCAGAGGGTTGCAGGTTCGATTCCCAGTCAGGGCACATGCCTGGGTTGCAGGCCAGGCCCCTAGTGGGGGCCACGTGAGAGGCAACCACACATGGATGTTTCTCTTCCTCTCTTTCTCCCTCCCTTACCCTCTCTAAAAATAAATAAAATCTTAAAAAAAAAAAAAAAAGAACAGAACTTTCCAAGCTTTAAAAAATATATATATATTTATTAAGACTGACTGGCAAGGTAAGACAATATGGTATTATTATCCTATATAAAACAATGTTAATTTTCTAAAGAAACATGGTACCATATCTATACCTCACTTTTTGAAAGATTTCATTTTCTTTGCAACTTTCATGTAGTGCAAAAACTGTATTCCAAAAGTATTTTCCCCCTTAGGATTTTTGGTATGTTCTGTGTCGATGGCACAAAATTTTGTAATCATCTATTGCTATTTCTGGAAGTAAACTCTAATTTTGTTTCTACCTTTAATCCAGAAGGTTAGAAGAATTAAAGATAGAAATATCATCAAGGAAAGAAAGGTGGTGAAAAAAGTATTGAAAATACATCAGTACTGTAATTTTAAAACAAGCTTAGAGAATATTTATTGAATCCATACTCTATCTTCTATTGAAAATATGCATATTTATGGGTTATGCCCCTTTCCTTTAAAAAAAAAATATATATAAGTTTTTTATCTCAAAGTGATACAAATTGATTCCTTTTCCTATTGAACTTATTTCTTTCTTTAGGAATTACATAGAAAGGGAAATTAACCATTCTCAAGTTGTCATTTCAATCATGCCCCCTTTTCTCATTTTTGCAGCAAATATATCAATATCATCCAAAGAGGAAAGGACAGCAGACGTGCCCTACTGCACAGTTGTCTCTGCAAGTGTAAGAAGGTGGCTGGGGAACCATTTTGGCAAATTAAATTCCATATTACTCAGCCCACCTAATTAGCTAATGAGAAAAAAGATAAATTTTCATTTTGACATCTTGAAGGATGCATTTTTTATGAGACAATAAAATAGAAAATAAACAGTACCTGGCTATTTTGACAGGCAAATGTTGCTAATGTCTAGAATTACTCACACAAGGCTCATTGTAGTAAAAAGTTTAAGGTTTAGGGATTTATGATGAGAGAGATGTTCTGGTTGCCAAAAAGTTCAGTCTCCACTCCCACCCACCAATCCCTGCCATACATACAGTCTAAAGTAAATAAGGAATAAAATAAAAATGGATGGGTGTGGGCTCTAATTATGTCAATTGTTTCCTTTTTTCCACCCCATTTCCCTAATAGCTATAGGGAGCAGATAGCCTATTGTAAGATACACACACACACAATAATCAAAACCACATATACATGGTATGTATATATAAACACCATATATATGGTATATGTATTTATATATGTGGTTTTATATGTATCATATATATAGGAGACATAAAGAAAAACTTAATTTTTTTATTCTGTATTGCCCTATACTGAATTGCTGATTTGAGAAAGAAAAACAACAATAAGTAACTATTTAACCAATGTGGAATTTGTACTGATGTGTCAGCCACTAAAAACTTTTGCTAAAAACTGAACATTTCCTTTCTCAGTTTATTAACACAAATACTTGCAAGGTTCACATAATTATCTCTCTTGAGAGAAGAGGATTTGAAGTTCTACATGATTTCATATTTTTTAAAAAATTCTACAACCAATATGTGTCCCATATTGAAAAATCCAGATTATAGGATCCCAAAGCCAAGAATGACTGACATATTAGACCAAACAATCATTTAATAAGCAAAGGATACTTCAAAGGGAGTTACTTGGGTGATAACAAATCAGGTGGGGATTTATGAAAATTTCTTCAAGAGATTTAGAAACCAGTAGCTACTGAGTCTCTAGACTGTAAAGTGATTCTCCATCTTTTGGGTCAGTTTTGGTGAAGTAATAATAGTTTATGATGCTTTTCAGTATGCTTCATCAAATATTTTGCTTCACTCTATAAAAGTATATCTTTTAACTGTGATTCTCAAAGATGTACTGTAACAAACTTGAAGGTTAAGTAGATTTAAGTAGACAGTAGGAATAAACATTTCTCCTTTTTAATAATTAATTGCCTAATTTCATTCTTAAACTAAATAGTACCAAATATACCCATATTTGGCAGGTATCCTCAGGATTATTCAAGCAGCTAGCACAAGTTTATTGAAAGTTTATATAAAAGGGATTTTGAACAAAAGGATAGCACAGTTATTAGAGATGATGAATGATAATTCATATGTCTCAAAAATTAATTTTAACTCTTATTAATGATATTTTACTTCCTAGCTACTGTTTCATACTTATCTTTCAACAGAAGATAAAATATATTGTAAAATGACCATAGTATCAATTTGACCAAGGAAGGACGAAAGCAAAATGCCTGAATAATAATTCATAAATCCTGGACAATTTAGGATTATTAAAAACTATATTCTATACTTATTCATTATATAAATGTCAGTTATCTTCAGAATTTCTTGTATTCAATCAGTTGATGTTTCTTGAGTCTCACAAATTTGTGCCAATAATATTTTTCACTAGAAATTTATAGCTTTACTTATTGTCCTCTATGCCAAGTTCTTTCACTAAATTGAAATATAATGTTGAGAAAAAAATTAATTTAAATTTGATTTATGTTGTTGATTTAATTATATTTTCAATATTGTTTTGGTCTGGGAAAGCTTTTAAAAGAAGTTTTAGTGTAAGGGTTAACAGTAAAAATTTATAGAACTTTGAATTTCTAAAAATATTTTTAAAAACTTTAAAAACAATTCTGCTCTATGCCACAGAGCACTGCAAAATAATCTACCAAATTTTGCAGTATGAATATAAAATTTTTATATAATTTTGTTAAAAACACTATCATCATATTTTAGGCACAAAGCAATGATGGTCATCCAATATTAAAATTAAAACCATTGCTTTTTTTGAAAAAAATAAAGAAAAGAGAATGTGAGAGTGGAAAACAGAAAAGAGCAAATTGTTCACACTGAAAGTAAGTCTGCAGTGCAGAGGCTTTGAATGGATATTGCAAAAGATGGAATGTTTCTGTATTTTTGAAACTAAAGTATCAGTTTAAATTGATATATAAATCAATCCAAATTATTAAATTGAATTTTAGAAGTTCACAAATCTGATTCTATTATCACACTAACTTTAAACTTTCTTGATTTGACAAGATTTATATAAATATTTTAATCATGAAACTGATTAAAAATTTAATCATTACATTCTGTATTTTATCATTATATAGATTAAAATCTAACACATATTGTTATGTTTAGATAACTATAACTATGTACATTTTCTCTTAAATCTTACTTTTTAAAAGGTAATAAATAATCCATGTATCATCGTTTTATTAACTTCTTAAATTACTGGAAGTACTGCATGCTTACAATTGTTCTGCCTGTGTGTTGGATGACAATGGTGTTGAGCTGATTAAAAGTTATGTCAGTAGCTGTCTTTTAACTGAAGAAAGACAGGTTGGGGTTATATGTAAGGAAGAACTTTCAGGTAATGGGATTTGTAACACAATGTCCTAACTGTGAGGGAGATTATAAAGTCTTTTTGAGAAAGCTTTTTATAAGAGGCTTAGTTATTTACATTATTTTCCTCTCTGGATAGCATCTTGCCTGAAGAGAGGGTTTGGGGCTAGTTTCGTGAGTTCCAAATGTTAATGGGCCAACTTTACAAGATTTCCTATGTCTGAGTAACACCTCTAGAACTGTTTACCCAAGATACTCCTTTAAATTGATTTATTTCTTTTAACTAGTCTTCAGTCACCTTAAGCAATACTACTCTTTCAGTAAAATAATAGTTTGATAGGCTAATTTCATTTTATTGATGCACACTAAAATATACTATAAAAATAACATTAATCTTTGGTGTGCTTTCTAAAAAGAAATATATTTAAGCCCAACATTCAGTACACGTAAATGGGACCTTCTTTAGGAATAAGGTCTTTATAGATGTATCCAAGTTAACACAAGGTCATGCTGGATAATGGGTCCTGATCCAATGACCAGTGTCCTTATAAGAAGAGGGAAATTTGGACACAGACAAACAGGGAGATTTCCATGTGACAAAGGAGGCAGTGATTGGAGTGATGTGTCTATGCAAAGGAACATGAGGATTGTCTCCTACCACCCTACCTAGGTAGAGGCAAGGGGGACTCAGGCTTCAGAAAGAGTGTGGCCTTCTGACCCCTTGATTTCAGACTTCTTGTCTCCAGAACTATTGAGAGTGTACATTTTGTTGTTTTAAACCACTGATTTGTGGTAATTTCTGCAGCTTTAGGAAAATAATACACTAAAGTAATTCCTAAACTCGTCCCCTGTCTAGTGGAGTGAGTTTAACACTTGGAGAGTGCTGGGCGGGGACTTCTGTCAGGGTCCTTGTCAGTGCTCAGCTGAATGATGATGCCCTTCATCTATAGGCTTCCTCTGCCATCCAAAAGTAGGGCAATTCTGTGAAACCTTTCGTAAGCTACAATGGTGTAAATAGAAGAAGCAATTACCATTAATTTCTATGAAAAAATGTTTGTATTCCCAGACCTGAAATTCAACACAGGCACAATGTCTTTATTTTGTTCACTACTACTTAAATGCTTAATTACATCCAGTTTTCTACTAAGCAGAATACCTTTACAAGCTCTCTTACAGCTTTTCTGATACCTCAAGACACATCTTGTTAATAGATGCACAAAATAAATCGAGATAAAACACAGAAGCTCACAGACACAGTGGACATCTCTGGTGAATCGACACTGAGATGCTGAGGGTAGTTCCAGGCAAGCTTGGCAGTGCCGCCCTTGCTGCCTCCATAATGGCTCTCTGAGAAACAAAAGCTGAATGCTGTTTTCTTTTTGCATTTTCTTGTATAAGCAAGAGTCCTTTTCTGATTTCTTTTGGTTAGCAAAAACAGATGTGTACTTCTGAAAAGAGGGGGATACCTGTGTCAGTCATATTCACAGTTATGATACAGTGTAAGCACCCTTATTTATAAAGATGAGGAAATGGCTGTTTTAGTTGAGTATGAACAGATTGATCTCATCAGTTCTGAAAGGCATGCTAGCATGCACTTCTGAATGTCTGTCCTTGTGTTCACTCACAGTCTTCTTCAGAGCTACGGGCTCTACAGAGGTATGACTGGGGATTAGCGATCTGTTTCAATGGTTGTCCACAAAGGCAGTCTTTGGAATCACTGGTGTATCTTAAATCTTTTTTGAAAGCATTTCTTTTCAGCTTCAATATTGAAATACTGTGTGCATAATTCATAAGTTTGATTTATTATGTAAATAATGTAACATTTAACTCTTTTAATTGGATGTCAGATATGCAGAAACCAATTTTGCATTTCTTTTAGAAAAAGAAAAAAATGATTCCCATTTGGAAGTGAATGAGGGTTTCTTTTCCTTCAAAACTTCTCCAACACTCAGTGTTATTTGTCTTTTTAATGATAACTATTCTAACAGGTGTGAGGTGATATCTCATTGTAGCTTTGATTGCATTTCCCTAATAGCTACTGAAGTTGAGTATCTTTTCATAAATCTGTTGGACATTTTTATGTCTTTTAGGAGAAGCATCTGTTCAAGTCCTCTGACCATTTTTTAATTGCATTGTTTGGGGGTAGGGTTTATTGTTGAGGTGTATGAATTCTTCCTGTACTGTGATATTAAACCTGTACTGAAGTTGTTTGCAAATATCTTCTCCCATTTGGTTGATTGCCTTTTTGTTTTGTTGCAGTTTCTTTCATTGTGCAGAAGCTTTCTAGTTTGCTATAGTGCCATTCATTTACTTTTGCTTTTGTTTCCCTTGCCTTTGAGGTCAAATTTATAAAAATTATCTCTAAGACCAAGGTCCATAAGTTTAGTACCTATGTTTTCTCCTACGTGATATGGAAAATAGCATGAAGTTTCCTTAAAAAAATTAGATGATTGGATAAAGAAGATGCGGTATATATTTACGATGGAATACTACTCATCCATAAGAAAAGATGAAATACTGCCATTTGCAACAACATGGATGGATCTTGAGAATGTTATGATGAGTGAAATAAGTCAGACAGAAAATGTCAAGAATCATATGATTTCATTCATATGTGGAATATACCACTGAAAACAACAAACAAACATACTACAAACAAATGAACAATAACTCAGATACGGACAACAGTATGATGGTTACCAGTGGGGATAGGGGATGGAGGGAGGTAGTAAAGGGTAAAGGAGGTCAAGTATATTGTGACAGAAGGTAATTTGACTCTCGGTGCCAAATACACACTGCAATATACAAATAACGTATTATAGTATTGTACACTTGCACCCTAGATAATTTTATTGACCAATATCACCCAAATAAATTTAATAAAATCTTTTCCCTAATTTTGGAACAATTTGGGAATTTTTCTCAATCTGAAAACTGAAATAATGTTTTATAATAGAAAGGGAAATATGTGTTATTTAGAACTATGCTTCAAAACTATATGGAAGAAAGAATATTTGTTTTCCAATTTTTTCAATCTATAATTAAACTATAATTAACACTTGAACAGTGCAGGAACTAGTAAACCCAACACCTGCCACAGTAGAATATCCACATATAACTTTTGATTCTCCAAAACTTTACTGCTAATAGCCTACTGCTAACTGGAAGCCAATCAATAATATAATCAGTTGATTAATGCATGTTATGTTTGTAATATGTATTATATACAGTATTTTCACAGTAAAGTAAGCTAGAGAAAAAGAAAGTGTTATTTAGAAACCACAGGAAAGACTGAATACCTTTATAGTATTTATTTTTTTTAAATCACATGTAAATGGATCCTCACAATGCAAACCCGTGCTGTTCAAGGGTCAACTGTAAGTATAGGTAGATGACTGTTGTAGACATTTTGTATACTTTTCATTTCTTATAAAATTGGAAACTATCTCTTAGGCATCATTAATAAACTCTAAAGTGGGTATTTCCATTAAAAATAAAAATATTATATGTTTTATTACAAAAATCATGGCTCCTCACCTAAACAGGATGCTGTACAACTCTTGCTTTCTTTACCCTGGAGAATGTGGCCACAGAGCCACAAAAATTAATAAGGAGTTTTTCTTTTTCATACATTACTTCTTTTTTGCAGACCTATAATTTAGAAGATGGTAGTTTATAATACATTATCATTTAAGAATTTCTTATCCCTTAATTAAAAAATAAATTGTGTTTTCATGTTCTATGCCACCAAATAAGGTTAATAGACTATAACAGAATTCTATAATTTTATTTGACTGGTAATATCAAAAACTTTATCTTTCGGAGTTCATCTACACTTTGTTTTATAGGGAATCTTTAAAATTTTATTCTGTAAAGTTAAGTATGTTATGGTTTACACTGAAAATTTTTATAAATTATTTTAAAGAATGAATAAATTTTCCTTACACATGTATTAGTCATTCCTATTCAATATAATATATTCACCATCTGCTTAGATGACTTAATATCAGTTACAAAGACTGTAATGAGGTTGGCCTCTAACATTTTGTGGTCCTAACAAAGTTTGAATTGAAACTTCAGATGCACAATGATCTTTTGATTGATTTGAATTCTAGCTTTACTATGGTTATTTGTACTGTTAATTTAATAAACTCTAGAAATTTGCCTTCATGGGTATATATATTTTAAGGACAAAACTCTTCTATATTCTCAGCTATTAACTTGTGTCTCATCTATCCTGAAAATTAAAAATGTTACTTAGAATTTGTAATACAAATAATAAATCAGATTATTAAAAACATTAGTCACCTAAAAATATAACTGTATATTCCTAATGGCCTAATTTAATATAAAAACCCTCTTAACTTTGGAGAGCCTAGATCCCAAATTTTATATACTCTTTTATAGTTTGTTAATATTTATGGGACTCCTGTGAGGTCCATAAAATAGAAGTAAGTTATTAGGAAATAAAGAAAATATACAACCCTTGCTCTCAAAGTACTTACAATTTAGCAAAAGCCAGATGATAGAGTAAACCATGATAATGAATAACATCATGCAGAGAGATAGGTCCCAGTGGGCTTTACAGTTTATAAAAATGCTGATACATAAGGAAGATTATTGGAAAAAGAACTAGAAAAAAAAACTTTTCAGGGTTCTACCAAGTATTTTAACTGTCTGTGATATTTAGTGAATGTTATTGCTTTTCTATCTGTATGTCGTAGATAAGAATATATCTGTTTTCTTCAAAATCTCATGGCAAAGATAATTTCTGCAGTTGGATTAATTTAGTCTTTGTAAGCAGGCCGTAGAGAATTGCCTGAGTAAAACCTGGGCATTTCAGCAAATATTATTAAAAACCATTCTCCACTCTCCCACAACCCTTTCAAATGTTCTTCAAAACATAGAAGTAGCCCTGGCTGGTGTAGCTCAGTGGATTGAGTGTGGGCTGTGAACCAAAGGGCTGCTGGTTCAATTCCCAGTCAGGGCACATGCCTAGGTTGCAGGCCAGGTCCCCAGTGGGGGCCATGTGAGAGGCAAACACACATTGATGTTTCTCTCACTCCCTTCCCCTCTCTCTAAAAATACATAAATAAAAGTTTAAAACACATAGGAGTAGTAGTTGTTCATGGATACATTTCTAGAATGGGGTTAACAAGAAGAGTAGTTTCATAAACAGAAGTGAAAGCTTTCAGATATTGGGATATGTTAAACCTGGATGGAGGGATGAGGATAACAGTTGTAATAGCAGATATTAGGTTAGGTCAGGTAAAAAGTAACATTTACTACAGGTTTATTTCATGACCAAAAGAAGGTAAAACAAAATCAAAACCTACATATAGCTTTGGCTAATGATACCAAAAATTTGCAGTGGAAGAGTGATAAGTTATAGAAAAGAGAGTCTTAGTTTAGCTCAAAAGGAATGAATTTGAGGTAACTGCAAACAACTAGTAAATAAATACATATTGAATATATAATTTTATGTATGTATTTTTAAGGGAGAGAGAATTTACAGCTGGGAAATTTTACCAGAGATTGCTTCCTTCTCTGTTCTGATCTTACTTTTCAATATTTGAAATGTCTATTTGTGTTAATTTATTTAATTTTGTTTCTCTTAGTGGATTATAAAATTATTCAGCATAGGATTAAGTCATGGTAATCTTTCCATCTTTTTCCTAAATCAAATTAAAAAATTTCCATCCTTCTCTTCATTTCTCAAATTTAAGACGAATAAACAAGGGTGACTGCCAACTACATCTTACCAAAGTCTTTCTTAAAAATAAGTTTAAAATGGGAACAGACTTTTAAAATGTGAAATGTCTTTATCTCATTAATTGTACTTTAATGTCTATAGCCTGGCAAGTGTAGATTCAATAAGAAAACTCATGTTACTAAGCAAAGATTGTGTAAACAAGTCTTTATTTACTTAAACTTTATTTAATCTAAATAATTTTATTATATCTCCAGAAGACCTAAAATGTAGAACATAATATAGAATGTTATTGTTGATATGTTGTTGAAAATCTCTTACTTATGAATCTAAAAGCAAAAGTCATTTTACCAATTCCTCCTGATATTTTGTCTACCCATGGAAATATACACCATAAATCTTTAGTTATCTGAATCAAGAATTAATCATTAATGTTTCAACAATACATTTTTTATCTGTGTATCTAACTCATCCAAATAAAATGGTAATTGTGAAGTTGTGTCAGGGTTAAATAGAATGCTACTTTGAGTCATATTAAAATCCTTAGTACACAAATTGACTTAATATATACCTTTATTTAGTTTGTACTAAATTCAAGATATTATGCTAGGCTTCTGGTATGTAGAACAATAAGATATAATTCGTGTCCTCAAAGGGTTTTAGATTTAGAGAAGCAAACAGACTTTAATAGGCCTTAAATAAAAATTGGTACTACAATGTCTTAGGAGTTTAGAGAACTAACAAAACAACATCGATTTAAAATTGCTTCCAGTGGGATCAAAGTGTAAACAGAGTGACAAAGATTATTCCTCAGTTCCTGGTGTCTTGTTTGCATTATAAATCCTTGTTAAACCTCCTTACAACATAAAATGAATGCATGTGTTTATATTCTTTTAATTAATCTCAGCTCTTTAATTTTTTTTCTTGGAGAGATTGTTTGCAATATTACAGAGGTATAATATCATAGTGAGATCATTTAATTTGGAATTTTTAAGAAGTTGGCATCTGGATTTTTTATTTTCAGCGACTTGGATATTTTAACTGTCCAACTAGAATTTTAACTCTTGAAATTTGCTTTTAGCTGTCATCAGCCCTGTACTATGGTGTCCATTGTGAAATGTTGCTCTCTGGCAAATGAAAGAATCAACATAGCAATACTTCTCACTTGTTCTCATTTACCTCATATTGGTTGCACTATCTAAAGTCTGTATGAAATGATGTCATCGCTAATGCCAGGTGATTCTATTTTGTGTTCACCTGATTGCTACTAAATATGCAAATGTTATAGTTTGTGAATTCCATCATGATTTTAAAACTCATTTTTGGTATGTAAAAAGAAAATCTTGTATTAACAAAGATGGAATGTGTTCTAAAAATGACTGTGGCCAGCCCTGGCCAGGTGGCTCAGTTGGCTGATGCATTGTCCCATACACCAGCATGTTTCAGGCTCCATCCCCATCAGGGCAGGTACCAGGCTGCAGGTTAGTCTACCTTCTGAAGTGCATATGGGAGGCAGCCGATTGATGTAGACACTGGCTAGCAGTGTCCATGTCATTATGGATGAAATAAAAACATACACACGGACTACCGAGTCCGGTGGAGGGAAAAGGCCAACAGCATGGCTTTTCTCTCAAGGGGAGCAAAAGCCATAGCCTCGCCATGACAGGCCTTTATTCTATATCTCCTCATATTACAAAATGGTCCTCATTCACTATGCCAGGTTACAACAAAAGGAGCCAATGCCCCTCATCACATCACAGGAGAAGGATATTAGCAAATGAAAAGGCAAAAGTGGTTGAGCTGGTTACACTGGTCCCTGCAAGGTTTAACATGGATTTTAGGAAGTCTCAGTAAGCATCTGCAGGGTGAGGGAGTTTTTAGCAAAAAGCAGCTTAGGTATATTGCAAATCTGATTACCCATGAGAGAACCTATCTGTGGGCATGGGTCCTGTGCATCTCCAAGTGGGAGCTGGGCCCATGCTGTGCAGAAGGGTCTGGCACAGCCGATCAATGTTTCTCTCATCTGTTTCTCCCATCTATGTTTTTTTTCCTCTCTCTCTCCACTCCCTTTTCTCTAAAATCAATAGACATATCCCCAGGTGAGGACTGAAAAAAAATAATGTGGCTTTTTTGGACAGGCAGATAGTGAAAGAGAAAGAGAGAAATAGAGATACCTACCTCAATTGAGTTGGCAGTACAACACATAATCATCAATCAACATTTATAATTGTCACAGTCGCAGTGATTTTTACCTATAGGTGAAAGTATTTACCACCTAATTATATCTTCTAGTATAATTGTGACTGAGGATTTAAACACCAGCATTGTTTTTGGCAAATTACTTTAATTGTTCCTTTATAGAACAATTAAAGCATAATTTTGAGCTTTCTGTATTTTGGGAGTAGGTAGGCTATTTTATCTATGACTTTTCTGTTGAGGTATTATAATATGTGTATTTTAAAAGGATTTGATGTCTGTCAAAGAATTCTCTGCAGTTCACATATTCATGTGTCTGATACAGAGCTTGGGAAAAGGGAATCTACTGTAATGTGTTTAGCTTTTTTGTTGCTGTTGATATAATTGTCCCATGGACCTTGACTCTCTTGAAACTCATCCTTGTCCCTGCTAAGTTTGCATTAACTCTCCCTTCTTTGTGGATTTATTAGCTACCAACTGGTCATGTGTTCACTCTGATCATATGCAAACAGACTGCTTAGGGCAAGTCTGAAATAGTAAGGATAAACAAGCATATAATTCGATTAGTGTCCTTTAGTATTGAAATGTTTAAGGGGATACGGCAGTACATTATTCCTTTCAGAAAGGTCAAAGATCAAAACAACAGTTCAAGATGACTTTGAAGGATTATTTGGAGTTCTATATTTATGAATCTACTGATTTATTCCATGTCACATTCTAATAAAGCATATATCTCAGATGCAGTTATAACAGTCATGAAGTTACTCTTCCAGAATGTGCCAATCAACAATTTTTAGGATACACCAGAACATTTGTGTTTAAGTTATGCTATTTCTGGGTAGTCACATTTCCCAGCCCATTACAGAGCATAGTGGGTATACCAGGGCCTGGCAATTTCTGCCTAGTGTGACACTTCATACAAGGGAAACTTCATGTAAGAGCTCCTCTTTGGGCTGGCCAAGACTTATTCATTGTTGTACAGTAACTAATCCTCCTTCCTTCCCCTTCTCCTTTGAATAAAACAGGATAGACCTTCATTCTAGCCTCAAGATTTTTTTTTTCCTATTTGTTTTTTGCAGGCAGTGTCCTCAGTAAATCTCTTACACACCATCTGCTTTTAGGAGGACCCAAATGGCACAATGATGATGACTGAGAATCTTCCATTCAAAATAGCATATATAGTAGTAAGGAAGTGTAACAGAACAAGGTTTGTAAGAAGCTTCTGAAAATTCGCTTTGTCTGTGTGTCCTTTATAGTAGTTCCTGAAAACCCTTCTCCCCTCTGTCCCCTCCCCCCTCCCCTCTGTCTATTGTTAGATCATTTTTATTTTCAATTTCTCTGGTTATATATCATTTGCTTTTTCTTTTGTTGATTATGTTCCAGTCTAAGGTGAGATCATATAGTATTTGTCCCTCACTGCCTGGCTTATTTCATTTAGCATAATGCTCTTCAGTTCCATCCATACTGTTGCAAAGGGTATAAGCTCCTTCTTTTTCTCTGCTGCATAGAATTCCATTGTGTAAATGTACCATAGTTTTTTGATTCACTCATTTGCTGATGGGTACCTAGGTTGCTTTCAACACTTGGCTATTGTAAATTGTGCTGCTATGAACATTGGGGTGCATAGGTTCTTTTGGATTGGTGTTTCAGGGCTCTTAGGGTACTACTATGAAGGACACATGGACAAAACCAAGGGGGAGGGTGGAAGCAAGGGAGGGAGGTAGATTTGGAGAGGGTGGGGGACGAGGGGTGGCGAGAAAATGCAGACAACTGTAATTGAACAATAATAAAATAATAATAATTAAAAAAGAAAATCACTTTGATCAAAACTTAAATATAGTTTTGAAACGTATGTCAAAAATAGGACCAAATAGTTAGGGTTGAATTATTCTTAAAGCAACTTATGATCAATGATTGTGATTTAATTCAAAAGTACATGGAGCAGTATTTAAAAATTTAATGTAATACTATAATTAGATGATAAGAATTATGTTTTAAAAAGAACAGGGATTTTCAATGTGTAGTTTGGGGATGAATTATAGTGCTATGAAATAAGAAATCAAGAGCTTAATTATGAGTATATAATAATGATTATAGATGAAAATGGTGATGCATGGACCTAAGGCATTGCCTGTACATCAATAGTTGAGAAATTAAAATCAATATGATAAGGATTAATTAGTTCATGGAGAGGGAGGTAAAATGGCACCAGGAGGCATAATGAATTAATGGTCCAAATTGTACACGTAGTGAATTACTGTCTAATGTTGCTTGTGCCTGAGAGTTGGATATTCAGGGAGAAGTTGACTTGGTATGTGGGGAAATGTTCACTGGACATTCCAACACATGAGAATAGAGCTGCAGAAAAAAGATTGAATCAAGGATAACTACTTATTATTGGGAAAATACCATTTTTTTTTAAGTTGGTAGTAGAAACTTCCTGGAGACTACCATCAGTATTTTCTGTAGGCTATTTCCAAGTTATTTATTGTAGTTAATTTGCATGATCAGAGCAAAATGAAATATGGGACCTTTATTCAAAATGTATTAAAAGTTTAAATGTGATGACAACTGATCATAACATTTAAGATGAGGGCCTCCTAGCCTAGGCTTCTATGTGAGTAAATAGGTCGCATGCCCATGAAGCCACGTCTGTGCATGTGTTCCCTTGTACTCAAAGATTTTCATATACTATAAACAGTGGTTTCCAATCCTACTAGACCCAAAATATCTTCTGTATGACAAATACCACTGAATCTTATCATTACTAATAAATTGAATTATAGACAAAAATGATTATATAGCAATGTATACAATTTAAAAATAATTATCATGATGTCTCAACTCAAATATAAATGAAAATTAAGAGAAAGTAATTTATGAAGAATAAATGAATGTTCAAATTATAAATAAATTAGATGATATAATGAAATATCTAGATGCTTACACTCATATAAAATAAGTTTAGTAAGGGAAGTAAGAAAAGTCCATTCCATAGAAAAGTTTTATAGATAACTGAGAGAGTTGTATTATGAGTAGGGAGCAGTAGAGTGAAAACAAGTGATAAGTTTGATGTATTCCCATTTGTTTTTCTTTTTTTTCCCCTTGCCTGAAGAGATGCATCAGAAAAAATATTGCTAGGAGAACTGTTTGAGATTTTATCAGCTATGTTTTCTTCTAGGATTTTTATGGTTTTGATTTTAACATTTAAGTCTTCAATCCATTTTTAATTTACTGTTGTGTATGTTATTAAAAATGTGGTCAAGTTTCATTGTTTGCATTTATCTGTGCAATTTCCCCAACACATTTACTGAATAGATTGTCTTTACCCCATTGTATGTTTTTGTCTTCTTTATCAAATATTAATTAATCATATAGGTATGAGTTTATTTCTACATCAAACTAAATGTTTTTGCACAGCAAAGGAAACCATCGAATGAGACAATCTATTGAATGGGAGAAGATATTTGCCAACCATACATCTGATAACAGGTTAATATCCAAAATTTACAAAGAACTCAAGAAACTTAATACCAGGAAAGCAATAATCCAGTTAACAGAAAACCTGAATATAAACTTTTCCAAGACATATACATGGCCAATAAATATTATTAATTATAAGAAAAATGCAAGTCAAAACCATAATGAGATGCCACCACACACCTGTTAGAATGGCTGTCATCAATAAATAAAAAAAAGATATGTTGGCAAGGATGTGGAAAAAAGAGGAATCCTAGTGCACTGTTGCTGGGGATGCAGATTGGTACAACCACTGGAAAACAGTGTGGAGGTTCCTCAAAAAATTAAAAATGGGATTGCCTTATGACCCAGCATTTTTACTTCTGGGAATATATTCAAAGAAACCCAAAACACTAATTCAAAAGTATATATGCACCCCCATATTCACTACAGCATTATTTACAATAGCCAAAATTTGGAAGCATCCAAGTGACCATAAGTAGATGAGTAGATAAGAGAAGGCTGTGATGTATTTATACAATGGAATACTACTTGGCTGTAAAAAGGAAGGACATCTTACCACTTGTGAATGCATGGATGGACCTAGAGGATACAATGCTAAGTGAAATAAATCAGAAAAAGACAAATACCGTATGGTTTCACTTATATGTGGAATCTATTGAACAAAATAAACATACAAGCAAGATAGAAACAGACTTATAGATAGGGAGAAAGGACCGAGAGCTGTGAGAAGGGAGTGGGGTCAGGGGGCTGGGTGAAAAGGTGAAGGGATTAAGCTGTACAAATTGATATTACACAATAGCTGTAGACATGCAGGTTGCAACGTGGTGAATATAATCAATAATATCGTGATAATGGGGTATGGAGACAGGTGGGTGCTTGGAGCAGCAGGAGGACCACTCTGCAGTGCATGGCTTTCCAGCTACTTTGCTGTATATCTGTAACTGATGCAAAATGATACTGAATGTAAACTATGGTTGAAAAATTAATCTTTGTTAAAAAGAAAAAGAAAGAAAAGAAAAATAGTTTTTAGTTATTTATTTTTAGAGAGAGTGGAAGGCAGGAAAGAGGTAGAGAAACATCAATGTGTGAGAGAAACTTAGTGGGTTGCCTGTCAGCTTGCAGCCCAGGCATGTGCCCTGACTGGGAATCAAACCAGCAATTCTTTGGTTCACAGGCCAGCACTCAATCCACTGAGCCACCCCAGCCAGGGCAGAAAAGGAAAAAATATTAAAAATACAAATGAAAACAAGTGTTAAGTTAAAACCAAACTTGTTTACACATGGAAGATAAAGAAAAATAATCTTACTTGACAAAAAGATAATACATCAATACAAATTCCAGCCATCATAGAGACAATAAAATAAATAGTATTATCACAAACAAGATCCAATTTAGAAATACAATGCCAAAATAATCCTCTACTTCCTGGCATTTGATGGGATGGACTATCCTATATTAGGTATGCATGCCTTATGCCAAGGCATGAATTTTATCTCTAGTGCTTAAAATACATTTAGTACTTTATATTTCATAGATAATTTGGAATAAGTCCTGGATTAGGAAAAGAAACAGTAATATATGGTATACATGGTGTAACTCTAAACATAGTATTAGAATACAGTCTGAAAAATTGCAGGTTATCCAAATGGACATCTTCTTAATTTAGAATCACGGTGTTACATAATACTGCATAAAATATTATTAGAAATACTTCTAATGTTATCTTTCTTAACATTAGATGAGATCTGATTTAGTGTATTGTTAGTTTAATAATAGTTTTCTCTCTAGGTCTGAAGAAAGTTGTCTTGCGTCTCCTCCATGACACATTTACTGTAGATCGCACTGTTCGGGCAGTGACGGTCCTAGTGTGCTGGATCTCCCGTTCTACACACTGAAAGATATTTAACACACCTGGCTCTGGCTCTAATAGATGTTGATTGCATTTCCAATTCCCAACCTTTGCTCAAGCTTCTAATTTTGCTTCTAAGAATTTCTAGAATGTCTTTTAAAGAGTCCACTCTAAAAGGGAATGCTGTAGGTTCATGATTTATAATCACTGATGTGAGTTTCCTCTATTCCCCAGGTGTTTAGCAGGTAAAAGAGTTTAAAAATCAGTGGTGTGGATGTCAATGGGGCCAGAGTCCTGCCAACCGTGAATATTAAAAGAGCAAATAAAGTCCTTTGAATTAAGTTAAGCAGGACTAGTCAAAGAGTTAGAAAGTGTATAATGAAATAATGTTTTATCATTTCAGTGATTTTTGTGTTTAAATGGGAAACCGGAAAATATAAGTAGAAGGAAATAAATTAATAAGCATGCCATTGTGGTAGACTGGAAGCAGAGGGAAACAAGTATTTTGAGACCCAGAGTGTCTTATCATCATAAGGATAACTTCCAAATTAATATTGTGATTAATATTTTGAAATAGGCTTTGTCATACAGGAACACAGATCTTGAATTTTTTTTTATTTAAAGTGTTATCAATAGAAGACCATAAATCTATAATGATTAGCATTAGATATAATATTAAAATATAGATTACATACCACAAGCTGTCACCTAATGTACTCTGTCATTATAAAAATGTGTTGTATTTCATATGTAATATTTAAAATTTATTTGTCTAGGATATTTTAACTCAGTAAATAATGAATTGATATCCATCATGATTATATTTAACACTTATCCAATGTAGTTTTTTCAATCCTCTAAAATACCATGGACACCAATGAATTTATTTCGTCTACCAAGATTTATGTTTGGCTTTTATCTCTTTAATTAAGTTAAATAATCTTCAAAGATAAAGAATAGAACAAATGGAACTAACTGATCTAAGATCAAAGTTAGAATCGTAACTATTTTAAGGACTGTAAGTTTACATAGGCTAACTTTTTACTCAGGAAATTGAAATAAAATGTCATTTCCTAATGCCAAAATTTCCTTTATAAAAATTAATGTGCCTACTTCTGCCCCTATGATCACATGTATGAGAAGGAAGCAATTAAAAAAACAAAAACAAAATAAAACAGAGTTTAGGAAGAGGAGTTGAAAAGAGAGCCAACAACTAATAAGCCCACAATGAGTTCTATTAGTATTAAAAAAAAAAGAAAAGATAAATAATAATTTTCCAAATACGTATTTTAAAAACAATAGAATATGGATCAATATTAGATTAGGACAATCTGGAAAATTTTTAAATAGTTCATCAAATTTTTAAAAAAGTGAATTAGGTACAACAGTTAATAGGTTTGTTGTCAGAATTGGGAATCAATACATCTCAAAAAACATAGCAAAAAAACTAACACAATTAAATGTAATGCATGCAAACGTACATCCCGCGCAGTCAAATTAGAAGTGAAGACAAATGTGTGTAGTACTACTAGTAAACACCAAAAGACTGGAGAAAAATTCTGAGCTGGCATTTGGACCTTGCAAGAAAAAAGGCTGTAATTGTCAATTTTTGCACAGGGGCTGGTAGGCAGCAATGACGGTAGCATGCTATGTTTTTTATTCCTGATTTTAAAAGTGCAGGATATGTAAAACTTAGCTTAACAGTAAATACATATTATTTAAAAAAAATACAAGCAAAAATAAGTACAACAGTTGAAATAATTGTAACCACAAGCACAATGAAAGTTAACAGTCTGAGGGGACTCACAAAATAAATAAAATATTGACTTTCATTAATTGAAACATATCCCAAGAGTGTATTTTAATTGTTTTATTTGCATTACAGCTGTTTAATTGTGTGCTCTATATTTTGAAGAAAATAGAGATATGATTGTAATAAATATCCTTTGTGAAATGGTTTTTGTCCTGGGAAAAGTAATTTGTTAGTGTGTTTATACTGAGAGAGTGGAGGCTTGGAAGCTTCAACTATTATGAAGCAGAAGATGAGACTGACTTTGCATCCTTCCAGGGGTAGAACTAGAGCTAATGGATGAAAATTAAAAATCAGAGTTTGAATTTGTTGTCATTATGCATTTGTTGAGAAACCATGATAGGCGAGGACAGAATATTTGATGAATACAGGAGGTCATCTGTTGAACAATAACATGTAATTTCTTGGAAGAAGTGAGGTCCCTGCTCCATTCAGTGGATAGTGTAAGCCCTTTTTCAGGGCAGTCCTCTACTAGATGGAAGTTGGCTTTTAAGGTAGCTTCCATCCCTAAAATTCAATTATTTTAAAGATTTATTTACTAAATATAAAAATATAATATGTAAATATTATATAAATATGACTATGATGAATGTGTATGAATTACTGTGATAATTTAGGTGTTTTAAAATAAAAAAATATACATAGGAAATGGATTTAAATTTCACCGATAATCTTTTTTAAAATTATAGTTGACATACAACGTGATATTAGTTTCAGGTGTGCGATGTAGCAATTCAACATTGATATACCTTGCAAAGTGACCACAACAGTAACACCTATCACTGTACAGAGTTGTTACGATGTGATTGACTATATTCCCTAAGCTATATATTTTACCCTAATGACTTATTTTGTAACTGGAAGTTTGTAGTTCTAAATCCTCTTCCACTTTTTTATATAATCTTTTAAAATTGATTTTAGAGAGAGAGTGGGGGAAGAGAGAAACATCAATTTGTTTTTTTCATTTATTTATGCATTCATTTGTTGATTTTTTTTAAGTGCCCTAAATGGGGATCAAACTTGCAACCTTGGAGAATTGGAATGATGGCTATAGCCGGTTGAGCTATCCATCAAAGGCTCCCCTTTCCCTTGTCTGCCTCTCTCTCCATGCCCTTCCTCTCTGGCAACCATCAGTTTGTTCTCCGTATCTAAGAGCTTGTTTCTGTTTTGCCATTTCCCCATTGTATATCCTTGCCTCCTTTGTTGTAGATCTCTGTGATGTTGCAGATCTGACATCCCTAAATTCTTATGTTTGTATGAAGTATTTGACCTTACTGTCAATGGATTCTATATATCATGCCCATAATAGACATATTTGTTGGCTTCATTTCTAAAAACACAATGAAGAATGAGATGGCTATAATATTACAAAAATATTTTTAAATAGCCACTTTATAGTTTCTGGAAAAAAACTAAGCTTCTAGGGTTTTACTGCCCAAAAACACATGTGGAAAACAAAATTTAAGGCAGCTTCACATAATAAATATCTGCATAGTCCGGGCAAAAGTGATCGTGGATTTATTTGGGAGTTTTTGGCCTGAAACACCATATCAATCCTCTTTCTCACTTAGACTGTCAAAACAGAATTTGTGGTTTATCTCCACAATGCCAAGCCACTTTTTTAGATAGCAACTATGAACTTCAATGAAATGTTGGCTAAACTGGTTGTTTGGCTAAAATTAACCCACATTGGAATAAAGCAATAAGCTCAATTCCACTTGAATTATAATACAGAATCAATTCTTATTGATAGAAAGATCATAAGATAGGATCAAATCACCATTAAAATTGTATATTTAAAGTCATTTTTACTATTTTGCTAATTTTGGAATTCATATTATACATCTTAAACCAAAACAATTAAGAAAATTAATCTTTCCAGTCTGATTATAAATTGAATGTGCAATGGCCATATTTAGAAGTGAAATTTGTTTTTATCCAATTTGAGAACTATGTTTGTCTATATTTTATTTTATTCATTGATACCAATATGCTAGACAACAGAAATAAATTTCAGATAAGTCATACTCCCGCCATTGAGGAATTTATAGTTTTACACAGCTGTTAATTTGGGGAAAATACATTTATGTAAAAGTAATCCATTGAACTTTTAAGATTTTTCATTTTAAAATTTTAATCACACTATCACCACCACTACCTGCAAAACATCCAACAATTATGTCATGGTTTGTTTCTTTCTCCCAAAGTGTTATATATAACACTTGTTATTTTCTATAGTTCAAGGGTTGGGAGGTGACATGGAACAAGCTGTACGTACATATTTTTCTATTGAGTTCATCTAAAGACAGTGATGGGATATGCAGATTTGCAAATTGTGTGTAGTAGGATTGCCAAGCAACAACATCCTCCCAGCCGTATGGGAATTAAATAGAAACACAGGTTCCACATACATTGTAATCCATCTCTACTACAAGAGCCAACTCGGAAAATGTTGGTATTCATTATGTTACCAACATTAATCTTTTGAGAGGTTTTTTTTTCAGTGAGAAAACTCCAGAGCTGAGGGGAAACTAAAGGGTATTAGTCAATGGTTTAAACCATGACAATGTCTTTTTGGATAGTTTTCTAACACTCTGGGATGCTTCCAAGTTCACTGGGTTGATTTTTAATTGACCTAGAAATTTTATTCAACTTAATCATTAATTAAAATTTATTTTTTTATTTTAAATTTAGTTCTTGCCTTTTATTTGCTAACATCTATATTTCTAAAAATATTATGTAAGGACTCTTAGACATTTATTTCTTTTCTACCTTTTATTTCTACTAAGCATGAAGATGCCTTAATACTTGGCTGATAGTTATAATAACTAAGACTCACTATACTCCAGATTTTCCAATATGATGTTAGGAAAGTAATCTTATCTTGCTGTATTTCAGCTTCCTCATTTGTAAAAGGAAGATAATGATACCTGACCTGATCTTCATAATCTAAGTGTATTTAGGGTAAGATAAAAGGGAGATGAAACACTTTAATTCATGTAAATAAAAGCTCTCCCATAAAATACAATTTTCTTAAAAGTTTTTAAAAATCTGTTTCCAAGTGGGAAACCTCTTGGAGCTCCAGATTACAAACAGCCTCCTTCTTGTATCATCTACTGATTTTTTTCTAAACCTCATTGAACAGTTTCACCTCTGACCTCTGGCTCTGTTCAACACTCAAAGCACTTAATTTTAAGAAAACAAATTATTTTCATTTTTTAAAAGAAAATATATGAAACTGTAAAATTATATATATGGTCTAAAAAATAAATGGGTAATGTGAAAATTAAATTTTTTAAAAAAAGGCAGCCAGCCAGTGGACCATATTCTATATAACCATTTTGAATGCCTGATTAATGTTCTTTTGAATGGATGAACTACCATTTATTTAAAACACTTTCTAATGAGGGAAATAAATATTGTTTTTGATTATTATAAGGAATGTAGTGGTAAGCATTTATGGGTAGATCTTTTCATATATTCTTATGTTCTTAGAATAAAGTTCTAGAAATGGAATCCCTAGTTCAATTGGTAAACATTTTAAAGACTTTCCTGCTTCAATTTATAACTATCAGCAAGGTATGAAAGTTGGATTTGTGGGCAAAAAGTTATATCATCAGTATATTAATTTGCATTTTTTATTAAGTTGAAAATTTTGGGTATTTTTCTTACACGTTGTCATATTATGGCCTTTGCTTGCTAATCCTTGAGGGGAAGACTTCTCAAAAAAGCAAAACAATAACAATGATTGGTAATTTCCTTTGTAGAACACTTGGTCTTATTTAAATGTCCATGGAGCCCTGGCTGGTGTGGCTCAGTGGATTGAGTGCTGGACTGTGAACCAAAGGGTGGCCTGTTCATTTCCCAGGCAGGCCACATGCCTGGGTTGGAGGCCAGGTCCCCAGTAAGGGGGTCCCCAGAGGCAAACATACATTGATGTTTCTCTCCCTCTGCTTCTCCCTCCCTTCCTTTCTTTATAAAAACAAATAAAATCTTTAAAAAATAAATAAGATAAAATGCCCATGGAGAAATTTGGTACAAAACAAAAAGTCCTTGCTACTTGATCTTTTCCAAAACATTCATAGAGATATTTGGTCCATGTTGACCCGTCTACCTAACCATGTGTGCCATGACAAACTATGCTATTAAGGCAAGAAGGGTTATTGTTGACAATACAGCTGCAACACAAGTATTGATCCAATAAACCATGATAGCATTTTTATGTAGTAATCCTGTAAACCCAAAGTATAAATAAGTGATATGGGCTGCTTGAAACCTGGGACATTTCGTAAGCATGAACTTTTTTTGTTTTAGATTTTATTTATTTACTTTTAGAGAGAGGGGAAAGGAGGAAGAAAGAGAGGGAGAGGAACATTGATTGGTTGTCTCTCATGGCTGCCCTGACTGGGGACTGAACCCAATACAGGCATGTGCCCTGACTGGGAATCCAGTGGAACAACACCCAATCTATGGAGACATACCAGTCAGGGCTAAACATGGATTTTTTTGACAAGATCAAATATCAAGGACCATTTGGTGTGACCAAATGACTCCATGGATGTTTTGGACAGGACCAAATGTTCACTAATCATTCATTTTTTCTTGCATATAAACACCAAAAAGAAAAAGACCAAGTAGATCTGTGGGAGGTGTATTACTTGTTTTCTCTTGTGATGAAAATTTTGCCCTGGTTATTTACTATTCCTGGAATAAAAGTTTATGACTTGTGTTCACAATAGATGTAGTGGTTCTACTTACCTATGAAGTTTCATATTTCTGACAAATTGAAATTTGACTTCCTTCTGAGAGATTGGAAAGCAATACCCCTTCCTCCTTGAACCCTTTTTCAAATCCCCCAATTTTATGGGTCTCATCTTTCATATCTCTAAAATATCCAGGTGTTGAAAGGTAAGTAGGACAAGTTTAAACTAACTTCCATGATCTTTAGATTGTAAGTTCCAAAGGGACTGAGATCACATTTATTTTCATGCTTTCATTCAACAATGGAATTAAACACTATGTAGCAGCTACTGTGCAAGGTGCTAGGGGCACCGGATGGATGGATGGATGGATGGATGGATGGATGGATGGATGGATGGATAAGGAAACAAGGAAAGAAGGAAAGGAAAGGAAAGAAAAGGAAGGAAGGAAGGAGATAGAAAGAAAGAGAAAGAAAGAAGAGAGAGAGAGAGAGAGAGAGAGAGAGAGAGAGAGAGAGAGAGAGAGAGAAGGAAAGAAAAAGAAAGAAAGAAAGAAAGAAAGAAAAGAAAGAAAGAAAGAAAGAAAGAAAGAAAGAAAGAAAGAAAGAAAGAAAAGAAAGAAAGAAAAGGGTTCTTGAGTGTTAATAACTACAATTATGCTGAAATTATATTAAAATTAGAAATTGAATAAAAATATCCTCTCATTAACACACTGAAAAATCACATCAAACAACCAGTGATTACTCTGCCAAGCAGGCCATTCCTGAACCAAGCAACTAGGTGGCTCTCTGTATTGTGTAAAGTTTTCCAAAGATGCCTATACCATTGTCGACTCATACTTAAAGCTGACAATTTTTCCTAACACATGGCACATCTTTTAGATTGTTTCATTTGTTTAGTGCTGTTTAGTATTCAGTTCCTTTCCTCTTGCCATGCTTCTCTATTGGTAAACTGTAGTAGGCTGAATAATGGCCCCCAAAGATATCAATTTCTATGATCTGGAACCTATAATTTTGTTATTTGAAAAAAAAAGGTCTTAGAAGATGTGATTAAATTGAGGATCTTCAGATGGAGAGATTATCCTGGATTAGTTGTAAGGGCCCTAAACGTCAAGCATCTTTACAAGAGAGAGGCAGAAAGGAATTTGATGCATATGTACAAAATAGAAGTCATTGGGAAAATAAAGGCAAAGATTGGCAGACTGTGGCCACAAGTCAAGGAAGACTGGCAGTTGCCAAAAGCTGGAAGAGGTAAGACACAGCTTCCTCACCAAAGCCTCTGGAGGGAGTGCTACTTGTCTAATGTCTTGATTTCAGCCCAGTGACTGAGATTTGGTCTGGAATTCAGAATATTGAGGAAATAGATTTGTGTTATTTTAAGCCACCCAGTCTGTGGTAATTTGTTACAGCAACCATAGCAAACTAATATGTAAGCTATATTGTCCTGCCTCACTGATTTTGGACTTTGCCATGTAACCTGCTTTGGCCAATGGGATATGAACAAATAGTGTAGATTTCGTGTTCAATTGAATGCTTTAAATGCATGCTTTAGCAGTCCATCTTGCCCCTGCCCTCCTTCATTAATGTATCTTGTATAGGAGCTATACCTTCAGCCTAGGTTCCAGAAGAAGAAACACCCAAACTCTAGCCGAACGAAGCAGTTAAGTAGAGTCAAACCCAACCAAGTGAAGCTAAGCTTAGTTGAGCCCGGTACTGCAGCCAACCTGCAGTCTGCATGTTGTGTGAGCAAAAAATAAATGTTGTCACAAACCATTGAGATTTGGGAGTTTTTATTGTTCAAGCCAAAGGTGAATACTAATGCACACAGAGAGCCGTTGATAAATATTTTACCGACTCTTACTACCTTTTCTCTTTTTTAAGTATTATTATTTATTCTATTTACTTTTAATTACAGAAAGGTATTTCTTCTACTTAAATTTTTTTGTTAAAATTCTCTAGGAAGATGTATATTCAGCATCCTCAGGATAAGCCCTTAGGTGGTAAAGAGGATTTATAATCATTTCTTAGTCTGTCTTTATCATAACTGAGGTCAACTTTTTCACTGTTTCCTAATTTAAACAGTATTCTATTATTCTGATATTTTGGGAAGGTAATATCCTTTTGGAAATGTGAAAACTCTTTTATCAAATTTATGATCATAATCAGCTGAGTTCATGGTCAAGGATATCTTAAAGACATTCGATGAAGCATGGCTTTACTCCACATCACTTACTTTTGTCCCTTTATTTTTTGTCTAATCTCTATTTTTCTCCTTCAGATCTTTACATTCACCATTTTGCTACTTTCTAATGTCTATTTTCTTGTAAAAAATGCATTTTTATTCCTGAGGTTGATTCCAAGTACACAATTCTATTTTTACTTCTAAATTTCCACAGTAAAGCCATTCATCTTTTGTTAATGAAAGTGACTTGTGAAATATCTTACTTTTATTTAACTAATTTCTACTGCTTATATATGAGTTGTGGCATCTTTAACAGAGGAATTTTGGGTAACTGAGGGTGATTACTTTAAAAAATGATCACAGAGGTTTATCAACTGTTTTTACAGATTGAAACCAGGGCAGACCAGTTTCAGAAATCTGGACAAGGTATCAGGGATACCACACAGGGTTGTGCAGCTCCTCTTCTATACAAGAGCACCCAGCCCAAAGGGGTAAAGGATACCTGAAATTCAGGCCACCTGCCACTTACTAAGCTCTAAAAAAAAAAATCAAAAAACACTGGCTCACCATGAAGTAGCACCCATGTGGTGGGGAAAGGGGTAAACTTTTCCATTTGACATATCTGCAGTCACCAAGATGTGCCTCTGTGAACTGCATCCACCTACCTGATAAAGGCACCAGAGAGAGCAGTTAAGAAGCAAGGCTCAGTGAGCCAGGTCAGACACACTTACCTCCATGAGTTAGAATGTACAAAATTAGCCCTGTTGAATTGGTTGGTTGGCTCAGAATAGCTGGTATTTGACTTGTTCATTACATTTTCTGCCACATGCTGGTGTTCCTCACTCACAGGCATTCATTATAACATGATTCAGTCAGAGCCCATTGAGTCTCAGCTCAAACTGAGGCAGAAACTGTAATTCGAGGGTAATCTCTGGTAATGTCTGGTTTTCAGGTCCTGCTGCTTATCATGGTCTTCTATGAATCAAGCATTGTTTTTCCGGTCTGAGATTTCCTTATAGTGTCCCTCTTTGCTGACCTAGGCTTAGCCTCAGGGACTATTGCTGAAATTCCCAAAGCTAGAGCCCTTAGGGACTACCCTTTTCTCGTCCCTCTCAAGACCTTCTTTAAGAGTGGCTGAGCCAATGCATGACCATTTCATTAACCGCCAGGGATCAGGTTAATCTCTTTCCTTCCTGAAAGTCAAATGGCTTCCAAGGACTGCAAGGGTTATCCAGCAATCGGGTCTCTTAGATGGCCCAACTCAGAGATCTGGGAAGCATTACTTTAAGGGGTTATCCCATCATTTAGTCACAAACAGAAAATTTCCACCAAGTCAGGAAAGCCCAGAACTCAAGTACATGGACTCCAGTGTAACAATTACATTTTTATTTACCTTGCTAATATGAAAAAAAATTCAATCATATCACTACATTAATAATAATAATAATAATAGCACTATGCCCCAGTAATTAACAAAACTGCTAAAGAAGAGAAGAATAAAAAATTATTTTTGAAATAGGCTTTGGTAATGATGTATGTGTGAGAGTATGTATGTTTGGATTTGGAAAACACTGTGACTGTAATTGGGATTTAGAATTTTTTGAGAGTCTGCCAAACAAATAAATCCAGTTCTGTGACACAACTCAGCATACGTTCCAAATTAAATTTAAAAGCAAGAACATGATAATATTCTAGGCATGTTAATCAAAATGATGAGCTTCCTTTGAATTCTGTTGCAATGCTAAGCCTCGGCAATTTAAAATTTTTCAGTTTTGCATCGTGGAAGCTTGAAGTGTTTTCATAAGTTTCTAGGGATAGGAGGGTGGCTGAATTTAAGAAATTTCATAGAATACCCATATTAAATTTCACTAGAATATGCGTCAGATTTATCACTGTTTTTTGCTAAATTCAATAATGTGTTCACTGAGTAAAACCAGTGATTTAACCTTGAGTCAGTGTGGGGCCAGGCTGGGAGTGGCCAGGTGCTGAATATTAATAGATCACTTGGGAGCTGATGGTGGATACAGGTGCTCAGGATGGGTTTCCACAGCAGTGAGTGCAAGGCAATTGAGCAAGAAAAGCATGTTCTGTCAGGAAAATCCACACCTCAGTGGCAGGCTGGGTCTTGGTGGATGGGACAATAGTAATGGAGAGAAGGCTCAGATGGTAGCAGGCTTTAGCAAGCAGTTTCAGAAGTACAGACAAAATGTTCCTATTACTGACAGAAGTTAACATAGCCATAATTTATCTTACTATCTTCAAGGCATTCTGAAATTATTAAAAGCCAATAAGGTTTGTGTAATTATTACCATTTTATAGATGAGGAAATTGAGATTCACACAAGTAAAGCAACTTGCTTTACACAAGTAGTCAATGTGTTTGCACTTCTAACTTGGGCTGATCCCTTGGAACACAGTGGGTGAAAGATGCGAAGGGACTAGGACAGTGGGCATGAAATCAACTAAGGCATTCAAATATAAAGGTATCAGGTAGGGTGTGGTTTCCACAAAGTAGAGAGGGACAAATGTTATAAACTACAAGGTTTTTTTCTGTTAAGCATCTCAGGTTATTTTTCTAGCCAATCGGCCTCATTGGTCCTTTGTTCCTGGAGAAAATTTGTTATATAAAGTTCACATCTTTCCCCATTGTTGTATTCTTTCAGGGTACAAATATGAATAAGATTGGCTCAACTTCTGCCTTTAGGAAGGTCCTTTTCTGGCAGGGCACCCCACACTAAGTGCAGAGAGAGGTTCTCCTCAGCTTTTCTCTCCTCTCTCTCTTTCCCCCAGCGGGCTATGCTACTTTCAAACAAGCAGGCAGGTTCCTTCCATTTTAGTCTTACTATTAAAGAAACAGATGCCAGAGCAATTATGACTAAGCTACCTACCCTGTGGAGTTCTAAAAGTCTATATGTTCCATATGTATATTTTAATAAGGTATGTGTGAGCATCCTATACTCTATTCTTGCTCCTGAGTGGGGTGCATCAAACAGTGTGTCCCCTCAACCAACTTTTAGTAAGGGCTGTGGCAGCCTCTGTCCACTCACTGCACTGAAAGTGCAAATCAAGGTGTCAGAGAAGAGTTAGCCTCACAGCACAGTGACATCACTGAAAGCCTCAACCCAGGGCTAGTGGGGATTAGCTCTATCCTCCACCCCCACTCCATTAAATGACCCACGACACATTTCCTCACTCCACCTGGACGGTTGGAGAGGAATCTGTCCTCATTCATTTTTCCCTTGTGATTGGCCTGAGGTGGGACTGAAACTGCAGGTGGAATTCAAGTGTCCCCAAGTGTGAGGGCTGGAGGGCTGGAGGGCTGAAGGGCAAGGAGCCAGGCAGGTCATTACAGTTATGATCCCACAGTTTTCCGGTACGGTCTTAATTGCTACAGATTTCCTTCCAAATTAATGTATGGAGAAGTTTTTTTTAATATGAATTTTTATAACAATGTACATGGTTAAATGAAACATTTTATAGAAAGAACATTTTAAGGTGATACCTGTTTCACATGAGCGTAATGACAGTATAATTTCATCCTCTTTTTCTTGAGCTTTTTAAACCATTGGATAACCAACTCAGTCAAAATAACATCTTTCAGGTGTTGTCTCCCATTTGAACACCTACTTTTTTTTACAGTTTTTTGTTGTTGTTCAATACAGTTGTCTCCATTCCCCCTCACAACTTTCCCCACCCCAGTCCCTACTTTTAGTCACCTACTTTTCTTTATGATGTTTTCATAGATCAGAAGGTTACTTTTCTTTACATTTCTAAAAGTACTTAGTTATTTAGAAATCTTTCAGAATAAGCATTTTTAAACCCTGATTGATTAGATTGTTCGATGCTAGGAATAGCTTAAGAAAACATTTTTTTTTCAATATCTTGCATTTTAATAGCATCATGGACTGCAAACTTCCAAAACATTCTTCTATGGTATGGCTTGTATTTTGTCTCTGGATAAGTAACAAAGGAGACTGGCATTTATATATGCGTATTTGTGCTACCTTAGTTGTATTTGTAGAATACAAATTAGAATTTTCAGAACATGCTGGTATTATATAGTATATCAGTGGCAAATAGTGAAAAGATTTACTTTTTAAAATAATTTATTTAGCTTACTCTTACATGTTTTATGTCATTTAAGCCTTATAATCACTGATCTTCAGCTAAGTAAAATGACATATGAGAACAGATAGCTGGCAAATATCACAACTGGAATTCAAAAGCGTGTCTTCTGAGTCTGTGCCTATTATTTATTTCAGCATAAGCATTTTTAAAGCTACCTACTGACAAGTACTCCGATTCAAAATGACTAACATGATTTCTCTCAGATAAAGCAGAAGGGAGTGGGGAGGGTTGTAGGAGAGAAGAATGGGCATCCCATGGGATGGAAACCCTGATCGTGGCGTTAGCTTCTTGATGATGATGTTCACATGACTCATGATGCTTTGAAGTTACCAGGGAACTATGCTTTCTGCTTCTCTGACTGGGGTAAATCATCTTCTTTGAGCAATCCACTAGGTGCCAGGGGACAAGCAATGCCATAGGATATAAATTAATAAAGGACACAAATAGGTGATGTATCAAAAAGATGTATTACAGCTTTTAAATGTATCAAATGATATACAAATTATAGCAATAATGAAGTGTCATTGTTCAGATTGGGAAAGCTAAAATTTTTCTAATGCAGTATTTGCAATAATGTAAGGAAATCATGAATGTAATTTGACATATCTTTTAAAAATTGGCAATTATTAATCGGAACATTGAGAACACTTAGTATTTGAATTTTACTTCTGGGAATTTATCCCATAATATATGAACATATGCAAAGTGACATAAATAGGGGAAATATTTACAACAATCACAGAATATTTTTCTGAATATGGGACTAAAATAATTTATGGAACATCTGCAAGATGTAATATTACAAATATATATACGCACATATATACATATGTAGCTACCACATAGGAGAGTGTGTGCATATATACACATACATATACGTACATATGCATATATGTACATGTATACACATACATGCACACATGTGCGTGTGTACATGTGTGTGTGCGTGCATGTGTATATATGCATACATATACTCTCCTATGTTGTAGATATTCATGTGCTGCTAATGATGTATTTTGGAGGTTTTTAAGTGAAAAACAAAACTGTGAAAAATAGTATTTTAGCACATAGATTCATAGAATACTCTGGAAGCATATAGAAGAATCTTTTAAAGTATTGTTGCCAAGAAACTGGAAAGGATACCAAAAGTCAGTGGTGATGGAGATATTTACATTACATTCTTTGTCTTCTTTCCTTTTTTCACATTTACATGTATTTTAATTTTTAAAAAAAGTCAATGTCAAAATATGCAAAAGATGCAAATATTTAGTGTTGTGCTAGTTAGGATTCTAAGATGGTCTCCAAGACCCCTACTTCCTGTGCATAGGCCCTGTGTGATCACAGGCGATGCCCCTCAATGTGGTGGATGTTATTCCAGTGATTAGGTTGTATCATATGGTAAAAGTAAAGGGGTTTACAGATGTAATCAAAGCCCCTAATCAATTGACTAAGTTAATCAAATATGAGATTTTTAGGTGGGCCTGGCCTAATCAAGTGCACCCTTTAAAAAAGGATTTGGGGGTCATAAAGATATTCCTACTGGCCTTAAGGGGCCTCTGTGAATAGAACTTGAGCACAGCCTTTATCTGCTGAGAGTGATCCTTAATGGACACCTCGATTGTGCCCCTGTGGCACAGAGGAGAGGACCCAGTTTAGTGCTGGACTCTTAGACCATGGAAATTATGAGAAAATACATTGGTGTGGTTTTCATTCACTAAGTCTCTGGTAATTTTTAATGAAATTATAAAAAATGAATACAATTGAGTACTTACTATGCACCAAGAAAGTAGGTTTAAGCATGGCATGGTAAAGAAATTTTTCCCTTATTGCCAAGGAGTAAGGAACATTGAAGTCCATAAACTAAATTCTCGCAATACAGCACCCATGCGTGGGGATATAGTGGGGACCACAGCATGTGCCAAACTGGAGAGTGGACAGTGAGGGAGCAACCTTGCCCTGCCTATTTCCATACAGATTGGTTAAATTTAACCTCTCAGAAAACATTTGTATTTATGCTGTCATCTTAGCTGTTACTGTAGAAAACACCTTCCCTTGAGGGGGCCAGTTTTGATGGACAGGCAGCAAAAGGGATGGGAGTCAGTCTCACCACCAGAGCAGTCATGGCCTGGAAAAATCAATAAGGGGCAGAGTAAGTGATAGCAGCTGTGAAAAAGTAAAACTGTAAATATGGTTTACACAGAATCATGGTTCTAAAACTTATGTCTCGATCACCTGCTACACTTCAAAAAATCATAGTTTTTCAACTCGAAACAATCCCAGTAAGTATGATTGAGAAGATCTAGAATGAGGCACAGAAATTAGCATTTTTAACAGGAACATTAGGTGATTCTGATGCAGGGGTCTAGGGACCACAATATGAGCAGCACCATATTAGAGATATGGGACTTATCCATTGGTGACAACCTATCAAAGGGACATGCACCCAGATAGACTGAGATAAAGAAAAGGAGCCCTGGCTGGTGTGGCTCAGTGGACTGGGTTCCAGCCTGCGAACCACAGGGTCACCGGTTCCATTCTGTCAGGGCACATGCCTGGGTTGCAGGCCTGGTCCCCAGTTGGTGGCACATGACAGGCAACCACACATTGATGTTTCTTTCCCTCTCTTTCTTCCTCTCTTCCCCTCTCTATAAAAGTAAATAAAGACATATGTATTTTTAAAAAGGATGTAAGTCTATGGTGCTTTGGAGAAGGAGACTCTGGGGAATTCAGTCTTTTGAATAAGAGAATTATCCTCTCTATACTAAAGGAATTTTATTTGGAATTCATATATATATATAAATATTCTACTCTCTTGCATTTAATAAAGGTGTTGTGAATAATCAAATGTAATGATGTAGCCCTGGCTGGTGTGGCTCAGTGTATTGAGCTTCAGTCTGCAAACCAAACCAGATTGATCCAGTTGCTAGTTCGATTCCCAGTCTTGGGCACATGCCTGGGCACATCCCCAGTAAGAGGTGTGTGAGAGGCAACCACACATTGATGTTTTTCTCCCTCTCTTTCTCCCTCCCTTCCCTTCTCTAAAAATAAATAAATAAAATATATTTTTAAGAAAATGTATGATGTGTATACAGTTTTGAAGAGAAAAGATGTTATAATAACATTTTAATGTTATGTAGTATTATGAAACTGTCTTAAAATGTTATCTTTCTCCATATGGCTTTGACATTTCATGGTTAAATAACAACACCTTTATGCACATAGAACCATTATTTATCCTTAACAACAAGAATAATTTGCTTATCATTTGTGTGAAGGTGAGTACTGGCACTCTGTGAGTCTAAATAAATTGATTAATTGAAACAGTTATTTATTTTTTTCATTCTTTGTTCATACATATTAGGTAAGAACATAATATGTGCCAAGCACACAAAGGGATGTCTTAGATTTGTCAGCAAAGTATTGCCATGCTATCTATGTATGCATAGAAAATACATATACAAACCTTAAAGGAACAAAAGAAATGTGAATTCTAAGAGGGTGGGAATTAAAGGAAGTCCTCATAGAGGAAGAGGTAAGGTATATATTAGCAAAGACATGTCTCTTAAAAACTCTGGGAATTTGTTTCAATTAAAATGCTTTTGATGACAAAGAACAGAAGACCCATCTAAAATTGTCTTAAATAATGTGAAAATTGTCATCCCTTATGATAAGATTGGAGGCAGTCAGTCCAGATTTAATTCAGTGTCTCTGAGGATATCACCAAGGAGCCAAGTTTCTCTTTTGACCTTGAGTTCTTCTCCTAAAAGTATTTAGAATATCACACCTCCCAAGTATCAACCAAGAGTAGAAACAGAGAAATTCCTGTCTTGTCTCTTTGCAAGACTGTCTCCTATGGATCAGAGGGTCACATACTTATGCTAAAAGTGATCTCTGGCAAGAGAATAGGCTAGGAGAAAAATAAAACTATGTATAAGGCTTAGATTTACCATGGCCATCTCTGGGAGCTGTTAAGGGGCCCAGTGCCCCTTTCTCAACTCCAAGTATTCAAATGGTGTGTGGAGGGAGGGAGGGGGAGAGAGAGAGAGAGAGAGAGAGAGAGAGAGAGAGAGAGAGAGAGAGAGAGAGAGAGAGAGAGAGAGGAGAGGAGAGAGAGAGGAGAGAAGAGAGAAGAAAGAAAGAAAGAAAGAAAGAAAGAAAGAAAGAAAGAAAGAAAGAAAGAAAGAAAGAGGAAAAGAAAGAAAGAAGAAAGAGAGAGGAAGGAAGGAAGGAAGGAAGGAAGGAAGGAAGGAAGGAAGGAAGGAAAAATTAGATGTTTATTTTTCAAAGGAAAAGAGACTGGACAACTGTTAGAGTCAAACAGAAATTTCAGACAATGTATAAATGAATGGAACCACTAGCAAGTATGCGCATTTGGAAAACTGCAACTAATTCAATATAATTGGCTCATGTGGACCAAACCCAGCTTGACAGCGCATGGATCAGGGAGAGTCTCACATTTATCCTAAAGCAAACAGGGAACTAGGAAATAACATGCTAAAACTTGTGATCTAGAAAGATCACTCTGGAAAGCAGATCAACAGAAGAACAATATGAAATGAAGTTCAGGTGAAGGGTTATGCCCTAAAGTATTGTCGATCTATGTAGAGAAAAAATGTATGGTTCCAGAGCTACTTGAGAGAAAAAATTAACAGAATTTAGTTACCTATTACATGCTGGGAAGAATGATAGTTAAGTCCGATCTCAAGTACTGTTGAGCCCCTTTGTTTTATCTACTTGTACATTAAAAATGTACCGCAAGAGGTAAAAACAAAATATTCCTATCTAGAACAGACAAAACACTGATTTAATTAGGTGAAATTGTTTCAAAGATGATAATGGATAAATGTATTTAATGTTTGTGGCATAAATAAGTCACACATTTCTAAAATTTACCATATATAAATATAATGTTAAAATATTCTAAAACTATTGATTCTTTGTTGAGCATCCTAACTTTAATTTCTTTGACCAGAAATATTTTAGTTATTCCCTGCCTTAAAAAAAAATCAAGTCTAAAAAGGAGAAAGAACTTGGAATTGTGGGTGTGAGTGGGAGTGGGTGGGGGTGGAATAAAGTATGGGGGAAATGGTGATGGAAATGTAAAGTAATCAATTAAATCTAGCCCCTGTTATAGAAAAACACAATTTTAAAATATGCATTCTAGGTAAAATTTTTTGATATTTTTTCAAGGTAGATTTGCATTATTAACAATTTTTTTTCTAGAAAATGCTAAATACAATAGAATACCATTTTCTTCATAATTGCTTGTCTTTATATTTTGGAAGAAATTATTTGATGCTGAAAATCATTTGTGTTATTCACTGGGGACCCATCAAGTCCTTAGGGAACCTGGGTCCCTCTTAATGGGAATAGCCTCACACTTGGAACTTAACTAGCGAGGATAGGAGTGAGGCTGTAATCTGTGTATTTCTTACAGAGCTTTCTGTGAGTGAAGCAAAGTAATCTGTTCAAGTATCAGGCTCATGCATGACCTTTGACTCACTGGTGCAAGCTCCGACCAACTATCCTAGCACCTGAAGGCAGAATGGAGAATTCCTCCATCAAAGTCTGCTTTACAACTTATCTAGCAGAAAATAACACTCCCTGTGAGAGACCACTTAAGTTGCAGGAACTATATTCTGTGAAAATCTGCCTTTGTAAATTCTTAGAACTAAAAATTCTTTCCACAATCAAACAAGGCAGCCAAACAAGACCCACAATAGAAATCCAGTCATTCATCAGGGCAATTATCTACAGCTAATTCCTGTAAGTTTTTTAACTTACTACATTACTATGGCCCTTTTTCCCTCCTCCTGAAACATTTAAGAAAATAGCCTCCTTTTCATTCATTATTTCCCGAATTTTTTAAGAAGTTTGGGTACTGCGTAAACATCACAGCAACTATTTAGATTACTCAAAACATATTTCCATAACAGATTCACTGATTCAGTACTCACTGAGATTATTGAAAGTGATTATTTTGCAGGGAAGATTCTCTATATTAACAGCTCTACAGTTTTTACAGACTTCACTCCCCACAACCAACAGCCCAGTTGTGAAATAGTTTTTTTGAAATCTCATGTACCTAATAGAAGCTAGTTAAAAGAGTGAAACCATAGATAATAGCTAAAAGTTTAAAAACAGGAAAAAATCTTTGTATTAAATATTGAAATGTAACTTCCTCTATATTTTGATGTAGAAGTTTGCTATAAAGTCAGTCCTGGAGACCAAGACAACAGCTGAGTTATTTTATATGTTTATAGTTACCTTGTACAACAGTCTGTATCAAACTGTTCCTAAGATTGCTGAGAAGCTGACATGACCCCTCAAAAATAGAACCCATAATGCCTTTACCTTCAAAAATATTTTAAAGACTTTTTTTCTGAAATAAAGGCCCAAACTGCGTCAACTTATTGGAAACATCTGATTTTGTGCACTCTACATTAGTTATTTTGACTTTTCTAACAAAATTTAACCCATTTTCCCACCTTTGGATTAGACTATTATGCTGATTGTAATAATATCTACATATATTAATCTTAAATTTTACCCTCCAATATGCTACTGAACAACATTTAGTGAATAAAATGAAATTATTTTCATGGCTTTGCTATTTCTTATGCTATAATAAAGGAAAACTTTTCCCAGTTTAATGAAAAAGAAACTTGGAAGTCAACATTAGTACATAGCTTTGTAGAATACAATTTTACATTTTATAATAATATAAATAGTTTAAAAATCATGAAAGTGTATAAACATTACTTTGGAACTAAAACACTTTAAACTTTCTACTCTTGATCTGTTTTGATTATACCATTTCTAGAATCATTTTTATTTTGTCAGAATTAGCCTTTAACTTTTACAATTAGATAAACTCTCTCTTCTCTAAAAGATTTGATTCTGGCTTCAGAGGAACAGATTTTTAAATATAATCCCAGACATGAAAACACATGTAATATATAATATTGCCTTAAAATTTATACAATTTCTACATTTGTCTTAAGGAAACACGAAGGAGAAACAAGTGTTTGTAGTCATGACTCAGTGTCAGAGGGAGTTAGCAGAGGCTGTGAGCTATCATTGACTTCATTAAAGGAGATTAAGTTCCCCGGGTTTTGTTTCTACATCTATAAATGGGGAAGGCAATCCTTACCTTAAGATCTGATAGGTGTGCAAAAGGGGTAAGAAGAATTTTATAGAAAATAATGATTATTTAAAGGGTATCAGAGTACTTGGTACATGTTATGACATGGTAACTCTATTCATGTGCATCTTCAACACAGGAAAATTATTAAAGCTCAAATCTATTCAAATCTAATGTTTAGATAATTGTATACTCACAAGGGTAATTATGTTACTGTTTAATCTTTAAACAGGACTGTGCATCTTGGGATTATATAAACAATATCAACCATCGCTTTTATACAATGACAAGAGGGTCTGAAACACCCAAGTTTGTGAAAGACCTCTCTTGTCTTTTGTGCTAATTGCCATGTCCAGGTGTTGTTTATGCAGAGAGAAACCCTCAGCATCAGGAGTTAGAATTCACAGAAGGCTTGAAGTTACAGGGAATCACGTATTCAGAAAAGATGGTGTGGCCTTAGAGAATAAGCTTTAAGTACAGTTTTTAAAGGATATGAACAATGATGTTTGGAAACTCTCTGCACTTTAAGGGAATAGGAAAATCATGAAAATAAATCATTCTCTTAAGCAAGTTTTGACAGTGTGTATAGTTAATATACATTAGAACTGTGGAGGACATTTTGCTAAGAATGAAAAATAAAAACAGGCAACATGCTTTTCTCTCTGAGTGCTGATCTCACTTCACCTTCACCTGGACAGGTGAGTTTAGTCATTGTCACTTGCAAGAATGGGGCTTCATAGCACAGACATAGTATTGACTGAAAGAAGCCAGACAAAAAAGAGTATAGACTATCTGGTGTTGCTTACATGGAGTCAAGAACCAACAAAACTAATCTTAGTGATTGAATTCAGAAAAGTGGTTATTTTTGTGGAGAGGAGTGGAGAACCACAAGAGAGCCTTCTAGGGACTGGAAGTGTGGTGGTTACACGGGTGTGTACATAAATAAAAACTCACCAAGCTATAGAATTAAGATCTATGCACTTTACTGCTGTGTATTTTATACTTTAAAAGTTTAAAAACATGCCTTACAGTGCTTGAAGCATCCTTTACAATGTGATAAGACTTCTGTGACTATGGAATGATTTTTATTCCTGATTGCATTTTTTGAGTATATATATAAATGTGATTCTTTCCTCCATAGAATAAAAAATAATTAAGGTGTTTGAAAAAAATAGCACACAATACTGTATAGATAGCAGTTTATTAATAAGATATTTTATGAAGATAGATTTTGTAGCACTTTTTCTCATCATTCTTACATTATTTTTATTTTTCTACCTGAAAGAATTTATTTATTACCTAGAATTCCTATTTGGTGAGCAGAAAGACAAGTAGAAAAAGCAATTGGTACTTGTATTGCATTCTAGAGCACTGTTGTCCTGTAAAACTTTCTGTAATGATAGAAATATTCTATGTCCAGGCTGTCCAATATAGCATTCACTAGCCACATGTGGCTATTAGTACTTGAAATGTGGTTAGTGTGACAGTGAACTCAATTTAAAATTTTAATTAATTTTAATAATTTACATTTAAATAGCCAAATATAACTAGTAGTTACCATGTTGGAAAACTTAATGCTAGAGCTTAAAAGATACTTTCATACATTTTCTTGTATCTTAGAACAAACCTACACGAATTATGTACGTTTACAAATGTTAAAACTAAAGCCAAGGGTGGCAAACAGATTTGAGAAAGACCCCACAGGCATCAAGAAGCAGCATTGGAATTATAATTTTTTTCATAATATACTTTACAGGATATCTGGCTACTTATGGTCTCTATCACCTCCTTTTCTACCACTTAGTTACCCTGTGGGGGAATAAGTGCATTAAAAATCAGCTAAATTCTGTTTTTCCTCTGTGGACTTTCCTCATATGGCTGATTACTTGACATTGGGAAGTATATTTCTAATATTTAACCTTCATGCATACAATATGTCATAGGGAAATACAGACAGTTATAACCCCCTGTGATGTGTCTAAATATGAACTGTTTCTTCAGCAGTTGGCGAGTCAGACATGAATAATCTTCAAGTTGTGACACCATACCCACACACAAAAAAAAAATTATTTAATTCAAAATTGCTCTAAACCTTCTACTTCTACCTTCTACCTATAAGTACAGGTTTACATGTAAGCTTATTCCCGAAATGCCTGTGCATGATGCCTTTTCCAATTGTCTAGCAAACATGATCCCTAATTCCTTTTTATACCACTTTCAAAATTGTGTCTCTTTCTACTTTGTATGATTTTTCAAATTTTATGTATACTGTACTTCTTTTCTCTGAGACATGTGATATTTTAAGATAGGAATAGAATCTTGTTCATTTTTTGTATTTCTCTTTAAAGTCCTTAGCATAGTGCATTTCACACAAAATAATTCAGTAAATATTTGTAAAAAACACTCAGTATGTTTCCATAGTCAGTATTCTAGTGAAGAGATGCATGACTAAAGAAATATATTATACACAACTTCTTAAGAGTATCAATATTAAAGCTTAGCAAACCATTTTAAGTTTGTCCAGAAATGTATATTCAAGCAAATTAAAATTTTTCACCTCTTCAAGACATGCCTGCTTAATAAAACTCAATTACCTCTGTTTTCTTAGTATAATGCTGTTTTGACAAGGGATTATTTTAGATTAAAAAAAAGAAAACAGAAACTTTTTTTGGCAGTTATACCCGGCAACTTTATTTTTATTTCCACAATAAGTAAAAAGAAAAACCTTGTAGATTTCATTTATTTTTGTATTAATATTATATTATCTCAGGTCTTTACTTTTTGTTAGTGGGTTTTACTAACTGAATGTCACTGTGTTTTGTAAGAAATTCCCGTCATCAAGTCCTTTGAAATAAAACAAGTCCATATGCCATAAGAATGACATTAATTCCATCAATGCTGTAAAATGAAATGTGGTTACTGTGAACTACATAACACATTTTAACAGTAGTAGAAAACATCATATTTAATATTACATAGGAAAAAGACAGTAATTTGTCATCTCCAAACTTCAAATGCTTTAATGGCTCTTAGATTGAATCTTAACCCTCTCCAGATGTATCACAAGCTTCATATCACCAGAACATCATTCATCTCTAATGTCACACCCGTTTTTTTCTTGGTTGAACATCACAAGCGTTGAATTGTTCTTTCGGCTTTTTAGAAGGGCTTCTCTGAAGACTTAGCATGGTTAGCTTCTTGTCTCACTTTAAATATCACTTCTCCAGACGCCTCTCCTTCAGGCCACGCTCTGAAACGAGTGAAGAAGCCTCTCCCACACAAGTCCAGCTCGCCTTTCCCTCGCCGCTTCAGCTGGACCTTGAGCTTCCCGTGGACCCTGGAGCCAAATTACCTTCCATAAATAATTCTTCCGTTTGTGGCCATTTAATTGAAGCCAGGGGAGACTTCCAGCCAAGATGGAGGTGTAGGTGAACACACTGTGCCTCCTTGCACAACCAAAATTAAGGACAACAAAGATTTCGAAACAATAAAACAACCAGAACTGATAGAAAATTGAACTGTACGGAAGTCCAACAACCATTTATCCAGACCGGACTAGAGGGGCCTCCGCAACCGACCGGAGGCGGCCGCGCGACCGGAGGCGGCTCCGCAACCTACCGGAGGCGGCCGCGAGACTGGAGGCGGCTCTGCAACTGACCGGAGGCGGATGCGCGACCGGAGGTGGCTCTGCGACCGGGTTGGAAGCAGCCCTGCAGCCAGAGGCGACCCTGCAACTAGAGAAGGGGACTCTGGAAGACCCGGAGCTCACATCTGTGATCCTGGGGTGAGTGCGCGCAACTCGGGAAACTCTCGGAGCCCACGCCCGTAGTCTCAGGCGGGCGCCTGCGCCCTGTAGGAGACCTGGAGCTCACAGCAATAGGCTCGGGGAGGGATGGATCTGTAAGAGATTCCAGCTGAAACCCATAAACTCTGGAAAGCTCGCCCCCTGCAGGAGGCTCAGAAATCACACCCAAGGCCCTGCATGGAGAGTACGCCATTAGCCCTGGAAAAAGTGCTGGGCTGGCACTGAGGACAGTAGCCCAAAGCTGACTGAGTGAGGAACAGGGAGAAAAGCGGTACAAGTCGCCTCGCAGCCTGCTACAGCCAGCAAGTCCAGAAAATCCAGTTTGGCCTCTGTGAAAATAGCAAGAGATTTTTTTTTTTTTTTCTTCTTATTCTTTTTTTTTGGGGGGGGGGTGTTTTGTTTTGTGGGGGTTTTTTTGATACTTGTTTTTTGTCTGCTTAGTTGGGTTTTTTGTTTGTTTGTTTGTTTTGGTTTGTTTTTCGTTTTTGTGGGGTTCTTTTTGTTTTGTTTTGGTTAAATATCACTTCTCCAGAAAGACAGCTCTTGACCAGCCAGCCTAAAGCAGAATTGACACTGCCCCCAATTCTCCCCACCCCCACCTCTTTGTAATGCATCAGACATTTATCTGGTTTCATTTACAGTGTTTTTAGATGAGTAATAGCAATTCAGAATTATACTGATTTACACAACAGTGATCACTGGCCGATGTAACTGAACATCCAGAGGCAGGTGGAAGTCAGCATCATTTCACAAGAGTTTGTTCTGTTTTGCTGGGATTCTCTCAGTCGCACAGGGATATGGCAGCAGCTGTAGGCATCCCAGCCAAAGGAAGAAAGAGCCATACTTTTCTCTTTCTCTTAAGAGTGAGCCATTTTCCCTATAGGATTAGAATAATGTTTTTTTCTCACGGTTCATTGGCTCAAATTGTATTTCATTACCATCCCTGAACTAACATCTAAGGCCAGGTTAATCCAAAGACTGCTTTACTAGGTTTGGGTTGTTCCACCATTGGCTTCCAAGAAATGAAATTACTTTTAGGACAATTGTGTAGTGCCTAGTGCTACAGGATACGTCAGCTTCCCCGAAGGTGTATGAGCCACATAGGGAACAAGTAACCCCAGAAAAAGTCAGAGCAAACAGGTAGTGGGGAGGCAAACGTAACATATGCTACAACATAGTTCTATCTCCTCACAGCAAATGTTTCCATCTAAAGTTATTTATAGAATTTTTAAATTAATTTGGCTTGTCTCCCCTAACAAAATTTGATTTCCATGAGAACAGGGATTTGCTATGTTTGGTCTACTGCTGTGGCCTCAGAGGCTAAGTTTGACATGGCATGTTACTAAATATCTGTTGTTGAAATAAATAAAGATCATGTTTCCATTCTATTTGTGTTTTATTGTCCTAGAGAAATTCTACTCATTGTCTGAGTCTTACCTTTGACACATCACTTTCTCTACACACCACTTTCTCTACTAAAATTTTACTGACTTACCAAATTTGGTATCACACAGCATCACAAAAATTGTGTATTCAATAATCTCTGTCTACCATGAGACCTTTAACTCCAAGACATTGGTCTCCCTTTCTAATTCAGTCACTGTTGTTTTGCCAATGTTTAGTATTATTTCTACAACACAACAGGTATTCTCTATACTTGCTGAATAAAGAAATAAATGAAAGAAATAATACAAATAGGTTCTGTTTGAGAGTGTTCTTTCTTTCAATTAATCTTAACTTGGGGGGAGAAAAAAGTCCTGGAATTGGTTTAGTATTTTATTATGGCAAACCTGTTGTGACAATTTAAGGTTGCAAAAGCCTATGGTCACCATAGATAATACATATAACCTAAGAAATGTGTAGAAAACAAGCAGATGAGTGACAGTGTTGGTACCTACAGAGAAGCCTGCTGAGGTTTGGCTGGACCTTACTAAGGAAGATGTAGTCCTGGGAATCTGTCAATATGCCTTTAATAAAAAGAGCCTTCAGTGATGAGGAATAAAGAGGTCTTCAGAGAACTTATGCAAGTGGAGAGTTTATTAATTTATGATGACAAATGACTGACATAAATTAGAGTAGTAGAAGTCCAAATTATCAGAGCATTCTTTCCCAGGGTCCTTCTATGTGGGAAGTGTGCTTTGGTAGGTGTAAATTAAAGAAAAAAATTCTATCTATCTCAATTTATCATCTATCTGCCATAATTAAGAAATATTAAAATTTGTTTCCAGTATATAAATAACTTGCCTATTGTGTAAATATAAAAGTAGATTGACCAAGACAAATTTTAGCCAAACTATTTGGGAAAATTTCTCATTGTAGAAAAAGCTTTGTCAATTCAACCAGAATAAGTACTTGAATAAATAACAAGGGTATCACAAAACTCTGCTGGAATATCCTCTTGCTTTTTGTTTCAGTCTTGTCCCAATAATCCTAAGCTTATATTCCACTTTACACTGTTATGTATAAATACCATTTTGAATGCCACAGTTTTAAATACCAATGATACAAACCTGTTGCTGCAATAGCTTCCATGAGTAAACACAAAATTTAATCGCCTTCATACTTTTTTGTTTTGTTTAGTCATTTAGGGCCAGCAGACTTTTCATTGTGTGATTTTTTACTTAAGACTTCTATGTAACCTTTAAAATATACTTTATTTGAGCCCCAAAGAAGGAGCACTGTGACATTGCATTTCATTTTATTTTCTGTACTTGCCTTTGTCAAGATATCTACTCAGGTTTGTAATTCCATAAAACTTTTGATGTCAACTCATATTACCAGCCATTTTTTCTCTTGCTTTATTCAGCTGGGCTCCTTGTCAACTTGGAATTCTGACAACTGTGAAAATACTTTTTTTCCCCTCTCTCTTTGAGTAAACTCAAAAGAGGTGGGTTAATTTTGCTTTGTAGTTTTGGGTATTATTATAAGTCATCCTCAATATGGCATTGCTCTTGAAATAAATATATTCCTTGTTATTTTCACAGAGGTATGTGTTGTTTTCTTTTTCACCTTTTCTTTTCCACAGTCATCTTGATGTAATGAGAGAGATGAACTTTACGTCTAAGTGAACCAATGTAGCATAATCCAAATAACATTGCACAAATAAATTGTTGATTATTTTTTCATGGAAACTTAAATGTTCGTATTTCACTTGGGGATATAAAGACATTTCTATTTTAATAAGACAATGTCTTCTCAAATTTAACTAAATATGAATTTATTTTTTGAAAACACTGACAGGGGATGGCATTACTAAAATGTATGAAACTTGGTACCAGAATGTAGAAAACAGGGCATTTCCTTCTGTCCTCTTTTAACTTACTAGAAGTGAATTAGGATGGTCTCCTAACTATGGTAGAATTAATGAGAACAATTTTCTTTCACGCTGGCTAGTAGTAATCACCTGAGTCAGGAAGAGTAGAAGCCTGATATCAGAACCTAGTGTGCACACACACACACACCAAGGCTGAGCATTCAGTTCCTCTGGTGATTTCTATAAACACACAATTCTCCATGTAAGAGAAACTGAGTCATCAGCACCCCTAAGAGAACTGATTGATAAAAACACTTGTTTTTAGCTGCATATGCTTCATTGGCACACCACTGAGGAATAAATGCACCATTGCTGCCACATCAATGCAGCTGCTGCTGAGACTGCCACTTCTCTTCCCTGTGGGCCTCCAGTCTCAGACTTCCTGCACCATTATCATCATCTCTACCAAAAGGTAAATAAAGGATAAATCTTAAAATATGACATGAAGATGGGAAAGAGTATTTGGAGGAGGATAAAAAGGAAGAAAATGAATGAAGAAAGTTAAATGTAACTTGATAACCAGCCAAACAAGACTGGAGGTGCAAATCGAGGTCACAGTGACATTATTGCCCAAACTTCGCTAGTTTTTCTTCCGTAGCTAGATGACCTCATCATCCCACTTCCAAGTCTTCTCACTGTATGTCATCTCCTTCCATCTACAGCCCCGAGTTCTAAAACATGAAAGACAACACTTTATCATTGCCATGCTAGAGGTACTTCCTAGAAGGGTGATTGCCAAAAGTGTCCAATAAGACAGACTTTATGGGTCCTCCATGGGTACTCCCCAAAACTTCCCCCCAAATCACTCAAGGTTACAGTGACCAGACATCGTGTTTTTTCAGTTTTCTATATTGGCCACATAGTCTAGACTCCTCATATTAGCTGCTAAAGATAGGTATAAACATGGTAGTGAGGACACTATATTAAATTCCCCCCCTTTCTTTTTGTCTTAGAATCGGAAAGAGACCTATCACTCTAGCTAGGCTTAGAGCAGCAGTTCAATTTACTTAGTATCTTCTCTTTCTCTGGGGCATTTATGTACATATCTCAGTTGGATCCTTCTCCCTAATGATGAAGAATGCAGGCCTTGGTATCTTTGAAAATCCTACTCCTCTCTCCTGTCAGAGGCTTAGTGACGTGAAGGACCAATAGACACATGCTGGCTGGTTGTTGTCTCATGACATCTGGACTGATATCAATTTTTGCTTCAGAGCCTCCATTACCAAGTGGATGCCAGCTGTTAACAACCACCACCACCCCAAGACTGTTTATTTAGAAAAAGCATGTTCTCTCTTTAGAGGGCTGCCTAGTACACCTGCCTCTCTATTCTTCTCTCAGTTTCCCTGTGACCCACCACACATTTCACAGCTGAGACTTTTTGATGACTGTCACTATTAACAGCAATTAAAGATGGGGAAATCCAAGATTTCCTGTCTATATCCAGTCCCATACTTTGTTCTCAGCTTGGTGGTGGTTTGTTCAATTGAACGTAGGAAGAAAATAGAAAGTGCCATTTGGCTGCAAGTTCAAGTTACATTCTCCAATTTAATTTTACCCTTGCTAATGTTGATTCTTATCTCATTCATGTATCAATTTCTTTTTTGTGTGTGTGGGAAAAAAATCATTGTTAGAGTCCTTAAATGCAGTTTTATTTTCCTAAATCTCACAACCAGAAAGGGCAACCTCAGATCTGTGTTGATTTGGCAGTTTTCGTAATCATGATATTGGAATAGACAAACATTTCTTAAGCAAAATATGCCAACAATAAAGAACATTGGTAAATTGTATGATACTAAAATTAAGAGCTTCTTTTTGCCAAATACAGTCTCATAAAACAGTGCATGCAACAAAGAACTTGTATCCAGAATAAACATCTTTTTCAAAACCAACAAGTTAATAGAAAAAAGATAGTGCACCCAATAGAAAAATGGGAAGAAGCTGAACAGGTATTTCACAAGAGAATACTGAAAAACCAATAAAGCATATACGAAAAGTACTCAATCTTGTTAATAATCAGTGAAATGAAACTAAATCCACACTGAAATGCCACTACATGCCTGCCAGAATAAAATGGAAAACACTGACACCAACAAGTGTTGGCAAAAATCAATGCCTTGACTGGTTTAAAATCTAAATGGTAGAAATGGTGAGAAGTAAGTTTCTTCAAACTGCAATACATTCTGTTTGTAAGACTGTTGTTCTCTCTCCTAATTTCTCTCTCCTTGGCGGTGCCTCCAACCCATTCTTACTCATTTTATAAGCAGAGTAGTTGAAAGTGCTGCTCTTTGGGGCCTGTCCCAAACCATGCTTTGAGAATATCGCTTCTCCTGCTAAATGGTTTATCATTGTGTTTTTCTACAAAGAGAAGTTCCTCTTTAAAAGAAGTTTTGAATTCAACTCTGATTATTTTCTCTTGTCACTGTTAATGGATGTGAGTCCTATCTTAAATATGTGCTCAATGCATAAGCATGAAGTATTGATGCTTCTTCCTTGATACCTATGAAAGAATAAGTGATTAGTTTACAGAATTAGCAAAATGTTATCTGAGCTCTGTGGTGCTTCAGCTCTTCATTTATTCTCTGAGAGTTTTGTGGGTGCATTCTAGAGGGAAACCAAACAAGCATCCAAAACAAACCAAAGCAAAAGGAAACAACTCTCCCACTTTTCACATTTCTGCTTCAGCTCATTAATTGGGAAACTTTTAGTGGTGGGTAAGTGTCTGCCCTTGTCTCCACATCTCTGCATCTCATTAGTTCTTTCACATGCAAGGAGAAGTAACGTCTTTAATCCAGATAACTAGGAAGAGATTCTGGGAGACATATCTGCCCCAGGCTGTAATTTCCCCGTAGAACCAGCCTACCCACAGGCCACACTTGTTCTCCCGGCTGCTTCCATGAGGTGATCTAGCCAAGCCCTCCCTGCCCTTGCTGTGGCATGTCACCACTGTCCGGGTCCCCAACCTGTGAATGTGTGATTTAGTTTAATTTAGGAGGGAAGGAACAAAATCCAATCTCACTTCAAATTCAATCCTGAAATCCATTTACCACCAATTAAGTTGCTATTTTCCTCCTTATCTAACTTATGTATCTATACATAAGATGCAATATACATAATGCACAAAAATTCACATGCAGAAGCCCTAACCACAATGTGATGGTATTTGGACATGGGCCCTTTAGGATGTGTGGGTAGGTTTAGATGAAGTCAAGAGGGTAGGGCATCATGGGATTGGTGGAATCTTGAAAAGAGATGCCAGAGTGCTTGCCCTTACTCTCTACCTCCATGTGAGGCATAACAAGAAGATGGTCCACATGCCAAGGAATAGAGCCCTTACCCGAACTCGACCTTGCTGACATCATGGTCTTGCACTTCCAGCCTCCAGAACTGTGAGAAGATAAATGCCGGTTGTTCAGATGGCATCGGGTGCACTCAGGGTGATGTGGCCATAGACTAATTGTCAGTTGTTTAAGCCACCCAGCATACATTTTTTGTTGTTGTGACAGCCCAAGATGACTAAGACATTTAATTTTTTAAATACATTAACAGAATTTTCCAGCTTCATGGTAGAGAGCAAGCAGCTTTAAGCTTTTGAGCTTTTGAGATTTTTATGGAGCAAGTGACTTATTTTATGCAGAAATTTGGGTTTTCACTTATGTAATACCAAAAATGTATAGATGTTTTTCAGTGGTGGAGGGATGTAATTTGGTTATGATTTAAAGGTTAACTGGGGGCGACATACATCAAGAAAAGTGCTGGGAGAGAAACAAGTCAGATCCTAAAGTCATTTCTGATGTAGTATCAGCAGAATTTCTTTAACAATTGAATGGATACCATTATCCTCAATTTAAAATAATGTTAATTTATTTAATTAGATGAAATCATCTTTTCTTTCTGTATTCCTACAATGATGAATGCAACCAGTTCAGATCACATTAGGGCCAGCAAGCTTCTCATGAAGAACCGGCACACAGGACCGTGGACAGCCTCGTGTCTTACTGCAGTGTCCTCAGGCCCCAGGCCACTAGCAATTTGTGTGATAGGGTTATCATTCCTATAATTGATCATTTCTGTAATACCTATATTTCTTTACTTAATGTAATGTTTTCTATACTGTATATTGTAGAGTTGAGAAAAGCTCTCTCCTCTTCCATTGTTATTTTTTCTCTCTACTTTTTAACATAGTGATATTCATATCTAACAGTGAGAACTTATAAGTCATAATGTGGCTTCGAGAAGAGGTGTAACTGGAATTTAAAAGTATCAGACAGAAGTCAAGACACCTCAGTTATGTTTCTGTTTCAGTCTGTTGCTGTGTAATTGTAGAGCATCATGGTATCAGTGTGTCATGTTAGACTGAAAATGACATTCTTAAGGAATCCTCATCTGCCACTCAGTTTTCAGGACTTTTTTCACCCCCTGCAAGCTAGGAAATTTCAGAGTTCCAGTAGTAAAAGCATTATGTTCAAACATTGTGTTATGAATGAGAACGGCTTATCAGTTGCTGTGTTCTATTTATTACATGCAATATCACATTTGATCCTTATATGATTATTTCTAATTTGCCTACTTATCCCCAGGACTTAGCCTGGGGCTCAGCCTATGACAGATGTTCAACAAATGTTTCTTTAACTGAAAATTCAAACCTTCCTGGTTTCCAATTCTTACGTGTGAAATGAGTGTGGTGGAACACACAATTCACAAGGTCCTGGAAGTTCTACAACTAAGCAGAGGATGAGTTGACTAGTCCTGATCTTATCTCAAAAGATAAAATTATACCTTATAACCAGCACAAAAAAGAGATCATGGGGAAAAAAACCTTAATATGATTGCAAGTAGAACATATAACAGCTTCATGAAACTATTCTATATATTCCCTGAAGAGTTGATTATAGTGTGGCTATCAAGAGAATGGGAGAGAACTTAATTTTTTAAACAAAATAGCACAGATAGCTTTCATGAATATATATGTGCATAAGTAATAAATGCCAGGCAAGCAACCATGTAGGCTCTTAAAGGTGACTCAGTCCCTGCTATTAAAACATACAATATGCCCTGGCTGGTGTAGCTCAGTGGATTGAGCGCGGGCCTGCGAACCGAAGGATCGCGGTTCGATTCCCAGTCAGGGCACATGCCTGGGTTGCCAGGCCAGTTCCCAGCAGGGGACATACAAGAGGCAACCACACATTGATGTTTCTCTCCCTCTCTCCTTCCCTTCCCCTCTAAAGATTAATAAATAAAATCTAAAAGAAAAAAAAAATTAAAAAAAAAACATACAATATAGTTAAGGAGCTGAAGCATAAATACATGAAAATTTCCGGTACATTTAGAAAATTATAACATTTTATTGGATTCTAGTGTAAAGTGACAAAGCTGCTTTAGGACTAAGGGACCAGTCCAAGGACTGTGGCAAGAACCATGGTGGAGAGGCCGGGCCTGAGCATCCCTGCAACCCATCTGCAACAAGCCAGGCAGGGCACAGACTGGGAGGTTCTCTGGAATAAAAGCCACCTCTGAGTTTACAAGTTGTAAAATGGACTCAATTAAAATTTGCAAGTTGGTACCATAGGCTGAAATAGTTCTAAGTTTCCTGCCTATGTTCACTGTCATCCAATAGCATAGTATACTTCATACAAAACTTAAAAATACTGTTTTTGAAATCGGTAACAATATTACAATTTCTTGTTTATATCAAATATACTAAAATGAAGGCAATCTATGATTGAATTAGCAAATATGTACAAAATTTTAGGAAATCTTTTCTGGTATCATTACCAAGACTCTTTTGACCTATGTAGAAAAAATAATGTAAACAAAATGTATATGTTATATAAGAATACCTAAGCAACTATTTTGAAGTCAGTAGAAATTTCAATGTTTTTGTTCAATACAGGAAAATTGAGGAACATGTTTTATGTAATATTTTATGAATGTGTACTCTTTACAAAGTATTATGTTCCGTTTGATTGTGTTTGTGTATATTTATATTTTGTTCTTATGACAATAATTTGTGGGATAGATATTATTACCTCCATATAATTGCCTAAATATCTATAAATGTCTATTCTCTCCTTCCACACTTAAAAAAAAGTCTTATTTTGTTCTGAGTGGCCATGAATTCTGCTTAAAATGCTAGGTTTCTCAGATTCCTTTTTATCTAGGAGTGTGTATGTATTGTCTTGCCAAACATGTGTACATGAAAGTAATTCAGTAGAAAAGTATATTAAAAGGAAAAGATATCTAGTATGTAACTCGTAGACCTATTGTTTTTCTCCTTTGTTTTAGTTTTTGAGAAGACAAGTTGAGAAGTGTTCAGTAATATTTTTAGCTCAATAATTATAAAGTATGATTTTAACACTCAGTCTGCAGGGCTTCAGAGCCCATATTTTTAAAAAAGATTTTATTTATTCATTTCTAGTGAGGGGGAGGGAGGGAGAAAGAGAGGGAGAGAAACACCAGTGTGTGGTTGCCTCTCGCACACCCCCTACTGGGGGCCTAGCCCACAACCCAGGCATGTGCCCTGATTGAGAATTGAACACGAGACCCTTTGGTTCACAGTCCACTGAGCCACACCAGCCAGGGCCAGAGCTCATATTTTAAACTCTCCAAGTGCACTGGAAGAATAAAACAAAGGGTACTATAATTGAGATTTACTCAAGTGCTGCAAGCATAAAAGGTACCTTCTAAGGGTCTGTTAGGCGTCCAAAATTTGTGCTGGCTTTCTTACTTTTGTCAGAAGAATCATTCTTCTATTTTTAAAAATATAGAAATATTGTTGCTTATATAATAATATAAAGAAAACAAGTGTTATGATTAGTTGCATTAACATTCATCGAGTCCTGGAGTGTTGGACAGGGAGCCATGGTTGAAAAAAAGACCACAGAGAAATGGCAATAGAGAGGTTTACTACAGGACCTGAAGGAAGTATACAGCCTGCCTTGGAAGGGCCACATAGGGAGGTCAAGACAGTGAGAGAGAGGCAGGGCCTGGGAGCATGCCTTGTAATTGCCCATCAGTGGAATGCTTTGGGGTACTCAGGCTGAAGTCAGACTGGTCAGTTCAAACCAAAACGTGTGGGATTTTGGTAAGACCCATGTAGGTCTTACCTGAAGTATGCGCAAGGAGAAGGCCCCGGGGAGGCAAGAGAGACTGTTGATCACAAGGGCTGTTGGGGAAGTTATATCAGGAAATTACATTAATTTGTGACTTTGCAGGCTGTTACCAAGGGCATCTACTTACAGGAGGGATCTAGTGCTAGTTTAAGGCCCCCAGCAGGCCACTTGGCTGCATAAAATGAGTGCTGAGGCAGCAATACAGTGGTGCAGCTAAACTTACGTCTCCACACTGACTCTGTGCGTATGCACATCTGCAGGAGCTAACATACATGCACATGTACACACATATGTAAAATAACATGGGAAGAAATTCTGTTTATAAATCTCTGTATAAAACTACATCTCATTTTATTTTTAGAAAAGAAAAATATTTCAGTAGTTACTTTAGAAATTATTTTTTATTAACCTGCACAATTACCTGATGCATAAAATTGAATAACCTTGAGAGTTAATCTGGACATTAAATTACATTTAAAGAAACAATGTCATACAAAAATTAGACTTTGATTGAGATCCAATAATTCTTCTAAACTTCTCTAGAATACACTGCTGGTAGAGTATAGTTTTAATACACAGAAAAACTGTTTAAAATTTTTCTCTTTCTATCTCAATGCCTCAACCTACTTTCTCTCCCCCTCTCTCTTTCTCTCAAATCCCCAATACTCACTTTTTACATTTTTTCACAAGCTTTTTCTTATCACTGCTTCTCCATTTTTTTGTGAATCCATCCTCCTTTGTTTTCTTCTGCCTTGTTCTCCACACATTTCAGTGTAAAACTCCTGCTGGACTCCCTATTCAGTGACTGCTTCCTCCACTTACTGGTACACCCCTGAAAATAGGATCCCAGGGAATGGATGAAAGCTGACTGGCGGGATGCATTTCCATTGCTTCCATGGGGATGGGGTGAGGGTCTGTAAACACTTGACTATTTTTGTTCTAGTCAAAGTGAAACCATTCACACTTGTACAGTATATACATCCACAGGATCACCTGGATTCTCTTATAATTACATAGCTTTTTTATTTAATAAATGCATTGTGAGCTTTTTTCTATAATATTACATATCTATATTATTAGTCTTAATGACTACATATTATGTAATTATATGAACATCCCCAAATTCATTTATTCCTTCCTATAAATCTAAGGTTTTTTTCTAGTTTTTAACTGACCAGTATATGTTATTGTTTATATCTTTGTCTCATGTTTCTAAAGTAGGAATTTGGATAAAAACATACAGTTTTTTTTTTTATTTTTACACATACAATTTTTCTTGTAAAAATATAACTAGTTTTTAATCCGTGTAACAATGTAGGAAAGGATTATTTATTCCTCCAGTAATAGGTATCAATGATAGATCTATTTTTATTTTTAACTGCATTTATTTAGTTATTTGCCAAACTGGTAGCATTAAAAATGATTTCTCATTTTTATCTGCACTTATTTGATTAGTAGCTGTTGCATACCTCTACTGTTAATTCTCACAAAAGCCTCAATTAGTTTCTCTGAATCTTAGTTCCCATCCTTCTGAAATATTTCCAATAAATTCTATTACTATGTAGATTCTACCCCCACATTTCTGTGTATTTATATTAATAGGTTGGTTGGATTTCACATTGTTGGTCATTAAAAAAAACACACAGAAATGATTAAATTTAGTCAAATGTGGTGGTGCTCTCAGAGATCTGACTTAACTGAGTACAAACCTAAAACCCTGAGAAAGATTCTTCTGCCAGAAATGGATTTGGAGGAGTGATCTGCATTTTCCAGCTTGTTATGGTGGAAACACTGGCACGGGCAGTTCTAGCACAAGCAAAAATCTTGTGTAGATAAAGCTGTTTATGGAAAATACTAAGCAACTAGCAGATGAAAGCATTTGCATGTTGGCTTATTACTCCCAAGAACAGCTCCCATGGTACGGCATGAAGTTCCCACAACAAGCATTGCACTGAATTATATAGAAGGGCACTTATGCAAAAGAGAGCAAAGTCCAGAACCCTTGCGGCAGAAGACAGAATCCCTCGGCCAAACACCCACTTTAAAACATGAAAATCCTAGTTGAATTGTATTTGTTTGCTTGTTTTACTTTCTTGTGCATGATTCTCAGATCTCTATCACTTGTCCCCATCTCCCCCTGAATTTCCACATGTGCCTTGAACATTCTCATCTGGTTGTTATCCTTTTGCTCTAACTCATCAAGTCTGGAAACAAACCCACAGTTTCTGCCCTCCACCTCTGATCTACGGCTGCACCCACCCCCACTGCCCCCGGCCCACCACCAGACTTGCCCATTTCTATGCAGCATTGTTGTCTCTTTTATTCTGGTTCAAAAATCTCTTCAGTTCTTCCAAACACAACATGTTGTCTGTGTTCTTGTGATTCTTTGTTGTTGTCATTGTTTGCCAGCATCATTCCCTCTTTCTTTTTTATCCATCCCAATGATAATTACCCTAGTATTGATAGTGGTTACCCTACTCCTTCAACAAAAGAAAGAAAGAATGGAGGGAGGAAGGGAGGGAGGGGGAGGGAGGGAGGGAAGAGAGAGAGAAAGGAAAGTTCTTAAAACTGTCCTCCCTGCTTCTAATACATAGCCTGCCAATTTTTTTTTTCTTTTTGAGTTACTGCTTGGTTTATCTTAAAAACCTAAGCTACTTTTTATCTCCCTCTTGGAAATGTGGGGGGAGAGAAAATTATTGGTCCCTCTTCTCACAATGGTCGCACCTACCAAATAAAGGACAAGTTTAAGTGGCATGACATTCAGATCCTTCACAATCCATTACCACGTTAGCTTTCTGTATGATTTCCCACTGTGTTTCTACATCAACATTAAGCTAACCTGAAATATTTAATACTATTTAAATTTTGAATATTTATGTATCATTATCTTTTCCCTTTTAAACATATTATTCTTTCTGTCTCAATAGCCTCCCTATAGCCATCTATACCATTGGATTTCATATTTTAAAGCTAAATTCAAAACCAATGACATAAAATATGGTAGGTACTATCATTGGGCAACATGGCGTCATTATTATAGTGACTTCTCTGGTAACTATCTCTTTCACCATCTGCTGACTCCATTAAGAGAATGTGAAGACTCGGGTATATTATAAGTGCCTTAAAGCATGGAATATCCTGATCCCCATTACAGTAAGCATTTTTCATCCAGTTTTTGGGCCACAGGCCGGTGCTCTAGTATTCCCACCTTTCTCAGACTGAAATTCCCATTGTTGGTGCTATTTCCACAGAACAAGAAATAGAAAGGGCATTAGAGCAGGTGGTCATTAAATATATTTTCTATTTAAGAAGTTCCAAGGAGCAAATGTGTAATTTAAATATCTTCTACATTTTAACGTATATACAGGTAAACAAAAACAATTAAAATTTAAAATTATTTACTGGTAAAGGGTAACTACTTATCAGATAACCTAAAGAATTGGAGTTGCAGAAAACCTAAGAGCAGAAAGGAGTCAGCAATGTGAGCTAAAGTTTCAAGGTTACTCAAGTATCTATGATTCATAAATTATTACCAGGATACTTTTTTTTAAGAAAAAGACATTTTATTAAAAAACAGTTGTATTTTCATGCTAGACAATATCATCATATTTAACTTTTTCTTTACAGCTGTCTCTAGTAGTTTCAAAAGAAAAAGTATGGAGAAGATATATATATTCAAGTAAAGATTATGTAGCCACAGTTAATGAACTATAAAATTTTCATTATTCCAGATCTGCTCCAAATTCTTAAGAAAGACTGGGATGGGGGGAAAGCATGAAGAGCAGAAATATTTGCACTCAACATTGCAATTTACCAAAACATTTCTAGGCAGATGATCACTATAGAGCAGTTGATATGTTTGTGAATGGAACTTACAAATAATTATAATACACAATTTAACCACATTGGTGACATAGTAGCTTGATTTGTCTATACTCCTTTGTACTATGCCTTTAGAGCCTGTATTGATTTTGGTAATTATCTCATGAAGATCAAGTGAGTCCAGGGGATGTAAAGCACAGCATGGGGAATAAGGTCAATAATATAATAACTTTCAATGGTGACAGTTGGTACTAGACTTATTGTGGTGATCATTTTGTAATGTATATAAATATCAAATCACTATGACATACACTTGAAAATAATAGGCTATCACATGCCAGTTATATGTCAATTTTAAAAAAGATTATGCATATGGGAAATACATAAAAAGATCAAATAACAAGATTTCACATGAAAAATAATATAGGATTATAATTTCTAGTTGTCTTTATATTGGTAATAGAACCAGTAAACTGTAAGTTTATGACACAGAGATTTTTTTGAGATAATATGAGGCAGTCAGATGCTAAATTTTCCTATTATCCTCAGAAAGAATCAGATAAATCTTAAGGTGTTTTACCATGAGGACTTTAAAATCTATGAACAGCAGCACATATAACACATCATTTGATACATCCTTTGTCAGTCATAAAATGATACCCCCAAACCCTGTAAATTCAGGCAACAAATTATGGCTAACCAAGATGTCAATATCTCATCTTAAAATCATATGTCAAATAGTTATCATGCTTTTGATATGAAAGAAAAAGTGCAATGAAAAAGTCTGAACTTCACCAGGCTTTGCTGGAGTGTAAAACAGATCTGCTCCAAGTCTTTCGTTTTCCTTCATCAATAAACACAGCTTGTCTGAGGTTACAAAACAATTAGCCTGTAGGCAGAGCCCATCTTTTAGGTAAATGTGATTTGAGAATTGAGGGGAATGGTCTCTTTCTACAGAATACAATCTTTTCTTCCTCTTAATATTGTCATTAGAGGTACATGATTTACCAACCAATGGTTTCTTTGTTATAAATACTAACATTATGTATATAAATATTTTCAGTAATTATGTACTGGTGCTAGTTTAGGAGACCTTGGAGATGATGTAAGTGAGAGGTGATCACTAGGTTACATTGAAAACTATAAATAGGTAGATAATAGATGATAGATAGATGATGATGATAGATGATAGATAGATAGATAGATAGATAGTTAATAAAAGCTGCTAGAATTCTATTCAAAATCTTCCAGCCTCTCTTTGTCTTAAATAAATATTTAAATACATCCCAAACCCTGTGGCAGTTAGCTACTTATATATATCACATCCCCTAAGAAAAAAAGATAAAGAAAAAATTTTAGTAGTCAGTTATATAAGGACGTTAGTTGAAGACATGAGAGTAGACAATTTTATGTAAAGAAAGATAGAAGAGAACCTTGGGGAACAGTTTTATTAAGGAATTAAGAAAAGCCCAATGGTCAGCAAATAAGACAGGAAAAAAACAAAGTAGGACAATAAAGGATATTAGCATCACGAAGCCATAAATAAAGAAGCTGATTTTGAAAGCTATCAAAAGTGTTGAGAATAAATCACAGGAAAAAAAAAACTGCAAAGAAGATGATTGGAAGACCCTAGGTGATTTATTTTCAAGTACATTTCAGAAAAGTGGTGTGATGGAAGCAGGAGTGCAAGGTTAAGGAATTACTTGAGGCTGAGTAAATGGAAACAAATCTTATCAACCTGAATATTACTAAGAAATTGAGAGGTAACAGCAAAGTAAGAGATAGGGCAGTAGTTTAACAAGGAGAGGTTGTTTTTTTAATTTTGTTTTGTTTTGTTTTATTTTATCTCAGTGTACTTGCAGCATTGTATCCCATGAAACTATTTGCAAAGATAACCAGAAAGTAGATATTATGACTGCCAAACTGATGACTACCAGACTAAATATTTAAAATATTCTTTAGAATTAGTATCACTGTTAGCTTAACATAAGTGTTCCTCTTCCCTTTCTCATAAATACTTCCTGCCTTCACCTCCCAATAGGAACACTATTTGGGCTTCAAATAAATGCTTATTGCCTCTCAAAACAACAACAACAAGTCAGTGTAAGGTGAGGGTAAGCCTGGTGATGCAAGTCTGGTAGAATATAACTGAGTAATTGAGAGTGGAGGGGAGGGTAGTAATTGCCATCGGTGGGACATGGCACATCTTTGAATTCCTAGTTCCTGGAACAATTTATGGCTCAGAACAAATATAAGTAAAATGGTTTTTGAATTAAGGCACATAGTGGTAGAGATTAGAGATTAAACCAAAAAGTAGGAAACCCCTTCTGAAACCATGGAAAGTGATAAAAGTACAGGCGAACATAAAAACAGTCTGGAGGTAGTAAGGGCCACAGTGGATCGGAATTTCAAAGTATAGAAATTTATGGCAAAGGAGGAGGTGGGCCATTTTGTGAGACTGAGTAATGGGATAAAGGATGGGAGAGAGGTTAGAGCAGAAACTTTTTGACATGAACCCTGTGGAGAGATAAACAGTGCCCGAGAGTCCGGTTCTAAAATGCACTTACCGATCCAAATGAAATATAAAAGTTCCATCTGTTATACTCAGAGTAAACTATTGATATTTTTGATAGATCTTTATGATCACATCATCTTTCTCCTGAAAATCACTTTGGCTTAGTCTTTAATATTTCATATTATTTATGTTTTTTTGAAGAAATATTTTTGTTACTTAAGAGTTTTTATCTAATTAACTTCTGAAATTTTGAAAGATAATGTCTGATTGCTGTTAATCTTTTATAAATATATATTTTTTTGTTTCTTGAAAGCCAAGAATATTGATAAATAGTATTTCATTTTTGGACAATTTTGTAAATTTAGTCCTTTTAGATTACGTTGTAATTTAAACAGATGGAGCAATATAATTCTATTTTCATATCTACTTTTGGATCAGTTTTTAACTGAATAGTAATAAGACTAGTTTTTCTGTTGCCAGCACTAGATTTTAACCTAATAATGACAGATCAAAGCTATTAGTCTGTCCACAAGATTAGTTTAAGTAGGAAATCTCTCATCAAATCCTTGTAACAGCTGTCATTAAATTCCTGCTGCAGAGTGAAAGGCTGGAGCAGCTGGAAATGAAGAAAAGCAGTTAGGTAAACAATTAGATTTTGACCAGAAATATTTCCTCACTTTCGTCTCCTGACTTGTGACAAGGAGTACGGCTGTGCATGTGCTGTGTCTAGACCATGAGTTGTTGACACTTTGTTCTCAGTTTTATACTTTGATATTGAATTCATATGCAATTAGGCAGGAGACAGCTCTAATCTGAATTTGAGCACAGTAACATGTAGCTGTGTATAGAAAAAGCTCTCTTCACCTGAATGCTGAACTTTTGTTACACTAAGCAATATTTTGAGATAGTACTCTGGAGTTCACATAGAATAGACTGCGGATGAAAGTAGAACCGTGTTTTATTCTAGGCTCAGCTATCATCTTGAAGTATGTGATCTAAAGAAAGGTATTTAATCTGATGTCTTAGTTCATCATCTTTTAAATTCAGGTAATAATAAACACATCATAGGGTTGTTGGGAGGAAGAAATAACACATACGAGTCACCTAACTCATTACCTCACATACCATAGGCATATATATATATATATATATAGAATTGCCCTTTTATGTTTAGAACACAAAATCAGATTAAATTCATTAGATATAGTTTGTTCTGGTTTCATTGGTGTATTTATTTTGCATAACAAAAAGACTAACACTGTGTGTGTGTTAGAAATCACCTTAACAATATGTTACAGAAAGTCAAATTTTGATGTGCAGACATATTGCAATATACTAATTTATAGCATTGTAGGTTAATGCATGCTAAATATTTTAAGTATTAACCCAGTACCTCCTGTAATAGACTTTTCTTTTTACCTATGGGAAAACGATAAGGATTTCAGTACTCTAATTTTCAAAACTGACCTGATTATACATAATTTCAATAATTTGCTTAATATGCATGTTTGATAAATACTAGAATTAAATGTGTTGCTAAAACTTAGAGATTACGTCTATTCAGAGAAAATAGTAACAACTAAATTTCTTGTTTTAAAACTTAACACTACTGCCCTGGCCAGGAGGCTCAGTTGATGGGAGCATTGTCCCATGCACCAAAAGGCTGTGGATGAGATCCCTGTTAGAGCACGTACCTAGGCTGAGGGTTCTAATCCGTACCTGCAGGAGGCAACCCATCAGTGTTTCTCTGCCACATCTCTCTCTCTCTCCCTCTTTCTCCTCCTTTTCCTCCTCTCTTTCTAAAATCAATAAACATATCTTCAAGTAAGTATTAAAAAAAATTACCTTATGAGGTAAGTTGGTTAAGCTTCTTCGTCTGCTTGCATTATCAACTGACTGTTCTAATACCATAGATGTTATGATATATGCAAGGCACCCTAATTACATTTCATTATATCAGAAATAAAACAAGTTGACAAACAGCGAGTCTTCAGGTAAATTTTGATTTCTGGCAAAACTTGGTGGGGAAAACAATTTTGCTTAATAAAGTACCTATTAAATCTAACATTTATCCATGAGAAAATGTACACTCAGAGGATTATGACTTCTGTCAAAAATTATTTTAAGAGACAAACTGTGTTTGGACTACTGGGCAGTTGCAATGAACCCTTACCTTTCAACTAGAAGGAAGAGGAAATTCATCATTAAACAATCTATGTTTAACTATGGGCAATGCCATGTTTAACTATTCTCATTGTTTGGATTTAATGACATGTTAGTGTCAGGAAACTGATTCACGTCCTCTGAATGCCATCTAAAATTACAGGCTAAAATCTAAGGGTATTTGTTGTCAAACACTAAGCTTTATGTAGGAATAAAAGGAAAGGTGCCTGCCCACCAGTGTCTTTGTCATTGTTCTAAATAGCCTTTCCCTTTTTCAAATGAAGTGTTGCAAGTGAAAATGTAAAGTCACCAGCTCTAGTAGCATTCCTTAGGGTTTACTGCTCCATGACTGTTCACAAACTTCGCAGTTGCAAATCTAATGTTAACCTGCAGGGAGAGAAATCAGATTTGAGAAAAGCAGATATCTGAAAAATTTCTCATTTTGCTTTTGAGGATACACATCTTATTTTTTTAGCTTATTAACTAATGTTCCTATAGATTACAACTTTAAAAGTTCTGCTTTTAATCTACAGAGTGAATAATATATTCACATTGTTCAAAAGTCTAAAGTCACTTTGAATATTGCTGGTGCAGCCAGCGGGGAGAGGAAAAGAGCAGATGTCCAGAGGCAGAGTTTCCTCTTAAGCAATCAAGGCAGAAGGAACACATAACTTCTGTTCCTACTTCAGGGCTAAGGGCTTAGTAATATACCTACAACAATGGCAGTGGCGTGGGAACATGCTCTTCTTGGGTGGACAACCGTGGCTCAGCCTAAATTCTATTGCTATTGAAGTAGAAAAGAATGATATTGACGGACATCAAGTTTTTGGCATACCATTCATTGACTTTCAGAACACTGAATTTCAGTCAAACAACAAGAATACTAAATAATGTAACAAGCATATAAGATATTGAATTTGGAAATTAAATTAACATTAGTTCAACTAGCCTATTCAGACATGCATCTCTGCCTAATAGGTCTGGCAAGCGCCCCCGAGCTGTTGTTGAAAGGAAACGTTACTTTATGAGGTATAACACACTGGAGTCATAAGGCAGCCCTTTCCATTGTTTGATGCCTCTGATTGAAGTGCTCTGCACCAATTCAACAAAAAAATCTTTTCCTATTAACATTTTATCAGTAGCCTTAGTTCATGCATTCTAGATCTGTGCTGTCCTAATTACCACTAGATTTGTGTGGCTATATAAATTTAAATTTCAACTAATTAAAATTTCAACTAATTAAAAAAAATTTTAATTTTTTTAAAATTTAAAATTTTTTTAAATTTTTCATTTTTTTTAAATGAAAATTTAGTTCTTCAGTCACACTCGAGTTTATTTCAAGTGCTCAATAGCCACATGTGGCTAGTGGCTGCAATACCAGACGGTGTAGAGAACATTTTCATTATTGTGAAGAGTTCTGAGGGAGGATACTAAGAAGTTAGGAAAATTCTTTGGCAAGGAGAATAGGGAAAATGAGACACACAACTGATTCAAACTGCACCCATTCAGCACCCTGACCCACCTGCCTCCTTCTCTCTTGCACGACCACTCTCTTAAGCATTAAGCCTCAGGGCAATGAGCTTATGATTAGCATCACAGAGTCTTAGGAACAAAGCCTCAGGTCTGTTGACCACAGAGAAAGAGTTTTGGTTGAACTAGAGATAACATCTAGGCCTCAGTGGTGTTTCAGCTCCAGGCCCAGAAATGCAGCTAAACTATATGAAGTGATGGCATGCCCCACCTTAGGACCAGCTGCACTGACAAATGAGCCTTTGCTCTAGTGCAGACCCCTGAAAGAACAGACCTGAAAAACTGATGAATATTCTATCGAGATCCTCCACAGAGGCCTCCCCTAAAGTCCCTGTCTTTAACACACAGATAAAACCCCTTACAGCAAGGGACCCAGTACATGCTCTGCCTCTTGAAAGCTACATCTTTCCCCGACCTGCTTTCCTTGGGCACATATCCTTTGAGTTCTTTCTCCTAAGCCATGAGGGCCCTTCTTTTGCCTCTCTAACTTGTCTCCTGAGTCCACACAGCCCAACTCTCTCATGTCTTCTGCCTCTGTGTCTTTCTTTCTAAAAGGTTAAATAAGCTTCTTGCGCTAGCATTCTTGGCTCTGAATTTTTCTTTGCTGAATTCAAGAATGGAGTTCTAATGCCGACAGCCATTACACAGTTCTGTCGGACAATACTATATCCATAGCAAAAGAGATTAATCTATCACAATTATCTTAATTGCCCTTCTAACATCACAAGGCTTTGTCTTTTTTTTTATGTTTTTTGACAGAGAGAAATTAGGGTAAAAATAATTTTAATTCAATTAAAAATCAATACCTTATTATGCTTTGTGTTCTATTTTGAGAATTTATGATAGAACAAAACAAAGATTCTTGACCCCATAGAGGTTTCATTTTAGCAGAAATAACCACCCCCCCAAAAAACAAATCAATTGAACAAAACAACAACCATGATAAATAAGTAAAATATGTAGTTTGTAAACATTAATAAATCCTGTGGAAATAAGAAATGCAGAGCAAGGGACTGGGGATTCAGAAATAGGGGTGGTTTACAATTTTAAAAAGAGTGATCCGAGTGGGCTTAATTGAGATGATATTTGAGCAAGGACTTAAAAGAGGTAAGGGAATTAGTCATGCGGCTGTTTAAGGGGAGAGTGTTCCAGGTAGAAAGAACAACCAGGACAAGGGCACAGCAAAGTAGGCAATGTAACTGGAGCAGAGTGAGAGCAAGGAGTGGTGTAGCAGGAGAGGAAGTCGGAGCAGTGGGGAGGAGGGCTGTGCACAGCTGTTAGACACTTCTGTGCACTTTGTGGAGTCATTATAGAGTTCTGAGAAGTGAAATTTTCCGTCATAATGTTTTCCTTTTTAAGTTGAAGTCATTGGGGTAACGTTGGTTAATAAAATTACATAGATTTCAGGTGTACAATTCTATAACACATCATCTGTATATTGTGTTGTGTTCACCACCCCAAGTCAAGCCTCCTTCCATCACCATTTATATCCCCTTTTATCCTCTTCTACCTCCCTCCACCCCCGTTCCCTCTGGTAATCACTATTCTGTTTTTTAAGAGCACAGTTCTGCTGCAATGCTGAGAACAGGCTCACTGCAGGGGATGGGGTAAAGAGTAAGGGTTAAAGCATAGAGTTATATTTATTACTTTTGTATGGTTTATAAAATTATTTCCTGCCTTATTATCATCCTGAATTTCCAGTATTCTCTACTTGGCATGATCAAATTTAATAGCATCTCTCTTAAAATGTGGCTCCAAGATAGAACATAATGCCCCAGATAAGTGGCAAGAGGAATACAGAAGACAATTACTACTCAGGATAGAAACACTATGTTTCTAAGGCTATATTTTAAGAGTTTGTTAGATATTTTTAATTAATATTATCTTTTAAGGTTTTGATCATATTTGACCCCCTGATAATTTTATTGGATTTGTTAACAAAATTTCCCAAATTATGCAATTTGTTATTTTGAAATTAAATACCAATCTTATCATACTTATCCTTCCAAATTTTATCCTGGTGTTTTTTACTGTGTTTCATATTAGCAATTTTCTGCTTTATTTAACATTTAAAATGTCATACTCGCTTTATAGTTTTGCTTAAATTATGAACACAAATTTTTTGATAATATAGGAATAAGAAGAGAGTAGTCTGGCATTTCACTGCTTAGAATTTCTACCATTAAGCTTGAAAAGATGACAACTTGGGTGAAATAATGAAAATGATACTCATTTTCAAAGTTAATACTTAAGTATTACTTAATTCTCATTGACTACAATTCAGTTTTAAAATCACTATGTTTACTATGAATAAAATTTATTGAGAACTTTTCAATAGCCCTAAAATACCCATAAATCCCTACTCACTCTTCCCCAAGCATTGCCTCCATGGTTGTATCTCCCATTTCTCATCCCTCTCTCTGTCTGCTCTTACCACTCAGGACTCCTTCACATCCCTCACAACTTGCTCCTCCTCAGAACCCGAGCATGTCCTGTCCCCTCTCCATAATGCTGTTCCCTGACTAGGTATCTGTGCTGATTATCCCAAAACTTACTTTAAATGTTTCTTGAAGTATCATCTCTTACAGAAGCCTTCACTTTCTACTCTGTATAATATTGCAATAGACCTCAATATTTTCTATTTCCTTGCTCACTTTATTTTTCTTTTACTAATTTACATTTAAAACACAATATATGGTTATTTGTCTATTATTTGTTCCTAGTCATCAGTTCATATGATCCGTGAGATAGCAACCTCTGTTTGCTTTATTTCGTTGCTGTATTTCCAGTTTTTTTAAATTGTATTTCACACATAACAGGCAATCATTAAATATTTGTTCAGTGAATAAATGAATAAGTCATTCAATCTTCTGAGATTATCTCTTTAAACAATTTCATTTGGTTTATTATCTGTGGAAATCCAAAAAGAAAAATCAGTGAAGAAAATCATTAAAGCCTCCTACAATTTTTGAATCAAGCCAGAGAATGCAATAGGTTCGAGAATTGCAAATTGACCTGTCACAACCCAAATCCAACCTTGTCTATGTAGTAAGTAGGAATCATGAATACAATGAAAGATGGTCTTCAAATCTTAATTTGACTGTATATTTAATATTGTTTACCCATAAACATTTTATCATATTAATCTAAATTGGAATTCGTTTACTTGTTTTTCTTCTTATATCTCTGGTTTAATTTATTTGGAATACTACAGAGCATGGAACTAGAGCCTAAAAATTTATGAAAATTGAATGATCATTTGGTATGCAATTTAAGTTAAACCATGTTGAGAAAAAAATTTAAAATAAAGCAATTTGATACTCATTGTTAATCTGACTAGAGCCTTGGTGGTAAAAGGCGTGGTAACAGGGAGAGTCTACCTTTGAGAATAGGAGGTCAACTGCCAGGTCAAATCTTTTAATAAATAAAAGCCTGACATACTTTTAGGTAAGTAATAACAATGCTGGTCTTTGGACAGTTAACTAGTTACTCGCAAGAACAATATATCAGTCTCACTCATGGATTCCAAACATAGGGTGGGGCAAAAGAAGGTTTACAGTACTGAGTACACAAAATAAGTTTGTTCTTGTATTACTATTTATTGTTGTATTATTTTTCACATGAACAACTGTAAATCTACTGTTACCTGACTCTGTATGAAACAGATAATTTGATATAAGTTTATCCTTTCTCTTTTGAATTTCAGACACTAGAAACTAAAAGCCATTGATTGATAATTTCTGCAATCTTATGACCAATGCAAAAGTTTCTGCTTTCAATCTATTTTTACTGATATTGGGTGCATAGCTCCTGTGTCTATTTATCAGAAATACTAACATTCCATATTTTGTTAATCTGAGGTACTAATAGTTAGGAATGTCCAAATCTTAGAAAGTACTAACCAAAGGTTAAAATATTGGTATGGGGATTATTTTATTTCTCAGTTGAATCTTTGTTTGCATTTTAATAACTTAAATATTTAGTGACTTCATTTTCAATACAAAGAGTGGTGAAGAAAATGAAAGAGAAGTAAATGAGTGCAAAGAATTTCTGTATTTGATGGCATATACATTTACTCAGTTTTTAGCTATGTAGGCATCAATAAAATATCTTTTGAATAAACTAAAAAAATTAATTTATAAATATAAGCTTTTTGATCTGTATTTGATAATGGTAATAAGAATCTAACTTGTGTTTAACATATGGTGATGAATTGAAGATTAAACTATAATAATGTATAGCTATAATCTTGTACATTCAAACACACATTAATAGAATCCAGATCTATTTAGTGTATTAAAATCATATGATTGAAACTACATTTACAAAAGGTGCCCTGGAAAATGCTAATTTTAGGGTTTGGTTCTATATCTGCTTTATGAAAAGTTTAGAATGTATTTTTCTACTCCACATAGTAATATTTTTACATTTTAACTAAGGATTTTGAAGCACATAAATCTATTTAGTCACATTTAGACATATCTACCTAGTGTGAATAAAATAAATAAAATTTCATCACACATCTGGATACTTGATATGAAAGAGAGTTTAGTATTTGAAAATAAATGGATGGTTTAGTTTTCTCTTTTATCCAAATGTTTGGCATCGTATAACACCACTGACATTCTGAATTTTATACAGACCAATGTATGCGTAGCAGAACTTCTTGATTCAGACTATAAATTATTACGCAGTCACTTGGGAATTTATTTAAATATGTAATAAATTGGGTATGAGTTTTATTACCTTTTACTGGAAGTTACAGTTACTGAATAGTAGATTGTACTTACTTTGTCTGGCTTTCTAAGCCCTCACAACATATAAAAGCAAAAAAGACAGTTTATGTTCTTTAATTTTGAGGCATACAACAAAGAAACCAAAAAATGCACTTGAAAAGCTATACACATCCTGATGCTCACTAAAGAAAAAGTTAAAAAAAAGCCATAGAAAAAGTCATAGAAAAAGTTAAGTTTTTACGTTTCCAAATATAAATTTTTTAAAAATGGTTTTCAGTTGAAAAACATATTTTCTCTTCTTATTTAAAGCAACTGAGATAAAATGTGCAATTAAAGACTTCAGTGAAATAGTAAAAGGAAGAAAGCAATCTCACTGATAATTATAACCGCCCCCCCCCAAAAAAAATCTGGGCAAGAAAATTTCTCAAAAATTATGAAAGGATATTTTGCAATAACACACATATCTATTTGAAAGAGCATCCTTAAAGAGCAGAGGATCTGCCACATTTCAGGAGTTAATACACATTTGGAAAATAAAAGACTAACTGAATGAATAAAGTGTAAAAGAACTTGATCTACCCTGGCTGGGAGACTAACTTAACTGGAGTGTTGTCCTGTGCACCAAAATGGATGTAGGATGGGAGGAAACACCAACTGATGTTTGCCTCTCTCCCCCCCACCCCGCCCCGAAATCAATGAACATATCCTCTGGGGATAATTTAAAAAATGAACTTGATCTGCTTTACAAATTCTCATCTTTTGTTCTCTCATCAATTAACACAAGGGGAAGATAAAACTCAGATGCTGTATACGCCTTGGAAATCTGGTTACATTAATGTACACAACAAAGACAAATAGATCAAAAGAAGGTATTCAGTGTTACCGGAAAGGTTCACAGTCATTCAGAAGTTTAAAAATCTAAACTGTAACCTGATGGAATATATAACTATATATAAATAAATAGTGTATTTATTAAATGGGCACTTTTGTGTGTGTTCCAATAAATGGTAAGTAGGCTAGGGCCGAAGTTAGCCAAACTCTGCTCTCATCTAAAGAAGCTGTAACTCATCAGGAGGATCACTCTATGAAGGGCATGATTTCCTACGACTATGCTATACATCTGTAACTAATACAGAATAATATTGACCGTACACTGTAACTGGAAACTTTTTAAAAGTAGGTAAAACAAAGATAATACATATTGCTATTAGTTCTCTCAGCAACTTTCTATGTTTCTTTTTAGTACTTTTCACAATTGTAATTGCCTGTTTTGAAGGCAATTCTGTCTTGCTTCTCCCTATACACATGCCTAGCATTTGCACCTCAATAATTATTTTTTAAAAATTTAAGTGCCCTAACTTAATTTTATGTATTTAATAAGTAGGTGTTTAAGGAAATACAATACATGTATATATGTGCATGAGAGAGTTATATAAGGAGAGTGGAAGTATTAGGAACATGAAAGGGTTTCATTTCTATCATACCTAGCATACATAATGTGTTGTTTACGAGATTTGTATAAATATATCTTCTTTTCTTCATTGAATACTTTCATGGCTTTGGAGTGGATAGTCATTCTACAATAAATGAACATCTACATTCATTCATATTGTACATCTACACTGCACTAGGTGTAGTGAAATTTGAAAAGGACCAAGGACCTGGGCACACGGTGCAATATCCAGATGAAGTATAATAGAATTGTACACTCGAAGCCTGTATATTTTATTAATTGATGTCACCTCAGTAAATTGAAAAAAAAAATTAAAGAAAAGCAAAAGGATCAGAGGAATTATAAACACCTGTGGAAATAAAAAGTAAATGGAAAGACAACAGTAGAAAACATTCAACATTCTCGACACATTAGGAGATAGTGAGATCATCTTTCTGAAAGATACTTCCTAAAACATAGCTGTAACATTAAACATGTAAACTTCTGATCACGGATATAACTCCCCTGCTCTACTGTATTTACAATTTTGACTTTCAGAAAGTTTGAATTTCTCACGTAAACTCGGGGAAGAATGATCTATCTACTTATAAATAAATTTAATATTATAAATGAATTATTTGTTTAAAATATTTCCTCTTATTTGCTTTATTACAAAAGAACACTTCCAATTGTTCTTCAAAAAGACTTTACCAGTTTCCACTAGAAATATGTTAGAGGTCTAGCTATTCCACTGATACTTGGTGTTGTCGGAGGTAATCATTCTAATGGGTTTGTAGCGGTATTTATCACTGTGGTTTTGACTTGCATTTCTCTAGTAAGTGATAATGTTGAACATCTTTTCATGTGCTTATTTGCAGTCCATATTTTCTTTGGCTAAATGTCTGTTCAACTATGGCCATGTTCTCATTAGGTTGTTTGCCCTCTTTTTATGAGTTAGAAGGGTTTTTATTTTTTTTATTATTTTTTTAAGATTTTATTTATTTATCTTTAGAGGGGAAGGGAAGGAGAGAGAGAGAGAGAAATATCAATGTATGGTTGCCTCTCGTGCGTCCCCTGCTGGGATCTGGCCTGCAACCCAGGCATGTGCCCTGACTGGGAATTGAACCACGATCCTTTAGTTCGTAGGCCCGCGCTCAATCCACTGAGCTACACCAGCCAGGGCGGGTTTTTATTTTTGTCTCTTTGTTTCATAAACACTGAATATAATTTCTTCATCAGAACTTTTTTAAAAAATATTTTTCTCTCAATCTGTGCCTTATGATTTTATTTCTTTAAGGGTACCTTTTGAATATCAAACATTTTAATTTTGACAAACATCAATTTATCAAATGATATTTTATAGGTTGTAAGGAAACTATGTCCTATTTTAAAATGATTTCCCTAATAAAAAGTCACTAAGATTTTTCTCCAATGTTTTTATCTTAAAATTTTATATTTTTAATTCTCAAATTTAGCTCTTTAATTCATTTATGTATATATTAACAAAATGGTGGGAGAAAAAAATTTTTCTAGCCCCATTTGTTGAAAAGATTATCCTCTCACATTGAATTGCCTTGGAAACTGGGTCACAATTCAGTTGACCGTGTGTATGTATTCTATTTTGTTCATCTGTATGTTTATAGTAATGTCAATATAAGACTATCTTGATTACTATAGCTTCATGTAAAGACTTGAAGTCAAGTAGTTGAAGCCTTAAACTTTGCTCTATGATTTTTATATATTGACTTTATATTCTATAACCAGTTATTAGTTTTAGTTGCCCTTTGTTAATTCTTTATGATTTTCTACATAAATGGTCAAGTTGTCTACAAATAAAACAATTTTTCTTTCTTTCTTTTTAATCTGTTTGCCTTTAATTTCTTTTTACTTATGGATTGCACAGACTAGTACAAAGTGGCATAGAATGGGTAAGAATATACATCCTTATCTTCTTCCCAAATCAGGAGGGAAACGTTCAATTTTTCTCCTTTAAATAGCATGTTAGCTTGAAAATTGTCTTACATGTTCTTTATCGGGATGCTTTAAAGGTATATGCATACCTTTTATGCCTCATTTACTGAGAGTTTTTATTATGAGTGTTGAATTTTGCCAATTTTATTATTTTCCTGCAGCTATTGAGATGATCCTCTGGTTTACTTGTTTTATGAGCATGAGTAATTACATAATACCAGGATAGTGTAACCCCCCCAGAGACTTTTCTATGCAGCCATCTGACCTCTCCAGGAGATAGCTTGCAGGTTTTTGGGAGTGCCATTACCTTTAACTTCTATGATAAGAAAAAAAAAGTATGTCATTTATATTATATTAAGTAATCATCAAACAATCACATTTTAACTTAAAATTATTTGCTATATTTAAAATCACAATTTTACCTTAAATCATTAAAAGAATTTAGAAAATTGTGCAATCACCCTTATATACCCATGGGCCTGACATAGCAATTATCAAAATTCTGCTCATTTTCTTCTTGTGTTAGTTTTCATCTTTTTCCTTTTTCTTGGTGAATTATCCTAAGGCAAATTTCAAACTGATGCAGTTTAGTATGCATACCTGATCATATAAAATACTTTAAGAAGGGGATAATTTATTTTTAATTATAATAAATTAATTACACCCAAGCAACTTAAAAACTATTTATTAATATTGTTTAAAACCTTGCTTCTCTAATCATAGTCTGCTAACCAGAAGCAGCAGAATTTGGTAGCTTGTTAGAAATACACTACCTCTTCTTCCCTGAGAACTACTGAATCAGAATCTTCAGTTTTAAAAAGATTCCAAAGTGCTGAGCATACAAATGAAAATTTGAAATCTAGTATCGGATATGTAATTACATTTCTACAATTGCTTCAATTTTTTTTACATTTGGTTTGTTTCAAGAAGTCTACAAACAATATTTACATATGATATTGACTTTTTATGCACAATTGTTATTTTATATAAAGCATACCCCCACCTATTTATTTTCTGCCTTTTGCTTGTTAAAAAACTAGGACAATTGATTAGAAGAATGCTCCTCAAATTCTCTATTTGTATCTTTTGTCATTATTTAAATTGTTCCCTTGGTCTCTGTACTTCTTAAAAATTTAAGCAAACTCCAGAGGCTTGGTTAGTCTCAGGTTCAGCTTAAACAGAATCTTGGTGATTCTGTGTACTTCACGTTGTACCAAAGGAAGCACAATGTGCTGCTCCACCTGTTTTACTGATGCTAATAGTGATCATGGAGTCATGAGAGATTCCATAATACTTTTCTGTAAAAATCCCCATCAGTTTTTCTCCTCTTTGTTTATCCATTGATGGTTAATGCCTAAATCATTTATTTCATTAGCAGTAGCAAAATTGTGATTTTTTTCATTTAATTATTCTTTTCTTAATTATCATCTGGAATAATTTTATAAAGAATAATTCTCTTTTATTTGGGCCATTTTTTTTTTGTCTTGACATGCCTGTTATATAGTAAGGGGCGGAGCCTTAGGTGTTCACTTGGGTGGGGCAACCCAGTTGCTGTGTTGTGATGCTGTATGTGGCGCAGGGGTCAGAGAGGGAACAATGGTGCTCGCTCTGCTTTCTGCTGGATTTCAGTCACTTCCCCCTTCCCCCAAATGGCCTAAGAGAAAGAACAGATCAAAGCTCCAAAAATAATTCAACTAAGCAACAAAGAGATAGTCAACCTACCAGATGCACAGTTCAAAGCACTGGTGATCAGGATTGGTTGAATTTGGTCGCAAATTAGATGAACAAATGAAGGCTACACTAAGTGAAATAAAGGAAAATGTGCAGGGAACCAATAGTGATAGGGAGGAAACTGGGGCTCAAATCAATGGAGTGGACAGGAAGGAAGGAAGGAAGGAAGGAAGGAAGGAAGGAAGGAAGGAAGGAAGGAAGGAAAGAAAGAAAAAAGAATGAAGAAACAAGAATTCAAAAAATTGAGGAGAGGCTTAGGAATCTCCAGGACATTGTTAAACATTCCAACATCCGAATTATAGGGGTACCAGAAGGGGAAGAGGAAGAGCAACAAGTGGAAAACTTATTTGAACAAATAATGAAGAACTTCCCCAATCTGGCCAAGGAAATAGATTCCCAGGAAGTCCAGGAAGCTTAGAGAGTCCCCAAAAAGTTGGACCCAAGGAGGAACACACCAAGGCACATCATAATTACATTACCCAAGATTAAAATGAAGGAGAGAATCCTAGAAGCAGCAAGAGATAAGGAGACAGTTACCTAAAGAGGAGTTCCCAACAGACTGTCAGCTGATTTCTCAAAAGAGACCTTCCAGGAAAGAAGGGGCTGGAAAGAAGTATTCCAAGTCATGAAAGGCAAGGACCTACATCCAGGATTGCTTTATCCAGTGAAGCTGTCATTTAGAATGGAAGGGAAGATAAAGTGCTTCTCAGATAAGGTCAAGTTCAAGGAGTTCATCATCACCAAGCCCTTATTATATGAAATGTTAAAGGGACTGATTTAAGAAAAAGAAGATAAAAAACATATTAGTAAAAAGACAGCAAACTCACAGCTATTAACAACCACACCTAAAACAAAAACTAAGCAAACAGCTAGAACAGGAATAGAACCACAGAAACAGAGATCATATGGAGGGTTATCAACAGGGAAGTGGGAGGAGGAGAGAGAGGGAAAAGGTACAGAGAATAAATAGCACAGATGGTAGGTAGAAAATAGACAGGGGGAGGGTAAGAATAGTATGGGAAATGTAGAAGCTAAAGAACTTATAAGTATGGACATGAACTAAAGGGGAGGAATGTGGGTGGGAGAGGGTATGTAGGGTGGAGGGGAGTGAAGGGGGAAAATGAGACAACTGTAATAGCATAATCAATAAACTATATTAAAAAAAGAATAATTTTCTCTCCCTGATCACGTAAGGTTATGTGGATAGTGTGAATTAAATATTATACAGGAAATCCAGAATAAATGCTTGATTCTCTCATTTTAGTTCTTGATATGAAGAGTAAGGACTGGTTGTCAAGTTACTGCCAGTGTTGGTCACTGAATTTCCTTACTCTTCCAAATCTCTTTTTCTCCTTTTTTGTCTTTTTTTGTTTCACTTTCAGTCTCTCTCTCCCTCCTCATTATAAACTCAGAATAGAATTTTAATGTGCCTTATAAAATTATCATTAATTATTGTCTTTCATGTTCACCTTATCCAATTTTGGAAAACTGGAGCTCTTTTGCATTGATCTCCATATCTTTTACAAAGAATAATAGAGATGATAAATGCTTGATTGCTGGATCACTGAAATCCTCCAGGTTTGCTTTATATTTCTGTCTCATAGCTAAAATCAGCATTCTTTGAGAAAGCCATATTTCCTTGTAATGGGGAACTATATTTGAGGGCCATAACATATCCAGTGTTTGTTCCTTATTGGGTTGTCATATTTCTAAGTGTTTTCCATGAACAGATCTTGGATATAATAATTATATAAATATATATTATAATTATTATTATCCTATTGCTAATTTTAAAATTTAAACACTGCTTTTAATTAAGAAAATATTTACATATAATAACTAATATTTAATAAATATACATCTGGAAACTCTGCTTCAGGTAACATGAGGTCTAAGAACCCAAGCTGACTCACTGTGAAATATTATAGTAAAATATTCTTAAGTGCATCCAGCTGGCAAAAAAGTAAGGGCTCAAATCAAAAATAAAGGGAAATTCAACTTGGCCTTTCCTGATGAATTATTCTGAACTCAGTGATTGTAAGCATTCGTTTTTGCAAATGTAAAGAACTTGAGATGATTCCATTCCGGAGCTTGAGTTGGTTAAGTATCATTGAAGTCTGCTATAAAGCTAGTAAACAACTACAAGTTTTCACCAATTTGTAAGGATGGGCTAGAAATACTCTTTCTCCAACTGGGTACTGCTGGTCAACTAACTGACTTGAAACCTGTCACAAAAGATAAATCACTCTTAAGGATTTGATTTGTATTCATAAGTTGACTATTATAGAGGTTGACAGGCTGAATTCACATTATAAGATAGTCCAAACAACACTCAACCCAAAAATTTAGTTTAAAATACCCTAGATTCCATGCTCCAAGATGACTGACAAAAGTGAATACCAATTTTCTCTGAAAGAACCCAACTTTTTCCCAGGCTCAAAGAATATCCATACACAAGGTATCAGTTATCAGATTGTATTAAAAAATCACAATACATACAAAGATATGATACGTTATGAGAGTGAACCAGTAAAAAATATATATTCAGTGGAATAATATTAATATGTGTATATAATTTACAATATGATAAATAAATTTAAAGGACCAAGGATTAATTCTAATAAAATATGTGTTCAGTATTTATGGAAATATTATCTAAAAGTACAGAAAAATATCAGAGAGCTAAATAGATGAAGAGATATAACATGCTCATGGATTGGAAGGCTGAGTATTATAAAGATATCATTTTACCCAGTTTGATCTATAAATTCAGTGCAACTCCAATCAAGAACAAAAAAAGTCATTTTGGTGGAACTTAGGAGTAAATTCTAAAACATGTAGAAATTTAAATGGTCAAGAAAAGTCAAGACACTTGAAAAATGTGGCTAGATTTCCCTTACTAGACATCAAGACTTAATTTACAACTTTAATAATAAGACAGTGAAGCAGTGTAAACAATGAGACAAAACACTGTGCCCTAAAAAAACCGATAAATACAAATATAAAAACTTCATTTCTGACAGAGTCAGAGCTACAAATCATTGCAGACACACTTTTCAGTTAATGATACTGGGAAAATTATTGGTCATCCATATGTTAGTAAAATCTTTGACAGTAAGTTATTTTTAAGAAATGCATTTTTTTGTTGCATAGTCAGCTCACCTGAAATACCCACAGAAGATAAAGGCAATAACAATGTCTAAAAGCTGCAAAGTAGGTGATCAGACAGTAGAACAGTAGATTTCCAGAGGGTAGAGTAATTTTAGATACAAAGAAAACTTAAGTGAAATAAATGTTAAACTCTATTCATTTGAGGATAATAGAAGTTATTATTTAAACTTATCCTAAGTTAATGGAAACAGTGGGATCAAATAAAATAAGTTAAAAATCAGAGATCATAAATAACAATTATTTTATTCTAAGAACAAAATAAATCAAAGATGAGAAAATATCTTACCCAACCTAAACCAGGCAATAATGGGACAGGAAAAAATAGGTTTTGGATTTTTTAATAATAATTATTTCACCACAACACAACATCCATAGGAGGTTAAATCATAGAATAACACAGATAAATAACAGTTTGGCACATTAGGAAGTTTCAAATGAATGGTACAGGAAATAAGTACATGGAAGTTGATAAAAAAATAGATTACTTTCATGGAAGATTTAAGAAGAGTGTTTATAGAGTGTGTAATGTAATGATGTGATTAAGTAATAAAAAGTTATAAACAAGGGTGAATAAGAAATGGAATGATTAGATCATGAGTATGTAAGTTACTAGTAAGTCAGCAATCTACACATATATAAACCATAATTGTAAGCAAGTCATTATGTCTGGAAATGTAATCCCTTCTCTCCCCTGACTCCCCAATTGTTACTGTTTACAGATTTAGTAGTTTTATTTGAGACACATTTATGAGTTTCTACAGTGCTAACAAAGCTTCCAATGTCCCTAAAATATATCGGGATTTGTGTCTAACATTTAATTATTGAAGTATGAATGGATGATGCATTCTTTATAATAAAAAATAATATTATAAAATATTAAATTTTATATACTAGGCATTTTTAGTAATAAAATGTGTTTACTTCACAATTTCAAAGTATGTTTTTTCATTGAAAATACTTAATGTTTACAAAACTATTTTTTAAAGTTGGATACTATTTTGTTTTAGAAAATGAAGCCCTAAAACAGAAACAGAGGCATAGATAAATTCCTTGTTATTCTCTAAAGCATCTGAATCCTGTCCAACCCAACTCTACTTTGATTAAGTGGTTTAGTTCACATTTAATTTGCTATTAGACCTAGTTTAAGATACTAATCTATAAAATAAAGGAAAAATAGAGTTTTGATTTTTTAAATTCACATCCAAAATATAGTTTCAGCTGAAAGGGATTTACAGGTTTTTAATTATTTCAGTAAGTTTCTTTTCACTGTCCTAATCTTTTTGGCAACAGCCAGATGTTTATTAATGTCTTTTGTCAGAATAAAAGTGAAACAGTCTTCCAATGGTAACGGTTACTGAGCCCCATGATCTGCAACATCTAAAGGTCTGGAATTCTCTTCAGCCATTGGAGCGTTCATTAGTCATCTGACTACAGCTCAGCCCCATCGCTTGTCTCTGCCCTAGCTGGAAAACTAGTGAGTGTTGAGATTTCAGATCTCCCATGAATTGCAATGGAAATTCCTGTGCATTGCAATCAGTATATTCTTTCCACTCTAAATACTAAGCTACTATATGCGGGGGCCCCTGTCCTGGGCGCCAGATGTGGGGGGGCTCCGCCCGCAGAGCCCCATCCCTCCGTCATGGATGAAAATAAAAACTACCAAGACATGACTGCTTGGGGAGGAAAGGTGGTCAAACTCTCAGAGGAGAATGACCCAGAGCCCCATCCTCACCAGGCTTTTACTGGGTTCAAATACACCGGAATACAGGTTTAACATGTCAAAGAAATCTGAGGGCTTAATCCGAGCCAGCGTTTGTCAGGAAAGGGGTTGCCAAACTTTGGGAGACATGTTCATTTCCTCCTCGGGCACTTATCACCTAAGGAGAGCACTCTTAGCAAAGCAGGTTTCACAGGGCCTTAGGAATTCTTTCTTATGCCCAATCACCCGGGGAGCCTTCCTGGCCGGCACAGGCCTGCACTGCTTGCCCTCACAGTTTCAGGCTTTAAGCAGATTAGGAAGCAGAAGACATCTCCCAGATGGAAATGAGGACTCGGGCTATGTCAGAATAGCTGGGGGGTGAGGGTCCATCACATCCTCTTTGCTGCAGCCCCCCGAGTCCTTCCATGAGGCCTCCCAAGTGGTTGTGTCTGGCTTAGGTTGCCCCTCCCATGAGGAGTCTTACCCATCATTGACTGCCAACTAAGCATTGGGGCCAGAGATAGATGAGGCAGAAGCAGTGTTCCTGCCAGGGAGATAAGCTTTGTCTCCTTAGTAGGTCACCTTCTTGTGACAGAACAGACCCAGATGAAGTGGGTCCCTTGGGCTCTTACACAGCCCACCATGGGGTGAGGGTTACAACTCCTGAAACCAGGCTGAACGGTCCACAACAACTATATATTGATTTTTTTACCATTTTATATTCTAGTACAATCTGACTTCAGATTATAAACACTAGTATCTCTATTCTTCTTTCAGAAATAAGGAGAACCATTCCATTAGCATAGTGCCTTTGGGTTGCCAATTTGAAGGATTTCACACATATCATAGCAAAAAGATCTCCGTATTTTTATGGACTTTATGAAAGAGTATGCAATGCTTATTAAATCACTCCAATTCTTATAAGAAAACAAAGGCTGTAAAATTTTAGACACTAGTAGCAAAATTTTTGCTAATATATCTCCTTGGGCAAGAGAAACAAAAGAAAAAATGAACAAATGTGACTTCATCAAACTAAGAAGCTCTTGCAGAGCAAAAGAAACCATCAGCAAAATGAAAATTGAACCCACTGAATGGGAGAACACATCTGTCAATGACATATTTGATAAGGGGTTAATTTCTAAAATATATAAATAACTTATACTGCGCAATACCAAGAAAACAAACAATTCAATTAAAAAATAGGCAAAGGACATCACTTCTCCAAAGACATATAGATGGCCAATACGCATATGAAAAAATGCTCAATGTCACTAATCATCAAAGAGGTGCTAATAAATACCACAATGAGATGTCATCTCACAACTGTCAGAATGGCCATCATCAATAAATCAACAAACAACAAGGGCGTGGAGGATGTGAAAAGTGCACCCTCGTGCACTGTGGGTGAGACTACAGACCGGTGCAGCCACTATAGAAAACAGCATAGGGTTTCCTCAAAAAATCAAAAATGGAACTGCCTTATGACCCAGTGATCCCACTTCTGGGAACATATCAGCAGGAACCCAAAACAATAATTTGAAAGAATATGCACCCCAAAGTTCATTGCAGTGTTATTTACAATAGCGGTGTTATTTAAAATAGAAACAGAGGCATAGGTGCATGAAACAGACTGATGGCTGTCAGAGAGGAGAGGAGTTGGGATCTGGATAAAAGAAGGTGAAAGTATTAAGCAAAAAATACATTATATATAATATATAAGCTATATATAATGTGTGCATATATATACATATATATTTTATATATATGAGTTCTATCAAGAAATGTCTGGCCGTTGTTAACATAACAAGAATGGTTTGCACAACATCAATGCAACTTGGCGACCAAGGAGAGTGGACTGAAATGCACATGGGGGAACAATGACAACCTCACTGTATTAGTCAGTGAGGGCAGTAGACACCATTGAGTAAGAATGTGTACTGTGTGACTGTCACATTCAAAATGATAAAGGGAGTATAGCTGTGAATCTGCATCAAATTTTGCCTTAAGCCTGAACATTCCTCAGGAAACTATTTGGATGATTTGGAAGGCTGCAGCTATAAACAACTGGTGATTGGCAGCTTCATCACAACAATGTGCCCGCTCATGCAGCATGTCTCATGCAGTTTTTTGGTGAAACATCAAATCACCCAAGTGAGTCAGCCCCGCTACAGTCCAGATTTGGTACCCTGAGACTTCTGACTTTTTCCATAACTAAAATCACCTTGGAAAGGGAAGAGATTTCAGACTTAATGAGGTTCAGGAAAATGCAATGGGGCAGCTTATGGCAATTGGAAGAACTATGTGAGGTTACAAGGTGCCATGTTGAAGAGGACTGAGGTTTCATTGTATCTTGTATCTTCTTCAATAAATGTCTCTATTTTTCATATTACATGACTGGATAACTTCCAGACAGGCCATATATATAGCACATAGATTCAGAAAACAGTGTGATGATAGCCAAAGGGAAAGGAAGGTAAAGGGTAGGTGGAGGTGAGCAAAGGAGGGGGAAATAGGGACAGAAAGAGACTTTGCTTGGGGTGACGAGCACACAATGCAGAGCAGGTGATATTTTATTGAATTGTACACTTGAAACCCACATGGTTTTGTGAGTCAGCATCAACCTAATAAATTCAGTTTAAAAAATAACTCAGATTCTGACACTCAGAATGATACGTTACACTTGAATTATCAAAACCAACTTGTTGGATGTGTCCCTATGGCTATAATAGAGTAGCTTTGTTTGACTAACACTTGTGCTGAAAATAACTAGAAACGATACAAAACTACAAGGAGGGGAGGTTGCGTGTTCAAAGTCCTTAGAGAGCTGCTGAGGCTGTCAGAACTTGAGCAGTCAAAATCCCAAAAAGGAATGAACCACAAGGAGGTGTGGTGATATTCTAGGAGCATCTTCGTTTCAGAGTGCTTGCTGAATCTTTGAATGGTGAGACTTAGAAAGGCAGAAGATGATAGCTAGGAGGCAAAAAGTTTTAGTCAAAACATGGGGTATGTAGGGTAAGTGTGGCTGGATTGAGAGACAAAAATTGGAGTGAGACATCCAGAATTTAAGAATGTACATTGAAGGAGGCAAAGAGAAATGTCCTTACTTACATTACGTACACTTAGCAGTATTCTTCATTGAAGTATTTGTTCCATTTTATGCAATGAGGAAAAGTCTAAAAATAATAGAAAGTAGAAACCATTTAAAGCTGACACCTATTCTTAGTGCCCAGAGATAGGATTGTAAATAAGGACCCGCTAAGAAGGAAGGACATTACTGTATATTCTAGATCTGATTCAGTACCCCAAAGAATAACATCAAAGGAAAAATGGGTAAAACAAATAAATTGAGCAATATGAAAATTGCAAACCAGCTACAAAAACTAATCTATGAATTATATTGGGAAGACCCTGAGTCTTCCCAACTCATGGTCTCCAATAGTACAGAGGGTAAACCATTTCTGGAGATAATAACACCACCCAGAGCTTCTATAATATTATCATTAAAGAGCTCCAGCTTTCAATAAGAAACCGACCCACAGATCATCCAGCTATTCACGTTAGCAGCAACGGTTATAGCAATATGTTAAAAACAATTGATGGAAATTTCGTTTTGTAAATGTGATACAAGAAAATAATAAAAAGCAAAGTCTAGAAGTAAAAAGCTACCAAAATTAAAACAGAGAACTTAATTGTTGATCTTACCATGCTATTAGGCTCAGGAAAAAGAAGGATTAGTAAACTGAAATATAGGTCTGTAGAAAATATTCAAAGTGAAACACAGAGATGAAGAAGAAAAAGGAGGAGGAGGAGGAAGATGAGGGAGAAGAGGAGAAGAAAAAGAAATAAAAGAACATTGAAGAACTATGGGATGTTGTAAAAAAAAAATCCACCATATGTTTAGTACACAAAAAGCAGAGGCAGAAAACAAAACTTTAAAAAGCTAATAGTTAATTTTTTTTAACTGGCAAAAAATAATTAAGCTGAAGACCCAAAAGTACTATGCAACCCAAGCAAAATAAATTTACCACATTCAATAAAGAAAAAATGATAGGATGATGTTGAGAGATGCAGGAAAAAAAAAAAGATTAAAAACAATTTAAGAAATATGTTTTATTTTTTTATTACTTTTTTAAATTTTTAATCAGTATTTTTTAATTGTTGATATTGTACAGTTTTCTGTCTTTTACCCCGCCCCCAGCCCACCACCCCAGCCCTCCCCACCTTCCTCCCATTTCCACCCCCCATAGTTTTTGTCCATGAGTCCTTTATACTTGTTGCTCTAAACCGTTCCCCTTTTCCCCTGAAATTCCCTCCCCTCCCCCTCTGGTCACTGTCAGATTGTTCTCAAATTCAGTGTCTTTGTTTATATTATGCTTGTTTGTTTGTTTTGTTGATTAGGTTCCTGTTAAAGGTGAGATCATATGGTATTTGTCTTTCACTGCCTGGCTTATTTCGCTTAGCATGATACTCTCCAATTCCTTCCATGCTGTCGAAAAGGGTAGGAGCTCCTTCTTTCTTTCTGCTGCATAGAATTCCATTGTGTAAATGTACCACAGTTTTTTGATTCATTCATTAACTGATGGGCACCTAGGTTGCTTCCAGCACTTGGCTATTGTAAATTGTGCTGCTATGAACATAGGGGTGCATAGATTCTTTTGGATTGGTGTTTCAGGGTTCTTAGGATATAATCCAAGCAGTGGAATTGCTGGGTCAAAGAATAACTAGAAAGAATTTTCTTAACCTGATAAAAGATATCTTTTTAAAAAAACAGGAAAATTTTATATACAGTGAAATGTTGAAAATAAATATTGAGATAAGAAATAAGATATTCATGATTATTTCTAATAAACACTAAGAAGTCATAGGCAGTTTTAAAAGGCAATACAAAGGAATAAAATGTATAAATAGTGGGAAAGATTAAAACAGTCATAATTTTCTGATAATAGAATATAGAAAATCCTAAATCACCTAGAGATTTTTTTAAATTAAAACCAATAAATTTAACAAAGTATGTTGATATGGCTAATATACAAAAACTAATGTGACTGTATTTTATAACAATTATAGAATGAAATGTAAGAAAGATACCTTTTATGATAAAATTTAAAAATCAAATAACTTAGAATAAGTTTAATGCTAGATACACAAGAATCTAAACCAAAAAAACTACATAATACAATTGAAAAACTTAAACCCTAAGCAAGAGTATATATATATATACCATGCATTTCAAAGACTCAATATTGTAAAAATATTCATTAACAGAAAAAAATCAGTCTCAATCAAAACCCAGAAGATTACTTTTGTGTGTATATGTGTATGGAAATTGACAAGATTATTCTAAAATTTTTATGAAAACTCAGAGTCAAGAATAACCTATCTATACTTAAAATAAAATAAGGTTCAATGATGCACACTACTGGATAGTCTAGACTTGTGTTAATTACAGCATATGAATGCTGCAAGCAAGACAAATAGGCAAATCATCAAGAATAGAGTTCATGAACAGATTTACAGTTATAGATTCAGTTAATTTATGAAATGGTGCCACTGAAATACAGTGAAGATTTTTTCAATAAATGGCATTAATTCATATAAACATCCATGTGGAAAATTAAATAAATGAACTACATACTCAGCTGACACCACACACAAAATCAATGTCAAATAGATTGCAGACCTCCATGTAAAAAAATACACAATGCATTTTCTGAAAGATAAGCTGGTAGAATGGTTTGACTTTGAAATAAGCAAACATTTTTTAAGCAGAACATACAACACTAACAAGTAGAAAAGATTAATAAATTCAACTTCATTAAAATAAAATATTTCTGTTTGTCAAAACATAAGATTTAGAGAGTGAAAAAGCAAGTCTGAGAGTTGAAGATATTTGCAATGTATCAACCTGACCAAGGGCATGTATCAGTGTGCATGTTAAAAAAGAATGGAAGGAAAAAAACTACAATCAATAAGAAAAAGGCAGAATCCCAGTACTTAAAAAAATAAAAAATTAAATAGATACAGCAGAAGAAATGATATCCAAATGCCTATTAAAAATATTTAAAAGTGTTCAGTGTTATTACTCATCATTAAACAATTCAGATTTAAATGACAAATCGACACTAAGCACCTACAAGAATGGCTAAAATTAAGAGATCATAGGAAGTATTGGTGCAGATTCAAAACTGCAGGATGTTTTAAGCACTACCAATGTGAATATAAAGAGACACAATCACTAAAAAAAAAAAAAAAAAAAAAAAAAATCTGTTTGGCAATGTTTTATAAAACTACATATATGCTTATCCAACAATTCCAATCCTGTATGTATACCCATCATAATTGAATACATATGTGCACCATAAAACATATTCAAAGATTTAATGAAAGCATTATTCATAAGAGTGGCAAAAGGGGGAAAAGTGCATCAATAATAGAATTGATAAATGGTGGTAAATACTTCAAACAGAACAATGGACAGCAGTAAAGAAAGACAAACTTGTGTTACACCCAAGAGCAGACAGTCTAGCGTATGTTGGATGAAATTAGCCGGAGCTAAAAGTATACATACTATCTGATTTATATTAGATAAAGTTCAAAAATGGGCAAAACCATTTTATATTGATAGAAGTCATAAGAGTGGTTATCTTTCCTGAAGCAATCATCATTGAGAAGTGTTTGTAGTTACTTTGTAATAATGTATATTCACTTTGTAATAATTAAATGGGCTGCTTAATTATGACCTGTGTCCTTTTCTGAGTCTACGTTACATTCTAATAAAAAATAAAAGTTTAGAGGATCCTGTGTAATCTATTTTGAATGTCAATTTCTGTTTGAAATGTAAGTAATATAAGAAAAACTTTATGTGACTATTCTTATCTCTTGTTAAAATAAATGAGCACATTTCCCTGGCCCCTGTGACTCAGTTGGTTGGGTGTCATTCCACAAAACAAAAGGTCACCAGTTCATTCCTGGTCAGGGCACATGCCTAGGTAGCAGGTTCAGTCCCGATCAGTACGTATACAAGATGCAACAAATCGATGTTTCTCTCCTTTTGTTTTTCCCTCCCGTCCCCTCTCTCGAAGTAATTTTTTTTTAATTAAAAACTATCTTTATAAATAAGTAAATAAGCACATTGATATATTTAAAATGGCATTTTACATGAGAAATGTAAAAAATGTATTTTTATGAAGTAAAGCTATCTTTGAGTTTTAGCTAAATATTTAATTTTCTTTTACATTTTCATAATAACTTCAAATGGATTACCGAAGGAAAAAGTATAGTTAAACCACAATAATAATTTAACACAAAGAATATACTTTTGAAAGAAATTTAAAAGCAATGCAACCCATAATTTGAAAAAAAAGATCGAATTAAGAATTTGAACTTCAGAAACTATGCGGGAAAAACAAGCCCAATATTCACATGGTAACGCCAAAGAAGAAATTTATAGCTTTATTATCTAAGTTATTGGAGCCAGTACATTGTTATCTGAATATGTTGGAGTTTTGGTTTTACTAGAAATACTGATTATTATATGGCCTCATATATATGTATAACATAATAATTCAGAATTTCAATTCATTGGATTTATTTAATTGTGATCTCTATTTATTCTTTCATTCAAAAATATGTATTGAGCACCACATATGTGTCTGGTCCACTGCTAACCACTGGGCAGATAGACAGTAGTGAAGAATACAGAAATGGTCATTAATTTTGCAGCGCTTAAAAACTAGAGGAGAGGATACACAGTAAGTAGTAATCACACAAATATATAATTGCAAACTGAAATTTAAAGGTCTAAAATTGAAACAAATATACTGTTAAAGAGATAATCAGGGAGATTCAATTAAAATTGGACAGTAAATGAACTTCTTTCTGAGGAAGTGAGTTTAGGCTCGTTGTGAGGAATGAGAAAGCAAAGAATGGGAGGTTTAGGTTGTTCTCAGAGAGGACGAACATGAATGAAGTCCTTGTAATAGGAAATTGAAAGAGGAACAGAGTGGCTGGGGCATGGTGACTGAGGGTCAGAGGAAGACACGGCTTTGGAGGGGTCATGGTTGTTGATGATGTGTGTGGTGTTTGTTTTAAATGCATTGGGAAGCTATTGAAATGCTTTAAAATGAAAGACCTCTTAAATATAAAGTTTAACATTAAGTGATAGATAACTATGAAACAGTGTGAAAGGTTGGTGACACAGACATAGTGGATTTGAGGAGGGCCTGTGAGTAGCACAGTCCAGCCACGCAAGTGATCTGGATGCGGCTATTGACAATTCAAATGGAAACAAGGGGACATATTTCGGGTCTGCTTAGGAAAGTTAGATTCTTTCAGCTTTGCCTCCCTCAGCAGGAAATAAAAATGAGAGTATATATTTCATAAGCTATTAAAGATATAAAAGGAAGTAGTTGATACTGTTCTTTTTAATGAGGAATAAGTTGTTTACTTGGAAAAATAGAGACAGTCATATACCATCCTCTACTGTCCAAGATAACAACTGATCTCCTTCTCAGCAGTATGAGTACTTATTGCTTGTGGTTCCTCAGAACTCAAGGCAGCCTTGGTGTAACATATCATGAAGTGGTCTGCACTTCTGTGTTAAAGAACAGTTTCCTTTTACCTTGATTCTCTGAGGAACAGTGTCACAGCCTATATATCTGTATATTATGTATCCACAAGGAAACATATATTAACTTTTATTTAGCCTCTGCTTGACAAGCACTATGCTAGTTAGTTCAAATATATTTAACACTATTGCCACTTTCAGGATAAAATGATGCTTAATTATGTTAATTAATGTGCTGAAAGCCACAGATAGAAATTACATATCAGGTCTAATTCCAATGCTCAGGCTCTTTTTATAATTATCTACCCATTTTTATGTTAAGATTTTCACTTTTTGTGATTCCTACAACTGGTCTTCAGGTTAGCTATGGTAGCTATGGTAGCCCAGCTTTTCCCTCATAATCTTTCCACCCTTGCATCCAGCCTACTAGCCTCTTGGAACCATTTACTTATCCAGTTCTGATTGTCATCTCCAAATCCACTAACATGAAAGACTATACGTTAGATATTAAAATATTGACTAATACGGCTAACAAAACTCCCGTGTCATCTATACTGTTCTTTAGGATTCACATGGTCCCAGATCTATACTTTGTTCTCCAATATTCATGCATCCTTCGCCAGAGCGATGAGTCGCTGGCAGTTCTTTCTGTCTAGCATGAGCCTTCGCTTGTCTGACAAAAGAAGGAGAATCCTGAAATCAACTTTTATTTTGCAGCCACTAAGCCTTTACTGTGACACCTCCTTGAAGTCCAAACTATCGCTATACAAACTGTCAGCCTACCAAAACCTATATAATAGTTTTGCCATTTTAAAACTATAAACAAAAATATATATCAGTTCAATTTAAAAACTGTTTATCAATCATCCATTATACGCAAGGAAAGAGAAAGCACAATTGCTTCCTTCTGCTGCTTGACACCATCTTCTCTAAAATAGAGTCCCCATATTTGTTCAACAAAAGGAGTTGAATGTATGCCACTGGGAAGGAGCTTTATCTATGTACATGCTAATTAAAAATACAGGGATAAAATTAAAGAATAACCTTAACTTAAAAAATAAGATTTGACTAAGTCAAAAATACAAATAAAATCTGAACTTGGGCAAATATTCTAAAGTATTATTAATATATTTTAAGAACCAGAGAGTGCCACTTGGAGTAACTTATCTGTACTTAAATGTGCTGTGCTGATGCCTTCAAACTAAATCCCAAGTCCTTATATTTGATTAGAAACATCAGGCTACTGTTGTGTTAGAGGAGTGAATACTTTCTCTGCCTGGAAATGAAGGGAGTGGCTCCTGTCCCAGTTAGGTCAGCCAAGAGCTAAAGGGAAGAGAGAGAATGGAACAAGACTCAGAAGTTATTAAACCATATTGTATGCATTTAAAAAGCATATTTTATGTTAATTTTTCCAGGTAGAAAGAAAAACCTGGTAACAATTTACAATAATGTTTAGACCCATCCCTAAGAATGTTAATTTGGAGTAATAATAAATTGTACCAAGATTTTACTTATTTTAAGAAATTTTATAAATGTAATTTTTAATTTTGGACTGTGACATGGGCCCTGCTTTCTTAATCCCCATGGAGCGCTGGCTCTGGCCTTTCTATTCAGCCACTGCAGATGTAGGGTGTCAACATTAATACCTGAACATCCATGCTCCAAGATCCATCTTGTTTGCCTTGAAGAATATTGGTGCCCATGCATCCCTTTCAACTGTGACTTTCCTCTGGGAGCAGCAGAGCTGGCATTCAGTGGCCCATTCCCCCAGAGATCCACAAATACAATGGTTTTCGAAGGTCATCCCAATAGGACAGTGGATCTTGGTCAATCTTGGGCACTGTCTTGTGCCTTCTTTCTGTTCTCAGAAAATAAAAAGGAGTATTTTTTCCATGTTATGACCATTTAGGACATTCAACAAAAGTTCATTTAAGATAAAATATATTGCAAGAATTATTAAAACTGTTTTTTTCAGTGGTTGCTCTGATGGCTGAGCCAAATTATGCAGACAATCCAGTTCTCAGAATTGCAATGCTCACGGTCTGCAGTACACCTCCTCAGACCATTGCCATTGCCCGGGAGCTGGTAAATTGGAGAGGATTGCTAAATTACCTTTGGACTTGAAGCAGATGAGCAACACTTCTGTTCTAACAAAGTGAGGGGGACCCAAAAAACCCTGGAATTTATTTATTAAAAATTGTGTATTTATCCTTGTATGTTTCATCTTCAGTCACCTTCAGAGTACTCTCCATTTGATGCAATACACCTATCAAGACATTTTTTCACTGCTCAAAACAGTTTTTGAACTCATCAATTTTGATGCTTTTAGTGTTTTCTGCTGTTTTTGTTTCACCCCTTTAATATCAACAAAACATTTCCCTCTGAGGACTATTTTCATCCAGGGAATGAACAAACAAAAAAGGTCACTCAGGGTGAGATTAGGTGAATAGGAAGGGTGGGCCATGGGAGTCGTGCCATTTTGGTCAAAAACTGCTGAATGCTCAGCTTGGTTTGTGGGCCCTCATAAATCACTCATCATGAAATGGACATATTAGTTTTAAGATTCTTCAGAAAAATTTACTGAAGTTGAATTCAGTCTCTCACAACAAGGCCAGCTAGTACACTGATACAGATGGGTTCCTAGAACACTCACCTAATGGGAGAAGCCTGCACCACAAGAGGCCTGCCATCCAGAAGATAATTTTTTTGAGGTCCCCCTTCAAATATACCAATACACAAAAACACAAGAACACTGCAAAGATTATTTAACCAAAATACCACAGAGAATAGTGAGTAATGCACTAGGACTGGGCAGTCTGACATCCAGTCTATACTTGTAAATAATACACTGAGATGCCTCACTGAGTGTTTTTCCAGTCAAATGAAATAATGTAGACAAAACACTGATACTTATGCACAGCCGATGCTCAGTAAATTTGTAGCTTAAAGGTTTATGCAAATTTTTGACCTGTTTAAAACTGAACACTGTAGCAGCTTCGACCTTATTTTCTCGTAAACATAGCTCAAGCTATTAACCTAGTTGGTGCTCAAGTGTGCACGTTAAACTGACTATGTTTAACAAGTATGGTAGATCGCAAAAACAGCCACAAATTATTCACCTCCTTACATCATGTGGCCTTTCCTCGTAATTCAGAATGCCCTCCCACTTTCGTGCTGGGCTTAGCTATGTGACTTGTTTTGGCCAATGAGGTAAAAGCAAGCATGAGACAAGCAGAAAACTAGAAAATGTCCTTTTAGTTCATGGAACTTTTCGACGACTGTGAAAATTAGCCTGGGCTGGCCTGATGGATGACGAGACACCTATCACCCAGTCCTGTTGCACTAGCCATCTGCCAGCCATCCACCAAGACTATGAGTAAGGTCATTCCAGACCAGCCAGCCCCAGTCAGTCCCCACATAGGTCCTGGTACGGGTAAAAATAGCTGAGACCTGTGGGAAAGCCACTCACTAAGTTCATTCCATGTGGTGGAAATTTGGGAAATACTGGATTAATATGATGACATGACATGGGTGGACAAATTGAGAAACTAGTATGTGTTTCTGATCTGCATTACATACTTTGGCACTACATAGAAATATGCCATGTGCAAATAATTAGTGCACAGGTGACTGTTCATTTTGGGAGTTATTTAAGGTCATCTTGCTTCATCCTTAGTCTCATTTTTGAAGCTAGCAACTGAAAACTGTACCTTGCAAGTCCCAGAAAGATTTTATCTTGCGAAATTCTCAGTCCGACTCTCAGAGTGAAGGAGAAAACAAAGGTCATAGGAAATTCTGCCAATCTGGAAAAGTGGAAGTCTTTTAATAAGACAGTCCTGACTTTGGTTATAGGGTGTGTCACCTTCCATTGTATATATCCCCATCTTCAGAGGGATTATTACAGACTCTGAAATGTGACTTTAATATCACAGAAAAATTGAAATCTACAAAGATCTTTGTGTTAAACTAGCCAATATTGTGAGCATTCTTAGTCTGTTACATATTTGAAAACCAATGAATGACTATATTTTTCTAGGTTAAGAGCTAATCATTTTTGATAAACATTAGAAGAAAGAATTCTACTTACCATAACAATATCAAAATTACATGTTAAGTAATCTAATTTATGTCATTCTGGAGAATTTCTGGACAAAATTTTTTTTTTCTAAATTATCAATTGCACATAGCAAAAGCCTGATACAAAAATAGCCTCTTATCCAGACTTAGTCATTTTCCTAATTCCAACACCCATACAAACATGGCAAAATTTTTTATTTCTGTTTTAATATCCATTGTTGAAACACATTTTTTTTCAAAAGACTGAATGTGTTGACTGAGTACTCTGTAATACTTAGAAGCATTCCAAAATAATATAGCACAATTTGCATGATCAAATAGATTTTTAGTGTTTTAAATTTATAAAAATTTTTATATTTTTATTATACATATGAAGTACTTTTTGTAGCTTAAATTATGTGTTTGTTAAAGATTGTCATGTGTATTTGTTGAGCATAGCTACATAATGAAGTCTATCTGACCTGGGAACTGCAAGTCATAGGAACTGCCTGGCCATATGAATTGTAATTGTCATTTGGGGAGATATATTTACCATCTGCCATCTACCAAGTTTCTGTTTGGCACTGCCCACTGGAACATTCAGAGTGGCTTCTAGCATTAAAATTCTCTCCCAGTTGCCATCTCAAGACAGTATTTTTCCAGCTATTACAAAGCATATTTGTTAAATCCATTATTTCTACTGCCATAGCTTTGTCTGATAGAAGGCAAATGTTTGGACACGGTCAATTGTACACAGCAAAATATGTGCCAGCAGCAGAGGAATAGGTGGGGCCATTCTTGCTGGTATATTTCAATAAACAAATTTGGTAGGATTTTTTTTTTTAATTCTGGGGAAATTTTTTAGTTTGGGACCAGCTTGCCATTCATTGTCTTATAAAGTAATGAGTGGTTAATAATAATAGCAAACATGTTTTTAATAAATAAAATTAATATATGTTTTCCATGAATTAGGTTGACTCTATTTATTTGTCATTGCCATGGATAATTGCATAACTAAGTGTTGATATCTTGTTGTTAACACTACCCAAGGGAAGAATTCCAAGAAGGATCCAGAACCACTGACAGAAATTATTTGTAATACGTTATGAGCCATCTTATGTGTCTGTACCATATGCAGATTCTATTTTTTTCTAATATAACTTTCATTAATCTTTTAAATATATTTTTAAATCATGTTTGAATACAACATAACACAAATGGACATACAAAACCTTAAATTATATTTTATAGTGTCCTCTCTCACCTGGAAAGAGGATTTAGTGAACACTAAAGTTATAACTGATATGAATTCATAGATTATTTACTTACTCAAAGTGGAGGCAACCCACTTATTTAGGGGCCTTGGTGGTTGACATCAACTAATATAGCTAGCTTTATTATTTTATGATGCCAAATGATGCCAATAACTGTGAGCATAATAGAAATCATGGCATTAATGATGCTCTTTCATAGCCATTTCTGACACATACATTTCAGTCACAGAGACACAACAAGGTAAATAATACAAAATAATTATATTAATGCTTTTCACTGAGTAAAATCAAATTATTGAGAGCAATTGGGAAAAGAGTGATTTTTTTCAAAAAGTCAAATATTAAAATACATATTTCTCCATGTATCTAGATGATCACAAATGACATTAAAATCGGAAATGCATTCAAGACCATGTATATGTGTCTGATTAATATCATATATTCTGTAGTTAGGCTTTCTGGACTCAAATCTCAGCACTGACATTTGTTGATTTTGTGACCTTAGAGAAGTTTCTTAAGTTTTGGACTTTATATCCTCATACGTAAAACAGGGACTATTACCAACTACATCATAGGATTTTTGAGATGGCTAAATGTAAAGTGCTTAGCAGAGGACATAAAGTATCTGATTTGAACTGTCTGTAAAATATAAATATTTATAAGATGGATATCAATGAATTAGTCATTATCATAAATCCCATTTGTGTGTTTTTGTCATTGATTTTTTTCTGATTCACCAAATAACCTCAGAGATCCTTTATCCACCGGTATTGCCTGATTTGCTTCAGCATACTGTTTGCTTTCTTGTAATGCTGTTTTCAATATATTTCTATGCTCACTTCTCTTTATTCAGAGAAGTTGGTCTCTAACCAAATTGTGTTAAATAACCACATGCTCTATCCTGTGGCTCTAACTGAATTTTCTTCATAAAATTTATTATCTATATTAATGTTATTTTTATTTATTTATTAACTCACTTATTATCTGTTTCCCTCATTTTATTTATCACTGCGTTCCCCATGGCTGGAATTCAATGAATACATACATGTCTATGTCCTCTTGTTGCTTCCTTAGCCATAACTCTGCTACACATTCACTGCTGTTTACATCTTTACCACACTTTCACCCTATATGAACATTTGCATTAGTAGTGGAAGTCTCTACTTCTTCTGTGTGACACACCTCATCATCAGTTTTCCCATGAAAGATATTATATTATATTATATTATATAATTTCATATTAGTTATATTTCATGTACTTTTATACATGAAGGACTTTATCTTGATTTCTTTTTTTTAAGATTTTATTTATTTATTTTTAGAGAGGGCAAGAGAAGGAGAGAGGGAAAGGAATATATCAGTGTGTGGTTGCCTCTTGCAGGCCCCCTATTGGAGTCCTGACCCACAACCCAGGCATGTGCCCTGACTGGGGATCAAACCAGTGACCCTTTGGTTTGCAGGCCAGCACTCAATCCACTGAGCCACACCAGCCAGGGCTTGATTTGTTTATATAACAAATCCCAAGCATTTTTCTCAAGTGTAATTTGGGATTTAGAATTTAAGTGTCTGCTCAACTAGTGGGCTGCATCACCCACGGGTATTTACATTATTTGGTATTCTTGGAAGTATGTTTTATACATAGATTTTAAGTAAAGTTGTATGAGAGACAGAGATACATGATAGAATTTATTCATTCAAAATTACTTATTGGGAGAAGATGTTTGAAAACAATACCTCCAATATACAGCTAATATCCAAAGTATATAAGAACTCATATAACTCAATATCAAAATAAACAATCTTATTTCAGAATGGGCAGAGGACCTCAATAGACACTTCTCCCAAGTTGACATACAAATGACCAACAGTTATATGAAAAGATGCTCAACTTCACTAGCTATAAGGGAGGTGAAAATCAAAGCCACAATGAGATACCACCTTATACCTGCTAAAATGACTATTAACAAAAAGACAAGAAATAACAACTATTGGAGAGGTTGTGGAGAAAAGGAACCCTCATTCACTGCTAGTGGGAATGTAAATTGGTATAGTCACTGTGGAAAGCAGTATGGAGGTTCATTAAAATATTAAGAATAGAGTTACCATATGACCCAGCAACCCCCTCTTCTAAGCACCTACCTGAAAATTTTGAAAACATTTATTTATAAGGGTATATGCACCCCTATGTTCATTGCAGCATTATTTGTGGTGGTCAAGACATGGAAACAATGTAAGTGTCCTTCAATAGATTATCAGATAAAGAAGATGTAGTACATCTATCCTATGGAACACTACTCATTCATAAGAAAGGATGAAATACTGCCATTTATGACAACGTGGATGGATCTCGAAAGTATCATGCTAAGTGAAGTAAGTCAGACAGAAAAGATTAGGAGCCATATGATTTGATTTATATGTGGGTTATAAAATAGAAAGCAACAAATGAACAAACTAAACAAATTCATAGACACAGGCAGCAGAAGAGTGATAAGGGTAAGGGGAGAGGATGGGAAGGGTAAAGGGGGCCAAAGATCTGGTGATAGAAGGAGACTAGACTTTTGGTGGTGAGAAGACAATGCAATTTATTGAAGATGTACCATAGATTTGCACACTTGAAACTTATATAATGTTATTAGCCAATGTCACCCCAATAAACTTAATAAATAAAAGAGGAAAAAATACTTACTAAGCATTTGTCATGTTTTATTAATGCTAGGAATTGGGGCCTTTGATCCCCAAATTCAGAAAATCTTTTATCAATGGTGCATACTAGACTGGTGCAATAATACCTCTGCCAAGAAACACAATCTATTTTAAACATACAATATTTTCACATTTCTAAGTAAAGAGTTTAGAAGGGTGAGACAGACAAAACGAGTAATGAAAATGAAATTGCTAACTACCATGATAGAAGTGTAGAGAACGATGAGAACATAAATATAGGAGTCCTAACACATTCTAGAAGTCAGGAAATGTTTCCCTGGGGAAGTCATGTTTATCCTCATTCCTGAAAATAAGGAGGGATAGCCCTAATGTTTCTTACCTGTGCCCAGGGCTAGGGCTGGCAAGCCAAAACTAGAGGGAGCTGTATTCAGGAGGGGCTTGAAGAGCTAATCATGCAGCTTTGGAGCACAAATGACAGGGCACAAAGGAGGTAGAAGAATGCCATTCCCATATGGTAACTCTGGAGCCTAACAATATCGTTTTATAAATCCTGGGAAATTGCCAGGGACCAGTTGCCTTCCCTCAGGACATTGCCTGGTGGTATCCATTAACAAGAAGGCTGGAGTAAAAGAAACTGAGAACTTCTGAGACAGCACAGGAGGACTCCCAGAATAAGTGGCCAACATTTTCAGACATCACACACTGGGAGAGAGAGTGATACTTGCCAAAAAAAGAGAGTCTGTAAAACTGGAGAATTAATATTAATGAATCCTTATCTGAACCCACAGGCTGGCAAGGCAGGCAGACAAGCTGGGTAACTTGCTATAACAAAGAAGATGTGTTCTTATGACACTTTAACTTTGGAAATCCCTTTATATGAAGTAGAATTAGCACACCTTAATTTGGGGTGCCTTTAAACATCTAAATTTCTTTATGGCTCATCAACTCTGATCCCTAAGGGAGATTACTGATCTCCAGATTGCCTTCATTTGTCAGCTGAGCTCTATAACCTTCTCTTTCCTAAACGGAGGCACACAGATCCCTCTGAATGCTTTCAGTTCAGGGGCCCAGTTAACATTTTCACAACTCCTAAATTACATGGATTGTGCATGCCAGGAACATAAGCCCCTTTTGTGAATAAATTGTGTATGGCTTATTTTTCCTCTTTGTTCTCCACAGCCACAGGACAAGCAAGGAGGGGGAAAAAAAGAAAAACTGACATTCTTCCAGTCTCTATCAAACACAGATTGACTTTGATAAAATATCATAATGATATTTCCAGATGAACTGCTAATCACAATATTACTAGGATATGATTTTAATATGTTTATAAAGTAGGATCTAAAAACAGTGTGCCTTTGAGTTTCACCTGTATTGGGTTATCTGTGTATTCCATTGGTCTTTACAAAGACATATCAAAGTTTCCCCATCATGCTTACATGAGGTTAATAATACATAAAACAAAGACTAGTTATCATAATTGGCAGCATGGACAGCACTCTTCAATGGATTCTGTTCATTTAATTAATATTTATCAAGAGCCCAGAGGGAGCCTGGCAGGCTATGAAGTGCCAGCCACTCCCACCCTCACTGTTTTTTCGCCATCTGCTCTGCATGCTAACGGTAGGCAAGCGGCCACCTCCGGGTGAGAAAATGTTGTGTTCCTAGGTCATCTCTTTTCTGCTTCCAAATTCTTGGCTATCTCTAATTTCTCACTTGGCTTGAACTTACATATGACTTATACTCAAAGGTACCTTATTCAAAGCTCTAAATATGTTAGACTACAGGATAGTTTAAGGTTTTTCTTTTGTTCCTTTGGAGTCTAGTGAATCCTAGATTTACTATAAAAGAGTTTGCAAGTTTCTAACCATTAATGAAAGAACTATAAAATCATTTTCTCAGGGAATGATGGTAGTCAGGAAATTTAAGGGTTACAAAGATTAAATAAAGTTCTTTACTGGCATTTCATTGAGACATCTAATCGAAACCTTCATATCCTGCCCTAGCTAACGTGGCTCAGTTGGTTGGGCATCGTCTGCAGACCTAAAGGTCTTGGGTTGGATTCCCAGTCAGGGCTCATGCCTGTGTTGCAGGTTGAGTTTTCAGTGGGGACACGGGCAAGAGGCTGCTGATTGATGTTTCTCTTTCACAGCAATGTTTCTCTGTTTCACTCCCTCTCTTTCTTCCTCCTTTTCCTTCTCTCAGGAATCAATAAAAGAAAAAGAAAAAGAAAAAGAAACCTTTATGTCTTTCCAAGTTGTATTCGTAGTCACAAAGTTCTATTTTAAATTAATGCTCAGGTTCGGTTCCCCTTCCATCCCTCTCTCACTCCTCCACAGATTTCCCCAGTACAGAAACAGGATGCATGCAGCCTGTAGCATCCTTAACGTTAAAAAGCCCACTTCCTCAAATGAGCATCATGGGGTTGAACACAGCTAGGCGTTGTCATTGCCCAGATAGTGGCCCTCCAGCTTTTTTGTTTTCACTCACTTGTCATGCTAACACTGCCGAAAGAACTTTTAACCCTAATGGGTTTCAACTCTGCAACTCTGAAACTCTGAGATGGAACCAGTCCCCGCTGTTTCTGCTTCACTGATGCCTTTCATTCTTAGTAACATTTGCTCACCATTCTCCTGTACCCCCGGGGCTGTCTCCAGCTCGGGGACTGAGAGGTTCCATTTCCTCCAGCGTTATTCCGCTCCTCGCTGACAGATACACTTTGTTCCATTGCTTTAATGTGGGTGCCCTTCATGAGTGTCCAATTTGGCCATTCGGCTTCTTGTGGCCATTACTTTTCCAAGGCTTGTTCCTATTTTTTCTCTGATGAATCATGCTCAGTAGGAAAAGTGCTTGCAGGATTTACTGTTCATTTTCTTAGTTTTCTCAGAGAAGAGGGGTCCAAATAAATGGAATACTCGTTAATGTAATAACCATGGGATATATCAGAGTATGCTGAAAAGAGGGACAAGTTTCTAAGGTCATGTGGATGAACAAGTGAGTGTAATACAATTCCTCTTTTCCACTCTTACTGTCTCAGCCTCCACCTCTCTCAGGAGTGCAGCTGACTTAATCATGGCACTGAGGAAGTGAGGAGCCGTGCATGGAATTTTTTCATGAGCAAAAGAAGCAGAGCAGATTCTATCCAGATTTATTCTACCAGTATTGGCAGATTCTGTTTCAGCCTATCCTTGGAATCACTCAATATTTTGTGAAAAGTTCCATTAACCAAAATCAGCCTTGCTCAGGCTTCTATCCCATTTCTTTCTTGGCCTCCTTCTCAGGAGTCATACTTTCTAGGCATGTGTAAAAGATCCTTTCACTAAAACTCAATTTTAGTGATTTCATTCATTGGTGAATGGTGAGTAATATTTATTTTATCATTGTAGCTAATGAAATGTTGATAATCCCTAAGAATAATTCCAAAAAGTTCATTAATGTGGGAGAAAGGGTTAATTGCTTATTTATTGGCACTTATATTAGAAAAAATTTAAAGATAAAACTAAAGTTGTAATTTAACTGTTTAAAATAATTTGAAATAACTATTTGAGAGAATTTTATGCTGATTATTATCTAATCACTTTGATGATTAATTTAAGACTTTAAATGCTTACAACATGCTGATATCAATCATATTCAATTCAAAAGACCAAAAATCAACTAATGTGTTTTAAAATTAGAATAAAATACCTGTATCACTAAAAATTTTCTCAAAACTATGACAAACATGAAAACTATTCCACGATGTACTGTTGATGGTAAATTCAATAAGATTTTTCTCTTTGTAATTTTTTTCAATATAATTTGTCTCATAAATTATTTTTATATACAGAAAAAGTTTTCTATATATAAAAGAAAACTTTTATAGAAAAGAGAAGTTTTAAGCATTCTATGGCTAATGGAAATAGAAAAAATATTTCAAAACTGGGGCAATTTTGCCCACCAGGGGACATTTGGAAGCTTCTGGAGACATATTTGGTTTCACGCTACGGAGAAACTTTTGGTTTCTAGTGTCCAGATGTCAGTAATACTGCTAAGCATATAAAAATGCATATGACCAAAGTTAAAAACCCATTAATAGATAAACTTTAAGATCACATGTAAGACTGTGATATAAGCAAATTTTTACATAAATGACCAGTTTAGGTATTACATAAAGTATTTTAATTTAGTCAGTTGCAGAATATCTATAATCTGTGCTATACCAATTTATCTGAATCAGTAGCACAAATCATAGTCTTAAATTACATATGAGGGGGGATACCCCCCAAAACAGAATTATCTTCTGAGGAGCAGACCCCTTGTAGTACAGGCTACCCCACCAGGTGAATGTTCTAGAAACCCATTTGTATCAGTGTACCAGGTGTTGTTGTTGTGAGATGCTGCATTCAGCTTCAGTGAATTTTTTTTTCTGTCCCTTTCAATGAGTTTTCCTGTTTCATGACGGGTGATTTACATGAACACCTGCCCATACCATTCTGTGTTCAGCAGTTCTTGACCAAAAACCGAATGACCCCTGTGCCCCATCCTCCCTATTCACCCGATCTCACCCTGAGCAACTTCTTTTTATTTCCCCAGATGAAAAAAGTCCTCAAAGGGGAAACTTTTGCCATTGTAGAAGAGATAAAACAAAAAATGGCAGATACACTAAAAAGCATCAAACTCAGTGAGTTCAAAAACTGTTTTAAACAGTGGAAAAAATCTCAATAGGTGTACTGTATCAAATGGAGAGCACTTTGAAGGTGACTAAAATTTAAACATGTAAGAATAAATATACAATTTTTTAATAAATAAGTTTCTTTTTTGAGGGGTTCCCCCTCATACACATAAATAATTGTATTCTCTACAACTGACCTGATCTCCACAAACGGCAGGACATACCGGGTGACTATTTAGATATCATTGATAAAAGTATATCAATAACATTTGCTTTTAAAAACTAAAATATATTAATATGTTATTTAATCCTCAACTGAGGATATATTTATTGATTTTAGAGAGAGATGAGGGGATAGAGTGAGAGAGAAACACTGATGTGAGAGTTAAACATCCATCATTGCCTCCCATGTTCGCTCTGACCTGGGATAGAACCTATCACCTTTTGGTGTGTAGGATGATGCTCCAACCAACTGAGCCACGTGGTGAGGGCTATATTAGTATTTTTATTCAAGTAAGTTTTTCAACGTCATACTGCATCTAAATAAATATATACTAGGTCTTGCAGAAGTAACAACTGCTTGAGTATGCTTGACAGGGTAACAATGTGGGTGTAGTAATTTATCATTTTCATTTGAACATTTCACCTAAAATGACATATACTGTGCTTGAGTGTGATATTGTTCTGGTACAGAACTACATGCTTATGAATTTGTAATAAAAGATTTTGTAATAAAAAGGGGACTTTATTTGTGCTGGACCCTGATGGTATTAAAGATAGTTTAAAGTAGTTTTAAAAATGAGTTTCAATTTATTATTTTGCTAATGTCCTAGAGTTACTTAGACTTTGAGCAGTGTTTTTTTCCATCAATTTAACAAAACTATGAACTCCCAGTCAATTTGCTAACTATGGACTTGAATATAATCTTATAAATGCAACAACCTACATAGCACTACATGTTTTCTTCCCTAAATGAAAACATTAAAAAAATCAGCAACTCTCTTTTTAAATACACATCTCCTACCAAACTTTCAAACTGTATTGCACAACTTGATAGAAACACACACAAAGACAAATGCTGAAAGGAATATACACAGAGAAAAAAAGAAGTAAATGAACTTTGGAACATGTGGCCTCAGTTAGAAGGAAAAACTGATCTAGAAAATATTATGTGGAAGTAAATTTATTTTGTAAGAGAAATTAAAACAAAAATGTATTTTTAAATGGGAGACTATTCTATATTTTATAAAATAAATGATACAATATATTTAAGAGGATTTTTTTTCTGATACTTGGTTTGTTCCCAAATAGTAATATTATTATCTTGTGAACAATATTAAGAATATTATAAAATAGAATTTTCTCTTGGTGCCAAAATGTCATATTGTCAATTTATATTTAGTTATTGCATACATTACTTCTTTTGAATCATTTTACTTTTTTCCTTGTTCAGAAAAAGAAGTTAAATAATAAAATAATTACAAAGAATTTGAAAAGGTTTCATCCTGAAGACACAATAAATAATGTGGAACATAAAAAAAGAAAAACAGACTTCCAGCCAAGATGGAGGCATAGGTAGATACACTGTGCTTCCTCGCATGACCAAAATTAAGGACAACAAAAATTTAGAAACAAACAAAAAAACAAACAAACAAAAACAATCAGAACTTGCAGAAAATTGAACTGTACAGAAGTGTGACCACCATTCATTCAGATCGATAAACCAGGAGAAAATGGGGAGCAAGACAGACCCTGCAACCCAGGGCCCCAGCACCCAGAAATAAAGCCTAAAAGCACCTATTGAAAACAGTTGTGGGGGTTAAGGTGCTGGAAGAGACTCCCAGCCTTACAGGAAAGTTCGTTGGAGAGACCCACAGGGTCCTAGACCATACACAAGCCCACCCACCCAGAAACCAGCACCCAAAGGGCCCAATTTGCTTGTGGGAAGTGGCGGAAGGGACTGAAACCCAAGAAAGAGCAGAGCAAGTGCCATTGTTCCCTCTCAGACCCCTTCCCTACAAACAGCGTCACAACCTAGCAACTGGGCTGCCCCACCCTGGTGACCACTTAAGACTCCACCCCTCATATGTAACAAGTGTGACCAGACCAAAAGAAAGAAAGAAAGAAAGAAAGAAAGAAAGAAAGAAAGAAAGAAAGAAAGAAAGAAAGAAAGAAGAAAAGAAAAGAAAAGAAAAGAAAAGAAAAGAAAAGAAAAGAAAAGAAAAGAAAAGAAAAGAAAAGAAAAGAAAAGAAAAAAAGAAATGGCCCAGGCAGAAGAGCAGAACAAAGCCTCAGACCAAATACATCTAAGTGACCAAGAGATAGCCAGCCTATCAGATGCACAATTCAAGGCACTGGTGATCAGGATGCTCACAAAATTGGTTGATTTTAGTAGCAAATTAGATGAAAAATTGAAGGCTACACTGAGTGAAATGAAGGAAAATGCACAGAGAACCAATAGTGATAGGAGGAAAACTGGGACTCAAATCAATGGAGTGGACCAGAAGGAAGGAAGGAAGGAAGGAAGAAAGAAAGAAAGAAAGAAACAAACAAACAAACAAACAAACAGAAAAGAATGAAGAATTGAGAACTCAAAGAAATGAGGGGAGACTTAGGAACCTCCAGAACATCTTTAAACATCCCAACATCCTAATTATAGGGGTACCAGCAGAGGAAGAAGAAGAGCAACAAGTGGAAAACTTATTGGAACAAATAATAAAGGAGAACTTCTTCAATCTGGCCGAGGAAATAGATTTCCAGGAAGTCCAGGAAGCTCAGAGAGTCCCAAAGGACCCAAGGAGGAACACACCAAGGCATATCATAATTACATTAGCCAAGATTAAAATGAAGGAGAGAATCCTAGAAGCAGCAAGAGATAAGGAGACAGTCACCTACAAAGGAGTTCCCATCAGATTGTCAGCTGATTTCTCAAAAGAGATCTTCCAGGCAAGAAGGGGCTGAAAAGAAGTATTCCAAGTCATGAAAGGCAAGGACCTCCATTCGAGATTGCTCTATCCAGCAAAGCTATCATTTAGAATGGAAGGGCAGGTAAAGCACTTCTCAGATAAGGTCAAGTTAAAGGAGTTCATCATCACCAAGCCCTTATTATATGAAATGTTAAAGGGACTGACCTAAGAAAAAGAAGATAAAAAACATGTACAGTAAAAAGACAGCAAACTCACAGTTATTAACAACCACACCTAAAACAAAAGCAAAGTAAGCAAACAGCTAGAACAGGAACAGAAATACAGAAATGGAGATCGCATGGAGGGTTATCAACAGGGGAGTGGGAGGAGAGAGGGGAAAAGGCATAGAGAATAAGTAGCATAGACGGTGGGTAGAAAATAGACAGGGGAAGGGCAAGAATAGTGTGGGAAATGTAGAAGCTAAAGAACTTATGACACATGGACGTGAACTAAAGGGGGGAATATGAGTGGGAGGGGGTGTGCAAGGTGGAGGGGAATGAAGGGGGGAAGGAGACAACTGTAATAGCATAATAAAATATATTTAAAAAAGAAAGAAAAATATTTTCAATAATTATACTGCCAACATTTCTAAGGAATTTCAGATAGACAGATAGATATAGAGATAGATATACATACTCATACAGATACATCACACAGTAAATATTTTACTAACACACACACTCTCAAATATTTATTTTTTTCTGAGCTTTTTCTTCTTTTTAACTAAATTTAATATAGATTTCAAATGGTACATTGTAAAATTAATATCCATTAACAGAATGGTTTTATTGCTTAGTGCAAACTTAATTAAGACTATTGAAAATACAAACAAACAAAACCAAAGAAATAATGTGTGTAACGTGAGTTAGGGTTACAAAAGAAATGAGGAGCTGGCGATGGAGAAACACTGCCCAATATACTTTTACTTTTTAGTTTGGCATTGACTTAAGCCCGTAAATCTAAAATATATGTTTCTTTATAGTACTTTTATGAATAATCCAAAATGTTGAGTTGACCTTATTCCCATTTGCAGATAAATGCCTTCCCTCTGGACTACTTAAATAAGAGATGAATGGAGAGATAAGACCTCAAAATTTGAAAATGTAAAGGCATTTAAGTTGCCTTAAATATGCTAAAATGTATGTTTCACAGAAAAAAATAGATATCTTAGGTTTCTGAGACTTATAGAATAATGAGCTTACCCACTGCATTCAGAATTTGTAGTTAAGGCTATAAAAATTATAATGTATTAAATATTGCAACTAAACAAAAATGAAGTAGTTAATAAATAACATCAGTTTTAGCTCTATAAATCTTATTCTGAAATGCTGTTTGCCTGAATGTGTAGATTGTATATTATCACAACATAGATTAAGGGTTTAGGTTAATTTTTTTAGAAAAAAGGGTAATATTTATTTGAAGCAAGATAATAATTGATATGACCAGATAGTAATTGATGAAACCATTTTTAATAGCTAACTTATCCCTGTGGAGGTTGTAGATTCTCATAATTTATATAATTTTAAATTCTTGTACATTTTAGATTGCTGCATTTTTAAAAGATCATCAGCAATAACAACACATATTGGTGCAGAATATTCAAATACATTTATCTAATAATGTTTTTATTCACTTCCTAGACCAATTAAGAACCTAAAAATTAGGTTCTTGTAATATTAAAATAAACATAAGATGTTTCTTTTGCTATTTTTAAATTCTTGTGCTTATACAACCATTAATCATAGTTCAAAACAGATGTTTTTTTCCATATTTTTTGATTATTTAGCAATTTTTACTTTCTCTCTCACTGCACAATTATATTTCCTGGGCTTCACATTTCTATTGCCTTATAAACCCCTGAAGAATCAGTCTACAAAGCAAGGCAGAGTCATAACCTATTCCCACCCAGTAAAGGAATTTTTAATATCATGGCTTTAAAGTGCTTAATGCTAGACTTTGTCATCACTTCATATTTTTATAAATAAAATCTGATCTATTATTCTTTTTGAAGAGCTAGAAGGAGCCATCCTTGAGATATTAATACCTCCATGTCCTCTAGAAAATGTGGCTGATGTCTCAGTTACTGTTTTTTTGCTCATCCTCAAAAGCATGCTAGGGAAAACCTTAGCAATTTTTCCACTATCCAGTGTGGTAACTTGAGCTAGCAATGGTGCAATTGAAATATGGGGGAAAATAATAGCATTCAAATAACTACATATGTGTGACAAAATACCTAATTGCTGTGGCCTCCTTATTTATAGACAATTAGAAAAATTGGACCCATAAAGGGGCACAAGAAGAAAGATACTTCAGGAAATATTGCAAAGATTCCATCTCCAAATTAAGTCAGCAGTAAAACAAATAAATTCATTGTTCTCTGCTACTTGCCCGGGATAAAAGGAAAGCTTGTAATGGATAATAGCCCTTTCGAAAGTTAACTGGTGAAAGGGAATCATGCATTTGTTTGTCTATTTGTTTTAGGTATTTTTCCCACCTACCCTGGTTGCTTAAATTAAACTCTAAAATTCAGTGTTCCTTAAAAACAGAGAGAGGGAGCCAATAGAGAATGTGTACTTGATTCCTGAGAAACTTCATTTTAATTGCCTTTATAGGTCCTTATAGCAGAATCCAAAACAATCATTTGGAAGAGAAATTCTGGATTAAAATAGTCAACATGTATCCAAGAAAAGCTTCTCAATCCCATGTTAGGGATTGTAGTGGGGAGATGGCAAGAATATGAGATCTGCTGCCGCATGACTGGATAGCAAATAAAGCCTGCTGAGAAACAAAGAAACCCTCAGTAGTAACTGGAAAAGACACCGTAGCTTCTCTGTCTTAAATTGGAATTCATTAATGTGTAGATCAAACCCACATGTAGCAGTATGACTTGTAAGCCATACTCTTTTGTTAACACTGAGACCTTTCATTGTACTTTAGCTAAAGAATCTAATAGCTTTAATGCAAATGTTGTAGGCACATACATACATGATTTGAAAGTTCCTTCAAAACACCTGGTAGAATATTTGATGCTAAATGGTCATGGGGTTGTAACAGTGCTTCTCATATGTCTTTGTGCATCTGTCTGCATTTTCTTTCAGCCATTTTCTATGTTTTAATCATGTTTAATGATATTGTATGCCTACCTATCATTTCTTACTTAGAATTCTAACAAAGTATTTTTATATACTAACATAGTGATAAGGAAACTACTTTTTAATATTTATATATTTTATTCTGTATATCATTGATATTAAAACATGTTGTTATTAGATATGTACATCACTTATATTTGCTATTGCAAATACTGTTGTAATAAATATTTTATACTATATACATCCCCCCTTTTTCTCTATTATTCTTACCTGAGGACATTTTATTGCTTTTTTTTTTTTTTCCCCAGAGAGAGAGAGAGAAACATCAATTGCATTTTGCACACACCCCAACTGGGGATCCAATGTGCAACCTGCATATATGTCCTGACAGGGAATCACACCTGCTATCTTTGGGTCCATGGGATTACACTTGACCAGCTGAGCCACACTAGCTGGGGCTCCCCATTTCTCCCATATTTTGAAATCTATTGCCAGAGATTAGTCTCTGAGGAGAAGCACATTAGATTCAAAGAGTATGTACATGTTTGATGCTCCTGATATCATAATAACTATATTTCTCTTCACAAGGTTCTACCAACTTTATTTCCCACCAAGAATGGATGGACGGGAAAGAAATTGGCTTGAATTCATTAAAAACAAAATTCCAAATGTAATATTCACATGACAATCTTTTGAAAGAATACATGTTTTTCTAAGTAATTAATATTTTAAAATGATAGCAACAGCTGAAATTTTTTAAATGTAAGACCCTTCAGTTTATCTTTGGAAGCAAGTATCAGAGTCTTGACACATATTTGGAACTTGAACCTGAATTCTAAAACTTTAGCTGTTAGATTCCTAAAGTAGCAATTATAGTTGATTAGTAATAGGGTGGGCATCTCAATAGTACACACAGATGTGAATAACTGGTGATTAGGACCTCACTGCTGCTATTAAAGAAGCACTTCTTCTCCAGGGCCGGCCCTTCCCCCACTTCTGCCCCAACCCAGCTATCATCTGACTTTATGATAATTACTGCATGGCTGGATCATTTCCAGTACATAGATATATCTTAAAATGATCGCTTTAAAAATAAAATATTATTGCCCTGGCTGCTGTAGCTCAGTGGACCAAGTGTGGGCCTGTGAACCGAAGGGTCACTGGTTTGTTTTCCAATCAGGGCACATGCCTGGATTGTAGGCCAGGTCCCCAGTAGGGGGCATGTGAGAGGCAACCACACATTGATGTTTCTCTCCCTCTCTTTCTCCATCCCTTCCCCTCTCTCTAAAAATAAATAAATAAAATCTTAAAAAAAATAAATCTCTAAAAAATAAAAATACAAATAAAACTTTGTCTTGGACAAAAATTGCCTTACAACTTCTCCAAAGAGTTACATATTCTCATGTTAGTGCCTTTACTTTATAATGCTGCATTTTCTTCTCGAATTATGCTTTTTTTATAATACTTCACCATAATGACTCAAATAAAGCCCATCAAAGATTTCCATACTCAAAGAAACTGTAATTTCTTTTGTTCCATCTTTATCAAATTCTTAATGGAGTTGACAGGTTGAAAAAATATTATGATATTTTATCATATATTATTATGATATTATGAAATAATATTATGAAATCTGATATTATGAAAACCCTATCTCTTACTGTGAAGCTCTTTCCTTCCCAAACAACAGACAATGATTTTTCAAAAAAAATATCTAAATGAGATAATATTGCTTACTGGCTTAAAACAATGGCTTGACCTTTAAATAAGAATAAAATCCTAAATCTTTGGGAAATCCCAGCCACCAGTTTGCAGCATCATCACCTAATTCCTCTGCCCAACTCAGTCTCCCCTCTGGTTAGAGTCTAGATTCTTCATCATGTCCATCATGACACCCTTGTGGCAAAGGCTACTACTGCAAGTACCGGCCTAGTGTTCACCCAACCAAGTACACAAGGTCTCTGGTACCTCCAGCAGGGGCCAACATAGGGAAGGGAAGTAAAATCCATGGCAAACTTTCACCAATGAGATGCAGAATGTGGAAGGAGCTGAGAGGTAGAAGTTGCCTTCTTCTGTCTACCCTAATTGACTGTTATTAGGTTCCATATGGGCCCTACAGAAATTGACTTCCTGACTGAGCCCAGTTTGTGGTCAGCTTACTGAAGCCCTACACGTCTTTGCTCTGCTCCTTTGCTGACTCATTTCCTTTCCCCCCTCACATTTGCTACCCTAAGTTTATATTCTTTCCAATACAGTGTCAGCGTGTAAGCTTGCCTCAGGCTGTTTTCCAAGGAAACAAGATGACGACAGCACCCAACGCCAAGCTGACTACCTGTCCTCTTCCTTTCCTCATCAGTCTGCCTGATACACCGCTCTAGCTATACTGGCTTATTTCTGTTTGAAATTGTTTTCTCATCCTCTACCACTCTTTCTGTATGTTTATCTGGTTGCTTCCTGCTCATCATTTATATTTTGTCTCAAACATGAGCTCCTAAAAAAGGCTTTGCCTGCCCACATTGCCTAAAAAAGTACCCTACTTCCATTCTGGCACATTTTGTATCTCATTTTTTGCCATCGCCCTTAATTAATTTTAAGAAAAGTGTACCAAAATTTCCTTCCACCAACAGTAAGAAATACTACACTCAATCCCACTAAATAGTTATTTTTTAAAAATATTTTTTAAATTTATTTTTAGAGGGGAATGGAGGGAGAAAGAGAGGGAGAGAAACATCCATGTTTGGTTGTCTCTCACACGCCCCACACCGGGGAACCTTGGCCCACAACCCAGGCTTGTGCCCCGACTTAGAATTGAACCAGTGACCCTTTGGTTCACAGGTCAGCACTCAATCCACTGAGCTACACCAGCTGGGCCCACTAAATAGTTCTTATACTTTTACACACATCTTACTCTCATTCCTTGCTTGGCCTGAAATAGTCTTAGCAGCCTTTCCTTTTCTCTATGGTATGTGGATCCAATCATGGAACATTCTCTTTTCTTATATTTCTCAAATCATATTTACATAAGGATATTTTGTATGGAATAAAAAATCAGGAGTAAGTGTCAAAGTATACAATGGAGTGCAGTGTTACTTAGCTCAGTACAGCCCAACTACCTACATACTTACATTAAGCATTGGATATCTGTGTTCAAAATGTTTGGGCCATAGCCACAGCTGCAACTACCTCATAGCTCACTCTTTCTTGGGCTGGACATCCCCACCATCTTGCTGGGCACTTTTTTCCCTGCACTTCTTACCAAGTCCAACTGCTTCAGGTCTCCAGCAAATGTCATTCTCTTTGTTAGCAACCTTGGGAAACCCTGAATTATTCTAATTTTATTATGGAGAGATTTTTTAGTTTTATTATACCTAACACATAGATCTCGTAAGAAGCCCAGGGTCTATGTTTGCCTAACTAAACATAGCTCATAGAAGTACTGTTCAGGAAAAGATAGGGCCTTCCCTCAATAATTCTGTCACTAACCCTTTTTAACTCACAATTTATTTTTCCTGGCTACACCTACCAGCATATTTTTTGTCATTAATGTTTATCAGAGAAAAATTGGTTCAGTTAAAAGATGAAGCAAGATCTCCCCTTACCTATAAGGTAAGTGCTATGTTCCGAAAGAAAAGAACTATTTGTTTAGAGAATTTACAACAAATGTGTTTTCTCAGGTCACATCAGCACAAAAGCATGTTATTAAAAAAAAAGAATGTTTATGACTGATCAAAAGATACATTTATTCCATCCTATACATTTGTCTCCTTTTTTCTAGATAGTGGTTAGTTAGACATAAAAGAGCCTTTCAGTGCTTTTGGGATTGAAATTATGCTGGTGGTTTTTGTTTCTTGCCTTGGTTAAAAATTCAACTCACTTGTTTATTTTTTTCCTATTTATCATGCTTGTATGTGTAACAAGTTCCAGACGTGGGATCTGGCAGAAGTTTCTAAAACAACATCCAGGAGTGATATTACTATGAGACACTCAGATTCAGTCTGTGGAATGTGTGGTTTGCTTTTTCACCTAGGTGTGGGCTCTGAGTAATTCTGCACCATTATGAATCCCTTAGGGGAAGCAGTTGCAGAACTTAAAGTTGGAAAAATGTATGCATGTAGGTATGTATTTATATGTTTAAATAAATGTACATCCATTGGTCTTGATGCTATATTACAATACAAACATAATTATTGTTTAAATGCTGAATAAGCAGTATAGAAGCAAAATGAAAGGGAATAAGACACAATTCCTTTGAGGACAATATAATTCCAAGGGTAATTGGGAAATGTTCATACAAATCCTCAACATTTTCTTTATCTATTTTGTAATTTCCTGTTAGTACACTCATTTTCAACTCTTTAATATTGATAATTAAATTCACCACCAGCCAACTATACTGAATTTTTTTTGTTCAATCTCATTTGGACAATTGGAATGAGCTTTCCATAACAACAAATTTGTCATCAATATTGGTGTAAATTGAATTTTTCTAAAATAGTGTATTTAAAGAACATCTAGTTGACTTACTTACTTTGTAACACAGTAAACTGAAATGAGAACAAGTCACCTGGTCGGGTCCAGTTTCTCACTGGATCCAGCTATTTCAACTTTAGAAAATTCATGTAAACTCTCTGAGAGAAATTAAATTATCTATAAATTGAAGAAGTTAGATGAAATTACCTCTCTATATTTAGATGAGCTTATATTTAAGGTCAGAATTAGGCTGTTTCCTTTTTTATTGAGATATACCTGACTTGTAACATTATATTAGTTTCAGGTACGTAATGTGAGTTTTCAATATATGTGTGTGTGTGTGTGTGTGTGTGTGTATACTGTGTTTTCAATATATAGATATATATACTGTGAAATGATCACCACAATATGTCTAGTTAACATCCATAAGCATATATATGACACTTTTTCTTGTGATTAAAACTTTTAAGATCTACTCTCTTAGCAACATTCAGATATAGAAGTAGGCCATCTTCTGACTTTTTTTGAAAAAAAGTCCATCCCCCAATTTTTCAGTGTTTCCTTTCTTCTCTCTCTTCTCTTTGTTCAGCCCTTTACTTCCCTCTATTGTGGTCTGGGCATACGATAGCTCCCTATCAACTTTCCATCCAGCTAAAACCTATATAAGATTCCTTTTTGATATTTCTAGCCAGTTTTTCTAGCTCATCCTTTATTCTCGTTATCTAAATGGAATGATAATCTGACTCATAAAGGCTTAAATGATTACATAGTTTCATTTTCAGGCTGTTTTTAATCTAAAAGAACCAAAAAACTTTACCCAAGGAAGAAACTGCTAATAGAGATTTTTTTGTATAATCTTTATCTTTTTCCAGTAACAGTTAGTTCCCCTATAGCCTCTCTCCCCAGCAATCACCTCACTGTTGTCCATGTCCATGAGACCCGAGATTTGTGTACAACTTGATGAAACCGAGTTGAGGAGGATGCTCTCTCTAGCATTCCTCAACGCATCAAACAAAATCTTGTCTATCAATGACCCCTTTCACATTTTTTCTTTTCAGGTGAACACAATTTCTCCCACTCAAACAAGTGTTATGAAATTAACATTCAAATAGAAAATATAGCACACTACTCTTTACATCAATTAAAAATTTAAAATCATATTTATTTGGAAATAAAATTGATCTTTTTCATTGATAGAAAATGTTTCCCAATAAAAAAGTAGTGGAATGTTCTGTCTTAAAAGCTAGTAAGATCATTATGCTGCATGGTTAAATTTTTGGAATGAAGCAGTAGTTAAGTAATTAGATATACTTATGTGTGCTGCTATTTAAATTTAAATAGCAAAATTTTCTACATAGCGTTTACTGCTATCTTGCAAAACTGTGTTTAAGTTGATTATGTAATAAAATATTTATTGACATTCTATAGTGACTAATCGTCTCCCTTATTCTTTTTTGATGTTGTATTCTCAACTTCAAGAAATTCAAAATACTTCAGTTTTTCTTACTAGGAATCTGGGGTTAGAGAACTCTATTTAACAATTTCAATAAAAAATTATGATAACCAAAACTTACATATAAATTATACACCTTTGCGAAATGTTGAAATAATCATTTGTTTTCTTATCTGGCAGTGCTACTCATTTCAGTATTGTAGACATAGGAGTAAAGAAGCCTGGGCAAATAAAAAATAAAATAATTTATTAAAAATTTTACCATAAACCTTATCATTGGTCATTGGCTGAAACTAAAATTTAATGTCTGATACAGCACGCGTCACGATATTCCTCAAAATCTGTTGAATAAGTGATCTGTTGTAGTGATTTTTCAAATTACTCTTAGCAGATTTTATTTCCTAAAATAAAATCTGACAATGGGGAAAATTATGAATAAAATAAAATATAAAAAAAGAGATCAGCTTTTTCTCAAGCAGTAGGAAGAAAATAAAATTCTTGAACTCACCTAATTTTTTTATCATCCTTTGCAGCTGTTTGTGAACCACATCTGTCACTCAATCAGTCAACTTGTCAATTTCAGTGGTGTCATAGTGGCTCATGTGAAATTAACTCTTCTGCAAATAACAACTAAGAAATATGAACAAGTTATATTCAAAATAGTAATAATAAAGCAAGTGAAGGCAGGAAAGGTTGACACAGGCCAAGCAGAAATTTGAAGAAAGGAACAAAGGAACTTCACGGGGTAAGGTCTATGTTTATGTGGCTTTTTTTCCTGAGCATAACCCAGTCCACAGTGCTCAGGGAATACTTTAGTTATTAAGCAGAAAGTTGCAGTGTTATTAGATTAATGAATAGAGTCAGAGGACAGAGTTTGGGATTACTAGAGGGCTGGAAATTGAGAAGACCATTCAGGAAAGAACAGAGTCACAAACATAGAAATTTGTAATTTGCATATAAGTCCCCTCATATCCTTAGCTCACCTTTTAACTGTGCATGAACAAAAAAAGACTACTAGAAATCCAGCAGAAATAAAAGCTGAAAAGCAGAAAATGTAAATGGAACTTCAATTGCTGGCTCCTGTAGAGAGGTTTCCATTGAAATAAGGAGGGCCCACACCCTTGCATAGTTGCTCTATGTGTTAGAACTAAGAATTTTCCTTAAGACTAAGGCCCAAATCCAAACAGACCCTTTCTAATGATGTGTAAAATCAAGCTCCTACAAGTTCAGTGTGTCGATCAATAATTTAACTATATGCTAGAAGATAAATTAATACTTTTTAGAGAAACATACCAAAATCCAATGTCTATACATTGCATTGTTCATAACATTCAGTATGCAGTTTAAAATATCTTCAATGTGCAAAGAAACAGGCAAAATTCATAACTGGGGTAGAAGTAATTCACTGCCATGAGATCAGCCAGGTATTGGAATTAGAAGACTTGGACTTTAAAACAGCTAGTAGAAATATTCAATGACTGGACTAACAGAAATAATTATCATAATTAGTGAACCAAAGAAGCTCAGAAAATAAATGGAAGTCATTATTAAAGAATCCAAATGAAAACTAAAAATTACAGTATCTGAAATTTAAAAATCCATCATATGACATTAATATGATACTGGAGATGGCAGAAGACAAGGTCAGTACATTTAAGGAATGATCAATAATAACTATGAAATATGAAGAACAAATTGAAAAGAATTTTTTAAAGTGACAGAAACAGTAACTATCTGTGGGAATGTATAATTTTGTCTAATATACTTGTACAAGAAGTCCAAAAAATAGAAAATAGAGATACCAGGAAAGAAAAATATTTGATAAATAATAACTGAAACTTTTCCAAAGTTGATGAAAAACTACTTTAGAGATCCAAGAAGGTCAGCAGAACACAATACAGATAAATACAAAGAAAAGCACACATAGACCATCAGAATCAAACTGCTAAAAAATAAAAACAAAACGTTGCCAGCAACCAGAGGCAGCAAAGGGAATCTTGCATACAGGGAAGCAATGATAAGAATGATGGTTAATTTCTCATAGAAATAACGGAGTCCAGAAGACGAGGGAAGCACATCACTAAAATGCTGAAAGAGAATAAAAGGCAACTCAGTTCTATATACAATGAAAATGTCCTTCAAAATTAAAGGCAAGAGAGCCAACAATGGAAATAGCTGAGTAAAAAATATGTAAAATTTTGTCCCTATGCAACAGCAATGAACAAGCAAAAAAATGTAAAAATCAATTTCTTTTGGAATCCAGAATTTAAGAAAAATGTACAACAACCAGAAGAGTGCTTATTAAGTGAAAAAAATTACTGAATTTTTTTTAGAGAGACCTGTGGCATTGAACTTACCCTATTACCATCTGCAACTCCCCAGCTCCTGCATTTCAGGTATAGGTTTCTGGGACAAGAGGAAGTAATGAAGATTTTATTCTTAACAAATTGCGGTTATGTGTTTTACCAGTCTCTGATTCCCTGCATGATCATCTTAAACTGGGTTTAAACTGGTTTCACCTGCCCTGAAACTTCCCAATGCTAGGGGTAACTTCCCAGCTGGCATTTTTCGATGCAGTTTAAAGGAAGATTATTATCCAGTGTTATCAGGGCTAAAGAATAACAATCAGGGAAGTACTAGACCAAGAAGCCTGAAAAGGAAGAGCTGGGGTAAGGAAACATTTGATATAACAAGTACTTGGAAAAGCTTTCACGTATTTTAGGGAATTAGGACATATGCATGCATGTCCAGGCTAGATACATGCAGAGAGAAGAGCTGAGAAGATCCCAAGCTCTCATTTCGGCCTGACCTGCACGCTCACCCAAATAGGGAGTGAAGGCTAAATTAGAGTTGTAAAGTTCCTAGGCCAGCATTAAAGGAGTTTCCCAAACAGCCAATTTTTAAAGACTGGGAGAGTTGTTTGCTTGTCTTCTTGTTTTTGTATTATTTTTTTTGGGGGGGGGTTACATATTTAAGGAAATCCTGTCAAGTCGCTAGTTGATCACTAAATTACAGAACAGACACTTCAGTGCCTACACATGGCAAATACAGACTTCGAAAATAAAAGCAATATAAAGACATTTTCAGATAAGCAAATGGTGAGAAAATTTGTTGCCTATAGACCTTCGAACTAGATATACCAAAAAAAAAAAAAAAGTTTCTTTGGACTGAAAAAATGCATAAACAGCTCTGGCTGGTGTAGCTCAGTGGATTGTGCTCAGGCCTGTGAACCAAAGGGTCACCAGTTTGATTTCCAGTCAGGGCACATGCCTGGGTTGTGGTCCTGGTCCCTGGTGGCAGGGGCAGAGGGGAGCATGAGAGGCAACCACACGTTGATGTTTCTCTCCTTCTCTTTCTGTCTCCCTTCCCTTCTCTCTAAAAGTTAATACATAAAATCTAAAAGAAAATGCATAAATAGAAACTCTATCTAAAGAAGGCATGAGGAGCATCCAAAATTGATTTATGTGGACAAATATAAAATGTTCATGTTTTTTCCTTAAGTTATTTGAAGTCAACTAACTATAGTATAAAAGTTTGTAACATTGCATAATGAGGTTTATAGCAAGTATATGGTAATGAAATATATGTCAATAATAACAAAATATAATGGTGGGTTCTATTCTTGTGCTGAAGGTCTCCAAGATCACTCCCATATTTCATGATTTTCTAGGGAGGGTCTCATGGGACTCAGCATATAGTTAAACTCATTACTACGATTTACTTCAGTGACAGAATGCAAAGTAAGATCAGCAAAGGGAAAAGATGAGTAAAGTAAAATCTGGAGGACATCAGGTACAAGCTTCCAAGGGTCCTTTCCCTATAGAGTCAAATAAAACATTTGATTCCCTAAGGAATGGGTTGCGACAACATTCATAAAATGCTGCCAACCAGGGACATTCACTAGCTCCCCAGTGCCCAGGTTTGTTTGGGTAGTTAATCATGTAGGCACTCCCTGCATGACATGTACCCCAATTCCAGATTCCTATCAGAAAAGCAGGTGTTCAATATACACTATGTTTCTTGTACAAATAGTTGAGGTACAGGGGACTATGCTTATCAGTTAATGTGTGTAACCATCTCAAAAATTAAGTTCCCGGATGCCAGCCAAGTACCAAACTTGAAAGCAGGCCTTTCAAAGAAAAGTAACAACACCTGCTATGTTAACCCTTTTCCACACAAACCGATGCACATTTCTTACAGTCTATGTGATACGGTTTAATATCAACTCTAAGGAGACTGATAAAAATGTATATTTTATTCTCTAGAGTAACTACTTATAATATGAAAGTTATAGTTATAAGCCATTTGAAATATTAAAATGTAATACAAAGAAAATAAGTTAACCCAAATAACAAGCAGGACAATTATAAAAAATAATACTAAAACAGAGTAGATCTAAACTAAAACATTTCAAGCAGTACACTAAATGAAAATGGACTAAACATTCCAATTAATAGGCAGAAATTGTTAGACTGAATGAAACAGCAAGAACCAAGATTTTTTTAAAAGCCTCAACTATTGTCTACAAAAGATATATTTAAAAATAAATTTAACCATGCAAACTGGGGCTTGGCCACTTAGCACCTACAATCTACATGACTGGACAATTAGTGTTGAAGGAAACAGGTTTCTATTACAAGTGTTCCGGCCTTGTCGGGGCGCTGAGAGCTCTCCTGCTCAGCGCCCTTCTCTTCCACAGACCCAGCACTTTCCTTGCTCCACAAAACGCTACAAGCCAAAACCATGTCCAGAATTTCCCCATATCTTATCTGTACATTAGCTGGTCACACAAACAGATCTCTATCAATCTCTGGAGGGTGCACTTGTGGGTTTCAAAGTCGCCATCCTCTTGCAGCAGCTCTCTCCTTCAGGATCTGCGGTGCGTTGTTCTCAGCCTCCGTGTAGCAGTTCAGGAGACCATGTGCTGTGTTACACTGTCCCAGTGTGGGACCCTGTCTTTAGGAGTGGGCTCCCATCCTCTGCGGGGTCTAAGCCCTTCGTGGGCCATGCATCTCCTGGTCCCATGAGTGCTCCCATATGTGCAGAGAGCAGGGCCAGGAGCCCAGAACATCCAAATGCCAAAAACCTAGAGGGAGAGAGCTCACACCAAGCTTTAAAGTCCCGTACTAAAAGTCCCCATATCGAGAAAGTTACTTCTCTGTATGTCCTTCAGAGAAGCAGAAGTCTGCCACTCAGCATTCTGGTCACAGTTCAGCTCCACATGTATCTCATGTGTTTGTGCTTGGCCTGGCCTAGCAGGTCCCCGAAGCTCCATCAGCTTTCCCACCATCTTCCCCAGGAAGATGTCCAGGCAGACAGACCTCATGGCTGACTCCTCTGCAGACCTCTTCTGACTTTGTAGCTCCCCTCCTGACCTTCTGCCCACCCTAATTTAAATGCTCAGCTGGGAACTTCCTATGGGATTTCATATCTGCCTCTTTCTATAGTGCATTAGTGTCCACCATTTTTGTCAGTTCCCTGTCTTTGACCCTTTTTCAGCTGCCATCTTTAGTTAGAGCAAGAGTTCCCAGTGACTCACAGACGCCCAGGGAGGACATCTGCCCCTCTGGCTATACCACAAGCCACTGCACATTCTCACAGTCACGTACACAATTCATCCTGGGCAGCAGCCTTCTTCCTTTCAGGGAGGCATGGCTAATAATTTGCTTTTGTTATGCAATGTGTCTTAAAATGCTATACCTTCCACTCTTCCCTGCCCTCTGCCGTCCTGCCTGTAGGCAGGATTATGGGGATGTTCCCCTATTACTAGGGGACCCATGTTCTGCACCCCATTATGTAAATACACAGAGAGAATGAATATAAAATGATAGAAGAGTTCATTCTTTACTACAAAAACAAAGCAACATTTTATGGAACTGAAAGTAGAAATTGACAAATTCAAGATCATATGTGGATTTTAGCATCCATCTCTAAGTGAATGGTTGCTCAATAACTAATTAACTAAGTGGAAAGAAGGAAGAAAGATATGAAGGAAAGGAAGAACGGAAGGACATAAGAGTGGGTTGTATTTTAACATTACTATCAACCACTTTGACAATATCCCTAACTGCAGAATAAACTTTCATTTAGGTGCACATGAAAAGTATTCCCTAAGAAAGACAATATGTTCGACCCTAAAATGTTTCAATGAATTTGAGAATATTTAAATCTCACAAAGTATTTTCTTCCATCATAATTAAATTAAATCAGTCCCAATAAGATAAATACAAAATAACACAAGTGACTTCTAAACTAATAAATCATACAAATATGAAAGATAAAATAAAAGTCTTAATTTAATTTATTTGAGGAACAGGATTAATATTTTTAAAAACTGAATAAATATTCAGTATTTATATTATATGAGGAAATTAAAAATACAGAATTTTTTTTCAGGGATGCTTTATCACTCTACTTTTGAATAAATTGAGTACAATAGTTTCTTTAAATACAGTAATTGGTTATTTGAAAATTCAAAATGCAGTAAATAGTTGTGAGTTCAACCATATTATTGTATGAATCAGGCTTCTGAACCACATTATATATTTCATTTAATTTTACTACCTAATGTTGCAAGACCCTCAAAGGCAGGGACCATTTCCTTCTGATCCTTTGCAGTTAGTTCTGTGGCTTGATGGTGTTTAATAAATATTTGTTGAATCAACGGCTATGCTTTAGTTCAGAAAATGACAAACATTTATCATAATAAAATGAAACACAACAAACACAGGAAGAAATTTAAAGCTAATATAATGTGAGATGTAAATTATAAGGTAAAACTACATTAATTAGAATAGAAAAAGCTTTTGACATACAACCTTTCAGTAAGTGAAATAATAGGCTTTTCTTGGGTTCTTCATTCCATTTGAAGCCCCCTTCTGCAGCATTTTGGGTGTTATTAGGAAAAGACTTATAATAAAAAGGAAATTTTATATTTTAGGATTTAAATTTATAATCTCAAGTCTGATTTTGCACAGTATCTATGAAATTATTTTTTTTTTTAGCATTCAGATCTTGATTTTCTTCCTGTCATAAGACTTAAGGACTATTCTTTGTCTTTCCTGAATTAGATGAAAATCAAAGATTTTAGGACAAATAACTACACAAAAAATAATTCTCTTTATAAATCGGAAAAAAGAATCATATCATAAAACATTAGGACAAAGAAATTCTCTAACACACTCTATTGTTTTCTATTCTCCCTTTATCTTGTCTTCTTCACCAAATATCTCTTTCAAACATGCTCAGTTACTATTTAGGCCAACACTGTTACTCTTAAATTATACACCAAGACAATTCTATTTAAAACCTCTGTCTCTTACCTTGTCTTCTCAATAACAACTCTCTTGTACTTTTATCCATCCATACCCCATTGTGATGAGATGGAGAACAAAGGCAGAGTTGTTAGTATGGAAACAGAAGCACAAAGAACACAGTGATTTATCAAGGCCATATGAAGACTAGATATGTTCTTTCTCAATTTCTGGATTCTCATGGCCTTCCACTGAAAGATGAAAATTATGTTAAAAATAAAAGGAGTCTTTTAAGGATATCAAATAAATCATTTAATCTAATAAAGCATATAGCATATGTTTAATATGAATGTCTTAAATTTTGACTAGTAATGTTCAAGTAAATGAAGTTTATTTAAAATAGAATTACACTTCCGGCCAAGATGGAGGCGTAGGCGGACACACTGTGCCTCCTCTCATAACCAAAATTAAGGACAACAAATATTTAGAAACAAGAAAACAATCAGAACTTATAGAAAATTGAACTGTACGGAAGTCCAACAACCATTCATCCAGACCGGTAAGAGGGGCAGAGTCACGGCAGGAAAAAGTGGAGGTGCGGACCCGGGAACGCAAGCAGCAGCAGCTGGCAGTTCCCAGGTGCACAGGCGGCAGCTGGCGGACCCCAGGCACAGGGGGGCAACTGTGCAGACCCAGTGAGGCCGCACAAGGCGGCTGGCTGACCAGGTGGCCCCACATTCGCGCGCGCAGACGGTCCAGGCAGAGGGGAAGTGTCAGAAGGGACTGAATCCAGGAGAGAGCGGAGCAGGCGCCATTGTTCCCTATCAGACCCCGCCCCCACCTAAAGCGTCACAACCCAGCGACTGGGCTGCCCCACACTGAGGAACACCTAAGGCTCCACCCCTCCTACGTACTAGCCGTGACCAGACTAAAACCAAAGCAAAACAAAAAAAGACCCACCAAAAATGGCTCAAACTGGAGAAGAAATGAAAGCCCCAGAGCCAATTCCTCTAAGCCGTGAAGAGATAGCCAACCTATCAGATGCACAGTTCAAAGCACTGGTCATCAGGATGCTCACAGAATTGGTTGATTTTGCTCACAAATTGGATGAAAAAATGCAGGCTACAATACGTGAAATGAAGAAAGATGCATGGGGAACCAATAGAGATGGGAGGAAAACTGGGACTCAAATCAATGGAGTGGACCAGAAGGAAGGAACTAACAATCAAACAGAAAACGAGGAAGAAACAAGAATTCAAAAAAATGAGGAGAGGCTTAGGAACCTCCGGGACATCTTTAAATGTTCCAACATCCGAATTATAGGGGTCCCAGAAGGGGAAGAAGAAAAGCAACAAGTGGAAAACTTATTTGAACAAATCATAAAGGAGAACTTCCCCAATCTGGCAAAGGAAATAGACTACCAGGACGTCCAGGAAGCTCAGAGAGCCCCAAAGAAATTGGACCCAAGGAGGAACACACCAAGGCACATCATAATTACATTAGCCAAGATTCAAATGGAGCAGTGAATTCTAGAAGCAGCAAGGGATAAGGAGACAGTCACTTACGAAGGAGTTCCCATCAGACTGTCAGCTGATTTCTCAAAAGAGACCTTCCAGGCAAGAAGGGGCTGGAAAGAAATATTTGAAGTCTTGAAAGGCAGGGCCCTACATCCAAAATTGCTCTATCCAGCAAAGCTGTCATTTAGAATGGAAGGGCAGATAAAGTGCTTCTCAGATAAGGTCAAGTTCAAGGAGTTGATCATCACTAAGCCCCTATTGTATGAAATGTTAAAGGGACTTACCTAAGAAAAAGAAGATAAAAAATAGGACAGTAAAAAGACAGCAAACTCACAGTTATTAACAACCACACCTAAAACAAAAGCGAACTAAGCAAACAGCTAGAACAGGAACAGAACCACAGAAATGGAGACCATATGGAGGGTTAGCAACAGGGGCGTGGGAAGAGGAGAGGGGGGAAGATACAGAGAATAAGTAGCATAGACGGTGGGTAGAAAATAGACAGGGGGAGGGCAAGAATAGTGTGGGAAATGTAGAAGCTAAAGAACTTATGACACATGGACATGAACTAAAAGGGGGGAATGTGGGTGGGAGAGGGTATGCAGGGTGGAGGGGAATGATGGGGGAGAAATGGAACAACTGTAATAGCATAATCAATAAAATATATTTAAAATATATATATTAAAAAGATAAAAAATAAAATAGAATTACATAGCATCATTTTTAATTAACTTAAATTATTCTGACCACCCATGGTATTATTATTTTCTTATTTAGTGCAAATAACACTAAATAGGAATAAAGAAATCTAAGTTATATACAACTGAAACACTGTCTGACTTTGGATAAGTAATTTCAGTTTTCTGAGACAATTCCTTTATTTGTAAAATAACACTTCAAGACTACTTTTAGATATAAAATTCTGAACTTTTAACTCTCTAGGTAACAGCTAACTGATTTGGATTAGGGATATATATTTGTGATTTTAGTCAGGACCTGAGGAGACAAAGCAAAGGAATAATATTGCATGCCTGTTATGTAGGTGAATAAGCAGGGACCAAGTTTATTTGTGTTATTTTTGTTTCTATTCCTGTTGGGGTTTTTTTGCATGTGTGTGTTTTACAAACTTTCACCAAAATGAAGTAAACTCTTATTTTCCAGGATTCATCTAAATGAGAAATCCATGTCACATGAACAAGGAAGAATGATGAAGCTATATAACTGCTAACGATTTCTGCTAAATGAAGGAAATTGTTTTGAAATTTGCAGTGGGAAATTTTAGTTGCTTGTAGTCCTATAAAAGTTGCTGAACACTGGTCTCTCTCTAACCAGGAACATCTTTATCCTCCTTTAACCATCTAGATTTTGCAGGAAAGCTAAGTAATTCATGTAGGGAATTATATGTCTATGAAAAATAAAACGATAGCTCTCATCCCATAGTTCAGGGACCCAATGTGAGGTTGTGCCAGTTATTTCTATTCTATTCCAGTTATACATCCAGGGACTGAGTAATAACTATTAGGTGGATTCTATCATCCTTATTGCCATCAGTGAGCCTACCTCTGTAATGTTTTTTTTTTTCCATGACCCTGCTTACAGAGCCATCACTTAACTCATCTTTTGGTAAAGGCATATCATCTAGCCCCTCCTACAGTGGGATCCCCCTCCTCTAACATGATTATTTTTCTGCGTTTAGCAAGTTTTTCAACCTCAGCACTATTGATGTTTTGGCCGGATAATGTTTTCGATGGATCAAGGGTATTGTGTGCACTATAAGATGTTTGGCGCCATCCCTGACTTGTGCCCCATGGATACCACTAGCACCTCTCCAGTTGTGACAATGAAAAATGTCCTCAGACACTGTCAATCCTGATAAAAGGAGTAGGGACAAAATTGTCCCTGGTTGAGAATTACTATGCTATGGCAATTCTGGAATTGCAAGCTGACTTAGCATAAGCCATAACGTTACGTTTATTTCTACAAATAGTCTCAAGTTGTGTACTACACTAACAAATGCTGTTGGGATGCGGGTGGAACTGAATCCTGAGGGAAGTAGAATGAATACAGAAGATTCTACTTTTAAGTTGGACTAGATGTCTTGATATAGGAGCCTTTAGCAGGGATATGATTCCACATGCTAACACATAGGATTGGGTGTGATATAAATTGTTTGCTAGTTGGATGACTGAAAGCAGAACCCAAGGGGGCCCACTCCGAATAAGGCTGAAATGCTAAAATCATGAGGTTCAAAATAAGAACTAGCTTTCCAAGTGATATAGTCTTACGTTTAAGTAGATTTATTTCTGGGTGCTCAACCAGTATATTCAAATGGACTTTAAAGCATGTAAGGCAGTTTGGGAACCTCTCAATGGACAGAGTTTTGGGCAGTGCATCCGGTCATCTACTTTGTGTGAAATAAGTGCTTTATATTTGAATATACATGAAATCATGGGCAGGGACAATGGTTTTCCAAGCTGATCAGAGACCTAAAAGGAGAAAGAACAATAACAGAGACAAGAAGTTAGAAAAGAGACATGTAAATGTATGTATAGAAATTGGAATGAATTATGAAGATCTGTGCATCACAAACTCATACCTACCAGAGAACATCCATCACAGAAGAAGCACTAAACAACTGACCAGACAAAATGGTTTGTCCAGTTGTACTCAGTCTATCTTTGTCACGATTATTCTAGGGCTGGCATGATTGGCACCTGAGTAAAGTGACCATGGAGATGGAAATGGAACTTATATGTGGGCCAAAGAATTCAACCTTCCAAAAACAGATACTGACACTAATTTCCTTATACAGCACACACACTCTTTAGGATTATAGAAATAGATGATGAGTGAAAAATTCATTTCATTTGACCTCTCCTACACTGGATAGGACAACCATAAATTCAGGGTCACAGAAATAGACAGGCACTCTGGTACATTTTTGTCTTTCCTGCCTGTGAGATTCTCTTGCATGAAAGTTTATATGAATACAAGATCAGAGCAGGGGACATATTTTAGAGGAAAGACAAGTCCATAGTGAGACCATGAGCAAGGATTGCCTACCATTCCATACTATCCAAGAGCTGCTGGCCCAAAAGAGTAGTGGAACAGCCTGTTAAATTCACAGCTGAAGTGGGTAGTTTGACAATGACACATTAGGAGAATGGGGGACCATCCTCTGGAATGCAATTAAATTCAATTGAAAAACCTTTCTGTGGCACTCTGCTCCCATTAGGAAGAATAAACGAGTCAGGAACAGAATTGTAGTAGCAGGAACCCTACCATCACTTCAAGTGACCCACTTAGGAATCTGTGCTACCTGTTCTTGCAGATCTGCTTAGTGCAGATGTACACGTCCTGGTTCCCACAGTGTTAGGTTGCGGGCGTGGGGGGGTGGGGGGAGTGTAATTTTCCCCTGACGATACAGCAAGAATTGCATTGAATTATTTTAAAACTAATAAGTGTTAAAAATAACAACATAAATTCAAGGCATATTTCTCAAACACCCTTTATACGCCAGGCACTGCCCCAGTTTCAATCTTCTTGGGCAATTCTGTCCAATGACAGATCAAAGCAGGGATATAAAGGACCAACTATCTCAAACTGGGACAGATCCAAAGGTCCATTCTAACTCCATTTTGATTCACTAAATGAGGTTCCCAGACAGTGTATTGAACTAACATATATAGAGACATTCAAATATCAAAATCTACATTTGAACATAGAAGTATATTACCTTTTATATCCAAATACACATTTCATTACCTGCTCTGCAAAAATGTAGATTAACCCTTTAAAGATTTTACTTTTACCAGCTGGCTTGATAAGCTTGTAAAACTTTGTCAGTAGAGGGCACTAAAAAGATATCGCATATGGGAGTTTTCCAGTGGGATCTCCTGGGAGACTTCTACAGTGCACTGGCCTCTCCAGTGCCTGGTTGCCACCATAAGGCCAGCTTCTCTAGGATCCAGTTCTAACAGTGCATGCTGCTTCCCCAGTGCCAGCTTCTGCAGTGGGGTTGCGTATTAATCACGCTTGTATCTTCTGTGCCGATGCTTTGACATTGGCACCTTGCTGCCCCTCCCAGAAACTTGTTAGTTTCTAGTAAACTAACAAGAAAACAACCTGCCTGCAAAAAATTGTTTCACGTGCATACTAACCAATCCAGAAACCATATCTTCAATTATTTCCTTTATCAGGTCCTCACACTCGAACCACTATCTACCTTTCCTAACTATCCTAGGGGCAGGGAGCAGACAATTAGGAATGGCCTCTATACCTCAGAGTCTGCTAAAATTATTCAAACTAGCCAATCATAAGCCTGCTTATTATCCCGCCTTGTGATTCCCTTCCTATGGAATCCATAATACAGGTTCATGCCCATGTTTTTCTCTTATTGTTTTTGCCTCTCAAATGACACTGGGGCTACCTTGTGCCCCACCCCCTCCCACCCCATGGCACGCCCCCTCCTCTTGAGATGTATGAGTCTAACAAACTATCTTTTCAATGACAATGATCTCCTGATCTGTTGGCCTCACCATACCTAAATAATAAAACCTACATTTTAAGCAGGCGGCTTCTCCAGCACCAGACTCCACAGCACAGTGATCAGCAGCACTCAGGATCGAGCACATGTGGGTGTTTTCACAGTAGAGTTCCTCTGCGGAGACATCTCCCCTTGGAAAGCTTTCTCCAGAGACCAAGAGGGTGATTTCTGGCAAGTTCTGAAGGACAGATTTCCTGCAAGTTCTGCCACAACTTCTCACTTTCTCTCCAACAAAGTTGGGTCTCAGGCCTGAGGGAAGGGAGTGTCTTCCGTGGATATCTTATCTCAGCCCTAGGGCACTGACTGTTCCTTATATGTATCACTTCCGAATTTGTTAGAGTTCTCTTTAATTTGCTGTAGCCAACTTCCTTTGTTTCTTCAGTCCCCTGTTATGGTTAATAATTCTTTACAATAAACTTTTCCAACTCAAGTTACTGTACGGTTTCACCTCCTGATTGGATTCAGAGTTATATATGAAAGTATATGCAGTTATGAAAAGATGAATGAGTTTTCCCTGTTATCACACCCAACAAGAATTAGACATCTTATGAGCATTATTATTGGTAATAAGTGTTCACCAACTGCTTAGAAAATGCAGTCTTTTCCCTAATCCTTACTTGCCTTTTATTAGTTATTTAACCAATTGTCACAGGCGAGTAGTAATACTCTTTGTGATTAAAGAACCAAATCTTCACTCACTTTTACTTACATATCTATGGTTACTTAATTTTATTAAAATTTGGGGGGGACAAGGAAAATTTCAATATCTACGTGCACCTATACAAAATCAAACTCCGGGGGGGACATGAAATCCAAAAGAGGGTGTTAGGTAATTGAATGAAAGTCATGATGCTCCTAGTAACACAAGAGAAGCAATGTATTTTACTAAATGTCATTATCACAAAGAAAGATCCAGTCTTTCACATTACCTTTGATATACTATCTAGTTATCCTTAGATTTAGATAACCTGATGTTTCCAGTGCTTCACTGAAAAGCTGGGCCTCCAAATGGGTAGTTCCACAAATAGAGGTCATGCCCGTGCCACACACTCTGTGGAGGGGAAATCTTGATAGGTCCACTCAGAAAAAGTCTAAATCAAAATAGAAATAATATACACTTTCAGTATTACGGTATGTTTGTGAAGTGGTCTGACTTTGTTAATGTTCCCCCAAGTGAACACTGGAGAAGCCCCAATGTCGCTAAGCAATTTCTGTAGGAAAAGTATTGATTCTTAAATGTCTTCTCCAAAAAAGAGAACTTTTTTTCTGGAAGACTCATAATTAATATCTGTTTATTAGTGTTAATGTCTATAGAGAAGTTAGGAGATCAGGGATTAAACTTCATGAGTTTTTTAATATCCCATGTTATTTCTGCTCTCTATATTGTTTCCCCACATCTAACCATCAGTAAAACCTTTTGCATAAAAAATAAATAAAGATGTTTATGTAAGCCAGCTATATCACAATCTGGAAAAAAAAAAAAAAAAGATTGTAGATGCCCTCAAGATTATTTCTATGTGAGGGCGACATCAAACTGTTAAATACTTTGTATCAACCCACGTTTTTCCCACCTCTTTACCACTATTCCCATAACTACAAGATTTTTCTTATCATAGCTCACAAGCATTCCATTTTGACCCTCATGTATGATAAAATCCTACTGTAAAAGGACAAACTTAACCAAGAGTATTGGGGAAAAGAATAGGCTTTGAAATATAAGATTTTTGAGTTCTAATTCCAGATTTGCTTCTCATTTATTACACTACTGAATTTCAATTCCCTACACGGTGAAACAAGAAATTTTATAAGGCGATATTAGAAGGATATGAAAAGAACATCTTTGAAAAGTTTTTTATAACTTTATATGTTATGAGAAAAAAGTTATTATCTCATAAAAAGAATCTATACGAACTACAGAAATGCTTTCTCTGATAATTTCAAATGTCTTAGTCTATGCCATTACTACAATAGAATACAATAGACTGGGTGGTTTGAAAACAACAGAAAATTATTTCTAACAGTTCTGGAACCTGGGAAACGTAACAACAAGTCACCAGCACATTCAGTGTGTAAGAGCCCACACACCTGCTAAACTTGCTATCATTAATGAACCAACAAACAACAAATGTTGGAGAGGATGTGGGGAAAAGGGAACCCTAGTGCACTGTTGGTGGGAATGCACACTGGTGCAGCTGTAAGAGGGGAGGGGAGGAGTTGGGACTGATTGAAAGAAGGCAAAGAGATTGGTCAAAGAACACAGATGAAGGACCCATGGACATGAACAATGGTGTGGAGATTGACTATGGAAGTGGGTGGCAGGCTGAGTGGAGAGGGGAGGAGGAGGAAAAATTGGGAAAGTGTAATAGCATAAACATAAAAAACAAAACAAAACCCTGTTTCTTAGTTTACATATAGCAGTCTTCTCTCTGTGTCTTCACAGGGTGGAATGGGAAGGAAAATGGGAGCTCTCTGGGATCTCTATTATAAAGGACAAAATCCCATCCACGAGGGCTCAGCTCTCGTAGCCTAATTACCACCCAAAGGCCCCACCTCCAACTTCAGAGTTAGATTTCACAAATGAATTTGGTGCGGGGGACAGCATTCAGCACTTACGATAACTCCTTGCAACACTGCCTACTACCACACTTGAGAGTTGAAAATGAACGCTTGTTGTATTCTACTCAGTCTTAAAAAATAAATAGAATAATCTAAATCACTGATTCCCATTTTTCACTCCAGAGTTTAACATATTTTATTTTTTTAGAATTTATAGTGATTTTCTTTCTTGGCCAATGTTTGTTTATAATATCAAACAAGTATTAGGTATATGTTATTGTATTGTGGATAGCTCATAATTACTTCAGTCCCTCCCTTTGGATAAAACTTATTCCCAAATTCAGGGACCACCCACTGAGGTAATTAGGCAATTCAGGTTTCCAGCTCGTTCTTTCCTCATGACTTAAGTGGACATGTCAGTTTACAATCTGAATTCTGTGGATACAGAAAAAAGACAGGAATTCTTTAAGATGTTTACCAAGCAACAAAGGGAAGAATAATTGGGAAAGGAGAAGCAAAGTGTTTAGAAGTTTTATAAAGGAAGCAGAGAATTCATGTATTTGATATATTTACATTTGACTGGGTAAAACACTTGGAGAAAAATGATAAAGAGTAGATTTGCTGTGGCCTCAAGGGAAGAGGAAGAGGAACCTTAGTGGTCTTTTTCATTTCTTACTGATGTGATTAAACAACTTGATCCTGGCTTTTAACTAACTTTGCTGAAGAAGAAACCAATTGGTGGTATTTAGGACTGTTGGCTTTATCAGGTGGGCACCTGCTAGGAGCTACCCTGAGGAATGATAAATTTCAAATGTGTCAGCAGCTGTCAGGTGGTAACAATTTCGTGTCATCTTTAACCTAAGTTGGAAGCAAACGAGGGGTATAGTGGTAGAATTGTTAATAATCTATAGCTATATTGTTGTCTATTACATAGACATTTTGGTCACTAACTCAATATCAGTGTTTTAATTTTAAAACATCCAGTTATCCTAGACCGTAATCAATGGATGATTTGTAAAAGGGCTCTGGGTTGCCATTGTATCGGTCATATGACACAGATTCTTAATGTCAGTACAAACAATAAGCTTTTGAATTGTAACTTTAACTGCTTTATATAAATAAAATAGCATAGCATTGAATGTGCCTTTTAACAATTCCTAAGGGTTTTCTCTTATAGTGAATGTTTAAAATCTAGAAATCCTATATTATTACTGCCACTTAGAATTGAATATTTTTCTACCTCTATCATTCTTCCTATAGAAAGCCCCTCTTTGGCTTCCTTAAGCTCTTAAAGTGATTTAAAAAATGAAAAAGAAAAAGAAAAGAAAATCTCATTATAAGGGATTAACACCAGTTTATCTATGGCCTCCATCTCTTTCTCCAGACTCATCTTCCAACACATTCCCCACACCTACTCTTTTTCAACCACTCTATTCTTCTTTCAAGTCCTGAATCAGGCATGTTACCTTCTTCAGAAAGATCTTTAACCATGCTGTTGCTTCTGCTAGAACAGTCTACTCTTCCTTCCTTCTTTAGCAAATTACTGTCTGCTCAGGCTTCAGAGTTCAGTGCAAGAGCACTCCCTCAGGGAAAGTTCTCTGAGATCCCTCCCTAGGTCAATGCCCTATTGTAAGCTCTTACAGGACCTCTTTATCCATTGGTTTTTGGGCTGTTATGGGTTATTGCCTTTCTGCCCCACTAAAAGCTAAGCTCTGGGAAATTAGGGGGCTGGCTCTTCTTTGTTCATCATTGTATCGTTAGCATCCAGAACAGTGCACAGTGCGTATTTGTTGAACAAATGAGTTCCAGGGAAGTAAGTAATTGAACGTCATTACAGAAATCGTTTGGTATGTGTCAGTAAATTGCATTTGAGTTTGATATTTACCAAGTCATCATTTAAGGTAACTTCAAACCAATACAACTAACTTCAATTTCTCTCACATCATTTGTCTTACATTCTGTTACTGGTTGTAAATGGGCAACTGTATTTCACTTATCATGAAATAACAATGCAGTAAGTTTGTGGGGGAAAAATGCACAGGGAAGCAAAATCAACAAAGCAGAAGTTACTTCTCAGGGGTAATTACTGCACCCTCACAAAAGAAATAAAATTAGAGTAAGTAAATAGAAAATAAAATATTGCAATGATATAAGAATCCTTCATTACTATTAAACGTATAAAATTCTATTAAAATCAGGGCAATATATCTTTCTAAACCTTATGCAAAACTCAAGAATTTTTAAGTAAGAGGAGAGAATAGATGAAACATACAGTGAGGAGATAGCTATATACATGCATCAGTGGGCTTACATTAACAACATTAATGAATTAGATGGCAGAGCTCTGTGTATGTGTGCATGCATGTGTGTGTGTGTTGTGAATTTCATAATAAGGTGCTTTGTATTTATTCTGGGAGAAATTTGGAATCTCTATTATTTTTGTTAAAAGGGTTGAATCGTTAATCTAGAGAAAATAGACAGAAATACTGGAAGCACAGAGACCCACAAAATTTAGTCCACTCTGCTCTCCCTCTGCTGGAGCCTCATAAAGGGCCAACACACAAAATTTCGTTTGCAGCCACTTACCCTGGGCACCCGCAGAGTGAGGGCAGAGTGGATTAGAGATGTTTGAGGAGAGTCTGGGGTTGGGGGATCTGGGGAGCAAACTGAAAGAACAGCTTCCAGATTCCCTGTGCTGAGTCATTGCCCATACTATGGAGCTTTCTTTCTCAGGTAGAGCAGTCCTCTCCAAGTGTCATCAGCCTGAGGGGAATGAAGAGCCCAGACCACTGGAATTACTCTGCCCCACCCTGTGAAGCTTAAGCCTGTCTCCTGATTGCAGCTTAATTAATTTAGCAATTGATTAGTTTGACAGCTGATCAGTTTAACTACCAAGGCTGAAAATACAAAGCAGCCAAAATGAGAAGACAAAGATACAGAATCCATATGAAAGAACAAGAGAATTATCCAGAAGAATAACTAGATGAAATGGAGGCAAGCAAATGATCAGATAGAGAGCTTAGAGTAATAATTATAAGAATATTCAAAAGCATGAAGAAAGACATAGAAACCATAAAAAGAAGCAGTCAGAAATAAAGAATACAATATAAACAATACACTGGAAAGAATATACAGTAGGTTCGATGAAGCAGAGGATCACATCAGTGATTTGGAAGACAAGGTAGGAAAAAAAACAGGCAAAACAACAAAAAGAAAAAAGAATTTTAAAAAATGAGGAGAGCTTAAGAAACATTTTGGACAACATGAAGCAGAACACATCATGGGACTGCCAGAAGGAGAAAAGAGCAAGCAAGGGATAGAGAACATATTTTAAAAAAAAAAAAAAAACAACAATAACTGAAAACTGTCCTAATCTGGTGAAGAAAAAAGACACTCAAGTCCAGGAAGCTCAGAGAGTTCCAAACAAGTTGGACCCAAAGAGGTCTACACCCAGACACATCACAATTCAAATGGCATGGCTTATAAACAAGGGGAGAGTCCTAAAAGTCATAAGAACAAAGCAGGTAGTTATTTATAAGAGAGCACCAATTACACTACATCTGGTTACTCAACAGAAACATTTCAGGCCAGAAGGGAGTGGCATGAAATATTCAAGGTGATGAAAAGCAAGGACTTATAACCAAGGCTACTTTACCCAGCCAGGCTATCATTTAAAATCGAAGGAGAAATAAGGAGCTTCCCAGATAAGAAAAAGCTAAAGGAATTTGTTAACACCAAACCAGCACTGCAACAAATGTTAAAGGACTTGGAGGAGGAAGAAGAGGAGAAAGAGGAAGAGGAAGAGGAAGAAGAACAAGAACAGTCTAACAATAAAATGGCACTACATACATATCACCAATAATAATGACCCTAAATGTGAATGACTTAAACGTTCCAACCAAAAGACAAAGGGTAGCTGAATGGATAAGAAAACAAGTCACATATATATTCTGCCTCTAAGAGACCCATCTCAGATTGAAAGATAAACACACACTAAAAGTGAAGTGGTAGAAAAAGATATTTCACATAAATGGAGAAGAAAAAAAGCTGCGGTAGCAGTACTTGTATCTGACAAAATAGAGTATAAAACCAAGGCTATAGTAGAGATAAAGATACTACATCATAATAAAAAGAACAATCCTCAAGAGGCTATAACCCTAGTTAACACTGACAGCCAGTATAGGAGTGCCTAAATAGGTAAAGCAAATGTTAATGGACATAAAGGGAGACATCCACAGAAATAGTGTCATAGTCAGGGATTTTAACACACCATTAACTTCAATGGATAGATCTTCTAGGCAGATAATCAACAAGGAGACACTGTCCTTAAGTGACACACTAGCTCAAATGGATTTAATTGATATCATCAGTGTATTTCACCCCAAAGCAGCAGAATATACATAGTTTTCAAGTGCACATGGAATGTTTTCTAGGATAGACCACATGTTAGGGCACAAAACAAGTCTCAATAAATTTAAGATGATTTAAATCATATCAAACATCATCTCTAAGCAAAATGTGATGAAACTAGAAATCAATCACAAGAAGAACGCTGAGAAAAACACAAAAAATGAAAGCTAAATAACATGTTATTAAACAATGCATGGGTCAACAATGAGATCAAGGAATAAATCAAAAGATACCTTGAAACAAATGAAAATGAGGACACAACAATCCAAAATCTGTGGGATACTGGGAAAACAATCCTAAAAAGGAAATTCATAGAAATATAGGCCTATCTCAAAAAACAAGCGAAAGTTTAAATAAACAATCTAATTTCACACTTAAAGGAACTTGAAAAAAAAAAAGCCCAAAGTAAGTAGAAGGCAGGAAATAATAAAGATCAGAGGAGAAAGAAACAAAATAGAGTCTAAAAAAAAAAACAATATAAAATATCAATGAACCCAAGAGCAGGTTCTTTGAAAAGATAAACAAGATGATGAACCTTTAATTCAACTCATCTAGAAAAAAAGAAAATGGACCAAAATAAACAAAATCAGAAATGAAAGAGTAGAAATAGCAACTAACACCAAAGAATTACAAAAGACTGTAAGAAAATATTAAGAACAACTATATGCCAATAAACTGGACAACCTGAATGAAATGGATAAATTTCTTGAAGCATACAACCTTCCATAACAAAATCAGGAAGAGTCAGAGAATCTAAGCAGACAGATTATACCTAATGAAATTGAAGCAGTAATTAAAATACTCCCAACAAACAAAACCATGGACCCAATGGCTTCACAGGTGAATTTTACCAAACAATCTGAGAAGAAATAATACTTGTGCTTCTTAAAATATTTCATGAAATACAGGAGGAAGGAAGGCTCCCAAACTCATTTGGCCAGTATTATCCTAATTCCAAAGCCAAATAAATACTACAAAGAAAGAAAATTGTAGTTCAGTATCTCTAATAAACATAGATGCTAAAATCCTTGGTAAAATATTAGCAAACCAAATAGAGCAATGAATCAAAAAGATCATACAGCATGATAAAGTGGGATTTATTCCAGAAATGCAAGGTTCATACCACATTTGCAAATCAAAACATGTGATGCACCAAATAAACAAAATGAAGGATAAAAACTACGTTTCATATCATATCATATCATATCAATAGATGCAGAAAAGGCATTTGATAAAATCCAGCACCTATTTATGATAAAAACTCTCAGCAAAGTGGGAATCAAAGGAACATACCTAAACATAATAAAGGCCATATATGACAAGCCCACTGCCAACATCATACTCAATTTGCAAAAACTACAATCATTCCCCTTAAGGTCAGGAATAAGACAAGGATGTCTGCTTTCACCTCTCTTATTCAGCATAGTACTGGAAGTCCTAGCCACAGCAATCAGATGAGAAGAAATAAAAGGCAGCCAAATTGGAAAGGAAGTAGTAAAGAACCCACTTAAGAACCCACTTCTGGGAATATATCCAAAGGAACTCAAAATAGTAATTTGAAAGAACATAAGCATCCCTGTGTTCACTGTGGCATTATTTATAATCTCCAAGATATGGAAATAGCCCAAGTGTCTATCAGTAGATGAGTGGATAAAATAACTCTGGGACATTTACACAATGGAATACTACTTGGCCATTAAAAAAAATTCACCCTTTGCAACAGTATAGATTGACTTGGAGAACATTATGCTAAATGAAATAGGCCTTTCAGAGAAAGAGAAATACCATATGATTTCACTCATATGTGAAATCTAAATGAACAAACTGAACTAATGAGGACAATGGGAACAGACTCATAGATGGAGAGCAGGATAACAGCTAGTGGAGGTGGAGGTTTGGGGTGGAGGGATTGAGGAAAAAGAAAAAGGACTCATGGACATGGACCACAGTGTCATGATTGCTGGGGAGAGGGAAGAATAAGGAGACCAAAAGATAATGAAAAAATACAGTAAAGATGAAACATAATAAAAAATATATAAAGAAAAATTAAAATGCTTGCGTCATCTCTTAATGTTACTATAATCTGGTAGACTTCTAGAGGGCTATTTGTGAAATTGGCATGATTTTGGAAGTCTTAAGAAATTGTGATTTCTATTGGTGGTACCACTTTATATGACAAACATATTTATCATAACCTAAATTTCTAGTGTTTGACCTAGATAGGAAACCATATTATGGGGGTAAAATCACAATTGTTTGCTTGACTGTGTTTTTCTGTAGAACAGGATATCTAGGTTACAATGGATTTGGCCACTACTGTTTATGGTCCCAGGGAATACTGTTTCAGAGCAATTGCTACACAAATACGCCAATACTTTCATCCAAAGATGATTCCAAAGCTTCATAGGCATTTTCTAAGGGCCTATATAATTTATCTTAGTAGCTGAAGTGTCAAATCAATAGATAGCAGCCATATGACTATGAAGATACAAATTCAAATCAGTCAATTAACTTTCTAATATATCCATTTCACATATACATTATGTTTCTCTCACAGTCAGTTAACATTGCATGATTTCAGTAAATGGTTCAGACACACATTAGTTTATTATACTTTAAATATAATAAGATATTTCATTTTTGGTTTCATTTTGGAAACCACTGAGTAGTTCCCAAAACCTGTCAGCAATGTAATTTCAAATCATATGTTGCAGTTTGCTACCAATTCCATTGAAAAGGATGTATATTAATTCTTTACATTTGGATTTTCTACTTCAGATTTGTAGTAACAGCTTTTATTTCATTTAGACTTACATAGAATTTATTATTTTATTTTTATTATATTTTTCCATTACTATTTAATCCCCTTATATTTGCTTTCCCCATAGCAATTACCACACAGTTTTTAATTTGTTTTTGTGATTATTTGCCTTGAAATTTTAAATTATGACTCAAATTGCATTCTGACCAATTGATTACTGGAAGTCATTTATACACGGTTTGAAGCAAAATAATATGTTTTTTTAAAAAAATCCCTGTTATACCCAACTTGTTGTCCCATCTGTAATCTTTTTTTAAAATCTTTGACTTTTTTAATTAATAAGGCAGCTAGAGGTACATGAATGAATTACTTAAATAAACTGTCTTCTTGTCATAGACTTGAGTTTTAATATATTTAAAAAAATACCAGTTATTTTCTACCTAGTAGTTCATCTTATACTTATTTCATATACATATTTATACACATATTATTTTAAGTCATTAAAATTTCTATTGTTCTTTTCAATAAAAGATACTTAATAATAATTACAAAAATATGAAATATAGATGTACAGACAACTAATTAAATTCTTCAAAAGAAAAAATAAATAATCAGGTTATTTGCAACAAATTACACAACAGGAATACAGTATTTTAGGAAAAATAATTATTGTGTACATACTGCATATAGAATTCCAGGACATATAACTGAAAAAACAATGACCCCATATTGGAAGTTTGCATAATCTAATTATATATATATATATATATATATATCACCTACTATTTAACATAAACAGACTACAAAAATTAAATGTTATAATAAACACTTTAGTTAAAGCTGGATACAAATAAATGATAAGTAGAATGTAAAAAAGTAACCAGAATGAAATTAATTTGGATAGTCAAAGAAAATATCACGTGAATGGTTTGCCAGAGAGGGTATGGAAAGGAAGAAACTAAGAAAGCCATATTTTTAGAATAAAAGATGGAGATTATCGATTATGAATTACAAATATTATTCCTCAAACAAGATCTCCAGGGGATGGTACAAGATGGCCAGATGTGCAGAATTCTGGCAATTGCCCCAGCATACATGTACTGTTTCTGTTCTGTTGTACATTTGCACATTCTATACATTCATATTTATAACCCTTCCTTACTCCTTCTTTTCTCCATGATTTCTGGCAATTTTTTCTCCTTTAAAAGTCCAGTCAAGATTTCCAGGAACAGGTATAAAGGACACATGGACAAAACCAAAGTAGGTAGGGTCAAGGGGTGGGAGAGTGGGGATGGCTGGCGTTGGGGGGAGCAGTGGGGGGCAAATGGAGACAACTGTATTTGAACAACAATAAAAAATGTGGAACCATAAATAAAAATGCAACAACAACAACAAAAAAGATCCATGAACACGGTATATGCTTCCATTTGTTGTGTCTTCCTTGATTTCTTTCTTCAGTGTTCTGTAGTTTTCTGCATACAGGTCTTTTACTTCCTTGGTTAGGTTTATTCCTAGGTATTTTATTTTTCTTTTTGCTATATCAAATAGGATTTTTTTTCTTGATTTCTGCTTCTGCTGTTTCACTGTTGGTATACAAAAATGCCTTTGATTTTTGGATATTGACTTTGTATCCAGCTGTTTGGCCAAATTCATTTATTAGGTCGAGCAGCTTTTTGGCTGAGACAGGAACCTAATCAACAAAACCAACAAACAAGCATAATATAACCAAAGACACTGAATTTGAGAACAGTCTGACAGTGACCAGAGGGGGAGGGGAGGGAATTTCAGGGGAAAAGGGGAACGGGTTAGAGCAACAAGTATAAAGGACACATGGACAAAAACTATGGGGGGTGGAAATGGGAGGAAGGTGGGGAGGGCTGGGGTGGTGGGCTGGGGGTGGGGTAAAAGACAGAAAACTGTACAATATCAACAATTAAAAAAATACTGATTTAAAAAAAAAAAAAGAATGACCTCTTCTGTGAAGACCTCCCTGACCCATTTGAAAGACTTGGGACTTTATTCCTCTGAATTCTAATTAACTCTGATTAGAACAACTGTTCTAAACCACTGCTTCTCAATCTGGATTAGAGACTGGAATTATCTATGGAGTTTTAAATGTATTGATGCCATGACACCACCCTCAGAGATACATATTTAAGTGGCATGGGAGTACCTTGGGCATTGGTATTAAAAAAAGAAAAGGTTAAAAAAAATCCCAAGTGATCCTAAAATTCAGCAAAGTTTGAGTACCACTGGTTTATGTGTCAATTGGCATATCTGAGTTGTCCATACTCTATGGGAAAATGTAGATTTGTACAGAATAGAGCCCCCTATTCTCATGGCACTGGTTGGAGACCTGAATTGTGTCCTGCTAAAGAGCAGAGGCTTTACCATGAGACCAGCTGAATTGAAATAGCACCTCTCCGGTTTACTGAGGATCTGCCTTTGGACAAGAAATTTAATCTCTGAATCTTCAACTTTCTCATAAATGTATCGGGAAAGGAGTTGTGCGGATGGAAAAGGGCTGCATAACAAACTGACAAGCTCAGTGGAGGCCTGCATGGTGGGAGGGGCTTACAAACTCAGATTGCTAAAGTAACCACACAGGATGGTATGAAATTAAAACTTCCCAACTAAAAGCACGTTACAGTGGGCAGACATGTACTAGGCCCCTATCTTCTGTGATAAAGGTCAGTCTTTACCTTAACTGAGCCTGTTTCTTGTCCTTTTGCACTGAAGATTACATACCTTTGGACTGTCAGGGGAATTTCATTGTTTCAGACCCCTCGAAGCACAATTTTCCACCCAAGCAGGAGCTCACAGAGCCCCTCCTTGTTACTGTTATCATGTTAATTGTTACCTATTCATTGTTAATTGTTAACTGTTAACCAATGTAAAAGAAGTATTTGTCTATTTCTTTTACTTTTTACCTGATTCCCTCTGCCTTCTCCTGCTTCCCTAATCTATCACCAGTGTAACCCCTTTACCTTGTCCCCTTTGATTCTAATGGGTACGATTAGGCTCAAAACTGCCATTCTCTGAAGCATTTTCTGAATCCACTAAGATTTTGTTTCCTACCAATTGTCATCAGTTTGGCTCAAATAAACTCAGAAAAATTCTCTACAGGTTTAAACATTCCTTATTTCTAAATGTTTAGGCACACACACACACATATACATATATTTGTAATACATAAACATTAAAAAAGTGTCTAACACAAAGGTAACCTGAAATAACTATTGTCATTATCTATTCATTATAATTAATTGAACATGCTTATGTGCCAAGAACTATTCTAAGCACTTTAATGTATTTCTTTAATTTTTACAAAACTCTCCAAAGTTTTGAGTGAATTATAAATATTATTTACTCTCATTTTTCATATGAGAAAATTGTTGTATGAAGGTCAAGTAATTTGCTCTAGAAAGCTGTTGAAAGTAACATATCAAGTTAAGAAACAGATTTGAGATTTGAAACAGTCTAACTTCTGGCCTTGTGAATGACATCAGAATAATTTACTAAAAAACAAAAAAGACAGTACAATATAGTCTAACTGTATGTAATAAGTGTTACATGAGTGTTTGAAATAAAATATTTTACAAGTTGAGGAGGGAAGAATTATTTATAACCAAGAGATCAAGAGAGGATTCAGACAGGAAGTGAAATTTAAACTACATATCTGATCTGTTGCCAATATTGTGCATGGTAATTTGTACACCCACCCTCCCTACACACACATATATTCAAACCACCTTATTTAAAATGTGCATAACAGTTACTTATGAGTTGAAGTATTTTAGAAAAGATGCAGAATTTCTTGGAAATATGTAAAAAGCAAAAATTGAATAAGAATAAATGCAACTGTGTTTTGGGTCATTGAGTACACTGGATAACTTATTAAAGAGCACAGAATGTGATTGCACTGAAATGAATATTTTTAACTTTCCTAATATACACAGATTGTTAGATGACACTCAGGAAAGTGTTCCCTTTGAAATGGGAATATCATTTTGTTGAATCCCAAGTGAAAAATTATTCACAATTATTTAAACACTTTAAAATCAGGACAAAAGCAAGGATGTCCACTGTTCCCAAGGCTGTTATTATTACACTAGATATTATAGAAACTATAACACGATAAAAAGTAAAGTAAAACAAAATCATAAAAGATTTGAAAAAATAATCTATATTTACATTATTTGTATGTTATATAGAAAACCAAAGGAATCAGCCTTATATCTTTTAGAATGAATAGATGAATTTGGTAAACTAGAGAAAGAAAAAAAAGCCAACACTAATCTCTTAAAACGATAATCAGGAAAAAATGCATTTGTAATAACATTTAAATATGTTAGCATCTTAACGTATTAGCATCTAAGTAACAGTGTTAGAAATAACATTGAAAAGAAATATACAGAATACATAAAAATAGATATATCAAAAAAGAGAAAGAGATGCTAGCTTACTGAACGAAAAGACTGATTTTGTAAAACAATTTGTTTTCTTGCTGACTATAGGTTTAATGCTCTCCATATCACTACCTCAATGGACGGGTTTTGGTAACTCCAAAAAGTACTTAAAAAAAAAGAGCACTCCCTCACCAGGGGCCTGGTCCACAGCCCAGGGATATGCTCTGACGGGGAATGGAACCAGCAACCCTTCGGTTCACAGCCGTACACTTAGTCCACTGAGCCACATCAGCTAGTGCAAGTACTTTTAAAGTATACATTTAAAATAAAGAAAATGTAAAATAAAAAGAATTAGTTCATACATGTAAGTTTAGTATAAAATTACAAGAATTTAAACTCCAAAGAGTTTGCATAAAAAAGCAGCACCATGGGTTAAAAGATTATGAGTAGCCCTGAAATAGACCTTATAACATATGGGAACATAATACATAATAAAAGATGCTTCACAAATTGATGATAGGAGCACTTATTATTTAATATATGGAATAGGAAAAATTGAGATTTTATATTATGGTATATTCCAAATTAAATTATGTGTATTTAAATAATTAAATTCAAAAATTAAATCACAAAATAATAATACAAGTAAATATTTAACTGATATTAGTGAGTTAGAACATTTACTTTTGACAATTCTATTATTTTAGGGTCAGATCCATTTGAAAGTTAAATGAATGATTATAAAGACTCTCCCTGGGGGAGGAAAGGAAACATATATGTACATACATATGAAGCCCTGCATATAATTACAGATAATTCATAAACATTGGGGAGGCAATAAATGTGTAGAGGATAAAGAGAAGTTGTAAGTCATGTATGATGACTCTCTTTCCATCCCACAAAGGTAAAGTTTTCTTTTACGTAGCCCTGTTAGCAGTGTGTTTGGGTTCTTGTCTCCTGACAGAAAAGAATTTAGACCAGGGACACTGATAAAAGCACAGGCAGATTATTGAGGCTCTGCAGCAGGTGAGAACACTGAGATAGGGACCCAGGTTCTGCTCTCCCAATGTGGGGCCTAGGGGTTGTATGACTTGAAAACATGGAAGTTGCTGGGATTCACCAATCAGTGTAGGTTAACAGGACTTTCCTTTTCTGGAACACTGGTGTCCAGGTATGGGGACACTGATGCCCAGGTATACATCAGGGAACATAACCATTCCTGGACTGTGCAGCACTTTTGGAAAGCAGAAAAGGGCTTTTCTAAGCAGGTATTGAATTTATCTCTGTGATCTGTGGTTTGGCTTTAGATCTGGGGTGGGGGGACAAAAAAACTTAAAAGAAGTCAGGCTAGTTTATGAACCATTGTTTTACAGCTACCTATTGATAATTGCCATTGTCTGTTAGGGCTTGACTCAATGGAGAATTTTTAGAGAATATTTTATTCTGTTTCAGTCCCACGAGATCCTCAAATTAAATTAAATCCTGCCTAAGATTTGAGATCATAGAAGATGAAAAGGTTATGGTTATGAGGTGGTGGGGGTAGGAGAAAAAGGATTATTAGGTATCATTATAGGGGTATTCTCTTCATGTCCCCTCAATAGCCATATTCTCCAGAATAGTTCAAAAAATGGTATTATAAACTAAATGTGACCTGCCAAAATTCATATAATGAAATCCTAATGTGATGACATTAGGAAGTGGGGTCCTTGAGAGGTGACTATATCATGAGGATTGGAGCCCTTACAAAAGAGACCCCAGAGAGCTCCTTCTGCCATGTGAGGACACAAGAAAAAGACTGACCAGGAAGCAGCTCTCACCAGGCACCAAATCAGCCTGCACCTTGATCTTGAACTCCTCAGCCTCCATAACTGTGAGAAATAAATGTCTGTTGTTTGTATGCCACCTCTTCTATGGCATTTTGTTACAGTGCTTTGAATAGATGAAGACAAGTAATAAGAGGACAACTGCATAGAATACAAATGAGAAAGAGAAACTCCTGTCAATTAGTAAAGCTGCCCTACTTCTTTGGTTAATTAAATCCTTTGATTTTTCTTCAACTTGAGTGGAAACATCACTTTTTCTGGAAATTGACTCCTGAATTCCCAAAACTATGTTAATTCCTGTGTTATTGATCTCTATATTACACTTCGGCTTCTTGTAACACTTACAATGCACTTGGTAACTTTCTTTAATGTCTATCTTCTCCACGACACCCCACCCATAGTTCCTTGAGAACAAAAAATATGTCTTTTTTAATCACTCTTCCCTAGAGTCTATTCAATATCCAACACATTCTAGGTAAATTAATAAACAAATATTGAATAAATAGGCTAGCATAAAAAATAAATTAGCATTTTCATAATTTTGCATAGTTTTGCTTTATCACTTAAAATTAGCTCAAGTACTCTGGTAGGCACTGACTCTTCACTCTTAAAATAAAATTTGATGTCAAAAATAGAGAGAGTTCTGAAATCATATGAAATATCTACAATTTAAGAATCACATTCAACTTGACATTGAAATAAGTTCAGTTAATTCTTATAGATAATGTCCTATAGCTTTGCTATCTTTTATAATTCTTTAAGCCATGTCATATGAACTGAGTGCCAAATTATGGGGCCCCCCAGCTCTATCCTGGGAACCTCATCTGGGCTGGCACTGGATTAGTAGATCTACAAAATCAAAGAGAGTTTCATGATGTGATAGACCCTTGGAATTTGAGGATGAAGTTTCAAAAGCCTCAGGCATGCTCATGTAATTTCTGGCAATGATGCACCACACTCAAAATAGGAGTGGCAGAAGCAATTGTACTGGATTCTTTAAAAGATAACAATACTAGAGCTCAGATGACTTTCTGTATTATCAAACTCTATCTCCATCCTCTTAACTACTCTCAGAGATAGTTCTCTGTAAAACCCTCTAAAAATACTTTTTGGTAAATGACATTTTTATTATCAAGTTTACATCAGGTAAAATAAAAGTCATTGGAATCAACAATGTTTCTATGATACCTAATTTTAGCATTTTCAGTGTTATAAGGGAATTAGTAATTAAAGAAGGGTAAGTTATTTTTTACCTCTTGGCTGGCCATTAGTGAGTGTTTAGAACTCTACAAATTAATAAATCATTAGTTAATCACCCAAGTTAAACACTTACAACCAAGCAAAAACTTTTATCAGTCAATGCATGAGCACTTATTTTTATAATTATTTTCTAGAATTTGACCCGTGTGTGTGTATATTAGTTCTATGTGTAACTCCATAAAATGTGTGTGTGTGCATATATATATATAACTAGTTCTATGTGTAACTCCATAAAATGTAGATTTAGTAGTAGTGTCTAGAAAATTAAGCAAAAAGCTTTTCATTGGAACTTCTTGCTCCTACTAAAGAAAGTTTCCTGTTGACTAAAATAATTAACAAGAGAACAGCAATTTCAGTATATTTTCCTTTGCATAAAAAGGGACAGAATTCAAATAAAATATATGCTAGAGGAATTCAGAGAACAACATTTTTAAACAGAAAAAATATATAAAATTGGACTATATAGAACATAAGTATTATGTGAATACATATTTTTACTGGGTTTTGTTGGTTCATTTCTAATGTATTTTCTGAATGTTTGATAGAGTTTTTATCCTTATATCATTTTATAGATTGAGAATACATATTGTACAAGGTCTAATAAGAATGACTATAAAATGACTGAGCACGATGACAAACCAAAAAACGTTTTGTTGGCACTCTAGGAAAGATAAGAATTTTGGGTGTGGTAATGGTAAACCAGCTCTTAAAAATGACAACTACACCACCCTGGGTTGTAATGCAAATATTCTCACACCATCAACAATTGCAAGTGTCCAACCATTTATCAACTATTGAAATTCCTGAATATTTAATAATTATGTCCTACTGGGCACAAGATGTGTCCACCTGAACTCACTAGTTTGTCTTTTTAAAAAAAGGAGACGCACACAGAGTTTTAAAACTACAATTATTTTGACATACAGTGAATTCATGAAGATCTAGTGATGAGCTTTTATATGTGATGATTGCTTAACAGTATTTCAACTATGTTTTAATGAGTGCGACTACATGCTAACTCAAGTGGTACCAGAGTGAATGTTTAAGAAGCATCTTGGACAGGGGGGCCCTCTTCTGTAGAGTATATTACCATAATGGCTGATTTAAAACTGCCAATGCTGTCAGTGAGCGGAGCTAAAAAGTGCTGTACAGTACAGCTCATCATTAGGTAATAATTTCAGCATACTAAGACATAGATTTAAATAGCCTCAAAAATATGTTATAGTGATATATAGTGAAATATTTAGGGAGTGACGAGTTTTGGATGTTTATTACCTATGCTTTTAATATAATTTAATTATAAATTTATATAATTTAATTTTTAATAATGACCATTTGACTAACCTGCAAAAGTCCTGAAAATTTAACAATCAGTTCTACAAGGCCAGTTCAAGCTCACTGAGCATTCCACTAACTTTTACCATCCTGAGCCTCTCGTCAATTATATGACAGCAATGGAAACACTTGGAATCACACAACAAACTGAGAGATTTCTACACAGAGAGAAGCCAATGGGTCATTGTGTGAATCTGCCAAGACTTATGCCTAAGGTCACTATCAGGACATTCCATAACATTTTCATTCCTTTCTACAAACAACAACAACAAACCTGTTATTATCTATCATTTTTGGCCCAGAAATATCATCAAGTTGAAATCCCAAGGTAATGATGTGGGGCACAGGAGAAGGGAAGCAAGCCAAAACCTGTCACATCAGATACATCTGCTCTCGCTTGTCTCTCCATTTCCTCAAAACACCTGCTGACAAAGGGTGGTCCTGTGAACAGAGCCCAAAATTCAGAATGATTAATGCTCCAATGATTGGCTAGAGCTAATTGGGAGCAGATTGATATTTCCTCAACCATGATTTTGTTCTGTCCCAGACACTGATAGGCTCATAAAATAGATGCTCTCATTTAATCTCACCATTTTTAAATGAAGTCTTATATTTTCAATTTTAATAAGAATAAACCAAAGCTTAGAGAAATTATATAACTCTCCAGGATCCTCAGAAAATAAATAGCAGAGTAAGATTTGACTCAAGCTTCAGAAACTATATTCCTAATGATTTCACATTCCTGACTAAAGTAATCATGATGATATTTATGGTGATAATAACTGACATTTGTTGAGTGGTACTTATGTACTAAGTACCTATCTGAATGCTTTATCTGTACTAACTCAGTTAATCCTCATGGAAATGACATTAATTAATGCATATCATCAATTTTAAGATATTATCAATCACAGACACATTTGATTTGAGAAGAACATTCAAGAAAAAATAGAAACATGATTCATATTATGTTAAAATGTGTATTATGTATTATTGATTTATACAAAATTGATTTATATGAAAATATAAATCAATATGTTCATGTTGATTATACAATGCAACCAAAATTACCCAGTATTTTAAAATGGAATAAAAAGTTTATGTCATAAGACTAAGGAAACATGGTACATTAACCTCTGTATAAACAAAGACATCAAAGGGAGAAAATATGAACCAGGATGCACAAAATGTAAGGGAGAATGGGAAACTGAAATTCTAACTTACTTGAGGACCATACAGTTTCTCAAAGTTCCTGAATAAACTAGTATTTATTTCTTTGATCTCCTCTTCTGCCTTTCTCACACATTTAAGGCTAAATAGCAAAACAGACAAACAAGCAAAATATAACTAAAGACACTGAAATAGAGAACAGGCTGACAGTGACAGAGGGGAGAGGGGAGGGAATTTCAGGAGAAAAGGGGAAGGGTTTACAGGAACAAGTATAAAGGTCACATGGGCAAAAACTAGGGGGGTGGAAATGGAGGGAGGTGGGATGGGATGGCAATGAAAGACAGAAAACTGTACCTGAACAACAATTAAAATAAAATAAAATAAAATAAAATAAAATAAAATAAAATAAAATTTAAGAAAAGAATTCCAAAGGCCACCTACCATTCTTGCAAGGAGAGGATTGGAAGCCAGGAAATATATAATAATTGGCGGCCCCAAATAGAATTACATATTTTAAGTAAGATAAAAAAATAAACGTATGATTGAAAAAAGAGATGGGTTTTCTGAGAAGGAGGGAAAGGCGCTAGACAGACCGGACAATGGCCATGTTACCCTGCGTTCTTGCTACCTCCTTTTAAGTGCTTTATGCTCTAGGCATACCATCAGACTAGCTGGTTCCTTCAGCCCCTTTTTATTTTCATCCAGTTGTTAATATCTTTTCTCATATATCACAGATTTCCAGTCATTCTCCGCCTGTAGAAACCCTCATTCTTCTAAGTATGAGTCAAATGCTAATTCTTTGAGAAGTGAATTTTTCAAACTGCCGGCCTCTCAAATATTCAAACCACTTACTAGTATATGAAAGGTTTAGCAATAATATTGTCATGATTCTAGGAGCAAATGTTATCCTTTCTCATTGCTTGAATATTTCAGAAGACCTCTTAACTCTTGACTTGGAGCAATTAATTTGTACTTGTCTACTCTGTTTTTGCATTATTCTCTGTTTCAAGAATTATTGCAAATGCTTCCCAAAAGTCCAGGATATCTAAATCTCTCTAAAAGTTTGGCTTTAGAGAGATTCATGAATGCCAAGTTTACTCACCAGTCCAAATCTCTTTTTCTGTGGTGCTAATAGATAATAATGACAATGCCACACCTTCAAGCTATTTAACTTGTCTTTGAAAAGGAAAAATTATTTTTCCAAGGTATTTTTTATTAGAAAGGAATTCATGGAATCAAAAATTAGATTTTTACTAAGAATTACTTGATCAACTAAATGATTAAATTCTGACATAAAAATGTAAAAAGGAATATCTAATTTAGGTGTCATCATGTTATTTTTATAATAAAAAATTTGTTATCAGTGTTAGTTCACTGCTCTGGCAGGGAGTTCCAAGACCAACCCATTACTATGTTCTCAGAAAAAAACTATTATCTCATTATACAAAGACAAATTAAAAAGGCAACTATTACTTTTTGGCAAATTAGATAATTTATGCAGGTGATATTTAGTAAATAAAATCAACCAAATTATCTAAAAAAAATGGAGAATATCAAAATGGTGACACAGCATATAGGTTTGATTTTTAGCCTAGAGATTCTATACATGAAATAAAAATTCTTCCAAGGTTAACATTTATACTTTTATACTTTTTATACTTTTTAATTCTTCTGATAAACTTAAATGATTATATTACGTTTATAATAATAATGCTGAAATTCATATGAATGATTCACTGTAAAAATGGTTTTGCTTCTCTTTAAAAAAATCACAATAAAACATGATCCATTAATTTTACATTATTTTTTAAACTATATTTTATTGATAATGCTGTCGCAGTTGTCCTGATTTTTCTCCCCTTTTTCTCTCCACCTAGCAGTCCTAATTCCTCAGACCATCCTCACTCCATTGTTTGTGTCCATGGGTCATGTGTAAAGTTCTCTGGCTACTCCAATACTGTGTTTTATATCCTCACAGTTATTCTGTAATCATCTATTTGTACTTCTTAATCCCTTTACCCCATACCCATTCCCCCCCACACCCCTCCAATCTGGCAATAATCAAAATGCTCTTCATATCTGTGATTCTGTCTCCATTCTTTTTGTTTGCTTAGTTTGTTTTTTTAGATTCAATTGTTGATAAACATGTATTTATTGCCCTTTTTATTGTTCGCAGTTTTGATCTTTTTCTTAAATAAGTCCCTTTAACATTTCATGTAATAATGGTTTGGTGATGGCGAACTCCTTTAGCTTTTTCTTATCTGAGAAGCTCTTTACCTGCCCTTCAAATCTAAATAATACCTTTGCTGGATAGAGCAATCTTGGCTATAGGTCCCTGCTTTTCATGACTTTGTATATTTCTTGTCAATTCCTTCTAGCTGAAAAGTTTCTTTTGAGAAATCAGTTGACAGTCTTATAGGAACTCCCCTGTGGGTAACTAACTGCTTTTCTCTTGCTACTTTTAAGATTCTCTCTGTATCTTTAACCTTTGGCATTTTAATGATGATATGTCCTAGATTGGACCTCTTTGCATCCATCTTGGTTGGGGCTTTCTGTGCTTCCTGGACTTGCATGTCTATCTCCTTCACTAAATTAGGGAAGTTTTCTTTCATTATTTTTTCAAATATATTTCCAATTACTTGTTCTTTCTTTTCTCTTTCTGGTATCTCTATTACATGAATGTTGGAATGCTTGAAGTTGTCGCAGAGGCTGCTTACTCTATCCTCATTTCTTTGGATTCTTTTTTCTTCTTGTTGTTCTGATTGGTTGTTTTTTGCTTCTTTATGTTCCAAATCATTGATTTGCTTCTCAGCTTCATTCACTCTGCTGTTGTTTTCCTGTAAATTGTTCTCTATTTCAGTTAGCATATCCTTCACTTCTGACTGGATTTTTTCTTGCTCTTGAGGTCCTCACTAAGTTCCTTGAGCATCTTTCAAACCAATGTTTTGAACTCTGCATCTTATAGATTGCGTATCTCCCTTTTGTTTATTTTATTTTTTCTGGAGTTTTTGCTCTCTTCTTTCATTTGGGCCATGTTTCTTTGTCTCCTCATTTTCACAGCACCCACCCCACCCGTGTTTGTATCTATGCATTAGGTACAGCTGCTATGACTCCCTGTCTTGGTAGTGTGGCCTAATGTAGTAGGTGTCCTGTAGGGTCCAGGGGCACAGCCTCCCCTATCATCCAAGAATACTCAAGATATACCTTTTGTGTGGGCTGAGTACACCCTTTTCATATAGTTGAACCTTACTTGCTCTTGGCTGGGAGGGATTTACACAGGACAGTCAGCTGCAAGCATTGTCTCTGACCTCTGAATACCAACCTCTGCCCTCCATGGAGGATGAGCTGTGGGGGGGCAGTGTGGTGGTATTCTGATGTGGTCTGTAGCTGTCCACCAGGTGCACAAGTTCTGGGATTTTCCAGGTTGTGCAGGCCAAATTCAGCCCCCACCTGGGTTCTGCCCAGGGTCACTCTGTGTGAGCTATAAAGCCATCTGATGTGGTTGCTACTTGTGTTGGGGTTAGAGATACCCAGTTGAAGCCACGCTGTGAATCTAGTCTGGCTGCTGCTAGTGCTGGGCCTGGGGCCACTTAACTAGAGGTCTGCGGACTAGGGCTTACTGAGGCCAGCTATCGCTTGTTTGAGAGGATTTAGGAAGTTGTGAAGCATGAGCCAAAACCAGCCATTCATATAGAAAAGTCATAGTTAACAGTTTGGGTGGACCCATAAGTTGGGTGGGAGGGAGTCTTATGGGATCTCAAGGGCACAGTAAACAATTATAGCCAGGTTGATGAAGTTTCAGATGTGGTACCCACCAACTGGCTCTGTGGCTCTGTGTGGGGAAAGTTCAGAAAAGGGACAATGACCTCTACCCACTTTTCTGTCTGGGTATAAGCTCTCCCCCAGCTCTCACTTTGATGCCAGACACTTCAGTTCCTCCCTGTCTACCACTGGTGACATTAAGCTGCTACCCCAGTGCTGGAGCTCACAGGGAGTGAATCTGAGTAAGTTTATGTATGGATTCTTTAAGGGAAACTGTTTGCTAGTCCAGAAGTTTCTTCCACTGACTCAATCCCCACTTGTTTTTTACCTAGAAAGTATGAGGACTTATCTTCTTGGCACTGGAATCCTGGGCTGGGGGACCTGATGTGGGGCTGGGACTCCTGGCTCCCAAGATAGCCCTCCCGAATTTTTATCCACCACACAGGGATGTGGGACCAGCCCATTCTGTATATCTACCCCTCCTACCAGTCTGGATGGGTGTGGTTGCTTTAATTCTGTAGTTGTCAGACTTTCATTCAACTTGAGTTCTGATGGTGCTGAGTGATGATTGTTCTGTGTTTTGGTCACAATTTTGTTGTGGTTGTGTGAGGAGGTGAGCAGTGTTTACCTACACATCCATCTAGACCTTAAGTCCGATCTACCCATTTTAGATTTTATACTATTTGTGCCATGCTATTTTTACAACTATTAAATATCTATAATAATGTATTTCTGTTCTTAAATTACTAGAATGTGAAACAAGACTATTTTTGTTTTTTTGTAAAATTTATTTTGCCAAGAAATTATCTAAGCCTTTTGCAAACTTCTTTGTAATATTACTTTGTCCTCTAAAATTGTTTGCTTGCTAATAATTGCTAAGCTACTTCACATACATTTTTAGTTTGCTCAGCTCATACCTCCTTGTTCATTAAACTTTTAAATGCTGAAGTTCCTCAAGACTGTCCCCTAGGCCTGCTTCCATTACTACTCCAGACTTTTTACCCTTTTTACCTGGCCTTTACTATCTTCTTCAATGACCTCATTTGCCCTCTTTATGTGTAAGATTCTAAAATAGAAATGTGAGCCCTGGCCAGTGTGGCTCAGTTGGTTGGAGCATCATCCCTGTAACTGAAGGGTTGTGGGTTCAGTCCCTGGTCAGGGAACACACAGTCTCCAGTCCAGGCATGTGCAAGAAACAACCCTATCATCTGAACTCTATTATGTCTTATGTCTCATTCGCTGCATCTATACCTGAACGCATGCTTTCCTCATAGCAAGCAGGTCCCCTCCTGTGTTCCACTGGCAGAGAGTGACTTCGGCAACCACCTAGTTGCTTAAGCCAGAAAGCTTTGACATTTTCCTTTCCCTTAAACTTTATATCCAATCCAGCATCAAGTCCTGTCCATTCTATGTCAAATATTTTCAAATATTCTGACATGGTAATTGGACTCCTCACATGAACATTACCCATCTCCAATCTATGATCCTTTAGTCAGGAAATCTCAAGAAATCAATGTTAGGCTCAAATCCTGTCCTCTTAAAGAAAAGAGAAAATGCCTATCCATCCATTGCTTTTATAACAAAGTTCAAAATCCTGCCTATAACCTTCAAAAATCTGATTACTCCCTACGTCTTATCTGCTCAGCTTAATGCATGTTGTCTCAGGTTTCTGCTTCCCAACTGCATCTGCTGTCTTCACTTGCTCGAACGACTTCTACACCATACAGCCATGGGGAACTGGCACAGGATGCCCGGCCACCCGCCTTTCACCTACCTCCTGTCACTCTTCATAGCATGGCTTAAGCACTAGTTCCTCATAGAAAATTTGTCTAACCCAATAGGTTCTATTCTATTCTATTCTATTCTATTCTATTCTATTCTATTCTATTCTATTCGATTCGATTCTATTCTATGTTTCCTTTATCTCTGTCTCAAAATTATAGTGAAATAATTAACTGATTATTTATAACTCTCATTACAGCACATCAGTTATTTGTTATCCTTCTTCACTCTCAGAATGTAAACTCTGTGTGAGATTATATTCATCCCTTATGTCACCTATACCTAGCAAATCTTTAACACAGAGAGGGTCATCAATAAACATTTGTTAAACAAATAAATACATACTAAGGTGCTCACTCATGTGTTATCCCGTCTAAGAGAATTTGTTTTATTAAGGGAATAACTCTAGTGATTTGGCTTTCTTCTAAAATTATATCCTTAATCCACTTCCCCTATAGCTCATCTCCAGGAAGACCTGCAGCTGTCACTACATCTCAGCAAATTTGAAAACTAATGCCTGATTGGAAAGCTGGTGTCACAGGAAATGTTTAGCTTTAATGTGCTGACCAATACTCAACTAGTAATGGGAAGGTCCTATAATGCTCTCACATCTGTTCTGCTTACCTCTTGACACCAATTTGTTTATGCCTTCTAGTAACTTCTGCCTACACTTCACAATGAATGTTGACAATGAGATCTTGAAAGATCTCATATTTCAGTGAGGATTACATAAAAATAAGTGAAATATAGATTAAACACAAAAGTTATAACTGAAATATTTTCATAGACCCTACATCTCATGATCTTCAGTAAAACAACAACCATGTCTTATCTTCAGTACGGCAAACTAACACAATTTAGATAGAAGGCTTTCGTTGGTTTCTGAAGTGTCAAGGGAGCAAATAATTATGTCTGTCTGGGAGACTTACAGAAGACATTACAAATGTTATATCATTTAAACCAAATCGTAAAAGAGACGAAGTGATAATGTGAGAGGGGAAGTCTTCTAGCTAAAGGGAAGAGCAAATGTGAAGACACAGAGATTTGCAAGGGAAAGAATTGTTAATAACAATGAGCAATGTAGAGCACACTGAGCTTGGCACTCATAATATAATGGCGTGGAAGAAGCTGATTAAGGTCACATTGGAAAGCCCTTTACCACACTAAAAGATTTACCTTTTATCTTCTTGGAAATTGTGTGCAGAGAGGTGGAATGCTCAGAATTATTTTTATAAAAAGAAACCTTGGTAGTGTTTTGAAGCACGGACTAAAACGATCAATGACAACAGTAACTAGAACAAATAGATTTTATCTTTTTTTTTCCCATTCCTGTAAATCACAGTCATTTAGATACATTTCTCAAAATGAAATTTCTGCAGAAAATGTTGTTGATCCAGCAGTAATGTCTGCCATATGTGGGGAAGGGCATGGTGCATGAGTACAGGAATTTCAACACATTCATGAAAGGGTGAGGTTTGGGAGGGAGCAGAGCCAATAGCACTGAGACATTTGCAGTGGAGCTGAATGGAGTGCTTGTAGGAAAGAGATATTTGAGAAGTTAACAGCAGTGTGGCATCCTGAAAAAGATAATTAGGAAACAGTCTTGCTGGTGTAGCTCAGTGGATTGAGCATGGGCTGCGAAACAAAGGGTCACAGGTTTGATTCCCAGTCAGGGCACATGCCTGGGTTGCAGGCCAGGTCCCTAGTGGGGGCCACGCGAGAGGCAACCACACATTGATGTTTCTCTCCCTCTCTTTCTCCCTCCCTTCCCCTCTCTAAAAATAAATAAATAAAATCTTAAAAAAAGATAATTAGGAAACAGTGATAAACAGTTTTCTTGAGTCTGAAAGAAAATTTGTTTCTATACTTTGGTTTCAGCACAGATGGGACTGTTAATAAAATAGGGATGAAAAGTAGAGTTGCTTCTGTATTGTCTCTACATTTTGCTCTCTCCAACATCTTTTTATTATATTTTTATTAACTTCTTACTTTTCATTTTCAGATAGCTGTCTTTCTAGTATGCCAGCAGCAATTTTCTTTTAGAGGCTCTCCTGAGAAATAGAATATTGTTTGAAAGGAAAGAATATAGAATTTGTAGAATGTAAGTAATACATTGCCCATATGAATCATAATATTATTCATTAAATCAGCAAATGTTTGTTCAGTAACTCTTTTGAATCAGATTGTTTAATTATGAAAATCTGCAAACATTTGTCCACTGACTCTTTATTACCTGGGTACACACTCATTACTCCAAGAGAAAAAAAAAGAGAATAGAAAAAGAGGGAGAGTAGTCCCTCCCCTTGAAAATGATGTTTCCTATATTCTCAGAGTAAAATTAACTACTTCAACACCATCCCTTTCCCACAGCCCCTCAAGCCGTTGTATTTACCACTATTTGCTCGGAGGAAGGAAGTGGTTCCATCTAGGGCTAACAGCCAAGAATTCTGCATTCCATTCCATTCATTGCTTCTGTTAGTGATTTATTGAGTAAGAATAAGTAGCAATTCTGGAGACTTTTCCTTTGTCCTACAAAGTAGGCAATACACTGGAAATTCCACTAATGTGGGCATGGCCTGGGGCATGACCAAGAGAGAAATAGGTGGGGACCAGAAATACAACTTCGGCACTTCTCAGGAATGTCCCTGGAGATGGCTCATTACTGAGTAGCTGACCAGACACATGACTCAGCCAGAGTTTCTGCAACTGGCTGTCTGGGGCAGCTGTCAGTTATGAGAGTGCTGGCAAGAGCTGTAGACCAGCAGTGTTTCCTGGATGTACACAAGAAAACCGAGCTTTTATTCAAATTAAGTCTTTCAAATAGCAATCTGATTTTACAAACTTGCTTGAGTTTTTCTTTTTTATAAGCACCACAGTTTTAAGAAGAGAAGTCTTCTATTTGCTTACAATACTTCTCTCAAATATTATCAGTATATTTGAAACTGGTTTGAAAGTAATTATATTTAATCAGTGGACATCAGAACTCTTTGGGATGGATTCATTAGAAAAATACCTTGCTGTCTACAGTAGGAAAGTGGAAAAGTTTCTTGGCAAGAGATAAATAAGGGATAAACAAACTTTTTTATTAAGGAAGAAACACTATATTTTAGATGAAGGAAAGGGGAGAAGAAAGAGAAGAGAGAGAAGGAAAGTGACCAAATAGCAGTAGAGAGAATGAAAGAGACTGTTGAACAGCAGTGTCCAATAAATGGCACTTGTATGATATCAACTGTCTTAATTTTCCTTGCAAATGATATTACATTGGGGTTTTGGTAGTTTGATACTTATATCAAATTTATATTCACGGTCTCTGATATAAAGAAATTGAAAAAAATCTCTTTCTATTGTGTATCATTAAGTTATTCAGTGTTTTATTTCTATGGCAGAAATCATAGTTAAGACTAAGTGCAATCATTCTGTTTAACTTTATTGGGCAATAGTTGCATAATCCTCAGTTTTTAATTTTTTTGTCAAGACTCATGTGACAGCTTCTTTCTGATTGAAATAAGATGGTAATTTCTTTGCTATGTTCATTCTGCCTGCCCTTGTTGTACTCCTTATAACTGTGAATTCATATTTATAAATTGAAAGATGACTAGCTTATACTTACAAAGTTAAATTTAAGCCCTCATTAAGGGAGCAGCTGTCCCTAAGTAAGAGAACTGACATTTTCCTCGGGCCAAAAATTCCAGTTCTGCCTAAGACAGTGCCTTGAAATGGGAGTCAGTAAGGAAGTCACTTTGATCCAAGGACCTCTTATCAGTGTGTCAATGAATTTCAACACACACGAGCACATTGTTTTTTTTTTTTTTCTTTTGTGTTTAAGACCAAAGATTCCTAGAACAGGCTACACCAGAACTCCTAGTCCCAGAACCATTGTTTACAGCCAGCTTAACTATTTCTGGTTTATTAGCCAAGACCAAGTACAGTGGTCCCAACAACAGAAAACAGTGAGCAGATGGTAAATTTCATGGTAGAGTTGACTCAATTCCTGAGCAGTGTGTAGTGGACAGTGTAGGGTCACATTGAAGCCACATATGGGTTATTTTTTACCGTTATGTGTAGGGGCAGTGTAGTGTTAATGGTTTCATGTGTATTCAACAACCTATCTCCAACCCTTTAAAATGATGGAAGACTGTCAGATTCTATGAAAACCAGCTCTCTTGCCTCCAGTTTGGGGGTACCTCTAAGGCATAACACATGCCTTAGAGCTCCTTGCAGAATCAGGTTTAAGTTACCTTCGGCAGGACTTCAGCCTGAGAAAGCATCTGCACTGCTGCTTGGCTTTCTTCCCTTCTCTCTCCCATTTCCTTCAACACCCCAAGCAGTATCCTCTATGGGCACTTCCTTAATAAATCACTTACACACATGTCCTTGGCTCAGGGTCTGCTTCTTTGGAACCTGACCAAGACAAAGGGAGAGGTGAGTGAAAGGGGTGAAACAGTGAGAATAGGAATCTCTGTGTGTGAGATGGGGAAATAGATTACCGGAAGCCAGGATGGGAGAGAGCAAGGTAATCTGGGGGAAAGGACTGCAAGTAGGGTGAAAGAGGGAATCAAAAAGCAAGATACTGTAGTCTGGGACCACTATCTAGGAGACCCTCATTTAAGGGTCCTGAAACACACTGGTTAAACACAAAGCCCTGAAATCATACTGATTGGGGATAAAATTCCAACGCTGCACTGCATGACTATGTAACCTTTGGCAAGTTAATTTATTCTCTAAGTCTCTACTTTTCCACTTTTAAAATGAATGTGAGATGTTAACCCTTAGAAATAATTTTATGCATGAAAGGAAGCTTTATACCCAAAGGTATTTCTTACAGCGTAATTTAGAGACGTGGTTCCCAACTGTAGTGACTATGTTCCCAGATATTTGGCCATATCTGGAAACATTTTTGTTTTCACAACTTGAGAATGGGGAAACTTCTAGTTATTAGTAAGCAAAGGCCAAAGATGCTGCTGTGCATCCCACCATGCAGGAGGCAGCAGCCCTCTTCCACCCTCCACGAATAAATATTTGGACCAAAATGTCAATAGTGCCAAGGTCAAGAAACTCCAAATTATACCAAAAAGAAAAAGTTGAAATTAAACTAAATATTTTTTAAAATTAAAAGTAGAGATTTGAGTAAGTAAATTATAATGCATTTGTTAGATCATGTGCTATAACTGAAAGTAAATTATTTTTAAAATTTACTCATTGACTCCAAAATATTATAATGTAAAAATGTTGAGATACTGCAAATTGCAAAAATTAGTTTATTCATTTAAATGATAATTTTTGAGAGCTACATACCAGGCATTGGATTAGGTAGGCTATAGTTGTGCAATAGACAAATGTATTGATTTCTATTTTTTAGCTTGAAAAAAATTATTGAATATATTGGGGTGACATTGATTAATAAAGTTATAAATGTTTCAACTGTAAATTCTATAATACATCACCTGTATATTATATTGTGTGTTCACCACCTCAAGTCGAGGCTCCTTCTATCACCATTTATCCCCCCTTTACCTTGCTCTTCCTCTCCCCTCCCCCTGTCTTTCTGATAATCACCATACTGCTGTCTGAATCTATGAATTTTGTTTTGTTTATTTCATTTTATTATTGTTCAGTTACAGTTGTCATACATTTTTCCCCAGTGCTCTCCTCTGCTCCCTACCCCACTTTCTTTAATTTATGCACTAATAAAGAGAAAGGACAATATAAGATGGATTGATAGAAAGTTATAAAAATTTAAGCATAAAATCAAGAATATAAAATAAATAAATGTCTGAATAATTAAATAATGAATAACTAAAGTAGAATAAGTAAACATGAATCGATAAACAAGAAATCACTTTTCTGAAGAGCTGACATTTTAAGTATGAACTCAGTGACATGCAGTTGTGATCCACGCACAGACAGAAGGGAGGGCGTTTTCGGCCAGAGACACCATTAGGTGGAAGATCCTGAAGTGAGAAAGAACAAGGCTGGCAGTTTTGCAGAACATGAGTGTAAAGAGCCAAAGAAAAGTTTGGTTAACCATACAGACCATGGACAGAATTGGACTTGAATTTTAATTCCTGCTTTTTTGACATATGAAGTGACATGTTCTCTCTCTCAAAGACTTACTTTAACATTACTTCTTCATCTGTAATTAGAGATACAGAAACATCTCAGAATAATTGTAAAGATTAAATTATATATTATATGTAAAGTGCTAATAATTATGCCTTTTACATGGTAAGTAAACAATGCATAGTTTAAATAAAAAATCAAGATTAAATGTATACATAGGATATAGATAGGATTATATACATATAATATATTAAGCCTATGTGATATTACACATATGGATACAAACTCAGGGTACAGAAGGTGTAAGTATCATAGATTGGATGACCTCTAAGGTCTTTCATATTCTACAATACAGAACTCTGTGCATTGCTGTACAATGGTAAATGACAAGTAGATTTTGACATATTTACTCCATCAAGTTAGTTCTCCAAACAAATGAGCCATGAATATCTGATTTGTTGAGGTATGAGAGTATGGTGGGCACAAATTGGCAATAGAAGGAGCCTTACACTGGTGACCAACAGATATTGGTTCTACCTGAGGCCTGGCTGCATATTCATTTTGTTATTAGAACAATTTAGAATAATTCACCAACTACCCAAGCTTTAGTTTCCATAGGTATAAAGCAGTGGATTAGACATGATCTCAAAGAGCCTTTCTATTTCTAGGAATCTAAATATCACAGATAATTTAGGCATAAAACATGGTTTGACCAGATTTTATGTTAATTAAGTATATAACTGGTTTTTAGAAGATAGTACTGATTGATCCTCAGAACAAAACCTAAAGAAATCTTCTAAATTAAGGAAAGCATCTATTGATAATTTAATAAAAGTATATTAAATATTGTAACCAAAATACAATGATTATAAACTCTGTGTTTTAATGCATTTGCTTTTAACTTTAATTTTACATAAATAAATAAAGATGGCCAAGCTTTTACAATAAATAGTTCAAAGAGACCAGGCAGTCCATAGGGAAATTCTATGAATACATGCTGCCAGTGGAGAAAGACAAAGTGGCTAAGACCTCATTGAAATGGCCATACATTAGTTAGAGGCCATTGCTGACATTGGAAGTGGCATCATATGGAATACTTAGCTCAAGTGCATTGATCCAAAACTGGTTCACCTTATTTTATGCCATAATTAAAAGTAGCTATCTAATTTTATCACAAATCCACTATATGAGTAAAAGTGATTTACAAATATTGTTTCATCATATAACAAAAAAGAATGGCAAATAAAGAATGTACCAGCACTGTTTCACACAATTTAACTGAATAAAAGACACAGACCTAATGGTTTACAGAAAGTTACATACGAATAAGATAAGGTCATGGTCAGAATCCACTTAAAACCCATTAAAATGTCACTGAAGTTGAAGCTCCATTCCACATGAGGAGGTAATTGTACTGTCTGGCAATAAAGAAAAATATGTTTACAAAGAGGTAAAGAGACTTGCATAGTCTTCATGACTAGAGAATGCATGAAACACTTTACATTAATGTTTTTAGTATGTATGTTCTTACATATTTATTAATTGTATCATAATTAATCAAATTAGAAGGCATAGTATGCAATGAAGCCCTATTTAAGTTCACATGTAAACTTAGATAGAAAGACTCATGTGGAAAAATTCCAAGATACTCTTTCCTTTCATTGGCCAAAACTATTTCTGTGAATATTTTATAGAATGCCTTGAAAGTGTTAAAAATATTATTGCTTGGTTATACCATTAGGGTGTCATTTAAATTATGAAAAATAATCGTTAACAGAGTCTTGATATATAAAATTCAATGATATTCAAATCAGAAGGGAGCACAAATATACACATTTTTTAATTTAGTAAATGAGGAACTGAAGCCAAGAATTAAATGAGAGAAGATAATCAGTCTTCTCTATACCACACATAATATATTTTAATTTGAGAATTGTTTAGTTTCTAGTATGTAGTAAATTCTTAGAACAGTTAGAGTTTGATCAGAAAGGAATATTGAAAGCAATTATAAGGGCATTCTGTTTTTCTTAAAGAATAAATCTTCCAATGAAGCGCAGAGTTTTTTCCAGTGTTGAGGTGAGATGCAGAAACAGTAATTCCAAACAAAAAGGAGAGCAAGAAGGGAAGTTTTGTTCAAAAGAATAGAGAGAACATTTGTATTTATATCATTTCCCACTTAACTTTACATTAAAGCGATATTAAAGGGATATGTAATAAAGTAAGCAGAATGGGGCTATTCATGATTTTTTGACATATTTCTAAAAGATGGAAAGCAGATGGTAAAGCGGTACTATTTCAAAAGGGTAGAAAAATCTGTGACTTGGAAAATACGAGAAGGCAGCAACTGGTAAGGAGAGAGTCAATATATACTGCAAACCTACAGGAAGATTCAGAACTGGAAGTACCAGTTACCATAAAAGGTGGAAGATTAAAGTAGATGGAGGGAATGATTGATCTACTCTGCTTTTCACAAATGAATACAGAACACTCGGCAACTAGCTTTTTAAATTCCAAGATCAAAAATTAACCCTTTAAGGGCTATGGCATGTGTAGAAATAGCTACCCTATAATAAGATCATCCTATAGTCTGATATTTTGGGATCCAAATATGAAACAATCCAACTGTCTGACCTTACACTAAGCAGCCTGGCAATCAACAAATGCTTCACACATTGGAAAACCTGGTAGTTGTGTGTCCTCATAAATGGATAATCAAAGTTTACAGGTAAGTATAGAAAATTATGAATTATGAAAAAATCCAAAGTGAGCAAAAAATAAATGACCCCAAGAAAACAGGTAATTCACCAAAGAGAATAAAACATAAAAAATATAATAAAGTCATTAGACTTTTATAAAGAATATACCATATCCATACAAATAGGATTCTATGTATTCTACAAAGGAATAATTAGAGAACAAAGTAGATCTCTTCGCAACTTATAATTTATTGACCTAAACGTAATTCATTAAGACATTTAGAAGATAAAGTTAAAAAATTTCTCAAAAAGATAAATAAGATAAAAAGGCATAAAAAAATCAATCCTGGGGATTGAACATCCAACTAAGAAGAATTTCTAGAAAGAATGAAGAGAAAAAAATAAAAGAAATAGAGTTAAAAGAAAATTAATAAACTATCACTTCTGAGAGATATAAGTCTACAGATTAAAAGAGCTGAGTTCTTGCCCGAGTATGTGAAAAAGAAAAACATTTAGAAAAGTACTGTACAGTTTCAGTATAGCAAAGACAACAAGGAGTTCCTAAAAGGAACAAGGAGGCTAAGCTGGCTAACTACAAAGAAGTAATAATGAAACTGGCATCAGACTTCTTAACAACACAATTCGATCCTGGAGGAATGTGGTACAATGTTCGCACACTTGACCAATCTTCATCCTGGGCCATAAGGAGAGAATCGTGGACAGAATAAAGTCATTGTCACACAATTATGGTGTCAGGATGTTGCTTGTTGCATAGCTTTTTAAAGAAAGTTTTCTAAGTGTAAGTTTCAGGGGGAAAAGGGAATAAACAAACAAACAAAGAGGAAGATGGGTATATGGAATACAGGAAATAGAGAATTCAGCACTTGAGAATCATATAAATATGTACTAGAAATGTTTTATAGATTGATCAGCCCAGATTGTAGCAGCAGAGTAGGTTAGAGAAAGGAATTACTGCATGAGAAAAAAATAGGGTATCATAAGTTTGTTATTTGAGAATTTTGAAGAATATAAAACATAATTAAGGGTAACTCCCTAAAAAGTAAGCTTAAACTACAGAAAAGATATAAAGGATGGTATGAATGGATGAATGAATAAATGAATAAAACTAGATAGAAAACAACGTTACTACAGCGTAACATAATTCCATGGCAGATGCTATTTAGATGGACATAAAAGAAAAACACCCATATTGCCTTTTAATTTCAAAAACTATATAACCAATCCTCACAACATATAAGAAAATGCTCAAGCGACTAAAGAGAGGGTGGTGGAGAAGAACTGGGAAAAAAACCTGAGGGTGGTAATAACATAGCTTACAAAACAGGGATTCAAGAGATACTGGCTATCGTTAATGAAATACGGAATGAATGACTGAAGCAAAGCTAAAAGACTAATAAAAAATAAAGCAATCTCACTATTACAGGGAGAGAAAAATCAAGAGTAAAGTAGACATTGTGAGGTCTTTACTTACACTTATCGTTTCATGAGCACAAAATATTATCTGAAAAAGTATGCAAAAATATTAGCATAAGGCTTTATACTGTTTAACAGTGAACAGTGGGACAAATTAGAGGGAAAAAGGAACTGGCCAAAGAATTATTACTTTTCTTTCTTTTTTCCCCCATTTTTGTACCTTTCTTCTTTTTTTTACTATTTTTAAAATATATTTTATTGATTATGGTATCACAGTTGTCCCATTTCTCCCCCATTATTCCCCTCCACCCTGCACACCCCCTCCCATCCACATTACCCCCTTTAGTTCATGTCCATGTGTCATAAGTTCTTTAGCTTCTACATTTCCCACACTATTCTTGCCCTCCCCCTGTTTATTTTCTCTTTCTTTTGACCTTGACTGACTTTCCCCCCTGTTTATTTTCTACCCACCGTCTGTGCTACTTATTCTCTGTACCTTTCCCCGCTCTCTCCTCCTCCCACTCCCCTGTTGCTAACCCTCCATGCGATCTCCACTTCCGTGGTTCTGTTCCTGTTCTAGTTGTTTGCTTACTTTGCTTTTGTTTTAGGTGTGGTTGTTAATATCTTTGAGTTTGCTGTCTTTTTACTGTCATATGTTTTTTTCTTCTTTTTTTTAGATAAGTCTCTTTAACATTTCATATAATAAGGGCTTGGTGATGATGAACTCCTTTAACTTGACCTTGTCTGAGAAGCACTTTATCTTCCCTTCCATTCTAAATGAGAGCTTCACTGGATAAAGCAATCTTGGATGTGGGTCCTTGCCTTTCATGACTTGGAATACTTCTTTCCAGCCCCCTCTTACCTGGAAGATCTCTTTTGAGAAATCAACTGACAGTCTGATGGGACCTCCTTTGTAGGTGACTGTCCCCTTATCCCTTGCTGCTTCTAGAATTCTCTCCTTCATTTGAATCTTGACTAATGTAATTATGATGTGCCTTGGTGTGTTCCTCCTTGGGTCCAACTTCTTTGGGACTCTGAGCTTCCTGGACGTCCTGGAAGTCTGTTTCCTTTGCCAGATTGGAGAAGTTCTCCTTTATTATTTGTTCCAATAAGTTTTCAACTTGTTGCTCTTCCTCTTCTCCTTCTGTTACCCCTATAATTCGGATGTTGGGACGTTTAAAGATGTCCTGGAGGTTCCTAAGCCTCTCCTCATTTTTTTGAATTCTTGTTTCTTCATTCTTTTCTGTTTCTTCATTTCTTTCTTCCTTCTGGTCCACTCTATTGATTTGAATCTCAGTTTTCCTCCCATCACTATTGGTTCTCTGTGCATTTTCCTTCATTTCACTTAGTGTAGCCTTCATTTGTTCACCTAATTTGTGAGCAAAATCAACCAATTCTGATCATCAGTGCTTTGAGCTGTGCATCTGATAGGCTGGCTATCTCTTGGTCGCTTAGATGAATTGGCTCTGAGGCTTTGATCTTTTCTCCCATTTGAGCCATTTTTGTTTTTTTGGGGTTTTTTTGTTTGTTTGTTTGTTTTGGTTTGGTTAAGGCTGTTATGTATGAGGGGTGGAGGCTTAGGTGTTCCCCAGGTGGGGCAGCCCAGTCACTGGGTAGTGATGCTGTATGTGGGGTGGTGGGGGGGGGGGGTCCGAGAGGGAACAATGGTGTTTGCTCTGCTCTCTCTCGGATTCCAGTCCTTTCTGCCACCTCCCCTTCACCTGCATTATCTGTGCGCGAATGTGGAACTGCCTGGTTAGCCAGCTGCCTTGTGCGGCCTCACTGGGTCTTCCTGTTGCCACCCCGTGCCGGGGGTCCACTAGCCACCGCCTGTACACCTGGGATCTGCCAGCCACTGTCTGCACACCTGGTCCACCAACCTCCACTTTTTCCTTCCACGACTCTGCCCCTCTTACCACTCTGGATGAATGGTTGTTGAACTTCCAAATACTTCAATTTTCTATCAGTTTTGATTGTTTTCTTGTTTCTAAATCTTTGTTGTCTTTAATTTTGATTGTGCAAGGAGGCACAGTGTGTCAACCTATGCCTCCATATTGGCCAGGAAGTCTGAATTATTACTTTTAATTGAAAGTCCATCTCTACTATTTACTTCTTAAAATTGGAGCTACTTTAAAAAATAAATTTCCTATTTTGTAATATTTTATTTTATTTTATTTTTTAAATATATTTTATTGATTATGCTATTACCGTTGTCCCATTTCTCCCCCATCATTCCCCTTCACCCTGCACACCCTCTCCCATCCACATTCCCCCCTTTAGTTCATGTCCATGTGTCATAAGTTCTTTAGCTTCTACATTTCCCATACTATTCTTGCCCTCCCCCTGTCTATTTTCTACCCACTATCTATGCTACTTATTCTCTATACCTTTTCCCCCACTCTCCTCCTCCCATGCCCCTGTTGCTAACCCTCCATATGATCTCCATTTCTGTGGTTCTGTTCCTGTTGTAGCTGTTTGCTTAGTTTGCTTTTGTTTTAGGTGTGGCTCTTAATAGCTGTGAGTTTGCTGTCTTTTCACTGTCCTATTTTTGATCTTCTTTTTCTTAGATAAGTCCCTTTAACATTTCATATAATAAGGGCTTGGTGATGATGAACTCCTTGAACTTGACCTTATCTGAGAAGTGCTTTATCTGTCCATCTATTCTAAATGACAGCTTTGCTGGATAGAGCAATTTTGGATGTAGGTCCCTGCTTTTCAAGATTTCAAATATTTCTTTCCAGCTCCTTCTTGCCTGGAAGGTCTCTTTTGAGAAATCAGCTGACAGTCTGATGGGAACTCCTTTGTAGGTGACTGTCCCCTTATCCCTTGCTGCTTCTAGAATTCTCTGCTTCATTTGAATCTTGGCTAATGTAATTATGATGTGCCTTGGTGTGTTCCTCCTTGGGTCCAACTTCTTTGGGACTCTCTGAGCTTCCTGGACGTCCTGGAAGTCTACTTCCTTGGACAGATTGGGGAAGTTCTCCTTGAGTATTTGTTCAAATAAGTTTTCCACTTGTTGCTCTTTTTCTTCCCCTTCTGGTACCCCTATAATTTGGATGTTGGGACGTTTAAAGATGTCCTGGAGGTTCCTAAGCCTCTCCTCATTTTTTTGAATTCTTGTTTCTTCCTCGTTTTCTGTTTGGTTGTTAGTTTCTTCCTTCTGGTCCACTCAATTGATTTGAGACCCAGTTTTCCTTCCATCTCTATCGGTTCCCCATGCATCTTCCTTCATTTCACGTATTGTAGCCTGCATTTTTTCATCCAATTTGTGAGCAAAATCAACCAATTCTGTGATCATCCTGATGACCACTGCTTTGAACTGTGCATCTGATAGGTTGGCTATCTCTTCACGGCTTAGAGGAATTGGCTCTGGGGCTTTCATTTCTTCTCCGGTTTGAGCCATTTTTGGTGGGTCTTTTTTTGTTTTGCTTTGGTTTTAGTTTGGTCACGGCTAGTACGTAGGAGGGGTGGAGCCTTAGGTGTTCCTCAGGGCGGGGCAGCCCAGTCGCTGGGTTGTGACGCTATAGGTGGGGGTGGGGTCCGAGAGGGAATAATGGCGCCTGCTCCGCTCTCTCCTGGATTCAGTCCCTTCCGCCACTTCCCCTCTGACTGGACCGTCTGCGTGTGCGAATGTGGGACCACCTGGTCAGCCAGCCGCCTTGTGTGGCCTCACTGGGTCTGCACAGTTGCCCCCCTTTGCCCGGGGTCCGCCAGCTGCCACCTGTGGGCCCGGGGACCGCCAGCCACCGCCTGTGCACCTGGGAACTGCCAGACGCTGCTGCTTGCATTCCTGGGTCCGCACCTCCACTTTTTCCTACCGTGACTCCGTCCCTCTTACTGGTCTGGATGAATGGTTGTTGGACTTCCGTACAGTTCAATTTTCTATAAGTTCTGGGTGTTTTCTTGTTTCTAAATATTTGTTGTCCTTAATTTTGGTTGTGAGAGGAGGCACAGTGTGTCCACCTACACCTCCATCTTGGCTGGAAGTTCCTTATTTTGTAATAATTTTAGATGTACAGAAAAGTGGCAGATGTAGAGTTGTCATGTAACCTCGCTCAGTTTCTTTCATTGTTAACATTTTACATTAGCATTGTACATTCATCAGAACTAAGAAACTGACATCAGTACATTTCTACTAACTGAACTTCAGAATTTATTCGGATTTCACGAAATTTTTCGATAATACCATCTTTACGTTTCTGATCTAATCCAGGGAGCAGATTGTAATTTAGTTTCCAGGTCTCCCCAGTCTTCTCTGGTCTGTGGCAGCTTCTTTGCCTTCCCATGGGTTTTGTCACCTTGACAATCTTGAGGATCATTAGACAGGTATTCTGCATAGTGGTTTCTAATGTTTGTTTGTTGTTTCCTCACTGATCGACTGTGATTATGGGTTTGGGAAAGAATTACAGCATGGGTGAAGTGCCCTTCTCTTCATGTCATATCCAAAGTACGTGTTATCTGGATTGCTTCATTCATGATTTTAAACTTACCTGGTTAAGATAGTGTTTTCCATTTCCCCCCACTGTGTAGCTGCTATATCCCTTTTTTTCCTCTATTCTTTGGAAGAGAGTCATTAATTCTAGGCCACCCTCCAGCTGGGTGGAGACAGAAATTAACCTCCGCCTCTTCTAGTGGGGAATATCTACACATCTTGTTTAGAATTCTTCTGGGAAGAAAGTTTGTTTTTCTCCCCCAATTATTTACTTAAACTTACTCATGTGTATGTTTTCATACTTTAGGTTATAATTCAGTACTATATTATTTATTTTGTTGCTCAAATTATTCCAGCATTGGCCAGGAAGAACTCTTTCAAGTTAGTTGTGTCCTTTTGAAGTGTCTCTATTTATTTATTTTTGAGCATTCCCTTACATTTTGGAACTACAAGGTGATCCAGGCTCATCTTTTTACTTTTTGTTCCCTGGTCCTAGAATTGGTCATTTTTTCCCAAAGAACCTGGTTTCTTTTATTGGAGAAAACTATTTAGAAACCAAGGCCTAGATATTAGATATGTTTGTTGCTACTGTATGGTGTCATTACTTGTAGGACCTCTCAGTGTATATAGGTAAGTAATAAATGTGTGTATACTAACCCATGTATTCATACTATAATAAGATTCTCCATAAAAATAGAAGTAACAGGATATGTGCATTATAGAAAGAGATTTATTTTAAGGAATTGGCTTATGCAGTTATGTAGGCTGACATGTATAAAAGCTGCAGGATGGGCCAGCAGGTGGGAGACCCAAAAGAAAGCTGCAGTAACAGTTCATGTCCAAAGGCCATCTGCTGAAGAATTCCATCTTGCTCAAGTGAGGTCAGTCTTTTTGTTCTATGTGGGCTTATATCTAATTGGATGAGACCCACCCACATTTGGAGAGCAATCCACCTTACTCAAAGTCTACTAATTTAAATGGTAATCTCATCCAAAAATATTCTCATAGAAACATCCAGAATAATGTTTGACCAAATATCTGAGCACTGTGGCTCAGCCAAGTTGACATATAAAAATAACCATTACACATATACATCTCTAACCATTTCTGTTTGCATAGATATTTATACATTAAGCTAAACATGAATTCATACTGTCTCAGATTCTAATCCAATCTCAATACTATTTTTGCAAATAAGTGTCTTTATTTTTCCAATTAAATATTTGACATGAAACTTTATTTTCATTAACAAATATAAAATTGAGAATTTTAAATTGTATATAATCAGAAAATGTTTGAAATTAGTGAAGCTGGGCTATAATCAATGACTCCTAATACATGCCAGATATTTTATATTTTTTATTTAACTTAAGCTACACTTTGTGGGAGAGAAACATCATAACCTTGGATGAGTCAGGAATCTGGAGCTTAGAAAGGTTAGAAAATTTGTCCAAGTTTTCATAGAATTGTAATTTATAAAGAGTTTATGATCCAGGGAAAAGAAGATAGTACAGTGCAGGGAGCAGAAACAGAAAATTCGTTAATATTAGTTAAGTTCCTAGATTGCTGCAACAAAGCACCACACACTAGATGGCTTTAAGACAATAAAAGTTTTTTCTCTCACAGTTTTGAGGTTAAAAGTCCAAATTCAAGGTGTAAGCAGAGCTATGCTCTCTCTGAACCCTTTGTGAGAGAAGCCTTATTTGTCTTTCCAGCTTCTGGTAAACCCAGATGGTCCTTGGCTTATGGGAGAATCATGCCAATCTCTACCACCTTGTTCACATGCCATTCTCCTTTAAATGACACCAGTCATATTGGATTAAGGGCCCATTGTAATGACCTGCTTCTAACTTGATTATCTCTGTAAGAACTCTATTTCCCAATATAGGGTCACAATCATTAGTATGAGGGGTTGGGATTGCAACATATCTTTTGAGGACACAGTTCAATCCACCATTCCTCTTGGGTGATGCTGACATAATTCAGAAAGTCACCGAAATTGCAGTCAAGGCAATGAGGCCATGACTTGCTTGGAGAGAGTACATCCCCCAGAGGGTGCAGTAGCCCAGCTGCAGATGGTGATGACGTAAAAGGGGCGCAGAGGGATGAAGATTGTGAGTACGGCATTCTGTCTTTCTCCCGTTTCATTTAGATCTATTATCTTACCTAGCTGTCCTTATTCTCAAATCATGGTTGAGGGGTGGGATGTAAAATATGCTGAAAACACAAAGCTGGGCATGCTAACAGAGCTATTCCTTGCAAAATTTCTTAGGTCATAAGATGCCAACTGAACTAACAGCTCTCTGTTAGAAAGTATCAGAACTGAATAAAGAATTTCCCTCCACCTTCGACCCTCTTTGGCATTGTACAGAGCAAAATATTGTTTTCTTAAAGACATTCATATTTAACAGTGGTCATGGGGGGTTTTGACTCAGAGATAAGGGTGAGGAGTGGGAGAAAGTGACAGTAGGCACCAGGTTAGCTGACTGTATTTATTTGTAAGAGCACGTAAGAAACATTTTGAGAAGTGCAGTTACACTAAGAGAAGGCCTTGTCTGGGTTAAATTATTGTATAAATTGGCAAGTTCAATAAAATATGGATCATCAATGTGACTTGATTAGTTACCAGGTTGTGACATCAGAGGAAAGTATATTTAAACTTAAGCTTATGTAGATCTGTGGGGGTGGGGAGGTTAATCTTAACTTAAAAATGATAAAACTGAACAGTGAAGAGATTATTTTTTTTTCAAGTGTAAACATGGGATAAATGTTCATTAAAAGCAAAGGATACTTCCCCTTCAAAATCCGATGAAAGCATGGCACATGCAAAGCTTCACTGTGTTACCAGTGTATCATTGAACCACTCACTGGTTCAAAATATTACCAAAATTTACTTCTTCCATTAAAAACAGTTTCTTTTGTTCCAATTTGCAGATGCTCAGACCATAATTTTGTTTCATTCAAGTAATTATCAATATTTTTAAAAGGCTGATGAGGGAGGAAGTGCAAAAAAGAATAAAATCGACAGGCAAGTATAGGGTTACAGAGCCTTAAATGGAAATGAAAGACTAAAAGCATTAAATATAGATATTTTGCAAAACTATGTCATATAACCGAATCATACTCCCAGGACATGTGTGTATAGTGTGTAAAGAACCTAAATTCCATGGAGAAACAAGAGCTGATGTGCATGCATGAAAGTCAAATAATGAAATACTTCCTAATATTCACGAAGGCTGCAACACTTTATAAACGTTTCCAATGTGGTCTATGTGTACACACAGACAAATAACAACATCAATACGTGGATGCACAAGTCTAGTCTGTACTGTCAAAATTGAGGTCATGCCTTCAGTATCTTATGTTGTAAAATAATTATGGTATATTTGTTATAGTGTTTGTTCTTAAATTTTGTAGACCCAGGGTCAGAATATGCCTAACAACTTTTAATAGGACACTTCTTCAAAATATATGCATGTGTGTGGGGGTGGGAAAAGTAGGCTATTTAAAGCCAAGAAAAGCAATAGTTCATTTTGAAAAGCAGTTCTTTCGATAAAACTCTACACATGTAGTGAACGTTCTGGAGTCATACATGTAATGAATGTTCTGGAGTTACAGTGAATGTTCTATGGTGAATTAATGCTTTCTAAGGGAGCAATGAGAAAAATACTTAATGGTATTTTGCTGATTCTATGACAAATGCCCTTTTTTTCTTGTGAATAAGGATTTTCTGTATATAAATACAAATAATGTATCATGTATCCTTTAAGTAATATGCTCATAATTATAAAACTTTTGCATTAGTCTATCCTCCATAGCATTTTAAAACTAAATAATTGAGATTATTGATATTTTATAACCCTTTCTTTAAACCATACCTATTTTCTGAAAATTAAGGTACAATATTTTTAATTTGAATGCAGTAGAGGCACTTGCTAATTAAAGGCATCTCTTGGATAAATTGAGAAATCTTTTAGTAAAGTAAGTTTTTAAAAACCATGCTGTTAGTAATAACTCCAGATTTTTAATGTATGAGAATATTTCATTTTTTAATGCTGAAAGTATTTTATTTTACTAAATTTTTTATTGTTGTTCAACTACAATTGTCCCTATTTTCTCCCTACTACTCTCTCCTGTCCCACCCTACAGTATGAGAATATTTTAAATAACATACACATTACAAATAAAGAAAACACTTGTGATGGAAATCTACACAACAGACAGTCTAAAATAGGAAAATACATTAGTAGAAAATTTAGTTCCTAAAAGATTATGTTTTTGTTGCTTCATGTTAAGACCTTGATAGAAGAAAGCTAGAATGAAACAACTCTAGAATGAAACCAAATTATATTCAGTTTCTAGAAATAGAGATTTTTTTTTCTCTTTCCATGTCAAGGATTGCTGCTACTAGTTTCTTTTTATCATGCTTTTATTTTTATTTTAATGTGATAAGATTTTCACAGAATCTTGTTTTAAATTTTAAACAGAGAACTCAAAACATATTTCCTAAATTTTAATTTTAAAACTAAAATGAAAAAAGAATTTAAAATGGATTTATACCACCTGTCCCTATAGTAGTTTATTATCAGGAATCAAGCCAGTTCAAATGTTCTCATAGTTTTTACAAACTCAGAGTAAAATTCAAATATGGCCTGAAGGGGAAAATGCAAACATAATTACCTTGGGGAGTAAAGTTATGAACCTTGGAAAATGGTTACTTAAAAAGCCTGTAAGAAATAGTATGTGTTTGAATGCAACATTATCAGTGACAATAAAATATTTTATTTAGGCCTTTAATGTCTACAAAACATCATTGAAAGTAAATTGAGTTTAATTAATGGAGCAACCATTTATCCAGCAGTCACTTGTGCCAAGACTTGGCTTTGCTGCTGGCTACAAAACATCTAAATTTCCTACTTATGTCTTGTTCTGTAGTAATTGGGATTCAATGGAGAAAAGCTTCAGACAATTGTAACATTAAGTGATACAGCAGAGAGATAAACATTTTTTTAAAAATCCTGACCCAAGGATATGTTTATTGATTTGAAAGAGAGAAGAAGGGAGAGAGAGAGACAAAGGTAGAGCAGGAGGGAGAGGGAGAGGGAGCGAGAGAGAGAGAGAGAGAGAGAGAGAGAGAGAGAGAGAGAGAGACAGATAAGATACATCCATAGATTGCTCCTGTATTAGCCCCTACTGGGATCGAGCCCACAAACTTTTTAAAAATATATTTTAATGATTATGTTATTACAATTGTCCCATTTTTTTCTCTCTCCCCTTTATTACCCTCTGCCCTGCAGCCCCCTTACCACTAACATTCTCCCCACTTGCTTCATGTCTATGGGTGGTACATATAAGTTCTTTGGCTTCTCTATTTCCTATACTATTCTTAACCTCCCCTGTCTATTTTGTACCTACTATTTATACGTCTTATTCCCTGTACCCATTCCTTTTTCCCCTATGCTCCCCTCTCCCCTTCCCTGCTGATAATCCTCCATGTGATCTCCATTTCTGTCATTCTGTTCCTGATCTAGTTGTTTGCTTAGTTTTGTTTTTGTATTGCTTTGTTTTTTAGGTTCAGTTGTTGATAGTTGTGAGTTTGTTGTAATTTTACTCTTCATATTTTTGATCACCTCTTTTTCTTAGATAAGTCCCTTTAACATTTCATATAATAAGAGCTTGGGATAATGAACTCCTTTAACTTTTCCTTATCTGGGAAGCACTTTATCTGCCCTTTCATTCTAAATGATAGCTTGGCTGGATAGAGCAATTTTGGATGTAGGTCCCTGCCTTTCAAGACTTGGAATACTTCTTTCCAGCCCCTTCTTGTTTGCAAGGTTTCTTTTGAGAAGTCACCTGATAGTCTTATGGAAACTCCTTTATAGGTAACTGTCTCCTTTTCTCATGCTGCTTTTAAGATTCTCTTCTTATCTTTATTCTTGGGTAATTTAATTATGATGTGCCTTGGTGTGTGCTTCTTTGGGTCCAACTTCTTTGGGACTCTCTGAGCTTCCTGGACTTCCTGGAAGTCTTTTCCTTTGCCAGACTGGGGAAATTCTCCTTCATTATGTTTTCAAATAAGTTTTCAATTTCTTGCTCTCCATCTTTTCTTCTGGCACCCTGTGGGGGGCACTGCCGACAGAACCCCCCATCCGTCACGGATGAAAATAAAACTATCAAGACATGATCTGCTTGGGGAGGAGAGGTGGACAAACTCTCAGAGGAGAATGACCCAGAGCACCTTCCTCACTGGGATTTTATTGGGTTCAAATACACAGGAATACAGGTACGTCAGGCGGCAAGGATCAAACAATGGTTAACATTTCAAAGAAATCTGAGGGTTTAATCTGAGTCAGTGTCTGTCAGGAAAGGGAGTTGCAAAACTTTGGGAGACATACTCATTTTCTCCTTGGACCCTTATCATTTAAATGAGTGCACTCTTAGCAAAGCAGGTTTCACAGAACTTTACAGATTCTTTCTTATGCCTGATCACCCAGGGAACCGTTCTGGCTGGCACGGGGCTGCACCGCTCGCCGTCATAGTTTCAGGCTTTAAGCCTATTAGGAAGCAGGAGACATCTCCCAGATGGAAATGAGGACTCAGGCTATGTCAGAATAGCCGGGGGGCGAGAGTCCATCACATCCTCTTTGCTGCAACCCCCCCACCCCGAGTCCTTCCATGAGGCCTCCCAAGTGGTTGCACCTGGCTTAGGTTGCCCCTCCCATGAGGAGTCTTACCCGTCATTGACTGCCAACCAAGCATTGGGGCCAGAGATGGATGAGGCAGAAGCAGTGCTCCTGCCAGGGAAATAAGCTTTGTCTCCTTAGTAGGTCACGTCCTCGTGACAGAACAGACCCAGATGAAGTGGGTCCCTTGGGCTCTTACACAGCCCACCATGGGGTGAGGGTTACAACTCCTGAAACCAGGCTGAACAGTCCGCAACAAATACTCAACCATTTCTTTGAGCATCCTGATTTACCAGTGTTTGGAACTCTGCATCTGGTAGGTTGGCTATCTCTTCATCGCTTACTTCTCTTTTTGGAGGTTTAATCTGTTCTTTCATTTGGGCCATATTTTTTAGTCTTGGTGCACCTGTTACCTGTTACTGTAAGAGGCAGAGCCTTAGGTATTCACAAGGGCAGTCCAACCCATGTCACTGCATTGTGGCACTGATGTGGGGAAGGGTGTGAGAGGGAATAATGCCCCTTGCTAGGCTCTCAGGTGGCTTTCAGTCATTTGCTTCACTACTCACAAGCAAATTGTGCCCTTTTGCTGCTGATTTCCTGGTGGGTGGGCTTGTGTACATTCTAGGACCCAGTGGTTCTCTCCAACAAATTCTCCTGTGAGGCTGGGAGTTTCTCCCACCACCACAACCCCCACAGGTTTTTACAGTCAGAGGTTTTGAAGCTTTATTTCTCTGTGCTGGAACCCCGGGTTGTGCAGTCTGTCTTGCCCCCCAGTTGTTCCTCCCTGTTTATCTGCATGCAAATGTGGGACTGCCTGACCCACCAGCCACATCCTTGCTGCAAGTCCTCTCCGCCTGCCCAACTGCCCATCTCCACCCCTCCTACCAGTCTGAATGAATGTTTCTTCTTTAACTCTTTGGCTGTTAGACTTTCATACAGCTCAGTTTTCTGGGAATTCTGATTATTTTTTGTTTTTAATTTTGTTGCTGTCTTTCTTTTGGTTGTGTGAGGAGGCATAGTGTGTCTACCAAGCCTCCATCTTGGCTGGCTACAACTGCAACATTTTTTTGGTGTACAGGAGGATGCTCCAACCAACCAAGTCACCCTTCCAGGATGAAATAAATATATTTATTTATTTATTTAATAGTGAGAGAGAAGGTTTTAACATACATTATAGTATCTAATTAACCAATCAACCTGGTGTTTGTTATAATTCTGATTTTAAAAATAAAACTAAAACTGGAAATCAAGCAATACTCAAAATGCTATAGTTAGTAAGTTAGTTATGAGAGATTTAGCTCAAAATATATTTCACATCAAAATTGTCAAAGGTATGAATCTAAATATAACATCTAGTACTTGACTGATTTTGCCTTGGATTATAGAAGATTTTATTTGTGGTTAGTCTCAATGAATGAGAAAGACTTGTTAGTTGGGTGAGATGGAGAAAAACAATAAATAGTATGTGCAAAACAGAAGTGTGAGAATGCATGGTGTGATCAAAGAAGAGTAAAGTAAAGCATTTGATACATATGAATTTTAAGCTAACAGGGAAGTAATGGGTGAGAGGAGATGAGGGATTAACCCTGACCAAGCAGTGAAAGGGAATGTATGAGCCATGAAAATAAACTGGAACTTTATCCTTCAATGAATGAACAAAAGCTTTTTCAGTAACCCTGGTGACAATTGTCATAACAGTAACCCGAGACTAGTAATTTTAAAATCAGACTTGACCTGGCCCTGGCTGGCTAGCTCAGTTGGTAGTGCATCTTCCCAATACGCCAAGGTTTCAGATTCTATCCAGGGTCAGAGCACTTACAAGAGTCAGCCAATGAATGCATAAGTAAGTGGAACAATAAATCAATGTATTCTTTGATTTCTCTTTCTCTATCTCCCTTCCTCGATCTAAAAATCAGTAAATTAAAAAAATAAAATAAAATAAAATCAGACTTGACCTTTCTTGATATTAATGAACTTCATGTTACTAGGTTGAATCCACCATGAAATTTATTTATAGATTGGCATTTACTGTATTTACATAAGTAACAAGCTGGTCATTTGAAGGGAATAGAACCAATTCATAAAGCTATAAATATACCTAGATGGATGATCAAAGAATTTGCATGAATTTTTTATTAGTAGGTGTGTGGCCTTTTACCTGACCAATTTATTATTGATTCCTTCTTCTGTTCCACTCACATTTCCTGAAATCTTTCTTCATCCATATGTCAAGGCTGCTTTAATCATCTTTTAGCTATTCTAGAAGATACAAAGGAAATTACACAATGATTCTGCTCTTAAATGGTTCATAATTTCATTATAAAGATAAGATACCTGCATTCATAATTTAAATCTGTGGGATAACAAAAACAATAACAACAACAAAAAAAAAACTACCTTCTTTGGGACTTAAAGAGCCTAGGAGAAAAGGTAAAGGTTTCCACTTCCCTTTCCTATTCAGGGAACTGTTAGAGTAACACACCAAGGGTAGTAGGAAGCAGGTAGTGTATCACTCTGGAACAGGCAGATCTGAGCTCATTGTCTAGGAGAAGGTGCCTCAGGTTTCTGAACTGACATTTTTGTTCGTATAATGGAGACACTAATATCTTATTTTTAGAGGACTCTTATGGAGATTTAAAAATGCTGTTTTAAAATTAGTAAATAACACATACCTTTTAAACCATTCTGCCTTCTGGTGCACTGCTGGTGTGGAGAATGCCTCTGCTAGGATATGAAAATTGTTGCTTACACAATTGAATAGTACTCTACTTTCTAGTCAACCATTTAAAGTCCATGAAAAGGAGAAAAATAGTAAAATGTGAAGATTACATGGAAGAGGCCTTTGGCTGAGTTGAAGGGCTTAGAGGGGGGTCAATTAGCCATAACTAACAGTCCCAAATTCATTGCTCCAGCTGGTTATTATTTTTGAGCTTCATTACACACATCTGACAATCAGAGGCACTTACACAGGCCTCTCAGGGTTCTCCTATGAGAGGAGGTATGGGAAAATGTTTTGTACTCCCAGGTGAAAAGAAAGAGACCTTTGGATGCAATAGATCCATAAAAGCAGCTTACTTTCTTAAAAGTATTACTGTGGGTGTGTATACATTATGTTCTACTAACAAATATTATTTATTAAATGCTGTTGGTTACTTTGCAACTGCGGTTGTATATAGTTAATCTCTCCTCATTGAGTTTTCATGTGAAATATTCCAATAAGGAAAAATCAAATACAGAATTGACATTTTACCAGTGATGAAAGTGTGAGTTGATCAGCATTATTCGTTCACAACTTTGTCACATGCACATAAAGAAATAAAATCACTAACAGGCTCTAACTACTGAATTTCCTTACTATTCTACTTTTACATCCAAAATAATGGGGCATGCTCTTATTTTGGTTGAGTTGGGAAATTCATACTTTATTGTGTTTGAGATGTTTAAAGGTATTCAAAGAAATGTTGAAGAATTAAACTTAGAATTTGGTAAAAAGCTAATACATTCACTTGGTTTAAAATTACTAAGGTTAAGAAACACAAACAATGAAAATTCTCTTTTTGGCCAGTTTTCCTCTCCAGAGGAAACCACTGTCCTTGGTTTATTTTGTTTGATGCCAAAGACTCTACAATTCGATATTCATAGTTTAGTACATGTCACCAGAGAAAGAAATCAAGACTCAGGGATATAGATCATCAATGGTTTAACAACAAAAGTTGTTGTTAAACAACTTGATACACATGCCCTATTAAAAAAATAAAGAACAATTTTAATGGAGGAAATACTAAAGCCTATTAACTATGTAGATAACAATTCCACACACAGATTTCTAGACCAGACCTGTTTGACTGGTTTAGCCTCAGATTAGCTAAGGGACGCCAAGGAGAAGTAAGGCTCTGGCAAACAAAGTAAATAATCATTTGAAGCACAGACTTTCTAAAGATACAGTTCAGGAAATTTAAAGGTCAGGCATATAGAAGTTGAAAAAGGAGGAAGATAGGAGAGAGGAGAGTTAAAGAGAAGAGGAGAGGGGAGGAAACCAGTGTAACAATTGCTCAGATTCATATTGAAAAATATATGCTTGAGTTTGTTTTTCTATTTCAATATTCACTATCCATGTGACTTTGGGAAAACCTTCAATGTTCCCGATTGTAAGACAGTAACTTCATTAAAACTGTTGTTCATATAATATACAAAGTGCCTGGCATATGTATGGTATATGGTCTCCCATGACAAATAATTTTATTTGCTATGACTATGACTAATAAAAAGACAATGTTCAACCTCCGAAGAATTGAGATTCTCTAGTTAAAGGTTATTCATATAGCTTTTCTGTATGATGGGGAAAAATCTGAAACCAATTTTCTTTCTTTAAATCTGAAATAAGAGATTCTTAGTGGCACAACTCACAAAGAAGATATAGGTACATCACTCAAAATCAGTCTGAGTTGAAGTTAAATGACTTTTTTTTTAAGAGCCACCAAAAATATCAAAATTAAAAATAAGGCCACTCTACTTCAGCATGAAAACTTCGGTGTAAAGGTAGTGCTATTTCTATAACATCCGAATGAGTATTTTAAGTTTGTCCCTCCCCAAGACATTTTGATCAGGGCAAACTTTGTAATTACTAGTCTAAATTTTAACTGTGGTTACTAGTCTTGTAGATAGATTTGGTGTCCCCCTTTCCTGAACTAGCTTATTCAGTTAGCTAATATTGTTTTCCACCTCTAAGGACAGAGGCAAGTACTGCATCCTAGAAAAGTGGCACTGGCCACCAATGTTTTTGATATAAGTCCTGATTTGTTAAGGTGTTTTAGGCTCCTGAGCAGTTTGGAGAAACAGGACAAGATAAATCTTACTGGGGTCCCATTTTGCCACTCTTAAAATGTCACTATATGGCCCAAGCTTTAGGCAACCATGAGCACTACCTGTGTCCTTGTGCTGGAATCTGCCTTGGCTAATGCCTGGCAATATTCTCAGGACTTAGTTTGAGGCCTGGCCTATGGTAAATGTCTCTGTACTAAGCAAATACCATTAAATGGCTCAGTATTAAGCAAATACCATTCAGTTAAATACACTGGAAAGAAGTTTATTCAGGCAAGATGGGAATTGCTGCACAAGTTTCATAGAGTGTGATTAAATTAAACCATTTGTCATAGTCTCAATACCCTTGTGAGATATTGAGCCAATTCTTTAGGCTTTTGTAAATTGAGTAAATTCCCTTGTAAATATACGAGTTGGCATACATGTCACCTTATATTTTATTAATCTTGGTTCCCTGAAACTTAAAAATAAAGTATAAAATATAATCTACCTTACATGGAATTACAGATTAATCAGTGTCAAAGGACTACAAATTTCTAAATTAATAATTATATAATTCATTAATGCTCACAGCAGTATTCTTTCTAATGATTTTTTTCTTTGCCCTCATTAAGTTAATGTTGACCCAGACATCAGCAGGAAGATAATAATGGTCAATATATAACTTGGGCCTCAATCGGTTTCAGAAGTATTTCAGAGAAATGTGCATTATGCTTACATGTTTGCCTTTGGTTTTAATACTATCAGATGTTTAGTGGGGTTAAATTCAATATTACAAATTTTTGTCAAGAAGCTACTCACATTTTCATTGCACTAAATATCACAAAAAGAGTTTAATTGTATTAAAAATTTTTAAATAATACATCCATTAGATGAGGAGGTCCCCCCCCCTTCATAAACAGACATATAAAGATGATATTGGCCCTGGAATATAATTTTTGAACTCTTAAATTTGCATTCTTATTTAATTTAATTCTTATGATCCCTTCATATCTCAGCTATACAGGGAGTTAGAGGCAGTTTTATGTAGACTGGACATAACAGGTGGTACTTAGACACATGAAAACTTTATCTTAATCACCTCTCCACGTCTTCCTATCTGAGAGTAAAGTCAACTCTCCCACTCCAGCAATGATTTTCACTCACAGAAGTATATTCTATGATACAGTTTATAAGAATGAAGTGATTTGCTTTACTTCATAAAGAAAATGATTAAAAAAAAAAACAGGTGAAGAAATTGCACTCCATAGGTCCTTTGCATAGTGACATCTGCTGGGCTGCAGCCCACAGTGATTTTTAAGGAAGTACCTGCTCACTTTATGGGGTGGAATCTCATTTCCCCTGCTGTTCCAATATGTAGTTCATTATGGTCCCGAGAAATAATTGTCATTGAAACATCAAAGTCAGCCCCACAGTTTAACCAGTTTACCTGAAAATAGATCTAGAAATATACCCCTGATGTCTAGATTTGTAAACCTCTACCTGTTGGCATGTTTCAGAACAGCCTTCTTACAAAAAATTGCAAAGTAATTTTTTGTAATTACATTCTAGTAGTATCCTGGAGGGAAAGTACTGGAAATGAGCCAGTGTGGAGAGGTCAACAGAATTACTGCCTTCTGCACATTAAGGAAACACAATAGAAAACAATCCCTATTAAAGAGTGTAAACTTCTGTGACGAGACTGTTGGTTTAATGACAGATTTTAGAAAATCTGCTGCAGGAAAAGGACAAGACTCATGATCTTTTAAAGACGCATCTCTTTGCCTTAAAAGGATGCAGTGATCTTTTTCTGGGGAAAAAAAGAAAAAAAAAATGAAGAAGACTGCTTTGCACTTGGTATTTACGGCCGCGTGTCTTCCAAGAGTTGCCGGTAACAAACAAAAAACCTTGGAGCACCTCCGGTTGAGTTGGTGATTCCACCGCGGACTGAGAAGGAGCGGAGCTGTTCCGCTGGTCCTCCAGCTTGCTGCAGCTCATTCCAGGTTCTCTCCGCGGCGGGTCCCGCGGGCCGCCCCGCCCTCACGGCTCCCGGCCACCCTCCCGCGGGCGCGCCCTGGGTGGGGCCTCGCGGCCGCCGGCGGAGGTGCAGCCGGGCGTGCTGGGCTGCAGATGCAAGCCGGCTGGGCGGCGCGCCGGGCCCGCGGGAGCCGCGCGCCGCGTCGCTGTAATCGGACACCGAGCGCTCGCCCCCCACGCCCGGCCAGTTTCCATTCACTCCGAGGTGCCTGATTGAGCTACGCGGAGAAGGGCTCCGGGTGCCACAGCCCCGCAAGGCTGAGGATTCCTTTACAAAGAAACTCAGAGGACCGGGAAGAAAGAATTTCGCCCCTGGGACGCTCTAGAAATTCAGGTCTTCTGGGAAAAGGCTAGAAACACACGCGGAACCAAACCGGTAGCAAATTGATTTTTCCGTGCGGATCTCTTCCCACCTCGGTAAGCTGGATTCCTTATTTTCAGAATTACAGATTTACCAAAATATAACTTTGGGATGCGTGTCTCGACTTTTCACACGTCGCTGTGCTCACGTCTACACGTTTTCTCAGGGGCACATGCAGTTTGTTAGGGAACTGTTTCCCTTGTTGAGAGTCCGGCTTGAGTTGTTTCTTTAGGTTGTGACACCTGCGGAGAGTCAAAGTTGAGAATTTCAGTGACTTCTGAGGCAAGATTGCTGGAAAGACATAAAAGAGTCTTTTTTTCCATGTTATTGGTGTTTCTATAAGAAGTGTAAACAACAACCAGCCGAAGTGTCTGAGTTAAAGGGGAGAAGTTATAAAACAGGGGGTGTGAGGCATGTGTAAGACACTTAGCTGGAGTCACTTTTCTCTAGGTAGGATTGAAATCGCATTGCCCTGTATTGTCGCTTCATTTGACCTGCCGTTTCATCTCTATTCTTATTAGTAGTATTAATTATTATTTGCAGTTTGTTGCATGGGTCTCTTTTGGGGAAACATACCAGATAAAATACTAATGATAGCAATATGTAAAAGGGTGTAAATATTATCAGTCTTCTTAATAAAGAGACAAAGGTTAGGCATATTTATGGCTTTGTACCAAGGAGCAAATTACTAAGAGAAAGTCACTCCATAAAATCAATTTTCTTCTAAATTAATTTAGGGATGACAGGGTGAAGAGGTTGTGGAAGCAGGAAGAAACTGTTTCTTTTGAAAATTACCAACACAAACATCTCTAGGGTTTCTTCCATCTGTGGGATAAAAGAGGGAGGCACACAATTTTGTTTCCAACTCTCGTAACATGATGTACCACCTAGGAAGTCAACTTACAATTTTTGTTTAAAATGGCATGTTGAGTTTCCTTGCGATTTTGTCTTCTGTATTAATGAAGTCATCTTTACAAATTTTAGTGGCATTTTTTATTCAATAAAATTAGTGATAAGATTTTAATTAAAAAGCTACATAATACTGAAGATTAGAATCGCTGTAACCTATACAAATTGCTTTCCAGATTAAATTGTGTCATGCCATTTGAGTGCATCATTATGCTAGACTCAAAGTGAAGGAATATTTTTATGGTCCTGAGTTTATTTTGCCTATGTGGCCACTGGAGCTCTTACAGACCTGTAGTTACACATTCCCTGATCTTCCTCGGTATTCAGATATTAGTTAATAGCATGTATTCATTTTATAGCTACAGTTTCAAATAGTCCTTGTTTCTTTGATTTATCTTTTGGAATTTTGACAGCCATTTTCTGTGATTTATTTTAAATACGTATTGAGGGATACGTGGTTCACTGGATTGCTCACCACTAGGTCACTCATTTGAATTTGGCACCCGTCCATGGTTACCTCATCTGCATCGTTTAACAGCTGCATGGCCATCCGTATATATTGGCTGATAACCGTTTCAAGTGATTTTAGTTTTCAAGCATTGAGCACATGTAAATTTATGCATAGAAACATCATTTTAGAGATGGTTTGCTCCAAAAGAGTTAATGCTATGGAAGTGAGTGGGAATGTTCATGTAGGATTTTCATGCTACTACTGTATTTATGGTAGAAAGGGATGTTTTCATCCACTAACATCTATTGGTACCATTCTCAAGTTATTTAAACATAATGTGATTTTTAGAGAGAAGATCGAATTGAAATATTGGGTTTTTCTTTGAGAATCAATAACTTTTTCCTGGCTGCTTCATTCTGCTTTAATATTATTAGCATTATGCTTTAGAGGATGAAATAGTTCCTATTTTACAAACACTTCCAGACCAAATGTGATGAATCCAAATTTTCACATCTATGAAGCAAAGTCACAGCACCTCCTACTGTTTGCATGACTACAAAGTTCAGAAATGTCTTGTAAATGGGAGCTCTGTCTAGATTGCTGATTTTGTTTGTGTGGGTGTGGGTGTGCTCCTAAAATGTGAAATGAAATGTAAGAAATTTATCTTTTTTTAAGGTATTTTCCTGTGGATATTAACTTGAAAATCTGAAGAAATGGCATTCCAGGCAATTTGCATGTTGGTTGGAGTATTTGTTTGTTCTGTCTGTGTAAAAGGATCTTCTCAGCCCCAAGCAAGAGTTTATTTAACATTTAATGGTAAGAAAGTTGATAAATACTCTGGGAGAGTGTTATTTACTTTTTTCTTATCCAGATTAAAAAATTAAAGACAGTAAAATATTATTGAGTATTCATTAATTTAAAAAATTGATGGACTGGTTTTTGGATGATGTGGTTACTTAAAATTATTGGTTAATAAACAAAAGCACTTTATTGCATTTATCTATGAAAATTCTTTAAGTATATTCTACCTCTTTTTAAATTTCTTCTGTTTATAAATGGTGGAGGGGGGGATGGTGAGGTAAAGGACTCAAATAGCCTAGATTTCTGATCTTAATATTCACCTGGTTTGGTTGAGAAACACCTATGTGCTTATCCTCATCAGCAGAAAGAACTATGCTGAGCTAGATTATAGATACAATCTCCCTATATAGCTCCCTATATATAAAAATATATATAAATATCCATATATATATTTACTTCTTTCAAATCTGTCTCTGCATAAACCTCAGTGTCATTGGGCATATTTTTGTTTTCATTAAAAAAAATACTCTAAGACTTTCCTACAGCAGGATGTCTTTGAAACTCTGTTATGTTGAATTTCAAATAGCAGTATGACTTTTAGCAGTCAAATGGCTCCCCACCCACCTTCCCTTCCTCCCTCCCTCCCTCCCTGGTCACCAAGTGCTTTATCCAAGGTCATCATAAACTGTGGAGGAGACTTATTTAAAACTTTGAGTGTGTAAGCTTCTGATTGCTTCCTTACCTTCTAAGCCAGGCATTACCCTTAGTTGTGAAGAAAGAAAAACAGACCCTTTGAAGTGCCCCTTTTTTTTAATTACCAAGGCATCTCACAGTCTGCTTACACCTTTTCTCCTAAATTGAGAGCTATGAAATATCTAATAACATTTAAAAAAAGGCATTAAGGGGCGGTACTGTTTCTCCCTATTTTCTATATTTTTCTCTATATAGGGAAAATGGAGTGCTCTCATAGAATGGGTCTCCAAACCTGTTTTCTCTATTACATAAAAATTAACCAAAATTTTTTAACTTAAACTTAATCCAATATAGGTAAATATTAAAAACATGCATGTCACCAGGAGTATTTCATCAAGTCTGTACTTGAAGAGACCATTACAGTCTGTTGTTTAAGGAAGTTCTGTAATATAATCATTTAAAACCACAGTTCAATGATATGTAGGACAGTAACTACTATGCATAGAGTGACTAGAAGTTATGATGGGCTTTTAAAAATACTGCATCTCTAATATTTTAAATGCTCTCAAACTCCAAACAGATTCTAGCAAAATAAGACTTACCTTAATTTATAATCTATATAGAATACAATATGATAAAGTAAGCTATTGATCTGAAAGTTTTATAATTCCTGATACTTTATTCTTCCAAAGAGTCTTTATAGGAAATAATCAGAGAGATAAAGTATCACTTAATTTAGACACTGTTGTAAAGAGATACATCAATAGGGAAAACACACTTAGTGAAAATTCCATAATTTCTAAATTAAATACAAAATATTTCCTCAAATAAACCATATATTAGTAAAGTATCATAGGAAAAGTACCTTGGGCAAAAAAAGTTGTTAAAATGTTTAAATTCAATCATAAATTTATAGTCACTTTCTTAATAGTATACCTCTTTTAGATGCCTGTTCCAAATTTCTTATTTAAAATTTCTCATTGATTTTATGACAGTTTATCTGAGTATAACAATGAGTATGTTACTCAGTTTCTTCCAAAGTGGTTTAGTCTTGACATCAAAATATAGAATTTTGTGTAGGTTTGACATGTATAGGGTGGGGCAAGAGTAGGTTTACAGTTCACATGGAAAATAATAAGATGATAAATAATAATAAAAGAATAAACTCTTTCATGTTTTCACAACTGTAGACCTACTTTTGCCCCATCCTGTGTAGGAATATATATTAATTTAAATACATGTAGATACATGTTTTCTTTCATTTATTTAATATTTCCATATTTCTATGACTACTTCACAACCAAAAATCAGGACTTGGAAGAGGCCTTTGAGGAAATTTAAATAATTTCAAGTTACATCAGGCAGAGGTCTTTTGATCTATATAGTCTCCCATAATCATGTTGCTTCCTGGCTCTTTTGTCTTGAAATCTTTACTGTAACTTGGTCCTCTGCCCGTCTCTTTCTGGGGGCAACTTTATGAGAATTCTCATAGTCTCATCTTATTGATAGTCAAATTAAGAATCCCAGTTGATTTAAAGGTATGTGAAATAAGACATCCCTTCTCCATCCAAGTTCCATCCTTTCTTCTAGTGGTGGAATGATAGACTGATAACATTTAAGAAACAATTTATAGATTTGCCATCTCTTGATATAGTGCAATGACGCAGACACCGGCCTGTAGTGTCCGAGGTGTTATGGATGAGATAAGATACATTCACACAGACTACCGAGTCCTGTGGAGGAAAAGGGCTGGCATGGCTACTCTCTCAAAAGGAGAGCGCCTTGGAGTGGCCTGGCCACGAGGAGAGTGTGCTGACCCTTACCTTGACAGGCTTTTATTAGGTTCGTTTTTCACCAGAATACAGGGAAAGCTCATTAATCATTATCAGGCAGTAAGAATCAAACAATAGATAACATACAAAGAACTCTGAGCGCTTATAGCTAAATGGCCATAAAACTTTGGGGAACAATTTCCTTCATTCTTGGACTCTTATCATTTAATTGAGAGCATTTTAAACAAAGCAGGTTTCACAGGATTTTACATATCCTTTCTTAAGTCTGATTGCCCTAGGGAACCCGCCCTTTCCAGCACAGGGCGGCACCCACCACAAACATTGTTTCAGGCTTAAGGTATTGTTTCAGGTTTAAGTCATCCAGGGGAAATAAAGCAGCCAAGAGATTATGAAGCTTCTTGCAGACAGAATGAGGACTCAGGCTATGTCAAAGTTTAGGGTCCATCACCCCTTTTTGCTATAGCCCCCCAAGTCCTTCCTTGGGGCCTCCACATGATTGTGCCTGTCTTAGGTCGTTCCCCCCTTGGGGAATCTTACCCATCATTGGCTAACTGATCAAGCATTGGGGGCCAGTTATGGATGAAGTAAAAGGAGAAGAAGCAGTGCCCCTGCCAGGGAGATAAGCTTTGTCTCCTTAGTGGCTTATGGTCTGAAGGTCACTCACTCAGCCTTAGCCATGGGGGCCTTACAGCTCCTGAAACCAGGCAGGGTGGTTCCCAACAGTGCAAGGTCAGCCAGATGGTCCTCAGTCCTTTGGGGGAATGTACTTCAGATATTATTAATTAGTCGCATTTCTGCTAGCTAAATCTTGCATGTTAAGAGAGACTTGTAGATATCAAATTTTGTAATTTTTATAAATATTATTTTATGCCAAATAGCTCTTCACATGAATATAAAGTTTATGCAAATGTTTTTAAGTTGAATTTTTGATGAAAGCAATTCTACTAGTTTAACAGATTTATATTTTATAGCATTATTCCCACTGTATTCTATATCTGTAGAATCTATGAAGGTCACATGGAAAGGTAAGGATACAGATGTACAAGAGACAAAAATTGTGGGAAAGCACTGCATTTATCCAGTAGATATTTTAGATATAGTGTTTTATAAAATCAGGAGTAAATGCAAAATAATTCAATAAAAGGAATCAGTTGCATGTAATTTTAATAAAAGTTTTTCGGCTTTGGAAAAATGAAAATACTATTTACATTTGAATAGATATAAAATGTGATTACTGAGTTAAATGTATTAAATATTGTTCCTATTTTAAAATTGGAAAAGTTCTTATAATAAGATGACTTTCTCAGCTAACAATTCAGATTGTAAATTTAGGATGTTCAATTTACTGACATAAAGTTATTCCTATTATCTTATTTTCCTCATTATGTCTGTAGGATCTGTAGTAATGTTCTTTAATTTCATTTCATGTCTACTTCCTTTATGTTCTGATTGATCTGTGTAGAGATCAATTTTTCCATTTTATTGATCTCTTTAAATAGTCTACTTTTGGGTCTTTTCTATTATTTTTCTTTTTAACATTTCCTTGATTTATGCTCTAAAATTTAATTATCTTATTTCTTCTTGCTTTATGTATTATTTGTTTTTTTTAACTTCTTATTATGGAGAGTTAAATCAGGGCTATGAGCAATTTTTTTTTAATGTAACTGGTTATACTATCAATTTCCCTTGAAACATTGCTTCAACAGTGCCCACATATTTTGGTAAATGTGTTTTGATTTTCAGTGAGTTTAATATCTTCTAATTCCCTCATTATGTTTTCTTTTGCCCTTGAGTTATTTAGAAGTATTTTTTATAATTTATAAATATTTGGATATTATATGTGTATCTATGGATAGATAGATAGATACCTGCCACAGATAACTGGTTTAATTCCTTGTTGTCAAAGAACATACATCATGTACTTTCAATTCTTAAAGTCTATTTAAACTCATTTTATAACATGGAATATAGTCTATATAAAAAATTGTATTCTGCTTTAGCTGCAATGTTCTGTTAATACTAATTAGCTTCAATCAGTTGATGGTTTGTTATGTTCTCTATATCATTACTGATTTTCTGTCTACATGATCTTTTAATTACTGACAGAAGAAGTTGAACTCTCCAACTATAATTATAGATTTGTTTGTTTTTCTTTTCAGTTCCATCAATTTTTGCTTCATGCTTTTTAATTTTTATTATTAAGTACTGACATATTTAAGAATATTATGTCTCCTGATGAATTGCCCTCTTTTCCATTATTAAATATCCTGATTATTCCTGGTAATAATCCTTATTCTGAAATGTATTATGTATGTGTATAATGCTTTTTTTTTGTATAGTGAAAAATAATGACAAAATTCTAGTTGTAGTAAAGTAGGGTAAATGTTTACCATGATTCCTTTGGCCTCTACAATTTTTTTAAATTAAAATATTAGGAAATATATTTAAATGGACTAATTTTTGATATACATACATAAATGTATGAATGTTTGATTGGCAATGTGGTATAGTAAGAACAGCATTTATATAGAAACCAAAATATCAGGGTTATTAATCTTTGATTCTTTACTAATTAATTCTGAAACTTTATGAGAACCTTAGTTCCCTGACCAGTTAAAAAAAATGTACAAAATTATTTCTAATACTCCTTGTTGCCCTATAATTATGTGATATTTAAGCTTAGTTTTGTTTTTAAAATACTACCTCCTTCGAGAATAATCTCTTTAATACTTTCAAGAATATTTTCTGTAAATGACCCATGCAAGGGAAGAAAACGAAACAAGCCATTTTGAAAAATTTAGGGATTTTAAGTCATACAAAACCAGTTTTAAATCATCATTGTCTGCTACTTTCTGGGTATGCCACACTGGGGTAAATTACTTAATCTCTCTAAAGCAGAATTTTGTTCTCTGTAAAATGGGAATAATACATACTTCATATAACTTCTTCAAAAATTAAATGAATTAGGTTTGTAAAATGTCTTGGGGGCTATATAGAATATATCCCATTAAGCACAATACACACACTTGCATTAGAATTGGAATTTATAAATTCGTTTAGGGCAGAGATATGGTCTTCAATTGCACTCTAATCACTTCCCCTCCACTTACACAGAGACTGATATATTACTCAATAAATGTTGAATTAACGTAAATTTTGATATGCCTTATCACTACACCTTACTACTACACCTCCCCAGCCAGTAGAGCCTTGGTACACTGCAACCACCCTTTACTGAATCTTGGATAATTTAAAGCAATGACAGGCAGCAAGTAGAAAGCAGCAGGTATCCATTTCTTCATTATTGCAATAAAATATAAAAAAGCATGAGGGAGCAATTTTTGAGGATTCTATTTTTTTAAGTCCATTTTTAAATAAGCTTGAACTTAGTAAGAATTTAAGTTCATTTTAAAGACCATGTTTTTTAAAAATATATATTTTATTGATTATGCTATTGCAGTTGTCCCTTCCCCCCTTCATTCGCCTCCACTCTGTACACCCCCCCACCCGCATTCCCCTCTTTAGTTCATGTCCATGTGTCATAAGTTCTTTAGCTTCTACATTTGCCACACTATTTTTGCCCTCCCCCTGTCATTTTCTGCCCACCGTCTATGCTACTTATTCTCTGTACCTTTTCCCCCACTCTCCTCTTCCCACTTCCCTGTAGCTAACCCTCCATGTGATCTCCATTTCTGTGTTTCTGTTCCTGTTCCAGTTGTTTGCTTAGCTTGCTTTTGTTTTAGGTGTGGTTGTTAATATCTGTGAGTTTGCTCTCTTTGTACTGTGATATTTTTTATCTTCTTTTTCTTAGATAAGTCCCTTTAACATTTCCTATAATAAGGGCTTGGTGATGATGAACTCCTTGAACTTGACCTTATCTGAGAAGCACTTTATCTTCCCTTCCATTCTAAATGAAAGCTTTGCTGGATAGAGCAATCTTGGATGGAGGTCCTTGCCTTTCATGATTTGGAATACTTCTTTCCAGCTCCTTCTTGCCTGGAAGGTCTCTTTTGAGAAATCAGCTGACAGTCTTATGGAAACTCCTTTGTAGGTAACTGTCTCCTTTTCTTTTGCTGCTTCTAGAATTCTCTCCTTCATTTTAATCTTGGCTAATGTAATTATGCTGTGCCTTGGTGTGTTCCTCCTTGGGTCCTTTGGGACTCTCTGAGCTTCCTGGACTTCCTTGAAGTCTATTTCCTTGGACAGATTGGGGAAGTTCTCCTTTATTATTTGTTCAAATAATTTTTCCACTTGTTCTTCCTCTTCTCCTTCTGGTACCCCTATAATTCAGATGTTGGGATGTTTAAAGATGTCCCAGAGGTTCCTAAGCCTCTCCTCATTTTTTTTGAATTCTGTTTCTTCCTTGTTTTTTGTTTGGTTGTTTCTTTCTTCCTTCTGGTCCACTCCATTGATTTGAGTCTCAGTTTCCTTCCCATCACTATTGGTTCCCTGTACATTTTCCTTTATTTCACTTAGTGTAGCCTTCATTTTTTCATCTAATTTGTGACCAAGTTCAGCCAATTCTGTGAGCATCCTGATCACCAGTGCTTTGAACTGTGCATCTGATAGGTTGGCTATCTCTTGGTTGCTTAGATGAATTGGCTCCGGGGCTTTGATTTGTTCTCCCATTTGAGCTGGTTCCCTTCCGCCGCTTTCCACAAGCAAATTGGGCCCTTCTGGTGCTGATTTCTGTGTGGGTGGGCTTGTGTATGTTCTAGGACCCTGTGGGTCTCTCCATCGAAGTCTCCTGTGAGTCTGGGAGTCTCTCCCAGCACCTCAACCCCCACAGATGTTTTCAATTGGTGTTTTTAGGTTTTATTTCCTGGTGCTGGGGCCCTGGGTTGCAAGGTCTGTCTTGCTCCCTATGTTCACCTGGATTATCTGCGTGCAAATGTAGGACCACCTGGTCAGCCAGCCACCTTGTGCGGCCTCAGTGGGTCTTCCTGTTAACACCTTGTGCCTGGTGTCTGCTAGCTGCCTGCGCGCCTGGGTCCGCCAACCTCTGTTTTTTCCTGCTGCAACTCCGCCCCTCTCACCAGTCTGGATGAATGGTTGTTAGACTTCTGTACAGTTCAATTTTCTGATGGTTCTGGTTGTTTTCTTGTTTCTAAATCTTGGCTGTCCTTAATTTTGGTTGTGAGAGGAGGCACAGTGTGTCTACCTACACCTCCATCTTGGCCAGAAGTAAAGACCATGTTTTAATGATAAGCTTAATAACTCTTATTAAGTTCAACCACGTCTACGTAGTAAATTTCTAGTTATTGTCATAAGATAGTAAGTGGCTTGAAATTGAAGCATTTAAGAATACCATGGAACCTCAGGAAGGAAGGCATGTGGAATAATTTCTGTAGTATGAAATGAAATATATCTGTGTAAATATATCCATAGAAATATATAAATAAAATACAACTATATCTATATAAATACCAAATATAGATCATATGCTATACCTAAAGCAATGGCTATTATATAGTATATCCGATTACTTTCATATTTTTGATGATTACATTGAAATTTATTCAGGAATATTTGCTTTTTGGAATACTTCTTGTATAAAGAAATTAATAGACCTTAAATTTAGCACTTTAATTAAGATTTAATTACTGGATTTGTTAATCTTATGTAAGGTAATAAGTATATGTATTATTGTTACTGAAATAGCAAAATTTCTTTTTTATTTTTAAGATTGCATATTAGCTGCAGTTCGGAAGTTAACTTACCCAAGATGCACAGTAGCTCCACCTCTGTTACCAAAGAAGCAATCATTCAGTCACATGGATGTTTGTCGTTTTGTCTTTCTAGTACAAGCCTCTGAGTTATCAAGTGTTACTGTTTCTTTTTTACTCCTTATCCAAGGAGATCAAATTTATATATACATACGTATATAAATATGCATATATATGTCTATACGTACACACACATAAATAATATATGTATATATGTTTAAATGATTTTAAAGAGTGGAGAGGGAGGGAGAGACAGAAAGAGAGAGAGGAAGATAGACAGACAGACAGAGACAGACACATGTGAGAGAGAAACATGGATGGGTTGCCTCCCACAACCTCTTGACTGGGGATCAAACCTGCACCTTAGGTACAGGCCCGGATCGGGAATCAGACTTGTAGCCTTTTTGGTGTACGGGGCAATGTTGCAACCAACCAAACCACCCAGCCAGGGCTCAGGCATTTACTTTTTTAAGTAATTGGGATGAATACTAAATTATCATCTTCTATGTTTTTAGGTCCAGAAAGGTAATATCTTGAAATAAAGACGTAGGGTAAAACTAAGGTGTTTTCAATATCCCATAGCTTCAAAAAGCCTGAATATTATTTTACTGAGTCGGCGGCAGTCTGGCTCCACTTCAGTTTTTCTTTTGGCCGAAACTCTTGAGTTATTAAGGTGCCAATGGAAATATCTTAAAACACTTATTAAGCTTTGAAATCTCAAAAATAAGTTCATCGATAGTTAAATGTATGGCAGAAAGTCAATTATTAGTCTTATTAATTCTTTGCTTGTGTTCTCTAGAACAGTAAAGACGTCCTACCACTAAACTGTTCCTCACCCCTTTGAAGCCTGGAATAATTACCTAAAACTCCAAAGGCAAATGATAGTCAAAAGACTGAAACTTCATAAAGGTTTCTACTATTTGGATACGTTTTCCTTAGCTTATATTGGCTAGTTTTCCAGACCAGGTTTGAGTTCTACATTTACATTTACATATGGATGACAGTGCTTTAAAAGCATAAAAATGTCATAGTGAGTTTTATTGGGCAACAGGTATATTAAGTGTAAAGTCTAGGTTTGCATAGGATTATCGGTTCTTTAAGTTATTTACTTCATGATTCCTTCTGCCTTCTTACAGTGCTGAATTTTTATTAATACAGTTACAAAAGTCTCGAGGTCATTGATAGTATATAAATGAAAGAGGATGGAATTTTACAAAACATCTTTTATCTTGTAATATCTGCTTCATTTGACAAGAAGCTTAGTTAAATAAATGACAAATAAATGGACCCCTGTGAACTAGTGAGCTAACCCCAAAAGCTGATGAATTGTTATTACACAATAAACTCAAAATAATAAATTGCCTCTTTATGAACTTTGGTAGCATTAACCTTTCAAGGCACGTTGGTTGAAAACAGTTTGTCTTATGGTTGCCCAAGAGATAAAAATAAAGGCAATTGTTCTTGATTTCTCCATTAATCTTGAAGAAAGCTCACTCTGGTTGTATTGAATCTTCTGAAATATTTAGTTCTTGGGAACTAACTTGTGTCACTGCAGTTTCTTTTAAACCCCCTTCTGATGGTCTCAATTCAGTGTCAGTTAAACATCTTAAATAGCACCTGCATGTTTTGATAAACCCAAACTCAATAAGGGGTGCTGTGTAAATAAGAAGCTCTCTGTGTTTTCCCTCTGTGAGAATGTCATTGAAATCAGGAAGGAACTGATGAATAGAATGCAAGGGTGCATTGAACATTGCTGAACTGTAGTCCTAAGTCGAGTAGCGCTAAGTTTGATGTAAAGAGAAAATTAAAACTGTTATCAAATACAATGGGAATAGAAGATGAGAAAAAATTACCAAGGAATTTCACATGTCTATTTTCCCTATAATATATATTTTTATAGGAATCTAGCAATCAAAATCAAACAGAATCTCTTTCATAGCCTTACATTGGAGGAGGGAAGTTTTAAGTAGGGCAAAGAAAGTCTCTTGGGAAATATTAGGCAGAGTGTGTTACAATGATATGCTGTGGATCTCTTTTTTTAAAGATATTTAGAAAAAGTTAGAAACCCTGTCATAAGAAGAGTAATTCCTGTCCAAGGTGAGTTTTCTTACATTCTAATTAGCTTGCGTTGCCAAAAGATTACGTGATGTTAAGCCATTCCTGAAGGTGCAAGGTTCCTGCAATCAGGAACTGAAAACTGATGCTTCAGTGATCTGAAGTCAGAAGAATGAGCTTATATGCTATGTTTATTCAGTCATCCAACCAAGGCAGTTTCTTGAAAAAAATGTCATATTCTATGATTATTCATAAATATGTGTAAATATTTATGATTAAACTTTCTATCAAATATTATTTAATTGATGCTAGATACCTTATTTTAAATCCATTCACATGTTGGTGAACTGATATGTCGCTGTTCACATATGAGGAGAAAAGTATATGTTGTAAATGTTAATTAATCTCATTGAACTAACTCTCTAACAGCATCATTTAGCCTCATAAGTGGAGATGTAGAGAAAGTAACTCCCTGAGGTCACAGGGATGCAAAAGGACATGAATATAACACAGTCAAACTACAGAGTTGGAGCCACTTCTATAGACTTGGCTAGAGTAAGTTTTAAGGTCCACAAAAGTCACAATTAAAAGAAAAGAACATATCCTTAAGAAGGTGTTCTATAAACTCATTTTGTCATATTCAAGGTGTCACAGTAGACTTCTGTTTTTTTTTTTAAAACATAGCTTCCTGGAAATGAAGGAAATAAAATTCATTCTTTACAGCATCCCTAATTCCCCCTTCAATTTTGAATTAATCAAGATGAGGGTGAAGGAATTACCCCTCTGGAACATGTTTATTTAGTTGCTGTAGGAAAGATCTCCATTTTGGCTATGGGAGCAAGTCTGACCTCAAAGGATAGCTGTAGAAAAATTTATTATTCTCTTCTGTGCAGATTTATCAGAGTGTTTCTATGAATTCAATATAGTCTACTTTCTCTTAAAAATGATTCAAGGTGTTCTTTTTTTTATGGCTACCTTTGTAACATCATCTAAATATATACACACTCCATTTTTCCATTTCCTAAATACCTTTTATATAATGAGTAGAAAAAAACTATCAGTTTTGTTTTAGTTCCATTACTGTCAAGTAATAAAAGTATTGAGAAAAAGAGCTGCAAGCTTTGAGCAAATTCCAGCACGCTTTGCCTTCTGCATTTTCATTTATGTGTTCTTGAAGACCTGTGTTGTTAATGAAAACAAATTTAAACACAGGGAACAGAGTATGAGTTGGCAAGAAGGACACGTACACGGCAAAGCTCAGTGCTAAGCCATGTGCTATTTTAGGGCAGCACTAGCTGTGAAACAATGTGCTGAGCTGTAATAGATGGCAAGTATATTCTAACTTCCAAGATGCATGCTTTTCAAAACAATCATTTCAACCCTCTATCATTCAGTGGGAATTAAATGCCTCTTTGAGCACTAAATAGTCGTGTTACTTCTTCAGAGTGCATTTTATTTTTTGGAAAATTTCCACTTGATATCTTATTTATTACAGATTGCCTATTAAGTAGCTAGGCATGGAAGCCCAGGGGGAATAAATATCTTGGCTAAGGACCTCTAGCTTGATGGTGGCAGAGACAAGACTGGAAGAAGGAAACAGAAAAAACAAAAGGAAAATAATTATGAACTGTGCTTGTAGGGAATCAGAGACCATCTGAAAATGTACATTATAACATCTGCAGAAATGCTAGGCCATTAATATGAATATTAACAAATTTGTTTTCCAAAGTATGCACAACAGTGTAGCTTGAATATACCTCAAGTTTTAAACCAACTACTTATTTTTAGCAATAATTTATGGATTATTATATGTCAGACTTTAAATATATTTAACACCACGTCAGAATATCTTTAAATTCTCTTTGAAAAAAATGAGGCAGTACATAAATACCAAAAATTTACATTTTTATTTATAGCTAATTCATGTAAATTAATGAACATAATTTTCTTGCCTTCCCCAAGTGACTTCTCTTGTCATTAAGATTTACATTTGATGTGGAATGTTTATCAGGATCCCATCTTCCCTTCATCTATCTCTAGAATAAAGTATTCTACTCAGCTCATGTATGTATTGCCCTAGAAAGAAAACAGTTAATATAATCTTATGCTCTAATTTGAAATAATGTCAATAAAAGTGCCTAATGTTCTTGCCTTTCCCAACTTTACAACTTGCTAGCATTTAAGATTATTGATAATAAAAGTATGAAATGTTCAACCTAATTAATTTCTAAATTATTACATCCCTGAAACTATTTTTCTTTTAAAAATGTACAGATACTAGACTTTGATGATAAGATTGTGTATATTTAATCTTATTTATAATGAAGTGGCTAATGTCTAGTCTATATAGAATTAATAAACCAAAGGGCTCAAAGCAATGTAGTTTCACAGTAGATAATTGCTTTTTCTATTCCTTTTTTTTTGTTCTTTTCAGTGTTAATACTATAAATGGCTTTTTCTTTCTTTTCTTTTTTTTTATTGTTGTTCAAGTATAGTTGTCTGCATTTCCCCCACCCCCACCACCACTTTTTCTTTAAGTAGAGGATTAGATTGCCAATCTCACCAAAGGAAATCCTTGAGTCTCTGTAGGAGTTAGAGCGCTAAAGAAACTGTTGCTAAATTCTTTCATGGAAGACATCTTTTCTTAGTATAGAATATCTCTTGCAAAAGGCAGAATTAGGGAGAGGGCATATGTATCTGATAAAAATAAATGCATTATCTGTACACACACATACAGACACATATTACAGGAGTAAGATCCATTATATTTCAACCAGTTCAGTCATACACTGCCTTGTTAATGCATATAACAAAAACTGAGAAGTCAGGAAGAAAGTTATTGTGTTTCTGATATTATGTTTTCTTACTTTAAACTTTCAAATACCACAAATTTATAATTATATAATAACTATATAATAATTAGCTTCACAAACACTTTAGTACTTAAAATGTTAATGTAACACTTGGATGTACAGTAAACAGCTTGGAGGGAACAAGAAACTGTGGTGACTTATGTATTTGAGCCTTGCCCCACTATTATTTGATGAGTAGTAAGAGTGAGAACAAAATGACTTGCTGAATAAGAACCTGCCAGAAGTGAGTAATCCATTTTCAGTACAGATAACAGGAATGCAAATGCAGCAAATGACATGCAAAGGAATCATAAATAAATTCCTAAATTTCTTTCACTATACTTGCTTCTTTTATGGTCAGTGAAGTCTTGCACCCCAAGTTGCCACTGTTACTATAGTTAGCGTTAACTGAAAGTCCCAATTACAGCATGTGCAACATAATCTTTTATTGTATGCTTGTTTCTAAAAACTTCACTTCATAAAGTTTAGATTAGAAAAGTCTTTTTCTGTTTTGTCAGTGGACAGAACTGTGTACAAACTGTATGAGGTACATCGAGTTGGCATTTTATTCATTACTGATACTGAAATTGGATAACACGATGGGTCTGAAGATTTTAAGACAGCACTAACAAAATTAGAAACAGTAAAGGGACATTAGGATCGGGTATAATAGTGTGTGTGGCCGCAGCTTCTTTTAAATGGTAGAGACTATTATATGTAAAAACGCAATTCCAACAGAACTGTAATTCTTTTCTTTAATCCTCACCTGAGGACATGCTTATTGATTTTAGGGAGAGGGTAAGGGAGGGTGATTGATAGGAGGAGAAACAACGATGTGAGAGAGAAACGTGGATTGGCCGTCCCTTGCACACCCCGACTGGGGATGGGACCCACATCCCAGACGTGTGCCCTGATTGAGAATTGAACCCGCACGACCTTTCAGTTTACTGTAGGACACTCCAACCGACTGAGCCACACCGCCAGGGCAGGAACTGTAATCTTAACCCACAGACCTCTTGTTTAATGAGTAGGTGTATAGTGGCAAAGTAGTTATAAAATTGGCTTATATAAAATAAGTGATATTTTTATTGGACTCCATTATTGAATTAGACTTATGTTTGTAAGTGCACAAATCACACAGTAGACTGGATTTCAATCTTTTTCAAACTTTTAATGAAGATACTTGAGATGATGGCCAGCCATGTATTAGTTTTGACAGTAGGATGTGGTGATTATTTTAGAGCTCTTTTTATAACTTTTCCAACCTCTTTAATATACACTAGTGGTCATAATTCAAGCAAAAACAAAACCTCATGTCTTAAATTACCCCTTGATTTGAAAAGACTTATTGAATAATTTATTTTGTGTCAGTTGTCAGTAAGAGCCTTAAACATTCCTTAAACATCAACCTAGTTCTGTATTCGCACCTAAATGTTATTATTTAAGAATAATATGCAAAAAATGGCAAGAGATTGGAGTCTCATTGCCATTATGTACAAATTTGGGTTTCAAATAGAAGCAGTCTTTCTGGCATTAAAAGCTTCCAAATTTTGTTGGTTCATCCAGCCAGACTGTTGCTCCATAAATTCAGACTCAGGGATTATTTTTTTTTCTTTAAATAGTAATACTCAGAACATTCCAAGACATCAGAACATTAAGCTGGAATAAAACAATGAGTGTATTATTGTTACCTAAAGAGCATTTTGAATTTTATTAGAAGAAACCGATTAAGATGTTATTTTCAAGCAAAGGGCCTGGCATGGCTTCAGAAAGTTACTTTCCGGAATCGGGTAGGGCTGTAGCTGGCACAAAGAGCAGATCTTTAGTTTAGCATCTTGACAGCTTTAATGCACATGCAACTGGGATTTTTTTCTTTAAGCCGATTCTCTTAAAAGCCATGCTTCCTGCCACTGTTCAACATAATTGCATCAATTCCATTTTCCATTAGTACTCAAAACCTGCTGATGTGACTGGAGTTTTAAAACCTTTGTGTGAAAATATAATTATGTCAGTTTTTCAGGGGATCTGATAATGCATATGTTCTATGCAGTTGTATTTTTTATTTTGATATCCATAGTAGGACAAGCAAAGAGATCTTTATGCTCGTATGATAAACTCAGGTTATTCGTTCAGTCATATCATCTACAGCATTACAAGCTATTTTCCATCACGGGAAGAAAAGAACATAAGATAGGCTATATTTTGTTGAAGGAAAAAGCACACGTTGCTGTGCTGCAGAACGATGAAACATTCTGATTTTAGGGGAGAGGAAGTGATTGCTTCTCCTTCCTTCTTATATCTGTAATAGCTATGTCTCCTATAATGTGTTCATTTTCGACTGCTTATCTTTATGGAATCTTATAATGATGTACATTGGTTTAATTCATCTCCTGTCTTTTAATTTTCTGCTGTGTATTTGATACTTTTCCATACATGCAGTATGTATTTATTTCAGATATTACGTTAGAAATTTAATGTGTGAAATATATTTATCTAGCAGTTTTTCAAATTGAATTTGTTTTCCTCACATCCCCTCTTTGGTTCTTCTTTTTCAATTGAAGGGAGGGAGAAAAAAAAAAGATTATCAAGCTTAGCCTGGAATTATTCATGAAATGAAGAAAGCCTCAGAGCCCAGGTGCTGATGGAATGTGTAGCAGGAATTGATTTAAAGGTGGCCTAGAGTTAAGATGCACCATCATCTCTTTGTGCTTTGGAAATGAAATTCAGTGCCATAGCACTTAGGGGAGATTACCCTTAAAACAAATATCCATCTTTGATTTCCAAATTTTACAATAAATATTGATAATAAGGTAGAAATCTAAAACCTTTCTAAATAGCTTCTGGGTAAAAAAAATATTAGATTTTTAATAGCTAAAGATAAATTTTCTCAGGTCTATTACTAGCATAGACATTTTTCTAGGTTATATAGTATCTGAATTAATCTCCAACAGCACAAACTATGTTCACCTTAAAGTAGAAATTGGAAAATCTGGTCAGAATTGATTGTTGGCAAATTATGGGTCAATATGAGAAAGAGTTTTTAGGCTTTTTATAGAATGTTGTGTCCATCTGTCTCTTATTCTTTTGATTCTCACTCACCCACCCTACTTTAGAGAGATCCTGTAATACATTATCCAACTAAAAGAAAAGTACCCAAGAACTGCATTGAATTCCCTGGCTATTTTAGAATGCCTACCTTGTGAAGTGTTGCCTGCTATGTCTATTAAGTCCAAAGAAATGTGTGGTATGAGTCCTGTTTCTCAGTGAGCAATTGTTTTAGGCAGCAGGATAAGAGAACTACATAACTATTACACCAGGAACACCGGGGTGTGTGCTGTAAAAGAGGAACAATCAATTTATCGAAGAGGCCAGTTTTAGAATAAAAATGTTATCTTAAATTGATTTAGAATATTGGCTTTAAACCCATTGTGGACATAAATCATTCTGCTAGCAGTAATTACATTTATGTTTTATCATGGTTATAAACTAAATTGAGAGGGGTGTTCAGTTGAAATGCCAAGGAAGAGATTTTATTGCACTTAATCGAGGTTTCTCCAAGGCTCTGCGGCAAAGCAGCTTTGCTGGGCTTAGCTTTGTTTTCTTATTTACCTCCAAATTCCCAGCAGCGCCTCTAACTATGCACATCCTTATGACTATCTGACTGACAAGTTGCCGAACAACTTGGCTCCAGTTTGCCAGATTGCCTTCAAATGCCCATTGGAAATTCTAAACTGCCTATAGTAGTAGTAGGGATGAAGAATTGTTTTTAGAGTCTTCTCCATTTCTCTGATACCTGAATCTATTGCTTGTATGTCTCTCTCTCTCTCCCTCCCTCACACACACACACACACGCACACACACGTGCGCACACACGCACAGTCTTGGCCATATTTGAGGAATAGAGTAAAGGCGTGAAGGAGCCTGTCTTAAATATGTTTCAAAATAATTAGGTCTTCAGAGACATCTTCAATGCTCCAAAATCAATTCCATATCAGAGGTCAGAGACACCTTTTTCTGGACTTTCATTCTCATCAGCAATGCGCAACTCCATAATGAGTTTACAAGACAAAGGAAATTAGGTCAAGAAAAAAATCAATATTCTGAGTTTTTGGAATGACTGATACGGTTAAACGCAAGACTGTAGAATAGTGACTGTCAGTGTTGGCTGCACATTACATTCATCTGGGAGCTTTAACATCCCAATGCCAAGGCTATACCCAGACCAATTAAGTCAGTAAGTGTAGAGATTTTTAAACCCCTAGTGTTTTTGAGCTGCCCCAGGCAATTCCCTTCTGCAGTCACATTTAGGAACCACCACTCCCAAATGCCTGAAGTGTAGTGTCTGTTAGAGAACATGAAATCTGCAAGTAACCTCTTTTAACAACGAGATAGAACTCTATTCAGTCTATTGCTCTAACATGTTCCAGGATAAACTCTTTATTAAACATTAAAATTTAGCTCCTCTCATCAACAGTTGAGATCTTCAGTGCCAGAGAAATCACTATTAGTGAAGGCAAAATGCAGCTTGAGTGTTGACAGCCTTTAAGAGTGAACACATACCCCTCACTTCTGTGTGAAACGATAAGATCCATTTCAAAGCCATGGCCTAGAAAATCATGTTCCATTATCTGTTTCCTTTATATTTTAAAATATGTGATACCCGAGTGAGATTCTTGAAACCTAACCTGGGTCTTGATTTAGGCAATGTTATATGAGGCGTCACATAGAGCTTGGTGCTAACAGGATTGAAAAAGCAGATTTGTGCAATGAAGAGCCTCTCATAGGCCATTCATTTGTATGTACCTTGTGTCTAATTGTGGGTAACAGACTCTGTAGAAAGTGAAGAGGTGTAGAGAGTGGTGATAGTGGTGGAGGGAGTGGGAGTAGATGCAAGACAGGCAGAGTTTCTTCATATTCAGAAAAACGGTCACCTATGGCAAAAGGAACTGGCTCTCGTCCTTTCTTGTATATTATTGTTTTTCCAACCTATTTAATAATGTATGATACATAGTGGATGTTTAACAAATACTTGAAAATAAAAGAGTGAATGAATCGTATCTGCATGTTGGAGGGGAGCAGAAGTAGGTCGGAAAGCATGAAAGTAGTGAGTCAATCCCGGTTTAGCACTATGTTCCAGGATTATAAAGTGCCACTAATTTAGAGAGTTCCTTCTTAATATGCCTTTAAGCTTCTTCTTAGCACATCATGTTGGTTTAGGTCTCTGTCCTTTGTACTATGATTCTACTACTGTCATGCAGGCAGGAAAGCCATGGGCCAATGGCTTTCATTAGCTTATGAAACATATCTGCATACTTACAATGGAAGAACTTCTGGAGAACACTGTGTATCTGGGTTATGTCATTGAAGTAAAGTACGCAATATTATGGGCAGGTAAATAAGAAACAACACAAATTGAGTACTTTGGGCTATAAAGGATAGTCATATTTTGTGCATATTGAGATAACATGAATTAATAACTTGACTTGGCCATGATTAAGAGCTGCTATTATTAAATATTTAGAACTTGATAGCAAGTCTTGCAAAGTTCATAGACAAAGTAAAGTAAATGAGGAACTGACAAATGAGAATCAAATGCTGAAAATATTTCCAGGAGTAAAATACCAATCTCTGGCTTAGCAGACATGCATTTTCCATGTAGGTAAAAATGCAAATTTTACAAATGTACTTTCCTGAATGGTGGTGAAAAAATGCTTTGTTGAATGAAGTTACTTTTGTAAAATACTAAAATAGCTACATTAGTAAATTATAGGGTTATGAGTCAAAGGTAGTTTTTATTTTTCATGGACCATTTATTTGTTTTAGAGTGTTGTTGATGAAGTCTAAATCATCATTGAATTCTAAATTGAGAATTAGAAAAAAGGCACTTGACTTTTTAATAGTATTTAGGTTCCTAATTCATTTCTGGAGTTTTCCTCCCAAAATGAAGTGCAGTAATTCCTTGTACCATCCCGTTCAGCAGGCAACACTGTGACTCATCTCCCCAACCCCATTATGCCAGAACTGTTTAGCACAATATACAAATAAGGTTTACAGTACCATATTTCCAAAGATATTGTTCAGCCACTCAGGCACTACATCTAGCATCTTCTATTCTAAGAAACACACACAAAATTACAAGTTACATATTCTCCATCCTTCATTCTTGTCCCCGTGTTGTCTCAGTAATTAAGAGGAAAAGGGTGATAGAGTATTTATAGTACAGTGCAATAAACTAGTCTTGGAAGACCTATATTTTATAAATTAGTTATATAGAGGGGATTTCTTTTCTTAAATTTAATGGACAGTTTGCAGGACAATAGTGAATAGGCCCTCCTAACTATTTCCCTGATTTAAAACAAAATGGAAATAATTGATTTTGTTTTGCACAACCTCTCCTTGCTAAGGCAAATGCATAACCCTAGGTCAGGCCCAGGAGCAGATTGTCTGGGTTTGAAATCTCACTCTGCCACATAGGAGCCTTGTAGCTCATGGAAATTTCCTCAACTTCCTCAACTTTATTTACTAAGCTATAAAATAATGTTAAATTAGTTCCTACCTGGTCATATCATTGTGAATGTTAAGTGAGGTAACATGTGTAAAATTATTTGCGTGGCACACAGTAACAATATAGTAAATGTTAGTTATTAATATAATTGTGTATATATTGAGTGAATTAAAAGAATATATTCTATACCCTTAGAAATGCATTGTTTAGTTATATTAAGAAGTATTTTTCTAGATGTGGTGAAACTTGTGGGTCACAGCCCTAGAAAAGGATGTGTTCAGCTCCATAATATTTAAAAACTAATTACCCACTAACATTTAAATGGCAGGAGATTTAATCTGATGATGTTTATTTCTCTTTCTTCTTGAAAAGTGAGAGGATCTAGGAAGCATATATGGGGGCTGTGTAGGGCTGTCTCCTTCTGTCATGGTTTCCTGTGTTACCTTTCTGAACCTCCATGTCAGTGAGTTTTCTACCCTTGGTCTAGGGAACGGCACAAGGACAAAAAAAGAATTTCTAGGTAAAACTATAGGTCTTATAAAAATGCTATCTCTGTGGTGGTATTGGGGTATGAAAGCAATATAGCACTCTTTCCTGCAAGAAAAATAGAGAAAAGGGAATAAAAATCATTAAACAAGGTTTGTATCATATCTTCCTAAAAATATAAATATAAATGTATATATCATATTCTTTATGCCAAAATGATACATTTCTTTCATCAACAGTGTATTGTTCATAAATATACAGGTGCATGTGTTGAGGTTTGCATGAAGACACAAACCACCTCTAAAATAATTTGTGCTGTTGACAGTTTTTGAGATGGAATTCACCATGCCACCACTCTCATATTCAGGCCTAGGTTTTTTGTCTGTTTTTTGTTGTTTGGTTTTCCTCAGAGAAGTTATGAGCAGTATGGCTAATGATGTAGTGATATAGGCTATTGTTTTGCATCTAAAAAGTTTATAAAATGTTAATGCAAATATTTCAGTGCAAATCTATTGTCGGATATCCTAGCTTCACACAGATTTATTTAAGGAAAGTAATATCTTACATAATTGCCCTGATACTCAGTACAATGAAGTCTGATTCCCAAGTCCTTCGAGCTGCAGGACTGGTGTGATTTTGTTCTGCCCTTATTTTACTAAATGTTAACAGACAAAAAACATTGCCTAGAGCATATATATCCTAATACATACAATAATTCTTGTTTTATTATAATTATAATAATAATTATACTTGTCTTTGTTTCTATTATTGAGTACTTGAGTTTATATAATTTTTATTTTTTAATCTGGAAAATTATTTAGAAAAAATAATTCTTCTGTAAATGGTCAGAATAAACTGTGTCTAAACTCTGTTGTTATTCTTTAAGATAATTGACCAGAATTTTAACAAAGGCATGTCAAACTGTAACTACACAGGAAGGATGATAATTTCCAGGTTTATGAATAGTTTAGAAAGTTTCATTATGTGTTCATTCCAAAAAATTTATGATTTTTTGTACTATCTGACTTAAGAAACGTACTTCCTAACAAACTAAAAACACTTATTAATTCAAAAGTTTATAGTTTAAGAAAGTAGCATAGTAACTTTAATCTTAAAACTGAAATGCAAACTTCTTAACCTTCTTAGCCTGAATTTCTATTCAACTCATTGTTTTTCCCCATATCAAATCTTGTAATCAATTAAACAGCTTTCAACTGTTTTCCTGTGTTTTTCTTCAGCTAGTTATCTTTCTGCTCTTCAGTCTTCATGATTTTCATTTTCCCTCTTATTCACCTCTGAGCATTCTTTTCTACCTGAGTGCCCTGTCATTTTCCTCTCATTCTCACTATCCTTCAGATTTCTTCTCTCATGTTTTGAAAGGGAGGCCTGAATTGACCTGGGCATGTAGGAGAGTCTGAAGATTGTGATTTAAAGCTTACCTAAACCGCCTTTTTGCTTCTAAACATCTGCTGCAGTTTCCACCCCCTAACCCCTTCAAAAAGGAGACATTATTTCTCTTTGGAGTAATGTCTGATCCCACAAGGAACAAAAGAAAAGAATGTTGACTTTTTAATGGCTGTTTTGTTTTGTTTTTTATTCAATATATTTTATGTTTTGAGGTAAATTCCTGCATTTAATATTCCCATTCACTGCCCCATAACCCCATACATTGCCCCACTGTCCAGGAAAGAGAAAATGAATCACTTTGCTTGGCTTTAGTTCATTTTTAGATCTTTATTTTTCTAGTAATTACTACAAGGGAGATTAGAGGGAGGAGTGAATAGAAGTACTAACTTTTAGAATGTGGATTAGTCAGGCCTTGAGAGCTGCTGGACAGTTCCCCAGCACCGCGCAGCCCAAAGTGTCTGCATGCCTCTGAGCCTCCCTGACCCCCATCTCCCTCTCCCTCCCGGTGGTGCTCATCAAGCCCTGCCACCCTGCCGCGCACAGTCTCATCAGCTCTCCTTTATTGGGAGCTTGATTCAAGAAGAAACAGGATACAAAAAAATTGGCACAGAAGGAAGAGAAACTAAGATGTAGTCTAGGGGGTCACAGAATGTTGAGACTAGACTAGGGTCCAACCAACAACCCTGTGCTAGCCAGTTCTGAAGAATGACCACTAGGGTTGATGGAGAGTCTTAAGAGATCTTATCTAACAATTAGAGCTTTTAGTGTAGTCTAACTGAGGTTCTAGTTCACTATTAGGCTGGCTTAGGTGGCTACTAAGATGACTTTTCCTTTTTTGTTTCCCTTTCTGTATTTTTTTAATGTAGACCTTTTATAAAAGGTAACCTGAGACACACCTGTTCCTGATGGTAAGCATGTGACCGAGGCCTCCTTAAATAACAGTGTCTGGGGATAGTGAAATGAGGAAGAACTTCTATAGTTGCAGTGACTAAAGGAGAGACAGTACGAGTTTTTACTTTTACCTGGATTTGATGCGGATAATTATATGAATGGGTACCTTAGAATAACCACTTTATGATTCTGATTTTATTGAGGTTTGAAGTATTCTAAAGTTTTCTACAATTACATTATTGTTATAAATTAAAAAATGAATCCAGTGTTTATAGTTATAGAACTATTTAAAAGACAGTGAGCTACTATATAAGTAAATAAAAAGTGAAAGCAATGTAAATATATTGTGATGTGAACAATATTGTGATTATGCTAAAAATAGTGTGGGAATATTGACTATGATCTACATGAATAACTAAACTAAACAAATCTATATTCACATAATTGTATTCTTTTTTTATTTTATAGCATTTAAGAAATTATTATGAAAAACATTATGTTTGTGCCTGCAAACTTCATTCATATACTAATACATATGCCAAGAGATCAGTCAATATCTAGGGTGAATTGTAGAAGAAAACTTTTAAAATGAGAACAATTGACATAATTTCTGTAGGATAAACTTCCTCTCAGCCTTAAATTGAATCCTTATATTAATTTTTCCAGATGACAAAGGTATTTTATAAAATGAGTCAACTGGATGTTTATCAAGAGATTTTTGAGCCATTGTCCTCTGTGTATCTTTTAAAGTTCAGCATTGTTTCTACCTATATAATTAGTTGATCGCATATATTACTGAGCTTTTATGTTTAAACTTAATAATCTCTATAATTTTCTAATTCTGTGCTAATGTATAGTTTGATGTACATGTTTGGAATTAGAATTTCTGCAGATTTTTGAAAAATACCTATACGAAAGTTTGCCACTTTGTTCAGCATGGTCAAGAAATATATATAAAAAATTAAAAGGTTGCTGTATCTGAACATGGGACACAGAGAACACTGCCCTACATTGTCAATTTACATAGGGAAAACTAATGAGGCTATAAAGAAATACTATCTGTTTTATTAGAATTTTTTAAACCAGTAAAACAGCTGGAAAAACAAGTTAGTCGGCTGGCTTCCATTTTCCATTGCTTTCTGCTCTTTAAATTCAGATTTCCTCTTGTTCATGACCACATGCTCACCACACACAGACTCCTTGGTTTGTTACTTCAAGCCACATAACGATTAAGCAGCATTGCTAAAGACTAGTTTAGGAAAAGTTTTAACTAAAATAAATAGCACTTTCAAAAAGAATGTGTGTATATGGAGGGTGTGTGTGTGTGTGTGTGTGTGTGTGTGTGTGTGCTGAGATGAATCAATAAGGAAGCCATCAGGTCACGGCAGTTGGGTTGGATGGATTAGTGTTGAGACGTGTTTTATGTTGCAGTCTTATTTCAAACGGTCTAATTGTATTGAAATGCTAAGTGGCATCCTGGTGGCCAGAAAGAATATGTGTTGCTTTTCTATATTTAGAATCCGAATTTTATTGCTGAAAGAAAAATTGGACATCGTTTAATCTTGCCCTTTTATGTTATAGCTGAGGCTCATAGAAAGAAGTGTCTTGGCCACTAGGCAGAATAACTGGAGCTTGGATGTACTTGTCATGTGTCCTCAACATTTCCACATCATTGTCACTCTTTTCTAGCTGTCCAGTTAATGGGTACATGGAAAAATTGGAAATGCAGTGTGAAGGATGATAAGACATATAAGAATAAATCCAGTCAGTCTTTTAAAAGACATAAGCTTAAAAAGTAAGTTGAGACCTGTGAATTAGGATAGTTTTTTTGGATCAAGAAGAACCCCAACAATCAGCAGATTTTATAAAACACCTATTGTTGCAATTAACATCTATAAAGATAAAATAAAATATTTATAGTCATCTGCCTCCAAAAACCCAATAAGTGCTAAATAGCCAGTATGAAAGAGGGTGCCAAACCCTCTTATTTGGAAGCATGCACTTTAGGGAAGTATATGAATTTTGCTTTAAAGAAAAAATATGTTGGTAGAAACATGCATCCATAACTTACATAATTCCAAAAATGTCCATAATTATTTTGGAAAAAGTTGTGAAAGATTGAATTCTAATAAACATTCAACTTAAATGACAATGTGAAATAATAACTCTACAAAACATGGCCCTGGCTGGTGTAGCTCAGTGGATTGAGCGCGGGCCTGTGAACTAAAGGATCGCGGTTCGATTCCCAGTCAGGGCACATGCCTGGGTTGCAGGCCAGTTCCCAGCATGGGACACATAAGAGGCAACCATACATTGATATTTCTCTCCTTCTCCCTCTCTCCTACCCTTCCCCTCTAAAGATAAATAAATAAATAAATAAATAAATAAATAAATAAATAAATAAATATTTAAAAAAAAAAAAGCATGAAGAATAATTTATATACCACTTTACTAGGGAGCCACAAGTTGTATATCTTTAAACTGTACATGTGCAAGTCAAATTCACTGTTTATTTTTTATTAATAGAGGCCATCATGTTTAAATAAAAAAAAAAACAGCATATTCTAACACACTCTCTTATGCAACTGCCATAATTGAAATTGTAATTCACAATATTTAGGAACTAGGCTGAACTATTTGTATTGTCTACCAAGGGAAGAATCATTTTGCTGAACTATAAAGTGTATGTTTATTTCATAACAATGACAAAAGTAGATTATCATTGGAAAGTAGGGTTAGTTTTCTCAGCAAGTATGTGTGACAAAGGTTAAAATTCAAGTAAATTATAACAATAGTTTTCAAAATAGATAAATGTCTTCAGTTAATTTTCAGTCACTTTTCAGTCATGATACCACATTAAAATACTTGTGTAACTTTTTAGGTTTTGTTTCCATTTCAAAATGCTTGTCTGAATGCAGGGAACAATTTCAGTTAATTGCTGAAAGACAATTTAATTTTTTGATAGGGTGGACTTTCCTTTTTTCCCAAGAATTGATATACCTTGGACATATCTTTAATGTAGTTCTCTAAATGAGTCATGTATCTCAGCTCTAGTGCCTACGTAAACATAGGGTGAAAATGAACACAAAATACACAGTGTTCTACATCAGTATGACACTCCTCTCAGCCTTTCAAGATAGTTTCTACTTTTAAAAATTTTGATTGAGAACTTACTACATTTAAGGCATTATTTCCTGTATTGAGCAGACCCTCAGTGACTAATTGATTTCCTGCTTTCCAGGATTTCCAATCACATTAAGGAGATGAAGAGAATAATAACTATACAACAGATGACATTGTTAATGATTACTGCTAAAGGCTAAAGGGATAAGTAAAAATGATACTGGAGGTATAAGAAAATCTGAGTTTTATTTGAAGAGAGAGCACAGTTTAAGACTGTATAGACTAGAAAGAAGGTAGCAAGTGTGTCTGTAATAAAGCAATGATACAGACATCAGTTTCCCAACTGGTTCTGTCTGAGTCTAAGACATCATGTGGTGAATTTAAACAATGCTGATTACAGGAATTAGGATAAAACTTACAGGAATTTGAAAAACTAACCTGGCTAATGTGTTGTTCAGATAATAATAATCCAAGTTGCCATGGCAAGGCAGTTGGTTGGAGTTCAAGGTACAACATTAAGAGAAAAGGGAAGGCTAGACACAGAAACCAATATAAATCAACTAGTGAAAGGGGGTGATGATGACTTAAAAATAAGTAGCAACTCTCTGGGCATAACATTTTCTGCCCCTTCCCCTCATCCTCTGATGAAGGAATTTAGAGACAAGAGACTTCTTGAGGTTAAAGTACAAGTTTAGGCACCATTGCAGCCATCATTCATAGCCTCCGTTCTTTTCTGAAGAATGCAAAAGTGCTCTAAGAATAGTCAGTACCTATACTTCTTTAAAATAAAATCATAAATACAATCATTTCTTGGTAAAGCAATGAAAAATGGAGAAAAAGGTGATCATAATACAACCACACATTCCAAACTTTAACAGAGGAGTCAGTTATTTAGAGTGAGAGTTTACTTAGGAACTTTAATAGATGGAGAGCAAAATACTTATTCCTGAAACTTTAGAAATATCTTTTTTATGCATATTAGATAACATGATTTTGAAGAATCTATATTTGTCAGAAATATAGTGGCTTACATTCTCAATTCAACAAATATCAGTGTCTGCAGTGTCTATTATGTATAAGATTCTTCTGTTTTGCTCTTTCCTCCCTTGGTTTTAAAGCTCTTTAATACATCATTTTCCTGCAATGTCTAAGGACCTACTTCTGTCTCCTTTTTTTAGACATGTACACACTTCACTTAATTGCAGTTAGTCTACAATAATAAATAGAAAATCATATGAAAGAAGAAAATACCATGACTAGCTTTGGAATATTGTTCATATACTGTCAAGAAAAGTATCTGTATAACACTCTGCAGGACATAGAGAACTGAAAATTAAATTAAATGTCAAAGTGATCTTAGTCAATTTGTAAAGCAATAGATCACTGTCTCCTATAAAGACACTATTTACAGAAGTCCATGATTTTGTGTGTGGTCCTAAGATTCTACTATTATGCAAACAGTGATTGCAAAACTATTTCTAAATGAAGCAAACTATAACTAATACAAAAATAAATGGAGGGATATATGGTTTCTTAAGACATTTACTGTTTCATACTTTTGGGGATGTTATTACCTAAGCATGGTACTTTTAGATCAGAGAAGAAAATAATTTTTCCTAGTTGATCATTCCTGTTAAATGCCATAGTTTCTAATGCCTTTTACATTCAAGAGTAAATGTCATAGTAATACCATTCTAGTTAGCATAGACAAAATAATCTTAATTTAGGGAAAGTATAATCATTCAATAGTCAGTAGAATGTATGTTAGTGAAGAGGATGAAATTACTAATCCTCAAAGTTTTGTATTTAATTTAATTTTGACCCTTATATTCAGCAGAAAACATACAGTATTTTTCCCAAGACTCAAGAAAGAACTTACATATTTTGTTTGTTCTTTAAAGAAATTTTATATTTCCCTTTTGAACATATTTTATTAATTAATCTTATACATTAAAATGATTAATCATTTAAAACTAGAAAAAATAACTCAAAAGAAAACACATTTATGTCTTCCAAGTTTCGTTGTGTTATTTTTTTATTCTCTTTTCCTCATTCCTATTTCTCTGTATGGATCCCAAATTATTTGAAGATGGTGTGTGTGTGTGTGTGTGTGTGTGTGTGTGTGTATGTGTGTAATATAACACATGAAGTCCATTTATCAGAGTTTAATGGAGGCTGGAGAAGATAAGCTGGCCCTACAGGCTAATACTACTACAGAAATAGTGAAGGTATCATGGGGAATGGAAATTAAGGAGAGCGGGTTTGGACTCATCCTGCAAAAGACTGTGCAGTGATGTGGGACACATCTCACGAATTTGGGCTCAAAAAGGGGTTCCCGGAAAGGTAGCAGAAGGGCTTCAATGAACAGTGAGATTTCTCCTGTCTCACTCATGAACCATCTGTATATTAGCTAAGCATCACGAAATACTGTGTTTGAATATCAGTGCAAACCAGCAGAAGTGTGGAACATTGAAGCCCTACCTCACATGGGGCAGAAGCATGCATACTGCTTTGAAACAAGAGGCAAAACACAGAAAAGCACCAGGGAGTTAGACATGGAATTCCTGGGAGACTTTTAATTGTATCAGGCCCAGGATCTGAAGCAAGATTCATTAAATCTTGTTCATGTAGGGGGCCTGTGATAATATACAGGTTACAGATGCATGTGCTTCTCCAAGAAACACTCCAAACACAAAATCACGAAGGTCATATAATAATGTCATATCTATATAATGCCTCCATTTGATGCATAGAATTTTTGACTGTTGTTTTGGGTGTTGGAGAAAGTGAAAATATGCTAATAATATTATATGATTTAGAACACTATTAAAAAAACTTGCAGAATATAAACTTTCTCTGTGGAGATGTTTTTCTGACGCTGAGCTCTTGGTTCTTCTTTGCCATTTTTGTAACTCCACAAACCGTGTAGCTGGTATGTGCCAAGCTGGTTGGGCAAAGTTTAGTCACCACCGAACATGTGTATTTTAGCCAGATTTAAAAAGCAGACAGTATATATAATAAAATAACTCAGCCAAACCTCAAGTGAAAAGCAACTTTGGTCATTTTTGAGCCTTTAGATTGGGTTATTTAGAAGTGGTTTCCAAAGTTTATTTTACCAAGTCCCCTTTCAAGATTTTGTTTTCTGTACTTACTTTCATTTTTCTTTATGTGCTTTTTAACCTTGTAATTAATCTGTTCATTGAGCTTTATGGTCTGTGTTGAAAGAATACTTCGAGTCAAGGGAGAGGTACCTTTGGACCCTGGGAAGACCCTCAGCTTCGTTCAGGAAATGTTTTCCATGTCAGCCACTGAAGACCTTAAAATAAAAACAAGCTTTCTTTTTCTTTTCTGTCCTTGATTGAGCCATGGTGAAATTTTATCTGAAAGTGACAGCAACAAATGATAGATTTATGTACTGAAAATATGATAGCTTAAATTGAACAAGCTCCCAGGTTGTCAGACAACAGACTCTTTAACCACAATGTGAGTACCTTCAATGTGTTGGACTTCTGAAAGCAAACAGTTTTCCTTAACACGCACTCAAATGATTCACTTCTGCACATTCTAGTTAGTTTTTCAACTTATGAGAATAATAGACTGTGTATAAAAAAAGCAAACACCTAATAATATGGCTGCTAAATTTGTTTAAAGTTGCCAGAGGTATAATTGAATGATTGTTTAACCACTCCCAAATCCATCTGCTTGATTTGACTAAATTAGTTATTTGTGATTGTGTTATTAAAAATTGTCATAAATGAAAAAATATTTATACTGTTAGGTATTATTTAGGAGCCTGCTTCAAATGAATTATTTTTTCTTTCTACACTATATGAAGTATCCTCATTTTTATCACCATATTTATGCTTAAAATACCTACATCTCTGCCTTTAAAATATTGCCTTCAACTTGGAAGTGTGTACAATTACTCTGATTTATGTTTATGTTATCTAAAGTAGTATATATTTTACTAATAATGCTAATAATGAATAATACACTTGTAATCATACCTCTTTGAGATGAATACATTTTAAAGGTTAAACTAAAGTATAATTTCAAACTGTGTAACAGGTGTTTTAAGTTAATCACAGAGATGTGTGCTAATAAAAGAAAGAGGAAAATGGTACTTTCTATATTAAAAAGAAATCATGAATAATAAGTCATCATTTGTTGTATTTATTCATACCTCAAAAAGGTGAGATCATATATGTATGATTATATGTAACAGAAACTGTACAAGACTAGTAATACTGAGACCTATATTCCAGTTTTAATTTGGTTACATCTTATTTCTTAAAATTTCACAATCTGCCCTGGCTGGTGTAGCTCAGTGGATTGAGCGCGGGCCTGCGAACCGAAGGATCGCGGTTCGATTCCCAGTCAGGGCACATGCCTGGGTTGCCAGGCCAATTCCCGTCAGGGGACATACAAGAGGCAACCGCACATTGATGTTTCTCTCCCTCTCTCCTTCCCTTCCCCTCTAAAGATAAATAAATAAAAGCTAAAAGGGGAAAAAAAATCTTAAAAAAAAAAAATTTCACAATCTTTCTCTCATCTGTAAATGAAAGTAAAAATAAATACCCTTTCTCAAACATGGTATTATGAGATCAAATAAAAAAGGACATTTATTTTATTTTTGTAATATGAAATTCAAAACATATTTCAAATTTGAGATCAAATCAAAATTAGTTTTAGCACTAAACTATGAGAAAAAATACTGTATACTTTATCTCCTTAATTTGACTTAATATATTTCTTTAATAATTGTGGTTGTAAATATTTTAAATGTTTTTATGTCTAAGCATAATCTAAACCAACTCAAGGATCCTTATACTTTAAAGACATAAAACAGAATTAGTGTCATAGACACATGTAATAATGATGCCAGATCTTCCTCATCCTTTGTTAATTATAATATAGATACCCAATGCATAGCTTCCTTCTTTCAGATGTTTCTTCATTGCAATAATATTATAAACTTAGTGTTCAGGTCAATGATCTCATATCGACTACAAAATTATTTAGGTGTTCTAGTGGTCACCTCAGGAACCATCTCTGAATTTAAGTGGTTTAAAGGAGGAAAATGCTAGAAGACATCTTTCTAAAATGATTTTTTAAATTTCAAAATGTATAAATTTGTTAATCTTTAAAACATGTAAGGAGACTTCTGCAGACAAATTGTATTACTCTATAATTCTGTCCTCCAAAATACATTCTTTATATGGACTATCTACTATAATGCTAGTATACTAAAATCAGAATTATTCTCATTCACATGTCTAAGATGGCATAAAAAGCTTCTGCAGTAGACTAAGTTAAACATACAATATTGCTTTAGAGAGATAAATATATTTGAAGTCTTTTAAGAGTTTTTTCCCATGATATGCAATTGCTCATAGGTATCACATCTCATTTACTCTTTTATTTAGGGTGGACAGTACTTTCAATTCATATAACAAATCTCATAATTACTGGCATTTTGACAGATTGAAGGTGACAGTCTTTAATTTTTGCCTTGGCACTACTGTGCTGTTTAATACTATAACTTATTAGACATGTTACCAGTGCTTTGATTGGGGATTTGATTCATCCACTTAATCTTGGTTTAGGGAGGTGAATCATCAATTTAATCTTTCTGTTTTATTCTAAGTTTAGTAAATTTACAGAAGATAGAACCATAGTGAGAGATATTCAAAACTGTTACAAAATTTCAATGAGTCACTCTTTTCTATTTTGTGACTTTTATTTCTTCATACTGTCTGTTATATAAAATTTAAATAATTGTTTTGGAAACTGATATTTAATCACTCTGTCCATTTAAAACTTTGTGAACATTTTAAATAAATATTTCATGTGAGAAAATTTTAATTTATTTGATATATCATGCCTTAAATTTTAGAACTGCTCTATAAAATTATACAACTACTGTAAATAGAAATCTTTTTATGAACTATTTTAGTTTAACTATCTGGTAATTGTATATGTAAACCAAGCACTTAGAGGTTAGAAGTATGTGCTACAGTTTAACCTAATCTGTCACTGACTTTACACACATACACACACACACTTAAAGATCTTGGTGGTTTTTTGAAAAGTATGTTTGCCTAATTGCTATGCTGTACACCTGAAACTAATACAAAATAATGTTAAAAGTAAACTGTAATTAAAAAGTAAAATTTAAAGAAAGTCTTAAGACTAAACTATGTTGACATAAATTGTTATAAAACATATGTTAAAAAAAGATCTAAGTGGTCAATGTCAGACTAAGAAAAAATTATTTATTACCTAGGAATATTCCAGTTCTTTTTGTTATTGTTGTCTTGTAATAAGAAAATATTGCCTTAGTGAATTTTTTAAATACTAATATAAATTCAACCATATTATTCAGCATTAAGGACTAGACTAAATGCTGGTGACATTTTAGCACAAGTCTGATTTAATGAATTTTAGGATATTACAGTTAACTAATTTCTAGAATGCGGAATCCTTGCTCACCAAGGAACCTCTCATACTTATTTGCTGTGGGAGATCTTGAGATACTTTCACTAGTGATTGACCATACTTCTGTTTGAATTAGTTTAAATAGATAATGTGTTTGCACTAGACTCAGTGGAATCTTATAAAAAACACACACACACAGCTGCTCTAACGTCTCAAGGGGGACAACTGAAACTAAAAAATCAATATATCACCAGAAGGTTTGCTGTAATAGATGCTTAGCACAGCAGGTTTGTGTAAACTGATGGCTCACTATGCAACGACAAGACACTTAGATGAAAGGACTGCACAGGAGGAATCACCGGGGCAGCCAGGCATGCAAATCTGAAAATGCGGTATTGGAGCAAGGGGCAGGGTGGGGGGGGGGGGGGCGGGAGGCCGGATTATGGGCCAGAGTTCACAGGTGCCTAGCTGGGAGACAGTAATGATAACAGATTTTAGACATAGGAAATTTACATGACTGTACATGACTGTGAAGATTTTAAACATAACAAATATGTGCGGCTGTGACAATCATTTTGAATTGATGCATGGGTTTAAAACTCATCAGAGCTCTTAAAGTTTTTACTTTAAGCAATTTTACTTTTTATACATATGAATTCACCAATTCACAGGTTTTATGAGAAGGCAGAGATTATTCTTTACACAATTGACTGAGGGATCAAAGAGGGGAGAATGGAAAATCTGTTTTCCGAATGTCTGAAAACAAACAAAAAAAAACTGTACTTCAGACTTCAGTGATGTTCTGCTTCAGAAATAGTATATAAGAGAAAATCCTCAGTTGCAAAATGTTAAAAGAGTTGACATTTAATTATGAGAATCCTTTTTATTGGTCTCATTCTAAAGATAAGTGTTATCACAAAACTGTGATACCGAAAAAAAAAATCATTTAATTTGGCAATTGACAATTGAAGCAATTTAGTTTTACAAAAAGAAAAATGAAACAAAAAAAAACGGAAATGATTTTATAAAAAGAATGACTTCAGCTCAGCAGTACATTTGCCTTATACCTTGTGGGAACCGAGGTTTTTTTTTTGTTTTTGTTTTTTTTTTTTTAAATTTCTAAGGGCATCTAATCTTTGTTTCTCTAATTCATACACTGGCCTTAATGTTTATTATTCTCCAGTTCTGTACACAGTCTTCCTGTACGGTCAATGTATTCTAACAGCTTGGCTTGTGATGTGTCATCACAACCTAGTGACCTTTATGCAGAAATTTACGGTGTACATCAAAGCAGTAATAAACACATAAATTCTTCTCCAGAGAAACACAGTCGCTTCACTATTTCTGCTGAACATGTGGTTACAGTTTACATCTTGGTTACCTTGACCAGCTTCAGGGAAAGCCAATGCCACTGTACGAGAGGATGCTTCATGTTCTCTCATCAGCTTTCCTGTCGAGGCTGCAGGTTCTCTCTGCCTGGCCTGCCTGATTAGATGGTTGCAAAATATTTACTGCTCATTAAAAGTTCATAAAACACAAGTTTCATTCATTTTTTTAAATTTTATTTTAATTGTTGTTCAAGTACAGTTTTCTGTGTTTTGCTCCCATACCATCCCACCCACCCCTCCCTCCCCACCTCCCTCCCATTTCTTTACCATGTTTGAGCATAGTGGAATTTTTTTTTTTTTTTGAATCAGATATTCTTACAGCATATCTCATGTTTGAAAAGTTGGTTAATGGGGCTCTAATTTTTGTAGCAATTAGATAGAGGCTGGTTGTATAATTAAAAGTTATATAATTAAAAGAAGCTAGCTATATAGTTTTGACTCTTCTACGGTAGAGTCAAAAATCTTTGCCTTGATTCACTAACAGCTTTATGAAAACTTGGACCAATCTCAATTTTTTTGCCTATAAATATAGAAATTCAAATGGATCATATATTTAAAGTATTTCACATCTTTTAAGAGAAATCAGTGTATTAAGTATATTAATATATGTGAAGTTAGGGCTAAATTACTTTAATTATAATTTTTGTGACTCAAATGAAAATATGCTTACTAATAGATTGGAATTACATTTTAAAACTAATAATAAAATTTAACCACGTTTAGTAGTGTAGTGGTTATCGCATTCACCTCACTAATAATAAAATTTAAATGAAGCATTTAATTTAACATAGAAAATGATCTTTCTGCTGAAATGAAATTTCTGCTTGTAAAAATGGCCATGACACTGATTTTAACCCTAGAGATTCTGGTCCCTTTAGTGCCTCACACTTAGTATTGACTCTTAAAAAACATTTCTTCTAGGAAATAATGATACCAAGTGAAAATCAAATGAGTAATGATTCTTGAAAATTATGATTAATTGATGGTACGTGTTAATTTTATTCTAATATTGGGTCTTTTCCTCATGATTTAAAGATTTCCTTTATACTGTGAAGGACTGCAGAGCAGTGAATCACTGTAAAACTGCATTTGAAGCATGTCTTAGAACAAAATGGGAGCCTTTTTTTGTGTCCAGGGTGGGAGGAACAACGAAAAGTATGCATGAGTCATAGCACAAAAACACAAAATGGCATTCCGAAGAGAGGGTGGTGACCTTGTGTCTGAGTATGCAAAATGGAATTGGGGAAGTAAGTAGCCTCTTTCTCAAAAGTTCATATAATTAGGGTAAAACCAATTTTTTATGCCATTGTATTACACAATTACTTTTATTTGATATTTTAAGTGCGTTACCTCTGATTCGATGGGAAACTGTCCCAGATCAGGCAGAGTAAAAACATGGATTTTCCTGGGCATAGTACTGCGTTTTGTGATTTGGAACAAGGGGGCATGCTAAGATGAGTGCTTCTGCCCTCTGAGGTTTGAAACTGGATCTAAATGTCAGGTATACCATGATGTGCTTAGGCAGAACCAACTTTTCTAGGCTGTTTTCTTTTAATTTTGAAAAGAGGCTGTGGATTAGTAAGAATTAACATTCATTAATAGGTGCATTTTGCACTGGTTGCTAAATACAAGAAATACCTATAGGGCACAGGTGGCAAATACAAGGCCCGCAGGCTGAGTCCAGCCCTCCACCTTGTTTTATCCGGCCCGGCACCTTATTTCTACCCGGTGGCAGTGCCAAGCTCTCACTTAACTGTTTAGAAGTAGTTAAATTAATACAGTTCTAAAATTATTTTTGGCCCTTTGAAGGCAACCGTGAGGCTGATGTGGCCCCTGGTTAAAATGAGTTTGACACCTCTGCTATAGGGTGTATTTTTGCATATTAACTAATACCTGAGAGAAAAACTATATAAGTATCATCATAGTAAAACATGAAAGAAGTCATGCAAACCAATTTTGGAAGAGAACTTCTTGTTTTCTCTGAGAGTTCGTGTCATGGAGTGTCATGCCATGGAATCCTCTCTTTTATTTCAAGTGTGTTTCCCATCATTTCTTGTCTTATATAAATGAGTTTAGATGATTGTCACTTACTGATAGGAGTCTCTTCTTTGGGACCTTTTTTTTTTGTTTGTTTAATTTTTATATGTGTATATCCATTTTTATGTGGAAACTGTCCAAATTAAACATTTATGTATAAAAGTTTTCAGATATCTCTCACAGAGTTCTTTTGGATGTCTATTCTATATTATAAGACTTGGACAAAAAGAAAGGAAGAAAGAATATATCCAGTTAAAACAAGGAAAGAACTCTTGAACTCAGCCATGCATACAAGAAAAATAAATTGTTTGAAGTGAGACATGAGGTAATCCTGACTCCACAAGAGGGAAGCCAACACTAATCTGGCTTCTAGTGTGCCTGTTTGAGATGAAATGTTTCACTGAAGTTAGTACTTAACAAATCACCAAGAGTTCAGTGACTACCTACTATGAGTCAGAGCCTCTATTAAATGGCCCTTTTAAAAATATGACTATTTTAGCAAATATGTAAATTGTATGAGGCATAGTTGACCATGCATTTCCTGAAAACTGCATTTCCTAAAAATTCCAGAATTTGTTTTGAGCTTCCACTCAATACTGTACAGTGATTCAAATTTTCCACTACAGTCCAGCATCTAAGAAAATGAAAATGCCAGAAAGTATACTGTATTTCAAGCCAATACAGTTCTGTCCAGAAAATGATGACTGTGTTGATACACATGATTAGCAGAGCTCATTTTGCAAATTGAGGTGATTTGAGACTTTAAGGGGTCCATTTTAGTGGTCCAGGCCATATGGTATTGAATCAGTAGCATTTTGGAAACTAGGTTTAATAATCTGTACTATCAGATATAATGACTAAAGTCAATTGTGATTGCGATTGTTTTTCATATGGTCACAGTAAATTTGTACCATGCACATGACCTTCGAAAGAACACAATCACTTCTTGTTTGCCTAAATGTTTCTATATGCTATTTTTTCCCCTTACTGGTACATTTATGTTTTATTTAAATATAAGGCATTTCAAAATATTTAGCATTAGATTAAATCAACAAAATAACATGAGTAGTTTACTTCATGATTTTTTTCTGATAATCAATATTTGTATCCATATATGAATGAACTTTCTCAGCAAATTTAATATGGCTTGACATTTTTCCTTCACACTGTCTTCATGTTAATGCACTGGCTGATTAGTGGTTTTTAGCCTTACTGATTGGTTATCTCCACAAGGAACAATGTGAATCTAATTTTCTAACCTTAATTGAACTCATTGCTGCTGCTGCTGCTGTAAAGCCAATTGTAAATGCAGATACTTGATTCCATGATTACTAAGACAAACACCACATGTAGGAGGGGTTTGATTTTTCCATACTACAAGAGATAAGCTCTGGAAGAATGTAACAATTTTGGTGTTCAGTTTCCTAATGAATTACACATGCAAAACCCCTCCAGTGATGCCAAAACTTGTCCATTATTCTTGTAAGAAGTGTATAAAAGTCAGAGCACATTTGAAGGAGTATGAATGTATTTTCTTGGAAGCTGGTACCACTATGTTAGTGCTAAAAAAAATGACTTCATCATAAAGCACATTTCAAATTTTTCTTATGTCTTAGAGGTTGTTTTTGAATATGTTAAAATGGTACAAGATTAGCTAAGAAAGTATGGGTAGAGCAATGTTTGAGTTTCCCTCAGAAGAACCATCATGTTGTTGATCTTGGGTAAAATGAGAATCTTGAGACTAGGAGTGTGAAATTGTGTGACGTGTGTGTTTGTGAGGCAACAACTACAGCAAAACACTCAGGCATGAAGTTTTATAGTGGATGGCCATTTTATTCAATCAGAAGCATCACTATACTTCCTAGTGGTCAAATTAAGTTTAGTTTTTTATCCCCAAAGTTATAATTCCATATGAATAACTGTTGTCGAATATTTGTGATGCAAGAGACTTCCTTAGAGGACATGCTAATTTATTTCTCACTGTAGTATGTTCTACTTTTGAGGTTATTGTTTATAAGTGGAGATGAAAGTGAACATTTCAATCAATTGCATTCCCCTAAAATACACTAAAAGGCATAGATCTTTTGAAAGATTTCTGCAAATTATGTAACATGTATTTCTAATATAAGCAATCGCCATGATTTTTAAGTGTAGTAAATCATCACACATTCAAATTCATTTAACAAATATTATTTAGCACTTATTATGTACCTGATACTCTTATAGACACAGAATACTCATACATCAATGAACAGAACAAATGCTCCTACTTTGATGGACCTTATATTTTTGTGGAAGGAGACAGACATAAAAGATGATGAGTAAGTGAAATATCAGTATCTTAGACAGTGATAAATATTATGGGAAGGAAAAAGTAGGATAATGGTGCTCGGTAGGGGAAGTAAGGCTGCAGTATTGAACTGGTGGTCAGGGTAGATGGTGAGATTTGGGCAGAGTTGAAGGAGATGAGGTAAAATCAAGGGACTCTCCATGGGAAGAGCATTTCAGACAGAGCAAAGGTCCAAATGTGTGAGGGAACATTCTTGGAATATTCTAGGAAGAAGGCTAGTGGGGCTGAAGTAGAGTGAGAGAAATGGAGTAATAGGGGATAAAGGAAAAATGGTGTTGGGTTAAAGGTAGGTATGTTGCAGATTTCATTAGGGATGTACTGTGATTAACTTCCTACAAAGAGAACTGGATGTTATGTAAATTGGATAGAGAAGCTTTGTAAGTATTTTGGCTCAAGGTCACACTGAATTACATCTGACTATGCATCTAAACTCATTTTAAGTACTACCAGCTAACCACTTTGTGGTTTGCCTCTTAATATTCTTACTCCATATTGGTGTTTGACACTATGATTTTAGCTCATATGTATATTTATAAGTATCTGTAATCTATGTCCCTTTGCCTCCCCTTTCTCCTGGAGCATCTTAAGAGCACATCAGGTGCCCGCTCTCTTGCTGTAGCCATATCTCTTTCCCTCTTGCCCTCCTGAGTGGAAACAACCAGTGTCCTTCCTAAGGCTATTTGACTTTCTTGAACTTTGGAGTTCTACATCCTTTGTCTACAAAGGGACTTTGTTCCCTTTCCTGTGTCTCCAACAAGTCCTGTTTATTTATTTATTTTGTTTTTATTTTTTTTATTGTTGTTCAAGTACAGTTGTCTTCATTTTTCCTCCTACCACTCTCCCCCATCCCTCCCAACCCCACCTGCCACCCTTGATCAAACCCCCCTTGGCTTTGTCCATGTGTCCTTTGTACATGTTCCTTGACTGACCCTTCCCCTTCTAACCCCTGTTATCCCCCTCTGCCCTCCCCTCTGGTTACTGTCAGCTTGTTCTTTATTTCAATGTCTCTGAATACATGCTGAGATGTCTGCTATCATTTTAAAATTCCTTCCTAGGTCCAGTTTTCTAGCAGCACTTACAAGTCTTCTGTTCAGTACAAAGCTCTTTAGATGCATTTCTGTATTTGCTGACTGTGTGTCCTCTCCTCCCCATTAGTCTTCAGCATTCTGCAATTGGGATCCTCCTCCATTACCTCATCAAAAAATTGCCTGCCTCTTCACTGCCATGTTAAAATACTTTGCGTTCTTTATCTGATTTGATCTCTCTGTAACATTTGACACTATGGACCACTTTTCTCCTTGAAAATATTTTCTTTAATGGCAACATTCTTTCATGTCATTTTCTACCTCTTTGGTAACTTCTTTGTGATCTTTTCAAATTCCTTCTTCTGTGCCTGCTCCATAAATATATCAGGGTCCACAGGGTAATACTCCACACTCCAGTCAACCTTACCCCTTGGTGTGGCTTCCGTCACCATCTTCATGCTATGTCCCTTACCAGAAGAATCTCTAGTGGAGATGTCTCCTGTACCCAATGTCTTCATATATAACCATATACTAGATACCAATATGAAAATCCATATCCCATAGGCATCCTCAAACTCCAGTTGAACACCACCTTCTCCCCCAAACTCCTTTCTCTTTCTTGTCCTGTATCTAGTAAATGGCAGCTGTGTATACCCCAGTGCTCAAGCTAGGAAATTGAGCACTGTTCTTTTTTTTTTTTTAAGAGTACTTGTAGATTTATAGAATAATTGAGAGTAAGGTACAGAAATTTCCTTTGTACTTCCTGCCCCTATACATTCATAGCCTCCCCCATTACCAACATCCCCTACCAGGATGGTGCATTTATTACAACTGATGAACTTATAATGGTACATCATTATCACCCAAAGTTCACAATTCACATTAGCGTTTCTCTTGGTGTTGTATATTCAGTGGGTTTGGACAAATGTATTCATCACTGTGGTATGATATGGAATACATTCCCTGATGGGCACCATTCTTGATTCCTTTTCACCACCACCCCCCTGATAAATTAGTTTTTGTCTTTTGTAGTTTACAATATAAAACTTTCTAAATTACCTCAGTGTTCCAATGTCAATTTTTGTAAAATATATTCATTTTTATTCTATGAACTTGAAACAAATGCAATACATTTCTATTGTAAAAATAAAATTCATATTAATGAAAGAGGCTGGAATCATAAAGAGTTATTAAATTTGAGTGAAAAATATAAATTTTATACTCATCATTACAAAAACTCTGACTAAGGTGTGATTTATGTTGAAAGAAAAAAAAATTTCTACCCTTAGTGGGATTCATTAAATAGGATCTATTGAGAGGAATTTTGCCTTCTTTCATTCATATTGCTTCCAACTATACTATATCCAATCTCACACATCATAAATTATCTCTTACATTTCGATTTGCAAAATTAATTTGTAGAAAATGTTAAAAGTACAAAATACTTTGTTACAATCAATTTTCTTGTCTATGCAGAACAAGAGTACATGGGAAAATATACCTAAGTTATATTATCGCTGAAACTGTGTAAAGATGGAATTTAATTTTAAAAATAGAGGAAAATAATAGGGTGAATGTATTTTTTAGGTTCCATTTGTCAACTAATAAATATATGTAAAGACAAATGTAGTTGAAATACTGTTTGAAATGTCAGTGGCCATTATCACCAAATGGCAAGAAGACATTGAGACAAGATTAGGTAAGGAAGTATATGGTAATTAAAATTGCACACAAATCTTTACAGAGATTTAAAATATAGTATTTTTTTTAGTATAAAGGAGAGTTTCTGCCAAAGTAAAAGAACTTTAGGTTACAAAGAGCTTGGCAGTTGGAAGACAATGAGGCAAAACATTCCAAATTGGAAGAGTAATTCAGTAGGGCTTAACAAATGTAAAGTAGGAATACATAATAAATTAGGATACATGTTAAAAATGCACAAGTTTGTATTATGATTTAAACTTTGTAACTATATATGATCCATATATACTTAGAATCTTGCCATGATCTTTTTCCAAAGATAACTCTAACTGCTCCAGACTTCAGAAGGTTGGCTCAGAAAAAGACTGTAGCTAAACTGTCAGAAAAGTAATCTCCACCACTTACAGCTAGCTCTGTGGCCACCTCACATGACAGATGGTGCCCTGCCTGTCCTCAGCAGCTTGTGGGACAAAGCTGAGTGTCAACACCACCGAGATGTAATTATTGCAATCTCTTGGGTCCAGTTTGGTGTGACCCTGAAAGCAATTCCCCAGGCTCTGCTGGGAGCAAAACGGTGATGGAGAGAGCAAAGAAGCAGGAGCTCTTTGAGACTAGCAACAACATCATTTTACTGACAAGTATTTTCACACTGCCTCAGAATAAGTGTCTTGCACGTGACAAATGAAATTGACAAAGAATTGAAAAATGTGTGGGGCTTTCAGTGTGCCCTAACTTGTGTATTATCAAATGGCTTTCGTTTATATTGCCTAAGGAGCTATTCAATGATCAAAATAATTGTGAAAACATTTTTAATGATTAAAAAGCAGTTCCATTTGTTTGTCAGTGTTTGCTAAATTATTTAATAAATGCTCTCTTATATTTGGGGACATAAATTGTAAATTATCACCAAGACTTTTTTAATATTTAAAATAACCCTATAAGTTTGATATTGTTATTAGCTCCAATTTACAGATGAAATGAATGAGGCACTGAGAAGTTGGTGATGACACAAAATGAGTGGTAGATCCAGGGCCCAAACCAAGCCATCTGGTCCCAGAGTCCCTGTTCTTAATCACTTTACTTCTGTTTGATGCCTTCTATGCTGCTTTAAAATGCTCAACTGCCTATGTAGCATGGATTATGGAGATTGTTAATGTTAACATAATGTAAAAAAAAATCTAAAATTCCAAAGATACTAAAAAAAGACATCATTAGACAAATTATTAATATATTAATTGATTGAACATAAATATCTCCCAAGAAAGTTATCTTTAAGTTTATATATATAAACACACACATACTCACACTCTGAGGGAACTGAATTTTTTTTTATTACAACAAAATTAATATAACACAAAGAGGTATGCTTCCATATGCCTTTTAGTGTATAGACTTTATAAAAACATTTTTTTATTTATGAATAACACAGACATTTCTCTTGAATGTGAGGTAAGCTTCTGAAGTCCATGCTGCTGATAATAGTTAAGACTGAGCACTATGTATGTATTATTTCATTTAATCTTTGCATAGCTCATGAGGGAGGTGGTCTCTATTACAACTTCATTTCACAGATGAAGAAACTGAGACAGAAGTTAAGTTACGAATCCATGGTCTTTTAAATGATGTATAGAGCAGGCAGCACCTGTACTGCCGAAGCAACTTCTAATAATGTAGACATAATTTTTATAACCTGTCAAAGAGCTGCCTATTCTGATTAGTTAATCAACAAGCAAGGGATACTGAGAGTTTAGTGTACAAGGGGAGCACCTAAGAAATTATGCTTTAAAAACCATTGTTGTGATTTTTCTCAATGGATTGGCAGAAGCAGTCAGGTCCAGGTAGTAAGAGTAGTAACTCAAGGTATAACTGGTAAGATATTACTGCACAAATTTGTGAAACCATGCACTATTCAAAACAACCAGTACCAAAGAGCCTCAGAAAACAATTGTGCTCCGAAGATACTTCCCATCTAGGTCTCCACTCAGAGGAAGGGGCTCTGATGGGGTCCAAGAGGCAGAAAAGGTAAGGTGTGAGTGGGAGAAGGGGCATTCTGATCGGGAAGGGAGGCACAGCGACAAAGTTCGTGATGCACTCAAGGGCTGGAGGAGGCAGAGCATGGTTTTAATAGGGAGCTCCTGCTCTTGCCCCTTATAGTCTCCTTTCATACAACCACTGGTTGTCTTTTAAAACATATATGAGAGTACGTTACATGCCACAGTTCAAGGATTTGCCACTTCACTTGCAACGGAAACCAAATGCAACGCAGGCTAATGAGTCCCTCCTTAAAGGGCTTACAATAGAACATGTCTCTGAGGTGAGGAAAGTGACTTTAAATTTTTTTAAAGATTATATTTACTTATTTTTTTAGAGAGAGGGGAAAGAAGGGAGAAAGAGAGGGAGAGAAACATTGCTGTTAGAGAGAGAAATATCAATACTGATAGGTTGCCTTTCTCATGCCCTCGAACTATGGACTGAATCCTACCAGGCTCTGAACCCACAACCCAGGAATGTGCCCTGACTGGGAATTGAACCAGCGATCTTTCACTTTGCAGGATGATGCCCAACCAACTGAACCACACCAGTAAGGCAGGAAAGTGACTTTAATTAGTAAAGCAGGCCATGGAGACTATGGCTCCCTCTGATGCATTGGAGTGCTACTTAGCTCTAGTTGCTCCACATAGAAGTAACCCTACTAGTGTTCTGATCTGTTTAAGAGAATCCAGAAATCCAGATTTTTATGTGAAATCCTCATTTAAAAGTATTTGGTTCAGTAAGAATAGAGGGGGAAAGCACTGTGCAGACAAAATACATCTGCAAGACAGATGTCCAAATCAGAACCACAGGACACTAGCGTACGACCTCTGCCCGGCTCAGTCTGGCTCTGCCTGGCTCCGCAACCACAGTTCATGCTTCTTGTTCCCTTGCTCACCACACTCTCACCACATTGGCCTCCTTTTAGCTTCTCAAGTTTTTGGAGCTCTTCCGTACTCTGAGTTGTTTGTGCTTCTTGTTTTCTGTGCCTACGGTTGTTTGGGGTCGTTCTCCTTCAAACCTCAGCTCGGCTTTCACTTCCTCAGAGTGGTATTTCCTGACCCCTATCTAAAATTACTGCCCCACCCTTTGCCCTTTGTTTTTTCCCTGTACCAGTGGTTCTCTGAGTGTGGTCTGGGAACCACTGAAGGCCCCCAAGGTCCTCTCCAGGAGTTCCATGAGGCCAAGACTAGTTTCAATATAGTAGACTTTTTTTTCTTTTACTAATGTCTATTGGAGTATTCTAGAAGCTACATGACAGGTGATATTGCAGTAGACTGAATCCAGAAGCAGATATGAAAATTCAGCTCTCCTCTATTAAGCCAAACATTAGAGAGATCTGGAAAAAATGTAAAAAACATTACCACTCCTCTCACTAATTTTCTGGTTAGAAAATATGGTTACTTTCATAAAAATTTATTATTTACATTAATATACAATGGGTTTTTATCTCTAATACATTTATACATATCTGAACTTTTTCTCAATTTTAATTTCTATTATTATAAATATCAATAAACAGACTTAACACAAGATTTTTGAGGTACATAATTTTTAAGAGTGCAAAAGAATCTTGAGACCAAAAATTTTGAGAATCCTATTTTTGTACATATATATCACACACTGAAATTATCTCTCTGATTCGTTTCTTTTACCAAAATGTAAGTGCCCTGTGGACAGTGGCTTTGTTGTTTTTGCCACCACTTCAGCAGCTGGTGGCACCTAGAACAGTGCCTGAAACAGAACAGCCACTCAGTGAACATGTAGAGTAAGTATATTAGTAAGTGAACATATAAACCATCTGAATGAGAGTTATGTTTAGAAGGGTAAGTCTGAGCTAGCTCTGTAGGAACCTTTGCACACAAGGCAGTGATTGTGAAACTGATCATGCAGTTAATGCAAAAAAATTAAAGGTCTTCAAATGGGGAAGTGACAGTAAAAGTAGCATATAAGAAAGATTGCGATATAGTGAAAGTCATAAAATAAAATCATCTTTACTTTTTTTCCACACAACTGTACCAACTCTTCAACCCACTCCTCAACTCACTCCCCCCTTTGACTTTTGAGTAGGCAGAAGCTTTTGAAACCTTTGTGCATTTCTTACAGCTATAAATACATATGTGCTAATGAATGAGGTCACATCAGTTTAAATGGAACACTGACAGAAAGCACAATTTAGTTCATTAGTAAGACATGACAAATTTACAGCCAGAAACTCACATTGACTTTTATAGAGGAACATAAATTAATGGTGGCCAGTGTTAAAACCTGAACTCATTCAGGAAAAATACACATATTCTTCCAAGGCAAGCAGTTAATATAAAGCAAGGAGGTGTTGCATCTGTGGTGTGATTTGAAGGACTCCAGGGGAGGTCTTTCTTCTTCCCACCCAGGGGGCACAAGTGTCTAAACTCTACCTTTAGAAAGCAATTCTTTAAATTGTCTCTGCTGTGCTCTTTTTAAATACAAATCCTGTAGAGAACACTAAGAATTTGGACTCTGGTATCAAACTCCAGTTCCATTAGCTGCATTCATTATCTTAGGAAACCCATCGAAGGTCATCATTCTTCAGCTTATACATTTGTAAAATAGAGATTGCTGTAGAGTTGATGTGAGAATTAACACAAAAATAAGAACATTCTCTGACACATGGTACATCCTCTTGCAGTGTCGTGTTTTTTGTTGTGCTACGTAGTGGGTAGCATAGGAGGCTGAATGTCAAGAAAGATGAAATGGACAGGAATCCTGATTAGGTAATTTAGCATGTCAGTCTTTGATAAGAGAAGAAAAGACTGGCTACAATTCAGTTAAAATGGAGAAAATCTATTTAACAAATGAATGTGCCGAGTGAAAGGAATATATAACTTAAAAAAATATATATGGCTCTTGGTCTCAGGAAGTTTACAGTTTAATGGAGGAGGAACTAATATAGACTGCAGACCACTTTAATGGAGGCATTGACAAGATGCTGTGGAATCATGGAAGAGGAAGGTGCCAGTTTTGATTAGTGGCATGAGACAAGACATGGAAGAGAAAGGGGCTTTTCTAATGGACTTGGGACACTTTAGGAGGGTGTTGGCAGGCTACTCAGGTGGGACAAGCTCATTCCAGATGGAGAATGGAGAACTGATTGAGCCTGTTTTTATAATGAGAAGTTCACAGTAATGTGTATTCAATAAGAGGCAGTGTAGTATAAATGTAATACTAGAGAAAGTTCAAAAACCACTGTGGTGAACACCGAACTCTACAAGTTTTAGGCTGAACTTTTACATTGCGAGAGAGAGAGAGAGACTTGGAAACTTTTTGAGCATCAGAGTTTTTGATCATCTGTTATAAGAAAATAAGCTTTGATAACAAGGCAAAGAAAGAATTGGTGAGAAGAGAGGGTAACGTCTGAGAAAGAAACCAGGAAGGTGAGGGACCTAAAATTGCAGTTAAAGATGAGAATTAGAACCAATAGAACACAAAACCATTTTTGGTTTCAGAAATGAGGGACTTTTGGTTTCAGAATAAGGGCAAAGGATGATACTGAAGTCTGAATCCCAGAAACTGGTAAGATGATATTAAATAATAGTGCTCTCAGGAAAAGGAGATGCTGATCTGGGGAAGAAAATAATACACCTTGCAGTAAATCATATGATTCTCAATACCAACAGAGGGAAAACATATTAACCAAAAACATATTTGAGGTGCTCATGGCTCCTCTGATTCACTTGCCCACAGTGCCTGGCATGGAGAGCATCAGTCACTAGAACTCAGCCCTCATGGCAGGGCTCTGGTGTGAGGTTTGGAAAGGAGAAGAATGTAGAAACGGGGGTGGGGCTGTGTAGAAAAACATCACCCACCACACACTTTTACTACTTCTTTGATAGTTTTTATGAGGCTATAAATGTTAAAAGTAACAGAAAATGTGTGCTTTTAATGTTTAAGAATGGACCTATGAATAAGTAGGTTTATATATCAAGCAACCTCTGCTAGTCTTGTGATGAGATGCTAATTTCTCTTGCTGCTGAAGTATACACTTTCATTATCATTTTGCTAGCTAATTATAGTTAATTGTGAACATTAAATTCATATGTGATTACTTAATTGCATTACCAAACCTGTGTGTATGAGAGGGGGAGGGGGTATGCTAGTTCCATTCATTCAAGTTACTAAAAATTGCACTCAGTTACAATATCAGGATTCCATGTAAAAATACCCTCTTGAAAAATCTCACCCTGGCTAGTGTGGCTCAGTGGGTTGAGTGCTGGCCTGCAAACCAAAGGGTCACTGGTTCGATTCCCAGTCAGGGCACATGCCGGGGTTGCAGGCCAGGTCCCCAGTAAAGGGTGCGTCTTAGGCAACCACACATTGATGTTTCTCTCCCTCCCTTACTGTCTCTCTAAGCATAAATAAAATCTTTAAAAAAAGAAAAAGAAAAATCTCCACTGTCCTCATTGTAGTTACTCATAAGGCATTCCATTAACACACATGAGGCATTTTATGCTCTTAGGAATGGTAAATTAACCTTTCCTGATATATCTAATTTTAAATGTGTATTTTAGTGTTATTATACAGCTTTTGTTTTAACATAGCAAGCTTATAATGCATGTAATACAGGCAATTCCTGATTTACAGATAAGTTGTTTTCCAAATGTTCTTGGCTGTTTGCCCCCGTTCCTTTTGTGACACTTGGTATAGCCACAATAGCATGCCATAGCACCACAGGGACATTAACTGGAATCCTGCAGCCTGAGATTGGTGGAATTTCTGCAAACTACAATCACCTCCCTTCTCCCTACCCCAAAGAACAAGTTTTCACATCATCATGTGAATTTCATGAATAATCTTTACTTCCAGGGAAAGGAGTATATATGGTCATTAGATGGTGAAAAATACATTGCTAATGAAGATCTATATTAATAATGAAAGTCCTATTTTAGAATATAAATGTTGGAGCTAGAAAAAAGAGTGAGTGTTTGCAGTTTTGGGTGCTGCCTCAAATCTGCCATTTGTTTTGTCTTCCCTGGGAGAGAGAGCAGCAGTGTTCTATATTCCAGAAGTCACGAATTGCTGCCTGCAGGTCAGATTGACCCCAGACGTGTAGCCTCACCTCCACACTGTTACAAATGACTCAGTTGTCAATATTTTTAAAGTACAAGGTTTCATAATAAAAACAAAATTGTTTCTCTTGAAAAATTGGAAAATCCATCAGTACAGAGATGATAGTAGCTAAAAATGCCCACTCCTCTAGACAAGGCATGCATTGTCCTACCCCTACTGCCCTCATCATGCCTCACTGTATCCTAACACTCAGACCTCAACTCAGTTCTTTTGTTTAATAAGCATTTTTTAAAAGATTTTCTTTATTTATTTTTGGAGAGGGGGAAAGGAGGGAGAGAGGGAGAGAAACATCAATGTGTGGTTGCCTCTGACGCACCCTCTACTGGGCACCTGGCCCACAACGCAGGCATGTGCCCTGATTGGGAATCGAACCAGTGACTTTTTGGTTCACAGGCCCGCAGTCAATCCACTGGGCCACACCAGAGAGGGCTTGACTCAGTTTCTATGTGTCATCAGTTTATACTATTTTCTGTACTACTTGATTAATTTGCATTAAGTATTTGGTCTCTAAAGGTATGCAGTGCTTCTTTCTCATGATGTCTTCTACAGGGAGAAGGTTAACTAGCTTGTGTGTATGTTTCTGTGTGTGTGTATACACATGGATATATAAAAAATAATAAATATGCCAGGAGTGTATCTATGCTACTAGCATATTTATCACATTCTTTCTGCCTATACTAGCAATTCATAAAATTTCACAAAGCACCTGGAACAACAAAGCAAAACAGGGAGGTCAATGGACTAAGTACTGTTGACAAAAGGGAAAACAGCATTAACTTTATGGCATCATTATTTATTAGTGATTTCCTAAGTGTAATACCTTAAAATACTGGTACTTTTATTAGGATGTGGGTCCCAATATCAAAAAAATGACCTTACGTTTTACTGAAGTAAATGCATTTTTTCTATGTTTGAAAATGTATAATCTAATTATCTAAAAATACTTTCTTACAATGATCGATTTAAAAAACATTATGAATTTCTATAATGGCATATAAATTGGTAATTCGTTGTTTATTAACAAATACATGCTTTCTAAGTAGAGATTCCTGGAATAGGCATTTGAACATAACCCCTTCCCCGGAATTCTCTCCCACTTTTTGCTGCTTATCTGAAGCCTGCTTATGTTGGTTGAGGCACAAATTTCATTGTTCTCACAATTTCAGCCTCACATTGCTCTCTGCATTCTCTCTAAGAATCTAGTTAGCAAATATGTCAGCTTTGAAGCTCTATAGACTTAAGAACTTCCTTTTGTGGGAAATTTAATTCTTTTTTTAAAAAATTATATTTTATTGATTATGCTATTACAGTAGTTCCAATTTTTTTCCCCTTTGTCCCCTCCATCCAGCAACCCCCACTCTCTCAGGCAATCCCACCATCATTGTTCATGTCCATGGGTCCTCCATATATATTCTTTGGCTACTCCATTTGCTATACTGTACTTTACATCCCCATGGCTATTCTGTAACTACGTTTGTACTTCTTAATCCCCTCACCTCTTCACCCATTCCCCCACACCCCTCTCCCATCTGTCAACAATCAAAATGCTCTCTGTATTCTAGATACTGTCTCTCTTCTTGTTTGTTTAGTTTGCTTTTTAGATTCAATTATTGATAGGTTGTGTGTTTATTGCCCTTTTATTGTTCAGAGTTTTGATTATCTTCTTTGTCTTAAAAAATCCATTTAACAGTTCATGTAATAATGGTTTGGTGATGATGAACTCCTTTAGTTTTTTTTCTTGTCTGGGAAGCTCTTTATCTGCCCTTTGATTCTAAATGATACTTTTTCTGGGTAGAGCAATCTTGGCTATAGGTCCCTACTTTTCATGATTTTAAATATTTCTTGCCATCCCTTCTACCCTGCAAAGTTTCTTTTGAAAAATCAGCTGACAGTCTTATGGGAATCCCCTATAGGTAACTAACTGCTTTTCTCTTGCTGTTCTTAAGATTCTCTCTATCTTTACCTGTGGCATTTTTATTTTGATGTGTCTTGGAGTGAGACTCTTTGCATCTTGTTTGGGGTTGTCTGTGCTTCCTGGACTTGTATGTCTATCTCCTTCACCAAATTAGGGACATTTTCTTTCATTATTTTTTCATATAGTTTTCCAATGTCTTGCTCTTCTCCTTCTGGCACTCCTATTATGTGAATGCTGGAATGCTTGAAGTTGTCCCAGAGGTTGTTTACACTACCCTTGGGTTTTTGGGGGAATCTTTTTTTCTTCCTGTTGTCCCAAGTGGTTGTTTTTGGTTCCTTATGTTCCAAATCATTGATTTGATTCTCAGTTTTATCCACTCTACTCTTGTTTCCCTGTAAATTGTTTTTATTTCCATTAATGTATCCTTCATTTCTGACTGGATCTTTTTATGCTGTTAAGGTCCTCACTAAGTTCCTTGAGCATCCTTATAACCAGTGTTTTGAACTCTGCATCTGGTAGATTGTTTATCTCCATTTTGTTTAGTTCTTTCCATGGAGTTTTGATGTGTTCTTTCATTTGGGCCATGTTTCTTTGTTCCTCTCATTTTGGCAGCCTCCCTGTGTTAGTTTCTATATATCATATAGAGCTGCTATAACTCCTTGTCATGGTAGCATGACCTAATGTAGTAGGTGTCCTGTAGGATCCAGTGGCACAGCCTCCCCTATCACCCAATCTGGATACTCGAGATGTACCCTTTGTGTGGCCTGAGGACACACTCCTCTTGTAATTGAGCCTTGATTGCTGTTGTCAAGTCAATGGGAGGGATTTACCAAGGCTAGTCAGCTGCAAGGATGAGCTATAACCACTTAGCATCCACCTCCGCCCTCCATGGAGGATCAGCTGTGGGGGCAGGGTGTGGTGTTCTGACATGGTCTGTGGCTGTCTACTAGGTGCTCAAGCTCTTTGGTTTCCTGGGTGGTGTAGGCACCAAGGTTAGCCTCCACCTGTATTCTGCTCGAGGCTACCCTGCCTCAGCTAAAAAGCAACTGGAGATGGCTACTACTTGTGCTGGGCTTGGAGTTTCCCAGGCAAAGTCAAGCTGTGAATCTAGACTGGCTGCTCTAGTACCAGGCCTGGGGCCACTTAGCAAGAGGTAAGGGGGCTGGAGGCTTACTGAGACCAGCTGTTGCTTTTTTGGTAGGATTTAAGAAGTTGTGAAGCATGAGCCAAGACCAACCATTCATGTAGAAAAGTCATTGTTAATATGTTGGGTGGAGTAGAGTCTCAGGGGAATCTCCAGGGCAGGCAAGGCAAACCCTGAGGCAAAATGTTAGTGAGGACAATGGAGAATCAAGTATGGCATTCATCTGCCGACTCTGTGGCTTTGTGAGTGGAGAGTTCAGAAAAGGGACAATGGCCTCTGTCTGCCTTTCTGACTAGGAAAAGCTGTCCCCCACTTCCCTTCTTGATACCAGACACTTTAGTTCCTTCCTGTATGCCACTGGTACATTTCCAGCTACTACTCTGGTGCTGGAGCTCAGGAAGAATGAGTCTGAGTAAGTTCTTTAAGGGGAACTGCTTGGGACTCCAGAAGTTTCTTCTACCATTTCCCACTGTCTTTTGCAGCCAGAAGTTATGGGGACTTATCTTCCTGGCAATGGAACCCTGGGCTGAAGACCCTGGTATGGAGCTGGAACTCCTTGATCCTGAGATACCCCTCTCAAAATTTTATTCATCACATTGAGATGTGGGGCCAGCCTGTTCCTCATTTCCACCCCTCCTACCAGTCTGGATGGATGTGGTTTCTTTAATTCTGTAGATGTCAGGTTTCCATTCAACTCAATTTCTGATGGTTCTGAGTGATGGTTGTTCTATGCTTCAGTCATTTTGATGTGGTTGTACAAGGAGGCAATCCTTGTTTATCTGTGGTTCCATCTGGACCAGAAGTCCATGGAAAGTTCATGCTTGTTTAATTTTTTTAGCATAGAAATCTCATGTTAATACAATGTCCGTAAATACAAATAAGCATTTCATATATTTTAAAAGCTTCATATTTTTAGTGATTATTTAAAATTATTATTGTGTTTATTTAACACCAAGTTAATATATTTTTCTTCAGAATACCCAGTTTTCAGCTAACCAAACACCTTTCCCAGACGCCCTGGCACTTGCCAGGAGTGCCTGTCATACTTCTGTGGGATCATCATCATGGAACTCACTGATAAACCAGGCTTTACTCAGGTGACAGAACTCCTTAAACTAATAGAAAAAACATGTAGAAGTAAAATAATTGTGTTAGAAGGTTTAATTCCAGATCTTTTTTAAAACCAGTACATTTCTTAAAGTGTGATTTTCATCTTGTAAATACATTTCTTTTTTTTTTTTTTTAATTTATTATTTATTTATCTTTTAGAGGGGAAGGGTAGGAGAGAAAGAGAGGGAGAGAAATATCAATGTACGGTTGCCTCTCGTGTGTCCCCTGCCGGGAACTGGCCTGCAACCCAGGCATGTGCCCTGACTGGGAATCGAACCGCGATCCTCTAGTTCGCAGGCCCGCGCTCAATCCACTGAGCTACACCAGCCAGGGCTGTAAATACATTTCTTTTCATTTGAATTTTGAATATGATCTCATAGAAAAGACACTGAACTTCTCAGAAGGCAGTATTTCTTTTAATCTCAGGCCCAAGTATCAATATCAACGTGTATTCTTGACAAATTAACCTTACCAGGATCAATTTCCTTATAGGCAAATTGAATATATGATCTACATGATGCAGTTTTATGCAAACTAATGGAAGAAATATATCTGAAAGGACTTTGGAATTTTTAACCCACTATAATAATGTATTTTTTCATTTAAATTGTTAGGTGTTATTTAAAAATATACTTACTCAATTCTATGCATAAAACACTGAAATAGGCACTGTAAGGGATAACAAGGGAAGCAAAATATAGTTTTAATATTTTAATACAGTTATAATAGAAACAATAATGTGAAATTGTATCCTTGCAGATCAAGTAAAGTAAAAGCAGTATAAACTAAGTAGTATGGACATGGAAAGGAGAAAGACTAGGAAAATCTAGATGTTTAATCTGCATGATTAAATTTAGAAAGGTGAATTTTCGGAAAGAATAGCGTAGGCAAAAGAGACAACAAAAGCCAAGGCATGGACGTAAAATGACTGAAATAAGTTTTTGGTATGTTAAATAGACCAATAAGCCAGAGTGGAAGATTTGTTTACAGTCATCATGGATGATATGACAAGAGAGATAAATTAAATATTATAGAGTCTGAGTACATATTTAATATATCTGGAAATGGAACCTTTAAACAAAAATATTTTTGTATATCTGATATAGTATCATTAATTTTCAAAAGATAAAGAGACTTTAGACATCATTGATTTCATACTTTCATGTCTTCTCAGGGAACTTAAGTGACCTGTTTAAGATCTTAAAGCTAATTAATAATAGAGGGGTTTAAAGAGATACTATATTAGAAAAATAAATATTGCCCAGAGGATATGTAAATGCCACAGTTGATTACGATGGTAAAAACATTTAAGAAGTCATTTCAATGTTCAGGTGATAAAAAAACGATTTAATAGGTAATGTAGGGTAGTATCAAATCCAGAAGAAAGGATATGGTGAAAGCTGGGGAAACAATGAGAAGGAATGTTGATTCAAATTGTCTGGGAAAAGCATAGCAACTTTATCAGCAGAGGGCAAACAAGGCAAAGAGCTGGTTAGAAGATAAGATTATGGGTTCTTCACATACTGAGTTGTAATTACAGTTAGAAATTCAGGAAGAGGCATTTAGTAGGCATTTGGGAAGATAAAATTTTTAAGCTCAGGAAACTAGTAGAATCTCAGTGATAGATTTAAGGACCATCTCCATCTTTGTGAAACTATGGGAATAAAAACTATTTTATCTGGCTAAACGTTTTGGAGGCTCTAAGGTATTGGTGAGATTTCTTTGTTTTTCCTTTTTTATTGTGTTTGATCTTCTACATCATATCCAATCTCTCTTTGATATTTTCTCTAACACTAGATAATTGAAGATGACTTTAGTAACATGAATAACCTTTGCAGTATTAAATTAAACATTGAATAAAAAACTCCATGAAGAGAGAGATATAGTGTTCAATTCAATGTTGTATTCCCAAAGCCTAGTGGTTGGCAAATAATACATGCTCAGGATTATTCTTTGAAGAATAAATGTTTTTATTTCAATAATAGTTACTTTTTTAAAAATTTGGAGATCATCTCACTAAGGTTTTGAGCATTTAAAGTAATAGCTATTTAATTTGTGTGAACAGAGCTAGATTCTGGCTCAGTATATATTTGACTTGATATATTGCCGCAAATACTTCTTTTAAATGTGAAATAGCTATAAAATTCAGGAACTCCTAAAATTTAGGCATTTTATTGGATATTCAAAGCAGGCCCATAAGATTGAAAACATTGCAAGTAGTATGTGACATCATGCTATTCAGTGACAAGTTTAATTGTAAATTATATTATTATAAATAATTGCATTTTATAATGTATTCATACTAAGTTTTCAGAACTAATTGATTAGAAGTAGCATCCTTTGGAAAATTTATATACCTATATATTTTAAGGATAGACACTTCTATGGTTTAGGAATAGTGGATGGATGAATAGATTTAAAAAATCAAAGTTTTGCTGAATATAGGGAAAAATAACTTTTCCATGTGCCCTAGAGTCATAATCTGCTCTGTAGTTCTGTTGTCAGAAAATAAAATGGCAAAGGAATGCTCACATTGGTATGTTCTCATTTTCTCATGTTTGGTCAACTGGATAAAGGTCTTTGTTAATTAAGTGAAAATCCACATTATTTCATCCCAATACCTTTGACTTAAAGTCATACATAAAGCTATGTCAACATTTCGGACACTAAATAAACAAACATCAATTAAAGAAGAAATGCAGAAGTATGCTTCAAAGGTACCCAAGGAAGAAAAACCACTAACCAAGCAGTAGGTCTCCCCAAACAGAATGGTTCAAGCCCAAGAACACGTGTCTCCATGATATTCTATGAAAATAACCAAGCAAACAGGCAAAGGTTTGTGTACATAGCCTCCTATTCACTGTTTATCCCCTTTGACTGAATGTACTTGCCAGGTCTGTTTCTGCCACTGCTGGAAGAATAATGACCATGGGCCCTTGACCTCTGCAGTTTTGGATCTCAAACCACTACTCAAGGTTTCTGTCAATTAATCTTACATTTTGCTTCCTGATTGAGATTATTCAATACTATCAAGAGTAAAAAGAATAATGTCGCTATAGCACTCACATTGTTGGGCAGAGCTCAGGCTATACACAGGTTTTGTTGGGTTAAGTCAGTTTTCTCGGCCATGTTGCAGCCGTATTTCAAGGGGCACAGATGGACCTACCGTATGTCCAAGCTCATGTCAGCAGATGGTGCTCCACTCTGAAAAACAGCCATAATACAAATGGTGAAGTATCTTAGGGAAGTAATAACAGTGTTTATATATTCCCAAAATCTTAAGGAAGAAACCAGAAAATAGTTGAGAATCAGGGAAGATTCATAATCTTTTTTTATAACTTTTTATTATTATAAATTTAAACTGCTGGACCATAGTCATAGTTTTAGCTTTATGGAGCTAAAATTACACATTAATTAATTTCTCCTAGTAAATAATGTTATTGCTAAATGGAATGTGGCATAAAAACAGTAGTCTACATGCATTTTCTAGGTAACAATTACACAAAAGATTATTTCATAGGAATTTGGCCTTATTTGAATAAAAATTAAGTAGCTGTTATATAATTAGTCTTTTATATTTTATACCTCTTTATTAAAACATTATTTTTGAAATTTAAATATGAGTTTGTAACCCAATCAATGAGACAGTGTTAAAAACACATTACTTTAAATTATTTGACAGACTTATAAAGAGGCTCCTAAACCAAAACATATGTAAAAGATGTTGGAAATTTCTAAGTCGCAGTTCAGAATCATTTTCTGTGCCAGCCACTGAGCTGGAAGCCAAGCTATCATCACCAAATAAGGCCTCACGCCTCATCTCAGAGAGGAGCTTACCATCCAGTGGAATCAGGAGACCGTCATACTGTGGCAATAGTAGGGTGCTGAGTTTCAAAATGCATGCCCCTAAATATTTGTTAACATAGAAAACACAGACACCTAAAATTGTATCAGCTGGACACTTGGTTAAATCTCCCTATTGGTTCTTCGTTTTCAACATACGAGATTCGGTTCATGCAGTATACCCATGATTGAGAGGACTAGTTCGTACCCTGACTTAGAGAAGGTCCTTAAGCATTTGTGAGCTTACTGAATCCACATAAAGCTTGATGTGAATCTTTAGGATTAACTTGGAAATGATAGAGCAAAAGATCAGCTATCCTTCCTGGGTGATTTTTCTGAAATAACCTAAAGCTCCAAGACAGGCATACCAAAACTTGGTCATACACTTGTTATAAGCAGCAAAGGAAGTGATTTCTAGTTGTTAGAGGAAAAAAAGGTATCTAAATGTGTGTGTGTAAAACATTACAATGCTTTCTCTATGTAGTTAAAATAGATGTAGTTCTTTTCACAGACAAAAAAATGGGGGATTATCATGAGTTTTTCCCACTGGGTATTTCTCTTAAAGTTATGGTCTAGGAACTAAAATACAATGACTGCCTATTTCAGGAAGGAATTTTAGACAAAAATTTCAAATGGTGAAAAATAAAAAGACAAAAAAGTCTGAAAATTCAAAAGCTCTTATAAAGTCTGTGTGTTGCAGTAAAGGGGGCAGATAATGTAACTCTAAGTAAGGAGTTCAAACGCCATCCTCTTTAGATGCTATTTACCTATACATATCTAGAGTTCAGTTACATTTAAGTTCCAGTCGGAATGGAAAGATTTATTTCCTTCTACACTACGGCCACTAAAATAAATGGAAAAAGACAATGGAAAGCTACCTATAATTCATACTCACTCTATTTAAAACTGGAGCCAGTCTGGGCTAAAATGCATTCGATCTGATTAAACATTCCAGGGCTCTGCGGGAGGATGTAAAACAGGACAGTCTCTGACCTACACTTCGCACGCAACTTCACGAGCTTGGATAGCTCAACCTGATGTAACAACTTTCTTTATTTTCTATTTATCTCAGGCATTTAAAAAAATTTCCTATTCATTTTGTGCAGTCTCATTTAAGTAGGTATGATTAGTAAACACCAATATTTATTGCATGATTTACTTTATTTAATGTTTTCCTTGTCTGTAAAAACAGGGACTGAAATTCTTCCTCATAATTTCTGTGGTGTTATGAATTTGCAACGTAAAGCTCTAATCTCAAATTATCTTGACAGCAAGACTTTATAGTTGGTGTGCATTACTCACAGAGGTTTTTCAGTTTGCAATATGTCCGGACATCTACGTAACTAAACATTTTCTTCCGTGGTCCAGTGTGGGATTGTCAGTTAAACCAGATGAGAGCCCTACGGGCAAACATCTTTGCTCTGTCATGGTATAGATCACTGGGTCTCATACCTGCATGGTATAGATTACTGGGTCTCATACCTGACAACACCAGTATTGTCAGGAAGATTTATTTCAAGTGTGCATCTTGAGCTCCGCCTGAAGAGATTGTGATCCAGTGGTTAACAGTAGGATCCAGGACACATAACCTTATAAGACTCTCCTGAAAGCCTTTCTCATATGCAGAGAGATTTAGGAGTCTACACCATCTAGGGTAGCAAATGCCTAATGGCATGTTTAATGTGTCAGTGCTGTAAGTGCAGTTCAGTCATTTAAATGCATAAAAAATAAGGTGAAATTAAAGCAATATCTTAAATAATGCAACAAAACTCCCCATGTCAGAGTTTAATATCTGAATATTACTGAAGTTTTGGGGGAGAAGAAAATATTTTTAAGCTACTTCATTCAGTTTCCTGCTTTGTGAACATAGTGTATCTTTGGTCATATTTAGAAACATCAAGTTTAATAACAAGATATTAATAAATGTCATGCAACTCAGACATGAGTAACATTTGTAAAAATTCTTAGTTTGCTGAGCAAAGAATGTTTTAGTTCCTTTTCATGTTTTTCATGCTCGCTCTAAGCTATAACTGGCCTGATTAAAATATTTTCCTCAGTATTATTGTCAAGTGGTCAAGGGTCTAGGGAAAGGGAAGAACTGGCCATCTATCAAAATCTATCAAATAAATTTTTGATAAGTTTAAATGCTCATAAGGATATAAATTTAATTTATTATGACATAATCTTGGATGGAGAGAGAACTCTTTGTATCAGGTTTTTAAATTTTAATATACCTTAAGCCAAATATATATGTATATATATGTATATATATATATATATATATATATACACACACACTCACTCACACACACATACACATTAAACAAATATTTTATCTAGTGATAAACAATTTTGAGATTTCCTGGCTGATTTAGCAAAAAATCTTGAAATTTAGCTATTTGCATTTTTTCTCTTTTTTTTTTTTTGGTCTTTTCATGCCTTTTTATTTCCCTGAACATTTATGAAATTATTATTTTGTTGAGTAATTTATTGGGTTTCAAAATATGGCACATGAGCATGTCCTGAATTTGAATTTCCTTCCCTAAAGAACGTCCATGTTACCGACACCAAAGCCTGCATCATTTGCAACATTTATGTCTTGTTGGAAGTCAGAAATTTAACTCTAATTCAAGGAAAATGTACATATATATATAAAAGAATGGAAAAAGAAACAAAAAATGGATTAAATTCACTAATTAATTTAATGAAAGGTGTAAATGGAGGTAAAGAGATACTTAAAAAAAAAACATGTATTGATGAAATTTGTGAGGTTAGGGCCTCAGTGACTGCCCCTTCCGATCCCATTATCTAGTGGCATGTGGTTGTTAGAATGAAATAAGAGGGAGGAAGAGGGGAGAAAAGGGAGGATGGGGCTAATGTTGATTTTTGCTTCAAGCTCAATCTCAAGGACTATAATTTTCATTCCAAAGTATAGGGGAGGCAAATGAGTCTCCATTTAGGTTGCTAACATCTTGAATTTCTGCCACACTTGATGGCTTGGCGGGGGTCGGGTGTCCTCTTGGTCTTTCTACTAAGGACCATAGGCCCAGATAAAGGACCCGGTCCGTTTTCCCGTCAGTTCTGGCTCCTTCATCCGTAGAGAGTTGTAAGTGGATGAGTTTCCCCAGTAACAGAAGTGTCAGTAAGATAATAATATTCATAATATTTTTTTCCTGGAAAAATTATGTGTCCACAGTGCTTCTTTGGTTGTTAATCCTTAAACTCTAAGGCTGAAATACACAGTTTGTATGGACATAAATTCCTTTCCTGACCTACTTTTTCCACCATTGCAGGATTTTGTGACCTTGGAAAATGTTTGGGTGGGGTGTCCTCATTATTTTGAATGCTGAGGAGCATGGCAGTGCCAACCTCTCCCTGCTTTTGCTAATCCTTGTTCCCTCCAGGTGATTATTTTGTTAGTTCTCGATGAATTCATATTTATGTTTCTCTTTTGTGTGAGTGTAGGCACTTTATCATATATCAGAAATAGACATGCTTCTGAATGGACAGCAAATGTCCAAAATTGCAGGGTTAAAGGGGTCACTTTTTAAGTTCAGGTTATCTGTAAAATCTGTTGTTATCCTGTCACCTTTAAAAAATTGGAACAACAATGAGTTTCTACCCTCATATCCATAGAGATTTCTCCAAGAAATAATAATAACAATTTGTAAACTCTAAAAACATTGGTAACGAATGACACAAAATTCCCTTGCTAATTTATGTAAGACTATTAATAAGTATGTTACCTAAATGTGTTTAATCTAAATATATCCTCACACACAACCCATTTAAGAACTAAGAAATCACAAAAGCTTATCTTTTATATAAATACATGGTAACTAGACCACTAAATATGTGCCAAGTCTAGTTAAAACATAATGTGAGTGACTGAGAAAAGTTTATTTTTTGAAAGAGCTTCATGGTGAAGTGACATTTAAACACGAGGAAAAAGTTATCTCCCCAGCTCAAACTGGTGTTACAACTGAATATTTCTAAGAAGGTAAACTGTTAACATTATAATCTCTTTTTAGAGCTATCAGGTCCCTTGAGTTTTCATTGTGTTGATTCCACTGTAGTCATCCAGGCCTGTGATTAAGATCAAAGCCTCAGAGTCACACTGCCCAGGGAGCCAGGCGCAGTTCTGCCACTTTAGTAGATGCTGTGAATGTGAGCATATTATTTAAACATCTCTACTGCAGTTTTCTCAGCTGTATTAAGATAAAAATAACTCTCATTTGTATGGTAACCATCCATCTTAGTTTGCCACGGACGGCCCCCATTTACTCCAGTTGTTCAGAGGTAATTATCACTAGATCCCCGTTCAAACTCAGAAATGTCCCATTTTAGGTGATAAATTATACAGTCTCTTTTCTAATTTGGCTCTTATGAAGATTGTTTAAACTGATCCATAATTAATGGAAGAGCTTAGAGAAATTTTACTGATAAATATAAGATTATTATATTTCTTGTCTATTATAATTCCAATGTAGAGAAACAATTGACAGAAAAATTAAAAAAAAAAGCTGCCCGTGCCCTAGGCAGTATACTGCACAGGGGACGGTGAGTAGCACAGATTTCCAAAATGTCTGTTTTCAAAAAACATCGTTGTGTCTTGTCTCATATACAAATTCCAAAACAATGCAGTTATATCAGGGGGTCCACACTTCAAAACTTTCAAACCACAAGAATAAGAAAATGCAAAAATAGAAAACGATGTTATTGGTAGAAAACATGGATGTCAGTCTTGGTCTCTCAAGAAGATACTATTTTTGCAAATAATATGTTATGTATTAGTCCTAATGAAACTGGTTTTAATTGTTGTGTAAACATTCTCTCCATAAAAATATAAAAGAGAACAGATAGCCAACTTTTAACACCATGAATGGAGGCCTGATATTCAGGTGATAAGCATCAATACACCTCTACTGATACTAAAATATTGAAAAACCCCAGGTGATTCATTTCCACTTTAGTCATCTCAGCCCTACCCCAAGGACTTTGGTCTCACCCAGGATCTAACAACTAAGAGGTTCCTTTCCAGTGCAGCCGCAGCAGCAGGTCCTCAGGACTGTACTCCACCTTAAGGCTGAGATCTTCCTAATGGGAGGTACCTATGCTGTTCCCCTAATAGCGCCCCCCCTAAACGGATGGCATGGGAAGATTGTTTCAAAGCATGATCAGTTAAAGGGGCAGTAAGTCTCCACTCACCATGTAAATTCAGAAGCTTACTTCCTGTGCAAGTTCATGTAGACTCTGCTCTGAAGGTCACTTCAAGCTGAAAAAGGACAGATGGGAACCCTTGGAAATGCTTTCTCTCATTTTCTTTGATAGCATTTTTTAGGGGAGCATCAGGTTTTCCAGAATTATAAGAACATTTTTTTTTTCAGTAACCTCACTTAAAACACAAATCTTATTTTTCAGAATTATTTTAATGTCTAATTTATAATCATACTATGGTAGAGCAAAATCATTTTTATTTGCATAATAACCTGAGCTTTCATTATGGTGATTATGTCAATGAAATTATGTCATTTTCTTTGAAAGAATGTTGGAACGGAATCTTCTTTTCTTTTGAAAAGAATTGTGAATAACAAGTGACACCAGCTACTGTTCCGAGGGGACAGACCTACAGCTCAAACCAGTGATGTTGGGAAGGTCAGGGACTAAGCTGCATGTGTAACAATAACACAGCAATAATGCGAGGAACAGGCCATGAGAGGATCTTGACTCTCCGCAGGGACTGTGCTCAGAGGCCCCACTGCGAAGCACAACAAAAGGGCTTTTCCGCTGCCAACATATTGGGCCTGGGTCTTTTTGTAGTGCTTCATCTCCAGCAATGCTTTGCCAGTGTTTCCTGCGTTTGCAGTCTCAGTGACTGCATAAAAGTAGTAAGCGCAGGCATTTAGAGAAGACACGGGGCTTCAGGAGTGTGGAAAACACCCACAACAAACAAAAATTGTTAATGAGTTTTACGTTTCAATCACGTTTTTATCATAATAAAATGAATATTTTTACTGGTGTAGTATCTGATGTGTAAAAAGAACTAAAATTAATATTCTCTTTTCATGAACATGTACCACATTTAACGTATATTTCAATTTGTTTTTACTACTAGTGGATTATATAAATAAATTTTTATTGCTTGGCATCTTTTGCAGCCTTTCTGCACTGTGTCTGCCTGTTGTTCTCTACATGTTCTGAGACCATTACCCATAAAAAGGCAGTTTTCCTGACCTCCTGCTCCAGGAGGTCTTCTCAGCTGACTGTAGTACTCAGTTATTTTTTTCTTCCCTGAACTCAATGACACTATTGTGGTAGATTGAATAATAGCTCCCTGAACACATCCACATCCTAATCCCTGGAATTTATGAATGTCCCTTTACATGGCAGAATAGTCTTCACTGGTATGAATAAATTTAAGTTCTTGAGATTAGGAGATTATACCTGGATTATCCACATGAGCTCTAAATATAACCACAAATTTGCTTGTATGAGAGAGAGAGAAAAAATTGACACAGAAGAGGAGGAGAAGGCAATGAGATAGATGGATAGGTTGGAGTGAGGTGGTTTTAAGCCAAAGAATGTTACCAGCCCCAGAGGAAGAGGCAAAAACAGATTTTCCATAGAGCACCCAGAGGGCATATGGTCCTGTTTCAGCCCAGTGGTACCAAGTTTGGACTTCTGGCCTCCAAGCCTGTGAGAGAATAAATTTCTGTTGTTTTTAAGTAACAAAGCTCATAGTAACTTGTTAGAGCAACAGGGAATCTAACAACTCTCGATTCACAAACTATATATGTATAGAATTAAGTATCCCTTTTTTAAATACAATTTTTAACAAATCAAACATAGATACATGAAAAAGTTCAAAAACCTTCTGTAAAAATAAATCATCACCTGAGTTCACACAAAGAGATCGTATTTTCAACCAGGTTAAAAGTTACTGTGGTCCCCTTTGGTCCCTCTCAATGACTATCATCTCTCTTCTCCCAGAATGTACCACTCTCCTGGCTTCTAAAACAGTAGATTAATTTTTTTCCTGATTTTGAAGTTTCTATAAATGGAATTATATAATACATTTTATTTTCGCCTGACTTATTTTGCTTAATATTTTGTTTGAGAGATTCATTGACATTGTAATAAGTAGAAGTGGTTCGTCCTTTTTGATTGCTGAGTAGTGCCCATTATAGAAAAGTACCACAATGTGTTTATCCATTCTCTTGTTGATAGACATTTGTGTCATCTCCAGTCATGTGCTATCATGAATAAAGCTGCTATGACCATTCTTGTACATGTATTTTTAGTATATGCCTAGGAATTTAGTTGCTGGGTAATACAGTGTACATATGTTCAAACTGAGCAGATAAAGACAAATTATTTTTTAAAGTGGTTATATTAATTTATTTTTCTTCCAGCAGTATATGAAAATTCTAGATGTTATATATCTTTGCTTAATACTGGAAATAACCAAAAATTTAGGCAGTTTGGTAGCTATATACTAGTATATCGTTGTCGTTTTAATTTGTATCATCTGGATTACCAAAGATTTTGAACCCTCTTTCAAATGTTTCAGTCACTTGGATATCTTCTAGAACAATTATTTCAAGATATTGCCCATTTTTATTTTCATTTACTTTTTTTCTCACTGATTTTTGGGCATTATTTTTACATCTGAATATCAGCCCTGTATAAGTTATCTGAGTTTACAAATCTCTCATTATTTGGCTTGCTTTTTCACACAATTAATGATGATGCATAAATGAAAATTCCAATTCATTATTTCTTTCTTTATGCTTTTTTTCTCTATTTAAGAAAACTTTACCTATCTTGAAGCCATAAAGGTAATCTCCTATATCAATCTCTGTGGGGTTTGTTGTATAGATTTTCAATCTATAATAGATCCACCTTCCAGAAATGACATACAAAGTTATATTTGTACCAACTGAAAGTAAGAGTATTTGTTACTCTGTGTCCTTATCTATGGTGTTTATTTTCTTTTTCTTTATAAAACTGTTATGAAAAGGAAGGGTGAATTCAAGGAACAAGTATAAAGGACCCATGGACAAAGACATCGGTGGGGGAGGATTGAATACAGCAGAGGGGGATGGGAAGGGCAGGGGAGTAATGGGAGAAAAATGGGGACCCCTATAATTGCACAACAATAAAGAATTTTAAAAAAGAAAAGTACTATATTCAGTAGCACTCCACTTTTAAGAAAATGTATTTTTATGCATATGACTTTTTCATTATACATGAAGTAGAGACCATAACTGATACAGTCTGTCAGTTCAAAAATATACATTATGACTTTAAAATCAGGGGAAAATATTCTATTAGCAATGCTAATTTTTTTATGTATCTATTCAGCAAAAGCATCAAAAGTTCTTTAATTGTCACCATTGCTAAAACTTAGTCTTTGGTACTTCTTCTCTGGTTTGAAATACTAGGTGGAAAAGCTGTTTATAAATTATGCAAAATTAAGGCTAAATAAATATTCTTCTATTATTTTTTATACAGAACAGTAACTGTAGAAGATTAAGCAATTACCACTCATGGTAGAATTAGGTAGACATACTTGAGGTTAAATTTAGAAACTTAGCTGCAAAATTATATTTTGCATGGCATTCAAAAGCTGGATTGAAGAGGCAGTAAAATCTCTTATGTTAAGAAACTTGATGTAAAACATGATAAGGGGAAGGGTGCCAATGTGGGCTTAGGAGTGATTTTATCATCTCCCCATGTAAAAGAGAGGGGTTTCCAGAGTTAGAAAAAAACAGAATTTCTTGATCTAGATTCTACAACAAAAGCTCATAAACAGACCTATTATAGATCAAATAAATGAAAAGAAAACGTGGAATGAAAATGACTACCTTCTATAAAATACATAGGCTTCATAAATTATATGTAAGAAAGAAACACTAAATTAAAATAAATAAAGGAGAAGAGATGAGAAAAAAAGCATTGGATTTGAAGAAAGCTTTGGACTTCGATTGTTTTACCTACATTTTCTAAATATTCATAACAGAGAAATGGAAAGAGTAGAAATTCTTTGAAGAATAAAAGAAAAACATCAAAAACTATATGGCTAAAAAGTTGTTTTAAACTTATCTCAAAAAAGACTATTTTCCCCCAAAATGTATTAAGAGAAGAAATATTTGGCAGTGCCCCATGAGCTGACTTTGAATACTATTGTATGTCCAGGGTGTGGAGACATGGAGGTAGTAAGTTTATTATCTAATAAATAATAATTTTAATTGCTTGCTTTAACACACCAGTGTGTGCTAGATAAGAAAAGGGATTATTTTCCATTGTACTCTTTAGAGATAGAGAATTTTAATCAAGAGACTGCACGACTCTCCTAATGTCAAAGATATAGCTTCAAGTTTAGTTATGACACTAGAGAGTGGGCATAGTTCTAGTCGAAATCTAAAAGAAAGTATTACTTGAAACAGTTTCCCTCCCCCAAAATTTAGTTATCTGTTTTAATTTTTATTCTGAGTATCAATTTCAAGCAAACTAGAAATATGCAACTCGAAATTTATTTAGATATGTATGCTTAACCACTCTTCAGAAATTATGTAAATTTCATAGACGTGAGGGTTAGTTGCATGTTGAGAAATGGAAATAATATCAGGAAAGAAGCAAGAGCATATTATAGATAAAATTGGGAAGATTTCAGTTTATGGGGTAGGAGTACAGGGTAGTTTTATAAAATTCTAAAGTGGGAAAAAACAATACTAGACTGGATCTTATCGGTATTTAGTTCAAACCTTTTATTTACAGATGCGGACAGCAAGGCTAAGTGAGACAATATGCTCAAGAGTAAAAAGCTGGCTATAAGAAAGAGATTGTCATTGTGTTTCTGCTACTGATTCTGTGTAGTGAATGTTTTCCATACCGCCACCTTGCTGTTTGCAGTCACAGAGGCGCTCATGCCTGCTGCCTCAGGAAGCCAGGTATAGGTTGCTTGGTGTTAGAAGCCTTTCTGACTAATTGCATTGTTAATTCACATCCTAAATGCTCTACAAGCAAAATGAGGATGCCAATTGAATTTGCTCTTATTACTTTCAGAAAAGGGGGAAAAAAACTAGTCTCTTCTGGTTTTTTTTAATTGTTTTTTTTTTCAAACACAATTGGGTTGAAAATTGAAGACTTTGCCCACCAACTTAAACAATTTTCATTGAATAGGTACAGTCCTCTAGTCTTTTTAATGTGTCCTGGAAGTTTCTAAAATCAATAATACATTTTTAAAGAAATACAAATATTTATTTATGAATACATATGTAAACCTCATAGTGCAAAGATTGCATTTATAAAATTAAAACACATCTCAGTGCCAGTAAAGTAGTATGTTAATAAAAGTTAAGTCCTTATTTTCATTTCTCACAGGAGAAAGTGTGAATTATGAAAGACTGCAGAAATTATATAACTGGTTAAGAATTAAAAACATGGAAAAGTTAGCAAGGCAGGTAAGGCAAAGACTAGAATGAACATAGCTGAGAAGCATGAGGTAGTCATATGATTTTAGACATTACAGGTGTAGCTGTACTGCAGGAGCATAAAGGTCAAGGAGGAAACATCAGGTGTTGGGGCTGAAGAAATAAGTAAAAGGTCCTTAAGGGCACTTCTTGATGTACTTGTAGGCATGGAATTGTCCTAACAGATGGGATATTTATCTGTGAGGGTATGGACCCACTCATTGAATATGGAGGGAGAGTTGAATGAATTCTAGAGTATCAGGGACACTCTGAAGTTGCAGAATCATTTTATGATTATTATCATCGTTACATTTTTTTAAAAATATATTTTAATGATTATGCTATTACAGTTGTCCCATTCCCCCCTTCACTCCCCTCCACCCTGCACACCCTCTCACACCCACATTTCCCCCCTTTAGTTCATGTCAATGTGTCATACTTATAAGTTCTTTAGCTTCTACATTTCCCATACCATTCTTACCCTCCCCCTGTCCATCTTCTACCTACCATGTATGCTACTTATTCTCTGTACCTTTCCTCCTCTCTCTCCCCCTCCCACTCCCCTGTTGATAACCTTCCATGTGATCTCCATTTCTGTGTTTCTGCTCCTGTTCTAGCTGTTTGCTTAGTTTGCTTTTGTTTTTGTTTTAGGTGTGGTTGTTAATATCTGTGAGTTTGCTGTCATTTTCATGTACATGTTTTTTATCTTCTTTTTCTTAGATAAGTCCCCTTACCATTTCATATAATAAGGGCTTGGTGGTGATGAACTCCTTTAACTTGACCTTATCTGAGAAACACTTTATCTGCCCTTCCATTCTAAATGACAGCTTTGCTGGATAGAGCAATCTTGGATGGAGGTCCTTGCCTTTCATGACTTGGAATACTTCTTTCCAGCCCCTTCTTGCATGGAAGGTCTCTTTTGAGAAATCAGCTGACAGTCTGATGGGAACTCCTTTGTAGGTAACTGTCTCCTTTTCTTTTGCTGCTTCTAGAATTCTCTCCTTCATTTTAATGTTGGCTAATGTAATTATGCTGTGCCTTGGTGTGTTCCTCCTTGGGTCCTTTGGGACTCTCTGAGCTTCCTGGACTTCCTTGAAGTCTATTTCCTTGGACAGATTGGGGAAGTTCTCCTTTATTATTTGTTCAAATAATTTTTCCACTTGTTTTTCTTCCTCTTCTCCTTCTGCTACCCCTATAATTCAGATGTTGGGATGTTTAAAGATGTCCTGGAGGTTCCTAAGCCTCTCCTCATTTTTTTTTTGAATTCTGGTTTCTTCCTTGTTTTCTGTTTGTTTGTTTCTTTCTTCCTTCTGGTCCACTCCATTGATTTGAGTCCCAGTTTCCTTCCCATCTCTATTGGTTCTCTGTACATTTTCCTTTATTTCACTTGGTGTAGCCTTCATTTTTTCATCTAATTTGCGAACAAATTCAACCAGTTCTGTAAGCATCCTGATCACCAGTGCTTTGAACTGTGCATCTGATAGGTTGGCTATCTCTTCGTCGCTTAGTTGTATTATTTCTGGAGCTTAGATCCGTTCTTTCATTTGGGCCATTTTTCTTTTTTTGTCTCAACTCACCTGTTACTAGTGAGGGGTGGAGCCTTAGGTGTTCACCAGGGTGGGAAAACCCAGTTGCTGGGTTGTGATGCTATAAGTGTGGGAGGGGTCTGAGAGGGGACAATGGCGCTTGTTCCGCTCTCTGCTGGATTTCAGTCACTTTCCCCGCTTCTCACAAGCAAACTGGGCCCTTCTGGTGCTGATTCCTGTGTGGGTGGGTTTATGTGTGTTCTAGGACCCTGTAGGTCTCTCCAATGAACTGTCCTGGGAGGCTGGGTGTCTCTCGCAGTACCTGAACCCCCACAGGTGTTTTCAGTTGGTGTTTTCAGGCTTTCCCCACGCTGGGTCCCTGGGTTGTGCAGTCTTTCTCGCTCTTCAGTTTCGCCTGGTTTATCTGTTTGACTGTGGGACACTGGTTTGCCAGCTGCCTTGTGCACTGGTGCCCCACCACAATCTGCTTCCTCGCTGGGTCCACTCGCTGCTGTCTTGCACCTGGGGTCTGCCAGCCACAGCTTTTTTTTTTTGCTGAGACCCCTCTCCACCCAGCCACCTGACTCTGCCCTTCCTACTGGTCTGGATGAATGTGTCTACTTTAACTCCTTGGTTGTCAAACTTCCATACTGTTAAATTTTCTGTCAGTACAGGGTGTTTTTTTGTTTCTAAATGTTTGTTGTCCTTTTTTTTGTTGTGCGAGGAGGCACAGTGTGTCTACCTACGCCTCCATCTTGGCCAGAAGTCCCATCAGTAAAATTTTTGAGGAAAAGAAAGTCCATAACATTTGCTAGATTCCTAACGTGCCCCATGGCTTCTAACAAGCACTGAACTAGCAGTTTAGGAAATAGGAATTGACTGCATAGATTTAAAGTATGACAGAAGTGTGTAAAAGACATGGTCGTGCTGAACTTCTGGATGGTAGTTAACTCAGGTAGAAGCTTGAAGCTGATGAGAGAATTCCACCTGATTGTAGGGTAAGGTCAGAGTCTTTGGGTCCCCAGCTCCCTGCGCACAGACTGCTGCACAGAGCCTGTGTTTACACAAATACTACATAAGTGTTTGAACGAAGGAAAAGACTGAAGGCAGGAAGGGCAGTTATCTAGCTCATGCAATTATCCAGGGAGAGATGACAAGAGTCTAGAATTAAAGAGTGATGTTTGTGTAGGATGCAGAAGAAATTTATATTTTGAGACACAGTTTATAGGTAAATCAGTAAGAATCAGCAACTGATTGATTGTGAAGGAGGAATTGAGAATGATTTCCTGTTTTATAGGTTTGATGATGGAGACCAGTGTCATTCTCTACCTCTCTTTAAGAGCAGTTATCTTATCCTGCCTTGTATTATATTACCATAAACATAGTATGTCTACCCTGCAAGACCGTAGGTTTCTAGAAGACATGTTTTATTTTTTTAATTTCTATGGTATTCTCCATAGCAGTTAGGTTAGTGATGTCCAGCTAATGTATGTTCAAAAAGATCTAAAGATTCCACAGAGAGTGTAGTCAAATTTCTAGTATCCTCAGAAATGATGAGCTTTTGTCTTCCATTTTCAAACTTCCTGACAGTTTTTGCCTCACAGTAGTTTTCCATTTCTGGGAGGGAACAGTAGGGACCAGAAATCCCTTATAGACTGGGAGTGAAAAGCAGAGGAGTATGGCTGCACTTTGTAAACAGTGAAGGGAGAGAAGCTGGACAGGCAAAGTTTGGGAGCTCCTACTGGAGATTCAACAAGAGCAGTTTTCTACTGATCTGTTTTACAGTTTGAGTTTTGAATTCATTTGGAAAGTTCTGTTTCTCCATTAGAGAGGGAATTAAACTCTCTGACAAAGAGAAATATGTTTTCACAAACCAGATAGATTTAGAAGGATATTTTCATGGTGGCTGTGTTCTATACGTTGACTATCACTTCAACAATGTGCTAAATTAACACATTACATTCATTTCTTAAAAAGGTGGCCTATTCATGGTTGGGTGAGTCCTGAAAATGGAGAAAAATGGTGTGGTGTATTGGAAAGGACAGTGGTGCTAGAGCCAGAAAGACCTAATTTCAGTTTTCTTCCATTGGTCATTTTTAATTATATGACCTTGAGAAGATGTCTGACCTCTCTGAGGAATATTACCATTAATTTTTGAAAATAGGAATAATGATAACAGCTAATACATTCTGTGCAATATAATATGCCTGTATCTGCTCTAACTGCTTTAATATATTACCTTACTTTGCTTAACAACAAGCCCATGAGATAGATAATATTATCTCCATTTCATGGATTAGTAAACTGAGGCTCCCAAGAATTAAATAGCACTGCTAGATAACTCAAGGAGTAAGTGGCAAGTAGAGTGTTTACTGTGGCTCTCGGGCCTATGCTGTGAATCACTACAGACTTTGTAGGGCTATAATGAAGATAAATGATAATTTATGTAAAATTTAGACAGTAAAATTGGACAAACATTTGATTCGATATCATCATTAATGATAAAAACAAGACAATCAGTCAGCTAGGGTGGTACAGGGACAATTTATAATGTTGGTTCTTTTTAAAAGGAAAAGTTAGTTTTGAACCTCAAATTACTGACTTGCTTATGAGTTTTTGGATCATATTTAGGTACTAGTTAGGGATCACCTGTACCAATAACTGGGGAGAAAGCTTTTGCACACAAGTGTTACAGCTGTGTATAGGGCTTCAGTCCCTCTCCCTGTTTCCAATTCGTACATTTTTGAGACCCTACATTTTTTTGTAAAAAGAGAAGAATTGGGCAAAAGTATATATGTATAATCTTTTATCTTTTCAAGACTTTGTAAAGGAAAACAAGCCCATCTTTTGTAGGATTTTGAAATTTTTGTCAGATGGTTTCAAATAAAAATCAATAAAAAATTGACACATTAATGTATATATTTTCAAAACCATTCTACTAATCACACATTGATATTCATTCAACCCTAAACCACATATTTAAAGTAAATTTTAGCCTTAAATCCCAAAACAACACTGAAGCCTTTATGATCATAAAATAGGGTGATGATGTAGGGAATAATAAGGAAGGGGCTCTGCTAGAAAAGGTGGACAAGGATATCCTCCTGGACAAGGTGCCAGTTGAGATCTGAATCCTAAGTAGGAGGCAACCTAGGTTAAGTTCCTCGGCAGCTGCCCTGGTCCTGCAGCAAGTTTGGTGTGTTCAGCAGACAAATTTGAGACTTTTTGAGTAAGTGTTTCTGGAAGGAACAATTTTTATTCCTAGACATTTTTGTTTTTAATAGGAAATTCACATATTTCTTATGTGTGTTTAATTTTGAAAACCACTGTTACACTCAGGAAAAAGTGAAGGAGACCAAGTCCTCCAGGTGAGTGTGTTCTCATACTCCACAAAGGGCTTGAGAGCATGAACTTCGGGTCACACAGGCTTACATTCAAAGCTAGGGAAAGTTACCCAAGATTGCTCTTCAGTTTTTTTCATATTCTTAAAGCAGAAAACAATAGGATCTAGCACATAGAATTGGTATGAGATTAATTTACTATCTTAGTAAATTGATGGGTACTTTATATTCTCAAGAAATATTAGAAACTGTAAGTGGTAATTTAAGAGAGGCAGACAGGATAAAGATTAAGGAGAGTTGTATTTTTAATTATTTACTTTTGTGTTTGAAATAAAAAATTACTTCTTGCCAGTATTTTAAAACATCATTAACTATTTTTATTGGTACCTCGGTTGTATTTCAATACAAATTAGATGTCAGTTCAACAGACTTTATTTAGCAGGACTAGCTCAGCAAACAACTGCAGAGTGGTGCCCTAAAGCTGTGACAGTGCAGATATCCGTTTTAAAATCGAAACGCCCATCTTGACAGAGAGGCTAAAAATTATGAGCAATAGCCGCTATTCTCCAGGTGTTTTGCCCTGATTTTTCTCTTTAATTAGCATAATTGTGTCATGAGAAAGATATTATTTCTATCATTCAGGTAAGGGAACTTAAGCATTAATGATTTAAGTAATTTGCCTAAAGCCACATAGCTAGTTAGATGCAGTGCCCAGATTTAAGCATAAATCTCTCTGTCTTCAAACACCAGACTATATTCCGGAAAAATTCATTAGGGTAAAAATCAGCCACAAAGTTTCATTTTAATTACCTGTAAGTGTGGGGTGAAAATGATTTTTGGACTTTAATTGTACTCGCTTAAATTGATTTTCTATTTGGATATTAAAAGACAATCTTGGCTATTTTTACATTTAATATTATAAGTAGGAAAGTTTACACAGTTATAAAATTAGGGAGATACAACTTGCATGCCTCTTGGATGAAGAGAAAACAAAAGCGAATTCCTAACTAGAAACCTGTTATCTGTTTTCCTGGATTTAGGGCATATAGTGGCTTGTTTGATTTAAGTTAATCTTGCTAAGTCACTTGAATTGTGTAATATGAAATCCTCAAATAACACCATCCCAACTATCTACACCTGTCACTTTGCCTCATAAAATATGTTTTGCCTTTTTGAGATTCAAGGATTAATATGGCTATAAATCAGTAGAACGAAACTTCTTTCTGTGTTGAAAAGGCAACTGGGAGCTGTTAATACTCAGGTCAAACTTTGGTTCCTACTAGCATGTCACTTCCTCTTTGAGTTACAGTGCATTTCCACCGAAAGATTTTATTTTACCCTGATATATTAAAGAAAGTCTTGGCAAACACTTACCTCATGGAGGCAATAGCATTTTGTAAAATAAGTAAGCTTTGAGTTCATATTCTGCTATTCTCCTTGAAGTGCATGCAGGAATGATAAATACTATGTTTCCAGAGCAAGAGCAGAAATGTGCAGCACTGATCTCCCCATTTGAAAGATTGAGCGTTGCTGCATCCACTCCATCTTAAAATATCATCATGTGATATTTGGAAACAAATGGTTTCCCAACTCAGGATAAAAAAGAAGAAGAAGAAGAAGAGAAATGGCTTGCATATGCATTGAAAGCCATTGTATATAGGATGAGTTTTGGGCTTTTCAAAGCTGCAGAAAACAAGGCTGGATCCTTTGTGTTTCTCTTGAAAGAATCAAAGGGAAGCTCTAAAGCTATGTAAAGAGGCACACTCCCAATGGCTCTGTTTAAATTTCCTCTCCAGCAGCTGAGCAGGGCAGAGTCACTGACCTTGTAGTTTAGACAATGTGAGGGGAGAGAGAGACAAGAAAAAAGAATAAAAGGGGGCTTCTGCATTGAACAACTGACGAAGCGCTTCAAGTAAAATGAACATGTCTCCACTGTCCCCTACATTTCCCCAAACTTGTTTCTTTGCTTTGAAGCCAAATGCAGTAACTAGGCTAAACAATGAGTTATGTTGACTTAAAAAAATGTTTAGATAAAATAGCTGTCTCTTTAAGAAAACATCTCTGTATTGCTTCATGCATAAAGCCTAGTTCTTTAGATTTGAGATTTTATGGTATATAGTTTATTATATTTTTCCTGTGTGCAAATGAAAAGCAGTTTAAGAATGTATTAAGCAAAAGCAGAGTTCAAGAATTTTGGTTGGTGGGGGGAACGGGGTTAAATTCCAAATAGTCTGTCTTACTGAAAGTTGTGGGTGGCCTCCCATCCTTGCAAAAGAATCTAGTGATCAAAAAATATTGGCAATATATTGCCCTGGCTGGTGTAGCTCAGTGGATTGAGCGCGGGCCTGTGAACCGAAGGATCGAGGTTCGATTCCCAGTCAGGGCACATGCCTGGGTTGCCAGGCCAGTTCCCGGCAGGGGACATACAAGAGGCAACCGCACATTGACGTTTCTCTCCCTCTCTCCTTCCCTTCCTCTCTAAATATAAATAAATAAAATCTAAAAGAAAAAAAAAAAGTACTTAAAAAAAATCTTTAAAAAAAAATATTGGCAATATATAGTTGTTTTTCAGTTAATGATCATTAATATTTCTTTTCTTGTCTAGTTCAGCATTTTGTTATGTGCAGTGCAACAGACTCCTGTATGAGACTATATTTAAGCCATAAAGGCCTGTCGAGAAAGTTTGCACTGCCTGATTCTTGGTTAAAGAGTAATTATAAGTTTTATAACTGACAGAATATTGAATGGAGCCATCAGTAATATCAGACTGTTACTTTTATTTGAACACATTGTGAAGGAGAATTTTGAGTTGCATTTTTTCCAAGATTTTTGTCTATTCATACCTATCTTTTACAGACATCTTATAGTTTAGTTATACAAATATTTTATTCTACTTTATTCACTTACTGCTGTATCATAAAATAACACCCTTGAGATTGCATTGTTAGCAGAATTCTTTCTAACAAACTTGTAAGTGATACTTTCTCATAATTTTTTGTTGGCCCCTCAAGCAACTTTGGGAAAATTCAGCCACTTTGGTTTGTTATACAAGGAGTTTGCACTTTTGCATATGGCTTATGTGCAGTTCAGAAAGTTTGTATTTTTTGCATGTTGGTTGACTTCTGCTTAGAAAAGATTACTCAAATCCATTTCTTTTATCAACTATGAAACTAATCATACTTGAATCTTCCACATAAGGATCTCTACACAAGCCCTTTCCACTCCCTAGAAAGTATGTGTATCTCTTTATTAACTCATATGTATCCCTCAAGTCACAGCTTGTGTGATACTTCCTCACAGAAGCTTTTCTGACCCCTGATATGGAGCAGCTGCCCTTGTCTTGAACTCTTACCTTGTCTTATACAATACTTTGCGCATTTATTACTGTGATTATTAGTTTAATAGAGTGGCTCAACTAACATTTGTTGAATATTGAAATCAGGTCAAGCACTTCCTTCTGTCTAAGATTTTAGTGTTATTTCCAGAAAAACTTCCTCAGTTATCTCCCTTCATTAATGTTCCCTTAATTTCCTGAGTCATCTTCCCAAATTGCAGTTGTTTATGTACCTCCATTCTAGACTGTTTACTCTGAGGGGAGAGACCAAGAATTTTCATCTTTTTGCCTGGTTCCTGGCTCATATACTATCTGTTGAATGAATGAGTAAATATATACTGCTTAAAGAATATTTTAATTTGTGTAGAGCCTGCTACCTTAAATAAAATGTAAGCTTTACGTTGTAGAAAACTGTGGAATGAAGTGTCAGAAAACTTCATGGGGGAGAAATGGCATAATAGACTTTAACTCAGCACATGGAATTTTCTACAACTCTTGCTATAATCAAGTACTCTGAGTAGAAGTTTCTACTGGAAGCCACAATGTATGCAAAGGAAGTTTTATCGAAAGCATGGAAAACCAACCAATAGTATAAATTGTGTGATAGACAAGTGTTAAATGCTACCGTAAGAATCTTTCCAAGTAATGGTTTAGTGCAGTCACCTCGAAGTTCAGAGTGGGGCACGGAGTCTGTTGTACTCGGTGCTCCGGGGTTTTGCCGGCGTTATGCAGCACAGCAACTGCAGCCCATCACTTTGCCCGCCGCACACGTGTGCTCTGAGGTACTGTCTCCCTGTCTTTAAGTTTCTATGTCTTACCACCCATGGACTTGCAGTATTAATATTTTAAAATGTTTCCTCCTAGCTTATTTTCTGTGAATAATTTTTAGCAACTGCTTTCATACTGAATATAGCCTATCTTTAAAACTTAACAACCTGAGAAAATGTTTTTCATATCTCCAAGTCTTTACATAAACAATTGTAATGACTGCAAATATTATATTTAGTAGAAGTACACTCATTTACACCATTCCATTCTCAAGCTCCAATTGTTATTATATCTGTCTCCTTTTTTTTTTGGCCTCTCTGTTAGGTTTCTTCTTTTATTTTGCTGACAGCCTTGGAACTACTATTCTCACCTTTGACACACTGTTTTGATCACTTTGCCTCAAAGCAGCTTTTCCAGAAGTGTCAAGAGCTCTGGAGAGGTCAGGTGAAGTGTTTTCTCCTCTACAAGTTTATCTCCCTTCTTTACACATCAAGTGGACACTCTGAAACCAAGGCCTTCCTGACAGTAGGGATGCTCATCCATGCTGTCCTCTGCAGCTTAGCAATAGGTTCAGATTTGGTTCTACTTTCCAGAATTTACTTCCTTCCACTTCTGAGACTCTCAAGACATTTCAGCTATATTCCCTGATTGTATATTCTTTACACTCTGAGATAGAATCCAGCACCACTTCCCTCATAAGTTGCCAAACATTGGTACCAGACATTTTTGATGTCTGCCTTTAGGCCTCCCAGGTGAGTTTAGAGGATGGGAAGTTGGAATTTATAATTGTCTAGTTTATTGAACCATGCAACACAAATAGAATAACTTCAGGTACGGGGGCAGAAAAACTGGTTTTGGCTTAGCTTCATTTTTTTTTTCCAGAAAAGACACAGTTATGTTACTGTGGTCATATTTCTAAGATAGGTTTTTAAACAGACCTTTTCTTCCTATCAGGTTTATAGTAATGTGGAGGATTATAGTAGCTTTACAGATATTCTGTAACAGTAGATAATACTTGTAAAGTATGAAAGAGGAATTATTTTCATGGACACTTTTATTGGTGCAGGGAACATTAGCAATCATTCTGATTAATACATAATTTCATTCTTTCTTTTGTTTTGTAGATTGAAAATCTAAAGGGGGGATGGAGGGTCGAAGGGAGTGATAGCAGGAAGAGGTGAACCAAGTCTTGTATCAACAAATAATGAAGACAGAACTTCATCCACAGGTGGCTAATTCCAAAATAGGGCTCCCTACTTCATCTTTTAATAGTAATAAAATATTATCATAAACGCCCAGATTTTTGAAACTTGATAGCATTTTTTCTCATTTTATTGGCTCATGCTCATAATTTTTAATTTACCAAGATTAAAAAATTATAAAACAATATAGCAGAAAAAAGGTAGAATGAACAAAAATCTTCATCTCGTATTCAGAGACAGTTCAGCTGTAAAACTTTACAGAAGGGAGAGTGAGTCTTAGCAAGTCATGCAGGGTATTTCCCCACTGCCACATCTATGGCATTGTAGACCATTTCAAATGACCTTCCACTTTCAGACAGTCTTTAAGAGAAGAGAAAACCACAAAGGGAAATTGAGCAAATATCAGCAGACCTGAGAGCTGACCTCATCTAGAGAATCAAGGAAGTCTTTATGACGCAGTTGGATTTAAATTGCATTGAAGTTATGAGTAGGAGTTAGAAGCAGGAAGAATTCTTTCCACACTTGAAATAACATGCACAAAAGCCCTGAGGCAGAAATGAGGAAGGCAGGTAGTTTGAAGATATGAAAAGAAAATCAGATGGGTGAGAATACAAAGAAAATAAGCAAATATTCCGTATTGATTGAGATTTTCTAATGAGGTCATCATGGCAGGCCTTAAAGGCCATGTTAAGAACTTCGAATTTTGTCCTAAAAATAATGAAAAGCCATTCAAGACAAGATAAGGAGCTTAAAAGTAGAGTGATTATCTAACATCCATACCATGAATCTTCTGAATGCAAAGGCAGCACTGTTTGCTGGGAAAAACAGCCACAAACTGGGCTGCTGGGCTGTCTATAGCACAGCAGGATGAAACTCATCCTTCTAAGCTTCTGCATAGAGGCTAATTTTCCCTCTGATGCAGTGCCTGGCAGGTACATTCTGTGTTCACTGTTGCCTTTCCCAGGCCAGGCTCACTAAATAGAACTGTTTCCCTTAGTCTTTCTTTCACCCATTTGGCATTTGGCTTCCACCTCACTCATTGTACCTGTCCATGAAAAACACATAGAAGTGGAACCTTTATTCTCAGCCATGAAGCTCTGCCTGACTCTCCCAGCTCACACTCATGTAGCCCTTCTCAGACTTGTTATGACAGTTTAGTGAGAATAGCATCCCTGAGAATTTTATCATTAAGTTGGAGTGTAGTCTCCCTAGCCCCCCTTGCCTCAGCCCACAAGCTGACAAAGAAAATTTGAAAGGCTCAGGCATTTTTGTGCCACATTTAACACTGCATAGACTCATGTTCAGGGAAAGAACATGGTAGCAACCCAACAATTAAGTATAGAAGTTGTCTCATCCAAGTGAGCTCACAGATTGCGAAACTCACCTTGCTTTGAATCCTGAATCTCGCCTCTTCCTTCTGGCACTACTGTGTGATCTTTGTTGCATTGTTCAAATTAGTTGAACTTTATTTCCTTTACATGTAGCACAGGAATAATATTAAGGTCTAACACCAAAGCTTTGACTATAAATGAAATAAAATAATTTTATAAAGTACTTAGAACAGTATTCCTACTGGAAACCCCACAAGTGGTAGATATTTGGAACTATGTATTTTTAAGCAAATATGGTTTTAACAGCATGCCTTCTGTGCTCTCTTTGCCTTAGGAATTAGGAGCTGTTGTTTCAGTCTCTTGAAGCTTCAGTGCTCTTGTTTTTATCTGCCTGTTTGCCCTAAAAGGTCAGGTGAAGTTCAGTTTTTAACCCAGTTTGAAAATAGTGAGCCTCAGGGAGAGGATGGGTCATTTCAGCACACCCTACTTAAAATTCTTCCAAGATAAGATATCCAGAAGAGGAAATTATTCGGTGGGTAGTGATATGTCTAAAATAAAAGATATCCTAAGGATTAACTTTGAAATCTGTATATGTATATTCTGCCTGGGAGAGAGCTGAGGTTCACGTTGAGAACTTCACGGGGGTCTGGGCAAAAAGAATGCAGTCATGTGACACATAATGGTGGAAGTTTCAGTCAAAGACACACCGTATATCACAGTGTTCCCATAAGATTATAATGGATTATAAACAAACCTTTGTGATTTTGAAAGAAAAGGCTGGGTCTACATGCACACTCATCACATTCACATGCACTCCTATGCTCAAAATCACTTCTCTGCCTTCCTCTCTCCCTTCCTTTCCTCCTTTTCTATCCTCCCTCTCCTCCCCTTCTCTCTTACATTATTTCGCATCTCAAGCTTTACCTCTCTGGGTCTGTTTGGACCTCCGCTCTCCCTTTCTCTCCCCTTTTCTTCCTCGTTTGTCTTTCTTTATCCCTCCCTCCTGACATCTACTCTCCCTCCCAGGGTGCCTGCCTCCACAGCCCTCCCCTTGCACCAGCAGTATTTGTGAGTGGGCTTGTACAGCTTTTACTGTGTCTTTTCTGTTTAGACGCACAGATGCTATCATACTACAATTGCCTAAAGTATTCAGTACAATAATCTGTTGCATGGGTTTGTAGCCTAGGAGCACTAGGCTATACCATATAGCCATGTGTGCACAATGGCAAAATCACCTAAAAACTCATTTCTCAGAACATATCTCCATCATTAAGTAAAGCATGACTGTAACAGAAAGTAAGGTAAGATTTGGAATTGTCATGAAGTCTTGGTATTTTCATATTCGTGTCTTCTTATTAGAGCAAAATATCTAGCCTGCTGTGATAAGAGCTCAATAAATGTGTATTGAATACATAAATTAATAGCACAACATGAATTTTAAATATTAATGAGTTACTATTGCATATTTTTCTAATAGACTGATGGGAGTTGGTTTTCAGTCGAGTAATCTTTTATCTATTTTTCAAATTTATAAAAGGCCAAAGATAATTTAGTATTCAGAGCAAATGAGCTCCCCTTCTCAGCAGTTTGAGATATATATTATTCATAAAAAGAGAACCCTAGGCTCTTCACCCTCCTTCACCAAGATCACATTTCTGAGCATGTGATGAGCTCTTTTGACTTAGGTCACCTCAAATATTAAGATCACTGACTGACTTAACAGAGAACAAAGGTTAGTTCTTAATGTGGTTAGGGATAAAGAGCAATTTATAGACAACATATATTACTATATATTAAACTACGTTGTAATTGTTACAGCAACATATTGACTATCTTCAGTTGGACCCCAAAGCTTATATCGCTATATTTTGGGAAAATGTATTGTTCTCCTAGCTTGGTTAAATTCTCAAGGCTCACAATAATTTCTATCACAAAGAAAAGTCCATGTCAATACATGAATTTCAGGTACGCATATTAAGCTGCAGATTTTCCCTCAGGGATCATTGGCATGGGAAGCATTGCAGTAATTTTCCAGCGTACAAGTCTACAATAATGTAGATTTCAGGATAGAAGCATGCAGTATTTTTTTAATCATGTTTACCAGGAGATTTTCCCAGGGACTTAGAGACCTACACTGCCCTTTTGGGGCCGCTACGTTTTCTAATACCACATACTCTCAGCCAAAGTTCCTTCCAATCAGCTGAGCATGTCCTGAGAAATCGCACAACTAGTTGTACTTCCAATGTTGTAAAAAATTTGACATCATCACTAACATTTAAAGAACTGTAACACAGCACCAGTCTTTTCGCTTGTCTAGATGAGAAACCAGTCATTGGGATTTCCTTCTCTCACTGTGGCCACATCATTAAATCAGTTATTTTCTCTAACCCCGACCAAATCATTGACTCATTCATTGACATAAGTTGGATCTACAAACTAAAATGATAGAATCTTTAGTCATTCTTTTTATAGAGAGATAAAAATTCTCAATGCTTTGAACTCATCTCTTAATTAAAAAAAAAAAAAGTTTGTTTCTTTTCCCAAGCCCCAAAGTTCAATTATGGCTAACTAACAGCAATTTAAATAGCATTTTAACTAAATAGCTTTGGCTTCTAGGCTTCCAACAGGGGCACTTCTAAAGTAAATCTTCCTTGGTTAACAGCTGTCAACTGTCAATAAGCTAAAGGTAATTAAATATGAAGGTAGCTTTATGGCTCAGAAAAATAGATAAAAATCCTTGGACCAGAAAGGTCTTAAGTTAATGCAGTTATTGTTCCCTGTAGTATTTGAATTAATGCAAGAAATTGATTATTTTCTAATGAAACAGTTAAAGAGGAGAACTGCAATTGTTTGTTACTTGCAAGTCAAATTCAGTCGAGGCTATTTCCCCTGCTAAGATCACACTCTTGGTTTTACTTCATTATAGATTAGAAAGAAAAGGAAAAAAGAAAAAAAGTGTTTTTTTTAAAATGCCCAAAGTAATCAAGTCATGGTAGAATGGGTGAGAAGATGATAGTTGGGAGCTGTGAACACCCAAAGATGTATCAGTTAGTAAGGGTTTCAGGGAGAGAAAATGAAAACTTCAATGTTTCTAAGAAATGCAAGGATTTTTTTTTTAATACTCGATAACAGAAGTAGTCCAGTTGTAGAGCAGTTCAAGTGTTATATCAGAACTTAAATTATTTCTTAAAGAACCGAGCTTTCTTCTAAATTTCTGCTAGCAATCTTCTTGGTAGCTACAACTGCTACAAGTACAATATGCTTACATACCAATATCCAGAGGTAGAAAAAAACACCTCTTTTTTCATGCCCTTTTTTAAAATCCCAGGAACCTCTTCGATACCCCTGCAGAAGGCTTCTCTTTAAATCTTACTAACCGTAACTGATCACAGGGCCACATTTAAACAATTCACTGGCTAGGGGGCCCAGACCAGCTCTGCCAACAAGGGAGAAAAGGGTAATATTGTGAGACAAAGGGTCAACAGTGTCTCCTGCTGAGGGGAGCACACATTGATCCTCCATTGTGTGCTGGTGGGCCATCCTTTGAGACATCTTTTAATACAACCAATGTATAGAGGAGGAAATTGAAACTGGGAAAAGTGAGGTAGCTTTCTTAAAGTAGTGTACTTAGTAAGTGATAAAGCTGGGATTTCAACTCAGAATTATCTGGCTCAAATCTGTAATCTCTCCACAATATCACATTGTTGCCTCTACGTCATGACTCACTTTCAGGTTCAATTACAGAGCTTCCATCTTTGGATCTAACAATCAATGCATCTCTATGCTTTGCTTTTCACTTCAGATAAGGTCTCCAGATAGGTCTTCAAACCTATCTACTTACTCTCAGGGCTTCACATAATTCATGCGAAGAATTGGAAATCTCTACCTGCAGATTTGATATTTTTATTGCAAATTGGTCATCTAATTTTATATGTTCATAGGATAGGTCTGCTTTGATTTAAATGTAAACTATCAACACTCAAGTAATCTCTCTACCAAGGAAATTTTGAATTTCCCAAATATAGTAAAGTCATGTTCACGTATTTCTCCTCTTTTTTGTTTACAGCTTTGGGAGTGGGCATTTATATCTTCCATTTACCCCCAAACCAACTTCATATAAAATCATTTCTAATCTTTTACATGTCCCTCACATCAACTCTTTCTTTTCACTTCTAGCATATCAGGTCTGTATCAACATCATATCTGGAACAGCATCTCATAGTTTTCCAGTCTCACAAACTCCAAAATTGTCCTGCACATGAAAAAAAATTACTTCCTTTAAAATTGACTTCATTATTTTACTCTGTTGCTCAAATAATTTGAGTAGATTATTCTACATGTAAAATAAATGAAATATTAAATATATTAACAAATATAAGTCAGGAAATTTAGTCCTCCATATTTTCTCCCTGTGTAAGGAATTATTATTATTATTTTGCTGGCAGAAGCTTGATGTCTTGTGCTAAGACATAATAACAGATAACCTATGTCCTTTGAGAATAGGCACTCTTTAAAGCATATGATGTGTATTAACAACTACACCTCATAACACCTCTATGATGTAGGTATTGTTACCATCCTGACCTTACTAATGAAGACACTGGAGCAGAGGGATAAAGACACTTGCCAAGCACACATAGAACTGAAACAGCAGAGCCAGGATTCTGACCTCAGTGGTTGGTCCCCAGGCCTTGAACTCAGTCACATTTTACTTCTTTAGTATACGTATTTTACTGGAGAGTCATTTATTAAAGAAGTATTTAGTGAACATCTACTCTGTACTCTAAGCTATAATCTACCTGATGCTTTACAGAAAAATTACACAACCATGAATCTGCTCCATAGGACGAAAAGCAAGTTTTTAAAAATACCCTGGATTTTTAGGCAAAGTCAAGGAAACCTGTGACTTATCCAGCCTTTGAGGGACATTTGTTAGATTCTACATTTACTCTCGTGTTCTGAGCTCGTGGATTTTTTTCGTATTTCAGTAATAACCTCTGGTTTAGCAGGGGCTGGCATTTTTCCTGATGACATCCCACCACACTTTCCAGCTGTCCTCCCAAAGGAAGCTTTTCCAGTTTCTGGGCCAGTGGCACAACTACCGCCAACTGCATCACCTGTCTGTGTGACTTGGCAAGGCTCAGTAACTGGGCTGGCACGCCTGCACGGCGCTCAACAGCTCAAACCCCTACTTCCTAAGATCTGTGGTCTAGTCTCTTGTTTCAATGATCTTTCAGTGTCTTTTGTTCTTGTTTACTTTTGTGATTGACTTCTCAAGATTCTTCTGAAATATTTTTTCTAACTTTTTAATAATTTCACATAAAACATTCTGTATTTTATCATCATATGGCAAGTATATTAGAGCATATATTTTAAGGCCATGTGTTAGTAAGTGCAGGGATCTAGATCCTTAAATTAAAAAAAAGGAAAAAAGTAGGAAAATATATACTTCATCTAATTCTGTATCTTCTTCTTATAACTAATGATTGAAACTGATAATACTAACAGTAATAATTAGAGTTTGTTGAATAGTTTCTCTGCCAATCATTTCAAATGTTTACATGTATAAAATCAGTTATTTTTTATGAAAATTCTTGGCACAAGGTACTTATTGTTGTTTCTTAAAAATGAGGAAACTATGGCACGGAGAAGTTAAGTGACTTGTGCAATGTAATAGGAAGTTAGACTCCACAGCCTGGCTTCATAACCACTATGTTATGCTCACAGCATTTTCAGATTATCGGCTAGATATAAAACTACCTGAAGGATGTTACAGCAGACCTCCTGAACCAGTGTTCCTAGAAAACAAGTTAAATGTGTGACTTCTCCATCTTCACATAGAAGATGTGGCCCAGGTGCTGACAGAATGTAATTCATGGTCTCCCACAAGAATTCTTAACAATCTCTAGTTTTCGTTTAAGTCAAATCACAGCCCTATTGGAATTTCTAGAAAGGTAGTTGTGATTCAATGACTAAAAGAAATAGTTCATCATTGAAACAGTAATCCCAGTCAGCAAACTTTTGTACAGTTTTTCACTCTTTTAATGTCATAATCTAAAGAACAAAGAAAACCTGAATTATTTGAATGGAAAAGTCTTAAGTTGTACAAAAGAGCATTTTGACTGGAAAGAAAATTGAGTCTGCTATAACTGTTACTGATTTTTGTATTGTCATAATGCATTCATCATCTTCAAAGTTCAGGTATACAGGTACATGTTTTATGTAAAAGAAGTTAAATGAACATGAGTCACTGATCACTGACAAATTGAAATCCAAAAACTCAGAACATCTGACAATTCATTATTTTTCCTTTTGTAATATATACATAAACATTTAAATGGCATTGCCTTCTGAATGAGGTATAATGGGAAAAATAGGTTTCTTTTCAAGAAATTTATAGAAAAATATGTTAAACTGGCAAGAATTATGTTGAAGAAGTAAGGTAAATATTTAGAGTAAATAATAATCCTAAAATGATGTGGTGAGTCCAACAATAAAACATTAGGACAGATATGGAAGACATTCACACTGCTATTGTTTGTTTGCTGGGCTTTTTTGTTGTTCAATCTGCTATCTTACTGTGTTTTTTTGTTTTTTTTAGACTAGTGAAAGTAAGACTGTTTTCACTAGTCTTGAACGGATGACAGCCAAAAATAAAACTGAATTGAGATTCTTGCAAAAAGTGAATAATTTTGTAATCAAGTATCATCACCATAAACTTTAACATTGAGTTTATTGATTTATGTTTTACTTCAGAGGCATTAAATAAAAATACCCACCGATACACCCTATTTTAAAATTAATTTATTATTTTAGGAAGAAAATGCATCTTTACTTTCTTGGCAAGGTTTTGTGTAAGATAAATTTTGTTAAAATAATAGAATCATAGAACCAAGATACAACGCTCTACTTTCACTGTGGTGTTCACTATTTCAGAGCTTCGAGAAACCAAGACATCTGAATACTTCAGCCTATCCCACCACCCTTTAGACTATAGGATATTGTTAATGGATGAAGATCAGGACCGGATATATGTGGGCAGCAAAGATCACATTCTTTCCTTGAATATTAACAATATAAGTCAAGAAGCTTTGAGTGTAAGTTTAGTACTTTTATGAGGGCAATGTTGACCTCCCTACATGCTTTTTTTCTTTAAAACTTTCAAATATGATGGAAAAATTATGCATTTCATTATAACAGTAGAAAATACTAGCTGCATGCTAATAAATAATTGGAGGTTGGTACTTATTTAATGGACTGAAAATAAATGCAATTCAATTCTTTGTCTAGTTTCATAGGTTTTAATGTGTAAAACCCAAAGTTCAATGAGAAAACATTTCCTGTGCATATGAATATTAGAAGAAAAAAGGAGAGGTATAGAGTATAGCATGAAAAAATGATCAAATTAAATGAAGACCTTCTTTGTCATCTGATATAATCCAAGAAGGCCTTGGGAGGAACACAATTATTAAATGCACTGTTCTTCAAACAAGTGTGGCCCATATTTATTAATTCTCTTGTACAACAGGGAAATAAATTGAGCTTCACTGGTGTAAAGAAATAAAAATAGATTAATTATAAATTTATTACAACAAGGAGATTTCTGAACTTGTTGTTGTAAGAATGGTCAGTGGATAATTAAAAAAAAATTATCATCACCACCAGGCCTGACCCAAGGCTACAGTGGCTTGGAATGCTAGTACAGTGTTTCAGAGCAGGAATCTCTTGGATTTTATCCCAGTTATTTTAACTGTTGATGTACCTAGGGGCCCATTTTAAGTAAATCTACCAGCCTGGTTGTGTTTTTTATTCAAAATAATATTAAACTGAGGTTGCAATTTAAATGTAAATTCATTGTGATATAAACAGTTGGGAGAAGTGTACTATAAATCAAAAAAGGGGAAATATATATTACATTGTGCACATTAATAATGACCTCATTTTATAAAATATCAAACTATTAGTAAATGGCACACATTGAAAGGCTTTTGTTAAAAGAAAAATTGATGGGAGGAATAAAATAATAAGTTCGAGAATAAAATAATAAAATATTAATTTAAGTGTATAAAATGAAAAAAGATAGGATATTGAAAAATAAATATAGAAATACCTTAAAGAAATCTGTTACTGTAATGTAAATGAAGAACATTGAGTTGTCACATGCACTGTGAGATTTATACAATCTTTATTTTCCTTTCTGAGCAGGTTTTCTGGCCGGCATCTACAATCAAAGTTGAAGAGTGCAAAATGGCTGGCAAAGATCCCACAGTGAGTGATTTAAAAAAAAAAAAACAAAACCAAACTTAAATATTTGGTCTTCAAATCCATGTACCTTGAGTGCAGCCAAGAGTGAGACAACGGGTGTTGGTGTTTCAAATCCTCTGCTAGACACATGGTAAAAAATGTAAATACAAAAAGAGTGGAACTCTTAAACACTGTAATTTAGGAATGCCTGACTGGGTAAAAATTTCCTGACTTGCTTTCGTTATTGTACCCTGACACTTTTCATGATGGATTTCAGTAATAACCCCTGTTCCAAGTGGATCCAACCTGTGGAATTCTCAGCAGGCTGCTGAAATAATGATAATGCAAGAATCTGGATCAACTCCCAGATACCATGTGGGCTTTTCCAAAGAAAGGTTCTCAGCAAAAAGGTTATGGCCAGCAAGCACCTTTCAGAGACATAAATCACTGTGATGACAGATAGCTTTGTTCATTAAAAATAACCATAGAAACAAAAATTAAGGAAGGTGTAAATATCAATAAATTTTCAGTAATTGTGTTCCTTGAGGTAGGATTTCATGTAGAGTCAAGGAATACATCTATATTGATTTCTTCTAATGACTTGCTGAAACTGGCAGAGATTCTTGAATATTACAAGAGAAACACATGGAGCAGATCCTTGATGTGCACAAGTCATTCAATGTTTGTAATGAAGCATATGTCATTTCACCTTCTTATCTAAAATCATGAAAAATATCATAATGAATTCAAGTATCAAAATCACTCATATAATTTTATAAAGAAGTTTCTTCATTCTTTCAGTTATTCACTCAATAAATATTGATTACCTATTGTGTATCTGGCATAGGGTTAATTTCTAGAGATACAATTTTATGCCAATATAGATGTTTTTGGTTCTCATCAGCTTTATTATCTTGTTGGAGAAGTCAGCCTTAATTGAGTAAGCATGGGGATAGTTGCTAATGCAGGTATGAGAGTCATATGGTGATTGGGTAGCAAAACCAGTACATGTACAAACACACGTGCACGCGTGCGCGCGCACAATTGGGACTGAGGTCAGGACAACCTAGATTTAGTGTTGACTAAACCATTATATGTGTAGAGGTAAGACATTGTGGTTTCAGAAGAGAAGGCTGTGTGCTGAGCCTTGGTAGTAGTTCAGAGATTCATCAGATTGGTTCAAACAAAGAAAAAATTAATCCTTGTGGAAGGAGAAAGTGTGGAAATGAAACTTTTATTTTCATAGACTCCTAACAGTCTCAAGTTTAAGGTTCTGAAAAGGTCAGGCTCAGTGCAGGGCCATGGAAGACTCCCGAGTGTTGAATCTCCAGATCTTGCTGGAGAAAGTTTTTGGCAAGAGCTCGCCAGGAGTGACTCAGCAATAGGTCTTACTTTTTCAGGTTCATAATTCACCTTGTAAGAGAAATTTAAAAATGGGCAAATAGAGCTTGCAGCATATTTGCTACCCACAGGATCTTTTGTACCACTATCTGGAGGGAGAAATGTAGAAAAATATGGAAGCAACATTTGAGAGAATATTACTATTGCCTTCTAGGGAGCCAATAGTAGAATAAAGTATAATTCTGTGGAGTATGCTTGTTTTTTGTACCCGGAAGCTATTATTTCAAAAATTGTGCATGAGTTAAACTATTTTCTTTCATTCTCTAATGTAGAGATTTTCCCCACTGGTGTGTATCTGATCATGACTTGCTTTTTACCACAATAATATCCTCTGGGAATAATTACTGGATTTAATTGTCCTTTGTTCAAAAAGATTTTTATTTCTCATTCATACAGTCAGAATATGTGGGATTTGGATACCTTTGCACATCCTTGTTTCAAAACTTCCTGTTGATTTTCTAAAGAATCTTAGCCAGGTCTTTAGATTTCTTTCTCCCTTTGGCAAAACGGAAATGTTCTGTCATTTGCTTTCTTATAATTAAAAGTCATTAGATAAAATCTTCAATACATGCTTTTGTTTTTCCATAGTTTCATCATACTGTAATATCATTCATGGATATCTTTAAATTCTGCTATACAGCCAGTTTGTTTACACAAGATAAGTAACTGGTGGAGGTTCTGCTCTATTGCAGCCAAAATTGTTGGGTCCTGGGAAATAACAATCAAACTAACTCAAATAAATGTCTTGTCTATGGGAGAGAAGAGAATTTGTGATGAATCTGCCTCACTTCATGCATGGAAGATACCTATAGAGAAGTGTCCTTTAATCAGGCCTTAGAAAAAAGACAGTGTAGAAAAATAATGGTAAATAAGCCTTTAGAATATCGCAAAACAATGTGTTTTTATTAAACTTTTTAAAATTTTCTTTACAAAATACTTTTTTTTATTTTGTATACATTTTTCTTTCCTTTTTTAAATTGTTTTTCAAATACAGTTATTTCCATTGTCTCCCTACCAATACCCCCTGCCCCATCCACCCCCACCTCCTACCCTCTATCCTACCCACCTTTGGCTTTGTCTGTGTGTCCTTTATACATGTTCCTTGATGACAGTTCCCATCTTTTCCCCATTATCACCCTCTCCCCTCCCCGCTCTGATTACTGTCAGTTTTTTCTTTGTTTCAATATCTCTGGTTATATTTTGCTTGCTTGTTTGTTTTGTTGATTAGGTTCCACTTATAGGTAAGATCATATGGTATTTGTCCTTCACTGCCTGGCTTATTTCACTTAATATAATGCTCTCCAGATCCATCCATGCTGTCATGAAAGATAGGAGATCCTTCTTTCTTTCTGTTGTGTAGTATTCCATTGTGTAAATGTACCACAGTTTTTTGATCCACTCATTTACTGATGGACTCTTAAGTTGCTTCCAACACTCGGCTATTGTACATTGTGCTGCTATGAACATTGGGGTGTATAGGGTTTTTGAATTGGTGTTTCAGGATTCTTATGGAAACCCCCACAGTGGAATTGCTGGGTCAAAAGGTAGATCCATTTTTAGTTTTCTGAGGATATTCTGTATTGCTTTCCACAGTGGCTGCGCCAGTGTATATTCCCACCAATAGTGCACTAGCATTCTCTTTTCTACACAACCTCACCAGCACGTGTTGTTTGTCAATTTGTTTGTGGTGGTCATTCTGACCAGTGTGACAATGGTGTCTCATTGTGGTTTTAATTTGCATCTCTCTAATGGCTAGTGATGCTGAGCATACTTTCATATGTCTCTGGACCCTCTGTATGTCCTCCGTGGAGAAGTGTCTGTTCAGGTCCTTTGACTATTTTTTAATTGGGTTGTTTGTTTTCCTAGAGTGGAATCATGTGAATTCTTTATAGATTTTGGAGATCAAACCCTTGTCTGAGGCATCATCTGCAAATCTATTTTCCATATGACTAGCTCCCTTTTCATTTTGCTGATGTTTTCTTTAGCCATGCAGAAGCTTTTTATTTTGATGAAGTCCCTTTTGTTTATTCTTTCTTTTATGTCCCTTGCTCTAGGGGACGTATCAGTGAAAATATTGCTGTGTGAATATCTGAGATTTTCCTGCCTATGTTCTCCTCTAGGGCTTTTATGGATTCATGACTTATATTTAAGTCTTTTATCCATATCGAGTTTACTTTTGTGTATGGTGTAAGTTTCTTTTTTATTTTTTTATTTTTTTTTTTGCATGTAGCTGTCCAGCTCTCCCAACAAAATATTTTGAAGAGCCTACTTTTACTCTATTTTATGCTTCCAACTCCTTCGTCAAATATTAGTTGACCATAGAGGCATGAATTTATTTCAGGACTCTTTATTCTCTTCCATTGATCTATGTGTCTGTTCTTATGCTAGTACCAGACTGTTTTGATTACTGTGGCATTGTAATACAGTTTGATGTTAGGTATTGTCATCCCTCCTACTTTGTTCTTCTTTCTCAAAATCGGTGCAGCAATTTGGGGTTGTTTGTTGTTCCATATAAATTTTTGAAATGTTCGTTCTACATTTGTGAAATATGTCATTGGTATTTTAATAGGGATTGCATTGAGTCTATAAATTGCTTTGGGTAGTATAGACATTTTGATGATGTTAATTCTTCTAATCCATGAACATGGTACATGCTTCCATTCGTTTGTGTTTTCCTTAATTTCTTTCTTCAGTGTCGTGTAGTTTTCTGATAAAACCAAATATTAAAGAATTTTGAAACTTGGTTGGCATAAATACCTCCTAATTGCTTCATATTTCATCTTTTTTAAATGTAGAAATTGAATATTTAATTGGCACAAATTCATTATTGTGAAGAAATCAGAGTTGCATAAGTATGGAGTTCTAATTTGAAGAATCTTTACAACATACTAGAGCTGATGAGACATACATGTAATAATTACCAAACAATAATAGCCACAAGATGGACAGTATTGTCACCATCTCCATTTTCAAGACAAAACGAGTGAGGAGCTTACCAGAAGGTGCACTACTAGCAAGTGGGAAGCCACTGTTTGACTCAGGCACATGTGGCTCTAGAGCCTGCACCTTTAGCTAATAAAACATGCCACCTCACTGGGAAGAGTGTGGTAAATGCTAGGGACACACACAAAAGACAGAGAAAAAACACACTGCAGCTGGGATGTTTAGGAAAGACTGGACAGCCATGGTGGCAACTCTGTTTTATGCAAATCTGTCCCCTTGTTTTGTTTCAATGATACTGATCTTTTCCCTTTTTCAGCCTTTGGTACATGTTATAGTGTAATTCTCTTCATGTTTAGTTATCTTCTCATCACTTCAGCTGGGAATCATCTACTCTTTCTTTCAAGAAACGGTGCAGATGTCACATCTCAGGAGAGTCCTCTCTCCTCAAGTAGGACTGGGCTAGCTGCCCCCACAATGTGCACGCCTGAAACATGCTCGCACTTTTTTTTCCACTGCATTTTTATCTTTAACTCTCCCCTCGTGGTTGCAAACACCTTGTAGTAAGTGTCCTTATTCAGAGGGCCCAGATCTGGATCTGGCTACTTCATAACATTTAAAGAAGCTCTGGAAATACAGAGATGGAAGCGAGCAAGCATGGGGATCTTCCAAGTGATTGTTAGAAGCTGGTGGATCCACACAGTGAATAATGAGTTTATTAATGCTCTTACATTAACAATGTTTATTGTAAATTGTGTTGCACATACTTTAGAAGTACATTTTGATTAAATTAAACATTTTGCTTTTAAGTATTATATTAATCATCTACTAAACAAAACTAATGACAATTAAAATTCATATTGCTGTAGTAATTAAAAGGAAAAATGAAACCCATAATCAAATATCCCTTATTCCTTGAGGTTTTTTGCTTATATCAAAGCTTAAAGTTATTAAAAAATAATTCATTATAGTTTAAAATTTGACCCCAGGTAATAATACATCATAACGCTACCATAACTAATGTTTGTAAAGAAAATAAATGATCATTGTGGGAAAATAGCTAATTATTTTTCTCTCAGCTAAGAAAAGTGTAACCTATCTCTTATTTCCCTTTCTGCCCCATGTATGCACATTCTTATATGCTCCATTTATTTCTAAATGTTAATATTTTACTCATTCTAAATAAATTGAACTAAACAATAGCACATTCTGTCAAACATACCCAATGAGATAGGGCATAATGATTTGCTAAGTAAATACTGAAAGAGTTCCTTGAAAATTAAGCAGGGTTCCATATAATTAGACATCTATGCATTACATGCACACAATGTCAAATTTGATTTATTAATTGTAGAGTATTTGTTTCCCTATTTCTGTGACCAGAGGATCCTAAACTACTGGAAAACATGTTTCTTTAGTAACACACTTACACACACTATTGCATGGTGTGGACCATGAAGCGATACTATTTTTAAAGTCCTGTTCACCTGTGCTCCAGGATATATTTTTGAAACATCTATTTTTTAATTATATAAAAATTATATTTTAAATTATAGAAATAATTTTTAATTATATTTTTAATTATATAAATAATTATTCTTCAATATAGAAATCTTTCAAGGCCCAGAGAAGCATGTAGAAAGCAACAGAAAGCAATCTCTTATTAGCTCTTTGACCCTGGAGACTTAACCTCTCTGCGCTTTAGTCTTCTCTGTGTAATGGGCATATTCACAGCATATGTCTAGCATCATTGGGTTGTGAAGAGGATTAATGAGTTAATATTTTCAGAGAGCTTAAAACAATACATAACACCCAGTAAATGCTGTAATACTGTTAAGTAAATAAAATAAATTACACTGTCCAAACACAGTAACTTAAAAATTGGGGGTATGTTATTCTAGCATTTTATTATATGACATACATAGTATTGAATAAAATATTCTGCATAATGTTAGCATCTTGATTTTTACATTTAGCATTATACCAGGAAATACATTCAAAATAGATTTAGACAACGAACTGAAACATCCATGGTGCTGAATTTCACTGCAGCCTCATTCCCAAACCTTTCGTGTCTGTCTGCTCTGGTCAGGGCCTGTGCTACGCTCTGTGCAGGTCACATGCATGTTCATTTCACAGGTTTTTTACTGGCAATTGAAACTGAAAATGCATATGAAAGAATCTAGTATCTAGCGGAGTATGTATTTTTTATGTGCCAGACACTGTTCTAAGTGCTTTAAAGGAGGTTTACAGTTGTAGGTATGCAAAACAGTTTATTCTTATATTATCATTTATTAATCATTGTATTATCTTTCACACCAACAACTGTAAACCTACTTTTAACCCACCCTGTATTGCTCACAACAAGTATTATCATCACCATTCACAGATAAAAAGATGAAGCACAGAGAAATTAAATGTTTCAAGTTCAAACAGGTAGTAAAAGATTAATCCACATTTTCAATGGCTCTGAATTTGTATACTTAAATCCATTCTCTATGCCCATCTGAGGACTACAGCAAGATGACAGACCAGGGCTAATTGCCTCATTTGTTCCAGCAGACAATAATCCTCTCTCCGCTCTAGGCACTATTCCCTAAGTAAATCCTGCATGCCATGCTTCCATTTTTTTAGTTCATGCTCTGTTTTCTGTCGGAATAATTTGTCCTCATGCTTTTGCCTGTCAAAATCTCTAGCCCATTCTATAAGTTCCAGCTCCAGTGATATCCTTTTCAAACCTTTAAACTCAGTTCACCATTGCTCATTCTCTTCTTTCCTTCTATAGCACATTTTGAAAAATACTATTTTGAAAAATACCCTATTTTAGCATCTACCACAGCCTGATATATGATGCCTTCCTTTCTCTGAAAGTAGGACTTTAGTCTACTCATTGCAGTGTTGCTAGCACATGTACAGTGCTTACACTGGGTTCATAAATATTTGCTGAACGAAATAGGTAGAATTGCAATGGTCTAGGTCAGAAACAATATGGACAGAAACTAAGGCTGTATAATGGAAATGGAAAGGACCTAGAACATGCTTTTCGATAATTCAACCGATGTGTTTTACTTTTGTGTTTTTCTCTGTGGGGAAGTTTGGAGGTGTACAGCAAGCATCATCAGATGGCATGGGAATCTGTCTCATGGCTAATCAGCCCCTTCCTATGGAAAAGCTGGATGGCGCAGGGTGGCCATGGGTCAAGACCCAGCTCAATTATTTATCAAACCTAGCACATTTCATTTAACCTCTTCGAAATTCAATTTCCTCATCACTAAATTGGGACTAATACTTTAATTGGAACATTGTTGTGAAGATCAAAAACAATTAACATCAAAGGAGGAACTCTGTAACCACAGCAGTTATAAAAACTCCCCTCTAATAACTGTGTGCTCCTAACACAATGACACATTATAAAATGGTTAAAACTGCAAGATGGGTTAGACACATCTGTGCTTGAAAATCTGCATTACCCTTGTCTAGCTATATGGCCTCAGGCAAATTAACTAAAAAAGCTCTAAGCTTTATTTTTCTAAAAGGGGTTGATTTAGTAAAAAAAAAGCTGAGTGAATGTTAAGTGCTTATATAATGCTAAATAAATGTGAGATATAAGAGTAAAGAATCAACCTTCTGGGAAGTACAAGAAGCTAAATATATAAAATTATTATTTCAATGTCTAGCACATAATAAATCCTCAACAAATATTAGCCATAATAAGGATATATAATATGTATAGATATAGCATACATAAAATAATTATAAACTGTATTTGAAATATAAAAGAGATTCTAGTGACTTCTTTTCCTTTTTCTTTCTTTTTTTTTTAACTAGTGCCAGTAATTCATGACAGTAAATGGTCTGTAAAACTCAAGAGGAGACAGACGTAACCTATTATTAATAGAGTTGGGCTGAATTCATATCTTATGAAAAAAAGTGTATACATAATCCCAGAATGACTAAACTTGAATGTGAAAAAATAAACACAAGTCTCATTGCTCACAGATACCTTTAACACAGACATCTTTTATATACACCATACTTCATCTATGCTTTTTCTCCAGAGAAACACATTATCACCTGCAGTTATGTAGTCAGTTTACAAGAACCTCTATAAACAGGTGTCAGGATACAGTGACACTATATATTTAACAAAAATCCTTAATCTCTTAAAATAATAAAGTGTATAGTCTAGTCTTTAAGGTTTAATTTGACAGCAGGGTTAATGATTGAATATTTCATGATAAAAACCTATAATAAAAACATGTATCAAATTACTGCATATGAAAGTAAGCACATATTTACTGTGAAGTAATGAATATAAAAAGAAAAATAATGGGGAAATATAAAATAATAATTGACTTTATAACTTCTATTTTAGCAAAATATGTATTTTTACTTTTCTAATATAAGTAATAATGTACATTATAAAATATTAGTAAAAATATATGATACCTAGAAGAAAAAAAGCACTTATAGTCTCTGACCACTCCTGGGAAAACCACTATCATTTGATATATTTTTTATTAAAAATTTTGTCTTTGATTTGTTATATTAATTTTAATAGTGTTCTTTGAAAGAAAAATAACTTTCCTGAAGGAAACAACATTCAATCTCAGACTCAATTAATTTGTGGTCAGCAAAGGATAGAGAGCCTAGTAAGTGTAGAAGATGCAGTGGTTATTTCAGTCACAGAGGTCTGCATTTGGTGACGGCCCAGTGCATGCACTTCTTCAAGGTTGTATTCAACTCATCAGTACAATAGTAATTTTTCATTGTGTTGAGTGAGTGAATGACAGTTTCCAATGATCATACCAGGAGCACGTGAGAAAGGAGATTTTAGAGGCAAAGAAAGTATTTTAGGGGATCATGGACAAAGGCTAATAATTATATCATTTTTCATAGAAGGCAACGCTGATGGCATTTTCTTCAAGGTTTGTACTATTCGAAAATTGTAAAGGCCAATAGTGTTTGCCGTTGTGTACTAGTAGTAATGTGGGCCTTGCATAAAGACAGTTTTACTTAATACTCGTACATGTTTATACTCATATAAAGTGTGTAGGTGCGTGTATGTGTTCATATAAAGTTTTGAAGAAAATTTGAAGAAACAGTTTGATGTATGTAATCTCAGGTAAAGGTTAAGTTCAGAAAGTTTCAGATTATAAAAATGTACACAGCATATAGAATGAAATAGGTGGGAGTCATGCTATTTTATTCATTATCTAAGTTGGACTCCCTTCCGCCTGAAATGAAGCAACGGTAAAAACCAGGCTGTCCTCTTATTATCTCCTGACAACAAAAAGGTAGGAGCAGAAAGAAAAACTTATAGCAAAGTTTCACAGTAATACTTAGAAACAGCAATAAGATCGTTGGGTTACTAACTGCCATTTACCTATTCTTTTAGCACGGCTGTGGGAACTTTGTCCGCGTAATTCAGGCTTTCAACCGCACTCATTTGTATGTTTGTGGGAGTGGTGCTTTCAGCCCAGTCTGTACTTATTTGAACAGAGGGAGGAGGTCAGAGGTAAGTGTAACATTTTTTTCATTCTTAGTTTTGGTTAGTGTCAACAATTACTTAAAACTGCATTTTAGAGTAAAAATTTAGAAATATCATCAATAGTCATAAAATAGTTTCAAGCCCTGTAAACACAAAATATATTACATTTTGTATGTGTCTGTCAAGTTACTTAAAATACTGTCTTTTTAATTACATATATATATATATTCAGAATGGGAAAACTACAAACATAAAGAAAAATGATATGGTTTCATAATTAATTAGAATACAAAATACTTATAATATTTACTGCAAATTATAGAAATATTATACATTCACTTTCTTAATCTATTTTAAATAATTTCTTATTTATGTTTCAAACTTGGTACTTTCATGAGATAAACACTTATAAGAGATATATGAAACAGGATGCCAAGTGCCTGCTGAGGAAAACTTTATGTAATTAATAAAGCAAAATTTGGTTTTAGACTAACAGCAGTCTACTAGCCTTATTCTAGGATATTCTAGCCTTGTTCTTACATTGGTTAAAATGATTCGGGGTTCCATGAACAACAGTATCCTTTAAGACTAAATATATAGCTAATGCATAGTCAACTACATGGCTGGTTCAACCTCACCTGTGATGTTTAAGACTGTATTTATCCCACTTCACAACTATCGACTAATTATTCATTAGTCCAAAAGTGCCTTTCCTCATTCTGTTAGTCAAATGTGTTGCTTTACGTAATGTATTTTAAAGACTGAATTCTTTAAAAATATCTGGCTTTGGTTTCTTTTTTTTTTTTTTTTTTTTTTTTTTTTTTAAAGATTTATTTATTTATTTATTTATCTTTAGAGGGGAAGGGTAGGAAAGAGGGAGAAGGAGAGAAATATCTATGTACGGTTGCCTCTCGTGTGTCCCCTGCTGGGAACTGGCCTGCAACCCAGGCATGTGCCCTGACTGGGAATCGAACCGCGATCCTCTGGTTCGCAGGCCCGCGCTCAATCCACTGAGCTACACCAGCCAGGGCTGGCTTTGGTTTCTTTATGCAACTTAAATCTAGAAAATCCAGTTCTTAAGTAATGTTTTAATTCAATTTTACAGATTAGAATTTTAAAAATTAAATATTGCTACCGATGTACCTTATTTTCCTTTAACAAAAATTAATCTACTTTAATATGAATATAATTGAACCATCTCTCTATATTCCTTTATTATTAATTTTTTCATACATGTAATTTATACATATATAACTTTTGGTGATAAAAAGTCACTTAAAAATAACTGAGTAATTACAATTTGATCCATCCTGAGACATTTCTGAGTGGTTCAAAATAATATAAAACATTAAAATTCTTAAAGAAATGTAAAGCTATGCTTCTTGGAAGAGTACAGTAGACTGTACTGAGCTTGTCATTAGAACCACATGCCTGTGATCAATTGATTAAACAAACCACTGTTCCAGACGTCTGCAGTCTGTCTGACACTGCTGAAGACTGTGCAGTCACGGCACAGGCCAACAATAGCATTGCAGTTTTCAGAACACCGATTTCAAGTGAAATCATTTTCCCATGTACAATCACCCACTATGCAGTTCAAGACTTAATTGGAAAGTTAGTCAAAAAATAATAATCTCCTTTGGAAAACCAGCATGGAATAAATTTTAATCATTTTACTAAATATGAACCACCTTAGCCTCACTTCTAAAGATATGTTTCAAAGGGGATGCATTTCCATTAATTAATCTCTGTAATAATATATGAACATGTTAAGAGTAAATCTCAGTATGAAAAGGGTTATGAAATTTAAGCTTTATAATGTTTTCTTTGGTAGTCAGGTCAAAGGATTTTATTATAACATATTTATATACATATTTATAGTAAATATAAAATGCAGTTTTATCCAACATCTATTTATTTTCTTTAGGATAAAAGGTCCCCTAGCATAAAATTACCTCATGATGCAGAGACTTGTAGTTGGAAAGAATTTCCCTTCTTATTCATGACTAACATTGTGTTTTGTAATGAGAAGAGATACTACTTACTGCTAGCATCCTGTGTTATTACTAAGATATGTCAGTTTTCATGGATTTGAAACCAGTTTGAAAATGAACCAGGTTAGAGTGTAGTACTCATTAAATATTCAGCTTTATTTCTGTGATGTACTACCCACCACCTTCTGTCTGCCTGTTAAGTTGCAATTCATTGGTTCTCAGAGAATATCTTATGGGCCTGCTTCACATTTGGAACAACACACACTCTCCTTATACCCTGTTACCTTCCCATTATTTAGCAAGATTGATTCAGAGCTTTCCTAGAGCATTTCAACAGTGTCCATCCAAAGATCCTGCAGTCCTTGCTACATCAATTCCTAACCATATAGTTTTCTTTTATCAGCTATCTTTGTTCTCTGTTCCTAGAAAAAGGTAAAGCAATGCACATAAATAATGATTTAAAATAAGAAATAAAACATCAATCCAAAGCAAGTGTTGGGCTACCACCACACGTTATCTCTGGTTGAATTTATCAGAGGTGTCCATGGCATCAGTTCCAACAACTGAATACCATCTAAGCTCCTGACTCTGCCACTCATCAAGCAGATAACCTCACCTTAGGCTGACCAAGAATATCATGGAAAACCAAGAATATCACAGGTGTCCAAATCATTTCTTGTACTTTAGAAGTAGATCAGTTACCAAACTATTCTGTTTATGCATCTTCATAGTTTTCCTTTTGTCAAAAGAAGAGTTGTGCATTTTTTATCAATAAATTTCTTTGATTAATAATCTTTATCACCATTTTATGTCTTCATTCCTTTTCTCTTGTACTTACATTTTTTCTATTTAAAAATAGCATTATGTTTTCTTTGCTTAAATTGTTATCTTGAATCCATAACTTTTTTTCGACTCTTCTCCTTTCTTTCTCTTTACTTATACACAAACCTTTCTGATTAGTAGGCTATACTTTCACATCAATAACCAAATTGACTCCCCTAATCAGCATTCTTTCCCTTAGACCAATCTATAACATGTTGGTCACGTCCTCTATTTTTAACATCTTTACTGTCGTATGTAAACATCTGATGTTTTTCTGTGCCTTCATCCCTTGATTCTTCATCACTGACTCTCTTCTGGTCCTATTGTTTTTTCTTGTTGACTCAAACTACAAATACACATTAATTTAATAAGAGCGATGGCAGAAACAAAAGCATGTCAGAACTTACTAGCTACTTTTAAGATATTGGTCTTTCTGCTTTGTCAAAGAAGAGGCACCTGTAACAATCTTTTTTTCATGTTTAAATTATTTTTATTTTTCAATTATAGTTGATATACATTATTATATTAGTTTAGGGTGTTTAGTGATTAGACATTATATAACTAAGTAAGTGATCATCCCAGTTAATCTCATACCCATCTGACTCTATAGATAGTTATTAGAATATCATTGACTATATTCCTTATGCTTTATTTGACTATTCTGTAACAACCAATTTGTACTTCTTAATCCCTTCAATTTTTTCATCCATCCATCAAATCCCCCTCCCTTCTGGCAACCTTGTCTGTTTATTTTGTTTTTTAGATTCAATTGTTGAAAGATGTATTTATTGGCATTTTATTGTTTGAATTTTTCTTCTTCTTTTTAAAGAAGACTCCTTAACATTTTACATAATACTGGTTCAATGGTAATTAACTCCTTTAGCTTTTTCTTGTCTGGGGAGATTTTTGTCTGACCTCTGATCATAAATTATTGCTTTGCTACATAGAGTAGTCTTGGTTGTAAGCCTTGTTTTTCATCACATTGAGTGTTCCTTGTCCCTTCTGGCCTGCAAGGTTTCTATTGAGAAATCAGTTGACAGTCTTATGGGAGCTCCCATTTGGCGACTAACCAGTTTTCTCTTGCTGCTTTTATGATTTTCTTTTTGTCTTTAACCTTTTGCATTTTAATTATGATGTGTCCTGGTGTGGACCTCTTTGGGTTCCTCTTGTTTAGGACTCTATGTCCTTCCCAGACTTGTATGTTTGTTTTCTTCAGCAGGTTAGGAAATTTTTCCATCATTATTTTTTCAAATACATTTCCAATTTCTTGCTGTTTTTCTTCTCCTTCTAGTACTCTCATGATGCAAATGTTGGCATGCTTAAAATTATTTCAGAAGCCCTGTAACTACCTTTAGTTTTTTTGTATTCTTTTTTTCTTTTTTCTGTTCTGATTGGGTGTTTTCTGCTTCCTTATCTAGCACATTGCTGATTTGAGTCTCAGGTTCATGTAGTATTCTGTTGATCATCTATAAATTATTCTTTATTTCAGTTAGTGTATCCTTCATTTCTGATTGGTCCTTGTTTATTCCAGTGATGTTCTCACTAAGTTCATTGAGCATCTTTATAACCAGTGTTTCAAACTCTGTATCTAGTAAATTGCTTGTCCCTATATTTGGCCCACATCTAATTCCTTTTTTGGAGTTTTGTTCTGTTCTTTTATTTGGGATGAGTTTCTTTGTCTCCTCATTTTGGCAGCTTCCCTGTGTTTCTTTTTATGTATGAGTATTAGGTAGAGCTGCTACATCTCCCAGGCTTGGTAGAGTGGCCTAATGTAGTAAGTGTTCAGTAAGGGCCAGTGGCACTGCCCCTCTGATCACCCAAGCTGGGCACTTAACATGTGGCCTTGTGTGGGCTGTGTATACCCTCCTGTTATAGCTGAGTCTTGATTACTGTTGGCATGTAAATGGAAGGGATTTTCCCTCAGGATAATCAGCTACAAGGACTGGCTTTTACCAGCAACTACCAACCTTTGACCACCATGGAAGATCAGCTATGCAGAGGTGCACCCTGCAGGACTTAACTTCTGTGGGGCTCTAATATCCATTGAGTCTGCCCCTTAAGTATGTAGCGTGTGGTGGTGGTTGGGCGGTGGTGCCTCAAAATCATCCAAAGCTGTCCACAGGGCGCGTTGGCTCTGGGGCCTCCCAGGTGGTATAAGCCACAGTCAGCCACAGCTATGTTCTGCCTGGAGTCACCCAGTATGACCTACAAAGCAGTCTGCAAATGGCTGCTACTTGCACTGGACTTGGAGGCACCCAGGCAAGGCCAAGCTGTGAACCAAAGCCAGCCGCTGCTATTGCCAGGTCTGGGGCCACTTACCAAAAGTTATGGGGCATGCTAAGGCCAGATGCTGCTTGTTTGAGAGATTTTAGGAAAATCTGAAGCATGAGCCAAGACAGGCCCTTAATTTGGAAAAATCCACTGAAAACAGCTTGGATAGGCCTAAAAGTTGGGAGGGGCAGAGCTTCAGGAAATCACCTGGGTGGGGCAAACAGTGATCTGAGCCCTGTTGCTGGTGTCTTAGATATGGTGCCTGCCTGCTGGCTCTGTGAGGGTAGGGCTCATCAAAGGAACAATTTCCTCTGCCAGCACTTCTGCTGGTGAGAAAACTGCCCTCTAGCTCTTGCTCTGATGCCAGACACTTCATTTCCCCCCTGTATGTCTCTGGTGCCTTTGAAGCTGCTGCCACAGTGCTGGAGCTCAGAGGGAGCGAGTCCGAGTAAGTCTGTGTGTGGGCCTGTTAACAGGAATTTCCTGGGACTCTAAAATCCCTTTGTCTCCCTTATCCTCAATCCCCTCCAGTTTTTATAGCCAGAAGTTATGGGGATTTCTTTTCCTGGTACTGGAACCCTGGGCTGAGGGCCTGGTGTGGGGCTGAGATCCCTTGCTCCTCAGAGGCAATCTCTGGAGCTAAGATATCTCTTCCAATTTTTACCTGCCATACATGGGTATGGGACCAGCCTGTTCCTCTTCTCTGCACCTCCTAATAATCTCAGTATGGCTTCTTCTTTAACTTCCTAGTTGTAGGACTTCTGTTCAGCCAGATTTCAGGTGATTCTGAATGATATTTGCTCTGTAGATTAGTTGTAATTTTTGATGTGGTTGTGGGAGGGGGCAAGTACTGCATTTACCTCATGCCTGGAACAATCTTAAGATGAAAATGGCTTGAACAGAATTGTCACTTGTGTGTGTGACAAATAATTTACAGTGGGGAGTATTTGGGAAGCCGGTGGTAAGATAAATTACAGAGTTGATATAGTAGGCCAGGAAAGGGATTATTATACTCAGGTGGTACCAATGAAGACAAGAGAATTAGGCACAAAGTACATAATAATATAAGTGATATTGGTGGGTTTAGCTAAGAAAAAAGAAATGTAATATAGATGTTGACAATTTTGTTGCTTATTTTTTGATTATTTGTTATTTTTGGTCTCTAATTATATAGTTGCCATGAACTGAGATGTGGAATAGTGAAGAGAACCATGAGCCTTAGTTTGGTTTTGTGGAATGTAAGATGCTGTTGAAAGTTGATATTTCAATTTGAAATAGCAAGTAGGCAGTTGAATATAAAGTTGGCTATATAAATGTTTGTGTCATTGTTTTATTAAAACAGCTAAAGCCCAAAGAGTGGGGTGAATCATTCAGGGAGAGGACAGTGTGAAAAGAGAAGAGTGACTATAACTCAGATGTGAGGATCTCCTGACTTTAATGGCCAGATGGAGAAAAGGGGACCATCAAGTAGTACTAAAAAGAAACAGCCAGAGAAGTAGAGGGAAAAACAAGACCGTGTTGGTTCTGGGAATAAAAATAAGTCATTTTGAAAAGGCAGAAGTAAGCAACCATCTATAATACCACTGAAAGTCCCAGTAATACCAGGTGTAAAAAATAAGCACTGAATTGTGTAGCATGACTGTAAGAACCTTATCAGAAAGAGTTTCACTAAAGCAACTGAGGTTGAATGCCCAAATAAAGTGGATTGAGAAGACAGTAAAAAATCAGGAAATGAGGGTGAGTATATGTTATTCTGTAAAAAATGTGACTCTGCCAGAGAGAAATATGTAGGAGCTGAAGTGATTGTTTAGATGATGATGTAAAAGATCCAGTTAACAAGATTGAAGAAAAGGGATAATGGAAATTAAAAATTGCCTAAGAAGACTGCAAGAGTTCCAAAGAATTGCTGGAAGGATTGGCCCCAGAATAAGAGAAATAGTTTCTCTCATGTATTATTGGATGTGCTAGAGAATATATATATTTATGGGTTTAGTCATTTAAAGTTAAATACATCTCATTTAAGGTTTTCACTTTCTAAGGAATGTGGTTGTTAATCATGAGCGGAGAGTAAGTTAGGAGATTTGACTAAGGTGGCAATGGTTTGAAATTATTAATAGGAGAACCATTGACAAGAGCATCCTTGAAAGGCTGCTGAGCAGGGCGTCCATTTCGGGTTATGACAAGGTCTGGATGATAAGCACATGAGTCTAGGAGCCCTGTGCAGGGAGTGGTGCAGTAGGTCAGTGGGGAATGGGTAGTAGCTACAGAGTCTCACCAATTCCTGCAATGCCAACTCACTTTTTTAGTCAAATCTAAGTACGTCTCTGACTAAGGAATCACAAACAGGCTTACTAATTTTGTTGCTTTTCTTGAAGTTTATCATTATATATTTAGTGTAGTCATTATATAAGTGATGGCTTTTTGGAAATAAGATGGAGCTAGGAGATTGAATTTTAATATTTCTTGATTTGCTGTTTAGCTATAGGATCTTGAGCAAATTATATTTCCCTCAACTGTAGATTTAATTCATCAAAGAGGATCATGTTGTAGGACCTTTCCTGCTAAGAGGACTGTGATTCTTTTCAAGCTCCACATATCCCTCTTACCACAGAGATGTTCTGCCAATATATCAAACTCAATATAACAAGAATGAACTCGCCTTATTTTCTTGAAGGATTCAAAACTTCAGAATCGCCATTGTTTTTGTCATCTTCCTGAACTTCACCCAGTTTGTAATTGAATGCCGAGCTCTGTTGATCTTCATTTTACAAATTCTCTGGTATCCTTACTGCTCGTACCATGCCCACTGAGATTGTTACATCAGTTTACTATTTTTTAAAATATATTTTATTGATTATGCTATTATAGTTGTCCCATTTCTCCCCCATCATTCCCCTCCACCTTGCACACCCCCTCCCACCCACATTCCCCCCTTTAGTTCATGTCCATGTGTCATAAGTTCTTTAGCTTCTACATTCCCCACACTATTTTTGCCCTCCCCCTGTCTATTTTCTACCCACTGTTTATGCTACTTATTCTCTATACCTTTTCCCCCTCTCTCCTCCTCCCACGCCCCTGTTGCTAACCCTCCATATGATCTCCATTTCTGTGGTTCTGTTCCTGTTCTAGCTGTTTGCTTAGTTTGCTTTTGTTTTAGGTGTGGTTCTTAATAGCTGTGAGTTTGCTGTCTTTTCACAGTCGTATTTTTGATCTTCTTTTTCTTAGATAAATCCCTTTAACATTTCATATAATAAGGGCTTGGTGATGATGAACTCCTTGAACTTGACCTTATCTGAGAAGCACTTTATCTGCCCTTCCATTCTAAATGACAGCTTGCTGGATAGAGCAATTTTGGATGTAGGTCCCTGATTTTCAAGATTTCAAATATTTCTTTCCAGCCCCTTCTTGCCTGGAAGGTCTCTTTTGAGAAATCAGCTGACAGTCTGATGGGAACTCCTTTGTAGGTGACTGTCCCCTTATCCCTTGCTGCTTCTAGGATTCTCTGCTTCATTTGAATCTTGGCTAATGTAATTACGATGTGCCTTGGTGTGTTCCTCGTTGGGTCCCACTTCTTTGGGACTCTTTGAGCTTCCTGGACTTCCTGGTAGTCTATTTCCTTTGCCAGATTGGGGAAGTTCTCCTTTATTATTTGTTCAAATAAGTTTTCCACTCGTTGCTCTTCTTCTTCCCCTTCTGGGACCCCTATAATTCAGATGTTGGGACATTTAATGATGTCCCGGAGGTTCCTAAGCCTCTCCTCATTTTTTTGAATTCTTGTTTCTTCCTTGTTTTCTGTTTGGTTGTTAGTTTCTTCCTTCTGGTCCACTCCATTGATTTGAGTCCCAGTTTTCCTCCCATCTCTATTGGTTCCCCATGCGTCTTCCTTCATTTCACGTATTGTAGCCTGCATTTTTTTCATCTAATTTGTGAGCAAAATCAACCAATTCTGTGAGCATCTTGATGACCAGTGCTTTGAACTGTGCATCTGATAGGTTGGCTATCTCTTCACGGCTTAGATGAATTGTCTCTGGGGTTTTCATTTGTTTGACCCATTTTTGGTGTTTTTTGTTTTGTTTTGTTGCTTTGGTTTGGTTTTAGTCTGGTCTGGGCTATTACGTAGTGAGGAGTGGCACCTCAGGCACTCCCCAGGGCAGGGCAGCCCAGTCGCTGGGTTGTGACGCTGTATGTGGGGGCGGGGTCTGAGAGGGAACAATGGTGCCTGCTCCGCTCTCTCCTGGATTCAGTCCCTTCCACCACTTCCCCTCTGCCTGGACCATCTGCGCGCAAGAATGTGGGACCACCTGGTCAACCAGCCGCCTTGTGCAGCCTCACTGGGTCTGCACAGTTGCCCCCCTGTGCCCGGGGTCCACCAGCTGCGCCTGTGGGCCTGGGGACCGCCAGCCACTACTGCTTGCATTCCCGGGTCCACACCTCCACTTTTTCCTGCCACAACTTACTGGTCTGGATGAATGGTTGTTGGACTTTTGTACAGTTCAATTTTCTATAATTTCTGGTTGTTTTCTTGTTTCTAAATATTTGTTGTCCTTAATTCTGGTTGTGAGAGGAGGCACAGTGTGTCCACCTACGCCTCCATCTTGGCCGGAAGCGTCAGTTTACTATTATCTGAGCCCTTGACTATTGCAACTGAAAACAAATCTATTTTCTTGAATCCATCGTTTGTTTTTATAACTGGCATTCTCAGTCATCTTAAAGCACAGGGAAGGCCCAATCTTCTTAAGGCAGCGCTTTGGTCCTTTTATTTCCATACGCAAAAACGTTTCGGCTGCATTCCTCTCAGTATAATGTTGAAAAACTTAGCTCAACAATTAAGGACCTTCATTATCTAATTGAATCAACAAAATTGTTATTTTTTCTTAGAATTTAAGTAGTAGCTTTTACTAACTCATACAAGAAAAAGATAAATATTCCAACAAAATCTTCCCTCTCAGTGAAATTACACTGATCGTTATATTTCAGATTGAGCCCATGGTCCTCAGTCCATGGGCTTTTCTAGACCCATTTCTTGCTTAATATTTACTTTAAGCACTGAGCACCATCTAATGGACTCTACATTTTATATATTTATTGTCTTTATATTTCATACTTACATATTTATATTCTTTATAGGATATTATAAACTCCTGAAGGAAAACATACTTGTCTATTTTGTTTACTATATCCCTAATGTATCGCCAGTGCCTGGCATGGAGTAGATGCTCACCATATTTTTGTTAAATAAATAAGTAAATAAAACATTTTATCTGAATTATAAATTATTATATTTAATCTGATGCTTTATATAACAAAATTAGGTGGTAACCAAATTTTATATTTAAAATGTCTTGATTATTTTAGAAATATTATAATCCTATACACATTGTTCTTCTATGAGCAATTCTCTACTTTTTATCAATTTTCAACTTATTCAGATTTACAATAATTCTTGATTCCCAAGTGGGCTTTACTAATGTTGATTTGGAGAAAATGTGTTGGATAAGGTTTATGGAGAAAATATGTTGGTTAAGGGATGTAAAAGGAGTCAATGCTGAGGTTAGCTTGTAACTTACAGATGGATTCTTCTACAGGCTAAGAAAGTCTTCATATAGTAAACTGGGAAGGCATAAGCAACCAAGTAGAAAGCTTACTATTTATGATAATGCTTTTTTTTTTTTTAACTAAAAACAATTGATTAAATATAAAGCTATTTATTATTACTTTTCAATTTTGTCTACAATAAAGGACCAAGTTTTCATGATTGACTCCAAGTGTGAATCTGGAAAAGGACGCTGCTCTTTCAACCCCAATGTGAACACAGTATCTGTTATGATCAGTAAGTGGAAAGTAGAAGGAGGAGGAAATGAAAAAGAATCAAGGAAAAATAATTCATGAGAGAGTATGGCCATTGAGATAATTGCATTAGGAAACATGTGTGCTGACAAATAGAAATTTTAGTTTCTCATTTTCAAGAATATTTATGATAAGCATGTATTTTTTCTTCTAACATGACCAGGCTGTCATTCCTAAAACAAGTCAACAATTTACAAAAAAAGCATGTAAATGTATGTATATATTGTTGTATATTATAAAGTAATTTCAGTGTTTCATGTAGTATTTTTCTACTATTAAATATATTCACTTTTCCTCATGTTTAGTGATCTTTTAGAAATGATTAAAAATGGTGTTACTCTCTAATGAAAGACTACCAAAGTGCATGTGTTACCCAAATATATTCTTGTGGATTGTTAAATTGCTATACTGAAAAGAGAGGTTGTGTAAAGTCACTTTTTCATTTTCCATAAAATATATCAGCTAAGAAGCAGGCCCCATTGTTTGCTACTACATACCCTGATAAATCAATGTCTTTGAGTCTCAAACATCGAATGCTTTTCTATAACTCAATTAAAAGACATTCTCTTCTGGTTAATTATGACAGTTTAGAATGTCTGGTTTAACATGAGTTGACTATGAAGATGAATCTGGGATTCTAGTATTGATTACACAGTAGATGCTCTTCCCTGTTTGCTTTCTGTATATATTGCCAATGGTAAAATCACATCATTTGACAATAGAACAGGTGGAAAAATAATTTTTGTGGTCAAAATGCTCTGCTTTGATTCATTTAAAGAGGGAACCAATCCATCTTTCTTTCTCATATCTGGAAACTAAATTAAAACACGTACATATAGCTCTGACTAAAACATGACCTTGGAAGTTATCCAATGAAATTATTTCCATATATGTGTCATTCAAATGGGCAAGGAAGAAATGAAAGTATATCAATCATTAGGACAAAAAAAATTAGAAACCTTTGAAACTAACTACAGGATATCCAAATATGTCTGATGCAGAGTATTTTCCGATAAGTTTCTAAATATTCAGGAGCACTATCTTAAAAAGTCTTTTCTTCAATAGGAAGGAAATTTTATTCACATTTAGAAATTCTATTATATATAAAAATATAAATAGATATTACTAGTTCAATATATAGGGTTTTCATTTATTTGAAGTTAAATGCTTTGAAAATAAACTTCAAAGGTCACTTAACACTAATACTATAGTTTTAGCTCATCAAATATTGTTTAGAACAATAAGGGTGAGAATAAGGCATTATTAATCTTACTGTTAAAACATGATAAGCCATTAAATAGTTTTGCCCTTAGCAAATTGGATTTATTTTTTTACAAAATTGAATTTAGGTATAGTGCCTTATCACTTCTGTTCAGTTGCAGTCCACTAAATAACACAGATCGGTTCAAATATTTCTATTAAAGTGCCAAGAAATATTGGAGATTTGAATTCCAGTTTGCACAATGCAGGTGTGGCATCTAACCAAATGTGCAAGTTTAGGTATTTTTGCTATTTTTAGACATTGTAGCACAACCAAAAGTCAGATATATTTTTTAAAGAACCTGTCCTAAACCCCATGAGATTTTTCTAGCTAGTGGACATACAGTTGAAAAGTAAAACATTTTTGGTTTAAAGTTAAAAGCCACAAGTTTATCTTTGCATATGTCCTACAAAGAAATTCTTCAATAAATACCCTATTCCCAAAATTCTCCCCAAAGCGATATTAATTAAATATTTCTTATACGAAATAAAACAGTTAATTTATTGTTCCCAGTTACTGAGAATTTAAGACAGAAAATGAAGACAGACGTGTGGGCTTTTTTAATGTTTAAGATATAACTAATCAGGTGTGCAATAGGGTTAGAATTAGCCCTCTCCGCCATACACCGTCTTCCAGTATCTTTTCTTTTCTCCTACCTGGATACAGATGTAATAACTGTGCTAATCAATCTGTTGAATAACAAGATTTTATAACCTAGCATTCTGGGGGTAATTGGGTAGAACAAAAGTGTGAAATAATTGGAAAATTATCTGAATTTAACAACCAATGTATCTCCAGAATACGTGTGTAGATGCTTATAAATATTCACAGAATTTTAGAGAGGTTAAACTGCTCAAATACTTTCCTGCACATTCTTGTTATCTTCCGCTAATCTGTTCCCAGGGGATTTAGACCCCTACGAGGAAGCACAACTGGGTGATACAGTTCCTGCCATACCCCCTTGCTAACCGGTAGGGTTTCAGTCCATGACCCGATGAACACATATTAAAACATTCCATTCTCCAGTCTATCCTGGGCCAATTGGAACTGTGAATAAACAGTGAGCTTAGAGTGCTTCAAAATGTTCCAGGCCTGCCACAATGACCAGAGTCTGAAAGTAGCCAGGGGAGTAGTCATTGCGGACCATCGGTGAAAGAGCACAGCCACATGGTGGTTCAGTGAGACAGACCTCATCATTTTTACTGGTTTTTAAACAGATATTTAACTATTGTGTTATTCTCTAGGATCACACATATCGTTTCAATAGTTATTCTTTTTACTAGCATAAAATTAGTATGGATAAACTAAATGTTAAATGTTATGTAAATACAGATTAAAATATGTTTTTGCCATCAATAATGATAATTTTTTTTTAAAGATTTTATTTATTATTTATTTATCTTTTAGAGGGGAAGGGTAGGAGAGAAGGAGAGGGAGAGAAATATCAATGTACGGTTGCCTCTCGTGTGTCCCCTGCCGGGAACTGGCCTGCAACCCAGGCATGTGCCCTGGCTGGGAATCGAACCTCGATCCTCTGGTTCGCAGGCCCGCGCTCAATCCACTGAGCTACACCAGCCAGGGCCAATAATGATAATTTAATTTAATTTTAAAATATCTTTTCTCTCGTCTCTACATTCTGTTTTTTATGGCTTAGTATATTAAGCCATATGTAGCTTATTAACATAATGTTATATTATGTTAATTATATGTTAACATAATGTTAATATATTGTTTTATAAATGAAAGTATAGCACTTTATTTACTTTATGGAAACCTAGCATGGAAAATAAAAATGTGTACTTTTAATGATGAAATTATATCATTAATAGCATTTTGAAATTTTTAATGTTGCCTTGCCTTTATGTCATTAATAATAATAATAACTGTTATTTTCAGTTCATTTAGTAAAATTATAGAATTCCTAATGTGTGGTGAGAACTTGTAAGGTTATAATTCGGTTCTCGTATTTTACAGATGAGAAGATTAAGATTCAGGGCACTAAATGATTGATTCTAATTCCCAGTTTACTAATTACTATCAAAAATAGAAACCAAGTTTTCTGACTCCTACAGTGTTTTTATTAAAACAAAGTAATGATTGATTAAGTTATTTTGTTATCTTCTATACATACATTATTTTCTCCATTTCTGACACACAGTATATAAACATAGGTATCTACTCAAATTAAGTACAAGCAGAGGGATTTTTATTTCTATGTAGAAAAAGGTTGTTTTGATATTCATACAATCAATAAGGAAACCAGATTAAACTTTATTCAATTTTTTATTTGGTGGACAACATAAACCAGTTAACAATTATAAACACACTGTAATGTGTGTCATGATCTAATAAGTTCTCCTTGATTTTTAAAATAGCCTTAAAAAACATTTACAATTGTGTTGACAATTTCTTTCTCATAGATGAGGAACTTTTCTCTGGAATGTATATAGATTTCATGGGGACAGATGCTGCTATTTTTCGAAGTTTAACTAAAAGGAATGCAGTCAGAACTGATCAACACAATTCCAAATGGCTAAGTGGTAAGAAAATATTTTATACATTTTCAGAATGATGCTTTAAACCAATTTGTTTAACTCCATAATGAAAATTAGGTAAAAGTGGTCAAAAAATTACAGTACTAGGTCATGAGTAACAATAAATTGGTACTTTATGATTGAAAATTTTTATGATAAATAAAAAATTGAAATAGATACATTCTGTTAACCATCATACAATTATCGTAGGATGTATGAATAAATTAAAATGACAGTGATATTTATTATACATACTTGTTTACAAGAATCTTCTCTAGTTGTTCAGGTGTAACATATTTATTCATTTAGAGAGTTTGTATATTTTAATAATGTCAAAGTTTAAAATTCTTTAAATTTATGGCTTTATTATAAATTATAAATTTATGAAAAATGAGCATAGTATATTCAGAAACTTCCAATTTGTTTTGTATTTAGATTCTAAATTATAGAACTGCTATATGATATCTTTTCACAATTTGACTAATACCTAATAGAAATCAAATATAATAATTTTATGATTATCAGTACTCAACTGCTTCCAGTTCTTGGGATCACATGGAATTCACATCAGGAAAGGTGAACATTTGACTTTAATGCAGAATTTCAATGAGTTGCTATTGTTTAGAGGAGGAAGAAATCACTAAGTTCTTTGTCATATCACCCTAGGGAAAATTTCTAACTTACCCTAAATATGGCAATTCACTTAACATTACACAGTTAAGCATGAATTACCACAGTTAAGCATCTCGTTTCAACTGATAGGCCAGCACAAGAAAGCATTGATTGTCCATTTACTTCTTCAAATTATTTCTCCAGTACATCTGGAAATAGAATATGCTCAAAGTTGTTTTGTTCTTGAAATAAGGAATCCCTCTATGTCTTCAAATGACGTCATTTTGTCCTTGAAAAGTTTCCCCTTCATTTCATAGACTGTATTTTCTGAAAAATGTGTTTTTCAGATCTTGGACTCTGGACTCCCCATTCTGCTTCAAAGAATTTGAGTTTATATGCACTAGATTGAAAACCACACTTTAAAAAACAAACTTTTTCCCCCGTAAAATGACTATCAGATTCCATGGGAAATAACTGCCAGGAAAGTTATTCAATTTTTAAAACTCATCAGTACACAGAGATTTTTTTTTTTTTTTGCATTTACTGAACTTTCAGAATGTATTGCAGACAGAGAAAAATAGTTTGAGCTGTCATATTATAGCTGTATTTTGTGGCACTTGACATTCCAAATATGGTGTATTGACTAAACACAATTGCTGCTTTTAGACTTTTTGCCTATAAACATCAGATTATTTTTTTTTACCAAAGATGGAGAAGGCATTGTCTGTAGTCTACTTGGATGAACAGTAGATGGATTTTTTTTCATGAGTGTATATTATAAACAGTCTTTGTATTTCTTTTAGAACCTATGTTTGTGGATGCACATGTCATCCCAGATGGAACTGATCCAAATGATGCTAAGATTTACTTCTTCTTCAAAGAAAAACTGACTGACAATAGCAGAAGCACAAAACAGATTCATTCCATGATTGCTAGAATATGTCCTGTAAGTATTAACATTGTTTTTAAATTCAATTTATCGAAACTTTAAAAAAGAAAAAAAAAATTACCCTTTTCACCCATTTCTTCCACTCTAACCCTGTCTCTTGCAACCACTGATCGGTTCTCTATATCTATGAGGTGCTTTTCTTTTATTTAAATACCACATATAAGAGAGATCATACAGTATTTTTCTTTTTCTATATGACTTATTTCTGTTAGTATAATGTCCATCCACATTGTCACAGACAGCAAGACTTTATTTCTTATGGCTAAATAGTGTTCCATTGTATATATACACATTTCTTTATCCATTTATTTGTTGGTGGACACTGATGTTGTTTCACCATATTAACTATTATAAATAATGCCACAATTAACATGGGGTGCATATATCTTTTTGCACTAGTGTTTTCATTTTCTTCAGATAAACAACTGGAAGTGGAATTGCTGGATCATGTGATAGTTCTATTTTTAATTTTTTGAGGAGCTTTCATACTATTTTCCATAGTAATTGTGCCAACTCATACTATTCATACTATTTTCCATAGTAATTGTGCCAACTCCCACCAACAGCGCACAAGGGTTCTCTTTTCTCCACATCATTGCCAAATCTCATTATTTCTTATCTTTTTAATAATAGCCATTCTACCATATGTGATGTGGTATTCATTTTGTTTTAGATTTGTATTTCCTTGATAACTAGTAACGTTGTCCATCTTTTCATGCAACTGTTGGCCATCTCTATTTTTAGGTCTTCTTTGGAAAATTTCTATTCAGATTTTCTACCCATTTTTAATTGACTTTTTTTGGCTGTTGGGTTGCATGAGTTCTGTATAAATTTTGGATAATATCCCTTTATCAGACATATGATTTACAATTATTTTTTCCATTCAGTAGGTTGCCTTTTCATTTTGTTTATAGTTTTCATTGTGTGCAAAAGCTTTTTAGTTTGAGATAGTTACACTTGTTTATTTTTGCTTTTGTTGCTTTGATTTTGGTGTCAAATTCAGAAAATTATCTCCAAGACCTATGTTAAAGAGCTTACTGCCTGTTCTCTTCTAGGAGTTCCATGGTTTCAGGTCTTATATTCAAGTCTTGATCCATTTTGAGTTAACTGTTCTTGAATGCTATAAGAAAGTCGTCCAGTTTTATTTTTCTTTTTGCCTGTGGTTGTCAATTTTTCCAACACCATCTATTGAAGAGTTTATTGTTTCCCTATTTTATATTTTTGACTCCTTTGTCATAAGTTAATTGACCATATATGCTTGAGTTTATTTGTGGGCTCTCCTTTCTGTTCCATTGATCTGTGTGTCTATTTTATGCTAGTACCATAATGTTTTAATTACTATAGCTTTGTAGTGTAGCTTAAAATCTAGGGGAGTGACAAAAAATAAGCAGTTTTTTTTATTTTTTCTCTAGATTGCTGTGACTATTCTAATTTGAAGAAAGATTAAGAACTTTACTTTTTTAAATTTTTACAAATAGTGTATTTATTTATCTTTAGAAAGGGGAAGGGAGGGAGAAAAAGCGCGAGAAACATCAATGTTGCCTCTTGCGCACCCCCTACTGGGGAACTGACTTGCAACACAGGCACTTGGCCTGACTGGGAATCAAACAGCGACCTTTTGATTTGCAGGCCAGCGCTCAATCCACTGAGCCACACCAGCCAAAGCAAAAGACTAAACATTTTAACTTATATAATATTTTTTCCAGTGGTTTGTCTTTCTACTCTTATTACTTACTGTTATAAATTAATAAAATATTTATTGGAGACATTTGAACTTAATGTTGATTCACATCAACCATAAGAGACAAACACCCTATTTCAATACAAAGCTCACTTCAAGGAAATATTTTGGTTATGGTTTTATATAAAAAACAATTTTGGTTAATTTTTGCTTTTCTATTTAATATAGTAGTATTAAAAACAAATAGCTAAATTGCATACTACAGAAAGAGAACAATTCTTTTTTTTTTTTTTTAAGATTTATTTATTTATTTATTTATCTTTAGAGGGGAAGGGTAGGAGAGAGGGAGAGGGAGAGAAATATCAATGTACGGTTGCCTCTCATGTGTCCCCTGCTGGGAACTGGCCTGCAACCCAGGCATGTGCCCTGACTGGGAATCGAACCGCGATCCTCTGGTTCGCAGGCCCGCGCTCAATCCACTGAGCTACACCAGCCAGGGCGAAAGAGAACAATTCTTGAAAATAAAATATAGCAAAACCTTACGAAAAGACAATTATGGAGGAACTATCTACAACAGTGAAAATTAAGAATTGCTTTAATATGATCTCCATTTCTGTGGTTCTGTTCCTGTTCTAGCTGTTTGTTTAGTTTGCTTTTGTTTTAGGTGTGGTTCTTAATAGCTGTGAGTTTGCTGTCTTTTCACTGTCATATTTTTATCTTCTTTTTCTTAGATAAGTCCCTTTAACATTTCATATAATAAGGGCTTGTGGGAGGAGGAGAGAGGGGGTAAAGGTACAGAGAATGAGTAGCATAGATAGTGTGTAGAAAATAGACGGGGGAGGGCAAGAATAGTATGGGAAATGTAGAAGCTAAAGAACTTATGACACATGGACATGAACTAAAGGGGGGGAATGTGGGTGGGAGGGGGTGTGCAGGGTGGACAGGAATGATGGGGGAAAATGGGACAACTGTAATAGCATAATCAATAAAATATATTAAAAAATAGGAAAAAAAAGAATTGCTTTAATAAAATACTGTTTTAGTTATAAACAGTAACCAAAACATTCTTGTATATAAATGGTAAGTATATATAGCAGCTAAGAGAAAACCTCATGATCCCTGCTCGTATAGTAGTTTTACAGGCTTGTCCTGACATTTATGAATAGCATTGTTTGTGCAGAATTATTTCTTAAAGCATTTAATATTTGAAATTGTTTATCTTTAAATATTGCAATATTCCACTAATAGTGGGGCTCAGTTGCTTCTTAATCATTTGTCCCAAGACAGTAAAGCCAGCAGAAAGGACGAAAGGCTTCTGGGCATACAGAAAAAAATCATGTTATCAACAGACACTATTTGTGGATGATCCCAAAACCATATTCCCTGTCCTGTGTGGAGAAATATGTGTATTAAAGCATTTGATCAGCAAGAAATATTGAGGAGTAAATGATAACACAGATAAATGAAGGAGAAAAAAAGAACTTTTGAGGACCATTGATTGGTGTTAAGTCTACACCAACTGTCCTGACCATAGTACAATGTGCAAACTTCACTGTATACAATAGTTCCATTCATATTGAAGACAATGCATTATAAAAAAAAGGCAAATTAAATTACATATGTTCTGTAACATTTATTGTTAAGTTTGTAAAGCTTTAGAGAAAATATACATTGAATTTGTTTTTTGAAATACTGTCAGTTGATCTCACACTATAGAATAATAATAGTACAATATAACCTATGGCTATTTTATTACCCACTATATATCTTAAATATTCCTCTCTAACTATTAATATTCAAACGTGGTTAATATAGCCATCCTTTTGATTATAATGAATCCCCAGGTAATAAGAACCCAAGCTGAATTTTTAATAGAATTCAACATTTGTTTAAGCAAGCTGAAATATGTTTACAAAACGGTTTCAGAATGACACGGGTGGACTGCGTAGTTTGGTCAACAAGTGGACCACCTTCCTGAAAGCAAGGCTGGTATGCTCTGTGACTGATGAAGATGGCCCGGAAACACACTTTGATGAATTAGGTACAGAGGTGTGAATTTGAAAAATGTCTGAAAGAGAGTTTGTAATGTTTATGAAATTTCATAAACTCCCAGAAGAAGATGTCTTTTACATGAATGTTTTTAGCATAAACAATGTATCCATTTGAATTAATGATCTGGATACTGTTAATTAATTTCCCTAAGTATTTTTTAAACAATGTATCAATCTGAATTAATGATCTGGATACTGTTAATAAATTTTCCTAAGTATTTTTTAAATCTGTTTTGTCCCTGAATGCATTGCTGATACATTTAGTTCTTAAATTCGCCATGGTATATGAATGAGTGTGTGTGCGTGTGTGCGCGCGCATGCGTGTGTGTGTGTGTGAGAGAGAGAGAGAGAGAGAGGGAAAAGAGTGCTTGTATGTTTTATATATACATAATGATATATTCATACTTTTCTAAAATGAATGTGTATTTCATATATATTTATTTTTTTTAATTTTTTATTGTTGTTCAATAAAAGTTGTCTCCACTTCCCCCCATTACTCTCCCCTGCCCTGCCCACCCGCACCTCAATCCTCCCCATATATTTGAAATCTAATACTCTGTTTTCAAATCAATTTATATCAGAATACAGCTATATATTTTTACCATTACAGTTAATGGGCAGAGTAGAGGTTAGATGAAAAGGTGTTAGAGTAGAAATGAGGCTTGTGCTCCAATCTGGGGTCTTTTTGCTGACTCTGGAACAAAGTTTTTTCGGCGTGTGTGACAGGAGGAAAGCTGTACTTCCCAGATTAAATAAGGACTAACAATCTGATTCCTTTCTACCAAGGAACATTTTTTCTTTTTTAATCAGAATAATCTGGTACATATTATAGTGTACCAAGTGCCATTTGTAAATTACTTTTACTTTAATTCATTAAAATATAACATGCTTGTTATTATCAGTAAATTTATTCAGTTTACTCAAATTTTGAGGTAGGGAGGAGGTAAGCAATAAAAACATATTATAATACGAAAAAATGTACTGCTTCTAACAGTTATAAAAACTAGAATAGATAGTTGGTCTCTTCTAAAGCCATTATGTTGATCATAGAAACAAACGTTTCTGTGTCAGCTTTTATAGAAAAAAGTTCTAAGCACCACTTTTGTTATAACTTAGTCATTCATTATTTTCCTCCAGATTCTTTCTAAATATGTTTATGTTTCAGTGACTCAGGATATTTATCTTTCTTGTTTTTTAAAGATATCTGAACAGTGTCAGCCTTTGTTCATGTATAGAAAGGCAAGTGGTTATTAATTTATTGCTTAAGAGATCCTAAACTTATTGTGAATTTAAAATAAATACCTCTTTCTTTGTATTCCTGAGCAAGAATCTCTTTGCAAAAATGTCACTAAAAACAGACATTTCTTGGAATTATAACAATTGTTTATTAATTGGGGTTTTCTATCAGGAATTTACTTGTAGGTTTTGTTATGTATCGCTATACTTTATCATTCACACCAGCGATCTTCAACCAGTGGCCACAGCACACTGGTGTGCCACAAGATATTTTAACACATGTAGTCAATATCTGACTGTTCAGTCAGAGACACTGACCTCTTTTCCCTTGGACTGTTAATTAAAAAAAAATTGGAATGATGCTGATAATACTTTTTCATAGTTGAAGTTATTTTCTTAGGGTAAAAATTTAAAAATACAGTTACTATTTGGGAACCTGAAAAGAATGATGACATTTTCCTTTTATAGAGGATGTATTTCTGCTTGAAACGGATAACCCAAGGACAACCCTAGTGTATGGAATTTTTACAACATCAAGGTAATTATTGAAAAATTATAATTTATGAGTTAAACAATAAACTTTATTGAGTAATAGTAATTATTGCAAAAGCACTCTTTTCAACTTTTAATTTTATGTAACATTTGGGATTTAACCTTCCTGTTTTATTACTTTTGCTTTATTACCAAAATATATTTAAGTTGAACTTAATGTTTTCAAAATAGTTTTGTATAGATAATTTATAATAATTATATGATAGTGTTCTCAAAGAAAGAAAAATATTAATTATAATCCAGGAATAAAGTATATAAGATATTTTGTTTTAAGGCAATAATTTGAAGATTCATGATTCAAACAGAACTTTTGGTATGTCTATTGAGTAACTTTTACTTTCAGAGCAATCTACAGTGATTACTATTTAGAAATTAATGCTGAACCTATTTTATGTTCCATATGACAATATTTCATATACATTTCAAAATATAGTTACTATTTTCTGCTTTCTCTGGAATGCCTAATCCCAATCATCGTATATTTCAAGATATTCACCATATTCTCACCCTTTCCTGCTCATAATTTTTCCATTTTACATGAGGAATGTTGCTCAGAATTCAGTGCAATATTCCAGTTGTGACATAGCCATGTAGAGTGTAAGGGGTCTCTTTAATTAGACAGTCAACTACAAAATTTAAATTTAAAGATTTTAGCATTCTTTTCTAGTGAGGGAAACATGGTATGATTTTAACCTATGATGAGCCACTCAATGAAAAAGAAAATCATAAGGATTTTGATTATAAATCACATTAACATTTATCCTAGATGTCTAAAAAGATGTTCTTTAGAATAAGTTTAACTTCTGTTCTAACAAAGAAAGTAGTCTTGACTTAACTCACAAAGGAATTGAACAAAGAAAAATATAACCAAATTATTTTTTTTAATTTTATTTATTAATTTAGACAGAGGGGAAGGGAGGGAGAAACAGAGGGAGAGAAACATCAATGTGTGGTTGCCTCTTGAGCACCCCCTCCTGGGGTTTGGCCTGCAACCCAGGCATGTGCTCTGACTGGGAATCGAATCAGTGACCCTTTGGTTCACAGGCTAGTGCTCAATCCATTGAGCCACACCAGCCAGTGCCAAATTCTTCAAAAGAAAAATATTCATTTCAAAAAAAATATTTTTCCAGTTTCTGTTTTTCCCATCACCAATAGCTTTAATATTGAAAAATGTAAATTGTCATTTCTGACTATTAATGCTAATGATTAATAATTCAACTTGATTTTTTCAGTGGGCATCTAATTTTTCATTGGCCATATAAGTTTTCCATTATGCATCTAATTTAAGACAAATATGTGAACCCTGGCTGGTGTAGCTCAGCAGATTGAGCACAGGCCTGCGAACCAAAGGATTGCCGTTCGATTCCCAGTCAGGGCACATGCCTGGGTTGCAGGCCATTTCCTAGCAAGGGATACATGAGAGGCAACCATACACTAATATTTCTCTCCCTCTCTCCTTCCCTTCTCCTCTAAAGATAAATAAATTTTAAAAATCTTTAAAAAAAGAGAAATACGTGAGAGTCAGAGAAATATTGGTTTCAGTCAATCTACCTTAATGATAATGGAAATAGTTTCCATTAAGGATCCAAACAAATTGTATGTGATTTTACTGACTAAAGGTAACTTAATGAATCTATTTTGGACCCTTCAAGTCTGAGTTTCTTTTTTATGAAAGAATGGAAGTAACAATAATTTAGATTTTTATGATACTATTTAGGGTGATATATAAGAATACTCATGTTAAAAATCAAGACAAAGAGATGGTGTTCTATTAATGAGACTTGTTTCTGTGAGTGAAATTATAATAAGTAGTATTGATAGTGATACAGAATTTAAAATTGTATTTTTAATAAATCATCAAATCACTTTTTGTTTTTAAGATAAGCTAGTTAGAAACTTCTTTAATTTGTACTATATTTCAGAAATATTGAAAACTTTTCTGTAGTATTATCTACAACATTCATGAATGAATTAAATGTTTTAATGCTTTATATATTAATGATTTATTTCAAAATAGTAGAAACTTTTTAGCTTCATAAGGTGTACCATGATATTGAATTTTTCATGATGAATTACGTCAACTTTTTATCACAAACTTTGCCATTTATTTTTAAATTGCATTTAAATTCCAATAATAAGAAAATATATCTTTTTTTTTAGTTCAGTTTTTAAAGGATCAGCAGTGTGTGTATATCATTTATCTGATATACAGACTGTGTTTAATGGCCCTTTTGCCCACAAAGAAGGGCCCAATCATCAGCTGATTTCATATCAGGGTAGAATTCCATATCCTCGTCCTGGAACTGTAAGTACCAGAAAACTTCCTGTTATTTTACTTTTTAAAAATATATAACTTAAGAAATGAATATCAATTTGATGGTTATTAAATACAACCATAGAACTACTGGTATATTTATTATAAATTTTTAGGTCACAGCTTCCCAGATTTGGGATTTACATATATATCACTCTCTACATTTTCTTCTAAGTGCTATTGCTAATAAATCTTATTTAGATTCAGGGCCACTAGGTATACTAGATAGGGAAGAGATATTTTCTTAATTATATTGACATAAAAACCATAGCTTGGAAAGTGTTAACTTTTTGGTGGCAACCTAAGAATTTGGATGCTAGTTGCTTTTCTCAACTCTTCCTTGTATTAAGGAACCTCATCTATTTTTGTGAAGAAATAACCATGTGAGAATTAATTTAGAGACAAATTACATGGTGATATTTTAATTGTAAGGGGTATATTGATTTTAAAAATTATGTTGTTATTTCTCAAAGATGGAAAAAAGTGCTTAGAAGCAAATAACTACAATGAAAGTAATGTTGCAATTCAAACAAACTTCTTATAAACTATAAAGTTTGAGGCATATAAATATATCTGTACCTTATAATAGTAGTATTAAAGGGTACATTGAAAACTAACTTTTTCAGGTGAAGTTACAGAGCATACACTGGCAGGTTGGAACTGAAATTCTTCTAGACAACAATGATCACAGTCCTACTATTTGTTTTTTGGGTTTTTTTTTTTTTTTTTTGATCTGTAACAGTGCTGCCTTGCATTCTAGAATATTGATTAGTTTCTGTCTCTGTACAATATCATACAGTGCACTGATTGAGAGGAGATACAGATATACAACTGACATCAATAGGAATATAATTTTCTAATGTCTGTGCATTCATAGAACAGGGTAAAAATGATAAAATAAAGTATATGTAAGTAAGGAAGAATGATTGTATGGAAAAAATTATAAGAGAGTTGTTAAAATAATATTAAATTTGAAAGTGTTTCTTTTTTCTTTTAACTCGAATATGAAATTTCCTTTGCCAATATTATTTCAGATATTCATCTCACATAATTTTAACCAATTATAGTCTCTTTGTGTTTGCGTTACTATTAGAGTTTATTCACAATGTATTATTTACTCCCTTATTTTCTCATTTTAAATTACACTGTTGTCAACATTTTTTACAACAGAAAAATTAATTCTCTAAGAGTTCCTATTTATTCAAAATTAAAGTTTGGTTTCCTGTTAGAAAGCTGAAAGATTAATCATTAATATGTATTTTATTAGTAAGTTAACTTTAAATTAACTTTGGAAAGATGATCTGCATTACTACTTATCCGTGAAAGAATTAAATTTAAAACAATTTTAATCGTGGCTGGCTACACAGTCCTATCATAAAATTCATAATCACCTTCTAAATGGTATCTTTATGACACTCATATCTCAGCAAAATAGGGGAAAGTAAAAAAAATTAATTATTTTGTATTACATAAGAAAAAGAAGTCAAGAGATATATTCATCTTAAAGCACCTCAGTTTGGGCTGTGTTGGATAAAAAGCAGAGATTACGTAAGAGGAGAGAAAGTGAAGGGGGAAACTGAGCAACTTTCAAATTCCATTTTAACTCAGAAGCTCTCATTATTTCATTTCATTCAGTGTATTTCATGATTCACTGTAACAGATTCAGAGATGAATATTTTTGAGAAATACTAATATTCGAAGTTGACCAAGGCATTGCTTCACTGTAATACAGAAAATTAAGGGGTGGTTATGGTTGTGAATACTTTTATCAATTATTCTTTGAGTAACACATCTATGGGATATAGTAAAGGAGCAGTTGATTTGTAAACTCAACAAAATTTCATCTGCCCCTAAATAATACCATAAGAGAAATCCCTTGGATAAATCAATAAAACAGATAAAAGAGAGCCACGCTATCTGAATAAGGATTAATGGCTGCAGAGCCTCAGTGAGTACGTGCCGGAGCCAGCTCATACTGGCTCACGAGAGCACATTGTGTGCATCTTGTCTCAAGTAAGGACATCACCCAATAACTTGAAATCAGCATAGTGGAAGTATATACACCATAGAAATTGGCACATATTACAAATCAGGGTTTTTTCCCGACGAAAAGCCTACTTGTCCCAATGCCCACCAGACCCTTCACCTGGTTCAAAAGGAATCTGAGAATCACAATGAGAGAACCACTCCTGTCAAACAGCAATTATACTACATAAAATGTGCGAATAGATAAACCCTTTTTAGTAAAGCAATAAATAAAGCAAAGCTAAACTAGAAAATTCTGCTAGCAGTCCCATTTTCACTATTTCTGAGCTCCTAAGAATAAGCATTTTCTTTTTTCTGTTCTAAAGCATTGTGGAATGAGCCAGGGCTTAGTGACACACATCTGGAGCTGACTCCATGAGAAAAGGGAATAATCAGTACTTGAGACACATTTCTGTAATGTGTGTGGTTCCCTACATCTGGTGCTGAGAAAAGAGCAGCGCCTTTAAATTTAAAAAGGACAAAAAAAAGTCAAATGAGTGTTCCTTAGGGAATAAAAGAGGCAGGGTGGAGGGATGACCTCTGGAACTACTCCTAGAAAAGCATTTCTCCCTGAAGATTTGGTCCCTCCACCCTCTACTGTACAACGCATCATGAAGTCAGCTCTTTGACTCACAGTGGCCAGAAGTGTCTGTTTCTTCCCTGGGCTTCCAGGATTTAATAACCTATTCATGTGGCCAGAAGACCAACAGCCAAGTGATCCAAAGCATTCCCTCTTCTCTAGGGTTAAGAATATTGCCTCTGAAGTCCTCGCAATGAAGGGTCAATTGTGATTGCTGTCCTTTATTTCCCTGTACAGTAGTCCAGTTGCCACGTCAACCTCCTAAATATATGACTGGATTCTTAAAGAAATTACATGGGCAGAAATTTTATACCCTCATTGTAATGCTCCCTGTAGGTGCTTCATTTAAAGCAGGATTGATAGTTGTGTGAGGAAACTGCCCCGACCAGCAAGTCGAAGTCAGTAGGAAAAAGTCTGCCAATTGTGTCATAATGTTTTTCCATAAGTAATTCAAGTTTGTGGAAGAAACAAGACACCTTTGGTATGTTGCAAAGGGCAGCCAAAAAGCTGCAGATTCTCTCTGTGGCTGAGCTAACATATTACATTATCCTGTTGCAATGTGTATAAAGCTTCTGTAGTAGATTGTGTTTGCATATACTGTCCTGTTAAAGCAGAACCTAATAAAAGTGTTCAGTTTTAATATCGGTTTAGAAGTGGATCAGAACCCTTGGCTTCAACCATATTATTTGGAACAGGTCTGGTACCTGGTAGAGCAAAAGAACACAGAAAATCCATTATCCACATACTGTTGGCAAGAAATGGAGAAGTTGATTACTAGAACTTTTGTTGATTACATGTATCTTCCCGTTGTTCTCACATTAGAAGTATTTCTGTTTCTCCTAGATGTTTGAAAATATTTAGTTAGTAAATTTTAGAATTATGTTAAACTCATGAAGCATAGAGACATGAAAAATCAAAATGCATATTGTTTCAGGTCCTTCAAAATGAATGATTCAAATAGACAGTGAACATGGCAGTCTGAAGGAGAGATTGTTGCATGTCAGCCTTGTCTGGGAAAGCATATAAAAAATATGAGATTTTTGAGAAAAAATATGAGCTGGTCCTGAGGGGCAGTTGGACATGAATAAGTTGGATAGGTAAGAAAGGATGTTTCAGGCCAAGATTGCAATACACATTACAAGGCAAAGAAAGAAAAGAAAAGTGAGTCCTAGAAGCTCTGCATTGCCTGGCAGGACTGGAGCAGAGGGTTCTCTTAGGTAGTGGGAGGAAATGTGAGGAAGAAGAGGGCCAGCTGGTGTATAAGCACAAGACTTCAACTCTGTCATTGTTTAGACTTTAAGTAAATAAAGGGCCTAGATTACCAAGGGTCTAAACATAAGATTAGTTTCTTTAAAATATGTATTTTATAGGCTAGTGCTAGAAACTAGCCCCCATTCTGCAGTACCTCTAAGTCTACCTTTTTATCAGTTTACCGCTCATCTTTTAAGTGTCGAGTCAAGTTCCCCTTGACCATGCCAGTTACTCCTCTGACTGGATTTGCATTTCTTTTCTGCTGTTTTCACCCTAGGCTGTTACCTCTTGCCTCCACTTTGTATTCTATGATCCAACAATGCCCCAGAAATTACGATTCTCTAAATACTCAAAACTTCGTTTACTTATTTCTAAACCACTTTACTGACCCTGGCAGCCTTATGTTCTTCACTATTCTAAATTTGTTTAAAAGAATATTGACTCTTAAACATATGTGGTCATTGATTATGACCCAAGCTCTGTTATTTATTTTATATTTTTCTTAAATTATTGTTTATATCTCATTTTGCTTTGATGATGTCCATGTTTCTAACCAGAATACTTGTGCCCAGAAGACAATTGTAGCTTCTTATTTTTAGGTTTTCCACTGGGCACATCAAAATGCTTTTTGGACAAAAGCTGTTCAGAGAATGGACATATGAATTAATATATGAATATGTTAATGATGAAAACTAGCATAATGGCTGTGAGAATTAGGAAAACATTTACGAGCATCAGAGGTCAGCAGTTGCTCAAGAATACCTGAGAATAGGAAGGAAATTAAGGGCAACCATTGCTGACACTTCTTTATTGTGGCATTGTTATTGTTCCTAGCATTTCACTTAACACTTTAGTAATCAAAACACTTAAAATGTCTTTACTCAGAGAAAGAGTGCTTATCACTGCGTGATAAACAGAACACTAGACCTGGAGAAAAACAAACACTTAAAGGAAAAGTTTAACCCAAATTACTTAATGACTGTTTGTGGAGTAAAATTATCCTTCCGAGGAATGAGACACCGACCTAATTAACGGACAGAGGCTTTGTTTCATGGTAGCACATGGATGTACGGTTACCTTACGTTTCAGTACACAAGCTTACACATACACAAGGTGAGGGGTAGATTAATCACATCTTATTTATACTTGGCAGTGTTACAATGAGCAAACTCTGAAATCCAAACAGTCTGAAGACGGTAATCAATTTTTGTTCTTGTCACCATTATTATCAGTTATTCTGATTTATCTGTAGTTTCTGCTATGAATCGATGCAAAATTAATTATTGTCAAAACAAACTTTTTGTAATTTTGAAATAAACTCATACTAGGAGATGCTTGTTTCTAAGAAAGAAGTTTATTGTGAATATTATAAACAGAAGTCCCAAATGCAGGATATCTTAGTAAATATAGAATAACTGATTTTAGTTGATTTGTTTGATTACTGATTTAATAACTGGTAATCAACGGACAAAAGTTCTTATCTGAATTTTAGTGATCATGAAGTAAAACCCATAAATAAGGCACATAATTTAATTAGTTTATTGCATGTAAAAATAATCACTAACTGGAAATTATACAAGTTGTAATATGCACTAACTTTGGATCTCTCTGGAACTTACAAATGAGAATGCTTGCAAATATTTTAAAGAGACATCTCAGCTTAGCAAACCATAATTAGTGTTGTTTTATGAAAGTCTGGAACTACTTAAATTGCCCATGCATTTGTTCTTTCCATGTTTTTATTCCATGAGCAATGTATTTCCCTTTTTCTGCTTTGTATGAAGAATGAGGGTAGAAAACACCCATAATCATATACTTTTGAGAAGTGTGGAACACATTCATCAGTTTAGAACACCCTCAAATGAAATGCTTTGTCCTCATTTGGTCTTCAGTGTGGGCAATTCATAGATGTATATTTAAATATAATGATTTTTTTTTTTTTAAGGAAAAAGCAAAACATATGAACCCCAGACAAAAGTCTAGTTAATGGGATAACAAATAAGAGGCTTAATTTTATTACTTTTTCATTATCCCTCCTTAGTGAAGTCATTTAATTGCTCCTTATGCCCCCCGCTTTTTTTTAAAGAGTTATATTTACTAGTCCTGTAAAATGTTGCAATAATGTTAACTGGTTAGCCTAAAAATTGCTTTCAGCATGATGCAGTCTCAATGAACATGGCCAACTTAGGAATTTGCTGAGACTGATTTGCAAGTGTGGGCCTGTTTGGCTTGTTGGCCCAGAGACCCTGATGTTATTCCACGGCTGATGTTATTCCACGGCTGTTGCAAGGACTGACCCAGAGGTTTCCATGTTTTGTTTGGTCCCTAAAATTGTTTATCTTTTTTTCATTGAATCCACATTAAAATTTTGGCAGGTTTCACATAAAATTCCACATTTCCATCTTCTGTTCAAATCTGGCCACACTAGGTTTATATTCCTGCATAGGAGCAATAGCTAGAAATAAAGGTTCATTGCCACCTTTGGATAAGGTATCCCTTTGCAGTTTGTTACTGTGCTTATTACACCCTGCTGTTTACCACAGGTGCTGTGCTCATTGCTATTGTTTAGAAAGCTTGCTTCATTGCTTTCCTTTTACCTTGTACCTCTTTAGTGAAGAAAAAAGAAAACCAGAACAGGAGTGCTATTTGCAAGAAAAATTTAACACTTTTTTTTTCTGAAAGTACAGTTATTGACAGATGTTTAATAGGGTTAGACAAATAATGTTTCTGTGTGTTAAAAGAATATACCCAACAGCTTTGCTTATACCGCTTAACACTTGGATCCTACTAGTGTGTGTAAGTTCCAAGCTCCAGGGCTCCCAGCCTACCCTCGAGTTTGGCCTCAGGTGCCCTCTAAATGGAATCTTCTCCTCAGAAGCCCTTGTCACGCTCCCTTTCCAGAACTGTTGAAGCCATCCAGCAATCCTTTTCCAGATCTCATTTTTGCTTTCCATCTACCCCTTTGAACTTGATGCTCTGAAGCGTTCCTCCCTTGGCCAGAATCGAGGCCCTGTTTCATATAGCCCCTGCACCAAAACTGGATGCCAGATATAATGGAGTAATTCACTACTCTTTGTCAAATATCCACCATTTGGCAGCTTGGTTATAGGTCTAAGAGTGAAACAATGATCAGAACATACCCAATTAATGTCAATACACAGCTTACATTCTAGAGGGAGAAACAGACAATAAAAATAAAAGCAACTAATATAATGTATAGTTAGGTAAGTAGGACTGTGAAACAAAATAAAGCAGACTAAAGAGACAGTGGAAATGGAGAGAGCGAGCTATTTTTATTTGTGTCCTCACCTTTAAGAAAGAAATTTTTCAACTGAGAACTGAATGAGGGAACAGAGAAAGTCATAGACTTGTTTGAAGAAGAGCATTTCAGATGGGAAACAACAAGTGCCCAGGTGTGAGCAGGAGCATGCTCGAGGCTCAGGAGCAGCAAGAATTGCTGTGGGAGTGATAGGTGCAGGCCAGGCATCCAGGGGCTTGCAGGCCATGCTAAGCTGTTGGTATTTTATTCTATGGTTAATAGAAGTCACTAGGGTCCTCTCAGTGTTTTCCGAGGGGAATTGTCAGGTCTAATTTATCACATCCAACCCAAGTTCTGACTTCAGAGATCCTTCCTTTGGGAAAATGGATCAGATGAACTAAAATTTCTGCTCATTAGAGTTCTGATTGAATTTGATAATGACAGTTTATTTCATTTTAACCAGCAACAGCATTTGATTATAGCCACATGAGATATATATATATTTGCTGGCAATACTGTGTCTGGCATAGAGTAAGATATAGAAAAGTAATGGATGAAGAAAGTGAAATTTACATACAGAACGGTATCAGCTCCTCTGTAAACAAATAGGGTAGGATAAGTGGACTTAGCCTCATTTAAATGACAAAATTATATACCTCATATATTCGTTTTCTACAGATAGTATTATATAGTGCTGTATATAGTTATGCTGTTTGCTCACCAGTGGACAGGAAGTAAACTTAAAACAACTTGAGCAAAGCATTTTGACAACTAGAGGACTTTTGATCATTACTAAAATTAAGCAAATATTTTATTAACTTTATATTTTAAAAAATATTTTTTTAGTGCCCAGGAGGAGCATTTACACCCAATATGCGAACCACCAAGGAGTTCCCAGATGATGTTGTCACTTTTATTCGGAACCACCCTTTCATGTACAACTCCATCTACCCAATCCACAAAAGGCCTCTGATTGTTCGTATAGGCACTGACTATAAGTACACAAAGATAGCTGTGGATCGAGTGAATGCTGCTGATGGTAGATATAATGTCCTGTTTCTCGGAACAGGTAAGTATCTGAGCTCAGACTACACTTTAATGTGTAGAAAAGAGTGTAATGTATAAGGGCTGTGATACTGGTACCAAGAAGTCCCCAATGTTTACTGCTGTCTGACTATCAGTGAGATAGTTTTTAAAAACTACAGATAGTTTCTTAAAAAATATTAATGGTACTATTTTAATATATTTACAAACTCTAGTTTGGCAATTTCCTTCAATAGACAGTTGAGTGAAAATACTCTTGTTTCTAGACCTACATGTTGTTGAATGGCTAGCCTTGTAGCAGTGGTTTCAAAGTGTGGTCCCCAGACTAGAAGAGCAAAATCAGTATCACTCAAGAACTTATTAGAAATGCAAATTCTAAGGTGCCAACCCAGGAATTCTAGGACTGAGAGCCAGCCATCTGTGTTTTAACAAGCCCTCCAGTAAATCTAATGCACACTGAAGTTTGAGAACCACTTACTCAAGAGAAAGAAACTAGTTTGCCTGTCAGGCAATAATCCATATCTTTCTAACATCTCTGACTACCTTGCAGGCAGTGATGAAATCTCTTTACTTGTCTTGTTGTAATATTAGAACTAGTCCATGAAATTAGGTAGTTTCTCTACTCGTTTAAGAAATGCATATAAACTGTGTCTGTAAACCTCATTGTAAGGTGAGTAGTGGTGGAATATGTATGTATTCTGAGCTAAGGAATAAATTGCACTCAAACTTCAATCAATTTAAGATGGGGATATTTTTTTCTTGGCTAAATATAACTTTCCAAGTGTGCTTTTCTTACAGAGTTCTTACATTACCCTTGTTTATTCTTATACATAAAACCTGAAATATGAATCTTTCACTTTCATATAATTACAATTTATAATGGGCTGAGCTTGAGAAGCATCTAACATGTACTATTTGGCATCCTCTCCCTCACTTGGACAGATCTGTGTTTTCACTAGTCCTTTCTTTGGTTGTCCCATACCTGAGGAATAATCCTACCTTCTCAGACTAACTATTTCCTCTTCTGCTTCCAATTTTTTCTTCTCTTGATATTTCCAGGACCATTCTTTATCAATTATATTCTAATACATTTTTTATTAGATTTTATTCTCCACTTCATTCTAGGCTTCAAAATCATATGACAGGACATGAAACTAGACCTAACCTTCACCCATTGGCACCTCTGCCATGACAGTGATTTTGCCAGGGTCTTCAGTGTTCCCATAATAAGAAAATCCAATGGCCTTTAACCGTCAAAATACCTCCATCTCCTCTTTGCATCATTGGGCATTGTGGAGTCTCTCTTTACCTGTTGCTTCAGCCATAAGCCCCAGAAATTCCTTTTTCTCTGGAAGTTCCTTTTCAATTTCCCTCATTAGCCTGCTTTCCTCTAGCCCATGAGTGTGGGTATTCCTTGTGGTTCTGTCCAAGTCCTCTTCTTTTTACATATCTATTAGCTATCTTAGTCATTCATTTTTTTTTTAACTTGGCCAAACATTTTATTTTTTTAATTTAATCTTTATTATATTTTTTTACATTATCATTTAGTCCCCTTGTAACCCCCATTCCCCCAGCATTCACCACACTGTTGTCCATGTCCGTGAGTTTTTTTCCTTTCTGCTCAGTCCCTCCACCCCCTAACCTGCCCCTCCCACACCACCACCACTAGCTATCTACTCTCCATCTATGAGTCTGTCTCTGTTTTGCTTGTTAGATCAGTTTGTTCATTAGATTCCACATTTAAGTAAAATCATATGATATTTGACTGGCTTATTTCACTTAGCATAATAATGTTCTCCAGGTCCACCCATACTGTCCCAAACGGTAAACTTTTCTTCTTTTTTAGGGCCAAGTAGTATTCCATTGTGTAAATATCCCATAGTTGTTTTATCCACTCATTTACTGATGGACACTTGGGCTGCTTCTATATCTTGGCTATTGTAAATAATACTGCAATGAACATAGGGGTGCTTGTGTTCTTTTAAATTAGTATTTTGTGTTCTTTCAGATATATTCCAAGAAGTGGGATTGCTAGGTCAAAAGGTAGATCCATTTTTATTGTTTTGAGGTATCTCCATCCTGCTTTCCACAGTGTCTGCACCAATCTGCATTCCTACCAACAGTGCAAAAGAGTTCCCCTTTCTCCACATCTTCACTAGCACTTGTTGTTTGTTGATTTATCGATAACCATCCTAACAGGTGTGAGATGTCCTCTTGTGATTTTAATTTGCATTTCTCTGATTAGTAACATTGAGCATCTTTTCATGTCTGTCGACCATCTGTACGTCCTCTTTGGAAAAGTGTCTATTCAGAGCCTTTGCCCATTTTTTAAATTGGGTTCTTTGTGGATTTTTGGTGTTGAGTTTTGTAAGTACTTTGTAAATTTTGAGTATTAACCCCTTACCAGATGTATTAGTGAATACATTCTCCCATTCTGTGGGTTGTCTTTTTATTGTGTTGATAATTTCCTTTGCTGTATGAAAACTTTTATTTTGATGTAGTCCCATTTATTTATTTTTCTTTTGTTTTCATTGCCTGGGGAGATATATCTGATAAAACATTGCTACAAACAATGTCCCAGGTTTTGTGGCCTATGTTTTCTTCTAGGATTTTTATGGTTTCAGGTCTAGCATTTAAGTCTTTAATCCACTTTGAATTTATTCTTGTGTGTGTTGTAAGAAGGTGGTCTAGTTTCATTTTTCTGCACGTACCTGGTCAATTTTCTCAATACCATTTATTGAATAAACTATCTTTAGCCCATTGTCTGTGCTTGTTTCCTCTGTTGAATATCAATTGACTATGAAGGTATGGGTTTATTTCTTGTTTCTCCATTCTGTTTCATTGACCTATGTGTCTGTCTGTTTTTTATACCAGTAGCATGCTGTTTTGATTATTCTGCCCTTTTATTACAGTTTGATATTAGTTAGTGTGATTCCTCCAATTTTGTTCTCATTCATTTGATTTTAATTATCTCTTCTGTGCAAACAAATACCAAATGTACATCTCTAGTTATTGTCATTTCCTGAGCTCAGTGTTTGCATTTACAACTTACTCTTAATAACACATACTGTATGATTCATTAACATTTTAGACATCATTCTTCAAACTTAATTTATTCACTGCTAAGACTTTCTAATCAATGCTTAATCCTGTCTCCCATATTTGTATTCTTATCACACATTCTTCTCAAGACACTATTTCTTCTTGTACATATTTTCTGTCTAGGCATTCATAGTACCTGGTAAGCTTGCTGCTACTAATGTAATTAAATAAATTCATAACTGAGTTCAAAAGCTAATACCATTGTTTATAGGCTATGTTTTCCTAAGATGTAGCTCTATTTAAATGACTACAAAGAGTTGCTTTTTCCTTGACTCAGATCATTCAATGTAGTTTGCATTGGGGTGAAAAAAGTTTATTTTTTTTCCCCGAAGTAAAGTAATTTTAGATTGCAGCTCTCCCTAATGTCTCATATTACTCAGAAAAAAATAACTTTTATTTTTTTCCATTTGAAACCTGCCTAAATGATGGACTCTGGTGTTATAATAATGCTGTTTTTTTTTCATGAAATCATACATGAAAATTTCATGAATGGAATTTTTAAGTCTTTACAAACTGTGCAAGAGTATTTATTCAGATAGAAGACAGTAAGAAATATGCTTTTACACAAGTTCTTTGCCTTTTCTTACCACATAAGTATCTGGCCCTTTACATATACTTTTTTACATTGGTATTTAAACATTTGTGTCACATTGAAAAAATAGTATTTAAGCATGTATTTTTAATGTTAGTGGGAAGTTTCCCTAATGACTACGTAAAAAGCCACACAAATCTAAAGGTGATTCTGATAGGCAAGTGCATGCTACAACAGCAATTTTCCCAGCAGCATCTTTCTGAAGAGAAGGTAACTCACTTAATCCTCCAGCCTTATTCTCCTGGTCATATCAGACCACACTATGACTGAAAACAGTAATTTCAATTTACGTGAAATTCTAACAACTAATATATCAATATAAAATACTTTCTGCCCAACTGGTTCTTAGATTGCTGGTGAAATTTCTTTAAAAGAGAATTCTCAGTGCTTGTATGTTATTAAAAGTAAATAAAATACTTTTCTGAACTGGAACTTGGAAAAAGCATAGGTCACTGTTCCCAGGATTTCTTAGCATTTTGTATCCAAATGTCTTAGGAAGGACATAATATTTCTTGCATGTTGTCAAATCCCCAAGTAGTAAAGAGCCCTTCCACTGTAATAAATAAATAATGATACTCCCATCATTGCCACAAGGCAAGCTACTCTTATGGTTTCTCTACAATCATGAAAAATTCAGGGGAATTCAATGAAGACATAAGTTGTCAGAGAAGATGCTATAGGGAAAACTTACATGATAGTGTATTGGAATGCAAATATACTGTGTAACTGGATTCACTTTGAATATTATGATTCTATAGCCACAGAAACTCATGGTAGTTGTTTGGGCTCACTGCCTAGTAACTGTTAATTAGCCCAATACAGGGTACTACTACTCTGGCTGAGTTTGAGAGGCTGATACTCTCCACTCTCGTGGGACTGCCTCACTATATTTTGTGTGCTGCCAGATGCCAGATAGGTAGGTAGGTAGGTAGGTAGATAGATAAAATAACAGGAAGGAAGGAAGGGAAGATGAGCTTTGTCATCTCATTTTTTTTATTTTTTACAGTTTGCATCATCAATGCCTAGTCTAGGAGTCAGCAAATTACAACCTGAACCAAATCTAACTCCACTGTATGTTATCCATAAACTAAGAATGTTATTTTATATTTTTAAATGATTGAAAAAATAATGAGAAGAAGAATATTTCATGAGCAGTGACAATTATAAGATTTTAGATTTTGGTGCTCATAAATAAATCTTTCTAAGAAGTGCCCCATCCATCTACATTTTGTCTGTGGCTGCTTTTGTGCAGAGCTGAGTAGTTGCCACGGAGACCACTCAGCCCTGAAAGCCTAAAATGTGTTATTATTTGGCCTTTTATAGAAAAAGTATGCTGACCCCTGTTTTGTCATTAAATTTTATGTATGTTTAAAGAAGATATTTTCTAATATGTAACTATGAAAAGGAATTCATAATGTTTCCCCAAATAAATTTCTTCTTTTATCTTGAGTAAAAATTATTTTGCTACTCTGTTCAAACAAACTAAAATCTATTTTTTCTTAATTATTCTCTAATGTGTTCCTGCTGCAATCCTCTATAAAACAGATCACACTTGAAAAAAATGGATTTAAAATCAGTGCTTTATTATATCCTTTAGTAGTACCGTATTTTTTTAACTGTAAGACATACTCCCCCCTGCCCTGCCAAATTTGGGAAGAATAATGGTTGTTACTACTGCTGTCAAGTTCTGTTTTATATTTACATTGGTAAAATATTATGTTATTTATGTTATTAAATATCTTAACACATTTTTTGCTTCAAAATTTTTTTTCCTATTTTCCTCCTCTAAAACCTAGTTGCATCTTATGGTCCAAAAAAATACAGTATTTGTGATGTTTTGTGGTATTTTTTTGCTTGTTTGTTTAGTTCTTAGTATTTAGGTTGTATTTTTATATTTCTTACTTTTTGTGTTAATTTTTTTTAATCTTTAGCAAAGCCTGGAAACAGTAGGAAAGGGCTCTCGTAGGACTGGCATTTCTGTTTTAACTTTGCCACTTACTGTTTTATGCTTACATGCAGGCTATTTTTTTCAAAGCTGACTGCATTGCACAGTGAAGAGATTTTTGCCTGTGTTTCTTTTGCTTCTGCAGTTATGAAAATATTTAAGTGCTGGGTCAGGTTCAGGCACATTCTGTCAAATATATATATTTTTAACAGTATACATGAATCAGAATGATATGTGGTTTCTGATAAAAGAATAAATGTATTCTTATGAATGGATGTTAGAGGTTTAGGATGATTTAATGCTAGTATGATTTTTTTTTAGTGTAAGGTTGGTCCATGTGGCTTTCTGCCAAAATTCTTATATAGGATATATGGTTTCATGCTTCTTACTAGCTTCTGTTTTAATTGGGTGAGTACTAAGTTGGAATGTTGGCTCCAGTATATGCTTTGAAAGTGTGGAATTTTGAAGTGTGTGCCACAAATGTGACTAAAGACTTAAAATGTGTTTGCCTTGCAGCATTACAGGATAACTACCTTCTCAGTAACTAACTGGTTCTGGCCTCACATCTCTTGGAATGGCATACTTATTGAAATGTAAAGCTAGGCATTTTTGGTAAAAAAAAAAAAAAAAAAAAAAAAAAAAAAAAAAAAAAAAAACCTCCCCAAAATACTTCCGGTAAAATTTGATAGCTGAAACAGTTCATTTGAGTTTAGAAAAAATACTACTGTTACAGGAAAGCTGCGCGCAAATATCACTCGAAGGATAATGTCTAGACTCCCCCTTCTCTTAGGAGTAAGAAGCAAATCCCTTCATAAGTCACCGGCTTTTAATAACATTGTGGTTCACTGCTTTCCAAAGCGGAATCTGGAAACATCTGAGAGTTTACCAAGGATTCTACAGGGATTTTCACAGTAGGAAATACTAATGGAACAGAGTGGAATGATGGTTGAATTGACAGGAGAAAGATCATAAATCACAGTGTGATGACTGCTTGATCATGTAGAAAAGTAGCAAAAAGGACTATGTGAAGAAAAAAACAAAAAATGGAAGAGAGCCCATACAGTGATTGCTAATCCAGAGACCAATGTTCTCATTTATATTTTACCTTTAAAAGATAGTTTCTTAAAAACTAAATATACAACTTATTGCTGAAAATATTTCAAAAAGCAGAATTGCTTTTTCTTAAGCTACTCTTCAGAAACATATTCTTATGAAGATTGCATAATGTCTAATATAATGATTATGTCAATTTTAGTGTTGCCAGATTGCCTGAATTAACCATTTATTTATTTAGTAGTAACTACCCTATGAAGAGCTGTAAAAATGTAGGCTTCTTGGAGGGCAGGCATATCTGTCTAGTTTATTCATAGCCATAAACTCAATGTTGTCACTCGCTAGGACAGTGCATCACTCAGGGTTGTCACTCAGTAGGTTATTTGAATGAATGAGTGAGTGAGTCACACTTATCCTTCACCGTGTTTGTACAGAAGCTCAGTCAAGTCAAGATCACATAGATATTTAGTATATGATACAGCCAGGACATAAAAACTCTTGTTTTTGCTTTCACATCTTGAGCTTTTATCTTTTTCACATCACCTCCTCGTTTACCATCCTCACTTTATAATATTTTCCTTTTGTGAAGTTAAGGTAATTTCATTTATATTTTTCTCATTTTACTATGAATTAGAAGTTTTACCCATATATGTCAAGATGGCATTGCTGATCTGCTGACATTCAACATTAATGCCAGCATTGCTTGCTTTGAGTCACATCGCTCAGCCTCACCCATTCACAAGTTGTCACCATGTCTTACATGTGAACAAGATTCATTTTACAAGGTAGCAGAGAAGCCTTGGAACAGACTAGATCTGTGTGTTGATTAACTATGCAAGAATTTAACCTACGAATGTGATAAATTTTAATGGTATTTAGCACGTATTTAGGAACAAAGGAGTTAATATTTGCGGGGAGAGAAGAGGATGTAAAATGGGGTAGGATTTCACCTTAATTTTTACGTATTACTAAATCTTGGCGCCTTTCAAATTTGTTTTTAAATGGGGCTTATATTTGTGTTCAAAATGTCTTATACTCTCATCAAACACATATGAATCTCTCTGGCATGCTTCTGTTTACTTAATTAAAATGGATTCTGCATATTCAATTGGTATATATGGAGGATTTTAGAATATCAAGCGATGAGAGAGTGCCTCTCAGAAGGAGGAAAAATAATTTGCTCTATAATCCTGGCTCATTTATTATTTAATTACTGATATTTTCCATTTATTATTTAATCACGTTTAGGAAACAGCTACAGTACAACCTCATCCCTGTCTGTTGCCTTCATTTAACCCTTAACTGTTATATGAATGTAAGAAAATTTTGTAGCCTAAAGACATTTATAAAGCCTTTTGCAGTATGTTAAGAAGAAATGACTATACTATGTCCTTGTTCTTGATGTGCTGCTAAGTTTCCCCAAGGTACACTTGGCAGCCTTTATCCCTAAAGAAAGAATTAACAGCCCACTACTCAGCCAAGCCAAGTCTTCTCTGTATGGCCGCCCAGGCAGTCTATAGTTAGCTGTCAGTTGTGGGGTGCTTTGGTGGAAAGTCATTTTTTAAAAATCCTTTTACTAAACTGGGAACAGTTCAAATTGTAGAAAAATAAATTTAATGTTTTAATAAATGAGAAATGTTTCATTTTAGAAGATGAAGTGTAAATGGGAACAAAAAAGATTTGAAACTGGGTTTTCTGAGGTGAGTCTGTGGTATTATAGTCATATGTTTTACTTTACTTAGTTATACACTTATTTTTCTCTTCCACTAATGTGGTAGGCAGAATAATAGCCCTCACATTTTTCTACATCCTAATCCCCAGAACCTTACATGGCAAAAGAGACTTCATAGATATGACTAACGCTGTCAACATTGTGAGGAGGAGACTTTTCTGAGTTGTCTGGATATGTCCTGTCTAATTGCAGGGCTTCTTAAAAGCAGAGGACCTTTCCCAGCTATTATCAGAGGGAGATATAATCAGAGAGATGTGACTCTGCTGGCCTTTACAATGGAGCAAGGAGACCATAGGCCAAGAAATTTGAATGGGCTCTAGAAGCTGGAAAATGCTAGAAGTGGATTCTCCTTGGACTATCTAGAAATGAAGGCATTCTGACCTACACTTTGATTTTAACCCAGTGAGGCCCATGTTGGACTTCTAGTCTACAGAACTCTAAAATAATAACTTTATGTTGTTTTAAGACACAAAATGGGTGGTGATTTGTTTTAGCAGCAATAGAAAACATACAACTTAGGTTTTGAATTCTAGCTTAATTGAAAGACTAGAATGAAACTATTTTGATGCTTCTCTTAAGAATTTCTAAAATGAAGAATAATAGATTCTGGTGTTTTAAAACTCTGGCAAAGCCCTTACTGATAATGCAAATATATAATATGTATGTTTTATAGCTCTTTGTCAACCAGTACAGAATAACATAATAATGTATCACAGAGATGTTATTTACTCACTCATTATAATTTTGGGACCTCTTGCATGCCAAGGCTTATGGTATATAAAGAATTATAGCAATAGCACATTCTTTTAAGGAACTCATGTGGAAGAGGCAATTCAAATCAGTTCCATAAATATATCCAGCACCTGTTATGGTGACAGCACTCTTACAGGTGCTTAGGATACATCAATGAATCAGAGACTAAGATTCTGCCCCGTGGAGCTTACATTCTACTGGAAGAGAAAAACGACCATAACAAATAAGCAAATTACATAATCTCTTTGAACTTGATAAATGCCATTTTAAAAAAACAGAGCTGATGAAGGGAGATGTGTGCTCAGAGTTTGCTTCATTGAGAAGGTTACAGTTGACCAAAGACTTGAAAGCATAGAAGAATTAACCCAAATGGGGAAAGAACATTGTAAAATCTTCACAGAGAACAGTTTGTTAAGATCTACAGCATAAGGATCTGTAACATCCAGGAAGGGATCGGGAGCTTGACACACATTTGCAAGTTTTCTGTTGCTACATAATAAATTACCACAAAACAAGGGCCTTAAAACTATATGCATTTATTATCTCAGTTTCCATACATGAATACTTAGTTGTACTTTCTATACAGAGTCTCACAAGATTTCAATGAAAAGTGTAGGCCAGGCTACATTCCTTTCTGGAGTTCAAGATCCTCTTCCAAACTTAGATGGTTTGGGGAAAAATTCAGTTCCTTACTGATGCAGAAACAAGGCTCCTAGCTCCTGGAGACCACCCGCAGTTCCCTCTCACATGGAACTCTTCATTGGCCATTCAAAACAAGGCTGTTTACTCCTTCAAAGCTAGTGGAGTCTCTCTCTGCAATCTACTAAAATAGATCTCATATATTGTGGCATAATCATGGGACTGACATACCATCACCTTTGCATTATTGTTTATTAGAAGCAAGTCACACACTGCAGCTGAACTCAAAGGGAGAAGTTATACAAGGCATGATTCATTAGGGGTCATCCTAAGAGTTGGCCAGCCACTGCCCTTACATAAGTAGATCACTCTGGTAATGGTCTGGAGGATACACTACAAACAGAGAAAAGAAGGCCAGTTAAGAGAGTTTTTGTATCTTATAGGCAAGAAATGACAAGCCTAAATTAAAACAGGGACTAGAAGTCAGAGGCTGAGTGAGATTATCAAGGTTAAGAGATATTTGGGAAGAGGAAAGAGACAGATGATAAATTGACTTGGAAAAGATGGGAGGGTGAAAAAGTGTCTAGAGTGTTTTGTAGATCAGTGGCTTGGAAACTACCTGGAAAGATGTACTATTCACTGAACAAGGGACTATATAATGAGCAGATAGATTTGGAGAGTAAGGAATTTCCTTTTTAATGGTGTACCTGGCCTTTCCTATGATCTGTCATGCATCAGAGACTGAATTTATCACCTAAAATGCATTATTTCGTTAAAACTTCACAGCAACCCAATGAGATAGAATCAGCATTATCACCATTTTGCAGTTGTGTAAACTGAGGCTTTCAGAGGTGAAATGGCTTGCTTAGGCTGTGAAGTTATTAGGAATAATAATTAAATTCAAGACTAGGTCTGTCTCACATTGAGTTAAAAATTCGGTGGCCCATCGAGATGGATAATTCAAAGAGGGTGTTATTATAGAGAACACTTCAGCAGAGAGGGCTGTGCTGGAGATGTAGATAGGGGAGTCACTGGCAGTGGGAGTGTTGGCTGAATCCGTGACAGTCTTTGAGGTTACCCTAGGAGACTGCAGATAAGAATTTCACTCTGGGGAGCTCACTCAAGGGGTGGGAAAATAAAAGGCATTTACCAAGAAGATGGAGAAAGAGTGATCATGAAAGTAACAGGAGAATAAGGAGTAATGTTGTGGTAGCATCGAGAAAAGTGAGTAGCTGGCAGGAAAGAAGCAGTGGTGAGATTATCATCAGTTATATCTGAGTGCCCTTGTAATATGCTGCTTTTCTCATTATCCTACATTCTTACTGACCAGCAAGGTTTGAGAAGAAAATAACCGTTCCAGGGGAAAGAAGGAGATGTGAATAGGAGGAAGTAGGAAGGGGTTAATGTGGACAAGTCAGTGATGGGTTAAGGGATGTCCAAATCAAGAGAGGGAGAGGAGATCCTCTCTCTTTGCCTGAATACCCAGCAGCTGAGGTGGGTGTTCCAGGCCTGTTTCTGTATGTGGTTTGTTTAATCTTTGAAAACAAATGCAAGATGGCCTATCTTATTAAAAATTATGCAGGAAAATAGGTTAATTTGTGACCATAAAAATTATTAATCTCAGTAATTCTTCCCCAAATGAAAAAGGTTAAATAAAATCAACCCCAATTTTGCATCTTTGGAAATTTAGATGCCACCTCCTGTGCAGCATCAATAAAACCTTACATAGAACATACATCTGCATTATTTAAAGTCCATTTTGTTTTCAAGTGTAAGTGAATGATTTGTGATATAATGTAGTAAGGGATACTGAAAGATGATGTGCAAATTTTAGTAATTTACAAAATCCTAAAATATTAATTTTAGTGATTTCTGAGATCCTATTCAAGTAATTTTTAGCTGTATTGCCAGGAAATAACTATAATAATTCATATGTCGATAGATTATTACAAGATGTGATATTAAATTATAATGTTTTTCTTAAACCTTACAGATAAAATTAGTTTTTAGAACTAAAATAAACATACTATATTGTAAACTTATTAAACACATTTTGATACATTAGAAATGGCAGATATTTTTCCTGAGGATACAACCCTTAGTTGAATAAATAGGTCTGAAAATTTAATTGTCACATTTTACTGTTTTCTGATATTTTGGTAAGCCTCGACTAAATCAAAACTTATAATTTAGTCACTTCTTGTACAATTGTCAGTTTAGAAATTAACTGGACTTAAGATTTCTGTTTCAACTTTGCTCCACAAGTCTACTTTTCAACTAATTTATTAAATGCCTAACTCCAAAACTTTCCACAGCAATAATGGACATTTTATAGGTAAGCCTGTGTGTGCTTACTTATAAAATTCCACATACACCTGTGGCAGTATATGGCAGAAATGTCATTGTTTGTTTACTTTCACTTAAAGATTTATTAATTCATATAACTGAAAATCTCAATAGTAGGGTAGTTTTAGATATGGTTTGAGTAGGGCCCCAGCTTCTATCTTTGGAGTTTTTGGCTCTGTCCTCCTTAGCAGGGAGCAAGAATCAGCTTTGTCCTGTCAACTTTTCTTATGTTTGCAACTGGCTGCAGCAGTTCTAAAATGTGTCTACAAACCAGTCAGCTCTGATGGAAAGAGGGTCATGTCTGGGTCTCTTTCTTTTTACTGTAAGTGTGAATTTTCATATTGCATTATTTTCCTTCAGATTAAAACACATTCTTTAGCATTTCTTTAAATGCAAGAGGTCTGAAGGAAAAACATTTCCATCTTTTATTCATCTAAAAAATGTTTGATTTCATCTTCATTGTCTTTTTTATAATCATTTTTGTTATCTATTACAGTTGTCCCAATTTTCACCCCATTGCCCTCCTCAGCTCATCCCACCCTCCACTCCCACAGTCAATTCCCACACTGTTGTCCATGTCCATGCTTTTATAAGTGAGATCATATGGTATTTGTCTTTCCCTGACTGGTTTATTTCACTTAGCCTAATATTCTCCAGTTCCATCCATTCTGTCACAAAAGGTAAGAGTTCCTTCTTCCTTTCTGCTGTGTAGTATTCCATTTTGTGAATGTACCACAGTTTTTTTGATCCAGTCATTTACTGACAGGCACTTAGGCTGTTTCCAGCACTTGGCTATTGTGAACAGTTGCTATGAACATAGGGGTGCATCTTCATTTTCTTAATAATATTTTCTCTGTTAAACTCTGGATTAACTTTTGTTTTTCACCATTTGAAAACTGTTATTCCATTATCTCCTTCCTCCATTGTTTGTAATAAAAAGTCAGCAAGAATTATATTCCTTGTTCTCATGACATAATATCTTTTTTCTCTGGCTGCTTTCAAAGTTTTTTGCTGTACCTTTTGTTTTCAGCAGTTTAAGTATAATGTGCTAAGGTATGGTTCTCTAAGGTATGGTTCTCTAATGTATGCTAAGGTAAGGTATGGTTCTAAGGTACATAAGGTATGGTATATGTATTTAGATTGGGTCTTATTGAATTCCTAGATCTTGATTTTTCATTAAATTTGGGAAGTTCAGTCATCATTTTTTTCATATATTTGTTCTTCACCAACATCTCCGTATTATCCTTTTATAGCTCTAATTACACATATATTAGACTACTTGATAATGTCACACACACACACAAAATAACATTTTCACTTTCTTCAATCTTTTTTACCCTGTGTTCTTCCAACTAACTAACTTCTATCCTTTTGGCTTCAAGTTCATTGAAATTTTTTTTTAATCTCTACTATTAAGTCTATGGAGTTAATATTTTATTTGTTTTGTACTTTAGTTTTGAGACATCCATTTGACTTTTTATCATTTTTGTTTCTTTGCTGAGTTTTATACCTGTTCATTCATTATAACCATATCATTCCTTCATTTTAAAATTTTCTTTTAATTTGTAAACATATTTATAGTAGCTATAATACCTACTTTAAGTTGTTTTTTTAATTTTTATTATTTTTTTAATCAGTATTTTTTTAATTGTTGATATTGTACAGTTTTCTGTCTTTTACCCTGCCCCCAGCCCACCTCCCCATCCCTCCTCACCTTCCTCTCATTTCCACCCCCTATAGTTTTTGTCCATGTGTCCTTTATACTTGTTGCTCTAAACCGTTCCCCTTTTCCCCTGAAATTCCCTCCCCTCTCCCCTCTGGTCACTGTCAGACTGTTCTCAAATTCAGTGTCTTTGTTTGTATTATGCTTCTTTGTTTGTTTTGTTGATTAGGTTCCTGTTAAAGGCGAGATCATATGGTATTTGTCTTTCACTACCTGGCTTATTTCGCTTATCATAATGCTCTCCAATTCCATCCATGCTGTCGCAAAGGGTAGGAGCTCCTTCTTTCTTTCTGCTGCATAGAATTCCATTGTGTAAATGTACCACAGTTGTTTGATCCACTCATTTACTGATGGGCACCTAGGTTGCTTCCAGCACTTGGCTATTGTAAATTGTGCTGCTATGAACACAGGGGTGCATAGGTTCTTTTGGATTGGTGTTTCAGGATTCTTAGGATATAATCCAAGCAGTGGAATTGCTGGGTCAAAAGGTAGGTCCATTTTTAGTTTTCTTAGAAAATTCCATACTGTTTTCCATAGTGGTTGTACCAATCTGCAATCCCACCAACAGTGCACTAGGGTCCCCTTTTCTCCACAACCTCTCCAACACTTGCTGTTTGTTGCTTTGTTTATGAAGGCCATTCTGACTGGTGTCAAGTGGTATCTCATTGTAGTTTTAATTTGCATCTCTCTGATAGCTAGCGATATCGAGCATCTTTTCATGTGTTTCTGGATCCTCTGTATGTCCTCCTTAAGTTGTTTTTTGTGAAGTTCAATATCTGGGTGATCTTGACTTCTTCTTCTTGACTGTTGACCACACATGTCCCCCTGCCCTGCACTCTCTCCCTCCATCCATGTATAATCATTTTTGTAATTGCTGAATATTGGACATTATAGGTAATACCTTAGATTTAGGTTATTTTATCTTCCCTGAGAAGGGTTAATTCTTGTTATCACAGGCAGTCAATTATTAGTTGATCCCTTTGAATTTGTTTTACATTAAAATTCTTGTGCACAAGAGACCTTGGCTGGGTAGCTCAGTTGGTTAGAACATTATCCCAATACGCCAAGGTTGTGGGTTCAATCTCATGTCAGGGCACATACAAGAATCAACCAAATTAACAATGAATACCTAAGTGGAACAACAAATTGCTATTTCTCTCTCTCTCTCTTTAAAATTTTCTAAATTTAAAAAAAAGGAACCAATGAATGCACAAATGGGTGGAACAACAAACCAATGTTTCCCTCTCTGTCTCTCAAATAAGTAATAAAAAAAATTGTCTGCAAGAGAAGTTACTCTTAACTTAGCAGAACTTAAAGTCCAATTTTTTCCCCTTGTGTTTGTTATCAGATCTTGGTTTCAGGTTTTGTTAGGGCAAGCCTAAAGTAAGCCTTACTCTAGAATGTGGCACTTACTCCTCTTAGCTCAGCAATTTTGTGTCAACTGGATGTCAGTTTTAACAAGGTGTTAATGAGATCTGTCTACTATGATAGAACCAAAACTCCAACTGCACCCAACATCACTCTTCCTCAGAACTGCTGAGCCTATAATTTGTCTGTTCCATTCTTACTATAGTAGCTGCAATCTGTTAATCCTTGAGTGATCTCATCCTGTAAATATATAGGTCAGGAGTTAGCTACAGACAGACTCACAGGGGATTTCTACATGGACTTTAGAGCCCACTTTCTGGGCAGCTCCCTCTCTCTGATATCATGTGCCACAGAATTAATTGTTTCTGCTGCCCTAAATTCTCGTATGTTCTCCTCATCTCAGTGGAACTACTATGCACAACTCAGACACCAGGTCTCTATACCTCTGTTGGGAAATGATTCCCAAGCAGATAGTTGGGTGATCATGAAGATTTCCATGTGAGTTTCTCATGTTTTAGTCATGCACTGTCTATTATTCATTACCTAGAAAGAATTACCTCATATGGTTTTTCCTGTTTTATAGTTTTTTTGTTGCAGCAAGGCTGTTTGTTCTGGTGAGCTGCCTTATTGCCCACCAGAAAGACTCTTCTGATTACATTTCCACCAAAAGTGTCTTAAAACACCTATTTCCTTCTCTCCATGCCAATTCTAGTTTTTATTATTATTTTAATGTTTGAAAATTAAGTGGGTATTTTTGTAATTTCATATATTTTATATATATATGCCTTATTCATATATAGATATATTCATATGTATATGTTCATATATATATGAACAAGGTATATCTGTAAGGCATATATATGGTATACATATAAATAAGGTGTGTGTGTGTGTGTGTGTGTATATATATATGGTATACCATATATACCCACATACACATACTTTGTTCATATACACATATATATATATGTATATGTATACACCTTGATTTTCAAAATATCTGAAACTTTTAATTATAATTTGGGGGAAAATCCTAGCATATGTTTAGTGCATTGCAAATCAGTCATTAACTTTATATATTAGCAGACTGTGTTATTTTAGCTGAATTTAAGCAGAAATAAACTTGTAAATTCAAAAAATACACACAAACTAATTTAGTAGTTTTTTTACAAATACAGACAATTGCCAAGAAATGAAGTAGATTATAAAAAGTTATGTTATCTTCTGTGATTCTCAAATGTTTGAATATACACATGTATTCTGTAAAGCTTATTTAAAATTAGCACTTCCAAAAATATGTTTGTGGTCTGACATGGGATCCAACAACTGAACTTTTAGTAAACTCCCTACGTAATTTTGGTGAGGTGGTCTGAATGCCAGACTTTGAGAAACTACTTGTATAATGTAACATGGTCTTTAAAAGTACATGGATGGTAGTGCCTAGGAATCACATGAAATTAATGGTATTAGTAGTCACTGAATACTGTATTTTCCTCATGATGGAGAAAAGTATTTTAATCATTCTGAAAGATTCTGCAGCAAAGAAACCTGTTTAACCTAGGTTAATCCAATACTACCCAAATTTATTTGACCCTACAAACTTTTTAACACCAACACACTGTGGGAGAGGCTGAATAACATTTGTTGATACTGCCTTTCCAAGGATCTCTCTCAAACAGAGACACTGAGCCACCATCATTGGCAGTTGGCACTCTAACTACCCCCACAACAAAGCTGAAAGTGTCAGCATTACAGCATTTAAATAGCCTATTGAGTGTGAAAAGCTCTAATAAGTACTAGAAATTGTGCTAAGTGACCTCGTTTAGAAATATTTTATGTTTTTTTTTTTGTAACAAGGGGACATTCATGAGTAGAATTGCCACCTCTTGAAAGTATATTCACCAAACTACTAATAAAGATCTTATAAACTCATAATTCAGTTTTATTCTAACATTTAAAAATACTATTTAAAGAATGTAGCAGCAGTTTGAAAAGCTAGCAAGAAAAAGAGATCTATTATGAATATATATTTTAACTAACAATCCAATGAAACAAGGCAGTCAATTGGTAAAATATGATTATAAAAAATAGCATGTCAAATGTCTACTCATTTCCTCCTTCATTTATCTGTAAAACTTTAATTTGCCAACCAGAGAATTTGCAGGTCTTTTACTGGCTTTAAAATATTTCTTTATTTGAATAAACAAATTGGTTTACAAAATTATAATAAAGCAAGAGCTGTCATTGAAAAAATATAGTGATTTCATTTTATACAATACTAATATTAATTAATAAACTAGAGCTGTATTTCCAGCAATAATTGGCCTCTGAACTAATGCATAGGGCTGCTTAGGTCGACATCAAGGGACACTCTGGTGAAGACAGACAAAAAGGAGGAAAGAGTAGAGTATATGACTTTGGGATTTTTATGTTAGCCTTTATTAAATTGAAAAAGGCTACACCTTAGCTGGTACAAATTGCCAGTTATTATCAGCACTTAGAATCAGATTTGGCTACTTAATTTGCAAAATCCAGTGGATCACTGGAACTTGTGTGACTGAAAAGAACTCACACACATGAAGCTGGCCCTAATGAGAACACTTTTATAGATTTAGGAGGCAGGGTTCCCCCTAAATCCCTGGGTGACCAGAAACTCAGCGATAGCAGGTAGTTTGGCACAGCAATTTCTAGGGAAACCCCCCTGAGGACTACGGATTAAATGAGACTCAGTAGATTAGATGTACAAGTGACTATTTGAATGACCTACTAGGTAATAAGCTATGTTTGATCACTTGTTTGAGACAGCCAACACTTGTTGTTCTATAAATACAAGCGCTTTTCTGGTCTGGAGACAGTGGAAAGGTTTAAGGATAACATTTGTGTGTTCCTTATATTAAAAAGAAAAAATTTAGATGGCATGAAATATATAAAACAGAAAAGAAGCTTGTCTGAGCAGTTTTCTTTAAAAATTCAATGAAACAAAAGATAATTAAGATCACTAACGTGGGTTGGTGAGTCTACTCTGTTATCTTTGCGCATATGTTTACATTATGCAAAAACACTTCTGAGATTCATCTCACTGGATTCAGTAACAATTTTTAATGTATTCAAGGGATGTCCGTTATCTATACTACATAGATGAGAAAACTGGGGTTAAGAAAAAATGGTGACTCTAATAATGTCAAAACTTTAGTAAGTGGCTGAGCTACAAATAAAAAATAACTTGCACTCATTTGAGGATATTACTATGTACCAGATACATACTAAGAAATTTCTGTTTATATTTGTGCAGTTTTTATTAATCAGAACTCTTTCAACTGAAAGTGACCATACACCTTACTCAAACTAGTTAACAAAATCTTTGTGTGTCTGTTTGTGTGTTCAACTTGGAAAGGAGTTGGCCTCAAACATAGCTGAATTTGTGCTAAAATGATGTCAGGAATTTATGTGTGTTCCAATTAAAGTGTTAGTCATTGAAAGGTAAGCATTTTAGAATATCAATTAAACTCCCATTTACTTATGTCTATCTACATAAAGCCGTCTCTGCATCTTTTAATTTAAAGATGAGAAGGTAGTTATCAATTGCCTTCCTTCTGGGGATAGTGAGAATGGCCTCCCTTGAATGTACTCACAGGATAAATCCTCAGCATATGGCAGCAAGGATGGCTCCAGTACTCCAGAATTACAGCTCTTTAATAGCCCTGATCTCTGAAAGAAAGAGGTTTTCACCTAGAATTCTCAGGAAGGGCTGGGCCCTGACTTGTTTCTGTGCTCACTCCTGTGTGAATCACGGGGGCAATGGAATGCCCTTTGGGACCAGCCTGAGTCATGCATGTCTCCCTGGAGCAGGAACAGAGTCACACCATTCCTTAACCATGGGGACTGAAAATGAGAGAGGGGTTGTTTCCAAAATGTCTCAGGGTATATTATCAAAAGATGGGGTGGGCTGATTCTGGGTAGGCCTTAGTGACAGATATCCATTACAAAAGGTATAATTTTTATTTACATTGTACACACAAGCAAACTGAGGCTTAAGGAGAAAAAGAAAGATAATCTGGTTTACTGTAACTATATTGTAGGTGTGTGCTTTTCCCAAGGAAATAAAAGCTATATACCAATTCTACAGAATGAAAATGGTTTATGTTGTGAGGACATTCAAGAAATGCCCTTCTTACTTCCTCCAGAAGGAATGCATTTGATAACTACAGTATTATCTTCAAAGTAAAAGACACAGAGTTTTATAAACATTGTAAGATGCATATTTTTCAATGACTAACATTTTAATAGGAACCTACCAGCTACTCAAAAAACCGTAAATTCTAAACTGTGAACTCTTTAATGTTGTGTGTATTTATCTCTGTATACATACTTTTTATAGTATCTGACACACTAAAGGTGTTCAATGATTTCTTGTTGATTCAATCAGTGAAAATGGATGGAAGACAACCCAAGTGTACTTATTTACCTAGTAGTAAATGATACAGCCCATGAATACCTCAAAAGCATTTTCTATATAGAGAATTGAAGGATATGTGACTATGTTTTGAAAAGAAAACGATAGGTTTCTACCAGGACTGCATTTTGAAAGAAACCATCCTATTAGCATGGAACTGCTTAGGGAGCAGTCAGGGCCGATTCCATATATTATGACTCTTTCCCAGTGCCATAACTGATTGAAATCACACTTACTGCATTTGACAACTGAACTGTCTGGTAGGTATTGGTTTGTGATGTGCTTTAGTTATGTTTAAATTGGACCAAATTAAATGTCTTGAGAATCTGAACTAGAAGCTGTGGGAGTTGGCAGTTTGGCACAGGAGCAAAAGTATAAGGGCATCCAGAGTGGAACCTTGTGAATAGTGTACAAGACTGGAGCTGGGTTATTTGTTTCTGAGACTTCAAGTCCTAGTGCAGTCACCTAAGTTATTGATCAACTACCAGAACTATTGCTTTGTCTTTTAAATATTCCAGTCTCAGTGGGATCAGGAATCATTGTAAAACAAAACAAAACAAAACAAAAACGACATAGTTCTGAGCACCACTTTTTAAATGGTATAATGCCAACCTGCAGGATGTTCAGAGAAAGACAGGGAAAATGATTTCGGTTTTAATTTGAATAAGGCATGCCTGAAGGGAGCGATCCTGCTTAGAATGGAGTAAGAGTATGGACATATAAAGATAAACTTGAAGTGATGTAGAAAAGAGATTGAGTATATTCTTGGGAGCCGTAGAATAAAGGCCAGTGAATAAATTAAGCAAAGAGTCAGATCTGTTTATATTAATGGAAGGAGAGATTTTTCCAACCTTTTTCTGAGTCATGAAAGAGTGATCTTGAACAATAAAATTGTAGTAATAAGATATTGTAAACATTGAACAATTAGAGCTTCTTCAATTTAAAGAATATATCATTGTCCAATTTTATAATATCCTTTTTGTTTAGAAAGTTAGACTAATTATCAGAGGTGGATTTACCATACCTTTAGAGTTCCTCACTTGTTATTGTTCAATAAAACTGAAACAACTGTTTTTATATTTTTCTATTATTTTACTTAAAGAAGCCCCCCCAACTATGTCAGTTGAATGTCTCATACAACCTGGATTTATTATTATTAATAGTGATGAAAAAAGTACCACAAGGATTTAAACCTATTCCATTCCTATTTGAAACTACAAATTTGAATGACTACTCTAATTTATGAATAAAAAGCTTTTAGTATGTATAATTATAAGAACAAATATGTGCATTGGAGATATGCTGATGAAAACTGAATCAGTGTAATAGAAATGCTAGGTCACAAAATACCAAAATAAATCTGAATATGGAAAATTAAAGAATTAAAATGGATATCTATTTTCTTGAAAGTCAGATTTACATAATACCTTTTTATCATAGAGCCACTCACATAATAGGCATCCAGGAAATATTTGTTTGTGGATCTTTCATTTCTGTGATTTTATTTAAAGTTCATTTTCAGTATTGTTACCAATACTTAAATTTACTTACATTTTTGCAAGAGTTTCAAATAACTTCACATTCAGTTTTACTTGGTAGAAAAATATAGCTTTTCCTTTAATGGTCTTAAAATAAAATGGAAATTTACTCATCATTACCTGAAATATTTTAAAAATACTAAAATAGAAACAAGTAATAAAAAAGGGGGCATTCTAGCTTTTATTGCAAATGAATAAATACCAAGTTTTGCATGATTCCTTTGCTAGGCCTTTTTTTAGCTGCTCTCTTTGTAATATTTTATAAATGGCATGAATAAAGTATGTTGGGGTTCTTTCAGAAGAAATGATGATTCATGTAAAATTTTGCTCTTAGAATAAGTTGGGACATGGGGTAAAAAATGGAGCCAGTTGTCTCATTTGAGAATAATTAATTATTTTCAGATTTGATAGTTTTATCTTTGGGAACCTCTGTAATCAAGATTTCCTTTCCTGTAGTTTTATTTGGGACTATGGTTAGAGTTTCTGCTCAGTCTCTACTCAAGAAAGAGGTCATTGCTATTGTGAAGAACGGCAATGATCCTTACAAGCTGCAGCAGCGAACCATAAAACTCTGTTGTGACTTCTTCATCTTCAAAAACAGCATGGCCTTTATGATAAAATGACCTAAAACAAATATGTTTTTACACTCTCATCCATCACATACACACAAAAAACTATCCTGCTCTGAGTGTTATAATTTCAAAGATTTCATTTTAGATTTTTTGGTATATTCCATTCCCCCAGAAGTTTCCACTGCTCTCTGTGATGAACTGTTAATGGAAATTGAGTAACACCTTCAACAATATTCATTGGTTTTCAGTTGTGACATCTCTGTACAGTATCCTCCAATGTTTTTTCATTATCAATATATACTTTTCATTACTTATCCTCTAAGAAAATATTACAGATTGTTACCAGGGCTGATTCTAAGGAAGCTAATCAGTGAAACAGAAAAAAAAAAATTAAAGTTTTTAAATTATACCTAGAGCCTGCAGACTTTGGGATTATTTTTTTTTATTTGAGTATGGCTTAAGAAGTGTAGTTTGAAATTTCTAAGCTGAGGTGGTTCTAAGGTCAGATACTTTGTTTCCTCACAAGATTCAAGGATTGTTCTGGAAAAATCCTTATCTTGTTCCTCTGTATATAAACATTTTTGTTATTAGTAGGTTTTAATTTTTTAGTTAGTAAAACTTTAGAGTTTATTTCTTAAGATTACTTTGAGTCTTTCAATTAAGTTCATGCAATTGAAACTGTGAACATGAAATGGAATCTTTTATAGCAAAGTCTCTCTTGCCTGTGGAAAAAAAGACAATTTGAGATGAGATTCTGAGATTTGTGGTGTTCATTACTAAATGATTGCTAGTTGTAAAGTCATGAGCAACTCAGTTCAAGTTAACTCTTCTCATTGACATTTTGTCAACAGAATTTTAAAAATGTTTCAGTATATGTGATAATTTACCTTTTCAAATTATAAATTCACAGGTACATGCTTATCTGTTAAAAGAAAAATAACTAGATATTTATGATGTACCTCATTTATTATTTTATTAGAATGATAGTTACTTAATGAAATCACTCAAATTTGCTTTAATCCCACATTGTGAATTTCAACTGATTTCTTTTAAACCAAGCATATATGTTTCATAGAGTGGCATACTTATATGCTTAGAAAATGTTTATGTGACATAAGAATAATATTTCAAATTCTAAGCCAGTAATTTTACATCTAAGTGTCTTTCTTCCCTTTAAAAAATGATGGTAACCTCTCATCGTTTCTTTCTCTGGTTCAGATCGGGGTACTGTGCAGAAGGTTGTGGTCCTTCCTACCAACAGTTCTGCTGGTGGGGAGCTCATTCTGGAGGAGTTGGAAGTTTTTAAGGTTTGAACATCTCTTAATCTCTGAAGATGCATGATCAACAGAATTCTTTACTCCTACAGCCACTTTGGAGAAAAATAATATTTTATAAAAGATCAAATAAAGAATGTTACAATTTTGAGTGTAGGAAACACCAGATAAAATGAGAGATATAGAACAAATATCTGAAAGATTTTTATGCATTTCAAGCTATCTTAACATAAAAGGATTAGTTTTTTCAGCTGTCATCACAACTTTAAGAATTTTGCTTGTCATTATTTTTTTTTTAAGAAGTACTTGTGGTCAAAGTCTGAAAGATTTGCCGTGAAAGGGCTTTTCTCATTTGCTTTACAAACCACTGAAACCTAAATACTTTTATATTATTGATTGTTAGGTAAACTTTCTCATATTTTTTAGCCAGGAATTTCAAGAAAACCTTTCTTTTCTTCTTCTATTGCTTTCAATTCAAATGTCACCCTAATTAAGTAAAACAAATGTTGCCACTTTATCATTCAAAACATGTTCTCTCTGAACTTAAGATTTCATGCAGTGAACTTCACTGTATGATTCTTTCTGTCCTTCAATCAGTCATTTAAAAATAAAAATGAAAACACAGCACAATTACAAAAGGCACACAGAAGGAAGTCTGGTCCTATAGGATCTTACCTGGTCAGGGCGGAGTGCCTGTTCTCTGTGTGTCTGTGAGCCTGGAAAGCAGACCGATGGTGTCCTGCACGTCCTCTCCTTAAGGAGTGGGTCACATAGTTCAAGTGAGTGCTTTTACCTACATTTGAAAAGATGGGTAAAAGCACAGATAAAGGAGCTGCTAGGATGAAGAAGAAACTTTGACATGGAATCAATTCTACTGCATTCTGCTATTTCTAACTAAACCAAGTAAGAGTCATTGGCCCATAGATCAATAGACTAGACTCAGCCTTTAACTAAATAAAAGTAGCATTTCAGAACTCAGGAACAGACTAGTGCTAGTCCTGTCAGTTGCTTTGTTTAGGTTAGTGGACGCAGAATGTATTAACTTATTAGTATGCTTTACCACAGTCATGAAAAATACTGAATTTATAAGCATTTAAGTGTTCAAGATGCAATGCTGTTCAATTATGTTAATAAATTTTAAATGTGAAAGAATATTTTCTAAAATGAATCAAATCAAATATAAAATGTGAGGAATTCTGGCACATTTCCCAATGTTATTAAATTTACAATTTTTAATGCTAGACTCACTTCATAAAGTTTTTGTAATTAGTATATTAAAATTGTGCTCATTAAATGTTCACCATGTCCACTCAACTGCCTTTTCTGTGCCTTGCTTTGTAAAGAAATTGTTTCACTAGATTAACCACAATTACATTATGTGTAAAATATACTTTTCTCATTTAATTCAATACGGACGACTTGGGTAGTCAAAATAATATAAAGTATCTTATTCTAGACTTCTTTTGAAGATAGCAAAAATGCCATATTGCAGCACTTCATTTTTAATTCTGAAATACCTTTTTTTGGTACTCAGGAAATGTTAATTAAGTGAGTTTGACACAAACTCAAACATATATGTTATGGAAAGGTCCTAAAGAAATGTGAGTTCTTCTGATCATGTGCTAACTACTTATGGCCTGTTTTATGAGTTCTGGTGGTGTTATCATCACAAAGAATAAACTCTCAGTGGAAAAACAGTCAGTCAAAACACATGCGGTGACATCCGCCCAAGAGAGAGAGAGAGACTAAAAAAGTTTGAGCTTTCTTAGGGATGCGTGTGCCAGTGATTGAAGTGGCTAAATTGAGAGATACAGTTACCAAATACTGTTACTGTCTTCAACATGGTGTTTGTGTCACATTTTCAGAGGTGAGGTAAAAATAAGTGGGTGTGTATGATGTACTATGATGGACATGTCAGGAAATGATGTATTTAAATTGAAAAAAGTTCTTAGTTAAGTGTCACACTGATATACTGCAGAAAACTCAATGTAATTTTTAAAAAAGAGGCATTTTGTTTTTTATACTGTGCAGAACCATGATCTCTCATTTTAATCTTCTGTTCAAAATATTTTCTAGAAATATGTCCAGCTCTCCTAAGCTTAGCTTGGAGGTACAAATATAATATTAGAAGTTGCCTATGTGGATATAACTTTCAATACTTTTTTTGTATGCATGTGTATTTCTAAGTGATCAAAACTTGTTGCAATAGCAATGTTTATAGATATCACCATTTTATCTTTTAAATATAAGAACACACTCTCCAGAAAATGAACTAGTTGTGGATATAGTTGATTTTGAGGTATTGCTTCCACTTCAGTTAATTAAATAAAACTTCATAGACTGTCATCAGGTTATCACATCTAATTTTTAATCTTTAACAGTAACTAATAATATTTAAGAAGTAAAGTTATGGAGTAACTTGCAAAAGGGATTACTATTTCAGAAGAATTCTTTGGTTCTTTAACTAATTCACATTTATCCAAAGAGAACCCTAACATTATTGCTTTGTTTGCAACAAAAAAGAATGAATGAGTATGGGTCAGTCTAATCCATCTTTCCAGAGCCACACTTGCCAGGTGCACAGCAGTGCCTTCTGCACAGTGCTGGGCTGTGGGGTAAGATGGGCACCGTTTCACAGCCTCCCACCTGCTACCCAGGTTCACTCCTGTTATTCATTGATTTCAGTATTCCAAGATATGCTTTTTCAATTCTCCCAAATTTACATTATTTTCTAACAACTATATTGATACATGTGTTATAATTGCAACCTTTTTTGTAGTTTAGCATATATTTCTGTAACAAACCATCCTTATTCCCAATAGTGGAACTGTATTATAGACAAGTATTGCTGAACTTTGAAAATACATATGCATTAGAAGAGAGATGATGGTTTCTTGAATTCCAACAGAAAAGAGGCAATTTTTTTGAATGTCAAATCCTCTTTAATGATTACTTGAGCAACTAACATAATGTTCTTCTACTTTTTCCAGAATCATGCTCCAATAACAACAATGAAAATTTCATCTAAAAAGGTAAAATCAACACCATTTTTATTTTCTTTGCATGTAAAAAATTTACTACTATGAAAAATATATTATAATGTCTGAATAATTAATTTTAATATTAACTAATTACTACTATTTATAAAATACCACAGAATTACCTTCAATTTTTATGTAGAATTTATGAGCTATTAGTGGAGACAGAATAGGTTTATTTTTGTACAAAAAACTGTCAGAGTAGAACATACATAGGTACAGCAGGATATCCCTCTATTTTGTATATCTTATATTTTCAAATGTTACTGTGTGTGAAGCCAACCAAAATAAAAATAATCTTTCTGAAGAAAGAATTTAGTGTAATGTTTGGGCTACTATAACAACACATACATTCTCAGGGGTTTGGAATGAGTAAGCGATCCTCTTTTGCGGTCCAGCTGCCAACACAGGCTTCAAATGCGCAGTTCTGTCTTTTAGGGTTATACATGTCATTAAGACAAGTCTGAATGTTTCAAATTTAAGCTGTATCCAGGGTCAGGATTTGGGGAAGAAATGTTAGGCTACGATTATCAGGAATGTTTAATCTTTGTGCTTGCACATGCAAATATACAAGGGTCACAGAAAGGAAAATCCAGTTCCAGTCTCTACATGTGCAAAGTATGCAGCTCTCCATCCCCCAAAGATACTCCAAAACAAGCATTCTAAGAGTCAGAGTAACCTAATAAAAATGAGTGGGTTTCAGGGTAGGGCTGGCATGCATTTGAATCCCAACCTGACCATAAATTATGAATGAATCATTTAACTTCACCGAGCTAAGTTTCTGCCTCCTCAAGGTAATGCTTTTCTCACAACAAATTAAATTATATAAATTGCCTAAAATAAAGTGGGTATTTGTAACTGCTGTTTGTAAAAGACTAGGACTTATTTTTCTTGGAATAGAGAATAAAAGTTTTATGTGTTAGCACAACTGATGACATAACTTTAGTGTTCTTCACCATATTTGGTCTGCTACACGATGAACAAGTAATCCACAGTCTGTCCTGTCCTATTTTTCACTTTATGTTTTTTATGAAAAAAAATAAAGAGGGTACAACCAAGCTAAAGATCTATTTGTAAAAATATTTATATGGTTCATAATAAACATTTTCCCAAGTAACAAGAAGCTATTTGTCATTTCCCCTAGTATCCTAGAGAGAGATCCTTTGTCTAAATTGTCTTTGAAGTCAGCAGGGAAGCCCTTTGTTTACAGTAGTTTAATGGGAAGAGAAAGTATTACGGCAAAATTTAAAATGAACAGAAAGCCATTTGTGTGACATAGTAGTAATTCAATATACAATTACAGGTTTCAACTTATAACTCCACTTGCGAAGTTGTTCACAATCCATTCCATAAAATTCAATATACAACACAAACATACAAGAAAAACTGAATATTAAATATCTTCAACATCTTAAAATGTAGAAAATTAAAAATGTTTTATTAAATCAGTTAGATAGAGGGCAGGGGACTTACTTGATTTGGGGGGGAATTCATTTATCCAACTGCATACTTCATTATTTTTACAGTGTGAAAGAACTACAAATTGCCAGTGGTATTTTTGAATATATTTAAATGTCATGAAGTTAGTACTTTCCCTAGTGCTCAAACTATATTATTGTCTATTTTATGCTCCTTTATTCTCCAATTTATTCTTGCATTCTATATTGCAGAAAATAATTTGATTAATAAAAAAGGTAATTCTAGAGTGAAACTGTCTATATCCTTTTCTCAAATAAATCAGTTTCCTCAAAAAATTTTAATGAAGCTGATGCATTCACTATATTATTATTTTTTAATTTATTTTTAGAGAGGGGGAAGGGAGGGAGAAGGAGAGGGAGAGAAACATCAATGTGTGGTTGCCTCTTGTGCATCCCCTACTGGGGACCTGACTGGCAACCCCGGCATGTGCCCTCACAGGGAATCAAACCAGCAGCCTTTTGGTTTGCAGGCCAGCACTCAATCTACTGAGCCACACCAGCCGGGACCATTCACTATATTAATCAGTATACTCCAAAACACTATTTCAGATATTCCGAGAGAAATGACTATTATCAAAATGTGCCGTTGCTCTCTTATGGTTTGAATGTCTCAACTGGGCTTCAACGTTTTTCAGCCCAGTTTCTAAAAGATTAATTAATATGAGTAAATAATTATTTTGTGTTAGATAATTATTTTGTGTTAGACACATAGAGTGGGATGTGATTCAAATGATTTATTAGAGTTGAAAATTCATAAACTGATGGCTTCCTACTACTGTTATTTAACATTCATTGAGGTTTTAGGGGTCAGAAGCAATTCCAAGCATTGTGAAGTTAGCCCTTACATTTAGTTCTTACACAAGCTCTATAGGACAGGTGCTCTATTTACCCAGTTTTACCAAAGAAGAAGCTGATATTGAGAAGTTATACAGCAATTTTATGATTGAGCCTGGATTTGAATTGCAGAAGTATTCCTCCAGAGCCTGCTGTTGATTTAATTTTAAATAATATTCACATATATCTATATGTACATCTAGATATATAGAGATGTATGTGCACATGTGTGTGAATATTCATGTATTCAAGTTCTAGCTTAGAGATTTTATGCTAAGTTGAACTGTACATCAGTCCTTTGTAAAATATTCAGTGTCAATTAGAAACATATCCCTTTAACTCCTGAGAACCGTTTTAGGCACAGCTAAAGGAACTGGAGCAGTATCGTAAAAAAACTCCTGACACCGTACAAATGACGGAGGATGAAATCTTTATTTATGACCGAGAGTGCTGAATAGCTCTGGATATACAGGAAGTTTAAGTCATATCTAAATATAAATACTGATATTCTAAATAATTTAAAAATTCCTCTGATGAGAAACATGGACTTTTCAAAGGCATGTGAAAAAAATTTTAAATTTTATGTACTATCTACTTCTTTTTCTAAACTTAAAAGCGTCTTGTATTTGAGCCTTCACTTTTTCAAATTTACAATGTGATGGGTTGCCAAACTTGAAGAATAAAAAAGCTGCCTTGTGCTTTGCAAAGAGACAGCATTAAAAAAAAAAAAAAGCGAACATCGTAATTTAAATCTGTAATATATTAGCTCAAATCTGAGAGAACAATGAATCCCAATGTCTAAAACACATTACCATTCTACACAGTGCTCTGAGTTTTTTTTTCTTTAAACAGGAAAGTGGTAATGTTATAGGCATATTAACATAGGAAAATTCTGTTTATTTTGGCTTTGTACCCCTCTGGACTTTGCTTCTCGTTTTTAGTCTACTTTCAAAATGAGACCAGGGGTTTGTGGGCACATATTATAATGTGTTGCTGCTGAAAGTCCTCTTTTAACTTCCACATCTGAAATAAATCATCATCATTTTTCTAATAGCAACAGTTGTATGTGAGCTCCAATGAAGGGGTTTCCCAAGTGTCTCTGCATCGCTGCCACATCTACGGCACTGCCTGCGCTGACTGCTGTCTGGCAAGGGACCCTTACTGTGCCTGGGATGGCCATTCTTGCTCTAGGTTCTACCCAACAGGGAAGCGGTGAGTACTAACATTCAGCTGAAAATCAAAATTGATGTCACCAGACAATTGTGGTGTGCTTTAAAAGCAGCACCGAAAGCAGCAGCTCTGTTTGGCACCGCATGTAGTCTTTGAATGAAAAAAGTACCAGTGCTTTATAACTTGAGATTCTCAGGGATATGTTAACTAGTAAGTACTTTGGAAAATTTTTTTCCTTTTAGAACACATCTGTAACACAAGCAGCATTTATCTTTTTTTCACATTTCCTAATTTTTAAGTCATTTTTGTTTTATATGCTTGATTGAGTATACCCTGAAATCCCACCTTCCCAGGGTTCCCCTGTGCCACTTAACTCTCTTGTCATCAGATGCTTGTGTTAATTTAGGCAAAAGGAACACTGCCCCAGGACCGGAACCCTGAATTGCCTACAAAACCTTGATGACCATTCTTTACCCTTTAGAATGGTGACTGCATGATTGCTCATTAGATTAAGAAAGTCAGGCAGTCTGAAGCAGAGAGTCTTTTATCCAAGCAGAGGCTTAGTTAGGCAGGAAACTCTGGACTAATCTGCATCATTTAGAAAGGGGACAACCAGAAGTGAAGTGGACTGTAGGACAAAGAATATGCAGAATTTAGGGTCACCAAGATAATTTAAGTCATACCTTGATATGGTTCATGATGGATGACAGGACCACAACCTATAAAATCAGTGTCAACAGCAAAAAGCAAATAGGACCAGCCATGAGCGCCAGTGATCTTTCAAGTAAAATCATTAGGATGATGTGGTATTGCAGTTCTGTCATAGGTACACACCTTTAAAGACATTGACAGTTTAAACAACCCTTGCACTTGTGCATATCAAAATTATTCTGATGCTTTTATCTATTCAACAAATTTGTATCATGGGACAATTATTTGCCAAGCAATGTTCTAGAGCTAGGCCTATCACTCTGAAAAACAACAACAAAAACACAATTCTTGCATTGTGGGACAATAAAAAGGGAAGACAGACAATATACAAATAAGGATAACCTCTAGTACATCAAAAAATGAGAATGTCTATTAATTTTAAAAGTAAAAGAAGGGAGATAAGGGATGTGGGAAGGAGGAGGTTGCAATGTGAAATATGGGTGGGCAGGGGAGGCCTTACTGAGGATGTGGTATTTGAACAAGGACTTGAATGTGAAAAGGAATACCACCATGGCATTATTTGGGAGACTGCCATTCCAAAGGAAGGGACCAGAAATCCTTAAAGCTGAATTGGAATAGAAAACTGCAGAGGATTTTTGGACATGTGAGTGATATTATTTGACTTTGATTTAGTAAGATCATCCCGTTGAGTTTGTCAGGGACTGCCACCCTGGGGTAGGAAGAGGATGGGGGAGGGAAGAGAGAAGCTGAAGAACAGGCTACTCTAATGATCTAGGTGAGATGCAGTGGTGACTTGCACGGGGATGATAGAGGTGGGATGGCCAAAGTGGTCTGATTCTGGATAGGGCTCACAGAAACTGCTGACATATTAAATGTGCAATGTTAGAGAAAGAGAGGCCTCAGAAAGGAACCAAATTCTCAGAACAGACCATTGGAAATATGTGGATGGAACTTAATGAGAAAGAAAAGACTGTGGAAAGAGTAGTTTTGAAGGGAGAAAGTTAATGGTGCCTATGAGATGTTCAAATAGCGATGTTGATTAAGCAGTTAGAAATATGAATCCAGAGAAGAGAGGAGTGGCCTGGGCTAGGTAATTTGAAAATCTTTTGTATTCAAAGTCATGAGATATAAAGAGAACTCCCATTCCTTAAACCGGGAGTCTTTAGGATCTATGTTCAATGACCCATGTTCTTCCAAGTCATTTTGAGATTTAGTCACAAGGTCTATGGCTTCTTTTGATTTTTAACATATAATTTATTACCCTGGGGCCCTCTCTCTGCACTGTGCTGGAGTTCTGAACCTGGACAAAAGTGTGAGGCAAGCAAATTCCAAATGTGATGTCAAATTAAAAATGATTTTTGTAATTTCCTTTTTCATTTTTATTGTTTTTTTTTTTTTTTTTTTTGCATTACCAGTTACCACCCCCCATACCCTCGTCCACCTCTACCCACCTCACATCTTCCCTTCAGTCACCACTCTGTTGTTCGTGTCCATGAGTTCTTTTTCTTTCTGGTCCAGCCATCCACCCCACCAAACACCCTTCCAAGAGCTGTCAGCCTGCTCTCTTATCAATGAGTTTGTCTCTATTTCACATGTTAGTTCAGTTTGTTCATTAGATTCCACTTATGAGTGAAATTTTATGGTACTTGTCATTCTCTGACTGGCTTATTTCACTTAGCATGATGTTCTCCAGGTCCATTCATGCTGTCAAAAAGGGTAAATTTTTCTTCTATTTTACAGTAGAGTAGTATTCCATTGTGTAAATGTACCATAGCCATTTTACCCACTCATCTACTAATGAACACTTGGCTGCTTCAAAATCTTGGCAATTGTAAATAACACTGCATTGAAGATAGGGGTGTATATATTCTCCTGAATTAGTATTTCAGGTTTCTTCAGATAAATTCCAGAAATGGAACCACTGAGTCATAAGGCAGTTCCATTTTTAGTTTTTTGAGTTAACTTCACACTGCTTGCACTAGTCTGCATTCCTACCAACAGTTCATGAGGGTTCCCATTTCTCCACATTCTCTTCAACACTTGTTATTGGCTGATTTATTGATGATAACCATTCTGTCAGGTGCGAAGTGATACCTCATTGTAGCTTTAATTTGAATTTTTCTGATGATTAGTGATGTTGAGCATCTTTTAATATGTCTATTGGCCATCTGTGTGTCCTCTTTGAAGAAATGTCTATTTAGGGCCTTTGCCCAATTTTTAATCAGATTGTTTGTTGTTTTGGTGTGGAATTTTTTAAGGACTTTATACATTTTAGATATTAACCCCTTAAGAGATGTATTGGCAAATACATTCTCTCATTTAGTGGTTTGTCTTTTGTTGATGGGTTTCCTTTGCTTTGCAAAAACTTTTTTAGTTTGATGTATCCTATTTGTTTATTTTTTTCTTATATTTCCCTTACCTGAGGAGATATATCAGAAAAAGTATTGCTAAAAACGATGTCCAAGATTTTACTGCCTACATTTTCTTCTAGGATTGTTATGGTTTCTTGTCTAACATTTAAGTCTTTAATACATTTTGAATTTATTCTTGTGTCTGAATTAAGAAGTTGGACTAGTTTCATTTTTCTTCACGTATCTGTCCAATTTTCCCAAGACCATTTATTGAATAAACTATCTTTAGCCCAATGTATGTTTTTGCCTGTTTTGTCAAATATTAATTGACTATAAAGGCATGTGTTTATTTCTGGGCTCTCTATTCTGTTTCATTGATCTATATGTGTTTTTATGCTGGTACCATGCTGTTTTGACTATGATGGCCTTATAGTATAATTTGATATTAGGTAGCATGATTCTTCCAACTTTATTCTTCTTTCTCATTCAATCATATTTTTTTACTCCCAATTGTGACAACAGTGATATTTCAAAATTATTTCCATAACTGTTTATAAGGCAATAGAATTTTCTTGGTAAACCATTCTAAAAGCTGGCATCTATAAAATCTGGAATATAGTCTTCAATCTATTAAACAGATTTAGTGCTAAAAAAAAGCTGAAGCCCTATACTTTCTAAGAAATGTGGGGGCCATGAAGTGAAATTTGCCATAGTCCTATAAGCATACCAGCCTTTTCTATCAAAGAATTGGAAATTAGCACTCCTTTCCTGTAAAGTTTTCAGACCTTGGCATTGACCAACCAACATTCTTATTTAACAAACAAGGAATAGTCCTCAAATAAAATTCTATACTATATGTAAACTATCATTGCATATTTGAGATATACTTTACAAGTTTGTGTTAAAATATGAGTTTTCTCATATTATCCCACCTATTATAACCCGTTATTCTTTTCAAGATGTATACATAAACATAGATTCCACATTGTCATCCTAGTGTCAGAAATCATGATCTTAATCATGTTCTTGCAATAATCAAAAAATTGAAACTATCTTGCAATTCATAATGTTACAATATGGTATCTGGTATTAAACCCTGTATCATGGGTTTGCTGTTAGAACTAATAAATGAATTTAGTAAAGTTTCAAAATACAAAGTTATTACATAAAAACCTGTTGCATTCCTATACACTGATAACAAATTATCAGAAAGAGAAATTAAGAAAACAATCCCATTACAATTATATAAAAAAGACTAAAATATTTAGCAATGAATTAATCAAGAAGGTGATAGACCTGCGTATTGAAAATTATAAGACAATGATGAAAGTAACTGAGGTGACACAAATAAATAAATATACTTTGTGGTCATAGATTAGGAAATTAACGTTGTAAAAATGTCCATAGTACTTAAAACAGTCTACAGATTCAATACAATCCCTCTCAAAATTCCAATGGCATTTTTTGCAGAAATAGAACAAACTATCCCTAAAATTTGTATGGAACCACAAATGACTCCAAATAGCCAAAACAGTCTAGAGAAAGAAGAATAAAACTAGAAGCATCACACTTCCTGATTTCAAACTATATTACATAGCTATAGTAATCAAAGCAGTATTGCACTGGCTTAGAACAGACACATAAATAAGTGGAACAGAATAGAAACCCCAGGAATAAACCCATATATTTATGGTAAATTAATTTATGATTAAGGAGCCAAGAATATACTATGTGGAAAGGACAGTCTTTTCAATAAATGGTGTTAAGAAAATTGGACAGCAACATACAAAAATAAATAAATAAATAAATAAATCTGGACCACTGTCTTACACAAACACAAAAATTAACTCAAGATAACTTGAGTACAAGGCTTAAAACTATAAAACTCCTAGAAGAAAGCATAAAACAATAAGATATTAGTCTTGGAAATGAGGGTTTTTTGGCATCTTACTTCAAAACAAATCAACAAAAGCAAAAATAATCAATTAGTTTTACATCAAATTATAAAGCTTCTTCACAGAAAAAAAGAAAAAAGAAAAATCATCAACAGGGTTAAATGGCAACCTACTTAATGGGAGAAAATATTTGCAAATCATATATCTGACAAGGAATTAATATCCAAATACATAAAAATCTCATACAAGTCAATAGCAAAAAAAAAAAAAAAAAAAAGACTATGTATGATTCAATTAAATAATGAACAGAAGATCCAAATAGACTTTTTTCTAAGGAAGACATAGCAGTGGCCAACAGGCACATGAAAAGATGCTCAACCTCAATCATTAATCATCAGGGAAATGCAGATCAAAACCACAATGAGATAACACCTGGTAGAATTGCTATTATCAAAAAGATAAGAAATAGCAAATGTTAGCAAGATGTGGAAAGAAAGGGAATCTTTGTGCACTGTTGGTGAGACTGTAAATTGGTACATCCACTATGGAGAACAGTACAGGGTTTTCTCAAAAAAAGAGAATGACTATATGATCAGCAATTCCACTTCTGGGTATTTAGCAAAGACACTAATTCAAAAAGATGCATGCACCCCAATGTTTATTGCAGCACTTTTACAATGTTGATTTTGTATATTAAAATAAATACACAATGGAATACTATTCAACTATAAGAAAGAATGAGATCTTGACATTTGTGAAAATAAAGATGGACCTTGAGGGCATTATGATAAGTGAAATAAGTCAGACAGAGTAAGACAGATAGCATATTATCTCATTTACATGTGGAATTTTAAAAACAGTAACAACAAACCAAGATGAAAGATATAAATAATAGATTGATGGTTGCCAGAGGTGAGGGTTGGAAGGTGGTAGAACTGGGTGAAGTGTATCAAAAGGTACATACTTCCAGTTATAAATTGGTTAACTTACAAGGATGAAATGCACAGCATGATGACCATAGTTAAGAAATGCATGGCATGGTAAGCCTAGTATGCAATACTGAATTGCATATTTGAAAGTTGCTAACAGAATAAATCTTACAATTTGTCATCACAAGAAAAAAATTGCAACTATATGTGGTGACAAATGCTAACTAGGCTTATCTTGGTTGATGACTTTTATATTTTTATATATTTATATATATATAATTATGTATATATAAATATATATAATTATAATTTTATATATATATAAATTATGTTGTCCACCTGAAACTTATATGTCAACTATACCTCAGTAAAACAGTACAAACAAAAAAATACATGTGTCGTGGATCAGAAAGTGGTAGCTATTTAAAGAGCTATCTTGGTGATCTCTAGGAATTTTCTAATGATATGACAAAGAGCCAAAAATATAATATACATGGTATTCCTTGGTCAGCCCATCCATACTCATCTTTGGCTTGCATGTTGGAAGTTTCATTAAAAATATCTATACTATTTAAATTCTCCAAATTATTTCCAATCTTAGTGAAAGCAAAGGATGTTTGCTGAATTAACTATTTACTGAGTTCTCCCATATTTAGTATTTATTTTCTTTAGAGAATAAATAGTAATGATAACACGTGTTCATCTGGAGAATTTTCCACTCTTATATTCCTTAGTTGTGTTAACTTACCTGGTGTTATTCCAGTTTTACTATCTGCCGGAACAATAACACATAGAGGGATTCATATGAAATAAAAACAGATCCTTTGTATGGAAAAAAGAGAAATAGTTTTATTAAACTATCATTGGAGTCCATACTTTGACATAAAGTGGTTATATGTTATTGGCACAGTAGTTTCTCTTTTTTTAAAGAAATTATTAGTAAACAATATAAGCATTTTCCTCTTTACCCACAAGTATCTTACATATTTTGGCATTCATATCAACTATTGCAATTTAGACTCAAATGTTATTTTTTCTGGGTTCAGATATGTAGTTAGAAATTATATTTTAAGACAGGATAATCAGTTCAGTCTTCAAGTAAATATCTGTTTTCTATGCACGAAGAAAATGATTTCATTGTTTAGCCAAAGGAATAGACTATAATGAAGGAAACATTGGCAGCTTGAGACAAATCCCAAATCCTGCATGCAATATAATACTGTATTATTCTGCCTACCAGCACGCTTTTGTGATGTTGTATGAATGCTTACAGGGAATCTATACATACAAAAGGCTCAGATGACAGCCTTGCTGATCTCATCACTTAAACCAAGTCATAATAATTTTTTTTTTCTTTTGTGTTTTAATGTCTGAAGGCTATGTGATACTGTAAATGTAGATTACCCAGCTTTCGGATTCAAATACATGAGTAAAGCATAACATAGTGCTGATCACAGAAAAATAAATTTAACCATTGTGAGTGGCATTGCTTGTTTTGATGGCTGAAAATGGTCCATTCAGCCATAAGAACTCTCACACGGTGCTCATATAATATACATGCACTTAGCTGGCTGCTAGTGAATAATGCTGTGACTTAAATAGATGAGGTCTGTCCAGAAGTTATCCAGCCATGTAATATAAAAAATAGACACATTTCTTGAAGAAGATATAGGATATAAGAAACATTGTGTGTAGGATAAGGATACCTCAGTCCCCTTCAAAGTAGGCATCTTGGTAACTCACACGGTTCTCCCAATCACCATTAGCTACCCTGTCTTTTTTTCCTGAAATCTCATCAACGTTCTGAAATCTCTTCCCTTTCAGAGGTAATTTTAGTTTGGAGGAAAGCCAGAAGTCACAGGATGCCAAGTCTGCACTGTAGGGGGGCTGTCACCTGGGTGATTTGATGTTTCACATAAAGCTCTGCATAAAATGTGATGTATGGGTGGGCATGTTGTTGTGATGAAGCTGCCAATCATCAGTTGCCCATAGCTGTGGCCTTCTGAATCATCCAAATAGTTTTTGTAATGTTCAAGATTAACACAAAATTTCCTGCAGATTCATTACCCTACTTGCTCAGTCATTTTTTTTTGTGATGTTTAACATTTTATTTTTTTAATATATTTTATTGATTATGCTATTACAGTTGTCCCATTTCTCCCTCATCATTCCCCCAACCCTGCACACCCTCTCTCGCCCACATTCCCCCCTTTAGTTCATGTCCATGTGTCATAAGTTCTTTAGCTTCTACATTTCCCATACTATTCTTGCCCTCCCCCTGTCTATTTTCTACCCACTATCTATGCTACTCATTCTCTGTACCCTTTCCCCCTCTCTCCTCCTCCCACACCCCTGTTGCTAACCCTCCATGTGATCTCCATTTCTGTGGTTCTGTTCCTGTTCTAGCTGTTTGCTTAGTTTGCTTTTGTTTTAGGTGTGGTTCTTAATAGCTGTGAGTTTGCTGTCTTTTCATTGTCATATTTTTGATCTTCTTTTCCTTAGGTAAGTCCCTTTAACATTTTATATAATAAGGGCTTGGTGATGATGAACTCCTTGAACTTGACCTTATCTGAGAAGCACTTTATCTTCCCTTCCATTCTAAATGACAGCTTTGCTGGATAGAGCAATTTTGGATGTAGGTCCCTGCTTTTCAAGATTTCAAATATTTCTTTCCAGCCCCTTCTTGCCTGCAAGGTCTCTTTTGAGAAATCAGCTGACAGTCTGATGGGAACTCCTTTGTAGGTGACTGTCCCCTTATTCCTTGCTGCTTCTAGAATTCTCTCCTTCATTTTCATCTTGGCTAATGTAATTACGATGTGCCTTGGTGTGTTCCTCCTTGGGTCCAACTTCTTTGGGACTCTCTGAGCTTCCTGGATGTCCTGGTAGTCTATTTCCTTTGCCAGATTGGGGAAGTTCTCTTTTATTATTTGTTTAAATAAGTTTTCTACTTGTTGCTCTTCTTCTTCCCCTTCTGGGACCCCTATAATTCAGATGTTGGGACGCTTAACGATGTCCCAGAGGTTCCTAAGCCTCTCCTCATTTTTTTGAATTCTTGTTTCTTCCTCACTTTCTGTTTGGTTGTTAGTTTCTTCCTTCTGGTCCACTCCATTGATTTAAGTCCCAGTTTTCCTTCCATCTCTATCAGTTCCCCATGTGTCTTCCTTCATTTCACGTATTGTAGCCTGCATTTTTTCATCTAATTTGTGAGCAAAATCAACCAATTCTGTGAGCATCCTGATGACCAGTGCTTTGAACTGTGCATCTGATAGGTTGGCTATCTCTTCACAGCTTAGAGGAATTGACTCTGGGTTTTCATTTTTTCTCCGGTTTGAGCCATTTTTGGTGGGGTTTTTTTTGAATACATAGCCATACAGTATACACAATGTCTACCACTCCCACTGACTAGAACATTGAAGTCATCATTGTTCACGCATGCACATTCCAGTCCATTCTCCTTGGCTGCTAGGTTACATCGATGTGAGGCAAACCATTCTCTTTATATTAACAATGGCTGGACTTTTTCCAGACAGACCTCATGTAGCAAGTACAATTCAGTAAAAATCTGATATACAAGCTATTCTAGAGTTCAGCAGTAATCATCTTGTGTGAGATGAGTGACTTACACTAGTTTGTTTTTTGTGTGGTTGTATAGAAATATAAAATTGAATAAGGATCATGTCACTTTTTTGGGAACAGTCTAGTTAAATGACACAAAATTTTATACCTATATTTCCATAGATAGAATTGTATAACCCATTGAGCACATAAACTATTAACAACTTGCTCTAACCTTAAAGTGAATTTTTTTCATTATCAATGACTGAGATTAGTTTTGCTTTGTAAATTTGGTAATCCCTGTATGGTTTTAATGTTTCTGTCCTTCTTACCGAATATTTTAACTGATCTTCAAGGATAAAAATATTATGAGAGACTCAACAACTAACCCACTTAGGTTATATGCTTCTTCATATATACTTCTCAGCATTGATAGTAAATGGTCAATTTATACCTGTACTCCCAATATTTAGAGTTCCCTTCCTAGTCTTTTATAGCAATGTTCATATCCACAAATCATTCCTAAGAGAATGTCACTTACTCTGTTTTGATTTGTTGAACTATGCAATACAATTGAAACTAATGTATGTAGCTATTACTAAGACTCAGGAAATTAAATAATTAGTTTGCAAATAATTTAAAACTTTAAATAATGACCAACTTACAAGGAATGTAACTACATTTTTTAAATGCTTAAGCTAGCCATACGTGACAACTGAACACAATGAGTGAAACTTAATGGTTTCTGGATAAACTTTTAAAAACTTATAAGAGATATTTTGAGGACAACTAGGTAAATTTTAATAGAAAATATGTATTATATGATGTCATGGACCCATGGACAAAGCCAAAGGGGTGTAGGATTGAGGGTACAAGGTGGGGTGGGCTGGACAGGGGGGAGGGGCGGAGGAAAGTGGAGACAACTGTACTTGAACAACAATAAAATAAACAAATAATTTAAAAATTATGTTATGGAATAAATATTAATATCTTTAGTGTCATAATGATATGTAGGAAAGTTATTTGTTCTTAGAAGATGCATGCTAAAACATGTAAGGGTAAAACATCATCATGTCTGCAACTTACTTTGTAAAGATTTTCATTTATATGTATATTCATAGTGCATATGTGACATATACTAGCATATGAGAGGAGACTAAATAAATATGGCAAATTACAACAATCCATGAGTTTATGTACACCACTATTGATTGCACTCATATACCCACTTTTCCATGGACTTGATAATTTTCAAAATAACAAGTTGAAAGAAAATGCTTATTCTAGTAAATGAACAATTTTGCTTAACCTTATACAATATTAAATATGCATGTTCTATCTGTATAATTTTTGAAATGTTTTAATATTTCTGGAAATTGTTAGAAAGTATTAACTTTTAAAAGAGAAGTATGCTTAATTAAGAAAAAATTATAAGGAAGATTGTAGTGACTTTATACTTTTAAGGTGATCATCTTAGAAAACTTTGAATGAATGAGTATGTGTTAAAAATTACACTATTAATGTGGAATCTAGCATTTACCCAGGAAATGTACATAATAGGAAGTTCATAGACATTGTTTCACAAGTAGTAGATGGGGAGAGACTGAATTAGCTTAGATTAAAAGCAAGGTTAAGCAGCCAAATTATAATTAAAGCATTGAACAACAAGTATCAAATAATCAGACCTCTTTTCTTTATGAAAGCTTAGGCAATCACAAGATTTTAAAGTGAAAAATGCTGTCTTCTAAATGTGGTATAACTGGCAATGTTAATGCTAAGTATTTTATGTATTTCTGCACTTAACAGGAGGAGCCGAAGACAAGATGTGAGACATGGCAATCCATTGACTCAATGCAGAGGATTTAATCTAAAAGGTAGTGAAAGTGAGCCGTGGTCAAACTTGATAAAGAGTAGCAGTGCTCCATATCGAATGTCACTTAGGGAAACTGCAATAGATTCCAGTGTTTCGTTTTAAAGAAAAATTTGCTATAAAAATTCCTGGTATTCATATGTGGTAATTCAATATCAAATGCTATTTGTATGTATAGTAAGAATTGTGAAAAACATAATATTCATTATTTTGTAACTGGCTTACTTCACTTAGCATAATGTCTTCTCCAGAGTTCATTCATGTTGTAGCATGTCAGAATTTCTTTCTTGTTTAAGGCAGAGAAATATTCCATTGTATGTACAAATCATTTTTTAACCCATTCCTCATCACTAGACATTTGGGTTGCTTCCACCTGTTGGTTTTTGTGAATAATCCTGCTCCACGCATTGGTGTCCTATAGTGCCTTGATTTTAACCAACTTATAGTCATTCCATATACTTCTGACAATCTTGCCTTGTGCCTTACAATGAGTCTAATCCTCTTCTTCCCATCTGGACATGGAGGTATCATGTTGTCATACTTTCCCCACAAATCCCCTCTCCCCACCTCACCCCCCACATCGACCCAACCAGCAGAAGTATCTCCAGGCAGAACTTCCTCCTGGTTCACCAAGGTGCTACAGATGTGCTGTTGTTAACAATTAATACCGAGACATCAATTGCTAATCTTTTGGAGTCCGGGTGTTTAGTCAAGAATGACTTTCTTGTTACTAACTACACTAACTAGAAGGAGAAAATTAAGACACATTTTGCTTAATTGTTCCATAAATCTAACTTAGAGAATACATTCAGTTTACCTTTTCTCTACTTACTGAGTATTTTATAAATCTAGTGTCCATTCTCTAATAGTCATGGTAGCCACAGTGGTTGGAGTGTTGGCAGTGGAGGTAATGAACAAATGCTGATGTTGTTTTGTGTTGGAACCTGAGCTAAATATTTTTTTAAAGCATTATCTCAATGTTCATGAAACAGTTCTCAAGTAGAGTCTACAATATTTCTATTCCTGCTTTATAAATGAGCATTCTGTCCATATCTAAGCTACCACATAGACTAAATGCTAAATCCTAATTTAAGAATTTCAGTAAAGAACTTGTATGAAATTATGATAATCTATGTTTTAGAGCCAAGTCAAAATGAGATGCATAAAATCAAGTAATTTGTCTAAGGTTGCACAGCCAGTAGTGGTGAAGTCAGGATTTTACCTCAGGCACCTCTGAGCCCCAAGCCTGTAGTCTCAACCACTGCATCCCATTGTGGCCACACCGTGCTGTCTGCCTTTTTCCGATATTTCTGAATTTTACCTATACTACATTGAGTATGGAGTTTAGGGGTGAGATGAACCTGGTTTCAGTATTGCCCAGTACTTAATAACTCCTTAATAGGGTGTGTTTTCCTCATAACTTACAGGCTGAACTTGCTCAGCTATGAAAAGCCGAGAGAACCTAAGTCACAAGGATGTTGAAATAATTAAATGCTCAAAGTGATATTAAGTGTGTTCCTGTCATTATTACACCTCTACTATTTGTTGTAGAGTAATTCTTGAATAAATATTGATTTCTCTCCTTCCCTTTAGACTAAACAAAACAGGTAAACCATGTGTAATAGTCTGCTTGTTAAATGATTGAGACTGCCTTTCAGGGGCTGTCATAATTGATGCAGAAATAGATATTCAAAAAGGTGAATATGCTCTAAATTTCATTATTTCTCTCCCTTTGTTTTTGGTTTCTAGCATATAGAAATGCAGCTGAAATTGTTCAGTATGGAGTAAAAAATAACACCACTTTCCTTGAGTGTGCCCCCAAGTCTCCACAGGCATCTATCAAGTGGTTGTTACAGAAAGACAAAGACAGGAGGAAAGAGGTGAGTGAGGCAGCATGGCAGCAATCCGTCAGGCTTTGGAAAGCACATTAAAACACCATCGTCAGTGAGGTCCAAATCAAAGGAAAAAGGAAAAGCATATGAACATCTTTTTATGTCTTTGGGATGACAAGTGCCACCTTCTGTAAAACCCTTTGTCTGCAGAGTTGATGGATTAATTAGAAATCCTCTCTGCCTGCTCACCTCTATAACACGGTGATTGAAACAAGAGCTTGGGCATGCACACGGGGTGGGGGGATTGATGTGAGGAAGCATTTGTAAAAGAAACAAGATGTGTGCAAACCCAGGAGCCAAGTTCCCACACAACAGCACCTTTGTGTGATTACAAGATGAAAGGGGCTTTAAAAAAAAGTTCAGTTTTCCTCAGCAAGAAATTACCTGAAACTATAACCTTTACAGTAAAGAGCATTTCTCTGCTATGTGGTAATTTGTTCTTGCTGCTTTATTATTCATAACTCTCACGTGTTGTCTAAATAATATGTGGAATTATTATCTGTGGGACCATTGCCTTTATTTAGTGATTTTGGAAAAAAACTAGGGTTATGAAAGAGCACTTACATTAACCCTTCACTGATTGAAAAAAAAAAAAAACTGTTTTAAAAGGGAAACATTATAAAATGGCATAGGGTGAAATATTGTAAATAATGAATTTCATAATATTGGTGTCATGTTGTTCTGGTCAATATATGTATATAGAAAGCCATAGAGTAGTCTAAAATGTAATGTTGTTAGCAGTACACCATAAAGTCCGATGCAGCAAAGGGGAAAATGGAGCCTTCTGCATTTGTGTGTGTTCTGTGTGGGCAGTGTTGGTACCATGCATTACGTTAATCAGGGCTGTGTAGAATGGATACTAGGCTATATAGAATGTAGACACTGCATCAGAGTTCTAAAAGAGATGTTGGTTCCCTATGAGAAAATATTAACTCTCAGACCTGCCTATCCAAGATGTTAAAGATCTGTTTAAGAAATTGTGTGTTCTCTGTCACTGGTTATTAAGATACAGGCTGATGACCGTTAGCAAAGGAAGGGACTTACGTATCTGGAGAAAAGATGAACTAGATAGACTTCAGGGCCCCTTCTTGCTCCAGAACTAAATCAATGTATTGATGATACCAAAAAAAACTTTTTAAAAGTTTTATTAATAAAAAATTGTTTATTTGATATCTATTTTCTTTGCTACAATATCTATCATAAAGAAGTCTTGAGACTTCTACAGTCTAATTACTTTTAAATTATTTTGAATGGATGTGGATTATAATAATAACTGTTTTACAAAGTAACTGAGGTAGAAGTTATAATATGTGATGATGATTATCACAGAGGGTGAATATGAACCATCCTTCCTGGGAAAGTCTCTATGTATGTATGTTAATAAGAAATCTAAAATTCAAACAGTAATTATCTAACAAGAATAAAATGTTTACCTTTTATTCAGCACAAAGTTCAGTAGAATAATATACAATAAGTGAATACAATTTTTATTATTTCAAATTAAAGTAAATTAATATATATAGCCTTGAATACATATATAGCTACAGAAATTAATAAATGAAATTCAAAATGGAATGTTATGAATTAAATCTCTTGCAATAATTCTAATGTTCTATTTCAGAATGCTCAAGAATGTAGTAACTTAAATATTAATTAATCTCTTGATTATTTTCAATAAAAAATATAAGAAAGATGTAATTTAAGATTATAAAAAAATAACTAATATAATTATAAAAATCTATTGTGTTTTGAATTTAGGCAGAGCACAAGTCTACTCATTCTTACTTTAGTTGAATGTACTATTAATATTTTAATTATTTTATCCTAATTCTTTCTTATTAGTTAGGCAAATATACACTATTTCTCATATTAATGATATATAAATATTGAACTTTTTTAAAAAAGTAATACAAGTAGTCAAAACTAGTGGAGAAAAATGCAAATAGTTTTGCAGAATAGCATAAAGTAAAAAATAAAAGACCTCCTTCCCTTCACTTTAATATATTTTCCCACCTCCCAGAGTATAAGGCTACCAAAATGATATATTAAATTATTATATATTTCTCCAAATATTCTTCATAATTTTTATATGCCCCTCCACACAGTTTAATATCAGCATATGTGGAGCTACCCCATTTTTCTTGGTTGCATAGTATTCCATTATATAAATGTACATTACATTTTTTAAAACTATTATTTGGTTAGGGTTTTTCTTGTTTTTACTCTTATCAAAAACATTATGCAAATAAATATCTGCATACTTGTAAGAGTGTATCTTCTATACAAATTCAAGAAAAAATAATTTGCACCAAATCTTTCTTATATACATGTTATATGGGATATTATCAACTTGACCTCCAAAATTTTCTCCAATTTTGCACGGAAAAGAAAGGCTTTCTTTTCTTTCATTTCTGAAAGTATTTCTACATCACTTATACTATTTCTAATGTACATGTAAATTTTCAAAATTAAATTAACATCAAAACTTTCCTTTATGTATTTTAGTCTTTACTTCCTGCTCTTTTTTAGTTCTGTTCTATTGTCTGTACTTCAATATCATACTTTTCTTTTTGTTCTGTTGTGTGTGCATAACTTTTTTAGATTAAAAAAAAAAAAGAGCCTTTCCATGATTTGGATTCTATTAGTAATAAATAAACATTTACACAGAAATGTACTATTAAAAAACATGTCGCATGCATTCCTTTATATTATTTTGGGTCAAATTTCTTTTTTCCTCAGTGGAAGTATATTCCTGAGTATATAGAATGTCAAGAAAATTTTTAGCACTTAAATTTTTAATTTGTTCACTGACAATACTGTAGCTGGAAACGTTAGGAGGATGGATTTCTAGCATTTATCTGATATCTAGCAAATGATAGCTTTTTTCAATATAAGATTATAACATAATTGTGTATTAACCTTATAGCTTTCTATTATTTTTCCTTGAAAACTAAAACCACTTAGAAGTCTTACAAGACAATGGCATTATAACTTATTTTTAGCAGTTCTTTAGTGTGAGATAGTTGGAAAAAAGCTCTTAATAATGTTCAAAACTGCTTATATAGTTTTTAGTTAGGAGAATATTCATTCACTAAAAAGAGTAAAATTCAATCATGTAATTGTTTTTTACTGATAAGTATTTTTGTTACAATAAAAGTTGAGAACTCCAGGATGATGTAGATATTTTAAATAATATGTGAATTTTTTTTTTTTCTAAATATGTTGATTATGAATCACGTTCCTGAAGCAACCAAAATTCTGGGCTTATCTGTGGAGAAACCACTTGTATCCAAAAGGAACGCACAAGCTATTTCTGGCAATATGGGTGATGGTTTCACCCTCTCTTTAATGAGTCAGTACACTTCTTTCATTTAATGAGACAAGATCTCCTGTACAAAAGAAGGCAATGAGACTCACCTAAAATCTGTGTCCACTAGGGAGGAAGTTAGTTATTGTTCCATACTTTTGCCAAATTTGTGAAAGTCAACAGTATTCTGTATGTGTTGGTCGTGTTTTTAGAAGATATAGGGTTGGATTTTCAGAACTTTGATGTCTCTCTTTTAGGTCAAGCTGAATGAACGCATCATAGCCACTTCACAAGGACTCCTAATCCGTTCCATTCAGGATTCTGACCAAGGACTGTACCACTGCATTGCAACAGAAAACAGCTTCAAGCAGACCATAGCCAAGATCAACTTTAAAGTTTTAGATTCTGAAATGGTAGCTGTAGTAACAGACAAATGGTCACCATGGACCTGGGCCAGCTCTGTGAGGGCTTTGCCCTTCCACCCAAAGGACATCATGGGGGCATTTAGCAACTCAGAAATGCAGATGATTAACCAGTATTGCAAAGACACTCGGCAGCAGCATCAACATGGAGAAGAATCTCAAAAGATGAGAGGGGACTATGGCAAGTTAAAGGCTCTCATCAATAGCCGGAAAAGTAGAAACAGGAGGAATCAGTTGCCAGAGTACTAATGTTTCCTTACATGGGACTTAAGCTTCCCATAGTCGTCAATGATCCTGTGTCTTCTGTGATCAAATGATCCTATGTCTTCTGTGATCAAATTTTGAACAATCTTGTTCTTACCCACAGGAAACTCCTGAGAAAGGTGATTACACACTCCTAAAGTGAATGTTACATGAACTGAAATGAGCATGCATTTTCTTGTATGATATCGACTAGCACTAGACATGTCATGGTCCTCATGGTGCATATAAATATTTAAATTAACCTAGATTTTATTTATGTCTTTATTTACCTCTTCTTCAAATCAATATGGTGGTTATAAAACTAGAATTTTTACATCCCTTAATTGAATGAGGGCCATAAACCTGTAATCTTCCTTTCTTTAAGGATTTCTAGTTGTCACTGATTTAATATATGAAAAAAAATACCAAGTTTACAACTTTCACATGGTTGAAGTTGTATAAATGCATGTGACAGAGTAGCTGTCAAAGTATGTGGAATAGAAACAAGACAAAGAAGAGAACATCTAAGTTATATTTAAAAAAGGAGGTTCATAAGGAGAAAACGATGAGTTTATATGCTTTGAGTTAAATATGTTGTTGGTTACTTATAATTTTGTAAGAATCGTCAGTTGTGGAGATCTGTCATTGATCTTTGTTCCCTTGTATCAGGAAGATAAAATGAATGACCCTCATTATAAATGTCTTCAATTGGAGTTATGTCAGTGAAGCATTTAAGTTTATATTCGTATGTTTTCACTTTCCAAACAAAAGCACTTTTTTTGGAAGTCATTGAAGTTATTCTAGACTCAGAGACTATAATCTAATACTGTTCAATCAATTATTGAGTTTGTTCTAGTATTTCAGTCTTCGTGACAAATTAAACAATATAAAAAGAAAAAGTTTTCAAAAATCACCGCTCATGTACATGAATGATGAAATCATCACAATGGAATAACAAGAAAAACAAAGTAGAAAATGCAATTTTATTAACAAAAGTTTATGGAAATTGACTAGTTTTTAACATTAATAATTAATTTCATAATTCATCATGAATTAATTTCATGATTTCACATTTTTTTGTTGTTTACCAATCTCAGATATCATCTGGATTATTAAGTCACCGGCTTATTTTTAATGATCTTTTGTGTGTTCTGAGGAGGCATTCATTTTGTGGAGAAATGAAAAAAAATCTGGTCTGAATAAAAACAGACATACTTTCTTTTAAAAGGATGTTTGTGTATTATGTTCATTAGTATGTAAATACAAATGTGGGAAGTTTTGTGATGAATAAAATAATTATCCTCTAGTTGTATGTTTGAATTATATTATTAGAATAATTTAATATTGAGGTTTTTTACTCCAATAATAAGATGAAATAATATGAACATATCTTCCTACTTTCACATTTCTTTTAAAGTCACAAATTTTGCTCTTTTATTTCATTTACCATTTAAGATATTTTTATGTTTCCAGGTACAAACAGAAATCACATGATATACCTAATCAAAATTTATCACAAAAGTTTTATTTGTAGTTAACTATCCATAAGATGGTAATCAAGGTAAATAGGTCACCTTTTTAAGCACTGAAATACAAAACTTCGAGAACTAAAAACTATTGTCAAAATGAATGTAACCAGTAATCAGAATCGAAGAATATGATTAATTATCTAAGTGGTAGTAAATTATGACATAAAGGAAGTCCTCAATGGGCAAAAATAGGTGTTAAGCCCAGCAAAAATATTGTTCATTTTTAAAGGAGAGCTATTGATTAAAAGCCATTGTTGCAAATGTGTATGATTCTGAAGTAGTCTCTAATTCAACTTATTATACAAATAATTTGCCTGCTTAAAGGGTCTAAATAAACTTATTTCTCCTCTATGTGCACAAATAAAAATGTGTACAAAGCCAAAACCATCTTGTATATTTAGTCAAGCTCTTCTACATACAGAGTTGAAAGTACAATTGTTTCAGAGTCAGAAAATAGGGGAACCTATGCGGGACCTCTTGCTTCATGTACACCCAAACTGATAAAATGATAAGGGTGTTTGGTCTGGTAATATTATTTGTGCTATTGAATACCTTTTACTTTGAACATTATTAAATTGCATAGGCTATAATTACTTTTAAAATTATAGAAATACTTCTTGAACAGAACTGCCAAATGTATAGAAATTTTCTTTCTTAAAACTATTGTTAAAGTATACTGAATGTTGGTGGTTGATTGGTTTCATTTTCTGTAGTTTGACAATTTGAAGGTTTAATATGTTTTCCATTTGTCTTGTACATAACATTTCCTAGAAAAGCACTTTTTTTCTAAGTGTAGGCTTGTGAATAGATGTTAGCATGATGAAACTGTCATTACAGTGAATGTTCACTCCATGTAAGAAAATAAGCTAAATGTAGTTAGTATATTAATATTTAATTGGATATTGAATTAAGCAGTTGCCTGTCAAAACTTAGATTTTGAGATTTCTTCTATTTCTGGTTTGCAATCTGTAGTAGTGGAAGTGGAGAAAAAAGAAACAATAAAAATTAAGTTACCTCAACAAATCTTTCAATCTGGTGATTCTGTACTACTCCCTAATTTCCACAATTTTTTCCTCAGTACCTCCCTTGCTTATATGTCAGTTTAACCTTAATTTAAAATAATTTCAGTGTATTCCTTTTATTAATTTCAATGCATTTCTGGGGCTTTATAAATCCTACCTAAGTAAAAAAAGTTTTTAAGAAAAAGATGAAAACTTCCAGCCAAGATGGAGGCATAGGTAGACACACTGTGCCTCCTCTCACAACCAAAATAAGGACAACAATTTAGAAACAAAAAACAATCAATACCGACAGAAAATGGAACTGTATGGAAGTCTGGCAACCAGGGAGTTAAAGTAGACACATTCATCCAGACCAGTAGGAGGGGTGGGGTCAGGCAGCTGGGCGGAGAGGGGTTGTGGCAAAGTGGTGGCTGGTGATGCCGGGCATGCAAGGTAGCAGCTGGTAGACCCAGTAAGGCAGGGGATTGTGGAGGGGCTTGGCACACAAGGCAGCTGGCAGACCGGATGGTCCCACATTCTCGAGCAGAAAAACCAGGCAAAACTGAGGACCAAGACAGACCGCAAAACCCAGGGCTCCAGCTCGGGGAAATAAAGCCTCAAAACACCGATTGAAAACACCTGTGAGGATTGAGGTTCCTGGAGAAACTCCCAGCCTCACAGGAGAGTTTATTGGAGAGACCCATGGGGTCCTAGAATGTACACAAACCCACCCACATGGGAATCAGCACCAGAAGGGCCCAATTTACTTGTGGGAAGAGGGGGAAGTGAAGAGGGGGTGAAATCAGGCAGAGAGCAGAGTAAGTATCATTGTTCCCACTCTGACCCTACCCCCACATACAGTGCCATAACCCAGCAACTGGGCTGCTCCACCCCTTACTATGTAACAGGCACGTGAAGACAAAAAAAAGACTTCCGGCCAAGATGGAGGTGTGGGTGGACACACTGTGCCTCCTCTCAAAACCAAAATTAAGGACAACAAATATTTAGAAACAAGAAAACAACCAGAACTTACAGAAAATTGAACTGTACAGAAGTCCAACAACCATTCATCCAGACCGGTAAGAGGGGTAGAGTCTCGGCAGGAAAAAGTGGAGGTGCAGACCTGGAACGCAGGCATCAGTGGATGGCAGTTCCCAAGCGTGTAGGTGGTGGCTGGCAGACCCCAGGCCCACAGGTGGTTGCTGGTGGGCCCCGAGCATGGGGTGGCAACTGTGCAGGCCCAGCGAGGCCACGCAAGGTGGCTGGCTAACCAGGTGGTGCAACATTCGCACTCGGAGATAATCGAGGCGAAGGAGAAGTGGTGGAGGGGACTGGAATCCAGGAGAGAGCAGAGAAGGTACCATTGTTCCCTCTCAGACTCCACCCCAACATACAGCGTCACAACCCAGCGACTGGGCTGCCCTGCCCTGGGGAACACCATAAGGCTCCACCCCTCACTACGTAACAGCTACGACCAGACCAAAAACAAAACAAAACTAAACAAAAACCACCAAAAATGGCTCAAACTGGAGAACAAATCAGATCTCCAGAGCCAATTCCTCTAAGCAATGAAGAGATAGCCAACCTATCAGATGCACAGTTCAAAGCACTGGTCATCAGGATGCTCACAGAATTGGTTGATTTTGCTCATAAATTAGATGAAAAAATGCAGGCTACAATACATGAAATGAAGGAAAACACATGGGGAACCAATAGAAATGGGAGGAAAACTGGGGCTCAAATCAATTGAGTGGACCAGAAGGAAGAAACTAACAACCAAACAGAAAACAAGGAAGAAACAAGAATTCAAAAAAATGAGGAGAGGCTTAGAAACCTCTGGGACATCTTTAAACGTCCCAACATCTGAATTATAGGGGTCCCAGAAGGGGAAGAAGAAGAACAACAAGTGGAAAACTTATTTGAACAAATAATAAAGGAGAACTTCCCCAATCTGGCAAAGGAAATAGACTACCAGGAAGTCCAGGAAGCTCAGAGAGTCCCAAAGAAGTTGGACCCAAGGAGGAACACACCAAGGCACATCGTAATTACATTAGCCAAGATGAAAATGAAGGAGAGAATCCTAGAAGCAGCAAAGGATAAGGGGACAGTCACCTACAAAGGAGTTCCCATCAGACTGTCAGCTGATTTCTCAAAAGAGACCTTCCAGGCAAGAAGGGGCTGGGAAGAAGTATTTGAAATCTTGAAAGGCAAGGAACTACATCCAAGATTGCTCCATCCAGCAAAGCTGTCATTTAGAATGGAAGGGAAGATAAAGTGCTTCTCAGATAAGGTCAAGTTCAAGGAGTTCATCATCACCAAGCCCTTATTATATGAAATGTTAAAGGGATTTATCTAAGAAAAAGAAGATCAAAAATTTGACAGTGGAAAGACAGCAAACTCACAGCTATTAAGAACCACACCTAAAACAAAAGCAAACTAAGCAAACAGCTGGAACAGGAACAGAACCACAGAAATGGAGATCATATGGAGGGTTAGCAACAGGGGCATGGGAGGAGGATATAGGGGGAAAAGGTACAGAGAATAAGTAGCATAGACGGTGGGTAGAAAATAGGGGGAGGGCAAGAATAGTATGGGAAATGTAGAAGCTAAAGAACTTATGACATGTGGACATGAACTAAAGGGGGGAAATGTGGGTGGGAGGGGTGTGCAGAGTAGAGGGGAGCAAAGGGGAGAAATGGGACAACTATATCAATAAAATATTTTTTAAAAAAAAGAAAAAGATGACAGTTTCCTGTATATACCCTTCTATCTAAAGTCAAGAGAGACTGTAGCTTTGTTTGGAAGCAGAGTTAAGCCTGTAAAAATCTTTAGTCTAGACAAGGAAATAAGCAGACTAACTAAGTAAAAATGTTTATTTAACAAGAGGCATTGAGAATTTTGCGGAATTCTGTGCGTAATGACAAAACTGTGGAAGAACGTTGTGGAAAATAATTTTTACTTTTTTTTATAATTTATCCTACCATCTTTTTATCCTATAATCTTTTTCTATAAGAATGCAGTCCCCTCTGCAAAAATCAAAACCAATTGCAACAAATTCCATGTATGTGCTATTTGGTGAATTTTATGACCAATAAATTGTTTTTCCTAAGGGGCCTTGGGTCTATATTTCAGTTTTTATGGTTTCATCACAAGGTTCCTTTCATAGTGCACAGGTATTGAGAATTGGAAAAACTAGCTCTGAGATAAAAAAAGAAAAATGCCATCCTCACTCCACTGCCTAATGTGTATGTCTATTCACCTCATAAAATAATACTTTCCACTCAGTTTGAATTGTGTATTTCTCAGGGCTATTATGTTGCCATGCTTGAGTGTTACTTACATAAAATGCTATTAAAGAATGACATTATAGCAAACACATTAAAACTGTTTATTCTATGTTAGATTACCTCCCAACCCCCAAGAACAAAAGCAGGGTACATTCTACTTTTAAGTGTTTTCCTTTTCTCTGAATTATTTATATAAAAATGTCATCTAAACATTTTATGAGATCAAAAACATCATAATTTCTGCATGGAAAAATGGATATATGATAGAATTATTATAAAAATAAATTATTCCTATTGTTTCTCTGGATACTTTTTGTTATACATGTATGATCTTTGACCCATGAAGGCTACAAAAAGATAAAGGGAATTTCTTATTTTCTTAGATCCTTTTAAATTTTCATGTCTGCAATCCTATGTAGGAAAAAACAGTTATATTTTCTTGTTTTATTTTTTTCTTTTACTGATTTGGGTTCGTGCATGCGTGCATGTGTCGTGGTAGGGGTTATAACCATCTTCCGTTCTCTGCTTCTGAGTAGAGCTGCAAACGGAATAGAGCATTGCTCGTCAAACAGAGAAGCTGGACCTTCGAAGTATCTTCTGAGTTGGTTTGGCAATTGGAAATCATGGATGGAAGTTGAGAATCAACTTGACTCATGGATGTGAAAAGCAGGCACGGGAAACAAAAAACTGAGGAAATGCTGCCAAAGCCACACTAGCCTCCAGAATCAGTGAAGTCCTAATGAGGTTTTTACACACACATACGCATGTGTGTCATGTACACAGCTTATGCACAAACTTATCTACAAGACGGCTGTATTCAATTTCTATTATTTCAAAATACATATCAATTTCTGCTTCAAATTCCTATTTGAGCTTCAGGGAACATTACATTTGTCTTGATAAATTGTTGCTTTCCTTAATGGAATTATAGCAAGATTATATATATATTTATATATGTGTGTGTGTTTATATATATATGATTATATGTATATAATCACATAAATTTATGAGAATTCAATAAGTTAATACATGTGGGATTCTTAGTGCCTGAAACATAGTAAAAGTTTAATGTGCATGCTATTGTTTTCTCATTAGAGAGCAAAATTATTTCTTCCAAGTGTTTCAGCATTTGTCGCTTTTTTATCTCAGATTGCATCAAAATAGTTCAACAGATATTTGATGTCACTTGCCTATATTGTCATCTATGGTGTCATCATTTTTCTATTTAACATTGCCATCAGTTCACAGGTGTTGTTGGAGTAGTCCTTGTCACTGATGCTACGTCCATTTAGAAAAGATGAGCTTTTCACTACATCCAAACACTTAATGGAATAGAGGTTTTTCTGCAAGATAAGCTGAGGGCTACTCCTACCTGAACTACTAGGAAGTGTGGCTCTGCAGATGCTTGGCCCCTCCAGGAACTGAAACTTCACAATACACAAATATACAAGTAAGGTAAAAACAGAACTCAAAACCCTTGTGTGCTAACCAACCTTCCCCCACAATCCACCCTTACTTGATATCGTGTCTGATGGCATGGATTATTCACTATATGTCTCCCTGGGCTTGAGCTGTGCATTTTACCCTTTGGTGCTCAGGTCCTTCCTGGGAGAATTTTCCAAAGTTATATAGCCCCTGACACATTTCTAAAGTCGATGTCTAAACACTCTATTCTGTGTTTAATTAGTTGCCAAATATTTAACTTCCAGTATGATAGAAATTATGACATTTAAAACATATTGCTTACTTTATGTATTTTTTTAATTTTTTTAATTTTTATTTTTTTGCTCCATGGTTTATGAAGAGGTATGGTGATAAATTTCCAATACTTAGAGATTTTTTCAGCTATATTATCAGATATCTTTAATTTCTAATTAAATACTGTAGTGGTCAAGTGGTATAAAGTGAATAATTTTAAGCCTCCGGTATTTATGAAGACATGTCTTAGTACCAATTCTATAGCCTATTCTAATAAATGTGTATTTGTCAGGTGTAATATTCAATAAGTGTCAACTTATTTGTTGATAATGTTTTTTAAATTATTTATATTTTTACTGTCACTTGTTTTGGTCCATTTTATCAAATCCTGAGAAGTTGTTAAAATCTCAAGCTACGCCCTGCATTTATTTATTTACATATTTATACCAAGTTTTCTCTCATGTTTATAGAAGTTTTAAAGGTACACACACTTAGTACTGTAATTGTTCTTAAAGAACTTGATCTTCTTGACATTTAAATTTTGGGGGTATTATTTTTCTCTAAATCTACTTAGTGCAAGATAGGGACACACCATAGTATGCTTATTTTTACTCAAATTATGTATTTCTACATTTTAAGTCTATCGTTTAAAAATATAGTTGGATTCTCTTTATTTTTAATGTAGACTAAAAATATATGCCTTTTATTTGATAAGTCATTTACAGTTAAAGTAATTATCAATATAATTCAGGTTAGCTGTTTCATTTTGTAATTTCACTTTTTTCATGCTTTTTAATACAGATTTATTTCAGAGCGGTCTAGATTACAGATTAAAAATTTAACAAAAACATGCATTTTGGAAACCAATGTTTTTCATAATACAATGAAAACAACAGTTCAGTGAGAATAATAATTTTCTTTTAAAAATGCATATTTCCAGGCTTTTGCCATAGACATTTGAGGTGTTTGAACCAAAGGATCTGCAAATGTAGTAAGGGTGCCAGGTGATTTTTTTTTTTTAATTGTTGTTCAAGTACAGTTGTTTCCACTTCCCCCTCACCATTTCCCCCTGCCCCACCCATCCCCACCTATGTCACCTATAAGTGGAACATAATCAACAAAACAAACAAGCAAGCAAAATATAACCAGAGACTTAGAAATTAAGAACAAACTGACAGTGACCAGAGGGGAGGGGGAAGGAGGTAATGGGGGAAAGAAAGGGAAGGGTCAACAAGGAACATGTGAAAAAGGACACACGCACGAACAAAGGCAAAGGGGGGTATTTCATGTATTTATCCATTTCTTTTCTGCCTTTTGATGGGTAAATGTATTTTTTCTATCCCATTTTTCTTGTACATTACCATTTAGCTATATTTTTGTGCTATTGTTGATGATTTCTATAGTTATTACACTTTTTATGTTTAAGTTATCATGGTCTACCTTCAAAATTTATACTATTTTTAAAACACTGGAAGAATTTTACAACTGTATAATTGAAATTCTTTTTCTCATCCTTTATCCTCTTGTTTTTTATATTTTATTGTTATAGATACGACAATTTATTATTATTATTATCGCTTTATAAAATGACAATAATGGAATCAAAATATATAAATCTGGTATCCACTACAAATATTTTGGTACAAAATGTTTTTAATTAATAAAAGAAAAGCTCTTATCTAACACTCAGAAATGTTATAGTATTCCTATTTCTCTGATTTGTATTTCTATTCTACTGGCTCACAAAAGTTTTTTGTAATATAAGTTTTATATTTTAAAGGCATTGATTACTCTTCATATATTTCTGCAACAAAAAACATGCATATTCACTTAATTTCCATTTAAAATATTGTATAACCATCAGACTCTAAGTATTAAATTTTTCTTGTAGATTAAATTAAAATTATAAATTACCAAAATTTGGCTAAAAGCCATAAGTACATACCAACTTTTGAAAATCATTAAACATAAAAAAGTAAACTCTTAAATGAAAATTCATATAATGAGCTAGATGAAGCTTCTTTCTCTTCCATTAATTAAATTACCTGCAGACGAATCGTACTTGAGAGAATGAAACAGGGTTAAACAAGATGCTATTTCTACTAAGCATGAGCAGCTATGCTCGCATAATTAGATGAGAAGAGGAGGAATTTTATTTCAGTGCTGCTACTGAAATATTTATTTATTTATTTATTTATTTATTTATTTATTTATTTTAATATAGTTTATTGATTATGCTATTAGTTGTCCCATTTCTCCCCCATCATTCCCCTCCACCCTGCACACCCTCTACCACCCACATTCCCCCCTTTAGTTCATGTCCATGTGTCATAAGTTCTTTAGCTTCTACATTTCCCACACTATTCTTGCCCTCCCCGTCTATCTTCTACCCACCGTCTATGCTACTTATTCTCTGTACCTTTTCCCCCTATATCCTCCTCCCACGCCCCTGTTGCTAACCCTCCATATGATCTCCATTTCTGTGGTTCTGTTCCTGTTCTAGCTGTTTGCTTAGTTTGCTTTTGTTTTAGGTGTGGTTCTTAATAGCTGCGAGTTTGCTGTCTTTTCATTGTCATATTTTTGATCTTCTTTTCCTTAGGTAAGTCCCTTTAACATTTCATATAATAAGGGCTTGGTGATGATGAACTCCTTGAACTTGAACTTATCTGAGAAGCACTTTATCTTCCCTTCCATTCTAAATGACAGCTTTGCTGGATAGAGCAATTTTGGATGTAGGTCCCTGCCTTTCAAGATTTCAAATACTTCTTCCCAGCCCCTTCTTGCCTGCAAGGTCTCTTTTGAGAAATCAGCTGACAGTCTGATGGGAACTCCTTTGTAGGTGACTGTCCCCTTATCCCTTGCTGCTTCTAGAATTCTCTCCTTCATTTTCATCTTGGCTAATGTAATTACGATGTGCCTTGGTGTGTTCCTCCTTGGGTCCAACTTCTTTGGGACTCTCTGAGCTTCCTGGATGTCCTGGTAGTCTATTTCCTTTGCCAGATTGGGGAAGTTCTCTTTTATTATTTGTTTAAATAAGTTTTCTACTTGTTGCTCTTCTTCTTCCCCTTCTGGGACCCCTATAATTCAGATGTTGGGACGCTTAACGATGTCCCAGAGGTTCTTAAGCCTCTCCTCATTTTTTTGAATTCTTGTTTCTTCCTTGTTTTCTGTTTGGTTGTTTGTTTCTTCCTTCTGGTCCACTCCATTGATTTGAGCCCCAGTTTTCCTCCCATCTTTATTGGTTCCCCATGCATCTTCCTTCATTTCATGTATTGTAGCCTGCACTTTTTCATCTAATTTGTGAGCAAAATCAACCAATTCCGTGAGCATCTTGATGAGCAGTGCTTTGAACTGTGCATCTGATAGGTTGGCTATCTCTTCACGGCTTAGAGGAATTGGCTCTGGGGAATTTCATTTGTTCTCCAGTTTGAGCCATTTTTGGTGGGTTTTTTTTGTTTTGTTTTGCTTTTAGTCTGGTCGCAGCTATTACATAGTGAGGGGTGGAGCCTTAGGTGTTCCTCAGGGCGGGGCAGCCCAGTTGCTGGGTTGTGACGTGTTATGTGGGGGCGGGGTTCGAGAGGTAACAATGGTGCCTGCTCCACTCTCTCCTGGATTCCAGTCCCCTCCGCTGCTTCCCCTTCTCCTGGATATCTGCACACGCATGCGAATGTAGGACCACCTGGTCAACCAGCCGCCTTGTGTGGCCTCATTGGGTCTGCACAGTTGCCCCCCTGTGCCCGGGGACTGCCAGCCACCGCCCGTGCACCTGGGAACTGCCGGCCGCTGCTGCTTGCGTTCCAGGTCTGCACCTCCACTTTTTCCTGCCGAGACTCCGCCCCTCTTGCCGGTCTGGATGAATGGTTGTTGGACTTCCGTACAGTTCAATTCTCTATAAGTTCTGGGTGTTTTCTTGTTTCTAAATATTTATTGTCCTTAATTTTGGTTGTGAGAGGAGGCACAGTGTGTCTGCCTACGCCTCCATCTTGGCTGGAAGTTGCTAATGAAATATTTAAATGCCTTTTCATTCTTCATGTGTCACATCCTTATTGTCAAAATTTATTTTAATTAATCAGCTGACAATTTGTTTTTGTTCTCTTACAATTTTATTTTTTAAAAATGTTCTGAAGCCATCATTCTTCTCAGCACTTGTACCAATATTTCCAGTCCTGTCTTTTGTGTGTTCTCTCGCTCAGTGGAGCCCCCTCCATGGTTTTTCCAGGAAAATTATTTGTTATACAGACTCCCAGAAGCCACGTGTTTACTGAGTGGTCTTTCTGCACCTACTATGTGCCTCATCTGAAAAATGAGGATAATGATGTTATTCACCTCATAGAGTTTTTGTAAAGGTTGGTATATTTATATATGAAATGTTATAACATTTCTGCCACATGCTTAAGATATTACTCCATTTTTACTCATATTACACGCTAATATAACACCCTTCTGCTTCATTCAGAAGTTCTAGTAAGTTTTACCTTTATTATTGCTCCAATTTCCTTATCTTATCCCTACCACTGGCCAGCAGACAATCTGATGACATCGGAATGTTAGGCACTTTGTGGGTCTTCATTTTTAACCCTAATGTTTTTTTTAATCCTCACCCAAGAATATGTTTTTATTGAATTTGGGGAGAGAGAAATTGGGGGGAGAGAGAGACATTGGTTTGAGAGAAACATTGAGTGGTTGCCTCCTGTATGCACCTTGATCGGGATCTTACCTGCAACCTTTCCTGGTATATGGGACTATGCCCCAAGAACTGAACCACCCCGGGCAGGGCTAACCCTGAACTTTACTTTCCAAATCAGTATAGCAGGCTCTTTCTTTCATCAAATTGAATTCTTTTCCACTCACTTGGTAACATTGGAGTTACTGTGAGAAGCTGGCCCTCCTGGATCTTAGATTAATTCACCCTGGATGTTAACTGTTATCAAGTGTTACAAACTTGACCTTTCTCATCAGACTCCTTGATACCCCCACACTGCAGTCTCCTGTCAGTGCGGTGGCAGCCAGCCCTCCAGGCATGGCAATCACGGCTATGCCAGGCACGTCACAGCGTCGACAGTGACAGTGCCATTAGAACTACCGCTCATACCACCCTCATAAAAATAAACATTTATTCATCATTTTCAGTGAACATGGCTGTATAAACATGCACACTATACATATCTGCTTTCTTCCCAGGATCTTCTGAAGTAGCTGGTATAAATCTCTTCTGAAAAGGACAAACTGAGAGTCTGATGCATTTAGAGACTTGCCCTGAGTTACATAACTTTCTAAAGGCCCCAAAGCATGAAATACAAAGAGTTTAGCTCCAAACTGTAAGCATCTTCCATATTTAATTACTGAGAATCTCACTAAGGAATATCCACTATAAAATATTCAAATACAGCAGCCTTTGTAATCTGATTTGTAGGACACTAGGCAACATCTATTTCAGGCCATGGAGTCAGAATGCCTAGATTTTACTTCCTCAATTACTGCTACCTACACTAGCTTATCAGGCCCAAGGTCATTGTGATAATATCAATCTCATGAGACTGTCAGGATTGAAGTAATTCATGTAAACTGCTTAAAACTTACCTGATATAAAATGAATATCAAATAATATTGGTTATTTTATTAGTATGCCTTTGCTGTTGGAAATGCCATTTATTAATTTTTACACCACATATTTATTGAGCACTTACTATGTGCCTGACCTGAGTTTAAGTATTAAGATCATAGCAGGGAACAAAAGTGATTTTCTTGCTATTGCAAAGCCTGCTTTATGGAGGGTGAGACAAGAAGGAAACAAGCAAATTATCACATAATAGGTTAGGTTGAGATACATGCTATGAAGAAATTTAAAAGTGAGGAAATCGTGCAAGTATCAGGGGGAAAGTACTTTCAGGGAAGACAGAAAATTCAATGAAAGCTCCTAGGGTGAAGACAGCTCTGGCAGGCTTGAGGGAAAGAAAAGAAAATCTGTGTGGCTGGACCTAAGTGAGAGAGGAGAAAGAAGACAAGTATGAGGCGGAATCCAAAAGGCAGAGAATCCAAGGCAGGCATTTGGGTCCTGATGACCAGGGTGAGAAGTTTAGGTTTGATTCTCAGGGTTACAAAAGCCATTGGAGGCCAATGATGTCATCTGAGTGAGTTACATTCAATACATGATATTCCTGGCTATATTTCAGAGGACCTCTGAGAGCAAGAATGCAAACAAAGAAAACAGAAAGATCAACTAGGAATCCAAAACATATTTTTAAAAGCATGAATAACTGTGGTAGATTTAAGTATTGACTTCCATTCAGTGGAGGTATAATCAACTGGTAAAAGATCCCTCCTGGGGAGTACGTTTGAACTGGATGAAAGGGGTGATATGAGAGAATCCTCACTCTCTGAGATTGGGGGGAACTGTTGGGGCAGTGCACACCAGAAGGGAAAGCAGCAGCTTGACCAGAGACCTTCAGGAGAGGCCCGAGTGAGCATGTGCAGAAACTGTCAGAACAGTAACATTCAGAGGAGGAAGTGACTTCAGTTTCAATACTGAGAACCAAAATAGTCATGGGTAAAAATCCAAGGGCCATTAAAGACAAACTTGTGTGGATGCTTTAGGATAGGCTGGGGTCACATGGACAGTGGCTGTAAATAACTGAGGATGCAAACAGCCTTCATGGATGAGAGTCCATAATAAATAACGGTACTGAAAACACAACATGACATGTTTAATAGGCTAACTATTTGCAAAGACCAGCTGCCTTGATGGCCTTGTTACTTAATCCTGATTTAATTTACTAGAAGGGATGTACTTTCATCTTGCATTTAGAAAACCTGTCTGAGTGACCAAGGACAGCTTAGAGAATGGAGTGTATGGCAAAACATCTTTTCTCAGAAAGCTGAAGTTACAATGCAGTTTATGTAGGAACTCAAATCTTTAATTAAGGGGCTGAGGTCCCCATAGAAGCAGTGATCCCAGGGCTACTACACCTCCCACAACAGACTCTCCCCCAGATTACTGCTTTTCTCTGCCATGTGGAAAGGGAAACTAAGTATTTCTGGAGAGATGGTCATTGGACTGACTCCCTTAAGCTGGCATTGAAGCTTTGAAAATGGAGGTAAATCCAGGTACCTTCTCAGAAACAGAATAATAATGGGTACTGTGGATAAAAATATTTATGAAACATGAATTTGAAGAAGAAAAAAAGTGGACGAACTATAACAGGATGCAGCCAATAGGGGGGGCCAAATAGGGATTTGGAATGGGGTCCAGAACTCAAAGTGCCCAGGAAATATTAGAAAGATATATAAGATGTCCTCACCCCTTCCCTGACAGGTGTGAGTTGGGGAAAGGGACACATAGAGCAGGAACAAGCAGGGCTATTTTGCATAGTAACAACTTTGCAGCATGGTCATTTAACATATCTATAACCTTTAACGGGTTGCATAGATATGTTAAATAGCTGTGGCCTTGCTTTGAGCTGGGGGGGGGGGGGATGGTGGAAGTGACTTCCACCCAAGATGTAACTGGGGGGTAACTCTCTCTGGTTATAGCACCTGCATGAGAGCTTGGAGATGATTGGCTCCACGCCATGGTGCCACACTTGCCCAGACCCACTATGTCAGCCCAGTAAAGCTGGAAGAATATGAGAGTGCTGGCAAGTGTAGCCGATTGTGGGAGGAGTTGGAAATGGGGCTGCAGAGGAAGATTGGCGCAGGGATTTAAATGGAGACACGGCAGCCATTAAGGGGGGAACCATGCAGTTTTGGCAGAGTGGAGACCCCCACAGCTTTGCAGAGGAGAACCACATGGCTTGATCCTGGCTGATGACACAGCTGATGGTTTCAGGAGCCTGAATCTTCTTCTTTTCCTGAGATACAGTACCCCAAATTCGGGCAGAGGGAAAAGGAAGGACTGTGTGTGTCCATGAATATCCTAAAGGACTTGATATTTTAACGAAGACATTAGGACACTACTTTAAGTCTGTATAGCTTTAAATAAACATTTCCTTTCCTTTCCACAAATCTCTGGCATTGGAGACATCTTTCCTCTGGTGGCAGATGATGCGAACCTAGTGGGGTTACTTTCTGTAATAGTATATCATACCCCCCTTGGCCCTGTGTTCTGTAACAGAGCCACTGATTCACATCTTCACTTCTCCTTAAAGAGCATTATCATGCACTGTCTGACCTCGACCACCACCCAAACCACCAGCCTTCCCACAGGGCTGCCTGCTCCAGGTGGCCAGACGGGAGTTCCAAACCAGTGTTGGCTCCAGGGACATTGACACAATGGCTAAGTTTACTGGTATCAAGGCTATCACAGTGGATGTGGCTGGTTCAGGGAGCCAGAATTGGAAGAGTATGGGGCAGTTTGATCATTGGTTATGCCAGAAACCCATCTCTCAGGCAGCAGCTCTTCTCCTATACACGCTGGGCTTTGCATGTCTGAGGCCAGGTAGCTCTTTGTTCACTGGTCACCTTCTTCACCATATGAGGCTTGGACAGGGTACGGGCAGCAGGGGGTCACCTACCTGTCCTTGCTGCTTTGATTCCAGGCCATGCATGGTGCTTGAACGTGCTAAGCTTTATCATTAAACACAACATTTCTGGAAGGAAGGAAGGAAGGAAGGAAGGAAGGAAGGAAGGAAGGAAGGAAGGAAGGAAGGAAGGAAGGATCAGAGAACAGCAGGGAGAGTGCTTTAACATCTTCAAGATTGTGCTTGTTTTTCTATTTTTACTTTTTCAGGAGAAATAATGAAAACTTTTTTGCAGGCTCCTTGAAATACTTTCATTTAGGAAAAAAAGCACAACTTTGTTAGGATTTCTCCTACTTCCCTCAGTTGGTTTATTTCTTTTTGCTTGTCCATTCCATATTGTAGCATTCACTCTCTTTATTGTATTTAATCTGTTGTTTTTGTCTCTTGCCAGCTATAGTGCAAGCTTACTATTTCCATCACTTTTTATGACTGCCATCTAACACATTGCTGACTGTATAACAAGTGCCTAATAAACATGCGGGCCCTTCTCTTTTTGATATTACATGAAAAATCCTTTTAAACTCCCATATCTAATGAATAAGGAACCATTAATACTAGGTACTATAGTACAGATTTCAGAACATAAACAGTTATTGGTTTGATAATCCATAGGCTTTATTATGGTGAGTAGAACACTCACTAAAACTTATCAACAAACAATTAAAAATCTACCCTCCACCTCCATAGCACTAAATAACACCATTTTATCCTCCAAGGGAAAGCCAAGACAAATACAAAATATTTTTTAATAAAAGATGACACTTAAAATATAGTCCGAAAGTTTATTCTATATTACAAGGGCAACAAGAGAACATAATTAAAGTATATACTTTTTTCTATGAGTTTTCAGTTAGCTATGCAAGTCCTGTTTCATTGGTTCATCTAATTCCCACAGCAATACCTATTTGGTATGCATTGTTATACACATTTTATATATAGAAAAACAAGCTTAGAGTTTCCACGGCTAGCAAGTTGCTAGACTAGGACTGAAAAACACATTTACTTTTTGTACTATACCTCCCAAGGAGTAGTGTTAGGAGAATGGAGGCCTCACTGTGATAATCAAGGAAAGTTTAATGCAGCAGAGGGGTCTTGGAATAGGCTGTGAAGCATGGAATTCACAGAGGTTGAAGTGGAGGAAGTACATTTCCATAGGTATAGAGGTGTGAACATAATGAATACATAAAAGGAATCGACTGATGGAACCTGAGAGTAGAAGTTTGGGAAAAGGAAAGATAAGTTATGTATGCACAAGCAAATGGAGTGAATGATGAAATAAATGGGGCTAGCAATGCAGCTAACATTAATGGGGTGCTTGCCAATTGCCAGGCATTGTCACTTACATGCATTATCCAGTTTAATTCTCATTTTCAGACCTAGGAACTATGTACTACTATGTACTTTTTTATAGATGATGAAACCAAGGCCTAATATAACATCAAGAAATTTAACATTAATAAGAGAGTTAATAGTTTGAATATTCTAAACTATGATGTCCTATTAAATTATGAGTTCCCATAGGTGCTCCATGAAACCCAAGCAATCTTTAATATGGGTGATAATTTTCAGTAAGAAATAATTGAGTAATATCTATAAAAGAGGAATTGCAGCTTTGTCTTCCTGTTTATAAATGTTTGCCTCTGCAGATAAGATAATTTCATCATATCAGAATTTCTAATAATTATCAGCTGTATCAGTTGTACCAACAATTGTAATATCTCAGGACATCAATTTTATCACAGGAAGCATCAATGCTTAAGATTAGGTTAAAATACTGCTCATGCGTAGAATTATTGACAATGTCTGTGCACAATCTGGTTCTGAAAAAATCTTCCTGACAAATGTAACAAAAGTAGGGCTTAAGAACCCAAAAGACAAAAGGAACAGATTGTCAGAATATATTGAAACAGCTGGAGCAAGGGAACAAGTTTTTTGAGAAGGATGGCTCTTACAGATCAGATTACTCTGGGGTGAAGAGCCTGAAGACAAGTGAAAAGACCAGGGTGTTCCCAACAGCAACTACACAACCATTTCCCAGATGATAAAACTGAGACTCTTAAGAGGTCACGCATTTTGTAACTGAGACAGGTCTTCCATTTCTCAATGCAGTGATTTTTTTCACATACGTAAGTGACTTAGAAACATGGTTATAAAGTGCAGAAAAGCGCACACAAGACAAAAAGTTATTCTTCTTGGCTGTCAGCATCAAATGAATAAGAGCTTGAATTTCTGGGATTCCAATTTGTTGCCTGGCTGCTGTTCAACTGCACTGTCTAACTAGACCAGATTTTCTTGGTCAGTCTCATTTGGCTTTGCTCAGCTACACATGGCCTCGCTGTAAAATGGTGCCAAAATGACAGGCGAATGTGCTTTTCCTTACTCTGCATTTTCTACATGGTGAAAAAAATGAAAAGCTTCACCCTCAGGGTCACAATGACAACTTTCTCCAATTTTCTCAGCAGTAATTGACAATTATCTTGTCAGCATCACTGTCTTTTTAAACAGGTGCTGGGAGTGAGACAATTAACCACAGGGGTAGTGAATAGAAAAGTCATCTGAAGAAAAGTTATTTAGAAAATTCCCAAGTGTGTCCTCTGTTGTGCCTCTCCTTTTTAGAGAAGCCAACACATGGCCTGAAACTGAAGTGATGCGCCTCTGTACTAACCCCACATTATCTGACCCCCTCCCAAGCTTTTTCCTTTTCCTACCTCTTCCATGATTCCATGTCCACAATTCCAGTGCTTCTCAAACTTCAATGTGTATATTAATCACCTCTGAACATGTAAAAGGTAGATTTTATTGAATGGATCTAGGATTAGTCTGGAGGTTCTGGATTTTTAACAAGCACCTAGGAGATGCCCAAGTTGATGACCTCTCAACCATACTTTCAGGGGCCAGAGTTAGTTCATGTTTATAATTGATGTAGAGAGGGTGAAGATACAATTTGGAAGAAGAGAACAGGGAATTTATTTATTTTTCTTTTCTTCCCATTCTTCACTGTAAAACCAGTGTTACTTTTCTTTGTCAACAATTCGAAACAGTCTTCAGTTGGGACATCTAAAGCAGACTTGAAAACTGTCACTATTTCCTTGCGTACAATTACTTGTTTCTTTTGAAGAAATATATGGAGAACTTTTGTCTAAGGAATTTAATTTTTGTACTTTTTGCATAAATTAATATGATTTTCTGGTGCTTATTTTAAAAACACTGGGTAGGGGAGGGAGGGTAGTTACAATTGTTTTCACCAACATTCAACCTGAATTAGGATAAGGTTAAGACCAGTGGTGCCCTGGTCAAAGTTTTAACAACTGGCTACACTGGAGGAAAAAGAGAGAGCCCCAATGTACAACATCTGCTTATTTTCATGGTTAAATATTACCATCATGTCTATTGATAGGAAGTCACCAAATACTAAACTAGGAAGATATTCCCAGGACTGCATTGAGATCTGAAAGTAGGAACCATTAAGAGACTCTCCACAAAGAGGTAGTTGAAGCTATAAGGGAGGAAAACATAACTCAAGGAAAATTACAAAGAAGAAAAAATATTGACTCTATAATTTTCTGCATAACTTTGTGTCTCTGTGAAATCTTCTATTGCAATTATCTTTGTTTCATGGTTAATTTTGAATTTTCTCCCCAGACATTAGATCATAAGTCAGTGTTCTAAATGTTTTTGGTCATTTAATCTACAGTAAATTATTATTTTTTAAATAGATATGAACTGTGAAAGGAAGGGGCCATAAAAATTAACTACAGTAGTTTTGAGGCGGGGGGAAGGACAGTACATTTATAACTTTTCAATTAAAAAATAAGGAGCCCTGACTGGTGTGGCTCAGTGTGTTGGGCATCATTCTGCAAACCAAAAGTTCACCAATTCGATTCCTGGTCAGGGAACATGCCTGGAGTTCAGGCCAGGTCCCCAGCTGGGGGCATGGGAGAGACAACCAATCGATGTTTCCCTGGCACATCAATGTTTCTCTCCCTCTCTTTCTCCCCCCTTCCCTTCTTTCTATAAGTAAATAAATAGATAAATAGATAGATAGATAAATAAATAAATAAAATCTTTAAAAGAAATAAGGGAACTTACAGAATAGATCTTTATGATAATCATCTGCGATTTTTAGAAAAATATTTCTTAAATTATGGATATTCTGAGCAAATTCCTGTATTTCTAAGACAAATGTGAAATAGTGGTATTTCTAAAAACGTTGTGATTTAAGTTAGAAGAAAGGTGAACAGTGGAGTTCTGAGGGAGGCAGCATGTAGGCACGTCCCTCACACACCACAGAATCAACACGAAGTCTAACTATGATAATAGAGTAGGTTACACTTTCTAACTACTAGACTAATAAGACTATAAGAGAAATGGACAGGATTTTAAATAACATATAGCGCAGCATTTTGATTCTGGGTTCTGATTCTGTCCTTTAAAAAACACCAGACATTGTTGGGCTAAGGACCCAGTGAAAATGGGCACATGATGACCCAGCATAAAAAGAGGAACCATTAAGGAAATACACAACTTTCAATTAATCGTGGGATATTCAGCAATCTTGAAAAAGAAATCTTAGAATTGAAGACCATTTTTTTTCCCCACTGAGGGCCTACGCTGGGAGTTTCTCCCAAATCTTCATTGTTGGCTTCTTCCTTAGGGGTTTTTTGGACCGAAGAGCAAATCAGCTCCAACCAAAAACAACAACAACAAAAAAATGACAAGTGAAATTATTTCATAGAATAATAAAGTATTAAAACTAGAAGGAAACTAACAGATGATATAATGTGGTTTAACTGATGCTTTAATTGATTTCATGCGTTGGGGATTACATAGTGTTCATATCTAGCATTCAGGTGTGCCTCAGAGATGTTTAGAACAAAATGAGAGTTCTTAACAAGAATCCAGGGGATTCTGATTAGTAATCAGACATCATCATTTTTTTCTATTTGTTCTAATTTAAAAAGGAGCTTGCTGCAAGGCAAAATATGACCTTGCATATCCACACTCCAATATACAGACATTTACAGTTTAGTTATCAATTTATTTTTTCCCTTTGGTCATTTTATACACAACAGATAACATCACCAAATGGCTTTTAGGATAATGCATCATTTTCACTGAAACACTTTGCCTAACTGAATTTGAGATACCTCCCAATTGGGTAGAGTAGCTTTTATAAAAATTGAGTTAACCAGGCCCATTCCAGCTAAATTTACGCCACCTGTTTCAATGTGCACATCGTCACGGCCCACAGAGACTGCATTAAGTAATTAAGAGACCGACCACATACTGTCATTCTCTGTAACTGAATCTGTAGATTCAATCAATAACCACCTAAAAGTGCTTAGGGCTACAGGATTAGGGCACACCCTGTGGAGTCAAGCCCTGGGGGATCTAAATGGGAGTGTGTTAATTTGTGACTCCATTATGCAGTTTTCCGTCCCATTTTAATTAGTCATAAATTATAGCATAAGCCACCTTGTTAACAAAATCATTCAAGACATATTCTTCCTTTCCTTAGAAAAGATTCTAAATACTGTACAGCTAAAGATAAAAGCAAACAGCCAGTTGAGCAGAAGAAAAGACATTAATTCTATCTGCCTTTCCTAGGCATGGTTTGTCTCCTAAAGAAGAGCTGAATTTGTAATTGCTGCAGACCTTCCTATTTTCTGCAGACTAAAAGAAATGGTCATTTTTGAAGTGCTAATACCACTGTAAACACAATTCATTTTATTTGAGTTTTTATAGTTCCACTGGTGAAAGGCCTGTGCAGCTGTTGTTTACTAACTTGTCATTTGTTGGGTTAAAAGTTCACCGTACTCGCCCAGGGCATGGTCACTGCTCAGGAATCAGATGACCACATCAGAGCTACATACTCTATGGATCATATAATTTGTTTTGGATCAGCTTCCTTCCAGATGCTAAAATCTGGTGTATTTATTAAGAATTGGCTGAAGCTCTAATTCACCCTGGAGTTCAACTGAAACAGACAAATTGATTGGGACCCATCCCAGCACATATGTCTCCTCCAAGCTTAAAGTGATTTAGGGTTTTGGTGTCAGTTACTGACCATTGGATAGATTTGTACTCATTCTAGGCGGTTAGTGTTCAACAGGGTTTCCACTCGACAGAAAACCTGAGGTGAATATGTCCCAGATGGCATTTTGAGACAGAGGTCTCTTACAAAAGAAGAAAAGAACACTTTCACAAATACTAAAGAGCAGCTCATATTTAAGGATTTTGATGGACAAATTCAGGGGCCTTTTCAAACTCTGCAGGGTGCTTCTGAAACATGTTTGGAATGTAAACACATACTTGCATTGCCCAGCTGCCACCTGGCTTAGAGTGTGACCTTTCATAGAATTTTAGTATTTTAAAGCTAAAAGGAATCTTGGTGATCATTGGGGTCAGACTATTTCTTTACAAAAAAGAAAATTGAGACTAAGGTAAGGTAAGTAGTACACTCACATGAATTTGATTTTCATTTAAAACTCCAAGCTCTCTCCCATTCCAGAGGGCATCCTGGGGTCTGCGTCTTGGGTGCAGCTCAGCACTATGTCACTTATTGGTAACATTCTCTTTAACCTGTTTTTATGTTCATTTATCTCCCCTTTCTCTGCTTCTTTCTCCTGCTTTTTTCTACATGTACCTCTGCTCTCCCAATCCTTTTTTTGACCATTTATTTTTAAAAACATTCCCAACTGTAGCCCTAAATTTTAATTATAATACCAATAAAAATAGCCTGCAGAAAGAAAACAAAAGGCCTACTGTATACCTGCTCACATGATTTCTGATTTCTGTCAAGTTTCAATGGAGAGTTTTTATTGTCTACAGTATTTGTCTGAAAAAAATACACCTTATAACATTTGGGGTTTTATTCTTATATATTTAACTTTACATTTTATGTCTATATGCAGAAGCAAAGACCTCATACTATTTTGAATAACTCAATACTTAGCACAGTGTTAGACTATTTATTTGAAAAGTGTATTTAATTTAATTTTCTATCTGGATCTTTTAGATTAGTAGCTTTGATTTAGGAAATGTGTCCGATCAGTTAAATGGTTGCTTTCAACTAGTTTAGGGGGAAGAAAACACTTGTAAAATACTGATTTGCCTTTGTACCTTGAATGTAAGAGGAATTTGAACACCCCAATTTATAATAAGATGAGCTAATCCTAGTACATGATGTAGACATTTTAAGGTTTGGGAAATTTAATTTCCTTGTGCAGTTGAGAAACTATTTCAAGTCTTTCATTCAATCTTTGCTTCCACTACATGTTACACACACATCACTACAGCTGGAGTGCAAATGTACAAAAGAAACACGAAGCTCATTTTAATTAAAAGTTTATTAATGTAATCTTTAGCCCTGTGTTTAAAATTTGTGTTATAGCCACAACAAAACGGCTGTTAGACACATTATGTTAGCATGACAGAAATATGCTGTAGTCCTGATCAGTAACCATAATATAGAACTATAAGTTAAAAAAACGAGAGTAACATAGAGCAAAAGGACCTTGTACAAAGGTAATAGAAATGTTGTCAGTAAGACACAGACGGAGAAATGTGTCCTGGGGAGTGCAAGTTTGACGAACGAAGGTACACGGCCCAGAAGGGATGAGGGTGATAGAGTAACTGAGAGGCCAGTGGACGCGGCCCAGAGCACACTGCACAGCGCTCAATGGCTCATCTGACGGAAGGACTGAAAGACACAGCACGGGGGCAAACTGACCAGGGCTAACTAATCATCACTGCTGACTAATGTGGGTCACGGAGATGTGAAAGGTCAATGAGTCGCACATTGGAGGGCTCAGTTTCTACTACATAACTACAGAAGTACTGGAAGTGAACGGTTAAAAGAGTGTGTCTGTGTATGTGCTCAAATACGGCAGGATGAATGACGGAGATAATTCGTTTTGCTCTCACGATGTTTGCTCTCTTTCTCCTGGCCCTCATGCTTTGAAGCGGGTGATCAGACCATGGTGTTCCTTTTCCCCTGGGGAGATTTGTGTAGCTTGACGGAAAATTGAAACTGCCTTGGAAAAGTTGGATCTTTATGATTCATATCATGTTAATTAACTTTATATAAATTAACTAAATAATTGCATGTAGAAGAATGTTTAAAGTTTATACTTTTATTAATTTTCATTTTCCAGTTTTATTGAGATACATGTAAGTGACATAGAGCACTGTATAAGTTTAGGGGTACAGCACAATGATTTGATTTACATATATTGTGAAATGATTACCATAGTAAGTTTGATTAACCCATTATCTTATGTAGATACAAAAAAAGAAATGAAAAAGAAAAAATTGTTTTTTTCTCTATTAACAACGTTCATACTTACTACACAATGATGTTAACTACAATCATATGTTGTATATAGCCTGCCTAGTACTTATTTATCTTATAATCAGAAGTTTATTACTTTGACCACCTTCCTTCAATTCCCTCTCCTCCAGTGCCTCACCTGTGGTGACCATAAATCTGATCTCTTTTTCTATGAGTTTGTTTTTGTTTTTTTCTTTTATTTCTTTCTTCTCTTTCTTCCTTTTTCCTTCCTTTCTTCCTTCCTTCCTTTTCCTTCTTCCTTTCTTTTCTCTTTTCTTCTTTCTTTCTTTGTTTCTTTCTTTTCTTTCTTTTCTTTCTTCCTTTCTCCTCCTTCTTCTTCTTCTTTTTTTTTTTTTTGATGAAATATTGAGCAAAGAAAGGAGTTATATCATGGGAAGCGATCCTAAATACCAGAAGGAAGTTTTGCTGCAAACAATGTGGAAACACAGGAATATATCTAGAACCCAGGAGTTCACTGCAGCATCTCTTGCTCCTTTCATGCCTACTGATTAGTCTAATGAGCAATTGCAATAAAACCAAACTGGAAGCATTAAAGCAACTGAGAGCTACAAACCCTAATGAAGCAAGCCACATAAACTGAAACTCTAGCCAATGGTGAGAAAAGTATAAAACTGGTGATAAAAGAAGGAGAAAACAGAAGTCATGTGTTCTTTTTGGACTAGTTGCAATAGTGGAAGTAGAGCATTGTTCCATTAACCTTTGCAAATTAAGTCTTTGTGTGATCCTAAGAAATCTTTGAAAAATAAACATAACAAGGGATGGTCAGCTGATGTGATCACATATATATATATTTATATATATATAGTTATAGTGAATTGGGGTGATAGAGTTATTAAATAGTGATAAATTTTTAATAAGTTAGGTAATGACAAGCAAAGATTATTCACAAAGACTAATGAATGGAAGAGAGATTCCAGAAATAGATTTAGAATTATATTAATTTATATAATGAAAGCCTATGTAATGAAATTGAGGAAATAATAGATTTTTTAAATAAATGATGTTAAGAAAACTAAAGAGGATCCTTCCCACCTGCCTTTATTATTTTTAAAATCCTAAAAAGATCAAAGGTTAAATGTGGAATATGAAACATAGGACTAGATGAAAATATAAAATAATTTATGTGACCAGAAGAAAGATTGTTACCTACACAAATATAAAACATAACTATAAAGCTCAAACATCATACATGCAGTCAAGATAAAAGACAAAACTGCAAAACAAAAATTGCAAAACAGGTGATTATACAAATAATTAACTTCAAAGGAGTTTCTAAATTTATAGGAGGAAAAAATCAATGACCCAATTAAAATAAGCAAAGGATATTAATAAATCATTCACCAAAATAAATATAATATTTTAATATATAAAGATGATCACCCTCACTCCAAATCTGAAATACAACAATATACAATTTTATTTTACTTTCTCAGACACCAAAAATGTTTGACAGTGCACTATGCTGTGGTTGGTTTGGGAAAGCTGGTGTTCTCTGGCTGAAAGTATAAACTGTCATAGCCTTTAAAGAAGGCAATTTGATGATATCCACCACAATTTAAAATAAATCTACACTAACCCATTACAGCATTGTTTTTAATAATAGAAGGTCAGGAACAACCTAAATGTCCATTGATTACTGAGCATGACAAATGTTTGCCTTAACTCCTTTGCTTTCTTAAGTCTTGAAAAAAAATAAAAGAAATAAAATACTAAGAAGGCTAATATAAAAACAAAATTAAATCATTATGTTTAGAGTAGGAGTACCCCCAGCCCCAATATCTCGATTTTTCAGATCAGAGTGACCCCAGCTGGAGATTACAAGAGCCTTGGACATAATCCTGAGGAAAACCAACTTCTAAGGGCTAGGCAGAGAAAGAGAACCTTTCCGTTTAGAGACTGAGCAGTGGCCAGATAGGGAACTCAACAGATTCTAATGTTAAGGAATTAATTTCAAGGGAGTCAGAGAAAGAGTATTTCAAGAAGAGAGTGATGACCACAGAATCTAATGCTGAGATAAAGTCAAGTTAAAATCTAAAAAAAATGTTCATTGGTTTGGACAACAAAACAGGCATAGTTTTAGTTTCTCCAAAACGCAATGAGTAAAGCGCAATGAGGTTCTCCATTCAGATCTCTACCTCAGGGCCCAAGTGTTCACCACATTCATCCCCCAGCTGTTCCACATGTCCATGGTTATTTCTCATTACACCCCTCAGTGGGAGTTGTACTCAGCCACAGGGAGCTGCTCTACTCAGCATTATATCTTCCACCGATGACCAACTAGTTCCTGATGTGAGAATACAAAGAACTCTTGTCTCAATTTGGAGTAATTCTGAAGAGAAATCTTAATTTCACAGCTCTCATAGATTTTGCAGAGATCAATAAATTTTCTGCTCACAATTCTTATATCAGAGTTCATTTCAGAGGATCCAACATAAGATAGCTGGTACCAGAAGTGGCCTTTCAAAGTGAATTCTAAATTGGGTTTTGGAGCTAAATCTCTCACTGGTCAACCCACAAGAGTAGTCAAAGCATGGATAGCCCCTAGCACTGATGATGAAGTGGGATGAGACACCAGTGGAGAAGGATGTGCTCACTGGTGGAATGTCTCTGGCGCTTGCAAGAAATGGTTAAAGTACTTCTTGAATTGGATGGCTATTGCTGATCATCACTGAAGAGAGATAAAAATGGTCTCAAGGTAAATCACCAATCAGAAGCAAATACTGAGCGTCAGGAGGCCTCCTTAGCATCTCATAAAAATCCTCACCTCCTGCAGCCAAAATGCAGAGTGAGGAGAGGATCAGACTCACAACTTATTTGTAGAAATAGGGGACCTTAAAAGAGGTTAAATTTTTAGCTCTGAAAGCTCTATACCATGGTGCAAACCGAATAGGAAAAGAGTAGATGCTGTTGAGCTCCTTGAATTCCCAGAGTCCCATGAAGCCACTGAGCATGAAGACATCACCCATTCCTCTTATTGAAAGATAGTGGCTGTGTGTTCTTTGCTTGAAGATTATGCAGAGGTCTCATATGAGGCGGGTGACTCACAATACGATGTTAGCACATCTTTATCCTCTACTGCTACTTCCCCTCCTGGCTACCATATTAAGGGTCAAATCCAAGCACAGCTCAGTAGGTATGTGCTGGCCTTCTAAGGGAGGGAAGAAACTATATGTTAATAGAGCTGCAAGATGGGAATGATATGTACTGGCTAGAGGCAGGAGCATTGTCTGTGACTGGATCCTGAGGATGCTAGATCAAGGGGGATCTAACATAAAGTTGAATAGAGAGAGTTTATGATATGGTATAATCTCACATGATAGGAGATGGATTTTACAACAAACCCAATAAGAAAGAGCAGCTTATCCTGAACTATCAAGCGACTGCATGACCAGAGTTTCCCTCATGAGCTGCAACCACCAAGTCATAAACAGTGGAAGACCCAGTAACCATCCATTGCAAGATGGAAGTGGCACATCTGAAACTGAGCATGAGTGAACCAGAAAACATAAGAAAACTGCATAAGCATGTGTCTCAGGTCCCCAGTCAACCACTCCTGTTAGATGGCATTTCTCCCAATCTCATTCCTACTGCCTCACAGAAAGCTCTTTATGGAATTTACAGAGGAGAAAAAAGGAGAAGCAGGATTAATGGATGTGTCAACTGGTATGGTAGATGCAAGCTAAAAATGGTTGTTTGTGAACTGCAAGAAACTCCAGGCTGATCTTGAAACATATCAGTTAGAAGAAATTCTCCTGATGGGCAGAGCTCCCTGTGGGACCTGGTGAGCCATTTCACATGGACAGAGATGTGGCCCAAGATAAATGCCTCATCTCTGACACTGAGTGACTCTTTCAGTATTGCACCCTAGGTGCTGTTCTTGCCTCACACTCGTCCCCACCCTGCAGAAGATCAGGGATCCACTCACTGGTCCTGTTGCATTACTGCACTACTCAGAACCAATCAGCCTGATACAGATGGGTTGGCCTCTTAAAAGCATAGCTGAGGTGCCAGCTTGGAGAGGATACCCTGTGAGAATGGCACCAGCTTCCAGGGTGTCACATTCTGCCTAAATCAAATACTATTGTATGGAGCTATGTTCCACATAGGTAGAATTCAGGGGTTTGAGAACCATGAGCTAAATGAGAGTGACTCTGATTACCATCATGTCCAATGATCTAAAGTGGTAATCTAAAGTGGGTGATAGAGGAGGGAAATAGTATCAGTTGCAGTTTCAAGATCAGGTGCAGCAACGAGGCTCTGTTTTATTCCAACCTTTCTTTCATAATTTCCCCCAGGAAACCAGACCTGCCAGAATCCTAGCAAAGCTTTTACCTGATAGGGATTACTTAAGAAGCAAGTAGTTGTGCATCCCTCAAAGCATGGGTGTAGCTAATACTGTGGTACTCCACCCTGATCCCCTCAGTAGGACTAATTACTTCATTCCTCGGCCAGGAATTGCTGTCCACAACAGGCAGTTGCCCTCAGTTCCAGAGCCCAGCCATGCACAAGGCCAGTGACTATCTGATACAGGGATTTCAAAGCTCAGCACCCTTTTTTCAACTGGAAGAGTGCTCCCAACAGGACTTCTGAGACCTCAGTAAGATTAGCATTGTAGGTCGCCCTCTTCATCTGCTTACTCAGTCCTTTTCAGCTCCACACTAGTGTATCTCCTGAGAGAGAGCATGTTCCGAAAACATTTTCTTCCGGAATTCTCTGATCACAGAATCTGTTTCCAGAGATCCAATGTCAGGCCTGGGGTCAGAAGGTAGGCTGCTGTAAGAAGAGTAATTGGAGGGGAATCAGCACAGACAGTAACAGCAGGCGGTCCTTTCATCAAGAGGAAAGAAACTGGGTGGTAACTCCAAGAAACTGGTGGGGTTTAGAGAGTTATGTTGCTGTTGTTACTGGCTATTTGTTTAAGACAAGAAAGACTTAAGTTTTCTTAATTGTTGACTGAACGGGGAGGCAGAGGTTAGGGCATGTAGAAACAGAGGAAGAAAATGGACGTCATGGAGGTAAAAGGAAGGATGAGAATCAAAACTTAAGTGGAAAGTTAAGACTTAACTTTATTTCAATGTATGGTGTGATGTATAAATTTCACTTAATGTTTTGCAAATGGTTAAACTCTCATTTCAACACTATTCTTGACGAATTCATTGTTTTCTTCACTTATATAAATTGATACCTTTATCACAAACTAAATCTTCATGTATTCACTAGCCTGTTTTTAGACTCTTCTATTTTATAATCTCTGTATCTATTTCTCATCTAACACTAATTGATAAAATTACAATAGTATTATATGTCATTTGAGAACTGGTAGCATAAAACCTTAACCCTAATTGTCCTCATTTTTTGAAATTGCAAAATGTATTTCACATACATCATGTGCTTTACTTTACTCTTTAGGTTTATTTCCAGATTTTTTCCATTATATTTTACAATTGTGTTTGTTGGGATGCGAGGGCTGTGGGTTTTATTGTCTTAGTATTAATAAAACATCCCTTTAGGGAATTTTTATGGGTTTTTGTATTTGTTCATTTTCTTTAGGGACTTTTTATCATATAGCAATTTTTCTCTTGTTAATAATTTATATCTACTTTATTTTTTGCTAATCATATTAACTAGAACCTACTCGTGTACTATCCTGTGATATGAAGATTTGGGTGAAGGAAGAATTGCCGATGATGCTTTTGGAATCAACGCCTATGAGAGAGAAGCAAAGGAAACAAGACTAGGCAGATAGAGATGATGGGTTGTTATGCAATCATAGTAAAGTCCTTAATAACCCACATGGAGCTCTAAAGCCTAAATCATCCATCAGAGTTTTGACAGGAGACTCCAGAAGTCACTGGATGCTGGTTGTCCCTGGAAGGGGCATGGTGACTCACATCGAATGATGCAATTCCTGAAAAGGGCTGAGGGCTGTTGACCAGGCAGAGCTCCTGGTCATCTTCAGGGCATCTAGGAAGTAAGAGTGCTGGCCGTAAAGACAGATCTAGGGAGCATGTTACAGCATTCACTGCACTTCTCATAGGAAAGACAAGAAAATTGTGTGTTATACTTCACATATGGTCAGGGATTAACTGACTTCCATAGGTTGGGAAAAACTACTACTCAAATTTACCTGCGCATTTGTGCTAACAATTAAACACAACTTCCCCTCTTCTATCTTCCCACCCCCACCATCCCTGCACCCATCTCATCCCTCCACCCCCACCTATGCCTGGCTGCACCCACCCTTTGTAACCGCTAGAAGCCTGGCAACTGCATTTGCCAGAATCTCTACCAGGAGTTCCCCTTTAGACTCCACTAATCAGAAGTACCTAACTGAGGTTTGCAGGAAGGGCAACAGGAAGCAGATATGTGGGCTTCCGAAGAGACTTGGCTGCAGTCTCTGAGTGTTTTACTGTGAATCATCCTCCTCAGTCTGCACAGCACCGTCCAGCCTGTGGTTGTAGAGACTTGGAACTTGTAACAATGTAAATTCTTGGACCTGCTCCAGACCTATGCATTCATAAGCTATATACCAAAGTTGAGAACAGAGAACTGTTTATGCCTATTTTAATAGAATAGGTCAGGGCCCAGTCACTTAAAATGGGTTGGTTATCAGAATCACCGGGAGTGATTGTGAAAACTACAGACTCCTGGGTCCCAACACACCCCTATAAATTGGATTCTCTCAGGCAGGGCCTGTAAGCCTGTATTCTTACACGTTTCACCAGGTAATTCTGATTGTTTATCAAGTGCGGAAAGTTGGTCCAGCATTTCTCTGTAATGTCTTGGCTTCTCGTGTCAGTGTTTAAGATTCTCCTGAAGCTAATTTAATTGTCATCTTATTCCTGGAACTGCTAAAGTGTTACAAGTTCATGCCAGGAAGAGGACAGAACCAGGGCTAGTGGTCTTGGTCCAACAAAATCAAGTGTATTTATGTTCAAGACTCAGTACAGAATTCATCTGTTTAGCTAGATTTTTTTTCCCAATTGAGAAGTCAGCCAGTTCCTTAATATCAAAATTGCATATTTCATTTTATTTTGAAGGTGTTACTTTTATATTTATAGTTCCAGTGATGTTTGATATTGGTACATTTTTAGAAATAAAAGTCCATAATGATTATTATGCTTTTGGCCTTTGAGTAGATTTCATTTTGTTACTGCTAAAAATAATGCTGTTGCAATAAAATGTATAGTTTGTACAAATCATGCCAAATATTTTAAAACTTGATTTTTTAATACATTGTTTAATATAAAAATTCCTTGCCTATCCATAAGACTTCCTTCATCAGTTGGCATAATAAATGTTAATGAGCTAAGCAGAGAGAATAATATTAAAAGAATTGACACTGTGGGACTAACTTTTTTAAAGAATGAAAGTTATTTTATATTAAAAAAGCCATTAAGTTTCTGACCTAAGTTATATTATATGATTAAACCAAGCACAGTAAAGAAAAAGTAGATTTTACTTTTAACAAGAACTTTGAGATGATTTGTGTGCATTTGAAAAACATATCAGGCTTAACTAAAAAATCATATTTCGCTTGGTCATATTTTGCTGGAAATAAAAGGTCTTTGTAAACTAACCAAGGTTCCTGGAGAATTGAAAGAACAATAATTCTACACAAAGAATAATGAAGAAGCAAGATCAGAATAAGATGTACTTTATTCTGACTCTGAGTAATGAGACAGCCAGGTACTGGGATTTCTCATACGTTGTAGACTCATTTCAGACAGAAACGTAGGTCGGACAGACAGTACAATGATTATGGTGGACAAACTTTTTCTAAATCATAAGCAGTAGTGAACTTTCAGATTATTAAATACTCACCCATTATATATGTCTCATTCTAAAAACATGGGTGACCTTTCTTATTTGAATCAGAATAAAATTTATTAAAAGCAGAAGAGTCAGCATACTTCAAGCAAATTCTTCAAAACTCTGTATTTACTTCTCACAGCTATAAAACAATAAAAGCATGCCATACCTTTTTAGTCTTTGGTGTTTTCAATTTAGGTCTTTTTGCAGTACACAGGCTATGAAACCACAAAGACTCCACAAACACAAATTAATGAAATAATAAAACTTCCTCCAGTAAAAAGTAAACTACTCTTAAAATTTCCCATTTCCCATACGATTGCCTAAGACCAGTGGTTCTCCAAGTCTGGTCTTCGGACCACCAGCAGCAGCACCTTGGTACTTGTTATAAACTCGAATTCTCGGGTTTCATTCAGACCTACTGAATTAGAAATGCTAATCCATCTGAGTTTGACAAGCTCCTCGTGTAATTCTGATGCCTAGTAATGTTTGAGAGCAACTGTGGAACATGAATTAACAAACCTACAATATGTAAGTCTAAATTTCTGATTCTCATTGGATCTTAGTCCTGCCTACTGTTCCCACTTGGGGATGTTTTCAGGACCCTAACCCAGAACACTTGAATCAGAATGTGTACCTTAACATTAGCATTTTAATGATTCTCTGGTGGTTCTAAAGAGCAGCAGAATCAAGATACACTGTTATGAGTTGTGCCTACTTGTTCTACAAGTCAAACATTTGTTGCATCTTCAGCATAGACTACTATGTGGTTTGTTCCTGTTGCCTTTTTCTGTTGACCATGCTTTCTGCCATTCCTCATGACCCCATTAGCTGAAGCTGCAGAGAGCCAGAGAGAGCATGGATCGGCTGCCAGAGTATCTTACATGAGTTGCTCCAATCTGGGGAACTTTTACATTCAATTTAAAAATCAACCCTCCCCTCTTCCCTTGCGTTATTAAACAGGCTCCACTGTTGATGACCTTGCTTTGTCTTACCTCTTTTCAATTCATTTTCCACATTGTAGTCAGCATTATCTTTCTAAAATGCAAATCTGATCATGTCCGAACTCTTAAAAATGGCTTGCAAGGCTCCTGTACGCTCCTGCTTTATCTATGCACTGTTCCCCTGCCCAAACTGCTTCTATGCTGTAGCCATGCTGAATGTTTAGTTTGGTATGTTTCTTTGAACCTCCTTTCAACACAACACTCATTATTCTCCCTACTTGGAGCACTGCTCCCTGACATGTGGTCACTTCACTGTCACTCATTCATTGAAGTCTTTGATGTGATTTCTTTTTTAAGATTTTATTTATTTATTTTTTTAGAGACAGGAGGAAGGAGATAGAGAGGGAGAGAAACATCGATGTGCCAGAGAGAAATGTCAATTGGCTGCCTCTTACATGCCCCAACACCAGACCTGGCCCGCAATCCATGCATGTGCCCTGACTGGGAATTGAACCGGTGACCTTTTGGTTCACAGGCCGGCACTCAACCCGCTGAATCACACAACCAGGGCTGATGTGATTTCTTTCAAGAAAACTTAAGTGATGATCCAAGCTTGAGATCATACTCTCCAAAGTACCTTAGAATCCCCCACACAACACTTTGTTATAGCTTGCTTACCTATCTGAAATTCCCAGTGGACTGGAAAATTAAATGTATTGTTTATACATTTATTAATTTTTCATTCCTACATAGGGCACATAGTCTAAACATATTTTCAATATGTTTTTGAGTAAATTAAAGGATAAATTTAAACAACCTAAAGACAAGTAACACAGCCAAATAACAAATTAAAAGTAAACAAGAAATGAACTAGAGAAAAAAAATAAGGTGATACAGAATCAGAAGTGAAACTTGTACATTAAATGTCCTATGATTGACATAAAGCCCAGATCATGGATCTCCCAGGTAAATTTTCTTACACCATCCTAACACTTTAATCCTTTACTTTCCATCTTGAAGGAAGGAGCTGTCTTCTAGCAAAACATTTCAGAAACGTCTTATAAAGGGTAAGTCTATGCCTCTTAATGGGTCAGCTTTTCACATATATGTTCCTTAAGCACTAGATTCACTTGATTTTCATAGACATTTCATATAAAAACAATCTCTGCTAGAGTAATTTAGGAAGGACTAGGTTTAAATTAAGTGAAGCAGCTTTCTTTAGTGTAGACACATTCAGAATTTTTATTACACTACCTGATTTGTAAGTCTCCAAAAGAGAAAAACAATAAGCATTTCTCTGGAAGTTTTTTTGACAGACATCTTGCAGAACCGATGTCAATTTATTGGAACAGTTAGAAGAACATTAGTTCAAAATAGTGAATATTTCACTCCAAGAAAGTTGAGGTAAAAAGGAGAGTGTGTTTTAGAGAGATTTCCACCATCTCTCAGGAAACCAATTTGTCAGAATTCCTTTCTGAACTATGTGATCAATTTTTATATTTTCAAGACTATCTAAAAGTATGCATTAAATGTATACATCATGCAGTATGATAAGTATAAGATTTTGCTTTGTAACTACAGTCTTGTTAAACATATAATTCACCATCGTGCATAGGTGTTCAATGATTTAAAGACTATTAATGTATAACTGTCCAGAGAAAAAGTATAGCATTGTCATTTGAAATAGGTAAGGAAGACATAAAGATACAGAAAAGACTTTCATGCACTGTGAGGGAAAACAACATGGACCTTTTTGGAGTCTTAGAATTTGGGGTTCAGATTACACTGAACAGTGGAATGAGGCACCATTCACCTCCACGGTTAGGCTTTGGGTGTCACTGGTGGGTGTAGTGGGCACCTCTATCCCATGTTCACATTTGTATTTAGGACTCTCCTAGAAGAAAGGGCACTGACCCCTTGATCACTGAGATTTAAAGGCTTAAAGTCTATCTGACTGACTAGAGTGGAGCTGAGTGGAGTTTGCTGTTTACAAGCTTGAGTTCTTCTAAAATAAACTCATCGCTGCAGCAGAAGCCAGACCAGTGGAAAATACTTAGTGCCAAGATCTAACTTATCTGAGGAAAGTGATTTTAGGAACATTGTGCACTTAACTCCAGAACCTCTCTAAGCAGCCACACTCACACTGAGGGAAAATTTAGAGACTGACTGTTGGACAGTTGTGTGCCATAGGAAAGAGCCATTAAAGAGCTCTTACTCATGGGGCATGGAAGTCTTTTGTCTAGGACTCCTGACTGGACTTACGTTAGAGGGCCTGGTGGACACTCTTTGTGCGTGTGTGTGTGAAAATGTTTTCATGCATCATCACCACTCCTTCCATTGGGAAATTATTTTCTTCCATTCAGTGTGGTTGTGAGGGGGCCTGTCAATCACATAGCTTCACCATTGCCTTGGCCCACAAGGCTGTGCCCCAGATCTGCCCTAGCTCATCAGGATAACCTATCTCCCTAATCAATGAGTGTGATAGTTTAAGGGGTGGACATGCAACTCAAGCAGGACCTTTCTGAGTCTTTCATGAGATTAGACACTGGAAAAGACAGGGACTCTCTTTCTCATAGTTCATAAACTATGGAGATATTGACCTGAGGCTGCCAACAGTCATCTTCTCTACCATGTGGAAAATACTGAATAAGAATAAAGACATCACGTAGAGGGAAGCAGAACTGAGAGATACTGAGCCTGACAGCTTGGTTAGTGATCCTGGAGTGAAATCTGGTTAAAGTCTACCTTATGCTATGACTTCTCAGGCACACATGAGTCGATATTTATTTACTTGCTTGCTCACTACTTAAGGCAGCTTGAATTTGCTTTTGGTTCCTTTTACTAATGATTTGGTTTCTTTACTAATGAATCGACTATCATTCTTTCACAGACAGAAACAGGAATGATAAGGCCTTTGTAGAAGTTTTCATCAGGATCTTAAGGAGCTAGGGATCAGGAAGAAGTTATTGACGTTTAGGTGAGCCGAATACTTGAAGAGTTGTCAGTGCTTCCAGCAGAGTTAGCAGTAACGTGTCATGTCCAGTTGCACAACTGGGAAGAACAGCAATAAGTCACAGGCAATGCCACAAGGACCACAGTGAGCTGATGGAAGAAAAGAGTTTGGAAATGGGGTGTGACCTCTAGGAGCTTTATTTGAGGTTTTGCTTCCTTGATGTGGCAGACCCTTCTGCGTGGCGTGGGCTCAGCTCCCACTCGGAGATGCACAGGATCCACACCCACAGATAGGTTCTCTCGTGGGGAATCAGATTTGCAATATACCTAGGCTGCTTTGAGTCTTGCTTTTTGCTGAAAACTCCCTCACCCTGCACTTGTTAAATCTTGCAGGGATCAGTGCCTTTTCATTTGCTAATATCCTTCTTCTGTGATGTGATTAGGGGCATTGACTCCTTTGTTGCAACCAGGCATAGTGAATGAGGACCATCTTGTAATGTGGGGAGATATAGAATAAAGGCCTGTCATGGTGGAGGCCGTGGCTTTTGCTCCCCTCGAGAGAAAAGTCATGTTGTCGTCCTTTTTCCTCCACCGGCCTGGGTAGTCCATGTGCATGTTTTATTTCATCCATGATGATGCGGACACGGCTAGCCAGTGCCCACATCACCATGGAGCCTGACAAATATTTTATAATTCACCACAAGCAAATGTTGGAAATTTCTAGAAAAGGGAAGTCCTTACAAAACCTGGAACTTCTCCTAGCAAGGTTGGTATAGACTTGTAGCTATCGTGGTTTAAGGTACAGTTTTAAGTACAACCTCAGACTACTTATGTTGAGAAAGGAGTGAGGAGAGGTCATTCCAGAGAAAGAGAAATAGTGATAATGAAAGCTTCATGTATCGGTAAGGCTTTGAGAACACCGGACTGATAAGACAAGGTGAAATTTTGGAAGGGATTGTGATAAATAAGGCTGGGTACTAATGAGAAGACTGAGTCAGAATACAGCTTGTCGAAGAAATTTAAATTAGATTTAGCATGAAATAAGAGGTACGTGGAGGGTTTTTATGTCACCAAAATATGAATTTGGTATCATTGTTTAACGTGTTTGCAATATAAATACAATTACAGTTCTTATATTCCAGTTAGTTGTTAGAGATTTCAAGTTTCCTTACACAACATAAGGCCATCAATTTCCCTTTTTAAGATTTTCTCCTATGCTCTAGCCCCAGTGCCACACTGAATTGTCCCAGGACCAACACAAGGCAAATAGCTCTGCTGCCAAACACCAGACAGGGAGAAGAGGGGCCTGTAAAGTCAGATTAACCAACGTCCTCCACTGGTTTGGTCAGGGCACCTCACGCAGTCAGAGGATGTCTCTCCCCTCCTGCTTGGGTGTGCTTGCTAGTCCAGGTACCTGCACAGGGTGGAGTAGTGACTACCTTTCAGCTTCAAGGATAGAGATGGTAGGTAAATATTTATTTTCTCAGACATTACTTCCTAAACGAGGACAGTATAGCGCAGGGGCTGGGTCTGAATTCCTGCTGACTCACAAGGACATGAGAGTACAGAGATGTTCTTCAAGGTAAACTCAAAATTCCACAAGCTCTGCCTCCCAGCAGCTGATCATGGAGTAAATTTCACTGCCCTGCTGCACATGGGCCACAAGTGTAACAAAATCAAGTGTTCTTGAGGACATGGATAAACTGCAAGGCTCATAAAATGCTAGTAAAAGTACAAATGGTTATGTAGTAGGCAGTTAGAACAGCATGAGGCAGTAGGTCAGGTACAGAAGGTCACCAGGGTGGAATGTCCCCTGGGTGCTTAGTAACGGGCAGTAGTAAGGTGGAACCTCGCCCCAGGGTGACATTTCCTCTTCTAGTATAAGGTTGGTCATGTGGCTCGGACCCTCCTTTGATCTTTCCTCCCCTAATGTGTCCCCAGCCTTGTGGTAGACCACTTTAGCAGAGGGGCAAAAGAGGTCTGAGAATAGCCTACCAACTCATAGATAAGCCCTGGCACTACCACTCCTTTAAGCATTAAGCCCTCAAGACAATGAAGTTCTGACCCACATCAAATAATCTTAGAAACAAAGCCACAGAGACAGAGTTTGGGTCAAACTAGAGATAACATCTAGGCCCCAGTTGTATTTAGGCTCCAGGCTCAGGAAAGCAGCAAGTCCAGGTGGGGCAACACTTTGACGCCAGGACCAGCTGCGATGACTACCAACCCCCTTCCCTGGCACCGACCAATCAGAGGAGACTACAACCCTGAAAGAACACACCTGGAAAGCTGAGGAATATTCTATTGAAATCTTCCTTTTCCCCACCCCTGCTTTCCCCAGTGCTTGCTCTGTCTGAAGCACATCTAAACCTAGGTTTAAAGCCCAGCAACATTCTGATGTCATTTTGACACTAACATATGGTGTCGTAACTTGGATAATTTTATCATGGTGTAGCACAGCAGGATTCCAAAGAGGCCTGCCCAGGACCACCTACCAAACCCAGATCTGTGCTAGCTACAAGCAGGGGCCCATTGTGCCCCATCAGCTCCTTGCTTTGCATTGGGTAAACTTGGGTGAGTTTTTTTTTCGTGGAATTAAGGACTTCCCTTTTTTAAGGTAAGAGACCAACTTTGTTTGACCTGTTTTTTTCTTTAAAAAAATTGTTGAGGTGGAGCTAAAGGTTAAGGGTTGAGAGAACCTAGGATAAAGAGTTGAGATAACTAAGGACTTGAGAAAAAATGGATGCTAACAGTTACACCTACCCTGAAAAACAATTTCAGATCTAACACATTTAGAAAGTCACTATGCTTACACTAAATAATTCTAGTCCCTAAGTATATGCCGAAGAGGAACATGTTTGCAACTGTATTGGCAAAAGGAGTGGAAATAATTGAAATATTCGGTAATAGAAAGTGATTGCATAAATTATGATATGGATTTAACAAAGTAAAAATATATGAACAAGAACTACAATGTCAACATAGATAAATCTTAACAAACAATGCTCAACAACAAAAGCAAGTCATAGAAGAACACATAATTTGAAACCACGTATTATTTCAAAACTATTATAAACTAGCCCTGGCTGGTGTGGCTCTGCTGGTTGGGCATCATCCTATAAATTGAAACATCGCCAGTTCAATTCCCAGTCAGGGCACATGCTTAGGTTGTGGGTTCAGTCCCTGGTCGGGAGTAGTACTGAAGGCAACTGATCGATGTTTCTCTCCCTCTCTTACTCCCTCCCTTCCCGTCTCTCTAAATACTAGTAAATAAATAAAGTTTAAAAAATATAATGAAGTAAACGATATATAGCTAAGGGATATACACATGTGTGGTAAATTAACAAAGAAACACAAGGGCATAATAAATACAAACTAAGGTTCTGGTTATCTCTGGAGGGAAGGAGAGCTGTGGTCAGAGACCTGCTGATAAGAAGTCCCAAAGAGGTTGTTAACTTTATGCATTACAGAGAACACAGGTGTTTGTTTTGTTCTTCTTTAAGCAATCAATATGCATGACATATTTTGTTCATACCTGTGAACATATAAACACATACATAATTTCATAAATAAAATTATTTTTAAAGAATTATTTAAGTGGGCTCTGTAGTTTTTTTTTTTTTTTAAGATTTTATTTATTTATCTTTAGAGGGGAAGGGAAGGAGAGATGGAGAGAGATATCAATGTATGGTTGCCTCTCGTGAGTGCAAGTCCAGTCAGTAGATTTCATGGGTCTCTCTTATCTCCCTGGCCTATGAAACTCTAGGGAGGGGAAGAATCATTTGCACAACAATCTCAGGGGATTTCCAAGAGTGAAAAGATCCAAATACCTGCTCCTCCTTGGCTGTTCTCTGCAAACAACCACAGACATCGGTGACCCGTCATTAGATACTGGGGGAGCTTCCTTATGCACAAACCTTCCTGTGGATGATGACAACCCATCTCAGTCTTCAGCAGTTTGACTTCCAAGTCTGTCCTCTGTCCCTGACCATGGCTCCAGAGCACAGCCTCTTGTTCACCCATCTCCTCTACACGTGTTGAACATTTCTACCTTTCCAACTTTTCTCCTTCTCTCCTCCTTTTTCCACCTACTTTTTATTGTTTTAACCTTTATTCTTCAATTGCCAGATTCTTATAGCTCAAAGTAATAAAGAACAGATGGAATGGGAAGAAGAGAAAAGAAGAAGGCATTTCCAAAGACTGTTTTAAATATACTCACTGTGTCCCTGTAGGTAATTGAGGGGGTCGGATCCTTCCTTGTTAAATAAGTATAGCAAATATTGTAAATATTGTTCTGTTTTGTTTTGTACCAGGATTTATCAGAGTCTTTACGACTCTAAGAGGAGGACATAGTGTATGATATCCAAATTTGTCTAATATAAAAATGTACTGTTTCTAAATGTCTGTCTTTATTAATACTATGTTCAGTGGAAGAATTATGGGAAATACTGAGTTTAAATTATGACCAAGACTGTTGTCGTAGTAAAAGGAATTAAATATTATACTTTTTCTACATTAAATTGATAATGAAATATTTAATTCAATTCTCTTTCTACAGTGAATTTTTTGTTGATATAAATATAACATTCTCTATGGTAAATAGTACAGTGTAGTGACTACTCTTCTAATATAATCACTTTTTAAAAAACTATATATTGTGCTTTCTTCCCCAATACTGTGTCTGCTCCATGTTAGGTAGTATTTTAGTGTTAAGGACATAAGAGTGAATGATATAGACATAATTACTCCCTCATGGAGACTTTATGTAAGAAAAATATTATTAAAAATTAATCACTTTTCTATTAAATGTACTTAATATAATAGTGAAATAAGGAACAAAAATTTTAAGGCAACTTTAATGTGAACTTTAGTCTCAGATACATTTATTTTTCAAATTATTACAACTCTATTCAACTAAAAGCTTGAATTTGTCATCTGGGTATTCATTATGTGAATTCCCTATAGTAATATACATAGGAAAGAAACTGTTATTACCTGATAAAAAATTTATTTAGAGATTTTGACTCAGTCCATGCTTGAATATCCCTTTTCTGTTACTAGGAGTACACTACATCACCTGTGCAAACAACATCTTTGCCCATTCAGACTTTTAATTATAGTTATTTGTTTGTTATTACCAGATTATCTATGCAAATATGATTTAAATCAACTGTGAAGTAATGTAACCTTGTTATTGAGAAAATAAAATTTAATGCAATTGATGAAAATAACATTGGAAAAATTTTATAATCAAATCCCATGAAGAAATGAAGATCTGGCATAATAATTGTTAAATAAAGAAAATATTTGTAAGAATGATAACAAAAGAGATTATTCAGAGGTGAATTATTACTAGGAGTGCTTAATTATTTGGTAGACCTCAAATATGTTTTCAGAAATATCTTTTTAAGATCATTCCATAGAAGCCTAATATGAAGACAGTAATATTTATATTTTTTTAAAAATGCTGTACTGATAGGGGAACTGAAGAGTTAAGTTGTAAAGAGTTCAGTTGTAGTTGATAGGCTTAAGTGATTAATGCACGTGAAAGCTGTTATTCTAGAAACTGAAACGTATGACCATGTGACTTCAGGAGGTTGACAAGCAATTCAGCCTCTTGCTCCAGGGGGGCCTGCAAGCAGTGGAGATGGTATCTGAGCCACTGTGTTCCAGAGAGAGAATGTCTGTGATGCGGACAAAGAATTGTTGATCAACGGATAAAAAAGTACTAGGAAAATCACTGTAGGATGGCAACTTTAATCCAATAAACTTTTTTCCAAATCCCTTACCTATCCTTTCTTCTCCTTATAAAAATGTCAACTTGAGATGAGATGTTAAGATATATTTGAGGGTACGTAACCTGCTATCTGCTCAGATCTCTGGCATCTGAATAAAGTGCCCATAAAGATTTAATCCTTGCATATCTTCTTATTGGTTCTGGTGGTCACAGGCAGCAGGAATGCCAACTTTTCTGGTTTCAATACCAAGGGTCAACTTGCTTTGCTCTTTGTTCAACAAATTAGAGCACAGTTAAAATACAATTTAAATTTTGTTTACCATTCTTATGTATTTTTAGAATTTTAAATTTCATCTGTCAAGAAAACATTCAATCGACCTTGTTTATTATAATTTATCTCTCTACTATAAGGGATTTAAAAGAAAAACTTTTTATTGTCAATTTGATGCAGACACTGGCCAGCAGTGTCCGTGTCATTATGGATGAAATAAAACATTCACACAGACTACCGAATCCAGTGGAGGAAAAAGGACAACATGGCTTTTCTTTCAAGGGGGACAAAAGCTGCTCCCTCCCCCATGACAGCCTTTATTTTGTTTCTGGTCACATACATGATGGTCCTCATTTACTATGCACAGGTTCCCTCCCTATAGGTGGTTACCTTTTACAGACAACAAAGGAGATGGTGCTGCTAATGACATCACAGAAGGATATTTGCATATGAAAAAGGAAAAGTGGTTGAGCCAGTTACACTCCATATTGGGGAGTTTTAGCATGGATTTTAGGAAGTTACAGTAAGCACTTGCTATCTCAATTCAGGGTGAGGGAATTTTAGCAAAAGCAAGACTCAAAGTGGCTTAGGCACATTGCAAACCTGATTTCCCATGAGAGAACCTGTCTGTGGGCATAGGTCCTGTGCATCTCCAAGTGGAAGCTGGGTCCACACCACACAGAAGGGTCTCCCACATCAATTCTCAGATAATGATTTCCTACACTGGTATTTTCCTAGTTTAAACATATATATAAAAGGCACATTGAAGTTTGAGGTCCTATATTCTTAGTAAATGAATTTCTGATACTAGTTTTAAAATTTGTAGTTAGCTTATTCAACCATGTGCCTGAAATGATTGTTAAAATATTGAACCTTTCATCTTTAATAGGATGGTATTTAGCTTCAAGTACTATACTCTTGACACCAGAGCAATGAAGATAAGGAGTCACTGTGGTGGGCTGAACAATAGCCTACACTGTGGTAGCCCCAAAGATGTCTAATCCCTGGATCCAGTAGATACATTAGATTATATGGTAAAAGGAAATTTACAGATGCGATTATATAAAGAGTCTTAAAACAGGAAAGAGTGTCCTAGATTATCCAGGTGGGCCTAACATAACCACAAAGGTCCTTATAAGAGGGTGGTAGAAGGGTCAGAACATTTATACAATAGGTAGGTGTCAAGAAGCTTTATGTAATGTATCACATTGCTAAAACCTATTTGAGTATGGTGAGTAATCTTTTTAATGTAACACTGAATTCAAGTTGCTAGTATTTTACTGAGAATTTTTGCATCTACATTCTTCAGGGATACTGGCCTATAATTTTCTTGCATTATCCATTTCTGTCTTTGGTATCACAGTATTTCAGCCTTCATTAAATGAGTTTGGGAGTGTTCACTCTTTGGTTTTTTGAGTTTGAGAAGAATCGGCATTAACTACTCTTTAAATGTTTGGTAAAAATCACCAGTGAAGTCATCTGGTCCTGGGCTTTTCTTTGTTGGATTTTAAATCATTGATTTAATCCCCTTAATAATAATTGTTTTGTTTAGATTTTCTATTTTTTTAATTTAGTTTTGGTAGTTTATATATTTTTAAGAATATTTCCATATCTTCTATATTGTCCAGGTTCTTGGTTCATAGTTGTAAGTGGTAGTAGCCTTTTATGATCCTTTGTATTTCTGAAGTGTAGTTCTAATCGCTCCTTTTTCATTTATAATTTTGTTGATTTGGATCCTCTCTCTCTTTTTTCTTTAGTTAGTCTAGCTAGAGGTTTGTCAATTATATATTTTCAAAGAAACAGTTTATTAATACTTTCTATTGTTTTCCTGTTATCAATTTTATTTATTTCTGCTCTAATATTTTTTCCTTCCTTATGCTAACTTTAGGTGAAGTTTGTTCTTTTTCTAGTTCCTTAAGATATGTAGGTAGGTTGTTTGTCTATAATCTTTTTTCTTAAGGTAACCATTTATTGCTAAGAACTTACATCTTAAAACTATTTTTCTGCATTTATAAACTATCGTGTGTGGTGTTTTCATTTTGATTTGTTTCAAGGTACTTCTTAATTTCCTCTTTAATTTCTTCTTTCATGTACTGGGTGTTCAGGAAAGTGTTATTTAATTTCTGTGTATTCAAGAGTTTGCCAGATTTTTCCTGTTATTGATTTTTAGTTTCATACCATTGAGGTGAGAGAAGATACTTGATATGACTTCAATCTTCTTGAATTTACTAGTAACTGTTTTGTAGCCTAATGGTTTATCCTACAAAATGTTTCATATGTGCTTGAGAAGAATGTGTATTTTGCTGTTATAGGATACCAGGTTCACCTGCTGTATAGTATTGTACAAATTTACGGTTTCCATATTGATTCTCTGTCTGGATGATCTGTCCATTGTTGAAAGTGAAGTATTTAAATTCCCCAACTATTATTGTATTGCTTCTTATTTCTCCTTTGTTATTTTTTGTTAGTTTTTGCTTTATATGTTTGGTGTTCTTATGTTATGTTCATAAGTATTTATGGTTGTTTTATCTTCTTGATGATGGACTTCATTATCATTATAAACAAGCTGCCTTAGTTCCTTAACCACTTTTGGTTTAAGCCTTTCCTCTTCTTTTAGCAGAGCTACACATGCGTTTTTCCTGATGACCTTGCTCGAAATAACTTTTTCCATGCCTTCACTCTCAGTCCATGCATCTTTAAGGCTGAAGTAGATGTTTTGTATGCAGCACATCACTGGATCTTTGTTTTTTTGCCCACTCAGCCATTCTGTCTTTTGATTGGAGAATTCAGTCAGTTTACATTTAAAGTAATTATTGATAGCTAAGGATTAAGTACGGCCATTTTGTTAATTGTGTTTTGGCTGTTTTTTAGATCCAACATTGCTTATTTCTTATCCTGCCATTTTTCTTTGTGTTGGATGTCTTTTGTTATCAATATGCTTTGATTTCTTTATTGTGTTTTTTTGTGTAATTATTACAGGTTTTTCTCTTGCGGTCATCATTTGGCTTACATAAAACACTAAGTTTATTATAACATCCTATTGTAAACTGATAACTTCAATAATATTCCTAAACTTTACACTTTTAATTTTTTTCCCTCCCATAATTTAGGATATTGATGTTTTAGTTCACATATTTTTATATTGTGCAACCAATAATAGATTATTGTAACAATGGTTATTTTCACTATTTGTTTTTTAACTTTTAATCAAAGGTTGTAAGTGTTTAACCACCATTATTGCATTACAGGTTCTAACTTTGACTCTACGTTTACCATTACCGATGACTTTTATGCTATCTTTTTATGTTTTACTGATGTTAATTAGCATTCTTTTACTTCTTAGAGAACTCCCTTTGCCATTTCTTGTAAGGCATGTCTAGTGGTGATGATCTTCCTCAGGCCTTTTATTTGCTCAGGAAAATTTTTGAAGGATAGCTTTGCAGATATAGAATTTTTGCTTGACATTGATTTTTTTTCTCAGTATTTTGAATATGTCATTCATTCTTTCCTGGTCTGAAAAGTTTCTGTTAAGAAATCTGCCAATTATTTTTCTATGTAAATTCTTTGTCTCTGATTTTTGACAATTAAATTATAATGTGTCATGGTGAAGCTATATTCAGGTTCAACCTGTTTTGTATCCTATAGCCTCATAGATCTGGATGTCCATTTCTCTCCCCTGATTTAGAAATTTTTCAATAATTATTGCATTAAATAGTTTTTCTTTCCTTCTTCTTCTGTATTTCCCATAATATAAATATTATTCCCTTTTATTGTGTTCCATAAGCCCCATAGGTTTTCCCCACTCTTTCTCATTCTTTTTTCCCCCTTTTCCTCTTCTGAATGGATAATATCAAATGCCCTGACTTCAAAGTCACTAGTATCTTTCTTTGGCATGGTGAATCTCCTTTTGTATCACTCTATTAAATTATTTAGTTCAGTCATTGTATTTTTCAGGTTTAGGACTTCTGGTTGCTTTTTTGTGGTTTCTGTTTCTTTTCTGAATGTCTCATTTTGTTTGTGCATTGCTTTCCTAATTTATTTTAGTCATCTGTCTCTTTGGTCTTGTAGTTCACTAAGATTTTTAAGAAGATTATTATGAACCCTTTTTGATAGTTCATAGATTTCCATTTCTTTTGGGTCAGTTATTGGATTTTTATTAGTTTCTATTGGTGGTGATATGTTTACCTGATTTTTTGCAGTCTTTTAATCCTTATGTTGGTATCTGCGCATTTGAGTAAGTGGTCTTCTCCAGACCTCACAGTTTGGATTTCTGGACATGTCTTCTGGTAACATCTCTGACAAGGTGGGGCTTACCATCAAGGTTAATTTTGGGGTAATGTCACTGCCCAAGCTCTGAGATCGGGGTGGGGATTCCAGTGGATAATAACAGTTGGATAGAAATGCTGGTTTGGTTCCCTGTCCAAGTGAAGCTGTAGGAAGCGCTCTGCTATTGGCTGGGTTCTCTGGGCATGCTTACTAAATGATCAGACTTGGTACCACACTTAACCAGAGGTAGGGTTATGAATTAAGCTTACTTGCCCTAGCAGGACAGCAGAATGGGCTCCAGGGCTTACACAACTTGTTGTTTGGGTACCCAAATCAAGAAAAACTGTGCACTGAATTCCCTACCAGACAGATCATCCATTATGTTTGCAAATGGGAAGTCCACAGGCAGTGCTCTCTGTTTCAGTCCCTCTGTAAGCAGAGCTATTTAATGGGATGTATAACTTGCTGTGTGCTCTAGTTAGAGTCCTTGGTTCTGAGGCCTGAAGACTGTATCCATCAATGGATGGGCTTACAAATTAGTTTCTTTGTCTGGGCAGAGTAGAGAAGGCAGCTTCAAGTTCTTCAAGGCTCTTCATTTGTGATCTTAACTGAAGCCAACCTGGTGCCCCAGTTCTCTGGCTGCTCTATAGATGATCAGCTTTGCCTGCTAGAGTGTGCTTGAGCATTGTTGGGCTGTGGAGTTTCCAAGTGTGTCTAACTAGGCTTTCAGTCAGGGAGGGACTGGAAACTGCATTCAGCAGTGAGTTGGGCTTTGGCTCATCTCACCTGCTCAGATAGAGAAAGATCAGGCTCTGGGACTGGCAAAGTTCTCCATCTGAGGATCCGAATCAGGCAGACCTATACCCTACCAAGCACTCTTCTCAGACTGTGCCACCATCAGGGCTCTCCAAAGGAACAATGCTGCTCATTGGGACCACATTCACTCACTGGGCAGAGCAGGTAGGAATTTGGTCTGCCATTATCTGAGTGCTGGGTGTGATTAGTACCCCCAACCTTCTTCCTCACAATCAGATTCCCAGTGGTCAAGTCCTGTAGATTTCCCTGTTATCCCGTGGAGTGAGACCAGAGTGGGGCCCCCAAGAAGTGACCCACAGCACTAGGAGATGTTCATCCTAGACTCTTTTTTCTTACTTAAGGAACTGTAAATCAGGGGAGATCTCTCCACATGGGGCTGCACTGGCCTGGAGGAGGGGCAATGTGATCAGTGTGTAGTTGTTCCTCTTACCCTTCTAATGTGATCTATGTTGGTCTCTGTGGTGGAAGGCTGTGCTTCAGCCTTATCCTGTGTTCTAGGGTTCTCTCAGTGGTGTCTCGTATGTGTATAGTTGCTAGTTGTTTTCAATTGAGAGGTAGCTTGTTTTCAATTGAGAGGTAGCGAAGTCAGGAATAATCTATGTTGCCATCTTGGTGACATCAGTATTAATTTACATTTTATTCAACATTTTCTTTTATAAATAGTTTATATTATAAAAATATTGAAACTGTATAATATTTTATATAATGAATATTATATAGATATATAATTCATGTGATATGCATTTATAAAAGATTCTGTCAAAATAGATTAATATTTAGTGTATTATTATAGCAGGCAATACATTGTTTCTTCCATCCTTCTATCAGTTGTCTAGACGATGAAACAGTCCTCAGTGATTGCTGAGCCTGAGAGCTTTCCACTCTCATCTCTTCGATATAATACCCTCTAATTTTGGAAGAAGAAAAATGAACCCCATGCTTGCTAGGCTTTAAAGAACTAGTAATGCCCTTGTTGATATGTAGCAGTAGATGCTATTTTGAGGCACACTGTTTAATAATACCACTACTCAGAGTGTGGAAACTCATTAGTACCAGGGCACCAGGTCCTGAAATAATGGTATCCCACAGGTACCAAGATAACACTGTTTTCAAAGAACTAAAGCAAGGAACCCTAAAATTTATAGGGAACCACAAAAGACCCAGAAAGAAGAACAAAATTGGAGCTATCATGCTACCTAAATTTAGTTTAATATCAAACTAAACTACAAGGCTATAATTGTCAAAACAGCATAGCACTGGCATAAAAACAGACAGAGCAATGGAACAGAATATAGAGCCCCAAAATAAACCCATACCTATACGATCAAATTATTCTATGACAAAGTAGGCAAGAATATACAGTGGGGTTAAGACAGTCTATTCAATAAGGGGTATTGAGAAAATTGGACAGATACTTGCAAAAAAATGAAACTACATCACCTTCTTATACCATATACAAGAATAAATTCAAATTGGATTAAAGACTTAAATGTAAGACTTGGAACAACAAAATTTCTGGAAGAAAACATGGTCAGTAAACTCTCTGACATTGCTCTTAGTAATATTGTTTTCTGATATATCTCTTCAGGTGAGGGAAACAAAGAAATTAACAAATGGGACTACTTCAAACTAGAAAGGTTTTTCATAGCAAAGGAAACCATCAACAAAATGAAAAAACAACCTGCAGAACGGAAGAAGATATTCATCAATGATACGTCTGATAAAGGGGTTAATGTTCAAAATTATAAAGAACTCATACAATTCAACATCAAAAAACCCAAAGAATCCAATAAAAAAATTGTCAGTTGACCTAAATAGATATTTCTCCAAAGAGTACATACAGATGGTCAACAGACATATGAAAAAGATACTCACTAATCATCAGAGAAATGCAACTTAAAACCACAATGGGATATTACCTCATACCTGTCAGAATGGCTATCATCAATAAAACAACAAACAAATGTTGGTGAGGATGTGGAGAAAAGGGAACCCTCATGCACTGTTGGTGGGAATGTAGACTGTGCAGCCACTGTGGTAAACAGCATGCAGCTTCCTCAAAAAAATAAAAAATGGAAGTACCTTATTACCTAGCAATTCCACTTTTGGGCATATATTTGAGGAAATTTAAAACACTAATTTGAAATGATATATGCACCCATATGTTTATTTCAGCATTATTTATAATAGCCAAGATATGGAAGCAATACAAGTGCCCATCAATGGATGATTGGATAAAGATATGGTACATATATACAGTGGACTATTAGTTGGCTATAAAAAAGAATGAAATCTTACCATTTGCAATAACATAGGTGGACCTAGGGGGTATTAGGCTAAGTTAAATAAGTCAGACAGAGAAAGACACATTCCATGTGGTTCCACTTATATGTGGAAACTAAAGAACAAAATAAACAAACAAAACAGAAACAGACTCATAGATACAGTAAAAAACATGTGGATTACCAGATGGGAGGAAGGTGAGGGGGATGATTGAAAATGGTGAAGGGAGTGAGAAGTGACAAAATAGTCACAGGGGTGAAAGTGCAGTAGAGAGAATATAGTCAATAATATTGTAATAACTGTATGGTGCAAGATGGACGCTAGACTTACCTGGGGGCTCAGTTTGTATATCATGCAATTCTCTAACCACTGTGCTATATGCCTGACACAAATTTTTAAAAACGTAAAAAAAAGTCACGCCCAAAGTAAAATAGGCCTTATCAAGTCAGAAACCGTCTATACTGCTTTAAAATTATTTTACTTTGGCTTTTTAACCCTTGGACAAGTTGAAGTTCTTTAAGTTACACTGAGTATTATTAACCTCATGTGCAGTAGTTAGGATGAGAAAATGGGAGTGTCCTAGTGCAATAGAATGAGAGGTAAAAATTAGGAATTCTAAATCTTGGCTGTGTGCTAAAGAAGGCTTAAACTTTGCTTGTGGATTCAAGACTTGGTCAGCTCTCATGCTGGATGCACTTGGGTCCACCGTATTCTGTAATTCATATAAGCTGAAAGCATGCTTAGTCTAACACAAATGTTAATCCCAATTGGCAATAAGAGTTAGCCAGGAATTTTAGGTCTGACTCCTGATTCTCCAAGTCCCTGGGCCAGATGTAAGACCACAGGGGAATAGTGACTCAAGAAGATGATGAGGAGTTTGGCAATATTACTTGTAAGTCAGAAGGAGAATGGGCCCAGGTGGGTGTGCCTGACAATGAGATGTGTAATGTGTTGAATACACCATGGAGGCACTATGTGTTAACAGAGACAGAGGGTGCTCCAGGGACTCTGAGAAGCCAAGCTGGGTCAATTACATATACAAGAAGAGGACAGTTAGGTCACAGGGAGAATGCAGTTGTAGACTGGAACAGCTTGGTAATAATAAATAAAAATTTATAACAGACATGACAGCAGTATTTATCACACTTTCAGCATTTGGAAATGGCTTGCTATTAGCATGAAAATTATAGTTCTGACCAGAAATTACCACTATCTATGTATGGTGCAGTTATTAAACTTGAGGTCTTCTTATAATGTACTATCATTTTATTGTCTTCTTCTTGACTTGCAGTTAGAAAACTTCCCGCTTCTAATTCTCCAAAGTTATTTAATCTTTTGTTATTATGAATAAAATTAAAATCAATAAACTCTTATTGAGAAAGTCCCAACTACAGACAAACATGCCAGATAATATAGGAGAGATAATGATGTGAAAAAAACTCTTCTCTCAAGAAAATTTCAATTTGGATGTGATTTAAGTCTATCTAGATTAAAAAGCTTTATTTTGCTTAACAAATACTTATTTGTCACCTCTTATGCACTACGCATACTATTATGCACTATGAATTGTTCTAAGTCCTTTAAAATATTACTTACTTAATCTTCATAACAATGTAATAAGCAAGATTCCAAGACTATCTTCATTTTACAGATGGGAAAGGGTAACTAATTTGCCTAATGTCACACAGCTAATAAGAGATGAATATGGGATTTGAACACAGTCATTCGGGCTCAAGACTCCATGCTCCAAATCTCAGTGTTCTAATACTTCTCAAAACCTCTGAAGTATATGTTAATTCTGGTGAATCACTCTATCCATTGACCTATGCCAGATCAGGAAAGTTCTTAAGAGGGGGAGTGGCATTCATATAAGAATAGCAATATATCTGATTATACAAAGTATTCACTAAAAGTAGCTGAAACTTGGCACATTTTTTTAAAAATTGAGATATGTGACTCCACCTCATATTATACTAACTTTCTACTTGTTTTTTGAAATACCAAAAGTCTTATCTTCAAGCAGATTCATCATTTTGCATTAAGTGGCTTTTTCTTATTCAGATGAAATTCTACTGTAAGCAGCCATTTCACATGAAAAGAATTAGGGTAAATGTATTCACAGAAACAGATAAGTTGCTTAAACAGATAAGATAAGTTGAAGGGTTTATCTTGGTGATAGGTTATCCTGAGTGATTATGATGTCAGTATCTATTGTGGATGCCAAATATCTTTGCCTTCTTCATATCCAGAACTAAGTGGGACACTCAGGACAGCTCTTTGACATGGAGATAGCAGTGGTCATCCCTTCAAAGACCATTAGAAGAACTATACGAAAATTGATTGGAAGGAGTCTCCAGACTCCACAAGAAAACCTCTCCTCAGGTTTAGACTCAAGCTTTCTCAGTACTGAAATGCCATAAAGGACTGGCCAAGTTAAAGTCTATTTTCATTGATCCTGAAGTCTGAAGGTGAAGTTTTTTGAAGTCCCAGTTCTCCCTAAATGTTTCTGTAAGAGAGAAAAGAAGACGCTCACACCAAATCCCAGCCTGAGTGACCTCTTTCACATACTACCCCAGCCCAAACACAGTGGAGAATGCAATCTTTGGTTACCGTTGAAGGGAACAGGCCAGGGTCTAGGAACTGCAGCTTTGGCTGTGTGAGGCTGAGAGGGACGTGCAGGAGCAGGCACCTCTACATTACTGCTGAGTTGAAGTGCAGAGGCTTTCTAAAGTTCATCAAGATAACCTCTTGCAGGGAAGATGATGTTTTCACTTAGGTTTCAGTAAAGGAGCAACAGCTAGGAGGTTTTCTACATGTCACAGCATTCTGGCTACCTTCTTTTAATTTTTTAAAAATTATTGTATGTAATGAGATTTAGTGGATGACCACTTTTTTTTTTCCTCAGCCAGAATTCCCGAAAAAGTTACATATACTTTATTTATTTATGTATTTTTACACTTCCTAACACTTCACTCAGTCTTGGGCAATATGGTTTCCACCACCACCACTTCATTGCCCTTATTCCCTCCAATGTCTAGCAAAAGGATGGGGCTGCTACTCTCCAGTGCTTCCTTCCGAAAACACACTCTTTTCCTAGTTTTCATGGTGGTTCTCCTCCCACTATTCCTGGCTTTCCTGCTGGGATATTTTGAAAATGTTCATCTCCCAGCTGATTCTTTAAAGTTAGTGTTTCTTTTGATTCTCTGTAGGCTTATCTTTTCACTTTATACACTTTATTTGGATAAATCCAGTCAGTTCCACAGCTTTAATTGTATACTAGCTCTGTCCAACTCCATGTCTTGAGTTCCACTTACAAATTCTGCATGCATTTGAAATGATCATCACTTCTAAGACTGAGCACATCACTTCACCCAGCCAAAACCATATTCACATTTGTGTTGCTTCTGTCAGGGATTGTCAAGTCCACCCATCGGGTTGCCTAATCACCTTAAATAAAATCCTCTTCCATCCCACAAATTAATCAATAAATCCTGTCCATTCAATAGTTTCCATGTACATTGCAAACTCCAACTACCTTAGTTCAGATCACTAATTACTTTCACTGAGCTAGTTTTAACACTCTTCAATTGATTTTGAGCATGACAGACAGAGGAAAATCAATAAGCAAATGTCACTTTCTTACCTAAAACCCTCAGTGTCTCCACCTTGCCCTCAGTAAGTCCAATACTCCTTGGCCTTACAGATTCTTTCCTCTCTGTCTCTTTAGCCCCACTCTTGCCAGTCCCCCACTTGGACTTGAGACTGTAGCCATATGAAGCTTCCTTTTGCTCCTGCAAATGAATCTGTCTTCTCCTTACATCTTTTTCTGTGATGTTAATTCTGCTTAGAAATCTGCTTAGATTTTGTTAACAATGTTTTTCCAGTCCTTCCTGTTTCTTTTTTATTTCTTTCAGTCTGATTGTCCCATAGCCTTCTATCTTGCCCTGATTATAGCAGTGAGCAGTGTATTACAACTTCCTATTTATTATTTATAGTCCTATTAAAACTAAAGCTTACTTAAGTTGATCTTTACAGTTGCATAAATGATGGAGCCCATCACTAACACAGTGAATAAAGGAAAAGGACAAGATAGGGAAAAAAACTCATTTTACACATTTCTATTTGCTTTCTTTAATCTCTCCATTATGCGCTTTGTGCATTTTTAAAATGATTTTGCTTTTCTGTTGATTTCTCATTATATATAAAAGTAAAAACTGCAATTTTTGTTAAAAGAAATTATCCAGTTACTCTCAAAACCTGAAAAAGAATAAGTAATAATTGTTTGGAATTGTTCTTATTGACTTTCAGGGAAAAAATAGTTAAGAAATGTTCAGATATTACTTGATGGCCTGAATGAAATTTGATATAGTGTTTTTCCATGGGTCATAAGAAAACTTTGATGTTGAGGTCTTAAAAATGGAGAAATCTATAAATATCCTTTAAATAATATAAAGTTGAAAGAGGAAAACTAATAAGTAAATGTGCTTGTTAATCCCATAGGAGATCATTTCTGTTTTTCTTAATTAGAAAATTGAATAAAAAGTTCTTAATTTGGGATATTTTTTATAATTGTGGTATTAATAAAATGTATAAATATAAACAGTTAGTTCCTCTTGTATTTCAGGTTGGTATAGCTCATATTCCTAAATCTTAAATGTCCCAGTTTTGGAAAAATATTTTTGAGCATAGTGCTGGTTACTTATTAAATTCGTTATTTCCTACTGGGTTGTATCAGATCTTAATATGTTTAAATAAGCCATTTATCTCCTCTATTATTAATTTTCTTTTATATTTATATCTTATCTCACTAACTAGATAATCACTTCCTTGGGGTTTCCTTATAATTCTCTCATTTCTCCCACAGCAAATAAGATAGTTCCAGACACATAGCTGGAACTATGTGTCATATTTAATGAATATGCTTTGATTAATTGGTTACATCTGGATCTTCTGTTCAATGTTAGCAATGTTAATCACCATCTCTGGTCCCATTTAATTATTTATATATAACTGTATCAAAAACAATCATGCTGCCTCTGGTGATGCTCTCCTCTAGGTCTGTGCCTTCTTAAAATTCATTCAGACTTGTAAGATACTCTTGTACACACACACACACACACACACACACACACAAATTATTAGAGGTAGAAGGTGGAGAGTAACACAGATGTTTTCCTTAGGAGTAATATATTGCTCCTTCCACATCTGGCACTGCCCTAATTCCTCTCTACCCACAAGGTACTCCTCAGAGATGTATGTGCAGGAGTTTTGCATGTTTATCATTTCAGTAAGCTTTCTTTAATAACTTCTATATTGTCTGCCTTCAGAGACTCTCATTGGAGGAAACAGATTATACTTATTCATGTTAAATGCCACAGTAAAGTGAAGTGAAGGATTTTGGGGAGCACATGGGAGGAATAGCTACCTTATACATGGGTGAGAGAAATAAGGAATGATAGTATGGAAAATTATTCTCTGAAAGATAAAGAGGAGTTATCCAGTCTCCTGGTTGTCTATCAGTGTATGTCAAATTATCTCTAAAGTAGTGGCATAAAACAACAGCCATTTGTTGTTCTAGTGTATCCCTTGTGCTTCCAGTGTAGACCAGTCTCAGGTAACATTCCAGATATATGATTTCTGTTAAGGACTAAATGTTTATGTCCCCTCAAAATTTGTATGTTGAAGCCTTACCTCTCATTGTGGTGGAATTTGGAGATGGGGCCTTTGGGAGGTGATTAAGATTAGATGATGTTGTGATGCTGGAACTCTCATAATGAGATTAGTGCCCTTCCAGAAAGAGGCAGCAGAGAGCTTGCTCTCCCTCTCTATCCCCACCATGTGAGGTCACAGCAAGAAGGTAGCCAGCCACCCATAAACCAGGAAGAGAGCTCTCCACCCAAACCTGACCACGCTGGTACCCTATTCTCAGACTTCAAGCCTCTACACTGTGAGAAAGGAAATTCCTGTTGTTTAAACCACTCAGTCTATGTTATTTTGCTATGGTACCCTCTGCTGATTAATATTAATATAAAATTAATTCTTTTTTAACTTAATAAGTTAAACTTATATTAATATCAATATTTAAAAAGATCTCTATTGTGGTTATAATTAGATAGTGTTTGAAGCTGAAATTATCTCAAAAGCTTCCTCACTCCCATGGTGGATTGGGCTAAGAAGATTCGGAACAGCAGGAATGGAAAGGGTTAGGGCTCCACAGGCACTTCCCATCTCTGTGCTGTCTCCATCTGGTCTCTTCAGCACGGTGATTTCACAGTAGTCAGTCTTATTAGAGGGTGGCCCAGTGCTCCAAAGGGACATGGCTCATTAGCCAGTCAAAGGCAGGCAGAAGCTGTATCAGCTTTTATGTCTCATCCTCAGCAGTCTGGCTGCATCACTTTTAGTAAGTCAGTAAAGCCAACCCATAATCAAGGGGAGGAGAATCTGACACTACCTCTTGACTCTAGAAATATCAAAGAATATGTGCATATGCTTTAATGCTACCACACCCAGTGAAGAAGTATCCGTGTGCATGGGTGATGCTTGGATTTATTTCTGTGTGCTGGGCAGAAGAGAAGGCAGAAAAGGAGGCTTGCTTGATGAGAAGCAGCATCGTGGAAAAGTGATCATGGAACTTTTGTGAAATTATGTCTAATGCCTTCTCATACAGTTCTTCATGCCACCATATCCAATAGAATGTTTTCTAGTCCTTAACCTCTTTAATATTCCTGACTATTTCCCTACCCCCCAGAAAGAATTCATTCTTTGTCTCTCATTATGTCCCCTCTCTCCTAGCTGTTTTGTTTGCTGCTCATGCTCCTTTGACAGCTCATTCTCCTCTAATGTGCCATATCCCATCACTCACAGATCTGACAAATCTATCCATCCTCTCCACTAGGACTACCAGCAGCCTTACTCCACAACACTATGGCCGTTTCATTCATCCTGCATATATTCCTGAGCCAGAATGAAAGGATTAGGGGTGGTGCAAATTTAAACAAAGTGATTAGGAAAGAAAGTTATTTTTAAGCAAAAAAGTTAAATGGATGAGAGAAAAAGCCTTGTGGGTATTAGGGCATGTAGATACACCCCTGCGTCAAGGGGGCAGAAAACACAAAGTCCATGGGAAGAAAACACAAAGTCCATGGGAAGGTGCCTGGCATTTGCAAAGAGGGACAAGCTGGCCAGTGCCTCTAGAACTGAGTGATTCAGAGAGTACTAGAAGGTAAGGTCAGAGTTAAAGATGTACTGCCGACAGATCACCTGGGATTTTGAAGGGTATTTTATGAACCTTACCATATACTCTGAGTGAGGGTTTTAGGCCAAGGAGGGACATGGATCACATTTTAACAGGGACCTCTGAATCCTGGGTTGAGAATAGACTGTGGGTAGGAGGTACGGAAAATGGCAAGGATGGAAGCTTCCTTTCCTGTTTTGAAAGACATGGGTGACTTTGACTACTTGCCTAGAATATTGCAGTAGTGAAGGGATTGTTTTGTTTATTTCAGTTTCAAGATAGCAAATATTTCAGCATACTTATATGCTCCAGTGGAAGAGACTACTTCTGCACTGATACAGAAATGAAGACATTCACATGGCAGCACGTGAAAATAATCATGTTGATGGGTAAAAAGCAATCTGAGACACTTCTGACACAGTGGCCTGTTTGCTCTTTGAGTTAGCAGGTAAAGTCATGGGCTGTCTTAGCAAGACATGAAAGGACGAGAGTTGTCCCTCACTCTCTAGCCGATACCTTTAAGGGATGTGATCTTAATAGGCCCAAGTTGGCAATTTATCAGAAGTTATTCTACACTGTTTTAAACTCTGCTATCGATGCACACTAATATGCAAGAAGTGTTTTTACTTACATGAGTTTAATATTGCTACTATGATAGAAAAGGTTATTAACATGTATTTGCTACCTTCCCTCTTTCATGTTGCTTAGTCTGTGTAAATAGTTCCACTACTTCTGGAGTTCCTCAAGTGAAAAGCTATTTAATAACATGTTGCAGTCTGTCCAGAAAGTATCCAGCTGTGTGATATGAAAAAATAGAAACATTTATTGAAGAAGATACAAGAAACATTACACATAGGACAATGACATCTCAGTCCAATTCAGAGTAGGCACCTTGGGACCTCACACAGTTCTCCCAATTGCCCTCAGCTGCCCCACTGTATTTTTCTGAATCTCATCAATGGTCTGAAATCTCTTTCTTTCAGAGAAAAAGCCGGAAGTCACAGGGTATCAAATCTGGGCTGTAGGGGGGCTGAGTCACCTGGGTGATTTGATGTTGCACCAAAAAACTCTGCACAAGACATGATTCATGAGAGGGTGCATTGTTGTGTGAAGCTGCCAATCACCAGTTACCTATAGCTGCAGGCTTCTGTATCATCTGAATAGATTCTGTGGAGGAATGTTCAAGCTTAACATGCAATTTGATACAGATATATTGCTCTACTTACTCAGTCATTTCAAATGCAATGGCCATACAGTCCACATGCTCACTCAACGGCATCCACTGCCCTTACTGACTAGTACGATGAAGTTGCCGTTGTTCACACATGTGTATTACAGTCCACTCTCTTTGGCTGCCAGGTTACATTGATGTCATGCAAACGGCTCTCATTATATTAACAATGGCTGGACTTTATCTAACAGACTTTGTATTAGTACCTATACTTTGGATAATCTGTCCTTGCCACTTACAATTTAGTGATTTTCAAAGGGAAGTACTGTGTCTTTTCTTTATATGAAGTGTCCTAATTTGTATGGGATTCTATGTTCAGATGGAAGTCACCTTGACCTTCAGTTGTCCTCTACTTGCCTCTGCTCTGGAGGCCACCCACTTTGAGATGTGCTCCTCAGGTGAGTTAAAGCCCATTTTATATTCTCAAGCAGCCCATGTCAAGTGAAATCATCCCAAACATAATCTTTCAGCTTGTTGCAACTCTTTCTATCACTCGTGTTTATCTAGTAACAAAGGACAGAAACTTGATGTATTTATATAGACTACCGCAAGATGCTAAGAGGCCACAGGGGTGACTTTTAGGGGCCTTAAGAACTGGTTAAAATCTCAACCATTCTTCCTGCTTTATCCTGTTCTGCTTTCTTTGAAATGTGAAAGTCTTTGGAAAGTATTTAATTTATTCTGAACTTATAAGGTACTTATCTTTCAGTATAAATGCAAGTTTGGGAAGAAGGATTTGATGGATAGGAAAAAGGAAAGCTTGAATGTAGGGCATTACTAGAAATTGGAGTGGTGTCTGAATAGAGGGAAATCATAGTGGGTCAAGTTCATCTTCACAATGAGGATAAGCTTATCCTGATAATAACATTAACAGCTGTGGAGTTTAAGTTTTAGTGTGAAAATTATTAACAAAAACGTGAGAAAAAAAGTTTTCATGATAGAAAACACCTGCCTGTGAATAGCTGGTAAGTGCTTTGTTATTTTGAATTTAGAGTGTATTACTTAGAATTGTCACAGTGTTCAAAGACTTCTACCCTATCAGCATGGAATGGCTAGAACAGCCTCTGATATATACATTTGGACCACATTCTCCAATAGTAAGACTTGGCCACAACCTTTGCTGGGAATATTTTACAGCCTATTGTGCTGTCCAGCTACTTCTGACAAGTCACATTCCATTCCCTTCTCACAGATGGTGTAGGACGACCATTTTCACGTGCGGTTGCTGCTATAGTTAGAGCTTTGAGTCATGTTTTATGTGACCTCAGACTGTAGTAATTCATTTAAATCTTAAACTGAGCTTTATTGTTGGGATATGGTTTGCAAGTGTGACTCTGCGCCCTTCTTGGGAATATAGAGGGATTTGGTGCTGTTGCTGAATCTGAATTACTGGAGTTTAGACAGTACAAGGAGGGAAGCAAAACCTCTACAGAAAGGATCCTAGAAGGGCAGAAGGAAGTGTGAAGGGCCAAGTATGACACTATCTGGCTTCTGTCCCACAGATTTAAAATTAAGTGACTCTAGCAATGTGACTCTGTAGAGGTTTCCTGTTTTTATCCCATGAGAGCCAAGTGAGGGATTTGATTCAGAGGGAGAAAATGTCCTGTGACATATACAGTATTAGAACCAATAGAATATTTTACCTGGAGTAGAGAAACTTGCAAGAGTCCAAAGGAGTCTGGGAGTCAAATACGGACACCAGCCAGAATCAATGAAAATGGATGATTCCTGGAGCTTGAGGGCTCTGAGGGAGCTTACCAGAGTTGGAGGATGGGTTAGTTAAAGGGTGCGGGGTTGGGGGTGGGGGGTACCTGACCTGAGGTCCTCAGACCCACCATCTCAGTCAGAAAAGAGAGGGAAGACTTTGAAATAATAGCAGTAATCAACACTTGTGTGGTGCTTTATAGTTTGCAAAACAATTTTCTATACAACCCTCCCACCCTCCAATTTTAGTAGTGCTTTATTTTTTGTTATCCGCAATTTATGGGTAAGAATATAACTATCTTATGAATCTCATATTCTCAGATGATTTACTCAATATAATTCCTCTATTTAGTGTCAAAACTGTGACTAGGACTACCAATCCTCTTTTATGCTCCTTCCACTATACCAAAATATGCAGCTATGCCATTGGTTCAATGTTAAACAAACTAATGTACAATAATTGTTTCAAATGAAGTTTATCTCTGTGTATTAGTTACATTAATTAACTCACTAAATATGTCAAAGTAAGAGACCCAGTCTTTCAATAGTCTCCACCGTTTTTTCTCCCTCGTCACTGCCACTATATTTAATATTGATTTCTTCTGCCATCTACTGGAATTTCAAAAAACCACAAGTAAATCCTAAGGAATTCCCCAGTTACTCAATCCATGTGTTTCTAAAATTTAATGTCTTTATCTTTAACCTACATTTTTATTTATTTATTTAATGATTTGATTTGTGTATTTTTGGAGAGAAGGGAAGGAAGGGAGAAAGAAAGGGAGAAAAACATCAACATGTGAGAGAAACATCGATTTCCCACACCCCCAACAAGGACTTGACCTGCAACCCAGACTGGTGCCCTGACCAGGAATCAAACCAGCAACCTCTTGGTTTGCAGGCTGGTGTTCAATGCACTGAGTGACAACAGCAAGTACTAACCTACATTAAAATTTTTTTAAATTTAATCTTTACTGTATTTTTCCCATTACCATTTAGTCCCCTTATACACCCCTCCTCTCAGTAATCACCACATTATTGTCCATGTCCATGAGTCCTTTTTCCTTTTGCTCAATCTTTCCACCCCTACACACCCCCACTAGCTGTCATCTGCTCTCCATCTATGAGTCTGTCTCTGTTTTGCTTGTTAATTAAGTTTATTCATTAGATTCTGTGGCAGACCCTTCTGCGTGGCATGGGCCCAGCTCCCACTCGGAGATGCACAGGACCCACACCCACAGATAGGTTCTCTTGTGGGTAATCAGATTTGCAATATACCTAAGCTGCTTTATGCTAAAAACTCCCTCACCCTGCAAATGCTTGTTGTAACTCCCTAAAATACATGCTAAACCTTTCAGGGACCAGTGTAACCAGCTCAACCACTTTTGCCTTTTCATTTGCTAATATCCTTCTTCTGTGATGTGATGAGGGGCATTGGCTCCTTTTGCTGTAACTGGGGATAGTAAGTGAGGACCATCTTGTAATGTGAGGAGATATAGAATAAAGGCCTGTCATGGCGGAGGCCTTGGCTTTTGCTCCCCTTGAGAGAAAAGCCATGCTGTCGTTTTTTTTCCTCCACCGGACTCGGTAGTCCGTGTGTATGTTTTTATTTCATCCATAATGACGCGGACACTGCTAGCCGGTGTCCACATCTAGATTCCACGTATGAGTGAAATCATATGGCATTTGTCTTTCTCTGACTGGCTTATTTTACTTAGCATAATGTTCTCCAGGTCCATCCATGCTGTCACAAAGTATAAAATTTTCTTTTTATGGCCAGGTAGTATTCCATTGTGTAAATGTCCCACAGTTGTTTTATCTACTCATCTATGGATGGACACTTGGGCTGCTACCATATCTTGGCAATTGTAAATAATGCTGCAATGATCATAGGGGTGCTTATGTTCTTTCAAGTTAGTATTTTATGGTCCTTTACATATATTCCCAGAAGTAAGATCACTGGATCCAAAGACAGATCTGTTTTTAATTTTTTGAGATATCTCCATACTGCTTTCCACAGTGGCTGCACTAGTCTGCATTCCCACCAACAGTGCAAAAGGGTTCCTCTTTCTCCACATCCTTGCCAGCACTTGTTTGTTGATTTATTGATGATAGTTATTCTGACAGGTGTGAGGTGATATCTCATTGTACCTTTAATTTACATTTCTCTGATGATTAGTGATGCTGAGCATCTTCTCATATGTCTGTTAGCAACCTGTACATCCTCCTTGGAGAAGTGTCTATTCAGGTCCTTTGTCCATTTTCTAATTGTGTGTGTGTGTGTCGAGTTTTATAAATACTTTATAAATTTTGGATATTAACCCCTATCAGATATATTGGTGAATATATCCTCCCATTCCATGGTTGTCTTTCTATTTTGTTGATGATTTCCTTTGTGTGAAAACATTTTTAGTTTGATGTGGTCCCATTTATTTATCTTTTTTTTTGTTTGTTTCCCCTGCCTGGGGAGCTATATCTGATAAAAAATTGCTATGAGCAATGTCTGAGATTTTGCTGCATATGTTTTCTTCTAGGATTTTTGTGGTTTTGAGTCTAACATTTAAGTTTTTGATCCATTTTGAATTTATTCTTATGTGGGTGTAAGAAGTTGGTCTAGTTTCATTTTTCTGCATGTAACTGTCCAATTTTCCCAACACCATTTATTGAATAAACTAGCTTCAGCCCGTTGTATGTGCTTGCTTCCTCTGTTGAATATTAATTGACTGTAAAGGTGTGGGTTTATTTCTGGGCTCTCTAGCTATTCCATTGATCTATGTGTCTGTTTTTATGCCAGTACCATGCTGTTTTGATTACTATGGCTTTATACGACTGTCTGACATTAGGCAGCATACTCCTCCAATTTTGTTTTTTTTTCTCAGGACCACTGTTGCTCTGCTGGACATTTTGTGGTTCCATACAAATTTTTGAAATATTTGTTCTATATCTGTAAAGTATGTCATTAGAATCTTCATAGGAATTGCACTGAATGTATAGATTGGGGTAGTATGGACATTTTAATGATGTTAATTCTTCCTATCCTTGAACACAGTATGTACTTCTACTTATTTGTGTTTTCTTCAATTTCTTTTTTTAGTGTCTTATAATTTTCTGAGTACAGTTCTTCTACATCCTCGGTTTGATTTATTCCGAAGTATTTTATTCTTTTTTGAAACAATTGTGAGTGGGATTGTTTTCTTAATTACCCTCTCTGTTAGTTCATTATTGGCATATAAAAATGCAACTGATTTCTGGATATTTTGTCTTCTGCTAATCTGCTGAATTCATTGATCAGTTCTAGTAGTTTCTTGGTAGAATCTATGGGGTTCTCTAGGTACAGTGTCATGTCCTTTGCTAAGAAAGCCAGTTTTACTCCTTTCTTTCCAGTTTAGATGCCCTTTGTTGCTTTGGGTAGGACTTCCAGTACTATGTTGAATAAGAGAGGTGAAAGCAGCCATCTCTATCTTGTTCCCGATCTTAAGGGGAACACTTTCAGTTTTTGTCCATTGAGTATGATGTTGGCAGTGGGTTTGTCATATATGGCCTTTATTGTGTTTAGGTATGTTCCCTCTATTCCCACTTTGCTGAACATTTTGATCATAAATGCATGCTGGATTTTATCAAAAGCTTTTTCTGCATCTATTGATATGATCATGTGGTTTTTATCCTTCATTTTGTTTATGTGGTGAATCACATTTATTGATTTGAGAATGTTGTACTAACCTTGCTTTCCTGGAATATATCCCACTTGATCAATGTGTATGATCTTACTGATGCCTTGTTATATTTGGTTTGCTAATATTTTGTTGAGGATTTTAGCATCTATGTTCATCAGGGATATTAGCCTGTAATTTTCTTTCTTTTTTCTGTCTTTATCATGTTTTGGAAGTAGGGCAATGTTGACCTTGTAAAATGAGTTTGGGAGACTTCCCTCCTCTTGAATTTTATGAAATAGTTTGAGAAGGAGAGGTATTGGTTTTTCTCAGAATGTTTGTGAAAGTTCACCTATGAAATTCTCCAGTTCAGGACTTTTCTTTGTTGGGAGTTTTCTGATTACTGCTTCAATTTCATTAGGTATAATCTGTCTATTCAGAGTCTCTGGTTCTTCCTGATTTAGTTTTGGAAGATTGTATGTTTCTAGGAATTTATCCATTTCATCCAGATTGTCCGGTTTGTTGACTTATAATTGTTCACAATATATTCTTACAAACTTTGTATTTCTTTGTTTGTCAGTTGTTATTTCTCTTCTTTAATTTATTTATTTGTGTTTTTTCTCTTTTTTTCTTGATGAATCTGATCAAAGATTTGTCAATCTTGTTTATCTTTTCAAAGAACCAGCTTTGGATCCATTGATATTTTGTATCATTTTTTTAGACTCTATTTCATTTATTTCTGCACAATCTCTACTATTTCCTTCCTTCTACCAACTTTGGGTTTTGTTTGTTATTCTTTTTCAAGTTCCTTTAAGTGTGAAGTGGGATTGTTTATTTAAGCTTTTTATTGCTTTTTGAGCTAGGCCTGTAATGCTATGAATTTCCCTTTTAGGATTGCTTTCCCAGTGTCCCCAGATTTGGGTTTGTTGTGTCCTCATTTGCATTTGTTTCAAGGTATCTTTTGATTTCTTCCTTGATCTTGTTGTTGACCCATACAGTGTTTAATAACATGCTTTTAGCCTTCATGTCTTTGCATGTTTTTCAGTGTTCTTCTTGTGATTGATTTCTAGTTTCATTGTATTGTGCTCAGAGAAGATGCTTGATATGATTTCAATCTTCTCAAATTTACTGGGAATTATTTTGTGTCCTAACATGTGGTCTATCCTAGAAAACACTCCATGTGCACTTGAAAAGTATGGATATTCTTCTGCCTTGCTGTGAAATTCTCTGAAGATATTAATTAAATCCATTTTATGGAGTGTCGTTTAAGGCTGTTCTCTGCTTGTTGATTTTCTGCCTAGATCTGTTGAAGTCAATGGGTGTTAAAGTCTCCAACTATGAATGTATTTCTGTCAATCTCCCTCTTTATGTCCATCAACATTTGCTTTACATATGTTTCTATGTTGGATGTGTAAATGTTTACTATGGTTATATCCTGGTGTTGGATTGTTTCCTTTATCAATATGTAGCATCCTTTTTTGTCTCTTACCATAGCCTTGGTTTCAAAGTCTATTTTGACATATATAAGTACTGCTACCCTAGCTTTTTTACTTTTTCATTCACATGAAATACCTTTTCCATCACTACTTTTAGTCTGTGTGTCTGAGATGGGTCTCTCAGAGGCAGCATGTATATGGGTCTGATTTTCTTATCCAGTCAGCTACCCTCTGTCTTTTGGTCAGAGCATTTAAGCCATTTACATTTAAGGAGATTATTGATAGACATGTGTTCAGTGCCATTGTAGTGTAAGACTGGTATCCTCAATTTTTTTCCCTTTTTTTTTCTTCTTAAAGCAAGGCTTTTAACATTTGTTCTAGTAGTGGTTGGTGTTAACAAACTCCTTTAGCTTTTTCTTATCTGGGAAGCTCCTTATTTTTCCTTTGATTTTAAATGATAGCCTTGCTGGGTAAGGTAGCCTTGGTTGCAGGTCCTTGCCTTTCATCACATTGAATATTTCATGCCATTCACTTCTGGCCTGAAGTGTTTCTGTTGAGTAGTCAGATGACAGTCTAATTTTCTCTCCCTTGTAGGTAAATACCTGCTTTTCTCTTGCATCTTTTAGGATTCTCTCCTTGTCTTTAAGTTTTGTCATCTTAATTTTGATGTGTCTGGGTGTGGGTTTCTTTGGATCCAACTTGTTTGGGATTCTCTGAGCTTCTTAGACTTGTGCATCTTTTTCCTTCACCAGATTAAGGAAGTTTTCAGTCATTATTTCTTCAGATAGGTTCTTGATCCTTTGCTTGCTCTCTTCTCCTTCTGGTATTCCCCATGATGTGGATGTTTTTATGCTTCATGTTGTCCAAAATGTTTCTTAAGCTCTCCTCATTTTTTTAAATTCTTTTTTCTTTCTGTTGCTTTGTCTGTTTATTGTTTTTTTTCCTTACCTTGTCTTCCAAAACACTGACTCAATCTTCCGCTTCATCTAACCTACTGTTTATTCTTTCTAAGGTATTATTTATCTTAAATATTGCATTCTTTCTTTCTACTATAAGTGAAAAGAGTGGCCATCCTTGTCTTTTTCCTGATTTTAGAGGAAAATCTTTCAGCTTTTCATCATTGATATAATGTTAGCTGTGGACTTATCATATATGGCTTTTATTATATGAGAGCCTTTGTTTTAAATCTAGTTAGATTGATATCAGTATATCTACCCCAGCTTTCTTTGGGGTTTCATTTGCTTAGAATATCTTTTTCAATTCCTTCACTTTCAGTCTACGTGTGCTCTTATATCAGAAGTGAGTCTCTTGTTGGCAGCATATAAATGTCTTATTTTTTATTTTATTTTATTTTATTTTATTTTAAGATTTTATTTATTTGTCTTTAGAGGGGAAGGGTAGGAGAGGGGGAGAGGGAGAGAAATATCAATGTACGGTTGCCTCTCGTGTGTCCCCTGCTGGGAACTGGCCTGCAACCCAGGCATGTGCCCTGACTGGGAATAGAACCGTGATCCTTTGCTTTGCAGGCCCGTGCTCAATCCACTGAGCCACACCAGCCAGGGCTAAATGTCTTATTAATATATATATGCATATATATATATATACATTCAGTTGCTCTGTTTTGCTTTTAGTCCACATATTTAAATTTTGTCCATTTAAATTTAATTATTGATAAATATGTACTTATTGACATTTTGTAAATTATTTTCTGACTGTTTTATGGTTCCTCTTTGTTCCTTCTCTTGCTCTCTTCTTTTGTGGTTTGATGACTTTCTTAAATAATATACTAAAATCTATTTCTCTTTATACTTTGTGTATCTAGTATAGGCTTTTGCTTTGTGGTTACCATAAAGCTTACATATAACAACTAATATTTATAAGAGTTTAATTAAGTTGATAACTACTTAAGTGTGAATGCATTCTAAAGCTCTATATTTTTACTCTCTCCCTTACTTTTCACATTATGTCACAGTTTATATTTTTTATCTTTTATATTCTTTAACTAATTATTGTGGTTAGTTATTTTATTACCTCTATACCACCTTTATAAGTCATTATTCTATTTTACTATATATTTACCATTCTCCATGAAATTTATACTTTCATATGTGTTCTTACTAATTAGCACCTTTTCTTTTCAGTTTAAAGAATTCCCTTTAACATTTCTTATAATGCCAGTTTAGTGGTGATTACCTTCTTTAGCTTTTGCTTGTCTGGAAAACTTTATCTCTCTTTCAATTCTGAGTAATAACTTTGCCAGGTAGACTATTCTTGGTTGGAAGTTTTTTTTTTCCCCCCCTTTTTTCAGCAGTTCAAAAATATTGTGCCACCCCCTTCTGTCCTGCCAAGTTTCTGCTGAAAATTCTGCTAATTTTACAGGGGATCCCCTTGTATATAACAGATTTCTTCTTCTTTTTTCTGCTTTTAAGATTCTTTTCTTGTCTTTCATTTTGGCATTTTAATTATAATGTGCCTTAGTGTGGGGTTATTTTGGTTTTATCTTATTTAGACTTATCTTTGCTTATCTTCACTTTGGATGTCTGTTATCATCTCCAGGTTAGGAAGGTTTTCAGTAAGCTTTTTATTCAAGTAAGTTTTCTGCCCCTCTTTCATTCTCTTCTTTTTCTGGGACTCTTATAATGTGAATGTTAGTCTGCCTCATGTTGCTCCATAAGTCCCTTTAGCTATCTTCACAATATTTAATTCTTTTTCCTTTTTGCTGTTCTGATTTGGTCAGTTCTGCTACCCTGTCTTAGCGTTCATGGATTCTTTCTTCCACTTTATACAGACTGATGTTTAACCCCTCTGCTACATTTTTTTTTCAATTCAATTACTATATTCTTGAGCTCTGTGGCTTTTATTTGGTACTTTACTATATCTTCGTTAAAGTTCTGTGTTCATTTATTCTTCTCATGGGTTTGGTGAGCAGCTTTATGACTATTACCTTGAACCCTTTATCGGGTAAGTTACTTATCTCCATTTAGTTGTTTCCCACCCCCTTGAGGTTTTATCTTGTTCTTTTTTTTTCCCTTGATACAACCCTTTATTTCTTCATTTTTCTTGACTCTCCGTATTGGTTTCTATGCATTAGATGAAATAGCCACCACCTCTCTGAGTCTTGAAGGAGGGTTTTGTGTAGCAGATGAAACATATTGCTCAACAGTACCCTAACTCTTGTTTGCTTTGCAAACCTTTGTTATTGTCCAATCAGCCTATTTTGTTTTTAACGTCACCCAGTAATTGAGGGTGTGCCAAGGCATGTCAGTGTCCCAGAGGAGAGAATCTCTTTGAGCACCTAGATTTAGGCTAACTAGGAACCATACCACAAGCTACAGCTTTTAAAGTGTGCAAATGTATACAGTCCTGTGGGATCACACATGTCAGCTCCACTGGCCAAACAGCCAGGTGCTCTAGCTGTGTTCCCTGGGTGGCAGTGTCAAAAGTCAGGACTCCAGACAAATGTATAAACTCCTTTCTTGGAGATGCCAGCAGGCCATATTGAGGCAGAGGGAAAACACAGAGGTGGTGTTCACAGGCCTGCATTTCCTAAGGGTATATTTATATTACTCTAGATATGAACCAAACTTGAGCCTGAACTTTAGGCCAAAGCTCTAGGACAAGCAAGTAGGCCTCTTTCACAAAAAGCCCTGGGGTACGTTTGTTTTCTATCTGTACAATGCCCTAGGGGTGGTAGTCTGCCAAGAACTGTCACTCCAATTAGTCCAGTACCACAGGAACACAAGCCCCACTGGTTTCTAGAGCCTGGCAATCAACGGAGGTACAGTGGGCAATAGCCTCAAAAACCAGGGCACCAGAAAAAAACTAGGGCTCCAGATGTGTGCAGAAGGTTCCCCTGAGACTCTGCCAATGCACAGCACAGGAAGAACATCAAATTTCTGCCCACAGGCTGGAGTGAAGCAGATGGGAACTACAGAGATAGTGCCTGTCCAGGGGTGAAAATAGATGGAGCCTGTCATCCTCTGTCCTTGGAGAGTACCCCAGCAGGTCCCTAATGTCTGTTTAATGAGATGCCTGCCTGTCAGGCTAACACTTTAAGATTGAAAAATGAGCCTGTTATACATAGATTCTAGATGCCTCTTGACTGGCTACTTCTGAACTGGTCTTTGAGTCAGGTGAGTCCTAGTATGCAAGCCCTGAAAAGCTGTTTCTCAGTGTGCTATTACCTAGTAGGTCTTACAGATGAGAGACCCATGGGCTTTTACAGCTATATGTTTTGGGAGTTCATCCCTCAGGTACAGGTCTTAAAAGCTGAAGTGTCAGATGTAGGGCTCAAATCCTTCATCATTTGGGGAGAAGCTCCAGGTGTTGAGGCCCCTCTTGAAAGTGAGTTGCCATGTCAGGGTGGGATTTATGGCAAGTTTGGGTCTTAGCCTTTCTTACCCTCTTCAATGTGCTTTTTGTTTGTTCATTTGCCCAAAGTGTAGGAGTTAGTCAGCTAGTTCTTATTTAGTTTTTCAGAGGAAATTTTTCCATATGTAGCTATAGATCCGTTGTGTCTGGGATAGAAGGTGAGTTTGGGCTGTCACTATCTTAAACTGGAACCAGGGATGAATATTCCTAAATAACAAAGCAAACATAATAATACAGCAAAAGATCACATTTCAGCCCGAAGTGATTTGCAGGAGAAATTTCAGAATCCATGTGATTCAACTGTCCATTGAGTGGGTTGCTCCACTGTTATCTCTGTTTCTACTTGCAGTACTACTAAACATGCTACATGGTGCATTCTGGTCACAGGGCGGGGTGAAAAGGGAATGGGGAGTGGGGACGGGAAATTACTAAGTTAGTATGCAATACAGAGATCATTTTCACAAACTTATAGGAACGATTATTTTTATTATTTATTTATTTATAGAGAGAGGGAGTAAGAGAGTGAGAGAAACATTGATCAGTTACCTCTCTCACATGCCCCATCTGGGGACCAAACCCACAATCCAGGCCTGTGCCCTGACCAGAATCAAACTGGTGACCCTCCCCTCACCACCCAACCAACTGAGCAAAAATAATGGTCAGGGCAGGACCATTATTTTGAAATGATCAGTCATGAATCGTTGGAGAATCCTGTTACACTGCAGATTCTGATTAAATAGGTATGGCATAGAACCTGAGATTCTGCATTTTTAACAAGTCTACAGGAGATCCTGAGGCTGTTGGCTCAGATTTAGTACAAAGGAAAATATTTTAAAACATTTGTGTTTTTCCTAGCTTTGTCACAGTTCCCCATCATGAGTGTGAACAGTGGAGCATTTCTGAAGTGTATAAACATAAGCTTACTAGCATCTGAGAACAGTTGGCAAAAGAATATAGGAGAAATATGTAAATAACCCATAAATAGATAATAACAGCTACTATAAAATCAGAGTAGCAACATTAAATAACATTGAAGTTAAATATATTAAAAAATTAAAAATGGAAAGCAAAGTTTTTTTTTTAATTAGGAAAGTATTTACAGGTATATCTCAGAGATATGATGTGCTCAGTTTCAAACCACTGCTATGAAATAAGTGTTGAAATAAAAGCGACTTATAATCTTTTTGCTGGTGGAGGGGTCTTTCCTTCAATTTATTAAAAAATGCAACATCTGAGGAATTTCTGGCCAAGATGGGGGTGTAGGGAGAAATGCTTACATTCCCTACATAACCAAAAGAAGGATAATAACCAATTTAAAAACAAAAAACAACCAGAACTCCCAGAAAACCAAACTGCATGGAAGTCTCACAACCAAGGAGTTAAAGAAATAGTCATAAAGACTGACAGCACCACAAGGCAGTGAAGATGGTTGCCCTACCCTGGTGAATATCTAAGGCTCTGCTCTTTACAATGTAACAGGTAGACTGAGACAAAGGAATATAGCCCAAATGAAAGGACAGACCACAATTCCAGAAAAAGAACTAAGCGACAAGGAGATAGACAACCTATCAGATGATGCAGAGTTCAAAACACTGGTAATCAGAATGCTCACAGAAATGATTGCATTCAGTCACAAAGTGAAGGAAGAAATGAAAGCTGTATACAAAGTGAAATAAAGGAAAATAAACAGGGAACCAACAATGAAGGGAAGGAAACTGGGACTCAAATCAACAATTAGGAACAAAAGGAAGAAATAAACATCTGACAAGAACAGAATGAAGAAACAAGAATTCAAAAAAATGAGGGGCTTAGGAACCTCAGGGACAACTTTAAATGTTCCAACATCCGAATCATAAGGGTGCCAGAAAGAGAAGAGGACAGGCAAGAAATTGAAAGCTTATTTGAAAAAATAATGGAGAGCTTCCTCAATCTGGTGAAGGAAGTAGGCTTCTAGGAGCCCAGGAAGCTCAGAGAGTCCCAAAGAAATTGGACCCAAGGAGGGACAAACCAAGACATCACAATTTCATTAGCCAAGATTAAAGATAAGGAGGGAATCTTAAAAGCAGCAAGAGAAAAGGATAGTTACCTGTAAAGGAGTTCCATAAGGCTATCAGCTGATTTCTCAAAAGAAACCTTACAGGCAAGAAGGGGCTAGAAAGGAGTATTCAAAGTCATGAAACGTAAGGACCTCCATCCAAGATTGCTCTATTCAGCAAAGCCACCATTTAAAATGGAAGAGCAGATAAAGTACTTCCCAGATAAGGTCAAGTTAAAGGAGTTCATCATCACCAAGCCCTTATTACATGAAATGTTAAAGGGACTTACCTAAGAAAAAGAAGATCAAAACTATAAACAGTAAAATGACAACAAACTCATAACTATCAACAACTGAACCTAATAAACAAAAACAAAAAATAAGCAAACATCTAGAACTGAAACAATCATAGAAGTGAAGATCACATGGAGGGTTATCAGCAGGGAAGGTGCGGGGAGAGAATGGGGGAAATGTACAGGGAATAAAAAGCATACATGATAGGTATAAATTAGACAAGAGGGAATAGTATAGGATTGGGGAAGCTAAAGAACTTATGTGTATGACCCATGGCCATGAACTAAGCAGGGGAATGCAGGAGAGTGAGGGTGCAGGGCAGAGGGGAATAAAGGGGAGAAAAATATTGGGACAACTGTAACAGCATAATCACTAAGATATACTTTAAAAAATAAAGTATTATTGGAATACACACAAAAAATTAAAAAGCACAACTTCTGTGAAGCATGATAAAATGAGATATGCCTGTAGTTTCACAAATACTTAAATATTCAGATACCTTTGAGCTGCAAAAGAAAAAAAGCATGTATGTATTGGATACAAACATAAAACACTCATGTTTTAGTTCATTAGCTCAGATTACTTCAAATAATTCAGAAAAACCAATCATAGGTAATTCTGTTGATCTATACAGAAAAAAAAATGAACAGTGGTTATTTGAGTTCAAAATCTGTTTAGAATGGTAGATAAGCCAGAAGAGGGGGGCAAGTGGAGGGCAGCCACGGTGTCGCAAACATTACACTTCACCCAGAAACACTGAATTATCAGTTAGAATGTACCTAAAACTTCAGCTAGAAAGAGATGGTACAACTCCAACACTGAAAACATGTTAAGAGATTGACAGGCTATTCCACACATATAAATCCAAACACAAATATCCTGAATGTCCAGAGTGAATATTCAGGGAAAACTATTTTCTTCCTGAAATGATACCCATGTTCTTTTTTCTGCTAAAATCCAAAAGATTTGTTCTCTTTCTTCATGCACTTGTCAGCAACAGTAAGCATAATGTATTTGCAGGTGCTGTAGGTTCTCTAACTTATGTTAAGCCCTTTGCCCATGCTACAGATTTTCAAACTTGCTATAAGCAACAATTATAGCTTAGTGGTGGTTAAACATAGCTTGATGTGAAAACATCACTATCTTAGGGGGATGCATTTTTTTCACTCTCAATTAAACGGGAAGATATAAGTCAATATGCTTTGAGTACCTTCAGGTTTCCAAAACATCCATCTGAATTGAAGGTGTCTTGGTTGGGGTTTTGTTATTACCCTGTAAGCTTACATGAGAAGACAAGTAATTCTTAATTTTTTTTATTATTTTTTTTAAAGATTTTTTTTTATTTATTTATCTTTAGAGGGGAAGGGTAGGAGAGAGGAAGAGGGAGAGAAATATTAATGTACGGTTGCCTCTTGTGTGTCCCCTGCTGGGAACTGGCCTGCAACCCAGGCATGTGCCCTGACTGGGAATCAAACCGTGATCTTCTGGTTCACAGGCCCGCGCTCAATCCACTGAGCTACACCAGCCAGGTCAGTAATTCTTAATTTTAATGTGCAAACAAAACAGTGTCTATAAACCTCTGTGTGTAAAACACAAGACAGAATGTGGCCCGTCTTTTGTTTCTACGAGGATCTGTTTAGGCGGACTGGTACTCTCCAATAAGTAAACTGCTAAAGAAAGCAGGATTACTTAACAATACATCTGATAAGAAAGGAAGATTCTCACAGTCCAGGACTAAAGTCATGCTGCTATGAAGTATGAAACCAAATCTCTTTTTGATTTTCCTTCAATTGACTAAAATAGCCTAGGACAAGATGTCAGTATTGAATTAGAATAGTGCAGAAGGAAATGTGGATTCATAAAGAAGTATTGATTCAAAGAAAATACTTCTGACAGAAAATCCGGGTAAATGTTTTGTGGAACAATAGGAACTAGGCAAAGTGCAGGAGTTTAAGGAAGAATGTCTTTTAATGGTTGAAATCAGTGTTTCTGAGGGTGACTATAAAGACAAAAAAAATTACAACAAATAACTATTAATGCAGTATCTTCTTTGTTGTGTTTCATGCAATAATTCCTTTATTCTCATTTATATCTTTTAATACCACACAGGACTCTGAAGTTGTGAAGTGTAAGTTGTAGAAAGATCAAAGTCTACTCAGATTTCCAGAAGAGCTGCAGAATGTAGAAAATGACAAAGTCCTTATTATGGAGAGCCAAAATTGCAAAAAATGACTTCCATTTGTATAATCAGTGACAAAATAGAAGCCCATGTTGTTATAAAGTAAGAACATAATTATAATGCTTGCTGTTTGCTATACAAAGAATTCCACAGAGAAAGAAACTTAAGTAATGTATAGTAAATGACTCAGAAGCTAATAATTTATTTTCCATCCTTAAATGTCTTTCAAAAATAATGGACGCTCACGAGATGCAACGTACTGGCAGGTCCTGGGGTCCGCTGCACCTGAATGGGGACTCCGCCCGAGCAGGACAGTGCTGTCCCTTGATGAAGAGGATAAGAGTTCAGGATCCAGAATTTGTTTAGAATGTCCACTTCTCTGCTGAATTTGTCACCAGGGAACCAATTAGTGAGTCGGTATCAAATAAAAATAATTGGTTTACACTTAATCCTGGTCCGTAGACACTGAAATCAATTTGACTGTACTGTACAGGATACATTTTAAAAGGTGCTGGTTTCTTGCTCAGGTTGTGGATTTTAATGACATCTTAATAATCCTTCAGAAATGTACTGCTGCTTATTGCAAAAATGAATAGTGCCACCATTTCTTCAACTATAAGATTAGGTATGGTTTTGTAAAAATAAAGCATATTAAATCTTCATTTCGTAGGTCAGTGTTAACAAAGGTCCTGATGTTGCTGGTACATAAATACAAAGGCTCATTTGCTGTCTAGAAAGTAGAAGAAATGTTACTGTTTATCAGAAAGCAGTGGGAAGAGAAAACAGGTAGTACTCAAATTTTATATCTCCAAGATACCACACTTTCTGTTATTAAGCCCAATTCATCAAGCTGCAGAGAAAAATTCTCTGGTAGACTTTATAGATAAGACAATACATGTTCCCATTCAAGAAGGATGAGCTTCTCAACTCTCAAGACTTGCACATAGCCAGATGAGGAGTGATAACTAGTTAATCTGCTCCAGACAAGCACTTCTACTCTTGGTTCTCCCTTAAGACCACCTTCCCTTGAGAGGCATACATACTACTATTTTTGGAATAACTATTTGCTTATTCTCTTTGTAATCCATTGAATAAAACCACTGTTTAGTTCCACTGTCTAATCTTTTATTTTATTTTGTATATCTATCTCCTGTTTTTCCAATTGTTTACAAATCTTCCCAAAGGCAAAATTTTATAATATTCAAAACTGAGGCTTGTTAAAGAAAATACACATCTGTGAATCTTCTAAATATAGTGAATCAAGTCATCTTCAAAGAAAACTTTTCTCTCTACTTATAAAAGTAAAAAAAAAGGCATGTGGGAATCCAAGGAATCTGCATTCAGGGCTCATTAAGCAGTAACAAAATGTATCATGAAACTTTAATGGAGAATAGTTACTGAAAAAAATTTGTAACTATTATGCTTTCTTTTAAATATGCTTTCCCACTAGAACACAGTCTTTAAAATTCTTTAATTTTCAGTGGATTATTTTATCTATTACATAAGTGGTTATATGAATACTCTGTTTAATAATAAAATTTATTACTGAGCTAATGGCCTTAGAGGTGATGCAATATTTCCTTTATTATAACGTGAATATATTAGGTTAGCATTTTTAATACATCCTGTATATGCATAATTGTTCAGTCTTTTCAGTGAATAAATAGTGGCAGAAATGATCAAAACAAAAGATTGTGTTACCTTCCTAGACACAAGCATTCAATCAATCTCACAAAAAATACATACATACATACATACATACATACTAGTCTGAAAATTCTACTTCACAAAAATCATTGATTTGACTGATTCACAATTTGAAAATGGACAATTCTGCACTGTTCAGTTTACAGTTTTCTAGAGTTTCTGCAGAAGATAGAATGGATGCTGATGAATCCCTGGCTATTGGAAACTCATGAAATTGTATAAGGTATCAAATGTGATAGTATATGTAACATATTTGGTATAATCTTGGCACATAGTAAAAGCTCCATAATTAGCAGCAGCTCCAGAATCTCTATGTAAAACAGCTTAGGGTCATTCATCTGACTGAAAGTAAAGTAAGAAGACTTGTTCTGAGTTGTGGTTTTTAAGCAAGTGTATTGCTTTTATCTCATTTTTTAAATATGTTCCTGGGAAGGAAGGGCTGGTGAAAACTATGAGTGAAGTGAAAAATTCTCCCCCACAGGCCACATCGATGGCACCTATAATTATTTTTAAAAAGGCTTCCACTTAGGAAAGATAGGATCAGGCATTCATTCCTGTTTATGTACAAGGTGACACAAACACTAATACCTAAAACACAGAGGCCTGAACTACCTCTACAGTTTTGCTAAAACTCAACTCAAACACTGTCCACATTTACATGATTTTTCATCTATACTCTGAATAGTTTAGTTTTACGGTGCTGAACACTAATTTCTTCTATTCTCTTGTACTATAATATTCAAATTTTAGCTCATGAATTTTAACTGTTCCTCTGGCTTCTATATTAAACATCCAGGGTACACACCTTGGTTTTGAACAGTGCATGCCCAGCCTGTCTATATGTGGCAATCCTGTATTTATATTATTGTCATCTTCATTTTAAATTTCATTTTACTTCTGGGCTTACAATGGCATACTTTATCATTTATTATTGAGTTTTTAGTTTCTTATTAATTTTTGCTTGATTGGTTTATTTTTTCCCTTGTAGATTTTAATTTCCCTGATATCTACCATTTTCAATTTTACAAAAGCTTTTCTAGTCCACATATTAAATTATTTTTGATTTTTTAAATAATTAACTAGAAATTATAAATAAATGAAATCAGTATTTTGAACAAAACTATGTATGTCATAACTTCTCAAAGGTGACAATTTTATCTTTTATCCCTTTCCTCTCAGAATAAAGATGCAATATAGTTATCTGCTTGATATTCATAGGTATTATTTACTCATTTAGTCTTCATTTATATCTTCATTTATAATAAGCATCTCAAAACTTCAAGGACATATTTAAAAATGATAATTGGCTTGACATGTTCAGAAAGTTACAACCTAATTTATAAACCCTCTTTGATAAAATGAAAACAAGTAATATATAAACTAATGTTACTGAAGCAATGTACATATATATGTATATATATTTAGTATATACTTACTTATTTTGCTTTCTTTGATCTGCATGCACAGTATGAAATCATGAAAGCAACAAACATCACTATACCAACACTGAGTAAGGCAATTTCTACCACACCAAGGAGTTTTATTTTTCCAGTCACTTTGCTTCTGAACATTGCTGCCTTCTCATCACCAATGGTACCAGTCTGTAATCGAGTTAATAATTAGCATTATTTGTGTAGATCAGTGGAGCAAAATACTTAAAACCCTCTACTTATGTATCACTCTTTCCTCCAAACACTCATATAGGTGTTACTCATCTGTATCTATAAGACAAGCCACTGAAATCCCCTTCACTTATTAAAGAAGGCAATATGTGCCAAGGGAGAATACAGAGTGAAATATAATCTTGCTCCTTTTAGACATGTTCTCTGGCACTCCACAATATACTAGTCTCCATTGATCTTTAGAACTGTCTTATTAAAACCTTTCACAATTTTCCAAAGGATATTTCCTAGTGACAGAGTAAAATGACAAGGTTCTACTATTTCATTCCCTGTAAAGACTTATGTAACACATTTCCTAATTCTATGGCTAATCAATTTCATTTGTTTACAATACAAATAATCTTGTCAGGCAATAGGAGAGAGACCTAAACCTGCTCTAACCTGGCTTCTTTAAGCTTAGTTGTCGTTTATTAACTATAATATTCAGTGAGTCTTGAATTTTTTGGAGTTAGACGAATTAAATGACTCTTTCCTAACACAATTACCATGAGAAGAAAAAAATGCTTAATAGGTGCATTAAAAAGAAGATAAAAATATGACAGTGAAAAGACAGCAAACTCACAGCTATTAAGAACCATACCTAAAACAAAAGCAAACTAAGCCAACAGCTAGAACAGGAACAGAACCACAGAAATGGAGATCATATGGAGGGTTAGCAACAGGGGCATGGGAGGAGGAGAGAGGGGGAAAAGGTACAGAGAATAAATAGCATAGACGGTGAGTAGAAAATAGACAGGGGGAGGGCAAGAATAGTGTGGGAAATGTAGAAGCTAAAGAACTTATGACACATGGACATGAACTAAAGGGGGAAATGTGGGTGGGAGAGGGTGTGTAGGGTGGAGGGGAATGATGGGGGAGAAATGGGACAACTGTAATAGCAAAATCAATAAAATATATTTAAAAAAAAGAAAATAATCTAAAATGATAAAAAAGTGCTTCATCTTTCTAAAAGTAAAGTGAAAACTAACACAAATTTGGTACTTCTGTGTGGGTTGGTTCTCTCAAACAGCTATATTTAATAATATATAAACTCATCTATATAGCCAATGAAAACATACAATTTCAAATACTATACATATACAGCATGGAGCAAAAGTAGGTTTACAGCTGTTTGCATGGAAAATAATACAATAATTAATAAATAACAATACAATAATAAACTGTTTCATGTACTCATGACTGTAAACCTTTTTGCCTCACCCTGTATATTCAATTTTGAAAGATTAAATGCATGTTTATATACAACAAGGTTTACTGCCTTTAATGACTCAGATTAAAAACACCAACCTCATTAAGCCAAAGAATAGGCACTATGTAGTTCCTAGTCAGATGCTTTAAAGCCCTGTATAAAAAATAAAAGTATATTATTACGTATATAATGGAAAGTTTATTAATTATCAATGTAAAAATATTCAGAAATTATTTGTTCTTGCAACTTGATTAAATTTCTTGATTTTTGTTCTTGGTAATAAGTCTTATAAACTTTAAAAAGTCTGTTTCTCAGATATCTTTCTTTCTAAAGACCTTTATAACACAGATTTATAATTAGATTCACTTTTTCTAAGCACATATTTTCCCTTTGAACGAATTATACTCACATTTCGTTTAAAGGGAAGTGTGTTTTCAAGAAACTATTGTCATAGAAATATTTGGAAAGCTAGCAAAATGAGAGGTGCCACCAAATACTTCAAAACATTCCAAATATACATAAATATCATTTCAGTGAACCCCATATATACTTCTAAATTACAAATGAAAGTTATAAGCATTTAATAATTATTATTTAATGACATTCAAGCCAAAGAGAAGTTGATTTTTTTTATTATTTCCACTTCCTTTCATAGATTCACTCACATTTTTACAAGATAATACTAAGAATCACATATGGATAACCTTGGTCAAGAGACTTACTCAATTTTTTTTGCTGGCTTGACCAATAAGTTGACCTGCAGCCGTTTTGCAAATTGTAAAGTGAATCCAGTTATCTAAAGAAAGAACAAACTAAAATTATTAACTGGGGAGAAATGGGACAACTGTAATAGCATAATCAATAAAATATATTTAAAAAAAATAAAAAAAAAAACATCCTTTTATAATATCCAAAATGTATTTCTACTGCTATATAGAACTTAAGGTGAAACTGTTCTACTTGAAACTTGTAAAATGTATTAAATAATTAGTTGGACATATTAAATATTTCCTATATAACTATCCATCACCCCATCAGCTGCATATGCATATAAGTAGGCACCTGCACACACACGCACACAGACATGTATGTTCAAGTACATACACATAGAAAGAACTCCTTTGCCCATCTTAATTTCAAGATTTTAGATTTGTGATATTTACCAGAAATGGTTTTGGGGAATCAACAACAACAATATCAGTACTGAAACATAAGAGCTTATTCAGTTTATTTAGTTCCTAAATTATGCATAGTCAAATACATATTCAGTTAGAATCCACGCATCATCAGTTTAATAATAGTATCATTATTTCAAATAAAACATTACTACTAAAATTCTGGCTTTTCATTTAATTTTTGAAAATGGAAATATAATAGCAATTTAAAAATTAAAACTGTGTGCTCATAGGATTTTTTTATATTTTAATACTAAGTATAATAATTCTTGCCCCAAATTCATACATATACCCATAAAACCTCCTTTGATCCACATAATATAGTGTCTCTTCATATAAGCAATACTTGTAGTTAACTATAAAATTAGCATAAACTAACAATTTATATTAAACTGTTTTAAGCCAATTAGAATTATTCCTGTAAGGGGTACTTTTCACCTATTAACCATTAAAATTGCTTAAAAAGTTCTTTATTTTTAAAAAGTAAATTTTTGCTGTATTTTGCTGTGTATAATGTGCACCCACATTTCAGTACTACCCATGTATAATGTGTATCCTTATTTTTTCCTCAAAACTTCTGGGAAAAAAGTGAGCATTATACACAGAAAAATATGGTAAATTCCCTTGATATGTTATAAAGCAATAGAAAAAAAATCAATGTAGTTTTCACTGAAATAAAAGTACTAATCAAGATTGAGATTTAATAAATGTGATTGACAAGGAGAGAATTTATTTTTCCTTTAACTTTATTTAAAAAAGCAATATTAAAGAAGGCAGATGAATGGTATATTTGCTTACAGGTTCAACATCTAAGTATGTGCTGTGTTCTTCTTCATTTGGTTTGAGCCCGACAATATTTTCTGAAATATCAGGACTTGCATGTAGGAAATGAGGAAGCGAAATGATCACAGGTCTTCCTGAAAACAAGTTTTAAAAATAATTAGAGATAAATCATTTTCTTCATTTCACATGCCACTCAGAAAAGATTCCTTGAAAATACAACTTTTTAAATTTAAAAAATGCATAGTTATGTTTGAACACAAATTTCGGGTGTGAGGGTGAAGAATTATAATATCTGATTACTATTGTACAAAAGTAAAATACAAAATTCTGCTTTAACAGGAAGCTAATCAACAAAACAAACAAACAAGCATAATATAGACAAATATACTGAATTTGAGAACAGTCTGACAGTGTCCAGAGTGGGAGGGGAGGGAATTTCAGGGGAAAAGGGGAACGGTTTAGAGCAACAAGTATAAAGGACTCATGGACAAAAACTATGGGGGGTGGAAATGGGAGGAAGGTGGGGAGGGCTGGGGTGGTGGGCTGGGGCAGGGTAAAAGACAGAAAACTGTACAATATCAGCAATTAAAAATACTGATTAAAAAAAATAAAATAAAAAATGGGAAAAAAAAATTCTGCATCATCCAACTAACCAATCAGTTGATGTCTGTTGTTTGTTCCTTAAGTGTTAATTGTTAATATGTAAGGTTTAGGTGATGAACACAGTTTCAACTGTATATGTTCATGTTGTAGGCAGTAATATTTCTATAGATTGAGAATTAATTTAAGAGGTTTTTCTTTATTCTTATCCCAAATTATGTGTAAGTCAATTTTTGTCTTGAAGACGTACTAAAATATGTATTTATTATTATTTACTATTTTCCAGAAAATAAAAATGGCAGATGCATAAATTGGGGTGCTCAAAATATTTTGGAAATTATTTTTCTTTTACTCTAAATCTAAAAAAGCACAAGTATTCTACACAGCAAAGGAAACCATCAAAAAATTATGTAGAATGGGGAGAAAATATTTGCAGACCAGAAATCTAATAAGTATATAGAATCTAAAAATCCAAGATCTACAAGGAACCCATACAGCTCAAAAAGAAAAAGAGCAAATAAATAAGTAAATAAATACACAAATACATACATAAATAACTTAATTAAAAGAATGGAAAGAGCCTAAACAGCCATTTATAAAGTAGTACAGGGAAATATTAGTATGATTTTATCTAACAATTAAGTTTGCAGCATTGAAATGCAATCGGAACCTCAAACACAACACAAAATAAAAATAGAAATTGCCTACCATCACCCTTACTTTCTGTCCTTATTGCATTCTCACCTTAAATTTTTGGTGGAAAGGGATCCTGGGTAAAGGTAATATTTTAAAGAATGCTGTAAATTATGCCAAGAACTGCAATATTGAGAACATTTACTCACCTTGTTTGCATTTGCTAATGTCTAACAAACCAGAATATGTACAATTATTTGTGGTCTCTGTGTTTAGGCAGAAACAATGGTTATCTGGATTTTGAACTGGAGATGCAAAGGCCTTGGGTGGAAGACCAAATCTATACACAGAAATTCCTTTCAGATCATGTTCACCTGTGAACACAGCATAGACGGACCTAAACACAGAGAAGACAGAGCTTCATTCCAGGGAATTGAACTACATTCTGGAGATTCACTTTTTCTTATTTTTAGATTTATATTCTTCCTTTAAAGTTCTTAAAAATGTTCTTATGAAAGTTTAAGGCATACCAGAACCCAATACCTTAGTATGAGCTATTTTTACCTATATTTTCAAAAGCTTCTAAGAATAATTTTTGCTTGTGAAGTACCATGGTGTATTGATACTAAAGCCATTTCTCATAATTTATTTTCTTTATAGATTAAATACTTATATGACTGCCTCGAATCATTTTTCTGTGTGCAATGAAATAAGAATAAAATGTCTGAAGCCCTGGCTAGTGTGGCTCAGTAGGTTGAATGCCAGCCTGCTAACTGAAGGGTTGCTGATTTGATTCCCAGTCTAGGGCACATGCCTGGGTTGCAGGCCAGGCCCCCAGTTGGGGTCCTGCAAGAGGCAGCCGCATATTGATGTTTCTCTCCCTCTCTTTCTCCCTCCCTTCCCCTCCCTCTACAAATAAATTCTTTTAAAAAATACAATGTCTTTCAAAACCGTCATGGAGAGAAAGGCCACCTGCTTGCAGTGGTGTGTGCATGTCAGCACTTGATATATTGTATCCTATAGTTCATCACGTACCATGTGTCCACCATAGCCCAGGTAATGTGCTGGGGCTCAATAAATATCTCTTCCAATATCCATATAACTCAATAAGGAAAAATACCGCTCTCTTCAATTTTACAGATAGGGAAAAAATTCAGAGATTGTAAATACTTGCTCACAACCACACAGCCTTTGGGAACAGGGCTAGGATTCAAGCATATTGCTTTGGGCTCCAATGTTGTGTGGTATCTACTAGGCCCGGTCAGTTTGAAAAGATGCTGTAGTAGAGGTAGAGCACATTAATCAACATAGTTCTATGAGTGACATCATCTCTTCGGACATCTTTAGAAAAACTGGGCATGGAAGGCTAAACTTGACTGTGATTAAAATAATACTAGTTTAGTAAAAGAAAGAAAGAGTTCTGGCTTAGAAATTCTGAGAATGATTTACATTATGAAAAATATCCTTCTATATGTTTTAATTTTTATTGTATTTATTGTTTATGCTATTAATAAACACACTATGATTTCCATATTGTATTTATTCTTAATAAATCAAGAAAAGTTTCACTAAGTGTATCTCATTTTTCTCAAATAATATTGCTAAGTATGAGCTTCTTGTTCTGTATTTTCTTATTTGGAGTAAAAAGTTCTGACTCAGAAATATATCGGTGTCTTTGTCTTACCTGCAAATGTCAGAGGAAAAGAATTGCAGAACCCGAGTCTTCTCAACAAAAGGAGGAAATGAGGCTGCATCTATTTAAAAATTAATCCAGTGACAAGGGGTTAGATGTAATGTGTGTCCTAGAAAAATCTAGAAATCTCTACTCTAGCATGAACAACTAAATAATAATGCAAATGTTATTTGTAATTTTAAAACTCTTTACTAGCCACATTTTTAAAAAAATAAAAAGAAACAAGTATGTTTTATTTAACCCAATATATCCAAATATTGTCATGTAAACATGTAGTAGAGTAGCACCACTGTTACCATGAAATTGATTTAGAATTCCTTTTTGGTCTATATTATACGTTTTATAGTAATTCATTCATCTTCTGTAAGGGCTAATGTTTTTTTAAATCATTTTTTAAAGCTCTCTCATTGAACAAATTTTTTTGCAAATGGTTTGAAAACATATCCATCAAGTAAGAAAGGGCATTTTTTAAATTTATTGAATTTCCGCTATGCTGATGCTCTATGGCACACACTGGGTATATGAAGAAATAAGGAGATGGCCCCTCTGTTTCCTCCTGAAGTAAACATCACCAAAATGAGCCACCACTGAAGGTTTTTATTTAAAATGATAAGTTCTATTCTTAAATTATGAATTTCAGGTTCTTTTTCTGCTAAGTCTCCAACCTTATAATGTCATTGCCTTTCATTTATACTCTTGAGATAAGTAAAATATAACAAGATCACAGTGAACTTGATCCTGGCATTCAGAAACCTGGATATTAAAGATTAGCTTAAACTCCTCAGATAGGTCCCTGAATGGGCATTGTCCACAACTGCCTTCCCAACACCTCAACCATGAAAGAAAAAATAATGCATTGGAAAGCTTTAAAAACCTAACTGAAATATCACTGAAGATGATATCATAACAGTACCAGCCATTACCATGGACCATGGCCACCAAAGATAGCTGATATTAGAGGGCATTAAAAAACATTTAAATATATATTAGTATTTTTATTTTATGTCTTTTCAAACTGACTGAAGAAGGTAGAGGAAGCATTTTTAAATTATGATGAAAACACACTGGAACTTCTGCTTCATTTGTCTCTTTTCCCCTAGTGCCATTACTAAAAGTCTGTCTCACAGGTATCACATCAGAGTACCATGCACTCGCCAATTTATCTCCACTCCTGGTTTGTTTTACTTCTGTTTTCTTTTTGGATACTTCAATTTCATGCCAGTTGCTCATTTGTTTATACTATTGTCATTAATGATTTCTCTAGCTTCTCTTTTAAAACTTCTCTACTTCTTAGCTTTGGACAGAGATGTTTAATGACTTTTGTTTTTCTTAAAGCTGAAAAGGACCCTTTAGTATTTAGGAACAGCACAACGTATTTCACTCTGCATCTAAGACTGGAGTATTATACTCATACAAATACAAGAGCTAGTAGTATTGGCACACTTTACAATTTATCTGCAGAAATGCTTTACTTAGAAATTTCTTCCTTTCTTTCATTCACTCCCATGGCTTGAAGCTTTACAAAGCAAACCTAAGTGGGTTTTTTTTTTTCCTGTTTTTCTGTAGGGAAGTGATAACAACATTAAATAAAACTGCCAAAGTCAACAATACCTTGGTATCCCTCCAGTTCCTTTTTTAGTCCCTATTTTTTGCATAACTTTGTATTTAATGTTCTTTATTATATTGTTTTCCTACAGGGTATTGCCTCACCAGCTTTGTAAACATCATTCTTCTGCCTCTACTTCTTAGTTGTGAAAAGCTTACCTCTGACTTTAATTACTCATGGTATTCAATTCCCATTGCTCTTTAAAATCTTAATTCTTAAATTAATAGGCATTTGTGTACTTTGCTTTTCTTCAAGGAGTATACTCAGCCATATCTAACCAACTATAAGTGCATAGTACTGTCTTTTTCCCAATTCTAATTCAGAATGTCCATCTTTTCATGCATTTGTCATGGCTCATAGACATTTAACCTTGTTTTTTGTCATTTTCTCTCTCGGAATGACCACCTTATTCTAAGTAGACAGCTCTGTCTCGCAACTTCATTGATTCTACCTCAGCTTGAAACCTCACTTGGAATTATGGTTTACCTTTTGTAATTATTTTGGTATTTTATGTTTTTCAATTTTCAATTATTACTTATACAGCATTTACAAAAGATGTGAATAGTAACCAGTTGTCTAAGTTTTTTTTTAACACCTTACTTCTATTGACAGAGAGGAAGTTCCTTAAGTAAATTTCTACAAAGCAAATATTTCCCTAGTAATTCAATAAAGGTTAATTCTTGACGGTTAATCTTTAGAAATTTTATCACATTAAACAGATATTTACTAAATCTATGTAAGAATAGAGAGTCTGAAGTATGTTTTGGGGGTATAAAGATAGGTAAACACGTAATCTAATCTTCAGAATCCTGTGGGAGAGGGACATGGGTTCATTGTGATTATTACAAAAGAAATGCTCTTACCTGTACCATTAACCATGTCACAATAACTTGGCCAATAATCGAGAGTCCTTATGAATAAAAAGAAAGAAGTAAACAAACATTCTCATTTCAAGAGCACTTTTCTCATGTTACTTCATCTATTATGATGCAATACCTCTGCTAAGATAAAGTTTAGGTGTGACAAATGGTAAGTTTAAGAAATGTTCTAAATCCTTCAGTCCATATTTTCTTTGAAGTTTCCATCTTGTTCAAATAGATGAAGTGCCTGGTACCATTAAGTAACCAGATTATAAAATAAAAAACTGCTTAAATAGAAACAATTTGGAATAAACACAGTTCTGAAAAAAGAAAATGGAGAAATGTTGACCAAAAATTCAGATCTCTACTTAAGGGATTTTTTTCCAATGGTAGAAATAAAGTATTTGGTATTATATTGAGTGTTCAAACTGAATAGGAGGAGAATATTAAGTGGTAACTGATGTAGGCTCTGTATGAGGGAGAAGAGGGGAGTGGGTAGGAGGAAAGAAAGAGAAGCAGATGGTTGATCAACAGAGATAAGAAACATGTAGATAATCAATTTATATATTTGCCTCCTTTTAACTCTGGCATGAGCTGGCATTAAAGTAGGACAGAGTTTATTAATTTATACTGAGCTGTCTAGATAAGATTGAAAGCTATATAGATGTGTGTGTGTGTGTGTGTGTGTGTGTGTGTGTGCAATAACAAACAAGTAGTAATAGTTTCTCTGTATCTTCAGCCATCTTTGGTAATGGAAAAATGTTTTGTTTTTTCCTTATTCTTATCAGCCAGTGAGATGTCAGTGCAAGTTGATGCTTCTTTTTAAAAACAGAATAAGCTGTCAATCATGCTCAGTGTTGCTGTGACCAGTTAAACTAACTTTATCATCATCTTAAACTGATGGGAAATTCTTACTCCAATTAGGAGCACTAAGTAACCAGAGGGGAGGTGGGAGGTGATAATGGGGGTAAGCAGGGAAGGGATTTCAGAAACAGCTATGAAGGACACATGGACCAAACCAAGGCAGGGTGGAATCAGGGGAGGGAGGTGGGGATGGGTGGTGGGAGAGCGGTAGGGGAAAATGCAGACAACTGTACTTGAACAACAATAAAATTTAAAAAAATACAAAAACAGGAACACTTAGCAACTCCCCTCAAAATCTTGCTGTAATACTGAAATGGAGAAAATGTTCATGTTCCTCAATATATAAACAGTGATGTGGTTTCCCCTGAAATGAACATTGAGAAGTGTTTGTTTTGCTCTACTAGACTTTTCTATAAAAATATGTGACTATGGACTCTGTAGAAGAAAAAGCACTATACTAATGAGTATGTAACTGTTGAAGTAAATTTTTATGTAGGAACTCAGGTGTGAGGAAATGGTTACTTAATATTAATAAAAATATTTCATCTCTTTCAAATTTGATTATTTTTTTTCAGGAAATAAGTGATTAAAAGCATATTTATTAACTTTGAGGAGAAGAAAAGCCTTTCTTCCCTGACATTTATTAGGGTTCTTCTTATTTTACACATATGATAAATAACCTATATTTCAGCTGCACAGGCAGGACCAAGGAAAAGAAAGAAAATCATGGCTATATGACCATGTCCCATTCCACTAATACTTTAAAGGAGACATGCTCTTTATTTTCAAGTTTAATATGCAAATTTTAAGACTACTTGAAATGCTAATTTTATATTTGAATTGATAAGAATTTTAAAAAGCCGACTTACCAAATAAGAAATTTTTGAAGGGGAAAGTTGCATGGATTCATTAAGCTTTTATCTTTATAGACACATTAGGTCATGACAATGAAATGAACAATTTTTACTTGATATGTTGAGTAAACAGTTAAAAAACCCAGTAAAAATATTTTATACCTACTAGGTGATCAGTTGATGTATTGATTTTCTCCCTTTTTGTTTTGTGGTTATCTAATTGGTCAGGTGCTCCATAAGGTTGATTACGCAACAGAAATGGTAATAGTCCCTTTGGATTTCTTGTGTAAGAGAACCTGTGCACTAGTGAGTGACTAGCTGTCATAACTGAAGGGTTAATGCCTGGCAGGCAGAACAGGAGTTTTCGGGGCTGAGATACAGGCAGATGAGTGTGTATCTGTGCAGTACCTTCCCCGTGAAGTGAACACCCCTCCTGCCTTAAAGTACCCTAGCAACACACACACACACACACACACACACATACACACTCACACACACTTAACCTGGATACTTACTTTTTACCTTTGTAAGTGTCAATTATGGCAACTTTGCTGGAATCATCTTTTCCATTGAAAACTGTATAAACTCCATCTACAGTGTGATTGTACTGAAAAGACAAGAAAAAAAATACCGTTAAAACAACCCATACTCTCCAAGTTATAAAATATCTAATTAACTCATTTTTGCATTTTTTTAAAGACTTGTTATTCATGATTATTTTATGATTTAAAACATATATGCAATGAAGTTTTAAAATTATTGGTCTTTAACATGCTAAAAGGTATAAAATACATATAGAAATACATGCTAGATGCTGAGACAAAGGAAGAAATCAATCAGAAATTTATGTAATTCAGACTCTAGTCCTCTTTGTCATAATTAAGCCAGCAAGACAATTTCGATTGCTACTATTTTATTGAGGTAGGGGGTATTGAACAAAACCTTTGAGAACAACAATAGATTTCTAGGGTTATTCTGAATGTTATGATCTTGAATAAGTAGTCACCAAAAATTAGGTATACAAAATTAAAAACAGAATTACCCAAAGAAAGAGTTATGAATATTTGAGTTAAAAAATAACCATTGAGTCTCTGATCCCTTAAGGCTCTCTACAATGATACTTAATTTTAATTAATAGATAATGTTGTAATCATAAACATATGGAAGTAAAATAACAGCAATGCACTGGAGAATATAACTAATATTACATAGAATGCCAAATCATTGTCAAAATTCCAATGCAAGGGTCAGCTTGTCCTATTTATAATTCAAAACATTAAGCTGTAGCTAAGTCTATCATTAAATTCATGTTTTCCTTAGTGTACAAACTGCCATTTAGACCACTAGAAGTTCTTATTAACAAACTCCATAAAATAGGACATTTTATCAATCCAGTGTGTGCAAATTTAGGCTTTTAAATTTATACTTAAACAATTTATAACAGGTGTAGAAAAAAAGAAATGATAGAATGAATACATTTAACACAATCAAAAATATGGTACTAAACTTGACTTTTTTTGAGAAAGTGAATTAAAACTGAAAATAGTGCTCAAAGACTTACCGGCTTATAGTCTAATTTTAGACAAATTTCATATTTATCAAACAATGAAAACCTGATTAAACCTCAGCTTCTTAATTTTAAATTTAATTGTTAAATAGTTAACTAAATTTTCTGAACTTGGAAAACTGAAGCCATGTGAGATAAAGACTTTTTAAGAATTAGAATATATATTCCAAGATAATAAATAGGGTTAGCACACTAAATTATAATATTATGAATTTCAAATGCCATTATATTTATCCAATTAAAGCACAGCAATATCCACATTCATATGTGGTACTCACAGGAAAGAATACACCAACTGTGGTAGGGACAGGGTTCGGCACAATTTTCAAGAATGGGTCTTCGTAGCCCCACAATATTTCTCTCACAGTTCTCCTTTGAAACATACTTGACTTTGACTTTTTGACCAGTGAATTCAATATCATTTGAATAAATGAACTTGGATAGAGATGGGGTATAGTCTATAAAAAAAAAAACACTATATAATACACCATTTGCAGTATTAAATATTTAACGAATAAATAGATTAAACACTAGAATTAAGTTTAATAAAATTTTAAAAACCATATCTCCAAAATTACTGCCAAATCTTACCAGAACTAAAAGTATAATTTGTCTAATCCCTAGATGAATACATTTAAGTGAAGTTTCAACCATGAGGAGAAGACATTCAAAGTTAAGCCCCATTTTTTTTAATGTTACACTTTAAGTGGTTGATTCAGTTGATTATTCATCTTTTCTAATGACAAAAATTTCATTCATATAACAACCTAGGAATTAAATAAATACTATCTATTGATAGTCTAATAATGAGATTTTAGAGTAATTCAAAAGAAATAATTCTGTTTGCCTACTCACAGCTACAGCCAAGTTGAGAACAGTGTAAGTGTCATTCTCTGATCCGAACGACAGTGTCGGTTCGAAGATGGCACCATTGGGCTGCACAAAAGAGACTGTGTTATTCTGAGAGTTATGGGTTACGTTTTCCTTGGCTAGATAGCGAACTCTGAAATACAAAAGTAAATAAAATTCAAAATTATTGTTTTACGTGAACGTTAGTTCTCAAATGCTACTCATTAGTGCAACATTTTTTTTTTTAGTATGTAGAATATGTCAGAAATAATGCTGAACAATTAGATTCAAATGGTAAAGATGCCAATGCTGAGTGTCTAGCAAATTAGAAAAGGGGTCTTAAATTTGCCTAGAAGTAATATGAGTAAATACAGAAGTTTATGCAGAGTCCATGGTAGAACACAGAACAGATACAAATCCAGGCTTGGGACCAACATGGTGCAGACAAGGCTCAAGACACATTTTGTAGCAATTCCTTCTAAGTGGTCTGAATTACAAAGAGAAGTTCAGTTAGGTGAAATAGGTTAGAAAGTGGAACATATAAGGTAAGAAAAACATAGTGTACTTTTAGAAATTTGAATGATTGAATTTGGTTGAATTACAAAGTGAAAGGAAGGATAATTTCCTTGCTGAGACCTATTTCCCTCCCCTTCCCATATATTAAATATTGATTAGTTCTAAGCTCTTGGCTCTAATGTCTCTAGGCTTCAAAGTACCAACTACATTTTATAAGTGTGTTGAAGAGTGATTATTATGCAGAAAAATATTTTAACTCACAAGATGATCACTGAAATGAAATAATGTATACATCATTCATTGCATTATCATATATTTGAAGGTGTATGATGTAAGGTGAGCAGATAACTAAGGTAAAGACTGAAAAAAACATGGGAGCAAAATGTAAAAAACAATACTCTTTGCTCAGGTATAATAAAAATGTAAATTTCTGTAGGGTATGAATTATGAGTGTATTATGACCTCAGCACAGTGCTGGTGCATGATGAGTTCTTATTAAATATTTTTTAATGAATAAATTAATTAATAAGCTTCATTCTCTCAAAAGAGAACTTCCCCTGGCTGGTGTGGCTCAGTGGATTGAGTGCCTGCTAGCCTGTGAACCAAAGGGTCATTGGTTCAGTTCCCAGTCAGGGCACATGCCTGGCTTGTGGGCTAGGTCCCCAGTAGGGGGTGTGTGACAGGCAATCATACATTGATGTTTCTCTCTTTCTCTCCCCCTCTTCCCCTCTCCCCCTCTCTCTAAAAATAAATAAAAATATTTTTAAAAAATAGAACTGCCAATCATCTATTAATATACTTTCATCAAAACTTTATTATTTATTCTTATTTAGGTACTGAAGACAAACTAGGAATATAAAAATCTAAAACAGCACACAGGAAAGTTTATTACTAAACAATTACTATTTTCTTATATAACTGTATTTTAAAATTATATTACATATTATTAACATTTAGAATTGAAATACTACAATCTTCAGGAACATATATGTATATATATTAGCTAAAATATTTTGACCTAAATGCTAAAGCTTACTTACATTGTACTTATAACATGATACCAGTAGATGGCACTCACTGAGAGAAAATCCTTTAAACTGTGGTCTGTTATTAGAATGTGCTTTTAAAACAAGAACATAATCATTTTTTTCGTTTGTTTAAAAATTGCAATGTATACAGGTTTTGGAAAGCATTGGCTAAGAAAGTCAAAGGAAGAAATTCCCCTTATATTTTGCCTGAAACTGCTTTCTATGTATTCCTGCCAAAACAAAGTAACTAAAATAAATAAATAAATAAATAAATAAATAAATAAATAAATAAATAAATAAATAAGTTTGATTTGTGAATATCCTAAAGGAACTATTAAATATTTGTAGAGATTATAGAAATGGTGTAGCCCTGGCTGGTGTAGCTCAATGGATTGAGCGCGGGCCTGCGAACCAAAGGATCGCGGTTCGATTCCCAGTCAGGGCACATGCCTGGGTTGCAGGCCAGTTCCCAGCAGGGGACACACAAGAGGCAACCGTACATTGATATTTCTCTCCCTCTCTCTCTTTCCTACCCTTCTCCTCTAAAGATAAATAAATAGAAAAATAAATAAAATATTTAAAAAAAAAAGAAATGGTGTAGGTTGGAATACATGTAATTAAGATCTCAATCCAGAAAATTGTATGCTTTGACCTATGTCATATTTGTCAACAAAGTTTCAAGAAAGTCACTTAAGGAGCCATCATCCAAATAAGCCTGTGGTTCTGCATGAGAAAGAATACCCTTCTACATGTCTAATTTACACTGGATTCCGAGCATAATTTAGGAGGAGGTAGGGTCACCTCAACAGATGGAAGATTCTCAAGCTATTAACTTTTCTGAAATGTGGTTTTCCCATTGTTTAAGGCATTCTAACAGACACTAGTGACTCAATTTTGGTGACATGGATATAAGATAATCCCAACGTGATTGGAAATCCTGTAACATTGTTACATAATTAGAAGATTATTGTTTATAAACGTTAACTGCAAATCCATCTTCCCTTCCTCAACCATTTCATCACTGACTTTCCAAATGAATCTAGTATCTCTAACCCCACCCTCCCCATTTTGTCCTTTAGAGATAGAGGTTAAAGTCTCTAGGAAAAATATAGTACTTGTCAGCTATCAGAGCGGGACTAGCACTAGATTCAATATTGTGATCATTTCCCCATATTACAAGTAAAATCTGTAAAGTAAAAAAAACCCACAAAAATAAAAATATAAAGAGAAAATGTAAGTTTTCAAATTCTAACAATTATTCTCTTTCCTCACATGTATTCAATTTATCAGGTTATGATTTTTAAATGATATGCTTTTATGTTCATTAGGTCACATGTGAATTCTAGATTTTCAAAGGGACACATCATAGCTACAACATTTTTGTTTTAAACAAGATATTCATATAGGCTTCTGATAGTAACATAAAACCATAAGCCCATGAAGATATAAAAATGCTTTCTAAGGCAAGCTTTTGTTTTCTAACAACAAAAGCCAAGTTTTCTTTGGCAGAGTTGTAAATAGTCGCAGACATGAGCACAGCGATGGGAGACTTGGGGACCTCTCTATGTCGTGTGCTATTGCAACAGGCTCCCCCTCGCTGCTCTCGCTATTCCATTAGGTTTGGAGTGCGAGTTGTCCACTGAGAAACATAATGCATAGAGAGAAAAACATTATACAATTATAGATGACCTAAAATAAATAATGTACTTAAATTATGAATTGTAAACATGATTAAGATATATATTTTGTGGTAAGAATTGATCATGATATATAATTAGTTGTAATCCTTGAGGAAAAAAATCACATATTTGTATACCAAGTGAGTCAGTGGAAATTAATCATGTTCCCATGTGGATCTATAAACATGCACCTGATCCTTGGTGAAGGTTAGTGATTTAGCACTTCATTCTCTCCCATTTTATGGTGGGGAAAAAAAGATAGTCTATAACTTAATCATGAGAAAATATATACAAAAAATGTAGGAGTCACCAGTTTCTAGGTCTGTGTGAACATGAAGAAATCACATCACATTCCTTGGTGTGTGTTTTATTTAATTACAGAATGAAAAGTTCTGGCTAATTACTTCCTTTTAATAGCCCAAGATGCTGTTCAAAAGCGTGCTAAACTATTAGGAATGTAAGATAAAGATATAGCATATTCAGTCTCACTACTGGAAAATATATAATAATTAATATATAACACCGAATATGTAATATATTTTATATTTACATATGTAATACATGCATTTATGTTTATGTATATATTTACTTATATAATATAGAAAAACATAATACTGAATAAATAGAACCCTCCCTTTGATGTGGAAATTAGATTTAATAGAAATCCTTAGCAGGTACTATAGTTATGTAAAATAAATATAATGCTGTGGTTCTCAAATTTGAGTGTGTATGGGAGTCCCCCAGCGTGGTTTCTAAAGCTTATTGCTTGTTTCCAACCCAAGAGTCTTTGATCCATTTGGTATGGTGTAGAGTTTGCATTTCTACTAAGTTCCCAGGTGATTCTGATGCTACTAGCTGTGGGACCACACTTGGAGAACCTATACAATCTATATATTCAATTTAAAAAATAACAATTTTAAATTAAAAAATTTAAAAATACTCCAATTTTAAAAATTCTGATAGTTTTTTTTCTATCGACCATGCATATTTCACAGTTGTTGAGAATATATTCCACAAGTATAAAACACCTATATCTTAAATGTAAGACAGTTATTTGATGCTAGTCAATTTATACTGAAATCTGTATTTCTTATTAGCATTAAATCCTTACATTAGGGTTTTATATAGGCAGAAACAAAATATTCAATGTATACCATGGGCAAGATAGTAGGAGTGCATTTCAAATCAATGGCATGTATTAAGTGGAAGTCTTTGTCACAGACCCATGGGATCCACGGAAGAGTGTTGCTTCCTTGTGGGGACTTACTCACCTGTATGTGTAAGGCCCCATTTGCTTAACCTTAATATTGCTGCTGTTAAGTGCCACTTCATCTGGATTTTGCACATCATAGATCCAAAACTGTCTGTAAATAGCTGTGCCTGTTTTAACCCAGTTTTTATAAGCAGTTGTACCTTCTTCAAGAACAACTTCCTATTAAAAAAAGAAAAAAAACAAGCTTGGGTTATTTCTTTGTAGTAAGGAAGAGCACTTCTGCACATTTTAACCTTTAGTTAGCCAATGAAAAGACCATGGGTAAGTACCATGTACATGAGAACCTTTGCAATCTTGCCACACACTTGCAATAGAAATGTTTCAACAAAATATATTATAGCAACTTCTTTAGTTAACCTTTTACACAAAGAATCTGTGTGTAATACTACACAAGTCTGTTGATCTTAAGGCCAACTATTGGCAAGCCTTAGAGAGTGACTCCATGGCAATATTGCAACAGTTAGTAACATAATTTATAAGCAAATTTTATTAAAGCTGTTCCAAAAAGTTCTTATCCGGTAGAACATTAACTTTTCTTCTGCCTTCAGTGCATTGGATTGATGAGGCAAAACAGAAAAACTGAGAGAAAAATCTAGTGGTAATGGAAGCTTTTTCCTTTTATTCAAAACTTGGACACTTCAGGAGATAATCACTTAACATTTATTAAATTGAGAAAACAGATGCCTCTAAATAAAACAACACAAACATTACTCCCCCACTTCAAAATCCTGCTCAATATGGCTTTCAAAACTCTCGTATACTTGCAGCAACCCAATGGTACTTATTCAAAAATTACAACAATCTAATTAATGTTTCAAATCCTCACCTGAGGATATATTTATTGATTTCAGAGAGAGAGGAAGAAAGAGACAGGGAGACATTGATGTGAGAGAGACATCAATTGGTTGCCTCCCATACTCACCCCAACCAGAGATTGAACTGGCAACCTAGGTACGTGCCCTAACAAGGAATCAAACACTAACTGTTTGGTATATGGGATAACGCTCCAATCAACTGGCCCACAGTGGCAGGGCTAATTCATTATTATTAGATGGCTATGTTTTAAATAAAAGTATTAAACAAGGAAGTTGGCCTAATTTCTTTCATGAAATCCATTAAAAATTGCTGATGCCCTTTTGTAGTGGAAAAACAATGCCAATGACAGAATCAGAAACCCTACATTAGAACTCTGTCCATTTTTTTTAGGATCTGTGGGACTGAGTGGAAAGTCATCAAATCCCTCAGGGTTAATTTCACTTTCTGTAAAATAAGGGAGTTTCATGTTTTCCCCCAATTGCCTTCCAGAGCTTTCACTCTGTGAGCCAGAAGCTATTGTACCTACTGCCAACAAAGGTGATTTTGTAGCAGGCAGTATTTCCAGTTAAGAACCTTGGACAAAATGCCCAGATGGAAAGCTCCAACTTACCTTAGTGTGCTAGAGGAAGAGGAAGAAAACTATGTCACAGAAAATGAACCTAAAGCAGCCCATGAATACAGGAACAATCTGATCTATCTGTTTCCTTCACCTGGAAGCATCAATTCATAGAATGATGGATCAGGAAAGGACATTGGAGATTATTATCACATTTTCTAAGAGAACATGCTGAGGCTCTGAGAAACCAGGTGGCTGGCCCAAAGAAAACTTAGGCACATTGTAGAAGAATCACACTGAGAATTCCAGGCTCTGACCCTTAGACTAGTCCTCTTTTATGCCACTCTATTACTTTTTTTTTCTGTCCCCTCTGTATTTGGTTGGTAAAAATCAAATTGACTTTATATCTTCAGGAAACTTTACTTATTGCTTAAAGCAGAGAAGAAGGGAATTCCTTAGAGAAGAACACAGCACCAGTCTGAAACACCATTACGAAATCCTTCTGTTGCAATAATTTACAATGGGTATACTGGAGTTGCTGAAGTGATTGTAGACCCTATTAACTTTTACAACCAATTGTCTTGAAAAACTTTCCATTTGGTCACAGAAAGTCTGGTTTCCATACTAACAAGCCCAATATTAAGACAAAATCACCTATGGATAATGTATTATGACTATTCTTCCAAGTGTAAAGAGATGTGATGAGGATATTCAAGGTGAAATCTATATAGAAGCTGAGAGCTGTATTAATTTACCCATTTCAAGAGACTTATGCACACACATGAACCTATTCATCTACATGTTGCTCTCAAACTCTAAGAATCTTAAGCACTAATGTAATATCAATTATTCATCATGTACCTTTCAAGGCACATATTTTATTTTAGTTCTTAATGAAGGAAAATCAATAAAAGCTTACAGAATTGAAAAGAGACTGTGATAGAATGTTCTTGGCAGGTGAGAATACATCCCTAACTGTAATGCATATGCATTTAACATCAGAGGACATGGTAAGTGTAATATGCCTTTTCTCTAAGAGCCACAAATCACTTTGCCTTAACCGTTGATCTGATGATATTTTTTAAATGGGAACATTGAAACGCAAACATTTAAAGTACATACATTGAATTATCAACTGTGAAAGTTAGCGTCATCTAAACCCATCCATTTTTTTCAGAAGTAGAAATGGGTCCTAGAGAAAACAGATATCTGATTTGATAACATATAACAATTTAGTAGCAGATAAATAGAAACCAGATATTTTTACTACAATTTTGTGTAGTTTCCATAGCATCATGATTTGTTTAATGACAAAGAAACATATTAAAGCAGTCAAAATAGGAATTCATTTCCTCTGGTCCCAACACTACTCTATGTATCAGGAAATTGTATAGCCGCTCCTTGACTACCAAGACTAAATATGTCACAAGTACTTTCCAAAAGGAGCAAAAGATTTTACATCCTTTGTGAATTTAAAAGGCCTTAATTTTAAATTGGATTTGGACTATATAGCCTACTTTGCAAATCTTTCACTGAATTTGAAGTATGAAGCTGATCATTATGTGCCCAGAAAAAGCAATGTAATTTAAGATCATCTCACTTGGTTGATGTGTGCATCAGTATCTGTCCCTGATTTTAAGTATACAGACTACTCAGCCCCAGAAATGGCTGGATTCCAACCTGGTGACTCATGTGGCACGGTTTCCAGTTGGGTTTGAAAGACATTGACCTTGAAACTTCTATTCTGTTTCATTAATTTGAAGGCAACTGTTTTTGACAGTAGTATCTTCTATCTAGTCACATGCCCACTTGATTATTGCTATTGTAAGGAAACAGTGCTACACAACTGACAGTTTCAGTATATGTAATTACTAAAATGCCTTTGATATCTTCCCATGTGTGGAGAATGAAGGCATAGTTATAGAAACTATATTGTCCCATTTCTCAAGGATATTGTAAAACACTAAGAGGCAAAGAATCATATATAGCAGATTTTAATATATGAGTTAGATTCCCTTATCCTATGCTCACACTGACTAAGCACACTGGCTTCTTCCCTCAAAGCACAGAGTGAAGTGGTAAAGAATGAATCTAAGATGCTATGAGTTTAATCCTCAGTTTGGTCATGTACTAACCATTTAAACTCGAGGAGGTAATTAAATTACTTTGTACCTCAGTTTTCTCATATGTAAAATGGAGATAATAATATTAAACTATATGAAATTAGTACTTCTGAAAGTCAGAATTAACTGAATATAGTTTAACTAAATAATTATCCTCATAGTTTGTTACAAGTGTTAATAAATGTAAACTCTTAGAATAGTGCTGACACTGTTAGCCTACATAGCAAGTATTCATTAAACACATTAGCTGTCATTGCTATACAAATCCTATCTATTCTTTAGAGGGAAAATGCTAATAACATTTACTCTCAAACTGTTTTAACTGATTCGTTTATATTACTTACTAGCTGAACAAGTCATGTGGCAATAACTCATGTAACATCCTGTGAAACTTGTTTCTCTGCTATTTAATCATTCTACATCTGTACTCCCAACGAAATCAAAAATTCCTTAAAAAGCAGAAACATACTGAAGGCAATCCTTTTCTCCACACTCACTACCACAATTTGCTCTGTTAGGACCATTACGAGCAATTTCCCCCTGTTCAAAAGTACTTCTCATTTTCACATGCACACGTGTGTGTGTGTGTGTGTGTGTGTGCGCGCTGGGAGAAAAAGAGTACATTAGAATATTGGTGGTGCCAAATCAAAAACTGGCTTTAGTCTCGGATTATCAAGTTATCAGTTAAAACCCAGCATAAAATGTGCTGAATCAGATTGAATTAAGTATTTCTAAAACCCCCAAAATTAGCCTGCAAGAATGTATGTAAGAACCTAAAATGGGAGATTTGTATATTTGGCATGAAAAGTAAACTATGTAGATATTACACTGGGCTAGACGAAGAGAATTACATATTCTTACCTGCTATTTCTTGAAACATTGCTTTTAACTGATTTTATTATTGTTGTTAAAATGAAAATATTTCTAGCATTTGATCCATTTTTTACTGCTATATTAATTTAAGATTTGTTTTGGATTCTTTCATGTACTCATATGTTGTCATTAAATTTTAAAAAGTCTACGTTCTTTAACAACTAGTACTTCAGGCATTTCTTTTTGAACTTTTTAGATACTATAAAAATGTGCAAATTTCTTAGAGTAGAGTCTTGTAAATTCTTTATATATTTTGGAGATTAATCCCTTGTCTGAGGTATCATTGGCAAATATGTTTTCCCATACAGTTGGTTCTCTTTTTATTTTAATACTGTTTTCTTTAGCTGTGCAGAAGCTTTTTATTTTGATGAGATCCCATTTGTTTATTCTTTCCTTTATGTCCCTTGCTTTAGGGGATATATCAGTAAAAATGTTGCTGCATGAAATATCTGAGATTTTCCTGCCTATGTTATCCTCTAGGATTTTAATGGTGTCACGGCTTATATTTAAATATTTTATCCACCTTGAATTTATTTTTGTGTATGGTGTAAGTTGGTGCTCGAGAAGGAGTTCCTACCCTTTGTGACCGCATGGATGGAATTGAAGAGCATCATGATAAGTGAAATAAGCCAGGCAGTGAAAGACAAATACAATATGATCTCACCTTTAACAGGAACCTAATCAACAAAACAAACAAACAAGCATAATATAAACAAAGACACTGAATTTAAGAACAGTCTGACAGTGACCAGAGGGGAGAGGGGAGGGAGTTTCAGGGGAAAAGGGGAACAGTTTAGAGCAACAAGTATAAAGGACACATGGACAAAAACTATGGGGGGTGGAAATGGGAGGAAGGTAGGGAGGGCTGGGGTGGTGGGCTGGGGGTGGGGTAAAAGACAGAAAACTGTACAATATCAACAATTAAAAAAATACTGATTAAAAAAATAAAATAAAATAGCAGCCAAAAAAATGTGCAAACTATTTTATTATATCTAGAAATACTATAAGCATATGTTATAAAATTAATATAAGTGTAAATTAATTTATATTATTAAAATATGATCTATTGATTTAAAAGTTTAGTCATTTTATGAACATAAACAGTTATTATTTTAATTTACTTTACTTGAAAGCATTTATTACAAGCTACTAAAAATTATTTTTTTTAAGAACTGGAGGAAGAAAAGGATGGTATAATTAACTGATGATATGATTGAATATTAGTCTTTTAATAGATAAATAAAAAAAGTTATTCCCTCATTGGTGTTCTATAGTTATATAATAGGGAAATTAAATTAAAATTTACTTAAAATTATTTATGTTACACAATATTCACTAAACTTTTATCAAGTGATATTAACAAAGTTGAGTGACAGATTATCTTGTAAGTTGTGGCAGAACTTTGACCTTTTTCAAAGTGACTTGGTAGTTTCCATATTTGTGACAGCTCAGGCCATTGACGTTTAGTCTCCCTAGCAAGGTTGCATAAACATACTGACTCAACACAAGTCTATTAAGAACCACAGGATAGAATGTTGGTAAGAAGGTTATAATGTTTGTAAGGTTATAATGAGGTTATAACGTAAGGTTATAATGTTTGTAAGGTTATAATAAGTTTTAATGGTAAACAAAAAAAACTGACCAGTACGAAAACTTGTGTGAGATAATCATAAAACAATGGCATTAACCTAAGTGCTCCTGAGGCTGGGGTGAGACACTTGGCTTTCTGAGTTTGTACCTAATTCAGACATTTGACTTTTACTGTATGCTGAACAGATGCATATGCCAGTTTCATTAAAAATATAGCTTTGTAATACCAAAGGAAAAAAAAAAAACAATCTTATTTAAGCAAAGAAAACAGTCCCAGTATCTTTTTTCTTTTTTTAATATATTTTATTGATTATGCTATTACAGTTGTCCCATTTCTCCCCCATCATTCCCCCCAGCCTGCACAACCTCTCCCACCCACATTCCCCCCTTTAGTTCATGTCCTTGTGTCGTAAGTTCTTTAGCTTCTACATTTCCTATACTATTCTTGCCCTCCTCCTGTCTATTTTCTACCCACCATCTATGCTACTTATTCTCTGTACCTTTTCCACCTCTCTTCTCCTCCCACACCCCTGTTGCTAACCCTCCATATGATCTCCATTTCTGTGGTTCTGTTCCTGTTCTAGCTGTTTGCTTAGTTTGCTTTTGTTTTAGGTGTGGTTCTTAATAGCTGTGAGTTTGCTGTCTTTTCACTGTCATATTTTTGATCTTTTTATTAAGTCCCTTTAACATTTCATATAATAAGGGGTTGGTGATGATGAACTCCTTGAACTTAACCTTATCTGAGAAGCACTTTATCTGCCCTTCCATTCTAAATGACAGCTTTGCTGGATAGAGCAATTTTGGATGTAGGTCCCTGCCTTTCAAGATTTCAAATACTTCTTTCCAGCCCCTTCTTGCCTGGAAGGTCTCTTTTGAGAAATCAGCTGACAGTCTGATGGGAACTCCTTTGTAGGTGACTGTCCCCTTATCCCTTGCTGCTTCTAGAATTCTCTTCTTCATTTTCATCTTGGCTAATGTAATTACGCTGTGCCTTGGTGTGTTCCTCCTTGGGTCAAACTTCTTTGGGACTCTCTGAGCTTCCTGGACGTCCTGATAGTCTATTTCCTTGGCCAGATTGGGGAAGTTCTCTTTTATTATTTGTTCAAATAAGTTTTCTACTTGTTGCTCTTCTTCTTCCCCTTCTGGGACCCCTATAATTCGGATGTTGGGACGTTTAACGATATCCCGGAGGTTCCTAAGCCTCTCCTCATTTTTTTGAATTGTTTCTTCCTCATTTTCTGTTTGGTTGTTAGTTTCTTCCTTCTGGTCCACTCCATTGATTTGAGTCCCAGTTTTCCTTTTATCTCTATTGGTTCCCCATGCATCTTCCTTCATTTCACGTATTGTAGCCTGCATTTTTTCATCTAATTTGTGAGCAAAATCAACCAATTCTGTGAGCATTTTGATAACCAGTGCTTTGAACTGTGCATCTGATAGGTTGGCTATCTCTTCACGGCTTAGAGGAATTGACTCTGGGGTTTTCATTTTTTCTCCGGTTTGAGCCATTTTTGGTGGTTTTGTTTTTTTTTTTTTTTTTGGTCTTGTTTTGGTTTTAGTCTGGTCGGGGCTATTATGTAGTGAGGGGTGGAGCCTTAGGTGTTCCTCAGGGTGGGGCAGCCCAGTTGCTGGGTTGTGACGCTATAGGTGGGGGCGGGGTCCGAGAGGGAACAATGGCGCCTGCTCCGCTCTCTCCTGGACTCAGTCCCTTCCGCCACTTCTCCTCTGCCTTGACCGTCTGCGCTCGCGAATGTGGGACTACCTGGTCAGCCAGCTGCCTTGTGAGGCCTCACTGGGTCTGCGCAGTTGCCCCCCTGTGCCCGGGGTCCGCCAGCTGCTGCCTGTGGGCCCAGGGACCACCAATCACCACCTGTGCACCTGGGAACTGCCAGCCGCTGCTGCCTGTGTTCCCAGGTCTACACCTCCACCTCTTCCTGCCTCGGCCCCACCCCTCTTACCGGTCTGGATGAATGGTTGTTGGACTTCCGTACAGTGCAATTTTCTATAATTTCTGGTTGTTTTCTTGTTTCTAAATATTTGTTGTCCTTAATTTTGGTTGTGAGAGGAGGCACAGTGTGTCCGCCTACGCCTCCATCTTGGCCGGAAGTCCCCAGTATCTTTATATGAGTAAAACTGTCAAGCTCAACATGGATAATGGATAATAGAAATGTGAGACAAAAATCAGCCTCAGTTGTAAATGGACCACAGACTCTGATCATTGAAGGGATTCTGATAATGTCTTAGTTGAAGTGTATGTAGCTGGGATACAATGTAAACTATTTTTAATAGGTTTTTGGAACTCATTCTTCTCTCAGATATCAGTTTCATACCTCTTCCTTCTTCCAGAGCCTAGACTCATACTACTCCCTTTGACCTTGTAAAAAGTTGCACAGAAAGCCCTCATTTCAAAACAAGAAGGGAAAACACTCTATTCTGTATTTCACCCCCTCTTTTTTACCATCCTGATGAAATTATACTCCAAAATCTTTGTGACCATGTTTTAACCATTATTTCCTCAATTTTCTTCTGCCTGAGTACATTTTATTCTCTTTCCTGTAGTGCTGGCTTCCTATTAGCTGCCAAAATATTACACTTGTTTTTATTTCTTCATATAAAATTTTTTTAAGATGCCAAGAGGATACTGTATCACTTAACATTTGTCATTAAATTTCCATTTTTGTTGTATTTTCAGATACATATAATGGGGATTATGCAATTTCTGGTTAGTTTTATTGAAATTTTCTTATGGTGTAGTATACAAATGCATTTGTGCATATATTTGTGCATATCTTAGTATTATAATGCCTTGGAAATGTCTAATAGATAAAGATAAATGAAATTTAGACTCTGTAGAGTACAGAGTTATAATATTATAACCTAATTAAAAAAACATTAATTTTCTCTGCCCTTATATATTAATTTGCTCTGGTGCATTTAAAAATAAATAATGAAGTTTCCCACACAAAAAAATAAAATAAATAAGATAATGGGTAGAAAATAGACGGGGGAGGGCAAGAATAGTATGGGAAATGTAGAAGCTAAAGAACTTATGACACATGGACATGAACTAAAGGGGGGAATGTGGGTGGGAGAGGGTGTGTAGGGTGGAGGGGAATGATGGGGGAAAATGGGACAACTGTAATAGCATAATCAATAAAATATATTTAAAAAATAAAATAAAATAAAATTATTTCTTTCTCTTTTCTGTTTTGTCTTCAACCACCAAATTATGCACAAATCATATAGTGATTTCTCTGCTCCTTTGTCTCTACATTCAAGCTCTCTGGCAAGCAAATGTACTGTTTGGTTTTATCTGTAGTCTGTATAGTAATGATAAAGTCTATCTGAACTCTGACCTTTGAAATAGGCACTGATGTTAGTATGAAACTATTCATAAAACCTCTGTGTTGTAGTCTCCTAAGGTGTACATTTCTCTCAGTAACTTGACTGGTTATCATGTAGTTTGTACTCCTCTCTCTCCTAACTTAGTTACTCCATTCAAACAGCCACTGTATCTCCCACCCGTCAGTCCTTTCTACGTACTGTATCCCACTAGAACAGACTGGCTTTGTTACAGAATGTGCAGAGATTAAAGGAGAGTCATATATTCTCCTTGAAAGTGGTCAGGCCCTACATAGTTTTTCCTTGTTTTGCTCTTTTGGGTCTTCTTACTTTCCAACACTTTCTGTTGTAGATGGAGTACAAGACTGTGCATCATCTAGTTTCTGCCCTGGGATCGCCTAGGATTGGGAACTCATTCCTCCTCCTTTTGGCTAGGTGAGCTGGCAAGTTGTTCTAAGGTCTTGTGACTATAAAATGGTTAAATAATAGTAATTTACTATAGGTATTTATGAACATTAAGTAAATTATACATATGAACCTCTTAGCAGCACTAAATAAATTCTAGCCATTTGATGATACTGATCTCCAACTGCAGGTTTTGTTGTATCTCACATGCCTACCAGAAAACATACATCAACAATCATTATCTATACATAATTGATTAAGTATTCTTCTGCCTGATGTTCAAAGCATTTTAAATCTTACCCCATGATGTTGTCTCTCTAATCATCCCTTGTTAATCCCATATTTTTGGTGAATCCTCTATATTCTTCCTTTCTTCTTCACAATATTTAACTGAACTTTTACAACTTTTCCATAATGTTAATCAATCCTTTCATGCCTGTAATTGCAGCTTTCTCTGAACTTTCAAAATTCTGTAGTTCTTCAAAATCCATCCCAAATCTCACCTTCTTCCTGAAGCTATTGGATACACTGAGAGTTCTCTTTCTGAATAGCATTTATGTTTCCATATTACACATTATAGAATTCAGTTCTAAGAGTCTCACAGGTCTCTATATTTTTTTACAATATACTTTCCCCCCAATTTAATCTTAAATTTGTTGAAAAGTTTTTATTTTATTCTTTCAGTCCCTATACGAGAGCAAGTTTTTAATGCCTCAAACCTTATTTTCTCAGGGTTAGGTATTATGAACATAGAAATAAAGATTCAACAATTAAAATAGATGCTAGAAGCTTGTATGAAACCTAACAGAGAGTCTATATGTACTGATATTGTTGAATGAAGACAAAAATTATGATCAACAATTAGCTTCTGATCATCAGTTATGTATCAGAAACATATAGTCTCAGAGTAAAATGCTGTGCAGTGGGAGATTACTGTGATACCTCTATTCTAGAGACCTTTCCAAAGGATGAGTTGCCATCCGTGTGCTGGTACACACACTGAGTGTTCTCTCTCCACAGGAAGTCCAGAAGGGAACACATTTTACAGAGTAGTCAGCAAACACAACACCTGCTCACACTGTTACATGAGCTTTATCTCACTATTGTCTGTCTGTCTCTATCAAACTACATCAAAAGTAACATCAAGAAAATTGGGAATTCCAAAGAAGGAGATGACATCAATTTATAATAGTTTTTCAGTGAAATTCATAGGACTGAAGATTTACAATACGTTAGCGACAGAAAGGCCAGAAATTATTGTATTATTATGGAGCAAGTATATCATGAAAGCATAAAAACTATAACCTAAAAAATGTCCTATATTTTTATCTTTATAGTAAAATGCCAGCTATAATGGTACAGTGAGATAATTTCTTTTAATTTTAAAACCTTCATAATTTTAGCTAAAGAAAGACATATCCGAAAATAGTAACTTTTCATTATGAATGAGTATACTTAAAATTAATTCTTCATATTAGTTAATTAAGTCAATGCTTCAGTGAAATATAATGGTATTTATTTATATTCCTATTAAGAGCAAGATGCCAAGTGTTGATGAATGGGTAAGGGAGATAAAGATGCTGGCAGTAACAGAAAGTTCAGTATGAGTTGGTAGGTGTGGCTCGTTTTATGGTTTAATTCTTGCCATTCTCCACTGTGCACTCTACTTACTGACACCCTCTCTAGGCCACTGACATCTAACCAGACTGAGAGCTGAGGCCGGTGCTCAGATATGTTTTTTTTGGCCAGAATTATGTTTTGAAAAAAGAAACATACCTGCCTTCGGGCAGGCACACATTCTCAAGTTCACAATAGTTCCTGTTCTTCATTTCAACACCTTCTTTGTAGCTTCCTTTTTTTTTATTTCTTATTTTTAATTCTGTCTCTAAACTTCAGAAGCCATTTGAACTTGCCATCCCTAGTTTAGGACTTCAGTAGTCGGTATATCCTTATCCTAGTCTTCCCTCCTCTGCCAGTTAATGCTGGTGAGTGTGAAGCTGAGTAGAAGAAGCTAGGGTGGGAAATAAATTCTAGATTGTTGTGCAAACCTCTCTCATTTAGTTACAACCACAGTGTGCTTGTTGCAGAGACACTGGGACATCCCCTATATAACACTTCTGAAAGTATTTCCTAAGAGTCAAACATGAAGCTTTATAAATAGGAAATATTTGTCAGACAAGCATGTTTTATTACAAATATTATAAAAAGCAGTGGTTTACCAAATAAAAAAAATAGTTTACCAGTTTTACCAAAAATTCCTGATTCATTATGAAACACAATTATGTTTCAGTGACTATATAATATGTATTTATATATTTATATATGTTATATATTACAAATATAGATATATGCTTTTCTCAGTATTAACCAAAGTACATCTACTGTTTATACTTGTACCCTCACAAAATGCACTTACCTATTTTTTTATTCAAAAGCATACGATCATACTCTTTAGACGGAAACAGTTATTTCAATAACCTGTGGACCTATTAATAGCTTTTATCAGAATTTGAATATTTATACTTAAGACAGCAATTCATTCTTGGTAAATATGCATTACAATCTGAACATTTCTCTATCATGTGCCATTGTGGTGGTTCATAATCACTTTTGTATTGAAGACACAAAGTTGCCAGTTACTATGAAATATAAAACAGGTACCCAAAGCAAATAAGGGACAGAAGATAGAATGAATCAGAATGAGGAAAAAAAAAACCCTTTAGATTACTTGTACCTTTTTAATTGTCTTCTCAGTCAGCATGTCTCCAACGGGCATTAGAATGCCTCCCAGCACAGCTAGAACCGCGCCAATGGCAGCACCAGCAACGAGCCCACAGTTGCGATCGCAGCCCATTTTTCTTGTTGAGGAGGAAAGTTAAGGTTCAGCACCTGTTTCTTTTAAACTCCCAGGTTTCCAAGAACTCTGGTTCTATGATTAGAAAGAGATCGTAAAGCAGAAACTTAAATATCAATACAAACAGATCAAAGTTCAAAGAAAACACATTACTGAAACAGATTATTTTCCCAGTTGTCAATCAGCACATACTTTTCTTTTTGTTTTAAGAAATTGATTTTTCTAGAGTAGGTCCTCCCCTTTCTTGCTTTTTACTACCTACCAGTGGTAGAAATTAAACATATCATATACAATATTTCTTCAAAAATTCTCCTCTTTAATTTTCTTCTTAGGGATACGTAATGTCGAAGTCTTATCTGAGGACAACATGCTTACTGCACTCTCGCCCTCGCCTATCTTCCCTCAGCTGGTGACACTTGGTTGCATCCTCAGTCCTCTATCTGGCTTCTCAGCTCAAGAAACCATCCACACCCTGCCTGGAGATGCCCTGCAAACTGAATGTGGGGGGACTGGTGACTTCTCCATTTAAGTGCTAAGCAAGTATGGTAAGGCATTTCCTTTACTATACCTTATTTGCAAAGGAACAGAAAGATATGGACTTTACAGAAAGTAATCTGATGAGCCTCAGAAAGAATCAATTCTTTTAATCATTTGTCAGCTATCTGTTAAAACAAAAAAAGCATGGGTAAACTGGGAATACAATATTAGAAAATTAATACTAGAATATGAATAGCAAATTATCACTACTATGAAAGAAAATCCCCTTTCATCACTACTGACCTCACGCCTAAGTTGTTTCTTGAATTGTTGAAAACACTGAAATATTTTGAAGAAATGTTCTTTACTTTCAATTTTATTGTTCATAATTGACTTCTATAGAGTAAAGGTGCAAAGAATCCGAAGAAAACATACATGTAGAGGGTGCTTAGCTTTAATGCTAAGCTTTAATACTAGTCTCAAATAATTTTTTACATATTCACTTGCAATAGTCTTTATATTGTCATGGCAACTGATTCATGCCAATCCATTAAAATAAACTAGCTTCTGTCAGTATGTATTTCACTTCCTCAATTTTTGTTATCTTTTTACCACGTGGTTATTTCATAAAGATTGGAAGAATACAATTGGTGGAATGAGTGAATCCTCTTGTAACAAGGTTGATGAGTTTATTACTTCTTATTAATACTTGAAACCACATATATCTGAGCTTTATCATTGTAACAGCATTTTATAAAATGGAATTGACTTGACATTGATAAGCAGTCAGAATGTGCATTGTAGCTTATAAACAAACCTTCCCTACTTCAAAATGCCTACAGCTAAGGAAAACATAAATGCCAACAGAATGCAGGCTACAAAAAGAAACACTCATGGACAGCATATTTTTGTCAACACTGTAAATGTAATAAAAATTACATTTTGGTATGGTCTCAGATTTCTCTCCACAGTTTTGTTACATCAGTGTTACCAGTCTTGCAATTTTATTAGTATTTATTTCCATTTAAGGAACCATTTAATTTTTCAAGACTATTATTTGCATAGCTAAGAAAATAAGGGTAAGAAAAAGAGAAAAAATAGACTTTTTTTCTAAAATGAAGAAAGATAAGTGTTACAAATTTTCTTTTTTTAGCTTTAATTGTTGTTCTTGTACAGTTTTCTGTCTTTTTCTTCCATCCCAGGCCACTGCCCCAGCCCTCCCCATTTCCCTCCCATTTCCACCCCCTCTAGTTTTTGTCCATGTGTCTTTTATACTTGTTGCTCTAAACCCTTCCCCTTTTCCCCTGAAGTTCCCTCCCCTCTCCCCTCTGGTGACTGTCAGCCTGTTCTCAATTTCAGTGTTTTTGGTTATATTTTGCTTGTTTTTTTTTTTTTAATCAGTATTTTTTAATTGTTGATATTGTACAGTTTTCTGTCTTTTACCCCACCCCAGCCCACCACCCCAGCTCTCCCCACCTTCCTCCCATTTCCACCCCCTATAGTTTTTGTCCATGAGTCCTTTATACTTGTTGCTCTAAACCATTCCCCTTTTCCCCCGAAATTCCCTCCCCTCCCACTTTGGACACTGTCAGACTGTTCTCAAATTCAGTGTCTTTGTTTATATTATGCTTGTTTGTTTGTTTTGTTGATTAGCTTCCTGTTAAAGATGAGATCATATGGTATTTGTCTTTCACTGCCTGGCTTATTTCGCTTAGCATGATACTCTCCAATTCCTTCCATGCTGTCGCAAAGGGTAGGAGCTCCTTCTTTCTTTCTGCTGCATAGAATTCCATTGTGTAAATGTACCACAGTTTTTTTGATCCATTCATTAACTGATGGGCACCTAGGTTGCTTCCAGCACTTGGCTATTGTAAATTGTGCTGCTATGTTTGTTTTGTTGATTAAGTTCCTGTTAAAGGTGAGATCATATGGTATTTGTTCCATGGCAATTTTACTTATTCATTTTTGTTTTCCCTTATCCATTGTGATATGCCTCTACTTATGCCTTATATCCAGGACACTTCCACTGTAACTCAGGATGCAACAAACTCATTCACACTGAGGTCCTGGCAGCTAAGGTGCTTGCATAGTCACTGATGTCACATGTTTCTTTGGATGCAAAGGAAAACTACAAAAACCTAAACATATGACTTACTTTTCCTGTGGAATTTTATCTCACTGAGCAAGTGGGGTTGTTTTTTTATTAATTGCTTGAAGGTCAAGTATGAAGAATAGCTTTCCCTTCCCTGTAAATCATGCAACATGCAACCTCTTGCAGCTTTTGCCAGGTTTGTCATAATACAACAGACCAAGTTATTTAAAGTTGATAAAAGGACTGCATCTTATCAAGTAGAATTACCTTGCAAAGTATAACTGTATAGCACCTTAATTTTTCTTGAAACATAATGTTTTAAACAACTATAGTAATCACTCAGTACAGAATTATCATCCTGCTGTTCTGTGTACCATAAACAAATAACCATACTCAAGATAGCTTATTAAGAAAAAATTACTGAAAGCCTGTTTCAAAGTCATGTCCCCAACACGCATTTGCAAGTTATAACCTACGGTTGTAATCAAATACGGGGATCCAACCTGGTGTAACTGAGATTAGTAGATCAGAGATCAAACCAAAAACTGATTTGCCACTCCTGACAGGTGACCATGGGCAAACCTTTTAACCTCTCTATAGTTCATTTTCCTCATGTGTAAAGAAAAGAAAAGAGCTAAAATCAGATCAGTTTTTAACTTAAGCATCTTAACCAGTCTTCACTCAAATTCTTACATGGAGACCAATAGACAGAATGTTTATGATTACAGCAGTGGTGGGAACCCAGAGAATCTGATTTTTAACTTGGTTTCTCTGACACTCTCCTTTCTACGTTTAGGATGCTCTAGAACAATCCCTGTAGACACCTATGGCTTTGCAAGCCCATTTAAAAATTGAGACAGGAAATCTAGTGTCAATTTCCAGTTTTGTTAATATAACATAATGGATCTTTAAAAAAAATACAACTCAAAGATTAAGTCATCCTTTTAGGAAAGTTATTTTATGTCCTATGTAAACTTCACTACAAATTATATAATATCAATGTCATTTGCAAATCTGACAAATGGAATATAAAATGATTTAAAATTTGCAATTCTATTGCTGCTGAAAGAGATACGTGTGCATATATTTGCTCCTTTCCAGATTTGATGCCATACTGTAGTCGTGAATCTATCTGACTTATCCAGAATCCTCCTCTTTTATTAAAGCAGCATCCTGTAGTACAAGGAAGAGTTTCTGCAAGGAGCAAACAGTCCCAAGAATGTCCACTTCAGGACCCAGGGAGCAGCACATGTTCTCCAATGCCTCCCTCTCTAAACCTGAAAACTCACCATTATGGCCTCTAAGGATGCTAGGCCCGGCCATGTCAAGTAATGGTGATACCTGGGTACTTCCCAGACTCTGCCTCCCGTGAACTTAAAACTGAAGTGAAAGGTACACAACCATGGCTGCTGAATCAGATTCATCAGAAAACAGTATTAAAAAAGTATTGCTACTGTAATTATACTTTAACCTTATGCTTCATACCACAAAATTACAATTGGTTTTATTAACCAGAGGCAAAGGAGAACAAAACATATTATGTAATACATGTACTGAGAGCATAAGGGAAAAGTTCAGACTAACAGCACATTCTATTCAATGGCTTTTCCACTCATGTTTACTCTTAGGAAAAAAAATGTAGTTTGTTCCCATTTTTCTTTCAAAGTTAGATATTGACAACATGCAAATTTTGAATCTTACCCACTTGGTCTTCTTAATAACACAGCTCTTTACATATTAACGTAGGTAGTTTACCTCACTTGCTAATTTGGGATTAATTCTTATTCTTTATTATTGTTTTTTCTTTCATACAGAATTGACATTTATATCTGTAATAATTTGCTTTTTGCTTAAAGTACCTACATTTAGAAAGCAAAGATTAATCACAGGTACCTAAAATAAAACTTATTATTGAGACTCCTGTGAGGAACAAAGAAAATACGAAAATAAGATGTATATTCTCAGTTTATAGATAATAAGCCATTTCCTTTTGCAGAATTAGTGAGGGCATCCTATTCCTTTGGGATTTCCCTGAAGGAATAAAGAAGAATAGAATTTTTCTTTTTCTACTGTCAAACCCCTGGAACATCTCTGGAATGAGTTTATGATCATTATACCTTTCCACTATGTTGAAAACCTAGTCATAGAAACTGAGAGACTGAGCCACCAGAAGTCTTTCCAATACATACGTCAGAAAGTCAGAAGATTCCCATTCCCAGGGACTCTAATTATTCCCATGGGTAGATAAAACTGTGTTCCCTAAGAAACTCCACCCAGAAAAAGACCTGGCAAAATATCCTGGGATGTGAACTACAAAACTTGAAAAGTTTCAAATTGCAAGACTTCTTGTACCATAAATGAATACCAGTACCTGAATGGCCATTTTCTTACTCATGAGTGAGCAGTACACCTCAAATGTCCTATTCTATTTGTAAGCCTTCCCTCCAAGTTCCTTAAAACAGAAAACCACACAGCTCTGTTTTTCACTACACACACAGTTATTCTTTTGACACACAGTCTTCCTCACTTAATAAATACAGTATCTACTAACAAAACCCATTTTGAACTTTTACGTAGCGGGTTGATTAGTTGAACAGGTTGGGTATAAATGATGGAAGTTAGCTTTTAAAATTAATTTTTTAATTGTATTTAAAATAAATTTCACACTCTTGTCCTGGACTACATCGAGGCGTGTTGACAAAGTCATGATTTCTCAGACTTGGTAAAGGTTCAGATTCAAATCCAAGTGACTTGAAATGGGTTTAAGTCAATCCTTTAAATATGGTTATGTTTTATTATGTAGATAGATAAGGGCTTTAGATAAGTACTTCATAAACTTCTGTTTTAAAGATAGAATTCTTCTTTCAAATTAAATTTTACAAGAAAAAAGACTCATGAGCAAGATTGTGGAGGGGGAAGAGAGGTGCAGGTGAGAGAGGGCATAAGGGGATAAATGATAATAGGAAAATACAATAAAGTTATAAAAGAATAAATTTTACATGTAATCCCAATATATAAAGATAGTTAAAAGAAAAGCCATTCTGTTAAAAGGGGGCAGAAACTTCAACCGTTTCCTGTCCCAGCCACGCCTCACTTGGCCATGGAGTCATCCCTACACAACCAAGTGCTCTGTAGAGCGTTTTTAAAAAAACTAGATCAAGAGATCTCAAACATCCTTTCTTACTGAAGTTGCCACACACTCCTTTTCATTTCTATGCACAATTCCATTCTATCAGAATATGTGGAGATAAAAATATGTAATGGAAAAAATGTATAATATAAAATAATATACCTCACTAAATCGTACTTTTCAAATATTACAAGATAAAACTTATTTTGATGGTAGTCTTAAAAATTAAAACCATTAAGTATATTAGACTTCATATAGTAAAGGGTCTGTCTAGAAACAAGCCTACCTTTTGGAATACTTTTTGGAGGACTTGATTACAGGCTTGAAATGATTACAGTCATAGCTGCTTAGGTTTAGAGCCATCCTTAAGCTTTGGACCCTACACAGGAATGCTGTTGTCTATTTTCCACCCCAAATTCTACTATAATACTAAGATATTATAAGATTTGTAATGGTTAAGATTTTGGACTTTGAAGTCAAGTTATTTGGTTTAATTCTAAGTCTTAATACTATAGTTCCCATGTGCCACAGCTTTCTCTATAATGGATATATTATACATTAAATAAGGTTGCAAATGTCAAATAAAACTAAATGAGATATGTATAAAAATTCCTATCATACCAGATGTTATTATTTTTAAATGTTATAAAATGTTATATTAAACCACCATAGCATAATGTTAGTTCACGCTTACCAAGTATTATTTTAAACAACTAATAAATGTATATAGTTTATGCAAATAGGAATGATTATTTGCAAGACACTTAGGTTATAGTATAATTGGATGAGATGATTTATTCTTTTTATACACAGAAACTTAGAATAGCATGCAAATGGACAGAAAGCTACTAGGTTAGAAAATGCTATATGAAAACTTAGCCATGATTCGAGCTGGTGAATTAAAACACATTGTGATTAAATCAGAAAACGGTTACAAAATTAGTTCCTTCAGGAACAAAAAATCCATAAGACTCAAATGTGTTTGAGTAAACATGGCCAAATATTTTCATAAGAAATAAGGGTTGCAACTATAATTTCTGTGGTAAATTCCAAAGTTCTCAGTCTACCCTTTCCAAGTCCTGCTATAGTTATAATTATGATTTTCTTCCCAACTTAACTTATTATATAAAGACTGTGTATCTAATATATTGTTCTGGTTTAAATATAAACCTGATAAATGAAAAAAATGTCTTCATATTTCTTCTCTCAGAAATTTCAATGGACCCCTAGAGTCTCTATATGTTGAAACATTTTAAAAATTTCATTTTGGTTATTTTGTGAACCAATATTAAAAGCAATATTGATTTTACATTCCCAAGACATTACTAATATGAAATTACATAGGAGTGAACTGAAAAATACGTGCAAACAATTAAAAAATATATTTCAACATGTTACTTGATAATTCTAATAACTGAGATTTATTCTAGAAAATTTATGCCACTTATAGTTATAAATAGATTCACTTGCTGTAATTAAATTGAAACCTAATTTCTTCAGGATGGTTTATCTTTTATTGATACTTAATATCATCATTCAATAAAATAATTTTCTGATATTTGTAATAAGCTTCCTAAATTACTCAAACCATCAATTTTGGTTTATTTTTATTCTGCTACCAAATTTTATATAATTTACACTTGGGCTAGTGATAAAATCTAGAATCATTATTTAGAATCAATATAATTTACCATTCCCAGTGCAATTATAATGCATGTTCATTTAAAAAATATTTAATAAGAACATATCCAAATATACATTGTATATAACCATGTGGACAAAGTCAAGTTCACCAAAAATTGTGCAATTCAGATAGAGAATTAAATAAGCTAATGACTATATAAAGTAGTAAGTAATTAACAATTCATACTAGAGACCAAGTGATATAAGAGTGGCAAGTAATTTATAACAACTAATCCTACTATATTGATTTTCATTTATGATGATTTTTGCTCATAATTTAAATTAAAATCATGTTTAAAATCATGTTTAAAGTGTAACAATGAAAGTTTCACAACAATCTAATTGGATTGTAAGGCATTTAAAATATTAGCAAATAAATGTTTACAAAAAACAGCATTTTAAACATAAAAAAGTGAAATATCTTTGATCATTAAACAAGATTTGAATATTTTTAAACATAAAATGTAGAAGATTGATAACTTCAACAACACAAACCTAATTTTAAATAAAGCCTAGTGACTTTATTTAAAAGAAAACAGCGACTGCTTTTTGTTGTTGTTACATAACTTCTTAAGAGTGTTTTTATAGTAGTGTCATCTCTTATCATTTGGGAGATAGAAATCTTTTTTATTAAAATAAATCATATGACTTACCTTTAAAAAAATCTAAGAAGAATTTTTCAATCAAATGCTCCAAAATTTGAACAAATAGTTCTTAGTAGGACCAAATGGTATTCTGCAGAAAAAAATCCCTACACTGAACCCTCATTACAGAAAGTGTGTGAGTTTAAATATGCTTACACACACACACACACACACACACACACACACAGACACACACTCTCTCTCTGTCAAATCCCAGTGAGTGGTTGGTTGCCAGGGGAAATTAAAAAAAAAAAAAAAAAAGAGGAAAGAAACCCACACATATCACATTACTGGCACAGCTCTTACGCATCTATTTTTATGGCCTGGAGAAGACCTGTTACCTATATCTGAGATAATAGACAGCATTTTATTTTATTATAAGTTTTTTTTTATTTTTGGCCATTTTCCCATCCAAGTAAGTCAGAAGCCAGGGAGGCAAAAGGAACTGAAGCTGCCTCTAATGTATTCTGTTTCACCACACAACCATTACTCTAAATGATGGCATGGGGTATGAGTGTGAAAAGTGTAAATTAGGAAGGTAAGTCAGAGTTCCACTTCTCTGTCATGATTATCTCACCAAACTCATGAAGTTTAGAGCAAATACACTTTTCTATGCAGCATTAATCTCAAGTGCATTGAGAATAATGATTTTGAAAATAGTTGGAGACTCTGTCACTCAACAAGGATGACAAACAGACTTTTAAAAAGGAAATAGTCTATTGTTCTAACAGAAAGTGCTTGACTGTTTATCATTTTTTTCCTGTTAGTTTTATAAAAGTTTCATGGGTATAGCAAAATCTCCCTACAAAAATCAAAATATTAAATTTCTCTTAATTTTTTCAGCCAAAATACAGCTGTTAAATAACTCTTAAGTAGAATTACTCTTTAGAATGACCTTTTAATATATATAAAAGTTTATTCATGAATTAATTTTAAAAGAAAGTCATTAATTTTAAATCTAATCAAAATGGAAATCCTTGCGGTTTGGGAAGGGAAGATGCTCAATAGTAAGAATACATTTTTACAATGAAATTTTACAATCCTACAAGCAAAAGCAAAATCTTCAGGTTAAATTCTCACCTATCAGACAGGCCTCTAAATAAATGCTTCCAAGTCAAACTTGAAATAAAGCAACCTAATGAAAACAGGCAGAAATATATTTAGCTCATTACATCTTATTTAAGCCAGTCCTTACCACTGGCTTGCTCTTGCTGTTCCTTCTGGACATGTGGGAAATCCTATCACATGTTAGCAGTGCAATACAACTGAAGAAAGGAATCCGAAGCACTTTTTTTTTCTGCAAGCATCTCTCTCTTTTCCAGGGTATTTTTACTGACACATTTATTTTAAAATTAATAACATGTTATAAAATACTTTGAATATTTGGGTTTTCCCCAAAATTTCAGACCACTTAATTAGGGTACTGTAGAAATGGCCTTGCACAATCTCATTATAGTTTATGCTTTTCATTTTAAAAGAATAACTTACAGAGATTTCATTTACCTTAAAAAGATAATTTCTTTGTAATAGTGACCTTCTATCTTTGTTGTATTAGTAAAAATATTCCACAATGAATATCATACTATTACTATGTAGTAGTATAATAGCTAGTTAAACACTTTGATTAAGCATATTAATTTTATTTATTTAAACTGCTTTGATATATTTTCTTCTCAACCTAATTCTTACATGTGCGTGAGCGCACACACAAAAATATGACAGTTCATAAATAGCTACCAATACAGGTGTTTGGATAGGACCTTTTCAAAAGAGCATATTTTAAACATATTAAAAGAATAAATTAAAATGAAAATATGAACAATATTAGAGAAAGGTATTTCAGAATAAATACATGCAAAATATCAATAGATGCCTAATTTGACACTGAACTTATTGGATAACTATTTAATCAGAAGCCTAATGCTATCCACCCCAATCCTCTGACTGTTTCTGGAGTGGAAAATGTCACACACTCCCACAAGCAGTCCAAAGAATCAAATTTACATTCCCAGAAGCAGCTGTTAAGTGTTCCATCCCATAGGCAACAGTTTCTAAGTAGCTTAGCACACAAGACCTGGAAAGCACATAGCTAAGTAAAATCTATAACCACATATTTATATTTTGAGCCAAATATACACCTTGAACAATAAGGCAGAAAATGCTGCATCCATTTTAGAGTAAAGAACGTTGAAGTTATCATTTTTACAGGTTTACATAGCCACAGTATTTTGAAGGGATGTGTTTTATTATATGGCAGTAAACTCTTGCCTTATGAAAATCCACCATCACCCTAGATAAATCTAGTAGAATGAAAGATAAAATTTTCAATGTAAAAAGTCAACTTAGGCACAATTCTTTGGGAACTCTTTTCTTTGTGAGAGACCACATAGGGTTTGCATCAGACAGACATGAGTGAATCCTGATATTGCCAGGCACTTGTTACAATGACTGGGGATTAGAATAAATAACTACTTACTCTTATTTTTTCTTTAATTAAAAAGTATAGAAAACTCAGTAAGAGTGTAATAATAAGAACTAAATGAGGTGAGTTGTGTACAACACTTGACAGGTGCCTGATTATTAGGCACTCAAATGTGTGTCCCTTCTCATTGGGCTCTTGTTCCTTTTCTCGCTTCTCTGCTTTATATTCTGTACATGACATAACGTAGCACTATAAAACATGCACTTGACTTATTTTCTAGCCCAGACCCTGAATCTGTTGGAATGTTGGCTTTGTGAGGAGGGTGAGGAGGGAAACACATTGTTTAATTCACTGCTGAATCCCAAGAGCCCAGACCAGGCTCAAGCTGATTGAATGAATGAACTCACACAATGATTATCATAACCATAATAATATTTCAAAGGGAGTGATAATAACTAGAAACCTGGAGTTATCATCCTGCTTGTTTATACCAGGATAATCAATTGTTTGACTGGGATAGAACATTTGATGTGAAAGTGAATAAACCTGAGTTTGAATTTGGCATTCATCACTTCCTAACTATTTTGTCTCTCTTAGTCTCAATGAAATATCTCCAGTTTGGAATTTTTGTTTAGATTGAGAGTGATAATATGAAGGACTTTGTGCAGGGCCTGACACTTAGTATTTGTTTAATAATTGATATGGTGATTATTGGCTATTAAGCGAATTTTTATTTTAGAGTTTTATTAAAATAATATGGACAACTAAGAAATATTAAAAATTATAGAAACTTGTAAAATAGGAAGTCTCTTTTAACCCTCAATTCTGTTCCTCCAAAGTAACAAATCTTAGTCATGTTCTCTCCACCCCCAGTAATTTCATGAATTTTAAACTTATATACATATGTATATGGGGTATTACATATACTGAATTTCATTATCTGCAACTTGTGTCTTCTCATATTATGTGCCTTGGAGATACCCTCATATCATGGATTAACTTTGTCTTTTCCCAAAATTAAAAAAAATTTTTCATAATGAATAATATATTGTCTTTTAAATGACCAATCACCTATTTAATGGATGTTTTTTATTGTTACTAGATTTTGATCTTACAAAAAACCATGCTAAATATTCATGTACATATAGTTTTGTTTACTGGTGATAAGACACCAGTAAATAGTGAAAGGTATAATTTCTGAGTTAAAAGTGTGTACTTTTTTCTGTAAGGAGAGTTTTACCAAGTGTCTTTTCATGCATGTCCACAATGTGTGAGAATGCTTATCTCCATTCCTCACTCACGCTGGCTTATACAGGACATTAAGTTTGTTAGCAAGTTCTTTTTTTATTGGTAAATACCTGAGTGAAGTTTAACCCATTTTCTTAAGTATATTAGCCAAATATATTATAAAATATTTTTATAACATCCTTATTTATCTTTTTTGTATGTTTTTTTGTCTATTATTAACTAGTAAGGAAATAGTCTTCTGACATTTGACAATTTCAAAAATTTTAAATATATCTTTAACTTTATTTCTATTGTATTTTTAAATTACCAAAATTTTGAATTGTTATGCCATTAATTTTCATTTAAGTATTTCTTTTAAGTATTGAAGTGTAAAGGTTTTTTCCACTTCAAGAATATAAAATAATAAATAAAACTTATTCTAACATTTTTATGGTCCTTAAAAATCCTTTATAACAGTGCTTTTAGATAAGCTGATTCATGGAATTTAACACTTGTGAAATAAAAGAGGAAGAGTAAAGTAAGTTGAGTAAGATAAATATTGCAACATATCCGAGAAGCAGGATGATAGAAGTATTGTAAGAGTTCTAGAAGAGGGATCATATGGCTCACATGTTGATCACATCTTTATTAACAACAATAGAATTGTGAACTGGGCAGTGCATGGTAATCATATTCCTGACTTCCTCTCTTGTTAAAGAGAATAAAAGTATGGATTTACCTACATTCAAGTTGAAGATTCAATTAGATGGTAGATTTAAATTGTACCAAGTAAAGATTTTTAAATAGGTAATTTTTTTGCCCAGGCCAGCATGGCTCAATGGGTTGAGCATCATCCTGCAAAGTGAAAGGTCATTGGTTCAATTCCTCATCAGGGCATGTGCCTTGGTTGCTAGCCAGTCCCTGGTTGGGGCATGTGCGAGCCAATCAATCAATATTTCTCTCCCTCTTTCTCCTTCCCTTTTCCCTCTCCTAAAAAAAATAAATACAATCTTTAAAAATATAATTAATTTCATTTTTTTACAATTCAGCAAATGAAAATAATTTTAGTATAATGTACATTATAATTCTAGATTTTATAAGTAAGCAAAGACATAAATTGTGATGATGATACAAGACAGAGTTAACACATATTGGGGGCTTGCCATCTGCTAGTTGTTAAACTAAGCAGTTTACATGTGTTACCTTGTCGACCTATAATATTATCTTACTAGGCTCTTTAGACTACTTATGAGGTCACCTAAGCATGCCAAAACAAGCATTAAAACCCACAGACTAACGGAGAACCTATACTCTTTTCTGAGAGAAAAAACAAAAAGATAAAGTCCTTGATTGATAACTAATTTTGCATATACTTCTCAACACATTTATACAAATTGAATGACAATTTAAAATAATTATGCAATATTTGATATTGTATTAAGAGAAAAATAATATCTAGACACAGCAAACAAGGAATGAACAGTGATCATATTCTATAAGTGGCAATTAACATAATTGTTTTGAAATTAAATAAGACAATTAAAATCCATTCCAAAGACCTGTAAACTATCTCAAATTATTAGTTACCACTGTAAAACTATAAGGTAAAATTTGTTTTAGCATTTTAATTCTTGTGGATAACTAACCATGGAGATTTCTACACACACATATTTATAGACATATATAACATACTTATGATCACACATGCATGTGTATATATATGAACATACATGTATTTTTTCAATTGCTCTCATGTTCACTTACAAAACTATTAAGCCAATGGTATGTTCTACCTGCTTTGTATGGTGAGGAAGAGCTTTACACAAAGAAATAAAAATAAATAAGTATTAAATAAATATATATGAACATAATAAGAGAAGGCCAAATGCATAAGACATAATGGTATAATGTAACACCAGTGAAAGACTGACAGTCTAATACAGAGGTTTCTATTATCTTTAAAAGAATATTTCAAGGGCATAATTAAAGATAAAATGAAGATATCAGAGTAATTAAAGTTTAGATTTAAACCATGTGGTCTAACAAATTGAAACACAGGATGAAAGCAAAAATACCGCATTAAAATAAAATAAACTTACCTGTATGTTTAAAAGGAGCCATGGTAGGAAATGTGTATAAAAGAGATTAGAGAGAGAGCACCTCTGTGGATAGTTCTCATGTGGGTGGTGTCAGATCAATATGTAAATTTTATAGGCTCTGTAAAAATGTTGGCAGACCTAATCTTTACTTGAAAAATTTACAAAGCTTACTTAACTTTCTAAGGAGAGGAGAAAAAAATAGTCAACATTTAAATGATACTAAAAAAATAATAGCTCTGGCCAAGATGGAGGCATAGGTAGATACACTTGGTTTCCTCACGCAACCAAAAAGGATAATGACCAATTTAAAAACAAAAAAACAACCAAAACTTCCAGAAAATCAAACTGTATGGAAGTCCAGCAACTGTGGAGTTAAAGAAGAAAGTAATTCATCCAGACTGATAGGAGTCTAGATAGGCAGCCAGGGTGGAGAGAACGCAGCAAGGTGGCAGCTTGTGGACTGGTAGGGTGAGGCATTGGCTAGCAGACCAGGTGGTCCCACATTTCCATGCAGATAAACTAGTAGGAACAACTGGGGAGCGAGGCAGACCACATAACCCAGGGTTCCACATGGGAAAGTAAAGCTTCAAAAACTCTGGTTGTAAAAACCTATGGGGGTTGTGGCAGCAGGAGAAACTGCCAGTCTCACAGGAGAGTCTGCTGGAGGGGCCCATGGGGTCCTAGAACATATACAAACCCACCGAATGGGGAATCAGCACAAGGGCAGCACTTATAAGGGAGCAGTTTGCTCGTGTGGAGGAAGTGACTGAAAGCAGTGCAAGAGCCAAGCAAGTGGTATCGTTCCCTCTCTGACCCTGCCCCACATATAGCACCACAATGCAGCAAATAAGTTGCTCCACCCTGACAAATACCTAAGGCTCTGCCCCTTAAGATGTAACAGTTGTGCTGACAAAGAAATATGGCCCAAATGAAAGAACAGATCAAAACCCCAGAAAAAGCATGAAGCATGGAGGAGATAGCCAACCTATTAGATGCAGAGTTCAAAACACTGGTAATCAGGATGCTCAGAGAAATCATTAAGTACAGCTGCAAAATAAAGAAAGACGTGAAGGCTATACAAAGGGAAATAAAGAAAAATATACAGAGAACCAACAGTGAAGGGAAGAAAACTGGGACTCAAATCAATGATTTGGAACAAAAGGAAGACATAAACATTCAAGCAGAAGAGAATGAAGAAACAAGAATTCAAAAAAATTAGGACGGGCTTAGGAACCTTCAGGGCAACTTTAAATGTCCTAATATCTGAATTACAGAGGTGCCAGAAGAAGAAAGAAGAACAAGATATTGAAAACTTATTTGAAAAAATCAATGAAAGAAGACTTCCCCAAACTAATGAAGGAAATAGACATAGAAGTCCAGGAACTGCAGAAGGTCGCAAAAAAGTTGGATCCAAGGAAGCACACAGCAAGGCACATCGTAATTACATTACCTAAGAATAAAGATAAGGAGAGAATCTTAACAGCAGTAACAGAAAAGGAGACAGTTACCTAAAAGGAGTTCTCATAAGACTATCGGCTGATTTCTGGAAAGAAACTTTGCAGGGAAGAAGGGGCTGGAAAGAAGTATTCAAAGTCATGAAAGGCAAGGACCTACATCCAAGATCACTCTATCCAGCAAAGCTACCATTTATAATGGAAGGGAAGGTAAAGTGCTACCCTGATAAGGTCAAGTTAAAGAAGTTCATCATCACCAAGCCCATAATATGTGAAATGTTAAAGGGACTTATGTAAGAAAAAGAGGAAGACCCAAAATATAAACAGTAAAATGACAACTAACTCACAACTATCATCAACAGAGCCTTAAAAAACTAAAACTAAGCAAATGACTAGAATAGGAACAGAGTCACAGAAATGGACATCACATGGAGGGTTATCAGTGAGGAGGCAGTGGGGAGAAAATGAGGGAAAAGGTGCAGGGATTAAGAAGAATTGGTAGGTACAAAATGGACAGGGGGAGGTTAAGAATAGTACAGGAAATGGAGAAGCCAAAGAACTTATATGTACAATCCATGGACATGAACTAAGCAGGGATGGGTAATGCCAGAGGGATATGGGTGCAGAGTGGATGGAGATAAAGGGGAGAAAATAGAACGGGACTACTGTAATAGCATAATCAATAAAATACACCTAAAATAAAATTTAAAAATTAACAAAGAAAAAATAAGGAAACATTATGATGAATGTAGTCATCTGCATAATTTGTATTCATATGGTAGATGGGAAATTATTGGTGGGAAAAAAGAAATATTCAGGTAAAAGAATAACTAGGCCTCAAAACATAGTGTGGTGAAGTAGTAGGAAAAAAATCAATAATGAAAACAAGCATTTAGTTAATGAAGGCCAAATAAAAAAGATTAAGAAAAAAGTTATGCAATCAATATATTTGGAATTCACAGAGCAGAAAATAGAAAGTTCATTAAATTGAGGGTACAACAAATTTTAATGGTGGGAAATATAATCTAGACTAGAAATAGTCTCTGATGTAGGATATTAAATAAATAAAATGTTTTTAAGAAGAGTTAAAGAAATTAATTTACATTTGCATTGGTTCTTGTCTTGATCAAAATGATATGCTTTAAAATACTAAAATAATATCAGGTTTTTATTATTCTGTTTATAAATAACATTTAAAAAGTGAAAGAGCATGATGAATGTATAAAAGGAGAAAAATTTATATAAAGAAATCAGATAAATTAACCAATGAAACAAAGTGATTTTGATCCATTTAATAAATATACATACTAAGCATACTAGCAAGTCTGTCTTGGAAAAACTTATTCGTATGGACATTTATGCCATCTGTAAGTCTGTTATCTTAAGTTTAAAGATACCCAACACTTGGGCATCTGATTTCTGAAAGAGTTAAACATACGCACATCCACACAGGCACACACACGCAACAACAACAACAACAACACTTTCTTGGGACTTGGAAGCACACTAATTAGATTTCTTTTCAAAGCTGAAAAAAAGAGTTTCTAAGAACCATGTTGTATAACAACAATTGATTTAAACAATCACCACACAGGAAATAATACATTTCAGATGCCTCTCTCTCTCTATCCTTTTTTTCTTTTTTGGAAATGGAGAAGTTTGATCCTTCTCCCTGACACTTCCAAGAAACATTTGGCACAAACCCTGCACTTGAATGACACAGCAATTTTTGCTAGGAGTTTTAAAGGAATATAAAAGTCTATCAAACCCTATAGTAAATCGAACCATCATTTTTTAAGTTGACTCTCAGTGGGCTCTTGGAAAAGCCTGAATTTTCCATAATCCAAAAGACCAAGAGGTTTATTTTAAAGTGCTACTTCTCAAATGAAGAACTTGAAACATATTCTTAAGATTTCCAAGAAGCAAATCTTGTCCTGGGAATGTTATAGATTGTTTAAATTGCATTTTTACATATTTCCACGAGTATATTCTAGAAACCGTAAACACTGGAATCCAGATAGAATTACATAATAGTGGCAGACTACTACTCTGTAATGCATAAGACAGATAACATTTAAATTCAGAATAATTCTAAAATATCAAAACCTTACAAATGTCCTGCATGTGTGTGTTCATGATACTTGGTTATCTCCTTGAATGAGATAAATTGAATATATTTGTCAGAAATAGAGTAAAACCTTCCCTTTGGAACATTCACACTTAAATTTTGAGTAATAAAGCTTGACTTATTAAACTTCATTGTAGCCTTGATATTTTAGTATCTGCATTAAAGTTTACTTAGTACTATGGAGTACTGACAATGAACTTGATAAAGGTATTTACTTTGTGGTTAAGTAGAAAGAAATCTTACATCCTTCTAACTCTACTAGGTAGATTTGGGTAGTATCAATCCTGTCTTTATGCAAGTTTCTGTAATTCTTGTTGTTCTACAACAAACACCACAGGACACAAAACATGCTTATGGTAACTACCCTTTTTCATATTACTGAATGTTGTTACCCTTCCCTTTTGTTTTGACATTGTGATTTAAGTAAACAACAGGTAATGGAATCTGAATTGGTATGGAATGTCAGCCTTAAATACCTCTGCTATTCCTGCTAGTTTTACACTGTTCAATTGGTACATCTGTCCTGAGAGACTGCTAGGATACAACTGTTTTCTTGGCTTTTGGCGCCCAAAGTCTCTCAGTTGTATTTCAGTAAGCAAACTGTCCTACTTCACAATGACTCCAGTTTGTGGAGAAAGATACAAATGTGAATTGAGATGCTTATGTCTGAATATGTTTCAGTGTACTTCTAAAACTTCCTTTGTTAGCAATACAGTGCTTTCCTGTTCAGAAGAAAATACACTGAGAATATCATTGTTTTCCCAAGCTGTATATACAAGGCTTGGAGCAGCACCCTCCATGTATTTCAAGGACTAAACATTTTCTGGACATGATCCAAGATTGTTGCTAGGCCTGTTTTTCCTCTCATTTTCTACAGCTCCTCAGGGAAAACTGGATAATCACAGCAGGTTAGTGGAAAGAAGGCTACAGCGAGTAAAATTTGAAGGTGAAATAAATCTGCAAAAACATGGAAATAACACCATTTCATGCAACTCAAAATTTAAAACCATTACACATTTCCCATGTTATAAGAAAGCATGTCCCAAAATATTGTTTTTATAAGCTTCAGTATATCTTTCTCTTTCACAAGCTTGTGTTAAGTTTTCCTTTTGTTCTTTCTTGATCACCCTACATTTACCTGACCTGACTTCTACTTGACAGCTCATTTTTATCTAATATTCTTTCAAATAATAGCTTTAGATATGTAAATTGAAATTGTATCCAAATTAACTTATTGTGATTGCACTTACAAAACCACAGCTATCTGTAAATCATGAGAAACCTCTGTTCCTTTACTTCTTTTATGGATATGCACATACTATCCATAGATACTTACAGACATTTCTGTTTTGAAAGACATCCTGCCTCCAATGGCAGTTCAATACACAGTCATGGGTTTCCAAATGTACCAAAAACTATCTTAGTCAAAACTGAATTTATTCTGCCACTTATATTTTAACCTCATATTTACCATTCTATGTAATAGAAAGCATTTAAATTCTTCAAGCTATGAAACTCAAAAAATGACAAGTTAAATTTATACTATTTACTAAATTTTCATTGGCTTATCTGCCATGTTATATAGGTTATGGGAAAAATACTGTGGTGAGTTTCTTTTTAAGTCTTTTGGTGCAAATTAATTACTTGGAAAATCTGATTTTTCTGTGATTAAAGTATTCTGCCTTTGAATATGCCACTTTTAGACAATCTTCATTTAATTCTAGGTGAAAAAAATTAAAACTGAGACTAGACAATGTCTATGTTTTGAAAAAATTCCAATATATGAGTGTTAAGGTGTGTTTGGGGGAATTGGCTTCAATTTTTAGTTGAAGATGAAACAAAATTAATAAACCTGACTAAATCCAGCCATTTTGATGGACTAAATCATAATCACTAAGAGTGGCTTCCATTTCTTCTAGGGGAAAAAAATAGTAGTGTTTCTTTAAGAATGTAACATCCTCAGATCCTTAGTGCATCCTATGTAGAGAAGCAGCTTGTCTTCCAGAAGCCATGAATGGCTGACTTGGCTTTCAGCAGTCCCTTTTAATACTGAGTTCCAAAGGAAAGCTTCCAAATCTGCCTTCATATTTTGATTCATGAAACATTTAGTGGCATCAATATGGTATTGCCACTAAAAATACTAACATTCTATTTAATATTTTTCTTTAATTAAAAAGTGAGTATTACAAGAATATGCATTTTTCCCACATGACTCAACATTGTTAGCAATTGATCTTTCTACTATCATCTCTTCCCTACTGTGGAGAGCAAGACCAATAAAATGGCACTGGTCCAGTCAAGATAGCATAAAGTGTATGAAATGAAATGGGATCACTCATGTCAACGAAGATGACTGCCAATCAGCCATGACACATTGGCTTAAGAGGGAAACTATCTAAGTCAAGCTAGACACAGCCAGCAAGGAGACACACCTAAAATAACTGCAGATGTGGTCTTAACAGCTGTGTCTGCAGAGCAGAACTACCCATAGATTCCCCACTTGCCATCAGGAGTGCCAAGACACTTATCAAGAGACCCACAAGGATGGAGTACAACACTCTCAAAGTGTAACTGAGGCAGACTTCAGGCCACTGCTTAGACAGCTGAGCTCTGCACAGCAGAGTGCTGCTCCACACCACACTGATCTCTCTTAGCATCAGCCACTGGAGGCTGTGCCCTGCTGGCCTGAAGACTTTGTCTGCCCTGCTGCCCACCCAGCTCCAAAGATCCTTCCTTGAAAGATGCTGACAACTCCCTTGCCCACTGTGCTAATGGACTAATACATGTGATTCCTTGCTAATAGTTTGATTCCTCTGTGTTATTTTGTGGATTTGTTCTGGACCGCTCATTTATTTTGTCAACAAACAGTGGGCCTTTATCTCACTACAAAATGCACCTCTGTTGAGGGTACTAGTGTGGCCTAGTCAGTGGAGCCTTAAACAAGGACTCTAGAAATAGCTTTTCTGTTCTGATGGCAGTTAATTCAGGAAAACCAGTTTGAGGTCAGTCTCTACCCTGGTTTCCATCTGTGAGATGTGATGTATCATCATTAACCTGGGTATTGCTTAGTTGAATTGCCACAGTATAGGATTTCAAAAAGTAATTGATTGCAAAATTCTGTAGAATGAATGAGGTGTAGAGAAAAATGGGGAAAAAAAATCACTAAATGTCTCCTTGTGGCATAAAAACTTGAGTCATACTGATTCTTTTTCTCCCAGGATAAACTTTAATATGATGAACTCTTAAATAGCAAAACAAAATACATAAATACCAAAACCCAGGAGAAAAGAACAGTTAACTAGAATCTTGCAGCAGTCTTGTCTCGGGAGAGGGTGCTGGTTCTACCTCTGCTATTGACTGTGATAAACATAAGAGTTGGAATCAATAGAAAGACAAGAGAAATACAATGGCAACATATTGAGTTATAGTTTATATATAGCAAAGATATGAAAAAGATAGAAGGTATCATTAAAATCTGAAAACATGCTTAAAATCAGAAAGGGCAAACTAGTTGAAAATGTACTGCAGGAAGCAAATACTCAAACTGAGGATGAGTGTATATCCCTTAATGTCTTGTCATTACTGCAGAAATGAGCTTTTTGAATAAATTAATTTTCTAATATGCTTGTATGTTGGATTACATGGTATATTATTTAGGGCATAAGATTTTAAAGAGGAATAATATGGTAATGCATTTATTATATTTATATGTGAATAAGAAGTTTATAATGTAAAATGAAAATATTAAAATGAGCTACACAAATATGGATAAATTTATAGATTATTTGTTTAGAACTATTAATAGAAGTCAAATTTATAGAACCTTTTTTATTACCACATATTTTACATATGATACTAATCTTGCTTTCCCATGCTTTTAATTTAATGCAAATTATATATAAAAATATATATAATATATATACACATACTTAGACAATGGGATAATAACCAGCAGACAATACATTTAAAATAACTAAAATTACATTTTAAATTTAAGCTTAATTTATCTATTATAAACTATGAATTATTATTTTTAAAATTTAGTAAGTTGTAATATTATTTAGCTTATGTGAATAATAAAAATACTGATATGATAGAAGAACTGATCTATATATTTTTACCAGCAGAATATGAATATTTGGCACAATACCAGCTAACCGAGTTTTGCATTCACTGATAAGTTGGGTTGCCATAGCAAGCCTATAATCACTGAGTTTCTAAGCAACCTAAGACTCCACAGACTTCCAATACTAAGGAGTCCACTGATCTTTCATCATCCTTGAGGGAGAAATATGAAAACTTGTAGTACCATACTCAATGGAGAACTTCTTGATTACTCAGAAAATCAGTGGTCCCTATAAAGTTTCCCCTGTATTGATAGCCATTTAATTAATAATAATAGTCATATTAATATGATACTAATATTCCGGTCCTTGTCTATGTTAAACATTTTCTTTAGTGCCCTATCTTCACAATGAGGCAAAAAACTGCCTTCAGTGCTCCCTTTCAATTCACAAGGCTCAATTTCCAACTATTTAAGATAATCACAACGCAAACAACTAGAACAGGAACAGAAACACAGAAATGGAGATCACATGGATGGTTAGCAACAGGGGAGTGGGAGGAGGAGAGAGGAGGAAAAGGTACAGAGAATAAGTAGTATAGACGGTGGGTAGAAAATAGACAGGGGGAGGGCAAGAATAGTGTGGGAAATGTAGAAGCTAAAGAACTTATGACACATGGACATGAACTAAAGGGGGGGAATGTGGGTGGGAGGTGGTGTGCAGGGTGGAGGGGAATGATGGGGGAGAAATGGAATGACTGTAATAGCATAATCAATAAAATGTATTAAAAATAAAAAAAGATAATCACAATGAAATAAAGTTGAGGCATATAATACTGTTTGTCTCTATAGAACATTATATAGTGATGCAAGTCAAAATAAAATATCATTACTAGAAATGGTCATATGTCACCATAAAATCATTTTGTCTGGAACCTGTAAAATTTTACTTAATTTCAATACCTGATTTTCTATGTCTCCCATGATCATTCTATGTAGCTCATTATTACGAAGAAAAAAACATCATAGGGATGATTTGGAAATTAAAAACTGGCTCCCCTTAATGGTTAATTTTTTAATGTTATTTCCTATATCTATTACACCAAAGATGCTGGAACTCAAGTCAGGTTTACAATATCATGATGGAGTTTTCTAACCTTGCACTAACATAAAGTTGCAAAGTCACCTCTCAAGTAGGTCTCAAAAGCCACCTGTTGGCTAGACCCATTCCAGGAATTCTAGCAGTAAAACCTGCCTGTGTCCTCTTCTGGTTCCTGTTGACTATAAGAAGTATGTGTGGGAGATAGATTCTTCTTTCTTCATGATTGGGAAGACAACCACACTGCCTTACAATCTTAATATAATAGAGTCCAAACCAAAAGCTACATAATGATATTTATTATAATTGCATCTTTAGGTAAAAAGCAACCATCTACAAATTAACTATCTTCCTGAGTATGTTCTTAAGAATAAAAAATAGCTGCACAATGAATTTTCCCTTTTAGTATGGTTTTCTATTAAGATATAATTGTATTGTTGCATGTATGTAAGTGCATGTATGTTGAAGGGTATGGATAATTTCAAATAATCTTGAATACCTTCTTACCACTTACTACTGTAGTTATTACTGACAAGATAATAGTAAAGTTACTACACCTGACCAATTCCTTCCATTTTCTTTTAGATACAAGTTCTCATCTCAAAGCTTGGGACAGAAGGCCTGAAAGTCTACAATATCTCATATACTCTATTTCCTGAGAGAAGAAAAATGCAAGTATAGCTTTAAACGGACAAGAACAAAGCAAAAATCAGATCAAAGAGATTTTAGTATTGCAGGCACAAGTCCTGAGTCCTACATTGTTAGGTAAAATAAGTTTACAATGATTCCATAGGTGTAATTACCAGTTAGAAGTCCGATGAAAAAGCACAAAGCCCCCAATATTAATGCACCTTCAAAAGGCTGGTTGGAAGACAACGGGATAAACACTGATGACTGGTTGTGTTAGCCCCAAGTACTGGGTCAAATCACTGCTGTACATCCATCAGCCCCACCTCCAAGTAGCCAAGAATGGCTATGAAATTTTGATTGGCACTCCGGTGAGGCAGTGGGATTTCTAAAACAAAGCAAACCCTGCAGGCAGTGTTTGCCAAGCTCTCTAGCTTGAAAAGGAGCTGCTCTTCACCCTGGTTCATTCTTTAAAAAAAAAAAAAAAAAAAAAAAAAGAAGGAAACAATTACTCTGTGACGTTTAAAAGAACACAGGAGCAGCTCCCTCTCCAGGGATATCTCTACTTATTTTCTCATAGTAATTCCCCTGACTTTTTTATCCTGTGTCTTAGTTATAGGACTTTGTAGTCCTAGGAGGAAACACATAGCAACATACACATGGGCGTTTAAGATAAGGAACAAAAGCATCAATGAATATTCTAGCTGTGGAAAGATGGAGATCAGAGCAACATTAGGTAGGGCTTTGCAAAATGAACAAGTTGAGATTTACAATAGTTACAACATTCTTTTGCCATATAAGAGAACTAAAACTGGTAATATTTGGTGGGTATACTAATATTATACAACTCACAAGAATGAAAAAACATCAAAACAAAAGTAAGGACACTAAAAACAAGTCAAGCCATTATGGTATATGCTAAATCAGACAAAAAGGATTTTTCCTATATCATTTAAGGTGATACTGTTTGAGGATTCATGTTAATGACATTCATTCTCATACACACACATACTCAAAGAGAATTTCTGATGTGGTCACTGTGTACCCAGAACTCTACCACAAAGAGGAAGAAAGCATTACTTCTGCTGTGAGGTTTTCTGTAATGTACTATAAATGCTTCCACATAAAACACAATGTGTGATTATTAAGTACTTTTAATCTGACTTCTCAATATGAGTAGCTACCTAGTTGTGAATATTCATTCAAGACCTGTCTACTTAGAATATAACTGAAATCTTTCAGTTAGTTCTTCTTTATCTCCTAAAATCTAGAAAATTGCATAATAAATGTAACAATGGTGTTTTCGCAGGTGAAATTAATGGTTTTAAATACTTATGAATTGGCTATAAATATTACTGGCTAACACCTTCCCTTACATCACAGGCTGTAACAATACTTGCCTAAGGTTCAGTTCATAAATGGCCCATTGTCTAGTCCTTGATATCAGGGCATTCCTGGTTGCCTATAACTAAATGATTAGCTGAATTCCATAGTTAGAGTGTGAAGTGTGTGCCTCTGATTAATCCTGCATTTAAGAACTATTGGGACACCTAAAAGGATAGGGAATGGAGACTTCAAGGAGCATACAGAGGAGTTGCTATTCAACTGCTTCAGTCAGAAGCCAGTCAGAGAGGGCTTTTATTGTTCCTGTTTTGAAGAAATCTATAACTCTACTATTATTATTTATTGTAGGTGCCAATATTTACTAAGAGAACCCATGTGGCCAAGCTGGCTTGAATAGTTTAGCAAAACATATTTTCCAGGAGCTCACATACTAGAGATGAAGCTCACACATGGAAACTATTCCACAGAAAGATTCTAGGTAGAAAACCACAAAGCCTCATGGGCTCATAGGACATTCACATTTATTCAGAAATAAGTATAATTTACTCTTAGTTCAAAGAACTTTTACCCATTTTTATGTATGATACATTTTTTTCTTCTTGTTCATGACCTTTATATTGCAGGAATTGAAGGAATCTTAGGAATCAGAAAGTCCTGATCATTTAACAGATGAGGTTTCAGAGATCTAGATAGCTGGAAATTCTTGCTCTACGTTGCCTTGATTGTGACTAAGGAAGAAAAACAAGTCATTCTTCTAGAATGACTTTCTTTCTCTACTTATGTTTCTATTTTTTTTCCAATGATACCCCTTTTAACAGACCCTTTTTTCAGGTTGTGTACTGGTATTAGTTAAAGTATTGTTTTAACTTTTTATGTATACCATTTCTCTTCTTCGTTCTTCTTCAATAATGCTAGTCAATTTAATGTTAAGTTCCTGGATAATTGGAATAATTTACACCTGTTTTTGATTTCCATTTACTGTATCCTGTTACTAAAGTTAATTTTTTAAAACTATTCTGTTAAAATGCTCTTTTGACTTTTCAAATTTTGCTTTATTTTAAATATTTAACTTTTAAAATAATTTAAATTAAATTATTACATGTAAAGATTAAAATATTTCTATTTAATGAATATATTCTGTTTCTTTCCCTTTAAGTGGAACAACTTGAAAAGTTCTAGGAAGGGACAAGAGAGAGGACAAATATTTCTTAACATAACACCATTGGTCAGGTGTCATAAAATTCTTCCCTGTGCCATTATTTAAGTAGATAAAAAATGCTACAATTAGGTATTGTTAGCCACATTTTTATAGAGAATATAAATGATACAGGGGAAATTAGGTAAATGATAAGATTTCCAGAGTTAGTATGAAGTAGGTGATCTTAAATTTATGTATCCAGGTGACAAGTAGTATCAAAGCTTAGTTGGATGACATAAGGGCACACAGTCAAGTATAAGCATTTTCTCACCCACATCAAATCTTTACCTTTTGTCAATATAAATCTCCCAGCAGATGCATTTTGCTTTGCTACTTTGATGTTTTAGAATTATTTCCATTACTTTTATATACAGCTTATAGTTAAAACAACACATTTATTCACACACTTATTTAATACACTATTCCTCCTGGATACCAAGTATTTCTAGGTCCAGAGATTATGAAAATCAATAAAATAAAACCCTAACTTTATGGAATGATGGTCAGAGAGCCATATAGAAAAATATTATAAAATAGCAAAATAAGTAGTATAATGGAAGGTTTATGGTGTAGCAGAAGACCTACAGAGAGGGGAGATTTTAGGAGCGATGATAAGCTTCACAGAAGAATGAACCGATATTCCAGCTCTTTCATTGAGAATAAGTTTGAGATCAATTTCCATGTGTTTCCCAACACAGAGAAGGGTAACAGTAGAGGATAGTTTTCTATATTTAGAAAGACAGTGATTTGTGCCAGAAGGCAGTGGCTTCAAGTAAGAAAGTATAAGGAGTTCCTGAAGCAATGTCAAAATAAGTAAGGTGAGACAAATTTATTACAAATTAGTTGAGTGCCTGCTATATTTGGGAAATATTAGGGAAATATATATATGTATATATGTATACATACACACATACATATACACACATGTATATAGCTATATAGATATATATAGTTTTACATTAGAACTTAATAGCAGTTTATATTAAACTGCCAAAAGTTATAACTTTGCTTGTACAAAAAAACAGAAGTGAGAACTAAAACTTCTGCTTTAAAGCACAAAAATTTTACTTAAAGCTGAAAAAAGAAGAAAAACATACTGAATGAATTTTACAAGTGTCTTTGCTTCGTTATTTGGTAATTTATAGATAAATGTTCATTTAAATTTAGAAAATGAGGGAATATATATTATTATAAAGCCATACCAACTTATTTGAAAATAATAAAGACGAAGGGTGTATACATAATTTGGAAGCGCTTTAATAACTTTTAAATCTAAAACTAGTTAGACTAAATATATCAGACGGTAAATGTTTATGACAGTTACAGATGTCTTTGTTGCATTAAGTAATATAAATTTTTAAAAGATCTTGGTATATTTGTATGTCTCCTATGGATAGTCCTACCATCTTACCCTAAATGTAAGGGGTTAGAAAAGGCATTTACATTCAGGCTTATGGAAACAAGAAACCTGACATTGTATGAATACTCATTCACGATAACATGGAAACCTAAGTAATGTATTCTATGTTTAAAGAAATTAAATGCTGGGGGAAATTTATTTCCATTTGGAAGCCCAGAGGAAAAATATTTTTAAATAAATTTCTTTGTTCCCTATTTTTCACCATAAAACATTATTAAAATATGGCTAGCCTGTATTGTAGGACTGTCTTGGAAGTCAGCTTTTAATAATACTGATTTTCCTCTATTCTCCTTTGTGGCTCTCACTTTAAAAGTCTTTCAACAATTCCAGATCACCCATTTAGGTGCCACCAAAGGATAATGATTTCTAGTCATATTCATTCCCAAGCTCTACTAACCTTAGCCGACGCAGACACAGCTTGACCACAGCCGACTCTGTGTGTAACCCTCGCTCTGGCTTCTGTCAGACAGTTTGTCCTGGAGTTTTTCTCCCACTGCTCTGTTGCTCAACTGGATTAGGTAATAAGAACCAGAGTCCTGCTCTCCTCTGTCGAATACGTAACTTTCAGAGTCCCTGGGGGCAGGGAGGAGACTCTTCTCCTGAACTTCACTGACCTTCAACATTGAAACCCACAAATAAATGTTCAGATATATAGACAACTTCCCACAATAAGACACCAAGGCACATAATTATTTTTAATGTATTTGTAAATACTACTTAAATGGCTATCTTGTGATGCTTCCTCCTTTAGGCTAAGTACAACCAAAGCTATTTTGGGGGAGTACTTTCAAAATTCATTGTGTTTATCTCCAGAATCCCACTAAGGGGCAGGGGCCATGGTCTTGTTGTATGTTGACTGACTCTGAAAATAGTCACATCGCCACTTTTATTCCTTGTAATATCACTAGGTATTTAATTTATAAAATGATAATCTTATCAAAAGCAAACTTTTTTGAAAAACCCAAACTATGTCATGTTATACTAATGGCTAATGCTGAGAGTAGGTAATTATACAGACCAGACATCATTCTAAGAACTTTATGTGGATTATTTAAATTAATCATCATAACAACCATTTGAGGTAAGTATTATTGTTTTCCTAATATTACAAATGACAAAAGTAGCGAAGCACTAGGAGGCAAAAGGACTGGGAGGTTAAGTAAATTATTCAAGGTCAGAGTGCTGAGCTTCAGTTTAATCAGTTGTGATGCTTTTGTCTGCAAGTAACAGAACACTTCAATGAAATCAGTGTAATACATTGGGTAACATATGTCTATTTACCAAACAATAAATATTAAGAAACATTAATATTAAGTATCAGCTTCTAAAATGCTAGCTTTTCTCCAAAGTAGAAAATTTAAAAATTTTTCTCCATTTAAAAATTTTAAAAAATCTTTCTCCATTTAAAAATTTTGGGCTGTCTTGAATAACACAATTATTTGATCAAAATTGCATGTGTGTGTGTATATGTAATCAACTCAAATAAAGATCACAGAAATGCCACAAGATCTCCTATAACCTAGAAGGGTATTTGTCTTTAATGGGAGAAAATGTTACATGTTGAGGCTGCAAAATCAAATCAAAGTTCAAAATAAAAACCAAGTGCAAGTGTCTATCATTCCAGAAAACATAATTGTCCATCCTGACAAGGGGAATATGAAACATAAAATTAACTAATCTAGAATAACTAATCTCGAAAGAAAGATCACAGTTGGAAACTTTGGGAATGGCTGAGCGTTACTGAAATGGAAATGAATTTCACAGTCTCAAACTCAGGAATGAAGAAATGAAATTTTATTTTTCTAAATTTCATTTTTACGCTAAGCCTCCAGTCTGTCTGATCTAGCATATTTCACATATTTAAAGGAAATATTCATTTTTTGTACTTTTCAGTCATTTCAGATTAAAACTCAATTATATTTTTTTCTGAACATGTGTTATATTCAAAGAGGAGATAAGAACACAGAGCAAACCCTTTCGAGACAAGGACAATGGCTTTCCCTTCCCTTCTCCTGACTGTGATCACTTTGCAGATGATGGCTCTCTTTTTCTTAGCTCACTTTCACAAACTTTTGGGCCTTGAGCACAATTTTAGGGCCCCAGGGGCTCTATAAATCTGCTTCTTTTTATTTTTTTTAATTTTTAATATATTTTATTGATTATGTACAGTTGTCCCATTTCTCCTCCATCATTCCCCTCCACCCTGCACACCCTCTCCCACCCACATTCCCCTCTTTAGTTCATGTCCATGTGTCATAAGTTCTTTAGCTTCTACAATTTTCATACTATTCTTGCCCTCCCCCTGTCTATTTTCTACCCACCATTTCTGCTACTTATTCTCTGTACCTTTTCCCCTCTCTCCTCCTCCCACTCCCCTGTCACTAACCCTCCATATGATCTCCATTTCTGTGGCTCTGTTCCTGTTCTAGTTGTTTGCTTTTGCTTCTAAACATAGCTGCCTACACACCACACACAGCCCATTCATTATACTCTACTGCTCTGGGGTCATGATTGGTGCAATGTTTTCTGAAGCTTGTTCTCCCTGAGCAATATCTCTGCTCTGAGATCCTCATACTTTTCCTCTTGGCTGAAAGGCCAAGAAGCTTGCATCAGGAGTGAGTCTACTACAGGCCAGATCACACAGCTCTCTGGGATTCATTTGCATTTATGCTCCTGTTTTCCCACCTCTATCCAAGCTTATGGCCTTTTTATCTATTTTGGGATTATGTCGAGGACAATTGTTTTGGGTTGATCAAAGCTGCTTTCCAAATCTTTAGTAACATAACATCAGTTTCTTTTGTCCAATGAAGTCCTTCCTCAATTTGCAGCTTCCTATCTTGTAGTCCGAAAACAGAATGAAAAGGATGGGAGGGACAAAACCACATGGATTAATACCTCACAATCTCCTTCTATCATATTACAAACACTATAAATTGTGTGAAACAAACACATGACAGAAGTCTAGCTGACAGATTAATGGGGACTGAAATCCTAAGAATATGTTCACAGAACTCTTAGATATTTAATCTTCCCTAGATTAATTGAATATAAATAAGTAGAAGAAAATAAGTTTCTCAGCAAATAAAATTAGGTGCTTACATAAAGGATTTATCAGTGTAACTAGTATGGTTGAAAAAAAGACATGTGAAAAACCTCAGTCTGGTGTGACATGAAGGTTCATATCTACAGGTAAAAGGAAGTACCTCTCAACTCACTTATAGTAGACTTAAATGACAGAGCATAATCTGGCCAAAACATTGAAGAAGGGAATGCAAGATAATTTGAAGTTTTAAAATCATGACCAAGACCTCCAGTTAAACATGGCAAATTGAATACCTTTTTTGCATCTGAAATCTCGTTGAAGTTAAAGTAATAGAATTTCTAAAATTTTGGGACACACGTGTTCTGGCCACAGATTTAAATAAGAGAGGACAGAAAACAAGTCAATATTTAGGAAGCAAATGTACTTATGACAATTGCTCAGTGGATCAAAAAGTGTCAGATTTTAAACATATAAGCCTAGAGCAGAAAGACAATGAGAAACAAAAAGAATCTTGTATATAATCCTAGAGAGGACCATGAACTAGCAGCATGGTGGCAGGGGGCACGAAGTAGATAGGGGAATCAGGGTCTAGCTTGTTTGAAACCCTTTTGAAGACTCAAACCTTAGATCTTCTCCCTATATACTCCGCACAGCCTGCCTGTTCCTTCTTCACCTGTTAAAAGGTGGGGTGTTGGAGGCCCAGCTGGGTGAATGAGCTAGATCCAAGTGGAAATAAGTTTACCTAAAAATGCACATATCAGTATCTTTTTCACTGCTACTTTTAGAACTCTACAAAGCAAGAAAGTACAGGATTGATTTCTGAGTGAACTGACTGGAGCAAGAGAAAAGATTAATTCATACTACTTTTTCATGGAAGTGGGATAATGAAGGAGGACAATGAAGTGGTTGGAACCTTGTCTGATCATTCTAGAGCAGTAATGTCCAATAGAAGTACAACATAAGCTTCATGTTATATATGTATTTGAAATGTCCAGTAGCCACATTAAAAACATAAATAAATAATTGATATTAAATTTATTTTTAATTAATTTCTTTTTTAAAGTTTTGTTTATTTTTAGAGAGAAGGGAAAGGAGGGAGAAAAAGAGGGAGAGAAACATCAATGTGTGGTTGCCTCTCATGGGCCTCCTACTGGGGATCTGGCCTGCAACCCAGACATGTGCCCTGACTGAGAATTGAACCTGCAACACTTTGGTTCACAGGCTGGCACTCAGTCCACTGAGCCACACCAGCCAGGGCTGATATTAAATTTAATATTCTATATTCTTTAGTCCAATATCATAAAAACTATAATTTCAACCAATATAAAATTATTAATAAGATGTTTTACTTTTTTGTATAAAGCCTTAGAAGTCTGGTTTTTATTTCATGTTTAAAGCTCATCTCAATTTGGACTTAGTTCATTTCAAGTTCTCAGTAGCAACCTATGGCAGTGGCTCCACATTGGACAGTGCAGCTTTAGAATGAGATTTTATTTTCTGACCACAGCATTAAATAGGCAATCACCAGACATTTCAGGAACACTTCTGACATGCAAGACAAAATTTAGAAATAAATAGGCAAAAAATAAGAATGCATATAAGGAAAGGGACTAAAAATACACTAAATATTTTTGTGACTAATGTTTTCTGACAACTAAGAGAAGATATTGCATTCACGACGCTAGAGAAACAGAAACCCATGAAGTATTTAAAATGTTAAAAGTGACTGTAGAAGCAACACAGTCAGCAGAACAGTTGGGTGGGCTGTCAGAGCAGCAGCATCTCAGCACAGGGGAGCCGTGACAGCAACACAGGCTCTTAGAACCAATCCAACATCCTGTGATGGGATTTGCATAGAGCACACAGTAAAAACCAGAACAAAATGGGGAAGTAAGAATCTATTCATGCACTCTATGTATGAATATTTTCTAGAATTGAGGGATATAAGTTGCCAGAGTTCAAGATGCCACCGAGCTACAGCACAATGAATTACAAAGGCCACAGGCCATGGCCTACCTGCCTGTCTTTAGAAAATTAGAATATCAAGAATAAACAGAAAATCTTAAAAGTCTCTGGTTGGCTTGTGAGAAAGTCTCATATAAATCAGAAAATAAAAAGAAAAAACAAATTTTGATAGCAACACTGGGAATTTAGAAAATTAAATGAGCAATCTTTCCAAATATCTGAGGGGAATTGATTTCCAGCAATTTTTCTATGTACAAAAAATATTTTAAGAATGAGGATAAAGACATATTAATATATACAAGTTCCCAAATTTTACCTCTATTTTTACCCTTTCTTAGGAAGCTTAAGGAAGTCTCAGAATACAAACTCCAGTAAAACAAGGAAGTAAACCAATAAATGAGAGCACAGATAATTGAGGACATAGCTGATCTGATAACTAAAGGGAATTTCCAGGAAGAAATTGAAAGAAAGTTTCAGGGTAACAAACATGTCATGGACCTAGTAAACAAACCACTTAGTACTGGATCAGGAGGACAGAGGACTTAAGGAAGCAATTATCACCCCAGGAAAAAAAATAAATTTTACCAGAAACAAAGCATTCGTTATATACTTCTTGGTTCTGCTGTTCTGAAAATTTATAATAATAATGTAAACACTCAATAATATCAAAAAATAATGATGTTGATTGAGTTTGGAAAAGAAAAACATTGAGGAGATGGTAGGTAAAATGGGTAAAGTGGTATTGCTGTGGAACTATAAAAACCAGATGCTTTCTCCCACAACGATAAAAGGCTAATGTGTAAAATAAAACAATTAAAAAAAAATCAAGGAATAGCACTATAAGCATGTTATCTAGAATTCGTTCAAAGTGTTTTCTCCTTGAAATGGAAATTTGATCAAAAGAATTTCATTTCATGGGAATGGGGGAAGGTGGGAAAAATAAGGCAATTATCTTTAAATTTTCATTAAACTTTAAAGCACTATTTGACTTTTTCAAATAACCCTTGATGACCCTTCCCCTTTTTCCTCATTATCCCCTCCCATCTTTCCTCTGGTTACTGTTAGCATGTTCTTTATTTCAGTGTCTCTGGTTATATTTTGCTTGCTTGTTTGTTGTGTTGATTAGGTTCCATTTATAGGTGAGAACATATGGTATTTGTCTTTCACCACCTGGCTTATTTCACTTAGCATAATGCTCTCCAGATCCATCCATGCTATTTTGAAGAATAGGAGGTTCTTCTTTCTTTCTGCTGTGTAGTATTCCATTGTGTGAATGTACTCTAGTTTTTTTAATATTAAAATACATTTTAAAACAAGATTTTATTTGTATTCAGCTCTGCTCAATAACTGCTTATCAATCCTTTACTTTTCCCCCCTATTTTGTGACTCTCACCTTTATTCATGATTTTGCTGAAATGTCTTCATTTTCTAAAGCATTTCCCTAGAAACCTATCTTCTCAGGTACAGTTTTGTTTTCTACTTTTCTGAAAATATTGAGGCCATCCACTCTATAATCTCAAAATCTCTGCATAAATATAATGCTTGCTTAACCCAGTCACTATAATCCCTCACCTGCAAATCCTCAGCTTTTATGAAGATATTTTCATGGATAGTTGTTCAAATTGATGTTTCCAGGAGAAGATGGGTGCTAGAAATTTCCAGAACTGCCATTTTGCTGACATAATTCCTGTTTAGTCTAAACATTTTATTAAAGTTTTTATAAACAGTTGTTATATAATTCTGTATACCAGAAAATCAGCCCACAAACATTTACATCTTTTTTGGTAATTTTACTGAGATATCATAGCCAGTTGCTTACCAGCTCCCTTTCAGCTGCAATGTAAATCTAGAACACATTCCCCTTTTAAAATTATCTTCATCAATATTTTTAAAAACATACTTGGGGAATTTCAGTGTAATAGTATTTACAAAAGAAAGGAAATAGATTCAAATAATAGATGATCAAGTAAACTTAGATTGGAAGATTATTTATAGATTATCTGCTACAACTTCCCATTTTAGCCAAGAAGCAGAGATGACATTAAAAGTTCTTAATGTCACAGGTAGTAAGAGAACAGGGACCAAATTCATGTCTCCTCATTCTGAAATCTGAGAGGGATTTTAACGATCAGTTAATCTAAATAATTTAATTTTTAGATGAGGAAGCAGAGTTCCAAATTGTTCATATACAGTTTGGCTTTGTGGAATTCTAAATACTAGAACTCACAAGCTTAGTGGAAGCCTGCAGGGTGTGCCTTACAAACCCAGAGAGCAGTCACTATACCAGGAGGTCTGAATATAAAAATTCCCAACTAAAAGTGGGTCATTGTGGGTAGTCAAGTCTTAGGCCTGTCCCTTCCTCAGCAAAGGCCAATATTTCACTTTGAAATTGTATATTACCTTTGTGCATCTTAGATAACATACCTTTGAAATAGAGTAATCTTTTCCAGAGCACAAGGTCACATTGTTATCTTCTTGGGTCATTATTCTTGCCCACATACCATCTCTACATGTTACAAATGGTCATTAGCAACTACCCACTACCCACCAATGTAAAAGAAGTATGTACCTATTGGTTTTATTTTTTTATCCAGTCTCAGGGATTTCCTCACTTTGCTTTCTCCCATCCCCATAAACTACCACCAATGAATGGTTATGTAACTCTCCTTATGGCTCCTCCTTAGATTGTAATGTATAAAGTAAGCTACAAAACTACCATTCTTTATTTTCTATAAGATAAAGTTTATTTAGAACGTCACAGAGGTAGGAAAAGTGAGCCAGCTAAACGCAGGCTCAGGAAACACATTACACAGGGGAAAAAGGGCCCTTGGAGTGTAAGAAAAGTAAAGGTAACATGCCAGGGAGAGTAAAAAGGGTGAGGGGAGGTGCAGGCTTGCTGTGTTCACCAAATTAACATTCTTTTGAGCATTCTGTTGAGATTTTGTGTCATAGCAATCATCATCAGTTTGGCTCAAATCAACTCTTGTAAGACTTTTTCTTTGGCAGGTCATTCTTTTGTCAACAGTTTTAAAAATCTTAACCATAAGCTAATTTGCATCCATTTTATAGATGGGGAAACAGACATAGAGAGGTTAATAATTTACTCAAGGTCACAAAACTAATACATAGCACCTAAATTCAAATCCATCCAATGCTATATAGCCTATAATTTCTACATTTGGGAATTGCTATCAGGAAAACTACAAGAGTTTTCATGAAGCGCTCTCTCTTTCTCTCTCGGAGGCATAGAAATTATAAAGAGAAGAAGTAAAGACAATTCTAAGTTTTGGGCTAGAAGGGAGAAAAGATGTTCAAAAACTCATTTATTCATTTAAACACTTACTAACCATTGACTATATCCAGACTTTGAGCTTGGCACTAGGATAAAAAGGTAAGTAAAATGTAGTCTTTAATAAGTTTTGGTTTTATTGAGAGAAGATAGACTATAAGATAATGCAAGGGCTTCAATGGATAGACACTTTCTAATCAAACAACAGGGAGGATGTTCATACAACCAGAAAAACAGCATGCATAAATGCAACAGCAGGAGGAAATAATATATTTGGAAAATCACAAGAATTATTTTTAGGAAAGTAGCAAAGAGTGAGGAAAAAGGCTAGAAACCAGATTTTGAAGCCCTTTGCATGATATTCTAAAAAGCTTAAATGTATTCCGTAAGCACAATAGAATCATTAAGTAATTTAAGTAGAGGAAGTGGTGGGATAAGAGTTTTCACTTTTAAAGGGTCATTTTAAAAACTGTAAATTGGGATAAAAGTCAACATAGAAGACTAATAAAATAATATGGAAAGACATAAGGTTTTGACCCAAAACTTACATTTTGTCTAATGAAGAAAAGGTAGGCTTATTCTGGAGAGAGCTTTGATTAGTGGGAAAGCACTTGTGTTTTATGGCTGCAGTCATGGCCAAGAGGCTATGAAACTGAGAAGCAAGCCCTAGAGTCATTCTCATGAGTGGGAGAAATACTCTTGCTAAACTTTTTTTATGGCACTCTGAAACATAACAGCAGGGATAGAAAGAGGAAAGGTGATGAAACCTGAATAAGAACAGAAGCAATAGTCCCAGTAAAAGCAGAGATAAAACATTAGAGACCAAAGGAAAAGATGGGGGGCTCTCAGCTCTTCTTTTATACTGGTTCTGGTTGAAGTGACAACTCTAGTATAAAGGTAACAAATAGTAGATCAGACAGCAAGGGCACTCACAGACAGCAGGTAATATGGGGAAGTATTGAATCTCCTAACTTCCCATTCTCCCCACTTGTCATTCCAGGCTCAGGTTTGGCTTCCCAGGTAGTGCAGAATCAGGGCACTCCCATGTCATAGCGTTCGAGCAAAGACAAAGGGGGTAAGGAGAGGGAACAAAGACAGGACTGCACTGCTATTGCTCCATAAATGAAGACTGATCATTAGACTTATTGGGCTGGCCAAAAAGTTCATTTGGCTTTTTTTTTTTCATAAGATGGCTCTAATAGCATTTAGCTGTCTTTAACTTCACTGGAAACAATTTTGTTAGATTGTATTGTGACAGCTGTCATATCAACATGTATTAAAAAAAGGCATCAAAATTAGTGAATTTTTTGTGGCCATCTTAACATTGAAGATGGAATAAAATACGCAACATTTTTGTCATATTATGCTTTATTTCAAGAAAGGTAAAACTGCAGCTGAAACTGTGACTGATCAAACATGTCAAAAGTGGTTGCAAAGTTTCGTGCTGGAGATTTGTTGCAGAATGATGGTGATCCATGGTTGGACAGACCAGTTGAAGTTGAAAGCAGTCAAATTGAGACATTAATTAAGAACAATCAATATTATACCACTCAAGAGATAAAGGACATATTCAAAATATTCAAATCACTAAAGTTATTAGTAAAAGTGAAAAATGTGTCTTATTTTACAGAAAAAACTAAACGGACTTCTTGGCCAACCCAATACTTAGTCACTGGATTAAGTAACTGGATTCAGTTAAAGAATGACCTTTTCAGGAAGAAGCAATGAAAGAAATGACTATATGAACCTGCCTTTTGGTGAGCACATTTATAATGTATCTTGTCCAGCCAGCAAGTGTCTAAAACATAAATGTATTATGACAGTTTAAAGAGATATAGAACAAAGAGAGAAAGAGAATCTAAGCCTAACACCAGCAGAAAACAAGGAGACACGCCAAGAAATAATCTGGGTAGTTTTTATAATTAAAAACAATCACCACTGAGAAGTGGCCACTGTTTACCTTTACAGCTTATATGCTCTGGCGAAACACAGAATAGATGTAAGAAAAAAGAGAGAAAGCTGCTCTTTATTCTGACATAAATCATACAACTCTTTCAAAAATATATGTGATGTGTAAAGACTTCTCAGAAACATACAAGTACAGGAAATATTTCAGGTAAGAAAACTGATTGATCATAATCCTCTTTTATTTCTCTCACACGTAGGTTCCTGCTGCTAAACTGGGCATGCTAAGTACTCTTCACCATCACAAAAAGTGGTAATGAATGCTCATCTGTAGCAAATTTTCACACAGTAATGTTAAAGAATATACCACATATCATAACCAAAAGTACATTATGCAATTTTTACCCTAAATAAAGTTAAGAATGAACTCCAAGAATGCTAACTTCCCAAATAACTGATGGTTATTTTAATAGTATTCACATTATTCTCCTGTTATTACTGTTAACAAGGAATGAAGTCAGTTATCAGGATTCTACTATACTTTAACTCTTGAATTATTCAGATTGAAAGATCCAAGGTGCTGCCTTTGGCTGTAAAGACTTGAATAAAACCACAGCCATGGTGCCTATCTATAATGTAAAAAGATTTAAGCCCTGTTGTTCAATTAAAAGTTAAAATGTTTAACTGAAATTTAACTTCTCTATTTTAGTTTCTTCTTCAGTAAATTACTGTTCTTGGCTCCCATAATACAAAACTACATATTTTTCTAGAAAATAGGAAAGATAAAATACGATCATGCAAAAGGGTAAGCCTTAAGGAGGAAGTAAAAAAAAAATGACCTTTTTTAAGATCATATCTTCAAGAGTAAGTAACTACAGGGCAAACTCTATGAAGTTCAGCCAAAATAACTTCCCCTTATTGGCAAGATAATGTGATAAAACAGAGGTGGTAAACAAATCACTCTTTCTCTCTTTTGCCCTGGCTGGTGTGGCTCAGTGGATTGAATGCCAGTGTGCAAACCAAAGGGTTGCAGGTTTGATTCCCAGTCAGGAACATGCCTGGGTTACAGACCAGGACCCCAATAGGCAGTGCATGAGAGGCAACCACACACTGATGCTTCTCTCCCTCTCTTTCTCCCTTCCCCTCTCTCTAAAAATAAATAAATAAATAATTTTAAACATCATTCTCTCTTTTATACTGCCTTTATTATATTTAAGACCAAAGAAAGAAACAATAATAGTGCAACTTAAACTTACATATGGAACTGAAACCTTGGATTTATTATGTAGCTCTTGTTTAAAAAGCATTTATGTATAAATCAAAGAAAGTAGCATATATAACAACATTCAAAGTGTCTGAAATATTATATTATAGAAAGATTTTTTTCTATGTATGATTTACTAAATCAAGCTTAATTTATGGTTTTATCTCATTTCCTTTACAGACTTATAACAAGTTATAAAGTGAATTATAAGCATGGGACATATGTTAATATTTCTAGTCACTTTAACTTCATACAATAAAGAAATATTGAATTATTATTCAATCATGAACTTGAATTACTTACTAGATCTTGTTTTCTTTAAATGAAGCTTAAGATAATGGTAGTCTATTACCAAAGGTGAGATTATTCCATTTATCCCCTATATCTAGGAAGCATCAAGAATATCTAAGTAAAAAGTTTTGCATATATTTTTTACTATATTTATATAATTTCAACTTAGATCCATATATCCAGAAATATGTTGATTTATAGTCATTTCCAATTAAAAGTATCTTGACAATCTCTCATTGGAGATTATTAGATCTTTATGTAATAATAGAAAGAGCCCTTAATTCACATGTTACTTTCACTAACTAAAATTAAAATTTTATTCTATATATTTTATATCTACCAATAGTATATATTTCTTCATTTATATAATAAATTAGTTTTTATGGTATAAGGGCACAAAAGCTTATTAAATCCCTAAACAACGTGTGTACTGTATAGTTATTATATACAGATTAATCTCCTGTTGTGTTTCTTACTGGCCATCAAATTACTAGCATAAGAGGAATGAGACTTTTGTTTTAAAATACTCAGTGTGTCCAGTGTACCATAGGTTTTGGGTAGAAGGTTACAAAGAAATCTATTAGAATCTTACCATCAAAGTAGTGGAAAGTGGATTTCATGAAAGTAGGTTTAATTACTGAAATAACTTTTTTCCCCATGAGAAAGAGAAAACAGCCCCTGATATTCAGGGCTTGGCCTGGTACTATCTGCTAGTTTTATTGTTTCAGAAACTGGCCTGGCGGTCACGGTCAGGCCTGGGTTTCCTCTCGGTGAGCATAAACAATTTCACAGAGCATCAGCACTACACAAGGCCATGTGATCGTGATGGATCAAGACAAAAACACAGTGCTCTGTAATCCTGTTTGAACACAGACAAATTATGAACTTTGTCTAAACCAACGGTTCCACACATTTTTGGCTATTCTCATGCACACCTACTTTTTAAGTACTGTTCTAAATCTAGTCCAATTTAAACAGCTGCTAAAACTGAGCTGTGTGCTAAAGATAAAACTTCCCATTCCCCAGTTTCCAGCATTCACTTACCAGTTTCCGTTTTCCAAAAGAAAGAAGGCTTTAAAACTAGATTAGACTCTGAGTTTGGCTCATCTATCCTAGTGCATGTCCTTCCCTAATCTTATCTTGTCCTCAACCCTTTGCCTACATAGCGAGCACCTGCTGGGCAGTCATGCCAGCAACTTTATGCAGCATCTCCCTTCACCACCAGATCACAACCCAGAAGATATGCTAACTCTCACTACAGTCTTTTTACTGGTTCTAACACTGGTTCATTTCCCCAGTCAAACTCTCTCTCATTCTTCAGTTTTTCAGATTACTTTTGAAGCTACTTTTTAAAAATCATACTCATAGTTTGAATTATTAACTTTGTTTTGTATTTATGCTTTTATTTCTCATTAGTACTGCAAATGTTTCCTTAATCTGTAGCCCTTGCCAGAGTAAAGTTAAATAAATTCCTTAAGCATTCTTAGTCTGAAAGTTTAATTGGGATAAAAGGACAGAATCAATAAAATGAGAACCTGATGCTTCCTTTGAAGTGACTCACAGCTCAACTAGGAAGATAGATTCATAAAGTTATAAAATATTGGGGCACCTCCGCTAAAGTGAGCAGAGACAACGCTGGGTCAGGAAAGGAGGTGGAAAGGCGGCTGGGGGAGGAAGTAATAGCTTACTTGAGAATTATAAATACAGCCCCATTTCAGAGGAAAAGCTTTCAGGTTTTCACTATTGCGTATATTACCTGAGTATCATAAACAGCTTTTTCTATGTCGAGGTACTTTCCTTCTATAAATATTCTATTGTGTATTAATTATAAATGGATATTGGATCTTATTAAATGTTTTTTATGCATCTGTTGATAAGGTCATATGATTTTTATCCCTTTGTTTTGTTAATGTGGTGTATTACATCAATTTATTTACATATGTTGAATCATCCTTGTGTCCCCGGAATGAATCCCACATGATTGTGATGTATTTTTTAATTTTTCTTTTTGATTTGTTAGCATTTTTTTAGAATTTTTGCATCCATATTCATTAGAAATATTGGTCTATAGTTTTCTTTTTTGTGTTATTCTTGCCAGGTTTTGGTATCATGCTTACGTTGGCCTCATAAAATGTGTTAGGAAGTATTGCCTGCTCTTCAGTTTTTTTAGGAAGAGTTTAGGAAGGACAGGTATCAAATCTTTGAATGTCTATTAGAATTCAGAGTGAAGCCATCTGGTCCTGGATTTTTATTTTTAGGGAGGTTTTTGATGCTTGTCTCAATTTCCTCACCATTGATCGGTCTGTTTAGATTTTCTTTACTTTTTTTTTTTTTTTTTTTTTTGCAACTTCTTAATCTCTTATCAAAGACATTTATTTGTATTTCTTACAGAAACTATAAGTGGTAGGTAATTGATGGCACTAGGTAACTTGTCCAGACATGAAAGAAGGTGTTATCAGTAAATGCCTTTTTGAAGCATCTTCTGTCACCATTTCAAGATAGGCCTGCTCAGCAAAATCCAATGCTATTCCTTCAGTTACTTTATGAATATAGATTTTCCAACCTTTCATGATTCATATATTTCTAGGAAGTTATCCATTTCTTCTAGGTTATTGAATTTGGTTGCATATGGTCTTTTATAGTATTCTAGAATGATTCTTTGTATTTCTGTGATGTGTGATAACTTTTCTTTCATTTCTGACTTTGTTTATATAAATATCTTCTCTTTTTTCCTTAGTGAGTCTAGCCAGAGGTTTGTCAATTTTATTAACCTGTTCAAAGAACTAGCTCTGAGCTGTATTAATTGTTTGCACACAATGCAATATAACAGAACATGTATCATAGAAATGTATACTTGAAACCTATATAATAGTATTAACCATTGTAACCCCAATAAATTTGAATTTTGAAAAAGTTTTAAAAAATATAGGTCTGGGTAAAGTGAACAAAGGCATTCCCCCCAAAATATAATTCTGTAAGAAAACATACAACTTGGGAAATATAGGTATTTTGGTAAGGCTTTGGTGCAGTGTATGAGCTGTGGAAAGACAAGACAGGGCACTGGAGAGGCAGGCACAAATGACATAGTAAAGACTTAATATGATGCCTAGTGTATGAGAGACTGAGGCTTGTGCTTGAATACCTAGAAATTCTTTTCAAGAATGCATTTTGAAAGCAATATAGGGCTACTCAAAGGTGTTTAAGGAAGGAGTGCATTATAAAATTTGGGTTTAGGAAGATGTCTCTGGCATAATGTGGAGAATATAGTGGAGGAAAGGCCAGAGGAAATCTTTAGAAATAATCTAGGCAAGAAAGTACATAGTCTGAATTAAGGCAGTGGCTAGGGAGGAAGAAGTTGGGAAAGATTTCAGAAATATGTAGTGGTGAGGGGGGTATGATTTAGAAGGTAGTGAGAATAGCTAAGTCTCACTGCAAGTAATTAGCTGGGCAGTGAGAAATACAAATCAAGAATGCATCCTGGCTTTCAGACTGAAGTAAATCCCTAACACTGAGATTTATTTAAGCAATTTTAATAAACTAAAATGCAAATGTAATTGAAAACGGGGGATATAATTCAGCCCTTTACTATCTCATAACAAAATCTGATCTATGTTTTATTTTGTAGAGATCAACAATCAAAACACATCTGTACTGAAAATGCAGAAAAACTGAAATCTTAATACATTGCTGGTAAGAATTAAAATTGTGCAGTCTGTGGAAGAAAAATTGGTGGTTCCTCAAAAAGTTGAATATGGAATCACCATATGACATAGCAACTGCAGTCACACAGAATTGAACACAAACTTGAATACAAACGATCACATGAGTACTATTCACAATGGCCAAAAGGTAAATACAACCCAAGGGTCCATTAAGGGATGAATGGATAAAGAAATTATGGTCTAACTATATAATGGAATATTTTTCAGCTATACAAAGGAATTAAGTACTGTTTCATGCTACAACATGAACGAACCTTGAAAATGTTATATTTTAAGTTAAAGATGCCAGGGATGAAGGACCACATATTGTGTGATCCCACTTATATGCAATGTCCAGAGCAAGGGAATGTATATAGAAAGTGGATTGGTGGTTGCCAGGGTTGGGGCATGGGGAAGAATAGACAGTGACTGCCAGGGTTTCCATCTGGAGCTATGAAAGCACTCAGGAATTAGAATTGTTGCATCACGTTGTGGATACACTGGAAGTCACTGAATTGTAAAACTTTGGAATGGTTAAAATAGCAAGTTTTGTGTTATGTAAATTTTATATCAATAAAAACAATAAATACATAAAAAAGGTAGAAAATTGGAGAAATAGTAGCACTAGATTTGGGAGTGGGGTCAGTTAGTTCCAGCTGGCATTTTCACTAATGAGTGGCAGCATCCCCAACTAGTTTCTTAATCTGAGTCTGTTCACACATTCTTAAAAAGAGAATAACACTACCCACATTAAATTTATAATAATAATAATAATAATAATAATAATAATAATAGTCAACCCTTTTATAGTACTTATTATGTGGAGGGCACTTGTATAGTTTATATATAATGACTTGCTTATTTTGAACAATTACTCTATGAAGTAGATACTTTTTATTATCTCTATTTTACAGATATGGAAGCACAGGAACAGAGAGATTAACTAACTTGCCTAAAGTCACAGAGCTGGGAAGTAACAGCTCCAAGTTTCAAACCTATTGAGTCTGGCTACAGGTATATGCATAACTCATAACTCATAGACACAGACAGCAGTGTGGGGATGACCAGCGGGAAGAGGGGGTGGGATGGATGGAGGTGGGCAGTGGGGTGGAGAACAGGGACATCAGTGATAGTGTGAATGATAAACTAATACAAAAATAAAATAAACAATGAAAAAAATAAAGTGACTTGCCTATGGCCACTAAGGCTTTAAAATCTGAAAAAAAAAAAAACAGTAGAAAATGTACCTCAACCAATAATTTACAATGCTTCTTATTAAATACTACACACTTTGCATAATGATTATCAGAGTGCCTTGCAGGGACCTGGTAGGTGTTAAAGAGCTGTTATAATTACTTAACCCATCCATTTATTTAAAAAGTATTTACAGAGTACATGTATGTGCACTGAACACTAGGATCAATTCAAGCATCGTAAGAGGCATACCTATCTTGGGGATATTTATAATTCAGTTTTGTACATAAAAGGCATGTCATGAACCAGAACACAGTGACAAGGTTATGCATTGAAAGAGTTTAGATCATTTCAACTCAAGATGTGGACCATCCACATCTGGAAGGTGACCAGCAGGCACACAGATATGTGAGTCTGAAACTCCGGGAAGAGATTAGGGCCATGAGATGTAGCTTTGGATCTGTTCAACACATAGATTATAGGTGAAGACATAAAAAATAGGAAAGATCTCTTAGTAGGTGTCGATGGGGAGGGAGACACAGAAAGACTTCAAAAAGGGAAACTTGGAGGATGACTATTTAATGGTTAGGCAAGCATATAAAAGCTCACTTAAATTCTATGCACCTAATAGTATTCACTTGTAAAAATTCATAGATCTTAGTTTGAGTATTCTAACTATTTCCACTTCTAATATTTACAGCTTTTATTATGAATATATGTTGATGTTGTGAGAGCAGCTTAAATAGAGTTCCAGCCTTAAACCTCAGAAAACAGTAACAACAACAACAACAAAAAAACCCCTGCTTCATAGCTGTTGCTTTGCCATGGTAAATAATTATTAGTTTTCTTTTTTCACAAAAGACCATTCAGATTGTGTCAATTGCTTTTATTTATCTACATGATTTCAGTTTAAGACATGCTCCTGCTGTTACTATGTACAGAAGTTCTGCATGGGGGATTTTAGAGGGAAAACAAAATGGTGTCTTTAACACTCAAGAGGAATATTAATGGGATAGAGAAGATAGTGCTAATAATTATAGTAAGCTTTCTTTCAGTTTGCCTTACACACTAGGATTTCCTTTATTTCTTGACTAATCTTGCTTTTCCTGACTACACGCGGTAAAGCAGAGCATTTTTGTGGACTGTTACAAAAGGACTGCGATATGAGGATGCTACACACAGAGGCGTGGGAGACTAAAGGTGAAGAAACCTTCCAGAGGGTCTCAGTGAAGTCAGGAAGGAATTCTGACCAAGGGATTGGGAAAGACAACAGGTGATGACTGCACCTCTATGGTTTGCCAGCCATCACCTCTACCCTCAGAAAAGTTTTGGGGCATGTGTGACGAGCCTAGCAAAGAACAATACTACCCATGCCATTGTCCCCCATAAAGTTAGAAGTGGCGAAATCACAACCCACACCTGGCCGTAAGGTTAGTATCATTTGAAGATGACCACTAGACCCAGAGTGGAACTGACTGAGTAAAGAATTTTCCTCTAGCTTTATCCAAAACTTGGTACACTCAGTGAAGATATCTAAGATAGTGAACACAGAAGCAAGCACATTTAAGCTTGGCACATGGATTCGGGAAAAGGATTGGGACTTCAGAGGAGTTAGGTGAAATAAATGAGCTTCTTGTGCTGACTCACTGAGAAATTATCAGTGTTTCTAAGTTTAAATACTTGGTGTAAATTGAATTACAGAATATTTCTCTATTAAATGTCATTATTGATTTTAATAGCTGATCTTCCCTACATCACACAAAAACAAACAACTAAACACTTGGGAAGGATGGGGTGGTGTTAAAGATGGTAACACTCCATAAAACTACCTACCTGAGGATTCTCACATGAAAACCCTTGAACTCTACAGGTTTGAACTGTATGGGTCCACTTATACATAAATCATTTTCAATAAATACTCATACTGTTTTTTCTTCTTCAGTACACACTTGGGAATCCACAGATACAGAGGGCTATCTGTATGTATTGATCTGCATCATGTCATGTAGGAGACTTAAGAATCCATGGATTTTGGTATCTGTGGGGGTGTTGGAACCAATCCCCCTTGGGCATGGAGGAACAACTTAAGTTTTGAGGCAGTTAAAAGTTATATGCAAGTTTTCAACTCAACAGGGGGTGGATATCCCTAACTTTCATGTTGTTCAAGGGTCAACTGTAGATGTGTCTTTTTGAATATTTCAATAAGAATGCTAAGAACAAGAGATTCAAGAAATAGATTTTTAAATTGTTAAAATGATGAAAAACGTTTAAAATTTTAGTTATAGTCCTTAGTGGTAGGTGAACATTTTAGGTTAAAAAAGATTTACACATCATATTTTTGAATAAATGAATAAAATCTCCCTACTGAGTGTTTAATATGTGCCAGACATTGGGCATTGTTGACACTAAGTTGCAAATGATCCCTGTCTTTCTGGAGTTACCAGCCCAGTGGCAGGTGCCAACTCGACGTGATAGCAAAGTTCTGTGCACAGAGCCCTTATCACAACTTGTATTCTCTTGCATTGTAATTGCCCATCTACGTGTCTGCTTAAATGTAACTTTTGACCAAGCAACTCTTTAAAAGGGTAGGGCTCCTAGAAACTAGAGGTTTCCATAGAAACCAGAGGTCTTCCCCTTACAAAACCAATCTAAAATTTAGATTAGTGTTTGTTCCTCATTTCAGACAAGACAGTTCAGCAAAATTAATTTACATAACTATCAAACCTAAGTTTAGGATGTATACTACTTTAAGTTATTTTATTCCATGTGCTGTATGTTACATAGCATGTTAAGAGTAAATTATGTATTTAGAACCATCATGGCAAGCAGCTAAGAGGGGGCAAGGGAAGCAGCTCTGTCATTGTTACTAGTCTGGCCAATTTTCTCCAGGAGGTTGATGGTTCATTAAGGGTTCTGTTTGTATGTGGTGATGGGGAACATGTCCACAAAATTCAACCTACGCTATGTTTTTTATCATTTATAAAGTTAATCAATTTTATTTTTAACTTTCAAAAGGTTTTATTCTATATAAAGAAAATTTAAAACAACCACCTGTGAAAGTTTCTGGATTCTAATAAAAGTTCAGCACAATCTTGTTTCTAACAATAGACGAGGGCATGATGTATAATAAGTGCACATAACTATTTTTAAACAAATGTGTTAATGAATAAATGAATCTGAATGAGAGTGACTCCATCATGTATTCAGTCAAAAACTAGTGGGTTTTTTTTCTTTGCTGTTTTAGGGTTAACATTTATATTTAGAAGATTAGATAAGAACATTTCTCAAAAAGATCCTGCTTCTTTTATAAAAACCTATGTGTGCTGTGAACAGACACTCTCCTTAGGGTCTCTGCTATGGGACCACAAGACTGAAGGAACTAACTCGTATCATTTCTAACACTTCCTAGAATGAGGCCAAAAGTAATGCCTTATAATGGCATCTGTTACATTTCAAATAGAGTAATAATACATTTCCAGCATAGAATAAAATGAGCCTCCAGTTAAAGTTCTATTACACTGTGTTCTTAATTTTTAAAAACATGACATGATTATTGATAGCTTTATTTCCTAAAATTAAAATGAGAGAAATATAAGATTTATATTTAGAAGATTAAATGAGAAGAAAACAACATCAACTGAAGATGAAACTAATCTTAAAAAAACACTGTCCTTATTCCAGTTTTAAACTTCACAAGCACGAAAGGGCAAACAATGCTTTTCTATTTGAGCACACTCTGGAATCCTTGGTGAATGTAGCCAAGCTCTCTGCTATGTCCCCTCCATTTGCCTGCCAATTTTCTGTCATTTCCTCCTTCAGATGATAAGGTTTGTGTGACAAAGTTCTCTGGGTATATTTCAAAACATCTTAAACTATTTAACATTGTACCACCAAGCGCCTATTTTAAAGTGTTATTCATTCTCCACAAGACTAAATTTGTCAGAAGGGCACAAGCAGCATTCACCTTAGCCTTCTCCATAAAGAAATGGCTAGAAAGCTCATCATATGGAAAGAAGCAATGGCATACTAATTGTTCTTTGTAAAAGAAAATGAGTTTCCAGTGGCTTAGCCAATTTTTGTAGTTTGACATACAACCAACAAAACAATAAAACTAATTATTTACTATATTTCTTTTTATATTCTCCATGCACTTTTGCTAGTTTTAGACAATTTCCTTTTCCTGATAAACAATTCATTGTGAGCTGAGAGAATCACTTTGGATTAGGCATTTTTTTTTTTTTTTCAGGATTCCAGAAACCTGATATGGAAACACAGTCACTCCTGCTCTTCTGGTACCTCCCTGCTCCTCATTCCAGATCATTCCTTTTAGGTGGTAGTAAAGCGGTGACGCACTTTACAATTTATATCCAAAAAGCAATAAAAAAAACATAGGCAAGTGACAATAAAAAACATTTCCCCTTTTCATTCATTTTAAAGCATTTCTTTTTCATTTCATAATTTTGTGAAGTTTTTTCAAATAATTTAACTGTAAAGCTTAGTTTATAAATACTAAGAATGTTAAAGTTCGTGGTCATCTCATTTAGCAATTTGTGCCCAAAGCAAAATGAGCTATACTCACATCCACAGCAATATATTGTGTATTTCTTCACTCTAAGAAAAACACAATTTTTTATTTAGCCCACTCTGTAGTCTTACATGGTCTTTGTCACTGATTTTTTAGCACTTTAATATTTTTCCTTTTTTTCTCCTAAAAATAATTTTTTGTGAGTTCAGGAGCTTATTTTTTTTATTCCCAGGTGGAAATTGTTTGATTATCCTCAGGTGTTTGCTTGCTTGCTTAAATGTTCTGAACAGTTCACTGCAAAGTTGTCATTGTCCTTTACAAAAGGATCTGATTCCAAATAATTACTGTTTGTGTGTTGTGCATCGTTTGACAATATTTCTCCTTTTCCCTTCTCAGGATTAGAGAAGTACCATATATTGTCCAACAAATCCCCCTTTCATTATTCAGTCAGCTATTCCTGAGTATAGGTTGACTATTTCTCTTCACCTGATCTAAAACCCACCTGAATGCTGAGTTTTGTTTTTTTTTTTTCCCTCACAGGAATGACAAGAAGTTAGTACATGTATCTGCATCAACCCAGAAAGCTTTCCCCAGAATTCAGCCCAGCTCAAGCAACCATTCTGCAAAGGATAAAAGGAAGCAATCCTCAAAGGTAAAGAAGCCTTATCCACTTCATTTCCAGGCTTTGTAGATAGGTAAAGAGTCAGAGGGAACTTCATTTTTGGTATCACATTTAATTTTTGTATTTAAATGTATATATAATTCTCAAGTAAGTTTCCTTTCAGCCTAAGTCACTACCCTATCATTCTTTGCAGGGCTCCCCTTCTTTTACAGCCACATTATGAAACACACCATGTTACAGAAAATCTGCTATGCAACAAAATCCCCTGCCCCGAAAAGAAGGTATTCTGTGCCCACAGTCAATACAACTTCTGTGATCACTAATGGTCAATCAGCTTATGTATGAGTAGATTATTGTATTCTTCTTTCCTTCTAGCAGTTGATTTGTTAAGAGGAGTGGGACTTTTAAATTGTTTGTTAAATATACTTCTCAGTCCAGACAACACTGCAAAAAACATTTTCATACTCTTATAAACAAAGGCCATTCAACTTCTAGTCTCATTGAAAAGGTGGTCTTCCAATTTGGAAAGAAAAATCAAATTGGTCAGATTTTTAGAGCATTGTTTTTTTAAAAGAGTAATGTTGTTTAAAGTCTATAAGAAGGTAAAGAAATTTTTTTGAAAAAATGTAAAATCCGTCTAGATTAGTATATGTCAGACCAACTTAGAGAACCTGAAGAAATAAAATTTTTCAGTAAAGTTTTACTTTTTGAAATAATTACAAATTTAAGTTTTCTGATACTTCTAGATAGAAGGCATGAAAATGTGCAAATGGATATTTCATAGGATGAATTTAGATTAGTAGAAATGTAAAATTTATGTGTTAAATGTTTATTTCTTACACCAGATAATCTTTATCTTTTTAAAGAGTTAAAAATAATTTTTCTTTACTGGATGATAGCCCATTAATTATTTATAGCCACATCACTGTACAAAAATAAATCTGCTCACCAGTTTCTAGAGGATCTTGCTTGCCCAGATGTAGGATTTTAGGAGTGGCTTCAGAGAGAGTCTTGGAGGAGGAGATGCAGAAAATAAACACATGATTTCTACAGCACAGCAGCTGAGAACTCAGAAATGAGGCATGGGGTCTTGACCATTCATCTATCTTTAAGGTTACTCTGACATCTGAAAGCAATTGATATCCTGAGACTTCCAGCACTTTGGGCTCATGCCTAACACAAGATAAATATAGATTCCTGACACCTGAGCCAGATGAAATTAAAGTTAACTTGAAAAATCTCACTCATTTTGTGTCTTGGTTGAGGAAAATAAAACCTTTAATCCTTTTCCTGTTAGAACCTGTTATGTCCCTTAACAGATAGCTGCAGTGCATAAGAAAAATAGTACATAATTCAAATAATCAATCACTAATAATCAGTTTGCTCCTCTCCTTGACCATTTTCTGTGATAGTGTTGAGACAGATTCAAATTTTCTTTTCTTGATTAGGTATAAGAGAAAGATAATAGTGAATATTAAGTATTATTTATTTGACAAGTTATTTTTAGTAACTTTTGTGGGGAAGTCCTTGAAATGTGAATATCTTTGGTAAACTTTCTAGTATCTTTTCTCTTTTATGTAGTTTCAGTAGTAATGATATTTTTTTGTTGTTGTTGTTTACCTCAATTCATGTGGCAGAAAGTGTTATGTATTGTCAGGGTGTTTTTGATTAAAAAAATTTTTTTTCACATTTGAAAAATCAACATGCATGTCAGTTCTTTTTTGTTTGTTTATTATAGTGTTTTTTAACTTTATTGTTTACACCACTACAAATTTCCCCCTTTGCCCACCTCCACCTAGCTCTCGTTCCCACCCCAATACTTTTTTCCTAATGAAAAGGGTCCTTATGCAAACTGGTGCAGCACTGTGGAAAGCAGTAGGGAGTTTCCTCAAACAATTAAAAATGGAACTTTCTTATGGCCCAGCAATTCCACTTTGGGGAATATATCCAAAGAAACCTGAAACACTAATTTAAAAGAATATATGAACACCTGTGTTCACTGCAGCCTTTATTTACAATAACCAAGATTCAGAAGCAGCCCATCAGTAGACAAGTGGATAAAAAAGTTGTGGTACATTTACACAATGAAATACTACTCAGCCATAAAAAAAGAAGAAAATCTTACCTTTTGTGACAACCTGGATGGTCATGGAGAGTATTAGGACCCTTTTAATTATAAAAAAAAAGTGTTGTTTGTGTGTATAAAAGTTTTTGTATTACTTGAACTAGAAACTTGTTAAACAAATGTCTTATCAAAGAAGTGAAAAACTAAAAATTTAGTGAACACAGGATCACATATATTTTCTATGAATAATAATAAATATCATAGCATTTCTCCAACATTGTGAGCACCATCATTTTCAAATATAAATTATGTCTTATAAATAAGAAGAGGACATCCTGAATTTTTTTCCATGAATTATATATTCATTATCATTAAACTGTTTACTCCCTCCTGGGCATCAACTATGAGGGGTATATGGTGAAAGAAAGAATAGGGATGGATTAAGCTAAAAAAACAAATGAAAATAACAAAAAACAGGACTGTGGCTGATAGAAAACAGTCTGGTGGTTCCTCAAAAACTTAAGAATAGAATTACCATATAACCCAGCAATCCCTCTCTTAGGCCTCCACACAAAAACTCGAAAACATGTACTTACAAAGATGCATGCATGCCTATTTTCATTGCTGGCCAATGAATATAATGGCCAAGACATGGAGACAACCAGAGTCCTTCCATAGATGATTGGATAAAAAGATGTGATATGTACATACTATGGCATACCTCTCAACCATAAGATGAAATACTGCCATTAGTGACAACGTGGATGGATCTTGAGAATATTATGGTAAGTGAAATAAGTCAGCCAAAGAAAGCTAAGAACCATATGATTTCACTCATATGTGGGAAATAAAATTGAAACTCCTGGACAAGGTAGCAGTGTGGTGGTTGTCAGAGGGAAGGAGGGGCAGAAGGGAACTTAATATATGGTGATGGAAGATGGTTTGACTTTGGGTGCTGGGTGCACAGTGCGATAAACAGAACTTGTATCATAGAAATGTATGCTTGAAACCTATATGATCCTATTAACTAATGTCACCCCAATAAATTTAATAAAAAAAACTTAAAAAACACTTTAGTTCATATGTTGCAGATGTAGCAAATTATACAAAGTATTTCAAAGAGAACATGTTCAAACCTCATGGAGTAGCAACTAAATTGAACATTTTAGCATTAAATTGAGAAACACAGCAAACAGAAAGGACTACATTATGCCAGCAATAAGTCAACATCAGATTTGAATAGGTGGTTAAGTTTTAATTGGTGTCACTAATGTTTTATACTTGATTCACCTGAGAGTTCTTTTTTTAAACAAAGTAAAAGGGCTGGTGGGGAGAGAAAATGGAGAACTATTAAGTTTTTCAAAATGAAAATTTCTGGGACTTCCAGCCAAGATGGAGGTATAGGTAGATATACTGTGCCTCCTCCCACAACTAAAAGAAGGACAACAACAAATTTAAAAACAAAAAAATAATCAGAACCTACAGTAAATTGAACTATATGGAAGTCTGACAACCAAGGAGTTAGAGAAGAAACATTCATCCTGACCAGTAGGAGGGGTGGAGATGGGCAGTCAGGCAGAGAGGACTCTTGGCAAGGTCGCGCGGCTGGCAGAGCAGACGGTCTCATATTTGTGTGCAGATAAATTGAGAGGAACAACTGGAGAGTGAGACTACACAACCCAGGGTTCCATTGTGGGGAGAAAAAGCCTCAAAACCACTGACTGTAAAAACCCGTGAGGGTTGAGGCAGCAGGAGAAACTACCAGCCTCATAGGAGAGTTCACTGGAGAGACCCACAAGGTCCTAGAATGTACACAAGCCCACCCACAAGGAATCAGCACCAGAAGGACCCAATTTGCTTGTGCGTAGTGGAAGAAGTGACTGAAATCTGGGGGAGAGCAGAGCAAGTGGCATTGTTCCCTTTTGGACCCCTGCCCCACATACACCACCACAAATGCAGTTACTGGGTTGTCTCATCCTGGTGAATACCTAAAGTTCTGCACTTTACTACATAACTGGCACACCAAGATGAAAAAAAAATGGCCCAAATGAAAGAACAGATCAAAGCCCAGAAAAAATAGAACTAAGCAATGAAGAGATATCCAACCTATCAGATGCAGGGTTTAAAACACTGGTAATCAGGATGCTCACAGAATTGGTTGAGTATGGTTGCAAAATAGAGGGAAAAGTGAAGGCTATGAAAAGTGAAATAAAGGAAAATTTACAGGGAACCAACAGTGACAGGAAGGAAACCGGGACTCAGATCAATGGTGTGGAGTAGAAGGAAGAAAGAAACATTCAACCAGGACAGAATGAAGAAACAAGAATTCCAAAGATGAGAAGAGGATTAGGAACCTCTGTGACAACTTTTAATGTTCTAACATCAGAATCATAGGGGTGCCAGAAGGAGAAGAGGAAGAGCAAGAAATTGAAAACTTATTTGAAAAAATAATGAAGGAGAACTTCCCCAGTCTAGCAAAGGGATAAGAGTTTCAGGAAGTCCAGGAAGCTCAGAGAGTCCCAAAGAAGTTTGACCCAAGGAAGCACACACCAAGGTACATCATGATTACATTACCCAAGATTAAAAATAAGGAAAGAATCTTAAAAGCAGCAAGAGAAAAGAAGACAGTTACCTACAAAGGAGTTCCCATAAGACTATCACCTATCAGCTGATTTCTCAAAAGAAACATTGCAAGCAAGAAGGGTCTGGAAAGAAGTATTCTAAGGCAAGGACCTACATGAGAGATCTCTCTATCCAGCAAAGCTATCATTTGAAATGAAAGGCAGATAAAGTGATTCCCAGATAATGTCAAGTTAAAGGAGTTCATCATCACCAAGCCCTTACTATATGAAACGTTAAAGGGACTTATCTAAGAAATAGGAGATCAAAACTATAAAGCGTAAAATGACAACAAAGTCACAACTATCAAAAACTGAACCTAAAAAACAAAAATGAATGAAGCAAACAACTAGAACAAGAACAAAATCACAGAAATGGAGATCACATGGAGGCTTATCAGCAGGGATGGGGCAGAAGGAGAATGGGGGAAAAGGTACAGGGGATAAGAAGCATAAATGGTAGGTACAAAATAGACAGGGGGAGGTTAAGAATAGTGTAGGAAATAGAGAAGCCAAGAACTTATATGTATTACCCATAGACATGAACTACAGGGGGAGTGCTGATGGTAGGAAGGGTGCAGTGCAGAGACGAATAAAGGGGAGAAAAAAAATGGGACAACTGTAATAGCATAATCAATAAAATATATTTTAAAAAAGAAAATCATTGAAAAATGGCAGAAATAAATTCTGACAAAGTTTTAAAAAAAGAAAATTTCTGGAGATGGATCTCAGTTCAGTAGTGCACTTCAGTAAGACCTTTAAAAATAGTTAAGGTGGTAAATTTTATAACTAGGTTGAGACCCTAACCTTCATCCAGACAATAATCAGACACTTCCTTCTGAATTTAACTTCAGAATTAAACATTTCATCAGAAAATTTCAATTAAACCCAGGATTCTCTCTCCAAAAAACTGGTGGCCTTTTGAGTGTTTACAGCCCTAAAATTTTGAATTATACAAAATCAAAACCTCATCTGGTTTTTGTTGCACAATGAGCGGTATAACTTTAAGGAAGTAACGCTGAATCAATCCTGCTGATTACAGCAGCTGTTGCCAGCTGTTAATAGAATATTCTTCTCAAGATATTACATAACTTCCCATTTCTGTGTGAAAATGTTTTCTCAGAGGAAGCACTTAAATTTACTTGTACATATGCAAATGGCAGTAGTACTCATATCTACTCTCCTTCCCAACACCTCCCCAAATCAGTTTCTTTGATGCTTTCAGGGCACTATTCCTTTTTCAGAGAGCTTTCTTCTCCAGTCAGCCAGCATCATCTAGTGTACTTCGTCGATTATGATCAGAACTGACTTCGTCCTTAAGTATGTCATGATGGATGTGTTTGGGATTTTAATAATATGATGCTTTAAAAAATTCCCTTGAGAGGCCTGATGGGTATGGTTCAGTAGAGTAAGTACCGGCCTGTGAACCAAAAGGTCACTGCGTTGATTCCCAGTCAGAGCACGTGCCTGGGTTGTGGGCCAGTTCCCCAGTTGGGGGCATGTGAGAAGCAACCAATCACTGTATCTCTTACACATTGATGTTTCTCTCCCTCACTTTCTCTCTCTCTTCCCCTCTCTCTAAAAGTAAATAAATAGAACCTTTCAAAAATATTCCCTTGAGAGAAATTCAAATTTTAAATAAAAGTTTTGCCCTTCATTTTACATTCCTGTCCATCATGTAAGAATTAACAGTAAATTGTCCTTGAATTCCTGGCTTTGTAGCACAACATAACAAGGAAATAAATACTTTGTGGCCTTGTGGAAAAATTTGGTATAAGTGTCCATACACACTTGGAAACCATAAGAATCTTCACCAAGATACTTAAACACATTAACGTGCTAACTTGTTTTTAGGTAAGACACATTTGGAAAACACCCTTGGGTTATTATCGGTTTGCATAAAGAATATATTCAGGATCTGAAAGAACTGCTGGATCTAGTTTATAACTGATTTGTTAGCATGGTCTTCTTACCAGGGTTTTCTATTTGTTTGTGTGTCTGTTTACTGTACAATGTTAGCATGGAATAAAAAATTCCATACAAAACCTTCTTAAGGAGCATTTTCCTGCTGAATTGCTATGTCAAGGGTTTATTTTCTCTGTTTAACTTGCTCAACTCAAATCTATACATGTGTGAATTGTCTTTATTCTAAACATCAACTTAAGGTGAAGCTTTTATTGTCATTTACTCTCAAAACTGATTTTAGGGGAAAGGACTGGCTATATGTTTATTATTCAAAAGTAATGAGGATTTGTGAGAATCTTTACTATTGAAAATAATCTAATGGAGTAGTGCTCTTAAGTCTCTGAGGTCTAAAATTATTGCTAAATATTATATCCTTATTTTTTACTTTCTTCCAATAACATTTTTATTAGTTTTAAAAGCCTTATCAAGAATTTGCATAAAATACTATAACCCCCAAAGCAATACCCTTCCCTTTTAAGGTGGATTAAAAATCATTTAACCACTTATTAATTCAACAGCAACATATATTGAGATTCTATCTGTTTGTACAGCATTGTGCTACTCTTTTAGGAAAAATGCTAAATAAAGGCAAAGTTTATGTTCTCAAGTATCTTTTTTATTTAGTGAAGAGAGACTCTACTGTTATCAAATCATAACGTATTATCATAAACTGGGAAGAATAGAAAAGAAAGTTTCATTGTGAAAGTTTCATACCACAATGGTAAGCTGAATGGTCAGGGACGTTTTATATATGTACACACACACACATATGAATATATGTATATGAGTATATATCCACAGTATGCATTTATTTACATATATGACTGTATAGATGTACAATATGGATATTTTATGTGTATGTGTATAAATGAATATATATGAGTCTTATCCAGAAAGTATCCAGGCATGTAATATGAAAAATACACATTTATTAAAGAAGACACAATATACAAGAAACATTGTACAGGACAATGACATCTCAGTCTCCTTCAGAGTAGGCACCTTGGGACATCACACAGTTCTCCCAGTCTCCATCAGCTGCCCCACCACATTTTCCTGAATCTCATTGACAGTCTAAAATATCTTCCCTTAAAAAGGTGATTTTAGTTTTGGGAAAAGCCAGAAGTCACAGGGCACCAAAGCTGAGCTGTGGGGCGGGTCTAAATCACCTGGGTGACTTGATGTTTTGCCCAAAATCTTTGCATGAGACATGATACAGGAGCAGGCACATTATTGTGATGAAGCTGCCAATCACCTCTTGCCCATAGCTGAAGGCTTCTGAATCATCTGAATAGTTTCCATGGACAAATATTCAAGATCAATGCAAAATTTGATGCAGATTCATTCATCTACTCACTCAGTGATTCTGAATGTGACAGCCACACAGTACACATGCTCACTCAGTGAAGTCTACTGTTCCCACTGACTGGTACAGTAAAGTCATCATTGTTCATGTATGCACATTCTAGTCCACTCTCCTTGGCTGCCTACATTGATGTTGCACAAACCATTCTCTTTATATTAACAATGGTTGGACTTTTCCTGGAGATACCATATGTGTGTATGTGTGTATATTCTAAAAATGAGTAGGTGTTAAGTATCAAATAATTAAGAAAGTACTCAAAGGTAAGAGACCAACAATGGTAAGAAGGCTGCCAGAAGCAGGAAGGAGCATAGTGGATTCAAGTGATTGAAAGCAGAGAGCAGACCGATGTGAATGGATAAGAGAGGACTGAGCAGAGTAATGTGAAATGATGGAGCAGTGTTAGAGAAGAGCCACATGGCATAGGGGTTTGTAGAGATTGATCTTAAGAACAATGGGAAGACATTGAAGAATTTCTATCAAGAGAGGTATATGACTAGATCTGAATTACATTGAAAAAACAACACTCTGATAGCAGCATGACTAACAGATTGAAGAGAGGTAAGAATGGATATGGGAAAATCAATAAGGCAACTATTACTAACTTTAATTGTAGCTTGGCCTAAAATGGATGAAGGGGGAAAAAGCATGCATTCAAGAAATATTGAGGGGGTAATATCAACAGATTTTGGTGGTAGTAGTGGTGTATGAGGAAAGTCTTTAAATTGAAGCTGTTCTAGAAATCATTCTACACCCTAACATGAACATTTATTCAATGGATCTAGCTCAGTGATTGACACATAGCTGATGATGAAACAACATTTCTTGAATGAAATGTGTGATTGAGTGGAATTGAGTACAATATGAACAAGAGTCAACAGTTATATTGCAACATCAATATTGCTTTGAGTTGTCATAGGAAGTTTTCACAAGGCCATGGCAGAGAGAGTCGCAACACAAGTAATAACCTTAGAGACTGGAAACCTGAAAAGATAATTGTCACAGAGGAAGAACCATAGGAAACTGAAAGAATCCAATACTAAATGATAGAAAATTTGAAGTGTCTTGCAAAAATCTGGCTATGTGCATAGAGTTTATAATCTAATGGAAACTTGGGTCCCTCTGGACCAAGAGCAAATAATATCCAGAGGACATAAAGTCCTTCTCCAGCACAACAAAACAACAGGCCAATAGCCAATTATGGTAGCAGCCAAGCAGATGTCCCACTGGTTTTTAAGTCAGAGAGAGCCTTGGTTTGCTATAATTATTACTTTCATGCTGCAACATTTTCTGCTTAGGAAATTATGTCTCAATGTTATCACACAATTATCAGACAATTTGTATGTACTTTCTTGGTGAACAATTGCACAAAGCAGTGTCTAGTGCATTGTAGTTCTGTGCTATTTTCCTCAAGAATTTCAAAAATTGAGTAGGACAAATCTAAGGTAAATCAAAAGATACTAACAAAGCTCTAGAATTAAGATCTCTAGCCCTAAGATTATACTTTAAATATAATTCCTCTGTTTCCATGTATGTTTCTTTCATGTAAAGATCAGACACTGACCTTCTTGATTATCCTTTCTTTGTCCAGTTTTGGGTTCCCATTGCTCTGACTGTGTTCTAAATGTAGGTATGTACTAAGGTCTAGGCTTCTTTCTCTTTTCTCCCTGTATCTTCTCTTCCATGGCTATGTGTATTTCTCTTGGCCTAATTTAGCTATTCTGCAGTTAACCCCCAAACTATTTTTTACCCTAAATTCAATACTAATAGTAAATTTAGTTGGTATTTTTGAGAATTCTTTATATACTAGTAAAACTATACTAGTGTCTATATCATCCTACTTAATTTTTAAAAAAATCTCTGGAGATAAAACTAATATTTACAGTTTTACAAGCTTAAATGGAGGTTTAGTAAAGTAACTTACCTCACTGTTACAATGCTCCAAGTGGCTAGATTGGGGCCCAGGTCTTCATGGCTCTAGGTCTGGAGCCCTTACACAGTGTTATGATTGACTCTACTATGATATTACGGAATAGCAGCCTTCTGTGGACATCTCTACCCAGCTGCCTTAAACGTACATTTCCTCTTCTCTGTCTCTAAGTTTTTGTTCTCAATTTCTGTAAAATTACATCATCATACTTTTCCCAGCCTAAAACTGTTCCCCATACACCCAATTATCTTCTAATTCCTAACAACTCTACTTCACCATATCTTTCTCATTTGTCTCCTGTGTTTCACTTTCACCGTTTCTACCTAAGTCAGGTTTTGATTACCAGCTACCTTGACTATTGCTAGGGTCTCCTAATTGATTTCCCTGCATATAGGATTACTCTTCTCTCATTTGTCCTTTCTAGTGCTTTTGGACTAATCTTCTTAACATGCAAAGTTGATTTCATGTTTTATTTATTTAAAATTAAACATTAGCTCCCATTGCCTAGAATATGGACTGTAAGCTTCTTAGACCATTAATGCAGGTCCTGAACTACCATTTCTATTCATTTTTATTCTTGCATAAAGTCTATTTTTGAGCGAAACTATCCCTGTATTCTCACCTTGCATTCCCCTGCTTCAAATATTTCTTCTATTCATAATTTCCAGTGCTTCTTCCAAGATGTTCGCACAGGAAGACCCTGAACTCACCTTTTCTACAGACAGCAATTGTCCCTGAAGAACAACTGAGGGCTGACTGAATGCTTCTGCACAACAAATGAGAGGGAGATCAAATAGAAACAGGTAGGACTGATGGAGACACAGTACATGGGACCCCCTCCCCCAATGCACCAAACTGAAGTAGGGAACACTCACTGAAGGACCTGGAAGCCTGGGGCTCATGAAAACTGTAGGTCTAAGGCCAGGCATAGCTTGCTCCCAGAATTCCTTGTGACTCACACCCCCTCCAGCTTCATCTCCAGGACCCAAGCCCCACACTCAGCTTATCTCTGGGACTTCCCACAGACCACACCCACTTCAACTACAGGTCCAACCAGCCCTGCAAGGTGGTGTTACCTGCTCCCAGGACTCCTTTTGTCTTATGACCTCTCCAGCTTAAGATCCAGCTGGCCACCAAAGACACCTATATCTGAAAGATATATAAAAACATAAAATCAATGGAAAATAATGGTGAAGGAGGAGAGATGGATTACATCAAAACCTTATCTAAGGAATGTTAGTTTGCCCAAGCCCAAGCTTGGTATCTTCTGGCAGCCAGGATCACAGGGTACCATGACATTTTTCAAAGCTCTCATCATAAAAGAAAATTCAGCAGTCATTCAGAAAACCTTAAATTTCTTTATACACAAAACTCTAAGATAAATTATGTAGATTTTTTATGAGATAAACATTAAAATGGAGAGAATTTTCAAAGAGTTTTAACAGAAAATATCTTCAAAGACTCAGAATCTAAAAGTCCCTATATGGTTGGGTATTGGCCACTTTTCCATCCTTAACTCTTACTATGTTCTACTTCATCAACTCTGTTCAAACCATTACTGAAATGTTCCAAACTACACAACACCTCTGGACCTTCTACTGGCCCTTCCCTCTACTTCAAACCTTCTTGTTTGTGTGCTGATTCTGCTCCCTCTCTTCACTGAGCTTCTCTGCTGCAACGTTCTCTCTCTAGGGACCCATGTACTATATTTAAAAGAATAATCTCTCATTATACTCTGTATTCTAATTTCACTTTATTTTATTAATTATGCTACCTAATTTTATCACATACAGGGGTGGGCAAAATTAGGGTTACAGGTTTTCATATGGAAAAATAATTAATAAATAATACAGATTAGTAAATAAATAATATAAGAATAAACTCTATGTTATGCATACTCACAACTGTAAACCTACTTTTTCCCACTCCTGCATTTATTTGGTATTTTTAAAATCTTTAATATCTATCTTCCATATGAACATGTAAGTTCCTTGAAGCCAAATAATTTTCACTATCTTATTCACTCTCATATTTCACACTACTTAGGAGAATACCCAGCACATAGAGACCATACCAGAAATATTTGTTTACTGGTTTAATAAACTATGCATCCTATATTTATTTATTATATTAATACCAACCTAATGTATTTAAGATTTAATATTGAAGCTTAATTATACAAAATAATTGCCCTGGGGAATGGAACATCTATAGCCCAAGTAATAGCTCTCACATTATGGGCCTTTATACAGGAAATGATAGAAATAGCAAAATCAAAAAAAGCCACCACTAATGCACTAGTTTTCTATTGCTTCATAGCAAGTCACTACAAACTTCAAGGCTTAATGAAAAAATCCATTTATTATGTCACACTTCTATATCTCCAAGTCTGGGCATGAAGTGTCTAAATTCTTTTCTCAGGGCTTCAGGAGGCTGAAATCAAAGTTTCTGCTGGGCTACATTATCATTTGAGATGTGGGATCTTTTTCTAAGCTCCTGTTTTTGTTGAACAAAGTAAATCCCTTGTGCTTGTACATCTAAGTTTCCTGCTTCCTTGATTACTGTTGTCCAGGGATTGTTTGAGCTCCCAGAGGCTACTCTCAAGACCTAGGTATATGTGACCCTCTCACAACATAGCAGCTTACTTCTCAAAAACCAGCAAATGAATTTCTCACACTTGAAATCTCTGTTCCCTTTCAAGGCCTCCCACCTAATTGACTTTTTGCAACATAACATACTCTAATTAATGGAGTGAAAATTATCAGATTCACAGTTCCAGTTACACTCAATTATACAAGGTGTGTATGCTAGAAGCAGAAATGTAGACCATCATGGAATTTTGTCTACCACACCTCATATGCTACTATTCCAAATCAAGTCCAGTCAAAGTTGTTACTATTCACATTCAAAAGAGAAGATAGATAAATGGCTGCTTACCTCTATGGAACAGGCATAACTACTTAGCTTCCTAGTCTAGGAAACTAATGTTATTTAAATTCCAATATCCATTAAATATTAAAAATTATTGTGCTTGTTCTTCCATCTTAAGCTGATTATTATTTTGAATTTAGAAATAGTAATATAAATACTGCTAGGCATAGATATTGAAAATTAACTGTTACTAGTCCAACAAACAATTCATTTTAGAGTTATTCTTTATACTTGAAACAGAAACATTCTTATGTCAAGGATTTCTAAAGCATGAATTATGCAATGCAAATCCCTGTTTCTTGTTAGGAAATAATTTTAAGACATATGTTCTCATTAGAAAGAAATTTTGGATTCTAAAATTCTATTGTCACTATAGATATATTTTATTATTTAATAAATATCTAAAAGTAATCTCAGAACATTTCTTCTCTTTATAACAGCATTGAGGCATGTTTGCAGGAAATAATAGGGAAGCACACGATGAACTGAGACATCCACAATCTCTTGCCCAACCCACAGATCTTTCTGTCTGATTCTAAGACACAAAACTGGAATGGTGCTTATTACTTTGGGATTTAGGTATAAGAAAATTGGAAAGATTTTCCGAGTTTGTAAAAAATACCTAGGTAATAATATGGAGTTCCTGCCAGTAATCAAATTACATAATTCTTACATTTTTATTAATTATTCATTAGATTCACTTTTATAAAGATTTACTTTTTCTTTTTAAAAATTTGGTGCAAAACAGACGTCCGGCCAAGATGGAGGCATAGGCAGACACACTGTGCCTCCTCTCGCAACCAAAATTAAGGACAACAAATATTTAGAAACAAGAAAACAACCAGTGCTAATAGAAAATTGAACCGTATGGAAGTCCAACAACCATTCATCCAGACCAGTAAGAGGGGTGGAGCTGCAGCAGGAAAAAGTGGAGGTGCGGACCCAGGAATGCAGTCAGCAGTGGCTGGCAGTTCCCAGGTGCACAGGTGGCAGCTGGCGGTCCCCGGGCACAGCGGGGCAACTGTGCGGGCACAGCGGGGCAACTGTGCAGACCCAGTGAGGATGCACAAGGCGGCTGGCTGACCAGGTGGTCCCATATTCGCGCAAGCAGACGGTACAGGCAGAGGGGAAGTGGCGGAGGGGACTGAATCCAGGAGAGAGCGGAGCAGGCGCCATTGTTCCCTCTCGGATCCCGCTCTCACCTATAGCATCACAACCCAGCGACTGGGCTGCCCCACCCTGAGGAACACCTAAGGCTCCACTCATAACTCCGTAATAGCCAAGACCAGACTAAAACCAAACCAAAACAAAACAAAAAACACCAAAAATGGCTCAAACTAGAGAACAAATGAATGCCCCAAAGCCAATTCCTCTAAGCCGTGAAGAGATAGCCAACCTATCAGATGCACAGTTCAAAGCACTGGTCATCAAAATGCTCACAGAATTGGTTGATTTTGCTCACAAATTAGATGAAAAAAATGCAGGCTACAATACATGAAATGAAGGAAGACGCATGGGGAACCGATAGAGATGGAAGGAAAACTGGGACTCAAATCAATGGAGTGGACCAGAAGGAAGAAACTAACAACCAAACAGAAAATGAGGAAGAAACAAGAATTCAAAAATATGAGGACAGGCTTAGGAACCTCCGGGACATCGTTAAACATTCCAATATCCGAATTATAGGGGGTCCCAGAAGGGGAAGAAGAAGAGCAACAAGTAGAAAACTTATTTGAACAAAGAATAAAGGAGAACTTCCCCAATCTGGCAAAGAAAATAGACTACCAGGAAGTCCAGGAAGCTCAGAGAGTCCCAAAGAAGTTGGACCCAAGGAGGAACACACCAAGGCACATCATAATTACATTAGCCAAGATTCAAATGAAGGAGAGAATTCTAGAAGCAGCAAGGGATAAGGGGACAGTCACCTACAAAGGAGTTCCCATCAGACTGTCAGCTGATTTCTCAAAAGAGACCTTCCAGGCAAGAAGGGGCTGGAAAGAAGTATTTGAAATCTTGAAAAGCAGGGACCTACATCCAAAATTGCTCTATCCAGCAAAGCTGTCATTTAGAATGGAAGGGAAGATAAAGTGCTTCTCAGATAAGATCAAGTTAAAGGAGTTCATCATCACCAACCCCTTATTATAGGAAATGTTAAAGAGACTTATCTAAGAAAAAGAAGATAAAAATATGACAGTGAAAAGACAGCAGACTCACAGCTATTAAGAATCACGCCTAAAACAAAAGCAAACTAAGCAAACAGCTAGAACAGGAACAGAACCACATAAATGGAGATCACATGGAGGGTTAGCAACAGGGGTGTGGAAGGAGGAGAGGGGGGAAAAGGTACAGAGAATGAGTAGCATAGATAGTGGGTAGAAAATAGACAGGGGAGGGCAAGAATAGTATGGGAAATGTAGAAGCTAAAGAACTTATGACACGTGGACATGAACTAAAGGGGGGAATGTGGGTGGGAGAGGGTGTGCAGGGTGGGGGGAATGATGGGGGAAAAATGGGACAACTGTAATAGCATAATCAATAAAATATATTAAAAAAATTTGGTGCAATGTATTATAAAAGATAGATGTGCTGGGAGACTGCTGTTTTGCAAACTCCTGAGGAGCTTGCTGTGGTTATAATCTGAAGCCAGCCCCCATGTGTGGAGGACAGGGGGAGACCAAAGGAAGAGGCAAACCACTCCTGATTGGTGGATGGCAGTTTTAATGAGCAAGGGAACTTATCTATGAGGCTTATTGGGGGGGCGTGCTGCAAATATCCCCCAAATCTTAAATGTTTATATAGAGGCATTGGGAGAGGGGAAGGCCAACAAGAATGCACAGTCCTAAAATGGGAGAGGGGGTGGGTGCCTCTAATTGCTCCAGTCCAGCTTGCAAGTCAACTGGCAGTCACATCTTTTTCTTTTTCCCAATTTTTTCCAGTTTTAACAGCTTCTACAAAGTAGTATTAAAATGTTGAAACAAACTTTTAGACAAAACAAAACAAAATGTTTCGTTTATCAGTGTTTCTTGGAAAATCCTTTTGCTCTTTTCTGGGCCTTTTCCAACATGACTAAAGGATTAGCTTTAATTTAAGAAGACAGTGGATAAAATAAACTACAGTGGGAAAAAGTACAACTGAATTTGGATAAATAAAGGTTATATACAGTAGAGCTGGGAAGAAACAAAAACTTCCAGGATTTGGATCTTCCTCTCCAACATTTCAACACAGGTTGAAGCCACCTGTACCACATGCAGACTTAAGTTACATTCAAAATAGAGCATGTGAGGAGCCAAAAAGTTTGCCTAGGGATGACTCTTACATATATTCGAAATACTACTTAATAATTTTCAATATTAGAAATATTTAAATAATATTTAGTAATACTAGAATAATATTAGAAATAGTATTATATTCATTATTTTTATAATGAATTTTGTGCTCTAAGACTAAAACTTTTGTGGATAAATGTCTTTTCTAATAACTGGCAGCGTCTGAATTCAAATCAGAGGAATGTAAAGTATTAATTTAGTATATTCAGTTTTAATTACTTTTATTAATCAACTAATATTTCTGAAACCTTTTCTGACCTACTGCCTATTGTTATAGTTATATGTAATCCTCTAGTGTTTAAAATATTATTTATTTTAGTAATATGAGATACTTATGCTTTTATTTATATTAATAAATTATTAAAATTTGTGTTATTTAATATAGCTATAATAGAAAACTACTTTGAATTTTTCCCACTAAGAAGAAAATTTGACTAATTTTTTTAATTTTTCATTTACAGTTGACTTTCAATATTATCTTAGTTTTAGGTGTATAACCTAGTGACTAGACATATACATAATTTACAAAGTGATCACCCTGATAAGTCTAGTAGCCCCATTTGACACCATACATAGTTATCATGATATTATTGACTGTATTCCTATGCTATTCTTCACATCCCAGTGGCTGTTTTTATAACTGACATTTTGCACATGTTAAGCCCTTCCCCATTTTCACTCATACCCCTAACCTCCTTTCCATCTGGCAATCATCAAAACGTTCTCTGTATCTCGGAATTTCTTTCTGTTTTGTTTGATCATTTATTTTGTTTTTTAGATTCAACATATATGTGATACCATTGTTCATTGGTATCACATATAGTTCATTCAACTATTCATTGTTGAAGTTCTCACTGAGATCATTGAACATCCTTATAACTAGTGTTTTGAACTCTGCATCTGGTAGAATGCTAGTCTCCATTTGGTTTCATTCTTTTTCTACAGTTTTGTCCTGCTGTTTCATTTGGGACTTTTTTTCCATCTCCTTATTTTGGCTTCCTTCCCATGTTCATTTCTATGTGTTAAGTATAGCTGCTCCTACTCTTAGTAGGTGATCTTATGTAGCAGATGTCTCGTGGGACCCAGTAGCACAGTCTTCCTGTTCATCTGAGCTAGGTGCTCCAAGTGTGTTTCTTGTATTTTATGTGTCTTCTGGTTGTTGCTGAGCCTTGATGGCTTGCGGTACCTCAATGGGAGAGATTGACCCTCAGGCTGGTTGATTATGAGGATTGGTCATGACTATAACAGAGGAACTGTTGTGCCAGGGCTGACCTCATGAAACAGGATGCATTTTGATGGAATTCTAGTGCCTACCAAGTCTACACTTCAGGTGTGTCTTTAGTGGAGATGGTTGGTTGGTGCTATGGTGTGGTCTGAAGCTAACCACTAGGTGTGTTGGTTTTGGGTCTCTGGTGTTGGTTTTGGGTCTCTGCCTTTGCTTTGCCTGGGACCACCTGGCATGATCTGTAGATGTTTGCTTCTTGTTCGGGGCTTGGCTGTAACTGTGAGATGTTAAGCTTTGAACTGAGGCTAACTACCACTAGTGTCAGATTTGGGCAGTTTAGTAAGGGGTACAGGGCATGCTAAGGCCAGATACTATTTGTTTGGAGTTGGTGAACCTTTGAGAGATTTTAGGAACGTTTGCAGCATGAGCCAATACAGGCCCTATGTATGGAAATTCCACTAGAAGTGGCTTGGGTAGGACCACAAGTTTGGTGGGGTGGGGTCTCAGGGTGGGATGAACAGTGTTAGCTCCCTTGAGGAAAACTCATATAAGGCACTTGCCTACACATTGAGGGAGCAAAGGAACAATGGTGTTTTACTGATCTCTGTCTTAGAGAAAGCTGCCTCTCGAGCCCTTGCTCTGAAGCCAATAATTCACTTCTCCATTTGTCTCTTGTGCTTTTTGACCTGCTGCTTCAGCGCTGGAGCTCCAGAGCAAGTGAGTCTGTCAGCAAGTAAGTTCATGCATGGACCCTTTAAAAGAGTTGCCTAAGAATCTGGCAACTCTCTATCTTACTCAGCTATAATTCCCTCTGCTTTTCACAGCCAGAATTTATGGGGACTTCTTTTCCCAGCACTGGAACCCTGGGTTGGGTAGTGCATGTGTGTCTGTGATTTCTCAGTCCTCAGGGGAACTTCTGCAGCCAAGATATTCCTCCTGATTTCTAACTACCATGCACCAGTTTGTTTGCATCTCATGTGTCCTACTAGTCTTGATGTGCCTTCTTGTTTTCATCCTTAGTTGAAGGACTTCTGTTCATCTAGACTTCAAGTGGTTTTCAATGTTGGTTGTTCTGTAGTTTAGTTGAAATTCTGATGTGGGTGTGGGGGGATGTGAACACAGTATTTACTACTCTGCTATCTTGACAAGATGTCTCTAAAATTTTACCTTTAAATAATTAAATAATAAAGAGCATTATTTGTTAATGCATAAATTAAAATTTTAACATGTATTTCAATGCCATATATAATAAAATGTAAGCTGAAATTTCGCTACCTTTTTATCATTAAATATAGACAAAACTTTAACTGATATTTTAATTTTTGTATCATATTGTTTTTTACATCTCTACTGTTAATTTATTAATTAGAAAAAAGAAAGAAGGTTGCAAGCTGTTTTATGAAAACACTTATCAATAGTGCCATCTAGATGTGTCTTGTTTGTATACATAACAAAACAAGTTAAATTAAATTTTGTAACAATATATATTCTCTTTGAATTATTAACCTTGAATTCCTAGAGAAAATTCTTTCTGCTTTATTGGAACAGGAATCAACTAAATGCAATTTTCAAATCTGAAAACAATGATGTGGCACAAATTTTTAGATATATGTACATTTTCCCCTTTTACTTTCACCTCTGGTTTTTAATATCCTTTGGTTTATTTTTTCAAATTTTAAAAATATATATGTTTTAGATTTTATTTATTTATAGAGATAAGGAAAGGGAGGGAGAAAGAGGTTGAGAAACATCAATGTGTGAAAGAAACATGGATCAGTTTCCTCTAGCATGCCCCTAACTGGGGACCTAGCCTGGAACCCAGGCGTGTGCCCTGAATGGACAGAGTCCAGTATGCAATCCCCTGAGACACACCAGCCAGGCTCCTTTGGTTTCTCAACAGGATATCTTTAATCAAGGATTTATAAAATAGCTTTTACAGTAAAAAAGTGGTAGTTTAAAATTGAAAAGAGCTTTAAAAGCTCATTTTTTAGCTGGCAGTGTTCAGTTTTGATAAACCAAATGCATGGTCATTTAACAATCACTAATATCACAAACTATTGTTTTATTTTTAAGCACTTATATATTGAATAGCTTTTTAAAAGAAATCAAAACAGACATCTTTACCATCTTTATTATTGTTAATCCCTGAATACTTTATTATCTGTGGTTGGGAAAACTGCTTTACAATTATAGATATGTCACATTATAGTTGAAGGTAGTTATAAAACCATAAACTATGCACAAATAGAACCTTGTCCTTTTTTTCCTCTAGAAATACACTGGTCCTAAATCTAATCAGATCTTGAGAAATATTATAGTTTCTCAGGCAAAAATATTACCTAACCACTTGCAGTGAGATTTAGATGAAATATATAATTCAGTAATTCTATGTTTGAAAATTAAATGACAACCTGGTTGTCACTTAAATCTTATGTAGAAGACTTCTGGAAAGCTGAAAGAAAACCTAGAATATATTTTTAAATGATATTTTTTCTATTATTGTCAAAGAAAATATGTGTTTTTCATGTAATAGGAGCAATTAACAATTAAACAATTCTGAATCAGGAGGTCTCAAAATGCTTGGAAGTGATAGTGCTCATTTTGCTTATAAGACGTGTGATGATAGGCCACTTATCTCTCTAAACTTTATCATTTATAAAATGCAGCAGAAAGAAGATGAATTAATAGGACCTAATTAACTTGATTTTTAGAATAGCCAGTACAATCCAGAATGCTTTTTCACAGTACATATTTTCTATTTGGTCATATGGAGCAAAAGTTATATCAAAAGAAATATAGTGGCCCTAGATGGTGTGTCTCAATGGATTGAGCATGGGTCTGCGAATCAAAGGGCTGCAGTTTTGATCCCCAGTCTAAGGTACATGCCTGGGTCTCGGGCCAGGTCCCTGGTAGGAGGTGCATGAGAGGCAATCACGCATTCTCTCCCTCCCTTCCCCTCTCTAAAATAAATAAAATCTTTCAAAAAAAGAAATATAGTGAATAACATTGTCAGCACTTTTGTTTTTCCCATTATAATACTATATAATAGAATATTTAATGATACAATGAGAATATTAAACCATGGAAATAATGAAATTCTAAAAGACAATTATAAAAAAGTAAACCTGAATATTAAAGTACACTAACAATGTCAATTAGAACATTCCCCTATGAGATTTTTTTTTGTCTATATTAAGATCATAGTTAAACAAGTTGGAAAATGCTATTGTTTTCCTTAGCCTCATCTGGTATAGCTATACACTGTGTTTTCTTCCTATTTTTTTTTTTTTTTTACGTTCCAATTTTCACTTAGAGCTTCCTTCCTTGTCCCTGAGACACTACTCCAAGCTTCCAGTTCAAGGACTCTACACTGTAATGTCCCCTCAAACAACTGTATGGAAGCTATTAGTTTATATGTATTATAAGAGCAAAAAAAGGGAAGCAACTAAGAAGCTCTAACCTGATCTAAAGGAAACATCTGGTTGCTAATGTTAGTGATGTGTTAAAAAAGAAACAGACCTATGGAATTTTAAAATTAAGTTAATGACAATGACCACAACATAGGATTGGGTGAGTTTAGTAGTTTTGATTTAAAGGCCTAACTCTTGTTGTAGATTTACATAAATCACCCCATTAAGGAAACTTAGAAACTCTAGGAGACTGACAGTTTTTTATATGAAGAACTTAAATGCACACAAAATTATAAAGCAGAACATATTTGTGTTTTTTAATGGACAGAGGAAGCAGTTAAACCTGTTACGTCTTTCCATAAACTTCCCTCATCCTATAAAGTTATGTCAACTTTGTACTCCTCTTATTCACAGATATAATATCTGAATATCATTTTTGACTTTGTATTTTGGACTTTTAAAAGTGTAAGTAAAGATATAATGACATTATATGACCATCCCCCAGCTTCATTGTTTATTAACATTTTGTCATTTGAACAGAAAAACCACATTTAAATAGTCAGTCCAGGCAGTGAAAGACAAATACCATATGATCTCACCTTTAACAGGAACCTAAAACAAACAAACAAATAAGCATAATATAACCAAAGACACTGAAATTGAGAACAGGGTGACAGTCACCACAGGGGAGAGGGGAAGGAATTTCAGGGGGAAAGGGGAAGGGTTTAGAGCAACAAGTATAAAGGACACATGGACAAAAACTATGGGGGGTAGAAATGAGAGGGAGTTGGGGAGGGCTGGGGTGGTGGGCTGGGATAAGAGTAAAAGACAGAAAACTGTACAAGAACAACAATTAAAATAAAAATTAAAAAAAAAATAGTCCAAAAGGCCTTGATGACTAGGAAGAGAAATATGCAGCCCACCTGAAGAATGAATGGATGTGTAAATATTGGACGTTGGGAGCTAAATCTGAGATTTTATTAGAGTAGAAAAGACTCTAGGGTATGAGTTATTAGGGAAACAAATCATGAAATTTTATGTTTGCTTTAACATGCATACCAAATCACAAGCCAGAAGAAATGGATCAGATTTATTTTACTATAATATGCTAGTTACATTGTTAAGAAATCTGTAGGATTAAAGAGATAATATAAATTACTGAGTCTAAAAGTGTCACTTCTAGTTTCGTTGATGATACTTCAAATGAGAACTCTATTCCATTGCCTAATGTCAAATAAGGGCTTTGTCACATTTCAAATACAAATTCCGTTGGAGGTTTGGCTGATATTTGCCAGTCACAGCTCAATGAGTTTATCCTTGTTTGGTACAGTGCCTATCACATTGAAGGCTTTCCATGGAAATTAATGGGACAAATTATTCCAATGTGCTGTGTGAGGAAACCTGTTTCTGGGCACTGGAATAAACAATTGAGAGGTGGATGTGCCACCCAGTTGACAAAGAGTCATTAAAGGGAGGGCTGGCACTACTCTGAGAACAAAAGACATCCACTCTACATTTTTGAGCCATGCCAGCTCTGCACCTATGAGAAAACTAACTTCTCCAATGACATTTACAAAAGTTTGCACAATTTAATGAGCACCAAAAAAGCCCCAACAACAAAAGATGTAGGTGGCCTGTGACTCTCCATCATCCTTTTCTCCCTTCCTGAACGTTGCTCCATATTTGGAGCTCTTTTTAGACTGAACAACTAAATGGGATTTCCAGATCCCCTTACTACTTTTGCCCATGCTGAAAATGTCACTCCCATCTTCACAGGAAGAGTCTATGGAAAATGAATAATTCGTGTAGCATTCTGACCTGTAAGAAAGCTTAAATATTCAGACGACAGTCTCAACAGTAGTCTCATCTATCTACATTTCTGAACAGCACTTAGATATCCTCTAGGGCCTAGAAGAAGCATTTAGATAGTGTACATAAGAAGCAGAAAAGATTTTTGCATTCCTGTATTATGTGAGGTATCTCAGTGTATGCCTTTGAGTAGCTTCAGGGAATTAGTAAAAATTATCGCAATCATCTAACTTCCCATTGATACTTCGATATATTTACAATCTTTCTTTTGCAGTCCTTTGAATAACCACTTGACAAACAGTATGCCACATATCCCTCAGGAAGGGGCAGTTAAATTAACTATTTTGGTGGGTTAATAAACATTTTAAATAGAGCTGCAATGTAAGAGATTGAATTAAGATATATTATAAAAGTAACTTCTCTTTTCATTTACCAGGAAATGACATTAGGTATTTTGTTCATCTTAATTTCAAATGTATATAGTGATGAGTCCACTGCCCATAGATCTATTCTCGATATATCTTCACTGATTTAATTTATCGGAAGGATTGATGTTTTTCTATTTTTCTTATAAGTCTTAGGCGTTTCCTTTTTAAGATTTTTTTTTTTTTTGCATTTACATCATGTTATAAAAACTTCTAGTAATTTTGCATCACGGCCTAAAAGATATATTTGTTTTTAAAAGACTTAAATGAAATATGTTCAGAAAATACTGCTAATGTCTTCACTATGTTTGCTGTTGCTCCCAGCCATTTATAAAATAGAAATAAAAAATAAGTTGCTTACAGCAATAATCAAGAGGAAAATTCTATGTAAAAACCAGCTAATTCAACACTAACTATTTCTCCTTGGAGAAGAATGTACATTTAGTTGACCATTTAATTTCCTATGAAAGGTAGACAAATTAGTGTCAGGAGCACAGAGAGTTTTATGAGCCCTTGTATTCAGAGAGATTGTTTTTTCTTACAGACTCCTGGAGAAATTTACTGTCAATGACACTTGAAAATTTAAAAATGCTGCCTTGTGTTATTAATTATCCTTATCCACTAAATTACAGGCCCCTGGAGGGAAGTGATTGTAGCTTTGCAGTCATCACTATGATGACAATTTTTTTGAGTTCATGGATTTATTAAGACTTTATTGGAATAGTCAACTATCAATGAATATTTTTATTGAATCCTGATCCTCTATATTATCAGAATCAAAGAATCTTCATGATGTTCAAGAATTTCCTATTGCACAATCTAGCAGTTTTTAAATTTAGCTTTAAAATCATGCTAAACTATCTTTCCTCTTGAACCTCAGAATCCTTTCAAATGTCAAACCATTCTTAGTGATTTGTCATGTTGGTGCTCTATAGAGTAAGCTGATTTTTGAGAAAAAGTCTTCCAATGACTATAACTGTGAAAACCAAATTGGCTAACATATATACATAAAGCAATTTATTTGATCTGAATGCAAATTAATAGTGCTAAGTGAAGTTACATATACAGCAGATGAGAAAAGTTGAATGCCTTCCTCAAGGTTACATAACTATTAGTGGAGACTCCACTGCAAACCCCTGGTCTTCACACTACACTGACTTGTCTCCAGTAATTTGGGGCTCATGTTTCCCCAGTTTACAATTTATACCTACCCTTGTACTATTCCTACTCCTGATACTATACTCTACCTTACAGTTTTTTAGTAGTCAGACAACTAACAAATTAACCATCTCATTTAAGCCTCATTAAGGCTCTCATGTAAAGAACACTACAGTGCAGATAATCTGTGAGATGAGGAAGATATCATATTTGTCAGCCAGGCATTATTCTTTACCATTTTGCTGCTAGAGTAGCTGCTCATCAACTGTTAACATTTAGTTTTATCCCCATATCTTCCTCATTGGGGTAGCTAGTTGTTGTTCTTTTTACCTTTGCAACTGCAGTCCACAATGGCTAATGAAAGGATTTAATTACTGATGGATCACCCCTGAATCTTTACTTTCCAAACACTGTTGCCTGGATGACTTCTCGTAACTCAGCTGCCTCAACTAATTATTATTTTTTTAAGATTAGGGTCCCTCTTTTCTCAACTATGAACAAGAGGTGTCAGAATCCTGGCCCTTTGTGAATTATATGAATTCTAAAATTGGCAGTGGACTCCTCACTATATAAATTTGAAATGAAGATGAACAAAATACCTAATATCAGAATCAGAGTTTTTTCTTTTTCTATGTCTTTTATATATTTGCTGTCATAATATTTAGGAATAGTGGTCAAAATGAACTATAATAATAGGTACTTAAATATCAGGAAAATACTCCTTCAACCAAAAAAGAAAAAGTATATTAATCCAGAATGAGCCTAAACGAATGAAAATATTAATTGTAAAAAATAAAAAATTACAAGAAAAACAACATGAAACTACAATTTGAATTTTTTCAAGGAAATATCACTTTACTTTACCTGCCAGAGTTATAGTTATATTCTTAGTTTATGTAAGAGTATAAGAAAATAAAAATTCAAAATGTTTGTTTACTTATATTAGAAATAGAACCAGCATTGCCTCGTAAACAATATTCTTTCTATTGTTTTTATGACTACTTTATGAGTATTAATTCATTTTGAAATTAGTATCCATTTAGTTTGGGGGAAGTTGATCATTCCATCAATTCCTCAAGAATTTATAAGTAATAGCATGTCAGATCACTGCCTTCACAGCCTGTGCTCCCTTTTTTCCAGCTTGTACCTTCTCCAAATCATTCTACCAGCTATACGGCTTGGAAGAAAATCTGGTTCAAGCCCAAGGATTTTGATTGAAAGAGCAAGCAGAATGATTTAAGAACAACTGTCTTCCATCTGGGAATCCTATAAATGAAAAGCGATTATATTTCTTCCCCTAGAGAAATCACGTGGTAAGTGAACAGAATGAGCTCATATCCTAAATTCTCTCACATCTAGAAGGCCCTTATATACCCATTCCCAGAATGTTTCTTTTTTGTAATATAAAAGGTATTTGAAAAAACTTGGGTACAGATAACTGGTGACTGTAAGGACTCTAACAGGAGGGGATAAATAAGATGATTTTAAAAGTATCATCCTGAGGCTCTTTTTCAAGTGGTAGGTGGAGAAAGACATTAGTGTGTTGCTGAAGCATCCCTTACAGCTTTCATTTTCCAACCTTTGCTATATATAAAACCAGAGTGTACTTATTACCTATTTTTGCCAAATATGTGAAAAAAATATTATGAAGAAATTGTTTGAGATGAGCAGAAAATGATGGTGCCTAAAATGAGAAAATGCAAAATGAAGTAAAACCCCTTTTTCTTTCAAATGTTTAAAACAATTGAAATTTGCCCTGGCTGGTGTGGCTCTGTGGATTGAGTGCCAGCCTACAAACCAATAGGTCACTGGTTCGATTCCCAGTCGGGGCATATATATGGGTTGTGAGCCAGGTCCCCAGTAGAGAGCACACAAGAGGCAACCACACATCGATGTTTCTCTCCTTCTATGTCTCTCCCTTCCCTTCTCTCTAAAATTAAATACATAGCATCTTTAAAACAATTGAAATTTTTTAAAAACATGATTGAAAGTCTAAAACAAGATTGCACTAAAGTACATTCCCAAACTTTTTCCAATTCTCCTATAATGTCTTGGGAAAAAAATCTATGACAAATTTAAGAGACAAATGAGGTACAACGTTAGTGAGCAAACAGGCCTCCACTGTAGCTTTTTGTGTCCCAGCTCCGTCCGCCAAGGGAGATCACAAGCTCTGCGCTGCAAAGGAAATGTCTATTTCTTGTCTTTGATCATGGATCAAGTGACCTAATAAATGTTCTCATAATTAGATTCTGGATTTTATTTAAGCCTTTTTCAATCAGTAACTCTGTGATTATAAACAATAAACAGTATGGTTGCAGAACCTAACAGCCTGTTCTGTTCCTAATGCACTGCAGTAGTAATTATGTGCTTTTTCTTTTCCCTATTACTCTGCCCTACTTCTTTGGCTCCTCTGCTCACTTTGCCCTGTGTCATAGTATCTGATTACATGTCTGAGGCACTTATGCAATGTGCTGGCACACCTCCTGCCTCCCTGGCACCTTGGCCAACATGCTTACCACAGAGATTACCCTGGGAATCTCCGACTGAGTTTATCTAAGATAATGGAGCAACATACACAATGTCAAGGCCAAGGTGCAAAAGGTTTCTGGGAAATAGAGGAAAGGACAGGGAGAAGTGGAGAATAATACTTTGATAAGTGAAGTGAAAAGAATAGGTGCACAGTAAAAGAAAACATGACATTTTTATTAAAATCATGTACCTACAGTGTGGATTGTATTCATGGTCTAAACCGAACAAGGAGGAAACCCAAATTCACATTGCGTTTCTGGCATAACAATTTCCAGAAACCTCAGGGAAGTCCAGTGAGCAAGCCCTTTGGACCCCAGTTTTATCGTCTGTTGAACAGAAATAAAAAGATTTGCATTTCTGTCTTGTAGTCCTGATTTTTACTGTGCAATGGTCAAGTGCCTCTAATAAAGCCTGGCACCAAGCCGTGTGGCTCAGCAAAGTTATGGACACCCAGATAGGAACCCCTGCAAGATAAAAGTTCTCAGGACACCTCCTGGGCAAAAACTGATGTAAACGGAAGTTTTCTTCTGATTCCCCGGCCTCCCATTCTTGTGAAATCCCTCTATTCTAGACTTGGCCTCTTTCTTCAGAAACCCTTGTGTCATTTTCATTTGTTTCCTCTTTTGAAAACATACACTTACACCACTTATTTAAAATGGACAAAACTTCATCACATGTCTTAAGGATATGAGTATTTTAAGGCTTGGTAATTTTGTTACAAAATGAGTTCTATTTATTTCACAGCTAGAGCCATGTTTTACCCTCATTTTATTTATTTATTTTTAACATTTTTTTATTGTTGTTCAAATACAGTTTTTTACCTTTCCCCTCACCCCTCCCCAAGACTCCAGCCCTCCCCACTTCTCTCCCCTGTTTCCACCACCCCCCCTTGTTATTGTCCATGTGTCCTTTATAATTGGACATAAAGGCTAGAGCCATGTTTTAAATTAGGACAATGCTGTTCAATACAATACAAGGTAAGAGGCACTGACAGAATGTGTATTCAGACCAGGCATCAATAGTAAAGAAAAGTGGTCAGAGAAGGCTGTGCGGAAAGAAGATGGGCATATAAGATTCCCAAAGAGAACAGTCTGCAGATCTGAGGTTATAGCCTAGAGAAGGAGAATGAGCCCAGAGAAGATAAAATGCCAGTCTACACTGTCTGCAGTTAGGTTTTCTGGGGTTGCCTAACATCTGAAACCTGAGGCATCCCAGACCAAAATTCAGTCAACTTTTTTTTAAGTTTGTGCAAGTGGGGAATGGAGATAAGACAGGAGCAGGGGTAGGAAGGCTACTTTAAGTAAAAATTATATCTATATCTGCCCCACAGTTTTCAATGACATGTTCCAAACTATGTATCTTTGATTTCCAGGGGTACAATTAATTATGTGTGGTTTAAATTCAATTCTTTTTAATGTCTGTTAACAGAGATCCAGTCACCATTTGAGTTGAAAGTATCACTTATATTTTCATTATTTTAATCCAAAGACCCACTATCCAAAGACCCACAATTTTTGGAATGTTTTCTATTTTAATGAAACCAGATTGTTTTAAGAAATTTAGTGTTCTTCATAGGTTGTAGAAGTGTTCCGTTATTAATTAGGAAGAACTTGAAAAATGATTCTATTTTTATCTACAGGTTTGTTTGACTAAATCCATCATAAATAACTTTAACTTCATTATTTGATGAGGCACTTTCAAAGTCTATAGATCATGTTGTTTATTACCTTAATTTTTAGCTTTTAAACTAAAAAATTAAAGGTGTTTAACTGAGATAAGTGAATACATCTGCAAATTCTCAAAATAATGTAAGAATTTCATATCCTTACAAATTATCTCCTCAAATGATTTGAATAAATTTATTTTCTACCAAAGCTATTTGACAGAAATGTTAGGGCCTGTATGGATAACTACACTAAAATTCAGAAGTGGTGATCTCATCTCCAATGTTTAAAGTTCTACACAGCATGTTTGTTCTTTCATGAAGATGTGGAATTATAATCATCTAGCAAAAGAGACAACATATTCATTTATTCATTTTTTCTAGAAATAATTATTTAGCACATTCTATATTCTTGTGATGGAGGATAAAGAGGTATAATTATTTATATATATTTATATATAATTATATAATATATTATATATTATACATATAATAAATAATTATGTATTTATTGTATTATGTATTTATTATTATATTATATATTATATTATGTTATAATATTCTATTATCTAAATAATATATGTATACTTTTGTATGTAAAATATATATAAAATATATAAAGTATATACACATTATATATATATATATATAACATTTCCAGCCCTTAAGAAGTTCATAGTCTAATAAGAAAGACAGGCATAGAGACAGAACATCACTACTACCAGGTAGCATGACAAGTGCAGGACAGATTGCGCACAGGGAGCACCGAGGATCGGACCATCCCTGTTTTAGGGAGCACAGGAGGACTTCTTTTAGGAAGTAACACTTGAGTCTAAAAGGGTTTAGGACTAAATCCAGGAAAATAAAATCTCTTTTACATGTTAAAGCATTATTGGTAGAGAAAGCAAAGCAGCTAGCATATTTGCATTTTGTTTTTCAATATGAATATTGTTAAACTCAAGTCTCTTCATACAACATATATTCATTGGTGGTAATTATGAGCAATAAACTATATTAAACTGTGTTTTGAGTATTCCAACATAAACTGTTAATACATAAGTTGCTTCTTAGAAAACAGAGGGCTTCTAAGAGCTTAATTCAACAATAAAACTTAGTCATAATTACATAAAACAGTCAACAGAGTTATACAATATTTGCCATTTTAAGAACATAATAGAAGAAGCAATGAAATACATCCAAGCCAACTTAAATTTACCTTTCGGATTTCAAGTTCTTTAATATATCTCAGCTCAACCATTCCTTTTGTATTATCTTGTTTTGTAACATTTCCATATGTCAGCATATGGACTTCTTTGGGGCTTCAGGATCATTAGTTTTTTTATATCCTGGAAAAAGTCTCCAACCTCCTATTTATTAATTTTGACATCTCATTGTTCAAAATTCTCACTGTTATTTATATGTCATAGGGAACTATTCTGAATTGTGAGTCACTCCTCTCTATAACTCCTCACATTAGAGAGAGCAATAAAAGCAAAAAAAAAAAAAAACACTTCAGAGTCTCAATATAAACTACATTCTAAAAATAGTTATACAAATACTAGAATGTTAGAAACAGTAACAAATTTTATAAAAGAACAACTTAATTGAATATAATGACAAGAATGATATTATCTTTCCCTCAGTATTATGTGAATCTTATTTAAATATTCCAAATCCCAATTCCTACAAAAAGAAAGATACACAATGCTTTGCTTGCCAATTCTTTGAAAATGTGTGTTCTAGCAGGATATATCTGTTTTTAAAGAGTAATGCTTTATGGGGGAGGTCAGTTAGGGAGTAGAAGGATGGAGCAAAAAAGAAAAAGGACTCATGGACATGGATAACAATGTGATAATGGAAAAAAGTACAGTGAAGAAGAAGAAAAAATAAAGAATAATGTTATCAACTTGCTTTTAAGATTAGAACAACTTTTTAAGGAATGTATTGTCAGTAGCATAACTAACATTGTGTGTATCTCTGTGTGTTTCCCTTTGCTGTCAGGGGTTTTCTTTCCCCCCCGATTAGAAAATAACAATCCTTTTGGAGTCCAGATATGTTTTGTGTAAGACAAATATATTTTTAAGTTGGCATCTAAGCACCATCAGGCTCCAAGTAATATTCTCCATCCTCTTTGAAGTAACTGTGACTAGACTGATCCCCTTGGTTCTCAGACCCCAGCTTCCTCTAGCATTTGTGGGTGTGGCCACCTATCTCACCAGAGGCCCAGCCTCTTCTAAGGCAGGACTGGGCTCATGCCTCCAGATGGAGGAGTGTCTCATTTTTGAGATCAGGAGCACTGGCTCTGAAGTAGGCCTTGCTGCTGCTGTTGCTTTTACTTACCGTGGCACCCTGGTTCTTGAGTCACTGAGTCCAACATTTTGTCTTCATAATTCTTCCAGGGATTATATTCTTTACCACAAAAGCACCTGAAAGAACTGATGTCCTTCCTCCCTTTCCACCCGGGGTGGTGGGCTGGGGCGGGGTAAAAGACAGAAAACTGTTTATGCCCATGGGTCATAAGTTCTTTAGCTTCTACATTTCCCACACTATTCTTGCCCTCCCCTGTGTATTTTCTACCTACCTTCTATGCTACTTATTCTCTGTAGCTTTTCCCCTCTCTCCTCCTCCCACTCCCCTGTTGCTAACCGTCCATGTAATCTCCATTTCTGTGTTTCTGCTCCTGTTCTAGTTGGTGGCTTAGTTTGCTTTTGTTTTAGGTGTGGTTGTTAATAGCTGTGAGTTTGCTGTCTTTTTACTGTCATATTCTTTATCTTCTTTTTCTTAGATAAGTTCCTTTAACATTTCATATAATAAGGGCTTGGTGATGATGAACTCCTTTGACTTGACCTTATCTGAGAAGCGCTCTATCTTCTCTTCCATTCTAAATGACAGCTTCACTGGATAGAACAATCTTGGATGTAGGTCCTTGATTTTCAAGACTTGGAATAGTTCTTTTCAGCCCCTTCTTGCCTGTAAGGTCTCTTTTGAGAAATCGGCTGACAGTGTGATGGGATTTCCTTTGTGAATGACTGTCCCCTTATCTCTTGCTGCTTCTAGAATTCTCTCCTTCATTTTAATCTTGGCTAATGTAACTATGATGTGCTTTGGTGTGTTCCTCCTTGGGTCCAACTGCTTTGGGACTCTCTGAGCTTCCTGGACTTCCTGGAAGTCTATTTCCTTTGCCAGATTGGGGAAGTTCTCCTTTATTATTTGTTCCAATAATTTTTCACTTGTTGCTCTTCTTCTTCCCCTTCTGGTACCCCTATACTTCAGATGTTGGAACGTTTAAAGATGTCCTGGATGTTCCTAAGCCTCTCATCATTTTTTTGAATTCTTGTTTCTTCATTCTTTTCTGTTTGGTTGTTTCTTCCTTCTGGTCCACTCCACTGATTTGAGTCCCAATTTTCTTCCCATCACTATTGGTTCCCTGTGTATTTTCTTTCATTTCACTTATTGTAGCCTTCATTTGTTCATCTAATTTGTGAGCAAAATCAACCAATTCTGTGAGCATCCTGATCACCAGGGCTTTGAATTGTGCATCTGATAGGTTGGCTATCTCTTGGTCGCTTAAGAGTATTGGCTCTGGTGATTCGATTTGTTCTTTCATTTGAGCCTTTTTTTTTGGTCTGGTGGCGCCTGTTACTATGAGGGGCAGAGCCTTAGGTGTTCACCTGGGTGGGGCAACCCATGTCCCTGGGTTGTGGTGCTGTATGTGGGGGCGGGGTCAGAGAGGGAACAATGACACTTTCTCTGCTCTCTCTCGTAGTTCAGTTCCTTCCGCCACTTCCCACAAGCAAATTGGGCCCTTCTGGTGCTGGTTCCTGGGTGGGTGGGCTTGTGTTTTTTCTAGGACCCTGTGGGTCTCTCCAACGAACTTTCCTGTGAGGCTGGGAGTCTCTTCCAGCACCTCAACCCCCACAAGTGTTTTCAATCGGTGCTTTTAGGCTTTATTTCCCGGTGCTGGGGCCCTGGGTTGCTCGGTCCGTCCCCCCATTTTTGCCTGGTTTATCTGTGCGTGAATGTGTGACTGTGGTCAGCCAGCTGCCTTGCGCTCCCAGGGTCTGCTAGCCACTGCCTGTGCGCCTGGGTCTGCCAGCTACCTCCTGTGTGCCCGGGACCACCAACCACCGCTTTTTTTCTGCTGTGACCCCTCTCTGAGGGCCACTGACTCTGCCTCTCTTACCAGTCTGGATGAATGGTTATCGAACTTCCTTACAGTTCAATTTTCTGTCAGATCCAGTGGTTTTTTGTTTCTAAATTTTTGTTGTCCTTAATTTTGGTTGTGCGAGAAGGTACAACCAAAGGCGTATCTACCTACGCCTCCATCTTGGCCAGAAGTCCCCCTGAGCTTACTTTCTAATTGGGCCCTGGGCAGCTGCTGCGCATATCCTCTAACACATTCTTGTGCCTAATATAAAAACATTGATTATTTTCCCCAGGAATGAAGGTGATTACTTAGGTCTATTCATTTAGAATGTTTGATTTAATCCAATGAAATGCATTCAAAGTTTTAATGAGTGTTTCCTGTGTCATTTGTTGCTGTGGGCCTGTGTTGGACCTACACATGTGATAGCAAGCCAACAGACTGATATCTACCAGTCAGATCTCTCTTACACTTCGGTATGTCTGTTTCACCTAGGAACTCATCCTTCCATTGACATCTACATAATTTATACTATTTCACTTCTGAATGATGCCATCAGTACTGAATATATCTACTAAATTCCTATTCCATCAACATATCTACCCCACCCTGGTTATGGATCTCAGATAAATGAGGGATGTTGATGGCCTTCAGGAGGTCTAGCCTTAAGACAACCACATGATACACCTGCTGCCAAAAGCCTGTATCCATCCCAGTGGGCTCCTCTTGGGATTCTTTTTTGATTTTTCAGTAATAAAAATGAGAGTAAGCCTTCATCAGGCTTACTGGGGGAAAATCAGGAAATATGTATAAACTAGATTTTACCATTAACCTTTTTGACTTACGTAATTCCAAACCTCTAGATAATTTTTGTAAGAGTTTATTTGAGCCAAATTGATGACCACGCTGGGAAGCAAGACTTCAAATACTACCCCCACAAAAAAGTTTTGCAGTTTCTTTTAAACATTTGAGATTAAGGAGGGAACATTAGAAAGATTACATGAAAGTGCAAGAAAGGAGGTAAGAATAGGATTAAAGGATAGTTAACAAGATTGTGTGTGCTCTTGAGGGTATTTTCTGAGGGGCCTGTACTAGAGGCATTTAAAAGGTGTGTTAACCTAGATACACAAAAGCAATAGTCAGGGCTTGCAGGGCAAGGCAAAGATAAACCTTTTACTAAAGACAGTTACAGACCTGGGGCGTGACTACCCACCTTGACTTGGACAGTTAGGAATTTATGATCAGATCACCCTGTGAGCTTACTTTCACTTAGATTTAATACAATGCCCCTTTTCATTCATAACCTGTATCCCTGGAATTTTTTTCATCTACCCCACTATAGCACACTGTCCATATTCTGACTTTGGTTTGACTTGGTTCCTCAACTCCAAATTCTTAAGAGCACTAGCTTTAGTTTTTAGACTCAAACACACAATGATACCTTGGTCTTACAAATTATCTTGGCTTATTTTAGGGTAGTTGCCTTTTGGAATCAGGCATGGTGCTATAAGAGACACTTTTACAGCTCTACACCATTCCCACAGAGCTGAGGAGCTGACCCATGTGTGGTCTGACCTCCTTGCAGGTCAAGGACAAAGATATCATCTTCTTCCCTTGCCAGTCTGAAGTTTAAAATTTTATGGCAAAAGATTTTGCTGCAATATTAATTTTTATTTGTTCTCTCAGTATATCCTCCTGCCTTCCTTCCAAGTATTACAGATACTAAAGCCTTTGCATTTCTTTTTTGCTAATATTTATATATGTGATTAAACAAAATCTGCTTGAGGCTAACTCTTCTCACTGTCTGTCTTTTGTAAAAGGTAGTGTTCATTGACAAAATAAGGACAATGTTCTAAAGAAAATGTGGAAAATGTAGAATCCATATTCTGAGAAGGGGAAATAGAGACTGGTAATGTGATAGAAATCCAGAGTTCCCGCTATGAAAGCGAGACACACTGCTTAAGGAATGGAAGATGAAAGGAAGCACAGGAGCAGGCAGTGGTCATTCACATTGACGTGTAGTGGGAACAGGCACAGATGAAATTGAGTTTATGAGCACATCCTTAGGTCCAGTCACTGTGCAGTTAAAAATCTCTGAATGCCACTGAAGACTTCTGGAAAGTCAGAAAGGAGTACCCTACTTCAGGTTTTCTAAGAGCAGGATGCCAAGGTGGGGGGACCTGATTTGAAACCCAAAGATATGGCCCTGGGTCTGCCATTGATGTGAAGCCCTGGGTGCATGTACAGACTTTGTGGTTTAAAAAAGAAAACCACATTCCTTAGAGTCTTTCTCATTAGGAGTTCAAATTATAATGTTCTACACATGATTATTAACTAATCTTACCCCAAAAAATAAATTAAAATAATAGTAACAAACTTTAAAACTAGAAGTTAATCCTCACTCTTCCCAACATTCTGGTACCTATTACTCAACGTGACATGGAGATGTTTTCAACTTAACAGGTGACTCTATAAAACCAAAACACTTTAAAGACATAAAGGAAACAATAATGGTGACACAGGTTTTGTGTTCTTTAATTTTTTCTTTTTTGTTTTATTTTATTTATTTGTTTTATTTGCTTTAAAACAAAGAGCATGCCCCTAATCATTATATATAACCTATCAAAACTATTTCTGCCTACTAATAAGTACCTGGTAGAGCTCAAATTGTTTATAAAATCAATGTGTTGTTATTTCCAAAAAAATTAGGATGATATGATGTTAGTGAGCAGAAAATCAATGCTCTGTAAAAACAATGACAAAAAAAAGAAACTCCTCTATGATCTCTATTAAGTGTATTAAGTAAACTGCCTTTGCAGTTTGGATTCTATGTAAGATGAAATTTGAAGAACTTAGCGTAGTTCAAGAGAAGATACTAAAAATCACTAACAGAACAGTGATATTTAGAAAAGTAAAAATAAAAGTTGGAGTGAAATACTAATATGTATACAGCACACGAGAGGATACATTCGAGTGGTAACCATCAGCGACATATGGTTTGTTAAGCTAAATAACACATAGATTTGTTTTACCTATGAACATTGGTAAATAATACTATATGCATTAAACATGGTTTTTAGAATTTCTTAGATGGGTGTTTTCTTTTTTTAAAATTCAAATAAAAACATCTCTTTTAATAAGCCAACAGAATTCAACATGCAAGTAAACTCAAGGGTCATTAACCTTTTCTAACTGAAGAGGCCCTGTTTATATATATATTTCTTTTTACCGAATTTATTAGGGTGACATTGGTCAACAAAATTATATAGGCTTTAGGTGCAGAATTCCACAGCATATCATCTTTACCCTGTGTTGTGTATGCACCTCCCCCAAGTCAAGTCTCCATTCATCACCATCAGCATTTATTCATTTATCCTCCCTTTACCCTCCTCCACCTCTTCCACCCCTTGTCCTCCTGGAAATCATCATACTGTTATCCCTCTCCATAAGCTTTTTCTCTCCTCCCCTTTTTTTCTCAATTCCTCCACACCCCACCCAGGCTCCCAATTTCCTTCTCCAAATAGTTGTCAGCCTGCTTTCTATCAGTCTGTCTCTGTTTTGCTTGTTAGTTCATTTTGTTCATTAGATTCTACATATGAATGAAGTCACATTGTATTTGTTTTTCTCTGATTGGCTTATTTCACTTTGCATAATTCTCTCCAGGTCCATCCATGCTGTTGCAAAGGGCAAGATTTCCTTCTTTTCTTTTACAGTTGAGTAGTATTCCATTGAGTAAATAATACCATAGCTTTTTCATCCACCACCTACTGATAGATACTTGGGCTACATCCAAATTTCAGACAACACAAGTACTAGTGAACTCTGCTCATAAAACAACAATCTGCAAGTTAACTATTGCCCACATGTCGAAACAGTGTTTCTGAAACAGTAATTGAGAACTAAACCTATCTCCATGAAATATTAAAGTATGACTGTTGATTAATAATGAGTCATCCACTCTTTTAAAAAAAGTCAATATTACAGTTAGACATGAGACATATGGTATGACAAGAACAGCAGCACTTTGGAAATCATGTACACCATTTCTTTTCAGCTTACAAACAAAGAAAATAGGATATCCTAGGATTCACTCACCCAAATTCATGAGGTTATTTATTAGGATTTCTTCTACTAAATGAGTAGAAATGAGGTATTCTCATTTCTAATACAGTGTGTCCATTGTTTACATAGGACATCAATAGACTCGAGATGCTTATGTATAGTAGATAGAAAACCACAAATATATTTTGAATTTAAAAAATTAACTGTCATTTTAAAATTATTAATGTGCCCATCAGCCTAAAAATTCCATGAAGCCAGTATTTTATTATAATTTTTTGAATTTTTCATAAAAATGTCATAGGGAGTAGTTTCCAAATAAGAATCATCATTGAATTCAGAAAATTTTATTCCTTTTGCCTCTTTTTTGTAACACGGTTATTTTTGCCAAGAACTCTAGTCAGTACAGGGGAGAAAATGATAAGACAGACATGGTTCCTGCTCTGCAATTGCTTACCAAGGAGTGGGGATATGAAGTAATAAAACAGGAAATTAGAATTCAATGTAAAAATATTTTTAAGTGTTTATCATTTTTAGGCACTATGCTAGGTTCTAAGAAACAGCAGTGCCCTGGCTGGTGTAGCTCAGTGGATTGAGCTCGGGCCTGCGAACTAAAGGATCCAGGTTCGATTCCCAGCCAGGGCACATGCCTGGGTTGCAGGCCAGTTCCTAGCAGGGGACACTCCAGAGGCAACCATACATTGATATTTCTCTCTCTCTCTCTCTCTTTCCTACCCTTCTCCTCTAAAGATAAATAAATAAAAATAAATAAAATATTTAAAAAAAAAAAAAAAGAAACAGCAGTATAGCAGTAGGGGGAAAGTAGGGGACAAAATCTCTGCCCTACACTTCTATGGAGAGGACTGAAAGAAAAGACAGAGACAGAGGCATGGAGAGACAAAAAGACAAAGAAAAATAAACATATATTTATAAATACTTTATGTGATACCATAAAATAAATATAAGAAAAAATAAATTAGAGTAAATGGAACAGAGTGTCTGAAGGTGAAGAACAACAGCATGACCCCTTTGGAAGGCCTCTTTAAAGTGATGCAAGGAACTGAAGGTAGAGTAGATTAGCCACAGAAGGATCTGGGAGATCATTTTGGGCAGAGGATACCTCAAGTGCTAAGGCCCAAATCATGGAACTAGTTTGGCATACTAGAGAAGCACCAAAGTCAGCATTGTGGGAATGGAGTAAAGGAGAAACAGATTGATAGATCAGAGGGGAAGAGGCCAGGTCACATTAGGAAAGTTTTTAAGGCCATGGTAGAAATTTTTATTTTAATCTGTGTGTCTTACAAAGCCATTTCTACACAGGAGAACATAGGGGAAGGGTGAAAGCAAGAGGATCAGTTAAGAGACTAGTGTAGGAGGCTAGAGAGGCATAGAGGTAGCCTGATAGAGACTGGTATTGATGACATTAAAAAAAGGCCAAGTAATAAATATGCTAAGTGAAATAAGCTAGCCAGAGAAAGACAAGTACCACATGATTTCACTCATATGTGGAATCTAACGAAAAAACTGAACTAACAAGCAAAATAGAGACAGACTCATAGAGAGCAGGCTGACAGGTCTGGGGAGAGTACAGGAATTGAGCAAAAAAGAAAAAAAGAGAAAGAACTCATGGACACAGAACTCAGACAACAATGTGGTGGTTGCAGGGGGAGAGGCATAGATGGAGGGGAAAGAGAATACAGGGGAGATAAATGGTAACAGAAAACATACAATAGAAATAATTTTAAAAAAATAAAATAAAATAAATATATATAGTGAGAGTAAAGGCTGAATAATAAATAAATATATATAAAGTAAAACATAGTTGTTGATGGATTGTTTGGTTGTTGGATGTGAAGGAACAGGAAAAATCATGGTGAGTCCTGAATGTTTGTTTTTGAAGGTCTACTTACTTAGCCTTGGAGACAAGTCAGTTTTCCTGAATAGAGTAATATTCTGCCAGCTTTATCAGATCAAAATAGGCCTAAGCTTCTAATACATATACTCCTCAAGTATATAACTAAATGCTCTCCAAATACATTAACTTAAATAGCCATTTCCAAGCTAGTCTTCAATAATAACGAAGATAAAAACTTATAAAGTCTTTCCTTTTAGTAACTAACCTTGAGACATTGCTTATTAATGAAGCGTGGCAAAATGTTTCTGTGTTATCTTTCAAATTTTATGTGTAGCCATGAACATCGTGAAGATACTTAGGGAAAAGGCAGTATGGGTAGATGATGTTTTATTGAAATTGGTTAGGCCAGCATAGTTTTGTGAAAAGGAGAGATTTGTTAGGCAAATAAAACTAATATAATTATAAAATGTCCAAATTGGGTGGAACTTAGAAGTCATCTTATTCAACCACTTCATTTTACAGATGGGAAATTAAGGATCAGAAATATTAGGTATCTCAAAGTAATTTTACAGAAGTTATCTTCCCTATTCACATAAAAGTATATATCATTTAACTGTCTATTTCACTCTTGATTGCCTAAGAAAATATGTATGTTTTTTAAACTCAAGAAGCTGTTTAACCCATATAATTTTATTACCAATGCCACCCCAATTAATTCAATAAAAGATACCAAAGAAAGCTAATTTTTTCATATGACAAACTGAGCTCATGTTATTTTCTTCCTTTCCCCCCAAACTCTACCCAAATAATAGTAAAAACATAATAAATGTACAAACCTAATGAAATGAATTGGAAGAGAAGTACAGTGTTCAGGAGATTCCAACACATTTCTGGAAAATGGATAAAACATTACTGAAAGATATTATAAAAACAAGGAAGCCATGGCCTAAAATACACACAGAAATGGCTGCAGTGAAGCAGCCAGATGATTCAGTTTATGTGAGTTAAATCTTTCATCAACACAAAATACTTAAAATTGAAGATTCAGAAATAGTTATATAACTATAGTATTTAAAAATTTGGAGGGGTGAACAATAGCTAAAATTCTACAAGCCAAACTCTGTTCTAAAGTACTTTAATGTAATATAATTTATAAGTTGATATTTTCATCTGTATTTTATAGACTTAGAGAAAAAAGGAGACATAAGTTTAAGCCCAAGGTCTTTCTGTCCATAAGTGGGAAAGCCAAGATTTGAATCCAGCAGTCTAGTTCCAGACTCCACAGTTTAACCACCACATGATGCTAACTGTACATACAATTGTGGATGTAACTACTTTGAAGAAACCAAAGAACTTACATGCACAACCCATGGACATGAACTTAGTTGGGGAATCACTGGAGGGAAGGGGGGAACAGCAGAGAGGAACAAAGGGGGAAAATTGAGATCACTGTAATACCATAATCAATAAAATATACTTAAAAAAAGAAAGGTAAAAATTCAACTGAAACACAAAGAAAAGATTTGTGCAGTGTATGGAGAAGAAGTTGTGACTGATTGAATGTGTCAAAAGTGGTTTGCGAAGTTTCTTGGTACTATTGACATTTTGATCAAATAATTATTTGCTGTGGTGTTGTCTTATGCATGGGAAGATGTTTAGCAGCAACCCTGGCCTCTACCCACTAGAAGCCAATGGTGGGAGAGAGCTGACCTACTCAAAATATCCAAAGCAATGAAATTATTGGTGAAAATGAAAACAAAAAGAAATGAAACTAGAAACAGTTAAAAGAGTTTATTTCAGATGGGACTGGGGGGTAGGCCGAAATGGGACAGATTATTTTATACTTTCAAAATCTTTAAAACATTTGCGATTACTACTTAAAATTCAACAAAATTAAATATAGCAAAAAGGCTAAACTCATCTAATGATATTAAATACCTTGAAGATATTGCACGGTTTGGGTCTAGATCACTGCAGTAAAGCAGTCATAAAGCAAGTCGTGATCTTTTTACTGGTAGAACATCTTGCCTTTCATTTGTAAAATTTGCAACACTTGTGTGGAGCAATAAAGCACAATCAAAAGAGTTCTGCTTTTAATGTGAATATATGCAGATTGGCCTAACATAGAGCACACAAAGAGTATTTTCTCTTTTTCAGTTTCCACACTAGAATATAAAGATAAAAAAATTAAGTAAACAATCAATGGTCCTTCAAATATCCAGGTACTTATATTTTCAAACTTCAAATAGTTCTATGACTACCCACTGTAATATTTAAAAGCATGCATGGAAGGGAAAGCCATAACTTAAAAATCAGTGTTGATACCATTCCAACCCTCTGTAAGATGGACATACAGAGATTCATGAGCCAGATCATCAGAGATGGTCTTAGGAGCCCAGTGGTATGTTGATTTTCAGAATACTCCTTTTAAGATAAAAGTCAGGTTATACCTTGCACTTGCTAGCTCTGAGAAAGAGATACACAATTTGGTTAGTCTATTTGAATTTTGTAAGTAGCATATACGGTATTTGAGAATACTGCTCCAACTAATTTATCAGGTGACTTAGAAGGCTGTCTGTCAGTCTTGAGTAGAGTCCAGAATAAGGGAGAACTCTTGATGATGTCCAGACTAAGAGCTAAGAAACCTGCTAAGTTTCATAGAATAAAGACTTATCCAGAGGTCAAATCTATGCCTCCAAACCAATACAAGAGGTAAGGAAAAAATAATTTTGATTTTGCATTTTGTATAATGACAAGTTCATGTTCTATATAAAAGTTTGTTTTGTACTTGTATAGATGTAGGTAATGGAACACCACCAGGAATCAGATTCCCTGCTTTACTAAAAAAAAGAGCAAGTAAAAATATAGTTTACTCTGAACACAGTCATAATTAGCCAGGTTTATTGGTCTATTCTACCATCTTTAGACTAACATATTAAAAACAAGGAAATGTTATAAATGGAATAGTGAGAAAGACACATTTTCTTTATTTTCTACATGTACGTAGCTGCATAAAGAAGTAAAAAAAATAAACATTTCATTAAAAATGTTTGTTAAACATTTAGTTTACTAAAAGGCAGTAAAAACATAATTGTTGTTAATTTGATGTTTAGACATCCTTATATACACAGAGGTTAAGTATAGTAACTGAAGTTAAATATACGTGGGCTCAGATTTTGCACTACCACTAATTATGTGATATTTTATTCATATTTATTTTCCTAATGGTACCCTGTGTGTAGAATGTTATAATTTATGTAATTATGTCACTGTTAAAGAGAAAGTTTCAGTGACTAGCACTATGTGTAGAACACAACAAATGTTTGATGCATGTTAACCACAGTTATGGTAACTATTATGTTTCTCATTATCTTGCATATATATATATGCACACACATATACATACAAGACACAGTTTATATATGATTTTATATTTATATATTATATACATACACAACATATACACTCATGTATATGAATTCTTATTCATAGTCAACATACACAGCTATAAAGGAGATGCTAATGCGGGATGCTCATTTAAATTTATCATTTACATTTTTATTCATTTACTAAATATGCTGAGTGTATTCTATATGCTAAGTTCTGTCCTTAAATTAGGAATAAACAAGACCTGATTTCCACCTAAGGAAGCCTACATCTACTTCCAAGCAAGGAAGAAAGATGCCTATACTTACTGCATCATCATATTTTCATCTTTTAATGTAAGTACTTTTATTTTCCTCTCCCAAAGAATATTAGAAATGCATACAAAATACAGATGCAACAATTTGAGATTAGTTACCAATAATTCAATCATTACATTCTGCTTAATTTCAGAGTTCCTGCATCTATATACTACACCAATGGTGTATGATACCTTGCATGACTGTTTTATACACTTTCAGATATCTGAGCCAAGGAATCCAAAGCCTCAATATCTCTTGTATCTGTTTCCATATTGTTAGAACCCAACACTTTTTAGATACTTTTCCCCGTTACAACAACCATGCAACCTAAATAAAATGCCAACTGCTATCTAATCCACCAAGTGTTCAGTGCCACATTCAAAGTAACACACTCTGGTAATCAAAATAATTAAAAGCAGTTCACATCTTTAACTGCATCTCTCAAAATATAATAAGTAGATCTAACCCATAATTCCTGGCATTGAGGTGCCATTCCTTAACAACTCATTTCCTTTTTTGCTTTTGTGCTTTAACTTTTCCTCTCTCACACCAAAACTCTCCCCAACATCCAGACTATGTAGACCAATATTCTTCAGTTATTAATTGTGTATTATATATTTATTAATTATAAAGAAAAATAACTTGAAACAAGCCAAATCCCCATAACAACAGGATAGATGCTGAATAGCTCATACTGAAGAGACACACATGTTCTTCAAGTTTCCACAGTTTTCTTGGAAATCAAACATGGTCATTTGATAACCAAAGAAGATATGCCATATAAAACTCACTACTGATTCCAGAAACATTTGTATTTCATTGAAGGTTTTCTGGCTAGTGATATATTCATGAATATATTAGCAGTAATATTTATTTATGGTAATAATTATCTAAACATTTCTGACATTAGCATCTTTAGCTCAAAATGTCTACTGCCTTTTAAATATAATACAGTATTATAAATTTATAAGAGTAGTCCAGTGAAGCTCAACTAAGAATCAGAATTAAGAGAAAATATGTTATAAAATCAAATGTTTATTACTTTTGTATTATCTAAGTACTGTATCTAAATTTTGAGAGATTGCATGCAAATTTAAGTCCTTCTTCATCAAGGAGTTTATTTCTTATGAAGTATTTTCATTCACAAAAGTTTAAATCAAAAGGTACATAGAACTGAATTATATTCAACTCTGGGGGATAATAGCTACTCAGCCTTTTTTTTTTGTTGTTTGTTTTATTTGTAATTTATTATTTGCTAGAAAGAATTTTCAATCTGCAAATGTATTTCTTCCACGAATCCATATTACTTCATTTTTTTTCTGGAAACTTTCTTTTGTTGCATTTTTGAAGAGTCTGGGTCGTGAGAAGTTTGCTTAAGTTTTGGACAGTGAATTTTTTGACGTTCTGGCAGTAAGTGTTAACCTGGCCTGCAATGAGCAGAGAATCCACCCTGGCTGGAGGGGTTGGAGTGGTTTGAAAAGTCTGGGCAGATCCTCCTCTGGATACAGGAGCTCTGAACTCAGGTGTTGCATATTCCTCTGCTGGAGACGCTGCTGATACTGGTGTTCCTGCTGTGGCTGTTCATTCATGTTCCTCAAGTATGCATTACATTTAACTATATCTTGGCTCATTTCATCCACTCTGTCCATCAGCAACTGTAGATTCTTTCCCAAGGATTGCTGTTAGCGAGACTTTACAATTCATGTTTATCTGCTATAGGTGACTTCTTCTCAAGCTCCCACATTAGGATGTTGATTTTTCATTACAATAGGCACTTCAAACATGTGCTCAAAGGTGATGCTTTCTTTTTCAATGTTTCAGGAGAAAAATTCTTTGCTTTACAAACTTCCATCAGTGTGGGTATCAGTCTGTATGTCTTCACTGAGAGAGACCTTTGGGCAGTTTTTATGGGATGGTAAATGAGAATGACAGATTCTTCAATGGCATGCTGGTAACTGAACTGAGAATCCAGGAGTGCCAAGTGAGGAATGAGTCATCACATATGGACTGGTACCAGCCCAGGTGGAGATGGTCAATGTTTCCATGGTGAAGGCTTTTCATCATTTCCATCTGATGTTGGACTTTGTCATAATCAGCATTATCTTCTATGTATTGAGGAAAAGGAAAGCAGCTAGTAATTTCAAGTCTATCTTCTAAATCAGGCCTAAAAGCACTCCTTTGAACCACCTCAGTTCCTTGTCCTACTTAATGATGTTCGATTGTCTTTAATACCACCAAGCCATCTATTGTGCTTCGGGCTGAATCTCTGGACCTGTCCTTGTCTTTGCTTTTCCCTGCCACACTGGCAGTGGAGCTACAAGAGATGGTTATCATCTTTCCAGCAGGGCAGAAAAAAAGAGCTCAGCCTCTCTTGACCAGAGTTTTCACAATACAGTCTTTTTGTTGTTGTTGTTTTGTTTTTTATATTTGACCTCTTTTTTAAAAACATTTTTTTATTGTTCAAACACAGTTTTCCGCCTTTCCCTTCCCACCACCCCAGCCCTTCCCACCTCCCTCCCCTGTTTCTACCCCGCCTTGTTATTGTCCCTGTGTCCTTTATAATTGTTCCTGCAAACGCTTCACCCTTTTCACAATACTGTCTTGAACAATACCTAAACTAATTTGGAAATTATCATTTTTAAAGCTGGAATTCATGTAATAAATATCATTTGTGTCCCAGGCATTATTCATAAGCTAGAGGATAACTAAAATTTATTTACCATTTTATATATATTAGCTCATTTAATCTATACAGCAATTTCGAGGCAAATATTATCTTTATTTTACCAATGAATAAAATGATTTTCAGAGAGATTGAAAAAATTTCCTGACACACAGCTAATACATGACATAGGTGAGATTCAATCTAAATTTTATCTGACCTTGAAGTTCTTTTCACTTATGTGAAATACTTTTATAGAAGAAATATTAACAATAACCATATGACTAAAAATAATAATTCATCATATCTAAGATTATGAATAAAAACAATGTAAGTAAAAACACAGGCATTTATACATTGAAGGCATTTACTTTACTTTTATATAATAGAAAAAAAGGATGTTTGAGAAAGAAAAATTAAAGTAAATATATTCATATCTGGTAGATTGAGATTATGCTTCCCATGGCAGAAATTTCAGTGTAATCATAATTTTAAGAACTTTATTCTCTTATTTCACAGTGGCAACGATCCAGGCTACTTTTATCTTATTCTCTGGTTGTAGCTTCCGGTCTCATGGTACTAAAGATAAATCTTTCAGAATTCCTGCTGGAGCTTCAGCCATGACCTCTGCCTTCCATCTATCAGGAAAAGGTGTGGGAGAGCGAGCGACATAGCTTTGTCCATTAATGATATTCCCTGGACACTGAAATTAGCATTTGCCTTACTTCCTACTGACCAGAATTTTGTCACATGTCAACACCTGTTCATAAGAGAAGCTGCAAAGTGAGTTCTTTATTCTTGACATCCCAATGTCAATTAAAAATTAGAATGTAATTTACTATGGAAGAAGAGGAAAATGAGTATTGAAGGACAGCCAGACTTTCTGCTATACTTTCCAAACCAAGCTCATTATCAATCTTCATGTCTAGGTTTTCCTCTTGTCACTATTAATAGCATCATATTTTTTGTTCACTCAGACTCAAAATCTTCTATTTTTAAATGTGTTTTGCAGACATAGAGGAGGGTGTAGTGGGATAAATAAAGATGGGCTTGATGTGGGGTGGGGAACACACAATACATTGTACAAATGATGTGTTATAGAATTGTACACCTAAAATCTGCATAATTTTGTTAACCAGTGTCACCCCAATAAATTAAATTAAAAACAAGAAAAATAATAAGTACCTTTTAGCAAGGAATTATAGAAAAATGAAAGATTGTAGAACAATACAAGTTTGGACTTACAACATAGTCTTCTACTTGCAAGTTCTTTTTATTAATGTGTTCTCACTCTCTTCTCTCTCAGTTTCTTCTTGTTTAAAATAGGAAAACCCATGGTATTTGACTCTGAGGTTTACAGACATTGCAATGTAATAATTTAAGTAAGATATTTAGTGTCATGCTTGACGTAAGGTAAGTATTCAGTAAAGAGTTTATTATTATTCTTTTCTTCATTTTTGCCTCTTCCTTTCCCCCTGTGATTCACATCAAGTCAGTTGCCATATCACAGCAAGTTAGCTTATAAAATACTCACAATGTCTTGTCCTTCTCCATTGCCTGTGCTCAACATCATTTCATTAGTACTCATGTAGATATCAGAACTAGCTCCTTAAACTGACCTCCTTGCTTTTATCTTTTTCCTTCCTCGTAAAGCCATTCAACCCAATATGCTAGAAATTTTCTCCAAATAACTCTTAGAAAACAGATCTCTGTTATCTAGAGAAAAATTCAGAGCATCTTATATTAAATAGGCATGCCACATATGGTAGTGCTTTTAACAAAAAGAAGTGAAACTTCTGGTATTCTGGAATCAGAACTGTATGATGTAGACAGGCTATCTTTGTGTGCAAACTCCTACAAGTTTGATAGTATTCGGATGACCACGTTACTTGAGAATTTTGGCTTTTTAAAAAAATTTTACTTTCAGTTCCTGAGGAAGATTTTTTTTATATGTTTTAACAGCAATAGCAGTTTTATCCTTTAATATGCCTTTAAACACTTCACCAAAATTTTCCTTTCTTCGTAATTTTTCCAACATGACATCTTCATGATTAAGAACCCATTTCGTATCCTTGGCAACAGGATTGAGCAGAACGACCCCTGATTTCTTAGTGATGACCTGTTTTGTTGTATAGTGATGATTGGTAAATTGAGGGATGTTTGGAAAAAAACAGTATCTTCAAATAAATACATATTATCAACATTTTGTTGAAAAAAGTGTCTCCTTTGCACACCGGAATATACAGAAATGACACATTAACAGGTTTCCCATGACTCTCACACCAAGAAGGATCCTTGTTGTTTTAACAGATCTTGTGCTTCCATTGCGGGAATTGCACCTCGGTACCATTCCTGTTCTGCCAGGTGGTCTCAGGCATGGAGGTCATATCACAGAATGTTAAAGAGCCCAGTGCAGATTTTGGAGACCTAATTATTTCAGGGATTGAATGACAAGTAGACTCAAATTTGGATAGCCTCTTCTTTCTTTCCATAGATATAGCCAATTGTGCATCTTCTTCATACTTTATTACTGGAGGTCACTCTTTTCCATCATTTTCTTGCACTTTTTGCTCTATTTTCTGTGCTGTAAATTTTGCCTCAGTGCACTTCAGCTGCTGTACTAACTTACAGCTTTTCAAGTGTCTGTTTTTGGTTTATCAGAAGCACAGTATCAGACTTCTTTTCATAGGTCTTAGAAGATTTCTGAATTCTTTCCTCTAGCTCCAGGAAAACTTCCTTCCTCCTTGTTTAAATGTATCTGCTGTGAGAAAAAGAAGGAGCTCCTGTCCTTTGAAACACCATGGATGCAACTGGAGAGCATTATTATGCTAAGTGAAATAAGCCAGGCAGTGAAAGACAAATACCATACGATCTCACCTATAAGTGGAACCTAATCAATACAACAAACAAGCAAGCAAAATATAACTAGAGGCCTGGAAATGAACAAACTGACAGTAACCGGAGGGGAAATGGAAGGAGATAATGGAAGGAATAAGGGGAAGGGTTTTGGGGTATAACTATAAAGGGCACATGGACAAAACCAAGGGGGGGTGGTGGAATCAGGGGAGGGAGGTGGGGATGGCTGGGGTGGTCGATAGTGGTAGGGAGAGAAAGAAGATAATTGAACAATAATAAAATTTTTTTAATTGGGAAAAAATAAGGTTCAAATCTGATTGTAAAGTACATGATTGTCTAACCACTATGCTGTGTATCTGAAAATAATACAAAATAAAATGAGTATAAACTGTAATTGAAATGGTTAAAAAAAAATGACTAAACTGAGTTTTCAGCCAAGGGGCATTCAACAATCACTTCTGCATACATTCCATTACCACACATATCACATTTTGAACATGTGCATGTCCAAGGACTCTGAGTCATGATGGAATTAAAAGTCATATGATTTGGTAAATTGAGCAAAATAAAAAGTTTATTAGAGGTGTGGGAGTTGGATAGATGAAGAGATATGATTGCATAGAAAAAGGCATAAATCACTGAGTATAGAAGAATATATTTGGTCTCGTAAATAAGTAGTCATTAAGAAATAGTATCTAGAAGTTGAGTTAGAACTTTCCACATAGTTTTCCAATATGCATGAAAAGTATTTCTGTTAGTTCTATTAATGTCTTACTTCACACTAAGTGTTCAGTCATCTGCAACAATTTTGAGCCCTTTAATTACTTGCAAATTAGGCATGTGTGACAGCTATGCAATCAATTCATTCAAGAATTGTAGCCCAGCATTGCTAAAAGCAACAAAAACTGACACCTTAGTATATTATACAGCAGTATTGATTTTGTAGTCTTATAAATGTTTTATGTCCTGATAAACTATGTAGCATGAAGCTATTTAAAGTAATCATTTTAGAAGAGTGTCTTGAGAAATGTCAATATAAGTAGCCTGGATTCAATTCAATTTCTACAGGAAAAATTAATATTGACTTATTCTTGGTAAAAAACTTATGAGGAAAGGTTATCTCTGGGTCATTAGGATGAAGGCTAATGCTAAGGGAACAGGAAGAGTAACATAATGGAAGGTCTGTCTATATTCCTAATTGAAAGGCAGGAAATAGCTGGGTGAGTTTTCCTCTTGATTTTTATCCTAATGATTATATGTTTACAAGTTTTAATTAAAGGACCGCAGGTTCTCTTAGAGACCCTATATCTGTACTATCATGATTGAAATGAATACTCAAAGTACTTTCCCCCCCCAAATTTCTTCCTGACTTATAGATTCTTGACTAAGAGACATTTACTTTTATTCCATCTGGTTTTACTTGTACAAAGAGTACATGAAGCATAAAGAAGTTAAATGAAATATTTTTCTGTCAGCTGTTTTGTGAAGGGATCAGCATTTCCTTCTCATTGCAACCAAATGTTATTTGATCCCATGAACTTTATTCACACACAAATCATTGGTGTTTTATTTCTTCAATGCAAATTCACACAGTTTCTTAAGAGAGCCTATCTTAATCTCTTAAGAGTCATTCATGTATTCCTAACCACTTTTAAAAATTGCAAATTAAAATTAGGAAAGATTTTGGGGTAACTAAAGCAAGAATTGTGCCATGCCTGCTGATTGCTGAGAAGTTGTGGGAGAAAAGAGAAACTCAATTATTCATCAAAGTAAAGTAATCATTAAAAAATATTAAAACTTCCTTCTTTTACGTTGAGAATGCTTTTCTCCTCTTAAGTTTAATAATGAGAATTTGGATTTTTAAGTCTGATGTTAATAAAATTTAGAACCATTAATTATAAACATTATAGGGGGCAAAAATCTATGTAGGCAATTCCATTTCCCATATAACCAGTATTGAGCAAATGATATTTAATGATTTTTGGTTTTTGAAAAGATAATTAGATTTTCCAAAAGATCTTAAGATTTATGGATTTTAACAAGAACTTTTTTCTTTTCCTTCACCTGCCTCCCTGGAAGCGGGAGATATAGTTCAGAAAAAGCAGTGGGTTTTAACAATTCTGTTTATTTCTCTTTTAAATGTTACATCTTGATAACTGTTCAGAATCTATTCTGTAATATTAGTTCCATTGTTTTGACAGCTGTATACATAATGCTCTGCTAATTCTAAATCTCTTTTTAATAATTATTTTTTTTCTTTCTGGGTTATATGCCAGGTGATTTTAAATAGTTCTTTGACACAGGCTTTCTTATTACAAATTTGAGACATAAGGCCTGTGAATAGTTTTGGGCTAATGTTTGGACCTTTGGCTCCTTATCTTAGAAATGGTTGTCCCCTACTTAGCAAGAATATCTGCCAAGTTTTTCTTAGGGAGTCAACCAGATTAAAAATTTGCAGTTCATGGCAACCATCTGGAACCTGACTATCACTGGGGAAAGGGAGGAGATCACTCCCATTGTGCAATGGAGACCAAAAGTGTTTATTTCCTTTCACACTGATTCAATATTCAAGGGAAAGGTTAAAATGAAGAATATGAAAAACAGAACGCTTGTCCCACATGTTCTCATTGCCTACCCATGTAAGTTTGAAAGCACTGTGTGAACTGGCAGCTCTTAAGACTTCCAATAGCAGGAACTGAAGCAAACTAAAATTAGATGTTAATGAGGAAAGTCCCTAGGGGCATTTAAAAATGTTCTTTTGTTTGTTTTCTTTTGTGTAATTAAGTAAATATTGTAAATCATAGGTCAAATTTTCTGAAATACTTCCAAAAGTCAATTTCTTTTTACACCAAGCACAAATACCAAGAGAATTATCATTATAACACACTATGAAAGAGAAATACTCATAAATATAATAATAAACTAGTTACATTAAACACAAGGCACAACTACCAATTAAGATGAAATTGAGCTTTCAAACCACATAAGGGGTAGACAGTAACAAACAACAGTTAAGAAATTAATGAAAAAATATTTACAAGGGGGGCTCCCCCGAAAACAGAATTTGTTTATCAAAATTGTGTATTTATTCTTACATGTTTAATCTTCAGTCACCTTCAAAATACTTTCCATTTGATGCAATATACCTTTCAAGACTTTTTTCCCACTGCTCAGAACAGCTATGATGCCTTTTAGTGTTTCTACTGTTTTCTGTTTCACCTCTTCCATATCAACAAAATGTTTTCGTCTGAGGAATTTTTTCATCCAGAGAAACAAAAAAGTCACTCAGGGAGAGCTAGGGTGAATAGGGAGGGTAGGCCATGGGGATCATGCTGTTTTTAGTCAAAAACTGCTGAAAACTCAGTGTGGGTGGTTGTGCTCATAAATCCCCCATCATTAAATGGGCAAATGCATTCAAAGAGTCTTCAAAAACAATTCACTGAAGCCAAATGCAGTTTCTCACAACAATGCCTACTGGTGCCCTGATGCAAATGGGTTCCTAGAACACTCATCTAGCAGGGAAGCTGGTACTACAAGGGGTCCACCCTCTAGAAGATAACTCCAGGTTTTTTTGTGTTCCCCCTCATATTTATGATATGCCATTTTGAGAGAAACCAAAAATGTATAGCAAGGTATAGAAACTAGAGAATGAGTGAAAGAGAATGAGAAATATAGCTATAGAATCTAAGTCAGTCTTTACCTATGGAGAAAACCCTTAACCTTCAATTATAAACTCAACCCTGACTTGCCCCCAGTTGAATGAAGTCTTAAAAATTACAGGGTCTTGGTAAGTGCCAGTGAATGGTCCTGCCACTGGGGATTTTATTAGCTACAGGGGGAGACAGATAATAAACAAATAAATTTGTGAAGAAATGGCTTAGAAAATTTATTAATTTGACAATCTTGGTTTATCATTTCAGATCGAGATAGCAAAGATGGGGACAGTTTAGAATATGTAATGTGTTAATGACAGTGATGGGAGTAGAATGGGGCTAGTGGAGAGATGGTGACAGATACCACACTGAAGTGATGAGCTGACTCAAAGGGCCTTTCAGGCCATGCCTAGGACTTCAGACCTGATTTTCTATCAGGAATCTCAATTAATAAGGACTCAAAAATTTACATTTTAACAAGCTTCCAGATGATTCTTATGCTAAATCATCAGGTCTAATCAGATAAAATAAGCTTTTGAGTATTATCAGAGATCATTAGCATGGCTGATAAATTATTTTTCCAAAATAATATAGAATTATTATTATTTTATTATATTTTTCCATTACCATTTGTATCCACAATCACCATGCTCTTGTCCATGTCCATGAGTTCTTTTCCATTTTTGCTTCACCCTGTAACTACCCCCCACAGAGCTGTTCTCTATCCATGAGTCTGTCTCTGTTTTGCTTCTTGGTACAGTTTGGTCATTAGATAACACATACAAGTGAAATTATATGGTGTTTGTCTTTCTCTGGCTGACTTACTTCACTTAGCATTATGTTCTCCAGATCCATCTACACTGTTACAAAGGGTAAAATTTTCTTCTTTTTTTATGGCCGAGTAGTACTCCATTGTATAAATGTCCCATAATTATATTATCCACTCATCTACTGATGGACAGTGGGGCTGCTTCCATGTCTTAGTGATTGTAAATAATGCTACAATGAACATAGGGGTGCTTATGTTCTTTTTAATTATTATTTTTGGTTTCTTCAAATAAATTCCCAAAAGTAGAATCTCTGGGTCATAAGGTAGTTCCATTTTCAATTTGTGAGGTATCTCCATACTGCTTTCCACACTGGCTGTATCAATCTGCGTTCTCACCAACAATGCAAAAGGGTTCCCCTTTCTCTACATTCTCACCAACACTTGTTGTTTATTGATTTATTGATGATAGTCATCCTGACAGGTGTAAGGTGATATACCACTGTGGTTTTAATTTGCATTTCTCTGATGATTAGTGATGTTGCCTGTCTTTTCACATGTCTATTGGCTGTCTGTATGTCTTCTTTGGACAATTGTCTATTCAGATCCTTTGTTGATTTTTTAAATTGGATTGTATGTTTTTTTGGTGTTGAGTTTTGTAAGTTCTTATAAATTTTGGATACTAATCCCTTATCATATATATCAGTGAATATGCTCTGTTCAGTGGGTTGTCTTTTTATTTTGTGGATGGTTTCCTTGGCTGTGCAAAAACTTTTTAGATTGATGTAGTCCCATTTGTTTATTTTTTCTTTTGTTTCCTTTGCCTGGTAAGACATATCAGATAAGAAAATTTTTATGAACAATGTCTGAGATTTTCCTGCCTATGTTTTCTTCTAGGAATTTTATGGTTTCAAGTCTAACAGTTAAGTCTTTAATACACTTTGAATTTATACGTTTGTGTAGTAGAAGAAGGTGGTCTAGTTTCATTTTCTTTATTTGTTTTTTTTTTTTAATTTTTGGAATTATACATTATTAAACTTATGTCAGTAGTTTTTAAATTGAAGCACATAATTACCATGTTTATAGCTCAAAATATTCAAATATCAGTATTTATTTACAATTCAAATTATTTACCAAAAATTTACAAATATTAAAGAAAATATCAAATAGTTTAGGGCATTTTTATATCTTGAACCTTATTATTTAACACAGAGGCCTTGTTGCAAACATGTCAAACACTAAGTCTACATGAACCAGTATGTTCAGGACATGTGCATGTCTCCCACAAGCACTAGTGACAGCATACCATGGGCAGGCATTGGTTCAAGCCCTACAGACACCATGGTGAAGAAAGCAAAACTTTTTCTTCTCTGAGAGCTTATATTAATAAATTAAGTTTTTAAAGCCATGCTAGAACTTGGCTTAAAGTAGGAAAAACTGAACTCTAATTTTGTTTTGGTCCTGAACTGACTAAATAACTTTCAAATAAATATCTAGGTCTCTAATCCATGGCATAAAAATGTACTAAATACATACCACCCAAAGCAATTTATAGATCAACTCAATCTCTATTAAAATACCAGTGACATGTTTCACAGATATAGACCAAGCATTTCAAAAACTTATACGGAACCATAAATGATCCTGAATAGCTGCAGCAATTTTGAGAAAGAAGAGCAAAGTAGGAGGGATTGCAATACCTGATATTAAACTATACTGCAATGCCACTGTAATTGAAACAGCCTGGTACTGACATAAAAACAGGCACATAGACCAATGGAACAGAACAGAGAGCTCAGAAATAAACCCAGGTCTCTATGGTCAATTAATATTTGACAAAGGGAGAAGAAGCATAAAATGGAGTAAAAAATAGCCTCTTCAATAAATGGTATTGAGAGATCTGGACAGCTACATACAAAAAAATGAAACTCGAGTACCAACTTACACCATACACGAAAATAAATTCAAGGTGCATAAAAGACTTAAATATAATTCGTGACACCATAAAAGTCCTATAGGATAACATAGGCAAGAAGATCTCAAATATTCCACACAGCAATATTTTCACTGATATGTCCCCTAGAGCAAGAGACATAAAGGAAAGAAAGCAAATGGAACTTCATCAAATTAAAAAGCTTCTGCATGGCTAAAGAAAACATCAGCAAAATGAAAAAGGAGACATCCATATGGGAGAATATATTTGCCAACGATACCTCAAACAAGGTATTGCTCTCCAACGTATATAAAGAACTCACATGGTTCCGCACCAGGAAGACAAACAGTCCAGTTAAAAAATGGGCAAAGGACTTTAACAGACACTTCTCTAAGAAGGACATACAGAGGGCTCAGAGACATATGAAAGGATGCTCAGCATCAGTAGCCATCAGAGAGATGGAAATTAAAACCACAATGAGATATCACTTCACACAGGTCAGAATGGCCAAATAAACAAAGCAACAAACAAGTGCTGGTGAGGTTGTGGAGAAAAGGGCACCCTAGTGCACTGCTGGTTGGAATGCAGACTGGTGCAGCCACTGTAGAAAACAGTATGAAATTTCCTCAGAAATATAAAAATGGAACTGTCTTTTGACCCAACAATTACACTGCAAGGATTATACCCGAAGAATCCTGAAACACCAATCCAAAAGAACCTATGCACCCCAATGTTCACAGCAGTGTTATTTACAATAGCCAAGTTCTGGAAATAGCCTAAGTGCCCATCAGTAAATGAGTGGATCAAAAAACTGTGGTACATTTACACAATGGAATACTATGCAGCAGAAAGAAAGGAATTCCTATCCTTCACAACAGCATGGATAGAAAAAGAGGGCATTATGCTAAGTGAAATAAACCAGGTAGTGAAAGACAAAGACCATATGATCTCACCTATAAGTGGAACCTAAGCCACAAAACAAAAAAGCAAGCAAAATATAACCAGAGACCTGGAAATAAAGAACAAATTGACAGTAACCAGAGGGGAAGGTGGAGGGGGATAATGGGGAAAAGATGGGGAAGTATCATCAAGGAACATGTATAAAGGACCCATGCACAAAGACAACCAGGGGGCGTGGGGTTGAATGTAGAAGGTGGGGGTGGGTAGAGCAGGGAAGAGTAATGGGGATAAAATGAGGACATCTGTAATCAAACAACAATTAAAAAAAAGAAAAGGACCATGTGCTGTGAAGAAGGCATCAGGTTGTTCTAGACTGAAATCTCAGTGCTGCCACTTACTTAGCTGTGTGAGTTAGATAAGAGTCTTAGTTTCTCTGAGCCCTAGCTTCATCTGTACCAGGAGGAAACCAGTCTCTATCTCATGAGCATTATTATGGAAAGTAAGTCTGATAATATAAGGTGCCCAGCACATAATGAGTAGCTATCCTCATACTGCATGAGGAGGACAATGGTCTGGGAAAATCTGGATTTGGAACTAATAAACTAGATCCAATTTGAAAAAAAAATTAATATGTAATCTCTTCATGTCATTCAGTCATAAAATTTTAAGCTTCTGTTTCTCCCCAGAGACGTTTGTGCTTTTCTTAGATGTTATGTTATAATTTATTAATATCTTACTTTATAATACACTTAATTTACATTTCAATCAATGTCTATTTTGTTTATTGGTTCCTTTTTATTTTCATTTTATTTGCACCTCTGACAAGTATATTTTGTTTATTCCTTTTTTTTTCACTTTCATTCTATTTTCTTTATTGCTTCCTTTTCATTTCACTTTGTTTGCACCTCTGACAGGTATTTTTTCTTCTTTAATTTTGTATTATTATTCATAGAGTTATAAACTAGTTTGAGACAGCAGGCAAAACAAAGCATTGCCCAATTGTCCTTAAGGATAACACATTCTGGATGCTACATTTTGAAAACCTTTGAGGAAAAGATAAAGTACAAGGAAGTGGCCTATATTTCCTCTGAGAAACAACTCCTTGACCTGAACAAACTGCTTTTCATGGGCCCAATGTTTCCAAAATACAAAGGAAAGAAGAGAAAACAAAAAAGAAAATAATACTGGTTTTGAATATTTAAAGGGCAAACTACTTTTATATACTAATTTACTCTTAAATTTGAGGCATTTAAAATAAATAGTAGGGTTTAAACCAAAATAATGTTAAAGATGTAAAAAAATCAAAATATAGTGAAAAATAAGATAATTACAGTGACTGTCTCCTTAAAAGCTTGAAAGAATAAGAATAAAAATTGCAATAATAACTATGATTATTCATTTATTCTTTCATTTACATGGACATTTAGTCAATAAAGCAGTCAGAAACCAAGATGTATGTTTTAAGTGTTTTCTATGCCTCAGGGACTATGGAGGAAACAAAAATTTAAAAAAGAAGTACAACATGTTCCCTGCTCAGAAGGATCTTTCAGTTAGGTTCCTGAATTTCCAGGAAATTGAGGAGGAAGCAGAAAAGGCATTGTGGTCCAGTGGGGTTGGAATGAGAATGAGGGGCAGGTGGAGGTTCTAACAAGGATTAGAGAACCTCAGAACCACAAAAATTCAAACCCCAAATCTCCACATTTTTTACTCCATACATTTTCTAGGTGGGATATTAAACTAAAATCAAAATAACAAAAGCTAGGAAATGCTTTTCCAGGAGTGTCGAAAAAACTGAATGTGCTTTTTTCCTTTGTGTTAACCTTGAAATTCCTTTTGGCTGGTTGTCAAGATGTTTGAGACTGTAGGTAGAAAGCGTTCAAGGAATCAGGCTGTGGGCAAATTGCAGATGCAGTCAAGGGAAAAAATATATTTTAGAGATTCTTATCAGTCCAGTGAGACCTCGGTATCCTCTTCTGCATTTGATCGCCTCTAAGAGAATCAGTGCAAGAAAGTTTTCGTGGAGTATTTTAGAGGATATAAATGAAAAACCTTGGATTTCTTTGTCCAATTTTCAAAACCTACTCATATTACTATAAAATAGTATAGCATACAACTTGCATGATATAAGCCAGAAAATTAGCATATGAATTAGGAAGACAGTTCCCTAAGGCCTTGGGATTTGATTAGAACTAATCTAAAAAATAAAACCTGAAAAACTGTAGTAATATGCAAACAACTCACAAACTATCTTTGAAGTCTTCTGCAAGAAATATTTTGATTTTTGTTAATTCATACATCTAAAAAGAAAACATCCTTTCATGTGTGTTCATTCCGAAATATTACTGGACAATTAAAAAACTAATCACTTTTAGAAAAAACAGTCATATAATTCAAAATACAAATTCCTCACTTTCATATGAAAATTTAAGAGTAAATCATGTCAGAGGGAGCAGCTTGTGCCAAATCCCTAGTCCAGTGAAACAATGTCATATCTGTGGGGCTGGGACACTTAGTATGACTAGAGTGGGGGTGTGGTGTGGTGTAGTGTGGTGGGTGTAGTGTGGCACAGTGTGGGTGGGGTGGTAACAAGAACAGAGGATAGGGAGTTAAGAAAGACTTGAGTCATAAAGGGCCCAGTGCACTGTAGTGAGGCAAAGTGCTGCTTACTAAATTGAGCAGCTGAGTCAATTAAGCTTTCTATCCAGCAGTCTGAGAGAATGAGGAAGTGAGAGGGTCTGAGTGAGTATGTGTGTATGTCCTTCTTCCCCAGAAGTAATATATGTTGAACATGGGCAGTTACTTTATTTCTCACCAGTGATTTTCTTGGCGTGATTGCTACCCCAGCGAAGCCATGTGTGTATTGTTCTCAAAGCGCACTCCTAGTGTTACAGGCGAAGGAAGATGATGAGAAGAATGATCACATTAGTAAGGTCATTTATGTTCAGAAGCAAATGGCTATAGGAAAGCCACTCCTCTGCAAATGAAATTTACTGTTCTAGTGTGTGCCTCCAGTTTATTTACTCTGTCCAGTTTTTCCCAGTTGGTGTCATGCTTTCCACACCCTTCTGATGCTAAGTGCTCATGGTCTTCCCTAATTCCCAGCAAGATCTGGTTTAATGAAGTGATCTTCAGCTTATTCACTGCAAAGTAACAAATGAAAAAACTTCAAGTTATGGCAATACAACCTTCCTTTGAAAATAGTTCTAAAGTTATTTTAAAAGTTTATATTTCTGGATTACTTTATTCTTGTTTGTGTGGAGAAAGTGTTAACCCTTTCAACAATCTAAGAATTTTCTGTCCTGAAATTCATCACAAATCACAAGTGTGTCCACATGTGATCTAGGGAAATCACTTAATGTTAACATTTCTGTGCATGAATCTATATTAATATATTTTAATGCATACAGGAAGAACTATAAGAAAAGCCTGGCACCAATTGGTATGCTAACACAATAAATCAGAGGAGAAATAAATGAATGAAAGTAGCAAAAATATGAATGAGAAGGAGTCATAGGCTTGGGAGAAATTTTAGAGTTCAAAATGAAGACTCAACTTCAAATTTCTAGTTCACATGTGAGGAAGTGGAAGTCACCCCTGCATCCTAGCAACAAGTAAAAAGCTGAAGAGACTAAAAAATCTACAATTCTTTTTAGATCCCTAAGAGAAGATCATAGGAAACTGTGGCCTCCAAATTGGAGAAATGTAAAGGCAAATACAGAGAATCACAACTTACCAGAGCAGAAACCTCTGCAGGAACCACAGCCAGGGTAGGAAAACCTAAACTATAATCGACACATTGCTGGAGGCTCCACATGGACACATCTGAGATGTAAAAACTCCAAGGAAAGCCAGTGATAGGAGGGCCCTCTACTTGGATGAGTTTTACCGCCCAGAACTTGACCCACAGTGAGTATCAGAAAAATCCCTTCATGCTTCCTGCAGGAGGAGGGGAAAGGAAATTCTGAAAGCTGACAGAGCACTTTGTTCTTATAAGGTTTGTCCTCAGCAGAAACCATTTAACCATAGCTTAACCTGTTGGGTGTCTATCAGAACCTAACTAAACTAGAGAAAAGTGAGTGCACAACCCCAGTTCATTTCAGACATCCTGTCCCACCTAAAGGAGAGTGGGGGAGAACTGAGGATCCTTTGTGAAGTTCACAGTCCAGGGGCACATACTCTCTAAACTGACAGGAGCATAGAATGCTTTATCCTTCCCTACCACACCTTTCCACTCCATTATTAAAGGCCTATTTACAGTAGTTTCTTTCACCCAGTACACTTACAGGGCATACTAAAAGGCAAAAACAAAAACAAAAACAAAAAAACAGTTTGAAGAGACAAAGCAAGCATCAGAACTAGACTCAGAGATATGGCAGGGATGTTAAGATTATCACAATGGGAATTTAAAACAACTAGAATTAAGATGCTAAGGAATCTAATAAATAAAGCAGAATGCATGCAAGAACAGATGGGCAATGTAAGCAGAGAAAGAGGAATTCTAAGAAAAAACAAAAATAAGTGCCAGAGATTTAAAAAAAAAAAAAACACTAACAGAAGTGAAAAATGCCTTTGATGGACTTATTAGCAGACTGGACAACAAAAGAAAGAGTTTCTGAGCTTGAGAATATTTTAATAGAAATCTCCAAATACTGAAAAGCAAAGAGATAAAAGAAATTAAAGAAAAGAAGAATAGAATATGCAAGAAATATTGGACAAGTATAAATATTATAACATATTGTCCACATCTGTGTATTTCCTCCTTAATCCCCTCCCCTTTTTTACCCAACCCCCCAGATCACTCCCCTCTGACAGTATCAGTCTATTCTATGTATCTATAATTCTGTTTCTATATTGTTAATTTATTTTGTTCATTAAATTCCACAAGAAGTGAGGTCATATGGTACTTGTCTTTCTCTGACTGGCTTATTTCACTGGCATAATATTCTCCAAGTGCATCCATGCTGTCACAAAAGGTAATAGTTCCTCCTTTTTATGGCTAAGTAGCATTCCATTGTGTAAATGTACCACAGTTTTTATATCTGCTCACCTACTGATGTGCATTTGGACTGCTCCCAGACCTTGGCAAAGTAGGGGACAAATGGTGGCAGCAAGACTTTGGTTGGTGAGTGTAGAACACAGTATGTGGACGGTGTGTTATAGACTTATACACTTGAAACCTGTACAGTTTTATTAACCAATATCATCCCAATAAATCTGATTAAAAAAGATTTCATGTAGGTATAAATTCTAACTATATATTCTTATATGATGGGTATAAGCATAATTTTTTTTAACCTGAGAATATATACACAAGCACTTGGGGAGAAAGAAACTGGTGTGGAAGAAAAAATAATCTTTTACTTATAATTTATTATTTTTATCATAATTTCAATTTGTTTTACATATAAATATGTCACTTTTATTTAAAAATAAATGAAATACTGAAGTTAAAATTATTTTAAAACAATTTGTATATATGTAGGTATATATATAAGGGTAAATATAACATTAACAAACAACTTTAGAAAAAAGTTATAATGTATGTGTAATGGGAATAGCAGGAGAAGAAACAAAGGAACAGAAGGAATACTTGAAAGAATAATGACTGAGAATTTCCTAAATAAATGTCTGATAACAAACCACAGATTCAGAAAGCTCAGAGAACACCAGGCAGGATAAATGAAAACAAACAAATAAACAAAACACAGTAAAACAAAATGACATCTAGACATATTATATTCAAATTACAAAAGATCAATCCTGAAAATCATTCTAAAAAAAAAAGAGGAAAAAAATCACCATAGTAAAGATAAGAATTTTATCTGTGCCTACATTAGAAAACAGGCAAGTAAGAAGAGAGTGGATTGAAATATTTAAAGTATCGAGAGAAATAACCACCCACATAGAATTTTGTACTCTAAGAAATTGAAAGAGAAATAATAATAAAGAAGGCCATTACATAATGGTAAAGGGGTCGAGTCTCTAAGGTCAAGACTTCACAATCCTTAAGGCATATGTGCCTAGCAACAAAACGAGGCAAGGATTGATAGAATTGGAAGGAGAAATAGATGAATTCACTCTCATAGTCACAGACATTAACACCCCTCTATCTGAAATGGACAGATCCAGCAGGCAGAAAATCAATACAGACATATTTGAACGAACAACATCATCAATCAACTTGTTATAATAGAGATCTACAGACTACTTCATCCAACAGCAGAACACACAATCTTCTCATGCTTGCATGAAACATTCACCAACAGAGACCACTTTCTGGGTCATCAAACACACCTTAACAAATTTAAAAGTGTAGAAATCACATAATCTCTATGCTTAGACCACAATAGATTGGACTAAAAATCAATAACATAAAAATAGCTGGAAATCTCTCCCAATAGCGGGAAACTAGACAACATACTTTTAAATAACATATGAAACAAAGAAGAAGTCTCAAGAGAAATTTTAAAATATTTAAACTAAACAAAAGTGAAAACACAAGTAATGAAAACACAAGTAATTAGATGCAGTGGAAGTAGTGCTTAAAGGATAATTTATAGCGTTGAATAAATGTCCTGGGGTGGGAAAAAGGTAGGTTTACAATTGTGAGTATGTGAAACACAGAGCTTATTCTTGTATTGATATTTATTAATTATTGTACTATTTAGTTGTATACAGTTGGACAACTGTAAACCTACATTCGCCCACCCTGTATTAGAAAAGAAACATCTAAAATTAACTATCTATGCTCTCATCTTATAATACTAGAAAAAGAACAAAATAATTACAAAGGAATCAGTAGAAAATAAATAATAAAAATTATAGTAGAAAGCAATAAAATTGAAGCCAGGACATCAATAGGAAAAAAAAAAAAAACAAAAAACAAAAAAAAAAACAGTGAAACCAATAGCTGGTTCTTTGGATAGATCAAAAAAAGAAAAATGAGAGAGAAAGAGAAAGAAAGAGAACACAAGTTGCTAATATTAGAAATGAAAGAAAGGACATCATCCCAGAACCCATGGACATTAAAATGAATAGCAGCTCTATGCCCACAAACTCGATAACTTAGATGAATTTGATAACCTAGACCAACTTCTTATAAAACACAAAAGAAGATATACAGATGACAAATAAGCATATGAAAAGATGCTTCATATCATGCCACCAAATGCTAGGGAGGATGCAGAGTAACAAAAATTCTCATTCATTGCCTGTGGGAATGCAAAATGGTACAGCCATTCTGAAAGACATTTAGCATTTTCTCACAAAGCTAAACATACTGTTATGATGTAATTTAGCAATTGCGCTCACTGGTCTTATCCAAAGGAGTTCACAACTTACGTCCACAGAAAAACCTACACATGGATGTTATAGCAGCTTTATTTGTAATTGCCAAAATTAGGAGGTGACCAAAATATCCTTCAGTGGGTGATTAAAATATTAACTCTGGTAAATCTAGACAATGGAATATTTATCATTCAGTGATATAAAAAGAAACAAACTCTCTAGCCATAAAAAGACATGGAGGAAATTTAAGCACATATTGCTAAGTGTTTTTCCAAAACCATAAAATGTACAATGCCAAGAGGGAACCCTAATGTAAACAGTGAATTTTGGGTGATGATGGCCTGTCAATACAGGTTCATCAGTTGTAAAAAATATATATACCATTCTTGTGGGGAGACTATGCATGTATAGGGACAAGACTATACGAAAAATCTCTATTGCTTCTGCTCAGTTTTGCAGTAAACCTAAAAGTGGTCTAAAAGATAAAGTCTACTTAAAAAAATGAACTGACTAAGTGTTTCCACAGATGTGGGAATGAAGTGAGAGTGAGTAATGAGGATGCCTTGGGTGACTAAGTCAGAATAGTGCTGTTCAGTGCAAAAAATGCAGGAAGAGTTGCAGTTTGTTGGGGTGGTGGTGCCAGTGGTGGTAGCGGTGGCGGTTTGTTTTGGCTTTGGGCATGTTGCTTGGCATAGTTCCCTGGGAAGCCAACTGTGAAAGCAAATTATTGGAAAGAAAGCTTATTAGGGTGTGCGCTAGGATCAACGCCGGTGAGGGAAGTGTAAGTAGCAGAATTAGGCAGAGGAAGAAGCTGGACTTCAGTGCAGTAATAAGATCTCAGCCAACACCACAGGGAATTCTGAAGCTTGAATGGTCCTTCATATTTGTCCTGACTTGTGCACCAATCACTGAATATAGACCAGCCCCCTTGGAGATGTGTGACCTTGGATTAGGTAGACATGTGTGGCTCAGGGAAATTTCTGGGGAGAACTGACAGCTCATAGCTATCAGGCAGGACATTCTAGCAGATAGGGAGTAAGTCCTTCAGTCCTGAAAAAGGGTGTGGGTGGCTAGGCACAGCAGCTACAATATGATATATTTAGGAAATCCCAGTAAACATGTCCATTAGGCCACCCACAGGATAAGGAATTGTGCTGGCGATGTAATTATTACTGGTTATCTAGGTGAGTGGTATCAAAACATCTTGTTTTGAATAGGATCAGGAAGAATATCACTTTCATTTAAACTGCCATGTACAAGGCACTGTTTAACATTCTCTTGTGTGTTCAGGAATTTGTGACAATAGGTCAAATTTAACATCTTCATTTTTAGAGAAAATTTAAGTTCAATGAGATCTGCTTGATTTTTCAATCCCCTATATTGTTTAGTAAAAGGCTTTGATACATTGATCTTTAAAGGATAGAACGGGTCTGAATTATGAAGCTCTGTTTTGTGAGAAGGTTAGGAGAAAAGGTGTGATTTGAAAAATGGGAAGTTTGGGGAATCCTCTGAGCTTTTAAGGAAGAATATAATAAGAGGCAAGAGAATAGATAAACTCTCCAAAGTGTATAGGATGGTGAAAATAACTATTTCACTCACTTTTTAGCTTGAGCCAAATATACTTAAGCCAGTGATTATTCAGCAATGTCAGCTGTCGTTTCCAGGCAAACACCATGGTGGATAATGAAGCCTTTTCTACATTCTGCTAATGGTCTATTGCTGCTCATAATGAGAAATGTTTGGGTTTGCATTATTCTTTAAAGCTAAAAAAGAGAACTTCCGGCCAAGATGGAGGCGTAGGCGGACACACTATGCCTCCTCTCACAACCAAAATTAAGGACAACAAATATTTAGAAACAAGAAAACAACCAGACTTATAGAAAATTGAACTGTACGGAAGTCCAACAACCATTCATCCAGACTGGAAGGGGGGCAGAGTCTCGGCAGGAGAAAGTGGAGGTGCGGACCTGGAACGCAAGCAGCAGTGGCGTGCAGTTCCCAGGTGCACAGGCGGCAGCTGGCAGTCCCCGGGCCCACAGGCAGCAGCTGGCGCACCCCGGGCACAGGGGGGCAACTGTGCAGACCCAGTGAGGCCGCACAAGGCAGCTGGCTGACCAGGTGGTCCCACATTCGCGCTCGCAGACGGTCCAGGCAGAGGGGAAGTGGCGGAAGGGACTGAATCCAGGAGAGAGCGGAGCAGGCGCCATTGTTCCCTCTCAGACCCAGCCCCCACCTATAGCGTCACAACCCAGCGACTGGAATGCCCCTCACTGGGGAGCGCCAGAGGCTCCACTCCTCACTACGTAACAGCACTCGCGCGTGTGCAGATAATCCAGGTGAAGGGGAAGCGGCGGAAAAGGCCAGAGTCCAGGAGAGAGCGGAACAGGCGCCATTGTTACCTCTCGGACCCCGCCCCCACCTATAGCGTCACAACCCAGTGACTAGGCTGCCCCGCCCTGAGGCTCCACCCCTCACAACGTAATAGCCGCAACCAGACTAAAACCAAAACAAAACAAAACAAAAAAAACCCACCGAAAAATGGCTCAAACCAGAAAACAAATAAAAGCTCCAGAGCCAATTCCTCTAAGCAGTGAAGAGATAGCCAACCTATCAGATGCACAGTTCAAAGCACTGGTCATCAAAATGCTCACAGAATTGGTTGATTTTGCTCAAACAACTAGATGAAAAAATGCAGGCTACAATACGTGAAATGAAGGAAGATGCATGGGGAACCGATAGAGATGGAAGGAAAACTGGGACTCAGATCAATGGAGTGGACCAGAAGGAAGAAACTAACAACCAAACAGAAAACGAGGAAGAAACAAGAATGCAAAAAAATGAGGAGACGCTTAGGAACCTCCGGGACATGGTTAAACGTCCCAACATCCGAATTATAGGGGTCCCAGAAGGGGAAGAAGAAGAGCAACAAATGGAAAACTTATTTGAACAAATACTCAAGGAGAACTTCCCTAATCTGGCAAAGGAAATAGACTATCAGGACGTCCAGGAAGCTCAGAGAGTCCCAAAGAAGTTAGACCCAAGGAGGAACACACCAAGGCACATCGTAATTACATTAGCCAAGATTAAAATGAAGCAGAGAATTCTAGAAGCAGCAAGGGATGAAAGGACAGTCACCTACAAAGGAATTCCCATCAGACTGTCAGCTGATTTCTCAAAAGAGACCTTACAGGCAAGAAGGGGCTGGAAAGAAATATTTGAAGTCTTGAAAAGCAGGGACCTACATCCAAAATTGCTCTATCCAGCAAAGCTGTCATTTAGAATGGATGGACAGATAAAGTGCTTCTCAGATAAGGTCAAGTTGAAGGAGTTCATCATCACCAAGCCCTTATTATATGAAATGTTAAAGGGACTTATCTAAGAAAAAGAAGATAAAAATATGACAGTGAAAAGACAGCAAACTCACAGCTATTAAGAACCACACCTAAAACAAAAGCAAACTAAGCAAACAGCTAGAACAGGAACAGAACCCCAGAAATGGAGATCACATGGAGGGTTAGCAACAGGGGCGTGGGAGGAGGAGAGAGGGGGAATAGGTACAGAGAATGAGTAGCATAGATAGTGGGTAGACAATAGACAGGGGGAGGGCAAGAATAGTATGGGAAGTGTAGAAGCTAAAGAACTTATGACACATGGACATGAACTAAAGGGGGGAATGTGGGTGGGAGAGGGTGTGTAGGGTGGAGGGGAATGATGGGGGAGAAATGGGACAAGTGTAATAGCATAATCAATAAAATATATTTAAAAAAGAAAAAAAAAAAGCTAAAAAAGAGAAAGGACAACCCGAATCTTACTTTTGCATCTGACCCACATGGAGTCAATATATAACACAATATAAGTCCAAAGTTCTGACTACTAACTTGTGCTTATCTAAAAGGAATTTTCTAATTTACATAGCACACATTTTCGAGTTTAAAACAAACACAACCCTGATTTCCTGTATGTATGTGGAATTCCTGATTACAATTCCCGTAGAAATAACTTCAGGGCACAAAGAGATAAAGCAAAGAGTTTGTTTTAAAGGACACAGACATCCTGGGGGATTTTGCTGTGAACAGCATAGAACTGATGGGATTGTGATAAGATAAGGGACTAAAAGAGTATGTTGGAGCCATACAGCAAAGAGATGAGAATTTCAAAACTCCAAAATCAATGGAGGCTTTTGAATGGATCTTAGGAAAATATATTTAGCTGTGTTTTGGAGACTGAAAAAGAGAGGTGAGAGCATGAGGTGAGGAAAATTATTGCCACAGGTAAGATTTCATCATGGTTTGAACTCAGGGAAGGAGATTTTATATTCACGAATCTCACAATTTTGTGTCATCCTAGGCCTCAAGTTCCTTGGCAAAATTCTAAAATATATTCCATTTTCAAAATAAATAAATAATGGTCTCTTTCTTGAGCACTAATCATGAATTTTTAAATGCTTATTATATGTTACCTCAAGAACATCCTGCTATTATATCAAATTAAACAAAATGTTAGTCTTATTATTTCTGTTTTAAGTGTGTTTTTCTCCTTCCCAACTCCAGTTCATTTATAATATCATCATCCCAATTCAAAATAAAAAAGTGGTTTACTATTTCATCATATTGTCGTCACATGGTAAAGTAACTGATATCACTTTTATTTTACAGATGAGCTCACTGAGCTTCAGAAAGATTGGGTATATGATTCAATTAACAAAAGGGGAGGAGGCAGGACTGGAGTCCAAGACTCTCTGACCCTCAAAATGTACCCCTTTCCCTGCACCAAACATTCATTCCATGTTCCTCTTTTAATCAAGAACTTATTCCCCTTCCTAGGTATTATTTCTTGTATTTGTACATTATTTTAGAATTACTTTCACATATTTGATACCCTAATGCTCATCTTTATTTTCTAATATTTCAATTATTGTACTAGACTCCTGATTTGATTCTCTATTTCTACTTTCCTTTCTTCCAAGTCAGCCAGCAAGTCACTGGTGGCTTTTCTATTCTTAAAACCCTGCTTCTAACTGGCTACTTCCTTACTCAAAAATATTTACTGGCACCTTCCAACATTTACAATAAGCTCGTTACCTTGGAACACAATGCCCTTCACAATCTGTTTCCATCTGTTTTTCTAAACATGTCTCTCACTGCTCCCAAATACAAATAGTACCCAAGTAAAACTAATCCATTCGTGGTAAGTCACAAACTGTCCCTTGAACTCACCAGTAAACATGGAAATTCCTGTCTCTGATTTTCATACATGCAGTTTCCTTCATCTGGAAAAGTCATTAATGCTACCCTGTAATGAATTCTTGTGATCCTCTAGGCACTGGGCTGGGCTTTTTACAGACATGATTTCTAATTTTCAAAACAACTTCCTAAGTCTCTCATTTTACAAGGGGAAAAATAAGTCTTGGACTATTAAGAAATTTGTACCAGATGACACAACTACCAGGAGAACAGTGTGCCTGCTGGGGTGCCTGCCCACAGATTCCACCACCCCTCAGTATTCTTCTATTCTGTGCTCCGGTTGCCTTTTCTTTCGTCTGTTTGAATTTTTACCCATGACTCAAAATCTAATTGGAATCATAACTTCTTCATATAAATATGTCTATGTATAAGAGTAACAGGTCTCTCCTCTGAATTCCTTAAATCTTGTTTGTGTTCATGTTGTATGTGTGTGCACAATTCATTTGGCATTGACTATGATCCTTTTGAGCCACAATGCTCTTTTCATGTGAACTAGCATTATTGACTTAACTTTATTTTGTATTTGTCAGGAGTGTCATCTTCTCCTCAGAATTTTAGTAGAGACGTAAGTAAGGTTGAATAGGCAAAGATATTCTTTAAGAACTTGCTAGGAAAAAGATAATTCAATGGAGAGATGAAATTATTCTTTAGCAATCACCATAACTGGAGAGAAAAATGCAGTTATTATAATAGATTTATTTTTCATCAAGCAGGCACTAATATCTCTCAGACCCATAGATGAATAGAAAATGGAAACTAGGAAAAAATAGAGTGAAAATACTGGCACATGAGCTAGTGTCTGGAGAGTAATGGCTTTATGATTGCTTTCAGTCTCGTGTGTTTTGGATAGTGTGGGAAAAACAGCAAAAGAGCCAGGTAGCATGAGTCATAGATAGAAGGTCAAAATGAGAAGTTCCGCCATGGCATGGTAAGGTCCCAATCTAGTAGCAGCGTTCATAGCAAAGGAATGCATGGGATGAGATGAAGGATTTTGCAGATGTAGTTTACCGAGGAAATTTCAGTGTCCATTTGCAGGCCCAACGTGTAATATCTAATAGTCACTGACTCCTTGTAGCTATTTACATTTAAATGCTAAATCATTAAAATTAAATAAAATTTAAAATTGTGTTCCTTAGTGACAGCAGCCCCACTCCAAGTGTTCAGGGCCACATGTGGCTTGCAGACATGTATCGACTATGCAGATCCAGAACATCTTCATGATCGCAGATGTTTTTGCACATTTCTGACTAAAGTACAAGTAATGTATCGTATTTTTTCAGTTTTCGCTCTCTTCCAAAGCCTATAGCTTATCAATTAGTATGTTTAATCAACCAGATGTATAAGTAATTTTTCAAAATTGCAGTAAGTTTACTGAGTATTATAGAAATGGTCCCTGTAAAATTTTTCTTTAGAGAATGTATAAATAGCCTTCAGGGTTTGGGTGGGATTGAAAAAAGCATATGCAGTGCCATTTGAATACATCTTTTGAAATGAGAAAGGGCATTCGGGTAACAAGCATAGCAAGAGGTTAATGATGAAAGGCAGGACGGCTGACAAAAATGTGTGGAAAATAGTAAATGATTCACATTGGTGAGGATTTAAAATAAATATTGGAGAGAAATGTAAGATTCAGGAGAAATGTGGATTGAGATCAAGTAGTGCAGGCTTAAAAGTTTGTTTTTAATTTAAACAAAGGTCTTGGTATAAGGGACATTGGCATTTGTTCTTTGGGAAGATAAATCTTCCATCCCTATGATATTAGACTGAATAAGAGTGTCACTGAAAGAAAAAAGGAAGTGAAATTCTTTAGGATACTGCTCCAGTAATTACAGACAGATGGAAAGAGAAATATTGCTACTGAACCTATGTAAGTGCAGAAAAAAAGGGGAGAATCAGAAATGACTCAGATTTCAAGTGTGAGGGGTAAAGAACATTACATTGCTGCACAGGGTCATAAAAAATATAGTGAGTTCAGTTTCAAACATGTTTATTTCAAACAGTCACAAACTGAGGGTGTCTCAGTGGAGGGAAGCAATTGGACTTCATCCTGTAATAGTTGGGCTCTAAAAAGGAAATGAGATGATGGAACTATGAAAGATTCTGTCTTCAGAAAAGAGCAACAGGGGAAGAATTTAGTGAAGAAGGAAGACAAGGTGAAGTCAGAAAAGGATAATAACCATGGCGTGAAAGACCCCATGAGAGAGAAGCTTCAGAGGAGTGAGTGGTGAGCAATCTCCAAATTCGAAAAGAATTCAAGGACATCCCCTAAGGGAAAAAGCATGTGGGGATTTAGAGAACAGAAAAGACTATTGAGACATTTTCAGTAGAGCTGGACAGATGGGGTTACATACCTGATTATAAAGGATTATTTAGGTAGGAGCTGGTAAGGAAGTTAGTAACTATCCCCCATTTTTTCCCTTTTCTTCACATAGCTCCCTCACTTATTTACTGTTGCTTCCTTTTGCAGTGTGAAAATTGAAGCAATTGGAAGAGACATTTTTTTAAAACCTTCTGCAGTCACATTTAATCTCTATCTGCTTCTGTATCTATTTCCTTTTCCTTTTTTTTTTGGTTACTGTAGATGAACTATTTGGTCTTATAATAGAAAACAACCATCCAATTTGCTCTGCATCCTGTTCCTTCCCACCTACTTACCTTGGTATCACTGCAACAATAAAGTTCCTTCTCTATTATGCATTATCAAGTTTTACCATTTTTCCTCTCCACGGTATCTTTCTCATCAGTACATACAAAAACATCATTTTTTGATGAACTTTTCCTGCCAGTTGCCATACCAGTTCTCTTTCTTTCTTTGCAGGAAAGAACCTTGAAAGCAAGGTCCAATTCAATATCTATTTTCTCTGCCACCAACTCCATATTTTTTTACTCAACACTGACTTAAGATCACTATTATCAAGGTCAATATTTCTAAATTATGTGCCATATCTAGACTCAGTCAAGAGAGGACCCTTTCCTAGGCCCCACAACTTAGAAATCTCTGCTCTAGCTTTCACTGGCTGAGCTCCTCCCCCACAAAGCGAGTTGTTTTCTCTTGCAGGAAACCGGAACCCCAAATTTCCTACTAAAATAATTTAAGACTACTTCGGAATCTACACCAGCCTCTTCCTTGAGTCTGACCCTCAAGAGTAGATTACGCCACTGGTAGAATTATCCCCAGTCTAGAAGGATTGCCAAAAAACAGCTGTTTGTAGGGTGTTAACAGCTTGTTCACAGCTTGCCTGTGCAATAGTTCTGCCATGTCAGCGCAGAGAGTTTATAATGGGAAGAAAACAAGGGCAGGATCCTTATACTTTCATATTTCAATATTGGAAAGGAATCAAAGTGTGCTAAATTTTAATGTGTCTTCTCACAGCATTGAAAAAAACAAACTGCTGGGGAAAAACTTTTTTAAACAATTAGCTTGATTTATAACACAAATATCTAGATGTGTAGTATGAGCTACACATACTAAAACTGTTAGATAGCATTGGTCAGTGTAGATCAGTTGGTTGCATGTCATTCTATATACTGAAAGGCTGTGTGTTTGATTCCTGGTCACAGCACATACCTAGGTTACAGGTTTGATTCCTGGTTAGGAGCATATGAGATGCAACCAATCGATGTTTCTCTCTCACATTGATGTTTCTCTCTCTCCCCTACCCCTTCCTCTCTGTCTCTCTAAAAGCAATGAAAAAATGTCCTCAATTGAGGTGAAAAAAAGGTGTTAGAAGTAGGCATGACTGGATTTAATGTTTAAATCGTCAAATATTGTTTACTTGGCTAAGCGGCAACATTTGAGAAAACAGATTACTTACTCTTCATAAGACTCTTTCTTCCCTTGGCCTTCCACATTAGCATCAACTTCTTAGACTTCTTTCAATGACCTTGGACACATTACCTGAAAATCTTTTCCATCTTCATACACTACCTTGATTAAATCATCTATGTTTGTAGCTTTAAATGCCATCATCTGCTGATGACTCCTAAATTATATTGTAGCCAGAATTCTGATTTCTAGATTCATATGTAGGTGGCCTGCTTGAGCACTCAATTTGGCTATCTAATAATTGTTTCAAAGTATGATAGTCAAAATTGAGTTTCTGATCTTTCTCCTCCAAATCTGCTTGTTCCCCATCTCAATACTAGATGGGCCAAAAGTAAGTTACAGTTGTGAGTACATAAAACATGAGTTTATTCTTGTATTATTATTAATTATTATATTATTTTCCATATGAACTTTGGAAGTTTGGAAAACTTTGGCCTCATCCTCTATATAGCAAATTCATTCTTACAATTGTTCAGGCTTGTGTCTTTCTCTCAAGCCCTGCATCTCTTGCACCCTGTCAGTTCTACCCATAACATGTATCCAAAAATCTGGTCATTTGTTACCTAAATCATGTTGCCTTTCACCTGGATTATTGAAAGATTTTTCTAGTTAGTTTTCAATATGTTATACAGAATTCTCCTGTTATAATGTTGGTGATAGCAATTCACCCCACTGCTCAAAACCCTGCAATATCTTACAATTTGTTACAGAGTAAAAGTCAAAGTCTTGAGCTAACCTAGGAGACACTCAATAATCTGAACAACCCATCTGTGTGTCCACTGACTCTCTGCTTTCTTCTTCTTCTACTACTGTTCCTGCACTCACTCTATTCCAGCCACCCCAGTCCCCTTACAGTTCTTTTCAATCACACTAGGCAAGTGCCTGCCACACAGCCTTTGTACATATCATTCCCTTTACTCTTATTTGTCTTTCTACAGGTGTCCATGTTTTTCATTCCTCATCTCTTTGATATCTTTGCCCAAATGTGACTGAAGTGAACATTCTGCCACACATCTCAGAACTCCTTCCATGACTGAGACACTTGTTCTGGACCTGTTACCAGAAGAGCGAGCCTGTAGATTGACCAAACAACAGAAACTAAGCAATATGTACTTGTAGGAGCTGGAAGAGTGTGTATGTTTATATGATTAGATTCTAATGGTGCTAGATCAAAGAAAGATGGAACATAAAGTTGAAAAAGTAGAGGTACTGTATGAAAGCCCTTACCTATGACATAGAATACCCTTGGAGATTATATTAACATGTTTTCTAGGATGGCTCTAGTAAGCCTGTCTATACAATTGGTCCATAGCAAATGGTAGACAAAGGCAGCAAAAGGCTAAGGGAAGTTGGCAACCTAGATTGAAAAACCAATCAGACTTTAGAAAATGATCACATAGCTTTCCATGTATTAAAATAATAAGAAATGTACTAGTGAGAAGGGATTTCAGCATTATTGAGACAGTTTTATAGGCAGGGTCCAATGACAGAAAATGCAGTTACAGACCTAGACTTCTTCAGAACAATGTAAATAAGATTCCAAAAATAATAGAGACCAGGAGCTAGCTAGCTCTTAATTATGAGAACCAAAGTAGGTGTAATATTGTAATGATAGTCAAGGTAAGAGTGGTGGCCAGGAGAACCTGATATACAGAGCCCTGTGGAAGTAGTTAATAAACAGAGGTTCCAAAAGTAAAAATAAATGGGCAAGCAATATGAGTTTAAGTATCAATTTAAACAACCAGAAAAGTCAAGGATAATCCTTAGGAGGATAGTGTCAAAAAAGTGCCATGTCACTTGTCCTATTTCCAGACGTGAGATACTTCTCAAGACTTAACCCAAGTACTAAAAGTTCCCCATGAAGAAATAGTTTTCAACACTAAGACAAATGTATAATGAAGATTCACTAAAGTTATTGTATGAGATCTGAATGGACCTTGATGCTTGGGGACCAACAGTAGCATCTACTTTAACATGGTGCTCATGTTAAAGTAGAGACATATGGTTGTCAGGTAATGAATAGTATCCTCAACCATAGGAAGGTTACAGTGGGCCCATTGGATTCATAGACCCAGCCAGTAGTTATTTCTCAAGTTCTGGAGTGTATAGGCAGAATGAATGTACATGGCAGTGACATGGTAGTGAGCAGAATTCCCCATAATCACTTTTTTGACTTGTACAGTACTGTCCCCAATCCCCAACTGTTATGATCCTTAAAGGGGATATTTCAGTATACATATATGAGGGAATATCTCAGCTTTGAATCTCTCATGGGATTGGCTGAGTTCTCTGTTGCAACTGCATTGTAATCCAATTTCTCCTTCTGCCAATATTGTTTCATTCACTCATTTATATGGATTGTTTCAAAGGGTACTCACCAATAAACTTTCTGCATGTATTTTTTACCTTAAACTTAGTTTCAAGTAACTTGATTTAAAACAATAACCTTTTTAGTTAGGTCTTTCCTGGGAAAATTATATAAAATTGTAATTTCTCATCATCTCCACCACCCCCATACTCCTTATGCCCATTCTGTTTTTGTTTCCTTAACATAACTGTTGTGGACCATTCAGCCTAGTCTCAGGAGCTATAACCTGCAACCCATGGTGGGCTGAGTAAGAGCCAAAGGACCCGCTTCATCTGGGTCTGTTCTATCAAGAGGATGTGAGCTACTAAGGAGACAAAGCTTATCTCCCTGGCAGGAGCACCACTTCTGCCTCCTCCATCTCTGGCCCCAATGCTTGGTTGGTTAGTGAATGACAGGTAAGACTCCTCAAGGGAGGGACAACCTAAGCCAGACACGACCACTTGGGAGGCCCTCATGGAAGGACTTGGGAGGCTGCAGCAAAGAGGGGGTGATGGACCTTCACCCCCAGCTATTCTGACATAGCCTGTGTCCCCATTTCCATCTGGGAGATGTCTTGCTTATCTCTTGCTTCCTGGGCCTAATTGGCTTAAAGCCTGAAACTATGCCAGCCAGCTGTGCAACCCTGTGCTGGCCAAAATGGTTCCTCAGGCGATTTGGGCATAAGAAAGAATTCGTAAAGTCCTGTGAAACCTGCTTTTTTTGCTAAGAGTGCTCTCACTCCTTACCTAAATGGTCAGGGTCCAAGGAGGAAATGGGTATGTCTCCCAAAGTTTTGCAACCCCCTTTCCTGACAGACACTGACTCAGATTAAGCCCTCAGATTTCTTTGAAATGTTAAACCTGTATTCCTGTGTATTTGAACCCAATAAAAGCCTAGTGAGGAAGGGGCTCTGGGTCATTCTCCTTTTAGAGTTTGACCACCTTTCCTCCCCAAGCATATCATGTCTTGGTAGTTTTATTTTCATCTGTGATGGAGGAATGGGGCTCTGCGGGTGGAGCCCCACCCCCCACATAACCATCTAAATTCTGTGTACTTTAAATATTTATCATGTTTATTGTCTTATGAACCTCCAACACTAAAATTTAAGTCCTATGAGGAAAGGTGTCTGACTATTCTCTTTACTGCTGAATCTTCCATACCTGGTACTTAACAATTGTTGAATACATCAATTGTTGAATAACTAAATTCCTGCAATTCTAGAGGTAGCATTTCACACTTGCAATCACTTGCTAAGCAGAATCATGTCTTCCTGAAAAGGAACAAAGAGCTGTCAAATGCCATATATGTATTGAGAGCTCACTGTTCACAACTTATTTCCATAAACAATATTTTCTTCTGTGTACTCTCAATTTAGAGCCAGCACACAGTAGAGAGGAACCAGAGAACACAATCAGTGAAAAGTATCCTAACTAGGTAATGAGGAAGGACACATTCACTGGCAGAAATTTCCTCATAGGAATTTGGAAAGTGATGTGAAGCACAATGGAGAATGTATATATTAGGTTCTTTCTTAAAGAATGGGTGCTATGGAAAAAGTCAACAATGGAAGAGCAAGATATTCCTAGTGAGAAAAAAAAGCATGAATGAAAGCTAAGCTGGGACACCTAATTAGAAAAGAGACAATAGCCCACCTAAAGGGAATATATTTAGGAAAAGTAATGGGAAATATATTTACATGGTTGGGTTCTGCTAACTAGATTATTGAGTGTATGGCAGCAGACTAAGACAGAAGGCAGTAAGGAATAAGGACCTCTTTATTTTTTCAACAAAAAAGGCATTATAATAAAACTTGGGTTTCAGAGAATTTAAGCTGGCACGTTCAGGTTAGACTGAGGTAGGGCACAGCCTAGAATCAGAAACCTAAGTGGGAGGTGGTTGCAATAATCAGGACTGAAATTACTGAGAAATAAGATTAACTGAATTTATAGTGAAAATGTTGTATTAAAGGGACATAAAAAATCTTGAAAGAGACAATTTGAGAATTTGGGGCAAAGAGAGGCCCCTTGAAAAGTAATTGTGACTCTCATCTTCCTTGTCAATTAGGCTTACAACATTACTTATTCCCAAAAATCAGTATATACAATCATAATCCATAAAAAAGAGTATGGAGCATAAGGTAGAAATCAAATCCAATAAATAAAAATACATATTCATATTGCCTCAAGACATAAGAGCTGCTTAACATTGGCATTGTAAACTTACTGCACTATCTGAATGTGCTAATTTGACACAAAGTTTTGTAGCCCTGGCTGGTGTTTGGTGTGGCCTATTCCCTCAAGATCAAAAAGACTTCTCTCAGAAGTCTCCAAAGGCATGAATTATCTGGAGGAAATACCATACACAGAGCTCCCAGAAGTGCACATTTGAATACCATTAGCAAAGGAGGGAGGGTTTGCCTCAAATTTCATGGGAATATGCAAGGATAAAGGTCATTGCTAAGGCAGCTAAGACTCAAACCACTCAGGGACCCAATGCTTAAAGTCAACAACTTCTATAAGATATGAAAACAAAATAAAAATGATACAGATAGCAGCATGTATTGATCATTTCCAGAGGAAATTGAGCCTTTGGAGCCACTCATTGTAGTCAGGCACATGTCATATGCTCAGGGGAAATCAAGCCTGATGACTGCAGAAGCCCAGGTGGTACTGGCAAAAGAAATATTTGCAAAAACATAGGCTGAAATATCAATATTAAAACCAGGTGGGAAATAATTGCATGCCATCCCAAGCTAGGCATTGAATTATAAATTTAAAATAGTGATTATTTATAGTTTTCAAAAGCTGATGTCTCCTTCTGAAGATTTCACAGACAGCCTGACCCAACATAGCATGAGGAAAAATAACTCATTCCATGCAGGCTGTGGTTTTTTTCAGGGACCTTTAGAGCTGAGGGCTTATTCTTTGTGTTTTACTTTAAGTCAGTGTTTCCTTCTTGCACCTCCTGGTGCCAAAAGACAATACTCCCAATCATGCAATGCTGTGATTCCAAAAAACAAACAAAACAAAGAAACAAAAAGCCAATAAGTTTCTTAGAAGTTATTCTCAATAATTATTCTAGCACTGGCTGGTGTGGCTCAGTGGGTTGGACACCGTCCAACAAACCGGGAGTTCTCATGTGCCCAGTCAGGGCGCATGCCTGGGTTGCAGGCCAGGTCCACCTCTGGGGGCGTGCAGGAGGCAACTGGTATTTCTCTTCCTTTCTTTCCTCCTTCCCTTTCCTCTCTCTAAAAATAAATAAATATTTAAAAAACTACTCTAAAAATCATGATATTCCAACACGTCTCCTGCTCGCTATGCATGTGCAGGGCTGTGCGTGCGAGTGTGTGTGCAACGCACGCATGCGCCCAGGGCGATCTGCCTCTTCCAGCTGGCTAATATTTGGAGCCCTCTCATGACAGTGTCTGAGATAGTTTCTTGCATTCAAGAAAAACAAAATTTATGGCCACATATTTCCCTGAATAAAAAGCATCTAATTTTCCTGCTGTCATCTTCTATGAATTTTCACTCACTACTGAACAAGATTTAAGGTTAGAAAAGGAGTGTGCTGGTTTTATTTTTACAGCTGATAGAAAGTATAAATGCTGGGTTAACAGTTGTAATTGCATATATTGACATTATTTCAGACTAACATTTCAGACTAACATTGTACTTTTTCATTAAATTTTTAACAATATTTTATTTGTTTATTTTTAGAGAGTGGGGAGGGAGGGAGAAAGAGAGAGAAAGAAACACTAATGTGTTGTTGCCTCTCATGTGCCCCCTACTGGGGACCTGACCTGCAAACCTTGGTTTGCAGGCCCATGCTCAATCCACTGAGCTACACCAGCCAGGGCTTTTTCACTGAATTTTTAAGCACTCTAAAATTTCTACAGTATTAAGAGAGACCACCTATGACATTAAACTTTGGGAAGAAACCCTAACCATACTGTAACCTCAGCATAACAATAAGAATAAAGGACTCTAGGTCTCTATCAATTCATTAGCAGGAAATAGTTTGTTTTAGCGTTTTCTATGGCTAGCCCTATGCCAATTGATATGGAGGACATCCAAGCTAATAAGATATTGTCACCAGTCTAGTAGAATTTGTTATTTTATTTTCAAGATTTTCTTAAATTCAAAAAGCTATAATCCTAAGTGAAGCAACATGAACTAACAACTTCAGTTTATTAGTGAAGCTGTGTCCCAGGCACCCACGGGAGAGGGCTGAGAAAGGGCCTTTCTTTTCCTGGTTCACTCCAAACTCCCTTCTCTAAATATAGACACATCTGAATTTTATGTCAACAGTTTTTAGTCACTGATGAAAAAATCACATCATAATCTCATAAAGTTGATGATTAAACATTCTGGGTTACACTGAAAAGTGGTATTTCATAATTTTATACAGTGAAGAATATGTACACTTCTACCTCTGAAATGGTTGGTCAGTTTTAGTCAGTAACCCTCTTAGGAACTCTTAGTAAAATGCATATTCTTTCAAAGCCAGGGTATGTCCCCACCAAAAAGCTATGGGGTATATTTACCTAAATACAAATACAGAAAGCATCTGGTCAGTTTCATAATTGCTATGAAACACCCAAGAATCTTGTATATTCAATTTTGATATAAAAACAACAGGCAAAAAAAGATTAATTTTAATGTTTGTGTTCTTTTGTGTTTCTATCACAGTGGACTCTGTTTATGGGTGAGCATAAATAAACTAGTCCATGCAACTCTTGCTCGTTTGGAGCAAGCCCTTTATATTGTAAATGCAATACCACGTGCTTTGCACAAACTCCTGCATACCTACTTTTCCACAGCTTTACGCTATCATAACATGGCTTTGGAGGGATAAAATCCAGAAAGTTTTGACTATGCTTATGTATCTGCAGCTTAATACATGTTTTCTTTTTGTGAAAAAGTAAACAAAGCAGGCATATGTATTCAATTTGGCGGCCTATTTTCTTCTTGCATGAATATGCAAAAACCCACCTGTTCAAACTTTGCAGTGACCCACAAGAAAAACAGCACTGACATGTTGATGGACTGACTATATTCCAGCACTTTCAGGTTAGGCCCATTTAGATCCCAAAATGTCCATTGAAAGATTTGCCTGCTGCCACAGGTAGTCAAATCTGTTTCTGAGAAAAACATTGATTGATGAGCTAAGAAGAGAACTTTATGTACAACAAAAACATTGGACAGCATAATCCCTGTCCCCAAGCTTGCAGATCTTCAAGAAGTACATGGTATCAATTGCAGTAGCTGAAGGGCATGGGATATATTTGAATATATTTACTGTTTTACTTTTCTGTTTCCAAGAACATTGCTTTTTATTCCCTGGGTACCAAATCAATACAAGTCCTTCCAGAACAGCAGCTGTTCCTTAATGGCCCGTAAGAGTTAATACACTACCGAAATTGAACACGGTTCAGTGTCTACACCAAGTGGGTCCTCAATTAAAGTTGATGGATTGGCTTTCTCATGAGCAGTAAAAATTCAGTTTATAGAGGTGCATCCTGTGAGACTAAAAATCAATAATTTAAGAGAACTGTGCATTGAATTCTTTGTGGCAATACAACAATATGTATAAACATAAAAACTACATCTGTTTCCATTTTTTAAAGTTGTTTTCTAGTTAACTGACAAATACTGAGTTTCTCAATAATGTTGAATCATAATCTAGTGCGACTATAAATTTGGATGATTCAATACAAATATTCTGATTGCAATATTAGAGTAATTATAAAAAATTTGAAGACTTAAACATCTGAAAATAAGATGCAAGCTGGTTGTTCAGTGATAAGAAGTTAAAATCACAGTGTTAAAGATTGCCTATTAGTGTGAAACATTCATTTGAACTGCTCATTGCATATTATATTTAGAATATAAATTTTGACAACTTTCTATATTATCGTATGCCATTGTTTAAGGAAGATGAGCAGGTTTGTAAAGATGTACCAGAAACGGCCATTTAATTTGATCAGGTGACACGCTTTGATCAGGTGAGAGCTCAGAAATCATCTACTTAGTCAAAGCAGAATCTTAGAGCCTGAGGGAATGGGCTGCTGGGTACTTTAGCAGAGGATTGCTTTTGCATCCTGCACTCAAGCCAGAGCTGTGTTCTACATCTGAAAAAGTTTGAGCAAATAAACTGACGCACATCTAACACCACAAGATGGGAAGTGGAATTAGTTCAGAGAGTAAGGAGTCAGCCAAAAGATCAAAAGAACTGGAGAAAAAGCTTCAGGAGGATGCTGAACGAGATGCAAGAACTGTAAAGTTGCTCTTATTAGGTAGTATTTTATTTCTTTTTACTTTCAACCCCTAATGTTGTCTTCCATTGTGTTGTACTTACTTTTTCAAATTTTATTTTAAGTGTATTATCGTATGGAATATTTATTATGAAAATGTGTTTGAAAACAAATGGACTTTATGTGAACTTTATAAATATTTACTATTTTTTAGCATTTCATTACATGCTCTTTTGTTAAGTAGAGAAACAAAACTTTATTAGTTGACTCAATTTCTCTGTCAATAATACAATTTATTGTTATTAAGCAAAAACTCATAAATGTTTATTATTTTATTGCACCCTAATAATTTCTTAATGTCAGATTTTTAATACTGAAAACAATCCTTTAATTACAAGTTATAAAGGTTTATGATGTTTTGTTTGAGCAGAAATATGTTATTTGATATCCAAGTTAATGTTATTGAATTACTTGTACTGTTAAAACCAATTAGTCCAAAGTTATTTAACAAGTTATTTTAAGTTTAAGGAACTTTAAATTTTATTAATAATATTATTCAGGTTTCTGAATACTACCTGTGATATTGTCTGTATACTTGAAATATACTCCATTTAAATCCTTTTAGAATATGTATAATTCATTCAGGTAAGGAATTATGTCTTTTTTGCCTTCTCTTTCCCTCAAAAACTCAGCACAGTATTTTACCACAACTATAAATTCAATAAATTTTAGTGAAATGAAAGATAGAAAATAATCTATATGCCACATATTTATCTAACCATAAAAATATTGCACATGTAGCAGTCACTGGAAGAGAAATGTTTTTGAAATAAAAATAAAGACAGAAAAATAATACAAAACAAGAACTTTCATTTAATCATAGTTGTATGTTCCTCCTCCTCCTAGTTATATGCAAAAGGACTTCATTTCAGAATTATGAAATTTCTCAAACAAAATATCCTCATTTTTTAAAGTGTCCTTTCATTCCCAGTGGCAAGTGTCTCAGAAGCCAACTGTGGGATTTCCAGCACTTGCTTCTCAAAGGAAAAGATATATTCTCTCCCTTCATTCACAGGTCCTGTGGGTGCACACTTGTCCATAGCAAACCAGCCAATATACTTTCCATAAGACTCCAAAGTATTCTAGGAGGCTTTGATCAAGAGTTAAAGTAATGTGAACACAGAAAAAGCAAATAAAATGTGAAAAGGGAAAGCCAAGCATTCATACAAATGCATTCTGTGTGCCTCTTGTACTAAGAACAGTGGTAAAAAAGTAGTGATAAAATACATTAAAAATCCATGTTTCAATAAAATTTCAAAAGAATAAACACATTTTTATACACCAATTATTATTATCTGTATTAAAGTAATGGGTTAGAGCAGAAGAAAGGATAACTTTTGGTACCACAGATATAAAAGAATCATTAGTGGTACTATGACATCTTTTACTTTCCCAAGACAATAACAATTTTATGAATTCACTTCCAGTGTTACCATACAATTTGCTTAGATTTATTGGGTTTCAACAATATGTGCACTGAACTTCTTAGTCACATCTCATTTATGCAAATTAATCAAATTCTCTTAGGCTTGTCCTGTTTCCAGTATTCTAAACACTTGACTAAGCTTTTCTGTCTGGACTATATTTGAATTCTTTACAGTGATTAAACGGTTAAATTTCAAAACAACAAAGTGTTGTAACAACACTGCTTCAATTTTCATATTTCTAATTAAACTAATTTAATAGAGCTCAAATATTCAATTTGGCCTCATTAATACATCATACAAGTGTCCAGTGGAACTAAACTAAATTTCCTCATCAATGAAAAGTGTGTTTTTTCCTGTCATTGAAACAATGATTCTCATTCATCAGTGTGGCCTGAATAACAGTTTTTTAAGTTTATCAATGAGTATGTAATGTGTCACTAACCAGTTCATGTTTCTAGTAATCAGATCCTGAGACTAACTCTGTTTTTATAAGAAGTAGAAATCTAAAACATTTTGACAGAGTTTATTCCTTATAGTGATCCTCTTATCCAGTTAATTTCTAGGTGCTTAAACACGTAGCATAGCTTTTCAAATTTAACATGTACTATATAGTAGATGTACCATTTGGTATTACTGGACACAATATATCACTGAATCTAAAGAGTTATCAAAGTACTACCTTATAAATAAAGGATCCCCCTGCAGACATATTTATTTTTTTATTACACCTTTCGGACATTTAGTAAAATTAGAGAAGAGACTCCAGACCTGTTTCTTTTGCCAAAAGTAGGCTTCTAGGAAATTCCGGAGATGACTCATACATTCTTCATTTTATAACTGCTATGAGGACAATAATGTTGCATGTTTTAAAAGGTTAGCCTGTAAAGATGCCCCAAAATAATACATTTTAATAAGTGAAACAAATTCAAATGAATAAAATGTTCTCTTTTGTAGACTTCTGTTAGGTTTTTTGTCTTTACTTTAAATGTTTGGTTAAACTTTAATTCTATTCAAAAGAGATACCTGTCATTTAACAGTAGGATCAGTATGAATCATGTTTCCATTTTTCCTGTCTCCTCTCTTTTTATTTTTTAAGTTTCAGTTAAAATTGATTTATTTTGCCACATTACTTTCTTTTTTCACTTTTGCAAATTTCCATCACAAGAGCTCATTAGATTCACAGCTCCATGGGAGGAAGAGGAAAAAATTGAGCTCTCTTTTCTTCATATTTGAAATTCTCCCATGTTTACTCTATGATTCTCCATTATGATACTGTAATTAGCTGCTAGCCAGTGATTTCCAGCTTTATCATGGACTGTTCATATTGCTGTTCCTTTCATTCAATTCTAAAATCTTTAATTCTTTTTCTATGTACTATATTGTAAACATCACACTATATATTTTAAATGGTGCCATCTGAGTTTTATTGTTTTAAAATATTATTTCAATTATCTGGCTCTTTGCATCTATTTATAAAGAATGGCAGATGGCAGCACCTAATAGCTTGCTATAATGTTCCTTTTCCCAAAAGGCAAAAAGCACTTAGACTAATGTTTTGCATATATCTGGTTGTTTGTTTTAGATTAATTTATCTCTACTATTCAAGACATCTTTAACATAGACTCACAAGTCTGCCACATAAAAGATTCAAACCATTTATCAATGTATTCCATATTTAGTCAAATGACAGTACTTGTGAATGAGATTAAGTATCCTGTCCTGCTGAGAATGAGTCTTGTTAATTTAACAGAACCTCTCTATCTCATTATATCAGAGAACATTTTTGTATATACTTTTTCATTCAAATACTGAACTATTGATTGAAGAACAATACTGTACATTTTTAAATGTTTATATAAGCAACATGAGCAGTTAGGAGAGAAGGACTGTAGTGAAACCTTTGTTGGTGTAAAGACCCCAAGTTTTACAGAAAATAAAATAAAATATCCCTCCAGTTAAGATTTTGGATGCAAACTCAGAATCCATCCTCTTATTTAAGGTTCTTCCAAATGTTAATGCATAAATACATCAAATAGGATTTGAAACCAAAGAAGCATTTAGGATTCAAGGTGAAATTGAGAGTGAGACCCATCAAGGTACAAAAGTATTCATTCTATTTATTAGATCCCAATGCAAATAAAGTAGAAGACATGGGTTTAATTCCAGCCTCAATATTTTATATTCAAGTAGAATAAATTTGTTATTTAGAATTGTTCCTCTTTTAAGATATCTGGAAATGTCACTCTCTGACCCTTATTTTATATTCTATTATCTGTAATAGTTTTCCACACTTAATGACTTAGTTCTTCAACTCATTGTATTTCCTTCAGTCAGAGTCAGCCATAATACCTATGTTTGTTCGAAAAATTTGAAGTATTCTGTCCCCTTAAACCTCTACCTTAATTGGTATAATAACCTCAACCCTGCATAATTCCTCAAGGCTCTACATTTACCGTTGTTCTAAGACACTATTCCCAGTGATTTCCACCAAGTGATGATATTTAATACCTTTTCATCCCATATAAACTCCTAATTCTCTTCATTTCTATGTATAGAATAAAATGATAGACCATTTTTAGTTTTATGGATGACAAATTGCTGATTTTTAATTTTAGCTGGGCTGATAATTATTTTGTTTATTCCTACTTTTCTACTAAGATGCTGCAAAAGGCAGAAGTGTCTGCATTCCCAGCTTCACTTTTATCCAGAATCTTCTCTCCAACCTCAACCTAGGTGACTTCTCATGTACAAGGTAGTGACCGATTACCTACTACAACCAGTTTTAACAAAGCAGTGCTATTCCATTTTCATTTAAGGCTAATTTCAGCCTTTGTGCTATAAATTTTGTCTCATTCCATACTTAATAAATTTTGTATTATGAATTATTTTATCTCTTTGCCATTTCAAAATTCTTCTGTACTGGGTCTTTCCTCTTGGCACCTACCTCTCCATTAGCTTAAAAATCTTTGACTCCATAAATCCTTTGGAGAGTATTGGCCTTACATGGGTATCTTTTTAAAAGTTAAAATTGCAATACTTTCAAAGTAGTTCACACTTTACTGCTTCTATTTTATTATCCTCTGCAGTCTCTTCAGTTAATTATGATCTAATTTTTATACTTTTCTCTCAATTCACAAAACTCAGACCTCAATAATTTTGAATTTCTCTTTTTCTTAACTCCTGTTACACTGCAATACCTTCTCGATTTTCATATCCCTTCACTCTCCACTGATGCTCCTTGTCTCCATTTGTAAGTGATTTCACTCATCAAGGTTTGTTTTTAGACCATTTAGGTTTTCAGTTTGTACTTTCTCTTGGGGACCTCTTATCAGTGCTTAACTATCACTTCTGGAAGAGTGATTCTAACATCGTTTCTTTTGCCCAGCTTCTTGATCTGTATTTACAAATTTCTATTATTCATCAATGACCTAACTGAAGTTTGGAGATGTCAAAATAATTTTCTAAGTTTATCTTGGTGCCCATTCATCCCCAAACTTTATGTTTTTAGGAGTTCCTCAGTAATATCTTTTCTCATTGTATCAAATCAATATTTCAGTCTTCTTCAGCTCTTTTCTTCTTGATCCTTTGCCACAAAGTTTGGTCATAGTTCTCTCTCTCTGATAAAATGAATATCATATGTCTGTTTTTCCCCCAATGGTTCTTATTGTTTTCACTCTAAAAGAAAATCCTATAAAATAGATATTGTTATTATGAATATTTAGAGAAGAAGAAAATGAGAACTCAGGGAGGTAATTTACTTTCTAAGATCACAAATTAGTTTACAGAACAAATACTTTCATTTTTATCTGTGTGAGTTTTAAATTAGTACCTGGATTCTAAGTACTGTGAAAACAGAGAACATGTCTGCTTTTGCCCTTCAGTGAATTCCTTCTTAGAACAGCCTGCTTAGCACCAGGGAAGCATGAATGCATAAGGTATGAAAGAATGACAGAGTCGGAATATAAAATATTTCTATAAGTTGTTCATAGTGATTAAAGAATATACATACTTTTGGCACATGAAAATAGAGCTAGAAAAGAACCATGTATGTCATCCCATCAGGATTTTGATTTTTAAGACAATAGGAAGATGTTGATAATTTTTTAAGAATGCAAGGATAACACTTGGATTTTTTTTTTTGTCAGAGTTCATCCTGGCTACATTATGAGGATGACTGAGGTAGGTAGGCTAATTAGGACATTGTTATTACTAATCAAATACTTAATGAGATTGTGAATTAAGGCAGAAATTGCAAGTTTGGAAGTAAGATTTCAAGGATATTAGGAAACAAAATGAATAGAATTTCATAGCTGACTCAAAGTGAGAGAAATAATTAAGGGAAGAATTGGGTATGGTTATTACTTTATTCATCACTATGTGAAATACAGGACAAAGTTTAGGTTGTGGGAAAAATAAAAGAAGTAATAATAATTTGGGGCATTCAAATCTGTGAGGTTTGTAGAACAATCAAATAAAGATATCTATTCAGTAGATGAATATATATGGACCTGGAAATTAGAAGGGGTAACTAGAGTGAGAGCTATAGATTGGATATACTCAGTTATCTGCTGTCCATCTTCCAGATGGCCAGTGTGTGCAGGATAACCATGTAATTAACCGAGGCCTTTTCTCAGAGGCATTAATTTATACAAAAACTTGTGTGTGTGACTCCTCCAACAATTAATGGACACTTTTACAAATATCTACGATCTATCAGTCTATCTTCATCTACCTATTATCTATTCCTATCTAAAATAGGTCTATGTAGAAAAAATGACATACTTCTATATTTTAGTTTCTTTTTTTAGCCGAAAAGTTATACTAATAAGATAAGAAAGATGACATTTTAGAAAGATACTTTAAAATCCAAGAATGCCCAAATACTGTTTTAAATACAAGGCAAGGCGAAAGTAGGTTTACAGTTGTGAGTATGCAAAATTATAAATCCACTTTTGCCCACCTCTGTATTGTCAGATATTTTTAAAACAAATATAAAATTGAAAGTATTCAAATAAAACTTCATTAGAAAAAAAGGTACTGCATAGCCACAACATTCCTTCTCACAAATATATCTGACATCATAATCTTACTGATGTGACACACTGAAAAAAAAAACAATGTTATAGCATATTTTTGCTAAAATATTAACATTGACTTTAATTATCAGACAGATACAGATTATTGGGTATTATATTGAAGTTTATGTGAACCAAAACTGATGGCAATTGCCAGCAAGCAAAATTTCAAATGCTCCTAAAAATAAGTTTTATAGTTTATTTTATGCATTTGAGATAAAGGAGGGAATGTAAGGAAGGATGCAGGAAGGTGGGAAAAGCAAGGTGTGGATTGGATTACAGGACAGTTAAGAAGCTCTCTTGAGGGTGTTTCCACATTTCAAAGGTGTGTTAACATAAAACAATGTACAAAAACAATGGACAGGTCTTGCTTAAGACAAAGATGAACCTTTTACTAAAGAAGGTATATGACTAGGACGCAACTATCCACTATGACGTGCCCAGGTGGGAATTAATTATTAGATCACCCTGTGAAGGTACTTTGCATAGAACACCTTTTTCTTCTATAATAAAATATTTTTTTAAATGGTGATATGGGAAATTATGCCAAGAATGTCTGGTTGAAATATTATTATAACATTAGTTAATATCATTCACCACATTATCAAATTAAAGAAGAAAAATCAACATTACTATAAAAGGGTATGTAAACACACAATCACACACACTATAAACTTATTTTATTAATTTCCATTAAAAACCGTTATCAAACAAGAAAGAGAAGGCAATTTCCTTAACCAGAGAAACAGCATGTACAAAAACCTACAGCAGCTATCATACTTAATGGGAAACATTTAACATTGTTGACTACTGATAGTGATGAGGACTTATGATGATTAATAGGAATTACATAGTTTCTTGCCCTTGATCTTTTCCTTTTCAATGCTTTTTCAAAAAGTTGAGTGAAAGGGGATAAGACAGCATTTCACACTTGTGTAAGATGCAGAGTTTGGAAGAAAGGATGTAGTGACAGACAAGGGCAGAATTCCAAGTGATCTCAATAAGCAGAAATATTTGGCCCAAATGATCAAAGTAGAGTTTAATTGATATGTTTAATCAGGATTCAAAATCAATTATACACATACATTATGGAAAAGGATCTATTTGTTAAGAGGTGATATGAAAAACAAATTAGAAAAATTTAACTGTTACAAACTCAATATGAGAGTTTCATAAACAATGTGATTAAATTACAAAGAAAAGGATAAAGAAAGCAAACTACTCATGATCCCTATTAAGAAAAATGATCTACACACAGACAACTTGGCTTGGGGTAGTAAATACTCAAACAGTATACAGATAATGGGTTGTGGAATTGTGCACCTGAAACCTGTATAATTTTGTTAACCAGTGTCACCCCAGTAAATGCAATAAAAAGGAAAAACAGGATAAAAGAAAGAAAAGAAAATCGATCTGTTTATTTATTTTTGAAGATTTTACCTATTTATTTATTTATTCCAATTTTTATTTTATTTTGTTTTTAATATTTTTATTGTTCAAGTATAGTTTTCTGCCTTTTCCCCCCACCCCTTCTCACCACCCCAGTCCTCCCCACCTCCCTCACCCATTTCCACCCCCTCCTTGTTATTATCCATGTGTCCTTTATAATCATTCCTGCAAACCCTTCACCCTTTTCCCTTATAATCCCCTCCATTTTCCCCTCTGGTCACTGTCAGCCTGTTCTCAATTTCAGCGTCTTTGATTATATTTTGCTTGCTTGTTTGTTTTGTTGATTAGCTTCCTGTTAAAGGTGACATCATATGGTATTTGTCTTTCACCACCTGGCTTATTTCACTTAGCATAATGCTCTCCAGTTCCATCATGCTGTCACAAAGGGTAGGAGCTCCTCCTTTCTTTCTGCTGCATAGAATTCCATTGTGTAAATGTACCATAGTTTTTTGATCCATTTATTTACTGATGGGCACTTAGGTTGCTTCCAGCACTTGGCTATTGTAAATTGTATTGGAGTGCACAGGTTCTTTTGAATTGGTGTTTCAGGGTTCTTAGGATATAATCCAAGTAGTGGAATTGCTGGGTCAAATGGCAGTTCCATTTTTACTTTTTTGAGGAAATTCCATACTGTTTTCCATAGTGGCTGCACCAGTCTGCAATCCCACCAATAGTGCACTAGGGTTCCCTTTTCTCCACAACCTCTCCAACATTATTGTTTGTTGCTTTGTTTATGTGGCCATTCTGACTGGTGTCAAGTGGTACCTCATTGTGGTTTTAATTTGCATTTCTCTAATAGCTAGCGATCTCTAGCTACATGTTTAGTTTTTGAGAAAGGAGGAGGGAGAGAGAAGGAAGGAGGGAGACATAGATCAGCTGCCTCTTGTACATGTCCTCAACATGCCCCTATCAGGGACCAAACCTAGAAACTGGGCTTGTGCCTTGACCAGGAATCAAACCAGCAACATTGTGCTTTGTGGGATGATACCCAACCAACTGAGTCACTGCAGTCAGGGTAAAAGTGTTCTATTGGGTTGGCCAAAAAAAATTCATTTAGTTATTTTCCATAGGATGGCTTTAGCAGTGCTTGTCATTAACTTACTATACTTTATTATTTCAAGAAAGGTAAAAACACAATTGAAATGCAAAAAAATCTGTGCAATTTATGGAGAAGGTACTTTGACTGATCAAATGTGTCAAAAGTGGTTTGTGAAGTTTCTTGGTACTATACGTTTTGACCAAATAATTCTTTGCTGGCAGGGGGCGGGCTGTATTATGCATTGGAAGATGTTTAGCAGCAACCCTGGCCTCTACCGACTAAAGCCAATAGTAGGAGATAGCTGACATACTCAAAATATTCAAAACAATAAAGTTACTGGTGAAATGTGTCTTTTATTTTATGGAAAAAACTGAATGCACTTTTTGCTTTTCTTTGTTTTTTTTTTAATACATTTTATTGATTATGCTATTACAGTTGTCCTATTTCTCCCCCATCATTACCCTCCACCCTGCATACCCCTCCCACCCACATTCCCCCCCTTTAGTTCATGTCCATGTGTCATAAGTTCTTTAGCTTCTACATTTCCCACACTATTCTTGCCTATTTTTGGCCAACCCAGTGTTTAAATACAGGTACTAGGAGCAAGGCAGAACTAGGCTCTGCCCCTGTTGCACTACATCAGAATAGCAGTGTTGTTGATGAGCCTCCTGATATCAACAGCAAAATTTCAGTGCCAGTATTTCAAAAGGACATTGGCTTTTGCACAGAGTGTGTTTCAGAGGATAAGGGCATAAAATTCATCGCTAGAAGAAAGTGTTAAAAGAATGGAATGTTCTCAAACATATCTTAGTAAACATATCTTATATACTTGTATACTCAAAGATATGAGTATACTCAAACATATCTTAGTAAAGGGAGGTTGCTTCAAAAACAGGAAAATGTTGAAAGCTCACTATATGTTAGTATGTTCTAGGTATTTATGTATGTAATTTAATCTTCTAAGAGGCAGATATTCATAATCCTTTCATTTAAAAAACGGTACTGACTCTCAGATTAAATATGATCAAAGCACCTGGTCTATGTCAGAAATGAGTGCAAGTTTATGTTTAGTTAATTCAAAAACATGAGTATTTTTCTACCCTAAGCCTAGAATACTTGTCATATTTCAGAGACAGATACTTTTGTCATTGCTCAATAAGAAAGAGTAGAAAAAATTTAAATTGATTCAAAAAAGACTACCTTATGAATCATAAGTGCCAACAGTTACAAACAGGCAACAGACACTGTATATCAATATGTCTGTGAAAGTACACTGCTTTCATGCTGATTTAAAATAAGTAAATTTATAATAATTTATGTGTCTAAGTCATTTTGATTTGACATTAGTAGTGCATAGTTAAAAAGAAAGCAACATTGAAGCAATAATATAGAAATTAGGAGACCTAATTTCTTTGCTTTAAATTAAATCTGGGATTTTGGATGAGTATCGTAATCTCTGCTGGACTCACTTTTCTCACGCTAGAATGAAGACATGCACATAGCTTGCTGACTTCTAAGGTTTCTTTCTGCTGTGCCATTAGTAATTTTAAAACTGCCTACAAATGTTTTATGCATGACAATAAGAAGTCAATGTGTTTATTTTCACTTTTCCTCTTTTAACAAGTTGTATCAAATGAGCATTCAAGCCTTGAGTGTGTTCAGTTGAAGTTCAGTTATAGGTATAGATATCATGAGGCTTTGAAATTGTTTTGATACTTGTAAATAGAATGTGGCACAAAATTCCTAATTTATTCTTACTAACAGTAAAATAATTTATGACTATTAAAGTATGAATTAAGTTAAATTTAAATATTTAATTAATTAAAACATCTAATTAAAGAAATATATGCATATTTTGCTAAAAATCCATTGTACCCCTGGACCCAGAATATAAATTTAGTGATTACTACAGTTTGGAAGGAGGAGGTTTTTTTCAGGATGTCCCCGGCCTATGCGAACGTGCTGTTTTGGTATCTATATTTAGTACTGTAACGTGATCTAATATTACAAAAATGGAAGGGTTATTGTGAACTACGACCTAGAATCATTGTGAGAATGGGACTCAATAATTTATTTCTGAAAAGTTTTGCAATAGAGTTCCAAATAATAAATGAGATCTGGGAGAAATTGGCTTTTCTTCAGGAATTTTGTTATGTTAGACAAAGAAATCACTGCCAAAAAACAAGGAATAATTCAGATACCTTTTGTAAAGACTTCCAATGGAAATATTAATGTTCTATATATATAGTTTCACAAGAGAACTATAAGTTTTTTAAAAGGGTCAAGTCAAGGAGCATGTATAAAGGACCCATGGACAAAGACAACAGGGTAGGGGGTGGGAGGATTGAAAGTGGAATGTGGGGGTTGGTAAGCAGGGAAGATTAATGGGGGGAAATGAGGACAACTGTAATTGAACAACAATAAAAAAATGCTTATTTATTCTGCTTACTTGAGATGCATCATGAATGACCAGCTAAATTATAAAGAATCCTTATGCAATAATATGCCACCTAGCCTCAGAAATACTTTTGCAATCTTGCCAGGTGGCATCAGTATGATTACCTGTAGACCATATTTATAAAGTATAGAAAATCATTCTGAATGTACCTTAATTCTCTGACACAGTCAAAAAGTTACTTTGCCCCACAAGTTATGATAAAATCTGATTAGTCAGTAATACAGAATGAATATAATCAATTTTGGTTGTGATTATTTAGAATTTTTTTAAAGATTTTATTTATTTATTTTTAGAGAGAAGGGAAGGGAGAGAAACATCAATGTGTGGTTGCTTCTCACATGCCCCCTACTGGGGACCTGGCCCACAACCCAGGCATGTGCCCTGACTAAGAATTGAACCGATGACCCTTTGATTCACAGACCAGCACTCAATCCACTGAGCAATGCCAGCCAGGGCGATTATTTAGAATTTTTTAATGTATTCATAGTGTTTCTTAATTGATTCTGTGTTTGTCTATGACACGCATGCTAGTACAATTCTGGAAAATCATTTTACAAATTTTTTTTCTTATTCTCAAGGTAGATAATTTATTTAAATACAAATGATCTAAATTATTTTTACTTTACTTAGAAATCATAGATATTATAACATTTAAGAAAATGTATTTGATAGTCAGAAATAAGACATTCTTTCTCAGTCTCAGAGTTACTCCGAAGTTTTTTTCTTAATATTTACATTCTGATAGAATAAAATACAGTATTAAATGCAGCAGCATGGACAAGTACTGGAGTTTCTATTGGGCCCATTGGTGTTCCTCCCATGTGCCTATAACTCTGCAATTTTTTTATATAGCAAAATTGAAAATTATATCACAAGAAGATATTCTTTAAATATGTCACCTGCATAGGGTGATGCTATAATTTCTAATATCAACATCTATTGTTAAAGAGTTTAAAGGACAGTTTTATAATTTTACTTAATAACTTTTCTTTCAAAGAGGTGCACAGCCTGGAGCAAAATAGCAAATTATCTAAAACCAACAAACCAAGATATTGTAGAAAGCTTGTTGATTTGTTCTTACCACTCTCACAAACAAGTGATGCTCAGCCATGTAAAAGAATGTAGCCAGTTCTGTTATAAAAACTGGTGAGGTGATATTGTAATGTGATTTTTATTTTATTCTGAAATGTTTCTGTCTTGGACAAAGCAACCTCTATGAAATGAGATGGTTATGCCCGATCTGTCAGTTCATGTTAGATCAAGTTAACAAAATGTGATATGTGATTAAGTTAACAGAATGTGGTTGATTTTGTATTAATCAACTTTGTTGTCAAATTGCACAATGTGTGGTACAGACCACACTAGCATAAAATAATAAAGACAGGCATGCTAGAGGTTTACCCAAGAGGAAGAATCTGTGTATCAGCACCAGGTAATGAAATATTATTTCCCATACCTTCACCACTCTGATTTCTTTAATATTATATATGGCAGACAGCTATTTTAGATAACTGCAGAAACTAGATACATTTAGATATGCTTGAAACAAAACAAATTTACTATGAAGTATAGTTGAAGTACAGTTACAGCATTCATCACAGCTTAAAAAATGCAAATGAGGAAGAAATCTTTCAATGTGAAAAATGGTAATACAGAGGGCAAGATGTTATTTTTTTAAGTACAAATTTAAAAATTTCATTTCTTTCATTGAGATTCTACTACTGGATACTCTTTTAGACCCTACAGATGCATCAGTGAAAAAAACAACAAAGACTTGGTGGAATTTTCCATGTAGTAATGGAAGACATACAGAAAAAAGTTAAAAATGATATATGAATAATTTGTAAGTTAGTAGAATAAAAGAAGTTCAGGAAAAACAAAGAGTAGGAAAAGGAGGGCAAATTGAGAGATAGTGGGAGAAGATTTGACTTTGGGCAGTAGGTATAATGCAATATACAGATGAGTATCATAGAATTGTACATTTGAAACCTATATAATCTTACTAACCAATGTCACCACAATAATTTAATTAAACATTTTTTAAAATTTCAAAAACTTAAATAGGGTAGTCAGAGTCCTCTGATTCAATATATATTCTGATATAATTTGAATGAAATTCACAACAGTTTTGCTTACACAAAATCATACTCAGTTTGGTAAAACAAGGCAGTTGACCGCTATGCTGGCATGTTATGTATTTCTGTGTCTGTTAGTTTTTCTGAATTTGGATTTTTCCTAGGATATTTTTAAATTGCCTAATTGTGCTTTTTTGAAATCTGTCCAATATCAGCTGACCAACTAGGACTTAAAAAATGTCCTGTGACCCAATTTTTGAAACTTCCAGTAACATATCAGTCTTTTGCTTGTCTAAGAAGTAAAGACATTACTATGAGATGACTAAAAATTTATTCATTAGCATTTTAGATCAGGACCTTGGTCAATACATTTCAATATCATATTTTTATTGATAATTGTAACCTGAGGACACATTCTAAGACACACAACTTTGTATCAGTTGCAAAATACTGAGTTATCCTCCAAAGTTTAGAGATTTATTGGAAATTCTGTCTAAAAATTCTATAAACAAATTTGTGTTGTAAGACTTCACCAACTCTTGTTGACTCCCCGCTTTGCTCCTCTCTCTAAAACCAGAACTTTCAAACTTACAGAAGTTGTCTGAATTGGCTCCTCCACACCTCATCCCTCACATGTCTAGGACTCACAAATAAATAAAAACTAAAAAGTTTGTTTTTATACTGTATATCCTACATATTATAATAAATTTTTAATCAAATTCTCTCATTATTTTCACTCTCAGGAGTAATATTCAGTTTTAGTGTCTTTTCATATGTCAGCCATCCTTATACTGTTAATGATTTTAAACATCCTTATATGAAGCTTCTTGAGTCCCATTGCATTTATCTTATTGTTTAAAATGTAACAGCTTTATAGGCTCTTTAGGTTTGCTTACTGTTATTAGCAACTTTCCTTTGTTTAAACAGAATAGAAAGTGCCTGCGTAGCAACACAAATATGATGATGAAGACAAGAGTCCCTACTTCAATCAGAATAGGTTTTGAATAATTCTGGAAATAAAAAGTTATTGCTTAGATTTTGTATGTGGTTTATTGTTGCTGTTTAATTCAATAGGATATATGCAGAAGCATCCTGGGAGAATGAGAGTTATCTAGAAACTATAAAGTTTGGACCATCCCTTAGGGATAAAAATCCAGGAGATATAATCGTTGCAAAATATGTTCAAATCCAATAACAGGATTTTTTCCTGGTGGCATGTAATTCTGGCTTCAGAATATATACTCTACCTTAAGTACAACCCATGTCTGATGAGGTAGGTGGATTTTATTTTCTTCTGCTACACTGGAAAGTAAACACCTAATACCTTTCAAGACTTGACAGAAAAATTATTCTCCTGCTTTACATAGGAGAGCTGTCTGTTAAAGATTTACCCATGAAATAGCGATGCCACAGTTTTAATACCTATGTGAATTTGGTGCATATCAGTTGATAACACTACCATTTTGCTTTTGCAGGAGCGGGAGAATCTGGAAAAAGTACTATTGTTAAACAAATGAAGTAAGTATATACAATTTTAATTAAATGTTTAATATTTAATATCTATACATCTCATTTGATCATTCTTAAAATAAATACCTCCGGGATATGTGACCGATAGTGTAAATCTTTGATTTTCAACTGGTGTGCCATAAGAATTGTTTTTTTAATCCTTAGCCAAGGACATTTTTTTTATTGCTTATAGAGAGAGAAAGAGGAAGGGGGGGGGAGAGAGAGAGAGAAACATCAATGTGAAAGAGAAACATCAATTGGTTGCCTTCTCTATGAACCACAAATTAGGTATGTGCCCTGACCTGGAAACAAACCCTCAACCTTTTAGTGCAAGCAGTGGTGTCCACCCTTTTGGTGTCTCTGTACCACAATGGAGGAAGAAGAGTTGTCTTGCGTCACATGTTAAATACATCGTGGCACATAACTACAAAAAATTCTCATAATATTTTAAGTAAATTTATGAGTTTTCATCAGGCTACATTCATAGCCATCCTGGGATGCAAGCAGCCCATGGGCCACAGGTTGGATACCCCCAGTACAGGATGAGGCTCTAACTGACTGAGAAACGAGCTCAGGGCACACAAGAATTTTTAGAACATGCAACACCTGACTATTTAGTTGGGAGTATTGACCTCTTTCCCTTAGATTGTCAAATTTAAAAAATGACAACTGCCAACACAACAATAGCTGTCCAATGTGAATGCCCTGTGTTGAACCATAACTACAGGGTGGGGCAAAAGAAGGTTTACAGTTGTTAGTACATGAAAACACAGTTTATTCTTGTATTTTCATTTATTAATTTTTATGTTATTGCCATATGAATAACTGTGAACCTACTTTTGCCCCACCCTGTATATAGGTCCTCTACCTAATAAAGTTGCATCTTATTGGTCACATTGAGTAATTAGATTACATCTGATTGATTAATTCTTAGTACAAGAAATTCTTGTGCACGAGGCATATTATTTTTTAAAGTCACTTTGGAACAAAAATAGTAGCCAATTATTATTATTTTGGTACACTAATAAACATTATACCTATTTTTCTGTAAGACCAGCAAAATATATATTTTTTTGGTGTGACCCAGAATTTTAACAATTAGTTTATGTGAGTCATGAGATAAAAGGGTTGAAAATTGCTGATCTAAATCACACAGAGCAGCAGAGCTGCCACAATTCCTATGCAAACATTTCTCCTACCTTTTAGCAGAAAGCATAGAATATGAGAAACATTATAATTTTCACTTTTAAATTTTGCCTCTTTATAAGATGGATACTAAAAACAGTTATATTATAAATATATTGATCTGAGTATAAACAGAGCTTTAACATTGTGGTCATAGGCCATAACATTTTAAAATATGTCAATAAATTACCCATTTTGAATTTAGGATGAAATATTTTTAACCTAAATGGTATTTGGCTGCCTCAGAATAAAATGCATATTTAAAGTTATGACTATCTGAATTTAAATTTATTTTTGCATTTATTTTCTCTATTTGCTTCTTTTTAGAGAATAAGTATACATGCATTTTCTAATGAGATAACACAAAAGTGCTAGAATTCCAGAATACAATTCCTAAATGAATAAAATCACAATTGATAAGTGAAAATAAATACAGCTCTATCACTACTAGAGAATTTTGAAGGACAATTATTGCTACAGGAGAAGATGATAATCATTTTTGAGCTTATTTTTAATTGTACGTTCAAGGATCTTGTTCTTTGGCACATATCACAATGAAGGAATGATTCCAGTTAATGGTGAAATTGTCTATAATCTAAATCATAGCTTTTTTCTCCTTTTTAGGTAGTGTCATGTGCATTACATATCAATCAATATTTAAACCCTACTTTTGAATTCTGTCACCTATATCTGTAACTATCCTCATTTTTAATAACTCATTTTTAATTAATTACTTAATTAATTTTTAGAGGGAAGGGAGGGAGAAAGGGAGAGAAACATCAATGTGCAAGAGATGCATCAATTGGTTGCCTCTCACACACCCCTAACTGAGAACCTGGCCCCAAACCCAGTCTTGTGCCCTGACTGGGAATCAAACTGGCAACACTTCGGTTTGCAGGCCAGCACTCAGTCCACTGAGAAACACCAGGCAGACCTGTAACAAAATTTTTAAATTTTTCTCCAGTCTTTGAAGAACACAACTCCTTTATCCAGATCACTGGTCATATTGCTCTCGGGTTCTCAGCTCCATCTTTGCACCCAAGTCATCTCATATTTTTCTAATGACATTACCACTGTGTTCACCTGTTCTTTTCTTTTCAGGTTATAATCATGCACAAATCCCTCTTATCCTTCTTATTTCTCCATTCTCTATGAGGTTAAATGACATAAGAAAAGAAATGACCAATTATTTGGCTATATAAAAATAAAAACTTTTTAACATATTAAATCATAAATAAAATTAAATGAAAATAAAAAACTTGAAAAAATCTGTAATAAATATGATACATAAATTATTGAGTATCATATATGTAAAGATCTATAGATTGTTAAGAAAAACAATAAGCTATATATGCAAATGTGAAAAGATTTTGGACAGTTCACAAAAGACAAAATTCACATATCTATTAAATGTATATATTTTAGTTTAATCTCACTAATATAAAAATTAAAACAAGAGTGGGCTATTTCTCATCTTAATAGATTAACAAATAATAATATAAAAATAATGTTACCCAATAATGGTGATGTTTTGAGAGATGAATATTTCTCACTACTACTTGTAAAATTATGTCATAGCAAGTTTATAAAAATAATTTTGGCAATTATGCACAGTAATCTGGTAAAATAATTATTAATCTTTTAAATATATTTTTAGAATTTTTTTATAATAAAATAATTTAAATATGAGAAGTTATGAAAATAAAATAATACATTTATGAAATGTATGCACAAAGAGACTCACTTCCATCTTATTTAAAATATTAAAATACAAGACAGAATAAAATGCCCCAAATTAAAATAAAACATAAGCAAATAGATTGTGAAATTATGGGATTATTCACCTTTAAGGTGCAATATTTTGCCTCCATTACAAGTTATATGTACATAAGAAAATTTTAATGGAAGAAAATACTAATGTTAACTGAAAAACCAAAATACAAAATTGCATAAATATCTTTATCTCAACTATAACAAAATAGATAATGTTTCTAAAATCAAAGAACATATACCAATAGTGGGATTTAAAGTTACATTGCATCTACATTTTGAATATTGCTGGGTTTTTTACACTATCTTCAATGAGCAAGTATTACTTCTATTACTTCTATTAGTAAAAAAAAATATTAGTCTTCTGGTTCTGCCCCATCTCTCCTTCCTTTTCTCAGAGTCATTAAGGAATGGATAATGCTAGCTCTCCCAACTCTTCCACTTCCATTTACTCTTCAACCTTTTCCATTATTCTTGCCCCTGTGGTGTCACAGAAATTGCCCTTATAAATATCAATTATAATCTCCTAATTGCCATTTTTATGAAGTGTTCATATGTCTTTATTTTAATTCCATTCGACTTCATTGGGCTTTTCCATCCTAACACTTTAGCCTGGTTTCTCAGATAAGTCTATCCCCCAGTTCACCTCCTAAATCTGTATGCTTTAGTCCCTGATTCTTTGACTAAACCTTAAATGTTACTGTCAATAAGGTACTAGGTCCTCTTCTCTGCTTACTCTATATCTTCATCAAATTAAAACTGGGGGAGTCCAATGATTTTTACTATTATCTTCAAGCAGACCATCTAGAATATTTCTTTCAAACTCAGACATTTTGTCGAAACTAGGAAAGCAGATATTTCTACCCCTATATTCTATGTATAGGTCCAAATCAGAATAAGCAACACCCACTCCAAATAAAATTCATCATTTTCTTTTCTAGTTCCCTATACTACATGCAGATGTTGTTGCTATACGTTATCACACTGCACAAAAGTCAGATATGCTTTACTTTCCTATAATCCAGTACTATCCAATAGCCACATCTAATATTAAGCACTTAACTGGGGTTAGTGTAAGGAATTACATTTTTAATTTCTTTAAATTTTAACTGATGTGTCTAATGGCTACTGTATTAGAAAGTAGAGTTCTGGTCTATGTTTTGGGGGAAGAGGTTCTCATTCTCTTCATTGCATAATGTGATGTGTTACAGAAAATGCCAGGTAACAGCTTATTAATTTGAACAGAGCTAGGAATCAACTTGCAAGTAAAGAGCTCTATCTCACAGAAATAACTTATGCACCTTACAGAGAAACAAGTTGCTTAAAGTCCCTCTGCAACTGGACTTTCTAAATTCTGCCTTCATTATTTTGCTTTATGATAGATGTTTCCTTACCTAATGGTGAAAAGAGAAGGGTTAGAACTTGTGCCAGGAAGAAAATCTAAATGCCCCCAAGTCTATTTGTAACTGAAATTTTGATGCAATACTGTAATCAATATACCCATGTATAATGAGCATCCTTATTTTTCCCCTCAAACATTTGGGCAAAAAAGTGTGTGTTATACATGGCAAAATACGGTAATTAAAATTATTTTTCCCATTTTAATTTTTGGCAAAGAACTGAAATTTATTTAATAAACTTTTTCCTGATCTATCTATAAAGACATTTCACTGCATTATCCATAGCCTTTAATTGACTAATTTATTCTAAGTTATTTGTTTAATATAGAAAGATAAACATGGTTTTGCGGTATATTAATAATTATTGGCAATAAAATACTAAAATTAAAAAATAGATATAGGTGCTGCTTTTACTCCTTTCACTGCAGAATCCTTTTACTTAAAGGTTTTAATATCTTGGGAACATTGTGTTCTTTTTTTCCCCTAAGCTAAAATCTCTACGTGTATGGATACAACACAGATCCTTAGTAATATGACATCCAAAATAATGCCTACTGAACACAAAAGATTTCAAAAGCAACAAAAAGAAATGAGTACATTATCTAGTAAAGATAGAATAATTACCATACGCAAAGATTTTAGTTTTTAATAGGTAAACCTTTTAACTTATTATTCTAAAGCTATTAGTTAAAACATCTGAGTTCTGATTGAATGAGTGGAAGGGAAAGAAAAGTTCAGCCAAATTAAATGCCTGGGGATTTCAACTTTGAGTACTCAGTGTCACGCACACGAATGGAATATTATGAGGAATTTAATAGCCGGTAGCCCTTAATTACCTACATTTAAAAAGATGCCTTTGTTTCTGCTATAAATAAAAAGCAGACACTCCTATTTTTTAGCATGTCTTATGTGAGAGGAAAAGACATGAATTTTAGAGTAAATTACTTCTCTTCCGCTAGACATGTAAAAATACACAGTTTTAGGACTACGTACGCAACTTTGTACTGGAAATCTGGAAATTCATCTCTTGACAAGAAATAAACTTTCTAAGTAAAATGCTAATAATTTTTCTGTTTTTAACAGTGGTTTATCTAGAGTAAATCCCAAGCGTTCTTTGTATTTAGCATGAGGAGTAAGCAGTGGTGGGCTTTGGGAGTGAAATGTGGGCCATCTGTAAATAGTGTCAACAAAAAAAGAAGGGGGGGAAAGAAACAAAGAAACCAAGAAACAGAAATTCATTAGACCAAAAATCCAAGTGCTGTTTTACCATTCTATTTCAGGCACACACCGTTCTCAGCTGGTCTGATTTTTTTATTTTGAGTGAACAAGGACACAAGGAAAATATATCTTTATTTGTTTATTTTCAACCTAAGCAATATTAAGCTTCTAAAATTCAAAAAAAAAGATAAAATAGTGTATTAAACCCCAATGATAATAAAATTCTGAAAATGATAAATGTTCTTTGGTTAATCCTTCATAAAAATAAATTAATTAAAAATCTAAAAACCATAAAATTGTTCAGATTTAGCACATATGTATGGACAAAATTCTTCCATTAAACAAATATATACTGTAATTTTATTTAAGCAAGTTATTATTGATGTATTTTAATATTACAAAATAATCCATTGTTCAACTCACAAAAGCATTTCATGTTTACGTTATAGGATCATCCATAAGAATGGTTACAGTGAGCAAGAATGCTTGGAGTTCAAAGCAGTAATTTACAGTAACACATTGCAATCCATCCTATCTATTGTGAAAGCCATGGCTACCCTTGGGATTGATTATGTCAATCCTAGAAGTGCAGTAAGTATGCAAATAATTACAGTTGTAGGTCCTACAATGGAGTTGGAGCAATAGAACAAGACAATAAATTTGTAGTACTAATCTATACCAAAATTTAAGAATATGAAACATGAATTTTGAAAACATTAAATTTGCTTAGTGTAAGATTTCCTATTTTCCTTTAAAGGAAACCTTTTTTTGATTGTGTGCTATAATCTTATTTAACATTGACTGTTCCTAGGAGTCAAACTTAATGTAAAACAATATATTACATTACAGGAAAATAATGGTTATATTTGCTAAATATGAAAGAGCTTATTCCATAAAAATCAAACTGCAGTATCTCTACATTTATTTTCTTAGTTTAATTGTGAGTCATTTCATGGAGATTTTGTTAAAATAAAAACACTACAATTATTATTGTTTACTGATGATAATAAAGATTATGTGGCACAGGGAAACGATTATTTTATAAAGTATTTTTTAAAAAGAATTCAAATTATATGATTAGTTAAAATGTTTCCATAATAAATATACTCAAGTAGTCATAGTTTTGTTAATAAAACAGCAACTAAGTACTTTCATTTTTCTTCTATTTTATGTTTTGCAGTAAAATTTTTTTATGTTAAAATACATTTAAAATGCACTTGCTGTAAAACAGCTTATGTGCAAGCATACAAAACCATCTTAGTTGACAAATGAAACACATAGTACTATCTAAAGAACAATAATAGTTAGCCACATCCCCCACCAAAAAAAGAGGATTTGTGTATATTTCATAGTAAGAACTCTTTTCCCTATTCCCTTCCAGGAGCAGCTGGCTGCATCTAGATATTAACTGAACTGTTCCCAGATTAATTCTTAGCTACTTTGTTATATAAAAATAAAAGCTAGAGAGGCACAGTATAGTAAATACGGAGAAAAAAGTGACATTTGTTCTTTTCTCTCTCACACTTGTAGTTTAGACCATGCAAATTACCATTGGAAGCCATTAGGAAGAAAAAGAAATATTTCATAATGCTAAAGTTGTTCTTTTTTTTCTTAAAGCATAGTTGATATACAAATTATATGAGTTTTAAGCATACAATGTAGTCATCTAACATTTGTATACCTTGCAAAGTGATCAGCACAATTTATATAGTAACCATCCATCATGATACAAAGTTAATTTGATATTATGGATTATATTTATTTTATTATTTTTAATTTTTTGATTTAATCTTTATTGTATTTTTCCATTAACATTTAGTCCGCTTATACTGCCCCCCACTGTCCAGCAATCACACTATTGTCCATGTCCATGAGTCCTTTCTCATTTTTGTTCAACCCCTCCACCCACTCACCTCCTCCACCACTAGTGTTCAACCTGCTCTCCATTTATGAGTCTGTCCCCATTTCCCTTGTTAGTTTAGTCTGTTCATTAGATTTCACATATGAGTGAATCATATGGTATTTGTCTTTCTCTGACTGGCATATTTCACTATAAGCATAATGTTCTCCAGGTCCATCCATACCATCCCAAAGGGTAAAATCTTTTTATATAGCCGAGTAGTATTCCATGGTGTCAATGCCCCATAGATATATTATCCACTCATCTACTGATGGACACTTGGACTACTTTCATATCTTGGCAATTGTAAGTAACACTGCAATGAACATAGGGGTGCTTATGTTCTTTCAAATTGGTGTTTTTGGTTTTTTTTCAAATAAATTCCCAGAAGTCTGATTTATTCTATGTAGCACAATACCCTCTAGGTCCACTAGTATTGTTTCAAATGGTAACAAGTGGAATCTCTGGGTCATAAGGCAGTGCCATTTTTTGAGGTATCCCCGTACTGTTTTCCAGAATGGCTTCACCGATCTGCATTCTCACCAACAATGCAAAAGGGTTCCCCTTTCTCCACATTATTGCCAACATTTATTTATTCATGATAGCCATACTGACAGGTGTGAAGTGATTTCCCATTGTTGTTTTAATTTGCATTTCTCTGATGATTAGTGATGTTGAGCATCTTTTCACATGTCTATTGGCCATGCGTATGTTTTGTTTGGAGAAGTGTCTATTCAGGTCCTTGCTGATTTTTTAATTGGATTGTATGGAGTTTTTTGGCGTTGAGTTTTATAAATTCTTTATAAATTTTGGATACTAACCCCTTAACAGATTTATCAGTGAATATGTTCTCCCATTCTGTGGGTGGTCTTTTTATTCTGTTGTTGATTTCCTTGGCTATGCAAAAACTTTATAGTTTGATATAGTTCCATTTGTTTAATTTTTCTTTTGTTCCCCTTGCCTGGGGAGATATATCCAATAAAATATTGTTACAAGTAATGTCCGAGTTTTTGCTGCCTATGTTTTCTTCTAGGATTATTATGGTTTTGGGTCTACATTTAAGTCTTTAATCCACTTTGAATTTATTCTTGTGTGTGGTATAAGAAGGTAGTCTAGTTTCATTTTCTGCATGTATCTGTCTAATTCTCCTAACACCATTTAATGAATAAACTATCTTGAGACCATTGTATGCGTTTGCTTCCTCTGTCAAATATTAGTTGGCTATAAAGGTGTGGGCTTATTTCTGGGCTCTCTAGTCTATTCCATTGATGTATGTGCCTGTTTTTATGCCAGTACTATGTTGTTTTGATTACTATGTCCTTATAGTATAGTTTGATATTAGGTAGCGTGATTCCTCCAACCTTGTTCTTCTTTCTCAGGATCACTGTTGCTATGTGGGGCCTTTTATGGTTCCACATAAATTTTTGAAATATTTGTCCTAGTTCTATTTTTGAAATATTTGTTCTATTTGTTCTAGTCATTGGAATCTTGATAGGAATTGCATTGAATCTATGAATTGCTTTTGGTAGTATGGACATTTTTAATGATGTTAATTCTTCCTATCCAGAAACACAGTATGTGCTTCCACTTTTTATGTCTTCTTCTATTTCTTTCTTCAGTGACTTATAACATTCCAGGTACAGGTCTTTTACATCCTTAGTTAGGTTTATTCCTAGGTATTTTATTCTTTTTTGTAGCAATTGTAAATGAGATTGTTTTTGTAATTTCCCCTTCTATTCCTTATTGGCATATAAAAATACAACTGATTTCCCACTATTAATTTTTTATCCTGCTAGTTTGCTGAATTTATTTATCAACTCTAGTAGTTCCTTGGTCAAATCTTTGGGGTTCCCTATGTACTGTATCATGTCATCGGCAGGTAATGACAGTTTTACTTCTCCTTTTCCACTCTGGATGCCTTTTATTTCTTCTTCTTGTCTGATTGCAGTGGCTAGGACTTCCAGTACTATGTTGAGTGAGAGAGGTGAAAGTGGACCTCCCTGTCTTTTTCTCGATCTTAAGGGGAATGCTTGTAGTTTTTGCCCATTGCATATGATGCTGGCAGTGGGTTTGTCATATATGGCCTTTATTATGTTTAGTTATGTTTCTTCTAATCCAATTTTGCTGAGAGTTTTTATCATAAATGGGTGCTGGACTTTATCAATTGCCTTTTCTGCATCTATTGATATGATCGGGTGGTTTTTATCCTTCATTTTGTGGATGTAGCGCATCACACTTATTTATTTGTGATTGTTGTACTAACCTTGCACACCTGGAATAAATCCCATTTGATCATAGTGTATGATCTTTTTGATGTATTGCTATATTTGATTTGCTAATATTTTGTTGAGGGTTTTCACATCTATGTTCATCAGAGATATTGGCATATAATTTTCTTTCTTTGTATAGTCTTTATCTAGTTTTAAAATTAGGATAATGCTGGCCTCATAAAATTGGGAGCCTTCCCTCCTCTTTAACTTTATAAAACAGTTTGAGAAGGAGAGGTGTTAGTTCTTCTCAGAATGTTTGGTAAAATTCACCTGTGCAACCATCCAGTCCAGGGCTTTTGTTTGTTAGGAGTGTTTTTATTACTGGAGTATTTTTACATTACATCTCTGTGATTTATTTATTTCATAATTGGAAGTTTGTATCTTTTTTCCTACTTCACTTTTTTTTACTCCTCCCCACATAAAAGTGAACTCATAAGCTATTTGTCTTTCTCTTGTCTGACTTACTCTATGTAGCATAATACCCTCTAGGTCCACCAATATTGTTTCAAATGATAAGGTTTCATTCTTTTTTGTGGCTGAGTAATATTCTATTGTTCATATATGTGTTTATAGATAGAGACAGGTAGACAGATATATTATGTCTGTACATATAAAAAAATTTTATCCATTCTTCTACCTATGGACACTTATGTTGCTTCCATATCTTGGCTCTTTTGAATAACACTGCAGTGAACATAAAGATCCATATACCTTTTTGAATTAGTGTTTTTCTTCTGATGGCTACCCAGAAGTGGAATTGCTGGATCATACAGCAGTTAAATTTTTATGTTTTTGAGGAATCTCATGCTGCTAATTTTAAAGGAAATGGTAAATTCCAGTTAGTCCTGCCACTTTCTAACAATGCATGGAAATGTCCTTAGGGCACATAGTTTGTAAAGCAGAGTCAGGAGTTCTGCTAGCCTCTCCTTCCATTTTTGGCTCACCCCACAGCTTGGTTCCAGTAAGTCACATACTTCTCTAGCTTACATTTTTTCTCTCACATGGAAAAAGGGAAGCTTGTAAGAAATGAACTCCAGTATCCTTTCATTTTTTATCATTCTATTACTTAGTAATCATGTTTTTATTTAAGGGTAGTTCATTTATCACTCTGACCTTAGCACTTCCTTTGAACCTAGGATTTTGAACTGGCCCTTAAAAAACAACCTGGTATAACCCCTTTACTTAAAGAAGTAAAAAATAAGTGCCACCAAAAGATTAGCAATTTGGCCTCCTTTAAATTGCTGGAGTTTAGAGCAAAACCCACTTCTGGTTTCTATTAAAGTACTTTTTTCTATACAAGGTATTTTGTAAAAATATTTGTAAAAATTATTTTCTTTCCTCTTTATAGTAATAATACCTGTAACAGGTGTTCCTTCTGCATTCACTTAAGAATGATTTAATGCTTTAATTTGCATGTGTAATATTCCATGTATTTGCATCACTGAAGTTGGAAATCACAACCTTGTCTATTGCTACTTATCTAAATATATTGTGTGCTTCATGTAGCCCAATGTTTGCAAATAAGTGATTCCAGTAATTACTAAAGACCTGAAACCTGTTGGGTGAGAGTCTTAATGATCTGGCATTCAGGTGAAGTGAAGATCATAGACTCTGTACATTGCTGCATGAACATGCTTGTACATGCTGATGAAAACATAAAAGCAAAGTAATTTATTCAAACTGTATGTTGAATGGAATAAACAGATTAAGCAGCACTTAGCAACCAGCACAACTCAGGAGTATCTATGTTCTCAAATATCAAACATCACTATTGTTGGGTATGACATAGCTCATATTTTTATTTAAACTAATATAAATGATGGCAGTTTCAGTCACATTCTTTACTATTTGATTTTAAGATTAATACATCTCTATGTCTGGCTTAAACTGCATATTTGACAGATTAATTTCTAAATACTTGTCCTACGTGTAGCATTCAGAGTTCTGATTTCCTATGGCTTTATGTTTAAATGTGATTGTTTACTTAGGGTTCTCACATAGCCATTCGTACGTTATTACACAGACTGCCCTTTAGAGAGAGAAAGAGTTGACAGAAAGTTTACATGAGCTTTTTGGTCACTGGTTCTGTGAGTTTGGAAAAGTTGCTTAATGTCTCTAATTTCAGTTTTTTTATCCAAAGCTGTTAACACTTTTATCACTGAATGACAATGACGTTATAGAACAAAGCAGAAATATAAGAAATATATTTAAATACAAAGTATTGCAGGATATTAAGCTCCCAGTAAATATTAAGTATTAATATTTTTCAGTAATCATTTTGAATATAGGCAAATGAAAATTTATGTATTGAAGTCTGCATATCTAACATTACTTAAAAATAATTTTCATTAAACTATCAATATTTTTATATGGAAGACATATGTCTGGGCACTAGGGATATGCTGAAAATATGCAGTAAAATATGCAAAAATATGCAGTTTTCCCTCAAAAGAAGAAAGACATACTGAACAAGTAATTACAAAGTGTCAGCCACCTCAAAAGTGCAGCCCAGCTAGATGTGGAGCTATTCGGGAGCTCCTCCTCATTCTTGGAAAGAACCACTGAGAAAGAGAATACTATTACTAGTGGGGATGGAGGGGGATGGAGGAGTCTTGTTGTGGAAATGCTGAGTTTGTATAAGTTCTGTGAGATCTCTATATGTGCAAGCAGTTGAAAATGTGCATTTGAAGTTCAAACCACATATTTTGGGTAGACATCTAAACCTTGCTGTTATTGGCATACCTTTACATTTTAGTGTATAATTACACTGAGGAAGTGGATGGGATAACTGTGGACAAGTGCTTAGTTTAGGAAGGGCTTTAAAGACAGTAGAGACATAGGCAAAAGTATTGAAAAACTGCAGTATTTTCTGGTCATTTGAGAGGAACAGGAAACCATGTAGGAGAGGATGGAATAATTGGAAGAAAACCAGGAGTTTGTGCAATCACAGAATTCAAGACAACTTTTCCAAAGTAAGGTTATTTACATTGAAAGGCCAAGAATGAAGTACATGTAAAAGGAACCTATTGGATTTGATAATATACAGGTCATTGGGTATGTAATGAGAGGTTTCAGAAGATTTTTGGACACAGAACACATTGAAGTATGTTGAGAAATGAGAAGAGGACATGGGAACAGTTTAAATACAATTTCTGGAGGGATAGCTGACAAGTAAGAGAGGGATAAGATTTACAGAAAAAGAGGGCTTATTCTTGTTTTGGTTTAATATTTAATAGAATAATGTCATAAATATAGAGCTTGTAAAGAGAGAAAAGCTGAAGAAACAAGAGGGATCATAATAAAGGCATTTAGCAAATTTCTATTTACACTTTCTGAATTTTACTATATTCATAACATCTAGAACATCCACTAGACCAACATAAAAGAATGGTGAAAGTTATAACACTTTTATCATACAATCTGGGTGGTTTTCTGACCATTTTTGGCAAAGCACCCTACAAAGTGAACCCTACAATCTGAACCAAAGAATATTGATTCCTGAAAATGCTCTATGATAAAAGTTCTGTGATCAAATAAGTATGAGATATATACATAGTATTCAATATTACAACTTCTTAGAAATTTGCAAACAATATTAGTGATAAAAGGCTCTGAAAACCTGTAGCAACAAACCTGGCATTTTAAAACTGGCATTCCCCCAAGTTACTAGATTATGATATTTTTTCCTTTCTTTGATAGATATTTTCTGCAATTTTTGGAAATATGAGGCTAGGGTTCTGAATGAGTTTCATGAAGTTTTAAGGACCAACTGAGGTCTTTAATTTTGATGAGGAAGTTCTGGGTAACCCGTAGAGAAAATATATATTTTGCTTTCTAGCAACGGTTCCAGAACTATGCAACCTTGAATGGGCCATTCTAGAACCACTATAATTCCCATGCTTTTCCAAATAACTCATAAAGAAATAAAATTTCTTCAGCATGCCACTCATCCCCACTTTGAGCCTTAGGGAAAAATGTGGGAAATTATTGGAGATCCCTTAAAGTTTCTCAAGAACACATGGCCTGAGTTAATTAGCATACTTATTTTATTGATTTATTCATTCAACAATATTTTAGGGACATATACTATGTATTAAGTTCTGTTCTTAGTATTAAGGATGCAGTAGTGAACAAAATAATAAAATCTCTGCCTTCAAGTGTTTACAGCCTAATGTAAAAGATATAATTTTGTTTGTTTTTTAAAGCATTTCCTCTATAGCAATCTTATAATGAAAACATGGAACAGACTGACAGCTGCCAGAGGGGAAGGGAAAGGAGGGGGAATGGTGGAAAGGAGAAGGAATTAGTCAAAGAACATGTGTAAATGACCCCTGGACATGCACAACAAGATGGAGATGGACTGTAGGGGTGGGGTGGGGGGACAGGGGTGCATCAGGGTAAACACTATAATAGAATAAATAAGAATTTTTTTAAATGGCTGAGTCAAGAAATAAAAATAAAAGAATAAAAAATAAAAACTGTTAAAATGAAAAAAAAGAAATATATACTACATAAGTATTAATAAGTACTGCGAAAAATCAAGAAGTGTAAAGGGCTAGAAAGTAATGAAAGAATGGAAGAAAGGGTCACCCTGGATGGCATCTTAAAGGATTGGTGTTTGCGAAGACACCTGAATGAAGGAGGAAATGAGCAACAAGGAGGACATGAAAGGAGCTCTGAAATCAGGGCTGGTGAGTTCAAGGAACAGTAAGGAATCCAGTAGTTCTTAAGGAATGGGGAAAGGAAGAGAGGGGAGAGAGAGACAGAGACACAGGGAGAAAGAGAGGGAGGGAGAGATAAAGAAATCATGATGAAAGGAAAGACATGGGTCAAAACATGTCGAGCCTTGTGAGCAATACTAGTGGATTCGGTTTTGAATTTGATGGGAAATACTAGTGTTTTTAAAATATTGTAGTAAGATAAACAGTAGGAGTTCAGTTTTTAATCAATGTGGCTGTTATGTACAAGACAACTTTGCATAATGCCTGTTAATTTTGGTGTTATATATTTTAAAAATTCAAATTTGTTTGGTGGGCCCTATCCCTTAAACACATGAATTTCAATTCTTTAAATCAGAGGTTCCCAACCTTTTTGGCACCAGGGACTGGTTTCATGGAAGACAATTTTTCCACAGACTGCAAACAGGAGGAAGTGGCTTTATAGCCTGCCACCAGATGTAGCTTAATTGTCACTTGCCACTTGCTGGTAGGGTTTTTGATATGAGTCTGCAAGCAATTGATTCAATATTGTCTCCATGTAGTCAAACCTCTCTGCTAATGATAATCTATATTTGCAGCCACTCTTCAGTGCTAGTAGCATCACCGCCTCAGCTCCACCTCAGATCATCAGGCATTGGATTCTCATAGGGACTTTGCAACCCAGATCCCTAACATGCACAGTTCACAGTAGGGTTGACGTTCCTGTGAGAATCTAATGTCCCACGGATCTGGCAGGAGGCAGAGCTCAGGTGGTAATGTCAGAGATGGGGAGCAGCTGTAAATACAGATGAAGCTTTGCTCGCTCACCTGCTGTTCACCTTCCGCTATGCAGCCTGGTTCTTAACAGGCCACAGACTGGTGCTGGTCCATGGCCCATAGACCTGGAGACTGGGGACCCCTGCTTTAAATTACTGTGTCAGCACTTTAAATAGTTGGAGAACAACTTCAACAATAGAAATGTAGTATGTCTACTAAGAAATTTCTTATTTTTTTTAACTGTACATGTCCAGGAATTCCCAACTCAGGCTGCACATTGTGTCACTTGAGGGATACATACATATATACATACATATATCTATATCTACCTATATCTATCTATATCTACCTATATCTATATATATCTATCTATATCCATATATCTATCTATATCTATCTATCTATCTATATCTATCTATCTATCTCTTTGCAGAAACCGATACCCAGAAATTCTGACTTATTTTGTTTGAGTAAAGGTCCTGGTATCAGTATTTTTAAGAAGTGCTCCACAGGCTTAAATCAGTGCCATCAACTTCAGCTATGAATTCAATAAAGTAAAAAACAAAAATCCAAAAAGACAAATTGATAGGATTACTTGCTCTTGGGGAAGGTTCTAGGATTGATGTGGTCATCAAAGAGGATTTTCTGACATTCAAATGTTCAAGGTGAGACTATGTTCATGATATCTATACAAACAAATTATATTTAAATTAAAATGGAAATTTCAAAAGAGAAACAAAGGAGTTTATTAGCTTGGTTTTTAAAGGTGTGCTAACTGGGTACATAATTTTTCCCTGTAGGGACAAAGTTGTTTGAGCAACTTTCATTGCATCATTTCTCCTGAATGACACTTTCATAGTGGAAAGAGGTACCTAAGATGATGCCAGCAAAAGTGCCTGGATCATGTTTTGCTGGCTTTGCCATTCTCTCTTTGATCCAACTAATCAGGAAAAAGGATTTAAATCTTACCCTGTGCTGAGGCAAGAAAATGGGGTCAAGCTTTTGATTTGGGCCATTTGAAATTGTTGGCTTAATGGTCACTTAATCAGTTTAGTTTGACAATAAAATCTCAATGTGAAGAAAGACAAAAATAAGATTTTTAGTCTTAACAGAGTCTCTCTCTAATATTAGGAAACATACCTGTAGTTTTTCATGTAGAGTAGATTTTTAATAAAGCAATGAAATAAACTTGGAATCAATTTAAAGTAATAATAAATTAAAATGCATCAGAAAACCAGCAAATTCTTATTGGACATACTCCTGACATTGCACAAAATATATCTGGGTTTGACTCTTTTTCTGATGCTTGTCGTCTTTACTGATTTATCAAATTAACCACCTAGCTTTTGAGTCCTCATTTATAAAATGGGAAAGAGTGTCCATATAACTGTTGTGAGAATTCTGTAAGATATTACATGTGCTAACTGTCTTGAGAATATAAGAACATGTATAGGATAGAGCATGAGATTTGGAGTCTGACAACCAAATTCTGACCCCCTTCTTCTTCTTTTGCCTGGTCTATAATGGTCAGTAGTTATTTTGAAACTCAAATTCTTATTCTTAAAAATTTTTTTCTCACAAAATAAATTTGACAATTAGTTTAGATAAACTGTGGGCCATATTATTTACTCAGTGTACTTTTATTTCTTTCTGCTCTTGTCAGCTCCAAATCTCATCAAGGCTAACACTGTGCTTTCTTTTCTTTTCTTTTCTTTTCTTTTCTTTTCTTTTCTTTTCTTTTCTTTTCTTTTCTTTTCTTTCCTTTCCTTTTCTTTTCTTTTCTTTTTTCTTTTACTTTGTTAAATTTATTGAGGGAACATTGGTTAATAGGGTTACATAGGTTTCAAATGTACATCTCTATGCTACATGATCTGTATATTGCATTATGTGCCCACCACTCTAAGTCAAATCATCTTCTGTCACCATATATTTGGTCTTCTTTTCCTTCTACCACCCTCCCACCCCCTTCTCTGTGGTAACCACCATACTGTTGTCTGTCTCTATTTGTGAGTTTCAGTTTTATATTCCACATGTAAATGAAATTATATGGTTCTTAGCTTTTTCTGACTGACTTGTTTTCCTTAGCATAATATTCTCAAGGTCTATCCATGTTTTCCCAAATGCCCTTCTCTTCTCATTCTTTTTTTCATGAAGTCTGACCCCTGCCTTATTAACTTGTCCCAAGGGCATGCAATTAACAACACCACATAAATGTTCAAAACTTTGAGTGGATCAAAATTTACCACTACTCATGTATATGGTTAATCTAAATAAGTAAGTACATGATGGCAGATGATATTATATATCAATTTTCAAGTGTAATTTTAGAGTATTGAGTTTTATTTTCCATTTTTGTTCTAAATTTTACATTGTATTTTTATTTCCTAGGAAAACAATGGCTAAGATAAAAGAAAAACCAATTTAGATTACACCCATTATCCTTTTAGAGCATTTTAAGAATCTGAGATCTCAACGGACTTACACTAAAGTATTATTATCCCTTTTCACACCATATTCAAAAGTTAATTATCTATACCAAAATATCCTATTTTTTAAATTATAACATTTAAATATATTAGTTTTTGCATTGGAGAACTCTTCTGGGTATTAGTCAATGATCATTAGGAACTTTAGTTTTATTAACCTTAAGATATATTGAATAGATGTTCAATAGAATTATTACTTAAAGAAATAATATAAAATCATCCTATTGAAATGCTCTTTTTTTAAAAAAAGAATATTATTTAAAATAACAAAATACTTTAGTTCTTTTCATAAAAACATTGCCATAGGAAGACCAACAACAACTCTGTGCGACAACACACACCCTGGAAGATGGTGGGATGACGCCTGAGCTGGCTGAGGTGATAAAGCGACTATGGAGAGATCCTGGAATCCAGGCCTGCTTTGAGAGGTCATCTGAATATCAGCTCAACGACTCAGCAGCTTAGTAAGTGAACACGTTGTGATGGGAATGGTAGTTGAAATATTTCAAATTAAGAATTATAACTAGATTCTGCATTTACAATCACAAATGAGGTAAGTAAATGGCTTTACGTTGCATTATACTAAAATAAATGTAATTCAAGACAAAGAAGATCAAAATGAGATAGATGTAAAAAAATATAACCAGGGCAGCACTTTAAATAACTAACTTTGAAACTATTTTCCTGAGATCTGTACGTTTTAAATATGTTCTCTGAATTAAAAAAAATCAATCATTTTCATCATGCTCAACATACATGCAGATTGGTGACATGCACAGTAAATTTGGGGCATTTCATTTTATCTCTATCCATGTTACTAAAGTCATGTTCTAAAGTAATCTTATTACTGGCACATACTTTGGGTTTCCTTTGATTCTAGAAGCATGATACAGAGTTCTCGAAGTAAGATATTGATATCCACAACATTTGAACATTTGGAATTCTTTTTGAGTCTCAAGAAAAATTATATAATTTCCATAGCTATCATCCAGGTAGCAATTATTAGCAAAAAGCAAATTAGGATGTGACATTATTTATAATTTCACTATCAATTTTGTTTCTACTTTAGTAAGTGGTTCTTATCTCATTGTCATATCCCTACAATATGAGTATATATGTATGTACATGTAAATATAGTTTAATTATTAATTCTATATTTCTGTCTATGCTTATGAATATGTAAAAAGGTATAGAGTCCTTTTAATGAACCCCCAACACAACAGAACACTCCATCAGCCCTTAAAAGAAAAAAAAATAATGTGAAAGTGAAAAAAAATGAAAGATTATTTGAGGACAAAACAATAAAGCTTGTATAATACTTCAGATTTTTAATCATCATGAGCACAAGGATTATGGAGAGACAACAAACCATATAAGTTCTAGGAAAAGATAACAGTCTTCTGTGATTACTCTTTCACATTCATTTTAAGTTTCAAACCCAAAGGGCACATCACCCTTGACCAGTTCTCGTCTCAGTGATGAATCAGAGAATGAATATCATCCTATGATTATATAAACTTAAAAAACTTTGTATAAGTATCTCAGTACCTTGTCACATTTTAATACTAAGAGGATTCATTGCAGTATGGAAAACATTGCTTTTCTATATGAATCATTGATAAAAGCAGTCATAATAAGAAATTGAAATATGTAATATTTTCATAAAAGTTGCTTAGCAAAGTTCTGGAAAAAGGAAAAATACTAGATAAATTAGATAGATGATAGATAGCTATAATTAGTTTTAGGTACACATTATTGATTAAATATGATTTTCCCTTAAAATACCATAAGAAACATATTTACAGTTATATTATCATATGGTTACCCAACACTGCTCTTTGATAGCAAAAAAAAAAAAAAAATTACATAATGTAGTCAAAATGGGCAGATAAAATGATATTTTATTGTATTTTCTAGACTGTTAATATTCAGTTTTAATTTTTTTATTTGTTTGGACACGTAAAATATACTTTACACTGGGACTGTCGTATAGATTCATATTAAGAGCAATTTATCTGTTCTTCAAGTAAAACACATGGACACAATATCTATCTTTACGCATCTTGTGAATGTTCCTGATAATGTAATGGTTTTTAATATCCAGATTTATTTTCAGGGCAGTAGAATAACAACAGTAAAGTTGATTCCCCCATCACTAACCCCCAGCCATGTCCAAAAAAGATTTCACATAAAATCAAAAACATTAAATGTTAATTTTTTTGTTTTTACAGGTCCTTAAAAGGAAATATTAAGTAAAAGCTTAAGAAAAAAATAGTTGAATGGCTAATTTTCCTCCAAAAATTAACAGTAGATTTTTCTCAAGTACTGAGTAACATTTACATTTTAAAACTAGAAAATATAATATCAGATTGATACCAATCTATGTCTATTTCACAGGAATTATATAAAGCAATGGCCTCTTTTCTTTCCTTCCTCTCTTTTCCTCTCTCTCCCTTCTCCTTCTCTTGTCTTTTTCTTTCCTTACTGTTTTCTCTTTTCTTCCTTTCTTCTGCTTTCTGTCTTTTTTGTGTGTGTGAAAGTGAGATATTTGTTCATCTCTCAAACACAGAGACCCTTTATGTTGAAGCTAACAGAGATGAAGTACTAAGCAGTATAAGAAAAAATAATATTGTTGTCAACATAACATTTCCTACACCATAGCTACTAGCAAACTGAAGAAAACAAGTCATAACAGTGGCAAACAGGGGAAGGAATTTAATTAATACTTGGTGATTTACTCATTGGGGCTGTACAGTATGCTATTGAAATTCCATACACTTTCAGATTTAACACAGACTTGACCAGGAAAAATAGTGTTTTTACGTGAATAGAAAAAGAATCAGATATTTTTAAGTGATTTGAGATTACACACACACACACATACTTAGGGCATCTGATTTGGTTTAAGTTTGAGCCCACAGGCTTGAGCACCCAAATCCTGTATTTGTTTATAAAAACAAATGTTTTAAATGCAAATATGTCACTCAGCTAACACTTCTGCTTTGCTTGAAATGATTTATATATGCAAATAAAATACATTAAAATGTGTCTTTCTTTACCAAAGCATTCATTTGGCTATTATTAAAATGAATTTAATATCTATCATGGCAAGTGTGTTTTTGTTTTGTTTTTGCCCCTGTATGAACCAGTTAACCAACAGTATACCTACCACCTATGTAGACTTCATCCAAAAGAATTTGATTTAAAAAATAAAAAATAGATGAGCTAGAAAAATATTTCAATATTTTATGATATATTTATATCTTTTTCTTTTTTAAGAAAATTGAACTTTATTAGACTAAAACATGGTGATATATTTTCATATTATACACATATGTGTTTCTGAAGTGTGATTGTTTTTTTGTCCTTGGCCAAAATCCCTTTGGGGTACTTACCTATTCTAAGTTCATTTCAGCTTAAAAAAAGAAAGATCCTTTAAGAATAAATTATCTATGTTGTTGTTTAACTTATTTTTTTAACAAATGATAAAACAGTTTTGCTTTTCTGAGGCATTATGTTAGGTGCTAAGGCATAAACAACTATTCAACTTAGTCTCTGAAAAATTCAAATTTAAATAATAATATTCAGTTGGATTCTACCTCTCAAATTCTGTCTATAGGGATGTAAGCCCATAATCATCCTCCTATTTAAGCTACATGTGTAAACTTGATTCAATATAATGACAAATTTGATCATTAAAAACCTTACCAGTCTATTGCTCTATCTATATAACATTTCCCCAGAAGTAGCCATATTGCTAACCTACTAAAGCCTTTGTATCAGAAGTCTAGAACAGTAGTTTTCAACTGTTCTTAAAGCAATAAAACATTTATTTTAGTCTATAAACATTATCTGGTTTCAAGGATGAAGTTAAAAGTTAAGAGTCTAATCCAATAGACTCTTCTCATAGAGCATACAGCTTAATCAAACCTCTTCCTGTCTCTCATCACTCCTAGATCCTGTAAGCAGAAAGAGGATAGTATTCAGCCTGCTAACAGTAGGGTTTTTAAATATGGCCTCCAGGGAAGAGTGGGACACACTGATGCTCTGAAGGAAGAGTACAAGACTCAGGAGTGGGAACAAGGTGTAGGTTCAGTTTTCTATCCCCAAGAATGCTGGCTCGGGGGTAGATGAACAATTTCATGAATTAGTTCCGGTGTGAACTAGTAAGAAAGTCAAAATTTTATTTCTTAAAATTTAAAGTGCCTCAATACAGATGATAATATTTTGAGATTAATCTAGTGATCATTAGACTAGCAATCACCATTACATCATTTGGATGATATAAGTCTAATAAAAAGAACTTTTCTCTCAAATGTCTATGACCACACCATCAAATCTACCACATATGCCTCATAAAATGCAAGCTAAGGCATCATTTCTCTGTGTACTTTTAAAAGCGGCCCCCACTCCCATGGGTCAGCTTTGTACCACCCTCACTGCTCTGAAACATCCCTCCCAATAAGCTCTTGTAATTGTGATGGGCAGAGTTTGAAAATTACCAGTCTGGAGTTTAATACTTTTAATAGACCCTAAACAAAAAAAAATCATTTGTACTATATCCTGGTATCTTCAAAAACAAAGTTAAAAATATATGTGTTATTTTATTTATTTATTTATTTTTATTAGCTACCTTAATGATTTGGACAGAATAACAGCTCCTGGATATGTCCCAAATGAGCAGGATGTTCTACATTCTCGAGTAAAAACAACTGGAATCATTGAAACGCAATTCTCCTTTAAAGACCTTCATTTCAGGTATGAGCAAATGTCTTCCCTAACTACCAACAGAAAAATCTGTCACGTTCAATAATTCTGCGCAGACAAAAGTTCTAACTCATTTTCAAGTGCAGCGAGTCCCTGGTAGTGCTCACTAGGCCTAGTTTACTTTCGGTACAACTGACCTTTATTGCCCTTTTTTCAGCCTCACATGTGGACTCTCATCCTGAGCCCCATCCTTCCTTCCAAGAGCAGGTGGGAGCTAGATTTCATTTTTCTTGCACCTGAAACTGATATCTTACTTTTAAAAGGAAATATATTTAAATAACACTTGAGCAACAGGTGCCAGAGGTCCTATGTCCTTTGCCTTCCAACCCTCGCATTTGCTTGGAATATTCTTATTAATTTGTTTCCTTAATTTAAAAATGCAAATGATTGAGAAGGGAATTATTTGAATATGATGCTACTTACTGCAATAGCAAAACCTAATTTAGAAGTATGATTTGGTTATAAAAATGAGGCCATTATTTCTGTTGCCTTTGCATTCTCAAGACCTTCATAGAAATTCTGTTGCACAATTACCTCTTTACTATATTGAGAAATAACTATAGAAATCCGTATTGTGATAGAAAGTGTCCCTTGACACTTAAGCACTTCTTCCTATCAATTGTGGATAAGATGGAATATTAAACATTATAACCAGGTTCTATATGTAACCTTTAGTAATGAAAAAAGTCACTAAAGTATAATTAATAAAGTCACTCACACATGCAATAAGAAAAATAATTTTTAAAAAGTAGAAAAACTAGAAAAATGGTAGCAAATTATTTGTTTCAATATGTGAAGAAAAATTTATTTTAGTGGTTTTTTTTAAGTAAAATTGGTGAGACACAATATCTAAGTAGAATGGTTATTACATAGATGGCCAAGATATTTTACAAGTTGAGATGGAAGAAAACTCTTCAACATGTATACCTAAATTTCAGGGCCAGAGATAGTTTTAAAAAGCTCAAACCAGTATAAAAGGACCGCAAAGATGGAGATCAACATCCCCTGTTGGCAATGTAAGCAAGATTTCTCTTCAGTCCTGTCACTGCAGTGGTGCCATTCCTCTTTGGCAGCCACTTTCTCCAGTCTCCCATCTTTGATCCAGTTTCCGTGGTTTTCCTCTGGAAGCTCCAGTCCAATTGCTTCTCTCTCCTCTGCCTCCCCTAAGCCTATCCAAGCATTTTTGGCACACTTTTTTTCCCCTTACTCTCCTTTCTCCTCTCCAAATTTCTCACTGAAACACAAACCAGAAACTAGGTGTAGGCCTTGAGTCTAGTCCTTCTAAGATTCCAAACTATGTTCTCCATTAACTAGCAGCAGTTGTCAAGGAACAAAGATACCTTTTCTTTACTTATCTAATGAGTTTGTTGTAAAGTCATGGCAGAAAGTTATAACTTGATGTTAACGTATCTTACATAAGCTAACAGAATTTCCGAGATCCTAGATTGTCTTGATCATAAATTGGTTTTGTAAATTAATGTCCCATTTTGAATATGAAGAAGCTCACAACCCTGGTCATTCTTTACATCACCAACCAATTTAGTATCTTCTCAGATACAAGCACCATCATAAATTATCTTTTTTTATACAGCTGTTCCTTGGACATGCAAGCCATAGAGCTGTTGTACTTGGTGTTCTCTTCGTCTAAAATGTCCTGACCTTGGATCTCTGCAAAGGCTGGCTTCTTTTTATCTTAAGTCCTCAAATCAACGGTCTTTTCTCAGGGAGCTTTGACCATCCTGTTAATTATTCTTACACATCCCTGTCACTTCTACATGCAGCAGCGTGCTAGTAAACGTATAAAAACAAGCTCACGGGGACAAAGGGGGTGGGGAGGCTGATTTGTGGCCCTTGATAATTTCTTTGGTGTAAATACCCTGACACAGTGGCCAACCTCCCAACATGATGTCACTAATGTAGAGTTAGGGAGAAATACTAAGAAACAGCTCTTACTAGCTGTGCCAAGTGAGCCAGTGTCAGTACACCATTGATATATGATACTATTTTCTTCTCTTTTTAAAAACTTATCAGTATATGAAATTGCCTCTTTTCTTTTTCAGTTTACTCTTTTTTGTTCTGTTTCTACCTCATATGCTCTGAGCTCCAGGAGGCCAGGGGCCATGTCTGTTTATAACTCTGTCTTCTGTGATTATCAGCGTGGCCAGCACAGAGTCTACGCATATAGTCAATTCTTGCTGGATGAATAAATGTGTATTTCATGCTGTGTACACTATCTCTACTGTACTCAGTTACACCCTGTAACTGTACATAGTGAACTAGGCATTGCTATCCTTATAAAGATTAAAGAATTAAGAAATGGAGACTAAAACTAGGTGAAAGATTTCCCTAAGACCAAACATAGTAGTTCTAGAAATGTGGTTAGAGTGGACAAATTTCTAACTTCAAAAACTACACTTCTTACACTGCATATCACTGGTGGGCTATGAGTAAGTTGGGGTGGAAACAATTCTTTTTTTCTAAAGTAGTCACTTCCTCTAATGTTGTTGGTTATTCGTAATTTCCTTCAGAGAGAAAAGGGGGAATACAATTAAATGACAGCCTGTTCAGGAGATACCTTTGAATTGACAGGCATCTATGGCAATTCCCAAATCTGTGATTCTAAAACTAGGGTACACGATGATTGCCAATGAACACACAAAGCTTCAGAAATCATGTTTATTTTCTGGAATATTTATTTCACTCAGTACTAAATATAAAAATATTCAGAAATTTATAAAACAAATATTCTTAATAGACTACATTAGCATAACATTTTTTTAAAAAACAGTATTTTAAAGATATATTTTACTCACAATAAGCCTCTTCAGATTAGACCTCCAGACCTCCATTGGTACATGATCTTTTTTTAGTATTTGTGTCCCTTTGTAGTTAGTTCTGTGGTTAATTTCATACATACTGTCTTACATATCTCCTAGTCTACTTTCATATACTTCTAGTTCTTATGGAGGAATGAGAAAGGTTTTGCCAATTCTTCATTACAGTATAAATCCCAAAATGTAAAATGTTTGTAAATTGGATTGTGAAGCACAATTAGTGCTTATTTTGACATAACATTTTCTACACTACGCAACTACTACCTCTTTGCTATCCACTAAAACCAATTTTCAGCTCTTTTCTTTCTTTGATAGGTTTTGCTTTCCAACTCAAGAGGGTAAGTTATTAAAGGCATCTTCTATAAGGAGAAAATGCAGGGAATTTCTCTACAGAATATTTTAAACAATGAAATTTTTAAGTATTTAAATTCTATTATGAAATATTAAAAAATGCAATTACTTGTTTTCTTATGGAATTATTTTAAATCACTTAAATATGGAATTAACAATTATGGTAATTTAGAGACCCTGGCTCCCTTATGGTTTTAAGTCCTTTTGATTCTGGTTTTTGATCATAAACAATTGAAGAATTTAGAATGACTTCTGTGCGTATTCTTTATGTCTGCGAGGACCTACCCTAATTTTTAGAACTGGACACCAGAGCACTTGGTTAGGCCATTTGGCTCTGGCTGTGCAATGAAGGCACAGATCCCTCTGTGGCCCCTGTCATATATGGAGCCATCTTAAGAAGTTATATCAATTGAGATATAACCAAATATCTTGAATAAATCTCATTCAACAGAAGAGTTTAAAATAAATTTCAGCTCAGATTAGATCTTATTTTTCTGTGGTCAAATATATAGTATCAATAATTATAATTTCTCCAAGAGAATCACATGCTCATAGGATAGCAAAAACACCTAATAAATGAATTAGCTGCAGTACCATTATTGATTTTTAGCTATCCTATGTTACATAATGATTTTGCAAGCACTGTAAAGAGTAGGTTAATAACAATGTATTCTGATATGAAGTATGAATAATCTTGTGACGTAAATATTTAGCCAATTGTTATGTAAACCCATAAAACTCAAAAGCTTCCTGATTATTTAAAATAGACTATAAATTCAACTGATTTTTCAACTGTTTAATATAAAGCCACAAAACTCCAATGATTTGCCCTATATTAATGCTATGGCCAATTTAACAAATTATTGATGTTCAGCTGTCAATCAAAAGCCTGGCTGGTCGATTTTTAGATACATCATACATTTCAAGCATTTAAAAATTTTAAAAACGCAATAAAGATCAAATAAAATACAAAAAAAGGAGGAATCCTACCTTAAGTACCTTACTTAGTAAGAAAATATGTATTATCAAAACAAAAACAAAAACCTTTACCCAAAATGAGAACTGCAAGTTCCCTTCAATATTATTATGCTACTCTGGTTACCTTAACTTGTTTAGGGAATTAAGGGTATTAAAGCTGTACTACATGGCCATTCACCCCATTTATTTTCCATATAGATTGGCCTAAACCAAATGAAAAGCATAATATAACTTTTCTTAAAGGTAATATAATATCCAGAAGAATCAATATAAAGACCAAATTCCAGCTATTGGTCTGATTTGCTGATGAGCATTTCAAGTCAATAATGTTTTCATTACTAGGGACTCTGTAAATTTTTTTTCAAAATTTAAAAAATATCAGCATGAAAGAAATAAGATTATTCTCTCTGAGGTAACATATTTGGTTATCATGTGAGCAATCTGAGCAATTATCTGTAAGAATATTCTCAGATTTGCAAGATTTGAATATATCTGATTAAAAATATGAATATGATTAAATGAAGAAAATTTTCACCAGAATGGATGGAAATAGGTTAGCTGTCTGTTAAAACAGAAAAAGAGGCTTAAAACAAATGCTAACTGGACTAACCCAAGCCCTGTGTTGTGGGGAAAACTTAAGATGCCTTATGAATTGGCTCCTATAACATCATCATTCTTACTGTGGAATTTGAATGTTGGGCTCTCAGTACAAACATCCCTTTCATCCAGTGACTTTTGTCCTGGTGCCATGATTAGTTAGTTCTCCATTATAGGATATCCACCATGAAGCAACCCCCGAGGAGAGGATTAGAGCCAAAAAGAAAACAAGAATTATGGAAGTTCTCCCATGTTAAAATCTAGTGGATGGGAATGCAAGGAGTGATTTTAGTTTGAAAAAGCCCACTGTAAGTTTAAACTTAGTGATCCTAGTGATGTATACTCTATCCTCAATTCACCAAGTTCTTCTACAAGTTAATGCATATTCGTCCAATCACAGTATCACATTTCTTTGCCAACAAATGATCCATCATATATTTACATATGATTAAATAGAAAATATGTGTAACACCTAGAATCCAGACTGCCTATACTATCTCCATTAGAAAAATAGAAAAAAAAAAAAACCCTGAAAAGGGGAGAATTTGCCCAGCAACCTGTTGACAACACATGGAACTGCTGTCTAACCTGGGGAAGAAGGATAGGCTCCCCAGAAAAGATAATTGCAATTTTCTTGATGAAGTTTTGAGAACTGAACCCTCATCGGGTGAATTGCAGACAGTATGTCCTATTCAGGGACTTCTGATCTAAGTAAATGGATTTCAACTTAATGAGACTCAATATAAAGCTTAACTTTCCCAGCATAACTACCATTCCCACAGAACCTATCATGGTCCCAGTTACATAGCAACTTCAACAAATATTAGTTGAATTAATAAGCCTTGGGCTAATTGCTTAAAGAGCTCATATGGAAAATAGAAATAATTATACCTGCCTTGTAAGTTTATGGTAAAGTTTAAATGAGTTGTTATAGAATGCTTATGCCTGGCAAGGAGTAAACACTTATTAGTCGTGTTATATTAGGATTGAAACATTACAATTGGTACTGTGGGGATTTGCAGAGGAAATAAAAGTTATGATCTGAACTATTTTTATTTATCCCACATTTTATGGTTCATCTCAATATATGTAATTTTAATAAAACAATATATAAAATTTTATTTGTCAAAGTTTGAAAAGAGACTAAGGTTACTTTTAAGGGCTAACAAATCATTTGACTAAAAATTTAAAGGTCTGAATGCATATTAATTATCCTTGCTTTAATAAGAATATTGACTGATTTTTTTGAAAAATAAATTTGTTGGTTAATTTTCACATAATGGAACCTTAAAGTCAAAACCCTGTTCTCTTCCTCCACTTATATTGCAAGACTGATAGTGCAGAGGTTTTGGTAATTGGCAGCACATATAATAGTCTTTATTAGCACAATTCAAATTCCCAAACCATATGACTATTAAACTCTTAAATATTAATGAGCATCTTCTCTTTCAACCTATTGTAGAATGGAGTGATTTTTACATTGGTGTACATCTATCTGCCTATAAACCTATCTATCCACATACAGGGTGGGGTAAAAGTAGGTTTACAGTTGTTCATATGAAAAATAACACAATAAGTATTAAATAATAATACAAGAATGAACTCTGTGTTTTGTAAACCTACTTTTCCCCCACCCTGTATGTACACAGGGTATATATTTGAGGAGTTTCAGTTCTATATATCTGTCCTCTACTTGGTTCACATGTGCAGGTTGAAGTAGTAGAGACATACAAGGTATAATACTTTCAATTATCATCAGTAAGTCAGCTGATTGACACTTACTATTCCAAGTATAGTTATTACCTTTGACATCTCTATAGACCTCGATGCTTCTTGGTAATATCTTTATTGTTAAACCACTAGAAAAGTCACATAACTTGTTTCTTTGCCTCCAGTCAAAGTGACTGAAACATAATAACAACAGAAACAAAAGCAAAAAATGTTAATTCCCTATGCAAAACTCTCTGCTCCCCATTGGTTGCAATATAAAGTATCATCTTCTCCTGTAATATAAAAGACCCCATAAGTGTATTTGTAGCCTAACACCTCAGGCTTATTTTTGCCTGCTTAAATCCTTTGTTCTTGCTATTTCCTCTGTTTCCTCTACTTAGAACATTCTTCCCCAGGCGTCTGTTTGGCTCAATCCCTCAAACTGAATTTTCTTAAGTTTTTATGTAAGTATCATCTTCTGCATTTCTAATCACTCCATTTCAAATTACAACCCACCTCCTATATTACCTATTGTATACGGGTACCCTAAGTCTACTCACAAACACACATATACCCCTTCCCCACCACCACCACCACCAGATTAGAAGCTTCTTGAGATTGAACCTCTAATGCCCGGTATGACCAATAAATATGTGTTGAATAAATGAATAATTATGATGTCATGTGTCTCAATGGTTTTACCTTAATCTTTATATTCCCCAAATATAAATTATGTGTTTACCCCAAACACACCATATTCTCTCATTCCTCGACTTGCATGTGCACTTTATGTAAAATTACCCCTCCATCCCATTAACATGGAATATACTCATTTATTTAGCAAATATTTATTGCATGTCTATTATGTAACAGAGTGCCTGGCACTGAGGATATAGTTGTTATTAATGTAGATAAGGTCCCTGCCCTCTTCAGGCCACTATCTAGTAGGGGCATAACAGATATTAAACATGTAAAAATGTAATGACTGATTGTAACAATTACTATAAATGAAATAAAAAGCCTGATGTCACAGAAAATACATGAGGGATAAAAAGAGCCTTCTTTGAGGAGGAAATATTAACACTGACACCTGCTGAGAAAGAAGTGTTATATAAGGAAAAAGGCAATCATGTCATACAGAAAATATATAGACTGCAAAATCCTGAAATATCAAAAAGTTAGGTTTACATTGAAGGAGCTGAAAGAATAGCCTTATGATTGAAGTGTATTAAGAAAAGTAAAGTGCCATGAACTAAGCTTGAATAGGTAAACAAAAACTAAAAGAGTTAGAGCCTTTGTGGTCATTAAACCAGTTTGTATTTGATTCTAAGGGAGGAAAGAAGCCATTGAACAGCACGGCTCTTGCAATGGCCCTGGTCAGAGTGTTGGTAGCATATACAAGAGGAAAGGAGTTGGAAAAAAGTGTTTGAATTAGAAACTGCATTTTGGTTGTGTTCCATATGGATGTTAATGGAAAGAGAGGCATTAAAAATTTAGCCCCTGGTTTCTATATTGAATTGCTAAGTCCACAATGGTGCCTTAGCGAAATACAAATTATACAAATTTTCAAACACTTCCTGTGAGTAAATTTCATGATCTCCCAAGCTGACTTAAATCTTCCTCTAGGCTTATATTCTATTTTGTATATTAGGATGTTTATTAAATATACTATAATGATGTTTTGATTTCCTGTCTACAAAACAGAGAGCTCTTTGAAGATAGTGACCGTGTCTTTCATCTTTGTGTCAGTAGGTCTAGCATGATGTCTAGCAGGGGTGTCCAAACCGTGGCCTGTGGGCCGCATGCAGTCCAGGATGGCGGTGAATGTGTCCCAACACAAAATTGTACATTTACTTAAAACATCATGAGATTTTTTGTTTTTGTTAGTGTTTATGTATTTAATGTGTGGCTCAAGACAACTCTTCTTCCATGGTGGCTCAGAGATGCCAAAAGGTTGGACACCCTGCTCATACATGGATCTGTTCCATTGTGTCTATGTGTCTGTTTTTATGCCAATACCATACTCTTATAATTACTATAGATTTGTAGTATAGTTTGAATCAGGGAGCATAATGCCTCCGGCTTTATTCTTCTTCCTCTAGATTACTTTGGCTATTTGGGTCTTTTGTGGTTCCATACAAATTTTAGGATTATTTGTTCTATTTCTTTAAAAAATACTATCGAAGTTTTGATAGGGATTGCATTGAATCAATAGCATGGCCATTTTAATAATATTAATCCTTCCAATCCATGATCAAGATCAATAATCATTTGAATAAATGAATAAATGAATGTAGGGAGAGTTAAAGAAATAGCCAAGAATCATAGTATCCAGACTATGATAGCATTCAATTTTCTTGTGGATTATGTTAATGTAAAACTATATATAGACTTTAATCAAAATCTCCTAAGGCTAGTTAATTTCTTACTAAAACCCTAAACTACTTTAAATTTTCCACATGTTCAAAGTCAGTATGTGAATTATTTTACTATCTTTTGCATGAATTAAAAAAGTATACAATGAAATTTCTTTCTTAGTCTTTGAGCTGCAAATTGGCCAAATAAGACATGTTATAATAAATAAAAATCAGAAGAATACTTTTTAAAGATATAAAAGTGTCCATTTATAACTCCCAATGTTAATTTTAATGTGAATTTTGGAGAATATTTGTAAGATTTGTTATTCTGTTATTTTTGTTTTTTTTTTAAAGAATGTTCGATGTAGGTGGACAGAGGTCTGAGAGAAAGAAATGGATTCACTGCTTTGAAGGAGTCACATGCATTATATTCTGTGCTGCACTCAGTGCCTATGACATGGTCCTGGTGGAAGATGAAGAAGTGGTAAGTCTAGAAGGAAAATAAGGCCAGCGTGAAAAACAAGCATTTAGTTCCGATATTACTACCACATTTTCTAACTCAAGGCCTTCTAGAGATGTTATTTCTAGATCATTGTTTATAATACCCAACAATAACATTTTGTAAATAATAATTCTACACATTCTCATCTCTTAAACCAAACAGAACAGAATGCATGAAAGCCTTCACTTGTTCAACAGTATCTGTAATCACAAGTACTTTGCAACCACCTCCATTGTCCTGTTTCTCAATAAAAAAGATCTCTTTCAAGAAAAAGTGACCAAAGTACATCTTAGTATCTGCTTTCCAGAGTACACTGGTAAGATTCTCTTCATTTAATTACAGAGTAGTAAATTCTTGTATGTACCTATATATCCCTGTCTGGATCTTGATATGTAATATTTATGAGATTGAGACTTGTAATAATTTTTGAGACATGTGTATGATCCTAGCTGGAAAGAATCTTATAAAGAGGAAACCTCTCTACGTTGTCTGCATTAAAGCAAAGCCCTAATGAATAAATGGGAGGTAATTAGATAGATGGGGGTTGCTACTCCATATAATGTATCAAACAACCTAGCAAACTATTGTCTTAAACATTATAGTAAGAATGTAAGCTTTATTTCAAACTGGATTTTTTAAAGATTTTTAAAAATTTATTTATTTTTAGAGAGTTGGGAAGGGAGGGAGAAGGAGAGGGAAAGAAACATTCATGAATGAGAGAAACATTGACCAGTTGCCACTCACATGCACCCTGACCGGGGACTTGGCCCACAATCCCGGCATGTGCCCTCACTGGGAATCAAACCAGCAACTTTTCACTTTGCAGGTAGACACTCAACCAACTGAGCCACCCCAGTTGGGGTACAAACTGGATTTTTTATTATGTTTCCCAATGAAGCCTTGTAATGTTACTTTAGATCTCAGGGGTTTTTCAAAGTCTGAATTAAGTTTCTTGACAAAGAGCATAAATTAATTTGAGAGTAGTGGCACCTTCTCTTTTTCTAATTTTCCTAGACCCTAGAGTTTTAGTGCTGATCCTGTTAACCAATGATTACAAATATCAGATTCTATAGAGGGTTATTTCCCCTTTGAAGGCTTTTTTTGTAACTATATGCTCTGTTGTCAATGAAATTAGGTAAAATAAAAATATTTAAACACAAATACAAGCCTGATTTCACCACCTGATACATGGGTAACCCAGGTACTAGGTGGAGTCATAGTAGGAGTATGGCATTCTGTCATACTAGCTATCTCACTAGCCTATAATTAGTGCTAATATCTTTCTTCTGTATTTATAAATAGTAATTATATGTCCACACATCATGTTATTAAATATAACTTTATATTGAATATACAAATTAAATATAGACTCAATACTTTCTTTTCACTACTAGAATTTACTTCTCAGAGCAGTTTTTAGTTTAGAACAGAAAATAGAGCTCCCACATACTCCTTCTTGCTGGTCAGCTCCCACAGTTTCCCCTATTAATATTTTGCATTGCTGAGGTACATTTGTTATAACTGATGAACAGATGACACATTATTGACTAAAGTAAATAGTTTGCATTAGCGTTAAGTCTTTGTCCTGTACAGATCTATGGGTTTTGCCAAATGCATGTCATGTAACCACCATTACAGCGTTACACAGAGTACTTTCACTGCCCTACAAATCCATGTGTTCCACCCATTCATGCTGCTCCCCTCCCCTCCCACCCCTGGGAACCACTGATCTGTTCACTGTTTCTATAGTTTTGCCCTTTTTGGAATGTCATATAGCTGTAATTAAACAGTATGTGGCATTTCTAACTTGTTCACTTTTCAATTTTAAAAGCAATATTCATTTATATTTCCTCCATATCTTTGCATGGATTGATAGCCTGTTTGTTTTTTTTTATGGCAGAGTAATATTTTATTTAATAAACAAACCAGTATCTTTATCCTTTCACCTACTAAAGGAGATCTTGGTTGCTTCCAGTTTGGGGCAATTTTGGATAAAGACTCCATAAACATCCACATGCGGGCTTTTGTATGCACAAAAGTTTTTGTGTCATTGCCAAGCAGTGCAGTTTCTAGATTGTATGATAAGAACATGTTTAATTTTGTAAGAAATTGCCAAACCACCTTTCAAAGTGGCCACACCATTTTGCATTTCCACCAGCAATAAATGAGAGTTCCAGTGGCTTCACATCATTGCCAGCATTTGGTGTTGTCAGTATTTTGGACTTTAACTATGTTACATTGTTTTAAAGAATGTCCCTCAAGGAATTTTTTCCCTGGTAACAATAAAGTTGGGAACAAATCCCACCACCTTGGAAAATCTTTATGCTACTGCTCTATCCTATGCTAGGTCCCCAGGAAGCAGACTCTGTTATAACCCTATCAGCAGGTCTTTTTTAGGTGTTCCATATTTGTTGGCCTTTCTCTTTATTTCTGCCTTTTCCCAATTGACTCATTCTGTGTCCTACTACTAGTCCAAACTTTCTCAAGCACAGCTTTCATTGGCTCTTTATTTAACTGTATTAAAATATTAGTCAAAAAAAGTTCTCTATAATCTTACGTTTCTCATTTTAACTACTTCGTTTAGTTAGCAACATAGTCCATACTTTGGCCCATACCACCTATTCTTCTTAATTTACTGCAATCCCTCTATAAAAATCTTTCAGTTTTATCCAACCAGATTCTCTAAAATGTACATTTACTTTTCAGTCCTACTTTCAAGTCTAGTGGTATAGTCCATTCTCACTCTCACTTTTGTTTTTCACTCATAAAATTTTTTTTTTTGCTCTTCTAGCTATTCCTCAAGGTCCAGCTCAAACATTACCTTATTATGTAGTTCACTCTACAATTTCTATGTTTCTTCATTTAGCTCGTATTAAAATAAACATACATATACAAACATTGCCTTTGACATACATTTAGATTTTATTACTCACTCACTAGGTTGTGTAAATATATTAGTACTTCTATTGTATTGTGAACTTTTAGATGTAGCAGTTAAATTTTAGCCACTGGAAGCCCTCAGTGAGTAAGTAAGTATAGTGGCAAGCACAAAGTAGTTGTTGCAGGAATCCCAGATAATTGCCATTGCTAATATTGTTTAAATACAGAGTTAATCAAATAGAAGCACGCAAAGTAAAATCCTAAAACTTATTGATATTTATAATTTTATTTTAATGCAATTAATGTTTACTTATTTTCTTTTTAACAAGGGCCAAATACATTTGAAGATGCAGGGAACTACATCAAGAACCAATTTCTAGACCTGAATTTAAGAAAAGAAGATAAGGAAATTTATTCCCACATGACCTGTGCTACAGACACTCAAAATGTCAAGTTTGTGTTTGATGCAGTTACAGATATAATAATCAAAGAGAACCTGAAAGACTGTGGACTTTTCTAATCTATCTTTTTTTCTTCCATTCTTGCTCATGTATGTTTTTCAAGATATAAAAGGAAAGGTGCTGTGTGATGTGTTTAGTTTTAATAGATAATCTAGAAATATAAGTAGCATTATAAACCAAAAAGTTTTCACACGAAGTTTTAATGTATTGTCATCTGTATCTGGATCAATTTCAATTTCTCTAGGACACTGAGGAGGGGGTGTCTTTGATATCCTCAGCTGTGAAAACTCATGCACAGTATGAGTTTTGTAGTTCTATACTGGTGCATACCACTGACATTGAATTTGCTTGGAAATTAATTTCTGCATTGTAACTTATTTTAAATCATTGAACAATAAAAAATATAAGGCAATCCGCATTATTTTCATTGGCCAAATTTTGGCAGGCATTTATTTTAGTTGATAATGTAACTTTTGAAATGTTCACTTGTTGATTGGAAATTGCATATGCAAAAGAAATGCATGCAATTCTGTTACTTTTTTTCCTTAGAAAATATTATCAATGCTGAATTTACCCCTAGAAGTGAGAATTTCAATAATCTATCTCTTTGCACCAAGCTGACTGAAAACAGACAACGTATGCTCAAGTACACAGTGTAAAGCTGTTTAGCCTGAACAAGAACTCTGAATGGGGCACTCATTTCCCACATTTTATTCCAGGACAGCAAGGAACATTATTACAACTGATGATTTGGGGTCAATGCTAGACTGCCATGCCAAAGAGAAGAATAATTCAATGTCTCAGCATTATTATGTTTTGGTTTTGTGAATAAAAAGTAGGAAGAAAGAACAAGTAAGTCATTAGGAGATTGTTTTTAGAAGAGAAACATTGAGTTTCTCTATGAGGACTGTATGGTCCATTCTAAATATTACATGGTATTCTAATAGTCAAAGCCTGCTTTTATTTTTTTTTTTTATTTTTTTTTTTATTTTTTAAAAGATTTTATTTATTTATTTTTTTTTTTTTTAATCAGTATTTTTTAATTGTTGATATTGTACAGTTTTCTGTCTTTTACCCCGCCCCAGCCCACCAGCCAAGTGCTGGAAGCAACCTAGGTGCCCATCAGTTAATGAATGGATCAAAAAACTGTGGTACATTTACACAATGGAATTCTATGCAGCAGAAAGAAAGAAGGAGCTCCTACCCTTTGCGACAGCATGGAAGGAATTGGAGAGTATCATGCTAAGCGAAATAAGCCAGGCAATGAAAGACAAATACCATATGATCTCACCTTTAACAGGAAGCTAATCAACAAAACAAACAAACAAGTATAATATAAACAAAGACACTGAATTTGAGAACAGTCTGTCAAAGCCTGCTTTTAAAAAGCTAATTTGGTGACTTACAATCCAAATCACAGTATTTATGAATAGAAAAGATGACTTTTCTAAGTGTGTACCATTTATGACGTATAATTTTCAAGCATGTCTCAATATTCTTTACTCTCAACACTTGTATCGATAGAAGAAGGTGATTTGGTCAGAATAGTAGGCTAATGCATGAGATTTAGAACTACTCTGAAGAGAGAACTAATTAGGTTTTTACATTCTAGATGAGATGAAGGAAACATAAATCAAACAATTTGCCAATCTGTAGCTCAGGTTGACTTAGTTGCCCAGTTTCTACTTCATTGTTCTATAATACATATCCTTCCTAAAAACATAAGGCTGGTCACTACTCAGTTACCTGAGTACAATGACTCTGACTGTGTCTTCAAAAACATAGGAGTCATAAATAAATTTGTCAAATAAAAATACTATAAGAAAATCTATTTTGAAATTCTTTGGCTGAGTATAAATTGTTAAGGAGTATAAGATACCAAGGACAAAAAAAGCATGACAAAATATTTAGTTCAGGCACTCAATAAAATTTTCCGACTAAGAAACAATATCTATATAAGAATAACTCAACATTTTCCTAGGAGATATTCAATGCTATGAGACTTTAAGATTACAAATACTATCTTTTCATCCATTGTGCTCTGTAGTTTTTTCCCCTTCTACTCTACTTTGACTTATTTTTTTTCTCTTCAGTGTAAGGGTAATTTTCCAGGAAAGGCTAAGATATATCCTGAAATAGTACTATAATTGTTATTTAGGTTTTGACTCTGACTTACCATTAGGAATCATCCTCTTTTAGATAACATAGGTATAAAGGGTGGGGTGCAAAATGGCTCAATTTGTCTTTTAAAATTACACAACTCATATCAATCTGTGAAAAAGTTGACAGGTACCAATATTTATTTATGAAATATTGTTATCTAAGAACTTAAAAAAAAAGGTAAATAACCAAACTAAAATTAGAAGTAAGTGTGGATTATTAAAACAAACACAAAGAAGACATACATTTATACCAAATTTTGTGATTGACAATAAAAAACTTTTCTTCAGAACCAAAAATAGTTGCTATGCTAAACAAATTTTAATTAAATAGAGAGATATTTAATAGAGAAAATATAAAATAGATGTTTGTATTATTTCTTTAATTATTATATTCCTTAAATTTAAATTTGAGTCTATTTCTGAGTTTACTTTTAAAAGTTTTAATAAAAATGGTTGGCTTAAATGCACAGCATTTGGAGCTAATTTGTAAAGAATAACAAAATGGAAAATATGGAAGGTATGCTTTAATTGAAAGAAACTCACAATGAGACTACTAATGTTAAAGTTGCCTAGAACTGAAACACCTGTAAAAATTCAATGTTTTAACTATACAGTTAGGGTTTTTGCTTTTATAGTATCTCAAAAAAGCAGTCTTAGCCTTTGTCATTTAAAGTTCAAATGTCATTATACTGATATTTTCCTTTTCTGTTATTTGGGATTTCTTTTCCTGACCCAGAATGTTCCCTAATCTTACTTACCTTAGATTTTTAACACTCCCAACTCATTCATTTCTAAGATTTGTCCAATTGTAGACACAATACACTACCCTATCTCAAGGCTATGGTGTAGGCTTATATCCCATGGGCTCATTAACAACTATTCCTTGCAGAGTTTTTCCAGAAGCATGAACTGGTCAATAAATAAGTCTTTATATCATGGGACTAGTGACTAGAGAGTTAAATGAAGAGTATTAACTAGGTAATACCGTCTTGTCAAAATAAAATTATTGGTAACTCTACAAAATACTCTGTGAAAAGGGCTTTCAAATTCTGTGAAATCTACACTATACATTATAGATATCCAACATCTTGTTGATTGACAAAATTTATTTAAAATATCAGTACTTTTCATATACATCACACAAACAGGTAAACTGCCTTCTCAGGCTATGGAACCACCCTACTAAATTTTTTTTCTTGATCTATTATCCTATTTAATCACAAAATGAATTTTAAAATACTTGCAGAGAATCACTCAGGCTTGACCTTTAATCTAACAATGTGTATATGAGGAGAGTGCATGTTTGTGTTGATTTATGTGTTTTTAGTGTTACACTACTACTCAAAGATAGATGTGTTGATTAGCATATATAGCTACTAAAAATAAAATATTTGTATGAACAGAGATATCATGAATCTTTTAACTTTACATATAGGAGAGACAGGCCTCTGCCTGCAATGGAGTAAGCATTCACTTACAGAAGCAGTTAAGGCTCTCTTTTCATTTGGGTCTTTTCTCACATTCTTACAAACTTGTCTATAGCCACACGGGGGCACACTTACATTGTGTGTTTTTCAACTCAAATGTTGCAAAAGTAATAAACTCAGATTACCAATAACTTTAATTAAACATATAATCAAAATCCTATTAAGAATTATAGTTCATTTTGTGCTTCTAGTTCAGTAGTAAATGACCTGATAATCATAATAGGCACTATTTTAGTCAAATTCGTGAATAACAAAGCTATTGAAACATCTCCAAATTTGTTTAGCGTTATGAAGTCATCTAGTCTCTTCTCATCCTCTAATTTGCTTTTTTTTTTTTTTTGCTATTTTGGAACTGCTGTTTAAATGTAAGCCACCATTAATTTTGTAAAGTATGTTTTTCATTAATCTGTATTGTGCCTGAAATCTTGATTAGCTTGCAGTGACAGGTAGAAGAAAAATAATTTGATGCCTAATTACTGTTTTGTGAAGAGTAATCAATTGGCTGCTTATTAATGTGTATCTTTTTCAGTAAACCAGAGTAAAATTTTACTCTGCTGTAACATTAACCATTCCATTATTCTGTTTATTACAACTTTTTCCACAAATACCACCCCGCAAAATCAAGAGGAAAATAAGTGCTATGACATTTTACTATTATAGCAGTTGCCAACACATTATTCATTAATACACTCTGTGTGTGTGTGTGTGTGTGTGTGTGTACATATATATGTGTATATATATACATATATATATAGCCTCTTGAGACATATACAGACAAATGAACTCAGCATTTTAAAAATTAAACTCATGATTTAATGAGTTTAATTAAATTTAAACTCACCAAATCTATGCCATCTCTCAAGATCTCTCTCAGTTCTTCAATCCAGACTTAGGTTTTATCCTTCTTCTATCATCTGTTTCCTATCTCAGATTACTCAACAAGTTCTATTAATTCTACATGCTAAGTTTTGTCTTCTTGCTGTGAAGTATCTCATTCTTCATGAAGAACTAAAACACCTTCACTAAATATAGTTTTAAAAGTGTTTTTGAACTAATAAACCTGACAGTTACTTAGCCCTTGAACTCAAAAATTTAATTCCAATCATTTGTGAGTTTTAATTTTTAATATAATTCATGGAACCTCTTAAATGAAAAATTGAATAAAGAATTTTAAGAAAGTTTTAATAAATGTCTACTGTTCATGGATTCAGTCTGTGCCATCTCTCAGTTATGTTTCAACTCTAAAATTATAACTAGCATCAGTTTTAATTTTTAAAGAGATTTCAAGAGGTAAATTTGTCCTGATGCATAAAAATGACCAGACCAAATTACAACTGGCTTGCAATCTATTAAATTCACTCAGTGAGAATGGTGAATGTATACAATTTGACTTTCTGGTGGTCATATAATAATCTATAAAATTTGTTGTGATATTTACCTGCTGAAAACAATATTTCACTTTAAAAGTTTATTCGTTTTTAAGCTCAATCAAGTCTTACTCTATGAAACGCCTATCATCAAACCCCATTCCAGCTTGGCAGGTATCTGTTTATGTTATTTTTATGAGCTATGAGAACAAAAAGCCCATCTGAGTACATAGTAGTTTACCAGTGTTCCAACCCCAGGAGGTTGGCATCAAACACTCACATACTAATTGTGACATTAATCTCCAACCATCAACTGACTAAGGCTGTTGGAGCACTATTGGCAATGTGTTGCAGTTTTAAATCACTTTATCAAGTAACTCAGGTGGTGCCATATTTTTTTACTATTTCAACAAAGAGTGACAAGAAGCAAGAATGGTATAGCTGATGCCTAGGTTATGTTAGCTGAATATAATAAAACTACCATCTAGAACTCAAAGGGCATAAGTTATTTTTGATCATCTGACTATATGAGGGATTTCTTACTAAACAGAGTGTTTTCAAACTAGCAGAGGATTTGCTCCTTTTAAACCCTAGTATCTTAAACCATAGAGAATTCTTCAATGTTATTATAGGCTACTCTATCAGAGGTAGAATATATTCAACATATTTTATCCTTTCATTAATGATCATAATCACAATGATGAATAATTATTATACTGTAATGCAATGGTACGCTGAGCATGAGTATCATTTCATTTAGGCCTGTGGGTTTTATTTTATTCATTGTCATAAGGACTCATATGTATGAAGAACTAATGTAAGTTATTGGGAGAAACCTCTTGCCTTTCAAGACAAACAAGCAAGATAAACCTCCTCTGTAGTGTGGAAAAAACACATATAAGTAGGAGAGAACAGTATCAAGCAAGAGTTGTTCATGCCATTTATATTTTAATAGGAATTACGTTGAATCTATAGATTGCTTTGGGTAGTATGAACATTTTAATGATGTTAAGTCTTCCAATCCTCGAACAGGGTATATGCTTCCATTTATTTGTATGTTCCTCAATTTCTTTCTTCAGTGTTCTATAGTTTTCTGAGTACAGGTCTTTTACTTCTTTGGTTAAGTTTATTCCTAGGTACTTTATTTTTCTTGTTACTGCAGTGTGTTTTTTTTTTCTTCTTAGATTATCTTATAGTTCACTGGTGTAAAAAAATGACATCAATTTCTGAATATTGACTTTGTATCCCACTACTTTACTGAATTCACGTGTTAATTAGTTTGAGTAGTTTTTTGGTGGAGCCTATAGAGTTTTCTGTGTTACACATATGAGCTGATATGTCAGCTCTTTCACTGATTAGTTGCATAGCCTTGAGCACCTTAACTCCTCTGTATCCATATACATAAAATGAGGGAAATAATAACAGCTACAGGTCAGAGCCATGGAGTACATTAGATAGTGTGTATGGAGTACTTAGAAGAGTACCTGATTCATAATAGAGATTATTGGTTATTAATGGAGGGGGCAGAAAAGTAATATTCAATTTTAATGTAGTACATAGAAATATAAAGAGTGTTCATAATATAAAAGAAGACATGACTGGGTAGAAGGAAGGGATCTAAAAAAGGTGGAGGTAAAAGAGGAAGAGATTTAGAAGAAGCATCCTCTAAAAGATTAATACATTGATTTAAAAGATGCTACTAGAGGATTTCCTATATATGTGTTGCAAATATTGATAGCCTCTAACTTTAACAGCCCTTATCTTTTCTTTGCCATAACTATGTTTAGTCATTGTATTCATTGTGTTAGGCCTAAGGAATATTTTTATTCATTTATTCCATTGTTAATCCTTCTATCTATCTCTTCATCCATCCACTAACCCATTCATTTATTCACTCAATTTTTCAACAAACTAATACTATAAATAGGTACTTTGAAAGCTACTGTGAAAACATTATAGTTTAATATTAGGATTCATTCACCAAGATAATTTCAGATTAATGGAACAATTTCCTACCTTAGACTAATTCAGCAAAAATAAGAGTTGAGAGATTAGTTTTGTTAAATTTTTGACATAGAAGATTAAATAAAGTTAAATGTTTCTTTAATGCTATATATCTCTGAGAAGGAGAGACATTATAAGAACTTCTCTTGGAATCTTTATCTTTGCAGCTACCGATTTGGGAAATACGGCCTGGGAAATGTTAGATAACAAGTTAACACCAATATCATTATTGCATGGATTTTGTGACTTTTTTTTAAGGCAATTGCCTTTTCTACTTACTTCCTGGTGTTCAGTTCAGTATAAAGTGATGTGACCGAAAACAAAAGTTCAATGAAATAAGGACTATTTGTATTCCTTTAGACCATACACATGGGCAACACAGTTTAGCAAAGTAAAGGGCTGCTCTGATGATTGACAAGTCCAAGTCTTGGGAGAGGAAGCAATGTCTTGGGCCTGATGAAGCTATCTTATGTATAATGATTTTGTGCCAGGAGTTAGCCCTGCTTTTTTCTGAATAAAGCTTAGATACTGTTTTGTGCAGCAATTCTCTTTTAAAAAAAAAATCCCTGGATGAGAAGAGCCCCTTGGATTTCTCCAGGTTCTTAATTTATATTCTGACTCACTAAAGTGAACTAAACAGCCAAATTTAAGTTATTAAATTGTAATGCTCAAACCCAAATTCTACCCTAGTAGAAATCTTAATTGTTCCAAGATAGGAACCATTAGAATGTCAGTAGTCAGATTTATTATCACTTTAAAATGTTGAACCAAAGACAAGGTCCTCTCTCTCTTTCCCTAGGAAACCACTTGCTCTTTAGTATAAAATCCTTATGAGGTCATTCATCTGAGTACAACTCTTCTTTGACACTTTAATTTTTCACTAAAGTGCTCTTGTAATAATCTCAACAAGATATTTTCTAGACAATTTAACCTGCACAATTGAACCTAGCAAAATGTTAGAATTTAGGTTGAGATTTCCCAAAAGAATACTCAATAAAATGTATGAGATATAATTGCACCATTGTGGATTAGGATATACAACATATTACTGGGTACACCTTACTATCAGCATCCAGTCTTAACCAATGTACCTCCAACCTGAAGATATAAGTAATAATGTCTTTATCATGCAGGAGGACAACATATTCTGCCCTTAGTAAAAAATTTTCAGATGAAATTCAAAACCTACTTTGTGAATCAGGAAAAAGAAAGCAAAGTTTGTAACTCTATTATAAATAAACTTGATTTTGAATCATATCAATATAAACATATAGATGGAAGAAAAGGTGGAACAAAAGAAGGTAGAAGAATAGAAACATGAATATATATTTCATTAAGATATGCATAATGATATAGTTGGTTTTTCATTATCATCATATCTATTATAAATATAAATTATATTAACTATATTATATTTATATTTCTTAAAACTGCCTTGCTAACACCAAGGATGATTATTTTAAAATGTAGGTTAATGGATTCCTACTCTGATTCTGTTGCTTTGAAGAACACCCAAGAATTTGTGATTCTTATAATAGGCAGTAGGGGAAACATCTCTTAAAATATCAAATAAAAAGCACAAATTTTAATTTTTTAATTTTCATTTTTTTTTATTTTAAATGTTAACCATGCACTTACTAAATGCCAACTTATATATTTGAGGGGAATGTGAATCTATAAGTTAGTATCTTACATTCAAAACAGACTGTTCTAGTTAGGGAGATAAGCTGTGTATCTAAAGGGGAAAATATAAGAAAGGTAACATTTCTAATCATTCACCTATACATTGATTCACTTAGTGAATATATATTCACCAATTATAGAATAGGCATTGTGTCAAATTGGGGGGCTACAATAGTAAGCAAAAATAAGCACAGTTCTACCTTCTTGGAATTTATAGTCTAGAAAGGAGGAAGTCATTACACAAATATATAACATAAGTATAAATGTAGTATGTGTTACGAAAGCAATGAATATGATTCCATTAGCACATGCCATGAATATGGTGATTTAGTCAGAGAGGCTGAGAAGTTTTTTTCTAAGTAAATAAATTTAAGATGAGGATGCAGTAATGAGATGAAGGGGAAGGGAACTATTCCAGGTCACACAAAGTACATGTGCAAAAGTCCTGGGGTAGAGAATTCAAGGTGCACATAAAAGAATGTGGTGCGCTAGGAGAAAAGAGAATAGAATGAGTTAAAGTCAAAAAGATCATATTTCTCTCTTAAGGGCCTCTGAAGATCATGCATTTTTGTCTTTATTTTAAAAGCAAGTGTTCAGAAAAGGGATGGCTTGATATCTGCAATTTGAAAAGGTTACTTTGGCTGTAGTGTAGAAAAATGACTGAAGGAAGATGACTAAATTTGTACAGATGAGTGGGCAGCTTCAAAATGTTCCAAAAAAAGATCAGAATAACCGGAACTAGGACAATAGAGAGAAAAACAGAGAGAGACAGAATGTACCTGGAGGCCAAGCAACAGACCTTGTTGATTGATTCATTGCTATCAGATGTGGTAGCAGTTAGTGGACAAGAGGAGAAAATTTCAGGGATGGTGGTGATTTACTGAGGCAGGGAGTTGTTAAAAAGGGCCAGGCCAAGTTTGAGGAATAAAGAGGAAGTACAAGAGAGTAGTTTTGAATATTATGAATTTGAGGTGCCTTGGCAATATCCCAGTATAGTTGAGTAGGTAATTGGCTCTACTGTACAGAGAAGAAGAAAAGTCTTATCCCCCCCCCCAGACTGTAAAACACTGCATATTCTCCTCCTGGAGACCTGGTAGGGGCTAAATCATGGGAAAATTGGGCCTGCCTCTCAATGCAGAGAAAAAAGTGGCATTTTAAACTCAAGCCACTTTGCCACCTCCTTCACCTGATGAAACCAATGTCCTTCTAGGAGAAGCTTCCTTTTCTTTCCCTACATTTTTGAAATGCAAACACCTGTTTGCATTTATTAATTATTATCAAAAAACTAAAAATGGAAGTACCTTTTGACCTGGCAATACCACTGCTGAGATTATACCCTAAGAATTCTGAAACATCAATTCAGAAGAACCTATGCACCTCAATGTTCATAGAGGCATTATTTACAATAACAAAATACTGGAAACAGCCTAAATGCCCATCAGTAAACAAATGGATCAAAAAACTGTGGTACATTTAAACAATGGAATACTACACAGCAGAAAGAAAGAAGGAGCTCCTACCCTTCAGGACAGCATAGATGGAACTGGAGAACATTATGCTAAGTGAAGTAAGCCAGGTGGTAAAAGACAAATACTATATGATCTCACCTATAAATGGAGCCTAAACAAACAGGCAAGGAAAACAGAAACAGGGACATGGAAATAAAGAACAAACTGACAGTGACTAGAGGGAGCAGGGAGGGGTACAATGGGAAATGAAGGGGGAATGTCAAGGAACATATGTATAAAGAACACATGGACAAAGACAACAGAGTGGGGAGAGGACTGAATGGGGAATGTTGGGCAGGGTAGGATGGGAAAGAGTAATGGGGGAAATAAATGAGGACGATGGTAGCCGAACAATAAAATAAATAAATAAATAAATAAATAAATAAAAATAATGAGAGTTTTATGAAATGTGATAATATAAATTCATACTAACTTTTTACATAAAATAGCTCAAGAAAAATAAATATGTCTATATTTTAATACAGTTGTATAAAAACTAGACTTATGCATACAAGAAATGCAAAAGAGGAATAATGCAGAGATTCAGGATGGTGGTGGAGTAGGTAGAAGGTACACTCACTGCCTCCTAGAACCAAATTAGAATTAAAACTAAAATACAGAATAATTAACCTGAACAACCAACAGAAGACTAGCTGAACAGAAATCTTATAACCAAGGATTTGTATAAAAAGAGAAAATGAAACTAGTAGGAAGGGTGGAGACCAGAAAAGGGCTGACCCCAATCCCACAGGCAGCAGGAGGGATATCTCAGGTGCAAAGGTTCACCTTGAGGAGCACGGGGTCTCAACATCATGATGAGCTCCACAGCCCAGTGCACAACTGGGAAGAGATGCCCACATAACATCTGGCTGTGAAAATCAGCAGGGATTCTGTCTGCCAGGGAATAAGGGGCAACTGCTAGAGACATAGGCGTCTTCTTAAAGGGCCAATGCACAAACTCTCACCCTCAGCGCCACTCACCTTAGGTTCCAGTGAAGAGAGGGCACAGTAAACTAGAGTCACATGAGGAGAGACTAGGGTTTGTAGCTCTGAAGAGAAAGATGAAGGTACAGATGCAAGAAAAGATCCCTATTCTGAGTTCCTCTCCCACACCACAGACATCATCTTTGTTGGGTGGAGCATTCTCCCTCTCACAGCACTAGCCTGAAGAAATGCAATAGTCCCAACCTCTGGATTCCCTGTCACCACACCCTGTGAAGCTCATGCCCTGCTGAGGAAACACTGCCTTGTACAGGTGTAGAGATGTGGACTGTGTGGCTTTGGGGCAGGTGCACGTTTCCCCAGTTTCCTGTAAACCTAACATTTCCTCCAACTCATTGGAGATCCTCTAGCCCCACCCTCTAGACTTTCAGCAGCCCCAACTTCCCAACTCTCAGAAGCACCACCATGCTGAGCTCTAGCTCTGGGAGAATCTGGGACAGAGTAATGTGGCTCTAGGATGAGATCATTTTTCCTTCACACACCCCACTAATGCAGAACTTTTTCTTCACATAGCCAAATCTTGGTCTGTATTTATCAGGTTTGGCCCTGATAAACTCTGTTGGCCTCATCCTGACAACTTCATGAGACTCTACCACAAAGTTCTGTGGGCACTCAGCTGGGGACAACTAGACTTGGTATACCCTGGGACTTTTGTTGAGTGGCCTCAAACACAGTGCTGGCGTCAAATTTGAACCTGGTTCAATTTGGTAAAAACCACTTGCCCTTCCCTGGTGGCTCACGGAGAACCTGCCTTATACAACTCGAGTGCTGCAAAAGGCTCTTCCGCTGACTGAGACTAACAGGCAGCTGGTGGGTGGAGGCAGATGGAGGTGAATCTTGGAGTGCCATGGGCCTTTGGCTGACCTCCTTTGAGCTCACTGCTGGTGGAAGTTAGCTTTGGTGCATAGCATGGTCCTGACCAAGCACACCAAGGCCCAACAGAGGCAGCCACAAATTGTGAATCACTTTGTAGTTCCCAAAATTGCCCAGGAACAGTCACAGATAACATCTGACACTGACCTATACCAGAGTATCTCCCAAGAGGCCACAGAACAGACATATCCAGAGGCCAGTTTCAGACAAATCAGAGTGGGAATCAATTAGTTTCAAAAATGGCATATCAAGGGAGATCTTGGCAGGCACCACATACTTCTGAGGTGAAATCTATTTTGTATGGTCAGCACCTGCACAGCAGGTCATACACAGTGGTCAGGGTTGATCCTCAGAGTTAGCAATGAGGTCAACCCCATGAACAAACAATCCAATAGCAATCAAGACACAACTACAACAGGAGGGCTCACATAACCTACATAAGGGAAATTTCTGGAGCACTCAACTCAGGTAATTAAGGAGACTGAACCACTGGGTGCCAAGGACACTACTACATAAGGTGACCCTATCAAAACTAGCAAATATAGTAAATTTACCTAATACACAGAAACAAACACAAAAAGACAGCCAAAATTAGGAGATTTAAAAAATATCCCTAATGAAAGACCAGGACAAATCTCCAGGAAAAAAGCTAAATGAAAGGAGGCAAGCAATTTACCAGAAACAAAGTCCAAAATATAATTATAAGGGTGCTTAAGGAACTCAGCAAGAATTTAATGGAACTTAGAATTTCAACAGCATGGGAAAGAATACAGAAACCATGAAGAAGAACCAGTCAGAAGTGAAGAATACAATCTCTGAGATAAAAAAAAAATACACTAGAAAGAATAAATGATAGGTTGAATGAAGCAGAGAATTAAATCAGTGATTTGGAACATAAGGTAGCAGAACACACCCTAAAAAATAAATTTGAAAAAAAATGAGAGTAGGTTAACAGACCTTTGGGACAAAAGAAGTGTCACAACATCCACCTCATAGTTGTACTAGAAGGAGAAGGGAAAGACTAGGGATTGAGAACCTATTTGATAATCTTATGACTGAAAACTTCTCTAACCTGCTGAAGGAAAAAGATATACAAGTCCAGAAAATGCATAGTCCCAAACAAGATGAACCCAATAAGGCCCACACCAACACACATCATAATTAAAAAGGTAAAAGTTGAAGACAAAGAGAGAAACTTAAAAGCCACAAGAGAAAGACGGTTAGTTACCTACAAGGGAGCTCCCATAAGACTGTCAGCTAATTTCTCAATAGAAATAGTTCAAACCAGAAGATATTTGCATGCTAAAGGAGTTCATTACCATCAAAGTAGTATTGCAAGAAATGCTAAAGAGTCTTCTTGAAGGAAGAAGAAGGAGGAGGAGGAGGAGGGGGAGGGGGAGGAGGAGGAGAGGAAGAAGAGAAAGAAGGAGGAGAAGGAGAAATTAGGAATGTAGTTACAAAGTATAAAATTGAAATAAATGCATACCTATTCATAATCACTTTAAAGGTAAATGGCTTAAATGCTCCATTAAAAAGTGATAGAGTAGCTGAATGGATAAGAAAACAAGACTTATATATGTGCTATCTATAAGAGATCCGCCTCAGAAGACACATACTAAAAGTAAAGGGATGGAAAATATTTCATACAAATAGAAATGAAAAAAATAAAGCTTGGGTAGTGCCCTGGCCAGTGAGGCTCAGTTGGTTGAAGTGTTGTCCCACAACTGAAGGGTTACAGGTTTGATTCCTGGTCTGAGCACATACTTAGGTTGCAGGTATGATCCTTGGTCTGGGCACATATGATCCTCCACATGTATTGGAGGCAACAAATCAATATCTCTTTCATATCAATGTTTCTCTCACATAGATGTTTCTCTCTCTTCCTTCCTCCCTTCTTTCCTCTGTCTCTAAAAGCAATGAAAAAAATCTTTTTGAGTGAGGATAAAAAATTATTTAAGAACCTGGGGTAGCAATACTTGTATGTGACAAAATAGACTTAAAAAAAGACTATAAAAGAGACAAATAATGACACTATGTAATGATAAAGAGATAAATCCTACAAGAGGATATAGCCCTTGTCAACCTTTATACACCCAACATAGGAGCATTTAAATAAAGGCAAATCTTGATGTTCATAAAGGGAGAGCTCAACAGTAATACCGCCATAGTATAAGGTTTTAATGCACCACTGGCATTAATTGATAGATGTTCCAGACAGAAAATCAATAAGGAAACAGCAACCTTAAATGACGCACTAGATCAAATGGATATAATTGATATCTTCAGAGCACTTTACCCAAAGTATCAAACTATACATTTTTCTAAGTGCACATGGAAAATTTTCTAGGATAGACCACATGTTAGGACACAAAACAAATCTCAGTAAATTTAAGTGGACTGAAATTATATCAAGCATTTTCTCTGAACAGTTCAGGATCATGTGAGGAAAGATAGTCAGAACAGGACCTTATTTAAAACCCTTGCAGAATTGTACACCTATGACAAAAACTATGGCAATTCTCTGGAAATATACTCAACCTTAAGACATAAGGATGTTTTCCAGTGGATTCACAAGCATAATCTATTCAGCTCTGCCAAGGATAAAATTGATTTATTAATAGATTTTGATTCTGAGAAAGCTATTGACACGCTTTTGGACAGTGAAGATAAAATTTCAATGGAAAAGGTAGTGGAGGAATTAGAAGACAGGCCAGAATTACAGCATGTGTATTTGGTATCTGCATAAGCTTTTCAAGAAAGACCATCATAAGGGGCAGTGCTACCATGAAAAACAGATCAGCCTTTATGCTGAATATGATCAACCAAATTTACTTCCACTTCTCTGAGACAATATCCACTGTGCACTAGGAAAGGTTCTTGAGATATGCCAACAGAGAAACTTTGTGGAAGAGACAGTTTATCTTCTGAGGAGAATGGGTAATAAACTAAGTGCCCTGAAGATGATCATGGAGGAATTATGTGATGCTGATAAAGTGACTGAATTTGCCAAGGAGCAGGACAATGGAGAGATCTGGGAAGATCTGATTTTATATTTTGTCAAAAAACTATTATTTATTACTGGCCTGTTAAACAACATTGGCATGCATGTTGACCCAATTCTACCGATTCGCTACATCAAGGAAGGAATGGAGATTCCCAATTTGAGAGATTCCTTGGTTAAAACTCTGCAAGACTACAGTTTGCAAATTCTGTTTCATGAATGCTGCAAGAGGATTCACATAGCTGACTCTGTCTTTAGTCAAGAAAATGCATCTAATTCAAATGGAAGGCATTTTGGTTGATGAGGAAAACATTTGTAAATCATGCTCTTCCTCTATTCATCCATCAGACGCAGCTAAGCCCTTCATTGTGGTGGTCTTCCACTGCTGGCATACGTTCCACAAGGAGTGCCTGCCTGTGCCCAGCATGACCTCTCCTGTGCAGTTCTGCAACATCTGCAGTGCTAAGCACTGTGAACCAGGAAGTGCCATTTTGGAGATGAAAAATAGCTCTGTTCTTTTGCCAGTCTCTTCCTCACCATGCTTTTGAAGATGGTATTTGCAACAACAGAAGTATTTGCTGATTCCAGTGGTGTTAAGAATTTTGTACATTTATATTATGTTCAAAAAAACTTTTGTCATCTTCACCTATCTACTAGAGTTTTCTCTTTGCAGTTTATAAAGATGTTAGGTTTCTCCTTGTCCATGCCTTGAAATAGTTAGGTTCATGGTCAATATTTCATCGCTAATTTGTTTGGCTCACTATTGACGAATGGAAACATAAGTTTGAGTTAGAGAGGAAATTTTAGATCCAGTAAAATTGTTCATCCCTAAAGTGGACTGTGGAGGGTCATGCCCAGCTGTCTGAGCATTGCCCATGTTGCTGTCTATCCAGCTCCTGAAGTATTGGACCTTTGTCTGTATGCTCTGCAATCCTTGCATTCTGAGTTTGGCTTTTTGTGATGTCATCAGCTGCTGTTATTATGTCAATAGGTGTTTAAATGAAACATTGTGCACACTGTCACTTATTCAGTGACCTGTGGGTCACATGAGCAGGCTGATGTCATGAAATTTCATGTTGACTGATCACATGTTCTGTGTGTTCCAATGACTAGCAGTATATGGCCCTGGCAGGTGCTCAGCATTTGTTGATTGAATAAATGTTAGTTCTCCCTCCTAAAAAAAATAACTGGTTATGAAACTAGAAATCAATCACAGACTTCCGGCCAAGATGGAGGTGTAGGTGGACACGCTATGCCTCCTCACACAAACAAAATTAAGAAGAATAAAGATTTAGAAACAGGAAAACAATCAGAACTGATAGAAAATTGAATGGTACCAAAGTCCAACAACCATTCATCCAGACCGGTAAGAGGGGTGGAGTCGCAGCACGAAAAAGTGGAGATTGGCGGGCCCGGGCCCACAGTTGACAGCCAGTGGACCCCGGGCCCGGGGTGTCAACAGGCAGACCCAGTGAGGCCACATAAGGCAGCCAGCTGACCAGGAGTTCCCACATTCTCGCACAGATAATCCAGGTGAAAACAGGGAACAAGACAGACCTCATAACCTGGGGCCCCATCACTGGGAAATAAAACCTAAAAACACCTATTAAAAATGCTTGTGGGGGTTAAAGTGCTAGGAGAGACTCCCAGCCTCACAGGAGAGTTTGTTGGAGAGACCTACAGGGTTCTAGAATAAACACAACCTCACCCACATGGAAATCAGCACCAGAAGGGCCCAATTTGCTTGCAGGAAGTGACGGAAGGGACTGGAATCCGAGAGAGAGAGAGTGGAGCAAGCACCATTGTTCCCTCTCAGACCTCGCCCCCACACACAGCCTCACAAGCCAGCTAACTGGGCTGCCCTGCCCTGATGAACACCTAAGGCTCCACCCCTCACTATGTAAGACCCGCAACCAGACCCCCCTACCCCAAAATAAAAACTCAAAAATGGCTCAAACAGGAGAACAAATTAAAGCCCCAGAGCCAATTCATCTAAGTGATCAAGAAATAGCCAACCTATCAGATGCACAGTTCAAAGCACGGGTGATCAGGATGCTCACAGAATTGGTTGATTTTGGTCACAAATTAGATAAACAAATGAAGGCTACAATAAGTGAAATGAAGGAAAACGCACAGGGAACCAATAGTGATGGGAGGAAACTGGGACTCATATCAATGGAATGAACTAGAAGGGAGAAAGAAACAACCAAACAGAAAAGAATGAAGAAACCAGAATTCAAAAAAATGAGAAGAGGCTTAGAAACCTCCAGGACATCTTTAAAGTCCCAACATCAGAATTATAGGGGTACCAGAAAGAGAAGAGGAAGAGCAACAAGTAGAAAATTTATTTGAACAAATAGTAAAGGAGAACTTCCTCAATCTGGCAAAGGAAATAGACTTCCAGGAAGTCCAGGAAGCTCAGAGAATCCTAAAGAAGTTGGATCCAAGGAGGAACACACCAAGGCACATCATAATTACATTAGCCAAGATTAAAATGAAGGAGAGAATTCTAGAAGCAGCAAGAGATAAGGGGACAGTCACCTACAAAAAAGTTCCCATCAGACTGTCAGATGATTTCTCAAAAGAGACCTTCCAGGCAAGAAGGGGCTGGAAAAAAGTATCCCAAGTCATGAAAGGCAAGGACCTACATCCAAGATTGCTCTATCCAGCAAAGCTTTCATTTAGAATGGAAGGGAAGATAAAGCACTTCTCAGATAAGGTCAAGTTCAAGGAGTTCATCATCACCAAGCCCTTATTATAGGAAATGTTAAAGGGACTTACCTGAGAAAAAGAAGATAAAAAATATGAACAGTCAAAAGACAGCAAACTCACAGTTATTAACAACTACACCTAAAACAAAAGCAAAGTAGGCAAACAACTAGAATAGGAACAAAACCACAGAAATGGAGATCATATGGAGGGTTAGCAACAGGGGAGTGGGAGGAGGAGAGAGGGGGGAAGTTACAGAGAATAACTAGCATAGATGGTGAGTAGAAAATAGACAGGGGGAAGTCAGGAATAGGGTGGGAAATGTAGAAGCTAAAGAACTTGTGACACATGGACATGAAGGAAAGGGGGGGAATGTGGGTGGGAGGGGGTATGCAGGGTGGAGGGGAATGATGGGGGAGAAATGGGACAAGTATAACAGCATAATCAATAAACTATATTAAAAAAGAAATCAATCACAGAAAAAAACTGAAAAACACACAAAAATATGGAAACTAAATAGCATGTACTAAACAATGAATGGCTTAACAATGAGATCAGAAAGAAATCAAAAGTCACCTTGAAACAAATGAAAACACAACGCCTCCAAAAATGGGACACAACAAAAATACTCGTAAGAAGGAAATTCATGGCAATTCAGGCCTACCTCAAGAAATAAGAAAAATCTCAAATAAACATGTAACTTTAAACTTAAAGATACTAGAAAAAGAACAACAAACAAAACCCAAAGTGAGTAGAAGAAATGAAGTAACAAAGATCAGAGCAGAAATGAACAAAAAAGTATCTAAAGAATCAATGGAACCAAGACCTAATTTCTTTGAAAAAATAAACAAGAGTGATACACTATTAGTCAGACTCATCAAGAGCAAAAGAGAAATCAAATAGTAAAATCAGAAATGAAAAAGGAAAAGTAACAACTGACACTATACAAATACAAAGAACTGTAAGACAATATTACAAACTATATATGCCAGCAAATAGGACAATCTGGATAAAATGGATAAATTCTTAGAAAAACTCAATCTTTCAAAATTTAATCAAGAAGAATCAGAAAATTTAAGTAAACTGATTACAACTAATGAAATTAAAGCAGTAATCAAAAATCTCCCAACAAACAAAAGTCCTGGACTGGATGGCTTCACAGGGGAATTTTACCAAGCATTCAAAATAGAACTAACACTTCCCCTTCTCATACTATTCCAAAAATTTTAAGAAGAGGAAAGACTCTAAAACTAGTTGTACAAGGCCAGCATTATCAAAAACCAAATAAAGACACTACAAAGAAAAAAAATTATACACCAATATCCCTGATAAACATAGATGTTAAAATCCTCAATAAAATATTAGCAAACTGAATCCAGAAATGCATTATAAAGATCATATACCATGACCAAATGGGATTTATTCCCAGGATGCCAGGTTGGTACAATATACACAAATCTGCAAATGTGATACACCACATAAACAAAATAAAGAATAAAAAGTCACATGATTATATTGACACATGTGAAAAAAGCAATTGATAAAATTTAGCATTCATTATGATAAAAACTCTCACCAAAGGGGGAATAGAGGAAACATACTTCAACATAATAAAGGCCAACATCATACTTAATGGGCAAAAACTAAGAGTTTCCTTTAAGGTTGGGAACGAGACAAGGATTTCTGCTTTCACCTCTCTTATTCAACATAGTACTGGAAGTCCTAGCCATAGCAATCATATAAGAAGAAATAAAACGAATCAAAATTGGAAAGCAGGAAGTAAAACTGTCATTATTTGCAGATGATAGGACAGTGTATATAGAGCTCTAAGATTCCATCACAAAACTAGTAGTACTGATCAACAAATTCAGTAAAGTAGCAGAATACAGAATAAATATCCAGAAACAAGTCCCATTTTTATACACCAATTATGAACTATCAGAAAAAAAAGTGAAAAAACAATCCAATTCATAATTGCTTCAAAAACATAGAATATCTTGAAATAAATTTAACTAAGAATGAAAAGTCCTTTACTTAAAAAGTTTTAAGACACTAAAGAAGGAAACTGAAGAAGATACAAGTAAGTGGAAGCATATAATGTGTTTATGAGTATAAAAATTAAACATTAAAATATCCTTACTATCAAAGCAACCTATAGAGTCAATGAAATTTCTATCAAGATAACAATGGCATATTTCACAGAACCAGAACAAATATTCCAAAAATTTGTACATGTATTGTGACCATTCAAGGCCAGACAGGTTCACGGTATTTGGGCAGACTGAAGAATATTCAAAGAGCTGTGTGGATGCTGGGCATGCCTTTATTCAAGGGTGGGCAAGCCATGAATGCTGCAAGCTGCATGTCCCCCAGCATGGCCCTGAGTGGCACCTAGCAGGGAGCCCCCACCCCCTTAAATACTAGAATGCATACAAAGCTGGCAGAGGGCCAACAAATCTTATGCAACAGAACTTCATACTACACATGCAAGCCCACTCAAGGCTATTGGAACAGTATTGTCTGACTCAGTTTCAAGACTATGAGATCACGACTTATCAGGCCCATTGTCAAGGTTACAGGAAAACTGTTTCCCTTAGTTGTGCAGACACCTGGGTGAGGAATCCAGGCTACTTTATTTACCCCACAATATGGAACCATGTAGGACCCCAAATAGCCACAGATTTGGTTCTCATGAGGTGGCTCTCTCTTGAGCTCTGGATTGGGCTGGGGCTCTCAGGCTGGCTCTCTGGATCTTCTTTCTTGAGGATACCCGATGATCATGCTGCAGCTGCCTGCATTGCCCAATTGATGGTATTTTGTATGGGAAAGAACTCCAGGCCAGCCTGGAGGGGAAACAGGCTCTGAGACAAAGCCTGCCATTCTTCCCAAATTGTGTAGTTTTTGTATACTATGTTGTTTTTAATTTATAAACTAACCCTATAGAAACAAGTTAACTAAAAACTAACAGGAAAAAAATAGAACTCAGGTGTTAGAGGTTAGCCTTAATTGATAGGCTCAAGTTATTAAAGCTGCTACTTAATAGGCTTAAGTAACTGATTTTGAATAAAGATCCCTTTCCTTTATCAACAAACCTTTGCCTCCAGAATTTTTGACTAGAGGGCAGTGTTGAGCAGCAGAATCGCAAGTACTGTCTGGTAACAATAATACTATCATGCTTGAAATTCCCCTGCAGAAGGAGAACAGGGAAGACAAAGAAAGGGGTTGTTAACATTTTAAATTCCCTACCATCCCCTATGTGATACACTGTGGGGAAGCTATTTCATGCATATATTAGGGGAAAGATATTCAAATGATTATAATAATGCTAGATCTCCCTTCTCTTATTTATTCCCTCTCTCTCATTAACAACCCTTTAAAGGTAGACAGTGGCTTTAAAAATATAAGCACCTTGAGATTCAGCCATATTGTTGCATGTCAGTAGTTCATTCTTTTTATTGCTGAGTAATATTTCATTGAATTGATATAATTTGCTTATCCGTATACATATTGATGGACATTTAAGTTGTTTTTCAAGTTTTAGGCTCTTACAAATAAAGCTGTTATCATACATAACTCTTGGTGTGGACATATACTTTATTTCTGTTAGATACATACCTAGAATGGAATGCCTAGAACATATACTATGTAGAGTTTAACTTGTTAAACAATTGTTGTTTTACCAAAGTGGTTGTATTTTTTTAATATATCCCTGTGTCAGTGTATTAGAGTTCTGATTGCTTTATATTTTTGTTAACACTTGGAACGATCAATCTTCTTAATTTTAGCTAATAAAGTATGTGTTCATATTTCATTGTAGTTTTAATTTATTTTCCTGAAGACTAAAAATGTTCAACATATTTTCATGTGTTTATTGACCATTATACGGTATATACATATTATATGATTTTATTTATATAAATTCAAGATTTTGTAAATAAACCTATAATGACCAAAAGCAGATCAGGTTCAGTGGTTTCCTGAGAATAAGAATGAAATAATAGATGGAACACAAGGGTAGAGGAAAAAACTGTTTTCTGTCTACTCACTATTCTATTACTAATCTCAGTATCTCATTTCTAACACCAGATGTGTGGAGTTGTATTCTTTTTTTGCCACACCAAGCAATTTTCTGATTCTCTGAATGCCTCCAAGTGTCCTATAATTTAACTTATTTCTGAATACATCTATCTAAAGATAGCACAGGATTCTGTAGGTTAAGGGCTCAGTCCCACAAAACTCCCCCACTTCTGATGCCCCACGGATTGTCACCTGTGCTTCTGACCAACCTTCTATAAGTCAGAAATTCCCAAACCCTGCTCTTCCATTTCCATCATCTGCTAGAATAGCTTACAGAACTTAATGAAACAGTTTACATATTAGATTACCAGCTTCTTACAAAAGGATGCAAATCAGGAACAGCCATATGGAATAGATGCATAGAGAGAAGTACGTGGGGAAAGGGTACAGAGATCATGCCCTCTCCAAGTATGTCCCTCTTCCAGCACTTCTACATGTATACCACCCTGAAGATCTCAGAACCCATTCTTCAGGATCTTAGGAAGGTTTCATAACATAGGTACAATTAATTAAAGTATTGACCATTGGTGATTAACTCAGCCTCTGGAAGGTCAGGAATAGGGTTGAAATATCAACCCTCTAATTCCATGTTTGGTTCTTTTGGTAATTAGGCCAAATTCTGTGGTTAAATTGAGATTTTACAAAAATCACCTCATTGACACAAACTCAGGTAGTTGAAAGGGCTTGTTATGAATATAAAAGACCTTTATTGCTCTTATTACCTAGGAAATTCCAAGGGTTTCAGGAGCTCTGTGCTACAAATAGGGACAAAGGCCAAATGTATATTTCTATTATAAATCACAGTATCACAAAGGGGTGCAAGGATACTTTTCAGATTATGGAAGTATTTATCTGTATTAATGTAATGGTGTTACAAGTATATACAAATAAATACTAGCCAGGTTGCATACTTTAAATATATGAAGTTAACTGTATTTCAATTATGCCTCAATTGGGTTGTTAAAAATATAAAAATTTTATTAGAAACCACAGCCAATATTAAATGTACTTCACAGATTAATTATTATTCCCCATGGCAGAACCTTACATTTTGATGGTTTGCAGATTCTCCAAAAGGTCAGGAATAGACTACAAATCAGAAAAGGAAGCCTAGCACAGTACATCAAAGATAATAATCCAGAAGAAGAGAGTGGAAGAAAACTGGCTACCTAAGGAGACGGAGAGTGTTCCAGGGAAGAGAGACAGGAATCAGAGGAGGACGTTTTCTTTCTGATATGGCTCTTTCACCATTTTTATGGTGAAAACACTGTCTATAACTACAGCTCCTCCTTTTATCCCAACCTCACTTTTATTTTTTCCTTTTTTTAAAATATATTTTATTGATTATGCTATTACAGTTGTCCCATTTCACCCCCATCATTCCCCCCACCCTGCACACCCTCTCCCACCCACATTCCCCCCTTTAGTTCATGTCCTTGTGTCATAAGTTCTTTAGCTTCTACATTTCCCATACTATTCTTGCCCTCCCCCTGTCTATTTTCTACCCACTATCTATGCTACTCATTCTCTGTACCTTCCCCCCTCCTCCTCCTCCCACGCCCCTGTTGCTAACCCTCCATATGATCTCCATTTCTGTGGTTCTGTTCCTGTTCTAGCTGTTTGCTTAGTTTGCTCTTGTTTTAGGTGTGGTTCTTAATAGCTGTGAGTTTGCTGTCTTTTCACTGTCATATTTTTGATCTTCTTTTTCTTAGATAAGTCCTTTTAACATTTCATATAATAAGAGCTTGGTGATGCTGAACTCCTTGAACTTGACCTTATCTGAGAAGCGCTTTATCTGTCCTTCCATTCTAAATGACAGCTTTGCTGGATAGAGCAATTTTGGATGTAGGTCTCTGCTTTTCAAGATTTCAAATATTTCTTTCCAGCCCCTTCTTGCCTGTAAGGTCTCTTTTGAGAAATCAGCTGACAGTCTGATGGGAACTTCTTTGTAGGTGACTGTCCCCTTATCCCTTGCTGCTTCTAGAATTCTCTGCTTCATTTTAATCTTGGCTAATGTAATTACGATGTGCCTTGGTGTGTTCCTCCTTGGGCCCAACTTCTTTGGTACTCTCTGAGCTTCCTGGACTTCCTAGTAGTCTATTTCCTTTGCCATATTGGGGAAGTTCTCCTTTATTATTTGTTCAAATAAATTTTCTACTTGTTGCTCTTCTTCTTCCCCTTCTGGGACCCCTATAATTCTGATGTTGGGATGCTTAACGATGTCCCAGAGGTTCCTAAGCCTCTCCTCATTTTTTTGAATTCTTGTTTCTTCCTCGTTTTCTGTTTGGTTGTTAATTTCTTCCTTCTGGTCCACTCCATTGATTTGAGTCCCAGTTTTCCTTCCATCTCTATCAGTTCCCCATGCATCTTCCTTCATTTCACGTATTGTAGCCTGCATTTTCTCATCTAATTTATGAGCAAAATCAACCAATTCTGTGAGCATTTTGATGACCAGTGCTTTGAACTGTGCATCTGATAGGTTGGCTATCTCTTCGTTGCTTAGAGGAATTGACTCTGGGGTTTTCATTTTTTTCTCCGGTTTGAGCCATTTTTGGTGGAGTTTTTTGTTTTGTTTTGGTTTGGTTTTAGTCTGGTCGCAGCTATTACATATGAGGGGTGGAACCTTAGGTGTTCCTCAGGGCGGGGCAGCCCAGTCGCTGGGTTGTGATGCTATAGGTGGGGGCGGGGTCCGAGAGGGAAGAATGGCGCCTGTTCCGCTCTCTTCTGGACTCCGGTCCCTTCTGCTGCTTCCCCTTTGCCTGGATTATCTGTGCACGTGTGTGCTGTTACGTAGTGAGAGGTGGAGCCTCAAGCGCTCCCCAGCTTGGGGCAGCCCAGTCGCTGGGTTGTGACGCTGTATGTTGGGGTGGGGTCTGAGAGGGAACAATGGCGCCTGCTCCGCTCTCTCCTGGATTCAGTCCCCTCCGCCACTTCCCCTCTGCCTGGACTGTCTGCGTGTGCGAATGTGGGACCACCTGGTCAGCCAGCCGCCTTGTGCATCCTCACTGGGTCTGCACAGTTGCCCCCCTGTGCCTGGGGTCCGCCAGCTGCCACCTGTGCACCCGAGGACCGCTAGCCACCACCCGTGCACCTGGGAACTGCCAGCCGCTGCTGCTTTTGTTCCTGGGTCCGCACCTCCACTTTTTCCTGCCGCGACTCTGCCCCTCTTACCGGTCTGGATGAATGGTTGTTGGACTTCCGTACAGTTCAATTTTCTGTAAGTTCTGGTTGTTTTCTTTTTTCTAAATATTTGTTGTCCTTAATTTTGGTTGTGAGAGGAAGCACAGTGTGTTTGCCTACGCCTCCATCTTGGCCGGAAGTCCCAACCTCACTTTTAGATTTAGAAAATATCTTCTGAGGTATTCTGATAGAACAATGGAAAAGGAAATTTTGGGGAAACATATTTTTTACTGGTTCTGAGCCATCTTGATCTCAATCTTTTTTTAGGATTCTTTATTATTTTTCAGTTATTTTATCTTTTTTTAAAGATTTGATTTGTTTATTTTTAGATAGAGGGGAAGGGAAAGAGACAGAGAGGAAGAGAAAAATTGTTATGTGAGAGAGAAACAATTGCCTCTCACTTGCCTCCTACCAGGTACCTGGCCGTCAACCCAGACATGTGCCCTGACTGGGAATTGAACCGGTGACCATTCAGTTCACAGGCCAGTGCTCAATCCACTGGGCCACACCAGCTAGGGCATTTTTTAGGATTCATAATTCATGAGAGAGCATTCCATATGGTAGATTAAAATAGCTACACTAGGATTTTAGGAATGAGTTGCTATTGTAATGGGGTAGGTTGGACCAGAGGTCCCTGGAAAACCTGTGATTAATAAATTGTGATGAATAATGCTATCCCATAAAATTGCTGTTTAAATTAAATTCCATGCTTAAAGTTTCAGATAAAATACATTTTTAATAAATGTCCAAGAAATAATAATCATTCATTGAGCCACTTAATAATTTCTATAGCTAAAATAAAAATTTGTCCGAAAGCAATTTCCCTCCCTATCCCAGCATGTATGTATTAGAAACATTTTTCCTTCTTTCAAAGTTTCTACCTTGTGCTTGTGTTGTCTTATTGCTATCACCTCATTTGCTGCTTTTCTTGATTAACAATTCCTTCTCTTAGAGTTCCCTTTCTTTGTGCTGACTTTCCTTCTCTGGTTACAAACATATTTTCTATTTTGAGCTATATTCCTATCACAGTATTTCTTTCAAAATCAAAATTGCTAAGCATCACTCTATAGTGGCCACCTCTCTTTCTCCAACTCCTTAAAACCTTTGCTTTTATTCCTACATTTTTATTTGTTAAATATTCCTACTTTTTCCAGTCCACCCAAACTGTTCTCTCCAAGATCACTAATGTTTGATCTCCTTTTTTGCCATGTTTAGAAGCCACGTCACTATTACTGCTCTTCATGATTGACTTACAGCAGTGACATGGCTTCCTTATTCAGTTTCAGAACACAGCCCTGTTTTCTTCCCCTCTTCAATTTCACCTTTCCATCAAATGATTAAATTTGGACATACCTTGAATGAGCATATTGCCTCTTTCCTATTTGCTCTGTACTGCTAATGATCTTATCTTTATTTTTATATTACCTTACCACTCATCATCCATCTGTGAATGAGTGTTAGCATCACCAATATCAGCAATATTTCATCACACATGCCCCATAGCACAGCAATTGCACTCCTATTTATTTATCCAAAGGAGAAGAATAAACAAGTCCACACAAAAACTGGAACATAAATATTTGTAGCAGTATTATTAATAATAGCTAAAAAGTGGAATGAAACCCAAAGCCTATCAGTTGAAGAATGGATAAGTAAAATGAGGTATATTTATATAATGGAGCCCTATTTCACAATAAAAAGAAAGACCAATACAAGCAACAACTTAGACAAACCTTGAAAAAATTATGGTAACTAAAAGAAGCTAACCAAAAGAAGGCCATGTATTATATGATTCCTTATATATGAGATATTTAGACTAGGGAAATCTATGGAGACAGAATGTAGATTCACAGTTGACCAGAGTTGGAGAGTGGGAGAGGGAGGGTGAGAGAGGGTGGGAATGCTGATTGCTAATAAGTGCATAGTTTCTTTTAAGAGAGAAAAAAATGTATGCTTAAATTAGATTGTGGTAATGGTTGCATAATTATTTGAGCATACTAAAAATATTGAATTGTACATTTTGAATGGGTGAATTGTATGGTCTGTAAATTATTTATCAATAAAGCTATTAAAATTGAATTAAATACACAAAGAAATCACTAATATGCACCCAAGTAACATTTTAAAGAATTGTTTTTACTTAAAACATTTCATTTTGAAAGTGTTTCTAGACTAATTCTATTTTCATTTCCAAAGCTCAACTTTATCACTTTTATAATTTCCTTTGTTTTATATAAATATCTATTTCTTAACTAGTTTATCAGGCAGTTTTTAAACCTGGAGAACATAGAGAAAAGATTCTACCCTATTTACTTTTTTTTCTAATAAAAACACAGACTAAGGAAACTAATAGAATACCAGATTTATTTTATATTTAATGTGAAAACAGTGCACACATCTTTTTAAAATCTGCACTAACAACTCAAAGCCTATAACCTAGAGTTTCTTTTACAAGTTTTCTGTCTTTCTAATTTGAAAATGGAAAAAATGAAGTTTTGGATGTCTATGACTATGTACATATAACAGAGTGTTCATGTCTCTTAACAAGGTTATGTATCTACTTGTTGAAGAAGAGATGATACCAAGGACAGACAGATTTTTAGCTGTGGATGCCAGTTGGTCCATAGAAAATTTGTTCTCTTAGGAAGCAATGTCAATTTTACTTATTTATTATTTTTACTAATGTCATATATGTCCTTTGTTTCACCAAGTTTTTACTCCTACAATAAAATGAAAGTAAATGATAGGAAAATGGGACTACCTTTTTTTCAGAGTGTGTGATCTGTCAAATACGGAGTGAAGATGCTCAGTGTCACACTTAGCTTGTTTTAAATATCTTATATATACACTGCCAAAGTTAATTCAGCATCAATCAAAACGTAGAGGACAGGTTTGGGGTTCTGTTAATGGTACAAATTATTTTCCATAAGAAAATCCAGGTATTAATTTCTGTCAATATAAGTCACAGATCTTGATTAATCTAGGAGTTGATCAGAAGTAAGAGTGTTATATATTCTGAAATACACATTTGAAGACTAAAATGCAGAGAAATTGGAAAGACAAAATTAAGATAAGCTTATCAAACAGAGAATGCCTGAATAAATTTTTTTTAAAAAGATAATACTTTTTTAAAAACATAAAAAGATATACCATATCAATGGAAACTTGTGACATCTCAGAATAATAGGATGTGCTCTTTATTCCCAGACATAGTTGGTTATGTTAACAATTTCAATCTTTATTTTCTTTCATATGGTTGAATGTTTGAATAATTTTTAAAAGCATCTTTGTATGTTGCTAATTCTTAAACTTCTCATGTCCAATCTAAATATTTATTCTTTCTCATTCAAAAATGTTTTGCTAATTTATTTAACTACAAAGTTATTTATAATTTACTGTACAAATAAAAAACATTTTTATGGTTTCAAAAGGTACTCTTATGCTTTATTTCAGTTCCCCCAACAAAATCCCCAGATCTTGGGTAGAGCAAATATTGTAATATATAAATCACAAATGAAGGGAGTGAGGTTCAGAAAGCTTGAGTAAATTGTCTAAGTTATGTAGTTAGTAAGTAACATGATCAAGTATATCAGTCTTTTTGACCCTAAATTCAGATATTCTTTCTCTCTCTCTTTTAAAGATTTTATTTATTTTTAGAGAGAGGGGAAGGGAAGGAGAAAGAGAGGGAGAGAAACATCAATGTGTGGTTGCCTCTAGTGCCCCCTACTTGGGGCCTGACCTGAAACCAAAGCATGTGCCCTGACTGGAAATTGAACTGGTGACCCTTTGGTTTGCAGGCCAGCACTTAATCCACTGAGCCACACCAGCCAGGGCCATATGTTCTTTCTAAAAAAATAATTCTAATTTACTTGTTATGTAAAAGTATGTTTTTAATCTGAAGGATAATACATGCATTAGAAAGTATTTATACATTGTGAAAATTTATAGTGTTAAAAACGAGAAGCCTGAATTTTACATTCCAGTGCTAACTACTGTTAAATGTTTGCTGTCTAGTCCCCCATTTTCTTCCCTTAATGTATACACATTAGAAATTTAAGAAAATTGATTCATATAACTGTCTTGGTTCAGGCTATTATCACTAAACACCATAGATGATGTGGCTTAAACAATGGAAATTTATTTCTCACACGTCTGGAGGATGGGAGGAAGTCTTACATCAAGAAGCCAGTTGATTAGGTTTCTGAGGTCTCTTATGCCTTGTAGGCAGCCACCATCTCATTATGTCCTCACAAGACCTCTACTTTGGGTGTCCATGGGGAGAGAGAGGAAGGGGAATGAGAAACAGACAGCAAGCCCTCTGGTATCTTTTCATAAGGGCATAATCCCATCATGAGGGCCTGAACCTCTTGACCTCATTTAACCTTAATTAGCTCCCAAAGGCTACATCTGTACCATCAGGGTTAAGCTTTCAACATCTGACTTTTGAAGGGGGGCAGCAAACATTCAGTTTGTAACAATAACACATATTTTCCTGCAAACTATTTTTATAAACTATATTTCTAAAGTTCTCCATGAGTATATAAATATGTTACATTATTAATTGAATGGCTATATATTACTCTACTACATGGATGCAATAAAACATAATTTGTCTACTTGTGGTCACATACTAAACCTGACAAGCTCGGGAGAGGCCTACATGGTGGACCTTACAAAATCAGAGACAAAAAATAACCACATAGGATGGTCTGAAATTAAAACTTTCTAATTAAAACCTCTTCGTGGCCTGTATTCATGTCCTAGTGCGGTATTTTCCCCAAAGGTCAATCTCTTTCTTATTGAGCCTGACAAGATAAAGACATCTGTTGTCTCCAGAGACTTCAGGCCAAGACAAAGACGTAGGTGGACACTCTGTGCCTCCTCGCACAACCAAAATTAAGGACAACAAAGATTTAGAAACAAGGAAACAACCAGAACTCACATAAAATTGAATTGTATGGAAGTCCAACAACCATTCATCCAGACCTGTAAGTGGGGCGGAGTAGCGACAGGAAACAGTGGAGGTTAGCGGACCTGGGTGCACAGGCAGCTGTGGCAGGCAGATCCTAGGCTTGCAAGCAGCAGCTAGAAGACCCTAGGCACACAGGCAGCAGCTAGTGGACCCCGGGCATGGGGTGCCAACGGGCAGACCCAGTGAGGCCGTTCAAGGCAGCTGGCTGACCAGACGGACCCACATTCATGAGCAGATAATTCAGGGGAAGGGGAAGCAATGGAAGGGACTGGAATCCAAGAGAGTGGAGCAGGCGCCATTGTTCCCTCTCAGACCCCACCATCACATACAGCATCACTACCCAGCAACAGGGCTGCCCCACCCTGGGGAACACCTAAGGCTCCACCCTTCACTGTATAACAGTTGCGACCAGACCAAAAACAGGGAAAAAAAACAAAAACAAAAACAAAAATGGCTCAAGCCGGAGAACAAATGAAATCCCCAAAGCCAATTCTTCTAAGCGACGAAGAGATAGCCAACCTATCAGATGCACAGTTCAAAGCACTGGTGATCAAGTTGCTCACAGAATTGGTTGATTTTGGTCACAAATTAGATGAACAAATGAAGGCTGCAATAAGTGAAATGAAGGAAAATGCACAGAGAACCAATAGTGATGGGAGGAAAACTGGAACTCAAATCAATGAAGTGGACCAGAAGGGAGAAAGAAACAACCAAACAGAAAACAAGGAAGAAACAAGAATTCAAAAAAATGAGGAGAGGCTTAGGAATCTCCAGGACATCTTTAAACATTCCAACATCTGAATTATTGGGGTACCAGAAGGAGAAGAGGAAGAGCAATAAGTGGAACACTTATTTGAACAAATAATAAAGGAGAACTTCACCAATCTGGCAAAGAAAATAGACTTCCAGGAAGTCCAGGAAGCTCAGAGAGTCCTACAGAAGTTGGACCCGCGGAGGAACACACCAAGGCAAATCATAATTGCATTAACCAAGATTAAAATGAAGGAGAGAATCCTAGAAGCAGCAAGAGATAAGGGGACAGTCACTTAAAAAGGAGTTCCCATAAGACTGTCAGCCAATTTCTCAAAAGAGACCTTCCAGGCAAGAAGGGGCTGGAAAAAAAAGAGGTATTCCAAGTCATGAAAGGCAAGGACCTACATCCAAGATTGCTCTATCCAGCAAAACTTTCATTTAGAATGGAAGGGCAGATAAAGCGCTTCTCAGATAAGGTCAAGTTCAAGGAGTTCATCATCACCAACCCTTTATTATATGAAATGTTAAAGGGACTTACCTGAGAAAAAGAAGATAAAAAATATGAACAGTCAAAAGACAGCAAACTCACAGCTATTAACAACCACACCTAAAACAAAAGCAAAGTAAGCAAACAACTAGAACAGGAACAGAACCACAGAAATGGAGATCATATGGAGGGTTAGCAACAGGGGAGTGGGAGGAGGAGAGAGGGGAAGAGGTACAGAGAATAAGTAGCATAGACAGTAGGTAGAAAATAGACACAGGGAGGGCAGGAATAGTGTGGGAAATGTAGAAGCTAAAGAACTTATGACACATGGACATAAACTAAAGGGGGGCAATGTGGGTGGGAGAGGGTGTGCAGGGTAGAGGTGAATTTTAGGGGAAAAATGGGACAACTGTAATAGCATAATCAATAAAATATATTTTAAAAAAGACATCTGTTGTCTTTTTGTATCTAGTATAATATACCTGATAACAGGCCTTTGAAATAACAAAGTAATTTCTTTTTTCCAGACCCCTCAAACCACAACCACCTCACCAGATGCCACAGATTCCCTCATTGTTATTGTTATTGTGTTAATTATTGACTATCAACTATCCTGTAACCTCTATGTAAAATAAGTATGTATCTAATCATTTTGTTTTTTATCCAATCCCAGAGGTTTCCCACTTTGCTTTCTCCTACCTCCCTAATCTATCACCAATGAATTTCATAAAACCCCCTTACATCTTCTGCTTTGATTTTGATGTATAAAATAAGTAGTAAAACTGCCATTTCCAGAACATTTTCTCAATCCGTTGAGATTTTGTTTCCTAGTGATTGTTACTGGTTTGGCTCAAATAAATTCATAAAAATCCTTATAGGTTTCGACATTTCCTACAAACATATTGTGGTACTACAAAAATAAATATTCTTATATGTAGTACTGTGTGCTTGAGTCACCAGTATATACATGTATATAAAACTATAGTTGCAATTATGTATATTTATTAATTTAAATAGTATTGCTATTAATATTTGTTCCTTGAGAAAAATTCTATGATGGAATGATAACCTTGGGCTTAAATAAATTAATAGCATAGAGAAGTTTCACATCTATTATCCTATTTGATTTTTCCAAACACTCACAAACAGAGTAAACACATTTAACCATATTTTTACACATTAGGAAGTCACTATATGGAGAATTAGACATTACTCATCTATATTCACATTCAAATAAGTACCAGAATTAGAATTTAAGCCCAGGTCTGTAGGAATTGGTGGTTAAAATTCTTTTTTCTCTTATGCGCTCACAGAAACAAGAAGGGACCATGTGAGAAGTATGTCCTGTTTGCTTTGAACACAGAGCTCTCTTGCTTCCTGGGTTCTCTGTAGGCTTCTTCTGTATCCGTTTGTCCAGTCACATATTTTTCTCTATGTAGTGTTGTTCTCCAGATGCACTTCTGATGAGGGAACTCAAGAGTTTGAAAATTTTAGTTTTAAGTAATAGTTAATAAGCTTAGTAATTAGTGCATCTAAAAAGCTATTGTTCCAGAACTGAAGGTATGACCCACAATGACTGCAGGTGACTACAAGTAATTTGACCTTTGTGCCCCAGGGGGTGTCTACAAGCAATCAAGGTGGTATCTGAGCCACTGCGTTCCAGGGAGAAACATCCCACAAGGACACAGATAAAGAATCACCAGTCAACAAATGAAAGAATGCTAGACAGTAGCTTTTATCTGATTAATCTTTTCCTGAATTCCAAACCAGTTACTACACTTTCTTTCCTCCATATAAAAAGGTTGGCTTGAAATGAAATATAAAATGGTCTTTTAGGGTACATAGTCTGCCAACTTATCAGATCATCAGCCATCTGAGTAAAGCGCTCATAAAAATTCAATCCCTGTCTCTACTTATTGGTTCTGGTGGTGACAGGCAGAAGGAATGCCAAACTTTTGGGTTTAATTTTAAATTCAGATGTAGCAACTTCCCAATTGTGTGTCCATTTTATTGCACTTCACAGTCTAGACCAGGGGTGCCAAACTCATTTTCACTGGGGGCCACATCAGCCTCACAGTTGCCTTCAAAGGGCTGAATGCAATTTCAACTCTTTAACAGTTAAGGAGTAGTTAACATTTATACAGTCCTAAAAGTCTTTTGGCCCTTTGAAGGTAACTGTGAAGCTGATGTGGCCCGTGGCGAACATGAGTTTGACACGCCTAGTCTAGGCTGTGCCTTCGCATGCAGCAAAACAAGAGACTTGGAGAATAAGAAATTCCAGTAGAAAACATAGAAGACTCATATCCCAGTCCTGCTGTATACATATGGTTTCTCCAAAATTTAATGATGTTCAGGTTATAGAAAAGAGTAGAGATAAATATGTGTGTTAAATATTTGTACATCATAACCTTTGGTCAATGGAAGATATATAAGAATACCTCCTTGTGAGTATGCTGCTAGTTCTTTTGATTTTTTCGTTATTGTTGTTTTATCTACTGATATATCATCTTTGTTTATAGCTGTCTACTTTACAAAATTAAACATTCTAAAAACACAAACAAACAACAACAAAAAAAAACCCTCACTTTAATGAGTAGAAATTCAATTATTATGGCCTGGAAAAAAACAAGCATGACAAGCATTACACTCATAATTTGTGTCACTCAAAGACACCAAAAGTTTCATCAAGGAAATAACCAAGACAAATTTTGTACCTAAAACATTGTATTAATTAATATGGGCAAAATGAGTAAGAATCACCAAAAATATATAGTTGATATGCATTAATCAGCAAATATCAGAATTTCAAAAATGGGATTTGGAGATAAAGTACATAACTTATATTGTGTACCTTACAAATCATTAAATATACCCCTCCTCCCACCAAGCTTTCTCACAATCTCCAATATTTTTTTACTTTCTCATAGTGACTGAATTTTCATCAATTGAATATTTATTAAGATTGAAGTGTTGTATTTTAAAATACAAATTTTTCTCAAAGGATTTGGAAGTAGGTGTGGACTGTCAACTATTCATACTTTTGGTATCAATTAGTATAATTTAATTGCTTTCCTTTTAGATCTGACTGACATCTGATTCAGCATAGGACAGCCAGTCTGAGTGGAGAGAAAAGGCTTAGCACGGAGTACTTTAAAAGCAGCAGAGAAGACGGCCGTCTATGGATTCTTGGTGAAGTAGAAGGCTTTGGAGAGCCGGAGGAGCCCAGGAGCCAGGAAGAGGAAGGTTTCCTAATCTGCCTGGGCTAGTGACAAAGCCAGACCCTGTCCTCACTGATGTCTCTCCAGGGGACTGGTCCTCGAAGGACAAGAAATGTGTAAAATAAGCATCTTCATCTGACATCTTTTGACTTTTGTAGAACAATATTAAAGTTTCCCAATTACCAGCTCATAGATCTACGCATCTCCAGTTTCTGACATCCCATTCCAGGCCCTTCACTATGGCATGAGATTCTTCCCCTGTGAGTCACTCTACTGGTTCCCTTATTGTCTTTCTGATTTCTACTCTCTCACATTTGGACAGGCTAATGCAGGCACTAAGAGCTCACACAGACTCATCACCCTACCATCTCGAGGCTGTTTGTCTTATCATTCTTAACTACTAAACTCAAAACAAAGTGCTAAATATGGAATTCAAACATTACTGAGCAAGTCTCTTCTTTTCTTTCTCCAAAAAAGGACATCACACCAGTATGAAGACCAAACACACTTTAACTTTAAAAGGCCAGATCTTAATAAAATTGTTCAGCTATCTAATTTACAGTTAAATATTCTGGTTCTTGAAGATTACTCTTGGGTTCCAAAGCATATTCACAAAGAAATATTCCCAAACTGAGTTTATCTTGACATGGACAATCTTGTAAACATACTTCACCTTATAATAAGATGGAAATGTTTTTCTTTCTACCTAGCAGAAACAAACAATTCATGTTTGCCAACCTCTCAAATACAGACAGATAAGTGCATTCAGATGCTGTGGACAGGTTTCTTCTTTTGTGGAATTATTAATTTCTGCTATAAAGAATTTTTTTATTGCCATACTAAGCTTACGCCATTGTCTTTGTGGATCTACACCAGAGCATTGTCTGGGCCTCACACTTCTTGATAGAATTCAGATTAATATATTGATACAGTTTAGTTCTTTTGTCTTGATTTATGACATTTCAACTGCTTTTAGCACTTTTCATTTTATTATCCAGTTGTCTAATTATTGTTAACATTTTCTTTTAGTTTTTCTTCATCATGTTTATTGTCGTGTTTTTTATATTGTAATCTACACTCAATATTTTTATTTCTTAATTCTTACTCTCATTCTACAGTCCTCCCTATTTACATGGTTATAACATTTTATGAGATATTTTACATAGGCTTTTACATGTTATAATCTATCTTTTAACATTTTTTGTTTATATTGTTTATATTGTTTAGCATTTTTCTTTCATATTGTATCTAATCTTAGCTCTATTTTTTACAATTAAATTATATTTTCTGATTTATAATTCTTTTGTTTTTGAAATCACATATCACTTCTTTAAATACTCTTACAGATTGGTACCTATTTTTTCTCAGTTTTGATCCCTTAACTGTCTGTTTTCCATTTATTAATTTACTCAATTTTTTCATATTTTTTCTTTTTTAATACTTTCATAAATTGTTTAATGATAGTCACAATAATTATGGCCATGGATTAGGTATATGGATAAAGTCAACACCACAAGCCAGGGAATTAGGAAGCTTCTGACTCAGCTACCTATGCAGCTCCAGCTCTAACTCTCTCAATGGATATCCTAAAGGAGGCTATTCCACACATCCTTATGTATACCCAGCCCCTAAAAATAAAAGGTTATTTCTCATAGAGGAAATTATTCCCTTGATATAGATGCTATTCTTAAAAAATTATTGGATGTTGTACACCTAGTTCTTTAAATGATGAGCTTGTGTTTATTAGTATTTGCTTTTTTTTTGGTGCCTGCTGTGTGACATACAAGAATATTAGGCTTGGAGAAAATGTGGTAACTGTCTGTTTTGACTAAGAAACTGATGCCTAAATAATGAGGGGCCAGGTGGTACTAATGCTCCCAGTAGACATTCATGGCAGGCAGCAGAGGAAACTGCTACATTTCAATACTTTCTTTATGCTAATGTATTTATTAGCAGTTTGGTCCTCCTCCCTTTTCCCTAGGACCATGGAGAATTTGCTTGGTGTATCACCCCTGCCCCTACCCCCATTCATTTTGCTGGTCTGGAAGAAGTTGGATAGACAGAAGGTTATTCTGAAGGTTTCCATGGGTCATTGGTAAACCTATTCAGTGGCTCCTATCAATTTTCAAAAACTGTTAGTGGGCCTGGCCCCACTGAGATAGATGCTAAGAAAAGAGGAGACATATTTGATTTGTTACGAGTATTCCTTGGCATGTGGAGAGACAGATGGCCCTCTCTCTTTTTTTCTTTTTCTTTTTAAGCATTTTTCCCCTAGAAGTAGAATAAGAGAAAGGCATTTCCGAAATTGAAATTATGGTTACTCTCAGAGAATTCATGCAAGCTGATCAAGGATGCAAGACTGGAAAGCATAAATGAAGAAGCTCTTTTCTTGGTAAATTCTTTTTCTCTGTCTGAAGTAAGAACTGTTTCTATAAGGGTAAAATTGTTTAAAACCATCTACAAAAAGAGAACAAAGAGAGAAAACTGACATTGTATTTCCAGAATTATCCAGGGGTGCCTAGACCCCTAGACACATGTTCTATGTGGTAGGTGTATCAATATAAATATCTATGGTGAAAGTGTAGCATTGGGTACCTCGGTTTAATGAAGCATTAAGACCATCCCAAGGAAACTCTGTGTTTTCATTATTTGCATGCCTATGGTCAATTTCATCACATGTGAAGTATGTACCTTATACTGTGAGGTTTAAATAATAAAATGTAACCATGACTCCTAGAACATAGTAAGTGCTAGGTAATAATGTGATATTTTTAGTATAATTATACATTATCAAATAAGAATCTATAACTACCATAACAAATATTACAAGATTCTTACAGACACATGGTAGAAACACATGTAATAAGCATAGTATTTTAGAGACTTTGTTAAATACAGTAGTAAGATTATGAAAAATATTTTTGTCCTATAATGTAAGAAAATACTCTGATTGTTGTCTGTGGCTATTGCCTAGTGAAGTAAAATTCATAATTATCAACTTGTTCAATGTGCCAGCAGATCTTCCATCAAAACACTAATTATAAAGTGCTGTATTAATTAGCTTGCACAGGGTTTAGTTTCTGGTGAAAGCTGTCTTTCTGTTTTGCAGATAGCTGTTTTCTTCTGTGTCTTTGTGTCTTCATACAACGAAGAGAGAGAGAGAGAGAAATTTCTTCTTCCTTTTATAAGGCCATAGTCCTACAACCTCATTTAATGTTAAGTACTTCCTAAAGATCCTATCTGCAGATACTGTCATATTAGAAATTAGGGCTTCAACATATGAATTTTGCAGGGACATGATCAATCCATAGTAGCTGCACTGTGCAATTAGAGAATTGAAATTTTATTTTGAAAAATAGGCAGCATGACTTCAGAGTACTGTGGTGAGCAGAAATCTAGGAATAATGCACATGGCATGTTCTTTTCTTTAATGAGAATAGTTAGGTGGTGGGTAGTTAGACAGACATGAGCAGAGCAAGGACGATGGGCCAGGCACAGAAGGTACAGAGGGTGGAAAGCCCTGGGTGCCGAGCAATGGGCAAAACTGGGAAACAAGCACCTGACCCCCCAGGGTAACCTTTCCTCCCCTAACATATCGCCGATTATGTGATTTAGAACCCCTGCCCTTTCATATCACTGGTCATGTGGTTTGGACCCTCCCCTGACCTGTCCTCCACTGCCATGTCACTAGTCTTGTGGTAGAACTCGTTGGAAGAAGAACAAGGGGCCGACAAGTAGCCTCGGGTGGACTCCTTTCCAAGGCCTTGCATAACCACTTGCTTAAGCATTAACCCCAGGGCATGACATATAGACCTCTGTTATGTTTCAACTCCAGGCCCAGCAAAGCAGAAAAACCAAATGAAGTGATGCCCTGGCTGCCTCAGGACCAGCTGCATTGACTAATGACCTCCTGCCCTGATGCCAACCAATCAATGAAGACCATGACCCTGAAAGGACACACTTGGAAAGCTGATGAATATTCTATTGGGGTCCTCCCCTGGGAACTCCGATAAATATCCTCAAGATGGAGAACCCAGAGTGACTCTGTCTAGGGAGCATCGCCCTGCCTTTTCCCACTCCTTGTCCTCCAGGTATGTTTTCCTTGCCTCTTTCTTTTTTCTAAGTTCCAAGGGCCCTTCTTTTGCCTCTGTAACCTATTTCCTAAGCCTATTTCTTCTACAGCTCACTTCCTTTACTTCTGAGACTTCCTACATAAACTTTCTGTGATATTTTGAATCTTGGCTCTGAATTCTTACCAAGCTAGAACTCAAGTACCGAGATTGCTGAATCAAGGTCCTGTCTGACTCCACCAGTCTAACACCTGGTGCCATTCTAACCTCCAACAGTTAAACACTTATATTAGGGTGAGAAAATATTCATTCACATTGACCTAGAAATTTATTTCCAAACTATGAGAGAAGGAATAGATTGGAAGAAGGGAGTTATCTGTTATGTTGGGAGGTTTACTATCATGGATCTACCTAAAACATTTATAAGAGAAATTTCTTCATTGTTTAAAAACTGCAATAAATCCATTTTGTTTACAAACACTATTCAAAGACAGGCAACCAGGAAGATGAGTTAAATATGTTACATCTTAGAAGGATGATGCTAATTGAAAGGGTAAAGCCTGAGCCGTTTGCTATTGTGGCACCATTTGCTGTGGTGGTGAGCAGGCCTGTGACCTTGTTAAACATAACTGCCATTTTTACTCTTCTGAGCTTGTCCCCAAGACTGGAAGTTACTAGAAAGCAAGAAGAGAACTAACCACCCACTACAGCCACAGGCAGAAAATAACAATGGAACAAATAATGCCCCGGACAGCCCAAGGGCCATACAATAGCAACCCTTCACCCTTTTTAATCCAATTATAACCCAATAAAAGCTCAAAGCTCCCACCCCGCAATGCTGGTGTATCTCTCCACACCATGCCCCTCTCCTTTCTTGGAGAGTGAATAAAAACTTTACTCTCTATACTTTCTTCTATTTGTGAATTCTTTCACAGCCCAGATTACCTACCATCCTAACACTAATCCTTTATAAAGTTATTTTATCTCCATTTTATTTGGGGTCTTTATGCTTTAAATAAGATGTGCTCATTGAAGTTAGATTTCACTTGGTTGCTAAACCTGCAAAAGTCATTCTAAATTCCATATATATTTTATTGTTATTGATCAATATTAATCACCACAAGGTAACTGCTGGTGTGGTAATCCTTATTTATCAACAAAAAGGCCAGTGTGGTTTACTCACCTATAATGACATCATTTCACATGCATGGAACAATCTATCAAGTCACAAAATTTAGTAGATAGTCAATTTCAGATGTTATATAAGTAAATGTACATTACATATATTAAACATGCATAAATTATGTGGACAAAAAGTAGACAGAAGACTCTTTACAAGAAATATAGGCATGCCCAGTATTATTATCTATGAAAGAGAGAATTTTGTATGGACACATGCTAGAAAGGATTTACTAATAACAAGTCAAATAGAATTAGAAAGCTATTATGTTCATGTTATCTTTAAATTCTGAGATTTCTAAGGTTCCATATAGTAAGAACCAGCATTTCACAGGATGAGAGGTCAGCTGTTACTACACGTAAGAAATGACAACTTTAGATCAGCTATATAGAGTATCAAAATGAAGCATCAATCACATAACAAATACCTCCTTCAGGACTGAAAAATAGTGCTGGGGTTTGATCTTTTATCTGACCCTCTTTAGAATGTTATAAAAATTAATTCAATAACTGATTATTTTGTTTTTTACTTTCACATATACTGATAAAAAAACATAAAAGAGCACATCTTTCTAGGACCTTTGTTTATAGTATTATTGCATGATTTATGTTTTTCCTTCACATAGTCTTACTTTAATCATACTATATTAGAACTTGCTCTTCTTTGTTTAAGCATTTGGAAAACAGTTTATAAAATAATAATTCATCTTAAGGAACTTAAGTAATGACTGAGGTCATAATTGTTTATGAAATTTTATAGATTGGTCTGCATCTTACTTCTATGCATCAAAGGGTGGTTGGCCAAAGAGTAATGCAACAGAATTTTGTTCTGGGTGTTATTTTTGGTTAAACAGAAATAGCTACCTTTAAAAAATCTTAAAAACTCAATACTTTAGAATATAATACTTAGCTTTTTCTTAAGTGGAAAATAAGCAAAATTGATTATTAGTTAGATCTCTTGATTTAGAAACAGTTTTTGGTGACTTGAAAAATAATTTGCTGACCTACAAATGTCTAGTGCAATTGGATCTTTACATATTAAAAACAAAGAGAACTAAATACCTCACCAGTTTTTCTGGAAGTGAGTAAAATATTCCTGAGTCAGTCCTATGGCCCAGCTTGAACTAATAATGGACACTTAGGATTATCTGACTAAGAAGCTCATTTGGGACTGAGACAAGCATTTCCTAATTCTAGTCTCTTGGGCCATCATTCAAATATATTATTATTCAAATAGCTAATGAGACAGGAAGAGCTCCACCGGTAATTGACTTGTATTCTCTGGGGAAGTCAGCTCTGAGAGTAGATCTACATAAATTCCCCAAGTGTACTGTAGACAGAAAGTATTGTAATTAATTTACTAGTCAGGCCCAAAGCATTATGAGTGAAAGAATTGCCCAATTTCTCCTTTACCAACTGCTAGATTCCAACCTCTCTAGGAAAAAAATATAAGCCTACTTGCACATATTCTAAAATAGATACAGATGTGATTTGAAACATGGGATATGTAACATATAACATATATTCTCTACTTTTCCAAAGAATGTGATAAAATGAAAATGAAAGCACCTATATATGGTACAGTGCAGTTCTGGGTGTCACAGAAATCCAATTATGTTAAATATTGTAATATTTATATTAACAACAACTGTCATTACTACTACTATACTATATATATGCTCTGTATAACAAAAATTAATTTAGAGATTTTTAAAAACTTAATTGTAATATTTTAGTTAGATATGACTAAAATTATTTCTTCCCAAATTCCTGTAAAATAAAAATAAAATTTTATATATGTGTGTATATGTATACACACATATATAAAATACACACACATATGTGTATATATTAATATATAAATATATTAATATATACACATATGTGTGTGTATATGTGTATATGTATCTATCTTATCCCCACAGTCACAAAAAAGGAAAGAAAAGGACACAATACAGATGAGAAATTTCCACACAATCTGGAAGATTGAAAGCATACAGATGAGTGATAACTGACTTTAGATTTGAGAAAAAAAACTAAAACCTGGGGAATGTTCTGGTAAAAAAAAAAAAAGGCCTAATTTCTTCACAGAACTTGGCAGTTCAAAGTATTTTAAAAAATAATGCGAGATATAGAGAAGATACAGGAAGGAATTGGAGAGTATCATGCTAAGCGAAATAAGCCAGGCAGTGAAAGACAAATACCATATGATCTCACCTTTAACAGGAAGCTAATCAACAAAACAAAGAAACAAGCATAATATAAACAAAGACACTGAATTTGAGAACAGTCTGACAGTGTCCAAAGTGGGAGGGGAGGGAATTTCGGGGGAAAAGGGGAACGGTTTAGAGCAACAAGTATAAAGGACTCATGGACAAAAACTATGGGGGGTGGAAATGGGAGGAAGGTGGGGAGGGCTGGGGTGGTGGGCTGGGGCGGGGTAAAAGACAGAAAACTGTACAATATCAACAATTAAAAGATACTGATTTAAAAAATAAATAAATAAAAATAAACAATAGAAAAACAAAAAAAAAAACAAAACAAAAAAAAAATAAAAAATAAAAAATAAAAAGCCTGATCAAAGGCAAGTAGGCATGGGAAAAAAAAAAAAAAAGAAAGTACACATTAATTGCATTTAGTCTCTAGATCTGGTCCTCAAATGACTATAGTCTTCCACTGATCCCAAAAGAGCATAAGGTTCTATTGTTTGGAGTAATTGAATCTGATAGTTTGCAAACCAGGAGGGGAAAAAGCTAAGATTAGGAGAATTAATTAAATGGTGAAACGCTTAAGGCCCTGTTTCCACACCATTTCTAGGATGAGCTTTAACAAATTGGACACTGCCTGAACATCTTCTACAGGCAGGAAATTATAGCTTCTTTAGGAAAATGGGATGTCCCCAGACAACATAATATGTAACTATTGGGATTAGTTAGCCCAAATAAAAATACTATTTTCTGAAACCCAAACGTCAGCAAATACTATGAACATACAGATCCAAATTCACTCACAAATGAGGAGATGGCCAAGGATCACCAAAAATTTGAAGACGTCCAACATAAAAAAAAAGTCAAACTAAACATGCAGAAGAAAAGGAACTAGAGAAGCCAGAGATAATATAAAAACTCTAAAAGTAGTAACCTCAGTGTAGGAAAATAGAATATTGCATGCATACAAAAATAAAATATAACAAAAATGCAGCAAAGAACAAGAAGAAAAGCTATTGCAAATTAGTACTAGGATATCAGATATGTTAAAATTGCAACAAAACATTTTACAAAATTTAAGGAACCCCCCCACCCCCACCCTTGCACACAGATAGGAAAGAACAACAAAAAGACAAAGTAACATCATGGGAGAAAATAGGAAGGAAAATTAGAGGATCAACCTAGGTGGGCCAACACGGAATTAATAGTTTTGGAGAGAAGAGAGGGAATAAATTATTCTCCAGAATTGGAAGTCTTGTGTTCTGGTTATTACTGCTGCATAACAAAATATTTTAAAATTAAGCTGCTTTAAATAATCATTTAATCTGTGCATGGCTTCAGGGGACAGGAATTTGGACAGGGAACAGTGAGCATGGCTTGTCTATGCTCCACAACTTTTGGGCCCTTACCTGGGAACACTTGACAGCTAGGGGTGACTGAATGAATGATAGGGAGTTGGAGTCATTTTGGAGCCATTTTCACTCACATATCTGGCACTTGATGCTGGCTTGCAGCTGACCTCATCTGAATCCATGTGAACTATGTCTGGTTTCTCCATGTGACCTGGCCTTCCGCATAGAATGAAAGTTACAAGGTAGTCAAACTTCTTAGTGCTTCAGCACACAATATGGAAGATGTATAACCTTTCATTACTAAGTATTGGAAGGTGACACATCATTTCAAATCCATCTATTGGTTTTAAATGAGAGTTAAATCTAGCCCATCTTTTAATTGGGTTGTTTGTCTTCCTAGAGTAGTGTGAATTCTTTATATATTTTGGAGATCAAACCCTTGTCTGAGATGTCATTGGCAAATATGTTTTCCCATATGATTGGTTCTCTTTACCATTTTAATGGTGTTTTCTTTAGCTGTGCAGAAGCTTTTTATTTTGATGAGATCTGTTTGTTTATTCTTTCTTTTATGTCCCTTGCTCTAGGGGATATATCAGCAAAAATATTGCTGTGTGGAATATCTGAGATTTTCCTGCCTATATTCTCCTATAGGACTTTTATGGTGCCATGACTTATATATGTCTTTTATCCATCTTGAATTTATTTTTGTGTAAGGTGTAAGTTGTTGATCAAGTTTCATTTTTTTGCATGTAGCTGTCCAGCTCTCCCAACACCATTTGTTGAAGAGGTTATTATTACTCCATTTTATGCTTCTGCTCCCTTTGTCAAATATTAATTGACTATAGAGACCTGGGTTTATTTCTGGGCTCTCTATTCTGTTCCATCAATCTATGTGTCTGTTCTTATGCCAGTACCAGGCTGTTTTGATTATGGTGGCCTTGTAATTCAGTTTGATATCAGGTATTGTGATCCTTCATACTTTGTTCTTCATTCTCAAAGTTGTTGCAGTTATTCACGTGAGAACAGCCATCATAAATAAATCAACAAACAAGTGTTGGAGAGGATGTGGAGAAAAGGGAACCCTAGTGCACTGTTGGTGGGATTGCAGACTGGTGCAGACACTATGGAAAACAGTATGGAATTTCCTCAGAAAACTCAAAATGGAACTGCCTTTTGACCTGGCAATTCCACTGTTAGGATTATATCCTAAGAACCCTGAAACACCAATCCAAAAGAACCTATGCATCCCCATGCTCATAGCAGCAAAATTTACAATAGCCAAGTATTGGAAGCAACCTAAGTGCCCATCAGTAAATGAATGGATCAAAAAACTATGGTACATTTACACAATGGAATTCTATGCAGCAGAAAGAATGAAGGAGCTCCTACCCTTTGTGACAACATAGATGGAACTGGAGAGCATTATCTTAAGTGAAATAAGTCAGGCAATGAAAGACAAATACCATATTATCTCATCTTTAACTGGAACTTAATCCACAAAACAAACAAGCGACTTCCGGCCAAGATGGAGGCATAGGTGGACACACTGTGCCTCCTCTCACAACCAAAATTAAGGGCAAGAAAAATTTAGAAACAAAAAAACAACCAGAACAGATAGAAAACTGAATTGTATGGAAGTCTGACAACGATTTACCCAGACCAGTAAGAGGGGTGGAGTTGGTGGACGGTGGAGAGGGATTGCAGCAGGAAAAAGCAGTGGCTAGTGGTCCTGGACACACAGGCTGTGGTTGGCACACCCCAGGCGCACAGGCGGCAGTTACCAGGAGCAGGGAGGCAATGAGCAGACCCAGTGAGGCATGGCACAAGGTGGCTGACCGTGGTCACACATTTACATGCAGATAAACCAGGCAAAAATGGGCAGCGAGACAAGACTGCACAACCCAGGGCCCCAGCGCCAGGAAATAAAGCCTAAAAGCACCGATTGAAAACACCTGTGGGGGTTGAGGTGCCAGGAGAGACTCCCAGCCTCACAGAGCGGACTGAAACCCGAGAGAGACCAGAGCAAGTGTCATTGTTCCCTCTCTGACCCTGATTCCACATACAGCGTGACAACTCACAACTCTGCAGACTGCGTTGCCCCGCCCTGGTAAACACCTAAGGCTCTGCCCCTCATACATAACAGACGGCACCAGACCAAAAGAAAAAAGAAAAAAAAATGGTTCAAACAAAAGAACAAATCAAACCATCAGAGCCAATACTTTTAAGCGATAAAGAGATAGCCAACCTATCAGATGCATAGTTCAAAGCACTGGTGATCAGGAGGCTCACAGAATTGGCTGATTTTGCTCACAAATTAGATGAACAAATGAAGGCTACAATAAGTGAAATGAAGGAAAATGCACAGGGAACCAATAGTGATGGGAGGAAACTGGGACTCACATCAATGGAGTGAACCGGAAAGAAGGAAGAAAAAAAGAAACAGAAAGGAATAAAGAAACAAGGATTCAAAAAAAACGAGGAGAAGCTTAGGAACCTCCAGGACATCATTAAATGTCCCAACATCTGAATTATAGAGGTACCAGAAGGAGAAGAGGAAGAGCAACAAGTAGAAAATTTATTTGAACAAATAGTAAAGGAAAACTTCCCCAATCTGGCTAAGGAAATAGACTTCCAGGAAGTCCAGGAAGCTCAGAGAGTACCAAAGAAGTTGGACCCAAGGAGGAACATACCCAGGCACATCATAATTACATTAGCCAAGATTCAAATGAAGAAGAGAATTCTAGAAGCAGCTAGAGATAAGGGGACAGTCACCTACAAAGGAGTTCCCATCAGACTGTCGGCTGATTTCTCAAAAGAGACCTTCCAGGCAAGAAGGAGCTGGAAAGAGGTATTCCAAGTCATGAAAGGCAAGGAACTACATCCAAGATTGTTCTATTCATCAAAGCTGTCGTTTAGAATGGAAGGGCAGATAAAGTGCTTCTCAGATAAGGTCAAGTTCAAGGAGTTCATCATCACCAACCCCTTATTATAGGAAATGTTAAAGGGACTTATCTAAGAAAAAGAAGATCAAAAATATGAACAGTCAAAAGACAGCAAACTCACAGTTATTAACAACCACACCTAAAACAAAAGCAAAGTAAGCAAACAACTAGAACAGGAACAGAACCACAGAAATGGAGAGCACATGGAGGGTTAGCAACAGGGGAGTGGGAGGAGGAAAGAGAGGGAAAAGGTACAGAGAATAAGTAGCATAGACGGTGGGTAGAAAATAGACAGGGGGAGGGCAGGAATAGTATGGGAAATGTAGAAGCTAAAGAACTTATGACACATGGACATGAACTAAAGGAGGGAAATGTGGGTGGCAGGGGGTGTGTATGGTGGAGGGGAATGAAGGGGGGAATGGGACAGCTGTTATAACATAATCAATAAAATATATTTTAAAAAAGCAGGAACAGGATGGAAGAAGGGTGAGAAAATAAATTGGTAAACATGGATAAATTAAACAATTACAAACTATATTTAAAAACAGAAAGAATGATTAATTTGAAGGATATATAAGCAGGGCAGAATTAAATTATTGGACAATAAACTGAAGCATGGGGGCACAAGATCAGAGTTTAAGTATTCTGAGTAGGTAGTAAGGACTATTAATTAGATTTAGACTTCATAAAGTATGGGTCTTAAAATTAAGCATAACAGCAAAAAGAATACAAATGTAAAGTATAACTTCTGAACCAGTAGCCGAGGAAAAGGATATTAAGAAAAAAAATCAAATTAACCAAAGGCAAGAATAAACAAGCAAAAAAGAGGATATTAACAGAATAGAAGTAAGCACCTATATATCAGTATTAAAAATAAATGTAAACATTAAATTCCCTATAAAAGTGATAATAAAATTGAAGTTACAAAAAAAAACAAGCAAGGAAAATATAATCAGAGACATTGAAATTAAGAACAAGCAGACAGTAATCAGAGGGGAGATAGGAGGGGGTAATGCGGGGAAATGGTGAATGGTTTTCAGGAACAACTATAAAGGACACACGGACAAAACCAAGGGAGGGTGGAATCAGGGGAAGGAGGTGAGGATGGCTGGGGTTGGGGGAAAAGGCAAAAATCTGTATTTGAATAACAATAAAATTTTTAAAAAAAGGACTAAATCTAGCCTATATTAAAGCAGATGAGATGTAGACCCCCAACATTCTATTGGACAAACGTCAAAGACTTACAGGTATCTTTTAAAAGTTCCACAGCCTGAATGTCAGAATAGAGGCATAGGAGTATAAAATTTCTTTTTAAAAAAAGATTTTATTTATTTATTTTTAGATAGAGGGGAAGGAGAGAAAGGGAGGAAGAGAAACATCAACGTGTGGTTGCCTCTTGCATGCTCCCTACTAGAGACCTGGCCCGCAACCCAGGCATGTGCCCTGATGGGGAATCAAACCTGTGACCCTTTGGTTCTCAGACCAGCACTCAATACACTGAGCCACACCAGCTAGGGCAGAAATATAAATTTTCTTACACCAAAGCATTGATAGTAAAATTTAAAAACATTTCAAATGAGTGCATTTTGCTAGAAGCTATCAGAAATGGAAAAACAACTAAATATAAAGGATAAAATATAAAAGTTTTGTAGGACTTCTAAAGTTTTACTAAAACCTAAGGTACTATATCATGCCTCCAAATTTCTACAGACTCAACGTTTGATAAAGAGGCCAAGAAAAATAATTGAACCAAGAGGTTCAATGGAAAAATAATCTTTCCAACAAATGGTGTGAAGATAACAAGATAGCCACAAGCAAAAGAATAAATATACATCTCTATCTCACACTAAATGTGAAAATTAACTCAAAATAGATCAAATACCTAAACAGTTTTTCTTACATCTTCTAAACTCTTAGAGGGAAGTGTAGGTATAAATCTTCGTGAGCTTGGATTAGGCAATGTTTTCTTAAATATGGCAACTAAAGCACAAGCACCCAAGTTTATAGTAAATTGTACTTTATCAAAATTAAAAACTCTTATTTATCACAAGAAACTATCACAAAAATGAAAGAACAAATATCAAAATAGAAGAAAATATTTGCAGATTATGTATCTGATGTAGATTTAGTATCTAGCACATATAAAGTGTTCTTACAACCCAACCATAAAACAAATAATTTTAAAAAATGAGTAAAGAATTGAATATATAGTTCCCCAAAGAGCTGATAAGCACATGAAAAGAAATGTTCCACACTGTTAGTATAACCTAGTAAACTGGGGCCCATGTCTTGATGTATGGACCCAACAAGCAGTGTTGGAGGAAACAGATTTTTATTTTCAGGGATGAAACCTCAGGGAGGCTGGGAGCTCTGTTCTCCCACAAGACCCAGCACTTCCCGGCTCCCCACTGGGCTATAAGCCAAAACAAGGCCAAATAATTCCCCATATTCTTACCTGTTCTTAAGCCAGCTGTGCAAACTGTTCTCCATCCCCTCTAAAGTGTGCACTTGTGGGTTTCAAAGTCACCATCCTCTTGCAGCAGCTTTCTTTTTCAGGATCTGGGGTATGTTGTCCTCAGCCTCCATGAAATAGTCCAGGGAAACATGTGCTGTGCTGCACTGGATCATGGTGAAGTCCAGGAGGGCAGAAGTCCCAAGAGAGTGGCCTCTCCGTTTGTCTCTCAGAGAAGAAGTCCACAGTCTCTGGTCACAGTTCAGCATTCCCGCCATCTCCTGATAACTGTGCTTGGTTAGGCAGGTTCTTGCACAGCTTCATCAGTTCTACCAGGTCCTGGCAAAGCTCCATCAGCTCTTTCCTTACACCCTTTTCTCCTTCACAGCTACTATTTCACTACAGACCACATGCCTGCTTCCTTACTACACCAAGCCACATGGCCGAATCCTCAGTGGAGCAGACATAGCTCCTCCATCGTTGCAGGCAGCATGGCCAAATCTCTCCTGGCTCACAGGTCCTTCCTCATGGCTACCTCCTCCTTCTCTTTCCTCATGACCAGGCTTCATGGCTGCCTCCTGCTACAGCCTGCATGGCTCCTGTCTCACTACAGACCTCGTGATGAACAAAATCCCCTTCTATTTCAGACTGCGCTTATTTTAAATGCTGACCCAGAACTTCCTGTGTAACTTTATGTCAGACCCTTCCTACAGTGGGCTTGTTTGCCAGTTGTCCTTATCTTTACCTTCATTTAGCTGCCATTGTTTGTCTGGGCAAGAGTGATTCAGTGATGCAGACGCCTCTGCATCCCCTGGCTAAGTCATGAGTCAGAATGCATCCTGAAAGTTATGTACACCTTTTACCTCGGGCAGTAGTGTAGCTATTTTCTTGCTTTTTCTTATGCAAGATATCTTAAATGCTGTATCATCTCCTTCCCCCATCCCCCAACCATGGGTTGTGGGGACTTTACGGACCCCTTGCTTTGTACCCCATTACATTAGTAATTATGAAAATGCAAATCAAAATCACAATGAGATACCACTTTACATCCACTAGTATGATTAGAATCAAACAACAGAAAATAAAAAACATCCACAAGGATTTGGAGAAATGTGAACCCCCATACACTGCTGGTAGGAATGCAAAATGGTGCAATCACTATGAAAAACAGCTCAGCAGTTTAGGGATTCCTCAAAAAGTTAAATCTAGATGTGCATGTGACCCAGTAATTCTACTCTTAGGTACATACCCAAGAGGACTGAAAATATGTGTTCATACGGATATTTGTATCTGAATTTTCATAGCAGCATTATTAATAATAGCCCCAAAGTAGAAACAACCCAAATTTCATCAACTGCTGAATAGGCAAACAAAACGCAATAAGATCCATACAATGAATTATTCTTATTTGACTATAAAAAGCAATGAAGTACTGATCCATGCTACAGCACGGATAAGCTTTGAAAACATTACGCTTAGTGAAAGAAGCCAGACACAAAAGGTTACATATTATATAATTTCATTTAAATGAAAGGCCTAGAATAGGTAAATTCATAGAGACAGAAAGTACATTAGTGGTTGCCAGAGGCTGGTGGGTAGGAGAGGTAATTGTTTAATAGGTATGGGATTTTTTTTTTGGTGGGGGGGGAAGAGGGGGGTCATTGAAAATGTCCTAGAATTAGATCATGGTGTTGGTTTCATCTTGTGATTGACTTAAAAACTAAAAACACCCCCAACTGTAAAGTTTAGATTGGTGAATTTTGTGACATATGAATTTTATCTCCCTAAGAATATGTACTTATATATTTTAAGACAAAATAAAAAGTCTAATGTGCATCTCTCTCATCTCATTAATTGCCTCAGGGGAATTATACTGGATTGCGGGAACTGAGGCAGGGCTATTGTGCAGTAAAAGCTTTTGAGTACTATGAATTTTAAAACTATTTGTGTACTTTTTAAACTTTCACTAAACTTTTACCATTATAGTCACTTTGGTCTTATGGTTTTAAAACTAAATGGTTTTTTGATATTTTTTACATAAACTTTTACATAGAATCCAAAATATTACTCATTTTGCAAAGAATATAATTTTACTTAATATGAGCAGTTAGAGAATAATCTCCACTCTGTGTTCTGTGTTAATTGTAACATTTCAATGATTCTAAAATTTAATTGTAAAGTACTTTCTTAACCATAAATTTTATTATTTTGTAGTTCCAATCTTATTTCCAAGTTCACATTGATTTACCATGCAGAGGACTGTTTGGTCCTCTTAACTGCTTGCACTCAGAATGCCTGAAAATACCTTCTACTTCCCACTGAAATGAGTAATAATCAGTTGTTTTTTTTTTCCAAGAAAGCAATCTAAAGCACAGCCAGGCAGCCTCTGGGAAGCTGAGCTAACTCATCCCCCTCCACGTGAAACTGAACTTTTGAACTGGGTTAAATCAAAGGGCTACATCCTAATACAGATCCTGGAACTGACTCTGCACCACTGAACTCTATACTAGAAAAAATTTTTCACCTAACAATAGACATAAGCAATTAATTTTGTATACTACAGTATAAGTCTGCTTGCTACTCCCAATTACAGCTCTTTCAAAGCACTTACATGATTTGCTTTTTGAAAGCCCTGTCCCCATTTTCTATCTTTATAAACTGTCTTTTTCTTTCTCCCTCAGAACACGGTTGGGGTTTCTACCCAAATCTATCTCCTGGGTTGCAATTCCTAAAAAAATTCCAAATAAAGTTTTGGTTTACTTTGCAGCTCTTTGTCAAAATTGATTGACAAGGCTATAATAAGAATATTACCATAATTCTAGGATTTCTTATAGAAACTAGGAAAAAGTATAATCTGTGAAATGTAGAACAAGCCTATTTTGGATTACTGTGCTTTGTTTTATCTGACGTAATGAATTATCAAGGAAAACACCTGTAGCTTTTAAGTGTATCCAAGGAATTTTTGGTATCACAAGGAAGCGTGTAAATCAAATAACTACAGAAACCCAACAGTGAAACTCAAAGTAACTGCTTTCCAGAGGACGGAGATGATCCATAAGATCCTTGTAGTTTTCATAAAGTGGAAAGTTTACTCTATTCATTGGGCTGCCTTACTTGTATTTGGTATTTAAACAGTTATACTACATTGTTAACTAAAAAACAATGATTTTACATTTAGTTACATCCTATTTACTACCTGATTGGGTTTGTCATTGTTATTGTTTGTTCTTTTGGGACAGATGAAATTTGGTTTAAGACCAAGATAACATGGATCTGGCTTACTTCTCATTTTAGCTCCCTCCTTACTGAGAACTCTCTTACAAAGAATCTCAGAATCCATCTGTTTAGCTACAGAGCCCTTGTGCCCAGCTTGAGACCAAAGGCATGCATTTAAATCCAGAACTTCCAGATAACACAAAAAATGATAGGAAAGGAAGAAAAAAATGATATACACCCACAGCAAAACTAATAACAGGAAATGGGGCTTCGGCAGATAACAATTTACAACAAAAATGAAAAATTCAGAAGGCAGAGAGAAGAATATTAACTGATGAAGTAGAGAGAAGGAAATCTCCACCTAAAACAGTCTAAGTAAGAGCTGCAACCGGATAGAGTCTATACGGTAAATCTAGGCTCCAGAGAAATTTGGAACTCGGAGACAGTAAGTTGAAAAAGAACCAGAGTAGGGGGTGCTGAGGCATTAAAAAAATGAGCTAACTGAAAGGAAGCCCCTTTCCTCCCACAATACCTCAGTACATTACCAACAGTTACATATTTAAGTCTAAATAAAAAATCATCAGGTATCTCAGTTTTTTTAAAAAAGTGTCTGGGAAGTACCAGGAAAGCTTATATGGAAGTTTCAACTTTATAGTTGAAAATCTCTTTTTCTGGCATTTAGGAAAAACCTGTCAAAATTTATGACTCTGTACCATTCACTTTGAAGTGAAGTTATGTGCTAGTAAACCCCAAGTATACCCTAGAGCTCCCAATCACACTTTCCATTGTTAAGTACAGACACACAACACAAGGGTCTTATGACATTTGAAGAAAGCTTTGATATGAAAGCACTGACAAATGGAAAACAAAGAAAAAAGTGATCATTAGGAAACTGATAATTCAAGAAGTAATGAAAAAATAAATGTTCTGGTTGATAGCCTTGAATGTGCATAAAATATTATACATTATAAAATATGAAAAAGATATGACAAAGAATAATAGCAAAACACACAAATATGTTTTGTAAAATACATATTTGTCAATTTTTTTAAAAAAATAGATAAAAACAGTAGCAAGGGAAATATCCCAGAACACAGAACAAAAAAGAAAATAGAAATAGAGGAAGCAGAGGACTAATCCAACAAAGCTGGTATTTAATTAATGGAAATTCAAAAAATAGGAAAGAAATTACCCAAGAAATAATACAAGAAAATCTTCTACAACTGAAGAGAGCCATGGGTCTTTACTAACAAAGGGTCCATAGCACTGAAAAAGTGTATAATGACCTTTGTCTAGGTATATAACTTACAAATTTTATAACATAAGGAACCAAGTCTTTATCCCATGTCTCTTCTTGTTTCTAAATATATTTTATTGATTTTACTATAATACTTGTCCAAATTTTTCCCCTTTTGCCCCCCCACCACCTGGTACCCCCATTCCCTCCAACAATCCCTCCCCTTAGTTCATGTTCCTGGGCCATACACATAAGTTCTTTGGCTACTCTATTCTCTGTACTGTTCTTAACATGTTCTTAACATCCTCCTATCTATTCCATACCTACAAATTTGTATTTCTTAAGCCCTGCACCTTTTCCACCATTCTCCCTCTTCTTCTTCCCAGTTGATAACTATCCAATTGATCTCCATATCTATGCTCCTGTTCTGGTTGTTTACTTAGTTTGTTTTTTAGATTCAGCTGTTGATAGTAGTGCATTTGTTGCCATTTTAATGTTCATAGTTTTCATCTTATTTTTCTTATATAGTTCCTTTTAACATTTCATATAATAATGACTTGGTGATGATGAACTCCTTTAGTAGTACTTTGCCTGGGAAGCCTTTCATCTATCGTTGTATTCTAAATGATAGCTTTGCTGAATAGAGTAATCTAGGTTGTGGGTCCTTGCTTTTCATCACTTTGAATATTTCTTGCTAGTCCCTTCCAGCATACAAAGCATCTTTTGAGAAATCAGCTGACAGTCTTATGGGAACTCCTTTGTAAGTAACTCTCTGCTTTTCTCTTGCTGTTTTTAAGATTCTCTCTTTATCTTTAAACTTTGACACTTTAATTATGATGTATTTTGGTGTGGTCACCTTTGGGTCCAACTTGTTTGGGACTCTCTGTGCTTCCTAGACTTGTATATCTCTGTTCTTCACCAAATTTGGAAAGTTTTCTTTCATTATTTTTTCAAATAAGTTTTCAATTTCTTGCTCATTTTCTTCTTCTTCTGGCACCCCTATGATTTGGATGTTGGTACATTTGAAGATGTCCCAGAGGCTCCATGGCCTATCCTCATTAAAAGAATTTTTAAAATTCTTTTTTCTTCTTGCTGTTCTGATTGAATGCTTTTTTCCCTCTCCTTATGTCCCAAATCATTATTTGAATCTCAGCTTCACCCCTCCACTGTTGGTTCCCTGTAGATTTTTCTTTATTTCACCTAATGCAACCTTCATTTCTGCCAGGGTCTTTTTTTATGCTGTTGCAATAACCAATGATTTCTTTGAACATCCTAATAACCAGTGTTTTGAACTCTAAATCTGATAGGATTTAGTTCTTTTCCTGGATTTTTGTTCTCTTCTTTCATTTGGGCCATGTTTCTTTGTCTCCTAAATTTGGCAGCATCCCTTTGTTTGTTTCTGTGCATTAGGTAGAGCTACTTTGATTCCCTATCTTAGTAGCATGGCTTATTGTAGAAAAAGCACCCCTCTAGATGAATGTGGCTTCTTTAAATCATTTGTTGTTGGACTTCCATATAGCTTGCTTTTCTGATGAATGTGGGTGGTGTTTGTTTTGTAATTTAGTTGTAATTGTTGCTATAGTTGTGCATAGAGGCAAAGCATTGTTTACCTATGTCTCCATCTTGGCCAGAAGTCTCTTCATCTGACATCAGTGAATTCGTAGAAAAGCAGATGGCTGTCCCAAAAAGTAGGAAGAGCACAATAATGGACAATCCAAGCAGATGTTTCTCAGAAACCAAAAGGCTGCCTCTAGGAAGCCTGTATCCAGCCTAAGTGAGGTGTTCTTTCCCCAAGGTCCATGGGCTCTCAAACTATCTTCTAACTGAAGATTTTCACTAATTTCTAGTTGAAATTCAGCACTTTCCTCTATTTCCTTGCATCCAGCACTGGTCCATGTGTGAAAACCTTAACACGAGCAGAGCCAATCTTTAAGAGAAACGACATTAGCACTTGAAGCGGGGTCCATCTCTTTCTTTCCCAAGATCTGTCTGCAGCCAGCGAGGTGGTCAAGGAGGCAGATACTCCCAAGTACCATGTCACAGCACAACTTTTGCTTTTTGATAGTACTGTCTTCAACTTTGTGCATTTTCTTAAAAACTGTTTTCCATATCATGAATAAAAGTTCCTTTTATGAGTTTCTAAACAAGATGCTGACCTCTGTTAGGATTCTGGTCTAGGACCTGTCCCTTGACACAACTCAGGTTATGTTGCAAGCATGTCACATGTCAGGTAGTCACTCCAGCTTACATCCTGTCTAAGTTATGAACATGGGCATCTGCAGATTGCCTATTAGTTGATTCTCCCCCTTGCTTCTTTTATGATGTCCAACCTCTCCCAATGACCTCTTTCTAAGAGAACCATAAATAAGTATTGTGGGGAAAGAGAAAAGATTTTTGTGTTTCTTGAGCTTTTCAAATGAATTTTGCTGAAACTTGGGATTCTTCACTAACAGCGGGGCTTGGGAGTTAATTGACAGCTATATAGGTGAAGAGTTAAAGGGATTTTGAGAATCCTCCCTGTTTATGCCTGAGCTGTGACCTTCATTGGAAAAGCAAACTATAGTGCTGTCTTCCAGGGAGGACTGGCCCTTTTCTCTAGGAGATTAGTACCTTTGGTCTTTACCTGTTCCCTCGAGAGAATTGGCCCTTCTCCCAGAGAAAACAGTTAGTCAAAATCACTCAAGGCCCTTGGTAGGTAGCCACTTTTGTCTAAAACATATTTAATCATAGCCTCCAAAGTGAGACTTTAGAATCTCACACGAAGGAGGGATGCTTCACTCAGACCTCTTTCCAGATGAACCCCAAATGCTGCTGTCTCCAGGATTCCCCAGCATCTGTGTTCTGATGTAAGTGATTTCCCATCTGGTAATGTATGCTCTTGATTCTTGTTTTTCTCTTTGATTTTGCTTAATAAAATACTTAACTATTCACCTTTGACTTGGGGTTTTTATTGTCTGCAAATATGAACCTCCACATTAAGTGGCCCCAATCTCATACGTGCCCCTTAACAGCACAATGGGTGGTGAGAGAACTCCAAAGGGACTGTCCTAACTCTAGAGGCACACATTTGTATTTCAAGAGAAAATGTAGCCTAGAAACTTGGATACATCTTCAGTCATAAAATCTATAAACACTGGGTTTTATGTGGCCCTTGGAGAGATATACTTACCTTATGAAAAATTTGAGTGAGGACGCAGGATACTTTTTATGCATCTTCAAGAAACAGAAATAAAAAACAAAAACAGTTTTTTGGAAGGTTAGGAAAAAGCAATTGCCTCTGTCTTCTGTACATAAGCAGAGAAAATCCTTTTCTTTTCTGTTTCTCTCCTATAATCCATATTTTGAAATGCTCATTTATGGGACATTTTGCCTAGCTTTCATCTCATTGCCCAGGGGTAAAATTCAGAGTGCTGGGAATTACACAATTATTATTTGATTTTAAGGGAATAATGATAAGCTATCTTTGATCCAGAAAACTTTATGTGTACATTAAGAATTAAACTAATAAAGATGAATATTTCAGACCCAGCTACCCTGCTCTAACTCATAACTGAATACCAGTCTGCACAACAACTCCAGAGGTCTAAAATCAAAACTCTCAAGTGTTAGTTTTAGAAGGATAGAAATAGGTATGCTTTCTCTATTTGTAATCTATGACGACTCCATACACATTTCATAATAGTGTAAGATAACCAACAAAGAAAGGTAATGCATTTTTTCTCACCAAAATGTACATAAAATTAACCAATTTGTAGTAATTTATTTATAAATAACATTGAATTAAACATAAAGCAATGGCTAAGGCTGGAAAATAACATTTCCAGCTGGATGTAAGGCATATTTAAGGCTAAAATAAGCTGTATATTTTTAAGTCATCTTATCTCACTACTTCTTCTCTGCCTCCCGAAGTAAAAATTAAAAAAAAAAAAAAAAAAAAAACTACTGTGGAAAAACAAAATACATCAAGTATTTTGTAGCTTGAACCAAGAAAAACAAGCTTTTGTATTCAAGGTGGGGGTGGTGATTAGTACTCAGAGTTTCTTTTTAATAAAATTTCATTGTAATTTTATTAAACTTTGCATTCCATTTGTGAATATGTATATGATGAAGTTCCCTCTAAGTCATTATTTTTTCACTTTTCAAAATTTTTTATTTTGGAAAATTTGAAATCTACAAACTAAATTAGAAGCATAGAATAGGAACACCCTTATATGCACCTAGACACACCAATTGTTAATATTTTGCCTCATTTTATCTCTTTCTGTCTCTCTCCCTTTCTGCCCATCTTTCTCCTCATTCCTATACAAACAATTTCCTGAACCATCCAGGAGTTATTTGCAGACATCTCTACACTTTGTCCCTGTGAGTCAGTACTTTATATCAGCCAACAGTTGGGTAGGCAAAAAAGTCCATATGGTTTCTTCCACAAAATAAAAGACACATCTTTTATTTTCACCAATAACTATATATATTTAGATATTTTGCGTGTGTCGGCTATCTTCTGTTATTGGCTTCTAATAGGTGAAGGCCAGGGGTGGCCATCTTCCAATGTGTAAGGCAGCCCCACAGCAAAGAATTATTTGGCCAAAATGTCAACAGTACCAAGAAACTTCACAAACCACTTTTGACACGTTTGACCAGTCACAGCATCTTCTCCATACACTGCACACATTTGTTTTTTGTATTTCAGTTGCATTTTTACCTTTCTTAAAATAATAAAGCATAATACACCAAAATGTTGCTTACTTTCTTCCATCTTCAATATTAAAATGGCTAAACAAAAATTCAGAAATTCGGGTTTTTTTTAATGCACACTGATATGATAGCTGTCACAATACAATACAACAAAATTGTTTTGAGTGAAGTTAAAGACAACTAAGCACTACTGGAACCATCATACGAAAAAAACTAAACAAACTTTTTTACCAACCCAAAAAATAGAATAGAAAAATTTGTGAATTGTTGGTGTCATTTTGAGCTTGATATTTTTTATTCCCTTTGGCCTGTGTTTACAGAGAACAAATAGAACTGATGTCTTTGAGTCAAGGCATTCAGCTTAGATATTTACATATTTGTCAGAGGTATACCTATACCAGAAAGAAAGTTGGGAGCAACACCATGTGTTCTAAAGGTTTTGATACAGAGGGATCTGGTGAGATTGCTTGGGATGGGGGAAAGACCCAGAGGCAGCATGGGAGAGTCCAGACCCTGGAGTGAATGATGGGTTCCAGGAAATGAAGCTTCTGTGTGGGGCATGAGAGACTTCTATACCCCTGGGTAAATGGTAAACAAACCAGCATACCAGTGTTGCATTGCCCTGAGCACACATTGCCCTGCCTTGGGCAAAGACACTACACACTCCTAGAAATCCTCCTACCCTCTTTCAGAACAGGGTGGCAAGGGGAGGGGCAGATCTATCAGTCTAGCTTATGAGATTGACTAGAAAGCGGGCACTTCCAGAGCACATGAAACTTTGGGGCTAAAGATTTAAACATAGGGCAGGCAGAGTCTTGTCCCTTCTGATTTCCCTTGCTTGACCATTCCAGGCCATATCCAGTCTCACATGTGGGGCCACACCCCAGGGTTGTGTGCCCTGGGGGCAGCCCATGCATGGGACACTGTAGCTCTGTGTCAAATGGAACATCCCAGATTGTGCCCTTCTCTACCTCTGAGACCAACACAGGATGCACAGGCCAGAGTGCTTGTTGGCCCCGGGAGCACAAGAGTCTCAGGCACCAGGCCCTGTGGACAAAGCCCCTGCATGGCTAGCTGAGGTGACTGGCAGTGGCCCCAGACCCTGGCATGGGATGCTGCAGTGAGGCGATGGCAGTACTGGCCCTGTAAGCATGCCCTCCAGGAAGAGAGTCTGAAGCCAGACTGCCACCAGGAAACAGCTAAGCCACCTGGGTGACCGTGTTGTAGCCACCTACATTTCTTAAAGGATGGTATTTTAAATGGAAGAAGGAATTCCAGGCACAGCTTTGAACTAATCTGGCAAAGAGTGGTGGGTTATTTTTCTTTGGGTTTTAGAGTGAATGGGCTCTGAGGCAGAAGCCTGTTGTTCTTCTAAAAATTGTGTAGCTTTTAAATAAAGTCTCCTTTCCTTTTTCACCCAACATCTGCCTCCAAAACTTGTGGGTAGTGGGCCGCAGGACCCTGCCTTTGTTTGATGACAGTTTCCTGAATCAATTTTTAATTTGGCATCACAACACTTGTACTTTCAGTCACATGGTCCCAAGAGCCTCGTTTCTCCAATTCAAAACAAAAAAAAAAAAAAAAAACAAAAAAAACAAAAAACAACTCTCTAGTCTCTTTGCCCTTTCACCACAGCTGTCCTGATAATCTCTCCCGAGAAATCTAACCATCTCCTTTCTCCACTACAATTCTTTGGTTGCCGGGGAGAATCAGCCTTATAGCTGTGCATCATTACAAATACAGGCATACCTCGGAGATATTGCATGTTCAGATCCAGACCCCTGTAATAAGGTGAGCATTGCAGTAAAGTGAGTTGTAATTCTTTTGCTGGTGGAGGGTCCTGCTTTTGATTTATACAAAATGCACCTTCTGTGAAGCACAGCAAAGTGCAATGAAATGAGGTATGTCTGTATGTGCTTTTCTTTTGAATAAGCCCATAATACATTCATAATTCTATCTTTTACTATAATCAACCCTAAATCCCTTTTCACAAAACAATTATTCACAATCTTGAGTACTACTTGCCAATTTGATTTTTTCTTACTTTAATTACCTTCATCATAGTTAATTTTATAAAATATTATTTTAAAAAATCTTTCCCTCTGCCTTCATACTTTCCTTTATATTCAGGTATCCTTCTGCTGCACCTTCAAATTTGAACGGGAGAGTTGTTCCTAAAGTTAGCTCCTTCGTGTGTGATATTGATGCCACCCTCCTCCTCCACATTCCTAGCACTTGCTTCATCACGCATTTTTTCTAACTTTTGTTACTGCATAAATTTATCTCCTTTGGAGACTTCAAATATTTTCTGCTCTTTTGTCTTAATTCTATCCTGGATCCCATTGAACAAATTCTCTCTCACACAAACCTTTTTGAAGACTAGGGATTTTCCCAGATTCCATGTAGTGTTAAATGCACCATAGTCTGTTTTTTTTCTGTCAAAGACAAGGTCAATAGTAACATTCCAATTATCTACATAGTGGCTAACCTTCAGTTTAATCCTATTTGGTTCCTCTTTAACATTTTATATTTGAGGCAGTTCCTGCCTGAAATAATTTTTACTCCTCAATACAAGTTACTGTTTTCTACTGGTATGCATGCTGCCCATGTGATTTCTTCTAAGTACCTGCCTCATCTTTTCCTTGAATAATCTCATCAAACTAGGTTCTAATAGCACCTGTGAATCAATGACAGCTCTTTTTCTTCATTCCTCTCTTCTACTTGGCTCATGTCCTAGTAGAGATACAGTGACTTCTCTGCAGGAACTTACCCTTGTTAGAGGTTTAATTTCTGTAAAAAGTCAATCCTCCATTACATAACTACATACCACGATATATGAACTGCACTTAACTAACTGGAAAGTGGTACTCTATGTACTAGCCAGTGAGAAAAAATAAAATATATCACTATCTAATGTTTTTCAATATTAAATTTTGGTCAGTTGAGCAAAGCAATATTTATGAAGTATTGACTAAGGTATGTAGAATTCCTGTAGATGCTCAAAATGTATCCTTGGATTAAGTCAGATCATTAAGGATTCTGATAGACTCCTGAATTGCTTATTATTGTTCCTCCTTCCCATATTCATTTTAGTGAACCATCTTTGGCATGATAGGTTAGTCAGCACTGAACGATAGTATAAGAAACAATTCCAGGATACTTGTCAGAGTATTATTCTAAAGATATGGAGAATGAGAAACATCTGGTTTTAAGAATTAGGGCAGAAAATAATGTCAGCATTGTGTCAGCATGAGTCACTGTTTTTTTTCTCTCCCCTTTGACATACATCTACTGGGACATTCATGACAAAAACAACAAAGTGCCTCTGCACCGCACAGCAAGACACACCAGAGAGATCCATCCGTATATGAACACAAAAGTGGGTGGAATTGACCCTGGAGGAGGCTGCAGAGTGAGGGGATTATCAGAGGCAGCAGAGGAGGTGGCAGTAGCAGAGGCAGGTGGTAGGTTCACTAGCAGTGGGCACATTCTTCTGCAAGAGAAGGTGCAGGGTGAAGGTGAGGAGTGGAGGAGTGTGCTGGCCACGCATGCTGCAGCTGGAAGACCCCATTGCTCTTTGAGGAGAGACCACAGTGACTGTGGGAGGGAAAGGGAAGGGAAGAAAGCTGATAGGAACTGAAGGAAAGCATTTCCTGCTGTCCGCCCTGGAATTATGGCATGAGAACTACCCATAGGAGGATTCCCCTACTGGGCTGTAGACACATCCCAAACCCTAGATGCTAAGCACACACCTCCTGTACTCTGTCATCACCTTATTTTTATCTTCCAGCTTTTCTTTTTCTTTCCTTTTTCTTTTTTATTGAATTTATTGGGTGACATCAGTTAACAGAATTATACAGTTTTCATGTACACAATACCACACACATCATCTGTACACTGTACTGTGTGTTCACAACCTGAATTCAAGCCTCTGTCCATCACCATTTATCCTTTTTATACCCTCATCTACCTCCCCACACCACCTCCCTTCCCAGAAATCACCACACTGATGTCCATGTCCATGAGTTTTTATTTGTTTGTTTCTTTTTTTGCTCAGTCCTTTCACTACACTCTCTCATAGCCCATTGAATGGGAGAACATATTTGTGAATGATACATCTGATAAGGGGTTATTATTCAAAAATTTCAAAGAACTTATATAAAACTCAATACCAAAAAATAATCCAATTAAAAATGGGCCCTGGCTGGTATGACTCAGTGGATTGAGCACCAGACTGTGAGGCAGAGGGTCGCTGGTTTGATTCCCAGTCAGGGCACATGCCTGGGTTGCAGGCCAGGTTCCCTGTTATAGGGAGCACAAGAGACAACCACACATTGATGTTTCTCTCCTTCTCTTTCTCCCTCCCTTCCTCTCTATCTAAAAATAAATAAATAAAATCTTTTTAAAAAGTGGGCAAAAAACCTAAACAGAAACTTCTCCATAAAGGACATACAGATATGAAAAGATGCTCAATGTCACTAATCATCAGAGAAATGCAAATTAAACCCACAACGACATATTACCTCACACCTGTCAGAGTAGCCATCATCAATTAATCAGCAAACAACAAGTGCCGGTGAGGATGTGGAGTAAAGGAAATCTTTGTGCACTGTTGGTGGGAATGCAGACGGGTGCAGCCACTATGGAAAACAGTATGGAGTTCCCTCAAAAAAATTAAAAATAGAACTTCCTTATGATTCAGTCATTCAACTTCTGGGAATATATGTGAAGAAACCCAAAACACCAATTCGAAAGAATATATGCACCCCTATGTTCATTACAGTGTTATTTACAATAGTCAAGATTTGGAAGTAGCGCAAATGCCCATCAATAGATGATTGTATAAAAAAGTTGTTGTACATTTATCCAATGAAATACTACTTAGCCATGAAAAAGAAGACAATTTTAGCCTTTGCGACAGCATAGATGAACCTCGAGAGCATTAGGCTAAGTGAAATAAACTAGTCAGAGAAAGACAAGTACCATATAATTTCACTGATATGTGGAATCTAATGAATAAAATGAACAAACAAGCAAAAGAGAGACAGTCATAGACAGAGAGCAGGCTGACAGTAGGAGCTGGGGGAGGGAGGTTGGTGGTCTGCCAGCTTTTTCATGGCCCACTCCCAGCCTTGGAAATGAGTAGACACTAGTGAGAGAAACCAAAAAAATTTATGCTACAGCGCCACCTTCTGGAAAACAAGAGGAAAACTTTCAATTACCAACTTGCTAACTGGGGCAAAATCAAAATCAAAGCCGTATGTAAATTAAAAAATGTATTCAACAGAAAACTGTACAAGAACAACAATTAAAATGAAAATGTTAAAAAAAGAACAAACTGATAGTAACCAGAGGGGAGGTGTGCAGGGGTTATGGGGGCAAAGGGGGAAGGGTTTCCAGGAACATGTATAAAGGACACATGGACAAAACCAAAGGGGGCTAGGATCGAGGGTGGGAGGTGGGGATGGCTGGGGTGCAGGGGGAGTGGTGGGGGAAAATGGAGATAACTTTACTTGAACAACAATAAAAAATGTGAAAAAATGTTATTTTAGCTCTCAGACAAAAAAAAAAAAAGACAATGTTTTTCTTTCTACTGTTTCAAAGAACTGTGTGGGCAGTGGTAGGTAGATATTCTCAAATATGTAACAATAAATTGCCCACACATGAAAGATACAATTTCAGGTATGAGAAAAGTGTGGATGGTAGAGACTTGTAGTAAATAAGAAAACTAGTTAGCTATAAAAATATGGCAAAATAATTATGAGTGGGTTATTTTCTTATTCTAATATATATAAGTATATTAAATGATTTATTTCATGAAGAGGTTAAACAAGAAATACTTTATTTTAATAATTAAAAATATTTTAAATAAAAAATGTATTCATTATTTCAAATGCAGAAGTAGAGGCAGTTTTTTCACTAAACATTATAAAAATCATACTAATATAGTATCACTAAATGAAAATGACAATTTTCTAGCAACCAAACTCAAAGACCCACAATATTACAATCTTATGCATAGAGAATTCAGAATAGCTATTATGGGGAAATTCAAGGAACAACAAGAACATTCAGAAAGGCAATAAAATAATCTCAGGTATAAAGTTAACAAACTGAAGGAGTACTTTACCAAAGAGACTGAAATTCTAAAGTAGAGCCAAATGGAAATTTTGGGGCTGAAGAACCCAGTAAGTGATATGAAGGGTGCATTACACAACATTGGAAATGATATCAGATAGAAGAGAGCATAAGTTCAAGGGTAGAGATATAGACATAATTCCGGTGGAAAAGCAGAAAGGATTAAGAGTTTTTCTTTTAAAAAAGGAAAAGCCTTGTGAGAACTATCAGAGTCAACTAGGAAAGACAACATGAGATTAACGGGTATACCAGAAGAAGAAGAGAATGAGAAGGAAGCAGAAAGTAGAGAAATTAATGGTTGAGAACTTCCCAAACCTGGGAAAGAACTGGGTAGGTAAATCCACAAAGCAAATATAATATCCTTATTATCTCAATGCAAAGAGACCTTTTCCAAGCCACCTTATATTAAAGTTTTCAAAAGTCAATGATAAAGAAAGAATTTTATAGGCAGCCAGAGAAAGAAAAGACAGTAGCCTACAAAGATACCCCCATTAGGCCATCAGCAGATTTCTCAGCAGAAACCCTGCAGTCCAGGAGACAGCGAAGTTACATATTTAATATATTGGAAGATAAAAAAATGCCAGTCAAAGTTATACTTAACATATGAAGGAAAAATAAGGGCTTTTCTAGACAAAAAAAGAAATTCATTACCACTAGACATGCCTTATAAAAAGTGTTGCAAGGAGCTTTTCAAGCTGGAAAAAACAAACAAACAAAAGCAATACTCTGATTAAGGTGATAACTATACAATCAGAATTAGAAATCTGCAATTTTTTTCAGGGTAGTGTATTAAATTTGTAAATACAGCATAAAGCATTAAACTAACTATAGCTCCTACAACTTTGTAACAAAACCACAACCTAAAAAGTGATCGTTTGTGACACAAAAAATAGAAAAGGGGAAAGGTAAAAGAATGGTATCTTTATAAATAAATGAAGATATATTGTTATCAGAAAAAACGGTATTTTTGTAAACCTCATGGTAACCACAAAGCAGAAAAAGAGGGATGGTAGGGAGGGACTGAGCAAACCACCGTGGAAAACCACTAACTGAACAGACAGAAGCAGAAGGAAAGGAAACAATGGAGGGACAAAATAACCCAAAGGAGAGAAATTGACCATAGTAAATCTGCACATATCAATAATCACCCGAATATAAGTGAACTGAATTCACCGGTCCACCAATCAAAAGGCACAGAGCGACTGGATAGATTAAAAAACAAGACACAACTATATGCTGTCTACAGGAGATTGTTTCAGTTCTAAAGACACATGTAAGCTCAAGGTGAAAGAAAGAAGGATGATACTCCAAGCAAATGGAAGTCAAAAAAGAATGCAGGAATAGCCATACTCGTGTCACACAAAAAGGGTAACAGAACCTCAAAACAAATGGGTAACAAGAGACAAAGAAAGGTCATTATATAATGATCAAAGAATCAGTACATCAAGAAGATATAACGATCGCAAATATTTATATGCTTCCAACACCTGAGCACCTAAATTTATTAAGCAAATACTAACATCTTGAGGGAAAAGTAGACAACAATACATAACAGCAGGGGACTTTAACACCACATTATCAGCAATGGACAGATTTTCTAAATAGAAAATCAACAAAATATTGGAACTGAACCACACTTCAGGAGAATGCACTTAGACGTCTACAGAACATCTCATTCAACAGCAGCAGAGTATACAGTCTTCTCAGCTGCGTATGTAACATTGCCCAAGACATGTCATACCTTAGGCCACAAATCTTAACAAATTTAAGATTGAAATCCTATCAAATATCATTTTTAACTATAATGGCATGAAACTAGGAACCAATTACATGAATAAAACTGGAAAATTCACAAATATTTGAAGACTGAACAACATGCTACTGAACAACAAAAGGGTCAACAAAGAAATCAGAAGAAAAACTATTTTAAGAATACCTTAAACAATGAAAATGAAAGTGCAGCATAGAGAAATCAGTTACATTCCTTTAGACTAATGATAAAGCATCTGGAAAAAAATAAACTATCCCATTCACAATAGCATCAAAAACAATATTAGGAATGAATTTACCAAGGAAGTGAAAGATCTGTACAATGAAAACAATAAGACTTTTATGAAAGAAATCGAAGAAGACACAAACAAATGAAAGGTCATCCTACGTTTATGGATTAGAAGAATTAATATTGTTAGGATGGCCATACTACCCAAAGCCACCTACAGATTCAATGCAATCCTCATCTAAATACCAAAGGCATCCTTCACAAATATATAAGAAACAGTATCTTCAATGTAAGACAAAGTAGATTTTATTTTGATTTTTGTTATTTTTATTGAATTTATCAGGGTGATATTGGTCAATAAAATTACATAGGTTTTAGGTACGATTCTATAATACATCATTTCTATATTGTATGGTGTGTTCATCACTCAAAGTCAAATCACCTTCCATCACCATTTATCCCCACTTCTACCTCCTCCCACTACTTTTCCTCTGGTAATCGCTGTACTGTTTATGACTTTTTTCTTTGCTTAATCTCTTCATCTTGTTTATCCAGTCCCGTAAACCCCCTCCTCCTGTTGGTTATCAGTCTATTTTCCATATCTATGAATCTGTTTCTATTTTGTTTATTTATTTTGTTCATTAGAATCTACACATAAATGAAATCATGTTGTACTTGTCTTTATCTGACTAGCTTATTTCCCTTAGTATAATACTCTCCAGGTTCATTCATGCTGTCACAAAGGGTAAGATCTGAATAGTATTCTGAATAGTGTTCCATTGTGTAAATATGTACAGCAGCTTGTTTAATTCACTCATCTACTGATGGATACTTGGGCTGCTTCCAAATCTTAGCTATTGTAAATGATGCTGCAATGAACATAAGGATGTTTATGTTCTTTCAAATTAATATTTTGGGTTCCTTACGTTATATTCCCAGAAGTGGAATAACTGGATCATAATGCAGTTCCATTTTTATTTTTTGAGAAAACTCCCTACTGTTTTCCAGAATAGCTGCACCAATCTGCATTCCCATCAACTGTGCACTAGGGTTCCTTTTTCTCCACATCCTGGACCAAGACTTGTTTGTTGGTTTATTGATGGTAGCCTTTCTGACACATGTGATGCAATATCTCATTATGGTTTTAATTTGCATTTTTTTCATGATTAGTGCTACGGAGCGTCTATCTTTTCATATGTCTCTGGGCCCTCTGTATATCCTCTTTGGAGAAGTGGTTCAGGTCCTTTGCCCATATTTTAATTGGGTTGTTTGCTTTTTTGGTATTGAATTTTATAAGTTCTTTATACATTTTGGATATTAATCCCTTATCAAATATATCATTGTCAAATGTGTTTCTTCATTCAGTGGGGTGTCTTTTCATTTTGTTGATGGTTTCCTTTGCTGTGCAAAAAATTCTTAGTCTGATGCAGTCTCATTTGTTCAAATTTTTTTTGTTTCCCTTGCCTGAGTAGATGTATCAGAAAAAAATATTTGCTATGTGCAATATCTGAGATTTAACTGCCTATGTTTTCTTCCATATTTTTATGATTTTACATCTTACATTTAAGTCTTTGATCCATTTTCATTTATTCTTGTAAATGATGTAAGAAAGTAGTCTAATTTACTTTTTTGCACATATCTGTCCAATTTTTCCAACACCATTTATTGAATGTACTATCTTTACCTCATTGTATGTTTTTGCCTCTTTTGCCAAATATTAATTGACTACAAAAATGTGGGTTTATTTCTGGGCTCTCTTTTCTGTTTCATTGATCTATGTGTCTGTTTTTATGCCAGTACCATGCTGTTGATTGCCATGGCCTTGTAGTAGTGTTGATATCAGGTAATGTAATTTCTCCAACTTCGTTCTTCCTTCTCAAGACTGCTGTGGCTATCTGGGGTCTTTGGTGGCTCCATATTAATTTTTAGTTCTGTGAAATACACCATTGGTATCTTGATAGGAATTGCATTGAATTTATAGATTGCTTTGGGTAGTATAGATATTTTAATTATGTTAATTATTCCTATTCATGAACACAGTATATGCTTCCACTTATTTGTGTCTTCTTCAGTGTCTTATAATTTTCAGTGTACAAGTGTTTTACATCCTTGGTTAGGTTTATTCCTAGTATTTTATTTTTTGATACACTTGTAAATTAGATTGTTTTCTTAGTTTCCCTTTATGAAAGGTCACTATTGGTGTATAAAATGCAGCTAATTTATGGATATTTATTTTGTATCCTGCTATTTTATTGAATTCACTTATCAGTTCTAGCAGATTTTGGGTGGAATCTTCAGGGTTTTCTACATACAGTATCATGTCATCTGTAAATAATGAGAGTTTTATTTTTCCTTTCCAACTTGGACACTTTTCATTTCTTCTTCTTGTCCAACTTCTCTAAAGAAATAGTTCTTAAATTTGCATGGAACCACAAAAAGTCCTGAATAGCCAAGGCAATCTCAAGAAACAAAGAACAAAGCCAGGGGTATTGAACTCCTGTATTACAGACTGTACTATAAAGCCATAGTAATATAAACAGTATGGCACTGGCACAAAATTGACACATTGACTAATGGCACAGGATAGAAGCCCAGAATCAAATCCTGGCATATACAGTCATCTTATATTCAACAGAGTATCCAAGAATACTTACTATGGAAAGGACAGTTTATTCAACAAATGATACTGAGAAAACTGAAAACACACATATAGCACAATAAAACTGGACCACAATCTCACAAAAAATAACTCAAAATGAATCAAAGTCTCAAATATAAGCTCTGACACCATAAAACTGGTAGAAAAAAAATTGGGAATAATCTCCTTGATATTGGTCTTGGCGATAGTTTTTTTTTGGACATGATACCAAAAGCACAAACAATAAGAGCAAAAATCAACAAATAGCATAACCTTAAACTCAAAAGTTTCTTCACAGAAAAACAAACTGTCTACAACATTAAAGGGCAGGGTACAGAATGAGAGAAAATTTTTGTAACCATATATTGGATAAGGGGTTAATATCCAAAATATGTAAAGAACTCAGTCACTTTAATAACAATAAAAAACTAATTAAAATGGGCAGAAGAACTATATTGACATTTTCCCAAAGAAGACACAAAAATGGCCAATAGACATATGAAAAGATGTTCAACATTAATAATTATCATGGAAAAGAAACTCAAAATGACAATGAGATGCCATCTAACACCTGTTGGAATGGCTATCATCAAGAAGAGGTAGTAGGTACTGGCAGGGATGGAGTGAAAAGGTAACCTTTACACATTGCTGGTGGGAACGAAAATTGGTCCAACCACTAAGGGAGGTTTCTCATAAAATTAAAAATAGATATGCTACACAGTTCTACAATTCCACTTCAGGGTCTATACCCAAAGGAAATTAAAAGAGGATTTTGATGAGATATATGCACTCTTATGTTTATCACAGCATTACTCACATTAGCAAAGATATGGAAACAACCCAAATACACATCAATGAATGAATAAATAAAAAATGGTGTGGTAAAACTGCACAAAGGAATATTTTATTCAGCCAATGAGAAAGGAGGATATTCTGACATTTGCAACAACATGGATGGACCTTGAGAACATTATGCTAAGCAAAATAAGTCAGAGTAAGACAAGTACAGTATGATAATACTTACATGTGGAATCTAAAAATGTTAAACCTGTAATAAACAGAGCAAAATGGTGGTTACCAGAAGTGGGAGTGGGGAATATGACTGATGGTGTTTAAGGGTACAAACTTGTAATGAGTGTAATAAGCCACAGAGATCTAATGCACAGTATAATGAATATAAACAATAACATTATACTATAATTTTATAATGTGATAAATATCACTATATCAGTTATCACATTATAACATATAAATGTATTGAAGTAACACACTGTATTTGAACTACGATGTTACATCAAATTTAATTAGAAATAAAAAGAATATGAAATATCTCATTAATAATTTTATATCGGTTATATGGTAAAATTGTAATTTTTAGATTAAATAAAAATATGTAATATTTTTAAAAGAATTGGGACAGATTATAAAGTCATTATAGAACCCTCAAATTATTAAAATACATGATTTTTCTCAAAAACCACAAATGCCTATTCTACATAATAGTTGCAAGTTTACATTTTTTATTTGGATATATTATGAAACATATTCTCTATTTATCTCTAAGAGCTTAAATATATTGTGTAGCAGTTACAGCTTATAGCTGTGTCTTAATTGATTTAGTAATTCTATTATTATAAGTACTTAGGTTGATTTTAATATTTTATTATATAAGTAATTCTGTTAAAATATTTTCTTTTATACAATAATGTTGTAATTATTTGATACTCAGTATAATCTGTAAAACCTTTAATCATACTCTCTGTAGTTACCTAAATAAAATTCTAAAAAAAAATCCAAAATTTCTGAAACAGAAACATTTGCATGTTTCCATGTTAAAAAAAAATCAAAATATGATGGATATAGTTTATGAAGAGAAAATACAAGATTCATAGATTTTCATATGCTTCCTCAACATTTAAGCATATTCTTGCAAGTGCAGATAGCATTTATAACTTATTGATGTTTTAAAATATTGGACCCAAGCTAGACAGGTAACCTTTAAAGATTTGGTTTTGCAATTCATTTTTATTGTAACTATTACTCCAGTGAGGGAAGAAAGATATCTTAGTGGATCATTAAATGTCTTATATCATGTTAGTCCATTTTTGTTATTTTATATTTTTAAATATTAGGTTATATCTGTAGAATTTTTATGTATGTCAAACTATCTACCCAGAATGCCAATTCTTGCCCACCTCTCTACCCTTCTTTATCTAATTAGTAAAATGCCTGTTACTTCATTCAAGACTCAGCTTCTTTTTTGATGTTGTTTTATTACATTTTTGTGCAGCCTTCTTATTCTAAAGAAGAATTTGTCATCCTCAGGTGATTGCACCTTACGTTTCAAATGTATGCCCTGTTGTTCTTGCCATACCTCATAAACTCTCTCTCTTATTCCTCTGAAATGTGTGAACTGCTTAAACAAAGGTCCATGCTAAATAATTACATACATCCTCCAAGGACTTGGGAACTTATCCTCTTTGTATGCTTAGCACTCGGCACAACTACTGGGAAGTGCTAACAATTAATGACTGAATAAACAGATATTGAGAGCATTCATTTAAGAATCATACTTGAAATCTCTTGTGCTCCTCTAATTTTAAATTCTAAGAATATTTTACTACAAAGAGAATATCATTTAAGATGTTTCCTAATTACCTTTTCTATTTATACACCTAGTTCTCAAAAATACATTAAGAAGAGAATGTAAAATATGATTGGCAATCTTGCAAGAATGGTATCTTTATAAAGTCATCCTTGGCACAGAGATAATCGTTATCACAACCTGTCACCATCCTAAATATAATTTTTATGATTTTGAATGAAATATATTTGGTAGGAAATAATTTTAGAAAGAACAATCATGCTGATCTTTTCATTGGAAATGGAAAATTCCCTGTGCTATCACCAACATATCAAGGTTATCCACAGAAACATTTTTAGATGTATTGTATGTACTAAAGAAAATTCTGTTTGTAAAGTAACCACAGTGTTAACTCCATACAGTATAAATTCAAAAATAAGGGGCAAGCCAAGGAACACTGACAGAGGACTCACGGACAATGGGGGAGATTAACTGTGGGAGTGGCAGGGAGAGGGCAAGGCGAGAGCAATGGGGGGGAAAATGGGGAAACGGTAACTGAACAATAATAAATAAAAACAAATGAAACAAGGGAATACTGAAAATACTGAAGGAAACCAAACTCGAGTATTTATATTCCTGGTGAATACTTTTTAAAATTATATTTAAGCCACCTTCTTAGCCCCCTGTATTGCTTGGGTTCTGATCAATAGACCTTTTCTTTTTTCCTGTCAAGATACTTTTGATAACTAATAGTACTACTAGTATTTTCACTTTGGTAGGAACTTTTTGAAGAGGTGTCAAGATCTAAATAAAACAAAACAAACAATAAAACCACACATATTTAACTGCAAAATTTGAACTGGAGTTTGGTAGCAGTAGATGGTGGTAGTTATTTGGAGAGGGCTTCATTCTTATTCTCCATGAATCACATTCTGTAGCTCCCCATACACTGAGGCTATATCATACATTGACCCTTCATGGAAAACTGCTCTCTCTCTCAAACAATGGGTTTCTTTCAGTATTAAATACTATTTCCTCCTCTTTTTTTGAATAGGCTGGAATTATGGATAGAAGGAAGCAAATAGAATTGGGAAATGTCATATAACATTACAGTTTTAAATAGTCTATTTTTATAATTCTTTAATAAACAATGTATTGATTGATCATTGAAAAAACTTCTGGTGCATATGGGGCATATGTCATCATCACTTCTATCTTATGGATAAATCAACTGAGACCAAAATCACTAAGTGAAGTCTACTAAGAAAAAGAACTAGGCCTGGAATCCAGATAATGTGCTTTAAAATTCCATACCCTTTTCCCAATGAAGTAGAAAACAAACAAACAAACAGAGGCCTCAAAGGGAACAGTAAATAAAACTTCAGTTAATGTTGAAAATGTTCTTATTTATGCTAAGCCACCCCTCTTACACACACAACTACAAAGATTTAGACAAAGAAAGAAGCTACATAGGACCAACCCGTTTTAAGAGAAAGAAATCCCCCCAGTGTTGAAAGTCTTTGATAGCCACAGAATAGTAGGAGTTCCTGATAACCTACATGAGTGAAATGTTTTAAGGGCAGTCATGAACACAGAATCAAAGTTTTAAAGGAGGTAAACAATTAGGTTTGACCTTAAGCCTAGGGAGAAGAGATCCTTTGGCTATATAGCCAAATATCTTGTATTTATTTCTACTCTAACAACATAAATATCCATTCTCTCTCATTCCTTTTCCCCGGCAGCACTCAGTCCTTCTACATTACCTACTTTGCATGATTAGGAAGGCATACTCTGCACAAGTGAAGAAAGGACCACATGCTCACAGGCCAAGTCTAATAATGGTTGTTCGTCTTCAACTCTGCTGATAACTCCACTTTGCTTTTGCATTTTGCATTTAATTTTACTTGCTCATTCTTGAAAAGACAGTAATCAAAATTAACGATTTATTTGAAAGCTCCCTAAAAGTTCCTTGGCGTTCTAAAAATGCACTGACTTGAAGAAAGTGGGAAAATATCTTTGGAACATATTAAAATGAAAAAAAAAATAGTTTCCTTCCAAAATAATACCATTTATACGATTTAACAAAATAAAATGTATTTGTGTACAAATAATAAATCTGAAGAATCCAGAAAAGGAAAACATATTCTGTTTTTCCATGTGCAATATACTGACTGCATGCCAGTTTCAGTTTTGGAAAATTAGTGGGAGGCAATGTATATTAATAACGTGTCTATAAAGAATTAATATAGTTTCAGACTGCCAAGAACATCAATATTTTCAACCACCAGATGGCAGAAATGAAGCTACAGAACTTTAGAACCTCAAGATTCAGATTGTACCCAGAAAAAATATATCTGCAGCCCTCATCTTGATTTTATTTTTAGTTGAACAATCATAAAAATACACTGATGCAAAATTCTGCTGCGTGTTAAGCAGAAAAGTATTATTTTGATGAACAACAGCTTTCCGTGTGAATGGGCTGCCAATCCATTTCACCATCAGATTGATTATGGAGCCTTGAAAAGAATCCTTTTTAAAGACAAGCTACAACAAGATCTGGACTATAAAAAGAATTATCTGTTCAATCAGCATCTCCTTCAGGAAGGCCACCGGTTTCCAACCATGTACACTCTCTTTGTTTTACTTTCTCAACCTTGTAACCTTTTTATTTTTCAAAAACTGATCAGTTGTCTCTGCATCCTAACAGCTCTGGGTGGTTGGGTTTGCTTATGTCATTCTGTCATACGTATGTGCTTGTATGCTTTATGGGGATTCTCCAGTACTGGCAATCTGGGTTTAAATTTAATTTTTTGTATTAATTTGTATGCATTATGTTGTTGTAAAATACTATAAAAATAATAATAATGATAAAGAGGAACTGTTGATATGTTATAAAATAACAAATATAAAAACAAACTTTGGCTCTAAGAATCTGGCATTCTCTCATTGCAGTGGTGTAAGTAGTGATACTTTGATTTTTCTCTTGCATTCTATTAGAGATGCTATGAAAAAGATACCTGGCTGATCAAACTAAATAGCTTCTATAAGATCTATTTTGATCTTCCTTGGATTCGCTAGAATTTTAAATATTTTCCATAGAAAATTATTTTTAATGTAAATTAACAATAGTAGAATGGTGTTGAGTATTTACTGGGTGGCAGAAAGTGTTCCAAGAATTTTAAGGATTCAAAATTTAAACTTTATAATGACCCCTAAGGCCAGTGCAACTAATGTTCCCGTTTTATACTTTAGGCCACTATGCTGTATTCAGGTTATACATTGTTTCCAAAATCTCACATGTAGTATGTAGCTGAGGCCTGATTTATACCCAGGTAGTCAGATTCTCCAGGTTTTTAATTTAAACTTTTATAAATTTTTTTGTTAAAAAATACTCAGTGTTTATTTTGTACCTTTATTCAATGAATTTATTGAGTGCCTACTTGGTACTAATGACTGAGCATTTATTCCTTTTTTTAAATGGACCCCACCCTGGAACGCACACATCCTGGTGGAGAGCAGAGACATGGGATCGACAAGGACAATGAGGCTTTGTGGGTGCCATGGCAGGTAGGTATCAGGTGGAAAAATAAGTGTCCATATGTTTCCTAGAAGTTACTTTTGCCAGGTGTCTTCTGACAGGTAACGAGAAAAGAAAGTGTTTAGGCCAAGGGTCAAAAGGCATATACGTGTGCAGAAGTACCAAAGAATTATGCATATTTGAAGAAATGCAAGTAGATTGTTATTCTTGGAGCTTAAGTCTAAAAGTGGTGTCATGGGGTACATATTTTTCAAAACACACTGAATTGTACTTAAAGACTGTGCATTTTGCAAAATGTAAATATCAGCTTAAAAACACTGGTCGCCAATTTTAAAAAGACATCTTTGGAGAGTTGGGAAGAGGCCATAGCACAGTTGGCTTTGCGTGACATGCTAAAGAGTATGAATTTTACCATATGTACTGGGGACTCTCAATGGATTTTAAGCAAGGAGTCACATGACTCAAAATGTGTTCCAGGAAATCATTCTGGTGAAAGTGTGAGGATATATTATAGTGACATAAGGCATGAGATAACTAGATCACATAGGAGAGAGTTGCAATAGTAAAATACAAAATAGTGAGGACTAGACTAAGGCAGTTGCAAACGAAATAGAGTGAGAAATGAGCTTGAAGCTATTTGAATATGTAATTAACTGACCTGGGAAGGGATGTGATCTAAAACAAAGGAGACAGAGTTACATCAGATGTGAGCAAGCTTGTCTAACAGGACAAGAGGGGAGGTTGCGAAGGAGCTAAGAGAGTGATTACATTTGTTACCATTGCTGACTGCCTGGACTTTTTGTATATGGTAATGTGTTAAGTTGTAAGTCATCTCTAGAGAGAAGAAAGGGTGACTGTGCAGGGAGATAACCTGAGCAAAACAATAAGGCTTTACAAGAGTAGCAATGGTGAATAAAACAGTGAACCTACCACAGAAATATAAAATGATGTCCGTATCTGATAGGGAGTTTAGGAATAAAGTAGTGATTGATAGGCACAGAGAAAACTAAGGGGGGAAAGAGAGAGAATCATTAACCTCAGGGGGAAGAAATGTTATAAATGAAAACAGATATAAGTGTAGCATATCACCTGATTCAGCTGTGAATAATAATCACAAGGTAATAATATAAATACTAAATCTTGATCTAAAGATTAAATAACTATATGCATGTTTTCAAGAGGGTGCAAAGGTAGGGTATGAGTGGGGAGATATGGATAAGTATATGATAAACATAAGCAATCCTCTTCCTCTGTGAGAAGTCAATGGTTAACATCTAAAACTGAAAAATCAAGAAAAATCTGTCATGCATATTATTTGTAAATCTGAGGGCCAAGTCTAAAAGAAAAGCTAAGAACTGAAAAGTGCTGTTTCCTGGGCATGAGATGGAGGTCAGTGTTTTGGAGACCGCTGAATTCTTGCAATAAGCTTTGTAGGGCTATTTACATTTTAAAAATATATCCATGTATATATTTGATGAAAATATTAGATTAAAAATATTTTTAAAGAAATCAGGAAAAGAAGTGGTTTGGAAGCCATCTTAGGGAATTAGGAGATGCCACTTTTGTTTTGAGACCCTGTGGCACCTGGAGTGTGGGGCAGCTGAGAAGCTGGTGAACTCAGAGGAAGATAAGCTTTGGTTAGCATGAGAAGGTGGGAGATGCTTCAGAATGTAGGAAAGTTTGTTCAAAGGAATTTTAAAATTCTAAATTTGAAATAAGAGAAAAATTTGCAACGGACCCACACAGTAGTATGGGGATTTTAAAGCCATAAGAAAATAGCAGACTAATAAAAATTAGTAGACAAATGGGAGTTTGATTAACAGACAAATGGTAGATAAATGATCAATGGGGAAAAATCAATGTCTTGGTATAGTGTAGAAACTATATTTAATGTTGACATCAGAGATATTTTTAAGTTCCAAAGGCTTTCACAACAAAATCTTAAGGGTCTTACAACCCTGGTGACTATCCTACCCCTGATCACAAAGACGAATACTTAAAAAAAGAAGGATGAGGGAAAATTATTATTTAATTAACTGGCTTTCTTACCTCCTTAGAAGATGATGATGTTAACAGAACAGGACAGAAGGCTGCTGCATAACTTAGAATAGTTCCCGAATCCTTCCTTTTTAATATGCACATATAAGTTGACAATTTAAGTAACAACATTTGTGCCTTGAGGCCAGAATAACATTATATTCAAATATTTCTAGGATCACATTTTCCTAACTTAAAAAAACCTCATAGCAAGCAAGGCAGAGCGAATAGCAGAGGGTCAGGAGTGAAATGGAATGGCTCTGCCTCGGGGCAATCATGAATTTGCTCCGTGAAGCCAAGCAGAGCGTGTCTGACTGAAACACACACATTCATCAGCAGTGTTTTCAGCTTCTTTTTCTCATTCTGACCTTCATATAATTCATTTAAGGAAGGAAAACCTCCAAAGTACCATATTTTGCCATGTACAATGCATACTTTTTGCTCAGATTTTTGAGGGGGAAATATGGATGCACATTACACATGGGTATAATTATTACGCACCATGGGTATAATAATGGGCATAATAGTTCCGTGTATAAAGTGCACAAAAATGTGGGTGTGCATTATACATGGGAATGCATTACGCATGGCAAAACATGGTAGGTCCATTCCAATCCCCACAGTTTGGAATACATATTTAACTGTTTCTCATAACTATGTGATAGAAATAATGGATTACTGAGTTTAAAGAATTTGTACCTCCTCTAATTTTGGGGCTGTAGCTTTACCTTTTCTTTGATCTCACTTTATTTAGGAATTTAAGAATCCTAAGACCTTGGGAATAAAGATTCTCTCATCCCACCTCAAGAGTTCTCTCCTTCCCTCTTGATGATGCGGTTCAACTACTCACCCATTAGCTGCTGGAAACATTATTACACAATAACAAAATCTGACTTCATTTTTAACTTACAACTTGGAAACTTAAAGCAATATTTTCAACTGCATAAATTCTTCCTCTCTCCTCTCCTCTGTTCTGTGCGATCTAAAGAGCTCTCAGTTTCCTCAGTGTGGCTTGGTGGCAAAAGTCTCATTTTCACCTGTTCTCCTAGATGAAGCCTCCTAATTTTTTTCAAAACTTAAGTATCTATTTTGAATTGCCTCTCAGATTAATGACACATGACCAGCTCAAAAGTAATGGTTAAGGTAAATTTTCCTCAGCCATAGAATTTATGATTGCTCCCTGCTCCCTCTCATAATTGTAGCCTAATGTTTTTTTTTTTTTAATTTATTCGTATTTCTACTACATTGGTTCTCAGAAAGCAGCAGGCGTGACAGTCACCTGGAGAGCTGGTTAACACACATATTGCTGAGCCCCATCCACAGGGTCCCTGATGCAGTAGGTCTGGGATGGGGCCCAAGGTTTGGCATTTCTGACAAGTCTGCAGGTAATAAGGATGCTGCAGTTAGGGACCACACTTTGAGAGCCTCTGGTGTAATGTTGAACATCTCCATTTATTACAAGTAATATAGTTCACATGTCTGGTGTACCTTCTACATGCAATCATATTTAATGCCCATTTTACACATGATGACATGGAGGCTAAGAGAGATTAAGTAACAGACCCAGCATCACAGAAATGATAGGGGCATAGTCCAGAAATTATCTTATGCAAATATTTACTGTTTGATAGGAACATTGTTAAACATCAAGACATTTCTGTTTTAAAAAATACATACAAAAGATGAGAAAATATTACTTAACAATTTCTTCTCAATACCTCTTTTATCTTTGGTCCACCCTCCAAAATAGAGATAAGAAGCATTGCCCCCTCAAATTACTAAGAACTCACCAGTTTAAAAGTAGTGGCTGAGAAATGATTGTTCAGAAACTTCTGAAAATACGGAAATATTAATTATCATATTTTTTTAATCTGAAAGCTCTCTTCAGAACAACAAACTGCTTAAAGGAAAAGTGAGCCCTGGAGGGATAGCTCAGTTAGTTAGAGCATCATCCCCATATGCCAGGGTTGTGGGATCGATCCCTGGTCAGGGTACATACAAGGATCAAGCAATGAATGCATAAATAAGTGGAACAATAAATATGATTTCTCTATATATATATCTCAAAGTCAATAAAAAATTTTAAAAAGAAGAACTGAAAGCAGACAAGAGCTAGTACATAATTTCAGCTAAAGATAGTTTTCACTACTCTGCAATTCTGCTAACAAGGACCTGAAGTCAAGGTTATCTACAACTAATATAATTCACCTGTTGATAGTCAAAAATTAAACATTTTATGATTACTGTTTTATAGGCAAGCAAACAAGTAAAAGCAGACTTCTCCATGAGAGTACAATAGGTCAGGAGCAGGTTAAAAAAACAGTTCTCTGACTTCTCTTTAACTTGGATTAGTGAGTTAAACATTGTGAGCATGTTGCAGCATTTCTGAAAAAAAAAAAAAAAACACTAAAAGGCTACTCTGCCTATTTTATTAAAGAAAAAAACCTGTATCGGGTAAAAATTCATTTTAAATTCCATTTTACTGTCAAGTCATACTGACTGAATTTAATAAATATGGTTTTTTGGAAGTAAAATAAGGCAATGATGATACACAGAAAGGAAGAGCATCACTTTGAGGAGGGCTTTGAATGTGAGGTTCAGAATTTTAAGGTACCTGATGAAAATGTTTTAGTAAGATTGAAATACTAGCAGAGCTGTGTTGGAGAGGGGCTGATTTTCCAGGATATAGATTACATTAGGATGTCTTTGTCAGGAGCAGAAATAGAATAAAAGGCAGCTTTGAATCTTAATAGAGATAGTAGGGATTGAAAAGAAGAATGAAATAGATGGAGTTATTGTGGATATTTGGACCGCTTATCTGAAGGGGATAGGAGATGGTCAGCTGCGTCTGAGCTGTCTGTGAAGGCCGGGCATGTGTCTTATTCACCTTTATATCTTCTGTGTCTAGCCTAGTTTCATAATTTGCATATTAAGTATTTTTATGCATGAAGGTGAGAAGTTAAAATGACCTCAAGGTTTTGAGCTTGATACCCGAGAGGTGTAGTGGGATTCACATATGTGTAAGGAAGAAGGAATACTTTGGAGAAAAAATATGTGGGATCTTAGATAAGTCCAACTGAATATTACTATATGTATCTCATAGGCAGTGGAGGTGGGGATGGAGTTCAGAACGAGCTCATAGATAAAATAAATATAGTGGCAGAAGTTGAAATATAAGGGTAATGGAGATACCTGGAGGAGAAAGTATAAGGAAAAGAGAAGGCCTAGAACAGAGTGTATATTAAGAGTAGGGGAAGGAGAACTTGGGAAGAAAACAAAAAAAGAACTGCCAGAGATGAAAATGGAGGATAACACACAAGAGGCAGGAAAGACACACAAGAGGCAACACACAAGAAGCAGGAAAGGAGACAGTTCCACAAACATGAAGGTTTATACTTTCTAGCTGTCATTTGGCAAGAATTTGATGCTAATAAAGCTGAAAAATGTAACTTTGGAGGGAGCATAACTCCCCGTTCCTGAAGAATGGGCTGTACATAGTGACTTTCCTCCAAAAGTACAAAAAATGAAAGAAGGGACAGGAGGGAGAATAACTTTGCAATGGTAGAGAATCTTGATAAACACAACTTCAGCCAGGAGATCAAGGCCAACATCATGATTCAGTACTCATGAATCATGTAATAGTAAGCACCCTGATGCAATGTGATGAAAATGGAACTTTACCTCTGTGTTCTTCCTCCCAAAATCTATAACCCCAGCCTAACATGAGAAAAAATCACCAGATGAATCCCAGCTGAGGGACGTTCTACAAAATACCTGAATAGTAAGTAATCCTCAAAACAGTCTAGTTTATAAAAAACAAAGAAAATCTGAGAAATAGCAAGAAAGAGTCTAAAAACAACATAATGACTAAATATAATATAGTGTCCTGGATAAGATCCTGGGAATTTTAGAAAAGGAAATTAGGTAAAAACTAAGGAGATCTAAATAAATTATAAACTTTAGTTAATATTACCATATTAACATCAGTTAATTAATTATAAAAATGTACCATAGTAATATAGATGTTAATAATAAGGTAAATTATGGTGCAGGGTATGTGGAAGTTCTCTGTACTATCTGCTGAATTATTCTGTAAATCTAAAGCTATTTTAAAAATAAAGTATATTAATTTAAAAATGTAACTTTGAAAATGGCACTTATAATTAAAATGTAAAGTTCATAGTAAAAATTAAACAAAGATTACAAAATATTTGTAGATATATACTATACTGGAAGATGTCTTAAAAAATATAAAAAATATACCATGAACAACGAATCCAGAATCTCAATATTGTAGACATATCAGTTCTTCCCAAATTGATCAATACCTTGATCAATGTCAGTAAACATTCCAAATACTACTTTTCTGGAATTTGAGAAGCTAAATCAAAAGTATATATGGACGTATCAAGACTCGAGAAGAGGTAAGACACTCCTGAGGAAGATAAAAATGTGGAAATAATTACTTTATCAAATATCAGGAAGTATTATAAGTTTATAGTAATTAAGATAATATAAATGTATAGTATTTTAAATTTATAGTAATTAAGATAACATGATATTTGTTAAGGAAAAACCACCCGAACAGTCCTCTCCTCCCTTCCCTAATGAAAAGCCCACACATATTTGAAAATTTGATTTATAATAGAATTGACATTATAGGTCAGTGGAGAATGGACCTTTCAATAAAATGCACTGAGACTATTGTTTAACGTTATGAGATCATGAAATTTAACTTTTCCCTCATATCACATATAGTTAAATTAGTTGTGTAAGATTTAAAGGTAAAATATAACTATAGAACTCATATCAGATAATTTAAAGGTTATCTTTATGTTATCAGTTAGGGAAAGCTATCTTAAATTTTAAGACACAAAGTTACACACACTGAAAAAATGATTAATAAATTTCATGGTATCAAAAGATAACATAAAGAAAGTAAAATGTAAGTCAAAAACTGGAAAAATATGGAGTGGTACCAAAATATATAAAGGAATCCCGCAAGTACGTCAAAAACACATACAACCCAGTGGAAAACCTGGCAAAATCACATAAGGCACATCACAGAAGAAAAATCAAAACAGCAAATAAAGAGATATGTCATTATGTTCAACCTCAAAATTAGTCGGGAATGAAAATTAAAATCACCATGAAAATGCATTTTCATGCTCAAAGAAATGGCAAATATAAAAATATGACAATGTCAAATATTGTTAAGACTGGAAGCAAATGGACCTTTGATAAAATGATGAAAGGAGTGCTAACCACCTCAAACATTTTAGAAAACAAATGGATGCTCACTAGCAAAGCTGACCTGCAACCCAGGAATTCAACATATGAGTATTTACCCTAAAGAACTCCTGCTTAGACAAAAGTACTCCTAGTAGGACTGAATATTTATGGGGGAAAAACCAAAGTGGACATTAGCAAAAGAATTTATAAATAAGTTGTGGTGTGTTCATATTGTATTAATATATGACAATAGTCAGAATGCTTTTCTGGAATATAAAATTTAAAGGGCAAATCATAGATGGTGTCATGCAATATAATTCCTGTTTAGAACCATGCAAACATTAAACATTATGTTGTTTTGGCATACAAAAATATGTAGTAAAAGTCCAAAAGCAAAACAAAGGAATGTTAAACACAAAATCTATTATTTAATTTTCTCTGAGCAGAGAGAAGAGGGAGTGGAATTCAGGAGGATTACCAAGCAGATGTCAAAGGGAATGGTAGCCGTTTTCTTAAATCGAGGTTTGGACAGCATGTGCATTTGAATCATCATATCTAATACCTTACATGTATTTTTAGTTTATTCCATATTTAAAAGAATTATTTTAAAACATAACCAATATCACATCCCCCCAAACAGGGAACAGAGTCATTTCTACACAATAACTATAAACCATCTCTGAATAAACTTGAATAGATTGGATTATTTTTCCATTTTTGCCCATTTATCTGACAACATAACAGGAACACAAGAATAAAAAAACTAAAGTCCCAGCTGTTGAAACTATCAATTATTTGTTATATTTCTGAGCCCTAAGCATGGTAAGCAAGACCAGAAAACTTGAGTGGGTACGAGAGGAGTATAGAAAGAGGCTGAGCTGTATCAGGCATTTAGAACAAGTTTCACTGCTACATAGACTATTCGCTTACATTCCTTGATCAGCTGCAATGTTCTACAAATCAGTGTTCCGATTATTCTTTTTATTAGAATTAAGATTGAACCTCTATAACCATCTTGACAGAAGTGAACAACACTAAAAATTTAAGATCATTGACAAGGTCCTGTACAGACGTGGCCCAAGCTCTCATTTTCAAAACAGTACAGACTTTGGGGATAAAAGCTCATTAGAGATGTTCTAATTCTACTTCTACTTCATTTTGTAGTAGTTGCAGTGATTCTGATTCGCTGTTTAGTAACAAAGTAGATACTGTCAAGTGCTCCTATTCTTTGACACCTAAGACAATGATTGAGTTTTGTAATAAAGCTTTGAAGCACACTGTGATGACTGGCCAAAGACAAATTCTTCTGCCTTTCCTTAGGAGCAGGGAAGTGCACTGACTGGTGTATCTTAAAAGATGTAGGGTTGTCTGCCCTATGAAAGTTTAATGTGCTTGCCTGAACCAGTAAACAAGGAACAGCGACTATTTCCCATAGAAGAAGTTGCAATTTCAATTCAGCATGAGAGTAAATAATTACTATTGTAAACACACTATTCTTTAAGGACCTTTAATGCTGTTTTGCCAACAGCACTTAGAGCTGAATTCTGAACCACTAAAAATGTTTCAGAGTTTTTATTATCATCACTGACTTATAAAGTAAAAACTGAAGGATATCAACAGGAAGAAATTAATGAAGATCATTATAGATTTTAGCTTTTAATTTAATGCATCATTCTTCAGAGACCAAAAAGTTATAAGGTATTATATAGGCCCTTTGTCATGATTTATGACTCATGTAATGGCTGCTCCAGTTAAACCTGTTGACTTGGCAAGAATTTAGCATCATTGTAGCTTTGCAGTAGCATAAAAAAGTGATTGCTCATGTCTTAGGAGCCTTGTATTATGGAACAAGTGAATATATTTTTAGAACACAATGCTGAATCTCAATGTCACTTGAAAATGCAGCTCATAAAACCACAAAACTAAAAGTTGAAGGAAATATGTTGACTTTCTTAGAGGAATGTATGAAAGCAAATTATTATTATAAAATGTACATTACTATTGACAGTAATATGACTTGTTGTTACCACAGTAATGCATTTATTAGCATGGCATCAACTTTTGACAGCAAATCTCCAGCAAACATATAATTTTCTCTGAATCTCATCCAACAGTATCTAAGATAGAACACAGAAAAGTTTATTCCTAGTAGAGACCCATCACATGATATCATAGAAATGCATACATTTCCACTCTTTTAAATAACTCCTAGAATTCTTTATATAGTAAATTCTTTATTTTTTCTTCATAGAAATTACTCTGAGTCAGGAGTTAAAACCTTGTTTCAGATCTGCTACATTATTTGGGGAAGTCACTTTCTCTCCTTTGACCTGCTTCAATCTTCTGATCTGTAAACTGGAAAGAATAATTTATTCTTCCAACACTGCCTTCCATTAAAATCAACAATATCAAAGGAGTGTCTTAAAAACACTGATTTTTCAAGTTTTAATTGGTTAAGGTAAATCCTAGAGATCTGCATTTTTTTAAAAAAATTTCCCAAGGTGAGGCTGATCCATAAACAGGTTTATAAGTAACTTACATGATTTTAAAGGTCTTTTAATTTTTTTCAGTACTATGATTCAATAAATTATACTTGTTGGTAAAGGTTACAATTCTGAGAACACTCGTTTTAGAATTATAAGAGACTGATTGCAATTAAATTAACCTTAACATTGAAACTATGTTGAAAGTGAATGCTTTAAAAATCAAGAAATGTTCAGTTCTATGATACGGCTCATTCAATGCTATGATCTGTCTCAAGGTCATTATTGCTATCATGTGCTATAGGTACACACATAGGGCTAATTAGTTAACATGAATATGTTAAAGTTTTCATCCACATGTAACCTAGAGAAATAAAACCATGTTTTACATACTACTTATGGGATCAGTCTCAGTTTATAAAGACACATTTTATTTTATTGTTACAATATGTATTTTATGAACATTTTCTAAAACAAGAGTTTCAATGACTACCTAATTTTAATTAAAGTGGCTTTCCTATGTAGCTACCCACCCAAGTCATATGAATTAGCTGTAAACTTATCTTTATTTTTTTAATTTATTTTATTTTTTTTCACTTTTTCAACTCATGTTTTTTAATTGTTGATATTGTACAGTTTTCTGTCTTTTACCCTGCCCCCAGCCCACCACCCCAGCCCTCCCCACCTTCCTCCCATTTCCACCCCCCATAGTTTTTGTCCATGAGTCCTTTATACTTGTTGCTCTAAACCGTTCCCCTTTTCCCCTGAAATTCCCTCCCCTCCCCCTCTGGACACTGTCAGACTGTTCTCAATTTCCTTATCTTTATTTTTAATTTTAAAAAAAGTTTCCCAAATCAATACGTTTTTTAAAAAAGATTTCATTTATTTATTTTTAGAGAGAGGGGAAGAAGGGAGAAAGAGATGAAAAAAAAAAATCAATGTGTGAAAGAAACATCCATCAGTTGTTTCCAAATGCCCCTAGCCAGAGATCCAACCTGAAACCCAGGCATGTGCCCTGAATGGGAATACAACCTGTGGACCTTTTGGTCAGTGGGGTGACACCCAACCCACTGAGCCACACCAGTCAGAGCCAATACCTAGTTTGTTCTGTGTCTTTAAACTATCACAAATAACTCTGGTTATGTTTTGTTTGCTTCTTTCTTTTGTTGATTATGTTCCAGTTAAAGGTGAGATCATGTGGCATTTGTCCCTCACCGCCTGGCTTATTTCACTTAGCATAATGCTCTTCAGTTCCATCCATGCTGTTGCAAAAGGTAGGAGCTTCTTCTTTCTCTCTGCTGAGTAGAATTCCATTGTGTAAATGTACCACAACTTTTTGATACACTCATTTGCTGATGGGAATTTTGGTTGCTCCCAGCACTTGGCTATTGTAAATTGTGCTGCTATGAACATCGGGTGCATAGGTTCTTTTGGATTGGTGTTTCAGGGCTCTTAGGGTATAATCCCCGAAGTGGAATTGCTGGGTCAAAATTAAGAACACTCTAACAATAGCCAGAGGGGAAGGGGGAGGGGACTGTGGGAAGAAGGGTTTTCAGGAACTACTATAAAGGACACATGGACAAAACCAAGGGGGAGGGTGGAAGCAAGGGAGGGAGGTGTGTTTGGCTGGGGTGGGGGGAGTGGTGGAAAGAAAATGAAGACAACTGTAATTGAACAACAATAAAGTAATTAAATATATATCTATATATCACAAATAAGTCAGAGGAATCATCCAGCAACTTGCTGTTTCTGTTGCTAGACAATTTAGATCTTATTTATCAGCCTGCTGAACTGTTCTTTTTTCAGAAACAAAGATACAATCCAAAAATTTTTTATATCCTTTTTTAATTGTAGCTTGCTAAATCAAGGTAGCTGAATTTTATACAAGTTCATTGTCATTTCCTTTAAGGATTAATAGCTCATCTTTTTGGGCTTGAGATGCTGAAAGAGCAATGCCCAACTTCATCTGAACCCTTTGGATGTATTTTTGCCCAAGAAATTTCTGATTTCAACAAGAGAACCATTCTCCTAAATAACATCATTGATGGGGAAGTGAGTGTACACAGACCTCATCTTGTAACAGAAGCCCAGTGTGACACTCTCAATCATGTTCTGTACCTGACTGAAGAGAGTGAGGACGGTGGCCAGTTCTTTCCTGGTTCCCCACCATTTGTCACCCCAGAGCCTCTTCTTTTTATTCCAAGGAGACTGAATTCTACATTGATGTGATTGTAGTCCCTCCTCAGGGTTCCTCTGGGGCCCTTCACAATAACTGTGTGTCCCTTCAGAGTGATGTTGACATTTTCCAGAAGGTCAACAGTCTGATCGCTGAGCATGGTTTTTATCTTTGTAGTAGATGCAATAAAGCTTATCTTTATATTTTTAAACTGTTTGACTTTCTGTATAGTATTATTTAGGATAAATAAACACAATATTTAAAATAGTTTGGGAGTAAGTGGAAAATGACTAATAATAAGCCCTCTCACTGATGGTATTATTGATAATTAGGCCACTGAGCCAAATGTTTATTGAGCCTGATCTAGTTGCATTATGAAGAGCAACTTTCTTATTTGCAGTGGCCAGGAAGAGGTGTTGAATTCTTCTAAAAGCAGTCTCATATCATTCATATACGTTTTCTAGGGGAATTAAAATTTAATCTTCGATCATCCAGGATCATGCCTGCCTACCCTGGTTTTGATAGGATTTTTAGATGCAGATAATGCATTCATAGTAATTGGGAGTCCACGTGAAAGTACTGCCAGAAGTCGATGTCAGCCTCTGCACAAAGTGCAAACATCTGAACTACATTGTCTTGGTTCCTTTATTCACATGGTATCAGAGCAGTGGGATAGTTGTCTTGGAAGCCTAAGAAATCTAGATTTAAAATTTTTTAAAAAACAAAGAAGGTGGCAAGGTTTGAAATAATAAAGCCAATAAATCTTTGCTTTTGTTAGTTTTTCTTGACAGTTTTCTCATTTTTCTCCCTAAAATTTTTATTATATTTTATAACATTTAGTTATGATTTTATTTATACTTATTTAATCACTCTCTGAAAATGATAGGTAATAAAGGAGAATGGATATTGTCTTGGACTACAGTTTACTTGAGAAGTGGCATCTCCAGGACCTACCATGCTGGTGGTGGCAGTAGCAACTGGGAGAGACCTTGAAATGGGGTGAAACTGGAGAAAAAGTGTCATACCTGGATGTTTTTCTGAAGATTATCAATGTAGTGCAAAATCTTGGAAATTCTGTGTTTTGTTTTGTTTTAACAAGAAACAATTATTTAGACAACAGTTCTTTAAAGATGGGAGAGAAACCACCAGAGAGCTTTAATGGAAGAATTAAAAATTAAAAAAAAATAGAAAAGGAAACAGAATAATACAGCTGATTTGAATTTTAGAAAGATCACCCTGGAAACAGTGTGAAAAATGAATTTAAGAAGGCTGAGGATTGAAGGATAGAGATTTTGTGACTAAATTTACTCTTGCACTAAGTCCATAATGGTGGGGGTGGAAAGGATAGATTGAAAATATTTTAAGAAGACGTCCACCATATATTTGAGGTATGGAAGGAGGCTTTTTAAGCTTTGGGCTTGGGAAAATGAGTAGATGGTGCTGCAATCAACCAAAACAAAAATACTGGAGAAGCAAGAGGAGGGAGTTTTGGTGAGATAATCTGTTTATGTTAAAGCAAAGTTTGAATTGCTTACAGCACATCCTTGTCGAAGCATTTAATGGTTAGGACTGTTTTTTTGTTTTTTGTTTTTTGTTTTTTGTTTTTTGTTTTTATGTGGGCAATTGGGAAGGAAGGAAGGAAGACAAAATGAACTATGAGGGAAATATGGGTTGGATGTAGATTTGCACCAGCATAGGTGAATGGAGTGGTCAGTATTTTTAACCAACAAAAAGATGGGCTGTAGAAGGTCTGCTGGAATTGACAACAGTAATTGTTGACAAAAGTAATTGCAGATCTTGGTGAAAGATATATCCACTTAATAATGAGGAAAAAATGAATTTCAGAGTTGAAGAGTAAATTATAAGAATTAAAGAGAACATATGGAGGCTACCCTCTGATTAAATTTGATTAAAAAGAAATAAAAGTGATGAAAATGTTCAATCAAACAGGTTTCATATATATCTTTATTCTTATTAACCACTGTCATCCTAATAAAAACTTAATAAAAAGAGAAAGAAGCAGGTTTGAATTAGGAATCTTATGTATATTAATAAGCTCAAAGGGAAATAATAGAGAAGTTGAAATTTTAAGACAGGGGACCTATATGAAATATGAGACAATATTTATGATGAGATAAGAAGGGAAGTCATTAAATTGTGAAGAATACTTTAATGTGGATAGTAGGAGAGAATCTCTTCCAGTGAAGAATAACTAAAAAAGACAAGAATAGAAACAGATTCCAGAAAATTTATTTAGAGATCCAGAGGAAGACAGAAATTTTTAAGTATTACAAAGGTCATGATTTTTTAATTAAGCAATATTTATTCATAGGAAATTTTTTATGAAATACTCAACATTTTGAAAAACTAACATAGTACTCTTATGGACATAAGTGAAATCATCACTTCCCCTTCTTTCCTCTAGCAAGTAGGTCCACATTAGTACATTTTCATGTGCTGAGAAAATCACAAATGTTAATTATACTTAGTTTTCATTTCAATAATATCTTTTTTCAATCTTAAGCTGTTTAACTCTTCCACGTTTTTCAAATAATCATCATTTGCATCACTGATTTTTTACATCTTCCAAACAATTCCCCTAAATACCTTATTTCTTCACTGGACTTAAGTCACAGGAAGGCAAGAGCCACATTCCACTCATTTTTAGGATTCCACAACACAAACACAGCTTTAAACATTGTAGATCAGAAGAGTGTAACAGAACGTTCTGTGATGATGTTATTTCTCTACACTCTCTAAGGCAATAGCTACTTGCTACTGTGACTATCAAGCACTTGAAATGTGAAACAAAAACAAGTGCATTTTTAATTTTCTTTAAAACAAAAATTTGGATAATGGCTACCGTATTGAATGGCACAGTTGTAGATAATAGTATAGTGTTTAAATAAATTATCTCTTGCTTTCTTTTTAAATTTGTTTTTGAAGGCTCATGGTAGACTAGAGAGAGCAAATTGGACAGATGACAAAGAAATGAGAAAAAGTTAAATCAGACAAAGGAACTCAAAAAAGCCCTAGTCAAATAGTATATAATCAAATCCTCATCTCTCAACCCGCTATTCACAATAATCATGCTAAATCACCTAAGGAATGAATGAGTGCCAGCAACCTTGTATAAGCTCAATCAAACTTAATTTTGAAAACAATTCCAGGAGATATATTATCCCCATATCTCAATTGAAAACAGAAATTCAAGCAACTTCTAAAAAACCTCCTATATGGTAAAAGTAGAATTCTAACCCCAGTCGGCCCCAAAGCCCATGATCTTTGCTCTAGGTACGGTAATGAGTACCCAAAATTATGTTCATCACACTCTGCACTCTAAGAATACACACAAGAACATTTTAGAAAAATTTCTCAATAAGGAGTTAAAACTTGAAGCAAATCATTGTAGTATGTAAAGGGATACATCTTCAGCTAATTAAAAATATTTGTTCTCCAAATGACTCAATGGTCTAGTGATTCTAGATAGATGAGGTGACACCATATTCATTTTAGTAAATCAGTATGGATGTAGTAAAATATTCAAATCCTGAGGCTTTTATATGGCACATGTTAAATTTCTTTTTAATGTATCATTTTCTCAAATTTGCTATATTTTAATAGAAAAACTAAATCAGTGCATTGCAGAGATACCAAGAAATATTTTTTCTATTACTTCCAAAGAATAAAATTGTAAAACATTCTTACCTTTCTGCTCAATGTAAGTGTATGGTGTATTCCTGTTGGCTGTCACGACAAACTTCTCCACAAGTCTTTAAATTGTTTAGGTCACAAATAGTGTGTTAAATTATATATATTGGTTTTATGTTTTCAAAGCATTGTTCAATAAAGAAATACATTGAAACTATTTCCAACCTCTTCTAAGACTCAGAGAAATGTGGCGCCTTTCAAATGTGGTGCTATGGTCAAAAAGTACATACTTACTGCTTCCCAATGTCTATAAATAAGCGAGGGTTTCTTAAAAGGCCCATGAAATAAAACTTTGTGATTAGTTATCTAATTTCTTACAGATTACCTTTGTTAGAAATGGAACCTAACTATTTAATGACTTAAATATTTTCAAATATTATCTTATACAATATATTTTTTATACCAGAATTCTTATATGTCTTCCATAGCCTTTCTCATTCTTTTTAGTTACTTCCCATATTCTCCTGAATTATAATCGTGTATTCTATTCTGGATGAAATATTCTCATGTTTCTCTAAAATGTGGCTGGTAAACAAAACCCTGTAAGAGAATACATACGAGGGAAATTCAGCCCTCTTTCATCTGTGACTTTTCTTTTAAAATTATCCTTGGCTTTACTAAACTGTGGGTTGTTGTGGCTGTTATTGTCTCAGCTAAATATAGTCTCTAATTTAGATAATCATAGGATAAAACCCAAAGTGACGTGCTGTTTCAAATAAAACACTGATACCCCTTCATATACACAAGGATGGCAGAGATAAACTGTATTTAACAGTCAGCCAGTCATTTCAGGATCAGATTCTGCTGTTTCTTCAGTCAGTGTAAACATAACCGGAGAGAAACAGATCAGAAGGAAAACAGTACAACTTTGGCATTTTATATTTCCTCAAGCAAAATATCTTATTGGGAAAAATCATTTTACTAGATGTAAAATTTGTGACATGTCTATAAATAACCAAGGTTTAAAATATGTGTGTGACATGTATTTTATCTAAGAAGATGATGCTGTAGAATTTAACATTCTTTAGCCCAACCCAAGAGGATGGCTTAAATTCACATTTATTGAATATTTTCTTTAGATAAAAGTTGTGTAGAAATGATTTGTTATAATAAAGTGTGCCATATACTAGGTCTCATTCTTGCTTCAAAGATGAACGAAAGAAAATGGCAAAAGGATCTAAACACCCATAGGCTTGAAACAATCCTTTTTACAATGGAAAAACCCCTAGATAATTGCCCACGCTCCCTGATAACTCCACTCTGCAAACCACACATTAATTAGGAATAAATAAGTTTACAAAATAAAGTTTACAATGGCTTTATCATTGCAATTATATATGCAGCATTTTTATTACAAGTTTATATAATACTAAAGGACTAAGAAATTAAAGCGTTGGGTGCAATGCCAAATCAGTTATTGACCAACCAGGCAAAAACCAACCATTATCTTTCTACAAAATAAATTTTCTGGCTCACTAGTTATTAAGCCACTAGGTAATCTTATACTAAGTCAGTAGCTACCACTACATGTTCATAACAACCCTGGGAAATATAGAAATGTGAATATGAAGAAACTGAACTGATGGTATGGAGCATTAGATTGACTGTAGCTGCTCTAAAATAAAAGGTCTTTCCAGAAAACGTCCAACTGTTGTTAATGTAATGAAAACAGTTTTCACGACATTGATGTAATCTGGCAGCCAAGGAAAGTAGACTGGAATGCACATGTGTGGACAATGATGACTTCACTGTACTAGTCAGTGGAGGCAATAGATGCTTCTTGCAATAGAGTGAGCGTGTGTACTATGTGACTATCGAATTCAAAAAGACTGAAGACTGTACAATGACTCTGCATCAAATTTTGAATTAAGCTTGAACATTCCTCCATGGAATCTATTTGAATGATTCAGAAGGCCACAGCTATTGACAACTGGTGATTGGCAGCTACATCACAATAACACACCTGTTCATGCGTCACGTCTCATGCAGAGTTTTTTGGTGAACATCAAATCACCCAGGTAGATCAGCCCCACTACAGCCCAGGTTTGCTGCCCTATGACTCTGGCTTCTCCCCAAACTAAAAACACCTTTGAAAGGGAAGAGATTTCAGACCATCAGTGAGATTCAGAAAAATGTGACGGGACAGCTGATGGTGACTGGAAAAACTGTGTGAGATTCCAAGGTGCCTACTTTGAGAGGACTGAGGCATCATTGTCCTATGTACATTGTTTCTTGTATCTTATATCTTCTTCAATGAATGTCTCTATTTTTCATAGTACATAGCTGGATACCTTCTGGAGAGACCTCTACACACTCACAGTGTATGGTGTAGGTGCCCTGTCCTGAACTCCCTTTCCTGCTGGTGCACTTTACCACTTACATTCCATCGATTTTAGAGTTTATTTCTTTATTTTAAAAGTGGAAATTATAATTTCACAATCCAATGTGGAGTTACAATCTTTTATTTAGATATTGGAAGAGTTTGGAGGGGGGCTATTTCTTTGCCCCCTCTTTAATTCTGAATTTTCTAACAGAAAAAATAAAAGAAAAACAGAAGAAAACAACAACAACAAAACTCTCTAAACAAGTCAACAGAATAGTTGAGATTTTTTTCTTTCCTTTTATTTCTTTTTTCTTTTTAAGTACTTTTTATTGATATGCTACTACAGTTTTTCCAATTTCCCCCCTTTATTTCCCCTTCACCCTACCCCCCCAACCCTCCAGCATTCCACCCCCTTAGTTCATGTCCATGGGTTGTACATATAAGTTCTTGGAGTTCTCTGTTTCCTATACCATTTTTTATCTCTTCCCACCTATTTTATGCCTACTAATCATGCTTCTTCTTCCCTGTACCTTTCCCCCCTATTCCTCCCCTCCCACTCCCCACTGAACTCCCTCTATGTGATGTCCATTCCTCTGATTCTGTTCCTGTTCTAGGTTTTTGCTTACTTTTTGTTTCCATTGTTTTTCTTTTCTTTTAGGTTCATTTGTTGATAGTTGTGAGTTTGTTGTCATTTTATTGTTCATATTTTTTATTTTCTTTTTCTTAGATAAGTCCCCTTAACATTTTGTATAATAAAGGCCTGGTGATGATGGACTCCTTGAACTTGACCTTATCTGAGAAGCACTTTATCTGACCTTCCATTCTAAATGAAAGCTTTGCTGGATAGAGTAATCTTGGATGTAGGTCCTTGCCTTTCATGACTTCAAATATTTCTTTCCAGCCCCTTCTTGCCTGCAAGATTTCTTTTGAGAAATCAGCTGATAGTCTAATGGGCACTCCTTTGTAGGTAACTGTCTCCTTATCTCTTTCTGCTTTTAGGGTTTTCTCTTTGTCTTTAATCTTGGGTAACTTAATGATGATGTGCCTTGGTGTGTTCCTCTTTGGGTCCAACTTCTTTGGGACTCTCTGGGCTTCCTGGACTTCCTGGAAGTCTATTCCCTTTGCCAGATTGGGGAAGTTTTCCTTCATTATTTGTTCAAATAAGTTTTTAATTTCTTGCTACTGTTCTTCTCCTTCTGGCACCCTTACAGTTTGGATATTGGAATGTTTCACGTTGTCCCAGAGAATCCTCAGCCTCTCTTCATTTTTTTTGGATTCTTGTTTCTTCATTCTGATCCAGTTGGATGTTTATTTCTTCCTTTTGTTCCAAATCATTGTTTTGAATCCTGATTTCCTTCTTGTCACTGTTGGTTCCCTGAATATTTTGCTTTATTTATTTTGGGTCTCTTTCACTTATTCTTTCATTTTTCAACCAAGCTCAATCAGTTCTGTGAACATTTCGATTACCAGGGCTTTAAATTCTCCATCAGATAAGTTGGCAATGTCCTTATCACTTAGTTCTCTTTCTGAGGTTTTGCTGTGTTCCTTCATTTGGGCGATATTTCTTTGTCTTGATGCAGCTGATAGATTGTAAGGGGGCCAGGCCTTAGGTATCCACCAGGGCAGGGCAAACCTCCTTGATGCTCTGCGAAGTTGCCTGTGGGGAGGGGTCAGAGAGGGAAGAGTGCAGCTCTCCTGCTTGTCTCTAGCGCACTTTCCAACAGACTCTCATGTCAGACTGGAAGTATCTCCCACCAGGGCAACTGCAACCTAAGCCCACAGTCAGCTCTGACTCTCAGTTTGCCCCTTAAGTCAGTCCCTCCCTCGCAGCTCTGCTGAGCTAGGCAGTCAGCCCTGCCCCTCAGCTGACTCACTGCGGTTTTCCTGAGTTGGCCAGTCCACCTTACAGGTCTGGTTATTCTGTTGGATTTTTTATTTAATTCCTTGGTTGTCAGAGTTCCATGCAGTTTGATTTTCTGGTGATTTTGGTGGTTTATTGATTTTAAATTGGTTGTTAGCCTCCTTTTGGTTGTGCGAGGAAGTGAAGGGTTTCTACCTATGCCTCCATCTTGGCCGGAACCTGTCCTTTCCTTTTATTTTTTTCTTCCCAGCATTGAAGTCTAGAAAGAATTTATACTTTTTGACATAAATGAGTCTCAAAGATATAATTACCAGAGTTTTACATCAATATTTTAGTCAAAACATTTTTGTGGGGAGGGACAGTGCATGATTATTTATATTTAAACTAAACATTCCAAAGGCAGAGACCTTTGTATCTTGAGTGTCCTTCCCAATGACTAGCACATTCAGCACAATATTGAACAAATGCCATTGATTCAATGGCGAGCTCTGCTTAAAGCACCAGAGCCATGTAGGAATGGCAGTGTTCATAATGGTTAATTAAGGCTGTGGGCTCTGAAATCCAACAAAAGCTCAAGTCTTAGCTTCATCTCTTAGTAGATATGCAAACTTGTTGCTTACTTTCTTGTTATCTAATTTTTCTACTCTCAAAAAATTGAAGTAATAATATTCATTCCACAGGTTCTCTGGGAATCTAATGAGATAACCTATTTAGCATGGTAAGTGCAAGATGATCATTAGCTAGTTAGTAGAAATAATAGTATTATAGTAAAAATTTAAACTCCATACACAAATCTACTAACAAACATTTCTAATAATAGCATATTTTTATTGTTTCTGTTACTATCATTATAATAGTTATGGGTTGATCATCAGAAGACAATTTTTAGAGTTATAAAGATAGAAAAAACATCGTAAGAATTCATAGTAAATCAATGGTCAGTAAGAGGACAGCCCAGAGCCAGTGTCTATACAATCTTATTTATCAAAGAGACATAACAAGATTCAATGAGAAGAAAACCAGTTCCTAAGCAAAGGACTTGATCAAAGGACAGACTATATATTTGACTAATGTGGAACTAAGTATCTGTCAATTTTAGCCATTGTTCTCTGTACAGCTATTTAGCCATACTAGTGACATATTCTTTTCAGTAGAAAATTTATCTCATATCTTTCAATCAGATGAGAAATTGCAATTATTACAAAGTTTCAATTTTGAATAAAAATTCCTTAAATATCTCTAAAGAGAAGTTATATAGAAGAAATGAATTTAGCACTTAGATATAAAAAACTCACTACCATATTTTAAAGCATAAGTTATATAATTGAGGTTAAAACAGCAAAGGCAAAAAAAAATAATAAAAAGTAATAAACTAAGGAAATGGAGTTACCAGAAAAAAAGAAACAAAAAGACCACTCGCACTAGTACCTGGAAAGTCATGTCAGGCCACTAAAAATAGAAGCTATTATTTCTCTTAAAAAATAATCAGATACAATTTTAAGCATTCTTAATAATTTTTTGGTTATTATGTAAGTGGATATTATATATCTACATGTTTGGATTGCCTATTTCTATCTTATATAGATTTCTTCACCTCAAAAGCTACTTTCATATTCATCTGCTGAAGTACCTATATAAAAATCTTTATATAAACATATTTTCATGCCACACTTTTTATAGTTGTCATTTTAAGAATTGAAGAAACATTCTGTATCTTATCTAAAATCATTTTAAATGTCGTCTTAATGATATCCAATGATACGTGTGTATTGCTTCTAGAAGAATAACTTACTTTTTGAAATTATCCACATTATACCTTACTGTCCAGATGGGTTAATGTTCCCTTTTATTAAAAAGCACACTATATAGCCCATCATATCAAAAAGTACATCTTTGGACAGGGTTCTAATAGAAGGCTTCCAGAAAAAAATTCAAGCAATTAAATTGAGGAAATTTTCTTAAATGGCCTCTTTCTCGCCATCACAGGGGTAGCTTTTCAGTTTCCCAAATCCTAAAAGCCTACCGAGATTTACTCTGTTTCAATTCAGATAATGCTTATTCTTTACCAAAGAAAAGCAAAGAGAAACACAAAATGCTGGGTAAATTTGTGTGCAATCTGTTTGCTGCTCTAAAAGAAAATATTTGTAACTCTAAAAAGCATGCTAAAGAATCCTGTAACTGAAAGAAGAGACTCTGAATCACATCTTTTTTTCTAAGTGCATAAACAGCTGGCTCTCGGATGGAAGTTTGGCTCAAATTTTGTACCTTCCTGAACACCATGTTTACTTTGAATGATTCAAAGAATTTGCACAGTGTGAGATAACATCTGTTACTGTGGTATTTGGAATGCATTTACTCCAATGGCTCTTCCAGTAAGGGAACTGAGCACTTTTAGAGAACAGCAGAAAAACACAATTTTGAAAAACTGTATGATATAATGATATCCTGCATAAGAACAGTTGAGCAGGCTAGTGAATGAGTTGTTGATTTACAGCTGTTGGTTGTAAAGCTAAGAGTTAGTGATTTAGTTAAAAGAGCTTCTGAATATAAGGATAATGCAGGAAAATACTTTAAAAGTCAAAATTAGTTGATAACTTTGTCTTATTAACATTTATTGAAGCAAACACTACAAAGTGTTTATTCTAGTGATCTAGAATAAATGCAATTTGGGTCTTTACCCTTTTTCAAGTCGTACATATAGCTTTAATGAGATTTAACTCAAATTTCAGTTACTTCATAAAGAGTTTGTTTATCTTCTTTTTCCAGTATACACTTCTCATTTTTGGCCATGTGTGTATCACTTTTACGTTCTGTAGTTTTTTCCTGTACCTAGACTGAAGTCCTGGAGGTTCCATTCCTTTCTATTTTTCCCCAACAATTTCTGAATGGGTTCTTACCCCTCAAATACAGCTCTTAGAAAGTTCAGTAGAAAAACATGGTTAGAGCTGGAGGATATGAGGGCTTCCTAGGTAATAACAGTGAGAAAGGAATGGAAGGAAAAGGTCAGACAAAGGAGATATGAAGAAATTGAACAGGATCTAATAAAGTGTTTTACAGGGGGACATCAGACCTTTTGGCAGCTATGTGAAGAATGGTTTGGTTTGAGGCAAGACTAAAACGAAAGAAAAGAGGATTCCATAGCAGTGATTCAAGTGAGAAGAAACAGAACCTAAAGAATGGTATTGACAGTGGTGATGAGGAAAATGAAAGATTCAGACCTTTGTGGAACAATAATTTCATGTCATTAATTTTTTAAAAATAGTATAATTGTACCTATGGACAAAATTACCTATGAAAGAAAATTAAACAAGATTATTTCCTTTACCCTAGGAAACTGATTTCTGGCTTGTTTTTTGTTTTTATTGTTGACAGTATTGCAGTTGTCCCCACCTTCCCCTCATTTTTCTGCTTCCATCCAGCCCCCACTTCCTTCTGGCCGTGACCACATTGCCATCTGTCTATGGGTTATGCATATATGTTCTTGGCTAATCCCTTCACCTTCTTTCATCCAGTCTTCCTCCCCATTCCCCTCTGACAGCTGCCAGTCTGTTCCATGTACCCATTTCTCTGTTTCTATTTTGTCAGTTTATTTTTTATTAGGTTCCACATGTAAGTTAAATCATATGGTATTTGTATTTCTCTGACTTATTTCACTTAACGTAATAATCTCTAGGTCCATTCATGCTGTGGCAAAAGGCAAGATTTCCTTCTTTTTTACAACAATGTAGTACTCCATTGTATAAATGTATATGACAGGTTCTCTATCCACTCTTCCACTGATAGGCACTTGGGCTATTCCAGATTTTGGCTATTGTAAATAATGCTGCTATGAACATAGGGGTGCATATATTCTTTCTAATTGGTATTTCATGGTTCTTAGGATATATTCCTAGTGTGGGATTGCTGGGTCAGAAGGCACTTCCATTTTTAATGTTTTGAGGTAATTCCATACTGTTTTCCACAATGGCTGTATTGGTCTGCTTTCCTACCAACAGTGCACTGGAGTTCTCTTCTCCACATCCTTGCCAACACTTGCTATTTGTTGATTTATTGATGATGGCCATTCTGACAGGTGTGAGATGGTATCTTATTGTGGTTTTAATTTGCATTTTTCTGATGATTAGTGATGTTGATCATCTTTTCATATGTCTATTGGTCATCTGTATATCTTCTTTAAATAAGTGTCTATTCAAGTCTTCTGCCTATTTTTTAATTGGATTATTCGTGTTCCTGGTGTTAAGTTGCATAAGTTCTTTATATATTTTGGATAGTAAACCCTTATCAAATGTATCACTGGTGAATATGTTCTCCCATACAGTGGATTTCCCTTTCATTCTGTTGATTGTTTCTTTTGCTGCGCAGAAGCTTTTTAGTTTGATGTAGTCCATTTGTTTATTTTTTTTCTTTTATTTCCATTGCCCTAGGAGACATACTGGCAAAAGTATTGTTCCAAAGGATGTCTGAGATTTTACTGCTAGGAAAATCTATGTTTTCTTCTAGGAATTTTATGGTCTTATGACTTACATTTAAGCCTTTTATCCATTTTGGGTTTATTCTTGTGTATGGTGGGTTGGTGGCCTAGTTTCTTTCTGTTTTTGCATGTTTTCTGTCCAGTTTTTCCAACACCATTTATTGAAGGGACTGTCTTTACTCCATTGTATGTTCTTGTCTCCTATGTAAAGTATTAATTGACCATATGGGCATGGGTCAATTTCTGGGTTCTGTCTTCATTCTATTGATATACATGCCTGTACTTCTGTCAGTACAATGGCCTTGGAGTATGGTTTGATATCAGATGTTGCAATCCCTCCAACTTTGTTCTTCTTAAGATTGTTGAAGCTATTCCAGATATTTTTGTTTCCATATAAATTTTTGGAATATTTGTTCTATATCTATGAAATATGTCATTGGTATTTTAATAGGAATTGCATTAAATCTATAGATTGCTTTGGGTACTACAGACATTTTAATGATGTTAATTCTTCTAATCCATAAATAAGTTGTGTGCTTCCACTTCTAATCCATAAGCAAGGTGTATGCTTCCACTTTTTTGTATCTTTTTCAATTTCTTTCTTCAATATTCTGTAGTTTTCCAAATACAGGTCTTTTACCTCCTCAGTTAAACTTATTCCTAGGTACCTTATTTTTTATTTGTTGTAGTAATAAATGGGATTATTTTCTTAGTTTTTCTTTCTGAGAGTTTATTATTGGTTTAGAAATGTCACCAATTTCTGAATATTAATTTTATTTTCTGCTACTTTCCTAAATGTATTTATTACCTCTAGTAGCTTTTCTGATTGAGTCTTTAGGCTTTTCTATATATAATATCATATTATCTACTAATAATTATAGTTTTACTACTTCTTTTCCAACTTGATGCTTTTATTTCTTCTTCTTGTCTGATTGCTGTGGCTAGGACTTCCAGTACTATGTTGAATAAGAGTGGTAAAAACACACATCCCTGTCTTATTCCTGATTTTAAGGAAAACACTTTTAGTTTTTACCCATTGAGTTTAATGTTGGTGGTGGGTTTGTCATTTATTAGGTTGACATATGTTTTCTCTATTCTTGCTTTGCTGAGAATTTTTATTATAAATGGGATGCTGAGTTTTATCAAATGCTTTTTTGGTATCTATTAATATAATCATGTGTTTTTTATCATTCATTTTGTTTATGTGGTATATCATATTTATTGGTTTGTGGGTATTATACCAACCTGGAATCCCTGGAATAAATTCCACTTGATCATGGTGAATGATCTCTTTAATTTTTATTGGATTTCAATGGCTAATATTTTGTTGAAGATTTTAGCATCTATGTTCATCGGGGGTATTGGCCTATAATTTTCATTCTTTGTAGTGTCTTTAACTGTTTGGTAATTAGAATAATTCTGGATTCATAAAATGAGCTTGGGAGTTTTCCCTCCTCTTGAATTTTTGGAATAGTTTAAGAAGAATGAGTGTTAGTTATTCTTTGAGTGTTGGTAAAATTCACCTGTGAAGCCCTTTGATACAGACTTTTGTTTGTTGGGAGATTTTTTATTACTGATTCAGTTTTACTAGTTGTAAATTGTCCATTCAGATTCCCTGACTCTTCCTGATTCAGTTTTGAAGATTGTATGTTTCTAGGAATCTGCCTGTTTCTGCCAGATTGTCCAACTTGTTGCCATATAGTTCATAATATTTTCTTAACAATCCTATGTATTTCTTTGATGTTAGTCGTTACTTCTCTTTTATCATTTTTTATTTTATTTATTTGGGTTTTCTTTCTTTTTTTATTAATGAATGTGTTTAAAAGTTTGTCAATTTTGTTTATCTCTTCAAAACACCAACTCTTGGTTTTATCAATCTTTTGTTTTTATAGACTCTATTTCATTAACTTCTGCTCTGATCTTTATTATTTCCTTTCTTCTACTCACTTTGGGCTTTGTTTGTAGTTTTTGTTTTTTTGTTTTAGTTCTTTTAACTGTAAAGTTAGATTGCTTATTTTACTTTTTCCTATTTTCTAAGGTAGGCTTGCAATGCTATGAATTTCCCTCTTATGACTGCTTTTTCTGTGTCCTATAGATTTTGTGTTTTTGTATGCTCATTTTCATTTGTTTTTCAATATTGTAACTTTTGATTTTTTTTCTTAGTCAGATTGTTAACCCATTCATTGTTTAGTAGCATGTTATTTAGCCTCCATGAATTTGTGTATTTTTAAAGGTTTTTTTTTTTCCCTGTGGTTGATTTCTACTTTATATCATTATGGTCAGAGAAGATGCTGGATATGATTTCAATCTTCTTAAATTTATTGAGACTTGTTTTGTGTTCAAATATGTGGTCTATCCTAGAAAAAGTTTCACATATGCTTGAAAAGAATGTATATTCTGCGGCCTTGGATTCTCTGAAGGCATCAATTAAATCCATCTGATCTAATGTGTCATTTAAGGCTACCATTTCCTCTTTGCTGTTCTGTCTGAAAAATCTATCTATTGATGCTAATGGGCTGTTAAAATTCCCTACTATGACTCTATTACTCCCTAAATGTAAATCTTTCCCTTTATGTCCATGAAGATTTTCTTTACATAGTTAGGTGCTCCTATGTTGGATGCAAAAATGTTTTCCAGTGTTATATCCTTTTGTTGGATTGCTCTTTTCATCATTATGTAGTATCCTTCTTTGTCTCTTACTGATGCCTTTGTTTTAAAGACTTTTTTGTCAGATATAAATATTGCTACTCAGCATTTTTTTATTTCCATTTGCATAAAATATTTTTTTCCATCTCTACTTTTAGTCTAGACAGCATTTTTATAGATCTTTCTTATCCATTCAAATGCTCTGTGTCTTTTGATTGGGGCATTTAAGTCATTTACATTTAAAGTGATTATTAATAGGTATGTTTTTATTGCCATTTTATTTTTTTAACTATGCCATATTTCTCCTTCTTCTTCTCCTTTTCCTTCTTCTTAAAGCAGGTCTCTTAACATTTCTTGTAATGCTAGTTTGGTGTTAAAGAACTCCTTCAGCTTTTTCTTTTCTCGGAGATTCTTTATTTCTCCTTCAATTTTAAATGATACCCTTGCTTGGTCGTAATATTAGTCTTGGCTGTAAGTCTTTGCTTTTTATCACTTTGAATATTTCATGTCAATCCCCTCTGGCCTGAAATGTATCTGTTGAAAAATTAACTGACAATATTATGGGAGCTCCCTTGCAGGTAATTATCTGCTTTTCTCATGTTGATCTTAAGATTTACTTTTTGTCTTTAAAGTTTGCCATTTTAATTATTATTTGCCTTGGTGTGGATCTCTTTGGGTTCATTTTGATTGGACTGTCTGTGCTTTCTGTACTTGTGTGTCTTTTTCCTATACCAGGTTAGGGAAGTTTTCAGTCATTATTTCTTCAGATAGGTTCTCAATTCCTTGCTCTTTTCTCCTGGTAATCCTGTGATGGAGATGTTGTTATACTTTATGTTGTCCTAAAGTTCCCTTAATCTAGCCTCATTCTTTTTTCATTTTTTTCCTTTTTCTGCTCTGATTGGTAGTTTTTTCTACTTTGGCTTCCAAATCATAAATTCAATCCTCTGCTTCATCCAACCTACTTTTTATTTCATCCTGTGTATTCTTGATATCAGATAAGCTAGTCTTCATTTCCTATGGGTTCTTTTTCATGGTTTCTATCTTTTTTCATGCTGTTTTATTTCTCACTAAGTTCCTTGATCATCCCTATAACCATTATTTTGAACTCTATATTTGATAAGTTGCTTGCCTCATCTTATTTAGCTCTTTCACCAGAGATTTATCCTGTTCTTTCTTTGGGGGCCTGTTTGTTTATCTCCCCATTTTGGCCATCTCTTTGTATTTGTTTCTATGTATTGATAGATATGCTATGACTTTTGGTCTCTGTGGGGTGGCCTTATATAGGTGTTCTGTGAAACCCAGTAGTGTAATCTCCTTGATCTTTTTACCTGGATATTCTAGGAATGTTCTTTTTATGGGTTATGTGGGCTCTCTTGTTGTAATTGAGTTTTGATTGCTGTTGGCCAGTTCACATGTGGGATAGACCCTCAATCTGGCTGACTGTGAGGCTCAACCTCAGCCTTGATGTGCAAGCTGCTGTTCAGGTCTAGTCTTGATGTGGTTTCATCTTCAAGTCCTTGGTTATTGGATTCCTCCTCAGTCTTTAGTTAGTTATTTGTGATGATTGTTCCTCAATTTACTTGTAGTTACAGTTTGGTCCTAGGAGGAGGTGAGTGCAAGATCCACCCACTCTTTTGCCATCTTGGATATCCCAGGAAACTTATTTCTTAAAAGAAAGTTTGAAAACATTTTGCTTCAGAGTATACAGATGATGGGTGTAGAATTGTGCACCTGTTAACCTGTTAACCTAACAATTTTGTTAACCAGTGTCACTCAAAGAAATTGAATTTAGAAAAAAGAAAAGGAGTTGCTTAACTATATGTGTATAAGGATACAAATTTGAATAGTTTCTAATTATAAAAGTTATAAAAGATAATCTGTTTCCTTACAAGAAAGTTTAAACTCAGGTTTATTACTTTTGGTCATATTCCAGTTTACTTACTTTCTCTTCAGATGGGTCAAATATGCTACTAAGCCCATGTACGGTGTTTTTTTAAATATCAGACATTGCATTTTTTTAGTTATTTAATTTCCATTTTGTTCCTTTTAACTAGAATCAAATAAACATAGCAACTTAATTTTACATTTTGTCACTATTCTATAGCATTTACACTGGTATTACTTTTATCCTAATTTATTTCATGACTTTTATAAGTTCATCGGGAAGCCACTAAGTCTTCTGAACCTGAGGGTGAGGTGGGAATGTAGGATGAGTAGGGACTAAGACAAAGCTCCCTCATAGGTGAAAAGTATTGGGTAGTTGTAGGTTGGAATTGAAGAGGCTACAAATCTGATACTGAAGAGGGTAATGAAAAAGTAAATGTCTAAAGGCAGCCCACCTGCCACTAGAAAAAATTGGGAGGGGCATTTGTAGGCAGAGGTTAAAGTGGATGCAAAATTGACATTGGCAAGGGCAACTAGAGAGTTCAAGTCCAAATATCTTCATAAATTGCTCTGTTGTGTTAAGTTCAGTGAGCAAGGAAGAGACTCAAGGTTTGCAAAGTACTCTCACAATTTGGTCATTTAATACACTCTAAGTATTTCATTTCTGTCCTTGACCAAGGTATTGCCTTTTAACTAACTGATGTCTTGTCCTGCTTCAATTTGTTGTCATAAATCAGAAATACCCTTTAGAATATAGATTAGATTAGATTACATTCTGGCTCAAAACCATTCAATCATTTCTCATCACAATTATAATGAAATCTGAACTCTTTATCTTAGCCTACAAAGATCCTACATAATATAACCTTGCCTCCTTCCACCATGCTGCATCTCATTTCATTCCATTTCCTCTAGCCACATTGGCCTTCTCTTTTCCTATGAGCTTTATGTGTTTTAGAGCCTTGGTCTTGCTGGGCCATCAGCATAGAAAGCTGTACTTTACATGAAGATGTGGCCTAATCTCCTAGAAGAGGCTTTCCATGACCCCTCATTTAAAATAATTTTCATCCCTATCACAGCTCCCATAGTCACTCTCTAAACTTTTAACCTTATTCTTTTCATAACAATTATCTCCATCAGAACTTGTGTTATATCTATTTATTTATTCCCCCCCACTAAGATCTTTATGAGAAGGAAATTTGTTGAATATTGCTGTTTCCCAAATGTATAAAACATTTCCTAGAAAATAAGTGCTCAATGCATATTTGTTGAATTAGTAAATGAATGAGAAAATGAGAGGTACATGCATTTGATAAAACTCATGTAAGGAGAGGCAGAGGACTGTAGACAGATACTAACAACTTCTATATTAACTAAGTTCTGTGCACTAGAGGGAAGCAAGCATGGAAGTGAGCCCAGCAGTTGCCACTGAGCCATGGAATCATGACTTCATTCCAATTCCTAGACAGATGTTGAAGCTGAGGCTATAAACGTATTTTATTAGTTGTAGTTCCTAATGACTAGGAGCAAGCTTGGACCTACTGGCTGTTAGGTTGACCTGGAGATTAGGGTCAGGGAAAATATTAATAAATTTAGCTGTGAGAAAACAATGATGGCAGAAGCAGATGAACAAGTAAAAGCCCAAAAGTTGTGAAAGAACAGATTCCAGATAATATTCCCAGCCTTATCCCTCACCTGTATTTAGAACTTCATTAATGACAAAGAAGCCCTTCCAATGGTTCTCTCATTTCTGAAAATTAAGAACACATTCAAGGGAGAATAAACTGTTATGTTCTGGAAATGACCACACTACGCAGTGAATTGTGGCTGCGTAGTGGATTCAAACAGTGAAGAGAAGCATAGTGTCTTTACTCACATTAATGGGAAATAGTTAAAAAATTTGTTACTCAAAACATACACATAATTAATGTTTCTGCTTAAAATGTTTTCCAATTTGGGGGTCCTCTTCCTAGTCTCAAGAGATGGGAATGATTACTTGTTATATGAAGGTATAATTTCTGTCTTTAAGAAGTAACATGAGTTGCATGACTATGATTCATAGTTAGGAGACTATCACATGCAAAGCCAGCTTAAAAAAAAAGCTTAGAAATCCATTTGCAAATCATATCTATCTCCAAGCTGTGTTATAAAATTAGTCAAGCTTAACTCACTAAAGTGTGTGCCCTTTAACTAAGGCAGGAAAGCTGAACATTGATTTCCCCCTTATCAAAATCATGACTCAAAATTTGACTGTTTGAAATGTTGCCCATCAAAATGTACTTTGCTCATTACTCTATAGGTTATTCTTATAGAGCTAAGTACAAAAGAAATGTAGTGACCCATGGTAACAAGAAAGTTTCTACTATAAACTACAGAAAATTAAAACAAACATAGGCAGCTTTTTTTAAAAAGGAAAGAAAGACAGGAGGGAGGGAAGCAAAGCAGATGTAAATATTATGGACTGAATAAATACTATGAGCTCTGCTATCTTTCTTTCCTATGATCATTTTTCAGAAGAGTAAAATTACTGGAAATTTCTCATAGTTCAGAAACACAGGTACTGAAGAAAGATGTGAAGAAATGGTAGGAAAAATAGAGCAGGAAAACACAAGGAGACTCTCTGAAGACAAGGTGCAAATAGAAATCTAGTTTTACTTTTCCCTAACTTCCCAAATATTTAAAAATAAATCTTTTCAGAGATTAGTTTTTGATTTCCTTTACTTCTTGATTTTTAGTTGCTCCCCTATTTTATTTATCTCTTTACTTTTATTATAATGTTTATTATTATTGTTTCTTTGTTTTCTCTTTCATATTTCTACAAGCTGTTGAATGTTTTCCTGCTTCTTATGTTAAGTTCTTGGTTTACTTCTTCACAGAATTATTATTTTTTTGTTTATAAAAAACATATTTAAAACTAAAAAGTTTCCTAAGTGCTACTTTAGCTTTGTCTTACAACTTTGATAAACAGTGGCTTAGGTATTATAAATAAGTTAAATAACTTTCTAATAACTAAAACTTTTAAATGACAGATTTCCAGTATCTTCATTTAAACTTTTGTCAATTTTATTTATTGCTTTCTGAGAAGTATATGCTAATATCTTCAACCTTAATTATTGGTTTAGACATATCATTTACAATTCTGTCAGTTGCTTTATATAATTTGTTGAGTGCATATATTCTCTTCAACATTGTATAACATCTCTTTTTGATCGTTAATACAGAAGAGTTAATAAAAGCACAACCTTTATAGCTTTACACTGAGTTCAAATTATAGTTCTAAAATCACCTTTTCAATTAGCATATTTCATAAAAATACTTTGTCTTTACCGCCTACAGTGAATCTTTTTAAGTATATTTGATTTATTATGCTATTACAATTGTCCCATTTTTTCTCCCCTTTATCTCCCTCTGCCCAGTACCCCCTTCCCACCAGCATTGCCCCACTTAGTTCATGTCCATGGGTCATACATGTAAGTATGGCTTCTTTGGCTTCTCCATTTTCTATAACATTCTTAACTCCCCCTTGTCTATTTTGTACCTACCATGTATGCTTCTTATTCCCTGTACATTTCCCCTCATTCTCCCCCCAGCTCCCTCCCTGTTGTTAACCATCCATGTGATCTTCATTTCTATGATTCTGTTCCTGTTCTAGGTGTTTGCTTAGTTTGGTTTTTTGTTTTTGTTTATTAGGTTCAATTGTTGATAGTTATGAGTTTGTTGTCATTTTATTGTTTATAGTTTTGATCTTCTTCTTTTTCTTAGATAACTTCCTTTAACATTTCAAATCATAAGGGCTTGGTGATGATGATCTTCTTTAACTTGACCTTACCTGGGAAGCACTTTATCTGCCCTTCCATTCTAAGTGATAGTTTTGCTGGATAGAATAATCTTAGATGTAAGTGCTTGGCTTTCATGACTTGGAATACTTCTTTCCAGCCCCTCTTTCGCTTCAAGTTTTCTTTTGAGAAATCAGCTGATAGTCTTATGGGAACTCCTTTGTAGGTAACTGTCTCTTTTTCTCCTGCTGCTCTTAAGATTCTCTCCTTATCTTTAATCTTGGGTAATGTAATTATGATGTGCCTTGGTGTGTTCCTCCCTGGGTTCAATTTCTTTGGGACTCTCTGACCTTCCTGGACTTCCTGGAAGTCTATTTCCTTCACCAGATTGGGGAAGTTCTCCATAGTTTTTTCAAGTAAGTTTTTACTTTCTTGGTCTTTCTATTGTCCTTCTGGCACCCCTATGATTCAGATGTTGGAACATTTAAAGTTGTTCCAGAGGTTCCTAAGCCTCTCCTCATTTTTTTGAATTCTTGTTTCTTCATTCTGTTCTGATTGACTGTTTATTTCTTCCTTCTGCTCTAAATTGTTGATTTGAGTTCTGATTTCCTTCCCTTCATTGTTGGTTCCCTGTATATTTTTATTTATTTCACTTTTCATAGCCTTCGCTTCTTCCTCTATTTTGTGTCCATAGTCAATCGTTTCTGTGAACATCCTTATTACCAGTGTTTTGAACTCTGCATCTGTTAGGCGAGCTATTTCCTCATTGCTTAGTTCTTTTCTTAGAGTTTTGATCTGTTCTTTCATTTGGGCCATATTTCTTTTTCTTGGCCTGATTGTTATGTTGTAAGGGGAGAAGCCTTAGGTATTTGCCAGGGCAGGCAACCCATGTTGCTTCACTTAGTGTGGTGCTGTGGGGGAGGGGTCAAAGAGGGAACAATGCCACTTGCTGGGCTCTCAGCAGGCTTTCAGTCACTTCCCTCAATACCCACAAGCAAACTGGGCTCTTCTGGTGCTAATTCCCAAGCGTGTGGGCTTGTGTACATTTTAGGACTCCATGGCCCTCTCCAACAAACTGTCCTGTGAGATTGGGAGTTTCTCCTACCTCTGCAACCTCCCAGTTTTTACAGTCAGAGGTTTTGAGACTTTAGTTTCCTGTACTGGAGCCCTGGGTTTTGTTGTCTTTCTCACTCCCCAGTTGTTCCTGCCAGCTTATCTGCACTCAAATGTAAGACCTCCCAGTCCACCTGTTGCCACCTCACCTGGCCAGGTCTGTAGTTTTGCCGGGCATCCTGTCTTCCCTGGTTGCCTGTGTCTGCCCCTTCTACCAGTCTTGTTTAATGTTTTTTTTTTTTAACTCCTTGGTTATCAGACTTCCATACAGTTCAATTTTCTGGCAGTTGTGGTAATTTTTGGTCATTAAATTTGTTATTGTCCTTCTTTTGGCTGTGTGAGGAACCAAAGTGTACCTACCTATGCCTCCATCTCTCTCCCTATGGTGAATCTAATGTCACTTCATATGTCAAGTTGCTATGGGGTCTTGGCAACTTGGTTAATTTCTGAATTTCTGGGTTTTTTATATGTAACATGAGATGTCAATGTTGCTTTCACAAAATTATTGCAAATATTAAATGAAATCTCATAGATACAAATCTTATCATGTTATAGATAGTGGTAGTTATTAAGTATCCCTGTTTATGTTTACCTAATCTATTCACCTGAAAAACATCAATCCATTTGTGTGACTTAAACTCATTTTCCAAGCTCCTTTTGAAGAGAAATACCTGTCTCTGGATAACTGACTACTCTTTCCTTTGAAACATTTACTACGAACATGCTTTTGCAATAATTATGTGGCTATATCTATGTGTCTTGCTATTCTTAAGTGACTGAAAGATCTGTAAGGAAAATTCCATTTCTTCCTTATACATATTTTTTTATAACTCAGCAATCTTTAATAAACATAGTATTTCTTTATTCTTGCATATTTCTTTTTTTATTGTTGTTCAGTTACAATTGGCCCCATTTTCCTCACATTACTCCCCCACCCTCTGCAACATCCCACATTCCATCCTCCCCACCATTGTCCTTGTCCATGGATCCTTTATATACCTGTTCCTTGACTTGAGCCTTCCCCTTCTTTCTCCCTTTATCCCCTCCACCCTTCCCTCTGGTCACTGTCAGATTGTTCTTTATTTCCATGTCTCTGGTTCTATTTTGCTCATTTATTTGTATTGTCAATTAAATTCTATGGTCATGTGGTATTTGACCACTATTATGGTATTTGTCATATGGTATTTGTCTTTCACCTGGTGTATTTCACTTAGCATGATATTCGACGGTTCCATCCATGCTCTTGTGAAAGGTAGGAGTTCCTTCTTTCTCTCTGCTACATAGTATTCCATTGTGTTAAAGAACCACAGTGTTTTGATCCACTGATTTACTGATGGGCACTTAGGCTATTTCCAGCACTTGACTATCATATATTGTGCTGCTATGAACATTGGGGTGCATAGGTTCTTTTGAATTTGTGTTTCAGGATTCTTAGGGTATACTCAGCATATTTTTATCTCTAAAGCCTGGCAAAATATTTGCCAGATTATTCAGAGGCATACATTTTTATAATTAATAAATAAATGACATGATTGATCTAGAATAGTATTACCTAAGAACTTTCTATAATAATGGATATGTCTTATCTCTATGCTGCTCAATTTGATAGTAAATAGACAATATTCAGCACTCAAAATGGGATTAGTGAGGAACTAATTTTAATTTTATTTAGTTTTTTTTTTTTTAAGATTGTATTTATTTATTTTTAAGGAGGGGAAGGGAGGGAGGGAGAGAAACATCAATGTGTGGTTGCCTCTTGTGTTCCCCCTACCAGGCACCTGGCCCACAAGCCAGGCATGTGCTCTCTACTGGGAATCAAACTGGTGACCCTTTGATTCATAGGCTGGCACTCAATCCATTGAGCCACACCAGCCAGGGCTAATTTTATTTATTTTTAATTATTAATTTAAATCACCACATGTGGGAAGAGGCTACTATATTAGTTCTTGTCTTCAAACTTTATATTGTAAAGTTTCTAGATTTGTAAACTCTCCAATCTTCTCATCCCATTCAGAGTAAAAGTAAAGTCCTCACAATAACCTACAAGGATGTACCAAATAGGGCACCACCATTCACAATTCCTCTCTGACCTCCTCTCCTGCTTCTTCCACTGCAGCCATAGTGGCCTTCTCGCTGATATACTCTCACCCCAGAGATTTTCATGGTTGTTCTCTTCCTCAAAAAGGCTTCACTCAGTTACTTGTATGGTTCCATCCCTCAATTTCTTCAGTGTTCTAGTCAAGTGAGAGCTTCTTATTTAAATTATTTTTATCTTTATTATATTTTTTCCATTACCAATTAGTCCTCTTATATACCTCTCCCTCCAGCAATCACTACCCTGTTATCCATGTCCATGAGTCCTTTTTCCTTTTTTCTCAGTCCCCTGCCCTCTGACTTACCTCCCCACAACTAGCTGTCATCTTTTTTCCATCTACAAGTCTGATTCCATTTGGCTTGTTAGAGGTTTGTTCATTAGATTCCACATGTGAGTGAAATCGTATGGTATTTGTCTTTTCAAGTGACAGCTTTTTAGTAAAGCATTTTGTGGTCACCGTGTGAAAAATTTCTGCCTTTTCTCCCATACAATATCTCTCATCCTTGTTTTTTTCTGTAATACTTCTCTGTGTCTGATATATTTTATTTATTTACCTTGTTTATTTTCTATGACCACTTACAAAATTATACTATAGAAAGCAGGGGTCATTTTTCTGTTTTACTCTTTACTATACCCCTAGCTGCCAGAATAATGCTTTACAGGATGAGTGTTTAACTAATATTTGTTGAATAGGTGTACTGACAAGATTATAAAAGATTTTAAAAATCAGACAGAACTGCATCTCAGCAGTGCCTTGCTCCTTTAGTCTGCCCAAAATTTGTTCTCCAGATTCAGTAAGTTGAGCTTTTATGAATTGGAGTTGCAAAACAACAAGGAAGTCTACAAACAGGCATGAGTAAGTTGAAAGAAAGTACAATGAGGCTAGCTTAGATATCCCTAATCTAGTATACTTAAAGACTTTGCTTTAAATATATATATATATATATATATAATATATATATAATATTATAATTTTATATATATACATAATCTCCTCCTGGAAAATAGAAAAGGAGTAGAAATTGCATTTTGTAGCTAGTTTTCATAAGTGAACAACAATTAAGGGTTTATGTTTCCTTAAATTTTAGAGTTACTGTCTGCATTCCTTTAAGTGTGGTATGATTATATCATTATAGGTACATTCTGAGTTCTCTGGCACACTGTATTCAGTTTCCATGGTATAAAGGTTTTCTTTTTTTCCTACAGCTGAGGTAGTATTATGCTTCTCATTTCATCTTATATCTTCTCCCCGCTTCCTCCTGAGACCTAGTCCAAATTCAGGCTCATCATGCATGCAAAAGACATTAAGAAAAGTGAAATACTTCCACTTCCTCTTTATTCTTATCCAAATGTTTAGGAAAAGCTAAAATATCCAGCTGGTCCAAAAGCTGTGTTATCCACAGTTTGAGCTGATTCAGGCCTCACCCAAGTATGGCTTCTGTTATTGTCCTGGAACCTTAACATGAGCTTTTTTCATAAAACAAAACACCTGGGTTAGACTACATAGACTCTTTGAAATGTATAGATGGAATAATAAATCATCCTAAAGCATTTGGAACATTGTGAAAATTTTATAGATATTCAACCACAGTAAGTATAGAACATAAATATGAAAAGAGATCTGAGAGCGATTATGTATACCCCATCCATTGGCTATGGTTTAAAAATATATTTTGTAATGTAATTCTTTTCAGTTCCAAAATGCACCTATGGAAAAGTTGAGAAGAAATTAAATCCCAAGGACATACCTATTTAAAACAGAAGAGTAACAGAATGGCTTCCACCTTATTATTTTAATGGTCATAACATTATTATTATTATCAGGGATTTAGGCATCATAGTTATTATCAGAGAGGGGAATGGGCAGAGCCCATCTGAACCCTTTAAATTCTGAATGCATCCTTTTACATTTCCGCAGCATCATGGAAAAAGTGGACCTCAGGCAACAGACGCCAAGTTCCTGTTCTATTGCTGCTATGAACTGCTCCAATTTAGGCCATTTGTTTACATGTTCTAGTTCTCAAGTTTTTGCTCTTGAAAATAAAGTGATACAAAATTTATCAACTTTTGAATGATGAATACAGTTATATAACATTAAAAATACTCTAATCTCAAATACTCCAACAGGATATTAATTGAAGTATTAGATTTTGCCATTTAATAAAATACATGAAGAGAAAAGAGGACTGCTAATCCTATAATGGTATTTTTATTTTATTTATCATAACATCAACAAAATACATTTGAATTACACTTGGAGGTATGTGCTTAAGATATGCTATTCCAAAATATGCCACTATAGCATATTGATTATTTTGAGCAAATTCTGGAAGAAACTCTCTCTAAACTCCTCTCATCTGCCTAACAGCAGATCCTCCAAGAAGAATTCAATTGTCATAAATTTTTTCCCCAGAAGTCTCATTAACATGATAGATTGACCTTATCACAGGAGAGTACACTAAAGGTGGACATCACACCCAGACGAACTTTGTCACAAACTGTCATGTCTCCCATTATTCTCCTAAGGATCCATTTATCTTTCCTAAAAATCATTTACTCTCCCTATATCTCTTCTCCACCTTCCCTATTAAGATGGTATCTAATCCTGAACTCCAAGCCATCTGAGCAAGTTATTCATTTTTCCCTAGACATCACCCATGTATACACAAAGTATACATGTTAATGAACTTGTTTGATTTTTCTATTGCTAATCTGCCTTTTATTACAGGGGTCTCAGTGAAAAACTCAGGAAGGTAAAGAGAAAATTATTCTTTCTCTTCTACAGTATACACACATAGACACACACACAAATTATATATATAATTTCCAGAAACATGTGGCTTTTTCTTCAGGCTATTCTTTAGTACCTGCATGTCTAAGTACAACCTTTGGGCCCTCTTTCAATATCTGTTCCCTCTTAGAAGGTACTGTGACCCCAAATTAGAAACGACAGTACTCAACGAACCCTTAAAATCCCTTCTGATTCCCTGGGCCTGTGAGTTGCTGACAAGGAACAAAGCCTAGCTGCATTCTTTCTCCACACTCTTTGTAAAGGGAGAGGGCATGTATTAATTTCTATTTCTGCTGTATCAAGTTACCACAAATGGAGTGGCTAACCACAATAATAATAACAGATACTAATAATAAGTACATCTATTTTTAGTTCTAGAGGGCGGAAGTCTAACATGAGTCTTACCAGGCTAGAATGACTTACTGGGCTGCAGGACTAGGTTCCTTTCTGGAAGCTCTAGGGGAGAATCCATCTTCTTACCTTTCTCGGCTTCCAGAGGTGTAGGAGACTGTTCTACATGGCGTGGGCCCAGCTCCCACGGAGATGCACAGGACCCATGCCCACGGATGGGTTATCCCGTGGGGAATGAGGCCTGCCTTTGTACCTAAGCTACTCTGAGTCTTGCTTTTGCTAAAACTCCTTCACCCTGAATTGAGACAGCAAGTGCTTATTGTAACTTCCTAAAATCCATGCTAAACCTTCCTAGGATAAGTGTAACTGGTTCAACCACTTTTTCATTTGCAAATATCCTTCTTCTGTGATGTGATTAGTGGTACTGGCTCCTTTGTTGTCTGTAAAAGGTAACCCCCTAAAGTGAACCTGTGCACAGTAAATGAGGACTATAATGTAATGTGTGGGGAAACCCAATAAAGGCCTGTCATGGCAGAGGTCGAGGGCTTTTTGCTTCCCTTGAGAGAAAAGCCATGCTGTCCTTTTTCTTCACCGGACTCGGTAGTCTGTGTGAATGTCTGATTTCATCCATAATGACGTGCACACTGCGGGCTGGTGTCTGCATCACAGAGGCCCAGATGCCTTGGCTCAGGTCCCTCTTTCTCTATCTTCAAGGCCAGCAACATTGGGCTGTAACACTCTCACAGGCCACCTCTCTGATTCTCTCTACTGTGCCCCTCTCCAACCTTCCCTGTGATGAAATTGGTCCCACCTGGGTAATCCAGGCTACCCTCATTGCAAGCTCAGCTGATTAGCAACTTGAATTCCATTTGTAACTTTAATTTCCCTTTGCTAACTTAGCTTAACACACAGGTTCTGGACAGTAGGACACAGATATTATGGGGGGGGCATTATTTTGCCTACCACAGGGCAGGCAAAACTCATTTTAGAATCCTAACAGAAATTCAATGTTCAGTTTTGTCTTAAGTGTATGACTCTTCTAAAGCTGGATTTGATTGTTTGTGATTTTAAGAGTAAGGCTGGTGGTTATGGTAAGGCAGAACGAGGTGGAATGGGGTGGGGAGACGTTAGAATACCAAAGGTATCCAAAGAGGAAGAAAATGGAGAGAAAAAAAGGTAGAGGAACTACTAGGAATAAGTGATAAAAGCAGAAAAACAGATAGATACAGGGGAAATATTGTTCACCCACAGCAGGAAAAGATAGGTAGAAAAGAGAAATCTCTACTGAAAAAGCTGAAACAAACAGAAAGTAAATATGTCCCTCTGTTCTCAATTTTCCCTTTAAAGCAAATTCAATTAGTGATGCAGAACCTGATAAATCAGGTTCTAACAAATTTTGAATAATGAAAAATAATTTCAACGTTTTTCTCTATTCTCCCTTCATTTCTTCCATAAGAGACAGTTTTATTTTAACATTTTACACTTTATATGTAGGAAGAGAAAATTTGGCTGGGCTGAGCTGTTCACAGAGTTTTCCTACTGCTGTGACAGGATTGCCATGTCCTCCCCGCACCCAAAGGCTCGTTTCCTGAGGGCAGGGCCTGTGCGGTATCGATGCCTATACATCAGCAGCTGACATATTTCCTGGCACGATGTAAACACCTCGAATACTAATAAATAAAATCAATAAAGTAATCAGTTGTCTTCCTCAACATTTATAGCCTCTTATTTAAACTTCCAAACAAATCAATCAAACAAAAGCTGCACAACTCCATTCAGAATGGGAGGGGAGGCCGGGTGGGATGATGATAATGTAATGCATGACGCCTCCCATTTTCCACTGGATTTAAGATGCTTTCTTAATTTAATTCACAATTTGCTACAGGAAAAGAAGTTTTCTGTTTTCTTTCTAAATATTTCAGCTTGGAAATGTGATTTTGGGTTATATATTTATTTTTTAAAAATCACACTATAGCAAAAGGGCGTGGGCACCCTATAAAGTTTATGATGAGATGATTATGTTTCAATGGCAAATAGACATGTTGCTCTGAACACTGCTTTCTTCTATTTCTACGTAATGATAATATGTGCAAGAACTGTCCTTTTTCCATGGCTAATGCTTTTAGCTGTTAGGATCCTACATGCCACTTAAAATCTTCTTGGCAATACTAGCCCGAACTAAAACTGTGGCACAGAGAGAGGATGGGCTCCCAGACTTCTCCCCTCCAATTTCTCCTCCTGACTCAGTGTATATCCCCTGCCTGCCTCCATGTATCCCAGAGGGCACCACACCCTCAACACCCCTGCCTCTCCCACCACTCCACACACACACATGTGCACGCTCTTTTGGAGGTGAGAATTTCAGGGTAATCTTACTGTCTCTTTCCCAGAGTTAATTTATGCCATTTTTTAAAAAACCAAAGCATGAGGACTTCTGGCCAAGATGGAGTCATAGGTGGATAGACTATGCCTCCTTGCACAACCAAAAGAAGTACAACAACACATTAAAAATTAAAAACAACATGAACTTCCAGAAAATTAAACTGTATAGAAGTCTGACAATCAAGGAGTTAAAGAAGAAACATTCATTCAGACCAGTAGGAGGGTAGCTGGGGGGAGAGGAGGCTTGGTAGGGTGGTAGCTGGAGGACCAGGTGGGAGAGGCAGCTGGAGGTCCAACATTTGCATGCAGATAAACTGGGAGGAACAACTGTGGAGTGAGACAGACCACACAACCCAGGGTTCCAGCGAAGGGAAATAAAGCCTCAAAACCTCTGGCTTTAAAAACCTTTGAGGGTTGCAGCAATGAGACAAACTCGCAGCCTCACAAGAGATTCCATTGGAGAAAACCCACAGGGTCCTGGAACGTACACAAACCTGCCTACCTGGGAATCAGTACCAGAAGGGCCCAATTTGCTTGTGGGTAGCAGAAAGAGTTACTTAAAGCAGGGCGAGAGCACAGCAAGTAGCATTGTTCCCTCTCAGACCCCTCTCCCACATACAGCACCACGACCTGTGCGGGGGCTCCACCCGCAGGGCCCCTCAGACGCCATGGATGAGAATAAGTCTACGAAGATATGATCTACTGTTGGAGCCCAGGAGGCCTGTGAGGGGTCGAGGATAGGGTCCTGCACCGCAGGTGTGGTGACTGGGCCTGGTTTCCGGCCTTGGGGCTATCTTGGGCTCTGACTGTTCTCATAACATTGGCCTGCGCATCATGTACACAGTAGCAATGCTAGCCTGAGAACTTCCCAACCTTGAGAGAGTAGATAATCTCGTGCCAGAAAGTTTCTCCTTTGTTTTGCTATGTACTCATGATTGTACTTAAGCCTGAAGACCGCACAATAAACTTGCCTTATGCCAGCAGAGCATTTGGTCCTCTCCTATATTCAGTCCCTCGCCCAGCCTCACGACCACCCTTGCCGCAGCGGGCTGCGGCAATCTACTTGGGGAGGAAGAGTGGCTGATCTCTTAAAGGAGAAGGGCCTGGAGCCTCTTCCCCAATGGGCTTTTATTGGGTTTAATTTACATAGGAATACAGGGCATATACCTAAAGTTCATCAATCATTGTCAGGCAATAATGATCAAACAATAGATAGCATTCAAAGAACTATGAGGGCTTATTTTGAGTCAGGATCAGAGAACCATAAAACTTTGGGAAGCAAACTCATTTCATTCTTGGACCCTTATCATTTAAATTGAGGGTATTCGCAAAGTAGGTTTCACAGGATTTTATGCATTCTTTCTTAGGTCTGATGCCCCCCAGGGAACCTGCCCCTTCCACAACAGGGCTGCACCCACCTCCAGCATTGTTTCAGACTTAAGGCATTGTTCAGGCTTAAGTCAGGTAGGGGAAGTAAGGCAGCCAAGAGATTAGGAGACTTCTTACAGACAGAATGAGGACTCAGGCTATGTCAAAGCTGAGAGGTGAGGCTCCATCACCCCCTTTTTCTATAGCCCCCCAAGTCCTTCCCTGAGGGCCCCTTCACAACCATGCCTGTCTTAGGTCATCCCTTCTTACAGGCAAGAAGGGGCTGGAAAGAAGGATTCAAAGTCATGAAAGGGAAGGACGTGCATCCAAGATTACTCTATCCAGCGAAGCTGTCATTTAGAATGGAAGGGAAGATAAAGCCCTTCTCAGATAGGTCAAGTTAAAGGAATTCATCACCACCAAGCCCTTATTATATGAAATGTTAAAGGGACTTATCTAAGGAAAAGAAGATTAAAATATGACAGTGAAAAGACAGCAAAGTCATAGCTATTAAGAACCACATCTAAAACAAAAGCAAACTAAACAAACAACTAGAACAGGAACAGAATCACAGAAATGGAGATCACATGGAGGGTTTTCAACAGGGAGGGTGAAGGGAGAGAATGGGGGAAAAGGAACAGGGAATAAGCAGCATAAATGGTAGGTACAAAATAGACTGGGGGGATATAGGAAATAGAGAAGCCAAGAACTTATATGTATGACCCATGGACATGGACCAAGGGAGTGGGGGGATGCTGGTGGGAATGACAGTGCAGAGTGGAATAAAGAGGAGAATAAAGAGTAGAAAAATAATGGGACAACTGTAATAGCAGAATCAATAAAAGATACTTATTAATAAATAAAAATCCAAAGCATATATGCAGATGGTTATAACTCAAGTAATTTAGAGGAACTTATAATAAAAATCATCAGTTTTCCTATGTGAATTCTTCTTTTCTAAAAAGTTTCTTTTTAAAAGCTGACTTTTATATTTGTCTGGATTTTAACTGTTTATACTGTGATTTCTTTTTATTTTTTCAATTATTTCTATACATTATCAGTTTCATGCTTTAATCTCCAAGAATTTATCTTTTAGTACTTATTTTTTTAAAGATTTTATCTATTTACATCTAGAGAGAGAGGGGAAGGGAGAGAGAAAGAGAGGGAGAGAAACAAGAGAGGTTGCCTCTCACATGTCCCCTACTGGAGACCTTGTTCAAAACCCAGGCATGTGCCCTGAGTGGAAAGCAAACTAGCCACCCTTTGCTTAGGAGTCCGGCACCCAATCCACTGAGCCACACCAACCAGGTATCTTTTACTATTTCTTACCCCTCACTTTCTTCCTCCCAGTATAGTTCTATCACATCTCTAGTTCCTATATAAGTTAAATTATACACATTATAAAAGTGCAAGGCTCAAAAGATGCTATAGTACTGTTGTTGTTGATGATGATGATGATGATGATGATGTCATGATGATGCAGTCAAGAAACACCATGTTTTGAAGACAAGTTAATAACATGGGTAAAGACTCGCCACTTAAAATTAATTGAAAACTAAAACATACATATTTATCGATTATGATATGATTCAAATTTAAAAATATGCAAATTCCATATAATAAATTACAAAATTAAATAAAAAATGAAGTTAATAATGTTTCTCTCACAAGAACAGGCTTATAAATAATTTTTATTTTCCTCTTTGTATTTTTAAATCTCTGTAATAACTACATATTTCTTTTATAATAAAAATAATCAGAGGGGTGCTCGCTTCAGCAGCACATATACTAAAATTGGAACGATACAGAGAAGATTAGCATGGCCCCTGCGCAAGGATGACACGCAAATTCGTGAAGCGTTCCATATTTTTTGCTAAGTGAAATAAGCCAGGCAGTGAAAGACAAATACCATATGATCTCACCTTTAACAGGAACCTAATCAACAAAACAAACAAACAAGCATAATATAAACAAAGACACTGAATTTGAGAACAGTCTGACAGTGACCAGAGGGGGAGGGGAGGGAATTTCAGGGGAAAAGGGGAACAGTTTAGAGCAACAAGTATAAAGGACACATGGACAAAAACTATAGGGGGTGGAAATGGGAGGAAGGTAGGGAGGGCTGGGGTGGTGGGCTGGGGACGGGGTAAAAGACAGAAAACTGTACAATATCAACAATTTAAAAAATACTGATTAAAAAAACAAACAAACAAAAATATTCAGAGGGGAAAATATCTATTTGTTAAGTGAAAGGAATCTATAACTAATAGTGGAATCTTAAGCCAATAGAACAGCTAATTTAAGATCATGCCCCTCCAGTTATGTGAACTTTGGGATGCTTTATCACTTAAAATATGCAAACTGGTGACAATCCAAAGATCTAAATTATTATAAAGATGAAAAACATCATCAGAACTTTATAAATGAAAATCCAACAGCTTTAATTAAATGCATAATACATATGTATGAGTGCACTGTCTTTTGTAAAGAAGCTACAGCTGCTTTCTATGGGTGTAAAATCCCATTTAAAAATTGTAATCCTATGCTAATGATCTAAAGGGAAAAGGAAGTGGCAGGCAATAACATTTTACTTTAATGAATGTTTTTAATGCCCATGGAATCCTCACTATTTCAGTATTAATTAAAAGCAGTTATATTTTCTTATGGTAGTGTACCCCATCTCTAAAAGTATACCAAATTACTTGTAATAAAGAGTTCTTTGTACATTGTTGAACTTAAGAAATGTTGTCTTCTCAATACTCAAGATTATATAACCTAATGAATGCAGTTGGGAATATTGTGTACAAAGCAGAGAGCCACTGGGGCTGGCAGCTGAGTTATGTTCTCCCCGGCCCCCAGGAAATTACAGATGACCCGGCCACACCCTTTTCTGCCCACAAACACCTCCTCCTCCATCTGGGCATTTCTCAGATCTGCTTCCATTGGCCCACATCTTTCCATTTAATTTCTGGCAGTCTGGCCTGGAATGTCTGGTATCTTTCTGCTCACAGAAAGCAGACTGATGGTAAAGCTTTCTGTCTGTCTCTGCTTGAGACCTTAAATGTGTGGCCACATGAACCTGCCTAGGAGCTGGCATACACTTTTTAGAATGAGAAATTCATGACTTGCTTCTTATTTTGCCTTCCTGCATATTCCCCTGCTTTTCTGCTCCCCAGCTAGAGAAGGCAGAAACAACTGCTAGTCTCTTTGTTTCTCTACCCGAACAGCTGTAAGTCACTGTGAAAGCTAGAGATACTCTCTTTCCCAGGCCCTAATTAGGAGTCCCTATTCTCAGGGTTTCTGATACCCGTGTTCCCTCATTCCTCCACTAAAGTCAGGTGCAATATGGTCTAATTTACCATCACAATATATATTAGCATCTCTAATGTCTGGATTCAAATTAAGTTTTGGCTCCTCCTTTTCAGCTTTAAGACTTGATCAAGGAACTTAATATTTCTGTGCCTCATTTTCCTTACCAAAAAAAGCAAATAACAGTACTAACTCATGGTTATAGTAAGAATTAAATCAGATCATATATATAAAATACTAAAAACATTGTAGTGTGTACAATAAACTCTATATAAAGGTAGCTGCTTTAACTTCTATAGGAAGCACACAAAAATTTCATACACTTACACATGCATGCACAGATACACAAACATATACTTTTTGAAAATCCTGATCCAATTCAGACAGAAAATGGAAAGACTTATTTAGTGGAAAAGCAAACCTTAGGAAAAGAGAACTGCACCCTTGCTAACTGTCCCCAAGCCACAATAGAACTTAGAGACAAGCAACGTGTTATGTAATAGCAGCAATGTACAAAGAAGTATTTCTTGACTCAGTCTGAGTCAAAAGGAACTTAAAACCAATGATGCTTAGACTGGCTTAGTGCTAAAAACACTTAGCTGCAAAATTAAATCAGCACCCAAGGAGAGGAGTAAGACATTCTTTAGGACTTGTTCTCACATATGAGGACACCCAGGATGACAAAGCCCCAGACACAATTTCAGGACTGATTCAGTACCAAACTGTGTTCATTGCTTTGTTCTGTTGGCAGAGAGCCCTTATCTCTAGGACTTCAGGTCAGCCCACGAGCAAAGGTCTGGCTTAAACAAGGCTCATTTGAAAAATGATAGCTAGATTAAGTGTTTTAGATGAAGACTTGATGATTCATTAGACTTCACCCATCCCTCTGACTCAATTCTGAATAAGTGTACTAGCAGGTGGTGATGGAAATGGCTAGGCTCTTGGCTATATTCCAATAGCAGTACTATAATTTCATGCCTACAGCAAAACTTACTCCAAATTACACCCACACTATAATCAGCTGCAGAGACCTTGTGTGACTATTTATAAAGGGCACCCTTTAATGCACCCTTATAATTTAGCTGATAGCATTTGCTGAAAGTTTTAACAGCTATGCAGAGCAAAGCCACTTCCATTAAGTGCCGTCTCCTCTGTAAGTGTAGAGTACACCACATAGACATGAAATGGTAATTAATACAGCTGCCACCCAACTCTGGTATATAATTATAACATTTCTCACTTTTTTTTGGCAATTGCAAACATTTTAGAAGAGCTGCAGAAAGAGTCTGGATTGTGTTGGTTTGTACCTTCCCCGAAACAAAAAGCAGAGAGAAAGTTGCAACCTTAAAGCTGTCCTCAGAGATTCCCGCATTAACCAGTGCAATTTTTCATCAGAAGGGCACGTGAAGTTCATCACTGATGTTCTAGAACAACTTTCCTGTGCATGGCAATGACCTGAAGACCTGGTTTTAGCAAGATCTTCATTTTAATGAAGACTGGGGGTCAATAGGACTGAAATGCCCCTGAGATTCTTCCTTTTAACAAGCTCCCAGGCCATGCCAATGCATACCACGTTTTGAGTAGTAACTGAATTGGCACCAGGGATGGGAAAATTTGGGGAGAAATGTGGGTCTAATGGACATATGTGTGAAGATTGTGTAATTGAATCTTTCTGATGGTTATGAAATCCTAATCTACTGAAATTGATGAAGCTGGTCCTTATATTGGCAATCTTTACTGTATTCGCATTATTTTTATAGTCTACATCATCACATATAGAGAAATAACCACACATAAATTTCTAAGAATAGATCCACCAATAAGCAGAGGGGTTAAGTTGCTCAGAAGACATAATGTGCACATTTTTGGAGCTTATGGCTATAATAAGAACCAAAAGACTACCCCTCACTCAGATTTACAATAAAGAAAATTAACTGTTGGTCTCTGGGGATGTTGATATTTTATTCCTCAAGTTTGTCATTAATAAAGTAAAATTATTTAATTTATCTGTAAGTTTCTTTGTCTAAAATATGATTCAATAAACCTGGTTTTTAATATTCATGTGGGATATCTGTCACATTTGAAACTCATTCTGCCATCACAAAATTGAAATAAATCATGACATGAATATCTTTTAGCACTCTTACTGATATGATATTCAATCATAGTAACTTTATGATGCGAGCAATCTCAAATATTTAAAGAGGAAAAATGTTTGGATTCAAAAACAAATTAGCTGTCTACTCATAAACCCTGCTTTATTTTGGTTTACTATTTAAAACTTTTCATATGGATGCTCTTTCAAAATACATTTATTGTATATCAATGATATCATATAATTAAATGACTGTTGACCTTTTCAAAAACTCAATACCACTTCTATTAAAGTTTCAATAACTGTTTCAGCAGAAGTAATTCAGCATGTTTATGGTAAAATGCCATTTTAATGAGCATAACCCCCCCAAAATTCAAAGTGCTTATGATACAAATACCTTTTTCAGACTGCCTATATATAAAATTATTTTCTAATAGCTTTCTTTGATCTGCTAAGAGCCCTCTAGCTTTGGGGATGCTATTTGAGAAACAAGAGATAAGTTATTATTTAAAAGTCCATATAAGTAGACTTTTAGTTATTTAATGCTAATTCTCTAATTGATATATTTCCAAGGATTTTTTTCACTATTTTGCCTGTCTGAGTTAACTACATAATTTTTTTCCAACGTAGCAAAAAACATGAAGAAAAGGGTTAAATTGTACCTAAATATTAATGCTTTTTTGTCTTTACACTGTAGGAGAGCATATTAGTAATATTAAACATGACTATTAACGATTATTATATTCACTTTCACAAATTTTGCTTATTTTGATTTTTTCCTAGTCATATTTTCATCTTGGAAAAAGAGAATTTTTATAACAACAATAATGGAGAAAAATTATAATAAGTAACTATAGGTCATTGTAATTCTATGATATATCATTTTTTTACAGAAGAAAAAATAGATCTCCACATGTTTTAATAACTTGCCCATGGTCATACAGCTAATAAGTGACAAATCTGAGATGCAAAATCTGAACTTCTTGACTCTAAAATTCATAGTTTTTCCATGTTTCATATGCATCCCTTAGACTCTGCCTCAAAAGTTCTTTATCTTCTTAGAGCAAATAAAACAATGTAAAAGGTCCTACTTAGTAAAAACAAAAAGACAGAAAATATTTACATCTTAGGTCAATTCTGAGAGAGAAAAATAACAAACTAAAAGCAAAAACAAATTCTTACCTGTTTATTTAATTGTTTGTTTTTACTTTTAATGAGATGCAATATAAAACCTAGAATGGAAGAAAAAGAAACAATGTGAAATTCAATCGATTTTATATTTAAAAAAGACATGCCTGATATTTCCAAGATACTCACTCTCCAGGAGGTTAAGTTTAGATGTGTGTGGACAGAACCGAGTGAAGGCAGCATAACTGCACCCTCCACACACACAGACACTGTTGCATTTCAGAATTTAGAATATAATGGGTGATCAGGGATGATTTATTGTTGGTGATGAAAATGCCCATGTTGCGCACATGCCAAAATAAGGCTAGTCCCACCTCCATAGCGAGGAAATCTCCTGAGTCACCAAGTGCAATGTGTTTGTGCCAACCATGTCATCATCGATGTAAGTCAGAATGGTCCCCCACATTGTCCCTTTAATGTCCATTGAAGGCCTTTAGTTTCTGCTTTTCTCCTTCCTTTTGTCCAGAAATTCAATTGCTGTATTCTCCTCCATTAATGTGTTGCATTGTATTTATTGACACCTGGAGGGCCAGTGAGGCATGATCTTGACCACTCAAGCACTCACTGCAGTTGCTAAAATTGTTGCAGAAAGTCTGGTATTGCTATCACTATATGAACTTCACTCTGAGCCTTTCTTACACTACACATATGCTACCTGTGATTGTTCAACCAGCTTGTAAAATCAACGAGATAGCAATGTTTGTGTTGGCCACTTTGTATTATGTCACTCTATTCTCTCAATACTAAATCCATAGCTCACCTCTACAGTGTCTTAGTGTCGCAATACCAAGTCATAACTCAAATGAATTAAATTAAAATTTTACATACATAAGGACTTCATAATTAATTTGCATGATGCTTTCTTGAAGGCAGAGACAAAAATATACAGGTAAAATTGTCAGACTCAAAGGCAACTACAAATATGACTCCATGACTTACAGATTTCTCACAAATTTGAACTTTCATTTGAAAATTTCCACCAAAAGTGGTGATGATTAATCAATAGTGGTAGGAAAAAACAGCTTCTTAGTTTATATTTTAATATTTTGCCTTAGAATATGATTTCTAGGGACACAGTGGATTTCAGTAGAGGGACCCCTGCCCTGTGTGTTCTCCACATTAAAATAGCTCTAGTCATTTCATACGTTTTTAACATCCAAGCCTCCTTTTTGTCATTTGATGGAGAAATTTTTCAGCAAATTTTACATCACATGCACATTCATATGCACACACACATACAAGAGCTTTGGTGATACACCTTTCCAAAATTTGATATCTAATACCCCAGGACAATGAGAGCATCACCAGATAAACCAACTAACATGCATTCGTTTAGCTTTCACCTACCATGCTATGTTTATGGGAAACCATTGACTGACCATATTTTTGGCATCAGAATTGATAAATGTTATAACTAAAAGGACACGGATGGGGAAAATTAGTCTAATATGCCTCTCCAAAGATAGCAAAAGCCATACTCATTGAAATGAAATAAAATGTAAAAAGACTTATGAAAATATAGGTAATCTGCAGGCCATTATCTCCATGTAAGACATAATATACATTTTATATACATTGTATATTTATGTAGAAATTTGTCTCATTGATGTAAATAACTTTTTAGTGAATAGTGTAGCCTCACTGAGCAAACCAGTGAGGCTGAATATCCATACCATTTTTACTATTTACTGAGTCAGGAGAATGTAATGTACAGTTTTCATTTTCTAATCATAAAGAAATATTATTTTTTTCTTCAGAATGCCCCCAAAAATCTACTGATGGAGCAGTATTGCAGTTAAAAATTATGACCACATCTATCTCTCTGATTCATTTCTCACTCTCATGATATATTTGGAAATTGTTCCTTTAGGATTTCCAGAACCTTGTCAACCACTCTGCTCTTAAACTTGCCATTTCTACAAAATAGTTCTAAGTGAAGTTTAGAAGTGTTGACTTTTCTCACCACTGTGTTCCTTTAAAGAGAGCTGAAACTGACATTTTGAAAGCAAAATGAAGCACACACATTAGTTGTATTTTAAAGTGTGACAAAGAACATCTTTGTTCTACTCGCATGATTAGTTGAGTTAGGTTTTAAATGCATAGTCGTTTGTGCATGTGCAACAAATTTTTTTGGAAGTGAAAACTCTCCACTAATTTCACGATAGTGCATAAGGGTCAGCTGTGGCAACAGTAACTCAAATTGTGTCTTTTTGAGCAGTAAATAGAGTTTAAGAACCAAGAGAGCAATTCAACTGCAATAACCAACATTCTCTGATTTTTGGCTAAATAGGCTTCAAGATTAAGAATCTCCTGATTTTCCTCATAAAAAATGCTCCAAAATAACATTATCAGTCACTCACTACCACATACTTACTCTTTGAAAATAAAATTCACTTGGTAGGACTGCATGCGTTATAGTTTTTAGTCTCCATGTCTTTACTTATGCTGTCCAGTCTAGACTGCTTTACATGCGCGCTCGCGCGCGCAGCGCGCGCGCGCGCGCACACACACACACACACACACACTTCTTCAGGATACAGTATGTCCTGATCTAACCTGGAATATATCTTTGATTTCTTCTTCCATTTTAATCATGAAAAAATTTTAAAATATCTTACTGCTAAGACCACATCCTAGGTCAATTAAGTTGGGGTAGGATCCATGTAGGCGTATTTTTTAAAGCTACCCAGGTGATTCAACCACTGAACCAAGGCAGAGACTCACTACAACAGGGTGTTAGCTAACTCCTCTTCCTAACATCAGCAATCCATCTCCTGAATGCATCCCGCACATTGTACTGCCACATTCATCACAACTTTCGTTTGCTCTTGCTCAAACCATTTCTCTCTTCCTTGGCCATAGATTACTATGAGGGTAGAGTCAAGTGTTTTGTTGAAATCCAAGTCCTGAATGATTTGATCATTATTTTATTAAACTTCAAAAATTTTTAAAAAATAACACCTGATAACCCTAAATTACACGAGATTTTTCTACATTCAACAAAACTTCCATACATATTAAATATTTTTCTTTCTTTGAAAATTATATGCATCTCTACTAAAGGCTAAATATAGACATAATATAGCCCATCTCAGCCATTTTTAAAGTCAACTCGTTCTGTAGGCAAACTATGTTTTTTCACACATATATAAGTGTATGCTACTATATTTTGTACTCCTCATCATACCATCCGAATTCCCCAGAAAATGACAGTTAATGTGAAAAGTCCCAAACAATATCCACATCACTTTTTTTAATCTTCACCTGAGGATGTGTTTATTGATTTTAGAGAGAGAGGAAGAGTGAGAGAAAGAGAGAAAAAGAAAGGGTGGAGGCATCTATGTGAGAAAAACATCCACCAGGGTTGCCTCCCACACGTGCCCCAACCAGGACCAAATCCACAGCCCTTTGGCTCTCAGGACAGCACTCCAACCAACTGAGCCTCCCAGCAAGGGCCACATCACTTTTTAAATGATTCATTTCATATACAAACTAAGTATTTTGAAAATAAATAAATTTATTTTTCTTAGTGATTTCTCTTGACAGATAATGATGAACGTACCACAAAAGCCAAGCATTTTCCCAAATACTCCTGTGCTTAGGGAAATTGCTATACAAAAGTCAGGACCCCTAAATGTTCACCCTAGTTCAACCTAGTCTGTGACTTTGGACCACGCTTTGCCTTTCCCAGGACACTGTTTCTTAAATACTATATAAAATGAAGATAAGGCTACAGGCTGGAATTCCTAAGAATGTTGTAAAAAGTCAACAAGATAGATGTATTTGCTTCCTACAGAAGACAGGTAGATACACAATCGAGAGGAAACTGAAGACAATTTAATAAAAGGTCTGTTTGCAAAGGCGTGCGCAACACAAAGAGATCAGCAAGGGCTGGTAAAGCACCTAAGGGCTAATTAAAATAAGAATGAATTACTACCCCTAGCCTTGAGGGGATAGGGGAGAGAATTTTTTCTGGAACCTGATGAGAGCTCTACCTGTGGAAGATGGTCTGCAATTGGAACTATAAAGGGAGAAACACAGCCATCATCCAATCATAACTCGCCATGGCAAAAGCAGAGGATATATACCTTGCTCTCTCTCTCCTCCTCTCTTCTGATCATCTGCTGACGACCCAGCCACAGTTCGGAAGGGAGCCTCCGTGATGCATCTTGGAGAGGTCACCACGAAGGAAACAGAACAGGATGGAGAGAAGTGAAACAATCTCGCAGGGTAGCTGGATAAGAGTGGGCACAAAGTAAAAGCTATTTTAACCTCATGCATTCGGTCAACTTTTAAAAATTATTAAATGAGACAATATGACTGTGAATGTCCTTACACATTTGTCAAACTCCTTAGAATATACAACGCAATGAGCCCTGATATAAACTATAGTCTTTTGTTAATAATAATAATATAGCAATATTGGCTCACCAATTGTAACAAATGTGCCACACTAATGTATAATATTAAAAATAGGAAAAACGAATGGGGGTGTAGGTATGGAGTTCAAGGAAACTGTATTTTTTGCTCAATTTTGTTGATAAATATAAGTGTGCTTCAAAAAAGTAAAGTCAACTGATTTTTTAAAAAGCTCTCTTTTCATGACCAACATCCACTGAAAATGTCGTCTCCCCCAAACTTCCCATGCAAATCAGACAACAATGGAGTAACTACCCTATGACACTGAGTTACAGGAGGTTAAGTCCCAGGATTGGAGAAGCAGACATACACATGGGAAACCTCCAACTGCGAAGAGTTTGAGGTGCCTTCCTTTCTGAATCACCATGTGCCCACTCCTTGTTTTGCTGATTAGAAAGACAAAATGCTGTTTTATTTCTCAGTGAAAACTCTTTTTCTGACATTTAAAAAAATTACCTGAAATCATTGACAATTTTATTTAATCTTTTTAATAACACATTTCTATGTGATTATTAATGTTTGTCTTCACACTCATTAACATTCAAGCTGGCTGATAAATTGTGGGTGTCCCATTTCCTCTGATCATCTTTCTGTATCTTGTTCTCTCAGAGTTTCAGGGAAAGGTGCTTCTTTTCCTCTCTTCTCTATAGCTTTGGTTCTGTGGTGGTTCTTTCTCTTACACAAGCTTTCACTACAACTCTGATGTCACTGATGCACTGCCCATCAACTTTACTTATGGCATAAAGTAGCTTTGCACATCATATTTATTAGTTCAGTAAATAAATATTTATAGAGTTTTAAAAGTGTTTGTTTCCTGAGCAAACCCTGTGTGTATATTCAGATGCAGAAGTATAAAACAATACCTAATCTAACAGTCATATAAACCAGATAGCTAAGTATCAGGTAAAATATTTTCTTTAAAATATTCTTTTAATAATGTTCTGTACTCTATATGATCATTGTTCTTGGAGTAATTTTTACTCAAAAATAAACAACTTTGCTTTTATATTATTTTAAATATAAAATCTCTTTGCCTTTGAAGAGATTAGAAACATAATTTGGAAATATTTTTATGGTGTAGCCATCTCATGCTGATAATTTCTTTTACTGAAATATAGAATTTAATAATGTATTTATGTAATTTATAATTTTTAAGAAACCCTGCTGATAATTCTTCACCAAGATAAAAGAGAAAAAATACTTTGGGGGTTAAAAAAACAGTGAATATTAAACATCAGATTTATTTTTTAAGATTAGTTTCTTTCAACATGATTTACAATATTCTTACAGTAGGTGGTCTGAAATGCATGTAACATACCAAAATAATGAAATTTATACATTATACAACAATTATAAAAGTGGGGGTTTTTTTGTATGACACACAGGACCATAGGCATTTGTGAAATCCTGTTAGTGTTTTCTTTTTTGACTTATTACTTTTTTTTCCATTGCTGACACTATTGTATACATCCCCTATTTCACCCCCTCTTCTCCTTTGCACCCACCCCTGGGGTCCGGCCCTGGGCCTTCACCACACCGTTGTCTGTGTCCATGGGCTCTGCATATGTGCATGTACATTCTTCGACTAATCTCTTCCAGTCTCTCCCAGTCTCCTCCCCTCTGAGATCTGTCAGTCTGTTCCATGTATCTATGTCTCCAGTTTTATTTTGTTCATTAGATTCCACATATGAGTGAGATCATATAGTGTTTGCATTTCTCTGACCAGCTTATTTCTCTTAGCATGTAAAAGAAATAATCTCTAGGTCCATTCATGCTTCCCTAAAGGGTAAGAGTTCCTTATTTTTTGCAGCCACATAGTATCCTATCGTGTAAATGTACCACAGCGGTTTTTTTTGTTTTGTTTTGTTTTGTTTTGTTTTGTTTTGTTTTGTTTTTTATCCACTTACCTGCTGATGGGTACCTGGGCTGTTTTTAGATTTTTTTTAATATTTTATTTATTTATTTTTAGAGAGAGGAGGAGAAAGAGAGGGAGAGAAACATCAATGCATGGTTGACTCTAGTGCAGCCCCAACTGGGGAACCTGGCCCAAAACCCAGGAACGTGCCCTGACTGGGAATCAAATCAGTGACCTTTTGGTTCACAGACCCAGGCTCAATCCACTGAGCTACTCCAGCCAGGTGTTTCTAGATTTTTGCTATTGTAAATAATACTGCTATGAACATAGAGGTGTATATATTTTTCTGATTGATGTTTCAGGAGTCTTAGGATATATTCCTAGCAGTGGAATTGCTGGGTCAAACAGCAGTTCTATTTTTAGTTTTTTGAGGAAACTCCATACTGTTTTCCACAGTGGCTGCACCAGTCTGTAGCAGTGTTCTCTTAAAAGACATTTTGCATTTTAAGCACAAATGTATTGGTTATTTAAAATTAGATTAGAAAATAAACTCATATAGCAAGCTATGTTTAAAAAAATTTTTAAACACTAGACTCAGTGTCTAAAAGTAGATCCTCATAAATGTCAATATAATTTGGAATTCCTGATGCAATTAGCTATAGGAACAAGTGTGGTTTTTAGAGAATACATAGCGAGCTATCTCTTTTCTAGAGCATCAGTACTCGTATCCTTTCTCTCCTTCTCCTACTCTCTTAACAATATTCACGGCTTAAACCCATACACCTTGCATTCCTGCCTCAGAGGAGGGCTCAAAGAAATGTTCTCCAACTGGTCTGACTTTTGTCCTCAGGGATTGCAGCCACCAGGGAGCAAAAGAGTCCCCATCCCTCAAGCTTCTGTGGTCTAGCCCTGACTGCTGAGCTGCTGGGTTGTCTCTGAAGAGATGCAGTATAAATAGGGGCAGTTTACATAGTTTATGGCTTTAATGATAAGACTAAGTTATTAGTCGCAGAGCAATGTTACAAATGTGTTTCCATGCCTCCTTTTTGTTCACTCATGTGCATTAAAGGCAAACACTGTAGGGATATAAATGCCTTTCTTTCTGGTCTTATCTGTACTGTTTGTGTGCACACCCTAGTCCTGGGAAGACCGGGGAACAAACTATCAGGCAGAGACACAGAGCGCTTTCTAGTTTTCAGCTGCAGCTGTTACTGGCGGTGCCTGCTGTGTTTCACAAGTGTTTTTCTCATCCATATCTACACAGTTACTTTTTTTGAAAAGCCTTACCCCAAACACTGAGCTAGTTTTATCCAGCCCCATGATTTCTCAGAAATTCATAACAGAAGGGTTTTAACACAGAAAAGCAGTGTCTTAACTGTTGAAAAAATACATATGGGCCCTCTTCTTGAAATAATTAATAATTGTTAAAGAAAATATTTCAAAAACTCAATCCATGATTTACCCTCTGGCTAAAGAGAGGCTGTAATTACAGTTGAGCCTTCTAAGAATTACTTACAGAGTCCCTTATTCTCTAAGGAAGTACATTTTTTGGCCAGGGATATGCATTTTGTCAAATTAAGATTAACAACATCTTAGTAGGTAATGGGTTCAGCAACTATTTCACAATTTGTTCTTGGCAAGATCACCAAGGGTTCTGGGGCTCTGTAACACCCTGGGAAAACATTTAAGGGGAAGAATGCAGGATGCAGCCTGGAAACAGATTACAGTTCCCTCAAGTGAGGACAGGAATGTCTCCTCCCTGCAGCCAACGTTTGTGTTTGTTCCTGTAGATCTTGAGAAGTAATGAACAACGACTTCCGGTGGCAGTTTTGAAAACACGTCAATAGCTTTATTTTCCCCGATAAGGGAAACAAAAAGGAAAGAGGAAAAATTAATTTAGACATAAAAATGTATACATAAGAAAGTAAGGGAAAATGTGCCTATCTTTGACAGCTCATAACTAAATTATAAGCTTAACTACCAGCAACAAAACACATTACATAAAATAGCAGAATAAAAGGAGAGGAAAATAATTTAGTACATATATTATATGTATAATATATATATACGTGCATTCACACATGCAGGTTAATCTCAAAAATCTTAGTGAGGTTTCACTTTTTAATAACTTAAAATATAAATGCTACAAACAAAAACAAAACATTATTTCAAGACTCAATTAAGTTTTTTGACACTTTTTTAGTTTCATCAAAACTAAATGTTGAACTATACATTTTTAATTTTAACTTCTTGTTTCAGTCAGCATTTGCCATCATCTATACATGTAAACAAAGCAAAGATGAAAATACGCATAGCAACAAGTCAGGAAGCCATAGTTGGGTTTTGTACTTCCTTCTTCCAGTATCCAGTTCTCGTTCCATGTTTCTCTACCAGCATTTCTGAGGTGGTTGTTGTTCTTTACCTGGATGGGTGAACCAAATGTTATTTCTAAATTGTTATTAATAGGAGCAGCAGCAGCAGTAACAGTAGGAATACAAGGGATGCCCCAGAATATACAATAAACAGCCTCATTTCTCCTTGCTAATCAGAATCAATTTTCCAGAGGTTAAACTCCTGCTTTGCCCTGTAAGTGGAAAGAGGAGCTCAAAATGTTTCAGTGGACTTTTCAACTTTCAGTTCAATAGGACCATTTTTGTGATAACTAAATTCACCGTCCAGCAGAGATCAAAGTTACAGGAATGGAACACAAAATTCTAGTGATTTCTTCACTGAGGTAACAGGGAAAGGGGCCACCCCCATGCTGATGTTATCATAGAAAGAGAATTATGTTTTAGTTTCTGTTGCTGTTAGTTGCTATCAGAACATATACTACATCTTATTGGGTAGCACCTCAAATTTGCAAGTTTTTATTTGCACATTTGTACTGTGCTGTCCTCCCAGGAGGAAATGGACTGTTTCTTCAATGGGACATTGTGCCATTCCATCAGGACTGTGGCTTCTGGATGATGTGGGACATGGTGAGACCAGCAAGTCTCGTGGACGTGAATCACTGCTTTTGCTGTAAAATGAACTTTTTGGTCAAAAGCCATATGATGTGGGATACCAATACAAAGAATAAGGTATTCAGATACACTAGTGGTGAGGCTGGCAGAAGCATTACAGGGGCGGAAATTTAATTCATAGCCAAAGTAAGTAAATTTTCTGAATTCCTTCCAGGATGGCAGGGGTCCAATGTAGTCATTCTGTCATTGAATGGCTCACTAGTCCCACCAGGAAATGGTGCTATATTGGGGGCTTAGGGTTGGTCTATGCTGTTGTTGGTTGGTTAGATAAACTGCACTGGCATTTGCCATATGAGCTTCAGGGAGATTCCATCCTTATTCTAGCGGTTTTGTTCATGAGTCCAATGACCAAACACTGGAATCACTAAGAAACAAGGCAAACTGAATTCCAATGAATGGGTTGAATCCAAATATTATTGAGGGCTTTCTCTAGAATGCTTTCATGAGCATTCACATACACTTTGCCTAGCCTTCTGAACTGTCAAGCCTCCCATCTTATTTAGGTCTGTAATTACCCAGGTTATCTGTTAGTCTTTGCTCATTCATCTGTACCTCTGGCCACTGTCCCCACAAGGTAAAGTTAAAAATGTACTTCTTAAAATTCTGTACACTGAGAAGGTGTTTTTCCTCACTATCTTTCTATGACACTCCTCAATGGGGCTGTAATATACTTATAATTTACTTGCAACTGGTAGCAGCCTGTATGATCCACAACAACCTCTAAACCAAACCTGGGATTTTTTCTGCTCAGACAGCTGGTAATAGAAAACTACTGCCCAGGCATCCATGTGTTAGAGTTGAAGGAAAAGTGACAGTAAAGCAGAAGTAGATGCTTTCGAAGCCTGAGTCACCTGCTCATGCAACTTTCTTGTGCTTTCATGACCAGTTTATATGTAATTCCCTGTGTATCACTTCTGTTTGGTGATAGAACAATGCATAACATCCAGGTTGTGTTGGGAAACTTAGGTAGCATGGTCCATTGATATCCATGGTGAGTCATTCCATTACTCGAAGGGCTGAAAGCCAAGCCAGGGACTATTTCTTAAAAGAAAAAAGTTAACTGTACTTCTTTTTAAAAAAAATCCCTAGGGATATGCGCTATCACATACTTCTTAGGTCTTGCCCAAGGTGCTATAGAGCAAACTGCCTTCCATGGATATCTTGAGCACTGACAGAATTTTCTGGTTCATCATAGTGACTCAATTCAGGCCTCTGATCATGAAACCTAGAGTTTTTACTAAGCATGCAGATTAAGTGTATATTATAAAAATCGGGTAAAATTTAGTAGACTGATCAACTCTCAAACCTAGACTTTCAGTCAAGCTACTCTGTTGCACTCTGCCCTTTACAGTAATTGCACATCCTTGTCTCTAGTAGTTTAATGCTGCCACCTGGCTTTTGCCATTTTGAGATCCCTTCACCCTTTAAACCCAGGGAGTCCTTTTCAGTGGCACTATCTTGCACAGTCTACCCCAGCCTGCAAAGAACAGCTACCACCATGCTTGCAAAGATGTTGATATTACCTTCATCAGGATTGCTCAAAGCTTTAGTGAAAGAAGTATTCTCTACACTCTCCTCAGGATACAATAAGGGCATATTTGTGAGACTTTTCTGTGATTGATGCTCTCCAACATTTTTATTTCCTTAAGCTTTTAGATTCATTAGTCTACACTATATACTAAGGAAATCTTGGCACCTCATACTTACTTAATGTAGGTCATTGAAATGTTCAGATTTAAGTCAACAGACTGGGCTAATTGTGAGAGCCACTTCTAGCTGCTTGTCGTAACAAGAATGTCTGGTAAGGACACCCATTCAGTAATCTAGTCATACACATAATTTTTTTGTCCCGTTGTAAAACCCTTAGAATTATTTATACCAGCATTACACCATTTCTTTCCATTTTTGTGAATATAAATTTGGAAAATATTGCTTTTGTTTCAGTGGGTGTGCCACCTCCTCCTAGATTAGACTTTGTAATCGTCCCCAACATCCTCTGCTCAGCCTCCAATTACAGATCTGGAAGCAATGGTAAATGGCAGGGGTGGGTCTGAACAGAATTGCCATTGTCTTACAAAGGAATGCTTCACTGAGGTACTTAGAATCATCAGGCAAAGTGATGCTAAAGTCCCCAGACAGAAGAGAATGGGTTACTTCTGATGGAAAGTAAGGATCAGCAGAAGTAGGCATTTTAAACCCCTCAGATTCATTGGAATCCATTGAAAAGTTTCTATTCCAAGTCTTAGACTTCTACTTTATTCTAATCAATATCCCAGCCTTTACATAAGAGATAAAATGTTTGTCTTATAAATCTGCAGCAAATAAAATCAAATCTTATTTTAGGTTCTGTAGTTTGTAGTTCTGTATCTATAAGTTACTAAAAAATATTTTTAAGAACAATCACAGAAAAAGTTTGCTTCTGTGTGCCATAAAGTTGTCATCAATAGACACTGTATTTCTCATTAGCCATTTTCCCCCTGCCCTTTGGACCACCAGTATTCTATTTTTTACTTATGATGAAGTCACATGGCTTCCAATGACCAGTCTCAAATTCCCTGTGAGTCTATTTCCTAGATCCATGTTCTTATGTAAATTGTATCAGATGGGGTTTAGTCAGAAAAACAAAAAGCACACTAAGTATGATAACCAGGAAGGGATTTAACAAAAGGAATTAGAACATTACAAAACAACCTCAAAATCTGGGTTGGGGGAGGTAGCAAAGATCCGTTAGATTCAAGAAATCATGAAGGGAGGTGTTGCAAGAAACTAGTTCATATTTCCTCAGCTACCTTCAGCATCAAAGTGGCTGACCCAACAGCAAGACAGTCAGAAAATGCTGGAAAAATATCCATTTGTTCTTTTATAATCTTATAAACTTATGTATTACTGCTCATTTAATAATGGTGTTTCCTTCTGTCTTCTTTTTCTAAGAAGACAAGCAACCCAATTAAAAAATGGGCAAAGGACTTGAACAGACACTTCTCTAAGGAGGACATACAGAGGATCCAGAGACACATGAAAAGATGCTCGATATCTCTAGCTATCAGAGAGATGCAAATTAAAACTACAATGAGATACCACTTGACACCAGTCAGAATGGCCTTCATAAACAAAGCAACAAACAGCAAGTGTTGGAGAGGTTGTGGAGAAAAGGGGACCCTAGTGCACTGTTGGTAGGATTGCAGATTGGTACAACCACTATGGAAAACAGTATGGAATTTTCTAAGAAAACTAAAAATGGACATACCTTTTGACCCAGCAATTCCACTGCTTGGATTATATCCTAAGAACCCTGAAACACCAATCCAAAAGAACCTATGCACCCCCATGTTCATAGCAGCACAATTTACAATAGCCAAGTGCTGGAAGCAACCTAGGTGCCCATCAGTTAATGAATGGATCAAAAAACTGTGATACATTTACACAATGGAATTCTATGCAGCAGAAAGAAAGAAGGAGCTCCTACCCTTTGCAACAGCATGGATGGAATTGGAGAGCATTATGCTAAGCGAAATAAGCCAGGCAGTGAAAGACAAATACCATACGATCTCACCTTTAACAGGAACCTGATCAACAAAACAAACAAACAAGCATAATATAAACAAAGACACTGAATTTGAGAACAGTCTGACAGTGACCAGAGGGGGAGGGGAGGGAATTTCAGGGGAAAAGGGGAACAGTTTAGAGCAACAAGTATAAAGGACTCATGGACAAAAACTATGGGGGGTGGAAATGGGAGGAAGGTGGGGAGGACTGGGGTGGTGGGCTGGGGGTGGGGTAAAAGACAGAAAACTGTACAATATCAACAATTAAAAAATACTGATTAAAAACAAAAAAAAAAAAAGAAGAAGAAGAAGAAGAAGACTTATCCTTGGGTCTCTCCCACTTCTGTACTTCTTGAACATGAAGGTGCTAACTTACTCTACTGCAGACTATCTTTCCAAGAATGTTTATATGACAAATTGCCTTGGAAGACAGAGACAGTGTCTCCCTTCAGGGAAAAGGCCAGAGAGGATTACTGCTTGCTTTAAAAGACTCAGGTACCCTAAATTTAAGGTTCCTCTTCTATAACCCCAACCCACTGCATGTGTGGCTATCACACAACCCTCCATGCATTGTCCTGTGGAATTTATTGGGGACTTGTCCTGCAACCCAGTCATATGCCCTGACTGGGAATCCAAACAGCAATGTCTTTGTTCACAAGCTGGCGCTCAATCCACTGAGCCACACCAGCCAGGGTAGGGACTTTTATCTTGCAAACCAATGCAAATGCTGATTTTCTGTCTTCTACTGTTTCCCTGAATAAAATAATGTTCATGTTTTCTATCAGCTTCCATAAAACAGTGACAGACTACTTTGTTAACTTGCAAGTTGGGTAAAATTTCAGATCCTTTCAGCTCTTGATACTAAATTTCTTATCTCTTAGGCTACAATACATAAAAAAAAAAAAAAAAACCACTGAAACAATCAAAGATCAATGAATGTTGGCTGTCTAATTCCTCACCAGAAAATCATTCAACAGCTTTTTTTAAATACGAATGTAAAAAATACTTCAGATTTTGTTTTCTAGTTCATTTTATGCCTTATTAATTTCATCTTTTATCATGTTAAATCCTCACTTGTATACTCTCATTCACAATGTCTCATTTATATATCTATTGAACAATTGAATTCTTGCTCTCTGCGAAGCTTTGCGTTTAAACTTATAAGCAACACAGTCATTTCTATTCCATTGGAATTTTCTTTTATTGTTTTTTTTAATTCCTTAAGTTAAATGTTTCACTTATTTTAAAAGCAATTTAGGCTTTAGTTTCATTTCATATTTTTAATTTGAAGTATCCTTATTTTCATAAATTTCTGAGTTTTTTTTATAATTTAACTTTTCTTTTAAGCAACAATTGGTGTGTTTTTGTGATTCTCTCCTTTAAGTTTTAAATGTCAAAGGTATTAGCCCATAGTGCTTGTTATGCAAAATGTAAAAGAATAGAGGACAGGCTCTGAAATAACACAGTAAAAAAGAATTTGTTCAAAGAATGGTATACATCAAAATACATAATGTTTTGGGAATGGATATTTTTAGAACTCTTTTCTTGCCCTAGTTCTGTAAGATGTCTTGTTTCTTCTTTTCCCAACATTCTTTGGAATTTAAGTTGGTAAAGTTTCTAGAGGGCAATTTAGTAGCAGGAACAACAAAATGTTAAACATCTTCATATTATTTGATCAAGAAATCCTACTTCCAGTACCATATCATAAGGAAATAATTATACATATTTGGGAAGATATATTTGGGATAATAGTTGTAAAATTATTTCTTTAGTGAAAAATTAGGAACAACCCTAATGCCCATTAATAGTACTTGAGTAAAATTTGATAAACCTACATATTAAAATTCGGTGTCATTGAGAAAAAGACTTGAATATATGTTAACAAGGAATGGAATAGTTGCTTGATAGAGGATCTAGTTATGTGAAAGTAGATTTTGTTCTAATTTCCAATTAAAATATGTGAATATTTTGTAGTCATGGATGTATAAGAAGTATGAAGTTTACAAAATAGCTATAAGAATGTCAGCTAAAGCATAGGGAATATAATCAACAATATCGTAATAACTGTCTACGATGAGAGGTGGGTACTTGACATTATTGTAAGAAACACTTTGTAACCTATGTGAATGTCTATCCACTCTGCTGTACACATGAAACTAATACAAATAGTGTTGAATGCAAATTACAATTGAAAAATAAAATAACAATTAAAAAAGAAGTATGAAGGTTTTATAACAAAATAGTCTAAGTTAGTTTTCTGGATTTTTTTACTATAGGTGATTTTTACTCTTTGGTTTATTTTTTTATTTTCCAAAGGTTATATATTATTTGTGCAATACAAGCAACATTACCAATAATGTTTCTTTTGGTGTATTTTCAATCTATAAGTTTCTAGCTGCTACTGATGGAGATAGAGATAATTAAAAGAGATAGAGTATATGTACAGAAATGTTCATAAAAACCTGCAGAGGCCTCACCAGACGAAGATTTTATTTTTTTAAGAAAAACTTTATCCAAGGAAACACCAAGTTCAGAAGTAAGATCTCTTTTGATTGCCACCTGTGTTAAATGATTCAAAATTCCTTCGGAGTGCTAAAGCGATGGTACTACAGAATGTTTTACTTTTAACTTAATTAGTGCTAGATTTTAATTATGGGAAGAAAGTAGGGTCATGGCACCTCCCAGGAACCAGCTTCGCAGAAGAGAGTTACACAATTTGAAAAATAAAATCTGAGTCTTCTCTGCTTTGATTATATGAGTTAATAAGAGAGTAACCTGAGGAAGCTAAATAGATACTGCTATCCTAGCATACATGGTGTGAAAATGACATGGATATTTCCCTTCATGGAAGGTAGACTTGCTGTTTTTGGAGAATTTAGGAATTCTTCTAAAGTCTCCATTATAAATGAGAGTACCTGACTGGGGCTTTTACCTTTGCACTCTCACCTCCTTACAGCATCATTTCCTTGAATCCTAGTCTTGATTTCTGCTGGGTCAGATTCCCCTGGCATCCATCCATGTATCAGAGACATCATAAACTTTCACATGATTCCAACATTCTCTACATACTTCCTTCATTGTGTCATTGACATTCTCTGCATGGACTTTGGATACTGGCAGGCCACCATTTAATTTCTCTGTGATGACTTGTCTCTCTGCCCTCCAGCCATAAACCAGCCTCTGTGTTGTAGTTAAATTAATCACAGAAGTCTATCACCAAGATCTCTCTTGATATAATTTTCATGTGACTATATTTTGGGAGGTTAAAGAATATTCTTTGTGACCTTAAAAAGAACCTTAATCTCTTCATATACTATTTATTTGTCCTTCATAGAAAGAATATTAACCTTATATATAATTTTAGAAATAAAAAGTTACATGATACATCTCACTTTCAGCTAAAATCAATTAGTAACCAAAGTTAACTGAATACGAGACAATAGAATATCTAATAGTAATTACATTTCCTTTACTTTTGACACCTTTAATTCTGAAACAGAACAAAATGTTTTCCATACTCCCTCCCACTCAACTTTTCAACAATAAAATTATTTCTTCTAAGGAGTCCTGTGGAATCTCTCTCCTTAACTTTTCTATACAGATGGTTCCATTTGTCAAAGAAAAACCAGTCAGATAGTAGTTAAAGCTGTAAAAATAGATTTTACCCAGGAACTACTGCAACAGGAGAAAGAAGACCTCAGGATAGAGCTAGACTCAATTCTAAATATAACAAGGAAAAGTGGGAATTTATAGCCAAACTGCATGTTGGGGAGGGTGCTCAGTGGATGAAAAATGACTCATAAAAAGCAAGAGGGATAGGATTCTAGCTAAGTCAGTCTAACAAGATTCTTGCTGAAGGCGGGCCAAGGCAATCAGATATTACCTGGGGGAGGGTGGAGGAGGAGGAATTTGGTCAGATATCACTGGTGATCAGATATCAAGGGTGCCCAATTCTGGCTAAAGTGACTTACCAAGATTCTTGCTAAAATGAGGCCCTTGAAGCGCACACCCACTGACAGGGCCCAGTCCAGCTCGGAAGAAAAGTTTGGTGAAGGAGGGAATCTTTGTCAGTCTTTCCTCTTATTCTTATTTCCTTTGAACAGTATAAGACCATTTGGTTACTTTTTGTTCATTAAGAACCAACTGAAGTATGTGTTGGAACTTGGTAGTAGAGGATACTTTCTGAATGGTTCTAGTAGTCAGGTGTTTAAGAAAGCAGTTTATTTGAAAATAAAAGAATAGTGAAGATTGGTAGTTGGAAACCCAGTTTCTAAGTTCAGAGTATAGCCAGTGGAGAAGGTTTCTGGATGCTGGGCTTGAGATGGTGGTGGCAACCTAATAGCTTGCCGGGTTTACAGTTTGAATGTCTTTGACAATGATACTGGGTGTTCCAGTGAACTTTCAGAGTTGCCCACCTAGCAGCACACATGAAGGTCGCACATACATGATCTGTGTGGTGATTTCCTTGAAGTTATAATCAAGTCTTCAGCTTCAGCTTCCAAGCCTTTAAGAGAAGGAAAAGGGCAGTTTTCATTCTCAGTAACATCAAGTCATGGCAGTTGGAGAAGGATGAGACATGTTAGTTTGTAGAGCTATAACCAGAAATCAGAGAAAACTAGAAGAATTGAGAACCCACAAGGGTACACTGTAGATTTCTCATTGAAACAAAATTTCTTACGCCCATTTTTATTCCTGTTTACAAAATAAATCTAATCTCATTAGATTTGTTCTAAGTATTTATATAAGTGCAGCAAGAAAAGTGCTTGGCCACAGAGGCCTTTTTGAGTTTTCTTTGCTGTAGTTTTTTTGTAAGGAATCTCAGACGAGACTTTTAAACACCTCTCAAGGTTAGGAAGCCAATCCAAGAACTCTGACTTACTTAAAAAGAACACCCCATAAGAGCCAACAGCTATTCACTGGCAAGTTTGGCAGGCAAACTTAACAATAAAAGCTTACTTTAGGACAGGTGATGCCCTCCCTAACTTCTGGGAGCGTTCAAGGGGCCTACAGTGAGTGAAACTGGGGGAAGGACTAGAGCAGTCTAACCTCATGAACTTTCAAAACTGACCGTCAGAGTTTGCTTCCCAACAGGGCTGTAAGCTGAAAGAAACTGCCTGGGATAGGAATAAAAACTGATCAGTCCAGAGACAAAAGAGATGAAGGAAGAAGAAGGTTTAAAAGCTGGAGTGGAAGCACTGAGCGTGTGTGGGCTTTTTGAACTCTACAGCAGGCCTGGGTAACTGAACTGTGAGTGTCAGTGTCTTCAGTACTTTCATTTTGATCTTGTCAGGCTCCCCAGAATGTTCTCTTCCAACCTGTCTGTCACCTGGCAGGTAGAGTTCTGGGAGTTCAGTGGAGAAAAAGTCTGGGGACTTAGCCCAGCCTATAACATGCATCTGGCCACTTTCTGTGTGAATCCAACATGGTCATTTGTGCCAGTTGATCCCCATTCCAAAAACCCCCAGTCTTACCTTTTCCAAGAAATAAATCCCTTACCTTCAGTCCACTGGATTAGTGGGGAAGAAGAACTAGAGATCCAACTGCCTTGCAAGCAGTTTTCCCCATTTCCCCCCTCACTGGAGCTTCTCGCCCTTCACTCCCAGCTCCACAGCCACAAGGTGTGTAGCCTATTCCTAATGCTTTTGGTGACTCTATTTTACACCAGCAGGTTTCTCAGATCTTTCAGATCACTGCTGCCTTAGGATTCTTCTTTCTCAGGTCTGCTCAGTAAGTGAACCACAGTCCATCTGTTTTCCAGCTTGCAAAATGCATGCTTGTTGGCTTAGTAAATGTCACAAATTGCCAGAACTATAAATCTCGGTTCCTTTATCTGTTATACTGCTTAAGATCTTCATGTTCCTCTGAGATCCCCGATCAATCACTTCAGAGTATCTTCCTAGGAGTATGTCCGAGTTGTATGCAGCACACCAGGGACTGCCACAAAAAGGGTCTAGGTGTGCCATGAAGTGCAGATCACTTTAGTCTTTAGGGTGGTCAGGCAGGATCTGGAGTGTTCCCCCAGAGATCCAGGCTTTTCTTCCTGAGTTCTACATAAAATGGCCCAGGCAAAGCAAGTCTGGTGGTACAACTGAAGTTCTCCCAAGCCATGAACACGTGAAACATGCGGTACTTACTGCTACACAATAAGGAAGGAAATTCTCTACCATACAGTGTGTTGTGTGTCCCGGGAGCCCAAAGAACATGCTACACCGTCCAAAGTCAGGGGTAGGATCTAAAACTGTCCCCACATACAGCTGGGGGTTCTGTTCATTTTGCAACCCAGGTGCATTTTTAGAGGCATATAAAATATGTGTGTGCTCTCTGCAAATGAAAGATTCACTATTATTTGAAAATTCTTGATTTGAAAAAGTTTAAGAGGATTTGAAATCTATTACAATTACAAGAAATTTATTATTAGATTATTACTGAAAGAAAGAATATATAAGATCCATTAAATATAATTTCAATAGTCCCAAGTTCTGAAATAGTCTTAAAATATGTTAAAGTAATTTTTCTTATATCTGTGTGAACAAAGAATTTCTTTGATGGTGACTATCAAGAATTGCAAATAATCATCACTAAAAGGTCTTGACAAAAAGCCCTTTCAAGCAAAATAAAAATGACTTTTAAAGTATGTTTTAACAGACATAAGTTCACATTTCTCATTGTAGGGTAAATGGAGGCAGTCTGGCTTCCTCATCCAAGTGTCTGGGTAGCTAAGGGAAGCAGTGTTTCCATATCCTTGAGAGGGGCCTGATAAGTAGTGTTCTCATAGCCTTGAGACTGGGTCCGATAGAACTGTCCTCACATACAGTACCATGTTCCTGTACCATGAAGTGGGCTCGCATGTGTAGAATTATGTCATGTTATATAATTTCTGGCATCCTGCTGGCTTCGTTCCTCTCTAGCACTTAAACAGGTAAGGACTCCCTGCTGGGGGCGATGATGATGAGAGACACACAAGGGGACAGGTGCCACAATGGGTGCCACGCTGGGGAGCAAGGGCCGTGACATGAGACATGCAGATAGACATGCAGCTTGCAGTGTGCGTGGCTCACTCACCCGTGAATAAAGGCATGCCAGACGTCCCAACGACTCCGTTAATATTCCATCTGCACAAATACCACGAACCTGCTGGGCCATGAACAGTGGCAACGCCCTCATAAAAATTTTCAACAGATATTATTTATAAATCCCTCCTTATCTACAGGTTATATATGTTCTAAGACTACCAGCGGATGTCTGAAACCATGCATAGTACCAAACCCTATACTGTGCTTTTCCCTATATGTATCAATACACACATTTTCACGTAAAATTAGTACTTTACAGTTTCTCTTTGGCCTATCCTACTTGCCATTATCACCTCCCTAGTGCTTGAGGCCATTGTTAAGGAAAATGAAGTTTACTTGAACACAAGCACTGTGGTACTTACTGCGACAGCTGATCTGATAACCACCACCTCAGGCTACTAAGCCACTCACAGGTGGGAGTGTACGCAGTGTGGATGCACCGGATAGAGGGAGATGCACGTCCCCGAAAGGCCGAGGTGGAACAGTTGGCGCCAGGTTTCACCACGTGACCCAGAGCAGTGTGCAATTTAAAACATACAAATTGTTTATTTCTTGAATTTTCCATTTTATGTTGTTGGACCGCAGTTGACCACGGGTGTCTGGGAAAAGCAAAACCGCAGATAAAGGGGGACTTCTGTACTTCCCACCAAAGGCATTCATTATGCCTGCCAGGAGGGAAGGTAACCTTGGACGAAGCACGGTGTGACAAGTCCCAAGTGCCCTCCCCACCAGTTTGGAGACAGGCCTGCCTGGGCACTGCACTGCAGAATATGCTGCTGTGAGTGCTTGGGTTGAGTCATCACAGAAACCATCTTTATTTTCCACCAAGAAACATTCATTTGGATACTTTACATGGGGCCTACTTTTTCTGGAATACTCTGTACATCTGAATTTTCATCAGCCTTGTGGGTGCTAGTGATGTAGAAAAAACAGATCAGAATAGAGCCCCTAATTAGGGGAAGGGATAAATCAGAGGAAGGGATAAATCAAAGGAAAACCCCCAAGGAGGGAGGGAGAGGAGGGAAAGGGAGTTAAAATTTACAACCGCATCTGCCGCGGAAGCCAGGAAGTAATAATGCTTAAAAGGAGAGTTCTGCCTGAGATCGGGGCCCAGAATTTGGAGACTGCCTCCTCTGGGACCGCACGTGTAATAAAGAGTGGTGCTTCGCCAACTCCCTGTGTTTGGATCGTTTCATTTCTCTGTGACACTAGAACTATGTTTTTCATAGCACTAATTACTATCTGATAGTATAAATTAATATGTATGTTGTCACATCTTTGTTGCTATTATCACAAAGTAAAAACTTGAGAGGATGTTGACAGCTCCCCTTATTATTGTCTTTCCAGCACCAAAAATCACTAACTGGTATGTAGCAGGTACTCAATAAATACTCACTAAAGTAGTGATAAGATAAATAAATGAATAAATGTACTCCCTCTTTTTCCTCTTATTATTTTTTAAATCTTTACATTCTGTTTCTCACGGTCTTATTCTGCTGTAAAATGTATCTGAATGGTAGTGCCACAAACTGATCCCTGTGACTCCCTGGACATCAAAGGAATCCACATATTCTTTTTTTTTTTGTCATTTTTTAATTTTAATTGTTGATCTTGTACAGTTTTCTGTCTTTTATTCTCACCCCAACCCACCACCCCAGCCCTCCCCACCTCTCTCCCAATTCCACCCCCCCCATAGTTTTTGTCTATATGTCCTTTATACTTGTTCCTATAAATCCTTCCCCTTTTCCCCTGAAATTCCCTCCCCTCTCCCCTCTGGTGACTTTCAGCCTGTTCTCAGTTTCCATGTCTCTGGTTATATTATGCTTGTTTGTTTGTTTTGTTGATTAGCTTCCTGTTAAAGGTGAGATCATATGGTATTTGTCTTTCACTGCCTGGCTTATTTCGCTTAGCATGATGCTCTCAAGTTCCATCCATGCTGTTGCAAAGGGTATGAGCTCCTTCTTTCTTTCTGCTGCATAGAATTCCATTGTGTAAATGTACCACAGTTTGTTGATCCATTCATTTACTGATGGGCATCTAGGTTGCTTCCAACACTTGGCTATTGTAAATTGTGCTGCTATAAACATAGGGGTGCATAGGTTCTTTTGGATTGGTGTTTCAGGGTTCTTAGGATATAATCCAAGCAGTGGAATTGCTGGGTCAAAAGTTATGTCCATTTTTAGTTTTCTTAGAAAATTCCATACTGTTTTCCATAGTGGTTCAAAGAATCCACATATTCTTTAAAAAATCACCCGATGAGTGGTCCTGTCCAAGAACTCACTGTTTACATTTCAAGAAACATCATTTCCTTAACTTCAATCTCAAATTACCTTAAATTTTTTAAACTATTTTTTGTATCATAATTCATATATCAGAATGGAATTGTTATTTTACTGAAAATAAGTTCCCAATGTCCATATGTTTTTCAATTGTGCAATTGTTATCTTCTTTTGAGTGTGTTCAGAACTGAGGAACATAGACTCAACTTTCCATCTCTTTTCTCCTTCAGTGTGTTGTCTTACTCTGATAATTCTCAACCTTTCTTAGTACAGTTATAAATTTCCCATTTGGATGCTGATAACTTATCTGAAAATGCTATAGTACAATTCATATCTTCTGAACAGACTTTTGCTATTATTCTGTTCAAAAATTATTTCATCTACTTTTACTGTATTGCTAGAGATAAATGGTCACAACTGTTTAATTTTTTTTCCTCGTTTTAATCAGACCATCAGAGTGAGCTATTTTCTTCAGTTTTAAAGTGTTTTCATTTTTTTTCACTTTTTTCCATTTTTCTCTTCCAATTATCTGATTGGTTATTAACTTCAGACCACTTTGTTTCTTTTATGGCCCATAATACTTAGCTATGGCAAATATTCTGAAACTGGAGACATATTTTGTGTACGACTTTTTAATAATACAGCTCTTAGGCATTCCCAATACAGAAAACACATGATTTCATATTGACTAAAGATATTTCTGTTAGCAAATGAATTACTTTGTTTTCTGAATTTTTCTTTATGTCTTAATGTTCTTGGCCATATGTCAAAAATCATCACTTGCATACAATTTTCATTTTCTCCCTTCCACATGGTTAATAATCTTTCATGTATACTGCTTTTTGTTGCTGTTATTTTTAGGAACTTTGTTTCAAACAAATACAATCATAGTGATATTTCCACCGTTTCAAACAATTTAATTCAATCAAACTGCTATGTAGTTAAGTACCATTTACAGGAGTCACTATTCTTTTAGTGCTCAATATTTGAATATTGATCTGTCTGTAAATATATTTATAATAAAGTATCAGCTAGGTATGTCTCTGTCCTGATTGTGTTGAGATTTTCCCTTCATTTGCCCATAAGCTTTTCTGTATGTTTTTCTATCTCACAGCTTTTACTTTTTTTTTTAGTTTGCTTACTTCCAAGTATTATGGAGTTTCATACTCTTAAAAATTGCTCATTAACTGCAATACATAATAATTATTAACATTTAATACTACATTTCAAGTATTGTTCCTAGTTGGTAAATCATCCCATCATTTCCTTTAACCTTTTTAAGCTCCTTACAAAATATTATTACGATCAGTTTTTTGAGTGAGAAAACTAAAATCAGATTGGTTAAGCAATTGTCCATCATCAAACAACCAGTACATTAGGAAATCTGGTGTAAACCTTAGGTTGTCTGTGATATTTCACTTCCTCACATGTGTGATCTTTAAAATATTGTCTTGTTTCTGCCATTAAAATTCCAAATCCATAATACCATTCGGTTTGTAATTCCTATAACTGTAAAAAAATTTGAATAAGAACATATAATGCAGTAATTGCTGGAGATATTAAATCTTTTGTGGCTATGCCCCATGCAAATCTCCTCAGTGATGTGTGATAAGGGGTAGAAGGTGATTTGGAGGTAATCTTCTGAGGGCAGAATGCTTTTTGAAAAATGCTTTATATTACTTTACCAGATTGCAAGCAAATTTCCCAAAATAAAGAAATTGCTTGCTCTTCAAGCTAAGCATACTCCAGTTTGGTAACATAAGTTAACTTACCAGTTCGCAATCTCATGTCCTCTCTGTATGAGATATTAATTCTCTACTGTCACCACACCTGCTTTAAAAAATTTTATAAACAGTGTTTATTTACCAAATTTCATGTATTCAGAGCAACTTTCCCAAAGTTTTTTTGAACTCCGGCCCAATATTAACATATTTATCCAAGGTACTCTGTACAAACAAGATTCTACAAACTCTGATTTCAATATACAACATTTCTGGTAAAATAATAACTTCTTCCACATTTCAGATAAACATTGAAAATAAGCAGAAAAAATAAACTAAATGAAATGGAAAAGAAGCACTGGAAATTTTGATTGGGTGTGGGAACGTTATTACGTTTATGTGGAAAAAGGAAACAAATGAGAATTGTACAATATATTAAGGGTTGAATTATACTATGAGATATTAAAATTTATTTTAAACATAATATTTAAACTCAGTGTGGTGTTGACTTAAGAATCAAAGAACAGATAAAAGGATAGCCCTAAAACCAAAATTAGAATGTCAATATAGGACTTAAAATACCACAATTCCATAGGAAAACAATGTATTCTGTTTAACATTGTGCTGGGAAAATTACTTATTTTGAAAAAAATTCTCTGTTGTCATTACATACAAAATATACAGTATTGAAACTTGATGGAAAGTTAAAGGTAACAACTTAAAACTATAAAATACATATGAATATTTAAGATATGGAAGATAATACATTTCTAAAATTAAAACCAATACAATACATATGAAGGGAATGATTTTGTATTTGCCTACTATGTAAAAATTTAAATTTTTGATATATCAAGCATTAATATTTCTATATTATTAAAAATGTATTTCTTTTCATATATAAATAATTAATGTATGTCTGTAAGCAAGAAGTCCAAGTTTATGAACATTTTACAGAAGCCATGTAATTAACTAATAGACATACAAAAATACAACTTATTATAAATCAAACAAATGCAAATAAAAGAATGCCAATATAGCATAATAGTTTATGGATTGGCAACAAGAACAGGATGGAATGACAGTTAGCACTTCAGCCACAGCTGACTCTCAAGGGGGCAGTAAGAGGACAAAAAATGTCAAACACATGGTCCATGTGTTTACCAAAAACCAGTGAATGTAGGAGAAAGTAAATATTTTTGGTCCATATAATTTGTACATCTACATTTCCATTATTTTTTGAGTAGAAAAAAGGCAATTTCAAGATATTTGAGTCCCATTTAGGACAGAGATTCCAGCATTTGAAACAGCATATATTGCCCTTACTTCTGTGGCTTGGGTGGGCATTGTTCTTCAAAGACAAAGGTCACTGGTTCAATTCCTGGTCAGGGCACGTGACTGGGTTGTAGGCCCAAACCCTGATTGGAGCACATGCAAGGGACAACCAATCAATGTTTCTTTCCCTCTCTTTCTTCTTCTTTTCTTCCTCTCTTTAAAAATAAATAAATTTTAAAAACACCAATTATCAATGTGGTATCTTAGTCTACTAAGACTGCTATAACAGAATACAATAAACTGAGTGGTTTATAAATAACTAAATTTTATTTCTCACAGTTATGGAGTCTGGGAAGTCTAATAACAAGGTGTTGGTGAATTCTATGTCTGGTGAAGTCTGGCTTCCTGGTTCAAAAATAGCAGTCTTTCCCCTGTGGCCTCACCTGGTGGAAGGGGTAAGGGAGCTCTCTGGGGCCTCTTCTTAAAATGGCACTAATCTCATTTACAAGGGTTCCACCTTCCTGACTTAAAGAACAAAGGCCACGTCTTCAATTACAATTACAGTACACTGGAGATTAGGTTTCAACACAAGAATTTTGGGAAACACAAACATTCAGTCTGTGGCAGATGGTAACTATTTATAGTCATTGTCTATATCATACACATAAATAATGTTTATTTATATTTAACATATATAAAAGCAATGACTGCTCTTTTAAGATTTATTGATACTTATAAATGCTAATATTTCACAAATGTAAGCAAAGTTTAAAATTTATAGCTTTGTTCAGAACTTAGATTTAATGAATATCTTTATATATTATTTATAAGGGAAAAATCACACTTCAGATGCATTTTTTCTTTAAAATTGTAATATATACATGATGCCAGCTTGTAGGTTTAGTTTTTCTGTCTTAGCTTCTTTTCACATGTTAGTAGAGCCACAAAAATACAAACTGAATAGTGTGTGTATCTTTTTAGTAGGTTATTTTTCCAGGTTGCATCTCCACCGGAATCTTTTGTTCCAAGTCACTGAATGCATTTCATAAGAATGAGTCACTCCAGAATGAGATTTCTTAGATTATAAGCATAATTTGCATATGTTTGGAAAAAATAGAAAGAAAGAATTAAAAAAAAAAAAAAAACAGATGAGTAAGTCAGCATAGTCTAAGGGCAGCAACATCTGATGCCGTGACAGGTTTTGCATGCTTCATGTATTCATGCAGTTTCCATAGCAGCCACCACCTCACGTGATAGTTCAAAATAATCCGTAATTGCCAAGAACTCTTAAAGGGAAATGTCCTCAACTCAGATATAATTTTTAAAATCAACAAAATATTTCTGAATCTAGAGTCTTTACTTAAACCCAACAGTGGAATGTTATGTAGTCACAACCTCCAAATCTCTAGTTCTTTTTCCATGAAATGTGGATAACAATATATACCCAACCTGCCTACTTCAGAGTGTCAGTGAATACTAAAAAGACTAATATGCTGTAAAAATGCAGGGCATAGTTAATTTGCAGAATTTTAGACCGTTATAACTGAATGAAATGTTAGAGGTCACCTGGTCCCAGCCTCTTGCTTCATAAATGTAGTAAAAAGCACTGAATTCCTACATGGGGTCATATTAGGTGAATGGCAAGGTCATTATTAGCACTCAGTTGGCCATTTGTATCCATGCCTAGTGGTCCTGGCCTTTACTCTTTCCGTCCCTGTGATCAGCTACTGCTCTCTGAGATCGAACACCTCTGCTTCCCTGATCTTCCACACTGATTACTCTGGAAGAAAGCAGTCACTCCACTCTTCAGAGCATAGTCTGCACAGATCTGGTCATATAGAACTTCAAATTTATCTTTTTCACAGTTAAGAGTCTTACTATTAATCCCACTTGAGTCCTGAATATGCTCTTCTAAGCTCTTTCAGCCTCTCTAGTGTTTGAGAATGATCTCTGATATGATGGGGATTTTTAATAGAAATCTCGAGTATAAAAGTATCTAGCCATTATGTAAATCAAAAAAAGGAGATACTCTTTCTCCAGAAAGAGTTATTGTTTGAGTACTCTTCATTGAAATCATATTGCATTAATAGCCAATTTTATCATGTATGGTATATTTCAGTTTGGGGCAAATTCATTTACAGATCTTTTTATTTTCTACAGATCAAATTTAATCCTCAAATAAAGTTCAGTTTGAGGGAGGTTACTCCCCAGCTTGCTGATGAAAAAAAAAGATTTTCAGAGATATTAATTAGCCAGGAATTGAACTTAGGTGTTCTTGCTGTTGTTGTTGTTTTGTTTTGCTTTGTTTTGACTTTTCCATTACTCAGTGATGTCGACACAATCAGCAAGCTTTGGATCAGTCTCGCTGACTGCTCAATGTCATGTGCCTACGGGAGCTAGAATGGAAGAAGCCTGACACAAAGAGCAAATTCTTACACAGGCCCCCAGGATCTCCTAACCCATTCAAACTTGACTCCTCTGTTTCTTTCTTCTGACTTTAAGGGCTAACCTCTGTTGCTGTCTTCATCTCGCTTTCTCAGTTTGATTCATGGTCTCTCAACTCTTGGCCCTAGCAACGATTACTGATTATGACCATCTTGATTTAATCCTACTGCCCCCATAAACAGACCTCACCTAGCCTATTCTGCTCTGGCAGAAAAAAATCCAATAAATCCCTGACACCAACTGCTTACTGTTAACCAAGTACCAGCTAATCATAGTTTACAAATTCACAAGAGGTATCAGAAATACTATAGAGTTTCTCTTATCTTTTTTGTTGAGTCACCAGGACTTGTTGAGGGTGACACACTTATCAGGACTCTTTCTTCTAGGGTTCTGTACTTAGAACATGACTAAACCATGGGATGATAGGTCCAGAACATTTCTGGATAGCTTGGAGCAAATGCTTCACTGATGCTGAAGGAACCTGGGAGAGGACCAGGAGAAAACCTTAAATCTGAAGGAGCAGAGCTGAATAGAGAGGTTAGTTGATCTATACACTTACATGTATAATTTAAAAGACCACTATTTAATTGTTGTTTGCCTTTGTTTTCCCCCTTACTATGTCATATCCAGAAAAGAGTCATTTTATTTGCCTTTCACTATTATCTAGCACAGTGACTACCATTTATATGTTCAAAGATTATATTCTGAAAGAGCAAACAAGTAAATATATCCTTTGCATGAAAATATATGATTTATAATTAAAAATATACTTCCTTGTTTAGAGATACAACTTTAGTTAATAACACTCAGTTTGCCTTATTTATATTCCATTATTATTCTCTTCTTATCCCTGCCTATTTGGAAATAGTTTATTATTAAAAAAAAAGGAAAGTAAGAACTGCTAACTTAGGGGAGAGAACCTGTTACAGACTGGGTGTAAGTGTGATGACAACACTAGACTTCTCAATTTATTAGCTTTTCTGCCGCATACAATTAGCAAATGAGATTATTTGCACAATGATAGTTTCAGTTTAGGAACATTTGAAAACCAATAAATGCCTAAAGCCCTTGACTATAATATCATTTTAGAAAATAACTGTTGACAAATATTTTTTAAATCAGTAACTGAAAGAAATTAGTTCAATATTTTTTTATTTTTCAGGCACACTTATTGAACTTCAAATTCCTCTGGGTACCTCAAAGTTTGAAAAGCTAAAAAAGGTTCAAATGTAATTAAACATGCGATGTCCGAAGACACATTCCCACTTCTGATATAGCTGCTGCTAAGTCAGTCTCTTCTTCTGCAAGATCTTTGGATGGACATGCTCCAGGCTTTCTAGGTTATTAGTTTCAATGTCTAACACCTGTCTAGAAGATGATCGATTAGATAGATAGATGAAATTCATTCATTCTCATTGCAAATAAAAAGAGTTTGCCTTGTTATATACTTAAAAAGCAAGCAGTTGAGCTGGTCACCTATGATACTATGCATATGCTAGTGTTTTACACATAATAGAACTCAATAAATAGTTAACTATCCTCACAACTATTTTAATTCATTGCCGTTTATGTAATTTCTAGTAATGGATAATGCCCTGACATTTATAGAATATAGTACAAATATTGTCTTCCCTAACTATAATAAATTCTAATTACCTTGTTTACTTTGTAAATCACTTTTTCACTCTATGTGTGTATCCACAAACTAGCACTGCCATCCCTCTTAACACTCCTGCCCCCCATCCCTTCACCACTGCTACCAACCACTATTTGTCAGGATGACCTTACAGTTACATTCCTCTTATAAAAAGTACTTAAGCTTTAGAACTGGAAGAATTATCTAGAGATCAGAAACCTCAACCTCACTATTTTGCATGTTGAGATCTGAATCCCAGAAATTGTAAGGTCACCCACCTGACTGATGGCAAAGTTGCTGACAATTATCAATCTATCTTCTTTCTACTTTGATTTTTATTAAGTATATAAATAAGAAAATATTTAAATGTATTTATTCATATAGTTAACTTTTTTCCTTTCTAGAAAGACTACATCAAGAATACCAGTTCACAAACAGATTGCACCCTATCTACTTATCCTGATGCTATCTTATTGCCCACGGGTGCAATCACTGAGAGAAATCACATCAACTCTGTCAATTCACAAGACAGGAATAGTTATTCAAATTAGTTTGGCATGTCTTGTAAAATCACTCAATCATTAATAAGTCCAAGAATGCTTTGGCAAAAAATGCAGAATTGAAATCTGCAGCTATTCAAAGGACATTGCAAACAAATCATGTGATATTCAAATTCCTTGGCCTTTAAATGGTCCTAATTAATGCTGCCACCTGGACTCCATTCTTCATGCCATCAGACTCACTGCACTTTTTAAGCACTAACATAACCTAAGGGGGATACCTTTCCATCTAACTCTAAACTTTGTGAGTGTTCATAGATGTTGGTGATTGACTGATCTGTGAGGAGTAGTTATCCAGGGTGTGAGCCCTGCTGTCTAACTACCTGAACCCCGACTTCCTGAATTTGTGACCTGGAAAAGTTATTTATTTTCTGATCTTCAGTTTCCTTATCTTTAAACAGAGCTAGTAACACCTCAGATGATTATTACAAGCATAAAATGAACTATTTCAGACAAAGCATTTAGAAATTACCTGATTCCTAGGGAACACTCATGAATGTTAGCTATTATGAGTGTCATTGAAAATTTATTTTCCATGGATATAAAACGAATGGCAGATTGTATGCTTTTTGAGAAAAAAAGTTTATTCATTTTCAGGAAAAAATATCAGTTTATTTAAATATTGCCCGAGGATACATTTATTGATTTTAGAGAGAAAGAGGAAGAGAAAAGGAGAAAGAGAGACATTGAAGTGAGAGAGAAACATCAATCAGTTGCCTCCTGTACTTACCCTGACCGGGGAGTGAATCTGCAACCTAAGCATGTGCTCTGATTGGGAATCAACACGGAACCTTTTAGTGCATGAGATGACACTCCCACCACTGAGCCACACTGACCAGAGCAAAATACCAGGATTTTTTTGTTTTGTTTTGTTTTGTTTTTACAGTAGTCTAGGTCTGTGTCTAGCCACTGCTCAGTTGTGTGACCTTAGTCAAGAAAATTAATCTTCCTATTTCTGTTTCTTCATATTTGAAATAAGTAGTATAATATTTGCTACTTTGTGGCATGTTATAAGGTTTAGATGAATCACTATATATAAAGTGCTGAATTTCTAAATGGCCTGTAATTAGCACATTGCCAACATTTGTTATTATTCTGGATCTCCTGTATAAAGAAGGGTATAATTACAACTACTCCAATCCATAGACTCACTTGAATATAAAATAAAGAGATTTGTCAGGCATTGTCATTATTCTTTGAATCAAAATATTTTATATTCTTATAGTACCCAATAGTTATTACTCTCTTTGACAAGAAATGGCATGAAATGAGAATAAATATACAGATGCCTATAAATCACATTTTTTTCCAAGTCTACTGTTGAATCACTGGATTGTGTTAGGTTAGTTAAGTGACACACCACCCCCAACCACCACCCAATTCTTACCCAAGCTTTCTGTGAATTTGTCAATTTGCAAGCAGAAGAGATTTAATTAAATTACAGAAGAGTACAGATGTCAAGAATTTTACTGCACAGGCAACAGTACTGCTAGGTGGAATGCATCAGGTGTTGTAGACCATTCAACCTGGTTTCAGGAGTTGTAACCCTCACCCCATGGTGGGCTGAGTAAGAGCCTAGGGACCTGATTCATCTGGGTCTGTTCTGTCAAGAGGACGTGAGCTACTAAGGAGACAAAGCTTATCTCCCTGGCAGGAGCGCTGCTTCTGCCTCATCCATCTCTGGCCCCAATGCTTAGTCGGTTAGTCAATGACGGGTAAGACTCCTCATGGGAGGGGCAACCTAAGCCAGACACAACCACTTGGGAGGCCCTCATGGAAGGACTTGGGGGGCTGCAGCAAACAGGGGGTGATGGACACTTGCCTCCTGGCTATTCTGACATAGCCCAAGTCCTCATTTCCGTCTGGGAGATGTCTTCTGCTTCCTGGGCCTAATTGGCTTAAAGCCTGAAACTATGATGGCGAGCGGTGCAGCCCTGTGCTGGCCAGAACGGTTCCCCAGGTGATCAGGCATAAGAAAGAATTCATAAAGTCCTGTGAAACCTGCTTTGTTTGCTAAGAGTGCTCTTGTTTAAATGATAAGGGTCCAAGGAGGAAATGAGTATGTCTCCCAAAGTTTTGCAACCCCCTTTCCTGACAGACACTGACTCAGATTAAGCCCTCAGATTTCTTTGAAATGTTAAATCTGTATTCCTGTGTATCTGAACCCAATAAAAGCCTAGTGAGGAAGGGGCTCTGGGTCATTCTCCTTTAAGAGTTTGGCCACCTCTCCTCCCCAAGCAGATCATGTCTTGGTAGTTTTATTTTCATCCGTGACAGACGGGGGTCTCTGCAGGTGGTGCCCCCCCACATCTTGGTTAAGAAATCCCTATCATAAAGGTCATAATACTCTAGGCTACTAACAGGAACAGGGAGTTGCTGCTGTGCTTCAGATTAAAGCTAGAATGAGGACAGAAGCACAGCATCACTCAGAAGTCAGGTTTTACTCTCCTTTTAACTTCTTCTGGCAAAATACCTTGATTTTTGTTTTTAGTCTGTTTCAGAAATAACTGTGTCTACAAAGAAAAATAATTATACAAATATCTTTTGAAAAATTTAAAAGAAAACATATAGCCCCAATAAACAAGACATTTATCTCCTTTTGTCTACTTGCTTATGTATACTATCTTATAGTATTGATATGCATATTAACATATTTATGTCATGGTTTTTATTTCTAAAATATCATATTTTCACATAATATTATTTGACAAATTCCAGGAATATTGCCCCTTGCCTTAGTGTAAAACATAGACTTTTTCAGTTATTTTATTAATTTTTTTTAAGCCATTGAAGAGTTTTTTAAGTACTTTTTTTTTTCCTTTTAGATTTTATTTATTATTTATATTTAGAGAGGAAGGGAAGGAGAGAGGGAGAGAAACGTCAATGTGTGGTTGCCTCTTGTATGTCCCCTGCCGGGAACTGGCCTGGCAACCCAGGCATGTGCCCTGACTGGGAATCGAACCGCGATCCTTCGGTTCGCAGGCCCGCGCTCAATCCACTGAGCTACACCAGCCAGGGCTATTTTATTAATTTTTTGATATAAGTATTCCTGAGAAGAAAAAAAAGCTTTTCTTTTAAATGTATTGGGTTTCTAACACCTTAGAGATAATTTATACCCTTTCCACTAGGAGTGACAGGAAATCTGGAGCCTCTCATTTACACTGTATTACAAGTAGGCAAGGGAGAAAAAAAATGAAGAAAAGACTAGCAAGCAGGCAAAAGAAATTATATGTATTTCCTACTTTCATTGCTGCCCAGGCTATGTCTTACCCAAGATGTTTTCTTACCAGTCCAACAAAATAGGGACTTTATTTTTCCCTTCAAAGAGGCAACAAAGTACTCCCATGGTTTGAAGTAACTGACTGTAAGTTACATTTAGTAAATACGCATCCTAATTACTGACAACACATTTGCCTGTCACATGTGACCTAAACACATCATCAGGGTCATCTCTTTCCACAACATCTTTTTTTCTACAGCAGTGTTACAAAAGAATCATTACTTCTATGACAAATCAAGAAACTATATATATAATTTCCAGAAACTACTCTTTCAAGAAGAGAGAATCTGCTACAAAAGAGTAGTGACTTAGCTCCATTCAAGAGCACTGCGTTGTCTATGGACAGCGCTCAATTAGTGCTAATGGGAATGAGTTCATGAGTTCAATTCTCATGAGGATTCTCTTTGTTCTTCAGTTGTCCTAATCTGGCCTGGTTCATTGGCTTACAAACAGAACATGAATCTCACAGCCTCTTTCTTCTATGACTCCATAATGGATGGGGAGTTGCTGGACCAAGACTTTTGAGGTTGTCAGAACAAACGGGATAAGAGCCTCTTCACGGGATCCCCTATGGCACCCACATGCTTGCCAAAGTAAGACCTTGCCAAGGTCTTAAGAGGTGAGAGCTGTCCAGCCTAGAGATCAGGGAAAACTTACCCCAAAAAGTTTCTTCTCAGCTGCCATCCCCTAGAGCAGTGATTTTCAACTTTTTCATCTCATGGCACACATAAACTAATTACTAAAATTCTGCAGCACACCGAAAAAATGTATTTTTTGCCGATCTGACAAAAATAATAGGTGTAATTATGATTCATTCATACCAGATGGCTATTGCTGTGTTGGATCTTGTCATTATTTAATTTGACAACCTAAGGGAAAAGAGGTCAGTGCCCCTGCCTAAATACTCAGGTATTGCATGTTTTAAAAATTCTTGTGGCACACCAGTTGAAAATTGCTGCTCTATAGGGACCCACTATATCAGCTTTGCATTGGGGCTGAAGTCTGACCATGATCAGGAGCCCACAAACCTGCTGTTTTCTCTTTTCTACAGTGAGGTGACAGAATTCACACAGGGTCTGAGGAGATATCTGCCTCTGCTTGTCTCAGAGTCAAAGCAGCCACAGCATTTTGTTCTCCAAAGATGTTCAAACTCCTATTCTCTTTCTCTATCCTGACATCAGATTCAGAAGTCTTTGGAATGTACATAGGGTCCTCTTCTCCCTGTAAGGTGAGACACAGGACTTCTTCCAGCCAAAGGAAGAGACCAGTGGCTCCACTGAAGGGAGAGCACTAAATGTAGAAGCACTCAGAGGATAACCAGGTGGTGGCTTCCTCATGCAGATGACCTTCCCCTCCAGCAGCCTGGAATATTTGGCTCACCTGTTGGGAGTCAGCACAGTGCAAGAGGTGCAAAAAAAACCCCTCTGTCTTCTTCCATAGGGCTCTAATGTACATTAGACTGTATCCATTTTGACTGTGTGAATCATAATGTGAAAATCTCCTTTCTCCACTGGGAGAAGGAAAGACACAGGAACACTTACATTTTACAGGATAGGAAATTTCAAATTGATATGAAAAGTAAAAATGTAAATGAGGTCATATACTAACAGTAATGAATAATATCATTATTCATAGATAGTCATATTCTGTGGGTGATTTTTCACTCTGGACAAATAACTATACCAAGGTTGTATATTCATTCCATTCTGAGTAAAGATAGTAGTGAGTAAAATTAAGGGAAGCCTCAAAAAATGCAAAAACCATAGCAATTGACTTTCATGTAATTGTCATTATACCTTTAATACAGTATAATCCAGATTCTGCCAAATATCCCAGGGTAGGTATGTGTTCTCACATACATGCTCATAAATAGGAAAAACACTCACACCCTCTGATCAACCACTTGAGACAAGAGCCTTGCCTAGGAAACTCACTTAAGTCACATAGCATATCACTAGCCTCCTACTTCATATGTTTCCAAGTTGGTCTTCGGCCACTGTCACTAAGGTACTGTTTACTGTCATTATCTCTTAAAAACTGGAATATGTGTCCATGGATTCCAAATTACCCACTGTTAAATTGTATTCATTATAGCTAAAATAGTTTGAAGAAAAAAAGAACTGTTACACCTTTTAACCCTCACTTTCCAAATTCACAGCGACCTTGGATGAAAAGGAGAATGGCTTTGTGTTGAAAAGGATTATGCCATCAGAGGTTTCACATGCCCACCTGATCAATCTACCTCTACCATCCCAAATCATACCAAATGGTATATAGCAAGATATCTCAAATGCAGCACATATTGAACAAAATTGCTCAAAAATTAATTAAAAGTTTAGCTAAGTGGTTCAAAAAATGGTAATGTGAATAGAAGAGATGGTTAGTAGAAGTTTGATGAAGACTAACAAAATTTTCATTCCTGCAGCAAAATGTTAAATTGATAAATAAGTTACAAGTTAAAATAATAAAAAGATAATAATAATAATTAGATAAAAGAAATAACCTATATCACATTTTTTAAAAATTTCAGAGCCAAACATGACCATTTCAACCCCTACAGTTACTATAAGTAAGCCAAACCCAAAGAGGTGAGATAATTTGTCCAAGGTAACACTGCAGGTACAGCTAAGTCTTATGCTCATCTCTTTGGACTCCTAGCCCAGTACCCTTTCCATTGCCCTCTACTGACAATAGAGAACAGCACATTATGATGAATTTTGGAAAGAGTCTTATGAAGTGTCTGATATAATAAACCTACAATATGCTTCCATATTAATCCTCCTCTGGGGCTGGCTCCTGTAACCGACCACTGCGTTGTTTCAAGGGCTCCAAAATTTTCCTTAAGAAGATGATCCACTTCTGAAGATGATATTATCACCAGACAATAACAAAGATATTAGTAGCTTTTCCTCACCAGAATTTTGTGACAGCTGTGACTGAAGTGACTAATCTAAACAAGCATAAAAGCTCTCCAGCAGAAAGTGGCAATACTACACAATTTGCTAATGAAAGTTCCTTAAGAAGGGAAGTATGGAAAATTTTTAAAAAGAATTAGGGTGGGTGTTTAAGGCAGATGATTTAAAATAAATGTTGTGTTTACATCTTTCAGGAATCCTGTTTTCATATTTCTGTATACCATAACTGATAATAGAAAAAGAGCATGCCTAGTGAAAACAGAGTCTGTAAAAGACTTGTTCCAACTTGATTGGTATCTCTATCTAATTTGTTCTACCTCATGGCATGGGGGTGGGGTTAAAGCTGTGCTAATAAAGCTTGTTCTATTAGCAAGCAGAAAAAGTTTCCAACATTTTCAGTGCACAAATACTACAGATTTCCTGCATTTTCCCCTTGCTTTATTTTCATTAAACAGAGAAACGACTCACTTTGGAAATGGAATCCTGAGGTCCATTGCACTCAGGCAGCCATTTACTTGAATTCTCCTGGAGAATATGAGCCATAACCTATGAAGGTGTAAGGGTCAAGATCAAGGACATATCAAATTTCAGTTATAAATCCAGAGCTGGAAATAAGAGATAAAACCAAGAATAGGTACTTAGTGGAGTAGAGGTGAAATAAAAGGAAAAAACAAGATGAACACATCAGATCAGGTATATTTGCCTCAGCTGAGAGATTTATCAGGTAGCCATTTTTAATGACTGGTGATTCATTATGCAGCAAAATCCAAGGTGACTTAATGGTCCACACTGCCTTCTTCAATCTCTCACTGCTAGGTGCAGTATTTCCAAGACTTCCCATCAGTAACTTCTAAAAATATATTACATCTTCTAGTGTATTCTAGAAACAGGAATGATGCTTTCACAACCTGGGTCTGAATACTGTCTTTGCTTTATGAGTAGTTTGGTCTAGTAATTCTAGTGCTCTTAACCTGTGTTTTAATCTTCAAAGTGGGACTAATAATACCTAGTTTACCCTGTTGTTTGGAAGACTAATAAGGTAATGTACATTTCACCAATATAAAGTAAGTGCTCAATAAATGATAGATGCTGCTATCTACTACTACCTTTAGGCTTTTTTTCTCAAACTGAGCATGTCATGATTCCAGCCCATTCTAAGTCATAAATGCTAACTTCCTCTTTGGGAGTGCAGGTAGAGGTGGCAAGAACATGGTTGTAAAGCAGAGATTATGCTCCCTAAGAATGACAGGAATCATCAGAAATATAGATTTATGGATGTTCACAATCTTTATGATTTTTCAATGGGCAAAGAAAGTGGTTCCTAAATTATTCAGGGAATTTTAAAAATACTATGTGTCTGGAAAAAAGCACACCCAAACCTTAAAAATGTACTATGTTAAAATGACATCTTTTGCATGTTTATTACATCATCTATCAAGGTTCTATAGCACTTGAAATGTGGTTAGTATTCAGGAACTCTTTGCTAAAGAGCTAAACATTCTCAAAATGTTTTACTTATTTGCAAGGAGAAATACAACACAGTAAGCTGCTCTCTGCTATGCCTCTTCTGATATTGCTTTGCTCTCTGTGACCATGCTAACGCTTAAAATTGCCCTTATCCTCTTTTGTTCTCACTAGTTTGAATGATAAAGTATAGCTCAGTGTCTAAGAGCTTCTGGATCCAAGTAGGTCTGGTCCCAAAACACTCCACAATTTCTTGGTTGTCTCTAAACAACAATATCATTATCAGGAGCATGCACACTTCCCTGACCTAATATGTGTGCTCAGTATATCTTTATTATTATGGGAAACAAGCACAGCTGCAGAGTAGAGATTTGCATTTTGTTATTCTACTATTACCTTCCACTTGGGGAGTGCTCTCATTAGTTGATAAAGAATCCCTTCAAATGTGTCTCAACAGTCGCTCAAAATTTTGTGCAGTCTACCATGTCCTTTGGCCATGACCATATTTATATTTTTGTAGTAATTTGTTTCTAATGCCAAGTACGAAAGCATCTTGGAAAAGGTCCATACTGTCATGATCAGAAGTCCATTTAATACAGACACTTACTATAAATATCATATTTTATTTCCAAAACTTTTGACGAAAAGCTGTAAACTCATATGAGGCCTGACTCACTTCACTTCTCAGTTTTTATTTTAAGGAATATACTTAAGAAATCATGACATTCTATTTTTTATTGTTAGTGTGTACTGACCAAAAGGATTTATTGTTATATTATTGCTGTGATAGTTGAATATCACTATAGTTTAAGTGCTTCATCACCACCATATTAAGAAATTTTTGGCAAGGCTATGGAGTTATCATGTAAATTGTAGTCATGGTTATACCTATGGGATGCCCCACCTACCTATGAATAACAGCTTGATTTGTCTCTAGTTCAACTTAAGAGTTGCATAATGTTCTAGAAAAGCCATGGCCCAAACACCAAATATTTGTCTATATAATGATCAAAAGATCCTGGGCCAACGTTAATAATCAAAGTGAAAATCATTTCAAAAGTAAATAAATAGAAGATGTGGTTAACATTCTAACTAGAAGCAAATAAGTTATATTTATTTCTAGCCAAACACAGAAAGACAAATACCGCATGATCTCACTTGTACATGGAATATAAAAATGTTGAACTCACAATAACACAGAGTAGAATGGTGGTTACCAGGGGCTTCAGCAAGGAGGTGAGGGAAATAGGGAGATGTTGATGAAAGAGTACAAACTTTCAGTTATGAGACAAATTAGTTCTGGAGACCTCATGTAGAGCATGCACAACTATACAATGTACAACTATAGTTGCAGTGATGAAGGAGTGGGAGGGGATATAAAGGGACTAAATGGTAATGGAAAAATACAATAAAATTCTTAAAATAATAATGTGTTATATACTTGGTATTTGCCAATAGAGCAGATCTCACCTATTCTCACCACACACAAACAATGGTAACTATGTGAGATGACGAATATGTTAATTAGCTTGATTGTGATGATTTCACATTGTGTACATGTATCAAAACATCACACTGTACACCTTAGATAAATGCAACTATTTCCTTAATAGAGCAGGAAAAAATATAATATATATTTCTGCTGAAAGTATCTATTTTATTTTTTATAACTTCCAAATAATAAAGTAAAAACAAAATATATCTACAATATAAATTTAATATTGGCACAGATCATTTACATACATTTCTACAAAACAAGAACCATATCATAAATTTAAAAGACTATATTGTCCTATATGTAAAAATATTGGTTTTCAGAGAGTAAATGAAATGGTTGATCTATTGTAATTAAATACCCATCCTGATAAATGTCTCTGGGATACCTCAACAGCCCAGTAATAAACTTGCCAGCATCAACACCTAAGAGCTTAACAGTGATGTACCTGTACAGTGGGCACCTTAGGAGAAAACCAGCTTCGTTTACTTCAGGTGATACTAAGTTTCCCTTTTACTCCAAAGCAGGACCTTAATTACTTATATCTGGTAGAGATGGTAGAGGGAAATGATAAAGTAAGATGGAAGAAAGGGGACACAAACCCTGAAAATACCTTCGCAAATTTCCTTCAACAAGTCAAGGAAGGACGGAAGGAAGGAAGGAAAGAAGGAAGGAAGGAAGGAAGGAAGGAAGGAAGGAAGGAAGGAAGGAAGGAAGGAAGGGGGAACTTTCACTTGCCACAAATAAAAAATGGCATTGAACTTCACTTTGCGCAGATAAGAGCAAGGTGAGAAAACTGAATTTGTTTTTTGATTTTTTGTCTTTTTGATTGTTTGTATGAACTGCAGGACACAAACGTCAGTCTTTCAGTAAACTGCTATTTTTGTTTGATGTTAACATAGTAGTTGATGAGCATAAGAAAAAATTAACCATCATTTGTTCTTGAAGGTGATGCCCTTGGTCCTTGGGGATACACCCTAACCAGCAGCAGTTAGGACCCAGGAGAAGCTCCTGAAAACCAAACTCACTCAAGACTGACTTGTGACTGAAAACTAATTCGATCACTTAAACTAATCCATCATTTTAAAGACAAAATGAAGCACACTTTCTCATAGCCTGAGTTCCAAATTAATCAAGATTTGGCTTTCCTGTACTGCCTCAGTTAGCTAATAATCTCTCTTATAATACCTGTAACTTAAGTACTAGACTTTATTTACCATATAAAACAGTTTTTTATAAAATAGCCTCTGTTCCTTTTAAATTAAATGACTTATTAACAGTGGCTTGGGAAATTGTTTCTACTGAAATGAAAATGGCAAAAACCAAGTAACAGGATAAAAACATACAAATTTATTTAATATAAGTTTTATGTGGCATGATAAAGCCTTCCTAAGGAAATGAAGATCCAAAGAAACAATTAGACCTGAGTGCTAGATTTGATGAAGAGTCCACAGCAGTGAAGTAATCTGACAAGTTAAGGAGTATGAGCTAAGTGTAGTAAATGGGGGATAACTTAGCAAGGCCTTGTAATGAAGAATCTTCTCAGCATCTTTTTGTCTTCAGAGATAAAGATGCTCCTTTCCCCTGGATCTAGGGAGGTCACATCTCATATGAGGAGTGTTGCACTGTTTCAGGGAAAAAGGGTGCTGGAGGAGAGGTCTGAGAGACCTTCCTGTTTCCATCATTTTCTCAAAGTTCTTCAGTTCATGATACTCAATATATCAATGTGTCCTCTTTTTGGGTCATTTTTCTGGATCCCCATCAGTATATATGTATATGTATATATCCATCACGGTCACCTACTCCTATTAGTACATAGCAACTATTTCATTAACCCACTTCTACAAAAATTAGATTGACTTAATCAGTCCCCTACAATTGAGCATTAAGGATGGTTCCATTGTTTTGCTAACACCAACAACATTGAAGTAAACAGCTTGGTATCTTTGAATACTTGTGCAAATTCCTAGCAGTGGATTTTCTGTGCAAATTTTATATGCATTTAAAATGTGTTAGACATTTAAAATTAATATTTTATTTTTTATTTATTTTTAAGCTTTATTTCTTTCTTTCTTTTTTTTTAATTTTAAGTGGTTTTTATTTATTATTTTTTAATCAGTATTTTTTAATTGTTGATATTGTACAGTTTTCTGTCTTTTACCCCTCCCCAGCCCACCACCCCAGCCCTCCCCACCTTCCTCCCATTTCCACCCCCCCATAGTTTTTGTCCATGAGTCCTTTATACTTGTTGCTCTAAACCGTTCCCCTTTTCCCCTGAAATTCCCTCCCCTCCCACTCTGGACACTGTCAGACTGTTTTCAAATTCAGTGTCTTTGTTTATATTATGCTTGTTTATTTTGTTGATTAGTTTCCTGTTAAAGGTGAGATCATATGGTATTTGTCTTTCACTGCCTGGCTTATTTCGCTTAGCATGATACTCTCCAATTCCTTCCATGCTGTCGCAAAGGGTAGGAGCTCCTTCTTTCTTTCTGCTGCATAGAATTCCATTGTGTAAATGTACCACAGTTTTTTGATCCATTCATTAACTGATGGGCACCTAGGTTGCTTCCAGCACTTGGCTATTGTAAATTGTGCTGCTATGAACATAGGGGTGCATAGATTCTTTTGGATTGGTGTTTCAGGATTCTTAGGATACATACCTTTTGACCCAGCAATTCCACTGCTTGGATTATATCCTAAGAATCCTAAAATTAATATTTTAAAAGATTGAAACAATTTACATTTTTATCACGACTGAGTGTGCCTGTTTATCCACACTTCCATCATCACTGGGTATAATCAAACTAAGTTTTATAACTTTCAAGGATTTTAAAAAAAAGAATTCTACACTGTTTTGACATTCTTTCTGTTTTTTTATGTCACTGTATTTCTTCACCAAAGATTAAATAACTAGAGTCAATGGTCAAATACTTCATAAGTACATTAGAATAGCTGTCATGCTTTTCTTTAAGACAAAAGAATAGTGAAGGGAGAAAGGCAAAACACCCAATTGCATTTGACTACACCTAGGTCAGAAAATATTCAAAACACTTTGATATGGAAACAGCTCTAAAAATAAGCTTATCTTTTGTTCCACAATGTACTATAATATACACTAGTCAAAATGAAATGGTCTTGCAGAGCATTGACTTTTTCAGCAGCAAAAATTAGCTCTGTGTATTTCTTTTTCTACTTTGGGAAAAGCTTATGATGCATGCAGAGTGTACATCTGAGTTTCACAGATGTAGTCTAAATGACTCATATGCTAAGCCCTTTTATCTGGCCACTGCCGGGTCAGTTGCCTGAATAGAAAAGAACAGAGTGATGTGTTTTTATAGACTTTGAAATTGCATTGAGCTTACAAGCTGATTTTGCCTTTAAAAATACTATTTAATGCAATGAAGCTTTACTTGAAGTATAAGGGATATTGTTTACCACATTTTATTCAGTGCCCTCACCAAATAATAAATTTCAAAAATACTCTAATAAATATTAGGCTCAGTTAATCAAATTAATTTACTTAGTTACATTATTTTTTAATGAAAGAAGGCTAACACACACACACACACAAAATCTGTACCTACATAACAAGGGAATAACAATAAATGTAAAAATTCTTCATGGATATAAAATTACTGCTCTGCATGGGCATTCTACCAAAGATTGCTTAAGTTATAAGAAATATGATTCAAATTCAAATTTTGTTCACATTTTTATGTAGTTGAAATGTAGATAATTACTTCTATATTTTTGCGACATAACTATTCCATTAACTTATTCACCAATTAACTATAAACATCTTCATTTTTGCATTCTAAAATTTTAACCTTTGTTCCATTATTATCTCTTTCTTCCTGAGTCATATCCTATTGTCTCATGCTAAACTCTCACTACTTTCCTAAATTATCTCCCTGACACTTAAGTTTTTCTTACAAATTGTATCCTTCATACTAACACAAGATTAATACTGTTTTTTTTAAAAAAAAGACTTTCTCTTTTAGAGCAGTTTTAGATTGATAAAAAAGTTGAGAAGACAGTAAGTATAGAGATTTCCTATATACTCTCTGCCCCACACATGCATAAGCTCCTCCATTATCAACATCACTCAGAATGGTAATTTGTTACCAAGGCTGAACCTGCATTCACATCATTATTACCGAAAGTTCATTATGGTTTACTTCATGCTGTATATTCTATGGGTTTGAACAAAAATATAATGACATATATCCATTGTTACGATATCATACAGAGTATGTCCATTGCCTTAAAATACTCTGTGCTCTGCCTATTAATTTCTCCCTTTCTTTCTCACTCATTAACCACTGATTTTTTTATTGTCTTCATAATTATGTTTTACAGAATGTCATATGGTCAGGATCATACAGTATACAGTTTTTCAGATTGGCTTCTTTCACTTAGCAATCTGTATTTAAGTTTCCTATAAGTCTTTTCATGTTTACTCGCTCATTTTTTTTTGTACTGAGTAATATTCCAGTGCCTGGATGTGCCACAGTGTGTTTATCCATTCACCCACTGCAGGACACTTCAATTGCTTCCAAGTTTTGCAACTGTGAATAAAACTGCTCTGGACATCCATGTGCAGGATTTTGTGCGAATGTAAGTGTTCAATTCCTTTGGGTAAATGGAAAGAGTGTGATTACTAGATTTTATGGTAAGATTATGTTTAGCTTTATAATAAACTGCCAAAATATCCTCCAAAGTGGATGTGCCATTTCCATTCCCATGAGAACTGTATGAGAGTTTCTGCTGCTCCACATCCTCACTAGCACTTGGTGTTGTAAGAAGGTGATGTAGTTCCGTTTTGTTTTTGCACATATCTGTCCAAATTTCCCAACACCATTAATTAAATAGACTGTCTTCACTCCACTGTATGTTATGCCTCTTTTGTTGAATATTAGTTGACCATAAAAGTGTGGGTTTATTTCTGGACTCTCTATTCTGTTCCATTGATCTATATGTCTGTTATTATTGCCAGTACTATGCTGTTTTGATCACTGTAGTCTTGTAGTATAGTTTGATACCAGGTAGTATAATTTCTCAAACTTTGTTCTCTTTTTTCAAGACTGCTGTGTCTATTGCAAGGGGGGTCTTTTGTGGTTAAATATAAATTTTTGGAATATTTGTTCCAGTTCTATGAAATATGCCATTGGTGTTTTGATAGGAATTGTACTGAATCTAGATTTCTTTGGGTAGTATGGACATTTTAATGATGTTAATTATTCCTGTCCATGAACATGGTATATGCTCCCACTCATTTGTATCTTCTTCAATTTCTTTCTTCAGTATCTTATAATTTCCCAAGTACAAGTCTTTCACACGTTTGGTAAAATTTATTCCAAGTTAATTTTTTGAAGCAATTGTGGATGGGATTGTTCTTTTAGTTTCCCTTTCTGATAACTCATTATTGGTGTGTAAAAACGTGACTGAGGACCAAGATGGAGGCGTAGATAAACATGCTGTGCCTCCTCACACAACTGAAATTAAGGACAACAAAAATTTAGAAACAAAAAAAAAGCAAATATGACAGAAAATTGAACTGTAAGGAAGTCCAACAACCATTCATCCAGACCAGTAAAAGGGGTGGCAGCAGGAAAAAGTGGTGGTTGGCAGTCCCGGGCACAGGGTGGCAATGGGCAGACCCAGTGAGGCACGCAAGGTGGCTAGCTGACTGCGGTCACACATTTGCATGCTGATAAACCAGGTGAAAACAGGGAGTGAGACAGACCATGCAACCCAGGGCCCCAGCACTGGGAAATAAAGACTAAAAGCACCAATTGAAAACACCTGTGGGGGTTGAGATGCTGGGAGAGATTCCTAGCCTCACAGGAGAGTTCACTGGAGAGTCTCACAGGGTCCTAGAATGTACACAAGCCCACCCACCTAGGAACCAGCACCAGAAGGGCCCAATTTGCTTGGGGAAAGCAGCAGAAGGGACTGAAATAAGAGAGAGAGCTGAAAAAGCATCATTGTTCCCTCTCAGACCCCGCCCCCACATACAGCATCACTACCCAGTAACTGGGCTGCCCTGCCCTGGTGAACACCTAAGGCTCCGCCCCTCATTACATAACAGGTGCAACCAGACCCCCCTCCCCCCAAAAACATGAGTCAAATGGAAGAATATATCAAAGCCCCGGAGCCAATTCATCTAAGAGATCAAGAGATAGCCAACCTATCAGATGCACAGTTCAAAGCACTGGTGATCAGGATGCTCACAGAATTGGTTGATTTTGCTCACAAATTAGATGAGCAAATGAAGGCTACACTAAGCGAAATGAAGGAAAATGCACAGGGAACCAACAGTGATAGGAAGAAAACTGGGACTCAAATCAATGGAGTGGACCAGAAGGAAGAAACAAACAACAAAACAGAAAAGAATGAAGAAACAAGAATTCAAAAAAATGAGGAGAGGCTTAGGAACCTCCAGGACATCTTTAAACATTCCAACATCTGAATTATAGGGGTACCAGAAGGGGAAGAGGAAGAGCAACAAGTGGGAAACTTATTTGAACAAATAATAAAGGAGAACTTCCACAATCTGGCAAAAAAAAAAAAAAAAACAGACTTCCAGAAAGTCCAGGAAGCTCAGAGAGTCCCAAAGAAGTTGGACCCAAGGAGGAACACACCAAGGCACATCATCATTACATTAGCCAAGATGAAAATGAAGGAGAGAATTCTAGAAGCAGAAAGGAATAAGGGGACAGTCACTGACAAAGGAGTTCCCATCAGACTGTCAGCTGATTTCTCAAAAGAGACCTTCCAGACAAGAAGGGGCTAGAAAGAAGTATTCCAAGTCATGAAAGTCAAGGACCTACATCCAAGATTGCTCTATCCAGCAGAGCTTTCATTTAGAATGGAAGGGCAGATAAAGTGCTTCTCAGATAAGGTCATGTTCAAGGAGTTCATCATCACCAAGCCCTTATTATATAAATATTAAAGGGACTTATCTAAGAAAAAGAAGATCAAAAATATGAACAGTAGAAACAGCAAACTCACAGTTATTAACAACCGCACCTAAAACAAAAGCAAAGTAAGCAAACAACTAGAATAGGAACAGAACCACAGAAATGGAGATCATATGGAAGGTTAGCAACAGGGGCGTGGGAGGAGAGAGGGGGAAAAGGTACAGAGAATAAGTCGCATAGAAAGTAGCCTACCTACTGGTAGAAAATAGGTAGGTAGAAAATAGGAGGAGGGCCCTGGCTGGTGTAGCTCAGTGGATTGAGTGCAGGCCTGCGAACCGAAGGATCGTGGTTCGATTCCCAGTCAGGGCACATGCCTGGGTTGCCAGGCCAGTTCCCGGCAGGGGACATACAAGAGGCAACCGCACATTGATGTTTCTCTCCCTCTCTCCTTCCCTTCCCCTCTAAAGATAAATAAATAAAATCTAAAAGGAAAAAAAAAGTACTTAAAAAAAAAAGAAAATAGGAGGAGGGAGAGAATAGTTATGGGAAATGTAGAAGCTAAAGAACTTATGACACATGGACATGAACTAAAGGAGGAATGTGGGTGGGACGGGGGTGCAGGATGGAGGGGAATGAAGGGGGGAATGGGACAACTGTAATAGCATAATCAATAAAATAAAATAAAATAAATGTGACTGATTTCTGAATACCAATTTTGTATCCTGCTACTTTATTGAATTTATCTATCAGTTCTAGTAGGGTTTTTTTTTTTCGGTGGAATCTCTAGGATCTTCTATATATTGTATCATGCCACCTACAAATAATGACAGTTTTACTTCTTCCTTTCCAATGGATGCCTTTTATTTCTTCTTCTTGTCTGTTTGCTGTGGCTAGGACTTCCAGTACTGTGTTTCATAATAGCAGTGAAAGCAGACATCCCTGTCTTGTGCTAATCTTAAGGGAAACATTTGTAGGTTTTTCCCATTAAGTATGATGTTTGCTGTGGGTCTGTTATATATGGCCTTTATTATGTTGAGGTATGTTCCCTCTATTTCCTCTTTGCTGAGAGTTTTTATCATAAACGGGTACTGGATGTTATCAAATGCTTTTTCTGCATCTATTCATAGTATCATGTTGTTTTTATTCTTTATTTTGTTTATGTGGTATATCACATTTATTGATTTGCAGAAATTGTACCAACCTTGCATCTCAGGAATAAATCCCACTTGATCATGATATATAATCTTTTTTAAAATTTTTATTTATTTTTAGAAAAAAGGGAAGGGAGGGAGAGAGGGAGAGAGACATCAGTGTGTGGTTGCATCTTGTGCACCCCCTACTGGGGACCTGGCCCACAACCCAGGCATGTGCCCTGACTGGGAATTGAACTGATGATCCTTGGGTTCACAGGCCGGTGCTCAATCCACTAAGCCATACCAGCCAGGGCTGTATAATCTGTTTAATATATTGCTGGATCAATTTTGCTAACATTTTGTTGAGGATTTTGCATCTATACTCATCAGGGATATTGACCTATAATTTTCTTTCTTTGTAGTATCTTTATCTGATTTTGGAAATAGATTAATGTCTCATGAAATGAACTTGGGTGTCTTTTGTTCTCTTGAAATTTTTAAGAATAGTTTGAGAAGGATAGGTATTAGTTCTTCTTTGAATGTTTGGTAAAATTATCATATAAAGCCATCTAGTCCAGCACTTTTGTTTTGGGGGTCTTTTTTTTTTTGCTTACTGCTTCAGTCTCACAAGTTTTAATCTGTCTATTCAGATTCTCTGATTCTTCCTGATTTAGTTTCAGAAGATTGTATGTTTCTATGAATGTATTCATATTTTTCAGATTATCCAATTTGTTGGCACATTGTTATTTAAAATATTTTCTTACAATTCTTTGTATTTCTTTGGTGTCAGTTAACTTCTCTTTGATTTCTGACTATATTTATTTGAGATTTTCCCCTTTCTTTCTTAATGAGTCTTCTTAAGCTTTGTCGATCTTGCTTATCTTTAAAGAACCATCTGTTTCATTGATTTTTTGTATTGTTTTGTTATTTAGATTCTATTTAGTTCATTTCTGCTCTGACCCTTATTTCCTTCTTTCAGCTCACTTTCAGGTTTTGTTGCTTGTTCTTTTTAGAGTTCCATTAGGTATAAAGTTAAATTATTTATTTGAGATTTTTCTAGTGTCTTAAGATAGACTTATAATGTTATGAATTTCTCTCTTAGGACTGCTTTCACTGTGTCCCATAAATTTGGGGTTGTTGCATTCTCATTTTCATTTCTTTCAAGGTACCTTTTCATTTCTTCCTTGATCTCATTGTTAACCCATTTATTGTTTAGTAACATGCTATTTAATCTCCATATCTTTGCTTGTGTTTCAGTTTTTTTTCTTGTGATTTGATTTCTAGTTTCATACTGTTATATTCAGAGAAGATGCTTGATAAGATTTTGATCTTCTTTAATTCACTGAGGCTTGTTTTGTGTCCTACATGTCTCTTCTAGAAAACGTCCCATGTGCACTTGAAAAGTATGTATATTCTGCTGCTTTAGGTTGAAATGCTCTGAATATATCAATTAAATCCACCCATGTTTTTCTGTCCGGAACATCTATCCATTGATGTCAACAGGGTGTTAAAATTCCTAAGTATTGCTGTATTTCTATCAATCTCTCTCTTCATGTCCATCAAGATTTGCTTTGTATATATAGGTACCCCTATGGTGAGTACATAAATGTTTACGAAGTTATATTTTATTGTTGAATTGCTTTCTTTACTATATGTAGTGTCCTTTTCTCTCTTTTATTATAGGCTTTGCTTTAAAGTCTGTTTTTTCAGATATATGTACTGCTAGCCCAGCTTTTGTTCCCTATCTATTTGCAAAAACTATCTTCTTCTATCCCTTTACTTTTAGTCTGTGTGTATTTTATATTCTGAAGTGGGTCTCTTGTAGACAGCAAATATGTGGATGTTTTTTTTTCTTCCTTCGGTACCCTATGTCCTTTGGTGCATTAAAACCTTTTACATTTAAAGTGATTATTGATAGGTATGTATTTATTGCCATTTTATTCTTTTAACTATGTTCCTCTGTTTTTTCACCTCTCTTTCTTCTTAAAACAGGCCTTTTAACATTTCTTGTAATGCTGTTTTGGTGCTAATGAAATCATTTAGCTTTTTCTTGTCTGGCAAGCTCTTTATTTCTCTTCCAATTTTAAATGATAGCTTTGCTAAGTATTCTAGTCTTGGTTATTAGACCTTGTTTTTCATCACTTTGAATATTTTATATCAATCCCCTATGGCTTGAAATATTTCTGTTAAAGACAGTCTTAGGGGAGATTCCTTGTAGGTAATTAAATATCTTTTTCTTATGGGTTTTAAGATTCTCTGTTTGTCTTTAACCTTTGCCATTTTAATTATGGTGTGTCTTGAAGTGGGCCTCTTTGCGTCCATCTTATCTGGAATTCTCTGTACTTCTTCAAATTGTGTGTCTTTTTTCTTCACCAGGTTAGAAAAAATTTTGGTCATTGTTTCTTCAAATAGATTCTGGATCACTTGCTCTCTCTCATCTCCTTCTAGTACCCTTATGATGTGGATTTTGTTATGCTTCATGTTGTCCTGAAGTTCCCTTAAACTATTCTCACTTTTTAAAATTCTTTTTTCTTTCTGCTGCTCTGGTTGCATTTGTTTGTTTTTTCACCTTGTCTCCCAACTCACTGATTTGATCCTCTGCTCATCCAACTTAATGATTATTCCTTTCAGTGTATTCTTTATTTCAAATATTGTACTCTTCACTTGTAACTGGTCCTTTTTTTAAATAATTTCTTTGTCCTTTTACACACTGTTAAGCATCCTGTAACCATTACCTTTTAGTCTATATTTTATAAAGGGCTTGTCTGCATTTCATTTAGCTCTTTTTTGGGAGATTTCTCCTGTTCTTTTATTCAGGACTGGTCTCTTTGTCTCCCCATTTTGGCTGACTCCTTATGGTTGTTTTCATGTATTAGATAGATCTGCCTGTGACTCCCAGTGTTCGTTGAGTGACCTTGTGTAGTGGATGTTATGTGTGTCCAGTGGTGTAGTCTCTTTGATAACCTGACCTGGGTGCTCCAGGAATGTCCCTTGTGTGGATTATGTGGGCCCTCCATTTGTAACTGAATCTTGATTGCTATCAGGTCATTCATTCATAGTCAACCCTCAAGCTGGCTATGAGACTCAACCTCAACCACAGTGTGTGCACTATTGTGCAGGTTCTGACCACACAAAGAATTTGCCTCTGCAGGTAATTTTAGTGCCTTCCAAGGTCTCCCTTTGGATATGCTGCTTGTGAAGCTTATTTGATACTGCTTTGATGTTGTCTGTTGTGATGAATTGCATTAATTGATCTTAGAATGTTAAATCAGCCTTGCATACCTTGGGTAAATCTCACTTGATTATGATATATAATGCTTTTAAACTTTTTGGATTTGATTTGTTAATATTTTATTGAGGATATTTGCACTTATATTTATGAAAAATATTGGCCTGTAATTTTCTTTTCTTATAATGTTCTTTATCTAACTTTTGTATTAGAGTAATGCTTGCGTCATAGAATGACTTAGAAAATATTCCCTCTGCCTTGATCCTCTAAGATTACAGAGAACTGATATAATTTCTTCCTTAAGTGTGTTACAGAATTCACCAGTAAGCCCATCTGGGCCTGATGCACTCTTTTTTGGAAGGTAATTGATTATTGATTCAATTTCTTTAATGGATATAGACCTATTCATATCATCTATTTCTGTGTGAGTTTGGCAGATTGTTTTCTTCAAGGAACTGGTTCTTTTTATCTAGGCTTTTAAATTTGTGGGCATAGAGTTTTTTATAATATTCTTTATTATTCCTTTAATTTCTATGGAATATATAGTGGCATCCTCTTTTTCATTTCTGTTATTGGTGATTTGTATTCTCTCTATTTTTTTCTGATAAGCCTATTGATAGCCTTATTGATTTTATTCATCATTTTAAATAACTAGATTTTAATTTTATTGATTTTTCTGTTAACTCTATTTTTAATTTCTTTAATTTCTGATCTAATGCTTATTATTTCTGTTTTTCTGCTACCTTGTATTTGATTTGCTCTTCTTTTTCTACTTTTCTAAAGTGGAAACTTAGAGTATTTCTTTTAGATCTGTCTTCTTTTCTAATATCTTCATTCAATGCTATAAACTGGCCTATAATCTCTGGTTTTGCTGCATCCCACAAATTTTGATAGTTATGTTTTTATTTTCATTTAGTTCAAAATATCTCTAAACTTCTCTTAAGAATTGTTTTTTGATTCAGTGTTACTTACAAGTGTGTTACCCTTCTCCATGTATTTGGAGATTTTCTGGTTATCTTTTTGTTACTGACTTTTAGTTTAATTCCTTTGTGGAGTGAGAACAGACATTGTATGATTTCTATTTTTTAAATTTGTTAAGGTATGTTTCATGGCAAGACTGTAATCTATCTTGGTGAATATTCCATGTGAATTTGAGAAAATTGTCTATTTTCCTATTGTTGGATGAAGTAGTTTATAAATATCCATTATATCCAAATCACTAATGGTATTGTTTCGTTCACTATGTCCTTACTAATTTTCCACCTGATGGTTATTTCTTTCTTGCTTTTTTAAAATATATTATTTATTTACTTTTAGGGATAAGGGAAAGGAGAGAGAAAGAGAAGGAGAGAAACATTGATGTGAGAGAGAAATAGTGATGGGCTCACATAAATGCCCTGACTGCAGACCAAACCTGAAACTCAGGCATGTGCCTTGACCAGGAATCAGACAAGTGACCTTTCACTTTGCCAAACAATGCCCAAACAACTGAGCCACACTGGTCAAGGCTGGATCTGTCCATCTCTGATAGAGAAGTTTTGAAGTCTTCAAGTAGGATAAAAGATTAATCTGTGTTTCCTTGAATTCTATCAGCTTTTGCCTCACGAGATGTTATGTTCTGGTATTAGATGTGTACGTGTTAAAAAGTTTTATATCTTCTTGGAGAATTAAATCATTTTTCATTATGTAATGCGCCTCTTTATCCCTGAAAGTAAATCATTTTTTCTCTTCTACCTCCAGGTGGGACAAGAGGGCTAGAGTGGGCTAGAGCTGGGTATTTTTCTTCCTCCATTTCTGTCAGGCTCTACTAAGTTTCCAAGAGGTTAGGCTCCAGTTAACTAATTTCTCCTAAGGGGAGGTCTCTCTAAGAAAAATAGAGTACTCTGATGTGTTTCAAAAAGGTTTGTTTTTTCCCTCTCACTGCAGGAAGCAGAAGGGATTTTTCTCAGATACTTACTGTGGAAATCTTGTCAAGCTCCTAAAGGTACGTCTCATAATATCTTGGCAGTTACCTATGACTTGGTCCCCCTGGAGTTTTTAACTCTCAGGCATATACAAACTGGGCCTCCAGCAATTCATCAATTCCAGTTCAGGTATTCCTACCACAGCACTGGTTAATGTGCTGGTTTCTGTTTCTGACCTCTGCTCTGGTAAACTGTGACTTCCTGTGCTCATCTCTCTGTCCCTCTAATCTTGGGAGGCAGCAGTTTTTCTATGTATTCCCCTTGTTTGTGGATCCTAGAGTTTATTTTTCAGTCTGTTTAGCTTTTCACTTGTTGTTAGGATGGAATGGCAACTTCCAAGCTCATTTTATGCAGAACAAAACAAGAGTAATATTCTGAAAACATCATTTTCTTTATTTCATCTCTCCACCAAAAAAAAAAAAAAAAAAAAGAATTAGACAGAATTTTTAGTAGCTACAATAATAAAAACCCAACTCTTTAGCTTGGCATTCAAGGCCCTTCAAAATCTGAAGTAAACCTGTCTTCAAATGTTATTTCTCATTTCTACCTACATAAAGCAAGGACTGCCGAGGGCTTCCTAATGTCCATTTTTCCCTTCCACATTGGCACATTTTGTCTGACAACTTTGTCGCCTAGTGTAATTACTACATCTCCCAGCTCCCTCTGTAGCTACATGTGGCCATGAGACTAAATTCAGTCCAGTGAGATGTTAGCAGAAGTGTAATGTGGGATGTCAATGATGGCTCTTTAAATAACAGTTACATAAAGGCATTAGAGTCAACTGCAAAATGTATCCCTTTTGCTCTCTTGAATTTTCTTCTGTTCTTGTTTCTTTCATTCTGTTCTAGGCATTGTTTTATATACTAAAGGTGGAACAGAGAACAAAATAGTAAAAACAGTGCTCCCATTCAGCTTAACTCCTAGTGCTTTTTAGAGTTTAATGCAATAACTGGATCTCCAGCAGTCACTTCACACCAGGAAGTAAATTTAAAGATGGAAATAATCTGTTCAGAGAAAAAAAAAAAACATAAATTATGGTATTTGATAATTTCATGAAACAGAATTTGATCCGTAATTCCAAACACATATGTCAAAACTTTGAAACTTCTTTCAGCTAAGACCACAAACTCATAATGGGGAAATGAACACACTGTACCTATATAAAGCTACCCATATTAATCTTCCTAAATATTAGGCCCAGCTTGTTACCCTAACCTGATTTTTCTCTCAAAGCTTGAGTTTTCATGTTAAAAGTTTCTTTTCTAAGTATACTTTACTAGAATCAACAGGTTCAATTCCTGTGTAAACCTACGAAACAGCCTGTCCTGAGAATCCCTCTAAGCTGACAAAGACCAAATGGCCAACTCAAGGACACTGACTGTCAGATCCATATTGGGACCAGCAAGGACATTGTCTGCATGACCACAAAACCTCCCCCGATCTCTTTGTTCTGTGTTCCCTCTCCTCCTTCCTCATAAAAGCTTCTGCCCGCATTAAATTGTTAGTAATCAAAGTTATGTAATAATTTTGTACTTTACTTCTTGTTGCAGTTGCAAGCCACAGGTGTCCAGGAAAGGAGGAATGCTAATGCAATTTGAGAGATGGCACCAGAACAAAAGAAAGGAGTAGACCTGGGCAGGAACCAGCTCCTTGCAGCCCTTTCAGCCACCTCTCCTATCCCCACTTCTCTCTCACCAGCATGTGCATGCCCACAGTCCCCCTGGGAAGTTTCTCCCTCCCAAAGTCCCACCTACTCCCTATAAGAATTGCCAGCTTGACTAGCGATGTGAAGATGGGTTTTTGAGGACAGTTGTCTTTCCCCCTTCTTGAGATGTCAGCACTCAAATAAATCACTTTCTTTCTCACCAGCATCTATCTCATGAGTCTGGCTTTCATTGCAATAGGCAGCCAAACCTGGGTTCAATTTCACTCTTATGTTTAAACCTCTGTATCTGAGTTTCTGAAGCTAGTAACCAAACTCAACTTTCTTGATACTCATTTTTCAGAGTATTTCACATTCCACTTCCTTCTGTGGTCTTCTAGTGATTTCTGACCACTCTGAGCCTAAGTGATCTCTAGGTGCTCTGATGGGTGTGTTTACTAGATTCATTAGCACTTTTCCCATGTTTTCATATGTAAAATTGAGCCCTTCATCTATACATAAGTAACTTAAGAAATGGTAAAATGTTCCTTCTTGGTATTCCTCATGGCCAAATTTAAATAACTATTTCTTTATTCCCTGACTGAATTGCCTATTTAAGTGAATATTGGACTAGAAAAATTATTCTGTGTGTTTCTACTTATAATTTACCTTAGTTGAAGTCTAAGTTACACTGTTCTGATCTAATAGGTGTCCTTTCAGTTCATTCAGATAAGGTTATTAGTGTTTATTTTACAACAGACAGGGAATAGAGAAAGAAACATAGTTTCTGCTCTCAAGATCTTACCAATCAAAAAGGAAGACTGATATTTAAGAAATAATTACAATAAAGACTAAAGAGTATTATATTTGATTAGATGTACTACAGGGTTCTGTGGAAGCAGAAAACAGGAGGTGAAAAAGCTCTCCCTGAAAATGTGATGTTTAAGCTGAAGTCCAACAGTGGCCAGTTTTAGTATTTTGATTTGGGTCTGATGTGCCACAACACCAGATGCAACATAGTTCGAATGGCTACAGAAATCCAAGAAACACAAATATGTCCATAAGCAATGTTTATTATGCTGAATTTTTTTAAAAAAAAGGAATGTCACTAAGGGCTATATGAGAGGTTAAACATGCAACATTTTAGATTAAGTAGGATGAGAAAAAGGAGTCGGGGAGGAGAAAAGAAGAGGAGGAGCAGAAAGATAATGAGAAACAAGCAGAAGAGAAAAGCAAGTGGAAGAAAAAGAGAAGGAGGAGGAGGAAGGGAGAGGTAGCAGGAGGAGGAGTTACCTTTAATGTAGTCTCCATGCCAGTCAACCTGAGGACAAAGTCCAAACCTGGGAGCCTCTGATCTCTTCCAGGTCTTTGATTCATTGTCTAGATGTGTTTATTCATAAGAATTCAGTTTTTGTAGGATTAGGAGGGGTACATTTTTAAAAAATGTATTAAGATATAATTAACATACAATAATTTGGACACTTATAAGTATATAATTTGAGTTTTGACCTGTATATTCATTCATAAAATCACCAACACAGTCACATTAATTATTTCCAAAAGTCTTATTGTCCCTTTCTTTTCCTTCACCCCTGCTCCCTCTTATGTTCCTCACCCATGTCCCCAGGCAAGCAATGATCTGATTTATATAGACTTATTGGCATTTTCCAGATTTTATATAAACAGAATCATATAGTACACACTATTGTATGTTTTGCTCTTGGAGTAATTATTGTGGTATTAATCCAATTTGTTGTAAGTATTAATATTTATTCCTTTCTATTGATGAGTAGTATTCATTTGGAGTGATTTACTATGATTTGTTTATACATTCACTTGTTGAAGCATATTCAGTGCATATTCTATTTAAAATAAAGCTAATATGTATAGTCTTATACAAGTATTTGTATAAACATAAACTTGCATTTCTTGTAGGCTAAACACCTACTAGTGACTCATATAGTAAGTGTTTAATATCTTTAAAAACTGAGAAACTGACTTGCAAAATGGTTGTACTATTTTACATTCCTAATAGCAGTATATGTGAGTTCTACTTCCACTACATCTGTCTTAATACTTGATCAGTCTTTTAAATTTTAAGCATGCTAATAAGTGACTAATGATACCTCACTGTGGTTTTAATCTGCATTTCCCCAACAGAAAATGGTATTGAATTTATTTTCATGTGCTTATGTTACCCCCTCTGGTAAATGTCTTTTCAAAACTTTTGACTCTTTTATTATTTATTTTCATAGTATTGAGTTTTGAGAGTTCTCTGTGTATTCTGTCAGGATACAAGTTGTTTATCAGATTTGTGCTTCTTAGTAGAATACATTTAAATAAATATTTATTTGCTTGCCTCAAGTGATAAGAAGAATATTTAAGACATCTCATATTTATTTAAAATAATAAGAGAGGGAAACAACAACAATAAATTCAGAAATGTTTCTTAGAAATAATATATAATTATATATTATATGCATTGTATAATGCATATAAAACATACATGTTATGTATATATAACATACATGTGCAAGTCTGTCCAGGAAAAGTACAACCATTGTTAATATAATAAGAATGGTTTGCATAGTATCAATATAACCTGGCAGCCAGGAAGAATGGACTGGAATGCACATGCATGAACAATGATGACTTCACTGTACTAGTCAGTGAGAATGGTAGATGCCATTGAGTGTGCACATGTGTACAGTGTAGACATCACATTCAAAATGACTGAGCAAGTAGAGCAATGAATCTGCATCAAATTTTGCATTAAGCTTGAACATTTCTCTGCAAAAATTGTTCAGATGATTCAGAAGGCCATAGCTATGGGTAACTGGTGAGTGTCAGCTTCATCACAACAATGCATCTTCTCATGCATCATGTCTCATGCAGAGTGTTTTGGCAAAACATCAAATCACCCAGGCAACTCAGCACCCCTATAGCTCATATTTGGTGCCTTGTGACTTCCATTTTTTCCAAAAACTAAAATCACCTTTGAAAGGGAAGGGATTTCAGAATGGTGATGAGATTCAAGAAAATATGATGGGACAGCTAATGGCAATTGGGAGAACTGTGTGAGATCCCAAGGTGACTACTATGAAGGGGACTGGGGCATCATTGTCCTATGTACAATGGTTCTTGTATCTTATATCTTCTTCAATAAATATCTATATTTTCATAGTGTATGGCTGGATACTTTCTGGACATACCTTATATGTACATGTAAACAAACCAAAAGAAAAGTCATTGAGCCAGTAAGTTGTGTTTACCATTGGAATAACAAATATATGAAACAAGAAGAATTCACTTCAGTAAAAGCTGTTCCATCCCCCTGCTTTGATCTGCCCTTTCTCTCCTCTTATTCCTATGACCTACTGTGGATATGTGCTTACAGTTCACATCATTAGCTATTAATGACTTGGTTAAAATTTCCTGTTGCTCAATCTATGCAGCCCTCTAAAGATTCATTTTAAGCTCCTATTAAAGACTGTGCAGGAAATAGATTTACTATTTATGGAACAACCTTGGACATATTTTCTTGCACGCATTTTCAGAGGCAAGAGTTGCATCAGCTGTGGTTCCACAATTTCAATACATAAACTCACTAACTAATCTAGACAACTCTTCAACTTGAAACTGATAAGCATACTTGAGTGAAGGCTAACCTAATCATTTAATGGGAAAACAGGAAAAGAGAACTGAAATAGTATTTTATTTCCTCCATAAATGACAAAACAATATTTAAGAGACATCAAGAGCATAGCTACCAAAGGGCAATGTATTAATTCATATCACTTCACAATCATTTACTTCATAAGATAAAAATAAAAAAGGTCAGGAGAGGTTTTTATTAGAATAAATTCAACTTGGCACCCTGTTGTGCACCACTCTAATATGAGTGCAAAATCACACGTCTGTATAAGGGAATTCACAATTCCACAAATTTGTCTGAGTGAAATGTGGACAAAGAGATTTAATATTGACTAATAAGTCCAGGGTTTCCATGATTAAAATTAAGAGGTTCCAGATCTGCATTCTATGATTTTATGAATCTATTTTATATTTCATTTCCCAAACTTGTGTGATATAATGGGCATATATCAAAGAAACAAATGAAAGGGACATACAAAATTTCACAGTGCTCATCACTTCTTCAGTGTGACAGTTACTGCTGGTGTTTGGTGTGTACAGTTCTGTCTGACATTTCACTAACCAAGAATCTGTTATGCAGTTCTCTCCTTTTAGTTTTGACTATGTAAATCAAAGAAAAAGAAATTATTCTAACTCCTGAAGTATCTGTGTTTTTTTAATTAAAATCTTGATATCAAAACCTTACAATGTCACTCTAATATTATCATCTGACCAAGTAGATAAGTAAACAAGCCAAATGCGCAATTCTAAAAAATAATATTCCTGAAAACCTAAAATTTCATTCTTGGAACACTCTTAAAAATAGTAATACATCATATCTATAATAGCACATTCAGTTCCACTTCCCAATAAATCCACTCTTCAGAAAAATGTAATTGCAAAAAACACAGTTAACCTAACCTTTTTGTTTGTTTTTGTTGTTGTTTAAATTTAAAACTTGTGTTTTCATTTTGACTTCAGAAATATTGAATATAAAAGCTGGAAGCAAAGTTAGAATTGGTGAATCTAGCTGTTGAGTCATGAAAGCCAGAATATGGAGTTTAAATAAGAAATTAAGACTGACAGAAGTTAAAAAATACTTTCAACCTTACAAAATCATAGTTGTTTTTTCTTACTAAATCAGTTGCTTTATTTGAAATAACCAAAATTGAATATGAATCAATTTTGAAAGGTAATTGTATTAGACCTTTGGCCCAAGTTATGGTCTTTATCTTTATAAATGAGAGCTGTACATGATAAATATCTTTAATTAAAAATTAAGAATTTTTATAATGTGGTCCGAATCTCATACTAAAAGTTGTTTTATAAAAATCAGTGTGTTAGTGTGTTTGTGTGTTCTAGAAAGAGGGCAGTATATTGCACCTTTTCAATAAAATACCCTTGTTTTATCTAGCAAGTATCTTTGAAATTAAAATGTGCACACATATTTGTGGTGTATACACACACACACACACACACACATTTATACTCTTATCCTAAAAGTTTTACAAGTATGTTTTATAAAGGGAAGAAGAGCAAGTTTGCTGTTTATAGTAACAGTCTGAAAGTAGTTCATAAATATTTGTTGAAAGAATGACTCATTCAGAAATAAGTTCAAGTGACAAGATGAAAATGTAAATTTTCAGTCATTTGTGCCAGGATCAAACAAGCACATAAACTAAAGATGAGTTTAAATGTATTTTGAAGGCCTAGTTTTGAGTAATACAGAGTCCCTTGAAAGAGTAAATAAATATGATCAAACATTACTAAGGTCAGCTTAGAAAGAGGAGAGTACAGGAGCGATTCCATGGCACCTGGGACGCGAGGTTTCTGGCAACGCGGTTGGGGGAGTTGGCTTCCTGGGTGATCGCTCCTTGGCATGCAATGGCTCCCCCGCAGTTTCACGCCTCTCTTGTACCACCCTTGCCTTGCCCTGGATGCTCCAGAAATGTATTCATATACCGATTTTGTTGTGCTCGAGACTATTCACACGTAAAAATAGATAATTTACTGTATTAAAAATTGCCCCAAAATAAGCTGTAGCAATAAGAACTGTATATTGTTGTTCTGGGGGTAAGAAAAAATATTCATTTATGACAAGGCTATGGACTTGGGGCCAAAATCATTTCTTCATTACTTGAGGAAACTATTTTCTCTGTGCCTAGTCAACATGAACTTGAAGCTTGCTGGGCTCTGCCTGTAGAATTACACTGTACCCAGCTTTTCTTACTCTAACTTTACTTATCAGAGTCAGGTTTCCAAAGTAACCTGTATTCAGACAGTTTTCGCATGCTAATAGATGCTTATCTCAAGCGTGCCCTTGTAATTTCTATAAAAGCACACAATTATTTGTCCCCCAAATCTTCTTTCCAAAATCCTACTCATCTCTTTAATTGACCTGACATGCATTTGCCACTGTTATTACTAAACCAATGGAAATGTAAATGTTTATGTGCTCTAAAACGTGATTGTATATTGCTTTGAACCACACTAGAGAGAATTTACTCCAAAAGTTCACAAGATTTGGTGCAGGCTCTTTTTTTTTAACCAAACTGCACCTTGCTGAAGTGCAAATTCTGTACACTACATAGCAATTCTCCAACCATAGTCTGGGACATTTGGTCTTTTTTGAGTGTCTGCAAGTTCAGAATCATACATAGGTAAAAAGATCCATTCAGAGCTCTAGATAGACCCATGAATCTTATGACACAAAGTGAGAAATATTTGTTGAAATGGTTTTAGATTCCACATCGTATCTAACCTTGAAGAAACTGCCTCTTGTTGCATTTTTTATGAAAACAAATTTACTCACTGATATAATTCACTTACAATAATTAAAACATTCAAGGTGTACAATTCAGTGGCTTCAGTACATCCACAGATATGTGAAACCACCTCCACAGCCAATTTTATAACAACATCTTAATCACCACAAATGGAAATCTTATACCCTTCATTTTTCTCTTCTCCCATACAGTCCCCACCACAAACAACCACTTACTAGTGTCTACAGGTTTCCCTACTGTGACATTTCACACAAATGGCACCATGCAATATGTGACCTTTTGTATCTGGCTTTGTAACTCAGTACAATGTTCCTAAAATTCATTTATGTTGTATCAGTACTTCATTTCCTTTTATGGTCAAATATCCCACTGTATGGGTATACCACATTTTGTTGATCCATTCACACTGTAATAGATATTTGGGTTGTTTCTCACCTTTAGGTCTTATGAATAATGCTGCTATAAATATTCATATATAAGTTTTTGTGTGGACATGTGTTTTCATTTCTCTTGGTTATATTACTAGAAGCAGAATTGCTAGATCATGTGTTAACTCTATGTATAATTATTTTATGAACCACTGGACTCTTTTCCAAGTGGTTACATCATTTCAGATTCCCACAAGCAGTTTTTGAGGGTTCCAATTTTTTTACATCTCCATCGACACTTAAGGGTCTTTTTGATTATAGCTATCCAAGTGGATGTGATATAGTATCTTGTAATTTTGAGTTAGATTTCCCTTGACAATTAATGATGTCAAAAAATTTTTCAGGCGTTTGTTGGCCTTTTCTATATCTTATTAGGAGACATATCTATTCGGGTCCTTTACTTGTTTTTATTATTTAGTTGTAAGAGTTCTTTATATATTCAGGATGAAAGTCCCTTATCAGATAGAATATGCAAATTTTTTCTCCCATTCTGGGGGTTATCATTTCACTTTATTGGTAGTGTCCTTAGAAGCAAAAAAGAAAAAAAAAAAAGAAAAGAAAAAAGTTTTTAATACTGGTGAAATTTGATTTTTTGTTTTTCTTGTGTTGCTTACACCTTTGATGTCATATACAAAAATATCTATGACAAACCCAAAGACATACAGATTTGCCTCTACTTTTCCTTGAAGAACATTATGCTATTTCTTTTACATTTAGGCCTTTGATTCATTTTGAGTTAATTTTTATATGGTATGAAGTAAGAGTCCAGTTTCATTCTTTTGCATGTGGCTATCCACTTGCCTCACACTATTTGTTGAAAAGTCTCTTCTTTCTCTCACTGAATGATCTTGGAACTCTTGTTGAATATCAGTGGACCATAAACACAGGGGTTTATTTCTGAACTCTCAATTCTGTTCCACTGATCTTATACCTTATCTTATATCTGATAAGATACCTATCTTATACCAGGACCACACAATCTTTACCTCTGTTGCTTTGCAGTAAGTTTTGAACTCAGAGACTGTGAGTCATCTGACTCTGTTTTGCTTTTTCCAGATTGTTTTGGCTACTTTGGATCTTCATATGAATTCTATGAATTCAATTTCATATGAATTCTAGAATCAGTTCGACAAAGAAGCTAGCCGTGATTCTTACAGGCATTGAGTTGAATTTGCAGAGTATTGTCATCTTAACAATGTTAAGTTTTCAAAATCTATCCTCTTTCTAAGCATTATTTTTATTGAATTTTAAAATGGAATTTTCTTTTCACTATAAATGTTACATGAAAGAAACTAAACTGGAAGTATTAGTAACATTGAGTCAGAGACTTGGACAATTCAAAATAACATAAAGGGAAAAGGCAACAAGGCAAGTGAACAAATAAAGGTTTAGAAGGAAAACAGGCTCCTATGCTTCAGTTCTCACCCATAAGAAGGGCTTTCTCCCCTTCTATAGACATTCAATCTAAATGTTAATGAGGAACAGGGGTTACGCCAACATTTATTTTATCAAAACTGGAAATATACGAATGGAGTTACCCAGAGTTTAGGCCCTAACTTTTCATTCATTGAGATAAAATATGAAGTAAAAGATCCCTTTTCAAAATAAGATAATAGAGAAAATTATTTTTAAAAAATGGAAGAAAAAGATTCCAGAGGACTAAAGGAGAGATAAGAAATCAACTTAAGAAAGATAAAAAGAAAAAGTATACTATGCTTTATCTTTTAATAATTTGTAGATGTTAGACTACCAGCTAGATAGAAAAATAATTCTTAAAAGCTAGCTTGCCATTACACTAAGGCAAATTAAAGAATAGAAACTAGTCTACATAAAATTATTTCAGGTATACTAGGAGGTCTCCTGAAAACAGTTCACTTCATAATGTCTGAAATATTTTTAACAGGAAAAAACACTATTCATTTCATAATTACTTAGAGGCAAATATTACAATGCTCATGCCCCTTAGAAAGAGTAAATATTGAGTAAAATTCATACAAGTTATAATAAAGTAATATCATATCCTTTGGTAAGTATGGGGAGATGAAAAAGACATGTTCTGCAGTGAGCAGGGGTTCCTGGGGTAAAAGATGGGCAGCAGGATCACACCAGAGTGCAAGGTCAGAGGAAGGACCTGGTGACACACAAACCTCCAGGGCAGGCCCTTTATAAAATCCTCAAGTTCTGCAACATGCCGAGTGCCACCAAGAAATAAGTCAACGGGTTCTTTCTGTTTTCATCTTTTACACTTGATTGCAGTGCGTGAAAATAATAGAAGAGATATAAAGGTTAGTAATGGGATTGATGTATGGAGGGTCTCTGTATATACCTTTGTATCTTTTCTCTGACTCAGTGAACACACATCTTGGCCTCTTGACGTGGAACACATACAACTGTCTTAATAGGGAGCTGAAAAGTACAGCAGGACCTAGGAAAGGGAAAAGGGCTGGGTTCCTTATTGCCAATAATTTTCTATTCAGATCCTTACTAGAGGCCAATAGAAAGTGATACATTTTATCACTGGCTTTCAGGAGGAGCACTGCTCAGGAGGGAGCACAGTACATGCTCTTCACCTATGACAGTAATATGTGAGGGACTTGCTGGCTGAAATATAAGAGATATGTTTTAAAGCAATGTTTTTCCATCTTTATTGTTATTATTACCTTTTTAGAAATTTGTCCATAGCTACTTCCCATGAAATTAAAACACCACAGATGTACTAATGTATTTGTTCATGTATTGTATGTATATCTGTGATTTACATATGAAAGAGTTACATACTTTTTTCTCCCCAAAAAATCAATTTTTGCCCTGTTCAGGGAGATATTTCTTCCACTGAGAATGCTTGTTTCAAAGATTTATCATTGGATGTTATTGCACAATGCAGCTTACATCCCCTTTATCCTAATTTGTGCAACTAAAATAGACTGTTAAAACTTGTTTTTATCCTTAAGAAAAAATCTCAGCACCATATTTTTGAAACTACTGTGGAGAAATTGTTCAGATTAAGCAATTAAGGAGAATGAGTCAATTGGAGTTTTTCTGGAATGAACTCAACTGCCAGTATGCTTTCACATCCTTCCCACTACTGAAATTTGAAAGAAAATGTGTCATGCCTTCAGAAATAACTTACATACAATTACTAAGTCATTTGTATTGCAAATATTCCATACTCTTCATATATCTTGTTTAGAATAAAGAGCTGAACTATCACAGAATCATAGTAAACCAAAGAGGCTACCTCAAGTACAGAATCACATGACATTTGTATTTTAATCAAATTTACTTAACTGTTCTCCACAGTTACATTTATTTTACTATACATTTTGAAAATAGTTTCAATAAAATATTTTATATACCTCATCTTTTATTTTAATGTGCACACACACACAACACAGACACAAGGAATGTTTCCTTCTCTCTCAGTAAATAATTTTATTCTTACAACCAATCAGAAAAGCAAGAAGAAAAGAGTCCAAACAAAATGAGAATAGTGTAAGAAGCCTCTGGGACAACTTCAAGAATATCAACATTCACATCATGGGGGGTTGCCAAAAGGAGAAGAGAGAGGGCAAGAAATTGGAAACCTATTTGAAAAACAAATGACAGAAAACTTCCCTAATCTGGTGAAGGAAGTAGATATACATGTCCAGGAAGTGCAGAGTCCCAAACGAGATGAACCCAAAGAGGCCTACACCAAGACACATCATAATTAAAATACCAAAGTTAAATACAGAGATTCTTAAATGCAACAAGAGAAAATCAGTCACCTACAAGGGAGCTTCCATAAGATAGCTGAGTTCCCAAAAGAAACTGCAGGCTATAAGAGACTGGCAAGAAATATTCAAAGTGATGAAAATCAAGGACATACAACCAAGATAGCTGATTTCCAAAAAGAAACTGCAGGCTAAAACAGACTGGCAAGAAATATTCAAAGTGATGAAAACCAAGGACATAAAACCAAGATTACTCTACCCAGAAAAGCTATAATTTAGAATTGAAGGACAGATAGAGCTCCCCAGACAAGAAATAGCTAAAGGAGTTCACCACCATCACACTAGTACTATATGAAATGTTAAAGGTTCTTCATTAAGAAGGAGGAGGAGGAGGACGGAGAAGGTAAGGAGGAGGGGGACACAGAAGGGGAGAACAGGAGAAGAAAATATGAACAATAAAATACAGGAAACCGTTCTGCATGGTGTGGGCCCACACCGGACTCATGCCCACAGATAGGTTCTCCCATGGGGAATCAGGCCTGCATTGTATGTAGACTGCTATGAGACTTGCTTTTGCTAAAACTCCCTCACCCTGAATTGAGGCAGCAAACATTTACTGCAAAGTAACTTCCTAAATCCATGCTAAACCTTCCAAGGATGAGTGTAAGCAGTTCAACCACTTTTCCCTTTTCATTTGTAAATATCCTTCTTGTGTAATGTGATTAGCATCATGGGCTCCTTTGTTTTCTGTAAAAAGTGAACACCTAAAGTGAACCTGTGCATAGTAAATGAGGACCATCATGTAATATGCCCAAAAAAGAAATAAAGGCCTGTCAAGGCAAGGGCTGAGGCTTTTTCTCCTCTTGAGAGAAAAGCCATGTCATCCCTTTTCCTCCACAGGACTCTACTCCGTGTGAATTTCTCATACCTCATGCACAAGGTGGCAGACCCCATGAGCCGGGGTTCACATCAATAAAATGGCAATAAATACATATCTATCAACAATTGAATCTAAAACAAAAAATAAGCAAGCAGAACAGAAACAGAATTATAGATACAGAATATATGCATGACTCATAGACATGGGCAACAGTGCGGGGATTGCCTGGGGGAGTGAAGGGGGGTGCTGAGTGGAGGGGAGCAAAGGGGAAAGCATTGAAACAACTGCAATAGCATATACAATAAAATATAATTTAAAAAATAAAAGAAATAATAACCCTTGCTTTCAGTACCATATATGGATTATGCCCTTTACAATGTAGAGTAACAAGTTGTTATCCACAGTTTTGATTTGAAAGGGAAGAAATAGGAAGCCAGCAATTTCTCTCCAACACTACTCACCCTATTCATTTATAATATGTCTCATGCTGGTTTCAAGATCAAAGTACACAGCTTTATGACTTCATGGTGTATATCCTCATGTTTTTGAAATTACTTGAAATAAATGGGATATGAATCATTGATACCAATAAAAGCATGCAAAATCCATATTTAAAATTTTAAAGAGAACAAATCTAAAATGCACACAAATGATATCAATTTTTCAAACTGCTATCTACTGATAGAATCAAAGCAGGTACTCAACTATAATGTAAGAGCTCAGGATTTGGTCAACCATGGCTGGAACTCTAGCCCCACTGCTCACTAGCTATGTGACCTCAGAGAAGTTTGCTTAATTTTTCTAGCCTTGAACCAAATTATAGACAACTGAGTTAATAATAACACCAGCTTCAAATGGTGGCTTTGAGGATGGTGGAGCAGAAGTGACCAGAAAAATGTCCAGCACACTACAAGCTTTCAGAAAGTACTTAATATTGATAATGGTACTATTATCCTACTTATCCTGGTATTCTCTGTCTTTCTTCAATCGCACCTAGCACAAAGCTTGTACATCTGTACAATAGTAAATAGTAAGTACATGTATTAATGAAGGAGTTAATGTAATTATGATAAAACTATATATAATTCCTTAGAATATGTATAGCTAAATTAAATATTTTCTTCCTTCTTTCTCTAATGTTCTTTGTTGACTGTCTATATGGTACTGAAAATCTCAAAGTTTAATAGTGATTATGAAAGATGAAAGTGATCTAGAGCTCAGGTGTCAATTCATGTTTTCAGCTATTTAAAATTAAACTAATGGATTGGGGTGGAGAAAATTAACAAATAATATAGATTTCTGCTATGATATTCTATAATTTTAACTTTTATCAGTCTCACAATTCAGGAAATGTAAAGTAGTTGGGTAGTTTTATGCCTTGCTGAAAATAGACCAGAGGATCTAAAATGATGCTTCTCTAACAATAATGAACAGATGCATTGGTAAGACCTTTACATGGATCCTAATTACGCATCTCTGGCATGGGGCCTGAGATTCTGCCAACATGGATGCAATGCTGATGCTGCTGTGGCAAACCACAGTTTGAAAAATAAAAACCTAAGATCTTAGATATTTCATGTTACTCGAGAGAGAAATCTAATGGTTTTGAGCCACTAAAAAGAGATAAGTTAAAATAAAAAATGCAATTTTGTCATCCATTTGCTCCTTAGGGAAAATTTTTAGCTCTTTCCATTTCTATCATTAACTGCGAAAATAAAAAAAAAAGATACTATACAAATGGAGATTATAACAGATAAGTAGAGACAAGTGACAACCAACTGTGACTGGCAGACTTTTTTTAGCTTTCAATTACAAGCCTGGCAAAAACCAAAAAGGTGTATTTGAAAAAGATTACTCAAATGTCAGTTTTCAACCAAAAAAAAAAAGCAGGAAAAAAGAGAGAGAAGGATTGAATATTTAAAAACATAATAATATAAGGCAAATGAAAAGTGGGGAATTATTTGCAATGTATATGATGAACAATAGATTAGTTTTCTTAATATAGAGAGGTATTAGATATAACAAGTTCTTGGATATAAAGAAGTCCAATTTAAAAATAAGCAAGTGATCTGAACTGGCCACCAAGAGAAGAATAAGTGTACATACATTTTCAAAATACAACCATGCTAGTAATCAAGGGATTAAAAATTTAAAATATGGTAGCATTTATCTACTGTTAAACTGTGAGACTAAAAATGTTTATTTTCAATGTTATTGAAGATACAGTGAAATGGGTACTCTTACACAATGTGCTTTGATAATCTTTTAAAACTATTCAGTAATCTGATCAAGGATTTTAAAATTCTTGCACATTAGGTGTACACTCAGGAGCATAAAATATTTGCTATTCAAAAATAAAAACTTTCTTTTCTTATTTCTTCCTAGATATAAAGAGACTAATTCCTAGCCTTAGTATTTGACATATTCTTCTACATCCATGCCCTCTTTGATTTTACTGAAAGCCAAATAGCATCCTCAAAGACTATTTCCTTGAAAAGTCATGGGATCAGATGATTTGCATGCCCTGCTTCATATCCTCTCAGTCCAACTTTTTTCTCTGGCCATTGCTCCAGCAGCCAGCTGCGTGCAGATGTAACCTGAAAACGCTGCCTCTTGGTCCCTCTAAATGTCTTCTTTTCTGACCTGCAGCTTTTCTGCACCATGTGCAACAAATCCATTCAGTCTTTCTGATGCCTGTGCACTTTTAGGTATGTGAGGAAATTAACTTCCCATGGGATATCCCTAGGTGAAGGGGTAATGAAAGTACAAATTTTCCTCCAAAGCTTCTGAACTACCCACTCCCAGGTGTGGAATTCCCAGTCTGACAGCAGCAGAAACCAGTGCCAAGCCCTGCACAGAGCCATGCCCCTCATGGGGCTCAGCCCTGCACCCTATGGCAGGGTGCTTACACTGGGCCGTCTTTACCCTGGATGAGGTGGCGATTTTCTCTTGCCAGAATGGAAATTATTTCTATAATCATGGTGCATCTGGGGGTGGGGAGGCTTAGAAGAAATTATTACTTTTTACTACAAATCCTTTCATATTTTCTGTATTTTATACTATACACATTTATAACATTTTTAAATGGTCACATAAAACTCAATTATTTTCATCTTTACTATGACTTTAGCTATTTGTTTACTTCATTTTAAAATATTTCTTAGAATTCCATCATAAGTAAACAACGATTTATTCAATCATTTCTCTATTGTTGCATATGTTTTTTTCCTAATTGCTGGTATTATGAACTTCATGTGCTTGTGTATGAGTATTTCTCTTCCATATGCATGTTCTAGCCAAGCTCATCTGCTCACTAATATGCTCTGCATATTCCTGTCTCCAGTCTTTTCTTTTCCATTAACCTGACTTGCTTTTCCCTACCTTTCTCAATAGCTCTTAGTCTGATTCATCTTATAACCAATTTCCCTTTTGAGCCCTGACCCTGAATTTTCTCATTCATTTATTTCTTATATATTTATTATTCCTCTGTACTTGTTTTGCTTTGCCAATAAAACAGAAACACCATCATCAAACTCAGAGACTATTTCTGAACATTAGATAAAGTTAATATTAGGAAATATATGTTATTAAACACTATAAAAATATAACTCATACCATTCATATTTTGTTATATAATATATTATTATATGTTATTATGATTATTTCTTTGTTATTTGTTGCATTAGTCTTACTGTTATATTTATCATATTGTATACATTCTGTCTGACTATATATTGCCTTTTCACGATTTTATCGATGTTTTCAAAAAGAATGTACTGCTATAAGCTTCCCTCTGAGGACTGCCTTTGCTGTGTCCCATAAGTTTTGGGTCGATGTGAGTTCATTATCGTTTGTTTCCAGAAACTTTTTGATTTCCTCCCTAATTTCATTCTTGACCCATTCATTGTTTAATAGCATGCTATTCAATCTCCATGATTTTGAGGGTTTTGGGTTTTTCTCCTTGGGGTTCGTTTCTAGTTTCAGTCCCTTGTGGTCAGAGAAAATGCTTGGTATGATTTCAATTTTCTTGAATTTGTTGAGGCTTGATTTGTGTCCTATCATGTGGTCTATCTTTGAAAATGTTCCATGTGCATTTGAAAAGAAAGTGTATTTAGCTTCTTTGGGATGAAGGGCTCCTAAGAACCCTGAAACACCAATCCAAAAGAACCTATGCATCCCTATGTTTATAGCAGCACAATTTACAATAGCTAAATGTTGGAAGCAACCTAGATGCCCATCAGTAAATGAATGGATCAAAAAGCTGTGGTACATTTATACAATGAAATTCTATGCAGCAGAAAGAAAGAAGGAGCTCATACCCTATGCAACAGCATGGATGGAACTTGAGAGCATCATGCTAAGCAAAGTAAGCCAGGCAGTGAAAGATAAATACCATATGATCTCACCTTTAACAGGAACCTAATCAACAAAACAAACAAACAAGCATAATATAACCAAAGACATGGAAATTGGGAACATGCTGAAAGTCACCAGAGGGGAGAGGGGAGGGAATTTCAGGGGAAAAGGGGAAGGATTTACAGGAACAAGTATAAAGGACACATGGACAAAAACTATGGGGGGGTGGAAATGGGAGGGAGGTGGGGAGGGTTGGGGTGGCGGGTTCGGGTGAGAATAAAAGACAGAAAACTGTACAAGATCAACAATGAAAATAAAAATTAAAAAAAAAAAGAATGTACTGTTCATCTATGTCTCTTCCACTAGCACATACAGCTGGCACTTAGCACATGAGAGATCATCAAAAGATGTTACTAGGGCAATAAATGCTATTACATGATTGAGTCTAATATTTGGATTTGGAGTTATGAACTGTACTTTAAAGAATTTTAAAATAAGAGGTCAGAGTATAAATGAGAGCCCATAACTTGTATAGGAGCTGCGTTAAGGGAAATGTTCAACCAAAGAGAACATCCCTCTTGCTTGAGTGTGTCCCAGTCCACCCAACTCATATAAATGCACATCTTGAAGGATGCTGTTGATTGAACTATAAAATGCAGTTCCGAGCACAACTTTTCTAAAAAGTCCTATAAAGCTCTTGGACACAATTAATCACATTCTCTCTGACTTATTTCTGTGCCATCTGTTTCATCAATAAACTCTACTTCACCTAGTGTCCTGCATATAATTATTCATTTACACAGCCTTTTTCTTGATTATATGATGACTCTTGGAGGGCAAGGACCATGATATTTCATCCTCATGTTCCTAGTCCCTAACACAGTGCCTGTATATTTTATATAATTAACCTAGTAATAATTGTGGTAAACTTAGTAATAACAAGAATATGTAACAATGATACACTATTAAGTATAGAGCTGGAAAAAAATAGAACTGCATAGTATCTACTAAATACACTTCAACCAATATCTTTTTGAGGTGCCCTTAGTTACGACCTGCTGGCTGGTGTTCAACCATGATGAGCAAATTGGTAGACTGTATTCCTGATGATACTTTTATTTTTTGCCTAATGATATATTAACATAGCTAATGCTGGCTGTTCTGATTAGAATCAAGTAACACATCAGAACATTGTTTATTAAGCATAGTAAATGTATACCTTAACTTCTTTGATTTCTTGTCTTTAAAACAATAGAAGAAATAATGTGCTAAGAAGGCCTAATAAGAAAAAAATTAAATAATTTTGTTCAGAGCAGTAGTATCCTCTGCCCCAATATCTTGATTTTCAGCTCACTAGTGGACTTTCATATAAACCTTCTTAGATAAAATAGTGGTGTGTTTATGTGTAGGATTTATTAAAACTTACTTAGTAATTAAATATATACATATTTATATAAATCATATCTTTACATATAAATATATATTCTGAATTAACTAAGAAAATATCATAAGTAAGAGGCATAGATTATACTGACAAGCACATTAATTTTGGCTAACATAAGAAGTTGGGCCTTGGTTATAAGTTCACAATCAATTAAACACTGTATTGTGTACAGTAAGATAGGGTGTTGGCAAACTAGTCCTTAAAAGTAGTTTGATGTGCTGCTTTTCCTCCCTTTAACTTTTCTTGTAGGCTCTGATCTAAAAATTCATTGAATTGCTTTCCTGGGCTCACCTACTCTCTGACTTATGAGTGTATATGGTCCAAAAATGACACTGGCAAGAGATGAAAAGCAGGAAGGAGACGGAGTCCAGTGCATTCATTCACTTGTCCTGGGATACTGTTTGATTATGCCTGCACTTTTTTTATGGTCTAGCATCTGTCAGAAACTTTGTTTCTGTGGCTATTTCTCCAATCAAGTTCTGACACCACCATGCCACTTCTAGTTTCAAGATAGTAGAATGAACATTCATGCCAAAATTTCTGGCTCTTATTCAAAACATATTGTACATTATCAGTTTAAAACAAATATTGTACTTTATACAATACATACTTATATTGAAAGAGATGTTCATAGTTATATTGAAAAGTATATATTAATATTTATTAATAAATAAATATTAATACATAGTTATATTGAAAGAGATGGGATAAAATGTTCTTATATCAGAAAAGCAATGGACAAAGGCTGTCACCACTGTTAGACCTAAACTAGTAACATCACCAAAAAGGTGACTACACTGAAGGCCATGGTGTCATCAGGTGGTTGAAACTGAGGACACAGAATCAATACATAGCTAAGAACCAGCTGTCATCTGAGAAACACCACAAGAGGAAGCAACAAATTCATAAGTCAAAGAATTTAGACCTAATCATGTAGATATAATAGAGAAATGAAAAGGAGTTGAAATAAGTATAGCTACTATTTACAAAGAGATAAATAAAAGTAATATTCCCATGACACAAAAAGTAATTAGTTATTAAACAAAATTTTGTCATTGTGGAAAAAGAAATTAGTGATCACAGAAAAACCAATTAGTTGAGATAAATAAAAACAAGAAACTCATTACGGTCTGGTTAAGTAACAAAATGAACCCAGCTAAAGAATAAAATTATTCTCACGTATGGAATGTAGACATTTCCCTTGGAGACAGTTGCTTAATATTTGTGATTCAATGCTTATAGACACTTTATAGGATATGGCTCCCAAGAACAATGAGTTGACTCTAGAAAGCATCAAAGAGAAGTGAAGAAGCACAAAGAAGAAATCTAGAAGTTTAAATTTTTATTTAAATGGAATTTCATAAGAAATTAATAGAAGAATTTTTAAAGTCATATATGAAGTAATAATGGCATGATTTTCATATTGTAAAAGTTCAGTTAATGCAAAATAAAATTAAAACAAATAAACAATCAAGGATCACACAAAACTTCTCAATTAAACACATTGTGGGGTAGATTCCACATGCTAAGGATAAACAGACACTTCTAAAGTCATCAGAGAGGAAAGCAACACAATAAAATGAAAAAAATCAATTTTCATCACTATTTTATCAGGTTCATTAGATGCATGACATCGATTGAGCAATACTTACAAAATACTAAGAGAGAGTTCTGCTTTTTCAATCGCACACTAACCTTTAAAATATATTTACAAGCCATTTGGTTTTCACTTGATCCTAAAATCAATTTAGGCCAACACATCAGTTACTCTGGTGTCTATACAGTTGTGAATACCTATTACTTTTATTTTTTTCTCTAAGTGATAAAATCTAATCACTTACATTGGCAAAGGAGCTCAAAGAAATATTAAAATTTAGATTTATCCAAGTAAATGTAACTAGATTCCTGGCAGGTATGGGAACATTATTTGTGCATCTTAATTATCCTTCTAACTCTCTTCCTCCATTTGGAATTTATTTTATGTATAACAGACAGGTTGCTCTGCATAAATATTGCTATCTTTGGGCCACTGCCACTTTTCTGTAGAGGACTTTATAGCATTAAGTCTACACTCCTATTCTTGGATTTATAATCTACTCTTTAACCATACCTTAACAGTAATCCAAATTTACTCCCAAATAATATTTCTTTCTACAGGTCCCTTAAACAATACCCACCTCGTTCAGAGAGTTTTAACTTTGTCCTTTGCTCTGTTTATGTCTACAGGCTCAGGATAATGCTGCTTTATCTTTCATCTACTATTAATTAGTATGAGAACTTTTCCTTCTTAGTGACTATAGGCCTTTGGGGTGGAGGGATGAATAAAGAGGAGGCAGATAGGTTTGGCTTCCAGAATTTCCATAATTTAATTGATCTCTTGATGACCATCACCATCAAGTTTTGTTGCAACGTACTTGGTGCTATGTCCTAACTGTAATTCAAATACTCTCATAAGACATATAAGATTGATTTTTCCCCATTGACAACACAAGGGAGCCCTCTGTAATTGCCTCTATCATGTCTCATCTATTGCAGAGTCAGCATTAGTCATTCAAAGCATTTCATCATTGACATATTTATATGCCAGTTGATCATCAAGGCACAAGGGATTCATTGGTAATCAAGATAATCTTCATTCCTGCCCTTTTAGAGGTAGACAGAAACAAAGAATTAATACATAAAAAAGATAATTTCAAGGCTATAAGTACTATCACACAAACAGGATGATATGGCAGTAATTGTACAAAAAAAAAAGAAACAACTATGGGTTGAGTCATAAGGGCAGGTTTTCTGATGTTGTACAATGTGAGTTAAGCCATGATAAAGATGCAGCATTTCAAGAGTCAAGGAAAGGGTATTCCAGGTAGGGGGTCAATAGAAAGAAGAATTCTGAAATTAGAAGGACATTGGTATCAGGATAGTTAGAGAGTTCAGTGAGGAAGGGAAAAAATAGGACAAGTTGATGTGGCAAAGAAGACAGAGACAAATCATTCAGAACCATGTGGATGAAGGTATGGAATTTTCATTTTATTGAAAGTAAAAAGAGAGGCCACTGGAGGATTTTAGTAGGGGGTGACATCTAATTTTCATGTCAAGATTGATATTTTTCCTCAATGTAGAAGGAAGAAGATGGCATACCAATTCCCCTTTTTCTCCTACTTCAGAGATAGGTTCTGGAAAAACATTATGTATTGTGGCAAAGTGGTTTTCAGTATCTGCTAATTATCATTAAAATGTTTCTAGGTAGATCCTTGTTCCTTTGACATATTAGCACTAAAGGTATTGCCTGCAGAGTATCTCATATCCGACATCAATAGATTGAACGACTACCAAACATTCCAAAAATCTACATAAAAGCAGATAGAGCTGAAGGAAAATTCCTCTAAGATAGAGGAACTTCTAATTACTACTGGATGAACAGTTTATTGGACAAGAGAGTAAAAAGTTAAAAAAATAAAAAGTAAAAAGCCTAATTAAAAAGGTACAAACCAGGGCAACCCTGTCCTTGGAAGAGAACATAGCATAACTTCCCCAGTTCTGATTTATCCTATTCTAGCTCCATCCCAAAGATTTCCTTTGTTCTTCAAGTGCAAAGTTAGTCCTACATCCCATATGAATATTTATCTTATGCTTACAAACACTATTATAGAGTATAATACTGTATTATTCTTAAATATGTTGCACTACTGCTGATAACTACTACTATTGCAGTAATCCAGGAAGTAAAATTGAGCATTTGAAAATTTATTTTTGGAAAATATGTGCTCATATAATGTACTTCTACCAAAAGCTTGTAGTATTCAATAAAAGAAATGAGCGAGGTTGCATTCAATCTGTTCAAACATTTTCAGAAAGTTACGTAATCCTAAGTAGGTTATAAATCGAAAATACTGAATGGCTGTGTTTGGCAAGCTCTGAGCACAAGAAAGGAGAAAGTTCTGATAAGAAGAGTAGGTCAGAAGCATGTACAAAATATAAATTCTAATACAAATGGGAGGAGGGGTAAATTAAAAAGAACTGGAGGAAATATCCTCTACTACTGATTGTTATTAAATTCAGCTGAATGGAATGTAGGTCAACCCAACAGCCATCCTCAGTGGTGCTCCTAGTAGATATCCAACACTGTTTCTGTTGTTGTCAGTATCCAAGTTCCTACTTCCTATTAGCACCGTATCTTCCTGTTGTCAAAAGCCTCCTTTTGTGTATCCTTTATGGAAAGTAGTGCCCAGCTCCATAGATATCAAAGGGGATGACGTTTCTAGCTCCATACCAGCATAGACAGGAGATAGCACATAATATGGAAGTGGCCAGTTTGACTTTGTGGCTCCTGAGACTGAATTTTGTTGATGTCATTTACTAACTAGAGTTTATGTTTTCTGAAGTGATAGACTGGGCCAGCCTCTTATTGCTGCATAAACATTTTCATACATTAACTAGCCTTCTGGAGCTGACTTAGTATTTGACAATTTTTCAAATCAAATCCTCAAGGCTGTCATGAATTTTTATAAGCTTCCAGTGTCCTTCCAATAAAATTGCTTTTTTGGCTTAGGATAACCAGAGCTTGGTTCTAATGCTTAAAAGCAATAAGTGTGGTTAGTACTGACCCAAGCACTATTTACTCTTTTTCTTTGTCAGTGTCCAAACTCCCTCCAATCCAATGCTGCCCAATCCTATTTCCCCATTGAGTGGAAATATCTTCTATGTTCCCAGTGTGCACTGCTCCCCTAAGCCCCAAGCACCATGATGCCTTCTATGCCTCTTTTTATCCAACTCAGAAGCTACTCCTAAAATGCAAAAATTATTAGCTGCTAGAGCAGCTGTTCTTAAATTTAGTATCCTTAAAGTCTGAAATGGTATATGTTAAAAGTGTGGTCCCAGAGACCGGACCACACTTAACTCAAAATTAAAGCATGAGAGAAGCTTAGGGATTTGCATTTTTTACAAACTAGACAGAGTTCTGCTATAGGATCAAGGAACCATTTGACTATGAATGAAAAGAGCCACATATGGATGGTTCTCTGTCTCATAATGTATTTCATATTTCATTCATATTTACCTCACCAACCAATTTCTTTAGCAATATGTGATTTCTTTGGCATCCAATACACAGTTTGCTCTGATTTGCCTGTGTTCTCTGGTGAATTTTTTGTTACTATTTAAAGCTTATTTATTTTCTCGAAGTGTCTAGCTTCTTGTAATCAACTTTAGAGCATTTTGCAAAGGTCAATTTCTCTACTGAGATGACTTAAATTCTGCTCCTCAAAGGAATCCTTCCTCTAAGCATGGGAAATGGTAAACATTTGTCATTAACAACCACTTGCCAAGGAGTCCTGTTATAACCTAAAAATAAATGCTTACTGCTTCAGAATCTCAGAGAACACATAAATTCATGTTTCCTTTTAATATATCAAAAATATTGACTACTAAAAATGAAACATTTTCACAGCAATTTAAATTAAATTAAAATTTTTATCTTTTAAAAATAATCATATATTTACTATTCTGAGAATAATTTCTGTATAGAAATTGAAAAGTCAAAACATTTTTTTCTAAAATTTATATAGTTTTCATTATAGCTATACAGTAAAAACAATCTTGGTTGGTGGTTGAAAATATAAATTTTAATCTCAAATCTCACTTTTTAAAATCTTATAAATTTTTATTTTTTATCCATTAAATTGATATAATTCTACCTTGCTTGATTATATTATTACAAAATAGGATTAAGTTTGTAAACTATAAAAGTGCTTCAAAAACAGAAAATACTTCGAAATACTACATTAATAATGTCACAGAAAAATCATTTAATTCAAATAGTATTAAGAAATAACAGCAATAGTTTATATAGTTTTATGTGTTTAGCACTATTCTAAGCAGTGTGTGTGTGGTGTGCGTGTGTGTGTGTGTGTTGAGAGAGAGAGAAAGAGAGAGAGAGAGAGAGACAAAGAGAGATTGAGAGAAGGGTGAAGAACTTCATTTAATATTCAAAAACCCCTATGATATTGTGATCCCACATCTCAAATGAGAAGGCTGAGTCACAGAGAAGTTAAATAACATGTCAAAGACCCCATAGTTTTTCACAGGTATTTTGCACAAAGGCATCAAGAACAAGAGATTTTTTTAAAAATAAATATACCAATAACCACAAATATTTTAAATTCACCCTGGCATCTTGATAGTTCCATGATACATATATATATTTTTTTCTCCTTATGAAGTTCAACAAAATAAAGGCATTTTATTCAATTAAGAGGAGTTTGTACTATGCTCACTTCCCCTCCAAATCCTGTGACTCTAAGATGACTGCCGGCTTTTAAACAGATAGCAAAAATAGCCAACTGGAATGCCATGTAATTGCTGGCATTTTAATTGCCTGGGAAAGAGGAGCATAAAATAGTATTACAGTCAGAGCCAGGCTAGATTTAAAGTTAATGACTATTTAAGTTTGTGGTTTATCAGGCTCCTCTGCAATGTATGCTCCTTCCTCAGAATCTTCACCCGAGAACCACAGTCTTCCATCTTTTCTTACATAATCTAAAATTCCCACCACTAATATCACTTCTATGTATGTCACTTCATTTTTTATTAAATATATTCTGGTAAAAGACATAGAAGTCATTATGATCATTGTGTAATGCCATGAATTATTGATAAATATTAACCATGAAATTACGATACCAAAGATTTTATGCCAAATTAGATACCATTGCTCACTAGATTACAACACATACTTAGCAAAGTTTCGAGAAAAAGAGTTAAAATTATAAAATTTGATTTATCAGTTTAATTTGCTTCTTAAAATTAGAAAATGTCTACCACCATTGGATTAATTCCAAGAATTCTCAAGTTCAGCAGGAAAGCTTTTGTGTTCCAAGTACAGATGTAGACTGTCAGGAATGGGAAAAGAAGAGAATCTTATCTCTCTTTGTTGAAAAGACATCTGTAATGATTACTTTACCTAGTTTATGTTTACACTCACAGAAATATGGAGAATCTGGCCCCAAGATCACGAGATTCAACTAGCTGGTACAAAAAAAGTAACAGAACAGGGAATGGGATTTGGGAAGTAACCTAATTATCAGCTGGGCACCAAAATGAAGACCTCAAGCCTTGATTCAGTCCAGAGAAGCAATGTGAGGAAATAGCACCAAGTGCTGGAAAACACACTATAATGGGATGTGTTAGGAAAGCCAAATAACTGTCACTTTTTGGTAACTATATATGAGGCTTTCATTTTGTGTCAGATTTTTGTTAAGAATCTCACATTTCTGAGCTATCTTTCAACATGAAAGCATTTTAGTTGGAGTAGCCCTCCTCATCTCCTTCTACCCTTTGGAAAAAAATGATTTATATGATTAATGAGTTTATGAGGAGGACATGTTCATCCCATAATACATGGGGCCTCTGTCTTCTGAGTATAATACTTTTGTAGAGAGCTGCAATCTGATTTCTTCCCAAACATATAGTAAGTGGTCTGCCCCTACAAAGGAGGACTGAGGTCATTCAACTCTGTCGATGACAAAAGTGTGAATTTACTTCCTGCGTAAAGTATTAGAAAGTCCATGGTAGTCACATATTAAGGTCCTGTCATCCATTTCAGCCTTTATAAGTAAAAACACTGATATTTAATTTTCCCTTTGTGCTTTGTTTTTTATTTCTCAGTTGGTGCTATATTTGAGAGATGAAAGGGATGGGATTTATTGACTCCCTAGAATAGACCATATGTCAATTCCTTTTAACTCTTGCAATATTATTAGTATTAGTGGTTTTCATGGAAGCTATAACAAATTACCATAAACAGAACACCTTTAAACAACACCAATTTATTATTTCGTAGTTTCTGTAGGTCAGAAACCCAACACAGTCTGGCGGACTTTTCTTCCCACTGGTTTAGTGGGCTGATATCAAAGTACAGACTGAGAGTGTATTCTCAACTGGCACTCCCTGTCCTCTGCAAAGATAATTGATCATAGCCAGAACCCATTTCTTCCCTTGCTATCCATGTAGCCTCCTTCATGTTCAAGCTAGCAACAGCAAATCAAACCCTCCTCATTTTTTTTTTATCTCTCTGTGTAGGAGGCCCTGTCCCTCGGAGCTCTACTGGCTACCACAGATGAGATTAAGTCATCCCAGACACAATCTGTTGTTCCAGCAGGAAAGGGGGTGCTGATTCCCTCTAGTGGAGAATGTCCCAGCCTTTCTCCAAAACGACTTTTACTGGGATCAGTATGTGCAAGGGTATACAGAATGTATACAAAGCTCATCAATCAATGCTCAAAGGCTGTAGTTAATAGAAAACAGATATTATCTATAGATAACAATGGAAGAAACACAGAGAGCTGCCTCAGTTAAGGTCTGTTAGACATGCTGATGTCATATGGTCTTTAAGGCCTGTTTCATGAGATAAGGCCTTTAAGGCCTTATGCTTATCTGGTTTATATCAACAGGGCTATACAAAGCAAAGCAGGCTTCAAAGCATACAATGCATTCTTCAGACCTGATTTCCCACAGGAACCCTCAGTGCTAGCATTTGGGTCATGCCAACCTCCTGCATTCCCTGAATTATGGTCAAGACTTATAGGCCTCAAGGCCTTATTTGTCTGGTGCTAGAGTCTCCAATGCCACACAAAGTGGTCCCCAACATCTCTGACTTGCTCTTTTGCCTTTCTCTTGTTTGTAAGGCTTCATGTATCCCAAACAAGAAAAAGCTAAAGGAGTTCATTATCACAAAACCAGTATTACAAGAAATGTTAAAGGGACTTTTTTAAGACAAAGGGGAAAAAAATAAATATATAAATAATAAAATGAAAATAACTACATACCTATCAATAATTACTTGAAATATAAATGGATTAAATACTCTCATCAAAAGACATAGGGTAGCTAAAGGGATAGGAGACCTACTTCAAATCAAAAGACACACACTCACTAAAAGTAAAGGGATGGAAAGGTATTTCATTCAAACAAAAGCAAAAAAAAAAAAAAAAAAAAAAAAGCTGGTGTACCAATAATTATGTTTGACAAAATAGACTTTAAAACAAAGTCTATAATAAGAGACAGAAAAGTACTCAGCAATTCAACATCTGGGTATTTGTCCAAAGAAACTCAAAACACTAATTTTAATAAATAGGTGCATCTCTTGTTCATTAGACCATTATTTACAATAGCCAAGATATGAAAGTAACCTAAGTGTCCATCGATAGACAAATGGATAAAGTAGAAGTGGCACATCTATACAATGGAATACTACTCAGCCAGAAAAAAATTGAAATCTTGCCACTTGCTACAACATAGATGGACCTGGAAAGAATTATGCTAAGTGAAATAAGTGAGATAGAAAAAGACAAATACCATGTGATTTCACTTATGTGTGGAATCTAAAAAACAAAATAAAATAAACAAACAAAAGAGAAGCAAACTCAAAGATACAGAGAACATTTTGATGGTTGCCAGATGGGAAGGGGGCTGGAAGAATGGGCAGAAAATGGAAAGGTTGAAGATGTGAACAGTTATAAAAACAGTTATAGGAAGGCAAAATACAGCATAAGGAATATTGTCAGTAATATTGTGATTACTATGTAGGATGTCAGATGGGTACTAGACTTACCAGTGTGATCACTTTGTAAATCATACAAATGTATAATCACTAGGTTTTACACTTAAAAAATAATATTGTGTGTCAACTATAATTGAAAAAATTTTTAAATATTTTAGAAACAGTAAAAGAATAAAATAAAAAGTAGTGACTGCCTTTCAAAAATAAACTCTTTGTGTGAGTACATTAAACCAACCTAGAAATTCAGAATTATCTCCCAATCTTACCCTCAATATAGCAGTAACCTTAATTACATTGCAAAGTCCCTTTTACCATGCAATGTAACATATTCATTGATCTTACATGGGAGGGCAGAAGTCATGGGGGCCAAATTTCTATTTGCCACAATTAGATAATAACATTACCGTTTTTGAAATTAGAAAGTAGTAATTTGGAAAAGATGAATTTGTTATAGGTCACATATAGTAAGTGGCCAAAATAAAATGAAAGGTCAAGTGTGTTTGAGTTCAGGCTCATTGTTTTCCTTGACCCTGAAATTCCACAATTCCTACCTACTGCTCACCTTGGTTAAATGATGCAATTTATTTCTTAGCAAGCACATGTTGTGTGAGATGTTTCTATGTAACAAGGAAGAGAAAAATACACTCATTGTACTTCAACACTCCTCTCTTTCCATCATCTTGAGTTTTCTGTTTTAACTCCCATCTCATAAACTTTTGCCCTTCCTCACACATGAAAAATATGGTTAATGTAACAGGGTGCAGCCAAGGGGGCTCCCTCAACCTCTGGCATGGTCATTTAACATAGCTATAGCCTTTAACTGGTTTCATAGATATGTTAAATAGCTGTGGCCATGCTTTGAGCCAGGGGGATGGGAGTGACTTCAATCCATGATATAACTGGGAAGAAACTCCCACTGGTTACAGCACCTGCATGAGAGCTTGGAGCTGATTGGCTCCATAGCCATGGGGCCATGCCTGCCTGGACATACTATGGCAGTCCAGTAAAGCTGGATGAATATGGAAATGCAGGTTGATGTAAATGAATGTGGGAGGAGTTGGAAATGGATCTGCAGAGGAGGATCCGTGTGGGGATTTAAACTCAGGCTCGGCAGCCATACCAGTAGGCAGGACCAGGCAGCTTTGAAGGAGTTGGGACCACCCGGCTGTGGCAGGAATCACCACGAACCTTGGGCAGAATGGGGGGCAATGCAGCTTTGGTGGGAGTCAGGACCACATAGCTTTGGGTTGTTCTCTTTTGCCACATGGCTTAGGGAGCAGGAGAGACTTTGCCTGGAAGGAAAGGACTCTTGCTGGTGGGCCATGAGAAGGTGCCAGCCACGTCTTTGGATTAACTGGAGATCATGGTGGTGACACAGCTGATGGTGCCAGAGCCTGAATCATGTTCTTCTACTTCTTTTCCTGAGATACAGTACCCCAGAATAGGGCAGAGGGAGAAGGAAGGACTGTGTGCATCTGTGGGTATTCTAAAAAACTTTAGTGTTTTAATGGGGACATTAAGTCATTACTCTAAGTCTGTATAACCTTTAAATAAATAATTTCTTTCCTTTTCACCAGTCTCTGGCATTGAGAGTTGTCTTTCCTCTGGCATCAGGCAAAGCGAACCTAGTACATAGGGGGAACCCCCAGAGAAAACAGGGGGTCCTTTTGGTAATAGTATATCATGCACCCTCTCCAGTTCTGTTCTGTAACAGCTAAGGAGAGAGTTAAAAAGAGTAGATTAAAAACAATAAACAAGGAAATATGAGAGGCAGAGTTACAACAGAAAAGAGAGAGGTGGTGTGTGGGTTTGGGTGTGAGGGAGACAGAGAGAAAGGGTAAAGGAAAAAGAAAAATTTCAGAAAAAGAAAAGGAAGGAACAAACAGAAATAACATTGACATAGTCCAGATTAAATATACTCACTGTAATCAAGAATAATGGTTTATACACTGAGATTAGTTTAAAATTTTACCCATTAAATCAGTTTATATTCTTAAACAAAGCCTACACATTGCTGACTAGGCCTCAAAATAAATACACAGCCTATCATTAAAGGACTCAAAAGAGTCTTTAACTGCTTTAATATGAAAAAAAAAACAAAAACCTTAAAGCCAGAATTTCAGCTTGAGGTCATTTCATCTCACTTTGCTTCTTGCCCTTGTCCTATTTACCAATTATCCTCAATGCAAATCCCTCTCTCCTTCTCTCTTAGGTTACAATCTTATTGCATCTCTGCTCTGTTCTTCTTCCTCCCTTCCCCAGCATGCGTAACTTTCTTTTCTTATTACATTTTTTCCATTTCGTGAAATCCATATTTCACTGGAAATGTACCTTCAAATTCTTTTTTAGAATAGAATGTTCCCTTCTCAGGCAGATCTCCCAAAATGTTGGTTCCTTTCAATGCTTCCTATGTAGAAGACATTGTCCTACAGCTGGGGATACAAAAGTATAAAAGGCCATGTCATTGACTTTGCAGATTTTATGCCCTGGCCATTAGGTAGGCAGGAAATAGGTAGACAATATTAGTGCAATGTGGTTCAAGGGAATAATAAATGACTCCATGATTTTCTTGACCTCCATTCTTATTTCAGACTATCACACTTTCACTCTGCAACAAAATCTTTTTCTTTAAGTGGCATGCTATGTCAATGTATTATTTTTACCCTAAATTCCACCTAGTTATAATTACAAATGTCCTCAGTTGACTCATTTCTCTTTTCTTATCAGAGGATTTTTCAAGTTTTATCTTTTTCATGAAGTACCGTCCACCTCATTCTCCCAAGTATTTAAACTTCCTCTTCTCCATATAAAAATAACTTTAATTTGCATCTTTTCTTCTTTGTTTCTCTCTTGTTATAGTGTAGGAAGTATCTCTTCCCTTCAGTTCAAAGCTAACTCTTCCTCCTGTTCTCTAGATTTTAGTGCTTTTTGCTCCTTAAAATCCTCAATTTATCACTGATCTTGTCATACAACATTCAAACACTGGCTGGTCCCATCCATCTTATACACAAAGCATGCCCTTGATTGAGGTTATTACTTAGTTAACCTCTTATCTCTTTCGTATTACACCTTCTTGAAGAAATAGTACTATCATTATCAATATCTGAGCTCAAATTTCATCTAAAACCCAAGGCAATGCAGCCAATACTTCACTGAAAATCTGCAGCAGGTGTGACTTCACACCTAGAGATACACACATGGAGAAAAATTAACATTACTTATTTTTTTCAGTTAAATCAAATATAATTCTAAATCTCCAGCCAGCCAGAATGTTGGGTAATGCAATTTTTTCTTTCCAAAGGACCCTTTACTACCACAGTAATTTGGGGAGGTTTGTAGGTGCCTGGAAAATAAGGGTTTACTTGTGAAATCATCTGTTCAGTACCACTCACTGGCCTATCTCCCACTGCCCTGCCCCCACCCACCTATCTGCAGTTCTCTTATCAACATTTATTAAAATACCTTTTACCATCTCCTTTTTAAACATTTTTATTGTTGTTCAAGTATAGTTTTCTGCCTTTCCCCCCACCCCTCCCTACCACCCCAGCCCTCTCACCTCCCTCCCCTGTTTCCACCCCCACCCCTTGTTATTGCCCATGTGTCCTTTATAACTGTTCTTGCAAACCCTTCACTCTTTTCCCCTGTAATCCCCTCCCCTCCCCTCTCTGGTCAGCCTGTTCTCTATTTCAGTGTCTTTGGTTATATTTTGCTTGCTTGTTCATTTTGTTGATTAGGTTCTTGTTAAAGGCGAGATCATATGGTTTTTGTCTTTCACTGCCTGGCTTATTTCACTTAGCATAATGCTCTCCAGTTCCATCCATGCTGTTGCAAAGGGTAGGAGCTCCTTCCTTCTTTCTGCTGCATAGAATTCCATTGTGTAAATGTACCATAGTTTTTTTATTCATTCATTTACTGATGGGCACTCAGGTTACTTCCAGCACTTGGCTATTGTAAATTGTGTAAATTGTGGGGAGGAACTCTGCACTAACTGAGCTGCAACATTGGGATGCATAGGTTCTTTTGGATTGGTGTTTCAGGGTTCTTAGGATATAATCCCAGCAGTGGAATTGCTGGGACAAAAGGTAGATCCATTTTTAGTTTTCTGAGGAAATTCCATACTGTTTTCAATAGTGGTTGCACCAGTCTACAATCCCACCAACAGTGCACTAGGGTCCCCTTTTCTCCACATCCTCTCCAACACTTGTTTGTTGCTTTGTTTATGATGACCATTCTGACAAGTGTGAAGTGGTATCTCATTGTGGTTTTAATTTTCATCTGTCTGATAGCTAGTGATACTGAGCATCTTTTCATGTGTCTCTGGATCCTCTGTATGTCCTCCTTGGAGAAGTGTCTGTTCAAGTCCTTTGCCCAGTTTTTAATTGGGTTGCTTGTCTTCTTAGAGTGGAGTCATGTGAGTTCTTTATATATTTTGGAGATCAAACCCTTGTCTGTGGTAACATTGGCAAATATGTTTTCCCATATGGTTGGTTCTATTTTCATTTTAATACTGTTTTCTTTAGACATGCAGAAGCTTTTTATTTTGATGAGATTCCATTTGTTCATTCTTTCCTTTATGTCCCTTGCTCTAGGCAATGTATCAGTGAAAATATTGCTACATGAACTACCTAAGATTTTCCTGCCTATGTTCTCTAGCACTCAATGGTGTCACGACTTATATTTAAATATTTTATCCACCTTGGATTTATTTTTGTGTATAATATAAGTTGGTGGATGAGTTTCATTTTTTGCATGTAGCTATCCAGCTCTCCTAACACCATTTGTTGAAGAGGCTATTTTTACTCCATTTTATGCTGCTGCCCCCTTTGGCTAACCCTTATCTTTCACAGACTATTCCAAAAAATCCAAGAAGATGGAAGACTTCTTTTATGATCTCTAAGTCTTTACCAATCCTGTCTTCTGTATGGAGATTGCTCTTTTCTCCCTTCCTTGTTTGGATCTCTCCTGTTTATTCTTCAGAACTGAGCTCAAGTTTCTATTCCTTCCTTCCCTAACCCTTCAGAATGATTTAGACATCTTCATATCATCACCATTGCATTCTGTATAATCTTGGTATAATTATTACCGGATTCTGTGATTAGAATAGACACTATATTAAACTCCCAGATAATTATAATCCAAGGAAGAATGCAGGGCGAAACATAAGCAATTGCACAACTGCATGTGAAGTTCAGTGGGAGTAATTATAGAACTTAACATACAATGTTTGCCCTCTTTAGTCTCTACTTCTACTTCCCCTGCTGGCTGCCATATGAAGTCAAATCCAAGCACAGCTCAGTGGGAATGTGTTGGCCTGCTAAGGGTGGGGAGGAACTCTACACTAACTGAGCTGCAAGATGGGAACAATATGAACTGGCAAGAGTCAGGAACATGTGTCTAAGGCCCAATGTAGGATGGAGAGTCAGAAGGCAAACTGCTGTAAGTGGAGAAGTAATAGGAGGGGACAAAGCGAAGACAGTAACAGCAGGCACCTCTTCCAATCAAGAAGAAAGTAATATGGTGGTAACTTGAAGAAGTAGTTGGAGTTGAGAAAGTTTTTCTTTTGCCATTACTGGCTATTTGTTTAAGATAGGAAAGATATAAGTATGCTTAATTTTTTGATGGAAAGAGAGGGAGAGGCAGAACATACAGAAAAAGATGAGGAAAGGTAATGGAAGTTTATGGAGATACAAGAAAGGTCAAGGATCAAAGTCTTAAGTAAAAGTTGAGCCTTAACTTTATTTTAGTGTATGATGTGATGTATAAATCTGACTTAATGTTTTGCAAATGATCAGTCACTCATTTCAACACTATTCTTAACTAGTTCACTCTTTTCCCATTTATATAAATTGTTACTTTTATCACAAACTAAATCGTCATATATTGATAAGCCTATTTTTAGACTCCTCTATTTCATAATCTATTTATTTGTCATTGAATACTAAATTGATAAAAAGTTATTGTAGTTTTATGTGACTTTTTTAATGTTTTTAAATATATTTTATTGATTATGCTGTTACAGTTGTCCCATTTCTCCCCCTTTATTCCCCTCCACCCTGCACACCCCTTCCCATCTACATTCCTCCCACTTAGTTCATGTCCATGGGTTGTACATATAAGTTCTTTGGCTTCTACATTTCCTATACTATTCTTAACCTACCCCTGTCTATTTTCTACCTACCATTTATGATACTTATTCTTAGTACGTTTCCCCACTCTCTACCCATCCCCCTCCCCCACCAATAACGCTCCATGTGATCTCCGGTTCTGTGATTCTGTTCCTGTTCTAGGCTTTTGCTTAGTTTGTTTTGGGTTTTTGGTTTTTTGTTGTTGTTTGGTTTTTTTTAGGTTCAGTTGTTAATAGCTGTGAGTTTCTTGCCATTTTAGTGTTCATATTTTTTATTTTCTTTTTCTTAGATAAGTCACTTTAAGGGCTGGGTGATGATGAACTCCTTGAACTTGACCTTATCTGGGAAGCACTCTATCTGCCCTTCCATTCTAAATGATAGCTTTGCTGATAGAGTAGTCTTAGATGTAGTTCCTTCCCTTTCATGACTTTGAATACTTCTTTCCAGTCCCTTCTTGCCTGTAAAGTTTCTCTTGAGAAATCAGCTGATACTCGTATGGGAACTCCTTTGTAGGTAACTGTCTCCTTTTCTCTTGCTGCTTTTAAGATTCTCTCCTTATCTTTAATCTTGGCTAATATAATTATGATGTGCCTTGGTGTGTTTCTCTCTGGATCCAATTTCTTTTGGACTCTCCGAGCTTCCTGGACTTCCCGAAAGTCTATTTTCTTTGCCAGATTGGGGAAGTTCTCCTTCATTATTTGCTCAAATAAGTTTTCACTTTCTTGGTCTTCCTCTTCTCCTTCTGGCACCCCTATGATTTGGATGTTAGAATGTTTAAAGATGTCCTGGAGGTTCCTAAGCCTCTCCTCATTTTTTTGAATTCTTGTTTCTTCGTTCTATTCTGGTTGAATGCTCCAAACCATTGATTTCAGTCTGGTTTATTTCCCGACACTGTTGGTTCCCTGTAGATTTTTCTTTATTTCACATAATGTGACTTTCATTGTTGCCTGGGTCTTTTTTATGTTGTTGAAGTATCCAGTGAGTTCCCGGAGCATCCTGATAACCAGTATTTTGAACTGTGTATCTGATAGGTAGGCTATCTCTTTGTCATAGTTGTATTTTTTTTCTGGAGCTTTGATTTGTTCATTCATTTGGGTATTTTTTTTTTTTTTTTTTGTCTCAGCATGCCTGTCACATAGTAAGGGATGGAACCTTAGGTATTCACCAGGGTGGGGCATCCCACATGGCTGTACTATGATGCTATATATGGAGGAGGGGTCCAAGAGGGAATAGTGCCACTTGCTCTGCTCTCTGCCAGTTTTCAGTCACTTCCCCTGCTACCCACAATCAAATTGGGCCCTTCTGGTGCTGATTCCTGGGTGGGTGGGTTTGTGTACATTCTAACACCCTGTGGGTCTCTCCAGTGAACTCTCCTGTGAGGCTGGGAGTTTCTCCCTCTGCCGCCTCAATCCCCACAGAAGTTTTCAGTCAGAGGCTTTGAGGCTTTATTTCCCTGCACTGGAATCCTGGGTTGTGCCGTCTGTCTTGCTCCCCAGTTGTTCCTCCTGGTTTATCTGCATGTGAATGTGGGACTGTGCAGTCCACAATCCACTGCCTTGCTTGGTCAGCCAGCTGCTGCCTATCTCCACCCCTCCTACTGGTCTGGATGAATGTTCTTCTTTAACTCCTTGGTTGTTTGGACTTCCATACAGTTTGATTTTCTGTAAGTTCTGGTTGATTTTTGTTTTTAAATTTGTTGTCCTTGTTTTGGTTGTGCGAGGAGGCACAATGCGTCTACCTATGCCTCCATCTTGGCAGGAAGTCCCAGTTTTATGTGACATTTTGATAACTAGCAGAACAAAACTTTCATCTTCATTTTCTAATTTTTCTTAATTTTTTAATTTTAAAATTTATTTCAAACATGTCACATGCTTACCTTGTAGGCTTATTTCCAGGATGATTTATTTTTGTGTTGTTATTCAGAATTTTTTCATTATATTTTCAAATTTTTGTTTATTGAGATGGGAGGACTACAGACTTTATTGTATTGATCTTTTACTGACCCCTTTTTGGAATGGTTATGAGATTTTTGTATTTGTTCATTTTCTGCAGTGTTTTTCTCAGATAGCAATTTTTATCTTTTCAATAATTTATGTTTAATTTTTTCGTTAACCTTAATAGCCAGAACTTTCTATTCACACAGAGGCATGATGGACATCAAAGTGCAGGAAGTTTTGAGGGGAATACTATTGGAATGAACACCTGTATGAGGGTGGGAAGGTGGGAAAGAGCAGGAGACAAGATCAGACAGACAGAGAAAGTGGGTTGTTATGCAGTTACGGTAAAATTCTTAACCCACGTGGAGTCCTAAAGCTTAGATGACCCATCAAAGTTTTGGCAGGGGACTCCAAATGTCCAGTCACTAGATGCTGGTTGTCCTTGAAGGGGGCATGGCCTTAGGTCAAGTAAGTCGCATTAAGCAATGCAATTCCTGAAGAGGGCTGAGGGCTGTTGACAATGCAGCACTCCCTCACCCTTCCAGGCAGCTGAGGAAGTACCTGTGCCAGTCCTGAAGGGGCTCTGGGGAGCATGATGTAGCATCCGCTACACTTCTCACAGGGAAGATGAGGACATTTTTCCATTTATATATCCCATCTCTGCTTGCCAATTGAGAGGATACACTGCAGAATTTTTGATTTGGTCTTTTATAGAGAAATCATTATTTTTGTTAGGCAGCTTATATTTCAATAATTACAACTTTAATGTTCTTTCCTGTAATCATATTGTGCATTATTTTAGCATTAATTTTATATTTCAATGGATTATATATTTATAACTGGGTCTTTTACACAGTGACTTGTGATTAATGAATTTATGTATATTTGCTTGTATGTGCTTTAGAGTACATGAGTTATATATTTCTTGAATACCTGCTCATTAGAGAATGTCTTTCTGATGGCTTTAAATTAATATCACATTTTAGAGACCCGTGGGTGATGTCCTCACAGTAGCCGGTTTCAGAGGAGGTGATGAATATGATGAGATGTGGCAAAAGTGGTATTTTGGCCAACAAACAAAACTGCTTTGATGACTTTCAGTGTGTTGCTGAATATCTTTTCAAGGAAGGTTACATGTCTCCCAAGAGGCTTACTATTAATGGAGGTTCAAATGGAGGCCTCTTAGTGGCTACTTGTGCAAATCAGCATCCTGATCTCTTTAGTTTTGTTATTGCCCATGCTGGAGGAATGGATATGCTGAAGTTCCATAAATATACCCTCAGTCAAGCCTGGATCACTGATTATGGGTGATCAGACCGCAAATACCACTTTGGCTTATATCAAAAGGTGCCTTCTCCACTCCTCCACAAACTTTCTCACCATTGGCCAAATGTAGCTTCTTTCTCTTGGAGCCAAGGAGAGGTCAGCAGCCCATCCCAGGTGCACAGGCAGGGATGCAGGCCCAGAGAGGATTCACAATCTTCCCAAGACTGCCAAACGAAGCCTGGAATAAAGGTTTTATAGATATTAAAGGGGCAGAAAGCTGCTGTACACTGGATTTCAAGTTCTTCAACAAAAGAAAGACTTGCACTTATTATATCTACAATCAGTGATTTAAAAGGACAATTAGTCTACTTTGTAGCAGTGAAAAAATATTCTCTGTTAAATAACATGAAGTAACCAGAGGCAGATGACATCTAGGACCTGTCGTCTCCTCACTGCTGACCACCATGGGATGACCATGTGGTCCCCCCACTTCACTCCCTGAAGTTCATTGCCCCCCTTTAGTACATCATGAGCTGCAACCAGAAGCAAAACAACCCCCTGCTTATCCATGTGGACACCAATGTGGTCCACAGGGGCCAGGAAGCCTATGGCTAGAGTGATAGGAAAAGTCTGAGATTTGTTTGTGTTCATAGCGGTGCCTGAACATCAACCAGATTCCGTAAATGGAATTTTCCACTGCCTCCTGAGAGCCACAGAAAACCTCAAGGGCTTTCACACCATTAAAACAGAGAAACCACTGGGCATAATGAATGCTTCCCCACATGAACTCCATTCCTGCAGTTGAACAGAGCTGCTGCAGGGATAATTTTACCTTTTCTAGCCTTCTCCTTTTCGGCAAGCCCTTGATGGATTTTGTCTGTTTGTTTTTTCCACCCTGTGCAGACACATTTTTTTATTGTTGTTTGTTTGTGTTTTTTTAATGCTGAATGACAGCCAACACTGTGAAAATCAGATTGCTGAATAAAGAGTCATAGCCAGGCTTGCTTCATACATGACACCTCAGGGAAATTTGCTCCTGTAACCACGACCAATCTGTCTCTGAATAACTGTGAGGACTGTTCTCATGAAAAAGACTGCTTTGCAACAATAACAAATATTACTTAAGAAAAAAATGAATATTGCATTTTTGTGAAATAAAGTTTTCCCTCACAGCTCAGCAGATAGCATTTCGTTGATATCTGGTATAAACTGCTGCTGAGAAGCTATCTAAGGCCAGGGGAGTCATGAAAATGCACAAGTAATCAACATTGTTAAATTTAACATTTTAATATTTAAATGATTAATATTTTATGTCTATTAAAAAGGGCTTTTTATAATATCTGAATGGAACTGAACTGTATTAAATAAAAAGCGTAAGTTTCCCTTTCTCCCTTTCCTGTCTCACACCCAGTTCACCACTCAGATGTGCCCAGTTTACCAGTTTAATGCGTATCTCTCTGAGTTCATTTTTTAATTTTACAAGATGTGATTATAAGCACACATATCACATTGCATTTTACTTTATTCATTCAATAATCTATCATAGATATTCTTTCCTTCCAATGTACATTTTCTTTTTACATAAAGAGGATTAAATTACATTTAATTTAATCTGTGCTTATTATCTTTGTGATTTCTTCTTTCTAAGCATTTCTAAATGTTTCAACAGAACCGAAAATGTGTTCAGATATTACAGCAACGTGGGACATTTAATTTACTGAAAGCAAATATTACTTTTTCATACCCCCAAATTATAACTTAAAATAAGGATTCATGAGAAAATTGAAAAAACAATATAGTGTTTGAAAGTCTGGTTCTGTGCTAACGTGATTATCTGATTATCTTGAACTACCTACACCAGTGACAGCTTCAATATCCCTGTTTAGTTTCATTTTGTAAAACCGAATCTTTTATACCAGGAATTTTCTGTTTCAATGCCTGATTTTAAAATGGTGCCTGTACAAATGCAGACCCTGACAGAAGTCAGTCAAGATAACTACAATCTTAATAACTTGTTTCTTTCCACTTGCTGAACTCTAATTTTTAGCATAATGCTTCTTGCTGTAACTGCTGCTTTGCCCTGTGGTTCTACCTTTACCATTATTTATTTCTCTGTCCCTGAATTTTTTTTCATATTTTAACTTTTCTCAGTGCATTTGCCTGGTGAACCTGAGACTTTCCTCTAAATATTTAGAACAGATTTCAGTCTTCTTTGTGTTCTTGTCTTTTCATTTTTTGTGCCTTATTCTGTCTGTGCAAACCTCTATTTTCCCAACACCAGGAGGCCTTTCTTGTGATCTTTGTGTTTGCTTTCAAAGCCTACACTTTCTACTGGTCACATGCACATATGATGCTAGTTTTTAGATGCCTGTATGAATTCTACATTTGGGAGCACTGACTTCCATTGTGGATCACATTGCTTTCGGGCCTTGCTAAGCCCCTGATCACATCTACAATATTAGTCACACTGAGCAGTCTGGTCTCATCTTGCTCACTTCAACCTTCAATATTTTTTCTCTCTTTTAGCTATCTTTAATTTCCTTTTTCTTTTTCCTAGCTATCTTTATTTTTCTTTTTCCTAGTAGGATCCCTCAGATCCTACTAACTCATTCATAATTGAATATGTTCAGTGATTAACTGCCTTCCACAATTTGTGACAAACTACTAAAATGTATGTGCACATCTGTGCTCCCTTTTGTGTTGGCAATTGAAAACAATTTTGCCTACTTTAGCTTCCCACCCCCAACATCAGTCCATCCTCACTCCACCCCCACACTGCACCCACCTATTATAACAGCAAGAAGCCTGGGTACAACATTTTCCAGAACCTCTACCAGGAGTTCCCAGTTTAGATTCCACTAACTAGAAGCATCTGCTTCAGGTTTGCAGAAAATAAAAGCAGCAGAAGCCATTGTATTATTCTATGGGCAACAGAAGGTCCATGTATGGGTTTCCACTGAGACTTTGCAGCACCCTCTGGGTATTTTCTGTGAATCATCCACTTATGGGAACTGGAAACTTGCAACAATGGAAATTCATGGACCTGCTCCAGACCCACACATTCAGGAGGTGTGGAGAGCAGGATCAATAAAATGACATTGATCCAGTCAAAATATTGTGAAGTATATAAAACAAAGTGGAGTCACTCATGTCAACCAGGATGGTTGCCGGTCAGCATGACACTTTGGTTCAAAAAGAAAACTAGGTACCTAAATCAGAGCAGACACATCTAGCAAGAAGACATACCTATGATTTCTACACATGTGATCAGAACAGCCATGTCTACAGAGCAACACCATCCATAGTTAGGCTCCTGGCAAATTTCCCATTTGCCATCAGGGATGCCAAGACACTTATCAAAAGACCTAGAAGGGTGGAGTACCCCACTCTCAAGGTATAACTGGGGCAGGCTCCAGACCACTGCTGAGACGCTGAATTCCACACACCAGAGTGCTGCTCCACACCACAGTGATCTCTATTGGCATCAGCCTCCAGAGGCTCTGCCCTGCTGGCCTGGGGACTTCATCTGTCCTGCTGCCCACCTGGCTCCAGAGATCTTTCCTTGCGAGAGGGTAACAACTCCCTTGCTCACCATGCTCTCTCCTGGACCTGCAGACTGAGACTCTGGGACTCAGGTTCATTATTCCCCACTGATTTCTGTGTGTGTGTGTTATATTTCTCTTAGGTTGTTAGAGTATGAGTAGGATACTAATGTATGTTGATGTTCTACTTTGAGTGAAACTGCATTCAATAAAAGCTGAGTGAACAGCATAGTTATATGTGTTACTCATCTATTCCGTGGTCCCAGGATGCTCAGCAGACAGCTAGCCAAGCAGTTGACTGGCTGACTTACAGGAAAGACTCTATCATGAACATATGCTCATGACAGGAGGTAAGTGTTTTACTGAGTCTTCTCATGAATTTTATGTATTAAAGTTGAGAACCCTTGAAGCCTTTTTTAGTACAATACATCATAGCCAAGTTTTCAGACTAGCTGAACTATCAGAATTAGCAGGAGTGATTCTGAAAACTACAGATTCCCAGGTCCCACAGCACACCTTCCAGTAAATAAGACTCTCCTGGGAAAAGGCCTGTAAATCTGATTCTTACAAGTATCCCCAAGTGATCTGGTCCTCATACTACTGCGGTCCCTCCTGTTCTCCATGCCAGCAGGAAAGGAGCTCTGTAGGAGAGTGGAAGGCACAGGAGACCCACCTGAGGTGCAGTCCCAGGCCTCAGTTCACCCTTAGGGTGGGAGTATTTACTGCCCGGGGCAACACCTCTTATCCATGCCCACAACTGAAAGCCAGACCAAGTGGGGTTTTTTTTCTTCCGAAATAAAGCCTCAGCTGGCTCTGCCCAAACAAACAAACAAACAAACAAACAAAGTATCCCCAAGTGATTCTGATTGTTTGTCAAGTGTGGGAAGTCAATCAAGTATTGCTCTATAGTCTCTTCAGTTTCTTGTTTAAATAGCATTTCTTTATATTTGCAAAGCAAGGAAAATATATTACATATATTTTAATTAAAAAGCTGTGACTTATTTGGAAAAGTGTGCTCACTTAGCATAAAATCCCTTTCCAAAACTTTTTCATTTTACAGTTCTCTATTTCTCAGTACTAAACAAGAGTGACTTGTATCACAACCATAGTGATTTCATCACAATCTATTGAAACTGCAAATACCTGGGTTTCATTCAGACCTATTGAGTTAGATCTCTGGGCATGGAACTCATATAGTAAATACACCAGTGCACAAAAACTTGAGGGCTACCAAGCAATTTTTCCCTAGTTTATATTACCCATCCCAGAATGTACCACCAGATGTGCTATCTACACTATAAGAACAAAAATGATAAAGGGACAACTACAAAGAGTGCTATATCAGCTCTGAGCTTCAGTTTTGTCCTGAGTAAATAAGAGTGTAGAAGTAGATTATCTCTAATTCCTCTTCCTGTTCTAAAGTGCTATGATAAAATTGTGCATTTATCAACCTGTACACATAGCCACTTCCAAGAACTGTAAATAATTCTACATGCTTTTCCTTGGACCTTATCTTCACCATGTTATTTATTGCATTGTCTAGAGGCAAATATTTCAATTTTATCACCCATATTGGTACAAAAAAGGAGAGGAGGGAATAGAATAGTGCAGTCAATATTTTGTCCATACTTACAAATTTGTTCTTTTTTTTCTCAAAATATTCAAAATGATAATCAAATTCTTGGACAATCTTACACCAGAATTAGATTTTACTTCAAAATAAAAATATGGAAATTTAAAGAAAACATAAAAAAGTAAGTAATATCCCCAAAATGTTTCATTTTATCTCAATACCTAATTTTAGCCATAAATATTCCTTGTAAAAGTATGATCTATGTTGATATTCTATTAATGACTAACATGATTACATGTTTAGTCATTCATGCTTTTCATAATTGTTTTGAGTTAAAATGTGTTCTAAGGTTATGAATATGTAATGATAAAAACAATCTATATACTTTCTTGTGAAATAATTTGCATACATTACTGTGTAAGTTTAAGGCGAAGAGCATGATGGTTTCATTTACATACATTGTGAAATGATTACCACAATAGGTTCAACTAATATCCACATATCTCTTCTCATATAGATACAATAAAAAGAAAAGAGACAAAAAAAAGGATGCAGAAATCTTTTCAAGTAAGCATTTTCATTTCCTTTGGAAATACATATTCCCAGAAGTAAAACTGCTGGATCATATGGTAGTTCTATTATTAATTTGTTGAGGATCCTCCATATTGTCACCATAGTGGCATACCAATTCACAGTCCCATGAATGGCACACAAGTTCCCTTTTTTCCACATCCACATCAGCATTGGTTCTCTCTTGTCTTTTTTATGATGGTATTCCAACAGCATAAGGTAATATCTCATTGTGGTTTAAATTAGAACTTTCCTAATGCCTAGTGATGTTCATCACCTTTTCATGGACCTGTTGGCCATTCTCATATCTTCTTTGAAGAAATGTCTATGCAGGTTCTTTGCTGATTTTCTAACTTGGTTATTTGTTTTGTTGGGTTTTTTATGTGTGTGTGCTGGTGAGTTTTACAAATTCTGATTTGAGAAGGAATGATATTATTTCTTCTTTAAGTGTTTGTTAAAATTCACCAGTGACACCATCTGTTTCTGGACTTCATTGCTGTTGGGAGATTTGTAATTATCAATTCAATCTCTTTACTAGTAATTGGTTTATTCAGATTTTCTATTTTTTCCTATTCATTGTTGGTAAATTGTATGTTTCGAATATTTTTTCCATTTCTTCTAGATTGCACAGTTTGTTGGCATATAGTTGTTCATAGTGGCCTATTGTGATCATTTAAAATTTTGTGGTATCAATTGTAATGTCTCCTTTTTCATTTACACAGGTTCATTTGTGTTCTTTCTCCTTTTTCCTTGGTTAGTCTAACTCATGGTTTGTCAATTTCATTTATCTTCTCAAAGAACCAACTCTTAATCTGGTTAATTTTTATGTTATTTTCTGGTTTTTATTTTATTTGTTTCTTCTCTAATATTTATTGTTTTCTTCTGTTAACTTTGGTTTCAGTTTGTTCTTTCTCTAGTCTCAAAGACATAAAGTTAAGATGTTTATTTGGGGTTTTTTCCTCTGCTTCTTAATGTAGATGTTTATTACTATGATCTTACTTTTTGCTGCATCCCACAAGTTTAGATATGTTGTTTTTTCATTTTCATTTGTCTCAAGAAGCATTTTTATTTCCTCTTTAATTTCTTCTTTGATCCATTGAATGTTGAGAAGGGCGTTTCATTTCAAAGTTTGTTAATTTTCTACTTTTCCTCTTGTGATTGATGTCAAGTTTCATGCCATTGTGGTCAAGGAAGATTTTTGGTATAATTTCAATCTTCTTGAACTTGCTAAGACTTGTTTTGTAGTTTAATACAAGATGTAGCTTGGAAAATGTTCCATGTGAACTTGAGAAGAATGTGTATTCTGTTGTTGATGAATAGAATAATCTTTACATGTCTGTTAGGTTTATTTGATCTATACAGTGTTTTCAAATGTTTTCTTACTGAGTCTTTGTTTAGATCATCTATCTGTTGACTAGGGTATTGAAATCTCCCACTATTACTCTATTACTGTTTATTTCTCCAGTTAGGTCTATTCATTTTTGCTTTGGGTGCATAAATATTTACAATTGTTACATCTTTTTGATGGATTGACACTTCTATCATTTGTAATAACCTTCTTTGTCTCTTTTGATCATTTTTAGTTTAAAGTCTATTTTGTCTGATATAAGTATGGCTACCCCTGCTTTTGGGGGGGCATTAAATTTACTTGAAATATCTTTTCCCAGCTTTTCACTTTCAGTCTATGTGTGTCTTTAAGGCTAAAGTGAAACTCTTGTGGGCAGCATATTGTTGGATCTTGCTTTTATCCATTCAGCCAGTCTTAGTTTTTTAACTGAGGAATTTATTCCATTTAAATTTAAAGTACTTATTAATAGGTAAGGATTTACTGTTGCTGTTTTGTTTATTTTTTTTCCTGGTTGTTTTGTAGATCCACTGCTTTTTTGTTTCTTATCTTGCTGTCTTTGAGTGTGTGTGTGTTCTGATATCAGTGTGCTTGACTTCTTTATTGTGTTCTTTTGTGTAATTACTACAGGACTTCCCCTTGTGGTTACCAGGAAGCTTATATAAAATACCTTAAACCTAGAACAGCCTATTTTAAACTGGTAATAATTTAACTTTAATAGAATTTGTAAACATTATACTCTTCTCCTCACCCTCACATTTTAGGTTATGGCTATTATAATTTACCTGTTTTTCTATTGTGTAACTATTAACAAATTATTGTAGCTATGAATACTTAATACATCTGTATTTTTATAACTTTTTATTTTGAGTTGTAATTGAATTATGTACCACTACTACCATATTGCAAAATATAACTATGACTATATATTTATAATTAAAATACTGTTTCCAGTACCCTTTTGTTTGTTTGTTTGTTTTTAAGATGTCAGTTAGTGTTCTTTTACTTCCACTCAAAGAACTCTTTTTAACATTTCTTATTAGGCACGTCTGGTGGTAACAAACTCCTCAGCTTTTGTTTGTTTAGGAAAGTCTTTATCTTTAATTTCTGAAGGACAGCTTCACTAGGTATAAAATTCTTGGTTGACAGTTATTTTCTTTCAATATTTTGAAAATGTCATTCTAATCTTTCCTGACCTAGAGAGTTTCTGTTGAGATATCTTCTAACAGGCTTTTCGGGGTTCCCTTGTATGTAACTCTTTTCTTTTTTCTTGCTGCACTTAAATGTCTTACTTTTCTTTGACTTTTGACAATTTAATTATAACATATCTTGGTGTAACTCTATATGGGTTCAACCTCTCTGAGGTTCTTTGTTTTCCATGGATCTGGGTGTTCATTTCTCTACCCACTTTCAGGATGTATTCAGCCATTATTGCTTCAAATGTACTTTCTGTGTTCTTCTTTTTCTCTTCTAATTCTGGAATTCCCATGATGTAAACATTGTTTCTTTTTAACGTGTTCTGTAATCCCCATAGGCCTTCTTCACTTTTTTTTATCCTTTTTGCTCCTTTGGAGAATTTCAAGTGTTTTACTTCCAGGGTGTTATTTATTTCTTCTTGATGTTTGAGTCTACTATTGTAAGTCTCTATTGAATTCTTTACTTCAGTTATTGTGTTTTTCAACTCTAAGATTTCTGTTGATTTTTTAAAACTTTAAAGAAAAATAAGTCTTTATTTTCTTGTTTCACAAATAAAACTGACTGAGCTGGTTGCTTTTTGGTGCTTAGTCAAATAAATCAAACCCCATATCCTCATCTGACTCCTCTGACTCTTCCTTTGGTTCAACTTGACTGGGGCTGCAGCAGCAACAGGAGCAGTAGTGGTGGTAGCCATGAGGCAGCAGCCACAAAAGCAGATGGGTCAGCAAAGAAGGCCTTGAACTTTTCAGCAAGTGGGAAGGTGAAATCAGTCTCCACAGACAAAGCCATGACTCATTGGCACCTGTTGATGATAGAAGAGGGTACTGATGCAACAGTTTGGTAACCAATCTGCAGACACACACTGGCAACTTTGAGGATGCCCTCCAGGAAGTGGGAATGCTGAGTTTTCTCTGTAATGTCAAGCACTTCTTGGTTGTAGATGCTGTCATTGTCAAACACCTGCTGGATGATCAGCCCAAAGGAGAAGGGAGAGATGGGCTCCAACATCTGCTTGGAGCCCACTTTGCTCCCACAATGAAGCATTCTGGATAATCATACAGAAGTTGGATGATGTTAAGGAAGTAGCTGGACTCCCAGGCCACCCTGTCTCCCCTGCATATCATGATAGTGCCTCGGGGATTACCATGCAGGGTTTAAAGATGTTGCTCTCACAAGGGTGCCTCACAAGAGCAGTTTTTTTTTTTTTTCCTTGATGGTTGCTATTCCTTGTTGAACTTATTTTGTTTATGCATTGTTTTCCTAATTTTGTTTGGTTGTCTATATATTCCTGTACATCAGTGTGCCACATAACATTTTGGTCAACAGAAGACAATATATATGATTGGTACACCATGTAGGCTAGATGTTTAATAGGCTATAACATCTAGATTTGCATAAGTATACTCTAGGATGTTTGCACCAATGATGCATCAGAATATATCCCCATTATTAAGTGGTGCATGACTATAGTTCACTAAACATTAAGAGAATTATTCTGAAATTATGTCTTAAGGTTCATAGGTATTTATTTCTTTAGAGTCATATGGGAGCTTTATTTGGTCCCTTTGGTGATGTTATAGTTACCTGATTTTTCATGATCCTTGATTTCTTATATTGGTATCTACATACTTGAGCAACCGAGCTCCTCTTCCCAATTTAAGAAGTTCATTTTGGCCAAGAGAGTCTTCACCAATCAACACAGTTTGGGTTTCTGGGTGTGTTGGCTGATTATTTCTGTGAGCCTCTGGGATCTGCTACTATTGTCTATTTTGGAGCAAGGTAACTAACTGTTCATGCTCTGAGGATGGGGATAGGGTGGGGGGAGAGATGTGCCTCTGGCTGGGAGCAGCTGGATAAGACTGCTGGCTTGGTTCCCTACCCAAGTGAGGCTGCAGAATGGGCTCCCCAGTTTCCTGGTTTCTCCGTTCAAGCTTATTAGATGGTTAGGACTGAGTACTATTTAGAAGTAGGTGGAACTATGAATTAGCTTCTCTACACTGGCAGGGTGCAGGAACAGGACACAGTTGCCTGTACAGCGTATTATTTGGGGATACAAATCAGCCTAGAGTATGTACTGAATTCCCACTGGTTTTGCTCTGCAGATGGGGAAGCCATGGGCTGTGCTCTGTTCGAGTGACATTATACTTAGAGTTGTTAAATGGGCTATGCAGCTTCCTGTGTGCTCTAGTTAGGTCAGATAGGCTAAAGGCCATATTCACCACCAGGTAGATTTACTACCTGGGTACAGTGAAAGAAGCTAGTTTAAAGCCTATAAAGTTCTTTGTCTGTTGTCATAACTCAAGTCAATCAGCACCCCACATTCCCTAAACAAACATGGCCACTGGCTTTGCTCTGTAAAGTATAGGCTCAGCCAGTCCACCTCTCAGCTTGAGTGCCTCTGGGCTACACAACTTCCACAAGTTGTCTCCAGCCATTCTGGTCAGATAGGGCCTGAAGATACTCTTCACAGGGGGTAGAGTTATGTCTCAACTCCCATGTCTGGACAGAAGGAGCAGAAGTTGCTCCAGTCTACTGTCAATATCCCAAAAAGGCTCTCTAGTCAAGAGGATCTGCGAACAACTGCCCTCAGCCTTGGCTGTGAATTAACCTCCCTGTCTGTTTAGTAGCAGAGGAATGTTCCACACAATTAATGGCTTTATTCTAAGGGTGATCAGTTCTGCCTACCCACCTCTTGGCTCCAATGCTGCTGGGCTGCACTGCTTTCAAGAATAGTTGCCAGCCTTTCTGGTCAGATAAGGCCTACAGACACTTCACAGTGGGTGGGGCTGTGATTCGTCTCCTTGCCTGGGCATGAGAAATCTGGGTTTAGGGCCAGAAAAACTCCTCATTTGAGGATTTGAAATAGATCTGCACCCCACTGAATTCCTTGGTCAGAGTTCCCCTCCTGCACCTAACTTGGTTCTGTAGATGAGCAAAGATACCGGTTGAGATTACTGCTTGGGCACAGCACATATGAATGTGGTGTGCCAAGATCTGGTAGCTCGTTGTTACAAGCCCCTCCCTTTCCTTTATCAATCAGATTCCCAGTGGCTGAGCACAACAGATCTCGCTGGTATGGTTTCGTTCCCCTTGGTACAAAATCAGAGTAGGGGCTCCTGCAAGGAAACCCATAGTGTTGAGGGGAGGTGCTGTTTGTACTCCTGGATTATTTCTCACTGGAGAAACTGAAGGCTCAGGGGAGAACTCTCCCCATGGTGCTGTGCTGGCCTGAGTAAGTGCCAAGGCAATCACAGTGTAACCCCTTCCCCTACGCTTCTAATGCAGTCTGTCTTCGTTTCTGAGCTATAGTCAGTGCTTCAGTCTCACCCCCACGTTCTAGGATTCTCTCAGTGAAGTCTCATTCTTGAATAGTTGCTGTGTTGAAAAAAGAAGAGAAGAGAAGAGAAGAGAAGAGAAGAGAAGAGAAGAGAAGAGAAGAGAAGAGAAGAGAAGAGAAGAGGAAAAGGAAAAGGAAAAGGAAAAGAAAAGAAAAGAAAAGAAAAGAAAAGAAAAGAAAAGAAAAGAAAAGAAAAGAAAAGAAAAGAAAAGAAAAGAAAAGAAAAGAAAAGAAAAGAAAAGAAAGAAAACTGATTGAATTTGGAAATCTAATTGGCTTCCTTAAGCTATTCATGAATCAGAAAGCATTTCATCTATCAACTCAAAGGCACTTCCAGTGGTTGCGCAAAATGAAAGATTTTTATAGGAAGAAGGGTGGGGCAAGAGAGCTATAAACAAAAGGAATAAAAAGGATTATTTGGGGATCAGGACATCTTTTCTTTGGGGGAAGAGGAGGGGAAGGATTTTTATCATGAAGATTGTCTCTTCCATCTGTGGGGCATAGAGATGGCTCATATGATATATTTTCTGGTCCGCACCAGTAAGGTGCTTGACCAGAAAATTCCAGACTGGTTGATTAACATTATGTGTCAGGGAGAGGTTGAAACTGCAATTAGGTTAGGTAATAAATCTAGGCTCTACATCATGGGCTTTTGTCATGCATGATGCCATTTGGGGTCTGTGGTTTTCTGTTTAACGGTTGTTGTGAGGTGGAGTGAAGTTAGGAGCAATGTATAGTGCCATCTTAAGGGGATCATCTTGCCAATCTATGCACTTAAAGTGAAACTGAAGCTATATTGAGAAGCATCTAAAACCATGCCTTTCATTGACATTTAGTAAATATTTCTTGAGTGGTGATTAGGTACTCCACAGTTACCTCTGACACAATACTAAGTTTTAAAACATCTTTTATGTGATTAAAATAATGAACAGTAAATTTTCTATGAGCTTAGAGACTTCACGGGGCTTTTTCCTATTATTTTAATTTAGCTTTAAAATATTTTCATTGAATTAAAAAGCCAAAATTACTTTGGGTAAATTAAATGTTCTTAAGGGCATGGAAGTGAGAAGTCTAGGGTTACAGAAACCATATTATTTCTTTGTAATAGAATTTTAGTACATACAGGGACCAACTTATGTAAAAGCATTTATTAGAAAAAATTTGGGTAAAGGTAAAATCTAGCAACTATCTAAAATTAATTGAAAGTTCTCACATAGTTTGGTAAATTAATCTGGAATAAGTAAATTAAAAGTGTTGACTTATTTGGGCTTCCCTGTCAGTTTTTAAGATGCTCCCAAAAGCTAATTTAGTAGTCACCTTATTTCTGGAATATTCCAGTCTGGTAAAGTATTGAGTTAAAGACAAGAAAAGGACAAAGCTATGGCCATGGTCATGGCCATGGTCATGGTCCAATAAAGATAAGTCTATTTTCCTTCAGGGCTCAATTCAGGATCCATCTGTTTAGCCAGACTTTTTTCCTAATTGAGGAGAAGTTAGCTAGTGCCTTAATTTCAAAATTGCATCATTTTATTTTGATGGTTTTACTTTTATAGTCATACTTCCAGTGATATTTGATTCTGATGTATTTTTAGAAATAAAAATATACAGTGATTATTATGTTTTTGGCCTTTGAATAGATTTAATTTTCTTACTGCTAAAAATAATACTGGTGAAAACATGCCAAACTTATTTTAAAACACATATTTTTTGTAAATTATTCAATATGAAAATTTCTTGCTACCTCTATAAGACTTTATTCACCAGTTGGCATAAGAAATGTTAATGTGCTAAGCAGAAAGAATAATATCAATAACTTTGACATTGTGGGACTGATTTCTTTTAAAGAGTGAAAGTTATTTTATATTTAAAAAACCTGTTATAGTTGACGTGATTAAACCACACACAATAAAGAAAAAGTAAATTTTATTTTAACAAAAACTTTGAAAAGATATTTGTGCATTTGAGAAACACATTAGGCTTGACTATAAAATAAAATTTTCTTGGTATTATTTTCCTTAAAGAAAAAGGGCCTTTTGTAAAATAGCCAAGGTTTCTAAAACTGAAAGAATAATAAAAGCACACAAAGAATAATGAATTAGCATAGTCAGAGTAGGCTGTACTTGATTCTAACTCTGAGTTATGAGACAGCCACCCAAACCCAGGTACTGGGATTTGTCATAAGTTATAGATTCATTTTAGACAGAAACATAGATTTCACATACTGCTGCAGTGATTTTGGTGGACAAGCTTTTTGGAATCATGAATAGTAGTGCACCTTCAAATCATTATATATTCTCCCATTGTCCCATTATCACACAAAAATCTTGGGTGACCTTCCTTATTTGAATTAAGAATAAAGTTTTTTTAAAGCAGAAGAATCAACACAAAGTATTTTGAGAATATTCTTCAAGTCTCTGTATTGATTTTTCACATCTATAATGAAATAAAAGTATACTGTAGTTTCTATTGTTTCCATTTTGTTTTTGCAGTATACAAGATATGAAACTAAAAGGACTTCACATATCTAAATTAAAAAAAGAATGAAATATGAGAAGTTAATTCCTCCAACAACAACAACAACAAAAAACTTCTCATTTCCAAAAGATTGCCTTAGGCTAATGGTTCTCAAAGTCTGGATCCTGGACCAGCGGCAGCATCACCTTAGTATTTGTTACAAATGCAAATTCTCAGGTCTTACTCCAACCTGCTAAATCAGAAACTCTGACAGTGGAGACCATCAATTTGAATTTGAAAGATTCCCCTGCAATTCTGATGCCTAGTAAAGTTTAAGAACAACTACCATTGACTATGGAACATAAAGTAACCAAGATAAAATAGGTCAAGTTATGAACTATGAAGTTGTAGCTAGTTGTTCTGTAAGTCAACCACTTGTTACATCCTTGGCATAGACTAATGTGTAGTTATTCCTGTTGCCTTTTCTGTTGGTCCTGCTTTCTTTTTTCGTGACCCCTCTAGCTGAAGGTGCAGAGAGTCAAAGAGAGCAGCTGCCAGCATATCTCACATGAATTGCTTCAATTTGGGGAACTTTTACATTTTCTTTAAAAATTGCCCTATCCCTTGGGTTATTAAACAGACTCCACTACTGATCTGCTTACCCTGTATTATCCCCTTTTAATTGATTCTCCACATTTTAGTCAGCATTTTCTTTCTAAAGTACATACTTGGTCATGTCCAAACTCTTAAAAATGTCTTGCAAGTCTCCTTTAAGCTCCTGTTTCACCTATCCACTATTTCTCTCCCCAAACTCTTTCTACACCAGCAATTCTCAACTTTTTTCATCTCGTGGCACACATAAAACACTTACTAAAATTCTGTAGCACACCAAAAAGATATTATATTTTTTGCCAAACTGACAAAAATAGATATAATTTTTATTCATTTACACTGGACAGCTATTATTATGTTGACTGTTGTCATTTTTTAATTTGACAATCTAAGGGAAAAGAACTAAGTGCCCCTGACTAAATAGTCAGCTACTGAATGTTTCAAAAATTCTTGCAGCACACCAGTTGAAAATCCCTGTTTTATGTTGTAGCCATACTAAGTGTTTAGTTTAGTATGTTAGTTTTAATCTGGTGTGTTTCTCTCTCCTCCTGTCAGGAAAACACATATTATTTTCTCTACTTGGAACACTATTCTCTGACAGATGGTCACCTCACTGTCACTCATTCATCCAAGTCTGTGACATGATTTCTTTAAAGAAAACTTACCTGATTATTCAAGCTTGAAATAACACTCTCTGAAGTACATTAGAATCTCCCTTTTGACACTTTGTTATAGCTTGCTTACTTACCTGAAATTTCCAGTGGACTGGAAAATTAAAGATATTGTTTATATATTTGTTGTTAATTTTTCATTCATAGATCTAGCCTATACATAATGTTTACGATGAACTTTTTTGAGAAAAAGAATGGCTAAATTGAAAACAACCTAAAGACAGAAAATACAAATAGCAAATTAAAAGTAAATAAATGGTGAACCAAATGAAAAAAATAATAAGGTAGTATAGACTTAGGAATGAAAGTTGTACAGTAAACATGCTGTGATAGACATAGGTCCCAGGTGGTGAATCTCCCAGGTAAATGTGAACTCTCACACCATCCTGACACTCTAATCCATTTCTTTCTGTCTTGAGTGAAGTAACTGTCTTCTGGCAAAACATATCAAGGATGACATTATCTTGTTAAAGGAAGTCCATATCACTTAATGGGTTTTCCATACTGTGTTCCTCAGGCACTAGATTCACATGATTTCAACAGATATTTCATATAAAAGTAATTTATGGTCAAGTAAGTTTGGAATATACTAAGACTAAAATAAGTTAAGCAGCTTTCTCCAGTGGAGAATTTAGAATTTTTATTATGCTAACCTAATTTATAAATCTCCAAAATTAAAAAAAAAAAATAGCCAGCATTTCTTTGGAAATTTTTTTAGAGACACCTTGCAAAATTAATTGTTAGTTTATCAAAACACTTTAAGAAACATTTATTTAAAAGTACCAGTAAATGTTTTACTCCAAGAAAGCAAAAGGAAAAGAAGAAAAGGTTTTGCAGAGAGAGCTCCTCCATCTCTGAGGAAACAAATTAAACAGAGTTATTTCTGAAATATTGAAACTGTGAGATGAAAAAAGAAAAAGAAAATTTGTATATAAAAAGTGACTGTCTTCAAGAGTATTTATAAGGATTCATTAAATGCATACAATATGTAACATGGTGAATAAAAGATATTGATTGTTCTATAATTACTCATGTTTGTTGAACTGTATTGCATAGATGTTCTGAATTGTAGACTGCAAATGAAGAACAATTCAGAGAAAGAGTATACCAGTGTTGGCTGACAGAGACAAAGAAAACAAAAATACAGGAGGGACCTGAATGGACCCTGAGGGAAAATAATATGGACCTTTTTGGAGTCTTAGCACTTGGGGTTCAGATTACACTGAACAGTGGAATAAGGCACCATTCACCTCCACAGTTAGGCTTTTGGTGCCAGGGGTGGACTTAGTGTCGCTTCTACTCTTTGTACACATTTGTATTTAGAACTCTCCTAGGAGAAAAGACACCGACACCTTGATCACTGAGGCTTAACACACAAAAGCCTATCTGATTGACCAGAGTGGAGGAGAGTGGAGTTTGCTGTTCTCAAGCTTGAGTTCCTCCAAAATAAACTCAACAAGGGAAGCTGGACTAGTGAACAACACTTAATGCCAAGATCTGACTTATCTGAGGAAAGTGACATTAGACACACTGCACTTAATTCCAGAACTTCTTTAAGCAGACATGCTGGTACTGAGGGAACATTTAGAAACTGACAGTTTGACAGGTTTATACTGTAAGAAAAAAACTATTAAAGAGCTCTTGTACATGGGGCCATGGAAATCTTTTGCACAGGACCCCTAACTGGACTTATTTTAGAGGGCTCTGGTGGACACTCTTTGTGTGTGTGCATGTGTGTGTGAAAATGTTTTCATGCATCATCACTACTCCTTCTATTGAGAAATGATTCTCTTCCATTCAGTGTGGTTCTGAGGGGGTCTGTCAATCACATAGCTTCACCATTGCCATGGCCCACAGGGCTGTGCCCCAGATCTGCCCTAGCTCATCAGGATAACCTATCTCCCTAATCAATGAGTGTGATAGTCCAAGGCATGGACATGCAACCCAAGCAGGACCTATCTGAGTCCTTCATGAGATTAGACACTGGAAAAGAGAGAGACTCTCTTTCTTTTGATTCACAAACTTTGGAGATATTTATATGAGGCTGAAAACCATCATCTTTCCTACCATTTGGAAAAGCTTGAATAAGAACGAAGTTATCACATAGAGGGAAGCAAAGTCCAGAGACAAAGAAACTGAGCCAGACAACTTTGTTAGAGGCCTTGGATCAAAATTTGCTCCAAGTCTTCATCATACTTAGATTTTACAGTTATATGAGTCAATATTTTATTTATTGACTTACCTTGTTTACTTACTAACCTCAGCAGCCTCAATTTGTGTTTGGTTTCTTTTAGAGTCTTTACTAATGAATAGACAATCCTTATTTCACAGAAGGAGAGAGGAATGATGAGGCCAGTGGCAGAAGTTTTCATCAGGATCTTGGGGTGTCAATCTTGGTGACTGACATTTAGATGAGCTGAAGACTTGAAGAGTTGCCAGTGTTTCCAGCAAAATTAGCAGTAACATGTCATGTCCAGGTGCACAACTGGGAAGAACAGCAACAAGTCACAGGCAATGCCGCAAGGGCCACAGTGAGCTGATGGAAGAAAAGGGTTTGGAAATGGGGTGTGACCTCTAGGAGCTTTATTTGAGGTTTTGCTTCCTTGATGTGGCAGACCCTTCTGCGTGGCGTGGGCTCAGCTCCCACTCGGAGATGCACAGGATCCACACCCACAGATAGGTTCTCTCGTGGGTAATCAGATTTGCAATATACCTAGGCTGCTTTGAGTCTTGCTTTTTGCTGAAAACTCCCTCACCCTGCACTTGTTAAACCTTGCAGGGATCAGTGCCTTTTCATTTGCTAATATCCTTCTTCTGTGATGTGATTAGGGGCATTGGCTCCTTTGTTGCAACCAGGCATAGTGAGTGAGGACCATCTTGTAATGTGGGGAGATATAGAATAAAGGCCTGTCATGGTGGAGGCCGTGGCTTTTGCTCCCCTTGAGAGAAAAGTCATGTTGTCGTCCTTTTTCCTCCACCGGACTGGGTAGTCCATGTGTATGTTTTATTTCATCCATAATGACGCGGACACGGCTAGCCAGTGCCCACATCACCATGGAGCCTGACAAATATTTTATAATTCACCACAAGCAAATGTTGGAAATTTCTAGAAAAGGGAAGTCCTTACAAAACCTGGAACTTCTCCTAGCAAGGTTGGTATAGACTTGTAGCTATCGTGGTTTAAGGTACAGTTTTAAGTACAACCTCAGACTACTTATGTTGAGAAAGGAGTGAGGAGAGGTCATTCCAGAGAAAGAGAAATAGTGATAATGAAAGCTTCATGTATCGGTAAGGCTTTGAGAACACCGGACTGATAAGACAAGGTGAAATTTTGGAAGGGATTGTGAGAAATAAGGCTGGGTACTAATGAGAAGACTGAGTCAGAATACAGCTTGTCGAAGAAATTTAAATTAGATTTAGCATGAAATAAGAGGTACGTGGAGGGTTTTTATGTCACCAAAATATGAATTTGGTATCATTGTTTAACGTGTTTGCAATATAAATACAATTACAGTTCTTATATTCCAGTTAGTTGTTAGAGATTTCAAGTTTCCTTACACAACATAAGGCCATCAATTTCCCTTTTTAAGATTTTCTCCTATGCTCTAGCCCCAGTGCCACACTGAATTGTCCCAGGACCAACACAAGGCAAATAGCTCTGCTGCCAAACACCAGACAGGGAGAAGAGGGGCCTGTAAAGTCAGATTAACCAACGTCCTCCACTGGTTTGGTCAGGGCACCTCACGCAGTCAGAGGATGTCTCTCCCCTCCTGCTTGGGTGTGCTTGCTAGTCCAGGTACCTGCACAGGGTGGAGTAGTGACTACCTTTCAGCTTCAAGGATAGAGATGGTAGGTAAATATTTATTTTCTCAGACATTACTTCCTAAACGAGGACAGTATAGCGCAGGGGCTGGGTCTGAATTCCTGCTGACTCACAAGGACATGAGAGCACAGAGATGTTCTTTGAGGGTAAACTCAAAATTCCACAAGCTCTGCCTCCCAGCAGCTGATCATGGAGTAAATTTTGCTGCCCTGCTGTGCACTGGCCACAAGTGTAACAAAACCAAGTGTTCTTGAGGACATGGATAAACTGCAAGCCTCATAAAATGCTGGTAGGAGTACAAATGGTTACACCTGTCCTTTAAACTATTTCATATCAAGAACTGAATATGCTTGTATTCAATAATTTTACTCCCTAAGTACATGCTCAAGATGAGTATATGAATGCAGTATTGGCAGAAAAAGGGGAAAATGATTGAAATGTTCAGCAATGGAGAGTGACTACATAAATTATGATATGTCATACAATGAATTAAAATTCAGCAGTGAAAATAATAAATAAGAGCTAAACATGTCAACATGAATAAATCTTACAATGCTGAATAACAACAAAAGTCATAGAAAAATGCATGCTGTTTGAAACCATATATTATTTCGAAAATATTTAAAAACCTAAAAATATATAGCTAAAGGGTATGTACACGTATGATGAATTCACAAAGGATCCTTGTTAACTCTAGAGGAGGGGTGAGCTGTTTGATCAGAGACAGACTTGTGGGTGGAGCTCAAATGATATTGTTATATCAAAGATATATATTACAGAGAACATGTGTTTTCTTCTTCTTTAAATCATACGTTATATGTTTTGTGCATGCCCATCTACATACACACATATACATTTTCATAATTAAATTATTTTAAAGAATTCTATAAGTGGGCTCTGTAGTTTTACAAGTACAAGTACAGTCAGTAGATCTTCAGGACTCTTTCTTGACTATTTGCAATATGCTAGGGAGGTGAAGAATCACTTGCATAACATCCTCAGGGGATTACTGAGAGGGGAAAGACCAAAATACAAACTCCTCCCTAGGTGGTCTCTATAAACAACCAGAGACAACTGTGACCATGTCATTACACACTGGGACAGATTTTTTAGTAAAAGTCTTCCAGTAGATAGATGGCCGCCCATCAGTTCTTCCAGCAGTTTGACCTCCACGTCTATCCTCTGCAGATGACCATAGCTCCAGAGCACAGCCTCTTGTTCACCCATCTCTCAGCACATATTGAACATTTCCACACTTCCAAATTTTCTCCTCTCTTCCTCTCTTCACCTACTTCTCTCTCTCCCTTAACTTTGTTCTCTACTTGCCAAATTCTTAAAGCTCAAAGTAATAGAGAAGAGATGCATTGAAAAAAAGAAAAAGAGAGGGAAGGAGGGAAGTACTTGATGAAACCTGTTCTAAATATACTCACTGCGTCCTTACAGATGTTTAAGGGGATGGAGCCTCTCAGCAAATAGGTATAGCAAGTGTAAAAAAATGTGCTTTGTTTTGTTTCATAGCAGAACTTAAAGTATTTAAAACTCTAAGAAAAGTCTCTAGTATGCTGTTAATTTCCAGATTTGTTGGAAAAAATATTTCTACTTCCAAATGCCTATCTGATAATACTGTGATCAGTGGAAAAATTGTATGGGGAATATTGAGTTTCAATTATGACCATGAGTGTTCTCATATTAAAAGGAGAAAGAGGGTAAATATTGTTTTTTTCAATATTAAATACTGCTAATAAAATATTTTATTGAATCTTCCTGCTTTCTACAATAGATTTTTGACTGATATAACATCCGCTGTGGTAAATATTGCAGTTTAATGGATGCTCTCACAACATAATCACATTTAAAAAATTCTTACATTGTGCTTTCTCCCCAGTACTGAATGAGTGTCCACTATATATCTGATATTATCTCAGTGTTAGGGACCCAATAGTGAACAATATACTGAACAATATACATAATTGCTGATCTCCTAGACCTTATATGTAAGAAAAAATAATTAGATAGTAATCACATCTCTATTAAATGTGACTAACATAAAAGTAAAATAATGTACAAAATTGTAAGGCAATTTTAATGTGATTTTAAGCCCCAAGTTATTTTTTCCAAATTATTACAATTTGTCATGGGGAATGCAAAATGTAATGCAATTAGTAAAAATAAGGATGAAAAAATATTGTAATCAAATCCCATAAGGAAATGAAAATCTGGCAGAATAAAAATTGTTAACATAAAGAAAATATTTATAATAAGAAGAATAGAAAAAATTATTCAGAAGTGAATCATTAAGATTTAATTAGGATGGCAGTGGAATGGGTGGAAGCTATACTACCTCCTTCCACCCAGGAAATGAAATCACAACTAAATTTTAGAACAATCCATCAAAGATGAAATAAATAATGGAAGACCAGAACAGGAGTCTTGCAGCTAAGGATTTATAGAAGCCACATCAAAACTAGTAGGAAGGGTGTTACAGAAGTGACATGCAGACTAGTAGGAAGGGCAGAAAACTGCAGGAGGGCTGGCCCTGTGCCGCATGGATGAGTACATAGAGGGAGAGCATAGCAGCAGAAGTCCCCACTGAGAAAAGTGGGATCTCAACCCTGAGCCAGGCTCCCCAGTGCAACAACAGAGTTGAGAGGAGGTGCTCACATCTGGTGAACACCTGGTGGTAGAGATCAGTGGGAATTCTGTCCACAAAGGAAGGCAGGTGGAAACTGCTAGAGACTCCATATCACACTATCCTACAAAGCCATAATAATCAAAATGACATGGCACTGGCATAAAAACAGACATATAGATCAGTGGACCAAAATATGAACACAGAAATAAACCCAATTAATATTTGACAAAGGAGATAAGAACATACATGCAAAAACATGAATTTGACCATCTCCTTATAGTTTATACCAGAATAAACACAGAATGGATAAAAGAATTAAATGTAAATCACAAAACCATAAAAATCCTAGAGGAAAACATAGGCATTAAATTCTCAGACTTTTCTCGTAACAATGTTTTTTCTGCTATATCTTCTCAGGCAAGAGAAACAAAAGAGAAAGTAAACAAGCCCTGGCTGGTGTAGCTCAGTGGATTGAGCACGGGCCTGCGAACCAGAAGATCGTGGTTCGATTCCCAGTCAGGGCACATGCCTGGGTTGCAGGCCAGTTCCCAAGCAGGGGACACACAAGAGGCAACCGTACATTGATATTTCTCTCCCTCTCCTACCCTTCCCCTCTAAAGATAAATAAATAAATAAATAAATAAATAAATAAAAGAGAAAGTAAACAAATGGGATTACACCAAACTAAAATGTTTTTGCACAGCAAAGGAAACCACCAAAAAAAAAAAAAAAGCAAAAAGACAACCTACTAAAGGGAAGAACATATTTGCCAGTGATACATTAGATAAGGGGTTAATATCCAAAATTCATTCTTTTAAAGATTTTATTTATTTATTTTTAGAGAGAGGGGAAGGGAAGGAGAAAGAGAGGGAGAGAAACATCAGTGTGTGGTTACCTCTTGTGTGCCCCCTACTGGGGACCTGGCCTGCAACCCAGGCATGTACCCTGACTGTGAATTGAACCAGCAACACTTTGATTCACAGGCCAGCACTCAATCCAATGAGCTACACCAGTCAGGCTAATCTCCAAAATTTACAAAGGACCCTTACTACTCAACATCAAAAAACCCCAAACAATCCAATTCAAAAATGGGTGGAGGACCTAAATAAATACTTCTCCACAGAGGACATACACAATAGACATATGAAAAGATACTCAATAGTCAAGCCATGGAAGCAATTTAAATGCCCACCATAGATGGGGGGATACAAAGTGGAACATTAGAGATCTATCTGGGAAACATCCAGCCATTGTTAATATAACAGGAAGAGATCGTGCAACATCAATGTAACCTGGCAGCCAAGGAGAGTGGACTGGAATGCACATGTTTGAACAATGACAACTTCACTATACTAGTCAGTGGAGATGTAAATGCCACTGAGTGAGCACGTGTACTGTGTGACCATCACATTCAAAATGAACAAGTAATGAATCTGCACCAAATTTTGTCTTAAGTTTGAAGATTCCTCCAAGGACACTATTCAGATGATTCAGAAGGCTTTAGGGATGTTGCAATGAATGCAGCACAAGTAAAAGTGTGGCACAAATGCTTCAAAGGTGGTCAAAAATCCGTCAAAAGTGATCCATGTTCTGGAAGGCCTGCAACAAGCAGAACACCTGAGAATGTTGAACATGTACACGCTGCAATGAACAAAGATCAACAACTGACAGTGGGAGAACTAGAAGATAGTCTGAGGATTCCAAAAACTACTCTGTCCAAGGTTTTGACACAGAATCTTGGCATGAAACGTGTCATGGCAAAATTCATTCCTCGGCTTCTGCTACCAGAGCAGAAGAAATATCAGGCTGCAGTTGCTAATGACTTGATTCAAACCGCTACCAATGAACCAGATTTGGTACCCTGTGACTTCTTGACTTTTGGCTTTTCCCAAAGCTAAAATTGCCTTTGAAAGGGAAGAGATTTCAGACCATCAATGAGATTCAGGAAAATACGACAGGACAGCATATGGTGATTCCAACAAAGGATTTTAGAGAGTGTTTTGAACAGTGGAAGAGATGCTGGGAGAACTGTGTGAGGTCCCAAGTTGCCTACTTTGAAGGGACTGAGGCATCATTGTCCTATGTAATATGTTTCTTGTGTCTTGTATCTTCTTCAGTAAATGTCTACTTTCCATAGTACATGCTGGATACTTTCTGAACAGATCTCATAAATACAATGGAATATTATTCAGCCACAAAAATGAATGATATCTGACTACTTGTGACAATATGGATGGACATAAATGTTATTATGCTCAGTGAAATAAATCAGAGAAAGACAAATACACATGATTTAGCTTATATGTGGATTATAAAGAACAAAAAAAATGAACAAAGAAAACTGAAAGAGACTCATGGATACAGAGAGAGAGCTGGAAATTTCCAGAGAGGAAGGAGAATGAGGAATTGCAAAGAAGTGTTGGGACTAAGAAGCATATATTGGCAGCTACAAAACAGTCATGGGGAAGTAAGGAAAGCATATGAATATAGTTAATAATATTGTGATAATTATGTATGGTACCAGTTGGGGCACTAGAAATATCAAAGGGAACACTACATAAAGTATATGATTGTCTAACCACTTAGCTGTACACTTGAAACCAAACAAAATAAAAAAATTGAAAATGGGAAGGACAAAATTGGCCAACACTGAGAAGAAAGATGATTCGGTCTTCAAGACAGGCATGTCAGATCAAGGTATGAATTTTAGACAGGAAGAGCTTCACTTGCGAAAAGAGAACCTGGTAATATATAGTGTACTTTCAATGTCAGAAAAAAAGTGAGGCATTATGTTTCAACTTCAAAAAAGAAGTAAATAATTAGGAGAGGTACTTGAGAAAGTCAGTAAGCACTCAAATATATTTTTAGAAATAAGTCTCTAAAAATCATTCCATAAAAAACAAATATGGAGGCAGTCATACTCTGTAGATTTTTTTTAAAACTATTATACCAGAAGACTCAATTTGCTTTACTCTTTATTCAACAAATTAGAACACATTGAAATGTAATCTAAATTATATTAAACATAGTGTATACATATTTAGAATTTTAAACTTCATCTGTCAAAAAACATCTAGTCAAGCTTGTTTATCATTATTTATTATGGATTCTTCTCTCTATTTTAAAGGGATTTACTTTAAACATCTTTTCCATTGTCAATTATTTTTAGATAATAAAGATTTCTTACACCGGTATTTTCCGGTATTAAATGTACATCTGAAAGTTTAGTTCCATTTTCTCAGTAAAAGAGGTCCTAATTCTGGTTTCAAAATTGTAGTTACCTGAATTAGCCATGTGCCTGAGACTATTAAAATATTGAATCTTTAGTAGAGTGGTATTTGTCTCCAAGTGCTATGATCTTAGCACATGAGCAATAAAAACAAGTCTCTGTGGCAGGCCGAATAATGGTTCCCCAAAGATGTCTATATTCTAATCCCTGGAACCAGTGGATATCAATACATGGTAAAAGGAACTGTGCAGATATGCTTAAATTCACAATCTTAAAATGGGAGAGAATATCCTGGATTATCTAGGTGGGCCCAATCCTCAGAAGGGTTCTTATAAGAGGGTGGTAGGAGGGTCAGAACGTTTATAGAAAACATAAGGGTAGACTTCTGGTCAAGACGGTGATATAAGCAGACATGGCTCACCTCTTCCCACAACCACATCAAAATTAAAACTAAAATATAGAACAGCTGTCATTCAGAAAAATCAGAAATTGAGCTGAACAGAGTTGGAGGAAAGTCTGATAACTATGGAATTAAAGAAACCACATCCATCTAGGCTGGTAGGAGGGGCACAGATGCAGAATGGGCTTGTCCCACACCCACATGTGATGGATAAAAATTCAGGAGGCATATCTCAGGAGCAAGGAGTCCCAGTCCTACACCATTACCCCCAGCCCAGGGTTTCAGCACCAGGAAGTTAAGTCCCCACAACTTCTGGCTTCAAAACCCAGCAGGGATTGAGTCTGTGGAAGAAACTGCTGGAGCCCCACACAGTTTCTCTTCAAGAACCCACACATGGACTCACCTATTCAGACTCACTCCCTCTGAGCTCCAGTACCAGGGTAGCATCTCGAAAGGCACCGGTGGTACTGAGAGAGAAAGTGAAGTGTCTGGCATCAAGGAGAGCAGAGGCCATTGTCCCTTTTCTAAACCCTCCCCCAACAGAGCAAGTAAGCTAATGTCGTATCTGAGGTTCCATCAACCTGGCTAACACTGTTTGAACCTGCCTTAGAGATCCTCAGAGACTCTGCCACACCCAAGTTACAGGCCCACCCAAGTTGCTTTCCCCTTGTGAATGCCTTGTCTTGGCTTGTGCTTCAAAGCTTCCTAAATTCTATCAAACAAGCAACAACTGGCTTCAGTGAGCTCCCGGCACCAGCAGCAGCCAGTCTAGATTCACAGCTCGAATTCACCTGGGAATCTACAAGCCTAGCACAAGTAGTAGTGTTCTCATATTGCTTTATAATTCAGGTGGGATGGCCCAGGCAAAACACAGCTGGGGGCTAATGTTGGCCTGCACCAACCAGGAAACTCTAGGGCCAGTGCACCCAGGGGATAGCTACAACCACATCAGAACACCATCACCCTGCCCCTGCACAGCTAATCCTCCATGGGAGGTAGATGTTGGTGGTCAGTGGTCACAGCCAGTCCATGCAGCTGACTGGCCTGGGTAAATCCCTCCCACTGATCTGCCAATAGCGACCAAGACTCAACTACAAGAGGAGGGTGTACTCAGCCCATACAAAGGGCCCACCTCAAGTACCCAGCTTGGGTGATAGGGGCTACTGTGCCACTGGACCCTGTAGGATATCTACTACATTAGGGCACCCTACCAAGACACAGAGTCAAAGCAGCTCTACCAATACATAGAAAGAAACACAGGGAGGCTGATAAAATGAGGAGACAAAGAAACATGGCCCAAGTGAAAAAAAAGATCAAAACTCTAGAAAAATAGCTCAATGAAATGGAGACATGCAATCTTTCAGATTCGGAGTTCAAAACACTGGTTAAAAGGATGTTCAAGGAACTTAGTGAGGACCTCATAAAACAGCATAAAAATGATCTAGTCCGAAACAAAAGATACATTAACTGAAATACAGAACAACTTTCTGTATTTCACAACAGTGGAGTGGATGAAGCTTGTGAGAATCAAATCAATGATTTGGAACATCAGGAACCAAAAAAACAACCAATTGGAACAACAAAAAGAAAAAAGAATACAAAAAAAATGAGGATAGTGCAAGCAGCCTCTAGGATAATTTCAACAAGGTTCAACATTGCAACATAGGGATTCATTTGCATCATAGGGGTGCCAGAAGTAGAAGAGAAAAGAGCAAGAAATTAGAAATCTATTTGAAAAAATAATGAAAGAAAACTTCCCTAATGTGGTGAAGGAAATAGACATATAAGTCCAGGAAGCACAGAGAGTCCCAAACAAGATGGATGTGAAGAGGCCCACCCCAAGACACATCATAATTAAAATGACAAAGGTTAAAGATAAAAAGAGAATCTTAAAAGCAGGAAGAGAAAAGCAGATAGTTACCTACAAAGGAGTTCCCAATCAGACTGTCAGCTGATTTCTCAAAAGAAACTTTGCAGGCAAAGGGATTGGTAAGAAATATTCAAAGTCATGAAAAACAGGGACCTACAGTCAAGATTGCTCTACCCAGTGGAACTATCATTTAGAATCAAAGGGCATATAAAGTGCTTCCCAGACAAGTAAAAACTAAAGAAGTTCATCATCACCAGTCCATTATTATATGAAATGTTAATGGGATATACTTAAGAAAAAGAATAAAATCAAAACTATGAACGGCAAAAAATACATATCTATCAACAAGTGATTCTTAAAAACAAACTAAGCAAACAAGAATAGAGACAGAATCATGGATATGGAGAACATTAAGATTAAGAAGTACAAACAGGTAGTTACAGAATAGCCATAGGGATGTAAAGTACAGTATAGGAAATGGAGTAGCCAAAGAACTTATACACATGACCTATGGATGTGAACAATTGTGGAAAGACTGCCTGGGGAGGTGGGGGATGCTGAGTGGAAGGTGACAAAGGGAGAAAAATTAGGACAACTGTAATAGCATAATCAGTAAAATGTAATTTAAAAAAAAGAAAATGTAAGGGTGAAAGCTGAGGTCAGAGAGAAAAGGTTTGGCTGCAGATTTTTGAAGACACAGGAAGGGGCCAGGAAGCAAGGATTTTAGGAGGCCTCCAGAAGCTAGAAAAGGCAAGGAAACATTCTACCCTAGAGTGTCAGATGACATGCAGTCCTGTGGACCCACTTTAGACTTCTGACCTCCAGAATTATAAGAGAATATACTTGTATTGCTATAGGTTACTAATTTTATAGTAATTTGCTACAGCAGCAAGAGGAATCCAATACAGTCTTATTTGGGTTTTTCTATTTTCTGCTCTGCTGGACACTGAGGAAAACTTGGCTTTTCCCTATCTAGTTCTCTTTCAGGAAAGCTTGGCAAGGAACAGAGAAATGACTTTACCTTTCTGACCATTCCTTTAATGGGTCTGTTCAAAAGTTTTCTTTTTCATGAGATCTTAAGTCCATGTCCTGGCCTCTCATATGAGGTTGTTTTTATTTACAGGGACCATAGATCAATTCTGAAGGTGCAGTTGGATGAAATTAATAATTAAGCCAGGAAATCAAAGGTAAACTGGATCTGTGCTCACACGGATGGTCACTCTGCTTACATTTCTTCTGCAGAACACACTTTTTTTTTCTTTTGAACTACAATAAAATATACTTACTTGTCTCTCTCCCATAAATCCTTCCTTCTGTCAGAAGAGAAATTTTCCTCTTTGTCTCTATTCTCCATAATATATTTGTCATCATCATTACCATCATCATCATCACCATCACACTCATGATTGTTATAATAGCTAAAATTTCCATCTTCCTATGTGTTGGGTACATCATGTATATTATGCGCAATAATTGATTTAATCCTCACAATGACTAGGAAAATAGTACTAATGGTATCATTTTATGGAGAAATTATTGTGGCATGGAGACCATCTGTTTCTCACGATAGCAGTTGGCAGGACTAGAATCCAGTTTTAGTCAATTCTCTGTCACTATGTCTCCTCAAATAGGGCTTTAACACAGAAGGTGTAAGTAGTCATTTAAAAAGTCACATGCTTATGCTCCTAATTCTGAATATTAATGGGAAGAAGCCTTTAGGAAATAAACAATAATCTCAATATAATGAGTTCTATTTAAACCTCTATGGCAAATTAAAAACAAACAAAAACAACTATCCACACAATATGTTGTCCCTTGTATTTTGAGACCTAAATTAAAATTATTATAATTGAATTGGAGAAATAAGAGTTATTGGTAGGAAATATGCATTTTTATTTTATTCCAGTTTTATTGAGAAACATATGATGGATATATAGCACTATAAGTTTCAGGTATACAGAATAATGATTTAGTTTACATGCATTCTAAGATGATTATTACAATAATTTAAGGTGTACAGTATAATGATTTAGTTTGCATACACTGTGAGATAATAACTACAATAAGTTTGGTTAACATCCATCATCTTATACTGAAACAAAAATAAAAACAAAAAGAAAATAATTTTCCTGAGATGAGAACTTTTAGTATCTACTCTCTTAACAGCAATCAAACATACCACACCACGGTGTAAACTGTAGCTATCATCTTGCATATTAGAACACCAGTATCTGTTTACCTTGTAACTGAAAGTTTGTACTTTTTGGCCACCTTCATCTAATTCCAGCCCCCAATCCCACCTGTAATAACCTCAAATTTGATCTCTTTTTCAATAGATTGGGTTTTTAATTTTTGTTTTGTGTTTAGATTTCACATATAAGTGATATCTTATAGTATTTGTCTTAATCTGTCTAACTTTTTTCACTTATCATAATAAACCTCAAGGTTCATCTATGTTGTTACAATTTTCAAATGTCAGGGTTTCCTTTTTATGACTAAATAATATTTCATTGTGTGTGAATGAGTATATATGTATATATGGACATACATATATACATATATATACACTTTCTTTATTCATTTATCAATGGGCACTAAGTTGCTTTAAGCTCTTGGGTGTTATAAATAATGTTGTTATGAACATGGGGGTGAAAATATCTCTTCCACATAGTGATTTCATTTTATTCAGTCATATTCCAGACTTGGAATTGCTAGATCATATGGTAGTTTCAGTGTTTGAGGAATTCCTAAACTCTTTTCCATAATGGCTATACCAATTTATAGTCACACCAACAGTTGACGTTTTCCTTTTCTCCACATTCTTACCAGGATTTAGCTTTTGTTTTTTGATGATAACTGTTCTAACCAGAATTAGGTGATACCTAATTGTGGATTTTTTTTTATTTTTTTGCATTTCCTTATGTTTAGTGATATTAAGCATCTAAAATATATCTGTTGGTCATTGTATTCAGGTTCTTTCCTCATTTCTGAAATTGAATTGTTTGTTATTTTTTTTGCTATTGAGTTGCATGAGATCTTTATATATTTTCAATATTAACTCTTTATCATAAACATGGTTTGAAAATATTTTACCATTCCCTAGACTGTCTTTTCACTTTGTCAATTGTTTCTTTTGCTGCAGAAGCTTTTTAGTTTGATGCAGTCCCATTTGTTTATATTTTTTTGTTTGTGCTTCAGATGCCATATCAAAGAAAGAATCACTGCAAAAGCCTATGTCAATGAATTTAGCATTCATACATTTTCTAAAGGTTTTATGGTTTGTGGTCTCACATTTAAGTCTTCAATCCATTTGAGTTAATTTTTGTGATTGGTGTAGGATAGGCAGTCTAGCTTCATTCTTTTACATGTGAATCTCTAGTTTTCACCAAATCATTTATTGAAGAGAATATCTCTTCTCTATTGAGTATTCTTGGCTCCTTAAGTCAAGTATTACTTGACCATATGTATATGGGTTTATTTTTGAGTTCTTTATTCTATTCTATTGATCTATGCATCTGTTTTAATGCCAATACATTACTGTTTGACTGCTATATATTTGTAATATAGTGTGATGCTTCCAGCTTTATTCTTTCTCAAGTTTGCTTTGGCTACTTGAGGTATTTTGTGGTTTCATATAAATCTTAGAATTGTTTTTTCTACTTTTAATTAAAAAATGCCTTTAGAATCTTGGTAGGAACTGCACTGAATCTATAGATGTCTTTGAGTAGTATGGACATTTTAACAATATTAATTCTTTTGATTCATGAATATGCGATTCCTTTTTTATTTATTTCTGTCGTCTTAGGTTTCTTTCATCAATGTCTAATAGTTTTATGGTAGAGATTGTTAAACTCTTGAGTTAAATTTATTCCTAAGTATTTTTTTGTTTTAATGCTTTGAAAATGGGATTTTTTATTCAGATCATTTGTTATTAGTGTAGGAAAATGCTCTTTAATTTTGTATGTTAACTTTTTATCCTGCAACTTTAGTGAATATATTGATCAGAGCTAATAGTTTTCTAGTTAAGTCTCAGATGTTCCTTTTATAAAATCATGTCACCTGCAAATAGAGACATTTTTTTAAAATTCAGAAGCCTTTTTTTTTCATGCCTAATTGCTCTGGCAAGGACGTTTATTACTGAGTTGAATAGGAGTTATAGGAGTGGGCACCCTTGTCTTGTTTCTGATCTTAAAAGAAAAGTGTTCAGTCTTTCAATATTGAGAGTGATGATAGATTTGGACTTGTCATATGGCTTTTATTATATTGAGACATATTCCTTTTATATCTAATTTATTAGAAGTCCTTATCATGAACAGATGTTGACTATTTTCAAATGCTTTTTCTGCATCTCCTAAAATGATTACAGTGATCCCTCACCTATCGCAGGAGTTACATTCCAGAGACCCCTGCAATAGGTGAAAATCCGCGAAGTAGCAGTGTTATATTTATTTTATCATTTATATATATTTAAGGCTTTATAAACCTTTCCCACACTTCTATAAACCTTTCCCACTCACTTATTCACCTTTCCCACACTCTTATAAACACTTTATATACTCTTAAACACTTTCTACACTCTTAAATTTATGTAATTTTAACAACATATAAAATTCTATGTGGGTACTCACCAGTGAAGTATACAGTTGTCCCTCGCTATATCACAGTTAACTTATTGCGGCTTCAGTATAAACCCATGATACAGTGAAGCCACAGTGAGTGAACTGAGATATAGCCAGGGATGACTGTATATGATTTTTTCTTGCATTACATTAATGTGATAGGTCACATTGATTTGCGTATGTTAAACCATCCTTATATTCCTGAGATAAATCCCACTTGATCATGGTAATTTGCTGCCAAATTCAATTTGTTCATACAGTTGACCCTTGAATATCATGAGTTTGAGCTGTGTGCATCCACTAATATTCAGATTGTCTAAATATGCACTTCAGTGGACCATCTCAACACACATTATTCAGGGTCAACCACATTTTCAATCTGAAGTTGTAATCCACATATTTGCAAAGCTGACTTAATTTATACATGTATTTTCAACTGGGCAAGTGGTTGGTTTCCCTAACCCCCAAGTTGTTCAAGGGCCAACTATATTTTAATAAGAATTTTGGTACTTGCATTCATCAGGGATATTGCCTTGTAGTTTTCTTATCTTACCCTTTTCTGGCTTTGGTATCAGGGTATTGGTGACCTCATAATATCATTCCCTCCTTTTCAAATTTTTTGGAAAAGTTTGGAAAAATTCATTTTTCTTTAAATGTTTAGTAAAATTCATGAGCAAAGCCATCAGGTCCTTGGCTTTCCTTCACTGGGGGATTTTTGATTACTGATTTAGTCTCTATATTAGTAATTGGTCTATTCAGATTTTCTATTTCTTCCTGATTAATTCTTGGGAGAAGGTATGTTTATAGGACCTTTTTTCACTTCTTCTAAAGTGTCCAGTTTCTTGATATATAATTGTTCATAGAAGCCTCTTATAATAATTAGTATTTCTGTGGTGTTTGTATAATGCTCCCTTTTTCATTTATAACTTTCTTGATTTTGGTTTTCTCCTGTTTTTCCTTAGTTAGCCTAACTGGGTTTGTCAATTGTATTTATCTTTTCAAAGAACCAACTATCATTGGGTTAATCTTTTCTATTGTTATCCTATTCTCTTTTCTTTCTTTCTTCCTGTCTTTCTTTCTTCCTTTCCTATTTTTCTTTCTTTGCTCTAAGCTTTATTATTTTCTTTATTTCTTTGTTCTTTTTCTATTCCTTTGTGGCATATTTTTGGGTTGTTTATATATGATCTCTCTTGTTTCTTAATGTGGGCATTTACTGTGATAAACTTCCCTCTTAGAACTGTTTTTATTGTGTCCCTTAAGTTTTGGTAAAATGTGTTTCCATTTTTGTCTGTCTCAAGACACATTTTCCCCTTTAATTTCTTCTTTGATCAATTATTTGTTCAGGAAATATTGTTTAATTTCATGTATTTGGATATTATTGTTTTCTTTCTGTTGTTGATTCCTACTTTCATACCATTGTAATCAGAGAAGATACTTGGTAATTATTTCAGTGTTCTGAATTTACGAAGACTTGTTATGTGGACTTACATATGGTCTGTCCTAGAATATGTTCACATGTGCTTGAGAAGAATGTGTACTCTGCTGCTGCCAGATAGGATGTTCTGTGTATATCTGTTAGGCCTACTAAGTCCACACTGTTGTTAAAATCCATTGTTTAAAATGGAAGCATATACCATGTTCATGGATCGGAAGAATTAATATTATCAAAATGTCCATATTACCCAAAGCAATTTACAGATTCAATGCAATACCTATTAAAGTTCCAATGGCATATTTCACAGACATAGAACAAACACTTCAAAAATTTATATGGAATCATAAACGACCCCGGATAGCGGCAGCAATTTTGAGAAAGAAGAGCAAAGTAGGAGGGATCACAATACCTGATACCAAACTGTATTACAAAGCCACTGTAATCAAAACAGCCTGGTACTGGCACAAGAACAGACACGTGGACCAGTGGAATAGAACAGAGAGCCCAGAAATAAACCCAAGTCTCTACAGTCAATTAATATTCGACAAAGGGGGCAGCAACATAAAATGGAGCAAAAATAGCCTCTTCAATAAGTGGTGCTGGGAGAACTGGACAGCTACATGCAAAAAAATGAAACTCGAGCACCAACTTACACCATACACAAAAATAAATTCAAGGTGGATAAAAGATTTAAATATAAGCCATGACACCATTAAAATTCTAGAGGATAATATAGGCAGGAAAATCTCAGATATTTCACGCAGCAATATTTTCACTGATACGTCCCCTAGAGCAAGGGACATAAAGGAAAGAATAAACAAATGGGATCTCATCAAAATAAAAAGCTTCTGCACAGCTAAAGAAAACAGTATTAAAATAAAAAGAGAACCAACTGTATGGGAAAACATATTTGGAAATGATACCTCAGACAAGGGATTAATCTCCAAAATATATAAAGAACTTACAAGACTCTACTCTAAGAAGACAAGCAACCCAATTAAAAAATGGGCAAAGGATTTGAACAGACACTTCTCCAAGGAGGACATACAGAGGATCCAGAGACACATGAAAAGATGCTCGATATCTCTAGCTATCAGAGAGATGCAAATTAAAACTACAATGAGATACCACTTGACACCAGTCAGAATGGCCTTCATAAACAAAGCAACAAACAGCAAGTGTTGGAGAGGTTGTGGAGAAAAGGGGACCCTAGTGCACTGTTGGTGGGATTGCAGATTGGTACAACCACTATGGAAAACAGTATGGAATTTTCTAAGAAAACTAAAAATGGACATACCTTTTGACCCAGCAATTCCACTGCTTGGATTATATCCTAAGAATCCTGAAACACCAATCCAAAAGAATCTATGCACCCCTATGTTCATAGCAGCACAATTTACAATAGCCAAGTGCTGGAAGCAACCTAGGTGCCCATCAGTAAATGAATGGATCAAAAAACTGTGGTACATTTACTACAATGGAATTCTATGCAGCAGAAAGAAAGAAGGAGCTCCTACCCTTTGCGACAGCATGGAAGGAATTGGAGAGTATCATGCTAAGCGAAATAAGCCAGGCAGTGAAAGACAAATACCATATGATCTCACCTTTAACAGGAAGCTAATCAACAAAACAAACAAACAAGCATAATATAAACAAAGACACTGAATTTGAGAACAGTCTGACAGTGTCCAGAGTGGGAGGGGAGGGAATTTCAGGGGAAAAGGGGAACAGTTTAGAGCAACAAGTATAAAGGACTCATGGACAAAAACTATGGGGGGTGGAAATGGGAGGAAGGTGGGGAGGGCTGGGGTGGTGGGCTGGAGTGGGGTAAAAGACAGAAAACTGTACAATATCAACAGTTAAAAAATACTGATTAAAAAAAATAAAATAAAATAAATTAAAAAAATGCTAATGTTTGGAAAAAGTATTCTGGGAAAATGAAGGACAATGAAAATTCTAAATATATGAAGCAAAATAAATAAAGTGTGAGTTTGGGAGAAAAAAACAAAAAAAACCAAAAAAAAACAAAAAAAATAAATAAAATCCATTGTTTATTGATTGTCTGGATGATCTATACATTGTTCAAAGTGGTGTATTAGATTTCCCAACTATTATTGTACTGCTGTTTATTCTCCTTTTAGCTCTGTTTGGTATTGTTTTATATATTTACTTGTTGCAACATTTGGTTCATAAATATTTACAATTATTATATCTTTTTGATGGACTGACCCCTTCATCATTATATAATAACCTTCTTTTTCATTTTTTTTTTACCATTTTTACTTTAAAGTCTATCTTATCTGATATAAGTTTAGCAACTTTGGCTTTTTTTATTTTGGTTATTATTTGCTTGAAATATTTTTCAATCTTTTCACTCTCTACCAATGTGTGTGTGCCTTTAAAGCTAAAGTGAGTCTCATTTAGGCAGCACATTGTTTGATGTTGTTTTTATCCATTCAGATATTGTCTTATGGTTGGAGAATGTAATCCATTTAAATAAGGACTTATTATTGCTTATTTCTTAATTGTTTCTTACTGTTTTGTAGATCTATTGCTTATTTCTCATCCTCCTGTCTTTTCTAATGTTTTCATATATTTTCATATCAGTATACTTTGACTACTTTTCATATTCTGTTTTATAATATGCTGGGGACCCTGTCCTGGGCGCCAGATGTGGGGGGGCTCCGCCCGCAGAGCCCCATCCCTCCATCACGGATGAAAGTAAAAACTACCAAGACATCTTGTGCTTGGGGAGGAAAGGGGTCAAACTCTCAGAGGAGAATGACCCAGAGCCCCTTCCTCACTAGGCTTTTATTGGGTTCCAATACACCGGAATACAAGTTTAACATGTCAAAGAAATCTGAGGGCTTAATCCGAGCCAGTGTTTATCAGGAAGGGGGGTTGCCAGACTTTGGGAGACATGCTCATTTCCTCCTGGGACACTTGTCACCTCAGGAAGAGCACTCTTAGCAAAGCAGGTTTCACAGGACTTTAGGAATTCTTTCTTATGCCAATCACCCAAGGAGCCGTTCTGGCCAGGACAGGGCTGCACCGCTCACCCCCACAGTTTCAGGCTTTAAGGCAATTAGGAAGCAGGAGACATCTCCCAGATGGAAATGAGGACTCGGGCTATGTCAGAATAGCCGGGGGGCGAGGGTCCATCACATCCTCTTTGCTGCAACCCCCCGAGTCCTTCCATGAGGCCTTCCAAGTGGTTGCGTCTGGCTTAGGTTGCCCCTCCCATGAGGAGTCTTACCCGTCATTGACTGCCAACCAAGCTATGGGGCCAGAGATGGGTAAGGCAGAAGCAGTGCTCCTGCCAGGGAGATAAGCTTTGTCTCCTTAATAGGTCACATCCTTGTGACAGAACAGACCCAGATGAAGTGGGTCCCTTGGGCTCTTACACAGCCCACCATGGGGTGAGGGTTACAACTCCTGAAACCAGGCTGAATGGTCCGCAACAATAATAACCATAGGTTTTTCTCTTATGGTTACCATGAAACTTAAATAAAATATCTTAAAATTATAACACCCTATTGTAAATTACCAACTTAACCTCTATAGTGTTTTTAAACTTTATACTTTTCCCTCCAGACTCTCAAATTGTAGGTTATTGCTGTTACAATTTATATATGTTATTATATTTTATGCAATAACAGATTATTGTAACTATGGTTATTTTTAATATATTTGTTTCTTAACTTTTATACTAGAGTTGTAAGTGAACTATCCACCACTACTACCATATTAGAAAATCTATGTTTGACTCCATGTTTGTTATTACCTGTGAGTTTACAGTACCTTCTTATGTTTTTATGACGTTAATTGGTGTCTTTTACTTACACTCAAACAGCTTCCTTTAGCATTTTCTGTTAGATACTTCTAGTGATGATAGCTCCCTCAGCTTTTGCTTGTTCAAGAAAGTCTCTATCCCTCCTTCTCTTTTGAAGAATGGCATTGCTAGATATAGAATTTTTAGTTGCAGTTTTTTTTTCTTGCAGTATTTTGAACATATTATTCTAGTCTCTTTTGGACTAAAAAGTTTCTTCCTAGAGATCTGCCTATATTCTCATGGGGGTTTCCTTATGAATAACTTCTCTCTTTTCTGCTTTCTTCTTCTTGACTTTTGACAACTTAATTATACTGTGCCTTTGTGTAACCCTATTTAGGTTCAACCTATTAGGGTCCTTTGGGCCTTGTGAATCTGGACGTCCTTTTCTTTCCCCAGATTTGGGATGTTATTTGTTAGCCATTATTGCTTTAATTATATTTTCTACCACTTTCTCTATCTCTTATTTTAAAATTCCCACACTATAGATATGTATTTTTTTAACTGTGTCCCACAAGTCCCATGGACTTTCTTCATGCTTTTTCATTATTTTTCCCTTTTGCTCCTCTAACTGGGTAATTTCCAATGTTCTGTCTTCGAGGTCACTGATTCTTTTTTCTACATATCAAGTCTGTTTTTGAAGTTCAAGTGAACAATTTGGTTCAGTCATTGTATTTTTCAACTCTAGGATTTCTCTTTGCTTGTGTGTGTGTTTGTCGGTTTGTTGATAGTTTGTATTTCTTTGTTAAACTTCTAATCTTATGCATATTTTCCTAATTTTGCTTAGTTTTGTGTTTTTGTAGTTTACTGAACTTCTTTAAGAGCATCATTCTGAATTCTCTGACAGCTCATAGATCTCTATTTCTTTAGTGAGAGTTATTGGAGCTTTATTAGTTAACTTTAGTGGTGGTATGTTTACCTGATTTTTTGTGATCCTTGATTTCTAACATTGATATCTGTGTATTTGAGTTAGCTGCCTTCTCTTCTAGACTTACAGGTTCACTTTGCTGGAGACAGTTCATCACTGAGCTCAGTTTGGTCTTCTGGATGTGTCTATTTGTAACATTCTTGGACAGGTAAGGCTTACCGTTAGGATTTACTTTGGGGAGAAACCATTGTCTGAGCGCTGAGATCAGTGGGAGGAGCGGGAAGTGGGTGCTACTAACGGAGAACTGTTGGATAGTACTGCCCTCTTTGTTACCTGCCCAACTGAGGCTGTAAGATATGTTCTACAGTTACCTAACTTGTCAGGTTTACCAGATGGTTGGGCCTGCATGCTACTCAGTAGTAGCTGGGCATATGAATCAGCTTCCCTACTGTGGAGGGATAGCAGAACAGGCTGAAGGGCTTAAATGGCTCATTGTTTGAACCCGAATCAAGCAAGACCGTGCACTGAACTCCCTGACCAGATGAGGTCACCAGTTTTTCTTTGCAAGTAGAGAAAGCCTGAACTGTGCTCTCTGTTCAAGTGCCACTGTAAGCAGGGATGGTAGATTAACTCTACAGCTTCCTGTGTGCTCTATTTAGGTTCCCTGGTCAGGAGGGCCCTAGGTTATATTCACCAATAGATGGTTCTACCAATTTATGGTTCTAAAACTAGTTTCCCTCCCTGGGCTAAGTGGGAGAACTAGCTCCAATCCCAGAAAGGCTCTTTGTGGTTTTGACTCAAGCTGACCCATACCCCAAGTTCCCCAGCTAAATGGGGCTCCTGGCTTTCCTCTGTGGACAAACAGCTTTGTTTGGCAGAACCTCTGCTTGAATGTTGCTGGGCTATACAGCTTTCCAGGAGTTTCAATTAGGCTTTCTGGTCAGGTAGGGCTGAGAGCTTCACTTAGCAATGGGCTGAGTTATGACTCAGTTGCCCTGTCTGGATGGGACCCCAGACTTCAGGTCTTTATTTGAAGGACCAGCAACAGACACATCCACACCCTGTCAAGTTCCATGATCAGATTGCACCACCATTCTGGCTCTGCAGATGAACAAAGCTGCCGGCTGGGACTTCTACCTTGGGCACAGGAAGTAGGACCTTGGTCTGCCAAGATCCAAATGCTAGTTGCTGCAAGCCCCTCCCCCTTCTCTATTACAATCAGATTCTAGTGGTCAAACCCTGTAGTTTCCCCACAATCTCCCTGGGGAAAAATTGGAATGGGAGCTTCCAAGAAGTGACCCACAATCTAAGGGAACAGAATGTCTACCCTGGATGTTTGTTTTTCACCAGAGGAACTGTATGCTCTTGGAAGACCTCAGCATGGTGCTGTGCTGGCCTGGGGGCAGGGCAGCACAGTCAGCTTGTAGCCTCTCCTCTTACCTTTCTAACCCAGTCCACCTTGGTCTCTGAGTGCAGTGGGTTGCTGCAGCATCATCCTATATTCTAGGACTTTCTCATTGATGCCTTTTCCATAAAGAGTTGTTGGTTGTTCTTCTTGTGAGGAAGAGCATAGATGGGTATGACCTATGTTTCCATCTTGGTGATATCAAGCCTGAACTTAAAAGCCTGAAAAAAAAAATTTGTTATTAGAGATTAACCACATTGTCTATAAGTGGAGCTAGGGGCTCTATTTTTCTTAAAAGGTTAAATGCTTGCCAACTGCTTTTTATAATAACTAAACAGAAAGGGCATTTTTTTGTGAAAGTTTTAAGAAAAGGAGAGATAACATTTAATTAGAGAATAGGGAACATTTATATACCTTGTTAGGTAAACTCTTTTGCCAAATCTGAGACAACTCATGCAGAAGGAGCCCTGGGCTGAGGCTGCCAGCTGAGCATGTGAAGTCTCCTGCTGCTCAGTAAGCAGAGTGACGATGGATTTTGATTATCAGCATACTTCTGCCAAGAGAAATCACAAGTCTAAAAGATAAAGTTGGAGTTTAAAAAAATAGGTAGCAAGATTGATGCTGCTTCTTCTTCATGGAAAAGTACTGCTCCAATGTCAGCCATGATGTAGGTAAGTAAAGTTAGCGCATTCTACTACTGATCTAGTGATATGAGAGTTACAAACAGGTAGAATCACAAGAATGAAGATAGGGCTGTATTAGTATAAGCATAATGATTTACTTTAATAAATTGGTCCATTCAAAATTAGATTATTTGATATAAAAATATGGATATAAATTTATATGGATCTTAATGCCTTTTTTGTATGTAATCATTTAATCGAATGATAAGTTGATATAAAACCTAATCTTATTCTTCATAATTGTCAGAGCATCTAATAATTTAGGCTCTTCCAAGCTTAAAAAGAAATTAGGCACATTTCCAAAACGTATCTTGATAATTTCATCTAATTACAAATGAAATTATCATCATAGTTCAATACACTCAATAGTTAACTTTTATTTGGTGCACATTGTGCCAAGTAGAACATTTTCATATTTCTCATGGAAAAATTTATATATGTATACTCTCATAAGAAGTATAGCAAAAATATGCACATGTATAATAAGCTTTCTCAGATGGTAATATTAAACTAATGAACTCAAATCCTGAGGGAAGTTTAAGACTGTAGGAAGCTTAAATTTTACAGATAAACATGTGATTTTATTAAACCTTAAAGAACAGATGTGATTATATTGTAGCCTTCTGTCTTTATCAAAAACCAGAAGATGAATCTAAGGCTTTGGAATATTTGGTATCCTGTCCTGACTTCAGTTCTGCAAAGTATAGAATTCCTGTCCTCCTCCACAGCTGCAGGGATCTGCTCTTTCTGAAAAGGGTTTGGAATCTTTTTTAATGCCTGACTGCTTGGTCAGTCCTGTGGGAGGTATGGAAAAAGAAAGGAATTTGTGTGGGGGAGTTGAAACATATTAGAAAACAAAATACAACACAATAACAACAGAAAAAAAAAACAACTAATGCGGTTTGGCTAGAGAACTCTTAAAGAGATGGGTTGGTAATTTTCTAGTGCCCTGATGAATCTACTCTTACTTCGTGTATTGGAACTAAAAGTAAAGATACAGCTAATTTAAAGCCCCAGTTTTAGAGAATTTATTTTTAAAAGTATATTGCCTTCTCTTATGACAGCTGACAGACTTGAAGTGAAAATGAAACAGCCCCATTTTCCCCACAGTAAAGACTAAGTGACATCAAACTGAAGCATAAGTATTTAGAACTCATTGGAGCAGTCTTCAAATACTAGCTTTTTATCCATGATATCTCCTCTCTAAAATTAAGTGCAAATAGAGTTGTAGAAGAAGAAAAAATTTGCTTTTCAAATAGAAATATAATGCAAGATGCTTGAGTATTTTATATATTCCAGCAGCCAAAATGTAAGAAGACACAGGTGAAATAAAAAAATATATATTTAGTTTAACCCAATAAATCCAAAATAGTAGTTTAATATGTGCATTCCTTTTTTCTATAAATCTTTGTATCTCTGTGTGCATTTTGCACTAGCAGCACGTCTCTATTTGGACTAGTGACATTTCAAGTATTCTATAGTCACACACAGGTAGTGGCTGCTGTGTTAGCACAGCTCTAGTTGGTAAGCCAGTGGATTAATACATACACGTGCTTCTTTACTGAAGGACTTTTCATAGCTGTTGCCATGCTGATATACACCAGGCATGCTTATTAACATCTGCTTAGGCAACACCATTTGGGACCTGCTGAGCTACACCACGTAGTACTCTTAGGTATAACTTCTTTAAGCCACCAGATTTTGAAAATGTAGCTAACAAATAATTTACAGCACTGGATTTTACTTTCATTTCTACCACTAGCTAGCTAGTAAATATTGTATCACATACTTAGCATTTCTTAATTTGTCTGCTCATCTGAAAAATGAAACTCTGATGCCTAAATGAGAGCCTTAGTAAAATACCATGAGAAGGCCTAGCACACAGTCGGTACTAAGGGAATGTATTTTGTATGCACTTTCTCTATATAGTTATGATATTAGAAGGGACACAGTATCTGAAATATATTTGAAACTATATGTGAGTTTATGGTCTTGAAAAAAATTCAGTAAAATTTTTCAGGGAACCAAGTGAGAACTATGTTGTTTTAAATGTGCACATAGGAGCAGGAGATCAGGGGGTGGGAGGGTCTCAGAAAGAAGAAAGGAGGAATGGGCACTTTATACAAGCTCTATGCTTTCCTCTCTGCCTGCAGTCAGAGAAACTAATTATTAGACTTTAGATGAGCTGTCCTTTTAAGAAAAAATACAGTTAAAATTAATTTGTAACCTACTACAATATGAAATTTAAGAATGCAATGAATTGTATACCTAAGCCTGAAAAAGTTCTATTTATTAGAGGTTAGTTGCCTTATGAAGTAGGTTGGTATGAGAAATTGTCCCTTATATTGACAAATACTTATGTTTGTTAAAAAAAAAGGAAAATATATGTTATACTACAATGGAGAGCTGCAAAATGAGTTCTGTATAAATAAGATACATTTTGCTTGGGAAGGGCCACATTTTACGGAATTGACAATTCAGAACTATTTTTTTTTCTTAAATGAGAACATATTTATTCATAGAAAAATAGAATTCTAAAGCTGAAAGGACCTCAGACATAAATCCTTCTTCCACTTTTATTTTTATTAAGATAAATTTGCATACATTATATTAGTTTCAGCTGTACAACATAAAGATTTGAGAATTGTATATATTAAAAAATGATTCCCAGGAAAAGTCTATTTAATATCAATCAGCATACATAGTTACAAAAAATTTTATTTATTCTCATGATGAGATCTATTAAGATTTACTCTCAGCAACTTTCAAATATGCTGTACAGTATTATTAACTATAGTCACCATGCAGTGAGTTACATTCCTAAGACATTTATTTTATAACTGGAAGTTTGTGCCTTTTGATTACTTTCACCCATTGTGCCCAGTCCCCATCCTCTGCCTCTGGAAACCGTATTTTGTTCTCTTTATGAGCTCATTATTTTGGTATTTTTTTTAAGAGTCCATATTCAAGTGAGATCATATGGTATTTGTCTTTTTCTGTCTAACTTACTTCATTTAGCAAAATACCCTCAAGGTCTGTGTTCTCGTAAATGGAGGGATTTCCTTCTTTTACGTGGTTGAATGATATTGTTATGAACTTATACATATACATATATCACATTTTCTTTTCCCATTCATCCATTGATGGACAGTTAGGTTACTTTCAAGTGTTGGTTGTGATACTGTAAATAATGCTGCAATGAACATGAGGGTATAAATGGTTTTCCACACAGTGTTCTGTTTCCTGCAGATACAATATTCACATACAATATTTGCAAGTGGAATTACTGGATCTCAAGGTAGTTCAATTTTAAATTTTTGGAGGAACTGCCACATTGTTTTTCATCGTAGCTGCACAAATTTACATTCTCACCAACAGTGCACTGAGTTTTCTTTTCTCCACATCCTCCCCAACACTCATTATTTGTCTTTTTTGATAATTGCCATTTTAACAGGTGTGAGGTGATAGCTCTTGTGGTTTTGATTTACATTTCCCTGATAATTAGTGAGGCTCAGCCCCTTTTCATGAACCTGTTGGCCGTTTATATGTCTTTGGAAAAATGACTATTCAGAGCCTCTGCCCATTTTTAAATCACATTGTGTGTGTGTGTTTTGCTGTTGTTTTTGATACTGAGTTGCATGAGTTTTTAAATATATTTTGGATATTAACCCCTTAGCAAATATATAGTTTGCAAATATTTTCTTCCATTGCATAGGTTATTTTTTTCATTTTGTTGATTGTTTCTTTTGTTGTGCATAAGCCTTTAAGTTTAATGTTGTCTTACTTCTTTATTTTTGCTTTTATTGCCTTTGTTTTTGGTGTTATTACAAAAAATTATCACAAAGACTGCTGTCAAGGAGCTTACCACCTACATTTTCTTTTAGGAGTTGTAAGGTTTCAAGTTTCATGTTTAAATTTTTTTAATACAATTTGAATTAATTTTTGTGTATCATGTAAGATAGTAATTCAGTTACATGCTTTTGCAAGTGGGTATTCAGTTTTTCCAATAGCACTTACTGCACAGACAGCCTTTTCCCCATTGTATATTCTTGGCTCATTTCTCATGAATTAATTGACCTTATATGCATTGGTTTATTTCTGGGTTCTTTATTCTCTTCCATTGATCTGTGTCTGTTTTCATGCTGATACCATACTGTTTTGATTGCTATAGTTTTGTAACACAATTTGAAATCAGGAAGCATGATGCCTCCAGTTTTGTTCTTCTTTCTTAAGATTTCTTTGGTTATTTAGGGTCTTTTGTGGTTTCATGCAAATTTTAAGATTGTTCTATTTCTGTGAAAAAATTTATTGGAATATTGATAAGACTTGTATTGAATCAGTAGAGTGCTTTCGGTCATATCCTTACCCAAGCATATGTTTACTGATTTTTTGACGGGGGGCGGGGGGGAGAGACATCAATGTGAAAGAGAAACATTGATCAGTTGCCTCCCATACACTCCTTGACTGGGAATGGAACCCACAACCTAGTTATATGGCCTGACCAGGATCAGACCTGTAACCTCTGGTATACGGGACAATGCTCTAATCAACTGAGTGAGCTGGCTAGGACATGGTTATTTTAACAATATTAATTTTTCCATTACATGAGTGTAAAATAGCTTTCCATTTATTTGTGTATTCTTCAATTTCTTTCATTAACGTCTTAGAATTTTCATTGTACAGATCTTTCACCTCGGTTAAATTTCTTCCTCAGTATTACATTCTTTCCAACGCTATTGTAAGTTAATAGTATTGTTTTCTTAGTTTCTCAGATAGTTTGTGATTAATGATAGAAATGCAACAGATTTTTTAATATTGATTTTTATACTGCAAATTTACTGAATTTGCTTATTAGTTCTAATAGGCAATAGCATTTAAAATATAAAAATATATACTGTTCTGTGGTGCCACATGCTTAAGTCCCACTGGCTGCCAGAGCCAAGTGATTTAAAGGTGTTTCCTAGGGTTTGTAAACCCTACTAGGAACAGGTTTCCGGGAGGTAGTTGGAACTTGTTGTGAGGGAGAGGATGAGCACAAATATGGCATTCACCAGTCTCCCTTCCCACAGAATACCTCAGTCAGCCCCTGGATGTGTTTCAAATAAGGAATAGGCCCCTCAGGATGAAGTTCCAGGATAGGCAAAGAGGCCTTTTTTACAGAAAGATGGGTATGTTTCATTTGCTTTCTCTGTTGTATCTTGGAGGTATTGTTAATAGGAGAAACCTGGGTCTTCTTGCCAACAGAGTAAAGAATTACAGATCAGCAAGTCTATTAGTGTGTAAGCAGGGTTCATTAGTGTTATGTTCTCATAGAAGAACGTGGGCCTTGCTGAGGTGGGGGTGGAAGGCATAGTAAGGTGGTTCAGGGTATAGTAAGGGCAGCAAGAGCAGGGGTGGCAAGACCATCAGGTCCTTTGCTCTGAGGATTTATATAGTTGGCAGGATAGGGGTGAAGAAGTTACATATTGATTGATGGGTAAAGGTGGTACCAGCTTTCCTGGGGTGGGAGGATACAACTACCCAAACTTAGGTATGTGTAGGGGTCTACTTGCTCAAATCCTTATCTTGCTCCAGACTCTATTTATTCATCTTGTTGTAAAACACATATGTGACAGGAGGTTGTTAATTAAAGTTGGGGCAGTTACCCAAAGTTATTTATGGGCTCTTCCTGTAAGCATCAGGGAAATCATAAAACAGATAGTGACCAGAGGCATGTAATTAACCAAAGTTGTTTTATGGGCTTCTTTGGGCACAATGGACCTCCTCCTCTTCCTTCTTCCAGGCCTTGGTATGAATACAAAGCTTCAAAGGCTTTCTTTCCCACATAGTGAAAACAATGCATAGAATTTCAAGGACTTTCCTCCTCCTTGCCTTGGTTTACTATTCATCCTACCTCAGTGATAAAAGGCATTTCCTAACAACCAGGGCACTAGATGCTGGCCAGCAATAGCAGCACAGTCTCAGAGTTCTTATGCTGTCTCCTGCCTCAGTGGTAACCAGCCAAGAGCTGTCTCTCCCATTTGTTACAGTCCCCTATGAGCCCTGCTGGTCACAAGAGACAAATGATCAAACAGGTGTCCACTGGGTGGCAACCACAAAAACTGGGATAGCAGATGCTTACAGAAGCTTCCAGCCAGGAGGTACTGTGCCTTAAGAGTTCAGGAAATGGAGAGTGCAGAGGAAGAGCATGCCTTCCAAGATCTGAAGAGGATTACAATTACCCCTTAGATATGTGTTTAATTAGAAACCTGTCCCTAAGGATACAGCTATGAAGATGAGCTAATACGCCTCTTTCACTGAAAGATAGGGCACCTCAGTTTGTTCCTCTTGCTGTGCTCTGGGCAGCGTAGCAGGGCAAGAACTCTTTCTCTGTTTGTTACAGTTTGGTGGAAACCGTGACTATAAGTCCCACTGGCCACCACTGCCAGGTGTTCTACAGGCATGCACTTGGTGGCAAGCACAAAAATTAGGGCTCCAGACAATGTATAAGCTTCTTTCCTGGAGGTACTAGGCAGTCTGAGCAAGGCAGAGGCAGAGCACCCGCTGGCCTCCCTGCATTCATGGAGAGTACTTCATACGTGTGTTAAATTACATGTTTGTTCCTCACATCGATGCTTTAACATAAGCAAATAAGCTTCTTACACTGAAAGTCCAGGGACTTTTCATTCAGCTGCTTCTGCATTGGGCCCTGGAGTGAGTGAGTCAGTGCACTTGAGCCTTTTAAGAAGTGTTTCTCAGGTCACCGGTCTTGAGGGTCTCACAGAGGCAAACCTTGCTGGCTTTCAGTGCTAGATGTTTCAGGGGCTCATCTCTCAGATGAAAGTCTTAAAAGTCGAAGTGTCTGATGTGCGGTTCAAACCCTTTGTTCCTCAGGAGAAGTTCAAGGTTTTGAGTTCTCTCAGGATTATGGGTCACTAGGCTAGGGATGTGTTATGGTAAGATCCTGTCTCAGTTTCTCCTGCCCACCTCTATGTTGGTTTTTCCCTCATTCACTTAATGTGTACAAGGTACTTAGCTAGTTCTTTCTCCCCTTCAAAGGAAATTGTTCTATACGTAGCTGTAAATGGTATCCATGGGAGGAGCTGAGGTCAGCATCTTCCTACATTGCCATCTTGAACCGGAATCCAGTACTATTTTATTTAATAAAAAATTAAAGCTAAAGTTGTCTGGAAGTAACTTTGACTTCACTCCTTTTTGATTTTCAAAAGAAAAGGGTCACAGCTAAAATTACTTTTATAGAACAGAAAGAGTTCATTCTCCTGGCACTCACAGAGCCAAACACTAGACACTGAAAATTGCAGTGAGAACTATTGACTATTTTGTTATACATGGTGCCACCCAGGAGAATGGAAAGCTAGTGCTCCAAAGCCCGACCTCCCTGATGGACTGTAGGTTACAGATTATGAAGGCAAAGTCCCAGGACACTGTGAGTTAGGGTTTTGCTGGGAGCCAATTGGTGGGCGGTGAGATAAGGGTAATGATCGTTTCTTCAGGTCTTGAGGACAGTTTAGAAGTCAGTTCCAGGTCCCTCTCTGGTTTCATGGGAGAGTAGGCAGGGGGTTGTTTTTCCTTTGGGCTCGGGAGCTTAAACATAACTCAGGTTGAGATGTTATCCTTAGCCTGCCAGAGGTCCAGACCTTGGGACCTTTAGTCAGCTCCCAGCTACTGTCTCCTGCCACTTTGGGGGTTGATAATCAATTTTCCAGGAGAAAGGCTAAGTCTTTCTGAGGTGTAGAGACACAGAGAGAGATGATTTCTAGAGAAAGAATTTAAAAGTAAATTTAATCAAAATCATAAGGCCCCTCATTTTCATTAAAGTTTCCACAGAAAATAATTAAAATTCAAGAGTGCATAACAGAAAATTCTAGGTAATAGCCAATTTCACACTGGCTTATTTTTCAAAATTAGATTTATACTGCAATTGCACAGACATCTGTCAGTTTAGTAAAAATTAACTATTGTAGATCTAAATTAAATTCTTAAATCTTGGTAAGATAGAGTATACATATTTAGAGTTTGTGCAGGAATAAAAATAATTTTAAGAATGGTTTCATAAACACTGCAGTGGCAAAGGAATTTCTTCGTTTTTAGTTTCTTAGGCTCTCAAGAATCCTACCTCAGGTACTGCCTTTAGGTGAAGTGCCACCATGCAATTCAGAAGAAAGCAGCACTTTCTTTTACTAGAAGTGGCACTCTATCACCTGCTAAAATAGTGGCTGAAATCTGCCTTGGTTGCTCTTCTAAGCATGCTTGGCTCCTCACATTTTAAATCAATTAAAATGTACTCTGTTTAAAGAACAACTTTGCAATGGCAGTGTTCCCATTCACTCCGTTGATATGGAGACCCAGGAAGATGGCCAGTACATCCAAGAGGCTGGAAAGATTTGGACTTACAAACGGTGCCCGAGAAGATTTATCACATGATAGGACTGCCCCAGGCCAGGCCTCCTCAGCCCTGGTCTGCATGATTGCAGCAAATTCATACTTGTGCATATTTGGGTGTTTCTGGACTTTGATGAAATGTGTTTCATAACTGTGAAAGTAACTAAGAAAGTCAAAGTAAATAATAGCAATCACAACAGACACCAAAGCAAGCAGTCACTGGTTAAGAGAAAAATGCCCGGGAAATAGGCCAATGGAGTTGTGAAACATAAAACTCTTGATATAAAGGCATTTTTAAATAGAAAGATAGACTTTTAAAAAGAAACTGCAAAAGAAAATTTCCAAAACTAACTATAAAATGGTATAAATTTTCCATATTTTTGGTTATATTTAAATAACTGACAAGTGTCTTGATTAAATGATACCTTTTTTCTTCCTTCACATTTTCCTATATTAGTATAAATGCGAGACACTCAGAACATTTAACCGCAAGTTATGACAGATATTTTGTTTTTGAGGCATTCCATCTAAAACTCCTCTCAACAATTGTTTAAGGCTGCTTATGATTTAAAGGCACCCCAAAATTAAATAGTCTTCATCATCAAATAACAGTAGAAGTTATTGTTTACCACATGGCAGGCTCACTTCTAAGTGCTTGACATGCATTGTGAACTTATTAAATACTGACAAAAGCCATTAAGGTTAATGGTCTGGTTTTTTCCTAGTTTTTGAGAAATAAAAAAGGAGGCAGGGGAAGATTGAACAAGTTGCCTGGAGCTACTCGATTAATAAGAGATTAGAGTCAGAATTTGAACCCAGATTGGATGCAGAGCCTAAGCCACCACCACTACTTTATACCTCTGTCTGAAATAACACACTTGCAATGACGACGCAAACATCCGTAATATCAATAACAGTGGCCATTAAACTCATTTACACAAGGCACCATGGGTGGTTCTACACACAATAGATCATGTAAAACCGTTCATGATAGTTTGTCCCTTAAGTAGCTTCAAATCTAATGGGTGTTAAAGTAACATTAATAGCTTTGAGATAGAGCATAATAGGTATCATGTGTGTTTTTAAAGATTTTGCCTATTTTTATTTATTTATTATTTTTTTCTAATTGAGATATAATTGGCATATAACATTATGTTAGTTTTGGGTGTACAACATAATGATTCAGTGTTAGATATTTCGAAGTGATCACCACAGCAAACTAGTTAACACAGGTCACCATACATGATTACAAATGTTTTTCTCTGATGATGATAACTTTTAAAATCTACTCTCCCAGAGATCTTCAAACACGCAGTACAGTATTGTTGACTGTGGCCACTGTGCTGCACATGACATCCCTATGACTTGTTTTATAGCTGGATATTGTACCTTTTGACTACATTTACCTACTTTGCCCATCCCCCAACCCCACCCCAGCAACCACCAATCTGTTCTCAGTAGGATATTTTTTTTTAGATTTCACATATAAGTAGGATCATACTGTACTTAGTTTTCTGCCTTATTTCACTTAGAAAAATGCCCTTAAGATTTCCTTCTTTTTAGGCTAAATTACACACACACACACGTGTGTATAAATAATAAAATTATTTTTATTGTTTTTAAGCACCGTTGTCTCCAATTTCCCCCATCCCCTAACCCCCACCCTACCACCTCTACCTCCCACCCTCAATCCTACCTGCCTTTGGCTTTGTCTATGGGTCCTTTATACATGTTCCTTGATGACAAGAATGGTTTATATGACATAGATGTTACCTGGCACCCAAGGAGAGTGGACCGGAATGCGCATGTGTGAACAATGTTGACTTCCCTGTACTAGTCAGTCGGGGGTGGTAGATGTTCTTGTGTGGCCCTTGCAGTCAAAATGACAGGATAGAGCCCTGGCTGGTGTGGCTCAGTGTATTGAACACCGGCCTGCAAACCAGAGTTGCCAGTTCGATTCCCAGTCAGGGTGCATGCCTGGGTTGTGGACCAGGTGCCTGGTTGGGGACTTGTGAGAGGCAACCAGTTGAGGTTTTTCTCACACATCAATATTTTGTTCCCTTTCTCTCTCCCTCTCTTCCTATATCTCTAGAAATAAATAAAATCTTTTAAAAAATGAGTAGAGCAATGAATCTGCATCAAACTTGAACATCCCCCCACAGAAACTATTCAGATGATTCAAAAGGCTGCAGCTATGGGCAACTGGTGACTGGCAAGCACAACAATGTGCTTGCTCATGCATCACATCTTGTGTAGTTTTTGACGAAACATCAGATCACCCAGGTGACTCAGCCCCTCTACAGCCCAGATTTGGTGCTGAGACTTCTGGCTTTTCCCAAAACTAAAATCATCTTTGAAAGGGAAGAGATTTCAGACCATAAATGAGATTCAGGAAAAAATGAGGCAGCAGCTGATGATGATTAGAACTGCGTGAGGTCCCAAGGTGCCTACTTTGAGGGTACTGAGGCATCATTGTCCTATGTACAATGTTTCCTGTTATCTTCTTCAATAAATGTCACTATTTTTCATGTTACATGGCTGGACACCTTCTGGATAGACCTTGTATCACGTGGTCTGTATCAATTCATCTGTTAATGGGCACTTAGGTTGTTTACATGTCTTGGTTATAAATACTGATGCAGATATTTTCTCTACATAGTTTTTGTTTTCTTTGGATATATTACCAGAAATGGAATTACTGGATCATATGGCAGTTCAATTTAAATTTTTTTGAGAAGTCTCCATATTGTTTTCGGCAATCAATATACCAATTTACATTCCCAACATACTTGTACGTATTTGTTTTTTGATAGTAGCCATTGTAACAAGTATGAGGTGATAGTTCATTGTGGTTTTCATTTATACTCTCCTAATGATTAGTGATGTTGAGCATCTCATGAACCTGTTGGACTTTTAAGTCTTTTTTGAAAAAAGATTTTTATTTACTTTTAGAGAGAGGGGAAGGGAGGAAGAGAGGAAGAGAAACATCAATGTGTGGTTGTTTCTTGTGTGCCCCCCACTGGGTGTCTGGCCCACAACCCAGGCATGTGCCCTGACTGGGAATCAAACAGGTGACCCTTTGGTTTGCAGGCAAGCACTCAGTCCACTGACCACACCAGCCAGAGCTGGACTTGTAAGTCTTTGAAAAATGTCTACTCAGATCTTCTGCCGATTTTAAAATCTTTGAGTTTAATGAATTCTTTTATTTTGGATATTAACCCCTTAGCAGGTACGTGGTTTGCAAATATTGTCTATTTTGTATTTTGCCTTTACCTTTTGTTGAAGATTTCCTTTACTGTGCAGAGTTGTTAGTTTAATGTAGTCCTACTGTTTATTTCTTTTATTGCTTTTGCTTTAAGTGTCATTCTAAAAAAAGCCATCACCAAGACTGTCAAGGTGCTTACCACCTATGGTTTCTTTTAGAGTTTTATGGTTTCAGGTCTCTGTTCTAGTCTTAAATTGATTTGGATTAATTTTTAATTTTTTAATTTTTGTGTATAAGATAATGGTTCAGTTTTTCCAATAGCATTTATTGAAAAGGCATTCCTTTCCCCATTTTATGTTGTTGACTCCTTTATCATAAACTAATTACCATATATGTGTAGGGTGTAGGTTTATTTCTGGGTTCTCTATTCTGTCCCATTTATATATATATATATATATATATATATATATATATATATATATATATATAGATATATATATATATATATATATATATAAATAATGTCTAAATTTATACCATTACTGTACTGTGTTGATTACTATAGACTTGCAGTATAGTTTGAAATCAGGATGCCTCCAGCTTTGTTCTATCGTATTTTTATAGTTGACACTGAATAACATAATGCAGGGCTTCCAGTTACTGGCCCCACCATCCCCTGTGCAGTCAAATGTCCACATACAAACTTTGACTCCCCCAAAACTTAACTACTAAGTTCCTACTGTTGACCAGAAGCCTTAATGGTCATATAAACAGGCAATTAAGCCATATTTTGTACTTTATGTGTATTATACTATATTCTTACAAGAAAGTATGCTAGGGAAAATAGTAAGGAAGTCATAAGGAAAACACACTTAATAGTATTTATTGAAAAAAAAATCCATGTTAGTAGACACCTGCAGTTCAAACCCACATTGTTCAAAGGTTAACTGTAATCTAAAGAAAGTATTATGGTTCAGATAAACTGAGAAGCTGGGAGCTGGGGTAGTTAAATAGCTATTTTAGACATTTTCTGGGATTAAGGTAACATTCTTTGGCATTTTCCAACAAACACAAAGTCACAAGCCATATGTTTGAAACTTTGATCTGATCTTGTTTCAGCAAATTATCCTCTCTGAGCCTTTTTTGAACTATCTCACAGTTACTATTGGTTTTCAGTAAGAATACATGCATTTTAGCCAGGACTTTTCAGTAAGAGATAGACCTAAACAATGGCATTAAGCATAAAAGGAGTTTTTTAAGCCAGTATTAAAATTAAGGCAATTTTAGAAACCAGAATAGCTTTATGAACCTTAGGAATGGGAATGGGGACTATAATTGCTTCTGTTTGGGTCACGTGCCCAGTGACAAAAGCGCAAGTGTGGTCAGGACTGAGCCTGTGGACAAGAAGGTGAGAACTGATATGCAACCAGAACCGTGCAGTTCCCAAAAGAGCAGACTAAAGGACAGATACCATTTGAAACTAAAAAAGACATAACAAACAAAAGTGGTAATACAAAAAAATAATAATAAGCAAATGAATATTCTCCCATGTTCCAGGCATTCTTTTAGCGTATCAGGTAGTATATAGTATAATGCTTGGAAAAAAAGCCCAGGCTGTGTTGGGAACCGTCCTGCCTGGTTTCAGGAGCTGTAACCTTGCCAACAGGTAAAAAGGCCCCACAGCTAGGGGAACTTGGGACCATAAGCCACTAAGGAGACAAAACTTATCCTCCTGGCAGGGGTGCAGCCTCTGCCCCGTTTACTTCACCCTGCTTGGCCCCTAGAGGATGGCCAGATAGTCGATGACAAGTAAGATTGCTCAAGGAAGGAACAACCTAAGATAGGCACAGTCTTGAAGGGGCCATCAGGGAAGGACTTACAGGATTGTGGAGGTGGATAAAAGACCCTCACCCCTGGGCTTCATCATAGCCTGAGTTCTCATTCTATCTGTAAAAAGTCTCCTAATCTCTTGGCTGCCTTGTTTCCCCCACCAGATTCAGGCCTGAAACAATGCCAAAGGCTGGGTGCAGCCCTGTGCTGGAACGGGTGGTTCCCAGCTGGGGGGTGGGGGTGGGGAGAGGAGAGGGTGGTCAGGCCTGAGAAAGAATGCATAAAGCCCTGTAAAACCAGCTTTGCTAAGAATGTCCTCAATTTAAATGTTAAAGGTCCCAGTACAAAATAAGTTTGTTTCCCAAGGTTTTACAGTTGATTGGCATCACCATCTACCAGACCCTGACTCAAAAGGACCCCTGTGATCCCAGAAATGTTACATGTAAACCATACCTTTCTTTGATAGGAATCCCTATACAAGCTAAACTCAATAAAAGCCTACTGAGAGAGAGGCTTGACACCTTTCTTCTCTGAGACTGGTCGGCCTTTCCTCCCCAAGCAGATCATGTCTTGGTAGACTTACTCTTATCTGTGGCAGCCAGGGGGAGCTCTGAGGGCAGAACCCCTGCCCCCAGCCATACACAAAGGACTATTTGAATGTAGTATAGGAGAGGAGTGGGTGTTGTTGGCCCAGATGATGAAGGGCCTTAAATGGGAGACTAACATTTGATTTTGACAAGTCAGAGCCTATGCAGGTTAACACACAGAAGATACACAGACACAGTTCTGTATTAGAATAACTAACCTGGATTAGAGATGGGAGAAATGGGAGGTGGGGGATTTCCTTAAGAAGCGATTCAAGTCAGAGTTACGCACGGACCTGAACTCAGTCGGTGGTCATGGGGATAGGAAGAAAAAATAAACCAATCCACCAATCAACCACATGTCAGGCACTGGGAGAGTAGAACGGTGAGCAATGGTGGCTGATTAGAGAGAGATGCGGGCTAAGAAGAGCTCCCAACAGCTAAAAAGCTCCACAGTGAGTGAATAAATGAATGATGGATGGTACAAGTAGGTAAAATGGCAAAGTCAGGAGGTGAGAAGGAGAATTCTGGCAGGCAATTCCAAATGTGACACCGTGTCTCATCAGAAAACTTGGGTCAGCAAAAAATTAATCTTCTAGAGTAGATGAAATTGCAAAAAGCACAGATAAAAAACAAATGAACATATTACAGACCGATACTTAAATCCTAATGCAAAAATGTGTGTTTAGCCAGCAGGTTTATAAAATTTTAAAAATTTAAATTTATTAGGGTTTATTAGTAACACAATTACACAGAATAAAGTTTAGGAATTCATCAATTATGATCACCAATATGTGCTTCTTTGTGGCTTTTTAAACTGTATTCCTCATGATTCAAATTTATTCATTATAGCTGAATTTCATACATAGCTTCACAATATGGATATTACAGTTCTCCCATTGGTAAAATTAATAAAAACTTATCTTTCATGAAAGGCACATAAAGAATCTAAACTAACACACTTAAGGAACTTTGATAACTCTGAATTTCTTTACATTAGAGAGAAGAAAAACAAATCCTAAGATGAAACATATAAATGTACTTTGTGGTCACTCACCCACACAACGTACACGTAGTTCAACAAATACACTTCGGCAAAATGACAGCACATAACTCAACTCAGAAACTACTTATTCACGGAGCTCACTGAAAGGCTTTTTCAAGATGGGTGAAAAAAGGCAAGTAGGGTGGGGAATGATGTTCATTTTCAGAAACAAGGTCACAGGACATCATGAATAATCAAAAGAAAAATGACTACTGAAATTCAACAGCTAGCTGATGGTAACACTTATTTGAGCATACATACAATCACTGGCTTTATTAAATACTGTTACTCATCTTCTAAGTGTAATTGTTTCATTCTCAGAAATAACAGCAAAATTTAAAAAGAAATGATATCAACTCAAGCAAGGAGGAAATTTAAATAATCAAAGGGAAAAAAGTAATTTTAATACAGTGTGATGATTAAATTTGAAACTAGTTACATATGAATTAAAAGCTTGCACCATATCAGCAGCAGAACATTTAAAGTTCTTTCTTATTATCTTCCAAAGAGCTATCAGATATGCTAGGTACAAGGGACTTCCCAAAGGAAATACACAAATGAATGTCTCAAAATTCATTATGCTGACATATTTTTTACCCAAAAATGCTCTCATCATCCATCTAAACTTAGTTATAAATAAAAAGGTAATTATTTAAATTGTATAAAAATTAATCTGGCACCACCTTTAAGGCAATGCCCGAATACCATCCAAATATTAAAATTCAAAGTGAAAACAAACCAACTGAATAAAAATTAAGTATTTATAAGTCTAAGATAGTATATCCTCAAAATATAAAATTTTAGTTTTTCAAACCAAATCTAACAGAATCAGATTAACATGCAATCTTAAAAGAAAAAATAAAATGCATACAATGTTTAAATAATCCAAAGGTAGATATATTCATCCTCTTTAAGAACATTTCAATAAAGCATTAAATTTAAAGAACAAATCATGTTATTAAAATAGTCTGTGCAGTGTTTGTACAAATAACATTTTTATGATTACAAGATTATCAAGATAAGGGCTTCAATGTTCCCTAATATTAATTACTGTATTTAAAAACTTACAGGGCATGAACATAAATAAAACTTTAAAACTGGAAAACATGGTAATAGTTTGTCACTGACTACAAAGTACTTAATATTTCTGTTATTTCCAAAGCAATCACACTAGAATTGTAAGTTGCCGCTCTTAAAACCTAAAAGCAATGTGGAAACCCATAATGTGGAAAACCAAAGTTATAAATACATGTATACACACATTTGCATATTTACACTTACGCAGAAATCCTCGATATACTAGAGCCCAGCTTTAACACTGCCCTTAGTTTCACACTGCAGGACCACCATTCACACTTAAGAAAGGTCTTGTTTTTCTTTTTAAACTTTCAGTTAAAAAAACAGAACAGAACAAATTTGGTCAGGTCCAGATGTGTTTGCTGTATACTAACTACATTCTGTGTTGCTGCAAGACTCTAGTCTAAAGAGATCCACATGTAAGTACTCATTTGGTTTGAAAATACATTTAACCATTCAATGCAAAACTTAGAAGAGACCACAATCTTTTAGATTATTTTTTATGATGACATCTGTTACAGCATCAAAAACAAACTGCACATTCTTAGTATCTGTGGCACATGTGAAGTGGGTGTATATTTCTTTTGTGTCCTTTCTTTTATTGAGGTCTTCAAACTGACATTGAATATACGCAGCTGCCTCTTCGTATGTGTTTGAGCCTAAGATGAGAAAAGGAAAAAAACAAGTTAAAATTAGTATACCACTAAGAAAAATGGACCTTAAATACTGAACTCAGTTTCATACATTTAAAATATTTGGACTCTATAATTGTATTTTTCCTTATACAATAAGAGAAATTACTTCTTCTAAATTAAAAATACCCAATGTGAACTACCTTTAACTGACTATATAAGTTACCCTTAAAAAAACCCCTAAATCTTTGTTACTGCTTCAATCTCCAAAGGCCAGATCCCCTCCTTTTTCTTATTCCTTGTACTCTATATCCCAAACACTCGGTTCCCTGATGGTGGCACGCTATTTCAGTTATAGTCTAGTGGCTGATCAAAAAACGCTGGCTGACTGCTGATCAGTATTTTTGCTCCCTTTTCTATATACACATTAATGAGCATTTCTCACTCATTTTTTTCTCATTAAAAAATTGTACAAGGGCCCTGGCTGGTGGATTGAGCATGGGCCCGAGAACCAAAGGGTCACCAGTTCGATTCCCAGTCAGGGCACATGCCTGGGCTGCAGGCCAGATCCCCAGTAGGGGGTGTGAGAGAGGCAACCACACATTGATGTTTCTCTCCCTTTTTCTCCTTCCCTTCCCCTCTCTCTAAATAAATAAAAAAAATATTTTTAAAAATTGTACAAGGGTCTACAGTGTAGTTTATGGCTATGAGGTTACAAAAAGTGAATGATATTCCTGCTTTCAGGTAACTGACTAAAGACTTCTGAGTACAAACACTCCAGAAATTCTCTGGCAGTGTGTAAAGGTCATCACACACATGCTCTGTGACCCAGCAATTCAGTTTGTAGATGTGCCCTTGACATATAACATATAAAGACTTTTAACAGCAGAACTTCTAGTTTAGGCAACAATCCAGATAATAAACTACAGTATATTCATAAAATGAGCTGCTGTACAGTAATGAGAAGAATGAAAGCACTATTGCTATACACAATAACATGGAGGAGCTTCATTAACATACTATTAATCAAGAAACACCAGGTATACTAACACTATACACCATATGACTCACCGTATGATTAGAAAACAAAGAAGTTTGATAACCTTCAAAATTAATCAATGAGGATAAGTCAATAATAGTTACTGTGTGTATGTGGTGGGAGCGGCATGATGGGGCTTTTGAGAACCTCAATGACCTGAATGGTGAACAGATCAGTATTTTTACTTTTAAAAATTCAATGAGCTTCACATTAGTGTTGAGTGCGTATCTATGCTTTTTAAGGTACACATATATTACCTTCATTTGAAACAAAATTGTTAGATCTCTCTTTTGCAGTAATAACACAACATTATTTGTCTGGCTTTCAAGGTCTCTAATACCCAGCCTGCTCAGAGGACCTGCACTCTGAGACCCTCTCTTCCACATCCCAGGCTCACCTCATGCCATGAGAACCCAATATTCAAACTGCCACCTGTGTTACTGCAGCCCTTTCTTCCAGTTAGTTTGCCAGTTGTTTGCATATCTTAGCTACAGTAAATGTACTGTAATAAACGCAGGCATGAAGATAGCTTTTTGAATTGATGTTTTGTTTTCTTCAGATGAATACCCAAAGTGGGCTTTGTGAATTATGTGGTACTTAATGTTTTTAATTTTTTAAGAACATCTGTAATTTTTTCCATAGTAGAGGCACCAATTTACATTCCTACCAACATAACAAGTGTACAAGGATTCCCTTTTCTCCGTATCCCTGCCGACCCTTGTTATTTCTTGTCTTTTTGATAAATGGTGCAGGTATGAACTGATAGTTCATTGTGGTTCTGATTTGCATTTCCCTGATGATTAGTGATGTTGAGCACCTTTTCATGGACCTATTAGCCAGATATATGTCTTCTTTGGATATTATCTATTCAGTTTCTCTGACCATTTTTTCAATTATTATTCATTCATTCATTCATTCATTCATTATTTATTTATTTATTTATTTATTTATTTATGCTATTTAGTTGTATTAGATTCTTTATATATTTTGGATATTAACCCCTTGGTAGCTATATGGTTTGCAAATATTTTCTCATTCCATAGGCTGCTTTTTCATTTTCTTAATGGTTTCCTTTGCTGTGTGGAAGCCCTTTAGTTTGATGTAGTCCTACTTTTTGCTTTTGGTGTCAATCCAAAAAATCTTTACCAAGGCTTATGTCAAGGTGCTTACCACCTGTTTTCTTTTAGGAGTTTTATAATTCCAGGTCTTATGTTCACATCGTTCGTCACTTTGATTTAATTTTTGTGTATCATATAAGATAGTGTTCCAGTTTTCTTTGCATGTGGCTGTCCAGTTTTCCCAACACCATTTACTGAGGAAACTGTCTTTTCCCTAGTGCATATTTTTGGCTCCTTTGTCACAAATTAATTGACTATATATATGCTGGTTTGTTTCTGGGCTCACTACTTTGCTCCACTGATTTATGTGTCTGTTTTTATGCCAATACCATACAGTTTTGATTACTATAGCTATGTAATACAGTCTGATTATTAGGACGCATTATGCCTCCAGCTGTGTTCTTTCTCAAGACTGCTTTAACTATTCAAAGACTCTTGTGGTTCCATATATGTTTTAGGATTTTTTATCCTCTTTCTGTGAAAAATTCCATTGGAATTTTGATAGAATTGCATTGAATCTGTAGATTGCTTTGGGTAGGATGAACGTCTTTTAACAATATTCTTCCAATCCATGTGCATGATATCTTTCCATTTATGTGTCTTCAATTTCTTTCATTGTCTTAGAGTTTTCAGTGTATAACTCTTTCAGCAACTTGGTTAAATTAATTCCTAGGTATTTTGTTCTGTATGACGCAACTGTAAATGGGGCTTTTGATTTCTTTGACAATTCATTATTAGTACAGAAATGCAACAAATTTTTGTGTATTAATTTTGTATCCTGGAACATTACTGAATTGTTTATTAGTTCTAGTTAGTTTTGTAGTGGAGTCTTTAGGGTTTTCTGTATACAATATCATGCCATCTGCAAATAATGAGTTTTTCTTCTTCCTTTCCAATTTGGATGCCTTTTACTTTTTTTCCTTGCCTAATTCCTCTTCCTAGGACTTGTATTACGATATTGAATAAAAGTAGCAAGAGTTGAACTCCTTGTCATGCTCCTAATCTTAGAGGAAGGGAAACCTTTAGCTCTTCAGCACTAAATACAATGTTAGCTGTGGGCCTGTCACACATGGCCTATGTTATGTGGCAGTACATTCCCCCTACACCCACTTTGTTGAAAGTTTTTATCATAAATTGATGGATTCTGTCAGACGTTTTTCTGCATCTAATTTTTATACTTCTATTTGTTAAAGTGGTATATCACATTGACTGATTTGAAGATGTTGGGAATCATCTTTGCATCCCTGGAATAAATTCTACTTGATTATGGCCTACGGTCCTTTTAATGTACTGCTGAATTTCATTTGCTAATATTTTATTAAGAATTTTTGCATTTGTGTTTATCAGGGATATTGGCCTGTAATTTTTTTCTTGTATTGTCCTAGTCTGATTTGGGTGTCAGGGTAATGGTGCTCTTGTAAAATGAGTTTGGAAATATACTCAAGCCTCTTCTACTTTGGAAAAGCTTAAGAAGAACTGGTATCAATTCTTCTTTAAATATTTGGTAGAGTTCACCAGTGAGGCCATCTGGTCATGGACTTTTATTTGTTGGAAGGTTTCTGATTACTGATTCAATCTTTTTACTGTTAATACATCTGTCTAGATTTTCTATTCATGATTCAGTCTTAGGAGGTTGTACATTTTTAGAAATTCACCCATTTTTTTCTAGGTTGTCAAAATACATTTTAACTCTTTTAAGTTGCTAGCAGACAGCCATATACTTTTACAAATAAACTTCTAGTTTATTTTATTAAATCATAATAGGGTTGTTATTCTGAAACTCTAAAGCACCGGTGTTTTGTTCAAACAGAAGGTAATGCAACCACCATATCAAAAATACAGGGATGAGTAAAAGTAGGTTTACATTTGTTCATATGAAAATAATAATAAATAATACAAGAATAAACTCTATGTTCTATGTAATCACAACTGTAAATCTACTTTTGTCACACCCTGTATGTTTTTGAAAAACAGCTTTCACTCAGTGCCTAGCTCAATTTCATGTACACATACAAGGCCTGTGCAGAAAGTACATAGCCATGTAATATTAAAAAAAAAAGATATTTACTAAAGAAGATACAAGATATAAGACAAATTGTACACAGGACAGTGACACCTCAGTCCCCTTCAAAGTAGGCACCACAGGACCTCACAGAGTTCTCCCAGTGTCTTTTCCACTGTTCAAAACACTGCAAAATTCTTCGTTGGAATCGCCATCAGTTGCCCTGTGGTATTTTCCTGAATCTCATCGATGGTCTGAAATATCTTTCCAAAGTTGATTTTAGTTTTAGGAAAAGCCGGAAGTCACAGGGCACCAAATCCAGGCTGTAGGGTGGCTGAGTCACCTGGATGATTTGATGTTCTGCGGAAAAAGTCTGCACCAGACGTGATGCATAAGCGAGCACATTGTCACGATGAAGCTGCCAATCACCAGTTGCCCATAGCTTATTTTTGTCATATTGCATCTCTCAATTGATGAAGAACATTGAAGTAGTACCCTTAATGTTTGGCCCAGGGTGGGGGGGGGGGGGGGGGGAGTGGTGTACTCATGATGAATAACACCTTCCCAAACAAAAAACACAGTTAACATGGTCTTGATCTTGCCATGACTCTGCCACACCTTCTTCAGTTGTGAAGAACCAGGCAACTTCCGCTGGGATGACTGGGCCTTCGTTTCTGGATCATAGCCGTAGGCCATAATTTATCTCTGCTTATGACCTTCTTGAGGAAATCTGGTTCACGGGTAGCAGTTTGAATCAAGTCATTAGCAACTGCAGCACCATGTTCCTTCTCCTCTGGTAGCAGAAGTGGTGGAATGAATTTTGCCATGACACATTTCATATCAAGATCCTGCATCAACATCTCAGACACAGTAGTTTTGGAATCCCCAGATCCACTTCTAGTTCTTGCACTGTCAGTCACTGATCTTTGTTGACTGCAGTCCACACACGTTCAACATCCTCACGTGTTCTGCTTGTTGCAGGCTTTCTAGAACATGGATCACTTTCAACAGATTCTCAACCATCTTTGAAGCATTCGTGCCACACTTTTATTTGCACTGCACTCACTGCATAGTCTCTGAAAGCCTTCCGAATTATCCAAATAATTTCTGTGGAGGAATGTTCTGCCTAACACAAAATCTGATGCAAATTTGTTGCTCTATTCATTCAGTCATTTCGAATGTGAAGGCCACATAGTACACATGCTCCCTCAATGGTGTCTACCATACCCACTGACTAGTACAGTGAAGTCATCATGGTTCAGGTATGTGCATTCCAGTCCACTCTCCTTGGCTGCCTGGTTATATTGATGTCTTGCCAACTGCTCTCATTATATTAACAATGAACTGGACTTTTTCTGGACAGACCTCTTGGTTTTTCCCAAGAGCAACAAGATGTATGAATGAACTAATAAACACATTCCTCAGTCTGATTTTAAGTCTTAAGAATGGTAAGGGTGAGGGTTGGGGGAGAATGTAATAGGTATTTTCTAACATGTGATAGAACTGTCCTAAATAAAGCTAAGTACAGTACAGATGATAATATGGTTCAAGAATGGAGTATGGGAGGTTGATGATATAATTTAAAGGGAGACAGAGAATTAAGAAAAACAAAATACATTGAGTTTAGTTTGAGTTTCAGGTGCTAAAAAACATGTACATGCTGAACATAGTAGTTGGAAATGTAAGCCTGATGCTCTAGAGAGAAACTGGAGTTGACAACAGAGTTTAACATAGACTGAACACTACCATGAAGAACAGAGTGTAAAAGATTACAGATCTGCAACTGGAATGTGGTGAACTGCCAATATATACAGATAAACAGAAGAGGAAAGAGATGCAGACAGGAAGTAAGCTGAGTAGTTGAAGGCTACATTGGGTTCTTCTACAAAAAACAATAGTCAATATGCAGCAGAAAGAAAGAAGGAGCTCCTACCCTTTGCGACAGCATGGAAGGAATTGGAGAGTATCATGCTAAGCGAAATAAGCCAGGCAGTGAAAGACAAATACCATATGATCTCACCTTTAACAGGAAGCTAATCAACAAAACAAACGAACAAGCATAATATAAACAAAGACACTGAATTTGAGAACAGTCTGACAGTGTCCAGAGTGGGAGGGGAGGGAATTTCAGGGGAAAAGGGGAACGGTTTAGAGCAACAAGTATAAAGGACTCATGGACAAAAACTATGGGGGGTGGAAATGGGAGGAAGGTGGGGAGGGCTGGGGTGGTGGGCTGGGGCGGGGTAAAAGACAGAAAACTGTACAATATCAACAATTAAAAAATACTGATAAAAAAAAAATAGTCATAGGAATTAAGAGTTAAGGCTGAAGCAAGAGGCAACTGAGTGAATAATTAGGGCATGCAGTGAAGATTAAATTATTATACCAATGCTGGTAATGTGAGGGAATTATGTGACATCTCTTTGTTCAAAACTTCCAAGGTTAGTGATTCCTATTAACTTGACAACATAAGGAAAATTCTTGCATATACCTGGTAAAGAAAGAGCTAACAAGTTTATTCCTTGTTGCTCTGAAATCCCTGTAGGTATGTGATATTTATGGATTCATTTGGGTACTCTGGTAATATTAGCACAAAATGGCTATTTCATAATAGAAAATTACAAAAATAAACTGAAAGATGAAAGTAAGGGCAAAAACTAAGCCACCTTGATTCTGGATAACTTTAATCTTGGAATTAATACTATAAATAATTTTATTTCTAATAAGCTCTAAAATGCTTTTGAACAAGGTGACTTAGAATATTATATCTTTCAAAAATAAAACAAAAGTTTTAAACTAAAAAACTATGAAAGTATTTGAAGTATACCTTTACAATATACAAAACAGGGCTGTAATATTAATGTGCTTACATTTATTGAAGAACTACCTTCCACCCCCAGTTCCAATAAGAATTTAATTAAAGTTAGTCTGGTGGTTAATGATTCGATAGACTTAGGTCTTAGGTCACAGGGTTGTTTTAACATCACCTATGAAAAGGTAGTAAATAATTACTGTACAATTTACTCACTACAAGACAAAATTTTTGTTTATAATGAAATTCTTGAGACATTTTAAAACAGGAAGGATGGGGATAACTTGTATAAATTAGCTAAATTAACCAAACTCTTCAAAATATTTAGATTTAGAGATATTATAAGCCAATGGTAGTCAAACTTTTTTTAAGGCACGGTTCTCTTCACTAAAATCAAATCTTACTCAGATGAAAGCTAAGTTACTCTGTGTTAATGAGAGAGTTGTGTGAGTGTGTGGGGGGCAGACATGTATCTCCATTCCTTGCACCCACTTTCAATAACAACAGTCTAGGAAATGTCCCAAAACTAAACTAAACCGTAATAATATTTTAGTCCTCTTCTGATTTTAAAGATGGGGTGGTGAGACCCAGGTAAATTAACTGCTTTGTTCGAGATCAAAGAGCTAATTATGGAAAAGCCAGGACTGTATCTGAGGTCTCTTTTTTTCACTGCAGACCACTTTCCATAGTAATCAAAGTTCCATTAATTAATAAAGTACCATGGATTTCCTGTGAAACACTCCCTGACTCCTCGGTTGTTAGCTAATTCACAAGTTTCTTTCCCATTCACCCCTTATGTTTATTGTTCATGTTACTTTGTAGTAATATGCTGCACTGCTATTGTTTCTTTGTTTGTGAGTACACCAGTCTTTGAGATTGGACATGTCTTATTTCTTGTGCATCACACAATACTTGCCACAAGATCTGTTAACTAGATAAAGGAATCAATATTGTAAATTTATGAAGACATGAAGTTATCATAGAAAATTACTTAACAGCTTTTCCACAAAATGTTATTTTCAATAACCTAACCCATACCTCAAGTGCTTGAATGTAGTCTGATAAGTAATTTCTCTTAAAGGTAAGCATTATTCGGCTGGGGCATTCAAATCAACAACTGAAATCTTGCCATAGGGGAACTTTCACTTGGAAATTATTGACTTGATGAGTTATTTACAGAAAGTAAAATACCTGCATATTCTGGATAGCATATAGTGAGAGGGCTCTTTTTGATTTTTTCTTCGAAGAGATCCTTCTTGTTTAGGAAAAGTATAATCGATGTTTCTGTGAACCACTTGTTGTTACATATACTGTCGAACAACTTCATGCTTTCATGCATTCGATTCTATAGTAGAAAAGATACAATCAGCTTGTCATAATGACAAGGATTTTGAGAAATATTACTTTTAAAAAATAACAAATGTTGTAACAAAACAGAGCTTAACTGAAAAATAGATAACATACTAGAAAAAATCCATTTCTGGCATTAAAGAACAAGCACGCTGTGATTTTGGGGTAAACAGTATCTACGTCACTCATTTCTTTGGGCCTCCAGCCACTGTTCGCCAAGAGCCCGTTATGTGTCACTACACCTGGGCCTCTCCTACTGCAGGACCTTGCAATCTAGGCATGCCAAGCATACATATTTGAAAACATCTCGTTATTAGAGTTTAATGAAGCATCCACTAATTCATAACTAGAGGTTCTTAAAAGTTAATAAATTAAACTGAATAAGCTGAGGTTCAATTAGGCCAACACCCTAAATACAAAAGTAGTATGCTAGAGAAGGAAACCTCCTTTCCTGTTTCCTCCTTCTAGTATCTGTGGTTTCAAAAAGGGCACCGATGTATTTCACAGTGTCAAAATGAGAGCAGTGGGTGTATGATGATGCACTGCACCTGCTACACCGGGACTACAAAGAAATGATTTAACAAAACCGAAAACTGACATTTCTACCATTTTTCCCAGTTTGTACTAAATTTAAAACAACAGAGTTTTAACTTTCTACTTAAAAATATTTCCCCCAGATTAATGATATACTGAAATACATCTGAAAACTACATGGTAGTGCAATGTATAACATGGATCAAAGATTACTGAGCTGGAGCTGGCAGAAGTAATAAGAAAAAAACTTTATTTTCATTCAGTATGTAGATACTACCAGATATAGAAAATGCACAGTTAGGCATATAGGCTTGAGATGAGATTAACTCTTTTCTTTTTCTCAGGATCTACCTGTGCTTCTTTAGTATAATTCCCATTTAGAACAGAAACAGAAAAGTTAGAGAAAAGAGCCAAAACTTTCAAATAATTCAAACATCTAGCAAAAATTTCTCAAGAGTTTTTTCTCAGAAAACCCCCTGGCAACATCTTCAGCTTCTCACATTTCATGCTCAATCTTTAAAAGCGGTTGTACTTGCCATTTCTTCATCTTCGGCTAGAACCAGGTCATAGTCGCTCAGCGCCACACAGAAAATGATGGCAGTCACTCCTTCGAAGCAATGAATCCACTTCTTCCGCTCAGACCTCTGTCCTCCCACATCAAACATTCTGTGTGAGGAAACAATGAGTTGGACATCATATTAAATGTCCAAGAGCTCTGACTTCTATAATTCAACAAAAATTGCAGAGAGAATGTGGGATGGGAAGAAAGGATAAAAGGGCTTTGTGGGAGGAAAACAATTTCAGAAATTGGCTTTCACAAATAGAAAGTTTGATTTTTACTTTTTTTTTTTAAATCAAAGAGAGGGTATCTAAAAACAAAACCAAAAAACCTAAAAACAACATATTAACATATAAGAATACTTAGAACAGACAAATTCATATGAATGAACTGCACTATGTGTAAACACTAGGAAGTCACACAAAGCAACTAGGAAATGCAGAGAAAGTGAAGTGTATCAATTTGCCAATGTCACAAAACAATAAAGGCAGAGGACATGGTCCCCTCTTTCCACCACAAAATGGTGTTTTCTCCCTGAGGCAATATGAAGGAGATACCACTCCAGGCAAGAAAAAGCTGACCAAGCAAGTCATATTTAGAGGGGGGGCCAAGAGGTTGCCTAAATTAAAAAGTAAAACCAGGGTATAAAAAAATGAGAAGAAATATGAGATAAATGGGTAGTCCTAATGAATAGTCTTAAAATTCAGAGTAAAAAAAATCTATTTTTACAAACTATATAAGTTTGTAAAGATAGACCATTGTTGGTTAGTGTATAGGGTAGCAATATAATTAAACAGTATAAGACAATGACGGTTTCCTCTTTTTCTGGTAAAAGTTTAAGTCAAGCAAAAGTTGAAATGTACATAGGGTATGTTATGCAACCTAGCAATAACCACTTACATAATGGAGACACTATGCACACTGGTACATTTTTAAAGGCTCCATTTATCTAGATAGTGCACTAATTAAAATAGTCCCTATTTAAATCTCATGCAGCAGAAAGAATTTTCTCTGCAGAGCAGTATTGGCCTATAAACTAGTATTGTTAATTTTATCATCATTTAAGTAGCCTTCATTCTACTGGTTTAGCTACTAAATTGTTCATTAGGTTTAAGAATGCTATATAAAAATGATTCTACCACAAGATAAATAAAATGGGTAAGATAGAAGAAGGACAGCTGGTAATAAAGATCAAACAAGAAATAAAATTAATTAAAATGATTATACATTTTTAAATTGTGAAGGAACACAATCTGAAAGAACTTTAACCAAAAAGATAATGTATTTTAGATAACTTCTCTGATCAGATGTCATGTATTTCCTGACTACTTACTCAGTATAAAACAACAACCAAACAACACCATCCCACATTTTCCCTCTGTGAGGGTGAGTTTTATGTGTACATTTGGCTAAGCTATCATACTAGTTATTTAATCAAACATGAATTGAGGTGCTGCTGTGAAGGTATTTCACAGTTATAGTTATCTATAATCAGTTGACTTTGAGTAAAGGAGACTATCCTTGACAATGTTGGCCGACCTCACTCAATCCGTTGAAAGGCCTTAAGAGCAAAAACAAGGTTTCTCAGAAGGAAAAGGAGTTCTGACTCAAGACTGCAGCACCCATTTCCCTCAGAGCCTGCTGTCTTATCCTGCAAATTTTGGACTTGTAAGCCCCACAGTCGTGTGAGCCAAGTCCTTGAAACGAACATAATCTACTAGTTCTGTTTCTCTGGAGAACCTTGACTGATACAATTTAATACCCCGAGTAGGGTGCTGCTATAGGAGGTCTGTCCAAAAAAGTCCAGCCATTGTTAAATATGATGATAACAGTTTGCATGACATTGATGTTACCTAACAGCCAAGGAGAGTGGACTGTAATGCACATGCAAGAACAATGACAATTTCACTGTACTAGTCAGTGGGGGAGGTAGATGCTGTTGAGTGAGCACATGTACTGTGTGGCCATCACGTACAAAATGACTGAGTACAGCAATGAATCTGCATCAAGTTTTGCATTAAGCTTGAACATTCCTCCATGGAAACTATTCAGATGATACAGAAGGCCGCAGCTATGGGCAACTGGTGATTGGCAGCTTCATCATGACAACGCACCTGGTCATGCATCACATCTCACGCAGAGATTTTTGACAAAATATCAAAACATCTAGGTGACTCAGCTCCCCTATAGCCCAGATTTGGCACCCTGCAACTTCTGACTCTTCCCAAAACTAAAATCACCTTTGAAAGGGAAGAGACTTCAGACCGTCGATGAGATTCAGGAAAATATGATGGACAGCTGATGGTGAATGGGAGAACTGTCAGAGGTCCCAAGTTGCCTACTTTGAAGGAGACTGAGCATCAATGTTTCTTTCATCTTCTTAGGAAAAAGTCTCTATTTTTCATATTACATGGCTGGATACTTCTGGGCAGACCGCTAAACAACACAAAAAAGTGGAAGCAGCTTTGGAATATAATAATAGGTAGAAGCTGAAAGAATTTGAGTTACTTGATAGAAAAAGCCCAGATTGCCTTGAAAAGATGATGGTTGGAATCATGGACATTAAGGGTGACTTTGATAAGACAGCTGGAAGTGAAAAGGGTGGTAGAAAAACTTCCATCTTAAGAGAATTTATATATCATCATGAACACAATGTTGGGGGAGAGATGAATGTTGGAGCTATTTTTGAGGATTCTCTGAAGGAAAATGAGAAACATGTAATTAGACACTGGACAGGAGGTAATTCTTTTATTTTTTTAAAGTGGTAAAAACACCCTTGCTTAACTGTTTTCTAGTTGTGGGTATAAGGTAGAATTTGTAAGAGATAAACTTGGATATTTCACTAAGGAAATTTCCAAGCAAAGTGTTCAAGGTACAGCCTTGTTTCTCCTTGCTGCTATGGCAAAATGCAAAAAGAAAGAGAGAAATCGAAGAATAAACTATTAAGCAGAGAGGAACCAGACACACACAGAAGAGAAGGCCATGTGACAAAGGGCAAAAACTGGAATGATGGGGCAGCAAGCCAAGGAATACCGAGGACTACCAACTACCACCAGAAGCTAGGAAGAGGCAAGGGAAGTTTCTTCCCTAGAGCCTCCAGAAGGAGCAGAGCCCTGCTGACACTGCCTGCAAATGTCTAGCCTTCCACCACTATGGAAGAATACACTCCTGCTGCTTCATGCTGCAGACTTGGTGGTGTTTGTTACAGCAGCCCTAGGAAACCAGTACATCCCCTCACCTTGCCTTCTTTTTCACTATAGCAGTTATCATCTCCTGAATATTAAGTATTTCTTTATCTCACCCCATTTAACAATATAAAGACAAAAAGTTTATTTTGGTCATTTTATATCACCTACAGTGGGCACACACACGTACTTCATAAATATTTGTTGATTAAATAGATGAACTGTGTGTACAGAATATTTTAAAACTTTTGAATAATAACAGACTAGCTTTACCATGTTAAAGATCCAGCTCTTCCAGTTATGCTCCTAGAATATTACATACAAAAGCTTTAACTTGAAAATTAGGTCATCTGACAACTGAAGAAATCTCTTCAATTTATATAAATTAGAAATAAATAAGGGTCATTCATGTCTGGTCAGAAAGAACCTGTCATCTAGGCTGGTGCTTGTCAAACTTCAGAGCAGAGCAAACTCAGTGCTGGATGATGTCAATGCTGCGCTCTGAGCACTGCACTTTGAAGTTACTGGTCTAATTCTTAAGCAAGGAGCAAAAACGACTAAGAACTGATACTACAAATGATAGGGTTGTGCATACAGCATTATTCGTTGTTTCACATGTACATTAAAATTACCTTCAAATTCCAAACTTCTATTTTTTAAAAAAATTAATCAAAACCAGAACAAAATTATATAATACGTTCTTCATATGAAAATATAAGACTTTTGACTAGCATCCAACAGGACTGACTTTGAGTTTTCTCAGGTGTCTCTTTTTGGAGGAGTGGTGGCAGATGGAAGGAAATACTGGAGATCTGAGATGTGCTTGCTGGCTGATCCTTAGACTGCATCTGATACCGCTCATTATGACCAGGACTGACTGGTACAGAACTAGTGGACCATATAAGGATATCAACCCTGTAAATAGGACACTGCACTCCAAAACCTACCACACATTTAATAGAAAATAAACAGATATTTATCTTATAATATAATCATTTTATAGTAGAAGGCATGCTTTAATTCTATATTTGGCAAAAAATTTGTAGTAAAATAAAGCTGTTAATTCTTTAAAGCAAAACAATCCATGCATACCTGCCTAGTCACAAATTTATAAAGATAAATTTTTAAAGAATAATGTCTTATTGCTTCATTTTGAATTTAATTCCAATCATCCCACAAAAGAAGTGAAATTTAGATTTTACATGAGCAGTTAAAATTAGACAATGAATTACAACACAAAACACACACATGATAACCACATCCAAGAGTTCCCAGTAGAACTATTCTGTTTCTGCCCTCATTCTTCTGAGGCTCATGTAACATATAAAAAGCAAATCTGGAACTACATGTTAGCAATGATAGTAATTTAAAAGAATTTTCAAATCCAAAATAAGACCAAGTTTATCTGAAGTTCTTGACAAACCTATGTTTAAGTCAGCAAGTAAAAACAATAACTAAATATACCCTGTGACATTCCACCTCACCTGAATAGACTAAACAGAATGAGATAAAAGGACCTCTGGAGGGATCATGGTGAGAAACAACTGATCCTAGTACTTGCCTGATACTGAAATGACAACTGAGAAACTCAGGCTAGCAGAGAAGAGTATGGTCTGAAGTGAACATTTAAGGTGAATCTAACCAGACTGGAAGTGAATTTACAGTTAGATTGCCTCAAGTACCAAATGAATGACTTAGCATCTACCATTGCCATTTCTTACCATTTATAGAGCTCTCACTTTTACAACATCTTCATAGGAAACAACTGATTTTATGTTTAAACTTCTGACAACAGGCATGATGGTAACACTCCCTGTTACGAATCTTAACCAGCCTTGGCTGGTGTAGCTCAGTGGATTGAGTACTGGCCTGCGACCCAAATGGTCACTGGTTTGATTCCCAATCAGGGCACATGTCTGGGTTGTGGGCCAGGTCTCCAGTAGGGGACACACGAGAGGCAAACACACATTATTTCTCTTCCTCTCTTTCTCCCTCCCGTCCCTCCCTAAAATTAAATAACTAAAATCTTAAAAAAAAAAAAAAAAATCTTAACCAAGCTTGCCCGCTTACCTAATAGAAACCTAGGTCTAAAATTCTTAACTTGATAGAGTTAAATTCTTAACTCAAAACCCATGTACACCATTATCTGAACATAATTTAAGTTTGCTAGAGAGCATGGTCTTTAAATTGAGATAAACAAATAAAAAGCAAAAAGATCAAACTCTAAGATGCACTAGGTTTTAAAGAAACAAACCTTAAAGCCTCATTCTAACAGTGAACTTCCTTATAATTAATATGATTTCATAATTTTATATGATTTCATAAGATAAATGACAATAGTTCTCAGATAAAGCATCTCAAAATTTTAAAATGATATTTTAATATTCTTGAGTTTGGTCACTTGATATTCTAGAAGTAGTAAGCAAATTAAAAGAAGGTAAATGCTTTAAAAAAAAGACAATGATAGGCAACAAAAAATGTCTACTGACAGCTTATAATACAGGAAAATAGGAAATAAAAGCATATACAAAACTGTACCATGTGTTAAAGCACGAAGTTTACAGGGTCCAGATAAAGTAATTACGATCTGTACCTCTGTTTAAGAAGCAAGTCAATGTTTGTTTTTTGAAGGGAAGCTGCCATTAAATTAAATGAAAATTTAATTTTCATTTTCTGGAAAACTCAATTATATGAACCACTGAATGTGGTATAAACTAATGACAAATGATAATAACAAATACATTTAAAATATGGGAGTGAATCAAAGGAATAGCTGCGTATAGTTAACTATGCTTCCCACAACTTGTAATTGTCAGCTTCTTTAAGCCATGAGTTGATGATTATTGTTTTACTTATCTTTGATTTGGAACCTTTTTATAAGATGCTTTCAGAAATTCTGCTTTATCATCATTACTTTTCAGACCATTAGAGTTAAATGAAGCAAAATCCAGTAGTATTGGACATACTTTGAAAATTGTTATTGGAAAAAGAAAAACAGCTCTGTAAATTTGAATGTAATGTTTACCTAAACTCCCTGGAGCCTGGTTCATTATAACATGAACAAACTAGACAAAATCAACTCCAGTATCCCTCCATTTCTGTAGGCCAATACAATGCAGTGCCTCCCTGCTCAGACCTCAGTAAGTTAATAATCAGTACACTCTAAATAAATAAGCATTTTTCAACACATCAGTTTGCATGAATAAAAATTTTCAAGAAAAATCTTTAAAGGGTGCTCTTTGGTTTAAGTATTTCCCTAAATAAACATATATTCTACCAGTAAAACCCCATCTTTCTACCTAAAAATTGATGGTTCCCAAAATATACAGTATCTGTATTTGCCATTTAGAAGTAAAAGCCAACAACTACTTTTATTTAAATCATTGTGAAAAATATAGGCAAAAGGAACTGGCAAAGCTATTTGTTGTCAAATAAACATAAATACTCCTAAGAATGTTCCTTGCCCTCTTTCATCCAAAATTCTTCTGTGCAATCATCTGAGAAATTTTTTTTATAATTTCCAAGTCAAATTTTTTAAACTTTTATAATTATACCCTTTCCTCAACAATGTGTTTTGTAACTTACTTATAAATCATATGCTTTGAAGTTACTCACTTAAAGTGAAGATCTTTGAAAGTAAAATGGGTTTCAACAATTCCTGTAGTTTTCACTCGAGTTCTGAGAACATCTTGTTGAGTTGGGATGTAATTTGGCTGAGCTATTCTGTCCAAGTCGTTCAAATAGCTAAAAACATAAACAATAAAACAATATGCTAGTATTAATATAGTCAATAAAGATCATCTAAATCAGAGTAAGATATTTTGATGCATGCAATATTCCAAGTTACTGGAAGTTTTTATGCTCTATGTAATGATGTAATGCAACCAATTTAAATTTGTATCTTACATGACTCCCCAGTGAAATGAACGTGCTTATATGTGCCCAGCCACAAAACTCTTAGAACATTTTTTAAATGTTATATACTTTGTTCCTGGAGGACAATAATTAGTAATTCTCCTTGCTGGCAAAGAAAAAAGACCAACAGTAACTTCTTTAAAAACATCTAAATAAACCGCACACCACGTGTTTCTTTTTAAAAATTCTTTTTCTTTTCTTTCTCTCTCTCTCTTTTTTTTTTCCGTGATGCAGTGCTGTGTTTATGTTCCACACATTACTCTTTTGTTGAGGACTTAAAAAGTTAGTTTTTGAGCAAAGAGTGAGGAAACTTCTGGCCAAAAGCTAAATTCAATGTTGTTCCTTTTCAACCAGCCTTCAGTTACATACAGAAAAATATTACATGTAACCCTTTACTCTGAATTTTACTGGCTTTCTAAATCAATATTCAAATTTTACTTCTTACTGATTTTAATCACTCATTCAATACTCTCTGCCAATAATGCCAAACATGTTGATATAAAAATATGGTGGTGAAATACCATGCAACTATTTTGTATAATTTGCATCAAATTATGTAGTACAATCCATGTTATAGAAAGTCCACATATGCAGAGATTAATGTGAACCCAAGTAGTTAAAGAAGGACTCATGGATAGTGAGGGGTATAAATAGAAATCTGAATGATGGGACAGAAAAAAAGGAACACCATTCACATCAGGATAAGCAGTAAACCAGTATGGGGGCAGGAGTAGTCAAATCTTGCTTCTCAGAAAATAAGGCCACTAATAGGCTATGCACGACCTAAACTGAGAAGTCTGGAATTAATCCTAAGGTCAGCTGAATGTGGAGAGTATCCCTGCAGTGCTTTGCAGTAACTGGGGCAGAATATGAAAGACAATTTAGAAAATAAGTTTAGGTACAGAGAGGCACCACCTATTGCAACTTTAATTAATGTTATCCTCTGGACCTGTTCTTTAGCCATTTAGAATGGGGTCTTTCAAACAAAAGGAGCTCAATAAATATTTGATTCATTGGGGATAGACCTGGGAAATTACCCAAACACTAGACTAATAACAAAAATGTTTTAGACAGTTAAGTACATGTATCTAGTGTTTACATACAAGAATACAGAGAGATAATAGCTTGAATTATCTGTATTGCACTTATTTAAAAAAAATCTTATTATCTTTTATTGCATTGGCGATAATCCCTCAGTACTTTATCTGTGTAATCAGTAATGAATATTTGTTGATATTTAATGTGTAAGACATTTGTTTATATTCAGTATTTTCAAAAGGAAAAACATTTTTAAAAAATTCCACATATATAATGTTATACCTTATCATAGAAAAAATTGACTTACTAAACAAATTAAACAGCAGTTCATGACAAGATTTTACTTACTGTCCCTATGAAATATGAAGCTACTTTATTTAAAATTTTCTGATTGTTCCTAAGTACATTTCTTTGCTTAAAACTGCTATAATTGTAATAGTCTAAACATAACGCTCATTTATATTTCAACAAGACAAAAACAGGCACTGTGAAAAATTCCAATTGTTTTAAATATTCAGAAATTTAATGTGTAAATTGGTGGTAAGTCTTAATGGGCAACTTTGCAGCATCCCCCATCTCCAGACAAAAACTGAGAAATACACGGTATTCACTACGAAGAAAAAGATTTCTATGACTTTGTTCATTCTTGAAAAATGACTCCATTATCTAAGGTAAGAACCACCAGTAATGAAATACTGGGGAGCCAAAGCAATATACAGGGACTAGCACAAATAATGCTCCTTTTTTACTACAAAACCATAAGCATGTAACTCTGTAGTGTAACAATATCACACTCAAACACACCATATGACATTTTAGTAATGAAAATGTTCAGGTGAAACATTTCAGGTGAAATGTTCAAATTAAAACTCTAAAATTATTACACCATATTATTACCCTACCAAACACACTCACGCAGGTGTTACTTCTGCCGGACCCTGTATTTTTTCTCCTTCAAGTCTAAACACTGTACACAAGAGAGGGCCTGGTGAATAGACAGGAATCCAGGAAGACCACCCCAGATGGGACAACATATTTCAATCTACTGTCCCCTAAATAACTGAAATAGCTCCTCTTGCTGGCCTCAGCTCAGAGCAATCTTCTTGTCTTAACAGTGATTCTCATTTAGATTGTCCTGCAGGTACTTGTGGTGCCAAAGCAATATTATGATGGTCTAAGAGTTGTGTTCTTGCTCTAAGTAATTTCCTTCAATTTCTCTTCTAGTCTCTGTAAAGTCTGGTTCATTAACTCATTCATTACTAAGCAAGGGCATACTGAGTGATGGCTATGAGTCAGGCAAAAGAGAACACGGGACAAAAACAGACTTTAATGAATTTACAGTATAGTGGCAGAGATAGAAAATAATCAAATAGTCTTAATATAAGTAAAAATTAGATGAGTTCAAAATAAATGTAAATCTGTGTTATGAAAGAAAACGTATCATGTTACGAGTACATAAAACAAGGAGGAAAGGAGCTACTCAGTGAGTCAAGGACTATTTCTTAGTGCAAGTGACACCAGCTGGAGAGAGAGGCTATATATTCGGTAACAAATGTTATCAATCATGCATGTAACACACACTGGGTACTCTGTGCAATAAATGACACACTATATATTACGCATAGTCATGTTTTTCACTGTGGCAAAATATGTATACTTACATAGACCCTTTAATGCTTGTTACTGTCAATCTAACGCTCACCTGTGTTCCTAAGAGCCAATAGCTCTGTCAAGAAAATGGAACAAACTTGGAAAGTAAAGTGAATGCATGGCACATGTTTTAAGGCCAATTAGACGAGATTCAGGGTGTTCAGGGTGGTATGACCATAGATGTTTTAAGGCCAATTAATACTACTACTATTATACCTGACACTTTTGAGTATGTGTGCCCATTATGTAAACCAATGATTTTTTATTCTATGTAGATCACCAAACAGAATGCTTCCCAACTAGGTTCTATCACAACTTGCTTTACAAACGTTCTGGGCCACCATCTGGAAAACCAGGGCAGACTTTTCTTCCAGAAAACTACTTAGGTATCTGTAGGCAACATCTAATGCAAAAGGGTACGTACAATTCACAATTTTCAACTGTAGAGCTATTTTACTCAGTGAGAAAACATCCTGGAATCACCATGTGTCCCTTCAAAGGGGATGCATGTTATTCAAGGTGCCTGTCACTGGACAAGTAACTCTTCTCAGGCACCACTAGTATCACAAAAATAACCCAAATCAATTACCCTTTCCTTTGGCTAGTCCCAGGCAGAGTAGAGATACACCCACATTCAGATTGAACTATGGGAAGTTCCAATTACTGTCTTGGAAGTATACTGGAAACAGTCCCATTCTACATGTTTCAGTTAGAGTTACATAAAGTGTGAGTCTCGAGACACTTTTGAACACAAAGGAAATAACAACATTGGTATCTGCAAACATACAGAAAAGAAAGTTTTAAAACACTGTTATTCTGAATATCCTGAACTGTATAAGAACATGTCAGCCAATTCTGCAATGAAATTGACTTGGAGGTATATTTGACTTGCAAGTAATTATTCATAATAGTTTAGTTCTAAAGTTATGATTACTTACTATGCTGCAGAATCATTAAGCTGGTACTCTCGGGATCTGTTGAAACAGGCTTGTACACCACTATCTTTCCACAATCTCTTTATAACTCCAGCAAGTTCTGCAGTCATAAAACCTTCTTCAGCAGCTCCAGCAAGTACAAAGAGTTGACGGGCATCATCCTGAACATTCAAAGACCATTTTAAAAAAAGAAGTAAAAAGGATATTTTACAAATAAAAACTACAAAGTGGGCATTACAGAGAACAAAAAGTGCAAATAAAGTGAATTTCCTTTTTTTTAACATTGTTATTTATTGATTTTAGAGACAGAGAGGAAAAGAAAAAGAGAGAAACATCAATTTGTTGTTCCACTTATTTATGCATTTATTGGTTGATTCTCGTATGAGCCCTGACCAGGGATGAACGTGCAATTTTGGCATATCAGGATGACAATCACCTGACCAGGCGAAGAACAATTTTTTTTCCTCTAACACACCACTTTAAAAAGTTGGCTCATCCGAAAGAGCATGATCTTAAATCACAAGAGTACATTCTGTGGTTTCGTGCTAGTTATCAAGGCACTAGGGAGCTGGAAGTATGACCATCCTTACAGTTATTAACCACCCTACTGATGGTCTGTTGTCCACTAAAGATTATCACTTTTGAGAAAACAGAAGAACGTATGCTTTGCCACCCCGCCCAATACATTCACACTGCTAGAGATTATTTTAAGATGGAATCCAATTAAATGTTAGCTTTCTGATATTCTTTACAGAAGCAAAGTAAGTTCAGAGAAGGAAAAATTGGTATGGAATAAGCAAAAATAATTTCATGGAATGACCTGAGATTTTCAGAAGATATTAAAATATGTATACAGTGGTCTCCCTTATCCGCAGTTTCAGTTACCCACGGTCAACTGTGGCCTGAAAATATTAAATTTTCCCATCCACTGACATCATCATGGCTCCATGATCCAGGACCACCTGAAGTAGATGATACTCCTGAAATATCATCAGAAGGTCAGTAGGAGCCTAACACTACATCACAATGCCTATGTCACTCACCTCACTTCATCTCATCACATAGGCATTTTATCCCTTCACATCATCACAAAAAGGGTGAGTACAGTACAATAAGATTTTGAGAGGTAGAGAGAGACCACACTCACATAACTTGTAATATAGTAAATTGTTCTATTTTGCTATTAATTATTGTTATCAATCTCTTACTGTGCCTAATATATGTTATACTTTATCTTAAGTATGTATGCATTAGAAAAACATAGTATAAACAGGATTTGATACTATCCATAATTTCAAGTATCCACTGGGGGTCTTGAAAAGTATCCCCCATGGATCAGGGGAAACTACCATCTGTTAAAATCAATGGGCCAGGAGATCAGGGCAGGTGTTTGCTTATGCAGGTACAGGAAATAAGCACAGCTCTGGAATGCAAATAATCATGATGCATATAGAAACAGAATGCAAAATAATTTAAATAAATACTATGTATATAGAGTTAATTAAATGTCCTTAAAATTTGAGATTACAAATATGTAGTTATTCTTTGTCCACAGGTAATCAAGTACACTGGGCCAGGGCTGTCTGAAAGAAATATATCATGAGCCACTGAAGAAATTCTAAGTTTTCTAATAGTCACATTTTTATTTAAGTGACAAAAGTTAAATTAACTTGATATTTTATTTAACCTATGCATAAAATATAATTTCAACATGTTATCAGCATAAAATTATTGAGGCATTTCATATTTTTTTCATACATATCTAGTCAATTTAGACTAGATACTTTTCAGATACTCAATAGCCAGACACATGTGAGTAGCAGCTACAGTGCTGGATAACACAACTCTAGTCTTTAGGAAATAACATGGTTAATCCAAAAATAGGGGAGGTGTAAAGTTGCTACCTTCACAGAGGTTCTCTTTAGCCTGAAACATGTAGCTCTATATTAACTGGGTAGATGATCCCTAGTTTCTCTCAAAGGACATTTTTTCAGAGTATTATAGTAAATGTTTATAAAGTGATGGTACACATTATGATAAGGTGTATGGAAGAGAATCTGGTGACACAGGTTAGTAGAGGGTACTAGTTGACAATATAAATTCATTTTGCTGCCAATTTGTGAAATATTTTCAGACGGAATCATCATGAAAAATAATGAAGTCTCTCACCATGAGAAAATATTAGTAGAACATATGTTTCACTTTTTAGTAAATCACAAGAGCAATGAATGTAAGCAACACGTTACGTGATACACCCCAACATAACATGGTTTCAAGTCATTCTTAGCACTATTTACTAATTCCAGTAAACAGTTATTCACGTTTCCTAATAATTACATATATGTGAGAAATTTCTAAATTTGGTGATTTTTATTAAACATCAAACAATTTTTCCATCTATTTTAGAAAATTACTTTTCACTTAGTGAGTCTTTAAAGGAGCTTTCATTATGATATATTTTATTCAAGTGCAAGTCAATTTCTTGACAGAAAAGACTAATATCCTCTGGCATGGGTTATAAAATCACATTCTCTTCACACTTTCTAGGAGGACGCCTAAAGACAAGACACAAGGAACTCAGTAAGCTGTACTGATAAACCAAACTCTCCGTGACATTCAAAAATGTCTCTTCTTCATAAAATGTTAAGTCTCTTTCCCTTGAAAAACTAATCAGAAATATTCATTTCCATGTCATTAGCAGGACATTGAGATATTTATAGATGAGTGTTAAGGTAATAAATTTAAGCAGGAAGTACTTCAGAAATACTTAGGAAGATAAACAAGAGTATACCAGAACAGTATAACGCAGGGTAGAAAAAAGATAGGGATTATTGAAGAAAAGTACTAGAATTGAGTCAGAAGGGCTACAGATTAGTAAAGTTGTTTATAGGGACTTATCTGTGATGTTAAAAAGAAAGACATGTTACTTGCCAGACAGCTGTGAGTAGCAAGAAAAATCCTTGGATGTAGCCAAGTACATGTTTTCAAATTACTAAGAACTAAATGAAAATCAGGTAGTTTAGAGAATGGAAGCTCCAGTTTATATAATGGCATGCTTTGGTAATTTGGCAAAAGAAATATAAAATGCTAGCATGTCGAGACATAATATGACCTCTATTCCCAATGATGGTCAGGGAACACTTGACACACTGTATTTATTTAGTGACAGTACATTTTATCTGAAGCTGTTATGCACTTTGTAAGAATTCAGAAGAGCCTGCCCAGGATGGGGAAGAGAGACTTTGAGCGATCACGATGGCTGTCTTCTGACATATTAAATAAGGATCATTTAAAGTAAGAAGCAAAAGATATCAGATCAATTCCATAAGAACACTTAACAAGGAAAGTGATCTAAAACAAAGGAAGGGGAGTGAGAGAGAGCAGTTTTTAAGCACAGGCTTAGCGATTTTTTTCTTGTAATATAGCAGATAGATTTATTAATGAGATTAAGAGTTTAAACAGAAAACACCAGAAAGCACTTCTACAATAGAAACTGAAAAATATGATAGAGTCTTAAAAAATAGTGATACCCCAGAATTTTTGGACACAAGGATAATATATTGATGTCATGATTGATATATGTAAGGGAATATTTTGTTTTAATGGCTGAACTCAATTATTTCATTGATCCTGGACAGCACATAGGAAAACAGCTATCTGCTTTCTTCAAACTCAGTGCACCCTTAAGTAAATCCTGAGAACTTTAGAGGAGTCACCAATTCGTGGTGGCAATCCCAGACAATAAAGGATTGCTTTGCCTAAGCCATACATTAGTGTAAAATGTTTTTTTCTAAAGACACAAATGTAATCAAAGTAAAAAGTGACTGAAGCAAGGAAATAGGAAGTCATTTTCCTTTCTTCCTATAGCACTGCTTAAAAGGGGTGAAAAGCCTAAAACTAAAATAATCTAAGTTAATTTTAACTAAATTGCAGATGGCAAAAATTCTAACTAAATTGCAGTGAGTATCAGCTTCATTATGTAAGGAGAAATTATGATAAATGTGTTACTCAAATACAACTTTTATGTATATGTTTATGAATCTTGTAAATGTATATTTTTATTTTCAATTAATAAAATAAACAGCGTTGAAGTGTTCTTTATACAGACAACTGAATCTGCTGTTAAAAGAGATACAGAAATCTGATAATCAATAAATGAACTGCAGGAAATAGAAAACTACTGTGCTAGAGGCACATGTTACATTTCAAATGAAAGTTAGTATCACTTTGCCACATACATCAATCAGTATTTCTCAGAATCAAAAACAATATAATCCTATGTCATCTTAGTTCTTAAATGTAAACCAGAACACAAAATCAAACACTCACCTGGAAAAATAATAAGTAGAAATAACTAGAAACATTTTGAAAAAGCCTACCAGAGAAGGAGAGCTAAAATTATCAATATTAAAAGCCCACAAATAGTCTGGTATTAATGCAGATCAACAAGGAAAAAAAATCCTAAATCTAAACTTACTATATAATAAAGGTGGCAAGGTAAATTACTAGAGAAGAATATGACTATTTAAGAACATTAATAAATAATTAGATAGCCATCTGAAGAAAATAATGTAGATCAGGGGTGTCAAATTCATTTTCACAGGGGGCCACATCAGTCTCATGGTTGCCCTCAAAGGGCCGAATGTAATTTCAACTCCTTAACACAGTTAAGGAGTGTGGATTACATTTATACACTCCTAAAATTATTTTGGCCCTTTGCAGGCAACCACAAGGCTGATGGGGCCCTCGGTGAAAATGAGTTTGTCACCCCTGATATAGACCCTAATCCATACATATAACTAAGTAAATTTCAGAGGGATTAAAGAACAAATGCAGTAAATGTTAAAATTCACTCCCCTTAAATACTTTTAAAACAGCATGAATATCTTGTAAACCTTTGATTCAGAGAGTTTCTAAATTTAAACGCAATTCTAGAAATAATAGGCGAAGGTTTAAAAAAATTAAAAAAAAAAAAAAACAGATTAAAGGCAGGCAAAATGCAAGAGAACATATAAAGTAGTGGGGAAAAGGTTAATACACATGTACTTCCAAACAAGCAAACAGATAATAGAAGCACCAAGGCTCTAATAGGTAAATGAATAAGCAATAATAGAGCACTAACATAGAGGAACAAAATTATAGTCAATAAAGATATGAAAAATTAGACAACTGTACTAAAAATTGAAAATGTTAAGTTAAATTGAAATAAAATGTACTAATAAATTGCCCAGTATTTTTTAAATGTAACACTCCTAAATTTTGACTACTTAGAGTGCTAAGAAGTCCCTGCCCTGAACTGCTGCTAGGAAGTAAATTGCTATAACCCTTTTCCTCCAAAGCAATCTGGAAAACCTGTAGACAGACATAAACTAAGTAAAGAATTAAATTCCAAAATCAGAGGACCAGAAAAGTGGCCATTATGCAGGAACATGCTGAGGCACTGGGGAGGATCTACTGTTGAGCTATGTCAACTCAAGGCAAGGCCTTTTCTGCTCCTTGTAGCCTAAGTTATTCCAAGTAAGTACTTGTTAAACTACCTGTGATTAAGGATGGGTCTTGCGTTTTGATTTATTTTCTTCTGTTTCCAAACTATTTCAGAACTAATACTATTGTAATAATAAAATTGAAATGACATAGAGTATAAACCCACTTTCTTAAACTATCAGAGTTAATGTATGAATTACTCTGTCAGTGCTAGAAATCTGTCTAAATGCTTACTTTTCTGCATTTGTCTTGTGCTTAAGGACAGAAACTGGTCCATGGCCCATACTTTGAGCAACACTTTAAACAATGCAGTGCCTTGGACATGTTAATACACCCATACATAATTCTCCCCTAGTTTCACATTTATCGATACATTATCACCCAGAGATTTAATACTCTAATTCTGAGAAAACTTTGAAAGGATATTAGGCACAAAATTTGATTGCTCTAAGCCATTCTTAAAAACAATTTTGTTTTCTCTCATTTTAAATGATGAATGTGTAGTATGTTTTGCAAATCTGGTAACTGGCAAATATAAAGCAAAACACAGCATATTAGTCAGCATCTCTTAAAATTTTAATTCTTTTTAGTCAATTCTCAATTAACCTACATATTAAGATATAATTCCAATCAAGATACCAACTGGCTTTTTGTGTATTTTGTCTCAACAGAGATGTGGGGAAGTTGATTCTCAAGTTTATCTGGAATAGAAATGTATAGTAACCTTGATATTTTGATAAAAGAACAACAATGGGATACATGTTCTTATGCTCCCAAATACCAATCAATTCCGAGAAGCAACAGAAACTAAAATAATGTGATTCAGACAAAAATTATAATAGTGGTATAGTTATTACAAATAACCACAATAGCAGCAACAAACATTTATTGAGCATCTATTATGACCAAGACATGTGGTAAAAATTGGTATTCATTACGCCATTACTCTTCATAACCTTCCAAGGTAGATGTTTTTATTATTTCCATCTTAATATACGATACAACAAACTTATAGAGTCCAAATAATAAGTGAGTGATCTGGGAAAGAAAAGAATGTATCAACAGGAAAAAAATGGAGTCCAGAAATACACCCAATTTAATGATAATGGTCACAATTTTCACATCACTAAGAAATGGAGTATATATAGTATTAGTCTTTCACAATAAAAAAAAAAAAAAGAAATGGAGTATATAATCAATGGTTGTAAGGCAAGAGATGACCAGATGATCAAAATATACTTAGATCCCATGATCTCACCTACCAAGAGACACAACATTTCCAAGAGGGTGAAGATAATAAATCTAAAGAAATAAAATTAAACATTCTATAAGAGTAGTTTTAAAATAATTTTAAGTTGAATATCTCTCTGAGAGACACAACATAAAAGTCAGAATCGACTGCAAAAAAAGATTAAGAGTTCTGTAACAAGAAAAAACACTATTTCAAAAAAGTAAAATAAATATACTTACAGATATTTGCAAAATATAAGAGGGCTTAATGTCTCTAATATTTAGAGAACCAATGTGGATAGGACAAGTAATTTAACAGAATGCAGTGAAGAATATTAAGAGGAGTTCATAAAACAAATACAAAAAAAAGAGATTCCCTACTTCACTAGAAATCAGGAAAATAAAAACTAAAAGAAGTATACTTTTCTCAAGAGGTATTAGAAATTAAAATTTTGATAATATCTAAATTGGTGAGACTCAGTAGACACTAATGCACAATTTCTAGAAAAGACTATTAACACTGCTTTTCTTCTGAAAGCAAATCTGTGGTACTTATCAAAATAAAATATCAGGTTATACTTCAACTCGAGGAAAATACTCCAGGAATTAACACTCCATAAAAATGGAAACGTATTCGCCCTTTGAATATATTGTCTCTTATTTGTAGTATGCTTTCCCCCTGTTTTTGTCTAGAACAATCTCACAGATGTTTCATTACCAAGCTCCAATGTCCTTTCTTCATGCCCTAGCCATGTTTTATTCCTCTCTACATTTCTCAGCACAATTTTAAGAGCCTAACAGTATTTCAAAGCTGTGCGGAGGCAAGTCAACAAAACAGAGAGGAGACTGCTCAAACCCAAAGTGGGAGCACAAATACATTTGCATGAAGAAGTTAATAACAATGGCTATAGTACACAGAATAGGCTGAAGGTAAAACAGTTACTAGGGTACAGCTATAGCCCAGAAAGAGTTGTGTTCCCCACTCTAAAAAGCAGAAAATGGCAACAGTCTTTGAGAGAAAAATAAAAAATAAGACATCATAAAAAACTGCTTGTACTGACCTTTCATTACCTCCTTGAGGATACAAAACCTTCCTAATCGCATGTAAGATATGAAGCAGAATACTGTACATGTGAACTTGATAAAAGATTTAAACTATCATAATTGGAATTTGTTTATTTATAATTTATACAAATTCTTTTGACTTTTATCTAAGGGTAGTTGCATTCTGTGTAAGACTAAGCGCAAAAAGCATTTGTTGAATGAATAAATGATAAAAGTTACATACTGAATGGATAGCAGATAAGGCAAAGTGCCTGGATATGATCAAATCTTGTTTCATAAATGATAATTTAGAAGAATTATAAATTATTATTAATATTGAAATCTACTTGAAAATTTTACTTCATTATACTAAGCTTTTAAATCTTTGTTTAAAAGGAAAAGCTTAGAAAATTAATATGGCTTAGAAATCTATAAAAAATACTAGGTTAACTTCTAAAGCTAAACTACATTTATTTTATAGATTGATGTATATTTTCTAATGTTGCCTTCATTCATTTTCCCCCTATTAAGAAGTAATTAAGTCTCTATGTAAAAAAAAAAATCAAGCAGACATTAAGAAGACAAAAAGGAAAAGTTACGGCCTCTGACAAAATATCTTCACAGTATTACTAGGGAGGTGGCACACATGTGTGTTGAATACATAAAATCACAAAGGAACTATAAAAAAAGTAGTTGTGGCAATAATAATAATAAATCTACTTTGTACAAAAAGTTAAAAATTAAGCCAGAGATTCAGTTAAAGGTTTCTGGGAAGGTCAAGTTTTACACCAGTTATTTAAAAAAAAAAAATCAGTGAAGAAAAAACTACACTCAAAAAACAAAACTTGAAAGAAGCAGATTAAGCAAGCAAACAGGGTGGGTGAAAAGAAGAAAAGGAGGCCAGGGCTGCTTCCAATCAAACCGAACACAAGCTGCTGGGCCAAGGGAGGAGGCACAGGCCTGGGTCACCACCAACCTGCGGCACTCTCTCAATCACGTCATCTCCTGGGTTCCGCATCTTTACTGATAACTAGCCTGTTTCCTAAGGTCCTTATCCTTAGCCTTGATGTTCTGGTATGTATTTTCTAATAACCAATATTTTCCTGTTCTAAAGACATGTAAACTTTTCTGTTTTCATTTGAGATTAGATGGCTTTCTAGTCGGGGCACAAATACAAGTAATTAGATCATTTCAGTATTACAAATTATAAAAAGCAAATTTTGAAGAAGAGTGCCAGTACAGGCAGCTTACTAAACTCAGTAGTAATGACTACAATTGTTATGGTGATACGGAGGAACCCATTATCACATGATATATAGAGAATAAAGCATTGGTTAGAGTTGTCCAAATCATCTGATGGACACGGAGAATATTCTACCTATAAAAGGATGATTATACAATCTGTGTATTCTTATTTCACTCACTTCTAAAGCTTCTAATTTCACTCACTATCCTTCTGATTCCTTTTATAAAATGATCCTGAGACAGCTGATAAATCTGTTTTGTGGAATGGTATTATTATGCAAGTTGTTCTTTTCTCTCATCAGGCCTACTCCAAAGAATTTAACAACTTACCGCCCGCGCTGAGTCACCGAAGTCTATCTTCAACCTCCCCATGGCCCTAATGATAGCAATAATTGACTGAATGGTGTTACTGTAGACCACTGCTTTGTACTGCTTACATTCCTCTTCCGAATAACCAGCTTCATGGATAATTCTATTGACACAAAACGAAAAAGAAAATATTTCTTTTGATGGAAGATAACATTTAAATATAAAAAAACAAATATAATGTTTTAAGATATACTTACTTCATTTGCTTCACAATTGTACTTTTCCCAGATTCACCAGCACCTAAAAAAAAAAAAAAGGAAAATAGTATAGAATAAGGGAATTTTAACCTCATTACATGCATATCCAACTCCCAACACGACACACACACACATTTTATTTCTTTTTCTGTCTCTTACAGTTCAGTTTTGTTTTATATCAAAACTATTTTTGTTTTCCAAACACATAGACAAGTTCTCAAAAATAAGTCCCATTTGTTTATTACTTCATAATACTTAAATTCACTAAATAAAACTCAACTGAAAAAAATGCTTTCATTGTTGTCTGTGTATAGTCTCCAAATAATTAAAAATTTCAATCTTCTATAACTTAAATTGAAGCACTATAAATTAGGTTTTTTCAAGATTTTGAGCTCCCCATTGGAAGTATTTTAACTGTTTGACCAATTATCATACTTTAACCTTTGTATCTTGTGATGTAGATGGCAGTGATGCCAAGAAGCCACATAAAATTTTAAAAATATGATATGTTAAAATAGCCACATATCCTGCAGTGTATGTTCAACCACCATTGTCAAACAACTGAAACACAGCCTACACGATCTGCTGCACGAGGGGCAGCAGCATATGCAGGACAGAAATGTCTCCCCCTACGTTTGTCTATCTTTGTCACTCAAGTGACAAGGGTTCCTTAAAGCTCATTCTCAAACTTCTCCTGTATTCTCTACAGGAGAAGTATTCTCCTGTATTCTCTGTATTCTCTGCCCAATTTGAGTTCATACAGTATGCCATTGTTACATAGAAATATTACTAATGAAATGTCCTTTATAAAGTAGAGTCATCTCATCCCTCACACTTAACAGTTGCTGGTATCTTTATATGAATTAGATTATTTTCTAGGCTTATCCTGATTGGCAGACATTGAGAATATCTGTGTACAGGACATAAAACAAATTAGATATGACAAGTCTACTGTTTAGCTCAGCGATTTTCAACCAGTGTGCCACAAGAGTTTTTAAAACATGCAATACCTGACTATTTAATCAGGGGCACTGAACCTCTTTTTCATTCGATTGTCAAATAAAAAAATGACAACACCTAAAACAGCAATAGCTGTCTAGTGTGAAGGAATAAAAATTACGCCTATTCTTTGTCATATTAACAAAAAATGTAGTTCGTATTTTTGGTGTGCCCCTGAATTTTAGTAATCAGTTTATGTGTGCCAAGAAATGAAAAGACTGAAAATCACCTTTGGCTTAGTTTCACATTCTCTTTGGCCAGAGCTACATACATGGACATGCTTATTACCGTCTGACAGACAGGGCTCAGGATTTTCTTTATCTGGGCCATATTCCCATTTTCCCAGCCATTCCTACGGTGTTCTATGCTCCCAGCATTACTGAGCACAACTTGGAGTTCCAAGAACACCTACCACTGATCGCACCACAAATCTTCACAAAGTTTCCATTGTCAAAATCTAATTTGCTCTTCTTCCTCTTGCCACCCTTGTGATCTTCTATCAACCATCAAACTTATCTCCATCAGCCTCTCCTGACCCACTTCCCATGTGATCCCTGTTGCCTCTCTGCACATATTTCTATTTGAATTTTCAGCAGCTACCTTCTACTTAACACACACAATCAACCAAAAATGTATTTGAATTTATTAAAGCTATTTATGACTGATACAATCAAATGCCAAACTTCTGGGCTTCAGTCTCCTCACCCCTTTTCCCCTGCAGCTACACAAAGACATACACACACTCAAATCATCAGAGGAATTTGAGAACAGGTCATAGTTAAATGTCCTATTTGAAATTCTGGGTGAAAATTACTGCTTAAATTTTACTTTTGATTTGGTACTCAAAATTTTTCCCAAGATACCAGCACATTAAATAGAAAAGAAGGAGCTAAGTAAGCAATGAGGGCATTCCTCATTCACAGACAGCTTTGAATCTTTCAGGGCATCTGCCAATGAAAATAACCCCAAGACAAACAACTGTCATTTATTAATCAACAACAGTGTGCCAGCTCTGTGATAAGCACAATTGTAGGCATTACAACTCACACATTTCTCTCCTTTGAGAGGTCCACCCAAGTAACACACCTAGGAAACACCTAAGCAGTTCCCAGCAGAGCATCTTCAAGAATGTTCTGTGGGTTTCTAGACCACCGTAAACTGAGTCAGCAGCAGTCATGCTGTGATGATGGGACACTCTAGAGCCCAGTATCCATACACAATGGTGGTGATTCCATAGGCATAGTGAACATCACTGAACAGCCAACCACCCACAATCCATTCTGGCGATGAAACTGATCAAAGGCCTAGAGGAAGGCTTCCTACATGACATAAGCTAGTAAGGTTTGAGAGTCATACAAGAGGAAAAGATCAGAAAGAGTTAAGAACATGATTAGTACCAGTTAAACTATATATAACACAGATGGGACTTTTTAAATCTTAATGAGAAAAAAAACAGAATTTGCCTAGTGTTAGACATTATCTTTAAATTCAAATTCACTTCATCTCTCTTAAAATAACTGGAGGCATGAGACATTTAGCTTACTTTGCAATGAGCATCTAGTTGAAGGCTTGTAGTTCAAAAAATCCAGAGATCTGTTTATTGTTAATGCATGGGGATACCATATTTTGCCATGTATAATGTGCATCATATTCTTGTATGCATTATATGCAGGATTATTATACCCATGGTATGTAATCATCATACCCATGTATAATCTGCACCCTTATTTTTCCCTCAGAAATTTGGGCAAAAAGTGAGCATTATACATGGCAAAATATGGTAGCTTTCTTATCATTCGTATTTCTACCTAATTTCTTGCTAGTCACAAGGTCCTCTTCATGGAATACATATCCTAGAGGCAGAAATGCTAAAAAAAGAACTTTCAAAGCTTAGTGATTTATGTAATTAGTTTTCAATTCTCACTTCTATGCAGAGTCCTGGCAGGAAAATTACAAATGCTGCAGAGTTATGGTTCCACCATTCTAAATACTGGTATTCTTTGCACATAGTGTACAGGAAAGAATTAAAGGCTGTTCTCAAGTCAGCACACTGATGTTTGAGAGACTGGCAGGAAGCAATATTCCAAAACGAAACAAAACAAAAACCCTCATAGGTAGTAGAGAGGCAGGGAAGAGAGAAAAGGCTGGAGTTTCCTAACAACAATCTGCTAGGCAGCTATTGCTTTTCGCCTAAGTCCAGAGGTGGTTTTTTTTAAATATATTTTATTGAGTACGCTATTACAGCTGTCCCATTTCTCCCCCATCATTCCCCCCACCCTGCACACCCTCTCTCACCGACATTCCCCCCTTTAGTTCATGTCCATGTGTCATAAGTTCTTTAGCTTCTACAGTACCCATACTATTCTTGCCCTCCTCCTGTCTATTTTCTACCCACCATCTATGCTACTTATTCTCTGTACCTTTTCCCTCTCTCTCCTCCTCCCACGCCCCTGTTGTTAACCCTCCATATGATCTCCATTTCTGTGGTTCTGTTCCTGTTCTAGCTGTTTGCTTAGTTTGCTTTTGTTTTAGGTGTGGTTCTTAATAGCTATGGGTTTGCTGTCTTTTCACTGTCCTATTTTTTATCTTCTTTTTCTTAGATAAGTCTCTTTAACATTTCATATAATAATGGCTTGGTGATGATGAACTCCTTGAATTTGACCTTATCTGAGAAGCGCTTTATCTGCCCTTCCATTCTAAATGACAGCTTTGCTGGATAGAGCAATGTTGGATGTAGGTCCCTGCCTTTCAAGACTTCAAATACTTCTTTCCAGCCCCTTCTTGCCTGTAAGGTCTCTTTTGAGAAATCAGCTGACAGTCTGATGGGAACTCCTTTGTAGGTAACTGTCCCCTTATCCCTTGCTGCTTCTAGAATTCTCTGCTTCATTTTAATTTTGGATAATGTAATTACGATGGGCCTTGGTGTGTTCTTCCTTGGGTCCAACTTCTTTGGGACTCTCTGAGCTTCCTGGACTTCCTGGTAGTCTATTTCCTTTGCCAGATTGGGGAAGTTCTCCTTTATTATTTGTTCAAATAAGTTTTCCACTTGTTGCTCTTCTTCTTCCTCTTCTGGGACCCCTATAATTCAGATGTTGGGACGTTTAACGATGTCCTGGAGGTTCCTAAGCCTCTCCTCATTTTTTTGAATTCTTGTTTCTTCCTCGTTTTCTGTTTGGTTGTTTGTTTCTTCCTTCTGGTCCACTCCATTGATTTGAGTCCCAGTTTTCCTTCCATCTCTATCGGTTCCCCATGCGTCTTCCTTCATTTCACGTATTGTAGCCTGCATTTTTTCATCTAATTTGTGAGCAAAATCAACCAATTCTGTGAGCATTTTGATGACCAGTGCTTTGAACTGTGCATCTGACAGGTTGGCTATCTCTTCGTCGCTTAGAGGAATTGGCTCTGGGGATTTCATTTGTTCTCTGGTTTGAGCCATTTTTGGTGGGTTTTTTTTTGTTTTGTTTTGTTTTGGTTTGGTTTGGTTTTAGTCTGGTCGCGGCTATTACGTAGTGAGGGGTGGAGCCTTAGGTGTTCCTCAGGGCGGGGCAGCCCAGTCGCTGGGTTGTGATGTTATATCGATATATAGGTGGGGGCGGGATCCGAGAGGGAAGAATGGTGCCTGCTCCGCTCTCTCCTAGATTCAGTCCCTTCTGCCACTTCCCCTCTGCCTGGACTGTCTGCGCAGGCGAATGTGGTACCACCTGGTTAGCCAGCTGCCTTGTGCAGCCTCACTGGGTCTGCACAGTTGCCCCGCTGTGCCTGGGGTCCGCCAGCCGCCGCCTGTGCACCTGGGAACTGCCAGCCGCTGCTATTTGCGTTCCCAGGTTCGCACCTCCACTTTTTCCTGCCACAACTCTGCCCCTCTTACTGGTCTGGATGAATGGTTGTTGGACTTCCGTACAGTTCAATTTTCTATAAGTTCTGGTTGTTTTCTTGTTTCTAAATATTTGTTGTCCTTAATTTTGGTTGTAAGAGGAGGCACAGTGTGTCCGCCTACGCCTCCATCTTGGCCGGAAGTCCCAGAGGTGGTTTTAAAACGGTGGGAGCAACCTTCTTTCAAGAAGAAATAAGGACTATGGTGATCCCTCACCTATCTCGGGAGTTACATTCCAGAGACCCCCACAATAGGTGAAAATCCACGAAGTAGCGGTGTTATTATTTACATATATTTTAAGGCTTTAGAAACCCTTCCCACACCCTTATAAACCTTTCCCACTCTCTTATTAACCTTTCCCACACTCTTATAAACACGTCATATGCTCTTAAACACTTTCTACACCCTTAAACCTACGTAATTTTAACAACATATAAAATTCTATGTGGGTACTCAAAAGTATACAGTGGTCCCTTGTTGTACTGTGGTTCATTTATTGCGGCTTCACTGTATCTTGGGATAAAAAACCCTGCGATACAATGAAGCTGCAATAAGTGGACCACGACACAGAGAGGGGCAACTGTATATAACATATACTGGTCAGGAAGGATCAAAGTGTGTGACCACTGCAGTCACTAGGTCAGGCTGATCAAGGTGACTATATGGCCTATAAAGTAACTGTCAGCAGCCAGACACTGTGAAATGAGTAAGACTTTAGGAGAATAAAAAGGGAGAAAGTAACTCCCAAAGAGCTAAGCATGTGTGCAATGTGGTCATGGTACAGCAGTAACTATAAAGGCAAAGGTGAAATCACCAAGGGTCCCTCAGGCCTCTATGGAAAAATTGACTGCTCTAAAACTAAATCTCTGAGAGCACATATTGAGCACAGTAGGTGTAGAAAGTGGAGCTCAGCATCTGCTGATAAGGCATCACAGAGATGGTGGAAGGGCACAGGAGCATCCCACAGTAACACAGAAGGAACTCACTTGCAGTTAGGGGCTGCTCAAACACGGAAAGGGAAATGTATGAAGTTTGGAAGCGGGGGGTGGCTTAAAAGCACATCAAGATATAAGTAACCCTTAGCTAGATCCTAATTCTTTAAACAGAATTATGTAATATACCATTATAAAAATGATAATCAGATTGTACCTGCCCCTGATTTTGTTGAGGAACAATAAAGAAAATTTAAACTTTTAACTTTTGACCTCTGAAAACAAATACTATTTCTTCTCCCAAGAAGATTCTTTATCCAACTCTCTGCTTATGGTTATATGCATCTCGTTTCTTTCCTGGTGTCAGGGTTGTGAGCTGCCCAACATCATAGGCTGTCCAGTAGCTATTAAAATGCAGATTTAGTAACATTATATTATGGTGAATTCCTAATACCAGTAACCTACTTTTAAGAAATCCTAATTTTATGTAGAATTAACAGATTAAAATTTTGGCATTCAATAAAATTAAATTACAATTTAGTTTTAACTGGAGTAAAACCAAATTACAAATCAATTAAAGTCACTTATATTTATCAGAGTGCTACTACAGGATTAACAAGATCACTGTCCATATATTTAAGATAGAAGCAAATACAGTAAGAGTAAGGGTAAGAGTAAGAGTAAGGGCGAATATAAATTTAAAATAATGGGCTTAAGTATCCCTATTTAAAAAAAAAGATTTTCCTCCTCTCCTTTACAGCATTTATTTTAGAAAAACTAAGTAGTTACTCCTCTCTAAAATGTTTTTAGGTGTGTGAATACACACACACACACACACACACACACACACGTATACTTTTGGAAATAATAGACCTTTTTCTGTCAGATTTATGACCCAGAATATCTTTCTCTAGGACCTGGGAGCCATTTCTTTGAAATGAAAGCATCAAGAGAGGAGATGGAGCCCCCATCTCCCAGTTTCTGTGGTACAGCAGATTCCTAACTTGGGTGGGCGCCTGCTCTAAGCTGCAAAACTACCTCCTTTCATACAGATATGAGAAGTTCACTGTCTCCTCTGGATCAGGCCAATTAGCTAACACAGGTGGTCTCCCTCTTAACAGGCAAAGTCAGGATGAACAATAGGTGTGACGTACTGTGTTGTGAAGCCTCTTACTTTAGGATTAGTTATTGTGTATCTTGAAAACATGTATGTAATAGGTTCCATCACCTTGGCTATATAAGGGAAGAAGATTCCTTTCTGTAGCTGAAACCTTTAGTGAACTGTCTAAGATGCACACCACACTCTGGTTCAATGCTTATTCAATAATAAAAGTCTTTTATTTTTCCCATTACCTTTATGAAGAGAATTTCTGGGTTGGGAGGAGATTTTGTTTCTAATTATAATTCCCAACAGAAGTAAGAATCTAAAAATCTTTTTTATTTAACTACAAGAAGCTCTAAACTTATAGTTAAATGAATATTCAGGATGGGGCAAAAGTAGGTTTACAGCTGTTAACATGGAAAATGAAATAATAAGTAATAATACAAGAATAAACTCTGTATTTTGTGTATTCACACAAATATGAACCTATTTTTGCCCCACCCTGAATGTATAATTATAGGATATATCTGACATTCTGGGATATAAGAATAATGTGATGACTGCAAACACCAGAATCCAAATCCTCCAAATGACCCGTGTTCTCCAATCTTACCTCCCCATTAAAAAATGACCACCTGAGCTCTAACTGGTGTAGCTCAGTGGATTGAGCATGGGCCTGTGAAGCAAAGGGTTACTGGTTCAATTCCTAGCCAGGGCACATGCCTGGGTTGCAGGCCAGGTCCCCCGTAGGGGGCACATGAGAGGCAACCACACACTGATGTTTCTCTCCCTCTTTTTCTCCTTCCCTTCCCCTCTCTCTAAAAACAAGTAAAATCTTTTTTAAAAAAATGACCACCTGAGCCATTCATGCCCAAGAAAGTTATCATACTATTAGACTGAGCAAAAATAGATGCATATACAGGCTACTCTAGAAAAGTCAGTTGGACAAAACAAAGGAGAATTGTGGGCTCTTTCTTGGAAGCCCAAAGAAACCACAAACATCAGCTACCTAAACAAGGAAATCAATGTTTCTACAAGTCAAGTCTACAGATTCAAAAGGTGATGGTATGGATGAAGGAATGAAGGCCACAAGCATATTCTTGGTGGTCTACAGGTTTTCTGTAGAATTATTAATTCATTGTTTTTATTTGTATAATGACAAATAATTTAAGAAATTCTGAATCACTTAAATGAATCCATATGGCTGAACAGAGCCTTTCACAGTCTATACTTAAATTTGTGTTTGTAGGTGCCTAAGACACTTAAGTACTAAATATTGTGCCTTGTTTGGGGACCCATCCATCCACCACTGTATCTAGTTTGGGTGTCCATCACTAGACCCCTCACCACCAAAGAAGGGGTCCTGTGTTTCCAGCTGGCCAGAGTACGTCATAGGGAGTAAAATTCTTTATGCTTATAGATCTTATATAAGCCATCAAACAAAACATTTTATGTATTTACATATAATATATATAAAACTTACAAAATAATCACTTTGGTTATAGTGCTTCCCATCCCCCCTCCAAAAAGGGAATCAGATCTAGGCACCAATCACATACCTTCCCTGGCCTTTTGTGTAAAAGAAAAATCACGGCATTAAAAGGATGATGTGAAATCTGCACCACAGAAGCCCTTTTCCATGACCACGTGATGAAAGACCCTGTTTACAGAAGGAGCCAGAACAGAAGGAACCAGCACTGGTACACAAACAGAAAGCTGGATGAGAGAAGCCTGACGGCACTACTTGAACGTTCAGATGAAGTCATACTCAGAGAGAACACTGCAGTTTCCCATGCAAATCGGAACACTTTTTGAGAGTTAGAGGAGGCATGAGCCAAAACCAGGTCTGACCTGGGCAAAGTAAGAAATACATCTCTCTCCATAACTGAAGACAATTACACCTTAACTTCCAAGTGATGAGAGCCAGTTATAAGTTTGCTTTCTGTGACATGGATCCAAAAAGAGTTTGCAGTAACCCGGTGCCAAGCAGTATTACTTTAATTATCTTGAGCTAATGAGGGAAAAACAAAGGAAGTTAATGATGCATCTGGGCCAAGTGATGGTCAAACAATAAGCACTGTATGCTTTACAAAAGTTACAGAAGCTCAGATAGAGAAAAAATGTAGAAAACTTAGTCACACACAGCCCAATGTGAAAGAGATATACTAAATCCAAAACAATTATATTGCAAGTGCAATTTATTGTAGCTGGTATGTGATCACTTATGTTAATATTAATTTTACCTCTAAAGTGATATATTTATATATACGCGGTGTGGCAAAAGTATGTTTACAGTTGTTCATATGGAAAATACAATAATAAATAGTAATACAAAAATAAACTGTTTCATATACAACTGTAAATTACTTCACCCCACCCTATAAATTTATAAAATTGTCTTATTTCATAGTTTATATAAACCCTATAAACATGAAGAATTTTGCTCCTAATGATAGCTACATGCACTTATGAAAATAATTTAGAGCCATACAGACAGAGAATGCCCTCCTTCATCGGGGAACCAGATGTTGCTTTATCTAAAACTCAAGTCCATTTGTTCTCATGCTTTTTGCCCACCCATTTATAATTTATCACTAGTAAATAATTAATATACACAAACTTTTCAACTTTTCCTGTGTTGACCTGCAATTTTCCACGGGTCCCTCACATTTCTGAACACATGTGAGCAGAGGTACTGATTGACTGCCTTTGCTCTCAATCTTCTTTTCAAGGATGTTTCAACGGAGAATAGTCTTGGAAAACAAAAACGATGTCTCCCTCTGGAGCAGGTCTGTTTACCGTCCAGTATAATAAAGATAACGTATCCTCTGGGACAAAGGTCAGGCAGGCTTACTGAACATTATGGAAAAATTGGGGATCCCTAAGTTCAGGGATCTATTGCAACATTATCCACTGCTTGCATAAATATCCCCTCATTCTCTCTATATTGCCATCAGGGAATTGGGGCTTGGTATATCATAATAATAAAATGCTAATTATCTAGAAACTGCAATTGTTGTAATAAAGTCCTTTTTGTCTTTGAACCAGAAATCTCATGTCCTCAGACAGCAACCATGTAATTGTTGTAGGCTAACTTGTTAGCAGGTAAGTAGGGTAAAGCCTCAGACATAGAATAGTTCTTGACATGCTGTTCTGCTCCATTTATAATTAACTCCCAAATTTCTGGTGACTAGGGACACTTCCAGCCATTGTCTCTATACCTGTACCCAAACTTTTAATTTCTTCCCCCAAATGGCAGCTCAAATAGGTTTGTCCTATAAATCCAAAGAAACAGAACAGTGGTTCTCAAAGTATGATCTAAGGACCAGCAGTATCAGCAACACTTAAAAATGTACATCCTCAGACCCCACTCAGAACTTACAGAATAAGAAACACTTGAGAGTAGAACCCAGCAATCTGTGCTTGAGCAATCCCTCCAGGTGATTCTGATGCAAGCCTGAGACAGAACCACCGATGCAGAAGAAAACTCTTTTTTCTTGATTAGTGATCAGGATAATTATAATCACTTAGTTGTCAATTAGCTATAAAAATATATTACTTTTATGAAAAAAGTATACTTCCCTCCTTTCCCCCCAAAAGTGAGACAGGTAACACTGTTTTCCATTTCTGCAAATTGGTTATTAAAAGCCAGCTGGACTCTCATATCTACTCTGCATTTAATATGGTGCAATGCATTACTTTGGTTAAAGTATATGAAGAAAATCCATTTTCATATAATTATGTAGTTAGGATAAGGGATATCGTTTCAATAGCACAGGTAATTGTGGAGAGCGTTCTTTGAGTCTACAACAAAATTTGAAGAGTACCATTAAGTTTGGATATAATGCATTTCTATAAACTTTTCATACATTGACACCTTAATATCCATTGGTCTATTTTGTATTTGGAATGGATCTTTGACCCACATCTGATATGGAAACTAGTTTACTTAGTTATGCAGAACTGAATGTTGATATGATTTTGATATATAAAAAACTGCCTTTTAACTTTTAATATTATCTATAATTTCATCAGAAGAGGCTTTAGGTCTTGGGAGGATATAAAGCTCCCAATGGTAGAGACAAGTTCTTAAGACCTCTATTTATTTACTCATTTTGGGTGCAAAAGCTCACATTTAGTGGCAACAAATATGGTTAGCTGTTTTCCTTGAAGCAACAGCCTCTCTGCCACATTCTCAACTTCAACAAACCATTAATTTATCTGCCAGTCATTCTTTCAAGTAAATATGGTATTCCAGAAAAATAGCAACTAGTTCAATTCACAACTCAATCACATAACTTCTTTTCTCAAGATAACCAACATACTTTCACCGTCTGGATAACAGGAAGGGAAAGTGAGGACCATGAAGAATGGTTAAGAAAAATGTATGTGAAAATTTATATGAACTGTGGAAGAAGGAGACTTCTGTTACAAGACCATGAGAAATAAAGAAAAAGTGCGGTGAAAGCTTGTGATTGCCCATAACACAGGTTCTCTCCTTCTACTGTAATAAGAGTAGTGGCTGCGAACATGGCACCTAGAGACGGTATTTTGCACCCTCCCTTGCTGCTAGGTGAAAGTCACATCACCTCATTTCTCATCAATGCCATGTATGTGTAAAAAGAAAATGCAGCCTTGGATTATCTCTCTCCTGATGCTTCATATGAACTGCAAAAGAGGTGTGCCTATGGTTTTGTTCCAATGATGCCCGGGGGATGGTGGGACAATGAGAAGGCAAGAACTTGGGTCCCTGAACGCCCATGTGAGGCAGAGCAGCTCAGCACTATTTAATCTTAGATTTGCTACACGGGAGAAATAAAGTTATCTTCTTTAGGCCACGGTCAGGTTAGGTTTTTTTGACACAGAGCTTGGCATTTACTCTGACATTTTAAAAATACTGAGTAGATAAACAAAACAACTAAAGAGTGCCTCAACCTACAAATTCTTTTTTTGTTGTTCTTTATTCATTTTATTGTTATTTTATTATAGTTGTCCCAATTTTCCCCCTTTGTGCTTCTCTGCCTATCCCCCACCTGCCCCCATTCTGACAGTCAATCCCCACACCATTGTTCATGTCCGTGGGTCATTCAAACATGTTCTTTGTCTAGTCCCTTATCCTTCTTTCCACCATTATCACAAATGTTTTTAAAAGTCACCATAAATAAAGTGGAAAAGCAAACTACAGAAGAATAAAAAATATTAGTTATTAATGAGTACCAAAGTGTAGATTCGTTTAATTTATAAAGAATTAACACTATTGACAATAAAAATACCAATATTCTAAATGGCAAAAGTCACAAACACAATGTATAAAGAAAAACAAACATATATAGTATTTTAAACTACACATACACACAGAGTTGTTGCTCAGTATCTACGGAGGATAAGTTCCAGGGTCCCCCTTGGACACCAAAACCTGAGGGTGCTCAAGTCCCCTATGTAAAAATGGCACAGTGTTTCCACGTGATCTGCATTTGCATACAGGCTATAGCAGGTGCGCCTACACAGCACTTCATTCACATGGGTTCAGCACAGTGCTCAGTGCATGGCAAATTCAAGTGCTGCTCTCTGGAACTTTCTGGAAATTTCTTTTTATTTTTCAAATATTTGATCCCCAGTAGTTGACTTCGTAAGTGTGAAACCTGCAGATACAAAGGACTGACTGTATACATATATTCATGCAAAAAACTAAATATGAAATATACTGAAAGTAAAGTGTTTACATCTGAGTAATATAATTGTATTCCTCAAGTATTTCTGTAATTTCCCATTTTCTTCATCCTACATAAGTTTTATGTAAAACTGTACAATTTATTTAGAAAACTTTGGTCTTATCTCCCCCATGATTAAAGTTAAATGAAATCATCTTTAACCTCATTTGCTTCAACCCATGCTCCCATCTCATTATTCATTCTAATCACATGCTAATCATAGCAAATTACTTTTACTCCCAAAAGTTTCAAGATCATTCCTACCTCATTCCCCCCACTTTACTTTCTCCCGAGTAGAGCCCCTTAGCAGCAGGGGCACAAAAAAAAAAAAAAAAAAAAAAAAAAGGAACCATGCCACACTTAGGCAGGAGAACTCTTGGGGTTCAACTTTTTCAACCAAGGCCATTCCAATTTTCAGGGAACATGGAAACTGATTTGACAAACATTGGGCCTGCTACTTGGCCCAATGCAGTAGGTGGTAACCACTTAAGACAATTACTCTACAGACACTTAGGTAGTAAGAGATTCCGAGATCTGCACTTACAGGCAGCTCAAGCAGGCTGGCTCTAACTAAGCCATGAGATAAAACACCACAGATGTCAACTGTAATGGTAGCAGCACCCAGGTGAGAGCCATCACCTCCAAGACCACAGGAGGCAGAGCGCATCACATCTAGGGGGCTGGACTCTGTCACCGCTACAAGGATTTCAAGTACTAAGTCATTCTTCCCTCTGTTCCACCCTCCCACGGTCCCCTGTACCAATTAGGGAAAACAGCGGTAGGAAAAAATGGCAAATGATGAAACATTTTTATTGGAACACTACATAAAAGGACTGTTTAAATGATCAGATTGGACTAAGGCTTTAGCAGTGTTTCATCATTTAGAACATTTTGTAATTTTCCCTACTACACAGCAAGTAGAGGCCCAGCAGGAGTTAGGTTAATTTCAGGCTACATTAAAATAAAAAGAGTGGGAATTAACTCTTGTAACCCTCACTGTTAATGCACAAGCAATGGTTTCTAAGCATATTTAGAAAGAGACATGAATATTATACTTTCCCTAGCAAGCACCCCGAATTCTACATACTATCTCCACCTCCTATTCCGAGGAATTATCAAACCAGACTTGCATGGCCCTGTGCTTCCGAACTGATGTGAGCTGCTGTTATTCTCTCACTGCTTTAAACATTTCCGTTCAGGAAATCGTACACACCATTAACTGATTCTTCTGTACTCCATAAAACTATTCATTTCTTTCCCTTGTTGTCTATTCTAGCTTTAAGTTAAAAACCTTAAAAAATGAAATATTATGCCAATCAACATATATAAAATAAAAGAGTTGGGTTTGTGTTTTGTTTTGTTATTAGTCTTCCTCCCAAAAACAAAGTTGGATGCTTTGGAAAGACTCAGAAAGCAAGCTGCTAAAAAGGCTATTCAAGTGTGAGTCATTGTTAAAGAGAGAGGAGAAAACATTTTAAAATTTGTAAAAATTCTTCATTCATAATCCTTTACAGGTATCTTTAAATTCTCACTTGAAAGAAAGAGAAACTGGAAATTAGGGGTCCATTATGAATATGCAAAAAAAGACATCTCTGAACTACTAAATCATACTTAAAAAAAAAAAAAGCCATGATCCTACATCAAGAAATTGCTAAACAAAAGTATACTTATATATATGTTCAACTAAAAGAAAATATTCAAGGTATGTTTGCAATATTTCTTTTAGAATTTCTCCATTAAAGCAGGTAGTTTTTGACAGATAAATTCTGATCCATCAGTACAGAGGAAACTCACCCATGCATGTCAGCATACTCAAAACATATTCAACTCCCAACTTTTATACTCCTCCCAAAACTATTTTTCCAAAATGGTTAAATGAGTATTAACTCTTTATTAAAAAGTTCTTAGCACGGCATCCCAAAGGTTCTAGGATGTGTTGATCTCACCTTTTTTTATATACCTGCAGCCATTTTCTAGCTAGATAAGTCTGCAAATTGTCTACCTAATCCAGCCATTTTCAACCACTTTCATCTCTTGCACACATAAGCTAATTTCTAAAATTCTGCAGCATACCAAAAGTATATATTTTTTGATCTGACAAAAATAGATATAATTTTGACTCATTCACTATTGCCAGCAATTGTTGTATTGGCTGTTGTCTTTTTTTTTTCTTTTTTTAAATTTGACATTCAAGGGAAAAGAGGTCAGTGCCCCGAATAAATAGTCAGATATTGCATGTTTTAGAAATTCTTACTGCACACCAATTGAAAATCACTGATCTAATCCATACAGCCAAAATTCTAGCATTTTTGTATCAACAACTGTTAGGCAATCAAGTCAAAGTTAAGTAAGACATGGGTCCTGATTCTACGAAGCAGTACCCAAAAATATACAGAGACAGTCAAGGAAATAAACAATTACAACACTTTTTCTTTCACTCAAAAAATATGTACACACTGAGGGCAGAGCGAGTGGGAGTTAAGAGTTATTGCCCTTGGTGTAAGGAGGGGGAGGAACAGGTGGCAGGAAACACTTCTGATTGGGTGGTGAGAAAGTAAAACATGCAGACAGTTTACTTTAAAGTATGAACACCTGTTTGCTACTAATGTATCTTTAAAAAGTAATGTATCTAATGAAAAGGAGAAAGTGACAGTAAATTGTTACAGAAAAGTTAATACAAACACAAAAGGTGTACAAGTAACATAACTCCAGTGTTCAAGAACTACAGACCTCATACTTTCAATTGGTCCACTAACCCTGAAATACTCTTTACTCTTCTAGGAAGGACATTGAGAAGTGGGATTATGTCTAGAAAGGCAGCTTAGAGGACTATCAACTACCCTACTTCATTTGAAGAAAGGCTAAGTGAGGGAAGAATGTTAATGAAAGAAAAAGATGAGGAGAAAAAAAGAATTTCTAATAAAAACATGAAGTGTCCTCACATGGGAAGAGAGGTTATACTGTGTGATATTCAAGGTTGAATTAAGAGCAATAACAAATTACAAAGAAGCAAATTTGGCTCACCAAAAGGAAAAATCTATTAATAATCTGATGCCAGAATCTATAAAACATCATCACCTGTTAATAGGATTGTTATTCCCCCAGTCCTCTACTTAACAGGCATATATAAATATATATGTATATATGTTATATATAGACATATAGGTCTATAGTTTCACTATATCTATAGATATATATCTGTAGATATATATATCTATTGATATAGTTTCAATAAATGTTATTTTACATCAAGAAGTTAAAAAGCAGTGAGGCAACTCTCCGTTTCCAACAGTTAACAATATGTTACCATACAACTGACATTTTTTAAGGGAAGATCTGATATTAGGTGCTCTTATCATAATAAAAGGGAGGGGTGAGGAAGGGAAGGGGAAAAGGCAGGGGAGGAGTGGGAGAGGGGAAGGAGGAATGAGGAAGGGAGGAAACAGGCAAATACAGAACTCTGGATTATGCTAGTACAGATAAGTCTAAAATCATTAGACTTATCTGTACTATCCTGATTCATGCAATTGTGTAAAAAGTAGGTTTCCTATAAACAATAATAAAAAACTATAATGAATTTACACATTTTGGCGACAGGCAGTTTCTGTACAAGGTCAAAGTCCCATGAAGATCAATACAAGACAGGCCTTCACTGCTTTTATCTTCACCTCTCTTCACCAAATAAGAATGAGTCCAAAAATAATAAATAATGGGACGGCTTTAACTAAACCCTGCATTGTTCATGCAAAATTCACACAGAGACCTGAAGTTTATAAATAAGAAAATAGGGGGGAAATATTGAGCAAATATCAAGTAAATAAATTTTTCACAATAGGGAATTATTTACTAAAAATGGGGATTAAATAATGCATCAAATCCCACATGATTGGCTAGAACATGATAAAATAGGTTGGCAAGTAATTGGCACACTAATCAGAAAAAAAATTATGTTACGCAAAAGTCTTCATATCATGAGTTATTTAAAAAGAAGAGGAATTATTTGGTCCTAACTAGAGAAAACCTTAATTTCTAGTAAAACTAGTTGTTCTATGACTGTGGAAGAAGAAACAGTAAACTTCTTAAATGCCACCTGGATTTTCTTTTTTCAAACTGTCTTTATTAAAGTCCTATTATACTTACTGTAAGATGTGCCAATTTCAGTGATGTTTAATATATTTATCTTAGAATTTATGAAATACGTGTTCCCTTGATTGATTTAAATGCCAGGGCAGGACTTCCATTAGGGAGTTAATATCATATACTTAAGTTTCAAAAGTTAAGAAGACTTTTGGGTTTCTTCACATATATTCCCAGAAGGGGAATCCCTGGGTCATAAGGCAGTTCCAGTTTTGATTTTCTGAGGTAATTACAAAGTGCTTTCCACACTGGCTACATCAATCTGCATTCCCACCAACAGTGCCCCAGGGCTCCCCTTTCTCCACATCCTGGCCAGCACTTGATGTTGATTTTTTTTATGACAGCCATTCTCACAGAGGTGAGTGAGGTGGTATCTCGCTGTGGTTTTAATTTGCATTTCTACCCAAAAACCTAATCAAAGGAATACATGCACCCTTATGTTCACTGTAGCACTATTTACAATAGCCAAGATCTGGAAGCAGCCCAAGTGCCCATCAGTAGATGAGTGGATAAAAAGATGTGGTATTTACACAAAGGAATACTGCTTGGTTGTAAAAAAAGATATCCTTTGTGACAGCATAGATGTTTCTGGAGAGCATTATGCTAAGTGAAATAAGCTGGTCAGGGAAAGAAAAACACCATATGATCTCACTCATATGTGGAATCTAATGAATAAAATAAACTAACAAACAAAATAGAAATAGACTCATAGATACAGAAAACAGACTGACAGCTGTCAGAGGGGAGTGGGGTTAGGGAACTGGGTTAAAAAGGTGAAGGGAGTCTTCTATCCAGTACCCCAACCAAAAGATGAAACAAAGAAAAAAACCTTATACACATAGACAACAGAATGGTGAATGCCAGAGGGAAAGGGGGTGGGAGGAGGTAGAAAAGGATAAAGGGAAGATAAATGGTAATGTAAGAAAACTTGACTTGGGGTGATGAACACACAATACAATATAAGGATAATGCATTATAGAATTACACCCCTAAAACCTATATAATTTTATTAACCAATGTTATCCCAATAAATTCAATAAAAAAGGAAGGAGGGAAGGAAGGAAAGGAGAGAGGGAGAGGAGAGGAGGGGAGAGGAAAAGAGTTCAGAAGACTGAATAAGCATGAAAAGCAACTCAACATCTACAGTCATTGGGAAATGAAAATCAAAACAACAATAAGATACTATTCTTCACACCTACTAGGAGGGCTAGAATCAGAATCTCAGATATTGGGGGATAAAGGGTTTTGTGGGGGGGGTTAATTAAAGTGTTCTAAAATTGATTACTGGTAATGGCTGCACTACAGTGTGAATATACTAAAAAAAACATTGAAATGTACATTTTCAATGGGCAAATTGTATAGCTGGTGAATTGTATCTAAATAAAAATATCTTAAAAAGTAAATTAAAATTTGGCAATCAACAATTATAATTTAAAAAGTAGTTTAACTATGAGATTTTGAAAGCCTGATTAGACTCTGCATTTACCTCCTTTCCATGAAATCATCCTGAAACCCTAACACTTGGTTCCCTGCTCAGACAAGACCAAACCGTTCCAAAGGAACTTTCATTCTACCTCCCATCTATTGTGTAGAACTTCTGATTGCACAGTTTGCTGAAAACTAGTGATTTTTATCTAAAACAGAAGTCCAAAGAGTTTGTATCTAGCTGACAGACGGCGCTATGAGACAATAATATTTTCCACTACTTTAGTGGGATTTCTAGACCCTCGAAATATTCCCTGAGGAGGAAATTCTAGCCTGTCCAGGTCTTCAGTTGCAAAAGTTAGAAGCTTTTCAGCCGTTCACACAGTCATTTTAGGCTTCATTAAAGAGAGCCAAGAGGGTTCCTGTTTTGGCAAGAGGATGGAAAAAGCCAACCCAAGTGTCAGGTACAGGACATGGGATCTTCCCAACACTGTCATCTCTCAAGTCATGGTTCTTGCTCCCTATTTTAAATTCAGGAATATTTTTAAAGAGAAAAATTACTTTAAATTCTGACAAATAGTGAAAATAAGATGAAAAAAGAGGTAAAAAACTATGAAAAGAGGATAATGAGAAAACTATTATTTAAGATATTTAAAATAGATAAGCTGAAACCAATAAACTGATACAGAATAAGGGTAGAAAAAACAACAATAAACAAAAATAAAGCACAAGAACTGCAACAAAGGCTATACACAAGCCTATAAACATAAAAAAAGATAGTCAATCTCACTCATCATCCAAAAAAAGATAATAAAATATTTCTAGCCAAATCAGCACGGTGAATTGTGAGAATGGTGTGGGAGTGAGTGTGAGTACATTGACATGCTGTTACCAAGGGTAGAACTGTTACAACCTTTCAGGGGGCAACAGACAATATATTTCAAAAGCCTTGAACAATACCCTAAATCCCAAAACTATGACTTTTTTAGAGATTTGTCCTACACCATTTGTGCATTTTAACAGTACAAAAACAACTATAATATAGGCATATGAACATACTTTATATAAGCACTGAACTTGTAATGGCACTGCATGATTCAACACAAAAAGGTACAGGATACATTATGAGAAAAAGCAGTCTGTATGGATAAATATATGTAATGGGGGACAGCCAGGGCACCCCCAAATGAAGGATTTGAAACAGAGTTCAGAACTCGGGGTGTCCAGGAAATATAAAAATATAGGATACCCCCCAGGCAGGCTGTCATAGGGGATGGGACACATAGAGCAGGGTCATTGAGAGCTATCATACCTGATAGACAAAAATGGCTATTCTGCATGTCAATAGCAGGCTAGCCAGGGAGATGGATGTGACTTTAACCCTTGCTGTAACTGGGAGGCAGCTCCCCTTTATAGTGCCTGGGTGAGAGCTTTGAGATGGTTTACTCCACGCCATGGGGCCAGGCCTGCCTGGGCTAACTATGGCAGCCAAGAAAGGCTGGGAAAAAAAAAAAAAAAAAAAGGAGTGCTGACAGGTGTGGCCAATTGTGGGAGGAGTTGGAAATTGGGCTGCAGAAGAAGATTCGCGCTGGGATTTAAACCCAGGTGCAGTAGCCATGCTGGGTCTAACTACGGGGTTTTGGGGTTGGAACCACCAGGCTTAGGAAGCAGGAAAGCAAAATGTTGCAGCTATGCAGAGCTCTCTCTTAGCAGTTTGGAAGAATACAGGAGAGACAATGCGGAAAGGAAAGGAGTGAAAGGACTCTTGCTGCTGGGTCATGAGAAGGTGCCATGTGGTTTTGGTCAGCTGATGGTGCTGGGAACCTGGGGAGGCCTGGCAGCCTAGCAGGGATTACTAGGAAGAACCAGAAGTCTGACCAAGCTACGGACTTTTTTCTTCCTACGAAACAGTAACCCTGACTGGCCTGGTTGGGCAAAGGGGAGAAAGAAGGACTGTGTGTTTGTGGGTATTTTGAGGGACTCTGAGAATTTAATGGCAACATGCCAATTATGCCATTACTCTAAACCTGTATAACTTCTAAATAAACAGTTCCTTTCCTTTTTACCAAACTCTAGCATTGGGACACCTGGTGGTGGTCAAAGACTCCACAGTGACAGAAAGACCCTGAATCTGGGCCCCTCCACAGGTCCATTCTGTAACATATAAACATATGAATATATGCATATATAATAATATCTAGAAGGATGTATATCAAATTGTTACTATTCCTTGAGGCTATGATTATGAGTATTTTTTCACTTTCTAATTATATTTACATTCTTTCTGGTAAAATCTTTTTATATTGATATCTTTATAACAAAATAATCTTACAAAGGAAATCAAGTAAATAATACATCAAGTCTGCAAGTGCAAAAGAGAAGCCATATGATGATTTAAAAATGAGATTAAAAAGGAGAAAACTAAAATAATTTTAAACAAAAAATAAAATGTGCACATATTTAAGAATTGACTGTAAAACACAAATTAGAAAATAAGTAAAGTACTTTAAAAAGTTAAATACCTATTATATTAAATATCCACATGTAAAAGAAATAAGATGGATGCTTACCTTACACCACATACAAAAACTAACTTGGAATGCATCGAAAGCCTAAACACAAGGGATGCAAGTATGAAACCCTTCGAGGAAAACACAGGAGAAAAGCTTCATGCCATTGAATTTGGCAATAATTTCTTGCGTATGACACCAAAAACACAAGCAACAACTACAACAAAAAAACTTAACTGGACATCATTAAAATTTAAAACCTGTGTATCAAAAGACACAAAAAAAAGGAAATGAAAGGCAATCCAAAGAATGGAAAAAATACTTTCAAATTATATATCTGATAGAAATTAATATCCAAAATATATACAGAACTCTAATTCAACAACAAGAAATATCCCAATTAAAAACTGAACCAAGAGCTTGAATAGACATGTCTCAAAAGATATACAAATGATCAATAAGTACACAAAGACATGTTCAACATCAATATCATTAGGAAAATACAAATAAAAACTACCTTGAGTTACCACTTTTCACCCATTAAGATGGCTACTATGAAAAAATAAAACGTAACTAACAAATGTTGGAAAGGATGTGGAGAAACTGAAACCCGTGTACACTGTTGATGGGAATGTGACATGGTGCAGCCACTGTGGAAAACAGAACAGCAGTTTGAAATCAAAAAATAGAATTTTTAATTCTAAAAATTAAAATTAAAAATAGAATTACCATATGATCCAGTAATTCCACTTCTGGGCATCTACCCAAAAGGCTGAAAGCAAAGTCTCTAAGAGATATTTATACACCCATGTTCATAGCAGCATTAGTAACAGTAAACAAAAGATGAAAACAGCTGAGAAGTGTATCAATGGATGAATGGATAAACAAACTGTGGTACATACACATGCAATGGAATATTATTCAGCCTTAAAAAGGAAGGAAAGTCTGATATAAGCAACAATATGAATGAACCTCAAAGACAGCAGGCTAATAAGCAAAATAAGCCAGGTATAACAGACAAATATTGTATGAAGTATACAGAGTAGACAAATTTATAGAGAGAGAAAGTAGAATGGTGGTTGCCAGGCAATGGAGAGTTACTGATTATTGCACAGAGTTTCAGTTTGAAAGGATGTGAAAGTTCCCATGATAGATAGTGGGTATGGTTGAACAATAATGTGAATGTATTTAATGCCATTGAACTGTAGACTTTAAATGGTAAATTCTTTATTATGTATATTTTACCACAATAAAAAAGAAATAAAGTGTATCTGCTGTTTGTATGCATGGGTGCTTGTTTCGAATGAATATCACAGTAATCTTAAAATAAAATCTAGTCAATTAGTGAAAAGGGATTAAATACATGTCTAGAGCACTTTTCACAAGCACGGGTTCACCGAAGTTTTTTTGACTAGGCTAGTTCCTAGTGCTTCGAGTTGCTGGTGAAGTCCCACTGGAGTTGGCACAAGGGCAATGACTCTCAAAAAGGACGGTGCCAGAAATTGATGAGAGCACATTTGGTTGTTGGAGTGGCTGGGTGTGTTGCTGCAACACACAAAACAATCCCATAAATGAAGCACTGTCATGTGTTTTGAACAATTTTCTAATGACCCTCGGGACATCCCCGTTCACAGTCTGAGTCTAGAATCTCATAAATACAAAGACCTTTTCCCATGGCTTTAATGTATACTGATTTTCTTCCAGGAATGCATCTACTGCATACACGGAAAGAAGAATGTATCTTGATCGTTTATAGAAATTTCAGAAAAGATGAGCTCCATTTCTGATGATCACGTTCTCAGTAGCACAAGTAGTTGGTCTATGCAGCAAACTACGAATTATTCTACATATTGAAACAAGTATCTGGTTTTCACAATGACTTGCTGTAGCTGAGCTTTTACATACTGAAAAGCATATTATAACTACTCTCTTGTATTTTTTAATACATTATAGTTAGGGTGTTACACTGGTTGTTTTTCATTTTAATCAAAATTCTATATATTTTTACATTCAATATTATTTTGTATTATTTTGAGTGTACAGGATTGTTTTTACTAAGTACACGAAGATAGGTTATTATTCATAAATTTTGTGTCAGGATATTATGGGGCACATTAAAATTATTTGCTACAAAAGGGTTACTGGGTCTGATAAGGATGGAAACCTTTGCTCTAGGGCTTGTAAAATATGGACCTCTTCTCCTTTGCCAGACACCTGACTCCATCTTCAATTCAGAAACCAAGACCCCCATCTCAAGTACAGAAAAAGAGAAGCTAACTCCAAATGCTTCTTGCTGTACCTTACAGACATTTCCCACAGAATGCCAAACACTGCAAAGAAGAATTTGCTTCTCTTCCTTCCTTCTGTCTATGTGCAACGCTTAGAGGCTGGATGCCCACCAGTCCCAGATATGGAATGACAAAGGTTACCCTTCCATTAGCTATAAGGCTCAACAAGGCTTAACTCCAAGTTTTTTTCCAATTCCAAAATGTCTGTGAAACTACCAATGGTTCTCACGTGACTTTAGATTATGCAACACCTCAGTAAACCTCAATCCATCAACCCACTCACTCTCACCAGCTGTTCATAACAATGCCGCCACCTCATCAGCTCTCACAGGCAACATGATGCCCCAGGTGGTATACCCCAATGATGACAATAAACCTGTCATGACAAGCTTTACAGACCTAATCAACTTAAAAATCTGAAGACTAAAAAGGAAAAAGCTCCTACAACCTACTTGGGAAACTATAGCATATCACTTTTAAGAACCACAGGTACACACACGTGTGTGTGTGTGTATACTTATTCATTTATAGAGCATTATCTGTAGAAAAACATCCATCTCCATCCACAATCACTGACATTAGGAATAGTGAGGGGTAGGGAGTGAAACTGAAAACAACTTCATAAACTTTTACATATATTTATATATACGTATAAATATATATCAAAACTCCATAGTTTCAAAGTACTAAAATTAAATTATAATATGTAGTTAACAGAAACAAAATTAGAATGAGAACTCAATATGAATAATTATAAAGTCAACCTAGAATACTAAATTAATATCAATAGGCAAATATTCACAATGGGATTATATGTGAGACACTTCACTTCCTCCAACAGTGCTCTACACATAATCTATAATTATAGTCAAGCAAATGCAAAATGTATTTCTATTACTAACACTATGATTATAAGGATATATCAATTCATTTAAGAAAAGTGATCTAAATAGCACCTACCTTTAAATAATTTGGAAGTTGTGCTTCTCCCAATGAGCAAGTTATTATCCAACTCAACTTACCGAAAGACTTGCATTTCTATGATTTCAAGTACTTGCTTCTACCTAATGTCTCCTCTCACATACGAATGATGGTTCCCTCGGGAGCAAGAGGTGAGTATTTCCATTCTTACCTGCTCAGTCCCCAGTATAACACCTAGTGAACAGTAGTAAGCACTGTATCTGTTTTTGCTAATGCATAAAACAGTTACTTTTAATAGATTTTACTATGTGACAAGCACTATGCTATGCATTTCTCCTTCATTTCCTCAACAATCTTAATAAGCATTATACTATTGCTATGTTATATAATAAACAGTAAAACTGGGCTTGCCAAAGATTAAACAAATTGCCCAAGACCACACCATTTGTAACCAGGGATACAGAAGTCAAAGGTTTTACATTAATTTACATTCTATCTTTAATTCTCAGTAAATTATAAAGTTATAAAGGTCAAAGGGGATGACATTGTTCAAATGGTGCAGTAACTGTTATAGAGATATTTGACATATTTACTTTAATATTTTAATTATATCAATGATTTCTTTTCAAATCAGGAAAAAATTAGGTTTCCCTCATGGCATTTGTTCATTGGGATAGATAATAAATGTTATCTGCTTAATTATATTCTAGTTATTAAAAAGTACTATAGTGAAAACTACCTGCAGTTAAAGAATAATTTAGCTAAAACAACTACGAGTAATGAAATATTTGAAAGAGAAAGTAAATGCATAGCATATTCAATTTCACAACAGACATGGAAAAAAAAAAAAAAAAACACCACTACCTAAACTACTAAACTAGAAAATGACTGGCTTTAAAAATTATTTTTCAAGTATCTCCTACCATTAAAATTACTGAAATATTATATGAAGAATTTGTTCTATATAAACATATAGTTTTATTTTTATGCAGAATAGCAAACTAAACTGCACAGTCACTTTTCCATTAGCAGATTCATGATGTAACGTGAACAGCACTTTAAACGACAGAGAAAGAATAAGAGTGACTCTAATGCAACAGATCTGTAGATGTGAGGTGAGGTTTGTGAAAAGACAGAATTACTCAGCCAGAAAGGACTTGCAAAGGTCATCTAGTAGCTCTGCTAGCCTTTGGGAGCACTGTAAGACCATGTAAGCCATTGTTGAGAGATGAAAACCTGTTATTTTTAGATTTTAGCGGGGAGGAAAAAAATCCAACTTCCTCTACAAAGTCATTCCAGAGATAAACAATATTTAGAATCGTAATATTCCTATTTATACTATACCCAAATCCTCAAAGAGTCCACTTTAAATCCATTTCCTCTTGCTTGGTCTTTGTGGAATATGTGAACAGTTGACCATTATGATACATCCTCACATACTTTATAAAGTATTCAGCTTTCTCCTTTTGGGGAACAAATGCATCTTCAGCTTTTCTCATAAGCTTTATTTTCTAACCTGTTATAAATCCTCTTCTCTGATGCCTCTCCATTATTCTTATAAGTCCAAGTGAAGAAGTAGGCGGTACTCTAATGCTCTGAAATGTCAACCAGCTATTATTAAGTCTTCATTTTTGCTTTTCCAGTTGCTGGTATCTTTGTAAAGTCATCCAATGAAAGCTGAGAGATCATGGAGAATGTTAAAGGAGAGATGAGCAAGGAAGAGTAGAAAAATTAGGTAAGGAAAAAAGCAATATATGACAATTTTGAAGACAATTCATTAAAAGGTAAAGCATGAGCACTCACAAAAGAAATCACTGGCATGAGGAAGTAGCACAGGTTCACTAAAAAAGGTCAGTCAGAGGTTTTGATAGATTATCAGAGGAAAAGGCATGACTATCCCTGAGACCTAGAGTAGCTTAATTTCAGCAAGGCTTTAACAATATATTTCATAACATTCTTGTGCTCAATACAAGAATGCAATGCTAGACTCCAGTTCATTTAGGTGGATTTATATCTGATATCTATTAATGAATCACCATCAGTATGTGAATAATGTGCTACAAAATGCATATTTTAATCAAGTAGGCAAAACGACAAGAAAAATCACTATCTCTAAATATCTCAAAATTTAGTAATAATGGACTAGAACGAACTATCTTCATATGGTAAAACAGATAGACTTGAAATGTCCAGTTTCTCAATTATGCATTACTGGTATGCACTAAGTAGTTATATAACGAATTTCAGTGGAATAGAATTAAAAAACACAAAACAGTGATGCAGAATCTACCCTAAATAGACCCTAATACTGAGAACATGTAGAGTTCGAGCCACTGGGTACTGTGCAACTATATCTGGGTTTTGCAAATAGGTATTGGCCCACCCACAAAAGGATTACTAGATGCTAAGGAATCTGGGGGATTACAGAACTGACATTATTTAGCTTAAAAGAGGAAAGAATTCTAGGGTAAGGACCATTCTGAACTTCAAATACCTAAAACCCTTTCAGATGCCCTACAGAAGAGACCTGACAAGACCTGACACATATACAGCCGGAGGGAAATGAATACAAGGACCACAGAGACAAGAACAACCAAGTTGTATCAGCCTCCTGTGGGCAGTCTCAGCAAGTCAGCTCTGAGTCCCCCTTGAAGTATAGTCAGTACTTGGCCACAATCCTTAAATCCAGCTTCACAAATTATTTAAGTTTAATAAAGACTTTGTGGGAAAACAAGGAATAAGTCTTATGTGACACCATGTAGACAGAAACCAACAATATTAGCCCCACCCATCCATTCTTCCTTTCCCGAATGTCACCCAACTCTCTTCCACTCACCCCCACATGGAGTCTCAAAAACAATCAACCATGCTCAGCCACACTAAATCCTAGGGTGTAGCTGAATAAAGACCATTTATTATTTCTACCAGGTATCCTAAACATTTCTCCCCTAAGCTCTAGGAGCTGTTCAAAGTATTCCTTCAACCCAAGAAAAATTTCTTTCTAGGTAGAGAGACTTTCCCACTTCTACTAAGATGGTACCTCCAAGAGGAACACCTCTTTGAAAACTTGAAACTGAAGAGAAGAGGATTCTACTGATTCTGCTTATGCATCACCAACTCTGGAAGATGTCAGTCTTTTTCTGCTGTCTACTGTACTAACCTGAGCATACAGGTGTATACCCTCGGTTTGAGTCTCATAGGAAGAGTATCTGTTTCCTGACGTACGAAATGAGTATAATAATATAAAGATTTCCTCAGTGAGTTGCTGTAGGATTTAATAAAATACTTTAAAGAGCCAGATAAACTACCTGGCACATAGCAGATACTCGGCAACTATTAATAAAATAAGATACTTAAAGATCCCTTAGGATGGTGCCTGGCAAATGGTAAGCACTGTATAAGTATCTGCTAATAAATAAAACAATTAAGCTCCTTTCGACAGACTTCCAACCATGGTAAACAATTCCATGATCCAGTAGGAATGTTGCAGGGATCATTTTAGCTTTCTGAAAATGAAGATGGACTAAGGGAAATCAAAAATCTCTTTAGATTCAACTTCCTTCAGTCTATGATTTAGAGTATTTTGGATTGCTGAGTTCACATTTTAGAAACAAACATAACTGCCTTAACAAAGAGTAACATTATAGATTCACTTGTATTTTTTAATTTAATTTAATAAGAACCAGAGAGTTTATAGTGGACAGTGATAATATACTCCTAAAAATATGACATTTAAAGAAATTCTTTCTTGTTGAAACAAACATAATTAAGGAGTGGAAAATTTCACTACCATGCTGAGTAGTAAATAGTTGACATTCTTAAACTTTCATTCTCTAAATCAATGTCTCCTAACAGATTTCTCTTCTGTCGTCAAAGCTGTACTCAATTAACTTCTCAAATACTTCTTAAAACATACTGTTGCTGATTTAAGATCTAATTTCCTGGAGGTTAGGGGGTGGAAGGATTGAGCAAAAAGGAAAAAGGGCTCATGGACAGCAGTGTGTTGACTGGTAGGGAAGAGGGATGGGTGTAAGGGGGCTAAAAGGTAATGTAAAAAATATGATAAAGATTAAATTTTAAAAAACATGAAATGGAAAGCTTAAGTCATAATGAATCAATAACTGCATTAAATACAAATAGCCCAAGTCCATCAATTAGTAGAGACTGGCAGAGTGGATTATAAAGCATAAAAAAAAAGATCTAATTTCCTTCTCAACATGAACTCATCAAACTAGGTAGGTATGTGCCTTCATAATGCAGACACAGTTTCCCCCCAACGCTCGTGTACCTGACCAGTAAAACAATGCAAACAAGGTTGTAAGAATCAAATGAAGTACTAATGCAACAATGTTTTATAAACTGTGAAGACCCTCACATACACGAATGAGGTTCTTGCAAACTGTATCCTTGGAACACTAATATTATGAAGAGGGCCCATAGGCGTAATTTGAATAACAGACTATATAACAGAATGAGGCATGTATTATACTTTCTTTTTGAGGTTACACAATGGACATGAATATATTTAAGTTTCAAAAGTGCCCTACATCAAAAAGTCTGTTAACTTTTAATTCAGCACTTCTCCACTGTAGTTAACTGGGGAGATATTTTACTTGATTTATAGAAATTCAGTATTCTGGAGAAAAATGTTCACAAGATATATAATATTACATTAACTGTCAAGATTTTTTTTCTGAAAATAGCATTAATAAATGGAAAAAATATAAAAATATACATCCTGCATTCCTTAGGAAATAGTCAAATTGTTTTACCAAGGTATCATCTTTACCAGATTTTTTACATTGCTCTCAAAAATATAATGTGCTACAACAATTCAAGGTAATATTATTATTCTTAGAACTATTAAGTGGTAAAAATCACTCCAGATAATACATTGCCGAATAACTAGAAGCCCTGATTTACAAACGCATACCACAAGCATTTATTTTTTAAACTGTCATGAAAATCTTTGAGGCTATATGATCTCACCTTTAACAGGACCCTAATCAACAAAACAAACAAACAAGCATAATATAACCAAAGACACTGAAACTGAGAACAGTCTGACAGTGACCAGAGAGAAGAGGGGAGGGAATTTCAGGGGAAAAGGGGAACGGTTTAGAGCAACAAGTATAGAGGACACATGGACAAAAACTATAGGGGGTGGAAATGGGAGGGAGGTGGGGAGGGCTGGGGCGGTGGGCTGCAGCGGGGGGGGAGTAAAAGACAGAAAACTGTACAAGATCAACAATTTTAAAAAATGCTGATTTAAATAAATAAATAAATGAATGAATGAATGTTTAAAAAAAAAATCTTTGAGGCTCACAACCAAAGGGGCTGGAAGCTGTCTGATCAGTTTCCGAACTCTGTACTGAGTTTCTCCTGGACACTTACTTATTCCATGATAGAGATAGCAGAATAAATCCCACTTATATGCAAACCACATGTCTAAAATAGAAAGTTGAACACAGATCTCGTCTTGTAGAATAAGACTTTTTTAACATAAAAATTCTTAGAAGATTACCTAGTTCATTCCTCTCATTTTTCTTAATAATCAAACTGAGTCAGGAGAACCACAGAGAGGTTGGGCTCTGTGCACAGTTGTGTTTTTAATTTACACCCTGCTGACTGTCACATGCTCACATCATGTGCAAACAGTTCTAATGTTCCCCCCAACATTTAAACAAAATTGTCTGCAGTAAGGTAATCTAAAAGAGAGCTCCCTATAATCCATGAAAGTCACTTGTGAGGTGTTGGTGGGATCATTTAAAAGAGAAGCAATCATCTTCCAGGAAGGCTGCAAGAAAATGATCTGCAACAGAGCTGCCTCTAATCACAGATCTGTGAAGTAAAGTAATAGAAGGGATTCATTTACTTACTCATGGTTAATGAGTGATCCAACCAACCCAGGGAGGTCAACATTAGCTACCATGTAATGAGCATTTAGTATGTTCCCAGCACTTGACACCTATGTAGTCCTTACAACAATCCCCATGAGACACATGTTTTCTGCCAATTTCACAGGTAAGAAGAATCAGTTCCCCAGAAATTTAGAAATGGTCTTCCATTTCTAAATGGTCTTCCTGTCAGTTAAAGTGTTGAAGTGAAATTCAAACTAAATTCTGCCTGCTGAAGACCAAAATCTTTTAGCATGGAAAAGTGAAACCGAGAAAATTTACCCAGAGATAAATACAACTAAAGACTCTTGGCTATCCAAATAGGAAACAAAGCATTTTCAAAATGTTAACAGTTGCAAAAAAGAAGACAGTAAATAGAAATGACTCAAGTGTCTGCTATGACCACCTACTGAGTGGTGAACCTGAGCTGTGATCATCTAGAAATTAAGCTTTTCTAGACATTAGAAGACAACATTTCAAAAGAAATAAGAGGGTGAGGAGCAGTTAATCCACATAGTCTGGCTCAAAAACAAAGGACCAGCCTCAGAGCTATGGTTCTTACTTAGCATAGTGTCAGTCAGCCAAGCCCATCTGGACTTGTGCCAAAATAGGGCACAGGGGCACTGCAGTAAACAAGCAAATACAACTTAAGAACTGTTTCACAAAGGTCTCTATGGGAATGTGAGACACAAGGCACAGGAGACTTGGTTAGGCCATAGAGACAGACACAGCAAACTCAAGTCTTCGCACCAGCAATCCCAACATATATGGGGTGGGCAGTGAGTAGTGGCAGAAGTTCAGCCACTTCTGCCCTCCACAGCTCTGGAAGACATCACTGCCATAATCACAGCCATAATCACAGCAGTGGAGGGAGGGTGGAGGGAGGGAATGATGGACTCCATGTGGAAGCCACGCACAAAGACAGCTGAGAGAATCTCCCTGACAAATCCCAGGATGGACTGGGAGGAATTTGAAAGAGATGGATTTCCTAAGGCTGGCAAGAGTAGCTTCATGCATACTGAGAAAATGGTGTTTCGCCATTTGTGCTGTGACTTCATTTAAAGGTCACATTCTTTGGTAAAGAAAAATATAATTAAAAATCTAGAAACACTTTCAAATATTAGCATACTGATTAAGCATGCAAATACCTCGCTAAGAGTTTTAGGAAGAGAAAAAAAAAAACATGATTTCATTTCAGTACTCAAAAGCCCTCCTTTAGAATAAGTGTACTTTTATATACTTGGGGGTTTGTTTCCCCTTACAAGATACCTTAAATCTGTCACTCACCACGGTACCTGGGGTACAAGAACCATCTCTTCCCTTGTTTTCTTTCACTTCTTCCAACAGGATGCATAGTACATGATAGGCACACAGTAAGTACTTACTGAGTACAACTATGTAGTTAATAAGACAGGGGTAAAGTGTTGGGTGGAATCATGCAGGTGGACACAGCATTCTCCACAACAGAGGCTGCTTCCACAGCTCTTCCTTTTTAAATCACCAGGAAGATAGGCAGACCTGACTGCTCATGTGTACATTCGCTTTCTAATAGTCTGTTCGGTGACACACTGAATTTTTTTCTTAAACATCTACCTGAATAGCTCTGTTATCATTCTTTCCGGAATGCCAGTGCTACTTAAAATTTCAAAACCTCAACTATATCACTGATCTTTAATAATAAAGACATCAGCCTACTCACTGACTTTGACACCTTAATGACTAAGAGAGCAAAGTCTTGAAAACCAGACTACATAAAATATATTTAAAGAAGGTACGCACATAGGAGTTTTTGTTTAAGCGTGACGAAATCATTTGATTTCAGAATAAAAATAACACCCTAAAACTAAGTCTGAAATCGGTAAAGACCTAGAGACCTGGCACACACCAAAAAAAAAAAAAGTCATTTTTATGTTTTATACATGTATTGTCTGATAGAAATACAGAACTAGAAATGATCTGAAATTGATAATACTACCAAAGAAAAGTTTGCTTCCTTTTAAAACATTCAATTATAATTAAAATATCCAAAACACAAAAGAATTCATTTGTTTGATTGATATTAACTCTAAATGGCCTGTCCTTGTTTATACAAGGAGACCCTATTAAAAGCATTAAACTTCTCCTTTTGCCAAGAAAAGCTCAGTAATTCAAAAGTTGCATCATCCCACTTACAGAGTCAATAATTTTGAAAATTCTCCACACTTTAGTTAGAAATATAACATTTATAGGCAATCCACTTTAAAAAAATGAATTTAAGGCCAAAATTAAGTAAAGAACGACTAACTTATTATTTTATTGTTTCCATAACATGTAAAAGAAATTTTTGCTACAGTGATATTTTTCACTAAATAGAAAACTATATTTTATTTAAAAATAACCTATTTAAAGGTTTTTTATCTGTAACCTAGTAAATTGTAAACTCAAGTCTGTCATAATTAGACCCCCACATGCGATTACATAGCACAGCACAGAAAGCTGTTTCTGAGGCCAAAAGCTCTACTTACAATCATTGAAATCTAAGTCCATGAAACTTGGAGTAAATAGCATTTTCAAGAGATATTTATAGTTTTATCTTAAATGTAAATGTAGCCATCATTTGCTTTACCTATAAACAAAGAAAGCAAACCTAAAAGTGATTTAATAATTGAGCTGTGTTATTTGTCAACCATGAACCTAAATAAAGTCACTCCAATAAAGAATATAAATTATGCTAGAAGCTTGTCTATCCAGAAATCCAAATAAAAAACAAAAGACCAAAATAACTCCAGTGTGTAATTAATATATACACAAGAGTTCACAGAACCAGGTTTTGTCACCTTATTCCTGTCATTCTTTCCAGGGCAAACTCTCAAAGGTTTGGGGATGATTAGGGCTCTATTTCCAAGTCCCTGTGCACCAAGTTCAATGCCAGCTTACTGCACCAAACACAAAATTACCATAATTGCACAGAGGCTTAAAAATGCACCTTAATAAAACATTCACAATCCAGAACTCAAACACAAGACATTATAACTATAAAAATAACAATTAAAATAAAGGTGTGCCCCTTTACTTCTTTCCTAAAAATATCAATCTAGTAAGTATATAAACTTGATTTCCATAGAGACTTATATAAATTGACTACCTGAAATATTTCTACAAATTATACTAAAGGAAACAAAATAGAAGTCACAAAAGATTAAGGAAGTTAGACAATCTTCTAAATGAAATGTGAGAAAGAAATATATTACTTTCAGCTCACTAAAATTCTTTTCCTCTCCTTCTGGCTATGGCACAAAGGATATATCTCCTTTTGATGGTTTCTGGAGTAAAATATCTATGGCCCTATTTCAGAATGTTAAGAACATTAACTAACATGATCCCTCAAAATAAACTGGCCAGAAACACTTCCTTGTATATTCACAATATTTCAGCATTTTAAGTGGAACAAGTATCCTATCCCAGGCACTTCTGACTTGGTTTGTAATCATCTCACTTTTTCTTGTACAGTATCGAAGTAAAATAATCCTCAACATATTCTTAATCAGCCTGGAGAAATGCAAAGGGTATCAATTCCAATTCAATAATTAAGACATCAGTGTCCAATATATTTATAAAGTTATTAGAAAAACACAAGCATAAACTACAACTTAACCAATTTTCAAGATATGCATTTTATATCCAAAACCTTAAACCATGGTTGTAAAACCATGCCTTATGCTCATATCAAAGAAAAAATTAAAGTCAAAGTTAAAATGAATACTTTTACTCTTCTGGAAGATTACATTAGACATGACCAGCCTGATTAATCTGCTCTCTTTATCATGTAGGGCCAGCTGGTCATCATCATGCAGGGCCAGCCAGCTTGCCAATGACAAGGATATTTTTACATCGTGGTACATTATTGAAAAGTTATTCTTTTAATTACCTCTGCTAATGAGAAAGTCATTGATGCAGAAAAAAGTCTTTCCAAAATATAACAGTCCACATTTTTTCTTTGGTAAACATGGTTTAGTAAGTATAACTCACTCTTTCTTCAAAGGTTCAGGGTATTTAATTACATCCAGATTTTTTAATAATAAATATTTTTTCATTTGAAATACTTCAGCCCTACACATAGAAGATATGAGATGAGAATGAATCTATAATAAACCCAGATTACATATCCTGAAGTTGGTTTCTCTTACTCATTAAAAAAAAAAAAAATACCGACACTATTTTGATGTATATGTATGATGTTTGTATCCCCTTAAAAAATCCAGTTAAAATACCTGATTATGTATATCAGTTAAGACTGGTGTTTTAAATTATAGTTATTAATATTTTCAATATAAGATATAATTCTTAATTAATTTATTCAGCCAATATTTACTGAATGTCTACTGTTTACCAGAGGCTTCGATTTTAGAGGTGAAGTGGGTGACGTAGTAATTTAGGAAAAGTAAAGCATACAGGGAAAGTTAATTTGTTAAGCAACCTCAACAACACTAGGCCATGGTGGGTAAACTAAGGGGATCAACATTCTCTTAATGTCTACAGCTAAGGTAATTATATTGAATTTTTCTTCCTAAACCAAATTTTTCCATCTGTATCTCTTAAAAAGAAATGAAAGACAATCATAGGTTCTCTCTTAGTTTTAGTTTCTTAGCAACCAGCTTAAAATCAACATGCCAAATGCAAAACTTTGGCCTTCTTCATGCCTACTTTTGACACTTTAAATAAAAGTTTTACATCCACAGGCTAAATTAGTAGATTGTTCTACATTTCACTGTTCCGTATTTCATTGACAGAATCACAGGTGTTTTTTAAAAGATTCCATTTGTTTATTTTTAGAGAGAGGGAAAGGGAGGGAGAAAAACATCAATCAGTTGCCTCTCATATGCGCCCCAACCAAGGATTCAACCTGCAAGCTAGGCATGTACCCTGAGCGGGAATCGAACTGTTGACCCTTTGTTTTTCAGGAAGACACCTAACCAACTAAGCCCATGGCTCAGGGAATAATCATTCGGTTTTGAGAGTAAGTTAGCTTAGTTAAATTGTTAAATTTTATTTCAGGAACTGGTGATATATATGTTTTCCCAACAGGGATAAATACCCTTTAATTTCACAAATACAAAAGCCACATGAAATAACATAAGGAAAGATGCTTACTTCAGACCCAAGCTAAGTACTGACAGGCAGTATATTAAGAGGGTTAAGAACCTGGATTTAGATGAAGAAATATAAAAGATCTAGCCTGGCCACTTACTAGCTGTATATCCTATCCTTGGGCAAATTATCTAGTGTTTCCTACTTCGTAACATGAGATTTATATTGCCTACCTTAGTTCTAGAAAATGTAAGGAAATAGGACTCACAAAAAAGAAATGGGAGAAGTAATGAAAGGAGAAAGAAGAACATAAATATAAAAGTAGAGAAATCAACTGAAATTAAATGGACCGACCTAATATTCTTGCTTGTGCTCATGAGTAGCCAAAGGGCCGAATAGTTAACAGCTCTAAACATGAAACTGCCTCTCTATATAAGTTTAAATTCTACCCTGAGGACTTCTGTCCAAGATGGAGGCGTAGGTGGACACACTGTGCCTCCTCTCACAACCAAAATTAAGGGCAACAAAGATTTAGAAACAAGAAAACATCGAGAACTGATAGAAAATTGAACTGTATGGAAGTCCAATAACCATTCATCCAAACCAGTAAGAGGGACGGAGTCGCAGCAGGTTGGCGGACCCCGTTGTGTAGGCAGCAGCGGTGGGCAGATCCCAGGCATGCAGGCAGCTGCTAGCAGACCCCAGGCGCACAGGTGGCGGCTGGCGGACCCCAGGCACAGCGGGGCAACTGTGCAGACCCAGTGAGGCCGCACAAGGCGGCTGGCTGACCAGATGGTCCCACATTTGCACGCAGATAGTCCAGGTGAAGGGGAAGCGGCGGAAGGGACTGGAATCCAAGAGAGAGCAGAGCAAGCACCATTGTTCCCTCTTGGACCCCTGCCCCCACATACAGTGTCACTACCGAGAAACTGGGCTGCCCTGCCCTGGGGAACACCTAAGGCTCCGCCCCTCACTACATAACAGCCGCGACCAGACCAAAAAAAAAAAAAACAAAACAAAACAAAAAGTGGCTCAAATGGGAGAACAAATCAAAGCCCCAGACGAATTTATCTAAGCGACCAAGAGATAGCCAACCTGTCAGATGCACAGTTCAAAGCCCTGGTGATCAGGATGCTCACAGAATTGGTTGAGTTTGCTCACAAATTAGATGAACAAATGAAGGCTACAATAAGTGAAATGAAGGAAAACACACAGGGAACCAATAGAGATGGGAGGAAAACTGGGATTCAGATCAATGGAGTGGACCAGAAGGAAGAAACTAACAACCAAGCAGAAAACAAGGAAGAAACAAGAATTCAAAAAAATGAGGAGAGGCTTAGGAATCTCCAGGACATCGTTAAACATCCCAACATCCGAATCATAGGAGTACCAGAAGGGGAAGAAGAAGAACAACAAGTAGAAAACTTATTGGAACAAATAATAAAGGAGAACTTCCCCAATCTGGCAAAGGAAATAGACTTCAAGGAAGTCCAGGAAGCTCAGAGAGTCCCAAAGAAGTTGGACCCAAGGAGGAACATGCCAAGGCACATCATAATTACATTATCCAAGATTAAAATGAAGGAGAGAATTCTAGAAGCAGCAAGGAATAAGAGGACAGTCACCGACAAAGTAGTTCCCATCAGACTGACAGCTGATTTCTCAAAAGAGACCTTCCAGGCAAGAAGGGGCTGGAAGGAAGTATTCCAAGTCAGGAAAGGGAAGGACCTACATCCAAGATTGCTCTATCCAGCGAAGCTTTCATTTAGAATGGAAGGGAAGATAAAGTGCTTCTCAGATAAGGTAAAGTTCAAGGAGTTCATCATCACCAAGCCCTTATTATATGAAATGTTAAAGGAACTTATCTAAGAAAAAGAAGATAAAAAATATGATAGTAAAAAGACAGCAAACTCACAGCTATTAAGAACCACACCTAAAACAAAAGCAAAGTAAGCAAACAGCTAGAACAGGAGCAGAAACACAGAAATGGAGATCACATGGAGGGTTAGCAACAGGGGAGTGGGAGGAAGAGAGAGGGGGAAAAGGTGCAAAGAATGAGTAGCATAGGTGGTGGGTAGAAAATAGTAGGAGGGCAAGAATAGTGTGGGAAATGTAGAAGCTAAAGAACTCATGACACATGGACATGAACTGAAGTGGGGGGAATGTGGGTGGGAGGGGGTTGTCCAGGGTGGAGGGAAATGATGGGGGAGAAATGGGACAACTCGAACAGCATAATCAATAAAATATATTTAAAAAAATTCCACCCCAAGCATTTATCTTTTCCATAAACGATGATTCCTTTTGCTTTATTTTGCCATGAAACTTCTGGAGGGCAGGATGCATGTTTGATGCATATTGGATCCATACACTTGACACACCCTGTAGAATACAGTAGCTAATGTAATAATACACTAAATGATATCTTAGATCCAGAGATATTATTTCCACATATAAAATCAGGCTACTTGGTGGGAACATTATTGCGCCTTATAACTAATCATATCACAAATGATGCCTCAGTGATGACACATTTATTCCAATGAAGGTGGAAACCACAGGAATGAGGGTTTTGCAATAATTCAATTAGAGCAAAGGGAGGAGAGACTTCAGACATCTATGGCATGTGGTAGTATAGCCATGCCAAATATAGAAGCTGTCTATACCTGATTCATGTTACAATCACCATAGGATAAGCAATGCTAGTGAGAACTGTATAGTTTGTAACTTTTGGCTTTCTGGTTGTCTGGGAGTAAGAAATATGATTTTTATACCTAATTAGGTATTTGCATAATGGTATATATTTAAGTGATACTGCAATATATTTATTTAAATCAATACCAGGAATCTATAAAAAACTGTTTCCTCTTTATTAAGGATCCATGTATTATTCAATTACGATAGAAACTGTCCAAACTCTGCTCATGAACTTACATGGGCAGGACTGATGAGAATGGAAGGGTATTCCTGGAAAGAGAAAGGACATGAGCAAGGGTATCATGGCAACTACGGAAAGGCAGGGTGAAAGCCAAACCACAGAGGCTCTTGAATATCATACTAACAAACAGGGCAATGCTCTGTAAATAATGGGAACTACTGACGATTTCCAAGCAGTTACTGATAAGATCAGAGCTGTCATTCAGAGGATTAATTTAGAATGAGGAGCAGAAAGTGTGTAGGTAGGAAGACCAGGTAGGAGGGCACCTCAATCAACTAACTACATGAAAACTGAAGAAAGGGGACGATGGACAAGGCAAGGGAAATGGGGGTAAACAAGGCTTGGGAAATAATCGGATGTGAAAGCACAGTGAAAGATCCCAAATTGAAATGAATTAGCCTATAATAACAAAATCTGTTTATTTATGAAATGTTTTAGTCATACAAAAATATCTAGAAAGTAAGAGAATAAACATCTGTGTGCCCAGCACCCTGGTTAAAAATTAAAACATTAAGCACCCTGGTATCTCCCTCCCTCATCCACTTCTGTCTCCCTTCTCAGAAATAACCAGCATGTTCAATTTGATGTCTACCCTACCCATGCATTTCTTTCTACTTTTGCTATGTATGTTTGTACCTATAAATATCTGGTATAGTTTTGAAGATTTTTGTAATTTTATATGCATATGTCATAGAGCATATCATTCTGCTAACTGCATATTTAACTCAACACTGTCACCAAGATTTAGCAGGTGTTCACCTTCTCTTTTTTCTTTTACATATATTTATTTGTATATATAGTTCTTTTGCATAGTTGTATAAAGTATTTCATTTTTAATAAATACTCTCACTTATTTATTCATTCTCGCTCACTTATTTATTAACTTATTAATGATTTAGGTATTTCCAAATTTTGCTATTACTTACAATATTGCAGGAAACATTTTTCTTGGTATAAGTGCAACACTTTCTCTAGAGCTAGCACCTCTGAGTGGGATTACGGGGTCCAAGGAATGGATATATATATCTTTATTAGATATGAACAAATTATTCCAAATAGTTCTACCAACTGATGCTCCCACCAATATTGTATTAAAATTGTCCAAGTCAAAATTCAGACTAATTCTGATGTGTGTGAAACAATATCCCATTTTAATGTGCACTTTCATGATAATAGGTAGTATGGGGTATGCTTTTTGCCCCACTAGTTATGGTACATATGTCATGAATGTTAACATGAATGACTTAATCAAACTTTTCTATTATAGCTTGCATTTGTTTTTCTGGCTTAAGAAAGTCTTTTGTACTTGTGATGAAAAAATTCTTACGTTGCATATCCTGAAGTAGTTGTACATACAACTACTATGTACAAGTACATTGCACATACAACTAAGTGAATATAAAAATGTCATTTGTTACCATCATCAAAGGCACAGTTGTAGGGGTCAACAATTTAAACAACTGTAAATATTCTTATTTAACTTGCAAGTGATGTATGCCAAAAAGTAACAAGATCAAAAATCACAAGTATGCAAAGTATTATAAGACAGGTTCTGATGAATCTCAAAATGGACCAGACAAAATTCTTTAGAAGAGAAAGTCTTTATTATTACCCCTTAGCAAATCCAAAGTTGTAGAGTAGAGTAACAATGTGAAGCCCTGGCTGGTGGGGGTCAGTACCTTGAGCACTGGCCTGGGAACCAAAGGGTTGCTGGTTCCATTCCCAGTCTACAGCACGTGCCTGGGTGGAGACCAGGTGCCCAGTAGGGGACGTGCAAGAGGCAATAACACATTGATGTTTCTCTGCCTCTCTTCCTCTCTCTAAAAATCAATAAAATCTTTTAAAAAAAAGAACAACAATGGGAAGTCATTTTCACCCATAAACTTAGTACAGATGACTGAATTGTAAGAACACTCAATGCTAATGAGAATGATGTGGAACAGTAGCCTCACATACCACCTGTCCAGGTAGAAAATGAATATTTGGGGAAAGCAATCTACCTGTACACATCCTGAACCTTAAAACATTTCAAACCTTTTAACCCAGTAACTTAAGGAAACAATGGAATACAGGCAGTCATATATGCATACAATATGATCACCAGAGCATTAACATCAGATTGTAAAACTGGAAAAATCTCAATTTTCAACATCAGTGTGATTAAATTATGGCAAATCTATAAAATGATTATGTAGCCACTAAATTTGAAATTTACAGAAAATGTTTAATGATAGGTAAACATTTAAGCCAAGAAAGTACAGTTACATACTAGACAGTATCATGTCAACTATTCAAAACACATAGAGAAAAAAATTACTCAAAGATTTATTTTCCCAAATGTCCAAACAACACATAATTTATAACTAGAGAATTAATATTTGAAAAAGTAATTAATACTAGAGCAAAAGGGAGTATATTCTATATTTTATTCCTATAATAAAATAATGCTGCATATAATTAAAGATGTTCAAGTCACGTTGAGATATTAGTAACTTCCTGTGTATCAGTTTCAAGACTGAACAACCCAAAACACAAGACAATGGACATAATATGTCATCATTGATGGAATAGTTAAATACAAAGCTATTTCTTTGTTGTTTAAAAGGTAATAAACTATTTTCTGAAACCAGATATATAAAGGATCTGGATGCAGCAAAAAAAAAAAAAAATACATATTTTTTGTTTTAACAGTCTCAGGGTCCTTTTCCTGGCTATTCTAAGTAAGGAGTCCACACAGTTACCCTGCACTACTGTCCAATCACAGCTGCTTGAATCAGACAGGAGTACATGATCGAAAGGTAGCAAAAGGTAGTCCAATCTTCACCTGCTGAAAGCCTAGGACTCTAGAGCCTAGGGCAAAAATTGAGATGGGCAGATCAAATTTGTCTGATTTTGGAAAGCTAATTAAGCATTTGAGGCAGCGAGCAGTGTGAACTGAGCTTGAATCTCATGAAGTGAGAAAACCAGAAGGCTGGATGTAATCACTGCAGCAATACCGTGCAGCTCCAAGTCTGGGTTCCCCACCCACCAGCTTCAGAGTGTCTGCCTCAGGTTTCCTCCCAGCCTTCTCTGTACTACTGCCCCCTTGGCTAGACCTAGCTTGGGGAGTACCGCTTCCGAGTAGGGAAAGAGCTCTCCCTGAAAACACAAGTGTTCTTCACACACACAGCATTATTTACTGTATCTATCAGCACAGACATCAGTTTATTTTTATGAGAATAATATAAGTAAAGAAAAATTAGAGAAATGGAGATAGATAACTGGAAGAAAAACAGTATGTGAATATTTTATGCCCAAGAAAGCTGCAAAGTATGTCATTTATAAAGTTTCTATTCTTAAGTTGTAACAGTAGAGTAGGTTGCATTAAAGTATGAAACAATCTTGGATCTATGTTACATAATGATTGCTAGTAGAAGAAATGTATTCAGATTACTATAACAACAACTCTGGACTAAATGCTTCAATTTAGGATGCAAACATATCAAGTTTTTTATAATTATAGTAAACTAAACCTTGAAAATGAAGCAAATGTAAATGATATATACATTACTAAAAACCAACCTTTCCTCAATCTCAGACTACATATATGGGGAAAAAAATGAAAGTCACACCTCTCTTTTTAATCAAAATGTTCTATCAAATAAGCTGGCAATCTTGGTTGCAAATTTAACCACATATTATTTATTGATTAAAACTATCAAATACCTAATATTAACTTCCAGAAATCCAGACATACCATTATGACAAATAAATTCTATACTACTACATGATTCTAAAAATATTAAAGTCCAACTCTCAACTTGACCCCCCATATATATCGATCCATCGTAAAAATTCCTCGCATTTTCTACCTTTATTCAGAAAAAAATAACTTGGTCATCTGACAGACTCATTCTAATGCCTGAATTTTCTAACATTATATTTTTGGGTTTTTTTTTTTTTAACATTTACTCACTAATGAACAAAAACATACATACACACCTATATATAAATATATAATATAACATAAAATATAACAAATCTAAAATCTACACAAGTCTATGAATTATAAAGCATAAGTCTTACTGATTAATTCTGCAAAGTAGACACTATTAAGAGTCTGTTAAGAGTTCCATATTTTTCAGAATCACTGTTTTTATACTAGCTATTTCTATATCAGAGCTTAAGTTATTTCAGATGTGAGTGCTAAAACTACAATGGACCACATTTCTTGGTTGATAAGTTTTCAGGATATTAGTTCTGAAATACTAAGCAACAACATGTGCACAGTATAAATTACTGCGCAGCTCATTACTTTTTCTTTGCTCTGGAAGGTTTTAAATCACTTTTGGCAAAAAGCAATAAAATCCAACCTGACGTATAAAACGAAATCATTCAAAAGAAATTTAAAATGATCTACTACAAAGGCATTCTAAGACAAATGGGAGAGAGAAGAAACCCAGAACCCATTTTTCATACTTAAACTTATAACTAAACAAACCAAAACAACCATATCACTTTTATCGAATGGTTATATACTTAAAGATCATTTTTTTCTACTTTAATTAATATCAGCTTCCCAAAGATTGTTCCATTCATTCCCAGATATCTAGATAATGCAGACCATAGGACTGGCATTCTACAAATATTTGTTGAATGAATTTACACAAGTTTCATAAGAACCAGATGTCATAACTAACTTTAAGCCCAAGCAGCAAATGATACTGCAATGGAAGCAGAGGTTGTAAAACATTTATCCTACATTTAATCAAAAAAGAAGGCACTTGTCAGTAAAAATTAACGTGAAAAACAGTTTTCTAAGATCAGAAATTGCTTTAAAGGCAATGGAAATTCTGTTGTATGTGCATAGAGATTAGAAATGAGATTCTATAAAAACAGCATGATCAATTATTTCAAGTCCAATGCCTATAAATTTTCTCAGAGTTCCCGATCATTTTTAGTTATTTGGAACAAAGGAATTTTATCATGAACATTATCAGATAAAAATGTTCATAAAAACATTATTGTAAGGTCATATTCAACATAACCTGAATAATCATGTCATCAAAAGAAAGAAATTCACTTTAAAAATTCTTGCTAAACAGAAGATTCATTATTACTTGTTACAGTTTTTGATCACTCTCCAGGAAGCACACGTTTCCATGCAAGATAATATCAAATAGCTTTTCTCAAAATGCACTGTAAAACAAGGCTCCACATTAACAAAGAAGTTTAATTAATAATAAATGTGATGGGTATTATATTTGTGTGTACATAAATCTGAATGTATAAAACATAATGAGTGCTTACTTTGTGCAAGACACTGTTTTAAATATTTTTTTGATAAGGTTGTAGAAGGCTCCACGAATGTAACAAAGATGGTTAAGTCTTGAAAAATGCTCATGAAATGGATAAATGGAAAAGATCCAGGAAGGTCTTTCGGAGTCCAGGACTTGGCTTCTCGACTGGACTGTGGATCATCAGCAAAGACATCCCCTGAGAGTTGTGAGACATACAGAACCTCAGCCCCCACCCCAGACCTACTGAATGAGAATCTGCATTTGAAAAGATTCCAATTATTTCTATGCATGCTAAAGTTTAGGAAGAGCTGCTTAAGGGAAGTAAGATGAGCACACATGGAACATTAAGAACATACACTAAGGATAATTGTGAAAAAAACCTAATTTCAGAGCAGGAACGTAAAGACGACAGAATGTAATGCAAGGAACAATTTGAAAATTACTGTGCTTCTATCTATTGAGTTAACATGAACAATGAGAGATGAGGCAGGCACAGTGCATTAGTGCCACCAAGATAGAAATGGATGAGTACAACAAGTGGCTTGCTTTCCAGGTATCCCACAGTAAGAGATCAACAACCTGGCAGCCACAGGATAATCACTCACCTACCAGAAACTGCAGAAGGTGCATTAAGGGTAAGGGAGGCAGGGATTCACCACTCTCTTCTCCTCTCTGTGCCAATATTTCAGAGGTGAGTGATATGTCAGAGAGGATGAAGAGACTGCTAAAGGCAGAGAGGCCTATTTGGGATCCTGGGAGAAGAAAGTTACCTCGGCAACAACACATCTAAGCAGCCTGGTGGAGAAGTGTGGAGAAGAGGAAACACTGAGCCCATCTCTCCCCAGCACCTTGGCACCACTGCAGTAAAGATGCGACATTTAATTTTCCACATGCTTGAGGTGAACAGAAAAGGCAGAGCACTCAAGATAGCTACGAGCTTGGCTGCACGTACTGGCTCTGCAGCAAAGGGCTGCCCGGGAGAAAGAGAGATTGGGAGGTGAACAGCATCCACGACAGACCTAGGAGGGTCAAGCAGTGAAAGAGATGGTTCTGACTGCAACCAAATGAGACAGAATGGACCAAGAAGGATATTTACACTTAAACGGTGGATGTCAGCAGACAAGAAACAAGCAGGCCACAGGGACAAGGGAACAATGGAAGTCAACGCGAGTGCACAAAACAGTGCTGAGGGACAGTCCCCACCACCCACCTATACATGCCTCTTACTTACCTCTCATCCTAAGCACAGACCTCACTTAAGGAGGGTATAAACAGTTTTGCTTGGATTTTATTATTTTTAATGCTGGGCATGATGTGAGAATGTTTATGAACCAAGACATGGGAGTCTCCTAAAGAAGTGTCAAGACAGTAGAGAAAATGAGGGTGGAGGGAAAGGCCCTAGAGGCAAGAGAGGATCAACCAGTGGAGCAAGTGCAAAGTGTTGACCCTGAATGAGGGGAGCACCATCTTATCAGTCCTGACAACTTTACTGACCAGCACTAAGACTTTTTACAATCCCAACACATCTCTTGCACACATTTCCTGATCTGGCTGCTGCTGACACTGATGTGCTCAGTTTGTAAAAACTCATTGGATAAATTTTAAGTTGGATATAAATAGATGTAATTCTTGAAATTAGATCACTTTAGAACTACTGATTAGAAGGCAGGGTTCTTCTAACTTCTATTATATTATGTTGATCTTAAGTGTGATCTTAAGTGTGGAACCTTTCAAGTTCCATGCCTCTTAAATACTGTGAAAGACTGTCAAAAGACATTTAAGTCCAACCGAGAAAAAAATAATTAGGTTAGATAAGTAAATTACTGAAAAAAAATCTGAACTGTTCTTAGAAAAGCAAGGTAAACAGAAGGAAGTCTAGACAATTCAAGGCTGAGTCTTAAGGGACTCCTTTAAAAAGTTATTAAAAATTATACATACTATCACAGATTCAGTCCTTTGTTGTTTGTAAAGGTATCACTTTTCAAGGGATGTTGCTTCTGTCTTAAAAGTAAATTCATGATAGTTTTGGAGTTTTATTAGGAATCTCTTTGTGTCATCAGTGCAAGGAATTTCAAAAAAGTTTTAAAATTTGAAGAAAGTAATCATAAATTCCCCTAAGAAATGGCTCATTTATTTGAATTAACTCAAATAATATTTTAGAATTTACACTAACAGCTTTGTTTTATTTTCAAGAAAGAAAAAAGGAGAATTAGTATAAAATTATTGCATATATTTAAAATGGGTAATAAAATGGAGAGAGAATCACTTTTATATCATTTGTAAAGTTCTGAAGTTACTTAAAATTCATTCTCAATTGAATTGGTAACACAGCACAGATATTTACCTGATCTGATCCCAGTGAGGACACTGCTAACAGAAATCCAAGTCCCACAAGGAAGTTATGGTGTAATCAGAAACTAGGAATTAAGATTGATTTTTATTTATTTAAGCCTTTGCTGTGTAACACACTGTTTGCTAAGAAGAGCCAACAAAAGGATGTTTCTGACCATAAATGGATTCAAACTGCAAGGAGACAGAGGGAGGGTTGACCCTGAAGAGTCTCTAAAGTATTTATAACAACAGTTTGCATTTAGAACTTATGTGCCATGTCCTGTTTCTCAGCACATGAGATGGACTAGCTTACTTTGTCCCCAGCCCTATGAGGTAGGCACATTCATTAGCTGACATTTATAGAAAAGAAAACTGAAGCTTAAAGAACTGGGATAACTTGCCTAAAGTCTCAAGGAAAACATTTTGCTGCCAGAGTTCTGGGTCAACTGCCTTTCCCTAACTAGAGGGTCTCCTTACAGAGCTAAACAAATCTTGGAGGAATAAAATTCCTTATACGTAGAGAATGTACGAAAGTGCAATGCAGAGCTTATGGCCAATAAGGATCAAAAAGTAAGCTCAGAAATATATGAAGGAAATGAAAGATTTAGAATCACAATAATTTCTGAGGCCTGCAACCTCCACCTTCATTCCACAAGATCAACAATTAAGACCTCAATCTTAAAGCTCACCTCCCTAGTATCTATTGTAATAACATTTCTTTCCTATTTGCCATTATGAGAAATTATTTTTATGTATATATTTTATTTCCCTCAGTAGAATGTAAATTCTCTTAATGATCTGGTAAACTAAGGCATAACCTGACACCAAGGATACAGAACACCTTTTACAAATACCAACAATGGTCATTCTTACAACATACAGACAAGCAAGACACAAAGAACAGACTGTGGTAAATAAGCTTCGGAGCACCCTGCTGGCTCCCAAAAGCCAAAGTTACTCACATTGTCCCATGTGACAGATATGACTGTGAGAGTATATTTAATGCCTCATTGTATAACATGTGAAGTAGCAATGCAACGATCCTGTTGAAACCTAAGTGTCCAGAATATTCAAATATAAAAATCACATTTTCACTCTACTATTTAATTAACCAAAAGTCCCAATATTTTTCTGATCATGCAATAAGAATCTGGTTCCCCAAATTAATTTCATTTATTAGAACTGCATTAGGAATAATGTTATAGGCTTTAATTACTCTAACCAGTGAGCTATAAAAGAACTAAATGGGAATATATTGGACCAAAGTCCACTGAAATTACCTAAAGTGCAAGGGCTTTCCCTTTAGAGAACTACCAGTCAAAATTAATATCCAATCTTTTATGAAAGGATTACTATGTACCATCCCATTAGGTGATAAACAAGTTGGACAGATTCATGCTGTTAAAGAGCCAACTCCATAGATGCAGGAGACAGTAAAAATGTAAATGCACAAGATGATTTCAAAATGGTGTAATTACGAAGGGAGAGTAAAGGAAGATTAATTTAGACTGGATGGTCAGGAAAAACTTCATCGAAGAGGAACCAAACAAGGAAGTCTCATTCTTTCACACTATGTCTCAAGTGAAACATCATGGGTTCAATACAAAGCACCAGAAAGTGGTAATTTGCTCTTACTATGACAGTCACACAAATTACAGAGATTGAAGAATATAAAATTACAGTCATTATCCATTCTCTGAAGTTATACATAAGATATCAATAAAGATATCTGGAAGTGCAGTACTGCTGCACCAAACATAAAAAATGTGAAAATGGCTTTGGAGTTAGGCAATGCGCAGAGGCTGAAAGAATGCTGAGGAGCATGACAGAAAAAGCCTGGAGTAAGTGCCCTGACAAACTCTTAGGGATACAGATGTTAACATCTGTCCTAGTGAGAGCTCAGAAGGAAGTGAGGAACATGCTAGAGAAAACATTCGATCTTAGAAAACAATTGAACTGTCATGAACAGACAGACTGTGGATAGGTATATGAAGCTGAAATGTGCTACTGGAGAGGATTTGGATGGAAAAGAGGAACATGTGATTAAAAACTAGAGGAAAGATGACAATTATATACAGTGGAAGCAATCTTAAGTGAATTTTTTCCCGCAGTTATCTGGAGCAGAACTTCCAAGCTATAAACTTGAATATTTAAAGGAGGAGATTTTCAGGCAAATTGTAGAAGATGCAACCTATTTTTTTCTTGCAGGTTATAGTAAAATGGTAGAGAAAAAAAGATTAGATTAATTAAGAGAGATCAAAATGAAAAAATGCTGTCAAGCTTACCATAATCCTACAGGCAAGAAACAGGCTATGAAATGACTCAGCTGCAAACAAGTACTACCTTTCACTGAAAAGAAAGAATGACAGGGCAGTGTCCAGTGCCCAGAAAGTGAAGCAGAGAGTCACTGAGGATTACCCTAGGCCTTGAAACCTAACATAATTTGGAAAATGCATGGGACTGATGACTCTTTTTCTCTTTCCACTCTCTCCTTTTGAACAAGAATGTCTGCCTTTTGAACAAGAATGTCTATACTGATGTCCTCTACCTGCCACACCATTATATATTGGAAGCAGATAACGTGTTTTCTAGTTTCATAGAGTCACAGATAAAAAAAAAAATTTTGTCCCAGTGTGGATTATACCCAGAATCTCACCCATACCTGAGTAAGAACATGAGATTTGGATGAGATTTTGGACATTAACATCATGCTATAATGGGTTGTGATTTATGGCGCTCTTGAGACAGAGTGAATGCATTTTACAGGCAGGACAGACATAAATCTTTGAGAGCCAAGAGGGTAGACTGTGGTAGGCAGAATAACAGCCCCCCAAAATGCCACATATCAATCTCTGAAACCTGTTGCCCTCCGTGGCAAAAAGGACTTTGCAGATGTGATTAGAGATAAGGACCTTCAGAGGAGACAGTTATCCTGGATTATCTGGGTGGGCCCAATGTAATCACAGGTTCCTTATAAGTGAATGAGGAAGGCAGAAGAGTGATACTACCATGAGAAAGACTCCATCGGCCATTTCTGGCTTTGAAGATGGAGAAAGGTCCCATGAGCCAAGGAAAGCTGATAGCCTCTAGTTAAGAGGTTGGAAAAGGCAAAGGGATATGGATTCTCCTCTAGGACCTCCAGAAGAAAATAAACCCTGCTGGCATCCTGATTTTAACCCTGTGAAATCAATTTTGAACTTCTGGCCTCCAGAAATATAAACTTAATAAATATGACATTGTTTTGAGCCACTAATTTTATGGTAATGAATATTCATTTTTTAAAATTATTTTTGCCCTATTTTTCCTGAGGTTTTTAATTAGCATTTAACACATTATGACAGAAAGCACCCTAAGCCCTGCAAGATTAGGTGCAATTTACCTTACTTCATATGGCTCAAATGCCATCTGGAATCTAAGCTTCACCAGTCACATTCTGGGCAGTTACACATTGAGTAACTGCATTCTATAACATGCGATCAGGAAATATGTGACCTAGAAATGTGACAAATACATTCAGATCCTCCTGTGTGAACCTGTGGTCTCTAGAATTTTCCAAAGCAGAGAGATGTACGACAAAATAAAAATTAAGGTTGTGATTGGATATTCAATTTTTCTTTAAAAAATTATAGCAATCTTTTGCAGGTTTAAATAATATTTCCCACTAAATGCTATAAAATAAGCATCGTATTTCCTAAATCTTTCACTAAAATCTATGAGATAGGCATTATATTTCCTATCGCTAATAAATTCAACAAGACTCGTGCTCTTTCTTTATTTTTAAAAGAAGCCAAAAAATAAAAACTAAAAAGTGAGATTTACCATAACAAATGAAAATTTTTAAGGAATAACACTCCAACTGCAACAAAGTAAACCCTCCTCCAAAAACAAAACTATTGTCATTTTATCTAGTTTATTAAATAGTGTAATGACTATTAAAGATCTTATAAATATGGATAAAAATTCTTAAAACAATTTGCTTTTAGAAACCATATGCTTATTTTGTTCATCACAAATCATTACTACTCCTTTTTGTTTACACTGTTTGTCTGGGTAGTTTTTTATTCCCATGGTCACTGAAAATGGAAGAGTATAAAGTTTATATTCTAGGTAAATCCTAACCTCACATAAGATATGAACTTAAAACAATCAAGAAGTAATTATGCATATGACAAAATAAATGGGTTATGAGGAACACAGGATGACTTATTACTAAGATTCTATCCCTAAAGTGCTCACATCAGCGGGGGAAACAGGCAGGGCATAGGGCTAACCAACACTAGAAACCAGAGTGAAATATGCTTTATCACAGGCCAATCATTCCTGCTGGGAGGAGGAGAGTGCACTGAGGAAAAAAGTACAAGGACAGAGGGAAGCTAGATATAGAAGAGTTTTTACTCTACAGAAGTCAACAAAGATTTCTGAGCAAAGAATTCACATGGTACCTATGGTAGGAAGAAAAGCTATAAAAAAAGACCTGAAGCAGGAAAGCCTACAGAAAAATCAATCCTTTTAAAACACTTTAAAACCACCTGTAGCTTCTGTTCAAGTAATTGCTATTTGCTAACATAAAGCAGGTTGTGAGCAAAAAGTGCATAACCCATGTTGAAATACTAGGTCCATTTATTCAAGGAAACAAGCTTTCTGACATCTAAGCTCTGAGCCAATTCTAAAGAAAGAGCTAAACTAATACAAAATCCAAAAGTTCTGCAATACCAGAATTTCTCAACTAAGGAAGTCATAGGGCAAGTTTAAAGGGAGCAAAAAGGATTAATGATGTTGCTTCTCAAACAGCTGGTTGATGGTACCAATGGAAAATTATTCACCAAGCAGAAGAAATCTAATCCCTCATGTTTTCACTCCACCTATAATACTTAAACTAAGCTAAAGAAGGAGATACGAGTATGAATTTTCATTTGGGATATTTTTGTTTGTTTTTGGGGAGTGGGGTTTGTGTGAGTGGTGCAGTAAAACAGAAAACTCAAAGCTTTAGAGTGAAATGACTTATGAAAAATTAATGCATGAAAATTTTACTCATATAATCTAATCCCTTATATCTCAAAAAATTATTTAATAAGTATACATATGTACAATACTGCCTCACTGAAATAAGTCTAGGCCTAATGATACTGCCCTTAGAAGCATGATAATGGTTAACATCCTCAAAGATATTTAAAAAGTTTTCCCTGAGAAAATTAGCCATGTATAATGGAAATAAAACTGTCCTTATTAAACAAAATTTAATTATTTAGGAGTGTTGTTCTAATACTAAAGTCTGAAAACTAAACCTGAAGATTTGAAAGAGCCAAACCCTGACCTAATTTCTTTAGGTCAATGATTAGACCAGGTTTTCTCTTTTTTAAAGGCTTAATTCATTGCTCCTAATAAGAATAGTGAAAAACCTCTGATTTTTTTAAATTATAATAAACAGTACCAAAATCTTCTTACTAATATTGTGCATCTCATGCCTGACTCTCTCAACCCAGATATCTAAAAACACAATAAATGTCTTAAGAAAATATTCAGTATAACAAACCACTTAATACACTGTTTCAAATGTACTATGGAGGCTTTCTCCCTTAAATTTTTTAAAAAACCATTTGTAAGAAAAACAAAATAACTGAAGAGAAATAAGACCTAATGTAAATGGAACTGCACATTGGTTATAGGTTACCTAGAAACCATTTTATATTTCTAGTTGATTCCGTTGCTGTGCTTTATAGGGAATGATTTCACTGAGCTGCTTATACACTTTAAACATCCATAGAAGAACCAAAGGTCAACACTTCACTGCTAAAGTCAAATTAGGGGGAGACATTTTCAAACATTCCGAGAATTAAGATTCATAAAATAAGTAAGCCATCATTCTGTTTATAGGAATCAGGATGCTAGAATCTGTGCAAAAAAGGTAGAGTGGGAGTAAGAAGGAAGGAAGGAAGGGAGGGAGGGAGGGAGGGAGGGAGGGAGGGAAGGAAGGAAGGGCTGGGCCAACAAGACGATTTCTACAGAGAGAAGAGATGTAGGGAAAGCAAAACATTAAAGCTAGAAAAGCCAGCTGATGGAATTCAGTTGCTAAAGATTTTAAAAAAATCATTTGTTTATCTTTCTAACATTACTGATATAAAGAAATTAAAATCCCATAATTTCTTTTAAAAATCATGACTCTGACACACCTTTCTCATAATTCTCACTATAGATGGCTATAGAGATGCAACTTTTTGTTTTACATTACCCATTCAACTATATTTTAACTGTTAATCTAGAACAGTGGTTCTCTGCCAACGTTTATTTCTTGCACACAGGGTACATTTAGGGGATAGCTGGAGACACTGTCAAGGGGCTGATGTTGGGATCTAATGGGGTGGCAGCCAAAGATGCTCCTAAACAAACTACAAAGCACAAGACAGCCTGCAAAACAAAGAATTACCCTGCGCAAAATGCCCATAGTGCTAAGGTTAAGAAACACTGAGCTTTTCTGAATGCAAGCAAAAACTAACTCCTTGGACCTTTATCCTAGTCATCTGTCTCTAACAGACATCTAATTAAAGTATAAAACCACACCAGAGGACTCATTTTTCAACTGCTTTAAACATGGTGGATCACTGGCTCAACTAGGAGTCATACTACAATACACTGAAACAATATTATCAAAGTAGGAATGCAGAAATGCAGGAAAAGAACTTTTTAAATTCTTTTGTTTCATTTTTGACTCAAGCACATTCAATTCATAAAAGAAGCACATAAATGGTTCCATATCAAGGTGTTTCTTTTCCATGCCCAATCCACTAAAATTACACTTACCTTGGCAAAATATAGTATTTCTCATTAATGTAAAAAACTTTAGTGAACAGTATTAACTGAGAAGGATTTATGTTGGCGGCGAAGGTAAAGACAGACACCCAGGTCTTTAAAATGCAAAGTTATTTCACAGCTTGCATTCTAAATGACTCAGATCGTTATTACTTTTAATCATGCCAAGTTTGCTGCTTCCAAGACTACAAGTAATGGAGAAAAAAAAACCCAAAAAACCCACCATTTTTCCTGCAGTCATCAAACCAATGAAATAAAGGTTTCTGAAAACAGGTTTGTGCACTATTTTTTTATTACAACTTATAAAAATAAAAGCAATCTCTGGGAGTGCAAATGATTCTGGGAAATCTTTCATCCTCCTAAATACCTACTGGGTGTGTGTGGGGCCGGGGGACTATGGGGGGAGGGGGGCCGGACAGGCAAACAAAAGAAAACCCTAACTCAGATATCTACAAATCATATGCTATGCATATTTTCCTAACGTATCCCTCAGGCAAAACCCTAGCTTACTCTTTGTATTCTCCCTTTAAACAACCGGAAAAGACCTCCACACAACGTTTCAGCAAGAGAACAATACTAAGAACAAATAAGAGCCTTCAGCGTTATACCTGGCAATTCTCATTCATCAGAAACCTTGGCAAAGGAGAGACTCCAGTTGCCCATCGAGACCCTTTCGTACCTTCACATTGGGTTTTCACCAATCAAGTATTTTACTGGAGCAAATGTTACACCCAACTTTGGAGGTGTCCATGTCCCCACAGTAATAAAAATCAAGCACCCAGCGTAGCCTACTTCCTTAAGAAAATATAATCAGGTAAATATAATCAGTGCTCCTTTAAAACTTTTACTGAGTCACCAAAGGAAGTTTCCAGGAAAGCCACATTTCAATCTCACGGAGGCCCCCAAAATGGTGCACAAATTTAACAAAACGTGACACTCTTAGAACGGGAAAACCACAAACGCGACACAGACACCTTATAGGAAGGGTTTCAGGGTGGGGGGCGGGGCTTTCATTTTCTTGCACGAATTCCCTTTCATCTTTATAAAGCTGAGCTAACTTCAAAGAAAAGGGGCTACTTGTGATCTGCTCCTCGGCTCCCCACAGGGTCCACACCTAGGCACGCGAGTGCAGCTCCCGCCCTATCGCCGGCAAGTTCTCACCCGCCAGGAGGAGGGAGGGAGAGGACTAGGAGGGAGTGAGGAAGAGGACCAGGGAGAGGGGCACCCGCCTTGTCTCCGCATCTCAAAACACACGCTCTCGCTCCAAAACCATCCGGGGCGCTACCAGGAGCGCCCTTGGACGCTTCGCAAGTCCCCTCTGGGTTTCCAACGCCCAGGGCCCGACGCGACCACTGCGCCCAGCACAGCGGCCCGACCCCGTGCGCCCCCGCCCGCTCCCCGCCCCCCCCCCCGCTCCCCGCCCCCCCCCCCCCCCCCCCCGCCGCCAGCGTCCAGCCCGGCCCCTCACCGAGCAGGAGCAGCTTGACCTCCCGCGCCGCCTTCTCTCCATCCTCGCGGAGGTTCCGGTCTATCATCTTACTCCGCTCCACCGCCGCCTTGTCCTCGGCGCTCAGCGTACAGCCCATTGTGCCAGGGGCAAGAGCTTGCCGCCGCTCCCTCCAAGTCCAACGCGCTGTCTCGAAACAGGTGAATTTTCTCCCCGGACGCGGGCGTTCAAATACCTCGCGACGCCGGCCACACCGCCCCCACCCACTTCCTAAACCCAGCGAGGAAAACAAAAGAGCAAGCAGCACCGCGCGTTTCTCCCCCACGGCCCGGCTCCGCTCCTGGGGTTCCTTAGCTCCCAGAAGTCCTAGGTTTTGAGGCTCTGCGTACAGTGGCTGCCGCCCTCCTACCCGTGGCCGCCGGCAGCCTAAAGAATTCCGGCGGAGCTAGGCGTCCGCGCGCCGCCGCGGCCCCGCCTCCGCCTGCCCCTCCCTCCGCCGCGGGACCACTCCCAGAGCGCGCGCCCGCGCTCGTGCTCTCGGACATCTCCCCCTCGGCCGGGCGCGCGCCCGCGCTGCCGGGGACCCTGGAGCCGCGCAGCCCAAGGGGACCCGACACTCCCTGGAGGGCTCGCTACCCTTGCGCGCCCCTTGGCGGCGCGCCCCTTAAGCACCGAACTGGCCGGAGAGCTCCCTTTCCTGGCTTCCTCCGCGAGAGTAGGATAATTTCCTCCCTTGTACTCACACCCTAGGGATCTGTGTGGACCTGCCTGCCCCTTCGAGGTGCGGGTGGGAGAGTTGCCAAAGTTGGGAGCGGAAAAGAGCCAGTCCTAGGCGTTTGAGCATGCCCGGCTGCGGCAGCCACACAAAGGTTTTCGCAATGTAGAAGCCCTGTCCGCTGGCCTTTAGGACTGTGGGATATAGAGGGAGCTGAGAAGGGAATGGAGCCATGTGGAAAGCAAAGGTAGGGAAGTGGGAATCGGAAAAGTCTGGAGAGGGAGTAGGAGGTCAAATTCCTTCCTTCCTTTCCTTCCTTCCGTTTTTCTCTCCTTCCTTGTACCCTACCCTCTTTCCACCCTCACATTTCTTTTCATAATTAGATAACATTTTGAGGGATTTTCTCATAACCTAAGAAAATGTGAGACAAAGAATCAAAGAGTGTACTTTAAAATAACACGAGGAATAAAACACCCACAAAAAAAAAAAAATGTACTCCATACCATAACCGTCCTCCTCTGGGGCAGCGTGTAAGCTTCCAAGCCAAGTTTTGATACAATATTTATGACCATGTTAGTAAATCATGAGCCACTGAGCATGTCATTCCTTTTTGCTGGCCTTAGCTTCCGTGCCCATAAAATGAGCTGAAGTTTACCACACTGTCCTCCATCCTTCTAGCCCTAACTGATCTGCTGCAGAAGCATTGCACCCAAGAGCAAATGAATAAGCCTGAGTGTAAGGGCTGGTCTCTGCCTGTCTATTGCACTACCTCTTTCCCTTACAGTCATAGCAGGAATGATTGTGATGGTGGAGAAGGTAGAGCTGGTAGTAAAGAAAAACATTTTATTTGATGTATTAAAAATTAGAAAATTGCTCTTTGGTTTACATCAGGACGTCTTATTTTCTAAAAACTATAAGAACTGGGTCTGAGGTTTTTCCGTGAAGATTGAGTTTATGCTACAGGCAGTGGGTCACTTAAACCACACCTGCGCCTTTTTGTATTATAACAACAGGAAGAAGCAAGCTTTAAATAGTACGCAATCACCTTCTACTCTCTTTCTATTTCTTGGGATTCTAAATGTTGGTCCTCATCAGAACTTCTGAATTAAAATTGATAGAACGAACTTTCAACATAGCGTTTGTGTATTAACCAATTTGGATTATCTGTTTTTTGTAAGTTTTTCCTATGAACTTCAGGCTATATAGAGTGTGGGACCAACAATTGCAGGAAACCAGGAAGCAAGCAATCATGACTGAGTACTGGTGGAAATGTCTACAAAACATAAGTTTTGGAGGAAAAGAGGTATAACACACTACCCTTCTTTCATTTGAAAAGCTTGTCAAGTAGGTGAGGAGTGAAAGTATAATACATGGATAAATAAGAAATAGAAATTAGCTATAAAGCTAAAATTAGCTATAAAGCTAAACTTACCTATATGAAGCTAAATTTCTGAGAGGATGCAGAGTAACAGTGATCAGTATGGTGGGAAATTCCAATAGAAGAAAGTTTCAAAAATACTTTTGAAGAAGGTCATGACTGGGGTTTGGTGGGGAATTTCAAGGGGTATGTATTGGTCAGCTCTCGCTGACATAACAAAAATACCATAGATTGACTGGCTTAAACATCAGGAATTTATTTCTCACAGTTCTAGAGGCTGGGAAGTCTTAGGTCAAAGTACTAGCCCATTCAGTTCCCAGGTGAGGATTCTCCACCTGGCTTACAGATGGCTACCTTCTTGCTGTGCCTTCACATGTGGAGAGAAAGAGCTCTGTCTAGTCTCTCATCTTTTTATTATAAGGACACTAATCCCATGGTGGGGGACCAACCTTCATGACTTCATCTGAACCTAATTACCTCCCAAAGTCACCACCTCCAAATACTGTCATATTAGGGTTAGGGCTTCAACATATGAATTTGGTAAGGGCACAGACATTCAGTCCATAACAGGGTATATTTTGTCTGAAAGAAAAACAAACAGCTACAAGGATTAGTATACAAAGTACACATTGGAAAAAGCAATTATTTGGTAATTGAAATGTAGTTTGTCTGTGAAGAATGATAGAAACCGTAGGATGAATTTGGGACTTTATACAATGGGTACTAAATGATCCTTGCCTTCTCTTGAGTAGAGTAACAGGTATTTAAAAAAAAATCTTACCCAACAAAACAAATGAGTTACCAGCAAGTGGTTTGTGTTAGCAACTCAGATATGAGGTGGTAAGAGTCACTCAAATTAATAATTTACGTAATTATGATGTCATAAAACATGATTCAACAACCCTATCAAGAAGGCAGAGCAGTCATCTGATTTATAGATAGTGAAACTGAAATCCAGAGGTTAAAACAATCTACTTCAGATTACTGTTTACTGATAATTCACTTCTGGACATCACATTTTTTAAACAACTATATTGAGATATAATTCACATACCATATAATTTATTCATTTAAAGTGTAGAATTCAATGACTTTTAGTATATTTACAGAGTTGTGCAACCATCACGACAATCAATTCCAGAACATTTTCATCACCCCAAAAGAAACCCATATCTCACAGCCATTATCCCCCAATCTTTCCACTTCCTCACCCCTGAATACTAGGCAACCAGTAATCTACTTTGTGTCTGTGTAGATTTGCCCATTCTGGACATTTAATATGAAAGGAAATATATAGAACGTGGTCTTTTGTGACTGACTTCTTTCATTTAGCATAATTTTTTCAAGGTTCATCCATGTCATAGCTTGTATTAATACTTCATATTTTTATTGCTGAGTAATACTGAGAATCATACGTTAGAGAGTTAGGGACATGTGTTAAAAGACAAATTGGGGCACATTCAGCTGAGAGCACCCAGGCCATAAAGCAACTCCAAACTGCATCATAAGGAATATCAACGACCTGGGGACATTTAATATAGGAATAAGAAGATAGAAAGTGACATGATAGCAATTTCCAAATGACTGAAGAGATATCACAGATCAGAGGAAATATAAATTTTCTGTCTGGATTCAAGGCAGTAGATTTAGAAGTATTGGAAGAAATCTATAGCCAACAAATTTTACCTTGCTGTGAGGAAAAATGGTGTACAAATCCTCCTAAAGGAAATAAGAAACCTCAAAAATGCATTTATTCTTGGCTAAGATATAAAAATCTGGACTGGATGACTGCATAGTGGGGGAAAAAATCTAGAGATAGATGAACTTTTAGAATTCCTCCCAACCTTGAGATTCTATATTATTCAAAAGTCAATGGGATAGTGTCAGAAATAAAATTCAGAAATTCCTCCTGGCTTTCAAATGTATCCCTATTCATCCTTCCATCAGACAAATAAGCACAGGTGGGAAAGGAGAGTGTCTACGAGATGTGTTAGCTTAGTGTGTGGACGGTTAGTGTGGTAATAAGGAGGAACTATAGAAGAAGATAGAATCAGAACAAGCTGTCATGTACACACACAGACAGACTGATATTTTAAGGGTAGTATGTATTTTTGGCTCAGTTGGGAGCAAATGTGGCAGGCATATGGACACCTCTCCATTGTCTACATTGGAGTTTTTGCTTTCTAAAGAAGGAGAAAGTTTGGTTTGGGGAGAGGCTAGGAATAGGAGAATAGAGGGACGAGCATGGCATCTGTACCATTCTGTAGTTCTAGAGCTAAGGGTCCTGACCTAAACCATTTTGTGAGATTCTAGGAAAAGTTCAAAAAGCAAAAATCCACTGAATTATTAGAGAGACTTTATAAGACAAGCAACACTCTTTGAGTGGGACAGAGATAATGTTGAGGCCATCATCTCTGCATGAAACATACCATCACTCAGGCACCAGAGCACTGCATCTAGAGACAGAACTTTGGATGTGGACACTTGCATCTTCCTGATGGGCATCGAAATCTTGACAATATTCAGCATCCCTCAAGTAGCTTCACAGTCAGTGACCATGACTAAAAGGCAACTGTAAAAGTAGAAAAACATGAAGGATATTAGGCAGTGACTTCAACAAACAGACTGGTTTGTGAGCATATGTGAATTTGATGCCATATTGGTGGACTCCCAGAAATATTTGAAGAACATTTTTAAGAGGCTTAATTTCCTGCCAAAGCAGGTAATTCTTACAGTTATTGCTGATGAGGCTGGAGGACAATGAAGAATATAATAATATGTGAGTAAAGGAGAGAGAGGTATAAGAAGAAAAAGGGTAATATATGATTTAAAGTGCATCAAAAAATATCCCCTGGTACAAGTACAATAAAAAAGAATTGGCAATAGTGTATGAGGAGGACAAAAATAAACCCAGAATTATCTTCTTGAGGGTGGGCCCCTTGTAGAACAGGCTTCCCCTGCTAGGTGAGTGTTCTAGGAACCCATCTGTATCAGTGTACCAGCTGGCATTGTTCTGAGAGGCTGTATTCCGCTTCAATGATTTTTTTTAAGGATCTTTTAACGTATTTGTTCATTTCATGATGGGTGATTTGCAAGTGCACCTGCCCACAACGTGCTGAGTATTCAGCAGTTTTTGACCAAAAACAGCATGACCCCATGGCCCACCCCCGCCATTCACTCAATCTCACCCAAAGCAACTCTTTTTTGTTTCTGTGGATGAAAAAAGTCCTAAAGGGAAACTTTTTGCCAACATGAAACAAAAAATGGCAGAAGCACTAAAAGGCATCAAAATCAACAAGTTCAAAAATGGTTTTGAACAGTGGAAAAAATGTCTTTATAAGTGTATTGCATCAAATGGAGAGTACTTTAAAGGTGACTGAAGTTTAAACATGAAAGAATAAATACACAATTTTTATAAATAAATTTTGGTAATCAGATAACCTTAGAGCAATTCAAAACTGTTTTCATCTCCATATTTGTCATTGAAAGTCCCTTAATGTCTCTATACTGCAATATCTTAATCTATAAAAGTGAGTGTGTTGCAGTACATTACCTGCAACATGCCAATAATTCTGAATTCCTGTGAGCCTATCATTTCAATGAGAAATAGTTGGCAAATACATCAAAGCACTTTGAGATACTGCTGTGAATGGAAATCATGCCACATAAATGCTCAGAATGCAGAGCTTAATGAGGAAATTTTCAAGAATTATGAACATGAAGAATGGTAGCTGTATGAGCTGGTGGATGGAGAGATGAATTTGGGACTGTTTTAGGGTTTCATTTTTGCTGTGGCTCTTCTAGAATCTCAAGCATTATGCAGGGGTAGAGAAGGAAATCATTATGAGACAAAGGAAAGAGCAGGGCTGCCCCTCTTTCTGACCTCTATCTCTGATTTTCCCAACTCCTGCCCTCTGATACCTCATCAGCATTAATTCTTCAATCCCACAGAGGCCTTCCATCCACTGACCATATGTCTTTTCCCTGCTATTTGCTAATTTCTCATCTTTTGCAACTAATATTCTGTCTCCCACCAAGATAATCATTCCTTTGCTTATACCCTCAAAACACTCCCATGATTGTATTTGACAGGATAAAAAATCTTAAATTTGGCTCTTGGCCTATCTGTGTCTGAACATGTACAACAAACTTGACTGGAGGGAAACACAATCACTAGCAACTCTATCCTTCCATTTGCTCAAGCCAAAAACCTAGGGTCATCTTTGATTCCGCCCCTTCCCTAAAACTCTACATATCCAATTTGTCAAGAAATCCTGTTAACACTGCCTTCAAATATATCCAGAATTTGGACAAATATCACCATTCACTGATACACCCTAGATCACAATAGCTTGCTTTCCAGTCCCTCTGCTTCTATCATTAACCACTTCTGTTTTGTACCTAGCCACCAGAGTCATCATTTTAAAATGTGAATCAGATATTGTCACTCCTCTACTAAAAACTGTCCATTCATTTTCTGTTTTACCCAAAGAAAATTTCCATCTAAAGTTCTTATGATGACATACAAGGACTTAACTGATTTATCAGGTCCACATCTTTCATCTCTTTTAATATTTCCTACCACTCTCACTCTCTGTTGTTCAGCCTCACTGACCTGCCAAACTCAGTCCATCATTGGGCCTTTGCACTTATGTTCTGCCCGCCTGGGACACCCTTCCGCCAGATATCTGCTTGTTTCACTCACTCATTTCATTCAAATCTCTGTTTAAATACTACCTTATAAGGGAGATATTATTCCCTACACCCCTACTTGTCACTGTTCATTCCCTTACTATGCACTACCATTTCTTTATAACTCTTGACACAATACATATTTTTGTGGTTGTTTATTACCTATCTTCCCTCACTGGAATATAAATTCAAAATAGCAGAGGCTCTGTCTCTTTTATTTACTGCTTTATCTCCTACCACTACAACAGTAAATACCCATAATCAATGAACAAAGGGGAGGAGCTGGATTTAGAGTATAAATCTAGTTTCCTGTAACTGAAGACCTGTCATGAGCCAACTGGGAATAAGATCTATTGCATTGGGTTAGGGGTTCGAGCAGTGGCAGGAGAGAGATGTTAAATAAATAGGTAAGTGGATAAATTAAATAGGATACATTTGAAAACAGTTGTAAGTGTCATAAAGATAATGGAACACTATTGCAAGACAGTGCACTAGGTCAGGGCTTCTGTAAAGCCGATAGGTACTAAGACTAAATTAGACATGCAAGAGACTTACTGGGGGAAGCGCTTGTGAATGATAAAGAAGAGAGTGGAGCAGGAGGAGATGGGGAAAATCTTTTAATTGGATGCAGCTCTGACACCTGGGGGAGGAGAGAAAGAAAGAGGAAAGATTGGGTTTGAAGAGCCTCAGACTATGATGCAACTGTAAGAAAATCTTGGCCTGTTAGAAATTTGCCCATTAGAGAACTCCTGCCTTGGGCAGAAATGACCTGGATCTAAAATCTCCCCCACCCCACCCCTTGCTCAGCCATAGACTGAGCAGCCCTGGAAGAGTAAGGCTTTAGGACTATGTGTGAACCCTCAGTGGATCTAAAAGTGGGACAGTTGGAGGCAGTTAGCCAACTCTTCTTCATAGCCCCAATCTGCATGTTATACCTTGTCACAATAGGGAGTTTCTGAGGGGAGAATTAGGGACTTTCAACTGAGTGTTCAAAGAGATCATTCTGTGGAGAAGAAATTTTGAGCTGAAAACTGGAAGATAAGAAGAAGCCAGATTTGGGGGAAGAGGTTAAGAGCAAAGTCCCCAGGATAGAACTGAGGTTGGCCTAATCAGGGAACCCAAAGGTCATTTTGACTGAAGCCTAAGAGTGAAGATGAGAGAGGCAGGACATGAGAGAGCTGAGGGCTGCAAGGCTGGCGGGAGCCAGCTCCCACAGAGCTGTGCACACAGTGCTGTGGTGGTCAGAACTGGAATTTGTAAGCTCCATTACTCCTTGAAAACTGGATCAATCAGTAAAAATGCTGTGATAATTAAATAACATTATGTAAAACACAGTTCCTGGCATATCATGTGCTCATAATACACTTTTGTGACTTCTATCTGCCTTGTGTTTTTATGATTCTCAAGCTTCCTATTTTTCATTTTGAGAATATGCTGAAGAATGCTGTTCTAATACAGGATCAAGCAAACTTTGGCCCAAGCCTAAAGCATAGGCTAGCTTCTCAAGGAAAGAGCTACCTGGCTTTATTAAAGTCTGTGTGTTATTTTAGTACATTGGATTAAAAGATAGCTATATTGACACCTCCCCTCTCAGTTTGTGCTTCCTGCTGGCTCAGCTGTTTGTCTCTCACTGTAGCTCCCTGTTTAAGCTGAGAAACTGACATTTGTGTCACTTGCTCAGCTCAGCAGGAACTGCAACAGCAGGACTGATTGATCCAGAACTGGGGGTAGGAGCCAAGCCAAAGAGATTCAAGGAAAGCACTGAATGCTTCCCTATGTTAATTACAATTATTGACAATATTATTCTAAATAACGGTAGTAATGAGTTTAGCAAGTATTTGACTATCAAGACTTTATTAAGCTATGTGGATTAAGGGCTAAAAGGGGCAACATGTGTTTTATATTAAGTTCTTAAGAACCCTTTGTAAGAGTTCAATGTCATCAAATGGGGGAAAATAACATATGAAGAGATATGAAATTATTTGGATTTTCAATATACCTGACCACAGCAGCATGCAGTATGGAGAGTCAATCAGTCAAATGCTGAAGATCAAATCCTAAATCTCCTGTGAGAAAAATGACTGGAGTAAAATATATGCATGGCAGAAAAATCTCTGGTCACCTTTCCTTGAGCCTGGCTTATCCCTGCTCCTTATTCCAAGCTCATTGGTCCTCTCCCCATATTAATTCAGTAGTCCAGAGATGTGAACAGGCATGGGTTCCGGTATATTGATTTCCTCTTTAAGGCAGGCTCCTGGAGTTCGTGTGCTCCTCGCATACCCTGCATCTAATCTTCATGGGGTAGGCAAATGCAGGCAGGACCTCTGTGGAGTTTCTCTCTACCATTCGATGCACCAACCAAGTTGGGTAAATGCAGGTCCCACCTAGGGCACACCGGTAAGCCTGAGCACGTTGGCCCACAAATTTTTAATATGTGTTCACTGAGAGGTGCAGCTTAACCCTGATGCTTCAGCCACAAGTGCATCCTCATCCCTTTATATAAAGCTCTACTTCGGATGTCAGGATGCACAGCTACGGACAGAGTGGTGCCTCCATTCACAAGGTGCTCCTGTCCCTTTTCCAAATAGGTCTTTGGGAACTACTGGATGAGAAGGAGTGCTTCGACTGGCAGGGCACTTTCCAAGCATTTCTTGGTCCTTTAAAGTAAAATGTAAAATAATTATCAAAGCTTTACCCTTATCCTCTAATATTTCTCAAAGCAGAAATGGATAATTGGTCTATACTAAGTTGAACCAGTAGCAATTGCTTTCCAACAACAATAACTTTATTCTAAGAACATTAGCTGAACAGTCAGCTTCTGTAAGATTATTGAGGCTCCTAAAAAAAAAAAAGATTCTTGAGACTCTTTTGTAACACAAAGTGGCTAACTGAAGGACATTTTGGATAACACAGGAAAATGCTGAAAAGGAAAATGTAGCAATGGCAGTACTGTGATTGTGATATGGTTAATGTTCATTTTAATAGTGATTTTATTGTCCTGAATTTATACACAAATATAAATGTAATATGGTTACGTTTTTATAAATTGGAATACAATTTATGTTTAAAATTTATTAAAGTGTATGATTTAATGGTTTTTAATATATTTGCAAGATTGTATACCCATTACCACTAATTCCAAGACATTTTTTCACTCCAAAAGAAGAAATCCCATTCACTTCCGCAGCTATTCCAAATTCTCCACTCATCCCAGCCTTTGGCAACTACTAATATACTTTCTGTCTGTGTGGACTTGCCCATTCTAGACATTTCATATAAATGGAATAATCCAATATATGGCCTTTGTGTCTGGTTTCTTTAATTTAGCATTATGTTTTCACATTTCATCTATGTTGTAGCCTGTATCAGTGCTTTTTTAATTGCTGAATAATGTTATTTCATTTTATGGGTATGCCAAATTTTGTCTTTCCATTCATTAGTTGGTGGATATCTGTGTTGTTTCCACTTTGGGACTATTGTGAATAATGCTGATATGAACATTCATGTGCAAGTATTTGTCTAAGTACCTGTTTTCATTTATCTCGGGTGAACATATACCTAGGAATTGCTGGGTCATATGGTAAATCTACATGTAACTTTTTTTAGGTATTGTCAAGCTGTTTTCGAAAGAGGCTGTACCATTACCTTCCCACCAGTGTACAAGGATGGATGTGGTTAGTTCTAGATTCTTAACTATTTGGTCTTACAGCTGAAACCAGATCAGACTTTGTGTGACACTGCAATTTCAAAGAGTACCAAAAAAAAAAAAAAAAAAAAAAATCAAGAACACTGTGAACTGCACGGTCCTTCATTATAATTTAGTCTTTTTCTCTCACAATTTTAAGATTTACTTTGATCACATTATTCTTACTCATAAGCAAAGCACTACTGGCTTTCATACTGTTGGTCACAGAGTAGGAATTCAACAAATATAGGAGTGGACAAAAAATAAGTATGGAGTTGCAAGTACGTGAAACACAGAGTTTATTCTTGTATTATTATTTATTTATTATTTTTCATATGAACTACTGTAAACGTACTTTTGCTCATGCCTGTATATGTTAAATGAATGGATGAATGAATAAAAGATAATCTTAGTGGTTTCAGTAAATGCATTTCATTAAAAGAAATGTCTCAATTCTTGCCACAAGGTATGCTACTACCATTCTATTCTTGTCATAACAGTTGTAGAAAGTAAATTTAATGTAGTAACATGAGCTCAGGAGTTAGGAGACATATAGGCTTTAGTTCCATTCTGAAACTAATTTTCTGTAAGACCTTGGGTAAGTGATTGTCTTCACTTTCTTCACCTGTCAAACGGTAATGATATCTGTTTTGATTACGTGACATGTGGGGTGGATCATAGGCAATGATGTGTTCATAACTGAGTCACTGCTGCCCCTGCCCTTGAGACCCTGCGGGGTGAATCTCTGCTCTGCCTGCACTGCTGCTTTCACACAGTTTTCCTTTGCTCTGTACTGAATCAGTCCAGAGAAACTCTATTCTCTCTCTTTCTCTCTGTTGCATTTCATTCACATAATGCCCACAGAGTGGACAGATAACCCAAATTACTAAGAAACAACTGAAAATCACACATGAGTTATTTTCTTCTTAAAGTTTTTTTTTTTTTCTTTTTGTAGCGGGGGGTAAAGAAGGCCCCATTTTTACAAGTTCTTTACTCCATGCAGCTTCAATAGCCAGCATTTCTTGGACTCTGCCTCCCAGTCTCTTTGCTTTTTTTCCCTATCCAATCCTCTTAGGAGCAAAAATGAAATACCTTTCATTTTGTGAACCAGAGTACCCTTAAGCACTGTTCTGTCTGTGGCACCCACACCCTCAAGATCTCACTTCTCTTTTAAAAAGCTTCCTGGCTGGTGTGGTTCAGTGGATTGGGCACCGGCCTGTGAAACAAAGGGTCTCTGGTTTGATTCCTAGTCAGGGCACATGCCTGGGCTGCAGGATAGGTCCCTAGTAGGGGACACATGAGAGGCAACCACACATTGATGTTCCTCTCCCTCTCTTTCTCCTTCCCTTCCCCCTCTATAAAAATAAATAAATAAAATCTTTTTTAAAAAGAGCTTGTTAAGATGTTTTTCCCCTCAATTACAATAGTTCCATCATTCAGAGAAATTCTTTGTATCTGTTAATACTTTATTTTTTTAATTATTCACATGTGAAAGTGCTTTGTAAATTAAGGAGAGTAGTGGATACTTAAGGAATTTTATATTCAACAATCCCTCAGGGATATAGGGAGAAAAACAATGGTCTCTTTTTCCAATCTACTGAGAATAGCAGTATTCACCAAAGAGCCTTTTTGTTTATCTTGCCCCAGATCATTCATCACAATACTGGATTATGGGTAGGCACATAATTCAAGCACAACCAGATTCCCTGTGAATTGGCAGTTGGAAATGAAAGAGATATCAATAGCTTTATGTAGCTGGATCTCTAAAATATATGCTCTGGACTCATGGGGTAGCCACATTTTCATTCTTGGTGAAGCAGAAGAAATTGATTTTCAGATATATATTTTTAAATGCTTCAGACAAAACAAAGAACAAGTAGAAGAGAAAAGAGAGGAAAAGCCACTGGTTCTAGCCTTTCCTGAAACCTTGATGTGCTTCTGGTACCAGGAGATACTTTTATATTCTTGTAATGCAATTCTTTCTCACATTTTGCCCTCCTTAAGCTACTTTGAGTTCATTTCTATTGCTTGCAATCATAGGATTCCTAATATAAGAAATATTTACAAAATGAGGTCTTGTTATTGTTATTACTATTAAAAGTTTTCTAAACTTTTTAGAAATACCATTTTTGTTTTCAAAATGTACTTATGTTTTAGCTAATTTGATTCTCATGACAGCCCTGTGACGTAGGTATTATAAGATTTATCATCCCTCTATTATATGTGAGAAAGTTGACTTTCAGAGAGATTAACTGACATAGCCTTGGTAAATATTTAATAACTGCAAGAGCCAGAAAGAGAGGCCAGAGCTTCTAAGTGCTGCATCTATGACGCTACAGAAACAATGTGGAGAGGAGTGAATTTCCAAAGTATTTATATAAATAATGTAACTGTTAGAAATTTAACAATGCTTAGATCCACTTACTATCCATTTAAATTGTTTGAAATTGTAAAATTTTAATGTGGAACATAGAAGGCAAAATCTTTGGTGAGGAAACGAACAAAGGAAAAAGACCCAACTGTACTGCACTTAACTAAGAAAGTTGTATGATTTTATTTGGGAAGTAGCACAACTGGTTTAAATTTTCAAAGGCTTTTTCTCCCGTAGAAATCCTAATGGTATTTATCTTTTTTGTCCATATAATACCATAAAATATTCTCTCTTCTGTATTTGTAATTTTCTCTATATTAAACTTGAAGTTTTTGCTGTCTAGGAACCTACAGTGGCCCGAGAACACTGGAAATTGTAATTCACACAATGCTGAAACACTGAACACATAGTGTACTCAAAATACTTGGAAAAGCAAGAGTCCTTCTCTTTTCGTTCACCCTAATCTGAAGAATTGTAAATTCTCTGGAGACATTATTATTATAGATTCTGAAAGCCTGGAGTGGCTCTAACAGAACGTAGCACCGAGGATAAAGGCCTCCTGTATCCTGTTCTAAGAATAATTCCATTTCACATTCCTTTGCAAACCCCTGCAGTTGGCCTAGATGGGTGAACATCAGAACAGAGATAACACACACTTCCTCAGGAGGGCTGCTCCTGGCTACCTGTCCGCATAGGCTCTTTGTCTTGGGAGGTTGTACTCAGGGCATCTTCTCAGAGACAGGCAAGACAACAGACATGGGCCAGAGCTTTCAGCTGTTATGCTCACAACCTTGTATACTATATTGTTAAATAGCAATATTTCTTTTTCAAATTATAAATTACTCTCAGAAAGGTAAAATCATCATACATTTTTCCAGAAAATTGGAACTAACTTAAATATAATTAAAAAATTTGTTGTTGATAGAAATCTTTATATGTTCTTTACTTTCTCTCTTAATAAACAGAAGGTATAAAACACATTAGATATCTTGTGTATTATCCTAGAAATGCCCTTCTTTTACAACAGTATATTCAGGAGCTGGGTCAGATCATTTGCACCAAGTGTCTTTAGACAGCTCTGACGTCCCTGGTTTGAGCCACTCTGTCTTCTGTTCCTCACTGAAAACTCTCCTTCCCCTGCTGTGCTCCTTTGAGAACCCTGCTGTGACTGATTCTCCATCCAGTTCTGCTACCTCTCCACACAACAATCCATTATTGTTTTGCTTTTCATTATTCTTATTACTTTAATGATTTTATAAAAATTTTCTCAGGCCTTCTCTAATTTTAAAATTTAGCTTACAATTGGCCTTTATAACCATCCCTTACAAATAAACATATACCTTAATGTGGTTCCCCTAGTATTTCATACAAAAGTGAAAATTTAGAAACCATCTAAATATTCAATAATAAAGAATACAGTATATTGAATATTCCTCACAGTGAAATACTGAATAATCATTCAAAAATGCTGACTATATCAAAATGGCTATCATTAATATATCAACAAACAACCAGTGCTGGTGAGGATGAGGAGAAAAGGGAACCCTAGTGCACTGTAGATGGGAATGCAGACTGGTACAGCCACTATGGAAAACAGTATGGTGTTTCCTCAGAAAAATAAAAATGTTACTGCCCTTTGACCCAGCAATTCTAAGGCTCAGAATATACCCTGAGAATCCTGAAACACATATTCAAAAGTACTTATGTACTTGAATGTTCATTGCAGCACTATTTATAATAGCCAAGTGTTGGAAAGAGCCCAAGTGCTCATTAGTAAATGAGTGGATTAAAAAACTGGTACATTTACGCAATGGAATACTGTACAACAGGAAGAATTCTTACCTTTTGCAACAGCAAGGCTAGAACTGGAGACTATTATGCTAAGTGAAATAAGCCAGTCAGTGAAAGACAAATGCCATAGGATCCCACTTATAAGAGGAATCTATGGAACAAAATACACTAATGAGTAAAATAGAACCAGAAATATAGAATCATGGAATAGTCTCATAGCTGTCAGAGGGGAGGAGGGAGATGGGGACTGTTTAGAAGAGGATGAAGAGATTAGCCAGAAAACATGGATGAAGGACCCATGGACATGGACGATGGGGTGGGGATTGACTGTGGAAGTGGGGGCCGAGGGAGGTGAAGGGGGAGAAATTGGGACAACCATAACAGCATAAACAATAAGAAATGCTAAATATAGATCTGTAATTACTAAATTCAAAGAATGTTTGTATCATATCACTAATTCAGGAAGTAGTTAATAAAAGATTATGATTTATAAGAAGCCTATGTATGTGTATGTACAATATATATGTAATTGTGTATGTGTAAGTATAGAAATGGAAATATTAGAAATATTTCTATTATATTTCTAATATGGAAATATTTCAACAGAAATAGAAATATAAGCCACTTATGTGATTTAAATTTTCTGATAGCCACTTTAGAAATTTTAAAAATAAATAGATTAAATTTTAAAATATATTTTACTTAATCCATTACATCCAAAATATTATCATTTCAACATGTCATGCATAAAAAAGTTATTACTGACCTTTCAGATTTTTATACTATGTCTTTAAAGTCTAGTGTATATTTTACATTTACAGCACATCTCAATTCAGACATTATATTTTCAGTAAAGCAAGATATGGTCATACCAAACAATAAAGTAGTGTTTGGAAAAACAATGGTGTTTTCTTTTTAAGATTTTATTTATTTATTTTTAGAGCGAGGGGAAGGGAGAGAGAAAGAGAGGGAGAGAAACATCAATGCGTGGTTGCCTCTTGTGCGATCCCTACTGGGGACCTGGACCACAACCCAGGCTTATGCCCGGACTGGGAATCAAACCAGGAACCCTTTGGTTCCCAGGCCTGTGCTCAATCCACTGAGCTACACCAGCAAAGACTGAAAAAAAAAAAAATCTTTTATACTGCTTTAGTTTTAATTTTATTAAAAATCGATAAGTAAATAACTAAAAATTCAGTTCCTTATTTGCACTAGTTACAAGCTCAATAACCATATGTAGATCTCATTGGAAAAAAATTTTGGAAATTATGTAATAAAATATTAATTGAAGTTTTATTCAGTTGATTGGATAGCAGGTAGTCTTAGATTATTTTTATATATATTTGCTAAGATTTCTGCAATTATATACACTTTTGTTGTAACTTTTTTAAAAAGGAAAAAGCATCCCTGTAACTTATTTGTTTTATTATTATTCTCTCAGCTGTGTTGCTGCTCTATGTCTGACTGGGTTGTTTACATAGTTGACTTTGAACAACATGGGTGTGAATTGCATGGGTCCACTAATAAGCAGATTTTGTTTTCAACAAATACTGTAAATGTATTTTCTTCTCCTTATGCTTTTCTTAACATTTTGTTTTCATTATCTTACTTTGTTATAAGAATACAGTATATAACACATACAACATACAAAATATGTGCCGATCAGCTGCTTCTGGTCAATAGCAGGTTATTAATGTTGGGTGAGTCAAAAGTTATACATGAATTTTCAACTGAGTGGGATGTCAGCACTCCCAACTGCTGCATTGTTCAAAGTTCAGCTGTATTTTCTGAGTTTTTTAGACAGCTGAGAGTATTGGATCACTTACCTGGGTTAGATTGCAATGCTATCCAATTCCATAACTCTTGACCTCTTTCATATAAAAATATACTTTGTAAATATTGTATTCATTTAGTCATACATTTATTCAACAATTACCTATTATTAAGCGCTATACAGAGCACGTACAAGCCTAGGCCTAAGAAATCAAAACTGATTTGCAGAGACAATGTCCGTGTTCTCCGGGATCTTCATTCAAATGGACATTCAAATGAATAGATCGAGAACTAGAAACCAAATAGGATAATTCAGGTGGAGGCAGTGAGGGGTAAAATGAACAGAGTGAGATGATAAAGAGTAGTAGGCAGAGACCACTCTAAATGATACGATGGAGGGAGGATTTCTTCAAAAAGGAGACCTTTGAACTGAACTATAAATGATGAGCCTGTGCCAGGTGGAGGGTAGGAGTGGAAAGAAGATAGTTTCAAGCAAAGAAAGGTAACAGATATTGGAAGAGCAGAATGCAGATCAGGTGGCTGCTGCATGGAGTGTAAGCAAGAGGTGATATGGAGGGCCTGTGTTTGCCACGGTAAATAGGAGTTTGATCATGGGAAGATACAAAAGGGGAAAAATTAGAGGAGAATAAACAGAGAAGTGATGGGATATTTTAAAAGATGCCTTGCCACACAATTTGCAGAATGGGAGAACTGTTCATGAGAGCAGGGATTATAATCAAAAAGTTCTTGCAATATTTTAAAAGACACAGGAAAATAATTTAGAACAGAGCAGATGCAGTTCAAAACTAGAACTGACATCTTTTAGATAAACTCAAGAAATATTTTTAAATTAGACCTACAAGACTTGATAATCAATTGGATGTCAGGGATGATGGTGTGGAACACAGGAATCAAGTGTGGTTTTTAGTCTTTTTTTTTTTTTTTTTTCCTTGAGAAACAGGTAGAGTCATTGCACAAGACAGGAAAAGAGGGAGAGAATTAGGTTAGTGGAAAGAATAATCAGCTACCTTTTGAACATTTCTGCTCAGATAGTCAGGTGAATATAAGAGTTAGAATTCATGAGTTAAAATTCAGGCCTAGGAAATAGGTCTGATGTAGAGAAACAGATTTTGGATGTAAGAGCAGAGGAATGCTATAGCTATCTAAAGCTATCAGAAAGAAAAGGTGACCTAAGCAGATGTGGATAATAAAGAAGAGGAGGCAAACAAACCTTGGGGCAGAAGTAGCAAGAGGAACTAAACTGAAGATAAGTTAGAGAAGATAGTGAGGTAGGATCCAAAGTTCAAAACTATTAGACCAAAGAATCTAGGAGGGAAGGTTTTCAGATCAACATTGTCAATGTGTTGAATACTGTCAAGAGGCCAAGCAGTTTAAACAGAAAAACTCCTATTGGAATTGGCAACTCTGAAGTCGTTGATGATCTTGAAAAGAACAGAGTTAATGGAAAGGGAGATAAAGTCAAATAGGTGTAGTCTGGTGGGTGAATTAGAGAAAGGAAGTTGGAGAGAGTAAGTAAAGCAAATAAACAAAGAATGTTTGTGCCCTGGCCAGATGCTCAGTTGGTTAGAGTGTTGTCTGCACACACCAAGGTTGCAGGTTTGATCCATAGTCAGAACACAAAGAAGAATCAACCAATGTACGCGTAAGTAAGAGGAACAACAAATCGATTGCTGTCTGTCTGTTTGTCTCAAAAATCAATAAATAAAAATTAAAAAGAACATTTGCTAGAAAGAGGAGCAGAAAAATAGGGCAGTAGCAGTAGCTAGAGGAGATGACAGGTTAGGGAAGGGGTTTAAAAAATTGAAATACTCTAGTAGAGAATATCTGTATGTTGATGGAATTATTCCAGCAGAAGGGAAGAGGCTGATAATGAAGAGATGAAGACATTGAGGAGGTAGGAGAGAGGAGGCAGGACCAAGGAAGTGAAGTCCTTGAAAAAGCAAGAGGGGATGCAATACAGTGCATATAAAAGTAGGTTTGATAGGACAGGTAGTTCCTTTGTATAAGTAGGAGTGCAGAGAAAATGAATAAATTTGCTGCTGGCAATGTGAGGGACTTCCCCTGCTGTAGTCACTTTTTAAAGGTTCCAGAAAATAAAGCCACATGTAAATTTTAGAATTAACTTTTGAATCAGTTCAACTTTAACTGATTTTCTTCCCATTTAGTTTATTTTAGTGATCTGGGAAGCACTTGATTATTTACAGTTACTGCCACCTATCCAGACTAAATATCTATCTTCAATAAATAATGTTTAAATACAGTCTCTCACATATGTTGAGGAATATTAGAATTACCATATACACTCCTATAAAATCAGACATTATATTGTTGAAAAATTCTACATCATATTTTCCACAGGATTTTCCAAAATATACACAGGCGCACATGTAAAAATTTCTTTACAAATATTCAGATGCATAAGATAAATTAAACTGTAGAATAATTTAAGGCCTTAAAGGATAGAAATCACAAAAAGATGGATTTTAGTAACCATGATAAGATTACATAAAGAACCTAGTATGTACTAAAGCAGTATCTAGTGTCTTACCAAATATATGCAATAAATAAAATAAACCAGGTTAAAATTTAAAAGTCTTTTTTAACACTTTAAAATGTCAGATTGCCCTTGCTTTATATGTTGTATTTGTACATTTTCTTTTTTTTAATTAAAAAAATATTTTATTTATTTCTTTTTTGAGAGGGGAAGGGAGGGAGAGAAACATCCATGTGTGGTTCTTCTCAAGCACCCCCTACTGGGGAACACGGCCTGCAACCCAGGCATGTGCCCTGACTGGGAATCAAACTGGCAACCCTGTGGTTTGCAAACTGGTGCTGAGTCCACTGAGCCACACCAATCAGGGCTGTATTTATACATTTTCAACTGGGATATTACATAGGCTATGATTTCAGTATATGCATGTGTATCTGTTTGTACACAACAGAACAGTTACTTTTTCTTGAGTATGTAATAAAATAAATCAATAGAGTGCAAATATATTAATTTTTAATTTTCTTAGTATACCAAATTTCAATGGGTTTATTGTTTAGTTGAATTATGCATTATGTTTACTGGGTAAATAAAATTGTAGAATTATCTATATATTGTTTCACTGGAATCTTAATTGATTTGCCTAGGTCTCACATAAAATTAATATGTAATGATAGTATTTTTCTTTCTTGCTTATTAACTTGTTGCTACTTTGCAACCATTTTTCTGATGATGACAGAAGCTGGAAGTATAAAGAGCAGATCTTACAAATGAATCCTTGATTATTTTAATTTAAATATTAATACTTCAATAAAAATGAAAAAAATTAGGCAAATGCTGAGGAGGGATAATTGAGACCTTTTCCAACCAAACTGGGACGCGCGCGCGCGCACGCACACACACACACACACATTTTGGAGCAATTGGCTCCTAATTGAACTGACTCTCCTTCCACCTACTCTTCCTTTCATTCCAAGCATTTCTCCAAAAGAAAGAAGAAAAGGAAGAATAAAAAAGGCAAATAGAAATAAAATTTCTCTTGTACTGATCAGATAAAAATTTTCTCTGAACCCAGAAAATCACACATCTATTCTGTGGGTTTATTGTATTCTTATGGTAAAGAGCTATGTATTCGTTTTTCAGGCTTGATAGCAGCAGCCATTATAATCATCCGTCTAATGTCTGTAGCTAACAATAACTTTCTGATTATAATATTGCTTCCCACACATATTTGCCCCAGGAAGAGAATGTGCTGATCAGCAAACATGAGAATCCTTTCTCTTTGATAATGTAATCCTTATTTTGAAATAACAAATTGCTTTTCTGGTTCTATGAGCGGTCAAACGAAAACATTTTGAATGTATCTTCCTTTTGGATATTTCTCTATATATTTTTGTTATAGTCTGTTCTAGGAAGAATAGTCTTTGTCTCTAATTTAGCACCGATTCATTCATTCAATAAATCTTTGTGGAGGACTCATTACATGAAGGGAAGAAACTTAATAATACAGTTAGTCATTGAAATAGAACCAAGTCCTGTGTACTTCACTCTATTATAGGTTCTTTAGATTTTGAAATCTTTTTGAGTCATGCAATGAAAGTGAATAGCCTGCTCAATCACTTGAATACTTAAAGATTTTTACATTTGGTTCAGTGACATATTGAAATCATTGAAATTATGATAATAATTGATATGATATGATATGAAATTATAAAAATGATAATGAAATTAACCAGAAAAAATATATCACTAATAATCACTTGATATATTTTCTATTTTCTTTTACTTTTCCAACCTAGAGTATTATGCAAATAAAATCTTTTATTTCCACCCAATTCTGGACTATGCCTAAACTGACTCATTCAATTGCCATTCGTAATATATTGATTCTAAAAGAAAACCCAAGATATGAAAAAGTAAAGTTGAGTGTAACTGATCTATAGTTCTTCCCACACCATCTAGGACTTTTAAAGTTTCTAGTATACTAGGTTTTTAATGCCTGAGTAGTTCGGCTCAAATTCTAATGTGCATGCAAATTACCTGAGGATCTCGTTAAATGAAATTATGATTCTGCAAGTCTGAGGTGGAGGCTGAGATTCTCCACTTCTGAGAAGCTTCCTGGAGACACGAATACTGCTGATCCAGGGACCACATTTGAGTGATAAGACTCTAGAAGACAAACCAAGATACTAATAACCTGTGATGTTTTATAAAGAGAATTCTTACAAATAAAAGCATATGCAAATTGTGATAAATAATCTTTGGTAATATATATTGATGGGTCCTTAGGGTCTAAGCATTGAGACAAACATTGCCCAGGAGGCAGACCACAGAAATAATTTTTTTGTTTTTGAAAACTGAGAGTTTACCTAAATTACTGCAAACTGGTAAATTAACCATGCTATGTATTACCAGAAATTAGGAATGTACAGCTGTGTTAATCAGTGTAAGTGATAAATTTATAGCTTATTTAGGTTTCTTAGCTACAAACGCAAGACTCAGTTTGCCTACCATGCTTGTGAAAATTTTCTTAAGCATGGAAAGTAGTCAAAATTCTAGAACAATAGCATTATTAATCTCTTTTGTGTGCGCTCTTGTTCTATTACAAATGATTTGACGCATTACTATTAATTCTTATTACTTTTCCCCTTGGTTTAACTAATATATGTTTAAAAGAAAATTTCTATTGTTCAACATAAATATTTAAAAATGTTTCCTCTTTTTAATAAAAAATAAATCTAATAAGGTACAAAATATAAAATATCATGAATATAATGTTTTATTATCAATTAATTATGTTGAGTGAAGTATATAAGGTCTCTCATACCACATACTGCTGTTTCTAACTCTCAGTAAACCTTGAAATGTCTTGTTATTGCCGAGTCGTATTAAGAAAAGGGACATTTAAAAAAAGCAGTTATTCTATTTCTATGGTAATCAGAAACTTCAATTTCTGAGTTTTGAATTACAGAAATCTCATTTACATGAACACAATAAACATTTTTAAGTATAGTTAGAATCATTTCCATAATTCTATATTTTTTATCTTCTTTAGTCTTCTTGAACCTGTGTCGTGCTATAATTTGCAAAATGAAAATCCATTCAAAAATGAAAATCCTTGATAGAAAATATAAAAGCCAAAAAGACAGGCACCACATTTAATGCTGCTTGCTTTCATCATTAACTCAATGGGCAGGAAGAAAAGCCTCACAAAGTAGTTCACCATAAGGTCACGATTGATTAATTTGCTAGAAATAGACATCATTTGCATCCACATTTAGATTAGCTCATACTGAGTACTGTGTGATTTCACTGGAAGTGGATCTGGCTACAGTACCTATGAACCTGAGCTGACTATGGAAATGGTACCTGCGCCATCTCCCTGTTTGACTGGAATACTCCGTTAAACATAACGATAAAAGCAAAGAGAAGTGTTGCAAATATTAACAATACTAACATCTTTTAAATTTTTCCCTTGATTTTGTGTGCTTCAAAATATCTCTCTGTTATGTTTCTCAAACAAGAGTTTATTCTGTGTCTCTTAGCATTCTAGCAAACATTTGTGTCGTGTTCAATTATGAATATGTCCATTTAACTGAGAGGATTGAACAAGTTATATGTTTAACTGAGGAAAGCACTTTCTTTCCCACATAAGCTGATTGACATAAAATGCTTCATTAAGTTACTTGTCTGTATTATACTGATTTTAAAGTTTGTATCAGAGACTTTCAGTGTATGTACACTGGCTACATACTTATATTTACCAGGGGTTTTCCCCCTAAAGTAAGGCAATGTTACCAGATGAAATCAAGTACAATTTCCATGCAGCTTTTTCTTACACCCTGAAAAACAAGCACTTAGGCAACTAAAGTAAAAATGTGCCTCACAAAGCCACATCCTCAGTGGATGTCTTTTAGAGGAAGCACTTTTTATGTTTTAAATCGAAACAGGATACTTAGAGCCTTCAGAGATAAAATAGCAGAACTTACCAGTCTCAGCATCTGAAACCACAGTCTGTACCTGTCATTTATTGTTTTGTAAAGAACTAAAAATAAAAGATTGATGGACTGTGTGAAGTCCATAATTTCTGTTAATGGCCCACTAAGAAGCCCCTGTTTAGGACACTTGACATTATTCAATGATTATCTCTCCATGTTGTTTTAGAGCACTTGTTTATTTAGTCTTTTTCCCCCTTAATTTGACTTTGAAGCAAAATAATTTTAGGGTATTACATTTAGTTTATTTCTATAAGTACACCCAGCACATGATTTTGCTTTGTAACTTCACAGGAAATCAAGAGCTCTCAATTTCTTGTCCCTTTCCACTTAACTCCCTGGAAACAAAGCTGCATCCATGTCAATTTTTTTTTTTTTTTTGTCTCAGGGACAGTGTTTACCTCCATAGCCACTGCTAATTTATATTGTTTTCTGGATATTAATGTTCCCTCCTACTCAAGAAAATATCTTCATTAGTTTTCTTTCTTTCTTTCTTTCTTTCTTTCTTTCTTTCTTTCTTTCTTTCTTTCTTTCTTTCTTTTTTCTTTCTTTCATCTGTCAATCATCTAATCTATCATCTACCTATCACCTATCTACCTGTCTTTCTCTCTCCTTTTCTTTAACTATCCCTATCTCTGCCTTATCTCTGTCTTTCCTCCTCTTTCCTTTCAGACTCTCCCAGTTGAATCAAACAGTCCTAGTCTCTAAAAATAACATCTGATAACTGCCCCCTCTCTTTCCTTCCTTTCAAAACCAAACTTGGTAGAGCAGAGTACTCTAGCTCTATTTCCTTACCTCTCATTCAGTCATGAGCCTACATACCACAGTTTGGTTTCTGCTCAAAAAACTTACTGAGGCACCAAAGGTGTCAAGAACACCCCCCACATGAAACAGTTCCCAGCCAGTGTTTTACTTGGAGTCTGTCGCATTTGACAGAACTGAGTCTTCTTTTGTTGAACACTTTCCTTCCTTGACTTACCTTTTTTGTTTCTACATTTCCTTTTATCTCTTCCCTAGTCTTGACCCCAAAATATTTAAATAAAATTATATGCAGAGCTGAAGAAATTACTAGGTATAAGAGAATAATGAATGCCAATCTGATTGTATAGAAAAAGACATCAAATTGTCCAGACCCTAAAATTATATCTGAAAAGGAGGTATTCTCTACAGTTTTAATTAGCTAAATGCATAAAACTATGACTGTAATTCAGTTACCAGCATATTTTGTTCTCTGCACTTATCACTGGGACAATGAGGAGGAAGGGACAACACTGCCTTCTCTAGTAGTGCGTGATTTTAGGGAACAGGTGTGAGATTCTGCACTGTATGGGATTTCTGTTTCTCTAAAAAGAAGGTTTAAATGATACTAATCTGAAACAAGTCTTTAAAATACGACTTCAACTTTCTTCTGCTAAATTCTTATTCATTTTAGTGGAGAAAGATGTATTGATTTCCTGGGCTGCTGTAACGAAGTACCAAAAAACTGGGGGAGTTATATGAATACATTTACTCTTTCACAGTTCTGGAGGCTAGAAATTTAAATCAAGTGCTCAGCAGGGTCATGCTCCCTCTGAAGGCTCTAGGGAAGAATCCTGCCTCACCTCTCATAAAGCCTGGTGGTCACCAGCCATCTCTGGTGGTGCCTGGCTCTTACACGCAACGCTCCAGTTTCTGCTTCTATCTTTACATCCCTTCTTTCCGTGTGTTTGTCTCGGAAAGAAAATTTTTCTCTTCTCATATGAACACCAGCCATATTGAATTTTGGGCCCACCCTAATGCAGTAATGACCTCATCTTAAACAGATCACATCACAAAGGCCCTGTTTCCAAGTAAGGCTGCATTCCCAGATTCTAAAAGGACATGATATGACTGTAAATTTTGTGTGTGTGTGTGTGTGTGTGTGTGTGTTTTCAGGAATAGCCCTTGCTATTGCTAGGTGTGATTGTTTTAAACAATTCCAAGAAATAATGCTAGTAGGTTCTTCTGTGGCTTCTTATTTTTTTCAAAGCTGATATTTTTTGTTTACCAATAAATTTTGGATTTATCGTGGTGGCATTGGTTAATAAAATTGTATAGATTTCAGGTATACAGGTTCTATAATACATCATCTGTAGATTGTATTGTGTGTTCACCACCCCAAGTTAAGTCTCCTTCCGTCATCTTTTATACCCTCTTCATCCTCTTCTACCTCCTCCAGCCCACCTTCCCTCTGGCAATCACCATACTATTGTCCTTGTCCCTGAGTCTTTCTTGTTTTTCTTTGCTTAATCCCTTTGCCCTTCTCACCAAGCCCCCAACCCCTGCCACTCTGACAGCTATCTGTTCTCTAAAATCCTCTGTGTTCATTCTCTTTGTCAGAGGAGCTGCTGGGATAACCAGGTATTTATCGTAAAATACACTCTAAAGCCATAGCAATTATCAAACACGTAGAAGTCATAGAAGAGGATGTTTTTTAAAAGAATGCTAAAGTTCCTTTAAAAGAAAGGGAAGCAAGGGTATGTATGCATGGTCCAATCAGTTCTCTGGTTTGCAGGGTCAGTCATTCCACAGAGTTATTTTGTATCTATTCTACGACAAAGTCATAATTGTATTAGGTTACTCAGAGATTATTAGGATCTTGAGAAATTATTTTGTATGAATCACCAGAGGTAAATAAAATAAAATGTAAAAGTTTTCATTTTCTTTTTCTGAAGATATTATCTCCTTTAACCCAGGCCACAGCTTCGGGAGTTAAGTAACCCCCAAAAGGTGAAAAACAAGCCAATCAGTAGGATTAATTATGGGACAAGAGATAACAAAGCCAGATCTCCCTCACATTCTGGATTATTAAGAAATAAAGCTATTTAGCAATCATTTTAAGAGGACTCATCAGGAATTTTCATGTTATTCATAACAATAGACAAATATTTAGACAGCTTTGCAATAGATCATCACTCTGCCAAGATTATATTGCTTGCATGTACATAATATATAGAGTTATGGTGAAGAGTGTTCAGTGATTTCAGGAAACAATGCCATCAAACTATTATATCCTAATCAGATATTTACTTCTGTTGGTCAAGGAAACTGTGTAGGTGGTATGAAGATATAGTGACAGAATCAACTCACTGTTTCTCTTTTATAGACTCCATGAAATTAGTATCTTTGTGCTATAACAATATAACTTTGAATATATAAAACATTAAATTAGTTATGAGAGTTAATAGTCAGCATCAGTTCTAGAAAACCTTTTTAGTCACTTTAAAAGATACTTGATAGGTATCTTAGATTTGGTTGTTAGTTGATGTGGCAGGCAGTATGCAAGGCGACGATCTCTAACTCTTGATATTTGTGCCATAGTGCAACTGCCTCCCCTTGATCATGGGTTGGACTTAATGACACACATCTAATGATTAAGATATGAAAGAAATAATGGTATGTCACTTCTGGGACTTGGTTATAAATAGACTTAGACTGTGTCTTCTTTCTTGGGTGCCGAATCTCTTTCCTATTACTCATACTCAGGGAAGCAAGCTACAATATTACGAGCAATACTCAGGAGAGGCCTACATAGTGAGAAACTGGAGTCTGGCCAACAGACCAAGAGAAACTGGGGCTTGCAAGCAACATGTAAATAAACCCAGAAGTGGACCCTTCATCCCCAGTTGAGTCCTGTTTGATTCCGGCCCTGGCTGACAGATGAACTCTGACTCCTGTGAGAGAACCTGTGCCAGAACCACCCAGCTCATTGGGCTCTTCGAAACTGAAGTAACAGTAAATGTTTGTTATTTTTAATTTGCTAACTTTGGGGTAGTATGTCATTAGCAATAGATAACTAAAAAAGTGCATTGACAATATTATCTTGAATATTTAAAAATTAAATAGATGATAGCTTATTAGACAGTTGTTTAATAAGATTATATCTTATTCATAACATTAATGGCTATAATTACCTTGTTAGGTAGGAAAAACCCTTAGTCTATTTAAAGGGATACTTTAAAAATATCTTGGACTTCAGAGTTATTCAGAAAATTTAAAAACTTATCTATTTACAACTTTCCACCAAATTTTCATAGGTATTAAAATACCATGTTATAAGCCTTGGGAGCAAGTAGCCCTTAAAACTCAGCACATAAATAAGAAAAGAGTCTTCTGTGTTTGGATATCAGTGGGCTGGTTGGCTACTTCTGAAGATAAGCTTATCCTCCTTAGTTTTGATGCTGATCCATTCATATCCAATTTTGGGTCAATGCCAATTGATGGATTAAAGATAGTTGCTTTAAAGAAATTTTCTTACATTAACTTATATGTGATTCATGTCTAACTTTCTCTAAGTAATCCTGTAGGAAAAGAAAATGTTTTGGAATCAAGCAATTTGCCACAGTATAAAGATGCTTATGGAACCAACTTATTAAGTATATTGCATCACTTAAGTTTTCACTTCACAAATCCCTAGATTATTGTTCAATGATGGTTTAGCTTTAATAGCCAAAGATTTCTATTAATAATAGTTTTTTTGTTTGTTTTATTACTCCTTTCAAATATTATATTGCTTTTATTTTGGCAAGGGTTTGACTAATCACAGGCAAAGAAATATGCTCATTGTAGAACTATAATATGCCAATATTGTATCTCAATTCAATATGTCATTTAAAAATAAATAAATATACAGATCAACTATATCATTTAATGAACTTTTTCACAAAACAGTGGCACCTAGTGGTCTATGATAATTCTCCTCTCAGCTATTTCTAACCTGTCTGCTATTAGTTTGAATCTGGAATTAGTTGCCTAGCGCTGGCTCAATTGTTAGCTTGGTTTACTAGGTCTGCTGCTATGCAGATTCCAACATTTGCAATATTCCACTGATCTTTTATTTAGCAGTTGTGTGCTCAGCGTGATGTGCATAGTGCTATTCTTCTTACCAAAGAAGTTATTTTCACATAGATCTTCATATATAGATAGTGCTAATAAGTTACTGCTATTAAAATAGATAAATTACTTTTGAAGAATTAAACAAAAGACTGCCTTAGAACAAAGGGCTATAAAAAGAGATACACCTTTGGAAGTAATATATTTTTTTTTTATTTCTCAAGCAGAAGAGTATAATGAAAGGTATTGTATTACTAATTTGTACTAATAGTATATGAATGTTCACTTATCTATTGCCTCGTAGTGTGTAAATCTGACCACAACATCAACATATCCATGTATTGAACTTTCTAAAATACTGCTCGTTAGAAGAAAGAAGCTGACAATATCTTTTATTTATTATGACCAAGTATGCTGTTCACCAACTTGGTCTGGGAAAGGCAAATAAAATACTTCTTTTATATGTAAATAAATTAATTGTAACAATTAAATGGTTTTCTATCAATGTGATACTTTTAAACATGCGTATTTATCTGCATGATATAGCCAACAAAATATAACATGAAACTGCTTTTAAATACAAGAATGTCATTTTTGTTTGTGAATATGTTGTTTACTCATATGAACTTTATGTTGAAACTATCATGTAGTTTATCTAGTTTATCACATAGGTAATTTCACTATCACCAGGCTCTAACTCTAAAAATAATTTTAGATAATTTTGACTGGAAATAAAGTCAGAGGCTTGTTGATAGCAATTGCTAATTTAAACAAATTTATACTCACATCTAGATCCACACTAAAATAAAATAAGGAGGTACTCATTAATACTCTTTCTTGATCAAAAGGCAGGTTGTACTTGGTATAAGTTAATTGAGATCTATACTTATGATTTGGATTTGTATATGCCTGTTATACATAACACTCATATTATATATAGATAAGATTTATATCAAAAAATTAGGGGATGGAAAAATAATTAGAATTTTTTAAATTTTATTTATATATTTGTTATTAAAGTACAGTATAGTTGTCATAAAATATTATACTAGTTTCAGGTGTAAAAGACAATGATTCCACATTTATGCACTTTATGAAGTGATCACCATAATAAGTCTAGTAACTGTCACTGTACAAAGTTATTATGATATTATTGACTGTAATCCCCATGCTGTACATTATATCCCTATGACTTAGTTATCTTGACATTATAAGCATTATTTGAAACTTGCAAGCCTAATAAAATATTTTTTAATTAAAAGAATTATTGTAATCTTATTGAAAAGTTAATATGAAATTTTCTCTATCAGTATAATTTAAACACACTTATTTATTTTTATACTTTCCTTATAGGTAATAACTCAATTATTTATATGAAAAATAATTTGTAGGTCATTTAACATTAATCTATCCCTAGAATTTAAAATTACAGTACTCATTTAGTTAACACCAGATTGTAACCAAAGTTTGAGGTTTTGAATTAGTTAGGTAAGTACGTTTATTCTTGAAGTAACTTTAAGGTAAGTAACATTACCATTCGGTAGTAGCTACAATAAAATTAAATACCAAAATAAGTTTTTTGCTGATTTTTTCTTTTTTATAGTTCATAGTGTATTGTATTTTTCCCATCACCATTTATCCCCTCATACCCTTTTTTACCTCCACCCGCCCTCTTCTCCTCCCTACCCTCACAATCACCACATTGCTGTCTGTGTCCATAAGTTCTTTTTTAAATATATTTTATTGATTATGTTATTAGAGTTGTCCCAATTTTCCCCCTTTGACACTCTCCATCCAGTACCCCTTATTCCCTCTGGCAATCCCCTCTTTAGTTCATGTCCATGGGTCATGCACAGAAGTTCTTTGGCTACTCCATTTCCTATACTGTCCTCAATATTCCCCTGTTTATTCTTTTTTTTTTTAAGAATTTATTTATTTATCTTTAGAGGGGAAGGGTAGGAGAGAGGGAGAGGGAGAGAAACATCAATGTATGGTTGCCTCTCATGTGTCCCCTGCCGGGAACTGGCCTGCAACCCAGGCATGTGCCCTGACTGGGAATCGAACCGCGATCCTCTGGTTCGCAGGCCCGCGCTCAATCCACTGAGCTACACCAGCCAGGGCTAATTTTTACTTCTTAATTCCTGAACCTTTTTCCCCATTCTCCCCTTTCCTCCTCCCAACTGGTAACCCTTCTGAAGATCTCCGTATCTATGATTCTGTTTCTGTTCTGCTTGTTTGCTTAGTTTGTTTTTTAGATTCAACTGTTGATAGCTGTGAATTTATTGCCATTTTAATGTTCATAGTTTTGATTTTCTTCTTTTTATTAAATAAGTTCCTTTAACATTTCCTGTAATAATGACTTGGTGATGATAAACTCCTTTAGCTTTACCTTGTGTGGGAAGTACTTTATCTGCTCTTCAATACAAAATGATACCTTTGCTGGATAAAGTAATTTAGGTTGTAGGTCCTTGATTTTTATCATTTGAATACTTCTTTCTAGCTCCTTCTTGCTTGCAAAGTTTCTTTTGAGAAATCAGCTGACAGTCTTATGGGAACTCCTTTGTAGGTAGCTGCTTTTCTCTTGCTACTTTTAAGATTTCCTCTTTATCTTTAAAGTTTGGCATTTTAATTGTAATGTGTCTTGGTGTGGTCCTCTTGATGTCCATCTTACTTGGGACTCTCTGTGCTTCCTGGACTTGTATATCTATTTCTTTCACCAAATTAGGGAAGTTTTCTTTCATTATTTGTTTCAAATCAGTTTTCAATTTCTTGCTTTCTCTTCTCCTGATACCCTTATGAGTCACTTGTTGGCATGTGTGAAGTTGTCCCAGAGGTTCCTTAACCTATTTTTATTTTTTAATTCATTTTTCCTTCTTGCTCTTCTGATTGAATGTGTTTTTTCTTCCTCTGTTCCAAATCATTGATTTGATTCTTGGCTTCATTCATTCCACTGTTGATTCCCTATAAATTTTTCTTTATTTCACTTACTGTAACCTTCATTTCTGCCTGGGTCTGTTTTGTGCTGTTGAAATATCCAATGGGTTCCTTGAGCATTCTAATAACCAGTGTTTTGAATTCTGCATCTGACAGATTGATTATCTTCATTTTGTTTAGTTCTTTTTCTGGAGTTTTGTTCTATTCTTTTATGTGGGCTATATTTCTTTGTCTCCTCATTTTTGCACCCTCCCTGTGTTTGTTTCTATGTATTAGGTAGAGCTGTCTTAACTCCCTGTCTTAGTAGCATGGCCTATTGTAGAAAAGTACACCAGTAAGCTGGATGGTGTGGAGCCTTAAGTAATCACCAGGGTGGGCCAACCCATGTGAACCAGATTGATGGAGTCTCTGATATGATGTAGCTGCTCTGTGACAGTGTGGGGGAGGGCTTAGAATGGGGACAATGTCACTGCTTGGCCTCTGAAATTTTGACTGGGAGGAAGCTGTCACCCTGATGCCAGACACTTCAGTTTCTCCCTGCATGCCACTAGTGGCCTTCTAGCTGCTACCCGGGTGCTGGAGCCCAGAGGGAGTGAGTCTGCATAAGTCCTAAGTCTGTTGCAGGCCCCTTAAGAGGGCACTCCTGAGAATCCCACAGCTTCTTCCACCCACCTAGCCCCCAATGGTTTTCATAGCCAGAAGTTATGGGGACTTATCTTCCTGGCACTGGAACCCTAGGCTGGGTGGTCTGGTGTGGGACTGGGACCCCTCACTCCCAATTTTTATCTACCACATGTGAGTGCGAGACTGCCTGTTCCACATCTCTGCCCCTCCTGCCTGTCTGGATGAATGTGACTTTTTTAATTGCTTGGTTGTCAGATTTCCATACAGCTCGATTTTCTGATGATTCTGGGTGATAGTTGTTTTATAGTTTAATTGTAATTGTTGCCGAGGTTGTACAAAGAAGCAAGCCATGTTTACCTACATCTCCATCTTCCGTAAGTTTTTTTGATCCCTCCACTGTCCAACCCTGCCTCAGAGATGTCATTTAGCTATCTACGAGTCTGTCTCTATTTTGCATGTTAGTTCAGTTTGTTCATTAGATTCCACATATGAGTGAAATCATATGGTACCTGTTTTTCTCTGACTGGCTTATTTAAATTAGCATAATGTTCCCCAGGCTCATCCATGCTGTAACAAAGGGTAAAATTTTCTTGTTTTATTTTTTTTGTACAGCTGAGTAGTGTTCCATTGAGTAAATGTACCATAGCTATTTTATCCACTCATCTACTGAAGGACACTTGGGCTGCTTCCAAATTTTGGCTATTGTAAATAATGTTGCAATGAACATAGGGGTGCATATATTCCACTTTTGGAAAATTATCTCAAGAAACCCAAAATACTAATTTGAAAGAATGTATGCAACCTAATATGTTTCTAACAGTGATATTTTATTTGTAAATCTGCATAGGTGTTAAAACTCATTTACATAAAACTATTCTGTTCATATGGTACCAAAAATAGTAGAAACCAAAATGAAAAGAATCCTTGCTGCAGGAGTTCAAAATGAAAACTATGAGAAAAAAATGTTACTTTATGATTACATGTTAAGAAGTCATATAAAAAGATGCTCAACATGGCTAATCATCAAAGAAATGCAAATAAAAACAATGAGATATCACCTCATACCTGTCAGAATGGCTACTATCAAAAAAGTCAACAAACAACAAGTGTTGGTCAGGATATGGAGAAAAGGGAACCCTTGTACACTATTGGTAGGAATTTAAATTGGTGCAGCCACTGTGGAAAACAGTGTGTTTCCTCAAAAATTAAAAAATAAAACTACCATATGTCCCAGGTATTAAAAGATCAGGGAAATGAAAGGACCATTTACATAGATATTGTAGCCAATAAAAGTTTGACAGGAGTGATGATGGAGAGCCTGACAGTGATCAAAAGAGTGAACAATCATCATTCTAACTGGATGGGGGGGATGACCTGATGTTGAGGGTTATAGATGACTGCACCAGAGACATAAACTGAGGTCTCAGGTCTGAAAGCAGAGTGCTTTCAGAGAAAAGGAAAATGGGCTAAAAGTGACATGGAGGATCAAGGAACAGAGCTATCTCTTTTCTAGGCCCATTTTAAAAAGAGGGTGGAAAAGAAGTTAACCATCGTTTGAGAAGATTATATATAAGTAAGGATGATCCTCAGGGGAAAAACAGGTTTTCATGAAAGCATGAAGGTGAAGTGAAAGTTCACAAGAAAATATTGAGGTTATAGAAGAGATTGTTAATAACTTACCATGCGTTTTGATGGGCATAGTGAGCAGAGATGGGAAGAATGGAATATGGGCTCAAAAAAGGCACTAGGCAATTTATAACCCAGATAATCTAGGGATATTGGTTTTCTCCAGATGGTTGACATCAACAGGTATAAGAAGATTAATGAGTTTAGTCTTAACATTTCCAAGGCTGAGAATGGTGGCCAGACTGTGAGTAGAAGGAATGGGATAGGAGGGAGATCTTGTGGGTAATATGACTAGTTCTGGGCTCCTACTTTTCCTCTGCCAAGGCAGCATGGATTTCTGCAAATTTGAGTCTTACTCTGAGCACAACCTATCCCTTTTGACTTGTGTAGAAAAAGGCCTCCAGTCTGGCATTGAAGCAGTCCTGCCTTGGGCACAGGGCATCCACCATGCTTTGACCACTGTCAATTGCAAGCTACAGAGGAGAGGTCTTCCTTCAAGCACACAGGCTTGTTCTTGATTTGTCCTTTGCACAGGCCCATGCAAAGAACATAACCCTCACAAAAGAACCAGGAACTTGTTTGTTTTATGATGGCAAGCTTTCCCTTTTCTCTGTTTCATGCAGTTATTGTTTTCATATGCAAAAGTCTCAAAAGTTGGACAGCAGCTTTCTTTGGTTTGCATTCCTTGAATATCTTCATTGTGGCTATAGGACAATGTACTACAATGAAATTATGATGTAGTGAAAATTTAGATTATCTTATAGAATTTATTACAATAGGATTTATTATAATTTCAATGAGTTTTGAATGAACCTTTAATAAATATGAATTCAATTTTCACTTTTGAAATTGGTATTACTACCCATCATATCCTAGTCACTGAACCATGAGCTGGAATATACTCAAGGAACTCACAGTCTGATAAGAGAGATTCTACTTTAAAAGACAATATAATTTCCCCTATGACACAATGGAGAAATGTACAAGAGTCTATAAGGGCAGAGAAATAAGAGGTAACTCAGTATGAGATGCTTTATGTAAATCTATAACAATGGTTATCACACTATTTTCTGCTCCAACTCATTTGAAGAATGCATCATGTTCTGTTCCTATGGCAGTAGCTTTCTGTTACAATAGTTCTCAGGAAAGTGTGTGTGGGATGGTTGTGGCATCCTATAGGCAATGATTCAGGATATCCAAATGGAGAGGAGCATAGATAATTGGAAAAGCTTCCATCTCTCAGATGATTATTCTCTTCGGGAAACAGTTTTGTCTCACCCTGTCAGAATACTTCATTGTCATGTAAGTAGTTTTAGTTAGAATTGGAGAATTGCATTTGGGGGTATGGTTTGGGAAAAAAATAGGAAAAGCTGAGGCGGGTACATGGATTAGTAGGGAGCTATGGCAAGAGATAAGATGAGAGAAATAGACAGAGACTAAATATAATGACTTAAACTGTATTGGTAAGAAGGTTTTGATTTATTTTTCTGAAAGTATCAGAAATTATTGATAATTTTAAAGCAATGGCATGATATAGTCAGACATAAATTTTCAAAAGCACATTCTAGTCATAAAGAATGAGTTGGAGAATGACTGGTGATTGGAAGGCTAGTTGAAGAAATTGCCAGCCCAAGAAAGCAATAATGAAGGACTAATTCAAGGCAGTAGTAATAGAGATGAAAAAGAAGGAATGATTTGAAAACATATAGGAAGGAGATTAAAGTGTTTTTGAATTGGATGTGTGGTCAATGAAGAGAGAGGCAGCGCAAATTAGTATGTTTTGAAAGTTTACTATGTATTTCATAGTAGGTACTTTTATATACATTAATATTTACTTCCACAAGTCTGAGAACTTAGTGCTATCCCATCTTGACAGAAGAGAGACTTGGAGATCAAAAAATACTTTTTTATATGCCAAAAATAACCAGTTAAATAGTGGAAGAGCTAGATTTAATGCTTGGTTGGTTTGGATTCAAAACACATGCTTTTCCCATATCATCATTCCTTCAATATTACAAGAATAACAGCAGGACTATAAGATTTCTGGTTTGACCAGTGAGATAAATGATAAGACCATTAATTAAAGTATGCAATACTGGGTGGAGGTAAGAGATGACGTATGCAGTTTTGCATACAACAATTTTTAGGTATCTGTGACTTATCTAATTAGATATATACAGAAGGCATTTGTATGTGCCACTCCAAGTATCAAGAGATACATACTCTAGATATAGATCTATAATTAATTTTAGGTTTAGAAAAATACCTACACAGAACTTTGGAGAAATTTGGAGAATTGCTGACAGAGGCAAAATGACCCATAAAGGAGACCAAGACTAATTAAATAGGCAGAAGGACAAAATAAATGATTTTCACAATTAATAATAGATCATAGAGTTTCAGGAGGATTTAGTAGTTGACAGGGGAAAAGGAAGCACTGTGTCCAAAAACTGTTAGGATTGATACACTTTCCTTGGCATTGGAAATTAGGTCATAGAGGCCCTGGTGAGAAGTAGCTCATTGGAATGGTAGAGGCAAAAAAGAGTACTGGAATTTAGTAGTACTACTCTTTCAAAAAGAATAAGCACAACTCAAAGAAGAATTGGATGATATATACCATATTTTTCAAATCATAAGATGCACCTAGGTTTTAGAGGAGGAAAATAGGAAAAAAAAATTTGAAGCACAAAATGTGGTAAAATATTTAATAACATACATAACATAATATTTCACCGATGTAAATATAAACAGAACTCAACAGCAGCATTAACCACCATGATTCCTCCCAAATTTGGGAGGGGAGGAGGAAAGTGTGTCTTATAGTCCAAAAAATATGGTAGGTATGTGGTCTCTTTGTATATCAGAGTAGGACCGCACATCAGAGATGACATTTCCATAATACTTAACTAAATATGTTCAAAAAAACAGGAAAAAAAGAGAGAGATATCCAACAGAAAAATGGTAAAAGAGCAGGAGACAATTCATAAAAGAAGAAATGCAAATTGAAATGTAAGGAAATCATGCTTAATTTTATTAGTAAGACAAATATTGCAAGTAGTCTGTAAGTTTCTCATTGTTGGTGAACAAAAATAACTCAACATTGGCATGCAAGTTTGTATAACTTTCCTGAAGGGAAGTGGGGTGATATGTATGGTAATGTAAATTTCCAAATGTAGGAGAGCTTCCGGCCAAGATGGAGGCATAGGTGGACACACTGTGCCTCCTCTCACAACCAAAATTAAGGACAACAAATATTTAGAAACGAGAAAACAACCAGAGCTAATAGAAAATTGAACTGTACGGAAGTCCAACCACCATTCATCCAGACCGGTAAGAGGGGCGGAGTCAAGGCAGGAGAAAGTGGAGGTGTGGTCCTGGGAACACAGGCGGCTGTGACTGGTGGTTCCCAAGTGTGCAGGCAGCTGGCAGGCCCAAAGGTGGTGGCTGTCGCACGGGGTAGCAACTCTGCAGACACAGTGAGGCTGCACAAGGTGGCTGGCTGACCAAGCAGTCCCACATTCGCACACGCAGATAACCCAGGTGAAGGGGAAGCGGCGGAAGCACGGGAACTCAAGAGAGTGGAGCAAGTGCCATTGTTCCCTCTCAGACCCCGCCCCTACAAACAGCATCACAACTCAGCGACTGGGCTGCCCTGCACTGGGGAACACCTAAGACTCCATTTCTCACTATGTGTATCAGGGCAGGGTGCTCGCAGATAATCCAGGCGAAGATGAAGCGGTGGAAGGGATGGGAAGGCAAGAGAGAAAGGAGCAGGCTCCATTGTTCCCTCTTGAACCCCACCCCCACGTACAGTGTCACAACCCAGCGACGGGGCTGCCCCGCACTGGGGAACACCTAAGGCTCCACCCCTCACTACGTAACAGCTGCAACCAGACCAGAAACAAAACAAAACAAAACAAAAACACCAAAAATGGCTCAAACCGGAGAACAAAACAGAGCCCCAGAGACAATTCCCCCAGAGACAGTTCCTCTAAGCGACCAAGAGATAGCCAACCTATCAGATGCACAGTTCAAAGCACTGGTCATCAGAATGCTCACAGAATTGGTTGATTTTGCTCACAAAGTAGATGAAAAAATGCAGGCTACAATATGTGAAATGAAGGAAGATGCATGGGGAACCAATAGAGATGGGAGAAAAACTGGGACTCAAATCAATGGAGTGGACCAGGTGGAAGAAACAAACAACCAAACAGAAAACAAGGATGAAACAAGAATTCAAAAAAAATGAGGAGAGGCTTAGGAACCTCCAGGACATCATTAAACATCCCAACATCCAAATTATAGGGGTCCCAGAAGGGGAAGAAGAAGAGCAACAAGTGGAAAACTTATTGGAACAAATAATAAAGGAGAACTTCCCCAATCTGGCAAAGGAAATAGACTACCAGGACGTCCAGGAAGCTCAGAGAGTCCCAAAGAAGTTGAACCCAAGGAGGAACACACCAAGGCACATCGTAATTACATTAGCCAAGATGAAAATGAAGGAGAGAATTCTAGAAGCAGCAAGGGATAAGGGGACAGTCACCTACAAAGGAGTTCCCATCAGACTGTCGGCTGATTTCTCAAAAGAGATCTTCCAGGCAAGAAGGGGCTGGAAAGAAGTATTTGAAGTCTTGAAAGGCAGGGACCTACATCCAACATTGCTCTATCCAGCAAAGCTGTCATTTAGAATGGAAGGGCAGATAAAGCGCTTCTCAGATAAGGTCAAATTCAAGGAGTTCATCATCACCAAGCCCTTATTATATGAAATGTTAAAGGGACTTATCTAAGAAAAAGAAGATGAAAAAAATGACAGTGAAAAGTCAGAAAACTGACAGCTATTAACAACCACACCTAAAACAAAAGCAAACAACTAGAACAGGAACAGAGCCACAGAAATAGAGATCATATGGAGGGTTAGCATCAGGGGAGTGGGAGGAGGAGAGAGGGGAAAAGGTACAGAGAATAAGTAGCATAAATGGTGGGTAGAAAATAGACAGGGGGAGGGCAAGATTAGTGTGGGTAATGTAGAAGCTAAAGAACTTATGACACATGGACATGAACTAAAGGGGGAATGTGGGTGGGAGGGGTTGTGCAGGGTGGAGGGGAATGATGGGGGAGAAATGGGACAACTGTAATAGCACAATCAATAAAATACATTAAAAATTTTCCAAATGTAAATTTACATTGATCCAGATATTTAATTTTTACAAAATTTTAAAAAATATAAACATATGCACATAGTTGTTAACAAATATTTAGCTGTGAAATTTTAGCTATTGTATGCTATTTATATTAGCAAAACTATTATAATTAGAATATGACTTTTACATGCTAAGAATGTTAATTATTAATGTTGATAAATTAATGCTGATTTTATAGTGCTAATACATTAATGGATCTAGACATTGATCATCAATGGCTGCTAACATCAGAAAAATCAGACAATCCAATATGTTGTATTACCTGACAGCAGCACAACTATACCACCTATGAAATATTATTGCCAAAACATGGAACCTGAATGTGAGCAAAATTCTAGCTCTAGAAACCTATTTCTAGGAAATACAACTAATAGAAGAACATGTTAAATGGCACCCATGATAATGCACTCAGCAAAATGAAGAACATGAGAAATTCTAAAGATTCATTGACTTACTTATTCATTTTATTTTTCCCACAAATAAACAGCAAGGGTATAAAAAAGAGATGAAGAAGAATCTATTGATTGAAGACTTTTTGACCATTTGCTGTGTATGGATCTTACATGGATGTTGAGTTGAACAATTTGGAGAAAAAGAGAGGGGGTAAAGGGAAAGAGAGGGAAAAGATATAAGACTTTGAAGTGCTGCTTAGGTATTTGATATTTGATGATCAGAAATAATTATTTTAAATTTTTTGAGGTGTGATAATGGTATTGTGGTTATGTTTAAAAGGTGCCTATATTTTAAAGGTAGATCGAGGAGTGGGTGAGCATACAGATGAAGTAAGACTGACCATGAGTTGATAATTGTTAAAATTTGAGTCATGGGTGATTCATTATACCAAATCTTAACAACAATAACCTTTAACGTTTAACAATTTGATTAAATAATTTATGGTATATCCATGAGATGAAACAATATGCAGCCATTAAAGTGTTCTTTATATTATATATTATGTAGAATGTTCAAAAATATTTAGGCATTCAAATGTTCATAAAATATTAACAAATGTAAAAAGGTTACAAAGCAACATGCAGAGACTTATCCCATTTAAATGCAAAGAATGAAAATGAAGATGCCCAAATTAGCAGTAATTATCTCTGGGGGGAAAAGCTTGATTATAAAGGGAAAGTCATATAGAGGTAAATGTAGAGAGATGTGACATTTCATACATTAATATTTAGATGGAGAACTTAAATATTACTTTACTTACAGTTAACTTTCATCAAGGACTTACTACTAATCAGACAATGTGCTAGCACTTTACAAACTTATGAAGAATCTAGGAGATGATTATTCTTATTTTTATTTTTTTCTTAATTGGTACATTTATTAAAAATGTAGACGAATGGTTCCTGTACTTAAATGTTCTCCTGTACTTAAATGTTGTTGCAGTTGTGTTCTGGCTTCTGTAAAACATAACTAGTCATAAGGAACTCTTCAACGAATACATTCCAGACAGAAGTAAAAAGGCCAACAGAAATGACTGACAAAACAGGGCTACTGCAGACATAATTCTCTTATATAATACTTTCTAGAAAATGGAATTTGACATTATTTACAATTACAGCCATATTCATGGAGGCTGAATATCACAAGCATATGAAATGTCTTTTCGTACTTCCCAAACAGTTTTCTATTTTAGCTATGAAGGTCAGTTACTACAACCAAACTTGGTCTTAACAAGCAGAAGTTTTATGTCCATTCAATGAAAGGGTTTCTTACATCTTTCTGGGCCTATTCATTTGCAGATTCTTTTGCAGAGCAGAAACTGGAACCAGGTTGTTCGTATCATGCATTCACATGTGATGTCCAATCCTTATATGCTGTCCAATTTCTTTAAGATAAAAGAAGTGACTCACAGCAGGTCCACAAAGATGAGTAAGTTCTTTATGGAGGAAATCACATCCTGGCGCATCTTTCCTTTCATCTCTCGTCGGGGTCCAGCTTCTGCTCCAGGCTCTCAATGGGAAACATCGCAGTGCTGCCTCCCAGCTCCTAACTGCCGAGCTATGCTTGTTTTTAAGAGAAGCTAAGGAAAGTACAGAAAGTTTAAGACACTTGCCTAAATTAACTAGCTAGAAAGCAAGCCAGGATGCAAGCCTTCATACCTAACAACTTCCTCTTGAGAAAAAGTCAGAAAAGTCCTAGAGGGAAAAATAAAAATAGATGGAGTGAAACCTCTCAGTGTGTGGAAAGAGGGTCACTTCTGCAATTGAGGGAAGGGGCATGGTTCAGTGGCAGACGGTTGTCAAATTGGGGTTCCTAGCTAACTAGAAAAAAAGTTTTTTTGCACATAAAGTGTTTAATGTATATACACAATTTTTTCAAAAGTATCATTTTTTTCGATTTTAATAATACATCTATTTAATAATACATCTTTTTCCTTTTGTATAAACTCTATTTCTATATACTAAATACTGACAAATCTTACAGAGATTCTGCATTTTCTATTCTGGAAACAGAAATCATTTGATTGATCTATGATGTGTCTTTTCATGTACAATATCACACTCTACTCATTACTGTGGTTGTGTTTTATTTTGCATGCCGATATTTATCTATAAACCAAATATTAAGCATCTATTATGTGCTTGATCTATTGTTTAAATATTAATGGTGGATGAGATAGGTAGAGCATCCCCAACCCTCATGAAGCTCGTGAAGTAAAGGGATCAGCAAAATTTTTCTGTAATAGTTAGACAGTAAATATTTCACAATGTACAAGCCACTCTGTGTCTGTTGTAAGTACTCAACTTTGTTATTGTAGCTGAAATCAGCCAAACAGTATATAAATGAAGAACTTGGCTGTGTTCTGATACAAATTTATTTACAGAATCAGATAGTGGGCTGGGTTTCACCTGATAATTGTAGTTGTCGACTGCAGTTCTAGACTGGCAAGGCTGTTTCCTGGATGATAAATTGTTAATGAATAGTGAAAAAATATTTTGGAAGTGACAATGGAAATTTAAGAGCTACAATTTGTTCTTATAGAGCTCTAGTCCCATGTTATTTGAGGTCGAGGTAGAGTGGCATACGTTCGTTATTGCCCAGACAGTTAAAGTTTATGTCCGTTATGCTGGTGTAATAAACAAAGGCCCAATCCTCCCCCACTTTTTTCCCTTCTCTCTGAAGTGTTCCATTTAGGACAGTAAACTGTATGGCTATCCTAAATTTAGTAGCTAAAACAGAGACCTCCCTCAACAGAAAAAAAAGAATGGGATCTCAGGGTAAAACTATGGCAGAATGATACAAAGAAGTTTCTTTTTTGGAGAAGGTTTTCTGGAGGGCATATTAGAAAGGGTTGGGAAGGAAGAGAAGGGGAATTCTTACTTAAAGATGTCAGTCATTTTAGGCTGCTATAACAAGTGCCACAGAGTGAGTAGCTTATAAAGAGCAGAAGTTGATTTCCCACAGTTCTAGAGGCTGGAGTCCAAGATCAGAGTGCCAGCATAGTCAGGTTCTGGTGAGAGATCTCTTTTGGGTTGCAAACTGCTGACTTCTCACTGCGACTTCACATAGTGAAAAAGCTTCAGAGCTACTTCTGGGGCCTCTTTTTGCAAGGGCTCTAATTCCATTCCTGAGGGTGCCACCCTCTCAACCTAATTACCTCCCAAGGCCCCAACTCTAAGCACAGTCACACTGGGTATACAATTTCCACATATGTATGAATTTTGGGGAGGACACAAGCATCCAGTCCATTAACAAATGGAGTATTGAAAAGGAAGGAAATAGATGGAGGACAGGAAGTAAGTCACAAGAATAGTAAAGCAATAAGAGTCTGGGCAGGAAATTAAAGATACACTAATTTCTTTGATCTATATTATAAATGACATTGATAACTTGTATCTTCCTTTAAAAAAATCTAGCTTAAATACTTAGGCTCATCCTTACTGTAAAGCAAGACAAGTATTCTTCAGACAAAATTTCATGGAGGCAGTAATAATCTAACAAAAGAGTCTATTCTCAGAATATTTTCATTCATATTTACTAAGTGTAGTTGTTTTTCAGAAAACAGCTAGAATTGAGATAAACATTCAAATTCAGAATGTTTATCCATACCAAGTACAGGATACAGCACAAATAATGCCCCTTTTTATTACAAAATCTTTTATTACAAAATCATAAGCATGTAATTCTGTAACATAACAATATCACACTGAATCACACCATTTGACATTTTTTATTCTTTTTTTAAATTTTTATTTTAATTGTTGATCTTGTACAGTTTTCTGTCTTTTATTCTCACCCCAACCCACCACCCCATCCCTCCTCACCTCCCTCCCATTTCCACCCCCCATAGTTTTTGTCCATGTGTCCTTTGTACTTGTTCCTGTAAACCCTTCCCCTTTTCCCCTGAAATTCCCTCCCCTCTCCCCTCTGGTGATTGTCAGCCTGTTCCCAGTTTCAGTGTCTTTGGTTATATTATGCTTGTTTGTTTTGTTGATTAGGTTCTTGTTAAAGGTGAGATCATATGGTATTTGTCTTTCACTGCCTGGCTTATGACATTTTAGGTGAAATGTTCAAATTAAAAACTATAAATATTACATCCATATCATTACCCTACCAACCACACTCAAGCAGTTGTTACTTCTGCTGGACTCTGTGTTTAAAGCTGTTAAATCCACCCATTATAAGTGTTTCTTGTTGCTTTTTACGACCAGTGTTTTCTCTCTACCTGCTGCCTCTTTTTTGCCTGCAAGATCAAATATCTCCTTGGTAAAGTTTTTCTCTTACTCCTTCAGGCAGGATGAGTCACTCTATCTTCTGTGCTCCCTTATGACACTACATTCATACACATACTTACAAACAGATTGACAAATGCCTGGGTTGCGAGCCAGGACCCCGGTAGGGGGTGGGTGAAAGGAAACCATACATTGATGTTTCTCTCCCTCTCTTTCTTCCTCCCTTCCAATAAAATCGTTAAAAAAAAGAATGGCCTTTAAGAAAAGAGAGAAAGAAAAACAGATTGACTGTGAAGGGAACGATGCTCAAGTTTCAAGGTGAGCCCTTTCCAAGCCATAGGGAGGACCCTCTCATATGTTCACGTGCTTACATATTTTTGTGATATTGGCAAATATAAGATTTTTGGAAAACTGCAAATGGATAAATCACATCTCTTTTCACTCAATTTCTGAGATCTGGCTAAGGAGATATATGTTAAGTCTGGAATTAGTAGACTATATTTATGTGCTTCACAGTCCTTTCCAAGTAGTTCCATGTAGAAAGAGCTTCTAGCTCCTTCCTATGTAGTCTCACCCAACCTTGTGAAATATCCCAGAAGTGCATCAGAAGATACACGTTGTTATGCCAGTGCCTTTTGGTCAAGTCTGTGTGTGTGGAAGAGGAAGAAGGATCCATGCAGGGTCTGCCCCAGTGGCAGAGAGCCCCTCAGCGCACACCTTCCTCAGTACAGCCTGCATCCAGTGATTGAGGCAGGAGGAGGTCAGTGGCCAATGCAGGATTCCTTAAAGGGTAGAACACCAGGCTGACAGAGGCAGAGTGGTAAAATCATGGCTGATAGATATAAAAGTGAACATATGGTAAAGAACTTATTTTAGTCATGGTGAGGCAGGGGCTACAACTGATTCAAAGTAAAAGTCAAAACAGCACAAATTAGTATGGAATAAAGACTTGTTAAATAGGAACCTCAAGTGGAGATGAAACTAGCTTTTCCACAGGGTGGAGGAAATCAATTAAATCACTTCTGAAGGAGACAGAATGTACAATTTATAAAAATTGCAACACAGCTCGAAGGCAATGAACAGGGCTGGAGTCTGATAACCTGGAAGAGTATGTACCACAGGTGTTGCATGGCTTTCCCTGTGAACAGACCCTCTTTTTGGATATCTTATTTGTAAAAGTCACTTTCAAAAGAAGTAACAAGTGAAGTTCAGTCAGCAAATTCTATTGGGCTTTCAGCACACATAGATAGATAAAAATGCTTTTTAAAAATAAACTTTTGAACAGTTACAAATAAAATAATAAGAAAAATTCAACAACCTTGAATGGTTATAAATGACTCCCTATAATTAAAAATCGAACACAATCATTAGTCTAGTATTTGCTTTATAATTCAAACATAAGCTTTCTATTAAGACAAATAAAACCTAGGAAGGCTCATTGAATAGTTAAATAGAAAAAAATATTATGATCTTATTCAGTGTCTTGTAAATATAAGTACGGGATTGCATATTGACAGAAATAGAAAATATGGAATATAAATACATGTGTAATAACCTCATCAATATGTTGTTGACCTAGGAAGAAGGTTTAGAAATGTATAAAATTATGTCTGACTAAACATCTCTTTAAGGCCCAATTCATTTGTTTCTTGGAAGAGCATTACAAATTAATAAATGAGATCAGGTTCTATTGAATCTTCCCTTTTCAAGTTTAATTTTAAAAGTATAAATTCATCCATAATGAAAACTTTTAGAAAAATGTAAACTTTCCTGGAAATATGTGGACTTCCAAATTAAATTTTATAAGGTGGAAAGTTATTCATACTGGGGATTTTATTAATATTGTACAATGTTAATGCTTAAATTTTTCAATTCAAATTTTTGAAGGGTGACAATAGATTTTAAATGATTGATGTAATTTGAAATGATGTGTTTGCTATTTTACGGGTGCTATTTCTTCTTCACAATCTAGCGGTATGGTGATTTGTACAATTCTTTCACATTGAATGGAAAAATAGAGTTCTTTGTGTTCAAGCAGATATTTGGAAGTCTCTTCTGAACATACAAAATTACTTTTGGAAAACACTGAGGGAAGACAGGCTGTATTGTTCTTTCTCAGAGGACAAAAGGTAACCAAACAAGTGAACTAGAATATGGTAATTATCGAGAATGTCAATGGTACACTTAAGAAAATTAAGCCCCAGAAAAGAAATACTTTTCTGGGGATGAGTTTTCCGGAAAGAAAAATCTATTGAGGGTGGGGTGGCAAATGTCTACTTCTATCTCTTACAAAACAATGCATTTGTAAAATCTACCAAATTCTATTTCTCGACTTAGCTTATACAGCATGGATGGCATTATCAATTACTGGGGAGATAACAAAGAGACACAAGGAAAAGAAATAAAAGAAAACACAGGTAAAGTGAAGATAATAAAGGTGTTATTTCCAGAACAGCTCCACATGCTAGAATTTGAAGAAGCAGGAACCTATGCATTTCGTTTAGTTTGCAAGGCAGCCTCCGGCAATGAAAATGAATTAGACTCAGGAAACAAATGTCTTTGGTATTAATTTCTTTATAGTTATCTTTCCCTCAGAAACTCCTTGGAGACAGGATGAATAAGACCTAATCTTTATATTCATGTTTTTGTAACTTTAAAATGAATTTCTCTCTTCTGCTTTAGACACTGACAACTAAATCCGTAATGATAATATTGAAAATGGTAGATTTTAAAAGAAATACAGTAACAAAGCAAAAGCCTTCACCTTAGATTAATATATTTATAATAATATATTTTAGTCAGTAATTGTAATGGCTAAGCAATCATGTTAGAATTTATCATTGTAGTCTTAGAGTAGGAACAACTTGTTGGCATGTGAAGTACCCTTGCATTGGCCTCAGATGATACGTTTTTGTTAACGAAGTCTGGCTCTTCACTGGGTTGTAAATATTGTGACGATTTTAAATTGCCCTGATTCGTTTTACCTTTCTAATCCTTCTCCTTTTTTTTTTGACAACACCAAGTGCTATACAAGGGGGTAGATGGGCACCCCTAATCTGACTTGTTCAATGATCAGCTGTATTCTCTTAAATCACCTAGTTCATGCTATTTACTAATTATAATTATTAACATGACCCATGATTTAAAAATAAGTATAAAATATAAGGACTAAGATTTATTTTTAGCCACGAATAAAGGTGTATTTAACACAAACACAGTGAATTATCCCTATTTCCTGCAATGTAATCACAAAGCAACTTTGTTGTTTGGACTCTCACCACCCCCTTAAATTTATTCAGTAGCACCATGCCTCCCCCCACCCTTGCACATGGATGCAAAGTTGTATGGAACTATGATGTGACTTGTTTGTTTTTGTAATTAAAATCCCTGTTGTCATTTTCTCATTTTAATTTAAAAATTAAGCAAATTTGATTTTAAGTTGAAATTTCTTTTCCTCTAGCTGATTTTCTGTCATTCTCCTACAGACTCTTCTGTAAATAACACTGCTTCACTCACTCCAGGAATTGTGGGGGGCATCTCCCCTGTGCTGATCACTATGCCAGGCAAACCAGACTCAAATGATCCCTACTTTCGAGGAGCTTACAGCCTTATAGTTCGGTCAGGAGAAGGAGACAATAAAGAATTAAACACACAAATATAAAATAATAAATAATTGTCATGAAATACACAAATGAAAGAAACGTGAAAAATGCATTAATTGATCTCTCTGTAGGGACAGCTAAAATTTGATGGAGATCTCTGCAGGGATTCCTGGAAGCGGCAATGTTGCTTATTCACCATAGTACAATTTAAACTGGGTTCTGAAATGTCACTTTTTTACATTAGGCTTAGTAATAGCTTGAGTAGTCACCTGGAATGAACAGCCTGCTGCGGTAAGTGGTGTTTCTTAGAATCCATGGAACAAAAGCTATGCAGAGTCCTTATCTACAAAGTGAGTGTCAATGTCTACCAGTGTGAAGCAGAGACATTTCCACATTTTACAACCTGCTCTTCCTTCCAGGTAATGTATTCTCACTATTGTGAATTGATCAAGACACACACAATGACTGGACTGTTCTTAGGACAAAAGCCACTCACTCCAGCTAGCTCTTCTCCAAATCTGCTCCAATTCCTTGTTGCAATATTTACTGTTATTGAATAGAAAAGATCTCTCCTGTGCATCTATCCTGTTATAGTTTTAGACCAGTCCATCCTTCCTGGTCTAAAGATAGCATCAAAGGTCATTTTAAAGAAAGTAGCAAAGAATTTTCCTAAAGATATTTCAATATGTATTGTAAACTGCAAAAACTGCTTATAAACTCTACAAATCACAATTTTTCCAGCCCGGATCTATTAAATAACTGATTAATCATGTTTGACTGTACACAAAAGTGAGCCATGTAAAACCTGAATTCTTATATTATTATATTTATGTTCTAGCATCTAGTCAGTACCTAGGCAAAATATTTTATAAAAGCCTGAGTAAAGAAATGAATGAGTTATTCATTAGTTAAAATCCAAACACTTAATAGCTTTACAACAGGGTTAATTATTTAACAAGTCAAAGGCTTGATTTTGTTATCTATATCTTTTCAATAAAATACCACCTGCTTGATAACTTATTGTTTGAGACTTATTGTTATTACTATCATTGTTTTAAATAAATGTCGTGAATCTGATTAGAGGTATATTTGTAAGTAGTGGGCTCTAATCAGGCAACAGATAATCAGGCTGGGAAAAGCATGGAGGACATCCACGAAATGATTTACTCACGTTGTAGAAGCTATAGGCAGGACACCTTGCAGACACAATGGCAGGCCCTCAATAGGACTCCCCTGAAGTTCGTTGGAAACATCATTGTGCCCAATAATATTTACATACTTGCTCTTTGTTATGCAGCTTTAGCTATTTTTTTATTATTGTATGACAGTAAGTTCAGCTTTTTGTATTAGTAGAAAAAAGACATGTTGGGGAATCTTTTAAAAGTGAACTTGTAGAAAAAAATTTTACTTGCAAAAAAGCCTCCAGTCCTAGGTCATCAAAATTTTTCAGCTTTCAGACTAATTTTTTTCTGGTCAGTTTTGGTGGACATATGAAATTTCATTGATGGTATATATTTGTGATAGATGCTTTTAAAAACACATGTTGACAAGGAGATTTCCTTATGTCAAATATAACTTCCTTCCTTTTTCAACCTCATTCAGTTTCTTCTTAGAAATGTATCATCAACATTGTCGACGTAAGATATATCCAAACCTGTAGAGAATTTTTATGAGTTTATTTGAGCCAAACTGAGAACAGTTGCCAGGAAGCAAAATCTCAACTGAGAAAATGCTCCAGAAAATAGCACTTTTACCACTTATTTTGTACATCAAAATTAAAGGGGAAGACATAAGGGGGCTACATAAAATCCACTGGTGATAGAGTAGGGAGGTGGGACAAAGAAAAGTGGGGAACTCTTCTGAGATTAGATAAAAAGTAACACGGAATAAACACATACTTTTTTCATATTGGTGGTTACAAGCTAGTTAACGATTAACATTTACAGTGCATAGAGATGGTATGTGGGAGAACAAGATAACAATGAGGGTTTTGTGGTCTCGTGCTCTGATGGGAGATCATGCCCTGAAGGCTATGGCAAAAGGGGGTTAGTATAACATTCCAAAAATATATTATTATAAAACAAAAAGACAAGCTCAGTTAAGGTAAAGATTGGCCTTTGGCAAGGAAGATATGGCCCTAGGACATGACTACCTGTCACGACTCACCTTTTGTTAAGAAGTTTTAATTTCAGACCATCCTGTGGGGTTACTTTGGTGTCTGAGTTGTAAGACCCCCTTCCCTGAACTTGTCAGGAGTACATGTGGCCCTTCTTTCGTCCACAGCATCCAGGATAAAAATGGATGGCTGGGTGGTGGTTGCAGACTAATGTTACTGTGCTTAATGCTACTGAACTGTATTTTCAAAAAAGCTTGGATTGGAAAATTTTATTTTATGCATATTACCACAGTTTAAAAAATGAATTACTAGGTGTAGAATAGATTCTTATGTAAATATGATTGTGCTAAATAATGGAGCCTATATTTATTTTAAATACTGGATTGGTTCATAAGGAGTAGAGAAATGAGAGAAAACATGAACATCTTCCTTCTCTCGCTGTCTCTTGACCAGCTCTAATCAACTGCCCTTGCCTTCTCCTCTGAGTCCAGCCTTACAAGATTAAGCATTTGGGCTTTATTATTATTTTTTTAAGACTTATTCTGAGTCCTTGAATTGCTGCTTGCCTCTGACTGAGATGGAGGGGTGAGACTTTGGATGAGGGATTCCTTTGTAGTACTATGAGATTTTTGGTTGGTATATGCTAATATAACCGAAGCAGATTTAAATGCCAATATTTCTGTTCATCATCGGCTGTAGGAACCAGGCTAAGTTTACATTTTTCTATGTAAATAAAAATGTATGTTTTAGTGGAAAACTTGATGTGCTGCAAGAATTTTTAAAACATGCAAAACCTGACTATTTAGTCAGAGGCAACTGACCTCTTTTCCCTTAGATTGTCAAATTAAAAAAAAAAAAAAACAATGACAACAGCCAGCACAATGATAACCATCCAATGTGAATAAATTAAAATTGTGTCTATTTTTTGTTATATCAGCAAAAAATATGTCATGTTTTTTGTTGTGCCACAGACTTTTAGTAATTAGTTTGTGTGTACCATGAGATAAAAAAGGTTGAAAATAGCTGGTCTAGATCCTAGAAAAAACCTCTTTGGTATATTTCATTCTGATTCCGTAGAAGCTATTTTGCAACTGTGCAAATTATACAGAACTGATAACAATGCAAAATAGTTCTTTCAGTTCACAGGCTGGTGCTCAATCCACTGAGCCACACCAGTCAGGGCTTGCAAAATAATTCTTGTCTGTAGACATACACAGTTTTTCTGTCTGGGTAGAAGTTCAGTTGACTCCACTCTCTTTTCCTCTCCTTATTGAAAAACCAGTTTTGCATCCACCTGCATATCTATTTCAATATTTCTGATCTATAAATGTGTCTGAGCTTTGGGTTCTCATCTGAATGAGTTATAACATCTGCTTGGTTCTTTTACTGATTACAAGTTAAATAACATCCTTAACATCTGTTCATTTTTATATCTGTATGAGTCATGATTTTATCTTTTTTGAAAATTATCTATTAACAAGGACAAGTGAATAAATATGTTCCCCTTTAGACATAAGAGAGAGAAAAAAAGAGCTTTTAAGTGTTATTTATAGAGAGCCCTGTTTACCAGTTAGGGTAAGGATTATTCTGTAGTAAGGATTATGTTGTTGACTGAAGCTTATGTATAAAATGACTAATTTTCTCAAATTTATGTTGCCTCTGAAATCCTTCTTTAGTAAAAATTTTACACTGTGGCTCATATGTTACTAGAATTCTAAAGACCGTGCAAACAAACCATGGGAAACATTTCATTTTTTTCTTCAGAAAAAAATTGCCATAGTAAATAGGCTACTTGAAAATAAATGTGAGGTGCATATTTTGACAGTAGTTGGTTGCTCAAAATTCAAAATATTTTCCATAAAATATAATTAATATATTTTAGTTCTAAATAAAATGTGATGCTCCTTTTTATCTAAAAATTTATGGATGGCACCAGTGTTCATGTGCCATGCATGCAGAGAACAAGGCACGTGAAGACACATTTCTAGAACAATTGAATTTCAAAAAGCTTGCACTAGCTTCTACAGTGTCTTTAATAAATACTTTCAGGATGGATTAATCATTTTCTTACCAATATTAAAAAAATCAAGTTACTACTGAATATGTCAAGGAGAAATAAACTGCAATATATACAGGGTCCAGCAGAAGTAACTAGTGTAGGGTAATAATATGGGTGTAATCATTTATAGTTTTAATGTGAACATTTCACCTGAAATGTCATGTGGTGAGCTTGAGTATGATATTGTTATATTACAGAATTACATGCTTATGATTTTGTAATATAGATTTTGTAATAAAAAGGGACATTATTTGTGCCAGGCCCTGTGTTCCTGCAGAAACAACTCAAAAATGTGTTTACCTGACTATCTTAGAACAAAGCCTAGCTAAGGCTTCTAAATATTTCTGGTAATTGTGTGCCTGCATCACGCTATATCAATCATGATAGGTGAAGACATTGATTGAGATACTAAATATTGAAGATAATCTACAGTGAATTTCATTGTTAGCTGCTCTAAAGGGAGGACCCTTACCAGCATATTTCATTCTCTTGATTTCTCCAAAATAGATGTATTAGTCAGGCTTCTCCCCAGAAACAGAACAAATAGGATTTATAGAGAGCTATAAAGATAGAGATAAACATATAATATGCATATAATGTTAGCTCAATCTCTATCAATCTATTTATTTATCTGTGCATCTATCTATTTGTTGATCTATCAATCCATCTAGAAATTTATTCTGAGGAATTGGCTTATGGCATTATACAGGCTGATAAGTCCCAAGATTTGCAGTTCACAGGCTAGAGATCCAGGAAGAGCAGGTATTTCAGTTTGAGACCGAAGGCAAGAAAGAACTGATACTCCAGTTCAAGGCAATCAGGCAAGAGAAGTTCTCTCTAACTCAAGGTAAGATTAGCTTTTTTTCCTGTTTGGTTTCTAACTAGAGGAGGCCCACCCACAGTAAGAAGGGAAATCCCCTTTACTCAGTTTACCAATTCAAATGTTAATATCGTCCACACAGAGGCACTCAAGGTAATGTCTGATCAATTTTCTGGGCAACTGGTGACCCAGTCAGGTGGACACATGAAATCAGCCAGATCAGAGCCAGAGAGAATTTGCATTAACACATCCTCTACAGCAATGTGTTTGCAAAATCTTCCTCTCCAGATACAAAGGGAAAAAAAAAGGCTTAGAACCTTTACTTGCACACAGAGTTTTCCCAGCCAAAGTTAACTTCTGGATATTCTCACATATATTAATAATCTGGGCTTAAAGGTCAGGTAGGATCTCTTGGTTGTATATTTATTTACAATTGATTTTGAATGTAGAACATAATGTTTGCTGTCCTATTATACCAGAGTCTCTGGAATTTGCTACTTCAAAGATTCCAAAAGATGCTGCTAGAAAAAAAAATGGTACTATAGCTAGAAAATAATATGAAGAGACTAAGAAATAAACATTTGTTGACATAAATGGAGAATTGAGACAAAGGACATGTATTGATATAAAACAAGGGCATAAGGATAAGAATACTTATATTGCATCTCATAATATTATAGAGAGCATTCGAGGAACTTTATATAAATTGCCTTATTTAATTCTCATAATAACTCTATTTGCTAGGCTTTGTTATTCCTTGCTCATAGATAAAGAAGCTTGTAAGAAGACAGGTAGAATTTGTACCCTGGTCTGTTCTGATTTCAAAGCGCTATGTTTTTTCCACCTCATTGTGTAGCCTCACTGAATCTACTGATTCTGTTTTCTCTCTCACTGCTTTCTCTTTGTCAAAACATCACATATTAACATAATGTAAAAGCTGGATATTAATAAAAATATATTGATAATATTTTTCTGTTTCATAATTACGCAAACTATTCTTTATTTGGAACATTGAACACATAAACATGTATCATCTTTAAAGTATGTATGTATGTTTATATGTATCTTTTTGGCAAATAGAACCTGGCTACCACTAGATAAACTGGTGAAATTAAGATTCCTGACTTGAAAATTGAAGAGCAGAACTTGTATCCATGGAGACTCCATGAATGTGCCAACACCTGGCAAAGCTCATGAAGAAACATCTTGTCTGCCTCTTTCAGAAATGCACATATAAAGAGAAACAGGATAATGAGAAATCAATTGAAAAGCAACTCATGAGTAATAGAAAATTAAGTAAATATAACTAAACACATATTTGTTTCCCGTGTGCTCCCATGAGTCATTGTGACAGCAAAGATGAACAAAATACAATCCTCACCCTCAGAGAGCTAATGCTTTTATAGGGAGAGAAGTAAGTATAAAAATCACATTATTCATTAAAAGTATTAGGTGATATAAATAAAAAAACACAAAAGTGCAAAGGTTTATCATTGAGGGGGAAAATTAGGACTAGGGCTTGATTGAGGGCAAGTTGACAGGTGAGGGCAATGAGAAACAATGTGATTAAGTGACCTGAGGTGGAAGTGAGTTAGTCAGGAATATCACATAATACAGTTGCCTCAGGGTCACCACCACACCAATTGACTGGCTTTAAAACTTTGAAATAATTTATTCTTCAGGCATCAATGACCATCGTATGGTTAATTCTGATAGATGTAGGTCAGTTATTTTGTCTGATGTGTCAGCAGAAATTGGAGCTATTAATCACTTCCTGCATCTGCATCTTCCTTCCTTTAGCTTCTTTGACTCCTTTGTGTCTAAAAATTCTTATCTCTGTAGCTGCCATCACATGTCTCCTCTGAACTCCCACTGTCACCGATAAGAGATTCTATAGGCAAATAAAAGTCATTATACCTGAAACTAAAATACAGTTATGTTTCTTTTCCCTCCTCCCCCATTTTAAGCCTGGGATCATCACTCTGATGTTCTTTTTCAAAGCAAATAGCATGCTCGTCAAACTAGTTGCTAAAATCAGAAATGCAAGTGTCATCCTTGATATCTCTTTCTCCCCAAAGAGGTAGTGCATCCAAACTGTTGTCGATATTCCCTCCAAGTATCTCTCAAATCCACATCTTCTCTCCCTCTCCTTCACTGTTCTTTAGCCATGCTGGCTTGTATTGGTGTCCACAACCAAATTGCTTCTTCCTGCTGTGTGAGTTTTGTACGTGCTCTTTGTATTATTTGGCATTTTCTACCTCACCCATCTCACAATTAAAAACCGCTCTTGTTTTCTGATCACAATTCAAATAAAACTTTCTTGATGACAATGTTTATAATTCTCCAGATTAGATCACTTTTCTTTGTATACCTTCTCATAACTCCTATCGTTTTCCTTTGTATCAATTATTATATATTACCATAAAGGTCAATTTGTAATCATTTATGAAGTTAGTTCATTAATTACCATTAAAAGTCAGTTTACATGAGAGCAGGGACTATCTGTTTGGTGCTAATGCATAATAGAATTTAAATATGTATTTGATGAGAATGTCAGAATAAGTTAATGAGTAAAGTAGAGGAGGCAGAGAGGCTGGAAGGGGAGAGTAATCTAGGCTGGTAGTAACACAGAAATGGTTGTCCTGGAATAGATAGTAAAGTTTTGAGAAATGGTAAGGAAATAAATTTATAAACATGATTAATTTTTTATGTATGAGTTTAGGGAAAGGGAGTATCAAGGAAGTCTCCTAAGTTTCCAGGTTGGATGAATGCGTTCATTGTCTGTTTAGTGTCAGAAGTGCTCAGGGCTGAAGCTCGACACCAGGGAGTAGCAACAGAAAGGGGAGCAGTAGTGGCAGAGGAAAACCAAAAAAGGGAAAAAAAAATCTGAGGATAAAATTTTTACTATAAATAATGTAAATGTCGTGTTTCTTATAAAAATTCAAATTAACATTATTAATTAATGTAGACTCATGGGTTCCTCTTTAATTCAAAGGGTTATAATACAATACATTAATATATTTATTTTGGGGCCCAAATTATCTCAGATATGGCCGGTGGGTTCTGTGTCCTTCTAACACATCCATTATTGTTTGAGCTTTCCTTGCTTTCTGACACGGTGATAGAGTCCAGGATCTCCTTGCACTTTATTTCAGCTTGAAATCAGCTATTTTTTTTTTTTTTAAGAAAAAAAAATAAAGGGTCCTGGTTCCTTTTAATAGAGAATGGTGTTAGAAATCAAGATCTGGGTGCCAGATGTGCACACACACCCCTGTGCACACTGTAAGTGTGTATATATGTGCATATATACACTGTTGTATTTCTAGCTATTCTATCATCTATCATCTAATCTATCCAAAACCATGCATTAACATTGATTATCCAGTTCCTAACTCCATAAAATTCTTCCCAGTTTTCTCCTTTTTCGTAGTTATCTCTCTTTTTTGACAGTGAGAGACCTGACTCTCATATTCTTAATATATTTACTAGTTTTATCATTCTCACTGCATGTATTAATCTCCTGCCACTGTCATCACTGTCCTCTGCACAGAGAGCTGTGTTTGCCTTCTTGGGACATGGTACTCCTCACCAGACTGATTCCTACATGGAAGCCCTCCCGACCCATTGGAACTCTAACACCCTGAGCTGGACGACCTCCTTCTACAGAAGTACTCCTCACCCTACTCCGGTTCCCACATCCAGTGTTAGGCCACCTTCCAGTACAGAAGTTCTCATTTCACAAGGGTCCACAAACTCCACACTGGCCCATTGCCCTCTGTATGTTCGCTCTTCACACACCAAAGCATAGGTAGCTAACTCCTCTGATACCTTTTAGGCAGAATTGTAGGGAAAGGCAAAGTATTCTTTGTAAATCTGCCTTTTACAGTATATGATTAACATTTCCTATATCATTAAATATCTTTCTATGACATGACTTTAATGATATTTCATTTTATTACTGCTCCTATCTTTAATCGTTTTTTTTTCCTACACTGTGAATAACAGAAAAGATTTGAATAGGTCAACTTGATTTTATACAGACCATGTAATTCATGAATATTGCATCAGTTTTTTCATCCCTTTACAAAGAGAAATATACTTTGAGTAAAGATATTTTGGTTTGAGTCTCAGATTTCCTGTGTCCTTTTCAATTTCCAGGACCTCAGTTTTTCCTTGGTGTTGAATTCATTTTCACATTAGGTGCTAGTTGTTTCCTTTGTTTGGATCACCCAACCTTCCAATGTAAAATTTATTATAGCATCTAGGCCACCTGAAAACACTCAATGTATAGGTTTCCCCACAGCCCCTTCCCACAGACATTCAGACCTTAACATCTAAAGTTCTTCCTAAACCTCAAGTATGCTGGATTAGTGAAATGCCAAAAACACAGCTCCACCTCCTACTCTTGCTTATTCACGTTCTTACTATCTTACTCCTATTTGGTCTTTCTTTTTCCTCATAAACTCAATTCAGCATGACCCTGATAACCCCAAATTTACCTCATGGCATTATTTTGGCTTTAGTTCTCGCTGATATTGACCTAATTTCTCCCTAGGTTTCCAACTTAAATTTCTGTGGAGGATAGTAAAAGTGCCCTGGTATTCGCTAGAACACTGTCACAGATATCTGTGCCCTGGGAGAAGTACCGCTTGGTTTATTTCACTAGGTACTGCAGGTGGTAGTTTTGTTTTAAAAATGATAATGGTCAAATTAATTTGTCTAGTATTAGAACAAAAGTAATAACAGCATCAACGACAAAACAAAAACAGAATTGCAAGCTAGAAGCACATTTATATCACAGGAGAATATGATTGTTCTATTACTTTTTATTACGTATATACAGTCAGTAATTGATATTATGACAAGTTTGGATCTTCATTTATAGAATGTGTAAGATTTATTTTATGTGTTTCCAAGTATAGAAAGCTGCTTACATTTGTACTGCCCTATTCATTTCAGGGACAATATTATCTATCTGATTCATATTTCTATATACTATTTTTTACATTCTCTTGCAATAATTCCTGCTATATTTGGTTTATAATAGTAATGTTGACCTACTGAATTTTCCCTTAGAAAATATATTTAACCTATTTGCAATAGTGATTTATGAGTAAAATTAATAAAATTATCCACCTTACCACAGTAAGCATTATAAATTATAGAAGATGATAGGCAGAATCCTGTCATTTCCTCTTATTTTGTCATAACTATGCTGCTCAGCTTTTCCAGTACTGAAAGAGAGAGAGAGACAGACAGAGACAGATAGAGAATGACAGGGATAAAAGGATAAAGAGAGAATAAAGTGATAAAATGCTGAGTTTAAATGAAAATAGCTGTTTTCAACGTCCAGTTCAATAACAAATATTTCTTAAGGTTTTAAAATATGACTTGAATTTTATTAAACATAATTTAAGGCATATTTCATCAACTTGTTGCATATAATTAAAATCTTTAAATGTAAATCTGGTAAAATCATATCAAATGACATATGTACGTGATGACCATTTGGAATAGTTCCTGTTTCCTAGTTGTATATTTACCATTTTTTCCCTACTGATATCAATGTCAGCATTCCAGGGTGACCTCTGGATTAGGCCACCAGAGGTGTGGCAGACAGGTCCTTGACTCTGGAACATAGTACAGTAAGTTCTCACTTAATGTCAACGATAGGTTATTGGGAACTGGGACTTTCAGTGAAATGATGTATAACAAAATGAATTTTACCAATTGACATAGACAAGAGTTAAGTTCCTATCAGATTTTTGTGGTCACAAAAACATCCCAAATTTTAAATAAAAACCCAAAACACTTCTAATATTAAACACTGAAATAAATGTGAGCTCTACATATACTTAAGAAAATTAATAAAAACAAGTATGACTTTTCCAACCAGCTTATAACAGTTCAGGGTCGCAGGCAGTCTGAGCTGATTTGGCAGCTCTGGTACAGGCAGGAAGCAGCTCTGGACGGGACTGCCTTCCACTGCAGGGCCGCTCATTCCCACAGCCACCCTCAGATTGGGGCAACAGAGACACGCCAATTTGCCTCTCATGCACATCACTGGATGTAGGAGGAAATGAGAGTCCCGGGGGGAAACACCTGGATAAGGGGAGAACCTGCAAATTCCATAAAGACAGTTGCCATGACCAGGAATATGTTTTTTTCTTTTTTTTTCTCATCAATATTATAACAAAATGACATTGAAAGATATGATGTTATTCAAGGACTTGCTGTATCTGATAACAAAGATGTCTTTCAGAAGACTGCTGAGAAGTCATGCAATGTGTGTACGCAAGTCCTGTTTTATGTATGCTCTATTTGAATCCTGGTTCAGATTATCAGGACACCAAGTTGCTAGTGTAGAAACTGGCTTTTGATTGGTCTCCCAGGTCTCTTTGCCCTTGTTTTGCGCTAGTATTTGCAAATAATCAACCCATGTCTTTATGAAGAAAAATGAAAGGTTTTAACTCTCCCAATATGAAGGAGAATTTATCTTTAATTGCTTTAAATGCTTTTTTAATTGCACTATGGACAGCTCAAGTTAAGCATTCTTAGCATTTGTTTCCTTAAAAACACCTATTTTTTTTTTTTTTTTTTTTTTAGCAGGGCTCTGCTTATATAGAAAATAAGAAGGGCAAAACTTGCATTGGTGTAGGCGGCCACGCCAGGTGAAAGTGGACAGGCTGCCACACTAGCTGTGAGTGAGAACAACTCTACTAGGTGAACACTGGAATCGCTTCCCTGAGTAAACTTAGGATTCTTTACTAAACTCACAAAAGAAACAGTGGCAACGTTTTTTTGCTTCTCATTGTAGCTATGTTTTACTTTAACTAGGATGAAAAAGGACCTTTCCCTTTTCCTTTGTATGGACCTTGGAGATGCAAATGGGGCTCTGACCAGTCTCTGATAGGACACAAGTTTGAATAGAAGGCAAGCACGAACGTTGGAAAATACACTGTTCATGATAGGAGAATTATATGGGAAATGAGAACAAATATTCTCTGAAAAGAAGAATATTTTTTGTTTATTCTCTGAAAAGAATCTTTTTGTTTTCTCTGAGTCTGAAAAGAAGTTAGTCCAAGAGAAAACAAAGATATTATTACTAATAGACATTATTACTAATATGCTGCTGGACATAAACACCAGACTAGCCAGATTTATTTTTAAAAGTACAGTGGAGACAATTGACACCGTATTGTATGTAAGAGAAAAGTAGAAGGCTTGAGTGAGAAATTTTCAAAGAACTAAAGGAAGAGAATAAAGAGACAAAAATAATAGGAGAAAAGATATGCTACAGACCCAGAAGATGAGGTATGCACGTAACAGGCCCTGCGGGAACGAAGGACAGAGTGGAGCTTCCATCTAAGGCTCGAAGGAGGCGACTGTTCTGAGTTGGAGAAAAAACTTAAACACTTAGATTGAAAGGATTAGGAGGACCCAGGCAATAAAATTAATAAAAGACCAGGATTTGACATCTTGGTGAAATTTTAGAATTTCACATGTGAATGTACAATCCCACAATCCACACTAGGTAGATACAAAACTAGTAACGCTCTCTAGCAGTAAAGACTAAAAACTTGTGCAGCAAGATTTTCACAGTCTTGAGAGGATATTATTTTGATACAAGAAATGTATACTTGGAAAAGTTTTTCTTCATATACAAGACAATCAAAATTCACTCTTATTCACATAACGCCCAATGAATTATACTTATCATTGTGCTATAAATGTACATGTAGATGTATTCTAGGCATGCTATTCAAAATAAGATTTTAAGAATGAGGATGCTCTGATATAAAGGAACTAGTCACAAGCAACTAAAATAGTAAAATAAACTTTCTTATAAAAATAAATGTGTTAAAGCATAACAGTTGCTTATGCTTTTGACTTACAAGACTTACAAGAGTAAGAATACATTTATATAAGTATACATGTTATACCTTGGGGTGACTTTATCCTTTGTAAGCATAACTTCCTAGTATAAACAATTAACTGAAAGATTAATGATATTTGCTTATCATATGCATGTGTGGCAAAACTAATAAATAATGAAGTAATTTCTAAGTTTACTAATAATTTACTATTTTATTTTAAAAATTAGGAATACTCATACACCACCATTATGTTCTGTGTTAACATTTACTGTATGTTGTTTCTCCTTAAACCTTATAGTATGCTGAATTATATTAATAGATTTCAAAATATAGTCATCTGTAAACATTCCTATACTAAAACTTATTTTATTAATATAGTACTTTTAATTTATTACTAGACTATATTTGACCTTTACATACAAATTCATATATGAGGATAGCCTTGGGTTTTATTATTTTGTCATTTTGATCAAATTATAGTATCAGGATAAGGATAGTTTTGTAAAATGAATTGAGAAACTTTCCACCCTTTAGAAGCATACTTCAGAAGTTGATACAGCATTAGATTTTTGTTTATTTGGGGGCACTTGCTAATATTGCCTGTAAAACCATTAAATGAAGGAAAGTATTGAAGTTATTGCATTGGCCAATGAGTGAGTTTAGCTTTTTCCTGTAAAATAAAAGACAGTTTTCATTTTCACCATCAACTTTATTGATTTGGATAGTTTCAGTACGTCAGCAATCTCCTGCATTGTTGCGGACCTACAGCCTGGTTTCAGGAGTTGTAATCCTCACCCCATGGTGGGCTGTGTAAGAGCCTAGGGACCCACTTCATCTGGGTCTGTTCTGTCAAGAGGACGTGAGCTACTAAGGAGATAAAGCTTATCTCCCTGGCAGAAGTGCTGCTTCTGCTTCATCCATCTCTGGCCCCAACACTTAGTTGGTAGTCAATGACGGATAAGACTCCTCATGGGAGGGGCAACCTAAGCCAGACACAACCACTTGGGAGGCCCTCATGGAAGGACTTGGGGAGGCTGCAGCAAAGAGGATGTGATGGACCCCACCCCCCACCTCTATTCTGACATAGCCCGAGTCCTCATTTCCGTCTGGAAGATGTCTCCTGCTTCCTAATCGGCTTAAAGCCTGAAACTATGAGGGCAAGCAGTGCAGCCCTGTGCCAGCCAGGATGGTTCCCTGGGTGATCGGGCATAAGAAAGAATTCCTAAAGTCCTGTGAAACCTGCTTTGCTAAGAGTGCTCTCATTTAAATGATAAGGGTCCCAGGAGGAAATGAGTATGTCTCCCAAAAGTTTGGCAACCCCCTTTCTGGACAGACATTGACTCAGATTAAGCCCTCAGATTTCTTTGAAATGTTAACCATTGTTTGATCCTTGCTGCCTGACATACCTGTATTCCTGTGTATTTGAACCCAATAAAAGCCCAGTGAGGAAAGGGCTCTGGGTCATTCTCCTCTGAGAGTTTGTCCACCTCTCCTCTCCACGCAGATCATATCTTGGTAGTTTTATTTTCATCCATGATGGAAGGATGGGGCTCTGCGGGCAGAGACCCCCCCACACACGGCATGGTGTAATGTCAGTCTCGATTAATGTCTTAATTTGATTGCTATCAACTTCAACTGATCTACCCAGCCATGGAGCATCGTCTAGTGAGAAATCTCCGATGTGGAACTTTGGAAACCACTTTTGACATGTTCGATCAGTCACAGCACCTTCACCATACTCTGCACAAATGTTTCTTTTGTATTTCAGTTGTATTTTTACCTTTCTCAAAATAATAAAGCATAATGCCAAGAATGTTGCATATTTTCTTCTATCTTTAATATTAAAATGGCTACACAAAAATTCACCAATTTTGATTTTTTTAAATGCATGCTGATATGACAGCTGTCACAATACAATATAACAAAATTGTTTCAAATGAAAGTAAAGACAACTAAACACTACTAGAGCCATTGTACAGAAAAACCAAAGGAACTTTTTGGCCAAACCAATACTTACTTAAATGCTTTCAGTTATTTACTACCTTCAGATTTTCTACATCTTTTTGAGGTAACTTAGATAATGTTTGCTGTAATTAAAATGTTTGTCTGAAATTAAAACTTCTAACTAAAAGTAGTCATGGCGAGCAGGAGTAGTCAAACCTTAGGCCAGTATCTTCCTTGACAGAGATCAGTCTTCACCTTAATTGAACCTGTCTATTGTCCTTTTGCATCTACTTAACAGACCTTTGGAATATCAATGTAATTTCCTTTTTCCAGACCTCTCCTACCAGAGCGGAGACCACAGAACCTTTCATTGTTATTATTATGGTGCTAATGGTTAACTGTTTACTGTCCTGCACACATCAATGTAAAAAAAGTTTGTGTCTATCAGCTTTACTTTTTCCAATCCCAGAGATTTCCCCACTTTGCTTTCTCCTGCCTCCCTAATCTACCACTTCTACCACTGTTTTGTCTAACTCCTTTACACCTCCTCCTTTGATTGTAATGTATAAAATAAGGTGCAAACTGCCATTCTCCAGAGCGTTTCCTCAGTTGGTTGAGATTTTGCTTCCTAGCAATTGTCCTCAGTCTGGCTCAAATAAACTCAAGAAAATTCTCACAAGGCTTTGGATGCTTCTTATGTCAAGTGGTATAATTCTTTATTAAAATATTGGTGTTTTATTTTGGTAGTTTTCTTTAAATTTTCTATCTTATTAATTTCTGATTTTATATCTACTAATTGTTTTGCTCTATTTTCCACAGTTTTTATTGTTGGTTTATTTCTAATTTTGGTTTTGTTGGCATTTCCCTTTGCGAAGGTTTGGGTACTGATTGATTTAATGAAATTAGCCTACAAGTTCAGTTTTGATTTAAGTAGTATTCAAAGAACTGTATAAAAGTGCTTACTGTTGTTTGGGATTTTGTTTAAACTTTATTATTTTCCAATGTACTTGCATTTTGAGTTAAAGAATATGGCCTGCGCAGACTTTGTCAGAATTTAGTGTGTGCATGTGCGTTTATTTATGGATTGCTTTAAGAAAATGCAAAAAGAGCTTTTGGTAAACAGGCACAGTCTTTTGTTTGTTTGCACCATATATATTTTGGTATATCATGAATTAAACCGGTCATATTAATTATATTGTTCTGATCCTCCACACCAGAGGTAAAGAAACCTTTTCTGTAACAAGCCAGATTAAAAATAAACAAACAAACAAACAAGAAAACAAAAAATCCCTTGTCTTTGTGAGTCACATGCTCTTTCTTGCAACTCCTCAATGCTACCATTGTGGTGCAAAAGCATAAATGAAGGAGCATGGCTATGCTGGGGTTGGGGGGTGCGGTGTGGGTAAGAAAAAAAATGGCAGCAAGCCAAATTTTACCAAAGTTGCTGTATTCTATTCTCTATCCTTGCTTAATTTTTCCTTCTGGCCCATTAACATCTACTATTATGTTTATTTTATATATGTTCAAGAATTCTTGTTACGACGTATACAATGTCTGTATGGAAAAAATCCAGCCATGGTTAATATAATGAGAATGGTTTGCACGATATCAATGTGGCCTGGCAGCCAAGGAGAGTGGACTGAATGCATGTGTGTGAACAATGATGACTTCACTGTACTGTCAGTGGGGGCAGTAACGCCTCTTAAGTGACCATGTGTACTGCGTGACCATCACACTCAAAATAACTGAGTATAGCAATGAATCTGCATCAGATTTTGTGTTCAGCTTGAACATTCCTCTGCAGAGACTATTCAGGGGATTCAGAAACCCACAGCTATGGGCAACTGGTGATTGGCATCTTCATCACGATAATGCACCAGCTCATGCATCACACCTTGTGCAGAGTTTTTTTGGCAAAACATCAAATCACCCAGGTGACTCAGCCCCACTACAGCCCAGATTTGGTGCCCTGAAACTTCTGGCTTTTCCCAAAACTAAAATCATCTTTGAAAGGGAAAATTTTTTAGACCATAGATGAGATTCAGGAAAATATGACAGGGCAGCTGATGACAATTGTGAGAACTGTGTGAAGTCCCAAGGTGCTTATTTTAAAGGGGACTGAGGTGTCATTGTCTTATGCACAATGCCTCTTGTATCTTGTATCTTCTTCAATAAATGTCTCTGTTTTTCCTATTGCATGGCTGGATACTTTCTGGTTAGACCTTTTGTATGTGAGTCCAATACCTAGTACTTTTTTCTTAGACGATATATTAAGGTATAGTTTCAATAAAAAATGTTTTAAATGTACATTTTGTTGAATTTGGTGAATGCATACAGTTTTGTAATCACTAGGAAAATCAAGGTATAGAGTTTCATTACCCAAAATGATTCCTCCTATCTCTTTTGTAGTCAAAACCTCTCCTCATCCTCATTCCCAGTCATTCACTGATTTCCTTTTTTGTAGAACTTTTTTAATGAAAGGAATTACATAGTATATAATCTTTGTGTTTGCCCTTTTTTCAGTTAATGCGTTATTTTTGAGATTTATCTATGTTCTTATGCATATTAGTAGTTCATCCCTTTTTAAATTTTTGTGTAGTGTCCCATTATATAAATATGCCATGATTTGCTTATCTAGCCACCAAATGATCGACATGTAGGTTGTTTCTAGTTTTTGACTGTTATAAATAATACTGTAACAAATGCTTGACAATTTCAGAATTTTTTTCCTTTGGATTTCATGTTGGTGTGTCTAGGAGTGGTTTTGTGTTTATACTATTTAGTATTTGTTGAGATAATTGGATCTACACCTTCCACCAAACTTAGGGGATTTTCAGTAATTATGTTTCCAAAAAATTATTCAACCCCTTCCTGCTTTTACTCTCTGGGATTCACATTTCATGTACATGTTGGACTGCTTTACATTGTCCTATAGATCTTTGATGGGGTTTTTTTGCCTTTATTCTTTTATCTCTTTGATTTTCAAATGGATAATTTCTAATAAGTTTCCTTCAAGTCTACAGGTTCTTTCTTCTGCTATATGAAATCTGATGTTGACTCATTCAGATATTTTTTTACTTCAGTAATTGAATATTTACTTTAGCTTATATATAGCTTTCATTTCTCTGTTAAAATATATCAGCTTAATCATCAACGTAATATTTTCATTTAATTACTTGAACACATTTATAATAGCTACTTTCTTTGCTATATCCAATATCTGGAAACCTTCTGAGTTTGCTAATGTTTCCTAAGTGTGGGTCACTTTTTCCTGTGCCTTTGTCTGTCTAATGATTTTTGGTTGAATGTAAACTTTTTAGATAATACTTGACAGTGACTGGAATCTCTTTCTTTTTGAGGAACTTTTTAAATAATAATATGTAGTTATCTTGCTTGGAGTTAAACTGCAAAATCTGATTGTCTCCCAGTATGCAGTAGCTAATATCTCTGTTCAGTTTTATGAACTTCTACATACTCCTTTTTTTCTTTTTTTTAAATCCTGATACCATAGAACTATTAAGGATTTGGGCTCTTTATTCTCAGATTTTGGGGCTCACCTTTTTCAGGTTTTACCTACATTGCTAGTCGCTCTGCCATCTCCAGTGTCTTCTCTTTAATCTTAAACCTGAAAGGTTTCTGCTTTCTGCTTCCTAAACTGTGTACAGTTCGGGGAACAAATATGGTCAGAGGTGCAGTAATCTCACATTTCATTAGTAACAGTTCTGTCTTACAATGGTAGCTCTGCTATAGTTTCTGTTTACTTTTTCACCAGATTCCCTGGAATTTCCCCATGCACACATAATTTATTGGTCAACTATTCATTGCATTGTTTTCTAAAATAACTTTTCTATCCATTTACATTGAAACTTTTCTGTAATTTTAATTTAAATAAGATAGTAAGCATACATTTTCCAAATGGTACATTTTATGCAGCTTTTTCATTTTTATTCATCCTACATTTTTTCTGACTTAGCTATTTTTGAGAACCTTTATCCATACAGAGTCCATGGATATCTATTTCATAATTCCACTGATAATAATATATTTTGGGAATCTAGTTTTTATTTTTGGTTTGTTTTCAGGTGGAGGAGGGGAAATATGTTTACTTATTACAGACATATTTGTATGGGACAACCTGTCATCTTTTAGACACTTTGCTTTCATCTACCTTGAAAGATCAAGAAGTGCTTTATTTTCTTTAGAATTTCAGGCCATTGGTTATCTTTGCTCTGAAGTTTTGGAGCTCAGAGTTCTACTTCATATAAAGGACAATTTTCAGCAAAAAGGTAAAAGGAAACCTGGACGCGGACAACAATGTGACAATTGCACGTGGGAGGGGGTGGGGTTTAAAGGGAATAAATTCTAAAAAAATAAAACAAAACAATAAAAAGCCTGTTTAAAAATGGACTGAAGGTTAATATTTTAAAAATATTTGAATAGTGTGTCAGTGGAGGTTAATTAAATATTTCTCTGTTATTTATAGAAATTTCTTTAATTAAAAATGGAGACAGCATAGTTACATTGCCATGCGAGACTGCATTTTTTCTAAGTAAAAATGTTTAACAGGAGCTTGAATAATTAATGATCAAAGATATGTTCAATATTTTATTGTTATTCTATTACAGTTTTCCCAATTTTTCTCCCTTCGTTCTCCTCTGCCCAGTCCACTCTCTGATCCCACAGTCAATCCCCACCCTGTTGTCCATGGCCATAGGTCATTAATACATGTTCCTTGACTAGTCCTTTCCCACCCTTATCCCACTACCCGCTCCCCTCTGGTCACTGTCAGTCTGTTCCTTATTTCCTTGCCTCTGGTTCTATTTTTCTCATTTGTTTGTTCTGTTTATTAGGTTCCTCTTACAGGTGAGATCATAAGGTATTTGTCTTTCACCAACTGCCTTACTTCATTTAGCATAATGCTCTCTAGTTCCACCCATGCTCTCACGAAGGGTAAGAGCTCCTTCTTTCTTTCTCCTGCATAGTATTCCATTGTGTAAATTAAACATAGTTTATTGATGCACTCGTTTGCTGATGGCTGCATAGGCTGTTTCCAGCACTTGGCTGTTGTAAATTGTGCTGCTATGAACATAGGAGTGCATAGGTTCTTTTGAATTGGTGTTCCATGATTCTTAGGGCATAATCCCAGCACTGGAATCACTGGGTCAAAAGGCAGTTCCATTTTTAGTTTTCTGAGGAAATTCCATACTGTTTTCCACAGTGGTTATACTAGTCTGCATTCCCATCAACAGTGTACTAGGGTTCCCTTTTCTCTACAACCTTGCCAGCACTTATTGTTTGTTGATTTATTAATGATGGCCATTCTCATTGGTGTGAAGTGGTATCTCATTGTGGTTTTGATTCGCAGCTCTCTGATGCCTAGTGATGCTGAGCATCCTTTCATATGTCTCTGGACCCTCTGTAGGTCCTCCTTGGAGAAGTGTCTTTTCAGGTACTTTGCCCATTTTTTAATTGAATTATTTTTCTTCCTGGCGTTGAATTGCATGACAGTATATAGCTTGGAGATCGAACCCTTGTCTGAGTATCATTGGCAAATGTTTTCCTTTATGGTTAGCTCCCTTTTCATTTTGATGATGTTTTCTTTAGCCGTGCTTTTTATTTTATCTTATTTTATTAAATATATTTTATTGATTATGCTATTACAGTTGTCCCATTTCTCCCCCCATCATTCCCCTCCACCCTGCACACCCTCTCCCACCCACATTCCCCGCTTTAGTTCATGTCCATGTGTCCTAAGTTCTTTAGCTTCTATATTTCCCACACTATTCTTGACCTCCCCCTATTTTCTACCCACTGTCTATGCTACTTATTCTCTGTACCTTTTCCCCCTCTCTCCTCCTCCCACTCCCCTGTTGCTAACTCTCCACGTGATCTCCACTTCTGTGGTTCTGTTCCTGTTCTAGCTGTTTGCTTAGTTTGCTTTTGTTTTAGGTGTGATTCTTAATAGCTATGACTTTGCTGTCTTTTCACTGTCATATTTTAATCTTCTTTTCCTTAGATAAGTCCCTTTAACATTTCATATAATAAGGGCTTGGTGATGATGAACTCCTTGAACTTGACCTTATCTGGGAAGCACTTTATCTGTCCTTCCATTCTAAATGACAGCTTTGCTGGATAGAGCAATGTTGGATGTAGGTCCCTGCCTTTCAAGACTTCAAATATTTCTTTCCAGCCCCTTCTTGCCTGGAAGGTCTCTTTTGAGAAATCAACTGACAGTCTGATGGGAACTCCTTTGTAGGTGACTGTCCCCTTATCCCTTGCTGCTTCTAGAATTCTCTCCTTCATTTTCATCTTGGCTAATGTAATTATGATGTGCCTTGGCATGTTCCTCCTTGGGTCCAATTTTTTTGGGATTCTCTGAGCTTCCTGGACTTCCTAGTAGTCGATTTTTCTTTGCCAGATTGGGGAAGTTCTCCTTCATTATTTGTTCCAATAAGTTTTCCACTTGTTACTCTTCTTCTTCCCCTTCTGGCACTCCTATAATTCGGATGTTGGGACGTTTAATGATGTCCCAGAGGTTCCTAAGCCTCTCCTCATTTTCTTGAATTCTTGTTTCTTCCTTGTTTTCTTTTTTTTTAATCAGTATTTTTTAATTGTTGATATTGTACAGTTTTCTGTCTTTTACCCCGCCCCAGCCCACCACCCCAGCCCTCCCCACCTTCCTCCCATTTCCACCCCCCATAGTTTTTGTCCATGAGTCCTTTATACTTGTTGCTCTAAACCGTTCCCCTTTTCCCCTGAAATTCCCTCCCCTCCCACTCTGGACACTGTCAGACTGTTCTCAAATTCAGTGTCTTTGTTTATATTATGCTTGTTTGTTTGTTTTGTTGATTAGCTTCCTGTTAAAGGTGAGATCATATGGTATTTGTCTTTCACTGCCTGGCTTATTTCGCTTAGCATGATACCCTCCAATTCCTTCCATGCTGTCGCAAAGGGTAGGAGCTCCTTCTTTCTTTCTGCTGCATAGAATTCCATTGTGTAAATGTACCACAGTTTTTTGATCCATTCATTAACTGATGGGCACCTAGGTTGCTTCCAGCACTTGGCTATTGTAAATTGTGCTGCTATGAACATAGGGGTGCATAGATTCTTTTGGATTGGTGTTTCAGGATTCTTAGGATATAATCCAAGCAGTGGAATTACTGGGTCAAAAGCTATGTCCATTTTTAGTTTTCTTAGAAAATTCCATACTGTTTTCCATAGTGGTTGTACCAATCTGCAATCCCACCAACAGTGCACTAGGGTCTCCTTTTCTCCACAACCTCTCCAACACTTGCTGTTTGTTGCTTTGTTTATGAAGGCCATTCTGACTGGTGTCAAGTGGTATCTCATTGTAGTTTTAATTTGCATCTCTCTGATAGCTAGAGATATCGAGCATCTTTTCATGTGTCTCTGGATCCTCTGTATGTCCTCCTTGGAGAAGTGTCTGTTCAAATCCTTTGCCCATTTTTTAATTGGGTTGCTTGTCTTCTTAGAGTAGAGTCTTGTAAGTTCTTTATATATTTTGGAGATTAATCCCTTGTCTGAGGTATCATTGCCAAATATGTTTTCCCATACAGTTGGTTCTCTTTTTATTTTAATACTGTTTTCTTTAGCTGTGCAGAAGCTTTTTATTTTGATGAGATCCCATTTGTTTATTCTTTCCTTTATGTCCCTTGCTCTAGGGGACGTATCAGTGAAAATATTGCTGCGTGAAATATCTGAGATTTTCCTGCCTATATTATCCTCTAGAATTTTAATGGTGTCATGGCTTATATTTAAATCTTTTATCCACCTTGAATTTATTTTTGTGTATGGTGTAAGTTGGTGCTCGAGTTTCATTTTTTTGCATGTAGCTGTCCAGTTCTCCCAGCACCACTTATTGAAGAGGCTATTTTTGCTCCATTTTATGTTGCTGCCCCCTTTGTCGAATATTAATTGACTGTAGAGACTTGGGTTTATTTCTGGGCTCTCTGTTCTATTCCACTGGTCCACGTGTCTGTTCTTGTGCCAGTACCAGGCTGTTTTGATTACAGTGGCTTTGTAATACAGTTTGGTATCAGGTATTGTGATCCCTCCTACTTTGCTCTTCTTTCTCAAAATTGCTGCCGCTATCCGGGGTCGTTTATGATTCCATATAAATTTTTGAAGTGTTTGTTCTATGTCTGTGAAATATGCCATTGGAACTTTAATAGGTATTGCATTGAATCTGTAAATTGCTTTGGGTAATATGGACATTTTGATAATATTAATTCTTCCGATCCATGAACATGGTATATGCTTCCATTTGTTTGTGTCTTCCTTGATTTCATTCTTCAGTGTTGTGTAGTTTTCTGCATACAGGTCTTTTACCTCCTTGGTTAGGTTTATTCCTAGGTATTTTATTTTTCTTTTTGCTATATCGAATGGGATTTTTTTCTTGATTTCTGCTTCTGCTGTTTCGCTGTTGGTATACAAAAATGCCTTTGATTTTTGGATATTGACTTTGTATCCAGCTATTTGGCTAAATTCATTTATTACGTCGAGCAGCTTTTTGGCCGAGTCTATAGGATTTTCTATGTACACTATCATGTCATCTGCAAACAATGATAGTTTTGTTTCCTCCTTTCCAATTTGGATGCCTTTTATTTCCTTTTCTTGTCTAATTGCTGTGGCTAAGACTTCCAATACTATATTGAATAGAAGTGGTGAAAGTGGACAGCCTTGTCTTGTTCCTGATCTTAGTGGAAAAGATTTCAGTTTTTGCCCATTGAGTATGATGTTGGCTGTAGGTCTCTCATATATGGCTTTTATTATGTTGAGGAATGCTCCCTCTATTCCCACTTTGCTGAGTGTTTTTATCATAAATGGGTGTTGTACTTTATCAAAAGCTTTTTCTGCATCTATTGATATGATCATGTGATTTTTGTCCTTGCTTTTGTTTATGTGATGTATTACATTTATTGATTTGCGAATGTTGAACCATCCTTGCATCCCTGGGATGAATCCCACTTGGTCATGGTGTATGATCTTTTTAATGTATTGTTGGATGCGGTTTGCCAATATTTTGTTGAGGATTTTAGCGTCTACATTCATCAGTGATATTGGCCTGAAGTTTTCTTTCTTTGTTATGTCTTCATCTGGTTTTGGGATTAGGATGATGCTGGCTTCATAAAAAGAGTTTGGGAGTCTTCCATCATTTTGGATTTTTTGGAATAGTCTGTGAAGGATAGGGGTTAGCTCTTCCTTAAATGTTTTGTAGAATTCTCCTGTGAAACCATCTGGTCCAGGGCTTTTGTGTGCCGAGAGTGTTTTGATTACTGATTCAATTTCACCAGCTGTTATTGGTCTGTTCAGGCTTTCTGTTTCTTTTTCATTGAGTTTTGGAAGGTTATATTTTTCTAGAAACTTGTCCATTTCACCTAGGTTTTCAAATTTCTTGGCATACAGTTCTTCATAGTAATTTCTTACAATCCTTTGTATTTCTGTGGTGTCAGTCGTAATCTCTCCTCTTTCATTTCTGATTGTGTTTATTTGAGTCCTCTCTCTTTTTTTCTTGATGAGCCTGCTTAAAGGCTTGTCGATTTTGTTTATCTTTTCAAAGAACCAGCTCCTGGATTCATTGATCCTTAGGATTGTGCTTTTAGTCTCTATGTCATTTAATTCTGCTCTGATCTTGGTTATTTCCTTCCTTCTACTTGCCCTGGGCTGTCTTTGTTGTTGTTCCTCGAGTTCTTGTAGGCGTAGGGTTAAGTCGTTTGTTAGAAATGTTTCTGTCTTCTTTAGGTAGGCCTGTATTGCTATGAACTTCCCTCTGAGCACTGCCTTCATTGTGTCCCATAAGTTTTGGGTTGTTGTGAGTTCATTTTCATTTGTTTCCAGAAACTTTTTGATTTCCTCCTTAATTTCATTCTTTACCCATTCATTGTTTAATAGCATGCTATTCAATCTCCATGATTTTGATGATTTGGGGATTTTCTCCATCAAGTCGGTTTCTAGTTTTAGACCCTTGTGGTCGGAGAAAATGCTTGGTATGATATCAATTTTCTTGAATTTGTTGAGGCTTGTTTTGTGTCCTATCATGTGGTCTATCTTTGAAAATGTTCCATGTGCTTTTGAAAAAAATGTGTATTTAGTTTCTTTGGGATGGAGGGCCCTATATATATCAGCTAAGTCCAATTCGTCTAGAGTACTGTTCAATGCCACAATATCTTTGTTGATAATTTGTTTGGAAGATCTGTCCATTTTTGACAGTGGGGTGTTAAAATCTCCTACTATAATTGTGTTGCTGTCAATATCTTTCTTGAAGTCCTCTAAGATTTTCTTGATGTATTTAGGTGCTCCTATGTTGGGTGCATATATATTTACAATGTTTATGTCTTCTTGGTGGATTCTTCCCTTGAGTATTATGAAGTGACCTTCTGGGTCTCTCTTTATAGCTCTTCTTTTGAAGTCTATTTTGTCTGATATGAGTATTGCTACCCCGGCCTTTTTTTCCTGTCCATTTGCTTGGAAAATTTGTTTCCAGCCTTTCACTTTAAGTCTGTGTAGGTCTTTTGTCCTGAGGTGGGTCTCTTGTAGGCAGCATATGTGTGGGTCATGCTTTCTTATCCAGTCAGCTACTCTATGTCTTTTGATTGGAGCATTTAATCCATTTACATTTAAGGTTACTATTGATAGGTACTGATTCATTGCCATTTTCGTATCTGTGTTCCTCACTCTCTCTTTTCCTTTCTTTCCTTAAAGCAGTCCCTTTAGTATCTCTTGTAGTACTGGTTTGGTAGAGGTGTATTCTTTTAGACTTCTTTTGTTTGGGAAGCTCCTTATTTGGCCTTCTATCTTGATTGAAAGCCTTGCTGGGTAAAGTAGTCTTGGTTGTAGGCCTTTGGTTCTCATTACTTGGAATATTTCTTGCCATTGTCTTCTGGCTTGGAGCGTTTCCATTGAGAAGTCAGTTGCTAACCTTATTGGGGCTCCCTCGTATGTTACTTCCTTTTTCTCCCTTGCTGCCTTTAAGATTCTCTCTTTGTCTTGGAAGTTTGCCATTCTAATGATGATGTGTCTTGAAGTGGGCCTGTTTGGGTTCCTCTTGATAGGGACTCTCTGTGTTTCCTGGATTTGTGTGACTTTTTCTCTCACCAAATTAGGGAAGTTTTCCATCATTACTTTTTCAAATAGGTTTTCTATCCCTTGCTCTTCTTCTTCTCCTTCTGGTATTCCTATTATACGGATATTATTACGTTTCATGTTGTCTTGCATTTCTCTTAAACTCTCTTCATTCTTTCTGAGCCTCTTTTCCTTTTCTTGCTCTATCTGGCTGTTTTTTTCTACTTTGTCCTCTAACTCACTGATCCGATCTTCTGCTTCATCGATTCTGCTTTTCATTCCTTCTACTGTGTTCTTCAGCTCAGAAATTGTTTTCTTCATTTCCTCTTGGCCCTTTTTGATAGTTTCTATTTCCTTTTTCATGTTGATATAGTTTGCACTGAGTTCATCGTAGCTTCCCTGTAGTTTCTGGTAGCTCATTGAGAGCTCATGGAGCTTTCTGACAACCATTTCTTTGAACTCCTTATCTGATAGTTGAGTTGCCTCTGTTTCATTTAGCATTCTTTCTGGGGCTTCCACCTTTTCTTTCATTTGGGGATTGTTTCTTTGTCTTCTCATTGTTGGTGAGACTCTTCTTGTAAACCTCTGCTTCTTAAGTTGATCTGTTCTGGGTACCTGCGTTTATGGTGTGAACTTCTGTGGTGGAATACCTGTGAGATTCAGTGTTATAGTCTTCTTCAGGTATCCTGGTGTTCACAGCTTCCACTGTCTCAGCTGTTGGAATACCCCCTCTTTTGGTCCAACTCTGGTTTTTCCACAGTTCTAGGATTTCTTTGCCTCACTCGTGGATATTCAAAAAGAGAAAAGAATAGAGTGAAAAAAGAAGAGAGAGAAAAAGGAAAAAAAAAAGAGGAGGGAAGGAGAGATAGAATTGGAAAGAAAGGAAGAAGGAATAAAGCCAGAAAGAAGTTAAGAGAAGCAAAAGAAATTGAGGGATAAAAAAGGTAGAAGTAATAAAGAAATAAAAAATATATAATCAAAACAAAACAAAAAGAACCCCACAAAAACGAAAAATGAACCAAAACAAACAAAAAACCCAACTAAACAGACAAAAAACAACTATCAAAAAAAAAAAAAACACAAAACAAAATGAAACAAAACACCCCCCCCCAAAAAAAAGAATAAGAAGAAAAAAAAAAAATCTCTTGCTATTTTCACACAGGCCAAACTGGATTTTCTGGACTTGCTGGCTGTAGCAGGCTGCGAGGCGACTCGTACAGCTTTTCTCCCTGTTCCTCACTCAGTCAGCTTTGGGCTACTGTCCTCAGTGCCAGCCCAGCACTGTCCCCAGGGCTAATGGCGTACTCTCCATGCAGGGCCTTGGGTCTGATTTCTGACCCTCCTGCAGGGGGCGAGCTTTCCAGAGTTTATGGGTTTCAGCTGGAATCTCTTACAGATTCATCCCTCCCCGAGCCTATTGCTGTGAGCTCCGGGTCTCCTACAGGGCGCAGGCGCCCGCCTGAGACTACGGGCGTGGGCTCCGAGGGTTTCCCGAGTTGTGCGCACTCACCCCAGGATCACAGATGTGAGCTCCGGGTCTTCCAGAGTCCCCTTCTCTAGTTGCAGGGTCGCCTCTGGCTGCAGGGCTGCTTCCAACCCGGTCGCAGAGCCGCCTCCGGTCGGTTGCAGGACCCCCTCCTGACGCGCGGCCGCCTCCGGTCGGTTGCAGAGGCCCCTCCGGTCGCCGGGCCGCCTCCGGTCGTTTGCAGGGCCGCCTCCGGTCGGTTGCAGAGGCCCCTCCGGTCGCCGGGCCGCCTCCGGTCGGTTGCAGAACTGCCTCCGGTCGCCGGGTCGCCTCTGTCCCGTCTCAGGGCCACCTCCGGTCGCCCGGCTGTCACGTCTAGTTTTCCAATGTCTGCTACGGATTTTGATCTCCTATTTTCATATATACTGTGGTATTGTTGGCTATCTGCTCTGTTCCTCTGTAGATCAGTTAGGTTTTTCTCCCATGTGCAGGAGGAAGGACAATCTGCGTCCTCCTACCATGCCGCCATCTTGAACCCCTCTCTTCCTTGTTTTCTGTTTGGTTGTTTGTTTCTTCCTTCTGGTCCACTTCATTGATTGAGCCCAAGTTTTCCTCCCATCTCTATTGGTTCCCCATGCATCTTCCTTCATTTCAGGTATTGTAGCCTGCATTTGTTCATCTAATTTGTGAGCAAAATCAACTAATTCTGTGAGCATCCTGATCACCAGGGCTTTGAACTGTGCATCTGATAGGTTGGCTATCTCTTCATGGCTTAGAGAAATTGGCTCTGAGGCTTTCATTTGTTCTTCGGTTTGAGCCATTTTTGGTGGTTTTTGTTTTGTTTTGGTTTTGGTCTGGTCGCGGCTGTTACATAGTGAGGGTGGAGCCTTAGGTGTTCCCCAGTGCCGGGCAGCCCAGTCGCCGAGTTGTGACGCTATTTGTGGGGGCGGGGTCTGAGAGGGAACAGTGGCGCTTGCTCTGCTCTCTCCTGGATTCCAGTCCCTTCTGCCACTTCCCCTTCACCTGGATTGTCTGTGTGAGGGAATGTGGGACCACCTGGTCAGCCAGCCGCCTTGTGGGGCCTCACTGTGTCTGCACAGTTGCCACCCCGTGCTCGGGGTCTGCCAGCTGCTGCCTGTGGGCCCAGAGTCCGCCAGCTGCTGCTTGTGCACCTGGGAACTGCCAGCTGCTGCTGCCTATGTTTCTGGGTCCGCACCTTCACTTTTTCCTGCCACGACTCCACCCCTCTTACCTGTCTGGATGAATGGTTGTTGGACTTCCGTACAGTTCAATTTTCTATCAGTTCTGGGGTTGTTTTCTTGTTTCTAAATATTCGTTGTCCTTAATTTTGGTTGTGAGAGGAGGCACACTGTGTCCATCTACACCTCCATCTTGGCCGGAAGTCTCTAGCCGTGCTTTTTCATTTTATGTAGTTGCATTTGTTTTCTGTTTACTTTTATCTTTCTTCTTGTTATAGGAGGTATATTGGAAAAAAATACTGCTGTGTGGGATAGCTGAAATTTATCTGCCTACCTTTGCCTCTAGGACTATAATGGTGTCACACTTATGTTTAAGTCTTTTATCCATCTGGAGTTTATTCTGGTGTATTGTGTAAGTTGTGGTTGAGTTTCATTTTTTCGCATGTACCTGTCCAGATCTCCCAACACCATTTATTGAAGAGGATATCTTTACTCCATTTTGTGCCCCTGCCCTCTTTGTCAAATATTAATTGACCATAGAGACACAGGTTTATTTCTGGGCTCTTTATTTTGTACCATTGATTTATGTGTCTATTCTTATGCCAGTAACAGGCTATCTTGGTTACATTGGCCTTGTAGTTAGTTTGATACCTGGTATTCTGATTTCTTGTACTTTGTCCTTCTTTCTCAAGATTGCTGAGGCTACTCAGGGATGTTTTTGGCTCCATATACATTTTTGAAATATTTGTTCTAGATCTTTGAAATATACCATTGGTATTTTAATAGGGATTACACTGAATCTATAGAGTGCTTTTGGTGGCATGGACACTTTGATGATGTTAATTTTTCAAATCCATGAACATGGTATATTCTTCATTTGTTTGTGTCTTCCTTAATTTCTTTCTTCAGTGTTCTGTAGTTTTCTGAGTACAGGTCTTTTATATCTTTGGTTAAGTTTCCTAGGTACTTTATTTTTCTTGTTGCTATAGTAAATGGGGTTTTCTGCTAGTTTCTGTTTCTCACATTTCATTGTTGATGTACAAAAATGTCTTCAATTTCTGAATATTGACTTTGTATCCCTCTATTTTGCAAAATTCACGTATTAAGTTGAGTAGTTTTTTGGTGGAGAGTATAGAGTTTTCTATGTACACTTATGTCATCTGCAAATAATGCGGGATTTACTTCCTTCTTTTCAATTTTGATGTCTTTCTTTCTTTTTCTTCTCTGATTGCTGTGGCAAGAACTTCCAGTGCTATGTTGAATAAAAGTGATGACAATGGACACCCTTGTCTTTTTCTTGATCTTAAAGAAAAGGCTTTTATTTTTTGCTCATTGGATATGATGTTGGCTGTAGGTTTTTTGTATATGGCCTTTACTATGTTGAGTTATGCTCCCTCTATTCTCACTTTGCTAAGTGTATTTATCATAAATGAGTGCTGCACTTTATCAGATGCTTTTTCAGCATCTATTGATATGATCATGTGATTTTTGTCATTCATTTTGTTTGTGGTATATTACATTTATTAATTTGCAAATATTTTACCACTACTGTATCCCTTGGATAATCCTACTTGATCATGGTGTATGATCTTTTGAATGTATTGCTGGATCCAGAGCCAATATTTTGTTAAGGATTTTAGCATTTATGTTCATCAGAGATATTGGTCTATAGTTTTCTTTCTTTGTTGTGTGTTTACCCGGTTTTGTAATTAGGAAAATACTAGCTTCATAAAAAGAGTTTGGGTGTCTTCCTTCATCTTGAATTTTTGGAATAGTTGAGAATGATAAGAATTAGTCTTTCTTTATATGTTTGGTGAAATTTATCTTTGACACTGTCCAGTCCAAGGCTTTCGTGTGCCAGGAGTTATTTGATTATGGCTTCAATTTCACTAGTGGTTATCAGTTTATTCAGGCTTTCTCCATCTTGATTCAATTTTGGAAGATTCTATGATTCTAGAAATTTGTCCATTTCATTCAGGTTGTCCAATTTCCTGGCATATTTTTGTTCATAGTAATTTCTTAAAATCCTTTGTATTTTTGTGCTATCAGTTTAACTTCTCCTCTTTCATATCTGATTTTATTTATTTGTGTCTTCTCTCTTTTTTTCTTGATGAGTCGGTTTAAAAACTTGTCAATTTTGTTTATCTTTCAAGAAACAAGATCCTGGATTTATTGATCCTTTGAATTATTTTTTAATCTCTATGTCATTTAATTCTGTTCTGATCTGGATTATTTTCTTTGTCCTACTCACTCTGGGCATAGTTTGTTGTTTTTCTTCTAGTTCCTGTATATGTAGGGTTAGGTTTTTTATTTGAAATTTTTCTATCTTTTTTAGGCAGGCCTTTATTGCTATGAACTTACCTCTCAGGACTACCTCTATTGTGTACTATGGGTTTTGGGCTGTTGTGTGTTCATTTTCATTTGTTTCCAGGAACTCTTTTATTTCTTCCTTGATCTCATTGTTAAACCATTAATTATTTAGTAGTATGTTATTCAGTCTCCATGTATTTGAATGTTTTTTGATTTGTTTCCTTGAGGTTGGTTTCTAGTTTCAAACCATTGTGATCCAAGAAGATGCTTAATATGATTTTACTTTTCTTGAATTTGTGAGGCTTCTTTTGTCTTACCATTTGTTCTATCTTTCAAAATGTTCTATGTGCATTTGAAAAGAATGTATATTTTGCTTCTTTGGGGTGAAAGATTCTGTAAATATCAATTAAGTCCATTAGATCTAGAGTTTTGTTCAATGCCACAATATCCTAGTTGATTCTTTGCTTGGAAGAGTTATCTATTGTTGATAATGGGGTGTTAAAATCCCCTATGATGTGTGTGTGTTGCTGTCAGTATCTTTCTTGAAGTCCTCCAAGATTTTCTTACATGTTTGGGTGCCCCTATATTGGGTGCATATATGTTTATAAGGGTTATATCTTCTTGATGGATTACTCCTTTAGGTATCATGTAGCACCCTTCCTTGTTTCTTTTACAGCCTTTGTTTTGAAACCTATTTTGTCTGATACAAGTATTGCAACCCCAGCTTTTCTTTGCATGTCCCTTTGCCTGAAATATTTTTTTTCCATCCCTTCACTTTCAGTCTGTGTGGGGGCCCCTGTCCTGGGCGCCAGATGTTGCGGGGGAGGTGCTCTGCCCAAAGAGCTCCATCCCTCTGTCACAGATGAAAATAAAAACTACCAAGACATGATCTGCTTGGGGAGGAAAGGTGGTCAAACTCTCTGAGGAGAATGACCCAGAGCCCCTTCCTCACTGGGCTTTTATTGGGTTCAAATACACAGGAATACAGGTATGTCAGGCAGCAAGGATCAAACAATGGTTAACATTTCAAAGAAATCTGAGGGCTTAATCTGAGTCAATGTCTGTCCAGAAAGGGGGTTGCCAAACTTTTGGGAGACATACTCATTTCCTCCTGGGACCCTTATCATTTAAATGAGAGCACTCTTAGCAAAGCAGGTTTCACAGGACTTTAGGAATTCTTTCTTATGCCCGATCACCCAGGGAACCATCCTGGCTGGCACAGGGCTGCACTGCTTGCCCTCATAGTTTCAGGCTTTAAGCCGATTAGGAAGCAGGAGACATCTTCCAGACGGAAATGAGGACTCGGGCTATGTCAGAATAGAGGTGGGGGGGTGGGGTCCATCACATCCTCTTTGCTGCAGCCTCCCCAAGTCCTTCCATGAGGGCCTCCCAAGTGGTTGTGTCTGGCTTAGGTTGCCCCTCCCATGAGGAGTCTTACCCGTCATTGACTACCAACCAAGCATTGGGGCCAGAGATGAATGAGGCAGAAGCAGTACTCCTGCCAGGGAGATAAGCTTTGTCTCCTTAGTAGCTCACATCCTCTTGATAGAACAGACCCAGATGAAGTGGGTCCCTAGGCTCTTACACAGCCCACCATGGAGTGAGGGTTACAAGTCCTGAAACCAGGCTGAACAGTCCACAACAAGTCTGCATAGATATTTTGTTCTGAGGTTTGTCTCTCATATACAGTGTATATATGGGTCATGTTTTCTTATCCACTCAGCTACCCTCTGTGTTGATTGGAGCATTTAATCCATTTACATTTAAGGTTATTATTGATAAGTACTTATTCATTGCCATTTTCCCCCTTTGTACTTACGTTACTCTTTCTCTCTTTTTCTTCACCTTCTTAAGGCAGTCCCTTTAGCATCTCTTGCAGTGCTGGTTTGTGGTGATGTATTCTTTTAGCCTTTTTTCCCCTGGAAAACTCCTTATTTTACCTTCTATTTTAAGTGAGGGTTTTGCTGGGTAGAGTAGTCTTGGTTGTAAGCTTTTGCTTCTTATTCCTTGGAATACTTCTTGCCATTTCCTTCTGGCCTGTAGTGTTTCTGTTGATTAAATCAGCTGATAACCTTATCACAGCTCCCTTGTGTGTTACTAGCTCTTTCTCCCTTTCTGCTTTTAAGATTCTTTCTTTGTCTTTAAATTTTGCCATTTTAATTATGATGTGTCTTGGGGTGTGCCCCTTTGGGTTCATCTTGATTGAGACCCTCTGTGCTTACTGGACTTGCGTGACTTTTTTCGTCATCAAGTTAGGAAAGTTTTCTGTCATTACTTCTTGAAACAGATTTTTTATCCTTTGCTTCTCTAATTCTCCTACTGTTATCCCTATGATATGACTATTATTACATATCATGTTGCTCTGTAGCTCCTTTAAATCCTCTTCATTCTTTTTCAGTGATTTTTAAAAATTTTTTGCTCTGTCTGGGATTTTTTTTTTCTAACTTGTCCTCCAGCTTACTGATTCGATCCTCTGCTTCACCCACCCGGCTTTTAATTCCTTCTAATGTATTCTTCATTTCATATATTCTATTGTTTATTTCCTCCTGGCTCTTATTCATAGCCTCTATGTCCTTTTCCATGCTGTTGTAGTTCCCATTAAGTTCCTTGTAGCTTCCATGTTTTTTCAGTGCTCAGTGTTCAGTTGTTCTTACTGACCACCTTGAGCATCCTTATAACCATGATTTTGAACTCAATGTCTGATAGTTTGCTTGCCTTGATTTCATTTAAGACTCTCTCTGGGTATTCCTACTTTCCTTTCAGTTTGGGATTGTTTCTTTGTCTCCCCATTTTAGGTGACTCTTCTTGTTTGCTTCTGCATCTTACATTGATCTGCTTTGACTCCCTGTCTTCTCAGTGTGACTTTCTGTGGTAGGAGACACGTTGGATTCAGTGGTGTAGTCTCCTTGATCTCCTGAGCTGGATGCTCTTGGGATGTCTTTTATGTCATTTATGAGGGCTCTCTGGTTGTAACTGGGTTTTGGTGGTTGTTGGGTCATTCTTTGGTGGGTCATTCCCTTTGACTGGTTGAATGAGAGTCACACTGCCCACTACATCTTTTATACTATTGTATAGGTGCTGCCAGAACAAAACCAAATGACCCAGGAAACAAACCTATATCCACAAGAACCCCCCACCCACAAACACGCTGTCAATAGCAAATGAGCAAATATTAATAAAGGTGTAAAGAGATTAAGATTATTATAAGAAAGAAAAAACTGATATGAGATGACCAATTGGAAGAAACATGATTTTGAGAGTGAAGAGGGAAGAGAAATAATAAGAGTAGGGACTAGAAACAAGGGAAAGAAAGAAGTAAAAGAAAATTTACATCACAAATAAAAAAGGGAGTGAAGAAGGTAGAATGGAGTAAGAAAAGGGTATAGTATAGTATTAGGTTTAAGTAAAAATTTTAGAAGTATACAAGTGAAAAAATAGGAACCAAAATTTTAAAAGTATACAAGTGAAAAAATAGGAACCAATTGTAGAAAAAGATCCACCACAGCACTACCAATAACAAATGAACAAAGATTAATATAGGTAGAATGGGAATAGGAAGGAAAAAATAAAGCAAAGCTTATGAGATGTCTAGAGGAAATAAAAGTGATTTTGAGATATTAGTGGGAAAGGGAATACTAAGAGTGAGAAATAAAAACAAGGCTAAGATAGGGAAAAATTTAAATTTAAAATGAACAAAGAAAGGGCAGGAAGAAAGTAAAGTGGAGTAGGAGAGGGGAACGGTAAAATTGGAGATCGAAGTGCAAAACAGTGGGGATCTAGAAATAAAATTGAAGAAATGCAACAACAACCACCATATCAACAGCCGATGAGCAATGATTTGATAAAGGTGGAAAGAGAATAGGGTATTTTAAGAACAAGAAAAAGAATATGAGATAACTAATGTTTTAAAAATTGGTTTTGAGAGGCTGGAGGCAAGAGAAATAGTAAGAGTGCTGTTAGAAACAAATTGTAGCTAAAAAAATAAAATTTAAAACAAAAATAAGAAGAGGAAGGAAGAAGGCAAGATGGAGTAAAAGAAACAAGGAGCAAAAGTAGTGAAATAATAGGCACAAACATGAAGGAAAAGAAATGAATGCTAAAAATCTATGCAGGAGAGAAAATAAAACAAATCATGAAGAAGACTGTAGTGGAATTCATCTCAGGAGATTTCAGTGTTTACCACCATCTACTCTTTCTGGATCTGCCCCTGGTAATATAAGACGGTGCCCTAGCCTTGCCCCAGGCAGCCTGTGGAAGACTACAAGTGATTTATAGTCTGTGGCTATCTCCTTCAGATTTGGCTTATCCCCTCTGTTCTGCCCTGCCAGCTTTCCAGCAGCCCAAGGCCTACGATGATTCATTTAATGACCGAAAAGGACTGCCAGTATATTCTCCACCTGCCTTCAGAGGGGAGCTCTGGTGCAATCTGGAGGGTGAGAACCCTGGGTCACCTCCAAGGGGCACTATTCAGTGTTCAGAAAAGATGGTGGAAGGGTTTCCCTGCCCTCTCACCACACGTCTTTGTCTGTCCCAGTTCTTTCCAATAACGTATGGTTTCTGGTGAATTAACTGTCCATCTTCTATGAGGGACCAACCTGTGTAAAATGGGCAGCTCTTTCCTGCTTGGTGCAGACAGCAGCTCTGTCTAGGTGCCAATGCTGGGAAGGGCCCTGAACTCCCCTTGTTGTACTAGTCTCTAATCTTTCTATTCTTCTGGTTTCAGTGGATTAGTGCCTGAGGAGCAGTATTGCTTGTAGTGTCAGGTAAAGGACCTTCTCAGAGTTTTTTCTTCTTTCTCTTGTGGAAATGGGCCCAGCATGGGACTCATTGATATGCAGAGCCTGTAATCCCATAGGTAGGGGTTGGGCTCACCTGTCTGTGAGGAGACCTGCCTGGCTGCAGCACATCTCAGGAGTTCACCTCTAGGCCCCAGCTTGCTGCTCTCTTGCCCAAACTCTCCACTCTGTACAGTTCCTACAGAGCTGAATTGGGTCCCACAGTTTCTTCAGTGTGACTCTACCCCCTGAGTTCTTTGTTGAGAGAGCCCTGTGCATGCATGCACATGCTCATGAGGACCCAGTACCAAGTCTCAAGTCTCGCTTCAGCTCTCTTTTAAAACTTTCTGTGTGGCCCCCATGCTACAACACCAACTCCTGGGGGTGCCTGTTCTCCACATGCTTCTCCTCCTCCAAAATACCAAGGTCTTTTTCAGTCAGAGCTGGCCACAGCTTGTCAGAGCCTCTGACAGTTTTAGGTAAAGTTTCTCTCCGGATTTCTCCCAGATGGTGCTGGGAAGAGTCCTGCAGCAACACCATAACAAGGGGGCAGTGACAGGGTGCTCTACCTGCTCCCTCCATTGATTCTAGGCCTCAGGCAGACCTGCTCCTGCTGGGCTATTTCTGCAGCCAGCACCTCCTTGTTGTCACTCTCTGTCCCTGGAGCTTGCAGCTCCTGAGCCATCCACAGCAGCCCCAAATATGCACAGCCAGAGTGCTGGTTTGGGCAGTGGCAACGGCAGCTGTTCCAACGGGAGAGCCAGGGCTGCCTGCTCCCGAGTGCCTTGCAGGTGGGCAGGCACTTGCTCACTCATACACACTCCCCACACTCTCATCCATGTACACACCCACTCACATGTGCTCTCACTCACTCTCTGCTAGATTTTCTAGTTCATTGCTCCATGGTTTAGCTTCGAGACCAGTCTGGGTCTGGGAGCAAGTAGACGGAGCCTCCAGCTACTGTGCAGCCACTGTGGATCTCTCTGCTGGTCAAAGATATTTTAAAATCAACTGCAGCATAAAGAAAAAAACTTAGTCTAGATGGCACCTAAGGTCCTTTTCAACTTGAGAATTTTATTCTATGTAAAAAAATTATTCTAAAATTTAGTGTAGCAATGATTTCAGAATACATGGTTCAAACACATGTTTTGAACTATATCGCTGATTTTAAAAGATTATTGTGAAGATTGATTTTTCTTGAGGACATGAAATGCAGATAGTGTCATTTGAATAAGAGTAAATTTAGAAAATGTTGCAGAATCCAGTGAAAATCTTCATTTCACTTACTGTGACATTGAACAACAGCAATTTCAGGCCTTTCCTGGTATTTGCCTTCACAAATGCTACTTTGCCACCTAGTGGTTCATCCTGAAATTTTCTTTAGAAAAAAATTCTTTAGTCTTTTTTAGTAATATATGAGGTATTTCATGCAAATATAAAGGGTAAAACTGGGGTAGCAGCATTTGTTTCTGATGAAATATACTTTAAAACAAAGACTACAGTAAGAGACAAAGAGACACTACATAATGATGAAGACAACAATCCAATATACCTTAGTAAACATTTACTCACCCAACATAGGAGCACCCAAATATATGAAGCAAATCTTGATGAATATAAAGGGAAAGATTGAAAGAACTACAGTCATAGTCAGGGATTTTAACACCCTATTGACTTCAATGGATAAATCTTCCAGACAGAGAATCAACCAGGAGATAGTGACCTTAAATTACACACTAGATCAAATGGATTTAATTGATATCTTCAGAGCATTTCACTCCAAAGCAGCAAAATATGAGGGTTGTCCAGAAAATATCTGGCCATGCATTATTAAAAAATAGACAGTTACTGAAGAAGATACAAGATATAATAATGGTTGTACACAGGAAAAGGACATCTCAGTCCCCTTCAAAGTAGGCACCTTGGGACCTCACCCAGTTCTTCCAATTGCCGTCAGCTGCCCTGTCATATTTTCCTGAGTCTCACCAATGGTTTGATATCTCTTCATTTTCAAAGGTAATTTTAGTATTGGGAAAAGCCAGAAGTCACAGGATGCCAAATTTGGGCTGTAAGAGGGCTGATTCACTGGGGTGATTTGATGTTTTGCCAAAAACTCTGCACAAGATGTGATGCATGAGTGGGTACGTTGTTGTTTTGAAGATTCCAATCACCAGATGCCCATAGCTGTGGCCTTCTGAATTGTCTGAATAGTCTCCGTGGAGAAATGTTCAAGCTTAACACAAAATTTGATGCAGAAATGTTGCTATACTCACTCAGTCATTTTGAATGCAATGGCCACAGGGTACACAAACTCACTCAACAGCATGTACTGCCCATATTTACTAGTACAGTGAACTCATAGTTCACTCACACAAATTCTACTCTGCTCTCCTTGGCTGCCAGATTACATCGATTATCACATAAACCATTTTCTTTACATATACAATGGCTTTCCAAGTACAAATGGCCATTTTCTAGGATAAAGCACATGTTAGGACAGAAAACAAGGCTCAATACATTTAAGAATATTGAAATTACATCAAGCATCTATTCTGATCTCATGCTATGAAACTAGAAATCAATCACAAGAAGAACACAGAAAAACACACAAAGACATGGACGCTAAGTAACATTATTAAACAATAAATGCATCAAGAATGAAATCAAGGAGGAAATCAAAAGATACCTTGAAGAAGAACAAAGTAGGAGGGATAACAATACCTGATAACAAACTGTGTTACAAGGCCACAGTAATCAGAACAGTCTGGCACTGGTATAACAATAGATGCATAGATCAATGGAACAGAATAGAAAGACCAGAAATAAATCCATGTCTTTCTGGTAAATTAATATTTGATAAGGAGGGCAGAAGCATAAAATGGAGTAAAAATAGCCTCTTCAGCAAATGGTGTTGGGAGATCTAGACAGCTTCATGCAGAAAGATGAAACTCATCCACCAACTTATGCCATGTACAAAAATAAATTCATGATGGATAAAAGACTTAAACATAAGTTGTGACCCCATAGTAGTCCTAGGGAACATAGGAGGAACATCTCAGATATTCCATGCAGTGATATTTTTACTGATATGTCCCTTAGAGCAAGGGACATAAAGAATAAACAAATGGAACTTCATAATAAAAAGCTTTTGTACAGCTAAAGAAAACAACAGCAAATGAAAAGGGAACCAACCATACGGGAAAATATATTTTCAGATGATACCTTGGAAGGGGTTTGATCTCCAAAATATATAAAGAACTTACATGACTCCACTTCAGGAAGACAAAACACCCAAACTGTACAAGAACAATAATTAAAATAAAATTAAAAAAAGAAAAAGAAAAAGAAAAGGGGGATCAAAACTATGAACAATAAAATGGCAAAAATTAAAAAAAAAATGGGCAAAAGACCTAAACAGATACTTCTCCAAGGAGGATACATAGAGGGCCCAGAGACATATGAAAGGATACTCAGCATCACTAGCCATCAGAGAGATGCAAATTAAAACCACAATGAGATACCACTTCACACCAGTCAGGATGGCCATTATAAACAAATCAATAAACAAGTGCTGGCAAAGATGTGGAGAAAAGGGAACCCTAGTGCACTGTTGGTTGGAATGCAGACTGGTGCAGCCACTGTGGAAAACAATATTGAATTTCCTCAGAGAACTAAATATGGAACTGCCTTCTGAGCCAGCAATTCCACTGCTGGGATGAGAAGAACACTGAGATACCAATCCAAAAAAGCCTCTGCACCCCAATGTTCATAGCAGCACAATTTACAATAGCCAAGTGCTTGGCAGCAACCTAAGTGCCCATTAGTAAATGAGTGGATCAAAAAACTATGGTACATTTACACAATGGAATACTATGTAGCAGAAAGAAAGAAGGAGCTCCTACCCTTTGTGATAGATGGGTGGATCTGGAGATCATTATGCTAAGTGAAATAAGCCAGGCAGTGACAGACAAATACCATATGATGTCACCTATAAGTGGAACCTAATCAACAAAACAAAGGAGCAAGCACAGTATAACCAGAGACATTGAAATTAAGAACAAACTGACAGTAACCAGAGCGGAGGTGGGAGGGGACGATTGAAGGTAAAAGGGGAAGGGTTGTCAGGAACATGTGTAAAGGACACAGGGACAGAGCCAAAGCGGGGTCGGATCTAGGGTGGGAGCTGGGGATGGCTGGGGGGAGGTGGGAAATTGGAGACAACTGTATTTGAACAACAATTAAAAAAAAAAGAAAAAAGATACCTTGAAACAAATGAAAATGAGGACCAAACAATCCAAAATCTGTAGAACATAGGAAAGCAGTCTTAAGAGGGAAATTCATACCATTAAAGACCTATCTAAAATATAAAAAGAAATAGTTCAAATAACTTTACACCTAAAGGAACTTGAAAAAAATCAACAAAGTCCAAAGTGAGTAGAAGGAAGGAAATAACAAAGATCAGAGTAGAAATAAGTGAAATAGAGTCTATAAAAATGATACAAAAGATGAATGACTCCATGAGCTGGTTCTTTGAAAAGACAAACAAGATTGACAATCCTAAACCTGACTCATTTAAAAAAAAATAAAAAAAAAAGGAGAGGATCCAAATAAATAAAACCAGAAAGGAAAAGGGAGAAATAAAAACTGACATCAAAAAAATACAAAGGATTGTAAGAAAATATTATGAACAACTATATGCCAACAAACTGGACAAGCTGGACAAAATGGATAGATTCTGAGAAACATACAGTCTTCCAAACATGGATCAGTAAGAATCAGAGAATCTGAATAGACAGATTATGTCAAGTGAAATTGAAGCAGTAATCAAAACAACTCACAACAAACAAAAGCCCTGGACCAGATAACTTTAGGAATGAATCTTACCAAACATTTTGAGAAGAACTAATACCTGTACTTCTCAGACTATTTCATAAAATTCAAGAGTAGGGGGGACTCGCAAACTCATTTCATAAGGCAGCATTACCCTAATTAAAAAAAACAAATAAAGACACGGCAAAGAAAGAAGATTATAGTCCGATATCCCTGATAAATAGAGATGCTAAAATCCTCAACAAAATATTGGGAAACTGGATATAGCAATGCATCAAAAAGGTCATACACCTTGATCAAGTGGGACTTATTCTGGGAACACAATGCAGGTGCAACACTCACAAATCAATAATTGCGATTCACCACATAAACAAAATAACATAAAAAACCCATGATCATATCAAGAGATGCAGAAAAAGCATTTGATACAATCTACCATCAGTTTAAGATAAAAACTTTCAGCAAAGTTGGATTAAAGGGAACATACCTAAGTATAATAAAGGCCCTATATGACAAACCTACTACCAGCATCATATTCAATAGGCAAATGATAGGGGACTTAAGAGTTGGAAAATTTTAATTAAAGGTAAAAAGTTATAAGCCTAGTAAATAATGTATATGTTAAAGCTTTTGTTTCAGAAACTACAGATAAGGCCCATCCTGGCTTCTGGGAAAACAGCCAACCTCTGGGGCACTGGTAAAGATTACTGCCTGGGGATAAGTGAAGGCATCTGGGCCTTTGTGTTCCAGATAGAGACAGATGACCACCTGCCCCTGGGAACAGCTAACTGCCCAGGACAGGAATGTTGCAGCTTCTTTCACCTAATCCTCCCTGAATCTCAAACCCCTCACCACACCTTGTTTATTCCCTGTTATAAAAACGTTGGCCTGGAAAGAAAAGACAAGATGGTCTTTTAGGGTATGAACCCACCATCTTCTCAGATTGCCAGCCATCTGAATAAATTGCCCATAAAGATTCGATCGCTGTCATTGCTTATTGGGTTTGGTAGTGACAGGCAGCCCCAATACCGGTGTCTTTTCTGGTGTCGCAAAGACTACAAGCATTCCACCTCAAGATTGAGAAAAAGACAGGGGAATCTGCTTCCATCTCTCTTATTCAACATAGCCACAGTAATCAGACAAAAGAAGAAATAAAAGGCATCCAAATTGGAAAGAAGGAGGAAAAATTGTCATTATTTGCAGATGACATGGTACTATAGATGGAGGACTCCAAAGAATCCACTGAGAAACTACTAGAATGATAAATGAATTCAGCAAAGTAGGAGGATACAAAATTAATATTCAGAAATCAGGTGCATATTTATATTTCAAAAATGAACTAATGGAAATTAAGAAAAGAATTCTATTCATAATTGCTTCAAAAAGAATAAAATACCTAGGAATAAACCTAACCAAGGATGTAAAGACTTGTACTTGGAAAATTATGATACCGAAGAATGAAATAGAAGAAGATACAAATAAGTGTAAGTACATATTGTGTTCATTGGTAGGAAGAATTAAAATCATTAAAATGTTAATACTACCCAAAGCAATCTATAGATTCAATGCAATTCCTGTGAAGATTCCAATGATGTATTTCACAGAATTAGAACAAATATTTCAAAAATTTATATAAAACCACAAAAGGCCCCACATTGCAACAGCAATCCAGAGACAGAAGAACAAACTTGGAGGAATCATGCTGCCTAAGATCAAACTGTACTATAAGTCCATATTAATCAAAACAGCATGATACTGGCATGAAAGTAGGCACATAGATTAATGGAACAGGTGGAGAGCCCCAAAATAAACCCATACCTTTATAATCAATTAATACTCAACAGAAGAAGCAAGCACATACAGTGAGCTAAAGTAGTTTATTCAATAAATGGTGTTGGGAAAATTGAACAGATACGTGCAGAAAAATTAAATTAGACCACCTTCTTAGACTACATACAAGAATAAATTCAAAATAGATCAAAGACTTAAATGTTGGACCTGAAACCATAAAAATCATAGGACAAACATAGGCAGCAAAATCTCAGATATTGCTTGTAGCAATATTTTATTGGGTGTATCTCTCCAGGCAAAGGCAACAAAAGAAAAAATAAATAAATAGGACTACTCAAAGTAAAATGTTTCTGCACAGAAAAGTAAAACATCAACAAAATAGAAAGACAACCACAGAATGGGAGAACATTTCTGCTGATACATCTGTTAAAGGGATAATATCCAAAATTTATAAAGAATTTACAAAATTCAGCAACAAAAAAATAAACAACCTAATTAAAAAATTGGCAAAGGACATGAATAGACACTTCTCCAAAGAGGACATACAGATAGCTACTAGCCATATGAAAAGATGCTGAACACCACTAATCATCAGAGAAATGCAAATGAAAATCACAATGAGATACTATCTCACACCTGTCAGAATAGCTATCATCAACAAATCAACAAACCAGTGCTGGCAGGATGTGGAGAAAGGGGAACTCCTTTGCACTGTTGGTGGGAATGCAGACTGGTGCAGCCACTATAGAAAGTAGTATGGAGATATCTCAAAAAATTAAAAATGGATCTGCATTTTGACCCAGTGATTCCACTTCTGGGAATATAACCAAAGAAACCCAAAACACTAATTTAAAAGAACGTAAGTTCTCCTATGTTCATTGCAGCATTATTTACAATCACCAAGGTATGGAAGCAGTCTAAGCGTCCATCAGTAGGTGAGTGGATAAAACAGCTATGGGACATTTACATAATGGCAAACTACTTGGCTGTAAAACAGGATAAAATTTTACCTTTTGCAACAGTATGAATGAGCCCAGAAAGCATTATGCTAAGTGAAATAAGCCAGAGAAAAACGAATACCATATGATTCGTCTCATATGTGGAATTTAATGAACAGACTGAACTAACAAGGGTAATGGGGACAGATTCCTAGGTGGAGAGCAGGATAACAGCTGCAGGGCAGAGGGGAGGTTAGGGGGTGGAGGGATTGAGTAAAATAGATAAAGGACTCATGGACATGGACCACAGTTTGGTGGTTGCTGTGGGGGAGGGAGGCATAAGGGGACTAAATGGTAATGGAAAAAAATAAAATAAATAGAAACAAACAGAAAATGAAATATGCACCATTCACAAGAAATGTACAAAACTAATATTTACAGTTAAATGATTCTGGAAATCATTTGGTTTATATTTGTATATTCTATCTTGGTAAGCATATAATATATTGAATAGTGGTTTCATTAAGCTACATCAAACTGGTACAAATTAAAATCATTAGTTCAAATATTCCTTTGGAAAAATGCCTCTGGATAGCTATCCTTATTTGAAGTATTAAATAGTCAAAATTTTATATTATTAAGTAATAACTTTCAGAGAGTGGTAAAATCCAAGCTTCCAGAGATATAAAAAGTGAAGATGTGTTAATTTTATTCCACATGTTGATGTTAAAAAAAATCTGAGCCAAAAATATGACAATTGACAGAAAGTGAATTCTCAATGGACTGAAGAAATGCTCCAGACAATGACAGTTTTGCACCTTATTTTATAATCCAAGGGGAGGCATAAGGGACTACATGAAATCCATTGGCGATAGATTAGGGAATCAGAATAAAACAGAGTGGGGAACTCTCTGAGACGGGATAAAAAGAAAAATGGATTGAAACACACTTTTACGTTGGTTGGTATAGAATAGTTAACAGCTAATGTCTACAGCACACAGAGGTGGTATGCAGGAAGACAGATAACAATGAGGGGCTCTGTGGTCTCCTTTCTGGTGGGAGACTGTACCCTGAGGGGTCTGGGGAAAAAAGAGGATTACTTGACATTCCAGAGGAATGCTATCATAGATGCAAAAAAAGATAATTGATTCTGTTAAAGTAAAGATTGACTTTCCATCAAGGAAGGCAGGGAGTTGGGGCATGACTGTGTGCCATGACTTGCTTTCAGTTAGGAAGTTTTAATTTCAGACTGCCACATGTGGTTACTTTGGTGTTGAGTTTGTAAGGTTCACCATGCAGGCCTCCCCTGAGCTTTTCAGGTTTAGTATGTGGCCCCTTTTCATGCGCAAACCTGATGATGAAACTGTTGAGATCTAACAATCAGTTAAAAGGAGAGGTAGAAAAACAGACACACTTACAATCATTTCATTTATAATGAAATGATTCCATGCAAATGGAAGCAAAAAATAGTTTTTTTCTATAGTGGAGGAGGGAAGTCAATAGAATCTATTCCAGACAGGATTTGCATGGCTATAGAAAATAATTATTTGCATGGCTAATGATACATTGGCAGTTATACAGACATGAGCAAAGTAGAAAGTACAGGTAAGGTATAGAAGGTCACCAGAGTGGAAAGCCCCAGGTGCCACCAGTGGAAAGCTGTAGGGTGGGACCTGACCCCCAGAGTGACCTTCCCTCCCCTAGCATAGTGCTGGCCATGCAGTTTACAGCCCTGACCTTTCATATCACTGGTCATGTGGTTCAGACCCTTCCCTGACACCCTGATAGTCCTGGGGTAGACTCCCTTAGAGGAGGAACAAGGGGGCTGGAGAAAAGCCTCTTAGACTTCCATACAAGTCCTTGCACAATCCACAACCACTCCCTTAAGCATTAGTTCCCCAAGACAATGAGGCTCTGACCCACACCAAATAATCTTAGGAACAAAGCCATGGGTCTATTGACTACAGAGATGGAGTTTTGGTTAAATTAGAGATAACATCTAAGCTTCACTTGTGTTTCAGCTCCCAGAAGAGTAGCAACCAGGTGGGATGATGGCATGGCTGACACCAGGACCAGCTGTGATGACTAATGATTGATCCCTTGCTGTGGCACTGACCAATCAGTGGAGACCAGGACCCTGAGAAGACACACCTAGAAAGCTGATGAATATTCTGTTGAGATCCTCCCCTGAGACCTCCAGATAAAAGCCCTTAAGATGAAGGACCCAGTGTGCTCTTGCTCTCTCTCCTTCTCTCTCCCCTTCTCTTTCCCTCCCCTCCCTCCCTCTCTTCCCTTTTCCCTTTCTCTCTCTCTCTCTCCCTCTCTCTATTTCCCTCTCCCCTCTCTCCTCTCCTCCCACTCTCCCCTTCCCCCTCCCTCTCTCCCTCCATCTCTCTCCCTCCCTCTCTCCCTCTCTCTCTCTTTCTTTCTCACACCTGCACCTTGCCCCTTCTTCTTACCCTAGGCTCATTCTCTTTGCCTTTCTTTCTCCGAAGCTCCAAGGGTCCTTTTTCACCTTTGTAACTTGTTTCCTGAGTCCATGCAGCCCAGCTGGCTCCCTTCTTCTACAGCTCACTTTTACCTCAGTGACTTTTGAAATAAACTTTCACTTGTATTGTAATTTTGTCTCTGGGTTCTTTCTTAGCCAGAACTCAAGGACAGAGGTCTAACATCTGGTACTGTTTTCACTGTTAACACTATCAGCTATCTATAATTTACAGAGTTGTAAAACAGCTTCCATAGAATCAAATCAAATAATAGTCAGACTACAGACATGCATATTTTCCATTGGAAAATAATTTTTCCTTACACATTATTCAAGTTTGTCTCTGCTTTGCAGATTTCCCCATATCAGGGACTATTGCAATCTATATTATTTCTTCATATAGTTTCATGACTTGAAATGATACTCAGCCACTGGGCACATATAATAAGTAATGCCCACTTCCTATTTCTGTTGCTTGGTCAGCATGAAGTCTATGACCAGCTGTTTCCTCCCTCAAAGCCTGGAGAGTTTTAATGAGCACTCTGGTGTTTCTGACTTAGGCTGGGAATCTCTAGTCTGAAGCAGCAACTTTCACCCTGGTTGCACAGTAAAGCTGCCTACAGAACTTAAAACAGAAATGTTAAGAGCGGGATTAAAACTTTTAAAGCTTCCAGAGCTAATTCTAATACACAGGGTTGAGAGCTATGGACTCTGGAAGAGGGCTCTGTGATGCTGGTGGGACATGAGCATCATCTGGAGAAATTGTAACAACTGCTGCTGTCCACCTGCCTTGGTGGTGTTTCTTGTCCAAATTTCTTCTGGATTTTTACTTCTCAAAATTAAACTGAAGAGGAAAGATGAATGAGTTTACAAGGAAAACTTTATAATGTACTTAATGTATCTAAAAGGGGCAAAGGTACAAGGAATATACAGCACTTTCCTTTGCCTATTGATCAACTAATAGATATAAATATTCACAATATTTTATTGCTCTTTTAGGGTGGGAAATTAAAAAAGAATTTGTAAGTCAAGTGATAGAAGAAGCAGACAGGAAAGGCTTAGACTGAGGAAGATCATCTGAGAGAGCTAAATCTGTATTCAGAGCCACAGGGTACAGTTCTGCAGAACTGATAACACTGAATTGGAAACAGTTGAATTGGGGAGAGATCTCCAGTGAAAGACAGTGTGAGGACAAAGGGAATGGTGCAGATGGTAACATTTACAATTACAAAGCAGTAGTTAAAAGACAAAGACCACAAGTGTGCTTTGAAAACACTTTGTTTCTTAATTATCATAAACCACAACATGGTAGGTGTAGAAAACATTTACAGTCACACCTCTGGACTTGTCAGCTTCAGAACTCATCAAACCCTGTACTCATTGCATTTTGACGAGAAAAAAATGTTTCAGCCCTTGGCACTTGCTCAGGACTTGTTGCACTTTAATGAGTCATGACGGCACCTGGTACTCATCAGTTTCAGCACTCATCACAAGTTCCAGAGCAAATTAACAACATGTACTGATGTACCACTGTGTGTGTGTGTATTTTTTTTTATTTTTTACAGGTTTATGTAGGACTGTCATGAGAGAAATAAGACCTTTGGGGTTCTACCTCTGGCTACATTCATATCAATCAAGTTCAAGAGATTCGTGGAAAAGAACCCGGAAGCCAATTTATTAATCTAAATTAAAAAAAAAAGATTTTGTTTATTTTTAGACAGAGGGGAAGGAAGGGAGAAAGAAGGAGAGAAACAATGTGTGGTTGCCTCTTGCATGCCCCCTACTGGGAACCTGGCCTGCAATCCAGGCATGTGCCCTAGATTGGGAATTGAACCTGTGACCCTTTGATTCACAGGCTGGCACTCAACCAGAGTCACACCAGCCACAGCTAATCTAAAATTCTTAAAATGGGTTCCAGCCAAGATGGAGGTGTAGGTACAGCTCCTTCTTTTCCTTGCACAACCAAAAGGAGGATAACGACTGATCTGAAATCAATAAATAACCAAAATCACCAGAAAATCAAGCTGCATGGAACTCTGACAACCAAGAAATTAAAGAAAAAATCAACCAGAACAACCAACGGTAAGGCAGCAGACCGGTCCAGCTGACTTATGTAGCCTTCATGGCGACCTGAGGACATTGCGGGTGGGGCTGGCTGCCCAGCTCGTCGGAGGGGCTGACTTAAGGGGACTCAGACGTGGCTGTGGGTTACAGCTGGGGTTGCCATGGTAGGAGAAGCTCCCAATCTCACAGGAAAGTCCAAATCCGTTGAAAAATGCGCTAGAGACAAGCAGCAAGACACACTGTTCCCTCTCTGGCCCCTCCCCCATAGGCAGCGCCACTGCACAACAAAGAGTATTGGACTGACTGGGTGATATCAAAGACCCTGCCCCATTACAAACTATCAGCTTTGCCCAGACAAAGAAATATGGTCCAAATAAAAGAACAGAATAAAGCCTCAGAAAGAGAGCTAAGCAAGGAGGAGATCACCAACCTATCTGATGGAGAGTTTGAAGCCCTGGTAATCAAAATGCTCACAGATCTGATTGAGCTTGGTTGAAAAATGAAAAAAAAAATGAAGGATACCCAAAGCGAAATAAAGCAAAATATCCAGGGAACCAACAGTGACGGGAAGGAAACCAAGACCCAAAGCAATGATTTGGAACAAAATGAAAAAATAAACATCCATCCAGCTCAAAATGAAGAAACAAGGATTCAAAAAAGTGAAGAGACTCTTACAAACCTCTGGGACAACCTGAAATGTTCCAATATCCAAATTATAGGGGTGCCAGAAGGAGAAGAACAACAGCAAGAAATTGAAAACTTGTTTGAACAAATAATGAAGGAAAACTTCCCCAATCTGGTGAAGGAAATAGACTGCCAGGAAGTCCAGGAAGCCCAGAGAGTCCCAAGGAAGTTGGACCCACAGAGGAACACACCAAGGCACATAATCATTAAGATTAAAGACAAGGAGAGAATCTTAAAAGCTGCAAGAGAAAAGAAAAGAGTTACCTACAGAGGAGTGCCCATTAGACCATCAGCTGATTTCTTAAAAGAAACTTTGCAGGCAAGAAGGGGCTGGAAAGAAGTATTTGAAGCCATGAAAGGCAAGGACCTACATCCATGATTACTCTATCCAGCAAAGCTTTCATTTAGAATGGAAGGGCAGATAAAGTGCTTCCCAGATTAGGTCAAGTTAAAGGAGTTCATCATCACCAAGCCCTTATTATATGAAATGTTAAAGGGACTTATCTAAGAAAAACAAGATAAAAATACGAACAGTAAAATGACAACAAACTCACAACCATCAACAAATGAACCTAAAAGACAAGAAAAACAATGAAAACAAAAACTAGCAAACAACCAGAACAGGAACAGAATCAGAGAAATGGACATCACACAGAGGGATTTCAGTGGGGAGGGGGAAGGAAGGAATAGGGGGAAAGGTACAGGGAAGAAGAAGCATGGTTACTAGGCAAAGGTAGATGGGGAGAGATAAAAATTGGTATAGGAAGCAGAGAACTCAAAGAACTTATATGTACAACCCATGGACGTGGACTAAGGGGGGCTGCTGGAGAGTTGGGGGGCAGGGCGATGGGGGATAGAGAGGGAAAAATTTGGAAAACTGTAATAGCATAATTAATAAAAGTATTTAAAAAATAAATAAAATAAAATTCTTAAAATGTTCTCAAAGAGGACCAGATTTGTTTACATGCAACATAATCAAAGTGATTTCTTAAAGATAAGCATGGTACATGAGGAATCAGATAATCATAAGAAGTTTCTGTAAGGAATATGAATTCTGATCTATTGAATATCTAAAACATCAAGCCATGGCTCACAATGATGGTGATTGTGCTAATGAGCATGAACTATCCATGTCCTTTCTTAATCATCATAATGTACTAGAGATTGTAAGGAACATAGCTAAACTACCTAACGACCTCAGAAGACTGTCTCACACAACAGGATGCACATTAAAATCATCAGTGTCCAGATTCCACCTTCAGAGATTTTGAGTTGCTTTGAAGTAGGCCTCAGATATCAGCATTCATTAAAATTTCTCCACAGATTCTAATGTATCGCATTAGAGTCCCTGCAAATTCCAACCCCAGAGTCCATAGTTCTCAGTCTTGGCTAAATATTAGACCAGTGATTCTTACGTGCCACATCACAAATACCTAGAGAGCTCATTAAAACACAAATTGCTGAATATGCATTTTTAAATAGGTTCCCTGGTGATAAGGATGCTGCTGGTCCAAGAACCACGCTTCGAGAGCTACTGATCTAAACGATGTGGCAACCGATTGTCTATGACATTTCCTTAAGTGTCCAGGCCTACTAAAGCTACTTCAAAAAACTGGCAAAATAACATAAAATTTACAAGATTCTCGTGATTCCTTAAAAAGAAAAAAATGTGTATGTATATTCCTTTTTAAGTGCACAAAGGGATTATGTTCGTTATAAATTTTTGATGATGCTTTTCTAATAAAAGTTAGAAATATTGACAATTAAAGACAGTAGAATACATTTTTTCAAGAATATTTTGTTCTATAGGAGGAGTAACCTGAAATGATAAATATGCAGCAAATGAACCATAATAAATGTATTTTAGTGCATATTATTATAGCCATACTTTTGGCTATAATGTAGGTCCTTGCCTTTCATGGCTTCAAATACTTCTTTCCAGTCCCTTCTTGCCTGCAAAGTTTCTTTTAAGAAATCAGCTGATGGTCTAATGGGCACTCCTCTGTAGGTAACTCTTTTCTTTTCTCTTGCAGCTTTTAAGATTCTCTCCTTGTCTTTAATCTTGGGTAACTTAATGATTATGTGCCTTGGTGTGTTCCTCTGTGGGTCCAACTTCCTTGGGACTCTCTGGGCTTCCTGGACTTCCTGGCAGTCTATTTCCTTCACCAGATTGGGGAAGTTTTCCTTCATTATTTGTTCAAACAAGTTTTCAATTTCTTGCTGTTGTTCTTCTCCTTCTGGCACCCCTATAATTTGGATATTGGAACATTTCAGGTTGTCCCAGAGGTTTGTAAGAGTCTCTTCACTTTTTTGAATCCTTGTTTCTTCATTTTGAGCTGGATGGATGTTTATTTTTTCATTTTGTTCCAAATCATTGCTTTGAGTCCTGGTTTCCTTCCCGTCACTGTTGGTTCCCTGAATATTTTGCTTTATTTCGCTTTGAGTATCCTTCATTTGTTTTTTCATTTTTCAACCAAGCTCAATCAGATCTGTGAGCATTTTGATTACCAGGGCTTCAAACTCTCCATCAGATAGGTTGGTGATCTCCTCCTTGCTTAGCTCTCTTTCTGAGGCTTTATTCTGTTCTTTTATTTGGGCCATATTTCTTTGTCTGGGCAAAGCTGATAGTTTGTAAAGGTGACTTAGTAAAGATGATAATTGATGTAAAAACTTGTCATACTAAGCAGATTATGATCAAAAAACATTATTAATATTTAAAATTGTTTTTCTAATGTAAAGTCATACTATTTCGTAAATGGCTCTTTAAAAGTTTTAGAGCTACTTGTTAAAAAAGTATGGCTTAGTTCTGATTTGATTAACAAGCTGTTTAGCCTTGAGCTTGTCATTCAATCTCTGTATAGGCTTTATTTCATTTGAAAAATGATCTAGGTAATTTATGCCATTTATATTTATTCTTAAAACCAAGTACGGTCAAGTATCAAAGAATATTTGTTTAAAATGTATAAGATGTAAAGCATAATGATATGATGCATTCTGGTGTCCACCATATTTTGCTGCCCCCCATCTTATGAAAACATTTTACCATATTCTTGAAAATCTTCATGTGTCTGTATATAATCCCATATCCTTCTACTTCTGCTCAGAGAAAGTATTACCATGAATTTAGTAATTATTATTTCCTTGCTTGTCTTCATAGTTTTGCCACATGTGCTTATATGATCAAGTCTACATTTATTTTAGCATGCTTTGAACATTATATAGACACATTGGTACCATACGTTTTTCCCTTGGTGACAGGCAATTTCCTGTAACCTTGGTGGAGCAGGTTTATATAAAGTTTATTGATCAACCTGAGTACACTTACATTTCCTCCCTTGGACAGTATTCTGTTTCATTTCTTAGGTCAGTGCAAACTAGAGCTCAATTTACCTTTCCTTGCCTGATTTTACCAGAGTGAAAATGGTCGATTGCTTACTATCTCTGATTTGCTACTTTAACTTAGATTTTGCTCTTGATTATTCCTTATGTTCTTGTTAGTTCTTCAATGCACCTGAAAATGTTTTCAGCCTTATATCCATATTTTCAGTTGTAGTTTCAGCCAAAGACAATCAGGCAATTGAGACAAAGTTAAATAAGTCATGGTTCCTGATTTCTAGAAAGTTGAATCCAGACTATGAGAAGATAGTTATATAAACAGACACTCAAAGTATTTAATTAGTCATTCAAAAGTACATACTGAACTTCCATCTTTAGAGACAGACTAGACTTGAAACAAGCAGAAAGAAAGAAATAGTAAAAATTAGAACATAAACTAATGAGACAGAGAATAGAAAAATAATAGAGAAAAAAATAAACAAAACCAGAAGCTGATTCTTTGAAAAACATAACCAAACTAATAAAGCCTCAGCTAGACTGACCAAGAAAACAGTGGAGGCATCAAATTCCTAGAATTAAGAATGGAAGAGTAGTTCGGTAGTTCCTCAAAAACTTAAACTTGGAGTTTATATGATAGAGCAATTCTACTTCTAGATCACAGGTGGCAAACACAATGCCCCCAGGCCAAATCCGGCCCTCCACCTTATTATATCTGGTACCTTGTTTCTACCTGGCAGCAACGCCAAGCTCCTTGCCCCTAGTTAAAGAGTAGTTACATTTATACAGTCCTAAAATTACATTCAGCCCTTTGAAGGCAACCTTGAGGCTGATGTGGCCCCTGGTGAAAATGAGTTTGCCACCCCTGTTCTAGATATGTACTCAAAAGAAGTGAAAATGGGTATTCAAAAATATTCATATATGATATTCACACAGACAATATTCATAACAGTTGAAAAATGGATACAATCTAACTGATGAATGGAAGAACAAAGTGTGGCATATCCATACAATAGCATAATATTATTCAAGAATGAAAAGAAACGAAATACTGCTATATGCAACAGCATGAATGAACCTTGAAAGCATTATGCTAAGTAAAAGAAACTGGCCGCAAAAGACCACACATTTTAAAATTCCATTTATATAAAATGTCCAGATCTGTGGAAACTGGGAATGGATTAGTGACTATCTAGGACTGGACTGGGGAGCTGTGGGAAATGGTGGGATGATTGTCTCAGGGTACGCAGCTTCTTTTCGTGTGCTCAAATGTTTTAAAATGGACTGTGGTGATGTTGAACAATGCTGTGAATATAGTAAACAGTACACCTTAAATGGGTAAATTGTATGGTATGTAAAATATATGCTGCTAATGAATGATGACATCATCAAAGCTCATTTTCAAATGAGATACATTTGTAGACATTCAGCACCTGGCCTCAGCAGAGAAATCAACTTGATCCATAGCTATTACATAAAGTGACAAATTTTAAATGGTGATATGCAGTGCTGTGTGAGTCACAGTTGCTTTAGACCTTGTTTCAATACTCCATTGTGTTCTTACTAGTTGTTCTAATTCAGATAAACATACTTAATACCTTTGAAACTTAATTCCCTAATTGGTAAAATAAAAAATATAAATAAAATACAAGCCACATACGTAATAAAATTTTTTCTCATAGCAATGTTTAAAAAGTGAAAAAAGATAATTTTAATAATATTCTTTTCTTAGCATAATATATCCAAAATTTCATTTCAATATATGATTAACATAAATTATTAAAAAAATAAAAAATAATATTTTTGTGAACATTTCATAAGTGAAATCATAGAAAGTCCCTAGCATAGTGGCAGGGAGGTAGCTTAATAGTATGAATAGTTATTAATTTTCTTGCTTCATTTATCAACTTATTATAGACTCTGTTTATAATGACTATAGGAAAAAAATCTTGGATATATTTTTACACACATTCATCCACACACAAAATACAGCTTGTTGAGAATTTATGTCTCTTACATGATACATGATCACATAAAAAACAATAAGAGCATTTTGTAACAGAAAGGAAAAGAAAAGATGTATCTAAATATTGACTTTGCTCTCATTATCCCATCCTTGTGTAGATGTTTCTCTTTGAACTTTGCTCTCAGAGAGATGCAGGGAGCATTAAGGGCAGCTAGCTGCTTTTCCATCCTAGCAACCACACTCTAAACTCTCATCTGCGCTTTGATTTGAGCGTATTGCTGGGCAGCTGTGCTGTGCCTCTCTCCCTAGAAGCACGTCAGGTATTTGCCTGGCGTGTTAGGCAGCAGCGAAGCAGGGAAAACGGGGTGGCCTTAATGGCTGACTTAATGGTGTGGTAAGTGCTCATTTCTGCTAAACTGATCACAGGCTTTCATGGGTGTCTAGTTTTATTGGACTGCTGTCAACCAACATGCATAGAGTACCGAATTTTAAAGAAATGTGTGGTTTGAGTGGAGCAGAGTATGAAGAGAACAACTACAAAGGTGGTATGAGGTGATCATAGGCAAGAGGACTAGGATGAGTATTTTTTCTGCCTCCAAGTATTTTTTTTAAATGAGAGCATGTTAGGTACTTTGATTTGAAATGAGCTACTTTGGTCCCCTGAATTAAGATATCTAGAAATACTGGACATATCATTTTGTTTTGCTTCTCTACAGGGAAAACCCCACTAACTGCAAATAGTTACTTTCAGCTATTTAAACATATTTAATAGAAAAGGAGAGCCATTATATTTATTCAGCATCTATAAAATTCTTTTAAATACATGAAGTTCAAAACAAATTTTCAAATATAACAGTTTAATGTGAAATAAGGAGGTCATACTTTTATTAGCCAAGTATCTTCATTTTATTTTCAAGACTGTGAATAAATTAGTGAAATTGTAATTTTGAAATTTATTTATAATACTTAAGTAATGAAGAAAAAACACTAATAATATGAACTTTCTGAAGAATATTAACAATGACCTTACTGTTATTACCTTATTATGACAGAAAAAGGCTAATAGAAAAGGAAAATGACATGACAAAAAATTTGCCATATATTTGCTCATATCCTCACAATACACCCCAATAATTTTAAGTCACTGCTGTCCCCACAATTATCAAGTGAGAATTGTAAATAAAAACAAACACGATCATATCTGGATCTGCTATCCTTTTTTAACTTGAAAAACTTTAATGACATTAAAATCTTAGTACAGATTTTATATTAATTGTAACAGCAGTGGAACAACTGAAATTTTTATAACATTTCCATGTTATTAAGAAAGCAAAAACTCACACCAAAAATGGCGAAACTCACAAAGACAACCTAGACTTACAATGGCCATTGTGGTGGGGGTGGATATTCAAATTAAACAAGATTATTCATTTAAGAAGGGCAGTTGAAAGCAAGGATTCCCAAATTAACGAATGGAACAGGATAGCTATTTTAATTGGTATGCAAAAGCCTCAGTAAGTCTTTAAATTCCAAAATAGCTACACTGAAAGATTCACCTCAAAAAGCTAATAAAAAATTGAAGAACAAGAGGTACCTAAAAGAAAGGATTATAAAACTTGCTGTGAGTGACTCTTGGCAATATGCGGAGAATAGGGGTTAGTCCAAGGTGCCTGTGGCATGCCTCATACCTATGCCTTGCATAATTTAGGAAATCAAGGACTTCCAGCTCACAACGAGATGAAAGGATGCCAAATCTGCTAAGATCAAGGAAAAGAAGGATAATGTGAAGTTTTCAGTCTGATTCAGCAGATGCCTTTTATACCTTGGTCATCACAAAGAGAAGGCAGAGAAACTGAAGCAGTCCCTGCCCCCAGGTTTGGCAGTGAAGGAGCCATAATAAATTAGACAGGCTGATCTGAATTGTATTAAAATGCTAAAATTTTTTTTTAAAGGCTGTAAGAATGACATGGCTCTTACTACTTCCCTTTATCCTCCTTTACCTGAGTACTGTATTCACAATTCTCTGTCTGAATTGCCTTTCTACTCTGAAGAGAACACGAGACCATGAACAAAAGTCCACCTAGTTATTGGCCGTACAACTGCAATAGCTCCAAGTCCAGAAGCCTAAAATATCTGGGCTTCTCCCATTGCACTTTCCTATGGGGCCACTATCAAATGCCTGGCCTGGAAATTGATGTCTCATTGCAATCAACCAAGAACTTGGAAGAAATATTGTCATAGAAGGTTTTGTCAGATCCTCCCACACCAACACAAATGCCCTTATATCAACTTCTCCCACGGTTAATGGGACTCTGACTGATTCTCCGGTAAACTGCTACTAGTTATTATTCCCTTTAACAGCCAGGGAAAACTAAAATTAAAATTAATAGAAAACTTTGTCAAATTATAGTAAATATCAGGACTCTATGCTACATTTTATCCCACTTGCTTGGGAGCCTGCAGATAGGATCCTGGAAAAGTTGACAAAAGCCAGCGGCAATGGGTAGAAATTCCTACCGGAGTCAGCATTCCCAGATCTTGACAATGGCTGCTCAAGAAAGGCAGTTATAAAATTAATTTGGATTAAGACATAAAATGGAGGCTGCCCCAGTGGCCTGGCCTACCTCACAAATCTAAACCAAGTCAGCTTTGCACTTATGGGAAAGACCTGTCAAGGAAACCTAACATCGCAGTCCTTCACCTCAGCTTTAACTAGTTTACTTCACCTTAGAAAATGGGACCTGCCGGCCTTGTATGGAAATTCCTGATCTTCTGGCCAACCATGGCCTGTTTCCCAGGCACCCCTTCTAATGCTCTACAGGTTGCCCTCTTGCCCCAAATCCCTTGGGAATGGTGCTCCACTGCCTGTCAGGCACTGTACTCCCCCAAACTGTGGATGGTTTTCCACTGAATTAAGCACAAGAAAGTCATTACTAAATTTAGTTTTGTCAGTTGACAGAATGTAAAATTTCACATTGTCCCTTCCTTTCCAAATCCAAACTTTTGTGAAATTGGTTTTGGGGTGCCCACTGGTTAACGATCCTTTCTCTCCCAGGGACAGGTATTGCCTTCTTGTTTCTCTCTTTTGTGTCCTGAGAACTTGGCTTGGGTTGCTGCCCACCTGTGGTGTGTAGGTTTTTGTTCTTGTGCCTGCAGGCCTTTCAATGATCAGGTTAGGGGCCCCCAAATATGGCTGGACAGAAATGTTGGTTGCACTCCATTTGCAGACACGGTCCTACTGACCATTGCCAGCTCTCAGGAACTGTCTCAGTCTTTCTTCTGGCCATCTCTGGGGGTGGCTATGGATCTTGGGAGGACAGTATCTTTAACCCTCTTAGGAATGCCTCCTTTGTCCATGAGGTTATAATTGCTGCCAGGATTATTTATTTCTTTATTTATTATCTCTTCCTGCTGAAATCTGACAAGGTATTTGAAAGGACTTTTAAAAAAATATGTAGCTATATGGTTAGAAGCTGGCAAAATTGAAAGCTGATATTCAGAGCCTAATTTTTTTAAGGCTTTCTCCTTTAAGTTAAATGAAATTATGGACCCAGAGTGGGGAAAACATCCCAAAGACAAACAGCCCTATATCCAGAAAATAGGAATCTTTTAATTTCTATCTTAGTTGAAAGTTTACCTGATATAAAAAAGAAACTTGAAGATAATGTAGTTGGATGTATGGGAAGTGCCTTGGTACCATCGAGGGTACAATCCAGTTTGTGAAGAATTAGTAGCAGCTGCCTTTACCTTGTAGGACCAGAGGTATGGCTCTGGAAGCAATTCAGGGTCCACCTATCCTTTTTATCAACCCCCAAACCTTCCCTTTCCATCCCAAAGGCTTGTAAGTATTATGCACATTTTGACCTTAGGAAATGAAAGTCCTTCTTGTAGGAACTTTCTCTGTTCCTTTGAGATTAAAATGTTCTACCTGGTCCTTTCTAGAAACTGACAGCCATTTCTTTTCAATGCAAAATTCAGGGAAGTAATTTTTATCAGAAGGGGGAAAAAAGGAAAGGCTACTTGGACACTAGGAAAATGAAAAGTCTTAAAAATCGTGATAAATATTAGTAAACGTTTAAACCACCTGAGCAGGTAAACTTATTTCATCTGCCAGAAACACAGTTTGGATGAAATTGTACTTTTACTGTCACCCCTGTGTCATGACTACCGTTCTAGAATGAAAGCTGTAACGTCTCTGTTTGTGCCTGTCTGATGTCTATGTACATATGTTACGAATGTGTTACTTTTTTCTACCTCTCAATAGCATTTGAAAAGAGCTCTATTAAAGCTCACTTGATCTAGAACAATCTTCAGTAAATAAAACCTAGTTTGTTTGTTGGTTTCATTAAAACAGGCATGTCTTTAGAGTTATCAGAACAAAATGTAGCTTTTTATTCTAACTACTAAAAGTCAAATAAGCCCTTGCTATCTCTGTTACAGAACTTGTCAGCAAGAACTGAAGATGATTAGCTTTCTAAGGTCTCACAACATTTTCACAAACGATTTAAACATAATTGTTAAAAACCAAGTAAATCAAATAGATGTAAGATAAACATTTATAAGTGAATCATCAACATAATTATGCTTTATGGTATATCTACTTAAAAATAGTTTCCACAACCTTTTTGGTAACTTAAAATCTTAAAGTTTTACTGAGATAAGTTAAATGATGTATATTCATTGAATATCTAGATCATTTTCCAGGTAAGATAAAATATTGAAATATTAATTACTGAACAGAGGTTTATCCATTTTTGGTTTCTTTTCACAGAAGAACTAAAGACAGTTGGGTCTATTAGTAAAAGTGTTTTGTGCCACATTGAAAAATTTACTATGAGGAAGGATGGACTTTAATAATTATAAAATATATTTATAAATTTTTTAGACTACAATTTCTTCTTAATTTTCATTAGAAATTAAAAATTCTAAAGGTTATGAATTCTAATTAATATATGTAATTAGAATTACTAGAAATAAAGAGGGCAAAAGAAAACAATGGAATGAAAAGCAGATTAAAAAAAGATTAGAAAAGGCATGCGGGGCATGTTTGTTTGTTTTAATAAGGGGAATAATAAAGTAATTTTGTCCTAAAGTAAAATAACTGATTGAGACAGAAATAAGAAGATGGAAAAAACACAGGACAAATCTGAATAGATTCGAAAAATTGTAGAAGTTTTTGTAAACGGAATCTTGGGAAAGAAATTTTACGGGTGGTCTAGCTGGCTAAGATTGGAATGGATTTATTTAAGTTTAAAAAAAATAAGTTTTAATATCAAAAGTACATTGTTGCAAAATTATAGTTTGTTTTTCTCTTCATTAAAAAGCAAAGTTTTCTTATGTCTTTGGTCTAATAAGAAATTGTAAACAAAGGTTTTTCTTTACCTTTCAAGTAGTCTGCACAGATAGCAGAGACTTTATGTCTTACTAAAATAATTTATTGTTCTTCATGTTGTCTTTATCAGGTCTTTGATTACTTAAGGAAATCCAGACTTCTCAATAGTAAAAGCCAAGTTTAATTCACAACTATGTAATTCTGCATTTTCTTTTAAAATCTTCTGTCATCACTTTAGTTAAATATAAGTTCTATTTCATAATGATCTGTGATCCTACATAATCAAATGATCAAACCTTTTAACATTTGACCACTCCCCCAAATCCAATTTTAAATGGAGGTTCTTTTCTTCCCCTTCAAACTAACTTTGAAATTTCCTGAATACTCTTGGAAAATCCCCAAAGATTTACCCCTCACCTTATAAAAGAGAGATGTTAAATTACATAGAAAGCCTTGTCATAAAAAATGATGTTTAACCTTCTTAGGTTATATCTGTATGGGTATGATATTAATGTGAGTGCTCCTCAAATTGCATTTAAAGTTCCCAAATTAGGATATGTCTTCATATATTGTTATCATTCATAATTCTAGTTATTATCTCAAAATGTTGTATTACAGAAATAGCCAAATTTCTTTGTTGATTCCGTCATGATAATTTTCATTAGATATTTAACAATCGGAATTTTTAAGTGTTTTGTCATTTACAGAGAATTAATATTTTATTCTGATGCTTTTACAAAAGTGAGATTCACGTAAAGGACACTACCAAGTACTCTTGACCATCAACACCACTGCCAGATCACAAGGAGTCAAAGCTTGGACACATTTCAAAACTGTAGAAGCTTCCACATGACATCCGACCTGGAGATCTCAAAATCAAGTTAACTAGGAAGTTAAGTAGTTAACATTGAGATAGACTACTTCCTTCCAAGTCTTCAAATCAAGAGGATCAAGAACATTTTTTCCGTTTCACTTTACCTCTCTGACCATCCTTTTCCTAATTGTTACACCACAATGGTCTTTATGATTCTTTTGTCCATCTTTTGCCTTGCTCTGACCTGAAAAGATAATGCCATTGTCCACCTGTCTCAGGCCATTAAAAAGGAGGCTCATGCAACCTCCAACTGACTGTTGGATTTGCAGTGATGCTGGTTATTCTATAGTTCTTTCTGCCCACCACCAACTTCTCCCTGATGTATACCTCAGTTTCTCTGAAACAAGCTCTATGGATAAATACTCCCAGGGAAGTGAGACAGAGTTAAATGAAATACATATACAAATCACTGGAGAAAAGAAGTATTTCCCTCTTCAGGTTCATTTCTTGACTTATTTGATTCCAGCTGTTTTGTGTCATGGAGACTCAGGCTCAGGAGTGCTCTCTAAACCACAAGAACTGTTTCGTTGCTGATAATTATTATTATTGTCTCCCTAATGCACTGTGTTCTCTCAAAAGTTTTAAAGGCATGAGGGCAGCCATTGACCAGCCAACAGATGGTTCCTCTTTGACTCGAATGACAAAAGAGAAGCATCAGAATAGGGAAACAGTTGAAATACCTCCCTCGGCCCCAGACGGAGCTGCCCCTGCCCTGGGTGCCACGTAAGCACACTGGAACTTAGGCCACTTTTGCGTCACTCTCCAAACTCCTCTTGACCAGAATCACTGCGTATTTCGTCAATCAGTCCCCAAACAGCAAACTAACTCTGGGACATCTCATCCCAAACAAGGTTGGCTTTAAGCGGCCCCAGCCAATCAGGTATTTTCTACTTGTCTCCTCCTTGCTCTTTATACTTTGCACTGTAAAAACTTGTAGCCTTCTGCCCCATTCCTTGGTTCTGAGGAAGGAGACTGTCTGAGTCATGAAAAGCTGGAGTGTTTGGTGTCACCTAAATTGTCTCCTTTAATCATTTTTAAACAAAGGTAACATATTAACTCATATGGGAATAAAAATAACACACATATAACAAGAGTCATTGTATACCCATCTGAAACTTCTGTCTTGTGCTGATGAGTGCTCCCCTTACTAGTGTGAAGTCCAGGAGGATGTGGTCCTGTCAGCGATTCTTTAATTGGAGTAGCCATATAACACATCTCCTATTAGCGTACAGTCTGTCAGAATTTGTATTTGCTGGTCCAAAAAACCTTTTCCACAAGATTTTACTAAATAATTTCAGTTTACCTTTACCCTGTAATTCAATGGTTTTAGAATAGTTTTCCTGATACCATCATGTTTGATGAAATAGTTGATTATGATTTCGGATATATTCCAATATCTTCAGAGCAATTCATTTGTTATTTAGCATCATGAAGCTCCTTGCCACACAGGCATGATTTCTGTTCTAATGAAAATTAAAAGAGAATCCTTTGTGATCCCATGTAATTGCTTTATTGTTGAGTGTTGAGGAATGTTACTTCAGTGATTTGCAAGCATAAAAGTTTGCAAGCATAAAGTATACAAACATTAAATCATAATTTTTATTTGAACCCATTGATTAAATTTAAGGAAAAACATCCATGAGGCACCCAACATAATAACCATAAGCATGACACATGTTAACATTTAGGTGTAAGAATTATAAATAGAATATGCACTTAAATTTTATGGAGTAATATGTAAGTTATATACCACTTGAAATGTTTATAAACATCACAGGGCTATCTCTAGAAAATATTAAATCCTGGAGATTAATTTAATTGTGAGGTTAATCAGGTTTAAATCACCCTAGGAGCAGAACTAAAGGTGTTCTTTATAGCTCAGGTAACAATTTGAACTCTCTAAGTCTACATGCATTGTGTGTGTGTGTGTGTATGTGTTCGTCATTTGTGAGTTTGGGACATGTTTGGGTGACAAAAATCAAACGCAGTGGAACTTTCCTGCTGCCTATTAACAACAACATGTGAACATTCTCTTGCACCTCCATGTGGAGAGAGCACAGCACTGTCAAATCTCAAGAAATGGGGCATACACTATTGTCCTTATCAATTGTCCTTTTTGACAGTAATTCTTCTGGCAGTGTTGATACAATACAGCCATTAAAAAAGATGAGCCCAACTAACCACTCCTTTTTTTTTTCCAGTTCGATCTAACCTCTGTTGCCAGGTCAGGAAAATGGCAACCTTCTTTCTTTTCCTTCACAGTGAATAATTTAGGTTTTAAGAAATCTCAGTTGTTCTTTATAAGGTGAATTCTCAATATACCAATAACAAGTTGAAAAGATTACCATAACAATTTATTTGGCTTTATATGTCTTGTAAATAGCTTGGCTTAAAATCAAACCCATTTTGTAGTGCCACTAAAAATCTCTGGATAAAAATAAACAATGAAAGTCCTTGAAATATTTTAAAATTAAAAACAATCTATTCCGTATTCAGAGAAACTATGTTTTATTATTTTTATTATATCTAGTGAATCATCATTTAAATGTTCTGTAGTGTTTAGAACAAATTTCTTTGTTCAGTATTTCCATTCTTAAACATTTTATTCATATGAAAATAATACATGTTTCTTAATACAGCATGCTGCATTCCCAATGGAAGAATTCTTACCTTGTCTTCTATAAGCAAGCAGTGAAATTTTTAGAAATGCTATTTCTAGAAGATTACCAATAAGTCAGCTTTAGTGATTTTCAAATATGTAATGAAAATGCTTCAGTAGTATGCATTGAGTCTAAAGCTAATAATCCAAAAATTACTCAGTGCGGCCACTAGATGGCAGTATAATTCTTTGGACACAAATGAAATACCTGAATAATTTTGTTTCATAATTTCTTTCACTAAACCTCCCCAAATGCAAAATGTGAGGCAAAATGTTAATGTTATGGTATAAAGTATTTATGAGTTGTGTTCCACTTTGATATGCTATTTTCCTTTGTGAAATTAAACAATTATTCAGTAAATTCTAACTGTAGTTAACTAAATTCAATTAATTTTATTTTACTTATTCATTAAGTATAAAAACAGCAGGATGCATTTATTACTAAGTATGATATTCAACAATGATTTCAGAAAACAAGTGAGATCGTTAATTTGTTACTTAATATACACTCTATTTTCAGTGCTGTCATTCAATTACATCAATAAAAATACATAGTTCATTTCAAAATGTGTGTGTTGCTGCAAGTAAATCTTTAACTTACACACATATAGGAATTAAAGGTAGAGTTTTAGACTTTTAATCAAATGACAGATGGAGAGCACATTCTCCAAATCCCATAAAAATGGTAAAAGAAACAAACAAGAGAAGGATCCATCTATACGATTGTTAAAGAACATAAGATGTCATTGGTGTGATAGAAGTGTTGATGAATTGTTGGAAGTTACAGAGTAGATGGAATTCAAAAGAAAAATAAATTTAAAAATAGCTCTAAGATATAAAAATAGGTAATGAAGTGAAGGCACCATAAAAGTAAATGATCATCCTACCGAACTATCACAGAGAATTCAGTTTGGAAGCACAAACCGGAAGTGTGACAAATACAGGGATTCAGAGATGCTGGGACTGTGTAGGAGCATTGCCTGTGCAGTGAGAACAGCTGGCTGGGGCGTTTACTTACAGAAGAAGGCTGGCAAAAATTTTCTCTACATTAAATGAGTTATGCACCTTGAAAGAGACCCTGGCTGTGTTAAAAGTATTTGAGGCTCCTGCAAAATGTTTATGAAATACAATTATTTCTGTGATGTGAAGATCATGTCCTAGAGTAACTGGAAGAAGTGTGTTCCTATCAAAGAACATTGTAGTTTATCTTTTTGTGAGTGATAATAATAAAGGAATTTAAATGTCCTTAAAAGATAATGCAACTAAGCAAAAGAAGAATAATCTTCATCAGAAGTACTATATTTCAAATAGCTTTATTTCTTAAACTGCAGGATTAAATTTTGCCTTTTAAAAAATGTAAGACATTAATAGCTTAATTGTTCATTATTATATTTAATATAAAAAATTTTGCTTAACTTTTTTGTCAAAAAATTTAAGTGCTATCAGAAGATTACCACAATTTTAATACTAGTTAACAGTTTTGAAAGCTTACTATGTGTCAAGTACTATTCTTATATTCATTGACAATTAATTCTTATATAGCCAATGACACAGGTCGCATACCATCAGCGTAAGATCCTACAGTAAAAAGCAAATAAATTCTCGGTGAGTTATAATCCAGTGTCCTAATCACCAGAACTTGTAAGTATGTTGCATTATGTGGCAAACAGAAATTAGGCTGCAGATAAAGTTAAGGTTGCTAACCAGTGGACCTTATTATTTTTTTATAATTATTGTATTTTTTCCATTACCAGGTATCCATCTTATTCCCTCCACCCCTCCCCCACTCTGCAATCAGAGCACTGTGGTCCATATCCATGAGTCTTTTTTCTTTTTTGCTCAGTCCCTCCACCCTCTACCTACCCCGCCCCATAGCTGTCAGCCTGCTCTCTATGGGTCTGTCTTCACTTTCCTTGTTAGTTCCAGTTTGTTCATCATATTCCACATATAAGCAAAATCATATGATATTTGTATTTCTCTAACTCGCTTATTTCACTTAGCATAATGTTCTCCAGGTCCATCCATGCTGTTGCAAAGGGTAAAGTTTTCTTAATTTTTATGGCCAAGTAGTATTCCATTGTGTAAATATCCCACAGTTGTTTTATCCACTCATATACTGATGGACACTTGGGCTGCTTCCATAATTTGGCAATTGTAAATAACCCTGCAATGATCATAGGGGTGCGTGTGTTATTTTGAATTCATGTTCTGAGTCTCTTCAGATATATTCCCAGAAGTGGGATTGCTGGTTCAAAATGCAGATCCACTTTTAATTTTTGAGGTATCTTCTTACTGCTTTCCACAGATTTGACGGTGCAATTGTAAATGACATGCAATGAACATTGGGGAGCATATTGTCTTTTGAATTAGTGTTTTGGGTTATATTCTGGTATATACCCAAAATTTGAATCATTGGGTCATAAGGCAGTTCTATTTTTATTTTTTGAGGACCACCGTACTGTTTTCCATAGTGGTTGCACCAATCTGCATTCCCACCAACAATGCAAAAGGGCTCTCTTTTCTCCACATCTTCACCAGCACTTGTTGTTTGTTGATTTACTGATGATAGCCATTCTGACCAGTGTGAAGTGGTATCTCACACTAGGATAAATATTTCAAAAATTTATATGAACCACAAAAGGCCCCGCATAGCAAATAGTGATCTTGAGAAAGAAGAACAAAGTTGGAGGAATCACACCATCTAATATCAAACTATACTTTACAGCCATAGTAATCAAAAGTCATGGCATAAAAACAGACACATAGAAGGAACAGAATAGAGAGTCCAGAAATAAACCCACACCATATAGTCAGTTAATATTTGACAGAGGAAGCAAGCCCATACAATGAGCTAAAGATAGTTTACTCAATAAATAGTGTTGGGAAAATTGGACAAATACATGCTGAAAAATGAAACTAGATCACCTTTTACAACACACAAAGAATAAATTCAAAATGAATTAAAGACTTAAATATTAGACCCCAAACCCTAAAAATCTTAGAAGAAAACATGGGTATTAGTATGTCAGACATTGCTCATAGCAATTTTTTGTCTGATATATTTCCCTAAGCAAGGAAAACAAAAGAAAAAATAAACAAACGAAACTGCATAAAACTGAAAAGTTTCCACACAGCAAAGGAGACTAGGAACAAAATAAAAGGACAATCCATGGAATGAGAGAACATATTCGCCAACACAGCTGATAAGGGGTTAGTGTCCAAAATTTATAAAGAACTTACAAAGCTCAACACCAAAACAACCCCATAAAACAGTCCAATTAAAAATTGGGTAAAGGACATGAATAGACACTTCTCCAAAGAGGACATGCAGGTGGCCAATAGACATACGAAAAGATGCTCAATGTCATTAACCAGCTGACTTTAAATTTGGGTGATTATCCTGGGTTATCCAGGTGGGACTGATGTAATAACAAGGGTTCTTAGAAAGGGAAGGGGAAGGCAGAAGAGAACCAGAGAGATGGCAGTACAAGTAGGATTCCACCCACTGTTGCTATCTTTGAAGACAGAATAAGGTACCACAAAAAAATGTGGGTGGTCTCCAGAAGCTGGAAAAGGCATGGAAATGGATTCTGCCCTAGATCTTCCAGAAGGAACACAGCCCTGCCAACTTCTTGGTTTTAGCCTGTGAGACTCATTTTGGATTTTCTAACAACAGATCTGTAAGATAATAAGTTGGTGTCATTTCAAACTATTAAGTTGGTGGTAATTTGTTAGAGCAGCAATTAAATCAAATACACTGGAATTTTTCCCTCTCTCACCAAAGAGTAAATTAGTGAAGTCCACTAACACACATGAGATATGCTTTCCTCCATACTTACTGAGTCTGGAAAGTTTTCCTGTCAAGCCTTTACCTGCATAAATGCCTTCTCTAAAGTTCCATTGAGTCAGTGTTTCCGGACAACGCCCAGTGAATTGTAAGTATTTATGAGAAATTAAAAAATCCTGCTCTCTAGGCACTGCTCGTTTGTAATAACTCTTCTTCTTTTTATTGGACTGAAGACCAAACTTATGAGTATATTAACACCCAGTATTCCAAAAGCCCTCCCATAGGTTCCTCGATCACAAAGTATGTGGCCCCATTTATCTGGACTGCTAGATCTTTTCAGGTGGACTGCTGAGAGCAACCACCTGGCACCTACCCCTCAGGGCCATCAGATTATGTCTACCAAAGCCACTGAGCCAAGCATTGCTGGTTTTTATTCGAGCATCTAATCTGGTTGAATTTTGCATCACTCTTTTCTAGAAAAGGCATTGGAAAAAAAAGTGACGATATGGAAGAAACATTCATGGGGAGGCAGCGGATGCAACTCCTGGTCCTGACTCAGTCATAGTGGTTTGGCTGTCTTAGGTAGTTATTTAATCTCTTAAAATTTCAGATTTCTCAAGAGAAAGATAATACAGTTGAAGAAGAGGAGTCATTCTAAAATGTTTAACTGCAAGTCTCTTTCTTCAGAAGTCACAGGAGGATGAAACAGAAAGAGGTTGGCATTCTCTGGCTGAAGGGAAGTAGAGATTGGAGCCCGGTCCATCTGTCTTTCTTCACTCCTGTCCCCTGGGGCCCCTGTCAGAATATGGAACACAATTTGAAAGAACCACTGAATTATCAACTCTCTGAAATGCCTTCCATGGAGTAGTGTGGATAATGTTCACATGGCAAAGTGGAAGGGGGCACAAATCACTCTCCTTGTTCTATTGCCATCTAAGAGCAAGGGTTTAGTTCTTCAAATGAATTAAATGAAGCAACGTAATATGGATATTATTTATAAGGTATATCTTTCAGAACCAGCTAGGAATCCTCTAGAAGAAACTGAATTTCCAATATATATATTCAGAACTAAAAATATAAATAAAAATATATAAATGGAAAGGTGCACATGAAAAATTCAGTCAAGTACACAGAAAAGTGAGGTGATTACCTTTAAAACAAAACAAACTAACTTTCCTTTTGGCATCTTTACCGACTACTGTTAGCAACTGCTTGTACTCTTCACATGAACTGTCTGATCTGATCTACCCACACTGAGTTTTTACTATTCCATAAGAGTAGGACTTTTTAGTGCAGATTCTGACCACATTTTTGAGAAAATGGGGATTTATTGAGTTGTAAAAAGTTATCTTTCCCTCTTAAAACTCCAGATTTTAATATAGAGAATAAATATTTCCTTAATTATTAATACTATAAACATCATTTTTGGGTATTTCTTCCTAATAAAGTGAAAAAAAAAGACACAACAGTTAAGAGGAATCTTGTACAAATCTAAAGCAGTATAGTTTAAAAGAGCTTAGAACCACAGGCAAATTAGTTTTAAAAATGTTATTTGGAGAAGTTGACTATACCTATGTCTATATATTTTATCTTAGGTAGCAATGTATGTTAACTTATTATATTTAAAAATAAATGCATTTAACCCTAGAATTATACATATATTATGTATATCTATAGGTACATAGATAAATGTATATCTATAGGTACATAGATATATGTATATCTATGTATATGTATGGATAGAGTTTAGTTCTCCTTTTGATATTTAAAGATTATATATAGTGCTGTCTAAAATAATATATGACTGAATAGTCTATATAAGAAATTTAAGAATTATGCTCTCTAGTCACCAGTCATTGTTAAGAACTCCATTCTTCTATGTATTGTCTTAAAATATGACTTTACATGTACTGGTATATTAGCTTTAAGACTTAACATCATCTGTGGAATAAATGCATATGTTTGGAATACAATACCCATTGCACACTAAGTTCTGGTGGAACAGTTAACTTTACTCATGTTAGACAAAAACATGAGTGGATTAAACTGCTGGTCAAATACCCGAAGCAACTGGATTTTCAAAACGAGGTAGAACATGCCTGGGGGAATGGGAGCAGACCTTAGGTAACATAATAAAAGGAGTTAGCATGTATATGTGAGCCCATGCCTTTCCAATCTTAAAATAAAAACTTCTCTATGATGATGCCCAATCTATTATGATTATAGAATTTGAGTGTGGATAAAATGCTTTAAAACTGTGATTTTTCCTTTTTCTTGGCCAAAAATACTGTAAGCAAGACTCTTGAGCATTCAGAAGTTGCCTAAACCACAATAAGGATCTTTCTGATATCTTGGACAAATACAAAAAGGTGGGGCTGTATTGTAAGGCATCTGATATGTATTTAACTATAGAATAAGTCATGGAAAAAAGTTATGCGCTATGAACTCTTTATTTTGAATGAAGTATGCATTGTATTAGAAGTTATGAGACAAGTATCATCAATAAAAATTTAGTAAGTAGCTGTATATATATTTGACTGTGTAATTAAATAATGTAAAATTTAGTAAGTAGCTGTATATACATTTGACTATGTATAATTAAGTAATGCAAAGATGTTACATTAATAATGTGAGTGATAAAAACTTCTCACCCTGGAGGAACTGGCCACTTAAGATTCAGTGGTATAGTTCTATGGACAACACCTAAAGAAATTGATGAAGATGCATTCATTATGTTATGATTTGTACTTATTTCCTAATAAAGAAAAGAATCACAGTTTCTGAATGGAAATACTACTTCATGTGGTTCTTTAGTTGAAGTTCAATGGGAAAGAAAACTAAAGTATCTTAGACCTGGAGTCATGGTTCTGTTTCACATGAACCTCCAGCCTGTAGCAGCAATTTAAACTATTTTTTTCTATGTACAACACATTGTCAAAATCATTCTGCTGTGAGAACAATAAAAATATAAATGGAGTGAGATTTTGCCACTGGTATTGTTTCTTGTTTATACATCTGTATTTTAAATGCTTGCCATGCCTTTGGGTAAGAGTACAACTGAAGCAAGACAAACAGGTCAGAAACCTGACCTACTCTCTTCATCTTTCTGCTTGACACTGCATAGACAAAGCTTAAGAAAGTAAATCTCAGTAATTTTAAAAATTTGAAAATTGTAGAAAACAGGTAAAAAAAGATATACTCTATACTCAGCCATCCCTAGAAAACAAACAAATGACAGCTATTAATGTAAGATATTGGGGGAGATTTTCAGTAATGAAAATTTGTAAATAACTTCTTCAGAAAATAATTTATCCAGTTATGTGTACTTGAAGGGAGAGTGATTTTCATAGAGAAACTCTAATTTCTGTTTTTTCCTTAGTTATAAAATTATAGTAGATAGAACCTAGTTTATTCATTCATTGAACAAAATTTATTGAAAGTCAACTGCAGGACACTGGCTATATGACAATTCATGACATGGGTCTTTGCCTTCAAGCATTTGCTACACAGTTACCATGAGCACTGCTGTGGAACACGTGTTAAATGCTGAGATATGTGTATGAACAGAATCCTGGGAACACTAGGAAATCATCACACTGTTAATATTTGAGTTCAGGTTGGAAGGGTGACACAGTTTTCCAAGTAGCTTAAGGTAAGGGGACAGAGCATACAAAGTGATGAGCAATAGGTTCAGCGCAATAATGATGCAGGGCGAAGGGCTGTGCGGGATGATGTGTGAAGAAGCTAAATATATGTGGGTAGAAAGATTATTGACTTTTGTGTTAATTAAAGTAATAATAGCTAGTGCAGTATATATAAACCCTGTAGTCATTCACTTGTAGTCCAAAATATTATTTCTAGTTGTGGTGGGAAGGGGCTCTGGTCCACCTGACTCTTCAGGGATCCTAGTTGATGGCATCTCCCTCATCTGTAACATAGGGTTTCTGAGAGAGCCCTGGACATCAATATACAGCTGGAAACCCAGTCTAGACATGGTCTACAATACTGCTGCCCACATTTTATTGGCCAGATCTCAGTGATCTGGCCATGTTGCAAGGGAGGCTTGGCAATGTTGTTTAGCTCTTTGCTCAGGAGGAATAAATGGCTATAAATAGATGGCTTGTCTTTGCCACGGGCCTGACGTGCTATTCTGTTGTGGACCATTTAGCCTGGTTTCAGGAGCTGTAAACTGAACCCCATGGTAGGCTGTGTAAGAGCCCAAGAGACCTGTTTCATCTGGGTCTGTTCTGTCAAGAAGACGTGAGTCATTAAGGAGACAAAGCTTATCTCCCTGGCAGGAGTGCCACTTCTGTGTCATCCATATCTGGCCCCAATGCTTAGGCGGTTAGTCAATGACGAGTAAGACCCCTCATGGGAGGGGCAACCCAAGCCAGACACGAGGGTGTGATGGACCCTCGCCACCACTCCCCTGCCGCTATTCTGACATAGCCTCAGTCCCCATTTCCATCTGGGAGATGTCTTTCTTATTTCTTGTTTCCTGGGCCTAATTGGCGTAAAGCCTGAAACTATGATGGTGAGCAGTGCAGCCCTGTGCTGGCCAGAGTGGTTCCCCAGGTGATTAGGCATAAGAAAGAATTCATAAAGTCCTGCAAAACCTGCTTTCTTTGCTAAGAGTGCTCTCATTTAAATGATAAGGGTCTGAGAAGGAAATGAGTATGTCTCCCAAAGTTTCTGCAACCCCCTTTCCTGATAGACACTGACTCAGATTAAGCCCTCAGATTTCTTTGAAATGTTATCCATTGTTTGATCCTTGCTGCCTGACATACCTGTATTCTTGTGTATTTGAACCCAATAAAGCCTAGCGAGGAAGGGGTGCTGGGTCCTTCTCCTTTGAGAGATTGACCACCTCTCCTCCCCAAGCAGATCATATCTTGGTAGTTTTATTTTCATCCATGACAGAGGGATGGGGCTCTGTGGGCAGAGCCCCCACCACACTATTCTAATGGAGACCAGTGGTTTTCTGACTTTGGGAAGTTCCACTGTCAGATTACTATTTATGAGGATCACTTGGGTACAATATAAAGAATATACTAGAGAAGGCCGAGACCAGTAAGGAGAAATATAGGTCATGGAAGTAGGTGATTCAAATACAAAGTAAGTGGCAGCATCACAGGAGAACAGAGGAAAAATGTAGAAAATATTTCTGAGATACAATAACCTGGATTTGGTGACTAACTGGATAATCAACTGATGAACTGAGATTCAGAGAAGAGTAGAAAATGACTGAGCATTTTATTGAGAGAATGTATTTTTTTTATTGTTGTTCAGTTACAGTTGTCTCTATTTTCCCCCCATTACTCTCCTCTGCTCTACCCACCCCCACCTACCACATTCAGTCCACCCCGCAACCCTCAGTTGGTTTTTTTCCATGTGTCCTTTATACATGTTCTTTGATGACCCTTCTCCTTCTTTCCCACATTATTTCCCTCCTCCTCCCCTCTGGTTACTGTCAGTTTGTTTTTTATTTCTATGTCTGTGGTTATATTTTGCTCACTAGTTTGTTTTGTTGATTAGGTTATACTTATAGGTGACATCATATGGTATTTTTTTTTCACCACCTGGCTTATTTCACTTGGCATAATGCTCTCCGGATCCATCCATGCTATTGTGAAGGGTAGGAGCTCCTTCTTTCTTTCTTTCTGCTGCATAGAATTCCATTGTGTAAATGTACTATAGTTTTTTTATACACTCATTTACTGATGGACACTTAGGTTGCTTCCACAACTTGACTATTGTAAATTGTGCTACTATGCACATCAGGGTGCATAGGTTCTTCTGAATTGGTGCTCCAGGATTCTTAGGGTACAATCCCAGCAGTGGAATCACTGCATCAAAAGGCACTTCCATGTTTAGTTTTTTGAGGAAATTCCATACTGTTTTCCATGTGGCTCTACCAGTCTGCGTTCCCACCAACAGTGCACTAGGGTTCCCTTTTCTCCACAACCAACCTCTCCAGCACATGTTGTTTGTTGATTTTTTAATGATGGCCATTCTGATCAATGCGAAGTGATATCTCATTGTGGTTTTAATTTGCATCTCTCTGATGACTAGTGATGCTTACCATCTTTTCATGTGTCTCTGGGCCCTCTGTATGTCCTCCTTGGGGAAGTGTCTGTTCAGGTCCTTTGCCCATTTTTTAATTGGGTTGTTTGCCTTCCTGGAATGGAGTTGTGTGAGTTCTTTGTATATTTTGGAGATCAAACCCTTGTCCGAGGTATCATTTGCAAATATATTTTCCGTAGAGTTGGTTTCCTTTTCATTTTGCTGATGTGTTCTTTAGCCATGCAGAAGCTTTTTATTTTGATGAAGTCCCATTTGTTTTTTATTTTCTTTATGTCTCTTGCGCTAGGGGAAATATCGGCAAAAATATTGCTGCATGGAATATCCGAAATTTCCCTGCCTATGTTCTCCTCTAGGACTTTTATGTATTGATGATGCTACTATTAACTAAAGTCAAGAACATGCCAGGTGAATCAGGATTACATATGAAAAAGGAGAGCTCAGTTTTGGAAATGATAAACTGTTGGTATTTGCAGGACATCTGAGTGGAAGTGTCTGGTGGGATAATGAAACCACTGATCTGAATCTTAGGAGAATACATGAGGTGTGCTTCGTGGGGAGGAGGGGCAATCAATAAATCATCTATAGCTACGAGACCAGAAACAAACACTGGAAAAGATGTCATGGAGCGAAATCAAAAGGACCTGCAGACCCTAGTTGTCCTACCTCTGTGTAAAATTAAAAATAGGACTTTCCTTGTGGGCAATAATAATATCTTTCTGATTCACATACTTTAGGGATTAAATCAATCACATGATGCATTTAAAAGACTACTCTCAGTGTCTGACAAATGGAAAGAATTTAATAAAGGGTAGCTGCAAGTATAACACGAATAAGAAGAATGGTGATCACGTTGACTCTGAGTGCATTTGACTACTGTGTGGGAAGGCCTCCACTTCCTCTCACACCTACCTCTGGTTTTACTAGTTCTATTCTGTTCTACAAGCAATGCTTTTCCCTACGTGATACATAATTGTTCTGTGATAATTTCTCTCAAGCTAAAGGGAACAGCCCATTACACTTATGCAAATTCTAGACAATTATTCTTCACAGTACTGTGCCTGTTGCTTGGGATTGTAATGGCCTCTCAGAGAATTCTAATGATAATATTCTTTATTAAGTGATTGCTTTGTCCATGGTTGCCACATTAAAAAACACAATTAAAATTTAAGTAAAAATAAAAGCCAAAAACTATAACAAATGTAGCAATATTTTTATGATAGAAGTAACAATACTTCTAAAAGAGTTTCATGCTGATATGTAATGTCCTTTGGTCTCAAATTTGATTCCTGTGGGTGTTAAGTTATTATGGAAACAACAAACAGCTATTTTTATCTCCTTCCTTGAATTTTGTTATTGCGCTGGCCACAATTAATGTACATTTTGTTCCACCTGGGTCCCTCTCAGTTAAAAAACATAGACCTATTTTTGTTGTATGAGACAATACATACAAAGGAACTAAGTTTAAAAGTGCTGTTCACATTTGTTATTATTCTATCATTCAAATGCATCACAGCAGGATTCATTTAAGACCGTGATACTGGCTTTGGCTATCTATCCGGTAGGTCTCTGCTGTGCTGAGGGATCTGCTCACAGGGACTGTCAGCAGGGAAGCTGAAGGGCCCATCACCCTAAAATTATGTAAAGAGCCTGATCTGAGATACAAAAAGTTATAAAACTAACTTAGAAGCTCAGACGACCCTCTGAGCACAGCTGGACAAGACTAAAGCTAAGGAATGACTGGGTCATGCAGCAGTGGTCAGGTGTGCTGGCTTCCCCAGGACACAGGGACCCTGAAGGAAACAGACTCTGTCTCAGGGACAGGTCCTGTAAGTTGTGGAGACTGCTCTCTCTGGGTATACGTTGCTGCCATGAAACATAAAAATTATGCAAGTATCTTTTCTTGTTCTGATTACATGGTCATCAAACAATCTTTTGACTATAATGTGGCTTCTCATGGCTTTTCTGACAGAGAAGTGAACATTCTGGCCAAAGCATGCATATATCTTCATCTTCTAGCCTCTCAGCAGATGCATTTCTCAACATAAATTAATACATTAGGAACTTTACTTACAAGTTCCTTTTATTTGAGTGAGTTTTTGTGAATCTCTTAGAATCATTTGTTCTGTCATGACAAAAATTAAACTTTTGAGGTTGCACAATGGAAGACCAAACCAAGGACCAAGAAATGTATAATCTTATGAGGTGTCTTGGAAGAAAGTCAGCTAAGAGATGTTCCCCTTTTAAAATCCTTACAGCCAATGTCACTTAAGTATCAAGTTCGGCAGATAGGAATATTGACAATTTGTAAGCACAATTTTCATTTCAGCATTATAATAGCTAACACTTTAGCAGCCTGAGCAAAATTAAACTGTTCAGCTCAAACAGCGAATGAAGGTTTTCTCAGCCTGAACACTTTAAAAAGCACATGCGTCAATCACTTTACCAGTCAGAGCACTGTGTCCAAGCCTCGGTTCTCTCCCTTCCCCACCTCATCCTTGGTGTGTTGTGATGTTAATGTGTCTTCCTAGGAACAGCTAGATTATTTGGTCTCAAAAAAAAAAAAGAGTCCACCAATATAAATCACCCACAGATGAAACTTATGACTACACAATTCACACCAAAAGAAGACATGTTACATCATTTAAAAACTTATATTTCACCTAGAGTGGAAATACATTTTAACTCATGTCATCTATGTCTTCACTATAACTCACTGAAAAATAATGCTACAGTGGGCTAGTAAATGTTCAGGATATTTCATAGAACTGTTTTGGTCAGTAATAATTATTCTGTACCTTAACAAAATGCGCTATATATAATTATAAAAATTATTTGAAGTACAATAATTTTAAATAAAAATATGATAGGAATAAAATTAAGTTATTCTGATCATGTGTAAAGATGGAAATTACAAACATTATGATCTGGTTGCTCAGTCTCTAAATACTAATTATCTTTAGGAAAATGGCGTATACCTCCAGTCGTTGCTGCTCAAGAACCCATTTCATGCAGCAAACGCCACTCAATATTCTAATGGGCACACACCATTATATTTCTAATGTGTGGTTTCCAGCCATTATGAGTGAGAAAGCCAAGCCTTTGTGGCATTTGTAGCAGGTGGAGAGTATTTATGTTTAATGTTTATAATATCTTTGAATGGTCACAGGAATATGCTCATAGAAATTGGAAAACTGGATATAGCTTTTAGAATCACTGCACTCATAATCTTTCATTTTGTTTTAAGATTGGGTGGAACATAAAATTGTATTATGTGAAGCTTTAAAAACTTGTTAGTGATTCACATAGTTCTATTTTTTCAACATAATTGTTTACTTAAAATACTACTTTTGCCATGATTGTTATTGATCTTGAAGAATATTAGCATGTGGGTATTGAAGGGGGAAAATGGATACACGATTCAAAAAAGGATACAGGATAATGATGAAAACAGGAAATTACAATTATCTGTCTCTCAAATGTTTTTTCTTGTTACAAGTGGAATTGTGCCTATTTTCAAGGTTTGGAACAAGTTTGTTTCCTAGCAGGCATGTGCATATATATAAAAACATGTATATATGCACGCGCGCACACACACACACACACATATACATGTATATTCTCCTCTGAAGCAACTCCATCTTCAATGACAAATTACTAACTTTTACCCTACTGACCTTTATTCTGATTTCAAAAACCGCATATTAAGTCTCATTTTTACACAAAAATTTCTTACAAAAAATATAAAAACCAAGTATTCTACTTATTGTTCTTTTACGTTCAGGAATAGCACTTGCATACCTAGAAGCACAGTGAAATTTGTTGTGTGCTGTTTTTATACTCCCACTGCATCATTCGGCTGAAATGTGAAGCTGTGTTGTATGGATCACAGAGCCTCAATACTATACCTGTGGGTGGTTTTGTTGCTTCCAAAGGATTTTTTTTTTTTTTTTTTGGTCACCAAATGCTCATTTGTTCACCAAATCAGCCATTGTTTGAATCCAAATTCCAGTGAGCACCCATAGAGACATGCCAATCTGTTTTGAATATGGACATACAATGTAATTTTTGTTTCAAAAAGTATATTTATACAAATAATACTGACAGCTGCATTTTGACATCCAGATGCTGCATTAGTTTTATAGGAATATTTTCTCATTTAATCCTAATACAAATATTGTAAAGAAATTCTCACCTCCCCTAGAATGGAGGAAAACAGGGTGTCTAGAGATTGAACAGTTTTGCTCAAGGTCACGGTGGTATGTAGTGGATGAAACACACCCTCATTTCTGTATGACTCCGCAGCACATGTTCTTAACTGCGATTACATCATATTACAAATCTGTTACCAAAGTAGTCAATGCCCTATATATTGGTTATGACTATGCAAAACACAGGCAGGACAAATTAACAGAAAGAATTATTTGTGTAGTTTATAGCAATGCCTCATATATTAGTGATGGATACATACCAAATCCCCAAATGCATTCAATATTTGGGAATATTTTCAAAGAGTTCAGTGCATTATTACAAGGAGATACAAGCAATGTGGGGCAAAATTTTAGATATTTGGGGACTGGGAAATAATACAAATCTCCTAAGATTAAGTAGTCTCTTTCTTATAAGCAATAGTTCACAGTGTAAGTGAAATTATGAAAAAAATGATGATAATATTTAAAGTGAAGAGATTTCTAGAGAAACACTGTATGTATTTAGAACATCTATTCTGAAACATTCACATTCTGTTTGACCTGTTTATATTTCTCTTTTAGGGAAATAGAAAAATAGAAGCCAAAGAAGATCATAGGGAAGGGGAGGAATTTGTGAGAGAAGCTAATGGGTGAGCAAAGGGAAAGAAGAAAAGTGTATGCTGCATTCCAAATCTCTGTTCTATCCTTAAATCTTTCAGCCTCAAACAGAATCTGTCACTGAATCCAGGAGGGGAATTCTCAACACAGTCGTTGTTACCTGCTTTCTAAATTGTGACAATGATCTAAATGCCTCTGTGTAGTTCTTGACAAATGGGAAAAGCATTCTGTCACAGAGCCTCTAAATGGTTATTAGAAACACGTCTGAGTCATATCGTCAACCTCACTTAGATTCTCAGCCCTGTGGGGAGGGATTCCTGTCTGCCAGGTGAGGCTGACAGAACTTACTGCAACACTTAATAAAAATAGCAGTAGAAACACGGTGGGGGGGGGCGTGGGGGAAGAACCCTCAAACTCAGATTACAGACCTTGAACAGATTCCTGTACCTTTTCTGGAATTTCACTCTTTACCAGTGTTAGAGGTAATGCTAAGGGCAGCCTGCATTTGAAATGCATTCTCTGCAGTACACATCTGGGGTAAATGTTCACACGAAGAAAACAAGGTTATTCACAGTAGAATTCTTAGTGGCTAATAACATTAACCACTCTCTTCACTGATATTAATCAGTGGTTTTTCCAGTCAGCCTGAACAAACAGAGCACCTGACTATAGATTAACTGCACCTAAAGATGGCTTGTGAATATTAGCGTATCAGCAAACCATATGGTAAATTAGACTGCTCTCTGGTAATTTACTGGAAGGAAGCCAGAATAATTAGAAATCACTCTCAATAACTGCAGTCGCACACAGCAACTCAGTCACTGAAATGAAACCTTTTTCAGAAATGTCTGTTTCGTGAGTATATTCCAAATGACAGGCTACAAACTAGCTGCTCGTATTACACATCATCATGGAAAATGGGCTTACAGACTGAATTCTAAACTGTCAGATTGTTTGCCAGCTGGTTCTTCTATTGATTTGACTTTCAAAAGTTTTGTTTGTTTGTTTGGTTTATGGTCAAGAAAATTCCTGATCGTGCTGTGACCGTGAAGACAGCCAAACATGGTCTGTACATTTCCTTGTAAGGGACATCCATTGGAAGGTTCCTCAGTTCAGTGTCTTCTCTCCCAGTGATGTGCTCTATTCTATCACTTACAGTAACATTTTTAAATAATAATTTTAAATAGTCAATTGTAAAAATATGAAGGTGATGTGGATCAGTGTTTCTCAATTTTTAAATGTGCCACGAATCACCTGGGGATCTTGTTACAATGCAGATTAGGATTCAACAGGTTTTAGGGGTAGGGCCTGCAGATGCTGATGCAGCTGGTCTGTTATCTCAGTTTCAGCAATTAGGCTATAGATGCTCCCTAAGCAAAGATACTTCACTAGCAAATAAGTGCTCACAAAATTATGATGTTTATTTGCTATATCTTCACGAGAAGCAGTAAATGTTTTTCAATTAATGTCATCCTGATGTTTGAACTTTGTTGAAGACCAATGATCAACTCACCCAAGGCAAGCACTGAATGGCGTTAACCCCAGTGGCAGAAAAGTCAAAGTGTTATTTATTAATACATTTATTTCATAAATATATTCACATTTACACTAGGTGAGATACAGAAGGCAGACATACATGTTTCTTGACCTCATGAAGCTTCTAGATAGTTTAGGTAAAGAGCCAGACAGACTCAATCTGTATAAATATGTATGTATTCTTCTGAAAGAGGTTATAAAATACTAAAACTACAATAGGGCCTAATCTAGTAAGATTTCTCTGAAGAACTGACATTTAGATAAGCTCTGAAGTAGACATAGGTGTTATTCAGTAGAGTGGTGGGAAAGAGTGTTTGAGTAACTGAGAAATATGTCCACAATCGTTTCTGTCATTCAGGAAATGGCCCTGAGGGAGTGAGTGTTGCAGATATGAGGCTGGAAAGGTGAGAAGAAATCACATCATTGGAGCCCTTGTAAGGCACATTATAGATTTTAGAAAGAAGCTAAGAGTAAAGGAAAGATGTTTGAGAATATAAGCTTCCTAAGATAAACATTTTGAAAAGCTCCTCTATGCTCCTTTACACTGAATCAATTAGAATAATAATGAATATGAAAGTTAGGAGGCTACTGAAGTACCCTAGCCCAAAGTTGACCATGGTCCAGGAAAGGTAGAGGTAATGGAAATGGAGAGAAAAAGATTTATATGCATATATAAAATGTTTTTTACATATTCAATGTGGGAAGTGAGGGAAAAAAGATGTCAATATGAACCCCGAGCAGAAACAATTTTGGTGGATGGTAGTACCATTTGCTATGAGAAACACTAAAGGAGAAACAAGATTTGTTGTAAGATAGTAAGGTAATTTTTGTTATAGGAGCCTATAAAAATCCCATTGGATCTTGTTCCTGGGCATTGCTTTTCCTGTGCATGTGTTTTAAAGGTACACTGAATTTATTTTAATCAGGTATACTACTCCACACAGGCAGAAATGACTGTCAGGATGGAAGAAGTTGTCATACTCACAAACCCCTGCAACGGGAGGCATGGTGCACTAAGGAGGGCCATGCAGACTTCAGATTTACTAGTTTTAATTACCTCAGTAGACACAGGTGTGTAGGGTTTGTCCCTGGATTTCTGGTAACTGGCCCAGGGGTGGTTAGGGCAGAGAAATGATGGCCCAGGGTCTAAGATCCAAAGAAAGGAATTAGCTGGGTTCTGGGTTTGTTACTTTGCATTTGAAAGGGATGCTCAGGGATGAGTTTTTAAATTATCTCCAGAATTGGCTAACACTGGGAGGAACAGTCCCTCCATGCTCAGGAAGGCCCCAGGTATCAAAGTATCAGAATACAGAAAATAAAAATACATAGTTAATACAATCAGTGTACTTAATGCAGAGGTGGATATATATGTTTGAAGATTAAAATGAAGGTTAGGGTCAGAGACATAAATTTAGGGACCATGAGCATATCAATGTCATAAAGCCTGAAGTGAGTAACACACCCTATGGTTAGAGCATGGAATGGGGATGAGCATGTCTGGGACCAAGTTCTAATATAATTAAATAACTAAAGTTTGGAAGGGAAAGGAGAAGCTCTCAGTTCACTGAGAATAATTGGTCAGACAAGTAGGAGAAAGTCAGGAGTGTGCAGTTTCATGGAAATTGAGAAAAGAAAAACAAGAAGGCTAGTTCTAGCAATGACATTAAATGTAGATGAACAATGACAAGAGGAAATACACACATTGTCATTCCTGATTTCTTAACTTGTTCTCTTTTATTTAAAAAATAATTGCTTTTGTTCATTCAGAAAACTAAAATGACTTCTGCAATTAGATATTGTCTCCAATTCAGTGTGCTATTTATCTCATACCTATAGATGCTATTGGAAGTTTTAAGCAATTGGGATATTAATCATACCACCATTTAGATTCCAAATTCTATTTTAATATACAACAAATGAACTTTTGCTAACTCACCTATGATGACACACTACACTCATTGTTGTCTTGAGCTGAGAGAGATGTCATTGAACCATGGAAATTTGGACATGGAAAGGCTCATTCACTAACTCACTCAACAGTCATTATTTGCTTAACTAAATGGTGTGGCCTATAGTCATAGAAACCTTATAGTAATAAAATCACATTTTTTAATTTTGATGATTTAGAAAGTTTGAAGAATCACATAACATTGTCTTATGTAATATTTGGATTTATTAATAACATTCTTTAAAGGTTACCTATTTCAGCTGATGTAATATCCAGTAATAAGTCATCCTTTTCTCTTTTAAAGTAGCTCATTTAATCTTTTTATGCCTGTGTATTTAGCAATTTAAAATTTGTATCAACTCAAAAGCTACCTTCCTGTAACTTGACATTGGGGAATTGCCTGATCGAACCCCTTATACTTTTGATAGGTCCTCAGATATTTCTCAGTACCTATCACATCTTCTCTGTTTTCTCCCTAAACATTCGCAAGGCACTTTGACCATCCTCTTGTAGCCTGACTTCAGTTCCATCACCACATTCAATCATTTGATAGGCTGTGATGTGTTGGTGTCTCTGTCCAGGACCAAGAACTAATCTCACTTCTCTTGATTTGATCCAACCAGTATAGAATATGACTATTAACTTCATTATTTTGAATGCTATATAAGAATTATTTTTAATAGCCATATTATGCTGTTGATGGGTTGATCCTATACACATCCAAAATTTAAGTCGTCTTTTGCAGGTCTATACCATGAAGTTTCACATGCTCACTGTAGATTTATATTTGGTTTCTGTGAAAGGTATATAAAACTTCTGTGGACTCTGTTAAACCTTATTCTGTTTGATTTTAATCACCTTTCCTATCAGTCCTTTCTAGATCTTTTGAATAACTTATGGAATCTCATATATATGCCTCACCTCTGAATTTCTTGTCAACTCCGAATTTGAGAATCATATTATTATATTGTCATACAAGCCATTGCTGAATGAGTTTTTCAGCGATGGGCTAGTGAGACAGCCCTGCAGCACCAGGTTCCTCAGTAATGCTGGTGGAAACTCCAATCAGCTCTCTAATTCATGTTTCCTCATTCAAAAGTGCAAACCAATGAGGGATACTCTTATTCACTCAAACTTTTTTCACTGTGCTCACTAGACTATTGTGGAAATGAAATAAATGTTTTGTTGAAACAAAAACTCCACATTTACTATCACTTATCATTTAATAACCCTATTAAAATGATGAGTTGATATTTATATGTGAAGGAAACAGAACAAAAGAGGTAGAGACTTGCAAATGATAATAGGATGGTGATAAAATTGGTTATAAAATTTTATTTTTATTTATTTAATTTATTTATTGTTGTTTAGTACAGTTGTCTCCATTTCCCCCCACCACTCCCACCCACCCCAGCCATCCCCACCTCCCACCCTCAATCCTACTCCCCTTTGGTTTTATAAAAATTTAGACATTGAGAATCTCAATTTAATGCTCTTCTACTCCCATTTTACTTGTGAGTTTACATGCTTAACGTATGTTGATGGTGAAACGTGGCAACACCAGAAAGAATTGTCCAAGACCTCACTACATGGGTTATTACTGATTTACTCTTTCTTTTGTATTTAAATCACTTTTCTTTTTAGTCAGAGTCTCGTCTCTTGAGAGTTGGACTTTAATTTTTTTAAACAGAAAAATACAGTCAAAAGGAGTTTTTGTACACTACTTTACACCCTATAAATATGTGTTGATATTGTAACTAAAAATGTCTAGCTAAGCACACACTAATATTAAACTAATCATACTGCATTGGCTGAGAGAGGAGTATCAAAATAAACTGTTCCTTCCTAACATGGACTTTATCACCAGCTATTATACAGCAAATATTTAAACTCCATTGTCTTGCCTCGACTGAGAAGCTCTTACCGAGTCAGCATTTCTCAAGTTGCACCGATTGTGCGTAACATTAGTCTGTGCTAATAAACACTCCCAGCTGCACTTGACCCAGCTGGGGCTCCCCAGAAACAATCGTCATATTGATGGTAGTTTGTCAAAGCCTGGTGGGAACTTTGTACTTGGACACATATAAGTGTACATATACATATATTTTCTCATTTTCTTTAGATTCCTAGGCTACCCTTCCAAAAATAAAAATAGTCTTCTGCCCTCTCAGTGAGTCCTAGCCCTGGGTAAGAGGAAAAATGCCTGAAAATTGTCACTGGAATAATGCATACTCTCCATGTAGTTTTTTTTAGTATAGTATTTTAAAATTTTTTACACTATTTAAGTATTGTAAATTAATAGGAAGTAGCAAAAAATGTAATTATAAGTTCTGTATATCCTTTACTCAACTTGTACTTATGATAATGAGAGGATAATAGCAAAACAGATAACTATAGAATAAAAACAAACCAGGAAATTAATACTGGTACAATCTGCAGAGTTTATCCAGTTTTCATCAGTTTTACATTTTTTCATGTGTGTGATACAGCTTTATCCTGTGTGTAGATTCATGTTACCAAATTTTGTTATTTCAAACATAGCATACAAATAAACTCATACAGTATGTAACCTTTTGTGACGGCTGTTTTCATGCAGCATAATTTATTTGAGAACCAACTATGTTTTTGCACTTTTCAATATAGTAGTCCTTTTTGTGGCTGCATAGTACTTGAAAGTGTGGGTATACCACAGTTTGTTTCCTCACTCACTCGTTGAAGACATTTGGATTATTTCCAATTTGAACTATTGAGAATAAAGTTGCTATGAACATTTCTGTACAGCCTTTGAGTGAATGTAAGTTTTCGTCCCTCTGGGATAAATACTCAATAGTGCAATTTCTGGGTGGCATATGGTAAGAACATGTTTAGTTTTATATGAAACTGCAAAACTATTTCCCATACCGTTTTAATTCCCCACCAGCAATATATAAGTAATCTAGTTTCCCAGCAGCCTACCTAGCATTTGGTGTCAAATGTAATTTTAAATGCACAATTATGTTGTAAATTTTTTGTGGCCAGGTGCTGTTTCATATTACTTAAAAAATGTTTATATAACATAGTAACATGGATTTAAAAGAAGCTTGTTGGATATTTGCTATTACCAGGATATTGAATGGAACAAAGACAAGCTTTTCCTCCAGGCATGAAATCTAGGTCTGTTTACATGCAACAGTTGCACACTCAAACCTCAGAGCCCAGGCGGCCACGTGAAGGAGTGAAGCTTCAGGGGTCCAGGACATAGGGAGGATGGTGGGGACTGTGGCCACAGGAAAGCCAAAGCCTGCCTAAAATAGACTATCTCCAGAAAGCCACTTTGTCCATGTTTCCACACATCCTGACTTTTCTAAAAAACCAAAACAAAACAAAACAAAACGCTAAAGTACAATTTAGAAAGAGGTACTCCCTTGATTTGTAAGTATAGATACCTCAAAAGCCTTGGGGATCAACTTTCACCTAAAGACAAATTATTTGAGGATTATCAGTTAGAGAGGTGAGAAACCCACTAGAAAGAAAATAAATTTTCAGTGTTCTCAGATGCCAGGGAGAGGTTATTTTAGATTGAAGAAAAACAAAAAACCTTTATAGTACAGGAATGTGCTTCTTAAATTTCAATGTGCTTGTGAATCACTTGGAGAGATTACTAATCCAACTCAGTATGTCAGGATTTGGGACAAGGGCTAGGATTCTGCATTTTTAGCATACTACCTGGTGATGCTACTGGTTCAGGGACCACTTAACTAACAAATGATCATGTGATATTTGAGCTGAACCCCGAAGGTTGGGTATTGATTTTAGATACAAACTTGATCCTGGTGGAGAAAATGATGCCATAAATCATAAAGGTATGAAAACTTGGAGATATCTGGGGAATTGTAAAATCTTCAGTTTGTGTTGTAAACAGTTTACACAAAAGAGCAGGAGACAAACTTGAAAAGGGATCATCCTGTATCTTCTTTATGTTCTAAATTTCAGCAGCCTGCCATACATATGGACTCAGATTACTATCGGTAACTAACACCCACTATTTCTGTGATCCCACCTTTAGTTATAAATGGGTTATAGTCATCCAGTGGCACCGGCCACTTTCTCTCAGCTTATAAAATGTCCTCTGCCCAAAATTCAGAGGAATGTGTGCTTCCCCAGGGCTCATCCACAAAATTCTGTTTGCTCAGTTTCGCAAATGCACTAATGCTTGGAGACACAGCTGTGTTGATTCTATGTACAAGAAGGGGTACTTGCCTTCCTGCCTCTTAGAAAAAAAGATTTTCTACCTGAACTCCAAAATCTCTTGACTCTTAAAACCAGGTATTTATTCTTCTGGTTGTGTTGGTTTCCCTCAGGGCTTCATGCCTAAGGGAATGGACCTTTTCTTTCCTTGTTGCCTTTTTTTATTCTCTTGGAATACATTTTATAAAAACACACAAAATATAATATAAAATACATTCTATTCCATCCAAAAGAAAGTCAAAGTTCAAGTGTTTATTAAAGCAAGCAAAAGCTTTTTTAGGGATCACTAGTCCACTTGCTCCATGCGTAATTAAAATGAGATTTAGCATATTCAAAAATAAATGAGTGAGCAAATGAATAGATGAATAAATTCATGTATTTGTATTTTAACAGGTCAATGTTAGAAGAAGTAAAAAAGAGATGAAAAAGAGAAGCAAGAAGGAGCAGATAGGAAAACCCTTGAGAAGAAAGACAAAAAATTGACAAGGAGAGAGAGAGAGAGAGAGAGAGAGAGAGAGAGGAGGGAGGTGGGTCTAAGAAAATACCCAGGCTAGAAATCATCTTAGAAACATTTGAAAAACTAAACTGGTATAAAGCTAGGCCCCTGCTATACCTCAAATGGCAGTGGCACTACCCATACATGCTGAACATCTGGTGCAAGAATTATTTTTGGTTCACTTTCTTTCACATTTTAGTGAATATAAGTCTTTATGAACTGTCTGGATTATTACATGGTTTTACTGTATGAGATGCTATGGAAGTGATACATACATAATTTTGAATGAGATCATTACTGTTACAGTATTTTTGTTTAACAACATATGATAGAAATTTTTCTAAGTATTGTGTATCCATACTTCTAGTTAACTCCTCCTTGTGTTTTAGTGCATAGCATGGATGCCTGCCGTGGCCCTGAGAATGTGGCGACTGTCTACATTCTCAGCAAGTGTAATTGACCAAGGACTCTAGTAACTGTCCTGAAATTCATCACCATGGTTGCACAGAGGCCATGTTTCCCACAAACTGCTCCCAGACAACAACTAAAGGTGGCAGGAACAGTTCGTTCCTGGTAGACGAGGGCTCCTATGTAGTTTGATGACTCTGATGGCTTTGCTGAACCTTCCTTAGACTGCATGGCAGTCCAGGATGCTTGCAGGCATTCTTCTCTCCCTCCCTCCTGACTGGAGACAGATTTTGCAGTCTGGTGGTCCTCATAGCCTTATCTGGCTCCCTCCCAATGCATTCACCCTAATGAAATTCTTGCCATCCGCATCTCAGAGGAACCAGATGAAGTAATGCCTACTCCATAATTTATGAAACCTCCCCTTATTTATAGACATTTGGCTTATTTAAAAAAAACTGTTAATACGAATAACACGGTAAAAACTATCATTTACTTATACTTGTTTAAAAAAGGAGACAACAGGTCTAAAATGTCAGTTGTGCTAAGCCCCACATCACCAAACTGAGACTTAATACCTGACCTAAGTGAAGCTTCAGCTTTCCCCGGAATGTGATCTTAGCCAGCCTGTCTGGAGTGTCCTGGTCAGCACTAGTGAGGGAATCTGCCTGATAGATGCCTTTTGTCCCCTAAAGGAAGGTGACCTTGCTTGAAAAAAACTCCACTCTTTTCCACTTTCTGGCTATAAAAGTTTTCTACTTTGTACAGATCTTTGAAGCTCCTTTCTATTTGCTAGACGGGATGCTGCCCAATTCATGAATTGTTCAATAAAGCTAATAAACTCTTCAAAATTTACAGTTGAATTTTGTTTTTTAGTGTATCTTTATGTATTGGTAGCTTTTTCTTCTATTGACTAAGTTCCAGGATGGATTGCTTGAAGGATGTGTGTGTGTGTGTGTGTGTGTGTGTGTACAAAATAAGTGCAGTACAATTATTGTAATGAATACATTACAGTATTATAACCAAATTATTTTGGTAATAAACCAAAATACAACTTAGAAAACCCTAAGTATTAATGAAGTACTTTTCTTATCCAGAAGAGACAATGTAGCAAAAGAATAGACTAATGAAAGTAACCTTGTAATATAGTGTCTATAATTTGTGCCATGGCTTAACAGTAAAACCTCTGTATCTTGTATATAAAGTATCAATTAATAATTGATGTATGAGTATGTATTAATTATCTAGAATACAGATTTCTGCTTACCTTTTGATTGATTGTACTTACATCAAAGAAAAAAAACAAGAATAAATGTAAAATGGAAATAATTCTAATGTTTCTTTTTATTCAGCAAATTCTACAAATTATTAATGTTCCAAAAGTGACATCTAGATGTTTGTGTCTTCTGTAGCTATATTTTACCTATGTTTCCCTATTAAATTTTGCAAGGATGAATAAAACTGGACAGTAGTTGCAATTTTCAAATCTTCTGAATTATGTGATACTTTAAAGTATAACCTGGAAACTCACTGTGTAACATTCATCTCATCACTGTGTGTTATCTGGAAACTTGTCTAACAACTGCTCACAATGTGAAGTAATGGGGGTCGATCCAGAGCAAGCACCACTGTCTGTGATGTGTGTGGCAAACAGGACTGGGTAGCTAATTTTTTTATTAGAAATAAATGCTTTTATCATGATAGTATACCATTTGTGTCTAAATGGAATTTGTATAAATCAGACCTATTTTGTACATTTCCCAAGTAATTATTTTACTTATGTAGCAAAGAATAGTATGTTGCTTTCTCTTAATAGACACAGATTGTTTAATATAGAAGATCAGGCTATAATTTGACAGCAGTTGACAAATATTTTTCGTCAAATATGATTTGACAAACTGCAGAATGATATTCTTTTAGACTAGCATTTCTGTAAGCACTTTTATGTATTCTGCTAAAATATCAAAACATTTCATTTCAATTTATACAGACATACTATATCAAGTCAAAATTAACCATCTAACCTGTAATTACTCAGAGCTAGGGAAGAAAGCCTTAAATGCTGTATTAAAGCTTGTTAACCTGATGAGTTAATCAAAGGCACTTTTAACACAGATCCTTTTACATCATTTTGCTGCTAAGTGTACAAATGGAGATATACTCCATAGTCATATTAAAAACATCTTTAATGAGATTTAAGAAATTATCCCTGTAATTAAAATAAAGTTTTTCATATGAATAAAAGACAAGGAGAAATAAGTAAACAAATAGAAAGAAAGAAAGTCACACTATCTTATATGCAACCAGACATAAAATTAACTAGGTAGTACTTAACTTTTTTCTGGTTACAGAGGACAATAAATTTGAAGAACATTTGAAAATCTGATAGATTTAACACAGGAAAGGTAAATTCTATTTAAGGAAATCTATGCAAAGCATAGAACAAAACACTAATATCTTTTATTTTACCTTGGTCAATATATATCTTTCCATCTTAAATATTTTATGGGCAGTGAAGAATAATTATTTTAAAAGATGCCATCTAGACAGATTAGTTTAAGTCTATGAAATGTATTTAGGTCTTTAAATGTTTTTTCTCTTATTTTAATGGGAAAATTAGAAATGTAGTCACGAGAGCCTTCCCACCCCATATAAACCTACTTATTAATATATAAAAACTTAGTATCTACACAATACAGGCACACATACATTAACCACTGTGCCTGGTCTCTTCTCTGCGGAAGTCCATATCTACTCCTCAGCCTTCTGCCCTCCGCTCTGTGCTCCTAGGGCTGAACGAATAAGCTGTATCAAAGTGCTCCCTGTCCTCTACCTTCTGGTTCATTCTCACCACTGGCTTTTGAGAAATTCTGGTGGCCCTGATTCTCCCAGCCACAGTCTAGTGGGAGAAAATTCACAGTATCCCATGTAGACAAAGGTAGAAAAATTATAGGTTGCGACGATGTTTCAGGGTAATTGCTCACATTGATTTAATTAATATCCTTCTAATAATTGTGATATTAATTGTCCTCGGCATTTTATTTCAGCATCACATATTCTCAAATGCTTTTAGTGCCCTCCAGAATTGGACTTCTCTCATCAGCCAAGACATTGTTGGATAAGTTCCAATGTTTGCTGTTGTTCTGTAGTCAGGAAGAAATCTACGTATCTTTTCAACTTGAAAAAAGTAAAACATTTTGAATTCTTCTGTAAGTTTCCAAGGAGATATCTGCTTAGTAGTGTCCCACCACCCATAGGATCTCACTCACCCTAAGGAAAAGCCACACTTTAGTATAACTTCTGATAGATATTAAGTCTTAAGGTACATTAAAACTTCAATTTTTCCTTTTAAAGCAAGAACAGTTATTTAAATATGTTAAACACAATTGGAATTGCTAACTTTAATAAAAATAAGGAACAAATTACCAAATTAACTACTTAGTCCTTCACCCCCAAAGCATTCATATGAACTAGTGACAGTTAGATACACTGCCACATATGCAAGAGCAGAAGCCAAGACTCAGTGCAGTTCACACTGAGCCAGCCAGGCAGCAGGGCGAGGATGGAGCTCTCAGCAGAAGAGCCACGAGTGCACACGTGGGGGTGGGAACGGGTTTGCAGCAACCCGTACAGCACATAATGTGTGGTGTATAATGAACCCAAGTTCAAATGCGGAATGTCTAGTGGCAGTGGCAGGAGATAAACTAGCAATGAGGAGTTTGGTTTTTTTTTAAGCATTATTTTGTAAAGCACCTGTTAGCTTATGCTTCTGGGCATTCTGCCACAGTATTCTCATTTATTCTAGTGGGCTAGTCACTACAAGGAAGTGTAAGATGTATGCATGTAAAATGTGCACCTTCTTAAAATATTCATTCAATAAATTGATCAAATAATAACATAATCATAATATTTTACTATCAAATTTTCTTGAAATATGAAAATTATTTTAGGTATGAATACTAGATATTCTTCATTTAATTTAGTATTTTCAGGTTTATTGAGGCATAATTGACAAATAAAATTATATGGTGTTTAAGGTGTGCAGTATGAAGATTTGATAAACATATACATGTGAAAGGATTTCTCTCATACAGTTATTAACAAATCCATCATCTCAAATACTTAGCATTGTGTATGTGTAAATATTTAAGTTCTAGTCTCTTAGCAAAGTTCAATTATACAATAAAGCATTATCAACTGTAGTTACCATGTCATACATTAGATCCTCAGACCTTACTTATCACTGAGAATTTGTAACATCTTCCTAATTTCTCCCTATTTCCCCAACTCCCTGCCCCTGGCAACCATTTCTGTACTATGTTTCTATAAATTCAACATTTTTTTAAAAAAGATTCCACGTATAAGTGATACCATACACTAGTTGTCTTTTGCTGTTTGGCTATATCACTTAACATAATCCTCTCCAGGTCCAACTACGTGGTTGCAAATGACAGTATTTTCTTATTTTTATTTTCTTATTTTTAAAGGCTGTATAATATTCCAATTCTATACGTACATATGTATAATGGACTGTTGTATATCCCGCATGTTCTTGACCCATTCACTGGCCAATGGACACTTAGGTTGTTTCCATTCCAAACCTTTGCTGTTGTGAATGACGTTACAATGAACACATGAGTACAGATTAGATACACTGCATTTAAACCAGAAAGTCGATACAGTGACTATTTGAGATTGCCTTCAGCCACATAATTTCAAAGTCATTGCTGCAGTGACGTTTATTCTCAAGTAAGATTAAATCATCAAATTAATCATTGACAGGTGTTTATAGTGTCTTATATTTCACGTTTTCTTGTTTGTATCTTGTTCTAAAAGCAGCAGTTTCGACTGTGGTCCATGTTCGGTGTTTTGAAATTGAGGCACCTCTCACTTAACCAGCAGCAAACTGCAATGGGAACATTCTCACTGCAGGAACAATTTATTTCTTCCATGTGGCATCTGTACAAGGGAAGCTTCTCTCTCCCTCCTCTCTGTTGCACTAATGCCTATTCATTTCATGAGCCGCAATTCCAGCTGATTATCCTACAACAGAACTGGCTTGATGATTTAGGCTGGATTCAGTGGCTTGGTCTGTGCTTTTTAGTGTCCTTTTCATTTAAAGATTAGTTGTGACTCCATCACTGCACCTGTATATAGTTTAATGATGTTTTGTGCTTGTTTTCTCACTAGACTGTGAATTCATTAAAGGATAGAATGGTGTTTTATTTTTCTTCACATTCCCAGTACCTAGAATATTATTCGTTACTTAGTAATAATCAATGAATATTTCACAAATGAATGAATTTCTCGTTCATAACAAGACAAAGCCTTAACCAGTTGTCTACTTGAGCCTAAAATCTGAGCAGAACACTGGCATTGGAAGTTGTCAAAGCACGATTCCAGCTTTATCACAACAGTCACCAGAGTTAAGCCTTTCTGGAAACCACTAGTTCTTACAGCAGTGATCAGGACTTGTTGTTCCTGTCTGTGTCCAAGCACCTTGCCACCTGGCCAGTGTAGCTCAGTTGGTTGGTCATTGGCTGGCAAAACAAAAGTTGGCTGATTTGATTCCAGTCAGGGCACATGGCTGGGTTACAGGTTCAGTCCTTGTTTTGAATGAAGTTAAAAGCAACTAAGCACTACTAGAGCTATCATATGGAGAAAAACTAAATGAACTTTTTGGCCAACCCAGTGCAATAATCTACTGCCTGAGCTTTTTCATGTCTTAAGTATGGCTGGGCCTAAGTGAAATAATGTGAAAATTGTTCCTCCAGCTTTGCCTTTTCTTTCTAATATAGCTACAACCTTCCTACCATCTGCACTTGTTTCTTTTTGTTTTAACTTTGTTTTATTGTTGACACCATTACAGATGTCCCCATTTCCCCCGTTTGTCCACTTCCACCCTGCCCCCACACCCCCTTTCCTATGACCATCATTACACTGTTGTCTGCATCTACGGGTCAGGGACACATGTGCTTTGGGTAATCCCCTCACCTTCTTTCATTCAATCCCTCCTCCTTCTACTCCCCAAGAGCTGTCAGTCTGTTTCATGTATCCATGCCCCTGTTTCTATTGTGTTTGTCAGTTTATTTTGTTCATTAGATTCCACATATAAGCGAGAACGTAGAGAGCATATGCATTTTTTTCTAGGTTTTCCCCCAACCCTAGTGGCCCCCTCAATGCTTACCCATATGCTTATTCGTAGTCCATCATCAGGGGAATCCTCAGTGTACCTTACACTTTATGAATCTGATTTCATCACTGCCAGGCTTTCTGACCCTGTTAAAAGGATGTTAGCAGGAGGAATCTGATAAATAAATTTGTTCACTGGAAGAAGACTCAGGAAACATCCATGGATTCACACTGTTATACTTACTGTTTTCCAATTGTATGATTCTCTGCTTATTGGGGAGTAATGGGTTGTGTCATGGCTAATTACCAGGAACTCATTTTGATCCTTAATCACACTGTGGATAATTTTCCACACTGTATCTATTCAGAGTCATTCCTGGTTTTGACATAAGATTTTGCAATAAATTTCAAGGTAAAGTAGGGTTTCTATTTCTCACTTAGCTATCTAAAATACATTTTCTTGCTCTCCAGACATCTTGAATTTAAATCTTCAACAGAGATACAGGGGTCACGACCTGCGTGACTTCAGTGAATTCTTTTAAAATACTTTCATTTAAGTTTCTCCATCTTAGATGGGACATCAAAAATTCCAATTTGCCTGTTTTTAAGGCTTATTGTGAGTATAAAATAATCAGTTTTGTTTGAAAAATGTGTCTAGAATGTTCATTTATTCAACAAATATTTGATTGACAATTTTGCCCATGACTTTATGCCAAAAAGTATTGTTCTTATTATTTTATCTTTAAATTTCACTATTTTTACCACCTGGTTTCAATAATCTGGAAACATTGTTTCTATTGCCAGGAAAGATTTCCTCAGATTGCTCTCATGTCATAAGACATATCCTGAGATGGTCCATGCACGTCACTCGGTGATAAAATATTCTTACTATCTTCATGAAGCATCCATTTTTCATTTGTGAGTAAGTAATAGACTTGATATAATGTAATCCATCTAGAGTCTTCTTCATGAAAAATTCTGACTTCCTCTTTCTACATAACTGTGTATGTGCTTCATTATATTGTTAACATTTGGTTTATTTGTCTACATCTCCTAGCGGCTTAGGACAGCAACTCTCAGGCACTGTTCATGTTTGTATGTTTTTATATAGACAAATAAAACACAATATAATGAGTTCAAAGTAATTGTTTGGAGAAGGTTTGTTCAGGGCTCATTATTGGATCATATGAGTTAGTGGTTAAATATGGGCCACTAAAATAATTCCTAACACGCAGTTTTATTTATTCCCTCAAATTTATTCTTATGGCAGAAATGTATGCTTTAAATTTTGCTCCAATGTCTTTAAAGTCTTCAACTGGATAATCCCCTACAAAACAGAGCTTATCTAACATAGAAAGATCATAAAACATGTCAATGATATATAATATATATGATAATGTTATTGCATATTTTTGTGATGGTAAGTGCTGGATCTAGGCCTCTATAATAAATAATATTTCTATTGCCCCAGAAACAATATATTAAATATATATTACCTGATGTACATATTTCTAGTATGGTTAACTGCATAAAATTATTCATCATAACTTAAAAAATGAAAATATTCATAAATTATGTGAATTTTGCTGTTTTATGCACTAAAATGACTAATGCAAATATAAATTTTAATGATAAATAAGGAGAACATGGATCCTATTTTTGTTTTTCAACTTGCATGTGATCCAAAGCGAAAAGAGTGGGCATGCAGGCACTCGCCGTCCTGCACAGGTCTGATTAGAAGCCTGGAGTGAGAAAGGTAGCAAGTCACTTTGTGACTTTTACAAAGTGACGTCAGTCCGCGTGAGAAGGAATTCAATGAGGTTTTCAGCATATTAGTTTTACCAGACTATCCAGGGATATGATTTCACAAGTCTAATTAATACAAATAGATGGTTGGTGGCAGAATTCCTGCCCGTTACAACAAAATATTTAATTTTTTGCAGACCGGAAATCATTGAAGCAGAGCTCACTGCATTTTGGGACGGACGCCAGGGAGACAGGGTGAGTAAAGCTGCAGGCCCCACGGATGAGACTGCACCTTTCCTGCAAACGCATTGCTCAGTTTATAGTGAAAAACAGGTAGATTTTGAAAACATAATGTACAATATTAAACCTCATAAAAAAACCTGAACTACTTTTGAAGTTTTCAACTAAATGAAGTATTAGTGACTTTATATTTCAGTATTTTATAAACATAAGTGTAGGTCAGGTCTATTGACAAATTAAAAATAAAGTGTTTAATAGTGAGAAGAATAATATTATCCAGCATCGTCTTCTGGGGATTTTTAAATGCCAGTTTTCTTCCTGGTTTTCTTTAGCGTTAAACTGAATATCATGTATAGAATAAGAAGCAACATCACTCTTTGATATGAATTCAGAAAAAAGATTTAAATAAAATCGGAAACCCTTCAGAAGTTAACAGTATGTCCAAAGTGGCCTAGGATAAACAATTGTTGATGATTTTCTTTGTCAAAATTTAAGAAGTCTGCAATATCACTTACTATAAGTCAAAGAAAGGTTTTCTGAGGATGACTTTTTTCTGTACTTCCTTTATAATGAGCAGTTTCTGAAGCACCAATATTATAACCTCTCTTAAAAATGTTTCATTTTTAACAAAACCGTTTGGTAAAAGTGAAGCAGACATTTTTCTGACAAATGAATATTCAAGAAAAACCAACTGAATATTAATGAAAAAATGTCATGCAATGTTCTGGGAAAAAAGTTCTTGAAGGTGCTGTGTTAGGTACTTAAGGATCCTTAGAAGAGATTGGGATGAAAGGTTAGAACATTCTTATTTTACCTGCTGAACAAAAGGTATCTTAGAATAAATAATCTCCATATACAGTTTAAGGGTTTCTTGCTTTTTCATTGTGTGTGGGTGGGTTTGTATTTCAAATGACTTTATTCTTAGATTTTTATGCAAGTTTTTAGACTTTATTTTTCAGAGCAATTTTAGACTCACAGCAAAATTGAGCAGAAAGTAGTGCAGAGTCTCCCTCCTCTAACCACAGCCTCCCCCACATACCCACAGCCTCTCCCACCATCAGCATCTTACATCAGATGGTGTAGTTGCTGCAATTGGTGAACCAGCCATAGTTTACATTAGGGTTCATTCTTGGTGTTTTACCTTGTATGGGTTTAACAACATTATCCACAATTGTATATCATACATGATAGTGTATTTCCCTAAAGTTCCCCTATGCTCCACCGATTCATTCCTCTTTCCCCTCTAACACCTTATCTTTTTTGTCTTTATAATTTTGCCAGAATGTCATATGGTCAGAATCATACACTGTGTAGACTTTTCAGATAGGTTTCTTCAGCATAGTAATATGCATTTAAGATTTTTCATGTGTTTTCATGGCTTGATATATCATTTCTTCTTATTGCTAAAAATTATTACATTGTCTGGATGCACCAGGTTATTTACCCATTCACCTACTGAAAAAATCTTGCTTTTCCTTGTTTTAGGAATTACAAATAAAGCTGCTATAAACATTTATGTGCAGGTTTTTGTGTGGACATGTTTTCAACCCCTTTAGATTATGATTCAACCCCAAGGAACATGATTTCTGGATTATATAATAAAGGTGTGTTTTAGTTTTGTAACAAACTGCCTGTCTTCCAAAGTGGCTATAATACTTTGCATCCCCACCAGCATTGAGCAAAAGTTCCTGTTGCTCCACATTCTCATGAATATTTTTGGTGTTTTGTATTTTGGCCATTATAACAGGTGTGTAGTGGGATCTCACTGTTTTTTAAATTTGCCGTTCCCTATTTACATATAATGCTGAGCTTCTTTTCATATGCTTATTTGTCATTTGCATGTCTTTTTTGGTGAGGTGTCTTTCCGGTTTTTGATCATTTTTGTATTTGGATTGTTCATTTAATTATTGTTGAATTTTAAGAGTTCTTTGTATATTTTTGATAACAGTCCTTTATCTGATAAACCTTTTACAAATCTAATTTCCTATCTTTGGTTTTTCTTTATCATCTCTTAATAGTCTCTCACAGAGAAGTTTTTAAGCTTAATAAACTCCAATTTATCAATTATTTATTTCACAGATCATGTCTTTGGTGTTATATCTAAAAAGACATTGCCAAACCCAAGTTCATCTAGATTATCCCCTATGTTATTTCTAGGAGTTTAATAGTTTTAAATGCTACTTTTGTAAAAGGTGTAAGATATGAGAGTTTAACAGTTTGAAATGTTAATTTTCGTAAAGAATGTAAGATCTGTGTCTAGCTTAACTTTTGCTGCCAGTGGATGTCCAGTTTTTCTAGCATCTTTTGTTAAAAACATGGTTCTCCATTGAATCACCTTTGCTCTTTTGGAAAGATTAGTTAACAGTATCTGTGTGGGTCTCCTTTAGGACTCTCTATTCTGTTCCATTTATCTATATTCTTTTGCCAATACTAAACTTCATTATTATAGGTTTACATAAATCTTGAAGTTTTCTGGTGTCAGTCCTCTCTGACCAAAAGACTTTTAGTCTTTTCCTGTAACATTGTGCTGATGATTCTAGGTCTCTGCTTTTCCATATAAATTTTAGAATCAAATAGTTGATATCTACAAAATAACTTGCTATGATTTTAATCAGGATTACATTGAAACTATAGATCAAATTAGGAAGAACCAACATCTTAATAATATTGAGTCATTCTAATTAAGAACATGAAATGTTTCTCTAGTTATTTAGTTCTTCTTTGATTTTATTATCAGGTTTAGTACTTAATTTCATACATATGTTATACATTTTGTTAGATTTATGCAAATATTTCTTTTTTGGTGTTAATATAAATGTAATTGTATTTTTAATTTAAAATTGCAATTGGTCCCTGATAATCTATAAGGAAGCAGTTGACTTTTGTATAATAATCTTATATCCTGCAACCTTACTATAATTGCTTTTAGGTTTCAGGATTTCTTTTTATTAATGTATCTTATTGATTATGCTATTACAGTTGTCCCATTTCTCCCCCATCATTCCCCTCCACCCTGCACACCCTCTCCAACCCACATTCCCCGCCTTTAGTTCATGTTCATGTGTCCTAAGTTCTTTAGCTTCTACATTTCCCACACTATTCTTGCCCTCCCCCTGTCTATTTTCTACCCACCATCTATGCTACTGATTCTCTGTACCTTTTCCCCCTCTCTCCTCCTCCCACTCCTCTGTTGCTAACCCTCCATATAATCTCCATTTCTGTGGTTCTGTTCCTGTTCTAGCTGTTTGCTTTTGTTTTAGGTGTGGTTGTTAATAGCTGTGAGTTTGCTGTCTTTTCCCTGTCATATTTTTTATCTTCTTTTTCTTAGATAAGTCCCTTTAACATTTCATATAATAAGGGCTTGGTGATGATGAACTCCTTGAACTTGACCTTATCTGAGAAGCACTTTATCTGCCCTTCCATTCTAAATGATAGCTTTGCTGGATAGAGCAATTTTGATGTAGGTCCTTGCCTTTCAAGACTTCAAATACTTCTTTCCAGCCCCTTCTTGCCTGGAAGGTCTCCTTTGAGAAATCAGCTGATAGTCTGATGGGAACTCCTTTGTAGGTGACTGTCCCCTTATCCCTTGGTGCTTCTAGAATTCTCTGCTTCATTTGAATCTTGGCTAATGTAGTTATGATGTGCCTTGGTGTGTTCCTCCTTGGGTCCAACTTCTTTGGGACTCTCTGAGCTTCCTGGGCTTCCTGGAAGTCTATTTCCTTTGCCAGATTGGGGAAGTTCTCCTTTATTATTTGTTCAAATAAGTTTCCCACTTGTTGCTCTTCTTCTTCCCCTTCTGGGACCCCTATAATTCAGATGTTGAGACTTTTAAAGATGTCCTGGAGGTTCCTAAGCCTCTCCTCAATTTTTTGAATTCTAGTTTCTTCCTTGTTTTCTGTTTGCTTGTTTCTTTCTTCCTTCTGGTCCACTTCATTGATTTGAGTCCCAGTTTTCTTCCCATCTCTATTGATTCCCTGTGCGTTTTCCTTCATTTCACTATTGTAGCCATTATTTTTTCATCTAATTTGTGAGCAAAATCAACCAATTCTGTGAGCATCCTGATCACCAGAGCTTTGAACTATGCATCTCATAGGTTGGCTATCTCTTGGTCACTTAGATGAATTGGCTCTGGGCCTTTCATCTGTTCTCCCATTAGAGCCATTTTTTTTTTTGGTCTGGTTGTGACTGTTACATAGCGAGGGGCAGAGCCTTAGGTGTTCACCAGGGCAGGGGCAGCCCAGTTGCTGGGTTGTGACCCTGTATGTGTGGGCAGGGTCTGAGAGCGCTTGCTCCTCTCTCATATTTCAGTCCTTTCCACTGCTTTCCCCAAGCAAATTGGGCCCTTCTGGTGCTGATTTTCGTGTTGTTGGCTTGTGTATGCTGTAGGACCCTGTGGGTCTTTCCACCAAACTCTCCTGTGAGGCTGGGAGTCTCGCCCAGCACTTCAACCCACACAAGTGTTTTCAATTGGTGCTTTTAAGCTTTATTTCCCAGCACTGGGGCCCTGGGTTGTACAGTCTGTCTCGCTGCCTGTTTTCACTTGGTTTATCTGCGCGCGAATGTGTGACTGCGGTCAGCCGCCTTGTGTGCCTCGCTTGGTCTGCTTGTTGCCTCCCCGTGCCCAGTAACAGCTGCCTGTGTGCCTGGAGTGTGCCAACCTCTGCCTGTGCATCCAGGACCACTGGCCACTGCTTTTTCCTGCCTGCAATTCCTCTCTTGCAGGCTGCCGACTTGGCCCCTTTTACCAGTCTGGGCGAATCATTGTCAGATCCGTATAACTCAATTTTCTATCTGTCCTGATTGTTTTTTTTGTTCTAAATTTTTGTTGTCCTTAATTTTGGTTGTGAGAGGAGGCACAGTGTGTCCACCTATGCCTCCATCTTGGCCAGAAGTCCAGGTTTCAGGATTTTTTAAAAAAATAGATTCTTCCAGATTTTCTACATAGACGATTATGTCATCTACAAAGTTTTCTTTCTTCCTTTCCATTGTATATACTCTTTATTTCCTTTTCTTGTTTTACTGCATTAGCTAGGTCTTCTAGTATAATGTTGAAAAAGATTGTTGAGAGGGGATATCCTTTCTTTGTTCTTGATGTTAGTGGGAAAGCTTCTAGTTTCTCAACATTTTTTTAAATATATTTTATTGATTATGCTATTACAGTTGTCCCATTTCTCCCCCATCATTCCCCCTACCCTGCACACCCTCTTCCACCCACATTCCCCACTTTAGTTCATGTCCATGTGTCATAAGTTCTTTAGCTTCTACATTTCCCATACTATTCTTGCCCTCCCCTTGTCTATTTTCTACCCACTATCTATGCTACTCATTCTCTGTACCTTCCCCCCCTCTCCTCCTCCCACGCCCCTGTTGCTAACCCTCCATATGATCTCCATTTCTGTGGCTCTGTTCCTGTTCTAGCTGTTTGCTTAGTTTGCTTTTGTTTTAGGTGTGGTTCTTAATAGCTGTGAGTTTGCTGTTTTTTCACTGTCATATTTTTTATCTTTTTCTTAGATAAGTCCCTTTAACATTTCATATAATAAGGGCTTGGTGATGATGAACTCCTTGAACTTGACCTTATCTGAGAAGCACTTTATCTGTCCTTCCATTCTAAATGACAGCTTTGCTGGATAGAGCAATTTTGGATGTAGGTCCCTGCTTTTCGAGATTTCAAATATTTCTTTCCAGCCCCTTCTTGCCTGGAAGGTCTCTTTTGAGAAATCAGCTGACAGTCTGATGGGAACTCCTTTGTAGGTGACTGTCCCATTATCCCTTGCTGCTTCTAGAATTCTCTGCTTCATTTGAATCTTGGCTAATGTAATTACGATGTGCCTTGGTGTGTTCCTCCTTGGGTCCAACTTCTTTGGGACTCTCTGAGCTTCCTGGACTTCCTGGTAGTCTATTTCCTTTGCCAGATTGGGGAAGTTCTCTTTTATTATTTGTTCAAATAAGTTTTCCACTTGTTCTTCTTCTTCTTCCTCTTCTGGGACCCCTATAATTCGGATGTTGGGACGTTTAACGATGTCCCGGAGGTTCCCGAGCCTCTCCTCATTTTTTTGAATTCTGGTTTCTTCCTCGTTTTCTGTTTGGTTGTTTGTTTCTTCCTTCTGGTCCACTCCATTGATTTGAGTCCCAGTTTTCCTTCCATCTCTATCGGTTCCCCATGCGTCTTCCTTCATTTCACGTATTGTAGCCTGCATTTTTTTCATCTAATTTGTGAGCAAAATCAACCAATTCTGTGAGCATTTTGATGACCAGTGCTTTGAACTGTGCATCTGATAGGTTGGCTATCTCTTCACAGCTTAGAGGAATTGACTCTGGGGCTTTCATTTGTTCTCCGGTTTGAGCCATTTTTTGTTTTGTTTTGTTTTGTTTTGTTTTGTTTTGGTTTGGTTTGGTTTGGTTTGGTTTTAGTCTGGTCGAGGCTATTACATAGTGAGGGATGGAGCTTTAGGTGTTCCTCAGGGCAGGGCAGCCCAGTTGCTGGGTTGTGACACTATAGGTGGGGGTGGGGTCTGAGAGGGAACAATGGTGCCTGCTCCACTCTCTCCTGGATTCAGTCTGTTCCGCCACTTCCCCTCTGCCTGGACCATCTGCGCGTGCGAATGTGGGACCACCTGGTCAGCCAGCCGCCTTGTGTGGCCTCACTGGGTCTGCACAGTTGCCCCCCTGTGCCCGGGGTCCTCCAGCTGCCGCCTGTGTACCTGGGAACTGCCAGCCGCTGCTCCTTGCGTTCCCGGGTCCGTACCTCCACTTTTTCCTACCTCGACTTCCCCCCTCTTACCTGTCTGGATGAATGGTTGTTGGACTTCCGTACAGTTCAATTTTCTATAAGTTCTGGTTGTTTTCTTTTTTCTAAATATTTGTTGTCCTTAATTTTGGTTGTGAGAGGAGGCACAGTGTTTCCGCCTACGCCTCCATCTTAGCCGGAAGTCCACCTAGTTTCTCAACATTAAGCATGGTGATAAGTGAAGGTTTTTTGTAGATGTTCTTTATCTTGCTAATGAAATTCTCTTCTATTCTTAGCTTGCTGAGAGTTTTATTTTTTAATCATAAATGAATGTTGGTTTATTGTATAGTTTTACAAAGAAAGTTTATCAATTAATGTTTTTTAACATCCTTTATAATTATAAGATTATAGTTATGTTTTAATCAGAATTCATATAAATGTATTTTTTGGGGGAAGCAATAAATGTTCAGCAGATTTTATCACAACCATGAAGGGAAAAAATTCTCTTTTTGGAACATAGTTTTTGTTTGAAAATAACAGAGAGAGAAACATTGTTTTGAAGGAAAGAAAAAAGCATTCATGTTTAATGAGAATTTTCTATTATCTACCACCTATCATGACTGTTAATTATATTCTCTGCATGTTTTTCCATTTGGCAAATGATAGCTTAGTAACTCTCAGTGGAAATGGACAACACATTCTATACTTAATCACATGAAATATCGAAGCAAAAAAACCCCCCAGTTTTACATGTAGGCAAGTTGTTCATTAATGTCTTGAATTATTTTAATATGCATGAGCTTTTTACTTCATAATCAAAGAGGTGGCTATGATTATTATAATATAAATTCAATAATTTTTAACCTTTCTCTTGAAATCTCTTCTAAAATCTTAGAAAAATATTTAAAAAAATTACACATTGGGAAAAGGAAACCAAAATAAAATATTTCTAAACTGCATTTACAAATTTTTACTATACCTTCAGCTTGGGTATTGTTATTTTTTTTCCTGTTATTTTTTGGCTCTGCCCTTAGGTGTCAGTTCTGACATTTGAGCTTCCCCACCCTTCTTATTTTATACTCCTCCTGTTCTTGGTTCTCACTCTGGGTCTTTATTTCAGCTGCCTGGTTTAGTGTTCAGCTTTGCTCAAACCCTTTATTGTCGCATTCTTGTTTAATATTTATTGATATCTCGTCACTTCTTTATTCCTCAATAATTATGGCTTCTGACTCCCTGTCACTGTCTTTAATACTCTAACTTAGTTCTTTGTCACTTCAGTATTAATTTGGTTCATTGAATCCACTTACTTCATCAGTGATCTAATCCTCCACTCTTTGTCAACTATTCACTTCTATTATCATAAAACCTTGCCTTTGCCATTGTTATAACTGGAAGCTGGAACTGCAATCACCTGAACTAGATGACATTGCTATAAAGCTAGGAACTGAAACCATGTGTCAACATGACTGTGCTATTTGTTTCAAGAAAAATTTATCCAAGAAATAGAAGACTAAAACTATAAACCAATAAAGAATTTTATTGTTTTCTTTAGAAAATTACTACACATCAATTTATCTAATCACAAAAAGCAAAAGGTTTCCTAAAAATGTTATTATCTAGTCTTGCTTCAAGACCTTCCTTTGTTTTGTCTATTAATCCTAAACACTTATGTCACAAACTTTGCTAATTCCCAACCCTCAGTCTTGTAAACCTCACTTTAAAACTTAAGTCCGAGACTCTATCCCTATAAAGATCCTTTCCTGGCTTCCTCCTTCTGAAACATGGATAAGATTCTGTCCAGTGTGTGTGCTCCCTTATTGTAATAAGTTCTAATAAACTTAGTTTTTTTTTTAATGAACAGATTGCTTGTGATATTGGAGAATTTAGCACAACTCATCCATGTTAATTTTAATCTGTCTACCCTCTCATCCTGTTACAACATATTCCTTCCACCCCAACTTCATCAACTCTCCAACTCTATAGAAAACTTAAATCCACTGATCTTATCAATATTCACTGTCCTTCACCACCTGTTGTCATCATTCTCTCCATATCTAGCTTAAATTTTCTGATCAGTAATATTCATTCCCTTCTTCTATACACCTAGCCACTCACCTATGTCATCTCATCTACTTATAAAATCCACAACTGACAAATCTAATTCTCCTCTCCTTCATGCCTGCATCCTTGCAACCGAACATGGTCGGAAAGGCGCAAGTGAGACCTGGGGAGAAGTCTCACCTATATTTCTCACTAAAATCTTTAAATTGTCCCTTTTTGTTGTCTGTGGGACATTCTCTGTTGTGTCAATTCATTCATTCTCCCACATTTCTCTCTCAGACCTTTTAATCTCTCTTCAGAGTTCAAACATTCCCTTCTCAAGCTATTACGCTTCTATTTTATTTAGAAATTTGAAGCGATAAGAAAAGAAATCCTTTAAACCTACATACTATATTTACTTGTCTACCAGCATTTGTAACAAAATCCATCCTTTTCTCCTATTACTAAAATTAAATTGCATCATACTGTTACAAAATCCCACCAATGGTGTTCTGGAACGGCTGTGGGGTTCAACCGCCCACCACCAAGAAGTGTGACGGCCAAAGCAAGAGTTTAGTGAAAAAAGAAAACGGCTGTTTATCTAAAGGTTATACAAATTTAGAATAATGGCAGATTTCTGCCATTAAGTCTCACTCCCTTTAAAAACGCCCCCAAACAAATAGTTGTACCTCCCTCTGCCAAACCAAGCCAGTTTCAGAACATGCCACTCAGAGGTACCATCTTTTAGAAAAGCCGAAGTCTGCAGCTCAGCATTCCCAGTCACAGTTCAGCTCCAAACCTCTCTCAGGAGTCTGGGTAGCCAGGCAGGTCCCGACAGCACTGCCATCTCTGCCACATTTTTTTCCCAGGCAGACTTCCAGGCAGACATCCTGACTTCATGGCAGCCTGAGCTTTAGACCTCCAGGCAGACAGACCTCCTGGCTGCCTTCTCTGCACACCTCACACTCCAATTTTAAATGCTCAGCTCAGAACTTCCTGCATGACCTTACATCCAGCTTTTCCTGTGGTATGTTAGTGTCCACCATTTTGTCAGCATCCCAGTGTCTTTGACCCTCTTTTAGGTACCATTTTTAGTCAGGGCAAGAGTTCCCAGTGGTCACAGGTATCCAGGGAGCCCACCCCTGGCCATGTCACAAGTCACTGCACCTTCTCACAGTCACATACACAATTTGCTCTGGGCTGCAGACCTTCTTTCCTTCAGGAATGCATGACTGTTAATTTGCTTTTGTTATGCAATGTACCTTAAACTTGCACCTTCCACTCACTGGTCCCTGCCCCCAATCTTGCCTGAAAGCAGGATTGGAGGAGTTGCTCTCCTACATTCAGGGGACCCATGCTCTGCCTCCCATTACAGCACCTTCTAGCATTTTACTCATCTGTTCACACCAGTATACAAACATGGTATTATTTCTATCATTAAAAACCAAATAAACAAACATTTCTTACATCCTCCTTTCTCTACAGCTATCACCCCATTTCTCTGAAACTTTTTCAAAGGTTTTCTCATTAAAAAGGGTTATCTGTATGTGCTATTTAAACTTCCTTTCTATTCCATCTTAAATCACTCTGACTGGACTTTCAAACTCAATATGCCTTAAAACTTCTCCATATTACTAAACCCAGTGATTGATTTTTATGTAGCCGTTCTTTTATTTATCAGCAGCATTTGGCCAATTAGTCACTCCCTCCTCCTTGGAATACATTTTAAATTCACCTTTTGTGGCAACATATCCTTCTAGTTTCCTTCTTTTCTTACTGGCTCTGATTCCTTTTCATAAATCTGAACAACTGAACCTTGATGATTGCACCCAGGTTTATGGCTTTGAACATCATTTAAAATTGACAAGTGCCAGATTTATGTCTTTAACAAGCACGGTTCCCTGAGCTGTACCTAATTGCTGAATAGACATTCTTACTTAAACTTTTACCATGTCCCAAACTGAACTCTTCATTTTCTTTAACTAAATATGTTTCTCCCACAATTTGCCATTTCAGTTAATGGAAACTTTAACTTCTTAGGGCAAAAACCTTGGGATCATACTTAACTTTTCTAATTTTTCTACCCTACTTTCAATTATTTAGCATAACATCATGACTTTATCTTCGAAATATATCCATAGTCTGGCCACTTCACTGCTAACATCCTGTTACAAATCAAAAGTTTTTTCACAAAGATTCTTAATCTTCTAACTGACCTTTCTGCTGCCAACTTTACCCCATATCCATCTGAGCACAGCAGCCAGAGTGATACTGATAAAATGTCGGATTGTTTTTCTCTTCTGCTCAAAACTCTCTAGTATTTCCCATTGAATCCATGTAAAAGCAAAATCCTTATATATTTTTTGAGGTCTGTGTGATCTTTCTCCCTTGATATTTTGACTTTGTCTTTCTACTGATCACAGTGTTTCAGCTATTCTAGATTTCTTGCTGTTTCTCAAATGTTCCTGGTACATACCTGCCTTAGGATATTTGCATATGTTATTTCCATTTCCAGGAATACTATTCTTCCAGAGAGTCAAGGTGTACTTCCTCACTCCTTTAAAATCTTTGCTCAACTTTATATTCTTGGAGACCTGCCGTGACTAGCCTTTCAAAAATATAGTTCACTTCATTCCTGCACCCTATCTTTTCCCCCTATTTTATTTTTATTACTTAGTTTATGTTTCTATGTACTAGCATGTAATCCTCAAAAGAGCAAGTATTTTATTTTCTGATTTGTTGCTCACTATTCTTTCCTCATACTCAGACTTTATCTAACATATTATAAGTGTTTAGTTAATATTTTTGAATTCATCAATGCATAGAAATCAATCCTTAAAATCTACACTTATTTAGGTACATTTTTTCACAAGTTAAACTCTCATATATTCTTCCTTTGTTCAGTTGCCTTTGGCTTCCTTTCTTGAAATATACAAATTAGCTGAATATTACTTTTATTATTCACCACTTTCAGCAAGGTCACTTTGTCCTTGTTTCCAATGAAAGTCAGATCATGGTGCTTCATTATTTAATGAGATGTCACAAATCAGGTCATTAACCAGCACTTTCCTCAACTCATATTGATTGTGTGAGCCAAGTTCAGAAAAGCAGGAATAAAACAATTGCCATGCCAAAGCCCAGTCGATTATAGAATCACCTTTAATATAATACTGGGAAATTCTGCACACAATGAAAGGGTAAAAAGTTTTATATCCTACAAGTAATATTAAAGTAAATGCATTTGGGAAGAATTATTTCAGGCATTTCCAACAGACACTTTTATGAGGTACTGTTGATCAAAGTTTCTAAAGTATCACATTGGGCAGTTTCATTTCCTATCACATTTCTTTTTTTTCAGTAGTAAATAGCTATGATAATTCTTATTTTATCATGCCTGCCATATGTAACAAGGAATAATCCATCTTGTTTCCATTATTAAATACTGGTACTAAATATTGAAAGACTAGATATAACAACTCTGTCAAAGTCTTGCTGCTACCAGAGAGCTAATTTGTCTGTGAGTAATGGTTGAGTGAAACAGAGACACTGGTTCGATCCAGCATCAACCAAACTATACTTTTTAAAACATAATTCCAGTGTTTCCCAAAATATGGCTTGTGTTCCTCTGATTGTGAATAGAATAATTTTAGGTAGTGCATGGACTGACACATTAAAATTAATTAGTATCTTCATGATAATGTATATAAGAAAATACGTATATTATAGTAAAAATAGTGCTCAGCATATACCAAGAAGATGATAACCAAAGTAAGTGAAGTTTGGAAAAAATTATCGTTATTAGATTAGATCACCAATTACTACTTAAATATTGTGTGGATTCAGAATGTAGAGTTAAGTGAGTTTACTTCAATAAAAAGAGATTTTACCACTCTCCAGAGAGAATACTCAAAGTATATGGCTCCTCATGAATGAATATATAAGCAATAATGAGCAAGAAAAGCATTAGACAACAGCACAGTTTAAGGCATACCATGTTGGTTCAATTTTACTACTACAGCTCATTATATGGCTCCTGCTATAAAGACTAAAAAAGGTGGAAATAATGGGAATTCTTTTTTCCTTAAAAGTTAAATATGTACTTGCACAAACCTCACCTTATTTGTTTATTTAAGAATAAATATAAAATATTTATTTTCCCAAACTTAGCATCCCTCTGTGTATATAAAGCTTAATCACACCCATAGTTTTGTACATCCAGGATAAAAATGTTGTCTACTTTCTAGCTTATTATTAAATGCCACAAAATATTTTTCTCAACATTCCTTATGCAGTAACTATACTCTAAGTAGAACTTAATAATTATATTCCCTGTTTAGATATTTTGTAATCACATTCTATAAATTATTATATTACTACTACACTCTTATTTTGTTTATTTTAATAATTAAAATTGGTCTATTTCCTCTAGATTATGCTTAGAATTTTTACTGTAGTGAAGCTGAAGAAAACAAGTGACTGTCACCAATTTTGTCATATAACTACTCAAGAATACATTGATATCCACTAAGTGGTTTTAAAATGCTCTGTGTAAACACACACACACACACACACACACACACACACAACACATTTTTTCCCTCAAAGGGACTATTCCTCTTCTTACATGCCAAATTGTTTCATTAGCTCAGGATGAGTAATTTGGCTAATTATACTACCATCTCAAAATGTAGACAGTTAAATGCATAAAATAAAAATCTTAATAATGTATATTAGCAATAAACTGATTTGTCAGGTTGCTAGTCAAAAATTCTTGGCATGGGCATCTTTCAGGGAAGAATTAAGTCATATTAATCTTTCTCTTAAATTTGATACAGTTAGATGAGAAGAAAGGAAGGAGGGAAGGAAGGAAGGAAAGAAGGAGAGTTTGGTCCTTCTGTTTTTCTAATGCTTCTGACATTATCCTACTAGTTCTTTGCCAACATCCTAAATACCTGCTTGCTGCCTCCTTATAGGTCTCATCCCATGGATAAGGCCTGGTCTACATTTTGCCCTTTATTAATAAAACAATGTCTCAAATGAAATTGATAAGACAACATCTCAAAGAAATCTTTGGATGTTCAGTAGTTATGATACATTGCCAAATTTTGACTCATTCCTTAAAATTATTCATATGAGACCCATTTTTTAATTAAGCAGGTATTACCATGGATTATTGATATTTCAAGCGCTAGCAGATTTAAACATTCCTTTTATTATACATTGATTAATTAATACATGCTTTCATTTATTTACTTTGTATCTAATTGCCAGGTATAGTGTTAGATTTAGAGGTTAAACAGGTGAATAGAACATTATATTTAATTGAAGAACATGATACTAAGTGTAGGCAACATTATTTGTAGCCAGAGATACATATAAATATCCAAGTCCTGAATTTATTGTTAAGAGAAAAATCTCCTTCACCATAGGCTGTAGTGTTACACAGGCGTGCTGTCCTGGAAACCATTTCCCTTTGGTCATAAAAGAGGCTACATAAAAAATGCATGTCTCCACTAATTTAAACATTTATTAAATACATCATATTTTAGGCACTGTGTTTTGCAATTGTGGGATCATTAATGAATGAAACACATTAATTTATACCTTTAACAGTTTGCCTATAATCCTGAGACACTCTGATGTAGAAAATGTTATTTTCAGTGTGGAAACAAGAGAATTTGATAAATTTTATTCACTGGAATAGAAAAACAACCCTGGAAATATTTTCCCAAATAAAATGAACACCAAGAACAATCATTAGGGGAAATTGGGACTATAAGTAGTAGAGCCCTTAGGTGGATGATGTTAAATTCTGATGTCATTACTTTCTCACAATTTTGTCTTAAATTAATCTGTGTTTTAACACAGACCTATTTTGGATTTAATGTTTTGATAGATCTGTCTTTAGTTTTAGATGAAAAATTCACAGTTCTATTTTGGTAAACATCCCTATATATTTCAATGTAGCTTACGTAACCTTCTGTGTGAAATGTTTAAACAGAGATGGCCCTCAGTTACAGCAGTGATAGACGATGGGGGTGGAGTTTATAATGATACTCTAGGGAAATTTTCATTGCAAAAGTGTACAATGTGAAGGAAAGAAATCATAGCTTGGACAGTACTTGGTGTGTGTAATCTTTCCTTCCTTAATCATCCATATTTACTCTAAAGGTGGGAACTAGTAGAACCCAGGGGAAAAAAAAAGAAAGTGCCTAAGATGTATGACACAGTGCTTGGATGTGAGGTTGTTCCAAAGTTATTAGGAAAAATTTGATAGATATTAGATCAAGATGATAATAGATTCTAACCAAGAACACATCCAATCAGAACACTGGGTGAAGGGATTGAGACAAGAACAATGTGAGAAACCAAAAAATAATCAGCAGAACATAAAAGAAAAAGATTTGAAATTGGATTAAGGCTAAAACTAAGGACAATTCTAATGGGTTTTAAACATTAATTGAAGTGTACACTTATAACCTTACACACCAAATTGGAAGAAAAGTATTTGTTTTCAATTATTCATCTATAGAACAGAGTATCCTATATTTACTCAATAGTTCAATTAAACAACTGATCCAAGATAACTAATTATTAGTCTAGAAAAGTCTCTCTCTTACTTCTGTTGCCCATGTCCATGAGTCCTTTATGGTTTTTGCTCAATCCCTCCATGCCTTAACCTCCACCCTGCCTTAGCTGTCATTCTGCTCTCTATGAGTCTGTATCTATTTTGCTTGTTAGTTCAATTTGTTCATTAGATTCCACATATGAGGTCTGTCCACAAGGTATGTGATATGAAAAATAGAGACATTTATTAAACAAGCTGCAAGATACAAGAAACATTGTACATAGGACAGTGACTCCTCAGTCCCCTTCAAAGTAGGCACCTTGGACCTCACACAGTTCTATTCACCATCAACTGCCCTGTTATATTTCCCTGAATCTCACTGGCAGTCTGAAATCTCTTCCCTTTCAAAGGTAATTTTAAGTTTTGGGAAAAGTCAGAAGTCTCAGGGCCCCAAATCTGGGATGTAGCAGGGCTGAGTCACCTGGGTGATTTGATGTTTTGCTGAAAAATTCTGTGTGAGATGTGATGTATGAGCAGACGTGTTGTCATGATGAAGCTGCCAATCACTAGTTGCCCATAGCTATGGCCTTCTGAATCATCTGACAGTTTCCACAGAGGAATGAGAAAGCTCCATGCAAAATTTGGTGCAGATTTGTTGCTCTATGAACTCAGTCGTTATGAATGTGATGCCACACAGTACACGTGTTCACTCAATGGTGTCTACCACAGCCACAGACTAGTACAGTGAAGTCATCATTGTTCACATGTATGCATTCCAATCCACTCTCCTTGGCTGCCAGGTTACATCAATGTGGCACAAACCATTCTCATTGTGTGAATAATAGCTGGAATTTTTTGGATAGATCTCATATGAATGAAATCATATTTGTCTTTCTCTCACTGGCTTATTTCACTTAGCATGTTTTCCAGGTCCATACATGCTGTCACAAAGGGTAAAATATTTTTTCTCTTTATGACTGAATAGTATTCCAGTGTGTAAATGTCCCAAAATTGTTTAATCTACTCATCTACTGTTGGACGCTTGAACTGTTCCATATCTTGGCAATTGCAAATGTTGCAGTAAACATAGCGGGGCTTATGTACTTTTGAATTAGTGTTTTTGGGTTCCTTCAAATATATTACCAGATGTGGGATCACTGGGTCAAAACACAGATTCATTTTTAATTTTTGAAGTATATCTATATTGCTTTCCACAGTGACTGTACCCATCTTCATTCTCATCAACAGTGCAAAACGTTCCCCTTTCTCCACATCCTCACCAGCATTTACTATTTGTTGATTTATTGATGATAGCCATTCTGACCAGTGTGAAGTGCTGTCTCATTGTGGTGTTTATTTGCATTTCTCTTATGATTAGTGTGTTGAGCACTTTTCATATGTGTATTGGCCATCTGCATGTCTTATTTGGATAATACAGGTCCTTTGCCCATTTTTTTGGGGGGTGTTGAGTTTTGTAATTTCTTATAAATTTTGGATATTAACCCCTTATCAGATGTATAGTTGAATATGTTATCCCAGTCTGTGGTTGTCTTTTTATTTTGTTGATGATTTCCTTTGCTATGCAGAAACATTTTAGTTTGATGCAGTCCCATTTATTTATTTATTCTTTTGTTTTGCTTGCCTGGGGATATGTATCAGGAAAATATTGCTAGGAGCAATGTCAGAGATTTTACTGCCTATGTTTTTTCAACTATTTTTATGGTTTTGGATCCAACATTGAAGGTGATCAAGTTTCATTTTTCTGCATGTATCTGTCCAATTTTCCCAACACCATTTATTGAATAAACTGTCTTTAGCTCATTGTATGTGCTTGCTTCCTCTGTCTAACAGAAATTGATTATAAAGATGTGGGTTCATTTTTGGGCTCTCTATTCAGTTCCATTGATCTATGTGTCTGTTTTTTATGCCAGTACATGCTGTTTTAATTACTATAGCCTTATAGAAAAGGTTGATATTAGGTAGCATGATAACTTCCAACTATGTTCTTCTTTCTCAGGATCACTGTTTCTGTGCAGGGCCATTTGTGGTTTCATATACATTTTTAAAATATTTGTTCTTCTGTTAAATACATAATTGGATTTTTGACAGGAATTGTGTTCAATTTATAGATTGCTTGGGTGGTATGGACATTTTAATGATGTTAATTCTTCCTTTCCATGAATATGGTATGAACTTCCACTTATTTGTGTATCTTCTTCCATGTCGTATAATTTTCTGAGTCCAGGTCTTGTACATCCTTGGTTAGGTTTATTTCTAGGTATTTTGTTCTTTTTGAAGCAATTGTAAATAGGATTGTTTTCTTAATTTCCCTTTTTGTTAGTTTGTTATTGGCATATGAAAATTCAACTGATTTCTGGATATTTGTATCCTGCTACTTTGCAGAATTCATTTATTAATTCTAATAGTTCTTGGTGGGATCTTTGGGGTTCTATATGTACAATATCATGTAATCTTCAAATAATGCCCGTTTTACTCTTTACCAATTTGGATGCCTTTCATTTCTTCTTCCTGTCTGAGTGCTATGGCTAGGCCCTCCAGTACCATGTTAAATACAGGAGATGAAAACAGACATCTGTGTCATTTTCCCACTTTTAAGGGGAATGCTTATAGTTGTTGCCCATTGAATATGATGCTGGCAGTGGGTTTGTCACAGATGGCTTTTATTTGTCTGAGCATGTTCCCTCTATTTCCATTTTGCTGAGAGTTTTTATTATAAATTTGTGCTGGATTTTATCAAATGCTTTTTCTAAATCTACTAATATGATCATGTGGTTTTTTAATCCTTCATTTTGTTTATGTAATGAATCACATTTATTGATTTGTGATGTTGTACCAACCTTGAATTCCTAGAATAAATCCACTTGATCATGGTGTGTGATCTTTTTGACACATCCAGTTTGCCAATATTTTGTTGAGGTTTTTGGCATTTATGGTCATCGGGGTACTGGCCTATAATTTTCTTTTATTGTAGTGTCTTTATCTGGTTTTGGCATTAGGACAATGCCGACCTTATAAAATTAGCTTGGGAGGCTTCCCTCCTCTTGGATTTTGTGAAATAGTTTGGAAAAGAGAGATGTTAGCACTGCACGGAATGTTTGGTAAAATTTCCCTGTGAAGACATCCGGTCCAGGGCTGTTGCTTATTGGGAGTTTTTTCATTACTGCTTCAATTTTCCTAGGTGTAATCTGTCTATTCTGATTCTCTGATTCTTCCTAATTTAGTTTTGGAAGATTGTATATTTCTAGAAATGTACTCATTTTGTCAGGTTTCCTGTTTGTTGGCATATAGTTTTTCAAAATATTTTCTTAACAATCCTTTGTATTTCTTTGGTGTTGTCCTTTCTTCTTTTTCATTTCTGATCTTGTTTATTTGGGTCCTCTCTCTTTCTTGGTGAGTCTGGTTTGTCAATTTTGTTTATCTTTGAAAAAACCAGTTCTGGGATTCACTGATTTTTTAAAATTATTTTTAAACTCTATTTTGTTTATTTCTTCTCTAATCTTTACTATTTCCTTCCTTTTACTCACTTTTAGATTTGTTTGTTGTTCTTTTTCAAGTTCCTTTAAGAGCAAAGTTAGATTGTTGATTTGAGCTTTTCCCTGATTTTTTCTGCCCTGAGCTAGGCCTGTAATGCTGTTAATTTTCCTCCTAGGATTGCTTCCCTAGTGTCCCACAGGGTTTGGATTGTTGTGTTCTCATTTTAATTTGTTTCAAATTATCCTTTGATTTATTCCTTGATCTCATTGTTGTCTCACTCATTGTTTAATGACATGTTATTTAGCGTCCATGTCTTTTTGTATTTTTCAGTGTTATTGTGATTGATTTATAGTTTCATAGCATTGTGGTCAGATAAGATGCTTGATATGACTTCAATCTTCTTAAATTCATTGAGACTTGTTTTATGTTCTAACATGTGGTCTATCCTAGAAAATGTACCATGCACACTTGAAAAGTACTGTATTTTGCCATGTATAATGCACATCCAGGTCTTTGGCTCAAACTTTTAGGGAAAAAAATTTCATTTTAATATTTAATTCAATTATTTATTTACTTATCTTTAGTTTTTTTTGTACTATAAAGGAATTTTAGCATTTGCTTTTGTACTAATTATTGCACAAGAAACATTATGTAACAATAATTACAAAACAGTAAGACAGATACAAGGTATTTCAGGGACCACCCTTGTATAATGCATACACTTATTTTTCCCTCAAAAATTTGGGCAAAAATTGTGCACATTATACATGGCAAAATATGGTATGTATATTCTTCTAGTTTGTGGTGTAATACTCTGAATATATCAATTAAATCCATTTGATCTAGTGTGTCATTTAAAGCTGCTGCCTTCTTGTTGATTTTCTGTCTGGAAGGTCTATCCATTGAAGTCAATGGGCTGTTAAAATCCCCAACTATGGCTATATTTCTCTTGATCTCTTACTTTGCGTCCATCAAGATTTCCTTTACATATTTAGGTGCTCCTATATTGTGTCTGCAGGTGTATACTAGGGTTATATCCCCTTGTTGGATTATTTCCTTTATCCTTATGTAGTGTCCTTCTCTGTCTCTTACTACAGCCTTGGTTTTAAAATCTATTTTTTTCAGGTATAAGTATTGCTACCCCAGCTGTTTTTCCTTTCCATCTGCATGGAATATCTTTTTTCATACCTTTTAGTCTGTGTGTATCTTTCCATCTGAGGGGGATCTCTTAGAGGCAGCATATGTATAGGTCTTATTTTCTTATCCGTTCAGCTACCCTATTTCTTTCAATGGGAGCATTTAAGCCATTTACATTTCAGGTGATTTTTGACAGATAGGTATTTAGTGCCATTTTATTGTTTTCTACTTTATTGTTTTCAGACCATTTTCCTCTGTTTTTTTTTCTTTTTCTTCTCCTTCTCCTTCACCTTCACCTCCTCTTCCTTATTATCTTCTTTCTTCTTTCTTCTTCAAGTGAGCCCTTTACAATTTGTTGTAACACTGGGTTGGTGTTAACAAACTCCTTTAGCGTTTTCTTGTCTGGGAAGCTCTATTCCTCCTTCAGTTTGAAATGATGGCCTTACTGGGTAAATTAGCCATGGTCATAGGTTCTTGGTTTTCATCGCCTTGAATATTTCACACCACTCCCTTGTGGCCTGAAATGTTTCTGTTCATAACTTACATGACAGTCTAATTGGTGCTCTCTTATATGTAACTACCTGCTTTTCTTGTGGCTTTTAGGATTCTCGCCTTCTCTTTAAGCCTTGCCAATTTAATTATGATGTATCTCAGTGTAGGCCTCTTCAGGTACGTCTTGTTTGGGCCTCATTGATCTTCCTAGACTTTTGTGTCTTTTGCCTTCACCCAATTAGGGAAGTTTGTGGTTATTATTTTTTCTAATAGGTTCTTGATCCTTTGTGCACTCTATTCACCTTCTTGCATTTCCATGATGTGCATATTGTCACACGTCATGTTGTCTAAAATGTTTCTTAAGCTCTCCTCATTTTTTAAAATATTCTGTTTTTCTTTTTGGTCTTCTGCTTGGGTGTTTTTACCTTTCTTGTCTTCCAAATCTCTGCTTCAGTCCCCTGCTTCATTTATCCTACTGTTTATTCCTTCCAATGCATTATTTATTTCAGATATTGCATTCTTTATTTCTAACTGGTCCTTTTTATGGCTTCTATGTCTTTTTTCATGCTGTTGAGTATCCTTATGATCCTTACTCTAATTCTCCACCTGATAAAATGTTTGCCTCCATTTGATTTAGTTCTTATTCTGGAAATCCCCTTGTTCTTTCTTTGGGATCTGTTTCTTTCTGTCTTCCCATTTTGGCTGCTTGTTTGTATTTGTTCCTACATAGTAAGTAGATTGGCAAAGACTCTATTTCAGCTTTTGTCAGATACTGCTTGTGACTGGCCCTGGGCAACCAGTTTGGAGCTGTCAGTGATCCATAACATATGGCTCCCTCTGGTGGGCTTGTTTGTGTGCAGAAAGAATCAGGATGAACACCAAAGCTGGGTTTTGCCAGCACTGGGCCTGGTGGAAGGTCAGTTAAAGTCTCAGAGATCCCAGAGATCAGCCTCAGTTGTTAAACTAATCACTAAATAGCCCCCAAGCTGTACTCAGCAGCCCAGTTTAATTTCCAGAGGGTGGAGCAGAGTAATTCCTGTGGGCAGAGAGATTGCTTCTCCTCAGGTTGATGCCATGAAGGGATGTGCCTGAGAAAGATAGCCTTTGCAGTATGGGGGATGACTCAGCACAGGGGTCCTGGCAGGTGTTCCATCACTTCTTTCCCCAGACTCTCCTCATACTTCTCTATCTGCTCTGCCATCCTTCTGCTGCAGTCAAGGGTAAGTGGCAGCCACATTGTGGTGAAGTGGTTTCTTTGTCTGTCTGTGGTTATATGGCTTCTGTCCAGCTAGTGTTCAGTTGTTTATTCAGGATGCTTTCTCTACAATTCGGTTATAATTCCAGATTGGTCCTGGAAGGAGGTTACTGTAGCTTCCACTTAACCCCTCAAACATCTTGGGTATCTCTCTCAGTTTTTCTTTTAACGATGAAAATGCTATTTGTTATCAGCTTTAAAAAGGTAGTGGAATATTGTTTTAGTGTAAGATAAAAAATATTTATGCATTACTCCTTTAGTCATCATATTCTTTGATTGTTAAGTGAATCAGCTCTTTTTTTATTATCCTAGTTTTTATCCTTTTTTTGGTAGAGACATCTAAACTTGCATCTCATTGCCTAAATAGTTCTTCTTTTGCATTCAAGATGATTCAGAGGTCAGCAGGGATAGACTTCAGAGTTGTCTGCTACACAAAAAGTATACAAACTGCACCATAGTTTTAAGGAATATTTAAGCCAAGAAACATAGAGCATATAAAAATAAAGGGAAGGAAAGTAGATGTCAAGCAGAAATACACAAAATATGGAACAACTGACAAGACAATATGAAATATGTTAAAAATGTAAGGTTAGAGAATAGGGAAAATGGTAAAAAGCACAGTTTATGATGAAGGTATATGAAATAAAGGTGTTTTGCCAAGAGGAGAACAGTCAAATATATGACAAAATTACTGTAAAAGAGGATATCATAAAAAGCAATTAGTGTCTATGATTTTAATATCCCACTATCGACATTAAACAGATCTAACAGACCAAAATAAATACAAAATAAACAGAAAAGGGCTTTTATTTGTAGTAATAGAGTAGCATAAGACTACATAAAATTCTTTCCAGTAGGAAGCATTTAAAATGTTGGATAAATTATAAAATATTCTTGTAAATAAATATGATTTGAGAATAAAGAAAGAGAAATCCCTAAGGTCCAAAAGCAAAGAAAAATATAGTTAAAAAAAGCAAGCATGCAAACCAGTGATGCTTCTCTTGCTCTGGTGGCACTCATTCATCTTGGTTCAAAAAAAAATTGCTCTGGATAAAGTTGGGAGACACAAAGAACTATACAATAGAAGCTTATATAAAGAAAATGTCACAAGCAGAAAATGTTGCCTAAAAGAAAACTTATTTGCCCTGCCCTGGCTGGTGTAGCTCAGTGGATTGAGCGCGGGCCTGCGAACCGAAGGATCGCGGTTCGATTCCCAGTCAGGGCACATGCCTGGGTTGCCAGGCCAGTTCCCGGCAGGGGACATACAAGAGGCAACCGCACATTGATGTTTCTCTCCCTCTCTCCTTCCCTTCCTCTCTAAAGATAAATAAATAAAATCTAAAAGGAAAAAAAAAAGTACTTAAATGCTCAAAAAAAAAAAAAAAGAAAAAAAAAAAGAAAACTTATTTGCCCTTATGTGAGCCATAGGTGTGGAAAAATGTCTCCTCTGAGGGTTTATAGTCAGAGTCCTGTCTTTATAAGAACTGAGATTAAAATTTACACTATCTATACTTGACTGGGGTACTATAAACTGAACAGTTAACATAAAGTGGGAAATACATTTGGATATACCTGGAAACAAAACAAGCTAAGAACATAAAACAAAATTATAAAACATTTGAGGAAGTCATAAGCAGGTGTTAGCAGGAACAATAGAGTAGAAAAAGAATCATAAGAATTTGAATTAATAGAGTTTCAGGCTCTAGACCACATAAATGTAAGGCACATACTTAATTTTTAATTTGTTTAGTAGTATCAATAAAAAAAGCAAAATGAACAAATAAAATTAATTTTATTTTTATTTATTTTCCCCCTTCTTTTTTCCCTTTACATTGAACTTATTGGGGTGACACTAGTTAACAAAATTATATAGGTTTCAGGTGCACAATTCCACAGCACATCATCTATACACTGTATTGTGTGTTCATTGCCCAAAGCCAGGTCTCCTTCCATCACCATTTATCCCCCTAGACCCTCCTCCACTTTCCCCCACCTTCCCCTCTTTCCCGGCAATCACTACACTGTTGTCCATGTTCATGAATTTTCTCTTTCTCTCTCATTCAATCTCTGGAGGGATTGAGCAGATGAAATTAATTTTAATAATATAGTTCATTTAATTCAAAGTATAAAATATTATCTCAACATATCAACAAAATTATTAATTAGATAATCTTGTTTTTTTCATCTAAGTCTGTCAGATCAGTGTGAATTTTATACTTTCAGTACATTTCAATTTGGACTAGTCATATTTTAAGCTACATGTGACTAGTGACTATCATACTGGACAAAATAGAAATGAGACTATTAGTATTTTTAAAATTATTAAATATATAAAAATAAAATGGGAATATGAGAAAGAAGATAAAAATAGAACTTCAAGACATTAAAAATACATTAACTAAAATTAAAACTCAGTAACTTAGCAAAACAGATTAGACACAGCTGAAGAGGGAAAAATATGTCATAATATTGACCAGAAATTATTCGAATGCAATGAAAGAACAAAGTGAAAAAGAGATTAGAAGAAAAGAAAGATAGAGTGAGAGAGTACAAAATATCTGTAATTGCAATCCTTGATGGGTAAAACAGAATAAGAGAATGGGACTATCTGAAGAGGTCATGCCTGAAAATTTGCTAGAGTTGATGAAAGATATCAATATTTAGAGTCAGAAACACAAATATCAAATTGAATAAAGAAAATGCTATGCCTATACATATCTAATGAATTTGCAGAAAAGAAAAAGAAAGGAGACCTTAAAACTAACTAGAGGTAGACATATTTCAGTTTATCTTTGTTATTTGTGACAGTTCTGGGAAATTGCTATGAACATGGAAGTGACTCATATGGAGCCATTGAGTCTAGTGCACACACAGGATTAGGTTCTTGGAACCTCTGGTCATAACCTTTCAATTGACCGATGAATACATACAGCAATTTTTATGTGTGTTTCTTGTTAAAGATATGGTATTTAATACATATTTCTTATAAATAATTAACTTCATGGTTTTGTATAATATAGGTACATTTGCCAATGTCCTTATAAGAGAAGCTCGTCTTGCCAGCACTGAAAACCTGCTCTTTCATATAACCCTTTTCTTGTTTAACACTTAGCAGATATTTTAAAAATTCTTCCACCTCCTAATCTGCAGAACCTGCCTCACCTGCAATATTTACATTTTTCATACCATATCATCTTTTGAAACATGTGAGTTAATCAGCACTGGCCAAGAAGGGTGTTACATTTTCCTGACTTTAGGTAATATGACTATAAACTTGTTTGGCTTTCAGCCTCACAAGGCTGCTGTCCACTATGCTTTTTAAAAAAAAATTGTGATGGAGCTTATTTTATAGGTTTTAATACTTACTTAAGATACTGTAATCAAGCAATGTGGTAATGTAACAGAAGTGAACCAATTGTTCAATGGACTAGAAAAAGCTCATGATAGTTACAGAAATTTAGTAAGTGTAAAAGCTGGTATTTCAATAGACAAGGAAAATATTTTATTTAATAAGTTATGTTGGCACCACTGTCTACCACTCATCGAAAACAAAATAGTTGAACATAACAGACCTTATTATCTTATGCAACATATAAAAACAAATTACAGATGGATTAAATACTTATTTAAATAAAAAATTGGAAATAAATGCAAAATGTATCTGTAATTTAGGGGCAAGTAAGAATATTGTCACTGAGCTCATAAAGTGAGCTTTCTGGTTCCATACTGAAGACTAAAGAGTTTCTGAGAGATTGGTTCTGGTTGGATGGAGATTTCTAGTTCATAGTGCTGGGTCTTACTCCCAATCTCTATCACTCTCCATCAGTGTAGTTGTGTTCCAGCCAGTTTAAAAGTGTTATCAAAGTGTCTCCTTCATAATGTGCAGCTGGCCGGAGCTCTTAGTGTTTGAAAAAAAATTATGTACCTGGACCAGTTTTGGGGGGTAAAGGGTTACTTAAGCATCTAATCAGGCTTTTACAGTATTGAAATACTACTGAATTATTCTTGATATTACTGAGAAAAGAATAAGAATAATAGCCCTGAAATCTAATTACCTAGTTGCCTCAGGAAACAGGTGTTCAATCACAGGCAGCAAGTACATGCACCCTCAGTATCTGTCTCTGCAGGTTAAGAGTAGATCTATGCTGTGAGTGTCAGATTGGGAATTAACAAAGAACCTAAAGACTAAGGATGTGCAAAACATAAAGTAATTGATATAGCTCTGTGATTAACACTTTAAAATTTGTGCTTTTAAAATATTTCGATAAAAAGACAGAAAACGGTACTTGAACAACAATTAAAATAAAATTAAAAAATATATTTTGATGGAAACAGTTGACCATACTTACATTTTAAACACCTGTAAGAATTATGTATTTACAAGTGAAAAATGTACTTTTATTTTAGGAGAAAGATGCCACATGTTCTTCTAGTTTTCATGAATTCAAAGTCCATATTAAGATGAAATGTTGTCTGAGCATGTAGTAATACATTTGTTTTGTTAGGGGCCCATTTTATTTTATTTATTTTTTATTTTTTTATTCCCTTGAAATTTCCTTCCCTCTCCCCTCTCCCCTCTGGTCACTGTCAGTGTCTTTGGTCAGTGTCTATTTCAGTGTCTTTGGTCATATTTTGCTTGTTTGTTTGTTTTGTTGTTTAGGTTACTGTTAAAGGTGAGATCATATGGATGTTTTTTAATTCCAGATCATGCTTTTAAATTTTCATCTGTCGTGTGTATGCATTTTCTAGAAAAAAAAAAACAGTGAGAAATTTGAAAGCAGTAGAGTATCCTATTTTGATATTCTGGGTACTGCAGTACAACTAATTTACTTGTGAATATGAAAAAATATAGTATGTAACACTGCTAGAACTTTATCAAGTTGGATCTAAAGCTAGACTTATTTTAATTAAAAAATTATAATTTTCAGCTAATTAATGTTATATTAATATATGATTAATTCACTTTAAACCAGCTTTTGCATATTTGAAATGCAAATGTAATATTATTTACTTTTTCTCCAGCTTTATTAAAGTATAATTGACAAATAAATACTCTATATATTTAAGATACGTAATTTAACATTTTGATATACGTACACATTGTAAAACAAGCACTGCAATCTAGCTAATTCACTTCTCCATTATCTTACATAGTGACTATTGTCCTTTTTTTGGTGTGGTGAAAACATTTAAGATTTATCCTCTTAGTAAATTTTAATTATGCAATACAATACTAATAACTGAAAGCACATTGCTGTACATGAAATCTTTAGGAGTTTTTTCTTGCATAGCTGAAGCTCTGTACTCTTGAACAAAATCTCTTCATTTCCCTCTCTCCCTGGCCCTGGACAAGCATCGTTCTACTCTTTGCTTCTGTGAGTTTGACTATTTTAGATTTCATATGTAAGTTATATCAGGCTGTGTTTATATTCCTGTGCCTGGCTTATTTCATTTAATGTCCTTCTGGTTCATTCATGTTGTCAGAAAGGTCAGAATTTTCTTCTTTTTAACACCACACAGACACACCCACACACTGTGTTTTGTTTATTCAGTCTTTTTTTTTTTTCCATGCAGCTAAACTATTAATATATTCCTAAGCATCCCAAGTTAGGAATCTTGTGGCTAAATTCTGGCAAAGGTCACATGGGCAGGAAGTTATGTACGTAAATTCTAAGCCAGGCAAAAAGCCTCCTTGTAGAGATTCTCTATTGTTCCCACAGAACAAACTTGGAGGAAGGCCTCATGCTGAAGATGATGGTGACATTATATGAAAGGATTCTGGGTCCCTGAAGGACTACACAAAACTGAGCTCTCCTCTGCCACAGCCAGCCACAAGGCTGAATGATAAACTTCTATTGTATACAACTGTGTTGTTACAGCAGACACCGAATTCTGATAAATATGAGGGCTATACAGCAAAATCTGTATGATAAGTAATTAAGAGCTTGAATTCTAATACTAAATAGCCTGAATATACATAGTAGTCTTTCTTACTATTTGTGAATTAGTATGAATCACTTAATATTCTCAGTTTCTTGAGGTTAAGAAGGAGTAAATTAGCAATGCTTGACTATAGGTCTTTTAAAAGGTGAGATATTATTACGATTTCATGGTTGTTTCAAAATTTGTAAATTATTAGTCAGTTGTTTCCAAGGATTTTTTGATGACTATAAAACATAAAACTAAATCTTCTGACTGAATATTATTAGGTTACATAGGATGTGCTGCAATATATAATCAATGGTAATGATAAGAGAAATGAATATCTTTAAGTTGAAGAGACATAAAGACAGGTCCCAAGTCATATCTTATGGAAATAAACACTGGGAAATTAACACTATGGAATTCATCTTTTGTAGAGGGTAATATAGTAGCATTCATCTCCAGTCAATGCTAATTAAATGTTTTGATTGCCATAGGAACAATAGGAATGAGTTTTATCAACATTTTTACAGGGTAATAAATAACACTCATTACAATTTTCAGATATCTCCTGTACAAAGCGTGAAATGTCATTCTTCATCATGATTATACATGACATACTTAAACAATATTTTGTCAGCCCGAAGATTTATTGTAGTTAAGTTTAAGGATAATTTTCAACATAAACTAAGGATTTTAGTACTTATATAAAAATCAATATTGTATAAGATTTCCTACAGATATTATGCATGGCACACTAATCTATGGTAGAGTTTTAAAGTGCTATTCCAAAAATGAAAAAGCTTTCTCACATGCAATCCTCACACCTTTCAAGCCGAGCACAGAGGAATTGTGTATATAATGGCTTCTCTGTCTGACAGCCCAAGAGTGGGAGCTATTATGTTGGGAAAGAGGCATACTACTGTAACTTTTAAAACTTTAAGATTTTGTAATCTGTTAAGCATTATTTGTCAGAAAAATCCAAGGATTTTAAGCACTTTATTATATATGTATAACCATTCAAATCTCTAAGAAATTTTCAAGAATATTTGTCACATGCACTATTTCCATTAAATGAAGCCACCGACAGGATCAACACAGATGGGTAACCACAGGAGTTGCACGTGCTTACACAGGTTTCTATCATACGGTTCTCTAAGATTTCTAAGGTTGAAAATCTTAACCAAACTGTTAAAATGATGAATTTGCATATGCATTTTTGTTTTTGTTTGGCTTTTTATTGGTGTAGGATGATAGAAAAAAATGGTTAAGAATGTAGATAATAAAGCAACTTTTGGACCCTAATTTACATTCCCCCAATCTCCTAAATTATTTAGGTATACTGTTTTATTTTAGGGTATAATTTATGTGCTTAACAGAATTCTTTTTAAGACAGGTTTTTGGATTTTTTTTCCCTACTGTGGTAAGAACACTTAATATGGACACGGAGAAATTGGAAACACTGTGCACTGTTGGTAGCAGTATAAATTGTTGTATTACTATAGAAAACACTTTGGAGGTTCATCAAAAAATTAAAAATAGAACTACCATGTGATTGAGCAATCCCCCTTCTGAGAATATGTCCAAAAGAGATGAAATCACTATCCCGTGGAGATATCTACACCTCCATGTTTATTGCAGCATTATTTACGACAGCTAAGACAGGGAAATAACCTAGATGTGTACTGGTAAATAAATGGATAAAGGAAATGTTGCATACACACAGGAGTAGTATTCAGGCACAAGAATAAAAGGAAATCTTGCCAGTTATGACATTATGGATGAATCTGGAGGGTATTAGGCTCAGCGAAATAAGCTAGTTGCAGAAAGACAAATACTGTGTGATTCCACTTTTATGAGGTAACTAAAATAGTGACATTTGTAGAAGCAGAAGATAGAATGGTGGCTGCCAGGGGCTGGGGCTGGGGGAGCAGAATGGGGACTTGTTCAATGGATATAAAGTTTAAGATTTTCAAGGTGAATAAGTTGTAGAGATCTATCTGCTGTACAATATCGTGTCTATAATTGACATTGCTATGCTTTACATTTAAAAAATTGTTAAGCTTTGGCTGGTATGGCTTAGTGGATTGAGTGCTGCCCTGTGAACCAAGGAGTCTCCAGTTCAATTCCCAGTCAGGGCACATGCCTGGGTTGTGGGCCAAGCCCCCAGTGGGGGGTGCCTGAGAGGCAACCATATATTGATGTTTCTCTTCCTCTGTTTCTCCTTCCCTTTCTCTCTCTCTAAAAATAAATAAATATAATTTTTTAAAAATTTGTTAAATGGGTAGATCCCATGTTACAGGTTTGGGGAATTTTTGAAATGGGATGAATTAGAGCCAGTCAAAATCATTCAGTTCCTGAATTCATTTAGGTAAAACAACAGGAAACTCAGTAATTCCTTCATCTTCCTTGCTTTAGTGAGAAAGTAAGAAGCATTCTCTGAAAGTGTGATATACTTCATGGAAGATTTATTTAAATCTCTGGAAATTGTCATGATTACTAACACAGTATCATAATGTACCTATAATGAAACTGGTGGAACTATTTTTTCTTAGAACATGTAGTAAATAATATTTAGTTACAGGAAGAGCAATACATTTATTATTGATGTTAGAGACCTCTTTAAATTTTCAAATATTTGTAAGAGAGGACTTCTGCCTATAATGACTGATAATGATGTTTCCCAAAATCTGTCCTTTGGATAACTAGTTATAAGGGATATCTGAAAAAAGAGAGCTTTTCTGTGATCAAATATGTTTGAAAATGACTGTGCAAGAGACCCTACAAGAGATTTAAAATATATTTTAGTATATTAAGGGTTCTGAGAACCTGTCTAATATACAAAGTTATCTACCTTAGAATTTCTCAAATTTCCTGGTCACAGATCCCTTTTATGTCCCAGTAACAGATGTTAATATCCAATGGAAATAGTTTCCATGGAAGAAAATTTTGGAATCTCTGTTATCCACTTTCTTACTAACACATGATTTGTCGCTTGTCCAGAAGTGAAATATGAGATACATAATAATTGTCACACTGTTCCAATTCATCATCTCTCTCTGTCAAGAGTCTGAGGATTCACCAGAAAATTTGTGGTATATCTCAAAATGTTATTATTTTTCTCTTGGTAAAAACCTCATGTAATGTTAGCTATGAGTTTTCAATGTTTTTATAAAATATCCTTCTTGTAACTATAAGTATTAGATGGTTTATTTTTCCTAATTTTAGCATCAAAGAGGATTCATCCTGGCTACTTCTTCCATGAATTGTTCTCAGTTTCTCATTGTTTCCACATGTAGAAAAACACTTAACTTTTTAGTCTATCAATGAAACTTTGTTCATCTGTTAACACTTTTTTTTTTTTATTCTTCATTTACCTTTCTTTTCCAATTCCATTTTTTTCTCTTTCAAGGAGGGATGACCAGAACTTCATAGAGATTTTTCAAGTTCAGAATCATATGTTTGTTCCTGGGTGGCAAAATATTTTCTATTTTCTTTCCAAAGTCTCAACTATTTTCCAGCTGCAACATTTTATGAAAGTTTAACAAAATAGTCTCAGTTGATCTGATTCATTTCCTGGGCTGTAAGAGAGAGCTCAAATTCTATCACATTGGAACTAAGGTTTGGGTATCTTTTTCCTCAGATGAATCATATGCTATCATTTATATTAAATTTTACTATGTTTCCAAATTGTTTGTTAAATCTACTAGTGATTTCAATTTAAAAGCAAGAGAAACAAATGTCTTGAGATAAAGAATCTTTTGTAACATCCTAGTACTCCTCAGCATGATTTTTTAATATTACAGAAAACCACTAGTTTTTTTTTGCAGAAAATGTTTACATTTCAGTTTACCAGCAATGATTTATTCAGTAAAGTAAAATAGAGAACTCTCTAGTCTAATTTATTATCCTAAGAATTTTGTATATTAGAAATTTGTGCACATGTTTTATTTAAAGTCTTAATTTTATCTGATGTATAACATATAAAATTTATTGGTTTGTGTTACTTGTCCTCAAATCTTAAAATATTAGCAGTTATTTTCAATATTGATGTTTTCGTTGTTTAATCTCTTTGAAGTTTTAATTTCTCCTTGCTGAGTATAACCCTGAGTTGACAAATTCTCCCGTAGAGTGTCCCAGCATCTGTAACACATGAATAAGGAAAGAGTGGTGGCTCAGGTCTTTGTGCTCAGGGGCTGGGTGATAGGACCTTGGAGTGACCTCTTTAACCAGGAAAGGAGGACGCCACATGTTTCATTATTCTGGCACCCTCCGCTAATGACATGAGAAGGTGTTGGTGTTTATCAGTTGAGGTTTACTAGCTGCCAGTCTGACAAGTCAGAGTAAATTGGCACCTTTTCAGAAAATGCAGAGAATCATTCAGCTAGGGAATGTGTTGAGTTTAAGGGCTTGAGTGATTATGTGACGAGCTTACTTTTTTTTTTACATTTTAGTGGCATGCATTCCCAGGGACACTTGCCTGAGTAAGGGTAATGAAAGCACAAAGAAGTTTTTTGAACAAAACCTTTTAAGGTAACTAGGAAGGTTATTGTCAATACTTCTGTAAATTACTTCTTGTGTAAGGGATGTCCACTCACTCAGGTAGATCTGAGTAGGTGGTCATTGCATTGTTTACCTCCAAACAGATCATCATTGGAGCTGAAAAGAAATGGATTCGCCTTTTGGCTTTTACTAAAAAAAAGACCTTTCAAGCAAATATAAGATTTAAAATCTTCATCAGTGCAAAATAATGACTACAGTCTCTCCAATTCTACACAATGATTTTATCCAATCTGATGTATTCTTCACACGCAGTGAGAGTGATTTTGCTACCTTGGGGAAAAGTTTCAGGCAGCAAACATGGTATTACATTAGCCTGCTTCAGGCCTCAGTTATCCTGCCCTTAGTAAGTATGTTAAGGACTAGTAAAACCTCAAAGAAAGGCATGTCTTAGACAATATACAATGGAAGTATATTGTAAGATTGAAAGCATAACAAAAATAAATGGGAACATTTGCTAAATTACAACTTCAGATTATACCTTCGAAATGGAAAACTCTAAAAAGGAAGGTTTAAAGAATTCTAAGGTGATTCTTTAAGGCTGTTCCTCTCTTGTCTTATAGTGAACAAACAAGGGGAGACCCCCCAAATCAGAATTATCTTCTAGAGGGCCCCTTAGAGTACAGGTTTCCCCTCTCTAGGTGAGTGTTCTAAGAACCCATCTGTGTCATTGCACCAGCTAGCATTGTTGTGAGAGGCTATGTTTAGCTTCAGTGAATTTTTTTTTAGTGTATGTGCTGCTAAAGCGAGCACTTTGGTGAATTTTTTTTGAAGACTCAATGTGTTTGCCCATTTCATGATGGGTGATTTATGAGCGCACCTGCCCACACCACGCTGAGTGTTCAACAGTTTTTGACCAAAAATGGCATAACCCTCATGCCCCACCCTCCCTCTTCATCCCCAGATGAAATAAGTCCTCAAAGGGAAACATTTTGCCAATGTGGAAGAGGTGAAACAAAAAAATGGCAAAAGCACTAAAAGGCATCAAAATCAACAAGTTCAAAAACTGTTTTGAGCAGTGGTGTACTGCATCAAATGGAGAGTATTTGATTTAACAGTTTTATTAGGCTCAACTAAAGTCAACAATTCTTACTGTTTATAACAGAAATTCTAAGGTTTTTAAATGAGACTTTCTATAACTTTACAAAATAGAAAGGTAAAATAACCAATATTTTATATTCCAAACACATTCTAATAACATTTTTAAGCTTTGAAATGTATTACCTTCAAATCTGTACTTATATTATTTGTATTAGTTTTTAGTATCAAAGTCAGCTAATGGCATTATCAGCTAAGGGTCATTCAGAAGCCTATATTAAAAAACTTAGTCATCTTTAATTTCATTTCCTCTCTTCTCATTCCTTCATAGTCAGCCAGTTGCCAAATCCAACAAATTTCACATATTCATACCTCTTTGAACTGTTATCTCCTCAGAGTTTCATTGCTACTGCTTTGGTAGTTGAGGGCATTTATGGCCTTGGCTAGATTATTGGAGCATTATTTTAAGTAGTTTCTTAATCTTCATTCTTAATAGCTTCTAGCACATTTCATAAATTAATGTCTAAGATATTATTTTAAAACAAAGGACTGGAGGTGTTGCATACCTACTGAGAAACACTAGCTGCTTTTTATTTTTATTCTAGATCATACGCAGACTTACAATGGCATAAGTATTTTCACAGTCCGCTTTAGCATGTATTTCCAGTATCTTATAACTCTGACCCACAAAAAGCTGGAAAGGACTGCATTGTAATGTAGGAAATCTACTGCAGTATTTCAAACAAAGAAGGAATATTGGGCTTTCTGCCATGGGTATGGGGAGTTACTAGAAGGACCTGGAAGAAATCTATCTCCCTCATCTGTTCCCAAACCATGGAGCTATAACCTGCTGGAGAAAGAATTTTAGTTTTTGGCATTTTTTTTCTATTCAACATCTGTATTAACAGGACCACTCAAAAATAAATTGAGGTCATCGGGAAACAGAAGATAAGCATTTTGATGACAAAATATTGATTTTTTCAAAGCAAAGTACTTTCATAAAAAAGGAAATAAAATTCTTTGTGGACAATTTACAAATAAAATATGTGAAATTGGCTTTTTCTAAACCATATATTGATTTAACGTTTATAAACACTTTAGCTTGTCGATACAGTGTGATCGCTGCTCAATCTTTATGACATCTCAAAAGGACAAATGACCCAATTAAATTTAAGTGAAACATTATTTATGTTAGATTAGTATTATGAGGTGAGCTTTTTTGTACAGTTTAAGCACAGAAGGTCACATCTAGATGTTTCTGTAGTGTTCTTTTTAATTAATGCCATTGAAATGGAAGTACTCTATGCCACATGAACTTATCAATTTTGTTGTTTGTGTTAGTCTGATGAGAAATATATTATGAGAAAAGGTTTGCTTATATAAAGACACAATCTAAACATTACAGTATTAAGAAGTAGGCAATATAAAAGATAGCCGACATTTATGTACTGCTTATTATATTCCAGATCACATGTTTTTGATAACTCCAACTTGGTAAATTGATACATTTAGTTTTAGTTTTAGAAACTCAACAATTTTTAAAAGATATTATTTATCTTTTATTTATTTTTTATCTCTATTATTTATCTCTATTTATTTTTAGAGAGGGGAGGGAAGGAAAATAGAGGGAGAGAGACATCAATTTGTGGTTGCCTCTTATGCACCCTCTACTGGGGACCTTGCCCGCAACCCAGGCATGTGCTAGACTGTGAATTGAACCAGTGACCCTTTGGTTCATAGGCCAGTGCTCAATCTACTGAGTCACACCAGCCAGGACAAAAACTCAACAATTTATGACTCTTAGAAATACGTATTTTATATCTCTCCAGGAAGTACAAGATAAAAAATTTAAAAATATATTTTAGAAACTAGTTCCACAAACCACAAACTGAAAGAAAATCTTTGCAAAATGCTTATCTGATAAGACTAGTATCCAAAATATACAAAGAACTCTTAAAGCTCAGCAAAGAAAGTAAACAAGCAAATTAAAAATGGACAATGGATTTGAAAAGACAGCACAGCAAAGAAGATATACAGTTGGCAATTAAGCATATGGAAAGATGCTCAATATCATGTATCATAATGGTACTGTCAAGTAAAACAAGAGACTATTACACACCCACTAGAACTGCTCAAACATGAAACGCTCACCCAAATGCTGGCAAGAATGTGGAGCAAGAGAAACTCTCTTCATTGCTGGTGGGAATATAAGTGGTACAGCCACTTTGGAAATAGTTTGGCAATTTACAAAACTAAACATACTCTTAGGATATGGGCAATCCAGTAATTGAACCCCTTAGTATTTACCCAAAGGAAACAGGTGTCCACACAGCATCCTGCCCCAAATGTTTATAGCAGCTTTATTCATAATTACCAAACTTGGAAACAACACACGTCCTTCAATAAGTGAATGGCTAAACTTTGGCACATGGAATATCATTCAACAATAAAAAGAAATGAGCTATAGAGCAACCCAAAGACATGGAAGAACCTTAAATACATGTTGCTAAGTAAAAGAAGCCGATCTGAAGAGACTACCTACTGTATAATTCCAACTACATGGTATTTTCGAAAAAGCAAAACTATGGAGACAGTAAAAAGATCAGAGGTTTCAGGGACTAGGGTAGAGGGAGCCATAAGTAGAAAGAGTACAGAAGATTTCAGGGAAGTGAAAATGCTCTGTAAAATACCATAATGATTGATACATGTCATTATATATTTGTCCAAATCCATAGAACACATCACAAAACACACCAAGTGAACCTGAATGTAAGCTATGAACTTTAGTTAATAACAATGTATTGACATCGGATCATCAATTGTAACAAAGGTAACAACTAATGAACAATGTTAATAACACAGGGAGCTGTGTGTATTTGTGTGTGTGGAAGGGTGGACAATATGGTGACTCTGTAATCTCTGTTCAACTTTTCTGTAAACCTAAAACTGATCTAGGTATAAAGCCTATTAATTAACAAAATATCCCAAGGTTAATCAAAATAGAAATATAATACCTTAACACTTTTACATCCTTCACTCATTTTTGTTCCTTCTGATCTTAGTTAACTAAGTGAATTACATAGGAAATTTCCCCTAAGCTGCATGACCCAGTTTCATTGCTGCCTATTGCAGGTTCTTAGTTGCTTGAGAGTAATTGATTACACTTCCATTCTAACTTGGGGATAATACTATACCAGCTTTATTCAAATGGCCTGGAGGCCAACAAGACAGATGAGTGACAGACAGCAAAGTATCAGAATCCGTAGGTTTCAAAATTCAATTAAAAATGTATATTAAGTATTTTTTTTCTGGAGATTCCTTCCCAAATATGCTTTGGACATAATTCTAAAAACAGTTCCTGCAAGGCGGGAGAAATATTTGGCAGGAAACGTTCTCATTAGGAACATCACAATAGCCCCTGTTCTGTGGGTGCAGTTAGGAGACCTCTGGTTTGTGGGCGTGCTGTGTTCGCTCTTCAGGCAGGCACATAAGTGGTGACCCGCACATTCTGTCTGACAAGTAGAAGAGAATGATCAATGTTAGCAGAGCTAAGCTTGGAAAACAAAGATGGTGAAAATATGTTTAAAAAACGGAAACCAGATTGATTTCTAAATTATTTGATTCTGCAGACGAGTTTTTAGATATTCATGATAACACAGAACTTCAACTAATATGTTTCAGGAATTACAGTACTAGGTCAAATCTATTTTTAAAAATAATTAATAATATACAAAAAAACTTACTTGAATAGCTTGGTTCCAAGTACACATTTAAAGAGCTTTAGACTGAAGTTTTACAATTTAATTATATATGAATGTATTCCTAAGATCATAGACTGTTAGATTTAACTAGACAGTACAATTTAGGTTATGAGGTGCAGTTAAATTTCAAATTCATTTTAATGTGTTAAATGCAGTTTTCAAATATGCATAGTGGCAATAAATAGTCATAAGGTAAATTATGATTGACATTTTTCAAACTATTATCATGGATAGGTTTTAATACCAAGATCTGAAATAAATAAAATAAAATGACTCAGTTCCTGGGCTTATAGATTTATCCATTGGGTTGCCTAAATGTCCTGTGATATTGCAGTTGGCTTTCATCAGAACAAGTGACAGAGAGCAAGGAAGAAGTCTCTGATAGTGTCTGAGGGGACCACACAGGAGTGTGAACTCCAGGATGCAGGGATCATTGCGGCACATTCTGAGGCTGACGACCACATGGCTAAGTTGTTTTCGTTTAAAATAATTGCCCAGTCTTTGGAAATAGGATATAGTTAATCCAACAATTATAGGTAATAACTTAAACCACATGGCATTCATCGTACATAACTGTTCTGTATTTCACGCTTTATAATACTATTAAAACTTGAACATGAAAAGATCTATATAGTTTGTAACTTTAAAGTAATCTCTTTAGATTCATGTACAGTATTGACAATGCAGGTATCTATTACAGAGTATTTTTTTTTTCATTAGGAACTTAGTTGAGAACATCAATTCACTTTGTCCTCAGAAGAGAGGACATTTAAATTGTTTTATATCTACACTGTGTAGAAGATAGAATGAAAGGTTTCAATTAATACCTTTCAATGATTGTTCCTCTTAGGTTTTAAACTTTTTAATTTCTCTTGAAAAAATGTACTCACTCATGAGAAGAAAAAAGCTATAGTTAGAGATAAGTACATTTTTTGCTAGGATCATTCAGCAGGAATTTTTTTTTAAAGTGGTGGGATTCTTTTTTCTAAATATATTTTATTGATTATGCTATTACAGTTGTCCCATTTCTCCCCATCATTCCCCTCCACCCTGCACACCCCCTCCCACCCACATTCCCCCGCTTCAGTTCATGTCCATGTGTCATGAGTTCTTTAGCTTCTACATTTCCCACACTATTCTTGCCCTCCCCCTGTCTATTTTCTACCCACCATCTATGCTACTGATTCTCTGTACCTTTTCCCCCTCTCTCCTCCTCCCACTCCTCTGTTGCTAACCCTCCATATAATCTCCATTTCTGTGGTTCTGTTCCTGTTCTAGCTGTTTGCTTTTGTTTTAGGTGTGGTTGTTAATAGCTGTGAGTTTGCTGTCTTTTCCCTGTCATATTTTTTATCTTCTTTTTCTTAGATAAGTCCCTTTAACATTTCATATAATAAGGGCTTGGTGATGATGAACTACTTCAACTTGACCTTATCTGGGAAGCACTTTATCTGCCCTTCCATTCTAAATGAAAGCTTTGCTGGATAGAGCAATCTTGGATGTAGGTCCTTGCCTTTCATGACTTTGAATACTTCTTTCCAGCCCCTTCTTGCCTGCAAGGTTTCTTTTGAGAAATCAGCTGACAGTCTGATGGGAACTCCTTTGTAGGTGACTATCCCCTTATTCCTTGCTGCTTCTAGAATTCTCTGCTTCATTTGAATCTTGGGTAATGTAATTACGATGTGCCTTGGTGTGTTCCTCCTTGGGTCCAACTTCTTTGGGACTCTCTGAGCTTCCTGGACTTCCTGGAAGTCTATTTCCTTTGTCGGATTGGGGAAGTTCTTCTTTATTATTTGTTCAAATAAGTTTTCCACTCCTTGCTCTTCTTCTTCCCCTTCTGGTACCCCTATAATTCAGATGTTGGGAAGTTTAAAGATGTCCCAGAGGTTCCTAAGCCCCTCCTCATTTTTTTTGAATTCTTGTTTCTTCCTTGTTTTCTGTTTGTTTGTTTCTTTCTTCCTTCTGGTCCACTTCATTGATTTGAGTCCCAGTTTTTTTCCCATCTCTATTGGTTCCCCATGTGTCTTCCTTTGTTTCACGTATTGTAGCCTGCATTTTGTCATCTAATTTGTGAACAAAATCAGCCAATTCTGTGAGCATCCTGATCACCAGGGCTTTGAACTGTGCATCTGATAGGTTGGCTATCTCTTCATTGCTTAGAGGAATTGGCTCTGGGGATTTCATTTGTTCTCTGGTTTGAGCCATTTTTGGTGTTTTTTTCTTTTGTTGTTGTTTTGTTTTTGGTCTCTCAGCAGGACTTTTTACATACTCAGAGAAAACTGACTTTGCCCAAAGAGAAGATGAAAATATTATCAAGTATCCACTTTTAAAAAGAAATATTCAAATATTAAAGCATTGTAGAGGGAAGCACAGAGAGTATAAAATTTATTTTGCTCTTTGGGGTGATATATTTCTGGTATTTCAGAGTCCAGTTACTTTCATTTAAAATTTTCCTTTAAGTTGTTACTAAAATTTACTTTCAAAGCCTTATTTAACAGTAGAATTTGTGACATTTTATAGAAGCAATATATTTCATATTCAGTAATTTGTGGTTTAAATCACTGGTCCTCATGATTAAATTTCTTGACTGAACTCTCTCTACACTGGCTCAACATCAAAGTATAGTTAAAATTCAAACCTTTGAAAACATTTGAAGGCTTTAGTTATTTTAGCTCTATATTCTCCATCTTTACACTTATAATGGTTTGGTAAAACCTATGTTTATAATTAAAAAAAAAAGAGTATTCAGTATCTTTTATAAGCAATGGAAGTTTAAAAGTTCAAGCTATCTTGATTTCTTCCCCAGGGAAATTTTTGAGAAGAAAGTTTACCCTTATATTAATGTTAAAAATAAGAAATATCCAACTGTAGTATATAGGGCCCTTTGTTCTGCATTTTTTTTTGTTTACATGAGAGGTCCACTTAACCTCTGTGCCTATTCAAATCCAACTATTGTTGCCTTCCAAACTCGGGATGAAGCTAGTCGTGAGCTGCCCTTACTGGATGCGTGGTTCTAAAGTCTGTCTTCCAAACACTGAATGGCTGAGGTTGAAAGAGCACTGTGGAAGGCTATGAGAACATTAAGTTCAGACCGCAGTTCAGTCTCAGTGACTGTGGGGGGCGACGTCGGCACGAGCGTGGTGTGGTGGCGGCGCAAAGCCTTTGCTGGCCCAGGGATGTGCTCCGGGTGAGTGTGGATCACGGTCAGCGTGCATCTGCTTGGAGTTTTTGCCACCTCTCCCAGTCCTTCCGCTAGAAGCTCAGTTTCTCTCAGAATTTCAGACTCCTCTCCACTCGTGTACTGTGTTGAAGGTTCACATAACTGAGTGGTTGTCAGGGCAAAATGGCAAGAAATAAAAAGAGAAAAAATTAGCAGGCCCCAAATTTGTTGAGTACAGGGGCCCATTTTCTCGGGTCCTGGCCAGGGGTGTGTTTCTCCTCAGCATTTTAGGACCTTATTCCCTGGCCATGGCTGAAGCTTCATGGTAGGAGCAAGGCCTGGAGAGAAAATGGAATGGTCCCGGGCAGTCCCCCACTCTGTGGGACAGGCCTCATGTCCAGTCCTCTCTGTGGCATTTCTGTCCTGCCCATGAAGCAGTGCCAAGAGTTATCCCCTTCCTGATAAAGCTGAGATCAAGGAGGGAAAACCAATCAGCTCACTGCTGTGCTTCTCATTCATCGTGTTCTGGCTTCTGTCCCCAATCTGCCTGCTTCCAGTTCCTTTCCAGAGTCTGCGGATACTGGCTTTGCTGTTTTGTCCCGAGCTCGTGGTGGTCATCAGTGGGGGGATGGCTGACTGTGGACCTGCTCCATCTAGGTGGCTCCAGAATGATGTCTTCTCGTTTTTTAAGAAGAAAGGGAAGGAAGAAAGTGAGTCTAAACAGCAAGTAGACTTTCTTTAGAAATAAGTGGACAATATTTTCTTTTCTTATAGTCCTTTAAAGTGCTATGTTAGTTGGCATGAGGTCATTTATTTTATTCTTTTCTCTGAATATTCTTCCTGAAGAAGGTGGATGGGGTTGCCTGCACAGATACAGGAACCAGAAGGTGTGCATGCTGCCCCAGGTTCAGAGATGCACAATGTCTGTGCTGTTCTGCATTTCCAAGCCTCTCTTGCCTTGTGGTTCAGGTCTGACCAGAGGCAGGGCCAGTCATGAGTGGCTCCTCCTGGGCCTTCCTGATACCACCTTTCTGTCAGTTTTCCACACCATTGCATTGTGCTTATTGTTAGCTGAAGGCAGAGGGTCAGCAGGTCTCCAGGTCACTTGGTAAAGTCACATGTCAGAGAAGCCCTCAGTCCCTGAGTCACTGTGTGGAAAGGGAGATCCCTGGTGACACCCTGGCCCACATCATGGGATGCAAGGAACAAGTAGATTTCACTGAGTTCAGACACTGAAAAGCCCATTGTGACAGCTCCACGTTATTACCCTAATGGACACAGTCATTAACAACAGTTAGAATCTCCCTGGCTTGACCTCTGAGTAAAGTATAGGACTTTTGATGAGTCAGTTTCTGTCTTTCGTCTTTGTTTAACCCAGTAACAATGAGGTATGTTAATTTCACCCACTAGTTTTACATTTTCCTTCTTGCTGCCAAGTTGAAAGATAAATTGAAGCCATTTCTGGAAGGGAGAGAACATATAAAAACAAAGAATTATTATTACCATAATTGTGAGCACCACTCTGTTGGGTATACAGAGAAAAATTATCAATCATCCCTTACCTTTGACATAGCATAAGCAACTTTTTTGCAGTTGCAATCTGCAGATAATTAAAAGGCAACAAATATTCCAAAAATTTCTATGAAACAAAAAGAAATCCTGAATAGCTTCAGAAATCTTGAGAAAGGAGAACAAAGTTAAAGGTCTCACGTTACCTAGCATCAAGCTATGCTGTAAGGCCATACTAGTCAAAACAATCTGGTACTGGCATAAGAACAGGTATATAGATCAATGGAACAGAACAGAAAGCCTAGAAATGAAGCCACACCTCTATGGTCAATGAATATTTGATAAAGGAGGCAAGAACATACAATGGAGTAAAGACAGTTTTTAAAAAATGATCTTAGAAAAATTGGACAGGTACATGCAAAAAAAAAAAAAAAGAAAGAAAGAAACTAGACCACTAACTTATACCATACACAAGTACAAACTCAAAGTGGATAAAAGACTTAAAGGTAAGTCATGAAGCCATCAAAAACCCTAGAAGAAAGCATAGGCAGTAAAATATCTTTCCGATATCTTGCAGAGCAGTATTTTTGCCTGTAGAGGGGCTCCTCCCACAGGGCCTCCCCCCAGCCCTGGCAGCCATGGATGAGAATAAGTCTACTGAGACATGATCTACTTGGGGAGGAAAGGTGGCCGATCTCTCAAAGGAGAAGGACCAAGAGCCTTTTCTTCAATGGGCTTTTATTGGGTTCATTTTGCATAGGAATACAGGTAAAGCTCATTAATCTTTGTTAGGCACTAAGATAACATACAAAGAACTACAAGGGCTTATTCTGAGTCAGGGTCTGTTAGCTAAAAGACTACAAAACTTTTGGAAACAAACTCATTTCCTGCTTGGACACTTATCATTTATTTGAGAGCATCCTCAGCAAAGCAGGTTTCACAGGATTTTACATATTCTTTCTCAGGCCTGATCACCCAGGGAACCTGCCCTATCTAGCACAGAGTTGCCCAGCCTTCTGCCGTTGTTTCAGGCTTGAGTCAGGCAGGGTAAGCAAGGCAACCAAGAGATTAGCAGACTTCTTGAGGATGGAATGAGGACTCAGGCTATATCAAAGCTGAGGGGAGAGGGTTCATCACCCTCTTTTGCTGTAGCCCCCCAAGTCCTTCCCTGGGGCCTCCCGTGATTATGCCTGCCTTAGGTCATTCCCCCCTTGGGGAATCTTACCCATCATTGGCTAACCAATCAAGCATTGGGGGCCAGTTATGGATGAAGTAAAAGGAGCAGAAGTGGCACTCCTGCCAGGGAGATAAGCTTTGTCTCCTTAGTGGCTTATGGTTCAAAGGTTGCTCACTCACCCTTAGCCATTGGGGGGTTACAGCTTCTGAAACCAGGCAGGGCAGTTCCCAACATTTGCCAATATATCTCCCAGGACAAGGGAAACAAAGGAAAAAAAGTAAACGAATGGCACTACCTCAAATTATAAAGCTCCTGCACAGCTAAAGAAACCATACACAAAATAAGAAGTGAACTCTCTGTATGGGAGAAAATATTTGCCAATGATACATCTGATAAGGGTTTAATTTCCAAAATATATGAAGGACCTATACAAAACAACACCAGAAAGACAAAAAATCCAATTAAAAAATGTGCCAAGGACCTGAATAGATACTTCTCCAAAGAAGACATGCAGATGTCCAAAAAACATGAAAAAATGCTCAATGTCACTAATCATCAGAGAAATGCAAATTAAAACCACAATCACTTCACACCTGCCAGAATGGCTACCATTAATAAATCAACAAAGAACAAGTTCTGGTGAGGATGTGGGAGAAAGGGGACCCTCATGCATTTTTGGTAGGAATGCAGAATGGTCAGCCACTGTGGGATCCAGTATGAAGCTTCCTCAGAAAATTAAATTGGAGCTTCCTTTTGACTTAGCAATCTTAGTCCTGGAACTATGTTCTAAGAATCCCAAAATACCAATTCAAAAGAATATAAGCACCCCTATGTTCATTGCAGCATTATTTACAATAGCCAGGATCTCGAAAGAGCCCAAGAGCCCATCAGTAGATGAGTGGATAACAAATCTATGGTACATTAATACAATGGAATACTATGTGGCAGTAAAAGTAAGGAAGTCTTACCTTTTGTGACAGCATACATGGACCTGGAGATTACTGCTAAGTGAAATAAGTCAGTCAATGAAAGAAAAAGAGCATATAATCTCAATTATATGTGGTATCTAATGAACAACATAAACTAATGAACAAAATAGAAACAGAGGCATAGATATATGGAATAGATAGCTGTTAGAGGGAGGGGCAGGGGGGACTGAATGAAGGAAGGTGAAGCGATTAACCTATACGTACATAGCATATATATGTATATATGTGTATATGTGTGTATGTATGTATGTGTGTACACACACACATCCCATAGACACAGATAACAGTGTGGCGTTGGCCTGAGGGAAGAGAGGGGAGAGGGCTGGGTCGAGGTGGGCAAGGGGGGGAAATGGGGACAAGTGTAATAGTGTAAATTATAAAAATAAAGTTGGAAAAACAAAGGCACAAGCTCTCACTGATGATGCCACCCTCCCTCTGATCATTGCACATCCTTGTGTAGTGTTATTTGTCACTTATGGACACTGTGGCTGTGACAGCCGCCAGGACCCAGTTGAGGCACCAAGAAGTGAATCTGCTCTGTCCAAAGGACCCTGGCACAGCATTTTGGGAACAGCACACCTGACCTGTCCATGTCACTTGTCAGATGCGGTTTAATGAAGTGGATGGGTCATTCTGGGGGAACTTTGCTGCCTGCATTGTGATTTGTGAGATGGTTAAAACATCTGGAAGCTTCTTTAAGAAACCAGGTGGAAACTGAAGGAGTTGTTTACTTGAGTGATTATATTAAAAGTGGCTGAAACACATTAGCATCGGAACCTCCAGGGATGGGAGCAGGAGAAAAAGCTTCAGAGGCTGATGCTCTGGGTGGTGGCCCTTGGTTCATTCCCCTGACCACCAGGTTCCTTGGGCAGTTCCTTATACTCATCAGCACAGGACCAGCCAGCCCAACTGGGCCAGAATCTCTGGGGCAAGCAAGGAAATCTGGGTTCCCTTTTTTATTTTTTAACCTTTTTTTGGACATAATTTCAGATTCACATTGTTTGTAAGAAATAATGCAGGGAGGGCCCATCTATTCTGACTTAGTTTTCCTCAATAACAACATCTTATAAAAAAATTTCACAACTAGGATATCAACACTGATAGAAACCACTGATACTGGACAGGTTTCCTGGTTGTCCTTGGGTCTGTTTGTGCATGTGAGTATTTAGTTCCATTCACTTTTATCATGCACATTCGCTGTGTGGTCCAGATAGAGAACACCTTCACCCAATTCTCTGGCACCCTGTACAGTGCCAGGCACATGGTAAGGACTCCAGAAGTCTGCTGAATGAGCTGTTCACCCCCCTGCTGAAGAGGCATTTAGCACTTTGGTGCCAAATAAGAGAAGTGATAAGGAAGCATTTGTCAAAATATCTGAGACACTGAGGACATCAAATCAGTCCCAGAGCTTTGAGATGCAGTAAGCAGGGTAGAACATGATTGTTCTCTCCTGAGTGTGTCTGCATGTGGAATGTGAAACAGGTACAGGTACGTCTGTCACTAAACATTACATTGTGAAGATACTCAGATTGCCTTCAGGTGCTCACCTAAGTGGGCTTCTTTTGTTGAGTAGCTCTGAAGCATTGGTACAGTTGCCAGAAATGTCCTCATCATACAGGGACATGTTATAGACACTCTGTAGGCTTTAGTCTCTGGTTGCCAACCTCTGGGACATGTTTGACAGGCATGTGTAATCACACCAGCCTCACGTTGCTTTGTACATGGTCTAAGGTGTGAGAGGCTCGATGCCACAGAACTGGGGGACTTCTGGTTGGCTGGTGTGCAGCTGCTTAGACTGTACCAGCTAAGCAGGAGCATGGCACTTGGGGGCCCAGGAGAGTCATTCCTTGGGGAAGGCACCCACAGGCTCAGGAGTGAGCTCACAAGGGTGGGAAATGGGGACCATGAAAGCTAAAGAATGAAGGAGGAAAATTACCACTCCTTCAAAGTGAGACAAGAGTTTATGGGGCTGCTGTTCCAATAAAAGGCAGCATGAGAACATAGCCACTGTAGAGGAAACAGAAGTTGGTACTTCTCTCTCAACAAGGGGAGGCAATTAGAAATCACAGGGCAATGCTTTAAGCAAATACTCAGTCCAATACAGTTCAGTGAAAACAAGGGTTGGTTTAAATACTTGGTAAAGTGTAAGAAAGATAAAACTCTCCTGACTGGCACCAGGAACCTCTCCTGTGAGGGGAAGTCCAATCCCAAGGCAGGTCAGGTGCACGGTCCCCAGATGCAGCAGTATGAGTGTGACAAGCTGCAAGGGATTGGCCAGCAAGGGGACTTTCTACCTGAGAGGTTTCTGTGACCAGGCATTGCTAACTTGTGAGTGGACCCTGCAAGGGTCCTCCGGGCCGTATCTGAAATGGGATGAATAAAGATGGCCGTGGGAGTTGCAGGGGCAGGGTGGCAGATCCTGGCACCTGGGGTCCTGAGTGGCTGCTCTCCCACCTGTTCACCTTCATGAGCAGGTGCACAGGAAAGAAACAATTGTGTTTGTGCCACTCTTCCGTTTGGAGTTTGTCTGTTACACTGATTAGCTATTCTAACTAATTCATGTCGATTGGTTTTCAACTTTCTAGGCTCTATAATCCAAGTACAAAAGACTTAATTATGAGTAAAAATAGACTAAGTGTTGTCAACCTTGACAAGGTGAAGTGTCCATTGACAACAGAGGAGAGGGTGAGGAGAGAGGGTGACCATGTGGCCATCTTCACCCGCACGGTGGGACATCAAGGACACCTCCCTCATTAGTGCAAAATGCTACGAATCCATGATTGCTGCTGATGCAACTGTAAATAGGCCACAGACTGTGATGAGACTGTCCCAGGAGATGGGGTAACGGTAAAGGAGCCTTGTCCTTATCCATCAGCAGGAAAAGCACTGAAGCTGATCAAGAAGGTGTGTTAGGTTTATGGAGAGGTGTGCAGGTCACCCTGGAGATCTGGCCTTCGAGCTCGTTGAAATGGTTCCCTTGAGGAGCAGATGTGGAGGTGGAGAGGTGGACTGGGGGATCCCTCCCCTTCTCTCCTCTGTCTCCCTTTCTCTCCCCTTTTCTCCTCTATTGCTTGCTCCCTCCCTCCCTCCCTCCCTCCATTTTCCCCGTCTCCCCCCCCTCCCCTGCCTAATCAGCCCTCTGTACTATTTTATATGTTAAACATGTGTGTTTATTACTTTCATTAAAATTTAAAGTATTTAAAGATTTGCAAAGTAAGTAACCATTAGAGATTAGGTTACTAAAGAAAATAAGAAGCTTTTTGAATACTTGAGTGGCTCTGAATTATTAATTGATATGCAACTTACACACCATTCTTATGTTTGTAAAAACTTGCCTCATGTTCTTAGCCTTGGGACACCTTCATGTTAGTCATTGGGGGTCACTGTCTGTCCTGAGAAGAGTCCTGACTTAGAGAAAATGGAAAAGATGTATGCATGCCCTTTTCTCTACCTTAAATCACCCACCACCTCTGCGTCCATCTGTCTGTCCGTCTGTGTATCTGTTTGTTCAGCCAGTGACAGACATCCTGAGGGCTAGGCCTTACACTGTGTGCCAGGGACACAGGTCAGCAGCAGCTGCTCCCATGTCTGTGTGGATGGGTGGTGGCGGGGACAGGAAGAAAGGCCTTCATCCATGTACAAGTGAAGGAACAGGGCCAGACTCCCTGGTGACAGCATGTGTGAGCCTGAGCTCTGGTTGATCTCCATATTTCCTGGTGGCTGACAAGAGTGATGTGGAACCCGGCAGTTTGGCAGCAGAGAGGTTTGCTGCCTGCTTTGTTAGTTTCTCTCCCAAGAACTCTGCTGCCCCCTTGGGGTGATTGTCCCGGTCTCAGTTGGTCTCTTCCTGAGCACCCGCAGGAGCTGCACCTCACTGGAAGAGGTCAGATTCCAGCCTCTACTTTGACCTTGAATGCAGCTTTACCACCTTGAGAAGGATACTTAGCCCTCAATTTCTGGATCTGCACAATGGGGCAATGATAACAGCAACATAGGCTGTTTTGAGGTTTAAATGAGGTTAAGTCAATTAACAGAAAGACCTTACTACTACACCAGATGTAGTAACTATTCTGTCTTTTTTTCTACTTCAACTGATGCAACAGTCTGTTTTTACTACCTGGGTGCTACCCATGGATGGTGCTGTGTCGGAAACATTGTCCCACATCGGAGTCTTACAGTTGAGTCTGAGTAAAGTCTTGCAAAAGGAGATAGAGACTGCAGACGAGGCCTCTACACTTCCGGGCACTTCCGGGAGGAGGGAGCGAGGTTGCCCCCCTCCCCGCAGCAAGTGGCGGGATTTTGGCTCTGACTTTTTTCTCTCCTCTCATAAAAGATGTATTTCACATGACAGCTAGAAAGAAAAAGAAGAAAATTATCCATGGAGGAGAGGTAGGAACATGAAGATTTTATAGAGCTCAGCATTTTCTTAAGAGCTCTCAATGATCCTATGAAATGTGGGTTTCATGACTAGTTTTCTGTTCTCTCTCTCTCTCTGTCTCCCCGCCACGCCCCTTCCTTTTTGCTGACTGCCATGCTGCTCCTCATCTGACTGGGTGATCTGACAGTCTGGGGAGGGGCACACAGGTGTGCAGTGCTGGAGCTGGACAGGCTGCTCCAGGAGGGAGTTTAAGGAAACCAAGGACACTGTTGACGAGGTTTCACAAGTTAGGACATCTTGGCATTGGCCCCAGATCTGAAGAGTGAGCAGAACAAACACCCTGGGACCAAGACCAGGCACAGACATGACAGGTGCAGCAGTGATGGGTGTGTATCCCAGCCTGTCACAACAGATTGGCGTGCGTTTGTGTGTTTGTGAGTGGATGTGGCTACATATGAATGTATGAATGAGAGAGAGAAACATTGATTCGAGAAACATCAATTGGTTGTCTTCTCATATGTGCCCCACCTGCAACCTGAGCATGTGCCCTAATTGAGAATTGAGCCCAGAGCCCTTGGTCCACAGGACGATGCTCGAACCAACTGAACCACACTGGCCAAGGCCTTCTAGTGTACTGTTCACCTCAGATACTGTATGCTTCATTTTTATCTTACTTTTTTAAATTGTTTCTATGTCCTTTTTCATGCTTACTATCTCTAAGTTCCCACTGATTTCATTCATTTTCCCTCTAAGTTCCTTGAGCATCCTTATAATCATTGTTTTGAACTCAATATCTGGTTGATTGCTTGCCTCCACTTTATTTAGTTTCTAAATAAAGTATCTAAATAGTATCTCACTATTTAGTCAGAGGCAGGGACTTCTTTTCAAGGTCGCTGCCATTTTTTTCCTTTTTGTTCTTTTCTTTTTTTCTCATTTGTTCTTTTTTATCCCCTTTTCTCAGATGTTTTTTACTGAATTGACTATTATATTTCCTAAGTGCTGAAATGACCAACAGACTATAGAAAGACATTTCTTTAGGCTTCTGCTTGAAACCATGTTGTAATTTTTTTAATTTGATGATTTAACAGAAAAAAGGTCAGTGCCCCTGACTGAATAGTCAGGTATTGCATGTTTTAAAAACTTGTGTGGCATACCAGTTGAAAATTGCTAACTTAGGTGAAGAGTGTGAGAACGAGATGTGCTTCAGGTACAGAGAGTATCTGCTGAAGACAGCAGACCAGAGTGCACACACCTCAGAGGACTGTGAGTGGGGGAGATAAAAGGGAAAGAAGACCCCCCATGGAGGGGACAAAGCGGAGGGAAAAGTGCACCATCTATACAGAGCTGGCAGGGTAGGGGAACAGGGGACTCTCCATGGGGGAGGACAGCAGGGCCAGGGGAGTCTGGAAGGGGCAAGGCGGGGAAACAGGGGACCCTCCATGAAGGGGACAGGGGGCCATTCATAGAGGGGGAAGTATCCTCTGTCACCTGTCCCTTGTCCCCTGGTCCTCCTGCCCTTACCCTTCCATAAAAGGTCCCATCATGCCTGTCCTACCCCAATCATGGAGGGTCTCCTGTTTCCCTGCTATCCCCACTCCATGGAGGGTTACCTGTCCTCCCTGATATGTCCCCTATGTGGAGGACATGTCCCCTATCCACTCAGCCCTCCTCCCTGCATGGAGAATCCCCTGACATCCTACCCTGTCCCCTCCATGGAGGGTCTCTTGTCCCCCATAACCTGCTGCCTCAAAGGGGGGGTTCTCTCTCCCCCCTACCCTGTGTTCTCCATACAGGGTTTTCTGTCCCCTCTACTCCATGGAGGGTACCCTGTTCTCCCTGGCATTCCCCCTATATGAAAGATCCCATGTCCCTCATGCCATGTCTCCTCCATGGAGTGTCTTCTGTCCTTCCTGCCCTGTCCTCACCATGGAGGGTCCCCTGTTCCCCTACATTCCCCCTTCATGAAGTCACATGTCTTTCCTTCTGTGTCTCCTGCATTCTGTCATTCTGACCTGTTCCTTCAATGGAAGTTCTCCTCTCTACCCTTCCCCCTCAAAGGGGAAGTCTCCTATCCTCTCTGCCCTGTCTCTTCCATGGAGGGCCCCTAACCTCCCTGCTCTCTGCATGCGGGATCTCAACACCCCCAGTCCTGTCTCATTCATGGAGGGTCTTCTGTTTCACTGCTGCCTTGTCCCATCACTCACAGGTCTCTTATTGACATGCACTCTAGTCTCTGGTCTTCATGTGTCTGTGTTTAGGCCATGTGCCAGGTCTCTGTATCTGAAGCAGTTTTCTCACCATCATCATCTGTCTAAATTTTACCTGTGTTCTCAAGACACATCTCCAATGTCATTTCAAATGTCAAATCACAGAATGATTTTTAAAAATTATGTCAGATTATGTCATTCTCATGCCTAAAAGCCTTAATGGTTATGATAGCATTTTTTAAAACTTATTTTTATTGTTTATGCTATTACAGTTGTCCCAATTTTTCCTCCTTTGCCACCCTTTTCCAAGCTCCTCCCTTTCTCACAGTCAATCCCCACAGCCTTGCTCATATCCATGGGTGATGCATATATGTGCATTGTCTAGACCCTTCTCCTTCTTTCAGTCAGTCCCAGCCTCCCCAGTTCCCATTTACAGCAGTCTGTTCCTTGTTTTTGTGCCTCAATCCATTTTGCTTGTTAATTTATTTTGTTCTTTAAATCCCAGTTATGAGATCATATGGCATTTGTCTTTCATTTCCTGGCTTATTTCACTTAGTGCAATTGTTTCCAGTTCTATCCATGCTCTCACAAAAGGTAAGAATTTCTTCTTTTCTACTGCTGCATAGTATTCCATCGTGTAAATGTATCACAGCTTTTTTTATCTAGTCATCTACTTATGGGTACATCGGCTGTTTCCAAATCTTGGCTATCATAAATGATGCTGCTATGAACATAGGGGTATATATGCTCTTTTGGATTGGTGTTTGTGGATTTTTTTGAATATATTCCTAGAAGTGGAATCATTGGGTCAAAAGGCAGTTCCATTTTATTGTGAGGAAACTCCATACTGTTTCTCAGGGTAGTTGTACCAGTCTGTATCTCACCAATGGTGCACCAGGGTTCCTTTTTTTTCATGTATTCACCAGCACTTGTTGTTTGCTGATTTATTAATGATAGCCATTTTAGCAGGTATGAGGTGGTCTCTTGGTTTTATTTTGCATCTCTCTGATAGCTAGTGATGATGTTGAGCATTTTTTCATGTCTTTTGGCTATCTGTATGTCTTTGGAAAAGTGCCTGTTTGGGTCCTTTGCCCATTTTTTTAATTGTATTGTTTGTCTTCCTGCTGTCGAGTCACATGAGTTCTTTATATATTTTGGAGATTAAATCCTTGTCCAAAGTATCATTAGCAAATATTTTCTCCCATACAGTGGATTCACTTTTCATTTTGTTGATGGTTTTTTTAACTGTGCAGATTTTTAACTTGATGTAGTCCCATTCGTTTATTTCTTCCTTTATTTATCATGCTCTAGGAAATATTTCAGCAAAAATATTACTATGCAACATGTCTATAATATTACTGCCTGTGCTTTCCTCTAGGATATTTATGGTATCGCCACTTTTGTTTAAGTATTTTATACATTTTGAATTTAGTCTGATGTATGGTATAAGATGGTGGTCTAGTTTCATTTTTTGCATGTATCAGTTCAGTTCTTTCAAGATCATTTATTGAAGAGACTGTCTTTAATCCATTGTATTCTCTTCCCTCCTTAGTCAAATATTAATTAACCATAATGACGTGGGTTTATTTCCAGGCTCTAGTTTGTCCCATTGATCTATGTGTCTGTTCTTATGCCAGTACCAGACTGTTCTGATTACAGTGACCTTGTAGTATAGTTCAATAGAGATATTGTGATCTCTCCAGCTTTGTTCTTTTTTTTCAAGTTGCTAAGGCTATTTGGAGTCTTTTTTGGTTCCATATAAATTTTTGCAATATTTTTCTGGATCTGTGAAATATACCATTGGTATTTTAATAGGAATTGCATTGAATTTATAGATTGTTTTGGGTAGTATGGACATTTTAATGACGTTAATTCTTCCAGTCCAGGAACAGGGTATATGCTTCTATTTATTTGTATCTTCATCAGTTTCTTTCTTCAGTGTCCTATAGTTTTCTGAGTATAAGTCTTTTACCTCCTTGGTTAAGTTTATTCTTAGGTCCTTTTTGTTGTTGTTGCTATAGTAAATGGGATAGTTTTCAATTCTCTTTCCAGTACTTCATTGTTGGTGAAAAAAATGCCATCAATTTCTGACTATTGAATCCCACTACATTGTTGAATTGATTTATTAGATTGAGTAGTTTTTTTTTGGTGGAGCTTATAGGATTTTCTATGCACAGTATTATGTCATGTGGAAATAATGACAGTTTTACTTCCTCCTTTCAATTTAGATGGCTTTTATTTCTTCTTCTTCTCTGATTGCTGTGGTTAGAATTTCCATTACTATATTGAATAAAAGTGGTAAAAGTGGACACCCCTGTGTTATTCTGTTCTTAAGGGAGATGTTTTTACTTTTTGCCCATTGAGTATGATGTCAGCAGTAGGTTTTGTGTATATGGCCTTTATTATGTCAAGGAATGCTCCTTCCATTCCAACTTTGTTGAGTGTGTTTTTTTTTTTTATCATAAAAAAGGGTGCTGGATTTTATCAAATGCTTTTTCTATTGATATAGTCATGTGATTTTGTCTTTCATTTTGTTTATGTGATGTATCACATTTATTGCTTTGAGATTATTTTATCATCCTTGCATCCTTGGAATAAATCATACTTAATCATGGTGCATGATCTTTTTAATATGTTACTGGATCTGGCTTGCTAATATTTTGTTGAGAATTTTAGCATCTATGTTCATCAGAGTTATTGGCCTGTAATTTTCTTTTTTTGTTGTGTCATTACCTGGTTTTAGAATTAGGATAATACTGGCCTCATGAAATGTGTTCAGAAGTCTCCCCTCTTGAATTTTTTGGAATAGTTTGAGAAGGATAGGTACTAGTTCTTGGAATGATTGGTAACATTCACCTGTGAAGCCCTCTGGTCCAGGACTTTGTTTGCTGAGAGTTTTTTAATTGTTGCTTCAATATTTCTTTTAGTTGTTATTGATCTACTCAGGTGTTCATCTTCTTCTTGACTCAGTCTTAGGAGGTTTTATAAGTATAGAAATCTGTCCATTTCACCCAGGCTGCCAAATTTCTTGGCATATTTGTTCATAGTATTTTCTTACAATCCTTTGGATTTCCGTGGTATCTGTTGTTATTTCCCCTCTTTCATTTTTTTTAAATTAATTTGGGTCCTCTCTCTTTTTTTTCTTGATGAGTCTGGTTAAAGGTTCATCAGTTTTGTTTATCTTTTCAAAGAACCAGCTCCTGGATTCATTGATCTTTGATTCTTTTTAGTATCTCTGTCATTTATTTCTTCTCTGATCTTAATTATTTTTTTCCTTCTACTCCCTTTGGGCTTTGTTTTTATAGTTCTTTTTTCTTTTTCTTTTTTTTTTTTTTTTTTATCTTTAGAGGGGAAGGGAAGGAGAGAGGGAGAGAAACATCAATGTGCGGTTGCCTCTTGTATGTCCCCTGCCGGGAACTGGCCTGGCAACCCAGGCATGTGCCCTGACTGGGAATCGAACCGCAATCCTTCGGTTCGCAGGCCCGTGCTCAATCCACTGAGCTACACCAGCCAGGGCTATAGTTCTGTTAAGTACAGGATTATATTGTTAATTTGAGGTCTTTCTATCTTCTTGAGGTAGACCTGTAGCACTATAAACTTCCATCTCAGGACTACTTTTGCTAAGTCCCATGGGTTTTGGATTGTTGTGTGCTCATTTTCATTTGTTTACAGGTACTTTTGATTTCTTCCTTGATCTCATTGATGACATATTCATCATTTAATAACATGCTACTTAGTCTTCATGTATGTGAATGAATTTGAGTTTTCCTTTTTTTACTGAGATTTATTTCTAGCATCATGCTATTGTGACCTGAGAAAATGCTTGATATATTTTCCATTTTCTTGAATTTGTTAAGACTTATTTTCTGTCCTACCATGTGGTCTGTCTTTGGGAATAATCCATGTGCACTTGAGAAGAATATGTATTTTGTGCTTTGGGATGAAATGTTCTGTAAATATCAATTAAATCCATTTAATCTAGTATGCCATTTAAGGCCACTTTTTCTTTGCTAAGTTTTTGCCTAGAAGATGTATCCAATGTTGAAAATGGGGTGTTAAAATCCCCTACAGTGACTGTATTGCTACCAATCACTTCTTTAAAGTCCACTGAGGTTTTCTTTATATATTAGGTGCTCCGATATGGGGTGTGTATATATTATAAGCATTATATGGTCTTGTTGGATTGTTCCCTCTAGTATTATTTAGTGACTGTTTGTCTCTTTTTATGGTCTTTGTTTTGAAGTCTATTTTGTCAGATATAATTATTGTTACCCCAGCTTTTTTTCATCTTTATTTGCATGAAACATTTTTTTCCCAACCCTTCACTTTCGGCCTGTGTAAATCTTTTGTTCTAAGGTGGATCTCATGAAGACAGCATATATAAGGGTCATGTATTCTTACCCATTCCGCTAGCCTATGTCTTTTAGGAGCATTTAATCCATTTACATTTAAGGTTATTTTTGATAGGTACTTGTTTATTGCCATTTTATTCCCCTGTACCTATGTCCCTCTCTCTCTCTATTACTTCTTCTTAAAGCAGTCTCTTTAACATCTCTTGCAGTGCTGATTTGGTGTTAATGAACTCTGTTAGCCTTTTTGTTTGTTTGTTTGTTTGTTTTGTATGAGAAGCTCTTTATTTCGTTTTCAATTTTAAATGATAGCCTTGCTGGATAGAGGAGTCTTGGTTGTAGATTTTTGCTTTTTATTGACTTTGAATATTTCATGCTAATCCCTTCTGGCCTGAAGTGTTTCAGGTTAGAATCTACCAGCTGACAGTCTCATTGGAGCTCCCTTATATGCAACTGTTTCTCTTTTGCTGCCTTTAAGATTCTCTTTTTGTCTTTAAACTTTGCCATTTTAATTATGATGTATCTTGGTCTGGGTCTCTTTGGGTTCCTCTAATTGGGACTCTTCCTGCTTCCGGAACTTTTGTGACATTTTTCTTCACCAGGTTAGAAAAGTTTTCTGTCATTATTTCTTCAAATGGATTTTCTCTCCCTTGCTCACTTTCTTCTCCTTCTGATATCTTTATGATGCAGATACTGTTATGTTTCATGTTGTTCCAAAGTTGTTCCCTTAAACCATCCTCATTCTTTTTAAGTCTTTTTTCTTTTTGTTGCTCTGACTGGGTGTTTGCTTCTACCTTGCCTTTCAAATAACTAATTCAATTCTCTGCTTCATCTAGCCTTCTTTTAATTCCTTCTAGTGTATTCTTCATTTCAGATATTGCATTCTTCATTTCCAACCATTTCTTATTCATGGTTTCTATGTCCATTTTCATGCTGATGTAGTCCCCCCTAAGTTCCCTATAGTTCTAAGTTACTTAATCATCCTTATAACCAGGGGTTTTATGTCCCCTCATTACAACTACCCCCTTTTAACACTCTGGACACTTGTAATCTTACAAGGGCAAATGGACAAAGCCCTCATTCTTCTGTAACTACTTCCTGCTGGCTAAGGACATAGTCCTACCTATCCCCTGGTCCAGGAGTCCCTAACAAAAGGGGTTCTGGTGTGGATTCACAAGGGAGAAGGATCATGCAAGTTCCAGGTTGATTGGTTTTTCTTGGAAAGTGGTGTGCGTGATGTCCAAAGGATAGCATTGGCAGGCAAGCTGGCAATCTTGTTGTATTCTGGAGGTGACAAATTTGGTAAGAGGGTTAGAAGGCACAATCAAAAACATAATTACTAAATAACTGAAGTGGGGGCTGTTTCAATTCACCTCTTTTAATACTCCTTGACCTTTTCTGTCCAAACCGTTAGGCAGAACAGAATACTGGTTTTCAAAAGGAAGCTGATAGACTGCCCCATACTTCACCAACTCAGCCATTTAGTCTAATCAAACTGTTGAGCCAGGAAGCAGCAATGCAGGTGGGCTTCTCAAATAGGAAAGATGTTCAGCTGCAAGGCGTTTGCTGGAATGGTCTCAAGCAGTGACAATTTGACAAATCCTTTATGTAAACTAGTTAAACTTCTAAGTGAAAAAATATTTTGAGGACAGTTAGTTGCACTAAATTCCAATATTCACATTGTGACTTTCCTTGAAACCTGATTCCTCTGCATAAAATTACCCTTGTTATCACAGAGGGTTCAGATAGGGAGAAAATCCAAAGCAAAAAGGAAAATCCCTGTCCTTTCAGTATCTGACAAAATTTTATCTCTATGTGTTAAACCTCAATTTCTCATCAAAACAGAAGAGCAGAAAGTAAAAAAGCGGGGAGGTGGACTAGAACTAGCTTTAGAACCTTGTCTCACACCAACAGGTCTTAGTAATGGGTCACAGAGATGACCTCTCCTCGGTCCAAATGGCACACACCCAGATGGCAGAGACATCTTTTGCTCCAACCGATACCATAAGTGACCTTTACAAGGTCCAGATGGCATGGAGCCCAGATGACAGACAGATTATCCCACCTCAGCTGGACTCTAACTAGCACCAGATGACCTTTCCTAGGTCCAGATGGCAGAGGCATTCTCTTGCCCACCAGTCTAATGGTAGAGACAGAGGATTCTCGATGTACACAAAATAGCAAGTTCCCCCAGGATCAGAAAGTAAGTAAAAAATAACTATAACCAAGAACTGAGGTTTCTCTTCAAGTTTAAAATTTTCACAACTTTCTATGCTCATTCAGAAATAAACATAACTCTCAATATTCTTGTGCTTTTTTTATGATGGGAAGGCCCACACCCTAACTCAGTTTCAAGCAGTCATTAGCCCCTAGATTTTTAAACACATAAATAAGGTAAAGGTACATTGTCACTTTGCATTGGAAGCCACTGTTTTCTTCTGAAAGAGAAATTTCAAGTCTCCTGAAGTTCAGGTGCAGCTGTCCTTTTAAGCATCAACCATAGCAGCAGTATTCAAACCCTCCTCAAGGGGTGCCTGTTTTATCTGCGTGTGGTGGATCCAAGGTTCAATTCTTGTGAGCTTTGGACTAGAGTACATTGTCAGTAGGATGTCATAGGGACCAGCCCATTGTTCAGCTAGTTGCCATTCAGGGCCTTGAGTCTTCCAAGTTTTAGTAAGACTTGATATCCCAGCTGGAATGGGTGCAGGGTGTGCCATATGGATAGAGGGACTTGCAATGAGCAACCGTACAAAATGGTTACTCTTTGCCCTAAATGTTGCACATATTGTTAGTTTTGATTTGTGTTCCAAATCTAAAGGGGGCATTCTGAAAACAGAGATTTGGCAGAGTCTCCCATGAACTATTTCAAAATGGCTTAACTTAAGCTCACTTCTGGGTACCACCCTAATTCAGAGCAAAGCAATGGGGAGTGCCTGGTCCCATTTCAAATGTGTTTCCCAGAATATTTTTGCCAGGGTCTTTTTTATTGTGGGATTCATTTTCTCAGTCCTTCCCATAAATTGAGATCTCCAAGATGTGAGTAATTGTTCATTGTCATTCTGAATGCTGTAAGGAAGTCCAAACCTAGGAATCACTTCTTTAAGTAAAAGTTTTGTTATATTAGTGACTTTCTCAGTTTGCAGTGGTGGGGGGTACCTCTACCCAACCAGAAAGTGTCCACAAAAACTAATATAAATTTGAAATTCCATTTGGTTTTAGGCATTTGTATAAAATCCACTTCCCAGTCCTCAAAAGGGCATAACCCTTTATAGTATACTCCCTTGTGCACTGAGGCACTTTCTATCTTAGGATTGTTTTAGGTACATATCTGACAGACTTGGGTGATCCTCTGAATGCTTCTTTGCAAATGAGAGCCCTTCAAATGTGGCCTGAGGAGGTCCATCAAAGTATCCCTTCCATATGGGTTCCTTTATGTAGGTGTTTAAGGATGGGATACACTAGAGCCTCAGGGAGTCGGATCATACTATGGATGTCAATCTTCAATGTGGAATTGAGATAGTATGAGTAAATCCACTCACAGGCCCATTCCTCATCTCATTCAGTATAATGGGGTCTAAATGTTGACAAATAAAAACAGGGGATCAAAGTCCCCCAAGTGTGCTGGCCCTCTGGCTGCCTGTCAACAGTCAAAGTAAGTCTCAGCCCAGAAATAGAATGGAACAACCTGGCATGTAGAGAAATATATGTATAATCCTCTGATCCCCAAGCTGGCATTCTAGGGGTTGAAGGAATGCCTGTTTTTGTAATTGTCCAGTCACTCCAGTAACCGTTACTGCATCCAAACTTTCCTTAGTTAATTTTGTATTCAACATTGAATATACAGCTCCCGTATCTACAAGGAAATCAATTGGCTTGTTCCCCACCACTGTTACCCAGAGCTCCTGCAGGGAAATAGTAATAGGTTGGGAGAAGTCCAAGGGAGCCCCTGGGCCTCTTCATTCATCATCAGAATCCCCTTGCCTTTTTAGCATTTCTTGGTGAGATTTTTCATCTATATTTTCCCTGTAGAGTTTCAGGCACTCCCTTCTCCAGTGGCCCTCCTGCTGGTAATGGGCACATTGATTGGCATCTGGTGGGCCTCTTTTTTCCCTTTAGGATTTCTCCTCTTCTTCCAGGCTCACCACCCTCTTTCTAAGAACACTGTGGCCTGCTTTACTTTCCTTGCTTCCCAGGCATTGTAAACTTTTAAGGCTCAGTCTACCAGCTGAGAGGGATTCATTTCCTATCCCCCACCTAACTTCTGCAGTTTCCTTTTAATAACCAAGGCACTTTGCCCAATAAAAGTCAGGTTCACCATCCACACAGTCTCTGGTGCCTGTGGGTCAGCATCTGGTACCTGTGGTATGCTTCCTATAGGCCTGATAGATCCTCTTTAAAAATTCAGAAGAGTTCTCATCTGGTCTCCGTTGAACAGCCAGTATCATATTCAGGCTCTTTTGCTTGGGCACCCCTTTCTTAAGCACTTCCAGTGTATACTTTCTGTAATGTTCCAGGAAGGCTAGACCCCCGTCATTTGGGTTCCAGTTAGGCTCTGTCAAGGGAATTGCTCCAGCTGGACTGGGGATCCCATCAGAATTCTCTTTGTGGAGATGTTGGGCCTCTTCATTAGCCCTATTTATAACCAGCTGTCTCTCATCTGTGGTTAACAAGATGTTGAGGCGAGTCTGTACATCTGCACAGTTTGGATGATGAGTAGCAAAAATGTTGGTGATAATATTTGTCATTCTCTGGGGATCCTCCTTATACAAGGGGTTGGAATTCTTCCAATTCAGTAAGTCAGAAGTGGAGAATGGGCCCAATAGTAGCCAGTGGGCTGTACTTCCTGATTTACTTCATCTATGGGATACTGCCTCAAAGGAAACCACCTTGCTCCAGATAGGCTGGCTCCCTGGCCAAATTCAGTGCCTTGGTTGGATTTCAGGGAGGGGATCTGTCCCTTGTAATACTGGGATGGGGCCATAGGCTCTGTGGGCCCTATTCCAGGAGGAGCTAGAGGAAGGGTTGGTGATGGAGGAGGTCCTTCTGCCACCAACCCTGAGTACCCAGGGTTAAGGGCATTAATGAGGTTCATCTCCTCATTCTCCATTTCTTCCTGTGTTTTATTATCAGGAAGAGGTTTCAAGGGTCCTTCTCTGCATCAAATGGACCTCTGTCTCTGGTGAAACCCTGTTGTGAAACAACATAAATGCCTTGACATAATGTATTTCATCCCATTTGTGTAACTATTGGCAATACTGTTCCAGGTGCATAATGATACAGTAATCTAGGGAGCCATCTAAGGGCCACCTTTCCCCACAATCCAAAACATGCAAAGGTCACTCAGTATAATACTAATAAACCAGTACCTCCTTGTATATTGGATAATGGCAGTACATGCTCCAGTCCACTAAAATTCACCCAGTGGGTGCCCTCCAGGAACCAACACAGAACAGTCTTACTGGCCTAAACGTATAGGCCTAAAGCTATGACTGCAAGAATGCAGGCAACCTGTGAACATATAAGCAAAAGTTGAACCCATAACTCCCTCTCACATGCAGGTTTTGGGGTCCTATCTTCTGCCAACCAATGCTGCAAATTGTGAGCCCCAAGCAATGACCTACCCAAAGCTTGGCCAATCTTCCTCCAGATTCAGTTCACAGCCCCAAAACTCATGTGATTTTCCCTTCTTCTTGGAGTCTATCCCTTTCCCAGACCCACTTCCTTTCCACCTGCCAGGCATATTTAAGCAGCCAATGCCCCCAGTGGGCATCCAGAGGATTTCTTAACAACTTGGGAAAACTCACAGTCCCACTCCTCAGGGGGCCAACCTGCCATGAGCAGCTAGGGTCCCAGCAGAACCAAGAAAATGGTCCCAAATTGCCATTTTCTGTTACCAAACACAACCAGAAGGGGGAGACCTACTACTTGTTGCCTACCAGGCAAATCTCCAAAGACAGAGTTCAGAGGAAAAGAAAGGAATCTTTTATTTAATGGCAAGTTTCTGCCTAAAATATCTGGGTTACAAGAGTAAGAGGAAAGAAAATGTCAGAGTATGACATCAAAAATAGCTATTAAAATATTTGTCATTACAACTACTACATAGGTTTCAAGAACTAAAAATAACACAATAACAAAAATCTGTTCACAGTGCTGTTATCACCAAGGTCTTTGGAAAGGATGGAAAGTTTCTGCCTCAAAGCCTGTTCCCCTAAGATACCCAAAGAAAAATCACCCTGTCACCCTCTGCCAGCTCAGTTCAAGGTTACATCAGGAACCTCTTCTCCCATCCAAAGGTATCATAAATGAGGGTGGCTTAGCTGGTCTCCAGTCACTGCCCAGCTTCAGGCATCTTTGCAGTCTGTGCCTCCAGGCCTCCTCTCACAGGCCCACATTGGCCACTGTTGGCAGGCCTACTGGTGACAATTGATGCACTTGGGGGAGGGGAAAGAACCAGTTGTTGGGACTTCTGGCCAAGATGGAAGTGTAGGTAGACATACTATGCCTACAACCAAAAGAAGGACAACAACAATTTAAAAACAAAAAACAATCAGAACTTACAAAAGAAATAAAACTGTATGGAAGTTTGACAACCAAAGAGTTAAAGAAGAAACATTCATCCAGACCTGTAGCAGGGGCAGAGACAGGCAGCCAGGTGGACAGGACTTGAGGCAACACCGTGGGTGGAGGACCCAGTGAGGCAGTGGATAGCGGACTGGGCGGTCCCACATTCACATGCAGATAAACCGGGAGGCAAAACTGGGGAGCAAGACAGACTGCACAACCCAGAGTTCAAGCTCAGGAAAATAAAGCCTCAAACATCTGATTAAAAACACCAGTGGGGGTTGAGGCAGCAGCAGGAGAAACTCCCAGCCTCACAGGAGAGTTCATTGGAGAGACCAACAGAGTCCTAGACCATACACAAGCCCACCCACCCAGGAATCGGCACCAGAAAGGCCCAATTTGATTGTGGGTATCAGAGGAAGTAACCAAAAACTGGCAGAGAGCAGAGCAAGTGCCACTGTTCCCTCCCCCACATACAGTGTCACAACACAGTGAGATGGGTTGCCCTCCCCTGGTGAACACCTAAGGCCCTGCCTCTCACTACATAACAGGTGTGCCAAGACAAAAAAAACTGGCCCAAATAAAAGAACAGATCAAAGCTCCAGAAAAAATACAACTAAGTGATGAAGAGATAGCCAACCTACCAGATGCTACCAGTGTTCAAAACACTGCTAATCAGGATGCTCACAGAATTGGTTGAATATGGTCACAAATTAGATGAAAAAATGAAGGCTATGCTAAGTGAAATAAAGGGAAATGTACAGGGAACCAACAGTAAAGGTAAGGAAATTGGGACTGAAATCAATGGTGTGGACCAGAAGGAAGAAAGAAACATTTAACCAGAGAAAAATGAAGAGACAAGAATTCAAAAAAAAATGAGGAGAGGCTTAGGAGCCCCTAGGACATCTTTAAATATTCCAACATCCAAATCATAGAGGTTCCAAAGGAGAAGAGGGAGAACAAGAAATTGAAAACTTATTTGAAAACATAATGAAGGAGAACTTCCCTAATCTGGCAAAGGAAATAGACTTCCAGGAAGTCCAGGAAGCTCAGAGAATCCCAAAGAAGTTGGACCCAAGCAGGAACACACCAAGACACACCATAATTATATTATCTAAGATTAAAGATAAGGAGAGAATCTTAAAAGCTGCAAGAGAAAAGGAGACAGTTACCTACAAAGGAGTTCCCATCAGGCTGTCAGCTGATTTCTCAAAAGAAACCTTGCAGGCAAGAAGGGGCTGGAAAGAAGTATTCAAAGTCATGAAAGGCAAGGACCTACATCCAAGATTGCTCTATCCAGCAAAGCTTTCATTTAGAATGGAAGGGCAGATAAAGTGCTTCCCAGATAAGGTCAAGTTAAAGGAGTTCATCATCACCAAGCCCTTATGATATGAAATGTTAAAGAGACTTATCTAAGGAAAACAAGATAAAAATATGAACAGTAAAATGACAACAGACTCACAAGTATCAACAACTGAACCAAAAACAAAAACAAAAGCAAACTAAGCAAACAGCTAGAACAGGAACAGAATCACAGAAATGGAGATCACTGGGGTGGTGGGCTGGGATGGGGATAAAAGACAGAAAACTGTACAACAACAATTTTAAAAAAAGAAAGAAATGGAGATCACATGGAGGGTTATCAGTGGGGGAGTGGGTGGGGAGAGAGGGAGAAAAGGTACAGAGAATAAGTAGCATAAATGGTAGGGAGAAGATAGGGGGAGGTAAAAATAGTATAGGAAATGTAGAGGTCAAAGAAATTTTATATATGGTTATATATATATAAGGCTAACCATATATATACATATATATAATACATATGGTTGTATATGACCTATGGACATAAACTAAAGTGGAGGAATGTGGGTGGGAGGGGGTGCACTGGGTGGAGGGGAATAAGCAGGGGAAATGGGACAAGTGTAATAGCATAATCAATATAACATTTAAAAAAGAGAGAACCAGTTGTCTTTTTGCTTTCAGCCATGTTCCATTTCAAAAGTTCTCTCCCAGAATCTCACACATGCTGAAAGCCAGTGGGAGTGTCCAGGCTTCCAACTGATCAGGGCCAGTGTCAGCCATATTTGCCTTTTCCCCTTTTCCAGCCATCATGTTTAGCAAGAGGGCAAAGTCTCCAGTCACGCAGGTGCAGCTCAAACTCCTCCCCCATATCCGAGGGGTGTATCCTCACGTTACAGAGTGAAGAGCTCTTTTCTGATTTCATAAATTGTACCTTTATAATAAAACTCATGCATTAATATGTAAATACATATGACTTCTTAAACATCTGTAGGACATCCCAAATAAATAAATTCACTACTAGAAAACTGAGGCCCTGAGAGAAGACACACAGGGAGTCAGGGGGAAAAAACTCAGAATTTACATTTCTCAACACTTAGATTTGTGCCTATCTGAAACATCTCAAATCACCAACTTCCTCTTTGTAAAATGGTGGTGACCCTGATATATCTAAAGCTCCTCGAATCCATCTATCTCCCCATCCTTCTATGCTTTTAGCACCTATCTATCATGTATCCATCCATCTAGCTTTCATCCATCCATCTAGCTGTTATCTATCTATCTATCATCTATCTATCTATCTATCTATCTATCTATAATCTTATGTTTCAGCTAATGATATATCTTGACCAGTAGTCACATTGTAGTTTTTAGTACAGACCATGCATCCATATGTTAGGAAGCAGTATTTCTTTGCTGATTCAGGAAACACTTTTTTAAATACTTTGGAAACTTACCAGTGGTGTACACACACACACACACACACACACACACACACACACACACACACACCCTCTGTATTGTCAGACAGAAAGTGAGAGTTATTTCCCAGGATATATTATCCTGTAACACCCTGAACACCATCAAATACCACATTCAGGTTTCCAGGCTGTCATTTTTGTGCTGTGGTCATGTTGGTCATATTACTTTTTCCCCTGCAGTGTCTCACCCCCTACACTGACCTGCAGAGATTCAGAGGTGGGGGTAATGAATGAGGACACAGATGGGGATAGGGTCTCTATGCAGATGCCTTTCATCTCTGAGGAAGCAGAAACAAATGGTCTTCTCACCTCCTGGCTCCCTCCCTCCCTCACAGCCCCACAGGAGATACAGAGTGACTTTGACTGCTAGTTGTAAGGCTTTTATTTCCCAAGAGTTACTACAGATGCTTGTCTTGCTAGCTAAATGGAGCTTACAATGTGCTGGAATAAAGTGACTGAAAGTCATTTTCGGGCTTAGGGAAAATGCTGTGCCTGAGCTTCCACGTGGAGTCACTGCACAGCCTAACCCCTGCTTCCCCACCACATCCCATACTTGCAAACCAAAAGGTCAGTTTGATAAGTACCTTTCACCTGCAAAATTGCTTCCTCCCCAGTTAAGTCTCAGTTTGGGGTCTATGCTGAAGCCCACTTCTGGGCAGGGCCAGCAGGATTCTTCTCATCATGAGTAGAATGTGCTTAGACTTTGTCAAGAAATTTAGATTTAGTCACACAGTGCTTCTTCCTAGGTTTCAGTTCAGGTCAGATGGCTCATATACCTACTGAGGATCCAGCACTGTTCTCAGCTGTTTGCATTTCTGTTAGTCTGAGCCACACGAAGTCCATCCACAGTTGTTCAGGCCTCATTTCCTTAAAGCTGTGCTCCGGTTAACTTCACAGGAAAGATGGTGAATGACATCCTTAGTCAGAGACCAAAAAACCAAGCCCTGCAGCCAACAAGGAAGCTGCCCCAGAAAGAGAACCCCAATAGTTATTCATGCTCTTGTTGGCTCCTGAAGGCCAGTGAGAGGTCCCTTGACATGTTTCCATGAGCAGAGATATTTCACCCAGCTTCGATTCCTCCTGTGGTACCTAAAGGCTGAGCATCTAAGTTGTCACATCATGGGTTCTCATGAAATAATGTGTGAGCAAAAATAAACAGTTGGCACAGGTGCCACAGCTCACCTTGCCTGGGACTTTGCAATCACCTGGCTTTGGAGCCTCTGAAATTTCCAAAGATCTCAGGCAGCCTGACATTGTGTGTTTGTTTTTCCCATATTTGCTGTGCTTTTCAATGAAGAGCACTGGCGTTAACTGAAGTCCAATGAAGCCACATGGAAATGTAGATTTTGTTCGCTCCTGATCTGTGAACAAAGGGGCTGATGGGAAGGGATGCTGGTCCCAAATGGCACGAAGGAAGCAGCAGTTGGCATGTGGTGTTCACGCGGTGGTCAACTAAATAGAGGCTTAAAAAAGCACGTGGCTCCAGGCACCTGTGCTTTATTTTTTTCTGTGCCCAACAATTCTCATTTTATCTTTTTAGACTGATAATACTATCTATAAATAGGTGATGGGTCAGAGAAAGAGGAGTCCTGTGATCTGTGGGAATCTGGCAGCAGTGAATAGTGCTGGGAAGGACCTGCTAAAGGGCTTGCTCCTGCCCACCTTATTCTGGAGGAGATGCCATAGTTGCCTTATGTGGCTCAAGTACTTAGCCATCCCCTGAGCTCAGGAATACACTACAGGGCTGTCTTCATTGTCTACACAACATGTCTCTAAGTCAGGACTTAGGAGTCTTTTTTTCCTACCAAAAATACATATAAATACACACATTTACATATATCTATGTGCATATGTATACATATATACATATTTTAAATATTTAAATGTATTTTATCTATTATCTATTACATATAAAATATCTAATTATATTTAAATTACAATAAAATTGTAATTATTACACACAGAAAATAAAATAGGTTGCTAAATATCTATGCTCTATCATGAATATATGAACATATGTGGGTTCTTTTAAATACTTCATTTATTTATTTTTAGATAGAGGGGAAGGGAGGGAGAAAGAGAGGGAGAGAAATATCAATGTGTGGTTGTGTCTCACGAACCCCTTACTGGGGACCTGGCCTGCAACCCAGGCTCGTGCCCTGACTGGGAATCAAACTGGCAACCCTTTAGCTTGCAGGCCCATGCTCAATCCACTGAGCTATACCAGCCAGGGTGTTTTTTTGTTTTTGCTTTTGTTTTTGTTTTTGTTTGTTTTCACTGTGTGACCAATTAATCTTCCTCTAAGGAGTTTTGATGCAGAGATGTTGAGAGAAAATACACTGCAAGCAGCATATTTTGACAAACATTTAGAGAAAGTATCCATACATTTTAGGTACATAGGGTATGGAAAACACAATCCTTACAAGGACTAGCTAAAAGTGCTACACTCTTCACTAAGAAAATGATATTCTAACAGCACACCATTTACTGATTTTCCAAATCCTAATCCATGATTAGATGTGAGGCTCTTAGGAAATATGTAAATGGAGAAGAAAGGAAAAATCACCCCGAAGACCCCTGCCTAATGACAGAGAGAATCCTACTAACAATCATGAGAGCTTTACCTCTTATTTATTTACTTATTTATGAACCTGCATTAGTAACCTGGATCCAACCCCCACTGTTCCCCAGGCTCACATAATCAGGATTTGATCACCATATCCAGACAATTGTGGCTGCAACTTTGTACTTCCCCCATTGGAGGATGGAGAATTTGGCTCATCCCAGTGACACAGATGGTGCTTGTGTAGAGAGAACAATGATATTGACATCCAGCCCTCAGGGGAGGGAGTTTCAAATCAAAGTCAACAACTCTCCCCTAACTGGTCCTTAAAGGGAAATGTACCCATAAACTTCTCCAAGTGGCAGCAGCCATGCAGCCTCTCTGGTTTTTAGTAACTGGTATTCATTGGGGTTTCCCTCTTTGTGCCTTGACTGCTATATTCAATTGGCCTTGCCAGCATAATATAGGTGGTGGTCACATGTAGTGTGCTTGGCAGGGCCTCTTCCATTGCTTTTTGACTAAGGTGAGAGAGACCAGAAGGACAGTGGAGTTGGGAGGCAGGGTAGAAGGCCCTGGGAGAAGACAGGTTTGTCCCTGGACACTTGTTTTTTTCTGAGTATTGTAGCCCATGTGGAAGCTGGCTTTATACAAAAGACTCTGGGGCTGGACTCCATCCAATTGCTTGTCCACAAATGATTGGGCAAAGACTAACTCTAGGACTTATAAAAGGTGCTTAATAGTCCCAAGAAAATGCATTTGTAGAACATGCATGGAAAGACATGGAAAAATTTCTGAGGTCATGCAAGTACTGAGTCCTGAGGAAGGTGTTTCTCACACTGGACCAAGATGCGTTCAGTCCTCCGTACCGGGTCCCTCTGACAGCAAGCCAGACAACTTCTAAGGTTTACTATACAAGGGGGTCTGATCTCTGCTCTATGATGAGTCAGGATTTGGCAAAACAAAATCTTCCATTTTCTTTTTTTCCCCTTTTTAAAATATATTTTATTGATTATGCTATTACAGTTGTCCCATTTCTCCCCCATCATTCCCCCCACCCTGCACACCCTCTCCCACCCACATTCCCCCCTTTAGTTCATGTCCATGTGTCATAAGTTCTTTAGCTTCTACATTTCCCATACTATTCTTGCCCTCCCCTGTCTATTTTCTACCCACTATCTATGCTACTCATTTTCTGTACCTTTTCCCCCCTCTCCTCCTCCCACGCCCCTGTTGCTAACCCTCCATATGATCTCCATTTCTGTGGTTCTGTTCCTGTTCTAGCTGTTTGCTTTTGTTTTAGGTGTGGTTGTTAATAGCTGTGAGTTTGCGGTCTTTTCCCTGTCATATTTTTTATCTTCTTTTTCTTAGATAAGTCCCTTTAACATTTCATATAATAAGGGCTTGGTGATGATGAACTCCTTGAACGTGACCTTATCTGAGAAGCACTTTATCTGTCCTTCCATTCTAAACGACAGCTTTGCTGGATAGAGCAATTTTGGATGTAGGTCCCTGCCTTTCAAGACTTCAAATATTTCTTTCCAGCCCCTTCTTGCCTGGAAGGTCTCTTTTTTTTTTTTTTTAAAGATTTTTTTAAGTACTTTTTTTTCCTTTTTTTTTTTAGATTTTATTTATTTATATTTAGAGAGGAAGGGAAGGAGAGAGGGAGAGAAACATCAATGTGCGGTTGCCTCTCGTAGGTCCCCTGCCGGGAACTGGCCTGGCAACCCAGGCATGTGCCCTGACTGGGAATCGAACCGCGATCCTTCGCTTCGCAGGCCCGCGCTCAATCCACTGAGCTACACCAGCCAGGGCTGGAAGGTCTCTTTTGAGAAATCAGCTGACAGTCTGATGGGAACTCCTTTGTAGGTGACTGTCCCATTATCCCTTGCTGCTTCTAGAATTCTCTGCTTCATTTTAATCTTGGGTAATGTAATTACGATGTGCCTTGGTGTGTTCCTCCTTGGGTCCAACTTCTTTGGGACTCTCTGAGCTTCCTGAACGTCCTGGTAGTCTATTTCCTTTGCCAGATTGGGGAAGTTCTTCTTTATATTTGTTTAAATAAGTTTTCTACTTGTTGTTCTTCTTCTTCCCCTTCTGGGACCCCTATAATTCGGATGTTGGGACATTTAATGATGTCCCGGAGGTTTCTAAGCCTCTCCTCATTTTTTTGAATTCTTGTTTCTTCCTGGTTTTCTGTTTGGTTGTTAGTTTCTTCCTTCTGATCCACTCCATTGATCTGAGTCCCAGTTTTCCTTCCATCTCTATTGGTTCCCCATGCATCTTCCTTCATTTCATGTATTGTAGCCTGCATTTTTTCATCTAATTTGTGAGCAAAATCAACCAATTCTGTGAGCATTTTGATGACCAGTGCTTTGAACTGTGCATCTGATAGGTTGGCTATCTCTTCATGGCTTAGAGGAATTGACTCTGGGGTTTTCATTTGTTCTCTGGTTTGAGCCATTTTTGGTGATTTTTTTTTTTGTTTGTTTGTTTTGTTTTGGTTTTAGTCTGGTCTCGGCTATTGCGCACGAGGGGTGGAGCCTTAGGTGTTCCTCAGGGCGGGGCAGCCCAGTCGCCAGGTTGTGACGCTGTATGTGGGTGCGAGGTCTGAGAGGGAACAATGGCGCCTGCTCCGCTCTCTCCTGGATTCAGTCCCTTCCACCACTTCCCCTTTGCCTGGACCGTCTGCGTGCGAGAATGTGGGACCACCTGGTCAGCCAGCCGCCTTGTGCAGCCTCACTGGGTCTGCACAGTTGCCTCCCTGTGCCCGGGGTCCACCAGCTGCTGCCTGTGCACCTGGGAACTGCAAGCTGCTGCTGCTTGCGTTCCTGGGTCCGCACCTCCACTTTTTCCTGCCGCGACTCCGCCCCTCTTACCGGTCTGGATGAATGGTTGTTGGACTTCCGTACGGTTCAATTTTCTATAAGTTCTGGTTGTTTTCTTGTTTCTAAATATTTGTTGTTCTTAATTTTGGTTGTGAGAGGAGGCACAGTGTGTCCACCTACACCTCCATCTTGGCCGGAAGTAAAAATCCTCCATTTTCATTAGAAGTTTGTAATATATAAATTTGTCAGTTTCTTTTAAAAAATAACAAAATATGGAATGAGTGCTGATTATCATCTTGGATTCATCTGAGTCTCATTGGGAGAGTTTCTTAATCAGATGAAGAGCAGCACAAGGCTGCAAGATATTAAAAAATAAATTAATAATGTAAAAACACATGAATGATACTGTATGTGTTACAAGGTCTCAGGGCTGTGAAATTTATTCTTTATTTAAAAAATGTTGATATGAGCACAGTATCTAAAATAATTACTTCTATGGAATAAACTAAGAATTTAACTGACAGGGCAGGTGCATACATATATGATAAGCATACGAATGCAAACATATATGTTTGTTGTGTTCAAATATATGCACACAGATGCATTCAAATTTTACTTAGCAATGTGGATATGTTTGTAAAGTAAATAGTTCTTCCAGCTAAGTTATTACCCCAATCTAACATGATATAATGTTAAAATTCATTCCTTCCATTTTTCCTTCCTTCTTTTCTCCTTTCCTCACTTTCTCTCTCTCCCTCTTTTCCTTCCTTTTTTCCTTTGCTCTCCCCTTCTCCCTTTCCCCCATTTCTCTCCCTGTTCCCTCTTTCTCTTCTCCCTCTCTCTTCCTACCCCATCATTACCCTCTCTTTAAGCTCTGACTCTGCCCCACACCTCCTCTGTTTACACTCTGGGTTTAGACAGAAGACAGCCGCTAGCCTGCTGATACCTATTATGAGTTTGCTGAAACAAGAATCCATTTGGCATTTGGCATGATGGGGTTGCAGAGCCCAAGTCTGATGTCCTCCTCTGTGACATAAGAATAGGACCATATAGGTTCATTGTGATTGCCCAGACCTGCTGTCATGGGGACAGCCAATTATTCTTGAAAAGGTTTCCAACACCAGGCAGACACTGCAGGGCAACACATGCTCGTGTTCACTGGCTCCCAAGCTCATGCTCCTCCCGCAGCATCCCACAGTCTCTTGGGAACACAGGTCTCAGTGCAGTCTAGGGAAGTCAAGTAAGACCATTTAAAAACTGAATGACTAAGTGGAAATCATAAATTCAATCTTGAGTAATAGAGAAGATTGTGGATCGGAAATGAGTGATGCTAAGATTAGAGATAAAAGCCAGAAATGGAGCCAGCAGATATCAGAGAAATTTCAGGGGCCAAGGTCAAAATAAACAACTTGAGATAGCTCAGCTCAGGGATGTGCCTGGTCTCAGTGTGTATGGGTCTGGAAGGTAGGTATGGGTTGCAGTCACAGGGTACCAGGCTACAGGGCTGGGTTGTAAGCAATGCAGAAAAGGAAAAACCAAGCTAAGACTTGAGCTAGTCATTCAATAGTGATTCTCTACTAAGACAATAAACTGGAAGAGAAATCCAACTTGCATATCAGTTTATAAAGCCATGACAACATCTTAAGCACAGGTACAATGTTACCAAGGACCACAGGGCTGGGTGGGCATCCAAAGAACTGGCCACAGTGCTGCTACTTGATGGCTTTGTTGTCTGGGGGAAAGACAGGCTTTTCCAATGGAGTTTTTTTTTTAATCTGGGAAATATGGAGGTGGTACCAAGTAACCTCCAGAGTTCCCTTGGCTACTTAGGTCCTACTACTTAATGAGTGTTTATGAGAGTCTTTAGTTTAGCATTGCTTTGAGCTACCCTGTTCTGAGAAAGAACATTTAGAAATAAAAGAGCAATTCAGGTAAACACAAATGGAAAAGGCAGCTGGGAGAGATACGTCGAATGCTAGAAAGCTCTCAGTTCTTACTCTACATGAAGCATTCTTTGCTTTTCTGCAAATCCAAATAATCCCTCTAGATTTGCAGTAAACCAGGCCCTCATCATGCAGCCCTTGACATGCACTGTGAGGAAGGTATTCGACTTACTTACTTGATATATTTCAAGGATTGACATAATGAGATAAAAATAATATAAGAAGTTTTGAAGTTTGTCTCCTATACCTCACTGGCGTATTTTGTTCATCCCTTAGGATGTGTGCATTTCACATGGAAGCCTTAAAACGAAAGTCCCATCTGTCACACCTTGGCTCTAAATTGGTTTTCTAAATACACCCAGGACAAACTTTATGCATGCAAGCATCTAGGACTGTGTCCATTACATTTCCCCTTTGAGGTTTAAACATGTCTAGCTGAAGCCCTTCTGTAAAAGAAACCTTCCTCATGGCCATCACAGTGACTTCTCTGCCTTTTAAATAATAGAAAAAGTCTGTATTATCCAAGTATTCAGCATAAACTGTCTTAAATTATGTTGAATTAAAGGGTGAAAAAGGGGAGGGGATTAAGAAGTACAAATTGATAGATACAAAATTGTCATGGAGGTGTAAAGTAGAGCATAGGGAATATAGCCAATAATATTGTAATCACTATGTGTGGTATCAAATGGGCAGTAGATTTATTGAGGTGACCACTTCATACAACATGTAAATGTCTAATCATGGTGTTGTAAACATGAAATTAATATAATATTATAGCCAACTGTAATTAAACAATAAAAGATACTAAATAAAAATTGTAACTTTTAAGACTGGAAGTTTGAAATTAATATGTAACCCACTGCTGCTTTAAATCAAATTATATGAATATAAACATATGCATGTTTATGGGAACATGTATTAAGATGCATTTTATATTGAGATGGAACACTTTCGAGACCAAATATATTTTTAATGTCTTTAAAAAATAAACAAGTTGCATTCTTTTTACATTCGAATATACCATATCTTTCCAGTTAAATTTCAATCTAAACTTTCTAAGGACATGGAGTTTTTACACTTAAAAAAATCATGGAGTGGATAACCCTGTGCTTTATTTAATAAAGACATTGATTGTAGTGAGCAATAAAAGCATTTGTAGCTTCCCTGAGTCATTCTTTCATTGATGATTTAGTTGAGGTTCTTTGGCTAAAACAGAAATAAATGCAGGAAAAGCCAAAAGGACAGGGAGGAGCTCAGCTCTGACTCAGGCACAGGCTCTTCAAGGAAGAGCAAGTTCACAATTCATTTTATTATCTTCTGTTTTTGTGTCACCAGCTGAAGGTGTAAATTTTTATGACAGGGAGTGTGATGTGCCCATTTTAAGCCTTTGGGCATTCCTTTGGTTTTTAGTCTGATTGATAGGTCATTCTCACAAGCAAAGCTTAAAAAGGGGGTTTTACCTAAAAAAAGGTAGGGCAAATGCTGGGGAGATATAAGCAGATGGGCCCCACACTATAATTCATAAATGGTGGTGCTATAATTATCTAATATGAAAGAATTATGACTGTATGTATACTTTTTACATTGTATTGTTTGGGGAGAGAGAGAGAGACAGAGAGTGAGAGAAAGAGGAAGGGAGAGAGAGGTTTGTTTTTCCAATTATTTATGTATTCATGGGTTGATTCTTGTACGTTTCCTGACTAGGGATCGAACCTGCAACATTGGCATATCAGGATGATGTAATGTATTCAATACACTTTCTCCGTTTGTTATAGTTTATCTACCTAGTTAACATTTCAGTGCATGTCATTATGTAGTAAAGAAGCTTCACTGGCATCTTTAGATATAATGTGAATGACAGAATTGGAAGAATACTGGAGAAACTAACATGTATTAAAGCTTAGAAAATACACAGATTTTCTCTCTCTTTTTTTTTAACTAAGACATTGCTTGAATCTCATGGCATGGTAGATGCCAGTTGGTCTACCATATCTCCTAAAAGTCTTGTGTTTTTCTAAATTAAACAGATATCCCAATTCAATAATTCTGAAACTCAAATGTACATCAAGATTTCATGGTGTGTGTATTTAAAATGCAGTTTGGTATAGTCCATCCTGAAGATTCTCATTTAGGAAGTCTTCAATGGAACTCAGAAATTTGCATCATTATGAAGCAGCCCAGATGATTTTGATACGTGTGCTCTAGATATCACACATTGACAAACATTGCTTTAAGGGTTATGGCTTCTCCCTAATGTCTATACCTGAGTATTATTATTATCATTATTTTTACCATCAGAAGTTATCTACTGATAGCTGCTTCTCCAATTAGTAATACCTACTAATAGGATCTTCCATAATTTTTCTGAATGAGAGAACAATGAAAAAGATCTAAAGCCTTTTATGTATTACTGTGCATTGATTTTTGTTTTTATATTTGAATGTTAATTGTCTAATCCTAACTGGATCTCTCAAGTCCTTAGTTCCATTGACTGTTGATGAGCATTCTACAAGAAAATAATTCCATGGTTAAATAGCTTGCATAATATATGATAATACTTTGTCTTCTGTTGGAGAGTTACAGACACACAAAATTATGTAGCTTTGTTTTATCCATCCTTCCCAAGATTCTGACTCTGGAATCTTTTTTTTTTCTATTTATACTCCCTGAAAGACATATTTTCATTGTTTTCAGAGGGACAGAAAGGGGAGAGAGAAAGAAGTAGAGAGAGAGAAACATTGATGTGAGAGAGAAACATTGATGGTTGCTTCTTGTAGGCACCCTGACCGGTCAATTGAACATGCAACCTGGGTTAGTGCCCTGTCAAGAATCAAACCTGCAAATCTTGGGTCTATGGGGTGATGCTCCAACCAACTGAGCCACACTGGCAAGGGCTGGAATCTTTTTAATAATAAACTGTTAACATCTTGCAGAAATATTATCCCTAAACCTTATCTTGCTCTCTAGCTAAATATTATATCTTTTCGACACTTCAGACTGCTGCTTTGGTTTAAAAGTCCTCTTTGGCATGCTTGAGGCTTACATGGAGTAAGAGTAGTCAGAAATGGCAATGTTAACAGTAGCTGAGAACAAGGTGGCTTCCAAACTAAATCCTTTTATGGGGACTAAAAGATTTTCATGTGGCTAAAGATTGTAACAGGTACAGGTCATGTAACATACCTTTCCAAACCCCTCTTTTTAAAAGACTTAGAAATAAAATCAGGTAGTGTTTGTGAGTGAAAACAAATAATTCAACATAATAGATAAAATCAAAGACATGTAAAGTTATATTTATCGACTGCTAGTATAGACTGGACTGTGGTCAAATTAGCTTTCTAAACATTTGAAGAAAGGTTCATTTTGAATCATAGGGTCCTGAAAAACAATGAAAAATAATTGTCCATGGGCACAGCAATAAATAAAAAAGACTATTTTGTCAATGAACATAAGTAACACTCTCTAGTAAGGTTGTGTCTTTTGGGGGGAAACTTTGCGGTAGGCTTAGAGAAGCTGTTCAGGATTATCCAATTTCTTAGCGCTGATTCCCAGATACCAATGTTTCTGTGTTGGTTGTCATGTAATTCTGCCAAAAAGAAAGGCTTATCTTGATCATGGCAAGGTGTATATTCTGGTCAGAATAAAGTCATAATTCTTACTGTAAATTAATACATTGGTATTCCGTTCTACATTCCATTCTCTAATTTAATTTAGAGGAAGTTTACATCCTTGCATCAGATCACATCAGAGGAAATACACAATTGATTTTCTGGACAGAGAGGTTTCAACAAAACCACACTTTAATAAAATCTTCATTTAAATGCTATCTTGAGAGATTTTTGATAGGGCATTACAGAATATGTCAATATTTTGTAAATATACAAAAACCAGGCAAACTTCTGTTTTTTGGTATAAAGCCAACAGAAATTATTTTCGGGGGTCCTCTTAAGTGAGACAAGAATGCTTTTTATCTACCTTTTGTTCTCTCTCTTTGGTCCAACATCTGAGATAGTATAAAACTTAGAAGATTTTAAATATATGTTACAAAATATTAACCCTTCATATTTTATAGGATTATCTTTTTATTTGCTTCTCTCAAATGCAACCTATTCAATATAAAGATTTATGTAAGATCATTAGTCTTGTTTCTAATGAGAATATATTTTTTGTTGTTGTTTAGAGAAGAAAGTAAGTTTAGTTCTGGCCATTTGCTGTTAGCTCCTCAGTTAGCAAGTTCCATAGAAGGGATTATTCACTTGAGAATTAGTGTCTTCCTTTATTGCTTTTTCTCAGAACTCTGGCAAAATAGAGCCAAAAGAAGTTACATTGGGCAAATATGTTATTCTCCATTCTTAAATCTTGCAAATACAATTCCCAGTGTCCCTCATCTAGAATCACTCAGTTAAACTCAGCTTCTCATGCATTTCCAGCAGAAATCTGTTGGGACTCAAACTGCATAGCTAAGTGTTCAATTTAGAAGTTCTCCCAGCACCTCATTCTCACCTTATAAAAAAACTGTAGTTATTACAGACAATTGTAATGTGCATAATTTTTAATAAAACCAACAGAAATTTTTTGGGGGGGTCCTCTTAAGTGAGACAAGAATGCTTTTTATCTAACTTTTGTTCTCTCTCTTTTGTCCAACATCTGGGATATTATAAAACTTAGAAGATTTTAAATATATGTTACAAAATATTAACCCTTCATATTTTACAGGGTTAGTAAAATCTCCTCAAATATAAATATATAACAGTCTCAGAATTTTCTATATCTTCTCATACAGTTCAAAAGAAACACTACTTATTAGTCCTTTATAAATAATTTCCCTTTTGTCAATACTTTTTAAATTTTGATTTCTGGTTATTTTGTTTATAAAAAGGAGTAATATCTACCCACTTAATTTCCTAATGTACATATCTGAAAGTTGGGCAATGGTAACTTTGGTCTCCTTAATTCTCTCAGCTGAGTTAATGCTAAAGATCACTGAAGTATTAATCAGTACCAGTAGCCCAGAGATTTGTCTGCAGAGCGATTTAAATGAACCATTACCCTGAAAATTGTGCCAATACTCTAATTAGAAAAGCTTTATAGCTATTTCAGCAGGCAAGAATCCTATTTACCTCCCCCTACTCCCCACCCATTTTCTGAAAGGATAATATGTTTTATTTCATGTCAACATGCAAATTTGTTGTTTTCTTATGCCGTATTATAAGCAACTAAATTTAAGTGGAATGAAAATTAAATTTTAATTGAGTCAACACATATTTACATAAGTCTTCAAAAAATATTAAAATAAAAATCTATAATGAGGTAAAATGCTTGTCAGAATTATTCTGCCATAATAAGATCAAACACCTGAAATACTTTACCTCAAACATATTTTTCCTGAAGTCTCATTTAGCATGGCTTCATTTTCACTGTGTAAAATTTTTACCCTTTTAAGAAATGAAGGAATGTTTTAAAACATCAATAATTATGAATAACCCATGGACATGGACAAAGGGGGTGAGGATGGAATGTGGGAGTAGGGGATAGGGCTGGATGGAGGAAGACAAAATGGGGAAAATTGGGACAACTGTAACAGAATTAGTAAGAATTAAAAAATCAAAAATCTAATCACACAAATTCATGATTCCCTTTGAAATGAATCAGGGGAATATTTTTCTTTAGTGAGGTTTTATACGTACTTTGATCTCTATTTATGGAGTACTTACGTTAGGCCAAGTTCTAGTTATGAAGGTATGGACTAGCTGTATATTAATGGATCATGGTCAAATGGTTTTTGAAAATTACTGGAGTCACACAATTATTTACATTATTGTTAATGACCAAATGTGTGGGAAGAAGGGTCTGTTACTTTGTTGAAACTAAGAAAGAAACTTATCATTAGATAATATTATAAGGAATAAATGACTCTCTGTGAGACTCAGGGAAAGATCTAGGCATGAGAGACCTTTATTTCATGTTAATAATTCTAGAGCAATATTCAAAAAAAGCAATGGGATGCTATTACAGCCTTTTAAGCATCGTAAAAATGCAATCCTTCCGTATTTACATACTTTCCCCCACATTTGTTATGGAAATTTTTCAAACATCCAGAAAACTTAAAATTATTGTTTGGTAAACTCCCAAATACCCACTGCCTTGTTTTATAATTGTAAGTATTTTGCTATATTTGCTTTAGCCCATTTTTCTATCCATTCATTTAACCATTTATAGATATAATTTACCTTTGGAAACATTTTGAAAATCGAGGCATAATGTACAAACAAAAACTTTGATTCTTTTCAGTGGACAGTTGTGTGAGATCGACAAAACCTGGGATCATGTAACCACCACAATCCAGATGCACAGCAGTCCAGTCTTACTTTTTCATGCATTTCAAAGTTTGTTTCGTACGTTTTACTCCTAAGCACAGCAGCATGTACCTTGTTAATTAGAGTTCAAGATTTATTTAAGGTCATTTATGTTTTAAGATAAAATGAACATGTAGGGAAATGCAAAAGTCATAACCTTTCTATGATTATTGACAAATGCAAAAACATAACCTGTGTAACACCAAACTCTTATCAAAACGATCCCAATAGTTCTCATTACAAGGAAAAGAATAATTGTAACTATGTAGGTGAAGGGTGTCAGCTAGACTTACTGCTATGATTACTTCCCAATAGATACAAATATTGAATCATTATGTTGTAAACCTGAAACAAATATGAGATTATATATATACTTATATATCTCAAATATATCTCAGTAAAAATGTAGATCATTTTCATCACTCCAGAAAATTTTCATATGCTCCTTTATAGTCAGTTCCTGTTGTCACTTTCCCCTTCCCATAGGAGTATATTCTGATTTGTTCTTTACCCATAGATCAGTTTTGCCTATTCTAGATCAGATTAATAGCATCAAAGAGTATGTTCTGTATAAGGCTTCTTCCAGTCAGCATAATATTTTTGAGATTCATACATGTTGAGTCTATTAGTAGTATCTTTTAAATTGCTGAATACCATTCCATTGTATAAACATGTAACAGTTTGTTTCTCCTGTTGGTGGCTATCTAAGCTGTTCCCAATCTTAGGTATTATAAATAAAGCTACATAGACATTCTTATACAACACTTTTATTTAAAAAAGTATTTTTATTGGTTTGAGGTAAATATCTAGGATTGAAATTTCTTGCTCAGGAGGTTAAGTGTACGATTAGTTTTATGATTTAAAAAGCCATACCTTATTCCAAAGGGGTTATATTATCAGTTTAATAGTTTTTAAGATGACATTGCCTACAAAGATGGAGAATGGCTTGGAAATAGGTAAATGTAGACAAAAGAAGACAAACTGCACTGTTTGAACATAATAGGGACCAGTGGAAATAGAGAAGAGTGAATACAATAAGATGTATTTAGAAGACAGAATCACTAAGATTTGGTAGTAAACAGGATTTGAGGGGAGGGAGATGGATCAAATTTCAAGCACAAATGGTTGATGGTGGAGTGATTTACCAAGATGGAGAGTACTGATGAGGCACCAGGATTAGAGGGAAAGTCTTAAACTCAATTTTGAGCATATGCAGTTTTATGTACTGTCTTCTCTCTTGGAATAATAGCTGCTTTGTGACACTCTATATATTATCATAAACAGGAAAAAATGAAATGCAGCCCATTTTGCTAAGCATCAAATAGACTTGTTTTTCCCAGATTTAGCCTTTCATGAACTAAAATACTACATGGCATGCCCTCATGATTTATACAAAAATGAGAACATAGAATATCTACTTTTTTGTAATGTTTAAAGTTACAGTAAATTTTAAAAATATAGCTATTAAATCATATTCATTTCAATACCTTGAAATGCATTGCTTTTTTGAAAAAAAGTCACAGTGCTTTTACAGGACAAGGAAATGATTTATTGCATAAGACCTAATTAGGATAAATGAGGGAGAGGAAATGGTACACTATTTCAACAGATGGTTGAAATCACTTTGGGAAAAGCTTGGATTCAAGTTCATCTATATAAGCTTCTTAGGATAATTTGAAATAAATATGTGTACTAGCAGTTTAAAGCATTACACTTATAAACAAACAAAAGCAATAATTATAATTCTTTGTTCAAGTTACTACAGAACTAAAACTCTTTAACTAATGAAGTAAAATAAAGCTTTTAAAGAGACTTGAAAAGGCCATTGCAATCTGTGTTTTGCTCAAAAATAATGTGGCTGACTAATATTAATGAGGAAACTAACTGAACACAGTTTAGCCATATTTTAGCCAGAACACTCTCTTCCACTTTAGCTATCCTTAAAACAAGATAACAATATTTTTAATAATTACAGAAACGCTATGAAAAATGACAAAAATGATAGATACACTACATATTTGAAAGGGACCTCTTCAAGCCATTTAATCATTAAACATGTTTTTATTACTTAGAGTTATTATAAATGTTGAGAAAAACAATTCTAAATCTGCATTAGCAGTCCCTAATCTCATGTTATACCACCTAACATAGTTATGTAAAATAAGAGTTGTCATTAAAATGTAATTAAAGATTTACATTTCATGCCAAGCTCTCAACAAGCCCAATTTTGCTTAATTATCTACAGATTTTCAGGACCACCTGTTTTCAGGAGGGCTTTTCATTTCTAGGAGGTCACTGAAAGGAAAATAAAATAAAGGTTTTGCCAACTACCTGGTTTAGAATCCATTTGTTCCTGACTGAAGGACAACTCTAGCTTCAGTGAATGCTTGGTATTTCTCTCTGATCTAGTGGTCACAGGTTTTTAATAACCAGTTGCAAAGTCGGGCTAGAAGCTAAAAAGAAAAAGGTGATCTATTTAAACAAATACAATTGAAATACTGCAAAAGCTCGTGTTTGGTAACAGCAAATTTATGTTTTGGCTTATCAAAGCCTTCTATATGTCTTTGCTAAAAATAAAGGTTTTATTCATTAGTAATTCATTGTTTCCTACTTGCTAATCATAAGTCTTGGAACATGTGAATTGTTTTTTTTAAGATTTTATTTATGTATTTTTAGAGAAAGGGGAAGGGAGGGAGAAAGTTCGAGAGAAACAACAAAGGTTGCCTCTCATGTGCCCCCTACTGGGGACCTGGCTTGCAACCCAGGCATGTGCCCTGACTGGGAATCAAACCTGCAACCCTTTGGTTTGCGGGCCAGCACTCAATCCACTGAGCCACACCAGCCAGAGCGGAACATGTGAATTTTGATTAGAAGGATTATATTAATTTTCTACTGATCTACATGAATATAGTATGTAAATAATGTTTTAAAATAAAGACTATTATATGGATTATTATTTATAACATTTGACATTGAGGTAAGAACATCTCTGGCTTATATAAAAATAATCTGTAGTGGCTAAATAGTGATTTTGTTTGTTTTTTTCTGGAACACTTAGAGATTCATTGGCATTTAGAAAGTAAATATTTATGAACTTGTTAAGTTACATGTTATAGTTTTCATTTAAATTTCATAAACTAGTGCATTTTTTATAGAAATGGATGTAGGACAGTGGTTAAAGTTCAGATTTTAGTACAATGCTGCTTAGGTTTGAATCCCAGCATTGCCATTTACTAAAAATGACTTTAGGTAAATTAATCTCTCTGTGATTCAATATCCTCATCCATAAAATTAACAACAGCCCAACTTCTTAAAATTGTTATATGAATGTTAAGGACATATAATGTGGTTCTGAGTAGGATATGAAGTCTTGGGCTAAGGCTTCATATCCTACTCAGGATAGTTGGGTATAAAAGAAATCAAATACAAGAGCATTATATTATTCAAGTAGCATTCATAGGCTTTGGTGAATGATTAGGATTTCATGAGCTTTGGCTGTCAGCTGATATTAAGGTGCTTGCAAAGATATCACTCCTTTTGATTTGGAGATGGTATAGATTACGTATATATATATATATATATATATACATACATATATATATTATATATTATCTGTGTATTATTGACAACACAGGCTCTGGCAGCAAGTCACAATGCTTGTATTCCTAATGGGCACAGGTGGTAAGTAGGAAAGCTCCTCAGCCTTCTCAGATGGAAACACTTTTCCTTGGACATTCTATTTGATAGCCTATCAAGTAGAATGATATATTCAGGTGAGCAAATAGAGCTTAGCTTGGGACCAAGGACAGCTGGGGATAATATATCTGAAAATGGAGTTGAAAGTGCATAGTCCTTGGTTATAAGAATCCACCTAAAAAAACCCAAAAGATTTGTTCTGGTATAGTGAGTATGTAGGTTAATGGGTTCCAAAAGTGAAGATTATTTTAAAATTAGCTACTATATACCAGACACCCAGTAAGCACAGGTGAAACAATGCAGAATATGCTAACATACCAGGAGTTATCCTGCAGTGGAAAGGATAGGCATAATCATAATAGAGTTTTGCAAATGTAAACATAGAGGTCTGCAAAAAATCTTCAGAGGGTGTCATAGAATTTATATCATGAACCATGCTATATATTTGCCTCTTTAACATCTTATTAATGACAAAATGATGTCTTTAAATAAGAGCAGTTAAAATATCTGATTATATATGCGGGGGTCCAGAACAAGCCATCCAAGATGTGCCTCAGTGGTATACAGACTACTTTGAGCTAAAGGCAATATAGCTTCAGACTTCAATGAAACTTCTGCTCTTCTCTTTAACTACCTAGAAGTGCTTCAGGGCCCTTGAGCATAAGAACTTGTCAGAGATAACCTCTTTGACCTAGCTATAGAGCAGGGTAACCTGAAGCCAGGTGTATTACGTCATCCCTAGCCCAGAATGTCTGATGTACCTCAATCCCCCTATCTCTGAACCTCTTATGCATATGGGATCCCTAACTCCCATATATGTGGGTTTCCCATACATATGAATATAGGGTTCCTATACCTATATATGTATTAAATTTGGTTAGTTTCTCTTGCTAATCTGTCTCATGCCTACCTGATGATTAGATCAGCCAGAAGAACCTTGAGGGCAGAGGAAAGTTTGTTCTTCACCTACATATGAGTTCATACACATGGTGTTTAATTTTAGGTGGCCAATGCAAAAAAGTTTAGTTTTTTCCCCTAACTCTAGCCCTGACTTTCCTTTTCTTAGAGCATTTATTTTCAAAAATTTGTAATTGTGAGTCATTTTTCTCCCCTTTGAGATACAAAAATTTTAAAAGCCTCTTGCAAGTTTTACAACCCAGCAATGTCCTTCTTAAGGTTCTGGCAGCCATCCTTTTGAAATAAAATCAAGGAAGATAATTGCACTATCTCACAGACCAGGTGAGAGCCTGACTTCTGTGGGCACCTTGCTCCAAGTTATACAACTAACTCCTATCATGAAAGGAGGAGAAAGTTTACCCTTCTGTTGGATACAACTACTTAGGAAATATAGATGGTCTATGGTCCCCTCCCCCTACCCTATCCTAAAAGCTCTCACCCCTCCTTTGTCTCAGAGAGGGGGAATGCCCAAATTTCTTCTGTGTTTTCTCCCCCTTCACTGGCAATGGTATTAAAATAAAATCAACTTCTTTTTGCTTATCTTGTGTAGGAAGATTTTTCTTTAATAGTGCCAAGACATTTGCCAATGTTTCTTTCAAATTTCTTTAAATTTTAAGAAATTTCAAAATTTCTTAAATTTCACCATGTTTAGTTTTCCTGTGTTTTTTTAGATACTATTCCACATGCTCCTTTTTAAAAGATTTTATTTATTTATTTTTAGACAGGGGAAGGGAGGGACCCATCAATGTGTGGTTGCCTCTCATGCACCCGCTACTGGGGACTAGGCCTGAAACCCAGGCATGTGCCCTGACTGGGAATCGAACTGGTGACCCTCTGGTTCTCAGGCCAGCATGCAATCCACTGAGCCACACCAGCCAGGGCTCTTTCTTCCTTTTTGATAAAGAAAGTGTTCTCTACTGAAAGAGATCCATCTTTACATTTGTCACCTGGTTCCTATTCCTTTTCACATTTTTAAGGACTTTGCTCCTTCACTCATCCATTCTATTTCCTGCAACAGTGATGCCAATATATATTCTAGAATCTTACAAATAGCTTTACAAATAACTATATATGTGCTTTAGCATCTTCTGTTTTTAAAATAAAATCCTCTCTTGACTCCCACTATTGTTACTTTTCTCAGATCACAGAACAAACTTCTCAAGAATTTTCCACACAATAAATCCATTGATTGACCTGCTATTCATTCCTCAACCCACTTATAACTAGCTTTTGTCATTACTGTCCATTAAAACAGCTGTTGCAAGATCATCAAGGATCTCCCTCATGCCAAATCCAGTGGTTGCTTGTTAACAGCTTTTGACATAATTGTGTAAATTGTCTGTTCAAAGATCTAGGTTTTTCTCTAATTCAAATTCTACCTTAGTGATTACATTCATTTTCATGGCTTCAAATACAATACTATCTCATAGCTGTAGTTCAATGCTCTTTTATGAACTCAATATCCATATGTTATCTGATTAAGTAAGGAGGTCTATTCAGATGTCTTATGTATGTATTAAATAGAAGATATCCAAAATCAAACTTTTGTTTCTACCTATAATCCCTTCTTCAAACAATTTCTCCTAAGTCTACTCCTTTCAAAGAGTGACAATACCTTTTTCATAGTTTCTCAAGCTAGAAGTTTGAAATTCATTCCAATTATTTTCACACCACCCTCACCACATTTGTTCCTCAGTCCAATCCACAATGCTTATTCATTAATTCCTCCAAAATGTATTTCAAATCTGTCCATTCTCTCTCTCTGTCTCTCTCCATATTACATTCTGGTGTGTCATCATTTCCGATGCCACCAGTTTCCCAACTGCCACCCTCTAATCAATTAAATCAATTTTCACATCATAATCTCACTGATATCTTTAAAACATGTTTGATCATTTATTTTTCTCTGCCTTAAATCTTTAAATGTTTCTCCCTTGTGTTTAGAATAAATCATGGACTCCTGTTGAGGCCTACAAAGCACATTCTGCCCCACCCCACCTCCAAGGAGGAGAAGTTATTTCTCCAATCTCACTTCTTATTTTCTTTTTTCAGTTTTCAAGTGATCGCCATGTGTCAGCTGTACTGTTATTCTTTTAGTTCTTACACTCACCCCCAGGGTCTTTACGCTTGTTCGTAGATCATTCTTCCTCACTCCCCTCTTCACTATATCATTAGAAATTCCACATCAGCCTAAGTGGTTGTCTCTATCAGTTGTATTCGAACTAGTGCTCCCTGTATTTACTATCATAGAAAACTGTTCATTCTCTATGTATTATATATCATGACTTATAATTATTTTCTTATTTGCTTGCTGCCTGTTTTCTTCACAAACCTGAATTGCTGTGAGGTTTGGGACTATATATCCATCTTGTTAAATAGTGTATCTCTTCTACCTACCATTCTGTCCAACACTCTGCAGAGGATCAAAACATTTATTGGCTGAATGGATACTCTTGTCAGAAATCCACTTATAGCTTTGTGTGAGTGAATTTTGCATATATGTGTGTGACCTAAATTGCCTCTCATTAAGATGATACAAACATTAGTTTAGAATGTTCTTGCTAGTCCTTTGCATTTTTAAATAAAAAATCCCTATAATTTGGCAAGAAATACCTTTTTCTAAAGTGCCTTCTGTTTTTAGTGCTCTTTAAAAATTGTACCTAATCAAGTTCTGTTCAGAACATATTTTATAAAATCCCCCTGACTGGATGCCAGTGGACAAGGATTGGGCTGAAGTTGGCCTCTGTCCTACACTGATAAGATTGTAACTGTGTTCTTGGGAGAACACGTGGGATGCACAGTCACAGCCACAGCTCCTCATTGCTGCTCGGTGGCACTGCTGAGGTTGTAGACAATGAAGCAATCAGAACTGTAGACTCCTCAGGAAGACAAAGGAAACTTCAAGCCTCCTCACTCAGCACACCTCTTGGAAATTGTTTCTCTGGAGGAAGCAGGTGCTCAGGAACACAAATTAACTATCTGAAGAGACTTATTCTAAAACACATGTGCAAGTGCATTTATATACATTTGATCTATGGACAACACAAAATTGATGAGTTATTTCTAGAAATCAATTTTATTAAATATTCAATATTGCAATAGTCTGTGATTAAGATACCAGCTTTATAAGAATATTTATGAATTTATATATTGATTTTTTAGGATAAGTCATTCTTTCATCCTGCATGTGGCTGAAATGCAGTGATTTTCTATCATTGTTCACAGAAATAAATAGGTTCTAGGCAACAAGTTACACATTCAATTAAAAAAATCAAGTATAATTATTTTAACTTGAAATTATTGTATGTTCTGGTTGAACATATATGAGATGAAAGTAAGAAAGTTGTATGTATCTCATTTTATGCATGCCTCTTATACAAAAAAAGATGAAGGGATTAAGCCAAAAAAACCCCCCAACCAACCAAACATAGAACCCCACAGACAACAGTTTGGTGATTAGAAGAAGGGGTAGAGGGAAGTAGAAGCTATAGGGAGAATAAATGGTGATGGAAGAAGACTTGACCTCTAGTGGTGAACACACAATACAATATACAGATGAAGTGTTGTGTAGTTGTACACAAGAAACCTATATAATTTCCTTAATCAATGTCACCCCAATAAATTCAACAAAAATATGCAAATTAAAACCGCAATGAGATATCACTTCTCACTGGTCAGAATGGCCATCATAAACAAATCAAAAAACAACAAATACTGGTGAGGTTGTAGAGAAAAAGGAACCTTAGTACACTGTTGGTGGGAATGCAGACTGGTGCATCCACTGTGGAAAACAGTATGGAATTTCCTCAAAAACCTAAAAATCCAACTGTCTTTTGACCTGGCAATTCCACTGCTGGGACTGTACCCTAAGAATCCTGAAACACCAATTCAAAAGAACTTATGTACCCCAATGTTCATAGCAGTACAATTTACAGCAGCCAAGTGTTGGAAGCAACCTAAGTGCCCATCAGTAAATGATTGGATCAAAAAGCTATGGTATATTTACACAATGGAATACTACACCACAGAAAGAAAGAAGGAGCTCCTACCCTTTGCAACAGTATGGATGGATCTGGAGAGCATTATACTAAGTGGAATAAGCCAGGCTGTGAAAGACAAATACCATATGATCTCACCTATAAGTGGAATCTAATAAACAAAAGCAAGCAAAAAATACCCAAAGACATTGAAATAAAGAACAAACTGACAGTTACCAGAGGGGAGATGGGAGGAGATAACAGGGGGGAAAGTGGGAAGGGTTGTCAAGGAACATGTATAAGGGACACATGGACAAAACCAAAGTGGGGTAGGATCGATGTTGGGAGGTGGGGATGGCTGGGGTGAGGTGGAGTAGTGGGGAGAAAGTGGAGGCAACTGTACTTGAACAACAATAAAAAAAGAAAGAAAAAAGTTAAAGTGCTAAAAAATATGATGTCCTCAAATTTGTTTTTCAATACTCAGATTGTCGGAAATGAATTCTAGACATTAAGACTAAATATGTCCTATTTTGCTTTTCTTAAACTTCAGGCCTGAAATAGGGAATCATTTCTCTGTGTTCCATAATGATTTGGAAATATATAATTTATTATTATGTTTACCTCTTCATTTATTTTGCAAGATAAATAAAATAAATAATAATTAATTTATTTTAAATAATTGTTTAAATAATTAATAATAATAATTTATTATTTATTTTACCTCTTCATTTATTCTAAAGTAGCAAGAGTATCTTTTACTTGGTTTGTACTGCACAAAGCAGATGCCAAATAAAATTTTAAATTTTATCATGCATTAATCATATTTTCACAAAAAACATGTTTACTTTTACAAACTTACTTTATGCAATCATACTTTTCTGATTGCACCGTTTTGTATATAAGAAATTGAATTTGAGAAACTCTTTAAGAATGTGAATAAATAACATAAAAATCATCAAAGTCTGGAAAATTTTTAAAATATAAGCAGTGAAATATAAAACAGTGAGTGCACAGATAAACTCATATATATATGTGAGTGTGTACATATATATGTGTTTTTGTGTAATATAAAAATATATCAGACAAGTAATTCTTTAAATAATAAAAAATGCTAGAGGAAATATAGTGAAAAAGCTATTACTTTACTCTGTTGGTAGGATTATAGACTTTTGAACTAGTTTTGAAAGTTATTGAGTTATGTGATAAAAATTAATCAGTAATAAGGACAAAGTTTTTGTTCAAAGATATTCATGGTATTTATTATAGTAAATATTACTTGTAGGGAAAAAAACCTTAAATATCCAACAATAAGACATATGGTATTCTAAAATGGATTTTGTATCACTCATAGTGTTATGTTTTCAAATAATTTTAATGACAGGAAATACTCATGAGTTAAAGTTAACTTTATTCTCTGTAGGTACAGAGAATAAGTAGCATAGATGGTGGGTAGAAAATAGATAGGGGAGGGCAAGAATAGTGTGGGAAATGTAGAAGCTAAAGAACTTATGACACATGGACATGAACTAAAGGGGGGGAATGTGGGTGGGAGGGGGTGTGCAGGGTGGAGGGGAATGATGGGGGAGAAATGGGACAACTGTAATAGCATAATCAATAAAATATATTAAATTAAAAAAGTTAATTTTAAAATGAAGCATATACAATTATTTGTGAGTGTGACATATGTTGTATATGGTGCAGGTGTGTGTGTGTGTGTGTGTGTGTATTGGTACAAATTGTAAAATATAATTATGTGAAAAAGAACATAAAACTTTCAGTTCAAAATTGCAGGATGATTATTTTTTCAGTTATCACTGCCCCACTATAGCAATTTTTAAATAAAGGTAAAGGAAATACAAGATATACATTCAAAAGACAAAAACAAAAAACAAAACAAAGCCAGAAACCAAAAACCAAGAGATGGAATGACAGGTGAAAAAATACTGGAAGATAAAAAAGAGTGGGATAAAATTGAACTTCAGACAATATGACAAACAAATTGCTCAGAGGGACCTTTCTGTAATGGAACCATTAGGTTCCTGATACGATATAATCTTTCTTAACGGATGCTGGGTTTCTTCAAGGAGAAGTATCCTTCCCTCATGGGAGGTGCAGGGAGACCCAGCAACAACAACAACAAAATCAGTGACTTGGAGCTGAGGCTTTGAGCAGTAAGTGTATTTTAAAAGCAATGATTCAAAGAGGAAAGAAAATATATAAAGAAAAGCAAGGATTCCATGAGGCTGGAAGCTGCTGTTAACAGTGTGAAGTGGATGCTGGGGCAAGGGCAAAGGTAAAGTGGTTAAACTAAACATTTTACTCCCATAAGAAATAGGTCCTTTGGAGAGCTATACAGTCATCCCAGGCTGGCAGCATGCCCTGGTTCCTACCAGAAGTGAAAACCTTTTCAACTTAAGATCATGATGTTTTACAGGCCTCTCAGAACCTTCCTGCTGCCATGCGGGGACCTTGCTGCTCCAGCTTCCAGGGTACATCCCATTATACCAGCCTTTGAGCAGCAGCACAGAAAAATAATACATATTTCCTCACCTTGTACCCACTTTGAGGGGAGCAAAAAATTTTAATTTGTACCACGAGGAAAAACATGCACATCCAGGCTAGCCAAATGTGGCAACCAGGTTGCTACCAAGTTCTGGGAGGTAATCAGTGATGAACAGGACCTCAACAACCACTGGCCCCTCCACAGTGACAGTGACCTGCAGCTGGATCACATCTCTGTGTATTACAGTGAAGTCACAGGTAGAAAATATGTTCCTCATGCTCTCTTGGTGAATCTAGAACCTGGAACCATGGACTCTGTTCATTCAGGTCCTTCTGGCTAGATCTTTAGACCAGACAACTCTGTTTTTGGTCAGTCTGGAGCAGTCAACAACTGGGCCAAGGACCTCTATTACAAAGGGAGCTGAGCCGATTTACTCAGACCTGGACGTGTTAGCGAAGGAGGCTGAGACTTGTGACTACCTGCAGGGTCTCCAGCTGACTCCTTCACTGGGTGGGGGTACAGGCCCTGGAATGGGCACCTTGCTCATTAGCAAGCTCTGTGAATAGTATCTTTGTTACTGTAGATAGTCAGGGAATACCAGGCAGTATCCCCCATTAGCCAAAATGGCACAAGGGGAGGTTCTTAAACTGAGCACACCAAAAGCTATAAAGACGAGCCCCAGTGCACCAAAAGCTAGAAGATGGATGGATAGTTTTCCACCAGGCAAAAAGCTAGAAAGATGAATGGACAGGACCTAGTGGCCAAAAACTAGAAAGATGAATGAATAGGATCCAAGTGCACCAAAAGCTAGCAAGATAATTAGATACAAAAAAAAAAAAAAAAAAAAATTCCCTCCCTATCCCTGTAAAAACCAGGGCCGTGAGCAGAAAGTAGGGATGGTCTTTGAGATGTGAGCCCCCAATTCTCTCATGTTGTGGTGCATGAATAAACCTCTTTTGTACCAGCATCTGTTTCAAGAGTTTGGCTTTCACTGGGGAAGGCAGCCAAACCTGCATTTTTGGTTACATCCTGACCACATCACAAACACTTTTAGTGTGAAACCCCTCACCCAAAGTACCTGACACTGTGGTTGAGCCCCACAGTGCCACCCTCTGTGTCCATCAGTTGGCAGACAATACTGATGACACCTACTGGTCTCATAGTGAGGCTCTTTACAACATCGGCTTCTGCAACCTCAGGCTGACCATGCCAACCTATGGGGACCTGAACCACCTCATCTCAGCCACCATGAGTGATGTCACCACATACTTCAGCTTCCCTGTCCAGTTCAGTGCTGACCTCTGAAAGCTGGAAGTCAACATGGTGCCCTTCCCATGCCTCCACTCCTTAATGCCTGGATTTGCCCTTCTAAGCAGCCCTGGAAGCCAGTAGTATCAGGCCCTCACTGTACCCTAAATTACCCAGCAAGTTTTCGATGCCAAGAACATCGTGGCTGCCAGTGAACCCTGCCATGGCTGGTACCTCATGGTGGCTGCTGTCTTGCAGATGTCCATGATGGAAGTGGGATGAGCAGATGCTCAACATGCATAACAAGAATAGCAGGTACTTTATGCAAAGGATCCACAATAATGTTAAGACAGCTGTCTGCAACATCCTGCCCTGTGGCCTAAAGATGGCAGTCAACTTCACTGGCAACAGCATGGCCATCCAGGAGCTGTTCAAGCACATCTCAGAGCACTTCACTGCCATATTCCACCAGAAGGCCTTTCTTCACCAGTACACAGGTGAGGGCATAGGCGAGATGGAGTTTACCAACGCTGAGAGCAGCTTGAAGAGCAGTACTAGGATGCCACCACAGAAGAGGAGGAGGATTTCGGTGAAGAGGCCAAAGAGGGGACCTAAGGCCTCATCCCATCACTCAGGCTTCTCAGTTCTCTCAGCCTTTTTCCTTAACTGCCTCTTTCCTCTTCCTCAGAATTTGCATCTTCTGCTTCTCTTTTTCTCTTAGGGGTGTTCTAGAAACGTGCCTGGCACATATTAGGTGCTCAAAAAAATTTGATGTTTGCTGAATGTCTCCTCTCTCTGCATTCTGGGAAATCTAAATATGTTTCTGCCATTTGGGGTAACCTTGTATTTCCTCCTGGTGCCCATGTCTCCCTCTGTCCAGTTAATATTTCCCTCCCTGTTTTCAAGATAATTCTCCAAGAAGCTGGGTCTCATCCAGACCCCATTTAGAACTGTGTGCTGAAACACCATCATAAGCCCATGTAGTAGGCAAGGGGAAAGGCAACCACACTAATTCTAGCAGGTGGAAGTCCCTACAAGGAACAGGTGGGGGTTCCCATTCTAGAGAGGTTATGGAGAGTGGGATGCAGGTTGTTAATGTTCTAGTTTCCAAGTATTTTTCCCCACTCCTCCCTAAGCTTTGGAGTAGGTGTTAACCGTATTATCTGTATTTTCAGTCTCTCTCCAAGCTCTGTCCTGAGCTGTTTCTTTTGCAGAAATCTGCTCCACTCTATCAAGTGGGATCCTTCCCTCTTTCACTTTACCTTCCTCTCACACTGAAATTCTTCCTTTCTCTGGATGCAGAGGAGGGGAAGAGGGGAAGTGGGGAAGAGAGTCCTATATATGTACAAAAAGGCATGCATTGAGGCTTAAATGTTGGAGTCATTGCCTAGAAGAGAGGAGACGAGACACCCTGTCTTTGGCAACATCTCATCTCTTCTTTTGTTCTTGCTTTCCCCCCACCCTTTTGTCTTATTCTGAACTTCAAATTTCTGTTTTGTGTTGAACTTTCATATACTGTTTCTTTTCATATTGAAAAAATGAGATTGCCCCTGGATCCAAAAGTAAATAGGAATTGAAAAAAAATCCAACATTTTATAGATCAGATGAACCAATAAGTTCAAATTCAAAAATCATCAACCACACCCTGGCCAGTGGGGCTCAATTAGTTGGAGTGTTGTTCCATAAACTAAAAGGTCATGGGTCTGATTCCTGGTCAGGGCACATGCCTAGGTTGCAGGTTTGGTTCTGGTCAGGGTGTGTATGGGATGCGACTGATTGATGTTTCTCTCACATTGGTGTTTCTCTCTCTGGAATAAAAACAAACAACAACAAAAAAATCCTCCCCCGCAACATGCAGAAGCAAGCCACCACAAATGGGAGTCAAAAAGATTTAATACATAACAGGTTTAGACATATACTACATATACAGGGAGGAACAAAAGTAGGTTTATAGTTGTTCATGTAGAAAATAATACAATAATTAATAAATAATAATACAAAAGTAAGCTATGTTTCACATACTCAACACTGTAAACCTTCTTTTGCCCCTCTCTGTACTGATTGGAATTGACAGCTACATAATTTAGAATAAATAAGAAATATTTAAATAAATAAAAATTGGAATCATGAAGATTATAAGAAAATCAGGTATGATCAGTCTTTTAAAAAATAACTTAGCACTGCTGGCCTGAAAATCAAATGGTTGCTGGTTTGATTCTCATTCAGGGCACATGCCTGGGTTGTGGGCTAAGAGGCAACCCAGTGATGTTTCTCTACCTCTCTTTCTTTCTCCCTTCCACTCTCTCTAAAAATAAATAAATAAAATCTTAAAAATAAATAAAGAATAATTTAATAAGCCCCGGCTGGGTAGCCTAGTTGATTAGAATGTTGTTCCAATACACCAAGGTTGTGGTTTTGATCTCTGATAAGGCACACACAGGAAACAACCAATGAAGACATAAATAAGTGGAACAACAAATTGATGTTTCTTTCTTTCTCTCTCTCTCCCACCCTTCCTTTCTCTCTGTAACATCAATAAATTAAAAAAATAACTAAATGAAATCTCTAGAAATGCAAAATATTATTGGTGATATTTGAAATCTAAAGAATAGGTTAAAAAGTGTATTTAATTTAGCCAAAAAATAATGACCCAAAGATTGTATCAGAATAAATTAACCAAAATTTGCAATTTAGAGAAATAAGGACATAGGAACATTGAAGAGAAATTAAGATACACAAAAAATAAAAATTGAATGAGAGTGTCTGACAGGCATTTAATAGGAATAGACAGAATGGTTTTCAGTTCCGACCAAGGTGGGCAAAGCCCACTATAGCCCGTGTTTCCCACTGACTGTAACAAAAGCTCTGGTTAAAATACAAAATATAATAGAACTCTAAAAAATAAACAAAATCAGGCAGATTGGGAAGAGGAAGCAACCCGGGGAAGCAACCCATATGGGTATGAGTTCCCATTTGTTTTTTTTTAAATTTTATCATGGCTTTTCCCAAGGGTGGGCCTAGACACAGAGCTTAAAATTAATTAAATGTATTATCTTGCAGTTCTGTAGATCAGAAATTTAGGAATCATGATGAGACAGGTTGAGTCTGTCTTAAATGAATCAGTTATTTTTTAAAGCTTCTCGGTAAGTTTAAAGTCTCTCTTCAGGCACTCCCAGAAAAACTCTGCTCTCTGTGTGTCCTGGTAGATACCAGTCCATGGCAAGAACTTAAAAAGCAAAGAAATCTACTCTGCACAAGTGTGAAGAACCCAGCCTTGTATGAGCTGGACCCTGGCAGCTGTCCAGGGAGACATATGCTTCATTAGTGTGTGCCCTATTGTTGAATCAAGCTCCTTCTCCTCCTGTCCCTCCACTTTGTTTACAGTAAACTTCTTCTTTTAAATCTGTTTTGCCTCCTCTCTTAATTTCTATCTTGAGGGTGGGCAAGAACCCCTTCCCTGGTGACAGTAGGGTTGGATTTTTTGCTCTGGTTTTTACTGGACTAAAATCAAAGTGTCTGTGAGCCTGAGTTTCATCTGGAGGCTGTGGAGCAGAATCCACTTTCAGGCTAATTCAGCTGGCTGCATAATTCTTTTTCTTCTCACATGGTTGTAGGACTAAAGTTCCTGTTTTCTTGTGGGCTTTTAGCCAGGAGTCATTCTCAGCTTCTAGAAGTTGCCTACTTGCTTGACTTATGGCCCCTTCATTCTCAAAGCTGGCAATAGCTCACTGAATCATTCTTGTACTCCAGATCAGACTTCTGCTGCTTCTGCATTTGACTTCCTATTTCCTTTCAAAGGAATTATTTGATTACACAAGCTTATCTGAATAATTAAGGAGTGTTGTGATTCCAAAATTAAGAAATTAGTAATCTTAATTCCATTTCACATTTTCCAGGAAAACATCTTAAAATTCAGTTTCTCACACTTCACAAAACTTTTAGGAGATGATTCTTCTTTTTTTTAATTTTCTGAAAGGGTTTGTGTAAGTTTGTAATAACTCCAAAACTGAAAAATGTAGGACCATTAACAAATATTTTTTTAAAGATTTTTTTTTATATATTTATTTTTAGAGAAAGGGGAAGGAGAAAGAGTGAGAGAGAAACATCAATGTGTGGTTACCTCCAGCGCGCCCCACACTGGGGACTTGGCCTGCAACCCAGGCATGTGCCCTGACTGGGAATCGAACCTGCGACCCTTTGGTTTGCAGGCCCACGCTCAAACCACTGAGCTACGCCAGCCAGGGCCATTAACAAATATTTTTTAAATATGAAATCATTATCTACTCTCATAAAGGACAAAGACTTTCAGTTTGTTTTTTTAAATCTCCAAATATAAAGCAAGAAAGTGAATAAAGTGACTAAACCCAAGTACCCATTGGTAAATAAATGGATCAAAAAACTACGGTACATTTACACAATGGAATTCTATGCAGCAGAAGAAAAGAAGAGGCTCCTACCCTTTGCAACAGTATGGATGGAACTGGAGGGCATTATGCTAAGTGAAGTAATTCAGGTGATGAAAGACAAATACCATATGATCTCACCTATAAATGGAACCTAATTAACAAAATGAACAAGCAAGTAAAGTATAGGCAAAGACATTGAAATTGAGAACAGGCTGACAGTAACCAGAGGGGAGAGGGGAGGGGATAATGGGGGGGGGAAGGGCTTACAGGAACAATTATAAAGGACACATGGACAATAACAAGGGGAGTGGAAATGGGGAGGGCTGGGGTGATTGGGAGGGGTGGGAGGAAAAAGCAGAAAACTGTAAACAACAGTTTACAACAATAATAATATAATTTTTTATTGAACAACAATATAAATAAATAAAAATAAAAATTAACATTATTTCAGATATTTATCTACCTCCTAACAAATATTCCCTGCTCTGTGAACATGTTTTATAATTGATAAAAAATTATGTTTTGTAAATCTTCTCATCCACTTAGTTAATGTTAGAATTTATTTATCATCTTGGGTTCACAAAGATTATCTGGTTAAAGTTATTTATAACATTATAGAGACTTCAAGTGGCTTTGGTGGGCAGTGGTAAGTATTACTCTAGAATTTTTCCAGGCTGACATCAAGGGTTCCACAGTGTGGACTCTGATCTTTATGGTGTTGATCAGTCATGTGCTGAATTTGATCCAGAATTAGGTTTTGAAGAAAATCCTGATTTTGATATTATTGTCAAACTGGCTAAGTAAAAATAAATCTGAAAATTTACTTTTTTTGGGGGGGACAGTAAACATCTGTTAAAAAATAGCAGGCTATGGGTGGGGAGTTAATTTCTAACTGTATGTGATTAATTCAATAGTCCTTGGTCTATTTAAAGTTTCTAACATCTTAGCATTGAATTTTGGTTATTTATATTTTTCTGAGACATTATCAGTTTTCCAGTTATTTTATACAGTTTTTATAAAATATTTATTCTCATTATTTGAGATAGTTCACATATATGTTTATTTCCAAATTATTTATTAGTTACTGTATGTTGTTTTTTCTCCATTTTAACATTAGGTTAGCTGGAGGTTAATTTATTCTATTTATTTAGTAAACTGCTTTTTATTTCATTTACTATTTCTACTACTTTCCTGTTTCCTAATTTTTAATTCCTATGTTCATCACTGTTAAATCCTTCTGATACCTTTCCATACATTAATTTTCTATCTACTTCTATTAAATATTCAAATCAATTGTTTTCATGTTCTTTGTTAGTAATGCAGGTTTATATATTTTCTTTTGAGTACCTTTTAACTATACACTATACATCTAATATATATTTCTTATAATTATTTTTATTTATTATGCCACTTGTTTCTATTATTTATTTTAATTTCTAGTTTTAGCTTACTGAAGCCATAAATGTGATATAATATTTTCAACTTTGAAAAATTATTTTAGATTTCCTTTGTGATTTAAAATGTCGATTTTTTTAGTCTTCCTGGAGGACCCGCATTTTATTTTACTTAATTTTTAAATATATTTTATTGATTATGTTATTACAGTAGTCTCATTTTCCCCCTTCACTCCCCTCCATCCTGCACATCCCCCTCCCACCCACATTCCCCCCCTTTAGTTCATGTCCATGTATCATACTTACAAGTTCTTTGGTTTCTACATTTCCCACACCATTTTTACCCTCCCCTTGTCCATTTTCTAGAAAAGAATGAAGAAACAAGAATTCAGAAAAATGAGGAGAGGCTTAGGAACCTCCAAGACATCTTTAAATGTCCCAACTTCTGAATTATAGGAGTACCAGAAGGGGAAGGGGAAGAGCAACAAGTGGAAAAGTTATTTGAACAAATAATAAAGGAGAACTTCCCCAATATGGCAAAGGAAATAGACTTCCAGGAAGTCCAGGAAGCTCAGAGAGTCCCAAAGAAGTTGGACCCAAGGAGGAACACACCAAGGCACATCATAATTACATAAGCCAAGATTAAAATGAAGGAAAGAATTCTAGAAGCAGCAAGGGATAAGGGGACAGTCACCTACAAAGGAGTTCCCATCAGACTGTTAGAAAGAGATTTCTCAAAAGAGACCTTCCAGGCAAGAAGGGGCTGGAAAGAAATATTTGAAATCTTGAAAGGCAGGGACCTACATCCAAAATTGCTCTATCCAGCAAAGCTGTCATTTAGAATGGAAGGGAAGATAAAGTGCTTCTCAGATAAGGTCAAGTTGAAGTAGTTCATCATCACCAAGCCCTTATTATATGAAATGTTAAAGGGACTTATCTAAGAAAAAGAAGATAAAAAACATATATAGTAAAATGACAGCAAATTCACAATTATTAACAACCACACCTAAAACAAAAACAAAAGCAAACTAAGCAAACAGTTAGAACAGAAACAGGAACACAGAAATGGAGATCATATGGAGGGTTAGCAACAGGGAAATGGAAGGGGGAGAGAGGGGGAAAAATGTGGTCAATTTTTAATAATATGCATTCACACTTGAAGAAATGATAAATTACAACTTTTCAATGTATACAATTTCACTTTATCATTTGATTCATTGTGAAAGTCATTTTCATTATTTAATTATTCCTTTGTTAAAATGACAGTTATACTTGATCTTAGGTTTGTTTTCATATTTTTAGTAGAATTTTACATTGAATCCTTTTACTTTAACATTTTTATTCCTAATATGTGCTTTTCTACTTTTTTAGCTCTAAGTCTATATTTAAATGAATTAAATTTATATTCAGTTCACAAAATATTTACATTTAATGTGGTTGCTCCATTTCTCTCTTTCTTTCTTTTCTTGTTTTGGCTGAACTTCATTATCAATTATTGTTGCCCAAAATAAGCTATGTTCATGGATGTTGTATTTCCTGAATTGTTCTGCACTTGAAATTGTTTACATAAGTAGAAAGGCAGACATAAGACATGCTTCAGTACTGACTAATCACAATTTTTCCCTTTTAACATGTTTACTCTTGTACCTAGAGATAGCTACAACTGTTACAGGCTTCATATCTATAAAAAATTGTAATGTCCAGGTGAAGAGATACAATTCTCTTTTCCTTAGCAGCCATCTCTCAGGAAAATGATAATGTACCTTCATTCTCCCTATGAAACTTCTCCTTGTGTATCATGATTAAAATTGCATCATGTAGACTTCCGGCCAAGATGGAAGTGTAGGCGGACACACTGTGCCTCCTCTCACAACCAAAATTAAGGACAACAAATATTTAGAAACAAGAAAACAACCAGAACTTATAGAAAATTGAACTGTACGGAAGTCCAACAACCATTCATCCAGACCGGTAAGAGGGGCGGAGTCGCGGCAGGAAAAAGTGGAGGTGCGGACCAAGGAATGCAAGCAGCAAAGGCTGGCAGTTCCCAGGTGCACAGGCGGTGGCTGGCGGTCTTCGGGCCCATAGGCGGCAGCTGGCAGACCCCAGGCACAGGGGGGCAACTGTGCAGACCCAGTGAGGCCGCATAAGGCGGCTGACTGACCAGGTGGTCCCACATTCGCACGCGCAGACGGTCCAGGCAGAGGGGAAGTGGCGGAAGGGACTGAATCCAGGAGAGAGCGGAGCAGGCGCCATTGTTCCCTCTCAGACCCCGCCCCCACATACAGCGTCACAACCCAGCTACTGGGCTGCCCCGAGCTGGGGAGCGCTTGAGGCTCCACCTCTCACTATGTAACAGCACGCGCGCATGCGCAGATAATCCAGGTGAAGAGGAAGCAGCAAAAGGGACCGGAGTCCAGGAGAGAGCAGAACAGGCGCCATTCTTCCCTCTCGGACCCCGCCCCCACCTATAGCGTCACAACCCAGCGACTGGGCTGCCCCGCCCTGAGGAACACCTAAGGCTCCACCCCTCACTATGTAATAGTCGCGACCAGACTAAAACCAAAACAAAACAAAACAAAAAAACCCACCAAAAATGGCTCAAATCGGAGAAAAAATGAAAACCCCAGAGTCAATTCCTCTAAGCCGTGAAGAGATAGCCAACCTATCAGATGCACAGTTCAAAGCACTAGTCATCAAAATGCTCACAGAATTGGTTGATTTTGCTCACAAATTAGATGAAAAAATGCAGGCTACAATACGTGAAATGAAGGAAGACGCATGGGGAACCGATAGAGATGGAAGGAAAACTGAGACTCAAATCAATGGAGTGGACCAGAAGGAAGAAACTAACAACCAAACAGAAGACGAGGAAGAAACAAGAATTCAAAAAAATGAGGAGAGGCTTAGGAACCTCCGGGACATCGTTAAACGTCCCAACATCCGAATTATAGGGGTCCCAGAAGGGGAAGAAGAGCAACAAGTAGAAAATTTATTTGAACAAATAATAAAGGAGAACTTCCCCAACCTGGCAAAGGAAATAGACTACCAGGAAGTCCAGGAAGCTCAGAGAGTCCCAAAGAAGTTGGACCCAAGGAGGAACACACCAAGGCACATCGTAATTACATTACCCAAGATTAAAATGAAGGAGAGAATTCTAGAAGCAGCAAGGGATAAGGGGACAGTCACCTACAAAGGAGTTCCCATCAGACTGTTAGAAAGAGATTTCTCAAAAGAGACCTTCCAGGCAAGAAGGGGCTGGAAAGAAATATTTGAAATCTTGAAAGGCAGGGACCTACATCCAAAATTGCTCTATCCAGCAAAGCTGTCATTTAGCAACCTAGATGCCCATCAGTAAATGAATGGATCAAAAAACTGTGGTACATTTATACAATGGAATTCTATGCAGCAGAAAGAAAGAAGGAGCTCATACCCTATGCAACAGCATGGATGGAACTTGAGAGCATCATGCTAAGCGAAGTAAGCCAGGCAGTGAAAGATAAATACCATATGATCTCACCTTTAACAGGAACCTAATCAACAAAACAAACAAACAAGCATAATATAAACAAAGACATGGAAATTGGGAACATGCTGAAAGTCACCAGAGGGGAGAGGGGAGGGAATTTCAGGGGGAAAGGGGAAGGATTTACAGGAACAAGTATAAAGGACACATGGACAAAAACTATGGGGGGCGTGGAAATGGGAGGGAGGTGGGGAGGGTTGGGGTGGCGGGTTCGGGTGAGAATAAAAGACAGAAAACTGTACAAGATCAACAATGAAAATAAAAATTAAAAAAAAAAAAGAATGGAAGGACAGATAAAACGCTTCTCAGATAAGGTAAAGTTCAAGGAGTTCATCATCACCAAGCCCTTATTATATGACATGTTAAAGGGACTTATCTAAGAAAAAGAAGATCAAAAATATGATAGTGAAAAGACAGCAAGCTCACAGTTATTAAGAACCACACCTAAAACAAAAGCAAACTAAGCAAACAGCTAGAACAGGAACAGAGCCACAGAAATGGAGAGCATATGGAGGGTTAGCAACAGGGGCGTGGGAGGAGGAGAGGAGGGAAAAGGTACAGAGAATGAGTAGCATAGATAGTGGGTAGAAAATAGACAGGGGGAGGGCAAGAATAGTATGGGAAATGTAGAAGCTAAAGAACTTATGACACATGGACATGAACTAAAGGGGGAATGTGGGTGGGAGGGGGTGTGCAGGGTGGCGGGAATGATGGGGGAGAAATGGGACAACTGTAATAGCATAATCAATAAAATATATTTAAAAAAAATTGCATCATGTAGCCTTTGCTGAATGGATTGGTGTTGCCAGGAAAAGAGCAGGTGGTACTGTAATTGTGTAGGACAGATTTACTAAACCTGTCACTAGGAAGGTAACAGAGCTGATTTCTACTGATATATCTTCCACACATCTTAATTTCAATGTTCCCATGTCCTATTTCTCTAAATTGCAGTTCACTTAAAGTAGATGGTGGGGCTACTACATTAAAATTTTACATTTTTTAAAATGTTTATATTAGTTTCCAGAAAGTGCAGTATTGAATATTAAGTCAAATGTAAATTATAGAAGTATCTTAACCAAATCATTGTTCCCCCACATTTCTTATAATGGTAAACAAATGCATCTAAACTAACCTAATCCATCTAAAACTATGAATTAGGATCTTGTTTGTTGAATCAAATACAGTGCAGTGTAGCTTAGTCTGCTTCCAAACTCTTTCTATTGCACTTGAGATGCCAAATTGCAGAAACTATTAAGGACATTTTATGTGAGAGACCATATATTCATTCATTCATTTTTTACAAACTCAAAATCTTGAGCCAGCTCATAAAATATATTTAATACTGTAATAAAAATTTAAGAAAAACATGTAGGAACTCAAAGTTTTACTAAAAGTGAAATAGGCTAATTTAGAGTGAAATCTGAAGAAAGAAAAAAGTTTCTTTGTGTAATCATTATGGAAGAACATATTTATATGAAATATTTCAAAAATAATGTTATAAATGTATGAGAAATGTTCATATAAGGAAAATAATTTTATAACTTCTAGATTAATTTTCTAAAAATAAGGAATTATTTATTTCTTAAATAAATAATGTTTATTATTTATTTAAATAATACTTAATGTTAAGTATTACATGATACATTTAAGTATCAGTTAAATGTTTAATACTACAAAAGTTTTCAGGAATTTGAGTATTTACCAGCATTTGAAGGGATTTAAGCAGTTGACACAGCAGATCATCACCATGTCATTATGTTTCACATTTGTCTTTAGTACCTCCATACACCTGAGCTCTCATGTTCTTTATAGAAAAGTGTGTATGTCAAATGGAGATGCATTACTGAACATTAAATGTTGGTTAATTTGGATCAGCATATCATAAATAACTGCTGAACAGCTAATATATAGGTAGTTGTTGAAAAATTGTAATAAAATACCAAGTATTTTGATAAATGCAAAATAATAAATGATACCAAAGACTCAAGGTGTCACATTTATTCTGAAATTGGGTACAATCAACATTTTACTTACTCAGAAATGTTTCAGTAATTAACTTTAGCTTCTTCAGTGAACTTTTACTGCCGGCACAAAGTTCTTTATCTATAAAGGCTATTTAATAATTAGTTTAATGTCAAGTGTACAAGTAGTGAGCTACACTTCTAATTGCAATATATAGATAAAATTTTCACACTTTCTTAGGTTTTTAAAGTAATATTTTATTTGTGATTTTATGAAGAAGCTATAAATATGTGCACATATTCAGGGACATTTTTAAGGGAATATGAATAGAAACAGATTATGTGCTATAGCCTATTACAAACTGTTACAACCTTGAAAAGATTATAATCATAATTTTGGTGACTTTTTGATGTTTTATTATAGCAGGTTTTCTCACAAATGAGAGAAGAATTATATTATAATTTTCTAAAGTAACTGCTATATGTGTTGATACAAAAATGGACACTCAAGCCTGCCATTGGATTGATGGCCAAACATCTCTGTGATAGAGTTTTATGGAAAGGGAACTCATGTAAAGAAAATAGGCAGAAAACTGTTTTATGCTCTAGAGTACAAAAAGAAAAGCTTTCAAAAGAAAGTCCAACCCAGACTTTAAATAAATTTTCTAAATAGAGAACATGCTTATTTTCTATTTTTCTGTCTTTTATAAACAGTCATCTTGGAACCTCCTGTTTTCTTTAGTAAAAATGGGCTTGCAAAACCGTAAGTGTTATGAGTTCCTGAACACTGAGGCACAATATTGTGTGTTCATCCAAAACCCAAATCCATCCCCCAGTGATCTTCTTTCTACTGCTTTCCCTCCTTCCAAATGGCTACCCAGGTGGGCTTAACTGGCCTCATTTATACACTTTTCTTTATAACATCAAACTGTGTTGTGTTTTCTTATCTAGTTTTATATAATATCTTAGAGATATGTTCCCTTGAATTCACTGACTTAACACATTCTATTTCTATTAACCAACCATTATAATTTTTTCTTTCCACACAAGAGACTTCTGGTTATAATAATAACCAACATGCCTATATGTAGCCCCACCCCTGCAATGTCAACTTTATGCTTGGTAAATTCCTTTTATCCTGGAAAATCCAGCTCAAATATTACCGACCAAATACATTAGTAATTATTTTTCCATATTTCCACATCACTTATTCAGTACTCATCACATTTGTTATAAATTTATGGAGTTTTTCACATTTCAATTTTATTTTAGTTACAAATAGTATACAGGTTCACTTTTTAAAATACCACTAAAAAAGATTTCAGCATTAGCTTGTTACTGAAGCTATGTATTATAGGGTAACTCCCATACATGGGCACTATCTCAAGGGAAAACCAATTTCTTACCAACAAAGAGAGAAACAAAGCGAACTTTACTGAGTCCTTTTATTGAGGTAATTAAAGTATTTTACCCAATATGCTGTGATATAAGGACGAAACCAAATAATCTCCTATATTTATATTCTGTAAATACTTTATACTATGCTTAGCATAGTATAAGAAGTATTCACAGATAACATATAGCAGAGATAGGTAATATTTCAATAGTATTATCCTAAATCACAAATCTTAAAAAATTTTTAGTAGGGGATGTGCAAGAGGCAACCACACATTGATGTTTCTCTCCCTTTCTTTCTCCATCCCTTCCTCCCTCTCTAAAAATAAACAAATAAAATCTTAAAAAACAAAATAAAAATTTAACACTGTAGGTATTCTAAAGCTTTAAATAAAACTAACCTTGCTGTATTCAGTTGACTAGTTTCCATGTGAGGTCAGTTATTTAGATAGAAGCACTGAGCCTTAAAAGATACTATATACTATGACAATGATAGGAAACTATGATACTGTTATCATGTGTATGTAAATGTTGTTAAGTAACCTTAAGTATTCAGAAAAACTGATTTTGGTTTTGTAGATAATATTTCAGTAGTTAATACTTGGGCTTTGTTTTAAGACCTACCATGACTAAAAAATAATATGAATAGACATTAAATTTCAGAAAGAAATAAACAGAGAAAAAAACAGATTTTATTTATATTTTGTTATATATTTTTATTACTTATTTTTAGACAGAGGGGAAGGCCAGGAGAAAGAGGGAAAGAAATATCAACGTGTGTTGCCTCTTGAGTGCTCCCTACTGAGGACTTGGCCCGCAACCCAGGCATGTGCCCTGACTGGGAATCAAAACTGCGACCCTTTGATTCTTAGGGCAGTGCTCAATCCACTGAGCCACACCAGCCAGGGAGAGAAAAAACATCTTTTAGAAAATTTGATTTGTCATTTGAAAACTGCCAAGAGAAAAGCAAAATGATGCGCCTCCTCTAAACAATGGTAATTGCTGCTTTGAAAAGAGAAATTGCAAAATACTCAGAAAACAATTGGGGCTGGAATAATTGCTGGACAATTGCCATCCCTACTTTATAATCTTTGTCCTTTCAACCACTGTGACTGAATGCTTACTCCACAAATAGTTTCTGATCATCCATCCCTGAAAAGTGCAATAGATTACTGAGTTTCAAAGCTTTTGTTATTATTAATTTGTTAGGAGGTAGTCTTGCATGAATTTTCACAGTGCACTTTGAAATACTTTAACTGGAAGGCCCACTAGAATTGGTATCAAACAGACATGAACTGATGTAGACCTGTGGTGGGATATGTGGAAACAAATTATATTGCCGGAGGTCAGAAATTGGACTTTATTAATGTAGACTTTATCAGAAAATGTTAGTTTCCAAAGCAGCATCCATTTTTCTTACCAAAGAATTTATTCCATCATCCCTCATCCATGCAGCTCTTGTGTATCAGGTGGAAATGCCTCCTTCCTGGGCTCTCAGTATGGGCTTGATTGGTTTAGGGGTAAGCACCAATCATTTTTATATCCATGACCAGTGCCTGGCTAGAGAAACTAGGCTAAATGAAAGAATATATGGCATTCTTTGAGGACCCAACCTGGGTCAAGGAGATGTAAGAAAATCGTTGAGAGTGTTTCTGAGATAGCAGTTACTGGAAAAGTAACATTGTCCTCTGCACATTGTGTACACACTTAAGGCTCTGAACTCAGTGATGTGAGAACGAGGCTGTCAGACACAGAAGCTGTGACTCAGCCCATTGCTCAGACCCACACATGCAGGCATATGGGCAGAGAGAGTTTCTCATTGACTGTGCCACTCCGAATCAGATTTCCTGATGCTTTACAGAACATGGATTTCCTGTGAATGTTAAGATAATTTACTTTATATACTACTTATATTTAGTTTGTCTCATTTAAAAAACATACCTGAGGGAGTGTGGGGATTAACACTTCTAATTAAAATCTACACAAGTATCCTCTTTATTATTTTATCCAATAACCGCACTTTTTTTCACACAATGTCTCTTTTCAAGATCTTTCTCACAATATTAAGAAAGTGTTTCTTTGTGTATTAATGTCATTGGACAAATAAAAATTGTTTGTTATGTAGTGGTAGTATTTATATTGTTTTCTTTTTTATCCTATGACCAATGATATCCATATGTAGGAATTGTGACCCAGGGAAAATATGCACACATCATCTTGAATCAATCTGAGTTTTCCCCCTTTAATAGAATATTCCTGATATTTCACCTCAGAAAACTTGGGTTCAACAACTGTTGATATTTCAGAAAACCTGGATTCAATAACAGTTCAATGCATGTTAGGTTTCTGACAAGTCTAAGAAATAGTTAAAGGAAGGAGAAAATTTTCATTTCAATAAATATTTTAGTGAATGTCTACTATGGGCTATACATTGTCTTCAAACTGAAGAAAGAGGTATGAATGGGCAGAAATATCCTTGCCATTAAGAATTATATATTCTTGGACAAAGTCAAAGGGGGTAGCTTTGAGGGTGGGAGGCAGGGATGTGTGGCCATGGTAGGCTGGAAATGGAGACAACTGTACTTGGACAACAATAAAAGAAGAACTATGTGTTCCCATTTATGTGTGCATATACTGAAATAAACAACAAATCAACAGATACATCCAACAAGCTTATATTCTTTTAAGTGTTGTGGGAAAAATAAATGGGGTAGCGGAATAGACATATAAGTAGAAAAGGAAAGTTTGAGATGGGTTAGTCAGAAAGTCCTCCTTGAGGTGCAGAAAGCAGCTATGTGAATAGCCAAGGAAAGAGGAGTTTTCAGCAGACAGGAAAGTAAAATCAATTATGAAATGGGCAAGAGCTTGGCATAGTCAAGGGACAGCACGTTTTGAAAAGAGAGACAGTATGAGATCAAGTGAAGAGTTAGGGAAGGGTTAGATATTTGGTTATAACTTCGGAGATAAGCCATATGAGGGTTTAAGTGGAAGAAAATGTGATTTATATATTTTTTAAAAAGTTACTTTTGCCATTTTGTGGAGAGGGAGTGGGGAAAGAGAAGACACAGCAGGGTCACTTAGGATGTTATCACAAAAGTCCAAACACAAGCTGATGATTTACATTCACCCTAATACCGCTGGCATTGGAGAAGGAAAGCGGTGATGGAGCTGAGACGTATTTTGGCATTAAAATTTTAGAAATTACATTTGGGTATGAGAGGGTTAGGTAAAAATGACATTTGATATACTTAAGATGTTTAATTGCAGAAAAGAAAAAACAGATGATGATTTCATTGAGATAGTGTTAAATTTATATATAAACTAAGGGAGACTTGGTACCTTCATGATATGGAGTGTTTTTCTCCAAGAACTTGTTCTGTCTTACTGCTTGTTCAAGTTTGCTTTTGTTGTTTTCAGGAACTTTTTTTGTTTTTCCAATTTAGAGTTTATATTTTGTTACACTTTATCAAAAATATTTTCTAAAACACATGTTGCAAATAGGTTCTTCTCTCCATTATGTTTTCTAACTGGTTATTGTTCATATATGAGACAGTAAATGCTTTTGGTATGTCAGTTTTAATCCTGCTAGCTTACTAAAAATTTTTATTGTTTTTGTAATATATTTTTTATTTCCTTAAGTTTTTAAAATCATGATGATATCATTTGCCAAACAGTTTTAGTTCTTCTTTCATGTTCTTATGCCTCTACTTGCTTTCTCTTATTTCAGCAATTGGTGAGCTAATCTTATAAACACAATGTTTAATAATAATAACAGCAGGAATTTTCATTTCTGATTTAGACTGCCTTCACTGTTTACTTTTAAGTAAGATTTGACTTTCGGACTGAGAAATTGTATTTTTATGTTCATAATACACATAGAAATTCTTAATTTATTGGTTTTCATAAAGATTAGAAAATCATTTTTATTTGTTAGATGCATTTTAAACATCTCTATAAGAGTAATTATATTAATAAACAACATAATATTGAAGGTTGTTTATACACACTCCTATCTTAATCTTATTTGTTACTAGGTTGTGAATATTTTTCACATTAGTGTTCATAGATGAAAATGATTTTGGATTTTTTGTAGTTTAAAAAAAAATTTTAGTATTTGCTTTAAAAATAATGTGGTTTTTCTTTTATCTTTTTACTTTGCTGTGATTTGGAACAATTTAAAAATCTTATTAGGATTTTCTGGTCTTTAAAGTTTTGGGAAATTCCACTATGAGTCTTAATAATCTATTGCTTTTTGTGCAAATAGATTTTTGATAATTTTACCTTTTTATAGAAATCAGTTTCATCTATCACTAGAGAGATAAATTTTCATCATTAGTTTAAGTGAATTATTTTTTCCAAACATCTATTTTGTGTAGACTTTAAAATTTTATTCTGGAGAGATCTACAATTCTCTCAAGATTAGAAAAGATTGAAGGTTTTATTTTTTTACTTTTGTTATTGCTATTTCATTATATTGTGTATATATGTTCTTCGCTCCCTTATTTTTCAAAATACGGTTGTGTGGTAAAATGTTCCTTTGTCTTTTTTTTAATTTTTAATTTTTTATTTATCACTTTTCTCTAACTCATTTCTTGCTTTCATCTTTTTGAACTCCTTTAGTCAGTTTTTTCCACTTGATATTTTGATAGAATAATTAATTTATTTTTTATTCTTTCATTTTTACTAATATGAATTTTTGAATATGAATTTTCCTCTGAGTCCTATATTCCATAAATTTTAATATGCATTGCTTTCATTGCTGTCATTTTTTTCTATCTTAATTTGTACTTTACATTATTCCATTAGTTTTTTTATTAAGGTCATGTAATATCCAAGTAAAAGATTCTAATTTCATTTTAACTTTGTTGTTATATTATGATTGTATTGCGTTGTGGTCAGAGAATATTGTTTGTTTTTCAATTTTGTTTATAATTTGTTGAGGGTTTTTTATGGCATAAATTATTTTTAATTTTCAAGATTGTTTCATATAGAATTGATAGAAGTTATATATTTTAATATTGGGATATGTGTCTCAATATATATTTAGATATAATTACGATCTATCTAGATTCTCACATAATACTTCACTCTTGACCTGTCTTAGTTAAGATAGACTTATTATATTAAAGTATCCTATTCTTTGTGTGTTTCTAATGCATCTTCTGTAGATTTTGTTTTTTGAAAGTTGTTGGTATTTTATATGGTGTGTTGATTTATAACTTTTATTTTTACTGTGAAGATGTAACCTTATACATATAACTCACTCTCGTTTAATACTTTTAGCCTCAGTTGTACTTGATATCAAGTTCTGATCCCTGCTTGTTTTGTTTTTGCTCTTCTTTTTTTTTTCAGCCTTTGATTTTTAGCCTCTCTTAAACATTTTTAGGTGTTCCTCTTCTATACAAGCTGTATTTTGCTGGGTGAGCCTATCAATGTTTTTCTTTTAGTAGGTGAGTTAAGCCTATAAACATTTAGTAATTAGAAATTCAACATGTCATCGACTTTTTAAAAGATGACATATCGGTCTGTCATCATCTCACCAAGTAGGTAAATGTCTTCTCTCATAAGAAAAACTAATGACCAGGGTGGATAAAACAACCAGGTGCTTCTATTTCATTGTAACTAATGGAGCAAAGATCTTTAAAAGATAAAGGGATAAGGGATTAACACAAACTCTGTTTTCAGGCACTTGAGAAGTTTCATAGATGCTGAGAATGTGCAGTTGTTTGGAGTTTGAATCATCACAAAGAATAAAGGCAATAAAATGATTATTACTGTGATATTTCACCTCTCTACAGTTTAGTTGAAGAGGAATAAGCACAAATTTTATTATCCAGGATTTTTGATAACAGTGTGATGGCACTATTTCCTATGTTTATAAACAATCACTTCTTAACTTAAAGCAGGGTTATAAACAGCTTGCAAACAGCCTTAGATTAGAGTTACTGTAGTGATATTTACCACGGTTAATACTGAAACTTTCAGAGATTGTTAGCTAGAAATTTAAAACCTGGCAAACTAAGCAAACAGCTAGAACAGGAACAGAACCACAGAAATGGGGATCATATGGAGGGTGAGCAACAGGGGCATGGGATAAGGAGAGAGGGGGAAAAGGTACAGAGAATAAGTAGCATAGACGGTGGGTAGAAAATAGACAGGGGGAGGGCAAGAATAGTGTGGGAAATGTAGAAGCTAAAGAACTTATGACACATGGACATGAACTAAAGGGGGGGAATGTGGGTGGGAGAGGGTGTGCAGGGTGGAGAGGAATGATGGGGGAGAAATGGGACAACTGTAATAGCATAATCAATAAAATATATTTAAAAAATAAAGGAAAAGAAAAACAAAACAAAACAAAACAAAAAAACCTGGCAGAAAGTTCTTTAACAAGAAAAGCACAAAACAGTCAAAAAATGAATTTGCCTCATGCTTTCCCCATGATTGATGTTATGTTGGGAAGTAGATGTTTAAGAAAATGCAGTGTGTTGGTGTAAGTTAAAATAATATGTAAATTCAAATAGTGTTTTTTTATGTAGAAAATATTAACTGGCAAAAAAGAAGATAGCGAAGGGAAGCATATCATTTTGGAGCTACAAATGATTATATAATAAGTCCACTATTTATTTTCAGATACAGAAACCAAGTAAAATGTATATTAAGTGGTTTGCTCAATATTTAAACAGCCGTTAGTGTCAGTACAAGAGTTCAGAGCACTCTCTCAGTCCCCTAGGGCTTCAGTTTCCTTCTGTCCAGGTCACCGTCCATCACTGCAACTAATTTTTTTACAGTTCCCTTAACTCATTTATCTCATTGTCTTCTCATTTCAACTTCTAAGCAAAATCCGTACTCTGAAAGATCCACTGCATTTTAGGCTTAAACCAACAGCCAAGCTGCTGGGCACGCATCTGGATCATGCAGGAGTCCTCTCCCATCACTCCTTACTCACTTCTCCATCTAGCTCCAAATGACCACCGAGTACTTTCTATTAAAACTTCCACCTTCCACTCATGTTTTATACCATATTCTATTCCTGCCACCGCCTTGCCATATAGACTGTTGTTAAATTTCAAACGTATTATTACAGAATATTCAAACACACCCATATGCCCCTCATCATGTATCTTCAATAATTTAATAATTATAATTGAATTATAATTGAATTTCATCACGATCTTCAATTATGTTGAAGCCAGTCCAACCATTAGAAAGTCATACCTTACTTTATTGCACTTTGCAGATACTGCATTTTTTTAAACAAATTGAAATTTTGTGGCAACCATGTGTCCATGAAATCTATCAGTGTCATTTTTTCCCAACACCATTTGCTCACTTTGTGTCTGTGTCACATTTTGGTAATTCTTGCAATATTTCAAATGTTTTTATTATTATTATATTTGTTATGGTGATCTGTAATTAGTGATCTTTAATGTTACTATTGAAATGTTTTCAGGGCACCGTGAACCATACTCATATAAGACAAAAAAACTTAATAAATGTTCCCTTGTCTCTGTCTCCTCGGGCTTCCCTCTTCCCTGAGACACAACAATATTAAAATTAGGCTGCTTACTAACCCTACAATGGCCTCTAAGTGTTTAAGTGAAAGAAAGGGCACATATCTGTCATGTTATATCGAAAGCTAGGAACGATTAAGCTTACTGAGGAAGGCCTGTCAAAAGCCAAGATAGGATAAAGCTAGACCTCTTGTACCAAGAACTGGCAAAGGAAAAGCTCCTGAATGGAATTAAAAGTGCTACTCCAGTGAATACACAAGTAATAAGAAAACAAAACAGCCTTATTTCCAACATGGAGAAAGTTTTAGAGGTCTGGAATAAAAGATCAAACCAGCCACAACATTTCCTTAAGCCAAAACCTAAACCAGAGCTACGCCCGAACTCTCTTCTCATCTATGAAGGCTGAGAGAGGCGAGAAAGCCACAGAAGTTCAGAGCTAACAGAGGTTTAAGGAAAGAAGTCATCTCTATTACATAAATGCAAAGTGAAGCAACAGGTGCTGATGTAGAAGCTGAAGCAAATTACCCAGAGGATCTAGTTAAGATAATGAACGAGGGCAGCTACACTGAACAATAGATATTCAATGTAGGTAAAACAGCCTTATATTGGAGGAAGATGCCATCTAGGACTTCCATAGCTAGAAAGGAAAAGTCAATAGCTGGCTTCAAAGCTTCAAAGGACAGGCTAATTCACTTGTTAGGGGCCAATGCAGCTGGTGACTAAATTGAAGCAAATTCTCATTTACCTTCTGAAAACCTTAGGGTCTTAAAAATTATGCAAAATATACTCTGCCTGTGCTCACTAAATGAAATAACAACACCTGGATGATAGTGCATCTGTTTACAACATGGTTTACTCAATATTTTAAGCTCACTGTTGAGACCTGATGTTCAGAAAAAGATTTCTTTCAAAATATTGACAATGTGCCTGGTCAGCCAAGAACTCTGATGGTGATGTGTAATGAGATGAATGTTGTTTTCATGCCTGCTAACATAATATCCATTCTGCAGACCATGAAACAGGAATGCTTTCAACTTTCAAGTCTTACCATCAAAAAAATTATTTTATAAGGCTATACCTGCTATGTATAGAGATTCTTCTGTAGGCTTGGACAAAGTAAATTGAAAACCTTCTGGAAATGATTTAGTATATTAGATGTTATTCAGAACATTTGTGACTCATGGGAAAAATCGACATTAGCAAGGGTAAGGAAGAAGTTAATTCCCACCCGCATGGGTGGGAAGTAACTACAAATGTGAGACCATTGTGAGAGGTCGAAGACTTCAATAGGGAAATAACTACAAATGTGTTGGGAAATAGCAAGACAGAATGAAAAGTGTAACCTGAAGATGTTACTGAATTGTTGCAATCTCATGATAAAACTTGAAAGGCTGGTGAGTTACTTGTTACAGATAAGCAAAGATAGTGATTTTTGAGATAAAATCTACTCCTGTTGAGGATTATGTGAAGATTGTTGAAGTGACCATGAAGGATTTAGAATATTACATAAACTTAGCTGATAAAAAAGCATCAGGGTTTGAGAGGATTAACACCAATTTTCAAAGAAGTCCTACTGTTGATAACATGTTAGGAAGAAATCATTTGTAAAAGGAAAAGTTAATCAATGCAAGAAACTTTACTATTGGCTTATTTTAAGAAATTCCATAGCCACCTCAGCCTCTGGCAACCACCACCCTGATCAGTCAGCAGCCATCAGCATCAAGGCAAGAGGCACCATCAGCAAAATGGTTACACCTGGATGAAGGCTCAGGTGATGATTCTAATTTTTATGAAGTATTTTAAATTAATGTATGCACATTTTAAAGGCATAATGGTCTTATACACTTACTATACTGCAGTATAGTGTCAACATAACTTTTATTTGCACTGGGAAACCAAACCATTTTTGTGACTTGCTATACTATATACTTGCCTTATTGCAGTGGTCCAGAACCAAAACCAGAAAACTTCTGTTTTTGCCTGTATTTCATCACCTACAAATATTTCAGAGTATATCTGTAAATATAAATGACTCTCAACAAGTAGCCATAGTATTACTGTCACACTTTAAATTTATCAATAATTATTAAGATTATCAAATATTCATCAGTGACTCTGTTCTGTAATTGTTTATTTTACAGTTTGATTGTTTGAATTGGAATTTAAATAAGTTCCCTGATTATGATTGGGTGATAGATTTCTAATGTGTCTTTTAATCCCCTACATTTATTTTTTTGCTTTCTATCGTTGTTACTGATGATGAAAGCAGGTAATCTGTCATGTAGAGGTTCCCAAAATTTAGAGTTTGCTGATTGCATCACCTATCACGTCCTTTAGCATTTTGCTCTTACCTTGTATTTTTAATTAATTTGCATGAAAGCTAGAGTGTTAATCTGATAATAGTTTGTATAAGATAGTGTTGTGACCTTCAATAAGGGGGCACATAATCTGCTTTTCTTTTTAAAAAAAATATTTATTGATTTTAGTGAGAGAGGAATGGGGAAAGAGAAAGGGAGAGAGAGGAGAGATTGAGTTATTGTTTCACATAGTTGTGTATTCATTGGTTGATTCTTGTATGTACTTTGACCAAGGCTCAAACCTGCAACCTTTCACTTATATTGGCATCCATTGATTAGCCTGTCCTATATCTATAAATAATTTAGGTGTTGCAGAATTGTCATATTCTAATTCTAATACTCCTTCTTTATTTATTAGCTAGACCACATCTATAATGAGAATCTTTCTTTTATAAAGCAGATGATACAGTTTTTGGAGGAAAGACAAAACTGCCTGATTTTTTTTTCCATTTACTTGTCTTCACTACACTTAGTTTTCAAGTGTCTTCTATAAGTGATCAATGAGTTCCTTACCTTGATTTAACATCATTATTAATTCATCAACTTAACCATATTTGATATATTTACATACTTTCAATTTATTATCTAAGTATGCTCATTTTTTTTATTTTTTATTTTGGGCTAGTGGAATCCTATTCGAGTTGACTCCTGGTCCTTAGGACATCTTTCTAGAAGCCAGTGATGGCTTGCTTTCTTGATTTTTTGGTATGAGAGGTTCAATCTCATCTTGATATTTCCAGTTCCAAATCTGGAATTAACAATTTCTCTAAGAAGTCTGGATTTTTTATAGTGGGAAGTTTCATTTAGGTAATAAAATTTGGGGTTTATGGGAGTTTATTGTTATTGTCACTATCATTATTTCTAGGCCATTTCAATGGGTGAAGTGAGAAAACCCATTTCTCATACTATTATTTCTAAATCAAAATATGAACTAAATAATTTTTATGTGCATTTGATGATTGCTTTTCATAATGATGAAAATCTTGATTTGCAACTATATCACCATAATGACTCATTTCATACATTTGACACAAAATAATTTCAGAAAAGCAATATCAACATCAGCCCAACAATATGGTTACAGACATCAATTTAAGATTTTATAGCCATTCTTTCTTCATTCTTAAGGTAAAACCCACCAAGAATAGATACACAAATCACTGTATTTTAAGCTCATTTATAAAACTAACACTTTCTGTGATTGTCTACCATATATTTAGGTTTACCTGTTTTAAATTTGCTTTTGATTTTCAGAATTTTAAAACAATTCAGTTTATTTTTGTAATTATGTAAAATACATGTGTACAAAATAAAATCTACAACATGTTACATGTAACAAAATCTAGCTTTTGTCTCTGTACTGTCCTTCCAATAATATATTGTGTTAATATCCATGTGGCCATCAGCAAAGCTTATTTTACTATACTGTTTCCACATTGTTAGACCCTATAGCCTTTACATTCTACACTGCCTCCCCTATATCATTTAACTTTAGATTGTTAGGAAAATATAATTTTTTATTAATGTCAGTCCTTATCACTAATTGTGTTGGTTGTTTGAATTATGTGATCTAGTAAGTTCATCAGGAAGATATTATAAAAATATTTTCTTTGACTCTTATTCTTTTTTTGTTTAAAGATTTTATTTATTTAATTTTAGAGAGGGGGTGGGAGAAAGAGAGGGAGAGAAACATCAATATGCAGTTGCCTCTTGTGTGGCCCCTACCAGGGACCTGACCTGCAACCCAAGCATGCATCCTGACTGGGAATAGAACTGGGAACCCTTTGCTTTGTAGTCAATCTACTGAACCATGCCAGCCAGGCCGAGTCTTGCTTATTAACTAGTAGTCTGCAATGTTTATTCTTAAGGCTGAGTATATTCTTTGGCTGGATATAAAATTCTTAGATAACAGTTTTTTTTCTTTTGGCAAATTTCTTAAATATGTTGTTCTTTATATTTTGTCAAAATGTGTATCTAAAAGACAGATTTTCTTATTATTATATGTGACTTGGTCTTTTTGCTTAGGTGCCCAACAAATTTATTTTCTTGAAATACAAATGATTTATCATCATGTTACTGTCTTGGCTATTATGTGTTTATTTTCCAAGATAGTGTCTCAACTTTTTGTTTCAAATATTCTTTTAAATGAAAGTTTTCATTGATTATAATTTTTAATATTTGCTTTCTTTAATTCTCTGAATACCTTTCATGTCTATCATTTTATTCAAGTTCTAGTTGTTACATTACTTATCTCTTTTTGATATTTAAAAATGTCCATCAGATTATGATAGTTCAATCTCCAAGAAAATAACCTGATTATATTTTTATCCTGCTGCATTAATCAATTTTTAGTGTTACAAATTGACTCTCATATCAATGTTTCTTCTTATATTTATTTTAAAAAAGAAATCACTTCTCACTTCATTCTATTCTAGAGCTACTAAACCTCCTAAGAAAATGATCTAAAAAATGCAAAAGGTAAGATTGCTTTAATATATTTTAAGATTTCTGCATAACAAGTTTTTTTTAAGATTATTTATTTATTTATTTTTAGAGAAGGGGAAGAGAGGGAGAAAGAGAAACATCAATGTGTGGTTGCCTCTTACACACCCCCTACTGAGGATGTGGCCTGCAATTTAGGCATGTGCCCTGACTGGGAATCAAACCTGTGACCCTTTGGTTCACAGGCTGGCCCTTAATCCACTGAGCCACACACCAGCCAGGGCTGTCTCAGAAGTTCTATACTTCTGATCAGTATTATTTTGTTTTAATATTTTATATCCAAAAATATTTAAACACTGAACTATGCTTTTGGAGATACGTTATTAAATTTAGAAATTTATTAGCCAAACATTATCTGAAGACATGCTATATTTTTCTTACCATACATATTTGAGGACCTAACAAATATAAAAAATAAGAAGTCAATTTGATCTTTTTCTAATTCTAAAAAACTTTGAAGGCATACAAAACTGCTAGTATTTATCCATTATATTATTCAAGTCAGTTTTCCTTCACAAATGAAATAATGCATTACTCTTTGTATTGCCCTTTCTTACATCAGTGCTTTTGCCATGGTTTATGTTTTTGGGAGGTGGGGACACGAAAGCATCTTTGGTTCTTAGTGTACGGTATAGTGAAAACACTGGAAACCTTTATGCTTGCTCAGGATTTCCTTTCTTCCCTCTCTTCTGCATTCTTTTTTTAAGCTTTATTGGTTTAGTCATAAAAGTGGATTACTATGAAAATCTTTCTTACCATCTTTGGTATAAGTGGGTATTCTAACCTACTTGCAATCCTAAAATGTGGCTCCAGTAAATGCTTTTGCAGCTCTTTTCAAATATTGAGTTCAAAGAGAGAATGTTCTTACATCCTTGAACTACTAAGGACACTTTTAACATTTTGTTAACATTAAAATATTCAGGGGGAAATATTACATCAAAGTAAAAGCAATCATAGTATAATATGAAAAGATAGAAGGGTGAATGTACAGGAAATCATAAAATGTAGTATGTCAGTTACATATTAGAAGTTAGACAAAACAAGAATTTAAGAACATCAAAGAGAACTCCAATATATGTGCTGTATAAGTACATCAAAAGTAGACTGTAAGTGGGTGCCCTTATTGGTAAAGGTATAAAAAGCTCTTGGGTCTAAAAAATTATATCTGTGCCTAGAGGATTTAAAGTATTCTACTTTCAAATTATTAGCATTCAAAAAATATTAACTAGCATCAATATATTAACACATCTAATATGTAACTATTTCAGAACTATGACAAAAATTGAAGTCTTCCGGAGACTTTGGGAAAACTTTTGGTTAAAATTCATAACAAGACTGAAAAAAAGCAAAATAGAACAATTTTTTTAAATCTTTAAAATGACAGCAAAGCTACAGGGTTTTTTTGTTTTTGTTTTTTTTTTTTTTTTGTATTTTGTATTATTGTTCAAGAAGAAGAAGAAGAAGAAACAGTTTTAAAATAATTAATTTGCACAAATTTAGTCTTAAAAACAAGTGGGCTTAACCAAAAACCATGTGGCCTGGGTAACCTATGCCTCTACCATGTAGCTTCCCCCTCTTCTGCCACGAGAGCCCCAGTGGGTTCCTTGAGAGGGCACCTAGTGCACAGAGCGTGGTTTCTAAATACCATTCCCCACTGAAATGAGCCAGATCCTTAGTGAAATGCCTGACTAGATATAGATGTTTGGAAGAGAAATAGGAGAGGGGGCTGTAATATCTTGCTGTGCTAGAAAACAAAAAAATGTTCAAAGACTGCTGGGGTCATGCTTAAAACACCACAGTTTACTGAAGAATAAAAAATCTGAATAAATAAAGACATATGCCATGCTTCTGAAGTAAAGACTCAGCTTAATCTACAAATTTTATGTAATTCCTATTACCATAAGTATATAATTTTTAAAATAGTTAGGCTAAATGATTTATAGTTTATGTGAAATAAAAATTAATCACTTCAGAATACAGAGCTGTGATAACTTGAACTAACATTGAAAAAAAAAACCCCACATACATTCCATAAAACAACAATTTGAAGATTTAGAGCTCATAGAAGAATTAAAAAATAAAAACAGAATATCCAGAAATTAATACTATAAATGTGGGAACTTAAATAAAAATTCATGGGAATTAATTATATGTAAGAGAATATTCCTACTTCATATCATACAATAAATTCTGGGTAGATCATACATATGTAAGGCTTTGATGAAAATAGAGTAAATATTTAATAGTAAAATAAGAGAGTATAATATTAGAAGAAATATTTTGTTATTGAATGAGAAATGTAACAAAATTGAAGGAAAATAGGAGTTTTATGGATTTATGATATAACAGAAATAGTGGTGTTAAAAACATTTTAGCCTTTTTATATGTAATGCAAAGTATCACATGAGTTATTTTCTAAATAACAGGAATGTCTTCTGTGAAGTTAACAATATAATTTGTAAGAAGGCGTCACTATGTTAGAAGAATAGTCTGCTCATTTAGACACAAATTCCCAACTCAACACTGGAGGGATACATGGGCACAATACGGGCTTCCTTTCGAAATTATGTTGCTGAAATGGTCTGCAGGCAATCTGTTCTATCTCTCAGCCTTGGCGATTAGTTTTCATTAGATAGTTGTTTTCATTTCAACTCCAGCCCCATGTTATTCTTCTAATTGTTGATCTACTCACAGCTACTTTTCTGGGATTTGACATTCATGAATTCATTTCCCTGGCTTTTCCTTGCTTAATATTTCCAGCTAGGTTGAGTCAGAGATCCACTAACTGTTAAGTTGATAAAATATATCCCTTGACATGGACCTAGAAAAACCTTCCAACAATTCACTATGATCAACGATAATACTCAATAGCTGATCTCAGACTTTCACACTGCCCATACCTCTAGCATAGTCTAGCCTGGGTGAGTTGATTCTCAGTAAAGAAGAATTATCCATCCTAAGAGCTGCTGATTTTCATTACAGTAAATCACCCAATCTACATGACTGGAATCTCTAAATTCATGGCCTCGAATCTCAAAAAAGCACTCAACATTCTCTGGTGATCTTGTTATAGGTCTCTTGGTTTCCCAACCTCACCAATATTTAACACCTTCTTTCTCCCTGATCTGCTCTTCCTCCTTTCCCATTCATGATCTAATTTTATATTTACTTTAGAATATAGATGTAACTAACACTAATGGCTTCATCCTCTCTCCCTCTCTCTCTCTCTACATATATATGTATATATACATATATATACATGTATATGTATGTATATAGTCTTTCTGGGAAAAGTCTGGCATTGTTAATATAATGAGAACAGTTTGCACAACACTGATATAACCTGGCAGACAAGGAGAGTGGACTGGGATGCTCATGTGTAAACAATGATGACTTCACTGTACTAATCAGTGGGGTGGTAGATGCCCTCTGAGCGAGCATGTTTAAATGTTTGGCCATCACATTCAAAATGACTGAGTGAGTGGAGTAATGAATCTACATCAAATTTTTCAGTGAGATTGAACATTCCTCCATGGAAAGTATTCAGATGATTCAGAAGGCCGTAGCTATGGGCAACTGGCAATTGGCATCTTCATCACTACAACATGCCAGCACATGCATCATATCTCATGCAGAGGTTTTTTGCAAAACATCAAATCACCCAAGTGACTCAGCCCTCCAACCAAGATTTGATGCCCTGTGACTTCTGGCTTTTTCCAAATCTAAAGTCACTCATGAAAGGGAAGGGATTTCAGACCATTGATGAGATTCAGGAAAATACAACAGGGCAGCTGACGGCAATTTCAACAAAGATATTCACTGTGTTTTGAACAGTAGAAGAGATTCTGGGAGAACTATGTGAGATCCCAAGGTGCCTACTTTGAAGGGGACTCAGGCATCATTGTCCTATGTACAATGTATGTGAGAACATTGGGCACAGGGGACATATCAAATAGAGATACTTCTGGTACGGAACATAGCTTGAAGATGGTTATGGAAGTCATCCCAGGGGATAAGATTGCCCAGAGTGTGGCATGTTACCGTATAGACATTGATATTTATGGAGCAGGCAGAGAAGAAAGAATTTGAAAAGATTGGAAAGAAGTTACCTAAGAGGTAGAAAATGACATGAAAGAATGTTGTCATTAAAGCTAAAGAAAAAAAATAGTTTCAAGGAGAAAAGTTGTCCATAGTGTCAAACTTATAAAGAGATCAAATCAGATAAAGGATGCAAAGTATGTTAATATGGCAGTGAAGAGGCAGGCCACTCTTTGATGAGATAATGGAGGAGGATCCCAATTGCAGAATGCTGAAGACTAATGGGGAGGAGAGGACACATAGTCAGCAAATACAGAAATGCATCTAAAGAGCTTTGTACTGAACAGACTGGTAGGTGCTGTTAGAAAACTGGACCTAAGAAGGAATTTTAAAATGATGGTAGACATCTCAGCATGTATTAATAGAAATGGTCATTTAAACAGAATTTGTTGGAGACACAGGAGAGGAATAGTGATAGAACAAAGTCCCTTTGTAGACAAAGGATGTAGAACTCCAGAGTTCAAGGGATCAAATAGCCTTAGGAAGAGGGACACTGGTCCTTTTCACTCAGGATGGTAAGAGGCAAAGAGAATTGGTTGCAGCAAGACAGCGAGCACCTGATGTGCTCTTAAGATGCTACAGGAGAAAGGGGAGGCCAAGGGACACAGATTCCAAATACATATAAATATACGTACATCTATGTTTATATATGAGGTCTGTCCAGAAGGTATCCAGCCATGTAATATGAAAAATAGAGACATTTATTGAAGAAGATATAAGATACAAGAAACACTGTACATAGGACAATGATACCTCAGTCCCCTTCAAAGTAGGCACCTTGGGACCTCAACAGTTCTAATCACCATCAGCTGCCCTGTTATATTTTCCTGAATCTCATCAATGGTCTGAAATCTCTTCCATTTCAAAGGAGATTTTAGTATTGGGAAAAGCCAGAAGTTTCAGGGTGACAAATCTGGAATATAGGGGGGCTGAGTCACCTTGGTGAGTTGATGTTTTGTCAAAAAACTCTGCATCAGATGTGATGTATGAGCAGGCGCATTATCATGATGAAGCTGTCAATCACTAGTTCCCGATAGCTGTGGCCTTCTGAATTATTTGATTAGTTTCCATGGAGGAATGTTAAAGCTTCATGCAAAATTTGATGCAGATTCATTGCTCCACTCAGTCATTTTGAATGTGATGGCCACACAGTGCACATGCTCACTCAATGGTGTCTACCATCCCACTGACTACAGTGAGGTTGTCATTGTTCATGCATGTGCATTCTAGTCCACTTTCCTCAGCTGCCAGGTTACATGGATATCACAGAAACCATTTTCATTATATTAACAACTGATGGACTTTTTCTGGACTAACAATATAATAATATACAGATAGATGATAGATATGGTGGGTATGTATGTATAGAGGGTGGGGCAAATGTAGGTTTACATTTGTTCATACGGAAAATACAATAATTAATACATAATGATACAAGAATAAACTCTGTGTTTTGTGTACTCACAACTGCAAACCTACTTTTTGCTCCACCCTGTGTGTAAGTCTCTGTCTTTTCTATGACCATCGAGGAATATTCCTGTACCCATCAGAGTCTAAAACCTCTGCTTGTTCATATTCTTTCTTTTTCCAGGACTTTGCCCTTTCATTTACCTATCCTCTTTTATCATCATTATCATTTTCCTTTTCTCTCATTTTAATTAACACACAAATATGATCAAGGAGTTCTGACCTTAGAGGTAATTTCTTCCTTGAGCCCACATCTCCCATTTCTCTGCTACCCTTAATAGAAAAAGTATATATAATATGATTTGATTACTCAGCCTATTTCCACTTTCTTTACTCCTTTTGCCAACTAGCCACTCCATCTGCAGATCCACTAGTCCAGTTCTTGGGTTTTATATTCATTAACTATGGAAGGAATAAATTATATTGAATACTTCTTTCTCTTTTAAACTCTTGTTTTCAGTGATAAAAAAGGAAAACAACCTCTTCTAGTTTTTATTTTGTCTCTCTGGTTCCATCATCACACTTTAGTTTGGGGCTTCTCTGCTACTCTTTCACTTCTAAATGATGGAGTGTTCACAGAATCTGTTTTGAATCCTCTTCTCTCTCTTTACCCAGCACTCATAATTCCACTGCTCTTTAGCTTTAAGTATCAAGTAGGCACAGATAATTCTCAGAATTATATCAATATCTCTGAACGTTCTCTTGACACAGTACTTACATAATCAAATACCTAATTGACATCTCTTTTTGCACGTGTAATCGATATCTCAAGTATACAATAATAAAAAAGAGTTAATCTATAAGGGATCATATTTGTAAAATGCAAACATCCATTCTTTTTTCTTTTTGGAGAATTAAATCTCAAACCTAGAGGAACACAAAACTTCACCAGAACAATTCCAAATGTAAGGTAAAATATTTTACAAAGATGTACCTGTTTGTCGATGTGGATCTGGTTTCTTCTCATACCGTGAATATAAAAGTCTATTCAAATAGGAAGAAATCAAGACTTCCATTAATTACAAAGATTTTGTGTTTTATAAATAAAACAGGTGTTGTAACTGAAGTTTTGTTTCGTTTGTTTAGAAATTTTCAGTACAACCCTCTCTTTTTACGATTGAGAAAACAGACTCCTGTAGAGAAGCTTGTTTAGTATACACTGCTTAATTGGGGCAGAACTGGGACTTAAATTTAGGAATCCTAATATACAACTCAAACCTATTTGAAGGTAAGCACACAGAGAGTGACACGATGACTGATTAGTTACTTTTTTACCTCTGGGAGATGATACAGTTTGGAAAGTTGAATACAGAGAACATTTCCCACTTCAGGGTGAAAGTGAAACTAATATCTGCTTTTGTGATATATTAAATTAAAACCCATTTTGCTAAACTTGGAAAGAAATTTGATTCATGACATTCAACTCATTTTATTTTTTGAAATGGAAAAGAGCGGTAATACTTCATGGTTGTCCTCAGAGGGGGCACGGTCACTAACCTTTTAAGTGCCGTTTGCCCTGTGATTGGTATGCAGTGCAAGGTATTTCATCAGGAAAGTATTGCATGGCTAGCATGGCTGATTTCTTCTGCACGGTTTTACTATGCAATGTTAGAGATTTACTTTGGTTTAAAATCCAAAAATAATAATAAATCAATTGTCATATATTTGCTACTGTCATGATGTAAGATAATGGGCTTCAGCTTGAGCAGGATCATAATTTCTGCTGTGCTCCTTTGTAGCTCATTGAGATGTAACGTTTGACTATATTTTTCATCCATTTCACTGATGCGTCTGCTTTTGGAAAAGCACATGCATTCAATTTAAGTTTTAGTAGTTTGTGCCCTCATGAACTTCAGTCAAATCCAGTTAACAATAACAACAAAAAGTTTCCTGTGAAGGATGATGCTGTTAACTTTTATATATTACAATGTGCTTTTATACAAATCAGTTTTGGGTAGAATTATTATTATTTTTATTTTGATATTTTGACCTGAGGATTTATTAGAACATATATTCTCAGAAAGATTTTACCTCACACCTCCAAGAATCCTTTGATATATGGAGCACTAGGTATGTTTCTTTACTTAAAATAATTTCTCCAAAAGACCTAAGACTTCCCAAACTGTTTATTTAAAATATAAAGTTGCTGTCTCTCTCCTTAAGATATAGAAAATCTAACAAGCAACTTCTTTATGAGCTGTTTCAATTTTATTAATTTATATTTCCTTTCCCCTGAAGATATGGGTAAGGTGAACATTTTGTTACTAAACTAACCTGAGTTTTGGTCTTGGGTAGACTTTGGGGTCTTTTTTCTCTCTCAAGAAACTCAAATTCATAGATCATATTCGAATTAAAGCAATATTTTCCATTAACATCTTCCCTATAAATTTATATTAAAGATCTTAAAATGGAATGCTAAATCTATAAAGAAGCTCTGATATTGAAATGGATCTTTGTTTTAAAGAAATGGAGTTTTAAAATAAAACCAGTGCTAAAGATGGCATATCCCCCCTGGCAGGAATAACTGGACCATTCTAGAGCACAATTGGTAGTTCGATAAACCAAACCCTTTCTGAATTTTTTGTTGGGATAGAATTGTGGTGTATTTCTGCAAAGCTGACACATCTGAAGTAGACATACAAACGAATATTAACTAGAGAGCCTCAGCAAATCTTTCTGTTTTTAGGACTGAAGCATTATCTGCGTGATAGACAATCCACAGACAGGTTCTTAGCCCCATCAATGGTAAGATGGACAAAAGTGCCAGGCAGAAGGTTGGGGGAGAAAGAGTGTGCATAATCAAGACACAAAGATCATATTTAAAACTTGACCTCCTCAGTTTTATGAGATTAAAGTTTAGAGTTCATATTGATATTAAACATTCACTATTGCAGTCATTAAAAAATATTAAAAAATGGTGGGAAATATAAAAGTAAATGGAACAGTTGGTGATGTCCTAAGAGATATTTTATAACCTTTTTCCTTTTTATGCCACTTTAGAATCTGAATGATTTTCCGAGAGAAAAAAACTAGTGTACAACTAGGTTCATATTCATTGAATCAGGTCATAATAAAATGTTTTCTAATATCAAATATAATAATTCTTTCAGCTATATTTTTAACAACTTCTAGCACTTTTTGTCTTCTATATTTGTGCCATCATGTATTAAAAACTAACAGTTTTACATAAAGTAGATGTAATATATTTATTTTTGAGTCAGATACAATTATCTTTCTAGCTAATAGACTTACAAACAAGTATATATTTGATTCTGTTAATTTATAACTCTTCAAAATCATCTTATTCTTCTAATGTTTTTAAAATGTATAAATAATTTGTTCTTGGTTTTTTAAATACAGAATTTAGACAGTTGTGTAAAGATTAAGCACTTCATTTTCTGCAGCAGAGAAGAGTAGATATATTAAATAACCTCCAGATTAAAAAATGTTTCATAAAATATTATCAAAGTGTTTTAAAAGGCAATGTTAGGCTGCTAAGATATTAAAAAGCTAACATCTTAAAAGCATTTGCTAATACCCATTTTACTTTATGTTGCCAAATTATAGGGTGGGTTAAAAGAGCAAAATCAGGAACCTTCTTTGTCACAATGGGGAATCAAAAAGCAGACAACCTCATGTTCATAGCTGGGCACTAAAAGGTTATATAGCCTTGTACAAAAAGAAACTAGAAATAAGGCTAGTACTTTAAGAATCTAAGTGTTAAATGCAGAATTAAAACAACACAAAACAAAACTGCCCTGGTAATTCATAACCACCAGCTAGTTTTTAAATGGAGTATCTTTATTTGACTGATCTAAAAAAAGTCTCAAGTTGAGATTTTTAGCTTAAAGTACTTCCAGTTTACAGTACCCTAGGAATCTAAGAAGAAAAAAGAAAATTCTGATCCTCTTAGGAGACACTTGTTTTCATGTCTGTCTTAAACAAACTTCAGGGAAAAAATTCCAAAAATTTTGACCTCCAAACACTTACAAACTAGAAGAGAAATAAGCATTAGTTTTTACAGCAGAATGGGGAAACAAAGATCAGACATCTTAAAGTGTAAAAAGTATTCAAATATTTGAATATCAAACAGAGTGTAGGTTAGGAAAAATAAGCAAAAGACACCAAATGCTCATCATATTCTTTAAGATCTTTACAAAAATTAAATACTCACCCTCAATCCTACCATTGAGCATGAGAGGTGGGGATGGCTGGGGCGGTGGGAGTGGTGGGGAGAAAATGCAGACAACTGTACTTGAACAACAACAAAAAAAGATGAAAAAAAATTTTTTAAATAAAAATATTCTAAAAAAAGAAAAAGAAATATTCAAATATACTGGAAAGATGTAAGTGGAGAAATTTATCAGGTTCATAATTGGGATGATGTAATATTTTAAAGATGCAAATTGTCCCCAACTTGATCTACAGATTTAATACCATTAAAATTTACAAGAGTTTGCTTATTTGCATTGGATTTTGACAAGCTAAATTGTCAACTTCTAAAGCTCAACAAATACCCAAGTATAGCTAAGATATTTCTTAGGAGGAATGCTTGGGGGACAACATAAAGCACCAAGAAATGAGTCATGTTCTTATGACAGAAGTGGCTTTGAGAATAGTGTGAAAGAATGGTATTTCAATAAATAGTGATGGGATAAGTACTTTGCCAAGAAATTGAGTCCTTACCTCAAATCGCATTCAAATAAATAAATTCCATGCTATTTCAATAGAATGAAAAGGCAACCTACTGAATGGAAGAAAATATTTGCAAATCATATATCTGACATGTGGTTCAATATCCAAATTACATGAAGAACTTATACAACTCAATAATAACAAAAAAGTAAAAATGGGTAGAAGGTCTAAATAGGCCTTTTTTCAAAGACATACAGATGGCCAATAGACACATGAAAAGATGCTTTACATCACTAATCACCAGAAAAAGGCAAATTAAACCCACAATGAGATATTACATCATCCCTGTTAGAAGAGTTACATCAACAAATAATTATAACAAATTTATAATTGTAATAATTATAACAAATAATTTTCGATGAATAATTTTTGATGAAACAAATACAAATAATTATAACAAATAATTTTTGATGAAGATGTGGAGATAAATGAACATTTATGCACTGCTGATGGGAATGTAATTTGGTGTGGACACCAGCCAGCAATGTCTGCATCATTATGGATGAAATAAAACATACACTCAGACTACCGAGTTCGGTGGAGGAAAAAGGACAACAGCATGGCTTTTCTCTCAAGGGGAGCAAAAACAACAGTGCCTGCCATGACAAGCCTTTGTTTTATTTCTCCTCTCACATTACAAGATGGTCCTCACTCACTATGCACAAGTTACAACAAAGGAGCCAATGCGCCTCATCACATCACAGAAGAAGGATATCAGCAAATGAAAAGGCAAAAGTGGTTGAGCTGGTTACACTGGTCCTTGAAAGGTTTAGCATGGATTTTAGGAAGTTACAGTAAAAGCAAGGCTCAAAGCAACCTAGGTATATTGCAAATCTGATTACCCACGAGAGAACCTATCTGTGGGAGTGGGTCTTATGCATCTCTGAGTGGGAGCTGTGCCCATGCCATGCAGAAGGGTCTGCCACAGTAATTGACACAGACATTATGGAAAACAGTGTGGTGGTTTCTTTAAAATTAGAAATTGAACTATTGTATAATTTCACAATTTTACTTTTGGATAGTTATGTGAAGAAAATGAAAACACCAACTGGAAAAGATTTCTGTACCCTCCCTCATGTTCGCTGCCACATTATTTACAATAGCCAAAATACAGAAACAACCTGTTTATAAATAAATGGATGGATAAAGAAAATGTGATATATAAACTATATATACACATGTATATATATATTATGTGTACCTAATATATATGGAATCACATATATATGGAATCACACATACATAATGTATACTATATATATGTATATATATGTATATATATGGAATACTATTCAACCATAGAAAGAATGAAATCTTGCCATTTGCGACAACATGGGTAGACCTTTAGGACATTATGTTAAGTGAAATAAGTCAGACAGGGAAATACAAATATCATGTGATTTCACTTATATGTGGACTCCAAAGAAATAAATAAACACCCCCAAAAATCAAGCTCATAAATACAGAGAACAGATTGGAGGTTAACAGAGACAAGTGGTTGATGGTGGTAGAAATGTGGGTTAATTGTCAAAAGGTGAAAACTTGCAGTAATAAAATAAGTAAGTCATGGATGTAAAGCACAGCATGGAGACTATAGTTAATACTACTGAATTGAATATTTGAAAGTTTCTAAGTGAGTAGATCTTAAAAGATCTCATCACAAGAATATATAATTTGCTTTTGTAACTATGTGAGGTGACAGATATTGCTTAGACTTATCATGGTAATCATTTTGCAATATATACAAATATCAAATCATATTGTACAACTGAATTTAATATAATGTTATATAAAATTTATCCACAATTAAAATAAATGAATTTTTAAAATATCAAAAATATAAAAGTTTAATTGATATAACAATTATGAACATGGTATAGTGAAAGGTTATTTATATTGTGCATTATAATAACAAATAATAAAAAAGACATTAAGAAATATAACTTCCATAACAGCTTTTATTTATCAAAACAAAAAGGTATGGAAATAAATCCTACAAATTATAACAATTGATAAAAATTATTATCAAGATACATAAAGAACCTCTACAAATAAATAAGAAAAGCCAAGAAATACTTAGTAGATGCTATTTATTGGCTCATTCTACTACCATTCTTCTACATGTGTTTCTTTTTACAACTTATGACTATCAAACTAAGAGCTGTATTTACTAGATGCTATGTTTTCTGAATGCCAAAAGGGTCCTCCTACCAATTACAGGAATTAACATGGAATTTGGATAGCAGAAGTCTTTAAAAAATTGTTTTTGGCTGTTTTCTCCTGGCAAATCAAACAGGTGAATAAGTGCTCCCCACCACCCACCACTTACTTTGGCTTGCTCTGTAGTAGTTTACTGTAAATCATTTTTGCCTGTCAGAATTTTCAGTACCTTGAAGGACTTATTTATTATAAGAGTTAGATGCATCTCATGGTCAAATCTCATTCAGTTCTTACCCCTCCCAATCTTTTCTCTCTCTGTATTTCTCCCCAGATTATGTGTGTGTGTGTGTGTGTGTGTGTGTGTGTGTGTGTGTAACATATAATGAAACTCACCCATTTTAAATATATAATTTGAGTTTGGGTAACCATGTGAAGTTTTGTGAACAAGATCATAATATATATTATAAAATATTTACATTATTTGAAAAACTCTCTTTGTGCTCCTTTAGAACAAATCCCCTTCCCCAACTGCCAGACTGGGCAATACGGATCTGCTGTGTCATGATAGCTTTGCCTTTTCTAGGATTTCATACAAATGGAATCATATGAGATACTGTCTTTTAGGTTTGACCTCTTTCCATTGGTACAGTGGTTTTGAAATTCACCCATGTTATTGTGTGCATCAATGGTTTATTTCCTTTTGGTCTTCATGGATCTTGTCATCACCAACCTGGCTTTCTAGCACCTGGGGAGCAAGGAAAGGGCTTGTCACCCCAGCTGAGCCTGAGTCAACATCTTTCTAGGACATAAGCCATCCAGATGAAGTCATAGGTTATTCCTTACTTCAGTCCCCTTCACAGGAAGATCAACTTGTATCTATTTATAGACAAGATATCATGGAGAAAAGTCCAGAACCTAGGAGTGTGGCTGAGGGAAATCCCTGGACCACAGAAGCTGAAAAGGATGCATTACAAAGGGGAGAGGAATGGTTACACTCTGACTACATTGCCTCTCCCCTGGGCTCACCCAGCATTGCCTCCAGAATCCCCCTGGGCCTATACTTCTTTTTTAAAATATATTTTATTGATTATGCTATTATAGTTGTCCCATTCCCCCCTTCACTATTTATTATTTGTAAGTGGCATGATACAATATATAGAAGATCCTAAAGATTCCACCAAAAAAAAACCCCTACTAGAACGGATTGATAAATTCAGTAGAGTAGCAGGATACAAAATTAGTATCCAGAAATCAGTCACATTTTTTAAAATTTTATTTTATTGATTATGCTATTACAGTTGTCCCATTTCTCCTCCATCATTTCCCTCCACCCTGCACACCCCACTCCCACCCACATTCCCCCCTTTAGTTCATGTCCATGTGTCATAAGTTCTTTAGCTTCTACATTTCCCACACTATTGTTGCCCTCCCCCTGTCTATTTTCTACCCACCGTCTATGCTACTTATTCTCTGTGCCTTTTCCCCCTCTCTCCTCCTCCCACTCCCCTATTGCTAACCTCCATATGATCTCCATTTCTGTGGTTCTGTTCCTGTTCTAGCTGTTTGCTTAGTTTATTTTTGTTTTTCTTTTAGGTGTGGTTGTTAATAATTGTGAGTTTGCTGTCATTTTACTGTTCATATTTTTTATCTTCTTTTCCTTAGGTAAGTCCCTTTAACATTTCCTATAATAAGGGCTTGGTGATGATGAACTCCTTCAACTTGACCTTATCTGAGAAGCACTTTATCTTCCCTTCCATTCTAAATGAAAGCTTTGCTGGATAGAGCAAACTTGGATTTGCTCTAGGTCTTTACCTTTCATGACTTGGAATACTTCTTTCCAGCCCCTTCTTGCCTGGAAGGTCTCTGTTGAGAAATCAGCTGACAGTCTGATGGGAACTCCTTTGTAGGTGACTGTCTCCTTATCTCTTGCTGATTCTAGGATTCTCTCCTTCATTTTAGTCTTGGGTAATGTAATTATGATGTGCCTTGGTGTGTTCCTCCTTGGGTCCAACTTCTTTGGGATTCTCTGAGCTTCCTGGACTTCCTGGAAATCTATTTCCTTTGCCAGATTGGGGAAGTTCTCCTTTATTATTTGTTCAAATAAGTTTTCCACTTGTTGCTCTTCCTCTTCCCCTGGTACCCCTATAATTTGGATGTTAGAATGTTTAAAGATGTCCTGGAGGTTCTTAAGCCTCTCCTCATTTTTTTGAAATCTTGTTTCTTCATTCTTTTCTGCTTGGTTGTTTCTTTCTTCCTTCTGGTCCACTCCATTGATTTGAGTCCCAGTTTCCTTCCCATCACTATTGGTTCCCTGTACACTTTCCTTTATTTCACTTAGCGTAGCCTTCATTTTTTTCATCTAATTTGCAACCAAATTCAACCAATTGTGTGAGCATCCTGATCACCAGTGCTTTGAACTGTGCATCTGATAGGTTGGCTATCTCTTTGTTGCTTAGTTGTATCTGTTCTGAAGCTTTGATCTGTTGAGGGGCAGAGCCTTAGGTGTTCACCAGGGCGGGCCAACCCAGTTGCTGGGTTGTGACACTGTATGTGGGACAGGAGTCAGAGAGGGAACAATGGTGCTTGCTCTGCTCTCTGCTGGATTTCAGTCCCTTCTGCTGCTTCCCCCAAGCAAATTGGGCCCTTCTGGTGCTGACTCCCATGTGGATGGGTTTGTGTACATTCTAGGACCCTGTGGGTCTCTCCAATGAACTCTCCTGTGAGGCTGGGAGTCTCTCCCAGCACCTCAACCCCCACAAGTGTTTTCACTTTATTTCCCAGTGCTGGGGCCCTGGGTTGCTTGGTCTGTCTTGCTCCCCAGTTTTGCCTGGTTTATCTGTGCCCGAATGTGGGACTGCCCAGTCAGCCAGTCACCTTGTGCCACGTGCTCCTCCACAATTCACCATCTCGCAGGGTCTTCCTGCTGTCACCCTGCGTCTGGGGTCTGCCAGTCACTGTTTTTTTTTTTTTTTTTTTTTTTTTTTTTTTTTTTTTTCCGCCACGACCAATCTCTGCCAGGCCACTCCCTCGGCCTATATTTCTGAGAGGGAAAAAGAAAACCCAAGGTGGACATCCAGCTTTCCCAGCACTGCAGGAGGCTTCCAGGCTGTCCCACTCAGGTCTCAATCTCACCTCCACCCCTACCCCTTCAATAGGGAAATCTACAGTGCTTAACGGCTAGGGATCTGATAGACACTGGAGGGGTGAAGTTCTTGCAGCAACCAGCACTTAGACCTGGGCAGTCCACATACTTAGTTACAGGAACAAAGCAGATATCCCAGGCAGTGGCTCTGCTGTTGTTTGTGACTGGCCAGGGAGCTCGGCTGGCAGTTCTGCCTGATTTGGGTCTCCAGTCAAATGGTTGTACTGGTATGTTCTATCACCCCACAATGGCAAGGAAGTAAATTCTCAGGCTCTAGTCTTGCCATCTAGGAAGTCTGGCCAGCTGCAGAATAAGTTCTACAGTGCTGTTTCTGCAAAGAACCAGGCCAGCAGCCCTGCTCAACTGTAGAGCATCCTCTCTGGCACCACATAACCAAGGAACCTGCACAGTGACCCTGGACAGCCTTGAACACAGCCCACAGTATTGCCAAACCTTGCAGCCTAGTCCACAACCTCACCCAGGGACTGTATTCCCAGCCATTCAACACCTAAGTGTTGTATTTACCAGAGTAATATCAAACTATAGGCTATACAAATACTTAGACATGAATGTTCATAACAGCTTTCTTTTTCTTGTAATTGACCCAAACTAGAAAGAGCCCAATTATCCATTAATTGATGAATGGGCTTACAAATTGAGGAATAGTGATAGGTTAATAGTCAATAAGAAAAAAAAAGAAGAATGAACTGTCAAGAACTGTGAGGGAACTGAGATTTTCCTCTGGTTATCAGCTAACAAGTTAGTCTGGCAAATATGGATGCTGATGCAAGACAGGAATTTACTGGATCAGAGACAAAAGACTTTCTTATACACAGCAATAGCAGTAGCCAGAGTAGCATGGGTTCACTAAACCTGAATTCCAACAGGGCAATATGACGAGAGCTCATGCAATACATTGCGTTATAGGACAAGGACCTCAAGCTTAGAAACTCAAATATTTTATATTACGTAAAAAGCCTGATTATCCTTTTCCCTGTAGGAAGATAATATCTTTGTCAAACTGTACAGTACACAAACCTGTACCTTTCTCTGGAGGAAGACATCTGTTTTCCAAATCTCTTCTCTATACAAATATCCCTGCAAAGACAATTCAGAACAAAGGTAGCCAGTAACTGTTCACGATGCATGCAGAAAAGAAGAGAGACCCATGGAGGGTTGTCTCCCAGTAGTAATAATTTTGATAAACCTCAAAATAAATATGTTGAGTGAATAAAGGCAGAGAAAAAAGATACATATTGTATTTTACATTTGCTTAAAATTTAGAAAAGGCAAAATAATACACAGAACCAAAATACAGGTTACTGGTTGCTGGAGAATAAAGAAGGAGTTAGGAAGGGGTTACAAATGGGCACAGAGAAGCTTTCCGGGATAAGGGATATAATAATTACTGAGGCACTGACAGGTATACAAGAGAGACCCAAAAAACTCCAGAATTTATATATTAAAAATTTTGTATTTATTCTTATGCTTAAACTTCAGTCACCTTCAAAGCACTCTCCATTTGATGCAATACACCTAGGGAGACTTTTTTCCACTGCTGAAAATGGTTGTTGAACTCATCAATTTTTATACCATTTAGTGCTTCTGCCATTTTTTTTGTTTCATCTCTTCCACATAGGTAAAATGTTGCTCTTTGAGGATGTTTTTTCATCCAGGGAAACAACAAAAAAAAGTCGCTTGGGGTGAGATCAGGTGAATAGGGAGGGTGGGGCATGCGGGGTTCATGCCATTTTTGGTCAAAAACTCCTGAACACTCGGCATAGTCTGGACAGGTGTGCTTGTAAATCACTCATCATGAAATGTGCAAACAAAAGTCTTCAAAAACAATTCACTGAAGCTGAATGCAGCTTCTCATAACAACGCTAGCTGGTACACTGATACAGATGGGTTCCTAGAACACTCACCCAGCGGGGAAGCCTATACTACAAGGAGCCCACCCTACAGAAGGTAATTCAATTTTTTGGGTCCCCCCTCCTATACAGGTGTCAAAATATGAAATTATATTAGATATATTAGCAGTTTATTATATGTAAGTTTTACATGAATGATTCTGTAAAAGAATAGAAGTCATTTGCATTTTCTAATTATTTTTACATTTTTAAAAAGAAAGATGACATTGCTGTCAGCTCTAAAATTCTTTGAATCTACTATCAACTGTGTATTGACTGATGAATGCCATGATGACTGAAATAGGAATCTGCTTGTTGCTTGTGCACTCAGTAAATCCTCTCTCACTTTACTGAGTTAATACATGGTTTTTCAAAACAAATCTTTAGTGAACAAGGAAGATGGTGGTTTACTGAAATTGGAGTGGATAATTCATGATGAGTTTTCTGAACTCTTATCTGCATTTACCTAAAACAAGTTTTTTACCTTCCTTTGTCCCGATGTTTAAAGCCTAAGCTAATTGTGGGAAATTCCAGAAAAAATTCCAGTCTTAAGAGAGGTAATGGAAACATATTTGAGTAAGCATACTTGATTACATTAAAGTAGGTAAACATAATTTTAGAATTTGATAGTATCTTAAAAGTTAAGTCCAAAGTTCTTATTTTACAGTTTAAGAAAGTGAGACCCAGAGAACATAGTTTGAAGGGAAAGTAACTTTGGTAGTGACAGAGCGAGAATTATAGCTCAGAAGTCTTGATTCCTAGGTCAATATTCTTCCCATTACACAATATTTATACCCCTAGTAATCATAAGATTTATTTCTTTGGTTTTAGGAATGCATTCTTCTGTATGCCTCACTAAATTGAAAATTAGGCAGTTACGTAGTTTGAATAAAATACCCCTCATATATTACTTCAAAAAAATCAATTCAGACAGTGTAAAGAACAACTTATTTTTCTACCCAAATAACAATTGAGATCGATGTCTTCTCACAGTTGCTTGTTTATTTCTGGGACACTAATTATGAGCAAAGTGAACAAGATTAAAATGGACCTAAAAAGAAGTTAGTTATTAAGTAGTTAACCTGTCTTCCAATATATTTTTAATGTCTTCTTAACAATTTTTCAAGAGGCATTATTGACTCTGACAATGATGAATTTCTCTTGCAGGATGCATTGCACAATAATATGCACACAGAAATACAGGCAGAAGTTAAAAAAAACATTTGGATTTTGATGGCTGTACAAATTATGTTACATTTTAGGCAGAACAATCCCTTTTTGGAGGCCCTTACTTTGGCATGCTTTCTGTTAAACCAGTGCGCACTACAGTGTTAAGTGGACCTTGACAGATGGAGCAGATGGAGCAGTGACAAAAACAGTAAGCGAAAGCAGGAAGGAACGCCAGAGTCCTGGAGGCAAGGAAGACATGCTGATGACTATTTTTGGTTGGGGTTCTTTATTATATTTTCATCAACTTTAATTTACACATATAACTAACAACTCAGCTCAGGGTTTTGTCAGAAAGTACCAACATAGCTTAAGAACTCACCTTTACCTCATCAAGGAGGGCTAATTGTTATACCATCTAATGATGGAAGAGCCAGGAATAAGAATATTCAGCTTGTTAAGGATTTTAAGACCAGGTTTCAGGGACTTACAAAAAATAGCATATTCCTTATTGTTTGGAGAATTCTGAAGTACACCATCTGTTTCTCCAGGCATAGTTTATGCCTGGAACTCATTCCTTCACACAGTCTCATCCTCTTAGCCATTTAGTTGTACTAAAACTGGGGAACCCAATTTTCACATTGGAACAAAAGTCTAGACACACTAATATTTGCTGTCATTAAATCTTTATGGAGAATACAAGGGACAAACACATGAGTCTCAGATATGAATCAAATCCATAGGAAGAGGATTGTTCTGATGTTAAATAATGTGTGAATTATTTTGTATTGAATTACTGGATAATAAGTAATTATAAAAATTATTAATTGGGATATGGCGCTTTTTCAGCTTTGTATTTGTTTTATATTTTAGGTGATAAAACAAAAAATGAGAAAGATATATTTTAGAAAAATAGTACAGTCTGTTTCTCAATGTTCAAAATTATTATGATTAATGTTTTTTTAAATGGTCAAATTAACATCAACAGGACATACTAGAAATCAGAAATTTTAGATTTTGTTCCAATGTAATCAATGGTATTGTGAATGAGTCTGAACTATACATTTTCATTTGTACTCAAAAAAGCTAGTGGTATTTTTCCTCATTTTTTTTCTACATAGTCTATTTTGGTTTGATAACACACTGCCTACCTATAAAGTGCCTCACTTGGGCAGTTGAAAAATGCAGGATGAGGATGACAAAGTAACCACTGCTAATGATGACTAAGAATGACACTGGGAGAACTCTAATATTTCAAGGAGGGTTCATTAATTCAAAGAATTCTGGAAAGGAAAACTTTATGTATATATGTGGAGCAATTTTAGAATTGTAAAACCCATGGTGACCAAAACAACCCACCACACTTCTACTAAAAGTCTTAATACAAGCATGACTTACTGCTCTGACACCATTACTACATGGAGCATTAGTTCTTTAACAGTGGGTAGTTTACCAGATTGTCCATTGGACTCATTGTCACATGGTGAGGAGCAGAAGGAAGTGAAGGAATGGAGCAGATTCTGGGCAAGGTTTGAAGCTAGTATCTTACACCAAGCTGGTTGGATTATCATAATATTTGTCTCTACCTCAAGAATGATGGTTTGTAGAGAAGCAGAAACAAGGCTGAAAAACACATAAAAAGAGGTGTAAGAGACACAAGGACCAAGTTTATTGGTATAGGAGATATCATAGAGTGCAGAGGGAAAGGAATTTAGGATCAGGAGACTTAAGGCTGAATCTAACTCTGATACATAAAATAACATTGAGAAGCTTTGTGTTTTTGTAAATACATATTAGCTACTGTCATTATTTGCCTGGAGGCTCTGCCTTTTAGTTAATGAAATATATTTATTCTGGATTAAAATATTAAAATAACAATAACAAAATTAATTTGTAAGTCAAAATCTGGTTTATGTTTCTAACTTACTGAAATGGTAGGTGGATCACATGTTGAACACTGCTGGGGACCCTGGCCTGGGCGCCAGATGTGGGGGGGCTCCGCCCGCAGAGCCCCATCCCTCCGTCACGGATGAAAGTAAAAACTACCAAGACATCTTGTGCTTGGGGAGGAAAGGGGTCAAACTCTCAGAGGAGAATGACCCAGAGCCCCTTCCTCACTAGGCTTTTATTGGGTTCCAATACACCGGAATACAAATTTAACATGTCAAAGAAATCTGAGGGCTTAATCAGAGCCAGTGTTTGTCAGGAAGGGGGGTTGCCAGACTTTGGGAGACATGCTCATTTCCTCCTGGGACACTTGTCACCTCAGGAAGAGCACTCTTAGCAAAGCAGGTTTCACAGGACTTTAGGAATTCTTTCTTATGCCAATCACCCAAGGAGCCGTTCTGGCCAGGACAGGGCTGCACCGCTCACCCCCACAGTTTCAGGCTTTAAGGCAATTAGGAAGCAGGAGACATCTCCCAGATGGAAATGAGGACTCGGGCTATGTCAGAATAGCCGGGGGGCGAGGGTCCATCACATCCTCTTTGCTGCAACCCCCCGAGTCCTTCCATGAGGCCTTCCAAGTGGTCGCGTCTGGCTTAGGTTGCCCCTCCCATGAGGAGTCTTACCCGTCATTGACTGCCAACCAAGCTATAGGCCAGAGATAGGTAAGGCAGAAGTAGTGCTCCTGCCAGGGAGATAAGCTTTGTCTCCTTAATAGGTCACATCCTTGTGACAGAACAGACCCAGATGAAGTGGGTCCCTTGGGCTCTTACACAGCCCACCATGGGGTGAGGGTTACAACTCCTGAAACCAGGCTGAACGGTCCGCAACAGAACACAAGCTAACAAAGACTACATAAAAATGTCAATGCCTTCATCATTTCAATTCATTAAGCAAAATACAGTTGTTTCAACACCAATATGTACTTGGCATCATTACAGAGAAAGAACATCTCTATTTCTACATCCTATTCTAATGGGAAATAATCATTACAGATAAAGATGCTTCTTTACATGCAGATGAGACATTTCTTTAAAATTCTGTTGATTAAACATGGCATTTATAGAAATATTTCTCCTGGTCAAACTGTTCTTTAAATAAAAAACCATAAAATCTTTTGACTTTGTTCAGTTTATTAATTGTAGCTCATTTGCCATTCTGACTACTTCCACTTTCTGGGAACAAAAATAAATATTTCCCTGTCTCAATTTAGAGCACAGAAGAAAAGCTTAGTTGGCAAAGTTGATTCTTCCAATATTTTCTCCAGAGGCATACTTCAGACATTCTAAAATTAAATTTTCTGTGCCAAGTTACACAATGATGCTACTAAATACAAAAAGGAGATTACACTAAATGCTATAATAATATTTTAGGGAGTTCAGAAGTCACGTCATGCCGGGTTTATTACATACATTCATTCATGGTTGTTTTACCCACATGGGAAGCTCATTCTCTTTTAATCTATGTTCTTGATTCAGTTATGAGGCCACACTGACTAAGCCAATGGACTCTTCATTGATGACTCATAGGCTCCTGAATATCAAAGCTACATCTAACACAACTTAGTAAAAATTACTAACTCCGACAACAAGAATTATTTTGTTCATTAAATAAGCATTTAATACATATTTGTTTTAGCACTTTTTAAGTGCTAGGAGCTAAGTTTTAGAGTTATGAATAAGAATTAAACACTGACCTTTCCCTTAAAGTTTTAAAGTTATTTTGTTGGTTTTCTCATAGGAGCTAGTGCATAGGAAGCACATATTTACAATACAGTTTGATAAGAGCAATAGGAGTGTTTTGCACAAGAGCACAATATTGGGATGACAGATACTGCCTCATTGGAGAAGTCGTGTTGAAAAGTAGACTTAAAGCATAGTTAAAATAGGTATTTTCTTACAACCACCATTCTACTATGCTTTTATGAGTTTAAGTTTTTTAGATTCCACATTTAGGCTGGGGCTAGGGGAAATAAGGAGATATTTGTCAAAGGGTACGTTTGATTACATGGGGTGAAAAAAGTTCTTGAGTCTAATTTTAAAAAAATAATGGAAACAAAAATTACTTTAAAATGTACACATTGCAAATGAAAACAATTGAGACACAGAGAAATTAAGGAACTTTCTCAAGTGTACACAGCTGGTAAAGGGCAGAGCCCATGTACTAACCTATTCTGCAAAACTATTTGCAAATGCATTTTTCTGTTAAATACTCAGCCTTTGAGAAACCAAAGGTCCCAGTAGTTCTCAAGTTGAATGTGATCCAAACAGCAGAGGAGTGCTTATTTGTACATTCTTCCTTGTTTTATAATTAACACATAGGTCTTCATTACTTGGAGAATGCAACAAATGTGCTGAGTAGATAAAACAGAAGTGTGATGGGGAAAGGCTGTTAGTTTTCTTGCTTTTGGGTATGTTGCTTCTGGTTTTCATCTTTGCTGATCAAAGAAAAGTGAATTTATTGTCCACAGAGAGATTATAATCATCAATAAAAAACAACTCTAAGATAGACTTACGTCTTAACTTACTTCTACTCTGTTAAGGTAAACAATAATTATTCTCAACTGTTCTAAAGAAATAGTGATATCAATATATTTTTCTTCCAGCATCCCCAACAAGCAAGTGAGACTCATAAAAAACAAGAATGTGAGCTGATACATTTTTATACTAATTTATAAGATTTATTAAAAGCCAGGGCACTGATGTTATTAAGGGAAATAAAAAGTGCTGAAATGCAACCCTTTTGCTAAAGGAAAGAAAAGAAATAGCTCTTCAAAGTACAATTTAGAATCCTTATTTATTAAATCTATAAAACAAATGGAAATAAGCAGTGGCATATATTCATTAATTCTACCGAACAAACTACACATTGAGGTTTACATTAAAATCTAATTTAAAAATAAAACATTTTATTCTTGCCATCAACATGAAAAGCTTATATTAATTTATAAGTTACTCTTTCATAATATTTGATATTTTTAGTTAGGGTTTTGATACGTTTTTAAATTCTAAATTAAAAAAAATCAATCATTAAAAACTGACACAAAACTCCATAATTAGATAGTACATTGCACCATGTATGATAAATATTAGCCTTTTTCATTAATTGGTTTAGACATATAGGAATACATACCTTCCTCATAGGTATGGAATTCCCTATTGTCTTCCATGCAGTCTTGTTTTGGGATGGCATATCAAATGGTCTATTGTTGACAGGGCTTGAAATCTTCACTCTTTTGTACATAAACCACTATGTGTTCCAGGACAACATTAAAGTCTCATCAATCTGTAAGATAAATGATCATAACATTTAAAACTTACTCCCAGAATTAGACCTCATTTAATCCAATACTCTCAGTTTATAGAGGAAGAAACTGAGACCCAGGGGAACAAATTATGTTTCCCAAATTATAAATCTAACAAATAGTAGAATCGAAATTAGATGTAAAGTTCTGAGCTTTTTACTCCAAGATGGCTTTTCTGAATTCTTTTTTTTACTTGTTATTTATTTCAGAATATAAAAACCTGACATAGAAGTAAATCATCTAAATAGCATGCTGTACAAACAAGTATGTAATAAATTCAAAACACTTTTTTATGTTTCCATATGTCTCTCACACCTGCTCACTAATTAAATGGCATTTTATGAGGAACAAAGTACCTAATACTCTGGAAAATACAAAAGAAATAGGATTGTTCTTGTTACTGAGTTTACAAATTAAGTAAGATTTGAGAATAATTAACAATGTACCATTAAATGCTAAAATGTGTATACTATGCTTAGATGGTTAATGCTGAGAGCTTTTTGGATATACTACTGATCAGAGTTTGGTTTTTCAGGAAAAGTTTCCTCAAATACTAAGCTTCTCCAAGTGTAGTCCCTGGACCAATCACATGAGTATCTCCTGGAACTTGTTAGGACTGCAACTCTCAGGTCCCATCTGAGATTCACTGACTCAGAAACTGGGGGGGTGGAGCCCAGCATGCTTGACTTTGAACTAGCCTCAGGGGATTCAGATGTACACTCAAGTCTGAGAATGACTTGATAATTAGATAAGGTTTGAGTCACACTTTTAAGAAGATCATAGGTTAGGGAGCTTCTGTCAGATACTAAAAGCAGAAAATCATCTTTTAAGAAAATAAGAAGTAAATTTCTTTTATTCATCACTGGGGCAATTAGGACTATTAAATGAAAAACCACAGACCCAAAATAGCATCACTTTTGCTAAAGCCCATAATATTGTAACAGGGTACAGCAAAGGGGGTCCCATAAATGGGGATTTGTAATGGGGTCCAGAACTCAGGGTGTACAGGAAATATTAGAAAAATACATATATAGGATGTCCTCACCCCCATAAGTCTCAGCTGGGCGATGGGACACATGGAGCAGGGACATTGAGAGCTGTTTTGCATAGCAACAGTTTTGCAGATAACCTCTAGAATGGTCACTTAACATATCTATAACCTTTAACTGGTTTCATAGATATGTTAAATAGCTGTGATTGTGCTTTGAGCCAGGGGGATGGGAGTGGCCTCAACCCATGATGTAACTGGGAGGAAACTCCCTCTGGTTAGGGCGCCTGCAGGAGAGCTTGGAGATGATTGGCTCCATACCATGGGGCCACACCTGCCCAGATTTATGATGGCAGCCCAGTAAAGCTGGAAGAATACAGGAATGCTGGCACATGTAACTGATTGTGGGAGGAGTTGGAAATGGTGCTGCAGAGGAAGATTGGTGATGGGATTTAAACCCAGGAGAGGCAGCCATTGGGGGCTTTTTGGGACCACTCGGCTTTGGCAAAAGTTGGGATCGTGTAGCTTTAGGGTGCTCCCTTTTTGCCATGTGGCTTAGAAAGCAGAAAAAACTTTGCTTAGAAGAGAAGGAGCGAAAAGATTCTTGCTGGTGGACCATGAGAAGGTGCCACATGGTTTTGTATTAACTGGAGAACATAGTGGTGACATGGCTGATGGTGCCGGAACTGAGGGGCTGCCCAAGCCATGGACTTCTTTTCTTGAGATATGGTACCCCAGACTTGGCAAAGGGGAGAAGGAAGGACTGTGCATTTGTGGGTGTTCTAAAGTACTTTAGTATTTTTAGTGAAGACACTAAGTCATTACTCTAAGTCTGTGTAACTTTGTAAATGAATAATCTTTTTCCTTTTCACCAATCTCTGGCATTGAGAGACATCTTTCCCTGGTGGTGGGCAAGGCAAACCTAGTAAGGGAGGGGGGACCTCTGGAGCACAAGGGGAGGTCCATTTGGTAATAGTATATCATTCGACCCCTCTCCAGGTCTGTTCTATAACAATATAAAACCTAAATTTAATACTCAACCTAATTGCTGTTTCAGCCTCTCCCAGAAATGTAATCTTAATCAACCAGCCTGGAGCTGTAAACTCAACACCAATAAGGAAATCTGTCACCTGGATCCTCTCTTAAATTCCCTCTTGGAAAGAAGAGGTAATTTGCATGTTAAAAACCCTGGATGTCCCCTTCTCTCCAAAAGAAGATGCTCTGGTCTGAAAATAATCCTTTTCTTTTATTAATAGCTCTCTTACTTCACTCTTCTTCCTAAAACAAACAAACAAACAAACAAACAAAACAAACAAACAAAAAACCCTTTTATTTCTACAAACCCTTAGAGCACCCTTTTAATTGCTTGATGGGTTGCTGCTTGATTCATGAATCACTTAATTAAATAAACTGGATCTTCGATTTACTTGGTTGAATTTTGCTATTTAAGAGATTAACATCAGGGACATGTGTTTAGAATTATGAACAATAACACTTCAGTAAATATCAATAGAAAATGAAGTATCTACTTTGAGAAAGAATGAAAATAATTTTCAAAAAAATTAAATGTTTCTGTTTCTGAAAATTCTGCTTTGAAGTAATTTATAATTTAAAATATTTTGTGTTAAATAGAGATTATATAGGAGTATGTGCAACCATACAGAAACTCCATTTCTTTAACATGACCCTTTCTCCTTTCTTTCTGTCCTCTCCTTTCCTTAATCATTAAGCTCTTAGAACATCAGATCCTGGTCAGTATCAAACTGTTTTAAAAACAACATTTCTGCTGACCACAAAAGTGGAGTTTCGGGTCAAGCTAAAGATAACACCTTGGCTTCAGCTGTGATTCAGCCCCAGGCACATGAAATCAGAGGACCCTATGAATCACACCCTCAAGAAATCAGATAGGACAATGCTATCCATGGCTGACATAAGAATCTGATACATGATCAACTACTCCTAGCCACAATCGATGAGTAGAGTCCACGACCCCAACTCCTTTAGTGGCCAGGATTAATTTTTCCTCCATAAAACCCATCCCCTGGAAGCCATCAGTCAGCCAGGTCTTTGAGCATAACTCACTTGTGACTCTGAGCTTGGCACCTTTGCCTCAAACTCTTTCTTGACTGCAAAATCCTGTTTGCATTTGACTGAGCATTGATGCATACAGATGAATGGACAACTTTAGTCTAGTAACAGGTGGATCTCATTAAAAACACAGCTATCCTCTCTTATACTCTAAGATATACATAAGAGAAAGAGGTAGTTAAAAAGAATTTTCAAAACTATACAACATAATACACTTATAGAGATGCCCAGTAGATTGTAGAATTTCATTATACTTTTTGCACATTTTACATCAACCTTTATAGAATTAAACTGTAACTACATTTTTAACCACTGATATTTCTGAAACATTAAAAGAAACCTACTTATCTTTGGCATATATTATATATGTTACAGTATTTTTATTAAGAAAAAATAAAGACTAATCTACATTAGAAAGATTAAAAATATTTTTAATTAACCAGAAAACTGAATATACTGAAACATTATGAAAGGGAAGAGTTCTTATGTAAAATATAGTATGTATGATGAATTTCAATGCTTTTGAATACTTTTAAAATTTATATTCACATGAGTGGCCATGCCATAGCACTTTTAACAGTTGGAGAGTACAAAAGGCAATTAGCTTTTATCAGAATGAGATGAACCATATGTGTGAGTTAATTAGTTATCTTTGTTCCTGAAATGTTTTTCTTAACTCCTCTGTCATAATTTTATCCCACTCCACACCTTCTCCCACTCCTTCATAGCCCTTCACACAGCTGAAGAAACATTTTTAATGAAATCCAGCCTAAATGCCACATTTAATATGTTTCCTCGGAAAAAATAAACTATTTACAAAATTATTATCATGTAGTTTTTGATTAATTGTAAACATTCAAGAATATTAACATTATTACAATTTTATTGGGCAATAGAAAATTTTCCAAATTATATGTTTGCACATATATAAGTTAAAGTTTTAAAAGTTAAATATGGAAATGCATTAAACCAAACCATATTCTTTCCTCTAAACAACCTTAAGTGGTAATCTAACTATGATATTTTAATTAAGTCCACTGCATATTTTTAAATCATGGAAACAAACTCACCAATGAATCTAGGTTAGAAGAGTCTTCTGTGAAGAAATATTTGTAGAGGCCCAGATGTCCAGATCATTTATTTACTCTGCTTCCTGGCTTTAAAATTTGGGGGGAGTTAATATCTAAACTGCAATTTCTTTATCTGTAAAGTGAGAGAATGATAGTAACCCCTCTTTGTATGGCTATGGTGAATGAGACTATGCCTTTAATACATGTAATAGGTTGCCTGGTACAACATGTTCTTTTAAATTTCAGCTACTGCTTTAATAACCTAATTAATAAAAGTTAATTTGTCATAATTTTAAAAAAGGATTCTAATGATCAGGGAGCATCTGATTGTCACAACTGGGTGAGGATGATGCTAAGCTTCCCACAATGTACAAAAAGGCCCACAGTAAAGAATGATTTGGCTTCAAATGTCATTCCGGCTGAAATTGAATAACATAACTTGATACTGAGCTCTATGCTGTTTTTTTGAAAGCTCTTCCCGAGTTAAGTAGTATATGGTTCAAATATTATAGTTATTGGAATTGCAATAACTATAATTCTGTTGAAAAGCTTACTGTATAATATGTCTTTTTTGGTTCTTTCTCTAAGTAAGTTGCTAACTAAAAATCAGTCTACCTAATTAATGCCTCAGCAGTGGTTTGATTATTATCCCTTAAAATTTAAATTTTATTCTACCGTTAGTGACAGATTTGAGTTCTAAACTGTGTATCGCTATAAACAAATCTTCTGATTTTCCTCTGCTAGACAGTAAGAATTTCACAGGCAAGATATGTCCATTAAAGAAATAATTCTACTGAATATGTACATTTTTCTAATGCTAAATTAATAAAATAATGGAGGGGAAAGGTCACTAAAAGAATCCTCAACAACTCCTCACTTCCTCTCATAGATCACAATCTGTCAGTAATTTTCATAGATTCTACCTCCAGAATCTGGCCACTTCTTACAACTCCATCATTACCTCCTTGGTCCAAGCCACCATCATTTCTCACCACCAGCCTCTACCCTTCCTTCCTGTACAATCTCCTAAAGGGAGATTTATTTAATTTTCTTTTTCTTTTTAAATTACAGTGTAAGGAAAGTAAGTTCCTCCTCTGTTAAAACACTTGAATGGTATCTTTTTCTCACCTATAGCAGAGCAGAGAAGTGGCAAGTGCCATTATGAATTTCTTCTCCAGTCTTCCTGGCTGTTATTTGAATATTCCACCAAAGTGAGGACATCTAGGAACTAACTTGATCTTTCCTCTTTGCCCATCATGTTACTGAACTAAAGTGGGGTTTAGCTGCTTGTTGTCACCAATAGACAAATTATGGAGGCGAAGGTTGGTGAGAAAGGAAAGAGGTCTTTATTAAAATATTGCACATTTTGGGAGTACAGGAGACTCCTAATCTCCAGGCTCATCTCTTCTGCAAAACATAAATAAAATCCAGCTGTTCCCCCAACATACCAAAACCCAAACAGTGCCCAGAATCCCTCATTTGACCTTTGGAGTGGCTAAGTGGGGGCGGGGGAGCTCTCTGGCTTCAGGCTCCCTCCTAGAGTCTGAGTGTGTGTGGTAGGAACTGCCATTTGCTATGTGGCCTCCAGGGCTAGCCAATCCTGTAGATACTTCAGCCAGCACTTCCATAAGGCAAATCCAAGAGAGTGTCTCTCCTTTCTCTCAGTTTATTTGAGCTAGACATGTGGGCCCAGGCTAGGTGATCAAACTTCTGGGCTTTCTGCAAGGGTCCAGCACACCAACCAATCCTTTTTTTTCCTAGAACAGACTGACAGGTCTTCTCTAGCACAGGACCTCCCCTTACTGCCATGTTGACCTCTAAACTTGCATGTGGCTGTGTCCTCTGGTCCCACCCTCATCCAGAGACAGGAAAGGAGTATAAGGGCTTTTTCTGTAGCCAATAACCCTTGCTAGTCTTGTGTATACTCAGTGCAAGGCCTCTCTCCCACCCCACCCCACTGCATCTTGCACAGGGATGGCAGAATCTGTCATCATGTTCTTCCCTAGCTTTGTTACCCAAGCAATGTGGCTTTGCCCACTTGCCTCATGCATCTGCCTTCTGTGGCCTCTCCCTTGGCCCACTGGCACTCATGGCACTGGCCAGATTGCACCAGTATCAATCATATTCTTTCCCCTGTCATTTTCATGATTCCTTCCCTCCCTCCCTCTTTTGCTTATGTGTTACCTCCTCAGTGAAGACCTCCAAACCATCTATGAAAATTGCAGGTCCAAATGCATGATATATCCTGCTTTTCCCCACCAGAGAGACCTCATTCCTGATTCACTTTATTTTTTCCATAGCTATTATCATCTGATGTATTATATATTTCACTTAATTATTTATGTTAGTAAGTGAAATATATAAAATGTATGTAGCCCTGGCTGGTGTAGCTCAGTGGATTGAGCGCGGGCCTGCGAATCAAAGGATCGCGGTTCGATTCCCAGTCAGGGCACATGCCTGGGTTGCAGGCCAGTTCCCAGCATGGGACACACAAAAGGCAACCATACAGTGATATTTCTCTCCCTCTCTCCTACCATTCCCCTCTAAAGATAAATAAATAAAAATCTTAAAAAACAAACAAACAAACAAAATGTATGTAGAATATATAACTTATATTAGGAGGCCAGCTGCTTTAGGATAAGTTTTTTAATGGTTTTTATTTTTAAAAAAATTTTATTCTGTCTTGCTCGTTGCTTTTTCTCTAGTGCCTGGAACAATGCTTGGCACATAGATGGAGCAAATCAGTGAATGAAAATAATCATTATAGAGGAATTTAAAGAATGATGTCTATAATGTAGTAACCTTACTGTAAAAAGAACTGCATGAGGTTGCTAGATACACTTCGCCTCCTTGTACAACCAAAAGAAGGACAACAAATTTAAAAATAAAAAATAATCAGAACTCCCAGAAAATTGAACTGTATAGAAGGCAGACAACCAAGGAGTCAAAGAAGAAACATTCATCCAGACCAGTAGGAGGGGTGAAGATGGGCAGCCAGGGTGGAGAGGACTCATGGCAACGAGCTGGCTGGACGACCAGGGTGGGTGGTCCCACATTTGCATGTGGACAAACTGGGAGGAACAACTGGGGAGCAAGACAACACGACCCAGGGTTCCAGCATGAGGAAATAAAGCCTCAAAACCTCTGACTGTAACAACCTTTGGGGGTTGAGGTGGCAGGAGAAACTCACAGCCTCACAGGAGAGTTCCTTGGAGAGACCCACAGGGTCCTAGAATGTATATCAGCCAGGAATCAGCATCAGAAGGGCCTAATTTGCTTGCGGGTAGCAGAGGAAGTAACTAAAAGCTGGTCGAGAGCCTACCAAGTGGCATTGTTTCCTCTTGGACCCCTCCCCCACATACAGTGCCACAATTTAGCAATGTGGATCGCCCTGCTCTGGCAAATACCTAAGGCTTAACCCCTTATTATGTAACAGGTGCTCCAAGACAAAAAATGTGTCCCAGATGAAAGAACAGATCAAAGCTCTGGAAAAAAATACAACTAAGCAATGAAGAGACAGCCAACCAATTAGATACACAGTTGAAAAAACTGGTAATCAGGATGCTCACAGACATGGTTGAGTGTGGTCACAAAATAGAGAAGAAAGTGAAAGCTATGGAAAGAAAAATAAAGGAAAATACACAGGGAACCAACAGTGAAGGGAAGGAAACCAAGGCTCAAATCAACAGTTTGGAGCAGAAGGAAGAAACAAACATTCAACCAGAACAGAATGAAGAAACAAGAATTCAAAAAAATGAGGAGAGGCTTAGGAACCTCCAGGACAACTTTAAATGTTCCAACATCCGAATCATAGGGGTCCCAGAAGGAGAAGAGGAAAAGCAATAAATGGAATACTTATTTGCAGACATAATGAAGGAAAACTTTCCCAATCTGGCAAAGGAAATAGACTTCCATGGACATGAACTAAGGTGGGGAAATGATGGTGGGAGCAGGGGTTCAAAGGTGGAGGGGAATAAAAGGGAGAAAAAATGGGACAACTGTAATAGCATAAACAATAAAATATATTTTTAAAAAAGAACTACATTATTGAACCTTATTCTCTCAAGAGCAGCACTGTCAATAGAAATTCAATGAGTCACATGTTTTTTTTATATTTTTGTAGCATTAAAAAAGTAAAAAGAAAAAAGGTGATATTATAATATATAATTATATATGTTGTTTAATACAATGTGTGAGCAATATTGTCTTCTGTGTCTTTACACCTACAAACATTTCACTTTAGACTGGCTGCATTTCTAGTGTCTAATAGACACAGGAGGCTAGTGACATCACATTGACTCCAGAACAAGAGATAAACATTATTCAGTGGGCCTAAGCTTATGTCCACAAGTAGAGAAAATAATACCGTTACCTTCTGATGAACTGCATTTTGTGTTTGGATTACTATTGTAAATTAATAAAACTGATATAGTAGTATAATTTTTATTAGTTTAAAAAATACATATATCAGGATTTATATATTTTAACAATTTGGAATTGAAGAGTCAGAAATTACTTTAAAATTATTTACTCTAGCCCTACATCTGAAGAATAGATCCTTTTATTATATTTATAATAATATCATTGACTATCTGGTTTTGAAAAACCTGGTAACTGACTGACATAAAACCGTATTTCCATGCCATTGGTGGACAGTGCCATAGGCAAGCAAATTCTTCCATGTATGAGGCTAAAATCTAATCAATATATCTTTATCAAATGGGTCCCAGTTGTTTCCTCTAAAGCCAAAGAGGAAAGTTTGAATATTTTTCCATGTGAAAGCTGTCAGTGTATTTTAGTATTTCTTCTCTCCTGCTTAAACAGACCTAGTCTTTTGAATAATTCCTTCTATGTTATATTGTACCCAGACTTTTTCTCATCTCTGTCCTCTAAACATGCTTGAGTTTGTTGATGCTCCTTTTAAAATTGTAGGAATAGAGTAAGGTATATACTTCAATATCTCATTCCAGTATATTAGTAATTTCTGGTTTCACCATCAAATTTAGTCTAGACTATATGCATTACTTCAGCAGTTCTCTAGCCTGCACCATCAGTACTCTTGTCCCTTTGTTTTTTTTCACTCTAACCCGTGAAACACACCTCTCTACTTCTAATTAGGTCATCTAACTCTTGATTTACTTTCTATAGTCATGCTGCCAAATACTACTAGTTATAAGAGGACATCTCTCCATGAGGCAGATGGTGAGTACAATACCAAAATCCCATCTGAGTGTTCAGTGGTGCCCTATCATCCTCCAGTTCTCCAGTAACCATTCTTTCCACTTCCCTTAATTCTCTACTGCAATCTGCAAAAATATTTTAAGGCACATAGCCAAACCCAAAACACTCCACTACCTGATTATATCAGATCCTAGTTATGAAATAATAGAAAGGCAACTATGCACATACTTTTTCATTCCTTTATGGTACAGCTTTTGCCCAGTGAATATTGTATAGATAAAAAAAAAATTAATCATTAGCATTTCTGAAAGCCACATTCCATTGCTGACATGAAGAACTTAATTCTGGTTTTCTATATGTGTAATTATTAATTAGTACATGAATTTATGTTTCAAAACTCTAATTATCTGTAGGAAAATGTACCGTATTTAACCTATTAATTACATCTGTGGGGCATTTTTAAATTTAAATATTTTATTGTTGTTCCTGTTACAGTTGTCCCAATTTCCTCCCCTTTCTTCTCCTCCATCCAGCCCACCCTCCACTCCCAGAGTCAATCCCCACCCCGTTGTCCATGTCCATGGGTCATTCATACATGTTCCTTGACTAGTTCCTCTTCCCCTTCTTTCTACCCTTATCCCCCTCCTGCCTCCCCTCTGGAGGGTATTTTTGTATTCTAACTTACAATTCAATGTTGTTAACCTTTTTTCAGTCTGGAAATGTGATGATCATGCTTGGGATGCCTTTCTGAAACTATGAACAATGTTGGGTAAAGGAGATAGTGCTATTAAATGTCATTAGAGTTGTTTTTGGGATCAACAAAGAAGCAGCTTGGTGGAATGAAATGAGTAGATTTTTGGGAGTCCCATGAACTAGGAAGATCACCTCTCTGTCACTAGCCAGAGGGCTCTGTAACCTAGCTCAGCATCAGCTGCCATATTCTTCATCTTTTCCTAAGTCCCCTCATCCCTGAGAGCAGGCTCTGATAAGAACTTCCATAGGCCTGTTCCTCTCAGGTCTAAAATATAATAATATATTTAATATTTTGAATCTCCAATGAATATAAAGCTTTGGGAATGACTACTAACCCAAGTTTTGCATTTTATCCCTGTTTATGACCATTTTAACAATAAATCTAGGCCTTAAAAATACAGTTCTTTCTTAGGATTCTTATGTAAAATATAAATATTTTATAATTTTAGCTTTATTGTGATTATTTCAACACTGGTAATTTTTCATTTACTTTAAATAATGGTGGAATGTTGTTCATTACCATGAGATCATTTTGGGCTATAATGATATTTTAAATGAGCATCTTCACAAAGAAGTATCTTACTTGAATTAGACTCATATTGATTGCAAGAGGCAGCCTTTTGTTTATATTAAAGAAATTGGCCCTTTAGGAGTTGATGAAAGTATGATGATTGCACATCACATGGAACTGAAAATTCTCTGGTCAACAGGTTCTCTAATGAGAATAATGTTAAAATTATTTTATAAGAAAGTATAGGAGAGGAAGATGGCAGCACAGTAGGAGGAGGCAGATTCCACTTTCCACTACACACGGGAGAAAAACCTAGCCAATCTATACAGGAACAGAGCAGACAGCCAACAATACCACAGCATACATGAAAATAGGAGATAAAAATCTGTAGTGGACATTGGAAAACCAGAAGTGGCGGCAGAGCAACCGGAGGTAGCTGAGTGCCCGGAGGTGGCCCTGAGAACAGAGGTGACCCTGCGACCGGAGGAGGGGGCTTTGTGGAAGACCCAGAGCTCACACCCATGATCCTAGGGTGAGTGCACACAACTCAGGAAACTCTCAGAGCCCACACCCATAAACTCAGGTAGGCATGTGAACCCTGTAGGAGACCCAGAGCTCACAGCAATAATCACAGGGAGTGCTCAATCCATAGGAGATCCCAGTTCAAACCCATAAACTGTGGAAAGCTCATGCTCTGCAGGTGGCTCAGAAACCATACCCAAGGCCCAGCATGGAGAGTGCACCCATAGCCCAGGGGAGAGTGCATGACTGGCACTGAGGAGAGTAGCCCAAAGCTGACTGAGTGTGGAAAAGGGAGAAAAGCGAAACCAGTCACCCCTCAGCCAATTGCAGCCAGTAAGACCAGAATAACCAGTTTGGCCAGTTTGAAAACAGCAAGAGGTTTTTTTGTTGTTTGTTTGTTTGGTTTGGTTTTTGTTTTTGTGGGTTTTTTTGGTTTGTTTTAATTACGTATTTTTTAATTTTTTTAATCTTTTTTACCCCTCAATTCCTTTTGCTTTTCTTTACTTCTTTCTTGTTTTATTCCTTCTTCCTTTCTTTCCAATTTTATCTCTTCTTCTTTCCTTTTTTTCTTCCTTTTTCATTTTTTTCTTTTCTCTTTTTAAATACCCATGAATGGACAAAAAAACCTGGAACTGTGAAAAAACCAGAGTTGGACCCAAAGAGGGGGCATCCCAACAGCTGAGACAGTGGAAGCTGTGAACACCAGGAAACCCGAAGGAGACTGTACCACTGAGTCTCACAGGTATTCTACCAGAGAAGTTCACACCATAAACCAAGAGAGCCAGAACAGATCAATTTAAGAAGCTGAGGCTAACAAAAAGAGTCTCACAAACAATGAGAAGACAAAGAAACAATCCCTAAATGAAAAGAAAGGAGGAAGCCCCAAAAAGAATGCTAAATGAAACAGAGGCAACTCAACTATCAGATATTGAGTTCAAAGCAATGGTTGTCAGGAAGCTCAAGGGGCTCTCAATGAGCTACCAGAAACTACAGGGAAGCTACAGTAAACTCACTGCAAACTATATCAACATGAAAAAGGAAATAGAAACTATCAACAAGGGCCAAGAGGAAATGAAGAATACAATTTCTGAACTAAAGAACACAGTAGAAGGAATGAAAAGCAGAATCGATGAAGCAGAAGATCGGATCAGCAAGTTGGAAGACAAAGTAGAAAAAACACACCCAGAAAGAGCAAGAAAAGGAAAAGAGGCTCAAAAAGAATGAAGAAGGATTAAGAGAAATGCAAGACAATATGAAACATAATAATATTCATATAATAGGGATACCAGAAGGAGAAGAATAGCAAGGGATAGAAAACCAATTTGAAAAAAGAATGATGAAAAACTTCCCTAATCTGATGACAGAAAAAGTCACACAAATCCAGGAAACACAGGGTCCCAATCAAGAGGAACCCAAAGAGGCCCACTTCAAGACACATCATAATTAAAATGGCAAAATTCCAAGACAAAGAGAGAATCTTAAAGGCAGCAAGGGAGAAAAAGGAAGTACAATACAAGGGAGCCCCGATAAGGTTAGCAGCTGACTTCTTAATGGAAACCCTCCAAGCCAGAAGAGAATGGCAATACATATTCCAAGTAATGAGAATCAAAGGCCTGCAACCATGACTACTTTACCCAGCAAGGCTTTCAATCAAGATAGAAGGCCAAATAAGGAGCTTTCTAGACAAAAGAAGTCTAAAAGAATACACCTCTACCAAACCAGTTCTGCAAGAGATACTAAAGGTACTGCTTTAAGGAAAGGAAGGAAAAGAGAGAGAGAGGAACACAGGTACGAAAATGGCAATGAATCAGTACCTATCAATAATAACCTTAAATGTAAATGGATTAAATGCTCCAATCAAAAGACATAGAATAGCTGAATGGATAAGAAAGCATGACCCACACATATGCTGCCTACAAAAAACTCACCTCAGTACAAAAGACCTACACAGACTCAAAGTGAAGGTCTGGAAACAAATTTTCCAAGCAAATGGACAGGAACAAAAAAGCTGGGTTAGCAATACCTATATCAGACAAAATAGAGTTCAAAAGAAGAGCCATAAAGAGAGACCCAGAAGGTCATTTCATAATACTCAAGGGAAGAATCCACCAAGAAGACATAAACATTGTAAATATATATGCACCCAACATAGGAGCACCTAAATACATCAAGAAAATCTTAGAGGACTTCAAGAAAGATATTGACAGCAACACAATTATAGTAGGGGATTTTAACACCCCACTGTCAAAAGTGGACAGATTGTCCAAACAAAATATCAACAAAGATATTGTGGCATTGAACAATACTCTAGATGAAATGGACTTAACTGATATATATAGAGCCCTTCATCCCAAAGAAGCTAAATATACACTTTTTTTCAAATGCACATGGAACATTTTCAAAGATAGACCACATGATAGGACACAAAGCAAGCCTCAACAAATTCAAAAAATTTGAAATCATACCAAGCATTTTCTTCAACCATGAGGGACTGAAACTAGAAACTGACCCCAAGGGGAAAAACACAAAGCACTGAAAATGATGGAGATTGAATAGCATGCTATTAAACAATGAATGGGTCAAGAAGGAAATTAGGGAGGAAATCAAAAAGTTTCTGGGAACAAATGATAATGAACTCACAATGACCCAAAACTTAAGGGACATACCAGAGGGAAGGCAGTCCTCAGAGGAAAGTTCATAGCGATACAGGCCTACCTAAAAAAGATAGAAACATTTCAAACAAACAGCTTAACTCTACGCCTACAAGAACTTGAGAAACAACAACAAAGGCAGCCCAGAACAAGTAAAAGGAAGGAAATAACCACAATCAGAGCAGAACTGAATGACATAGAGACTAAAAGCACAATTCTAAGGATCAATGAATCCAGAAGCTGGTTTTTTGAAAAGATAAACAAAATTGACAAGCCTTTAAGCAGGCTCATCAAGAAAAAAAGAGAGAGGACTCAAATAAACACAATCAGAAATGAAAGAGGAGAGATTACAAATGACACCTCAGAAATACAAAGGATTGTAAGGAATTACTATGAAGAACTGTATGCCAAGAAATTTGAAAACCTAGGTGAAATGGACAAGTTTCTAGAAAAATATAATCTTTCAAAATTCAATGAAGAAGAAGCAAAAAGCCTGAACAGACCAATAACAGTAGATGAAATTGAAGCAGTAATCAAAAAACTCCCGACACACAAAAGCCCTGGACCAGATGGTTTCACAGGAGAATTCTACAAAGCATTTAAGGAAGAGCTAACCCCTATTCTCCACAGACTATTTGAAAAAATCCAAAGTGATGGAGGACTCCCAAACTCTTTTTATGAAGCTAGTGTCATCATAATCCCAAAACCAGATAAAGACACAACAAAGAAAGAAAACTTCAGAACAATATCGCTGATGAACATGGACACTAAAATCCTCAACAAAATATTGGCAAACCACATCCAACAATACATTCAAAAGATCATACACCATGACCAAGTGGGATTCATCCCAGGGATGCAAGGATGGTTCAACATTCGCAAATCAGTAAATGTAATACATCACATAAACAAAAGCAAAGGCAAAAATCACATAATCATATCAATAGATGCAGAAAAAGCTTTTGATAAGGTAAAACACCCATTTATGATAAAAACACTCAGCAAAGTAGGAATAGAGGGAGCATTCCTCAACATAATAAAGGCCACATATGAGAGACCTACAGACAACATCATACTCAATGGGCAAAAACTAAAATCTTTCCCACTAAGATCAGGAACAAGACAAGGTTGTCCACTTTCACCACTTCTATTCAATATAGTATTGGAAGTCTTAGCCACAGCGATTAGATAAGAAAAGGACATAAAAGGCATCCAAATTGGAAAGGAGGAAACAAAACTATCATTGTTTGCAGATGACATGAGAGTGTATATAAAAAATCCTATAGATTCGGCCAAAAAGCTGCTCGACCTAATAAATGAATTTGGCCAAACAGCCGGATACAAAGTCAATATCCAGAAATCAAAGGCATTTTTGTATACCAACAATGAAACAGCAGAAGCAGAAATCAAGAAAAAAATCACATTCGATATAGCAAAAAGAAAAATAAAATACCTAGGAGTAAACCTAACCAAGGAGGTAAAAGACCTGTATGCAGAAAACTACACAACACTAAAGAAAGAAATCAAGGAATACACAAACAAATAGAAATATATACCGTGTTCATGGATCGGAAGAATTAATATCATCAAAATGCCCATACTACCCAAAGCAATTTACAGATTCAACGCAATACTTATTAAAGTACCAATGGCATATTTCACAGACATAGAACAAACACTTCAAAAATTTATATGGAACCATAACCGACCCTGAATAGCTGCAGCAATTCTGAGAAAGAAGAGCAAAGTAGGAGGGATCACAATACCTGATACCAAACTGTAGTACAAGGCCACTGTAATCAAAACAGCCTGGTATGGCATAAAAACAGGCACATGGACCAGTGGAATAGAACAGAGAGCCCAGAAATAAACCCAAGTCTCTATGGTCAATTAATATTCAACAAAGGGGGCAGCAACATAAAATGGAGTAAAAGTAGCCTCTTCAACAAGTGGTGTTGGGAGAACTAGACAGCTACGTGCAAAAAAATGAAACTTGAACACCAACTTACACCATACACAAAAATAAATTCAAGGTCGATGAAAGATTTAAATATAAGCTGTGACACCATTAAAGTCCTAGAGGAGAACATAGGCAAGAAAATCTCACATATTTCACGCAGCAACATTTTTACTGATATGTCCCCTAGAGCAAGAGACATAAAGGAAAGAGTAAACAAATGGGATCTCATCAAAATAAAAAACTTCTGCACGGCTAAAGAAAACAGTATTAAAATAAAAAAAGAACCAACTGTATGGGAAAACATATTTGCCAATGATACCTCAGACAAGGGTTTAATCTCCAAAATATATAAAGAACTTACATGACTCCACTCTAAGAAGACAAGCAACCGAATTAAAAAATGGGCAAGGGTTTTGGACAGACACTTCTCCAAGGAGGACATACAGAGGATCCAGAGACACAGGAAAAGATGCTCAGTATCGCTAGCTATCAGACAGATGCTAATTAAAACCACAACGAGATACCACTTGACACCAGTCAGAATGGCCATCATAAACAAAGCAACAATCAACAAGTGTTGGAGAGGTTGTAGAGAAAAGGGGACCCTAGTGCACTGTTGGTGGGATTGCAGACTGGTACAGCTACTATGAAAAACAGTATGGAATTTTCTAAGAAAACTAAAAATGGATCTGCCTTTTGACCCAGCAATTCCACTGCTTGGATTATATCCTAAGAACTCTGAAACACCAATCCAAAAGAACCTATGCACCTCAATGTTCATAGCAGCACAATTTACAATAGCCAAGTGTTGGAAGCAACCTAGGTGCCCATCAGTAAATGAATGGATCAAGAAACTATGGTACATTTACACAATGGAATTCTATGCAGCAGAAAGAAAGAAGGAGCTCCTACCCTTTGCAACGGCATGGATGGAGCTGGAGAACATTATGCTAAGTGAAATAAGCCAGACAGTGAAAGACAAATACCATATGATCTCACCTTTAACAGGAACCTAAATAACAAAACAAACAAACAAGCAAAATATAACCAAAGACACTGAAATTGAGAACAGGCTGACAGTCACCAGAGGGGAGAGGGGAGGGAATTTAGGGGGAAAAGGGGAAGGGTTTAGAGGAACAAGTATAAAGGACACATGGACAAAATCTATGGGGGGTTGAAATGGGAGGGAGGAGGGGAGGGCTGGGGCGGTGGACTGGGATGGGAGTCCAAAAGACAAAACTGTACAAGAACAGCAATTAAAATAAAATTTTAAAAAATATGTTTTATTAATCATTTTTATTGTACTAGTAGATACTGTGAGTTATACAATTCTTCATAGGGAAGTAGATGTATAATGGAAAAATAAAATCACGTGAATAAAATCAAATTTTGAAGATTTAGAATTAATTCATTGGTATGTATATGAATAAACACTAACTTTAAAAGAAAATTAAAATCTACATATTTCAAAAATGAAAAAAATCTCACCATTTTATTTGTAATGGGGTAAAGGTTTGGTTTGTTTTAACACCTTCTTCAGATTGATATATAATACCTAGGGTAGCATGCTATTTCAAAGTGAATGTGCTTGAGTAGGTACATGTATTTTAAGCAGTCAAAGACAAAAATGTACAAGGAATTGGCCATGCACCCCTTTGTCTAACCACAGTCATTGAAGTTATTTGCTTCGATGAACAGACATTATTAGAACGATAGACTTTACATAGTTGGATCTACTCCCTTGACAACATTATTGCAACATTCTCCCTGAACAAGTTTTTTCAATCATGGAATTGATTGTAAGTACTTAATCCATTTAAGTACTTACATAAAAATTATACGTGTGGCTGAGTATTGACCAAAAACCAAGTAATTCCACTTTTTTCTCTTATAATAATGTCTATCTTATTCAGTAAGTATATACGTTCTAGGAACAGTGATGGCCTCTTCTGTAATGAAAATATTATTAGTTAAAGACAAATGAATACATTTGTCAAAAGGCACTTATTATTAGAATGATGGAAAATACCAAATCCATAAATCACTAAATGTATTCGTAAATACATACATCACTGTATTTATACACAAATACATAAATCACTGAAATGTGTAATATTTCATGTTTTTATAACCGAAGGCAGTTATAAAAACTTCATTTCATGGTTACACAATACTAGTTTAAATTATTTGTTTCTATACAAATTATACTCCTAGTGAGCCATTATAGATTATCTTCTCTATCAATAAATTCCGAAAATCATCATTTTTATTTCTATTGCAATATTAAGAAAGTGAATATTTGCTTTCAAAATGAGAAAAGAGTGGTATAAGCAAATCTATGGAAAAGTAAATTTAATCAGAACATTTCTATGGCTAAAATATCTAAAACTTTTTGATGTTGGTTCACCTATTTTACTTCAATAAAATACATCAAACAAATGCTGTTGTTTTTTCCTGACATCAAAATTTTGGAGCAAAGCATAGGATGCCTTGACTTAATGTCTATTCCACTTTCAATTAATTACTTTTCATTGTAAAATTTAATTTTTAAAAATTCAAGATGTCAGTTAAAAATAACAGTTGCTGATTGAAATGTTTCCTTAGGCAGACTGTTGAACATGATGATCAATTCAACAGTTTAAAAGAAGTTACAAGCAATAGTGAATAGATTACACTCATTTTTGTCATATATAATGCATGTTATAAACTTTTGTTTTGTATTTGTCTATGTGGATATTTTAGCTCCTGTTCATTCATTCCTCACTCAATGTGTACATTTATGTATCTATCTTTCTGCCATTAATCTATACTCTCATTAAAAAACAAGCTATTTAGTAACTATAATCCAGAAGGCCCTATGCTAGTCTAAGTGTAAATATGAAATGAAACCTAAAAATGTAGATTTTGTCCTCAGAAAGTGCCTTAACTACAGTTGAAAAGATCAATATAAAATAAATAATCAAGAAATAACTATAATTATAAAATGTGACATGTACTAAAAATATAAGTGAGGTATATCTCTTTATAATTTTTTTTTATCAAAGAAGACAACATTTACATACCCAAAGGTTCTGCCCATACAAGAAAAACAAGAAGAATACAACTAGTATTGAAGAGTTGTGTTGGGAACTGCACTGCCTAGTTTTAGGAACTGTAACCCCCCTATGGCTAAGGCTGCGTAAGCGACCTTCAGACCATAAGCAACTAAGGAGACAAGCTTATCTTCCTGGCTGCTTCTGCTCCTTTTACTTCATCCATAACTGGCCTCCAATGCTTGATTGGTTAGCCAATGATGGGTAAGATTCCTCAAGGGGGGAATGACCTAAGCCAGGCACCATCACGTGGAGGCCCCCAAAAAGGACTTGGGGGCTACAGCAAAAAGAGGGTGATGGATCCTCACCCCTCGACTATCCTGACATAGCCTGAGTCCTCATTCTGACTGCAAGAAGGCTCCTAATCTTTTGGTTGCTTTGGTTACCCTACCTGACTTAAGCCTGAGATAATGCCTAAGCCTGAAACAATGCTGGTGGTGGGTGCAGCCCTGTGCTCGAAAGGGCAGATTCCCCGGGTGATCAGGCCTGAGAAAGAATACATAGAATCCTGTGAAACCTGCTTTGCTAAGAATGCTCTCAATTAAATAAGGGTCAGAGCAGGAAATGAGTTCGTTCCCCAAAGTTTTGTAGCTCTTTAGCTAACAGACCCTGACTCATAATAGGCCTTCATAGTTCTTTGTATGCTAGCTATTGTTTGATCCTTACTGCCTGACAATGATTAATGAACTTTACCTGTATTCCTATGCAAATTGAAACCCAATAAAAACCTGTCAAGGCAAGGGTTGGGACTCTCTCCTCTTGAGAGAGTGGCCAGGCTGCTCCCAGGCATTCTCCCCTTGAGAGAGTAGCTGTGCCGTCCCTTTTCCTCCACAGGACTCTGCAGTCTGTGTGAATTTGTCTCCTATCTCATCCATAACGCCTCAGGCACTGCAGACAGTGCTCAGATCAGAGTTGGCTACAGGAAGATGAGGGATCTCTAGTCAGAGGGTCCTATTGTTTTTTCAAAAAAGTACAGAGTAGTATTACTAAATAAAAATTTGTTTTTTATAAAACTCAAGGAGAATCAAAATTCAAGGTATGAAAGGATGCTGCAGATCATGGAAAGTAGGCTTACCAGAGAAATATACTAATGCTACAGTGCAGTACAGAATGCTCATTTGTCACTGGTGATTGTGAACATACAATGATACCACTGTATAATGTTCTTCAGTGTGCTGGACCACAGTATTACAGGAAGCTTAAAGAAAGGTTTCAAGAACTTCTACATAATGCAAAAAAAAAAAGGTGGGGAAGGGGCAGTAGAAAAATGTTAAATAATTGCACAGATTGAATCAGCAAAATGTAAGCTGAAAATCTTTGACAAATATCCAGATTCCCTCAAAAAATAAATCACCAAGAAAATAGAAGAGATGGAGGAGGGGACTGTTATCAAGTAATTGCAATGTGTGGATCTTATTTGGATTCTAATTCAAACAAACTGTAGGAAAATAAAAACTATGAAGCAGTTGCAGTAATGCAAATACTAACTGGTTATTTGATACTAAGTTATCATTGTGCATTACAGTGTGATAATGGCATTGTCTCTGTCCCATTATCCTTACATTTTAGAAATACATATTAAAATATTTTAAAATAAAATGATATAATGTCTTTGATTTCCTTCAAAATAATCCATAATGAGAAAGAAGGTGAAGGAAGTCTCTAAAAATGAAATTAGGTTAGCCATAAATTTATCATTATTGAAGCTGAGTGATGGGAACATAGTATAATTCTTCCCACATACATACATGAAACATTTTTATAACAAGCTGTTTAACAAAAAAGAAGCATGTCCTATAGTAAGATATTACTTAGATCAATCTTTCATTATCTTACTAAATAATATCAGATTTCTGAGCCAAACCTAAAACAACTTATCTGGACAGTATAGCCTTGCTATAACTGTTCACATTTACTCTCTCCAACCTTCTCCAGGCTGGCTGAATAGCTAACATGGCCTTTTGTGTGAGTAACTATTATAATATGTTAAATTTGGCTGGTATTAATGTTATGTGTACTTACATACTATTTTACCTAATAATTGTTAAATTTAGTGGTTAGAAACTCTTTTTCATAATTTTTAATCCATCATCAACAGTGTCTGTAATTGATAGATGCCAGATGAAAGTGAATTACATTTTGAATTGTTAATTTAATATTCCACTCTATTTACTAAAATATAATATGTATAATTTCCAAAATTTTAAATATTTCTAGATAAATGGTGTTCAAGAATTAATTATAACTCTGATTTTTAAAAAATAGTACAAAATTATTTTTTAACTTTCTTAATTTTTTTTTATGTTAGAATATTTGGGGAAATAGAAATGGGGTATATAGAATCAAAAGATAAAATTAACAAAACTACCATAAATCTACCTTCCTTACACAGAAAAATGTGCTTGGAAAATTCTATGCTTTATTTTTTTTTTATTTTTATTTTAATTGCTGTTCTTGTACAGTTTTGTCTTTTACTCCCATCCCAGTCCACCGCCCCAGCCCTCCCCTCCTCCCTCCCATTTCAACCCCCCATAGATTTTGTCCATGTGTCCTTTATACTTGTTCCTCTAAACCCTTCCCCTTTTCCCCCTAAATTCCCTCCCCTCTCCCCTCTGGTGACTGTCAGCCTGTTCTCAATTTCAGTGTCTTTGGTTATATTTTGCTTGTTTGTTTGTTTTGTTATTTAGGTTCCTGTTAAAGGTGAGATCATAAGGTATTTGTCTTTCACTGTCTGGCTTATTTCACTTAGCATAATGTTCTCCAGTTCCATCCATGCCGTTGCAAAGGGTAGGAGCTCCTTCTTTCTTTCTGCTGCATAGAATTCCATTGTGTAAATGTACCATAGTTTCTTGATCCATTCATTTACTGATGGGCACCTAGGTTGCTTCCAACACTTGGCTATTGTAAATTGTGCTGCTATGAACATTGAGGTGCATAGGTTCTTTTGGATTGGTGTTTCAGAGTTCTTAGGATATAATCCAAGCAGTGGAATTGCTGGGTCAAAAGGCAGATCCATTTTTAGTTTTCTTAGAAAATTCCATACTGTTTTTCATAGTAGCTGTACCAGTCTGCAATCCCACCAACAGTGCACTAGGGTCCCCTTTTCTCTACAACCTCTCCAACACTTGTTGATTGTTGCTTTGTTTATGATGGCCATTCTGACTGGTGTCAAGTGGTATCTCGTTGTGGTTTTAATTAGCATCTGTCTGATAGCTAGCGATACTGAGCATCTTTTCCTGTGTCTCTGGATCCTCTGTATGTCCTCCTTGGAGAAGTGTCTGTCCAAAACCCTTGCCCATTTTTTAATTCGGTTGCTTGTCTTCTTAGAGTGGAGTCATGTAAGTTCTTTATATATTTTGGAGATTAAACCCTTGTCTGAGGTATCATTGGCAAATATGTTTTCCCATACAGTTGGTTCTTTTTTTATTTTAATACTGTTTTCTTTAGCCGTGCAGAAGTTTTTTATTTTGATGAGATCCCATTTGTTTACTCTTTCCTTTATGTCTCTTGCTCTAGGGGACATATCAGTAAAAATGTTGCTGCGTGAAATATGTGAGATTTTCTTGCCTATGTTCTCCTCTAGGACTTTAATGGTGTCACAGCTTATATTTAAATCTTTCATCGACCTTGAATTTATTTTTGTGTATGGTGTAAGTTGGTGTTCAAGTTTCATTTTTTTGCACGTAGCTGTCTAGTTCTCCCAACACCACTTGTTGAAGAGGCTACTTTTACTCCATTTTATGTTGCTGCCCCCTTTGTTGAATATTAATTGACCATAGAGACTTGGGTTTATTTCTGGGCTCTCTGTTCTATTCCACTGGTCCATGTGCCTGTTTTTATGCCATACCAGGCTGTTTTGATTACAGTGGCCTTGTACTACAGTTTGGTATCAGGTATTGTGATCCCTCCTACTTTGCTCTTCTTTCTCAGAATTGCTGCAGCTATTCAGGGTCGGTTATGGTTCCATATAAATTTTTGAAGTGTTTGTTCTATGTCTGTGAAATATGCCATTGGTACTTTAATAAGTATTGCGTTGAATCTGTAAATTGCTTTGGGTAGTATGGGCATTTTGATGATATTAATTCTTCCGATCCATGAACATGGTATATATTTCCATTTTTTTTGTATCTTCCTTGATTTCTTTCTTTGGTGTTGAATTTCAAAGAAGAGTAATTAGGTATTATACTTGTCTTTAGATAATTATTTATTTTCAATTCATAAAATAAGAGAGACTTTTTTATATTTTAAAATTTTAGAAAATTAAAAACTAAAACAAATAAACAAAATTCTATTGATCTTTTCCCTATATTGCAATAGGTTTCACATAAAGATTGGGAAGTAGATGTTGTTTAGCAATACTATAAATTAGATCATGCTGCAGATAAAATATGGGGGCTAAAATAACAATTTCCATTCTCTTTTACGTCAGGAAGATTGCACAATTGGTAGAGTATATACCATTTAGATATTATGAATGAAGAGACCTCTTCTGTATCCTGGCTGTATCCAAAGCCAGCTTTGGGACTCTTTTAAAGAAAGGAGATGGGCAGACATATATATCAATGTTTTTAAGTAAAGCATTACACTGAATTATTTATTTTACTTTCTATTTTATCTATAACTATTCTCTAAAACATATTAGCATTTTTTTAACTTGATTTATGAAAAAATGACTAGTGATGCCATTTCCACTTCACACTTACTTCTTTCGCCTTATTTTTAGCAGGGAGCTGGGGAGATGTGAGAAAATGTTATTTCTGCAAGGGTTTCTGGAGTATTCTAATTTATATATTTACTCTTGAACCACTTTGTGGTCATATTTATATTTCTACAACATTTTAACTTTTATCCATCTTAGCTTGTATGTGTATACACAATTTAGTGCTATAAATTAAATTATGGTCATATCTCATGATTTTTTTAGTATGTATTTTATGTGCTCCCATACCTCTCCTTTTCTTTCTGGAGAAAATTTATACAAATTTTCCCTTTCCATCACTATTTTTGCACTTTGGGGCTATTGTTAAGTAAAATAGAGTTACTTGGACACAAGCCCTGAAATATTGACCATTGATCTGGTAAACAAGATAGCTAGTAAGTGTCTAGGGAGGGGAACTTGTACCATGTGGATATGCTGAACGAAGGCCTGATTCACATCCTAGGTGGAATGGAACAAAGCAGCTCGATATTTCATCATGATACTTGGAATTGCATGCAGTTGGAAACTTATGAATGGTTTATATCTGGGATTTTCTATTTAATATTTTCAATCATTGGTGGACCATGGGAAACTGAAAACAGGAAAAGTAAAACTGCAGATAATGGGGGGACTGCTATAGTCTTTTTCTTTGATATCTTTAGAATAATTTTATTATTGCCACTTACTCAATATTTATTTATTACCTATTTATTGTCCATTTCAGTTTCTGTCCTCTTCCCCACTCTACTTTCTTTATTATTTCATTTTTTATTTTTTAGGGACCATAAATTTTCTATTAAAAACAAAAATTTAGGAACTAGTATAATAGGTACTTATTTAATAATGAATCTAATTAAATTGATCTAAATTATTGAAGCATATAGATTCTTTATATTTGAATTATTTATGACATTTACTTATTGAGTAATGTTGCAAAAGAATTTTTATTGTACTTTTCTCTTAGTCATCTTTTCACAATATTTTAATATAAAATGATAAAAAGTAATGCAAATCAGATAATCTTATCCATCCATTAATATTTTAATTATTTTTATTGCATTATTATCATCATAAAATGTACTACACTTCTAAGAAAAAAAGCAAAGCCAGCAAATGGCAAGACGCTAACCTATTTCAAAGTTATTTTGCTCCTAATAATAAGAGATAAGATTTGTGTGCACTCCTGATAATTGTTAAGGTAAAGAAATTTCTCTTAACATTTTATGCAAGAGAGCTATTGAGTTAGTGTGACATGCTTTGTATTTCACAATAATTTATTTTAGCGATGTTGGTATTTATTTGAAGCAGGGGTAAAGGCAAATAACTTTCAATGTTCTGAACTAGCAAACTTTCCATAACAAGTACCACTATACTTTGGGGAAAATGCTGAACATTTATGTTGCAAGAACATGAATTAATAATTTTACATCTTAATTTTTAGGCAAACATCCCTGGCTGGTGTGGTTGAGTGGACTGAGCACCAGCCTGCAAAGCAAAGGGTCACTGGTTTGATTCCCAGTCAGGGCACATGCCTGGGTTGCAGGCCAGGTCCCCAGCTGGGGGTGTACAAGAGGAAATGGATTGATGTTTCTCTCCTGCATCAGTGTTTCCCACCCTCTCATCCTCCCCCTCCCCCTTCTCTAAAAATAAATAAATAAAATCTTTTTAAAAATATTTAGGCAAACATGTTAATTTATCTTTAAAAGTTTGTTAGGTTTATACTTTTAAGGTATTTAGACTATTTACTCACAATAATCATTAAACATACATTATTTGAGTGCTATACTTTCAATACAAAAATAGATTGAAAGAATAGTCAAATTTTAATTTTTTTAAATATATTTTATTGATTATGCTATTACAGTTGTCCCATTTCTCCCCCATCATTCCCCTCCACCCTACCCACCCTCTCCCACCCACATTCCCCCCTTTAGTTCATGTCCATGGGTCATAAGTTTTCTAGCTTCTACATTTCCCATACTATTCTTGCCCTCCCCCTGTCTATTTTTTTCCCATTATCTATGCTACTCATTCTCTGTACCTTTTCCCCCTCTCTCCTCCTCCCACGCCCCTGTTGCTAACCCTCCATCTGATCTCCATTTCTGTGGTTCTGTTCCTGTTCTAGCTGTTTGCTTAGTTTGCTTTTGTTTTAGGTGTGGTTCTTGATAGCTATGAGTTTGTTGTCTTTTCACTGTCATAGTTTTAGCTTCTTTTTCTTAGATAAGTCCCTTTAACATTTCATATAATAAGGGCGTGGTGATGATGAACTCCTTGAACTTGACCTTATCTGAGAAGCACTTTATCTTCCCTTCCATTCTAAATGACAGCTTTGCTGGATAGAGCAATTTTGGATGTAGGTCCCTGCTTTTCAAGATTTCAAATATTTCTTTCCAGCCTCTTCTTGCCTGTAAGGTCTCTTTTGAGAAATCAGCTGACAGTCTGATGGGAACTCCCTTGTAGGTGACTGTCCCCTTATCCCTTGCTGCTTCTAGAATTCTCTGCTTCATTTGAATCTTGGCTAATGTAATTACAATGTGCCTTGGTGTGTTCCTCCTTGGGTCCAACTTCTTTGGGACTCTCTGAGCTTCCTGGACGTCCTGGTAGTCTATTTCCTTTGCCAGATTGGGGAAGTTCTCCTTTATTATTTGTTCAAATAAGTTTTCCACTCGTTGCTGTTCTTCTTCCCCTTCTGGGACCCCTATAATTCGGATGTTGGGGCGTTTAAAGATGTCCCGGAGGTTCCTAAGCCTCTCCTCATTTTTTTGAATTCTTGTTTCTTCCTCGTCTTCTGTTTGGTTGTTAGTTTCTTCCTTCTGGTCCACTCCATTGATTTGAGTCCCAGTTTTCCTTCCATCTCTATCAGTTCCCCATGCATCTTCCTTCATTTCACGGATTGTAGCCTGCATTTTTTCATCTAGTTTGTGAGCAAAATCAACCAATTCTGTGAGCATTTTGATGACTAGTGCTTTGAACTGTGCATCTGACAGGTTGGCTATCTCTTCACTGCTTAGAGGAATTGGCTCTGGGGCTTTTATTTGTTTTCCGGTTTGAGCCATTTTTGGTGTTTTTTTTTTGTTGTTGTTGTTGTTTTGGTTTTAGTCTGGTCGCGGCTATTACGTAGTGAGGGGGTGGAGCCTTAGGTGTTTCTCAGGGTGGGGCAGCCCAGTTGCTGGGTTGTGACACTATAGGTGGGGGTGGGGTCTGAGAAGGAGCAATGGCGCCTGCTCCGCTCTCTCCCGGACTCCGGCCCTTTCCGCTGCTTCCCCTTCACCTGGATTATCTGCGCACGAGCGCGTGCTGTTACGTAGTGAAGAGTGGAGCCTCTGGCGCTCCCCAGTGCGGGGCAGCCCAGTCGCTGGGTTGTGACGCTGTATGTGGGGGTGGGGCCTGAGAGAAAACAATGGCGCCTGCTCCGCTCTCTCCTGGATTCAGTCCCCTCCGCCACTTCCCCTCCGCCTGGACCGTCTGCGTGCACGAATGTGGGACCACCTGGTCAGCCAGCCGCCTTGTGCGGCCTCACTGGGTCTGCACAGTTGCCCCCCTGTGCCCGGGGTCCGCCAGCCGCTGCCTATGGGCCCGGGGACCGCCAGCCGCCGCCTGTGCACCTGGGAACTGCCAGCTGCCGCTGCTTGCGTTCCTGGGTCCTCACCTCCACTCTCTCCTGCCACGACTCTGCCCCTCTTACTGGTCTGGATGAATGGTTGTTGGACTTCCGTACAGTTCAGTTTTCTATAAGTTCTGGTTGTTTTCTTGTTTCTAAATATTTGTTGTCCTTAATTTTGGTTGTGAGAGGAGGCACAGTGTGTCCGCCTACGCCTCCATCTTGGCCGGAAGTCCAAATTTTAATTTTTGATATGATGGAATAGAAAAGAAAATTGGATCTTCAAATTTCAAGTCAAAATTCAAAGTTAAAAGTATATAATTCTGCCCTGGCTGGTGTAGCTCAGTGGATTGAGCGCGGGCCTGCGAACCGAAGGATCGTGGTTCGATTCCCAGTCAGGGCACATGCCTGGGTTGCCAGGCCAGTTCCCGGCAGGGGACATACAAGAGGCAACCGCACATTGATGTTTCTCTCCCTCTCTCCTTCCCTTCCTCTCTAAAGATAAATAAATAAAATCTAAAAGGAAAAAAAAAAAAAGTACTTAAAAAAATCTTTAAAAAAAAAGTATATAATTCTGACTATAATTATAGATATTAATAAAAATAAATTATAGTAGTTAGAGGATACTGTGATTTAACAATTTAATGTTCTTTATTACATGTTTCACACATTAAAATATAGTAAATTATATTAATTTATATATTTCTACACTTTTAAAATAGTATATGGTATATATCATCTATTATATCTATATACGCTATAAATTCAGACTCAAAAATAAAACATTTAAGTACATTTAATTATAAAATATGTTTATTGTTTTTTGCATACATCTTCCTTCACTTTATGCAGTATTTTTGCATGGAACATTTATGGCCACCTATAGGGCATTTTTGAAGTTTAAAAGTAGCAACAGCCACCATAAATATTCATTTTAAATAAAATATACTTACCTTGAATATGTAAACTGTTATTATATTAACTGTCAGATCATTTATTCGAAGCATAGCATTTCAAATCCAAATCTCCATTTAAAAAAATCACTTTTTGTAAAAAAATGATAACATAGTTCCAGTCCAAGGTAGTAAACTTATTAAAAGTCAGCATTTTTTAATACAAACGTGATTTTCCAAGCACCTAAAATAGAACAAACGTTCCCAACTGAGAGTAAGACCAAAGGCAGTAATTTGTTAACTCTGTTGTGTCAATCAAAGACTGGTCATTTTATCTGTGTGAAAATGACTTAAAATATTCCATTTTCATTACTTTTATTACTTTAACATTATCACTACATTTGAATGTGTGCCTATGAAACAGCTGGGCAAATATCTAAAGAAGAAGGCCACTTAGTAAATTTATTAATCTTTAGTATATCACTAAAATAGTCATTATTATTTACTATTTGAACCAAGACACTCATTTTATTTATATTTTTAAGTCATTTTACAGAAGTTTATCTTATTGAGAATGTTTGGACTACAGTTGAAAATACGTCTTTTCCATTTTACATTGTTTAAAAGTTATTTGGCCAATTTTATACTGTAATCCCTAAGAAGGAAGAATTATTGTTTTGTTCATTGATAAATTCCAAATGCCCAGCATAATCTTTGTCACTTAGTAAGCATTTGCTTAATTTCTGTATACGTAATCATATCTTTCAGGTAGATGAATTGTTTAAAGAAGAAAGAAGCATGCAATATACTTTCTCTGAAAGGATTCTGAATTTCTGATTTGCTAGCCTCTATCAGAAATTAGGTATCATTCTTATTTTTTTAACATTTTGGCAAAATTAAATATAAATTGAAACTCTATGTATTTTCAATGTTGTTTAATGTAATCATTGGGTGAGCTTATCCTGGTACATATCGTCTTGACGTTATATGTTATTCTTCAGATACTTAAATGCCCGTGGGGTTTTCATAGGCATTTTTGTCTTGTCATACAGATCATCATAATCAAAAAATTTTAAGGTTTCTGAAAACTTTCACAATAGCTTGTATAGACTGAAGCACAACTTTAGTTTATATGTAAATTTTTAAGACTGTTTTTCCCTTTCATTCTGAAAGCATGGAACATCTTTGTGGAATTTCATTGTGCGGCCAGCAATTACATTATAATTAACTTCTACTTCTCTTTTAAATAAGGTAGAAATCCATGAATGTTAACAGCCAACACATGTGTCTACTGTTTGGCCTTTATAAAATTCATCAGAAGCTCTTATATTTCATGTGTCAATTGGGGAAGTACCACATTAGCCCTGATTTACAAGTATCATTTATCAAAGAACACCTGCTGCAGCAAAAATATCACACAAGGTCACTTTTTTTCTTAATATCTCTGCTGCAAGTTTGTTTTATAAAGTATCTTATTAGTATTTTTATTATTTTTACCATCAATGCTCAATCAGCTGGATATGAGTTCACATCTTCAATATTCTTAAAGGTCCAGAGATACATTTGTTTTAAATTTTTATTTTAATTGTTGATCTTGTACAGTTTTCTGTCTTTTACTCCCACCCCAGCCCACCGCCCCAGCCCTCCCCACCTCCCTCCCATTTCTACCCCCCATAGTTTTTGTCCATGTGTCCTTTACAGATACATTTTTAAGGTTTTTCTAACTTTGGATAGATATAAACTTAGTATGTCTATTCATACATTCTACAAGTTTTATAGCACAACAATTTTGAATGTCAGTGCCGGGAGACTGGTCGACATCAACCACTGAATGCTACTATTATGTGGGTGGGAGTGCTGAGGTTTTTGTTGTTGTTTTTTGTTTTGTTTTCTTTTTGTAGTAGGATTTTGTACTACGTATTAACATTAGATTGTATGCTAAATTTTTACTTTATTGAAATAATACTGTGGTGCTAAAAGTATTCAGGGTAAAAATTTCAAATGACTTAAATAAACTTTCCCTGGCTGCTGAAGAGGAAGAATGTGTCCCCTTGAGAAACAGGGCTATAGTGTAACTCAGAGGCTTAGAATTACCTGAGCTGGAAACCTCATTCTAGAGAAGTCGCTACCCTTATAGCTTCCTACTCTGTAACATTCGCTGTCTCTAAATTGAGTTGTATTCACTGTTAATAACTGGAAAGAATCTAAGATTTTACCATACCTGCAAGCTAAGAAGTTATACTAGTACTTTTTCACAGATGATTGTAAAGACACAAGACTCTGGATGATTAATAAAAGAAATTTATTTTTTCATGGCATACCAAGAAGCAAAGCTTCATTTCATATCAGTTCTCCTTGTCCCAGTTCTCCTTGTCCCTTAAGTTCCAAGGCTGATGTGGAGTGGACTGAATAGATATGGCACATGCAGTAGAAATCCAGGATGTAAAGAAATGAAATCTTTTTTTTTTTTAGATTATTTATTTATTTTTAGAGATAGGGGAAGGGAGAGAGAAAGAGAGGGAGAGAAACATCAATGTGTGGTTGCCTCTCACATGGCCCCTACGGGGGTCCTGGCCCGCAACCCAGGCATGTGCCCTGACTGGGAATCAAACTGACCACCTTTTGGTTCGCAGCCCATGCTCAATCCACTGAGCTACACCAGCCAGGGCAAGAAATGAAATCTTTTAATGGGCAATGATCCTGCCTGAACTCTGTCTCAGAGGGAGAGACTCTGTCTGTCTCCCAAGTCTGTTTGCTATGCAAACAGCTTTGAGAACATAATCTGTGACTCTGCTTGCAAAACTGGCAGGAATGGTAGCAACCATGGAGAATGTCTCTCAACATTGACTCCCTTAAAGATTTTATTTCCCCTCAGGACCCTTGCCCTGTTGGTATGTAACTCTGAGACCATCACCAGGAAAAAAATATATATATATAAAATGTTTTTTCCTATAAAAAGAACGTTGAATCGCAGAGAGATAAACACATGAACCCACTTGTGAGAGTTATCTTTTCAGGTTAATAAAATACCTCTTCATTAAAGAAACAAAAGGTATATTTATTGCATATAAATAATAATTTATTTTCTAATATGAAGAAAAAGAAAGAAGATATTGAAATGATAAAACCTAGACCTCACTTGGGGCCAATTCTCTGATATTTCAGATGTTCTCTGTGCTTGTGATTATCTCTTATTTTGTCCTGCTCTTTGAATCTGAGCCCCAAACTGACTTTGTCACTATGGAGTTCAAAACAAAGTCCAAAACAAAGCCTGGAAATAGCTAAGAAAATTTTAAAAATAACTCTGCAATATGGCAATGATTTAATTAGTGCTTACTATGTCAAGTGACTGTGGGAGTATAAGGAAGGATAAGACATGAATTCTGTTCTTAAAATTTAGTAACATAATTTGGGAGGTAAGATATTTAAATGTGAAAAACTTAATGAAAATATTATATTAAGTACCAGATTGAACAGTAACATTATAAATAATGTGAATAATTGTCAAGGCTTGCATTAGCAAACACCTTTGATGCAAGAACTTCAGGTAGGAGTATAGCGATAAATAAATATGCTGTTACAAATATCTACCATAACTCCTAGTACATCATACCCTAAGTGTAAACTAAGTGGTTAAATGAATAAAAATAAAGAAATAAATTCCATGTATTATCTGAATAAACAATCAACATTGCATCTTTTATCTCAGCTAACTAGGAAGCTTTCTAGCAGAATTTCCTATGGTTTACTGTGTACTTCTTTCACAGCTCTGTAGTGACAGAGTTCATTCTCCATCTATTGTCAAAACCTCTTGCCCATCTTGGACACACATATCCTAGTTGTTATGAAAGATGCATATAGACTTACTTCACAAATAGCAGTAGATTTCTCTCTTCTACCTTCCCCTTTCCCTGAAAAAAATTCCCCAAAACATAATTAAGAAAAATATTTGTTCTAAAAAACAGCCAAACAGCCCTGGAGTCACATTATAATAGCCACCACATTCCACTATTTCTCTTGTTTCTATTCCTACTTCTTTCCTATTAATGAGAAAGAATTTGAAGAGACTGAGAATGAATCAGTGTTTTTTAGCATATGTGTTAAAAAATAAAATTTGTTCCAATGTTTACATTATTCACTTAATATCATATCTTGGAAATAATTCCATTGGTTATTCACTTTAATGTTTATTTAAAAAATTTTTTAAGATTTTTATTTATTTATCTTTAGAGGGGAAGGGTAGGAGAAAGGGAGAGGGAGAGAAATATCAATGTATGGTTGCCTCTCGTGTGTCCCCTGCTGGGAACTGGCCTGCAACCCAGGCATGTGCCCTGACTGGGAATAGAACCATGATCCTTGGGTTTGCAGGCTCGTGCTCAGGGTTATTCACTTTATAACTCACTGTATTTTATAGTAGAATTGTACAAGACATTGTGTAAACTTTAAATTTGTATTCTTTAAAAATTTTAACATTTATAATTTTGAATGCAAAATAAATATCTTGTATTTAAAAAAATTAAAAAGGATAATTACTTTGTGAGAAATAATTCTCTAGTTAGTAGGCTTTTATTAACAACTCTTCTCTATTACATTGTTTTTAATATTTACAGTTTTCTATTTACTAATGAAAATGAGTATTAATCATAAATGTGTACTGCGATGTGTTATTTGTTTTTGGCAAATGATTTGCTTGCATCTTTTTCATAATACATCTTGTAAATATTTTGTCCCAGTGAATAACTTTACTTCTCACTTTTTATAATGTTTTAATAACATTTTAAATAGTTAAATATTTAATGCATTAATCTTTTTATTTATAGATAATATACAGGCTATTAATTTAGCAAAACCTTCCTTTCATTAGACTATAAGAATAATTACTCACATTTTATATTTATGAAACATGTATATAAATGTAAAGGTTATAAATATTAAACAAGTCTTTAAGATTGTTTTAATATTTAAACCTACAGAATATAGATTTTGTGTATGTTTAAGCTTTCATTAATATTTTTCCAAATTGGGAACTATTATCCAAATAATAGATTTAATTTTTCCCATCTATTTGGAAAACACTTTCTGTCCTGAATATTTATGTATGTGTATATTTCCACTGCCTAAATGATTTCTGTCTCTTCTCATAAAATATCACATTGCTCAATTGCATTATTTTGTATTTTGTTATGATGTGAGAGAAATTTTTCTTCATTATTTTCTTTTCCAAAATATCACTGCCCATTTTTATAAATTACTTTTTTAAATTATTTTTTTAAAGATTTTATTTATCTTTAGAGGGGAAGGGAAGGAGAGAGGGAGGGAAATACCAACATATGGTTGCCTCTCATGCATCCCCTGCTGGGAACTGTCCTGCAACCCAGGCATGTGCCCTGATTGGGAATTGAACAGCGATCCTTTGGTTCACAGGCCCATGCTCAATCCAGTGAGCTGCACCAGCCAGGCCTGAGTCTTCCCATTTTAGAATATAATCTTTCTCTTCAGTCATGCCTTTGATTGCCAATAAAATATTTAAAATCTCTTGTTATGACTACTTACAAGAATTTTGTAGTTTCTAATGCTATTTTCATTGAAATTATTTCCAGTGCATTTTCTAGTTGACTGTTGCTGATGTATTTCTAATGGAAAAACATTAATTTTGCACATTATATTTCTATTTTACTAGTTTTCCTATTACAGATTTTGTTAGTTATAACAACACTTCTTTGATTTCTAGAAAGTTTCTAGAAATACCACAATTTCTATTGCAATTTGAGAGTTTTAACCTCTCTTTTCCTTAGTCAATTTTAAAATATAATTTTGTTATTTTTTTTTATTAACTGGGGCTTCCAGAATTAGGCTGGGTATAGAAGAAGAGAGTATACGAAGAAAATGTCAAACTATTTGGACAATCCTGAGGCTTTCAGAAGTAGTAATGGTGAGGCACCTGTTTGTAATTAACTTGTTGAATCAGCTGGACTCAGCAGAGTGATATTCAGAAAGTTCCTAATTTATACTGCCCATTTATTTTACAGAATCAAATTCTTTCAGATCAAAGTTTTATTTCTTTTTCTTTTTAATTCTTATTTTGCTAACTTTTTTTGGAATTAAAAATTAAGCCCTGGCAGGTGTGGCTTAGTGGATTGAGTGCTGGCCTGCAAACCAAAGGGTCGCTGGTTCAATTCCCAGTCAGAGCACATGCCTGGGTTGCAGGCCAGGTCCCCAGTTCGGGGTGCACAAGAGGCAACCACACATTGATGTTTCTCTCTCTCTCTTTCTCCCCCTTCCCTTCTCTCTAAAAATAAATAAATAAAATATTTAAAAAATTAAGCTAATTATTATCAATAGTACATATTTTAATATAAACTCCATATAATGCATATATCCTCAAAACACTGTCATTGCAGAACCATTGTACTTAATAAATTTAGAAAAGTTGATAAAATATGTTCACAACCACAAATAAAATCACTGTTATAGAAAATAACCTTTTATCTCACTGAAGCATGCAAGACCAACACTGGTTTTATTCTAATTTCAGGTATGACTAAAAATCAAATGAAGAAGGGAATCATAAAAAAATCAATGAACGAGGACAGTTGCTTATACATCACATCTTATATTGTTAGCAAGTGATTTTAAAAGTTTTATTGCAGTAGAACCCACATTTGTTCTCTTTATTTTCCAATCCTTATAGAAGGGATCAATAGAGCATGGTGTAATGAATTATATGTTGCTGGAATTATTTTACCATTTAGGTGACTGTATCAGCTATTATTATAATTTTTCTTCTATCTTAATCTGTACTTTAATAATATAAGATGAGCAAAACTCAACCATTCATAAACAATTGATATAAATTTTTATAATTTTATAAAGAATATTGTTAAATACTAAAGTGTTTAAAACAAGCTTTTTAATAAATTTGTTTCACTATTTTTGTTTCATTATTTTGTTTCATTATTTTGTTAAATATGCTGAACATGTATAAAGAGGATAATTGTTTAAAACTGCTTGTCCAATATGACAGACACTATCACCAGGTAGCTACTTAAATTTTAAATTAAATAAAGTTAAATAAAATTTAAACTCAGTTATTTAGTATCACTAACTAAAGTGCTCAAATATTTCTAGTGCCCAGCCACCTGGAATGCCTAGCACCAACCGAGTGGGGCCACACAGATGTGGGACAGCTCCCCAACGGCAGAAAGTTCTGTAGGACACTGCTGGTTCATAGTATGGCAAAATTAGAACATGCTCATTGTTCCTTGTAAAACACTGATGCATTTTTAAAAATGTAGTAGTCCATAATAATTTACAGGAATTAAATTAGTCAGATCACTTGACCTTTTATTAGAAATAATAAGTATTTCTAATTTTAGTCCCTTTAAAAAATAGCACTCTCTGGGTAGAAGTTGGAAAAGAACTACAAAATTAGAAACATATCAGAATCCAGAGGGGGAAATGTCAGAAATATAACAAGAAGAAGCCATTAAAAAAAAATCTCTCACATAATGAGATTGGCTTTTAAACTAGTTGGATTTTCTTATGCTTCCTCACTCCCCTATTCAATACTTCCTTAATTATATAGTGAGCCCGTATAAGTTATCAGTCATTATTCTAGATGTGGAGGATACAGAACACAAACTAAGCAAAAATACTATGAACAGAGTGCCATATGGTAATAAGTGCTAAAACACAAGGAAGTAGGGAAGTGGATGGGTATTTGGGATTGGGAGGAATTCCTATTTTAAACGGAATAATTAGAAAATTCTGGCTCCAGTCAGGTGACATTGAAGAAGGACCTACTGTATTCCTGGCATTGGCTCTTTTTAAAAAAAAAATTTATTTTAATTGTTGTTCTTGTACAGTTTTCTGTCTTTTACTCCCACCCCAGCCCACCACCCCAGCCCTCCCCACCTCCCTCCCATTTCCAGCCCCCATAGCTTTTGTCCATGTGTCCTTTATACTTGTTGCTCTAAACCCTTCCCCTTTTGCCCTGAAATTCCCTGGCATTGGCTCTTAATGTTAAATTCTTAGGCTTAAGAATTTAGTGTTAGACTCAAAAGTTTTTTGTTTTAGAAACAATGCTAGGGTTTGGAGTCACAGAGAAGGGAAGAAGTTTTGTTAGTCTAGGGCAGTTTAAGGAAAAAGAGAAACAAGTCAATAACCTATTACCAGACAATCTGCTAAGAGACATATTAAATGTACACATAGTAATATTTTCTTATCTACTGTGTTATATATTCCCCCAGAACATATTAAGCCTCTTTAATAATGTTAAAAATAATATTTTTTCTTTATTCAAAATTAACTTTTACTAGAACATAACTAATATTAAGTGAAGAATCATAAAAAAAGTTGGTTAAATTTAGTTTCATTCTGACAATGTAAAACCTTTTTACCACTTTTTATTTTTTGCAATTAAACCATCTTCCCTTTCCTGGGATGAGGCAACATTTAATACAGCTAATAAGCATAGAATCTAAAATGTAATAAATGAACAAATACAATTTTTATGTCACCTTTTTTGTTAGGTATATACTAATCAATGTGATAAAAAATGAAAACTTTTTATAGTAAATCCTATATTAATGACAGGATTTATTATTTATTAGAAATATTAAATTGATAATAATCTTCCTATTATTAGTTTATGATTATGTTAAGAACTTCAAAAATAGTGTAGAATATTAATATTCTTATTTGTGAGGTTTTGTTTTTAAACTGAATATTAAAAATCTTTAAACTAAAACAGATACAATTTTTCATGTACATGATAGACAACTTAGAAATATTATATGGAAGAGGACAAACACATCTGTTAGTTATCTCCAATTACCCATAGAACAAATAAAAACAGAGATATGATTGATTACTAAGAAGCTGATTGAAACGGTAATGAGGGAAAGCAGTGCTATGTGTTCATAAAATATAATCTAAGAACATGATTTTTTGGTACAAATTGATTACAAAGCAGTTGAAATTAATATGGCTTCTAGGTAAAGATGTAAGTGTAAGGAATTGAAGATAACCATTTGAAAGTACATCTTTCCTATTATTTTTACAAGACTATAAATGAATGTCTTACTCTACTATATCTAAAGACCATTACTTGTTTAGATGAGACTTTAAACAAAAAATATATTTATTTAAAGCTTTTGTTTTAATTAAGCAAAACTTTCAGTGTACATTAATTCAGCCTAAACTTTAGTCATGTGTAACATTATACAATTTTACTGTTATTCTACAGATCATTAGTTTAGAATTGATTCAATTTATGCTAACAGTTGACTGATTAAATAATTTTGAGGAAATTATAATGATCACTCTGGTTGTTTTCTAGATATAAATAAAAATATATAAAACTTTTTAAAAAGTCAGAAGCTATAGTGAAAACAAAAGATATTTCTGTTCTATTTAACATTTTTATATTTAGTTCTTATTCGTAAATCATATATCAATGTTGGGGAAAGAAAAGGGACTTGAGGTATCATCATTTTATGCTTATCATTTTGAGGACAGCTTTCCACAGGGCTTTTCATATACTGTACACTCAGCCCACAGCACTCTTTCCCTGAATATTAGTGTGTTTTCTTCTTTCACTGTCTTTATATCCCTGCTAAAATGCCACTTCGTAAGAGAGGACTTTCCTGACCACGTCTGGACACTTCCCCTACTTTATTTTCCTTTACAATAATTATTAGCAATGCAAAATATGCTTATTTCTGTAACATTCTAAATCACTTTAACTTTCCCATCATTAGCATGTAATATTCAGGAGAGTAGGGGTCTATTTTGTTTCAAATTCATATCCAGGTTCTAGAAGAGTGTTGGGAACCGCCCTGCCTGGTTTCAGGAGCTGTAACCCGCCCCCCACCCCCATGGCTGAGTGAGCGACCTTCAGAACATAAGCCACTAAGGAGACAAAGCTTATTGCCCTGGCGGGAGTGCCACTTCTGCTCCTTTTACTTCATCCATAACTGGCCCCCAATGCTTGATCGGTTAGCCAATGATGGGTAAGATTCCCCAAGGGGGGAATGACCTAAGCCAGGCATGATCATGTGAAGGCCCCAAGAAAAGACTTGGGGGGCTACAGCAAAAGGGGGTGATGGACCCTTGCCCCTCAGCTATCCTGACATAGCCTGAGTCCTCATTCCATCCGCAAGAAGTCTCCTAATCTCTTGGCAGCCTTCCTTACTCTGCCAGACTTAAGCCTGAAACAATGAGAGAGGGTGGTGCAACTCTGTGCTGGATAGGGCAGGTCCCCCAGGTGATCAGGCCTGAGAAAGAATACATAGAATCCTGTGAAACCTGCTTTGCTAAGGATGCTCTCAATTAAATGATAAGGGTCCAAACAGGAAATGAGTTTGTTTCCTAAAGTTTTGTAGCACTTTAGCTGACAGACCCTGACTCAGAATAAGCCCTCAGAGTTCTTTGTTATGCTATCTATTGTTTGATCCTTACTGCCTGACAATGATTAATGAGCTTTACCTGTATTCCTGTGTAAAATGAATCTAATAAAAGCCATTGAGGAAAAGGCTCTTGGTCCTTTTTTGAGAGATCGGCCACCTTTCCTCCCCAAGCAGATCATGTCTTGGTAGACTTATTCTCATCTGTGGCAGCCGGGGCCGTGGGTGGGGGCCCTGAGGGCAGAGCTCCCCCCCTCCACCAGAAGAGCACTAACATTTTATTTAACCAGCTCATACAATCAGATATTTTTCTATAAGCACAACTGATCTCATTAAAATAAGTTTCAAAACAAAGGAAAATCACAAATCAAAAGCAAATGACTAATAAATCCAACTCCTTCTGTAGTTTCAGAAAATAGAATATTAAATTTAGTTGCATTTTGCTTATGGTAGTGTATTGATTTAGGATTGATCACAAGTCTAGATATACTTCATGATGTCCAGATATCTAGATTATCCGAGTGTCCTTTGGTTTCTCTCCTTTATCCAAGTTTCCATCTTTTTCTGGATCTTTTATAATACACTTCAATATACTGATGGTTTCTAAATTTGGTAATAATTTTAGAATTTTATTTTGCCAATGCAATATTTTTCTCTCACAAATTATAGAGAAATTTTAATGTGCACATGATTTTTTTTAATATTTTATTTATTTATTTTTATTATTTCTTTATCTTTAGAGGGGAAGGGAAGGAGAGAGGGAGAGAAACATCAATGTGCGGTTGCCTCTTGTATGTCCCCTGCCGGGAACTGGCCTGACAACCCAGGCATGTGCCCTGACTGGGAATCGAACCGAGATCCTTTGGTTCGCAGGCCCGCGCTCAATCCACTGAGCTACACCAGCCAGGGCATGATTTTGACTTTAAAGAGCTGCTTTCCATGATGAGCATGTTTTATGCAAGATTTTTCATAATGATGTGCTCAATGCTCATGCATTAAGCACATTAAGACCATTTTAAAGTCTTAATTACTTACTATTCAAAATGTTGGAGGTATGGTAGAGTGAACAAGAAGGTATTATTTATTAAAACAATCTGAGTTAAAATCTCAGTTCTTCCACTTTGCAATTTTGAGACTCAGTGTTTGTATCTATGTGTAGTGGGCAAAGGAATACTGACCATATACTAGGTTGTTACGACACACACACACACACACACACACACACACACACAAAGTCAATATATGAATTTCTCAAAACAGTTCCTTCTACAAAAAGAACACCTGATACATTCAATACCCTTCTTTCTCTTATATCCTTCCATTCTTTGAAAGTATCTCTAAGTACCATTTCCTTGCTTCAGTCTTATAGTTTCTTAATTCAAAATCATTCTGAACTTAAAATTAATTATTGGTAGGTGATAACTTTTAACATCTACTGCCTTTACTTTGCATCTTCATCTTAGAATAAAATTATTAAATTATTTTTTAATAAAATGCACTTGTTTCCTACCATGAAAAAAGATATACTAGAAACTTTGGCTATAAAACTTAGCACAAAGCATATCACTACCCTTTTAGAAATGAACCAAAACCATAGAAAAGGAAAAAGGAGAGGTTGGGGAGAGACAGAAAATTAAATGGAAGGATATTGTAAAATATGATATACCATATACATCTTAAGAATCATGAGAGAAAAATAGGAGAATAAGTACATGGTTAGATAGTTATATTTCTGCTGAATGAACAGAGCAGATGATTAAGTCAATAAAGATTGTTTAGTGTTGCAATGTTTTGCAAAGAAAGTGAAACTGGACTTGCCTAGAAGAAAAGTAAGATTCAAATGAATGAAAGGAGACAGGATGTGATTCCGGAGTAGGAATAAAGTAAGAAGATAAGCATTTCAAAGCTACTTGAACTGGTATTTTTCAATATTCATTTTCAAGAATTTTCTATAATCTGAAGTACATCTCCAAACTAATGTAATATTCCAAGTGAGCTATGTCCTTAATGGACCAACGCCACCAGCACAAAACCCTCTAGATTCATCTCTGTGTTGCAGATGGCAAGATTTCAATCTTTTTTATGGCTAAGTCATATTTCATTGTAAATATTTGTCACTTCTTTATTCATAAGTATTCGTGGACACTTTGATTGTTTCAATATCTTGGCTATTGTAAATAATGCTGAAATAACATATGGATAGATGTTCATGATTTAAATTTTGTTGTTTGGGTTTCTTTGGATAAATACTCAGAAATGGAATTGCTGGGTGCTTCTTTGTCTCTTGTTATTTAGCCTTTGTTTTAAAGTCCATTTTGTCTGGTATAACTATTGCTACTCCAGCTTTTTTTGTTTATTAGTTTCCATTTTCATGAAAAACATTTTTCCATACCTTTATTTTCAGTTTGTATGTGTCTCATTCTTGCAGACAGCAGGACTTGTTTTGTTCAGCCTCCATGTCTTTTGATTGGAGCATGTAATCTATTTGCATTTAATGTAATTGTTGATAAACATGTATTTGCTGCCATTTTATTGTTCATATTTTTATTCTTTTTCTTCTTATTACATAATACCCTTTAACATTTCTTATAATACTAGATTGGTGATGATGAACCCTTTAGCTTTTCCTTGTCTATGAAGCTCTTTATCTCCTCTTCAATTCTAAAGAATAGCTTCACTGGATAGAGTAATCTTGGTTGTAGGTCCTTGATTTTCATCACTTTGAATATTTCTTGCCAATCACTTCTGGACTGCAAAGTTTCTGTTGAAAAGTCAGTTGACAGTCTTACAGAAACTTCCTTGTAAATAACTGTTTTTTTTTTTTGTGGCTGCTTTTAAGATTCTCTCTTTGTCTTCAACCTTTTGCATTATAATTATGATGTATGTGTCTTGATGTTGGCCTCTTTGGGTTCATCTTGTTTGGAACTCTTTGCACTTCCTGGACTTGTATGTTGATTTTATTTACCAGGTTAGGGAAGTTTTGTGTGTTTGTTTTTTTTTTTTTTTGTCATTTTTTCACATAGGTTTTCTTTGTTTTTCCTCACCTGAGGACATGTTTTTCACTGCTTTCAGGAAGAGAGAGAGAGAGAGAGAGAGAGCGCGAGCGCGCAACATCAATGTGAGAGAGAAACATTGGTTGTCTTCTCATATGTACCCTGACCAGGAATGAAACCTGCAACTGAATATGTGCTCTGACCAGAAATTGAACCCGCAACCTTTTGACTTCAGGAACATGCTCCAAACAACTGAGCCACACTGGTCAGGGCTCACATAAATTTTCAATTCCTTGCTCTCCCTCTTTTCCTACTGACATGTGGATGATGCGTATATCCTGGAGGCTCCTTTGACTATCCTCATTGTTTGGACTCTACCGCTATTTTCTTTTTGCTGTTCTAATTCAGTATTTTCTGCTTTTTTATGTCCCAAGTTTCTGATTTCATCCTCTGCTTTATCAACTTCACTATTGATGTTCTGTAATGTATCCTTCATTTCATTTAATATATTCTTCATTTCTGACAGGTTCTTTTTTAATGCATTCTATCTCCATTTTTAGGTTTTCTCTCTTTGAAGATTTAAGTTTATCTGCTCCACCCCTAAAATCACTGAGCATCGTTATAACCAGTGTTTTTGTAGGGTAAGTGGAGGCAGTCTGGCTTCCTTACCCAGGTGTCTTGGTAACTAAGCGGAGCAGTGTTCCCATAGCCTTGAAGCAGCCTGATAACTAGTGTTCTCACAGCCTTGAGACTGGGTCCAACAAACTGTTCCCATATCATGAAGTGGGCTCACATATGCAGAATTGTGCTATGTTATATAATTTTCTGGCTTAAAGCCAGCTTTGTTTGTTCTAGTATTTAAAAGGGGCTAAGGGCTCCCTGCTGGGTGCCATACTGTGGAGCAAGGGCCACAATGTGCCCCACAGAGACATGCAGGGGGACATGCAGCTTGCAGCGTGTGTGGCTCTCCCACCTGTGAATAAAGGCATGTTAGACATTACAACAACTCCGTGAATATTCTGTCTGCCCTGAAACCATGAACCTGTCAGGCCTTGATCAGCTGCTACACAGTTTTGAACTCTGCATCCAGTGGATTGCTTGTCTACATTTTGTTTAGTTGTTTTTTTGGAATTTTGTTTTGTTCTTTCATTTGGGTACATTACTTTGTCTTCTCATTTTTGCAGTCTCCCTGGTTTGTGTCTATGTATTAAGTAGAGCTGTTATGTCTGCCAGGCTTGGTATAGTGGCCTAATGCAGTAGGTGTCCTATAGGGTTCAGCGGCACAGGTTTCCCGATCACCTCAGCTGGGCACTCTAGGTGTGCATCTTCTCCCTGCTCCTGTCTCGTGTGAGGTGTGTACACCCTTCTGTTGCAGTTGAGACTTGACTGCTGTTGGCATGGCACTGTGAGAAATTGATCCTCAAGCTGATTATCTTTGAGGACTGCCTGCAACCACTGTGGAAGATCAGCTGTGCAGGGGCCCACCCCACGGAGCGGTACTTACTTCAGTGGGGTTCTGGTGCTTTCTGAGTCCTCCCCTTAAGTGTGTCCCTTGTGAAAGAAGTTGGGTGGTACTTCAGCTTGGTATGAAGCTATTCACCAGGTGTATTGGCTCTGGGGCTTCCCAGAAGGTGAAGGCCAAGTTCAGCTGCCACCTGTGCCCTGACTGGGGTACCACCAGGCATGACCTAAAAAGTGATCTGCAGGTGGCTGCTACTTGTGTTGTGCTTGAAGGTGCCCAGGAGAGGCCAAGCTGAGAATCAAGGCCAGCTAGTGTTAGTGCTGGGCCTGGAGCCACTTAGAGAGAGGTATGGAACATACTGAGGCCAGATGCTGCTTGTTTGAGACAGTTTTAGGAAAGTCCAAAGCATGAGCCAAGGCAGGCCATGTGTATGAAAAAGCCACTGGAAACAGATTCTGTGGGTCTGGAAGTTGAGTTGAGTGGGGTCTCATGGAATCACCAGGGTGAAGAGAGATAGCCAAATTGATGGAGACTCAGATATGGTGCCCTCCTGCCTGCTGTGGTGGGTGGGCCGAGAAAAGGAAGAGTAGCCTTTGGCAGTACTCCTCTCTGGGAGAAAGATGCTCCTCTGGCTGTGGCCCTGATGTTAGACAATTCAGTTTCTCCCCAGGTGTTTCTAATGCCTTTCAAGCTATTGTCCCAGTGCTGGAGCTCAGAGTGAGTGAGTGTCATTATGTCCATGCACAGGTCCTTCAAGAGGGATGTCTGGGGCTCCAGGTGCCCTCTGTCTCACTCAGCCACAAGCTATTACAGCCAGAAGCTATGGGTCTTCTCTTCCTGGCACTGAAACTGTGGGCTGCAGGAGGGGCAGGGGAGTCTGGTGCGGTATTCATCTCTTAAACATCTTTTGTTTTATAACAATATATCAGCTCTTACACACATGTACAAGTTTTCCTAGTTATTTATTTATTATTTGATTAGGTTAATCATTCTGTAGCATGTTTCACAATTTATTTTGGACTTACTGTTCTGTCTTGACATTGTTTAACACGTTTTTCTTTTCTTTATGTTTCCTGCAATTGAATCTAGAAGTTTGCAGATTGAGGCTCAATTTTGGCAAGAATAATTTGTGAATGGTTGTTAGCTTTTTTTAAAAAAAATTACATCATAGGCACATAGGATCTGGTTTTCTGATCAGTGTTTTCAGTTACTTTTAGCTAGTTCATCCATTATTAAATTAACCAGGAATATTTTATGTGATTTTTACAGCATGTAGTAAGGAATGTTATTTAGATCCATTATTTAATTTGAGCTTATAAAATTATAGTTCTATCATTATTTTTGTATTATTAGTTCGACTTCTATAAAGGAAATTACCCGTATCAAATATCTAGCAATTCTAGAAAGGTATAATTTTTTTACTTTTATTTGCCAATTTGCAAAATAATGAGTTATTACACTGGCACTCTACAAAGATATACATAATTTAACCTTCCTATTGAAACACTTCTGAGTCAAATGGGGTATATTGATAATTACCCTAGGACAATAGTCAGTGTAGATGTTTCAGGAAAACCTACCTAAAGATAATCTATGAGTATTTCACTAAAAACCATGGATTTCTATGTATTTTATGTTTCACTTCATTGTAATCCTTATTTTTTAAAGCCCCAATATTTTATATTTGGCCACAGAAAGCCTCTTCAAGTTGGCTCCTGTGTTATTTTGGGATGATCTCAGTAGTCTTTGGTAGATTCCTTCTAAACAACAAGATACTTCTTACTCATGTCTTTCATTTCCTTTCCCAAAGTTTGGAAATGGTAATTTTCAAAAAAGCCTGTTTTCTTTTAGTGAGCACTGGTATTTATATGCTGAAATATTTGTTTTAGAGCATGATTGATTCTGTGTTGTCATTGCTTTTACACCTTTTCAATAAACTGAAATAGGAAAGATGCATTTAAAAAATGGGAGATTGATAATAAGTATATGCTGATATTTTTAAGTTAAAATAAATATTTGCGGGTGTTAACTTCTTTCCTGTATATTTGCTTTTTCTTTTCTCTTATTTTGAAAATATTGATGTTATCTTTGCTTTGTGTATTATTTGTATTTTCTACTACACAACACAATTTCTTTCGAGAAAATGTGCAGCCACTGCTAATATAATGAGAATGGTTTGTGCAACATTGATGTAACTTGGCAGCTAAGAAGAGTAGACTGAAATGCACGTGTGAACAATGACAACTTCACTGTACTAGTCAGTGGGGATCGTAGGCACCATTGAGTGAGCATGTGTACTGTGTGGCTGTCACATTCAAAATGACTAAGCGAGTAGAGCAACACATCTCCATCAAATTTTGTGTGAAGCTTGAGCATTCCTCCATGGAAACTATTTGCAAGACTCAGAAGGTCCCACCTATAGACAACTGATGACTGGCAGCTTTATCACTACAACATGCCAGCTCATGCATCACGTCTTGTGCAGAGTTTTTGGTGAAACATGAAATCATCTGAAGGGACTGAGGTATCATTATTTTAGGTATAGTGTTTCTTGCATCTTCTTCAATAAATGTCTCTGTTTTTCATATTACATGGCTGGATACCTTCTGGAAAGACCTTGTTTATTCACACAATACCATATTTTAATAACAATGAATATTAAATTCAGTTTAAAAAATTTTGGTACTATTTTTAGTCATTAAAGCATATCCCAGCAACAATGCTACTTAAAATACTATATTTTATTTTTTAATATATTTTATTGATTATGCTATTACAGTTGTCCCATTTCTCCCCCATCATTCCCCTCTACCCTGCACACCCCCTCCCACCCACATTCCCCCCTTTAGTTCATGTTCATGTGTCATAAGTTCTTTAGATTCTACATTTCCCACACTATTGTTGCCCTCCCCCTGTCTATTTGCTACCCACCATCTATGCCTGTTTCTCTGTACCTTTTCCCCCTCTCTCCTCCTCCCACTCTCCTGTTGCTAACCCTCCATATGATCTCCATTTCTGTGGTTCTGTTCCTGTTCTAGCTCTTTGCTTAGTTGGCTTTTGTTTTAGGTGTGGTTGTTAATATCTGTGAGTTTGCTGTCTTTTCACTGTCATATTTTTATCTTCTTTTTCTTAGATAAGTCCCTTTAACATTTCATATAATAAGAGCTTGATGATGATGAACTCTTTGAACGTGACCTTATCTGAGAAGCACTTTATCTGTCCTTCCATTCTAAATGACAGCTTTGCCGGATAGAGCAATTTTGGATGTAGGTCCCTGCCTTTCAAGACTTCAAATATTTCTTTCCAGCCCCTTCTTGCCTGGAAGGTCTCTTTTGAGAAATCAGCTGACAGTCTGATGGGAACTCCTTTGTAGGTGACTGTCCCCTTATCCCTTGCTGCTTCTAGAATTCTCTGCTTCATTTGAATCTTGGCTAATGTAATTATGATGGGCCTTTGTGTGTTCCTCCTTGGGTCCAACTTCTTTGGGACTCTCTGAGCTTCCTGGACGTACTGGTAGTCTATTTCCTTTGCTAGATTGGGGAAGTTCTCCTTTATTATTTGTTCCAATAAGTTTTCCACTTGTTGCTCTTCTTCTTCCCCTTCTGGGACCCCTATAATTCAGATGTTGAGATGTTTAACCATGTCCCGGAGGTTCCTAAGCCTCTCCTCATTTTTTTGAATTCTTGTTTCTTCCTTGTTTTCTGTTTAGTTGTTAGTTTCTTCCTTCTGATCCACTCCATTGATCTGAGTCCCAGTTTTCCTCCCATCTCTAGTGGTTCCCCATGCATCTTCCTTCATTTCACGTATTGTAGCCTGTATTTTTTCATCTAATTTGTGAGCAAAACCAACCAATTCTGTGAGCATCCTGATGACCAGTGGTTTGAACTGTGCATCTGATAGGTTGGCTATCTCTTCACAGCTTAGAGGAATTGGCTCTGGGACTTTCATTTGTTCTCCGGTTTGAGCCATTTTTGGTGTTTCTTTTTTGTTGTTGTTGTTTTGTTTTGGTTTTAGTCTGGTCGAGGCTATTATGTAGTGAGGGGTGGAGCCTTAGGTGTTTCTCAGGGCGGGGCAGCCCAGTTGCTGGGTTGTGACGCTGTATGTGGAGGCAGGGTCTGAGAGGGAACAATGGTGCTTGCTCTGCTCTCCCATGGATTCAGTCCCTTCCGCCACTTCCCCTTTGCCTGGACCATCTGCATGAGAGAATATGGGACCACCTGGTCAGCCAGCTGCCTTGTGTGGCCTCAGTGAGTCTGCATAGTTGCCCTCCTGTGCCCAGGGTCTGCCAGCTGCCGCCTGTGGGCCCGGGGACCACCAGCCGCCACCTGGGAACTGCCAGCCACTGCCACCTGTGTTCCCGGGTCCACACCTCCACTTTTTTCTGCCGCGACTCCGCCCCTCTTACTGGTCTGGATGAATGGTTGTTGGACTTCTGTACAGTTCAATTTTCTATAAGTTCTGGTTGTTTTCTTGTTTCTAAATATTTGTTGTCCTTAATTTTGGTTGTGAGAGGAGGCACAGTGTGTCCGCCTACGCCTCCATCTTGGCTGGAAGACCAAAATACTATATTTTAAAATCATGCTAAATTATACTTGTCTGAGTGGTTATGTCACCAGATTGATGTACAATTTTGGGGTATCTATTTTTTACTTATTTTTATAATTGATGAAAAACATTTATGAACTCAGAACTATAAAAGAAGAAGTTTAAAAGAGTTGCAGCTTCTTCACCACTAATCATGTTCTAATTTATGTTAGCCTCCCAAAGATAACATTAATAAAACCAAATCAATGGCGCCATAGTGAAACCAGCTTGATTGTATTGATTGACATTGACACAAAAAGATACCTCTGTAGTATGCAATGACTATGTCAGTGTCTCTGATCTCACTGTAATCATAAGCAACTAATTTTTCCTGTCTCTGCTACATAGTTGTGTCTGCTATACCGGTTCACACAAACGGGTTGCTTTCAGGTGTTCATTTAGGTATGCTAATTTTAGGAAAGTCTGTATCATTTTTCAGATGACAGCCCTTAAATTTAAATTATTTTATCACAGTTCTTTGTACAATAGCTGAGTTAATCTAACACATTTTTCTTATGTCTTATTTTGACCCTGTCGGTGTTGTGTAGATTTATGGAAAGAAGAGACTACTCAATGCATTACTTTCCCATGAGAGTGGGTAAATGCCAGAGATGGTGGAGATGACATTTTTAGAGTCATTTTATGCGAAGGGTCGGATGTTCTAAAAATAATGTCTCCCAAGAAACCCTCATCCTAAAAGGCTTGCTGCACAATTTAAAGTGGCTACAACTGTGAAGAACTCTTGGAAGTACAGGGACGTATCTGTCCCTTTGACACAGCTTAACTTAGTAGTTGAAACTTCAGTTTGTAATATAATTTTTCTAATTCATTTTAGATGATGGCAGAGAAAACGTCTCTAAAATCGTTAATATACTGTCTGTTCACATACAAATATATAATACCCCATACATATAGTAAATTTCAGTTTAAGAAATGCTGTAGTAAAGAAAACTGTTACATTTTATTTAATCCATAAACACTCAAATTTATTTGACCACAAAATTTTTTTGCTTTCCTACATCACATATTAATATGCAGAAGAATTAGTATTCCATAGAACACATCTACGTTTTGTAAATACTTTCTTAATTAAAACTCAATGGGTACATTTATGGTAAACTTTTTCAGGGCTTTTTATTTGCTACTGTGAATCAGGCATCCTCAAGTTGGAGTACAGGATATGGACCATGTCCCAAGTTTCTTTATGTAAGAACCATTTTTCTACATGGCATTCTATGAAATATTATTTGGAGTTGTAATCCTTTTAATTTTCACAATTGATTTGCCTTTTTTTTTTTACCCAGAGAAGGTCTCACAATTTCTATATCATATAAATGTAAAATATTTTATGATATAGAATAAAATATAAAATATTTTTATGATATAGAAATATGATTTTATTACTCTTCTTCTCACTGTTAACATATTTATCTTTTTAATTGATGTATAATGTGCATACAGTGTTGTGCCTATGTCACACATGTAAAGTTCAATGAGCTTTTAAAAGCTGAGCTTACCTGTGTAACCAGCATCTAGCTCAAGGAATACCTACCTAGTAAAGAAAGGGAACATGCAAATTTCCTCAGACCTTTCAGGACCACATTATTTTCCTTAAAAGAATAGTAAGTCACCAGAGGGGAGAGGGGAGGGTATTTCAGGGGAAAAGGGGAAGGATTTACAGGAACAAGTATAAAGGACACATGGACAAAAACTATGGGGGGGGGGTGGAAATGGGAGGGAGGTGGGGAGGGCTGGGGTGGCGGGTTCCGGTGAGAATAAAAGACAGAAAACTGTACAAGATCAACAATTAAAATAAAAATTAAAAAAAAAAAAAGAATAGTAAGCAGAGGTCAGGAGAAAATTCTATGGAAACACTGCCAGGCTCCACTAAATGAACTCATTCTAGGCAGCAGAAATTGAAGTAGAGGTTTTGTTTATGAACAATAGCCACACCTCAGATGCTGCCCTTTCCCAAAGGTTTACAGCTAAGAAACTGACAAGCAATAATACGGCATGAATACTTTATGTGAAATTCACTCACACTGACTCTCAGCAGATGTTCCATGTGCTAAGGTTATTTCCCTCTGTTCCCTGATCTTTTGTACACCCTGGATGGGGTTGGAGATGTAATGAAAAATACAAATATATTAGTTCATAGAAGTGTTAAGTGATACGGAGAAAGAGGAAGGATGATCAGCAGTTGCAGGCAGTATTCCAGAGCAGTAGTGGAAGAGGCAGACAGGGACAATCCTCTTTTTGCAGCAACATCTGTATAACTTGAAAACACAGTTACCCAGTTTCTTAGGCTATCTGTAATTCTATTTTCTGTCTGTTTGCATGGCCATTTAAAACTGATTTGGGAGAATGCTAATAAGGTACTACCAATTGTCAGTATCTTAACTCACTACTTATAATAGCTATAAAAGATCCATGCTTATTATGTCCCCACCACTATGCTTAAATTTCAAACTACATAATCCCTGAGTCTACCCTCAACACCATGAAGGTGTTAATTTATCATTCCTATTTTATTAATGAGTAAAATCAGTAGAAAGACTAAGTTCCCTGACCTACATTGTACCAATACCAAATTGAAAAAACAAATTTTAACTCTAGGCACATCTGGCTTAAAAATCAAGCTCTGTGCACTTTAATGTGTATCTTATGACTTCTTTAAGTTCTGTATTCCTTCGAGCCACACTTTGAAATAGGAATTGTTTTCATTTCACAGAGGTGCAATCACTGAGACCCGGCCTTTGAACCCAGGTGAGAGGACCATGGACATACTACTCTTTGAACTAACCCAGAAGCATATATATGGATTTTTTCTTTTCCTTTTTATAGCATTTGTAAGCTTTTTATTATAAAAAATTAATACATATACAGTTGTGGTCAGAGCATGGTAATGAACTCATATTACCCACACTCAGTTTTAATAACGATCAATTCAGGGTCAATTTCATCCATAGCAGGATATTTCAACAGCAGCAGTATTGATTTTGGGGCAGATAATACTTTGCTGTGGGGCCTGTCCTGTGCATTGTAGTACATTTCATAGCATCCCTGTCTTCTACTCACTACACACCAGAAGCATCCCTGCTCCACTCAAATCGTGACAATGAAAAATGACTCCAAATATTGCCAAGTATCTACTGGGAGCAAAATTGCTGTCTGTCCAGAAGTACTGATCTATAAACTTATGGACACCTGTGGCCCATATTCCTTGGACCCATCCTTCGAATGGCGTCATTTCATGTAAAGCCCCATGACTGAGTTCACTATAAATAGGAGCTATATCTAATTGACCTCTGAGCAGCATAGAGTTCCATCCAAAATAAGTGTCCCATAAACACTGGGGGGACTCATTTTATTTTATTAATTGATTTTATATTTAGTACAGTCAGCATGCCATAAAAGCATCAAAAAGCCAAAAATGTTACTGATTTTGGACATAACAAAGTAATGCATAGTTGTATATGTACATAATCTGGCACAAATAATGCCCCTTTTCAATTTCAAAATATTTTATTACAAAATCATAAGTATGAAATTCTGTAACATAACAATATCACACTCAAGTACACCTTTTGGCATTTTTGGTGGATGTTCAAATTAAAACTGTAAATTATTACACCCATAATATTACCCTGCCGACCACATTCAGGCAGGCATTACATTTGCCACACACACATATGTACAATAAAAGTGACCTTTCTATAAGATTGTTACCTTTCTGTAAGATTGCATTTATTAGGAGACATTTTATATAAAGGGAAGTTAAAATATAGTGAACATAATCATTCTATTGACAAAATTGCTTTATGTTTTTCTGTGTTGTTAGAAGATTCACGATTTTATTAGCCTTATTAAGATATATTTATATATAAGAAACTGCATCCATCTAACATGTACAATGTAATTAACCTTGATAGATGTATTTAATAAAACACTGCCCAAATCAAGATAAACAACATTCCCTTCACCTCCAAAAGATTCCTTAAGCCTCTTTAGAGCTCTTCTTTCCCTCTGTATGTAACCCCAGGCAATCACAGATACGTATTTAGTTGTCATATATTAGTTTGCATTATACAAGGTCTGTCTAGAAAGTATCCAGCCATGCAGTATGAAAATAAAGACATGTATTGAAGAAGATATAAGAAACATTGTACACAGGACAATGACGCTTCAGCCCCCTTCTCAGTAGACACCTTGGGACCTCCCACAGTTCTCCCAGCGTTTCTTGCATTGTTCAAAACTCTCTGCAAAAGCTTTTATTGGAATCTCCTTGATGGTCTGAAATCTCCTCCTTTTCAAAGTGATTTTAGTTTTGGGAAAAGCCAGAAGTTGCAGGGCACCAAATCTGGGCTGTAGTGAGGCTGAGTCACCTGGGTGATTTGATGTTTCACCAAAAATCTTTGTACAAGATGTGATGCATGAGCATGTGCATTGTCCTGATGAAGCTGACAATCACTATTTGTCCATAGCTGCAGACATTTTTATTGTATTACATCTCTCAACCGACGAAGAACATTGAGGCAGTACTACTCTTTATTAATTGTTTGGCCGGGTGGGGCATACTCGTGATGGACAACACCTTCCCAATCCCCTCCCAAAAAAAAGAATAAAAAAAATTTCTATTAATTGTAAACACCAAAAAAAAAAAAATACGGTTAACATGGTCTTGATCATGCTGCAATTTTGCTGCAACTTCTTCAGATGTGGAGAATCAGGTGACTTCCACTGGGATGACTGGACCTTGTTTTCCAGATCAGAGCTGTAAACCCACCACTCATCTCCAGTTATGATCTTCTTGAGGAAATCTGGTTAACCGGTAGCAGTTTGAATCAAGTCATTAGCAACTGCAGAATGATGTTCCTTCTACTCTGGTAGCAGAAGCCATGGAACAATTTTGCCGCAACACGTTTCATGCCATAATCCTGTGTCAAAATCTCAGACACAGTAGTTTTTGGAATCCCCAGATCAGCTTCTAGTTCTCACACTGTCAGTCACCAGTCTTTATTGATTGCAGCCGTACACGTTCAATATTGTCAGATGTTCTGTTTGTTGCAGGCCTTCCAGAACATGGATGATTTTCAACAGACTCTTGACCACCTTCTTTTTTTTTTGAATTTGTGCCACACTTTTATCTGGGCTGCACTCATTGCATTGTCCCCAAAAGACTTCTGAATAATTCAAATAATTTCCGTGGAGGAATGTTCAAGCTTAAGGCAAAATTTGATGCAGATTTGTTGCTCTACTTGCTCAGTCATTTTCAATGCATAGCCACACAGTACACATGCTCACTCAATGGCATCTACTGCGCCCACTTACTATCACAGTGAAGTTGTCATTGTTCACACATGTGCATTCCAGTCCATTCTCCTTGGTTGCCAGGTTATATCAGTTTCATGCAAACCATTCTCATTATTTTAACAATGGCTAGGCTTTTTCTGTACAGACCTCTCATATAATTGTGTATTTCTTATAGTTTATCTAAAGATGTATTATGTATTCTGAAGTTTACACAGTGTAAACATTCATGTAAAGAATAGAGATCTTGCAATCATCAAGATTAATTTATCTTCTTTGATATCCTTCATGCTATTTTCATTTGTATTTTATCAAAATACATTATAAAACCTGCCAGAAACCATCATAACCTTTGCTTGAAACAGTCATGTATTTTAATGAAATGAAGAAAAAACTAATACATATATATCCATATAGTCGTCATTTATTTTTGGTATGCATTGCTTCCTGACTCAGTTTTGCTCTGCTACCATTGCTGTTCACCCTGAAGAATCTCTTTCAGCATTTCTTTCAGTGCATATCTTCCTGTGACATATTCTCTTAGTTTCCTTTTGTGTGAAAATATCTTTATTTTGCCTTCTTTCTTGAAGGATACTAACACTATACATGGAATTCTGGAATTCTGGGTTGCTAGGTTTTTCTTTTTTCTTTCATTACTTTAATGATGTTACTCCACTGCCTTCTGCCTTCATAGCTTCTGAAGAAAAGATTTCAGTCGTTTGAATAACTGTTACCTGTACACAATGTGCTGTTTTTCTCTGGCTTCTTCAATATTTTTTTCTACCTTTGGGTTTCTGTAGTTGGATATGACATGCCTGAGCAGAGTTGATTCATTGTATTTATTCTGCTTTTATTTGCTGCACATGTTCCATATGTAAGCTAATCTATAATATTTCACCAAATTTGGAAAGTTTGGCCATTGATTTTTCAAATATATTTACCGCCACCTTCTCTCCTTTACACCTGGGACTCCAATTACATGTGTGATTGGAGTCCAATTACATGGTAGATCTTTTGATATTATCTCCTACTCTCTGGGGTTCTGCTTGTTTTTTAATGTTTTTCTCTCTGCTCTGCAGCTTGAATAATTTTTCAGTGAACAATTTTGATGTACATTTGTTCTTTCCTCTATCAGTTCCATTCTAATATGAATCTCATTCTAATTTTTAAAAATTATTTTAAAATTAATTTAATTTTAAATTATTTTCCCCATTGTTCTTTATTTTTATTGTTGACACTATTACAGATGTCGCCATTTTCCCACACTTTGTTCAGTCTGCTCTTCATTTCAAATATTTTGTTTCTAATTCCTATAGTTTCTATTAAGTATTTTTATTGAGCATTTTTTCCTAATTCATGTTTTTTACCTCCATGCTGAGATTGTTTCTATATATTTTTTGTTCCAAGTGTTTGTTAGGTCAGAGTCGCTCAAGAAACCAGACAGATGCAGCTAGCTAAGGAGAGCCAGGTTTATGAGCAGGGGATAAGAGAGAAAGTGGAGCCAGCCGAGGGAGGTTAAGAGGAAAGTGGGGCCAACCAAAGGAGGTTGGGAGTCACTCGGTTGTTTTTAGATCAGGGTTTTTAAACACAAGAACCTGCAGTTGGGGTATTAGAGTCTGATTGGCTAGAGCTGGTTGCTGGGTGAAAGCCGTTATGCAGGATAAGCCAACCCCAGACCCTAATCTTCCTGGGTAGGGTCTGCAGGCAGCTTGCCACGGTGCCATTTTCTTGCCTGGTGATTTTCATTCCTCCTAGGCCTGCTTGGATCTAACAGTGTTATGTTCCTTTGCCTCATCCATCATTATTATAAAAGCTGTTTTAAAGTCCTTGTCTGACAAACTAACATGAGGGTCATTTTGAAACTGAACTCTGTTTATTTTATTGTTCTTTAAAAAGACTGCTCTATCCAGCAAAGCTGTCATTTAGAATGGAAGGGAAGATAAAGTGCTTCTCAGATAAGGTCAAGTTCAAGGAGTTCATCATCACCAAGCCCTTATTATATGAAATGTTAAAGGGACTTATCTAAGAAAAAGAAGATAAAACTATGACAGTGAAAAGACAACAAACTCATAGCTATCAAGAACCACACCTAAAACAAAAGCAAACTAAGCAAACAGCTAGAACAGGAACAGAACCACAGAAATGGAGATCATATGGAGGGTTAGCAACAGGGGCATGGGAGGAGGAGAGAGGGGGAAAAGGTACAGAGAATGAGTAGCATAGATAATGGGAAAAAAATAGTCAGGGGGAGGGCAAGAATAATATGGGAAATGTAGAAGCTAGAAAACTTATGACCCATGGACATGAACTAAAGGGGGGAATGTGGGTGGGAGAGGGTGGGTAGGGTGGAGGGGAATGATGGGGGAGAAATGGGACAACTGTAATAGCATAATCAATAAAATATATTTAAAAAAATAAAAAAAATTAAAATAAAAAGACTGAATCATGTTTTCCTGGATTTTCTTTTGTATTTTTTATTTTAATTAATACTTTTATTGTATTTTTTCCATTACCACTTATCCCCCATATACCTCCCTCCCCACCTCAATCTCCACACTGTTGCCTATGTTTTAGAAATCTTGGATCACATCCTGGGCATTGTTAGAGTTGTATTATTGAGGCTCTCCATTCTATTATATTCCTATAAATGGTGTTTTTTATTTTTAAAGCAAAAAATTTACCTTGCTTATAATCAAATTGCAAACTTTTACTCACCTGCTTGAAGCAGCACCTTAAACTTCAGTTTCCACATTTTATTTTTATCTGACAACTGCTTTAGGTCTTCCCCATGCTTACATAGTTCAGGAGTTAGGAAGGATTTAGACAGAGTTTATATACAGAACTCAGGGATTTCTTCCGTGGCTCTCTCCTTTCCAGAATGCTCTCCTCACTTTCTAGGGGGGTGACTGCCTTGGTTCTTTCCACCTTTTGGTTTTTTTAGGCCAGAAAGAATGAGGGTTTCCACTAGAGTTCTAACTTCCCTGGGCCACACTGGGACTGTGGCTTGCCTTCAAATTAATGTCATAAAAATGATAACTACCCCGTTCTGTAACCATCTTCCATGTTTTATAATCTCTGCAAAAAAAAAAAAAAATACAGCCTTTTCTTACTTGCAGGTTTGTAAAAAAGTTATTCAGATTTTATGGTTGTTATCTTTGAGATGATTTATTTTTTAGAAGATTATGTTGCCATATGCGAAGAGGAACTCCTTACGTAGATCCATTTAATCCCTTTCTCTGAAAGCAGTAACATCTCCCTTGGATAGATTCCAAAACACGTCACTGTGTAAAAAAGATTATCTGAGAGATTAGACAGGATCACAAATGTGATTTCCAAAAAGTAAGCATCTAAATCACAAAGAATTACATCAATGAAACAAAAGAGCAGAAATACGTAAAATCTTAAACATGCCCAAGGCACTGTTTTCCCAAGTGGATATATAACTTGTAGAATTTTGAACTTGATTTTGTTTTGGGTGCTGTCTGTAACCCTTCCAGATGGCACACTCTAAATTGTCTGTTTCTGAGACAGGCAAAGAGAGAGGCAGACTGTGTGAACACATGGCTTTCAAAAACCTGATTTCTCACCACCGTTAACATGTGCAAAAAGAATTTCCTCCTCAAGTAAAGTTGCTGCCTATGAATTCCTTTTAACTGATAATTTATTTGTATCATATTCACATTTAGTCTTAAGAACTAATCAACATGACTCCTTTTATTTACAAATTATTTTCTGTGGCTGTAAATATATTATTTTATTCTTACAAAATCAAAATTCTCATAGGGTATGTGTTCAGAATTTTGACCAGAATACTCAATTAAAATTCCCATTTACTTTGAAAATCAAATATGGATAAATCATAGGACAAATTCCTTACTGCTTTCTGTTGACTTTTTATTCTATCATTTTTAAAAATAAGAGAAATATCTTCATTATGTTTGTATTTTTAACAATGAAGGTCTACTTGTTGGGTGATACAGTTGGGTGTTTTAGGCAACTCATTCTGAATTAGATATGCTCAGAACACCAAAAAGATCTGTTTAATCACACAGAACAGAAGCGGACCAAAAATTGCACAGCTGAGCAGCATCTAATACAATATAATTAGTTCCTATTTGAAATATAACTGTGAAAAGTTACTATGTGGTCCTATTCTTTCATTTCCCTCATTTACTAAAATAGATATAATTACTAATTCATCTAAAGATTATTTTTTTTGAGATTTAGTGCTTGGATAAAATTTTAACTTCAATTATGAGTCATTGAGATAATAAATCCAGATTACTACTCAATCTTTCATTTAATGAGAGAAACCCATTTCGAACACTTATGGTAATAAGATATACTTCAATGACTGTTCTTCACAATTATAGAAGTGATTTATAATATCATATGTAAACTTTGGAAAAGTCAGGTAATATTGATCCTTTAGTTCTTATGTATAGTAATTGCACTAGTTTTACATTTACTGTTTAATCTTTGTTGATGACACATGGCATCATGAGTATGACAATCAAATCATAGAGTTACATTTCCATTTCATATTTACATTGCATGGTAATGAAAGAAATAGTATATTAAACTAACATTTTATTTCTTGTCTAACGGTAGTTTCAAAGGATGTTTTATGAGAGAATGTAATAAAGCCTTTGTTTTGAAATTTTTTGAAGTAAACATTATTTCAGACATTAACAGTTATTATGCTATTTTGTCACTCAGTACTGTGGTTTTATATTTATTTTTAATTCTTTCAAAGAAAACAATTTTTAAAAATTGAAATAATTTTTGTCATATTATACCAATAATAATTAATTTAAAAGTATTCTAATACCTAGAAATGGTTTTTACTTCTACAATATATTTTGATCTTCATGAAAGCACTGATAGCCAGACAAAAAGAAGGGACTTAGATGTTGTTAAATGCAGACTTTTAAAAATTTGTTCAATTAAATAAACAAGAAGTCCGTTAGATTGAAATGGTTCTAATGCCCTGGTAGCCTGTGTAAGCAAACCAAAATCTAACCTGTAAATGCCTCAAAGTTGTGAAACTAGAATGCCATGGAGAACCAATCACAAACAGCTAGCAAGGCTTCCAGCTATAGCCAGTCAATAGTTTCTTACCCTGCTTTCACACTTTCCTTATGTAATTCTTTCCTGGTTTTTCTTGCAGGAGCAAACACTTCTGGATTGGTGCTGCCTAATTGAATAGATATTTGCTCAAGTAAACCCTTTAAAAATTTTAATATGTCTCAGCTTATATTTTTACAAGCTAAATGTCTTACATTTAAAACTTACTAAGTTCATAAATTGGGGGACAATGTTTTCACAGTCACCTACATCTTTACTAATCAAAATTATTTTCTCATAATTCATTTTTATAAATTTTCAGTTGAACTGTTTATATTTTCATTTAATGTAGCATTGCAGCTTAGACTGTGTGTTTTGATGTTCATATACATTCTCCTTCAAACGATGGCTTTGAAAATGAATGTGTATTTCCTTATGCTAGAATACCATTCACCTGAATGATACTTTTGCAATCTAATTTGCTTTTGGGTTCACAGCTCCCACTGCTCACTAGTCTAATGAGAAATGCAGGGACTACACCAGAGAGAAACTCCTGGCTGCAGGCCAGGACACCAGCTTTGCCAGGCAGCTCTGCAGAAGGCCAGGCAAGTTCACTTCTCTGAAATATGGGAATATGTTTGCAAGCTGCCAGAATATTCTGAATGGTAAAATATTTCAAATGTGCTGGATAAACATAAAGCATTAAGATAAATAAGACATCATTAATGGGCTTGGTGGGCATTTCTTAAGGAAGAAGATTTTCAGTTGTGATTACTATGTTTTTATATTTGCCCACAGGATATAAGTGAATTCTGTAATTTGGTAACAAAATAGGAGAGTATTGCTCTACTCACCAGATGGTTTCCTGGAGGAAAATAATATTATTTTAAAGGAGAAATATTTTGTCAATTATATTTTTGCATCAGCAATCTAGCATAGTTTTCAACATTTAAACTCACACATTGTTATTTTATTCTAACATCTTGAGGCTAGTGTTTGGGGAAAGGAGTTAATAAAAACATGCTTTCCCTTACATTCTTCTGAATAATAAACCTTTGGTTAGAAAACACCTTTCCCCATAAGCCTATTATGCTGTAACAAGCAAATGTTTGGAGACCTATTAAAACCAAGCATGCTAAGTAATTTAGTTTCTTTAAAATATATACCATTTTTGATTGTCAGTGAATTAATGATGAACATGGTATATATTAGAAAAAGTAAATAAATATTTTTAAAAATATATTATATATTAGCAAAGAAAAAAGAAACACTGCACAAGTGTGTGTTGTCATGGAATATGTAGAAGCAATATCCCCGAGACAAAAAATAACTACGGGCAGTTATATTGAAAATCTACCTGGGTTGAGGGAGGTTATTGAATCAATTCTTCTTGTTTTGCAACTTTAAAGTTATTTTAAAGTTGCAATAAAATTATTTTAAAGTTGCAAGACAAGAAGAACTGGTTGAATAACCTCCCTCACCAGGTAGATTTTCAATATAACAGCCCAGGAAAAGTGTTGGTGGGGAAATGGAGACAATTGTACTGGAACAACGATAAGGAAAAAAAAGATAGTGTAGGAAATGCCTGAACTATAGACATGAACTAAGTGGGGGGGGGGATTTCTGTAGGGAATGGGGATACAGGGTGGACTGGGGCAAAGGGGTAAAAATTGGGACAACGGTCACAAGGATGAATGGTCCAAACATTCATGGTTTCCACCAGAATTCCAGTCATATTGGCAACCACCTTCCTTAGATGTCTGAGTGAAAGGAAAAAAAAAAAACAGAAAAAAATGGGGACAACTATAATAGCATAATCATTAAAGTATATTTAAAAATAAATAAAATAAAAAATTAAAATATTTTTTAAAAAGGATCAGTCTGAATAGGTAGATTACGATGGTGAAATTGAAGCAGTAATTTAGAAACTCCCAACAAATAAAAGTCCTGGAATAAGGGTTTCACAGGTGAATTTTAACAAACATTTAAAGAACTAACACCTATTTTTCTCAAACTATTCCAAAATATTCAGGAGGAGGGAAGCCTCCAAGACTCATTTTATGAGGCCAGAATTATATTAATTTCAAAACCATATAAAGACACCACAAAGAAAATAATTATAAGGCAATATTCTGAAGAACATAGATGCTAAAATCCCCCCAAAATATTAGCAAACTGGATCCAGCAACACATTAGAAGTCATACACTGTGGTTAAATGAGATTTATTTTGGTGATGCAGGTTTGGTGTAATACCTGCAAATCAATAAATGTAATACACCAAATGAGCATGTCATTAAATGCAGAAAAAGCATTTGATAAAATCTAACACTCATTTATGATAAAAACTTTCCACAAAGTGGGAATAAAGGAAACATACCTCAATGTAATAAAAGTCATATGTGACCAACCCACAGCCAACATCACATGTAATAGGGAAAAATTACAATCATTTCCTTCAGATAAGGAACAAGACAGGAATGTCCACTTTCACCACTTGTATTCAACATACTATTGGAAATCCTAGCCACAGCAATCAGACAAGAAAAAGATAAAAAGTCATTCAAATTGGAAAGGGAGAAGTAAAACTGTCATTACTTGCAGGTGACATAATGCTATATATAAAAAATCCTGAATATTCCACAAAAAACTATAACAATTGATGATGAATTCAGTAAAGTAACAGGATACAAAATATATATCCAGAAATTATTTGCATTTTATACACCAATAAATAAACTATCACAAAAGGAAACTAAGAAGAGAATCCCATTTATAATTGCTTCAAAAAGAATAAAATACCTAGGAATAAATTTAATTCAGGATGTAAAAAGACCTGTAGTTGCAAAATTATGAGACAGGAGAAAGAAATTGAGGAAGATACAAATAAATGGAAGCCTAGGCTGTGTTTATGGCTAGGAAGAATTAACTTCATTAAAAAGTCCATACTACCCAAAGCAATCTATAGGTTCAACACATTTCTTATTATGATATGAGTGTTGTGTTTTACAGAACCAAAACCAATATTCCAAACATTTATATAAAACCATAAAAGACCCTAAATAGCTGCAGCAATATTGAGAGAGAAGAAAGTTGGAGGAATCATGATATTTGATATCAAATTACACTACAAGATCATAGTATTCAAAATGACATGATAGAGGCATAAAAACAGACATATAGATCAATGGAACAGAATAGAGAGCCTGGAAATAAATTTACATCTTTAAGATCAATTTACATCTGACAAAAAAGGCAAAAACATATGATAGGGTAAAGACAGTCTATTCAAAAAATGACATTAGGAATTGAATAGTTAGAGCAGAAAATGAAAATAGACAACCTTCTTGCATCATATATAAGAATAAACTCAAAGTGAATTGATTAAAGATTTAATCTTAGACTCAAAACCACAGAAATCCTAGAAGAAAACATAGGCAGTAAAATCTCAGCTATTTCTCCTAGCAAAGTTTTTTTCTGATATATTGCCTCTGGCAAAGAAAACAAAATAAAAAATAAACAAATGGAGCCACATCAAAGTAAAAAGTTTTTGCACAGCAAAGAAACCATCAACAAAACAGAGACAATTCACTGACTGAGAAAACATATTTGCTGATACATCTGATAAGGGCTAATATCCAAAACTATAACTAAATTATAAAACTCAACAGCAAACAAAACAAACAATACAATTAAGAAATGGGCAAAGGATCTGAAGAGATACTTATTTAAAAAGGACATACAGATGGCCAATAGACATATGAAAAGATGACAATGTCACTAATCATCAGAGAAATGAAAATTAAAACCGCAATGAGATATCACTTCACATCCGTCAGAATGGCTGTCATCATCAAACAAGTGCTGGTGAGGTTGTGGAGAAAAGGGGAACTCTTTTGTCCTGTTGGTAGGAATGCAGATTGGTGCAGCTACTGTGGAAATCAATTCAGAGGTCCCTCTAAAAATTAAAAATCAACCAGTGTTTCTACTTCTGGGAATGTATGCAAAGAAACCTGAAATACTAATTCAAAAAATATGTATGCTTACCCTGTGTTCACTGATACATTATTTACAATAGCCAACATTTGAAAGCAGTTCAGGTGTCCATCAGTAGGTGAGTGGATGAAAAAGCTGTGGTACATTTACACAATGAAATACTACTAAGCCATACTACTATGCTAAAAGAAGGAAATCTAACCTTTTGCAATAGCATGGATGGACCTGTAGAATATTACGCTAAGTGAAATAGGCCAGTCAGAGAAATACAAATACAATATGATTTCACTTAATGTGGAATTTAATGAACAAAATAAACTAACAAAATAGAAACACACTCATAGATGCAGAGAACAGACTGACATCTGTCAGAATGGAAGGGGTTGGGGGCTAGTTAAAAATGATGATGAGATTAAGAAAGGAAGAAAGAAAAGGAAGAAAACCACTCAGACAATAGTATGGTGAGTACAAGAGGGAAAGGTTATGTGGGGAGGTAGAAGAGGATAAAGGTGGGATTAATGGTGATGGAAAGAGAATGGACTTGGGCTGGTGAACAAAAAGTACAAGATACAGATGATGTATCATATTATAGAATTTATCCTGAAACATATAATTTTATTAACCAACATCACCCCAATAAATTCAATAAAATTTTGAAAAATCATTTCAGATAAAAAATTAAAATAAATAAATAAAATTAGCATTTGAAAGTTAGAAAAAAGGCTTTAAAGAAATTCTTTTCAAAATTATGAAATTTTGGAATTTAAAAAATAACTGGATTTTAGAGATTTGTGTGTGTATATACTAACTTTTCATGTTTCCCATTTGTACAGAGATGAAAAAAATATATCAGAAGAGTTAAGAGGTGACGACACAAAAGTATATTTGGCAGAACAATGATCATACACTCAATTTTCTATATACCACAATTTATAATGATGAAAATTTAGATTTTCTTTCCTTCTTCTTTAGACACTAATACATGAAATTTATATGATAATTCCAAATAAATAAGGAAAACAGTTTTTATGAAGAACATTAAAGCCAGCACAACATGTAAAAACTGGACAGAAAATTCTCTCACTCATTCCTTTCTTAAAGGCAAGCATATAAATGAACTTTAAACCAATACACATTAATGTATATCGAGATGCATTTGAAAGGCTTTGAATGTTACGTTTATTATTTACATTGATTGGTTGGCATTTCTTTTGAAGAATAATATAAGCTTATAAAAAAATAAAGCAAATTTCCTACCGTCTTAGCTTTAGGTATCTTTGAATTTTTCAGCATGTCATGAGACAGAGAAATTTATCTTAAAAATAATTTTGCTGGTACAAATTTTCATGTTAATATTAAGTACTTTAATCAAAATAATTTATACACTTATATAGTATAGTAAATAGCATAGAAATAATAATCCTTATATATTTGCCATCACTTCATCCCTATTCCAATGTAATTTGGGATTATCTTTCTACATATTATTCAGTTTCTTGATTTATGGAACGTAAAGTTATTGATTAATTCTTCACTGTGGATGTTGAGGACTTTGAAAATTTGTTATCCTTCATTTCTCATCTTCCTTTTCTCCCAGTTATTGATAATTTGATAATTATACTATTTTATGGCTTATCTGTGTAGTTTATAAAATGTGCGTACATATTTATTTCATATACCATCAATTATCCAAAGTTTCCATCTACATCAGATGAAGACAACTTGTTCCTAATCTTTTTACTTTATCTTTTTCTTACTATATCTCACCTCTGTCCTTAGCACTTTGCTTTGTTATGGTCAATAATAAAAAGTTATATTCCAATTTGTGATTTAAAAGTAGAAAACTAATAAACTTTGTTGTATTTTTAAATGTTTTATTTAAATCTACAATCTGAGTTGTATTTTTAAATGTTTTCTAATGTTTTAATATCATGACCTTGGGATCACTGAAAGTATAATACAAGGAGGCACCCAAAAGACCTGGAATTATCTTTTGATAGGTGGGTCCCTTGTAGTACAGGCTTGTCTGTTACGTAAGTGTTCTAGGAACCGATCTGTATCAGTGTACTACTAGCTGGCATTGTGAGAGGCTGCATTTGGCTTCAGTGATTTTTTTTTGATTCTTTCAACACATTTGCCCATTTCATAATGGGTGATTTACAAGAGTACCTGCCCACACCGCACTGAGTGTTCAGGAGTTTTGTGCCAAAAATGCATGAACCCCATGCCCCACCCTTCCTGTTTATCTGATCTCACCCCAAGTGACTTTTTTTGGGTTCCCCCTGGTGAAAAAGAGACCCCACAGGAAAACATTTTGCCAGTGTCGAAGGGTTGAAACAAAAATTGCCAGAAGCACTAAAAGGCATAAAAATCAAGGAGTTCAAAAAAATTGTTTTCAGCAGTGGAAAAAAATATCTCCATAGGTGTATTTCACCAAATGGAGAGTCTATCAAAGATGACTGAATTTCAGACATGTGGGAATAAATACACAATTTTTTATAAATAAATTCAATTTTTGTGTCCCCACTCATACAGCCAGTGTTAAGACCATCCTGTTAGTTTTTTGTATCAGCCTATCACTTGTTGAAAATTATGTCCATATTTTAGTATGCTTCATATTTGAACCGTGTATACTAAGCTTTTCCTGGGATTTCTCATTTCTGTCCCATCTTTTTTGTTTAGATGATAAGATAATGTGCCTTCAATGCAACCTCAAGTCTACCTTCCAAATATGTTTAAAACTTTTCCAATGTCCCAGGCACAGCATGTGTGACAAATACGTTATAGCTATAGAGATCCCATCATCTCTTTGAGCAGTGTCTCCAGGTTAACTTAGCAGTTTATATAAATGTACATATTTCTTATATGTAACACAACATGAAGAAGTTAAGAAATAGTGACTATAAACTTGTTATTCTCCAGCAATAGCAGCCCTGCAGCCCTTTCTCCCTGTGCTCTAACCTGGGGTAGTACCATTCCAGTCCTACTGCACAGATGCCTTCTTATGACTTCCTGTCTCTGCCCTTCTGGGTCTGTGTTTAATTTCCTGGATTCCACATCTTTCCCCCGCTAATTTTCTCCTTGTTTTATAGGAGCTTACCCTCAAATAAAGTCAAAGAACAATTATGCAATGAGTCAGGTTTCTGAGTCTGCAATTTTTTTTTAAAAGTCCCTATTCTACCTTAACATTTGATTCATCATTTGCCTAGGGACAGCATCCTACATTGCAACTCCTTTTCCTCTAATAACATTGGAACCATTGTTGCATAGTTTTCTGGCATCCAAAACTATTAATATAAAATCTGATTCCAGGGAGATTATAATGCAGTTGTAGTTAGGAGGTTTTGTCTCCAGAAGCTTACATTTATTTTGTGTGTGTCTTGCTCTCTAACTTTATTTATTGCACTTAAATCAACCAGCATTTTTTAACTTCTGTGTAACAGAAATTGTGCTTGTTGATGCAATTAACTACCCAATGTTTTATTCTGATTCTACTTTTAATCTTATAAATTAAGCACTATAATTCTAAGTGTAAATCACTGTTTAGACTTATTTTCTTGTTTAGTATTTTCTTTGATCACCATTCTACTTCCAGCTTCCTTAGAACTATTTCTTTGCTCACACTCTGTCTTAGGTCTGCAATGCCTCTCTGTCCCTCTGTTGAAATTTTACCCAATTTCAAAGCCAAAATTTAGTTATCTTTCCTCTTTGACATTTTTTTCTATTTTCCTCTCTTGGGAGTCCTATCAAAAATTGTGAATAGGTTAGAAGACTATTTATTATTTTCTTCCCAATGCTTCTTATTGCCTCCTTATTTTACTGGACATAATTTAACATAGTTCCTGGTGCTGCATTCTAGTTTATGCCAGCTACTTTATTCTAAGTTTTTTATTTAGCAAGGCTCATTTTAACATTTCAAGATATTTCAAAATGCTTAAAAATATTATTTAATGCACTTGTTGATTGAGTCAATGCATAACTTTTTCCCAATGTAAACTTGAATGTATTTTATGTCTCTCATTAAAATTCATTATTCATCTGATTTATATTTAAAATTTACAAGGTTATTCAACTTACTTACGAAAAACATATTGTCAAAGAAAATTATTCTAGTTTGGTTGTAGAAATAAGAGCATTATAGTTTTAAGTTAAAAATCACCTATAATCAGATTTGATTTGTTACCGTAAGAAATATATGAAGTAAAATATTATCAGAATAATGTCATGAATGAGAGAATTTGCAAGTCAGAGTCCTTGTAAAATTATCTAAAAGTATACGTTTATTAAAGATTGGGTTTAATAGTGGCCCTGAAAAGGTATGTCCACTCAGCACCTGATAACGTGACCTTGTTTGGAGAAGTTTCTTTTGCGGATGTAATTAAAGTAAGGATCTTCAGGAGAGATCGTCCTGGACTAAGGTGGGCCAGAATCCAATGATAGTTGTCCTTATAAGAGAGAGAAAAGGAGAACACAAACAGAAATGCAGAGGGGAAGTCCATATGAAGGAGGCAGGGGTTGAACTGGTGCAGTTGCCAAAAGGTAAGGGAGAAGCATGTAAAGCATCACCCACCAAAACTTCCAGAAGAAAGCAACCTTGCCCAGACTTCTGTCCAAAACTGTGAGGGAATAAATTTCTGTTGTTTTAAGACACCAAATTTGTGGTGATTTGTTAGTGCAGCCCTTGGAATCTAATATACAGTTTTGGTTATTTATTTACTACAATATATTAGGAGTAGTTATTTAAAATTCCTTCCAAATTATTTTTAGCTTTTCAAACAGTAATATTCACTCTTTTTGAGTGAATTTTTACAAATGTAGCTGTATAGTCATCACCTCCACAATTAAGACACAAAATAAAATATTTCTATTCTCACCACCCACACAAAAACTAGCAAAAAAAACTGCATAACACTCACTCTTTAAGTCAACGCTTCTCTTTACCTTTAACACTTAACAATTACAGATCTGTTCCCTATCCCTACAATTTTGTCTTCTCTAGAATGTCATGCATATGTAGCTTTTTGTAACATGTAGCTTTTTGAGCTAGGCTTTTTTCACTAAGAATAATACATTTGAGATTTATCTACATTTTTGAGTATATATCAGAAATTTGCCCCTTTTCATTACTGAGCAATAAAAATGTACTAAACAGTTTTTTATTCATTAGTCAGTAGAGGGACATTTCAGTTATTTGCAGTTTTTGCTGATTATAAATAAAACATTTATAAATATTCACTTTTTGTACGAAGATAATTTTTTTATTTGACTTATGTAAATATCAAGCTCATATGGTTGGTGTATGCTTAACTTTGTAAAAAACTAACAGTTTTCCATAGTGGCTGTATCACCTTGCATTTCCATCAGAAATATGTGAAAGGTCCAGTTGCATTACATCTTAATCAGCACTTGAATATCATAAGAGATATAAAAATACATGCTTGTATATACATATGTACAACTACAACAATATTGGATTAAGGGTCCATTCTACTCCAATATGACCTTATCTTAAGTAATTAAATTCGCAATGACATTGTTCACAAATAAGGTTACATTTTGAGGTAGTGAGGTTATGAATTTAACATATCTCTTTTTTCCTAGTGTGAGAATCAGTTTAACACATAATAAATATGAACACAAATAATTTGCCTCTACAACCAGTCCAAGAGTATGACACTCTTAGCTACCACATTTCATTGCCTCCATCTTATTAAAGTATACCCAGAATCATTCCTCTTTACTAATGCCTAAAACATGGTTACTGGGTAAAAATCTCTCTTTGTTTATTAACATTGCATATGAGACAGTGGTGAAAACAATGTTGTCTAAATATGTCTTTGATGGTCTTAGACATCAGTTATTCTTCAAAGCTCATATAAATGGGGACAACATATTTCTGGCTTCCTATTGCTACATCCAGACATCTCTAGCATTGTTTTTCAAAAACTCTATCCCTGTATACCTGTAACACTACCATCCAAAGCACTGCCTTTTGCTATTGTGCAACTTACCCAACTATTCACCTTCACTTACAAAATTGAATGACATCAAATCCATGCTTTTCTATTTATTTCAACTCTTACTCTCAATCTTGCTAATTCATAATCCATGTAGAAAATGGGGAATGTAGCTCTGGCTTCATCACCACCAACAATCTTCAATTCTAAGCCATCCTCACTGCCTACTTCATAATACTGCCCTAAGATGTTGCTCTGAAGGACTATATCACCCAAATCCTACATTCTGATTGCAACAGTCAGTTCTTGCATTTTTATTAAATTATTTATAAATTGGTTGTGAATCTGATCTGGACTTTCAGTTTACTAGTCTCTCTTTTTTCCTCTTTTTCATTTTTGCCTTGTCCTTAGTTTACTCCCTGCTGACTTACAATTTCTGGTCTATCATTTTAGTAATTTTTTGGGAAAAACCCTGATCATTACATTTTAAATACACATGTTCTGACAAAACTTCCAATCTTGAATAAAATTATCCATTGTCTTTCAGTATAATTTCACATGTATCAATGTACATGACAGAAGAAATGTCACACATGAGGAAGATAAAGTGTATAATGATTATTAACCTAAACACTCAATATCATGTTTCTCCATGATATTTCTATTATTTTTATTTTTACATGTATTTATTTTGAATAATTTTTATTTATTTTTATTGATTTTATTATTTTTATTACCATTTAGTTCTCTTATACCACCCTCCTCCCATTAATCACCACACTGTTGTTCATGTCTATGAGTCCTTTTTACTTTTTTTTCAATCCCTCCTCCCACCTTAGCTGTCAGCCTGCTCTCTATCTACGAATCTGTCTCTATTTTGCTCATTAGTTCAGTTTGGTCATTAGATTCCACATATGAGTGAAATCATATGGTATTTGTCTTCTCTGACTGGCTTATTTCACTTAGCATAATGATCTCCAAGTCCATCCATATTGTCGCAAAAGGTAAAATTTCCTTCTTTTTTTATGGCCAAGTCGTATTCCATTGCATGAACATACCATAGTTATTTTATCCACTCATCTATTGATGGACACTTGGGCTGCTTCCAATTCTTGCTGAGTGTAAAAAACACTGCAATGAACATAGGAGTGCTTATGTTCTTTCAAATTAGTATTTTGGATCCGTTGAATATATTTCCAGAAGTGGGATCACTGGGTCAAAAGGCAGTTCCATTTTTAATTTTTGAGGTATCCCCATACTGCTTTTCACAGTGGCTGCACCAGTCTGCATTCCCACCAATAGTGCAAAGGTGTTCCCCTTTCTCCACATCCTCTCCAACACTTGTTGTTTGTTAATTTATTGATGATAGTCATTCTGACAGGTGTGAGATGATATCTCATTGCGGTTTTAATTTACGTTTCTCTGGTGATTAGTGATGTTGTCTTCTTTTCGTATGTTTATTGGCCATCTGTATATCCTCTTTGGAGAAGTGTCCATCAGGTCCTTAATATTAATACTTGACAAAGGAAGCAAGAACATAAAATGAGCAAAAGATAGGTTATTAAATAAATGTTGTTGGGAAAATTGGACAGATACATGCAGAAAAATGAAACTAGACTGCCTTGTTATAACACACACAAGAATAAATTCAAAATAGATCAAAGACTTAAATGTTAGTCCTGAAACCATAAAAATCACTGAAGAAAATAGAGGCAAGAAAATCTTGGATATTGCTCATAGCAACATTTTAACAGATATATTTCTCCAAGCAAGGGAAATGAAAGAAAACATAAAGAAATGGGACTACATCAAACCAAAAAGATTTTGCATAAGAAAAGTAATCATTAACATAATATAAAGACAACCCACAGTATGGGATAATATATTCACCAATACATCTGATAAGGGGTTAATATCCAAAATTTATAAAGAACTACAAAACTCAACACTAAAAAATAAACATCCCAATTAAAAAATGGACAAAGGACCTGATTAGATTATCCATGATATTTTACAATATTCTTTCATGTAGTTTACTTTTTATATTTCTAGAGGTGTTTTTCTGTTGCTAAAGGATTATCCACCAATTCATTCTTTAAATATAATAAATATGTGAAACCATATTATCATAAATTTAAGTATCAAACCATATTAAATAAATCACAGAATTTTACAATACACTGGTGAGCTCTTAGATCAATTTTTGTTTTAACAGGTGAAAGTGCAATATTAGAGCACCATAGACTTTGAGGGCATTGGCCAGTAGGTAACACTCAGGTTTTGGTTCATTGGCTATACTAAAGAAAATCAAAACTCATGCCCTGCCCAATGTGAAGAGTCAGAAAGAGAAACTTTCCACATTAAGCTGAGACATAAGAGCTACAACTCTAGAAAAAGAACGAACCAGACCTAAATAGGACTATGACCTTAACCCTAGTAGACAGTAGGAAAGTCTGCTTATGATTAATCAGTGCAAGAGAAGTAAAAGGAAAGAAAAATTATTTCTGAGACACTGTGCCCATAAAACAGTGGTGTAATGGATTTTCACCTCAGCTATGTACTTTGGCATATTCAAGGAACTTTAATCCATGCACTTGTTTTACTCTCATAACCAACATTTAGTTCTCCTCAGGCACCAGGCTGAAGCAAATGCAATTCCTCTCTGGAAAACAGCATAATGAAGCCTGATCTCAATGTATCTCCAGTTTTCTGAGGTACCAACCACACTGTCAATCAAAGATGACCAGACAATTGAAAGAAAGAAATAAAATAAAGAATGAAAGATGTTTAATAAAGAATCAGAAGAATTACAAGACAGCAACATACACCTCAGATGATGAAATTATGAAGTGCAGATTTTAAAACAACCATGATTACCTTATTTAAAGAAACAAAGGACACTAAGTTGTTCTAGAAGCCTTAAGTAAAAATGACAAGCTTAAGAAAGTCAGTCTAACAACATATGATGAAAACCAAATGGCCTGTATTTCAAACAGTTGAAGGAAAGACTAAATAAAAAATAGTATGGGAGAACTCAAGGAAGATTGAATTCTTAGTTGTGACTCCTATGTTAAAGCCACATCCCTAGTAGGGAAGACACAGGGCACTGATATCTGGAATGAAAGTATTGGAGGGGTTATGCCTGGGGAACTTGAAATCCCATAGTCACTTGATTATTCCAGGCCACATGAAGTAGCCCACTTCTCCTTGCTAGAGAAGTCTAGCATCCAATTCTCTGTACAAATAATTTAAGTTGTACTTAATTTTGCTGAAGATTGCATGGTCAACTGTTGGTGTACCATTGGAAATGTCATCAGTAGCCATATTTGTAATCTAGAACCATTGCTATATTCTTCTGGATATCTTGGCAAAGTCACCTGTAATGAACAACAGGTAAATTAGTGTGAAATGCATTTATTCAACCTAAAATCACAAGACAAAGAAAAGTGAGAGCATGCTTAAAATAGAATTGGTAGTGAAGGAAATTCTGAGTTTCATTAAAGAGAGAAAGGGATTCTAGGAATTTAACACTCCCAAGCAAGGGCTTTATAAAATATATGGGTTTACAATTGTTTATTACTTTGCATATGATCTTATTATCCCTTAAAATGTGGAATTGATACTTAAAATAAAAGAACATAAAACAGAAAATATCAAAAAGATATTTTACATATATAATTAGTTTGAAAATAATTAGACAAAAATATGGATCACTTTATAATATTTGACTAGATAATTATTTGAAACAAAAATGTTAACTATTATAGTAAAGAAACCTTTTGTGAGAGAGAAATGTATTGTTTTGCTGTTGTGGTATTAAAAACAAAGGTGAATTTTGCTTTTTATTTATGAATTCTTTGTTTAAAGTACTAAGGAAATTTTCCTTCAAATAATACTAATTACATAATTTACTTGTAAGTAATACAAATGTTGAACTAGTATGTTTAATATATGTTAATGAACAACAGGAAACATTAGTTATAAAGCTTATTTTCTACTACACAGCTACTTATATAGATATATTTATTAAGAATTCATTAAAAATATTATTCCCTTTGAAATGTTATAATATATTCAAACACTTACTGTATTATATATTATTTTTAAGATGTGCAGTAAAGGTAAATGCTATATATAATCATATAATTAGTTCTTTGCCCATTTAAATGTTTTGATATTCATACTTTTAATGCTATAAATTAAAATAAAATCTCAAGAGATCCAAGAGATGGAGGAGTAAGTGGAAGCTACACTAACCTCCTCCCAGGACCAATATGGAATTACAACTAAATTATAAAGAAATCATACTGAATAAGCAACAGAACACTATCTGGAGAGAAGCCTTATAACCAAGGGCAGGCAGAAGAAACCACTTCACTACAATGAGATTGGTAGGGAGTACAAAGGCATGAGTGACTGGGCTCCCACAGGTGGCAGCTGAAGTTCTGGAGGGGTATTTCAGAAGCAGGAAGGTTCCTCCTGAAAAGTGTGGAGTTTAAACTCCAAACTGGGCTGTCCAGACTACAACACCAGAGTCAAAAGGAATTCAGATAACATCCAGATGTCAAAAGCAGCGGGGGTTCTGTCTAGCAGGGAGAGGCAACCAGAGATTCAGAGAGCCTCTTGAGGGCCAATGCAAAACATTTTTTTTTGCAGCCACTTAAACAGGGCTCCTGCAGAGGAAGGGCAGAATGGACTATGGACACTTGAGAGAAGTCTGGGGTTGGTGGCTCTAGGGAGAAACAGGTGCCAGGATCACTGTGCTGAGTCATTCCCATACCACAGGAGCCATCTTTCTCAGGCAGAGCACTCCTCTCCAAGTGGAATCAACCTGAGGGAAAGTAATAGCCCTGCCCATAGAAACTCTGCCCCATGCTGTGGTGCTTAAGGTTACTGAGGTTACTCAGGTTACTGAGTACTGCTTGAGGTTATCAGTGATTAGTTTAACAACTAAAGCAGAAAATACAAAGGAGCAGCCAAAATGGGAATACAAAAAAAAAAAAAAAATAGATCCCAAATGAAGAACAAGAGATTCTCCAGAAAGAGAACATCTGATAAGTGGTTAATATCCAAAATTTATAAAGAACTTACAAAACTCAACACCAAAAAACAAACAAACAAACAAAACTAAAAACTGAGTTAAAGACTTGAAAAGACACTTCTCCAAAGAGGACATGCAGTTGGCCAATATGAAACAATGCTCAACATCACTAATCATCAGAGAAATGGAAATTAATACCACAATGAGATATCATTTCACAGCTGTCAGAATGGCTATCATCAATAAATCAATAAACAAGTGCTAGCAAGTACGTGGAGAAAGGGGAACACTTTTTCGCTGTTGGTGGGAATGCAGACAGGTGCAGCCACTGTGCAAAGCAGTAGGGAGATACCTCAAAAAATTAAAAATGGAACTGCCTTTTGACCCAGTGATCCCACTTCTGGAAATATAGTCAAAGGACCCAAAATACCAATTTGAAAGAACACAACAAGCACTCCTATGTTCATTACAGTGTTTTTTACACTCAGCAAGATTTGGAAGCAGCCCAAGTGTCCATCAGTAGATGAGTGAATACAACAACTATGGGACATTTACACAATGGAATACTACTTGGTCGTAAAAAAAGAAGAAAAATTTTACCTTTTGCAACATTATGGACGGACCTGAAGAACATTATGCTAAGTGAAATCAGCCACTCAGAGAACAAGTACCATATAATTTCACTCATATGTGGAATCTAATGACCTAACTGAACTGACAAGCAAAACAGAGACAGATTCATAGATAGAGAGCAGGCAACAGCTAAGGTGGAAGGAAGTTAGGGGGTGGAGGGATTGAGCAAAAAGGGCACAGGACTCATAGACAGGGACAACAGTATCATGATTGTGGGGGTGATCAGTTATAAGGGGATAAATGGTAATGAAATGTAAAATAAACTTTCAGACACATAATTTTTTAAAAATGTTAATCTTATCCCAAACACCCTCACAGATGCATCTAGAATAAATTTTGACCACATGTCTGGGTACTGTGGACCAGCCATGATGACACATAAAATTTACTATCTATAGGCCACTACAATTCATTCATTATATAATTTAACCCTTGTATTTTCCCTGAATTTTTGGTGTCATTGTTAGAGGTTTGTAAGTGATGGAACCAGAAATATACTCAGAGTCAATCCATCTGTTTGTCTCTGTTGTGTGGGTTATTATCTCCCACACTATATGGCTTCACTATTTACTCTTATTTCAATTTTTTTGACAGGAGTAATAACCATTTCTTTTTTTTATCCTCACCTAAGGATATGTTTCTTACTGATTATAGAGAAAAAGAAAGGGAGAGAGCAGGGAAGAGAGAGCAAGAAACATCACTTGGTTGCCTCCCATACACACCCCAACCAGGAATCAAACCACAACTGAGGTATGTGTCCTGACTGAGAATTGAGCCTGTGACCTTTTGGTGTATGGCATGATGCTCCAACCAACCAAACTATCTGGCTAAGGCATCACCATTTGTTGTTTTAACTGAATTTGGAATAATTTTATCAAGTGAAACACACTAAAATTTTTGACTTTGAGATTTTACATTAAACCTTTTTTTTTTTAGAAAAATCGGTGTCAGATTTGGCCAACCTAGCACCCTGATATCTCCAACCCTGTTAATAACCAATGCTGCTGCAGTTGCCCTGAAGAGTAGCCTCTACATTATCAGTACCAAGGTATTAAAAATCCATTTATCTCTACTTTCATGCTGTTCTTGTGATCCTATTTGCTTGATGTTATTACCATGGTTTTAGTGCCATAAACTGCTACCTGATTTTTATCTCTCTTTAGTTCCTTTTCACTGATAATTTTTGGGAAACTCTATTCCCTTTGACCTTTTACTTCTGCATATTGTTTTTGATGTGTTATTTAAGTTTTGCACCATGAATGTGGGCCAGCTCTGCTTTATTCTAATGTCTCAGCTCCAAAAAGACTAACCAGGCTCATACCTACTAGGCATCACCAACATGACTTAGAAGGGAAGGATATTGAAAGATCACCAAAACCTTCACTCTCTCTCATCAGTAACTACTTAGGTTGTATGGAATTGGTTATTTTAAGGCAATATTATACTGAGGTTTGTTATACAAGTTTGTGAATAATTCCTGAAAGTAAAATGCCTGTCTTTGATTATAAATATTTCCAGAGCTTGCCCTGAGTGGTGTGGCTCAGTGGGTTGGGTGTTGTCCTACAAACCAAAAGGTTGACGGTTCAATTTTTGGTCAGGGCACATGCTTGGATTGCAGGCTTAGTCCCCAGTTGTTGGTGTGCAAGAGGCAACTGATTGATGTTTCTCTCATCGATGTTTCTCTCCCTCTCTTTCTCCCTCCCTTTCCCTCTGTCTAAAAATAAATAAATAAAATCTTAATAAAATAACATAGATATTTCCAGTGCTCAATTAAGCATAATTTGGTAGGTTTTATCATCAGATATTTTTAATCTTTCAAAGTATAAATGTTAAGTAACAGATGAGAAGCCAGAAAAAATCTACTAAAAATGTATACAGATGGTGTTTCAATTTTCTTACTGTTTTATGAATAGGGCATGATTTTATTTACTGGATACCATACCATACTGTTTAATCCTACACTGGTTTTTAAAATTAAAATATAGACATTTATAATATTCAAACACACAACTTACTTAAATTATGATGATGGTGAAGAGTTTTGGGGAAATAAAATGTTGGTGAAACAACACAAAGATCTAAAGATTGAATTAAAAACTGATGTTAATAAAGGATTTATAATCTCTCAAGTGTATGATGTAATATTAAAGTAGTAATTGAGTATTTATGCTGAATTCCAAATCATTAAATAAGAAGAAAACATATCTAAGGTAACCCTGGTATTATTTCAAATTCATATATATATTCAAACTCTGAGAGAATTCTAGGAGTTTTAGGCTCACAGGGATGAACAAGCTCAATATTGAGGACTTAACTCTTAATCAGCTTCACCTGTTTATCATGAGCTAAAAGTGTACAAGTTCCCATGTATGGTACAAATAAGCAGATGGGGAGTATACCTCCAGGTAGATTACACAAGCTAAATAATACATTAAATAATATTTAGTAATATACTAAACAGTATATAAATATATTATATATACATTATATTATATGACTATATAGTATATGTAAGTGTAATAATGTACTCAGCAGCAGTTTTGTAGATAATGGAAATATTTCAATAAATGAAAATATTTTTAATTTTTAATTGTTTTTCAAGTAGAGCCATCTCCATTTTTCCCCATCCCCTCCCCCCTCGCCCCATGCACCCCCAGCCTCCACCCTCAATCTTACCCCTCTTTGGCTTTGTCCATGGGTCTTTTATACGTGTTCTTTGATAATCCTTCCCTTTCTTTCCCCCATTACTCCTCTCCTCTCTCCTTTCTGGTTACCTTCAGTTTGTTCTTTATTTCAATGTCTCTGTTTATATTTTGCTTGCTTGTTTGTTTTGTTGATCAGATTCTACTTACAGGTGAGATCATATGGTATTTGTCTTTCACCACCTAGCTTACTTCACTTAACATAATGCTCTCCAAATCCATCCGTGCTGTTGTGAAGGGCAGGAGCTCCTTGTTTCTTTCTGCTGCATAGAATTCCATTGTGTAAATATACCACAGTTTTTCAATCCACTTATTTACAGATGGGCATTTAGGTTGCTTCCAACACTTGGCTATTGTAAACTGTGCTGCTATGAACATTGGGGTGCATAGGTTCGTTTGAATTAGTGTTTCAAAAATTCTTAGGGTATATCCCAGCAGTGGAATTTTTTATGAGATGTAGCTCAGAATAATTCAATTATACTTTGACATTTCAAGGTTATTAAACTTTGACATTTCAAGATCATCCATGGAGGTTTGGTCCTTACTAAAACAAGGCATTTACCCTACCCATCTCAAATCATTGATGACATCCTATTTCTAAGTTGAAAAGCCTCCTTATTTGTATGACTTCTTATGTATATCCCAGTCTGCTTCTCCTCATTTGAATTTATCTTGCGCCATGCATTGATTTTTCCATACTGGTGATTGCTCCTTCCAGGTCTCTTTAACTGTTCCTTTTTGTTTCTCTTCCTCTTAAAGATAAGCATTATGTTTTTAGTTCTTTTCTGCTTTTGTGGTCTGCTCTTTCTGGATGATTGCAGCTGGCTCCATGACTGAAGTGACCATCTCCAAATGGAAATGCTCACATTACTTCAGAGCTTCATATCTTCATTTTTTATGGCTTGTGCACATTCCTCCAATATTTCACCATAGATGCCAGTGTAACTCTAAAAAGATATGAGTTGTTCTTCCCAGGCTGAATCATACTCCACAATTTAAATTCATTTTCTGAATAACATTAGTTTAATCCTGCAAACAAATGGAATCTTTTTGTTGTTGTTGTTGTTAAAGTCATCTTCCCAAATCCAGACAAAACAAATTACCCAAGACATCTGGCAAATATCTTTTAATAATTTTTCTCACTGTCACTAACCCTCCTTGCTTTACATTAGGATTTCTGCATTAGGTCACATTAGCTTCTTTATTTAAGGATCCTGCAGTTAACTATCTATTCAGTGTTATTACTGTGTGTGGTTTGGGAATTGTAGCTTGGGCATCATTTGGGAACTCAATGGAACTCAACATCTCGGGTTTTACTTGACAACTTCTGAATTAGAACTTGAGTTTCAGCAGGTTCACCAAGTGACTGGTATCATGTTAAAGTTCCCACTAATCACCTATACAAATCCTGTATGGTACTTGCTTATCTCGCTATCCCTTGGACCTCTCTGTACATTCCAGTCCCTGTGTTGGGCTCCTGTGGTTTACTTGCCGAAAATGCCCCCTACTCACATGTTTATTTATATTAATCTAATCCATTCTGTAGGACCAATTCAAGATACAACTTTTAAAAACATTTTATATTACCTGATACACTACTAATAACAGAATTAATTTTATTAATAATGTCTACCAATATGTATTTTGTATTATATATATTTTCTTTAAATTTCTAGCCTGTATTTTCTATTAGATAGCAAGCTTTTATATGCTTGTATTCTGGCATGTAGAAGACATCCTTAAACACCATTGAGGTCATATTATTTCTAACAATATGTCTTTTAGATGTGCTTAAAATAAATAAAATTTGTTTTCCTTTTTCTCTTTCTTTTTTCTTTTTTAAATTTAATCTTTACTGTATTTTTTCCATTACTATTTAGTCCCCATATACCCACTCCCCCTAACAATCACTCTGCTGTTGTCCATGAGTCCTTTTTCTTTTTTGCTCAATCCCTCCACCCTCTCACCTCACTACCCCACTAGCTGTCATCCTTCTTTTCATCTATGAATCTATGCCCATTTTCCTTGTTTGTTCAGTTTGTTCATTAGATGCCACATATGAGTTATTTCACCTAGCATAATATTTTCCAGGTCCATCCATAATGTAACAAAGGTAAAGTGTTCTTGTTTTTGTTGTTGTTGTTGTTTTGTTTTGTTTTGTTTTAGGGTTGAGTAGTATTCCATTGTGTAAATGTCCCATAGTTGTTTTATCCACTCATCTACTGATAGACACGTGAACTGCTTCCATATATTGGGAATTGAACATAACACTGTGATGTACATAGGGGTGCTTATTTTTTTTGAATTTGTGTTTTGAGTTCTTTTGAATATATTCCCAGAAGTGAGATTGCTGGGTCAAAAGGAAGGTCCTTTTTAAATTTTCTGAGGTTTCTTCATACTACTTTCCCTAATGGCTGCATGAATCTGCAATCCCCACCAACAGTGCAAAAGGGTTCCCATTTCTCTACATCCTCACCAGCACTTTATGTTTTTTGATTTATTGATGATAACCATTCTGACAGTTGTAAGATGATATCTCATTGTAGTTTTAATTTGCATCTCTCTGAGGATTAGTGATGTTGAACATACATATACATATGTCAATTGGCCATGTGTATGTCCTCTTTGGAGAAATGCCTATTCAGGTCCTTTGCCCAATTTTTAATTTTGTTGTTTATATTTTTGGTGTTGAGTTTTGTAAGTCCTTTATAAATTTTGGATATTAACCCCTTATCAGATGTATTGGTGAATATGTTTTCCCATTATGTGTGTTGTCTTTTTATTTTATTGATGATTTCCTTTGCTATGCAAAACCTTTTTAATTTGATATAATCCCATTTGTTTATTTTTTTCTTTTCTTTCCCTTGTCTGGGGAGACATATCTGATAAAATATTGGTACAAGCAATGTCTGAGTTATTCCTGCCTATTTTTTCTTCTAGGATTTTTATGGTTTTGGGTCTACATTTAAGCCTTTGATCCATTTTGAATTTATTTTGTGTCTGTTGTAACAACATGATCTTATTTCATTTTTTCTGCACATATCTGTTCAATTTTACTAACATCATTTATTAAATAAACTATCTTTTGTATATTGTATATGCTTGCTTCTCTGTCACATATAATTGATAATAAAGGAGCGGATTTATTTCTGCGCTCTCTATTCTGTTTCATTGATTTATGTGTTGTTTTTATGCCAGTACCATGCTGTTTTGACTACTATGGCCTTATAGTACAGTTTGATATTAGGCAGCATGATTCCTCCAACTTCGTTCTTCTTTCTCAGGATAGCTGTTGCTATTGGGGCATTTTGTGGTTCCATATAAATTTTTGAAATATTTGTTCTAGTTCTGTGAAATATGTCATTGAATCTTAATAGGAATTGCATTTAATTTATATGTCTCTATGGGTCAAATGGACACTTTATTGATGTTAATTCTGCCTATCCATGAACATAGTATGTGCTTCCAGTTATTTGTATCTTCAATTTCTGTCTTCAGTATCTTATCATTTTCCAGGTACAGGTCTTTTTCATCCTTAGTTAGGTTTATTCCTAGGTATTTTATTCTTTTTATAGCAATGGTGAATGGGATTGTTTACTTAATTTCCCTTTCTGTTAGTTCATTATTGGCATATAAAATGCAACTGATTTCTGGATATTAATTTTGTATCCTGCTACTTTGTTGAATTCATTTATTAGGTCTAGTAGTTTCTTGGTGGAATCTTTGGGGTTTTCTATGTATAGTAGCATGCCATCTGCAAATAAAGATAGTTTTACTTCTTTTTTATTTTGGATGTCTTTTACTTCTTTTTCTAGTCTGATTCTTGTGGCTAGGACTTCCACAACTATAAGTTGTGGAATTCAACTATATGTTGAATAAGTTGAATTATTCAACTATAAATTGAATAAGTTGAATTATTCAACTATAAGTTGAATTATTCAACTATAAGTTGAATAAGAGTTAATAAGAGTTGAAAACAATCATCTGTCTTATTCTTGATATTAAGGGGAACACTTGTAATTTTGCCTGTTGAGTATAATTCTGGCAGTTGTCATAGATGGCCTTTATTATGCTTAGGTATGTTACCTCTAATACCACTTTGTTGAAAGGTTTTTATCATAAATGGGAGCTGGGTTTTATCAAATGCTTTTTCTGCATCTATTGATATGATCATGTATTTTTTATCCTTCATTTTGTTTATGTGGTGAATCACATTCATTGATTTATGAATGTTGTACCATCCTTGCTTTCCCAGAATAAATCCCACTTGATCACAGCAATTATCTTTTCATGCCTTTCTTTACTTGGTTTGCTAATATTTTGTTGAGGGATTTAGCCTCTATATTCATCAGGGATATTGGCATATAATTTTTTGTGTGTATTGTTATTTTATCTGGTTTTGGAATTAGAATAATGTTGGCCTCATAAAATGAGCTTGGGAGCATTTCCTTCTCTTGAATTTGCTGATTGTTTAAGAAATAGAGGTATTAGTTCTTCTTAGAAAGTTTGGTAAAATTCACCTGTGAAGGCTTCTATTCTAGGGATTTTGTTTGTTCGGACTTTTTTGATTACTGTTTCAGTCTTACCAGGTGCAATCTGTCTATTCAGATTCTCTGGATCTTCCTGATTTAGGTTTGGAAGGTTGTATGTTTCTAGGAATTTATGCATTTTCTTCAGGTTGTTCAGTTTGTTGGCATATAGTTGTTCATAATATTTTCTTACAATCCTTTGTATTTCTTTGATGTTACTTGTTTTTTCTACTCTTTCATTTCTAATTTTGTATATTTGGGTCCTTTCTCTTTTTTTTCTTGATGGTCTCGTTAAAAGTTTGTCAATCACATTTATCTTTTCAAAGAAACTTGGATTCATTTATACTTTGTATCATTTTTTAGACTTTATTTTCCTTATTTCTACTCTGATCTTTATTATTTCCTTTCTTCTACTCACATTGGACTTTGTTTTTTGTTTTTTCAAGTTCCTTTAAGTGTAAAGTTATATTGTTTATTTGAGGTTTTTCTTGCTTTTTGAGATAGGTCTGTAATGTTATAAATTTTCCTCTTTGGACTGCTTTCCCAGTATCCCAGACTTTGGATTTTTGTGTCATCATTTTCACTTGTTTCAAGGTATCTTTTGATTTCTTCCTTCATCTCATTGTTGACCCATTCATTGTTTAATAATATGTTATTTAGCTTCTATTCCTTTGTGTATTTTTCAGTGTTTTTCTTGTGATTGATTTCTAGTTTCATAACATTGTGGTTGGAGAAGATGGTTGATATGATTTAAGTCATAAATTTATTGAGACTTGTTTTGTGTCCTAACATGTGGTCTCTTCTAGAAAATGTTCTATGTGCACTTGAAAAGTTTGGATATTCTGCTGATTTGGGGTGAAATGCTCTGAAGATATCAGTTAAATCCATGTGATCTACTGTATCATTTAGGTCGCTGTCTCCTTGTTGGTTTTCTGTCTGGAAGATCTATGTACTGAAGTCAATGGGATGTTTAAATCCTCAACTATGACTGTATTTCTGTCAGTCTCTACCTTTGTGTCCATTAAGATTTGTTTTATATGTTTAGGTGTTCCTATGTTTTGTGCATAAATGTTTACTAGGGTTATATCTCTTGTTGAATTATTCCTCTTCTCATTCTGTAGTGTCTTTCTTTGTCTCTTACTATAGCCTTCGTTTTAAAGTCTATTTTGTGGATATAAGTATTGTTACCCAAGCTTTTATTTTCCTTTCCTTTTGCATGAAATATTTTTTTCATCTTTTTATTTTTAGTCTGAGTGTATATTTTGGTTTGAAGTGGGTTTCTTGGAGGCAGCATATTCATGGGTCTTGTTTTCTTATTTATTCAGCTACCCTATGTCTTTTGGCTTGAGCATTTAAGTCATTTACATTTAAGATGATTATTGAGCCCTGGCTGGTGTAGCTCAGTGGATTGAGCGCAGGCCTGCGAACCGAAGGATCGCGGTTCGATTCCCAGTCAGGGCACATGCCTGGGTTGCCAGGCCAGTTCCCGTCAGGGGACATACAAGAGACAACCGCACATTGATGTTTCTCTCCCTCTCTCCTTCCCTTCCCCTCTAAAGATAAATAAATAAAATCTAAAAGGGAAAAAAAATCTTAAAAAAAAACCAAAAAAACCCCCCAAAAAAACAAAAAACAAAAAAAAAAGATGATTATTGATAGATATGTATTTAGTGCATTTTGTTAGACTATTTTCCTATTTTTTTCTTTCTCCTTTTCTTCTTCTTCTTAAAGCAAGCCCTTTAACATTTGTTGTGGTACTGGTTTGATGTTAAAGAACTCCTTTAGATTTTTCTTGTCTGGGAAGCTCCTTATTTCTCTTTCAATTTTAGACGATAACCTTGCTAGGTAAAGTATTCTTGGTTGTAGGCCCTTACTTTTCATCACCTTGAATATTTCATGCCACTCCCTTCTGGTCTCAAGTGTTTCTATTGAGAAGCCAGATAACAGTCTAATTGGTGTTCCCTTGTTTGAAACTGTTTTTCTCTTGTGGCTTTTAGGATTCTCTCCTTGTCTTTAACACTTGACATTTTTATTATGATGTGTCTCAGTGTAGGCCTCTTTGGGTCCAACTTGTAATGGTCTCCCTGAGCTTCCTGGATTTGTGTGTCTTTTTCCTTCACCAATTAGGGAAGTTTTTGGTCATAATTTCTTCAAATAGGTTCTCAATCCCTTGCTCACTCTCTTCTCTTTCTGGTATTCCTATGATGAGGATGTTTTTACACTTCATGCTGTTCAAAATGTTTCTTAAACTCTCCTAATTTTCTAAAATTCTTTTATCTTTTTCTGCTCTGCTTGAGTGTTTTTTCCTACCTTTTCTTCGTAATCACTGATTTGATCCTCTGCTTCATCTAACCTACTGTTTATTCCTTCTAGTGTATTATTTACTTCAGACACTGCATTCTTTATTTCTGACTGGTTCTTTTTTATGGTTTGTATGTCTTTTTTCATGATGTTGATTATCTTTATGATCATTATTCTAAACTCTCTACTGATAAATTGCCTAAGTTGCTTGTCTCCATTTCATCTAGTTCTTATTCTGGAGAATTCTCTTGTTCTTTTATTTGGAGTCTATTTTTTTTTTTTTTGTCTTCCCATTTTGGCTGCTTCTTTGTATTTGTTTCTGTGTATTAGGTAGACCGGCAAAGACTCTTGTGCATGCTTTAGTCAGATGATGCTTGTGACTGGCCCTAGGCAACCTGTTTGGAGCTCTCAGTGATCCACAGCATGTGGTTTCCTCTGCTGGGCTTGTTTATGTGCAGAAAGATTCAGGCTGCACATTGAGGCCTGCTTTTACCAGCACCAGGCCTGGGGAGGGTCACCTAGTGTCAGAGCTTCAGGAGTCTTAGTTGTTAAACGTAAATAATGAATAGTCTTAAACTATAATTAGCAGTCTCCCCACCCATTTAAGCTCTTCAGGGTGGGGCAGAGAAATTTATATGGGCAAGCTATTGCTTCCTCTCAGGCTGATGCCACTTTCAGGGGAGTGCTCTGGAGGGGAGTGCTCTGCCTGTGCAAGATGGCTTCTGCAATATGGGGAGTGACAAAGCTCAAGGACCCTGGTGGCTGTTCCTTCAGTTCTCTCCCCAGAGCCACCAGCCCCACCTCTCCTCACCCATTTCTAGTCTACTTTGCCTTCCCTCAGCAAGAACCCAGGGAAAGTGGCTGCAAACAAAATTTTTGCATTGGACCTTTAAGAGGCTTTTTGAGTCGTCAGCCATCTTTCCCTGATAAACAGAAACCCTGCTTCTTTTCATAGCTGGATGTTATCTGGGTTCCTTTCCCAGCTCTGGTGTTGTAGGCTGGGGAGCCCAGTTTGGGGTTTAGACCCCACACTTCTCAGGGAGAATTCCCTGGCTGCTGAAATATCTCTTCAGAAGTTTGGCTGGTGCTGTGGGAGCCCAGGTAGTCCTCTCACATCGCACTCTCTACCTGTCACATTGTGGTGAAGTGGTTGCTTTCTTATGTGCTCGGTTATAACTCTTCTCTCAAGCTAGCGTTCAGTTGGTTATTCAGGATGATTTCTCTGCAATTTAATTGTAATTCCAGATTGGTCCTAGGAGGTGGTTAGTATAGCTTCCACTTACTCCTCCACCATCTTGGGTCTTCAAGATTACCATTTAAATCAGCAGACTTTTAGTAACACAAATGGTCCTTCGTACATGGATGGGCCTCATCCAATCAACTGAAAGCCTGAATAGAACTAAAGACAGATCTCCATGGAACAAGAGGAAATTCTGCAGCAGCCAGCCTTTAGACTTGAACTGCAACATTAGTTCTTTCCTGGGTTTTCAGTCTGATGTCCATTGAACTTTAACTATTTCTTGAGTTCTTTTCTCCATCTCCAGTCTATGGCCTACCTGGCAGTCATTGGACTTGCCAGTCTCCATAACTGCATGAGCCAATTACTTCAAATAAATGCATGAATGAATGCATGCATATTCATGCATGTGCATATGCTTGCACACACAGATCTTAGTTCTGCTGTTTTGGAGAACCCTGAGTTATACAGATATTATATGGAAAGCATTAGTTTTGCCAAAATGTCAGATATTAAAATATAATCTACTATAACACTATTGTTATAGTTTAAATTATTTTATGAGTATACATTATTCTAGCAATGATTAGTTAAATCTTTACAAATTTATATTTACTGAGTCAGATTATTACTTTTACTTCAGAGAATTACATGAGAATTTGATTCATAGATGGAATGGCCTTTACATAGTTTTGCAAAAAATTACTTTGAATAAACATGGAATTTAGGATAAAGACTTTAGGTATATTTGTTCTTTAAAGAGGTAATAACTCTGAGAGTATCAGACCCAGGATTAGTAAAAGAGATGATGGGTCATAAATTAGAGTCTATTTTTATGGAGAAGAATGTGAATGGATAAGTGTAGCTCCACCACCAGGAATAGAAAAATATAATAAATAAAAAACATGACAGTGGGAAATATTCTACATTTTATATATTTAGAGTATCAGATCTGAAATTTATCTTCATTGCTCCAACTCCTCATTTTACAGTAAAGTAGATAAAGTCACACTGCTGGTTAGTGGCAGAAATTAGAGCTCATAACTCATATTCCAGTGTCTATATAACAGCTACTAAAAAATAAGTTGATAAGCCATCTATCAATATTGTATAATATTTGTATTTCCTTACCATTAATAAAACTTTTAAAAACATTAATACCTTAATATTGTTTGTGATTTTTACTCCACTGAGACATGGATAAACACCTCTTTTTCTATGTTTTATTATAATAATAATTAGTTATCATGATATTAAAATATGATTTTATGAGATCATCTACATTACTTTTCTAACATGATATTTTATAGTTTATGTTGTTCAAATCAAGGACAAAATCTAAATCTGTTCATTCAATTATAATGCAAAATTTTTAACAGCAGGGACCTTATTTGCCTGGTCGTTATTATATTTCTAGTTCTGGGAATAGCCTGGGACTTAATAAATCCTCAATAAATATTGGTTAAAAGGATGGGTGAATTATTTTTTTAATTGTGTTTAAAAATTTTTATTGTTGTTCAAGTACAGCTGTCTCCATTTTCCCATCATCACTTTCCCCTGCTCTACCCACACCCACCTTTCATCCTCAGTCTTTCCCTCCTTTGGCTTTGTCCGTAAGTCCTTTATACAAAAGGTCATCAAGGATGGGTGAATTAATAGTCATACTTTCAATTTCATGAAGAGACAATGAAAATGAGTAAAAAACTTCCTTACTTAGACATTTGAAATGATCACCTAGAAAACAGCAGTTTTATATACAACAGTTCCTTACTTAGAGATGTGAAATTATTACTTAGAAAACAGCAGTTTTGTATTGTAAAAATCAGTTAAAAGTTATTTCCATCAATTTGTAAATGTAGTGGACCTTAGACAATCTTTTACTGAAGATCTAGAAAGAGGGCTTCTTTAGGCAAAGCAACAAGGAAGATAATTTTAATTCATGTCAGTTACTTTAGAAAAGGACCCATCAGTAAATGACTGGATCAAAAAACTATGGTACATGTAAACAACAGAATACTATGCAGCAGAAAGAAAGAAGCTCCTACCCTTTGTTACAGCATGGATGGAACTGGAGAGCATTATGCTAAGTGAAGTGAGCCAGGCAGTGAAAGACAAATACCATATGATCTCACCTTTAAGTGGAACCTAATCAACAAAACAAACAAGCAAGCAAAATATAACCAGAGACATTAAAATTAAGAACAATCTGACAGTAACCAGAGGGCAGGTGGGGGAGGATAAGCGGGGAAAGGGAGGAAGGGTTTTCAGGAACAACTATAAAGGACACATGGACAAAACCAAGGTGGGTTGGAATCACGGGAAGGAGGTGGGAGGTAAATGCAGACAACTCTAGTTGAACAACAATAAAATAATTTAAAAAATGTTTACTTATAAGATGAATAAAAAAGTTAAAACAAATGAACAGAAACAACAAAAAGAAAAAGAAAAGGAGTCAGATGTTCAGGAGAGAGGACTACAAGAAAGAGCATACATTTCATGGAATTCTAGGAACAGGAAATGTAATAGAAATGGGCCTCATTGTCATTAGAGCTTGCGACTGGATCTATACCGAAGAAGGAAAAAACTTCACAGACTTTAACAACAGGGCAGCAGGGATTTGTGAAACTTCGTTTCTTTACTGCCCCACTACAAATGCCTTCCTTTTCCCCCCTCTCTACCATATGGCTAACTGTAATCTTTTATGATGTATCTGTAATGTATTCTTTCAAAGTTTTAGTATGCGCTAAACTTTTAGTTTATTATGGCTCTCCTCCATGCCATTCCTTATTAGAACATTTCAGTTACTAAACTACCAGCTAACTAGATCAGCCAGTTGCTACTCCTTGGTTCAAATTTTAGTGATATTTGTTCCACTTCAAACTGAAATCATTTGCTTGATTAAAATTGACTCTTGGAAGGTAGTTTGCCCATACATGGTTCAAACAGCTGTGGCCAGAATGAAAATGATAGACCACATGTGACCCACCTGCCAAAAATTAATTTCTCCTCCTTTCTCAGATGAGGATTTGCCCATGGTATTATCCAGCAGGTAGGGATTTAGGGAGGTAAGGCATAGTGGCCCTTCTAAGAAAGCATTTTCCAGGTTTTATATATAAGGAAATAGAGGCTGAGAAAAGATACATATCTTACCTTGGTCACATGCCTTGTACATTTTTGAGAATTTAGAGAATTGCCCTTGACATATCTGTAGGTTATCTCTTAATCCTCACACAAAATCCTATTCTTGGACAGGTTCTTTTCCCCCTCTTATAAATAAAATCTGTTTTTGGATGATTACAAAATATATGTTTATGAAAAGAGGAGAAAGAGAGAAGACAGTGAAAGAAAAAGTAGGAAAGGAGAGATGTTCCACGGCAACTGTAATAAAAAAATTACTCCTACATTCACAGGTGAGTCACTATTTCTAGTCAGAGCTCACCCACTTCTCTTAAAAGCGTGTACTTTCTAACTTTCCCTATAATATTTTCTGATTGTGTACTGCTGCAAACCTACTAGTTAATATTTGATTGAATTCCTCAAAATTGTCTAGATTCCTAAATTTACCAAGCAAAGATAGCCGCTTTTATATAACATCATGCTTATAAATTAGAAATTCTATGAACTAAAACTGATAATGAAAAGGAACATAGTTATGTGTAATTACAAATAAGCCTCATCTAGAGATGCTATACAAAGAGAAAGTTGTTTATAAATACTTAGAACAAGTTCATCAACAATTTGCTTTCAACGAACAGACACACAACTTTAATGTCACTTGAGTGTGTCCTATTACCCGTATGGAGTTGGGAGGAGAATATATAAAGTGAAGGTACTGATGAGTTCGGCTTTCAATTTAGTTAACATTAATTGTATTTGGCAGTTCTTTATTTTTTTGTGACTTAATTTAGCTGACACAGTTAAATCTGAGTGTGCTGGCTTATCATGAAGGGTAATATTGTAAGATAAACTGAGAAGTCTGCTCCTCATTTTACAGAAATGTAAAATCCCAGTAAAGTTCATGTGAAAGGTAAATCTAGTCTATAAGATCTGCACTGGAAGAAAAGAGGGCAATGTATAAAATGATATCTACCTTAATTTTGCTTTAATAAAGAAAATATTTTTGGATAAAGAAAGATATTTTTATGCTTCTATGTCAAATCAAAAACAAAATTCCTTCCAACTCAAATGGTAACAAGTAACAACTGTTAAGCATACTTCCATTGCCTTCAAAAAGCAATGTCGTTCAACCAATTTCCTTTTCTAAAAACTCAAGACCAGAAATAAATAAAAGAGATAATTCATTTCCCCAAAACAACCCATTTATTAGAAATATAGTATCTTACAATTGCCTGATCTATGAAAATACTAAATGAATCAAAGAAATTGTGATGATTTAAATGAAGAAGTACTATTGACAATAAAGATGTTATTTCTCATGGGTTTAAATCTTCAGCAGAATACCCTTTTAGATAAAATCTTATTTAACTGATGCCTTCTCTATGTCCTCTAATATGATTTTAATTTTTTTAATTTAACTTTTTATTCAAAAATCAGTACCTTTGATATAATCCAACAGTTACAAGTAACAACGATACTACAAAAATACTGCTAATATAACCACACTATACACATTTGTGTATATACACATTATACACATATGACTATATAAGCACGCTATACACATATGTGTGTGTATGCACTATACACACTTATATAGGACCTAAGTAAAAATTCTATGATGTTAAATGTTTTTAGAATTTGAACATTGTAGTCAGTCCTGGGATGTTAAAGATTTGTGGTAGGTAATTCTTGATGTTTTAAGTTTCACTTGCTCTTTTTTCTTTTTTCATGTTTCCAGTGCCTTTTCAAGCGTGTTATATAATTTCAAAGTTCCATAACAAACTACCAAGTAGACTCTATAGATTTCAATAACAAATGTACCAAATATTTTTAACAAAAGTTAATCAAGGCAAAAGTAACATAAAACCAAAATAATGTTTTATGCAATCTGAGAGAAATTATTTAAATTACATTTCCATCACTTACAGAGAAGTTGGCATACTAGCTGGTAATAAACTAGGTAAACAGAACCATAGGAAATGAATGCAATATCCTTAACAATTCATGGCAAATGACATCTCATTTTACACTCACAAGTTAATCAATGTTATTCATCATGCACTGGTATTCAAAACAGAATATCTATCATTTTAACCATAGAACCACTTTAAGATAGTGTTAGGTGCTAAAAGTTCCTTAGAAGATTGATAATTGTTTACTTCTGATGACTTAAGCATAGCTGGCAAAGTGATTTTATCTAGTTATACTTAATATATTTGTTGAATGCTGAAAATTAAAATGGATAACTTTGCTTAGAACAAGTTGAAATTCCTGTGGAATAGATAAGAGGACTGTTTAGAGAATAGTTAGAAATAATTTAGAGAAATGAAGGTAGCAAACTTCAAAGAAAATGGTAATCAAATATAGATAAATGTATTTCTGAGAAAAAACAGGAAATAAAGCAAAGGAAATATAAAGTTTAAAATGATGAAAATACAAGAAAAAAAGGTGTTAAAAGAGGTTTTCCAACTTTTAATGTGCCTGACATGTGCCAGAGCTCCAGTGCTTCTGGAAATAGTGCAAGGGCTATAGAATAGAAGGCAATTAGCTAAAAAATGTAACAGTACCCAGATCACGTTGGTCCTAATAGTTCATATAGATCTGATTCCTTATGAGATGGCAAGTCTCTGAAAGGTAGTGATTAGAGGAGGAATGTTATCCAAATTGCAAATAAATATTGTTTTGATTGTTGTGTGGATTACAGAACATAAGAGCTCAGAAAAAAAAGTATGAGACTTTTATAACAATACAAGGAAAAGACCATTATAATGTACTTATTGAAGAGGATTGTTTAATTAATTAAAATAAGAAAAGAAGGTTATTAAGCAGACTCATCAAGAAAAAAAGAGAGAAGACCCAAATAAACACAATCAGAAATGAAAGAGGAGAGATTACCTCAGAAATACAATATGCCACGAACACTATACACCAAGAAATTTGAAAACCTGAGTGAAATGAACAAATTTCTAGAAAAAATGTAATCTTCCAAAACTGAATGAAGAAGCAGCAGAAAGCCCGAACAGACCAATAACAGCTGGTGAAATCGAACCTATAATCAAAAAACTCCCAGCACGCAAAAGCTCTGGACCTGATGGTTTCACAGAAGAATTTTACAAAACTTTTAAGGAAGAGCTAACCACTGTCCTTCTCAGACTATTCCAAAAAATCCAAGAGGGAAGACTCCCAAACTCTTTATATGAAGTCAGCATCATCCTAATCCCCAAACCAGGGAAAGACACAGCAAAGAAAGAAAACTACAGGTCAATATCACTGATGAACATAGATGCTAAAACCCTCAAAAAATATTGGCAAACCACATCCAGCAATACATTTAAAAGATCATACAACTGTACTTGAATAACAATAAAAAATACATAAAAATAGGTTAGAAATGAAAGCTTATTGGCTTAGAGGAAAGAAGCTGGCTAAATTTTAGTACAAAAATAGGTAGTTTCAAAGTGAGGAATTATTTTATATGAAAACTGAACACAGAGTTTCTAATTGATTAACAAAAAATATTGAAATTTAATTTGTAATATAAGAATTAAAATGTAAACATTTGAAAAATATTGAATATTGAAGATGTATAATCATTACTGTTCACCAAATTTTAAAAAATGTAAGTATCGGGAGTATAAAATGTTCTTTCAGAATGAATGTGGAGGTCAGACTTATTAGAAGCTATGGGGACATCCAGATCCTTATCATTTTATTTCTCCATGCAGTCAAGCCCCTCCTTACCTCTCGTTCTTTCTCAGCTAGCCTTTGCTCATGGTCATGGTAGTCTTTCTAATCATCAATTTCACAGGTTTCTTCAGTTTCTACTCACTCATGCAAGGCAAGCATCATCTCCTCTATTCCTAATCCCTCCATATTCCTTTTACAAACTCATCTCTTTATATCTTCCTGTTCGAAGCTAATGTATTTATGAATTCTTTTGACTCCACTTCCTCTCACCAGTCATCCTCTCACTCATAGTTCGTCTTTGCTCCCCGAGTTATGATACTTGCTCAAATGTCTCTCACGTGACTAACCAGGATAATTTTGACCCTACACATTCTCCAGTTACTACCCTCTTTTCTCCATTCTCATGCAAAGTTCAGTTGTCTTCATTTGCTTGTCTCTCTTTCATATATTTCATTTATTTCTCACTGATCTAGAATCTGATTCCACCTTTAACATCCTCTTCAGTTATCAACAACATCCCCTTAGGCATCATGTTAGATTGTTACTGAAAATTCTCTGATTTGACACTGTAAACACTTCCCAAAATTCTTCATGCCTTGTCTTTTGTGACATTGGACTTTCAGTGTTTTTCTTCTATCTCACCAAAGCTTCTTTCTTTTTCTTTTGTTGTATCCTCTAGCTTTACTCACCTCTTTAAGTTTTCTTACACAATACTTGTTCTGTTACTGTCACTCTAAAATCTTCCATCATTGATCTTAACTACCATCTCTATTTTAACTAATACCAATGTACTTATGATTCACAAATATACACATGAGATACTAATTCTAGCATCTAGCCCCTTTGGTGCCACTTCCTCTGGGGCATTTCCATCCCCAGGTTGAGGTTTCCTTCCTCCTTGTTCCCTCTGTGAATGTTGCTATCAAACCACTTCTCATATTTTCTTCTAATTATGAATATATGTTGTATATTCCATGCAAAAATGGTGAGCCACTTAAAGATGCAGAATGTGTTTCTGACACTTTTAATATTCACAATATCTAATAAAACATTTGTAATACAGTAAGAATTATTCAAACATTTAAACTCATGATAAAATAATGACAATTTTCTACATGAATCTTCAAACTAGATATAGCATAGGACATTAAAATCTTTTAATAAACATAATAGCACAATATTTTAAATAGATTCAAATTTAACACTTCTAGCTCAAGCTAATAGGGAGATGACTGCCAGTATGGGAGGTTCTGACTCCCCTTCTCTCCAGAATAGTCCCCTTGTCCCAGAACTCTGGTGAGCAGCATGAAATCTTTGCTATATAAACATTTGTTTTACTAATTCCTATTAGGTTTGATCTCCAAAAAATCTGTTTAATGCAAAAATATTTCTATGTTTTCATTTAGAGACAGAAAAACAAATTAGAATGATCAAAGTGAGAACTTTAGGGTAATTTTAATGACTGTGTGATGCACTTACAGTAGGTTGTACCATTCAATACATTTTGCACATTTATGTTATTTAATACCTACAAAATGTATTACAAAAAATAGTATATGTCTCAGTATTTTAAACTGTTTTCTATTAAAAGAGAAAATTGTAAAACAAAAACATCAAAACACATACTGGCTTCTAATCAACATGATGCACTAAAAACTTACATATTTAAATATATTTTTCTCTTTTCCATAAAATAGCATAATTAACACATTTAAATTATTCTTATTTTCTTCCAGTGTCTAGTACAATGTAGTATTTATTTATCTGTGTTTACTCATCTATGCCTACTAATGATATATGGATGATAGTATCTCTTGCTTCATAAAATACTTTAATTTTATATCCTCATATTTATTTTTGGTTAAAAAGAATCCATGTATTACAGAATATTTAAACAGTAAAAAACATGAGAATAGACACAAAAATTTCACATAGGAGTAATCTCTATTAGTATTCTGAGGCATATTTGTCCATTCATTTTTAGGCATTGTACTTAAATACCTTGTACAGAACATTATATTTAGTCTTTATAACTAAATATGTTTTATTTTTACAAAGTGGAAAAGGGTGTCTCTTGTTTTATAATCTACTTTTAAATTCATGAGTGTATTAAGAACATATATGTTAATAAATATTTTTATGGAACATAATGACAATAAATGGCTGCAAGTATGTTGCTTTTATAATAGTAAATGATGCTTTATAAATGTTGTAATGCATCTGTCTTTGTGTGCATCTCATATTCTATTCTACAGGACTATTACTAGATGATGTATTATTGGGCAGATTGTGCTAAGCATTTTAAAGGAATTAATACTCTCCAAGTCACGGTCTCACTAGGAAAATAAGAACAGAAGAATAAAGCAAGTGAGGTGAGAACTTTCCAGTGAATGTACATATGTCAATTTATACCTGTGCACACGAGGGGATACATTCCCAGATGTGCAAACATGTTCTGCAAATTCTTGAATCCTACTCTTAGTGGGGGGTTAGTACAAATAGTACAAATCATACTGTGTTACATTAACTTTTGCTAGTAGGAACCTCTCATAGGGTAGGGTTGTGTTTTTATTTTGAGTTTTATTTCCTAACACAGTGTTTGACATGTCATAAGCATTAAAAATATATATTGGAAAAATGTCTGGAACAATAAATGTAATAGAAACCAAGTATTAAAATGATTGAAACAATAACAACAACAATAATAGCTTTCCCACCGATATATTTTTATTGCATAGAGGCTTCTAACACTCCATTAAAAATCATAATGTGTATATGACCTGGTTTCAGTCCCCACTAGTGATAGGAAAGTTAAAATATATTTACACTTAATTTTATATTTTTCTGACTTTAATATCTTAGTATTTCATCTGGAATTTAAGTAGAAACATATTTTCCTTTCTGAGAGTTGATTTTTTCTATATAGAGCCTATATATAACACATTACTTAAAAAGTAGAATAAAACCATTATAATTTTTTATTAGTCATCCAATGTGTACTTACAATATATGTTTTCAGGTAGGAGATTATACTCCTAAACCAGTAAATACCTTCCTCCACTTTAGAAAAATGCTGCTACTCTTTCAGTTATTCTGATTAGGATACATTTCATTTGCAAGCAGCATGGGACAAGCCCTTTCTCCCTGTGTAAATATTTCATTGGCTTATTCTCACTAGAGAATTCACATGATTTTACTTCAAGATTGATTTTTGCTAATGCACCAAATAAAAAGGAATACAGATTTTGTTCTTCTACCTCTTTTTCTGTCTTTTAAAGTCTAACTAAAGTTCTACATCCTCCACAAAAAAAATACCCTAAAACATATTCATATCCCTCTTATTTGTATGCCTTTGGAAGTAGTAATTTGTGAGTTGATTGGAAGTTTAGCATATGTTGTTATGCATTATTATTTTATGAATAAACCTCTCATGGTCTAAGATTTAATTTAACTTCTTGTGCAGAAATAAATCACCATAACAGGCTAGAGCAGCTATCTTTAGAAAAACTTGCTTTCACATTTGGCCCCTGGCTGGCACCTGGGAATATGGCACTTGACCCATCCATCCCCTTACTGATAAAGAGTGGCTCATTGTACATAGATGGATTGATTTATGGCACATACCTGCTTTCTTTTTGAGATGCTGGAATTTGAGTACGTGGTAGGTGAAGGGTGTTTAAGTGACCAGCAGCCACACAAAACTTTGGTACTGAGTCACTATGAGGCTTGGACAGAACCACTGTATATGCAATGTGAGTTTTTTTTTTTTTTTTTTTTAATTGTTAGATTAAAGAACATGCTCAAATGGATTCCTTCACAGGAGCTAGACGGTATAAGAAAATATGTTCATAGATTTCTCCAGATAGATTGTGTCTTTTTCTCTTGCCAATCCTGTTGTGTGTCCTTTCACTATAATAGCCCTTAGCCATGATTGCAACTATACATTGGGTCCTGTGAATCATTCTATCAGATATCCAAATATGGGAATGGTCTTGTAGACCCTCAGTATACCTCATTATAAGCTACTAGGTTAGTCTGTCACTTATGGATACTGCCAGAAAATATGAGATTCCTGAGTCAGAGACAAAGATTTTGTTACTAACAGCACAGATGACAGTGAGTATCATGCTTGAGGCAGTTTTCCTTAACCTGCAAGTTTCACGGGAGTGATGAGGGTCACAGGTGACTGCCACACACAGCAGGTTGGTGTTGCAGTTGACGAATACTCTACTGTGGGGAATTCATCTCTTTTATAGCCTTTCTGTCTTTTGTCTTGAAAGAAGACATTACCTCATCCTTCAAGGCTGGTCATGGAAAATGTACCCTGAATAATGGCCTGGGTAGAGTGAGCAGGACCTTAAATTCTTAAAAGAACATGTGAGATGCTCAGGAACCATGAAATATAATTTTGCCCAGTAATATCTCTGAATATCCCGCAAAATTGTAAACAACTTAAAAACAGTAAACCTGTTTTTAGGTTTATTTTGTCATCAACAACAATTACACACTGTTGACTACTAAATAAAATTACTCAATGGCTCTTGTATTAGTTCCCTGTGACTTCTATAGTAACAAATTGCCACAAATTTGCTTGCTTCAAACAACAGAAATATGCCCTCTCATTCTTCTGGAAGCCACAAGTCCTCTATCAGTACTGCCAGTCCAAAACGAGGGGTCTGAGCTTCCCTAGTAGGCTCCCAGGGATTATTCTTTCCTTGACTTTCCAGCTTCTGGTGGCTGTCAGCACCCGCTTCTGCCTGTGGTAAGATTGTCTTTTCTTCTTATATCTGTGAAATGTCCATTTCCCTCCCTTCTGCACTTAGGGCGTATTCTGGCAATCCAGAAAATCTCATCTCAAATTCTTTAATTTAATCTCATCTGTAAAGTCCCTTTATTCCCCACATTAGCAAATGTTACATATTTCAGGGATTAGGATATAAATATCTTTTGGAGGCCATAGAATATTTTAAAGGTTATATTATAAAGATAATTATAAATGGATCATTAGAAAACAGAGAAAATACCCTTTAGTTACATAGCTGTAAATTGGAAATAAATTATTTTTCTACTTCATTAATATGTTGCCAGAGGTAATTTTAAGCCCAAATACATATTTTGTATAAAAGAGATAAACATGCAATCTGATAGAAACCAGCTGTACTATTTTTACTTGTAAGAAATTAGTAGCATACTCTTATAGCAACTTGAAAATAAAATTTGGCAGCCCTAGTCATATAGCTCAGTTGGTTAGAGCATCATCTACACCAAGGTTGTGGGTATGATCCTCAATCAGGGCACATGCAAGAAGCAACCAATGAATGCATAAGTCAGTGGAACAACAAATTAATGTTTCTCTCTCTTCCTTCCTCTGTCTTTTTAAAAATCAATCAACAAAATGATTTAAAAAGAAAAAATATTTCCTAAAACACAAAATATTCCTTTTTGTGGACATGCATAGAATTTGAAATTCTGGCTAAGATAATCAGCATTTTTTTTCTTATTATAAGTCAAAAAAAACAATAGACAACACATTTTTCTAACATGTATTTTGGGAGAATGCTGCTGTGACAGATTATACTAGAAGGAAAATAAAGCATGATTTATGCACTTTTAGTGGTTTATAACCTCGTGGTTTAAGAAATTTAATCAGCACTAGTCTAAGACTAGTGTATAGAATCTAGAAAGCTTTTACTTCTACAGTGTAGATACTAAGGAATATATGAGCACCATAGAGCATGTTTATACTCTAAGGGAATATCTGCTTCCTTCCTTTTTTAGGAGCATATATCATACACATATAAGTGGTTTTATTTTTATACTTTATTTATTCATTTAAAAAATCTTTACCGGAGGGTATGTTTTTATTGAGTTTTAGAGAGCAAGAGAGCAGGTGAGGGGCGAGGAAGAGGGGAAGAAAGAGAGAACATTGATCAACTGCCTCCCCTTCACGCCACAACTGGGGATCAACCTGCAACCTAAGTATGTGCCCTGGCTGGGAATCGAACCCACAAATTTTTGTTGCACAGGATGACACCCCAATCAACTGAGCAACCTGGCAAGAACACATGAAAGGTTTTTAAATTCAATGGACAGATCACAAAACCAATTAGAGTTAGCAGTTCAGGTTACTCTCATAATTGTGAATTTTAGGTTTCTATGTGTTTTTTCATACATCAGTTTAAAACAACTCAAACTATTTCTGACTTACATTTTCTAATTGGCATAAAGTAAGTTTGCTGTGTTACTTCTTTTTTTGGGGGAGTCATAATTTAATCTCTTTTAATATAAACAAAAAGTTAACTAAACCAGGTGTGGCTAGATCTTTGCCTTTTAGTTCTAGATACTGGAGTCAGCTGCTGTACCTCCTTCCTTTGGCAGAACTTTTCCTTGAATCAACTCGGTGGAAGAGGGACTCAAAAATAGTGCCAGTGAACTCTGACCCAGGGGCCAGATTTGGCTCCCCACCTGTTTTTGTAAAGATTTGGTTGTAATATAGACATGTTCATACCTTCCTGTATAGTCGATGGTTGCTTTGCTCTACAACAACAATTTTGAAAAGTTGCAGTACAGACTGTATGGCCTACAGAAAAGTTATTTACTATCTCTCCCCTTTAGGGCAGATTGGCTGATCTCTGCTCTAGAATGAGATGAACAAAGCCTATTTATTAAATATGAAGCAAAAAGTGTGGAACCAGCTGAAACAAAGAATCAAATTGGAAAAAAACATTAAAAGGCTGGAATACTAAGTTAAAATAACAAGATTAAACTTAAAATAAATAAATGTACAAAGTCAGAAATTCAGATTCCCAAATGTAATGCACAAATAAAACAAGTTTGCTTGGTCCTTAAGTTCATGCAAGTAACTGCAAATATAATGAATACGTGTGATGTGGCTAACAAAACATACGGGATGATTTTAGGAACTAACAGAAGTTCCTAGATTAATAGACATTAATGTTCTATATTAATAAAACTATTAATAAAAATAAGTACAAATTATTTCATGTACAGTGTATGATATACTTCTTAAAGACTATAGATATATATGTCTATAGGTGCATAAATGTCAAATTAATTCCATGACAACCATTTAGGTAGAAATTATATTACAATCATATATATATGTGTGTGTGTATGTATATATATATTTGAAAATTGATAACCATATAGGTTTTTGCCCAAGATCACACAAATAATATGCTTTAGAAGCAGAATTCATACCCAGGTTGTCTACCACTAGAACCAACACTTTCATTCCCTAACCTAGCCTATTAGTCAGTTCAGGCTGTTATTACAAAAGTATTAGGCTGAGTGGCTTCCACAGCAATCATTTACTTCTCACAGTTCTGGAGACGGGGAACTGCAAGATAAAAGTGCCAGCAGATTCGGCATCTGGTGAGAACCCTCTTCCTGGCTTGTAGACAGCCCCTTTCTCACGATAATCTTAGATGGCCAGCCAAGAGACTGGGTTCTAGTCATGTTTTCTTCTTACAAAGACACCAATCTCATCATGGAGAATCCACCCTCATGACTTCATCTAAACTGATTACCTCCCAAATGCCCCACCTTCTAATTAATAGTACCCCATTGGGGGTTAGTGTTTTAATATATGAATTTTGGGGGTACACATGTTGCAGGAGACAGTGTAGGAAGAGCTCTGAGACTGTGCTGCTGTTGCTGGCCAGTGACTAGTCCTGGTTGCCAGGCAACACCTTTTGGCACCTAGGGAGCAGCTAGGAAGGAGCAGCCAAAGGGGAAAAGGAAGGGTCCTCACTATTGCAATCTAACAAAGAACTTAATATAGGAGGCTAAAAGCAAAAGCTCACATGTTTACCCAGTAGTCCTGAGCCTGGTCCAACAAGACTGCCAGGTGTCCCAAACAAGTGAAACTATGATAGTGCAGGAGTGGGGGGAGCCCTTGAAAATCTGTGTGTATCCAGGAGGAAGATGGCGGCAAGGTAGGAGGGAGCAGATTCCACTTCACCCTACACATGGGAGAAAAACATAGCTGATCTACGGAGGAACAGAGCAAACAGCCAACAGTACCCCAGCATGTATGAAAGTAGGAGACCAAAAATTGTAGTGGACACTGAAAAACCAGACTGTAAGGAGAGTGCTTCAGGACAATAAGGTCCCAGGGACCAGCGCAAGGACCAGGATGGCTGCAGACCCAGGCCCAGTGCCCACCAGGTCTGCCACAGGATTCTTGGGAGAGAGCTGGGTCAACTTCTGCCTCCCAGCCAAACAAGGTTTGAGCAGCACCAGGAGAGACCTGGTTGCTTGAAGTCGCAGAGGGAAATAAGGACTAAGTGGCAAACACACAGGGACTATGAGTGCCCATGGAGTCCTTGGACACTGGTGAGGGAGAGTTGAGAGTTGCAAAGTGACGGGCCCTGACCCCAGTAGTCACCGGTCTGACTGGAGAATTGGGCTGTGTGAGAGGCCAGGCCACTGTACAGAGTGGCAGGCCTGAGTAGGAGGAATTTCTCAAAAAGAAAAAGTGAAAAACTGTTCGGGGAATTCTCCTTCAGCAATCACTCTGACCTTCTACCCACCTAGCTAGGCAGTGCTTCCAAGGCGCACAGGAAGCTCTGCATGCCCCCATAGCACTGGGAAGGGACAGAGGTGGCCTGTCTGAGTGCACGTGTCCTTAACCTGGGGAGAGTTCGCTCTGCGTAAGGCCTGGATCCCACACCCAAGGCCTAGAGGAGAGGCACCAGGCTAGTGGTGGGGAGAGTGCGGGGGTGGGGGGATGGGGGGTCAGGGGGACGCTGACTGAGGGTGGATCAGGAAGAGAGAACAGCCCCTCAGCCTGCTGTAGCCAGCAACACCAAAAAAACCGGTGTGGCCAGTTTGAAACTAGCAAGAGGCTTTTTTTTCTTTTTTTTTTTTTTTAGTATTTTTAATTTTTTAATTTTTATTATTTTTTATCTCTCAATTCCTTTTTCCTCTCTCTTCTTCTATCTTGTTTTATTCCTTCTTCCTTGCTTTCCAATCTAAACTCTTCTTCCTTACTTCTTCTACTTCTTCTTTTCCTTTCTCTCTTTCTTGTTTTTTTCTTAAATACCCACAAGTGAGACAAAAAAACTCTGGAACTGTGAAAAGACCAGAGCTGGACCCAAAAAGGGGGCATCCCAAGAGCTGACACAGTGAGACAAATTTCACTTTGCTATTACAGAGAACCTGCAAGTGATTGAATATTTGTATTATTATTTTTTCATTATTCTTACATCTTTTATTTTAATAGTATTTTTGTACTCCTCTTCTTTCTGTTTAGTCTTCTTTGCTTGTCTGGTTATATTGTATCATTTGATAGGTTTCCCCTGTTCTCTCTTTCATAGTGTATTCCTAATTTACTGTCTTCACTCCACTTGTGTTCTGTTAGCACACTACTCAAGGTCCTGTACTCCCTATTCTTGTTATCTAGGTTACACAGATTCTGTCATATGATTGTTGCTCTAATATTATTGTAAATAATAACTGTTCCATATAATTGTAAATACTACACAACAACCCTCCCAGATCTTAGCCCCCTTCACGGTTTCCTGAATTCTATTACCATAGAGGTTAACTCTATTCTCTCACACACTTACACCTATTTACTATCCTTTACTCTCACCTTACCTCGGAATCTGACCTCCCACAACTACACTGCCTTCTACATCCAACTCACAACACTTCCCTCCCCAACAAGAGTCTTAGCTTCTTTCTATCCTTTCTAAAAAGTGATTAGTTGGCTGGAAGATCATGGTTAACACTATCCATAGTCAAAGAATCTCCTATCTCTTCTCTCCTGGCTGCTACTGTAAATATCATAGAATACTCTTTTGCTCTCTTAAACCATTTTGCCTTCCCCTTCTAACTGTTCATAAAAAAAGAGTAAGTGGAAGCTGCGAACATCAGGACACCCACTGGAAGAGGAAACCCAACAACAAAGGAAACACCAACAGATAACAGCAGAAGGTGAAGGAGGGAGTGGAAGCCACAGTAACCTCAATCTAAGACCTATCTGGAAATACAAATAAATAGTGGAGAAATTACCCAGACTGAACAAGAGCAAGAGAAAATCCTCAAAACCTTGTACACACAGAAGAACCAGCTTCAACACAAACTACCATTATGTGCACAACAAAATACAAGAGGTGGTGGACAGAGTGAGCCACAGTTAACCAGCTGGTGGGAAGAACCCACCAAAGAAAGACTCAACAACAACCAAAACCCAAAGACAAACACAGAGCCAACTTAAATGACAGCCCAAGACCAGTGAGCTCGGGAGATCAAGGAGACTGCACCACTGAATCTTACAGGTATTTTACCACAGAAATTCACACCATAAATCAGGGAGCCAGAACAGATCAATTTAAGAAGCTGAGGCTAACAAGAAGAGTCTCACAAACAATGGGAAGACAAAGAAACAATCCCCAAATGAAAGGAAAGGAGGAAGCCTTAGAAAGAATGCTAAATGAAATAGAGGCAACTCAGCTATCAGATATTGAGTTCAAAGCAATGGTTATCAGGAAGATCAATGAGCTCACAATGAATTGCCAGAAACTACAGAGAAACTATAATGAACGCACTATATCAATATAAAAAAGGAAATAGAAACTATCAACAAGGGCCAAGAGGAAATGAAGGATATAATTTCTGAACTGAAGAACACAGTAGAAGGAATCAAAAGCAGAATCAATGAAGCAGAAGATCGGATCAGTGAGCTGGAGGACAAAGTAGAAAAAAACACCCAGAAAGAGCAAGAAAAAGAAAAGAGGCTCAGAAAGAATGAAGAGGGATTAAGAGAAATGCAAGACAATATGAAACATAATAATATCTGTATAATAGGGATACCAGAAGGAGAAGAAGAGCAAGGGATAGAAAACCTATTTGAAAAAGGAATGATGGAAAACTTCTCTAATTTGATGAAAGAAAAAGTCACACAAATCCAGGAAACACAGTGAGTCCCAATCAAGAGGAACTCAAAGAGGCCCACTTCAAGACACATCATCATTAAAATGGCAAAACTCCAAAACAAAGAGAGAATCTTAAAGGGATCAAGAGAGAAACAGGAAGTAACATACAAGGGAGCCCCGATAAGGTTAGCAGCTGACTTCTCAATGGAAACAATCCAAGCCAGAAGAGAATGGCAAGAAATATTCCAAGCAATGAGAACGAGAGGCCTACAACCAAGGCTACTTTACCCAGTAAGTGTCTCAATCAAGATAGAAGGCCAAATAAGGAGCTTCCCAGACAAAAGAAGTCTAAAAGAATACACCTCTACCAAACCAGCTCAGCAAGAGATACTAAAGGGACTGCTTTAAGGAAAGTAAGGAAAACAGAGAGAGAGAGAGAGAGAGAGAGGAACACAGGTATGAAAATGGCAATGAATCAGTACTTATCAATAATAACCTTAAACGTAAATGGATTAAATTCTCCAATCAAAAGACATAGAATAGCTGAATGGATAAGAAAGCATGACCCACACATATGCTGCCTACAAGAGATCCACCTTAGGACTAAAGACCTACACAGACCAAAACTGAAAATCTGGAAACAAATTTTCCAAGTAAACAGACAGGAAAAAAAAAAAAGCCAGGGTAGCAATACTCATATCAGACAAACTTAAAACAGGGGCCTTAAAGAGAGACCCAGAAGGTCACTTCATAACACTCAAGGGAAGAATCCACCAAGAAGACATAACCATTGTAAATATATATGCACACAACATAGGAGCACTCAAAAACATAAAGAAAACCCTAGAGGACTTCGAGAAAGAAATTGGCAGCAACACAATTATAGTAGGCAATTTTAACACCCCACTGTCAAAAATGGACAGCTCTTCCAAACAAAATATCAACAAAGATATTGTGGCATTGAACAATACCCTAGATGAAATGGACTTAACTGATATATATATATATAGAGCCCTTTATCCCAAAGAAGCTAAATACACATTCTTTTCAAAGGCACATGGAATATTTTCAAAGATAGACCACATGATAGGACACAAAACAAGCCTCAACCAATTCAAGAAAATTGAAATCATACCAAGCATTTTCTCTGACCACAAGGAACTGAAACTAGAAACCAACCCCAAGAAGAAAAACACAAAACACTCAAAATGATGGAGATTGAATAGCATGCTATTAAACAATGAATTCGTCAAGAAGGAAGTTAGGGAAGAAATCAAAAAGTTTCTGGAAACAAATGAAAATGAACTCACAACAATCCAAAACTTATGAGACACAGCGAAGGCAGTCCTGAGAGGGAAGTTCATAGCAATACAGGCCTACCTAAAGAAGATAGAAACATTTCAAACAAACAACCTAACCCTATGTCTACAAGAACTCAAGGAACAACAACAAAGACAGCCCAGGACAAGTAGAAGGAAGGAAATAACCAAGATCAGAGCAGAACTGAATGACATAGAGACTAAAAGCACAATTCTAAGGATCAATGAATCCAGGAGCTGGTTCTTTGAAAAGATAAACAAAATTGACAAGCCTTTAAGCAGGCTCATCAAGAAAAAATAGAGAGGACTCAAATAAACACAATCAGAAATGAAAGAGGAGAGATTACAACTGACACCTCAGAAATACAAAGGATTGTAAGGAATTACTATGAAGAACTGTATGCCAAGAAATTTGAAAACCTAGGTGAAATGGAAAAGTTTCTAGAAAAATATAATTTTCCAAAACTCAATGAAGAAGAAGCAAAAAGCCTGAACAGACCAATAACTGCAGATGAAATTGAAGCAGTAATCAAAAAACTCCCTACATACAAAATCCCTGGACTGTATGGTTTCATAGTAAAATTCTACAAAGCATTTAAGGAAGAGCTAACCCCTATCCTTCACGACTATTCCAAATAATCAAAAATGATGGAAGACTCCCAAACTCTTTTTATGAAGCCAGCATCATCCTAATTGCAAAACCAGATAAAGACAAAGAAAGAAAACTTCAAGCCAATATCTCTGATGAACATGGATGCTAAAACCCTCAACAAAATATTGGCAGGCCACATTCAACAATATACTAAAAAGATCATACACTATGATCTAGTGGGATTCATCCCAGGGATGCAAGGATGGTACAATATTTCAAATCAGTAAATGTAATATGTCACACACACAAAAGCAAAGACAAAAATCACATGATCATATGAATAGATGGAGAAAAAGCATTTGATAAGGTATAGCACCCATTTATGATAAAAACACTCAGCAAAGTGGGAATAGAGGGAGCATTCCTCAACAAAATAAAGGCCACATATGAGAGACCTACAGACAACATCATACTCAATGGGCAAAAACTAAAATCTTTTCCACTAAGATCAGGGACAAGACAAGGTTGTCCACTTTCACCACTTCTATTCAATATACTATTGGAAGTCTTAACCACAGTGATTAGACAAGAAAAGGAAATAAAAGGCATCCAACTTGGAAAGGAGGAAACAAAACTGTCATTGTTTGCAGATGACATGATAGTGTACATAGAAAATCCTATATACTTGCCCAAAAAATGGCTCGACCTAATAAATAAATTTGGCAAAACAGCAGGATACGAAGTTAATATCCAGAAATCAAAGGCATTTTTGTATACCAACAATGAAACAACAGAAGCATAAATCAAGAAAAACAATCCCATTTGATATAGCAAAAAGAAAAATAAAATTCCTAGGAGTAAACCTAACCAAGGAGGTAAAAGACCTGTATGCAGAAAACTACACAACGCTGAAGAAAGAAATTAAGGAAGACACAAACAAATGGAAACATACACCATATTCATGGATTGGAAGAATTAACATCATCAAAATGTCCATACTACCCAAAGCAATTTACAGATTCAATGCAATACCTATTAAAGTACCAATGGCATATTTCACAGACATAGAACAAACACTTCAAAAATTTATATGGAACCATAAATGACCCCGAATAGCTGCTGCAATTCTGAAAAAGAAGAGCAAAGTAGGAGGGATCACAACAGCTGATACCAAACTGTATTACAAGGCCACTGTAATCAACCAGCCTGGTACTGGCATAAAAACAGGCACATGGACCAGTGGAATAGAATAGAGAGCCCAGAAATAAACTGAAGTCTCTATGGTCAATTAATATTCGACAAAGGGGGCAGCAACATAAAATGGAGTAAAAATAGCCTCTTCAACAAGTGGTATTGGGAGAACTGGACAGCTACATGCAAAAAAAATGAAACTCAAGCACCAACTTACAACATGCACAAAAATTAATTCAAGGTGGATAAAAGATTTAAATATAAACCATGACACCACAAAAGTCCTAGAGGAGAACATAGGCAGTAAAAATCTCAGATATTCCACGCAGCAATATTTTTACTGATATGTCCCCTACAGCAAGGGACATAAAGGAAAGTATAAACAAATGGGATCTTATCAAAATAAAAAGCTTCTGCACAGCTAAAGAAAACAGTATGAAAATAAAAAGAGAATCAGCCATATGGGAAAACATATTTGCCAATGATACCTTAGACAAGGGTTTAATCTCCAAAATATATAATGAACTTACATGACTCCACTCTAAGAAGACAAGCAACTGGATTAAAAAACGGGCAAAGGACTTGAACAGATACATCTCCAAGGAGGACATACAGAGGATCCAGAGACACATGAAAAGATGCTCAGTATTGCTAGCTATCAGAGGATGCAAATTAAAACCACAACAAGATACCACATCAGTCAGAATGGCCATCATAAACAAAGCAACAAACAACAAGTGTTGGAGAGGTCGTGGAGAAAAGGGGACCCTAGTGCACTGTTGGTGGGATTGCAGACTGGTACAACCACTATGGAAAACAGTATGGAATTTTCTAAGAAAACTAAAAATGGATCTGCCTTTTAACCCAGCAATTCCACTGCTGGGATTATATCCTAAGAACCCTGAAATACCAATCCAAAACAGTTTATGCACCCCAATGTTCATAGCAGCATGATTTACAATAGCCAAGTGTTGGAAGCAACCTAGGTGCCCATCAGTAAGTGAATGGATCAAAAAACTGTGGTACGTTTACACAATGGAATTCTATGCATCAGAAAGAAAGAAGGAGCTCCTACCATTTGTGACAACATAGATGGAACTGGAAAGCTTTATGCTAAGCAAAATAAGCCAGGTGGTAGAAGATAAATACCATATGATCTCACCTTTAACAGGCACCTAAACAACAAAACAAGCAAACAAGCAAAATATAACCAAAAGCACTGAAACGGAGAACAGGTTGACAGTGGGACCAGAGACCAGAGGGGTGAGGGGAGGGAATTTCAGGGGAAAAGAGAAAGGGTTTACAGGAAGAAGTACAAAGGACAAGTGGACAAAAACTAGGGGGTGGAAATGGGAGGGAGTTGGGGAGGGCTGGGAGGTGGGCTGGGCTGGGAGTAAAAGGCAGAAAACTGTACTTGAACAACAATTAAAATAAAAAAAAATGTATTATTGAGCAACTGAAAAAAAAAAAAAAGAAAAAAGAAAATCTGTGTGTATCATCTCCACTAGCTGGGAAAAAGAAAACTGTGAGACAGTGTATTCATCTGTAGCCCTGGAAGGGGGAAGAGGAAGGATGTATAGAGCCCTCAGAAAAGCCCATAAAACAACTTTGGTTAATTGCCCGCCCCCTGCCCTGAATGCAAAATGAACAAATAGAGCCTGGAGCAAGGTAAAAATTCGAGATAACTGACCCCCACACATACCTACGTTTGGGTAGTCTGTCTCCCTGGAGGAAAGCTAGCACCACCTTTACCCATAAATCAAAATGTAACTCTCTCACCCCAATCCCACAACTATATTAAGTCCTTAGAACAAAGGATTCACTATCTTCTTGGCTCATGGCTTTCTTGCCACACAGGGGGCTCTTGGGCACTCAGCCTCTGGTCGGACAGCCTCTGGCCACCAAGTTCCTGGCCACCCTTTTTTTGACTACCCAGCCTCACGCAGGGCTTTGGCCCCCCTAGTTTGGCCACCCTTTCTCTAGCTACCCTTCTTTTGTTCTCCCGTTCACTAATAAACTTTGCTTGCACACTAGTAGGCTTGGTGACCTGTAATTCTTTACTGTGTCTGTGAGAAGAACTGGGGTTTCTCCAGTAACACACAGACATGCAGTCCTCAAATCCAGAGAACGTAATACTTAGAGGGTCACAATAATTATATCTAAGTATTTGAAAAGCTTCAATGTGTAAAAGAACGTACATTTATTAGAAGGTATTTCAGAAGTTAAATAATACAAGAAAATGAAGACAATATGATAAAAATTAGAGCTGACCTTTGTCAAAATGTAAACAAAATATATTTATCTGTAGGAGAACTATCATAATTGGAATAAATTGCATTTGATTTTGAAACTCATGAGTGAATTTTCCCAGGAATTGCTGCATGATAAATTTTTAAGGGATGTTCTGGTAGAAATTTTTGCATGAGGAAAAAGAATCCCAGGTGTGCTCTCACTAAACCTATGCAGTTGATGTTAGAGGAGAGAAAAATCAGGACAATGTGGTTCTGCTCTGGCATCTTGTTCCGTATCACTCTGCGATTGGCCTGGAGCAGGAGAAAGTCCAGGATTAGTTGGAGAGCACATTGTAAAACACACTTCCCATTCTCTAGGGCACAGTTAATGAATTCTTTTTTGTTTTCTTTTTTATAATGCATCTGAATTTTTTTCCATTAGGATTAAAATGACAGCTATGGAAATTTAAAACATTTTATTTTGTAAAACTTCAAAGTGATAAGGAAGCATTAGTAATGCAAGTTTTCCCATGATGTTCTATCAATATTACTGCATTTTCTTTCGGGGATTACATGATTTTTATTCTGTGATTAATCTTGAGTTTCACTACAAGATTTTCTATGCTCCAGAATGGAGATAGATATTTTTAAATGACTTTTTAGCCTTTGGCTATTCAACATACTAAGCACAGTACTAGGCCAAAACATGAAATAAGAAAACATAAAGAGAGATGTTCATTATAAATTTAGCAAAAAGTGCAAAATTTTGCCATAAAGTGATTAACTTTGACCCTCAAACACCATTGTAGTCATAGAGATGCATGTTTAAAATATAGCAACAAAAGTATGTATGGAATAAATGTTTACATGTAGGGTAAACAAACTGTAATTTAATATTTAAGATCTTGGTGACTTATTTTGGTTATTTCATTTAAAAATACATTTTTACTCTTAACCTCCTGCTTAGATAAAAATCATATGCAATTATAACTATATTTCCCTATTTTAAAAAAAATTACACATAAAGATCTATTTTAAAAGTTTTTAGTCTCCTGGAAAGTTTGTTTACATTTCTAGAATCTCAGTGGTAAGATATAGTGCCAAGTCCCTATTTCTGAAGACAACACAATCGAGCAGAAGGCAACTTTCTTCACCAGAGATCTTTAAATTCCATGAATAAAGAATACATCTTTGAATATATGAAATTTTTTATAATACTTAAGTAAAGTAAGATTAAAATGCAAAACTCCAGTCCAGCTAAAACCAAAATAGGTAAAACTAGAATACAAATATTACATCACAAGAAAGAGGACTTTGTTTACCTTAATCCCTGTTGTATTCTCAGTGCTTATGAAAGCAGAGGATGTATAATAGTCACTCAGTAATTGCTGAAGTGAACAAATAAGTGAATAATCAAAGGTTATAAAAATATCTTTGTATTTTCTTCACAGAATTGTTTTTTCAGAGAAATGAAGCAGACCTCAGAAATAACACTGTAATTTTCATTTTACAGAACATAAAATTAAAATGGTAGTCAAAAGGATATTATAGAATATTTTCTCAAAAAAATTTTTTTCATCTCTATTAAAATGCTATTAATTTATTTGCCCTAATCCAAGTCAAGTAAAAATAATCTGATATTAGCAACACATATGAAAAATGTTTGTATCAGATTGTAGGAGATAATTTTAGAGATTTTTCGATGCTAGAATTCCTAAATTTACTCATAACAAAACAAAACAAAAACAAAGAAAAGAAAGATTAGTTTTTTCTTCTCCTTGGAAATGTGTAAACTTTTGTCTTGTTACCTCTTCTTTTTAAAGCTAGCAGTATGAAGTTATGATTTATTACAGAAATGGTGGGTTTAAGATGCACCTAAATGATACTTTTAAATGTTGAAGGTTGGGAGGAATCATAAAGAAGGTCTTTTTGAAAAGTAAAATATTGAAATAACACAGTATAGAATAATAAAAACCAAATAATAAAAATGAAAGTGATCCACACTGATCATTACATGATGTGCTCAAAATAGAATAAAATGTATTAATGAAATTTTCACTAATTCTAACTGAGTTTTGTTTAGTGGCTGTAAGGGGAACAGGTTCAGACAGAAGGTTGAGAGTACCTCCAATCCAGTCATGAAAGTATACTGCTTTTGTAGGAATCAAAATAGAGCTGAAGTAAATAGTCAAAAATTCACTAATAAAAAGTGATTGCTATGTAATTTAAAAAAAGGAAAAAAAATTGGTTTAGTCTAGAGTTGGAATTAGCTTCTTAACAGGCAAAGAAAATGAAAATAATTAATAATAATATATTTGTACCTTAGATAAGCTGAAGAAACATAGGTACTTAAGACCATGTATGTCCAGGCTGTCCACCAGAGTCCAGTTTGCATGAGTACAGCCTGATTAAGACAATGTGAGACGTGTTGCTATGTTCACTCATTAACTCATTCAACACATGATTTTCTTTTTCTTTTGAAATGGGTTAAATTTCACAAAAAGCTGTAAAAATAGTACAAAGTTCTTGCAAAAACATCATTTTTAGAAATGATATTTACAAAATTATAACCCATTGTCATAAACAGTAAACTGACATTAGTAAAATAGTATTGACTAAAATATAGATGTTATTTTGATTTCATCAGGTATTACACACACTTCTTTGTGTGTGCATTTGTGTGTAGTTCTACAAAGTTTATCACACTTATCAGATTAAAGATCACCACAATGAGAACATGGGACTGTTCCAACACAACAAAAAACTACCTGCATTATCCCTTAATAACCACACCGTTCCCCACTCCTAATTCCTGTGGTAACTACTTATTTTTTCTCTATTCCTACCATTTTGTCACTTCTAGAATGTTATATAAATGGAATTGTATAGCATGTGACTGGAATTGTTCTGTTCTTTTTCTTTTAATCAGCATAATGTCCTTGAGATCCATTAAATTTGTTGCAGGTATCAAAAGTTTATCTCTTCTTTTTGCTGGGTGGTGTCACACTATATGGGTATATTATGTCTATCTAGTCATCCACTTGAAGGATATTTGGGTTATTTCCATATTTTATCTATTACAAATAAGGCAGTTATAGACATTCATTTATTACAAAGTTATTCAGTCTTAACTCTAAAAGAAACTGCCTACCAGCATTTTATGAAGAATTATAGTTGCTCTACATGATTCCCAGTCAATATACAGGGTCTGGCACAAATAATGCTCTTTTTTTATTACAAAATCATAAGCATGCAATTCTGTAACATAACAACATCACACTCAAGCACAGCCTATAACATTTTAGGTGAAATGTTCAAATTAAAATTATAAATTATTACACCCATATTATTACCCTACCAACCACACTCAAGTAGGCATTACTTCTGCTGGACCCTGTGTATTGGGTTGGCCAAAAATTTCATTTATTTTTTTTTCTGTACAATGACTCTAGTAGCATTTGGTTGTATTTAACTTCATTTAAAACAATTTTGTTAGGTTTTACTGTGACAGCTGTCACATCAGTGCATATTTAATAAAAGCTTATCAAAATCGGTGAATTTTTGTGCAGTTATTTTAATAATGAAGGAAGAAAATAAGCAATATTTTTGACATATTATGATTTATTATTTAAAGAGAGGTAAAATGCAACTGAAATATAACAAAAGATTTGTGCTGTGTATGGAGAAGGTGCTGTGAGTGATCACATGTGTCAAAAGTGGTTTGTGAAGTTTCATGCTGGAAGTTTCTCACTGGACGATGATGCTTCATGGTTGGGTAGACCAGTTGAAGTTGACAGCAATCAAATCAAGATATTAATTGAGAATAATCAACGTTATGCCATGTGGGAGATAGCTGACATACTCAAAATATCCAAATCAATGAAGTTATTGGTGAAAATGAAAAATGTGTTTTATTTTATGGAAAAAAAACTAAACAGACTTTTTGGCTAACCCAATATTTCTTGAGAACTAACTACATGCAAGGCACAATACTAGTATAAAAAAAGGCAATTGTGTATAGTCTTGCTATTACAACTTAGTAAGAGGAGGTCTTTGTCAAATTGAACGGTTTATTAAGTGGGTAATATAGAAATGTCCCCCCTTGTCAAGTTCATAAATATTGTAGTTCCTACATGTCATATAATCTATAGCAAATTATTTGAGTACAAACTTAAAATCAATACTAAATAAATAATAATTGGAAAGCATTTTACCAGTGTTAAAACTGGGATGAGGAACTGGTGCCTTCATCGTGATCATACTGCCAGCATGACAGAACATCAGAGCACACCCCAAGTCTCTTAACACTACTTTTATATTTTCTCACTATATTATGGGCTGCTAATGTATAATTTCTATTTCATAAGTATTACACCTAAAATATTCCTATGACTTAAGAAAATATGGTCTCACACAAATATATCACTTTCCATTGTCAAGACAGTGTTAGAATGGATTAAAGTAAAAATTAACATCTACAAAATGAACTCAATTAAGAAAATAATATGGCTATTTGAACACCTTATTTTAAATAAAAACATTATTAAAATATCAGGTGTGAGTAGCAATTAAAAAATAAAATTACAGGTTTAGCACAAACTTTCTTTTTACTGGTTGTGACAAAGCAGAAATAGTAATTAAATATGCTCCATTGGTTGGCACTTATTAAAACTATTTCAGGGAAGCTGCAATACCTGTATTCACATATGCCTTTTAAAATTTTAAATTCCAGTTTTAAATAAGATATTTTACTAGTTTATTGATATTTGGTTTTAATATTTTAATGATTATTTGGTAAGTGTAAGAATTGCCTCCAACTGAAATAGTATGTATTCTTGATAAGTAATACAAGTTAGAAATGAGGCTGCTACCTTCCTCAGACAAAAGTAATTGATTATTACATTGGATCATTGTTGGAAAACACATATTGTTGGACTTTGACAATAAAATACTATTCATTCTTTTTTTCTCAAAAGCCAGACAAGCTATCACTATATATTTTATGAAAAATATATGGCTGGGAATATGCAAGAATTAACTCTAAAAGGATCAAAAATCTAAATGTAAAACATAAATGTATCCATGTATCAGAAAAACTTTAGTGAAATTTGCTATAATTTGGATGTAGAAGATGACTTTATAAATAAAAGTAAAAATCTGATACAATAAAAAATGATTGGTAAAATTGTCCACATGGAAATAATGTTAAATACTTTGCCTAGAAAACTAAACCAAACAAAAACAATAAAACCACCATAAACTAAGTAAAAGATATATGATAGATTGGAAAAAATATTTACAACATATATTTCATATAAAGATTACTATACTTTCTTTGTATAAATACTTTTTTAATTAAAATATGTCCAGCCCTGACTGGTGTGGCTCAGAGAATTGAGTGCCAACCTACAAATCAAAGGGTTGCAAGTTCGATTCCCAATCAGGGCACACGCCTGGGTTGTGGGTCAGATCCCTGATTGGGGCTGCTACAGAGGCAACCACACACTGCTGTTTCTTTCCCTCTCTTTTTCTCTTCCTTCCTCTCTCTCTAGAAATAAATAAATAAAATCTTTAAAAATAAAAAATAAATGAATTAGGACTTCACAAAAAATTTCCAAATATTATTTTAAAAATAGGAAAAAATTAACAAATAAGTTGCATAAAGAATATAAATATAACTTTAAATATGAAAATCTATTTAACTTCATATAAAAACAGTTACATAAATTAAAACTATATTTAGACACTATTTCTCGTATACTAACTAAGCAAAAATTTAGAAACTCTATTGATGAAGCTGTAAGACAATTTTATATAATGGGGAAGCAAAATGGCACAGCTGTTATGAAAGGGAATTTGGCAGTTTTAGTAGAAATACCTATGTTTTTGTCCTGTGACACAGCCATTTCACATCCATGAATTTACTGTAAAGACATAGTTTCAATAATAAAAAATATATATGCACAAGATTATTTATTGTAACTTCATTTTTAATTGCAAAAAACCTGAAAATTTTGTAAGTACCCAAACATAAAAATTGATTGAATTAACTATAATGTATATTTCTAAAGCAATACTATGCAGCTACAAAAAGAACACAGGACTCCATAACTTGATATGAGGGGTGATTTCCGCACTGTATTGTAGAGTGTAAAAAAAAGAAAGCAAATACCAAGAGTCTAGATTATATGTCCAGAAAATATCCATCCATGTAATATGAAAAATAGGGACACTTATTGAAGAAGATACAAGATATAAAAAACATTGTAAATAGGACAATGATGTCTCAGTCCCCTTGAAAGTAGGCCCTTTGGGACCTCACATAGTTCTTCCAATCACCATGAGTTGCCCCATCTTATCTTCCTGAATCTCTTCCATGGTCTGAAATCTCTTCCCTTTCAAAGGTGATTTTAGTTTTGGGAAAAGCCAGAAGTCATAGGGTGCTAAATCTGGGCTGTAGAGGGGCTGAGTTACCTGGGTGATATGATTTTAACCAAAACACTGTACGAGGTGTGGTGCGTGATCAGGTGTGTTGTCATGATGAAGCTGCCAATCACCAGTTGCCCATAGCTGTGAACCTTCTGAATCATCTGAATAGTTTCCATGGAAGAATGTTCAAACTTAATGCAAAATTTGATGCAGATTTGTTGCTCTACTCACCCAGTCATTATGAATGTGAAGTTCACAAAGTACGCATGTTCACTCAATGGTGTCCACTGCCCCCACTGACTAGTACAGTGAAGTCATCATTATTCACTCCTGTGCATTCCAGTCCACTCTCCTTGGCTGCCAGGTTACATTAATGTCATGTAAACTGTTATTATATTAACAGTGGCTGGACTTCTTCTGGACAGACCTTATATATAGTATGCTCTTTCAATATAAGACAGAAAGAGATATAAGAAAACATCCAAGTACTTGCTAATTTTACATAAGAAACATAGCAAGGACATATAAAAAATTAGATTGATTATCCACAGTGTGAAAGAGAAGTAAATGGGAAGAAAATTGGGAGGAAGTAACATTTTACTGACTATATTATTTTCTTCAGTTTTAGATTTTTGAATCATATCATATTCAAAATACATTTTAAAAAGGATGAAAGAACAAAATCTTCAAACTGAATACAAACATACGCAAATGTACCAACTGTATATCTAAGGGATAAAAACTCCACTAAAGAATAAAAATAAAATAAAATATTTAAAGAATTCAGTCAAATTTGTAATGCAGTTCTTTGACTAAATATTTTCAAACTAAAGAAGAAAAAGAAAAAAGGAAACTGCAGACACATGTTGCGCTTTTCTTAATAGGTTTATTTTTAATTTCTTATGTGTTTAACAATTGTGATTATTTTCTGTATACTATAATATTGGGCAAATAAGTAAATGTAATAATATTGTGGGGATCCATTTTTCTCACTGTGAAGGAAGGAAAATGCAAATATGTACTGGGAAAGGCAAAAAAAAAATTCTTTTAGGGATACTTATTCATCAATGTATCTAACATCTTCCCTTCCCACACTTACCATCTCCATCCTTGGAAGAGCCTTGAAACAATGACATTCATTAGCACTGAACAATCCTATCCTTCAGAAGACCATATCTTTTTTTCCTAAATACCATTCCCCACCAAAAAATAAAATATAAAAAAAAATACCAAGAATGTTGGAGAATAGCTAACTTCAGATAGGGCAGTGGAAGTCAAAATAAACTTAGAATTTTTATGTGTGTGTGTGCATGCCCCCAAATTAAGAAGTGATCAAGAAGTAATGTTAGTGTGCTACAATAATGTAGGGATCAGTTTGAAGGGTGCTCCCTCTGGCCAAATATAGGACACCTTTAACTTCTAATTAAATAAAAACAGTAATAAATTATATCCCATTGACTAAAATAAGAACCCCCAATTGCATACTACCAAAAATATGTAAACAGATGAGTAAAAAGAATGAGAATAGACACTTTTTCTTACAGTAGAATTATCACTTATAAGTATACAGGGACAATAGAATTAGAAATTTAACATCTTGCACAAACATAATAGAGATTTATATAGTTAAAAATAAAGAGTTGGTGAATTTAGAGGTGAAAAATTATGTTTTCCAGTTTAATGCAGGAAAGAACAAATGTGGGAATGGTGGCAATGCTGCTGCATCTTCATCAGAAATTGTGGAAAAGTAGGAAAAAAAACATTTAAAAGGTTTGATATGGAAGTCAAGGTAAATGATACAAAAAAATACAACCCCAGAGAACCAGAATACAACCCACCAAGAATTTTGCTTCACCACCAACATAACACTATAAAGCAAAAGATCTGGAAAAGAGATTAGGAAAGGAATTGAATATAATAAGGAATTTGAGGAATAGCACACAAGAAATTTTAAGACCCTAAACCTGATCAATCTTACCTCATTTGTAGCCAAAGTACTAAGTGTTGTTCTAATCATAATTGAAAGGATAAAATGACTAGAGAAATAAGCAGTTCTTAAAAAATTCTGTTGGCCCAGCACCTTGAATCAAATGGGTGTTTCAGGCCTCTGTTTCCCACTTAACCAAGAACTGGATGCCTTCATCTCTCCTTGAGGAGAGGCCCTAGTACCACAGGCTGAGACCCTGGCTACACATCCTTAGGAGAGAACATCAGTGGATATAACTAGAATCCCTTGAATTCAGGATAGGAGTGTTCATTAAGGATTTGTGTGGCAGATGCCCCTCATGTCCTATGGTAGAATGACTTCCATGCCCTTTGCTCTACCAAGTTAAAAGCTCTTGCAGGGTAATTGGAGATTCTGATTCTTTTTCAGGAAGATCTCATGTAGGCAATCAAAAAATTTCTTCTGATGTGTCTCATTGCTGTGGATCATGGCAGTGTGAGCTTCTCCCTGGTCCAGACCTTGCCAATAATCTTGCAGCCATGTCTCCTTCCAGCTGTCACTGTCAGGAATCTCTTCCACACTGCCAAAGCCAGGTGCTGGCACTGGGCAAAGTCCATGTGTGAGGGCTGGGCAATATAAGGCTCAGGGACAGGGATGTCCCCAGGAGAGGCTGCATGTAGAGGTGAAAATTTTGATGGATAGGATAGGATATTCACATAACCTCAAATTATCTCCCTCAAAAATACATATTAATTACAAAAGGGAAAATCATAACTTTACAGTAAATAAATGAGCTAACACTAACTAAGTGGTCAAAAGATTCATTATCACTAAATCAAACATCATGTGTCTAGATATTGCCCCCCCCCAGAAGAACATGGCATTACTTATGTAGTGTTCCAGGTCCAAAATGCACAACCTTAATGTAAGCATGAGGAAAAACCAGCAGAACCAATTTGAAGAAATTTCAACTAAAAAACCAGACATATATTACTAAAAGCAAAAAAGTCAATGTCCTGAAACACAAGAAATTATTTTTAAAATTAATCTCTTAAGATTAAAGGAAATTTAAGAGAAAAGTCAAATAAATGCATACACAATGGGGATATGCTTATGTAGTGGTAAAAATAGCTTGAAAGGATATTACTGGTGTCTGAACCTGTAAGAATTTTTGTGAGAGCTTACTTGAGCCAAAGAAAGGATATGACTGGAAACACTATCTTCACAGACTGACAAGATTGTCTGGGAGAATGACAATTTGCAGTTTATTTATGCATTTGAGATTAAGGAGGGAACATAAAGAAGATTACATGAAGGTGGGAGAAGCAAGGCAGGGAATGGATTATAACATAATTTAGATTATATGCTCTTTTGAGGGTGGTCATGCTTTAGAAGTAGGGGTCTGAAAGGGGACATTTCAAAGGTGTGTTAACTTAGATGCACAGGAACAATAGACAGGACTTGCTTAAGGCAAAAATAAATGTTTTACTAAAAATGTTATGTGGCTGAGGTATGACTACCCACCATGACCTGCCCAGTTTGGCATTTCTGATCAGATTACCCTGTCAGATTATGTTCTACAGAATCCCCCTTTTTATCCACATTGGGGCAATTGAAGAAAATTGAATGTGAAATGTAGACAAAACATTAAATCAATGTTAAATTTCATGAATTTGATAATTTTATTATGGCTGTATAAGAGAAGCTCTTTGTTCCTATAGCAGTCATATTAAAATACTAAGTGACAAATGGGCCATGAGGTATACAACCTCATTAAAAATACTTAAAAATAATATGTGGAAAAATGATGAAGTTAATGAAGTAAAAATGTTAGAGACTGGTGAATATGGGTAAAAGGTATTTGACATGCCTAGTATTTTTTATTTTTTTGCCTAACATTTTAGATAAAAAATTATAATGGCTCATCAATATGTTATTATTCATTAGAGAGGGTTAGATTTTCTTTGACAGCAGGTGTGTATCAACTTCTCTCAGTGTTGACTTTGTTGAGTGCTGATTTAAGCTTTGTTGGACTATTACAAAAGAATAGTCCAAAATGGAATTGATATTCCATACCAATTTTGCCATTACTTTTGGCTGTAGTTCTTACTCCTGAAATGTAAGAACTTACTCTATCTTATACATAAGGTGTGGCATTTCTTCTATGGTGTGGCCTTTCTGAAGAAGACTTGAATTTTAAGATGCTTTCAACTTTCCAGGGCTTGACCTTCAACTTTTGTCTCCCAAAAACTATATGGCTGATAAAATTTCTGCTTAGTTCTTTTGCTTTAAGTTTCCATTCATGGCTGGGCTTTAGTTTTAGTTTTACTTTGTGTTTGTTTGTATTATTTTTGGAGTCTTGTGCTTCACATGAAAAGATTAGTAATGGACCAATAGTTTGAGGGAGATTTCTGTGCAGATTTTTATTCAATATTGTAGGTTTCTCATTTCAAGAATTTTACTGCTCAAATCTCATCCAATTTGGCTGATTTAAACTCCTGTCATTGTATTTCAGTCCAGTGAAACTGCTACTTTTTTGTTTGGGTTCTGTTCCTTTGTGCAGTGACTTGGAGAATGTCTTCAAGGAAAATGTTGGCAAATGTGGAACTCATGTGCCTTCATTCTCTCAAATGTTGTAGATCTTCAGACTCTTCCTGAATTGGTTCCTCTCCCATGTTTTCAAATACTTGTTTTATATATTTTCTCTTAATTTTATAATTTTTTGGTGGTGGGATTTGTTTGAAATGAGTTACATTGTAGTCAGAACCAAAATTATGAAAATCATTATTTGAGTTCACATTTGTTATCCCTTTTCAGAGACTCAGCAATAGTACGGAGGTAATAACTAGCAAAACTTTAATTTAAATTAGATCTTTTAATAAGTCTTTTCATCTTTCAGTTATATCCAAGTGTTATAAGTATTTATATAAATGTAATTTGAATATGTAAAATCTACTGTGTATAAAATGCATTAGAACCTACATTATATGTGTTAAGCTTGTTAACCTTCATATATGTTGTATATGTGTGTGTTTGTGATCATATAAGTATTTTATTCTAAATACAACAGAGCTCAACATATGTAAAATCTATTTCCAAGCATCCTATCCTAAGGTGTTATTATTTGGTGGATATGCACTTGTGAGACATGACTGATAATCTCATTAAGGAGAGGATCTAGGGCAGAAGAAAACTTAAATAGTTAACAGTATCAAAATTGCTATAATGAGTCATTAACTCTAATGAAGAACATTTTGTTCTTTCCTTTTTATATTTGATTTACTCATGTAATAAATAATACTCATAATAAAACTATAAAAATGATAATGATTACTTGGGTGCTTATATAATTTCACACTTCCAGAAGGGCTAAAGCATATGCCATCCACAATTGGTTAAGTTATATTTCTTAAAATAACATTTGGTGTATTAAAAAAGAAAATGTATTTTCAGAGAATTCCATTCTAAAAATAAATCTGCTTCAATTAGAAAGCTTGAGTCCTCATTCTCCTACTCATTTAGCTTAATGAGTGCCATTAGCATGGGCTGTTGATCATAATGGATAAGATATGAGTCGCTTTCTCTCTCCCTTATGTTTTCTACCCCAGGAAAAAATCCTCCGTGAAGGTTGGTTTTTTATAAGCTTAGTCATTCTTTATCACAGGATAAGAATATAAGAAAAATATTTCCTTTGGAGTTAACTTTGAAAAGAACATACCCTAATTTAAATCCTTGCATACCAATATATGAGCTACCGAAATTCAAGCATATTGCATGATGCTTTACAGACAAACTTGAAAAATATTTATATAATGTATTAGATAATATTTATAATATGACTACAGCATTTACTCTGCTACATTAATACAGAAATAATATATCTATGTATGTATATGCATATGCTATGTGTTTGAGAGTGTAAATATATATGTACAGGTAACTACAAAAATATTATAACTTCAAAGCTTTACCCCTTTTACTCTAAAAAGGAGTAAGTTCCCTTTAGGGAATAAAATAGTAACCATTAAGGGAAACTGATAATTAATTCATGGTAATATGCTAATGGAACAGGTCTGGAGAACACTGGCTGGGTGGCCAGAGTTAAAACTTACGCGCTTAATTTATTTATTTCTATATGTTTTATCTATCTATCTATCTATCTATTTATTTATTTATGTTGTTGTTGTTGTTCAACAAATGTTTATTGGGTGTCAGTTATGGACCAGGCAAATGTACTTAATGTCACTGAATTATGCATTTAAAAATGGTGATTTTATGTTTTGTGTGTGTGTGTGTGTGTGTGTGTGTGTGTGTGTGTATTATTGTTCAAGTACGATTCTCTCCATTTCTTTCCCACTACTCCCCCACCCCCACCCAAGCCCAGCCATCCTTGCACTTTTAAATATCTTTTTTATATATATCAGTTTGTTATAATAGTCTACTCTAGAGGACCAAACTTACTGCCTGAAATTTCAGACCTGGGAAGTGGTACTATAGTAACACAGGAATGGAATGCTTTTGTTTTGAATAAGGGCATCTAATCAAAGTATATCTTTCATATAATGTATGGCTCAGAATTTTGATATTCTATTTTTCTGATGTAGGGGAATATTTTAACAGATGAATCAGAAGTACTCTACAGAGAGAACTGGCATAATTGTCCACCATGAGAGGTTTATAAAAATATCTCTATCATCTACAATAAAAACACAGAAAAGCAAACAAAAAGAAAATAATAAAAACAACTGCAAGAAGACTTAAAAACATGAATCCTGACAGTAAAGGTGAAGTCTGAATGTGGAAGAGTGAATAAATAAAAGGGAAACAGTATAGGAAGATGAAATAACAAAAATATGACATAAAACAAGACACAGAGTTCACAAAGAGAAGAAATAGGTATATAGTAAATAAAAGGGAAAAATAGTAAATGTAGCATAAATACAAAATTAGGGAAACAAGGAATCTGAGACTTGTATTTAGGCCCAGCAAAGCTTTTATCAGATTGGCAATAATGTTACAGAATGGACCCTGGGGGTTATGGGGTCCCTCTGTCACTGTGGATTCTTTGCTCACCACGAGGGAATTGGAATTATGGCTCTCAATGACAGAGTTTGGTGAAAAGGAAAGGAACTATTTATTCAAAACTTATACAGGTTTAGAGTAATGGCAGAATGTCACCATTAAATACTTAAAGTCCCTTATAACACCTACAAACACACACAGTCCTTCCTTCCCCCCTTTGCCCAGTCAGGCCAGTCAGGGGTATCATATCTCAGGAAAAATAGAAGTCCATGAATCAGCTAGCTCCCAGTGGTAGGCCTCCTATGGTTCCCAGTACCATCAGCTGTGGTGCCATGATCTCCAGTTTTTAATCCAAAACCATGTGGCACCTTCTCATGGCCCACCAGCAAGAGTCCTTTCACCTCTTTCCTTTCCTGCAATGTCTCACATTATCCCCATCCCTAATCCTGTGTTGTCTCTCATAAGTTCTTCTGAACTGCTAAGAGAAACCTCTGCATGTCTGTTACATCTTATTCTTACACTTCCTAGGTAAAGAGAGCCCTCTCTCTGTCCCCAAAATCATGTGGTTCCAACCCACATGGCTGCCATGCCTGGATTTAAATCTTGGTCTGAATCTTCCTCTGCAGCCCCATTTCCGACTCCTCCCACAACTGGCTACACCAGTTGTGTTCCTGTGTTTTTCCAGCTTTCCTGGGCTGCTGTAGTAAGTCCGAACAGGCATGACCCTGTCTTTCAGAGCAAACCATCTCCAAACTCTCATGAAGGCACTGTAACCAGGAGGAACTGCCTCCCAATTACAACATGGGTTAAAGTCACTCCCATCTCCCTGGCTCAAAGCAGGGCCATAGCTACTTAACATATCTATGAAGCTAGCCAGCTGTTATACATGTGTGAAATAACCATTTTTGCATATCAGGTATGAAGCTGGCCAAGTTTTGACACGCAAAATAACTCTCAATGGTCCTGTTCCATATGTCCCTTCCCCTAGTCCAGACTTGTGGGGGTGAGGATATCCTATAATTTTATATTTTCTGGGCACCCTAAGTTCTGGAACCCATTACAAACTCATCTTTGGGGGGTCCTGGCTGTACCTCCTTACAACAACATGATGCTGATATATTTGCTGTCCTCTGAATAGCAGCTACAACTAAAACAGCAATTTTTCTCAAGTTATGAAACCAATAATCCAGCTGGAGAGATCATAAAAGGCTTGCTGGGAATGGGGGTGGGATGGGCAGAGGAGGGCAAAGGGGGGGAAATTGGGACAACTGTAAGTGAATAACAATAAAAAATAATTTCATAAAAAAGACACCGTCTTCTTAGGTTCTGCCATTGCAATATATCTTTGTGGTCCCTAGAGCCAACTTTTAGGGCATTATAGATAATAGCCTACAATTCTAGAACCATAGTTTCTGAGTTCGAATACTAGCCATGCTATTCACTCCCTGTGTGATCTTTGATAAGTGCTATAGACTGAATTTTGTCCCCCTAAAATTCATATGTTAAAAACTCCTCCTGAGTGTGATGGTATTTGGAGATGGCACCTTTAGGAGGTGATTAGGTCACAAGGGTGGAGCCCTCATTAGTAAGATTAGTGCCCTTATAAATAGTCCTCACACAGCTCCTTTGCTCTTTCTGCCATGTGATGACACAGCAGGAAGGTGACCACCTATAAACCAAGAAATTGTCTTCACCAGACATCACACCTACTGGTGACTTGATCTTGGATTTCCCAGCATCCAGAAAGGTGAGAGATACATTTCTGTTCTTTATAAGCTACCTAGTCTATGGTATTTTGTTATAGCATTCTGGACTAAGACAATAGGTAATGATAACCCTTCATGCCTCATTGTTCTCATCTCCAAAAAGGGAGCAATAAGACTGTCTCATAAGACTATTATGAGAATTAAATGCATTGAGTAATATAAAGTACTTGGAACAGTGCATGACATATACTAAGCACTACATGCTTGCTTAAGGAGAAATAAAAATTATATCTGCCTACTAAAAGCATTCCCTTTTTCAGTCAATAAATATGAATCAAGCATCTTTTATTTGTGAGATACTGTTCTGGGCACTTCAGATGTTTTAGTAAAAAAAAAAAAAAGACCAAAAATCTTACTTTCTTGGAAATGACATTCTATGAGATGTATTATAGTGAAAACATTCCAGGTATGATGATGATAATATCTTATTGTGCTCTGTTCCAACCTCTTTGAATGTATTATCAACCCTAACAAGTAGGACCTATTCCTATCCCTATTTCACAGATAAAGGAGCTGAGTTACAGAAACAGATACCTAATATTTACATGTTTCTGAATACCAACCTTTCTTCCAATGTATCTACTTTTATTAATTACTTAATTATTCACCTACTCATTTATTCATTTACTTATTGAATATATAGATATTATAATTTTCCAGCAGATCCTCAGTTCAAAGCCAGAAATTCTGACTCCAGAGTCACTTAACCAATATATTTTGCTGCATCAATTAACAATTGGGTATAGCTAAAACATCCATGTTGAACTTATTATAGACTTTTTATTCCCATTTGATTTCCAATTCAAGGACATTACCTCTCTAGTGATAGATTTTGAAATACTAGAATAAATTGATATTATGCAAATAGTTTCCTTCATTCTCTAACACAACTCATCAAAACAGTCACTGTACCATGCCAACTCTCTTTTTAAATATTTCTTGAACATGTAATGTCTCCCAGTGTCCAACCCTATTGCCTTAGTTTATGTTCTCTTGCCCATGGGTCAAGAGAAGTACATTTACATTATATCAATTTCCTAATTAGCTTTACTCTCTCCATAATTCCTTCATAATATTCTTCAAAAACATGTGTCCGATCATGTTTATCTCATACTTATAACTCTTAACAAACTCTTCAGCATATATTAAATACCAGATTCATTATATGGGTACAAAAATCCTTTCACCTTAATTGCTCTCACCTAGTTCTCTAACATGGCTCTTGGCTTGGAATGATATTGCTCAGTCCACCAATTCGAATGCTAATCCCTCCAGGAGGTCTTCACAGACACAGCTAGGTGTAATATTTAACCAGATAACTGGACTTTGTGTGATCCAGTCAATTTGACACCTAAAATTAACTATTACATTACCTCTTGAGAAAACATTTCCAAGTCAACCCCTCCATGTATCCCTCACAGAAATTTAGTACTGCCTTCTCTGTTCAATATCTGAAACTTGCGTTTCCCCCCATTTTGTCCTAATTACTAATTATTTCATACTTATTTGCTTACACATATGTCTCCGTTACTAGAATAAAGTACTGTATGGCAAGTTTTGTGTCTCATTTTATCCTTAGGCTTAACACAATGCTTGCTGCAGACTACAGGCATACCTCATTTTACTGTGTTTAGCTTTATTGTGCTTCTCAGATACTGCATTGTCATCAGCATTGAGGCAAAAACTCTGTCAGCAAAAAAAGATTACGACTTGCTGAAGGCTTAGTTCATGGTTAACAGTTTTTAGCAATGAAATATTTTTAATTAAGCCATATGTATTGATTTTAAACATAATATTATTGCACATTTAATAGTACATACATAACTTTTATATGCAGTGGGAAATCAGAAAATTCATGTGACTCACTTTATTGTGATATTCACTTTAGAACAGTGGTTTGGAACTAAATACCCAATATCCTAAGTATGTCTGTAGTTGTTAAACTTAAATAATGTCAAGCTGAGCATTGAGAAAAATAGACATTTTATGACACAATTGTTTCATTAGTCATTTGCTCTGTTTTACGTATTTGATCATTACTCATAATAAAGAATAAATTGGTGTCAGAAAGAAGCATCACTTTTCCTATCAAGCAATTCAATTGCTTTGTTTTCTCAGATTGACATTATAGCAAAAGGGCATTTGGTAGATCTTCATATCTGGCAGTCTTCAGACCAATTTAACGAGAAACTGTACTACCTAAAGTCATCATCTTTGTCCATCTGACATTTATTTGAAAAACTTAATAATTAGAGCCAATAAAAGGAATAAGTAGCTTTTAGAAAAGTACTTGCAATACTAAATATTGTCATTTCTAGAACTTCACATCCTGTGAATATCCCAACCAGGAAAAGCATCTACAATTGGCTACATAAGTAATGAAAGAAGTAAGGCACAAGATAAGAAAACTATAAGGTGTCTCAGAGATTAAGGAACAGAAAACTATTACCAACCCTAGGCCTGAGAGATGAAAGGAAGAAGCAATACCACCAGAGTTCAGGGATCAGAATCCGCTGGGTAAGGTTGGAACCATGGAGTTGTTTTCTAAGGGAGATGGAGGCTTGGAAAAAGAATAGATGTTGCTGAAGACACCATTGGATAGATGGAAAGAGAGACACATATCCTGGATTCTCCGTTCCACTCATTGTCTACTCTCCTATCAATGTCTGCCATTGAACAAACTCAGATGGAAATGAGGTGACATGGAGACGGAGAAATGCAGTATACAGTAATTATCCTTCTTGTGAAATGCAGCAGGCATAGAAATTTTTAGAAATGGATCTGAGGGCAATGCTGTCCAGAAATATGATTCTCTAAGGAATATGCTTCCATCTTTAAAGCTCAGACCATAAGTTGTTTCTTTCAGGTAAGTATTTATGTTTAGAATAGGTGAATCAAAAGAATATATAACTTGAAAATTCTGTATGATTTTAAACATTTCACAATCCTTTATGATAGTCATATGTGGATCTAACCAAAAAGATGATTTCTTTTTCAGGAAACAATGATCACTTGATAGAGCATTAGCTTGTATTTATTTGTCTCACCAATTGACACTTTAATAACTGATACTATAGAGCAGAAGGCGTTTCATTAGGAGAAAGTTTCTCAACCGCATATCTAAGAGTTGGAGAAAAGGATGGAGGCAGGAAAGATTATAATGATAACATGAAGGAAAGGATTAGGAGGATGGCACCTTGGACCAAAACCTGGGAGGCATCAGTATTAAAGACTAGGGAGGTGAGAACAACATTGGAAAAGTGTGGACCATCAAAAGCCTCAGCTACTTTAAGGTGTGGTCCAGAGCAGTTCTGGGTGATTCTTAGACATGGTTTCTGTCTGGGCTTGGCGGCACCTTCTGGTTTCTATTTAGGAAGGAAAATATAGCAAAAGTGAAAACTAGAGTGCTTATTTAGAAGCTATATTTGCATATCAAAATGCAAATTCTTTTTGTTTTGGCTGAGGCAAAGGGCATTGGTGGAGACGGAACAAGATCCAGAGTCTTCTCCCAGCAAACTCTGGACCCTACTGCAATCTCTGGTTTTTATTCCTTTGCATGTGTAACAACAATCTATACTGATATATTTTTCCTCATTTTAATCAAGCAGGCCTCGTTTTTATTCCATCTCTCATACTATCTTGTACATGTGGCCATTTTTCTAAAATGAAAAATAAATTCAATGTTGTCAAACATCTTCATTAATTATTAATGCCTTGATGCAATGCAGTAAGAAAGCATGCCTTTCTTTTTTAAAGAGTAGCAAAAATGACATTTTAAAAATGTTTCTTAAGTGAATTTTTATGAACTTCCTTTGATTTATACCCTCATCTAGGTAAATCTAATTTAAAATCTAGGCATGGTAAAAATGAAAAATCTTTTTTTTGATATGTAGCATCTTGATGAAGATGAAATTTAATGGAGTACATGTTCATTTTTGGATCAATAGAAGTAGATGGAGATGTATAAATCAAACCAACAAAACTCTAGAAAACATAATATAAATGTCATCTTGCTTTGGTTGGTGAGCAGCATTGTGAAGAGGACTTTTTGTTGCTGGTTGTTGTTATTGAGGACATGAGAAGCAGGGGTCTGGACCAGGTAGTACTCACATGAAATGTTCTGTTCCAAAATATCTTCTATTTCTCCAATTGTGTATATCTTGGAATTAATTGTATTCTCTTTTAAGATGTGAATACCATATGAGAATATGGTCTTTTGGTTATTTACACATCATATAAAGATTCTTTAAAATAAAGTCATTAGGTTGAAAGATTGTAACTTTAGTTAGAAGCCTCAAGTAATACACAATTTGAAGTGTATCCACAGAAAGGAACTCAGCAAATGAGGAACGACTGGGACACAGGCAGAGGAATATTAAGAAGGATCCTAGAAGGGGCTCGTGGATACTTATTCTAGTTCACTACTTTCCTTTTTCTACTTTCTATTATTACTAATCATCTATCCTCCAAAGTGCTTTCCATTTTTCCCGTATCTCATAGATGCATCTATCAGAATTGTGGATTCCTCATTTTATCCATATTTAAGGTCCCCTGATAAATGAGAGCCCAATCATCCCATTATATTTCTCACATCCTTTCAGCTTCAGTGATGTCTAATTGTGCCATTCTCTTGCAATACTCTAGGACAAAAATTAATTTATATAGCTTATCTGTCCTTTCCAGGCTACGTGGGCCACTGCCCTGGCTGTGGATTGTCTGCTTTTGGGTTAGATATCTATCCATGATCTGTTCAGTTATGGTTAGATGCCAAATGTCCCAAAGTGAGAGGAAATCACTCATACAAATTCGGTTTTGTAGCAGCTCTGGTGGTGGTTGGAGAGGTGGCGTGGTGGCTGTAGTTAAATAACAGTGTGGCTCCTTAACAAAGACAAGTCCCAGCTTATTTCAAATTTAGTTATGGAAGAAAGGAAAATAGTTTCTGTGTTTAAATCTTCAACATTGCACATTTGGTCAAGAAAAATTTTGCAAAAGAGGAAAGGGAGGGATGGAGAAGTTAAGGGATCTGAGCCCTATTATATAATTATTTACTGGCATATTTGGGGCAAATACCTAAGATTGCTGTTTACTGTAGCATAGTAAGCTATTTTTCATATTCATTGGAGAACACAAGCAATGCCCGCACTGTCTGTTTAGCATAGTTCTGCAGATTGTGGCTGACCAGAGCTTTGGTGAAAGGCATTCATAAATAGACTTAAAGCTTAAGGACAACTGGTGACCCATTCAACTTTCAAGGTATTGAAACCCATGAAAGAGGTTTCTTGTTCAAGGTTTTGTTTTCTTTTTAAATATAGATTATGAAAACAGAGAGCCATCTTTCTTTACCTATGACATACTGTGCAACTTGAGATTCTATTTTTGAATTATAATCATATTAAGAATACTACTAATTAGAAAGTGATCCACAAATTTCAATGAGTAAAATAAGTGCATAGAGATGGTAAGAACTTTTTTTCTGAAAGTAAAGCCTTTGAATTTCAGAAAGTAGTTAAATATGGCACTTGTTTTTTTTTTTTTTTTGCATACCATCATCTGAATATTTATTACTCCAATGTACCATCTTATTGTTTTTCTTTAAATCTATTTTAAATTGTTTGTTAATTTAACCTTTTCCCAGACAATATCATCCATTCTTAAAACCACACTTGATCAAAGCTGTTGACAGTGAATTGACACTAGCAAGGAGTGGTGAAAAGTCCAGAGTATCTTCTGTCTTGTCCATCCCTTCATACACTGCCTAAGAGACTACATGTTAAAAAGTACAGATATGAGATATTTATCATATATAGATTCAGGTGACTTTTCAAAAATAAAATTTAGTAAGAAAAAGGAGAGAAGGACTTCTTAATACCTACTTACCAGAGATAAAAAGAGATGACAGGAAAATAGTTAATGGAAGAAATAAAAGAGGGAAGGGAAGGGCAGAGAGAAGAGGAAGGGAAAGAAGGTAGGTAATACTTTGCTTCAGAGTTTCAAGAAATAGGTAATAGGGAGTGATGATGGCAAAGTGTAGTTCAGACACTGCATATGCAGCAGCTTTCAACCATCTTTCGTGTAAATGAAACATTTCCAAAGCAATGAAGCAAATGCATACAAAATGTGTATATTATTTGATGCTTTGCATTTAAATTTCTGATAATATATTTAGAAATAGTTATGTTCTTGATTCTTTTGAGAATGAGGAAAATAAATACAAGGGAGAAAAGAATGTTATTGATAATACATTTCAAAAGAAAATATTGACTAGCTCATTTATTTTTTTTAATATTTTATTTGTTTATTTTTAGAGAGAGAGGAAGGAAAGGAGAGAGAGAGAGAGGAACATCAGTGTGTGGTTGCCTCTCACATACCGCACACTGGGGACCTGGCCTGCAACCCAGGCATGTGCCCTGACTGGGAATCGAACCAGTGACCGTTTGATTCACAGGCCCGTGCTCAGTCCACTGAGCTACACCAGCCAGGGCGCTCATTTATTTTCTATTGGCTACTATTATTAAATGTCATGTTAGCAGAACATGGAGTAGACATTTGCCATGGGGAGAAAAAGAAAAAAAAACTGTTATGATGCCAAGTACCGGTTCTCTATGACAAGGCTCATATTTTTCTAAGTGAGTACAATGCAAGTTAAACATTACAGAGTCTATAGTTATGGTTCTTGTGTTAGAAGTAGAAGAATGCTCTGCAGCCAGATATCCAAAATTATATCATTAATTGATTTAAGAATTCTGAATCTGAGGTCCTAAGAAAACTCCTACACTGGGATTCAAAATGGATCTCCTACTAAGAGAGTATTGCATCTCTGAGCTAAGTTTAGAACATGACTCAAATATCTAAGATATTTATTTATATTTATTTTTGTTATTGTTATTCAATTACAGTTATCTCCATTAAAAAATTGTAAGGGGCCTCTGGAATCTGACTCTGGCTGATTTTGTTCCAGAGAATCATTTCCCTCGTATTTTTTTCCTGTGCATCATGGAAAGGCATCAAAGCTCTAAACCACAGGAATTAATTGTTTACCATTGAAAATGAATGATATATTTCATCAGGACTGAAAATCAAAAAGAAAAAACAACAAAAGAACACAGATCATTCATTAAAATGTTAATAATCCTGTTTAGAATAACATTTTCAAACACACTTAACTTTGCATTTATGTGCTATTAATAAAATAAAAATTTTTATTATTTATTTTATCAATAGAATTAAGACAGATTTCAAAGATTGGTTGGTAATTGGGTTAATTTAATTAATAATGCTAAAATAATTCATTGTTCATTATAGTTACATTCTTGCCAAAATTTAAACATTCTTTATAATAATTTTTATGAATGCATGAATAGCATAAGAATTTACTCACATTCAACTGAGTTGTATTTTCTTCCCAACTTTGATTATACTTTCTGCCCTCATTCAACTGTTGTGTTATTTTGTCCCTCCATCTTTTTCTCTTATTCTTTATCTTCCTTTTATTCCTGCTTTTCCTCTGATTTTGTTTGAAATTCTAATGGCTTCGTACATATAAAATACTCCTTTGCAAACACTTATCAATGGCCCATTATTATTCAATCTAATAGTAAATCTTGACATTTTTAGGAGGGTTAAGATAAGAACAGAAAACTAAAGTTCTGAAATGATATCACTAACAAACTAATTTTCTTGGCTGTCTTGATTGATGTAGGCTACAATGCAAATTCAAAATTTTAGAAGCATTTTTGAATCAGAAAGTAACATTTTACTCATGTGTGAATAATCCATCTATAGATAATTTAAAAACATACAAGTTTTTAATGCTGCAAATGTGGAACATCTCAGGCATTTATACTTAGTGTTTTTTAAAATAAAGCTGAATTGGAAAATTTTGAAAGCTTAACTAAGAACAACGTAACATTCTGTATTATTTTTATTTTCTCAAGTTGAGGGAATGAACAAAATGGTTTTGTAATTGAAAAGGTTAAGAATTCTTCATAGGCCTTGAACAGATGTCAAATTTTTGTTGTTTTTTGTTTTTCTTGTAAATTATCAAACTTTCCTTTTCAAAGAGTCCCTGGTGTTTGCCCCTTTAAATTTATGATGAATGCTATACAATTAACATTATCATGACAACTGAAATATGAAAGCAATGGGCCTGCAAAAAAGTAATTGCAATAAAATAATCCTGGCATTTCTCAAGTGCAAGAGTGGAAAACATTTTATCTCAGCATCTGATCTTTTTTTTTTAACCTTTACTTAACACATAAATTTTTTATTACAATGAAACATTTTAAAAAAATTCAAGTCCATACAATTATATCCTTCAACATAAGCTTTTGTTTTCTTTTGGAGAACAAGTTAAAATAACTTCATAATAAATAAATTCAAGAAATATTACTTATTTTACTTCATGTTATTCACCTTAGTTCATAATTATTATTGGTTTTAAAAGTCAATGTTTTATTAGACTATTAAATAGGATAAATAGTTAAAGGTCATTTTTTCTATATATTTTTGGGGACTCTCACAAGTAAACATTAGTAAGTGTCCTTCTGCATTTACGAATGCATATTTTTATTGTTTAGTACCTTTATTTGACAGAGCATACTGGAATTTTACAATTCAGCTTTATTTCCTCTTAGTAATTGTTGACATTTTTGTCTTTCCCTTTGAAATCTAAAAGTTATTCATACCACCAGTTAGAATTTAAAGAGAATTGAATAACCCCAGATTCCCTCACCCCCTCTTTTTCACTTTTTAGTAACAGCAATAATAATTACATTATAGGTTTTAGGAGTTTTTCTGGACAAAGATTTTCAGACAGGCTGTAATTTCATCAAAGTTGTTATCATTTCATTTCTCTAACCATATTTGATAATGTAATATAATTTTCTGTCTATATTTGGTGAAATGATATAACATACGGTGAGTGGAAAAGGAATATGAAGCATGCCTAGAAGTAAGCAGTATGAAAGTCTGCCTGGAAATATCTCTAAATCTGGAGTTGTGACCTCAGGATTACAACTCCAGCTATATTATTATCTATTGTCTAGCAGGCATACTTGACCCATACCTGGAGCTCATTTGAATATACATCCTAATCCTGCATATTTTATACAATGCTATGATGTTGACTTTAAACAATTTCTAAGAAAACGTTTTGTTCAACTAAAATAACTTTGTAATTATGACATTATATTATCATAATTTATATTATTAAACAGCAAAAAAGGTAAGCTTAAAATATACATAGCAAAATATGTTTAATAAAGTAAACTTCTATAGAGAACACACAAGGAAAAATATAAGTCACTTGTTTCTGAGGACTAGAGGTAGCTTTGACACCATTAGGACACAAACCAAAATAATAATAAAAAATATGGGCCATTTTTAATGCAAGTATATTTGAAAATTAACAGTACCTTTTCTCTCTTATAAAATGAATAATAGTCCTGGTAAGCTAATTTTTTTAAAAAACATTGTATAATGAGGATTTTGCCACATACACGAGAAAGGCTTTCCATGACTAAAGTAAAGGCAAATTTCTGAAAATTTTAGTGATTTCAAGAAGTTAACATGGACTTCACCTTTCCACATCTGTCAATGACTACTGTGATATATAAGCCCTAATTGTTAACTTTAATTATCCTTTTAAGTTTTTGTGAAAAAGTACAAGATATTATTTATGACATCTACAATTAATTCTACACAGGTCTAAAAATAGAATCCACAAGGTTTTCTATCCCTTTTAAATGTAGACAAACGTACATATTTTAGACAATGCTAAAAAAACTCTGTTTATTATTCTCTGGTCCATAAACATTTTCCAGACCTTAAGGTTTTGGATGTGGTGTTTTAAGAGCATCTAATTACACCATTTTATACTCATATCCCTTAACACGTGTTTTAAAATTTAACAAATTGGGAGACCTAAACTTCCAAGGGGGTAGAAAAAAACACATGACATTAATAGATAAAACAGAGTTTTTGAGAGAATCCAATTGGCAGCACCAGCGTAACGGCACTAGTGGGCTGTATTAAGGCAATTTTTCCACATTAATAAGCAGCTACCATTTCTTGGGTGAACTATCTGTTACAAGCTTTGAGAGATATGGATGAGAAGTAATACTGATTAATTTACCAATTCTCATTCTCTGCATGTTGCTAGAAACTGCTTTCTTGTCCCCCATTCCAGTAAACACTTAATATTAAGACTTACAGAGTTTTGTTGTCAAAATAAGGGGAAACTGGCCTTGGGCCACGTTTGTAAACCTTCATTCAAGTACGCCATCAATCAAGTCCTACCCAAATGCCAGGGTGCAGCTGGGTATTACAGATGTTCAGTAGGAGTCACTCATCATCCACAAAAACAAATCTAGGGAGAAAATTTAAAACAAAATAAAAATGATTTTTATATTAGGACTCCACTTTCTTTTTGGTATCAACTAAAATTTTTGTTATTGACTGATATGAATCTGTTATTTACAAATAATTTACAAATGTACACATTTAAACTTATTCAGAGTTGTGTTTTTCAATATGTTTCATTTCATTACTCTTATATTTATTCTAGATACTCACATGGCTAACCACGGCATAGTTGTTACTTTGAAACTACTCTACAGTACAACTATTAACACATTGCCTTTTACTTTAGTGAATGTTTTTTGCTTGAGTGGGATAGAATATTTAGAGCACTGGCTTTAATGCATTGGCTTGACCTGAAATGACACTAAAATGATATCCCCAAGGCTTATGTTCATTCAACCAAATTAAGTAAAGTTCTTGTTCTTAAAATGAAGAAAATGTAAATATATACAATAGACTCTGAAGCTTCCTTGAAAACATTTAGTTAGATAACATCTACCTTCTTTAAATTTTATTATATATTTTTCTATCAACAAATATGTGTTTAATGTCACCTTTGGGCTCAGGAAGAATGGGAAATGTTTTTATTTTTCCTTTAAAAAATTTTAGTCAAGCATTATATTTTGTATACTAGGTAAATTACATTATATTCTACATTTGCCTAAAAATTGCACATAAGTATTATATAGGATGTGACAGAAATGACTAAGAGTACATATGTTTATAATCTTACATGCACAAATACTGAGAATGAACACTGTGATAAAATATTCATAAATAGTTGAACTAGATTATTAATAAAACACATATAGCCACATTTGCTTTTAAAAATTATTAAATTCTCACATTTAAAAGAGTGAAAAAATTTAAAGACCATGGTATTCAAAGAAGAAAATTTCATGGAGCAGTATTTTACAAATAAACTTGTTATTTCAACTTCTTACCATTTTGGATCACCAGTTGCCTCTCCACCAGCACAATTCATAAGATGACCATCACTTTTTACAATAGCTTGACAAATTCTGCGTAAAAATTTTAGAAGCTGGTGACGAATTGAAAAAAAATTGATAGTGTTTTGAAAGTTGACACTGTTTATTATGAATATATCTTAAACTTGAAGCTTGATAATTTACTATAGATAATATAAATAAAATAGATGCATTCCTATTTGCTTAGAACCTATTATTCAGACAAGGTCTTCTACCCACTTGGATCTACCCAAATTTCACACATACTTTTTATTTTCATATTTTAAGTAAAGCAACACTGCTGGCAAATCCTACGTTTGCTCTCATAATGTGTACAAAAGACTGCTATTTGAATGGCAAATTCATCAGCTGGAAACTGGCTTTGAATATTTCAAATATATTGGCACTCCCTGGTCTCAGGTACCACTGGACATTCTTGCCAGCAGCTCAGAAGCCAGCTCAGCTGAAGTCAGAGCCAGGAATCACATTGGAGTCATCAAGCACTTTGAGCAATCATCGCAGGAGGAACAAATTTTAGACACGGAGTCATAGTGGATGCCCTGGCAAAAGCATGTGGGTGTGGGTTCATGGTGAGTGGTGGGAAGCTTAAAGCAAGTGGTCCATGGTCAATTGCTCTTGATCTCTTTGTGCTTTCCATGTGTTTCCCATGAACACTGACAGAGGATATAATGTGAATCATAAGTGTCTGTGAAACAACTGCCTACAGCTGATCACAATAACAAAACTGCTCCCAGATTAGGAAAAAAAGAGATATTTTTGTAATACTACGACTTATTTTTTAAATTTTCTGTACACTCTGATTTTATATTTTAAACTCTATATTCAAATTTTGATCTTTTTATTTTTTTCTTGGTACTTTAAGGTGAAAGATTATTCGCTCTGAAGAGAAACCAGAGTATAAACAGTACAGTATGTACTTTCTTGGTACTTTAAATGTATATTATAATGTCTCTCACAGCTATCATTATTATGTGTATTCTGAAGATTTAAAAATTATTTTTCAAAAGTGTAGTTTTGCTCTTTTCATTATATGTTTTAATTTTGGAATATTCTAACAAATATGTTAATTTTTTAATATTTTTTATTTTAATTGCTGTTCTTGATTTCTGTCTTTTACTCCCACCCCAGCTCACTGCTGCAGCCCTCCCCACCTCCCTCCCATTTCCACCTCCCACAGTTTTTGTCCATGTGTCCTTTATACTTGTTGCTCTAAACCCTTCCCCTTTTCCCCTGAAATTCCCTCCCCTCTCCCCTCTGGTGACTATCAGCCTGTTCTCAATTTCAGTGTCTTTGGTTATATTATGCTTGTTTGTTTGTTTTGTTGATTAGGTTCCTGTTAAAGGTGAGATCATATGTTGCGGACCATTCAGTCTGGTTTCAGGAGTTGTAACCCTCACCCCATGGTGGACTGTGTAAGAGCCCAAGGAACCCGCTTCATCTGGGTCTGTTCTGTCAAGAGGACGTGAGCTACTAAGGAGACAAAGCTTATTTCCCTGGCAGGAGCACTGCTTCTGCCTCATCTATCTCTGGCCCCAATGCTTAGTCGGTTAGTCAATGACGGGTAAGACTCCTAATGAGAGGGGCAACCTAAGCCAGACACGACCACTTGGGAGGCCCTTATGGAAGGACTTGGGGGGCTGCAGCAAAGAGAGGGTGATGGACCCTCACCCCCCAGCTATTCTGACATAGCCCGAGTCCCATTTCCATCTGGAAGATGTCTTCTTTATCTCTTGCTTCCTGGGCCTTATCAGCTTAAAGCCTGAAACTATGACCGAAAGCTGATGCAGCCCTGTGCTGGCCGGAGCAGTTCCCCAGCAATCAGGCATAAGATAGAAAGAATTCGTAAAGTCCTGTGAAACCTGCTTTGTTTGCCAAGAGTGCTCTCATTTAAATGATAAGGGTCCGAGGAGGAAATGGGTATGTCTCCCAAAGTTTTGCAACCCCCTTTCCTGACAGACACTGACTCAGATTAAGCCCTCAGATTTCTTTGAAATGTTAACCATTGTTTGATCCTTGCTGCCTGACATACCTGTATTCTGGTGTATTGGAACCCAATAAAAGCCCAATAAGGAAGGGGCTCTGGGTCATTCTCCTTTGAGAGATCGACCACCTCTCCGGGCGGAGCCCCCTCCCCCACCCCCCCCAGTTATGTGGTATTTGTCTTTCACTGCTTGGCTTGTTTAGCTTAGCATAATGCTCTCCAGTTCCAAATAATGTTAATTTTTGAAAGATGTGTTATTTTAAATTGAGAGTATTTACACTAAATTAAAAATTAAGATGTAATCATAGACCCCTAAACCAGCTTAAATTTTATTTGTACATTAATACTTGAAGTGTTTTACATTTTATCGTGGCAGAAGATTATCTTTTAAACTCTTCATTGCATTAAGGATACACTAGAAACTCATCATATCAACAGTGCGGAGAAGTAAATTTTATGAAAAAACTTCAGAAACTGAATGTCTTCAGAAGAAATACTTTCTCTATGTTGCTAACCAAATTCATTTGAAAAGAATTTAAGATGAACTAACTACACCTTAAATGTAGTTTCTTAGATTATGGTTATGTATTAAAGCTTGACTTTTCATATTATAAAATTCTTTAAACAATAATTTAGTTTTGTAGTCTGAACTTTCTCAGGTGCAATATTTCTTGGTGTTTTTTGTGTGACTGTCTGCAGTGGTTATTAAATATCTCTGTGCAATACATAGCAGAATAAATCCTTTACATAAAGCACATTTATATGGAAAAATAAGACCGAAGTCATTCCAAATTGAGGAAAGCTCTAAGCAAAAAACCTAAAAGTAAAATTGATTACTGAGACAGAAAAATGTACCTAGAAAATTATCTATTTTCTTATGCATACTATTTTCATAACAAAAGCTAAATATTTGTTCCTCAGTAAAGAAGTTGTGAAATGCATTTAAGCATGTTATCATCTTGTAGTAAAATTAACAACATTCAGTAGCTATAAAAGATATCTGGGGGTTTATTTGAATGTTTTCTCAAAAGTGTTCAGAAGAGGAAATAAGTACTATCAGTTGAAAGAAAACAAGCATCAAAAGTTCCCCTTCTTCCCTGGCTGGTGTGGCTCAGTGGATTGAGTGCCATACTGCTAAAGCAAAGGGTCACCAGTTTGATTCCCAGTCAGGACACATGTCTGGGTTGTGGGCCAGATCCCCAGTAGGGGGTGCTTGAGAGGCAACCACACATTGATATTTCTCTCCCTCACTTTCTCTTTCCCTTCCCCTTTCTCTAAAAATAAATGGTGTTTTAAAAATTACCCTTCTACAGTGGCTATAATTCAATTTTTGTTTATATTCTAATTATTCCTTATCACTTTGTGAAAACTACAGATTTCTTTTTAATTTTTTTTTAGGAAAGAGGTAAAAAGGAGATATTAACACAAGCTAAAATTGAGAAAAGAGATTCAAGATGCAATCACAGCAAACAAATTGAGGCCAGGAAAGAGAAAGTATCTATATACATTTTTTTTCCAGGAACTCTGATAATATTTTTTTACCTCTTTTAATTCTTGCAATTGTCTTACATGATAATCATTATTCTTCCCATTTTATAGGCAAATAGAGACTTTGAGTATAAAATAAAAATCTGAGGTCAGAATACTAGTAATAGACAAAACCATAATTTAATCCTAAACTCCATTGCCTTCAAAGATTTTGGTCTTTTCATTTTCTACCTTAATATATTCTGGAAAAGCAATCTTAGCCTATAGACCTTGATCAATCAACAGTATATATTAATGCCTCTCATTTCCTGTAAGGTAGCTGCAGTCTCTCCCTGTTAACAGCCCCAGGTGCTGTACTTGGCAGTCCCTGATCTAGCAGTGTGTAGGTACTAATGGACCAACCGGGAGATCTGTGTCTGGACAACTGCTCACTCAACTAAGATTAATGGTCTGTTGTCTCAATTCTCACATGCCAATCAGAAGCCAAGGATTGCTACTAAACCCTTTTGCCCTTTGACACTCTCTAAGAATCCCTGGTCATATACCTAGTGAAACCAATGAGCATCTCTCTTTCTCTCACAATTGTAGCTGCTCTAAACACTCTGATTTCCATTAACTGTGGAGTTCCAGTTGATGAACAGAAAGCATGTTTACTACAAAATTTCGGGAGCACTGACATGGAACAGCAAACTAACATTTCACTTGCCCGACTCCTTTTATACTTACTAAGTATTCACACTGTCCCAGTTACGTTTATAGACCTATATTCAAATCATCTGAGGGACATATTAAAATGCAGTTTCCTTGAGTGCCTTCAGACCTAATATATTACAGTCTCTAGGCATGGTGCCTAAGGATCAGTGTTTTACATATCCTTGGACATTTTAACATATATTAATATTACATACACTGTATTTTTAACATTCATTAGTATTAATATTTCAGACAAACCAATGAGATTACAGACAAATCAACCTCACTGGCCCATAGGTCACAGGATCTAAAATTAAGATGGGAGACAATGATATAGATCAAAGATGACTTGCACCTTTAGCTGGCTATGAAACACTTAGAAAAGGCTTTTCCAGGAATACCATTAAGTCAGAAAGGACTCAATATAATCATTATTTTCAGGGAAGACTGCACAGCAAAAATTTAGTGGATAGCTTTATCTCTTTTATGTTCTGAGTTCTCAGATTTTCCTTATTTCTACATTATATATAAAGATTATAGTATACAAATATTATATAAATACACATACAGATGAGTCAACAAATATCTAAAATGACCTATTTGCAACAATGTGCAAATTAAAAATTTTTAATGACCAGGTGTTTAACAAGTGTTATAATTTGGTAAAATGTCTTATTTGGCTACACTAAGTCTTCCCAAATTAGAATTAATTCTCCTTCAGCATCAGTCATTGATAATTGAGGCAAATTGAGCCACTCTAGGTATACTGTGAGGTTCCACTATAAGTTTATTAAAACCTTAACTAGTATTTCAAAACAAAATTATGAAATGGCTTAGTTACTTTCCAGCATTACTTGGAGTCTCAGAGGGATTTGAGGAGATTAATTAAATAAGGATGCTATCAATTTTAACTATAAACATGAGTTGGGGCAATCTCCAGCAGAAAAAAAAAAATCTGTTTTGCTTTTTTTATTTTCCTCTAATCTGCTATCTATAAAAATGACTATTTCAATAGAATTTTTTGTTGTTAGATTTACTATAATTAATGAACCTACCGTATACTCTGCTTAATATAATTTAAAACTGTGGGTTGAGAAAATAAAATTGTAGTATTTAAAATCAACTAAAGAATTTCTTTTGTCACAGGCATGTTGTTATACTGTCTTTACTATCATTAGAATATCTAAACTTAAGTCTTTTCTATGTGACAAGAAGTAATTCTGTTAAGATTTATTTTATTTAGCAATTAAATCTCCAAGACTATACTCTGTTTTTTCCCCATATTTTTAGATAAACAGTGAAGGTGACTTCCCTAAATGGTTCAGTTACTATACAATATAAATCTTATAGGATATAGTACCTTTTATAGTATCTAATTAATGGATTTCCTGGAGAAGCTGCTCCCCCACTGGTCTTCTGTCAGTATTCTGCACAGACATCTTATTGGCCTTCATTTACTGATTCCTAAATCTTTAACTTGAGAGATAGTTACAAAGATAAACTATGAGTCCATTAGAATGTAAACATAATTTAAATCCCTTTACTTACTGTGCAGTGGGTTGCCCTTTGAGTTTATCAGAAGTGTGTGCTTTTGACATCTTTGATACAAACAAGTGGATTCACAAAAAAAAATTTGTTCTGTAACTATACACTTCCCACATTTTAGACAACCTCCATTTTTTGTTTCAATTTTGTTCACCTCTTGAAGACAATGTTGTATTTTTTTTAAATAATATATTTTATCTTTATTATTAAATTTATTTAGGTGAAACTGTTTAGTAAAATTATGCAGGTTTCAGGTGCACAATTCTACGACACATCAGCTGTACATTGTAGTGTGTGATTACCACCCCAAAACAAGTCTCTGTCCATCACTATTTATTCCCCCATACCCTTCTCCACCCCCTCCACCCCTACTGCCCCATCAATTACCACACTGTTGTCTATGTCCACGAGTTTTTGCCTTTTTTTTCCCTCAACCCCTCTACCACCCTCCTAAATGATATTACATTTGTTCATAAGGTCAACTTAGATTAGCTGAACTTGTAAAGTTAGCTGGAGAAAGGAATTAAAATTGATATCTGCATATAGGCATAGCCTCAGTGGGTTTTATATAGTAGTGACGTATAAATCTGCATTGTTTTTGTGAGACCAGTCTTGAGAAAATTAAAAACTCCCAGGAGGTCAAAGAAAAGTAGTTAAAATTGGTGAGGGGATGGAGAACAGGACATGAAACCAAAATGAAATCCTTCAACACTTCATCAAATCACTCTCTACTCTGGTTCAAATAAGTGGAGCCTCATTTTGAACTGTTGGGAGAAGGAAGTCCCATCCATCAGATGTCAATATGACAAATCAAACTGATAGAAGCAGAAAGACTGAGAAGAATTAGAAATGGGATTAGAACCCTCAGCAAACTGGACTGAAATCCTGGGATAGTCCTGAATTTATGGGGAATGAGGAGTTTGAATAAAAGACTGGGCAGAATGACTACAGATAGTAGGTGGTAAATAAAGTCTCAAGTTTAATTCTTCATGTGTGATCCAAAAGTTAAAATTACTATAGAAAGTTTTTAACATACCCGACTGACAAGTGCAGAACAAACTTTTTGAGCCTCTACTGGCTCACAATCAGCTATTTCTAAAACACAAGAGATCATACAACTGAACGAAAACAGGAACAAGAACAACAACAAAAACTGACCAATTAAAAAGTGGGCAGAAGACCTGAACAGACACTTATACCAAGAAGACGTATAGATAGCCAACAGATATATGAAAAGATGCTCAACTTCACTAGCTATTAGGAAAATGCAAATGAAAACTTCAGTGAAATACTACCTCACACCTTTTAGAATGCCAATTATCAACAGGACAGTTATTAGTAAGTGTTGGAGAGGTTGAGGAGAAAAAGAAAAGAAACCCTCATTTACTGCTGGTTAGAATGTAAACTAGTACAGCCACTATGGAAAATAGTATAGAGGTTCCTAAACAAATTAAGAATAGAGTTATCATTTGACCCAGAACCTCTCTTTTGTATATCTACCACAAAAATTTGAAAATGCTTATTTGTAAATATAACTGTATCCTTATGTTCATTGCAGAATTATTCATGGTGGCCAAGACATGTAAACAATCAAAGTGTCCTTCAATTGATGATTGGATAAAGAAGATGTGGTACATATATACAATGGAATAGTACTTAGCCATACAAAACATGAAATAGTGCCATTTGCAACAATATGAATGGCCCTTGAGAATACCATGTTAAGCAGAATAACTCAGATGAAGAAAGTCAATAACCATATGAGTTTACTCATATTGGGATATTGGGTTGAAATCAAGAAATGAACAAACAAGACACACACACAAACAAAAACTCACAGAAACAGACAGCAGTATGGTGGTTACCAAAGGGAAGGGCAAGTGAGTAGGGAAGTAGTAAAGGGTGAGATGGCTCAAATACATGGTAATGGAAGGAGACTTGACTTGGCATGGTGCACACACAATGTAATATACAAATGATGTATTATAGAAGTGTACATTTGAAATATATATGATTTTACTAATATCACCACAATCATTTTACCAATAAAAAATAAGAATTGAGTTAAAAACACATGAGCCACAGAAATTGACAGCTTCTTCACTAAGATGTTATAGAATTTAAGGGTTGATATTTTCCTGTAATAAGGTTCATTTCTCAAAATTTACAAGTCAGTCTGGAAGATTAAAACACTATCAGCAAGAGAAAAATGTAGATATCCCTCCCTCCGAAATTGCTACATATCTTCTGGATGAGTTTTATCCCTTTCTCCCTATACAGTTTTATGAAAAGCAGATATTATAACTATGGAATGAACTTAACCCTTGGATTAGAGTGAATCAGATGTCATGCAGACAGCTACCCAGAAGTAGCCCATCAAAATATAATTTGCAGGACACCTTGTGGTAGTAGGACTTCAAGTGAAGTCCTACACTGTCTCCAATGGAAAAAGTAAGTGGAAACTCCTGGAAGTTATTGCCAGAAAAATATCTGTGACATATCAGGGGTAGAGAAGGTAGTTGTGAAAGTTGTGCCTAAAAAGACATAAAAATTGTTTTTCTGATTTCTTTCTTTTAATCAAAATTTATTTGCTTTTTTAAAATATATGATCTGTATTATATTTTTTCTCTTACCATTCAGTCACTTTATACCACCCTTCCCCCAGCAATCACTACACTGTTGTACATGTCCATGAATCTTTTTCGTTTTTGCTCAATCCCTCCACCACCAAACCTCCCACCCACAGCTATCATCTGTTCTTCATCTATGAGTTTATCTATGTTTTGCTTGTTAGTCCAGTTTGTTTGTTAATTTCCACGTATGAGTAAAATCATATGGTATTTTCTTTCTCTGACTGGCTTATTTCATTTAGCATAATGTTCTCCAGGTCCATTAATACAGTACAAAGCGTAAAATTTTCTACTTTTTTACAGTCAAGTGGAATTCCACTGTGTAAAATCCCAGAGTTGTTTCATCCACTCATCTATTGATGGATGCTTGAGCTGCTTCCATATCTTGGCAGTTGTGAATAGAGCTGCAATGAACATAAAGGTGCTTATGTCCTTTCAAATTAGTGTTTTGGGTTCCTTTGGAAATATTCTCAGAAGTGGGATCACTGGGTCAAAAGGCAGAACCATTCTTAATTTTTTGAGGTATCTTCATGCTGCTTTCCACAGTGGTAGCAACAGTCTGCCTTCTCAGCAACAGTACAATAGGGTTCCCTTTTCTTTACATCCTTGCCAGCACTTGTTATTTGATTTAGTGGTGATAGCCATTCTGACAGGAGAGAGACGGTACATCACTGCAGTTTTTATTTGCATTTCTCTGATGATTAGTGACATTGAGAACCTTTTCATGTCTGTTGACCATCTGCATGTCCTCTTTCAAGAAGTGTCTATTCAGGTCCTTTGCCCATTTTTAATTTTTTTTTTTTTTTTGGTGATGAATCAAAGAGCTGGTTCTTTGAAAAGATAAATGAGATTGACAAACCTTTAATCAGACTTATCAAGAAACAAAGAAAAAGGACCCAAATAATTAAAATCAGAAATGAAAGAGGAGAAATAACAACTGACACCAAGAAATACAAAAGATTGTAAGAAAATACTATGAACAATTATATGCCAACAAACTGGACAACCTGGAAGATATGCTAAATTCCTAGAAACATGCAATCTTCCAAAAATAAATCAGGAAGAATCAGAGAATCTGAATAGACAGATTACACCTAGTGAAATTGAAGCAGTAATCAAAAAACTACCAATAAACCAAAGCCCTGGACCAGATGACTTCACATGTGAATTTTACCAAACATCCCAAGAAAAACTAATAGCCCTCCATCTGAAACCATTTCATAAAATTCAAAAGGAAGGAAGGTTCCCAAACTCATTTTACAAGGCTCACATCCTAATTCTAAAATCAGATAAAGACACTACAAAGAAAGATAATTATAGGCCAATATCTCTAATGAATATAGATGCTAAAATCCTCAACAAAATATTAGCAAACCGAATACAGCAATGCATCAAAAAAAAATCATGCACCATGATTAAATGGGATTTATTCCAGGAATGCAAGGTTGGTAAAACATTCACAAATCAATAAATGTGATTCACCACATAAAAATAATGAAGGATAAAAACTATATTACTATATCAATACATTTAGAAAAAACTTTGGATAAAATCCAGCATCCATTTATGATAAGAACTGTCAGCAAAGTGAGAATAGAGGAAACATATCTAAATATAATAAAAGCTATATTTAGGAAACCCACTTCCAGCATCATACTCAAGGGGCAAAAACTACAAGCATGCCTCTTAATGTCAAGAATGAGTCAAGGATGCGTGCTTTCACCTCCCTTATTCAACAGGTAATTGGAAGTCCTAGCCTCAGCAATCAGATGAGAAGAAATAAAAAACATCCAAATTGAAAAACAAGTAGAACTGTATTTATTTCCAGATAATATGATATTATAGAGAACCCCAACGATTCTACCAAGAAACTACTTGAGCTGATAAATGAATTCAGCAAAGCAGCAGGATATAAAATCATAAATCAGTTGCATTTTATATGCCAGTAACAAGCTAACAGAAAGGGAAATTAAGAAAATAATCCTGCTCACAACTGCTTCAAAAATTAATAAAATACCTAGGATAAACCTAACCAAGGATGTAAAAGATCTGTACTCAGAAAATTACAAGACACTGAAGAAAGAAACTAAAGAAGATACAAACAAGTAGAAGCAAATACCATGTTCATAGATAGGAAGAATTAACATCATTAATATGTCCATACCACCCAAAGCAACTTATAGATTCAATGCAATTCCTATCTAGATACCAATGGTGTATTTCACAGAACTAGAACAAATATTTCAAAAATTTATATGGAAGCACAAAAAGCCCCACATAGCAACAGTGTTTCTGATTTCTTGAGTAGTGTGATATGACTGCTATTGTCATCAGGGTTTTATATGTTATGGTAGTTATATAAGTTGTAATTAAAATATGAAATACATGCACTGCTGAAATTATTTCTGAGCAGCAATATGTAAGGGGAAAAGCATACTTATTATGATTTTTTTCATGGTTACTTTCTTGTCATTCTCATTTTGATAACATTTTATAAAATTATACTTATATACTCACGAAGATTTGCATATCCTCATTATGGCATGATACTATGATGCCTTCTACTATAACCTCTGTCTAGAACAACAAAGTATATTATATGGTTGTGTTCTTGTTTCAATCACAAACAATCAATATATAAAAAGCAAAATAAATTTTTAAAAAGAAGAAAGAAAAGAACAATCAGAGGGTAAAGACTGATCTTGGGAAAGTAACAAAAATTAGGCCATGTGAAGACTTCTTACAGCAGCAAACAAAATCAAAATAGTAGAATATGCCTCTAGAATATTAAAAGAAAATAATCATCAATCAAACTGTTTTTACCCAGCAAAATTTATTATCAGAAGAGAATAAACTTTAAGAAAAAAATCTTTAGGGATAGATAAGTTCCCTGCAAATATCTTAGTTAGAAAAATATTTTAAATTGATATACCTAGTATGATGATATTAACTGTATATTAATAAACTAATCTCAAATATACTAATAAAATGATGAATGAAACAACAGGGTAAACTTTGACAAATTTATCATTTCAGCAAGAGATTTCAAAATACTTCTTTTAATCAAAGGTAAATGAGTAAACAATATTAGTGAAGATAAAAAAAATATGAAGGACAGAAACAACAAGTATGTTCTAGTGGTATGATATAAAATTCTGTCCACAGATGAGACAACACAAGTTGTTCTCAAGCATAAATAGAATAAATTTTTAGTAGTCTCATTATAGGCAATAAACCAGTTATTAATAAATACCAAAGAATTTGTATTATACAGATAATCTAAAAGCATAAAATCCAAAAAGAAAAAAAAAAAAATTTTATTTTTGCATGATACTGATTATCTATATAAAATATTCAGTTGTATATATATATAAATTATTAGAAACAATAGCAGAAATTACCAAGGGGACAGGCAGTAAGACTAAATTAAAATACCAATTTTATTTCTGTATGTAAACATCAATTTCATAGTTCTTTGAACTGCATCAAGTTAATCTGTCTGGGCTTCAAATTCTTCATAAAATAAAAATAAGAAAAATAATTATAACTACTTCATAGAGTTGTTATAACATCAAACAAGCTGGTCTGTATAAAATTCTGTGTCTGGCATTCTATAAGTTCAAAATTAGTATTCGATAATAAATGATTCCATTTTTATAATTTTTGCTTAAAATAAATATTTAAGCTGTTATACACAACCTTTTATAATGTTCCAGTCTGATTAGGTACTAAAGATTTTCTACTAAATTTATGAGGCTTTTGTTTTAAAAATTAGTTCCTATAAAGGCTGCTCTCAAAATAAACATCCTTAGTTGAAGTAGTTTTTGACAAATAACCATTGTAGCAATAAAATAAAAGTCAATGTACATCACATGCAAAAACTCTGAAGCAAAACACTCCATAATATGGTGCTGGAAATAAAATATTTTTCCATCAAAATATTAAGGTCTTCTGAATGTCCTGCAATATTTTCAGTTTGGAAAAAAAATCAAAAGATATTGCTGAGAATTTTGCAACAGTTATCAAAAATGAGAAAAGATTTATATTTTCCCTATAACTGTGCTTTGGTCACTAAGAGTCATTTTATAAGCAAATCACTTCATATGTATATATGTATATATACATATATTTAAATAAAAGGAAAATATTATTTGTATGATTACTGAATAAATCCAAATAAACCTTTCAGTACTATATTTTTTGAAGATTTGCAAAATTTCAGTTTAATCCAGGTGTTTCACTTTGGCCCTTATAATTCAAATATATTTTTCAATAATATAAAAACATTTCAAAATCTTTCTTTCTTCATTTTAAACTTATTTATTTTTTTCATTTTTTCACTTTTATTTTAATTGTTGTTCTTGTACAATTTTCTGTCTTTTACTCCCATCCCAGCCCACCACCCCAGCCATCCCCACCTCCCTCCCATTTCCACCCTCCCTAGTTTCCTACCCTTTGGGACAGCATGGATAGAACTGGAGAGCATCATGCTAAGCAAAATAAGTCAGGTGGTGAAAGACAAATACCATATGATCTCACGTTTAATAGGAACCCAATCAACAAAACAAACAAACAAGCATAATATAACCAAAGACACTGAAATTGAGAACAGGCTGACAGTGACCAGAGGGGAGGGGGGGGGAATTTCAGGGGAAAAGAAGAAGGGTTTAGAGCAACAAGTATAAAGGACATTTCAAAATCTTTTGTATTCATTCTGAATATGTATCAAGAGAATGGTGAACTAAATAAAATCAAGCTATTAGGAAACAAGAAGGGGAAAATTACTTTCAGAAGCTTAAAAAAGCAATTTCAGAAGGAAAACATGAGAAAATTTATAACTTCAATATATATGCAGTGAAAGAAAACAATGGATTTTTAGTAAAATATAATAAAGTAGAAATTAAGTAATTTTTCTAAGAAACCAGAGGAAAAGAATAAACAGGCAAAATATTGAAAAACTAAATGAAAAATGATAAGATTACGTGAATCAAATAGCTTACACTATTACTCCAGAAGGAAACGGCAAATGGAGAAGAGCCAAAAATAAAAGATATAAAGTAATATTTAGTAATCTCAAAAATGTGTGTATTGATACAAGGAACAAATTAAAATAGGGCAACATTCAAATACGGATTAGTGCCTAAAACTGTTATTTTTTAACTTTAAGAATAAAAAATCATGTAAAGAGTATGTAGAGTATCAATATTTGCCTCCAAAATCATTTTTAAAAGACTACTCTAAGACTTCCTTGACTACTGGATTCCAGAAGACCATGATCAATCTACATGGAGGTTTCTTAAAGTGATTTGGATCCACCTTGATGTTATTTTCTGCCAAAAGGAAAGATACATATTTTAAGGTACATAAGTCCTTAGAAATGAATACTAGATGGTAATAAAGTCAATATACATTAAAACTTGAAAGGTACAGGTAAAAAGGAAAAATTCAATTAAAACATTTTAGAAATGGAGAATAGGAAGATATTAACACTCCCCCCCCAAATCTGATGCCTGACTCTCCAAAAAGATAAAACAGAACATAATAAAGTAGATAATAAAACGAAACTAAAAATTGATATTAAGAAATGTTTGCCTAAAAAATAGACAGAATCTCAGCCAGAAATGTTATATAATCTTAATTTGACTAAACCAGAAATGACTGATTCAGCATTTAGTGCAAGAAAAAAAAAAAAACAAAATAATCATAGAAAAATAGGATTAGAGAAACAATGTAGTAAATGCAGAAATTTAAAAAATGATAAAGCCTAACTTTAATAAAAATCTGAAAAATATTTTCTTTGTAGAACCCAGTAAATCAGGCTAGCAAAAACTGAAGAAATACACATACAGCAGAGTAGAAATTCTATATACTAATCAACAAAGAAACTTGAAAACAAGACAATGAAAAGCCATACAAATTAAAAATCAATTATGCAAAAGAATTTCTGAAAAAATAAAATAAGTAAAAGCAACTCAAGTAAAAAATAAAGAAAATAATGTTTTAAAATACAACTCTGAAAAACAGTGTTAATATCATAAAATTTTAAAATATCAAAGTAAAAAGTAATCTGAAAAATAAAATTTTTCACAGTTAAGAAAAGGAGAAAGAGTCCTAACTTATTTCATAATACTATGAAATTTCTAATATCATTTGGCTTATGATGCATTTACTGGTATCAAATATGCCAGCTGACATAAATAAGTAGAAAACTGGCAAAACATATGAAACAACTTTCAGACATCTGACCCTTAAGAGTAGAAACTAATGAGATAATTTTTACTATTACCTTAACTATCTGAGAAGATGTTGGGCAGTAGAAAGGATTGGGGGTTGAGAAAAACTCAAACAGAGCAGAGCTGTCTAGATAAATTGGGGAATCAAAAATTAGAGTTCAGGGAAACTAAGGCAGATAGAATTTTCAGTGCCAAGTATTAGAAAAAGAAAGCCATAAGAAGAAAGAGATCCTGAATCTTGCATAGCATTTAAAGGGAATCCTATTCAGGGGTGTGTGTATGTAGTTATTTTCTATTATGCTGGGTGAAGAACAATGGAAGGCTGAACAGCTTCAGTGGATCATACACAGGGCTAAGAGACATTCTGATCTGATGAGTCAGAATGAAGAAACCGACCACATCAGACACTGGAAATTCAGTAGGCACAATAGAAGGTCTGAGTCTCCAGGGGTGTCCAATCTGAGGCCCACTGACTGTTTGCACCCCAAAATAGCTATGAATGTGGCCCAACACAAAACCATAAATTTACTTAAAACCTTTTTTCAGCTCATCAATTCTCATTAGTGTTTATGTATTTAATATGCAATCTAAGACAACTCTTCTTCCAGTGGCCTGGAGAGGCCAGAAGTTTGGACACCCCAGCTAGTAGGACCAACTTAGTCCTCAATTAAAAGCTACTTTTAACCTACCCCAAATGGACAGGAACTGAGGTTCCTACCAATGATTATCCATGTGAGCGAGCCATACATGGAAGTGGGTCTTTTATCTCCAAACCTTGGAAGTGGGTCTTTTATCTCCAAACCTTCAGATGACTACAGTCCTGGCCAGTAACTGATGGAAACTCCATGAGAAACACTGAACCAGAATGCCTGATCCACAAAAATGAAAGAGATAAGAGAGGTTCATTGTTATTTTAGCCATGAAATTTGGGGGGTGATTTGTTAGACAACGTTAGATAATTAAAACAACAGGATGAATCCCACTACCCACACTGCTCAGGGTGCAATCTGCAACACTAGAAGCCAATGCCAGGTCCCAGCTTGCATCATCCCTTCAGTGGGACAAAAAGTTACCAGTGGGGTCGTTATTTCATTGGATCCCTCTCATAAATAGAAAGGAATTATTTTGTCCTCTTTAGAAAATACAAAAGTTTAAGTATAGATTTGCTTTTTCTACCCAAGAAACTTGTGTAAGAACCACCATTAATGTCAACTTATAAAATACTTATTTCATCACCATGACATCTCCACAATATATTTCACCTGGGGATATAGTTCACAGCAGAAAATGTGGTATTGATCTCACATGCACAGAGATTAGTGTTTCATCTTTACTCATCTATACAAGCAGCCATTTTGACAGAGCATTAGAATAGCCTGCTGAGGACCTATGTATGTTGCCAGCTAAGAGATGACATACTGTAAGTTTGAGGTACAAATTTATAGGATGTGGTATATCCTTTAATCTGAAAACTTACATATGAGGTCTATCCAGAAAGAAGTCCAGCCATTGTTAATATAATGAGAATGGCTTGTGTGACCTCAATGTAACCTGGCAGTCAAGGAGAGAGAACAATGACAACTTCACTGTACTAGTTAATGAAGACAGTAGATACTGTTAAGTGAGCATGCATACTATGTGGCTGTTACATTCAAAATGACTGAGCAAGTAGAAAAATTAATTTGCATCAAATTGTGTGTTAAGCTTGAACAGTCCTCCATGGAAACTATTTGGATGATTCAGAAGGCTACAACTACAGTCAACTGGTAATTGGCAGCTTCGGCACAACAATGCACCCACTCATATATGATGTCTTGTGCAGAGTTTTTTTGTGAAACATTCAAATCACCCAGGTGACTCAGCCCTGCTACAGCCCAGCTTTGGTGCCCTGTCACTTCTGGCTTTTCCCAAAACTAAAATTGCCTTTGAAAGGGAAGGCATTTCAGGCCTTTGGTGAGATTCAGGAAAATACAACGGGGCAGCAGATGGTGATTGGGAGAACTATATAAGGTCCCAAGGTGCCTACTTTGAAGGTGACTAAGGCATCATTGCCCTATTTGCAACATTTCTTGTATCTTGTATCATCATTAAATGTCTTTATTGTATATATAATGTCTTATATATATATGTATATATGTATACATATGACAGTCATTCCCCCATTAGTAGGTATAGAAGTCAGGATGGAGATGAGAATGCTCTTACTATTATACTTAGTAACTCATTGGAAAAAAAAAAAAGACTGCTTCACCTTCCAACAACCTAGAATTGATGGATTTGGAAATCCTAGTGGTCAAGATAGGAATGTGTCTAGAGTAAACATAATGAAGTTTCCAATGAATTGGAAGCTGAACCTGCCCATGTCTAGTTTCTTATCTTGTCTATGAAATATTTTGAGGAGTGTTATTGCACTAGGAAATTGTGTTTGATCATGGTTATTAAGGGTATCTCCGTACTAATTTTTGCAATAGCCCTGGTCAATGAAAACTCTGGAAAAACAACACAGTCTGGCTTCCTAAGACTTGTATTCTGTACAAATAAAGGTTTGGGTCATGAAAAAAAAAATCTTGACCACAACTAGGCAGAGAAGAAGAGAAAAATGAAAGGTATAAGTTAAACTGAAATTCAAAACATTTCTTATTCCATCCTTATTTTATTAACCTTTTTAAAAAATGTATGGTTAGATCTTATGAACAAAGAAAAATGTGGAGAATGTAGCAGCTATGTTTTATGGTACCTAAGTGTTACTTTTCTTACCTTCTCCCAACTTATATGAAGAATACTTTATATGAACAATATAAGAGCTAATGTTTCAAGTTTCAGGTGGGAATATATCAGACTTATTCCAAGACTCTATAATTATAGAGAGGGTGATGAGATTTTGTGCATTTGCTATGCTAGGAAAGTGCACCTATAACACTGGCAAAAAAACAAGAGTGGATGCCTAGGGGCTACATGGGTAGGCTGCATTATCTACTCTCTATGAAGCTTTCTGCATCATGAGGCTGATAATATATATGGAATCTGCTGAGAGTTGGTCTTAGCTAATGGGAACCTATATAGATTATCTAAGGGATGGAAGAGAAATGCCAGTCCTTTTTTTGAAGTCATCTTGAGTTGGCCATGTTCCATTATCAGATGTCACTACTTCTTTTAAAATTGTCAACTCTACACAACTCTCTTCCTCTAAACTTTTCTAACAGTTTTTTTCCTTATCTTTTCTGAATTAGCAGTTTGCTTGTACTACTGTTGATTCTTCTAAAATTTCATATGTGTAATTAATTCCTTTAAATAAGCCATCTTTGAATCTTATTTGAATTATACCACATTTTGGGATTCTGACTCATACACTAGGTTAGCTCTAAATAGCCAAAAGCCATTAAGTTAAAAATAACTCTATCAGAAATAGTGAAAGTATTAAGTTAAAGGCAGGGACCGGGCTGTGCACCCCCCTGTACCTCACCTAGCCCCAAGTATCTAGTAGGCTTTTAGATGTTTTCCTGATTAATTAAATGTAATATTTTTTAAAAGTAAGATAACTTCTAATTCTAAGTTCTGATTATCAATCACATACATAATACCTCCCAGAAACAGGTATGTATTCTTTGTATAGAAAAATTTTAAAATGCCAGGTGGGAGATAAACAACCAATTAGTAAAACAATTTATCTGTGAAATTGTCTTTTCATGAACTTTCTTAATTACATTTCTCAATTTTATCATAGTGATTATTATTATATAATAAATCATAAGAAAAATATCTCCTCTAGAAATTTATTTTATAATAAATATGAATTTTTGAATCTAATTATATCATCTAATCTAGATAACCCTATCAATAATGTCACCACCCACCACTTAAAAGTCTTGTTTTCCTTGTCCGGCATAAATCTCTTCTGGGTTTTCAGTGTCTCTCATTCTGCTTCTGGTTTTCTTAAAATTCATGTATCCTCCCCCCGCCCCTCAGGACCCTTTACTTGTATGGGTTCAGTAAATCATTAAGCTCCAATGTCATTTCTCTAGATTAGTAATTTTGTTTTTGTCTTTTCTTCATTAAATTTTTGGTTCTTTATTGACAAAAATTATTCATGGGGAAACCTTGAGTAAGGTGGCAACCTTAGCTACCATGTTTAGATTATTCTACTTTGAAGCCAATGAAAAATACAGTGCATAATAAACCATACCTTGAGGTAATTGACCTTGGGGATATTTCTGGGTATGTTATTGTGACACGTAGACATCTAAAGTAGTTAAGAGTTGTAATTTTTACTAATTTGTTACTATTATTATTATCAGATTTTATATTGAAAATAAGAATATAAATAAGACACAATTTCTGCCTCTAAAGTGCTGACAGGATAATAGAGTCATGTTGAGAAGTAAAAATTCCTGGGGTACCTGACAAGGATTCATTACATGTAGAATTCCCCCTACTGAGTCCTCTGTATTATGGTCTTCCTGAGTCCGAATGATTTTCATACTGTCCAGTTTAAATTGAAACTATCAGTTTATTAAAAAATGGTTTAGATCATGTCTTATTTTAGTTTTATTTTTGATATTTATTGTGAGTTTATTCATCTCTGAAGGTATATCAAACAATTCTGTATATACCAAGAAATAATATAAATGGTTTACAAGCCAATATAATTTTTACTAATGTCACAATCATAAAGTTTTTGAATCCCTTAGGTTTGGCAACCATAACTTTTTTCCACTTTTATTGAAAAATAATTGATGTACATTACTGTATATATTTAAGGGGTATAGTATGAAGGTTTTATTTACATAGATTGTGAAGTGATTACTACAATAGATTCAGCTAATATTCACCTTCTCATATAGATACAATAAAGAAAAAAGGAAAGATAATTTTCTACTTGCGATGAGAACTCTCATGAATTACTCTTTTCACAACTTTCCTCTATATCACCCAGCAGTGCAGTGTGAGCTACGGCGGTCATCATGTTGTGCATTACATCCCCGCCACTTATTCATCTTACGGCTGGGAGTTTGCATCTTTTGATAACCTTCCTCAATTTCCCCCCACCTTCCACCTCCACTAATCGCAAATCTGATTTATTTTTCTAGGAGGTTTCTGCTTTTATTTTTTTAAGATTCCACATATAAGTAAGATTATACACTATTTTTCTTTCTCTGTCTTATTTCACTTAGCATAATGCCTTCAAAAGCTGTCCATGTTGACACAAATGGTAGGATTTAGGGAGCTGAATAATAGGGAATTCTTATTTTGAAGACTTGATTCTATTGAGGTTATGTTTAAAAAGAAAGGATAGCAGACAGAAACAGGGAAGAGAGAAATTAAAAGGAGAAAATAGAAAGGGATAAAAGCAAGAAACAGAACTAAACTAGGTCTTGTTTTTTTAATTCTTTTAATTTTTGTAAAATGCAGAATGGAATTTACTGGAATATTTTTGGTAGATGATATTAAGTACATTTATTACAATGTGATATTTTGTTTCTTAATTTAATAATTTGAGAAAAGTTAGTGCTGTAAAGGTGCAGATGGATGGACTGAAACAATTAGTAAGAAGACAAACCCATCAGATCAAATAGATTGTCTATAAGATTGATGACTTTCTATAATTCAGAAAAAAATTAGTAAATCTCACTTATTTAATTATCTGGAAACTGAAAATACTTATAATACAGTCAAGAAGTCAGTAGAAAGAACCCCACTTCATCAAAACAAAAGCAGAAGACATTTTAAGAAGCCACACACATCATGGAAACACACAGCACTGAAAGTGCTTAACTCTCCTAGTTTAAGGGTAAGATTCAGTTTGAAAATTTCCTTAAGTAGATTTCTTCTTGGCTAACAGTGCTGAATGAATATCACATATTTATAAAGTAAATAGCTGGAAAGTTTTTAAACTTTCTCCAGATTGCCCATGATATAAATAGCTGTGATAAAATAAACTTCATGATATTCAACTTACAGATTTTAACTGAATAATTCATAAATAGTAAGTAAATTAAATATGCACTTAAATAATTTAAGATATATTGTACACTTTCATTAAATTATCAATTCTGAATTTACATAGGAACTTTAGTATAGAGAGCAACATACTCTTGTGATTTGTATTCAAAGTAAATAAAACAACACAAGAAATAACTAACCTCATTTATATATTCATGGGTACAAATTTTCTGGAAGAGGTAAAGACAGAGTGGGAGATTTGATCACAGATAACTTAAATATGAAAGCTGTTCAGTGCATGGAAAACATACAGTACACAAATTATAGAAGAATGAAAGAATACATCATGAAATAAAAAAGAGGCCCTTGCTGGTCTAGCTCAGTGGATTGAGCATGGGCTGCAAACCAAAGGGTTGCTGGTTCAATTCCCAGTCAGGGCACGTGCCTGGGCTGCAGGCCAGGCAATCACACATTGATGTTTCTCTCCCTCTCTTTTTACTTCTCTTCCCTTCTGTCTAAAAACAAATAAATAAAATCTCTTTTTAAAAAAGAGGATCTAAAATTTTACCTTGAAGTTAATAGTATATAATGAATACATAGTATATCTGAAAATACATTTATGTTTGAGTCCCAGGCTTGACTTTTCTAGCATGTATTCTTGCACCTGCAGTTTTACAGAAAGGTGCCTCAAAGACTTACCATTTCAATTTTGTTTTGTTTAGGTAATTAAAAGACATACAGACTAAAATATCCTTTCATGCCATACAAGGATTATGTTATATTAGTGTTAAGTTGAAATTCAAATCATTTTTTATTTTATCCTTATTCTGTGAAACTTTAAAAATTATATAAAATATCTATTGGGTATATTTTTAGTAATGGTAGTACTGATTAATATCCTTCTGAACATGTAAGCCATGAAGTTTTCTTCTCAAATTTCAAAAGTAAGTTGCAAGAAAATCATGGGTCATCTACACTTTTGACATGAATTTCATCAAAATGAAATTTTAACAGTAAAATTCTGGGCTGAAAGACAATAAGCTTGTTTCAGCAAGATGTTTCCTGTGTTCTAAGAAAATTCCTTTAACACACTCTTTTCGGAAATTATTATAATGTAGATTTAGGGCAATTTAGAGATTGCTTAAGTGAATTATGGTATCTGATTTTTAGGATTTTAGTTTTCAAAGTAATGATATTTAGACACTAAGAAGGACAAGAATAGTTACAGAAAAGTATCTGAATGATAAAGAGCATATACACCATACCAGATAACTTACATTATTTTACTCTTTTAATCATGACTATGTTAAGTAATCCATCTATTCTTTCATTTCTCTGAAAGTTTCTGTGTATGTGCATGCTGTGTATACAAACAAAATATACCTATCCTATTGTATAACATAGAGAATAAAAAGCAATTTGGATTAATTATCTTTAAAAAGAATCCTTTTCCCATAAATACAATGATAAAATAATTACATATCAAAATATGCAATTACATCATACATTATTCACTCCAAATGTACTTTTCTAGTATGCATGAAAATGACTTTTCCGTCTAAACTAATTTGAATTTTTATCGCCACACTGAAATGCAATATATAAGGTCTGTCTGGAAAAAGTTCAGCTGTTGTTAACATAATGAAAATGGTTTGTGCAACATCAATGTAACCTGGCTCCAAGGAGAGTGGACTGGGATGTGCACATGTAAACAACGATGACTTCACTGTGCTGTCAGTGAGAGCAGTAGATGCCACTGAGTGAGCATGTGTACTGTGTGGTCATAGCTTTCAACATGACCGAGAGAGTAGAAAATTGAATCTGTATCAAATTTGGTGTTAAGCTTGAACATTCCTTGAACTATTCAAATAATTCAAAAGGGCACAGCTATGGACAACTGGTGATTGGCAGCTTCATCAGGACAACATGCCTGCTTATGCACCACACTCATGCAGAGTTTTTCAGTGAAATTTCAAATCAACCTGGTTACTCAGCCCCCTTAGAGTCTAGATTTGGTACCCTGTGACTTCTGGCTTTTCTCAAAACTAAAATCACCTTTGAAAGGGAGGAGATTTCAGACAATTGATGAGATTCAGGAAAATACAATGAGGCAGCTGAGGGGAACTGTGTGAGGTCCCATGGTGCCTACTTTGAATTAGACTGAGACGTCATTGTCCTATGTACAATGTGTCTTGTATCTTTTATCTTCTTTAATAAATGTCTTTATTTTTCATATTACATGCCTGTATACCTTCTGGACAACCCTCATATACCTTGTTTGTAAACAGCTCATTTATGACATTTACATGTTTCTTTTTGGGAACACGTGCATCACAAATACACAGGTTATTACCACTGCTATCATTAATTTAATAAAATAAAAAAACAGAGGGCAAGTTTCAATACAAAAGAAAAGTAACTAAATTTTTAGTACTACTCACTGTACCAGATTATGATTTAACTTGTTTAAATCATGTAATATTGCTATGAAGTAAATTTTTACTTTATTTTACAGATTAAGAAATATGGGTTCAGAGGAAATAAGCAATATTCTGAATGTTAAACTACTAGCAAATAAATAGCATTGAAACCAATGCTATTTAATCGATGCTATTTGAACCAAGTCTGTTTGAATCTAAAGATCTCATTCTGAAAAAAAAAAAAAAGTATTACTTTGTACATTCATGGTGTTTTTTCAGCTTCTACTCTGTCTTAAACACAATTCTGGGCACTTTTTATCATTTCAAACTTGATTTTTTGCCAGATCTTTTTTTTCTGTTTCACTTAACTCAAAAAAAAAAAAAAAAAAAAAAAAAAAAGCCTCTGATTGTCATTTAGAAGTTTGCTTCATTTAAAAACCCCATGATGTCAAATGGGGAAAAAATAGCATTATAATAACTAGTATAACTAAAATTGAATGTTTTTTGTATTCAATTATGTGAAAATAAAAAATCATTATGATGTTTAAATTAAAAGATCAAATAAAAAATCATTATGATGTTCAAATGAGCTGTTTCATAGTTGAATTGGGTTATGTAAAATATTCTCTATTCAGAGTAATAATTAATGAAGTGTGCTTTAAGAGGTATGTGGACAGAATAATAAACTTGTTAAAGGATTCTGCTCTTTAGTTTAGCTCTAGACAGACAACTTGTAATGCAGTCTAAATTTAGATACACGAGAGTTTTTAGACATATAAAGCTATATGATTAATTGGTTTTATTGAAATGCTGAAGCTGAAAAATTTGCTTTGATCATTCACTGTGAACAATTTAGATATACACAGATGTTAAGGCAAGCAAGTTATTTCACTGCAAGTTCTGAGGAAAATGTCATTTTTTTAAATCTCTATAGACCTTCACACTAACTCAAGTGTCCTGTATTTATTATTAGGACCTCAATTTCGCCAAGATTATGTTCACCTACAAAATATTTAAAAATTAAATTACAAGCTTCGGAAAGATAACAATAGTTCTATTCAATTGGTAAATGGGCACTAAAACAAATACCATAGAGTTCTTTTTGGATAAGTCATTGTGATTTCTCTTTTGTCTTCCCTCAGGAGATAATTGTTATCTGAGTGCTTTCGGTTTACCATCTATATTGAGGAGTGAAATCCTCTGAGAGACAATTTATTATTAAGTAACTCAAATAATTGAGTCATAACAATTTGGCACTTGTAAATTGCAATTACTTAGCTTTTGTTTCTAACTTCAGATTAGCTTTTGAAAGAAATAAAGCCTTAACAGGCATATGAATTTTTAGATTATAGTTTAAGCTAATACAGATGAGGTCATCTTTCTCTTAATAGTTACATTTATTTTCATTATAAAGTACAACATATTTTATAACTTTATATGCAAAGACCAAGTATTTGTAACAGCACAATGGCTTGTAGCCTATACTGTACTTGGGTTCAATTCATGGCTTTTCCCTTTCTTTCAGAGTGAAACATAATGACAAAAGGGAAAAAGATATAAATGCATTTGAATTCATTTTCTTCTTTTTCATAATATTAAAATAGATTTATAAATCATTGCATTCATAAATTGAAAACTTTCCAAGTATTTACTTTAATTAAACTCATAGATTGATACAAGCACTAAATATATACAATAAAAATGTGTTTTACTTTATATTTTCCCTTTTGAATATTATGTTTTTCACATTTTTAAAATTATATATATATATATATATATATATATATATATATATATATATACACACACACACACATATATTCTTTGGGTAATAAATGCATACTCTCCCACTGATAACAATTATAAATTCCATACCAAATATGTAAAAACAACTATTTGAAGTACTAGTGGGTAACCAAAACAGGCAAAAATTGCAGATATGTAGACTTTTGAAATATTTAGTGAGATTTGTATTATATAGAATTTTTTCCTGATGATACTCACTAGTCCATTAGGAAAAGATAGCTGAAATTCAAACAGAAGTCCATGGTTTTACCGGCTTGAGGCACCAGAGAACAGAGTTAGGGGATGCCAAAGCAGCTAACAAGTGAGTAAAGAAATCTTGGGACAGAGGGAGCTACAGGAACAATATGTGTTTAAACTCCACCAAACATCTGGAGCAAGAATAGAATGCTTGTTCTTATCACTTGTGTTCCAATTTTAACAAAATTCCCAATAAGGCAATAAAAGGAAAAACGCATACTATTCTGCAGACTTTAAAGAGATAATGATGAAATATTCTGAAAATTTCATAACAACACATTTGATAACTTAGATAATATGGACAAATTCCTTGAAAAATACAAACTAGTAAAGCTCCCTTAGGAAGAAATAGATCATTTGAATAGTACTACATTTGTTAAAGAACATAAACTTGTAATTAAAAATCTTCATGGAATGGAAAAGAAGAGGAAAGCAGGAGGGAGCTACCTTGGGTTCTGTTTAAAGCCCTTAGGAGATGCAATCTGATCAGTACAGGGAGATCTGGAAAACAGCCAGAGGAAATATAAGTATTCATATATATATACTTATAAGTATATATAAGTATATATATATATATACACACACACACACACACACTTATATATATATATGTATATATATATGAATGATCATTGTATATAAGTATAAGTATATATATATACACTTATATATAAGTATATATATATGAATGATCATTGTATATTATATGTATCATAAGTATATTATATGTATCATATACTTATACATATGAATGATCATATATATATATGAATGATCGGGACTGTGGGCAAGGTATCCAGAACAATGGTTAAATCTCTGAACAAGCCACTATTATGTTCCATGAGGAAAAGGGTGATCTTTACTCACATGCCAAATCTGAGATGGTCCTGCCGCCTGATGATAGTACTGGTCAAGTCAGATTTTAACTGTTTGCTTTTCTCCCTCCACTTCCTCTGATCTAGTAAAGGGAAAAAATTGGTTATCAAGACAGGGATGGGGACAGGTAAAATTAAAAGATGGGGAAGGAGAAGGAAACACACACACAATCTGTTTCTTCTTCAGATGCCTGTCTTGCAGTAGTCCAGAGATGGGAAAGGAAGTTGAGAGAAGAAATGACATTTAAACTTTTTATTATTACACTGCACAGAACTTAAAAATACTGAACACATTGTCTACAATGACCTGCAAAATCATGAGACTTTTCCTAAATTTCATACAGCATAAAGGGAAGACCCAGAACAATGAAATAAATGTAAAGAAACAGCTTTATGGGAAACTATTAATATAATCCTTGAGGCAGGTACATTTATTTTTTTCAATGTTTTACTCACCAATATTTTGGTATGAAATAACAAACTTTTCTCGGTTGTAGTAGTTTAATCTTGTAATCCACTGCTGAATTTTATTTATTCTGCTTATTTATATAATTATGTATATGATCTCTGTAAGTAATTATAATTTTTACATTAAAATGCATTCCTTACATTTTACATTATAAAATCTTTACAATATGCTTCCAAGTCTCACTTTTTGGAGTATAATATTTAAATTTATTGGAATTATCTTTTCTTAGTGGCCAGAAAGTCACTCTAATACAATCTGATCTTTGAACTATATTAATGTTTAGAAATGTTTTACCAGTCTACTTTCTTCTACTGCATACAATCTAGTCACATGTCTTCTCTTCTTTGGACCAATTTTTGTAGATGTTCTAGGAATATGCCCACTTCCTGTGCATTGCCAAATTTGTTTCTATGGATTTATATGTTACAGTCATTTATAATTCTTGTATTTATTTTCTTCTGTGATTATAACCTGTCTCTTATTCCAAATCAAACATAGTTTTGTTCTTTCCTATTTTCTTAATCAGACTTTCAATAAGTATTTGCATTATTAATTAAAGAAACCTTTTCAAATTGACATATGATTTTATAATTTTTATTTTCTGTTTAATCATACATAATCTTGATTAAGTTCTCTTGATTTTTGCTTATTTTCTAAAGTATTGAGATATTAATTTGTATTTTTGTATTTATAAAAAAATGGAAGCTATAAATTTTCCACTGAGTAAAGCTTTACTGCATCCCTTTAGTTTTATTAAGTTTTCTTAGTTTTATTTGTTGCTTTCTAATTTGTGATTTTATAAATAGGTCCAAGATTTGCCCCAAAATTTGCTTCTTCATTTTAACCATTTTACATTATTCATCTCCTGGGCTATAATTAGAAAATATAGTTGGTAAAGTCTTTACTTATTGTTGTTGTTTGTATCAAGGTATTATTTGTGATTAGTTATATGAAAAACATATGTTTCATGAGAATACTTACAAAAAGTATTTTCCTTTTTAAAAAATATAAAGTCTCTTTTATTTATAAATTTGTATTTATTGATGGACTTATTCAACCCCTGTAAAATATTTTTTTACTGCTTCCATACTAAATATGTTTAATCAGGAAACAGTGATATTAAATACACCCCATATTTGTATTTTCTTCTTATTCTACTTTCATTTCTAATTTTTCTTTTAATGTTTGTCCTTCATATGTCAGCTTCTGTTCTGGCTGGCTCACATGATTTATCATCTTCATAAATTTGCCTTATTATTATGTAATTATACTGAAGTTGCCAGTGTTACTTTTAGTTCTTTAAATGTTAAATTTTATTTTCTATAATATAAAAATTAAATTTATTTATTTTTTATTTATTGTGGATTTAAGCATAATGATTCTTTTATTCTCAACCTTTCACTCTGATTTCAATGTATTTCTTAAGAGCCTATATCTGAATCATTTTTAACTTATTTTAACTTAATCTGATAATTTTTTATGAAAGAACTCAGGCTATTCTCATTTAGGTAATTAACTAATATACATGATTTCTATTTATTTTATACGATATCTTATTATGGATTTTTTAAGACTTTATTTATTTTTAGACAGAGGAGAAGGGAGGGAGAAAAACATCAATGTATGGTTGTCTCTCACTCACCCCTCACTGGAGACCTGGCCTGCAACCTAGGCATTGCCCAGACTGGGAATCAAACCTGTGACCCTTTGGTTCACCAGATGGTGCTCAATCCACTGAGCCACACCAGCCAGGGCTCTCCTATTATGTTTTATATTGCTTATGTTTATGTTGTTTATTTCTATTTCCTTTTCATCTTTTTTTCCTTGTGTGATCAAATTTTCCCTAATTATATTGGTCTTAAACTTTTCCCCGCTCAGTAGATTTGTTGTATTAGTGTTTTCTCTTGATATCCCAATGACATAAAAGAGGTTTCAATCATTGCATTCTTTTCACACTCCAATTTCAAATAAAAATTTGACAATGCTTTTACTCACCTATGTACACCATTACTTTCCACACCACTCTGCAAGTAGTGGAGGATATTTTCTGTTGTACTGCCTAATCCCAATCCTAGGCAGGCACGATGAGCTTGCATCTTGACAGTACAGTCTTCACAGTTCTCTTGGACCTTCCCAGTCCTTTGTTTGGGACTCAGTGTATGTTTCTACATATTCCCCAGGAATAGTCTTTTTGTTTCCTTGTTTTCATTCTTTCCTTCTATTCCTCCAGCTACAATGACTTTACACTTGATCTCTAAAGGTAGGAGTGTTCTGCCCTGCCTCCCAAAGATTAAGCCATTTTTTTTTCCATAGGGAAAATAGGTGAGAAATGTCTGGATAGACTTTCTTGACCTTACCTCACTACTGTGGTGTCCCTTGCCAAGTCCATACTACAGTGGACATTTTCTTAGGAATCTGTTCATCATTTTCTGTGATTTCCTGAAAAAAAAAAAAGAGACTGCCAGGAATTATAAATACAAAGTATGAATCCATAGAAACAAATTTGTCAACCCACAGGAAATGGATCTATTCCTAGAACATCTACAAAAATTGGTCCACTGAAACCACAAAGAGCCTGCCAGTGTGTGCAGATTCCCTTCATTTTATTGATCATTGGAGACTTCCACTGAGCCCACACTCAGCCCCTACCAGTTCATCAAATACTGTAGCAGAGCTCTTTGTATCTATGTCCATTAATATCTGCCCTAAGAGAAGAGTACTTCCATGTCCTCTCTTCCTGCAAATAAGTCTCTCCTGATATTTTGTGCCAGTTGCTTGCTCTACAACTTAGCTCTCCCAGCAATTTTAAAAACAATTAAGAATCTGATGTTTATTTCAGTCTTTTTCTTGTGACATGGTCCAAGGAACACCTCTTCCACCTATCTGCATTCTAAAGCCAAAAATTCTTCTTACCTTTATAAAGTTTCTTGGAAAATTCTCCAAAGGATGTATTTTTGCTTTAAAATTAGTATACCTAGAGTGGTATATTGGAGTAGAGCTAGTCCCAGCTCAAAAAATTTGCCTTTTAAATTTTCAGGAATTTTATAAGCTCATTGCTATATCCATCGTGGATACATTCCACCATAGAAATCAGAAAATGTTACATATGGTGGTGTTTCTTTTCTTTTTTCTTCTGCAACAGCAGATTCAAATCATCCAGAAGTTGCTTTCCTTTCTTGGATAAAGCCAGAGCTAGAGAGTTTTTATTTGACAAGAAAGCTAAAAATCACCTATAGGATATCATAACTATATTGTCCAACAACCAGCAACTCATCAGGATTGTCATATCTGAAATAAAGTCTCCAATTATGGACTGTTAATTGTTGTCCAATTTGTTTATATACCAGCTAATTTTATCCATGTTTTCCCATTTTAATTAATTCTTTTTAAAAAGATTTTATTTATTTTTAAAGAGAGGGGAAGGGAGGAAGAAAGAGAGGGAGAGAAACACCAATGTGTGGTTGTCTCTAGTGCATCTCCTAATGAGGACTTTGCCAGCAAACCAGGCATGAACCCTGAATGGGAATCGAACCGGTGACCTTTAGTTTGCAGACCAGTACTCAATCCATCAATCCGCACCAGCTAGGGCATAATTAATTCTTAATAAAGTATTTTTTGATAAGTGTTATATGTGCTTTACCAATTTTAATATTTTCCCAAATGCTCATGGATTAAAAGCAGCAACTACTTTGATGATTCCTATGAAATACTTGTTGATTAAGAATGCCACTCTTCATTATGACCCCTGAAAAGAAATTCCCTATTTTGTTTTAAAATCTTCGTAGCCACAACTATTTATACTTTAGAATAATACTTACTGGTCTTTATTTTTTCTAATTTTCTAAATTGTTGACATTATTACAAGTGTCCCCAAGTTTGCCCCCTTTTCCCCTTCCACCACCTCCCATCTCTACATTGTTGTCTGTGTCCATGGGCTTTACATATATATGCATATATATTCTTTGGCTAATCATTCTTTCTTTTATTTTAACCTGAAGAATATGTTTTAAAACATTTACCAGCACAGCATAGATGAAAGCAAGAAAATTATAAATTAAAGCTTCAGAAGAATCAGGAATTAATGTTTTCTGTGAACAAATAGCAATCAAGCAATGATTATGAGAAAAAAAAATTCCAGAGGATGTATGTACACAGAGTAAAAAAGGCAGACAATATACATAGTTGTTCTTGTGAAACAAGAACAATCTTATGTTCATGGGAACAATCAGACATAGAGATGAATAGATGAATGAATGAGGATAGATGAATAGATGAAAGATTAGGGTGGAGGAGAAGAGTGCAGTCAAAAGGAAGTATTAGTAGTTATAGGGTATTTTCAATTTTAATACTTTTACAATAAAGTGGTCATAAAATTTATCCGGGGAAATATGAATTTTTTTTCTTTATGGCATGTGATTGAGAGTATATTATTTAAGATAATATACCAAATCATAACTTTAAAAACTTACTTACAAATATTATGAACAAATTTTGTTGCTATCTATTATACTCCACTGAGAAGTTAGAGGAAAATTTCAAACTCTTTTTGTCTTTAATCATACATGTTGATGAAGCAGCCTTTGTCAATAGTGTTTTCAGAATTATTATTGATCAATAGTTTTTATTTTCAAAGAAGACTGCTCTAATCTTGTATAGTTGTCATGATTTAATAAGCACTTAATACATCTAGATTTTTCATAATTCAAGCCAGAAATAAAGGATTCTTGAATTTGTTCACTGAACTACTTTTTTTTCTCCAAAATCAAAATTGTGCTTCTAATGAGAAAGCTAATATAGAAAAGTACATTTATTGGTACTAAATTAAATTTGAAAGAATGTATAAAATTAAACCATAACCTTTCTCCTGTATCAGTGAAGATTTAATTTGGTTTCACTTAATAAAGACCAAGGTTTCTAATTTAAATAACTGTCAGTTTTGATTCAAGTAATGATTAAAAATACCTCTTGGAGAAATTGTGTGGTAACCCTTCTTTTCTCCCCTTTACAAAGAATGGTCTAAAGAACAGGCTGTAAATTGCTGTCAGTAACAGTGGAATTTAAAATATTTTCAAACATCACAGAATTAATTGTTAAAGATAAAGTGTTTTTATTTAATCATATTTTCCATACTTATTGATGTTAATGTTTATAAAGCAAATTAAGAAGGACATGGATATTAGAAAAATGATAGGGTAATACTAGTTGTCCACAAAGAAAGGTACAACTTTGTTCCTTCTTGTCAGAGCTGCCTTAAATAGTCTGTGTTATATCTTCTTTAGAAAAGATTTAACTAAAGACTAATAATTTAGGAAAAAAATTTTTATATTTTCTTCAATCATAAAAGCAGATTTCCAGTAGACATGCAATTATGTAATCAGGTGATCACCTTATACCACTAGCTTATAAGGCATAAAATCACAATTATATGTTTATATATGATTTTACATGTAAAATTTTTTACCAATAATATACTCATTTATACATTTCTACCAAATAATTTTCTTTTAGGACCACTTTGGCAAGATTTAAATGCAAAATTCATTATATTAAAACCTATCTGCTTAGTTGTCACTGTGCTCCTCCGCTGATGCTGACATTATTGAGCTAATGTCTACATAATAAATTTAAACATCTACTTTATTTCCCTGAATTAAATGATATAAAACATTTACTAGCATTTATAATAGTAGTTATAATATCTTTGTCTTCTTTTGGTCCTACCTCCAAAAATTAAACTTTTAAAAACAAACAGCTCTTCATCACCTAATAATTCTAAATTCAGGCACATTTTTACATCCTTTTAAATATTCTGTTCTTATTTTAGTAGACAGAAACCTCAAAGTACATATGGGATAGTTTCCAAAAGCTACATGAAGAAGAATTATCACTATTTTTCCTATTAAAATTATTCCCTTAATTTTTCCCAAGAATTGATGAACTTCTGCCATTATACAATATTTGTATTGCTTACATTTTTCCAAGAAAAAGCCATTAGGCTCACTAAAAAGTACCTGAATATAATGCAAATTCAAGACAACATAGTACAAGGGAAACAATTTATAAAAATGTTTTTAATTGTCTTGAGTTTTGAAGTCAGTGGTTGTACTTCATCCCCTCTCTGAAATAACTTTAAAATCAGAAACAAAGAAATTAGATTAACTTATTCATTTTTCCATATTTATTATTTCTTTTTAATTAATTTACCTTTCTTTTTATTTCTACAATTTTTTATGTTATTCATAGATTTGTTCCCAAGGCAAGACGGACTCTTGCTTCAAGGTTCTCTCTCAACTTTTTAAGAATCACGTACAGTGTGTTTAAGGCTTCTGTGAGTGTTCATTTACTTTCATGTGTCTTCCCTCCTGGCATGTTACCAATGAGATCACCCTCTCTCAACCAAAGAAATGATTTTTAATGTCTATTCATTGTTTGGAAATATTCATAGGATATTGTACTCAAATAAACACTGAAAAGATAACTAAGAAGTGGTTGTTGACCTCTAGGAGCTCTCCCACGTGGCATTGGAGGCCACTGATTGGTGTCCTAAAGGAATAAGAAAAGGTTGGAAAACTAGATTGAGTAGTTTCATGGTATACTTTTTAAATTGTACTTTTATCTACATAAAGAATCCTTGGTTCATACAATATGCAACACAATTGTATTAAGCTTTGGGGGAAAATAGAAGTTTCCTAGTAATAAAGGATAACTTGTGTCTCTTACTGAGAAAAATGCATAACACATTTTAGACCAGAAGTAGATTATAGTGGTTTTTTACTAGGGTCTCAGTTTTGTCATATTGAATCTATTTTGGCTTTAAAGTACTTTATGTTCCCACGGTTCACTAATCATAGGCCTCATCTCTCTCAAACTCTCAATTCTTCTTTCTGTACATTATATGCATTTTATACAGTATTCCTACAATAAAATAAGCTAGAGAAAGGAAAATATTAAGAAAATCATATGGAAAACACATTTACAGTGTTTATTGAAAATAAATCCATGTATAAGCAGGCCCATACAGTTCAAACCCATGTTGTTCGAGGGTCAACTGTATATCCATAGAGGTCAGCACAGTTTATTTCTCCAAACTTGTAACCAACTGACAGTTTGCCAACCCAAATAATGGTAACTTTTTTATGATTTCCAGTGTGAAAGGCACTACTCTTATAGTGCTTTGCCTGTAAATTATTCCAGCACCCTAGTGGGGTACTAATACTATCCCCAATTCAAAGATAAGTTAACTGAAGCGTAGAGAGCTTCAGTAGCTTACCACTCAGCTAACAGGTAATAGTGTCCCTAAAGAGCCAAACTCCCTATGTTATAATGTTTCTATGCTGGGCTTCAGTACCCTCTCTTTTTATTAATCTATGCCCTACATATTAAGAAATTTATTTTTAAGGTTACGATAATATGGATGTGAATGTGCTTTAAAAAGGCAATGAAATCTGACCTCTTTCACGAGTTGAATATCTAACCACTCAAGCTGCCTTTGTAGATATACCTTAGGAAAAATGCAAGTCAGATTATTTCCAGGTTACTACATCTTTCTTATCTATTCTATCCTTTTGACCTTATTTCAACAGCAACTATATACTTCATGGTGTATTATTAACAAGATTATTTATCCAGAGTCTCTAATGAAGCTCTGCTGAATGTAATAAATTCTCTACTCTGAAAAACATCAGTGAGAGGGAGCAGTCTCTTCAGCCTACTGTAATTCACCTCATTTTCTTTTTTTTAAGACTATTGTATCCCATATGTTAATGCTCCTTAGAAGATCAAGGGTTGGTTCTTTTTAATTCATATATAAATAACAGGGAACACTGACATACAGTAACCTGGCTTGAATCTAATTTTTTAAAAATAAGACTTGGACACATGCCAAGTCACCAAGTTCTCAGGAGGAAAAATGAAAAATAATCTTTTCTGACTATCTTCTCTATAGTAGAAAAGAAAGCTACTTAAACATATTGTCAGTCTCAGTAATTTCAACAGAAGCTGTTACAAAATTTTAGTTTTTTTACAGTTACATAAACAATATTATCACAATTTTAAGAAATGTCTAATTCTTACTATTGTTTATAGGCACTACTTATAACATTTTCATTAAAATTTGTGTTATTCCTCCAAGATTTTATTACTTAAAATAGATTGGCAGATTGGGACATTGGTAAGAAGGCTTTCTTTAGACAAATGCATCAAAAGCAAAATGTATGTTTCCCTCAGATAAGACATCTGTCTTATGTTTAACAATAAAGTAATTTGTGTTTTGAAATGATATATGGCACTTTCAACATCGCTGATATTTATGTTGGATGACCAATGTAATCCTTTTTGTATTACTTTGGTATTGAAATTTGTGAAAGAACAGACATTACTTTGGACTGACTTAATCAAATAAGCAAAAAGAGAAAAAGTACTTTTATATGAAACATTGGGCTCTCTCCCAGAATCCCAGAGGGGGGAAAATATTCTTTTTTTTTTTTTTAATTGTTGTTCTTGTACAGTTTTCTGTCTTTTATTCTCATCCCGGCCCACCACCCTAGCCCTCCCCACCTCCCTCCCATTTCCACCCCCTCTAGTTTTTGTCCATGTGTCTTTTATATTTGTTGCTCTATACCCTTCCCCTTTTCCCCTGAAATTCCCTCCCCTCTCCCCTCTGGTCACTATCAGCCTGTTCTCAATTTCAGTGTCTTTGGTTATATTTTGCTTGTTTGTTTGTTTTGTTGATTAGTTTCCTGTTAAAGGTGAGATCACATGGTATTTGTCTTTCATTGCCTGGCTTATTTCACTTACATAATGCTCTCCAGTTCCATCCATGCTGTCATGAAGGAAGAAGAAGAAGGAAAAATATTCTTTAGGAAGTTTTCTGCCAAGAAGAGCTCCTGATACTTCAATGTCAGGGTTTATCCACCACTCCTTAAATGCTCTGCTATTAATAAAACTAACTTTCCAAGCTACTCAACATTTCCCTACTGCAGATCAACATTCCGATGCTGAGGGAAAATTACCAGCACATACCTTAAACATAGCTATAGAGTGCTATAGACTGCATTTTGTTGTCCCCCAAAATTTATATATTGAAATCTAATCCCCATTATTATGGCATTTGAAGGTGAGGCCTTTGGGAAGTGATTAGGTCATGAGGAACCCTCATAAATGGGATTATTGCCTTTATAAAATGGATCGCAGAGAACTCTGTTAGCCCTCTGCCATGTTGTTCACAGACAACATGACAGAGATGCTGTCTGTGCCATCTCTGCCATGCAAAAAGACGCTGTCTGTGAACCAGGATCAAAAAGATGCTGTCTGTGAACCAGGAAGTGGGCTCTCAGCAGACAATGAATTTGCTGACTCCTTGACCTTGGATTTACCAGCTTCCAGAACAATGAGGAAAATATTCTGTTTATATATCACCATTTTATGGTGTTCTGTTATAGCAGCCCAAAAAGTCTATGACAAAATTTGGTATTAGGAATAGGGTGCTGCTATAACAAATACCTATAAATGTGAGAGCAGTTTTAAAACTGGTAATGAATAAAGACTGGAAGAATGGGGAGGCACATGCTACAAAATCTTACATTGCCATGAATGAACCTATAAGGTCCATAATGATGGGAGCTCAAACAGAAAGGAGGGCTGTAGAGAAAGCCTCAGTCTTCTTGGAAAATATCTGAGTCATCCTTAACAGACTGTTGGTAAAAATATAGATAGTAAGACCTATTCTGACAAGCTCTCAGAAAGAAATGAGGAACATATTTATGGACAATGGGGAAAAGCAACCAATCCTTGTTCTAAATTGGCAAAAGACTTAGCTGAATTGTGGTTAGTTTCCAGTATTTTGTGAAAGGTAAAACTCACAAGTGATGAAACTGAATATTTAGCTGAAACTATTTCTATGCAAAGTATTAAGGATGTGGTTGACTCATCTTGACCTCTTATAGTAAAATGAGAGAAAAGAGGAATGACTTAAACATAGAATTGTTCAGCAAAAAAGAACATACCTTAAAGATTTGAAAATTGTCACTTATCTACATTGTAGAAAATAAGAACACTAAAGATGTAGCCAGGGCCCCAGCCACATCTTCCTGGTCTGTTACATTCAATGTGCAGCTTCTGAGATAGCTACTTCTATTGATATTTGCATTCCAGTTAGCAAGACAAGGCAAAAATGCAGGGTGTGCCCATTCCCTTTCAGAGCATCATTATCTCACATGTCATTGACTAGAACTTACTCACAGGACTATACCTAAATGCAGGGAAGACTGGGAAATAGTATCTTCAGCTGTCATTCATGTATTAAGCTGAATATTGACAGGTAGGAAGAAAATATGGAATAATAACAGTGTCAATGGTAGTTGGGATTATTCTCATTTTGTTACCAACCTGACTTCAAATGGTAAGATACAGCAAATATAATGTCTAATTGTTTTCCCAGAGAAAAGAGAACACTAATTGTTTTGGTTAATGATGTGACCTTCTTAGAGCTTCTTAGAGTTAGAAGCTGTACAAAGTCTGATGTGCTAACATTACTGACTTACTGTTATTTAGTTATTTTCAAGACAACATTCAGATTCACTACCATTTTTTTATTGCCTGGTGTATAATAATAAAAATATAGTACAGTTTTATTTTAAAATGGTAATTAATACTGGTGTTACCCTAAAATGCAAAACTTCTTTCTCTCACCTCTATTTCTATTACTGCATTTTTAATGCATGCCTCATGCATAAAATAGCAGTACAGTTTTTGGATGACATTCAAAACATACTAAGAAAACTTACAAATTGGCAATTATTATTATAATTATTATAGTAAACAATTACCCTTTATATATTTTCTGATCAAAAAATAATGTCACATAAATTTGTTTTCCAGTCCATTAGTAGATAAGGCAAAAATTGTTGAGGAGACCTTTGGGAGAACACAGAAAACAAGAAACAGCAGCTTAAGAAAATGTGAAAAACATAAAAAACACAAGTATAACAGAAGATAAAGACTCCTAAATCTCTGCCTTTCCCAAATGGAATAGAATGCTGCTAACTTATTTCCATGTCCTTTCTTCCAAAACCATTTCTCCATCACCACTGGATTTCTGAGGCTATCCAGAAGAACTGATTTTCCCCTCTCTCTACAATTCATCATGAAAGAGTAAGAACACACACAGATTATTCATGCAACAAAATATAAACCCATAGGTGACATAACGATATATTTATTAGATTGATTTTAAAATGTATTTATACATGCATTTATAAGATTGATTTTTAAGAGAAATTAAGGAGGTAGTTCATTAATATATAGTCCCACCTCATGTGTATGTATTACTTAGATCTATTTTTTCTTATGAAAATAACAAATCTTCAAAGTGGACAACATTAAACAGCACAGAAATATGTCACAAAAAATTGGAAGTTTATTTATAATGATAATGATCCTTGAAAACTGCATCCTGTTATCTTAATAATAACATAACCTCTAATAAAAGTTTTAATTATTCCTCTGTGTAACAAGGCGGATAATTATATAACAAATATACATTCTCTAGTAGTTGCACTCTAATATCTGGAAAATTCATTGAGTGTGTATGTGTGAATTTGTTCACTGAAATTGTCAGATAAATGTCATTCTTTTTCTCTTTTTAATCCTCAACCTAAAATATACTTATTGATTTTCAGAATGAGAGGAAGGGAGAAGGAAAGAGAAACATTGGTGTGAGAGGGAAACATCAATCAGATGCCTACCACACACACCCCAACCAGGGATCAAACCCACTACCTAGATATGTGCTCTGACCAGGAATAGAACCCACAATCTTTTGGTGTACAAGAGGATACTCCCACCAACTAAGCCACCTGGCCAGGGCAGTAAGTCATTCTTGAATCAGAAAATAATAGGTAATTAAGAGTATATATTTTTACATAATTTATTCACATGAAGATAATGCCCAATGTTGGTGAAGATAATATGAAATATTCACACTCTAGGAATATAAATAGAGAGACAGTTTTTCTAGAGTACAATTTGCCCAAATTCATTAAAAGCTTGAGAATATATTCTGGGATGTTCTTATTGTATAGTAATTTTATTTTTTATTATTAAAAAATAAATATATTTGTACCAGTCTGCACTCCCAATTACCATATGATCTCACCTTTAACAGGAACCCAATCAACAAAACAAACAAACAAGCATAATATAACCAAAGACACTGAAATTGAGAACAGGCTGACAGTCACCAGAGGGGAGAGGGGAGGGAATTTCAGGGGAAAAGGGGAAGGGTTTAGAGCAACAAGTGTAAAGGACACATGGACAAAAACCAGGGGGGGTGGAAATGGGAGGGAGGTAGGGAGGGCTGGGACGGTGGGCTGGGGGGGGGGAGTAAAAGACAGAAAACTATACAAGAACAACAATTAAAATAAAAATTAAAAAATAAATATATTTGACATAGTTTCAGATGTATGACATTGTGATTATATATATGCATATATATTATATATAACCTTAATAAGTGATAACTACAGTAAATCTAGTAATCACCTGTCAGTGTACACAGTTATTATTGACTATATTTACTATTCTGTACATTACATTTCTGTCACTTATTTTATAACTGGAAGTTTGTACTTCTTAATCCCCTACCCCTTTTCCAAATAGTCTTATACTGTGTGAATGAGCAAGATATTATACTTTTAGGAATTAAAAAAAAATAACTAGAGATGCTCCTATGTAATGTATGTATAGCTATTTCATTGAGGTATTGTACTAGTAAAAATTTGAAATATGCTAAATATCAAGTAAATGGAGTTGGCTAATGAAAATTGAAGTAATTAATGAAAAAGTAGAGCTTCATTAAAAATCACAATCACATAAGCTTTATAATATTGAAAAATATTAAACAAAACCAAAGATACAATGTAAACTTGATTTTACAGTGTCATACATATCAATTTATTTGTGCATATTTATGTGCATAGAAATTGAACCAGACATTTTTTTTAATTAAGTGTTTACATTTTTGGTTATGTTTTTGTAATTTTCAACATTTCCTTATTTTTTTTACAAGTCATACATCAAAAGGCCCAAAATGATAATTCTATAGTATGTATAGTTCCCCTAAGACCTAGTCCATTGCATTGTATACTATTATGTCAGAATTCTATTGTAATAGAGAATTGAACACACTGATGCCTATAAAAGAGAAGTATAGGGGGTTAAACTTGTTTACAAGGCTTAGTAGATGGGTCCTCCACTGGCCAGGAGGCGCCATTCATTTTGTACGAGAGGAAAATAAATCTTTGATGCTTTAAGTCACTGATGTTTTGAGCTGTTTGTTACCATAATATTTACCCAGCTTATCATGACTGATAGGAAGTAACTTTTTTCAAACCATACATTAACAGTCAACACATTTACAGTAAAACTAGGAGACTATTTCTTAAACTACTTGTAGAGCACGGATATGATAGGTATAGAATAGGATTCTTCAATGGAATTTGAGACTACTACCCTACATAGAGCTAACATTTTAATAACTAAGAAAGCATATATATTCTTATTAATAATCTCCTCAGTGAACATATTTCAAAGTGGCAAAAACATAGTAGAATTAAGACAGTTTTCCAAAGAACTAGAGTTACAGGAAGAAAAATATAATTAAAATTAAATTAACATCTTCAAAAAATTTGCTATAATACATTTAAAATTATCAGCTGTTTATTCCTAACTCAGGTTTAAGAAAAAACTCTGCTTTTCATAATTTTATGATTCTTATTTTTTATCACTGCCCTTTGTATTATAGTAAAACAGCAAATTGACTAAAGCCTGTGGACCATAATTTTAACAACAATAAAGTTCTCACAATGACAATGGACTTTCAAAGATAAAATTTGCATTAGAGGGAAGTTTCCATTTTTAAAGGAAAAGAAGAAAGTAAAATGCTTAGATTTTTTCCTTTCTTGAATTTGCTGATGTCAGGGCTGGGTTAATACGGCCCACAAGCCTGGGTTTTTCATAGCAGTCATTAATTTTCCACAAGGTTGAAACTGAGATACTATGGAAGATTTCCCTATCATGTTACAATGAATGTTTGAATGTGGCTTGACCAAATTTAGTCAGTGTATAATCTCCTTATTCTCACCTCATCCCCAAACAACTAAAGTATCAAATGTGAATCTGGCAATTCTTTCCAACATTTAAATTTAGAATTGATAGATAATCACTTCAACTAAGTTGTCAGACTCTCTTGGAGAAATAGAAATAGTAAGATTTGACAAAAAGAAAAAGCTTTAAATTCTGACACTTCATAAGTTAAGTGTTGAGGAAATGTCTTCATCTATTTCCCTCTTTTAAATAGGGTTTTCAGTGTGCTTTTTATGTAGAAATTGTTAACATTATTACTTATATTTAAAAAATCATAGGGAATGATAGAAGTTATATATGCATACACACATATAATCTACAGATGATAACTGATAACCATTGAAAATGAGTTCATAGTAATTATATTTTTAAACAAAAATAGAAATAAATTTGGTAAGAGCACACTTCAAGAGAAATAACTTTATCATAAAATATCTATTTTATCCTTAATATTCTCCTAAACTCTTATAGTACATTTATTTTATAAATTGAGTCACAAAAGGAATTGTTTTTCAGACTCAAATTAGTAAAACTATTTGGATCATGAAAGAAAAGATAAAAAAGACCAACTGGGAACAAAGCACAGTGATCAGAACTTAGGATAAGCCACAATACATAATAATCTAATTACCAATCTTTAATTAAACCTCTGGGAGAATTTATGCCCTCAAATAAACTTGTTCTCACAGCTTTTTCTGACTTCTGGATAGAATGTTTTGATGTTTCTAAATATCAGCTGAAGGGAAAGCTTATTATTTAATGTCATATGATCTATGAAGATCTAAAGTCAAGAACATAGGTTAAATGCAAAGTTCAAGACAAAACCTGGCCTTCAAGGGTGTTGCAAAATATTTGAATTTAGCAAGTTAATTAATTCTGACATAATTGAACAATTTATGAATGTCCAAATGATGAATTAAAGAGTATATTAATAATATCTTTAATAAATGAATTCATATAAAAATAACCTGCTTTTACAAAGTAGCTTTCCTCTGGAGAAAAAATAAAAAGGCCAAATGGATTGATGTGTCTGGGTAAGGTATTAATGTGAGTCAGCCTATACTTGGAAGAGTAGTTGATTCAATTACATTGAATAAATTTCATATTTCCCATCTTCCTGGCTATTGGGCTGACAGAGTTTTGATGTTTCCTAACCCCAGAAGCTTCTTTGAGAGCCTGTACTTAAGAATGACACAGTTCAGTCAAGGAGGCAATCATATTAAATGATTTTTTTTTTCAAAAAGGAACATCAAATGTTAATTTTCACCTGTGTTAAGCTTAGTCAATGTTATACAATATCACAGTTTACCCAATAACCCACAGTTTCTTCTAAAACAGTTATTTTTGTGTATTAAGTAGGCTTAATATTTCAGAAGCACTTTTCAGTTTTAGACTTGTTTTTAGATATTTCTAGAAAAATGCATACTCTAGTATGGTATCCACCATCTTTCTGCTAGGCCTAACTTTCACTTTCACAGAGACAGAACCCCTGTGTCCCAGCCCATTGGGCTGCTATAATAGAATACCATAGATAGCTGTCTACTCTCTATGTCCTCACATGGTGGAAGGGCCAGGGAGCTCTGTGGAATCTCATTTATAAGGGCACTTATCTAATTCATGAAAACTCTGCCCTCATGACCTAATCACCTATGATAGGCCGCACCTCCAAAAAACCAAAACTCTGAGGATTAGGTTTTAATGTCTGAACATCCAGGTCCTGCAAGTGCCAGTGGCCCCTCCTTTGAAACCACTCTGCACCCCCACCCTTACACCAGACCTTGAACTCTGTATTTGTGGTGGGAGTCACAGCTCTGATGATCTCTGAATCACCTGTAGGATCATTCTTCCAGTGTCTTAGAGCATGGCTCAAGTTTTTCTTAAAATGGCTATCTCATACTCATTGATGGCACTCTACAGCCATCAAACCACATGTGGAAAGATTTTGACTGTACATAAGAGGAAATTAAACATCGACATGAATTAATCCATTGTAATTTTTTCCTTTCTTATTGCAGCTGAAACTTTACTCAATTATCAATCAACTAAACACAAACAAAACAAATTTAAATGGGCTGGAGTAAGTATGAATAAATAATTACTGTTTTCTTGTAGTTTATGGCTTCAATGACAAGGCTGAGCACCATTGATATATTAGCCACAGTTATGTAGTAAAATATTTTCTTCTAAATAATTAATTGAGCCTAGTTAGGAAAGTATTCAAAAGATAATACACACACACACATACACATGGAAATTTGAATGAAATATGCAATATAATCCAATCGATTTTACATGATGACTATCAACACTGACTAAGAACATTGGCATTGGGGGAAAAAAGGCAGGCCTAACTAACTGTAATAGATCATATCAAGTACAATGATATTCATGTGAGCAAAATACTTTGGGATCACATAGGAGTAAGTTTACACTGCAGTGCCTACAGTTATAAAAACTGTTTTATTACACTGCATAATTTGTCCAAATGTTCTCAAGTGAAGCTACTAATATAAAAGTCTTTGATTTGTTTGGAACAGCAGTTTTCAACCTTTTTTATCTCATGATACACATAATGTAATCACCAAAATTCTGCAGTATACCCCCCAAAATAATACAGGGTCTGTCACAAATAAAACCCCCTTTTTATTACAAAATCATAAGTATGTAATTCTGGAACATAACAAAATCACACTCACGCACACCATATGACATTTTAGGTGAAATGTTCAAATTGTTGTCCATTTCATGTGAGACATTCACATAACCTACCAACCACACTCAAACAAGCCTTACTTCTGCCAGACCATGTGTATTTTTTGTTGATCTGAAAAAAATAAGTATAATTTTGATTCATTCACGCCAACTGGCTATTGTGTTAATTATTTTTATTTGACAATAAGGAAGAGAAATTCAGTGTCCCTGACTAAATAGTCAGGTATTACATGTTTTAAAAATTCTTGAGGCACACAGGTTGAAAATTGCTGGTTTAGGAGACTATGAAATTTAATTTGTCTTCAAAAAATGTATGGCTTGCCTCCTATTTGTTCCTCTGCTAGGCACTAGAAAGCAAAAGTTAATACACAGGAGTAATGAAAATGAACATCCTTGTCTTGTTCCTGATCTTAGTGGAAAGTTTTAGTTTTTGCCCATTGAGTATGATGTTGGCTGTAGGTCTCTCATATATGACCTTTATTATGTTGAGGAATGCTCCCTCTATTCCCACTTTGCTGAGTGTTTTTATCATGTGGATGGAACTGGAGGGCATTATGCTAAGTGAAATAAGCCAGACAGTGAAAGACAAATACCATATGATCTCACCTATAAGTGGAACCTAATCAATAAAGCAAACAAGCAAGCAAAATATAACCAGAGACATTGAAATTAAGAACAATCTGAAAGTAACCACAGGGGAGGTGGGAGGGGCTAATGGGGGAAGAGGGGTGAAGGGTTTTCAGGAACAACTATAAAGGACACATAGACAAAACCAAGGTGGGTGGAATCAGGGGAGGAAGGTGGGGATGACTGGGGTGGGGAGTAGCAGTGGGAGGGAAATGCAGACAACTGTACTTGAACAACAATAAAATAATTAAAAAATAAATTTAAAAAATGAGAACAGAAACAACCACTTGGGCAGTGATGTTTGTTACGGTACTCTTATGGTTTTCTAATTTGTGCAGTAACGTTGATACTTGTAGCGTTGTGAGAAGCTTAGAAATAAAGTTTTCTTTTGATGTAAAAAAAAAGTTAATGCACAGTGCCCATCTGTAAGAAATTCAAAATCAGGTTCAGGAACAAAGGCAGGCAAAACTAACTGTAATAGAACATAGTAAGTGCAATAATATTAGTTTGAGCAAAAGTGCTTTAGGAATGCATATGGGTGATTACTTTTCTTCTGGGAGTCAGAAAAGGTTTCATAGAGGTGATATAAGAGCTAGACCAAGAATGAGTTTTATTTTTCCAGACTTGTTCTTTTATGTGTTTCCAAAAGTCAAACACATCACAATGTGAGATGCGCTGCTTCAAGAAGTGGTAAATTTGCTATCATAAAAGATGATAGACCACAAGCTATACAAAGCTCTTGTAGAATGGTATGTTAGTGAGTCAAGTCTCTTTGTTGGGATGTTTGACAGATACACCTTGCTTATCTAAGTTCCTTCTTCTCTGAGATGGTAAGCTTCTAAATGTGGAGTTGGGGTAGATATTGAGGTGAAAAGTGGTGGGTGGACAAGGGAGGATAAAAGCATTACATGTAAATGTATAGCATGTAAAAAGCTCTAAAATTAATTCATATATTTGAAAAAATATGGAATAGACTTGTGTAACCAGGGTAGATAATGACAGGTGGGGCAAATAAGTTGAATAGGCAAGAGAGGAGACAAAAAGTATAAATTGAGTTCAGATTAACAAAATCCTGAATTACAATGTTGAGAAGTTTGAGATTTATAGTTTAAACTACTGAAATACAACAAATATTTTGGAATAATAAAAACATGTGAGGGTTTTGAAATAAAAAAATGGAAGATATAATTATTCACAAATTAAATACAATCCTATAATATGTCCAGTGAGATTTTAGTATTTTTTTCCACAAAGCATGCTTCCTTATCTTCCTAAAAATAACCTCCTTTTTCTTTTAGAACCTCCTCTTCTCAACTATAAGCAATCTTGGTATGACTGTTAAGTAAGGTGGGCAAATAACTTAACTCAGGAAATGAAGAAGTCCTGCTTAAGTGTAAGTCTTGTGTAGAACACTACGATTGAAACTGATGATTTCTCCCTCCCCAGTGACTGTACCTTGAAGAGATTATTTATTAGTTCATAAACCTAGATCTGCCTTGTTCTTGTTCTTTCTAAAGTATCATTGTTCAGCTTTTCATTCAATATGTTTTACTACTCCAGATCCTTCCATCAATTCTAGGTTGGCAATTAGTCATACCTTACTTTTGTTGTTTGCAAGTAGAGATTTCTAACACATTCACATAACATGCTTCACACATTACTGTGTCACTTAGTGAGACCATTGGTATTATTAAAAAAAATATCTGGTGTTGAACATCAGCAAGATGGCAAAATGGGAATCTCCAAAGCTTCCTTCTACTAATGGACACACCATTTCACTAACAATATACAGACAGACTGTTTCCCTTTGTGAGAAATCCAGAGACCAGCTGAGAGGCTCCTGCACCACTATGCAGATGCATCAGAGCTGTTAGGAAAATTCATGCACCACTTAACAATAATCCTTCCTCTTGTCATAGTACCACATGATCAAGAGAACCTCCCCTTCTCACCTCCAAGCTTCTCCATCTGTAGGGAAGGAGAGGACTGTATCATACATCCAAAGTTCTGACATTTCATGGGGCTGCACAAGGGATGGGTAATCTGTCTTGCCTGAATCTGAACACTAACAAGAAAGGGCTCCAGACCAAGAGCCACTGAGAGCAAACACAATATTTGGACCAGTCCATGCTCACTTGCCTCTCTTTGGCTCAGTGCAGAATAAGTAAATGAAAACCCCATAATCTTAACTTCCCTTTGGGATGGATGGGAAAGAGTTGGAGCTTTGATCCAACACAGCTTTGTATAGAGCTGACCCAGGATGCTTGCTTCTGTCCCAGTGTACTAATGAGACCCAACACATTCTAGATGTCTGGCAGCTAAGGAGAACAATAGCAAAAGTTTAGACCACTATACTCTCACTTGATATATATAAATTTGGAATCTGAGTAATGGTAAGCAACTGCATTTTTGTTAGGCATATTGCTGCTAGAAATAAAATCAGGGAGAAAGACGCAGTGAGGGGTAGGATTTAACAACAGCTGTCACCAAAACTGAAGAAGAATGTCTTCAAATGTGAATGAGATATATCTCCTTTATGGGATATTATAATTATATGTGATTTTAGGGTATTTTCTATGGAGTTCTAGAACCATGAAGTTTGTATCTCTCCATCATTGTCTACAAATATGATAACAGGGATTTATTTGATGAGAATAAGTGAGATGCAGTATTACAGCAGCAAGAGAGAAAAAAAACTGGGGGGAAACTTCACTTATGAATAGATGTGGCCAATGGATGCTGAAATCAGAAATATCTAATATTGAGCTGGGAAGATGGCGGCGTGGTAGGAGGGAGCAGACCCTATTCCCCCTCTACACACAGGAGAAAAACCAGACCAATCTTTGAAAGACCAGAACAGACAAGGAACAGTAACACAGCATATTGGAGAATAAGAGGTCGGAAATTGTAGCGGAGACTGAAAAACAAGCAGTAAGGAGAGCTCTGCGGAACAATAAGAGCCCAGGGTTCCAGCGTGCGGAGAGCAGGGTGGCTGAGGCCCCGGCCTGGCGCTCCGTCAAGCCTGCCCCAGGGCCCTGGGGAGGGAGCTGGGTCAGCCGCTGAACCGGCTGGGAGATCTCAGGGGCCACCTCGCGACTGCGCCCCAGCAAAAGTGGGTGCCCCGCGAGGGAGCGAAAGTGGGTGCCCCGCACCAGGTCACTGCGCGACTTTGAACTGAGTTTTCGTGGTCGCCGGGCGACTACGAAAGCACAAGCCCCCCAACAGAGACAGAAGCGCGGGCGAAGTGAGACATCTGCATGAAAATAGACGGTCGCGGGCTATTGGACACTCATGAAAACATAGGCGCAGGCCGCTGGAGACAGCTGTGGAGCCAGAGGTGCCAGTTCACGGGTGGGTGCTCAAACGCGGACAGCTCAGGCCCAAGGTGCAGGCACCGGATAGCAGCTGGAACGCAGGCCCCTCTCAGAAGCAAAGGCAGGCAGCTGTGCCCAAACACTGAAAGCCTCCCAGGGACAAAGGCAGGCGGCTGTGCACGTCTGGAGAACCTAACACACACCCATAAACTCGGTGAAGTGCACACACACAAGGAGGCTCAGATCACACGCTGGAAACCCTGTGGGGAGAGGCGCCCACTAATGCTGGGATACATAGCATAATGAGGACTGAGTTCTGAACACAGAGAAAAGCAGTAAGATCACCCCTCGGCCATTGCAGCCAGCAAGACCTGAAAAACAGGCTGGCAAGTTTGAAAACAACAAGAGGGTGTTTTTTTTTTTTTTTATTGTTTTGTTTGTTTTGTTTTTTCATTTTTTTCATTCTATTTTTTTTAATATATTTTTATTTTTTTTTTAATATTTTGTTGTGCTTTGCTTGTTCCTTCCTCCCCCCCTACTCTGGCTGCTTATATTTGTGTGGGGGTGTCCGTGTGCGTGTCTCTTTTTTGTTTTGCCAGTTTGTTAGTGTCTTTTTGTTTGTAAGCCTGTCTATCTATATGAGTTTTTAACTACTCCTTCTTCATTGTTTATATCTTCTTCTTTACTCCCCAACTCCTTTTGCCTCCCTTGAATTCCTTCTTCTCTTATCCCCTCTTCCTTTCTTTTCAATTTTATCTCTTCTACCTTCCTCTTGTTTCCTCTTGCTTCTTTTTTTCATTTTCCCCCCTCTTCTTTTTGTAAATACCCACGAGTGAGACAAAACAAACAAACAAGCAAGCCTGAAACTGTGGGGGAAAAAACAAAAACAAAAACAAAAACCAGAGTTGGACCCCAAAAGAGGGTATTCCAGCTGATGAGACAGTGAAAGCGGTGAACAACAGGATATCCGAAGGAGAATCCACCACTGAATCTCACAGATATTCTACCACAGAAGGTCATACCACAAACCCAGGGCGCCAGAACAGATCAATTTAAGAAGCTGAGGCTAACAACAAGAGTCTTACAAACAATGGGAAGACAAAAGAACAATCCCCAAATGAAAGGAAAGGAGGAAGCTCAAGAAAGAATGCTAAATGAAACAGAGGCAACTCAACTATCAGATATCGAGTTCAAAGCAATGGTTGTCAGGAAGCTCAACGAGCTCTCAATGAGCTACCATAAACTACAGGGAAGTTATGATGAACTCACGGCAAACTATATCAACATGAAAAAGGAAATAGAAACTATCAACAAGGGCCAAGAGGAAATGAAGAACACAATCTCTGAACTGAAGAACACAGTAGAAGGAATGAAAAGCAGAATCGATGAAGCAGAAGATCGGATCAGTGAGTTGGAGGACAAAATAGAAAAAAACACTCAGAATGAGCAAGATAAGGAAAAGAGGCTTAGAAAGAATGAAGAGGGTTTAAGAGAAATGCAAGACAACATGAAACGGAATAATATCCGTATAATAGGGATACCAGAAGGAGAAGAACAAGAACAAGGGATAGAAAACCTGTTTGAAAAAGTAATGATGGAAAACTTCCCTAATTTGGTGAGAGAAAAAGCCATACAAATCCAGGAAACACAGAGAGTCCCAATCAAAAGGAACCCAAACAGGCCCACTTCAAGACACATCATAATTAAAATGGCAAAATTCCAAGACAAAGAGAGAATCTTAAAAGCAGCAAGGGAGAAAAAGGAAGTAACATACAAGGGGGCCCCAATCAGGTTAGCATCTGACTTCTCAATGGAAACGCTCCAAGCCAGAAGAGAATGGCAAGAAATATTCCAAGCAATGAGAACCAAAGGCCTGCAACCCAGACTACTTTATCCAGCAAGGCTTTCAATCAAGATAGAAGGCCAAATAAGGAGCTTCCCAAACAAAAGAAGTCTAAAAGAATACACCTCTACCAAACCAATGCTGCAAGAGATACTAAAGGGACTGCTTTAAGGGAAGAAAGGAAAAGACAGAGAGAGAAAGAGAGAGAGGAACACAGGTACGAAAATGGCAATGAATAAATACCTATCAATAATAACCTTAAATGTAAATGGATTAAATGCTCCAATCAAAAGACATAGAATAGCTGAATGGATAAGAAAGCATGACCCACACATATGCTGCCTACAAGAAACCCACCTCAGGACAAAAGACATACACAGGCTCAAAGTGAAGGGCCAGAAACAAATTTTCCAAGCAAATGGTCAGGAAAAAAAAGCTGGGGTAGCAATACTCATATCAGACAAAATAGACTTCAAAAGAAGGGCCATAAAGAGAGACCCAGAAGGTCACTTCATAATACTCAAGGGAAGAATCCACCAAGAAGACATAAATATTGTAAATATATATGCACCCAACGGAGGAGCACCTAAATACATCAAGAAAATTTTAGAGGACTTCAAGAAAGATATAGACAGCAACACAATTATAGTAGGTGATTTTAACACCCCACTCTCAAAATTGGACAGATCTTCCAAACAAAATATCAACAAAGATATTGTGGCATTGAACAACACTCTAGAGGAAATGGACTTAACTGATATATATAGAGCCCTTTATCCCAAAGAAGCTAAATACACTTTCTTTTCAAATGCACATGGAACATTTTCAAAGATAGACCACATGATAGGACACAAATCAAGCCTCAACAAATTCAAGAAAATTGAAATCATACCAAGCATTTTCTCGGACCACAAGGGACTGAAACTAGAAACCAACCCCAAGGAGAAAAACCCAAAACCCTCAAAATCATGGAGATTGAATAGCATGCTATTAAACAATGAATGGGTCAAGAATGAAATTAGGGAGGAAATCAAAAAGTTTCTGGAAACAAACGATAATGAACTCACATCGACCCAAAACTTATGGGACACAGCAAAGGCAGTCCTCAGAGGCAAGCTTATAGCGATACAGGCCTATCTAAAAAAGACAGAAACATCTCAAACAAACAACCTAACCCTTCGCCTACAAGAACTCGAGGAACAACAACAAAGACAGCCCAGAGCAAGTAGAAGGAAAGAAATAACCAAGATAAGAGCAGAATTAAATGACATAGAGACTAAAAGCACAATCCTAAAGATCAATGAATCCAGGAGTTGGTTCTTTGAAAAGATCAACAAAATCGACAAGCGTTTAGGCAGGCTCATCAAGAAAAAAAGAGAGAGGACTCAAATAAACACAATCAGAAATGAAAGAGGAGATATTACAACCGACACCGCAAAAATACAAAGGATTGTAAGAAATTACTATGAAGAACTGTATGCCAAGAAATTTGAAAACCTAGGTGAAATGGACAGGTTTCTAGAAAAATATAACCTTCCAAAACTCAATGAAAAAGAAACAGAAACCCTGAACAGACCAATAACAGCTGGTGAAATTGAATCAGTAATCAAAACACTCCCGATGCACAAAAGCCCTGGACCAGATGGCTTCACAGGAGAATTCTACAAAACATTTAAGGAAGAGCTAACCCCTATTCTCCACAGACTATTCCAAAAAATTCAAAAAGATGGAAGACTCCCAAACTCTTTTTATGAAGCCAGCATCATCCTAATCCCAAAACCAGATAAAGACACAACAAAGAAGGAGAACTTCAGGCCAATATCGCTGATGAACATAGATGCTAAAATCCTCAACAAAATATTGGCAAACCACATCCAACAACACATTAAAAAGATCATACACCACGACCAAGTGGGATTCATCCCAGGGATGCAAGGATGGTTCAACATTCGCAAATCAGTAAATGTAATTCATCACATAAACAAAAGCAAAGACAAAAATCACATGATCACATCAATAGATGCGGAAAAAGCATTTGATAAGGTACAGCACCCATTTATGATAAAAACACTCAGCAAAGTGGGAATAGAGGGAGCATTCCTCAACATAATAAAGGCTATATATGAGAAACCTACAGCCAGCATCATACTCAATGGGCAAAGACTAAATTCTTTTCCACTAAAATCAGGAACAAGACAAGGCTGTCCACTCTCTCCACTTCTATTCAACATAGTATTGGAAGTATTAGCCACAGCGATTAGACAAGAAAAGGAAATAAAAGGCATCCAACTTGGAAAGGAGGAAACAAAACTATCATTGTTTGCAGATGACATGTCAGTATACATAGAAAATCCTATAGTCTCAGCCAAAAAACTGCTCGACCTAATAAATGAATTTAGCCAAACAGCCGGATACAAAGTCAATATCCAGAAATCAAAGGCATTTTTGTATACCAACAATGAAACAGCAGAAGCAGAAATCAAGAAAAAAATACCATTTGATATAGCAAAAAGAAAAATAAAGTACCTAGGAATTAACCTAACCAAGGAGGTAAAAGACCTGTATGCAGAAAACTACACAACACTGAAGAAGGAAATCAAGGAAGACACAAATAAATGGAAACACATACCGTGTTCATGGATCAGAAGAATTAACATCATCAAAATGTCCATACTTCCCAAAGCAATCTACAGATTCAATGCAATACCTATTAAAGTACCAATGGCATATTTCACAGATATAGAACAAACTCTTCAAAAATTTATATGGAACCATAAACGACCCAGAATAGCGGCAGCAATCTTGAGAAAGAAGAGCAAAGCAGGAGGGATCACAATACCTGATACCAAAATGTATTACAAGGCCACTGTAATCAAAACAGCCTGGTACTGGCATAAAAACAGACACGTGGACCAGTGGAATAGAATAGAGAGCCCAGAAATAAACCCTAGTCTCTATAGTCAATTAATATTCGACAAAGGGGGCAGCAACATAAAATGGAGTAAAAGCAGCCTCTTCAACAAGTGGTGTTGGGAGAACTGGACAGCTTCGTGCAAGAAAATGAAACTCGAGCACCAACTTACACCATACACAAAAATAAATTCAAGGTGAATAAAAGACTTAAACATAAGCCGTAACACCATTAAAGTCCTAGAAGAGAACATAGGCAGGAAAATCTCAGATATTACACGCAGCAACATTTTTACTGATATGTCCCCTAAAGCAAGGGACATAAAGGAAAGAATAAACAAATGGGATCTCATCAAAATAAAAAGCTTCTGCATGGCCAAGGAAAACAGTATTAAAATAAAAAGAGAACCGACTGTGTGGGAAAACATATTTGCCAATGATATCTCAGATAAGGGTTTAATCTCCAAAATATACAAAGAACTTACACGACTCCACTCTAAGAAGACAAGCAACCCAATTAAAAAATGGGCAAAGGACTTGGGCAGAAACCTTTCCAAGGAGGACATACAGAGGATCCAGAGACACATGAAAAGATGCTCGATATCGCTAGCTATCAGAGAGATGCAAATTAAAACCACAATGAGATACCACTTGACACCAGTCAGAATGGCCCTCATAAACAAAGCAACAAACAGCAAGTGTTGGAGAGGTTGTGGAGAAAAGGGGACACTAGTGCACTGCTGGTGGGAGTGCAGACTGGTACAACCACTATGGAAAACAGTATGGAATTTTCTAAAAAAACTAAAAATGGATATACCTTTTGACCCAGCAATGCCACTGCTAGGACTATATCCTAAGAACCCTGAAACACCAATCCAAAAGAACCTATGCATCCCTATGTTTATAGCAGCACAATTTACAATAGCCAAGTGTTGGAAGCAACCTAGATGCCCATCAGTAAATGAATGGATCAAAAAACTGTGGTACATTTATACAATGGAATTCTATGCAGCAGAAAGAAAGAAGGAGCTCATACCCTATGCAACAGCATGGATGGAACTTGAGAGCATCATGCTAAGCGAAGTAAGCCAGGCAGTGAAAGACAAATACCATATGATCTCACCTTTAACAGGAAGCTAATCAACAAAACAAACAAACAAGCATAATATAACCAAAGACATGGAAATTGGGAACATGCTGAAAGTCACCAGAGGGGAGAGGGGAGGGAATTTCAGGGGGAAAGGGGAAGGATTTACAGGAACAAGTATAAAGGACACATGGACAAAAACTATGGTGGGGGGTGGAAATGGGAGGGAGGTGGGGAGGGCTGGGGTGGCGGGTTCGGGTGAGAATAAAAGACAGAAAACTGTACAAGATCAACAATGAAAATAAAAATTAAAAAAAAAGATATATCTAATATTTATTTACATTTTCCTTTTCGGCATTGGGATTCACTTACACTATGCTTAAACTTTAGTAAATGCTCTTAGGTAGAAACCCAGATATGTGGATTAGAAGCAAAGGTGAGAGGCCCATACCAGGAGTCATTTGGGAAACACATGACTAAGCCTAGAGTTTGGAGAAGAAACTGGATCCAGCCTTTTTGATTGCAGAGGGGAGTACTCTTATTTGAATCTATAATAAAAGCTGATTTTTACTTGTCACTTGTGTTCCACATACATATATAAATAATTGAGTTTGAGAAAGGCTAATAGAATGAACTTCCAGATTCTTTGTTCTACTTGTGACTCTTATAATCTAATTTCCCCTAGAAAAGCAGAGCCTGGGAACTAGGAGTTCCTTCTGGAAATCTACTAACAAAGCATCTCCAAACTAAGAATTTTGTCATCTTCAGTCTTTTTTTTTTTTTTTTTTTTTTTTTGGCTAATGATTATCCATCCCCTCTCATTCTCCAGTGCCACTTGCCCCTCTGGGACATGGTAAACAGATAATAAAGCTTTATTGCTTCCGTCTTGCTCCCTACAGAGTTGACCTGATCTTAAGTGTCCTACTCCAGACAGTCATTTTCATGCCATGACAGGAATTTCTAAGTCCCAGTGCAATAAGGACACAGAGGGGTCAAAAATAAGGTATCGCTTTAAGAGTTAGGAAGGAGAATATATGGTACACAGTCATGTCTGTAAGGTTTATTACTTCTGTGCATGAAATTCTTCATTATTTCTCCATATGCATTTTAAATATATTTTATTGGTTATATTATTACATTTGTCCCATTTTTCTCCCCTTTATTCCCTTCCACCCTGCAACTCCCTCCCATTAGCATTCCCCAACCTTAGTTCATGTCCATAGCTTACACATTAAAGTTCTTTGGCTTCTCCATTTCCTGTACCATTTTTAACCTCTCCCTGTCTATTTTGTACCTACCATTTATGTTTCTTACTCACTGTATCTTTTCCCCCGTTCTCTCCCCTCCTCCTTCCCACTTATAACCCTCCATGTGATATCTATTTCTGTAATTCTGTTCCTGTTCTAGTTGTTTGCTTAATTTGTTTTTGTTTTTTTTTTAGATTCAGTTGATGATAGTTGTGAGTTTGTTGTCATTTTACTGTTCACATATTTGATCATCTTGTTTTGCTCACATAAGTCCCTTTAACATTTCTCATAATAAAGGCTTGGTGATCATGAACTCCTTTAATTTGACCTTATCTGTGAAGCACTTTATCTGCCCTTCCATTCTTTTTTTTTTATATACCCTACAAGCTGGAAGTACCATGTGTATGCACACATTGCACATTTTATTTATTTCTTTAATTTTTATTTTAATTGTTGATCTTGTACAGTTTTCTGTCTTTTATTCTCACCCCAACCCACCACCCCAGCCCTCCCCACTTCCCTCCCATTTCCACCTCCCCCATAGTTTTTGTCCATGTGTCCTTTATACTTGTTCCTGTAAATCCTTCCCCTTTTCCCCTGAAATTCCCTCCCCTCTTCCCTCTGGTGACTTTCAGCTTGTTCTCAATTTCCATGTCTTTGGTTATATTATGCTTGTTTGTTTGTTTTGTTGATTAGCTTCCTGTTAAAGGTGAGATCATATGGTATTTGTCTTTCACTGCCTGGCTTATTTCGCTTAGCATGATGCTTTCAAGTTCCATCCATGCTGTTGCAAAGGGTATGAGCTCCTTCTTTCTTTCTGCTGCATAGAATTCCATTGTGTAAATGTTTGGCTGGATAGAGTACTCTTGAAGGTAGGTCCTTGTCTTTAATGACTTCAAATACTTCTTCCCAGCCCTTTCTTGCCTATAAAGTTTCTTCTGAAAAAGCAGCTGGTAGTCTTATGGGAACTCCTTTGTAGGTAACTGTTTCCTTTCCTCTGGCTGCTTTTAAGATTTTCTCCTTATCTTTAATCTTGGCTAATGTGATTATGATGTGCCTTGGTGTGTGCTTCCTTGGGTCCAAATTCTTTGGGACTCTCTGAACTTCCTGGATTTCCTAGAAGTCTATTTCCTCTGCCAGATTGGGGAAGTTCTCCATTATTATTTCAGATAAATTTTCAATCTCTCGTACTTCCTCTTCTCTTTCTGGAGCCCCTTTTATTTGAATGTTGGAACATTTGAAATTGTCCTGGAGGTTCCTAAGCCTCTCGTTTTTTTAAATTCTTGTTTCTTCATTCTATTCTGGTTGAATGTTTATTTCTTCCTTCCACTCCAAATCATTGATTTGAGTCCTGATTTCCTTCCTTTCACTGTTGGTTCCCTGTATATTTTCCTTTATTTCACTTTCCATAGTCTTCACTTTCTCCTCTATTTTGTGACCCTACTCAACCATTTCTACATGCATCCTGATTACCAGTCTTTTGAACTCTGCATCTGATAAGTTGGCTATCTCCATTACTTAGTTCTATTTTCGGAGCTTTGATCTGTTTTTCATTTGGGCCATATTTTATTGCCTCGGCCTGCCTGTTACATTGTAAGGGATGGAGCCTTAGGTATTCACCAGGGCTTGGCAATCCACTTCACTGCATTGTGGCACTGTATGTGGGTGAAGGGTCCAAGAGGGAACAAATTGTCCCCATATGCATTTTTAATGTCAATGTTCATTTTCAACATCTTTATTTTATTTTTTGGTTAGGAGGTTTAGATAATCTGGCTAGTTATAATATTGTTATTATCCTAAGGATTGACGCAGATTACATTTATTTACATATTCATTCACTCATTCAATAGTTATTTATTAGGTTCCTTTAACTAGGTACCTTGTTAGGCACTGGATATAGAGTAGTGCAAGTGACAGAAAGAACTGGCCTTATGGAACTGGAATTCTTATAAGAGAAACTTTGCACCAAATTTAGTGTGTGTGTATAACCTATATATATATATAAACAATACTATCATGTATATGTTTATATATACAGATACATATAATATTATGATTTATACCCTCAATTTATTAAATTCTCTGCTCACATGTCACTAGCTCAAGAAAGCCATTCCCAGGCTAGACTATCTGGATTCTTAAACAAGATCAATACTACAACTCACTTTATATTTAGTCATCTAACAGAAAATATATATGTATATATATTATATATTTATAAAACATATTACCTATATACACATTTTACATTATTATAAATGTGAAAGACATATTTTAATTATAATCTATAACAAAGACTGGTGAAAATGTGTCACATTAATACATACACATATACTGAAGTACAGAGCATTCATAGCAGAATATACAATAGGAAGATGAAGATAAGTGTAGCAGAAAAGACTTCTTTTTTCCCGATCACATGGAATAATATTATAAGCACTTTAAAATGCTTAAGTGTTTTATTTACCTCTATTTTATTATCTTGTTACATGATTATTAAAGTGTAGGAAGAGAATAATATTTTTCTTTAAAAATTACAGAATTAAAAATATTCCCTTCTCAAAATGAAAAATACATTTCTTGCTGGTATTTATTGGTAACTATATATACATGTATTAAGGAGTGTGATAATAATATACCATTCAAAAATAGTAGGGCAACAAGCTATTACTACTCTCAAAAAAATAATCATGGTCTTTAAGCTTCTATAACAACTTTTGTATTCTAGAATGATATTAGAAAATGCATTTTCAACAAACTGAAAATTGAACTTGTTTAATTGATGAGGAAATTTATTGACTCACAAAACTAGAAGACCAAATGTAAGTCAGGCTGGCTTCAGTATCTTTGTTTCTGTTTTTCTGTAATTGACTAATTATGTGACCTCTGTGATTACTTCACCCTCAGGATCAATATTTTTCTTGGTGGAAAAATGAATTTAATATGACCCCCACACAGGATTTCCAAAAGAAGAGAAAGTGTTTTTTGGTGTATATTTTTTAAAAGAGAAGAAACTTTATGCTCAGAATCCTCCAGAAAATTACTACCCATGTCTTTTGCCCCTAAATGAGTTCATACGCTCAATTTCTATACTCCATTACTTTAGCCAAGGTTAATGTCTTATGCTGATTGGCTTAGGCATGAATTATTGGGCCAATCATCAGGGCAAGTGTGATAAATTGCTCTTGACCAATAAAATTATACTTTGAAGCCAGGGTTAGGTCAGTTTTCTCTGACACAAATAGAGAGCTTTGGGTATTTTAAATCATACTAGATGTTCTAGACAATTAAAAGAACAATTAAAAAAGAAATAGAGATATAAAAGTTGTTAAAGATTTTATTTATTTTACATTTAGCTAGAGGGAAGGGAGGAAAAGATATATCAATCAGTTGCCTCTCACATGACCTCAACTGGGGACCTGGGCCACAACCCAGGCAGGTGCCCTGACTGGGAAAAGAACCAGCAACCTTACAGTTTGCAAAGTCCCATTTGCACATTCTTGATAGCCACATATTTCTATTATATACTGAAATAAGTCTAATATATAATGTGACACACCTACATGTTTAAGGTATAAAATTTACTAAAATACCTAACCTAGATAAAAGAGCTGGTCCTGGATGTCATTATTAGATATTAAAATTTTTAGAAAATAAGATGTAGAAAGGACATAAAAATGAACAAAGAACACTTCAGTAATATTTCTTCAGAATCAGCAAGAAAATATTTGTAATATTTTATTGCTTTTACTTATAAATTCTTAAGTAAATATAAGTCATAGCTCTCTAGTTTCAGTTTGTAAATTTTAGTTATTATTTAACATGTGGTAAGGATAGAGTTTACAACAGCTAAAGAATGGAAGAAGAGTTAACTTTTTTGTGGGTTCTGGAAATTATCTAGTTCAGTATTTCTCAACCCTATCTAAACATTAGAAACACTTGGGATCTTTAAAAATTATTGATGTCCAAGTCCACACCAAGCAATTTCATCACATTTCTGGGAGTACCACCAGGCCTCTGGAGTTTTTGAGTTTCCCAAGTCATTCTAAAGTAAATCTTGGCTTGACAACTTCTGACAAAATTCTCCACTACACATTCTATGATGATGATGAACAGTTGTAGAAAAGGGGAAAAAAAAAAAAAAAGACAACAGTATCAATAGTATTTGTCCGGAAAGTTAGAAATAATTGTTATAAATTATTGGGCTAAAAAAGAAATTGCCTAGAAACTTAATTCTCTTTTAATTAGGCTTAGTGATTTGCCATGAGAGGTTTTGCCAACAATGTAGCTACATCTGTAGGCTGAAGTAGAAATCCAGCGGACTCAAAAGAAGAGAGAAAGAGGGTGCAGACCAGCATGGTGATCATGAGGTTGTGAAGGTCGGGCGCAGACCTGGGAGTCAGAAGTTCAGCTAAAATGAAAAGCTCAAAAGCAGATAGAAAAATAAGTAGGGTCATCCCTAGGATTTCATGATACATTATGTTTTTCTGCATTTCAGCCCTGACCTTCCAGTGGCCTAGAGATAACAAATGTTGTGTGTCAGGACATTACTGCTCTGTCTCCTCCCTTAACACATTTTTCTCCTTTGCATATATCTAATGTTAGCTCTGCAACATCTGAAAACAAGTTAAATGTTTTGCAACCTAAAAATTACAGTGTATTATTTAAGGATATCATTGGTATTATTAGAGAGCTGTTTCCAGAATTCAAAAGACTTCATATAAAACATTAAAATAATATTTAAAATATTATTTTCAACTAAATCTTTTCAAGTTTCATTTTCATAAGTTATACCTTTGGAAAAAGTGATATTTAAATAAATTTAGAAGTATTTTGATGTATAAAATTTTATTTTCCGTGATAGTTTAATAACATTTTTTAACTTAGTGGCTTTAATTTTTAATACTAAAATATTTGTAGATAGGATAGACTAGGAGAAGGAAGAGTGTGTAGAAAAAGAAGAAACAATCATTATTTTAAGTTGAAAATGCTATTTAATCTTTTTAGTTTGATAAAGAAATATTTTCTCATAAAATTCTATTTTAATAACCCTAAAATTATTCACAGATTATATATTAGAATGTTTTCTAGTATGGTAGGCTACCAATTTCTCTACTTCCTAAAGTATATTAAAGATTAGGAGTTAGTCATCTATACAACATTAAATCAAATTTAAAAGAAAGAGATATTTTCTACTGATCTATTTGTACTGTTTTATTTACCCTCTGGCATTCAGTTATTTAGCAGATACTTTTATGCTTCCTAGTGATGTAAAGTCTTAATAAATATAATCAGTGCCTCTAATGTGAACTATATTATTTTATATAAAATATTAAAAATATTTAAGCACCCATCAATTCTAATCCATTTTTACCTGGTGCACCAATGGAATTTCTGAATAATTGTTCTACTTAATTGATGTTCTATTGAATATCCAAATACTATTTGAACAGGCCAATAAACTTTAGCAAACTGGGAATATTAAGGCCAGGGAGAGCAATCTAAGCCAAATTTTACAACTATTCAGATCCCAAAACAACTTGCATAGGCATCAGAATGATTTTAGGCCACTTTATGTGCATAGGTACAATGTTGATAGCTAAAACTGGAAAATTCTAAGGTATCAGGGGGTAGGAACTCAACATGTGTTTTCTGGTGAATCACATTAAAGTAAGATCATTAAGGTGGCTCCTGTGCAATTTGACAAGTGCCCTAAAAAAGCAGGGGGAGGAGTCTGACACAGAGACAGACAAGCACAGAGAAAAAACCATGTGAAGACAAACAGAGAAGACAGCCAAAGAGTGCCAGAAACTAGAACAGGTACTGAAGGACAGATCCTTCCCTGGAGCCAACAGAGGCATCTCAAGTCCCTACCAACACTTTGATTTTGGATTTCTACTCTCCAGAAATGTGAGACGACAACTTTCTATTGTTTTAAGCCACCCTGTTGTTGGTACTTTGTTACTGCAATCCTAGGAATCTAATTCATGAGATTTTTGTTATCTCTACACCCTATTTTAAATTTCCTGGCTTCATGCATTCTATTTTTCTAACTCATCCCACACATTAGAATTATAAAACACTTGTTTCACCCATTACAGTAAAGACAACACTGATCATTGCTCTTGTGTATGCATTTAAAAAACCACTGTGGACATATCAGGTCTGTCAAAATGACATTGTTCAGTGATATTGTTCATATTTCACTATTCAGAATTAAGTTGTTAACCATGTACAAAAGCAACTGATGGTTGGCTTTTGTCAGGCTCCTCTCTCTTTCATAATGAAGGAGACCACCTACCCAAAGCGTTCCAGGCAGAAGTGATCTAAACTACTGGAAAAAAATCAATGTTATCATAGAAGCAAATGATGTAGAACATATTCCACTGAGAAGTCCTAGTCAGCACCTGAGGATTTGTGTCATTTCTTAATACATCTAATTTTTAAATTATCGTTATTCTAATCACTGTGTTGAGAAACAATCAGGAATGGAAATGGAAAGCAATTTCTCTAAAACCTCAATTACTCAGAAACCAGCTTAGTAGCCAGAGACAAATTCAAATGTTCCAAAAGCAAAAATTCTAGGCTTAAAATGCATTACCCTAAATGCAGGTACCCAGATGGGGTGGAAATTCCTTGGTCATGAACTTAAAGCCTATGTACTCTTAATTTATAGACAATTCTACAAACAAAATCCATTCATTTTCAGGTTAACTAGACAGAAACATAAAAAACACCTCAAATTTTATATATTTTATTTTTGAAGCAATGTCAATATATTAAAGAAAATTGATAATATATAGAAAAACAAGCACCAAGGTTAATTTGTCTTTAAAAGTATCTGTTAGCATTTCAAAATTCTTTCTGTATTTTTAATCCTTGTCTATATCTTGCATAAAATTATATATATTTGTAATATGTATTCTTACTCCTTTATCACTGTATATCAAAGCTATTTTCCATGCCATTACTTTTTAGCCACAATGATTCTAATGTCTGCATAATATTCCATTAAAGTCCTTTATGTCATTCCATTAAAACTATAAGTTAAAATAATTGTGAGGGCTGCATCAGCTATCCAAGGGCAGAGCAGCCTGCAGTGGCAGATGGAACTGTGACTTAGAGGGATGAGGTGAACGTTTATTGAAAGTTGCTGTATGAACTCTCACAAAACCATGTACCAGGCGTCTGTAGTAACTAGATGACTTTTAATACTGCATGGCTAAAGTCATTCAAAATTGTTAATTCTGTACCTCTGAATCCACTGTTTAGGAACTCAAAAAAGCATGTGATATGCAAAACTCTTTGGTCATAATTGTAGAATGTTTAAAAGGTGAGATTCAGCTCAGAGGGAGATTGCAGACATGGAAAAATGAACTCAAAAACCATTCAGGTGATGCTTGATTGGGGCAGACTAATTATACACTACACCTGGTTGCCCTATTTCCAGCGCTGCAGAGAGCAGAACCACAATTAGCGAATCCATACACAGGGCAAAGAACCATGCACTGCTCTGGTGGAAAAATCCCTGCTGGTAAGGAAAGATTAATATAACTCAATCCACAGGACTGATGGGGTCCATCCATTTATGGAAACTGCTCCATTTTGTAATGAAACTCAGCTTTTAAACTCATCTGGAGAGTATCTCTGTCTTATAAAACAGACAAATCAACAATAAGAAAAATTGATCAACAGTATGTTACTGTAATCATTAAAATATTTTATTCACTTTTTAAGATATATTTTCTTTTCATAACAACCACAATTACAAATTACTAAGCCTATTTATGTTTAAACTCCCATGCCACCTACTGAATTTGCATTCATGGTATGGAAAAATGAAATAATATTCACTTTTTCCTGAATCATGAAATGAGTTAGATAATTGCACACACAAGTCACTCAATTTAACAATTACAATATCCCAATAAGTAATATTGTCTCAATTTTACAGATGAGGAAACTGATTTTATGATGAAGACATGTGACTGGTAAATGGAACATCCAGATTTAAAATTCTGATCCTCCTCTAAAATCTGTGTTCTTAAGCAACATATTAAAATGATTCTTTTTTATATTCTATTAGCAGGATAGGTTTTTCTAATGTTCACAGAACCACAAAGAATCTTTCAAAATAACCAAGACGCCTCAGTTGTTTTCAATGCTGATTTAAACAGAGTAAAGTAAAAACTCAGGCTGGAACTCTTTCAGCTGCCCTTGCATGTGCATATCTCTCAAATTAATCAAAATATAGTTCTCAACATCTGCATTCTAAGGTTCAGAGGAAAGAAAAAAATGTAAGGAGGAATAAAACGAAGTAGAAAGGAGAGTACAGTTGAAAAAGTAAAATATACATAGAGAGAGAGGATGAGGAAGTGGATGAGAAGAGAGAGAAATACAGTCCTGATTGCCTACTTTTAAGCTACTGTATTGGACAGAAATGCATTTACACCACCACAGCCTGTAAATCACTGATGAAGAAAAGGTGTGTAGGGTGTGTGTGTGTGTGTGTGTGTGTGTGTGTGTGTGTGTGTTCCCTTGCATTTTACCTGTGCCATTTTTTAATGTCTTGGGCTAAGTTTTGAGATCCTTGAGATTTCTGAATGCTGACGAAATGAACATAAAGAGTATTTATGGAATTTAGAGGAAAAAAGATAAATCATAGATTGCATATTTCATCAAGTACTATCTTAATTTCAATTTTTCTTTACATCAAATCTCCAGGAAGTCTTCATATCTTAACTTAATGTTCTCCACTGGATTCAAGGTCTATCCATGGTATTTCCTCATGCTGACATGAGAATTCACTTAAGCTTTGTTTCAGTTTTCTAACTATAAAGTAAGGATAATAGTATCTATCTCCTACTATTGCTTGTGATGATTAAGGAAGATTAAGTGAAGTAAATATATATTTCTTATGTATATTCTGAAAAAAATACTAACATTGTACTCTTTTATAACGAATGCATTCATTTCCAGTCAAGACGGTGGCAGAGGCTGACATGGCTCATCTCTTCACACAACCACATCAGAATTACAGCTAAAATATAGAACGATCATTACTCAGGAATGTCAGAAATCAAGCTGAATGGAAGTCTGACAACTATGGAATTAAAGAAACCACATCAATCTAGACTGGTAGGAGGGGCACAGACATAGAACAGGCTGGTCCCACACCTATGTGGATAAAATTTTGGGAGAGGTATCTCAGAGCAAGGAGTCCCAGACCCACACCAGCTTCCCAACCCCAGCCCAGGCTTCCAGTGCCAGGAATTTAAGTCCCCACAACTTTTGGCTGCATAAACCAGCAGAGACTGAGTCAGTGGAAGAACCTGCTGGAGACCCAAGTAATTCCTCTTAAAGAACCTACACACAGACTCACCTCCTCAAACTCACTCCCTCTGAGCTCCAATATCAGGGTAGCAGCTTGAAAGGCACCAGTGATAGAGAGAAACTGAAGTGTCTGGCATCAAGGTGAGTAGAGGCCATTGTCCCTTTGCTAAACCTTTCCCCCACAGAGCTGGTAAGCTGGTGTCATATCTGAGACTCCATCAACCTGGCTAACACTGTTTGACTCACCTTGGAGATCACCAAAGGCTCTGTCTCACTCACCTTATGGGCCCACCCAAACTGCTTTTCCATAAGAATGGCTAGTCTTGGCTCCTAAATCCTATCAAACAAGCAACAGTTGGTTTCTGTGAGCCCTACGAGCAGCCAGATCAGATTCACACTTGGCTTCACCTGGAAATCTCTAAACCCAGCACAAGTAGCAGCCATCTTTACAGCTCTGGCAGGCTGCCCTGGGCAAAACAGAGGTGGGGGCTTACCTTGGCCTGCAGAATCCAGAAATCCCCAGGACCAGCACACCCAGTGGACAGCTGCAGACCACATTAGAGCACCACCACCCTGCCTCTGCACAGCTTATCCTCCACGGATGTCAGAGATTGGTGGTCAGTGGTCACAACCAGTCCATGCAGCTGACTGGTCTGGGTAAATCCCTCCCATTGAGCTGCCAATATCAACCAAGTTTCAACTACAAGAGGAGTGTGTACTCAGCCCACATGAAAGCCCACATGGGCACCTAGAGTACCCAGTTTGGGTGATAGGGGAGGCTGGGCCACTGGACCCTACAGGACACCTACTACATTAGGCCACTCTACCAAGACACAGAGTCAAAGCAGCTCTCTCTAATACATAGAAACAAAAAAGGGAGGCTGCCAAAATGAGAACACAAAGAACCATGGCCCAAATGAAAGAACAGATCAAAACTCCAGAAAAAGAGCTAAACAAAATGGAGATAAGCAATGTATCTGATGTGGAGTTCAAAACACTATAAGGATGCTCAAGAAACTTAGCGAGGGCCTCAGCAGCAGAAAAAATGACCCAGTCAGAAATGAAGGATACAGTAATTGAAATAAAGAACAATTTACAGGGAAACAACAGTAGAGTGGATGAAGCCTAGAACCACATCAATGATTTGGAACATAAGGAAGCAAAAAGCAACCATGCAGAATAAGAAGAAAAAAAGAATCCAAGAAAATGAGGATAGTATAAACAACCTCTGGGGCAACTTCATGAGGTCCAACATTTGCCTCATAGGGGTGCCAGAAGGAGAAGAGAAAAAACAAGAAACTGGAAATCTATGTGAAAAAAATAGTGAAAGAAAACTTTCCTGATTTAGAAAAGGAAATAGACATGCAAATCCAGGAAGCGCAGACAGTCCCAATCAAGTTGGATCCAAAGAGGACCACACCAAAACAGAATATAATTCAAATGCCAAAGGTTAAAGATAGAGATTCTTAAAAGCAACAAGAGTAAGGAAGTTAGTTACCAGATGGTTGCCAGATGGGAGGGGGAAGGGGGAGAAAGGGTAAAGAGGTGAGGAGATTAAGAAGTACAAATAGGTAGTTGCAGAATAGCCATGGGGATATAAAATACAGCATAGGAAATGGAGTAGCCAAAGAACTTATACCCATGACCCATGGACATGAACAGTGGTGAGAGGATTGCCTGAGGGACTGGGGGTTGCTGGGTAGAGGGGCACAAAGGGGGAAAATTGGGACAAACTAATAGCATAATCAATAAAATATAATTTTAAAAAGAATGCATTCAACAAAGTAGTGTTACTTGTAGGTTTATTATAATTGATGGAATCACCCATGTAAAACACCTGGAGAAAATTATCTCACACACCCTCAGATGTCTAGAAGTATACAACTCCTGTGCTATTTAGTATAGAATTTTCATTACTCTAGTTTATTAATAACTAGTTTGATTCACAACTGCACACACATACAACTTAGGTGAGACCAAATACAATTATAAATTATTTGTGAAATATTAAATTAAAATGTATTTTGCATGTGGTTACCTAGAAATTTGAAAGGAGGTTCTAAATTTATTTTGTCAACTGCCTGAATGAACATTTAGGGACAAGATGTATCAACAAATCTATACCCCAGAGGCTTAAGTACAACTAGCATTCTTAGGACCACTGGGCAGGAGACTGTCCCCTTCACAGAATGTTTTTGGGTTCTATGTCTTTGGAAACATAAATACCTAGAATTGCTACACTTCTGTATTATTTACAGATCAGCACTGATACAACAAAAAGTGATAGACCTACCAGGTTATCTTAAAGAATGAGGACTTTCATCCTGGAATAAAATACAATTTACTAATTCAACATGTCTCTTTAACAGCTCAATATGAGGCCTGAATTATGAAAACATATTGAAGACAAACCTTTTAGTTCATATCTACATAGTATGTAGAAAACCAGTATACTAGTTAGTAATCACCAAAGAAGTGATGTCTGCATAACTGTAACCACTAAAAATTCATGTTATTATTGTAATATCCAACACCAATCAATTAAAATTTACTTTAATATATTAAATAAAATGTATTATAAGCTTTCTGCTGTGGCTTGCTAAATCACAGTCATGGTACAAATCTGTGATAGCATAGTCCATCATAGAAACACTTGAATCCACCAGAGAGAAGATGCTAAAGGACACAGTTGTAAGAATTGCATTGTGGTGCATCCTTCTACAACTATCAGAAATATTTAGGGAAAGTCATTATGAAGTCATTTGAGAAAGTGCTCAAAAATGAATGAAAATTTAGTGTGGATATTATTGTTTGCTGAAGAATATGAAGAATCAGAATGAGGTTTCTCTGAGTAAGGTAAAACTCCTCTAGGGATTATATTACAGAAGAGAAAACTAAAACTCTTTAATCAGCAATAACCATATAGTTCATATGTTGAAAGGAAATAATCTGGCTCTTGTATTACTTGTAATATGTTTGAGCATCATGAGGTAAGGAAAACGCTGTACTCTTATGAAAAGAGAACTATGCCTTTCTCTCAAACCCTCCATTTCAATCATTTAGATTTAAATTTCTATTTTTTTCATTGCCTTAGGTCTTTTAAGTTGTGAACATGTTCTCTTTCTTTTAAGATACCATTATCTTACCTTTCTTTTTAATTTTTTTTGTAACACCTGAGCAGTCTATTTTTATTTTACTGGAAAAAAGTTGAAATTGAAGTCAAATATCACTTTTATTCAACAAGGCTTTTACAATATAATGATTTTTGTTAATTTACTATGGATCAAAAAACACTTTCATGTATTACTCTATAATAATACAGGTTAGCCCTGGCTGGTGTAGCTCAGTGGATTGAGCGCGGGCCTGCGAACCAAAGGATCGCGGTTCGATTCCCAGTCAGGGCACATGCCTGGGCTGCCAGGCCAGTTCCCAGCAGGGGACATACAAGAGGCAACCGCACATTGATGTTTCTCTCCCTCTCTCCTTCCCTTCCCCTCTAAAGATAAGTAAATAAATAAATAAATAATAAAAATAAATAAATAAAATAAAGTGTTTTAAAAAAAATAATACAGGTTAGATCATCAAAATTGGTGAATTGGACATCTCTCTTTCATAAAAGTATCTCTGTTACTTTAATTTATGCTCCGATACTCCAATATTTTAAAATGTCAGAACTAATCCTTGTTATTACACTTGAAAAAATTTTTAAATTCCAAATATAAACTATTATTAACAGCATTTATCAAAAAGGGGGATAAAACTATGTGCTACAATTGCTATTATTTTTTAATGTCCTCTGGGTATAATGTGAATCATTGTATTGTGATTTTACCTCTGCATCTGTGACTAATCTGTTTCATTTGTTGTAATTTGGTATTATTAAAATCATATCTTGTAATCAATTTCCATTATGACCTCTAACTTTACTCTTACAATGGCCATAGGCTGCAGCAAAATCTTAATGCACTGTTCACAATCATGTTTCATTGATCACAAAGGGAATTTACTCTTGAGACCAGGATTAAGTTAATGCAAAGTCACCATCTGTATTACTAGAATAATTTTGAAAGTCAGGTATATAACTATATTCATGATGGACAACACACTATTAGCATCATTATATGTAATTTAGATTCATACCCTTTAGAATATATTTAAAAAGTAAAAAAATACTATTAGGCATCATCAGCTTTTATCTTTTAACTTCTAACTATGCATTATAATAAGAGTAATAAAACTCTATTATTCCACAGAAGCTGAATCCTGTGGTGTATCAAATAAATTAAGAAAATGCTACACATAAACTTTCTGCTGATGTTTTATAGCAACCTTCAGTTTTCCAGTAGGTGACTATTTGCAGCAATTTGTCATAAACCAGTGATCTTACATACTGAGGGTGCTGTCTGGAGGCAGCAGGGAAAGTTAGTAGGATAAAGCACAAATGAAAAGTGTAATAGAAAATTCTTCCCACAGCAAATGGCCTCCCAGATGGTAGAAAGTGTTCTCTCAGTGAATAGAAGATTCAGGGATTCTGAAGGTGAAATACTGAATATATAGGGTAAAACTCTACTGTGCACAGAACAATTTAGTAGCTTTTTAAATTCCTAACACAAAGACTAACCCAAAGCTGGTGTTTTAGAAGCTCAAATCATTTGAGTCAGGAACTTGGGATGGATATTCAGCTGATTGGCTATACCTTACATCAATTTTGGTTGTTTGACTTCTCCTAGGGTTTATTGAATTCCAAGAGAGTATTCTATCTACTGTATATTTATTAGAATTTGAGAATTAGGTAAGTCTAGCTAAAATAAAACAGCATCAATCCAGACTTTCATAGAGCTTTTAGCTGGGAAAAATTTTGTCCTACAATGAGTTTAATATTGTGATTTATAAGAAATATATATATTTGAGCCCTTGCTGGGTACTTAGTCAGTTAGTGTTATCCCTTTAAGCCATGGTTGTGGGTTTGATACCCAGTCAGGGTACATACAAGAATTAACCAATGAGTACATAAATAAGTGGAACAGCAAATTGATGTCTGTCTGTCTCTCTCCCTCTCTAGAAAATCAATACAAATATTTAAAGAGAAATACGTATTTGATAATTCAAATGACCAAAATATATATTTTATGTACATTTGATCTTTTTTCAGTTTCTGCTTCACAACTCCAAAAACTTGTAATTTCTTGAGCAGTAAGAACAATGGGAGCATCTTTTGTCATAGTATTTGATCTTTATCCTCAGTTCCTAAAATGGCTTCAAAAACATGACGATCAAATGAGTGTTCTGTTATTCAAAGCAAGCCCCTTTCTACCACAGCTGGGTTTATTTATCGAGGTACCTTTTGGGAAGAATATAAGGCTGGGAGTTGGTTGCCAGGGTAACCAACTATGAATACAATATGATGAGACTATAATGATTCCCACAGAGGGAAGAAGTGTTAGACATTAAAAGAATCATCAATGGCCAATGATATAATCAATCATGCCTATAAAATGATGGCTTTATAAAACCCAAAAGGATAAGGTTCAGAGAGCTCTAAGGTCGGGGAACCAGAACACTTTTATCTGCCACTGTGCCTGGTCTCAAGTTCCATGAGAACAGAAGCCTCTTTGTTTGGGGCCTTGCCCTATGTATTTTTTTATCTGGCTGTTGATTCCTATCCTTTAATATCTTTTGTAATAAACTGGTATTCTAGTGAGTAAATTGGTTTCCTAAGTTTTCTGAGCCACTTTACCAAATGATCAAACCTTAGAAGGGGCTATGGAAAACTCTATTTTATAGCTAATAGGTCAGAAGTATCTGCTGGTGGGAATGCAGATTGGTGCAGCCACTGTGGAAAACAGTATGGAATTCCCTCAGAAAACTAAAAATGGATCTGCATATTGACCCAGCAATCCCACTGCTGAGATTATACCCCCAAAATCCTGAAACACCAATTCAAAAGAACTTATGCACCCCAATGTTCATAGCAGCACAATTCAAAATAGCCAAGTTCAGGAAGCAACCTAAGTGCCCGTCAGTAAACTAATGGATCAAAAAACTGTGGTATATTTACACAATAGAATACTACCCAGCAGAGAGAAAGAAGGACCTGGCTCAAAAGGCAGATCCACTTTTAGTTTTCTGAGGAAATTCCATATTGTTTTCCACAGTGGCTGCACCAGCCTGCATTCCCACCAACAGTGTACTAGGGTTCCCTTTTCTCCACAACCTCCCCAGCACTTGTTGTTTGTTGGTCTGTTTATGATGGCCATTATGACTGGTGTGAAGTGGTATCTCACTGAGGTTTTAATTTGTATCTCTCTGATGGCTAGTGATGGTGATCATCCTTTCATATGTCTCTGAGCCCTCTGTATGTCTTCCTTAACATCATCAAGATGCAATTTATAGATTCAACACAATCCCTATCAAAATACCAATAACATATTTTACAGATATAGAACAAATATTTCAATAATTACATGGAAGCATAAATGACCCCAAATAGCTGAAGCAATTTTGAGAAGGAAGAACAAAGTAGGAGGGATTGCAATACCTGATTCAAACTATATTACAAGGCCACTATAATAAAAAAAGTGTGGTACTGGCAGAAGAACAGACACATGGACCAATGCAACAGAATAGAGAGACCAGAAATAAACCCATGTCTCTATGGTCAATTAATATTTGACAAAGGGGGCAGAAACATAAAATGGAATCAAAATAGCCTCTTCAATAAATGGTGTTGGGAGACCTGGACAGCTACCTGCAAAAAAAATGAAACTTGACCACCAATTTACACCATAAACAAAAATAAACTCAAGATGGATAAAAGGCTTAAATATAAGTCATGATGTCGTGAAATCCTAGAGGAGAACATAGGCAGGAAAATCTCAGATATTACACACAGGAATATTTTTACTGATATGTCCCCTAGAGCAAGGGACATAAAGGAAAAAATAAACAGATGGGACTTCATCAAAATAAAAAGCCTGTACACAGTAAAAGAAAACATCAGCGTTTGTTTGTTTGTTTTGTTGATTATGTTCCTGTTAAAGGTGAGATCATATGGTATTTGTCTGTCACTGCCTGGCTTATTTCGCTTGGCATGATGCTCTCCAGTTCCATCCATGCTGTTGCAAAGGGACAAACAAACAAGTATAATATAACCAAAGACACTGAAATTGGGAACAGGCTAACAGTCACCAGAGGGGAGAGGGGAGGGAATTTCAGGGGAAAAGGGGAAGAGTTTACAGGAACAAGTATAAAGGACTCATGGACAAAAACTATGGGGGGTGGAAATGGGAGGGAGGTGGGGAGGGCTGGGCTGGTGGGCTGGGATGGGAGTAAAAGACAGAAAACTGTACAAGATCAACAATTAAAATAAAAATTTAAAAAAGAAAACATCAGCAAAATGAAAAGAGAAACAACTGTATGGGAAAACATATTTGTCAATGATACCTCAGAAAAGGGTTTAATCTCCAAAATATATAAAGAACTCACATGACTCCACCCCAGGAAGGCAAACAGTCCTATTTTAAAAAGTGCAAAGGACCTGAAAAGATATCGTTCTGTGCAGCAAAACTTAAGGAGCAGGGAATTTTGCTCCAATCCTCAAGGGCAGAATACCTACATAAATTATTTGGAATTATTCTGCATGGAAGATTTTTCTATTCTCCCTACTTATTTATTCAATCATATATGTATGTCAGTATGGACTCATGGGTATTTATTTTATACTTTGGACTCATTATTACTTTAATTTTTCTTGCTCAGATTATTTCATCTTTGGTTATTAAGGGGCTTTCAGTTGGTTCTTGTATCTCTTTGACATATGGTCATTAGTGTGTGCGTGTGTGTGTGCATGTGTGCATGCTAGGAGAGTAAGTGAGAATTATCATACTTTTTGGTACTACAAGATGCTGAAATTTCCCTTAAAATTAGCTACTTTTTTTTAGGAGCTCAGATTCTTTTCAGTGTATGGTATTAAAAACTGATTCTGAATTCTAGATGTACTCATTGTAACTACAATATCATTGTGTCTAGGCCCTCTTAGTTGGTAGAGCAAGAAAGTATATGTACACACACACATACACACACACATATGTATGCTCTCCTATTTATCCATCCATAACTCAAAAAAGGAGTTCATTCTGATCGTTTTAAAGCTAACCCATTATCATATGGATAATTCTAGTCTTCTCCTTATCTGTGACCTCTTACTCCAATAATGAAATACTTGGCTTTTACCATCAACCACACATTTACTTAATAGGTTCATTACAATGCATAGATATAATAGTTTCAGAATGATTAAATGTACCCGCATAGTAAATTATTAACTAGTATATAGTGTTTTGTAGTACTTATGCCCTTCTTATTACTGATGCTACTCATTTCCAAAATTACTTAGTTCAGCATCTTTTCCCCACTACCTTCTGTTAGTTTTTTTTCATATATTTATAATAGTTAGAATCTCTTGTCACATTTTACATTTTGTCCTGGGTTCTCTTGACCTCCTAAATGTGTTTATTAAAACTTTGCATATATTAAACTTTACTCTTTGTGGTGTAAAGTTCTATGGATTTTGAAATATGTATAATGTCACTCACCATTGTTATTAATTATCATTATAGATTATACAGAATATATAACCAATACTCCTCAAAATTCTCAAGTTCATCAAAAACAAGAAAAATTTGATTATGTATCCTCTACTTTGCCAAATTCTCTTATTAGGTCAAGCGATTATTTTGGTGGATTCTTTAGAGTTTCCTATGTACAGTATCATGTCATCTGTGAATAGCGACAGTTTTGCTTCTTCCTTTCAAATTTGGATGCCTTTTATTTCTTCTTCTTGTCTAGCTGCTGTGGCTAGGACTTCCAGTACTATGTTGAATAAGAGTGGTGAAAACAGAAACACTTGCCTTGTTCCTGATATTAAGGGAAACCCTTTTATTATATGTTCATTGAATATGATGTTGGCTGTAGGTTTTTCATATATGGCCCTTATTATGATGAGGTATGATCCCTCTATTCATACTTTGCAGAGAGTTTTTATCAAAAATGGGTGCTGAACTTTATCAATGATTCTTCTGCATCTGTTGATATGATCATGTGATTTTTATCTTTCATTTTGTTCATGTGATATATTACATTTATTAATTTGTGAGTTGTACCAATTTTTTATCCCCAGGATAAATTCCACTTGATCATGGTGTATTATGTATTGCTGTTTCTGATTTGCTAATATTTACTTGAGGATATTAGTACTACAGTCATCAGGAATATTGGCCCATAAATATTTTTTTTTTTTGCTGTGTATTTATCTGATTTTGAAATTAGGATAACCTTGGCCTCCTAAAGAGTTTGGAAGTCTTCCCTTCCTCTTGAGATTTTTGGGATTGTTTGAAAAAAAGGAACCCTAGTGCACTGTTGGTGAGAATGCAGACTTGTACAACCCATTGTGGAAAACAGTATAGAGTTGCTTCAAAAATTAAAAATACAACTCCCTTTTGACCCCTGATTCCACTTCTGGAAATATATCCTAAGTATCCTGAAACACCAATACAAAAGAATATACACACCCCTATGTTCATAGCAGTGTTACTTATAATAGCTAAGATCTAGAAACAGCCTAAGTGCCCATCAGAAGCACGCAGACACAGACAAAGGTATGAGGATTGCCTGACAGAGGTGGGCAAAGGTAAATAGTGGGGACAACTATAATAGTAAAACAATAACATAGAATTTAAAAAAAGAAGAATTTGAGAAATTCTTACACCAAGATGACCCTAAAGAGATGTGACTACTAAATGTAATATAGTATACTGTTAAGATTCTGGAATAAAAAAACAGATTAGGTAAAAATGAAGAAAATATAACTAAAATACGAGTTATAATAGATAATGTATCATTATTGGTTCATTAATTTTGACACACAGACTATTAATGGCAGGAAAGCTGTTAATAGTAGGAAAAACTAGGTGTAGTATATATGGGAATCCTCTGTACTGTCTTTGAAATTTTCTTTAAATATAAAATTATTATCAAATAAAACTTTATTAAACCTTATTACATCAAAATAAATGAATTCAAAGCAATTCATATTAAAATTTCTCAAAAATTTTATTAGAGAAACTATTCTTTTTTAAAAATGATCTTATTTATTTTTAGAGAGGGGAAGGGAGGGAGAAAGATAGGGAGAGAAACATCAAGATGTGGTTGCCTCTCATGCACCTCCTACTGGGGTACTGGCCCACAATCCAGGCATGTGCCCAGACTGGGAATCAAACCGGTGACCCTTTGATTCACAGGCTGACACTCAATACGCTGAGCCAAATAGCCAGGGCACATAAAGTATTCTTAAAATAATATGAAAGAGCAAAGGTTCAAAATTAGCAAATAATTATAGAAAAAGTTTGGAAGACTGATCTTAATGACTAGCAGTAATTATTATAATTATTTAAACAATAGTTACATTTATTTTATTAACAATGTAATTATTAGGGAAATAGCTTATTTAATAGATGTTCAGGAGTAAATTGTCATTCAATGAAAAATAACTTGAACCTCCATTTTACATTAAAATAAGCATTGTGGGCACCAATACACTAAATGTAAAAATTAAAATACTTTACAACAAAACAGAGGATGATAAGCTCATGACCTCAGGATAATGAGGAATTTTTAAACAATATTTTTTAAAATACAAACCAAAATAGGGTCATTCAATTAATTCAACTATTGAAAAATAAGTCTTTGTTGTTTACAAAGTTAGTAAAAATGTAAAACAAAGACTGTAAGAAAATAATTTCTAACCAGGTGGACATCAAAGGGACAAGGACATAGGCTATACAAAGAACTTCAATAATAATAATAATAATAATAATAAGAAGAAGAAGAAGAAGAAGAAGAAGAAGAAGAAGAAGAAGACAAACTTCAAATAGGTAAGAAAAATATAGGGTAGTGGCAAAGACCCTGAATGGTCTGCTCACTGACAAGGAAAAATTATAATAGAAATTTGAGCAAATGATATGCCCTGTCACCTGGGAGGACAATCTACATTAAAACTGCCAGAAACATTACTTGCCTCTTCCCCTTCTTCCCCCTGTTATCCACCTCCTCACTCCCCTCTGGTCACTATCAGTTTGTTCTTTATTTCCAAGTCTCTGGTTCTTTTTGGTCATTTGATTTTTTTTTTATTATTAGGTTCCAGTTATAGATGAGATCATATGGTATTTGTCTTTTGCTACCTGACTTATTTCACTTAGCATAATGCTCTCCAGTTCCAGTGATGCTGTTGCAAAGGGTAGGAGTTCCTTCTTCTCTTCTACTGTGTAGTATTCTGTTGTGTAAATGTACCACAGTTTTTTGATCCACTCATTTACTGATGGGCAATTAGGCCATTTCCAGCTCTTGGCTATTGTAAATAATGCTTTTATGAACATTAGGGTACATAAGTTCTTTTGAATTGGTGTTCCAGAATTCTTAGGGTATAGTCCCAGCAGTGGGATCACTGGATTGAAAAGCAGTTCCATCTTGTGTTTTTTGAGAAAATTCCATAGTGTCTTCCACAGAGTTTGCACAAGTCTGCATTCCCACCAACAGTATACTAGGATTCCCTTTTCTCCACAACTTCACCAGCACTTGTTATTTGTTGACTTATTAATAATGACCATTCTGACCGGTGTGAGGTGGTACTCATTGTGGTTTTAATTTGCATCTCTCTGATGGCTAGTGATGATGAGCATTTTCTCATGTGTCTGTGGACCCTCTGTGTTTCCTACCTGAAGAAGTGTCTGTTCAGATCCTTTGCCAATTGTTTAATTGAATTGCTTGTCTTCTTGGTGTGGAGTCATGTGAGTTCTTTCTATACTTTGGAGATCAAACCCTTGTCTGAAGTATCACTGCTTTAATCATTTGCTTTAATATGTTTTCCCATACAGTTTGTTCTCTTTTCCTTTTGTTGATATTTTCTTTATTTGTGCAGAAGCTTTTTGTTCTGATGTAGTCCCATTTGTTTACTCTCTCCTTTATATCCCTTAACCTAGGGGCTATCTGTGAAAATATTGCTGCATGGCATATCTGAAATTTTCCTGCCTGTTTTCCTCTAGGACTTTTATGGTGTCATGAGTTATATTGAAGCCTTTTATCCATCTTGAGTTTATTTTGCTGTATGGTGTAACTTGGTGGTCTAGTTACATTATTATTATTTTTTTTTTGCATGTAGTTGTTCAGATCTCCCAATGCCATTTATTGAAGAAGCTATTTTTACTACACTTTATGTTCCTGCCCCCTTTGTCAAATATTAATTGACCATAGAGACATGGGTTTATTTCTGGGCTCTCTATTCTGTTGCATTGGTCTATATGTCTGTTCTTCTGCCAGTATCAGACTGTTTTGATTATAGTGGCCTTGTAGTATAGTTTGATATCAAGTATTGTGATCCCCCCTACTTTGTTCTTCTTTCTCAAAATTGCTGCAGCTATTTGGGGTCATTTATGCTTTCATATAAATTTTTGAAATTTTTGTTCTATATCTGTGAAATATGTCATTGGTATTTTGGTAGGGATTATGTTGAATCTATAGATTGCTTTGGGTAGTATGAACATTTAAATATGTTAATTCTTCCAGTCCATGAACATGATATATGCTTCCATTTATTTGTGTCTTCCTGAGTTTCTTCAGTGTTGTGTAATTTTCTGAGTACAGACAGGTCTTTTACCTCCTTGGTTAAGTTTATTCCTAAGTGTTGTTGTTGTTGTTGTTGTTGTTGTTGTTGTTGCTTGACTGTGGGAACAGGGGAAGTGGGCTAAGAGTGAGAAGTGGAGATAAAGGCAGGGAAACTGTAACTTAGCAACTATTTTTTGAAAAAGAAAAAAATTATCAGAAACAGTCAAAAGTCTGACAAACATTGGTTAAGATATAGAGCAACAAGATTTCTCCCTCAGTGCTAGAGGGATTTAATTGAGAAGACAATCCTGGAGTGGAATTTGGAATACTTACTACATTAAGTATACCAGTACCCTACTATCAAGGATTTAAATATCTAGACACATATTTTAGAGCAGTACTTTAAAATATATATTCACCACCATTTACAATAAAAATAAGTTTTATATTTTATATAAAAATAAGTTTTATATTTTATACACATTTTTTTTAGTAAAAAATCCATAAAACCACATTTTTACTAGTGATATATTTAGATATATTCTTTTAATCTTTCCTTAGGTGTGGTGTAACAAGGTGATCTAGTTTTATTTTTCTGTACATATCTGTCCAATTTTCCTAACACCATTTATTGAATAAACTCTTTAAAACATTGTATGTGCTTGCTTCTTCCCTAGAATATTAATTTACTATAAAGGTATAGGTTTGTTTCTGGACTTTCCATTCTGTTCCATTGATCTGTGTCTTTTTGTGTCAGTAGTATGATGTTCTGATTACTACAGCCTTGTAGTATAGTTTGATATTAGGTAGCATGATTTCTCTAATTGTTCTTCTTTCTCAGGATTGCTGTTGCTATGTGGGACCTTTGTTGTTCCATGCAAATTTTTAAAATATTTGTTCAAGTTTTGTGAAATACGTTGTTGGAATCCTGATAGGAATTGTGTTGACTCTAAAGATTACTTTAGGTAGTATGGGCATTTTAATGATGTTAATTCTTCCTATCCACAAACACGGTATGTGCTTCCATTTATTTGTATCTTCTATTTGTTTCTGCACTGTTTATTGTTTTCCAAGTATAGGTCTTTTATTTCCTTGGATAGGTCTATTCCCAGGTATTTTATTCTTTTTGAAACAATTATGAATGAAATTATTTTCTTAATTTCCATTCCTGTTAGTTCATTATTAGCATATAAAAATGCAACTGATTTCTGGATATTTTGTGTGCTGCTACTTTGCTGAATACATTTATCAGTTCTAGTAATTTCTTAGTGGAATCTTTGGGATTCTCTATGTACAGTATCATGTCACCTGCAAATAAAGATAGTTTTACTTCTTTCGTTTTATTTGGATGCCTTTTATTTCTTCTTTTTGTCTTATTACTGTGGCCAGGACTTCCAGTACTATGTTGAATAAGAGAAATGAAAGTGGATATCTCTGTCTTGTTCCTGATCTTAAGGGGAACACTTGTAGTTTTTGCCCATTGAGTATGATGCTGGAAATGGATTTGTTATATGTGGCCTTTATTATGTTTAAGTATGTTCTTTCTATTCCAACTTTGCTGAGAGTTTTTATCATAAATGAGTGTTAGATTTTATCAAATGCTTTTTCTGCATGTATTGATATGATCATGTGATTCTTATCCTTTATTATTGTTTATGTGGTGAATCACATTTATGGATTTGCAAATGTTGAACCAACCTTACACTCTCAGAATAAATCCCACTTGATCATGGTGTATAATCTTTTTTATTCATTGCTGTATGCAGTTAGCTAATATTTTGTTGAAGATGTTAGCATCTATACTCAATAGGAATATTGACCTATAATTTTATTTTTTATAGTGTTTTTATTTGGTTTTGGAATTAGGATAATGCCAACCACATAAAATGAGCTTGGGAGCCTTCCTTTATCTTGAACTTTATGAAATAGTTTGAGGAGGAGTTTGAGGAGTTCTTCTCAGAATGTTTGGTAAAATTCACCTGTGAAGCCTTTTTGTCCAGGGCTTTGATTTGTTGGTACTTTTTTGATTACTTCTTCATTTTCACTAGGTGTAATCTGTCTATTCAGATTCTCTGATTTTTTCCTTATTTAGTTTTGGAAAACTGTGTGTTTTTGCAATTTATCCATTTCATCCAGGTTGTACAGTTTGTTGGCATATAGTTGTTCATAATATTTTCTTATTTTTTTTTGTAATTTCTGATGTCAGTTGTTATTTCTCTTCTTTGAATTCTGTTTTTATTTATTTGGGTCCTCACTCTTTTTTTCTTGATAAGTCTGTTTGAAAGTTTGTCAATCTTGTTTATATTTTCAAAGAACCAACTCTTGGATTCATTGATCTTTTTTATTTTTTAGACTTTATATCTTTATTTCTGCTCTGATCTTTATTATTTCCTTCTTTTAGTTACCTTGGGCTTTGTTTGTTGTTCTTTTTCAAGTTACTTTATGTGTAAAGTTAGAATGTTTATTTAAAAATTTTCTTGTTTTTTCAGGTAGGCCTGTAATGCTATGAATTTCCCTCTTAGGATTGCTTCCCCTGTGTCCCACTGGTTTGGGATTGTTTTGTCCTCATTTTCTTTTGTTTCAAGGTATTTTTTGATATCTTTCTCAATCTCATTGTTGACCCATTCATTGTTTAATAACATGTTATTTAGCTTCCATGTCTTTGTGTGCTTTTAATTGGTCTTCTTGTGATTGACTTCTAGTTTCACAGCATTATGGTCAGAGAAGATGTTTAATGATGATTTCAGACTTCTTGAATTTATTAAGACTTTTTCTGTGTCCTAACATGGAGTCTATCCCAGAGAACATTCCATGTGCACTTGAAAATTATGCATATTCTGCTGATTTAGGGTGAAATTCTCTGAAAGTATCAATTAAATCCATTGATCTAGTGTGTCATTTAAGGCCACTTTCTCCTTATTGATTTTCTGCCAGGAAGACCTATCCATTAAAGTGAGTGTGGTGTTAAAATCCCCGCCAATGTTTGTATTACTGTCAGTGTCTAGCTTTATGTCCATCAAGATTTGCTTTACATATTTAGGTGCTCCTTTATGAGGTGCATCGGTGTTTACCAGGGTTATGTCTTCTTGTTGGATTGTTCTCCTTATCCTTATGTAGTGTCCTTCTTTGCCTCTTACTATAGCCTTGGTTTTAACGTCTGTTTTGTCAGATACAAGTATTGCTACCCCATCATTTTTCCATTTGCATGAATTATCTTTTTCCATCCCTTTAATTTTCATGTATATGTGTCTTCTGAGCTGAGATGGATCTATATATATATATATATATATATGGGTCTTATTTTATTTTCCATTTAGCTACTCTATGTCTTTTGCTTAGAGCATTTAAACCATTTACACTTGAAGTGATTATCAATAGATATATATTTAGTAGCATTTTGTGGTTAGGCTATTTTCCTTTCTTCTTCTCCTCCTCCTCTTCCCCCCTCCCCTCCCCCTCCTCCTCCTCTTTCCCCTCCTCCTCCTCCTCCTCTTCTTCTTCTTCTTCTTCTTCTTTCTTCTTCTTTCTTCTTCTTCAGCAAACAGACCTTTAACATTTGTTGCAGTACTGGTTTGGTGTTAAAAAACTCCTTTAGATTTTTCTTGTCTGGGAAGCTCCTTATTTCTCCTTCAATTTTAAATGATAGTCTTGCTGGGTAAGTAGCCTTATTTGTAGGTCTTTGCTTTTCATCACCTTGATTATTTCATGCCACTGCCTCCTGGCCTGAAATGTTTCTATTGAGAAATCAGATGACAGTCTCATTGGTGCTCCCTTATATGTAACTAACTGCTTTTCTTTGTTGCTTTTAGGAGTCTGTCCTTGTCTTTAAGTCTTGCTATTTTAATTATTATGTGTCTTGGTGTAGACCTCTTTGATCCCAACTTGTTTGGGATTCTCTGAGCTTCCTGGAATTGTACATCTTTTACCTTCATCAGACTGGGAAATTTTCAGTCATTATTTCTTCAAATAATCTCTCAATCCCTTGCCAATTTATAAAATCTCTACCTGGCAGACAAAACTTGCTACTTTTCATAGCCATTTGTTATTTTGGTTCCTTTCTCAGTTCTGGTGCTATAGCCTCAGCTTGGGGTTCATATCCCACACTTCTCAGGGGAACTCACTGTACAGGGAAATATACTTTCAACAGTTCTGTTGTCAGTCATTGGAGCACAGCCATTGGAGCTCTTGTGCATTCTCTGCATTCCCTACCAATGTTGTTGTGGTGAAATGGCATCTTCTGTCTGTCTGTCTGTCTCTAGTTATATGGCTTCTCTCCAGATAATGTTCAGTTGGTTATTCAAGATGATTTTTCCATAATTTAGTTAAACTTCCAGTTTGGTCCTGGGAGGAGGTTAGTGTAGATTCCATTTACTCCTCTGCCATCTTGGGTCTCTAGCCACAAAAAAAAAAAAATCTTATTCTCTTCTTCCATTCCATTTCTTTGTATTTCATTTTTTTTACATTAAAGGGCATATAAAAATATGTATGTTACTGAATTTTTATAACAATGAGAAAGTGTAATAGTTAGCTCTTTATTAAGAAAAGAATTAATGTGTAGTGAAAACTAATGAAATAGAGAAAAATTACATGAATGTAAATAAAACTCAAAAATATATTAATACAATTTAACTTCAGAATGATAGTTTTATATAAAATTTTAAAACATATAAAACAAAAATATGTATTTTGGGATGCAAAATACCTTAAAGTCTAAATATACACAAGAATAGTAAGCTTAAAATTTGGATAGTGGTTACTTTCAGGAAGTAAAGGAGAAAAGAGAAAGGAATGAAAAGTAATATTAAGGAGGCTTTAAACTATATTTGTAGTTTTATTTCTTAAGCTAAGAAGGTTTGGCACTTGAAATTCATTTAGTATTCTATTTTTTGTGTGCATAAAATATTTCATTATAATACAATAAGGTACACAATCCATTGAAATCATTACAAAGAGAAATCTCTAAGACTATAATGATACTTCTCTTTTCATAATAACTCTATTCAAATAAGCTAAAATAATTCAGACTTTGGTGTTCTCAAAGAGTTAGGATATGGAGTTTTTTTTCCATCATTCCACTGAGTAAATTCTTCATACTTCTATCTGATTTTGTATGTTTATTAAGCTACCATAAACTGTTCAGTTTTCCTTATCACTGAAAATCCAAAACTAAATTGATAAATTCTTTTATACATTACACAATGTTTTTTTACATAACCACAGTATTTTTTTCAAAATTCTAGTTATAAACCTGGAGTGATTAAAGAGCAAAGCCCCAGTTACATGTGTCACTCAAGCATAATCTGTTGAAATATTGACTTTAGCCCAAGGAGAAAGATGATTCCATTTTCAGGTTTTTGAACAAAAAATGAAGTATCTTTGAAAATGAATTCAGGAGTGTATTCACTGAGGAGTGAGGAATGTAAGGGGAGTTGTTTAATTTAGAATAGTACATCTAGACAACATTGTAATGGCCCAGTACCACAGAAATTAATGCACAGATCTTTGCTTTATTTTATAAAAAAAACACAGGCAGATCTGATTTATTTAAATCAATGCTTAGTTTTCAAGGTACACTTTATCTATTTGAAATCAGAAATCAAATTGATGACAAACATTATCAATGACCTTACCATATATCAGTGTCTTGGGTAACTGATGTCCACTTGAAAAAAAAAAAAAAACCATGACAGGACCAGAGAGACTACTTGGTATAATGAAGACTGATAGCTTCTGCTTTTTTAGAGTGAAGCACACATGCTTCACTTTAGGTAGAGCAAGATAAATTTTTTTTAAAGTATGAGGAAAGGAGTTATACTTTCAAAAGTTTGGGATACATTAACTTAAAATTTCAGCACGTGGAATTTTTATGTTAAATACATGGAAATGGGGAAGAAAAAAAGCATGAGTTATATTTTCCTCCAACTTGAATGAACAATATTGCTACGTGTTTTTTAATTTCTAAAATGTGTTATATTTTGATGTAAAAGAATATATTTCCTACATGTCAAATATGAAAAAAATTACCTCATATGATCTACCATCCAATATCAGAAATAGAACATTACTCATATCATTGTAAATATTAGTAGTTTCCTCATGAATTTCATCCATTTCCTTCTCCCACCCCTACAATCAATGTAAGTTTAGTTTGTTTCTTTCTCATGTATTTAAAACAGTGTCATAATTTTTTGTAGATGTGTGTTTTTCTATACATCTGATTTACTCAGTTTTTGCTTGTTCTGAATTGATTGTAAGTTTGTTCTATTTATTTCCTTACACATATTTTCTTTTTTTTTTTAAGATTCTAAAGGGTTTTTTTTTAACATTTTTTAATTGTTGTTCAAATACAGTTTTCTGGCTTTCCCGTCCCCCAGCCCTCTCCGCCTCCCTACCCTGTTTCCACCTCCCCTCATTATTGTCCATGTGTCCTGTATAATAGTTCCTGCAAACCCTTTACCCTTTTCCCCTGTAATCCCTTCCCCTCTCCCCTCTGGACACTGCCAGCCTGTTCTCAATTTCTTTTCTTTTTTATTTTATTTTAATTGTTCTTCTTGTACAGTTTTCTGTCTTTTACTCCCATCCCAGGCCACTGCCCCAGCCCTCCCTCCCATTTCCAGCCCCCCTAGTTTTTGTTCATGTGTCCTTTATACTTGTTCCTGTAAACCCTTCCCCTTTACCCCTGAAATTCCCTCCCCTCTACCCTCTGGTGACTGCCAGCCTGTTCTCAATTTCAGTATCTTTGGCTATACTTTGCTTGCTTGTTTGTTTTGTTATTAGGTTCCTGTTAATGGTAAGTCATATGGTATTTGTCTTTCACACCTGGCTTATTTCACTTAGCATGATGCTCTCTAGTTCCATCCATGCTGTCACAAAGGGTAGGAGCTCCTTCTTTCTTTCTGCTGCATAGAATTCCATTGTGTAAGTGTACCATAGTTTTTTGATCCATTCGTTTACTGATACCACAGTTTTTTGATCCATTCATTTACTGATGGGCACTTAGGTTGCCTCCAGCACTTGGCTATTATAAATTGTCCTGCTATGAACATTGGGGTGCATAGGTTCTTTTGGATTGGTGTTTCAGGGTTCTTAGGACATACCTAGCAGTGGAATTGCCGGGTCAGAATGCAGTTCCATTTTTAGTTTTCTGAGGAAATTCCATATTGTTTCCCATAGTGGTTGTGCCCATCTGCAATCCCACCAACGGTGCACTAGGGTTCCCTTTTCTCCACAACCTCTTCAACACTTGCTGTTTGTTGCTTTGTTTATGAAGGCCATTCTGACTGGTGTCAAGTGGTATCTCATTGTAGTTTTAATTTGCATCTATCTGATAGCTAGAGATATCAAGCATCTTTTCATGTGTCTCTGGATCCTCTGTATGTCCTCCTTGAAAAAGTGTCTGTTCACGTCCTTTGCCCATTTTTTAAATTATGTTGCTTGTCTTACACATATTTTCAAAACACTTTCTTGAACGTTATATGCTCTATTTTCTATCCTTCAATAATTTTGATAATTATATATTTTCAATTAAATTTTAGCAGTCTATGCTTAATTTTAACATCTCCTTCCTTATATCTTAATAGTAATAACACTCTCTAAAAGTGCATAGATTGTTTTTCTGTATTTTAGATCTGTCTCTTTTTGCAATCCCACAAAGCAGATTTTTAAATATTATTATATAGGTCATTATTTCTATTTAACTTAAGAGCTTACCTATTTCTGTCCTTAACATTCCTTTTTACATTTCTTGATTCCTGAAGTGTATTACTTAACATTTTGTTAAATGAGAATATATTAATAGTACACTCTCTGTGTTTTTATTATTATTAATACAAGCCTTGGCTTCCACTCAAGATAGTGGAGTAGGAAATACAATATTCTTATCCTGTTCAACCATATCAAAATTACCACTAAACTACAGAACAACCATCATTTAGAACCACCTGAAGTCTAGGTGGACAAGGTGCTATAACTAAGGATATACAGAAAAACCACAGGGAGACTGGCATGAAGGAGCTGATCCTACACCCACATGTGTCAAATAAGAATTAGGAGGATAGCTTGGCTACAGAAGATACCCTAAGGAGCCAGGTGTCCCAGCCCCACATCAGACTCCCCAGACCAGGATTCCAGTGTTAGGAGGAGGAGTCCCCTTAACTTTAGGCTGTGAAAAACAGCCAAGATTGGCTGAGTGAGATGGAGCACCTCAGGAGTCCCAGATGTTCCTCTTAAAGAGCCTACACACAGACTTACAGGGACTCACTTGCTCCGAGCTCCAGTGCTGGGGCAGCAGCTCAAAAGGTGCATCAGGGACAAACAAATAGGAACTAAATTGTCTGGCATTGGGGTGAGGACTGAAGGAGCATGTTTCTCTCAGACAGAAGTATAGGGAAACACCATTGTTCTTTACAGAGCCTTCCCCTCAAGAGCTGGCAGATGGGTATTATCAACCTGGCTAACATTTCCCTAAGACCCTAGTGATTCCCTAAGACCACACCCTAGTGATTCCCTAAGACCACACCCTGCCCAAATTTCCGGACCTCCCAAGCCAATTCATGTATCTTTTCCATAAAAATGATCTGTGTTGGTTCATGATGTGGGCTTATATCTTCAAAGATTTGCAAATTCCAAACAAGCAGCATGTGGACTCAGCATATCCTGTACCTCTTGCTAAGTGGCCCTAGGCCCATAAGTAGTGGCAGTTGTCCTTGATTCACACATATTAGCCTCTCCAGGACACCTCCAAGCCAAGCACAACTAGTAGGCAGGCACCTGCAGATCACTTTATAGCTCATGTGGAGTGGCCCCAGGCAGGACATGGGTGGCTATCACCTCCATGAGTGACAGAGTCAAAGTGCAGATTATCAGGCACCATAGACCTGCTGAAGGGAGTCCTACTCCATGGGGTCAGCCCCTCTACAACAGTTTCCCTGACGTGGTCTCAACCAGCTCTCACAGTCTACTGGAGGTAAAGCCTTCCCATTTACAAGTTAATAGCAATCTAGGCTAAAGTACAACAGGAGGATGGATACAGCTCACATGGTAAGTACACCTGGAGCACTCAGATCAGGTAATGAGGAAGGTTGTGTCCTTGAGACTTATAGGATGCCTACTAATAAGATGACCCTACCAAGATTGAGAAGCATAGCATCTCTACCTAATACATAGAAACAAATACAGGGAGGATGCCAAATTGAGGAGACAAAGAAATGTGTCCTGACTTAAAGAACACAATAAGACTCCAGAAAAAGAGGATGCTGAGTGATCTCAGTGAGAACTTCAACAAAGAGATAGCAAATATAAAAATGGAGATAAAAATATAAGAAAGGACCAGTGGGAAATGAAAAATACAGTAACTAAAATGAAGGGAATCATTGCAGGGAATCAACAGTAGAGTAGGTGAAGCAGAGAGTCAAATTACCAATTTCAAGGGTAAAGAAGCACAAAACACCCAGTCAGAACAACAAAAAGAAAAATAGAATCCGAAGATGTTAGGATAATTTATGGAGCCTCTGGGACAACTTCAAGCATACCAACATTCTTATCATGTGGTGCAGGAAGGAGAAGAGAGAGAGAAAGAAATTGAAAATCTATTTAAAAAACGAATGACAGAAAACTCCCCTAACTTGGTGAAGAAAATAGACATACACATCCAGAAAGTGCAGAGAGTACTAAACAAGATGAAACCAATGAGGCCTACACCAAGACACTTCATAATTAAAATGCCAAAGGTTAAAGACAAAAGGAAAATCTTAAAAGCAGCAATAGAAAAGGAGTTTGTCACCTACAAGGGAGCTCCCATAAGACTGCAAGCTACTTTTTGACAGAAACTTTGTAGACCAGAAAGGACTGACAAGAAATATTCAAAGAGATGGAAATCAAATTTCTACAACCAAGGTTATTCTATCCAGTGAAGCTATCATTTAGAATTGAAGGACCAACAAAGAGATTCCCAGACAAGAAAAAGCTAAAGGAGTTCATTGCCACCAAACAACATTGCAAGAAATGATAAATCTTCTTTGAGAAGAAAAAGAAGATAAAAATATGAATAATGAAATGGCAATAACTGCTTATCTATCAACAATTAATTTAACTAAAAATGGATTAAATGCTCCAAACAGAACAGATCAAGTGGCTGATTGGATAACAAAACAAGACCCTCACACATGCTGTCTACAAGAGAGTCGCTTCAGATTGAAATACATACAGACTAAAAGTAAAGGGATGGAAAAATATTTCATGAAAATGAAAACCAAAAAAAATAATGTAGCAATAATTATTCCAGACAAAATAGACTTCAAGACAAAGGCTATATAACATGAAACAAAGAAAGACACAGAAATTCCAATTTGAGGTATTTATGCAAAGAAACCCAAAAGGCTAATTCAAAAAGACATATACATCAGTGTGTTCATTGCAGCATTATTACAATAGCCGAAATATGGAAACAACCTAAATGCTAATTAAGAAATGAATGGATAAAGAAATAGTGTATATCTACCATGAATAAAAGAATGATAGCATGCTATCTGTAACAACCATGGATTGAATAGAAGGTATTTTGCCTAGTGAAATGAGTCAGACAGAGAAAGACAAATGCCATATGATTTCACTTATATGTGGAATCTAAAAAACAAAATGAATCAACAAGCAGACTACAAAGAGACTCATAGATACAGACAACATTTTGACAGTTGCAAAATGGGAAAGGGGTTGGGAGATGGGTGAAAAATGTATAGGGATTAAGAATAACAAATTGCTAGTTACAGAATAGTCATTAGGTTATAAAGTACAGCATAGGGATTGCAGGCAATAATATCGTAATGATTATGTATGGTATATGATGGGTACTAGATTTATTGGGATACTCATTTTATATATTATATAAATGTCTATTAACTATGTATATACCTGAAAATAATAATGTATTGTATGTCAACTGTGACTGAAAACTAAAAAAAAATTTCAAAATGCCTTCATTTAACTCTTCTTAAAATATTATTTTAATGAGAATACAATTGGTAAGTTTACATAACTTTTTCCTGAAGTGCTTTGAAGATATTGTTCCAAGGTTTTCTGGCTTATTTTTTGTTTATAAGATACCTGCTGTCAAACTGCCGTTCTTTTTAGGTGATTTGCCTTTCTTCCTGTCTGCTTACTTACAAGCATTTCTCTGTGTTTGGTAATGTTCAGTTTCACAAGGGTGTAATTTTTGTTATTTATCATGTTTAAGATACATTGTGCTTTCTGTATCTTTAGACCTTCTTTTAATTCCTCACTTAAGGATATGTTTATTAATTTTATAGAGAGAGGGAGGAAGAGAGAGAGAGAGAAATTAACGTGAGAAACATGGTTTGTTGCTGCCCATATGTGCCCTGACCAGAGATAAAACCCTCAGTCTTGTGGTGTACAGTACAGTGCTCCAGCCAACGAAGCCACCCTGCCAAGGCTTTATCTTTTTATTTTAATACCCATTCTCTCCCCATCAATATTTTCTACTTCCCATACCTGATATATTTGATAAAATATTCTTTATCTTTTACTTACACATCTCCATTTTCCTTGATTAGAGTGGAAATTTTATGGAGGTACGTTTTGTTCATTTCATCCACCCATATTGAAATTGTCTAAACGATGCCTGGACTTTATATAAGATTTAGAAGTAATGCATATGATGATGGGTGAGTACATGAGGGTTGAAATAATTATCGAGGGAAAAAGTATGACCTAGATATAAGATGAAAAAATTATTTTCAGTTCTATAAAGAACAGAGTAGGTAACATTGGTCAATTCTACTTGAAAATAGTTTGAAAAGTTAGGTAAAATATTTTTTAACATGAGAGAGCCAATAATATGGGAAAGAATTACCAAAAACAAAGAGACGTGCATTAATATATATGAATACATGAGTGTATTCATTATATGTATATATTAATGTATGTTATACAAAAATATGTACATATGTTTATTCTATAAGCAGAAGAAAAATAATCCCAAATTAAAACTCAGAGGGAAAAATGAAATTTAGTAATAGAGAAAATGAATATGTTGAAAATTCTAAAAGAATGGTAGCTGTTTACACAAAGTAAGCAATTTGGAGGAAAATTAATATACATGATAACAATGGCATATGAGTTAGGAAAAGAGAAGGTAATATTAAATTAATCTAAGGACTGTAAAATGTCTGGACTGAGGTCAAATTACAAATTAACATTAGAGTTAATGAATTAAAGAGCCATACAAAGAAGAATGCATAACTTCTAATATAAGTAAGGACAATTCAATAAATTAAAAGTATTTAAGAATAAGGCAAGACAAAGGAAAGAAAAGAATCATAGACAAGTAAGTCAATGGCCATTGAAAATACAGTACTGTTGAATTAGAAGTATGTTATCTATTTATTATATATTAATGGGTTATGTGCTATTATTTTAGAAAAAGTTTTAAAGTTATGGACAATAATAAGATGGAAATAAATGCCATAACAAATGATATAAAAGATATTTACCACAATTACAAATTAAAAGTATGGGAAAAAGTACACTATATAAACCTAACTAAAAAATAATCTGGCATATTATTCAGCAACTAAAGGGAAAAACAATTATAAGACATAGTGATGTAAAGTAGAAATTAATAGGTAAATATGAGAACTTTATAAATTAACAAAAGCATAAGAGAAACAAATATAGTGAAGGGTTTTAATATTGCTTTTAATAGCTGATAGAGCAAGAAGACAAAAATGAGTACAAATATGGTAATCTTGAAGGTCATGATGAGCAGATATAATATAATGACAGTACCTAGGGAACTCCAACCAATTACTGCAGAAAACACATTTTTTATTGCATTTCCACACCAAGAACTTGCAAATATTGACTATATTGTGAATCCAAAGCAATTTCAACAAATTTCAGAATTGAATCATACTAAGGATATTTTCTGAATACAATTTATTAAGCCAGACACCAATAACAGAATCAAAGAGATCTCCATATCTTTAAAACTATATTTCTAAATGATTCACTGGTTGAAGATGAAATAGTAATAGAAAGAGATGTATTTTGAATCAAAAGCAATGGAAATATAAAATGATGATAAAAATGTGTGGAATGAAGCTAAAGCAGTGCTTAAAGGAAATCTATAGTTTTAAATGTTTATGTTATAAGTGATAGAAAATAAAAATAAATGAACTAAACACTAATCTTAAGAAGAGTTTAAATGACCAAACAAATAACACCAAGGAAAACTGATGGAAGGAAATAACAAAAATAAAGATAGAATTAATCAGCTATAAAGTATCCAATTGAGAGTCAATTTTTGGTACAAACTAGTAAAATTAACAAACCCTTAAAGAAACTTAAGAAAATAATTAAGCTTTAGATATTTAATAAAAAGAATTTTAAAAAGAGACTATCACTAACTATGCTGCAGACATTGACAAGATAATGATAGTATGACAACAAACTTAAACATTTAGGTGGAATAGAAAACTCCCCAGAAGGAAAAAGTAAAATCAGTGAACTGGCAAACAAAAACATGGATCACGTGAAAAAATATGATACCTTGTCTTAGAAAATTAAGCTCCGTAACTTAATGGATTCACCAAAGCTGAAAAGCACTTGAGAAAGAAAAAAATTATTCTAATCAGACAATATCCAGATAAGAAAAAATGTCATCCATCTACACATAGTTTAAGATGTCAAATATAACACTGATATCTAATTCTGATGAGGACAGCATGAAAATAGAAAAATAAGACAGATCTCATTTATGATCCTAGATTTTTAAAAGTCCTAAAAAGAATATTAGCAAAAATATGACCAAGTTGGCTTTATTTTAGAAACGCAGGGTTGGTTTAGTATTTGAATATTAAAACAATTATTACATTAACTCAATGTGGTCATCTCATTGATGCAAAATAAAAATATTTAATAAAAATCATTATTCATTTGTGATTAAAAATTGTTTAGCAACTAGCAACAAAACACAATGTTTTAATCTGATAAACAGAATTCAATAAAATTAAAGTAATAACAATCATCACACATGTTTGTGACATGTTGAAAATTTTGTCCCTGAAAAGGAACAAAATATGACTACTCTTACACCTCTTTATGCAACTTTGCACAGGAAGTCCTAGACAATGATAAAATTAAGAAAAATAAAATAAAATGGAATGATTGGAGAAAGAGAAATAAAACTGTCATAATATTTGAAAGTTGCTAAGACAGTAGTAGATCTTAAAAGTTCACAGCACAAGAAAAAAATTGTAGCTATGTGTGGTGAGGGATGTTTTCTAAATATATTGTGTATACATAGATCAAGTCATGATGCTGTATAACTAAAACTAACACAATGTTGTATTTCAATTATATCTCAATAAAAACATTAGTCAGACAGTGACTAGAAAAAAGGTTAGGCCTAGGCTTACTATGGACCCTTGAGTTTCAACAAAGTTGGCACTACAGAACAACAGAAAAAAAGGCAATTAAAAAAAAAATCAGGTGCTAAAATTGATTGTTAATCCATATGGAAAAAATAAAATTTGCTATCTAAAGTCATATATATAAAGTAATGTTTAGGTGTTTTGTTTTATCTTACTATGGTCAGCAAGATAAAGTTGCTAGAAGACAGTAACCTAAGGGCAGACTTTTTAAATAGGATATGACATACACTAATTACAAAAGAAAAATTTGTAAAATTAAGAATTGCTGTTCATCAAGACACTATTAATAGACAGGTCTTGTATCAGATCAGTAAAGTTATAATGCATGTAAAAGAGAACAAAATTATGTTCTGAATAATATTTTTTAAATTTCTATAAATGAATGAGAAGATAAACAATAGAAGAAAATGAACAAGGGACCTTGGCAAGCAATTTCAAAAAGGATAACCAAATGGCCAGTAAACATAAGAAAAGATGTTCCTACTATTTAATAATGAGAGAATGAAAATTCAAACTAAAATGAAGTGTTACTACATGTTTACCAAACTGACTAAAATGTAAAATACTGACTAGGAATTGGAGCATAAGAAAAATAATGGGAAGGCACATGGGAAGACAAGTTTGCACAGTTTGCAAAACTGTATGGCAGTATCTTTTATAGTTACCATATGCATAACACATGACCTAATAACCCAGTCCTCCGGTACAGTATATACCAAAAGGAATTGCATGTGTTGGGCATTTCGGTGAATGCCTTTTCTCTTGCATAAAACATTTATAAGTGTTTCCACAGTAGCATTTTTAAGGGCATTTGAAAGGAAAACAACTGAACTATATATTAATAATAGCATGAGTTCATATATTTTGGTATATACATTTAATGGAATAATATAGCTATGGAACAGTAAATAAAGCTCATATCAATGTTGAGTGAAGAAGGACAAGAAAGAATTCATGCATTTTGTTCAAATCATATTAAATACAAAATAATTTAAACTGTGTTTATGGATTTATGCTTAAGTTGTTAAATTATCAAGAAAAGCATGGAAGTGTTTACCGTTTTGGGGAGGTGGATAAGTTTTGGGGCAGGACAGTAGGCAGTGTTCTATTTCCTATCCTGGGTGTTGGTTACATAGTATTTCTTTTATGATAAATAGAGATGCATATTTTTTCTGTACTCTTACCTCTATGGATATTATATTTTGCAAAGAAAAACAAGTTAGCATTTTAAAAAGTTCATCAGTGGTTTATAACAGATTTGGAGGCAGGAAATCCAATTAGCAAACTACTGCAATTTTCTATACCTGAAGTGCAAGCACTTTGATAAGAATGATTTTAGTAGATACATGAAACATAGGTCAGGCAAAAAATAGTCATTCAAAAGGAGAATTAACATAAAGGTAAAACAAAATTATGTAATATAAATACTGCAAGTTTAACACTAATTTGAAAAGATATATGAGGTCAGTCTAGAAAAAGTTCAGCTGTTGTTCATATAACTAGAATGGTTTTCATAACCTTGATGTAACCTGGCAGCCAAGAAGAGTGGACTGGAATTCGCATGTATGAACAATGATGACTTCACTGTACTGTCAGTGAGAGCAGTACATGCCACTGAGTGAGCATTTGTTCTGTGTGGCTTTGGCATTCAAAGTGAGTGAGTGAGTAGAACAATGAATGTGCATCAAATTTTGCAATAAGCTTGAACATTCCTCTTTGAAAACTATTCAGATGATTCAGAAGCCACAGCTATTGGCAACTGGTGATTGGCAGCTTCATTATAACAATGCTCCCACTCATGTATCATGTCTCATGGAGAATTTTTAGGTGAAACATCAAATCACTGAGGTGCCTCAGTCCCACTGTGGCCCAGATTTGCCGTTCTGCAACTTTTGGCTTTTCCCAAACTGTTGATTCAGGGAAATATGACTGGGTAGTTGATGGTAATCGAGAGAACTGTGCGAGGTCCCAGGTTGCCAACTTGTGAGGACTAAGGCATCATTTTCCTATATACAATGTTTCTTGTATCTTCTTCAATAAATGTCTTTATTTCTCATATTATATGGCTGGATATTCTCTGGACAACTTTGTATGCATTCCTATGTTCAATTTTTATCATCAGTGTTTAGTGAGATATTGAAAACTGGAGCAAAGGGAAGTAGACATTGAAATTAATAAAATGGGAAGCATGAGGCTGTTTGCTTCACTAGGAAGCTGCAGCTTCACACTGCAGAGGAATACAGCATTTCTCCACCAAAGGGGATTAACATTTCTCCCTTCCCCCACTCTGGTACCAAATTATTGGGGGCCACAAGGAAAGTGATGAACCATAGAGGTCTGTCAGTTTAACTAGGGGATGTGGACACATCCGAGGCCCATGTAAGCTTAAATAGTTGATTGGTTCCTTCGAGAAAGCACCTGGTCTATCCCAAACCCAAGCTCCAAGTTATAACCCAGGGGAGAAAAGAAGTGCTCCATCTCTCTCTCTCTCTCTCTCTCTCTCACTTGTGACCTGCACTTGCATGATGTACTCACCTGTTCCCTCTGTGACCATGTGATCCTAGCAGCCACCTGGCCCATGGCCATGCCACTCCACATGCAGACTCCAGAAGGCACCCTGGAATGGACTGTAGCTAGAAACATATGCTAAGCTACCTGGATGCTAAACTGGACTGTGCTTTAATATGGAGCATAAGCTCTGAGCAATAGTCTTTATCCTGGCTCTGCTAAAGTTAGATTGGACATTTTCCATGGTGATACAGACAGAGATGGGACATCAGGAAATCAGGAGAGGACCCTCCTTAATTGTACATCATCAGTAAACCATACCACAGAGCCACATCCTACCATGCAGGTCTCAGAAAATTCTTTTCCTTTAGACACCGCCAGAGCCCCACTACCACTGGTGACACAATGTAATATTCTTTACAATAGCTAAGATAATGTTTATTGATAGACAATTAAATAAAAAAGATGTGGTACATACAATGGAATATTATTGGTCATAAAAACAAAATCTTTCCATTTGCAACAACCAGAGCAAAAAATAAAAATAAATAAGCAAACTCATAGGTACAGAGAACAAATTGATGGTTGCCACATGGGAGTGGGGTTGGGTGATGGGTAAAAGCGGTCAAGGGATTAAGTGCAAATTGACAGTTACAAAACAATCACAAGGATGTAAAGTACAGCGTAGGGAATATAGTCAATAACATTGCAATAACTAAGCATGGAGCCAGGTGGGTACTAGAATTATTTGGGGATCACTTTGTAAATTATATAAATGTCTAACTGTTACAGAACACAGGTCCAAGGGGGGCAATTATTGGCCCACCCAGGGATGCCAAAAACTGTTACAAAACAGACACACACAGGTTCATTACATCCACCGCCTTATAGGAAAGACATCTCTCAAAGCCAGAGATTTGTGAAAAGGAAAGGAAATGTTTATTTAATGCTATACAGGCTTAAAGTAGTGACCTAATGTCTTCATCAAGATATCAAAGTCCTTTAAGATACCCACAGATGCCCACAGTGCTTCCTTCTGGCCCTGCCCTAATTCGGGGTACCATAACTCAGGAAAAGAAGCAAACATCTGGGATCCAGGCTCCTGACACTGTCAGCTGTGTCGTCGTCCAGGCAGGATCTCTGATTAATCTAAAGCCATGTGGCACTTTCTCATGGCCTACTGGCAAGAGTTCTTTCATCCCTCTTCTTCCAGAAAAAGTCTCTCCTGCTTCCCAGGCCACGTAGCCAAAGGGAGCACCCCAAAGCCTTGTGGTCCTCTTCTACCAAAGCTGCAGGGGTCTGCACTCTGGCAAAACCACCTGGCTCTCTCTGGCAAAGCTGCGAGAGGGTCTCCACTCTGCCAAAGCCACGTGGCTCCCCCCTTCACCTAAGTTGCAGGGAGGGGGTCGCCATTTGGCCAAAGCCGAGTTGTGGTTCTCTGTTAAAGCCACATGGTGATTTTCCCTCACATGGATGCGGGGGTCCTGATTCTGCCAAAAGCATGTGGTTCTGCCTCTGGCCAAAGCCATGTGGCTCTCTCTTCAATGGCTGCGGAATCTGGGTTTTAAATCCAAATTGTTCTATCCAAAACAGCTCTCAGTGGCCCTGCTCCATTTGTCCCTTCCCCCAATTCACACCTGAGTGGGAAGGGGTGAGGACATCTTATATATCTTTCTAATATTTCCTGGACACCTTGAGTTCTGGGCCCCATCCCAAATCCCTATTTTGGGGCCACCCGCTTGGCTGCACCCTGTTACATAACCACAGTGCTATATACCTGAAACTAAAATAATATTGAATGTCAACTATAATTTAAAAATTTAAACTAAATAAGTTTAGGAAGAAAACAAATCTGAAATTAAATGTTTTTCTTCTACTACATAAGATTAGTCTCAGTAAGCGGAATAAGCCAGCCAGCGAAAGACAAATCCTGTATGGTCTCACCTTTAACAGGAACCTAAACAACAAAACAAACAAATGAGCAAAATATAACCAAAGACACTGAAATAGAGAACAGGCTAACAGTGACCAGAGGGGAGAGGGGAGGGAATTTCAGGGAAAAAGGGGAAGGGTTTGCAGGAACAAGTATAAAGGACACATGGACAAAAACAAGGGGTGGGTGGAAATGGAAGGGAGGTGGGGAGGGCTGCGGGGTGGGCTGGAATGGGAGTAAAAGGCAGAAAACTGTACTTGAACAATTAAAATTAAAAAGAAGTTAATTTTAAAAGGTAAAAAATAGATTAGTCTCTGTTTCTTCACCTATATAAGCACTTTGGAAAATAATATATGTGGCACAGACAGATTCACATATATAAACAGAGATAAACCTATAAATGGCCAGCAAGTATGGCCGAACACAGATTTTACAGAATTTAGGAATTCAGTGAATGCCCCTTCTCTTATTTCAATCTATTTTTCCCAATAAATAACTGTATTTATATGAAATTTTAAAATAACATTATGACTCAGTGTGTGTCTATTAAAAAGATGTGTAAAAACTGAAAATTACATGAAAATGGGGTCATTTTGATTTTTGGAACATTTCAAGTTTTGGAAATTTGTTCTGAAATATAGCCTCTGTTTTAGTTCAGGTTCATCTTTTCATAGAAATCTCTAATAATGACATTAAAGAAAAGATTCAAATTCCATTATTAAAAAAGGGTGAAATTAAAACAAGGATTTACATTATTATAACTAAAGAATTTTTAAAGAACTTTATTCTAAGATGTTTTTGTACCGGTGTCATTTAGAGACCTTGTCTTTGGCCAGAAACCTGTGCTCCCTATAGGCTCTACCCTCCGCAAGGAGAAGTGGCCCTTGCTACATCATGAACCAAAAGAACAGAAATAACATGAAACAAGTCGAACCCTTTCTCATCTCTATGCTTTGGGACTACAGGGTAGAAATTTTTTCAAAGAAGAACTGAGAATTTATGACTTCTCTTTTCTCTCATTTAGAGCAAGGCCTTCTACTTGATTCCTTGGGACTCCAAACAGACAATAGAAATCATTAGAATGGAATTCCACTCAAGAATTATGTGCTTCAGCCTGGCTCTTTCTTAATGTTTAAGAAAAGGAACAAGCGAAGAACTTTAAAATAAATCCACTATTCAGCCTAAACAGCGACTGTAGGGAAAGCAGAGAGAATTTCTGGACAAAATTCTCTTTGCAAATTTAAGAAAACATGCATCCACTTTGTAATTCCATACACATGCACATATGACAATGTGAACATTAAAAACCTTAAATGATTACTGATACATAAATTTTTTAAAATGTAGGCTTTCAGTGATTTACTGGCAAGAGAACATTTCTTAGGCATTTTCTCTGACATGTTCTTAAAAACACCGTCCCTCTAATTAGGGAGTGTAATAGGCATAATTTGTGGATTGTGTCACCAGAGAAAGTAATGAATAAATACATTATTGTAACTGTGCAGTCCAATAAGGCAGCCACTAAATATGTGTGATTATTTAACTTAAATTCAGTGTTACTAGAAGCAAAAATTCAATTTCTTAGTAAAATTTCCTGTTTCAAGTGTTCAGTATCTACATGTGGCTAATAGCTACTGAGTTTGAGAGTGGATAATATTTCCACTATTACAGAATGTTCTGTTGCATGGTGACGATAGAGTCAGACAATTTCTTTGTCTAATTTGGATTCTAAAACTCTTTCTTCAACAGCAAGATTTGGGTATTTTCTTAAAATAAGTTAGATGTTATATTATTTAGGTTGTAGTGTGACTACTTTAAACAAGGAAAAAGTAACAGACATAGGCAAGATATGAATATATAACTCTTCAAAACAATCTAAATGGGAGCAATAATTCTATGACATCAGGTGATCCCTACCCCTTCTTGCTTGTTGTTTTCATCTTCATTATGCAGGTTTGCTCTCATATTCTGAGGTGAGTGTTCCAACCCCCATCATCATGTCTGTCCATATATTCCAACAAATTGGCACTAGAGTGTTGTGGACCGTTCAGCCTGGTTTCAGGAGTTGTAACCCTCACCCCATGGTGGGCTGTGTAAGAGCCCAAGGGACCCACTTCATCTGGGTCTGTTCTGTCACAAGGACATGACCTACTGAGGAGACAAAGCTTATCTCCCTGGCAGGAGTGCTGCTTCTGCCTCACCCATCTCTGGCCCCAATGCTTGGTTGGCAGTCAATGACGGGTAAGACTCCTCATGGGAGGGGCAACCTAAGCCAGACGCGACCACTTGGAAGGACTCATGGAAGGACTCGGGGGGTTGCAGCAAAGAGGATGTGATGGACCCTCGCCCCCCCAACCCCCCCCCCCGGCTATTCTGACATAGCCGGAGTCCTCATTTCCATTTGGGAGATGTCTCCTGCTTCCTAATCGGCTTAAAGTCTGAAACTGTGGGGGTGAGCGGTGTAGCCCTGTAGGGGCCAGGACGGCTTCCTGGGTGATCGGGCATAAGAAAGAATTCCTAAAGTCCTGTGAAACCTGCTTTGTTTGCTAAGAGTTCTCTCATTTAAATAATAAGGGTCCCAGGAGGAAATGAGTATGTCTCCCAAAGTTTTGCATCCCCCTTTCCAGACAGACACTGACTCAGATTAAGCCCTCAGATTTCTTTGAAATGTTAAACCTGTATTCAGGTGTATTTGAGCCCAATAAAAGTCTAGTGAGGATGGGACTCTGGGTCATTCTCCTCTGACAGTTTGACCCCTTTCCTCCCCAAGCAGTCATGTCTTGGTAGTTTTTATCTTCATCCGTGATGGAGGGAAGGGCTCTGCGCAGGGAGCCTCCCAACATCTGGCGCCCAGGACAGGGTCCCCTGCACTAGAGATGGAGATAGAGGAGTATGCTCCTTTTCCCTAAAATAGTGTACATTGTGCCTTGGCTTGTGTGGCTCAGTTAGTGACTATCATCCTGCAAACCAAAAGGTCGCTGGTTCAAATCCTGGTTGGGGTATATGCCTGGGATGTGGGTTTAGTCCCCAGTTGGTGTTTGTATGGAAGGCAACTGGATGATGTTTCTCTCTCACATCAATGTTTTCTCTTCCTCTTTTTATTCCTCCCTCCGTCTATAAATAAATAAAATAAAGTAAAACAAAATAAAAATGTGCATTGCTTCCTTTTACATCTCAGACAAAAAGTAGGCCCATAGCCACATCTACTTATGAGGATGCCCAGGAAAGTAATCGTTAACTTTACATCTGTGTGCCTAGCTGAAATCTTTATCCCTGTAGAATACAGGGAGAATGGATGTTGTTAATGTGTCTAACAATTTCTCCTATACATGCCTACATTTTATATTCTCTTACACATATAACTGAGTGTTTCTGCTTCTCTTCATTTATAAATTTTCTGGTAAAGATGATGTGAAATTTTCATTGCAAACTTCCAGTACATTAAATAAGACATTTATACTATCATCTGAATTCTGTAATAGAATTTATATTCAGTTTCAAGTTCTGTACCTGCATAAGTGAGTTAACCCAAAAATATAAGATAAAAGTTTACTCTCAGTCTGCCAAACACTTGATAGAAACAAAATGTTGATACAAAAACATCCTATGGCTCACCAGCTCACTAATTTTTGGTAAGTAGTGAAATCTACTGAATGCCACATCTTCCCTGTGACTAAAAGCTGAGTATTTAAAATGAAAACCTATTTTTATTTAAATCATAAAACAAGATCCTATTATTACAGTTAATTTTTGCACAGACTGGCACATAGTAATCATTAATTAAGAATTGTTTTACATAGTATCTAATGAAAGACTCATTTAATAAAAGAAGGCATAATGTATGTAAACCATGCTATTCCTTGCATTAAATAACACATTTAAGTTGAATTAAATAGAATTTATATGGGTTTAATTTATTGGAATAACCATTTCATGTGAATTCTTAATAATTGAGAAATCCCTACTAATTCATCACTCTTTATTGAGTGGGTGACATGAGAAGAAGAATCAGATTACTTCATTTTTGAAAGAGAAATAAATGGATAATTTTGGATAAATAGTATGGTTATACAACTCCCTAGCCTGAGAACTTAAGCCTTCAATTGATGACCCCAAGCTCACAATCTACAATGTGACTGGCTCTGTAGCAAACTTGTGGTAGAAAGGTCAGGTTCAACACTGCTGTCAGGTCAAATAATGAGCACTTAATTAATAGTGATAGATGGATTACTCAGACTTTACCTAAAAATGTTCATTCTGCTTGGTCTGTATTCATTTGTATGATGTGGTTCTAAGACTCTATAATATAACAATAGGACTTTTTATTTCTTTTTTAAATATATTTTATTGATAATGTTATTACAGTTGTCCCATTTCTCCCCCATCATTCCCCTCCACCCTGCACACCCCCTCCCACCCACATTCTCCCCTTTAGTTCATGTACATGTGTCATAAGTTCTTTAGCTTCTACATTTCCCACACTATTCTTAACCTCCCCCTGTCTATTTTCTACCCACCGTCTATGCTACTTATTCTCTGTACTTTTCCCCCCTCTCTCCTCCTCCCACTCTGCTGTTGCTAACCCTCCATGTGATCTCCATTTCTATGGTTCTGTTCCTGTTCTAGTTGTGTGCTTAGTTTGATTTTGTTTTAGGTGTGGTTGTTAATATCTGTGAGTTTGCTGTCTTTTCACTGTCATATTTTTTATCTCCTTTTTCTTAGGTAAGTCCCTTTAACATTTCATATAATAAGGGCATGGTGATGATGAACTCCTTTAACTTGACCTTATCTGAGAAGCACTTTATCTGCCCTTCCATTCTAAATGACAGCTTTGCTGGATAGAGCAATTTTGGATGTAGGTCCTTGCCTTTCAAGACTTCAAATATTTCTTTCCAGCCCCTTCTTGCCTGGAAGGTCTCTTTGGAGAAATCAACTGACAGTCTGATGGGAACTCCTTTGTAGGTGACTGTCCCCTTATCCCTTGCAGCTTCTAGAATTCTCTCCTTTATTTTAATCTTGGCTAATGTAACTATGATGTACCTTGGTGTGTTCCTCCTTGGGTCCAATTTCTTTGGGACTCTCTGAGCTTCCTGGACTTCCTGGTAGTGTATTTCCTTTGTCAGATTGGGGAAGTTCTCCTTTAATATTTGTTCAGATAAATTTTCCACTTGTTGCTCTTCCTCTTCCCCTTCTGGTACCCCTATAATTTGGATATTGGGACGTTTCAAGATGTCCTGGATGTTCCTAAGCCTCTCCTCAGTTTTTTTAATTTTTTGTTTCTTCATTCTTTTCTGTTTGGTTGTTTGTTTCTTTCTTCCTTCTGGTCCACTCCATTGATTTGAGTCCCAGTTTTTCCTCCATCTCTATGGATTCCCTGTGTGTTTTCCTTCATTTCACTTATTGTAGCCTTCATTTGTTCATCTAATTTCTGAGCAAAATCAACCAATTCTGTGAGCATCCTGATCACCAGGGCTTTAAACTGTGCATCTGATAGGTTGGCTATCTCTTCATCACTTAGATGAATTGGCTCTGGAGCTTTGATTTCTTCTCCCGTTTGAGCCAGTTTTTTTGTTTGTTTGGTTATTTGTTTGTTTGCTTTATTATTATTATTATTATTATTATTATTATTATTATTATTATTTGGTCTGGTTGCGGCTGTTACATTTCCCGGCTGTGAGGGGTGGAGGCTTAGGTGTTCCTCAGGCCGGGGGAGCCCAGTTGCTGGGTAGTGACTCTGTATGGGGGCAGGGTCTGAGAGGGAACAATGGCACTTGTTCTGCCTTCTCTTGGATTCCAGACCCTTCCGCTGCTTCCCCTTCACTTGGATTATCTGCATGTGAATGTGGAACCACATGGTCAACCAGCTGCCTTGCGCAGCCTCACTGGATATGCACAGTTGCCACCCCGTGCCCGGGGTCTGCTAGCCACCACCTGCATGCCCAGGTCCGCCAACCTCCACTTTTTCCTGCCAGTACTCCACCCCTCTTACCCGTCTGGACGAATGGCTGTAGGACTTCTGTACAGTTCAACTTTCTATCAGTTCTGGTTGTTTTCTTGTTTCTAAATTTCTATTGTCCTCAATTTTGGTTGTGAAAGGAGGCACATTGTGTCCACCCATGCCTCCATCTTGGCTGGAAGTCAACAATAGGACTTTTTCAAAGGAAGTAGAGGTTTAAAAAAAATTTCAAGAGATACCTCAAAGCCATTCACAGATAAATATGTCATAGCCTCACTGACATTTTGTGTCTCAAATATTTCTTCATCCAATAGTTCCTCATATCTCCCGTTTCTTTACATCTTTACCCTTACCTTCAAAATATCTCTTGTTGTGTCAGTCACTCTTCTGACTTAAAAGTGTCCGTGTACCATAAGCACAGGACCACAAAGCCCAGTGTCTGTTTCCTAGTAGACTAAGAAATAAAAGGAGGGACCCAAAAATAAAACAGAATTTCTTTATAAAAATTGTGTATTTATTCTTACAGTTTAAGCTCCAGTCACCTTTGAAGCAGTCTTCACTTGTTGCAATATACCTATCAAGACATTTTTCTCACTGCTCAAACCAGTTTATGAACTCATCGATTTTGATGCCTTTTAGATCTTCTGTTTTTTTTTTTTTTTTTTCATCTCTTCCACATTAGCAAAATGTTTCCCACTGAGGACTTTTTTCATTCAGGGAAACAAACAAACAAAAAAAATAACTGGAGTGAACTTGGGTAAATAGGGAAGGTAGGGCCTGGGGGTCATGCTGTTTTTGGTCAAAAACTGCTGAACAGTCAGCACAGCATGGGCAGGTGCATTTGTAAATCACCCATCATGAAGTAGGAAACCTTGGAAAGAGTCTTCAAAAAAGAATCATGGGAGCCAAACACAGCCTCTCACAATAACACCAGCTGGTACACTAATACAGATTGGTTCCTACAACACACCCTGTACCACAAGGGGCCAGCCCTCAAGAAGATAATTCCATTTTGGGAGGCCCTTCCTATAACCCAAATGACTGATCCCTAAACTAAGCATAGAATTACATATTTGAAAAATACTGAAAATCCAGGGAATAGGAGACTAGGAGTTTAAAAACTTAGATTAACTTCCTTCCAAATGTAAGCTGTACATAACTCTAGTATAATGCTATCTTAGAAAAGTAAAAACTGCCTCTTACTTATTGTAATGAATCTCATTTAGTCCTCTTTACATTTTTCTTCTTAATTCAACTATTATGAAGCTACAACCCTTAATTACAGGAAAATATTTTCATTTTTCCACTTCCATTTTATGTAGTTATCCTAGCTATTGGCAAAAGAAAGTATACCAGAATAATATAACATAAATACAGGCTCCAGCAGAAGCAACACCAGCTTGAGTGTGATTGATAGGGCAATAATATTAGTGTAATAATTTATAGTTTTAATTTGAACATTTGACCTAAAATGTCATATGGTATGCTTGACTGTGAAATTGTTATGTTACAGAATTACATGCTTATGATTTTATAGTAAAAAAGGGGCGTTATTTGTGCTGGACCTTATAGATTTTCCCATGGTCTTCCAAAGTGTTTTGACTATTAATTAATAAAGTAACAGTTATGCAAAGATACTGTCCATTAGATGACTGTTCTTTCTTAATTTCTTTTCAGTTTCTTATAGAATAGAGATATTAAAATATATGTTGCTCAGTAGTACACAACTCTATTCCATTAATTTTATTGGATTTTTACACCAAGAAATAATCTGAGAGAAGCATTTTTAACCTGTTTATTCTGTTATGTACCACCCATCTATACACTCTATGGATCAGTTGTGTCTGGGAACTTGGGCCAAGTTTTGCAGAGGCTGTCACATTGCACCATCACATTATGACAAGTTAGTCACTTTTTACTATATTTTTCTAACTATAATGATTGATTACACAAAAATAATTTGAAAAATTTCATTGTTTGTATACTATCTATATTTAGATTCCCAGATAAATGTCAACTGAAGGTCGTTGACATCAATTCACAACCAGCAAAAATCCCCATTCGGGGTCCAGTGAAGAACACTTTATTCAGTGCAAACGGCTCAACTGTGACACAGCGTGGCTGTGAAACCGGCACTGTTGTTGGGATGCCCTTCTCTGGGTAGATAGTTTTGCCTGCTCCATGCTAGGCTGCTCTTCTCAGTACTGTCCTCCTTTGCCCTGTGCTGGTCTTCTCTGCTCTATTTTGGCCTTCTCTGTGCTGCGGTGCCATTCTGCTCTGGCCTACACTGGTCTGTTTCACTCTGTTTCAGAGAGACATCAGCCAGGGAAATGTAGTCTTGGGTGCAAAGGGAAGGTGCAGTCTCAGAGTCGTAGGAGAACAGACTTATATAGGTAGAAGTCCTCAGCCCTGATCCCTGATTGGTATGTCCTCATGCAAATGAGGACTCCAAATCCTCACAGTTTGATTGGTACAACATGCACTGTCCTGATTGGATAGAATGGAGCTACTCTAATTGGTGGGTGATGAAGGTAATGGGGATATAGCAGCACAGGTCTGATTGGAGGGGGAAAGCCTCAGTTCTATTGATTGAAATAGGATTCCAAGAACTTCTTCATAAGGGCTGGCTCAGATGGCAGAAATACAGTGCAGGCAGACAGTTCAGTGGAGAGGCAGGTAGCTCAATTCAGGCCTCCCCTTGAAGTGCAGATTGTGTGGCAGGGTCCTGTGTAGAAAAGACTGCTAGCTCTGTTTAAAAATTTTGAAACCCATTATCCAACATGATCCATTCTCAGTAGGTATTTTTTCCTCAGGGTCCACAATGACCACAATGTTTATTGTCTTTATGTGTTCTTTATAAGCCCTCCCTAACACTATATGATCATTTATAGCTGGTTTGTTGCAACATGCTCCTAAATTGTTCCTCCACTTCCAGTCTAACATTGGTCTAATTAATGCTACAATCTTGAAAGACTCTTTAATAACAAGAAACCAACATGGCAGAATAAAACGCTAACCTTCATCAGCTCCACATTTCTGACAAACTATAATTAAAATACTTAGTCTGACAGTCAAATCCCTACACCATCACATATCACACCCTGAGGTCCATGGTGCCAATCACAATGTGAAACCTGGGCCTCAGCCTAAACATCAGCTTCAAATAAAAGAAAATAAAAGTGGGTAAGACAAACTTATAAAAAATATTTATATCACTTTGAAATATGTTTAAGGCACTCTCCTTGACCCAGAACCATGAAAGAACAAAGTATATTTGAGAAATGGTAAGTAATTCTGTGTGGCTTCAATATAGATAACATGGCCAAGAAATATTCAAACTGTAAAATAAAAGCTTCTTGTCACATTAAAGAACTTAGATTTTATTCAATATACAATGTGAAATCATTGAAGAATTTTAAGCAGAACAGTAACTGGATTAGATTTGTACTTGAAAAAGCTATCCTTGACAGCATGTGGATGATTGATTGAATGAGGAAGAGAGACTAGGGAAATTATTTTGGAAGTCCAAATGAAAGATGAGAGTGGCCTAAAATAAGAAAATGGCACTGGAAATAAATTCTTTCAGAACAGGGGCTATTTCACATAACTTTCTTGTGCCCTCAACACTGCACATAGTGCCTGTCACATATCAATCCTCAGCCCCAAAGTGACTCTCTGGGAAAGAAGAAAATAATTAGTATCAAAATGTGACAAAAAACATAAATTACAGTCATATCTTCTGGTTTATTCATTTATTTATGTATTTGTTTTTACACATTTATTTAATATAGTGCTATTATATGTTTCTTAGGGCATTGTTATAATCAATTTATTAGCAGAGAGCCACTGACCTCCTCTCCACCATGGGACTCTCTTCAACCCTCTTCCACCATGTTTTTAGCACAAATACCTAGAAGAGGAAAAGTTAAAGTTTTACTTTCCTAAGTTTCTCTGTTCACACATAAACCAAAAATAGCAAGCCAAAACATTCCATTCCAAACTTTTCCTTATCTAATTATTCCAGACATACTCAATTTCCCTAGCTAATATTCCATATTTTTGTAAATCATTCTTTATTTAATTTGCTTTGATTTCTCAACCATATTGTCAATTTCTTGAGGGTAAGGATTTGTCTTATTTTTCAGCATTCTTAGAATTGTATAAGACACAGCATGGTCAGTTTTAAAATAATATTGGTTTAGTTCCTCAAATGTTGGCATATTTAATTCACTAACATTTTCTTACATTAAAGTATAATTAGAGTTGGGGAGCACTGATTATCATATCCTTGTGACATACAGGTGACTTAGACTAATTGGCAAAGTTGAAATTTTGCAGGTTACTCAACATTTGAGATATTGTCTTCTACTACTGTTATGTGCACAAAGAAAGGAGCCCTGGCTGTGACTGGCATGAAACAACTTGCTAAGGTGAGGCAGTGAGCTCTGAACAGGCTTTCTTGGTAAAATCCTAGCAGTTCTCAGTGTCATCAAGATTCAGCTCATAAAGTCATCATGTGAAAAAGTTACATTCATCCTATGTCACTGATATAACTAATTGGAATTGTTTGTGTTCTTCTTGCAATTTAACTTTTAGTTTCAAAGTGATTGTTAAACATATTCACAACTTTAAAAATCACCCCGACACATAAAAAACGATATGAATTTACTATGTCTTATATTGACTCAGTAATGCTTATGCATGCATAGGCCATGACCCAGGTCTCAGAATCCTCAATTAAGGCAAAGTTCAGCATAATGGTAAGGAAAAAGCCACAGTCTCACCAATTTGGTACTGCTGAAGGTCTGTTTGCCTGGCTTTTGGTCTTACTTAAAACTTCATCACAAGAAAAGAGGAGACTTTAACAAAGTACACTGAATAAACACTGAATGTCAGTTATGTCAAGCAACTAAACTCTGAAGATTCTGTCTGAAAACAATTTGCAAGGATCAGTATTGCCACCTCTCAAATTCAAAAGTCCAGTTTAGACTTGTATTTGGGCTCATGTTCAACATATGTAATATACCACTAGATATTTTTAGTTATTCAACTAAATAATTTAATTGGTTTTTAAAGCTTTATATGTCCAGTTCTGAGTGAACTAATTTTGTCCCTCAAACTTAGCATTCCATTAACCTCACTGTGCCAGCCAGAAACAAAGCAAATATTCCTCATCTTTCTAGGTCATCCCTTCTCAAATTGAAGCAATAATAACAAGTTTAATTGAGTTTTATCTCCTAAATATCTTGAATGTTTTTCACTGACTTTCTCCAGTCCATGTTGCCATGTGCTCTTGCCAAGACTAAGGCAAGTGCTAAGTGTAACTCTTTCATACCACTCCTCTCCCACCCAGGGCACGAGCCTCACAGCAGCAAAGGGAATCATTTTGAAATGGAAATCAGATCATGTGTACCCTACTTAACTCTTTCAATTACCTGCTATAACACTTAGAATAAACAACACCATGTTTTTTAACACAGCCGCTAAGGCCCTGTATGATACAACTCCATTTTTTATTGGCACTTTGCCTGAAATCTGTACTCTGTACAAGATGACTTATTACAGTGTTTCGAACGTACTATGCTTCAGAGATTTTTGCATTTACCAGAATCTTCTTTTTCTGCAAAATTTCTCTTCCCTAGTTTGTCTGGTTAGTATTCTAAAGCTGTGCTGACTAATGGAGTTGCTACTAGCCACATGGCTATTGAGGTCTTGATACATGGTCAGTCGGAATTGAGATGTGTTATGAGATATGCCAAAATATTCAATGGATTTCAAACACTCAGTATAGAAAATGTAAAATATTATATCACTAAGTTTTATACTGATTACATGTAGAAATGATAATATTTTGGATACGTGGGTTGAATAAAACATATTATTAAAATAAATTTTGGTTATTTCTTTTTCTTTCTTTAACATAGTTACTAGAACTTTATATTTTAACATGTGGCTTGAATTATATTTTTGTTGGACAGCAGTGGTTTAGAACTTAGTTCACCTGTCAATCTTGCTAAAACTATTTTGTTAATTCCCAGATTAGAATAATTCCTTCCATTATAGTCTTTCAATGTACTCTTTACTTCTTGTCGTAGCACTTGTTCGAATTGTAGTTCGGTATCTATTTGTGAAGTTTTTATTTTTGTAAATATCTGTCCTCATTGTGAAATGCAGCTTCAAGAGAACTGGGGTCTAGTATGACTCATTCACTCATTCCACTGAGCATGAAAGAAGTTCTTATATATAGTGGATGACAAATAAATAGTTGGTGAATTAATAAGTTAATGAATTAATAAATAGGAAAAACAACTACTTAAACACTATAATAAGTAGGACAGTGATATGACTACAGTAGCAGGAACTAATATATGTATAAATATATATATATATATATATATATATATATATATATATATATATATATATAAAAACAAAGTGGCAGAGGGAGTTTTGTATCTCTTTGGGCCCTTTGGAAAGTTCAGTAGGACTTATGAATCACTTTCATCTTAGTTTTCTTTCTTTGTGGATGAGGTGAATTGAAATTTGGTCTCAAAACTTCCCAACTCCCCTCCCTCTCTCCTGACCCCTCCCATTTGAGTACAGAGTGTTTGTTATTGCTCCCTGATGTTGGGTTTGGCCTTTTTTATCAATGACAAGTAGGTAAAATGGACACTGTCGATTCTGAACCTCAAGCTTGAAATGCTTCACATTAATTCACTCACTGCCTTACAGATCTGTACTCTCCATGAGAAAAAACATGCCTTGCATAGCCCACTAGTCCCAGGAGGAGCAAGAGTGACGTAGAGGCCCAAAAATAAGCAGAAAAAACAGAGCCACCCTGACAAGGCCAAACTAAATCAGCCAAATCCTAGCCTCTACTCTGTTTGTAAGCAATACAAATTGTGGTTTGAAGCTACTGTGTTTTGTTTGACATGATTATGTAGCATAGGTAACAGATTCATGGCCAAACTTCAATTAAGAAATAACATACAAAATATCTACAGAAATATCTGAGGCTTATTGGAAAATTAATAATTGTGATGACAAAAATATTATTAAAAACTGCCATTGTACAGTGGCTAAATGCCAAATGCTATGCTAAGTCCTTACAATACTTAATTTTCACAATAACACAAAAAAGATAGGTACTGTAATTGTCATTTAGGTAAATGAAAAAATTGACAGTTTGAAAATTTATAAGGCAAAGCCAGAATTTGACCTCTGATTCTCTCATATTTGCAATTACAAAAACATATCTATTCTTATCTTGAATTTCAATAAAATGTTTGAGTTTATTTGAAAGAAAATATTGCAGAGAAACTAAACGAAGTCTCACCATTGTTTTTCAGTGTATCTTTTGGTAATAATTATACTTAGAATTTCTAACACCGAGCACATGGAGAGCTGGCTTCTATGTTTTTCATCATACCAGGCAAAAGTATGATGAATCTAATAGCACAAAACGCCTATCTCTCATTACCTCAATCTGTGTACATAATATATTGTAAAGTTGCCATAGAGCATTCTTTATTCCATTCTTAAATGTCATGATATTTAAGAATGACCATTTTCTGGAAGCAGTATTGCCACTGAGTGCCTATTAAACTATGTGCCACACAAATTTTTAATTAAAAAGATTTTTAGACACTGGGGCTCCTTCAAAAATCCTTTCTGTTCTTTTTCAAAAAGATTATTTTTCTGACAAATGTTTGTAAAATCTTTTGATAGGATATTCTATTACTAAACTGTCTTTATTAACATATTGTAATTAAAAACTGAAATACGTACTTCAAAATTAATATAAATTAACTACTGAACAACTTAGTCCAATATTTTTGATTGACATGCCACTAAACTGTGAAAACGAAATGCCTCTAAGTGGCAGAGGTCATGGCACTGGGGCTGAAATAAAGACATTTCTTAAAATGCTGTCAAGAAAAAAAATAAGACTTTAAAAATATCCAGTGTAATATACATCATGACAAACTTCATAAATATTTCTTTCTTTTTTTTTAATATATTTTATTGATTATGCTATTACAGTTGTCCCATTTCTCCCCCATCATTCCCCTCCACCCTACCCACCCTCTCCCACCCACATTCCCCCCTTTAGTTCATGTCCATGGGTCATAAGTTTTCTAGCTTCTACATTTCCCATACTATTCTTGCCCTCCCCCTGTCTATTTTTTTCCCATTATCTATGCTACTCATTCTCTGTACCTTTTCCCCCTCTCTCCTCCTCCCACGCCCCTGTTGCTAACCCTCCATCTGATCTCCATTTCTGTGGTTCTGTTCCTGTTCTAGCTGTTTGCTTAGTTTGCTTTTGTTTTAGGTGTGGTTCTTGATAGCTATGAGTTTGTTGTCTTTTCACTGTCATAGTTTTATCTTCTTTTTCTTAGATAAGTCCCTTTAACATTTCATATAATAAGGGCTTGGTGATGATGAACTCCTTGAACTTGACCTTATCTGAGAAGCACTTTATCTTCCCTTCCATTCCAAATGACAGCTTTGCTGGATAGAGCAATTTTGGATGTAGGTCCCTGCTTTTCAAGATTTCAAATATTTCTTTCCAGCCCCTTCTTGCCTGTAAGGTCTCTTTTGAGAAATCAGCTGACAGTCTGATGGGAACTCCCTTGTAGGTGACTGTCCCCTTATCCCTTGCTGCTTCTAGAATTCTCTGCTTCATTTGAATCTTGGCTAATGTAATTACAATGTGCCTTGGTGTGTTCCTCCTTGGGTCCAACTTCTTTGGGACTCTCTGAGCTTCCTGGATGTCCTGGTAGTCTATTTCTTTTGCCAGATTGGGGAAGTTCTCCTTTATTATTTGTTCAAATAAGTTTTCCACTCGTTGCTGTTCTTCTTCCCCTTCTGGGACCCCTATAATTCGGATGTTGGGACGTTTAAAGATGTCCTGGAGGTTCCTAAGCCTCTCCTCATTTTTTTGAATTCTTGTTTCTTCCTCGTCTTCTGTTTGGTTGTTAGTTTCTTCCTTCTGGTCCACTCCATTGATTTGAGTCCCAGTTTTCCTTCCATCTCTATCAGTTCCCCATGCATCTTCCTTCATTTCACGGATTGTAGCCTGCATTTTTTCATCTAGTTTGTGAGCAAAATCAACCAATTCTGTGAGCATTTTGATGACCAGTGCTTTGAACTGTGCATCTGACAGATTGGCTATCTCTTCACTGCTTAGAGGAATTGGCTCTAGGGCTTTTATTTGTTTTCCGGTTTGAGCCATTTTTGGTGGGGTTTTTTTGTTGTTGTTGTTTTGGTTTTAGTCTGGTTGCGGCTATTACGTAGTGAGGGGGTGGAGCCTTAGGTGTTCCTCAGGGCGGGGCAGCCCAGTCGCTGGGTTGTGACGCTTTAGGTGGGGGCGGGGTCTGAGAAGGAGCAATGGTGCCTGCTCCGCTCTCTCCTGGACTCCGGCCCTTTCCGCTGCTTCCCCTTCACCTGGATTATCTGCGCACGCGCACGTGCTGTTACGTAGTTAAGAGTGGAGCCTCTGGCGCTCCCCAGTGCGGGGCAGCCCAGTCGCTGGGTTGTGACGCTGTATGTGGGGGCGGGGCCTGAGAGGGAGCAATGGCGCCTGCTCCGCTCTCTCCTGGATTCAGTCCCCTCCGCCACTTCCCCTCCGCCTGGACCGTCTGTGCGCTCGAATGTGAGACCACCTGGTCAGTCAGCCAGCCGCCTTGTGCGGCCTCACTGGGTCTGCACAGTTGCCCCCCAGTGCCCGGGGTCCGCCAGCTGCCGCCTGTGGGCCCGAGGACCGCCAGCCACCGCCCGTGCACCTGGGAACTGCCAGCCGCTGCTACTTGCGTTCCTGGGTCCGCACCTCCACTTTCTCCTGCCGAGACTCCGCCCCTCTTACCGGTCTGGATGAATGGTTGTTGGACTTCCGTACAGTTCAATTTTCTATAAGTTCTGGTTGTTTTCTTGTTTCTAAATATTTGTTGTCCTTAATTTTGGTTGTGAGAGGAGGCACAGTGTGTCTGCCTACGCCTCCATCTTGGCCGGAAGTCTCCATAAATATTTCTTTAAATTTAAATTTGGCCAGCTGATTACTCTGTATATTGACTTTTAGCAATTTGGCCATATGGCGAATTAGCTTTTCATAATTTACTTGAGTAAATTAACTTCCACAATTGTTTTTCTCCCATTAATGGAAATCTAGTTTCTGTTTTTCTTCTTTCATTTTACTTCTGGCTTTGGCATACATAATAAATACGTGCTGCCACATTTCCCTCAAAGTGGCTTTTTTAAATTTGTATACCCAAATAAGTATAGAAGGTATCAACTCCACAACTTCACATACACTAGGTGTTAAAAGTTTCACGTTTTGTTATTATCATTTGTCTTTCCCTATTTATTAGAGAGATTGAAAATATTTGCATTTTTTATTATCCATTTGGGTTTCCTCTTCTGTGAATTTCCTCTTAATATACTTTGCCTTATATCATTTTTAATACTATGCCCTTCACTAAAAATCAGTTTTGTCTGTAGAAAACTGTATATTCTGGTCCTAATTTTTTTGGCTGTTATATGCATTACAAATGAAATTTAACAGTATGTAGCTTTTATTTTTCATGTGCAGTTTGCCTTTTTTCTTTTTGTAGTTTAAGTTAATTTTTTATGATGTCATTGATCTTTTACATGTTAATTTAAAAATAAACTTCACTGTAAATAAACACTGAAGTTTACTTTTAGAGGTTAATTTAAAAATTATTTTAAGTCTCTTGCTTTTTTGGAACACAGGAAGGCTTTCTTTGTCATAAAATCATTTAAAAAATATTCCATCAATATTTTCATTTTTTTCCTTTTGTACATTCAGTATATGTGTAAGTCACTGTTCTAAAAATATAGACAGAGATCTAATCTTAATATTTAAAGCATTCAAACATCACTTTAAAATTTTCTGGATTTAAAAGAAATTTTGATATTTTATAAAACAAGTTCTTATTTTCTTTATTAACTTAGTGGATCTTGGTAAGCTGATATATGAACTTTAAAATAAGTTCACCAAGTTCTATTGAAAATCTTAAGAACAATTTTAATTGAAATTGTAGTAAATCTATAGGCTGACTTGAGAACTGATATTTTTACCAGATTTAGTATCCATGAATATAGGCTATTTCTATTTTTTCCTCTAATGCCCTTAGTTTCTCTTTTATAATTTTAATGTATGTTTTGTCCATTTCTGATTCAGCTTATACATACTTTATACATTTGTTGCCATTTTAAAGGGATTTATATATTTCGTTTGCATTTTAGAAGTAGTTATTGCTATTTTTTAAGAGAGCTTTAGGTTTTCATATATTGATCTCATATATTGCCATCTTGTGGAAATCTTTTAAATGGCCCTGAATTGATTGGAAATATTTCTTATGTTTCACAACAATTAATTCTTCTTGTTGAAGGTTTTAAATAATGTCACAAAATCAATTTTATTTTTTCTGTTCATTTTTTGTGAAGTATTTTTATTAGAAATGGGAGGTAAACTTTATAAAATACTTTATCAGTATCTATTGTTATCTCTAAATTTAATTTGTCATAAAGGTATACAGAGTTTCTAACACAACACAATTGAGGTCTTCTCATGGTCACATATTTTCATGCATTTTCTAAATATTTCTATAGCTCTTTTTGTAACCTATTCCTATTCTTTATCCTTTTTAACAGTTATATCATTTCTTTATTTGTAACAGCATTTTGTTTATTATGGAAATGAACTTTTTGTCGTGTGTTTATAAATATCCTCAATTCCTTTCCTTTTGGGTTTATTAACTTGCAGCTTTATTTCTATATAATATATGTTTTATTTTCATGTGCAAATTTACATGTTATCTGCAGCTTCATTCTTTCTTCCATGCTTGCTTGCTTTCATAACTCTTTCCTTCAAGGCCTTCTTCAAAAAGGTTAGCTAGTTATCCCAAACCATGTTTAAAATAGTTCATCTTTCACGAATAATGTGAAATGTCACCTTTGTCATTTGTTAAATTCTCATACTATCAGGATACATTTTCCAATGTACTATACTTAGCACACCAATTTCTCAACCCCATATTCTTGATAAGGTAACCAGAAACAGTATGTATATGATCTTTATATCTTACCTTTAACATGCTAGATTTTACCCCTAGCAATTGCAGTTTCTGTATGTGTATTCTTCTATGAGAGATAATCACTTCATAAATTTCTAACTGATGTTATCATAGTTTAAGTCAAGAGAATTTTCACTTTTGACTATTATCTACATAAAAAAGGTATCGGATTCTATTTATTCAACACTTCTCTGTTGTTCCTTGATAGAGTTTAAAAGTTTTATCCATGTAGTTTCTAAAAACTTCTTGTTAAGTGTATTCCTTAGTATTTAATTTTGTGCAACTAATATTTTTCTTTTCTTCTATATTTTATAACTGGTTATTTTTTGCATATAGGAAAATTATTATATTTTAAATATTATTTTTAAATGAATCACATTGCATGTATTGCTTTTCATATATTTTTAATTTATTTTGGAATAGAATTGCTTTTTTTAAGGTCAGGAGAAATAGTGCAAATTTACAATAACATTTCTTCAAGTATACAATATAAGCTGTAAACTTAGCCACCTGTGTTCTTAAAATCTCTAAGCCAGAGCTACCCTGCAGATTTCTCACTGAAAATGTCCTCTCCTGGGCTCACAGTCTTTTGCCATCTGGCTGGAGCCACACTCTTTTCCCACTCTTCCCTTCTCTCAATTCACTTTGTACCATTGTACTCTTACCACCTCTTCTATAGGTACGCTCCCCCAAATAACGAATTCTTCATTTTAAAACAACTAAGCTATCATTCTGTCATTTTTACACCAATCTAATCATGTCCTAGAAAATTTGTTTTCACAATATTTTCCCAAATTGTTCCGGTAAATAAAAGATTGTGTTCTCTGAGAAATTCTGCCATTCACCTTGAACTAGTAATGGAATAGTGAGTATGAGAGGAGGTGTAATATGCATGTATTTTTTAAACTGTTTTAAATTACAAAGTTGTATGCAAACTACGCTAAGACCCAAATGAAACTAACTGGCATAATTAACTGTAACACTGATGTTAGCCACACCACAAACCAGGGTGTTTAGTGATATCACCTCAAATTTTGGACCAAGAGTATCCATGTGTTAGACCCTAACTTTCATCCTGCGAAAAAACAATCTTTCCCCTTATTTTTACATTATCAGGATGGGCCGGATGGGCCCTTTGTATCTCTTGATGGGCCCAATAAGAGACCTTTACCCATTTTTTTACTTATTGTTCTGTCTAAGATACTCCAATTTTCCAAGCCACAGATAATGTGTCAAATACTGACTGACAGGGAGAGATCATTGCCATTATGAAACAAATCAGATAAAATGGATTTCCCACAGGAAATAAAGGCCCATTTGCTGAAGCAGATGAAGGGTGTGGACTGACAAAATCAGCAAATGTGCACTACAATAGAAGTGTCAGAAACATAAAACAAGTCATACTATGGAGGGTCGTTTCATAGAAAAATTAATTTGGAGAACCATAATAAATTGCATTTTTATTTATTTATTTAAAATATATATTATATTGATAATGCTATTACAGTTGTCACAATTTTTCCCCCTTGCCTCCTTCCACCCTGTAACCCTCATTCAGTCTGGCAATCCCCCCCCACCTTAGCTCATATCCATGGGCCATGCCTTTAAGTTATTTGTCTAATTCATTTCATATACTGTTATTAACATCACCCTGTCTATTCTGTACCTACTAATTTGTACTCTTAAGCCCTGCACCTTTCCCCATATTCTCCCCTTCCTCTTCCCACTTGATAAACCTCCAAACAATCTCCATATCTATGAAACTTTTCTGTTTTGCTTGTTTACTTACTTTGTTTTTTATTCAGTTGTTGACAGTGGTGAATTTATTGCCATTTTAATGTTCATAGTTTTGATCTTCTTCTTTTTCTTAAATAAGTTCCTTTAACATTTCATATAATACTGGCTTGGCGATGATGAACTCCTTTAACTTTACTCTGTCTGGGAAGCACTTTATCTGCCCTTGGATCCTAAATGATACCTTTGCTGGACAGAGTAATCAGGGTTTTAGGTCCTTGTTTTTCATCACTTCGAATACTTCTTGCTAGTCCCTTCTAGACTGTCAAGTTTCTTTTGAGAAACCAGCTGACAGTCTTATGGGAACTCCTTCATAGGTCACTATCTGCTTTTTTCATGCTGCTTTTAAGATTCTCTCTTTATCTTTAACCTTTGGCATTTTAATTATGATGTGTCTTAGTGTGGTCTTCTTTGTTTCCATCTTGTTTGGGACCCTCTCTGCTTCCTGGATTTGTATGTCTGTTTCCTTCATCAAATTAGGAAAGTTTTCTTTCATTATTTGTTCAAATAAGTTTTCAACTTCTTGCTCTTTCTCTTCTCCTGCTGGCTCCCCCGTGATTTGAATGTTGGTGTGTTTGAAGTTGTCTCAGGTGCTCCTTAGCCTATTTTTTATTTTTATTTTTTTTGTATTCTTTTCTTTTTGCTGTTCTTATTGAATGTTTTTTTTTCTTCCTTATATTCCAAATCACTGATTTGATTTTCAGCCTCATCCACTCCACTATTGATTCCCTATAAGTTTCTCTTTATCTCACTTAATGCAATGTTCATTTCTGCCTGGATCTTTTTTTATGCTGTTGAAATACCCAATGAGTTCCTTGAGCATCCTAATAAATAATGTTTTGAACTCTGCATCTGATAGATTGCCTATCTCCATTTTGTTTAGCTCTTTTTCTGGAGTTTTGTCCTATTCTTTCATTTGGGCCATATTTCTTTGTCTTCTCATTTTGGCAGCCTCCTTGTTTGTTTCTATGTATTAGGTAGAATCGCTTTGACTCCCTGTCTTAGTAGTGTGGCCTATTGTGGAAAAACACACCTGTAACTTGGATGAGGCAGAGCCTTAGGTAATCACCATGGCAGGTCACCATGTGAACCAGTTTGATAGAGTCTCAGATAGGGTATCACTGCTCTGTGGCTCTGTGTGGATGAGGGCTCAGAAAGTGGACTCTAGTCACTCTCTGTCCTCTGGAATTTTGTCTGAGAGGAAGCTGTCCCTGGGTATTTGGCCTGATGCCAGATACTTCATTTTCTCCCCATATGGCACTGGTGTCCTTCCAGCTGCTGCCCTGGTGCTGGAGCCCAGAGAGAATGAGTCTGCATAAGTCCTATGCCTGTTGCAACTCTTTTAAGAGGAAATGCCAGCGAATCCCACAGTTTCTTCCACTGCCCTAACCCCCACTGGTTTTCACAGCCTAAAGTTATGATAACTTACATTCCTGACACTGGAACCCTGGGCTGAGTGGTGTGGGGCTGGGATTACTCACTCCAAAGGTATCCTTCCCAATATTTATGCACCACATATTGGGCATGAGACTACCCATTCCATGTCTCTGTATCTTAATGTCTCCACTCCTCCTACCCATCTGCATAAATGTGATTTATTTAATTCCTTTGTTGGTGGACTTCCATACAGCTCTGTTTTCTGATGAATCTGGGTGATAGTTATTTTGTAGCTTAGTTGTTATTTTGCTATAATTGTGTGAGGAGGTGAGCTATGTTTACCTATGCCTCCTTCTTGATAGGAAATGGTAAACAGTATAAGTATGGGATGTGATTCATTTATTAAAAACATAGTTCATAGATTTTTTGAGAACTGAATTTGTACTAGAAAGTGTTCTAGCTGTTATTAGAGTACTGAGCAAGACAAAAGAATTCTGCCTTCACAAATCATATAGTGTTTTAGAGTGTATTAATAATAATGTTTTGGTGAAATTTATCAGTATAGATTCTCTGTAAAGTGTAGCACAAACATACAGCAACCTTAGAATGGATCCAAGACTTAAATTAATATTATGAAACTAAAATTCCTTCTGGATTTCTTCTATTCCTTCTTTTCTTTGTGAGTATCCATCGTATTATAAATATTCTCTTGCAAACTGACTTATGTTTCCCAGACTTCATAAAAGAAAATGTGTCATGTAAACAGTTCCCAGTTTATTATGTGATAGTTCAGGCACCCACATTCTTTCTAAATTCCAAAGTTCCCAGAGAAGAGATCCTATGACTATTTGAATGGATGATCACAATTGGAACAATTCTCTGTGTGTTCCACACAACACACAAAGTGGCATATATTAGTATTACCATAGCTACTGCTGCAAATATACAAATCCAGTATCCAATATTATGGGATGGGAAGAAGTTACACTTACAAAAGGAGAACAAACAGCAATTGTTTGTGTTGTGTTTTGTCATAAGAAAAACATAGAGTCTTTAGAAGTAAATATGCAAAGAAAGGGAGAAGAGTTCCTATTTGGTTTAGAGAAAAGTTATGACCTTGTCATTGAAGAAATATTTCTACTAAGTCTTCAAGAATAAGTAGCATATCTCGATGTCCTAGGTTGGTGTCAGCCTGGAGTCTCACCATGGAAATCTTTCATTTCATTCAAGTAAAATTTCACTCAAGTAAAATTATAAAACATTTCTTGTGATAGAAACACTCCAGAATTAATAGTTCTTGATGCAATGCTCATCAAACTTCAATGTGTATATGATCATCTGGGAAAGTCTTGGTAAAATGCAGATTATATTTTGAAAAGTCTAGGGGATTGCATTTCTTTAAGCTATTAGATGATGCTGATAATGCTAATGCACAGACTACATTTTGAGTTAACAACTTCTAGTGTACTTTGAAGAAAGATTTATATTTAGAGATTAATATGCTACTTAATGTATGAATGAATCAAATGATAACAGAATGAAGCATAATCAGATCTTTTCTTAAGTCAAAAGTCAAATATTTTAAGGATTGCACAGGATAATTGCTATCAATGCTATCTCACATAAACTAGTTTATTTTACATTTTTTGATATCTGTAAATAAAGCATTTTTATACCATGTTATTTTTATGTTTGATTTATGATCATCTGGTTCTTTGTAATTATCTTCTGTGTCTTCTAGTAATTTTGTAAGAAAAAGCATGCACTATCTCCTGGAGTTCACACAGAGAGAGAAGTTGAACCATGCAATAGTCACAAAAGAGGCCTCAGCATATACCATAGGTAACTAAGCTGGCCCACAGAGATGCCTTTAAGTAAAGGAAAGGGCTAAACTCTTTTTCTTACCCATTGGTTCAGGCCAATATTCTGGGGAGGTTTTAGCATGATCCATCTACTGCTGACACTCCTAGAAGTTGTGGGATGAGTGTCCCAGTCCTGAAAGAGGATCTGAATTAAACCCCTAGCACTGATCACGGAACACCTCTTACACATAGTTAGCATCTGTGTTTTGTACTCCTCATTCTGATCCTCCTCTTTCTCTGCCAGTACCTCTGCTGGTCTAGGTTAATTAGCTAGTAGATAATTCATACCCTCACCCCTGAGGGTTCTGAGGCCCGTAACGATGTCCTTCTGAAGCTGTAACTCCTGCACTTGTTGATTATTGTCTAAATTAACCAGGACAATACCAAGTGAAGCCCTAGTAGATTGCCTGCAATCAACAAACATTTCTTCCTAGTCCTACTTTATAAGAGCAACCTTACTTTTTTCCAGATGGCCAGGGTTGTTTACCCTGGCAAAACAATGATACCATCCCTTGCCTATTAATTTCTTGGTGGTCAGGTGGTAACTATAGCTTAAAGTTTAATGATATTATTTTTGTGTGTCTCCTGGTATAAAGATTCTCTCCCTGGAGACCTGTATGGAGACACATATTAGATCCTAGAATTGCAGTGATGGAAAGTGCATTTGACTCCACATGAGTCACTGTGAGCAATGCTAAGTGGGACTACTTTAACTTGTTTCCTGTACCCATCCATTCAAAATTTACAGGACACAAAATTAATTTGTGGTTTATAATCATTAATTTAGTCTGCATAATGTATCCTGGAAGATGTCACTATATCCTTTCAGGGTGTCATTTGTAAGCAAGGACCTTAGCTGTGCCATTTAAGAGTGTTCCATTCCTTGTTCTCCCCAGAATCTTCCTGATGGCATTATATGTGACAAAATAAGTGTATCCAATCATCATATGCCCACAGTTTCTTGTCCTTTGCTGTAAAGGAGGTCCCTTGTTTGATATGTGTGATAGTATCCCATATGATGAATCAAGCACTCTTTTAGGCCTGGTCTCCCTTGCTGTTATGTTGAACATTTGGTGGCATAAATAGTTTAACCAGTCTTTTCTTTTCTTCCTGTCTTGTTTTTATTATTTGCAGCAGAATGCCCAACATAGAATGTTATTGCAAGTATTTGGATGTGCAAAAGAGGATAGTGACTAAGTAGTATAAGGGAAAGACATGACTTTTTAAAATAAATGTTTAAATACAGTTGGTCCTCCAAACAGCTAGGCTCTAGATGTGTGTAAGGGGCTCTGCTCCTGGAACCAAAAAGATGTCAACATTCCCCTCCCCCTGTAATCAATGAATGGATTCAAGGTGTCAGTTATGATCACAATGAACCCCGTTCTAGAGCCCTCCCCAGGCTTTCACACATGACCTGGCCAGGGAAAGACTAGAATTTCTGGAAGGTCAGTGGTCGAAAACAGTGAAGGATTCTACACAAGTCTCCAGGTCCCTGTGTCTAGACCAGGGGACGCCCCTAGATGACTTTCTTCAGCTCGTCGTAAAGGACCAGCACAAAGCCACCACCTATGCCCCTGAGGACGTTAGACCAGGCACCCTTGAAGAAGGCTTTGTACCCCTCGTCCTTGAAGATCTTCACCCAGCAGTGGACAGTCCCCCTGTACATGATCTCGGCTCCTTTGCGCCCTGATTGCATCATCATCCGCCTCCGCACAGTGTCGAAGGGGTAGGAGGCCAAGCCCGCCACGGCTGTCACCATCTGTGCGATGGTCCAATTCATCACGATGTGGGTGTTCTTGGAGTCAGGGAGCATGCCTTTGGCCGTGTCATACAAGCCGAAGTAGGCAGCCCGGTAGAGGATAATGCTCTGCACGGAGACGCTGAAGCCCTGGTACAGGCCGCGGATGCCGTCAGACTTTGCGATCTTCACCAGGCAGTGTCTCAGGCCTTTGAACTCCCGCTCGGTGTCAGATTTCCCCACGTCGGCAGCCAGACGGGTTCTGGCGAAATCCAGGGGGTAGACGAAGCAAAGGGAGGTGGCTCCGGCCGCCCCACCGGAGGCCAGGTTGCCAGCAAAATATCTCCAAAACTGTGTGTGCTTGTCCACGCCCCCCAGGAAGATCTGCTTGTACTGATCCTTGAAGGCAAAGTTGAAGGCTTGCGTGGGGAAGTAGTAGATGACATTGGCCAGGTTGCCCCTCCAGAAGGACAGCACACCCTGTTCCTTGGGGATACGCAAGATGCAGTCCACAATGCCCTTGTACTGCTTGTCCACTGTGATCTGCTTACTGGCATGTTGCACCTGCAACAGCAGCTTGACCCGCTCAATCGGGGCCACGGTCGTTTTGGAGATGGCGGCTGTGACGCCTCCAGCCAGGAAGTCCTTGGTGAAGGAGATGACCTGTTCCATCATGGTGGTGCCACGGGCGGGACGGCAGTCTCGAGGCTGAGTGGAGGTGCTGGGAGCTGGAGGGTGGGCGCTGCTGGTTCAGCGCTGTGGCTGCCAGGACCAGAGTTGAACCAGCTTTACTGAGTGGGATCCCATTATGGTAGGGCCGTCGTCTGCCACTGTGGCTATTCTATTCCTGAGCCCATTGTGACAGAATATGAGTGGCTAATGGCAGAGGCAGACTGAGGTCTACTAGCCAAGACATTCTATTTTTAAATCTTTCTTCTTCAAGGTCCAGGGACAGCCAAGCAAGCTATTTGTCAAGACCCATAAAATATAAATACTAACAACAGGTCACTTTTCTTTTCATATAAATTGGATGACTACAGTCACCTCTACAATCCCTGTTAACTGGGAGAATTTTTTCTCACTACTTTCCCTCAAGATCAACCTTAAGAACTGTAGTGCAGTAGCAATCCATTCAAGCAGATACAGCTGACCTTAGGTACCTATTTGACTCATTCATGAACCAAGTTCAGTATTCTTCCTTTTCTGTTATCTGATCATCGGAGGACTATGAGACCATAAGTGTGGACTGGGGTGGACACGTCGGTATAACAGTAGTGTATGTCGTGGGTGTTGGACTTCTTGTGTCCAATTTTCAAGTACAATAGTTCCCAAACTCAATGCAGAAATATTAAAACATTCTAAATTCTATACCAATAAATATTTCAATCTACAAATTATATAGCATGAATGTCAAAAGATAATTTACACTTAATGACTTAAATGTATTAGTCTCTTATAATAAATAGGGATATATTATTGCATGTTAGCTTCAATTTAAAGGGACGATGCATTCATTGAAAAAAGACTTCCCTTAATTACTTTGAAAATGAAGATGATGATTTATAAATATATATGATGTAAATGTAACAACAGATAGTTTTTAAAACACAACTTTCAGTAGTGTAAATTTTCCTAAAGTTCTTTTCACTAGAGTTTCATTTTAGGATAAATTGAAGCTTTTCAATAGAACATCTGGTCATCTATCAGTCAGTGCCACACATAAAGCAGTCTCAAAATGACAAAGAAATGAAGCAATGTTTAAAAGTAAAGGCAAAATTGTTTCAATTTTCCAGATTTCTGAATTGAGAGACTGATTCAGTGACTGTATGAGTGGGAATACCACATTCTAGACCAGAACCATAATAAAACTAAAATTCATGTTTTCAGTAGAAGTAGAAAGTGTACTATACAGTAATTTTACATGTCTGCAAATGATACAGCAAAGTCTAATGGTCTACCAGCATACATCTTACACTATTAAAACTGTTGTTTTAAATGTATAGATGTCCATAACTAAACTAAGAAAATAATAGTCAAATTGTTAAATTAACTTAAAAGTGTATATATCTGGGTGGGAAATCAGCAAAGGTGATTTTCATGGCTCATCTAAAATTTCTTTATGTCTACATCTATGTATTAACAGTGAAAATAAAAGGTGCAGTGTAACTTGGCTGAGCAAAAAGAAATACCACCTAAGACAGTAAAATCATGTGACACAGATCTGCTCTCTGTAACTTAAGTGGATCAGTAATTGTTCCTGGCTATAGAATGAACACTCTTATAATAAACGAACAAAATTATTTTCAAGTAGAATCTTTAAAAATATATTTCAATAGAAAAATCAAACATATGCAAATGTTTCAATAATATTACAATAATATTTCAATAATATTAATATGCAAATATTTCAATAATATTACAGTGAAACTCCAATTGCCCATTAGCCAGTGTCAACAGTTATTGACTTGGGAGCCATCTGGTTTTATCTATACCCAACTCATTTAGCCACATCCCTAATTATTTCAAAGCAAATGCCAAATATAACACCTTTTCATGGGTAAATATTTCACTATAACCTCTAAAACATGAAGATTATTTTTTGAAACAGCAATAAATAGACCATATGTATAAAGAGAAAATTGTAAAAAGGCACAGATTTTTCTGGCCCTCAAAATCCTCAACTGTTCACAACTACTTTGCAGAACAGTTACATAAAGTTTATTTTCCTAATAAATTATTTTCTGAAAACAAAATACACTTTCTCAAAGTTAATATGCACTTTCATGTCAATGCCACCATGTGGGCTAATGGATAATAAAACAGTGGTGGAAATGACCTTAGAAATAAAGTTGTTTTTCAAATACTATTAGTAGTGCAGCTCCTTACAAATGAAAATATTCTGGGATCCACACTAGATCAGATGAGAGCATAATTGTTATATGAATTCAACAAGAATGGTTGGATATCCAAAAATCTCACTTTACTCCATACTTGTGGCAGGTGCCTAAATAATTTTGAAGAGCATATTATGGTTTCTTAATAGTTTGATAACCACACATTTATTTCAACTACTTCATGGTTCAGATAAGGAAGCTGAAGTTAAATGATTTCCCTGTTAAAAGCAGTTAATTAGTAACAGAGCTGATGTAAGTAACTCAAGTCCAATTGCAGTGTTGTTTGCATTACACATGGTACCATGGATTTTTCTAGAAAATCTATTAAACAATTTTATTTTTCCATATTACTTATATAACTATGCCTCATTTTGATTGATGGCTTATTGTTAAATAAAGTGCTATAAGTTGAAATATCATTTAAATGAACTGGTGGTCTTCACATTTCCAAAAGACTCAAATAAATCTTTGTGATTTAAAGAATCTTACTGAATACTTCAAAGCCATCCACTCATTTCCCTATTTTATAAAGCCTAATTTACTTTATATAAGCAAAGACCAATTATGTAAACTTATAAATGCATTTGTAGAAAAATCTAAGTAATGCATGGGTGTAGAGAGTTTAGCTAAACTACTCTGTGGTGTTGCTGCCTCATCAGACATGTTGTTTGGTCAGGCAGCCTGCAGTAACTTGAATCTGACACTAGCCTCTCATAAATTACATAGCAATATAGCAACCTAAAGAGTCACAAGCAAATGTAAGTTACTGATATAACTTCCCCAGCAGCTCTTGTAATCAACAACCTCCTCGGCCTCCCATGGGCTACACCTTATGCTTCCCTTAAATGAGACCATCATGAAGCACAACAAACCCCCCTCTTTTGGTTTAATGTGACCAATCCACCTTAGCCTTGAAATCCCAAAGCACATCACCTGTGCATACTAACAAAACATGGTGCCCCAGGTCCTGTCTCTCTCCTTGTCTGTGCTCTGCCTTAATCTCCCCATGTGGTTCCTCAATGGGTCCCTAGTATTTCCTCAAAGATCTGTGAGTAGTAAGCTCTATTAGAATTTGCCTTGTGGTCTGTTGTTGAGGAGAGGCTCAACATCTAACACCGTATGCTGCACTTTACGACTGTTGTTTGATAAATGCACAACAATGGGAAAAAATCATGTGATACAGGTATTGTCAGTAGCAGCCAAAGCTACTGGAAAAGTAAAACAATAATTTAGAATAATGAGGATCATCTCATTGTAGTTTCTCTTTTCTCTGAACTGTTTATTATTTCCTGTGGCTGAATGCCATGTTCTTATGGCAACACGTAATCTCTACAAACCATCTTTAATGGAAAACCAATAAAATATAACAACACTCAATGGTATTTCATAAAACTATAAGCTCAAGAAACAATATATAGCATTGATGTACTAATATTTTTCTTTATATTTAGGCAAATTATAATTTCAAATGATTTAGGAAGATGTTCCTCAAAATAAGGAGCACAACAGTTAGAGGTAAACTGAAAACCTGAGTAGCCGATTTGCTTCAAAATAAAATATGAAAGTTATCATAATTATATTAATAATAAAGATAACATATTTTGCTTGTTTGTTTGTTTTGTTGATTAGGTTCCTGTTAAAGGTGAGATCATATGGTATTTGTCCTTCATTGTCTGGCTTATTTCGCTTAGCATGACGCTCTCCAGTTCCATCCATGCTGTTGTGAATGGTAGGAGCTCCTTCTTTCTTTCTGCTGCACAGAATTCCATTTTGTAAATGCACCATAGTTTTTTGATTTATTCATTTACTGATGGGCATCTAGGTTGCTTCCAACACTTGGCTATTGTAAATTGTGCTGCTATGAACATTGAAATTGAGAACACGCTGACAGACACCAGAGGGAAGAGGGGAGGGAACTTCAGGGGAAAAGGGGAAGGGGTTAGAGCAACAAGTATAAAAGACACATGGTCAAAAACTAGGGAGGGTGGAAATGGGAGGGAGGTGGCGAGGGCTGGGGCGGTGGGCTGGGATGGGAGTAAAAGACAGAAAACTGTATAAGAACAACAATTAAAATAAAGGGGGAAAAAAGATCTATATTTTCCTTTGCACCATAAAAAAAGATAACATATTTATTCAGTAATTTCTATGGGAAGACACTGTACTCAGTACTTTATATGCATTTGTCTTGTTTTATTATTATAAATATCCTAGGAAGTATATATTAATAAAATTCAATGGCTCAGAGCCATTAAATATACTTTAATCTTTAAGAGCATGATATTTAGAGCTGAGAGAGACCTGGGTTAAAATTCTAACTTTGTCACATATTAAATGTAAGACAAAAGACAAGATATTGTATTTCTTTAGAATCTCTACTACAAAAATTTGAATAATCTTATTTATCTTGCAAGATTGTTCTGAGAACTAGAGATTATGTCTGAAAGAACCTGTCTAATAGAATACACTAAAAAGCTGGAACTAATGTTACACTGCATACTACTTATATAACTATTGCTTACTACTGTAACTGTGGTCAAACCAATTTCTGTTCCCATTTCTATTATCAAGAATACTGTAATTTTTAATATCTTGATTTTATTTCTTCTTGTGCAACTAAAATGGCAAAAAGTGCAGTCATCATTATAAGAGTTCACCATAAGCTACTTATTCAGAGATGACATTTGAAAAGTGATTTTATTTCCAAATGAGTCTAATCTCTTAAGGAATTAGTAGAGTATGTAAAATATTCTACAGTGCAGAAATTAACAGCCTTTAGCTATCTCTGAAAATGTTGCAGACACCGAAACAAATTACTATCTATTTACTTTTCTAAAACTGACATTCTCTGTAAACTAACTGATAATCAGTGGCTAATTCAAAACATACTCTCTCTCTACAACTGGCCATTTTTAATAATCTTGGTGGAAAATGTAAAATTATTTCCCCATTAACCTTTTAAATACAATTACATGAGTTTATTAACAAAAATTACATTTGTTGAACTCCAGAGGATTTTTATGACATATGACTTCTCATTTAAAACATATACATCTCATTCACCATATATCACTACCAACCCAAATCCATTCTAGGAAATTCATCTCATGTGCCAAGATGTACACAAAATAATAGTTTATCATTTCCATGCAATAATTTTAATCACTTTTTTAAATTGTTAAGTGTAATAATACAATTTTTAAAAAATTTTATTGTATTTTTTGCATTACCATTTAATTCCCTTCACCCCCAGTCAGGAAATCCATTACTGACTGGCTTATTTCACTTAGCATGATGTTCTCCATGTCCATCCATGCTATTGCAAAAGGATAATTTTTTTTAATGTCAATAAACTCCCATTCAATCAGTTTGTCTTCTGTAAAGCCATTTATTATTATTAGCCTATCAAATCCAAGGAGAATTTAAGTCAAAATCAACCATTTCTTAATATTTTATTATAGATGTATATTAATTATTTCTTACAAACTACCTGGAATTAATATGAAACAAATTAGTGGGAGAAATAAATCAACAGTGGGTCTTGGTGTTGATAATTCATGCTGGTAAGTCTTCTTGGATATGGAATAATACAAAGATTTAAAAATAATACCTCAGTTTTTATTAATTTAACAAAATTACCACATGTTGAATTATATTCATTCTCACTTATTTAGCTTCACTTTCTATTGAGTAGTTTGCTTCCAGTTTTCTTTTCTTTATTTATCTACTGTTGTTCAGTTACAGTTGTCCTGCCTTTTTCCCCATTACTCTCCCCTAACCCACCCCCCACACCCATAGTCAACTCCCCACCATTGTCCTTGCCCATGAGTCCTCTATTTGTGTTTCTTTGCTTGCCTTTTCCCATTCTTTCTCTCATTAGCCTCATGCACCCTCCACTCTAGTCACTGAGTTTATTCTTTATTTCTATGTCTCTGGTTCTATTTTGCTCATTTGTTTGTATTATTGACTAGGGTCCAATTATAGGTGAGATCATATGGTATTTGTCTACCATTGCCTGTCTTACTTCACTTAGCATAATGCTCCCCAGTTCCAACCATGCTGTCAAGACAATTAGCATTCCTTCTTTCTTTCCTTCTGCTGTGTAGTAAGTATTCCATTGTGTAAGCATACCAGTTTTTTTATCCACTCATTTGCTGATGGGCACTTAGGCTGTTTCCAGCACTTGGCTATTGTAAATAATGCTGCTATGAAAACTGTGGTACATAGGTTCTTTTGAATTGGTGTTTCAGGATTATTAAGATATAGTCCCAGCAGTGGGATCACTGGATTGAAAGGCAATTCCCTCTTTAGTTTCCTGAGGAAATTCCACACTCTTTCCCACAGTGGCTGCACCAGTCTGCATGCCCACCAACAGTGTACTAGGGTTTCCTTTTCTCCACAACCTCTCCAGCACTTGTTATTTGTTTACTTATTAATAATGACCATTCTCAATGGTGTGAGGTGGTATCTCATTGTGGTTTTTAATTTGCATCTCTCTAATGGCTAGTGACGTTGAGCATTTTTTTGTGTGTGTGTCAATGGACCCTATGTATGTCCTCCTTAGAGAAGTTTCTACTCAGGTCCTTTGCCCATTTTTTAATGGGATTATTTGTCTTCCTAGTGTGGAGTTGTGTGAATTCTTTATATATTTTGGAGATCAAACCCTTTTCTAAGGTATCATTGGCAAAAATATTTTCCCATACAGTTGGTTCCCTTGCCATTTTGTTGACGTTTTCTTAGCTGTGCAGAAACTTTTTATTTTGATGTAGTCCCATTTGTTTATTCTTTGCTTTCTATCCCTTGCCCTTGTAGATGTATCAGTGAAAATATTGCTGTGTGGAATAGTTGAAATTTTCCTGCCTATATTCTCCTCTAGGACTTTCATGGTATCACGACTTATATTTAAGCCTTTTATCCATTTTGAGTTTATTTTGGTGTATGGTGTAACTTGGTGGTCTAATTTCATTTTTTTCATGTACTTGTCCAGATCTCTGAACACTATTTATTGAGGAAGATTTTTTATTCCACTTTATGTTCCTGCCCACTTTGTCAAATATTAACTGACTGTATTGACATGGGTTTATTTCTGGGCTCTCTATTCTGTTCCATTAATTTATGTGTCTGTTATTATGCCAGTTCCAGACTGTTTTGATTACAGTGGCCTTAATATAATTTGATATCAGGTATTGTGATCTCTCTTACTTTGTTCTTCTTTCTCAAAATTGCTGGGACTGTTCAGGGTCATTTATGGTTCCATACAAATTTTTGAAACATTTGTTCTATATCTGTTAAATATTTTATTGGTATTTTGATAGGGATTGTTTTGAATCTATAGATTGCTTTGGATGGGTAGTATGGACATTTTAATGATGTTAATTCTTCCAACACCATACTTGACAGGTAAAAACTAAAAACTTTCCCACTAATATCAAGAACAAGACAAGGATGTCCACTTTTACCACTTTTATTCAACGTAGTATTGGAAGTTCTAGCCCCAGTGATCGGACAAGAAAAAGAAATAAAAGGCATCCAAATTGGAAAGGAGGAAATAAAGTTGTCACTGTTTGCAAATAACATGATACTGTACATAGAAAACCCTATAAACTCCGCCAAAATACTACTTGACCTAATAAATGAATTTGGCAAAACAGTGGGATACAAAGTCAACATTCAGAAATTGAAGACTGTTGCTTCCAGTTTTCTAAGATGCAACTTATCATCAAAATGGTTTCCCTTTTCTCTAAATTCATTGCTACTGCTACATCGATGAACCAATTATCTTCAATCCCCAAATATTTTCAATATACATATTGCATGCTATCTATTCACTCCAAAAGAGAGAGTTCCCAACTCCTCTCTAAGTAACAGAATCCTGAATATCATTAAAGACAGTTTAAATATAATCCAGAAGTATTATCTTTCTAGAGTAAATAGCTGAATTAACATGAAGAATATTTATATACATACATAAATAAATAAAAGCTTGCTGTCAGAAACTCATTAGAAGAGTTACAAATTATATGGAAAAAAGGAATACCAATAGATACCTTCCTTGGGAAAATGTGCTTTCTATCTTCTACTTTATGGGTGATTGCACATTTCAAATACTGATACATAGATATACACATATACACATATATATTTAATAAGTACCAATTTTGTGCCTTCTCCATGCCAACATGCTTCTGGAGATCTAATGGTGAATACATAAGCAAACTTGCTTACACTCTATATAGAGGAGAAAGAAAATATTAAAATAAACAAATATATGAACATGGCAATATGAGATGACACTAAGCCCTGAGAAACAAAAGTATATCCTAAAGTGCTTAGATGTCATGGCTACTTTAGATGAAGTCTTTAGGGAAGTTAGCTCAAAAAAGTTGACATTTGAATTTATAAATGAAAAACAAAAACAAAAAAAAAGTAACTGAAGAGCAGGCACAAATCATTTAGCTGAGTATGAACTGTTCTTAAAATATTCACCTTCTCCAAGGCGTGTTGCACTTCAGTCATGAGGACTGTAAGTCCAGATAAGAATGAAAGTCAGAATAGGGGCATCAAGACCACTCACACATGGTCTAGGCAGGTTACAGGGGTGTCCAACCCGCAGCCTGAAGGCTCCCTGAGGCCCAGTGTGGCTACAAATGCATTTAATTTACTTAAAAACTTTTCATTGTTGCTCATCAGTTTTTATTAGTGTATTTAATGTGGGGCCCAACACAACTCTTCTGCCAGTGTAGCCCACAGATGCCAAAAGGTTGAACAGCCCTCGTGGGGAGTTCAAAAAATGAGTCAATTCTGAATTCATTACTGTGGGGTAGAAGATTTTTTTGTTAATTTGTTAAATCATGAAAGGTGTAGTACCATGTCTATGTGCAAAATACTATTCTATGCATTTTCTTATCAATAATTTGTTAACCAGTCCCAGGACTGAGTTAAGACAACCCCGACTAAAGTATTCATAGGCTAATGCATTCAGAAGACATATATTGAATTTCACTCACCATCTATCATTAACAGAATTTTAAAATTAACATCCTCTTCCTTGTGATACATGAAAAACTGCTTTTGACATCCTTACCTTGACACCTTAAGGCAAAGGTTAAATTTCAGACTGTAAATGCTCTTGCCTTTCCAAAATTCACCACCACTCTGTTCCTTTAGTATATATTAATTACCCTGGCTATTTTAAGCAACTTGACAGTGCTCACAGCAACCCATGTCTTCTTCTCAGATACTTGCCTGAGTCCAGAGCAGGTTTCATCATTGGTTATTCAAGCAAAACACTCATTATGATAATTTTTTAAGTGGAAAGTTTTTCAACATTGTAAATACTTTCAAAATGAAAACACAATATTTATTAAAGAGATCAAAAGTGCTTCAGGAGAATGATGATAGTGTAGTGAGTCAATAAATAATGAAAGCCCATTTCAGGAATATGGTACCTTTCAGCTAAAGTGCTTTATGTATAGAGATGGTTTCAACCATTCTCTCCAAAGTAGAATGCACTTTATATCATAGCCGCTTATGACAGGAAAAACAAAATGACTGTACCTCACTTAAAACACAAAAAGTGTGTTAGATGACAAATCATCATCAGTAAAATGCATCTAGTTTAGGGTGGCAATACTTAGACCAAAAGCTTCAGGAAAATTTATTTTATTTTGAAATCAATTATATAAGTCCAAATTGTACAGTCAGTTTAACTGAAAATTATGAGGGCAGACAAAAATTTGCATAAATTAAAGGCCAATATCCAGTACATTTACTTAAACATTTTATTGTTAAAAGCCTTTGCAAGCACAAAGCACTATAGTTTTACCAGGAACAGCAAAAACCAACCCAAAATAATAACAAAAAACATGATGCCTTATGCCCTGCATGATGTCAAAGTCCAATTTAACAGGTAAACATATATACACTAAACTATTAAAAACTATCTTTTAGTTTAGTGAAAATTAGGCCCGAAAATGGATTTGGCCTGCATTTATTTGAATTAGACTTCATCAATAATGTTTATAAAAAAGAAGACCTTCTTTAGAATGCCTTTGCTAGTCATATGATTCTTTCTTTTTCTACTTGCTCTGAAGCTATGGTTGCTTTTATGTCTCAATTCTGTGCCTTAGATCTCCACCCCTGTGTTTTGCTGTTGTCATCACACATTCTCGCAGTGTGTACAACTTTAACTTTGAGAGGCTGATTTGCCAACATTACTTGAGGTGTTTTAAAGGCAATTTAATCATCCCCTCAAAAAAACCTAGAGGGTGGTACAGTAGGATAATATTATATGGTAATTCAGAAACACTGGATGTTTCACCATCCTGTTTTATTTTGTTGTTGGATAAAATTGCATACACAATTTATGTGGTTGGCTTGGGTTTCTAGCAAAATTCTAATGTATCTTGTAAATTCTGTTAAGTTTCTCCAATACAAAGAATAAAATTTTAAGCCTAGAGATGCTATTTAGGAAATCAATATCAGTTTCTTACCTGATGCCTTATCAATACAAGACAATGAAATTCAGCATCACACTGTTAAATACCTCTATGAAGTCAGCATATATACTTTATAAATTATATTTTTACAATCATAGATGAAATCTTTTATAATGCCAACCCTGATAATTTGATATAAGGTTTAGAGGTTTGCAAAAATATAATCCAAATATTGCATAAGTCATTGTAATTATTGCCATATCTAAAGAATAAATTTAATCTTTAGAAATAATTTGCCAGGTGGACCAAACAAATAAACCAAAATTTCAAAGGGCTTACTACAGCTGATCTGTATTAAGGAAAAATACAAAGACTTTTTTTAAACAGAAGGTAGGGCTGAGATGCAGGATAGTAAAGTAGAATAAAGAAAATTAAAACCTTGTGGGTGAAATCACATAGTTTGAATACTTTTTAAAAACCAATAGTAGTAGTGCCATATAATTTTTTATGCGATAGAATTAAACTATATGCTAAGATGGAAATGGATGAATGCAATTAAAGTATTGTTATTGTATTTTTCAAGAGAAGAGTAGACATTGATTAACTCTAGACCTTTGCAAGTATTCATGTTGCTATTACCCAGGGACTTGCTGAAAAATTAGAACACAATGTGAATATTCCAAACCAAGAAGGAAAAAAACATAAGATGAGTGGAAAAACAATAAAAGAAGATAGGAAGGGAAAGAGAGAGAGAGGTTGAGTGGGGATAAATGCTGGATGATTAAAACGAAGAAAATAACACATTTTAGATACAAATCTATATAGATAATTCATTACAACAAAGGTACACAGACTAAATTCCCCAGTTAATTCAAAATCATTAAACTATTCTGAAAAATAATTTTTAAATCCTGTGTGTTATTGCAAAAGTCATAGCTAAAACATAAAAATGTAAATTTGAAAATTAACAATTATATATCAACATCATTATTTCTACAAAAATGCTTCTATTGTTATATTGATATGAAACAAAATTGCCCTTAATTGAATAAACATTATTTCAAATAAATAGGGTAACTCCACAGTAATATAATAAGATAAATGAGAAATATATCACATTTTTAAATCTTAATATAAATTTTTGTATTCCTGGGAAGAGATACTCAAGTATAAGAAGGAAAACTAACAAGTCCACAAAAAATTCAAATCTTCAATTATAATGATACCTTCAACACACCCCTCATTAATTGATAGAACAGGAAGCCAAAATAAATCTGTAAATATAAAGAAATTATCAAAAGTATAATTGGTATTCTTGATCAATTAATGTAGATGTAGATGCAGAACATCTGATGAAGGCATTCTTGTTTTTTTCTTTTTTAGTTTATCAAATAACATTCTGAGAATCTACACTGTATGACATGTGGTCAGGCACTGAAAATATAAACATATTCTTGTCAAACATGTAGAAAGTGCATATAAAAATTGACCATATACTGGACCATATAGCACATCTCAACAAATGTTAAAAATAGAATTCATACTGAATATGGTATCTGTCCAGAAATTCAGTTAAGCCATAACTCAACAATAACTAGAAAATTCCTATATCTTTGGAAATTAAGAAATATATTGCTAAATAATCCAAAGACTAAAGGAGTCACTTTAGTCTTGAGTGTTTGCCTTAGAAATAAGAAAGGCTAAAAAAACTTAAGAGAAAACAGTAAAATAAGTTAAAAGAAAGTCAAGAATAAGTAATAAAAATAATAAAGGGTAGAAATTAATAAAATAGAAAATAAACTTTCATAAAGGAGATCAAAATCTAAGCATTGGTTCTTTGAACAGACTAATACAATTGATGGGTCTCTAGTAAAATTGTTGAAGAAAAAAATAAAAGGCAGAAATAAAGAATTCCAGTAATGAAAAGGGAGATAGAACTGCAGTCAGATGTAGTAAAGGTACTTAAAGAATATTATAAGCAATTAGATGCCAATAAATGTGACAATTTCCAAGGAAATGAACAAATTTTTAGGAAAAAATGAAATTGACTAAACCAAATTCAAGAAGAAATAAAAAAACATGAATAGTCCTTCAGTCATTAAAGAAATCCAAAGTGTTATCAAAATTATTCCAACCTTGGAAACTACAAGCTTGAAACAACTTAATGAGACTGTTCTACCAAACAATCAAAGCAAATAGTAATCTCTATCTTAGACTATTAATAAAAGGCAAAATCAAGTGACATGACACAAAGAATTTGCAGTGGTCCCTCTTCCAACTCCATACAGAGTTCAAATGTAAGAAAATCCACAGCCACTTCCCAAGGGGCTCCCATTTCCATTTTACAACCTCAAATGGCCTCTTTACAGCCAGAAATTAATCAAACAGATCTATGTACCCACTAACCTTCCTAAGGAAGAAGGACAAGTGAGTCACTTACAGTTTAAATCAAGACTGTTTCAAAAGACAAATGATTCCCTTGAACAACAAAAGATTTACTTTTGAAGGAATTTCTTCCAGAATCTATAATGACAAAGGTTTATATATCTTTGGGGAAGAATAGAGAACTTTTAGGTGGTTTCGAAATCTTCAGGAAATTTTCTATAGAATAAAGGGCAGGTGCTAATAAATTGGGAATACTTTCTTAGCACACACTATTCTTAACATAGTCCTCAAGGCAAATTTATTCAGAGTTGGGAGCATAAGGAGAAGATAAAGCTTGGAATTATGTTGAGCTGTCCTATAGTTAGGCTATGATGACCAAAAATATTAAATATCATTATAAAAGCTTCAAACTATTTAAACATCCAGACCACTTATCTAATCTTTTCTCTACTTGATTTTCTTATACCATTCAAAAACTCTAATTTGAGAAATTCAGATTCTAAAAAAAACATAACATTTAAAATATATTGAATTCATTTCTTCATTGATAGCAGATATCTAAGTGTTTATATTTCATACTTATCCTAAAAAAGTAAGACATAATGTTAGTAAGTTTTAAGAAATATGTATCTGCTCATATCTTATTGTTTTATAACTCTAGAAAAAAACAATCATATAAGAGAGAGTAAAAGACTTAAATTAAAAAACTCATAGGATAATAAAATATTTTTCAATTAAAAACTAAAATGTTCATTGGCACTTTCTTTTATTATTTATTATTATGAGGTAAATACAAGTGATGGATGTTTAGAAATAACTAAGTTAGAAGAGTAGAGAATATTATCTCTGTAGAATGTAGCTTCCTCTTTGTATGCTATGGATGTATTTATCAAGTTTCAAATCAAGAACATGAGGTCATTAATTAAAATATTTTACAAAATAGTTTCAGGTAAGTTCTACATTGATATTAATTACACAAACAGTTAAAATTAAATGTAAAGAAATATAATAATGATGCCTTCGTATAATATTTTTCAGATAGCAAAGAGATGGGAAAATAAAAGACATTTTTAAGTATCAAAAATAAAATGTTTTGATATAAATCTTCATTGATATCAAAAGCCAAAGAATAGGAAGGGTAAGATGGCGGCGTGGTAGGAGGGAGCAGACCCCATTTCCCCTCTACACACGGGAGAAAAACCGGGCCAATCTACGGAAGATCAGAGCAGACAAGGAACAGTAACACAGCATATTGGCGAATAAGAGGTCGGAAATTGTAGCGGACACTGAAAAACAAGCTGTAAGGAGAGCTCTTTGGAACAATAAGAGCCCAGGGTTCCAGCGCGCAGAGAGCGGGGCAGCTGAGGCCCTGGCCTGGCGCTCCGCCAAGCCTGCCCCAGGGCCCTGGGGAGGGAGCTGGGTCAGCCGCTGAACCGGCTGGGAGATCTCAGGGGCCACCGCGCAACTGCGGCCCGAGCAAAAGTGGGTGCCCCGCACCAGGTCACTGCACGACTTTTAACCGAGTTTTCGTGGTCGCCGGGCGACTATGAAAGCACAGGCGCCCCAACAGAGACAGAGGCGCGGGTGAAGTGAGACAGCTGCATGAAAATAGACACCCTCAGGCGCCCGCACACGGTCGCGGGCTAGTGGACACTCATGAAAACATAGGCGCTGGCCACTGGAGACAGCTGTGGAGCCAGAGGTGCCAGTTCACGGGCGGGTGCTCAAACACGGACAGCTCAGGCCCAAGGTGCAGGCGCCGGATAGCAGCTAGAACGCAGGCCCTTCTCAGGGGCAAAGGCAGGCAGCTGGGCCCGAACACTGAAAGCCTCCCAGGGACAAAGGCAGGTGGCTGTGCACTTCAGGAGAACCTAGCACACACCCATAAACTCGGAAAAGTGCGCACACACCAGGAGGCTCAGATCACACGCTGGAAACCCTGTGGGGAGGCGCCCACTAACGCTGGGATACATAGCACAATGAGGACTGAGTTCTGAACACAGAGAAAAGCAATAAGATAACCCCTCGGCCATTGCAGCCAGCAAGACCTGAAAAACCGGCTGGCAAGTTTGAAAACAACAAGAGGGTTTTTTTTTTAATTTTTAAAAAAAATTTTATATATATTTATTTTTTTAATATTTTGTTGTGCTTTGTTTGTTCTTTTCTTTTTTCTTTTTTCTTTTTTTTTTTTTTGGCTGCTTATATTTGTGTGGGGGTATCTATGTGTGTGTCTCTTTTTTGTTTTGCCGGTTAGTGTCTTTTTGTTTGTAAGCCTGTCTATTTATATGAGTTTTTAACTACTCCTTCTTCATTGTTTATATCTTCTTCTTTACTCCCCAACTCCTTTTGCCTCCCTTGAATTCCTTCTCTTATCCCCTCTTCCTTTCTTTTCAATTTTATCTCTTCTACCTTCCTCTTGTTTCCTCTTGCTTCTTTTTTTCATTTTCCCCCATCTTCTTTTTTTAAATACCCACGAGTGAGACAAAACAAACAAACAAGCAAGCCTGGAACTGTGAAAAAAAAAAAAAAAAACAAAAAACACAGTTGGCCCCCAAAAGAGGGTATTCCAGCTGATGAGACAGTGGAAGCGGTGAACAACAGGATATCCGAAGGAGAATCCACCACTGAATCTCACAGATATTCTGCCACAGAAGGTCATACCACAAACCCAGGGAGCCAGAACAGATCAATTTAAGAAGTTGAGGCTAACAACAAGAGTCTTACAAACAATGGGAAGACAAAAGAACAATCCCCAAATGAAAGGAAAGGAGGAAGCTCAAGAAAGAATGCTAAAAGAAACAGAGGCAACTCAACTATCAGATATCGAGTTCAAAGCAATGGTTGTCAGGAAGCTCAATGAGCTCTCAATGAGCTACCAGAAACTACAGGGAAGTTATGATGAACTCACCACAAACTATATCAACATGAAAAAGGAAATAGAAACTATCAACAAGGGCCAAGAGGAAATGAAGAACACAATCTCTGAACTGAAGAACACAGTAGAAGGAATGAAAAGCAGAATCGATGAAGCAGAAGATTGGATCAGTGAGTTGGAGGACAAAATAGAAAAAAACACTCAGAATGAGCAAGATAAGGAAAAGAGGCTTAGAAAGAATGAAGAAGGTTTAAGAGAAATGCAAGACAACATGAAACGGAATAATATCCGTATAATAGGGATACCAGAAGGAGAAGAACAAGAACAAGGGATAGAAAACCTGTTTGAAAAAGTAATGATGGAAAACTTCCCTCATTTGGTGAGAGAAAAAGCCACACAAATCCAGGAAACACAGAGAGTCCCAATCAAAAGGAACCCAAACAGGCCCACTTCAAGACACATCATAATTAAAATGGCAAAATTCCAAGACAAAGAGAGAATCTTAAAGGCAGCAAGGGAGAAAAAGGAAGTAACTTACAAGGGGGCCCCAATCAGGTTAGCATCTGACTTCTCAATGGAAACGCTCCAAGCCAGAAGAGAATGGCAAGAAATATTCCAAGCAATGAGAACCAAAGGCCTGCAACCCAGACAACTTTACCCAGCAAGGCTTTCAATCAAGATAGAAGGCCAAATAAGGAGCTTCCCAAACAAAAGAAGTCTAAAAGAATACACCTCTACCAAACCAATGCTGCAAGAGATACTAAAGGGACTGCTTTAAGGGAAGAAAGGAAAAGACAGAGAGAGAAAGAGAGAGAGGAACACAGGTACGAAAATGGCAATGAATAAATACCTATCAATAATAACCTTAAATGTAAATGGATTAAATGCTCCAATCAAAAGACATAGAATAGCTGAATGGATAAGAAAGCATGACCCACACATATGCTGCCTACAAGAAACCCACCTCAGGACAAAAGACATACACAGGCTCAAAGTGAAGGGCCAGAAACAAATTTTCCAAGCAAATGGTTAGGAAAAAATAGCTGGGGTAGCAATACTCATATCAGACAAAATAGACTTCAAAAGAAGGGCCATAAAGAGAGACCGAGAAGGTCATTTCATAATACTCAAGGGAAGAATCCACCAAGAAGACATAAACATTGTAAATATATATGCACCAAACGGAGGAGCACCTAAATACATCAAGAAAATTTTAGAGGACTTCAAGAAAGATATAGACAGCAACACAATTATAGTAGGTGATTTTAACACCCCACTCTCAAAATTGGACAGATCTTCCAAACAAAATATCAACAAAGATATTGTGGCATTGAACAACACTCTAGAAAAAATGGACTTAACTGATATATATAGAGCCCTTCATCCCAAAGAAGCTAAATACACTTTCTTTTCAAATGCACATGGAACATTTTCAAAGATAGACCACATGATAGGACACAAATCAAGCCTCAACAAATTCAAGAAAATTGAAATCATACCAAGCATTTTCTCGGACCACAAGGGACTGAAACTAGAAACCAACCCCAAGGAGAAAAACCCAAAACCCTCAAAATCATGGAGATTGAATAGCATGCTATTAAACAATGAATGGGTCAAGAATGAAATTAGGGAAGAAATCAAAAAGTTTCTGGAAACAAACGATAATGAACTCACATCGACCCAAAACTTAAGGGACACAGCAAAGGCAGTCCTCAGAGGCAAGCTTATAGCGATACAGGCCTATCTAAAAAAGACAGAAACATCTCAAACAAACAACCTAACCCTTCGCCTACAAGAACTCGAGGAACAACAACAAAGACAGCCCAGAGCAAGTAGAAGGAAAGAAATAACTAAGATAAGAGCAGAATTAAATGACATAGAGACTAAAAGCACAATCCTAAAGATCAATGAATCCAGGAGTTGGTTCTTTGAAAAGATCAACAAAATTGACAAACCTTTAAGCAGGCTCATCAAGAAAAAAAGAGAGAGGACTCAAATAAACACGATCAGAAATGAAAGAGGAGATATTACAACTGACACCGCAGAAATGCAAAGGATTGTAAGAAATTACTATGAAGAACTGTATGCCAAGAAATTTGAAAACCTAGGTGAAATGGACAGGTTTCTAGAAAAATATAACCTTCCAAAACTCAATGAAAAAGAAACAGAAACCCTGAACAGACCAATAACGGTTGGTGAAATTGAATCAGTAATCAAAACACTCCCGACGCACAAAAGCCCTGGACCAGATGGCTTCACAGGAGAATTCTACAAAACATTTAAGGAAGAGCTATCCCCTATTCTCCACAGACTATTCCAAAAAATCCAAAAAGATGGAAGACTCCCAAACTCTTTTTATGAAGCCAGCATCATCCTAATCCCAAAACCAGATAAAGACACAACAAAGAAGGAGAACTTCAGGCCAATATCGCTGATGAACATAGATGCTAAAATCCTCAACAAAATATTGGCAAACCGCATCCAACAACACATTAAAAAGATCATACACCACGACCAAGTGGGATTCATCCCAGGGATGCAAGGATGGTTCAACATTCGCAAATCAGTAAATGTAATTCATCACATAAACAAAAGCAAAGACAAAAATCACATGATCACATCAATAGATGCGGAAAAAGCATTTGAAAGGTACAGCACCCATTTATGATAAAAACACTCAGCAAAGTGGGAATAGAGGGAGCATTCCTCAACATAATAAAGGCTACATATGAGAAACCTACAGCCAGCATCATACTCAACGGGCAACGACTAAATTCTTTTCTACTAAAATCAGGAACAAGACAAGGCTGTCCACTCTCTCCACTTCTATTCAACATAGTATTGGAAGTATTAGCCACAGCGATTAGACAAGAAAAGGAAATAAAAGGCATCCGACTTGGAAAGGAGGAAACAAAACTATCATTGTTTGCAGATGACATGTTAGTATACATAGAAAATCCTATAGTCTCGGCCAAAAAAACTGCTCGACCTAATAAATGAATTTAGCCAAACAGCCGGATACAAAGTCAATATCCAGAAATCAAAGGCATTTTTGTATACCAACAATGAAACAGCAGAAGCAGAAATCAAGAAAAAAATACCATTTGATATAGCAAAAAGAAAAATAAAGTACCTAGGAATAAACCTAACCAAGAAGGTAAAAGACCTGTATGCAGAAAACTACACAACACTGAAGAAAGAAATCAAGGAAGACACAAATAAATGGAAACACATACCGTGTTCATGGATCAGAAGAATTAACATCATCAAAATGTCCATACTTCCCAAAGCAATCTACAGATTCAATGCAATACCTATTAAAGTACCAATGGCATATTTCACAGATATAGAACAAACTCTTCAAAAATTTATATGGAACCATAAATGACCCAGAATAGCAGCAGCAATCTTGAGAAAGAAGAGCAAAGCAGGAGGGATCACAATACCTGATACCAAAATGTATTACAAGGCCACTGTAATCAAAACAGCCTGGTACTGGCATAAAAACAGGCACGTGGACCAGTGGAATAGAATAGAGAGCCCAGAAATAAACCCTAGTCTCTACAGTCAAGTAATATTCGACAAAGGGGGCAGCAACATAACATGGAGTAAAAAATGCCTCTTCAACAAGTGGTGTTGGGAGAACTGGACAGCTTTGTGCAAGAAAATGAAACTCGAGCACCAACTTACACCATACACAAAAATAAATTCAAGGTGGATAAAAGACTTAAACATAAGCCGTAACACCATTAAAGTCCTAGAAGAGAACATAGGCAGGAAAATCTCAGATATTACACGCAGCAACATTTTTACTGATATGTCCCCTAAAGCAAGGGACATAAAGGAAAGAATAAACAAATGGGATCTCATCAAAATAAAAAGCTTCTGCATGGCCAAGGAAAACAATATTAAAATAAAAAGAGAACCGACCATGTGGGAAAACATATTTGCCAATGATACCTCAGATAAGGGTTTAATCTTTAAAATATACAGAGAACTTACACGACTCCACTCTAAGAAGACAAGCAACCCAATTAAAAAATGGGCAAAGGACTTGGGCAGACACCTTTCCAAGGAGGGCATACAGAGGATCCAGAGACACATGAAAAGATGCTCGATATCGCTAGCTATCAGAGAGATGCAAATTAAAACCACAATGAGATACCACTTGACACCAGTCAGAATGGCCCTCATAAACAAAGCAACAAACAGCAAGTGTTGGAGAGGTTGTGGAGAAAAGGGGACCCTAGTGCACTGCTGGTGGTTGTGCAGACTGGTACAACTACTATGGAAAACAGTATGGAATTTTCTAAAAAAACTAAAAATGGACATACCTTTTGACCCAGCAATGCCACTGCTAGGACTATATCCTAAGAACACTGAAATACCAGTCCAAAAGAACCTATGCATCCCTATGTTTATAGCAGCACAATTTACAATAGCCAAGTGTTGGAAGCAACCTAGATGCCCATCAGTAAATGAATGGATCAAAAAACTGTCGTACATTTACACAATGGAATTCTATGCAGCAGAAAGAAAGGAGGAGCTCATACCCTATGCAATAGCATGGATGGAACTTGAGAGCATCATGCTAAGTGAAGTAAGCCAGGCAGTGAAAGACAAATACCATATGATCTCACCTTTAACAGGAACCTAATCAACAAAACAAACAAACAAGCATAATATAACCAAAGACATGGAAATTGGGAACAGGCTGAAAGTCACCAGAGGGGAGAGGGGAGGGAATTTCAGGGGAAAAGGGGAAGGATTTACAGGAACAAGTATAAAGGACACATGGACAAAAACTATGGGGGGGTGGAAATGGGAGGGAGGGAGGGCTGGGGTGGCGGGTTCGGGTGAGAATAAAAGACAGAAAACTGTACAAGATCAACAATTAAAATAAAAATTAAAAAAAAGCCAAAGAATAAATTTTAAAATGGTCTCACTGCATAATAGTTGATACTGAATATGAATTATATTTGTAGTTGATATGATTATATATCTGGAAAATTCTGAAGTAAATAGAAAGACTAGTACAATAACTGAATAAGTTATAAAATTAATGTAAAGCAGAAGCCTTTTTATATTTAAACAGAAAACACTGTTGGTATTATACTCACATATAAAGAGGCTCAGTTTTGCTTATAATTAGAAAAATGCAAATTTTCTAATTAATATTGAAGTATTTAATGAAGTATTTAAAGGTAAATTTTGAGAACATCACTGATGAGGCTCTGAGGAAAAGGCACATTACAAGTAAGCAACTAAAATAGATTTTGCCATTTTACAAAAGTAAAAAATCCAGTACATTTCTATATGCATTTCCCTTTGACATAGCAATCCCACTTCTTGGGATCCATTCCAAAATAGCACTGGGAAAAATATAGAAAAAGTAAATGCCAATGCTATTCATGGAAACAAACCACTTTTAGATGTGAACCTGTATGAGTCAAATATTGCCCCAATAATCTTGTGTAACAAGTCACAATGAATCTCAGTGGCTTATAAAAGCACTCAATTATTTCCTGTTCATGGTTTTACTAGTCTTCTAGGATTTTCAGAGACATATCTAGCCTTGGTTCCAGATGACAGGTGAGTACAAGCTGGCTGCCTACTCTGTTGCTCACTGGGGGCCTGTAGGCTACATGGCACAGACTCCACAAGGCAGCAAGCCCAAACGTAAATTTTTCTCAAGCCTCAGTTGCATCAAGCCCCCTAATATACTTTTTATCAAATCAAGTCACCTAGTTGAAGCCAAAATCAATATTTGGTTAGTATACATCACATATTATGAGGGCAGAATGTATATTTGGTAATTCTAAAACAGAGTAAAGAATCAGGACTATATCCTACTACATAACAGAAATTTTCATCAATAGGGAACTTGTTGAACAAAGTATGGCACATTGAAAAACTAGGAAACTATGATGCTATAATAAAAATAACATATAACCTTATGAAAAATATCAAGAATATGTATTTGAAAAGGGTGAAAGTGAGAAAATTGTGCATTGTACTTCCCATAATGTCTAATTACCAACTATGATATAAAAAAGTAAATATAACTCAGGTTAATGCAGGTCTCAATTTTTCTTTACAGTGTAAAACTACCCTCACTCGTATTTAATTTACAGCTCTTTGCACAGAACATGCAGGGAGCAGATAGGGTGGTGGGGTAGAATGGAGAGACTGTGTTTCAGGATACTAGGACCATAATTCTGAATGGAATTGAATCTAACTTGCTAGAAGACATTAGACATACTTCTCAGAACTCCCAAGGCTGAACATTGTTTTTACGTAAAGTTTGATTTGGTTTGGTTAAAATTATCAGCCATGCCTCTATACTTATGTGCTTACCCAAATTTAGGATAATCTTGGCTGTTCTTTGGGACTTCCTGATGACTTAGCTGTGAATCATTTCTATTCTCAACCCTTTTTTTTCTTTTTTAGAACATTAACAGGTAGAAAAATAACATAAAAACTCCTTTCTCTACTAAATGTTTCAGTCTTGCTTATATCTATGTGGATTTCCTATTTTTCCCTCACATTGCTATAATTCTTGTATTAAGAAGCTTGAATTCTCTCTGTTCTTTTGTTCTTGTATCTTCACCAATGACACTTGCTCATCTCAATGGTCCTAGCAAATGAGCAGCATTAACTACGCTTCTTCAAAGGCAAAGTGAAAAGGATTAGAGATTCCAGTAGCTACAGATTTTCTACTTCAGGCTTTCCTGTAAGTAATTGTGCACCAAAATTACCATGGAAACTTTTGAAAAGTTCTTATTCTGATCTTCAACTCCGAAGTTTCTGCACGGAAAATTTAGTACTATAAAAGAGTAACATTTGGTCTTACAAAGTTAAGAACCACTGCTTTAAATGGAATGAATGGTTGAGTGCCTAGCTTAATAGGTTTTAGAACACTGCAGGATAAGAAAAAATGTATTTAGATAACCAAAAATGAACTTGGTTAAATAAAAAGGACGAGAACTGATGTTAATTTTTATATTTTCAAACAAACGTGTTCGATGAAATACTAATTAAAAATCAAACAGATAATACGCTGCACTGTTTTTTTCAATTTTTATTGAATTTATTGTGGTGACATTGGTTCATAAAATTATATAGGTTTCAGGTGTAAAATTCTATAACACATCATCTTTTTGTATTGTGTGTTCACCACCCAAAGTCATTTCTTTCCATCATCATTCGTCCGCCCTTCAACCTCTTCTACCTCCCCTGCTCTCCAGCCTTCTGGTAATCACCATACTATTGTCTTTGTCTACAAATCTCTTTTTTCTTTTTTGCTTAATCCTTTCACAATTTTTACCCAACTCCCCTCCCTGCAACAACTCTCAGTGTATTTTCTGTATTTATGAGTCTGTTTCTCTTTTGTTTGTTTATTTTGTTCATTAGATTCTATGTATTGATATAAGTAAAATCAAGCAGTATTCATCTTTCCCTGACTGGCTTATTTTACTTAGCATAATACTCTCCAGGCCCATCCATGCTGTTGCAAAATGTAAGATTTCCTTCTCTTTTACAGCTGAGTAGTATTCCGCTGTATAAATGTACCACAGCGTTTTTATCCACTGATGGGTCCTTGGGCTGCTTCCAAATCTTGGCTGTTATAAATAACACTGCAATGAAGATAGGGGTGCATATATTCTTTCAAATCAATGTTTCGGGGTCTTTGTACATATTCCCAGCCCACTACTCTTATTTGTATCACTGAAATCATTTCGTGACAGCATGACTCATTTTCCTTTGTCTTATCCTGTGCTCCCTGGAGACAGGATGGGAATAGTTACCTCCTGGGTAACTTTTTAAAAAATCTTCGTACTTGAACTTATCTGATAGACTTCATTTTCTAACTCATTGCTTTCCCATAAACCCTGAAGATCTAAAATTCAAGCCAGTAAGTGCAAAATGTTTAAAATTCAGATTAGTACTTTATTTCATTTCTTTCTTTGTAAAGTATTCATTCTTCCCCACTAGTATCATGATTCACATAAATTTTGATATATATTTCAACATTTTGTCTTCATGTCTTGTCTATAAAAATATTTCAGCAATATGTTATGCTCTGCAGCCAATGTCAAACACAGTTATCCCAAGTAACTTAATTTATTAAATACTATTCAAAAAGGGGAGAAACTAAATAAATCCTATTTCTACTTACATGTAATTGAAAGTTTTCTGAAGTGTTAAATGAAGGCCATTCACTTTCATTTTGTGATACTAGTCAAATGTTTCATATGAATTATCAATAAAAAAGTCTACAGTCACTGCTCCTCTGCTTAGCCTAAGTTGCTGTATGTATAGTCACTCAATTTTCTTCAGGAAAAACAGGATTTTTTTTTCTGGTCACTACTATTCAGTAAATAAGTTTAAAATCTATGGCTTTTTAACTGTGTACCAGACCTCTGTCTTTCCACCTCAAAAAAACTTACTCATATATACAAAGTTCCTTTTATTTTGTAAATATACTTATACATCCATTAAGATGTGGACACTTTGGGTGGCCATTTATCTGTCTACCACAACCAAAACAAAAAGAAACATGACTCCTCCTCCATGAAGCCTTCCTAGATTCCCTTAAGCACACCAAGGTATCTTCCTTATAGGCTCATAGAGTATATTTTGTATATTTCTAATGGTGGTACATGTATGATTACCCAAATTAGTCTCCTAAACTGTGAGTGCCATGAGATTTCAGCAATTCCAAAAATGATTAGATATCTGAAAAATTCCAAAAAGTAAAACTAGCACAATAGTGAATTTTGTGAAGAATTAAGTTATAGAACTAATATATGAAAACCAGTAGTCTTATATTAAAACAGAAAGCATTGTGTATTGCCAATAGTGATTACAATACTTGGCATTTAGTAGATATTTTTGAAAAATATTGGCTGATTAACAAACTACTAACCATAGTTAAGATTAAATAAGCACTGTTAAATGGAGATTTTTTTGTTGTTTCCTGATGAAAATGTATTTACCTATATTTGCTTTCTAGAAATTGTGACGTTATGGAAAAAAGATAAAAAATTAGCCTGCTTTAGAACTCGCCATTTTTGAGACTGGCAAAGGCTAACCTTAAGTGATATATTCCCCCTCCTGGAATATTAACTGAGGATTTATTACCATCTGCTTTTCTACCTATAGCCACAAAAAATATCAATGCATTTTTAACTGTCAAATGAAATAATTTAACTTTTAATCTTTGGAGAATAGAGATCAGTCTTCAAACCACTTTGTTTTTAAGAAATTGGAGATGTATCATCCTGAAAAATGGTGTTTTCTTATAACTATATTTTATTTATAAACACTATACTAATCATAGATCATTACATTAAGCAAGGGTCTTAACTTATGACAACTAGATTTCAAAATGTGTTTTTAGGGTACTTTTGAAATTGCAGAAAAAATTCCTCATTTGTATACTATTACATGCAAGAAAGGTTGTAATATTCTTACAGATTGTTCTAGGTAAGGCTGATTTTGTTCAGATGGGTTAAGAATACAATAGTATAAAGATCTCAATATTTGTTAATAAATATCTGTATGACACATAGTTTGCTGTGACAAAAATTATAGCTTTTCAATGAAGTATCTGACAGGTGTGTAGCATGTTGCACAGACTACAAAATAATTGAAAGGAATGGCACACACTTGATCAATACCATGAATAACAGCCAGAATCTAGGTAATTTACCACTAACTAAAATGATGCACTGTGCATGTAACTCAGCAGCAGCATCAGTGGCACAGCTGACAGTGACACAGCTGGATACCTACGTCATATTTTAATAACTCTATTAGGTTTTGTAGCTCAGGTGTGCCTCACCATTTTATTTCTTTGCCAGCTTCATAAGAGCAGCCATAAAATAAAAGTAGTACCATTTCCATTAGATGTTTTTGGTAGCAAGAACAGAATGAGTTACAACATAAGGCAAATGGAGACTTTTTCTCTTCTTTCTTTCTTTCTTTTCTTTTCTTTTCTTTCTTTCTTTTTTTTTTTTTTTTTTGGTGCCCTGTTCCTCAAAGTACTGCAATACCGGGTTGATGTGAGGAGTGGACAGAGAAGGCCCCTATTCATCTCTTAATTCCAGAAATCAAATGGAGACTTCTTACACTCAGTCTCTCCTTGTCAGTAGGTGCAAACTCTCTATAGATTATGATGTCTAGTAGGTGAGCAAACAAGCATTATACTTCTACAAATGTAAAATCATTACAGAATCAATAAATATTATTGATATTAACCAAAGAGAAACTGCAATATAATTACTTAATTTATAATGGAATAAATATAATAACCACTCATATCTGAGAAACAAAAACATTCCCAAAATCATTTTCTTTATATATATATATATATACATGAAGGAAAGTTTTTCCATCTAGCCTCCTAGATTCTATATCTGGGTCTTTGAAATAAATTGACAACATACAGATTGACAGAAAGAAAGGTAAACAAATTTGTTAAATTTTTAATATTACAAGCACCAGGGCATTACAGGAAAAGTGAATACCTCAAAATCAGTAGTATTTGGAAGATTACACATAGTCTTAATAAAGGAAGGGAAGGGCAGATGCAGGTCATTCAGGGAAAAATAAATGATGTTTAGGAAAGATGAATGGGCTCTTAGAAGAATAGATGGTTGATATCGTAGTTTGTTACAAAGTTTGTCTGGATGTGGTTTCAACTTCTAGCTTCCTCTCCTGTGGTAAGAATCCATCTACCTCATTGATGAAACTCCTAGAGAAAGGATTTATGATAATTGAGTTCCTTTTAGAGGAACTCATCTGTCTTTAGGTAGATGAGGGGAGTTCAGAAAAAGCTTCTCTCTGCATTTATTGTTTTTTTAAGTACCTTCAGCTCAAAATAGTCAACATATGAAAGTAGCATATTTTTGTGTGGCATATCCTTAATTATTTTATTCATCAATACTTTATTAAATTAGCCCTGGAATTCAGAGTGCTAATAAATCAAGAAAAAATAGAATCTGCAGATTAGGACTATGGTTTTCACAAAAATAATGATAAATATTTTTTAAATTTCTGAATTTGGAAGTTAAATTTTTTAGGATCTCTATTGGTTGCTTACAAGGAGATTACATCTTTTCTATTACCTTTATATCCCACATAAATCTAACTGAGCTGTTTTCATTTTCCTTTATCACTTTTATGTAATTTTAAAAGTGTGCACTTTTTAATGCCAATATCCTCAAGATGAGATTCATATGTTCTCACAGGAGTGGAATAAAAGAGAGAAATGAAGACACATTTTGCAATATTGATAAGGTAGTCATTTTCTTGACTGGCATTAGATAGCAAAACAGAGTCATTATTTTGTCCTAAGCTGTGTCTTTTTTCAGTGATATGAGTCACCTGAGTTGCTTTTCAATTATTGCTGTTATTTTCTTTGAGGATCACTCATCCACAACTGTGCTTTTGTAAGGACACTTCACAGAGAAACGGAAGCCCTTGGAAAGGGCACCATTGTACTCATGTTAAATTTATCTGAAAAGGTCAAACATTTTCCCATTAATTGCCTTTGGTTAATGATCCCAAGTAGAAAACTATGATTTCAGAGAATTCCTATAAAGTGGGCTATTTTTGTGGTTCTGATAATACATTTATTATACAATTTTCTCTCTTGGAGATGTGGTAACAGTTACAGAATCCCGAGGAAACGTAGGAATGGGAAACACCAACCAGGACTTAGGAGGTGGGAGATGGTAGAGAAGACATTGCGGGTGATCACCACTCCCTACGACAGAGTCTGAGACTCAGGTAGAACTCAAGCCAGCTTTGACTTGAAGTCATCTCCAGGTGTAAAGCTGTGCATCTCCTCCAATCCCAGTGTCTGCTTCATCTTTCCCAATGTTGTCCAAGGTCTCTGTGATTCTTTTGCTACTTCTTTTCTTGACCTTGACCTCACTTGCTGAGAACATTTTTATATTGCATTTTAATCATTCCATGATCATTCTTTTCTTCTCTTTCCTGACCCCCTTTTACCACTTTCTTTACAATGCATTCTAATGTTCAGTCTATGGTCACAGCCATCTCATCCTGCCAAGGCTCCCATGGTGGCTTACCCCCTGGCCCACTCCACGGCCTCCTGGGGCCTTGTTTCTGATACATTTCATGGCTATTTTATGGCCTCCTTCAGGTCCATGATGCTTCTATGATTCACACTGTAACCACCCCCAGGGCTGTGGCTCAACTCATTGCTAACTCTGTGTCCAAATCCAAGTGCTGCTGCATGGACCAGTTCATGTCCTAAGCTGTGGATCACACCAGGGCTCTATCCTGTGTCCAGGTCCAGACCAAGGCCAATTCTGAACCCATGAGGGTAATAAGTTCCACTATTTATCGGGGGAGGGGGGAGAAAAATTCCTTCATAAAATGGGAAGAAAATTTTTATATGAACATGATGTCTGAAGATCTTAATATGTTGTGTGTGTTAGTCCATGGTGTATACAATTATTTGGCAAAAACTAATTTTTCTTTGGTTTGGGGTTAATTTGAAAATATTAGTTGTGATACATAGTACTTCAGACTTCACAAACTGCTTCCAGAGACATTAATTAAACCTCTCAAACTTCCAGAAAAATAGATATATAATTTTGCTTTAGAATTTTTCTATTTAGAAATTCTCTATTTAGAAATGGAGAATCTGATGCTCAAAGAGTTTGTGGAATCTGAAAAAAAGATGACTCATCTAATACCATCTCCTTTGCTCTTTTCATTAAACCTCAATAAGTCTTACGTATATCAAGCTTATAAAATAATGCCCTCGAAAGGATTCAAACAGACCTCACCACGGGGTGCTGTTTTGGCCCATGGATTACTGTAAACTAAAGGCAATTAAGACCCTGAAGACTCTAGAGAAAATTTTATCTCTCCTTTAAGGAATTTAAATTGGGGACCTTACTCATAATAAGATTTATTACCAGAAATAACTTTTTATGAACTATCCATTGGGCAGAGTGAACATCTAGTTACATCTAGTAACATCTAATTACTGAATACCTGCTCTTATCTTCATATAAATTACCTTCCTCTCCCCTGAAGCCTCAGACCCTTACCCCATTCCTTAACTCAGGGTTTTCATCCCACCTCATTTTATCTTTCTGTCTTTGAACTGTTCATGTGTGGAGTCTCTGACCCTCTTAGAAATGTGGGTTCTTGTGTGTGCAAAATTAAATTTGATTTTCTCCTGTTAATCTGGCTCATGTCAATATAATTACTAGATCAGCAAAGAGCTTAGAAGGGTAGAGTAGAATGTTTTTCTCCCCATCATTCTTTTTTAAAATATGTTAACGCGCATTTTATTAGAAAGTTTGGTATTGTTTTACAGATATTTCTCTCTAGACACAAAATTTACTAAAACAAATTGCATAAATTTTAAATGAATATAGACTGAATTTTCTCCCCATCATTCTGAATATGAGAGCCTTGTTATTTCTAGTAAGATGTTAATAATTTTTACTAATAAATATTTACTGCACAAAAGAACATGCATTACTTCGAAACAGATGTCAAATTGTGGGGTTAAGAAAATTTAAAAGACTGACATTAAATATTCTGAATGCAAAAGAAAAAAAAAACTTTTATTAGAAAAGATATCTCCAGTTGCAGCCCTGGCTGGTGTAGCTCAGTGGATTGAGCACGGGCCTGTGAACCAAAGGATCGCAGTTCGATTCCCAGTCAGGGCACATGCCTGGGTTGCAGGCCAGTTCCCAGCATGGGACACATAAGAGGCAACCATACATTGATATTTCTCTCCTTCTCCCTCTCTCCTACCCTTCCCCTCTAAAGATAAATAAATAAATAAATATTTGAAAAAAAAATAAAATTCTTCTTTAAAAAAAAAAGATATCTCCAGTTGCAAATGTAAATTATTTAACATAATTTAAGGACAAATATAGCTTTGAGCTCCAAATGTCATAAAAACTAAGGTAGACACTCTAGGATAGCTGCACAAAAGCCATTCATGGATTTCCCCTTCTCTTCCTCATGTAAACATGTTAAAAATGTAAAATAGTCATTTTTTCCTGACAATCTTAAAAGTAGATGCAGCATGAGAACCAGTTCTGCACAGGAAATGGCAGCAGAAGTCACTCAGTAGGGATTCTAGAAACATTTTTTAAGGAAACAAACTAAGTCAGCCTGCTTGCCTTTAGTCTTTTGCCTTTCTTCATTCTTCTACCTGGGATGTAGCTACAATTTCTAAGAAAACAGGATTATCTTATGAACAGAATAAAGGCACATACACAGGGTGCACATGGGAAAATGGAAGAATTCGTCTTTGAATAACTACTCCAGGCTTCTTATTCAGTGGAATATAAAAATCTTATGGTTATTAAACCAGCCTTTATCTGCAGCCAAACGGAATTTTAACAAACACAAAATGTACTCTTGAAATTGGGGTGCCCCCCAAAACATATCGACTCTGCTAGGTATAAAGAGATTTTTTTAAAAAACCCTGAGAGGCAAAGTTCTGACAATTTCTAGGTGGGAAGGTATTGATCTGGCTACAAGAAGAAAAACATTCAGTATAACTATAGCTTGCTATAGACCACACAGGACTCAGGTTGCAACTTTAGGGGTGATAATAAAATTGAGCATTTGGGGCTTGTGCCAATCTCAGCAAATTTCCACCAGAAATGTTGGCCTTTCCAGATTTGGTCTACCAAATTTGAGAGTCAAAGAGAGATGCTCTTTGTTGCAATCCATGTTAATTGATATTCTCCTAATTTTGAGTCTTACAAGTATTGAAAGGGTAAACTCTGGTTCAGGGTGGGGAGGGCAGGAAAACAGAGTGGTCCGCATAGTTGAACAGGTTCAGTGCTGCAGGTGGTGAGTATCAGTCAGCCTTACAGGAAAGGAGAGTGGATCTCTGACATTTCTCTAGCCTGTTTACTGCCTTACCACTCAAAGGTTTGGATGTGGCTGGCAAAAAAATGGAATTAAGAATTTTCACTCACTAAAGTCCCCATTTAAAAAAATTGCATCAGAGAAATTATATTAAAAAGTGCTAGGAAGATGTACTCTTCACGTGGTTTCTGCAATGGTCAAAGTTGCAAAACCGCAGTGTGACTCCCAGTCTATTGTTGGCCTTGATGCAGTCACGATAAAGGCAAGATACGGTGATAGTTGTGTCACCAAATGGGGATAGTTTTATTTCATCCTTTCTCAGTTGTATGACTGCTTTCTTTTTCTCTCCTCATTGCACTGACCAGACTTCCAGCATTATGTTGAATGAAAGTGATAAGAATGAAGACCGTTTCTTTGTTCCCAGAAGAAAAGTATTGTTTTTCATTATTAAAATGCTGTAGGATTTTTGTAGTTGAAGTTCTGTACCAATTCCATTTTTTTGAGAGTTATTTTTTTCCTTATTCTTTTTTAATGAATGGGTGTTGAATTTTGTCAAATGCTTTTTCTGTAACGATTAATATAATGATGTGATTTTTCTTCCCATCTTTTGCCTGTTAATATGGTAAGTTACACTGATCGGTTTTCAATATTGAACTAGAATTTCAGTCATGAATTAAAACCAGCTTAAAAATGCAGTACTAAATTTTATTTGCTGATATGTTTTTAGAAATTTTATTTATTTATTTTTAGAGAGAGGGGAAGGGAAGGAGAAAGAGAGGGAGAAAAACAACAATGTTTCATGCTCTATTGCCATTCATACTCCCCCAACCGGGGACCTGGTCTGCAACCCAGGCATGCACCCTAACTGGGAATTGGGCCAATGACCTTTTGGTTTGCAGGCCAGCACTCAGTCCTCTGAACCACCCCAGCCAGGTGCTTGCTAATATTATATTAAAGATTTTGTAACTATTCATGAGGGGTATTCGTTTGTCACTTTCTTTTTTGTACTATCTTTTCCTACTTTTGGTACGGTAATACTCAAACTCAGTCAGTGGTTGTTGGCGTCATTTAGCACTTCACAGAGTTCTGTGGAATGAGGGCCTATATTCCCTGTTGGCTGCTAGCTGAAGATCACCATTAATTTCTTACCTCCACAGGCCTCTGCTATATGGCAGCTTGCTCCATCTAAGTGTGTAAGCCAAAATGGCAATAGAGAGAGTGCTAGCCAAAAGCCACAAAAATTTTAACAATTTACTTTTATTTGGATACTACATTTTAGTTTAGAAAACAAGTTTTTATATATTTTTTCACTTATTCCTCATAATAAAATTTAAAAAGTAGAACAGGTATATTCTTATTGAACAGATGAAAATACTCAGGCTATGAAATTTTATGTAACTTGCTTTGAATTACTTCCCTAATAAATTAGCATTTCAACCTTAGCCAGAATTCATATGTATCTTTGTCCCTTAACATTTAATGTAAGAAAGTAAAATAGGTATAGAGCCTACTAAACAATGTAGAGAAAAATTAAACAGAAGGGAAATAATTGAAGTGTACTGAGTCATTGCTATGTGCCAGGCACTTAAAACAATTACCCCTCTAATATAATGACATCATGTGAGATGAAAATTTCTATTCTAATTTTACAGATTTGAAATTCAAATATTAGTATGTTTGACTATATTTTCCAAGTTTAGTAGCCAGCCTTCATTATGGCTCTTTTCCCTCTTGGCATTTACACTGCTGTTTAGTCCCCTGGATGAGGAATCAGGTCTGATGTTGAGTCACCCGTGGAATATGGTGGTAAGTGTCGTGACTAGGCCATAAAGCATTGCAGTTTACACCTTCCACTCTCATATCACTGGTTCTGGCTAACCCAGCTATTATGTCACGTGCACGCTCACCCAGCGTCTTTAACAGGGCATTGTGCTGAAGAGTAGAGATCCTGGCCAACAGTTAACGTAAAACTGTCCTTATGAGTGAGTGAGTCCCCTGGAAATGGAACTACTAGTCGTTTTCAGGTCACTGCAGCTCTGGGAGGCACCTGACTGCAGTCAAATGAGAGCCTTCAGGGAAGTATGACCTGGCTTGGCCTGCCCCAAAGCACTGACTTACAGAACTAAAGGAGGTAACAAAAGATTATTATTACTCTATGTTACTATGTTTGGGAAAAATTTGTTATGCAGTGACAGGTAACTAGCACACTAAGACAGCATAGTAAATATTGAGGCCTAGATTTAAACCAAGTTTTCTAAGTCCCTACGCAGTGTTCTTGTAAGAGTAATTACAAAATGAAGATTTTCAAGTAATTATATTATTTTTGTAGTGTTTTATTCATATTTGAAAATAGTTTCCTCTGCTGAAATTGTCACTAAATTGGAATTACTAAATTCCTTAAAGAAAACTTAGATTAAGAAATTAACAATAAATTTTTACCTGTCGTGCTTAAACATTGTAAAAGAACCACATGTGTGATAAATTATAATTATCAAAATATTACAGAAAATTTAAGCTTTCATTATCATAAAATTCACCTTGCTCTCTCTGAAAGTTATACATAGGCATATTTGGTAATGTGAACAATTGTTACATACTTCATCCATGTTAATCTAGATTATAGATGTATACATTTGAGAGTAACATGAGTTATTTAAAATTGTAAAATACTGCTTCTTTTGTATAACTTTGCAAAGTATAATTCTAGAGTACTTCTAGAACAAATATATAAGTAGAGAAAGAAAATGGGTGTTTGGCAATACTGTGAAATCATTTTTTATTATGCAAAAGTCAATTGTTTTATGCCAATTGAGAGGGAGAATTACATGTTAATTTATTTTGTCTTTTCACTTACCAAAGCATTCCTCCAACAAAATCCTTCTACAAGTCTGAAACAGTGTCACTCTCCAATGTCAGCAGCAGTCCAAACCACAAACCTTCATGGCATTTGGACATGATTGACTTGTTTCCGAGATAAAGGGCAGAAATGTGGAGAACTGTTTTCTTTTCCGTAGTACTTACATTTAGTATGAGAACAGATATTTACAGCTGTTAGTGCTGTACATTGGATGCCAAGTGATAGACTGGCCCATGTGGCTTTTATTAAGTTTTTAGCTCATGTGTATGTGACAGAGAGACAGGAAGAGACACAGAGAGAGAGAGAGAGTCTAGTGCATTGGAGACAGAGGGAGGTAGCAAAAAGGAAGAGAGGTAAGGAGAGAGGAGGGGAGGGGAGGGGACAATAGAGGGACAGAGGGAAGAAGAGGGGAGGGGAAGAGGAAAGAGGAGGGGAAGGAGGCAGGAGGAGAGGGGAGGGGATGAGAGTAGAGGAGGGGAGAGGAAGGAAGGAGAAAGGAGAGGGGGAGGAAAGAGAGGGAGAGGGAGAGAGAGGGGGAGAGAAGACACTTTATAACACAGTATCCCCTAAAACAGGGCCTAAGTCTGAGGTCCCTGACAATAAAGGTTGTTCTAAAGTTATGGGTATATGTGATAATGGCAATGCTATGTTTAATTTAACTAAATTGACCATTCAGAGACATTTATATTAATAACTTTGGCACTGAGGCAACCTCCATCTCTAGACTCATCCAACTAGGTTTAATTTAGTAACAGAACCTATACAGTTAACTGTTAACCAGTCACCTGACCAGATTTTCTCTGATGAAATAAGACCCTGCTAAGTCTTTGCTCTATGAACTATTATTTATCATGCTACCAAGTCAGTGGGGTAATGATTGTCTGGGAGTCAGTTCATGTGCAAATATTCTATTTTCTGGATGGCCGCTGTTCTCATTTGTTTCTTAATGCGGTGGATGCATGCTTAGTATTACATACATACAATCTATTTCAATTTTAGAAGCAGCTACTAAGTATTGAAGTTACTTGAAGTAAATTTAAGCTACTAAGTATTGAAACAAGGCTTATTCAGTAAAATGTTTACAAATGTTTAATGTTTTAATACATACTTCTTGTTCATTAAATCTCATTTACTTACATTATTTTATAATGTTATGTTTCTCTGATTTCAAGATAATAAGATTTCACAATTTTGAGGAAAAACAAAAAAGTCATATAGAAAGAAAAGTGGTTTAGAATACATTAAAAGTGGAAGAGGATGTGGGGGGATAAATGATGACAAAAATATTATAAAGTTAAAAAAACAAAAATAAATAAAAAAGTGGTAACAGAAGACAACAGAGTTCAAAGTCTCTATTAGACTGAAAAAATAGAGTTATTCTTAAGACAATATTTAATTTCACACATAAATTTTCACATCAGTAATTATATGACCATGAAAATAGTAAGTAAAAATTTGAGTCAAAATAAAGGATTATGTTAATTTAAGGCTTAAATTTCCCCATGATAAAATATAATTAGGCTATAACAGATCACTGGAAATCAGACTGATGAAATGTTTGTGGGTATGGAAAATATCACATAATTTATATTAAAACATGATAAAAACAGCTTTTCAAATAAAAAGTTCTCACTTTATCTTATTTTCTATATTTTCTAAGATTTGCTTTGAATACATGTTGCTCTTATAATTAACATATATGTTTCCAATATAGTTTTGATATCACTAATAAACTCTTAAAATTGCTATGGGGTTATCTGACTTAGCTTAAGTAAGTAAATAACTTGGAAGTTGTCACTCCTGTCCTTACAATAAGAACGAATTGGAACAAATTGAATATGAAGGACTTTTCTTACATCTACCAGAGAATTGAATTCACAAGGCAAGTCACCACCCTGAAATTTGCAAGGCAAGAGCCAAACACAGAAAATAATAGTTGAGATTATCATACTGGTTATTGTATTTTTAATTTCAAGTTCAAAAATAACTCCACAAAAAAGAAGAAACACTTAGAAATAAATATAGCAAATATGTACAGTATCTCTGAGAGAAACTAGGAGATTCTAATGAAAGAAATCAAAGATCTAAATAATAGGCAGATATTCTTTGATCATGGATAAAAAGACTCAATATTGCTAAGATATCAGCTCTTTCCAAATGTATTTATAAATTCAAAGCATCCCTAAGGAAAATCTTAGCAAGATATTTTCTGCATATCGACAAACTGATTTTAAAGTGTGTATGGAAATGCAAAATACATAGAGTAGCTAATGCAATACTAAGGAAGAAGAACATAGTCAGAAAACTTATACCACCCAAGAAACTTACTGCAAAGCTACAGCAATGGTATTACTGTAGACAGTAATACCATTGTGGTATTTGTGAAAGAGTAGACAACTAGATGAAGGGAACAGAATGGAAAAATCACCGACATAGACCTACACAAATATGGTCAACTGATCTTGACAAAGATGCAATGGTAATTGAACGAAAAAGGATAGTCTTTTCAACAAATGTTACTGGAACATTGGACATTGAAATGCAAAATTTAAAAAAAGTTAATCTAGACACAGACTTAAACAAAAATGAACTAAAAGTGAATCTTACACCTAAGTGTAAAATGCAAAACTGTAAAACTTCCAGAAGATACATAAGAGAAATTCTGTGTAATATTGAATTCATCCTAGTGTATGTAGGTCCAAAACCAAATCCACAATCCATAAAAGAAAATTGATTATACAGCCTTTATTAAAATTAGAAACTTCTTGCTTGCTATAGGCACTATTAAAGACTAAATGCAATCCATAGACTAGGAGAAAACATTTGTAAAATACATTAATAGCAAATATTTGTATCTTAAATACACAAAGAACTGTTAAAACTGAATGATAACAACCCTGTTAAAATTATTCAATAGACAAAGATCTAGAAAGACAATTCACCAGAGAAGATAAGCAGATGGCGAGTAAGTATATGAAAAGTGGTCAATATTGCATACGCTAGTGAAATCCAAGTTAAAACAGCAATCAAGTGCTACCACACACCTATTAGATTGGTGAAAATCTGCAACATTGACAACACCAGATACTGGCAAGGATGTGGAGGATAATAACTCATATTCAGTGTTGTTAAGAATGCAAAATGGTAATAGCCTTTTTAGGAGACAGTTCTTCATTTTCTTTTACACCTAAACATAGACTTACCATACTATCTAGCAATCTCCTTCATAAATATTTATTAAATGTAGTTGAAAACTTACCATATGTCCACATAAAAATCTGAACATGAAATTTAATAGCAGTCAAATTCATAATTGCCAAAAATTACAGGTAACCAAGACATTCTTTAGTAGCTGAATGGAAAAATTGTGGTACATCCATACTCTGGACTATTTTTCAGTGCTAAAAATAAACTAAAAAGTCATGAGAAGACATGAAAGAAAATGAAATACATGTTGATGAATGAAAAAAGCCAGTATGGTTCCAAGTAAAAGACAAACTGAAAAAAAGCCAAACTATAGAAATACTAAAAGATTAGTGGTTTCCACAACTGGGTTATGCGGGGTGGGGGAGAGGGAAGAAGGATGAGCAGTTGAAGCTCAGGAAATATTCTGTATCATACTGTCATAGTGGATAACTAACATTTTATATTTGTCGAAACCCATAGAACTATACAACACAGATATAACTTCAATAAAAAATATGAACTTTAGTTGACAATAATGTGTCAGTATTGGTTCATTAATTGTAACAAGTATACTATACTAATGCAAGATATTAATAATAAGGAAGCTGTGAGAAGAAGATATCCTAAATGCTGTACTATGTGCTCAACCTTTCTGTAAATCTAAAACTGTTTTAAAAAGCAGTATAAGCTCAGTTCTTATATGGAAACTTTTTATTTAGGATTATTAAGTTAATTAAACAAGGAACATTAGACTGTAATGGTTCTAACCCCATGGCAACCTACGTAAACAAATCAAAATCTAAACTTGTAAATGCCTCAAGGTTACAAAATTAAAACTCAAGGACTAGCCATCTCAAACAGCCAACTAGACTCTAAGCTATAGCCAATCAATAATTCACTTGCTATGCTTCTGCCTTTTCATTATAAAATTCTCTCCCTTCTCTCTTGTCAGTAGAGAGTTCCTAACCCCTTCCTATTTAGAGCTACTTGACTCAAATTATTCTTTGCTCAGATAAACTCTTAAAACTTTTGATATACCTCAGTTTATCTTTTAACAAGATGACACACTTATTCAAGGAATCTTCCCTTCAATTTTTGGCATTCTGTTATTATTAGGCATTATTTGTTAGTTCACCAAAATACTGAAATTAGTTTTTTTACCTAATCTTGTGCCCCACTTTTCACTCACTTTATTCTGACTTCATGCATGTAATTTTATTTCTTTCTGTCACTTGTATAGGTCTAATATGCCATAATTTTAAAAAATACAATATAGAATATATCATTCTGGTGTGTTGTCATATATGATGTAGAAGACGGACAATGATGTATTCATCTAGGCTCTAATTTGTTGCTATTACAATCAATTTCTTTTACCTCCTAAATCCAGAAAATGTTAATAAATCACATTGCTTAACAAACATAATAAGTGGATGCATTTCAGATTTATAAAGATCTAGTAAACATTTAAAAATCTGAAATTGAATAATTCTAAAGTCATTTCAAGGCCTTGTATTGCCATTCTTTCTTGTGCTCTAAAATAGTGACTGTCATCATTTAAAAGGAGTCTGTGGTTGATATAACACACAAAGTAAGATCATTTTTCTTATGTTCTCCTTTGTATAGTACTTTTCTCCATTCTTAACACATTAATTTTTAAACTGGGGCCTATCTTTTCATCTAATATCTGAGATTCAGAAGAGCAATGTCTATAAATTTTTATAAATAATATTTTAAGGTAATTTTGAAGGAAAATGGATTTGATCATATTCTTAAAAGATTTGTGTGACCCACAGAATCAGTATGTTAGAACATGGCCAAAACCTTTGTAAGAGCATAACCATCTCAATTGCTACTACACACACACACACACACACACACACACACACGTATATACATATATATACATAAATATGTATATATGTGTGTATATATATGTTTTTTTAAATAAAGACATTGCTTCAGTGTACATTGGTTTAATTTGCACTTTTCAGGTTAAAATGTATTTTTGATTTGCAAATGTTAACATGTTGGGGAAAGAAAAAAAGTATTTTTCTTTAAAGGCAGTTATCTTCAATTGTTAGCTAAAGACACCTGGGAAGACTTTGGCTGCTATGCTTTTATGACATAACTGTATTTCACTATAAAGTATTATAATTATTAGTCTACATTTTTCAATATAATATTTGGTGTAGATTATTATTATTATTATTATTATTATTACCTATGGGCGATTGAACCTCAAGTACCAATATTTTACATAGGTCGAATTTTCTTTCCAGTTACCAACAGATTAGCTGTAGTAGGTACACCTTCCAAAGAACAATTCGTCATTCACCACTTGGATTTTTTTAAAATCTAAATTTCTGTCTGCTTTTGTAGCCTGCTGACTGTAGCCCAGATAGAGAATTTTAATGACCTTTTATTTCCATCTCACATAAAACTAAGAGATAACACTAAGCAGTTGATCACCAAAGGCCTCTCAAAGTAAAAGACTCACATATAACCAGTACATCAGGAAAGTGTAAAAAGAAAGGAAAAGGGTCCCAACGGATTAATGAATAATGTTAAAAATCATGTATGAGGAAAAGATCTGTTCAAAATGCCAGTTAGACTAAGAATTTTAGTTTAACAAACTATGAAAAATTTGTTTCTATTCTTTCACATTGTATGCAGCAAACAACTTTTAATAAACTACCATTTGAATTTTGTTTGGTAATAAAATTATCAAAGAATAAATAATGTTACCATTATTTGAAAAAAAAGAATAAAATATCCCTACTCTTTCTAACTACATCTCTATGAGGGTCTCTTACAATATTCCAGTCAAAACAATAAACGACAACAGAATTAACACAGAAGTAGTGAGGAAATGTAAGTTGTCTTAGCAGACATAGAAATCTAGCTATTTTGATAGACATTTAAAATATTTAAAAATGTGAATAGTAATATTCTTATCTCTAATGTATTTGTTTTAGAAAATAGGTATTCTAAAATATGTTGAGATCAAGACATTAAAAATGGTTTGAAATAGAAAGACAAAAACTTAGAAACAGAAAGTATCAAAAATAATAGATATCACAAGAGAACAACATAAGGTTACTGTTCAATATGATCTTAAGCTCACGTGCAAATGCACCCTTTCATCCTAAATGATACCAATAGAAAATATTTGGAAACTAAAGATATATGCCTATGCTAAAAAATAAGAAGAAGAATAAATCATTATAGGTTAGAAATTAGAAGGCATAAAGCCTCAGAAGTATTTGACATTAAATTCATAAAAAGGTAGATACTGCCAGTTCTTTGATGCCTTCCTAGAGTAACTGAGACCCAAAAGCTGCCTACTAATGGTCTGGAGAGGAAAGAACCATGGCCACAATATGAAATCAAAATATGAAATTAATACTCCCCACCTATGGAAAGATGTTGAGCATAACTATAGTAGTTCCCTGTACTGTGACCCATGAACTTATTTTGGCAAGTGGCATAAAGACAGCCACCCAAATAAGATATATTCCAAACTCTATTACTGTTTGCATGAGTGGCTTATGAGAAATCCCCAAAGTCACTATAACATGCCAAGAATCTTATATGTGACTAGCTTCTTGACTGAGCTGGAGATTGGGCAAGTTGGGAAAAATACAATAAGAAGATCAGGGAGAGAAAAACAAACAAAACAAATCAAAATTAGGCCTTCTGATGAATGAGCAAGTAAACACTACAAAGCACCTGAAAAACAAAACAGCCCTAGAAACTAAAGTCAACAAACTTAATAATTACAGCAATGTGAAAATAATAGCTTTGAAATAATAGCTCTAAGATATATTTAACTCATTAAATAAATAAAAAATATATACAATGAGTCATTGTGAGGAAACCTCAGCAGCAATTTGTCAGACAGATGTTTATGGAAGAGAATCAGTTAGAACATAGCATATAAACTTTTCAAATCAAGTTTAAAGAATCAATATGAGAAATCCCCTCTAGACTTATCCAATGGAACTTTCTGTGATTATGGAAAGATTCAAATTCTGTATCTGCACAGTCCAGTATTGTTGCTATGAGCCACTTCCAGCTATTGAGCAATTAAAATACAGGTACTATGTCTGAGAAACTAAAATTTTAACTTTATTTAATTAGAATTACTATAAATTTGTTTAAATAAGCACACATGGCTAATATCTATAAGATGGAGTAGATGGAACATACTCAAAGAAAGAGGTAGGTTTTGAAGTATAGCATTCAAGATTTTGTCCATAAAGTCACATAAAAAGATAGATACAAAAATATAAAAGTATAAATGATGGAAAATTATAATAGACTGAGACTCTAAAACATATGTCTAAATTAATTTTCAGTAGTAGGAAATAGAGGAAATGTTGGAGAATCAGTATATGACAAGATAATCATTGAAAATAGCATAGAAATAAAGATTTCAAATTGAAAATGTGCTCTATGATTTAGAAAATAAAGATGAAGACACATCTAAATATAGTTCTGTGAAACTACCAAATAACAAGGGTAAAGAAAAAACCCTAAAAATTATAAAAGGGAAAATAAAGACTGTCTACAACTGAATGACAGCCAGACCTATGGAACAGTTCTCATCAGAAACTATTTGCCAGAAGAGTTATATGTGCAGAATGAAGGAAAATAACTGGCAATCTGTTTATGAGGGAAAAATCACTTTTCACAAGTAATACAAATAAAAGTATTCCTTCCATAGATGTATTTTATATTCATGATCCTCCATAAAGCAATTATTTCAACATGAAGAAATGTTTACCCAAGAGTGGGATGCAAGTAAAGAATAAACAAAAAAATTGCAAGAAACATTGTTATATCTAATTATTGCAACTCTTAGGTTGTAAGAAACAGACATCCCAGTCAATCTATTTCATAAATAAGGGAATTTTCTGTTTCAAATAACTGGAAAGTACTGAGTAAAATGAACTTCTGGGCAGGTAGATTCAGTAACCCTACCACAAATCCAATCCTTTTATTTCTCAGTTCAACCATCCATAGTTGGCTTCATTCTAAAGGTGGGTCCCTTGTAAGGTAACGTGCTTTGCAATCAGGATGATAACAGAAATTAGTTGTGTTGCATGGACTGACTTTCATATCTAGCAGGAGAATGACAGACCTTAACTTTACTATGATTTAAACATCCTAGCATCAACCACTGTGAAAATTAAAATGCCATGTGCTGATCGTAGTACATTTGGGTTAACTGGATACCTAACAACACCTACGGGAGCTAAATTACCTACTGACTATAAACCTGCATCCTAACTCTCAGGGCTTTCAACTGGTTCATTGCTGTGGGTATGACAAAACTAATACATTCAATTCAATTATTGGCCATAATGAATGGTGAATGCACTGTTTAATTTCCATGCTCAATAAAAGGTAGAATTAAAATTGTAGACTATTTAAAAAAGATACATGGGTACTTCAGTGTGTATTTAAATAATGTGACATTTTATTTTGCGCTGTTATTCTGTGAAAAGGGTAGAAGTGCTAAATAAATTTAGAATTGTTACAGAAGTATAAAGCCTGATTTCTGTGTTAAGAATTTAGAGATACATGTTTGAATACTAAAATAAAAATCTATACCTTTCCACAAAGGACTAAACGGAAAATAAAAGAAATTCACCAGAATGCAAAATCAAGAGAAGTAAAGTAGAAAAAAAAAGATTGATTGAAAACTCAAAACACATAACTAAAATATATCCAAATATACTAGTAACAAAAATAAACATATTTACTTCACCTATTAAAAGACAAGCACTAAATAACTTTTTCAAACACTAGTTTTATCTTTTATATAAAAACACATTAAAAACAAATTATGCTGAATTGTTGCAAAGCTATATTTCACAAGATTGCCCAATAGCAATTGGTCGTCATACTTTTAATATCAGAAAAAATAGGATTTAAAGTGCAATGTTAATTTAAAAAGGAGGAACTATCAGGAAAAATTCCCACTTACTGAACAGATATTGCAACCACAAGCATCTATAATATTTAACAGTCAAATGCTTTGTCTGACTTCATCTTGTTGAAGTCTACCATTGTTCCCTTGGCCTTCAGGCTAATAGTTCCTGCTTTATACATGCTAATCATTAGAAAAATTCTGCTTGGGGCTTCAGTTTTTATTTACAAAAACATTTCTTCACATTTTGCCTTCCCTTGACATACGAGAAAGCTGAACTCTTTACTTTCTTAAGATGGATTTGAGGATTAGGTGTCTCTTCTTCTTGAATGGTGCCTTCTTAATAAATAAGCCTTCCCTTATTTTGAACTCGGACATTTTGAGTGTTGGCTTTTCTAGGCATGCATGGGGCACACAGACTTTGGACAAGAACAAAGCTTTATAACATTGCTTACAATTATGCATGGCAAACTCAACAGAAGTAGAGGAAAAGATTGAGCAATCCACATGCATCCTGGGGGATTTTTTAACCTCACTCTCTCAGAAATGTATGGATCAGAAAAACCAAAAACTTCAATTAAGACACAGAAGACTAAAATAACAGTTAATCAACAATCAACTTTAACTGCAACTCTGTACTACATAAAAATACATTCTTTTCTAGCATACATGAACATTATAAAATAATTGACCACATAATAAATATAAATACAAAAGAATATATGTAATAAATCACACTGTCTAAGTAAAATGAAGTTTAACTTAGGATATCATTGGAATCAATTGTCAGCAACTCAGACCTCAGGAAAAGAGTAAATGGAGCAGGAGAAAGAGGCAAGGAAAACACACCTGGAAGAAGTAGAGGGGAACAGGCATCTGCATGCTCCAGAGAGAGTGAACATGGGTGGGGGTGGGGGGAAGTGGGTGGAAAAAGGTATAGGTGTGCTCCAGAGAAAGAGAGCCATACTGGATTCTTTCTCTTAAGAGTGAGAATTAGCTGTTAGGAGACTGAGTTCCAGTAGTCTGGTTTTAGGACTGGACTGTGGATAGACATGGCTAGGAATGGCCTCTATAGGAATAGAGGGTCTGATCAAGTTTAAGTTGTCTTGTTGATGGCGCCAAATGTTAGACCTCAGTCTTTGAATTTTGGCTAAGAAAGAATTCACAGCCAAGACTCAAATACAAGCAAAAGTTTATTTAGAAAGTCACAGAGGTAGGAGGAGTGAGCTATAGAAGAAGTGAGTCAAGCTGGGCTGTGTGGAGTTAGGAATCAAGTTAGAAAAGTGAAAGAAGGGCCTTTGAAATGCAGGAGAAAGAGGCAAGGAAAACACACCTGGAAGAAGTAGAGGGGAACAGGCATCTGCATGCTCCAGAGAGAGTGGACATGGGTGGGGGTGGGGGGAAGTGGGTGGAAAAAGGTATAGGTGTGCTCCAGAGAAAGAGAGCCGTACTGGATTCTTTCTCTTAAGGGCTTTATCTGAGGTCTCAGGGGAGGGTCTTAACAGAATATTCATCAGTTTTCCACATGTGTCTTCCCAAGTTTATGGTCTCCAACAACTGGTTCATTCTAGGGCAGAGGATCATTAGTCATCACATTTGGTCCTGATGTGGCCATCACCCTGGCATCACCCTGTCTGGCTTTGGCTGCTTTTCTGAGCCTGGAGCTGAAACACCACTGACTGAGTCCTAGATGTTATTGCTAGTTTGGCCAAAATTCAACAGACCTGAGGCTTTATTCCTAAGGTTATTTGATTTTGACCAGAACCTCATTGTTTTGAGACTGTACTGCTTAAGGGAGTGGTCATGCAAGGACTTGCATGGGAGTCATATTAAGCTATCCTCTGGCCCCCTTGTGTCCCATAAAGGGGTATGCCATGTGACTAGCAACATGCCAGGGGAGGGAAGGTCAGGGGAGTGTCTAAAATGCATGACCAGTGATATTCTAGGGGAGAAAAGATCACCTGGGATGGAGGGGAGAGTCTCACCCTATAATACTTGTGTTTCCAGGTTTGCCTGTTTTTAGGCACCTGGCACTTTCTGCTCTTGGTGAACTTATATGCCTGGCTTATTATTCCTACTCTACTTATGTCTCCCTAACTGCCTACAATATCAGTTTCATTAAGTAATAAACATTTTGTACTGGTGCCTTGAAAAATAAAGCGGACATGGATATAATTACCTTTAGAAGTACTGTGGAGGAAACAAAGCAGACTCTAGCAGTATATAAAAGGAAAGAACAGATGAGGCAAGGTGAACTCTGAGCAACCTTGATAGGCAACCATGGCCCCCTGGTCTCAAGTATATGGGAGAGGGATGGCAGACTTCAACAGCTGTGGGGAGGAGTGCTTAAGTGGTTTTCTTAGAATAATATATGAAAGAGTAACTTGTGATTGGGACATTCAAATTATATTTCCATAAAACATCTTATCACTTGAAGAATATGGCTTAGTAAATTCAAGGGAAGCCTATTTTGCTATAGAAACAGATTTCTGTCTCGCATGCTTAAAATAAATTTGCCACAGTCTATGTCTTCACTACACATAAGAGGATCTACTTCCTTGGAAAACAACTAAACCAGGAACAGTGTGTTTCCTACTTAAGAAAGAAATATAGATTTCTCATTAAAAGGCAGAACCATCATTTCAAAAAGAGGAACTGGAGGGTACTTAAAAAAGAATTTCAGCTGGTTAAGGCATTTGAAATAAAGCTAAGAAGATTTCTTAACTCTAGACCCATAAAGTTTTAATTTGATTGTGAAGAGCATATATGCTTTTTCACCATAAACTTGCTTTGTAAGATTTTATTCTTATAGGTATGCAGGATTAAATAATAATGGCTCAAAGACTTTTTAATTTAAGAAAAAAATTTCAACTTTTGTCAACTAAAGGTGACCCAGGTATTTTGATATATTCAATAATTAATTTAGACTTTATCCTTCAGCACTTTGAAGTTTTCTGGCAGAGTTCTATTAAGACATTCATTCTTGCATCAGAACTTGACATGACTGCCTTTAACAATGAATTGCATCTGCAAAAACACATGGTGTTCTGGTTTATATATCTGCTAGAACACTGATCTAGTACATGGATCTTACTGCTGTCTGTCTCCTCCATCTTAAAAAAATATATACTAAGCAAGCCCCTAAGCAGTTTGAAATTTTCAATGATAGAGTTTTTAAACCTGGACAAGTCTTAATCAATCCATCTATGCAATGACATGTCATTATGAAATCTCACAATATTCGAACAAGTTCCAGGCAGTTTAAGACAATTAATACTTCAAATTGTACATATTCTTGAGTGTGCCAATTTACTTCATTTGATTACAGGCCAAACATTGAGACAGCCCTCCCTCAAGCGACTGAAGATACAATGTGGAAGAATTTGTGTATCTCATCACCATTACAGAAAAGCTATACAGAAAGCATTTTTCTACTAAGTACATTATCTTTGATCCATAGTCAAACTATCATCACAACTGAAATGATTATATAGCTTTGATGACTTAAGTAAGATTTTAGTTTGCATCTCAAATACATTAATTTTTCTGATATGTTGGCTTTAAATAGTCATAGCAGACAAATACATTGATGCCACACCCCGCAAGTGACCACAGCTTCATTTGAACAGGGACTGTACTCTCAGCTGTGAACAGCATCTAAAGCACACAGGTGCAGAGCACACAGCCACCCAATAAGTGCAAATGAATCAAGAAATCTATGTTTCTAGAAGACACTCTCAAGAAATAGGACAGCACGTACAGTGAGTTCAAAGGACTATTGCATTATTCATTCATTTATTCATTTAAATTTATCCTATTACAGTCTGAATAAGAGAGCAGAGCTTTAGTTATGTTCTAAAGAATACTATTTGAACCACCTTAGACAAGTTATTTAACCTGTAGATTCTTTGTAATTTTTTTTATTGATTGACTTTTTTGAGCAAAAGAGAGAGACATCATTTTGTTGTTCCACTTATTTATGTATGCACTCATTGATTGACTCTTGTATGTGCCCTGACCAGGAATGGAATCTGCAACCTTGGCTTATCAGTAGCTCTAACAAACTGAGCTACTCTCTCATGGCCAGAACATTTTGATTCTTAACTCTTCCTTTCCTAATTTCCTAATGGTAATATGTACCTTAAATACCTAACCATTTTAAGGATTAAAAAATATTATAAATGTATAGTATTATACATAATTTAGTTAATTTATACATTTAAATGAGTTAAAGATTATTTCCATTAACAAAAATGATTTAAATATTTACCCTAACTTTCCCAATAGGTATATACAAATTTCTAACTAGCCTAGTTACAGTTGTTACTTTATAGAAGATATAGCTCATTAATTTTCTTCCACAAGAACTAATATTTTTGACCAAGGAAAGAAGTGTGAAGGCAAAGAAGAAATTAGGCTAGCCTGACCTTGCTGGAACACTGAACTGGAGTTCAAGGACTTGTCTAGTAATTGGACACATCTCAGAAGTTCTTTACTTCCCTAAACTGTATATAGCAGGTTGTGTATAAATGCATAAGTTTTGTTCTTCTTGGAAGAAGTTCCTTTATCTTTTACCAAACTTTCAGTTTTCCAACCTCTGAAAAACTAAGAACTTCTTTAAAGAAAATTGGATTATAGCTATAAAGGTAAATCATGTAGAAGTTTGTCATTTCAGTTACTGAATTATTAAATATGTTCATGGAACTCAGTGTTTCTGGAAGAGCCTTGTAAAAATTGCAGCATTACTCTATTTTTTTATTATTTCACTCTTTTTTACTTTATCCCCTAGTAGAGAATATTTAAGCAATACAGTCTATGATAATATACAATGTTCAATGGGATTACTTTTATAAAGTTATGGGTGAATTTTAGTCAAGATTTCTTATAGAGTCCATAACAAAGAATTAAATTTTAATGACTAGCTCAATAGTCCTTCTCAAGGTGATATAAGGCTTAAATATTGCTTTAAAAGCACTTGGAGTACTGAAGGATAATACAAATGCAAGAAATTACTGTATTGATATTTTGTGCTCTTCACCTTTTTGTTTTTTATATTCTCTTTTATAGCTTTTACTTTGGGAGTTTAGAAAAACCAATAAAAATTGAACACAAATATTAAGCTTTTTTATTGTAGAAATTGCCACATCTAAGATTTCATAGAAGTTGCCCCATAAAGCTGATTGATTTTTAAATTTTCAGTTTTAAGTCATTGTATTCTCAGGTCAAATCTTCTCAAATTTGCCTTTATAGTTTCACAGGAAGGCATTTAAAAAGTTCAAAACTTTTTTTAAGTCACTTTTTGTATTCATGTCTCACTATTATTGACAAGCATTCAATAAGAACCTCAAACATTGCTTTTCCTTTGTAAGGAAAGAAAATGAATGGAGTGAAGATTTTGTTTATTTTTCTTCATCACTGACTTTCTCAAACATAATAAATATTGGTAAAAAATTCTTGAAATTTATTCAAAATATTTTACAAGTAGAGTGCTCCTTCTTCACACAGAGAGTATTGTGAAAGTGAAGTCACCAGGAGGGACATCTTTTTTAAAGGGACTTATTAAACAAAAAAATTCCATAATAACTGAGAAGTAATACAGAGTTACCATAAAAATACACCAAAAATAATATTTAAGACAATGTAGAAGACTATGTGATCAATTCATGATACATTTTGTACATTTTATATGTAAAATTAGCAAAGATTTAATATAATTTTATCTAACATTTATTTCATTCAAAATTAGTTAAGATTAAATGTCTCTTTTGTTTAGTAATCTTTTGGTTTCAAAGACTAGAAGTCAAATTAAAAATCTATTTCAAAGACTAGAAATCTATTTCAATTCATATAGGAAAGCTCCAGGGTGAATTCAACATATAAATTTATAAGAAGTATATGCAGGAGTTATATGAAAAAAATTCATCAGATGTATTTGTTCTGTATTATCACTGTATATCTTCTTCTCCCTCCTTCTTCTAATAATACACTGAGTATTTGCTCCAAACATTTTACTCTTTTTATATTACACTAAGGGTTTTGTCATATGCCTTCATATTCCCTTCGATTAGTGTGGGCAGAGCAGATTTTGTTACCCCACTAACATTGGGATAGCCTTATGACTTAATTTGACCTATAAAATGTTAGGAAACATGCATGGCTGTTATGATTTGGATAATCCATATTGTTTGGCTTGGGCTTTTGTACTGCTATAATCTGCCATGAGAAGAACACATCTCAGGAAGCCACTGACCCATTATCCCGGGCCCCAGATGATAAAACATAGAGGCATATGGAGTCAGGTCAGAAGCCTGGAGCCCAGACTAGCCTTGCCTTGCCTTGACTGTCCTATATATAAGCTGAACCACTGGCCATATGCAATCTGGCAGCCCCAAAACCTTATACTTATTGTAATAAACTGATATTTTGAATTTTTATATGTAGTTAAATCAGACTAGTAAATAAACCTATTTTTATTTTTTTGTTTTTTCTTTATTATTCTGTACTTCATTACATTTATGACTTCTCTGTTTACTTTCAGCATATAAATTGTCAAATTATTTTAAATATTTGCAATCCCAAGCAGTGCATGGTCTTACAGGTACACTACATATACCAGTTCCATTTGACTTTCTGTAGTCTCTATTTCTTAATGCAAAATTTACATAAAACCTGACTGTTAACCAGAATATAGATTAACTAGGAATGAATCATTATGCACTGGACTCATGGTAAAAACTTGAATGCCCATTCTTGGCTGGGAGCAGAACAACTTTTTTTAAAATCTTCATTAAAATGGGTATATACAAGAGATAAATGAAAAATTTTTAATACAGTCTTTAAATTAACAATATATATTTTCAGCTCTTGACATGTAGGTTGACATGACATTTGTCTAGCAATACTTGCTTTAACCTGTCCAAAATTCCCGTAAAAATATGTATTATAATATAGGGGGGAAATCACAAACACAAAATGTTGCATCTTGTAACCAGCCTATGGTTCCAGTCCAGGAGATAGTTCCACTAATATAAAATTGACAGAAAGTTGAATTAAAAATCAAGGCCATTAATATATCAGCAAGATGGTAGAAGAGGAAGCCCCACAGAGATATTGACTTAACAATATTTAATACAAAAAGACTTTCTGAGAACTTGAGAAACCAGTTTGAAAGTTTCGATACCCAGGCAAACTCAAAGCCAAAAACAGCTGCATTGAAACAAATATGAAAATACATTTTCTCTCAACCCATCAGCTTCTTCTCAGGCTAGTACCATTCATGTTGGGAAAGAAAAGTGCACATAATGGCTTCATCCTTGGGAGAAAAAGAGAAAAGTGAAACATATGTCTAAAATTCTGGTTTTGGGGGGTTATCTAAGGGAGTGGTTTTTATCTTGCCTGACTCAGAGCACAGATGGAACTGGCATACTTTGGATGCCTAAGGACTACAGAAAACAAGAGAGTTCAGCAGCTTCTGGCAATGCAAAAGAATTTATAATACTGCAGACAGAAACTGGAACAGCTCACAGTGACTGGGAGAAAATGTTGGACTCATGGTTTCTCATTTGAGGGATAAAGGAAAAGAGTGGAACATGTGTCAAATATTCCATCTTTGTGGGGATTTCTGCCTCACCTGACTTGGCACACTCATGACACTGACATACTTTGTATTCCCTGCGTGCACAGAGAGCAAAATATCTCAGTGGTTTGCGGCAGACAGAAAACCTGAACATGAAAAGACAACATGAAAAGACAACAGAGAGTAAGACTCCAAGATCCTGAAAAAGGAACCAGCAAATCTATCTGATTGAGAAATTACACACACAAACCCAGAGAGAATACATCCCCATAAAATGTTTAAGAGGCCCATAGAATCTCTAGGCAGGCTGATTGATGAAGATCTCTCCCTGTACAAAGCCAATTTGTAAAGGAAAAGGTTGCTGTTTTTTTTCAAATGCATAAATCACAACAACAAAAAATAAAGCACATAAAGAAAAAAGAAAATACAGCTCATTCAAAGGGGAGAAAAATCTCTAAAAATTGATACTACAAAACAGGGAGACCTCTGAATAATGTACAAAATAATTCAAAATACTATCTTAAAGAAGTTTAATGAAATACAAGAGAACACATATAGACAACTAAGTAAAACCAGGAAAACAATACATAAAAAGAATATAAATAAAAATACATTCCAAGTGTTTAAAGGAAAAAGTTGCCATCCAAGAATACCATATCTAGCAAAACTGTCCTTCAATAATGAAAAATAAAGACCTTTCCAGATTCAAACAAACAAACAAAAAACCCAACAGGTTTATAACCACTAGATCTGTCTTAAAAGAATTTGCAAAGGTAGTCCTTCAATGAAAAATGAAAGAATATTAGGCAGCAACATGAACGCATACAAAAATATTAAACTCTCTGGAAAATGTAAATACATAGACTAATAGAGATTCCTGTAATACTTATTGGTAACATATAAGTAACCTTAAATTTAGCTATAGAATATAAAAGATGAAGGCATATAATAATTATAAAATTATGTAAGTGAATACAAAATATTAAAAATGTAACTGAGATATTGGTAACATAAACTGAGGGAGATGTGAAGAAGTGTCATTTTTGTCCAACTGAAGTTATTATTTTAAAATAGATTATTATAACTACAAGGTGTTTTATGTAATCCCCATGGTAAGCACAAAAATCATATAAAAGATGTACAAAAGAAAATGAGAAACCGACGAAAGCTTGTCACTACAAAATTAATCAGTAAAACATAAAGAAGGCAGCAAGAGAAGAAAAGAGTAAAAAGTAACTATAGCACCACATACAGAAAAACAACAAATGGCAGTAAGTCTATCCCTATCAGCAACTACTGTACGTGTAAATTGATTAGATCCTGCAATTATAAGACAAAAAGTGGCTAATAATAGAGGGAAAGTAGTATCACTGTTTGCAAATGAAATAATTACATATTCAGAAATCCTGGAAAAATCAGATTTGTTTAAAAATTAAGCAAAATAATAAAGGACACATGGACAAAAACTATGGGGGGTGGGAATGGGAGGGAGGAGGGGAGGGCTGGGGTGGTGGGTTCGGATGAGAATAAAAGACAGAAAACTGTACAAGATCAACAATTAAAATAAAAATTTTTTTAAAAAAAGAAATATAAATTGATAGTTATAAAATAGCCATGGGATATAAAGTACAGCACAGGGCATATGGTCAAAAATATTGTAATAACTACGTATGGTGCCAGGTGAGTACCAGAAATGTTGGGGGGAACACTTTGTAACTTATATGATTGTTTAATCACTATGCTGTACACCTGAAACTAATACAAAATAATATTAAATGTAAACTTTGAAAAATATAAAGTTCTTTTCAAAAAATAAACAAAAAGAGTAAACAAGGCTAAAAAAATTAAGCAAAATAGCTGATTTCTTATTTAAAAAATCAAAGAATTTTCTCTATACAAGTTTTTAACATTTAATTAGTAAAATGCAAAAAAATCCCTTCAGAGAGAAAGAAAACAAATAATAAACAAATATTAGAAATATTCCTGATAAGAAATGACTATATCTTACTTTTATGATGATAAAAGTTTTACTGTGTAATTAAAGTATATTTGAGAAAATGGAAAGACATATATTTCTCTTTTGGAAACCCTGGAGGTATAATATTGTAATGTATCTAAGTTATAAGTTCAAGTTCAATGTCTCAATCAAAATGTGTGTGTGTGTGTGTGTGTGTGTGTGTGTAAGGTAATATATAAATTCTAACATTTCTCATGGATAAAAAATATTCTAGAATAGCAAATAACTTGTTTGAACAGTTGAATAGTAAAAAAGAATATTCTCTATCAAATTTATGTTACATTGCAAAAGTACAATAAAAAAGAATTGATACTGGTGTCACATATTATAACCAAATATGAAAGAATTAGATAAAAAATGATGTTAAGTAAAATGGCTATTTAGAAACATAAAATTAGAGTATCAATATATCTCAACTACTCAATACATTTCAAAATTAGCTTTAGAGAATTTACAAATTAAGGTGATGATATTGGACTCGAACTGCTCTCTGTATAGAAAAATATTCAGTGTGTTTTTAGTATGTACTCACAAAGAAATGGTGTAGGACTTGATCACTTAGTATTTAAAGGATTTTTGATATTCAAGTACCAAAACGATGTTAAATTTGGAAAGAGGTTTGTAATAATAATAAAAGAAAATATTTATTATATAAAAATTGTTACATAAAGCTCAATAGCAATAAAAAATTAGATTAAAAAAAATGGATAGATGTACTGAATAGACACTTTTCAAAGAGGACAGATAGGTGGCCAAGAGGTACATGAAAGGATATTCGACATCACTGATTATCAGGAAAATGCAAATCAAAACCAATGAGATATCACCTCACACCTGTTAGAGTGGCTATTATTTAAAAAGAAGGGGAAAGGTCATCAAGGAACATGTATAAAGAATATAAAAGACCCATAGACAAAGACAATGTAGGGGAGAGCACTGAATGTAGGAGGTGGGGGTGGGTAGAGCAGGAGAGAGTAATGGTGGAAAAATGGGGCCAACTGTAACTGAACAGTTATTGAATAAAAAAAATGATAATCACCCTGGCTGGTGTGGCTCAGTGAATTGAGTGCTAGTCTCGGGTCAACAGTTTCGTTCCCAGTCAGGGCACATGCCTGGGTTGCGGGCCACGTCCCTGGTTGGGGGTACATGACAGGCAACCACACATGGATGTTTCTCTCCCTCTTTTTCCCCCTCCCTTCCCCTTTCTCTAAAAATAAATAAATAAACTATTTTTAAAGTGGTAATCTAACAAAAATAAAAATAATACCTCTGTATAATAAATAAATAAATAAATAAATAAATAAATTAGAAATAACACTTTGCTAGAATGAGGGGAAAAAAGGGAAGCCTGTGCACTGCTGGTGGGAGTATACATAGTGCAGTGCAAGTATAGTGGAAAATAGTATATAGGTTTCTCAAAAAAACAGAACTACCATATCAGTCCAGCAACTCCACTAACAAATATTTACCTAAATAAAATGAAAACATAATTCAAGTAGACACATGCATCCTTATGTTCACTGCAGCATTATTTTCAATAGCCAAAATATGGCAACAAACTTAATTGTCCATCAACAGGTGAGTAGGTTGGTGGTTGCCAGAGACAGGGGCTTGGAGGTGGGCAAAATAGCTGTAAAAATGTATAGTTTTAGTCATGGGAAGATAATGTACAGCATGGCAATTATAGTTAATAATAGTGTTCGCATATTTGAAAAGTTGTTGAGAGTATATCTCAAATTTTTCAGCACAACAAAAAACTCTAATTATATATGGTGATGGATGTTAACTAGACTTATTGTAGTAATCATGGCATAATGTATCAAAACATCAAATTACTATGTTGTATACTTGAACTAATATGATGTATGCCAATAATACTTCAATAACATTTTTAATTCTTAGAAATTATTATAAAAATTACTTGAAAATGGTGGATAAACAATTTATTTGCAAAATAAACATACCTAAAATGAATGTACAAGTGATAAAAAAAAACTTTACCAAAAATGAATTTAAAGATACCATTTTTTTTCACTTAAGAAATTGTTAGACAAAATTAGAACTAATACTCAGTGCTGGTGATAATGTAATAACATAACCTGAGAGGTCCAACCTCCTTTAAAAACAAATTGGCAACATATATTTTGCTTGAAAAATGTTTATGCCTTTTGATCTAGAAATTGCTTTTCAAAAAGTCTACCATCAGTAAATCATTGATATTATTTTTCACAGAATTTTTACGGGGCAAAATTTTGGAAACAACAAAAAATTTAAATTATTTTATAAATCACAATGCAGTCGGGTGGTGGAATATCATACATAATATTTAATTATGTGTTCAATGAGTGTTTCTTACAATTCTGAAGCCAGAAATCTGAAATTAAGCCTGGCCAGGTGGTTCAGTTGGGTAGAGCATGCACCAAAAGATTGTGGGTTCATTTTTCCAGCAAGCCACATATCTGCACTGTGGTTCACTCCCTGGTCTGGACACATGGGGAAGCAACAGAATGATGTTTCTCTTTCAGGTCAATACATCTTTCCCACTCTTTTTCACCCTCCTTCCCCTCACTCTAAAAATAACTAACTAAATAAATAAAAATTTGAAATCAAGAAATCTGGCCTCCATTCCTTCTAGAAGCACAAGGGAGAACTTGTTTTCTTGCATTTTTCAGCTTCTAGAAGCTGTTTGCATTCCTTGGTTCTTGGCCTCTTCATTGAATTATTTCAACCTTTTGCTTGCTTCCCTTGGCATGTCTTCTGCTCTCTTTATCCTGCCTCTCTCTAATAAAGACCCTTGATGAAATTCAGTACACCTGGATAATCTGGGCTGCTTAATCACCATTACAAGATCTTTAACTTAATCACACCTGCCAGATCCCTTTTACCATGTAGGTAACATTCACAGATTTGGAATTAGGATATGGACATGTCTGGGTGGGTGTTTGTCAGCATTCCATTATAGAACAAATTTAAAATAATGTTAATATGTATATCTGTTCCTCTGATTAGTGAATTGTATGTGTGATATTCATCTATTTCCATTTTTTTTACTATAAGCACATAATACCGTTACAATCAACATTTCTCAGCTTCAGCAACCAGAATCTTTCTAATTCTGACTTGCTTTTATCTTAAAAGCTGGTGTAAAAAATGATTTTTCCCCATCTTAACACATACTGCATCAAAAATTCACTTTTTAGGTGTACCTGAGTTTGACTATCCAAAAAGGAAGAGAAATACATAAGCACACACTTGCATATGTTCTCCTGGGAGACAGTACACCTATATTTCATTTTTACAATAAAAGGTCATGGCTCTGGCATAAACAAGGAGGATTCTTAATATTTCTTTAGCACACCACACCACCATCCCACTTATAGCATGCTTTAGATTGACAAATTTATGAACATATTCATAACTTTCAGAAACAGTTTTTCCTCTACTGGCAAATACATTTACTTTTTTTTTGTTGTTAATTCTTACTGATTACTGTATTCCTTGAGTGTGCTTAAAAGTGAGCTCTCTTATTATCTAGTGCCCTTGACAACTTTAGGGAGGCTGGAGAAGAGGGAGGGAAGATACTAATTTTGGCACAGCTTGTTCCCAGGATCAAAGCAGCCCCTGGGCCTTCAGAAGGAGGATCCAGAGTGGTTAAAAGACACATTTTCTCATTGTTTTTTTCCCTGTACTTTTTACTGTCTGAGGGAAGTGAGTATTTTAACAATCAATTTAAATTCCTTCTGAGTAGAATACTTGTGATGTAACAACATTAGAGATCTTATACTATTTACCAGAGGTTTATCAAAATATTTTGAAACTGAGCTGATCAGAAGCAAAAACAAAATTCAAGCAAACCAGTATTTTCAAATTAAATCCTCTAAAGGAGGGAGTGAGACACTAAACTTAGAGTCTTATCTCACATTACCTGGTGTTATTTTAACTTCTGCCCACCTTTTTCCTAAATATCTAAGTCTAAAGATCCCTTATCAGGGAGACATTCAGCAGCCTTAAAAAGCTGCTGAATTAGCCTAAAACATTGATCTTGTTCCTTAGAGAACTCATTCCCCGTGGTTGAGGATTCCCAGAAACATTTAAATAAATTTTTTAACAAATAAAAGAAACTCTTTTCTGAAATTCCTTCTGCCGCAAGCATGGTGATTACAAAATCAGTCTCAATTTTTCTTTTTCTCCACCTGTACCTTTAAATCCTTATGCAGGTGGGCAGAGGGAAAAGGCAAAATTGAAGGGACTGCAAGAAGCAGCTTAAAAAAAAGAATTTGCTGAGATGCTTGTAAATTGTCCTGTAACTAGTTGATGTTTTTAAATCTGATTAAAGGGAAAATCTTAGCTCTCTCTCCTAAGCCTAGACTTATTTGGGAATTGTGCCATGGGGATGGGTTTGTGGATGCTTTTACAGTGTGCCTCTCATTTCGTGGACTTTTGCTTGTGGCAGGTGGGAAACCTAGTGTTCTGTCCTGGTCCACATCCAGATAATCCTCTCACTGGTGTTCTTATTGTGGCAAGCACCCTTGTGGCTCTTAACTGCTCGACCCATACCCACAAGGCTGTGGCAAAAAATTGGGTGAGAGAGCAAAGCTCCTGCTACTAAAGAAGGTACAGTTACAAAAAGGTCACAAGAGAGGGCAACTTAACAAGAAAATCCTTTTCCTCTGAAATCCAACACACCCTACAACCTAACTGAAAAGCACTCTGTGTCCTCGGCCCTTACCTGGCCTGATGCCTGCATACTCCAACCAAGTTGGCGTGTTGTCTACAATGGTAGCTTGTAGCTCTGGGTCCCTGTTTCAGGGCACCAGCTGTTGTGGACACCAGCCAGCAGTGTCTGTGGCATTGTGGATGAGACATGACAAATTTACAATCTACGGACTTTGATGACAAATAACAATGACTTATAGTTTAAGCTTTACATGTAGCACACATTCTTTGTAAAATCCCTACTGTCTGCAGGACAGATTTAGCATCATTTCAAGACTATTGTTTACATATATTTTTCCAAAGGTATGACTTAGAAGTAGAAGGATATATTTTAGATTAACGAAGATAGAAAGTTAGAATAACCTGTTGTGTTTTAACCACATATTAATATAATTTAAGAAATTACACTACTAGTTAAGTATAGATATAAAATTAATAAAAATTATGAACCATTGATAATGCTTTTCAATACTAAATACAACAATGAATATGCTTATGAGTGAGATGTGATTTATTAGATGAACTGTTCCTTCAAAGTGTTACTTTTGTTGTGTATTTTTATGTAGTGTCTTCAATAAAAGATAATATTTAGAATAAACTGTTAACTAATCTATTTACAGGATGTGATTGAGGTCCGTTTTCAGGTTAGTCCTTAGTTATGATCAGTTTTCTCATACATAGGCATCTTACTTCCTGAGAATGAATGAATATAATTGATCATGACAGATGGTGGGCATTCTCTAACAACAAAGTAAGCTATATATTCCCAGAAATTGTCCAATTCATGCCACCAATTTGAGAAAGTTTAGTTAAAGACAAGCAAGGTAAATCATTGGAAGCCTTTGAAATTTTCCTTATCATCTTCTTCACTGGAGAAGATAGTTATTCCAAAAAAAAAAAAAAAAAACCCACCTGGATTAAAGGGCAAATTTAAGCTTTGTAAGAAGAAAACAATATTATAAACACAATATTTGATATAAGAGTAAAATTTACACTAAGAATGGAAGTTACATATAAAAATTAACTGAAATGTGAAAAATATCACAAAAAATTTTAAATCTAGAAGATATAATAATATTGACACATCTCCAGTGTATTTATTATTTGGTTACATACTCTTTGATCACCCCTTCATGTGACTTTGATTTCATGAAATCACTTTCTTTCTTTTTTTTCCAGTTTTATTTTATTTTTTAATCAGTATTTTTTAAATTATTGATCTTGTACAGTTTTCTGTCTTCTACTCCCCCCAGTCCACCACCCCAGCCCTCCCCACCTCCCTCCCATTTCCCCCCATAGTTTTTGTCCATGTGTCCTTTATACTTGTTGCTCTAAACCGTCCCCCTTTCCCCTGAAATTCCCTCCCCTCTCCCCTCATGAAATCACTTTCCATCAAGTGAACAGAAATATAATTATTCTGTCTACCAGTGTAGTTAAAAATATTAATTGTTGGAATTTGTAAAATATGTTTTAAAACTTACATAGAGGTGTTCGCATTATTGCTTACAATTTGGTGCTCTACAAACATAGGAACACTGGTAAAAAACTATATTTTTGATAACTTCCACCATAAAAGAAAAAATGCATGGTGTTGTTTTAACTTTATACTTTCATTTTTCAATATATTTCTCACAGGAATTTAATTTTAGCAAGGCATCAAAGAGACCTATTCTTCTGCTTAAAATTTTGACATGTTTGAATGTTGAAAAAGTTTTTGACAGACTAGCTTTTGGTTCTGTACACTTTAAAATCCATTACTTTCTTCTCCACTACTTACATATGTCTAGTACTTAGCACTGTGAGTTATAGTCACATAATGATCAGACCTCTAGACTTGTTACTTAGGCAGAATGAGTCAGCAAGTGAGCAACAGAAGTTTTTATGAACATCATTACACATGAATGGCTAAAAACATCCCAACCTCTACGAAAGTGATTATAAACCATCTAGCCCACTAAATCCAAATATTTCAATCATGTAAAATTTATATTGGCTGGATCCCCAAAACAGCAATTGTTAGTCAACATGAAAGAGGGGAAGCCAAAGGAAAAAGTGATTGATTGTAGTTAAAATATACTCATTTTTTCCAAATGTATAAAAGCATTTGATTGTGTATACAAATAGTATAAATGAACTTCCCAGGATGTGGTTGCATCATTCTACAATACCCACAAAAATTTTATGAGTGTTCCTCCCCACCCAGACTCCAGAATAATTGCTCATTTCCTTGCCTCTTCAAGAGGTGGTAAACTCTCTACTCACCCTTCAACTGAACACACATTATTAGGAGACCTACAGAGCTGCACTATCCCTTAAGGTTTTCCTACACCATGCTCATTCCTCTTAAAGTATTCCTTTACTTAAAAAATATTTATCAACTAGCCATGGTTGGTGTGGCTCAGTGGATTGAATGTGACTGGTGAACCAAAAAGTCACTGGTTCAATTCCTGGACAAAGCACATGCCTGTGTCACAGACCAGGTCCCCAGTAGGGGGCACGGGAGAGGCAAACACACAGTGATGTTTCTCTCCCCCTCCTTCTCCCTCCCTTCCCCTCTGTCTAAAAATAAATAAATAAAATCTTTTTAAAAAGTGTTTATCAACTAGTCTTGCCCAGGTTGCTCCGTTGGTTGCAGCGTTGTCCCACACACCAAAAGGTTGTTTCATTCCCAATCAGGGCACATACCTAGGTTTCAGGCTTTGTCCCCATTAGGGCCACATACAGAAAGTAATTGATCGATGTTTCTCTCATATCAGTGTTTCTCCCTTTCTTTCCCCCTTCTTCTTTCTCTCTCTAAAATATCAGTAAACATATCCACAGGTAAAGATTTTAAAAAATGCTTATTAACTAACCATTTAGGTTATCTATGTTTGCTGCCAGGAGTCTTGACATACTTACTCTCTTACCTTTCTGTTCTTACCTTAAATATAACTTCCTTATCAAGTTCTTATCCAATGGTGCCATTTTTTTTTATTGGAGTGACTCACTAATTTTTGTCACAACACATATCCAAATTAATAATTATATATTTATTTGTTTATTTACAGATAGCCCCCTGGTTCCAAATACAGTGCCAGCTACATAATAGATACTTAATAAGTATTTATAATAAATTCACACAGCCCTCATTCCCAAACAAGGTGAGATTAAGTTCTACATTTGGAGGGAGGGATGAGATGAAATAGAGGGGAGTTGCAAAGCTAGCCATGGAGAATCAACCCGCAACCCTATCTCACAAAAGATGTCTGTTATCTTCCCAATATGTTTCTCAGCCTGTTCTTGCACCAGCAAAAACAATGGGCACCAAATAACTATAAGATTACTGAAGTCACTGCTACTGTCCCAGATGTTTCATCAAAGTCACATGCACAGGCATTAATTCCACTGATGGCTTAACCAGTGTGCACATTGGACAACAGGTAATGCCAAATCACAGTTGGAATCAAAACTCTTGGTAGGTTTGTTAGACCATAATCACTTCTGGTCTAACAAAGAAGTGATTAATTAAATTTGCAATAATGTAATCCAGCATTAATAAGACTGGATTTTTGGGATCCCACTTAGTTACTACATTATAGTTGAGTCTTATTATATTGCATGAATGAGTGAATATATTCAAGTTTATCAGTATTTCTCAGTTTCAAAGATAACAAATATTTATGGTTAAATATTAAAACAATTAAAAAACTGAATTTAAACAATGTTTTGTGGGAAATAAAATCATATAACTTCATAAATGAAAAATTAACTATTATCAAAACGTTTATATTATTTTCTTCCTAGGAGAAATTATGTTCAATATATTGGGAATTAAATGTTTTGGGAAATTCAAGATCTGTTTCTATTTATGCACAAGCAATTATAAAAAGTGTTTTTTGTTTACACCCATTAAATCATTTGTGTGTAAAGGCCTTAAAAGGTAGGTCTACCTATATGGTAAGTAGACTCATTAACAATTAGTCTATCTCTGTTTTCTCTTAATCCTTATATTTTATTTATTATTTATTATTGTTGTTCAATTATAGCTGTCCCTATTTCTCCCCATTACTCTCCCCTGCCCTGCCTATCATTACTTCCCACATTCAATCCACCCCCATTCTTTGACCATGGGTCCTTTATACATGTTCCCTGACCCTTCCCCTTTTTTCCCCTGTTATCTTCCTCCTCCCTCCCCTCACGTTACTGTCAGTTTGTTCTTTATTTCCACATCTCTGGTTATGTTTTGCTCACTTATTTGTTTTGTTGGTTAGGTTACTGTTAAAGGTGAGATCATATGGCATTTGTCTTTCATCGCCTGGCCTATTTCACTTAGCATAATGCTCTCCAGTTCCATCCATGCTGTTGTGAAGGGTAGGAGTTCCTTCTTTTCTTCTTCTGTGTAGTATTCCATTGTGTAAATGTACCACAATTTTTTGATCCACTCATCTACTGTTGGGACTTAGGCTATTTTCGGCACTTGGCTATTGAAAATAACATTGCTATGAACATTGGGGTGCATAAGTTCTTTTGAATTGGTGTTTCAGGATCTTTAGGGTATAATCCCAGAAGTGGAATTGCTATTTTAAAGCTAAAAAATAATCATTCTAGACAACCTTGCATCCAGCAAAGGCCATGTGCCAATCTAGCAAGGAAAATAAATAGAAGTCTTGAGGATCTCAGGAAAATATGTTGTTTCTTGATACAGCAACTTGCTCTTTCTCCTCCATTACTTTTTCATCCTGACTGGAATATAGCCATGTGAATGGAGACAATAAAGCAGTGATATTTCAAACATGAAGGAAAGTCTCAGAACCTTGCAAGACTTTGACCATGAAATCCTTGAGATGTTGAACCAAGCCAACAGCTGCCTAATTCTTGTCATTTTTTTGCATGGTAATTAAGTACACATCGAGTTTATTTAAGCCTCATTTAAATTTCAGTTAAATTTACTGATGGGTGAACTAAAGTTTAGCATCACTTGCACCAGTTTACACATAGAGTTAGAGGTATATCCTAGACCTAAATCAGGATATTAGGGGGAAAAGTACCCCATTCTCCAGGAGTTTATAATCTAAATGAAAAACAAAACTTGCATTAAAAGTAATATATTGAAATATGTCATAATTTATTAGGCTTGGCTGTTTAATAATAAAAATAGCTAACCCTTTTTGAATAATTACATATCAGTCACTTTCTAGCCACATTACATATATTAACACTTTTTATTCTCTTCATAACCCTATTACATTGGTGCTCTAATATGCACAGTGTTATAGGGAAGAATACTGAAGGTAGAAGTTATGAGTTTTCAAGAAGATGGTCATAAGTGACATAATCCAGTAAGTGACAGAATTGGCATTCATACTCAGGCTGTCTGGCTCCAGCAACTATGCCCTTAGCCCTGACCTCACATCATTTCTCACTGGTCTGCTTTGGTCAGTTTTAATGAAGTAGATATTTCATCCTAATTTCAGGATAACATATTAAATTTAACGAGTTAAAAAAAAAAGTTTTCAGATGTAATAAATAGTGGGAAAATATTAACACATTAGCACTTACTACATGCCAGGCACTGTTTCTTAAAGTAACTTACCTATATTAGCCCTAATCCTCATGACAAAACAACAATCTGATCAGTCTGGAACTATTTATAATTTCTAGTTTATAGAAGAGAAATTGAATCCCAGAAAAAAGTAAGTCATTTGCTCAAAAATCTTGAATTCTAACCCTGAAATGTGGTCCCAACATTTGGCTCTTACATACTTCAGTAATAGGGGAAGGCATGTCACCTTCCCCAGTGCACAAATAGTAAAGGCTAGTAAAGTTCAGATACAAACTATTCACTGAATAGTCAGGGAAAGCTCCAAAAAAGGGAACATTTGAGCTGAATGAACTTTCAAGGGAGAAGAAAATAAGTAGCAACAAACAATAAAATTGAGATTCGGAAGTGATAAAAAATGAGGAAAAGTCTTGGGAAAATTCCAGAATATCAGAATCAAGTAGAAGCACAATGGCATTAAATGAGAGCAGCTGTATTTTTAAAATCAACAGGTTAACGCTAATTTTTAAGTTTGATTACTTTTTAAAAATCCAAAGTTTAACAACTTCTACTTTCACCCACTAATACTTGTTCACTCAATTCTTGAGTGTTATCAGTTTATTCAGTTTAATTCCGTGACAATCTATGTTCTGAATGACAACTCTTAGCTCCCATGAAAATAAAACTTAAAAGCTGTGGTTTCAGCCTCCAAGGAAATTAGTCTTCTACATTTTTATACCATGTAACTGTCAGCAGCTCTCATGTTTACCATCTCCCTTTCAATTTTTGCATCTGATTTCCAAACACTACTAAATAATTCAATGGATCAGTTCAATAAACATTTATTGGGCAACTACTATCTCCCAGACACTGTGCCAGGACGAGAAACTTATTAGGGGAGAAGACACATAAATAGTCACATTATAATGTGGAAAGTGTGAGGGAGAAGCAAGGTCCATGCACTCTGACATCAGTAAAGAAGGTCACACTGGAAGGGATGAAGTAAAAATTGGAACTATAGAAAAAAATTCAAAAACTTTAATTCAAGAAACACCACTGAGTACTTAACTGTATACCAGATTTTGTGCTAAGTGATAGCGATACAACACTGAAAAATTCACACTTTTTCTCTGTAGTTGCCAAGGTTATAGACCAAGGGAATAAACACAATCCTTTGAGATTGCAAATGACTGGAGAATAAAGAAATAAAAGATGAAAGGTAAACAGGAATGAAAGAACAAGGGAGGCACCACAGAAAGATTTTGGAACTAACAGAGTTGCTGGTTAGACCTCTGAATTAGTAGCTTCTAAAATCAGGGAGGCACTGCAAGGAGTAAAAGCCAAATTGAAAGTAGGGATCATCACAACACCAGAATCCAGTAAATTTTACAGTTTGAGAAAGGTCAGATATCCAGATAAATCTGAAAAGAGCAATAATCAGTACATATAAGGGATGACTAGAAAGTACACTGGATTGATGAATTAGACATATTAATTTTCTTTGAAAGTGACAGCTAGGCCTTTCATCTATGCCCTACCAAAATAAAGTAGTTTTTTTGTTTGTTTGTTTTCCTTGGCACTCATGAAGAAAAATGTCAGAATCTATGGAAATTATGGTGTTTTTCAATTTACAAAGTTGTCTGTAACTAAAAGCTATGCAAACTGACTCACATTTGTGTTGCTCTTACAGAATACAAACCTATACTTCTGTGAATCTAATAAAAAAAAAGATGTACTTCCAATGATTTCTTTGCTTTTTTCTGCTTCTTTCTTTTTAGTAGTAAATTTAAAATTCATGTAGAAGTTTTTTTTACTGATACTTTGATAAATATGGTTTGCTTTTTTAAGTGCTATGTTAGACCTGGCATCGAATACTGTGATAAGACATAGTTTGAAATTTCTTGTCAAGATAGCTTTGCAGGTTCAGGCTTTAATGAGCCCCCTTTGCTCCAAGTATAAAGCAATGGCATAAAATATATATGAGTAAGCCAGAGATAGACAGAAAGATCTTAAAAAAGGTAAGTATCTCCATAAATAAACACAAAACTACAACATCAGCTTGAATTATGAGTCTACTGGGCTATCAGTCAGAAACCAATAGAGATATATGGAGAGTGCATTCCTATAGAAGGGAATTAAAGTACCCTGTAGCAAACAGAAGAAATTAGTTCATCTCAGTGCATGACCCAATGACCTGGGGCTAGAGGGCCCTGCAGCATATTCCCTGAAAGAAAGCTGAAAAATGCTGCTACCTGATCTGCCTTGATCTCTGGTTTATATTGAACTGTGCACCTCAGTAGGGAAAATAGCACAGGGAAATAAACCTTCTAAACAGCAACCTAGCCAAACTACCCAATGGCACAGCATATATTTGGATATTATCACAGGACTGGGTTTAGCTTTCAGTACAGGTATGTAAACCCCTACCTAACAACCACCATCTAGTTGATACTCTGGACAAAGTACAAAAACCACCACCAATGGATCCTGAGTAGTAAACAAAATCAGAATGTGGGGAGTCAAAACTTTGAGAGGTAACCAACAAAGGAAGGGTTCTACTTCTGTTGAAGCCTTTCTCTGCTGGAGGGAACTCCAAAGAGAGCTTCTTGGTAGCAAGTATGATATGCTGGCTGTGGAATGGACAGCCTAGTGCCAAGCAGAGTCAGAGGTAAGGATAACCCAGCAGGCAGCAATAAGGGAGATAAAAGTGCTGGAAGTTGAGGCTATACACCTGCATCCCCAATGAAAAGCATAAACCATTCTACCATATTCTAGCATATTTTAAAGTAACAATCAAAAATGAAGATCCAGCCCTGGCTGGTGTAGCTCAATGGATTGAGCGCGGGCCTGCGAACCAGAGGATCGCGGTTCGATTCCCAGTCAGGGCACATGCCTGGGTTGCAGGCCAGTTCCTAGCAGTGGACACACAAGAGGCAACCGTACATTGATATTTCTCTCCCTCTCCCTCTCCCCTACCCCTCTAAAGACAAAAAAAAAAAAAAAAAATGAAGATCCATATGCCAGTGTTTAGGATACAAAAATGTGTTAAATTAGGAATATAGAGGAAAGTTGCTGAGTTAATCAGAAAGGTTCATGATAAGAAAAATAATATTACATAGAGAAAAATAAGACGAAGTGGTTAAAAAGCAAGAAAAAAACACATTGGAAATGAACTTTAAAAAATATACCAAAAATATACCAACTGAAAAAAAACTACATTAAAGGCAATTGAATAGCAGAAATAAGCCAACAGTAAACTAATATATTAAAGTGAGATTAAGGAAAAATAAACAATGCAAAGGAAAAATTAAATATTATATACATACATGAAAGAGAACTAGAATTCAACCCATGAAAACTTGCTATTCCCCAAATCAGATCAGAACTTTTAATAATTACTGTTCACACCCCGCTCAGTTCCAGCATTAGAGAACAGGCAACCTATAGAAATCTGAAATAACTGTCCTCAGATCATAGAGTCCTGTTCTCATCTCCATTTAGCATCTTGGCTTGCTACATTGTTCTACTGTAAGAACAGAGTAAATGCAGATCACAATTCATTCTCAGTTCTCTCAGCTGATGAATAATCAATTGAGACAATTCAGGGCTCTACCGCGAGGAAAATGTAGGTCTCTCTTCCCCACTACAAATCAAGAATTCAAACTGAGCACTTGTAATAACTGAAAGGGTTTCTCATTTATATTTTGTTGCCATATCAATGAAGTTGTGCAACATCAGTGATGCTAGATAAAGCCCATAAAATATCATTTATAAAATTCCCTTAAATCTAAATTTTGTTTTACCATAGGAATATAAATAGCAACATTTTGAACTTTTTTGTAGATTGTATTGAAATTTTGGAAAATGTAAACAACTCTTTGGGTAAAAAGAGAGAACCCAAAATGTAGATATGAAATTGAGAGGCACTGGACCCGGAAGCTTACATGAACATGCGTAAGGAACAGTCCTTTAAATTGTTAATGTTGCACTATTTTTTACGCAAGTTGTACTGTGCTTGTATATAAGATAACACCAGTTATAAGTATATCTAACATGTTTGATTTCTTTAGAAAAGCATCAGGAGAAGGTACTCTCATTCTAATCTTGTTTTATGAGCAAGTATCAATTATTAAGGATCATAGTATCTCAGAGTATCCAAACCTAACAAAAATTTTCAAAAGGAAATTAAGGTACAAAATGATGTAAAGATTGGGATAAGAATTTTCCTCTCTAAGCATCATGGGGCTTCATAGGCAATAATTAATGAACTTGTACAATAACATTATTTGATGGTGAGCTGGATTCCTTGAAAAAATTACAATAAATAATTAAAGTATAAAAGACTCTAAAAATTTCACTGTATATGCCTTAATGTATATTTCTGTTATATGTACATTATACCTCTATCAGAAACCTACTGATTATATTCCAATGAACCTACTGATTATATTCCAATGAAGTATACATATAGGAAATTATGTGCTATAAAGCTGAACATCACCCTGTCAGAGATCATTCACTTCAAAAAGAATAAGACTAGACAACATAGGACAATGTTTTAAAATTAATCAAGTTAAAAGTCTTATTCCAGGGGTAAAATTTCTGTAAGCTATAAGAGAAGCTTAGAATAGGGAAACTAAGGAAAAGAACACAGAGGGGGCAGGCCATAGACTCCAACAGCTTTGCCAGACTAATTCAGAGGGCACGCCATTAGTCATCCGCCTAGGTTTCAGTGATGTCAAGCTTTATGAGCGTATACTTTATGAGCATATAAATGCTGTCATCATTATTATCACAACTACCAAACACTGAATTCAGTGCTCTATGTCAGTTACCAAAGGGCCTTACAAGGAATAATAATATAGAATGTTCTTTACCCAATTATTCAATCAGCAAACTCCTATTCACCTTCTTATTATAAATCCCTGAGGATTTAAAATGAGAAGAATAATTTTATGTTGATTAAACAAAGGGGAATACAATAAAAATTTCAGCAGACATTTTTCTAGAACTTGGTGAGTTGATTTTATTATGTTTTTATTGATTGATTTGAGAGAAAGAGGTAAACATCAATTTTGTTGTTCCACTTATTTATGCACTCATTGGTTGATTATTGTAGGTGCCCAGACTCAGGATCAAACCCACAACCTTGGCCTACCAGGACAATGTTGTAATCAACTGAGCTAATCAGTCAGGGCCGTGACAAGTTGATTTTTACTTTCTTTTTATGGAACTGCAAAGAAACTAAAATAACTACACTAATTTTTTAAATGAATAAAGTAAAAGCCCTTTCTATATGTGATTTTAGGGAATTCTAAAAACATACTAATTAAGACAGCATGGAACTTCAGAAAAGTGATTTACAGATCAATGGAAGATTGTTTTACAGGCAATTCAAAATTTAATTGTATCAACAGGATATTCATATGGAAAAACAAATGAATGCTGACCCTTATCATAAGCTATACACAAAAACTTATTCAAAAATGGATCATAGACCTAAATATGAAACATTAAGTAATAATTCTCCTAGAGGAAAGCATAAAAGAAAAATCTTTGCCACCTTCAAGCAATCAAAGGCTTCTCAGGACACAAAACCAGTGAAACATAAATTTTTTAAAAATGACAAATTGGACCTCATTAAAATTTAAAGCTTACACTTCTAAAGACACAATTAAGAAAGTGAAATGGCAAGCCACAAACTGGGAGAAAATTTTCATAACACATAAATCAGACAAAGATATAAATAATGCTTACAACTCAATAATAATAAGATAAGCCATGCAAATATTTTTTAAGAAATGGGCAACAGAAATAGCAAGGATAGGAGCAACTAGAACTTTTATACATAGTTGATAGGGGTATAAAATGGTAAAACTAGTATGGAAAAAAGAGTTTAGAAATTTCTAAAAAACTGAAACATACACTAACCAAAAATTCAGAAATTCCATTTTTATGTATACTTACTTAAAAGAAACAAAAATATATGACAACACAAAGATTAGATCATAAATGTTCATAGCAGCTTTATTTTGAATAGACAAAAACTGTAAATAATACATATGTCTAACAAGTGATAGATAAACAAATTGTGGTATATTCATTCAATGAAATACTAAACAGCAATAAAATAAAAATATTCATTGCTGCTCTAACATGGATAAAACACAAAATTTTTATTCAAGTTTCAAGAACTCAAGCCAACAAACAAACAAAAATTGAAAAAAAATACAAATTTTATAATTCCATTTATATAAAATTCTAGAGAATAAACTAATCTATAATGATGCAGAGGAGGTCAGATATGGAGGTTCAGAAGGGATGGATTACAAACTGGTACAAGGAAACTTTGGGGAGGGAGAAATGTTTTTTACCCTAACACACACTATACGCATACAATAGTATAGTCTTTGGTTAACATGGTTACACTGACCAGTGGATGCCCTGGCCATTGGTACCATGCCCCATCTGGTCATAGGCTAAGGGCCTGCTGCACTGGGAGGGCCAAGGGGGATGTGTGTGCCTGCCAGACTGAGGCTATGTAAGTTTCCTTAAGAACTGAAGTTTGCTGTGGGTTGTAACAAACAAGGGTAAGGGACAAAAAGGCCATTACCTTGAAGGCCAGCTGCAACCTCATGACAAGTCCCTCCCTGCAAGGACCCACCAAGGAACAGCAGTGGGACTTTACCTGTGCCTGCAAGGGTCAGGCAATGGTGCTTTTCCCTGGGGGTATGTCTTGGGGCGCTGGCAAGAGCATATTATTTTGTTTTCCCAGCCCAAGGTGTAGCAGAGGCTCCTGTGCACTTAACTACAGAAGGATAGTTGCCACCCAAGGTTTAGTGAGGAGATTGACAGGAGTTGCATGTCCTACTGTACACCATTCATTCAAGGTTTGCAGGCAGTCAGAAAGGCAGGTTATCCACCCTGGGATGAGCTAGGGTCAGTCTTAAGGGTATCTTGAAAAATGCTGTTGTACCTTTTAATGGTAGGCTCCAGTAGGCTTGTATGTTAGATGCAATCCACAATCTATATTGAGGGCATCTGCCCATTCTTGTACTTGATGTCCCATAAAATAGGTGCCTTGGTTGCTATCAATGGCATCCAGGGTCCCATAGGCAACACAGGGCTGATGGTGGCTTGTTATGTGGCCCACTGGCATGGGTCTGCTTGCAGCAAGCCAGTAGCCATATCCATGCATGCATTAAGGCAAGGAGGTGAGCCAACAGCTGAAGAACAGTGTGTTCTAACTCTGTAAGAGAATTAGAGGTCAGCGTAATATTATGAGCTGGTCTAGGAGGCTAGCTATGTTAGGCATGGCTGCAAAGAGAAGGGAATTACCTTATTTAGTTCTCTATAATCTACAGTCATGTGTCTGTTTGATGATGTTCACCTTAGCCAATTCTATGGCCACCTGGAAGGTGGTATTGCTTGGTGGCCACTATAAGGAAATGGGAAGTGACACAGGGTGGTGTCTGGCATGCCCCCTCTAAGCAGCCTTCACAACCTGTATTCAGAGGCAGAAGTACCCCCCGGTGGTCTGTAGGTGCATATAAGCTAGAATGTCAATTCCTAGGGATATACTCAAAGATAGGGGAAACATACACCTTATAGGAGCATGGTGGTAAACACCTTATTCCAAGAGACAGTGTTACAGCTCACACCCAAATGGACTGTCCTCCATAGGCACTGATGGCAATTATGGGACCCCTAAATTTCTCGGGGTTGCCATAAATAAGAGAACATAATGCATCAGTACCAACTAAAGCCAACACTCTGTACTTTTTGGGAGGCGAATAAATAGCAAGTTCTACATGTGGTCTCTGTTCCCACTGTGTCCCTTGGCCATCCCCTTAAACAAAGACCCTACCCCATGGATTGTCTTCTGGATGAGCCAGAGGCATCTCCACAAGTGAGGCAGCCATGAAGTCAGCCAAGCAGGGCATCAGCACCAGGGGGGTGGGGGAGGGTAGTGCACCGATGGGACCATTCCAGTCAACAGTGTCTATGCCAATGTTTGGACAATAGATGTCATTATAGGCTGGAACTGTTAGTTGCTCAGGTTTCAGTTACTGCCACAGACTTACAAGAATGCAGTTAGGCTTTTTATCTAGCTTATCTTTCTCTACCCCAGCCTTTACCAGATCATTCCATAGTTGTTTGTGGGATACTTTCACTGGAGTTTTCTGCTTGTGTTTCAGTTAGATTCTCTCCTTTCATTCCTTCCATGTTCTTCTTTCCTACTTGTCTTACCCCTTTCTTTTGTCTCAGTAGTTCTACTTCCACTAGGTCAACAACTGTCTGTGTGCCACTTCTTGTACAAAATCGCTCACCTTGGTGGACCACATAGGTATCAGGGTACTGAAGTAAGCCAGGGGTGCTGTTTGCACAACCTGGTTCCTCATTCCATATCTGACTCATTGGACTGTGGGTTATAGATGGCATGTCATATGCCTAGCTCCCGAATGAACTGTTAGACTTCTAGTAAGCTGGTGCCATGGGATGGAGGAGAGTAGAGGCCCCTCATTAGGCCACACCAGCCTACAGCCAGCCATTAGTCACATAGGGAGAGTAGTTGTGTGACTGCTTGGACTCCAGCCCCATGAATTCTTTGTCTCAAAGAGGGATGGGTGGTGACAGAAGGCATATGCTTTAATTCATCCCCTGTAAGCAAAATGCCATCAGCCCCTATATTCCATAACTGCAATAGTCCCCCTGCCATGGATTTGGATTCTTCCCATCTGAACTTAGCAGTCAGCTCTGCTAGCTCGGCAAGGATGTAGGGGCTCATCATAGTGTGCAAGTCTCCCTGGGAGAAGGCACTGGAGCACCCTGCAGCTGTTAGGCCTTAATCATCTGAGTCGTAATCAAACAACCGGTAAGTTTCTTTTCTTCTACCTCTATGGCCTCCCCACTCTCGTCTATTATGATCGCTTTGTCTGAGTCACTTTCACTCCAGGCGTAGGATCCTGCTTACCCTTAAGCAGGATTCTGGTCAGACTGGGCCACCCTTATACCATTGGGTGCTACTCACTGCACCCTGACAAATCTGCATGCTTGGTCCCGTAATTGCTCACTGGTCTTTTCTAATTGTCTACCTAGGGCATTCTATGGTCTTTCATTAAGAGATGCGTGTCCCTTTTTCTTTCTACTTTTAGTTCCTCTTCTAAGAGTGCAGCGCATGCCTCTGCTTCTCGGTGTCTTTCAGTTACCCTTCTTGGTGCTGGCAACATCCTCCGACCCACAGCAGCAGCAACACGGGCCAAGGTCTTTCTCTTCCCCTAGGGAGCACCGCTCTCCCACGTGCTGCAAGGCATGTGGGAGACCAGCGGGAGTTTCAGGGCCATCCCCCAAATCCTGTCGCAGTCTCCATGTATCAAGAAGATTTGCCGTACCGCATAAAATTTGCTGGGGATTCCTCCTGGCGTCCCCCTACTCTGAATAACACAAGTTGGGGAATTTGGGGGGTATCCAAATCCTGCTGATGTAGGAGGTTTTTTTTTTTTTTTAAGAGAAGTGTGCTTTTTTATTTATTTATCTTTAGAGGAGAAGGGTAGGAAAGAGAGAGAGGGAGAGAAATATCAATGTATGGTTGCCTTCTTGTGTGTCCCCTGCTGGGAACTGGCCGGCAACCCAGGCATGTGCCCTGACTGGGAATCGAACCGCGATCCTTTGGTTCGCAGGCCCGCACTCAATCCACTGAGCTACACCAGCCAGGGCTGATGTAGGAGGTTGAGCCTGGGAATCTCTACTGCTCATCCTGGTAAGCTGAAAAACCCACAAGGAGGCCTGGATGGAGCAAACATAGCCTTTATTACTCACGTTACACGGAGCACGGATGGTGGCATTATCAGTGGAAGCAGGACCACCCCTCCCTCAATCTCAGGTTTGTTTTCACTGGTCACAGGCACTGAGGGCCTGTGTCTTATGCGTGACTCTAAACTACATTACCTCAGTGTGTACGTGCGGAGAGAAAAGGTCAAGAAGCAGACACAGGACGAGAAGTGGCTACCAAAAGGAGGAAAGGACGGAGTTACAATTCATTTCCAAAGCAATACACATCTCTTCTGGCCAGGGGCCCCCTATCCAGCCTTCCATTACGGAGGTTGGAAAAGCCCTGTGGAGCCCAACCCCACATATATTTTAAGGAATTGGAGAGGTAACTTTTACCATTTTAAGAAAATTATAATTAATTAATTTAATATAAATTTAAACCTATTTTCTAGTAAAAATTATTACATTTGCAGCATTTTAGGAATGATGAAAACCTTTCTATCTCTGTGGATAGTTAAGTTTATCTACTTAGGACATAATTTTTCAAAAATGTAGTTAAATATACCAAAATCACTGAATTATATACTTTAAGTGAGAGAAGAGCAAAATCTTTGTTAATGTTTATATGAATGAGAAAATTGAGAATGTAATCTAAAAATGGAGACTTGTCAGGGAGACTAGTAAACTTTTAAGGAACTTGAACACCAGTCGCTGTTTAACATGAAATTCATGTTTTACTATGGAAGGTTTTAGAACAGGGCAGCAGCTTGGTCTAGACTGCTTCAAAAAGATTGATCTGGCAGTGGTGTATGGAGTCGATTGATGTTAGAAGAGATGGAACTGCTGCTAGAATGTCACTAAAATAAAGTGAATGTCAAATTACAGAGCCTTAATGTAATTAGAAGTAGCAGTAATAACTTTTATAAAAAGTGAGTGGAGGGTAATAAGAAAATTTAAGACTTTGTCACTCACTGGTTAAGGGTAATAATGAGAAATGAGGAATCAAAAAGAACTCTAGCTCCTTTTCAGTGTCTGGGAAAATAGTCTTTTTTTAAATTTATTTTTATTGTTGGCATTATTACAGATGTCTCCATTCCCACTCACCCCCAGAGTCTTCATTATAAACAAAATAAAGAAATGATTTAAAAAAAAGAAGCAGAAGACTCAGAAAGCATTTTTTACCTCTCCCTTAACTGCTTAAAAAGAATATTCCAAAAAGAGAACCATCAGCAGAGGTAAATTCAAAGACTATAGGCTAGTTGTCTAGATGTAATTATGTGAGGAAAACAGTGAGGCCTGATTGTTCACATTCTTCTCTGTTTCCATTTGTCTCTCATGGTAAATACTTGTTTCCTAAATATTTGTTCTTTTGAGCTTCTTGTGAATTGTTTCCTTCCTTCTGAAGTCCCAAACCCATACGTCCCTTCTCATTAGCAAAGAATAGCATATAAACCTTAATTGACTGATTGCCTGTGTGCCTAATATTTTGTGGAAAACCCTATGTACAAAATTAAATATTATTTTTCTCCTGTTAATTTGTCTCATGTTAATGCTATTAGTAGACCAGCCAAAGAAACTAGAAAGGTAGAGTAAAAATTTTTCTTCTTCTACATTGGGAATTCATGGGAAACATAATGTCTTCATATTTTTGCCAATGCATTAAGTTCTCTCTACCTCTTCCCCAAATATCTTCCTCACCAATTTTGAGTCTTTTTTCCCAAGATTTTTATCATATAGCCAAACCATTGGCCACAGCTCATGAATCATTATAAATTCTTATTTTTAGCTATTTCTCCTTTCAAGCAAAATTAATCATGCATACTCCTCAAAATTCTGCTCCCTGGAAGAATTTCCCTTTGGTGCAGGTATTCTGGCAGTTAGGGACTTGAAGGTCCATGACCTATTGTGCATTCTTGGCTTCTTGGAAGAAAGAATTAAAATCGACCCACCACAGAGTTTAAAGTAAAAGTAGATTGTTGCAGACCATTGAGCCTGGTTTCAGGAGTTGTAACCCTCACCTCATGGTGGGCTGTGTAAGAGCCAAGGGACTCATTTCATCTGGGTCTGTTCTGTCAAGAGGACGTGACCTACTAAGGAGACAAAGCCTATCTCCCTCGCAGGAGTGCTGCTTCTGCCTCGTCCATCCCTGGCCCCAATGCTTGGTTGGTAGTCAATGACGGGTAAGACTCCTCATGGGAGGGGCAACCTAAACCAGACACAACCACTTGGGAGGCCCTCATGGAAGGACTAGGGGGGCTACAGCAAAGAGGGGGTGATGGACCCTCACCCCCTGGCTATTCTGACATAGCCCGAGTCCTCCGTTCCGTCTGGGAGATGTCTTCTGCTTCCTAATGGGCTTAAAGCCTGAAACTATGAGGACAAGCAGTGCAGCCCTGTGCCAGCCAGGATGGTTCCCTGGGTGATCGGGCATAAGAAAGAATTCCTGAAGTCCTGTGAAACCTGCTTTTATAAGAGTGCACTCACTTAAATGATAAGGGTCCAAGGAGAAAATGAGTATGCCTCCCAAAGTTTTACAACCCCCTTTCCTGACAGACACTGACTCAGATTAAGCCCTCAGATTTCTTTGAAAAGTTAATCATTGTTTGATCCTTGTTGCCTGACATACCTGTATTCCTTGTGTACTTTAACCCAATAAAAGCCTAGTGAGGAAGGGGCTCTGGGTCATTCTCCTCTGAGAGTTTGTCCACCTCTCCTCCCCAAGCAGATCATGTCTTGGTAGTTTTATTTTCATCCATGACGGAGGGATGGGACTCTGCAGGCAGAGCCTCCCCACATGGTGCCCAGGACAGGGGCCCCCACAGTGGATTTATTACTGAATCAGAGTAGAGTGTGGCTACTCCATAGAAAGAGCAGCCCTTCCCTAGTAGAATTAAATCTTTTGTTGAGCTTATTTAATTGACGGGCAGGGCATTCAATAACAGGAAAGAATACAAAGAATTTTTCCAGAAAAGAGGTGGAGAATTCTTGGAACACATCAGTCATGTTGTGTTCTTATATGGGCGTTCCCTTTCTGTTCATGATGGTGAGCGGTGTGTCATTTACTATGCTAATATATTACTAGAATATAATGAGGCTAGGTGTTATTGTAAAGTGAAATTAATTGTCATGTTAGATCTAGATGATCAACAGATTCTAAGTTATAAATCCATTGGGGTTTGGTCTTACAATTTCCTTGATAGTCCTTGTGACCCTTATTGATTACAGCTGTTTCTCCGCATACTCTGTCTTACCTTCACCTTTAGGGGTGTTCCAGAAAGGGGCTGTAGTGCTGCACCTCTTTGCACATCTTGGCTTTTAGGTCATGTCTGGATTGTACAAAATCATCTCTTAAAAAAGCCTAAGTTTTCACTTTTTCAGTCAACTCTTTGTAGAAAATGTCTCATGAGGAATTTTTTCTTTTGGGTATTGTATTAACATAAATAGAATACTTTTTACCACAGAGAAAATGTTTTGTTTTGTACTTAATCGTTTTATTTTGTGAATTAAAATTAATTTTAAACTGTCAAAAAGAATAAAAACTATTTATGTCAGCAAAAGGTATTGCTATCAAGGAGACATGGACTCAAGTAGCAACCAAAATTGTGTTCCACATGGACAAAAGAGGAAGTCATCTTTTACAGAGACGTTTTTCCCAAGTTCTCAATTTCTTGCAAATGAGGTTTCCAAATGTGCACTTCTGATTGCATTAGGCAGGTCTCATTCCATTGATCAAAAAACAAAACTACACTTTCCCCACAGTTTTTGCCTCAGATGAGGTATTACAAGCAGGGCATAGTTGCAGCAAGCTGGGAAACCTAGAGTCCAGTGTGAGGTTCCTCCTGGTATACAGAGTCCATGAGAAGCCCCTGTCAGCACATGGCTGCTAGGCTGGTATTCTTTATGAAATTTGGGTCCTAAGTTGATCATGCAAAGTCTATCTCAGCAGATAAATTCCTTCTCAGGGTTCACAGCTAGTTAATCTTCCTTCTTGGGGTCCACAAAATTTCAAGTGCACTTTCTAGACGAATTTTATAATAACATTGATAAATACCTCTAGTACAAAATAAGTTTAATTAGAATAGGTTTCTTAACCTCAGCACTGTTGAAATGTTGTGACAGATAATTCTTTGGGGATATCTTGAGTGTGGTTATTCCTTTATCCCTGGCTTACACACTAGATGTTTGTAATAGTCTTCTCAGTGTAACAATAAAAAATGTCTGCAGGCATTGCCAGATGTCCCCTGTAGGGCAGAATCATCCACATTGAGAACGACAAAACAAGAACTATAAATTGGCTTATTATTATGCATAGCATTGAATATAAGATGTACTTTCTAATCATTTAAATTTTAATTAAAATGTTGAAAGAAAAAAGCCAAAATTTCAATTTTGCAATGTCTGTTTGTCTTGTTAAAGATATAGTTCATGTTGTTTCTTATACTTAGACAATGAAATAAATTCTCTTGGTGTAATAGAAAACACAACCTGTAATTGTGTGCTTTAAATTCTCAGTTATGAAACTAGAATTTGGTAGGATAAGCCATGCCTTTTAATTACTACCCCATTATCATTAATTTACTAAGAGTTGATATCTTTTTGCTCAGAGATTTGGAGAATGAAATGAAAACATAAACTATATGCCACTTTGTGATTATTTATTCATGTCCATTGAACTGATATCTTCTTGGAGACAAAAAAAAAATGATACTTTACACTTTGTTCCTTGAGATTAAAACGTTCCTTATTTGTAACCAATATTAAATGGCCTATAAAAAATTAAAAAAATGGTGAGTAAATGTTCTTGAATAAAACAATAAAAAACTAAGGTATAAAAACACTTTTGACACACATTTTCTTACACACTAGATAAGCAAAAACACAGCAAAAAGTTCTATAGTGAGACTGAGGTAATGATTTAGTAACCTACATAGATAATCTTATGTTTCAGTAACATTCAATAAAATACAGACATTCTTATAATACATGGAAGTTGAGTTAGACTTTAGATCATTTGAAAAGTGTTGTATGGCTGAGTAGTATTCCATTGTACATATACATCACATTTTCTTTATCAGGTAAAGTTTATTCAGTCATTGGATGAAGGACACATGTTGTTTCCATGTCTTGGTTGCCATGACCATAGGGGAATATATATCTTTATAAATAAGTATTTTCAAATTTTGGGGTTGATACCCAGAAGAGAAATTGCTAGGTCTTATGATAACTGTACTCATATTTTCGAGAGACGTCCATACTGTTTTCTATAGAGGCTACACCTTCCCACCATTAGTATATTAAGTGTTCCCTTTTCTCCACATTTATTTCAGTACTTGTTATTTCTTCTTTCATTGGCAATAGCCATTCTAACAAGTGTGAGATGGCATCTCATGGTGGTTTTGATTTGCAGTTCCTTTATAACTAGTGAAGCTGAATATACATCTTCACATATATCTATTGACCATCTGTATGTCTTCTTTGAAAAGGTGTCTGTTCAAGTCTTTGCTCATTTTTTAATCAGATTATTTTTGTTGATTTTGAGTTGTATGAGTTCTTTACTTTGAACATTAGATCCATATTGGTGGTATTGTTTGGAAATGTCTTCTCCCATTCTTCTCCCATATTTGCTTATTTGTTTTGTTGAGGTTTCTTTTGCTAAAAAAATAAAGGTGAAATATTGCTATTTGTGGCACAGATAAATATTGAGGGTGTCATACTAAGTGAAATAAGTCAGACAAAAAAGGATGAGAATAATATTATTTCATTCACATGAGATATAAAACAAAAATGTGACAAATGAACAAAAGAAACTCATAGATAAAAGCAATAGAATTGTGGTTACTAGAGGGGCAGTTACCCTGGTGTGGATGAAGCAAGTAAAGGGGTCAGATATATGGTGATGGGAGCAGACTAGACTTTGGGTGGTGAACACATGATGGAGTGTACAGATGTTTTATTATACAGTAGCACACCTGAAACTTATATAATATTATTAATGAATGTTACCCCAATAAATTTAAATTAAAAGTGTTTTAAATCAATATCTGTCTTTAAACTCATTTTAAATGACCAATATTAAAGTGAAAAACCACAGGCCCAAATGCTATCATTTTTGCTAAAGCGCACAATAATGAACCAAAACTTAATACCTGACCTGATTGTAGTTTTGACCTTCACCAGAGATGTAACCTTAATCAACTTGTCTGGAAAATTTTGATCAACACCGATGAGGTAATCTGTCACATAAGCCTTTTCATCCTCTGAGTAAGAAGAGAGAAGCTACATGATAAAACCATTGTTGTTACCTTCTATTCAAAAGGAAGATGTCCTGGTCTAAAAATAATCCTTTTTTTTCTTTTGCTGATAACACCCCTGCTATACTCTTCTTATAAAAACCTCCTATTCTGTACAACCCCTGAAAACATCCTTCTAATTGCTGGATGGTAGGCTGCCTGATTCATGAATCATTGAATAAAGCCAATTAGATCTCTAAATTTATCTTGTTGAAATGTTGTTTTTAACATCAGTTTGTGGTTGCAAAGTATTTTTCATGATTTCATGTAACGATATTTTGTGACACAAACTAAAACAATCATTGTTAAACTTTAGCAATCATAGCTATCATGTGGAAAGTTACATTGAAATGTTATTTGATATTGTCATGTACAAAGAAATTGGTAAGGTGGGTGTTTTATTTCCAAGATTTGAATGACCTTTCCTCAAATCCTGCTATACTGACCTTTGTTCCATTCAACTTTTTTTTATCATGTTGCTTCTTTATTTGTTGAGAGCTTCTATCTTTGTCTTTCCATTTATGTACCTATTATCATGGGTGCATTGTCCTCAGTTATTATTATACAAATTTTAAAAACTTATTCTCCATGTTCTAGTCCAGTAACTTACAAATATTCAAACCAAGTCTTAGAAAATATACAAGTATAGATGTTCTTGTTGAGATTTCCAAGACATGTCCCGGAACTTCTAAGTTCCCATGAAGAAGCATTTGAAAATTATAGCAGTCTCCCTCTACCAATGGTTTCACTTTCTCTGGCTTCAGTTATTCATGGTCAACTACAGTCCAAAAATATTAAATGGAAAATTCCAGAAATAAACAATTTCTAAGTTTTATGCCCTTTTGAGTAGTGTGATGAAATCTCATGCTTCATCCCATCCAGGTCATGACTCATTCAGGCTGAATATATTGCCTGAACCCCTTACTCGGGAGACATTAGTAGCCATCTTGGCTATCAAATCAAGTTACTTGAACACAAGAAAGTTTTGCACTTATTTTACTTAATAATGACCCCAAAGCACAGGAGTGGTGATGCTGACAATTTGATTGTGTCAGATAGAAGCCAGAAACTGCTTCCTTTACATGTAAAGGTGGAAGTTCTTGACAAATAAGGCATTTTTTCATTTTATATCATCACAAGAAGAAGGGTGAGTACAATACAATAAGATATTTGAGAGAAAGAGATATCACATTTATAAAAGGTTTATTATATTGGATATAATTTGCAAAATGTTTATTATATTAAGTATAATATGATTATATTGCTATAAGAATTATATTTTGTTATTAGTTACTGTTGTAATCTCTCACTGTGCCTAATTCTAAATTAAACTTTGTCACAGGTATGTACATACAGGAAAATAAACAGTACATAAAAGGGTCAGTACTATCCAAGGTTTCAGATACCCATAAGAGGTCTTGGAACATATCTCCCCATGAATATAGGGGGACTACTGTACTTTCCTGGTATACCAAAATTTAGCTCTTTATGACTACTTAACTTTTGAAAGAGAATGCAGCAATGTCATTTTTTGTTAGGTTGACATAAATGCTAGATTTTTCTTATACTGTTTCTCCTGTATATTTTAATTATGTACCAGATTGAATATTTATCGGTGGAACTTAATATATCAATGAATGCCCTTTAATTTGGTGGAAAAAATATCTAGCTAAGAGTTTTTAGAATTCCTTAAAATACTCACAAGTTAACATCTATTCTGATATTTTTAACAGTCAGGCTCATGTATTCTAAATGACAGAATAAATACTCATTCAATATGAAAGAATAGGAAATTTGAGAAGAGCAACTGTCTTGCCAAATACTTTGTTTTAAATTTTCTTCCTAATTTTCATCTGGGAACTTCATAGTACATACAACTTTCCCACTATTAATTTCTCTTTTATAATTCTGAAAATATTGTTTCAGAGGAGAATAAGAAAAAATATACCTAAAATAGCAAACTTCCTAACTCATTGATAGACTAAAGTTTGGGGAGATATTAACTGGATATGTTTCAGTGTGCAAATGGAAAAGCATATTATTAAAAAACTCAGGAATTTGTAATGCTTATTAGAAAAATGACAATGATAATTTAAACTTTTGTTAAGTATCAAAATATCAATATGAAACATTAATATTCTGGTAAAATGGTAGATTCTGAGGCAATCACCTATATAATTTGAACATAAAAATATGCTTTATATATATGTGTGTGCATACTATTAGAGTCATTATACAAACATTACATGCTATCTCTGTATGTACCTAATAAACATTATATAAAGTAAAAAGTTATATTTGATATAAGTGTCTCTAAGAAGTATACATTAAAAATCTTCAGAATAGATCAATAAAATTTTAAAATAGAGTGAACAATCAATTTTATTAAATATTCTATCTTATTCTAAAGCAGATGACATTACATTCCAGAAACAAAATAGTTATAAAGGACAAATATAATTAATTGATAGAAGAGCTGGGATTGGAACTCCAGGCCCACAAATCCCACACTCTAAGGTTGTTCCTGATTTCTCTGTACCAACTAAATTGTTATTGGTTATATATAAATTATGCCTACATTTGAATAGGTTTTAGGTTGATTCTGAATTGAAAGGAGATTACTGAACTAAGCTTCTTAATTTAATTTTGGATACATAAATGCTTGCTGGAAATTTGGATCCAGTCCTGGCTTAAGACAAATCTATAAATCCTATGAAACCAGAACTTTAATCAAGAGAATGGATGGAAACTTTAAAATGCTAAACAATGAAATTGAACTAAAAGAATTTTACTGATTTTTTTCTCTTTTTCTCTTTACCATGGAACTTTGAACAGATTCCAAATCCCCTAGAGTGTTAATTTTAGCTGAAGAGTTCAACAGGATTCTAACTACCCAACTTCAAAGAAATGTGAAGTGTAGCACTTTTCCACTTTGAAAATTATCTTTTAAATCTCATTTAATCTTTATCTGTCCGTGATATTTTTATTTTAAGGTATGGTTTTAATTTTTACACTAAGGCAAATGCCTAAACAAATACAAAAAGATCAAAGAGGGTCTACAGGAAATGCAGTCAAAAGGATCCTATCCTTTGCTGTTTGAGAGGATAAAAATGGGTTATCCTTGATTTTCTTGTCGTGTAATATAAGAATCACTAGTGGTTTAAATGCAAGACTTTAAAACCTGATTTATTTATTTATTTATTTATTTATTTATTTATTATCCACACACCAGGGCAATTTGTTAATGCTTTTAGAGAAAGGGGAAGGGAAAGAGAGACAGAGATAGAGAGAAACATCGATGTGACAGAGAAAGATCTATTTGTTGTCTTCTGGTACATGCCCTTGCCAGGGTACAAGCCCCAACTGGGAATCAAACCACAACCTGGGTGTGTGCCCTGACTAGGAATCAAACCCATGACTTTTTAGTCTATGGGATGACACTCTAGCCAACTGAGCCGCATTGGCCAGGGCAAAACTTTAAAATCTTGATCTCGCACTGACAGTTGTGGTCCAATGGATGGGCATCATCCCACAAACTGAAAGGTTGTGGTTTGATTCCTGGTCAGGTAATGTTCCTGGGTTGTGGGTGAGGTCCCCAGTTGGGGGTGAGTAAGAAACAATTGACCTATTTCTCTCACACATTAATGTTTCTCTCCCTCTCTTTCTCCCTCCCTTCTCCTCTCTGGAAAAATAATTAAATAAAATATTTTAAAAATAATAAATAAATAAAAGTTTGATCTTTAACCAAAGATGTCATTTCTGGTCTTTTCTATGTCAAGTTTATAATGCCAGGAAAGGTGGGGGGCAAATAGATTATGCAAAAGCCAGAAACTTGACCTCTATCTAGTCTAGAGATTTTTGTTTCATTAACATTGTAACCAATGGTAAAAAGTTAAGTGAGAGATCTATTTTGAAAGAAGCATAGAGAAGCATTGTATGAATCACTTATGGAAATCACTTTTAGGTTTGTTGTTTAAGTCAAACACTTGACAGCTGAACAAATGCATTTCTAAAACTTAAGTCTAAATGAACATATTTAGAAAACTAAATTTCAACCTCAGAAAAGAATATACATCAGTTTGCATTATAATATTCACGTTTTGCAATGGATGCCCTGAAACAAAAAGAGAAAGCATACAAAGGAACAACTTCAAAAGAATGAGCCAGAGCAATGATTCATATATACTTAATGTTACACCTGTTAGTGTTTGTTCAAGCTTTTATTCCCCTATGATGCATTTTGATTAAGTAAGGTACAAGAGAGAAATGGAAAAATTCAAACATTTGGGTGGAAGAATAAAAAATGCACTTAAATTCACTATAGCTAAAGCATCATTTATGCTGGAAAACTCTCAACTTAACTCCCTTTGAGTTGTTATTTTGTTCTTACCTCAGCTATTTCCTACTTTCTCAAACATCTCTATCCAACCTCTGACCCTTGGTCTTAGTATACAATTTCTCCTGTCTCTAGGGAATATGACAGCCACCTGCTGAAGACCCTCTCAGTATGCCTTCTCCATTTCAAAATCTCTTTACTTTCCCCTTCTAAGTCGTTATTATTATTATTATTATTCTCTTAAAAATATTCCTTCTTGCCAAAGTTAATTTACCCCAATCTCTCTCTTACCTCTTGCAGGAAGTTCCTTCATTAACTATCTACTCCTATATATTCATGTTTAATATCATCTCTTTAAATTATTCCAGTTCATAATAAAAGTTGATGGGAAAAAAGAGAAAAGGATTAAGTTTGGGAGATTAAGTGAAATGATAGTAAGATTTCTGCATGACTGGAATAAATTAATCATAGCCTTTTATTCACTTTTTCTCCAAAATTTCCACAAAAATGCAAAAAAGAATTAAAAGCCAGCCACAGAAAATCAAGTACCATATTATTTCACTCATATGTGGAATCTAATAAACTAACAAACAAAATAGAAACAGACTCATAGATACAGAGAACAGACTAATAGCTGTCAGAGGGGGTAGATTTTAGGGAGATGACTGAAAAAGTGAAGGGATTAACCAAAACAATGAAAACACCTCCTAGATACCTCATGGATGACCACAGACATCAGTATGGGGATTACCAGAGTGAAAGGGGGTGGAGGGAAGTAGAAGAGGGTATATAGGTTGTGTAAATGGGATAATTGGTGATGGAAGGAGACTTGACTTGGTATGGTGAACACACGATACAATAAACAAATGATGTATTATAGAACTATACACTTGAAACCTATATAATTTTATTAACCAGTGCCACCACAATAAATTCTATTAAAAAGTGAAACAAAAAGAAAAAAAATTCATAGCCTATAAAGACAAAGAGAATAGGACAGAGAATATAGTAAATGTTATGGTCATTCTGCAAAAGCAGGAGGGATCCCTACCCAAGATTTGGTTTGGAAGTCGAGATTCATGACACTACATAGACTCCAAAAGGGTATTGAAAGTTGATTACGTATGTATCTGAGTCTCTGGGGAGAGCCTCAGACTCTGAGTCCTCCCAAGCAGATCTGAACTGGCTTGAGAGAGCAAAAAAAGAAAACTGGCTTGGGTTTTTAATTGCATTGAGAACGTGAAAGCAGATAGAAAGTTCCCACATATTGGGCAGACTTGCATGGTTTGAATCTTTTGCCGATACCAAACGAGAGAACGCCCAGGCTTTCTTATCAGCTTGTTCATATGTGGGATACAAGGATATAGGAAGGGATGAGGATTAAAAGCTGTCAACCATCAAAAAAAAGGGGAAGGGTTTAGACCAACAAGTTAAAAAGACACATGGACAAACACTGGGGGGGGGGTGGAAATGAGAGGAAGGTGGGGAGAGCTGGGGTGGTGGGCTTGGATGTGAGTAAAAGATAGAAAACTGTACAAGAACAACAATTAAAATAAAATTTTAAAAAATAAAAAATGGGGTCCAACTCCTCATTACAGTAGCTATATTTCAATAACTTTTTGAAACAGAGAGAATGAAAAATAGATGAGGGAGAAAATTATAGTTATTTGAAGCAGAAGCAGGAAATTTTAATTAAAATTTGGAGAATTTGTGATACAAAAAAATCCTGAGAGGCACATAAGACTGTTAGGCTGGAGTGAGATTTATACTTTTCAGTGGCAACTTATGGAAGCCAAGGACCAATGATGTAAAGCTTTCCAATGCATAAGGGAAATAATTTCTCAATTGTTAGTCATGTGTGAGAGCAGAAAAGGCTCATTTTCAGACATTAAAAGTAAGCAGTTTATTTAAAATGATGAGCTCTCCTAGGAAATGACCAGAAGAAGATGTGCTATGATCAAACTAAAAGAGAGAGAGAGAGAGAGAGAGAGAGAGAGAGAGAGAGAGAGAGAGAGAGAGAGAGAGAGAAGTCAAGGATAAAATTCGGTTTTTGGCCCAGAAGAGCAACAAATCTGGATTGTAGCTGGAAAAAAAATACTCCAAAAAATAAAAGGAGGAAGAGAAAGAATGACCAGGCAGCAGAGGAAGAAGGAGAAAAGGAAGAAAAGATGAAAGGAAAGAAGGAAAAGATGAAAGAAAAAGAAGGAAGGAAAGAAGGAAGGAAGGGTGGGAAAAAACTCATGTTTGAGCATCTTCTAGTCATTTAGCATACAGAGGGAAACGTGGGAAAAAGTGATATTACATACAAAACTCAGAATATCTATAGAAATTATTATCAACAGGAAAAATTTCCATGAGGTAAGAAATGCAATTATAGTATACTAATTCAACAATGAATAATATTTATAGTCTCATAACAATATGAACATTGATTTAACCAAAATTATTATGCAATTATAAAGAAAAGATAGAAGAATCAGAAGTAGGAGTAAGGTGTAAGAATGGCAAATCATTAGCCACCATATTAAAGTGTCAGTAGATGTGAAAATTCGGCACGGACATGGCCTAATGGAAATATGGATGCAAATAATAAGCATAAAATATTAGAAAATGGTTCTTTGAAAACAGAAAGACACTTGAAATGCTGTAGCATTATTTGGCATTTTAATCATAGACATGTGTTACTTTGAGAAAAAGCAATTAGATTTTTAATAATTAGATATCTAAAATTACATGGACATGAGAGAAAACGGTGGGCTTAAATTTTTAAATATGTAGAGTATATATATAGATGATTACAGAATTGTACCCTTGAAACCTGTATAATTTTATTAACCAATGTCATCCCATTACATTTAGTTTAAAAATAAAAATAAATATAAACAAATAAATAAGTAATAAATAGAGTTTGGCATGATGGCATGACATAGACCATAAATTATTAACTTGCTGATTTAGTATTAGGGTTGAATGGGATCAGAGTGGAGATGCAAATACTGGAGTCTTAGAAGAGAAACAGTATTTCTTTCAATCAGAGAAGCAAATTGTTCAAGGAATAGCTTCTCCTTATCTATAAGGAATCAGTAACAGATTGAAAAAAATATGTACACCATTAAATTACAGAGAGATTGACTTTACCTCCAAATATAAATTTCTATGTTCCTTTTTTCTCACATGCCTCTGTACTTATTTGGAATTTCAAGTTTTCTTCCTCATTTCACTATAAAAAGAATACACATAAACAAACAAAATCCTCCCAGCCCAAGAATACATTAGCAGGAATAATTAAACAGGCAGAAGCAAATGCCCAAGAAGGACATAGATACTGTGTCTGTCACACTGCAATGTGAGTGGAGTAGATATCATTTTCTCCCACTAAATTAGTTAAAGTGTAATATAAACTATATCATTTTCTCCCACTAAATTAGTTAAAGTATAATATAAACTATAGTATAAGTCTTATACTATAGTTAAACTTAACTAGTGAAAGTTCTACTGTTTAATGATCATACCTATATTTTTCATTGGCTAGGACAAAGCATTAAATCGATGTATTACAAATTTTCGTCGGGCTTGAAACAGGAATGCCACTTTCTTCCATGGGACTTGAACATTAACTTAAATCTTAATAAGAAATAAACAGGTTTTAATGGTTTTTATTTCCTTTCCCAAGCTTATAAAACACCAATCAAAAAAATTCTCCAGCAATGAACTCAAAACACATGCAGTGACCCTGCTGAAGTCCTTGAGAGAACTTCAGCATGAGTAGAAATTCACATTTCTTTCACTCTCTCACTCCCTAGGAAAATTGTTTCATAATAAATCATATTGCATGAACTTGATAATGATGAACATATGCTTGGCCTTTTAAAATACTGTAGGCCTTTCTATGTTTGCAATTAAAGATAGACAAAAATTTAGCGAATAACCATATCTTAATCACACAAAGAAAAAATGTGAAGAATGTCTATTCTTTGTAAACACATAAAGAAAAACTTTTTTGGCATATTTCTAATTACTTCCTTATAGTAAATGATACAAATTGAAATGGATTTTAGATAAAGATACGTTCATGATTTAAAATCTTTGAAAATAATTTGCTGAATTATACTTCACCAGCTGTTTCTCTTCCCACACTTTCAAAAATACTGGATTATCATTTTTTTAATCTTTGCAAATTTATTAGGAAAAAGATAACATTGAACATTTACAGAATATTTTTCTTTATTATTAACTTTGACCTTTTTATTCATGTATTTCTTTGTCTGAATTGCATAGTTATACAAATTTATACACAATCATTACTGATAGCTTTTTACATATACTATGTTTGTTATCAGGGAAGAACCAGGATGCAGGCCGGTTTCCTCACAGTCTGGAAATAGGATTCTTCTGTGATTTCAGGAAAGCAATTTCAGGGACACACATGTAGGAAGATTTTAAGCAATAGTGTCAAGAGTTATTAGTTTGAAAAGAGATAATGCAGCCTGGGAGAGGCAGAGAACAGGCCACAGGGCAGCAGCTATTTCAAGGTCCTTGCTAAGCCTCCATGTATTTTCTTGGGTTCAGAAAAAAAAGGCAGCCTTTCTTTCAAACTATCTAATCTCTTCCCTGTCTCTTCCTGGGACTGTGCTTCTTGTGCCCACCAGACTCCCTCCACCCCTGCCCCCATCCAATTCCTTTCCTGGATCTTCCAGGGTTTCTGTGCCCTTATCCTATCAGATCTTTTCCCCAGATTTTCCCAGGTTAGTGTCTTCCCCCTTTCTTGTCCCTACATTGGCTTCTGCTGTGCATGCAGTCAGTGAAAGGCATTTCCCCTAGCGTGTTCTCCCCCACTGTTAATCTGGCAGAACAGTGCAGGTCACTCCCTGGGGTGACTGGAAAGCATCTTTCCTGATTATGCCATGTTCCAAGTGACTGTGAAACTACCCTTTCCTACTACTTAATCCAGTTTAATTAGATGTCTGGCTCCCTTGTCTTTCATTAAAAACTAACTGCCTATATAACGTATTGATGATAATAACACTTTGTAATGTTACAAATACTTTCACATTTTTCCCTCTTGATTTATTTTTAATTGATCGAATTACAGTGGTGATAATCCTGTCACCTGTATATATTTATTAGATGATAAAAACAAAACTCAAAGTCAAGGTTCAATACAAAACAGCATATAATGTTATTTAGGGTTTTTTTTTAGCTGAGCTTTCTTTGTCACAAATATATTGAGGGAAACATTCTAACTTAAAAATTCTATTAAAGGACACAGAAATAGACATGAGATCATTCTTTTCACACAATTAATTGGATTAGCTAGAGTTTTAGCTTTTTCTTTAGAAACCTTGATTAAATTTGCTAAACCATTTGAATCCAATTCATCTGCTTTGTGATACGATATTTTTTCAGAATAGTGTAAATATGATTAAAATAAGTTTCATTTTTTACAGTGTTTTGACATTTTTATAAATATGATATTTAATTATTCACAAGTTAAGAGTGCCATTGTTTGTGAATATTGTTGATTAGTTAATTGAAATTCTTTAGATGAATATTAATCTTTTTCGTGTGTGTAAGTCTCAGAGTGAGAACTGTATGTATCTATGTGCCACAACCAATATCCTGACTTCTAGGCAATTAGGATGGTGGAAACAAGTACGTTAACTCCACAAAATCACAACCTTGAAAAACAGGAGTTTCAATCAATACAAATATAATTTTGCTGGCTAAATATTCATATTGGCTTGCTTATTATTTTTAATGTGGATAAAACTCTCTTGGCCTGTGCTAAGATTGTTCTCACAAAGATTTTTACATCTGGGAATGGGATGCTAGCAGTAGATAATGAATCATACATAATAATTAAATATCTGGTCTAATGTCACAAAGAACAGCAGCTTCAAGAGTTGAACTCAAGTGTCTAAACTCTTTTCTGAATTTTAGGTATTCTATTCTGATCCCCCATGTTCCCATTCAAAGTATTATTTTAAAATGATCCACCGTTATTGCTCCTTTTATCATTTTATGTAGATGTTAACTGGGAAAATCTTGTTCTGGTGGAAAGTAGAGTTATCAACCATTCAAAGGACTACCACAGAATTTCCTGTTCTTCAATATGGGTAAATTAATTAGTTTATACCCTTTATTTTTAAAATGCTATTTGTGTCCCAATGAAATGTGGAAATTAAAGTTTAGAAACTAGACAATAAAAATCTGATCTTTTTTTCTCTTACTGCAGAAACAAAGGAAAAGTATATGTGCTATATACTTTATGGTAGGAGAGGCAAAGAGAATAAAGGTAAGTAATTGGAACAGATGCATTCAGGAAAACAGAAACAATAAATGCTAAGACTGCAGGCAATTCCAACTATTACCTCATCACACTCTATGAATTGCCATAAACATTAAGGCTAAAAGCATGATGTTATCAGGATTACAACCCAAACAGAGAAATGTGGAGCAATGACTACCTTAGAAATTGTTCCCAAACTGACTGAAAAGTTAGAAATTTTTTTCCCTCAATCTCTTCCTCCCTCCTTTCCTGTCTTAATTCCTTCTTTTATTTTCAGTAATACCAGATCATCAATCTTTCCATTTGCTATAGATTTTGGAGGGAGTTTTAGAGAGAGGAAAAACTGATTCAAAATAAAAATAGTAAATAAGGCATAGAAAAAAAATGTAGCCAATCACCAAAACACACTAGATCCTTAGGTTTATGAATAAAATAAATGGTTTATCAAATGATACACTTTCCTGGAGTTGTATATTCCTAAATTCCCAGTAAAGAAAGCATAGAGCAAGTTAACCACTGTACAAATTTTGTTACACATTTTCCCTTTTAAAGAGAAATGTGTATTTCCTAGTGATAAGAATTTGACATAAATATGATTTAAACTATAACATTTTTACGTGAAATAACTACTTATTCTCTGCTTATTCTTTCCCTTGTATTATTTGTCATGCTTTTCTGTTTTATAATTTTTATGGAAATAGAATATGCCCAATTTCTTATTCAATGGTTGTAGTTTCTAGCACAAAAATTATCCATTATATAGTCTTCAGAGTCAACATTTGGGATTTATAATAGTCCTCATTCACATGACACTTTAGGTCTTTTTATTTATTAGAATAATGCTTCATTAAACAATGGCAAGCATATAACATTCTGCATAGCTTATATTATTCTGAAATATAGACTGACTTGGTTAAAAATGTATAAATACATTATGACTTCAGATATATAATAAAAAAACTATTTCCTGAAAATAATGTGTTGGTTTTGAAAGCCAGTAGCAATGATTGGTATTTATTACACACTTGCCAGCATTGATATAATTTTGTTTTATTCATTTAAACTTTACTTTTTTAGAACAATAAAATTTTTTAGATTGATTAATTAGTAGACTATACATTTTCATCTCTTACTATGAGCAAGGTTGAATTTAGACCTACATGACTTTCTAATAATTCTGGAATTGAATTACATTTCCTCTTTTGTACTTCTGTCTTCTTTTTGTACTTTTATTCTTCTTTTTTTATGTTGTATTTTCATTTTACTGTATTTTTTAGCTTCCCTTTCACTTTTATTTTTTATTGCTGTTCAAATATAATTGTCTCTGTTTCCCCCCACAACTCACCCCCACCCCACCCATCCCCACCTCCCACCTTTGATCCTACCCACCTTTGGCTTTGTTTATGTGTCCTTTATACATGTTCCTTGTTGATCCTTCTCCTTTTCTCCCCTTTATTCCTTCCCCCATCCCCTCTGGCTACTGTCAGTTTGTTCTTTCTTTAAATGTCTCTGGTTATGTTTTGCTCACTTGATTTGTTGATTAGGTTCTACTTATAAGTGAGATTGTATAATATTGTCTTTCACCTCCTGGCTTATTTCACTTAGCATAATGTTCTCCATTTCCATCCATGCTGTCATGAAGGATAGGAACTCCTTCTTTCGTTCTGCTGCATGGTATTCCATTGTGTAAATGTACCATAGCTTTTTTTAAAAAATATTTTATTTATTTATCTTTAGAGGGGAAGGGAAGGAGGAAGAGAAATATCAATGTGTGGTTGCCTCTCGTGCATCCCCTGCCGGGAACTGGCCTGCAACCCAGGCATGTGCCCTGACTGGGAATTGAACTGCAATCTTTTGGTCCGCAGGTCCGCACTCAATCCACTGAGCTACACCAGCCAGGGCTATAGCTTTTTGATCCACTTATTCACTGATAGGCACTTAGGTTGCTTCCAACACTTGACTATATTGTAAATTGTGCTGCTATGAACATTGGGGTGCATAGGTTCTTTTGAATTGGTGTTTCAGGATTCTTAGGGTATAGTCCCAGCCGTGGAATTGCCAGAGAAAAAGGCAGTTCCATTTTTAGTTTTCTGAGGAAATTCCATACTGTTTTCCACAGTGGCTGCACCAGTCTGCATTCCCATCAACAGTGTACTCAGGTTCCCTTTACTCCACAACCTCACCAGCACTTGTTTTATGTTGATTTAGTTAAGATGGTCATTCTGACCAGTGTGAAGCGGTATCTCATTTTGGTTTTAATTTGGATCTCTCTGATGGCTAGTGATGTTGAGCATCCTTTTATATATCTCTGGGCCCTCTGTATGTCCTTTTTGGAGAAGTGTCTATTCAGGTCCTTTGCCCATTTTTTAATTGGGTTGTCTCCCTGGATTGGAGTAGTGTGAGTTTTTTATATGTTTTGGAGATCAAACCCTTGTCCAAGGCATTATTTACAAATATATTTTCCCATACAGTTGGTTCCCTTTTCATTTTGCTGATGTTTTCTTTAGCTGTGCAGAAAGTTTTTGTACTTGTATTCTTCTTATATACTCATATTTCATCATTCATGTATTAGAGATACATTATTTCTTCTTATAGATATTTATGGACCATACATATATCATTTATCTTACATATTTTAAAAATATTTCACAGAATCTGATTTCCTCTTTTATTTTTATTACATTTTATTTATTCAATATTTAAACATATTTTTACACATATTTTTCTATCTCTTCTTTACTATTTCTTCCAAGATTTGCTAGACTGAATTCAATAGAGCAAAAACATCATTTATTTTTTTTTAATTTTCCTTTTAAATTACAGTTGGCATTCAATAGTATTTTGTATTAGTTTCAGGCATACAGTATAGTGGTTAGACAATCATATACTTTACAAAGTTATCTCCCTTATTTCAAATACTACCCTAGCTCCACACATAGTGATGACAATATTGTTGACTATATTCCCTGTGCTCTACTTTACATCCCCATGACTATTTTGTAACTACCAATTTGTGCTTAATCCCTTCACGTTTTTTACCCAGTTCCCCAAACCTGTCCCATCTAGCAGCCATCAGTCTGTTCTCTGCATTTATGAGTGTACTTCTATTTTATTTATTTGTTTATTGCATTATTTAGATTCCACATATAAGTGAAATCATGTGGTATTGGTCTTTGTCCGACTTATTTCATTCAGCATAATAATCTGTAGCTCTTATCCATCCTGTTGCAACTGGTAATATTTCATCCTTTTCTATCACTGAGTAATATTCCATTGTATACATGTGCCACCACTTCTTCATCCACTTATTTATTAAGGGACACTTGGGTTGCTTCCATATCATTGCAATTGTAAATGACATTCAATGAACATTGGGGAGCATATTGTCTTTTGAATTAGTGTTTTGGTTTATTTTCTGGTATATACCCAAAATTGGAATCACTGGGTCATAAGGCAGTTCTATTTTTATTTTTTGAGGACCACCATACTGTTTTCCATAGTGGTTAAATCAATCTGCATTCCCATCAACAGGGCATGGGGCTGCCTTTCGGCCAAATCCTCGCCACACTAGTCATTTATTGATTTATTGATAATAGCCATTCTGACATGTGTGAGGTCATATCTCTTTTCAGTTTTTATTTGCATTTCTCTGATGATAGTAACATTAAGCATCTTTTCATGTGTCTACTGGCCATTTGTGTGTGTCCTCTTGGAGAAGTGTCTATTCAGGTCCTTTGCCCATGTTTTCATTGGTTTCTTTGGAGTTTTTTGGTGTTGAGTTGTATGAGTTCTTTAAAAATTCTGGGTATAAAAACTTTATAAAATATATCATTGCTTAATATATTCTTTCATTCAGTAGGTTGTATTTTCATTTTGTTAATGGTGTTCTTCACAGTTCAAAATGTTTTAGTTTGATATAGTCCCATTTGTTTATTTTTCTTTAGTATTTTTTAAAATCATTTTTATCTTTATCCTATTACAGTTGTCCTTTTTTACCTTAGGAAATATATCAGAAAAATGTGTTGCTAAGAGCAATGTCTGAAATTTTACTGCCTATGTGTTCTTCTAGGAGTTTTAGAGCTTCTAAACTTGCATTTAAGTCTTTAGTCCATTTTTTGTTTATTCCTGTATATGGTGTAAGAACATGGTCTTGTTCTATGTTTTTTGCACATATCTGTCCAATGTTCCCAACACCATTTATTGAATAGACACTCTTTAACCAATTTTATGTTCTTGCCTTTGTCATATATTAATTGACTATACACAGGATCTGTCACAAATAATGCCCTTCTTATTGCAAAATCATAAGCATGTAATTCTGTAACATAATACCACACTCAAGCACACTTTATGATATGTTAAGTGAATTGTTCAAATTAAAACTATAAATTGTTACACCAATATTATTACCCTGCCAACCACATTCAAGCAGTCGTTATTTCTGCCAGACCTGTATATGTAGGTTTATTTCTGGGCTCTCTATTCTGTTTCATGGATCTACATGTCTGTTTTATACCTGCATCAAGCTGTTTTTATTACTATAGTTTTGTAGTAGAGTTTGATATCATGTAGACTGATACCTCAAAATTTGTTCGTTATCAATATTGAAGTTGTTATTCAGAATATGTTGTGGTTCCATAAAAGTTTTAGGATTATTTGCCCTACTTTTGTGAAAAACAGCATTGTGATTGTAATAGAAATTGCATTGAATCTATAGATTGCTTTGGGCTATATGGACATTCTAACAATGTTAGTTTGTCATATCTATGAGCACAATATATATTTCTGTTTATTTGTATATTCTTCAGTTTCTTCCTTCAGTGTCTTATATAATAATTTATCAAATGCAGGTTTTTTAACCTCCTTTGTTAAATTTATTCCCAGGTATTTTTTTTCGATGCATTGTAAATGTAATTTTTTTTAGTTTTCTCTTTCTGAGAGTTCATTATTGCTGCACAAAACTGCAGTTTATTTCTGAATATTTATTTTGTATCCTTCTACTTTACTGAATTCATTGATCAGTTCGAGCAGTTTTTGGTGGAAATTAAAGGATTCTCTCCATGTAGTATCATGTCATCTGCAAGTAATGACATTTCTAATATTTCCTTTCCAATTTGGAGGACTTTTTTTCTTCTTGCCTGATGTCTGTGGCTAAACTTTCCAATACAGTCTTGAAGAAGAGTGGGGAAAGTAGGGATCCATGTCTTTACCCTGATTTGAAAAAAAACTTATTTTCCCCATTGATTATGATGTTAACTGTGGGTTTGTCCTATATGACTTTTATTATGTTGAAATATATTATCTCAATTTCCACTTTGCTAAGAGTTTTTATTATAAATGGATGCTGGATTTTGTCAAAGGCTTTCTTACATCTATTGATATAACCATATGATTTTTGTTCTTCATTTTGTTTAAGTGGTGTATTGCCATATTTTTCAAACTATAAGATGCATTTCCTCCCACCCCAAATTTGGGAGAAATAATGGTTGTTAATGCTGCTGTTGAGTTCTATTTACATTGGTGAAATATTATGTTATTTATGTTATTAAATATTTTACCACATTTTTTGCTTCAATTTTTTTCCTATTTTCCTCCTCTAAATCCTAGGTGCATCTTATGCTCCGAAAAATGCAGTGCATTAATTGATTTGCATATATTGAACTAACTTTGCATCTCTGGAATAAATTTCACTTGATTATGGTGTTTGGTTTTTTAATGTATTGCTGAATTTGGTTGCTAATATTTTGTTGAGGATTTTTGCATCTATGTTCATCACATATATTATGGTATAATTTTCTTTCTTTGTAATGCTTTTATCTGCTTTTTGAATCAGGTCAATGCTTGCCTCATAAAATGAGATTGAGAGCTTTTTCCTCTTAAAGTTTTTAGAAAAGCTTGAGAAAAATAAGTCTTAGTTCTTTGAATGTTTGAAAAATTTACCTTTGAAGTCACCCAATCCAGGCCATTTCTTTTTTCTTTCTTTCTTTCTTTTTGGTTGGGAATTTTTTTTTTTATTACTGTTTTAATTTCATTGGTTATAACCGATCTGTCAAATTTTGTATTTCTTTCTTCATTGTGCTTATCTGTCATTTCTCATTTCATTGAAAAAATAATTAGTTAAATTTGTTGGGGTGACATTGGTTAATAAAATAAGATAGGTTTCACACGTCCATCTTCATGATACATCATCTTTTCATTGCCTTGTGTGCCCACCACACAAAGTCAAATCATCTTCTGTCACCATATATTGGGCTGGCCAAAAAGTGTGTTTGTTTTTTTTTTTTCCATAAGATGGCTCTAGTAGCTATTAGTTGTCTTTAGTTTCATTTGAAACAATTTTGTTAGATTGTATTGTGATAGCTATAACATCATTGTGCATTTAAAAAACAATCAAAATTGGTGAATTTTTGTGTAGTCATTTTAATATTAAAGATGGAAGAAAACAAAGTTTTCAGCATTTTATGCTTTATTATTTCAAGAAAGGTAAAAACACAACTGAAATGCAAAAAAAGATTGGTGCAGTGTATGGAGAAGGTGCTATGACTGATCAAAAGTGTTAAAAGTGGGTTGCAAAGTTTCATGCTGGAGATTTCTCACTGCTCAAAGTTCCACAGTTGAGTAAACCAGTTGAAGTTTATAGCAATGAAATCAGGATATTAATGAAAAACATTAACGTTCTATCACTGAGGGATAGCTGACATACTCAAAATATCCAAATCAATAGTTATCGGTAAAAATGAAAAAAATTGTGTCTTTTATTTTATGGAAAAAACTAAACGGAATTTTTAGCCAACTCAGTATTTGGCCATATTTACGTTTTACTACACTCTATACCTCTTCTCTCTGTTAACAACCATACTTCTTGTCTCTGTCTGAGTTTGTTTTATATTCCAAATATGAGTCAAATCATATGATTCTTAGCTTTTTATGACTGACTTATTTTACTTAACATAAATAATATTCTCAATGGTAGTCACAAATGGTAGTATTTTATCTTTTTTCATGGCTAGGTAGTATTCCATTGTATATATGTACCACATCTTCTTTATCCAATCATCTAATGAAGGATACTTTGGTCGTTTCCATGTCTTGGCCACCATGAATAATGCTCCAATGAATGTAAGTATGCATATATATATATATATATATATATATATATATATATATATATATATATATATCTGTGAATAAATGTTTCCATTTTAGGGGGTAGAAACTCAGAAGAGAGAATCCTGGGTCATATGGTAATTCTATTCTTAAATTTTTGAGTAACTACCGTCCTGTTTTTTCTTGTGGCTATACCAGTTTACATTCCCACCAACAGTGAATGAGGGTTCCTTTTTCTGTATAACCTCTTCAACACTTGTAATTACTTGTATTATTGATAACAGGTATTCTAACAAGTGTGAGATGATATCTCATTATAGTTTTGGTTTGCATTTCTTTAATGGCTAATGAAGTTGAGGATCTTTTTAAATATCTCTTGGCCATTCATATGTTTGGTGTTGAGTTGTATAAGTTCTTTATTTTGGATATTCACCCCTTGTCAGTGCTGTTGTTTGCAAATGTTTTCTCCCATTCAGTTGGTTACTTTTTTATTTTGTTGTCATTTCTTTTGCTATGTAGAAGCTTTTTAGTTTGATATAGTACCATTCTTTTATTTTTGTGTTTATTGCCTGTGTCTTGGGGTAAAATTCATAAAATTTTCTCTAAGACCAAGGTCCCTAAGTTTAGTACTATATTTACTTTTATGTAATTTATTGTTTTAGATTTAATGTTAGGCCTTTGATCCATGTTAAATTAATTTTTGTATGCGGGGACACACTGTACTCTACTTTCATCTTTTTTGGTAGCTTTTCAATGTTCTCATTACCATTTATTGGAGAGGCTTTCTTTTCTCTATGTATGTTTTTTGCTCCTTTGTCAAAAATTATTTGCTTCTATAAATATGTTTTTTTCTTCTTTTTTTCTGGGCTCTCAATTCTGTTCCATTTGTGTGTGTCTCTGTTTTTCTCCCAATACCATGCTGGTTTTAATATCATTGCCCCATAATATAATTTGAAGTAATATAATGTGAAACTTCTGGCTTTCTTCATTTTTCTGAAAATTTCTTTGGCTATACAGGGTTTTTGTGGTTCCATGTAAATCTGTTGATTTTTTGTTCTATTTCATTTAAAAATGACATTGAGATCTTGACGAGGGATACATTAAATCTGTATATTGCTTTGAGAAATATGGTCATTTTAACTATATTGATTCATCCAGTCCATGAGCAAGGAATATCCTTCCAATTCATTGTGCCTTTTTTCAATCTCTTTTAATAATGTTTTGTAGTTTTCACTATATAGGCCCTTTATGTCCTTTGTTAAGTTTATTCCTAGGTGTTTTTTAAAATTTTTATTTTAATTGTTGTTCTTGTACAGTTTTCTGTCTTTTACTCCCACCCAGCCCACCACCTCAGCCCTCTCCACCTCCCTTCCATTGCCACCCCCCATAGTTTTTGTCCATGTGTCCTTTATACTTGTTGCTCTACATCCTTCCCTTTTAATTCTTTCTTGTGCAATTTCAAAAGGAATTGTTATTTTTAATTTTTTTCTGAAATTTCAATTGTTACTATTTAGGAATAGAGTACATTTTTGTACCTTGATTTTTATATCTTGCAAGTTTAGAGTATTTGTTTAATTTTTCTAATAGTTTTGTGTGTGTGTGTGGCATCTTCAGGGTTTTCCATGTAAAGAATCACATCATCTGCAAAAAGTGACACTTTTACTTTTTTCTTCCAAGTTCTTTTCTTTCTTTCTCTCTCCTGATTTCTCTGTCTACGACCTCCAATACTATGTTGAATAAGAGTGGTTGAAGTGCACATATTTGTCTTATCTCTGATTTTAGATAGAAACTTTTCAGTTTTTATCTTTGAGTATTAGCTGAGAGTTTGTCATATATGCCATTTATTATGTTGATATACTTTTCTTCTACACCTATTTTATTGAGTGCTTTAACTGTAAATGGACGTTGTATCTTATCAACTGTTCCCCTATGTCCCCCTCTACCCAGCCTCTGTCCCTCCATTCTGCTTCCACCACATTGCAATCTGTGCCCATGGGCTATGAAAATATGCATATATGTTCCTTAGCTATTTTTTCCATTCCCTTCACTACCCTTCCCTTGGAGATCTGCCAAATTATTGAATTTGGTGGCCTATAGTTATTCATGGTATTCTAGTATAATGTTTTGTATGTCTGAGATGTTTATGGTAACTTCTTCATTTCTGATTTTGCTTATATGAGTCTTTTCTCTTATTTACTTAGTGAGTCTAGTCAGAGGTTTGTCAATTTTATTAATCTGTTCAAAGAATCAACACTTTCTTGCATTAATTTTTGTATATTGTTTTTGTTCTCTATTTCTTTCAATTATGATCTAACTTTTATTTTCTTTCTTCTGCTTATTTTAGTTTGCTTTTGTTTTTTTTTCTCTAGTTCTTTAAGATGTCATGTTAGATTACTTACTTGGGATTTGTCTTGTTTCTTGAAGTAGGCCTTACTCTTTTTGCTGCATCCAGAAGTTTTGATATATCATATTGTCATTCTCATTTGTCTAAATATATCTTTTGTTCTCACCTTACTTCTTCTTTGACTCAGTCATTTTTAGTAACATATTTAATCTCCACATATTTGTGGAGCTTTTTACTTCCTTTTTGCAGTTGATTTCTCATTTTAAAGAATTGTTGTCAGAGAATATGCTTGGTATGATTCCAATATTTTTGAATTTATTGAGGCTAGTTTTTGACTCAAGATATTGTTTACCCTTGAGAATATTCCATGTGCACTGGAGACGTGTAATCTGATTTTCTGGAATGAAAGGTTCTATAAATGTCAATTATGTCCATTTGCTCTAATGCATTATTTAAGGCCAATATTTGTTTATTAATTTACTGTTAGGATGATCTGTCTAAAGGTGTCAATAGAGTGTTCAGGTCCCCTACTATGATTGTGTTTTTGTCAGTTTCTTCCTATAGTTCTGTTAGTATTTGTCCTATATATTTCACTGCTTTCTGATTGGGTCCATATATATTAAGAAGTGTTATATTTTCTTGATGTAGTGTCCCCTTTATAAAATTTCCACCTTTGTTTTTTATTACTTTTGTTGTCTTGGGATCTAGATATAAGTATGGCTACACCTTCTAGCCTGTGGATGCTATTTGTTTGTGGAATCATTTCCCAACCTTTCACTTTGAGTCCATTTTTGTCTTTATGGCTTTGATGTATCTTTTGAGGGCAACGTAGAGCTGGTTTTTGTTTTTTGCTACTTTGTGCCCTTTTACTGGTGAATTCAGTTCTTTTACACTTAGGATAATTATTGATGTATGGTATTCTTTTAATACACTGTTGAATTTAATTTGCAAATCAGTTTTTAGTTTTTGCATTAGTATTCGTGATTTATTTTTTGTATAGATATCGAGCAATTAAATTTTACATAAAGTCAAGCTATTTATTCAATAATCCACTCCTTGTGACCAGCTTAAAATAAAATCTCAATTATATGTAAATTTCCAGATGGACACAGATTTGTTTTAAACTCTACTCTCCATCATTTATCTTTTCTGCAATAAAGCTTTAGATACTGAATTCATTTCATAATGCAGGATATTCATCATTGTTCTTTTTATTTCCAAGATGCTGTATTGTATTCTTTTGCACTTTCCCTTTTATTTGAACAGGGAAATTAGATTGTCAAATTCAAAAATCTTAGTGTGACTTAAATTTATATTGAATTGATTTTAAATCTTGAAGAGAATGAATACCCTTACAATATCGACTCTCTTCATTTAAAAATGTAGCCAATATATATTTATTTAGATATTTTTGTCCTCCTCAATTTTGGGGGCATCTTGAACATTGCTTGAGTCTTTTATAATAAATTTGAGTCTTACTGATTGTTTTGAAAGATACCTATTTTAATGAACTTTTCTAATTGGCTACTGATGAAGTAATGACAACTATATCTTTAGTAATATTGAATTCACATCCATTCATCTTTAAAACTCTCTTATTTGTTTATGTACTTTTAAATAGAATGTCACATATATTCTTGGTAATCATATTATTTCTGAATAATGACTTCCATCATTTCCTTTTCAATATCTTATATATTATATTGATTTTCTTGTCTTATTTGATTGTTTGGATCCTATTTTTTATTTTAATAGAATTTTCCATGTTCATATCATATATTAAGCATGACATTGAGTTGGAAGTTTAAAATATTTATATTAGTTTAGTTTTAAATGAATTTCTTTAGCAGTGGTTTTGAATTTTATCAAACACTTTCTATACAGTAAACCATAGAATAATTTTTCTATGTTAATGTGATAATATTAATACTTATATTTTTAAGATAAAGTCTATTTGGCAATGTTAGTTTCTAATAAGCTGCTAGATTTAAGTCTTAATTTTCTTTTTTAAATATTCTTTGTGTTAATCTTAAAATTAATTAGAAAATTTTGATATCTCGTGTATTATGAACTAACTTTAATTTCATAATAATTTATTTGTGATGTTATGAGGAATGTGTTCGAAAAGACATTCAAGCCTATTATTTTTTATTAGAGGATTACCCATTCTTTACTTATCTTAATTGCTATAAATGGTAATAATAAATGGTAATATTAGTGTTCTTATTTTGGGGCCAATACTTATATTAAATTTGTTATAATATCTACTTCATCTGGATTTTCAAAAAAGTTTACATAAATTTGATTTTGTTCTTTCATCCTAATAATTTATATGTGTAGTTATTACTTCTTTTGCATTCTGTTTTTAATGAGAACTGTCAAAACTTTGCCATTTTATTGATTTTTTAATGTAACATTTTTTGTTTTTATTGACCTTTATTATTATTATTGCATTTTTATATTGATTTGTAATGTTATTGATATTAATTCTTCCTTTGAATTTACAGGTTTTTTTAATTTGGTGCCTTTATGAAATAAATGGTTGCTTAATTATCTTTTTTTTCTCTAACTTGGCAAGCACTTTATGGACAGGTTATGTGTCTTTATTTTTTCCTACTCTTTCACTTGTGTTTATAATAAAGCTAGAAGCCTCGATATCCACTAGACTATTATCTATTGTAGGGTAGGACAGTGTCTTTTCAGATTTTTATACACTCTGTACTGTACATAGCTGTGGTATATTTCTCATGCCTGTTGTACTCAGTAATTGCACATTAAATAATTAGTATTTTGTTACAGTGTCACTTATAGCAAGTGTTCAAGAATTATGGAATTAATGAGTAAATAAAGTGAGTGATATATTTACATCATCCTTGATATAATTGTTCACTTTATAAACATGCATCTACCTATGCTCCTCTTTTCTCACTTCTTTTATTCAAAAAATACAGAGCTATCAATTCTAAATAATAATAACAATAAGTACTTAATATTTTGATACTGAATTATAAGTTCCAGACATTCTGCTAAGTATCATAAATGCATTACTTCATTTCATTCTATGAAGAAGTATGGTAAGAAATATGATAATTTATTCATATCTACATTCTATACATGAGGACAATGAGATTTAAGAGATATTAAGTTAATCATTCAGAGATCCACAGGAATTAGATGATCAGCCTGAAAAACAATCAAGTCTATTAAATTCTAAAGGCTCTACCATCAATTTGTATTTAAAACTCCTTTCTGTATTATTTATTTTCCAATTCCATCTTTACCTTTATTTTCATTGTCATGAGAAGCTTCCATTGTTTATCATTATGATAACTACCAGCAATTGTTAAAGAACATTTCTTACAATGTAAAATGATTTCAATACTCTCTAAATTAATATACATCAATACATTTTTCACGAAATAAGATAAAATCAATATTTCTATTCTGGCATATAAGGTCTTGTATTATCTGTACCTACTACACTTTTCTAGACTCATTTCTTATACATCCTACACTTCTCTTTAGTCCTAAAATGCCCCAATATATTGTATTTTTATTTTAGTTTATACACACACACACACACACACACACACACACACACACACACACACACATATATATATATATATATATATATATATATATATATATATATATATATATATATATAAAATACTTACCATTTTATAGATTTGGAAACTGAAGTGCCAACAAGTTACATTACCTAAATTCCCACACAATTAGTGGTAGAACCAGAATTATATCTGAGGAAAACTTTGATTCCTAATTCTATGTTCCAACCAGTATTCCACAATACAGTTAAACTAAAGCAAAGATTTGATTTTTCCTTTAACTTTATCCAGCTTTTATCCCTTTATCTAGAATGCCAGGCTCAACATCTATCTATTTATCAATAAGGCAGATAAAATAATTCATCAGATCACCGCATCTGAAGAACAATGTTTCCAAAATTCTGGTAAGAGTTTTCATAGCCAAATTCATTGAATGACCAAATTCATTTATAATAAATGAAAACAATATCACATTAAAACAAAGACAATCTATTTTTACTTTAATTAATTTTGTATTAACCAAGAAATAATTCACAGAACAAATCTAATTAGACTATATGATAAATAAATACAAGAACCTGACACTAGGACAAAGAATACCCGTTACTTAACTACACTTGAAATCAAGAACACCATCTCTTTGGAAGAAATTGAAATAATTTCTTACTGTTATCTACTTTTTAAATCATACTATGAATTAAAACTGAAAGCACTCTGGATTTGTTTCCTCAATTATGCCAATGTTTATTATCCAAGTTCCATGATCACCACCACTAATAACAGCAAAAAAACCCTAAGAAACAAACCAAAATTAATTTAGCCCAATAAAATGTATTTGTTCCCATTACTATTGCTGTATTATCTTTTCTATGTTGTGTTTAAAAGCTAATTCTAAATTTTTCGTTAAGGCTCAGCCAAGAGATGCTCTGGAAATAAAGCAGTTATAGTTACCTGAGGTGATGCCTTAAAACACTGAATGCATTCTCTTTCAATGTAATAACATAATAAAAAATATAAGAAATTATATTAGAAATAGATATAATCCAAGTGATCATTTCCAAGAGAAATTCACTAGCTTTTTGTGATGCCTCTTCCAGTAACTAAATGAAGGCAGCACAGGTAATTAAGCCATAGAAATGATGTAATGATTCTGGGGTTGAAAGGAAGAGCAGAATGTGACTCATCAATGAAAATACATTTTAAGGAAGAAGGAAAGAGTAGATTGAATTAAGGGGTTATAATTTAATAGCTGTCTGAAACTTACAAGAAAACTTTACCATTAAAAATATATAAAAATGGTTGCTGATGATGTCAGAGGAACAAAGTTAAAAAAGGGGGGATTGGATTTTTTTTTTGAATAGAGAGAGTTTATTGTTGTTGTTTTTATCTTGTTCTTCTCTGATTGTATTTTTCCAAAGGGCACATATGAAGTTTGTGATCTGTGGATTATGGTGCTACTTCAATTTTATTTACTTAAATACTATTTGTTTAAATTCCATTCACAATCACATTGATGAGAAGGGAATTGAAAAGTGAGATCACCACAGATGAAGAAGGAGAATCTGGAACCAGTTGTTAGTAACTAAAAAACTACCTAAATTTGTTATTTTAAAAAAGTTTTCCCTCACAGTTTAGCAAAAATTGTAGCCTCTGTCACAATATTAGATATTTTATAGTTTGAGTAAAAGCTTCCTATAATCTTCCTCTATGAAAAATCTGATATTGTTGGCATTTTGCTGAATAAAGGATTGCAAGGCTGAGCATAATCATTTTTACAACTAAAACTACAAAAGCAGTTTTACTATGTAAATTTCCTAAAAATAGTTTTTGTTGATGATTCTAAACTTAATGCTATTCTTTTCCTTTTCCTATGATAAAGTTCCCCTTTATTTCAGTAAGGTTTTGTTATGAACCAAGACAATTCAAAAATAAAATTTTGTAATGACTTAGAAATAGGTACAGTGAATGTTGAGAGTGCAAAGAGCATGGTAACAATAAGAGAGCTGATTCGGCAGCATACCCAGTGTGCAGTCTCGCCACTCAACATTGCCCTTCCACTGATGCCCAGGGGCTCCTTCTCCTTAACTGACTCATCTCCATAGCATGCACACGCATGCACACACACACACATCCTATATAATATTCTATATAATTTACTCATTTACATTTCTCTAGTCTGCTTACCCTTTTAACACCAACTATAGAATTCTGACAGGGACATATTTGTAGGCTCAATGAATGAATGTTCCCATAAAATAAATAAACAAAAATATAATTGAACAAGTCAACTTTCCTCTTTCTTACAATTTTAGCCATAAGATCCAAAATAGATTAGAGCCAATACGTGTTTCATGAATAATATTCACAATGTTGATTAATACTCTGATCTTGGAGTTAAAATCCTTAGCAATCTCTTAGTGAATTTCTGCACAAGACATAACATAAGTAATGATTTTGTAAGCAGCATACTTTAAATTATTGGGTTTACTTATATTCAGATAAAATGCAGTCTCTATTTTATTTATATTTCTGATAAGGTTATTTTAAAAAAGTTTTTATTAAAGAACATGATAACAGTCTGACATTCTTTTTTCAAAGCTTGTATATAATTAAAAAAACTACTTATATTTTTGATTTTTTAAAAAAATGTGTTGACAAGAAAAGGAAACTAACAGACTGTTTAAATATTTACTCCAAAGTGATGTTTTAAGTTTTATTTATATAGAAATAAATTTACCAGATAAATACTTCAATATTTGTATCTAAATATTAAAATTGAAACACAGGGAACAGCTTTTTTAATACACATCATAAGCTAGGGATAGAAATAGGAGCAAATGAAAATTGCTTAAAATGTAAATTGGAAAGTTCCATTTTTCCATGAATTACATGTATGTTTAAGTTATTTTCCTTCAAAAATATTTTAAACTTATCAATGATTACATAACATAAACATAGTCTTAAACATAAAACCACTTGCGTGACAAACTTGGATGGTTCATAGACAAATAAGATCAAATCACTTCTCTTTTGTTTATATTTTGGTTTTATAAAAGATTTTAGGGATATAATTATCATCACAATATTTTCCCAACGGGACATCATGTATAAATCAAGATAAAATGTAGATTAGAGTTAATCTTCATCATCTTTACCATGGTATTATGTTACTGGTTCACATCTGCAGTAGGTATTGATGCTTTTCAGGTATATTTCTGTTTCTGTCTTTCTGATCCATGGTAAGATTTCATTTCCTAGTCCCTGTGAATAGGATGTGTAGCCTTGTAACTTGTTCTGGGCAATTAAATGTGTGTGAAATTGTTGTTAACATTGAGAAAGATTTTAAGTGCTACAAATGATTCGCCCTTTTCACTCCCTTAGCAACTAGTGACATTACAGATGATAGATGCTCTATTATCTTGTATTCCTGAGTAAGTATGATATTGAGCAGAACTCTCAGCTAACCCTCAATAGAAATGTAGAATGTGAAAGAAATTAATCTTTATTATTCTAGGCCACTGATATTTGGGAGTTGTTTGTTACTGTAATACATTCTAGCCTATCCTGAGTAATATAGAAACTGGCCCTTTAAAAGTGAGTACTGCTCTTTAAAATGTTAGAGTATGCAACCTTAGCTTAAAGTTTAGCTTCCTGGAAGCAAGAAAAATACCATGGTGCAAATAAAGGTGTGGCTCTCATCAGTTATTTTCAGGGAAAAGAAAGCCCCAAGATTTCCTTAAATCAAGATGATGAAGGAACATTTAGAGAAAAAAAAGTTTAAAATAGGGGATTTTGCTGTTGAATTACATAAGTGACAGAGGGTTCGATGGAGGGTTTTCAGGGAATACCATGATTTTGATAGGGAGTTAGAAAAAGCAAATGTAAAGCTAACTAGATACTAGAATCTAGAGAATGAAGGATAGTAAGAATCCTGGATTTTTGTGGGGTATAAAATGAGAAAGGACACATGGCATTATGAGAAAATTCCAATGATCCCAAGGAAGATAGTTTTGGCAAGGCTGTGAGTGTCGAGGAGAAGGAAAGGTTAAGGTGTTTCCAAGTACAGAGAATTTTGAGACCAAAATATGTCTATTTTGCTCATAGGAATGTCATGGCCACAGAAGAGGACACTTGCTTTTGCTGGACAGGCATTCTCTGGACACCCAGATACGGAGGTCTTCAATGGAGTGATTCTACTCAAGACATATCAGCCACCTCTCGGCTTCTGCTGTGACAGTGCTCCTATAGGGGCCTTCTTTCTCCAAACACATGGACACTTTCTTGACCACTGTCAATGGTACATTAGAAGTCTCCCCTTGTAACACTTCTTTCTACCTTTATTACTAACATTTATGTACATTTTCTGATTTATTTTTAAATTTGTCACTATGTAACATCTAAAATGTTAGACATAATATTTATTCTTCTACTAAATTAATTATAAATACCTACTTTCCTGCAGGTACTATGAAAAACAATAATACCAGCATGAACAAGGCATACTACCTAATTGTATTACTCAGGACTTGCCAGAGAAACAGAACTAACAGAGAGTGTGTTAGAGGGGGCACGCGCGAGTGTGTGTGTGGAGACTGATAGAAATTGAGAATTGAAGAAGAGAGATTTTTATGAATTAGCTCACAAGATTGTGGAGGATTCCTAAATTGAAATTTGGTGGCAAGGTGGAGACCTAGGGAAGAATCGCAGTTTAGATCCAAAGTCACTTTACTGGCAGAATAATTTGTTGCTCAGGGGAGGTCAGCCTTTGTTCTATTAGGACCTTCGGCTGATTGTATAAGGCTCACCACATTGTGAACAGTAATCTCATACATTCAAAGTCCAAAAATTTAAATGTTAATCTTACCAAAATCTTTTAAATTTTATTGAACTTATTGGTGTTACATTGATTAATAAAATTGTATAGACTTCAGATGTAAAATTCTATAATACATCACTTGTATATTGTTTTGTGTGTTTACCAAAGTCAAGTCTCCTTCCATCACCATTTATCAATCCTTAACCATCTTCTATCTTCCCCCCACTCCCCTTTCTCTTTGGTAATCACCATACTGTTGTCTGTCCCTGTGAGTTTGTTTTGTTCTTTTTTTTTCCTAACTGCTTTACCCTTTTCACTCAGACTCCCAAACCCCATCCCTCCTCTTACAACTGTCACTCTGTATCTCTGTTTTTTTATTCTGTTTGTTTGCTTATTAGATTCCACATATAAGTAGAATCATATGGTATTTGTGTTTCTTTGACTGGCTTATTTCACTTAGCATAATACTCTCCAGGTCAATCCATGGTGTCACAAAAGGTGAGACTTCCTTCTATTTTTACAGCTGAGTATGATTCTACGGTGTAAATGTACAATATTTTTATCCAAATCCTGGGCTGCTTCCAAATCTTGGCTGTGTAAACAACACTGCAATGAACATAGGGGTGTATATATACTTTCAAATCAGTGTTTGAGGTTTCTTCAGATACATTCCCAGAAGTGGAAACACTTGGTCATAACACAGGTCCATTTTTTTTTTAAATTTTTTGAGGTAATTCCGTACTGCTTTCCACAGTGGCTGCATAAATCTGCATCCTCACCAACACAGTATGCAAGGGTTCCCTTTTCTCCACATCCTCACCAACACATTGTTTGTGAGGATTGTTTATCAACACATCATTTGATAAACACATTTATCAATGATAGCCATTTCGACAGGTATGAGGTGATATCTCATCGTTTTAATTTATATTTCTCTGATTAGTAACATTGAGCAGCTTTTCATATGTCTATTGGCACCTGTATGTTTTCTTTACAGAGGTGTCTATTCAAGTTCTTTGCACATTTTTAATTGGATTTTTGTGTTGAGTTGTGTGTGTTTTTTATAAATATTAAATATTAACCCTGTTCCAGGTATATCATTGGAAAATGTGTTCTCCCATTTGATGGTCTCCTTTTCATTTTGTTGATGGTTTCCTTTGATGTGAAAAAAATTTTGTTTGCTTTAGTCCCATTTGTTTGTTTGTTTCCCTATTCCCTGAGGAGACATATCGGAAAAAAATATTGCTACGAGAAACAACAGAGATTTTACTGTCCGTGTTTTCTTCTAGGATTTTTTTTTGTTTGTTTTGAGTCTTACATTTACATCTTTAATCCATTTTGAGATTATTCTTGTATATGGTATAAGTAGGTGGTCTACTTTAATTTTTTTGCATGTATCTGTCCAATTTTCCCAACAACATTTTTTGAATAGATTATTTTTCCCCCATTGCATATTCTTGCCTCCTTTGTCAAATAATAATTAACCATAAATTATGTGGACCCTGGCTTGTGGGGTCCGCCACATTGTGGATGAGGTATGAGAAATTCACGTGAACTACCGAGTCCTATGGAGGAAAAGGGACAGCATGGCTTCTCTCTCAAGAGGAGAAAAACCCTTGGTCCTTGCTGTGACAAGCCTTTACTCTTTTCTCAGCACATTACATGATGGTCCTCATTTACTACGCACGGGTTTGCTTTAGGTGGTTACCATTTACAAAAAACAAAGGAGATGATGCCGATAATCACATCACAGAAGAAGGATATTTGCAAATGAAAAAGGGAAAAGTGGTTGAACCAGTTCCACTCCATACTTGGGCGATTTAGCGCAGACTTTAGGAAGTTACAGTAGGCACTTGCTGCCTCAATTCAGGGTGAGGGAGTTTTAGCAAAAGCAAGTCTCAAAGTGGCCTAGGTACATTGCAGGCCTAATTCCCTATGGGAGAACCTATCTGTGGGCATGGGTCCTGTGCATCTCCTAGTGGGAGCTGGGCCCACACCATGCAGAATGGTCTCCTATACATAAAGGCATGGATTTATTTCTTGGGTCTCTGTTTTGCCCCATTACTCAATATAACTGTTTTTATGCCAGTACCATGAGGTTTTGATTTCTAAGAACTTGTAGTATAGTTGGACATCAAGTAACATGATTCCTCCAAGTTTTTTCATCTCTTTCAATGTTTATGTTACTATTCGGGATTTTTTTGTGGTGTTATATAAGTTTTTGGAATATTTGTTCTAATTCTCTGAAATATACCATTAGTATATTAATAGAAATTGCATTGAATCTGTAGATTGCTTTGGGTTGAATAGGCATTTTAATTATGTTAATTTTTCCTGTCTGTGAACATGGTATATGTTTCCACTTATTTGTATCTTCTTCAATTTCTTTCTTCACTTTCTTAGAATTTTCAGAGTACAGGTTTTTTTTTTTTTACATCCTTGGTTAAATTTATTCGTAGGTACTATTTTATTTCTATGCAACTGTGAATGGAGCTGTTTCCTTGGTTTTCTTCCCGCTTCTTCATTGTTGGTGTATAAAAATGCAAATGACTTCTGGATATATTTTTGTAGCTTGCTACATTCATAAATTTATTTATGAGTTCTAGCAAAATCTTTAGGATTCTCTACATATAGTATCATGTGTTCTGCAAATAATGACAATTTTACTTCTTTCTGTCCAATATGGATCCCTTTTATTTCTTTTTTCTTTTCTGATTGCTGTGGCTCGAACTTCCAGCTCTGTGTTTAATGACAGTAGTGATAGCAGCATCCTTGTCTTGTTCCTGATCTAAAGAAAATGCTTTTAATTTTTCTCCATTGAAGATTATGTTAGCTGTTGCTTTACCATTGGTGGCCTTTATTATGTTGAGGTATATTTCTTCTATTTCCACTTTGCTGAGTTTTTATCATAATAGGTGCTGGATTTTATCAAATGCTTTTTCTGTATCTACTGATAAAACCAAGTGATTTTTAGCCTTCATGCTGTTTATGTGGTGTATCACACTTAGTGATTTGCACATATTTTACCAAACTTGAATCGCCAGAATAAATCTCATTTGATCATGCTGCAAGATCTTTTTAATATATCGCTGGACCTGGTTTGCTAATGTTTTGTTGAGGATTTTGCATCTACATTCATTAGTGATATTGACCTATAATTTCCTTTCTTTGTACTGTCTTTTTCTGGTTTTGGAATTAAGATAATGGTGACCTCATAAAATGAGCTCAGGAGTTTTCTTTCTTCTTGAATTTTTTGAGTGGTTTGAGAAGGACAGGTGTTAGTTCTTTGAATGTTTGGTAAAATTCTCCTCTTAGGCCATCCAGCCCAGGACTTTTGTTTATCTTTTCAAAGAACCAGCTCTTGGTTTTATTGATCTTTTTTCTTGTTTTCTTCAGACTGTATTTTGTTTATTTCTACTCTGATCTTTAATATTTCCTTTCTTCTACTCAGTTTGGGTTTTGATTTTTGTTCTTTTTCTAGTAACTTTATATGTTAAGTTAAATTGTTTATTTGAGATTTTTGTTTGTTTTTTTGAGGTAGGCCTGTATTGCTATGAATTTTTTTCTCAGGACTTCTGTGTTACATAGATTTTGGGTTGTACGTTATTTTCATTTGTTTAAAGATATCTTTTGATTTCTTTCTTGATCTCATTGTTAACAAATGCATTTTTTAATAACATGATTTTTTAGCCTCCATGTTTGTGTCATTTTCAGTTGTCTTCTTATGATTGATTTCTGGTTTCATAGCATTATGGTAAGAGAAAACAGTTCATATCATTTCAATCTTCTTAAATTTATTGAGAATTGTACCCTAAGATGTGGTCTATCCTAGAAAACTTTCCATGTGTACTTGAAAAGAATGTATATTCTTCTGCTTTGGGGTGAAATCCTCTGGAGAGATCAATTAAACCCATTCAATCCAATGTGTCTTTCAAAGCCACCATTTGTTGATTTTCTGTCTGGAAGATCTGTCCGTTGATATGGGGTGTTAAAATTCTCTATCACATTTTATTACTGTTGATATCTCCCTTTAAAGCCATCAAGCTTTGCTTTATATAATCAGGTACTTTTATGTTGGGTGCATAAATGTTTATAAGTGTTATATCCTCTTCTTGCATTGTTCCATTTATCATTATGTAGTGTCCTTCTTTGATTCTTGCTACAGTCTTTGTTGTAAAGTCTATTTTGTCAGATATAAGTGTTACTAACCAAATTTTGAATTCATTTTTATTCGCGCAAAATACCTTTTTCCATCCCTTTACTTTTAGTCTCTGTGTATATTTTTTTTCTGAGGCAGATCTCTTGTAGACAGAATACATATAATCTTTTTTATCCATTCAGCCACCCTATGTCCTTTGGAGCATTTAAGACATTTACATTTAAAGTAATTATTGTATTATTAATATGCATGTATTTATTGCCATTTTTCTTTTAACTATAGTTCTCTGTCTTTTTTCTTAATCTTTTTAAGAAAGATTTTTTTAAAATTTATTTTTAGGTAGACGGGAAAGAGGGGAGGAAGAGAGAAAGAGAAACATGTGAAAGAGAAACATCTATTGGTTGCCTCTCAAACATGCTATGACCAGGGTTCAAACCCACGATGCAGGCATATTTCCTGACCGGCAATCAAACCAGCAACCTTTTGGTTTGTGGGACGAGGCTCAACAAACTTAGCCACGCCAGTTTGGGAATTTTTTTTCTTATTTTTATTCTTAAAGAAGGCTTTTTTACATTTCTTGTAACACTGGTCTGGTGGTAATAAACTTTTGCTTTTTCTTGTCTATGAAACTCTTTATTTTTCCTTCAGTTTTATATGAAAACCTTGCTGGGTAAAATAATCTTAGTTGTAGCAAATCTTGTTTTTCATCACTTTAAACATTTCATGCTAAACCTTTCTAGCCTGAAATATTTCTGTTGAGAAATCAGCTTACAGTCTTATGGGAGCTTTCTTGTAGTTTTTTAACTAAATTTCTCTTGCTGCTTTTAAAATTCTATTTTTGTCTTTAACCTTTGGCATTTTTATTATGATGTGTCTTGAGGTGGGCTTCTTTCAGTTCGGCTTGTTTGGGTTTCTCAGTGCTTCCTGGATTTGTGGATCTTTTTCTTTTCTTTTATCAGGTTGGGGAAGTTTTCAGCCATTATTTCTTCAAATAGGTTCTTGATCTCTTGCTTTCTTTTTTCTCCTTCTGGTACCCACGTGATGTGGATGTTTTACACTTCATGTTGTCCAAAAGGTCCCTTAAACTATATTCATTTTTGTAAATTCGTTTTTATTTCACTGCTCTAATTGGGTGTTTTTTGCTACTTTCTCTCCCAAATTGCTGATTTGATCCAAGGCTTCATTCAACCTACCGTTTATTCTTTCTAGTGTATTCTTCATTTCAGATATCGTAATCTTCATTTCTGACTAGTTATTTTTTAGGGTTTCTATGTCTTTTTTAATTCTCGCTTTCTCTTTTTTAGTTCTCACTAAGTTTCTTGAACATTGTTATAACCATTTATTTGAACTCTCCATCTAATAAATTGCTTGCCTCCCTTTTAGTTCCATTTCTGGATATTTCTCCTGCTTTTTCTTTTGTGAAGTGTTTCTTTGTATTTTCATTTTCGCTGCCTCTTTGTGTTTGTTTCTATACATTAGGTAAATCTGCTCTGACTCCCATATTGTATGGCCCTATATAGTAGGTGTCCTGTTGGACCCTATGGGGCAGTCTTTTTGATCACCTGATATAGTGCTCTATGATGTTCCCTTGCTTGGGTTATATGGGCTCTTCTGTTTTAACTTAATCTTAGTTGTTATTAGCCTGTTTGTGTGTGAGGTCAACCCTTAGGCTGGCTGACTGTTTTTATCAGCCCCAACCACAGTGTACAGTTTGCTATGCAGGGGCTGACCACATGAAATAAAATTCACCTCAGAAGGGTCTTGTGCCTATTGAGATCTCCCTTTGGGTATGCCATTTGTGAAGCTAACTGGATCTTGAGCTGATGTTGTCTGAAACTGGTCACTAGGTGTTTTGGTTCTGGAGACTTTTGGGTGGGACTCTGGTGCAGACCAATGAGAGACATTGCCTGTGACAGGCCCTGGCAAACTGTTTGTAGCTACATAGTGATTCAGAGTTTGTGGCTGCCTTTTCTGGACCTGGGTGTTCATGGGAAAGACCAAGCTGCATGGCAAGACTGGTGCTTTTATCAGCACCGAGCCCAGGGTCAGGTAAGCAAAAATACAAATCTATTTACACTTTTCTCCGCCTCTGCCTTTCTCTGCCTTTCTCTGCCTTTCTCTGCCTTTCTCCACATGCTGGCTGCCTGATAGGCTCAGTCACTGAACGAACCTCTGGCTGTCCTGAAGTTTCATGAAATAAGTTCCCAGTGAGTCACCAGGTAGGAATGAGTGGTTTTCACCAGATTTATACAGGTTCAAACTCGGTGCCAGTGCTGGATCTGAGGACATTCCATCAATGTTCCAAGCTATATCAACTCTAGCTGCCATTTGCTGCATGCCCACATACCTTTGTGGTGGAGTGGAGTTTCAGGGAGTAATCAGAGTACAGCCAGAACAGTTTATCAGGTCTGAACAGACCAATATTTGATCATGAGAAGGAAGGGGTCTGTACTAATCAGGAATGCGGGAGAATGTTGGCCTCATCCTGCAGTCACATAACTCAGTTTGTCCAAGAACCTTCCAGGAGCTGGAGCTCAACAAGGTGAAAGAAACTGCTAGATACTGGGGGTGGGGTGAGAAGATATCCTATAAAAGGGAGATATCAGTCAAGTTCATTAGAAAATGGGAAGAATGGCCACACCACTCAGTCTGTCCAGACCGCTATAGCCCAGGCAGAGCATGAGCTCCACATGGTGGGGATACAGGAAGTCCAGGGGGTGGGGCTATTGCATCCCCCTTGGTTGATATCATGAGGAGAGGAGTGTTCCAACCAACAAAGATGGCAACTATGGTACAGCAGAGTGGCTCAGGACAGGAGTCCCGATGGCTGTCTCCTCAGGTCTCTTCTCCGAGCAGCAAATCCCAGTTTCTCCTTACACTACTCCAGTATGCTCTGCTATCACTCCACAGAAATCCAGGGTGAGTGTCTGAAAAGGAGAATTTGTGCATTGGCCCTTTAGAAGGGCACCTGTATCTCCAGCAGACTCCCATCTCTCCCTAGCAGACATAATGTCCTCTGATTTTTTTTTCAATTTTTATTTTAATTGTTGATCTTGTACAATTTTCTATCTTTTACTCCCACCCCAGCCCACCACCCCAGCCCTCCCCACCTCTCTCCCATTTCCACGCCCCCATAGTTTTTGTCCATGTGTCCTTTATACTTGTTCCTGTAAACCCTTCCCCTTTTCCCCTGAAATTCCCTCCCCTCTCCCCTCTGGTGACTTTCAGCCTATCCTCAATTTCAATGTCTTTGGTTATATTGTGCTTGCTTGTTTGTTTTGTTGATTAGATTCCTATTAAAGGTGAGATCATATGGTATTTGTCTTTGACGTAATGTCCTCTGATTTAAACAGTCAGATGTTATGTGGGTTTCTCCTCCCAGCTGGCATGGATTGGGACCCCTAGTTTCTTGGGGGGACCTCTGAGGCTAAGATATCTTTTGGGAATTTCAGCCACCCCCAGTGGGAGCAGGGCCAGCTATTTTGCATCTTCACTCTTCCTACCTGTCTCTATGTGGTTTCTTCTGTAATTTCTTGGTTATAATACTTCTGTTTAGCTAGTCTTCAGTTGTTTATTCATATTGATTATTATATATTTAGCTGTAATTGCAGTTAGGTCATGGAAGGAGGTGAGTGCAACATCTACATGGTCTGCTGCCATCTTGGAAACTTTCAAAAAGAACAAATCTTTATGGCAGAATAATTTTGGCTAATATCTAGGCATGTTGTCCCAGACAAGTTGACACACAAAATTAATCATCACAGGAATCACTACACTGAAATCTAATGAGAAAAAGACATACATAAAAGGGCATTTCAACAAGTAGACAAACAGGGTCTAATGTGAACACATTCGAGTATGGAGTCTAACCCAAACTATGAAGAAGTCTGGAAAGGCTTCTGAGAGGAAATGTTAAATCATGAATGAAAATGATAAGTCATCCTGATGGGATACGTGTGTGCACGTATGTGCATTTTTATGTATGCAGCGATAGTTGTAGTAATAATGATGTGAGTGTAAGTTTGGGCAGAATAGTCTAACAAGTTTGAAATTTTCTTGGGAAGTTGGTGCAGAATGTTAAGTTAGAGTGACAGAATGAAATTTGAATTTTAGGACAATCACTTTTACTTCAGATAGTGAACCAGAACAGGGAAGGGCCAAAAGCAATAGGATAAGTCTGGAGGGAAATGTTCATATAAATATTGTTCAGAAAACATTCCAATTTCCAGCTATCCCAATTTATTGAGAATATTCCAATTTATATTTGTCAACTAAAAGACATGTAAATTCAGGTAAATTGTCTTGAACTTTATTACTGTCTTTCTCCTAGGGCTATTTCTTCTGTTGAACTTAAATTACATGTGGTCCAAATTTGTCTAATTAATAACTGATACTAAACATATAACACTGGAAGAGATATATGGAAGACATCTAGTGAGTTTGGCATAACTCCTTTTAACATAAGCACGCTTATATGACAGAATTTTAAACATATAACCACCCTTGTTCAACACCAGCATTTCAAATCTAAATATTATCTATGCTCAACATTTTACTGCTCTTGTCTCTTGATTTACTCCTTGGATTGCTTCTGTGAGTGTATTTCTCTCCTAATAAATTTTAATGTATTTTGAGAGCAATCTAAATTTTTTCCCACACCTAAATGTTTGAAGCTAGTAGGTTCTAAATGAAGTTGCCTAAAAATATAGGTAAATAAAAGTGCAATAATGTCAAGCTCTGAAAATTTTCATCATGATCAAAGCCCCAGGAGTAATTGTGCACTTCTGAGTGATGATAGTAAATAATGACTACATAAAAGAAAACTCATCACTTGTTAAATGGTAAATTATTCTAATTTTAAAAATTTAGCTGTAAATTGATTTCTGAGAGCTTGCTGTTTTTGGTCCATCCATATGAGACAATGAGAAAATAATCAGATCATTGGTGTGTCTTAAATAATTGCTTGTGAAAAGTTGTCTGAAAATATTGCTCAGTTGAAACATCCTTGTTAATTGTGATAATGTTAAGTGGCACTTCTGAATTTTAAAGAATGTAGTACTATAATGCCTTGCTAAACTAAAATTGGTGTATTAAAACAGATTTGTGATTAAAATAAATGTCTATTTTGTATTTAAAACATATTTCTTTAAATAAAATGGGAATTTTTTTATTGAGTAGTAGTGAATAAGAGAACCTGAACTCACAATCCTCTGCTTGAGCAAAAATTATTTTGAGTTAAGCCCATTTCAATAGGATGTAATATGAAGCTATAAGAGCAAAGAACTGTCACTGAATTGTAGCACCAGTGGATTGCATTACATTGTATTAAACCATTCTCGTTTTATGAAATGTAAAGTTATAGTAATGGATTGAGCTAAGACCAGACAAAAAGAAAACAATATCTGTGCAAACCCAAAAGCAAAGGGAGAAACAGACTCTTTAGAACATCTCAAGGGTAAAATAACTATTACTTGCAAAAAGCTCCTATAATCAACATAATTATTTTTCTCATGATCAAAACATTCACATTAACTTATTTTAGGATGACCTTATGTGGCATATTTATCTCTAATTAAGCCATAAATCCTCTTGAAAAACTCTCTGCACATGGTTATTGATCTAAGAATAAACTTCAAATTCTGCAATATCTGTAGAGAAAATTTTCTCCCAGTGTTACTATATCCACCTAGAAAGGAAGGTGAAAAACAGAAAATTTCACTTACCAACCACACTTCAAATCTCTGACCTTTAATGAAGGAGTTCCTCACTGCTGCTCATAAGCAAACTGCAGGTCTTGAACAATATAGGCTTCCATACTCTTGGGTGGCTATTTCAGACCTTGATCTCTCTCCTTGAACACTACTATCTCCTATCTTTATTCTTAGCTCATAACAATGCTTTCCATTTAAAAGGATAAAAACAATAGAAAGAGGATGTTCTCAAGTCCCCACCACAATATTTATCCTCCCACACATCAGCACCTACATGCTTTGTTTTCCCTCTTATTCTCAATAAACTCTCTTGGTTCTTAGTTGTGGCCAACCCATCCATTTTTGCTCAAGTCCCTTTTCTCCACATCTATCTGAGAATAATTCTTGAGACATTGTCTCCTGACTTTTCAGTAACATCATTGAACAAATATGCCATTATTTCTCCTGTTTTAGAAAAGTACCCTATCTTGTACCAACATCCCATATAGTTACCTCTGTACTTTTCCGCTCATTTTTTTCCAGCAAAATTCCTCATAAGAATTAGTAACACTTGCTGCTACAATTTTCTTCTCCAATTCTCTCTTGAATTCGCTATAATCAGGCTCTTGCAAACAATGTGAACATGTCCAAAACTGAGCTCCTATCCCTAACCTTCTCACAGCATATGTTGTTCTTAAAATCTCTTCTATCTCATTCCTCCAGTTGCTCACTCCAGAACCCTTAAAGCCACTTTTTATTCCTTTATTTTTCTCCACCCTACAAACAATCCATCAGCAAATTCTATTTGTACCTCTGAAAATATTTTAAAAGCAGACCAACAAATCTTACATCTACACTCTTGCCACCTTGGTACAATCCACCATATCTTCTCTGAACTTATGCAATGCTTTATTACTGGTCTTTTTGCTTCTACTTTTGCCTTACATGAAACTATTTTTCATATAATAGCCAACCAGAGCATGTCACTTCTCCAAACAAAATCATTAAATGGTTTCACTATCATTCAGAATAAAAAGAAAGTTCCTTACTATAGCCTACATGAAGACTGTTTTTGCATCTCTTCAATCTTGTGTTTAACCTTCGAATGACATTTTCTCTGTTCCAGCTACAATGCCCTTCTCACTGTTTCTCCAACACAGTAGACATGCTACCATCTCATGTCCTTACTTATAAGTCTTCCAAGACTTGCTCCCTCTCTCCGTAGACTTATTCTACTCAAGGAGGCTTTCTCTATCAGATTTAAAACTAATGTCTACAAACACACATCTTGTCCCTCTATCCCTGTTTTGTTTTTTCATTGGTAGTTATAACTACCTATCATACTGTATCAACTATCTGAAGTTATATACACATACATATTATATATAATCTTACTTCCTGGACTTAGATTTGCTTGTAAACTGGTTTTCTGGGGTAAAAGATGGCCCTGGTTTGAAGAACTGACTGAATTCCATGGAGCTTAACTGTGTGTATGTCTTTAAAGTTTGGTGTTCAGTGACATCATGTTGGTAGCCTGAAATTGGTTACAGTTAGCACATAAGAGAAGATTGATAAAATTTATTGAATGAATGAATTAGTATGCCAGGGTAATGCAGATAAAAGTGTTCTTTTCCAACTAGGAGGGAATAAAAAAAATTAAAAACAGCAAATGGCATATAAACATAAGTTCAAGCAGGCTTTGGATATATGAAACACAGTAGAAAAGAGACTGCTGAGGGAGAGATTCCAAGGAGAGAACACAGTTAAAGGAATTGTGAATAAATGGTTAAATGAACAAACATGTAACTTGAAATAACTCACACTCTGAACTATCACTACTCTAATATTTACTATAAATTTCAAAATTTTATTCAGAATTTGAAAGCTGAATAGAAAACCCTGTTATAATGAACTTGCATATACAGTGAAGCAGTTATGAATGTTTCCTAGATAGGATCACTTTTCATGATCATAATGGTTAATGTGTGGTTGAGTGAAAATGTGTTTCAAGAAAGTAAAAAAAAAAGTATCTGAAGAAAGCAGATAAATTTATGAGACCTAAAAAACTCTTTAAATTAAAAAATTGGAAGTGATAAAGAATATCAAAACAATTAAATGTATGAAACTTATAGGCTTGGCCATGAACATCTGTCTATGTTATTTTTCTATGTATAAGGGGAAAAAACTGTGATACTGTTGTTTCCATAAATACCTCTGTGCTTCGCAAGTGCAACATAATATATTTGAAAAACTAGAGAAATGCCTGTGCAGTGGATTCACAGACACAATCCGCGTATGGTGCTACGAAACACTGTGGTGCTACAGCAAAGGCATGGATGTCTTTGAAAATCTACATGAGGTAATAGAGAGAGAAAGGATTTGATGAGAGCATTACATTTCAAATAATATGATGGATAGTTCAATAAATTTAAGAGCCATGTAAACTTACGAAGTGAACATCTTAGATAAAGCAACTTCAACTGATAATGGAGTTGCAGTTTTCCCTATGAAGTGAAGAGACCTAATGGCAATAGTGATTAAAGAAAAAATGTTCAGTCTTAAAGAAACTAGGGTTTTCTTTCTTCTTCCTTTTGTCCATCCATCCTTTCTTCCTCCCTCTCTATTTTCCTCCCTTCTTCCCTTCTTAGTGAATAACATTTCATTTTTTTCAAAAGATGAGAACGAATGTACCAGGACTTGTTATTAGGTGTGATAAAATTAACTTGAGTTACATTAAACAAAAGGAAAAAAGAAAAACCAAAGTCAGCCTTAAGCTTGGGTAAAGGTCATTCTCCTGTTCCTCAAACCACACTAGTCACAATTTCAGAGAGATGGGAGAATAACAGACAATCTCTAGATGTCTTATTAAAGAGAAGATTGAGATCACATTACAGAGATCCTTGAATCAAAGAAGATAGAACTTTATTATGTAGAGATTAAAGATGTTTAAAAGTGTCCACCTAAGAGGATAGTACAGTAAATTCTGTGCTTTTGGAATATTTTATATGACAGAAGTGCTTAGAAGAGATTAGAAAAGAGATAGATTGAAAATGGGGAAAACATAAAAGTCATGTATTAGTAAAAGAGAAGTGATAAAATCTTGAACTAGCGAACTAGCAGTGGGCATGAATAAAGAGTCATATTTGAATGATAGGAAAATCATTCAAATAGATTTATAATTTGTTTCAAATCTATACAACTTAAAAATTGATTGACTTTAGAAGGAAAAGATTAAGCAAAGTTTTGAAACCTGAGAGTGTGGCAGTATGGTAACTTAGACACAACCTAAGAGGAGACGGAGGGAAGCTTATTCATCCAGTAATGTTTATTGAACACTTACTATGTGCAAGACACTGAGATAGACACCATAGATTAAATGATGAAGTAAGTCTCTTCCTTTAAGTAGCTTGACATTTATTGGGGTATGAATGAAGTAAGATGAAAAGTGAGATGTTAGACCAAGTGAATTTGAGGCCAGGAAAGCCACTAGGAACAAGTGGTCATTGGGCATAGAAATGTGAAGCCAAAATTATTTTAGGTTAATTATTCCATTGGAAGTTTTTATTTTATTTTAATATAACAAAAAAGTTTTTTTCTTCATATTTGTAGCTGTGTGATGAGATCACAAGCAGTATAGAGCTTATGGAATCAAACTGATTTTCTTTGTTACACAAAATGTTTTTGTAGAGAAAAAGAAATATGAAGTAGTTACAACATAATTCATTAAAATAAAGTTATCCTTGGTCCCAATTTGGTTATAAATTTAATTATGGAAGATATACTTTGAAAAAGAAGAATTTTAAGTAAAGGAAGAAAGATCATATGCATGACCAAAAAGTAAAACTGCTTGCAGTTTTAACCATAGCAATCTGAATTCTATTCTGAAAAATTGATAGTACCTATCTCTGCCTGTGTCTCTGAGTAATCTTTATCAGACTCTACAGGGAAAACAAAATGGAAAAACCTGCCTATTTTCTGGAGGGCATGCTCGCAGTAAATGTCAGAACCCTCATCAACAAAATGGCAAAAGTAAATTTGTCACAGTAGTCTGGTATTCCCTTTTGCTACTATAAATAGCTCTCTGACTGCAATCTGCCATTACTTATTAAAGTTGCCATACATACATTATAAAAGCATTGAATGTAGCTTCAAATATCTAAGCCAATGTTTGAGTCATATATACAGTCAAAAATGCAAGTATTTCCCTATGATTCCATATAATTTCTTCAAACATTAAACGACCATAAATATGGGGGGTGAAAACAGTTAAGTAGTCTTATACTAGAATGAGGAAAAATTTCTTTCACAACATTAAAACTTTTTTATCACATATTTTAGTAATGTCCCAAATTAATTTAGATATGGAAAACAAATTCAAACACTGAAACACCAAAAGATAAAGGCAAAAGTTATTATGAACAAGAGGAATTACATAAAATCTTTATTAATAATCATAACTTTTTATGAAAATCTGGATGAAAAAAATCAAGAACCTTGAAGCATGCCAGCATCACAAGTCCATTGTGAAAATAACTACATCAAACCTGGCTTCAAAACCAGAACAATAAGAAAAAAAAGGATCTTTAGTGTAACTGTATATTCCCTCTTTGTCACCCAATTCACTCCAATGTCACGCAGAATTTGTTACAGAGAGATATGAGAAACTTCTAAACTGAAGAAATAGTTGATAAAACCTTTTTGAAAGAGACCACACAATTAACATATGTATAAATTAGTACTTTGTTCTAAGAGATTTCATTTTGTAATAAAGATCCACGAAATAAAATCAGGGCCATGCATTCTCATGTTAACGACGGTGTGCACACTCCTCAGCAGATCATTGCAAGTGAAAGGTTGCCCATCTTGTTCCAGATGCACACTGGTCCGGCCATGAGAAGATTCCTGCTCTGAGAATCTCTTGATTTGGCAACTGACAGTAAGATGGAGACACTGAAATTTTTGTTTGGAGAACAAAAATGTACAAATATTTCCACATGTTTGCACAGTGTCTAAAAAATTAGTGACATGTAGCTCCTAATTTATTCAATAAAGGTTTAAATATGATGTTATATACATATCAGGAAATATATATATAGAGAGAGAGAGACAGGGAGAGGGGGAGAGAGAGAGAGAGAGGGAGAGGGAGAGGGGGGAGAGAGAGAGTCTCCAAGATTTAGGTTCCAATAAAACTTATAGTTTAGTATGAGGCTTTAGGCAGACCTTCAAAGATCATTGATTTTTTTCAATTTTTTTTATTGTTGTTCAGTTACAGTTGTCCCCATTCCCCTTCCTTGCTCTCCTCTTGATTTTTATCATTATAAACAATAATGGCAGTTTACCTAGACCTGATTTGACCTTTTCCAACTTTCAATTAAGATAACCTTAACAATTCACAAAAAGAGAGAAGCTCACAACTTGAACTGAAATGACCAAAAGATTATATCCCAAATATTTAGTGAACTGTTCCTAAGTGCATCACTAATTCTGCTGAATTTTTAAAATGCACTCACGAATGGCACACGTTCTGTATTCCTAACTGATTAATAAATAGTAGCTCTAAGAAAGGTAGAGTAGGCCTTTGACTTATACAACTGCCTGATTCTGGCTTTAGGTATTGTACCCCTCGTTCTCTCTTTATCTTGACTAGCCTGACTCCAAAAGAAAAACTAATTTTTTCGACATTTATATGGACTGTGGCAGACCCTTCTGCATGGCGTGGGCCCAGCTCCTACTTGGAGTTGCACAAGATCTACGCCCACAGATAGGTAGGTTCTCTCGTGGGTAATCAGATTTGCAATATACTTAAGCTGCTTTTTGCTGAAAACTCCCTTACTCTGCAAATGCTTGTTGTAACTTCCTAAAATCCATGCTAAACTTTGCAGGGACCAGTGTAACCCGCCCAACCACTTTTGTCTTTTCATTTGCTAATATCCTTCTGTGATGTGATTAGGGGCATTGGCTCCTTTGTTGTAACCAGTGTGTACTGAGTGAGGACCATCTTGTAATGTGAGGAGATATAGAATAAAGGCCTGTCATGGCGTAAAGGCCACGGCTTTTGCTCCCCTTGAGAGAAAAGTCACGCTGTCATCCTTTTTCCTCCACTGGACTCCGTGGTCCATTTGTATGTTTTCATTTCATCCATAAGGATGCGGACATTGCTAGCCGGTGTCCACATCAATGGATAGTGCAAATACCAGCAACCCTAGAGACAGAGAGAGGGGAGAGGTGGGCTGTTTCACCGTGAGGTAGATAAGATGGACTGTGGCACTAGGAACGGTACTGAAGAAAAAGCAGAAAGTGTATTGGGAGAATATACAGTTCATATGGTACCATGGTAATGTCTATCAATGAAACAAAACCAAAGGTAGCATTTAAATTAAAAAAAAGTGATAAGTGAATATTCAATACAGGTTGTTAGAGAATTAGACTAAGCTTTGGCAGAGAAGGGAGGAAGGAAGGGAGGAAGGAGAGAGGGATAGAGGGAGGAAGGGAAAGAAAACATTGCATAAGAAATAAAATAAGGGCTTAAAATTAGGAAATATGCTAACTTGTATCTTCTTAGCAGAGCTCAAGAAAAATTAATTTTCACAGGTGCTAAAAATTGGGCATTTGGCAAAAATTTGGAATTCAGTAAACAAGAATGATAAATATATCCATTTCAAAGCCAAATTCAGCATTATGCTAAATAGAAAAACAAGAGAAGAATCTCAACTGAATTTAGAAATAAGACAAAGATGACCTTTACCGGCACTAATATTTATCATTGATTAAGCACAAAAATATCTAGGGGAATATACAGGAAACTAAAAGTAGATTTCTCATTAGTTATTTTAGATGGAAAGATGCATCAGCACAAAAGTGAATAGAGTGTGTGGTAGATTTTATTATTGTTTATGAATACTTGCTACTCCTCCTTGGAGTAGATTATACTTTCCTACCTTATTAACATCAGGCTTCATCAAGTAATTCGCTTTTGCCAATGAATTATGATGGAAAGTGATGTGTTTTACTTCTAGGCAGAAAATGGAAGGCACCAAGAAATGATTAAAATTATGTTTCAAATAAGTAGGAAAAAAAGACACTTTTTAAATAAGTGATAATGGAGTGACAAGATGGCTTTACAAAAAATAATAATACTAGATCCATTCCTTATGCTAAAAATCAGGCTAAATTACAAAAGTGTCAGAGATATGGGTGTAAAAATTGAAGTAATATAAGTATTTTTAATTGTCAATAGCTAAGGTGATGAATTAGGACAAGTCAAAATAAAAGAAACAATCCTTTATTCACTCACTGAGATGTTTAAACAGGAAAAAGCACCAGCTTCCTCAGTGTTTTGTTTTCCAGTAGCAACTGTGTAGGGCCAGGGCCAGGTACACTCTAATGGGGGAAAATCTTAGCACTAAGGGAGCTCAAACAAAAGGCTCCTGTCTTTGAATGAACCTGGGGATCAAGGGAGGACCATGAGAAAGGGCTAGAAGTGGGAAAATACTGAATATTGAGTCAGAGTGGAGAAAAGTGTCTTTAAGTCCCTCCACCCCTCTAAATAAGGTGATTCTCACAACAAAGGCACCTGAGAAAAGTGAGGAAACTTGGGCTGGGCCCTTCCCATGATTGGGAGGTCTCCAAATGGAGGCATTGACACTAAACATTCTGATGCATGTTTAAGGGAAGGGGAGGCCTGGTGGTACTGAATCCTTAACTGCTATTCTCTCCAGACTGCACCAAGTCTGGTGTGAGCAGGACACGTTTCTCCTACAGGCTTGATGGGTAATGGCTTTATATATACCTATGTTTGGGAGAGACAGATCACACATAGGTTTTTTGCAGGACGCTCAAAAATCATCATGTGTGAATTACTCCTAAAAACTGGAAATAAGGAAATATTTTTCAACCATATTTCAGAAGCAATATGGGAAAAAATGGAGACTAAACTACATAAAAATAAAACTTTGCATAGCAAAATACACAAAGGAAAAATTGAGGAAACAATTTGTAGGTTATTTTACAGACAAAGAGTTATCACCTATGATGTATAGAGAACTACTAAAGGACAAAATTATAGAGAAAAGACTATCAACCTCCATAGATAAATGAGTTAGAAATATGAAGACACACTTAAAAATGCAAATGACTCTTACCCATATGAAAAGATGCTAAGTCTCATTCATGACAAGAGAAGTGCAAATTAAAACTACATTGAAATACCATTTCTCACATATCAGATTGGAAAACCAGAAGTTTAACAACACAGTCTGTTGGTGAGATTTTGAATAAACAAGCACTGTTGTTACTTGCTGTTGGTGCTACAAAATGGCAAAATGCCCATGATGGGTGTTAAATAACAAAAATTCATCTCAGTGAATTTAAATATCTGAGGATTCCAAACCACAGATTAAAAATAAGTACTGCTATATACAGTCTAACCACTATAGTGTACACCTGAAACTAACACAAAATAATATTGAATGTCAACTGTAATCAAAAAATAAAAAAATAAAAATAATAAAAATTATTTCAAAAATTAAAGAAGTACTGTTTGCAGTTTCCGGTTGGTTGAACCCGAGGCTGTGAAAACCTCTGCTATGGAAGACCAACTGTACACTTATTGAAAAAATATCTGCGTATAAGTTGACCCACAAAGTTCAAACCTGTCCTTGTTCAAGGGTCAATTGTATTAGAATAAAGTTTTAAAAGCATTGGATCAGTCAAGGCACCTTTCTTTGGAGGAGGGTAGTAAGAATTTTTTCAGGCAGATGACTTCACTAGTGTTGATTAGAAAATTCCAGACTGATTGTTTTAAGGCTGAATTCCTGGGAAAGGCTGCAACTGCAATTAAGTCTTCGTCTGTGGTGTTAGGGATAAGTGATGTCACCTGGGTCTGTTTTTTCCTTTGGTTTAACAAGAGGGTATCAGAAGTATCCAGCAATATTGCATATTTTATTTACCCTTTGAGCTAGTAATCCTACTTCTCTGAGTCTATCCCAAAGTTACGCTAACAAAAATACAAAAAGATGTAAGTGTAAAGTTATTTATAGTAGCACCACCTATTAATACCTAAAGACTGGAATGTATGTATCAAAAGAAGATGGATTGAATAAACTCTGGTATATGCACATATTCCAGAATGGAAAATTATTCAACTTTAAAATGGAACGAGAAATATCTGTATATACTACTATGAAATGAAATCCTGTATACCTTGTTAAAACTGCTGAGGAAGGGTCTGGCAGAAAGCCCTCACATGTCAGTCTCATCAGGAAACTGAAGATAGCCACCTTACCTGAAGGAATACCTCCTTTCAGGTGACAGTGAGGATAGAAACGCCTGTCTCTCTTTCTCCAACTCAGAGCATCTCTGAAGGGTCAACCTACTTTACATCTCTCCGAGAGTGTCGGCTGAGGCTTCAATTGAGGGGAATCCAGTTCTTCTCCTCCCTCTGAAAAATCCCGCTTCCTTCCCTTCCTCTCTAAAACGTTAACCCAATAAACCTATAATAAACTGAGTATGCACTAATCTGCATCATGGGGTCTGCTTCCCAGGGAATCCAATCAGTGACAGTTAGTGCCAGTAGTAGTTCTGTGAGCCAGACTTGGGTGAGAATTTCAAGATGGGTTGCTCCTCACCACATGACAAATTTTGAATTGAATATAGATAGCCACTGGCATGACATGGCAATGCAATTGTTAAAACTGTTACTAGCATTGTGCTGGGGTGGCATGCTAAAGGATGGGAGTGCATTAGCTGGTGCAGTTCATAAGGTGCTTAAGAGAGATGACTGAAACAGCAACTATAAGAACAGTGGAATTGAATGGCTTTTGCTAAACTTTATCATTGTGTATAAGATAATGTATAACTGAAGTGATTAATCATTAGCAACTAAAAGTGAAGTGTGAAAGACCAACTACCTCCCTGGAGACTTTCAGGGAGGGTATTATCTCTTGAAGTAATAGGGCAGAGAAAACTGAGCATGAAACCCAGAATTTACCGTATTTTGCTGTGTATAATGCACACCCATGTTTTGTGAGCATTCTACATGGCTTTCATTATTATGCCCATAGCATGTAATCATTACACTGGTGTAAAATGCACATCCTTGTTTTTCCCTCAAAAATTTGGGCAAAACAGTATGCATTACACATGACAAACATATGTAATTCTCAGATTAGCCACCCTCCAGAGGGTAAACTTTAGGTAAGAAAAAACATCCCTGCCTAGGTCAGAACTATTGTGGGGTTAAAAACCAGGACCCTGACACACACAATGGATAACTCTGGTGTTGGTGTCCCTGGAAAATCTCTAATGCTCAAATTCCTCTAGGCTTACTAAACATGCAACGATGGCCCACATCTGTATTTAAAAGAAAAAGTAGAAGAAATAATCAAAAAAGAAATAAGTCTCCCTTGTTTAATTAAGATGCAAATGATGTTCCCCCCAAGAACCAACTCTTAAATTGTACCCTGGGCAAGAGCATGCTGGTCCTATTAAGGAAGGAAAGGAACTGAACCAAAAAAGAGCTATAGGACCCAGCCACCACATGACAGAAGGATGCAGGAGTGTCTCTCTACAGTACTAGATCCCGATGAGGGATTTATCAAAAGTGCCAGAACATGAAGTCAGATAATAAGAAATTATCAATGTATCCTCTCCTGTGATACAGTATATAACTCTCTGTTAAATATCTAAAGAAATGGTACAAATATCCTATTAGGATAGCTCCTAGAAGCATGGAAAATTCAATGGCCTATATCAAGGGAGTGGATATCCTTAAATTGTCATAACAGATAGTAGAAAATGCATTTTAAAGCTAATGAAAGTGGCATTGCTAGAATAAAAGGCCAGAAAATCCACAATATTTACCCAAATCACAAGGAATATGTTAGTTAGAGGGACACTTGCATCATTTTACAATTTAATGTGGTTTTCCTCTGTAGATGAGAACTGATAATAGAAGCTAATATTACAAAGCAGGGTCATACAACAGCAATAGTTATCATAGAATCTCAAAAACAATAGAGTCCAAACAGAAAAAAGGGACAGAAGCAAAATGGATGCAATTATTATGAGTGGTAATGTCAGAAGGACAGGTAGGAAAGTCTGACTCATTTATGAAAATGGTTACTAAAACAACTTCGCTATAAACAAATTAGATGGAGAGTGAACAGGGTACTATACAAGCTGTAAAATTTAAAAAAAAAATAAGAATAATCAGAACTCTGAGAATAGTTGAGCCAATAAAAGACCATAATCTCTTGTTAGTTTTAGGACTCATAATTTATTCATTAAAAATTGTAGGCTTCCCCGCAGGGAAAAAAGACCCTGGAACACTAGGATAAGTATAAATAGTCATAAATCTTCTAGTTCTTTCATAAAGGAAACTACAACCATTTAATTTGGTAAATGTACACTGGGGAAAAAAGAAGTAATCATGTCAAAAGATGATATGATTAGACATTTCACGGAACATGCTAGCAAAGCACACAAAAATATTCTTATCATCATTAATCATTATGAAAATTCAGATTAAAACCAGTATGAAATATCACTACACACCTATCGGAATGGCTAAAATAAAAATAGTGACATCATGAAGTGCTGACAAGGATGTGGAGAAACGAATAATGCCAGAATATTTTAGCAGTTTTAAAAAATAAGAGTAAATAAGTATGTGATTGTACTCTTAAACATTTATCCCAAAATAATAAAAATTATGTTCACAAAAAACTATAAATATTTATAGCAGCTTTATTCAAGTATGTGAAAGTTGGAAATAAGCTAGATATACTGTGTAGTTAAACAAACTGTGGTATGTCTATACCATGGAATACTAGTAAAAATTTTAAAAAAACCAAAAAACCCTACTGATTCACACAACAACCTGGGTGAAGCTCCAGGGAATTGAGAAGAGTGAAAAAAAGCCAATCAAAATGTTTTCATGCTTATATTCCCATTTATACATCATTATTAAAATCATACAATTTAGAAATGGAGAACAGGCTAGTGGTTGCTGTGGATTAAAGAGGAGATGGAGGTGGGAGGGAAATGGATGTCATTATAAGAGGGCAGCATGAGACATCTTGTGATTATGGAAATGTTCTGTATTTTGACTAAATAAATGTCAATATGTTGGTCATTATGCTTTACTATAATTTTTCAATAAATTATCATTGGGAGAACTGTGTAAAAAATACACAGGATCACTCTGCATCATTTCTTACTGTTATATGGGCATCTATAGCTATCTCAAAATTAAAGTAGAGTCATACCTCAGATCATAAAGGTCTTAGAGGAAGACCATGCTATATGAAGCAAAGCATTAGAGAGCCTTTGAAAAACACTCTCTAATGTACAGTACTACTAGGATCTGTTAGGGAGTGCCTGATTATGGGACACCAAGTAACTATGCAGCAGATTTTGATATATTCATCCAAGTCAATACTCTTCAGCAATAAAAAAGGACACCTGTAATCATGTCAACAATACAAAAAATTTTAAAAAGGAATGAGCTACCTGCCTATTTGGATATCCATACATGTACAAATCTTAAAATTTTATACTGAATGAAAGACAATAGACACAAAAAGGTACTAAAAACTAATGCTATAGTGTTAAACTATGAGATTAACAGTTTGAGGGGATTGAGAGAGGAGCAGATTGATTCCAAGGGAGCCCAAGAAGTTTTCTTGGATGATAGAAATATGCTGTGTCTTGTCTGGGGTAGTAGTTACAGGGGTTTTTATTATTGTCCAAGCACATTGAACTGAATAGATAAAATGTGAGCATTCTCCTGAATACAAGTAATATCTCAATACATTTAATTTAAAAATTTTTAAAGTTCCAGTACCAAGGTGAATAAGCTCCCACTGGCAAAAGAAAGGAGTTGAGCACGTTAACACCCACCCTGAGGGGGTTTAACCCCTGTGCACCTCTTGTCTACTTGCCTATAGCTCTAGGGAAGGTCCTGACAATAAGTGAAAGACATGCAATGTGCCTGAGGTAGTATGCTACCAGGGTCCAATGAATTTGATTTCCCTTGGGTACATCCACCACATCAGTGGCTGAAATGTGAGCTGGATAAAGTAAAAAGATGCTTAGGCTCCAGAAGCATCGTTTATATCATTGATGGATGCTCATAACCTAACATCACAAGTAAACGATTGTTCCCCAAAATTTGAATCTAAATATGATTAAATTTTCAAAGCTTGAACTAATCTCTAGGTATAATTATCAGTTTCAGGGCATGGCAGGCAACAGAGCAACATGTTAAGTAACCCAATGGGTTATAATCACCACAGGGCAAATAATCAATTTCTTCAACAAATAATATTCCATGTGAGAGAGAAAGACAGAGAAATTAAGAGACAATAAATTGCAATGCATAATTTATTTGTAGTGGCCATGAAAGTTCACATCACCAAACTCCGACAACAGGAAACAAATTGACAGATACCTCCAGCTTTGGGCTCTGACATCTATCACTGCATTTGTACTGAGGACATGCCTCCCAGAGCCTGTTCCCAGCCAGTAACTGACTTTGGCGAGGATAGTAAGGGACGCTTATTTTCAGATTTTTGGACTCTTCAATGGACTGCTTTGGTTTGAAGACTCCCATTCATCTTATCTTGCCATATTTCCTTAGAATTACACTGCTGTCTAGGACTCTTCTACCAAATATACCTTGCCTCCCTACCTCCTTCACAGTGGTCAGACATGTGCTGCAATCTAGTGGCATTCTCAGACTCTCTTCATTTCTTTCCTGTTTTCTCTCATTGTCATTTACTCTATTAAATCTCATGCATATATAATCCCAGACAAATACAGTGTGGATCTTAGATACTGATTGAAACAGCAAACTATACAGAGGTCAGTAAACTGCAGCCTGTAGGTCATATCAACCTGTGACCTGTTTTTGTATAGTCTATAAGTTTAAAATGGCTTTTACATTTTTAAGCAGTTGTAACAGAAAACAGTCTAGAATATGAAATGGGGACTTTATGTGGCCCATAAACACAAAATATGTATTATCTGGTCCTTGACACAAAGTTTACTGACTCTTAAAATAGATGGAGGAAGGAATGAAGGGAGGAGGGAGGGGATGTGAGAAAACATTTATCAGACATTTGATGAAATTTTAATGTTAACTAAATATTTCATAATATTTACAAATTATTCTTTATTTAATATAATATTAGTATTCTGGTTATGTTTTTAAAGTTCTTGTTTTTTAGTGAGATACAAAACCTTTTCAAATGCAATAATTCAACACTTGAGACTTACTACTAAATGCACATGAGTGGCCATAAGCTGATGATTGTCGACACTGGGTGATAGGTGCATAGGAGTTCTGTATTTTATTCTCCCTATTTATGCATATTTGAAGTATTCTATGAGAAAATATTTACAAATTTATTTTTAAAATTAGAGGAAAAATCAAATAAAATAAGAAATATTATATAATTCTGTTTAATAATGTACTATTTAAAACATAAGGAGAAAATATTTGACAATATTGACTATTATAGGTTAAATTGTATCCCCTCAATAAATCATATGTTATGAATTTCCAATCTCTCAGAATATGAACTTATTTGGAAATAGAGTCATTGAAAATGCATAATTAGGTGCATAAAACGAAGTCATACAGAGCGGATGGGGTGATAATCCAATATGACAATTGTCCTCTTAACTAGAATTCCCTATGAAGAGGGGCAGACAGGTATGGAAAGAAAGCAATAGCTGCATTTTTAACAACAGTGGGATAAACTGGTATGCCTACTTCTAATCCACAGTGATATAAAGAGACACAGGAAGAGGATGGTCTTCTGTAAGATAAGGAGGGAGACCTACAACACACCCTTCCCTCACGGCTCTCGAAGGAACCTATTCAGCTGCATGGTTTCAGACTCCTAACCTCCAGAACTGTGAGACAAAAAATTCTTGTTTAAGCTACCAGGTTTGTGGTACTTTGTTATGGCAATCACAGCAAATTAAATGACAAAACTGATCTAGAAGACAAGAATAGAGCTAGATAGACAACTAGGAATACAATTTTAAAAATAAAGGATTTCTTCCCCCCAAAATGGTAATTTTTGGAATAGTTTTCCAGTGATGTCCATTGAAGTTTTCATGGGACCATAATTATCATTCTAAGGTGGGGAGGGCTGGGATGGTGGGCTGGGGGCGGGGTAAAAGACAGAAAACTGTACAATATCAACAATTAAAAATACTGATTAAAAATAAAAAAGAAAAATAAATAAAAGTATTATATCTAAAAAAAGAATGTCAACAATATCATGTCTTTATTTTCATTGATTTTTTTAATGGAGAACAATAAAGTGACTATTTTTTCCTTGAAAAACAACAACAACAACAAATAAATAAATAAATAAATTCTTCCAAAGTGTATCAATTCTTGATTAAGTCATTTACTCAAATGAAGAAAAACGTTAAGGATCTGTAGATCAAAGTACAATTGCTATCTGATGCCTAAACAGACATGTCTCATTTTAGCATCCTTTTCTTTATGTGCACTTCACAGATATTGTGGGGCTTTTCTACAAATCAATGTTTATGGAAACACTGCACTGAGCAAGTCTATCAGCAGCATTTTTCCAACAGAATTTACTCTGTGTTCTTGTGTCACATTTTGCTAATCGTGGCAATAGTTTAAACTTTTGTTATTATATTTGTTATGGTGATCTGCAATCAGTGATCTCTGGTATAACTACTGTAATTGTTTTGGAGTGCCACAAACTATGCCCATATAAGATGATAAATTTAATAAATATTTTGTATGTTCTAATTGCTTCACCAACTGGCCATTTGCCTGTCTCTCTCCCTCTTCTTGGGCTTCTCTATTTCCTGAGACACAACATTGAAATTAAGCCTCTCAGTGTTCAAGTAAAAAAGAAAGAGTACTACCTCTCTCACTTCAAACCAAAAGTTACAAAGTATTAAGTTTAGTGAGGAGGGCATGTGGAAAGCCAAGATAGGCCAAAAGCTTGGCTTCTGGTGCCAAGCAGAGCCAAGTTATAAATGCAAAGAAAAGGTTTTTGAAGGAATTTAAAATGCTAGTCCAGTGAACACATTAATGATAAGAAATCCAAACATCATTATTGTTGATGTGAAGAACGTTTTAGTGGTCTGGATAGAAGGTCAAACCAGATGCAACATTCCCTTAAGCTAAAGACTAATCCAGAGCATGACCCTAACTCTCTTCAATTCTATGAAGATGGACAGAGGTTTAAGGAAAGAAGTTGCTTCCTTCCTTAAGTGCAAGGCAAAGCAGCAAGCACTGATGTAGCAGCTGCAGCAAGTTATCCAGATGATCTAGTTAAGATCATTAATATAGCTGGTTATGCTAAACAACAGATTTTGAATATAGATGAAACAGCCTTATATTTGGAAGAAGATGCCATCTAGCAGTTTTTTAACTAGAGTTGAGAAGTCTATGCCTATCTTCAAACCTTCAAAGGACAGGCCGGCTCACTAGTTAGAGGCTAATATAGCTGTCGGCTTAAGTTGAAGACAATGATCATTTACCACTTTGAAAATCCCAAAGCTTTTCAGAGTTATGCCAAATCTACTCTTCCTTTGCTCTATAGAAGGGACAAAAAAAGCCTGCATAACAGCACATCTGTATACAATATGGTTTACCAAATATTTTAATCACAGCGCTCAGAAAAAAAGGATTTCTTTCAGAATATGACAATGTACCTGGTCACCCAAGAGCTCTAGTGAAGATGCGCAATTAATGTTATTTTTATGCTTGCTAACATACATTCATTCTCAGCCCATGGATCAAGAAGTAATTTCGACTTTCAAATTATTATTTAAGAAATGCATTTTGTAAGGATATAGTTGCCATACATTCCTTTGATGGATCTGGACAAAGTAAATTGGAAAACTTCTGGAAAGGATTCACCACTCTAGATGCAATTAAGAATATTCATGATTCATGGAAAGAGGACAAAATTTCAGCACCAAGAAGAGTTTGGAAGAAGTCGATTCAACCCCCATGGATAACTTTGAGGGGTTCAAGACTTCAGTGGAAGAAGTAACTACAGATGTGGTGGAAATGGCAAAGGAACTAGAATCATAAGTGGAGCCTGAAGATATGACTGAATTGCTGTAATTTTATATTAAAATTTTAACAAATAAGCAAAGAAAGTGGTTCCTTGAGATGGAATCTACTCCTGGTGAAGATACCATAAAGATGTTTAGATGACAACAGAAGATTTAGAAGGTTACATGATCTTAGTTGTGAAAGCAGCAGCAGTGTTTGAGAGGATTGACTCCAATTTTGAAAGAAGTTCTACTGTGGGTAAAATTCTATCAAATAACATTCATGCTATAGAAAATTCATTTGTGAAAGGAAAAGGCAATTGATGTGGCAAACATCACTGCTGTTTTATTTTAAGAAATTGCTATAGCCACCCTAACATTCAGCAACACTGACCAGTCAGCAGCCACCAATATCAAGGCAAGGTCCTCCACCAGCAAAAAGATTATAATTCCTTGAAGGTTCAGATGATGGTTAGCATTTTTTTTTTTAGTAATAAAGCATTTTTTTAATTAAGATACAAGGAAGAACCCAAAAAACAGAGTTTATTTATAAAAATGGTGTATTAATTTTTACATATTTAAACTTCAGTCACCATCAAAGTTCTCTCCATTTGATGCAATACACCCATTGAGACATTGCTTCCGCTGTTCAAAACAGTTTTTGAACTTGTTGATTTTGATACCTTTTAGTGCTTCTGCCATTTTTTCACCTCTTCAACATCAGCAAAACATTCTCCTTTGTGGACTTTTTTCATCTGGGGAAACAAACCAAAAAAAGCTACTCAGGGCTAGATCAAGTGAATATGGAGAGTGGAGCATGGGGGTCATGTCATTTTTGGTCAACAACTGCTGAACACTCAGCATGGTGTGGGCAGGTGCACTCATAAGTCTCCCATCATGAAGTGAGCAAATGCATTGAGAGAATCTTAAAAAAAAATTCACTGAAGCCCAACACAGTCTCTCACAACAATGCCAGCTGGTACATTGATACAGTCAGGTACCTTGACCACTATTCTCATGCAGAAGCCTGTATTTTAAGGGGCCTGCCTTCCAGAAGATAATTCCAGTTTTTTGGTGGTCCTCCCTCATATATGCATTGTTTTTATAAACAATGCTATTGAACACTTAACAAACTATAGTATAGTGTAAACAAAACTTTCACACGCACTGGGAAACTAAAATTTCGTATGACTTGCTTTATTGTTGTATTTGTTTTTCTGCCATGGCCTGGACAAATCCATGTATCTCTCAGTATGCCTGTATTTATGAAAATAATAACAGCAAATATCAATTTATCATTTATCCTCTAAATGCTTTTCATATATTCATTTATAGAAACCTCAAAACAACCTCTGAGGTACATAATATTATTATTCTATTTTACTGATGTGAAAACTGAGATGCAGGGAATTAAGTATCACACGTAAGACCACATATTTGAGAAGTGACAGAATTGAGAATGGACTAAACATTTGGGCAGTGTAGCTCTAGAGGCTAAATCTCTAAACACTTTTCATACTGGCTTCCTGTCAAAAATCCATTTGAATTGTAGCAATCATATATAGCACAAAGGTAGAAAAGAGCATGCTTAAATGAGCAAATATCCACCTATGTAAAAGTAAACGAGTTACCGAAATAATTTTAAACAATCTTTGGGGATGGTCATAGGAGAATTGATGTGCACATAAAACCCAGCATGGAAAGATAGTTAAGATTAAAACTTACTGCATTTGGATTCAACAAAACATTAAAAGATAAAAAGATAAATTTGATTAAACATTTTTAAGTGGATTGAAGAACATAAATTTCTATGCGGTCTATCCGGAAAAAATCTAGCCATTGCTAATATAACGATAATAGTTTGCATGACATCAATGTGACCTGGCAGCCAAGAAGAGTGAACTGGAATGTGCATGTGTGAACAATGATGGTTTCACTGTACTAGTCAGTGGGGTGGTAGATGTCAGTGGAGTGAGTACTGTGTGGCTATCACGTTCAGAATGACTGAGCTAGTCATTTTGATGCAATAAATCACATCAAATATTGTGTTAAGCTTGAATATTCCTCTGCAGAAACTATTCGGATGATTCAGAAGGCCACAGCTATTGGTGGCCTACTGGTGACTGGCAGCTTCATCATGACAACATGCCCACTCACACATCATGCCTCCTGCAGAGTTTTTTGGCAAAACATCTAATCAACCCAGTTACTCAGCCCCCCTACAGCCCAGATTTGGCACCCTGTGACTTCTGGCTTTTCCCCAAACTAAAATCACCTTTGAAAGGGAAGAAATTTCAGACTATCCCTGAGATTCAGGAACTCGCTCCCTCCTTTCCCCTCTCTCTAAAAATAAATAAATAATTTTTTAAAAGATAGTAAATGTGACACAAAATATATATGAAGCAAAAGCTAAGATTAACAAAGTACCAAGTGTATTTTTCTCAGAATTCTGTATGACAGAACAAAATATTAGTGGTTAAAAATGACACCCTCTCCAAAATAATATGTATGCTCATGCTTAATATATGTAGGAGAAATATTCTCTTTTTTATAAGGCTTAAATATAATTCATCACTTAATAAACGACTAAATTTATTACTTTATTTTTAAGTTCTGTTAATGAAATTATAGTCGTCATTATTATTCCTACAATACAAAATGCTAACATCCTCTTAGGAATTGTCCCTCCAAAAATAAGGAAAAATTGGGCTTCAAACAAATTCTTATCATGACGTAGCAGATCAACATTTAATTTATTCAGTGTATAAGAATTTTTTATTGTACATGTAAGTTAAAATGAACAACTTCTCTTTAACTCACTAGCTTTATCAATCAAACTATGGTTTGATATTTATGTAGTATTATAGACCAGGGAGAGAATAGAAACTTGTGGTCTTGGGTGCTGAATAAATGTGAAGTAAATTAATAGGTAAATTGAAGTTCCTTTGAGGAGGAGAGCTGGTGCTTGTTTTCTAAGTCTAGGAAAACATGCTTCCACAGAAAGCACGTTTTACAATAATAAATGAAACCATCTGGAGATACTGGAACTTTGTGTACGCCTCAAAAAGTGACTAGTCCTACCTTTTATAAGACCATCCAGAATGTTTTCTGCTTTTACCATAGATGGTGGCTTAGACAATCCAAATATAATTTTCCACATTTCTGGAGGCTAGAAGTCCCAGATCAAGGTGCCAGCCAAAGTGGCTCCTGGTGAAACCTCTTTTCCTACCTTGTAGAGGAGTGTCTCCTCTCTGTGTCTTCAAATAGTGGAGAAAGACTTGAGCCAATAAGCTGTCTCCTGTCTCTTCCTATAAGCACACATTCTATTAAATTAAGGTCCCAATCCTATGACTTCATTTAACTTTAATTACCTCTATAAAGGCCCTAATATAGTCATGTTACAGGTTGGAACTTCAACATTTGAATTTGAAAGAAACACAAACACTCAGTCCATAATAATTATCTTGGCTAGGACTTCAGTCTTCAGTTTCCAAATTTTTAAAATGTCCACTTAGTTCCCTTGATATGCAAAGTATGTCCTTCTTTTCCTATAGATACTATTGTTTCATGATATATCTCTGTCCATTCTTTTCTCTTTATTTGAGAAGAGAGATAAAACTGATTTTGAGATAGGGATATTATATTTCTTGAGCCAATTTTATGCTGTGAGACCTCCTATGAAACCACAAACTTTTTGGAAACTATGGATAATGACACATTTATTTTACCATTTTAAGCTTCTTACATTTGTCAATAAAGCTGGTTATTTCCATATTGCTTTTTGGTGGGGGGGTTTTTTTGGGGGGGCAGTAATTAAGGAGCAGGATAGTATAAGAAGAGTGAAGTCTTTTTAAAATTACCTCTTTCCTGAGTCCAGGGCAAATGGGTTTGTAGGGAAGGAGTAATGAACAGTCCTAGAGATTCATCAGCTAAACATGTCCATTTGCTCTCTCTCCCAACCCCCTCAACAAAGCAAACCATAGCACATAATAATTTGTAGAAAGGTAGTTCTTAAAATCTAAATTATTAAGTGTATAATAATATTATGATTATGCCCTGGCTGGTGTAGCTCAGTGGATTGAGCATGGGCCTGCAAAGCAAAGGGTGGCCAGTTCAATTACCAGTCAGGGCACATTCTGGGATTGCAGGCCAGGTCTCCAGTAGGGGGTGCATGAGAGGCAACCACACATTGATGTTTCTCTCCCTGTCTTTCTCCTTCCTTTCCTCTCTTTCTAAAAATAAATAAATAAAGTCTTTAAAAATATAATCATTATAAGCATGTGGGCTTCAGAAGAACATTTTAGGGTGGGCATTGATTGGCCAGTTGTACACGCCTTCTCATTCTTCCTGGTCATCAAGTAATTGTAACACACATGCACACACACCTTGCACATATTCACACACCCATACATGTACATCACCTGAGGACATTCATTAATAGTACAACCCAGAGTCATACTAAAAAGAGAAACATTTTCTCAAGGCAATATAATCTACTCTGAATACTTCATTCACAGTGGAGAAACTGCCTTACATTATAATGTGAGTGGTGTCAGTACTCAGTACATCCTTCTGCTGCTAATCCGTGCCCAGATTATTTTCTGTGCATAGGAAATGTCAGGCTCATTACAACTAGCCTTTCAAGGATCAGAACAATCAGCTTATAATGGCCTTTTTTGGCAAAAGTGAGTAATAGGAAAGCTTCAGTTTTGAACTTCTCTCTAAAGCTTAAGAATTGCTTTTTCTTCTACTATAGAGCTGATAAAATTCTTAGGTAAGACATCCCCAGACCATTTACTACAGATATAATAGAGTTGGAATGAGGATATTACAGAAACCCCATGGACTGGGAAATAATGACAAACTCAATCTTCCTGTAATAATGTATATTTAGTAGTTTGACTTTATATTCTTAGTTGATTATGTGATCCTTGCAAGCAAGGAATATGCCTTATCTGAGTTTCTTGAGAGTATTTAGCACAGTAACCTAAAATGATCATATTTCCTAAAATTTGCTCTCACCATCTGATTAAGAATTTTTTGATTAGTTAATATTTATATAAGTCTCACAAATTTCTAAAAATATACTTAAAATTTACTGAAAAAATAGCCAAATGTTAATTGAATGCCTTTTTTTCCACTGGTACATAAACTTCTTCCTAATTTCACTTTAATGAGGTATTGAGATAAGTTTAGTAAGAAAATGAAAGTGGTTAAAATAGTAACTTGTAGAATAGATTGATCATAGTGAAATAATAGAGGGGGTGTGGGGGGATGGAGACAGCTCTACTTGAACAATTTCAAAAAACCCAGTTTCTTGACTAATGTATGAAGAGTTTCAAATTGTTCTCAGTGGTAAAAAGAGCACATTAATGTGGTTGGTGAGGTTTCTACAGCTGATCTATGACTATTTACAAAATATCAAGTGGATGCCTCTAATTGTTTACCACCATCCCCTCCTCAACCACTTCCAATGTGGTTTTCTCCCACATATTCCACTGACAGACTTTATCAGAAGTTTTCAATGATGTACATTCCATAACCACCTTCTGAAGTGTCCATCTTACTCGGAGCATTAGAATATCTTGGCAATTCTTTTATCCTTTTCCTTTCCTCTCTCTTCCCTTCATGGGATTTTCCTCCTCCTTAATGCCACAAAATGTGGGCATTGAAGGTTCTTCAAATTTCCATCCTTGACTTTCTTCTTGTGCTCTTGAGCACTTATCTTCTCTCTTTTCATTATCTTCCTAAATAACTACAATAATTTTACAAATGAATCTTATATATCCGACGGACTTCTCTTCTCTAATTTAATCTTCACATTACAAATGCCAGCTAAGTATTACTACAGGTGTTAGTATATGGTGAACAGGAGAGGAGGAAGTGAAAATATATAGAAGTTTTATGTATAGGAAGATAAGAAATTTAGGAAAACATATGAAACAAGAAAGGAATTAATGAGTTCCATGAAAAAAGTTTTATCTACTTAAGAATATTTTGTCATGAGGTTCTATGGTAAAAGTTGATTATATTAGATCTATGTAAATGGATTTCTATATATATGGGATTTCTATATATATATATGTATAAATGGATTTTTATATATATCTATATAAATGGGTTTCTCAGTTTATAAGAAGAACATGTCTTACTTAGTAAGACACTAAGAGAGGTCAGGTATATATGGCTTAAAATACGGATTATGATATAGCTTATCATCCTTATAATAAGGATGATAAGACAATTTTGTTTTATCATCTTTGTGGAGTTGACAGGTGTTGACAGGTGTGTAAGAGGTCCACAAGCAAGATTATATGAGGAAAGTTTAAGGCAATGGATGAAAAATAACACATGCTACCTGGAAGCTCAGCATACCTTGAGTATTACCTATGATTGTAATTTCTCCTACTGCTATAGTAGCAAATAAAAGTAACCTCAAGATATTCATATCACATCCATTGCTCTGTCTATTTCCATTGAAGTGCAGAAGGAAAACTTAGAGGAAGTAGAATAAAGCATTAACAACTCCATTACAATCCAGGTTCTCCTCCTCCTACCAATGGTACCATTACAAATTAGGTCCCTTAATCCCAACACCCATATTAAATAAGTCACTGTTTTCTGATTAATTTTCTAGCAAAATTTTCTTTGGTAATATATCTTTTTCCAATGTTATCATTGTCACCTGGGTTTAGTAGGACCATGGATGTCAAACCTTTGGCATCTCTGGACCACACTGGAAGAAGAGTTGTCATGGGCCACACATTAAATACATTGTGACACACACAAAAAAATCTCATAATGTTTTAAGTAAATGTACGACTTTGTGTTGGGCCACCTTTATAGCCATCCTGGGTCTTTTGCTGCCCATGGGCCATGGGTTGGACTCCCCTGGAGACACTTTCACCTCAATATGAGACTATGATACAAAGTACCTATTTACTGACCCCGCCACATCCCATAGCCTGCTCACAAGCAGTTTTCAAAACACTCTCCTATTTCAGTCTCCCAGACTGTTCTGGTTAAAATCTTTTTTGGTGCAGCAAGAAGCATCAAAAGTTACACTGCCACACTGGAGTTTAAGGTATGGATTACTATCCATTTTGTGGCACAATTTATGAAGTTACACAATGAAAATGAATGTCTCATTTTAGACTAAATTTCACTACCAAAGATCACTGCCCTAAGACACAAACAGATATGGCAAAGCTGGATTGAAGGTTACAAAGACAAACCAGAATCTGGTATTTATGAATGATCTTTGCTAAATAGTACTCTTAAAGTGAATGCTTTTCTGAGCAACTTTTATTAGGAGAATTCCTTTGTGTAATTTCTCTGAAATTAATTCATGTCCTATCCTCAGCAAACATCAAGACTATACACCTATGAGATTCTATCCTTTCCTGTACCTAGGAACTTCCTTCATGTTACTGGTTAAACGAGATTCATGCTTGGTTGATGATTTCCTTCTGCTTTTTCTTACACATACAAACACATTCAGCCCTGAGCACAATCTATCAATTCTTTTAGTCATATTTTGCTACCTCCCTGTGCTTTTCCATGCATCAGCTATTCCAAAAAATTTTACACTCCATACATTTATTTCTCAAGCCATTTTGCCCAAATTTTCTCCCCTCCCTGTTTTATAACACAAAGGTGGTTTCCCCTTTATTACAAAGCAAAAGTAAAGATTGTAATTCTGTCTCATTATCGAGGGATTCAAATTTATGTGGACAAAGAAGCAGGAAAACCTTCAAACCTTCAAAACCTTAAGATGAAGTAGTCAGGTGAGAAACTGAGGAGACGCATAAATAGCTGCATTTTTAACAACAATGGGATAAACTGGTGTGCCTACTTCTAATCCACAGTGCTTACAGGACTTATCAACCAAACTGATCAAAAGTACCACTACAGTTGTTGTTGAGCCTCCTGTTACAGGGTCTTCAACATAGATTTCACTTATTTCTAGAAAAGTTTCACCCTGAAAATATGCTATGAAGATGCAATGGAGTCATCAGTACTTAAGTGGTATTATTTTAATCCATTTATTGAGGCGTTCGTCTGCTTCTATTGCCTAAATTTTAAAGCAGTTAACAATTTAATTTTTTTTCTAATTTTAATAAAATTCACCAGTATTATTTATCTTTAAAATATTTTTTTAATTTCAAAAAATTATTTTCTGGTTTATATAATTTTCTTTCCTGTTTGTGAAAGGCAGTCATCACAGAGGCTTTCTTTTATTCTGATACACTGTTTTACTCCTTTTCCCTGCCTAGTCAGTTTGATAACCTGTAGAAGCTAAAAGCCATTTTAAAATCAAAAAATTTATCAGAGGTTTAATGCAACTAAAAACTGGTAACAATGTTCAGAATATGAAGTATAGTGTACTTAGAACCCTCTCTCAAAACCTGTCCCCTCCAACGTTCCTTGCCTTAGCAATCAATACTCACACAATCTGACCATCTGCAAAAGCCAAACAACTTAGCTATTGACGTAACCTATACCAAGTCCTGCCGCTTTTATCGTTTGAATATTTTTCAAACTGCCTCCACTTATTGTCCCCCACTCCATTGCCATCACCCTAGTGCAAGCCATTATTTAAACAATAGCCACTCTAGTATAAACTAAAAGTATGGCTTTGGGAATAGACAATCCTGGCTGAATTCTCTGCTCTGCTTGGTCTTAACTGAGGCCCATTGGCATGTTTTTAAGTTCAAGTTTCTCAATCACATAATGGAGCTAACATGAGTAATATCAGTTTTTATTTACTTCCAAGATTTATCACACATTAAACAAAATAATCCATATAAAATACTTAATACAGTTTTTAGGATATACTAGAAGTTCCAAAATATTGGTGTTTGATTTCATCAAATTAGCATCCTATTAATCATTGCATCATATTAATCGATGCATTCTCTAGACCTGTACTATTGAATATGGTAGTCACTAGCCATGTGTGGCTATTGAGCTCTTGAAATGTGGGTAGCATCAATTGAGATGGTCTCGTCAGTGTAAATTTTACACAATAACAATTTTATACTCACTATTGTTTAAGTGCTAATTTTTAATATATTGAGTTAAAATATATTATTAACATTAATTTATTCATTTCTTTTTACTTTTAAATATGGCTGCTAAAATTGTAAAATTACATATGTGGCTCACATTTCAGGTTAAAATTATATTTCCATTAGACAACACTGATCTAGACTCTGCCTATTTTCTCTTATTTATAGCTTCTTCTGGATTGGCTAGCTACATTGTCGAAAAACTCCAAGTGATTTTTGAATTTTTGTTTAAAATTACATGTAAAATATATGAAATTTATTAGAGAAGAAGATCTGGAAATTCCTGGCCAGAGTAGGGGGGGCAAACATTTTGAAAGTTTGCAATGTTGATCTTTTAAAACTATCAATCAACTTCAAGTAAAGTTTTTTTTTTCCCTAAATAAGACATACACATATGTTTATGTGTGCCAAATGCATGGTGATTATGAGAAAGAATTAGTGTGTGTTACTCTAGAATAATTTTTTGGGGGAAGTTTGGACTGAGTTAATTAAATTTTTTTGCAGAACGGGCAGAGAAATTGTGTTTTTTGAACTGAAAATTTTAATATAAAAGAGATTGTTTACATTGTTTGCTGTAATGTAATAAGCTGCAATGAGTTTCTTGTTCATGTATTCTTTTCATTTGAAAACAAATTTGACAAAATAGTACTACTTTTTAAAAAATTTCTGGGATGGCGTTCACATGAGTATTTGTTACATCATTCCATCAGCCCTTAAATAACCTAAATTTTCACATTAGTGTTAATTTATTTATAAATTCTCCTGAGCATTCCATGAAGATATTCACATCATGACATTTTTACCTCTTCTTCCAATTCTCTTTGTTTTTGTATTTTAAATAATGTTCATTTTTCATTTATAGATGACATACAATATTACAATACAATATTAGTTTCAAAACATACAATATTAGTTTCAGGTATACAATCCAGGGATTAGACATTACATAATTTGCTAAGTGATTAGCCTGATAAATCTAGTACCCTTCTGATACCATACATAGTTAATTACAATACTATTGTCTATATTCCCTATGCTATACTTTACAACTCTTATGTATCTACCAATTTGTACTTCTTAATACCTTCATCCTTTTCACCCATCTCCCCAAATCCTCTCCCATCTGGCAACTGTCATGTTCTCTGTGTCTAAGAGTCTGTTTCTGTTCTGCTTATTTGCTTATTTTGTTGTTTAGATGTATTTTGTCCAGTATAAGTATTGCTACCCCAGCTTTTTGTTTGTTTGTTTGTCTCCATTTTCATGAAATAACTTTTCCCGTCCTTTTGCTTTCAGTCTGTCTGTCTTTCAAACTGAAGTGACTCTCTTCAAGAGACTTGCATGTGTAAGGGTTTTGTTTTGTTATCCATTCAGCCTCCATATGTCTTTTGAGCAGAGCTTTTAATCAATTTGCATTTAAAGTAGTTATTGATAGATACGTATTTATTGCCATTTTGTTATTCATATTTTTATATTTTGTTCTTCTTCTTAAAGAAGATCCTCTAACATTTCTTACAATTCTGATTTGGTGATGATGAACCTCTAGCTTTTTGTCATCTGGGAAACCCTTTATCTGTCCTTCAATTCTAAATAATAGCTTTGATGGGTAAACTAATCTCGGTTTAGGTCCTTGCTATCATCACTTTGAATTCTTTTTTTTTTTTTTTTGCTTTATCTGTTTATTTTATTAAGATTCTCCAACTTTCCACGTCAATACATTTTCAATTTATCTAGTACCTGAGCAATATTCAAATTCCACAATTAATTCCTAAAATGCCCTTCATAAATGTCCTGTACATTTCACTTGTTCAAACCACAACTTAATCCACAGCCATGCAACTTCAAATACTCCTTGCCAAACCCTTCTGACCTGCAAAGTTTTTGTTGAAAAATAAACTGACAGTCTTATGGGAGTTCCCTTGTAGGTAAATAACTGCTTTTCTCTTGTTGTTTTTAAGATTTGTTCTTTGTCTTTAACCTTTGACATTTTAATTATGATATGTCTTGGTGTGAGCCTCTTTGGATTCATCTTGTTTGAGACTCTCTGTGCTTTCCGCACTTGTATGTCTATTTCCTTCACCAGGTTAAGAAAGTTTTCCATCATTCTTTTTTCACATAGGCTTTCAATTCCTTGCTCTCTCTCTTTTTCTTGTATCCCCATGATTCAAATGTTAGTACATTTGAAGTGGTCCCAGAGGATCCTTATACTATTCTGATTTTTAAAAGTCTTTTTTTTTTCTTTTTGCTGTTCCGATTGGGTGTTTTGCTTCCTTATCTTCTAAACCTCTGCTTTGATCCTTCATCTACTCCACTGTTGATGCCCTATAAAGTGTTCTTCATTTCACTTAGTGTATCCTTCACTTCTGACTGTTTTTATTCTTTTCTGTCTCCATTTTTATGTTCCCTATATCTTTGTTGAAGTTCTCACTAAGTCTATTGAGCATCCTTATAAGTAGTGTTTTGAACTCTTCATGTAGTTGATTGCTTTTATTCATTTAGTTTAGTTTAGTTTCTGGAGTTTTGTTATGTTCTTTTACTTGGATTTCCTTGTCTGCATTTTGGCTGCCTCCCTGTCTTTCTTTCTATGCATTAGGTAGAGCTGCTATCACCTGGGCTTGGCAGAGTGGCCTTATGTAATAGATATCCTGTAGGGCCCAGTGGCACAGCCTCCCCAATCACCCAAGCTGGGAACTCCAGGTGCACCACCCGCATGTGGGCTCTGTACATACCCTCCTGTTGTGGTTGAGCTTTGATTGCTGTAGAAACCTCAGTGAAATGAATTTACCCTCAGGCCAATAGTCTGTAAGGACTGACTATGACAACCATTGAGGATTAGCTGTACAGGGGTCCATCCAACAGAACAGGACTTCAGAGAGGCTCACCCCTTGAGTGTGTCTCTTGTGAAGGAGGTTGAGTAGTGCTTTGACTTGGTCTAAAGCTGTTTATCAGGTGTGCTGGCTCTGGGGCTTCCCCAAGGGTCAGCCAACCCTTGTGCTCTGCCTTGGGCCACCTGGCATGTGTGACAAAGTGATACACAGATGGCTGCTACTTGTGTTGGGCTTGGAGGTGCCCAGGAGAGGCCAAGATGCTAACCAAAGCTGGCAGCTGCTAGTGCCAGGCCTGTGGCCACTTAGTGAGGGGCAAGTGGTAAACCATGGCCAGACACTGCTTATTTGAGAGATTTTATGAAAGTTCAAAGCATGAGCCAAGACAAGCTATTTATAATATATATATATAGATACACACAGATATATATGCATATGTATATATACATATATGTATATATACATATGTATATATACATATACATACTATATTATGTGTATATTTATATATACATGTATATATGCTATAGTATACACATACTATAGTATATGGTATATATACTATATATACACACACTGTATAGTATACATGTGCATATAGTATAGTATACAAAGTGTATGTGTATATATATACTATGCATATGTATATGTATGTATATGTATAGTATATAGTATATTATATACTATATAGTATATAGTGGATATACGCACCATACTAGATATATACATGCATATACGGTGTATATGTGTACACATATACATGCATATACATATATGTTCATATACTCACATGTATAGTATATGTCCATGGTACTATAGTATATGTGCTATACACATGTGCATGTATACATACATATATACAAATATAAACATATAGTATGTATATAGATATAGATATACTGGGTTTTCATACTTAGAGAAATTATTAAATTATTATTTCTTTATACATTAATAGATTCTACCTTGTTTTTCACATGTTCTTCTTTTTCATGACAATTTCTTGCTTATGGAAACAATTTCTTCCATTCAAAGTCAAACCTATAAAACCTCTTTTAAAAAGATTCTTCATGTTGTTAAACTCTCTGAAAACTAATATCTTTTTTTGCTATAACACAGAAATAATACTTTGACTGAATAAAATGTCAGATTAAATTTTTTTTAATTCTCTTGTATGTAGTGTTGTTGTTGTCAATGCTAACAGGTACTGGATTATAGTTCCTCTCTGAAGGACAAGTTTTCATTTCTCTCTGAAAATCTTAAAATGTATTTTGTTTTTAAATCATCTTAAAAGCAAACATAATGTATTTTTCTACATATTTCTTCTATACAGTTCTTTATGTGCTCCTTTAAACTGAAGTCTTACATCTTTAACAAGTTATCAGTATTTTTGCTTTGAATATTTTCTTTCTATATGTGTCTTGCCTTTCCTTATGAATGTGTGCTGCCATTTCTATTATTAGTCTCTATATCTTTAGACTTTTTAAAATTCATTCCATCTCTTATTCCCTGCTAATGTCTTCTGAAAGATTTCTTCAACCTTATCTTTCAACTCAGTAAATAGTTCTTCAAGTACATTCAACAAGTTGTCTTCATTGGCAATACGTAACTAGAAAATGAAGTGGAAAACAGATGCCATTTGTGATAACAAAAACTACCAGTTGCATAGGAAACAATCTAGCAAAGATTGCTTGAGAGATTTATAGAGATTTTTAAAAATTCAATTAGAAGATATCAAAGTAGATATGAATGAATTAAGAAGTATAATGCACTCATGAATCCAAGAAGTAAAATTTTAAAGATTTTAATTGTCCTCAAATTAATCTATAAATTCATTGCTATTCAATTCAACACAACAGATAGAGTTTGGGAATTTGACAAATTTATTCCAAAATTTATACAGAAAGACAAATTCTCATGAATTGCTAAGTATATTTCAAAAAGTATAAAGAAAGGCCCTGGCTGGTGTAGCTCAGTGAATTGAGTGCTGGCTTGGGAACCAAAGGGTTGCTGGTTCAAGTCTCAGTCAAGGCATGAGCCTGGGCTATGGGCAAGGTCCCCAGTAGGGGGTGTGGGAGAGGCAACCACATATTGATTTTTCTCTCTCTCTATTTCTCCAAAAAGAAAAAAGTATAAAGAAAGGAAACTCATGCTGTTATATATTGACAGATTACATCACCAAATAATAAAATCATCAGTGTGGTACTGGTGCTGGGACAGACTAATTTATGGAAGGAATAGAAGAATGAGTACTGAAAAAGATTACTTGTTATATGGTAGAAGATAGATGACAAAATTTTGAAGAAATGATGAAATTTTTATAAATGGCATTAGAAACTTGATTTGCTATTTAAGGAAAATAAAATTGGGCCTCTAGAACAAACCATTGCAAAGACAACCACAAATGGATGAAAGACCTAAATATCAAAGTAAACAATCAAGCTAACATAGATAATGTTTATTGACATGAGGTGTAATAATGTAAATGTGATGAAAAGAGCTAACATAGTTTGACTTTTGACTAACACGAGAATTAATCATTGTTACACTATTTAACTCTGGGATACAGACCATAGGAAAGATATACTCAGCAAGTTTATTATGGAGTGTTTTTGATGTCAACACATGTGAAAAGGAAGGAAGAGAAGAAAATAGGATTGATTTAGAGGGATAAGTAGTGCTATGATATTAATAAAGGCTTTTCTCTGAAGCTGGAGAGAAGCTGGGACCAAGCATTACTTCATTGACCAGTTCCTGAATGCAAACTGTCCTGGGACAGGAGGGTGAATTGGGGTGAAAAAATTATTCCCAGCCAAGGTAGTTCTTAATGACTGATTATTATTATGGACTGTCTGCAAGCATTACTTTTTATCACTGGATGAATAATCCTGCTGATCCTGAACAAGAACCCCAGTGATCCATCACAGATTCCAATTCAGTCACAAGACTGAGATTGAAGTGACAGCCTGGAATTACACTTAGAATGAATAAATAATAAAAATTAATATATAAATATTCAGTGCCTTCTATAGAACCTAGTAAAAAATAACCAAAGGAGAAAAAACCAGAAGTAAAACTTAAATGATTAGTTAGTATATAGTTACCATAATTTGAGGAGGTATATATTAAGAATGTTAACCATAGCATTGTTTGTTATGGTAAAGAACTTGAATAACTTAGCTGTTGAATTAAATGGATAGATAATAAGTGTCACACACATTATAACAGAATTATGTACATTAGTAAAAAGAAACAAACCAACTAGTTGTACATAAAAGTAAAATAATTAATATTAAAATATATCTTGACTGTAAAAAGTAAGAAACAAAATATTTTTAACACTAATACCATTTTATAAATTTAACAGAACACATGAAACAACTATATTTTTACTTAGTTTTGAGGATAGCCATATATAATATGCAAAATGTTTTGGAAGGGCATGATGGATTAACTGGTATCAGATTTATCCTGTTATTCTTAAAGGCATAAATGTTCATTAGCATATATAAAATAACTATCTGCAGTCATTGGACAGAAAAAATCTAGGACTATGATTTTTAAGGAAAAGAGGCATCTGAAGTGAGTCCCATATTTTCCTTTCCTTTCTTTCTGACAGTATTTCTGAATCCATACCAAATGGAAATACAGAGAATGGAAGTGTAACTGGGCAGAGGAAACACAAATTTGAACATAGGGCTGCTGAAGTGGCTGGAACTGCAGTGGGACAGAATGTTGGAGAGGAGGCAGTCATGGGAGAAAAAGCCCCTAATATCTGCATGATTATTCCCTCAGATTCTTGATCTACTTCTAACCAACTAAGGTACTGAATGAGACTCTGGGAGAGAGCTAGTATTTATTGCTTTCTATCTGTTTTTTGATATTAACAATTAATTTTAATTTAATTTTATTGTGATTAGAGAACAATGTTGTTTTAATTTTTTAGTATATTTTATCAATTATGTTATTACAGCTGTACTGCTTTTGCCCCCTTTGCTCCCCTCTGCCCGGTATTCCCCTTCTCTCCAGCAATGCTTCCCTTAGTTTATGTCCATGACCCATGCATATAAGTTCTTTGGCTTCTCTATTTCCTATACTATTCTTAACATCCCCCAGTCTATTTTGCACCTACCAATTAAGCTTCTTAATCCCTGTACTTTTTTCGTTCATTTCCCCCTTCCCACTTCCCACTGACAACCCTCTGAATGATCTCCATACCTATGATTCTGTTCCTGTTCTGTTTGTTTGCTTAGTTTGTTGCTTTTTTTATTCAGTCGTTGATAGTTGTGATAGAAAGGCACTTATTGTCTTTCTAATGTTCATACTTGTAATCTTCTTTTGCTTAGATAAGTCCCTTTAACATTTCATATAATAAGGGCTTGGTGATAATGAACTCATTTAGCTCTACCTTGTCTGGGAAGCACTTTATCTGCCCTTCCATTCTAAATGGTAGCTTTGCTGGATAGAGTAATCTAGGATGTAGGTCATTGCTTTTTATCATTTTGGATACTTCTTGCCAGTCCCCTCTTGCCTGAAAACTTTCTTTTGAGAAATTAGCTTATAGTCTTATGGGCACTCCTTTGTAGGTAATTACCTGCTTTTCTCTTGCTGCTTTTAAGATTCTCTCTTCTTCCGGCCAAGATGGAGGCGTAGGCGGACACACTGTGCGTCCTCTAACAACCAAAATTAAGGACAAAAATATTTAGAAACAAGAAAACAACTGGAACTTATAGAAAATTGAACTGTACGGAAGTCCAACAACCATTCATCCAGACCGGTAAGGGGGCAGAGTTGCGACAGGAGAAAGTGGAGGTGCGGACCTGGAATGCAAGCAGCGGTGGCTTGCAGTTCCCAGACCCACAGGCAGCAGCTGGCGGACCCCAGGCACAGGAGGGCAACTGTGCAGACCCAGTGAGGCTACACAAGGCGGCTGGCTGACCAGGTGGTCCCACATTCACTCGCGCAGAGGTCCAGGCAGAAGGGAAGTGGCGGAAGGGACTGAACCCAGGAGAGAGTGGAGCAGGCGCCATTGTTCCCTCTCAGACCCCGCCCCCACATACAGCGTCACATCCCGGTGACTGGGCTGCCCCGCACTGGGGAATACCTAAGGCTCCACCACCCACTATGTAACAGCCAGGACCAGACTAAAACCAAACCAAAACAAAACAAAACGAACAAAAAAACAAAAACCACCAAAAATGACTCAAACCGGAAAACAAATCAGAGCCCCAGAGCCAATTCCTCTAAGCCGTGAAGAGATAGCCAACCTATCAGATGAACAGTTCAAAGCACTGGTCATCAAAATGCTCACAGAATTGGTTGATTTTGCTCACAAATTAGATGAAAAAATGCAGGCTACAGTACGTGAAATGAAGGAAGATGCATGGGGAACTGATAGAGATGGAGGAAAAACTGGGACTCAGATCAATGGAGTGGACCAGAAGGAAGAAACTAACAACCAAACAGAAAACAAGGAAGAAACAGGAATTCAAAAAAATGAGGAGAGGCTTAGGAACCTCCGGGACATCTTTAAACGTCCCAACATCCGAATTATAGGGGTCCCAGAAGGGGAAGAAGAAGAGCAACAAGTGGAAAACTTATTTGAACAAATAATAAAGGAGAACTTCCCCAATCTGGCAAAGGAAATAGACTACCAGGACGTCCAGGAAGCTCAGAGAGTCCCAAAGAAGTTGGACCCAAGGAGGAACACACCAAAGCACATCGTAATTACATTAGCCAAGATTAAAATGAAGCAGAGAATTCTAGAAGCAGCAAGGGATAAGGGGACAGTCACCTACAAAGGAGTTCCCATCAGACTGTCAGCTGATTTCTCAAAAGAGACCTTACAGGCAAGAAGGGGCTGGAAAGAAATATTTGAAATCTTGAAAAGCAGGGACCTACATCCAAAATTGCTCTATCCAGCAAAGCTGTCTTTTAGAATGGATGGACAGATAAAGTGTTTCTCAGATACGGTCAAGTTTAAGGAGTTCATCATCACCAAGCCCTTATTATATGAAATGTTAAAGAGACTTATCTAAGAAAAAGAAGATAAAAATATGACAGTGAAAAAATAGCAAACTCACAGCTATTAAGAACCACACCTAAAACAAAAGCAAACTAAGCAAACAGCTAGAACAGGAACAGAACCACAGAAATGGAGATCATATGGAGGGTTAGCAACAGGGGAGTGGGAGGAGGAGAGAGGGGGAAAAGGTACAGAGAATGAGTAGCATAGATAGTGGGTAGAAAATAGACAGGGGGAGGGCAAGAATAGTATGGGAAATATAGAAGCTAAAGAACTTATGACTCATGGACATGAACTAAAGGGGAGAATGTGGGTGGGAGAGGGTGTGTAGGGTGGAGGGGAATGATGGGGGAGAAATGGGACAACTGTAATAGCATAATCAGTAAAATATATTTTAAAAAAGACTTTCTTTATCTTTTACCTTTGGCATTTTAACTATGATGTGTCTTGGTGTTGTCCCCTTTAGGTCCAACTTGTTTGGGGACTCACTGTGTTTCCTGGACATGTATGTCTATTTCCTTCACCAAATTGAGGAAGTTTTCTTTCATTAGTTTAGATAAGCTTCGCCTCCTTGCACAACCACAAAAATGAGTTATAACTAAATGTTAAAACAAATAATAGCTAGAACTGTCAGGAAGTCGAATTACATGGAAGTCCAAAACCAAGGATTTAAAGAAGCCACATTCCTCCAGGTAGGTAGGAGAGAGGCGAGGAGATATGGTGTGGTGTGGGGAGGCTGCGGCTGCAGCCAGATGAGCACAGGTGGTCCTACATTCATGGGTGGTGGAAAAAAAATTGGGATGGATAACTTGGGAGCAAGCAACCCCAGCCCCATGCCAGACTGTACGACACAGGGCTCCAGCACCAGGAAGATAAATCCCCATAACTTCTGGCTGTGAAAAGCAGTGGAGTTAGGGATTGGGGAAGAAACTACCAGATTTTCAGGAAACTTCACTTAAAAGACCCACACAATCTTAAAACATATATAACCCACATACTCTGGGATCAACACCAGGGCAATAGCTGTAACGGTGCCAGTTGCAAACTGGGAGTGGTTGAAATAAATGACTGGAAATGGGCAAACAAGTGCTAGGCAAAGCCCCAGAAGCCCAGCAGCAGTACAATGCCCTCTCCAAGCCCTCCCCCAACAAAGAGCTGTAAAGCATAAAGTGGTGAAGCATGTTTCTCCACCCTGACAATTACCTGGGGCTCTGCCCCACACAGTTTACAGGTGCCTTTTACAAGGAGTCAAAGCAGCTCTACCTAATACACAAAAACAAACACAGGGATGCTGCTGAATTGTGGAAACAAAGAAATATGGCCCAAATTAAAGAACAGAACAAATCATCAGTGAAAGAACTAAACGAAACAGAGCTAGCCAACCTATCAGATGCAGAGTTCAAAACGCTGGTAATCAGAATGCTCAAAGAACTCACTGAGTACAGCAACAACATAAAGGACAAAAAATGAAGGTTACACTAAGTGAAATAAAAAAAATAATCTACCGGGAACCAACAGTGAAAGGAAGGAAGCTAAGATTCAAACCAATGACTTGGAACATAAGGAAGAAATAAACACTCAACCAGAACAGAAAGAAGAAATAAGAATTCAAAAAAAAAAAAAAATGAGGATAGTATAAGAAGACTCTGAGACATCTCCAAACATGCCAACATCTGAATCATAGAGAACAATGTTCTTTATGAGAGCATAAATGGTGTTTATTGCCTCCCCAAGACAGGATGTAGAAGGCCAATCAATTACATAGTCTCTCAAGATGGTTGCTAAATCCAAGAACCAAAACTATTTAAGGCAAGAGGATTAGTGGAACAAAGGTGCTACTGCTGCAGCTAATCCCAACCCCATACCTGATATCCATCACCTTTCTCCTCCACCACTCATTTTACATTTGCTATATTCTTGGTCATCTCTTGTCTGGTCTGAGTGCTTGCTTGGCAGGGAGACTCAGAATTTTACTTGTTAGGGGTAAGCCCTAGTTTCCTTTGGTATGTGTGGGTGGTAGCCATCTTATAACATAGACCCCCAATGATTCACAATCCCCAGTTTTTAAGCCCTGGTGTGGTGCACTAAATTATATGCATTAAATGACAACTGTCCCTGCATGACTGATAGAATATGACAGAAGTAATAGTGCATGACTTTGAAGACTAGATCATTGAATCTTCTGCCTTGTTCTCTTGGAACTCTGAGTCATCATATAAGACATCCAACTACCTTAAGGGTAATATGCTAGAAAGAACATATTCAGAGGCTTTGAATCACAGTCTTTGAAAATACATAAAGAACGATGCCTGGGAATCCCCTAGCTATTCCATACCTATGTATTCAAATCATCCCAGCAGAGACCCCAGAGAAACAATATGGCAGAGATAAGATGTCCCTGATGAGCCCGAATGATAAATTCATAATATAATGCACTGTTTTTGCTTCACACTAAGTTTTACACAGAAATAGATACTAACATGTGTTTTCTTTTTAAAGGGTTTATTTATTTATTTTTAGAGAGAAGGAAAGAGGGGGAAAGAAACATCAGTTGGTTGCCTCTCACACACCCCCCAAACAGGGACCTGGCCTGCAACCCAGGCATGTGCCCTGACTGGGAATTGAATTAGCAATCTTTCGGTTCACAGTCTTTTGGCCCCCAATGCACTCAGCCACACCAGCAAGGGCCCAGAATAGTTTTTCTAACCATGGTTTACAGTTATCCATTTATAATTATTATGGGTATAAAAACTCATAACTTCAACAGGTTGCAGACTACATGTTCTGAACTCTTACTGTGTAGCAGCTGTAGCCTATCCTTATACTTAATGTTGATTACCACCAACAGTATTTTAACTCCTTTTCTGCTTACTGCTCCACCAGCAGGAGAATTGACAACAATCCTGTTTGGTTTAGCATCAGCATATAACATCAATCCACCTCTGCATTGGGAGAAACTCTTTTCTTCTATGTTAGTTGATTACTGGAAATAACTCAAGGCCAAAAATGTAAGTTGAGACAAAAGTATCAGTTTAGCAGAGGTAAGTGACATGGAAGTCTGGCTATCTGTATGTGTAATGTACTAGTACTTTCTGGATATATTGAGGCTAAAGTCCAAATGCTGTTTCTGCATTCACCCAACATTATGAAATGATGGATCTGATATTATCAAGCTCAAGGAGGAAATCCCAGTGGCATAAGTCACTTAGCATCCCATGATCAGGCTATCAGTTTCTAGTAGGATCCAATATCATGGCAGGAATGTCCATCAAAATAGAGACTAGTTCTCTGACAGAGAAGACATGACCTTCTCCCAAATCCTAGAAATTTATGAGAGATTTTGCAAAGCAAATATTTCCTTTATAGATATGACTGTCAAATATACTGAGTCATAATGCTCAAGTGGCTAGGCATCTTAGGCCAGAAATTTTTAAATGTTTTTATCTCATGGTTCACATAAACTAACTACTAAAATTCTGTGATACAACAAAAATATATTTTTTGCATATCTGACAAAAATGGGTATAATTTTGATTCATTCATACTAGATAGCTATTGTTGTGTTGTCTGTTGCCTTTTTTAATTTGACAATTTAAGGGGAAACAAAGTCAGTGCCCTGACTAAATAGTCAGGTATGGCATGTTTTAAAAATTCTTGCAGCACACTAGTGTGCTTCTCATGGTACAGCAGTTGAAAATCGTTACCTTAGGCTGTATCTTCTACAGAATTCTCCCTTCTTCAAGGCCTCACTGAGAATGGACAGCTTCCACCTAACTAACACACAGTTCAGAACAGTATCCTCAAGTCCAGTGTATGCTACCTCCAAATATAGAGACTTATCAAATACTGTGCCTCTGTCAGGGGTTTCAGGTGCCTAGTACAAAATTTTTAGTCTTATAAAGAATGTTGTGGCATGGCACAGACATCCAAAACTGTCAGTCCACTGAAAGATCACGGCTTCGATTCCTAGCCACAGCTCATGCCTGGATTATAGGTTTGGTCTCTGGTCGGGCAGGGCATGTGTAAGAGGCAACCAATCAATGTTTCTCTCTCTCTCTCTCTCTTTCCCTTCCTGCCTCTCTAAACATATCCTCAGGTGAGGATTAAAAAAATAAATACATAAAACAGACAGGCCCCTGAATTTTCATGAAACTTAGATTATCATGAGGTTATCATTGCCTGGTGTTATGTTCTTTAATTGTCAAGATGGACAAGGTACTTGAATTCTCAACTATGCCAGAGAGAAGGATAGTTAGCATATACCTGAAACAGAGAGTAGATGTGAACTTCTGTTCTTACCATGTGAATAAAAACTAAATTATCCATCTTAATAAAGAGAATTGGAGAAATATATATTTGTCTGCAAGATAAATAGTCCTATAACAAGTACCAAAACTTGTGTTAATCTACTGTCACTTAACCAAGTGGTAGCCCTAATAGCAGCGTCTGTGGCAGATGGTATAACACAGCAGCTGTGATTGGGACTGCCACTTGGATAAATTTATAGTAATACATATATTTGCCAAGATTTATTTTATCTTTTGCAGCCTACATGTAGGTGACTTTATTGAATGCATGGAAATATGTGAACCATCACCCCTACATCCTACAAGTGTCTGATAGTGATATTAATCACAGCAGTTCTTTCCATAATATAGAATCGCTTATGATTTATCAGTTTTCTCAGGGTAGGAGTGTGGTCTTCAGGCCTTCCACTAGGCTCTTGATGCCCTACTGGCTCTTATCCCCCAGGAAGAACATATATACAAGTTCTTCCATTTGCTAAGTATTTCTCTCTCAATAATGCACATGGGGACTCAGGAAGTAACACAGATTAGGTCCAAAGATACTTGGATATACTGTGAAATGGACTTGAGCCAAACTCCATAAGCTCCCACTTAACCATAGAATCATGGTACCATTTCAGATTCCATGGCATTAGTGTCAGCCCAGACCTTCTAACTGTCCTATAAATGTCTGGATTTTCCAATTCCTCAGTATTGAGTTATTCTGGAAATTGGTCCAGGTTTCTTTGGAGAATAATTGAGGCAAAACTTAACTACATACACTTCATGTGGCATTGCAGGCTTCTTTCTAAAAAATCATGTGCTTCAATCAATGAGTTCTGATTTTGAGAATTGACTTAGATCTGGAAATTGGATGAGGAGCTACGATGTTTTATTTTAGCAGCTGATGGTCCCTCAGCCTATCATTTTTTTTCTTTCTCTCCTTTTGTCATAGGCATTTGCCTACTTCATGTCCAAGAATACCATGTCCTGTTAGATATTACCATAAATCCCTGAAGGTCAAGGCAACTCGATGGCAAGCTGGTAATTATATCTACCTTGCCTCTAATGATTAAATACTATGCCCTAGCTTCATCTGCATCTATATTAAAGAACCCAGTTTGAAGGCAATAATTGACACACTAAGTCACAGCTTGCAGAGTGCAAGCTTCTGAGAGGTGTTGGTGTCCACTCAGTGGTGTATTTCTTATGGAATGTCTTCTGGGCCCACCCTGGGATCTTAATTTATGCACTGAAGGAATTGATACACTGGATGCTAGGTACTGGCAAAAGTCTGAGGAGCAAATGTGAAAGTAAAGCTTCAGTTATTCCACAAGCAGTGGAACATAAGAGTGTATTTATGAGAATTTATTGAATGGAAGTACACAAATCTCAGATTTTGATGATCTGATAATAGTACTGAAGTCTGTCATAAGTAATGGATCCTCAAATCTTACATGGTAAAACTATTCTAACATTTCTATCTCCTTGAATCTTCTGACCACTTCCAAAATATCATATAAGGAAGTTCCAGAATTTTCTTCATATTTGCTATAGTCAAACTTTAAAGAGCTACTGTAGAGAAATGTTTTAGGATAGACTTCAGTGTCATTGCCAGATCACCAGATTCTGAGGTTTGTGTGAGTGCTTCCATTCAATAAATTCCCCTATATCTAGTCTTATATCCCATGCCTGTGGAATAATTCTGAAGCTCTACTCTTACATTTGCTTCTCAGATTTCTGCCAGTATTTCATACTCAGTATGTCAATTTCTTTGGTGCATAAACTATTTCTATATTTTATAGGTGAATTATACTTCCCAGGTCTTATTGGGCTGAGGCATAACCCTAACTATTGACTAGAGGCAACGAGGTGAGGCCAGACCATAAGGCCAGACCATAACTGTCTTAAGAGGCAACTGTCTTGATGATGTCATTGCCTAGTCTCCTGTGGGTAGGGGCAAAAGAATTCTTCTGCTCTTCTGAATGGTTCAGAGAATTTAGGAATTAAAGATTTTCAGACTTGTTTACCCAAATGACTGTTTCAGGTCTCCATGTCCCATTTATTTACTTTAAAGCCACTAACTTCAGCATAGGGACCTCTTGAAGCTCTGCATGCTGGGAATATTGAAGCTCCACCACTCTATATTCTGAGGCTTATTTTTAACACATTCTGCTCTCATAAAATAGGATACGAGAGTCTCCCTAAAAACTTCTGTAAGACCTCTGGATTTCACATTGTTCCTTGTGTTGGCATTATCTGATCTGAGCTTACCATTTTATTTTTTCAAGATGTATAATGCCATTAAGAGAAGCTGGCCCACACAATCATTATAATTACTGCTGACTTCATACTTTTAAAACATCACACATTCCAATGCCTCTCCTTTCATTTGTATTTTATTCCAAAGAAATAAAGGGGGAAGACAATAATTATGGTGCCACTGCCAGTCAGGAAGTTTTAACCACCTTCCATTACTAGTACTAGAATCCTTATTGCTATCAGAGAGAAAAAGCTCTAAAATCACATTGATATAGTCTACTTTATAAGACTATATAGATTATTACCTTTTAAAATAATATATTATTAGAGTTTAGAGGTTATGAAACAAGGAAAATAAGAGAAGGGGGTTGAAAGTCAATAGAAGGATAGGTTAACATGCTAGACATCCCTTAGAATGCAGTATGACCACTTTTTTCATCCATGTGGCACCATCTTTTTGTGTGTGTACAGTATTTTGATTGTGTTTTTGCATTAGCATTTACCCTCTTTACACCTGTTGCAGACCGTTCAGCCTGGTTTCAGGAGTTGTAACCCTCACCCCATGGTGGGCTGTGTAAGAGCCCAAGGGACCCACTTCATCTGTGTCTGTTCTGTCACAAGGATGTGACCTACTGAGGAGACAAAGCTTATTTCCCTGGCAGGAGCACTGCTTCTGCCTCATCCATCTCTGGCCCCATTGCTTGGTTGGCAGTCAATGACGGGTAAGACTCCTCATGGGAGGGGCAACCTAAGCCAGACATGACCACTTGGGAGGCCTCATGGAAGGACTCGGGGGGTTGCAGCAAAGAGGATGTGATGGACCTCTCCCCCCGGCTATTCTGACATAGCCCGAGTCCTCATTTCCATCTGGGAGATGTCTCCTGCTTCCTAATCGACTTAAAGCCTGAAACTGTGGGGGTGAGCAGTGCAGCCCTGTACGGGCCAGGACGGCTCCCTGGGTGATCGGGCATAAGAAAGAATTCCTAAAGTCCTGTGAAATCTGCTTTGCTAAGAGTGCTCTTCCTTAGGTGATAAGTGTCCCAGGAGGAAATGAGTATGTCTCCCAAAGTTTGGCAACCCCCTTTCCTGACAGACACTGACTCAGATTAAGCCCTCAGATTTCTTTGAAATGTTAACCATTGTTTGATCCTTGTTGCCTGACATACCTGTATTCCCGTGTATTTGAGCCCAATAAAAGTCCAGTGAGGATGGGGCTCTGGGTCATTCTCCTCTGAGAGTTTGACCACCTTTCCTCCCCAAGTAGTCATGTCTTGGTAGTTTTTATTTTCATCCATGACGAAGGGATGGGGCTCTGTGGGGGAGCCCCCCCCACATCTGGCACCCAGGACAGGGGCCCCCACATACACCCTCCTCCAATCCCATCCCCACCAAAATCACCACACCATTGTGCATATCCAAGATTCCTTTTTCTTTTTTGCTCGATCTCTCCACCCCTTACCCCTTACCCAGATCTGTTAGTATGCTCTCCATGAGCCTGTCTCTATTTTGTTTGTTAGTTCAGTTTGTTCATAGATTCCACATATGAGTGAAATCATATAGCATTTGTCTTTCTTTGACTGGCCTATTTCACATGCTGTTGTAAAGGGTAAAATTTCCTTCCTTTTTATGGCCCAGTATTATTCCACTGTGTAAATATCTCATAGCTGTTTCATAAACTCATCTATGAATGGACACTTGGGCTGCTTCCAGATCTTGGCTATTGTAAATGCTGGCTTCAAAAAATGAGCTTTGGAGCCTTCCCTCCTCTTGAATATTTTGGAATACTTTGAGAAAGAGAGGTGTTAGTTTATCTCAGAATGTTTGGTAAAATTTATGACTGAAGCATTCCTGTCCCAGGTTTTTGTTTGTTGGGAATTTTTTGATTACTGTTTCAATTTCACTAGGTGTGATTAGTCTATTCAGATTCTCTGATTCTTCCTGATTTCATTTTGGAAGATTGTATGTTTCTAGGAATTTATCCATTTCATCCAGGTTGTCCAATTTGTTGGCATATAGTTGTTCATAGTAATTTCTCACAATCCTCTGTATTTCTTTAGTGTCAGTTGTTATTTCTCCTCTTTTAATTCTGATTGTATTTATTTGAGTCTCCTGTCTTTTTTTCTTGATGAATCTGGTTAGAGTTTTGTCAATCTTGTTGATTTTCTTTTTTTTTTTTAGCTCTTGGATTCATTGATCTTTTGTATTCTTTTTTTAGACTCTATTTCATTTATTTCAACTCCAATTTTTATTATTTCCTGCTTTCTACTCACTTTGAGCTTTGTTTGTTCTTTTTTCCTGTTCCTTCAAGTGTAAAGTTTATTCATTTCTTCAAATGTAAAGTTTCTTCAAAGGTAAAGTTTCTTCAAATGTAAAGTTTCTTCAAGTGAGTGTTTATCTGAGCTTTTTTTTTCTTGAGATAGGCCTGTAATACTATAAATTTTCTTCTTAAGATTGCTTTCTCTGTTTCCAACAGATTTGGGCATTTTTGTTGTCATTTTTATTTGTTTTAGGGTGTCTTTTGATTTTTTTCCTTGTTCCTGTTGTTTAATATATGTTATTTAGCTTCCATGTCTTTGTGTAATTTTCGGTTTTCTTTTTGTGATTGATTTCCAGTTTCATAGCATTATGGTCAGAGAAAATGCTTGATATGATTTCAATCTTCTTAAATGTTTGAGACTTGTTTTGTGTCTTAACATGTGGTTTATCCTGGAAAATATTCCATGTGCAGACAAAAAAAAAATGTACTGGTATATTCTGCTGCTTTGGGATGAAATGTTATGAAGATATCTATTAAATCCATCTGACCTAGTGCATCATTTAAGGCTGCTGTCTCCTTGTTGATTTTCTGTCTGGAAGATCTATCCATTGAAGTTAATGGGGTGCTAAAATCCCCTATTATTACTGTAATCTGTCAATCTCTCCCTTTATATGTATCAAGATTTGCTTTAGATATTTAGGTGCTCCTATATAATATTCCTGGTATAATATCTATACCAGGTATGTAAATATTTACTAGGGTTATATCCCCTTGTTGGATGTTCCCTTTATCATTATGTAGCATCCCTTCCTTGTCTCTTAGTATAGCCTTAGTTTTAAAGTCTATTTTGTCAGATATAAGTACTGCTGCCCTAGCTTTTTAAATTTCCATTTGCATGAAATACCTTTTTCCATCCCTTTACTTTTCTTTTGTGCATATCTTTAATTTTGAGGTGGGTCTCTTGGAAACAGCATATCTATGGGTCTTGTTTACTTATCTATTCATCTACCTTATGTCTTTTGATTGGAGCATTTAAGTTATTCACATTTAAAGTGATTATTGATAGATATGTATTTATTGCCATTTTATTTTTTAACTATTTTCCTCTGTCTTCTTTTTTTTTTTACTTTTTTAAAATATGTTTTATTGATTATGCTATTACAGTTGTCCCATTTCTCCCCCACCATTCCCCTCCACCCTGCACACCCTCTCCCACCCACATTCCCCCCCTTTAGTTCATGTCCATGAGTCATAAGTTCTTTAGCTTCTACATTTCCCACACTATTCTTGCCCTCCCCCTGTCTATTTTCTACCCACCATCTATGCTACTTATTCTCTATATCTTTCCCCCTCTCTCCTCCTCCCACACCTCTGTTGCTAACCCTCCATATGATCTCCATTTCTGTGGTTCTGTGCCTGTTCTAGCTGTTTGCTTACTTTGCTTTTGTTTTAGGTGTGGTTCTTAATAGCTGTGAGTTTGCTAAAGGAAATAGACTTCCAGGAAGTCCAGGAAGCTCAGAGAGTCCCAAAGAAGTTGGACCCAAGGAGGAACACACCAAGGCACATCGTAATTACATTAGCCAAGATTGAAATAAAGCAGAGAATTCTAGAAGCAGCAAGGGATAAGGGGACAGTCACCTACAAAGGAGTTCCCATTAGACTCTCAGCTGATTTCTCAAAAGAGACCTTACAAGCAAGAAGGGGAAAGAAATATTTGAAATCTTGAAAAGCAGGGACCTACATCCAAGATTGCTCTATCCTCTGTCGTCGTCTTCTTCTTCTTCTTCTTCTTCTTCTTCTTCTTCTTCTTCTTCTTCTTCTTTCTCCTCTTCCTCCTCCTCCTTCCTCTTCTTCCTTCTTTTTCTAGCAAGCCCTTTAACATTTGTTGCAGTACTGGTTGGTGGTAACAAACTTTAGCCTTTTCTTGTCTTGGAAGCTCTTTATTTCTCCTTCAATTTTAAATGAAAGCCTTGCTGGGTAAAGAAGCCTTGTTTGTAGGTCCTTGTTTTTCATCACCTTGAATATTTTATCTCATCAGACCTGAAATGTTTCTGTTGAGAAATCGGATGACAGTGTAATGGGAGATCCCATCTAGGTAATAATTGCTTTTCCCTTGTGGCTTTTAAGATTCTCTCCTTGTCTTTAAGCTTTGCCATTTTAATTATGATATGTCCTGGTGTGGGCCTCTTTGGATCCAACTTGTTTGAGACTCTCTGCACTTCCTAGACTGTGTGTCTTTCTGCTTCACCAGTTTAAGGACATTTTTGGTCATTATTTCTACAAATAGGTTCTCCATCTCTCTCTCAATCTCTTCCCTTTCTGGTATCCCCATGACGTGGACATTTCTATGCATCTTGTAGTTCCAAAGATCCCTCCACTTTCCTCATTTTTAAAAATTCTTTTTTCTTTTTGCTGCTTTGCTTGTGTTTTTTCTACCTTGTCTTCCAAATCATTGATTTGACCCCCCGCTTTATCTAACCTACAGTTTAATCCATCCAGTGTATAATTTATTTCGGATATTGCATTCTTTATATCTGACATATCTTTTTTCATGGTTTCTTTTTCTTTTTTTTTTAAAAGATTTTTATTTATTTATTTTTAGAGAAAGGGGAAGGAGAATGGGAGAGAAACATCAATGTGTGGTTGCCTCTTGTGCGCCCCCCACTGGGGACCTGGTCTGCAACCCAGGCATTTGCCCTGACTGGGAATCAAACCTGCGACCCTTTGGTTTGCAGGCCCGCACTCAAACCACTGAGCTATGCCAGCCAGAGCTCTTTTTCTTTTTTCATACAGTTGATCATCTATATAATCATTACATTAAACTCTATATATGATAAATTGCTTGCCTCCATTTCATTTAGTCTTCTTCTAGAGTTTTCTCTTGTTCTTTTATTTAGGCCTGTTTCTTTGTCTTCCCATTTTGGCTGCTTCTCTGTGTTTGCTTCTATGTATTAGGTAGATCTGTAAAGACGCCTGTGAGGCCTATGCCATATACTGCCTCTGACTGGCCTTGGGCAACCTGTTTGGAGCTATCAGTTATCCACATCTCGTGTCTCTCTGTGCTGGGCCTGGATGTGTGTAGAAAGAAGCAAGCTGTACACCAAGGCCAGCTTTTACCTACACAGGATCTAGGGTAGGGCCAGCTAAAGTCTTAAAGCTTTTGAAGATCCACCTTTGCTTTCAGGGTTTCTGTTAGGTTTAATCAATGAAAAAGCCTTCAGCTGTCTCCTCATCAGGGCTTAAGCTCCATAGGGTAGGGCAAGAGGGATTCTATGTATGGGCTTATTGCTTCCCCCCAGGGTGATGCTGTATGGAGGGGAGGGAAGGGCAAGAGGGATTCTATGTATGGGTTTATTGCTTCCCCCCAGGGTGATGCTGTATGGAGGGGAGTGCTCTGCCTGAGAAAGACGGCTTCTGCAGTATGGGGAGTGATTGCGCTTAGAGAACCTGGTAGCTGTACCTTCAGCTCTTCCCACAGAGCCACCTGTACTACACTGTCCTCACTTGGCTCTAGTCTAGTCTGTACTCCCCCTGAATGAGCCCAGGTTAAGTGGCTGCAAACAAAATCCTGTATCTTGGCCCTTTAAGAGGCTCTCTGTGTCTCTAGCTGTCTTTCCATATAGAAATCCCACTGCTTTTGACAGCTAGATGTTGTTTGGGTTCCTTTTTTTGATTCTGGTGCTCTAGGCTGGGGAGCCTAGTTGGGGGGTGTAGGCCATACACTTCTTAGGGGGAACGAACCTCTTCCAGTCACTGAAATATACTTCCAGACCTTTGGCTGCAATTTAGCTAGCTGTCTTATGCCTCCACATTCCCTACCAGTCTTGATGTGGTGATGCAGTTTCTTACATAAGTCATTTGTTATAAGGCTTCTCCCCAGCTAGTGTTCACTTGGTTGTTCAGGATAATTTTTCTGTAATTTAGTTGTAATTTCAATTTGGTCTTGTGAGGTTAGTGTAACATCCCCCACCATCTTGGATCCTCCATGTTGCACCATCTTTCAAGAGGCCACATAAATGAATGACTATAAGGGGCTTTTATACAGCAAAAGAAGAATAAAGAATTTTTTCATTCTCTCATATCTCTCATTGACCAAAGTTACACTTCATGGAAAATCAGTTCCCTTTTCATCTAGGTTGCTCATGAATGAGGGGACCAAGAAGACACTATTACATCTCATACCTCAGTATCAATATAAAAGCATAGGACAGGAAGAAAGGGTACATAGCATGGACATGAGGCAAGGTATCATGTGTTACTCCCTGAAGAAGTTGATTAGGTTCATTGAAAGCAGTTGTTAGTCTAAACAAGAAGCCAAATATTCAGAGACAGAGAAACCCAAAGATATGATGTGGTACTTGCATATTTAAACTTGTTTAATTTTTATTTGAATTTATTTGTAATTAGTTCTGGTGTTTTTATCTGTTGATATCTGAACATTGAAACCATTTATGCTTATGTAAATACTGAATTCACATATACTTGTCATATACTGTGTCTTTTGTGCTATTTTACTTTGTGTTTAGTCATTTGCAATGTACATTATACCTTGTTTGCTATTTTATTCAGCAGTGACTTTAAATGGAGCATTTTAAAATTTTGCTCTGGGATTACTTTATATTCTTTGGTAAAGGCCTTGATAATATAGCTTTTTAGCTTAAAATTTAACAAAGAAGTATAAGTTTTAATCTCCCTTATATATGACAGGAATTTTAATAAGACAATTTATTCTTAACTTCAGTTTATCAGGATATCTGTGCTACTGTTTTGAATTAGATTTTTTGCTTCAAATTTATATATTTTTAAAATAATTCATTCTCATTCTTAGAGTAAAATCATTTACAGAAGTGTTTAAGAGTAATTCTCTCCTTTTTCCTATGCAGAAGAATTTCTTGCATCTGTTTTCTTTATTCAGGGTACATATTGTTTATTTGCTCATATATTGTTTTAGGTGCTCATCTAAGGATTGTGTACTAAGGATTGTGCAGCCATATTTAATTGGTATTTTTTAGTCTCCTACAAGGGCACATGGATTCCTGTAGATGTCTCTCATTGCCTACTTCATTGATGATAGAAGCCTCCTTGTATTCTTAAAGTGGAAGGCAAAGTAATATGCATAACTTCTGGAGTAATTTCTAGCTTTAGAGAAATTACTCTAGAAGTAATTTGACTGTAGTGATTTGGAATCTTTATTGCATGGATCTCCGTCTTCTAGGATGAGAATTTATTTCTGGATTATTACAGCTGTCTTTACTGAAATTTTTTCTCTTGAAGTAATGTATAAAAATCCTATACACCCTATACCTACAGTTAACACTCATTACCTACACTCTCATTACCTACAGTTAATACTCCATTGGAACTTTCCACATTCCATTTTCCCCCTAATCTCTCTTTATTCCCTTCAGCTTTATTTACGTATGATTAACAAATAAAATTATACATATTTAAGGTGTTCAATTACATTGATTTTTTATATACATATGCATTGTAAACAAAACAAGAAAATTAACATTTACATTATCTCATATAACCATTTTAAAAATTATTGTGTGTGTGTGGTGAGGACACTTATGATTTACCTTGTTAGCAAATTTCACTTAGGTTTGATTCTGGCTAAGGAAAACTTTTGGTTTCTTCTCTGCCTACTAACCTGTTAGGGAACCCTACCCTTAGTCCCTTTTTATTCATATTCCTTAACTGGAAACTTAATTGTCTGACTGTTTGAGAGTTATAGGTACTTAGAAGGTATTAAGTCTATGGAGAATATATCCCTAGTTACCACTAAAAGTAAATTATTTTTTCAGTAAATGGATGGCAGTTCAAATTTGTGGTTGGAAAAATCTCAGCATCTCTGTACTAGGGATGGGTAGTGGCTGTGGATGATAGCCTCACTCAACTTTCCTCCTTTTAGGTACTGCTCAGTCTTCAGGGCAAAATATGTGAAGACCTCTAGTTGTTTTTCAATCTAGCCAATGTCCATGTAGTTACTGAAAACCTCTCACAGACTCTGAGAAACTATTGTTTTCCTTCTTCTCAAGTATTGTTTTGATTTAGTAACTTTTCATCTTCTACAACATTAACAGGAAGTAGAGAAACCTTATTTCAGGGATGGCTTATGTCGTGTAACCATTTTTATTCTCAAACATCTGGATTAACAGTGACTTTGACCAAGGAAATGTAACTTTAGGACTTAAGTTACTAAGATGTGAAATGGTTATGTTACTTTTTTCTTCCTAACTTAAAGATCTCTGTGTATTGATTTAAGATATTGTGATTAATAATAATAAATATGTATTTGGTCTTTGTCTCTGGTTCCTGACTCATGGCTCTCAAAACCCCTGGAATTTCCTGAGCCATAAGAGCAATGAGAGCATCTTTTGTATAGTACTTTGTCTGTTGTCCTCAGTTCCTAAAATTACTTCAAAGTCATAGAGGTGAAATGGATGTATTGTTATGCATAACAAGCTCCTTTTCACCACTACTAGGTTTATGTTAATTAGGTTGTAATGAGTATGGAAAAAGGTTCAGAACTGGGTGTAGGCTGAGAAGCCCCAAAGCCTCCACAGCCACAGCTGGGGAATAGGGAATCAGGGGGACTGGTTGAGAGGTACTTTGCATATTGAAAACAGTTGGCCAGTGTTTTAGTCATGTGAAAAAACTGCTCACTTTTAACGTGTGATGTAGCCAGGAGGCGGTTCCCTAGTTGCCTCACCTGCCTGTGTGAGAACAGGAAGGATGTTCCTCTGTGTTTCTGGTCCATGCTTGCCTGGACTAACAAAGGCAGACAGAGAGAAAGGCTCTGGGAAGCGGCAGGCAGGTATAACCCAGTGTGGGAGGAGTCAGAAATGTGATTGTGATGAGGTGCCAGGATTTAAACGATACAGGAGTCATTCACTCTCTTGGCCAAGTGGCTTAGAAAGGAGAAGAAAAGTGGAAGATAGTATCCATACAGAGCTCTCCTGACTATGTGGCTTGGGGAGGAGAAGTGCTCTTGGCCATGCAGGGAGCAATAATGAGGGAAGAGACACGCTGTCTGTACTAAAGGATTAGGCCATGCACTGCTGTTGTGATGGTGTCTGCTCTGGCTGACTCCAGAGCTACAAAGGAATTCTTTGCAAAATGCTGCCTTGCAGATCTGGACTTTACCTGGACTATTAAGATTTATGACTTTCCTGAGTTTCACTATGATCTAGAGGGAAAAGATCTGGATTATTAAAATGGAGGCTGATGAACACATATCTCAGATCTTGAAGGAGAGAGCTATTGCTTGAGGATAACAACTTTGGTATCTTCTAGAGGGACTGGAAACCTGTTTGAACAGCTGGCTTAAGATAAGAACATGGGGAACCTCTACTTTCAGGGTTTCTAGCTCATAGCCTGGTGGGGAGCATGAGAAATGCTGGATCTTATGGTAAAACTAGGTTCAGAGAATGAGTGCTCTAAGCGCCCCCCAGGGTTGGAATGTTGTAAATAAAGATCTGCTCCTTTCAGCATTGTTGGGTCTTATACCATGGCACCATGTGAATGGGCCCATCTGCTCACTCACATTTTGGTGAGCTCAGTAACAAGGCAACTTTCAGAAAGCAACTAAGGATGGGGGCTGGCTGCCAAGGAAACCATTCCATGCCCCTTCCAACCTCTGGTGAGGGGAGAGGAGCTGGAGATTAAATCAATCACCAATGGTCAGTGATTTTATCATTGCCTGATGTAATAAAGCCTCCATAAAACCCAAAAGTACAGTTCAGAGAGTTTCTGGGTTGGTGAACAGGGAGACGGGGAGAGTGGCATACTTGAAGAGGGCATGTAAGCTCTGTGCCCTTTTCCTATACATTGTTTCATGCATCTCTTCCAACTGGCTATTCCTATGTTATATTCTTTTATAATAATCTGGTAATCTGGTAAATATACTAACTCCCGGAGTTCTGTGAGCCACTCTAGCAAATGCGAGAGTTGAATGCGAGGAGTGGACTATTGGAACATTCAATTCACAGTCTGTTGGTCAGAAGCACAGGTTACAAAATGGACTTGTGCTTGAATTATGATGGTCCTGAGAGCAGTCTAGTGGGACTGAGCCTTTAACCTGTGGAATCTGATATTATTTCCAGGTAGATGGTATCAGAATTGAGTTAAAATGTAGAAAAAACAACTGGTGACCATGAGTTGCCTGTTGGTGTGGAAAACTCATACCACCACCCACATTGGAATTGTATGCAGAATCCTTTATAAAATACTCAAGAGTGCCTAATACTCTTCCTAAAATACTCCTTCTGCTAGGAGTAGAAGTCCTAGCTTGGTTCTATAAAAAAGTATCTCCTTGACAGGATATTTTACCATCAGATAAAGTAAATGGAAGGAAGTTCACAGCAATAAATGTCTATATTAAGAAAAAGAAAGATCTCAAACAACCTAACTTTACACCACAAGGAACTAGAAAAAAACAAACTAAGCCCAAAGTTAGTAATAAATAAATAGAGACTAAAAAGACAATAAGAGATCAATAAAATTTCTGAGCTTTTTTTAAAAAAAGGATAAACAAAATAGATAAACCTTTAAATAAATTCACCAAGAAAAAGAGAGGACTGAAGTAAATAAAATTAGAGAAAGAGAAGGGATTACAATGGATACCACAGAAATACAAAATATCATGATACGATGAACAACTGTATGTCAACAAATTGGACGATATAAAATATGGATAAATTCATAGAAACATCCTAAGAATGAATCACAAAGAAACAGAAAATCCAAACAGACCAAGTTTTAAGGAGATTGATTCAATAATCAAAAAACTCCCAACAAACAAAAGTCCAGGACAAGGTGATTTCACTCGTGAATTCTATCAAAACATTTAAAGAAGATAATCTTTCTCCAACTCTTCCAATAAACAGGAGGAAACACCCCCAAATTCATTTTATGAGGCTTGCTTTACCCAGATACCAAACCCGGACAAGGACACTACAACTAAAAAAAAAATACAGGCCAATATTCCCAATGAGCACAGATGCAAAAATCTTTAATAAAATATTACCAAACTGACTTAAACAGTACATTAAAAGGATCATATAGCATGATCAAGTAGAATTTATTACAGGGATGCAAAGATGGTTCAACATCTGCAAATCAATCAATATGATATACCACATTAAGAAAATGAAAAATTATGCGAACCAGAGGATCGCGGTTCGATTCCTAGTCAGGGCACATGCCTGGGTTGCAGGCCAGTTCCCGGCAGGGGACACACGAGAGGCAACCGTACATTGATACTTCTCTCCCTCTCTCCTTCCCTTCCCCTCTAAAGATAAATAAATAAATTCTAAAAAAAATGAAAAATTAAAATCATATGATCAACTGGTAGATGCAGAAAAAGCATTTGACAAAATTCAACATCCATTTATGACAAAAACTCTGAAGTGGGTATACAGATAAAGTGAATAGGTCAGAATTCTTTCTCTCTCACACACACACATACACACACTCACACTGCAAACCTCCAATGATGTTCAGATCAAAATAAATAATTAAATAATTTTTATTTGGATATATTAGGATCTATTCCCTTAGGAAGTGGAATTTGGATGGAAAAATTTAAGGAAGAGTTGAGGAAGCTACCATTGAGTGCTCTAAGAAAGGAATAATCATTCCTTTAGGCTCCTGAAGTGTACGTGCACACGTCTGCACACACACATAATCATATACACACTGAGAAATTAATAGGATTCATCTACATTATTCACAAAACTTGAATGTACAAATGTATTTAATAGTTTGATAACTAAAAGACTGAAAGATCAATTCAAAATCATAATGAATTAAAGAACTACAATTTTTTGCTATTTGTGTTAGGTATCATGAATTTCTTATATAATGAATACTGTTACCACTTTTATGTATATTGTGTGAATTTTGATATATTTAGGTACATGAAGTTGAAACATATCTTTGCCGTTTAACCTTATAACAGCATCTTATTTTTCTCACATAACAACAAGACTGAAGGAAGGGAATCTAGATCCCCTTCTATGATTTTGCTCCATCATCCTCACATTGAAGCTTTTATCTTCATGCTTGTCAAATCATGGAGGCAAAATGGTATCTCCCTCTTCAGTTGTGCTATATGCTAGAAAAAGAGAAAGGGACAAAAAGGGAGTTTGTATTAGAAAAACCAAAGTATTCCCAGAAGTCTCTAGCGGATCCATATTTTTATCATATTGCCTACACTTTTGTTACTTGGTCACTTCTGATTGAAATAGAGTCTGCAAAGGTGAGAATTTTATGTGGGATTATGGCCAATCTGAGGAAAAAGGGGTTCTATCAGTAAGGAGGTAGTGGAGAATAGCTCTTGGGTAGGAGATTACGGTTGTCTAATGATACATTGAATTGAGGGTGCCATGTAGTCACAACCAGTATTTTTAAGCAATTTTTTCAGAGTAATGCTGAATGTCAATAAGTCTTCATTTTCATATTTAGGGTTATACTTTTTCATGAATAGCCATTGTTAATAATGAAAGAAGAAAATATTTTTATACTTTATTCTGAATTATATTAGTAAGACTAAGATAATTTAGGCCATTAGTGGCTTTTGTTTACTAGAATATTACATACATACATATACATATATACATGTACATACGCACATATATACATATATGTACATATGTATATATGTACACATACGTGTGTGTATATGTATAATTTAAATGGTGGCTTTTGGACAATATCTAAATTCTAAATCATAGGACCTAAACTCTGAAATTTTTCAATATCTGTTTCAAATAATGTTTTCTTAATGCTCACACATTGACTGTAGAATACCATGTCCTAAATGAATTCTTTAAGTGAAATGTGGAACTCTTATTTAAGAAACTCTTTTGTGTTTTATATCTTTGATAGCCTTAATATCTAAAATTCAGTATTTGATAGACCAGCTTTTTAAGTTATTAAAATTGTTAATTCTCAAGGAATGTTTTTTTCTGTACTTATAAAAATATTTAATTCTGTTCTATCTTCCACTAAATTATAAATCTTAGGTTCTTTGCATTTCTCAAAACCAGTCTTGAACACTGATAACCAATATGGACAGATTTTCAAATGACATTTAGGTGGCAGGGGAGGAAGAGACTAAAGATAGAATATCTGTTCTTATGTTCTGTCTAAATGGTACTCAGAGATAAACATAATACCATTTTGTGAATGCAAAATAATATTAATTAATAACTAAAGTAATATGATATTACAAATTTACATCTGATTTCAAATCCTCTGTGAACTCAAGGAGAATTAATTCTTCCTCATCTTACATATCTTATTGAATACATTTTTTTCAAATCTAATTTCAGTCCTGTTGATTTGAGTTGATTTGTGTTTTATAATAGTCACATGCAAGAATGATAGAATATGAAATATATCACATGACACATGGGGTTTAGATAAATACTATTTTATCAATTATAAAAATAGGTAAAATATTGCATATAAACACTTTACCCTTATTTGCTTATAGCTGTAGCATTTAGAAATAATATATAAAAATGAAACAGAGAATAACCAAATAAATATTTAATTTAAAAATTAAGAAAACTATAAAATGTGCTCCATATGATACATGTACATATATAAATGTGTATTTTTTGATATATGATGTGTGGATATATAAACACATGATATTCTGAAGGAAACACATTGGCATAATGAAATCATTATACAACTTTCTTTTTTTCTCATGTCCTTTGAAGTATGCTCTATGGGCTAATTCTTCTCCTTCCCCTAAATAAAATCTTTGTTGGTTCCCCACAGCTATCTTAAATAATAAATCCTCCTGGTACTTTTGTCACTTAAACTGTTTCACTTCTGAAACTGATAGGTGTAGCTAAAGTAATAATAAAAACTTCAAGCTTCATTCAAAATTAAAGCTTCTGCACTCACCTAATCAGCTATGCAACAGAAGGCAGGCTTGTAGTATAAAGTACAGCTTGGATAGATACTCCTGTTTTCCAAATTTGTCTTTCATCCTCTCCACAATTCCTAACTTGCACTGTTTCTGACCATACCAGGATTCAAGATGGTGAAGGGAGAAGAAGTAAGGGCACAGGAAATCTCCTGCATACTGGTATTTTGTGAGCTGCCATCATTGCTCTCTGCTTTTGCAAGTGTCATAGTTGACGCTTGCTTTTTCCTTGAAGGGAGTTTCGGTTCCTTGGAGGGTTCTTCAGACCATTTACTCCTCTCCCCATTCACTGATAGGCATCTCTCACCGGCACCTGACTAGGATTTAGGTCTCAGGAGTCCATCTCTCAGAGTCTCTCTGTTGGGATCCTGTTGCCTTTTAGGCAGCTCTTTGGGATAAAGTCATTTAAAATGACTCCAGGGTAGCTTTCACCCACATATGTGTGGGTAAGATACTTTCTCCATGTATCTTAGGTCCATTTTCAGTTATTATTTAAGTTACTTTTTAAAACAAAGATTTCCATGCTGTTGTCACAACTTGTGTTTTTCAATGTATTCAGATCTGTTTTAATTAATAAAATTGAAATTAAGTTTAAAGCATCACTGTCAGAGTTAATTTGAAATCATGAATACAGACCACTAAAAAAAAAAAAAAAACTATGATGTATAGTGAAAACATTTATTGATTGTTAAAACATTGCGGATTGTTAAAATAAGCCAATATCCTTCTCTTTCAGAAGAAAACACAAAGAATCAGTTAAGCAAGCTATTGCTGAATGGGGGAGAGCAAAGTTTTATGTGATGAATTTAAAAGAGTATACAGTCTCGGGTCAAACATGTGAGTTTGAGTCAAATCTCCACAATGTATTAGACACAGGAAGTAGATTGAGTTTAACTAGGCATGTAATGTCAGTTTATTTTTCTGTGAAATGGGAATAACACCTCTAGCAATTACATCGTTTAGATGATTAAATAAAAATACAATATATATAGTGTACATTCTTAATAATTGTTAATCTTGCCTTCTAACACTGGTCAAATTGTGTCCTTTTTATATTATGTTGTGGCTTCTTCCAGTGTTTACTTGCTTTTCTATGATTTCTGAAATAAAAAAAATAACATAGGAATATATGTGTATAAATATATTTTACATTATTTTCAGGTCACTAAATTATTACAATGCAATAGTGGGCAAGTGTGTGTATGATGCAGTACTATAGTAGGAATGTATGATCTATTAGAGTACATACAACTATCAAACTATATTTTTTTAGATAAAGTGAATGAATCAGTAACAATAAGTCTCCACTTTTATTGAATTAATCTTTGGGATTGAGCGTGGGCTGTGAACCAAAGGGTCGCCAGTTTGATTCCCAGTCAGGGCACATGCCTGGGTTGCAGGCCAGGTCCCCAATGGAGGCACGTGAGAGGTAACCACACATTGATATTTCTCTCCCTCTCTTTCTCTCTCCCTTTCCCTCTCTAAAAATAAATTAAAAAAAAAATAGAGAAACTATGGTTTTCAAAGTTAATTGGGGAGAGACAGACCATTAGAAAAAAGCCCCCTGTGACATGCTGGGAGAAAACTCTATGAATTTGAATATATACTCACAGGGCTTTTAGGATACAAATCTTGGTTATTTTGAGGTTCACACTGATCTTCTTCAAACAAGTTATCCATGTTGGTAGCCAAATGATAGTCAAGCTACCGCTAAATGAAATGGTTAGTATTGCCTCTGTAGCTACTGTATTTATCTAAAGAGAGCACATTAGTATTGTTCCCAAGTAGACAGTGTCACTACTTCCTTGTTTGTTTATACTCCTCTCATAAATATTCATCCAAGATTCTGAGTATAATGAATGCCTAATATGATTTTGCCATATGGTTAAAAATGCTTTTGTCTCCAATCTTATTTTTATTCTAACAGACCCAAAACAACACTGCAAGGGTCTATTCTATTAACATCTAGATGTCAGTTCTAGAAAATGTCTCCTTCCCGCATCTAAGATTCCAAGATATGTTAGGTTTAACTATTAAATCTACTTGGTGTGCTTTGCTCAAGGTCAATATTATTATTTTGTAGGCCCACTTTATGTAGATAACAAATATTTTCCCTTCAAAAGTGTTAATGTGCTCATAATAAGCCAAGATTTATCTCTGCTTATGTACTTAATAGAATACATATAAATACATTTTAAATATTTCTCTCTGTATTTCCTATCTCTGTTCACTCAAAGGCTTATTAGTAATGACCCCAAAATAGCAATAAACAAATCAACAAGTCAAATTACCACATATTGGGTCCTGGCTGGTGTGGCTCTGGATTGAATGCCAGGCTGCAAACCAAAGGGTCACAGGTTCGATTCCCAGTCAGGGTACATGCCTGGGTTGTGGGTCAGGTCCCCAGTAGGGGGCCCATAAGAGGCAACCACCCATTGATGTTTTTCTCCCTTTGTTTCTCCCTCCCTTCCCCTCTCTAAAAATAAATAAAATCTTTTTAAAAATTACCATATCTTGGTTTCTAAATATCATTCTTCATTAAAAGGAAGAGAGCTATTTTCGAAGGAAAGACAGAACCAGAGCTGGGGAAGAAAAAGAATAAGAAAAATTTGGAACTTTTTTTTTTTATATCATGAAGCAAAGAAATGTTCAAATAATCAGAGGGACATATCAAAGGAATAAGTGAATCAACTTGAAATGACCCCGGCAAACCAAATATGGGACAATTTGAGCATTAAAAAAGTTATTAGAAGTAAATTCTAACCTATTAGATTAAATAACAATCTAGGTTTTACTACTGATTCAAATTTTTAAAACAATATATAGGATTAAATGTAAAAGCTTATGTATTTATTCATTAGTTTAGTTCATTTAGTAAATTTGTATCATGCAATCCTACCACCAATGACTTTTAAGAGAACCTTCAGGGTAAAATCCTCTCCCTGACTACAGATAAGGCCTAGAATAAATGCCAAGCACTTAGACACTTAGCAAATGCCAACATTTGGGAACTTTCTGGGGGGAAAAGCTTCAAATATGTATTTCTGATTCTACAACTTTAATGCTATATTCTACAACTTCTCTGTCATCTATTAAAGCATAGTGTTGTCATTGTTCCCTGACAGAAGTGATCTTTGACTTGTCATATCAAAAGGTCCTTAACCTCCTCTCATTTATCTTGTCAGAATTTCCACTCCTAGCTCCTCATCTAGCCATTCTATTCTGCTAGGCACTTAGGAGTTGGAAAAGCCCTCAGGTTCCAAGTTAAGGACAGTAAGTTCTGATAAACAAAATGCAATTAATGTCTCAAATACCACTCTACTACTCTAAGTTAAAAAGATAAACTACAGAAAACATGCTATTAAATCAAGATTTTTATTAAGTAGTAACTGGTAATCAATGCTAACTTATGTAAAAATAGACTGGAAGTCTTTCATAAATAATGATAATGGAAAAATTGAATTGCAAACTGTATGTCAAAAATTATTCAATATTTTCACAATGTTTCCATGAGTACAGTTTGCATTAAATATGAGTTATCATATTTAATTTAACATTTTATTTTTCTGTGAGAAAATAATGATAAATATTCTACTAGCTATAGATATAGCTATAATGTAGAGTTAGTTTATGGCTATTATCCTTAATAAATATATCATGGAATCTGTTCTGAAGATAAATATTGCATTAGATAAGTCATAACAAGGAAAAGATATCCACTCTCTCATTTACTTAACAATGATTTATTGCTTACCTACTATATACACAGTAGTGCATACTCTATAATACTACTATTCTGGTCTATATGTACCCAAGGATGAATTAATAACACTTTTGTTTTAAAGAAACTCAGAAGTATTAAAGTAGGTATGCAAATTTGTAATTGTAGATCAATTTATCAAGTGCAAAAGATAACAATAGCACAGAGATTAAGTAATTCTATAAATGGTGGGTGGAGAGAGAAGGGAAGGCTTCCTAAAAGTGGGAATGCGTGAGGTGAAATTTAAGAGATGAGTCACAGATTATCAGGCATGAATGAATGAATAAAAAGCTATCAAATCAAAGAAACAGCATATACAATGTTACAGATTAGCATGGATTAGCATGGCGCATGTTAGGAGTCAGGGACAATTACATTTTAAGCAGGGTGTAATTTGTGAAAAGTCTCATAGAATAGTCTATGAGGTAGTATAATTTGAATGCATAAATTAATAAAAGTGAAAATTACCTAGTCTCTGACATGTCAAGTTCCTTACTACCTCAGAAACTAGATACTTCCCTTTCTCACTACCGGAAAAGTCCTTCCCTCTGATTTTTACACAAGTGAATACTATTCCTCATTTAAGTCCTGGTTTAAAAAATCACTTCCTAGGGCAAAAATATACAAATGGGATGAAGATAATCTGTTCAATAAATGGTGTTGGAAAAATTGGACAGATACAGGTAAATAAATGAACCAGACCACCTTCTTACACTATATACAAGAATAAACTCTTAGGAAAAAAATATAGGCAGTACAATCTCTGACATTTCTCTTAGTAATATTTTGTTTCTGATACATGTCCTCGGGCAAGGGAAACAAAAGAAAAATAAATGAATGGGACTACATCAAACTTAAAAAGTTTTAGCACAGCAAAGGAAACCATCAACAAAACAAAAAGACAACCTAATGAATGAGAGATTTGTCGATGATACATTTGACAAGGGTTTAACATCCAAAATTTACAAAGAACACATTCTACTTAACAACATAAAAACAAACACTCCAATTAAAAAATGGGAAGAGAACCTCAATAGATACTTCTTTAAGGAGAAGATACAGGTAGCCAATAGGCACATGAAAAGATGCTCAATATTATTAATCCTCAGAGAAATGCAAATTAAAACCACAATGATATATCACCTTACAACTATCAGAATGGCTATTATCCATAAGTATATAAACAAAAGTGCTCGTGAGGATGTGGAAAAAGTGAAACCTTGTGTACTCTTTGTGGGAATGCAGACTGGTGCAGCAACTATGGAAAACAGTATGGGAAGTCCTCAAGAAATTAAAACTGGAACTGCCTTATGACCCAGTGATTCCTCTTCTGTGAATAATTTGAAGCCAAACATTCATTTGAAAGGATATGTGCACCCCTACGTTTATTGCAGCATTATTTACAATAGCCAAGCTATGGCAGCAACCCAAGTGACCATTAATAGATGAGTGGATAAAAAAAGCCGTGGTACATATACACCATGGAATATGACTCTGCTACAAGAAAGAACAAAATCTTATCATTTGCAAAAATGTGGATGGAACTAGAGTGTATTATGCTAAGTGAACAGTCAGAGAAAGACAAATACCATATTATTTCACTTATATGTGGAATGTAAAGAAAAAAATAAACAGAATTGAGGGACATTCATATACACAGAGAACAAACTGATGATTGCTGGAGGCGTAGGAGTTGGTAGTCAGGTTGAAGAAGATGAAAGGACTGGGAAGTTCAGTTTGGTAATTACAGAATAATCACCAGGATGTAAAGTACAACACATGGAATATAGTCAATAATATCATAATGGCTATGTGTGGTTGCAGGTGGGTACCGGAAATATCAGGGGGAGCACTTTGTAAACTGTACAATTGGCCACTATGCTGTATACCTGAAACTGATACAAAATAATGTTGAAAGTAGACCGTTACTGAAAAATAAAATTTAAAGTTTTTTTAAAATCACATCTTAGAAGAGGCCTTTACATAATCCTCACAACTAAAGTAATACCACCCTACCACTTGTTAACATTCCATTTCCTTTGTTTTTAAATCAATAGAGAGAATATAATAAATATCAATTGTACAATTTTATGTAACATACCAACATCCTCTTGATGTTTAATTTCTTTATTCTTATAAACTAGATTGAGAAAATCATGGAAATTTCTAAGCAGCATTTGGAAGTATGTACTCTAGAGGTTAGCTAGCAATCTTCCCTTTAACTTGTAATCAATAGGTTTTGTTCACCAATATCCCTGTGAGGATGACTAAAGCAGAAAACAACCTTTCAGAGATATTTGCATTACATTATCTCAAAAAGATAAGTCTCTAAGGCAAAATTATCAGGCAATATGACAAAACATAGTGAAACATTTTAGAAAGAACAGAAAAGATGTTTCTAGCCTTGTAGATCATACCGCATATGCAAACATCCCTACTCTTGAGGAGAGATCTATATTTGTTTCCAGAGAAAAAGTCTATGAAGTAAATCTCCATTAGTACAGGGAAAACTTAAACTTACTTTATTTGGCTTCCTGCTACATTGAAAGCTTCAGGGAATGCTTATACATAAGCAAAAACTGACATACTTTAAAATATTATTTGGGACTTCTGGTCAAGGTGGAGGTGTAGGTAAACACACTTCACCTTCTCCTGCAACCACACAGTCAGAACTAGACTGCAAAACAAAACACACCCAGAATTGTCAAAAATCAAGCTGTATGGAAGTCCAACAATGAAGGATTTAAAGAAGCCACATTAATCTGGATGGGTAGGAAGGGTAAAGATATGGAGACAGGTGGAGAGGTGCAGAGAGGCAGCTGTGGCAGCAGAACTGGCAGCCCCACATTCATGTGTGGTAGATAAGAATCAAGAGGGATACTTTGGGAGCAAGCAACCCCAGCCCGAGGCCAGACTGCACAGCCCAGGGTTCCAGCACCAGAAAGATAAATCCTCATAATTTTTGGCTGTAAAAACTAGTTGTGGGGGTGGCAGAAGAAGCTGCCAGATTTTTCAGGTGACTCCACCAAAGGACCTGCTTAGACTTAAAACATACACGGACCCACCCTATCTGACATTTAGCATAAGGGCAAATAGCTGGAAGGGTACCAGTTGCACAGGGCAAATGCCAGGCAAACCCCAGAAGCCAGTCATTGGCATTGTCCCTTCTCTGAGCCCTCCCCTGAAACAGGGCCACAAAGCAAGTGAAGCATGTTGTCCCGACTTAGTGATTGCCTAAGGCTCCATCCCACACAATTTACAGGTGTCTTTTCTACAATAGGTCTTGCTACTAAGACAGGGAGTCAAAGCAGCTCTACCTATTAGAAAGAAACAAACACAGGGAGGCTGCCAAATTGAGGAGGCAAAGAAATATGGCCCAAATGAAAGAACAGAACAAAAGCCCAGAAAAAGAACTAAATGAAAAGGAGATAACCAACACATCAGATGTGGCGCTCAAAACACTGGTGATCAGGATGCTCATAGAACTCATTGAGTATAGCAACACAACAAAAAAGACCCAAATAGAAATTAAGGTCACATTATGTAAATAAAGAAAAATCTACACAGAACCAACAGTGGACATGATAAAGCCAGGATTCAAATCAACAATTTGGAACATAAAGAAGTAATAAGCATTCAACCAGAATAGCAAAAACAAATAGGAATTCAAAAAAACGAGGATAGTATAAGGAGCCTCTGAGACATCTCCAAACATACCAATATCCAAATCACAGGGATGCCAGAAGGAGAAGAGGCAGAGTATGAAATTGATAACTTATTTGAAAAAAAGAAAACTTCTATAAAACTTCTGTAATTAGAGAAGAAAACTTCTCTAATTCTTTCTGTGAAAGAAATAGATACACAAGTCCAGAAGAGAGAGACCCAAACAAGTTGCACCTAAAGAGGACCACACTAAGACACACCATAATTAAAATATCAAAGATTAAAAATAGAGAATCTTAAAGGCAGCAAGAGAAAAGCAGATAATTACCTAAAAAGAAGTTCCCATAAGACTGTCAGCTGATTTCTCAGAAGAAACTTTGCAGGCAAGAAGGGACTGACAAGTATTCAAAGTGATGAAAAGCACGGACCTATGACCTAGATTATTCTATCCAGCAAAGTTATCATTTAGAATGGAAGGGCAGATAAAGTGTTTCCCAGACAAAAAGTAAAGCTAAAGGAGTTCATCATCACCAAGCCATTATTACATGAAATGTTAAAGGGACTTAATTAAGAGAAGGAAGAAGATCAAAACTATGAACATTAAAATGGTAACAAATTCACAACTATCAACAACTGAATCAAACAAAGCAAACAACCAGAACAGGAACAGAATCACAGATATGGAGATCATTTGGAGGGTTTTCATCTGGGAGGGGCAAAGGGGAGAATGGGGGAAAAGATGCAGGGATTAAGAAGCATAATTGGTAAGTACAAAATAGGCAAGGGGAGGTTAAGAATAGTATAGGAAATGAAGAAGCCAAAGAATTATATGCACGACCCAAGGACATAGACTAAGGGGGATATTGCTGGAGGGAAAGGTGATACCGGGTGGAAGGGAGCAAAGGGGGAAAAATTGGGACAACTAAAATAGCATAATCAATAAAATATATTTAAAAATAAAATATTTTCTGAGCTTAAAGAGGAAAATGTAGTACGTTTGTTTTCCTTAAGGTCTGCAAGGTGTTTCAATGAATCCCTAAACTCTTGCAGTTGCATACTTAAACAGATTATGTATACAGGAACCTTTTCCTCTTCAATACCTATTGTTATTAAATAAAGAAAATATTTCCTTATTTCTAGTTCTCCTATCCACATACTGTTGACAATATAAATAAAATTTTAAATATTACCTAAAATAAAAATCAAAATTGCATTATATTAAAATATGTCCTTGAAATCTTGAAATTTTAGTAAAATGTAAGTCACTATACTATAAAAGACTTTAATGTATGAAAATATTTAGTTAACTTAAAATTAAATGAAATTTAAATCTTAACCATACATAACTTGTATTGAGCAATATTACAACTAATACTAACTATAAGTAAAATATTTATAATATTCCTAAATAACATGGCCTAAAACTTATCATACATTTATATAAAATTTTGAATTGTATCATATTTATTATCAATAATGTATTTTATTTAGACTAATTATTGTACATTAAAGATATTAAATTTGAATTATAAATTTACAATAAAGTTGTGGTGGTGGTCTTAATATATCTGATAGTTTTAGGGTCAATGAATTATTAAAGAAAAGCCCTAGAAGATGTTTTGGAAAAGGACCAGGAGTGATCCTACAAAATTAATGAGGCAATGATGGCAGCAGTTGATTGGAAGAACATATATTAAATACTGAGTGCTCATGAGAGGGAAGTAATAAGCCTATTATGTACATCCTACTAAGGCTAGATGTGGAGAATGCGTTGAAAGAACATTTGCACACTGAAGCATCACTTTAATATATTAAACAGAATGATGGGAGCCTGGTCTTTGAGTATTCATTGTGGATATATAAAAAGCATTGATGGCATTAATGACTAATGATTAAGTTAACATGGTCCCACAAGAAGTCATGCTTTATAAATAAAAATGTGCATTTTTTTATTTTACTTGTTTCTTATAAAGCTGTACTAGCTTTATGTTATCGATTCTTTCTCTTGATGTCCTAATTTTTGTAGTGTATAGTTTATGAAGTAAATCTCCTCTTTGGAAAATCATGGTAGCTTTGCTTTTCACCCATCTTCTACTGAATCCCTTAATGACCAATTTTCTTCAGAGATTATAGAGAATGACTTACCAAACTTCCTGATTCTTTTATTGCCCTTGGACCTAATTGAGCGAACTTGGAAAATTAAATTCCCGTAAAACAATTAAAAGACTTTGAATTATCCCATGACTCATCTTAAGCTTCAGCTTTCCCTTAAAAATAATTTACCATCCCTTTTTCATGTTTAAAATTATTCTCCTTGATAGATAAAATGTTATACAGTTGTCTCAATACTTTAATACCTTCCCAGATGGCAAACTTCTTGCTGTTCTTAATCTTTTAAAATACATTTTTAGATTTGGGTTTAGTTTATTAGCATCAATTAATTCTGTTTTTAATTTAATAGCTACAGTTGACCCTTTCAGATTCACTTTAGTTATGTCTTCATTTTTTCTACTACTGTATTTTCCTTCACTCATTCCACTTCTGTGAGAAATGCAACCATGAAGTCATGCTCTCATGATTCAGCCTATCAGTATGGCTGAGATACGACTAGAATGTTCAGTATAAAGCAAGAAATGTGATGAAAAGTATCAGGTAGCATTTCTTAGGAGTTCATCAGATAAGATTACTTTCAGCCAATTATGTATAAATAAAAAAACTTTACATAAAAGGGTTACTTAAGGTGGACGTTCAAAGAATCCTTTATCCAAGCAAATGGTTTAGCTTCAATGGATCTATAAACTGCATGAAATGATATATGATATTTGGAAGAGGCATGTATATATGCATTTGTGGTAGAGGGAAAAGGGTGGGATGAGATCACTAGTATTTATCATATTCTGAAAGATACCCATAGCATTTAAAATGGTTAAAAGCAAATCATGTCATACAGAACAGTATTTGGAGAGGTTTGCAAAATTATTAAAATTAGTATGTTTAGAATTACATTCTCATTGCCACCAAATGTTCATCAGCATTTTTTACTTCTCAATAATCTGGATTAGGAAACACGATGAACTTTTCTTTGAATTTTTTGAAATGTGCCTTTCTTAAAGACTAGAAAACAAATCTGACAATTCCTTACTGCTTCAAAATAGAATATGTTCACTTTTTTTCCATAACTTTCTTTCCACCTACAAGATTTTTCACTGACAAAAATTAAGCCCATGATAATATTATCCCTTTGTTGCTTCTTTGTAATAAAAAATGATAACTCATTTTAAATCAGTAACAAAATGATTAAATATAACAGACAGGATTATAATATGGGCAGTACACATCTTATTAAAAATACATGTAGAATGCTCTGAGTTTATTTTAAAATTTATAATGGAAATTGATGGAAAACAGAAGACATACAATAAGAAGAGTTTTAGAGAAAAAAGATAAATTAAGATGCACATTTGCAAAACATTTCATATATGTTTGCATAATATGAAAACATGCAAGTAGTTAGAAAGGTAAGAGATAAATAGTATTTGAGAGAGAATTTTCCATATAGATAGAATTTTCTGTAAGAATAAATGCATGAAAAAATGGTAAGATGGTTTTAAAAGATTTAGAGTCACAAAGTAGAAAGTGACAGTAATTGGGTAGATATAGCTACTTCATGGCATGAACTTGAAGTACCAGAATTTTTGAAGCATTTAAAAAAATCTAGTAAGAAAAGCCTGAAGTATAAAAGGTATGACAGTATCTTTCTGAGATTAGTAGAATGTGAAGTGATGATAAAAGACTGACAGGTACTGAATTAAAAGTCAAAAAATAAAAATGAAAGATAAATCCAAATCCTGACATTCAAGTATGACTGCATAACAGTGCATAAGGAAAAGTACATTTCCAGATCCAAATACAATATTTTGTTGTATTTTGTGTGATATGTTGAATAAGGTAACAAAAGCATAAAGAGGTCTTACCTATTATTATTTATATAAAATATTTCAATGATTTTAAAGTCAAAGAACAAAAAATTTTTTTCATGGTTTCTTGAGCTGGTCAAATTCCTCTACATGTTGTGAACTCTGTAGTTTAGCTAGAGCAATGATTTAAATGATTTTGCAGTTCTCTTTTCCCACTTTGTATATCCTTCATGCCCATGAATTTCACACAAAGAGTTACATTAAAAGCTTTCTAGCAACTAAAGTGATCTGACACTCTCATATATTTAAATAGTCAAATTTTGCCTATTCCCAGATTATTTGCACAGGGCTAGGCCACTGACAGTGGTGTTTGAGAGTAAGTTCCTGAGTTACAGAGATGCTGAACAATATATTCCCTCTCAATACTAAGACTGATACTAAAAAATAGTAAGATAGCTCTATAAAATGCAGGAGCACAATCAATGAATATTAATTCCAGACTAAAATAGAGCAGCTTTGGCCTTCCAATGCTAATTTAATTGATATAAATCTCAAAATTACAATCATTAAAACATTTGATATTTTGAGGTAAAGATTTAGCACTATAGTGTAATTTGATAAAATACCAAATAAAACATACATAATTCTGTGTATGTGTATGGAGGAGCCTAAGACCCTAAACCTTCTATTAAGTAACATCAAGAGGACTGGTTTCTCAATGTAGATCCTTACCTTGGAATACAGTTATCTTCACTGATCTTTCCTCTCCTCTCTGCCTCCTAAATATGTTGTAAGCCAGAGTTTAGTATTTTTCTCTTCTCACAGTTTGCATTCTTGTAGGCGAGGGCAAAGAGTCCCCACATCTATATCCATCTGCAGCTCAAACTTTCTCCAGGACTTGGGCTTGTATTCCCAGTCACTGGACTTAAGTTCTGCACACCCATAGTCACTGAACTTGAGCAAGAAACCACTGAACAAACATGGCAAATCCTTCTGGAACATAACTTAGGCAGTTTGGGGAAGTTGCCATGTTTTATATCTGTATAAATATGTTCTACTACAGACTAGAATCTAAAATCCAAATGAATTTCTAAATGATAACTAGAGACTTTACATAAGATTATTTTTGGCCTGGGGGGTGGGTCCTTAGAGGTATCTTGACAGAACAGTCTGAGAAGCTCTGCATTGTGCTAAATAAATCTACCTTAAAATATGGATTAGCATTTTTGGGCAAACATTGTAGCAGAAGTAGGAGGAAGTTTAATAATTGACAAATGAGGGAGTGGGTCAAGTGTATCCTCTACCAACACTGTCACCACTACTACCACCTCTCAGACCCTGTCATACACTCTTGAAGAATCTGGCTTCCTTTCTTAACCTTAGATTCATGGTTAAGTATATTGTCTTTTCTTCAACAATATGTGCTCTTCTGCATTCCATTCTTTTATGGGTATAAAGATAATCATTTAAGACTAAAGATAAAAATTCTTATTAAAGTGGTTGTCATATAATAAAATTTTATACACCATTACTTTGCACATATCTGTCATTAGGCTGAATTCTGCTGAGCATATACATTGTGCCAGAGAATGTACAACATGATAAGAATGCAAAGATGAATAAATTAAAAAAACAAAAAGCCTGCCCATTCTTCTGTGGAAGACAGACTTCAAAAAACAATGAAGTGAATTAGAAGCCACGTTTCCACAAGGGTACATGGAGACATAAAGGTGAGTTTCATGTGTGTTGGAAGGGTAAGAGTCAGAAAAGGCTTTTAGAAGGTGACTCTAGAGGTATGTCTTAGCGGGTCAGCAGGTATAAACCATAAAAATAGAGAGAGAGGGTTGCATTTCAGGAAAACTGAGAACCACAAAATGTCTTAGTGAGCCAAGGAAACAAAGCAATTCAGGATGAATAAAACAAAGGATTGTAAGAGGAAGGGGAGACTCAGGCCTGACTTTGAGTAGGATGCTGGATCAGCTGCCCCAAGTTACAAACATGGTAGGTGACTATACTTCTCTGCGTTGACCTGAACATCAAAATTCAATTTTGAAACTTCTATCTTCAATTATATTCCAAAGGGCCTATAATAGATATTGTAAAGGGGACTCCTTTCATTCATCTTTGTCTTAGAAGACCAACATTAGCTGTGTTGCTCCAGGATTCAATCCCAGGGGGTATATGGAAAGAAATTGCTAGAGTTAGGAAGGTGGCAGAGGAGGATCAAAGCAAGACAAAGAGTTTGGACTCTGCTGTGCATTTAAGGGGCAGCACTGCATGACTTTAAGAAGAAAGGAGGGTTTTCAAAAAGTTCTCTCAGGCAATACAATAGAGGTTTCTGAGACAATATGCAGTAGTGATGTTGATAATCTGAACTAAAATGTAAATAGTGAGGATATGACTACGTGGTATCATAAAATACTGTAAAAGATAAAATGCCTCCCCCAAAGATGTCCAGGTCTTACCCTCTGGAAACTGTGCTTATGTCATGTTACATGGCAAAGGGAAATTAAGGCTACAGATAGAACTAAGATTGTTATTCAACTAACTTTAAAATAGGGAGATTAGCTGGGCAGAGCTGATATAATCAGAGTCCTGAAAAGTGGATGAGGAAGGCAGGAGAATCAGTGTCAGAGTGATGGAATATGAACAGACTTAACCTGCTGTTACTGATTTTGAAGACAGAGGAAAAGGGCCACAACTCAGAGTTCAGGTGGCCTCTAAGAGCAGGAAAAGTGAGAGAAACAGAATTCTCTCCTAGAGATCCAGAAGAAATGTAGTCACTCCTATGTCTTAGTTATAGCCCAGCAAGACTTATTTTGGACTTTTGGCCTCTACAACTGTAGATAACAAATTTGTGTTGTTTTAAATTACCAAGTTTTTGGTAATTTTTTATAGAAGAGGGAAAATACAAATACCCCATTCAACCTTAGGACAAAGAAAGCCCTTGACTAAAAATCACATTGAACATTTACAGTCTCTGCTAAAATGCAGGAAATGTTTTCTTACTTTCGGTCAGGTAGGTCTCATCCTTTGTTTTTCTAGATGGGGCGTACCATGTTTTGGTCTTACTGCCCATGGTTCCTTATTCTTTCTCCTCAAACACTTAAAAATCTTATAGGGATACAATAATCTGCTGATTAGTCAAGTGATAACTTTTGTGTCCTTTTCTGTTCAGACAGTTAATTTAAAATCACTCAGTTTTAGGTACTTTAAAATGTAATACTGTATTAGAGGTAGGAGCTTTAAGTCACACAGACGCAGATCAAATCACAATTCCACACCTTAATGGTAGAGTGCTTTTGAGCAGTTTAAAATACCTAAACCTTTTCCCTTATCTGTAAAAAGAAATATAATATTGCAGGTTAGGAACCCCAGAATCATAAACTCTGAGATGAGCATTGTGTGCAAGTGATTTATTAGAAAATGCTTCTGAAAAAAATCATGCATATGTTACCAGATTAAGCAACAGAGGAAAGGAAGGGAGTTCAGGCAAAATGCTGGCATCAGCTTGATCCTGTCAGGAAGCATTGAGTATTCTAGAGGCAATAGGACTGGGCTTTTATACTCTGTAGGGCAGTTTTTGGGAAAGGTTCACTGGGAAGAAAGTTAACTCCGGGGTAGTTCTCTCTAGCTCTGGGTGCCTGAAGGCTAAGTAAATCCAGGAGCCTTTGGGCAATCTTCCAAGGAGAGTCTCAGGGGATGGCCTGTAAGAAATAAAAGAACACAGAAGTGGTGGTGGCGGGGGGCGGGGTAGGGTACGCAGACTCAATCTAAGGGATTCAAGGGGTGGAGTGTCCCACAAGTATTCACCTCACAGAACTCTTCTAGAGATTGAATGCACTCATGCTTTTCTTTTTTGAGCTTTTATGATTCTTAAAGTATTTTTCTTTTGGAATAGCATGCAATATCCAGTGCCAATATCTGCACTGCAAGGAAATAATTCTTTCTTGACACAAGCATCAAACCCAGAAAGCGTAAAGGAGACAAAATAAAAATAACGCAAATGTGAAGGATGCCAGAATAGCAAATAACTGAATTAGTCTGAATCTAACATTTGAAAATGTCTGTAATTTTAGTTGTATTTTTCATAGAGCTGGAAACTTGAACTACTTGAGAACAAATTTTGTTTTTACCTCTGAAAAGCTAGGCAAAGACAACCAACCAACCAACCAATAATATATTTATTTGATGACAATAAATCTTAGTGAAAATGCTGTTTTTATCCCCAGGAAATAATGTAAGTACCCAGAATGCATGCAATTTTTTTTCTTAAAATGTCCCCTTCTTCTTTATTACTCTCTGTTCCTATACTGATAATTAACACCATTAATTGTGATAGTGCTTTACAGTTTTAAAGTGCATTCACATTTAAGTGCATTTAAATGCTTTCAAATTTTACATGGCCTTGACCAGTGTGACTCAATTAGTTGTGTGTCATCTCACAAAGCAAAAGCCTGCTGGTTCAATTCCTGATCAGAGCACATGCCTGGGTTGCAGGTTTGGTCCCCAGTTGGAGCATGTACGAGAGGGAGCAGATCGATGTTTCTCTCTCACATAGATATTTCTCTCCCTCTCTTTTTCCTTCTCATCCCCTCTCTCTAAAATAAACAGATAAGTAAGTAAATAAGTAAATAAATAAAATCTTTTCACATTTACATGATTCTTACAAAACTTTGTCATATATATTGCCACTTCCTTCTTACAAATGAGGCAACAAGCTCTGGGAGTTTAGGTGACTTAGTTAAGGTTGCGCAGCTAAAGACAAGGATGCCAACTTTTGACTCCCAGGATAGTGTTCTATTGTTTAGCCTTGTATCAGTCAAAGTCCAGTCAGGAAACAGAAATCACACCATAATTAGAACAAAGGACATTTAATATAAAGAATTATTACCTAGCAAAAGGAGAGTGACTACTAAAAGAGATCATTGAAGCATATAGGAATAGCCAGTTTAGGAAGCAGCCATGAACTCCAGGGTGGTGGGATAGTATGCAATGAAGAAGTAACTTAGAAGAACCACATCCACACTCGCATCCCTATCCTCTAGCTTAGAATGAGAGACAGACCTCATTGGAGATAATGTGCCCATATCTCACTTGATGGCCAAGAAATTTGTTGGGGTGTCACAGACTGGGCTGGTCAGCTGGCGTGCCAGTGAAACATGCTAGGAAGCTACCCATTAGGATGCTAGCAAGGCTTACTGGGAAGACAAACACTAGGGAACTGTTCAGACTTCCTGGAGGATGTGAAACACTGGTTAATTGCATACCACTGGCCAGAAAGCCACACACTAAACCACCACACCATAGAAGCAAGAAGAAAAGCACTGGAACCAAGAAAAGTCCCCTTTTTACATAGTGTCCCCTCTAGCACCTCTAGAGTAGCACCTCTACTGAGTAGGCCTAATACTATACCAACTAACAATAAAGAAATGTTTATAGGTTCTAGTTCTAATAACACAATTTAAGACAAAGAAAATGAATTAGGAGCTGAGAAGCATTCAGTTAACTGATAAGCACAATGACTCTCCTGGGTTCTTGAGAGTAAAATGCTTTTATTCCTAACTCCTGCTCCATTTGTTTTCATTTATCCTAATTACCCCTACAATAAAATTCAGATGAAACCTTTGGGGACACTATGTACTAATTGCTTGTGCGACACATTGTAAGTGCATGGGGAGAGAAACAATGCAGTGACTAAGACCAGGTCTGGAGCCAAAAACCTTGGTTGGGTCTGATTATTTGCTTTGCCATTGACTAAATTTGCAGGCTTCTCAATTTCCTCATCTGTCAAATGGAATGATAACACTATCTACCTTGTTAAAGATGTCAGGAGAAATTAATGTATGTAAAGCCTATAGGACAACATCAAGCATGTAGTTAAAACTTGATAAATATTAGCATCATCCACACTTCTGTAATTAGTGTTTAAAAATACTTATTTAGTTCTCATTACCAACTTCAACTTAGGATTTTGTCTCATAACACTAAAAGTCAACTTCTTTGGGTGAGGATGGGCTATGCTAGAAAAAGTCTTGTGAACTCCTGGGCATTACCTGCCACTCTATTTTCAGATCTTGGCACTTCCCCTGGTTTAGTGAATAATTCTCATCAGTCGCAGCCAACTCACTGGGGATCTCTTTTCTCAAGTGAAAAAAGACACACGGTTAAACAAATCATCTTTGTTTTAGATCTTTTCCAGTTCTGACTAAATTTAATCCCACTTTTCCCCAAATAATGAGTTATACTTGAGAGGGGAAAGGAAGGAAATTAACATTTTAAGTGCTACCCACCTGAGTCAGGCAAGCACTTTGCATGCATTAACCTGATTTCATCCTCATCACTTGCCTATCAGATTAGTACTGCTAAATTAGTACTATTAAACAAAATGAGGAAACTGAGGCCCAGAAAGGTCAAGCAATATACTTAAGATCAAGCTCTCGGTAAGAAACAGAGCCTGCATTCAAATCTGGCCTTTCTGTACCGCTTGCCTCCCACACTATCTTCATATCAGACATCAGGATTCCTAAATGAACAAGTTCTTTTCGTGCTTTGTTTTAAAGATGTGAGTAGGTGTGAGACATTTTTTTTTTTGTCTTAAACATATCATTTGAAAGTATAACAAGTGAAATTCATTTACCAATTACAAGCATTTCTAAAACCTCGCCTAACACCTCACAGGAAATTCGCGGCTGAGTGAAAATCAGCAGCCCTCTTGCATCCTGGTGCCTCTGTCCTCACCTCTCTTCCAGGCTGAAAACTCGGTGAAGGGAAAGGAGCCTGGTGGTGGGCCAGCGAGCCGAGTTCCAGCCCCGATTTGGCCGCAAGGTTCACCCTCGGAGCCTTCTTTTCCTTCTCTGTAGCAGGACGTTTTCGGGCCAGGTCATCTTAAGGTTTCTTCCCAAGCTACAAGCCCGAGTCTGAGGGCTTCCCCGGGTCCAGACGCAATTCCCGGGCGACAATGTCAATTTCCCTGGGGAGGCTGCTCGCTGCACCGCGCCGCAACACCCCCGCCCCCGCCCCACTGTCCCGCAGCCGCTTTCTTTCCGCTCTTTCTAACAAGGAAACCTGAAGCCCCTTCCCCTCGCTCCCGGGAATCGCCTTTCACCCAACTCCGCCCTGCGTTCAGTCCTCGCCCCGGCACAAAGCGCGGGCTGGGCCAGTCCCCTGGAAAGGGATGCTGCTTCGCCCTCCTGCGTCAGGGTACCCGGCCAGCAGTTCTCTAACTTTCCGCTCCTCTAAGGGGGAATTTTGAGAACTCTGCCACCAGTTTGACTGAAAATGCGAAGAGACTAAGTCCCTCTAAACTGCAGGCTCCTGCGCCTGCCTCCCTTGGCTCTCAGCCGCCCAGGCCTCTCCCGCAATTCCACAGCGGGCCCCGCAGGCAGCTCTCACAGCAGGATCCCGCGCCAGGGGGCGGGCGGCGCTGGAGCGGTAGCGCGGGCACCGGGTCGTGCTCCAATCCAGGTCTCGCCGTTTTGCTCCCGCCCAACCCGCGCCTGGGCTTCAGGGGCATACTCTGGGCGCTGCAGCCTAGCTCGCCGCTCGGCCGCTGTGAGACTGAAGAAAGGTCCGCAATCGGCTCTCAGCTTTGCCTGCCGGCCTCCCCAAGCCGGGCCTTGCCTCCCCTCCTCTCCCGCTCCCGCCTCCTCTCTCAGTCTGCCAGGCGGCCCCAGCCTGCCTCTCTCTCAGCCTTCACTACCGGGTCAAGCTGCGGAGGAGGGAAGCGGAGACAGCGGCTAAGCGGCCCCCAACCCGGCGCGCGTGCCCTTCCTCCCTCAGTCGGCTCCCTCCGCCTCTGCTCTCCCTCCACCCCTCCTGCCAATACTGTACAACTAGTACACACACACGGATCCGTCGCTGCCACTGCAGCTGCCATGGACATCAGCTAACACTACACACCCAGGCGCGCGCGCGCTCCCAGTCGCACCGCGCAGGAGTGGCCCCCGGCATCTCTACCCTCCTTCCCCACCCCCACCCCACCCGCTCACCAGCTCCGCTATTGCTCGCAGAGGCTGCCGCCGCCGCCGCCGCCACCACCACAGCTCTCCTCTGCTGCGGGGCCACAGCCTTGAGTGTCATTCAAGGGACAGCACAACCTCACCCAAGCTCTCCTACCTCTGCCCAGCCATCCCTCTCATCCTTCCCCTTCCTCGTCCACACTCCATCCAAAGAAGAGGGAAAGCACCGAACAGAGAGGGGAGGAAGGCAAAGTCTGCGCTTCTCACCTCTTGGCCCCCTGGCTCCTCCATCCTTATTCTCTCACCGCCAACACCCCTACCCCAGAGGAACCCCTCAGGAGCTGAGGCAACTCGCCCCACTGCCATGTCCAAAAGCTTGAAAAAGAAAAGCCACTGGACTAGCAAAGTCCATGAGAGTGTCATTGGCAGGAACCCGGAGGGCCAGCTGGGCTTTGAACTGAAGGGGGGCGCCGAGAATGGACAGTTCCCCTACCTGGGGGAAGTGAAGCCGGGCAAGGTGGCCTATGAGAGCGGCAGCAAGTTGGTGTCGGAGGAGCTGCTGCTGGAGGTGAATGAGACCCCTGTGGCGGGGCTCACCATCAGGGACGTGCTGGCGGTGATCAAACACTGCAAGGACCCCCTCCGGCTCAAGTGTGTCAAGCAAGGTGAGCGCAGCGGGGCTTTGCCGGGCGGTTGGATCGCTCCAAGCGCGGGGCAATGGAAGGGTGGGCTCGCTGTGGAAGGGGGTGTGTTGCACGGTGGTGGGGTGAGGTCGCGAGAGTAGCGACGGAGCAAGTGAGCCTTGCGGAGGATGCGAATGGGGGGCTCAATGAAAGGGAGGGCTGGTTTCAGTGTGGCGTACAACTTTGTTTGCGCAGTTTACCTTCCCCTGTGGAAGATGCTTGGCCTTCTCTGACCTCAGCGGTGCGGGCAAGTTCCCGGGGCAAATTGAATGTGCGTCAGTGGCATCGTCCGCAGTGGATAAAGAGCTTTCAGAGAAGGGAGGGAGGGAGGAAGAAAGGGAGGAAGGAAAGAAAGAGGGAAAGTAGGAAAAAAAGACGGAGGGGGGAAAAAAAGGAAGGAAGGAGCAACTTGAGGGTGCCTCGGCATCACCAGCAGGGCGGAAAGGAGAAGGTGGAGGGGCGAGAGGAGAACTACGCCCTCCCCCTACCCCACCCGGTTTGGGAAGCTGGACCGTGGACGCCTTGCTCCTCAGCGGTCCCCTAAGGATCTCTGAGCCACTACTTGACGAAGAAGAGAAGGGACCGATTGCTTTGGGAGCTTTGACCGATCTTCCTTAACTTTTCCCCTGCTTCACTCCTCTGTCCCCCCTCCCCCGCCCACGGTCGTGTCATGTGGGCACCGCGCGTCACGTGCGCACTGACTAACCCAGGCGCTCACCCCGAGCTGGCCCGCAGGAGCAGACTCTCAAAGAAGGCGCGGCACAAGGAAGGGGTTCTAGTGTTGGGGCGCTGGGAAGAAAGAAATGGTTACCCGAATGTACTCTACCCAGGGATTGTCCTCTTTGAGTGAGAGTCCTCTATCGGACTGTCCTCTGGCTTCGGATTGGGGGAAGGGGGTCATCATGTTTCTGAGGAGGATTTCCATGGAAGCTCCGGCTTGCCGCACAGATGAGCTTCCTTTGAATGGAAGTCTGTGTTGGGGACTTAGGGAGACTGGGATCTTGCAGAACTCGCACTAATTTTATCTTTGCTTGAAAGAAAATTATGGTTTTGAAAGAGGGAAGAGTGAGATAAAAGTTTCTTGTAAAGAGGACAACTTTAACTAGAATAAAGTAGCGTACCTTTGCTTTCCACACGCGATTGCATATGTTTATAGCTCACGTGCACGTTTCATGTGTGGTATGTGTTTATATGCATATTCTTATCAAGGTAAAGGTTTGTTGGAGGTCTTGCATTGTTTGCCCTGCTGAAAAGGTGAAATTGAACATATCATTGCCTACATTTTGAACAACTACTTAATCTTACTTCAAGAAACACTCCTAGGGAGATGTTCTTCTGTATAAAAAACAGTTTTAAAAGTAATCAAGTGAAAACGATGTTTCAGGCAAAATTTATTCATTGTCATAGAAGAAAATGTTTTCATTGGAGATTCTTGAGTATTAATAACTGGTGACTTGAGAAAGGCTAATGTAAACAGAGCCTTGAAGGTCACTAGTGTGTGAAATTGAAGAGTATGAGTTAGTTAGGAAGACAAATAGAGTAGTTTAGTATTTTTCAAGATGATATACCGGAGGCTCAAATATAGGGAGTCATGTTAACATATTTGTTGTCATAATACTATCTCACAGTAGTGGGTATAAATGTAAAGTTCTGGTTTGAGTCCAAGAAATTCACTATACAATTAAAGACCATGGTTTTATTGGTAACAAGCTTAGTATTTGTAGTAGGAAGTGGCTGCAAAGTTAATGCATTGTTAAATTTGACTAATGATGGTATCCTAATGAGGGAGGTGATTGCCCCATTATAGTTTGGAATGATGACCACATTTTAATGTTGTATTTATTCTGAGCACTACTTTTTGAGATGGACCTTGACAAAATACAACTCTAGCAACAAGAATTTATACAGAAAATAAAGGAAGATTATTCGGTATTGCAGATAACTTCTATAAAATCCAATGGAAATATTTAACCTGTAAAAGTGAGGCTATGAGAGCTGTTATTAAATATTGAAAAGCTATCAGGTAAGAAAAGGAACTCTGACTATCCTGTGATACTCTACAGGACAAAACTAAGATGATTCTATCATAATTTTTAAAGGATGAAACATCTTTATCTTCATGAAGAAGATGAGGTTTATAACAGAGCTTTCCAAAAGTCCTATGAATAATGAATTCATAAGACCCCATCATTGTGGGTGTTTATGATGAGGCCAAAGAGACCATATGCCATGGATTCCCCCCATGTAAGAGGGGGACCTAGGGTAGTTATTTAAATCTTGCCATGATTCTCTCCAAGGTAGCTTCTGATCATTTAACTTCTGTGTTGTATTTTATTTGGAAGACTATTGCTTGTAGAACAACTTGGAATGTATGCATTTGAAGTGATATTTTAGGGGGAAAGTTCTTTTCATTCTGTATTAATCTGAAGTTCCAGGCTTCGTTGGGTCATTGATGATTGATGCTGGTAATAATGTTTACAGAGCCCCCACAGGAGGCTGATTCACCTCCTGAGTCACTATTGACCAATAAGTAAGTAAGTAAATAAATAAATAAAATCTTTTAGCTTTTGTGGAAGATATAATTCTCCTTTATATTCTTCTAAGTAAGATGATTCATATATACTAATTGTTGTTGAAATAATCCTTTCCCTTGTCAAATAATAAGTGTTTAGTTTATTTACCATTGTAAACAAAATGGATTTTTCAGCACCTTCGATGTAGTCCCTGGGTGTCTTGGGTTTCACTACAAATTTCACTTGCTGAAAAAATTTGTATAAACTTTTCGCTTGGTAGATTTATTTCTAGAGCGATAATAAACTAGTATAGCTAGAAAACTTAAACATGGTTTGTTTAGCAGTTGTATTTTTTAAATATTAATGAGATATTAATTTTTGAGTATTTATTCAAACATGGGGTATTACATAGAAACTACATGTAAAATCAGTTAAACTTAGTCAGGTTTTGCAAAGAAAAACAGACATTTCAATAACAAGAATATTGATAAAATGAGCACCAGATATAATTGCATTGTTTACTCAATTTTTCCAAAAATTGTTTAATAATTGATTTGAGAGAGAGAGAGAGAAACATCAATTTGTTGTTCCACTTATTTATGCATTCATTGGTTGATTCTTAAATGTGCCTGATTGGGGGCCGAACCCAAAACCTTGGCTTATTGGGACGGTACTCTAAGCAACTGAGCTACCTGGCTAGGGTCTGTTTACTGAAGTTTTATTTGCTTGTTTGGCTACTTTTACATTAGAGAGTTTCATAATTTTAAATTTTAATTTTAAAATAAGTTGAATGACTTGGATTTTAAGACATATTAGACAAAATAGATTGTTTTCCTATATTATTTAAACATCTTTGTAACCATTTTTAAAAGCCATTCAATTAAATTCAGGGGATTCCCCCCTTTTAAAAAAAATCCTCATTGAAGATATGTTTATTGATATGAGAGAGAGAGAGAAACATTGATCAGTTGCCTACAGTTGCCTCCCATACCCCTGACCAGGGACCAAACATGCAACCTAGGTGTGTGCCCTGATCAGGAATTGAACCTGAATCTGCAACCTTTTTGATGCATGGGATGATGCACCAACTGAGCCGCCTGTCCAGGGCAGGGAATTCACTTTCTAATGTAAGCTTCTTTTAATTCAGAGTGACGAAACATATCAAAAACACCACTTATTGTCACATCCAATTATTTTTCATAAACTACGGCTGTTTAGTTTATAACAATAAACCTTCTTCACCAAAGTATTTAATTCTAAATCAGTTCTGTGATCTCATTAATGCAACAGACTCAGTTGAGTGATTTTGAGATCTAGCTGAAGTGCTAAAGGTTTTTCTTTTTTTCTTTTCTTTTTCTTACGTTTACCACCACTAGAGTTCACAAAAGTCAGCTACATAGATCATTATGTCCTACATTCCTTACACCATGGCTGCTACTACATCTAATATCACATGGGGACCTACATATCCTGGACTTATCAGGCCATTTAGGATCTTACAATAGAAAATAAAAGGCATAAAGTTTTCTAATTCTTCCCATGTGGAAGAAAGGCCGAATAAGGCCTTTGAAATTCAGTTCTGGAGAAGATGTACATTGCTTTCCCTCCTATTGCTCCTTTCAAAGATGCCTTCAAAGGAAAGTAGAACTACATTTATTGAGTCATGCTTTCTTTTGATTGACATCAGGCTGGTATCATACAGTTAAACCTCTATGCTTTTTATTTGGAAATGTAAAAACAAATTATGTCATATTTTCTCCAATAAAGATGAACTTTCTTTCATAGAAATTTTAAGTTATGTGAATTTTATTGACCAGTAATAAAATTGGTTAAATTATTTGATTAGTTAATTATTTTAGTATAAATGATATTTAATGTTTTGGAACAAGGTTTATGAGACAATTAACTTTGGACATAATTTATGGGGAATGCTACTGTAGTTTTTTGTTATATGTACATAATTTAAATGACATGACTTTGAATATCAAAATTACTATTGGCTTTTTTATGTGTTTGTTTAGACTGAGAATAATCTCAGGGTGGAATTACAGTTAAAGTTATTTAAGTGTCACCATCTCTGCCCTTAACATTTATATGTGCAATTTTTGACATATTTATTATATTCAATTTCTTTTATAGCTGCTTGAAACTCACACATTCACTTCATAATGAGGAAGAAGTTTTCACATTTGTCAACAGTGCCTGCTTGAAAACAATGGCTTTCAAAAGCATTGCAGATCCTGGATAAATTATCCTTCTAGAGATGAGATGCATTAGTGGTTGAATGTACAGTCTCCCAAGTAGACTGCCTGGGTTTGAATCCTGTGTATACCACTTAGTATTGGCTACATAAGCAAGTTATTTAATCTGGGGTAGTAATAGTACCTTGAGAATATTAAATAAGTCATGCATTTAAATGATGTGGTGTCTGGCAGATAAGTATTATTATGTAAATATTAGTAAATGTTACTCTGAACTTATTGGTTATTTTGAGTTTGTGAGATGTTGAAATGTTTTTAACTTTCAAGATGTTTTATTTTTAATTGAAGACTACTAGAAAAATATGAATTGATTGACTAAATAGTGTGAGTAATTTGCAAGTAATATTCTTGAGGTTTTTCTAAGTAAAATAAATGCTTTACTTTGAAAAGCATTAATGCGAAGAGTAATGCCGTTAAGTGGAATGGAACATATTTTCACCTTTTAAAAATAACTCCCACTGATGCTGCCTTTATGTAAAAGATCTGCTGCTTTATATTTATTTTATACTTTAGCCATAGTTTATTTTCACCCGGTAATTTATTCCCTTTGTACCTATGTCTTTTCTCAGTTGAATATATTGAGTAATTTACTCTAGGCTTGATAAGCACAAAAGTGCTATTAGAATTCACTAATTTTAAGTTTAGGAATTTATTTATATTTCTTACATGTGACTGTATTTATGTACCAGTATCATGTTTTAAGGCAGAACTTCTACTTTTTGGCTAAAAATCTACTACCTCATAAATAAGAGGAATAACAAAACAATTCACAAGTGTTCATAGTCAACCATGTACAATAAAGAAAACTACATCAAAATTCATTAGGAAGATTACTTTGTATTTGTGAGGGTATCAGTAGCTCAACATAATTCTCTATATTAATACTTTCAAGTAAAAACAGCCAACAATATATCTACCACAAGCCCTGTCCCCCTGGAATTTTAGCATTTTGGTTGAGTTAATCCCATTTTAGAATTCAATAGAAACCTCTACCTTGAAGCTCCAGTTTCTGCTATTATTTTTAAAAAATCTTTCTTAGCTATAATCTGGCTACTTATTGTGATAAGAAGCATCGGATAGAGTCTTACAACTTTTTTAGTATTGTGACTTTTTAAAATTATTTATTCCATTCCATTCCAAACTTCCTCTCTTTTGTCTTTAGTGAGGACTGATGTAATATTTCCTGTAATAAAAATAAATTACAGTGTTATATAGACAATTTAGTGATAGGTTTATAATTACTGAATACTTGCATAGGGATATGCATCTGCTAAAAACTGTTGTAAAATACTCATTTTTATCACAAAGAATTTATAATTGCTTCCATACTTGCATTTTATTGTCATGTTAACTCTTTTATAAAAGACTTCATTTGGACATTAATTTTCATAAAAAAGTTTAAAAACTTGTGTTAAGTTCAATATATACTATTAACTGTTTTATATAGTCTAGAAGAAACAGAAAGTTTCCCTTTTTATTTTTAAATCCTTACCTGAGAATATGTTTGTTGATTTTAGAGGGAAGAAGGGAAAGTGGGGGAGAGAGAGAGAGAGAGAGAGAGAGAGATCGATCGATCAGTAGGTTGTTTCCTGTAAACACCCTGATTGGGATTGCACTTGCAACCTAGGTATGTTTACTGACCAAGGATCCAACATTTTGGCACATGGGATGATGCTTCAACCAGATGAGCCACCCAGCCAAGGCAACAGTTCACTTTTTTGACAAGTGGTTGAATAGTAACTCAAATGCATCCAATGAATCTACTTTCAAAGATATAGCAGGCCAATGAGCGGATATTCTAATATAGATTTTTATATTTAAAATAATTGTATGGTTTGCTCAACTTTGGAAAACATTTCTCCTTGTAATTGTTACATGAATTCATGTCAACTTTTGTCATTTTCAGTTATTTTGGTCTACTTTTTTAAAAGAATAATAACTGTCAAAATCATGGCAGTCATCATGTATCCAGTAATAGCTCAAAACAAACATCTGACAGAAGAAAAACTAACCCTTTGTAGTGTGAAGTAAAATATATATGGAAGATATTGATTTTTCTAATGAGAAAATTTGTGAATTTTTTGAACCCCTTAGCTGTCTTTAGTGAAACTCATGCATATGAAATCAGAGATTTTTTTCATAAAAAATCCATAAATAACCATGAATTTTATTAAGTGACTGTGAAATGAAGTAGAATGAAGCACAAATGGGAACAACTATAATTGAACAACAATTTATAAAAATGTATACTTTATTTTTCATATTACATTGTATTTGAAGACATTTCTTAAAACATGAATGTTTCCAGTGTTACAATGAATTATGGGTGGCATAAAAGCTGTTTTCACTTTAAATTGTCACTTAAGAGATCACAGAGGATGTCAGAGTAAAACTTTTAAGTGCAAAAACCAATTATATATATTTTTAATAATTATTTTTATTTTACAGGCAAGCAGTGTTGTAGTTTGTATTGTTGTATACAAAACCATACATACTTAGTTGGAATCTATATGAATACAAGGATATGTACAAACACAGATTAATTAGCAACATACCCTAACTTGTCAAAATCTGATTAGCTCTATTGCAAGCATGAATAAATTTTGGAGATATAAAATGTCCAAATTTGCATCTGTGAAGCACTCTAATCAGCCCACAGTTGACCCCAGTTTCCATTTCTTTGCAGTCTGTGCCGTAAAGGTATTAAAGCAACTCTTAGTTAGATGAAGTTTATTTTAAAAATAACAAGAATTTAGGCTTAAAGGGTCATTAAAACCTCCCATAGTCTTGGCTTATTTCCCAAATAACTTGAACATGAATAACTGTAATCTTATCTTTCTAGCAAGTCCAGGTGCTTAGTGGGTGGCCATTTTGTTGGTGTTGGGACTGGATTCTAAAGAGACAGAAAGAAGTCTGTCCTCCTCTGAAAGACCAAGAATGTTACCAAGATTTCTTACCCATCTGCAATTCAAAGACTAAAATTTTCTCTCTTAATTTTTCTTCTGAAGCATTATCTATAGCTGGATTTTTGGTTGGAATTACCTATGCTTTCCTTTTCTTCATTTCAGTGTGAGAGAGTCATTCTAATATCAAATTTGTTCTGCTTCTTAGAACACATGCTCATACACACCTGTGCTGGGCACACACACACACATTTTTCAAACACTAAGCTTCAATGCTAGTTTTTAAATCAAAAGTTCCAGAAAGGCATTTATGCATGTGAGGATACAATCTTATTTTATGGAAAGAGTTACATAAAATTATTCTATATGTGACAAATCTAAGTGAAAAACTTTATAGTCACTTACTAATTTTCAACTGTGAGTGGTATTTTTAACCCGTATTAGCTCTGATGAGAAACTATAAAGATATAATGAAATCAAGTAACAGATGATTTCCCTATTTGATATATATTACTGTATTTTCAGACTATAACAAGCACTTTCCCCCCAAATTTGAGGGGAATAATGGTTGTTAATGCTGCTGTTGAGTTCTGTTTACATTTACATTGGTGAAATATTATGTTATTATATTAAATATTTTACCACATTTTTGGCTTCAAAAATCTTTTCCTTCTCTAAAACCTAGGTATATCTTATGGTCCAAAAAAAGAAGTCAGATTTAGTGGTTTTGATTTTGGTTATTTTTATTTGCAATGCCAAGTGGCTGGTGGATTAGATAATGTCCTAATGTTAATGTAACCAAAGAATGAGCAAAAGAAAAGGGCATGGACTTGATAACACATTTGCAGAGTGGTTTAAACTTTTATTGGTTTAGATGTGTCAGAGAATGAGAGGACTGGATCCAACATACTATAAATATATGGTATATTGAATTTGAAAGAAGTATTTATTTTAAAATAAGGCACAGTCATGCACCACATAATCATGTTTCATTAATGATGGTGGGCACATATGACAGTGGTCCTGCAAGATTATAATGGAACTGAAAAATTCCTATTACCTAGTGATGTCATAGCTGTCATAAGATTGTAGAGCAAAGCATTACTCATATGTTTGTGGTGATGCTGGTATAAACTAATCAACTGTACTGCCAGTCATGTAAAAGTGTAGCATATACAATTATAGTAGTAAGCTATACCATCTAGGTTTGTATAAGAATCTGTAACATTCACACAATGATGAAATTGCCTAACAATGCATTTCTCAGAACATATCCCTGTCATTAAGCAGCTCATGACTAAATAATGCTCAACTTATAAATGTTTAGCTAAAATACAGGTACTAGTATTGCCTACTGTGAAATTAAAAAATGTCTAGAAAAACTAAGTTTTATTAATATGGAACCTAAGGGGTTTTGCTATGAAATGGAAAATAAAATATTTTGAATTATAAATGTTTTAAAGTTAAAGTCATTTTCCATATATCAAATTAATTTGATATGGAGTAACACTGTATATGAATTTGTAAAGTACATATATACCATAAAACCTAATAAAAACTATGTAAAATTAATATCTTTGATAGCCTAAACAATATGCTAACCTACTGTATGAATCAAGAAAATGCCTTTTTATATTCTCATGTCAAATCTCCCTTTTAAAATTAATTGGAAAATCTTCTTTATCTAGTGTGTAGAGCATATGACACCCTTTTTACCCTTAGAGAAATTGATTCTTTTAGAATTGACTAAGGTGATGCTTTGCTTGGGTTGAACATGCTTTCAGATGGACTTCAGAAAGCCACAAAGTTATTGGAGATATTGTTGTTTGCTAACTTGGAATGCATTTCTCCTTCTCCCCCTCCTTACAGTAGGCCAGTTTTGCTCAAGTATACACATGTTGATGTGGTCTTATGCCATGTGTTTTATATCAGCTGGGTCTCATCCCAAGGGGATGGACTTAGTCTAGTCTAAAGCAAACAAGGTAATTCCATCTCTTTGCCAGTGATTATTTTAGGAAATGTCTTAAAACCCAGTTGTAAGAAATGAAAAGTAATGTGAATTCATTGGAGACCTTCTTAGAACTTTTTTAGTTCTGAAATAAGATCCCAAACAGTTCTATTCACTTTTCTGTCTGTGACAGTTGCCACACATGACAGTGATTCCCGAAGCAACTACAGGTTCTACCCACTATCTGAAAGCAGAGGCTTTCTGTGAAAACTTTTGTAAGCTGAACGGTATGAGATTAAGGAACAATTACATTAATTTACATGGAAAATTTTTCAGTGTTCTCAGACCCAATATTTAATTCATGCATACCATGTATTTCATTCATCGCTATTGAAACACTTTATTATGTCTGGTTTCATACTAAGTGTAACACCCTTAGGAGCTCTTTTAGGCTTTTCTGATACTGTTGGGCATATCTTATTAATGGATGCACAAAATAAGCTGAGTTAAAGCACAGAAGCTCACAGACACAGTTCAAAGTTATGGTGTCTTGATACTGAGATGCTGAGTGTAATTCCCAGGGAAGGAGCTTGGTGGTGCCAATCTCGCTGCTCTGGGTACATACTGCCTCTATAACATCTGGCAGAAAAACAAACAGCTTTATTTTTGCTTTCCACTTTTTTTTTGTAAAAGTGAAAATGTCTTTGGATTTATTTTAGGTAGTGAAAATAGGTACTAACCTATGTCTTTCCTAAAAGTGAGGTGGCATAATATAAACTTTTGAAAAGTAGAAGATACCTATGTAACCACCTTGTGATCATGAAGTGTTAGCCAATAGGTTGAGAAAGGCAGAACAGGGTGATTAAAAACTAGTGACACTTTGATGAATTGCTAAAATAAGGAACACAGAACTAGTCTTATCTCAGGACTTCTTGCTGTTGAGGTAAGAGTATACAAAACAGTTTAAGTTGTTTGAGTTCTCTGTTGTTTTGCAGTAAAATCTTCTGATTGATATAACTGTAAAATAGTATAAAAAATTTTATTTTATTCCTACTTTATTGTTTTGGAGGGCATTGGTGAAAATTTTTCAAAATGAGGAATATATGAATATTTAAATAATAAATCAAGGTGTATTTTTTCTTACATAAACTTGGTTAAATTCTAAATATGTCTCAATTACCTCATTCAGTATTGTTACAGTTAGATTTCTGCTTTAAATTCCAGAAATTTTTAACCATTCAGAAATTAAATGTGTAGGACATAATTAAGAAATAAGATCAGCTACAAAAGTATACCCTCAATGCATGCTAAAACCAACTTGAAATATTTTTTTAATTATATAGTGTTTACAAATGTCTGTCCCATTGATCCAGGGGTATATATAATTATAAACTAACTAAGCAAAAATGTCCCAACTCCATTTTTCCACAGCTGGAATTTATTTACTTATTATTCAACAAACATTTATTGGTAACCTAGCAGGTATTGAATTGGCTATAAAAAGGTGAATAACTCTTCATCAAGGTATCATCTGTACCACAGGTGGCAAACACAGGCCCAAGGGCCAAATCCAGCCCTCTACCTTGTTTTATCTGTCCCAGCACCTTGTTTCTGCCCGGTGGCAGCGCTGAGCTCTTTGCCGCTGCTTAAGGAGTAGTTATATTTATACAGTCCTAAAATTACATTTGGCCCTTTGAAGGCAACCACAAGGCAACCGGGCCACCCCGGTAAAAATGAGTTTGATACCCCTTATCTATACCCTTAAGTAGTTCATCTGTGTGACCTGAGTCAACAGTCATTATGTAGAAGTTTCTTTTATCTTTTAAAGATACTTTCCATGATGTAATCAGAATAAAAGTTAAAAAAAAAAAAAAAAAAACCTTTTGGAGAAGAAATATAGGCTAGAAGTTCTTAGTATTCTATACTAAGTCCTGAGTTGTAGTTTAAGTAGCTACGTACACTCTGTGTGTATATATTGTTACTGTTGTGCTTGTGTTCCAGGCACAGTGCTAGATAATGACCATAGGAAGGTGTATAAATCTTGATCCTACCCCTGGAGTTTCACAGTTCAGGGTCATAGTCCAGAGCATGGAACTTTGGAGACAAACAAGTGTGGATTCCAGTCACAGCATTGCCTCATACTAGATGTGAATTCAACAAATTATTTTACATATGAGTTTCATGCTTTGTAAAATAAGAATCATTACAAAACATACAACATGAAGATATTATGAGGAGTAAATCTTATATTACCTACAACGTACTTAGCCCAGGGCCTGGAGTATAGAATAAGCTCAATACTACTTATAAAAATATATGTAATGTTTGCTATTATTATATGTACTATATATTACTATTTTATTTGGTTTAGTAATTACTATAAATAAGAAGTTTTCAATTTAATAAATGTTTTAAAAGTCCTGTGCCTAGTAGAAGGGCAACTGGTCTCTACTAGTGTTTCAGGCAACATTTCACTGAAAAGAGAATACTTGAGTAGAGAGATCAGACAAAGAATGTAGAACTCTTCTAGATAAAGCAAGGAGGCATTGATTTGGAGCATTTCAAGGAGTATGGTAAAGAGTTTCCAAGTACTAAAGTCGGAGTTTAATACAGACAGTAGTAAAAAATGAGTTTTGAGAGATTAGATGTGGGCCAAACCATAATATAGAACTGAAGGATGAGCCACTGAGTAGTAGTATTATTGTTATCAAATGTTTGTGCAGTGCTTACTATATGTCAGGCAGTGCTCTAAATACTTCAGATAAATGTTAATTTATTTAATCCTCATATTATTCCACAAGGTAGGTATTACCATAATCCCACTTTGCAGATAAGAAAACTGAAGTCTAGAGAGTTTAAGAAACTTGCACAAAGCCACACAACAATTAGCAGAGCCAGTATTCAAACCCATTTAAGCACTATAGTAGCTTGCCTCTCCATGTTTGAAAGGTTTTGAGAACAGAATGTACAAGGTCATGTTTGTCCATACTTTTCCCAATGAGGGGAAATGTAGGCAACATTTTGTGGAACACATGTAGACAGTGAAAAGACTTAAAGGAGGTGGAAGACTCAGGCAGCAAGACCAACTAAGAGGCTACAGAATTATCCAGAGGAGATATTTTAAGGTCCTGCCCTATAACTGATGGTGGCAATGGAAAAGAGGTGCCAGAGTCAAGAAATATGTAGATGGTAAATATGTAGGTGGTACATATGATTGGATAGGGACAAAGAAAACTAAGGAGATTTTGGTAGAAAGTAATTCCATTTGGGATATAAATAATGTAAGTTACCTGGGAAGAATTTAAGTGGTAGGCATCTGAATGTGCCAGTCTTAAATTTATGAGTGATTAGGGCCTATTGTGCAGATTAGGGAATATGAGATTATCCAATGATAAAATGTAAATGCTGTGGCATCTATATTTGAGGAAGAGTCATGGGAACCCAGGAAGGAAGCTAAGACTATTAACAAAGCAGTTTTAATATTAGTGAGTGGTTAGCACTTAAAAACACAATAGAGTGGTTAGAAAGATGACATCTGTAATATTTCCACTGCATTCGGCAAAAGTGGAGATCACTTTGTTTGATGTCATTTTATTGGAGTGGATGGTGCAGAAAAGCCAGATGTCAGAAGGTTGAAGAGTGCATAGTGAGAAAATGGAAATAGCATCTGCATGCTGCTCCTTCAAGAAGCTTGCTTATTAATAAAGGATAATGGACGTGCTCTAGAGGGGTGTTTGGTTAAGAAGGGTAGGTGTTGTGTGTATGTGTTATGATGGAAGGAACTTGAATTTGATTTTCTGTATTTGTCACATAAATATATTTTATTCTATATTAGCACATATATAGCATAAATATATGTACATACATATATTTAGCATCTATATGTAAGTATACATACACACATATGTAAAAGCTAGGTCCTGAGGATAAATTAATAATAAGGGTCAGATTCTACCCACCAAGAATACAAAGTAGAAGGAGAGGCAATCATGTACCTAGTTAACCTTAAAATGATGAGCTTTAATGGAATGTTGCAGAAAGAAACGTACTGCTTTAGAGCACATAAGAGGGGAATGAAGAAACTGAGGAGTATAGTATAAAGACTATAGATCCAAGAATAAAAGCATTTACAAATTCCAGTCCCAATTTCATTGCTATCATTTCCTTGTGGGAGAATTAACTTTATCTGAGCCTTAGTCAGCTCATATGTTCCAAGATGGTTGTTAGAATCAAAGAAGATAATTCATGTGAAAATGTTTTGTAAAACGTTTATTGCGGTCCATTTGGAAATGTTATTACTTAGAGATGGAAAATTGCAAGAGGGTTAGTGGGGGGAGTTCAGGAGGAGTAGTGAGGAAAGCAGAGAGAAGAGTATGACCAAAGGTGGGAGAAGTGAAATTACCCTCCTGTGCAGAAAGCTAAATACAAATCAGTGAAACCAGAGAAAAGGATACCTGAAGAGTTTTTCCAGAAAGGAAAATTGGAATCATATCAGGGATAAAACCCTTAAATGAAAATCTAAAGAGTTTGGGATTATTCTCTAGATGATAAATCCACTCAAGGTATTTGAATAAGGTGTAAGCATAATCGAAATCGTTGGGTTTCTTTGTTTGTTTGTTTCTGCTTTTTTTGGTGGAAGCAGGAAGGAAATTTGGTTTGAGGTATGTGTTGAATGGAGAAGACACAGAGCAAGTCCCTAATAATGTCTGGATCAATCTTCTTAGATTAGTTTCTTAATGTGTATCATATGGGATATATTTATCATATATGGGTTTTTAATGTTAATATATCACTATTAAGCACTAAATATGTTTGTATTTTATTAGCAAGTCAAATACAAATAATAACAGTGAAAACTCTGTCTTCAGCAGTGCTGCCTTTATTAGCTGCATGTTTTTAGTCCTAATTGAAAAGTTGCAGAAACCGAACAGTGCCTCATTTTTTGATTCCATGAGGCACCACTTTGAGACCAACTCTGACCATTGTTGTGATGTTCTGGGCCATATTTGGAGTAAATCCTGAAAATGTGAACTCTTTTCTAAGTTGTACTAGAAATTCTTCATTTAAACTAGGTTTGTAGTGAATTACCTTCTTCTAACATTTAACATTATTCAAATATTCCTAAATGTCAGTGGTTGTAAAAAGCATCTTATTGAACACTCAGAATTTTAATTATTTCTTGTAGGTAGCCTATCTAGTTCAAGATCTCTGAAATGAAGTATGGAATATTTTGAATTTTGTGTTCTATAATTTCATTAGAAATTAAAAGAATACATATATTACACCCCAATATCTCAAGTCCATTCATTTTTTACAGAATTGTTAAGAATTAGATCCAGATTTTTCTATTTCTAAATTTCACAACAAAATATTTGTTCATTTTTATTTGCTATAACAATGATTTTCCAGTAAAGTTTTCAAATATGTCACTTGCACTAGACCTGGAATTATCAAAGGTAGGGAGAACATCTAATTTGTACATATTTCCGTCATACCTATAATGATGCCTGAAAATGTCTAGAAAGTTTAGAAAACATTGGTTGACTAAATGAATGATAAAAGTCATCATTCCCTGTAATATTTGATTTATTTGAAAAACACTGTATTGGTCAGGGTTCTCCAGAGAGAGAATGACCAATTGATTTATCATAAGGAACTGGCTCACATGGTTATGGTGCCGACAATCCCTGAGATATGCAAAGTGAGTCAGCAAACTGGAGACTCGGGAGAGCTAATGGTGCAGTTCTAATCCAAAAGCCCACCAGTCCTAAGGCCCTGGGAGAGCCAATGTTTTGGTTTGAATTCTAATGAGGAAAATAATTGATATCCCAGTTCAAAGATAGTCAGGAAGGAAGAATTCTCCCTCTTTTGGGAGGTCAGCATTTTTGTTCTTTTAGGCCTTCAACAGATTGGATGAGGCCCACCAACTTTACTAGAAGAAAATCTGCTTTACTCAGTCTGTGGGTTTAAATGTTAATCCTATCCAAAAACACCTTCATGGATGTTACAACCAGAAAAATGTTTGACAAATATCTGGGAACCTCATGACCCAGTCATGTTAATATATAAATTAACCAACACATATTAACAATGTCTGTTTATAATAAAAAACATTATAAGGATAACCACTTTAGCTTATAGTTATACTCTTAAAATATTTTAAAACATTTGAAATAATTTCTTTTTGAATATATTTACAGCTCTCTGTATTATGCTGTGGTAGAATTTTGGCAGTGTGATCACTACCTACCTCATTCATTATTAGAGTCATTTCACTTAAAGCATTTTTTTTCTAAAATATGCCCTATTTTGTTCTGGAATGCATTCTTGCTCATAATCAACCTAAATTACATTTTTTTCTAGTTTATTCAGTATCTTTTTTGTCCTTACACTGAAACTGTTTTGAAAGGAATCTATTTCTGTTGAATTTAAAAGTTACATGTTAAATAGTTTAGCAGTGAGTAACCCCTAACCACTTGATTCAAAACAGTATAAGCCCTATAAAAAGCCAGGTTGCTGAGTCAATTGCCCATCAGTATTTAAGAGAGTGTAGCTCCTAATGACTGAAGCAGAATGACATTGCCATAGACCTCTAGTATCAAAAGGCAGCTTAGAAGTTTAGTTAGAATAAGAGATTTTTTTAATTGGGAAAATTAAATTGGCTCTTTTGCTCCAAATGGGAGGTTTTCATTTGGAATGAGAATTGTTTCAGGCTGTTTGAGAAGAGAAAATTGCTCTATTTGAGAAGTAAAGAAAATGTAGATGTGGTAGATTAAGTAGTTCATTGTAAATTAGTAATAAAATGGTATTCATGTGCCATTCTTTAAAAAATATACTTAAATTGTCTGAGTAATCAGAAATCAGAGCTCATTCAGCCAAGGAAAACACAGTACCCATTTTCATATTAAAATTATATATTTCCCTTTTTTTTGTTCTACTTGATATTTTGATATATTTGGTTGGTAGGTAAGTCAACTAATTTTTATATTTTTAAAAATTTAAATATTAGTGTGGCATTCTCTGAAGTTATTAACATTGAATTTGAATGTTCATGTTCAACTTAGCCCTGCAATGAAAGCATTGCTGAATTTACATAGGGGCATTGAATAAAAAGTACATAGTAATAATAATAATAAGCACTTATATTGACCACTTAGTATGTTCTGGTCATATGTATTATCTCATATAACCAATTTATTAAAAAAGGGGGCTCAAATGATACAGACAAGAAATAGTTGACTCCTGAACAACATGAGTTTGAACTTCATAGGTCTAGTTACATGTGAATTTTTTTCAATAAGTACTATAAATATATTTTCTTTTCCTTATGATTTTCTTAATAACATTTTCTATTTCTAGCTCATTTCATGGTAAGAACATAGCATATAATACACATGACATATAAAATAGGTGTTAATTTACATTTTATGTTGTTGATAAAACTTCTGGTCAATAACAGGCTGTAGGTAGTTAAGTTTTGGGCCCATCAAAAGTTACCTGCAGATTTTTGAGTGGGCCATGAGATCAGCACCCCTAACCCCTATGTTGTACAAAGGTGACTTACCCTTGCCTCAGACCTCACTGCCACAACTTATAACTGTTTTTTACCTTCATGTTTTAGATTAGTCTCATTTGGGGGTATAAAAATATGTAGTCTGTTCAAAATGCTAGCTTTAACCTTGCACTCAATTTAAAGGTCACCTGTGTTCTTAATTAATTAATTAATTTTATTATTGTTGACATAAATATTATATTTTATCATGTGAGCAATATAGTGATTCTATATTTATACAGAGAGAGGCAAAGTGGGTTTATAGTTCATATAGAAAATAATACAATAATTAATAAATCGTAATACAAGAATAAACTGTGTTTTGAGTACTCACAACTGTAAACCTATTTTTCCTTCACCCTCTATACCTTAAAAAGTGATCACCACAATATGTCTAGTAAACATCTGTCACTGTATGAAGCTATTATGATATTATTGACTCTATTCCTTATGCTATACATGACATACTCCTGACTTATTTTATAACTGGAAGTTTGTACCTCTTAACCCCTCACTTTTCGTACCCATTTTCCCCACCCCACCCTTGCAACCATTAGTTTGTTCTATGTATCTCTGAGTTTGTTTTTGTTTTGTTTTTAAGATTCCACATATAAATTAAATCATATGGCATTTCTCTTTCTATGATTTATTCCTCTTAGCATAATATCCTCTAGGTCCATCTATGTTGTTTCAAATGATGAGACTTTATTATTTTATGGCTGAATAATATTGGATTGTGTGTATATACACCCACATGTTCTACATCCATTTTTTCTATTGTTGGACACCTGTGCTGCTTCCATATCTTGGCTATTGTAAGCAATGCTGCCTGAATATTAGTAATGCATGTATCTTTTCAAATTAGTGTTTTCATTTTCTTCTGTTAAATATCCTGAAGTGGAATTCTAGGTCATATAGCAATTCTATTTTTAATTTTTTGAGGAATCTCCATACTATTCTTCATGGTGGCTGCACTAATTTACCCTCCCACCAGAAGTGTATAAAGATTCTCTTTTCACATCCTTGCTAACTAGTTTTTATTTTCTTTTTCATAGTAACTGTTCTAACAGGTGTAAGGTAATATTTCATTGTGGTTTTCATTTGCACTTCCCTGATTAGAGAGGTTGAGCTTTTTTTCATGTGTCTGTCAGCCATGCGTATGTCTTCTTTGGAGAAAAATCTATTCAGATTTCCTGCTGATTTTTAATGGATTGTTCTTTAATGTTGAGTTATATGAGTTCTTTATATATTTTGGGTATCATTAAGTATATCATTTGCAAATATCCTCTTTTCTTCATTTTGTTTTGTTGATGGTTTCTTTTGCTGTTAAAAAGCTTTTTAATTTGATGTAGTCCCATTTACTTATTTCTCCTTTTGAGCTCAGTCTCTGTGAGGAACTCTGGAAAACAATGATGAGAGAGGTTAGTGTGGTCTCTTTCTTTGCTTCTTTGCTCCATCTACACCCCCTTCCCCCTACCCCATCACTCACCCTAACTCCCTACCCTCCAGCACACATATTTCGATTTTCTTAGAGGTCCAGGCCAGGAAGGAGGAGAACCAAGAATAAAGGAACAAAAACTTGTTTTTCCAATTCTTTTAAATCTGCCCCCATGTGTCCTCTATGACAGGAATCCAATTGCCAACTTTTTGTTATAGATCACATATGTTCTTCAAAGATACTCTAGCTTCCTCATCCCCTCCTGCATACCTCTTTGTGTCTACTGTAGCATGTCCTCACAGAAGCAATGGGCTGCAAACCTTACTACTTGTAATTCTGCTATCAGCTCCTGCCCACTGCATTACACCTTCAGGCTCTCTTTTACTATCCTCTTGGTCCAGCAAGCAGCCCTCTTGAGCAACATTATTTCAAGAGGCCTATTTTTCACATAATCTGTTTTCAAATATTTAGTCTTCTCATCTAGGCTATTGGGAGCCATGGTCTTTGGACTGGTTTTACCATGGACATGATTGATAATTTGCTTTTTTCCTATTATCCTCAGTTTTGAAGCCTTTGCCATATTCCAGGAAAATAGAAAAAATTCCACTTCACATTTAATTACATTCATTTAAGATTCATATTAACTCTATGAGGAGAGTGATATTTATTGTCACAGTTAAACATCCGCAACTAAAGAATAGTTTCATTCCTTGCCCAAGGTCACTTAGCTTGTACAAAGTCACTCAGTACTAAGTGGTTGAATGACTTGAAAGCCCACACTCTTACCAGCTTTGCTATATTGCTAACACAGAGTAAGACAGAGTCTATAGATTAAGAAACCAATTCCCTAGATTAGATAGGTGCCCCAAACTGCAAAGCACACAGTTATAGTACCCGAATGTGTTAACTTTTCTAGTTCTATCTCCCTTTCCAAAGCTTCAAAATTTGTGATAGAAATAATGTTAATTTATTTTTCTTTCCATCTTAGAATGATTCAAATACTTCCAGATAATTGCCAATTTTCAGGCCAAAACCATAGAATCTTAAAAGTGTCATAATATTTCTCATTCTGCTCTCTCAATATTATATAGCATACACCACTGGCAACCATAAAAAATACTGTAGTAGAACTGTGTTAATAGATAAAGTTAATCAAATTCTACAAATGACAAAACAATTGGAATTTCTCTAACAGTGTTTTTATGTTTTTGAATTTTTTAAAACAAACATTATTTTGTGAACTTGAAAGTTTATTATATATCACTTTATGTGAATATTTTTCCTCAGAAATAATTTTTTTCTTTTTTTTCCTTAAGAAATTGTTAGTCTTACTGCTACAGTGGACATAAATATGCTATTTGTTTACATTCAGTGGCATACAGATACATTATAAATATTGCATTTATAAAATATATCTATTCGTAAAATGTAAACTTGAGGATTTGACTCCAAAGAACTCTTATTTCAGGTGTTTCATTCTCGTATGCTCATGTGAAGCTTATATTTAGTATTACTTGAGTTGCAGATTTATTTCATCTTGCCTAGCAGCATCAGCTATTTCCTTCTACTGGTTCCAATTATTATGATTATTTCTAGCCTGAGTGAAGTTTGGCAAAAGAAAATATAAAGAGGGAAAGGAAAGAATAAGCTATTTCTTCAAGCTAACATTCAAGCTTACCAGTCTTTATTTAACTACAGAAATCATTTATTAATATTTGGAGTTAGCACTTTAATATTAATTTTGGTGTTCTTTGGTGTTGCAGAGATAAACTGGAGTGTGTGTAAGGTGCACTTTAACACTATGACATGGTATGGAGGATGCTGTTTCCTTGCCACTATATAATTAGGCCATTGTCCTTTACTGTTAGAGAAACTAGAAGGAATATGGACTTGTATTGGTTGAGTTCTGTGATATTCCTTGCACATGAATTATGTGAAAAAGTAGAGATTATACACACATTTGTGTTACTACATACCATATAGATAATATTTGTAGTTAGATGCTGATTGCATATTTGGGGTTATTTTGTAGACTCTTAGGTATTTTTCTTATAATCCATGCCTAGGGCCTACAGATAGCTGGGTATGTTGAGACTGTAGAACTGACAACTGAGTAGCAGTCAAGAAACTCATTCACAAAGGTTGCTTTTCTTATCTTTCTTTGTTTGTAACTTTATACCAAAATAATAGTTTTTCTTCATTCCTAAGTGCACAAATGATTTGATAAGAACCTCTAAGAACTTAACTCACTGTAATAAATTTGTTCTGAAGCTTTAATATAAACTTGAAGATTCAGTAAGAGGAAAGAATAAGGTCAATAAAGGCGTCCAATTAGATACTGACTCTGTGAAGTTCCCTTTATGTCCTTTGTTTTCATGTAGTCCTAATTGCCAAGGTTAACTAAAAATTCTATGAACCCTCATTTTACTATGAAGTAGAGGAGTGACAAAATGCAGGAGACTAAATTACCGATGCACATTTAAACATTTTAAATAAAATATTTAGAAAGTTAAACCTAAAATCCCCTATTTAGCATATAAGAATGTACATCAAGTACACATGTATTCTTTACAATAAATAACATGCTTGCCTTCTTAGGAAATTATTTTCTTTCATTTTGAATCCGTTTAGCTTAAAATCAAAACACAATTTTATAATTTTCTAAATAGTGGTTGCTGATGGAAAGACTGTTATATGGGCTAATACCATCTTGTTAAGTGACATTTTTGTTTCAAGTTATAACTCCTTTTTAAAATAATAACTTGAAAATAATCTTTGAAGCCAACTACTGAATCCTCTTATTAATTTGGTAGATTTTGACTCTGTATTCAATGAGATTATTTTGTTGTTACTATTATTGGAGAAAAGTCATTCTATAATATGTGAAAATAAAAGACTTTTTTGTAAGCTTATGGAAAGTTTTTCCAACTTTTAGTTTGCATTTTTTGCTGTTTCCCCCCAAAACAACACAAAACTCTATTAAAGGCAGAGAGCAGAAATATTTTTCAGATACATTGTAAATTTTTCAAAGAAATACAGACAAAACATTGTTTTTTAATTATTGACTTATCAATAAGGCTTATAGTACAATATTTATGTTCAAAATTTATTATGTATTGGAAGCTGTTCTATTAAGTAAATTTTTTCTGAGAGGTGAGGAAGTAGTTTTGTGAATGGAAAAAATAGATCCTTAACTTATGAAGCATTGCAGATGTGGATTTGGGTTTGGAGACATTTATATAGATGTGGAATATGTAGAACATATAAATAGGTCATATCTCATATAGGTACACAATCTACTTATATTATTTTTATAATTGATAAACAAAGCATAAAGACTTAATATAAAACATATCTAAATGCTATCTAAATATTTAACTATTGGAAATTACGGAAAATGATGTTTTTGTGTTTTTAAAACTCAGCTTTTCAAAGGACATGCCTTGGGCAAATAAGAGCAATGACAATTATACATTTTCAGTGGGATATTACTCAGCTAATTTGCCATCCAATATAATCCAATAAAGAGATGTAGTACAGCTGTATTTTCAGTTGCATGTTCATTATGTTTACACCCAACTTCTGAAGATTCTGCTAATTTTTCCTGGATCAATAAGAAACATGTAGATGGTGATGATTATAATAATTTTGTATCTTAAAACTGACATTCATGATAAATCTGGGCATTCATTTTTTTTTCAGTTTTTATTTTAATTGTTGATCTTGTACAGTTTTCTGTCTTTTATTCTCACCATAACCCACCACCCCATCCTCCCCACCACCCTCCCATTTCCACCCCCCATAGTTTTTGTCCATGTGTCCTTTGTACTTGTTCTGTAGATCCTTTCCCTTTTCCCCTGCAATTCCCTCCCTTCTCCCCTCTGATGACTTTCAGCGTGTTCTCAATTTCAATGTCTTTGGTTATAGAATGCTTCTTTGTTTGTTTTGTTGATTAGATTCCTGTTAAAGGTGAGATCATATGGTATTTGTCTTTCACTGCCTGGCTCATTTCGCTTAGCATGATGCTCTCAAGTTCCATCCATGCTGTTGCAAAGGGTATGAGCTCCTTCTTTCTTTCTGCTGCATAGAATTCCATTGTGTAAGTGTACCACAGTTTTTTGATCCATTCATTTACTGATGGGCACCTAGGTTGATTCCAACACTTGGCTATTGTAAATTGTGATGCTATAAACATAGGGGTGCATAGGTTCTTTTGGATTGGTGTTTCAGGGTTCTTAGGATATAGTCCTAGCAGTGGAATTGCTGGGTCAAAAGGTATATCCATTTTTAGTTTTTTAGAAAATTCCATACTGTTTTCCATAGTGGTTGTACCAGTCTGCACTCCCACCAACAGTGCACTAGTGTCCCCCTTTCCCCACAACCTCTCCAGCACTTGCTGTTTGTTGCTTTGTTTATGAGGGCCATTCTGACTGGTGTGAAGTGGTATCTCATTGTGGTTTTAATTTGCATATCTCTGATAGCTAGCGATATTGAGAATACCTGATACTAAAATGTATTACAAGGCCACTGTAATCAAAACAGCCTGGTATGGCATAAAAACAGGCATGTGGACCACTGGAATAGAACAGAGACCCCAGAAATAAACCCAAGTCTCTATAGTCAATTAATATTCGACAAAGCGGGCAGCAACATAAAATGGAGTAAAAATAGCCTCTTCAACAAGTGGTGTTGGGAGAACTGGACAGCTTCGTGCAAGAAAATGAAACTCGAGCACCAACTTACACCATACACAAAAATAAATTCAAGGTGGATAAAAGATTTAAACATAAGCCGTAACACCATTAAAGTCCTAGAGGAGATCATAGGCAGGAAAATCTCAGATATTCCACGCAGTAACATTTTTACTGATATGTCCCCTAAAGCAAGGGACATAAAGGAAAGAATAAACAAATGGGATCTCATCAAAATAAAAAGCTTCTGCATGGCCAAGGAAAATAGTATTAAAATGAAAAGAGAACCGACTGTGTGGGAAAACATATTTGACAACGATACCTCAGATAAGGGTTTAATCTCCACAATATATAAAGAACTTACAAGACTCGGGACTTCCGGCCAAGATGGAGGCGTAGGCGGACACGCTGTGCCTCCTCTCACAACCAAAATTAAGGACAACAAATATTTAGAAACAAGAAAACAACCGGAACTTATAGAAAATTGAACTGTACGGAAGTCCAACAACCATTCATCCAGTCCGGTAAGAGGGGCGGAGTCGCGGTAGGAAAAAGTGGAGGTGGGGACCCGGGAGCGCAAATAGCAGCGGCTGGCAGTTCCCAGGTGCAAGGGCGGTGGCTGGTGGTTTTTGGGCCCACAGGTGGCAGCTGGCAGACCCCGGGCACAGGGGGGCAACTGTGCAGACCCAGTGAGGCTGCACAAGGCGGCTGGCTGACCAGGTGGTCCTACATTCCCGCGTGCAGATGGTCCAGGCAGAGGGGAAGTGGCGGAAGGGACTGAATCCAGGAGAGAGCTGAGCAGGCGCCATTGTTCCCTCTCAGACCCCGCCCCCACATACAGCGTCACAACCCAGCGACTGGGCTGCCCCACACTGGAGAGCGCCTGAGACTCCACTCCTCACTACGTAACAGCACGCTCGCGTGCGCAAATAATCCAGGCGAAGGGGAAGCAGCGGAAGGGACCAGAGTCCAGAAGAGAGTGGAACAGGCACCATTCTTCCCTCTTGGACCCCGCCCCCACCTACAGCGTCACAACCCAGCGACTGGGCTGCCCCGCCCTGAGGAACACCGAAGGCTCCACCCCTCATACGTAATAGCTGACACCAGACTAAAACCAAAACAAACAAACAAACAAAAAAACCACCAAAAATGGCTCAAACCGGAGAAAAAATGAAAATCCCAGAGTCAATTCCTCTAAGCAACAAAGAGATAGCCAACCTATCAGATGCACAGTTCAAAGCACTGGTCATCAGGATGCTCACAGAACTGGTTGATTTTGCTCATAAATTAGATGAAAAAATGCAGGCTACAATACGTGAAATGAAGGAAGACGCATGGGGAACCGATAGAGATGGAAGGAAAACTGGGACTCAAATCAATGGAGTGGACCAGAAGGAAGAAATTAACAACCAAACAGAAAACGAGGAAGAAACAAGAAATCAAAAAAATGAGGAGAGGCTTAGGAACCTCCAGGACATCGTTAAATGTCCCAACATCCGAATTATAGGGGTCCCAGAAGGGGAAGAAGAAGAGCAACAAGTAGAAAACTTATTTGAACAAATAATAAGAAAGAACTTCCCCAATCTGGCAAAGGGAATAGACTATCAGGACGTCCAGGAAGCTCAGAGAGTCCCAAAAAAGTTGGGCCCAAGGAGGAACACATCAAGGCACATTGTAATTACATTAGCCAAGATTAAAATGAAGCAGAGAAGTCTAGAAGCAGCAAGGGATAAGGGGACAGTCACCTACAAAGGAGTTCCCATCAGACTGTCAGCTGATTTTTTAAAAGAGACCTTACAGGCAAGAAGGGGCTGGAAAGAAATATTCCAAGTCATGAAAGTCAAGGGCCTACATCCAAAATTGCTCTATCCAGCAAAGCTGTCATTTAGAATGGATGGACAGATAAAGCGCTTCTCAGATAAGGTCAAGTTGAAGGAGTTCATCATCACCAAGCTCTTATTATATGAAATGTTAAAGGGACTTATCTAAGAAAAAGAAGATAAAAAATATGACAGTAAAAAGACAGCAAACTCACAGCTATTAAGAACCATACCTAAAACAAAAGCAAACTAAGCCAACAGCTAGAACAGGAACAGAACCACAGAAATGGAGATCATATGGAGGGTTAGCAACAGGGGTGTGGGAGGAGGAGGAGGGGGGAAGGTACAGAGAATGAGTAGCATAGATAGTGGGTAGAAAATAGACAGGGGGAGGGCAAGAATAGTATGGGAAGTGTAGAAGCTAAAGAACTTATGACACATGGACATGAACTAAAGGGGGGAATGTGGGTGGGAGAGGGTGTGCAGGGTGGGAGGAATGATGGGGGAGAAATGGGACAACTGTAATAGCATAATCAATAAAATATATTAAAAAAAAAAAGAACTTACAAGACTCCACTCTAAGAAGACAAGCAACCCAATTAAAAAATGGGCAAAGGACTTGGGCAAACACTTCTCCAAGGAGGACATACAGAGGATCCAGAGACATATGAAAAGATGGGCATTCATTCTTTACCGTCTTTGTATATTTTTAACCTGCCAAGAATAAAGATAGGCCAACTTGTTAATAAATAATGATATTCTAAATCATTTGATCCTACGAAACAAACACCATGTTTATGTAATTTGAGTAGTGGATAAAATGGAAAGGCAGTTCTAATCAAAATAGAGGAGCATAGATTTTATTGCTTTGCATCTTAAGATACTATTCCCTTAGACTGTGATTCCCTCTGATGTCTGGAACTGTAGTTCAATCATAATTTCTTTCCAAAGAGTAAATTCTGAGGGGAACTGGCTTCAAAACTAAAGTGTGAAAAGTTCAGCTCTGATATTATGAATTCCTGTGTAGTTTGACAAATTATGGAGATGGAAATATAAATGCCCAATGTTGGTTGGATGATCCTTGTTATATGTTCAGTAATTTTTCTAAAATGGTACACTTAAAGGACCAATATCTTTCATTGAATTACTCAAGAGAGAAAATAGTTGAAAGCTGTAAAAACTGATAATATTCCTAGTTTCTTAATTTCTGTCTGAATGATAGAAAATAATTTTTATCTTGCTTTAGCTTTTGGTTATATGTTAGAGTGACTGTCCTTGATATGGTTATGAGAATTCTTTTGATGAATATGCCAAAGAGGAGAATGAAGAGGAAAAGGAGAGGAAGGAAAGAAGGAAGGGGAAAGAAGGTAGGAAGAAGAATTTGATTTAGTTCACAGTATGAATTTTTGATTTAATGATTTATGCATTTATCTTTGGAAAGTGGTCAATCAACCAAATAGTTAAAATACTAATTTTATCTAATAATTCCCGTACTAGAGATTTGTGATTGTGAGGATTGAGAGGACAGCTAACAAGAGTAAAACAGACAGCTTTAGTAAACAAACAAAAACCTAAAACATTGGTTCTTATGGGTCCAAAAATCCTCTCTCTCTCTCAGTTTGGGGTCAAGACAAAGGTGCATAATGTTTCTGAAGAACATTCGATTAGATTTTAATTAAACACAATACATTGAACAATCATTTTGTGTGGTTCTTTGTAAAGATTCTGTCTTTAAAACAATACAGTGCCTTTCATTCAAGTTCAAACGCTGATTTTTCCTGGTGCAGCTTTTCTTGTTAAATTATCTGTACAATGCTGTATAGTGCAGAGGCACTATGGGAGTCTTTATCCAAGAGCTTTGGTGTTCTCATTCATTCCTTCTCTCCCTTTCTCCCTCATGTCTTTATGTGTGATTGTCAATATGTTCCCAAGAAGATTTCACAGGACTATAACAAATGTTATTAAGTTAATTTCAAGTTACATAACTGAGACCATAAAAATAGATGCAGACAATGGTAGTTATATAATCAAAATATATGTACTTTATATTTTCTATAGTATTCTTCTAAGCTAACACACACACACACACACACACATATATATATATACATACACAATATACATAACTATATTAACTTTAAGACATTACTGTTCTATTTTTCTAGGAGTATCCAAAAGTACTGACTTTGCAATTCGATGTGTCTTGTATATACATATCCAGGGCTGGTGTGGCAGCTTAATAGTTATTTAGAACCCAGAATACTTCCAGGCCTTGGTTCTCTTATCCCCATGAGTGGTCTTAGTTCTAATGATCCAAGCACACTTGAAATAACAGGAGAAATGAAAGAAAGAAGGGGGCATATTTATCTGTATTTGGTGGTAGGTTTTAGAAAAGGAGCACAAGACTCATATTTATATCTTATTGGCCAGAACTGAGTCATGATAGCACACTTAGTTGCAAATATTACTTTATTCTGGGAGACTTTAAAAAATCAAGAGTTCTAGAGGGCATGAATGGAAATAAATATTCAAGTTTACTATTATTATGTGTGTGTGTGTGTGTATATATGACTGTGGTGTGAGGAATAAAATATTTGCCTATTCCAACTCAGATATTGAAGCATTATTTCTTACATTTTTTCCAAATAATTCTAGACTGTGGGATTCTACCACATTAATTCTGTTCTGGGAGATAAGAGTCTGAATTTCTACTGCACATTGCCACTAGCTATGTAACCTCAGATTCCTTGAGTGGCAAAGTAGATCACTGAGTTAGGTGATTTCTAACATTCCAAATATCTCTAGTTTGCAAAGCCCAATAACTTCTTCAGGAAAATCAATATTTCACATTGGTATTCCCAATGCTACAAACATGGTTTTGTTGAGATTGAAAAATTGTTGGAGTAGGCTTCTAGCCAAGCTGGCAGCATAGGCAGACATGACTTACCTCCTTGCACAACCACATCAAAATTACAACTCAAATATAAAACAACCATTGATCAGAACTGTCAGAAATTGTTCTCCTCTAGGACTTTAATGGTGTCACGACTTATATTTAAATCTTTTACCCACCATGAATTTATTTTTGTGTATAGTGTAGGTTGGTGTTTGAGTTTCATTTTTTTTTTCATGGAGCTGTCCAGCTCGCCCAACACCTTTTGTTGAAGAGGTTATCTTTGCTCCATTTTATGCTTCTGCCCCCTTTGTTGAATATTAATTGACTGTAGAGACTTGGGTTTATTTCTGGGCTCTCTATTCCATTCCATTGGTCCATGTGTCTATTCTTATGCCAGTACCAGGCTGTTTTGATTACAGTGGCCTTGTAATACATTTTGTGACAGCATGGATGGAACTGGAGAGCATTATGCTAGGCGAAATAAGCCAGGCAATGAAAGACACATACCATATGATCTCACCATTAACAGGAACCTAAACAACAAAACGAACAAGCAAGCAAACTATAGCCAAAGACATCGAAATTGAGAACAGGCTGACAATGATTATAGGTGGGGGCTAATGCGGGAAAAGGGTGAAGGGTTTACAGAAACAATTATAAAGGACATACGGACAATAATGGGGGGAATGGGGAGGGAGGTGGGGAGGGTTGGGGTGAAGGGAAGGGTTGGGGGGAAAAGGCAGAGAGAAAGAAAGAAAAATAAATAAATAAATGAAAAATAAATGAAAAAAACTGTCTGAAATTGAGTTGAATGGAAGTCTGACAGCTGTGGAATTAAAGAAACCACATCCATGCAGACTGGTAGGAGAGGGGGAGACATGGAACTGGCTGGTCCCACACCCATGTGTGGTGGTTAAATATTTGGGAGGGCTATCTTCAGATCAAGAAGTCCTAGCCTCACAGCAGGCACCTCAGCCCAAGATTCCAGTGTCAGGAAGGTAAATCCCCACAACTTCTGGTGACAAAACCAACAGGGATTGAGTTGGTAGAAGAAACTTCTGGATTCCCAATTAGTTTCCCTTAAAGAACCTATGCATGGACTCACCTACTCAGATGTACTCCCTCTGAGCTCCAGCACTGGGGTAGCAGCTTGAAAGGCACCAATGGCATGCCAGGAGGAACTGAAGTATCTGGCATCAAGGCGATCAGGGGCCATTATTCCTTTTCTGAACCCCTTCCCTCCACTGACCTATAGATCAGGCAGATTGGTGCCATATATGGGACCCCATTGACCTGGCTAACACTTGTTTGTCCTACCCTGGAGATCCCCAGACACTCTGCCTGACCCAACTAATGGGCCCACTCAAGCTGATTTTTCATATGAATGGCTGACCTTGGCTCATGTTTCACAACTTCCTAAATCCTCTCAAATAAGCAACAGCCAGCCTCAGTGAGGCCCTAGCCCCACACCTTTTGCTAAGTAGCTCCTGGCCTGGCACTAGCAGCAGCCAGCCTAGATTCACAGCTTGGCTGTGCCTAGGAATCTCCAAGCCCAGCACAAGTAGAAGCCATCTCAAATTGCTTTAGGCAGTGTGGCTCCAGGCAAAACACAGGTGGGGGCTCATCTTGGCCTGTACCATCCAGGAAACTCCAGATCTGGTGTACCCAGTGGACAGCTGCAGACCATGTTGGAGCATCACCACCCTGCCACTGCACAGCTGATCCTCCACAGAGGGCAGATATTGGTGGTCAGAGGTCACAGTCAGTCTTTGCAGCTGACTGGCCTAGGTAAATCCTTCCCATTGACCTGCCAACAGCAATCAAGACTCAAATGGAAGAAGAGGGCGTACTCAACTGACATTAAGGGTACACCTTGAGTACTCATCTTGGGTGATAGGGGAGGCTGTGCCACTGGACCTTACAGGACACTTACTACATTAGGCCATACTACCAAGACAGGGAGTTATAGAAGCTCTTTCTAATACACAGAAACAAACACAGGGAGGCTACCAAAATGAGGAGACAAAGAAATATGGTTCAAATGAAAGAGCAGATCAAAACTCCAGAAAAAGAACTAAACAAAATAGGGATAAGCAGTTGGTCCGATGCAAAGTTCTAAATACTGTTTATAAAAATGCTCAAGGAAGTTAGTGAGGACCTCAACAACATAAAAAAGATCTAGTCAGAAATGGATATACTAATTGAAATAAAGAACAATTTACATAAAAAAGTAGAGTGGATGAAGCTGAGAATCAAATCAATGATTTGGAACATAAGAAGGCAAAAAAATGAGGAGAAGCTTAGGAACCTCCAGGACATCTTTAAATGTTCCAACATCCAAATTATTATAGGGGTACCAGAAGGAGAAGAGGAAGAGCAACCAGTGGAAAAGTTATCTGAACACATGATAAAGGAGAACTTCCCCAATCGGGCAAAAGAAATAGACTTCCAGGAAGTCCAGGAAGCTCAGAGAGTCCCAAAGAAGTTGGACCCAAGGAGGAACACACCAAAGCATATCATAATTACATTACCCAAGATTAAAATGAAGGAGAGAATCCTAGAAGCAGCCAGAGATAAGGAGACCATTACCTACAAAAGAATTCCCATAAGACTCTTAGCTGATTTCTCAAAAGAGACCTTGCAGTCAAGAAAGGGCCAGAAAGAAGTATTCCAAATCATGAAAGTAAAGGACCTCCATCCAAGACTGCTCTATCCAGCAAAGCTTTCATTTAGAATGGAAGGACAGATAAAGTGCTTCTCAGATAAGGTCAAGTTCAAGGAGTTCATCATCGCTGAACCCTTATTATATGAAAGGTTAAGGAGACTTATCTAAGAAAAAGAAGATAAAAATATGAACAGTAAAATTTCAGCAATCTCACAATCATTAACAACCACACCTAAAACAAAAACAAAACAAACTAAGCATACAACTAGAACAGGAACAGAACCACAGAAATGGAGATCACATGGAGGGTTAGCAATAGGGGAGTGGGAGGAGGAGAGAGGGGGAAAAGTGACAGAGAATAAGTAGCATAAATGGTAGGTAGAAAATAGACAAGGGGGAGGGTAAGAATAGTATGGGAAATGTAGAATCTAAAGAACTTGTAAGTATGACACATGAACATGAATTAAAGGGGGAATGTGGGTGGGAGGGGGTGTGCAGGGTGGAGAGGAGTGAAGGGGGAAAATGAGACAACTGTAATAGCATAATCAATAAAATATGTTATAAAAAAAAACAAAAAAAATCAGAACAACAACAAAAAAAAAGAAAATAGGATAGTGTAAGCTGCCTATGGGACAACTTCAAGGGTACCAGCATTCATCTCATAGTGGTGTCAGAAAGAGAAGAGAAAAAGCAAGAAATTTGGAAACTATTTGAAAAAATAATAAAAGAAAACTTCCCTAATTTAGTGAAGGAAATAGATATGCAAGTCCAGGAAGCACAGAGAGTCCCAAACAAGATGAATGCAAATAGTCCCAGCTCGAGACATATCTTAATCCCAAAGGTTAAAGATAAGGAGAGAATCTTAAAAGCAGCAAGAGAAAAGCAGTTGTTACCTATAGGGAAATTCCCATAAGACCATCAGATGATTTCTCAAAAGAAACTTTGCAGACTAGAAGGGATTGGCAAGAAATATCCAAGTGATGAAAAGCAGAGACCTACAGCTAAGATTGTTCTACCCAGCAAAGCCATCATTTAGAATCTAAGGGCAGATAAAGAGCACCCTAGATAAGAAAAGAACTAAAGGAGTTCATCATCAACAAACCACTATTATATGAAATATGAAAGAGACTTATTTAAGAAAAAGAAGATCAAAACTATGAACAATAAAGTGGCAACAAATATGTATCTATCAACAATTAAATCTAAAAAACAAACTAAGCAAACAAGAAGAACAGAGACAGAATCATAGATATGAAGAGCATTTTGATTGTTGCCAGATGGGAGGGTGGTGTTGGGGGAATGGTGAAGCAGTGAGAAGATTGAGTACAAATATGTAGTTATATAATAGCCACGAGAATGTAAAGTACAGTGTAGAAAATGGAATAGCCAAAGAACTTTATGTATATGACCCATGGACATGAACAGTGGTGTGGGGATTGCCTGAGAGAGTGGGGAAGAGAATGGAGAGTACAAAAGGGGAAAAGTTGGTACAACTCTAATAGCATCATCAATGTAATATATAATTAAAAAAGAAAAACTATTGTTAAATGCATATGCATAATGAAGGTTATCTGAACCTCTACACTGGCGGTGTCCTCTCAGCACTTCTATATTACAATCAGTGTGTACTAGTTACAATGTTTTCAAGCTCAAGTTATTGAAGTCCAAATCAAGCAGTTATAAACCGTAAGTACACTTGTGATTTTCCCCAACAGGAAGTCTAAAGATAGGGCAGACGCCAGGACTGGTTGATTGAATAACTAAAAATATGTCTTCTTTGCATTTCTCTGCTATGCCATCTTCAGTGATGGCCTCATCCAAAGTAGATATTGAAATAAATAATATCAACTACATTATATATATATATAAAAATATACAAAAATGTAATTTTAAGTAATTTTTTTAAATTATTTCTTAAAAGGCTCTTCTCCCCACAAAGACTGTTCTTAGGTTACATTTATACATATACACACCACTTAGTGAACAAACCAGATTTAATATTGCTTGTTGGAGTTATTACTGATAAGGTATACTGCATTACAGTCGATATTTTGGAATTAAAAGAGAATTTGAAATCAGAAAGATCTTAGTGGATCTTGGGCTACTTATTGACTCTTTCTAAGTATCTGTGTCTTTGTCTCTAAAACAAAGATATTAAAGTCTATTACCTAGTGGTGGTGAAGATTAAACATGATAATCTATTTAAAAATAATGAGTATAGTTTCTTGTTGGTCATGTGCACAACAATTTGAAAACGTTTCTGAAGCCATTTGCTTAATCTATGTGTTATATTTATCTATGCATTATTTTTGGCTCCAAGAGCATGCTATAATGTTGGGAGAGCTTATAAATACAATCACATAATTTATTTGATAGTAGTATAATGCATCTTTTAATTTATTCACCTCTCTTTTTTCTCTATTTTAAATCTTTCATGCATTTAATTTTTACTTGTTATAGTATTTCAAATTAAAATGTCTTCACTGTTTTATAAGAAATTAGCTTTGTTATGAGAGAACATAATTGTATCCTAGAAACACCCTTTTGTTTTAGTATTATACAAGTTTTTCTATCTACTTTGGCATTCTATATTTATTGCTATTGGGCAGTTCCAAGTTTAGTTTCTAATTGAGCCTTCCCAAAGTCAGGCTGTATTTTTGCACACTGGGAACCTGGCCTTATTCCTTTGAACAGAATTGGTAGTAGAAAAACCTTCTTAAATAAGATCAAGCAATGAAAAAAATAAATAAAGAAAGAAAAGAAGAACAGAAAGAAAAAAGAAAGAAGGAAAGAAAGAAAGAAAAGAAAATGAAAAGCATTTATTGATTTATGTCTTGCTATTTGAAAATGAACAAAGCTGTGGATCCAGCTGAGCTACATTTTGTTTTGTTATGTCAATGTGAAATACCTTAGAATAGCTTAAACTTATATCTTATTTTTTATTATCAGAGAAACAAATGTATATTTCTGTCATTGTGCATGTTTTTTTCTGATATATTGTTGAGTTTTTTGATGTTGTCGTAGCAGTAAATCCTCACTTAATGTCCTCAATAGGGTCTTAGAGTTTAAGCTAAATAATATATATTGAAACAAAACCAGTTTTACCATAGGCTAATTGATATAAAGAATAGTTACGTTCCTACAGCATTTCATCAATTTTATAACAAAACAACAATGAACAAAATGGTATTTTTTGAGGACCTGCTATTCTTGGTTATGATTAAACTACATAAATTATCTGATTTTTTGGAGAAAATTAAAATATAAAATATTTTGTAGCTAAATATATATCTGGTATATGCGATTACTTCAAAGTATAGCTCGTGATTTGGATTTGGATTAGGACACCCACACAAAGTAAAAAATCCTTCATTACAAGAACAGAGAAAATTATTAGACAAGGACAAAGAAAGTTAATTTGGGTGACTGAGTTGAATTAGAAGTGTAGAACATGGTTTTAAATAATTCCACTCTGTTGCCTAAAGGGTCATGTAGTATTTATTAGCATATCATAGCTGACTAATATTGTGGTTATTTTACTATTTCAGAATTGCCCAAAGTTATTTCCTTTAGCATGACTAGCCCTCACAGCCTGCTTTCTCTATTATAACATTATTCTTCATATACTGTATCTGAGCACAGCTGGCTTGTATATTGCAATGAAAACAAATGGGCCAGGCCTTAGAACAATAAAACATCCCCATTTGTTTGAGTATCTGTGAAGGCTGCATGGATTCAGATAGAAAGAAATACAAGAGTATGAAGACACTAGTAGAGAAGCCAGAAGTTAGAAATCATCATATAGAAAATGTTTAAATGACATATCTACTTATTAGATGTCAAAAGATGTGTCTGTTTTATCTTTCGACACTCAAGTGTACAGCCATTAAAACTATCTAAATGTTTCAATCTGTGTTGTGAATGTTTTTAAGCAGATGCCTTTCAGACTATTGGCTATAATTCTCTTTTATATCATGGACTGCTATGTGAATGGGGATGACTGAATTGCCATAAAATAGAACCACTTACACAAGTAGACAAAGTGATAGGCAGAAAAAAATAAAATGACACAAAATGTTCATCACATTTACCAAGTTAATTAGACCAAATTCTGACAACTGCTAGTAGTGAAACGCTTCTGTAGATACATAAACTAATACCTCCCATGATTTTATTTCTTTCATCATTGTTAAATTATTTTAAAAGCAAGATAGAAGTGCCATGCTAATACTACTCTATCTGATTCAAGTTTTGTGAAGTCTTAAGTTTGGTATTTAATCTAATAACTTTACCTGTCCATTATTATCTTTGGTCTCCAAGTTTATATAAATGAAAAGTAAATCTATTTGTAAATATTTGTGTGTTTTTTGCCCATTAGAAATAAGTAACAAGAAGCACCAGCTCACAGATATTAGACCTCAAATCCCCACAAATAACAATAAAGTATATTATTTTGGAGTTCAGATTAAACACATTCATTTTTGATTTACCGTGTTGTAAATGCCTGGATGGACTAGCTCTAGTGGGATGGAAGAATAAAAATGTCTTACAAGTTTTGCACAAAGCTTATGCTGAGGTATTATTTTAACCCCCCAGTGTATTTTTAAAGCAAGTATTCACTATAGTCAGTAACAGCCCAAATAACAGATACCTGTTCAGATATGTAAATACATGTAATAAATCTATGATAAGTTGTCTTCTTTAATCTGAATATTATATATGTCAGGATTCCAGTGATATAAATCATCTCTTTTAGAGTTATTTTCACCTATACTAATTATTTAATTAAATTTTAATTAATTAGTACTAATTAATTAGTATTGGGGGTGAAAAATCAACTCTGGTGATTATATTTTCCAGAATTAGGACTTCTCACTCAACCAAAATGAAAAACAAACAAACAAAAGAAAACCTTAACCTCAAATTTATGAAAACAAGCTGGTTCTTTAGAGTCCAGTTGAGCAGAGCTTGCATTAATGAGGCTAGAATAAAGGGCTTGAGTGCACTGTGGGCCATTTAGCTGCGTATAGACAGCACCATTCCAGGGAACTTTTTCTGAAGACTTTTGCTGATAAGCATGTGGGTGGATAAATGCACATCCACATCGTCCCTTGAAAAAGCCCACTGGCTGATGGTTTAATGTTGTGAGCATCGCAGGTGGGTATTTATTTACACTATGGGTCATTTAAATATATTTTGTGTTGCCTGAAATAAAATTTCTTAAAATAATATTTACATATCTAAATTTGTTTTGATGTATTCTCTGAAATAGTATATGGTTCTGCACATTCAGCATTATTACATGATTTTGTCTATTGGGTTTATAAAAAAACTGTACTTTTACTTAATAAAAAGAAACATTTACATATGATATGAGTAATGGGAGCTTATACCCCTCACTCATTATTATGGCTTTGAAGTGTCACATCTGTAATGAGTGACAAAATGAGTGACAAATTGCTCTGACTATAAGCAATACATTTTCCAATGTACATAAAGTGTAATTCTGTCTGTGTATGCATTTATTCTCCAACCGACTCTCTAGATAAGGACTCATCATTTTCATTATAAGAAATTTCTCTTATTGGCTTTGCAACCCTACTTTTATTCCACATATTAAACTATTCAAAAACTCTTTGCATTCTCATGGTCAGGGATATAATTCACATCTTATTTACCTCATTTCTAAGTTGTTGCAATAGCTTCCTTATAGGTATCCTTTACTTTTATCTTTGATTCGTAGGTTGCACCACTGTCATATTCATCCTCCTAAAAGTGGTAATGTTAACAGAGTAGTCTTCAACTCAAATCTCCATTACTTCCTATTTCCTGGAACAAGATATCCAGTCTGTTTCATCAAACATTTTTAAGATTTTTAGTCTGTCTTCAAGCCGCTTTTCTAGTTATGTCTCTCAATACCTGTTTGTGTGAACCTATCAGAACATATTTGTTACCAGAGTTTCCTTTTACCTGCGATTGTGTTTTCCTTTGCCTCCTGCAGTACTTTCTGCCCATATGCATTTGCAGTCTAGGTACATTCACCCAGATCAAAACTGGTTCTTCAATATCAGGTTTATTGCTATGCTACAACCCTTTGTTATAAGGCAAGAAACAATGAGTGCTGCCATTTGAAGCAAACATCATGCCACAAAACAGAGTAAGTATATGTGATTTAGACAAGGCAGCCACAAGATTTCCTTAGAATCACTAGCTTTCAATGACGTTCATGGTTTTGGCTTCAATTTAAATATAGCTTCTGACTTGTTTTCCTTATGCCTTAAATATACTGTCTTAATTTACACTCTCCCCACCGCACTTCTTTACCTTGGTTTGGTATCTCTGTAGGGGTGTGTGTGTGTGTGTGTGTGTGTGTGTGTGTGTGTGTGTTTTAATAGGTTTCTTCTAAACTATTTTGCTCAGTTAATGTGGTCCTCTTACATTTTTGTAGCCTCACATATCTCCTGGACAATCGGTACTAAAGGGAAGCTAGAATCCCTCCCAGTCTTTCAGTATTACAATTTGTAATTTCCCTTAAATTATAATTTTTCTGGCACTCTTAATCTCTGGTTTATTTCTAATTTTTGGTTCCTAAAGCTTCCAGACTTTTAGTATTTCTGGTACTCTAACTTGTTACTGATATTTTTTATTTTTTTCAATCCTCACCCAAGGGTACAGTTTTTAAGGGAGGGAGGGAGGGGATGGGGGAGAGAGAGTCAGGGGAGAGAGAGACAGAGAGAAAGAGATTGAGAGAGAGAGAGAAACATTAATGGGTTGCCTCCTGTATGTGGACCAATTAGAGACAGAACCTAGGTATGTGCCCTGACCAGGAATCAACCCTGCAATCTTTTGGTGTATGGGACAGATCTCTAACCAACTGAGCCATCGATCCATGGCTGTTACAGATCTTTGTTGCCATTTCCCCAGCCTACCTTGAATACTAACACACCCACCCTGTCCACACAGCCCGCACTGCACCTCTGCTAGATCTGCCCGTTAGCTGACTCTTAATGTCAATTGTGCTTGCTTGTCTTCTTTGCACATTCTACCTCTTCCTGCTTTAAATATTGTCTCCTTTTGCTTGTTTTAATACTGGATGTACTCTGACTTTTAGCTCAGGTCTATGTCTTCCATGCAATTTTGATTACCAGACCAGCTATTAGTGAAATCTGGTTTTTATCAACAAGAGACAGAAGGGTGCGTGGCTGGTGCTTAGGTTGGGAATCAGACAGAATGGACTGTAACTCTGCATTTTATGCTGTTCTCTCAGATTTTTTGTTTGTAGAATGCTAATCATAATAGTAAATGGCTAATAAGAGCAATAAAAGGTAAGATGTTAACAATAATACTAATGGCTTCTTATAAGGGCCAAATAACATATTGAATTTATTTAATAAATATTTATTGAGTGGTTATTAGAAACCAAGCACCATAGTTTGGATTTGTAGGTGAGCAAAATAGATAAAATCATCTGTCTATATATGTCAGTCATTACTACAGTAATAATATCAACCAGATTAATTATGGTAGGATCATGACATTTACTTTCATTGTATTTCTCAATTTGCTAACATATTCCTTGGTAACCTAAGGAATAATTTTGCGTTTCTAGGTTATATCATTACATTTTTATCTTTGTTTTAATTTTTTATTGATTTTTGTACATAATGTGTTTGCTTTTATAACATATTCATACAGCCAAACTTGAGGTCATGAATAGTAAACAAAACATCTCTTCATTTTTATAAAAGTTTTCTTATAACCTGAAGACATGACATTGAGTTTTAATAGATCTACATTTGATGTTATTATTTTAATGCAGTAAAAAGGGATAATGCAATAAAAATTTCCAGGTTCTTGTGATGTCAGGGTAGGGTCTGACATGTTCTGCATTTTTGTGATTTTAATTAAAATGCCTGGACTTTGGAGTTTTTAACAAAATATCGTTAGGTTATTAATTTAACCATGATGATATAATTTTGATAGCATATGTGCAAAATAAAGTATCATCTCCATTGAAGACTTTATTTTAGCCTAATTCCTTAGTGGCTTTCTGGGCTGCAAATGCTGATGCTGTAATATGTGCCCAGAAAAACTGCAGGTTTAATTGCTCTGTCTAAAACACCCAGCGCTGTATTTGTTTTCTTGACTTCCAGATTGATCACAGAAATGATAAAACTGTTGAAATTGAAATTGAATTTGAAACCAAATATATTTAAGAGTCAGCATGGTTAGGAAGGTGAGTAGAAATTCTGTGGGGTTTTATTTACAATGGCTAAGTATATGTGATGAGTGGAGGCATCACTAGGAATGCTCTGCACTTCTGAGTAATTGCTTTGTTTCTTATAACTAATGATTTTTATGTCATTAGTTATATTTTAAAGCAATATACACTCTGTATTATAGCATTTTAAACTTAATTCTCTGATAAAAGGTAAAGTCAGAGGTGTGCATTTGCATATGAATGTGTGCAATTCTTTCTTCCTATATGATATTTCTAAATGCAGTTAGTTAAAGGTCAGTTGATGCATGTTTTGCTCTGCTTTCCAGGACAATGAAGTCAGAGCATACTTTCCACAAAGTTGCTCAGAGAAAGATCCAGGCTAGCTAAAATTAGGTTAGATGGTCCTGAGCAAAGACATAAAAGCTGCTTTATATTTAGTACTGCTGGGACATCCTACTGTGCATTGATGTAACCATAATATGCCTTTTTGGGCCAATATAGGCCAGTGATTAACTCAGATTTTTAGGTACATGTTCCTGGATATTTTATTCAAGGGGAAAATAGGTTTTTAATTTGCTCTGCTACCTGAAAGTACTAGGAATATTTTGAATCTTTTGCTCAATTTTACTTTTTATGTCATCAATTTTTCAGCATAATAAACAAACTTTCTTAGTGTTCCATTTACTCCTTCAATAACAAGCTAAATATTTATAAAGTTAGGGAAAGTTTATTTAACAAGTAATACTATGCTTAACATTAATAGAGAAATGAGTTAACATTTAATATATAGTTCAAATACTATTATTAATTGTCTTATAAATGGTTTATTCTTTATATATTGTATGAATCCTGAAAGACAGCTTCAGATGCAAGAACAAAGCTAATCTGTGGACATGACAGAAAGTTGTCTATTGTCATTTGAATGAATACAGCCATGTGATAATTCAGAGGATTCAAAGCTAAAACTACGACATTCCCACTTGTCCCCACTTTAGGCAATTCCCAGGAAATAAAAGGATATCTTATTTTCCTTTCCCTTTTCTATTCTTCCTTAAAGTTTACTTTTTCTAATAGCCTTTTATTTTCTAATGGACCTTTTACTTTCTGTTCTTAAAGTAGTATTGGTTAAACAAACTTGTTAAAACAGTCATCATGTCAAAAACTGAATATTCTAGAAAGCTTAGTATCCATTTTCCTTCTCCATGAAGGCTAATTATTAATATATACAAAGGAAAGAATGAATTATTTTGCGAAGGAAATATAAAGAAGCTCATGTATTTTAATACTTTAAAAGTTATCATAAGTGCCATTGGTGCTCCAGAACAACGAAGAATCAACAATAAATAAAATAAATTATAAATCCAGTATTATATTTACCTACCCCTGAGTCTCTGAGGGAAGCCTGGTTATTTGTTAGTCTAGGATTGGGGTTGGGTAGCATTAATTAGTTTTTTATAATTTCATGTCAAAATTAACACAAAATAAAATGTATTAGCTGAGCTTATGAATTGTTTTTATGATTAGTTGATACAATATTATTTCACAAGTAATGGAACTTTTTATTTATTTTTTCATTGCTGAGGCTAGTGAACCTAGGGGTGAATGTCTAATTAAAGAACACATCTTTTAATATTTATGACTTGTAGCTTCACAGAACTTTATTTAGAAACATAAAATCATAAATTAAAAGGGGCTCAGTAAGTCTTCATTCTAGACGGACCACCCTTTGAGCATGGAAAATGAGAACTGATTCCAGGATAGAAGCAACCATGCTTTGTATGAGGGCAGTTCTGTTTCTTAGTTTTTCATCATAATGAGCTGACGTTTATCTCCCTTTCTAAAACTGACTATGATTCTGATGGTAACGTAGATTTATCCACTCTCCAGTTACTGGGAGTAGCAAGTAGTATATTGTAGAGCAAATACATATGAACATCCAGAGATGTCCCAATTGACCAGTCCCAAGGGCTATCTGAATTATTATTTTGTCTCTATTTTTATGGAATGATGATGTAAAATCATGAGTATTCCCCTAAAGAGAGCTTGTAGTATAAGTTTATGTTTTGATAATCTATAATTGTTCTTAATATTTAACTTATTATCTAAAGTACATAAATGTGTCAAACTATCACAGACTTTATTTCATGTCAGGCATTGTATTTTATTGCTTTTAAGAAGCACCATTTTGTCTATCACTAACAAGGAAAAGCAGTGCTGCCAGTTAATGTGTGACACAATTTTTTCTTACCACTTAGAATTTTCATTTTAACTTGCTAAAAGAAAGTTTTCTTGAATTCATTTAAGCAGTTTTTATGATGTATACCACATGTACACATAAAAAAAGTAAAGTATATGTGAAAAAATTATTTGAGGTATTCCCAGTTTCATTTTACATTGAGATTCTAACTTTCCTAATTACTTTTCTATTCAGAGTCATTGATGCTTGTTTTTTGGCAGACGAGAGGGTAGTTTTTTTTTTCATTTGTTTTTACATCAAGAATATGTTGTAGCATCTTTTATTAAAGAAAAAGGGAGAAAGGAGAATTAATGAAAATGAGCTCAAGTGCTCCACTGTTTCCAGAACATTCTGCCAAAATGCTGGTCTATTTAGCAAGGGTTGTGTTGTTTTGTTTTGTTTTGTTGGTGCATTTAGGAAGGGTTGTTTTGTTTTGTTTTATTTTGTTTTGTTTTGTTGGTGCATATGTAGGCACATTCAATTATGTCACAAAGGCAGCCTGGATGATATTAATTTAAGCAGGACTTACTATAGTATCAGAAGCATTAAAATGTGAAAAGTCTGCTTATTGCACTGTAATTGAGAAAAATCTAGTGGTATATTTTTAAGGAGTAGTTTGAATTAATCCAGCCTGATAGGATGCAGATATCTCCTATATAGATGTGTCTGAAAAATGATCAGTTCCTATTCCTCCATTGCTTGTGAATGCAATTTCCCAAAGAACTCTTTCTTTCATGGCCTCCTCTGACTATCACAGAATTCTGATTCTCTCCTCAGAGATATGAAATCCAAGATACAGATGCAAAGATATGGTACTCAAGATCTTGGTGTACTGAGCCTCAATCATTATATCAAGAGATACTTAGGAACATCCAATTCTCAATTATTTCATCAGTGGAGGAGAAGTTTGGTTTTCTCAATGCAAAGAAAAGCTTTGGAATAAATTTACTCATTTAAGAGTTGAAGCTATTCTCTAGAAAATAAAGGAATTTAATTAGATATAATGTATTGTGTTTATGCATAAGTGATCATTGAGGCAAGCTGCCTTATTTATGTAAGTGAAATATTGTAGAGGAGGCATAGTTAGAACAAATCAACTATATGGGCCTGTGAATTTCTTTTTTCATTTTTACATTTTATAATGTAAAATGCAATCATACTTAAAAGTAGAGAGAATAGAACAATGTACTCCTATGTACTCATGATCTGTCTTCCACAATTAGCTGTATTTTCCAGTTAGTTTTATCTATATCTACTACTTTTATTTTCCCCTCAAGAATATTTCAAATAAAAAGCAGGTATTATGGTTATGAACCCAATTCCATTTTTTTGAGGTAGGATTTCCCCACACATTTAAGCAATTCTTAGGACACCAGCTGGTGTCCTACAATTCAGCTCAGTTCTGGCACTACCCAGAGATAGTGTCATACCCCACAGTTTAATGGTTCATCTCTACAAGACATCTCTCCCACATTTCAGATGCCAGTTGCAAGCACTGGTTATTACCTGTGATTCTGACCAACCAGCTAAAAATTGGAGGTCCCCACAACTTCTTCCTTGGGTTAGGTTAATTTTTTTGGAGTATTTCACAGAACTCAGGACACTGCTCTCTGGGTCACTTGTTTATTATAAAAGGATGTAACTCAGGAACAGCCAGATGAAAGAGATGCACATTCAGGCAAGGTATGGGAAAGTGCTCTCTCCAGGTATGTTGCTCTCCCTGATCTCTATATGTTCACCAATCCAGAAGCCCTCAAGATCCTGTCCTTTTGAGGTTCATGGAGGAATCATTACATAGGCATGACTAGTAAATGAGTCGACATTGGCAGTTGTTGCAACATCCAGCCCATATCCCTTCCCTACTGGGTGGGGGGTGGGTGGAACTGAAAGTGCCCCCCATGACTGGCTGTTCTGACATGGCTCCTCTCCTTAGGGATTTTCCAAAAGTCATCTGAGTAACATAAAAAAAGATACCTTTTTTTGCTCATATCACTTAGGAAAAGGTTTGTGGGGGGATCTCTGTGCCAGAAATAAGATGAAGGACAAATGTATATTTCTCCTTGTAAATCATAATTCTACACCAGGCATTGTATTATTTCACCATTTATTATTTCAGTATGCTTAATTCACATAGAAGGACATTTTAAATGTAAACGACTTGTTATTATCACACCTAACAAAATTACTAGTAATTCCTTCACATCAACTTCCCAGTCCAATTTAAAATTTCCACGATTGTCTCAAAGATGTCTTTTGAAACTTGATTTCTTTGTTCCTTTCTTCCCTCCCTCCCTGCCTCATGAATCAGGGTCAGAAGATGGGCTTTGAGTCAGAAAACTTTGCTTCTGCTAATAGCTGATGTAACCACTGGTAGGATACAAGCAGATAACAACTTAATTCTTTCTCACTTTTGGTTCTTGAAAAAAGCTCTGTGGATTCTTCCCAACACCTATTTTTATTCTTAGTTTTCTACTCACTATTAGGTATTAAAAATAGACTCTTTTTTTCTTGCTGTTCAATAGTATAATGCAGTATAATATACAACATTATTTTCTTACTAACTTTCAACATTTATTGATGATAGGGAGAGAGAGATTGATTTGTTGTTCCACTTATTTATGTATTCATTGGTTGCTTCATGTATGTGCTCCGAAGCTTGGCATTCACCTCATCAGAGATGAAAATGCAACCTTGGCATATGGGGATGATGCTCTAACCAACTGAACTACCCAGCCAGGGCATCTTCCTAACTTTTAAGGTTTTTTTCCTTTCCTTTAACAACCTGCTTCCCGTAATGTTCTGTTTTGATATGTTGGGGAAAGGATCATTTTCTTCTCTCTTTTCAGTTCAGCCTTCTTTCTCATAGACTAGCAGCTGCTTCTGTGTCTTCCTGGTTCAGATCCAATGGTAAAGGAATAAATAAGAAAACAGAACAGTTTTACATACCCAGTGATGTTTAATCTGGTGTTAGATTGCTCTATATTTCAGATGCCAAAATGTTGTTTTTTTCATGAAGTATCTTTGTGGGTTCTTCTGATATTTTCCACCATTGGAAACATCCAACATAATTCTATGACTGAAAATTCATAGTTTCTGCTCAAACCCTGTCTTCCCAAAGGTGCTATCTTTTGGGGCCCTCTTATCTTATAGGGAGCATTCTTATGAAGAACCCATTTCAGCCCTCAAGGCAACTTTGTTTTATAAATCCATTAGGCAAACTGGAAAGCCCACCACATCCTTGCTGGGTGTAACACTGGATATATAAGCCCTTCCCATTACAGCCTGGTCCCAAAACTCTGCTTCTAAGAGCCTCATGTAGAGGCTTTCATAGAAGTATAGCCTTTTTGACTCTTGTAAACATAGACTTGGCCTGAGTTGTGAAAGTCTTGACTTGGAGGGAGAAGAAAATGATACAATTCTTCAGAAACTGTTTCTGTAAATTGATACAATCTACCAATTTTTCACAATGTCTCATGAATTTGTAACATCTTTGTATTCAGTCTGGAGGTGAATAATGAGCAAAGTGGATCTAAATTCTCCAAACTTATCCCGAGTAGGTCTGCTCTCTATTACTTTCTGCTTCTGGAGCTTGTAAGAAGGAAAAATCACAATTAACATCTTTTGGATCTTGGCTACATCATTTAACTTAATCGGATCTGTTTCTGCAAATGTAAAATCCAGAGTTACGCACAACATCAGGCCTGTATTAATTCCCTTTTTAAAAAATATTTTTATTGTTTATTCTATTTTATTTGTTTCCTCATTTTCCCCCTTTCCCTACAACCACCCAGACCTACTCTCTCCCCTCCCTAAATCAATCCCTATGTTGTTGTCCCTGTCCAGGGGTTGGTTAATCCCTTCACCAGCTTTCATTTTGTTCATGCTCCTCCTTTCCCTCAGCTGTCAGTCTGTTTCATGTATCTGAGCTTCTGTTACTAGTTTGTTCTTTAGTTTATTGTATTCATTAGATTACACATATAAATGAGATCATGTGGTATTTGTCTTTAACTGACTGGCTTAATTCACTTAGCATAATATTTTCCAGGTCTATCCATGCTGTTGCAAAATGTAAGTTTCTTCTTTTTTACTGTTGTGTAGTATTTCATTGTATCAGGCCTATATTTAATGAAAGGGCTGTTTACTTAAAGTAGACACACCTAAAAATAATTGTCCTACTAAAATTGGATTAGAGATGTTACAGCGGTAAGCAGGATGGACTAACCTTTGAAAAGAGGGAAAGGAGAGAAAAAACAGTTTTCTCCAGCCAAGGTGGGCACAGCTTTTGGTTCTATATCCTACTTATCAAAAAAGCAACTGTTCTATAAATACACTAATTGGTATATTTAAATAAATGCCCAAAGATGTAAGGATTGGGGGAACTGCTTACTATAAGACTGAGAAGGTAGATTTTTTTCATACTTGAAGATGAGGCATCTGAAATCATTTGAAAAGAAGTGGATTCATTTGCAGAATGGCCAGCCAGTGTTATACTGACCTCTGATCAGGTATGAGAGTCAAAGTGAGAGATCGACACAGGAATCGCATGTGTGAACTCTAGCTTTCACCAAGTTCTCTACTCATCTGAACTAATAATTGAAACTCACTAGCTCTTTCCACTATGCCACCTGTTGGTAGAGATGAACTCTGTCAAAGAGAGCAGGGAGCAGTACTTGTAAAAAGAAAAGAAATCTGAGAAAGAAGAACAACATGAAAGAAGATGGTAAAGGGCAATGAAAACCAGTTTGTGTCTCTACCATGATGCCACAATGCGTAGTTAAGTGTGTATGTTTATTGAGCACCCACAGTGTTTTTAGTATTTACAGGGTATTATTGAGAAGATATGATGATCTTGAAGGTAGGTAATAAATATATAATCAATCAAATAATTCAAAGCAATCCATCATGTAGCCTCTTAGCAAACTTTTAGTCAGGTCTTTGAAGAGTGACAACCATTCTCCCCTTGCGGTCCTGGGAAATTTTACATATTCTATTAAAATATACTCTTATATTGGAATTTTCTCCCCAATGATCTGTGAGGTTCAGTTGCGTATAGGCCATACCATTTGTAGTCTTTTTTTAATCACCAATGGCAATAATATAATAGATTAATACATTGAATTAATAGATGCATTAATACTGGATAATGAGAGGTATAGACATGGAGCCTGAGTTCTTCAATTGTTGGACAGGCTGTATGCGAAGGGGAGAGTTTTTCAACTTGGAAAATGTTTTTGGCTGAGAACAGAAAAGGCAGTAGTAAAATTTTTTTCTAAGAACATGAAACAGGTTAAGAAAGAAAGAAGAAACAGGTTAATCTTATATAACAGCACCACATTGAGGGAGGATGAAAGAAGAACTGACACAAAGGACTTCGTTTCTGATCCAATCCACATTAGGGGCTCAGGCAGTGCCATTGGCTCTTTTCACATTATGAGCACTTCTGGGGCACTTCTGGGGTACTATGAGCACTTAAAGAAGTGGTCAATTCCCAGCAGTCAGTTCAGTTGTTAAAGGAGGTATTTGCCACTAGCATAATCTGGCCCACTATAGTTGCTTTGTTTACTGTTGTAATTTTGGTGGAAAAATAAAAGGGTTGAGATTGAGATGAATCAACAAAATTCTCTGATTCACAGCACTTCTTATATTGGCTACTAAAAATACTACCATCTTTATATGAGTGGCAGAATTTTCCATTACACTTTCTAGTAGACATATAGAAAAATATCTCCCTTAATCTAGCAGAAAATAGGAATTACTTGGGAGCTAGGCTTATTTGTATGGGGATGTACATTAGTAGACTGGAAAGAACAAAGGTGCATATAATATCTTAGCTGCCTGCAAAATTGCTTTTAAATATAGACTCAGCCATCCTTATCCAAATGCACTCTTAAATGAGAGCTCAGGTTGTTCAATAGTGAAATTGCCTTGTCTTCTAAGTTATGCCATGACCATTGGCAATATGTAGGACTATTCTTGTTTCTCAAATGGTCACTTACAGAGGGAGATCCTAAAACTTTACACTGTGTTCCGAATTTTTTTCATTAGCAATTCAATTATTTTGAAGTTTTGAGAGTATTTTCTTCATCAAGAGGCATCTAATGAAATATAAACATACCCTAAAATTGGAGTAATAATAAGCTATTACTTCCAGCTATCCCTTTTAGGGTCATAAGCCTAAAAAGTAACCCTGGGTGGGTATTTTAGAGCTCATAGAATTGTAGCTTTTCACATTTGAAAGGGCAATGGGCAATACTGAACTTACTGCCTTTAATATCCAGATGGGGAAAGTGACATCTGGAGTGCTAAGTGCTGTGCACAAAGTGAAATAACAATTTGTTTACAAAACTCAAAGCTAGTGCCACTTCTCCTGACTTCCAGCACCAGTCTTTCCTCTGTGTCACACCTTGGTAGGGATCAATCCTCTGCCAAAGGAAAGAAAGGAAGGTACAGTGATGCCTGGGGTCAGGCCACATGGAGAGGTACTGGCAAACCAAAATATAGCCCTCAATTTTAGTGGCACCAGGACAATTTGTAGATTTTACACCTAATGATAACACTTTTAGTTCTGTTGTGGAAAGCAATCTTATATATATGTAATATATATATTACATATTTTACAATATATTATATATATTACACATATATTACATATTTATATATGTAATTTTATGGAAAATAAATTATGTATCTTATATAACATGTTCTATATTATATCTTATTTGTGTAAGAATAAAAAATATATTTAATACTCAGCACCAAGTAAGAAGGAATACAAAACTACAAAACTTCCTATTTGACAGGAGTAGCACTTTCCAGAAAAGGACTTCTTGGATAAAATAGACACTTCCAATGCATCAGGGTCTGTCAGCAATGTAACACGTTATTCTCATGACTTAAGACACCCCTTCAAGGGCTGTCAGTGTTGTGGTTTCTGGTATCAGTGCCAACACAGATGTGTTCATCATGAGTATTGATATTACCAGTGAGCTGATAATATCAAGCAAAGGATAAAATAAACGTTTCATTAATCATCAAGTCTGAGTCTATGAGTATATAAAGTTGTGGAAAAGAAAATAACAATGATTTAAAATCTGGTGATAACAGTGTATGGTTCAGGGGTTCTGCAATGATAAAACATATTTAATGTATAAAATATTAACAATTTTAAGTATATGCTTACATATGTTTTAGTGTATAACATATACTCATGAAAATTTAAGTCCTTTATCCTCTAGGAACAGAACACAGGTGAGATATACTTAATTCATATTTTTAGCAGTAATTTTGACTACTAAATTTAAGTTCTAAGTATACATTGTGGTGAAATAGCTCAAGGTGACTGGAAAAACTGAACAGTTTCACCTCAATGTACTGTTTTTACTGAGAGAGGTCAAAATTTTGTATATTCTTTAAATTCTTAACATTCTAGTAAGGTCAGAGGAAATACATATATAATTTATGAAATGAGTGGGTCTTATTTTTCAAGTAGTGTTCGACAGGTATATAAATCAGTAACTTAGGATATAAATAAAATAACTACTTTCCAAAATGAATGATAAATTGCTTAAAGTTTTTCATCTTATTTTATAAATATTTACATTTAAGTTTAATTTTTAAAAGTTTAATTTTAAATGATACTGATTTATTAAGAAATTATAGAAACATATAAGTGCTCAATTTTCCCTTTTTTGTCATTTAATATTTATATGCTGTTCATATGTTTTTCCTTGAAGAGCTGGGATGGTTATGAGAAAAAAAGACAAATAAAAATTCTACTGTTCATTTTAAAGAAGTTTGTTTCCCCCCTACTACTTAGTGTGACAAGAAGTTGTATTAGTTTCCTGTTGTTACTGTAACAAATGATCACAGACTTAGAAGTGTAAAGCAATACCAATTTATTATCCTAAATTCTGGAGGTCAGAAGTCCAAAATGGATCATAGGGCTAAAGTTAAGGTTTTGTTCAATGGCTGTGTCCTTCCCTTTCATTGCCTTTTCTGGCTTGTAAATGTTACCTGCTCCCTTTGACTCATGTCCTCTTTCTCCATCTGCAAAACTAGCAATGTCAGTTTTCACACTACCATCTCTCTGTCTCTTCTGATTCTCACTTCCACTTTGAAGAATCCTTGTGATTACAATGGGCCAACATGGATAAACTAGTTTAATCTGTCTCTTTTAAGGTCAGCTGATTAGAAACCTTCATCTTACTTTGCCATGTAATCTAATATATTCACAGGTTCTGGGGATTAAGATTTGGACACCTTGGTAGGTCATAATTCTGCATACCATAGAGCTCTAGAAGGATGAGGTGAAAAGCCCTTACTAACACTGGACAGCACAGGGCCAGAGATATCTTCGCATCTCTGTTGAGAACTTCATGCTGGGGTTGTGCATGATTAGTAGGTTCAGTGCAGTAATTCCCTGACATGTAGAATGAGGCCTAGTTTCTTCCTCTTGCCTCCAACAGTCAAGGATGTCCAGCAGCTAAATGGTTCCCAAACATTATCAACATGTTAAAACTACCAATTATTTGCTTGAACTTATTCTGTTGAAATACACCTGAATATACACTAGTTGTAGACAGTTACTATATTCAAATAAAAATTATTTTGAAGAAAACTTAAAATGTAACCAAGTTTTAAAAAGTTTTTGGAAATATGTTTTATTTTTTGACATACATTTAAACATTTTAGTAGTTAGTATATTGGTTAAGTTGGAGATTTTTTTTTTCACCTAATGGAATATAGTAATGCAAGTATTGACAAAGATGACTAGCCTATTTTAGGATATATGAAGTAATGCTATGTATTTTTATTTTTTATGGAAAAATAGTCAATTAGTTGTTTCTTTTACATAGGTTATTTTGCTGTATTGAGATCAGTTGTGCCAACTGTTGAGAGGTGGCTGTCCTCCTTGGCATCCCCATTGCTTATTCATTTCCACCAAAGTCATTCTTTACTCAAGAGAGAAAATACTTTGGTAGTGAAACACCATGTTATATCACAATATCTGTGTGCATTAAGTATCTACAATGTACATATAATGTGCAAGGCACTATTAATGGATATAAAAGCCTATTTCACCATTTCCATTTTCATTTTCTTCCCATTCCTTAATTACCCTTGACTGCTCAGACATAACCTTGGATTCAAAGAAAATTTAGGTTCAAATTTTGAAAACAACAACTCCTGTAATTTAGCATTATAAGATTTTTGCTTTTATAATATATAAATACATTCTAATTTAAATGACTACTAAATTCAATTAAATTTGTCAATGGAGAACACTTTGGAAAAACTGAGGAAAACACTTAAAATATTGTCAGTACATAATAAGTATTACATAGAGCTATTATTGTTAGGATCAGTAGCAATAGTAGTATTGACTTGATGCTTTAATTTTATTTTGATAATAATATGAGCACTTCTCAAATTTCTAAATGCATTTTTTAAAAGTATTGATTGATTTTAAAGAGATGAGAGTGTGGGGGGCAGGGAGAGAGAGAGAAAGAAGCATCAATGTGTTGTTCCACTTATTTATTCATTTGTTGGTTTCTTTTGTATGTGCCCTGACTAGGGATCAAACTGGGGATCTCTATTTATTCTTCATTTAAAATTGTGATTCTGCTCATGTTCTATTCTGCTCATCAAATAATAAAAATGAAAGTATGCTTTTTTAAAATCTAATTTATATTAAACATTTAAATTGATTTAACTTTCAACAACCATTAATTAGAAACATTGTCTTTGTGGTTTTCATGAGTAGAATGTTAAGCACTAATGATTAAATTGATCTTAGGCATATACGGAAATGATAAGGTCAGTGAGCTTCATACTTCTTTGCTATCCCAGTTGTAAAGACTAAAGTAATGTGATACCCTAGCTATCCCATGCTCTATTACACATAATGGGAAAGATATGTTGTGTCGTATAACCCCTTTTTCTATTTGCCTTAGGATGTTACCCATTGTGGAAGAGCTTCTTTTAAATCTTTGTTAAATTCATACTGAAAGAATCTACTTTATTCATGTCCCCAGTTTCATGTATGTATAGCAATTTGTGGTTTAATAACATTTCAGGGTTCAAAAATTGAATATTTGTGGTGCATCAGTTTAATGTAATAAAAAAATAGGAAAGAAAGCTATTGTTAAATCTACAAAAGGTTTTTGATTACTGATATTCCTTGAGAGTATTTTTTAATCTTTGACACCTCTATTAAGTTCCCAGTTATGCTGGTATAAAGGAATACTTGTTTTACTTTCTGTTCTGAATATATCCGATGAATGTTTTTCTAAGATGACTATGCAAAAATATTGTGTAAATCCACTGAAGCTTGTGTCTAAACACTGGGATTGAGGAAAAAAGCAAAGCAAAGGAAAAGAATGCAGGGATAGGGACAAACAACAATGTGGCGGTGGCTGGGGGCGGTGGGTGGGGAAAGGAGGAAGTGGAAGACAGTATGGAGGTGATAAATGAATGGTGATGGATGGAGATTTGACTTGTGTTGGTGAACACACAATACAATGTACAGATGATATGTTCTAGAATTGTGTGCCTGAAACATGTATAATTTTGTTAACCAGTGTCACCCCAATAAATTCAATAAAAAAGAAAAATAAATAAATAAATATTTTTAAAAAATCAACCTATATTTCTGTAGAGCAGCAATTTTCAACCTTTTTCATATCATGGCATACATGAACTAATAACTAAATTCTGTAGCATACCAAAAATGTATTATATTTTTGCCTATATGATAAAAAATAGGTATAATTTTGATTCGTTCACACCAGATCACTATAGTTGTGTTGGCTGTTGTCATTTTTTAAATTTCTCAATCTAAGGCAAAACAGGCTAGTGCCCCTGCTAATTAGTCAGGTATTGCATACTTTAAAAATTCTTGTCGCATGCTGGTTGAAAATTGCTGCTGTAGAGGGTCCTTTCTGGACTTATATCTGAAATAACTGAAGTTTCATTTATGTGGTGACAGCTGTTTAGAATGTCATACAGTTTCTGCGTATGTTGAATGTTGTTTACTACATTGATTAGTTGGGTCATTTCTTCTGGAAAACGCTCAAATCATTGAGTTGAATTCATCTTGGAATTCACTGTTTAATCTTAACTTTTTAAACCAGCTAGTATCATCTTAAATCCTTAGATTAATAATTTATAGATTTCAAATTTAGAATTTGAAGGAAATATTGATTGTTTAGTTTGTTTTCTACCTTGAATCATACCACCTGAAGTCTGCCATAAGTTACCATTTTACTAGTTATTTGTTCTTTTTTACCTCTTTGGATCAATTTTCAAGTAACTATATTTTCTTACTTATCTCATGTTTTTGAGGAGTGCATTTCTCTTTTACTTACCATCAATTCTTTTTTTATATACATGTTTCTCCTTAGCCATTTTTTCCTTTACATCATGGAAAGAACACATCATAGTTTTTTTCCTATGATATTTCCTAACTCACCTCATACTTTTGATATGCACATTTCTCTTCCACTTCTCATTAACTCTATTTGAAATGCAGCTTTCTGTTTAGTCACATATTTTTTTTCCTTCACTCATGGAAACAATGGGTCTTCATTTTATTCTACCTTTCGTTTTCTCTTCTGACCTTGTAACATCTCTGCCCTATGGTATATATAGTATATAGTATTATTAGTGCTAGGTAAACTTCCAAAGAAATCCACTCTAGACATTCTTTTCTAACTTTGATTGTAGTGATTTCTGTTCAATATTTGTTTTCCATATTTTAATGATGTATGTTGATATATTGCTTATGTAAAATATATTTTGTTAGGCAGTTTGTGAAATGAAATCAATTAATTTTTTCCAATTTATAGTAATCATAGTAATAGTTTTATTTTCTTTAGGAAATATTCAGTGAAAGGAATAGAGCACTGAATAGCTTTTGTCCTTCTAGTTCTAACAGTATGCAAATCATTTAGTATTAGTAAAGTTTAGCTGTGTAAAATCTAGGTTTTCAGGCTAGTCTATTTCTATTTATAGCTTTTGAAATGAAGCATACTAGCTATCTTGCAGAAGTCATGTCAAGGTGATTGGTTATATGGACAAGCTTAAAAAGCTTAAGTGTTAAAAATATTAAGTGCTAAGTGTTATAAAAGTACATTTGTATCTACTGTCTGCTATTAGGGTAGCACATATAGATTTAAAGATTTAATACTATAAAATATGCAAATATAGAAACAATGAATTCATATGCCATGTATAGATGGGGACCCAGTGTTGTAGACTTTATGTCTAATTGCTTTAAAAGATAACTCAGAGTATACTTTTCTTTTGAGAAATGTGGTTGCATCTTAGGGTTATTTGAAATTTGTATCTTAGGACATGTGTGGTCATATTTGTACTTTTTGGCAGAGTTTTATTTTACTATCAAATTGAGTTATGATTGGAAGAGCCTTGACCTGTGCAACTGACCATGTTTCTTATGATATAAACACATAACAGAGTACAGCAAAATAGCCTCTTGCCCTGACCAGTGTGGCTTCATTGGTTGGGCATCATCTCTCAAAGCGAAAGGTTGCTTGTTCGATTCCTGGTCAGGGCACGTGCCTCGGTTGCAAGTTCAGTCTCCAGTGGGGGCACATACAAGAGGCAACTGATTGTTTTTTCTCTCTCACATTGATATTTCTTTCTCTCTTTCTCACTCCCTTCCCCTGTCTCTAAAAATAAATAAATTAAAAAGCAACCTCTTATACAGATAAGAAAACTGAGACCAGAAATATGAAATGACTTGCCTATTTCACATAGCAGCTAGAATCAGTGCATGGATTAGGAAAAAAAAAAACAAAAAACAAGTTCATGTGATTTCAGTACACTTGCAGTTCAGAGGAAACTGTTGTATTTACATCAAAATCCTCTTGGAAATCAAAAGTTGATACTGGAAATGGAAAAGTCCTTATCGAGGCACAGGAGCTAGTTAATGCTAGGAGCCAAGGTAATGCAGCTTTCAGGGTATGTAAGAGTTACTTGGTTGCTCTGAAAGTATTACCATGTGGAGGTTTTCATTAGGGTGGCAATTCATATACCAGTTCCACTCTAAGATTTTCTTTTCTATCCAGTCATCAGTTCTGAATAGATGTGGGTCTGAATATCAGGTGCAGGTTTTACAAATGTAAAATTCATCATTGTAATTCCAAAGCAATTTCATTTTGCACTGCGATTTGTAAAATATATGTGTGAATATATTTGTATTTTTTAATAATCAATTTTTAAAGCAAGAAGCAAAATCATTAGTATTACCGTGCCATGGGGGAGGAGTGCCTGTATATTTGGAAAGCCATCGCTATTTCAGAAAGCTGGTATTAGCATTTGCTTTCTATTTTTCTTTTTCTATCCCATGACTCCACACGTCATTCATACCTTTTAAGTGATGCTCCTAGCAAATTGCAATAATAACTGATAGAAAATTTAACTTGCTTTTCAACTCTCTTTTAGGACATAATAGGCTGGATAATTTTTATTTCTTCTTTCTCCACAGCCCTTCACACAGGGCTTTCATATAGGAGGCACTTAATAAATGTTTTCTAAATGAGGATAGATTGGCAAAATACAAATATAAGAAGGCCTTACATAGCGCAAAGGCTGATGATTCAGGCCCCTTTTTTCAGGAGGTTATTAGCTATGAATCACAGACTCTGTGAATTAATATAAACTTTCAAAGTCTCTCTGTTCAGCCTACCAACCTTTGAAGAAATTCTCTCCTAAGTATAGCTAAGACTTTGCAATATGGCCAAATCTCTACACTGATAGACATCTAATGTGCAGAAAGCACCAGTTCTATTTCTAATACCTCAAGTAAAAATGTAGTTAAGGAAGAACTGCATTCTTATATCTCTGGCTATAGCTTCATATTTTGATTGAAATCATTTTAAAACTAGCATCTCTTCAACGTTATAAACCTTCAGCTATTTGATGTCATTTGAAATGTTTTTCAGACCCCTTATCATCATTCCAGCAATATCTTGTTAACATTCATATGTTACTGTCTATCTGTACTCTCCTATTTGTATCTTGCTTTTATTTAAATCTATATATGATTCGTGAATTTCAGTTGTAAAGGAAATAGCATTATCATTACAGAAGACTTCCTTTAAATATATTCCTTGATAGAATTTACCCTGGGAATTTCAACATTACTAAGCTGTTAGAAACTTTAATTATTCATTCAGATTATTTCATATACTCAAATACACAGGCCTGGGGAAGAAAATCTCTTTTCCTTAAATAATGTTACTTGGTAATTTTCTTATTTTGTCATAACTGCAAAGGTCTCCATTTCTTTTCACTGTGATTACAAGGTCATTCTTGTTCCAGACTGGAGCCCCCTAGAGGGTAATGTGATGTATCTTATAAGCCCAAAGGATATTTTAGGCTCAAAAATATTAGATCAGTCAATTATCATAGATATTTTCTTTGACCCAGTTTGCTTAAGTGATTTATATGGAACTTAAAAGTGTAGTGTCTAAAATTACTCTTGATATTGAATCTGTTTTTTAATTTGCTTTAGGTCCCATGGAACCCATTTAAGTTCAGAGCTTCTATTGACTTAAAAGTCTAGGTATCATGATGATCTCTTTATAAATATAACAAAGACCACAATACAGCTCTTGAGACATGGAAGGAAATGTGCAGTGAACCATAGAGAAATTAGTGGTCTTAGGGTAGTGCATGAACTTTTTCCCCCAAATAAAGTAAATCTATGGACCTAAGACAGGGTGTCTTCTTGTCTGGGTCTAAGGGTGATCTGGCTTTTTTAAAATATCTCTCAGAACTTGTTCCTGAGAAATATACAAAGAGGTGTGATGAAAACAGAATTGGCATGTGATTTCTGCAAAGAAAGGTATTCATATAACTCAAAAGGAATTATCAGGGAAAAAATTAATGCAAAAGCCTATGGACAGGGAGTAAACCTGTGCGGTCTTGCTTGATCTTCCTTACCATTGTCCTTGTTCAAAGTTTCCTGTTCATGAATAGTGATAAGACTGTACAAGAACCTACCTATCATTGATAGAAAAGTTGAGAATGAAACTTAACAGTTGTTGTGTCCTTGTCAGAAGTCATTCTGTGAGCTGCTGGGGTCATAGAAATAGCTGTCTGATGGACTGAGAATCAACCAGATGGCTGTAATTAATTCTTTAGGTAAAAATTAACATTGTCATCCCTATATGTAGGATAGTTAAGGAGAGCTTCCTTCAGTTTTTTTTTTTTTTTTTTGGTCCTTGAAAATATCTTTGGCCTCTTGTCACCAAATCCCAATAGGTGCTACAGTGCTGCAGGTTTCCATATTTAACACTGCAGTTTTCATCTGTACAATTTCATGTCATACACTGATCTATGTCATTGCAGTTGCTCATGTTTTATATAAGGTAACCATCTCTGTCAGACTTGATGTCGACTTAGAGTTATATTTACTCACATTATATTTTGAAAATATCTTTTCTTCAGAGTTTTAGTAGTCATTTTTAAATTGGATAGATTAAATTTAAAATGACTTCTGTATGTGCTAGGGAAGTAGAACATGAGTTTAGATTTTGAAATTTTCATTTTTGGCAAGCACGGAGCAGGATATGGCCCAGTTTCAAATGTTTATTTGAAACAAAAATTTAACTGGAATTGAATACTGTGCTTTCTGGAAAGGGTTCATAAAGTTTTTTACTGTGGTTATTTTTGCACCTAAAATATGTATTCCTACACCTCATTCAGAAATTATTTTTTAATAATTTTAAAGCTGATTACCATTCAGCTTAAAAAATGATAACAAGAAAGGGTTTCTTCAAGGTGCCTGTATTTTTACTGTATTTCTGATGTTATGTATGAAAATATTTATGTAGTCAGAAAACAAATAGTTGATGCATGATTTTTTTAATATTAAGAAAACATGCTTTAAATCTCCCTTTTTACATACTGTTAACTTGACATAAAGAGAACTCTCCCATTTAAATACAAGTAATGAATATATGAAATAAAACCTTTTGGGCTATTCTTTGGAATGTAGTCGTAGTAAAGAAATGCTATTTAAGCTTTTCCTTAATTTTGATTTTGCATTGATTTAGAAATAGCAACACAAACAATGGTTTAGTTTTCAAGTACATATTATATGCATGCCAGCATGTGTTATGTGTGTGTGTTAGGCAGTGTTCTAAGCACTTTGTATGCACTATTACATTTAATCTTTACAACAGCCTCAATGAGATAGGTGTTGCTTTTATCTCTGCATTACAAATGAGGTGAGATAGTGAGCACATAGGGGATTTGCCCAAGATGACATAGTAGTTGGTATGGTGGAACTGAAGTTTGAACCAGTCATTTAGATTTATTTCAATATATAAGATTGCCCTTGGAAAGTTGTACAATTTACAAAGCATGTTAATTCAGTAGACATGGAAACATTCTTAAATGAAAAAAATAGTGGAAAGAATAGTAGTAATTCATTTTCCTATGAAATTCTGGATTTATAAAGGAGCACCAGACTTAGAGGAGGCTCGCTTCTGGTCCTAGTGTGGACACTGACTGGCTGTGTGGCAATAGACAAGTCAACTAACCCTCTCTGAGCTTTAATGTACTTGAATTAAAAAATACAGAGAGCATTATTGTTTCACTGAGTTGGCATAAGTATTAAATTAGATATTTTACAATTTATTTTCTTCATAATACTTTAAAAAAAACATAGTTAGACAGATGGGAAAGAAATGTTTTCTGTCCTCCTTCCTCCTGTCTCTGTCTCTGAGCCTCAGGTTTCAATGAAAAATGGGAGTGTTGAGGCAGATGATGTCAGATTTCTATTGTCTCTGTAACCCTGTGGTTACTATAAAAATTGTAGCTTGTTTTTAGTATCCATTATTTCATTGGAACTAATTTAACAGTTATTTTATTAAAACATAATAATCTTGGATTTTGAAGAGGCATTTTTATAGATATTTTTATACAACCATACAGATTAGAAAGAACTTAAAAGTCTATCTACATAATTTAAAGTTTTACCACCACTAGAAGTATATCAGGGTTTTATTGAATCCTGCATTAGGAGATTTTAACGTAGCTAGTTCTAATGTTCATAAGATTTGTAAACACAAATGTTCTTTGATCCTTTATTTAAGCCTTCCTTACAAAATTTAAGCTCATTTTTTATTACACAGTTGTTTAGTGAAGCTGGGGCATACCTAAATTAAATTTAGCTAAGTCACTTTTCAATGTGTTCATTTTTGTACAGAGAAAAGCTATTTTCTATTTTTTGTCATTTCTCTAACTTTCAAAGACTTTCTAATTATCTGTCATATGTGGAGGCACAAACTGAACAGTAATCTTTTGGTAATAAATATATCTTTCTGTTTTACTTAGGTCTCATTAAAAAAAAAAGGCTCAGCATGTTCATAACAGAATACCAGCATAGTACAGATTCATGTATTTATTCATTTCTCTACAATTTTTGGAGTTCTGTGTTATTATTTGCACTTTTTATCTAAGTTTGGTCTCTTACCCCTAAAGCTAATTTGTCATGTAAACAATTTCAAAAGATTGAGGGCATGTGCTGTTTGTCCAGTTTAATTAAGTCAATAAATAACTAAGAAGCAATGTGACGTAGTGATAATTTATTATAAAATGACAGCTACAATAAAACCACATTTTTGTTACTTTTAAAGTGAAGATAGCTTACATCCTGCCTGAAAAGTTATATTGTCAGGATGAGAGTAACAGCATATTCTTCAAATTACTCATTCAGTAAGTTTTGATGTGACACTATGTTGGTGAAGCAAGTGCTATTAAAATAATATACCTAAGAACAGGTGTGTGTGTATCAACCATGGCCTGTGCTCGCATGGAAAATATTGCATGTGACATGCATATCTATCCACAAATCAACACTGTTGCTGTGTTTTCAGTTGTAAATGACTGCACTTCATGTAACTGAATGTGACTACCATAACAGGCATGGGCACTTCTAAAGAGCTGTTCAGCATTTGGAAAGCCGTGCCTGTGCATGTGCACGTGTATGCTATAGTTAGAAGAAACAGTTGACTGTGTGCTATACCAAGAGGGTGTGTCATTTAGGAAAATTATTTCTTTGGAAAGGTGCAATTGCATGAGCCCAAAGAACAAATGTATTTTAAGGGACTAGGAATTATAATGTATATCATGACAAGGAAATATACTGTTGCTGAAAATCAGCTAAGGAATACTATTTCTATCATTTCAGTTTGTGTTATGTTATCCTGTAGTGAAGCCACAGGGCAAGGATTTTATTATGCTGTTTTTCCATACATTTATCCCTTTGAGTATATGTTAACTGTGAGCTATAAATTACTTGCCTTCGCAGATAGCTTTTGTAACTCGAAAGAAGAAATGCAAAGTCAACCGATGGACTTTTTTTTTTAAGAAACAATTCCATCTAAAAGTGACTTTCTTCTTCTGAAGTATTTATTTTTATATTTACACATACAGTTTAATGTACACGTATGCCTTATTGAGTTGTTATATCTGTACATACAGTAGAGTTTTGAAACAAGATTTAACTAATTCAATAATACCACACATATGTATAATTTTTGTGTGAACCTTTCTTTCTGTTCCCCATAGGCATGTCTGTTTACTGAAGAGAATAGCAAAGAAAAAATGAAGAAGAGAGAAAAATGGGCTTGTATTGAGGTAGAATTGTGCGGTTCATGAATACAAGCTCATAATCTCCACTCTCTCTGCATGCCTTTGCTAGACTCACACATTTTCCTGTTTTACTTATTGGACCCAGTAAAACTGGACTACAATATTTTCCTAAAGGTGTTGAATATATACATAGTTAAGGCTAAGTGGATACTATACCATCATATAAATTGACAAGATTATAGCAGTCTTTGGCCTCATAAGTGATAATTGGAAAAATTTGATTTAGTAATCTTTACCTAGATATTTTTGAGCAGGTGCTTAATATTTGCTGCAACCTTCACTTTAAGACTCCATATTATATATTCATGTTGAAAATCTAACTTATTAGAATACAGAGGAAACATAGTCTCAGAAGCTAAGTTTTAGAATAATTCAAAGAAATTAAGGGTTCTTAAAGTACAGCATAATCTACCAATTACCCAAAACATACATGGAGAGATTCTCTGCAGTTGATCTTTCTTCTAGCAACATTGCAGTTGCCTATATAGTTTTCCATTGTGAGTTAAGGTGTGCATTTCCAGGAATATATTAATAACTTTACCAAATTTTTACTCAACCACATGTCTTCTCTCTCCAACCCTGACAGTCATACTATTGAACCTACCATCCTCAAAGAAATAAGCCCCAGAACTGGCATTTCCTACATGAGTTGAAATAATGCAATCACATAAATGGAAGGTGAGCCCAAATTTAGTAATTTTGAGTAAGGTAGTAATTGAAAAACAGAAACTATTTTTCTGAGCTCTGTTAAGAGAAATAAAATATTTTGAACTGATTTAGGTTCCTTAGATAAATAAATTTGATTTGAACTCTAAGGCAGTAACAAATTGTATTCATAAAGAGTTTTATCTCCTTTACATCTATACTTTGCTATAGATCAATTTTATTTTTATTTGTAATTTCCTTGATAGCACTAGGTTCTTTGAAAATTAGTTTAGTAAAAAAAAATAGGTAACCGCAGTCCTTTAGATTGACAGTTTAAACAAATTAATAGCAGCATTGCTTTTAAATTTTACAAAGACAGATCATATTGAATTTTCTGTGGATGAGATTTTACTGGTGGTAGAAAGGATTTTGCTGGTATGGAAGTAATTGGTTTAGGTTTGGAGACCACAACTCTTTGCCCAGATGAATTAATCACTGATGCTTATTCAAAGCTTGCATTGTTCAATTATACTTTGCTACTTTTTATCAGGGAAATCGAAGTCTAGAGTGACATTGACAGATTTGGGGATTTGTCTCACAAACATCAGGAGCCCACTGAATAGGAGAAGATTACAGACTTCTTGTAGCCTGTAAAATGCAAGAGGAAAATATGGGACTTAAGGCAGAAACTAAAGAGATAAAAGAAAGAAAACGAGACAGAACAAATAAGCATTGGATAGTGCTCTATACTAAGATTCTAAGAAAAAAGACACTGGTGTAAAAACTAAATTCTCATTTGTGTATATGCTTGGATTCATTTTTGCTTAAGTTAATGAAATAGTAAATTGAAATATGTAACACTATTTTCAATGATTATTTTTAAACTAAACTTGTTTGTTTGAAGTCCTAATGACAGAATTCTAATTAGATATATTTGAAGGAAGATATTTGAATTTAGATGTGCGCTGTTGACCGTATTTTACTGTCATGTTTGGTTAGTTGTGTTGGTCACCATGGCACTATTCCACAGCAGATAAGTTTAGGAAATGCCTCATGTGACTAGGACCTCACACAGAATAGTGAAGTGACTGCTTCTTACACCAAAATACATGTATTAAAGAGATAAAAGGAAAACAAAACAAAATTAAAAAGCACATGGCTAAAAATGTGTGACAGTGATTACATTCTCTTGTGATAGGGAAGGACATTCAAAGCATAAAAATAGAGGAAGAGCCCTAACTGGTGTGGCTCAGTGGGCTGGTGGTCATCCCACAGATCAAAAGGTAATCAGTTTGATCCCAGTCAGGGCACATGCCTGCGTTGCTGAGCCAGGTCCCCAGTTGTGGGTATGTGAGAGGCAACCAAATGATATTTTTCTCACACATTGGTGTTTTTCTCCCTCTGTTTCTCTCTCCTTTCCCCTCTCTCTAAAAATAAATAAATATATAAAATCTTTTCAAAATAGATGGAGGAAGAGCCCTGGCCAGGTGGCTCAGTTGGTTGGAACATCGTCCCATGCACCAAAGTATTGCAAGTCTCATCCCCAGTCAGGGCACATGCCTAGGCTGCAGAGTTTGATCGCTGGTCAGGTCACATACTAGAGCAACCAGCCAATCAATCTCTCTCTCTCTCTCTCTCTCTCTCTCTCTCTCTCTCTCTCTCTCTCTCTCTCTCTCTCTCTCTCCCCCCCCGCCCCCCAGCTCTTCCCCTCTCTCTCTTCCCTCTCTCTCTCCCCCCTCTCTTTCCCTCTCTCTCCCCCTCTCTCCCCCTTCTCCCCCCTCTCTCTCTTCCCTCTCTGTCCCCTCCATGCCTGTTTCTTTCTTTCTTCTCTCAAGTCACATGCCTTTGCTTTCTTTCTCCTAAGCCCTAAAAGGGCCTTTCTTTTGCCTCTGTAACTTTTTTCTGAATCATGCAGCCCAGTTGGCTCACTTTTTCCACCTCTCTGACTTTCTAAATAATTTTCTTACCTCTGCAACTCCTGGGGCTTTGTCCTCTTTATCCATCAGGTGGGGGGTGAGCATGAAATTGTAGGAACTTCCTAAAAACACAGTCTGGAAGTAATGCATATTTTATTGCTGGAAATGAGTCATATTGTTAGGCCTAATGTAAGGGATGCTGGGAAAATGTCATCTAGTTGCGTGCTCAGGAAAGAAAGGAAATGGATTTTTTGGTGAAAGCTAGCAATATATTATTATACCAGTTGTGCAAAATTATGGGATAATGCAGATGATTGATTCAAGTTTCTGTAGACTCTAGAGAACCCCTAGTTTCATAGGATAGAGACAAATACATATATATCATCCTAATGGGAAAAATCAATAGATTTTTCTATGTGCAATGTCTTCTTTGCAAAGAGCTGTATAGATTCATGATTTAGTCTATATTTAGACAATCTCTCTCATTCATTTATTCATTCATTCATCCATTCATTCATTCAGCATTCTTCTTGAATTGAGTAATCTGCATAGCTCCTTTAAAGTATATAAAGAAAGGAGTGCAAAATATGAACTTATTTGCATGAAACAAATAGGATCTAACTTCAATTGATATAGAGTCACACACCTGATTTTATGTTGAGGTTTGTATATGTATGTCCTGAAGAAGTTGGAAATAATGGAATGTATATGCTTATATTGGAATGATTTTTTTTAGAACGTAACTCACATGAGGTTTAATTTAACATATGCAAGGTTTTGGGTTTTTTTTTGTTTTTTTTTTTACCTATGGTGATTATAAAGTTTATTTTAAATGATGCAAAGTACTTAGCACAGTGTCAAGAGCAAAATGATCTAACTATAAATGTTGTTGATGATGATATAACTATAATTGTTGATATTGTACAGTTTTCTGTCTTTTACCCCTCCCCCAGCCCACCAGCCCAGCCCTCCCCACCTTCCTCCCATTAAATATAAATAGAATTTTATATAATGGCAGAACTATAATTTTTAGAGATGAGAATTTGAGATGATACTCTAAATACAGGAGCAATTTAATTGTATATTGTACAATCCCAGTGTTTGGGAAATGGAGAAGTCAAATCACAGGACATAGTTATCAGAATTTGCTCCTGTACCTTCATGTTACATTGTGGGATGAGGAGCCTTTCCTGTTTTATTAGTACTTGTTTGAAGGCACCAGTCATAAGCCTCCTGAAACTACCACTCTACACATTTTGATAATCATCATCAAATACTGTTATAATTTTACACCTTGATTATATTATTTCACAAAATTACTATTTTTGTCTTCATTGTATAATGACATGGGTTTCTGTTTAATAGAAATTTTCTTCTTTTATCAAGATAATATCCATAAATACAGAAAGTTGAATTGTAAAAATCAAAGGCATAAATTGTGCAGAACACATATTTTAATATTATATGTTCTTCAATATAGTATTATATTTTTTCTATATATTATTTATAGTATGAAGAGAAGTTTGATTTATAACTTTTATTGGAAGCCTTTGAAATTTAGTTTGCTTCCATTCTAGATAAATAAAACCAATGAGAATTGAGAAAGATTTGTTTTGAGAGTGTATAGTGATACCTTTCTAATACTAAAAACAAATACTACCATTTTAAGCAGTTCTGAAGAAATGAGACATAGTACGGCCTCAGTATGGAGGCTGTGCAAGAAGCTGGCTGTATGTATAAGGCATTCTAGTCCACCATTTGAAATACATACTTTATGATTCAATTGTATGATGAAATCCATTTACTCTCTGTAATTATATCTTGGAATAGGATTTGATTCTTGATATATCACATCTGCATAAAATTTTTGGAAATGACAGGTTGCCAGTTTTATAGTTTTTAATGATATCCTACCTGGAAATGACAAGCAAGAAATGGGAATAAACAGAAATCAGCATAGTTGGGACTAATTGGGATAATTATTCCCTATTCGTCCTTATTCATCATTTGATGGGCACCCACACATCAAATAATCTAACTGCATGGAGTCAGGACAAACTCTTTTTCCAGTCAAGATAAGTACAGATCACAAGGGATCTGAGCACAGGGGTCTGCCATTGTTAGTGTATAGGGGAAGTCACCTGAGTTGGGCATATCAAATCAAGCTCGAGTATCAAATCTAATTTCTGGGAATAAACCAAGTGAGGAGCCTTGCCTACCTCCCACCCACCTTCATGCTGGATTAGAGAACAACCAGTTGTCTCCAAGTCCTAGTAAAGTATTCTTATATATCAATGACCCTGGCGACTTCAAACATGCAGGTTGGATATACACAGTAGCGGTGGTAAGTAGGAAGGCTCCAACTTGATGATCATTAGCTCTTCAAGCTGCACACAAAAAAGATCCTGTCTGAAGGCCAAGGCTCCATAGTAACTCTATAGACAACTGGTCCTGGTTCTGTTTTTGCTAACTTTATGAGAACCAGAGTCTTAAAGTTATTTCTGACATCTGCATTGCCCTGGAGATACAGGAACTGATGTGATTTTTGTCACCAAAACAGTAAAATGGGTCCAGGTAAAATACATTCAGACATTCAGCTTATTGGAGGAGGGGATTTGCATTTGCTAAATAACAAAATGACATTAAATTTCTCTTAGAAAGTCAACTATTAATGTGAAACAAACAATACTTGTACAGTTTTCAAGAAAAGGAAATAAACCTTCACATGTAGCAATAAATTTACTTCCAAATGTTAATATACTAAAATCAATACAATTATGTTTAGTATAGGTACATAAGAATGGGAATGATCTTTTTTGGATTTTTTGGATAAATTTGAATTTTTAAAAAATTATTATTAGCATTGGTTTTACTATGCTGGTATAACCATATCAAATGATAATTAAAACATAGAATTCTAACTTTTATGAAAATTAGGAATTGATTCTATTCCACCCCAATGAATCATTGCATGAAAAGGAGAGGAATGAGAAAACTAATTAAAAAATCTTTAAAAGAATCTCTCCTTTTCTTAAACATTGGGTACTATATTTAGTAACTACCATTTTACTTATGTAACTCAGCTTATGCCGTTTTTACATGTTACTGGAGCCTATTATTACTGGATTCTACTGTTTAAGTCTTTATAATAGATCAGCAAAATGGGAAAATACACCTTTGCTGCTATTTCATAAAACAGATTTCAACTTCCTCTGTAATAATTTAAAGATTATGATCAAGTTTCCCAGTCAGGCAGAAGCTGCAAGTAGACAGTGAAAAACAAAAACAAAAACCTGGAGTATTGTTTTTTGGTGAATGCAAATTTGTTCTCTTCTTTAGTTTATAACATGTCTCTGTGTGGTGATCTGGACAGTAAAGGGAAGACAATTATCATCAAATCCTGGAAAAAATATGTGTGTTAAACCCATTCTTTTCTCTATCACCTATAGCCTTTTTTATTGATGATGTTCTCACAGCTCATCCTGGATGATCTTCTCAGTATAGTCCTCATTTCTGTCTTGGTAAGGTATTTATGATGGGTAAAAAAAATACTTTTGAATTTAGAAAGTTGGAATAAGGCCCTGGTGAGGTCTGTTTAAAAACAGAACTTAATGAAAATTGAGTAAAATTAATTATTTCTGGAGTGCTTTTTTCATTTTATTTAAAATTTCTTTTCCAAAAATTTTATGCCTAAGTTGCTTATAAGTACAATTAAGTCTGAAGCCAGAATATATTTTCTATATGTCTTTTTATTCTCTTTTCAGTTTTTTTTGAATTATTGTATCATTTCCTGTACATCACAATTGGACTGCATTTTCTTATATAACCTATATTTTTAATATTTTTGGTTTATTTTCTTAAGAGAGATCTTCCTGTTTCCTCTAACTATAGAAAAGACCCTTTCCTGTTTGCATGCCTTTCCTAAATTATTTGTGGCATTTATACCTTATTTCAGTATCTTCATTAGTTAATTAACTAATTAATTAATCCAGGAAGTCAACTCTAACATCTCAACTGCTGAGGTTTCCCAAATAATTGTTTCAGAAAACTGGCAGAGATGAACAAGAGTCCTATAAAAATTGTATGGGGTATTAATATATCATAGTTTCTGTAGCAACATTTTCTATGTTGAGTTTTATATTTTCCTCACAATAGGATGTTTGACAGATTTGGGATACTGTGAAATGGATGCTCATTCTAGTCTAGGAGTCCCTGCACAGCTGAGAGCTGGGGACTCAGAGAGAAGGTGGTCATCACATACAATGTATTGTAGTTCTTTCTGCCAGTTGGAGAGATTGGAAGCTTCCATCCTTCCAGAAACACATCTCTTGGATTAAATTTTGACCTTGCCAAGATTTTACTTGCCTTTATCAGGACTCCATTGTCATGAATTATGACTTGAGTTTATGAAATTTACCCTTCTAAGAAAAGAAAGGAGGGATTGTTCTGAACTCTTCTCTGAAAACAGAATCTTTTCAGATGGTGTTTGGATTTTGTGTTGTCACATACCTGAGCTGCAGAAAGACAATTTCTCTAGTTCCTCCCCAAATTCCCCGCTCTGCCTTTTCCGGACAACCTTTTATATACCCACCAATTCATCATCTCATATGGAAGATAAAACTTCCTTGATTTTGTCAGTGACTGCAATTCATAACTGGCTTCTGAGTAAAAGAGGATTACTGCTATGATTCCCGCGGATATTTAATTTGCTTTACTGTTTCATTCAACAAGATCCCAGAGTTGGTTAGACAACTGACATACTAAGGTTATATTTTTTCTTTCTTTGAAAATGCTCATTTACTTCTTCCTCATAGCTTTAAAGCACAGGGAAAGTAATTGTCTTGTGATCATAATCTCCCTGTTTCAGATAATGATGTCACCTTTCAAGAAATAATAAAGTTCTTTTACAAGGTAAAAAATAGGTTAAGAAAATAGTGACTTCTACTTATGTGTGATTGAAGATGTATGTTTTTAATCTTTAGGATTAAAACTTACCGTATTATAAATATTGTATTGTTAAATACAATAGAGTAGGCTTTATATCTTCACTAATTCTGTAATAAAAGAATGAAAGCATAATGGGTATTTTACAATTCAAACATTAACTGAAATTTAGTCAATTTGTCTTAAAGCATCTTTATACTATGAAAACATTTTTCCATTTTGAGTCCTGAATGAATACAATCCAAATTTACTATGTTGTTAAATAGTACTCTAGGTTAAGCACCTCCGTCTTATTTTTTATCAGCCATAATATTTTTGCAGCTTTGAATATTGTAACTGCAACAGAGACCTTACTGCCTTTTAGTCCATTGTAGCATTCCATTTATTACATATCATGTACTCTCTCTTTTGTACTACTGAAAAAATTTTAGTATGCCTACATCTTTTTTAAGTCCCTTTAAACATGCTCGTGACTACAGTGCTATAAAGAAAATCATGAGTAAAGGTGTTGCTACTTTGTTTCAAACGTCCATTTTCCTACAAATTTCCCTATGGATTTTTTCATTCCTAATTACCAGTTAGTTTAACACAACTGTCTTTGCAAGAAAATACATAATTACATTCTAATAGGCAATTCTCTTTGAAATAGTATACTGTTTAGATATTTGTGAAAAAACTAGATTTTCATCTATATGAAAATGTTCAGTATATTCCTCTAACCTTGTAATTTCCATACTCAGTGCAGATAAAATTTTTTTAATTCTTTCTATTATAAAAGGATTGAGTATCTTAAAAGTTTTATTTATTGTTCTTTAAACCTTTGAAGGCATTTTGGATGCAATTTAATGAATGTAATTTTATAGTTATCCAGAAAAAAAATAACATGCTATTTATTGTTAATACCTGGAAAATTTACTGAATTTCCATTTTTGAACTATTTTATAACAAACTGCTTATATTTTTGAAGCAAATTAATGGAGGGAGTAAGTTCTCTGGCAAATAATCCAACAGTTGTTTAGTATAATATGATGTTTTGTGTTAGTTTTATGAAAGTACAAACCCCTTTTGTCCTGGGAATTTAAAATCAATTAATGTTATTTTAAAATAGACTTTCTGCTATTGCTTTGAAGAAACATTCAAGTTTTTGCATTTTCTGGCCAATTGGTTGACTTAACCTTGTAACCATAATTTATCATGGTCACATTTATGAATATTTTCTACTAATATTCACATATTTTATTTTTATAGCAAAGATTTTCTCAAAATGAGATTGCATAAGTATTCACCTGCATTTTTCTCTTACTGTGAGTTTTGTTTTTGTTTTATCTTGACCATTTACATTTTAATAAACCTGAAATTTATCTTTATATGTAATTTTAGGATGAATTTGTTTTTTTTTCTCTTGATTTCATTAACTGAAAATAGTTTGGAGACTGGGAGAACTTTGTGAGGTCCCAAGCTGCCTAGTTTGAAGGGGTCTGAGGCATCATTGTCCTATGTACAGTGTTTCTTGTATTTTCTATCTTCTTTGATAAACATCTCTATTTTTCATATTACGTGACTGGATACCTTCAGGACAGACCTTGTACATTCCAAGCAATATTTACAGTTACTTCCGTAATGGATTATATTTTACATATTTTTTAAAAGACTGTCATTCTCAGAGATAACTATGGAAAGAAAAGATTAAATCACAAATATTTATTAAAAGAACTTAGGGACCATATATCACAGAATACTTTTGCCTTTAACTACATGACTATTTTAAAATCCAATTTTATAACTGTATAATTGCATTTTGATATTACTATTGAACTCTTATTAAACATTTTGTGAATGTTTTTTATTAGTCATACATAATGGTATTTATGAGAAATCTAGGTTCAAATAAATGCAAAGAAAACAATCTATGATTACTTATGCAACATAAATTAAAAGAGAGCAACATGAAACATCATGAACATTCCTTGGTGGGAAACAATAAGCTAAAAATTTTCACAGGCCCTTCACAGATCACAATGGAGACAGTTGGATTTATGGAACATTTTCATGAGGCAAAGAGGAATGGCTACTGATGATCCTGGTCTCACCACGTTGTATCCTCACTTTTGTTTTTCAGTAGCTGCTTTAGAATATAAGTGTAGAAAAACAAATATATTTAATATCTTATTTCAATTCTTTATCATTAAAAATCTGATCTTTTTTCAGATCTTTTGAAAATAATTTAAAAATAATTTTATATCATTTTTGCTAAGAGGAATAACAAATAAGGGAGTTTTTTTCAGCTTTCTTGACATGTATGACACATTTTAAAAATTATTTTTAAGAAGTGTAGATATATCCTTCAAAGATTTATAATTGTGAAGAGCTAAGAATCAAGGATTAGTGCATAACTTCTTTACCCCTTAACAAATCAATTGGATAGGCGCTATTATAATTGCCCTTATGCAAATAGGAAACTGATGCACTGATAGTTTAAATAAGTTGTCTCAGGTCACTCAGTGGGCAAGAGACAGCTATGATTCAAGTCTCAGGAGATCCAGCCTCAGCTTATGAATGTATAAGCCCATGTTGGTATTGTATGTCTGACGTGTTCCCAGAATGTTATCGTATAGTGAGATTTATATCATGAGATTCTAACAATGAGAATTAAATTGGAAAAATTTATCATAACATACTTCCTGGGAAGAATAGGGACAAAAATATTCTACTGTTTTTTTTTTTTTAAATCTGCTTTGAACTCCCTTCTTCTCTGTAGTGAACTTGAGCTATAGCAGAATTCTCACTAGATTATAATTCAAAGAAATTTCTGCCTTTTTTTAAAGTAAAACATTCATCATAAAATGAATGTGAGAGACAGTGAGCTATCTGTTTAGATAAATAATTTATGGTTGAATGTAAAAAGGTAAGATTTAGATGTAAGGTTTAGGGACAGATTGAGAATTATTTCTTCCTCAGCTTGCCAAAAGCTGTTAGATTGTCACAGAGGACAGACTAAAAGAAATACTGCATCTCCCTATTCCCCAGCAATATCACAAGTAGCATCATCACTGTCCTGATGAAACATTTGAACTGTACTTTTAAAGTAGAGCAAATATGAGGGAAGAGACCAGACAAGTATTATGAAATTTTTAATTTCTATTTTAATAGTGTATTTTTTTAAAAAAGAAGTACTTCCTAAAAGGGTTGTTACAACTAAGATTATCAATAACCTATTTACAATATATTTACAAAAGAAATATTCATAACTAAAGAAGGAGGTTATAACTATGCAGTTATGTTAATAAACTTGTATGGAACATGTGGTACTTTGTCAAAATCTTCCCACTGATTATCTTATTTAGTCTTCACCACTATCCTCCTTTTATAAAGGAGGAAAGAGGAGCCAAAAATGTTAATAGAATTTTTAAAAAGATTTTATTTATTTATTTTTAGAGAGAGAGGAAGGGAGGGAGAAATAGAGTGAGAGAAACATGGATGTGAGAGAGAAACATTGATCGATTGCCTCTTGTTGGTTTCCTCTCATCTGTGCCTGGACCAGGGACTGAACCTGCAATCCTGGCCTGTACCCTGACTGGGAATTGAACCAGTGACCTTTTGCTTCACAGAACAATGCCCAACCAATTGAGCCACACCAGTCAAGACTGTAGAATTTTAATGAGAAGAGCCAACTCAAATCTAGTCCTGCCTAATAACAAATCCGCTTCATTACAGATATTTACAACATCATTAAACATTTGCTCATCTCTCTGGGTCATTATGCAGCTCACTTTAATATACACTGCACAGAAACTGCACCATTTTACATTCTCAGCAGCAGTAAACAAAGGTTCCAATTTCTTCACATCCTTGCCAACACTTGTTACCTCTTGCCTTTTTCATGATAGCCATTTCAATAGGTGTGAGGTGATATCTCATTGTGGTTTTGATTTGCCCTTCCCTGCTGATTAGTGATGTTGAGTATCTTTTCATGTAATTGCTGGCCATTTGTATGTCTTCTTGAGAAAAAATATTCAGTTTATCTCCCCACTTTTTAATTGGTTTGCTAATTTGCTGTTGAGTTACGTGTGTGAGTTTTTAATATATTTTGAATATTAACCCCTTATCAGATACATGGTTTGAAAATACTTTCTCCCATGCTGTAGGTGGCCTTTGATTTTGTTGACAGTTTCCTTTGTTGTGCAGAAGCTTTTAAGTTTGATGTAGTCTTTTTTATAATTTTTATTTTTTTGGTTATGTTGTCTGTCCTATTTGTGTCAAATTCAAAGTTATTGCCATGACCCATGTTACGAACTTACCCTTTCTATTTGTTATCTAGGAGTTTTACATTTTTAGGTCTTAAATTTAAGTCTTTAATCAATTTTGTGTTGATTTTGTATAAGATACAGGTATACTTTTATTTTGCATGTGTGTGTCCAGTTGTCCAAGCACCATTTATTGAAGAGACTATCCTTTCCTCATTGTATATTCTTGGCTCCTTTTTCATAAATTAATTGACTATATATGAATGGTTTTACTTTTGGACTCTTTATGTCATTTATTTTGCCAATATCAAACTCTTTTAATTACTATGGATTTGTAATATAGTTTGAAGTCAGAGAATGTGATGATTCTAGTTTTGTTCTTCTTCCTCAAGATATTTTTGTCTATTCAGTGTTTTTGTGGTTCTATGCAAATATTAGAATTGCTTTTCTATTTCTGTGGAAAATGCCATTGGAGTATTGATGGGGTTGTGTTGAATCTGTGAATTGCTTTGGGTAGTATAGACATTTTAACAATATTACTTCTTCCAATCCATGAGCGTGAAATATCTTTCCATTTATTTGTGTCTTTTTCAAATTTTTAATTAATGTCATAATATTAAATGTACAGCTCTTTTATCTCCTTAAATATATTCCTAATTATTTCATGCATTTGATGCAATGGTAATTGAGATTTTAAAAAAATTATCTTTATGATAATTTATTATTAGGTTGTATTGATTTTGTATCCTGAAACTTTATTGAACTTGTTTATTAGTTTTAACAGTTGTTTTTGGGTTTTTTGTTTGTTTGTTTGTTTGTTTGTTTTTAGGAGTAGAGATTTTAATAATCATATGGCTAGGATGACCTGGTCTTTGAATACCAGTAAACTTCTTTACCTGGTCACTCCCATTTCCCAATGGGATTATGAACAAAATAGCCTTTGTTAGCAGGGATGGAGGTTATCTATGGGGTAAATGATGTGAACTTCTAGTTACAAAGACTGACCCTGGCTATAGCCAGTACTGAGTGTCTGTTTGCCAGCATTAAAAACCAACACTCTATTATTGTACCCTTAAAAATTTGTTAAGAGGGTAGCTCTCATGGTAAGTATTCTTACCTTAATAACATAACATTAAAATAAACACTGCCAATAAAGATTAAATTAAAATAAAACCATATAGAGAAAAATCAGAGTTCTAACCTATTCTCCTGAGGCTTGGTGCACTTTAGTCCTTGCAGGACAATATTTAACTATGAAAGGACTGGAAATGTCTCTAAATATTAAATAGAAGGCATAGATAGTTTAAACATAACATAAGCACATCTTTTGTCACATGGCAAAGTTCATAGTATATGAACTGAGTTCTGAAGAAAGTGATATGTAGGATCTGAAATTCATTGTAAAATGAGAATATTATAAATTTCCCTTTAGAAAATCAGGAGAAAAGATGTTGAAGTAGAGAAGAAAGATCATAAAGGAGAAAGAATGGCTTTCTTTCATCCAGGTGATAAACAAACAAACAAATAAAAAACAACAAAAAAAGGAGGGGAGTGGAGACATGCACATTAACTGCAGGAAGATTACAATTTAGCCAGTCTTAACGTCAACTTAGATGAGCAGCATTGATTTTGGGTCTAATGTATGGCCTTGAGTCTTCAAAGACACAGACAAACTGCTAATTTGAAATTTATGGGCAGAATTTTGTGCACAATTTTAATTGTAAGACATCACTGATTCAGTTTTGTTGGGTAGCATGGTCTGAACTCTGAAGGTTTGTAAAAAACAGTAGTCCAATATTATAAAAAATAAACTATACTAAAATTAATTAAAACTTACAATATTATTTACTACCATAGTTTGAAATTAGCAATCTATTAATGGTATACAGTTATTTATCAAATACTTTAAAGTAGTATATTTTCTTAAGTAAATCAAATAGCAGCCTTCCTATTTTCTATATTAAATAAATGTTTCATACATATGTTATAGCCCTTAAGGAACAATAACAGATTTTAAAGTCCTTTTATTTAAAATTTTGTGTAAATAAGTATACAATCTTAAACCATAAATTCAGTTTTGTTTTGTTTTTTAACTTTAAATGATGTGAAAGCTTTTGTTGTATTCAAAGGGCTCTGTGTCTTTGAACTATAGTAACTTCCTAATAACTTCTTCACTGGTTACCCTGTAACTACAGCATGAGACTACATTATGATACTTCCATATGTTGAGAAAGCCCTTTGTATTTTTCAAAGCCTTATCTATCTCCCTTATTTAAAAAGTTACGGTGTTAGAGTTCTACTTGGTTTTAAAGAGGAAGGTCATTCCATAGGCATAAGGACTAAAGAAGGTACACTCCCCACTCTGCCTCTCTCCTATAACTTAAAGGGAGAGCAGTTAAGGTAGAAGGGGTGAAACTAAACTTTTTGGTAGTGTCACACTGAAGCAGACTGGGTAGGAAAGACCAACTGTTGTCCCTTTTAACTTCAAACTCATGGAAGATTGAGCAAAACCATGCCCTACATTCAAACAGAAGTCAAAATGTAGTATTTACTAAGGGATTATAGGGTGATGAGTAAATTATTCTTTTTAAAGTATATTTTATTATACTATTACAGTCATCCCATTTTTTTTCTCTCCTTTATCCTCCTCTGCCCTGCATCCCCCAAACCTCCAGCGTTACCCTACCTTAGATCATGTCCATGGGTCATACAAATAAGTTATTTGGATTCTCCATTTACTATACTATTCTTAATCGTCCCCTGTCTATTTAACGACTCCCTGTTATGCTTCTTATTCTCTGTACCTTTCTCCACTATTCTCTACCTCCTCCTCCCCATTGATACCCCTCCATGTGATCTCCATTTCTGTGGTTCTGTTCCTGTTCTAGTTGTTTGCTTAGTTTTTATTTTTTAACATATTTTATTGATTATGCTATTACAGTTGTCCCATTTTTCCCCCTTCATTCCCCTCCACCCTGCACACCCTCTCCCACTCACATCCCCTCCCTTTAGTTCATGTCCATGTGTCATAAGTTCTTTAGCTTCTACATTTCCCATACTATTCTTGCCCTCCCGCTGTCTATTTTCTACCTACCATCTATGCTACTTATTCTCTGTACCATTTCCCCCCTCTCCTCCTCCTACTCCTCTATTGCTAACCCTCCATGTGATCTCCATTTCTGTGGTTCTGTTCCTATTCTATTGTGTGCTTAGTTTGTTTTGTTTTTGTTTTAGGTGTGGTTATTAATAATTGGGAGTTTGCTGTCATTTTACTGTTCATATTTTTATCTTCTTTTTCTTAGATAAGTCCCTTTAACATTTCATATAATAAGGACTGGGTGATAATGAACTCCTTGAACTTGACCTTATCTGAGAAGCACTTTATCTGTCCTTCCATTCTAAATGAAAGCTTTGCTGGATAGAGCAGTCTTGGATGGAGGTCCTTGACTTTCATGACTTGGAATACTTCTTTCTGACCCTTTCTTGACTGCAAGGTCTCTTTTGAGAAATCAGCTAAGAGTCTTATGGGAACTCTTTTGTAGGTAATGGTCTCCTTATCTCTTGCTGCTTCTAGGATTCTCTCCTTCATTTTAATTTTGGGTAATGTGGTTATGATGTGCTGTGGTGTGTTCCTCTTTGGGTCCAACTTCTTTGGGACTCTCTGAGCTTCCTGGACTTCCTGGAAATCTATTTGCTTTGCCAGATTAAGGAAGTTCTCCTTTATTATTTGTTCAGATAACTTTTCCACTGGTTGCTCTTCCTCTTCCCCTTCTGGTACCCCTATAATTCGGATGTTGGAACATTTAAAGATGTCCTGGAGGTTCCTAAGCCTCACCTCATTTTTTTGGATTCTTGTTTCTTCATTCTTTTCTGGTTGGATGTTTGTTTCTTCCTTCTGGTCCACTCCATTGATTTGAGTCCCAGTTTCCTTCCCATCACTATTGGTTCTCTGTGCATTTTCTTTCATTTCACTTAGTGTAGCCTTCATTTTTTAATCTAATTTGCGACCAAATTCAACCAATTGTGTGAACATCCTGATCACCAGTGCTTTGAACTGTGCATCTGATAGGTTGACTATCTCTTTGTGGCTTAGTTGTATTTGTTCCAGAGCTTTGATCTGTTCTTCTGTTTGGGCCATTTTTTTCTGTCTTTTGGCACCTGTTATGTGGTGAGGGGCAGAGCCTTAGGTGTTTACCAGTGCGGGTCAACCCGGTTGTTAGGTTGTCATGCTGTATGTGGGAGAGGGGTCAGAGAGGAAACAATGGCGCTTGCTCTGCTCTCTCTCTGATTTCAGTCCCTTCCCTTGCTTTCCCCAAGCAAATTGGGCCCTTCTGGTGCTCATTCACATGTGGGTGGGTTTGTGTATGTCCTAGGACCCTCTGGGTCTCTCCAGCAAACTCTCCTATGAGGCTGGGAGTCTCTCCTGCTGCCTCAACCCCCACAGGTGTTTTAAATTAGTGTTTTGAGGCTTTATTTCCCCTCACTGGGGCCCTGGGTTGTGGTCTGTCTCACTCCCCAGTTTCGCCTGGTTTATCTGCATGTGAATGTATGACTGCCTGGGGTCTGCCAGCTGCCGCCTGTGCGCCCAGGGTCCGCTTGCTGCTGTCTTGCACAATCCCCCCCCCCGCCCTGATCCATCAGCTGCCCGTGATCTGCAAGCCCCAGCTTGTTTGTTTGTTTGTTTGTTTGTTTGCTGCAGCCCCTCTCTGCCTGGCTGCTTGACTCTGCCCTTCCTACCGGGCTGGATGAATGTGTCTGTTTTAAATCCTTGGTTGTCGGATTTCCATACTGTTCATTCAACTTTTTCTCTCAGTTCCAGTTGTTTTTTTGTTCCTAAATTTTTGTTGTCCTTATTTTTGTTGTGTGAGGAGGCACAGTTTTTCTACCTATACCTCCATTTTGGCTGGAAGTCTGTTTAGTTTTTAATTTTGTTTTTTAGGTTCAGTTGTTGATAGTTGTGAGTGTGTTGTCATTTTACTGTTGATAGTTTTTGATCTTTGATTCCTTAATTGAGTCCCTGTAACATTTTATATACCGTAATAAGGGCTTGGTGATAATGAACTCCTTTAATGGTAAATTATTTTTACTTTGCTATTTGAAACTTTTGTCTTTTACAAATTTTCCTCCAAGTGCTTTATTTGCTTTTACTCAGAAAAACATTTCTCAGTTGCCAGTTATTAGAAAGAGAGTGAGTACATGGCAGGGCAGATCTGAGAGATTGAAAACAAAGTGGGAACTAAGGGTCGGTATGTAAGAAGGAAGGGAAAAAACTGTTTCTCTGTAGATGGCTGGCTGTTAAGTCTGTTACTTCTCATATGTTGATTTTTCCCTTAGTGCACTGATTGAATGCCATGTTGCATTTTATTCCATCTTAATCCTCATGAGGTGGCTATTGTGGCATTAATGTATTTTACCATTACTTCTTCATAATGCTTCTGTTAGGCTTTTACTTTTTTCAAATTTGAGCAAGACAATGGCAATGGAGCCTTCAGTGGATGGCTTCTTTTTGAAGAATAGATGGCTTGTGGAGGATGTTCTTATTCCATTAACACTGGTCATTATGGTGTGTTATTCTCCATCTGAGCAGTCAATCTTATATAGTTGGTAGAACAGTATATGCTGGCTATGGCCTCACTTCCCAAGAAGCAGGATTAACTTTAGTGTATCCTCCCAGCAATTAGTTGGTTCAATTTCATTCAGCTCTCTATGGTCCAGTAAACTGAATTTGGCTTTGGGGAATCAATATTTATTGACTTGTACTAACTGCCACCAATAAAGTAGTCTTTACAATGAAAATGAAAGAGGTGTAAGTTCTATTAGAAACTGTGCCCCTTGTTTAAATTTTCTAAAGACCTTGTTCTGAAGTCTGCTGTCATTAGTACTGATTTGATGGGAAATGCTTTTAATTGTTTTTCCACTTTGAAGAACTGCATGAGATCCAGCCAATGTGATAATACATATTAGATTAGAATGCTGTTGAGTACAGCGATCCTCACAGGATTTTCCCTTGTCATCTGCTTTGTGCTGGCAAGTGAAGTAATGATCTACAAGCATCTCAGTGGCCATAGTGACCCCTGTTGCCCCATGAGACCTGAACACTGTCTCCATGCTGACCCCAGCAGCCTCCTCTCTTGAATAGAGTTTCTGAGCTCTACTTTCCTTGTATACATTTAGTGAGGCAACTTCTTACTTAGAGACAGCTAAGACAATTCAGATAAATGGTAATGGATTTGAAACAGATTAAATAAGAGAAAGAATTCAAGTTAATATTAAGTACAAATCCAAAACAGCAATAATAGAAAATTGGAACTAGACTGTAAATTCAGCTGTTATTTCAAATGACTGGGATGACAGTGGTAGCACTTTTCTCCCCTCAACTATCCAATGGGGCAACAAATTTGATGGTGATGCATGGTACGTATGTATGTATGTATGTATGTATGTATGTATTGTGATACATGGTATTTAACTCACAAACTAATGGGCAAGAACAAGGGTAGATCCTTTGCAATGTGACTCCCCTTTTTGCTGACCAGAAAAAATGTTCTTTCAGTTAGCAATGACTATATAAAAAGCAAAGTGCTCAGTATCACTGTTAGAAAGCTGAAGGGTAGCACAAGAGAAGATAAAAGAAGGGAAGAAGTATGAAAAGAAGGGTAAATTGTGAATGACACAGAGAAGATAAAAGAAGGAAAAAAAGTATGAAAAGAAGGGTAAATTGTGAATGACAAGTGATATAGGGGCATCAAGACATTCTTTGAGAAAAGAGAAAGAATGAAAACCTACTGAAATTATGCAGCAGTGTGGGGACATTCAGTACAAGGCAGGCAGTAGTTAGTACCTGAGACTTCCCAGTGCTGCCCTGAAGAATCAGCTAGAACAGCTATAGCATTCGAGAGTGCAAATTATGGCCTCAACCAGGGGCTGTTTAAAGTTATTGTGTCAGTGCACATTTCACACTGGTTTCAGACTACCTAACTTGTATTCAGAATACTTTATTTTTTAAAATATGAAAATGTCCAATGTAACTTTAAAGCATTACCCTCGTAAATTGAGGCATAACTGTTTGATAGCTGAAGGAGTTAATTTCCAGTATGGTTAGTGCTTGTTCTCAAATTTAAAAACAGAAAACATATTATATTAGTATTCCTTTGTATATTCCTTTAACTGTTCATATTTCACAGATAGTAAAGTCACTTAGTAAATACTCATTGAAATAACTTGTTAACTTCATAAATAATATACATTGTGATCAAACACATAAAGACCTTTTTTTCCTCTAGTTGAAGGAAATATTACTTTAATGGTTAGAGAATATATATAAAAATGAATGCCAATATATCTTCTTGACAATATTTCCTGTGTAAACTTAATAAATATAAATGAAATTATTCTGCCATTTCAATATAATCATTGCCAGACAGTAAAACAGAATATTCCTTAAATTTCTTCCAGGATCAAAAATGAGCTCTTAATACTCAAAAATATAGCCATTTACTAGTTATATGACTTTAGACAATTCACTTATCCCCCAGTATCTCAGTATCCTTATCTGAAAAAATGGCTCAACCCAACCTCAAAGAAGGTTTAAGATTAGATGGGATAAAATTGAAAATACACAAGTGATTGCCACATAGTGTTGTCTGTATTTTCTATTAATAAAATGTAGGCTTATTCCTAAATGATCTTTTCTTGTTGTTGTGTCCTATCTCTAGATAACTACATCAAAGTGCAGTACTCATTTAGTTTCTATTATAGCCTGAGCACTAAATCAAAGCCTTTTCCATATTTACATCACATCTGGCTGAGACAGAAATCATGAAATGGCCTGACCCCCCAAAATTTGAGAACTGAGAAGGAGCAGCATCTGTCTTCTCCATCTGTTTAACCAAGATTTCTTAATTATCTGTAAAAACATCTCTAGTCTAAATCACTGACTATTCAGCTTAATGAACTGTATTTTGTGACATACATTAGAACCTTGTGCATTTGTTCAGCTTATCAACTACTGATATTTTCCGTGAGGATGAGGAAGGCTAAAAATGACTTATATCTAACCCACGAGCACTATTATTTTGATGAGAATTATTAAACATCTTACTCTGGGAGTTTTTTGTTGTTATATCTGTTATTTCCTATTTTTGTTGTAGACACTCATTTTTCCAAAATCAAGTCACTGTCACTAATTGTTCCCTCCAGTGATGCTTGTCTGCTGCTGATGTTCTGAACCAATTGATGTTGGTGTTACATTGGTTCAAATTATATTTTGTTTGCCCTTGAAGTTTTTTGGCTGCCCATCTTGTGCTTGATTGCAATCCTCACCTCATCATGAAACAGCTGCTTTGGCATTCTTTTTCTTACTTTTCATTTGCTTCACTTGCTGAAATGTAAGAACTTGGCTTCATTGTCAGTATTTTAATAGTGTTCAGAAGCATCATTATTGATTTTGATATAGATGCTATTTGATAATGGATGGCAATGAATCTTGTCCCCAAGCTGAAAACGCTTTTAAAAATGAATCTAAATCTCTTGCCATTAGAAGTCCTTGGGAGGCCATCATTTCATAAGACAGCTGTGTAGTTTGAAGCTGGAGGCTAGTAGTACTACAATTTTTCATGTTTCCTATTGTTGAGCTGAATCATGTAATTTTTCTTCAGTTGGTAGCGTGACATGTCTGTGATAATTTAATAGCTGAGTGGACTTCATTTGTAAGTTTGCTTTGAAGGATCAATGTAACTCCCATTTTGCAGACCAGACCTAAAAATCTAACTTTTTAAATGTGCAGTTGTTACTTATTAAGAAGCATATTTTTAAAAAGGATGAAGAGAAAAACATGAAACTTAAGAAGAGGTTTTTAAAAAATATTTGAAACAATATATTTGGAAGAAGCTTCTCTCCCCAAACCCCTACAGTACTTTAATTTACATCTCATAATCTTTTTTTCATATGTTATTCTTCCCTCTTAATAGACTGTACCAAGCAGAAGAACAGGTATTCAGTAATATTTACATTTCCCAAAGCAAATACCCAGTAAGAGATGGTGAGTAACTATTTATTATTTTTTGTTGATTATATGTATTATATTATATATACATATATGAGATAATACATATATTATATGTATTGTATATTAACATATGCAGTTAAAATCCATGAACTGATAGCTTGCTAATCTAAGACCTATGAGAATTATATCAAAAGTATACTTTGGATATACAATAAAAATATTTTCTTAGGTAAATATGTGAGATGATGGATATGATAATTAACTGAAAATGTAATACAGTTTTTATCCTGTACACTTAATAATATCTCACATTTTTTTCATTATATTTCATTACAGCCGGAAAGAAATAAGATTTATAGGCTAATAATGTATTAGACTATAGAACAAAATAATTTTAGCAGAATAACTTAAATCATTAATAAAATTTTATTCATTAATTTACTCGTCACCTAAAGCATATATATATTCAATAAGACCACTGCTTGAAAGCAGTCTTAAAATAAGTTGAAAACAATATTTATTTTAAATATTTTATTTTTTATTTAATTTTTTATTATTTTTTAAAATATATTTTACTGGCTATTACAGTTGTCCCATTTTTTTCTCCCCTTTATTCCCTTCCACCCTTTACCCCTCTCCCACTAGCATTCCCTCCAAGTCTTAGTTCATGCCCATGGGTCATACATTTAAGTTCTTTGGCTTCTCCATTTCATATATTATTCTTAATCTCCCCCTGTCTATTTTGTACCTACCAGTTATGCTTCTTATTCCCTGTACCTTTATCCTCTTTCTCCCCAATCCCACCGATAATCCTCCATATGATCTCCATTTCTGCGGTTTTGTTCCTGTTCTGGTTGTTTGCTTAGTTTGTTTTTTATTTTGTTTTTGTTTTAGGTTCAGTTGTTGATAGTTGTGAGTTTGTTGTCATTTTACTGTTCATACCTTTGATCTTCTTTTTCTTAGATAAGTCCTTTTAACATTTCATGTATTAAGGGCTTGGTGATGATGAACTCCTTTAACTTGACCTTATCTGGGAAGTACTTTATCTGCCCTTCCATTCTAAATGAAAGCTTTGCTGGATAGAGTAATCTTGAATGGAGGTCCTTGCCTTTCATGACTTGGAATACTTCTTTCCAGCCTCTTCTTGCCTGCAGGGCTTCTTTTGAGAAATCAGCTGATTGTATAATGGAAACTTCTTTGTGGGTAACTGTCTCCTTTTCTGTTGTTTTTAAGATTCTCTTCTTGTTAATCCTGGGTAATGTAATTATGATGTATCTTGGTGTATGCTTCCTTGGGTCCAACTTCTTTGAGACTCTCTGAGCTTCCTGGACTTCCTGGAAGTCTATTTCTTTCGCCAGATTGGTGCAGTTCTCCCTCATTATTTTTTCAAGTAAGTTTTCAATTTCTTGCTCTTCCTCTTCTCCTTCTGGCACCCCTATGATTTGGATATTGGAATGTTTAATGTTGTCCCAGAGGTTCCTAAGCCTGTCCTCATTTTTTTTGAATTCTTATTCTTCATTCTGTTCTAGTTGAATATTTCTTTCTTTCTTTTGTTCCAAATCATTGCTTTGAATCCTGGTTTCCTTCCCTTCACTGTTGGTTCCCTGTATATTTTTCTTTATTTCACTTTTCTGGGTCTTCACTTTTTCCTCTATTTTGTGACCATATTCAACCATTTCTGTGTGCATCCGAATTACTATTGTTTTGAACTCTACATCTGATAGATTCACTATCTCTTCATTGCTTATTTCTATTTTTGGAGTTTTGATCTGTTTTTTTTTGGGGGGGGGATATTTCTTTGACTTGGCACACCTGTTATATTGTAAGGGGTGGGGCCTTAGGTATTCTGCAGGGCAGGGCAACCCACTCACTGTGTTGTGGTGCTGTATATGGGGGATGGGTCTGCGAGGGAACAATGTCACTTTCTCAGCTCTCAGCAGGCTTTCAGTCATTTCTCCTGCTACCCGGAAGCAAATTGGGCCTTTTTGATTCTGATTCCTGGGTGGGTAGGTTTGTGTATGTTCCAGACTCCATGGGTCTCTCCAAGGAACTTTCCTATGAGGCTAGGATTTTTCTCCCGCTGCCACAACCCCCACAAGTTTTTCCAGTCAGAGGGTTTGAGGCTTTCTTTTCCCATGCTGGAATCCTGGGTTTCAAGGTCTGTCTTATTCCCCAGTTATATCTCCTGGTTTGTCCACACACAACTGTGGGACCTCCTGGTCTTCCAGCTGCTACCTTGCTGCATGTCCTCTCTGCTCCATCTGCCCATCTCCACCCTTCCTATCAGTCTGGCTGAATGTGTCTTCTTTAACTCCTTGGTTGTCAGACTTCCATACAGTTCTATTTTCTGGAGTTCTGGTTATTTTCTGTTTTTACATTGGTTGTCCTTGTTTTGGTTCTGCAAGGAGGCAAAGTGTGTCTACCTATGCCTCTATCTTGGCCAGAAGTCCCCTAAATATTTTAAATATTAAAATTCAAGCCTATTTTTTAAAAAAATGTTCCTATAACTTTATATCTGAAATCATTCAAATATTCAAACTGATCTTACCCCCTTATACCATGAATTCTTATTCTCTGTTTTATTGCCACTTTCTGGATTCCTTGGTATTTGTTATATCTAGTATGGTATTTAGTCAAGTCCCACTGAAGGATCAAGTCAAACACTAGGAATAATTAGAATTGTCTATCTTACTTCACAAGATTATCATGAAAAGTCAAATGAGCTAATTTTTGGTAATAATGTGTCATATATATTTGAGCTTTACTATTAGAGTGTATGAGTGATAAACTGAAGAATAAGGCTATTTTCATGTGATGGTAATCTTTGTAGCTCATTCCTTTTGGTTTTATTTTAGGTTTTCTAGCTATACTTACACAGTAGGAATAATGTTGTCCCAAAGTAGTATCCAGTTCTGCTGTCAGAAGCATCACCACTTACAAACATGATACATGGTGACTTGATGAGCAATTGTTGGTAGAGCCAGGTTTACACTCTGAATGTACAATTTAGTGATCTTACCCCAAAATATATTTCTGATGAGACTTCAAATTTTACATTTCATTTGGTCATATGGAATGAAATTATAGTCGGTACTCTGCATTTACTTTCCCTAAATCTTATTTTTTCCCAGCTGTATTGAGGTATGACACATAAAATTGAAAGATATTTAAAGTGCACGAGGTGAAGATTTGATTACATTATGAGTTAATTAACATATCCATAACCTCACCTATTTTTCTTTTTTCTATAGCAATAACATTTAAGTTCTACTCTCTCAGTAAATTTCAATGATGAAATATAGCGTTATCAACTATAGCCACCATGTTATACATTACATCCTCAGACCTTATGTGTCATATAACTGAAAGTTTGTACTCTTCATCCAATGTCTATATCCCTCACTCCTAGCCCCTGACAGCCACTTTTCTTCTTTCTGCTTCTACATGTTTGGCTTTTTAAAATTTATTTTTATTACTTTTAAATTCTACATCTAAGTGAGTTCATACAGTATTTGTCTTTCTCTGTCTGACTTATTTCATTTAACATAATACCCTCAAGTTTCAACCATGTTGTGACAAATGGCAGAATTTTCTTCTTATTGCTGAATAATATCACTCGTGTTTGGGTGTATATCATATTTTCTTTATCTGTCAGCCGACTGACCCATAGGTTGTTTCCATGCCTTAGGTATTGTAAATAGTACTGCAGTGAACATGTGGGAGCTATAGCTCTTCAAGAGAGGGATTTTGTTTTCTTTAGATATATACCTAAAAGTGGGATTACCGAATCATATAGTAGTTCTATTTTTAATACTTTAAGCGACTTCTTTACTGTACTGTTTTCCATTGTGTCTATACCAATTTACATTCTACCAGCAATACACAAATGTTCCCTTTTCTCCACATCCTCACCAACACTTACTATCTCTTGTCTTTGGGAAATAGCCTTTCTAACAGGTTGAAGTGCTATCTCATTGTAGTAAATTTCTCTTTTATATTTTACATTTATAATTATGATCCATTCTGAGTTAATTTTTGTATAAATTTTAGATCAAGGTTTATTTATCTTTGTCTAAGGCTGTCCAGTTGCTTTAGCACCATATTTTAAAGGCTATTCTTCCTCCATTGATTTACTTTTTCACCTTTGTAAAAAAATCAGTTGAGCATATTTGTGCAGATCTAGTTCTAGGTTCTGTGTCTTGGTCCATTGACCTATTTATTTATCCCTTCACCAATACATTGTCTTGATTGCTATAGTTATATACAACTTTAATAGTAAGAAAACTGATTCCTCTCTATTCTTTGTCAAGATTGATTTAAATATTCTAGAGCCTGTGTCTTTCCATATACATTTTAAAATAGATTGAATTTTGATAGAAATTTTTATAGGAATTTGGAGAATAGACATCTTTACAATGTTGCCTTTTAATTCACAGAGTGTGTGTCTCTTTTTTTATTTTATCAACATTTTGTAATTTTCAGTATACATATCCTGCATATGATTTTAAGTGTATACTTAAGAATTTCATTTTACTTGAAGCAATTAAAATTGTATTATTTTTAATTTGGGTTTCCATATGTTTATTGTTAGTAGATAGAAATGCAATTAATTTTTGCATGTTGATCTTGTATCATTGGTTCTTAAGATTTTTTGTACACTAGTTGGGATTTTCTATGCAAACAATCTGTCACCTGTAAATTGAGACAATTTTATTTTCTTATCTAATCTATAGATTTTATCTAATCTCACAGATCTAATCTTACCTGATCTCCTTTTTTTTTTTTTTTGACTTATTACAATAGCCAACACTTATAGTACTATATTTTAAAAAATGGCAAAGACATCGTTGTCTTGTTCTTAATCTTAGGGGTGAGTTTTCATTCTTTCATTCTTAAATATGGTGCTAGATTTTGTATTATGTAAATCTGTTTCATCAAGATAAGGCCACTCTATTCCTAACTTGTTGAGAGTTTTTGTTATCAAGGAGCAATAGATTTTACGAAAGCCTTTTTCTACATCCATTACTGTGATCATGCTCTTTTCTTTTTTAGCTTGCTGATATGGTATATTATATCCATTGATTCTTTTTAATGTTGAGCTAGCCTTTTATACTTGGAATAAATTGCACTTTGGCATAGTGTATAATTTTTTTGATTGCTGGATTCAATTTGTTAATTTGGTTAAGATTCTTACATCTAAGTTTATGAGAAATAATGGTCTGTAGCTTTCATTCTGTCTTTTTTTGGTCTTATTGATTTCATAAAATAAATTTGAATGTACTCTCTTCTATTTTCTGGAATGGATTGGTTAAAATTGATATGAATTCTTTAAATGTTTAGTGGAATTCTGAAGTGAAACAACTGTAACCTTTTTAAAATCTTTAATTCAATTTCCTTTAAGGTTATAGAGGTATTTAAATTTTCTGTTTCAACTGATTGAGTTTGGTAGTTTACAGTTGTTGAAGAATTGGTCCATTTCTTTTAAGTTGTCAAATTTATTAGCATAAAATTGCATCCCCATACTATCTGTTTAATGCCTACAGTAAGTGTAGTGATATTCTGTGTTATTTTTGTTTTATAAGAGATGTAACAATTTCATTGAATTTTTTCAAAGAACAAAATACTGATTTTTCTCTATTGTTTTCTTATTTCAGCTTTGTTTTTCTTTTCTTGTGTTTATTGTTTATGTACTTCTGTTTGGGGAATTTGTTTTGCTCTTTTTTCCTCCTAGAATCTTTGCTATTGTACTGAGACTTTTCCTCATTTCTAAATTTGGTGCTATAAATTTTCTTCTCAGCACAGCTTTAGCTCCATCCCCCCACATTTTACTATGCTGTGTTTTTGTTTTCACGGATCCCTTTGATCCATGGGTTATTTAGAGGTTTGTTGTTTAATTTCCATATATTTCTAGACTTTCTTTTTTTCTTTCTGTTATTGATTTCTAGTTTGACTAAATAATTTTTAAGGAACACTCTGTATGATTTCAATTTTTTAAAGTTTGCTGAAGTTTTCCGGATGGAGTATCTCTCGCTCCCCACCTCTCCCTCTCCCTCTCTCTCCTTCTGACTGTGTTGTTTATATCTGCTATGTCCTTTGTATCCTTGCTGGTTTTCTGTCTAGTAGCTCTATTGATTGCTGAGATGGGAATGTAGTTGGGGAGTTATAGTTATGGACTTGTCTATTTGTCATTTCAGTTTTATTATTTTTATGTATTTTGAAGCTACATTGCTTGGTACATATGCATTTAGGGTCATTGTGTCTTTTTGGTAGAAAAACATTATGTAGTAGCCCTCTATGTTACTTTATTTATTTATTTTTTTTTGCTTGATATTTTACCACTTAACTGATATTACTTGTTTTCTATTTGGATTTTGGTAGTACTCATTTCTCTATTTCTTGTTTTCTGCCTTTCTGAGGCTACTTGAACTTTTTTTTTTTTTGAACTTTTTTTAATATTTCTATTTAATTTATTTATAGTGCTTTTGAGTTGATCTCCTTGCCTAGTTTCATAAGGGGTTCTCTGGTTGTTACTATATATGTGACTTGTAACAATGTACTTGTATCAGCATTTTATTGTCTTTAGTGAAGTATGGAAACTTTATTTTCACTTAGCTGCTTTTACTGACTCCACTTTTGAAGACCATAAGGTTACATGTTCTACTGTGGTGTTAATAATCAAATATTAGTTATAAATTCATGCTAAAAAGGTAGTGGATTATATGTACCTGTATTTCTACTCATTTTGTTTGTTTTTCCTTTCTGGTACTCTAGGCTTCTTTCTTTTATCATTTCCTTTCTTTTTGAAGAAACATTTTAAGCCGATTTTCAAAAGTAGGTCAGCTAGTAATAAGTTCTTACAGTTTTCTTCATCACGATTGTTTTAATTTTACGTTTTATGAAAGATAGGCTTATCAGACATAAAATTTGTGGTTGATAACTTTTTTCTTTTAGCACTTTAAAAATATTGTGTTACTTCCTGTTGGTTTCCATAGTTTCAAACAAGAAAGCCAGTTATCTGAATTGTAACTTCTCTATCAGTAATGTGTCATTTATTTTTCAGGATGGTTTCTTTGTCTTTAGTTTTAAAAAGTTAGATTATGATCTCTTGACATGGATTTCTTTGGGTTTACCTCCATTTAAATTCACTGAGCTTCTTGGATTTGTAGGTTTTTGTCTTTTATCAAATTTTGGTAGTTTTCAGCCATTTTTAAAATATTTACTCAGTCTCATTCTCTTCTCCTTCTGGGACTCTGATGCTATGAATGTTGGATATCTTATTTTTTACCCAAAGTTGCTGAGACTGTTCTCTTCCTGCTGTTTCTGCACCCTAGTTTATTTTTTTTCTATTGTTCAAATTGGATAAATTCTATTTTCTGTCCTCAAGTTTCCTAATTCTATTCTCTCTTTTTGGTACTCTACTATTGAGCCCATCCAAGGACATTTTTATTTCTGTTATTGTGTTTTTAGTTATATAATTTCTATTTGATGCTTTCAAATAGCTCCTTGCTGATATTTTATATACTGTTATTTGTATCAAGATAATTGGTAATGGATTCTGTAAACATTTCTATGACTCTGCTTTAAAATCCTCATCAGACCATTTGAACAACTGATTCATCTTAATGTTGACATCAGTTGATTATTTTTTTCTTCCAAGTTATGATTTTTTTGGATCTTTGTATGAAGAATCATTTCCTATTGTATCCTGTATACTTTGTCTAATATATTATTAGATTATAGATAATTTTTCAATATTTTAATTTAGCTGGAAGTTACAATTTTTAAGTCTTGCATATGCATAGCATCCTACTTTTGTCAGCTGCATTTCCAGTGCCATTTTAATTTCAGAGTCTTTACAGTGTTATTATGGTCTGCTTAGTTTACCTAGTACCACTGGAGCTGTCACTGGTTCTTACTGCTGCTGCTTGAGGAAGTAAAAGGGATTTTGCCTGGATGGGTCTCCAAGTCTCTCTCAGTGGAGGGGGTGGTGCAGCAGGAGCCCCTTACCAGAGTATTCCCCACCCCAACTACTGCCCTGTTGTCTCTGGGTAGATGAGGAGATCCGAAGGCCCATGGCAACAAAGGAGTTTCCTAGACTAAGTCATTTACTGTGACTGGGTTCCTTTCTCCTCTTTTGTCTGCCTGATCCTGTAAAGACATTGATTCAATACTTTGTAATGTTTGTTTACAAACTGCTTCATACATTGAATCTCCCTAATTTCCGAAGCATGACACTCTTGCTCCTTGGTGTATAAACCTTTTAATTACAAAACACAAATTGGGATGCCTTGGAAAAGCCAGACAACATTCAGAAATTATTATAAAGGTAAAACTAATGTTGAAAGGCTGGAGTTGATTTGGATTAAAATAGAATTCAGAAAAAAATCTTTTTGTATTTTTAAATACATAACATTAGATGAATTCTTGTTTAATCAAATACACAGTGTACTTTTACAATGGTTTTACAATGTGTGTGTGTGTGTGTGTGTGTGTGTTATTAGGCAGGGGAAGAGGAAGCAAAAATTAAAATGACAATAGCTGAAAGATGTTTTTGTAAATAAAATTTCTTCATGTCGGGATCAAGGTGCTCAGATTAAGAATGTATTTCTTTTAAATATGTATCCATAATTTCATATTCCATAACATATTGTCAAGGCTCACCTATTATGATACAAATCAAGGTCTTAAACAAAAAAAAAATGGACTCAATTTGAAATAGATAAGTATTTAATTAAGAAATCTACCTTAATAGCTTTATTTCCATAAATTTTATGGTTTGTAAGTTTATTCATGCATATAGTCATATTTAGTTACATCAAAAATATGTGGGAGACAAGGATGTTGTCAATAGATATATTTCCACAGTTAAAACTAAAACTCAGGGAGGTTCGGTGGCTTTTTCAATATTTGTAAGCTAGTAAATGGCAATGATGGGGACATGTACTTACATCTTGTTTTAAGTTTGTGGTAAGTGATAGGACACCATTTCTTAAAGATTGCTTTAAGCCAAAATAGATGACATATGCTCATTTTGGACAGAGACAGAATGACATGACTTGATGACTTCCATAGGTTCTTTCCAGTTTCTTTTAGCTTATGCATTTAACTTTTCTAACAATTAACTAAAAAGCTGGGTGCTTGCTTCATTTAATTTTTTAAAATCTGAAGTTAAAAATAAAACAGGCAGCCCTAGGATAGAATATCAAAATGATGACACTTATTTTTATTTGCTTATTTTTATTTTCTGACCGAATAAATGGTTTCCTTGATAGGCAAACAACTTTTTGAGGGTCAGCATAATTGTAGCCAAGATTTAAACACTATTTCTGAGCTGGCAGCTAATTCTGCTGTGTGCCTGCATAAGATGCCTAGTTCAGTGAGCAAAACTTAACACAGTGTCACTTTGAAGATAGAGCCCTGTCTCCCAGGGTGCATTGTCAACAAGCTTGATAAGATAGTTTCGATGCTTTGACTGTCTTTTTAGTTGTACTTTGACTGTTGAGTCCTTTGGGTTACTCTTTACTAATCTGAAGAAATCACAGGTTCTGGCTATTCTGAGCTGTTTGAGTAGTTAAACAACCCTGAATGTCAGATTTTCAATACTGAAGAATCTACAAAATGAGTGAAATCACCTCAGGCATTTTTTTCAGATACTCATTATAATCGTCTCTAGATTTAAATGTGAGGGTTATAGACAAAAAAAAAAAAAAAAAAAAAACCAAAAAAAAAACAGTGTTGGACATTTAAATGTGGGAATTTCTATTTTGGTTGAGAGCAAAATTGGAAGTTGTTGGACTTTTCTTCGCCTAGTGTTGCACCCAAGGAGTATTACTTGTTGATTTACAGAGTAATCTCTTTAATTGAGGAGAACCCCATACGAAGCCCGCAGTGATGTGCTGTGTGTTTAGTCCTGTGTTCCGTCATGCTGCGGGTTACAGCAAGGTTTTCTTAAACACAGTGACACATTGTTTATTTCTTTTTTTTTTAATTTAATTTTTATTTATTTATCTTTAGAGGGGAAGAGTAGGAGAGAGGGAGAGGGAGAGAAATATCAATGTACGGTTGCCTCTTGTGTGTCCCATGCTGGGAATTGGCCTGCAACCCAGGCATGTGCCCTGACTGGGAATCAAACCGCAATCCTTTGGTTCGCAGGCCCGTGCTCAATCCACTGAGCTACACCAGCCAGGGCTTATTTCTTAAATTATAGAAATAAGGTCTTCTCTGATTGTTTTATCTTTTTTCTGTCAATTGCAATATTATAGTCAGTTTCTCTATACTTTGCAAAGTACTTAAGATAGTATCACTTAATATTAAATAGTGCTTATTTTTCTTTTCTGTTTTTTTTTTTTTAAAGGTCAATACAATGTAAAGTCTTTGGAAGTAAGTTTCTTGGATCAACATTTCTTTCCAGAAAAATTAACTAATGCTGTGAATAAGAAGTGTTTTGGTGTTTTCATTTCATTTGAATTTCATTTTCATTTCATTTTTTCAGTAAAAAACACTTTACTTTTTTCTTAATGTTTAAATTGTAAATAATAAATTCTGCAATGATAATGACTTGCTGAAGGTACATGTGGTTCCAATCTTCTTTTTAGTCCTGATTGCTGATACAGATTATTGTGAGGCCTGAGAGATCTGTCACACAGTAGGTAATTCATTAGTCATTCCAGAATAAGAACTCTACAGAAGATCATTCAAATATAAGGATTTTTTAAAAGTTCTAACTGCCTCTATAATGCATGCAAGATATTAAATCTCTAGATATTATTTTTTGCTTCATGAATTGAAACTATGATCAAATAACCCATTTTAGATATTACTATTAAGCAACTCTTATGAATACTATTGTCTAAGTTTAACAGACAGTACAAAATTATGTCCTTTAAGCAAAATGAATACTGTATGTGTAGGTTTTTAATTTCCGGTGATTTCTTCTGATATGCTCTGCAATGTTACCTTATGTAATTTATTTTAATTTTTAAAAGGACATGTATTTATATATTTCTGTATAGGCATGATTTTATATAAAGACAGTGCATTGTTTACAAGAGTCAGAAAGTACTAATTAATTAATTATTAATTAATTTAATCTTTCAAAATAAGAACTTTAACTCCTTCGATACCATGTCTTAATACATTTATATATCTGACAATTGTTTTTGTGTATACATATATTTGTATTTAATTTGGCAAATACAAAAAAAATTATGGAAGTGACAAACACATTGTATGAAAGCCACAGCTTTGAATTGCTTCTTGATTAAGCCACTGACTAAAATTAAACCAAAGCGATAATGTCTCTCTTCTGTTTTGATTGGGAGTTCTGCATTCTTTCCAGTAGCGATTACTTGCTCCTTTGAATGTAGATCCAATTTTAAACGTACACTCCAAACACTACTGGAAAGTAAAGGAAAACATAAAGCTGGTGGCTAAAAGGCCACAGAGATCAATGGAGAAACTTCTCACACTTTAGTGATTTTTCCTATCTCTTCCTCTCCTGGTATTTTTGCAGTTCTTTTCTCTTGGAACACATTTAATTTTCTGAGTACTCATTTCCTCCATTTTAACATCGAGATATTAATAGAACTTACCTCCTAGTGGATAAAAGAATGAAATAAGTTAATGTATGTAAAAGTGGTCGGCATACTAAACACTAATCCTGGCATACTTGAAGGATTTAACAGAATTGATTCATTGGCATTATTATACACTTTGAAAGATTCTGCTCCCAATTCTAGAACTCTTGCAAAAATCTAAAATTCAGCTACTGTGAGTAGCTCTTGGTAGAGCTTATAGTTGTAAACTGGATTCCATAAGTTGAATTCCCTTGAATCTAAATATTTTAGATTTAATCCCAACCTTATCTGCTGGAATAAGGTTCTCAGGTCTGAAGCTGATGAACCTACTTTTTTTTGGTAAATAATAATAATTTTTTAAATATGCTAAGTAAGCCAGCCGGTGAAGGACAAATACCATATGATATCATTTATACAAAGAATCTAATGAACAAAATAAACTAATGAACAAAATAGAATCACTGGCATGGAAACATGGAACAGACTGAAAGTGACTAGAAGGGAAGGGGGAGGGGGATAAGATGGACAAAAGGGGAAGGGGCTGGACAAAGAACATAGATGAATGACCCAGGGGCATGGACAACAATGTGGGAGTTGGGGGGTGGGGATGGGGGAAACAGAGGAGAGCAAAGGGGGAAAAATTGGGACAACTGTAATGCAATAACAATAAAAATGATTTAAAAAAAGAAATTCTACCATACGTGATGGGGTACACTGTTTGGTTCTCAGTAATAGATCTACGGGAACAGGACTCCCAGGATGAGCAGGCTTTGTACAGCCAGATTGTAAACTCCATCCCTTTGTCTCATGTCTCCTGGAAATTCTTAAGCAGAGTCTGAGTATCTTTTTTATTTTTATCCTTACCTGAGTACATGATCCTTGATTTTAAAGAGAGGGGAAGCAAGGGAGGGAGAGAGGCAGAGAAACATCAATGTGAGTGAAACATTGATTGGTTGCCTCTCATAGGAGCAGAGACCGAACCTGCAACCTAGGCATGTGCCCTGACCAGGAATCAAACCTGCAACCCTTCGGTTTATGGGAGGACGCTCCAACGAAGGGAGCCACACCAGCCAGGACCTGAGCATATTTTTAAAGATCTTTTTGAACCACCTGGAAGCCTTGGCTAAATGACTTCTGAGACCTTTTTATAAGGTATACCAGTCTGTAGCAGGTTCTAGGAACTCAGAGCTTATCCAAAGCTGTGTTTTAGAAGCTACCAACAGAATGTTTTAGTGATTTCTGCGTGACTGACCACCGTTTCCAAATTTGCCTCTCAGTATTTTCCCAGATGAGGCAAAACTGTTGGCATGTACTTCAAGTCATCTGTGTCTAACTTTTCATAAGTTCTGAAACATTCTAAGCTTTGTGACAGTTTATAAAAATTCAAAGGTTTATTTTGGTAGTCCTATAAGTATGAAGAGTTGCTAAATGTATTTTTTGCTAAAGATAGTGATGCTTCACTTATTTTCTAACAATAATAGGTGCATTCTTTCTATCTTTAATTTATATATAGCTTTATCTTATTGCTTCTGTGCTGCAGAAAAGTATCAAAATCCCAGAAGAGGAGGACTGCATTTCAATAAAAACAAAACATAGCTAATTACTGTGATTTTGATTTCAATAGATTAATATGTTTAATCTACTCCCATATGCCTTGTGACCATACTAGTTTGAATCACTGACAACAGTGAAATATTTGACATTTTAAATTACTGATCACAGTGCCTGACACTTTAAAATATTGAAATGACAAGAAGAAAGATTTAAGGTACATGTCAATCCATAAGTGCTTTAACTTTTGAATTCTGCAGCCTGATTCATGCAGTCTGATCCATGTTCCTTAGAAAGTGTCTGTCTTTCACATTGAAATGCTTTTAAAGATTGGAAATATTCCACAAATTGTAATTTGTTCATTTTCATAGTACCAGAACTTAATTTGATGTTTTAATAATTTTAATTAAAAAATCTATTTCAACTGAAACTGATAAATCTGACATGTTATAGTAATTTATCTATAGTAGTTACAGAATTATGTCTAGAATAACCTATTCCCTTTATAATTTTTCTCATGAATGCGTAAATATTAAGTAAATTGCTAAATTTTTCTTCCAAGCATTTTCATTGAGAAATACCTATATGCTAGTGAGTGACAAATCTGAAATAATTGTGTTGATACAATTATACAGCAGCTTCTGTTATACCTAATTGTAAGTAATTAAAGTTTGTGAAGAGAGAATTTTAACTTTAAGTAAACTTTAACAGATATACAAATTAAACTAAATTCACCTGTAATATTTTCATTCACTGTAAATTCTAGTTACTTTAATTTAGTGTGAATTAAGTCTATAATATGTTGAAATTTCATATATATAGAATTCAGATAATCTTCTAACATCAACTGTAGATTCCAAAATTTCTGTTTATATTTTTATATTAGTGCATACTATTTGTTTATGTCATTTTTTTAGTTTTAGAATCAAACTTATTGTTTTACTTCTAAATCTTATGTAAATCTTTAGGTGTACAGAATATTGCATACTAAAATTTACCTAATAAAGCTGTGTTTCAATAAATAAAATGCATTAATTATACAAAAATACTTTAGAACTTTTTTGATGAGATGTTTAAAATTGGTTTATTCACTTGTTTTATACAATCAACTAAGAAAAGGAACACGGATTTTCTTCATTCTAAGGATTTTTTTCTGAACTACCTTTTTTTAAAAAACAGGAATATTTAATAATAACTTTTCAGTAACAACCAAAGCCTTTAGAACTCAATAGAAAAAAAAACAAATAAAAGTGATTCTTATCTGAATTCAAAATTTTAATAGAAAAAATGACTTCATTAAACCATATCCTTGAATCATCCTTAAAATTAATCCTAATGTCAATTTATTTTTTATTCAGCCCATCTTCTTACCTATTTCTTTAAGCTTCTACCACACAAAAATTTAGAGAGGGATGTAAGCCAAGAATTCTTTTCCTTAATTTTTTTATATCTATATTTAAAATACTACTGTAAGGTGAGAGAGGGATTGATTTTGGAGATTAATTGTAAAACAGAAAAATTGGGCAAGGTACTGCTTATATTCTCTTAATAATTTTGTTCCTTATAATATTCATGATATTTAAATTCTATATTACAAAATATTTTTAAAAAATAAAATAAATTATGTGCTTGTTTAAGGTTTCATTGTAGAAGGCTTAGTCTATGAGATTGAAGACAAAGAAACTCAGAGTTCCAGCCAAGATGGAGGCGTAGGTAGAAACCCTTCACTTCCTCGCACAACCAAAAGGAAGATAACAACCGATCTAAAATCAATAAACAACCAAAAGCACCAGAAAATCAAACTGCATGGAACTCTGAGAACCAAGGAATTAAAGAAAAAAATCAACCAGAACAACAAGACCACTAAGGTGGCAGACTGCGCTGGCCAACACAGAAAAAACGAAGAGAGGAGGCAGAGGTGTTGGGCTGGTGGCTGAGCTCAATGGGCTGTGCGAGAGGGGCTAACTTAAGGGGAATACTGAGACTCAGAGCTAACTGTGGGCTACCACTGGGATTGCCGCTGTGGGAGTTTCTCCCAGTCTCACACAAGAGAGAGGAGCAGGGTAGCTGCACTAGTCCCTCTCTGGCCCCTCCCCCACTGGCAGTGCTGAAGTATAGCAAAGAGGGTTGCCCTGCCTGGGTGAATACCTAAGGCCCTGCCCCCTTACAAATCAGCTGCCCCAAAACAAAGAAATAAGGCTCAAATGAAAGAACAGAGAAAGACCTCAGAACTAAGTGATGACGAGATTGCCAACCTATGTCATGGAGAATTTAAAGCCCTAGTAATCAAAATGCTCACAGAACTGATTGAGCTTGGTTGAAAAATGAAAGAACAAATGAAAGATACCCAAAATGAAATAAAGCAAAATATTCAGGGAACCAACAGTGGCAGGAGGAAACCAAGATTCAAAACAATGATTTGGAAATAAACATCCAACCAGATTGGAATGAAGAAACAAGAATCCAAAAAAATGAGGAGAGGCTGAGGATTCTCTGGGACAACCTGAAACGTTCCAATATCTGAATTATAGGAGTGCTAGAAGGAGAAGAACAACAGCAAGAAATTGAAAACTTATTTGAACAAATAATGAAGGAAAACTTCCCCAATCTGACGAAGGAAATAGATTTCCAGGAAGTCGAGGAAGCCTGGAGAGTCCCAAAGAAGTTGGACCCAAAGAGGAAAACACACCAAGGCACATCATCATTAAGTTACCCAAGATAAAAGACAAAGAGAAAATCCAAAAGAAGCAAGAGGAAAGTAGAGAGTTACCTATAAAGGGGCGGGGGTGACCATCAGGATATCAGCTGATTACTCAAAAGAGACCTTGCAGGCAAGAAGGGGCTGGAAAGAAGTATTTGAAGTCATGAAAGGCAAGGACCTACATCCAAGATTACTTTATCCATCAAAAGTTTTCATTTAAAATGGAAAGGCAGATGAAGTGCTTCCTAGATAAGGTCAAGTTAAAGGAGTTCATCATCACCAAGCCATTATTATATGAAATGTTAAAGGGACTTAGAAATAGAAGCTCAAAAATATGAACAGTAAAATGACAACAAACTCACAAATATCAACAAATGAACCTGAAAGAAAAGAAAAACAAAAATAAAACTAAGCAAACAATCAGAATAGGAACAGAATCAGAGAAATAGACATCACATGGAGGGAGTTCAGTGGGTAGGGGGAAAGGAGGAATGGGAAGGGAAAGGTACAGGGAAGAAGAAGCATAATTAGTAGGCATAAAATAGATGGGGAGAGATGAAAAATGGTATAGGAAACAGAGGACTAGAAGAACTTACATGTAAAACCCACGGACATGAACTAAGGGTGAGGGAATGCTGGAGCATTGGGGGTGAAGGGGGGATTAAGGGGGAAAATTGGGAAAACTGTAATAGCATAATAAATAAAAATACTTAAAAATAATAAATAAAAAGTAGAAACAAACGAAGAAACTATTCTGAATAGCAGCTGAGTACCTCCAAAGGAAAGCTACCATGCATACAGTCGACCTCCTGGTTTAGAGCTGCATTGTGTCTCGTTCTCTGCTCAGAATATCTGTGGATGATTAACAGACACTAATGAAAATCTTGTACAATTGCATTGCTGTATCATTTTATACTTGTGTTTTATATATTTCTCTATTTTTTAATGTTTGCATTGCTTTATTTGAATCCTTTTGTCTTTACAGCTTATACTCTTGGAGGAAGAGGTTTTTGGGGGGAATCAAAATGAAAAGTTCAGAGTGCAAAGGGGTCTAAAAGACAATGAAAAAATACAGTAAAGATAAATTTTTTTTTAAAAAAGACAAAACCTGGGATTCTAACAAGTTGTTGCATTATTACTACATAATTGAACCTATTTGCATGTCCCTGGCATTAATGTGAAGATTAGGCTGAACAAATTTTCAGGAACTACAGCTGTTAAGTCTTGGAGTACTGTGTACATACTGGAGTAACATGTTTTTTTGTCTTTTTAATTTTATTACATGACTCCCTACACTTATGGATTGGTCTTATTTTACGTCTCATTTAATCTACTAGGAGTGTGAATTGTAAAAATGCCTACTATATGATCTTGATTTCATATTCTAGGTCTCAGCATCAGCTTCTATAACTTAAGTTGAGGGAAGGAAACATAATTAATTGAATTCCTTTTGTATGACAGGAACTATGCTAGACCTTGCATCTTTTGTCTTTTGTGATATGTGTGAGTATTCTCACTTCACAGGTGAGGAAACACTCTGAATTTTAAATACCTAGCCCAAGGTCACAGAGCAGTTAAATGATAGAGTTAGGATAAAAAAACCCACACAATATTCTTAGGATAAAAAACAGTATTATTGACTCTAAAGCCTATTCTGTTGCCCTCTAATCAAGAGGGAAAAATAAAATTTTCAATGAATGTCATAAGCAGAAATGTAGTATTCTTCATTGAAAGGTCAGTAGACTGTAGCAGTTAGGAGGACAGATTATGGATCCATGCTACCTAGGTTTGATTCTTAGCACTTGCCACCATTTAGCCATGTGACCTTTGAGCAAGCTACTCAACCTCTCTGGACTCAGTTTTTTTAATATGTAAAGTGAAGATAAGAATAGCAGCTATCACTTAGAGTAGAGTGCTGTGCAAATTAAATGTGCTTGGCACAAATGAAATACTATTATTATAATTAATTATTATTATTAATTTTAATTAGAAGAGTCTTTGAAGGTCATCTTATTTAACCTCTTTTTTCCTAAGTAAGAGGCTAAAACCCTGAGAACAAGAATGACTTGCCCAGGGTTACAAAGCAAAACAGAAACAACACCCAATTTTTCTAACTTCCAGTTTAGTATTTTACTCTTTAAGCAAAAACAACATTCAGAAGATAATGAATGCTGATGTTCTATTTATAATTTATTTGTATTATTTTATGAATTCCTGAATAATCCTTTTTTTCCATATGCCCATCCGTACTGAGAAATAATATCACTTAATTGCAAAGTTTTGTGGATATTGACAAAAGTAATGAATCAAAAATTTATGAATATACTGCTATTTTTGTAAGTCCATAAAATTTCAGAATAGCCTCTTTTATGTACAAATAAAATAATATATGGGAATGGTAAATGAAAAATGATGGTAAAATTATTTTACTTAAAAAGGTAAGAGATGTCTTTTTTAAGCTAAAGAATTTAAGACTTCTTGAATATTTATCAAAATTAATGATGTGGACCTGAGTTTGTTACTCTCATCTGTTATTTTAAGTGGATTGACTTTCTCTGCATAGCACATTTTGTTCTAAAAGAGAAAAAAATGCATTGATTAATGTACATATATGTTATATTGTTAAAGTTTCAAAAATGATAAAACTCTGTTTTTACAACAGATTAGAAATATTTTCCTTCTGGAAAAAAATAATGAACCACATAAATATAAAACTCAAAAGTGGCTGTAAATGGTGAATGCTCCACTTCTCTTGAAAAGTTTTTTCTCTTATGGAAGAAACAAGCAGAAAATTTATATATTTTATTTGCATAAATTTAGTGAATAGTTTCTGAACTTCCTTTCACATTAGTATTCAGCACACAAATTACTGAGGACTTTTAATATATAAGGCAATATGCTAGTTGCTGCAGACACTGCAATTAATAAAGACATAGCCTTTACCATCAAGGACATTACAAGGATGTGATATAAGCATGTTGTTTAGTTACCGATACAAACTGCAATTATCTAATAGCATTGAACAGTTTGATTAATAAATACAATAGAGTTAAGACAATCTGAGTATTTATACTTATTAAATGGTCTGCCCTTATTACCATACACACATTAAATACTATCAGAGGCATAGTTGATTTTCACTTCAAAAGCCATTGTAATTTATTTTATTTGTGTAATTAAACTGTAAGAGCTGTTATGCATTGAAACAGAGCTTGTAAAAGATAACTTATATGGCAGCATTTTGCTATAGGGCAAGCAAATAAAACATTTCAAAAAATGCAAGTAATCTCTTAAGTAGGCATTGTTCACAAATTGTGACAATGCTTATTTATTGCATTAATAAGATTGTATCTTATTTTCCTATTTATTTTTATAAAGTATACCATGTTACTATTCTTGGTCTTACATTTTTATAATAGAGTAAACTATGTGCCAATTAACACATTTTTAAATCATACTTTACAGTATAGAGTCCCTCTGATAATTTCTAAGGGTAATTTATTGTCATCAGAGTATTTTATATATATATGAATATATATATATATAAAAATGATGCTGGCTGATATCAAAACTTCTAAATAATATTGTAATAATATTTTTACTTAAGATACAGTTTTTAGGCAGTTTTTAAGATTTTTCTAAGATACAGTTTTGAGGCAGTTTACCTTAGAATTGGGCATATGTCCATTCATAAACAATATATACATGAACTATTTTCAAATAAAAACTGTACTCATATTTTATCCATGTTTTCATTTTTTATGTTTCTCAAACTTCTCAGCTGAAGTCCAGAGGGATAAATAGGGTATAGCTCTAAAAAATCTCTTCAGTTTTATGATGTTAAAGGGAAAATGTCAGTTTCTCTGGGTGGGAAGACCGTTCTGTTGGAAATGCAGAAATAGAGCTCAAGGAAAAGATATAAAGTAGGAGAGACCAGACAAAAGACCAGAGCTCGAGTGGTGAGATAATCCATGCACAATATAGACCTTGTTGAAAACCTAAGAGGAAAAATGAATCCCTCAGAGTGCATGAAACTGTGGAGACAAGCAATTTCTTAAGATAGGGGTGATCCCCAGTGGAGCATAGGTAAAGAACAAAGGTAACACACAAAGAGTCATTGGGTTTATGGAAAAATAGAAGGGCGTATGTTTAAGGTGATTAAGGGAGCATTGAGTAGGGGAAAATGAAAATATTTAGTGTTCCTCACATGTCAAGTAATTTGATAAAATTTAAAGAATTAATAGTTGATTTTTGCATCAGGATCAGATCAAGATTTTGGTTTAAGGTGCTGTTTATTGTTCTGCAAAATGCTTACATGATAGAAGGACATTCAGTTATTAATTATTTCAAACAACTAATACTTATGGAACAGAGTTTTTGTAAAATAAACAATTTTTAAGCCATGCCAGGACAAAATGAAAATGATACAGATTAAGAAATTATCCATTTAATATAAGAAAGGTGAGGATTATTGGGGTCAAGAAGTAATGGGTTTAAGCAATTTGATAATATTATGAAGAATTAAATACGATAAGCCACAGATAAAGAAGTGACACTGTTTACCAGGTAACTGAGAACCAATGACTCAGGAAGTTAAAGTGATCTGAAATCTCTATGATCACATTAAATCAACTACAGCAATGTATTTGTGTTTACTTTCATAGATGCAGATATAGTGAGTTAGGAAGTATTCCTTGCCCTCAGTGTTGGAAAACCTACTCACACACACGTTCTTGCAAGCCAGTGTATATCTGTATGAACCAATAGCTCTACGAAAGCAGAGGGAAAGATCATTTCTGCCTAGGGAAACCAGGTAGGGTGTGAGAAAAGGTGTCACATAGGAACCTGGCCACAGGGATGGTAAGTACTCCAACAGTAATAAACTTGAGGAGGAGCAGAAGCCCCAGGAAGGCAGAGGATTTAACAAACTGTGAGTTGAGTAGAAAACTAGGAGCACAGACTTTGTTTAGCATGTAAGTGGATGAGGAAGACTAAGTGGAGGTTTCAGAGGGCCTTCCTTGAGTGCTTGGAAAAACATTGATGCTTCATTGTGTCAGCAGTGCTGAGCAGTGGAAAACAGGATGACAGTGCTGTTCAGGGAGATCTCTTACCACAAGTCTAAATAGAGAATGTAAAAAAAAAAAGCTCATGGTAAAGTGTTATTATCTTAAATGATAGACTCTGAAAATGAAACCTTAATAGGAGACTGATTTTTCTGTGAGGTGAAATGTTGGTAGAAAATCATATGAGTATTTGCCAGGACAATTAAAAAGTAAATCTCCTTGTGTTAATAACTGATTTGCTAATGATAGTAGAAATATAAATATAAAGTGCTTTGAGAGAAAGACTATGAGAAAATGAAAAGAAAACAAAAACAAAAAACAAAAAATGCCTGTTCTTACTTGCTAATAAGGACAGAATGGCAACATCAGAAAAACCACAGTGCTATTATTATTCCCTCAAGGAAGATGGATTATTTTGTTCATCTATTCAATTTAGGAAATGTCTATTCTTCATTTGACTTTGAGTAGTTAAATGCAAGAATAGTTTTAAAATTACAAAAAAATGTACAAATTGTTTACCATAAGCATTCTGATAATGAAAATCATCAAATCATTTGATATTAGTCATATTTTTCAACACCTCTTCACACTTGGCAATTTCCTGTACAGCCATGGAAATAATAGATAAGAGTTGTTATTTTTTTTTTTTGGCTGGAAAATAACTGATTCAACTTAAATGAAAATCTCAAACTCAGACACACTTAAGATGCTAGTCATGACTATATATATATATAAAGCTGTTACTGTCACATGGAATCCTTAGAACCAAGAAGTGACTGAACTTCAAAGGTTTATTTTTAAGATAGATTCCTTTTTTATAATTCTTAAGTTTTTAAGAATGCACCCAGAAACCAAACATGAAAATTACTCAGTTCTCAAACTTAGCTAATTCAGTTAATAGCATTTTTCCCCTCTGCCTTAAGAGAACATCAAAACCCAAGCTCCCAGACCTAGTTTCTTCTCTTCTAGTGTTGATACATGTATTAGCTCTCTGGGGCTGCTACTGTAACAAACTTGCACATACTGAGCGCCTTAAATAACAGACATTTCCTTTCTCACAGTTCTGAAATTCCAAGGTCAAAGTGTTGGCAGGGTCAGTTTTTTTCTATGGGTTGTAAGAAAAAATCTGCCATGCCTTTTATCTAGCTTCTGGTGGTCTGATGGAAGTCTTTGGCATTATTGGCATATAGTAGCATCACCTTGATCTCTGACTTCATCTTCACATAGAGTGTTGCGTGTGTATGTGTCCACTTTTCCTCTTTCAGTAAGTTTACCAGTCATATTGGATTGGTGTCCACCCTACTTAGTATGATCTCATCCTAACTAATTATATCTGCAGTGGCCCTGTGCTAAATAAGGTCACATTCCAAGGTGCTGGAGTTAGGACTTCAACATATGGATTCAAATCATAACACAGTTCAACCCATAACAATATGTAATTAAAGTTAGGTAAAGATAGGTAGAGACATTGTTGAAAGTCATCTTATCATCTACTTATTTGAAATCTTTTGTCATGTAGATTACATATGCATGCAATGCATCTACTCATTTGAAATCTTCTTCATGTAAATTACAGATGCAGGGGCATTTTTTTTAATTAGAAAAAGGACTGTTTTCCATATGTACCTAAGTTTTCCCATTGAGGATCACCTCATCACTAGCTTCCCTAACATTAACCCTTACCCTAGCCTCAGTTCTCTAGCATGCTATTTACCTGAATCACCTGGAAAAAGTACAACTTTTACTATGTTTTTACCCTCCCCTCAGTAACCTTCAGTGGTTCTCTGATAAACTCACATTAGAATTCTAAGCTCCAAAACATGCCATTCAGTGTCTTTAATCTACCAAAGCACCTCTCTCATTTTATTCCTCTCAGTCTTCAAGCATACAAATCCAGTGTTCCAGCTAAACTCAGCTATTCACTATTTTCTGAACACAATCAACACTTTCTTATTTCTGTTCATTCCTGTATTCTTATTGGAAAATTCTTTCTTTTATGCATCCTATAAACCTGGCTGCAATCCCACCTTCTCCATGACATAGTAACTGTGCACAAGTTGTTCCCACCTCTCATTCCTATAACACTCATGCTCTGTGAGTCATTTTGAAATAATTTATGTTTGTATTGCTGTGTTTTCTCCCTTACATATTTATCTCTTACATGCCTTAACTCCCCAGCTGGCTTATAAATATCATGAGAGCAACTATATTGTATTATGTTTTTCATTGAGTTATACAGGTCCTCAAACATTATTGACACAGTTAGACTGATTTATTATGCATTTTCTTACCAGTGAAGTAGACAGTGGCTGTGTTATTTCTGTGATTTTTTGTGTACCTACAGATAGTTGCATACTTCCCCAGTTCCAATTTATCTCATATATAGTTCATTTAGTCCTCACAGTGTTAGTGACCTCATTTATAAAATCAAGAAGTAATACCAATTTAGTTCTAAGCTTACTCTTCTCAGATCTAAGACTTTAGAATTTAAAGTACAGTCTATCATTGAACATTAAATCTCAATATAAAGCCAATCAGATGTGGCAAGCTTTTTCACAGATAAGGAGGTGGAAGATTGGTAAACTTAGTGATTTTTTTAAATCTGTCAGTGCTGACAGATAGCTAAGTGATTCTTCATCACTTGTTTGATTTTATAATTCATACTTTGATTCTGTGAAAAATAGTTTTAATAAAGAAATGACCTATTGAAAATAAAAGTAGTTAAAAGGTAATTTAAAGGTAATTTCTATAAGATATATAAGGAACTACTAGCATTGATTAATTACAGGGAACAGGATTGGGAAATGAGGGGGAGTGGACATTTTTGACTTTAACATTTTTTAAAAATAGAGTATCCATTTCTTTCACCATTAAAAAATAGTAATTAGGCAGTTTGGGGGCCACTGCTATTTTTTATAGAAATGACATCAGGATGATGAAAATAAAAAATAATATGTATAAATCTTGCCCCCCTATGGACTCATAGAAGCAAGAAGTCAAATGTAAAAGTATCTGTGAAGTCCAACAATGAATTTGTTAGTATCCTATCCTAACATTCAAAGTGGTCCTTCATGATCTTCAGTAAAGAGACTAGTGTTCTGAAGATGAATGGAAAGTAAAATAAAACAGCACCCTAAGAGAATCAAACCAATATGTGGTACTTGGTATTTGAGTTGACCTAATTACCACAAGCAGATGAGTGACTGAATATGATATCTAGATTACCTGGACCCACAGACTGAAAGAATTGTCTTGCACTCTTTTTCAATGGCTCTCTGATGTAATTGTGTGATAGGAAAAAAAAAAAAAAAACATATAAACAATCTACAGACAAAACCTGTCCTGGCATTCACTGAGAGATAAAATCAATTTTGTTAGTTCTTTTATCAGAGATATTACAACACAGAATATAGTCTGTCTTTAGGTACAATTTTGTAAAAGATATACTTTGTTTCAATAGGCATTTCTTTTATTGAGAATATAATAGTACTGAGAGCATAATGCTCTATCTTAAGACAGGGAAGTTGCTCTTGCATGCAATGGAAAACAAGGCTTAGACCTTTTGCTTTTTGATTATCCAACTTTTGCAGGGTTTAAGTGGAAGAATTGAAAAATCTGGCTCATTAATGTATTCATTAGATTACCTTGCAATGTATTTAAATGTATAATTATAAGATGAGTAAGGCATGGGAGACCTGGGAAAAAAAGGAACCCCATAGGTAAGCATGACCTCTCTGTTGAGTTTCCACTGGAAATCAACCTCTATTGCCTAGAAGTTCAGTATCTTGTTCATCATCTTTTGCTTAGAACCAGAGTTAAATCCAGGCCCATTTAACACCAAACATTTATTATCCAATGGGTATATCTTCCCAATAGAAGAATTAAAATAATTTTCTCTTACTTTAAATCTATTTCATGTATTTCTTGGTCAATGCTTATAACATAAGTACTATGTACCAAAATTTACCTTCTATGTAACTCTAGATTTAAGGGTTTTTATACTAGTTTTGTGTTGCTGAATGCAGACAAATTATGGAGTTCACTGAATATAGTTGGTAAATAGCAGTTATAATACTTTTGAATTCATGTGGTTAGATTTGCCTCGCTCAGTAGGTTATGGTTTTCAAAAGATGATTCAATATGTGACTTTGCAAAATCTACAAAATAGATAAAGGATTCTCTGGTGTCCAGGACATATGTTGGTTCCTTCCTTGAGGCCTTAGGTCAATGGCCATCCCAGGGATGCAAGCTTGGATGAGGATTTAGGATAAATGGATGAAGCTCTTGAGTTGTAAAGCCTGGAAAACACTTAAGAAATTGCCACACTCCCCACTACCAATACATGCCTCCACCTTTCCCTACCATACACATACTTGTGTACAAAATCAAGTGTACAATTTGTCAAGGAAAATCCAAACCTTTCAACAAATAATAAAAAAGGAACTACTATACAATTGATACAAACAAAAAAATTGAAGGAGAACAGCAAACTTGTCAACAAATAAAAAGAACATGTGAAAAAATGTTGCTAAAAAGCAGCTATATCAGTTGTGACCTGCATTTTTACTAGGTATTTAAAATTTTGCCTTGGTGGTTTCCAACACAATATTGAAGAGAATGATGCTATCCAACTTCAAGACTTACTATAAAGCTACAGTAATCAAAACATCATGATATTGATGAATAAATAGACAAACAGATCAATGGAACAGAATATACAGAAGTAGACCTCCATAAATATAGTCAACTGATCTTTGACAAAGGAGCACAGACAGTACAATACAGGAGAGATAGTCTCTTCAACAAATAGAGCAGGAAACACTGGACATTCATCTGCATAAATGTGAATACAGACACATACTTTACACCTTTTACAGATATTAACTCAAAGTGGATCTCAGACCTAGATGTGATATACAAAAGTATAAAATTCCTACAAAATAACACAGGAGAAAACATAAGTGGCCTTGGGTACAGTGATGCCTTTTTAGATAAAACACCAAAGGAACCATCTATAAAAGAAATCATTGATAACCTGAACTTCATTAACATTAAAAACTTCTACTCTGTGAAAGACAGTATCAAGAAAATTATAAGACAAGCCTAAGGCCAAAAGAAAATATTTACAAAAGATGTATCTGAGAAAGGACTATGATCCAAAATATAAAAAGAACTCTTAAAACTCAACAATAAGAAAACAGACAACCCGTTTAAAAATGGGCCAAAGATCTTAATAAGTCACCAAAGGAAATATATGGATAGCCAATAAACATATGAAAAGATGCTCTACTCATATATCACTAGGGAAATACAAATTAAAACAGCAATGAGATACCACCATACACCTATTAGAATGGCCAAAATCCAGAATACTACTAACACCAAATGCTGACAAGGATATGCAGAAACAGTAACTCTTATTCATTGTTGAGTCAAATACAAAATGGCACAGCCACTTTGAAAGACAGTTTGGTGATATCTTGCAAACTAAACATATCCTTGCCATATGATCCAGCAATCGCAATCCTTGCTGTTTAATTCCCAAAATTTATATTAACACAAAAATGTACATGGATGTTTATTGCAGTATTTTTCAAAATTGCCAAAACTTGAAGCAACCAAGATATCTTTTTAGTGATGAATGGATAAATAAAATTTGGTATACACAAACAATGGAATATTATTCATCAGTAAAAAATAAATAAGTTATCAAGACATGGAAAGACATGGAGGAACCTTAAATATTACTCAGTGAAACAACCAATATGAGAAAGGTTACACACTGTACAATTTCAACTTTATGGAATTCTAGAAAAGGCTACATTATGGAGACTGTAAAAAGATCAGAAGTAGCCAGGGGTTGGGGCAGAGAGAGAGCTTAACAGGCAGAGCACAGAGGATTTTTACAGCAGTGAAAATGGTATGATGTTATAATGATGGATATATGTCATACATTTTTCCAAAGCCATAGAAATACAATATCTTAAAGAGGAAAAAGTAAACTGTGGACATTTGGTGCTTATGATGTGTCAGTGTGGTTCATCTTTGGTTAAAAAAAGTCTGATTCTACTGAGCGACCTTGATAATTGGGGAAGTTATGCATGTGTGAGGGTAGGGGATATGTGGGGATCTCTATTCCTTTCTCTCTGTATTATTGAAAATTTTTTAAAACATAAAATAAAGTCTTCAAAATAATTTTAATTAAGTTCTTCTGTGAAAAAATGAGCATGAACCATAGATACAAGAACTCATAAAAGAGATAATGAGACACTGGGGGGAAATGGAGTGTAAATTGTCAGTTTAGTGAAGTCAAAGAAGTAAATCAAAATCATCATAGAAATACAAAAGAATTGGAAGAGGCAGACCTGAGACTAGACACTATAGAAGACACAGCAAAGGCATAGATGATATAAATGAGAAGATGCAAGAAATTAAAATAAAAATGGAAGATAAAAAGACTTAGAGATTTTTGAAGAAGGGTGTGGGATACAACATATTTTGGAGTCCTTGAAGAAGAGAACCAAAATCATTGGAACAGAAAAAAAATATTTGAAAATGTAATTTGAGGGAAAAAAGTTGTGAAAAGAAAAAAATACCCAAATCTATTTATTGTGATTCTTAACCATGTCCACTGACATTTATTAATATATAACTATCATGTTAGACACTTGGATATCTATTATCTTATATAATATTAACACTACATTGAGGTTGGTAATATTAGCTCTGTTTTATGGGTAAAGAAATGGAGCATTAAATTTACATAAGAAGTAAGTGGCTAAACCAAAATATGAATCTAGATCTTCTAACTTCAAGTCCTTACCTCTTTCCAATGTCATAGCTGATTCTCAAAAGCATTTACTAGATTTATATATGGATGAAATAGATAAGAAAATGGGTGAATAATTGGATAGTGAATCTATTTCACTATTCGCTCATACTATATTATCATTTCTAATTCTAAATTATTGAATTTCTTTTGGAAACAAAAATCTTCTATCCTAAGAGGGAAGAAAAGTAAGTGAAAATAATTAAAGTTGATTACTTTTTAATTCTAGAAGAGCATATTGACTTGTTGCTACTTTTGTCTTGATGACTAACGATGCTAACAATTTTTTTTATTGTTCACACTATTACAGACATCCTGATTTTTCCTGCCTTTACCCCACTTCTCCTTTCCTCTGGCAATCACCACACTGTTGTCTGTGTCTATGGATTATGCATATATGTTCTTTGTCTAATCCATTCACATTCTGGGGGATTCATCCAATCCCCCTTCCTCTCTGATAGCTGTCAGTGTGTACCAGTGTCCATGCCTCTGTTTCTATTTTGTTGGTCAGTTTATTTTGTTAATTAGATTCCACATATAAGTGAGATCATATAGTACTTGTCTTTCTTTAACTGCTTATTTCACTTAGCGTAATAATCTCCAGGTCCATCCATGCTGTTGCAAAGTGTAAGAGTTCCTTCTTTTTCACAGTTGTGTAGTAGCCCATTGTATAAATGTACCACAGCTTTTTTATCCACTCATCTACTGATTGGCACTTGATCTGTTTCCAGATATTGGCTGCTGTAAGTGACACTACTATGAACATAGAGATGCATACATTCTTTAAAAATTCTTAGGATGTATTCCCAGAAGTGAGATCATTAGGTCAAGACTTGCTGTTATTTTTTTTTTGTAAAGTCAAGTATTTTCTTCAAGCTGTTAGAGTTATCATAGTTTTAAATTAATTGATGTTGGTATATTTTAATTTCATTGCCTTTATATTTTTATATTGAGTGAAAATATTTTGAAAATGACTCTTGTTAATAAATTAATTAAACATTCAATAAAATCACCTTTATGCATACATCAATAATTTAAATGTATTTGAGTATTTTGTATCAATGAAAATTGACCCAAACTAGTCAACACTGAGATACTTCTCTCTGCTACATATCCAAGACATATGTCCTCAAGACATAGCCTAATAAATGCATTAGTTTTTAATGATATAGAAATAATATTTCAAATAGCTAGGCAAAATGATAACTTTACTTACAAGATTTAAAAAAATAGGCTGCCCTTAGATTTCAATTTAGTGAAGTTTAACACTAAAAGTCAATGAACCAAAACTGCTGAAATATTCAAGGAAAGAAAGGGTAAGCCAAGGATTTTATATCTAACTAAGGTTTTTATTAAGTATAAAGGCTACAAACAATATTGAATATGCCACAACTCAAGAAATACAGTTCACCTGCCAAAAGTTAAATTTTAGCTAATCAGGGGATAATAGAGAAAAAGTTAGCAAAATATATGGTTTTAAGCATTTTATATGTTTAACAGAACTAAAACAAAACAAACATGTATTAGATGACAAAGTAGAACATATATTTTACATGCTTTGACAGTTTAGAAATACATTTCAAACACAACCATATTATTTCATTCATATGTGGAATATAAAGCTGAAAACAACTAATGAACAAGCAAGAACAATAAACAAAAACTCATGACACAGATAATAATGATGGTTACCTGAGAGAAGGGGCATGGGAAGGATAAAAGGATAAAGGGAGTCAAAGATACAGTGATGGAAGATTTGACTTTGGATGGTGGGCACACAATGGAATACACAGATGATGTATCAGAGAATTGTATACTGGACACCAAACTTAATAACTAATATAACCCAATAAATTTAACTTAAAAAAACAGAAAATGTTATTATATGGGAAAAGAAATATATATAAATCAGCAAATAAGAAGGACAATTTTGACACTTCCTTGAAAAACTAAATTTGCAACTACCAAATGTGGAATACTATATGAACAATATTTACTGACTGCCTCATCTGTAATAGTGTGGAGTCAAGGATATCATTTAAAGGTGAAAAGTCAAGTAACAGAATTATAACTTGGTTTAGTTATATAATTTATAGTACAAAGATGGTGGTAAACATTTAAAAAACCACAATTTCTAAATAGCTAAAATTAGAAATGCTGAACAATTTGGAATTACATTAATTTAAAAAATTGTTCATATAAACATTGAGTAGTCCCTCAAACAAACTAATGAGGTGAACATAAAGATTTTTCTTCTGAAAGATACTGAAGATAACTTATAGCAAAACATAAAATATTAATGCTCTTCCCTATACTTACTGTTGAGAAAATTTAGTATGCTACATGGAATCATAGTTAAACTGAAGACTATAAGCCTAACATAAAGAATAAATAGTGCAAGGTCTATTGACTTTTGGTGGCCGATACACACACTTGATTGGTTATAGAATGAGTGTCTCTTGCTTGGCTCAAGATGCTTCTGAAAAGACAAGGAAATAGTGTGCCGTAGGAGGAAGTGGGAGTATACCCATGGGTTGATAGGGAAGTGCACTCTCTCAGGGAGTGCTAAAAGGCTCTCCTATCATTTAAGTAAGTTTTCAATGGAACTGCTGGCTCTTTGATCGCAAGGGAGCAAAAATATATTACCACATGTAACATGGGATACAACATATTTGGAAGTCCCAAGCCCTTCTGAGAATCTGATGAGAGATATAAGACCTTTCTCCATGAAATGCACATATTACATTTTGCCTATAATTTCACAGTCCTTGAAGCTCATTAAAACAAAAAACCTCTTAGTGCATTGTCCCCAGGTTCAAGACCCTGATTTAAAAGTTCTTTGAACTTATGTCAGTATCTCTACTGTTGATCTTGCTGGTCAGAACCACAGGTGTTACTGAATACTCTGGTAAAAGGAAGGTTGCTAAAACAGCATTCACAGTTCATCTTAATCATCTCTTTTACTTATTCTGAAGTGCAAGAATGACAATTATCAAGTCTGGTCCTCAGATCACTTTTATCAGAAACACCTGTGTTTCTGTTAAAATGGAAGGTGGTTTCTCAGTTTTAAAACCACACACTAGACTAGAGGAGGCACAAACAACTTTAGCTTCAGGGCTGAGCACCCACTGCTTCTATAAACTCTTTGTAGAGCAGTAACTAAACAGCTCCAGCCTTATTCCCACTGTACCTTACAATGAATCATTCCAGTGCTATAGCAATAGGTTACTAAAGGAAATAATTAGTCATTGTGAATTCGAAGGGTTTTTTTCTATTTTACAGTGACTAACATTAGAGAACACTTGCCATGTGTCAAACCCACAGGTAGACACTATCACAACAGGAAGCCCTGTGTTCCTTGCAAATTAGTCATTATTTGTCCTAAATATAGGTAGGATCATGTCCCTAGGTCACTAGCTTCATTCTCTTGCATGCATTTCAGCATGGTGGTGATGCTGAAGTGAGCACACAGGGATGTCTGACTAGTAGGTATACACCACATCACAATTAAGAGTTCAATTACCTGTGTGGTTGGTAGGCAGAATCAAGTCCTATATTCGATCTTTCAGCCATAGATTAGAACATACTTCATGAATGAGCATTATCCTTCATGGTCTCTGCAGACATTGTGGTTCAATTTGGAGAACAGAAAGCACTTTTGCCCAGCAGATTTTCACTATTGTCCTCTTTCAAGAGGTGATTTAATAGGTACCTAAGGTAAATGCCAAGTTTTATAGATTAAAGTCATTACTTTAATTGTATCAAGAAAGACATATAGTCTTGTTCTCAGATTTGAACTTGCTCCTCAAATTACTTTATTCAAAACTGAATCAATCTCTTTCTATACTGCTAGCTTATGCTGTAGCTCTTTCTCTTTCCTATTTTCTTTATCATTATGTGACTGAAACTGTGCACATGTATAGCAGTGTGCTCAAAATATTTAATTTAGTGTTCTGCATCCTGCAGGGCTGATGTAGCAGAGTTTCATATGCTTCAATTTGTTATTGCACTTATATAGAATTCACAATGAATTTTACTTTGTAGGGCACAATATAAAATGCTCTTATTTTTACACATCTTTTAAGGTACAATGATCACTTAAAAATTATATAAATTCTATAACTAAATTAACAAAATGGATGTTTGGTATTTCTCTACTAAAGATTTTAAATACTGGGGAAAATAAATAGATTTCTATTGGTTTCCAATTTCAGGTTTAATTAAGAACCATTGCTAGCATAAAAATCAAATATACCATAACTGTACACTAAAATTTCTCTATTTTTTAATTTTTTGACTACATACATTAAAAATGAAATAGTGGCAAGCTCCTTCTTCCTTCTTATACATAATTTGTTTTTACTATCAGATTGCTAATTCTTTAAACTATATAAATTATAACAACATTTAACTAATTTCATATTATTAGACAGTTTTTGCATTTATAAATAATTCTATCCATAGATACTTTATAGCACTCTACAATATACTGATTTTAAGAACTTTAAATTTGGGCAGATTAAGCCTCAGATCCTGGCAGAGCTATTAATAGCCAGTTGACATTGGTCATATTATTTAACTTCCCTGAGTCTCAGTTGACCCATGTCCCAAGTGGATATAAAATGATGCCTTTCTGATAAATATATCCTGAGAATTAAATGAGATAATCTATGTAAATCCATGTAAATCAACATATTGTAAATGATTATTAATTATTAGCTATAATTATGATATAACATTTTTCTACTCTTCTGAATTATTGAGTTGATTTCCCCCAAAATGGGAATAGTGGCTAAATGTCATGGGGATTTATTTACTTATTCATAATATATTTGAATGTCTACTTTTGCTGAGTGCTAAAACAAGGTGGTGAACAAGGTGGTCCTAGAATAAGAGGTGTTTGCAGTTTGAAAGAAAAGACATTGCATTAGATAATTATACCTAAATATAGTGTTGCAGAAGAGAAAGTGGAGAGTGTTAAGAAAAAATATATTAAAGAGATATGTGTGCCTGATTAACTTCAAAATTATTCAACATTTTATATTTTAAACATGTTATGAGAGTAACGAGCTTAGTTATCAAAATTCTTAATAACTTTTAACTATTTTTCTTTATTTCTAATTTAATAGCTGAGATTATTACTTCCTTTTAAATTATGATTTTGTATATTTTTATTTGAAGTCTATTTATGTATCATATGATTCTTGTTTTTAAAATTTATCAGAAAGATTTACTCATCATTCTTCCACTGAAGGTGTAGTAGTATCCTAAGGATAAAACAATTACCTTAAGATATATTTTAGGTTTCCTTTATCTATTTCCTATAATTTTGCCTATTTTTTGATGTAAAGTTTTGTGGGTATTGCACCAAAATTTTTCAATTTTATATTGTTACATATATTTTCCCTTTATAAATTCTTCCATTGGTTTAATGTTTATATATCATACATTTTCCAAGGGTTTTTTTTCTTCTTGACCTTGAAAGTTCTCTGTATACAAAATGCCACTGATGTTATGGCAGGCTTTGTCTCTTTTCCGTAGGTACACCATGGTTACTGATGTTCACTCAAACACTGTGAAAAGAACGAAATGCAGATTGAAAACACAACCTAAAAACTCTGCTCTGATAAAAATAAATTGTGTTAAAATCATTGTAGATCTTTCCATTTGGTTAAGGGGGTGATTCATGGTGTCATTTCCATAAGGATTCCAGAACATCTGGATGCATTAGAGGTGAACTGACCCCAAATTAAAGTGGCCTTCACAACATATTCTTATTACATTATTCTTTTACAAAGAGGATTCATCAATTCATATATCATCAGTGTAAACCAAGAAACCAATCACTTGTGCCTAAGAAATTTCAACATGAATGTTAACTTACAGACTTTTTCTTAATATTTTAAAATCATTTCTTTCTGACCACATTTGAATGTGTTAAAATCAGCCCATGAAAATTGTTTGTAATTATATGTCATACATGTATAGTTGAATTATAATTTTAAGTATGACTATGGATAGGGTACTAGGATATAATCATTCTTGAGGCCAGACTGTCATTATTACAATTTCCCAGTTATAAGTCATTGAGAAGTATCTAGTGGTTTTCATTTTTAAATCCCTTGTACTGAAGATTTTCAACTAAGCTCTCTGAAATTTCAAGAGTAATATGGCTGAGTGGTGTCAGGTAAATGCAGAGAACCATAATTGAAAACAATAAAAATAAAAAAAAAAACAAAAACAAACAAAAAGGTAATATGGCTGAGGCATAGATAGTAATGCAGTATTATCTTTTTTCAAAAGGATACTATAGTTTTAAAAACAGAAACCATACTCCTTGGGCATACATAGGTGTTGTTTAATAGAGGGTTGCATGATGGTCTAACTAAGGAATATTCATATTGTTTAACAACTGATACAAGTATACAACCAAGGCCTCCTCCAGTACCAGAAGTTACTGTGTGGTAACTGAATTGTGGAGACATCAAGAGAAGGACTGAAAGGATTCAGGGAGTGTGTAGTATGTGTTTATCACCTGGTATGGAACTACCTCAGTATTTTACCAACCAGTTTAGCCATGCCTGGGCACAATGGTGGATACATTTACCTTGGTCTGACCAGTGGCTACTCTATCTTCAAGTTTTATCATGACACAAAGTCAGCAAGTGTTATTCTCTGGTTTATCATGATACCCTTACATTGGGACAAAAGAGTGCATCTGAAGAATGAGAGTCAGGAAGGGAAAATTCTTCAGTCTGTGAGATAAGTCTCACAGAGTGAAAGTGGTAGGGAAAAATTAATCGAGTGGGACATGTACTGTACCATTTATTGATTCATCACTGAGGTCTCACTTTCCAGGTGCAGTTTTTGGTTCGTATCATGAACAGAGAATTGAACATCATCTCTTTTTAGACAGCTTGTGTCAATTTTTTGGAGCTATCCTGAGATTTTTTTTTTCAAGAAAATCATTGGATTTCCTGCTATATGATCTGCCAATAAACTCTTATTCATGCAACAGATTACTGTATAAGATTCAGACCAATCTTGTAGAATTGAAGTAAAGAGCTATGTCTCCATTAAGAAATGTCTCAACTCCTTTATTCTAAATGTTCTTATTTATGGAGTATTTGTCTTAGAAATATTCCATCTCAGGTTGGGGTAGATAAGTGGAGCTCAAAATTGGCCAAAGATTCAGACAGCAACATACATTCATTCATTCATTCATTCATTCATTCATTCATTTATTTATTTATTTATTTATTTATTTATTTATAAATATAATTTATTGATTATGCCATTACAATTGTCCCAAATTTTCCCTCTTTGTCCCCCTCTACCCGGTACTCCTTTCCCTCTAGCAATCCCCCTCCTTAGTTCATATCCATGGTTCATACATATAAGTTCTTTGGCTACTCCATTACCTATACTCTTCTTAACAGCCCCCAGTCTATTTTGTAACTACTGTGTTGTGCTTCTTAATTCTTGCACCATTCTGTGCATTCTCCTGCTCCCTCCTCGCAACTGATAACCCTCCAAATGATCTCCATATCTTTATTCTGTTCTTGTTCTGCTTGTTGCTTAGTTTGTTATTTGGATTAAATTATTGATAGTTGTGAATTTATCACCATTTTAATCTTCATCATTTTGATCTTCTTTTTCTTATATAATTGCCTTTAGAATTTCATAAAATAATAGGTTGGTGATAATGAACTCTTTTAGTTTTACCTTGTCTGGGAAGCGCTTTATCTGCCCTTTGATTCTAAGCTATAGCTTTGCTGAATAGAGTAATCTAAGTTGTATGTCCTTGCTTTTTATCCCTTTTGAATACTTCCTGCCAGTCCCTTCTAGCATGCAAAGATTCTTTTGAGAAATCAGCTGACAGTCTTATGGGAACTCATTGTAGATAACTCTCTGCTTTTCTGTTGCTGCTTTTAAGATTCTCTCCTTATCTTTAAACTTTGGCATGTTAATATTGATGTACCTTGGTGTGGTCCTCTTTGGGTCCAACTTGTCTGGGACTCTCTGTGTTTTCTGGACTTGTATGTCTATGTCCTTCACCAAATTAGGGACATTTTCTTTTATTATTTTTTCAAATAAGTTTTCAATTTCTTGCTCTTCTGCTTCTCCTTCTTGCACCCCTATGATTCAGATGTTGTTATGTTTAAAGATGTTCCAGAAGTCCCTAAGCCTGCCCTCATTTTTTTAATTCTTTTTTCTTCCTGCTACTCTGATTGAATGCTTTTTCCTTCCTTATGTTCCAAATTGTTCGTTTGATTATCACCATCCCACCAACTGTTGGTTCCCTATACATTTTTCTTTATTTCATCTGATGTAATCTTCATTTCTGTCAGGGCCTATTTTATGCTGTTGAAGTAACCAGTGAGTTTTTGGAGCATCCTGATAACCAGTGTTTTTAACTGTGCATTTCCATTTCATTTAATTATTTCATTTCATTTAGTTATTTTTCTAGACTTTTGTTCTGTTCTTTCATTTGGGCCATATTTCTTTGTCTCCTCAATTAGGCAACCTCCCTGCATTTGTTTCTGTGTAGTATGTAGAGCTACTTTGACTCCCTGTCTTAGTAGTGTGGTCTATTGTAGATAAGCACACCTATTAAATTGTATGTGCAGAAGCTTAGGTAATCACCAGGTCAGGGCAACCCATGTCACTGCTCTTTTGCCTTGTGTGGGGGAGGGTTTGAAGAGGGGATGATGCTGCTGCCTGGCCTCTGGAGTTTTGTCTAGGAAGAATCTCTCTCCCACAGTGTTGCCAGTCACTTTACTTTCTCCCGGTACATCATTGGTACCCTTCCAGCTGTTGCCCTAGTGATAAGTCTCAGAAGAGGTGGGTCTGCATAAATCCTAGATCCATTGTGAGCCCTTTAAGAGGATTCTGTTGAGAATCCCTCTGTTTCTTCTGACTCCCCAACTCCTACTGGTTTTTATAGCCAGAAGTTATGGGGAATTTTCTCCCTGGCACTGGAACCCTGAGTTGGGTGATCTGGACTGGAGCAGGGATCCCTCACTCCTGAAGTGTTCCTCTCATTTTTTATCTACCACATGTGGATGTGGGACTGCCCATTCTGTCTCTGTGCCACTCTGTGTCTCCAAGCCTCCTACCCAGTTGGGTAAATGTGGCTTTTTTTAAATCCTTGGTTGTTAGACTTCCACGCAGCTAAATTTTCTGACAATTCTGGGTGATACTTGTTTTATAGTAGTTGTAGCTACTTTTAGAGAGTAGCTTTCTATATGAACACAGGGTTACTTTTATTTTGTCTTTGTGATGATTGATTAAGTTAAAAATGTCTCAAAAATTCTTGTGGATCAGCGCATTAGGGGTTGGGAGAAGAGCCATTCAATAAAATTAACACGTCTATTTTTTATACTTTCCTTTTAATTTTTTGTTTCTGTTTCTCTATTAAGTTATACCCCAATACCTGGACTGTTTTTTTCATACCCAAAGAGCAGAGGTACAATAGTTCTGCTATTAAAAAAAACAGCCAAAGAGATATAGGTTTCAACAAAGAATTTAAAATTCTCCCTTTTCAAATTTTTGACCATTAATTTAAAATCTTAATTTTATATTTTTCCATTTTATAATAAATTGTACATATTTACTATATATTTTATAGTATTTATTGAACATCTTAGTATATATAACAGAGCTAAATGTCTAATGAAACACAAAAGAACTGCATTAATACTAACTCTGATATCAATTAGTGTATCATTTGACAATAAAAATGTATTTGAAAGCATTGTTCTATGTAAAAAATTATGAGAAACAATATATGAAAAAGTTCTGAATTAAATAAAATTAAAATTAAAATTGAGATTTTGCAGTGTATTGGGAACTGAAATAACCATATATTTTATGATTTTTAATCATGTTCGCTGGCATTTATCAATATACAAGTATTGTGTTATGCACTTGAATATCTATTATCTTATGTAATAGCTACACTCCAGTGAGGCTGGTAATATTAACTCCGTTGCATGGGTAAAGAAATGGGGCATTAAGGTTGCAGAAGAAGTGGCAGAATCAAAATGTGAATCTAGGACTCCTACCTCCTTACCTTTGTTCAACATCATAACTGACTCAAAAGGGTTTACTAGATTTATGTATGTGTAGATATGTGAGTAATTGGATAACAAATCTATTTCATTATTCAATCATAATATGTTATCATCACTAATTCTAAATTATTGACTTTCTTTTGGAAACAAAAGTCTCCTACCCCAAGAGGGAAAAAATTACCACTCAAAGGATACTAGAAAAATATTTAAGTAAAACAAAATCAAGTTGAATACTTTAAAAATTTTAAAAAGCATATTGACTTGCTGCTATATTTTAATGAGCTAAGTATTTTCTTTTACTTGAGCTGTTGGTATTATAATTATTTTAATTAATCGATGTTGATGAATTTTAATTTCATTGTCTTTTATATTTTTATTTCAAGTGCAAATATTTTGAAAATGACTTGTTAATAAATTAATTAAACATCCAATTAAATCACATTTATGCCTACATCAAAAATTTAAATGTATTTGAGTGTTATATTTTAAGACTCTTATTTATTAACTCAGAAAAATAATATACATTATTTAATAACCTGTACATATATTCCATCATTCTCAAAAGTACTTTTGAGCCATATTTGGAATACATTTTAGTGATTTTAAATTCTACTTTTAGAACCAGTTTTTTTTTTTAAAGACAGGACACTTATTTGTGAGAATTAAAGAACTATTCTTCATTTTCGTAAGGTTAGGAAAAGCAGAATTTCTATCCCAAATTTAGTTGAGTTTATGTTACCTTCTGACATCAGGTTCTAAAGACGAGCCTGGCAAGTCCCACAATGTAACTGAAACTAAGAATGATTTCAAATCATACAGAATGATTTTTATTTTGTGGTACTTTGTGACCCTGGAACAAAAATGGCAATTTTGGGGAACTTAGAAATATTGGTAATGTTTCTAATGAACTTAAAAAGTAAAATCAAATTATAACTGCAGAAATGTGTTAAACTTTATTATTATTAAATTTATTGCAGTAACACTAGTTAATAATGCTATATAATTTTCAGGCATACAAATTTTATATAATAAACTTCTGTACAAGGGGGACCCAATAAAAACCAGAATTACAGCCCTGGCTGGTGTAGCTCAGTGGATTGAGCGCGGGCCTGCGAACCAAAGGATCGAGGTTCGATTCCCAGTCAGGGCACATGCCTGGGTTGCCAGGCCAGTTCCCGGCAGGGGACATACAAGAGGCAACTGCACATTGATGTTTCTCTCCCTCTCCCTCTCTCCTTCCCTTCCCCTCTAAAGATAGAAAAATGAATAAATAAATAAAATATTAAAAAAAAAAAAAACAGAATTACATTCTGGAGGGTAGGCCCTTGGAGTATATGCTTCCCCTGCTAGGTGAGTGTTCTACAAACCCATTTCTATCAGTGTACCACCTGGCTTTGTTGTGAGGTGCTGAGTTGGGCTTCAGTGAATTTCTCTTGAAGACATTTGCCCATTTCATGATGGGTGATTTATGAGTGCATCTGCTCACACTAACTGAATGTTCAGCAGTTTTTGACCAAAAACCCCATGACCCCAGTGCCCTACCCTCCCTATTCACCTGATCTTGCCCCAGCAACTTTTTGTTTCTTTGTTTGTTTCCTTGTATGAAAAGAGTCCTCAAAGGAAAACATTTTTGTGGAAGAGGTGAAACAGGAAATGGCAGATGCACTAAAAGGGATCAAAATTGACAAGTTCAGAAACTGTTTTGAGCAGTAGAAAAAGGTTTCAATTGGCGTATTGGATCAAATGGAAAGTACTTTGAAGGTGACTGAAGTTTAAACTTATAATAATGAATGCACAATCATTTATAAATAAATTCTTGGATTTTGGGGTCTCCCCTTATAAGGCAACAACTGATTAATGTGGAACTGGAAAGAGGTATACAATATTACATCTTATTTTATGACTTAACTGTGGTTTTGAAGTCAATCTATATAAGCCTCCAAAAGAAAGCCCTTTGGGTCTAACCAGAGAATAGATCAAAATTCAGTTTTTCCAAAAGAAGTAAAATTGGCAGAGAAGTGTACCCATCCATGAAGAAAATATACACCTGCATTCAAATCCATGGGCTTGGAAGCCATGTGTCACATAGTATACCATGAACATAAAAAAAAAAAAAGAAATGGAATGTTGCCCGGTCAAGTGGAGGGTGTTAATATTTTTAATGAACACCTATCTCAATTAATAATTGAGGATTTATTTAAGAAACACTTGCTGATATATTGAACAGGATCTTGCACTAAATATTTTAATTTATTACATTTTACTTTCATTACATTTTTTGAGGATATATGCTCTTAATGTTACTATTCACAGATAAGGAAACTGAAGCTTCAGAGGGTCAATATCTGGTGTTGAGATAGCCATAACTGATTTAGCTACAGTTCGAATGCATGTAAGTTCCAACCTCAAACTCATGCTCTTCATCCAGGGTGGCTCTAAAACATTAAGTCCTAGTGTCCAAACTAAAGTAAAAGTTTGACTTTAATACCCAACAGAATCCTTAAGTCTTGTAAAACAGTTAGAAAATAATCACTAAGGATAAATTCAATGTTTTAAGATAGTTGGCAGGATGGTAGATAAGAGGAATGCTATAGCCACACAATTGATGGAGTTTAGAAGGTTAAGTGGTATCATTTTTGAACAGGAAATGAGTGCTGAATAAAGATGTGATGAGACTGTATCTAAAATAAATTGATTAGTAGATTGGTAGGAACTGAGGCGAAGAGGGCAATATCAAACCTGGATGAGAACAACGGTGACAAATCACAGATCTGTTTGTGTGCCTGCGTTTGTCAACATTCTTCATTTTTTTCCAGTCATATATTTATATGAGGATATGATCAATAAGGTTTTCATATATGTGTGTGTCAAACACTAGGAATGATTGTTAATTCTTATGTTTACTTCACAAAGGATTCTCAAGAGACAGTGAGTTGATCCAAAAAGAAGAGATTTGAAAGTGATGAATATAAATTTCAAATTTAGGTTCACAAGGTAACTGCTTAAATGTAAGAGAACAGATAGATGACATCAAAAGTTGGCATATAAATAAAATATCTAGAATTGTTGTTGATTGCAAGCACAACACAAATTAGCATTGTGATGTATGTATTCCCCAAATAGTGATTTACTACTTTATTTCAAATGTCTTGTTTGAAAGAAAAGAGCTATTATTATTCCGATGTACTCTGTACTTATTAAACCTTACCCAGAATCCTGTTTCTGCTTATGACTCTACATTTAAAAGCATCATCAAATCTCTGTATTCCATTCAATAAAAGGCAAGGGTGGTGAATAGTCTGGAAATCAGGTGCTGCAAAAATATTAAAGAAATTGGGAATTATTTGCCTGAAGAAGCAGGTGAAACATGCTTTTTATCTATTATCTATTATCTATCTATCTATCTATCTATCTATCTATCTATCTATCTATCTAGTGTTTGAAGGGCCCCTGGGGAAAAAGGGGATAGATTTGTTTATTATAATTGTCAACATGATTCCAGAGTTCAAAACACCAAGGATTGAAAGTGATAGAGAGCTGGATTGTATCTCAGTTTCAGGAAGATGATTTTAACAAGAATGGAACCTTTACTGCCTATAGTGATGGGCTTTCCATTACCTGAAATGTTTCTGTGAGAAGTTGCTTTACACAAGTCAGCCCTTGTAGCTCTGATCATGAAAGTAAGTCTCTCTAAGCCTTAGGAGTAATAGTACCTACCTGGTGGAGTGCTTGTGAGGATTAAAGGAAATACCATGTGCTAATCACTTAATACACTTAAAGTGCTCAAAAATGATACCTATTTTAATTACTAGAAGACCAATACAAAGAGAATACTACATAGAATACATCTTAATCACATAGAAATGGAACTAGACAACCCTAAGTTGCCTTCCAAATGGTAGAGTCAACAGTTTCATGACTCAAACATAGAGGCTAATAAACCTCTATAATTTTTGTGAGTATACTTTCATCATGATTATGAATACTCTGAGGCAAATGTTTTGTTTTTTCTGATCATAGCTATTTCTTAACATGCTAACCTATATATAAAAATAATGTGAAGGAAGTAGTCTATATAAGTAAGTTAATACATATAGTCCCCATGTAACTACATATCCTCAAATTTGTACATTGGTACTTTAGTTAAACATGATATGTATAAGTGCTTCCACTACCATTTAAACTCAAATTTCTAAATGTTACTAGTGTCTGAGGTTGTCACTTTTCCTGAAAATAATACATGCAATACATAAAAATGTATCTAAATATAAAATAACGTATACACTTTGTGAACTTGATATTGTTTCTTATTTATATTGCATTGTATTATATTAATTTATACTATATTATATCATAGAATCACTAACAATACATTGGGGCATGTAAAAGACTTTTGTAGCTCTCAATTTTCTCTGCCAAAGGCTGGAAATGGAAAGAAACAGTAACTTCTAATATGTAGAATATCTTTTATTTTGAAATGACCTCAGACACAAGTACACACACCCATATTGCCAAACCCCAGTTTGTGTGAGTGGTAGCCCTTAACAAACAACAAAACAAATATTCTGTGTAATTGAAAAATAAATTATAATGTAATGTCAAAATCATATTTATCTCAGAGGAAATTGATACAAAAGAATGTCTAAACAAATAAAATAAGCTAGGAGTGAACTTAAATAATTTATTTAAAGTATAGATATGATGCATGTGAATTAAAATGTTTTAATAATCAATCTTTATTGTATATTTACTATTACTAGGTATTCTACTAAAAATATTTTTCATTTTAGTGTGTATCATTATAAATACTATGTATAACTCACAATACTGCTTTAAAGCAAATGTAGTTCCCACTTCATGTATGAGAAACTGAGACTCAAAGAAGTCAAGTAACTGACCCAAAACAATACAGCTGGGAAGTGAAGGTGGTGGGCTAAAATCTTTCCTCAACACCCATACACGTAACATCTTCCTACCACCTTTTACTAAAAGCCACAAAGAGTTGACATCAACAAAAAGTTGGCTTTCGCTTTAGAAAAGAGCAGTTACAGGCAGGTGATTTGTTGCTGATGTGCTACAATGTGCTACAAAAGTCAGGCAAGAGGTGTTTGGCTGTTTTTCATGGCAAGTTTAGTTTGTTCCCTTCTTATTTAGACAGTTGTCTATATTTTAATATCAACTATCCTTGGGTAACTCAGTAAAAGACCATCTTTTGTTATTCATAATCAGTCCCAAATTTAGCAGATTTAGATCTATGTATAACCTTGGTCTTTTAAAAGAAAAGGTTCCATATACAAAATGACGGTGGAAACTCAAACTATTAAAAGAGAGATTACCTTATATCTCAGTTTTCAATTTGCTGTGTTGTTAACAAATAATGTAAAATGACCTTCACTGAACAAAATCTATTAATATTTAATATTTACTTTTCCATTTAACAATCTCCACAATAATGTGAAAAGAGTAAAAATAATGCTTTTTGTAGCACACGTCTCCATGGAGCCCAGTGGATTTGGTTGACGGACTAAAAATGGCTACATCAAAGAGAACAAGAAACTATATTATAATAATTACTTTGCAGGTATTGAAACTGATGCTGAGTCCATATGTAATTACTAATGTCAACATTATGCAGTCAAAATGACATGGATAGCTTCTTCCAGCATCGCTTTTAAAATTTTTTTTTATTGTTGTTCAAGTACAGTTGTCTCCATTTTCCCACCACCACTTTTCCTGCCCCATCCACCCCCACCTTCAATCCTACCCACCTTTGGCTTTGTCCATGGGTCCTTTTATACATGTTCTTTGACTGGATCCTTCCCTTTCATTCCCCTGTTATCCCCCTCTCTCTGCCCCTCTGGTTACTGTCAGTTTGTTCTTTATTTCAATGTCTCTGGTTATATTTTACTTGCTTGTTTATTTTGCTGATCAGGTTTCACTTATAAGCAAGATCATATGGTATTTGTCCTTTTCCACCTGGCTTATTTCACTTAGCATGATGCTCTCCAGTGCCATCTCTGCTGTTGCAAGAGGTAGGAGCTCCTTCTGTCTTTCTGCTGTGTAGTATTCCATTGTGTAAATGCACCACAGTGTTTTTTTATCCACTCATTTACTTCTGAGCCCTTACACTATTTCCAGAACTTGGCTATTGTAAGTAATGTTGCTATGAATATAGGGATACACAGGTTCTTCTGAACTGGTATTTCAGGTTTCTTAAAGTTTAATCCCTAGCACTGGAAGTGCTAGGTCAAAAGGCAGTTCCATTTTAGGTTTTTAAGGAAATTCCATATTGTTTTCCACAGTGGCTGTACCAGCCTGCATTCCCACCAACAGTGTACTAGGATTCCCTTTTCTCCACAACCTCACCAGCACTTGTTTGTTGATTTCTTCGTGATAGCCATTTTGACCTCTGTGAAATGTGCATTTGTCTCATGGCTAGTGATGCTGAGCATCTTTTCATATGTCTCTGGGCCCTCTGTATGTCCTCCTTGGAGAATTATCTGTTCAGGTCCTTCGTCTATTTTTTAATTGGGTTGTTTGTCTTCCTGGAGTGAAGTAGTGTGAGTTCTTTATATGTTTTGGGGGATCAAACCCTTGTCTGAAAAGTGTCCACATGGCTAAAGAAAACATCAGCAAAATGAAAAGAGAGCCAACTGTATGGGAAGATATATTTGCCAATGATACTTCGGACAAGGGTTTGATCTCCAAAATTTACAAAGAACTCACAGCATCTTATGATCAATGGTGACCATAAGGGATTGTACTAGTGTTTTTGTTTTATTTTTTGCTTATAGAACCCAACTGAATGACAAAATCTGTATTCTGAGAACTCAGTATACTACTACTTATTGGAGTGATGGGATAATATTTTGTATCTTTTCACTTTGCTTTGTCAATACTGGGATATTACTCACATATATTTTATAAAAATAGCTGTTGCCAAAGTTATGTGCCAAAAGAATTATATTTTTAAGTATATTCTAAGGCAATAAAACAAATTACGTAATGAAATGCTATACATTTTTCTATAAAAAAAGTTGTTTTGTAATGTGAAAAACTAAGCACTAAAACGTAACCATGGTGAATTAATTTTTTTAAAACATGGTCCCCTTTTAAAGTGGGGAACACTGATCTGTACAGTGATACAATTGTTATTCTAGAACCACAAATTACTTGCCTCAACTTTCTCTACAAGTCAGGGATCCTAGGTAATGCATTAAACCAGTGTGTGTGCAGTTTATGTTAAATACATTAGAGGGAGAATAAATAGTCCCAGATTGTGTCAAACCTTAGCATGCACCAAAATCATCTTGAAGATTTTTTAGAAATACAGATTGCTGGGCCATATCCCCAGCCTTTCTGTTTCAGTAAATTTGGAGTGGGGCCCAAGAATTTGTATTTCTGCAAGTGCCTAGGTGATGATAATGATGCTGGTCTGTGAACCACAATTTGGGAACCAGTGGTACAGATAATTGGACTTAAATAATTATGACCAGATAGAAATTATACCCCAATTTGGAAGATTCAAGTGTGAGAGAGATACCAAAAAAGAGCAGGGAACTAAGCTATATCTCCTCAAATGGAAAACTTTAAATTTTGGCTAAAAATTTATAACAATTCTAAAGTCTTATGCAGCCCAAGCTCTTTATTTGTATTCCCTTTTAATATTTATTCAGTATTTATTAATCACTTATTGTGAAACAGAGACTTGCATGCAACAGAGAAAACTGATGATTACTACTTATGTGAAGATGAGTTTACACTTGATGTTGCTTTGCTTTAATCTGATCGCTGTCCTTAATTTTGCTTAGTCTTTTTGTGCTAGTCTTCTAATCTTAGCACAGAAGGAGCAGCTATTCATATTTTCACGTTTGTATATCTTCTGTACAGGTCTGGAGGGGGTGACAAAGATGGTTCCAGTCATTCGTGGTACTAAAACTGAGTCACTGATGGTCATGGGTCTGGGACTGGAAGTCATTTCTTACTATGACAGGAGAGTATGGCATAGGATATTTCAGTGAAATATCTGTACCAAGTATGGCACAGGTATTTCAGTGAAATTGAATCATGGAAACTAAGACTGTGTGAAACCTATAAAAGAATATTCAACTTTATTGTTTTGATTTGCATTTATTTTATTACAAATAATGTAGGTGCTATATCTTACCCACTGTATTGGGAAGATATTTTAAATAATAACTTATAATGGTAAATATATATTAAAATAGCAACTTTCATATACTCATGACAACAATGTTATTGAAGCACAATTTGATAAAGTGTGTAAGAGACTTAAAAACATATTCACACCTTTTGAACCACTCTTTCCAATGCTCAGTTTACATAAATATAAATAGAGATGTGCACAACAGTTTTAAATTTATATTGATCATAATATTGGTTTAAATACCAAAATATTGAAACTGTAGCACATGTCATGGGAGGATTATTTACATAAATTATAGTATATTTCTAAAATGTCATACCATTTAATTATTGAAATTATAATTTTTAACATATTTAATGATATAGGTAAATATTTTTTGGATAAATTTAAAAATAATTTTTTTCAAATTTCTAAGCCTAAATAGGCATAGAAAAATGATTGAAAAGAAATATACCACATATTAACAGTGGATCTTTCTGGATTATAAATTATTTCTCTTGCAAGGCATATGGTCTTATCCAAGCATCAACTGAGACATTTGGTCTGTCTATACTGAAGATCTTTGATATTTGGTCCTGACCAACACATCCATGGAGACATTTAGAAATGAAATGTTTGTATTATTTAATGAATATTAGACCAAATGCCTCCATGGACATTTTGGACAATAATTTTTTCTTTCTATACTTAAATCTATTTTGTAGATTTTATGTAAAGAATGTATTGTTTTATGATATGATGAAAAGGTGTATGGGAGACATCATCCATGAAGAGTCTTTTCAGGTACCATGTGGGGATGCTCCAGGATCTGTTATGTAACTGTAATTGTGACATTATTCTGCTTTGACATACATACAATTGCCAGTGTTTCTAGGTAGGTCATATCTTATTCTCTGAGTGTCACTGTTTTTATTTGTCAGATGAAAAGAAAAGAGAGAATGGATGTCGGATTGGGATCTTTGCGACCTGAGTTCCATAAATTCTGAAGAATCTCACTGTCTATTTTCAAAAGCACAGCATCTTCTCTGCTTCTATTAAGCATTTTTTACAAAGACACTCATTAAGAAAATATTTCTGACAGAAATATTTCTGAGACTATGCTACCCACATTATGTCCTTGACTAAAATGCTCACGATACTAATAAAAAAACACTTTTATGGTAGTTGCCACATGTCTAAATGTTAATCCTCACCACTATCTTTGAGGTAGATATTCTTATTTTTCTCACTGTACAGACATGAAACTTGAGGCCTATAGCTAGCTGGGTGGTAATTGGCCCCAGGTCACACAACTAGGAATAGGGTAGGCCAGAAGTCAAATCCAATGAGCTTGGCTCCAGTGTCTGCAGTACTTAACATTGTGATAAATGATCATCCTTTCATAGTTTTGTTTTATGTATTTTAAACTTCTAACATTGTGAAAAGACCCTCAATTCATGATTGTGGTTTTAGAGTGAAAACATGCTGTTTGCACTCCCATCAGAAGTTTGGTGCCTAAGTGTAATTGGGCTCCTCGAATTGTGAAGATCCTGCTACTCATTTTTACCACACCTAAATGTGGACTTAGTGCATGAAGGAGCTGCCATTCTGGTTGTACACATCTGTCACAGCAGCTTCATTCCCAGCTTCTCCATTTCATTATTAGTTGTGTTATGATGTCAAGGGAGTTTCTGCTTTTAAAATTGGCCCTGTAATTTTTAGTAATTAAAGAAAAACAGGATGCATAATATGTAAAAGTATATCACTGACACTGAACTCAATTTGCTTTGGATTACTAATATTTTTAGTAAAGGGTTTCCAAGGCATAATAACACCAAAATATAATTTATGTTTATGAGAGTATACCTTTCATAGGCTTCTGAAAATATTTTTCTTTCATTATAAGGTAGCACATAGCAATTAATGAAGTTTAACAACATGAAAATATAGGCTTATTTATGTATATTATTATTACATAGTTTTCACTACATGGAGAAATAACATTAAATAAAATTCATTAATGTAATAGTATAACTTGAGCTAAATTAAAGTTCTTCAGTAGTAGTCTATATTTTCTAGTTTATCTTAAAAGGCTGTGTTTATGGATGGGTTCATAACTATAGCAACAAAGATAATGATTATTGGAAAATTCTTAAGGCTCACCATGCAAACTTCATATATAAAAATGTAGAAGTAATACATATTTTATTAATTTAAGATCAGTACTTCTTTATTTCTTTTGGTCTATTTACTTTGTTCACCCTCTATGAAAAAAGGGCACAGCTTGATTTCACAGTGCCTAGTAATAGCTCTGTATGCAATGAGAATTCCAACATTGTAAAAACAGACAAACAAATGTGTGTGTGTGTGTGTGTGTGTGTCTGTGAGTATTTTCTGTGTGCTTGAAAATTTAGAATTGTATTTCTTTTCTTGTTGTTCTATTACAGTTGTCTCCATTTTACCCCATTGCTCTCACCTTCCCTGCCCACCTCTGGCTCCTACTGTCAATCCCCACCCTGTTGTCCATGCCCATGGGTCATTTATACCTGTTTCTTGAATAGACCCTTTCCCTTCTTTCCTGGATTATCCCCTTCTGCACCATCTGCTCTGGTCACACTTAGTCTGTTCCTTGTTTCCATGCCTCTTGTTCTATATTGCTTGTTTGTTTTATTGATTAGGTTCCACTTATAAGCAAGATCATATGGTATTTGTCCTTTTCCTCCTGGCTTATTTCACTTAGCATAATACTCTCCAGTGCCATCCCTGCTGTTGCAAGAGGTAGGAGCTCCTTCTTTCTTTCTGCTATGTAATATTCCATTATGTAAATGCACCACAGTTTTTTGATCCACTCATTTACTGATGAGCACTTAAGCTGTTTCCAGAACTTGGCTATTATAAATAACACTGCTATGAATATAGGGATACATAGGTTCTTCTGAATTGGTGTTTCAAGATTCTTAAAGTTTAATCCCAGCAGTGGAACTGCTAGGTCAAAAGGCAGTTCCATTTTTAGGTTTTTGAGGAAATTCCATACTATTTTCTACAGTGGCTATACCACCCTGCATTCCTGCCAACATTGCCCTAGGGTTCTTTTTTCTCCACAACCTTGCCAGTATTTGTTGTTTGTTGATGTGTTAATGATGGCCATTCTGACCTGTATGAAGTGGCATCTTTTTACAGTTTTAATGTGCATCTTTCTGATGGCTAGTGATGCTGAGCGTCCTTTCATATGCCTATGGACCCTCTGTATATCCTCCTTAGGGAAGTATTTGTTCATGTCCTCTGCCCATTTTTTAACTGGATTCTTTGTTTTCCCGGTGTTGAGTCCTATGAGTTCATTATATATTTTAGAGATCAAAACCTTGTCTAAGGTATCATTGGCAAATATGTTTCTCCACACAGTTAGTTCCCTTATCATTTTGATGATGTTTTCTTTAGCCATGCAGAAGCTTTTTAATTTGATGTAATCCCATTTGTTTATTTTTTCATTTATTTCCCTTGCTTTAGAGGATTTATTAGCAAAATATTACTGCCTGGTATATCTGAAATTCTACTGCCTATGTTTTTCTATAGGACTTTTGTTGTGCCATGGCTTATCTTTAAGTCTTTTATGCATTTTTAGTTTACTCTAGTGTATGGCGTAAGTTGGTGGTGTTGTTTCACTTTTCTTCTTGTACCATTCCATTTTATGCTCCTGCCCTCTTTCTCAAATTTAATTGACCCTGGGTTTATTTCCGGGCTCGCTATTCTGTTCCATTAATCTATGTGTCTGTTTTTATGCCAGTACCAGACTATTTTGATTACAGTGGCCTTGTAATATAGTTTTATATCAGGTATTTTGATCCCTCCTCCTTTTTTCATCTTTCTCAAGATTGCTGTGGCTATTCATGGTTGTTTATTGTTCCATATAAATTTTTGAAATGTGTATTCTATATCTGTGCAATATGTCATTGGTATTTTAATAGAGATTGCATTGAATCTATAAATTGCTTTGGGTAGTATAGACATTTTGATGATGTTTATTTTTCCAATCTATTAACACAGCATATGCTTCCATTTATTTGTATCTTCCTTAATTTTTTTCTTCAGTATTCTGTTCTTTTTCAAGTACATGTCTTTTACTTCTATGGTTAAGTTTATTCCTAAGTATTTTATTTTTCTTGTGTCTATAAGAAATGGGATTTTTTTCCCTAGCTTCTGTTTTTGATATTTCATTGTTGGTGTACAAAAATGCCTTCAGTTTCTGAATATTGACTTTGTAACCCATTATTTTGCCAAATTCACTTATTAGGTCAATAGTTTTTTGTAATTAAGATGTCTTTTATTTCCTTTTTCTTGTCTTATTGCCATAGCTAGGAATTCCAATACTGTGTTGAATAGCAGTGGTGAAAGTGGACATCCATGTCTTGTTCCTGACCTCAAGGGGAAGATTTTAGTTTTTGCCCATTGAGTATGACGTTGGCTGTAGGTTTCTCATATATGGCTTTTATTTTGTAGAGGTATGCTCCCTCTATTACCATTTTGCTGAGCATTTTATAATAAATGGGTGCTGTACCACTTTATCAAATGTTTTTTCAGCATCTATTGATATGATAATGTGATTTTTGTTTTTCATTTTATTTATGTAGACTATTACATTATTTTTTTTAAGATTTTTATTTATTTATCTTTAGAGGGGAAGGGTAGGAGAAAGGGAGAGGGAGAGAAATATCAATGTAGGGTTGTCTCTCGTGTGTCCCCTGCTGGGAACTGGCCTGCAACCCAGGCATGTGCCCTGACTGGGAATCGAACCACGATCCTCTGGTTCGCAGGCCCGCGCTCAATCCACTGAGCTACACCAGCCAGGGCTAGACTATTACATTTATTGTTTTTTGTAATGCTGGTTTGGTGGAGATGAATTTTTTAGCCTTTTTTTTTTTGGTCCGGGAAACTCCTTATTTCACCTTTCATTTTAAATGATAGCCTTGCTGGGTAGAGAAGTCTTTCTTGAAGGCCTTTATTTTTCATTACTTGGAATATTCCTTGCCATTCCCTTCTGGCTTGTAGTGTTTCTGTTAAGTAATCAGATGATTGCCTTATTGGAGCCCCCTTGTATGTTACTAGCTGTTTTTCCTTTGCTACCTTCAAGATTCTCTCTTTGTTTTTAAGTTTTGTCTTTTTAATTATGATGTGTCTTGGAGTGGTCCTCTTTGGATTCATCTTGATTGGAAACCTCTGTACTTCCTGGAATTGTGTCTCTTTTTCTGTGATCAAGTTAGTGAAGTTTTCTGTCATTACATTTTCAAACAGGTTTTCTATCCCTTGCTCCTCTTCTCCTTCTGGTACACCTATTACACGGATATTATTACTTTTCATGTTGTCCTGCTGCTCCCTTAAACCATCTTCATTCTTTTTGAGTCTTTTTTCATTTTGTTGCTCTATCTGGAATTTTTTTTGACCTTGTCCTCCAGTTGACTAATGTGATCCTCTGCCTCATCGAGCCTGCTTTTAATTGAAGAACACAGTAGTCTCTACTGTGTTCTTCATTTCAAAAATTGTATTCTTTATTTTCTCCTGGCTCTTATTGATAGCTCTATGTCCCTTTTCATGCCACTGTAGTTCACGGTTATTTCCTTGTAGCTTCACTTGATTTCTTGGTAGTTCTCACTGAGCTCATTGAGCATCCTTATAACCTTATTTTAAACTCAGTGTCTGATAGTTTGCTTAACTCTATTTCATTTAACACTTTCTGGGGATTTCTCATTTTTTTCAATTGGGGATTCTTTCTGTCTTCCCATTTGAGATGACCCTTCTTGTTCCTGTCTGCTTCTTAGATTGACCTACTTTGCTCCCCTGTCCTTGTAGTGTGAACTTCTGTGGTAAGAGACCTGTGAGATTCAGTGACACAGACTCCTTGATTTCCTAAACTTGATGCTCTTGGGATAGCCTTTAGCTGTTTATATGTTCTTTCTGGTTGTGATTGGGTTTTGGTTGTTGTTGGGTCATTCTTTGGTGGGTCCTTCACTCTGGCTGGCTGACGAGAGTCACTACCCCAACTACATCTTATATGCTGTTGTACAGGTGCTGCAAGAACAAAACCAAACAGTCCAGGAAACAAACCCACACCTATGAAAATAACCCCCACCTGCAATCACATTGTCAACAACAAATGAGCCAGTATTCATAAAGGTGTAAAGATACTAAGACTATTATAAAAAAGGAAAAGTGAATATGAGATATCTAACTGAAAAAAATGATTTTGAGAGGGTAGAGGGAGGAGTAGTAATAAAAGTAGGGAATAGGGACAAGGCAAAGAGAGAAAAAATAACATTTATATCATAAATAATAAAGGGAGGGAAGAAGGTGGAATGGAGTAAGAGAAGGCAAGCATATAATATTAGGTAAACATAAATTAAAATATATATATATTTTATATATATTGTGAGAGAGAAAAGAGAAAGAAAAAAGGGAACCAAATTGGGCAAAAACATCCACTACAGCTCTATCAACAACAAATGAGCAAATATTAGTATAGGTGGCATGGGAATAAAAGGGGAAGAAAAGGAAATAAAGAAAACTTTAAGAGATGTCCAGAAAAAGAGAAGTGATTTTGAGATGATAAAGGGAGATGGAATACTAAGAGTGAGGAATGAAAAGCAGGCTAAGATAGGGAAACATTAAAATTTAAAACAAAAATAAGAAAGGGTAGTATGTAGGCATAATGGAGTAGGAGAGGGGAGTGGTAAATTGGTGATCTGAAATATAAAAATAGTGGGGAATCTAGAAATAAAACTGAAGAAATGCAACAACAACCACCATATTCACAACCAATGAGCAAATATTAATAAAGTTATGGAGAGAATAGGGTATTTTAATAATGGGAAAAAGAATGTGAGATAACTAATGGCAATTACAAATTATTTTGAGAGGCTAGAGAGAGGAGAAATAATAAGAGTGTGGAATGGAGACAAGTTGTAGCAGGAGAGAAAGTGAAATTTAAAATAAAAATAAGAAAAAAGATAAAATGGAGTAAGAGAAAGGAGGAGAAAATATGGCATTTGAAATAAATGATATTATAAAAATTAGTGACTTAAGATGCACAAACTAAAAGTATAAGAAACGAATGGGGTAGGGCTGGGGTGGTGGGTTGGGGTGGGAGTAAAAGAAAACTGTACAAGATCAACAATTAAAATAAAAATTAAAAAAAAAAAAACTGCAGGAGAGAAAATAATGCAAATCATGAAAAAGACCACAGTTCAATTCATCTCATTAGGACCTAGTTTTTATCACTGTCTTCTCTTTCTGGATCTTCCCCTGGTGATGTCAGATGGTGTCCCAGGCTGGCCCTAGGCAGCCTGTTTGAGACTACCAGCAATCCACAGTCTGTGGCTGACTCCTTCAGTTGTTAATCTAGTCAATCTGTAATCAGCAGTCAACCTTAAGTGCCATAGGGTAGGGCAGAGTAATTCCTGTGGGTGGGGCTATTGCTTCCCCTCAGGCTGATGCCACTTGGAGGACCCTGCTCTGCCTGAGCAAGATGGCTTCTGCAGTATGGGGGATTACTTAGCACAGGAATCCTGATGGCTGCTCTGTCAGTTCTCTCCCCAAAGCCACCAACCCCAAACTCTCCTCAAGCATCTCTACTCCACTCTATGCACTCTTTGTGGGAGCCGAAGTTAAGTAACTGCAAATGAAATTTTATGCATTGGCCCTTTCAGAGGCTCTCTGTGGCTCCAGCTGTCTCTCCCTGGCAGACAGAAGCCCTGCTGCTTTTCACATCTGTATGTTATCTGGGTTTCTTTTCAGCTCTGATGCTTAGGCTGGGGAGCCCAGCTTTGGGTTTAGGCCCTGCACTTCTCAGGGGAAACATCCTAGCCACTGAGATTTCCCTTTGGCACTTTAGCTGTCACACATGGGAGCCCAGTGAGCCCTCTCCTGTCTCTTCCGCACTCTGTACCAGTCACGTTGTGGTGAGGCAGTTTCCTTTGTCTGTCCGTGGTTATAAGACTTCTCTCTGGCTATTGTTCAGTTGGTTATTCCAGATGATTTCACTACAATTTAGTTGTAATTCCAGATTAGTCCTGGGGAGAGGTTAGTGTAGCCTCCGCTGACTCCTCTGCCATCTTGGATCCTCTCTAAAGTTACGTTTCTTAATCAGTGATTATTTGAAGTGGTTTCATGTTGGAGGGAGTAACATTTTGGGGAGATTGCTAAGTGTTCAGTATGAGTGAAAATGAGGAATTTCCTTATTCCCCGTCACTTGATGTTGATAAATTATTGTATTATGGAGTTTTCAAACTAATTGTAATTGTGGTATTGTTGGTTCATTAGATAGCTTGCATTTCTTTAAAACACAGACTTTAATGGCCTTCAAAAAAAAGAATGCTTTCATATAAATGATGCCTTCCCTGTGAACATGTGTGCAGAGGATCTTTATTTTATATACACACACATATGAACAAATTAAAAAAATAATACTTGTTTCAAAATTGAGTTTGTGAGATTTTCATTACCTTTTCTAGACAGAATTGATAAAATTTAATTTGTTTTCTAACAATGTTTGGTTCATTCTGTTGCTGTAGCACTTTTCTCATATTAAATGCAACTCTTTACATCTGCTTCCTACACTGGAATATGGACTACCTGAAGGCAACAGCCACTCTTATTTATCTCTTTGCCTTTTGCTTAGCACGTCTGTTGGGTTTATAATAATATGTAGTCTGTCATTAATTATGATATTAGAAATACTAACACAAGTAGAGTTGATTTCCTGGAATGACATTCATAAAATCTTGGTTTTTGACAGTTTCTGTAGAAATTTCAGAGACTTTCAAGATTATCCAAAAAGTAGGTTATAATACCAGGCATTTTATATTTAGAGAATGCTATGGGGTTAACATATAGTGACATGCTTTTAGGTCTGTTGTGGAAAGATCTCTGGTCCAGGGTGACAGAATTCTACTGCAGTTTATTGGAGATAGGGGGATTGGTTAGCAACTGAAGTTACTGAAGATTAACATACAATACTCGTATTGTAGTCAGGAATGGAAAATAAGAATAATAATCAACTTAATTATTTTACTCTTGTATTTAAGACTAAACTTTTCCTTAGACTCAAGGGGATATTTAAGGAATTTTGATAGAATAGTGTATGAAGAGCTGAAAATGCAAATTATCCTGTTTTATAGGAATTATATAGATTGACATTTTCGTTTGTTTCCTTGTGTCCTAAAAATGTATTTTGTTATACTTTGAAGTGCTAGTAAACTTTAAAATAATAAGGTTTTCCAAAAAAGAGGATTATTGTTTTTGAAACAACTTCCTGAAAACTATTTTTTATTATGAAACAGTTAATGTAAGACCAAAATTTTATTGAGTGCTTTATTTACCAGACACCAATATTAAGGTATTTACATGTGTTATCTCACTTAACACTATGAATTAGGTTCTCTCTTTTTCTGTAATTTTTTTTCAGTAACAATCACATTCAATATTATATGAGTTTCAGGTGTACGGCATGGTGGTTAGACATTTTCTTATCCCAGTTTTTCTTTATACTTTATTATTGAATCTATTGGGGTGACACTGATCAAAAACATATAGGTTTCAAGTGTACAGCTCTATAACACATCATCCATGTACTGCATCATGTGCTTATCACGCAAAGTAAAGTCTCCACCACCATTTATCCCCCCATAGCCCTCTTCTACCTTCTTCTACCCTTCTTCCCTCTGGCAATCACCATTTTGTTGTCAGTGTCTGTGTGTTTTGTTTTCTTCTTAATACCTTCACCTTTTTCACCCAGCCCCACAAATCCTCTCCCCTATGCCAGCCGTCAGTCTGTTTTATTTATCCTTGGTTCTGTTTCTCTTTTCTTCATTAGTTTATTTTCTTCGTTAGATTCCACATATAAGTGAAAGTATATAGTAGTTGTCTTTCTCTGACTGGCTTATTTTACTTAGGTAATATTCTCCAGATCCATCCATGCTGTCAGAAAATGGAAGATTTCCTTTTTTATGCTCAAGTAGTATTCCATTGTGTAAATACCCCATAGTTGTTTTATCCACTCATTTACTGATGGGCACTTGAGCTACTTTTAGATCTTGGATATTATAAATAATGCTGCCATGAACATAGGAGTGCATATATTCTTTCAAAATAATGTTTCTTGTTTCTTCAGATATATTCCCCAAAGTGGAATCACTGGGTCATTGGCAGTTCCATTTTTATTTTTTCAGGAAACTCTGTACTGCACTAATCAACATTCCCAACAAGGGTTCCCTTTTCTCCACATTCTCACCAGCACTTATTGTTTGTTGATTTATTGGTGATAGCCATTCTGACAGGTGTGAGGTGATATCTTGTTTTGGTTTTAATTTGTGTTTCTCTGATGATTAGTGATGTCGAGCATCTCTTCCTGTCTATTGGTCATCTGCATGTCCTTTTTGGAGAAGTGTCTATGTAGTGAAGTGCAAAGTGTCCTTTGCCCATTTTTTAAGTTGGTGTTTGTTTTCTTTGTGTTGAGTTGTATAAGTTCCTTATAAATTTTGGAAATTTACCCTCTATCAGATGTATCATGACAAACATGCGCTCCCATTCAGTGGGTTGTCTTTTCATTTTGTTGGTTTCCTTTCCTGCGCCAGAGTTTCTTAGTTTGATGTAGCCCCATTTTCCCTCTTTGTCTCCCTTGCCTTAGGACACATAGCAGAAAACATATTGCTGCAAGATATGTCTGAGATTTTATTGCCTATGTTTTCTCATAGGACTTTTATGGTTTTGTGACTTACATTTAAGTCTTTACTACATTTTGAATCTATTCTTGTGTGTGGTGTAAGTTGCCTGTCTAGTTTCATTTATTGGCATTTATCTGTTTAACTTTCCCAACATTTATTGAATAGACTGTCTTTACCCATTTTATGTTCCTCCTTTGTCAAATATTAATTTGAACATAAAGGTGATGGCTTATTTCTGGGCTCTTTATTCTGTTCCATTGATATATATTCTTGTTTTTTTTTTTTAATGCCAATACCATGCTGTTTTGATTACTATGACCTTGTAGTATAGTTTGATATATAGGTAGCATGATTTCTCTAACCTTGTTGTTCTTACTCAAGATTGCTGAGGTTATCCAGGGTCATTTTTTGTTCCATGTAAATTGTTGGAATATTTGTTCTATTTCTGTAAGATATGCCTTTGGTACTTTAATAATTGCATTGAATCTGTAGACTGCTTTGGGTAGTTTGGACATTTTAATGATGTTAATTCTTCCAATCTATAAGCAAGGTATATGCTTCCACTTATTTGTATCTTCTTCAATTTTCTGAGTACAGGTCTAGTAACTCCTTAGTTAATTTTTTCCCTAGGTATCTTAATTTTGTTGCAATATTAAATCTTCTTCCAGTTTCATACATTTGAAAATAATAATGGTGACTTGCTCTAAAAGGATTTTCCCCAACTGCCATAACTAAGGAAATAGTGGAGCCAAAATTCAATCCCATGGTATTTGTCTTCAAACAGTTTGTTTCTTATTTCCCAAAAACATTCCCAGGAGGCTAGATAGCTTATTCCTGTTTTAAAACTGATCACATTGGGGTATTAAGCAGAGTTCTCTTTACTAAAGAAGGCTTAAATTGGTGCCAGTTAACTTTTAGTCTCCAGGGATTATTATTATCTCCAGAGTACTCCATTAGAAAGCAGAGCTCCTGAAAACATTCAAGCTGTTGAGATCATTTATCACTTCTCTCGTGAAAATATATCAGTAGTGTAGTGAGTTCCCTTAAGATAAAATTTCATCTTAACCACTTTACAGCCAAAGTGAGGTTTCTAAAGTGCAAATCCAGTCATGTCAGTTCTTAAGTCATTTAGTTGCTCCCTATTTCTTTCTGAATATTTTGAACTCTTTTATGTGGCTTCTAAACCCCTTTCTCAACCTTACTTACCACTCTTCTCTTTTTTTTTCCACATTCACACTCCACGTTAGCCTTTTTAGCTCCACATTCATTTCAGCAGGGCCTTTGCACCTACTGCCTTCCCTGACTAGAACACTTTCCTCCTGCCTCTGATTCCAACCTGCTCAAAATACCAGGAGTTTTCTGTGGGAGTTTGCTCCTGAAGTTGCACATTTGAGTGAATTATTTTTCCTGGGTATTGTAGCAACCTTCTTTACCTCCTTTTCATAAGACATAATGCTATCTGAGTGTCTCATTACTAATTTTTTATTTTCTACTTGATGGGAAGTTCACTGGAGAAGAGAGAATGTGATTATTTTCATCATTCTCGCATCCCAAACACTTAGTACATAGTAGGAGTTCAGATTTTTATTGTGTACATGAATGAAGGCAGACACCACATTTACTAATTGGTAACACATGAAGTATGGTTTTTTTTTTTTTTTTTTTTACTGTTCAATAACACTAAAATTTACACTAAAGTAACTAAATGATAATTTAGTGTTCAACAACAATAACTTTATTTAATCTACACAACTGCCAAAAGGTAGATATTATATTGAGTCCAAGGAAATGTAGTATTTGCTATACAGGGACTTTAAGTAACTCACATAAGGTCACGCAGGTAATAAGTAGCAATACTAGTATTTGGACCCAGATATTCTGGATTCAGAGTTTGGGCTCTTGACTGTTGCTTCACTGTCTCTCTGAAGATTTAAAGTCAACACATTAGTATGTCTGTGTGACAGTTGGTACTTCAGGACATGCACAAGAGGGAAAACATGAAAGCTGGTTATTTCTCTCATCTCTGCCACAAACAATTATGTGATTACTGTGATCTTCCTATGCTTTAGTTTAATTATCCTCAAAATTAAAAAAAAAAAAAAACCCTGTGGATTGCATGAGACTGAAAGTCTTTGTTCTCTAAATAACAATGATTTGAATGAACCACTTATTTGCACTATTATAAGACAGAGTATTGAAAATAAATTACTAAAGGACAGTGAGCTAAAATAGGCATTCTCAGTCTATAGACTTCTTCATCTTCATATCTCCAATGTTTGTGAAATTCATAATCTCATCCTATTACATTCCTATCAAGGAGTTGGACCTAAATACAGTTTAAACCCTTAAAACTGTCTAGGAAACAAAGTAAATTTGTATTGATACCGTTACATGGCATATCCTTTCCAGTAGTAATAATTTAAAAGAGAAATGTAGTATACTGCCTAGTCCAGTGCCTAGAACATATAGGCATTCAGTACATATTAGTTCTGTATAGATTTTATTTTTCCTGTTTACTCATAGATTTTACTTTTTCTGTTAATTTTCAGTTACATCACCTTTTTCCTGTCTCTAAGAATATTTCACCAAAATAGAAGAACTAATAAGCTTTCTAGCTAATTTAGTACATGTTCCTATTATATAATCACCATGGTAGCCAGGCTTAATTGAGAGCAAACAAATTTATAGAAGGAAAAACTTATTCTTCTCTCTCACTGAAGATGTGGTGTTATGGAAGCACTGCCTATTGTCTTATTTTATCTTTATTGAGTACATACTACTTTCCAGTGTGTTCCACTGGAAAAGTAAGTGTAGTTGGACCTACTTTGAGGGATCAGCAAGTGTTATTAAATGTTAGACAACTTCATCTTTCACTTTAAAGGAATATGGATATATGGCTATGTCTAAAAATGGGATATTAATGTCAAGGCATAAAAGAATGTTAACATAGTCACTTCACATTTCTTTTTAATCATTGCCCTGGTGGTCAAACTCTTAAATTAGGTTCTTACTCTGAAATGAAATATGGGTTAAATTCAAATGTATTTTTAATATAAATCAATTTTCACTTATTGACAGCACTAAATGTTTAATTGAATGTAGCACATCTCACTTAACACAAGTAAATGAACAACCCCAGATTATGTCCATTTAATGATCAAGAATCAATAGTGACACATAAAATACACCCACAGCAGTTGGCAATTTAACCCACACTGTGATATTCTGAACAGATTACGTGTGTGGTATTTTAGTCCTCTCCCAGCGTATTTCAAAGCAGCTTTTGTTGTGAGCACTTTAAAAGCCACAGGAAAGCACATGTTTAGTGGGTTTTCTTTATTTTTGAAGACTATAGGTTTATGGTAATTTAATACCTGAATTTAATAGGAACTTTGGCTTTGATATACATAGTTCCTTATTTTATGTTGTGTAAGGAGTCTTCAATATGTGACTGCACACTGTTTGTCCTGCATTCGAATCTTTTAATAGTTCATTTTATTGTACTTTTTCCATTATCATTTATTTCCCTCATAACCTTCTCCACCTCTACCCACTCCCTCCCCCTAAAAATCAAGAATAAATAAAGCAACTCAGCCAAGTTAGCTTCCTAAATATTTTTGCAAAAATTGCTACCATTTTAAAACAAATATTGTCTCTATTATTGTTCTGTGATCTGAGTTTTTACCTAACATGAAAGAATAACTGTTAAATCTTTGATTTAAGGGACTTATTAAAAATTACAAGAATTTATGAACATTTACATATATAGTTATATAAACAAATGTGAGAAAGTGACCACATGAGCAATCTATTTGCAAATTTTGAAACAAAATAAACATCTTTTAAAAATTGATATCTTAAACCTATGAAGTATGTTGGGGAAAAAGTCATGCTATATAAAACTGTGTTAAAAATGATGCTCTGAAAAACTGAGATAAATAATATTATGTGGGGTTTTTAAATGTTGCTTTTTTGGTGACTAATTTTAGAATTGTTCTTAAGTATTCCTTGATCCCACTTATTTTATGAAAAATAAAGGAATTGCATGTACATGTGTGTGTTATTCACATATCAGGTTTTTTTGTATACATGTAAAGTCACATTGCTGTAAAGTAACATTATTTTATTCCCTAAGACAATAAGCAATAGAAACCTGGTAAAGAATCACTTCAGACAGTCAAGCATGGGATTGTAATCTGCTAATCATTCAGAACATGTACATCTAAATAAGGAATGTCCAAGACATAGTTGTGAATTTTCTAACATGGAGAAAAGAAGGAAATCTTAAATAAATTCTGCTCTGTACTTACCACATTTCAAAATGTAATCAAGTAGTCAGTCATGCCTTCTGCAAAGTAGATAAGCAATTATATACTAACAAATCACACTTGAAAGTAAAATTTAGGTCTTGAGAATATTATGATTGTTAATCTTCCAGGGAAAAAATGGGCCAATCATACCTATGTGCTTTAAACTTGTCGCTTCTAAGTTTTGAAAACTATTTTGTGGCATATATGCCCTTTAGGTTTGACTGCATTTAACAAGAAAAAACAAAATGCAAATAGCTTAAATATGGTAGAGGTTTATTTCTTCCTCCATAAAAGGAGTTCATAGGTTATCCAGAGCTTCTTGGGCAATTCTACAGTGTTAGCATAGCTCATATTTTCTGTGTTGCCTTTCTAATTTTGGGGTTTGCCAATTAAAGCTTGAGATGATTATTAGAGTTCTAGGTATTGTGTCAAGGCTATGCTAGCTTCTTCCTTTTAAGAATTTCCCATGAGCATATTCATAATTCTGCTTATTTGTCATTGTCCAGACCTAGTTACATGAGACCATACCCAGCTGTGCAGGTAAGGCTGGGAGACTCTTAGCTGAACACATTCTTCCAGACTGTATTACTGTAGAATGGGAAATGGATACTGGAAGACAATTAGAGTGAAAAAACGAGTGTCTAAAACATAGTTATGTTATGGAAATTGAAGGCTGTTTTTTGCGCTACAATGACACTATATTTACACAAGCATTCATATGCTGTAGTATTTCCCTTCTAGTTAATTTACAAGATGTGTGTGAAAAATAGGCGGTGGTAGCAATTGTGTTCTTTAACAGAAAGTGGGGTTCAACCGCCTGCATCACCCATAGGCTAATTCTGGAGGCAGAGGTTTGGTGGAAAAGAAGAAAGGTGTTTTATTCAAAAGCTACACAATCTGGGAAATGGCAGACTCCTGATTCAGGAGCCCATGCCTTCCAGAATACCCAGAGAAAAACCCTGCCACCCTCTGACAGACCAGTCCAAGGCTGCATCCAAGTTCCTTCTCCCATTTAAAAACACCATCCTTTGGGGAACTGCAGGAGGCTGCTGCATGATCATCTAAGCAGCTCAGCTTCTTCCCCTGCCACTGTTAGGCCTCAAGCTCCTTCCTGGAGTCTGCATGTAGGACTGGCACCACCACACTGCTGCCCCCGCTTCAGTGCTGGGAGCCCGGGGCTGCTGCCAACCACTGTGGCTCACCATACAGGGGCTCGAAGTGCTGGCCATGTGCCTGGCACCCACCAGTCCCACAAACACTCCGGCTTGCACATCTGTGATGTGGATACTAGAGGAAGAGAGGAGGGTGTTTCTCCCTTTCCTGTGTTTAAGTCTCCCAGCCCAAATTTCCATGAGTTCCAGAAGCCTCCAGCACCCCCACCCAATCCTGTCCTTTTCCCAAGCTAGACTGTCGTATCTTACTCTGGCACAGCACCTCCCTCTGCTGCCGTGTTGACATTTAAGGTACACATGCTAGCTGTGCCCTTTGGTTTCCCCTTCAATCAGGAACTGGAAGCGGGTAGGAAGGCTTTTTCCTTTGTCCATCACTCTCGCTAGCCTTATACAGACTCAATGCAGTATCTTCTTCCTGCTGTGTCTCTGGGTGGGATGGAGGAGGCAGGGAATCTCATTCCACACAACACTAGGTTTGTTATCTGGGCAGCACAATACTACCACATGGCCTCTGATGTTTTCTGTGGCTCCTCCTTCACTCCCGACACCATGCCTGCCTTATTTGTGTATAAACTGAGGCTAGATGGTCAAGTGTAGGAAAGCCCGAAAAAAAGTTGAATAAGTGTTCTGAACGTGGCCTCAAAAATCAGAGACTGACTAAAGATTCTGAGGAATAGAAATAATCTCAAAATTGGCTTTGAGGATCCATTTCTGATAGAGAGTAAAGTTGAAATAAGGTTTCAAAAAACAGGATGCAAACAGGAGCTCCCAATGAGAGAAACTCAAGTGCACGTATTTAAGGGCATACACGTACTACTCACACTTACATATGAATAAGAGAGTACCCCATGCAGAGTGGCATATTTGAGTTGGGAAGGATACCAAGTGGAGTTAATGATGGAAAAAGCTTATTTATTTAATTATTCTTTCAAGTTCATGTGAAAAATGATCTTTGTTTCCTTTGCAAAAGCATACATTGTACTAAAGAAGTCTGAAAATACATATTACAATGGAGTCCATAAATACTCTGACACTTTTGTTTGCTTTGCTTTGCAATTTATAACACATGACTAATATATTGTGTCTGAATGAGAATTTGGTAAGTATGGTTATTTATCCATAATTTGTGATCACATTCCTTGGATGGTAGCACTGCTGACAGAAGTCAAACTGACATTTAGAAATTATAAGGCCCAAGACGATGGCCATTATTTCACATTGAGATAGATGCAATTCTACCAAAGGAATTTGCTGTATTAAAAAAAGAATTTATAGAACATTTTATATTTTATTGCCTTCCTTTTCTTATTTTCTCCAATTTACTTAATTGCACAAATAAAGTAGAACCCTACTGACTGGCAACTACATACATTTTTGAGGGGAAAAAAATGTTTCCTCAGATATTGATGATTAGAAGGAAATGTGTGTGTGTGTGTGTGTGAGAGAGAGAGAGAGAGAGAGAGAGAGAGAGATTTTATAAATATTTTAAATGTGGAAGAAAATGAACTTTGGTAGCTGAATATATAGGTCTGATTTCATGATAAAGAGCTAGAGAGAGGAGAACGGATTTGCCAGAAATCAAAATAGAAAATAATACATCTATTTAGCATACACAGTCTATAGTTTTTTCTTTATTTTTAAGATTTTATTTATTTATTTTTAGACAGAGGAGAAGTGAGGGGGGGAGAGAGAGAGAGAGAGAAACATTAACGTGTGGTTGCCTCTCACACACCCCCTACTGGGGACCTGACCCACAACCCAGGCATGTACCCTGGCTGGGAATCGAATTGGCAACCCTTTGGTTCACAGGCCCATGCTCAATCCACTGAGCCACACCAGCCAGGGCTACAGTTTTGTTTTGTTTTGTTTTTTCTTTCTTTAACCTTCGCATGCTTCCATGGACTGGTCCAAAATAACTCCCTCCAGACTACTAAAAAGCACAGTACAGTAGTTATTAAATGTAACAAAAAGCCCTTCCCTCGGGAAGCTTGTATTTTGAAAGAGACAGAGGAATTGCAGACAATAAACAAAATATGTAAGTAAAATGCATGTTGTTACTTACTGATTCAAAGCCATAAAATAACAATAAAAACAAAGAAGGAAAGTAGAATGTGTTGGTGAGGGAAGGTTACAATAATAGATAAAATAGATAAGCAAGATTTACTGAAAGGGAGGCATTTGAGTAAAGATGGAAAAGAAGTAAGTGAGCAAGTTATAGAGGCTTCTGGGGGAAAACGTTTCAGATAACAGCAGGGGCAATGATCATAATTTGGCACGTTGGAAGAGAACAGAGGCCAGTATGACTAGAGTCTAGTGAGGGGACTAGCAGAAAGGCATGAGGTCAACAAGTAAAGGGCAGGTGGGGACATTGTCTAGGACTTGAAATTACCTCTCCTGGCTTGCTGTGTCCTGAAAAGACATGACTAGAAGAGTCTCAGGTTGGATTGATTGAAGGATCTTGACTTGATGAGAACTTAGTTGAATACCTTTGCTATTGAAGGTGATTTAAGGGTTTGGCTTTTACTCTAAGATAGGAAATTTAGGGTTTTCAACAGTAGAGTGACATGATCATGACTTCTGTTAAATAGAATCACTGTGGCTGCCTTCTGAGAGGAAGACGTGAAGGACTTGGACTGGCATGTGAGCAGTAGAAGCAGTAAGAGGTGATGTTCTGGATAGACAGGGTGGGTTAAAAGTTGGTTTACAGTTGTGAGCATGCAAAACACAGACTTTAGTTTTGTATTATTATTATTTATTAATTATTATATTACTTTCCATGTGAACAACAGTAAACCTTCATTTACCTCACCCTGCATTGTAAAAGTAGAGTAAAAAGAATTTGCTAATGATCAGAAATGGGATAGGACAAAATAGAGATGACAAGGATGAATTCAAGATTTTGGCTGAGGCGGGAAGGTCTGTGGAATAATAGATTAGGAAAGAGGAGTGAAAACGAGAAGGCTTTTGTCTCTGGAAATGTTAAATTTGTGGTATTAATTAATCGTTTCAGAAGAACTGTAGGAAAAAGAGTCTGGAGTTCATGGGAGGTGATCTGGACTGGAGATATGTATTTGGGAGTCACATGTATGTAGTTGGTATATAAAGTTGTGAGGTTAGACGAAAACTCCAAATGAACAGTGAATGGAGATAAGCACAGGTAGGAGGAGGAGGAGAAAGGAAGATATTGTAGATGGTTAAGGAGCCTAAGGAAGAATAACTATTCCAATGTACTAGAAGCTAAGTTATGAGGGTATTGAATCTAGAGGCATGGCTTAGGTCTAAGGTTGAAACTGGACCATATGAGATGAAGACTGGGAATTAACCATTTGTGTTAGCAACATAAGGGTCACTGGAGATATTTTTATGTGCAGTTTTCATGAAAATGGAAAATCTTCATTGGAGAGAGGTCAAAAGATGTAGAAGGAGGGAATAAGAAACAGTGATCTGAGACAGATGGGGGAAGGCGTGACAGCTTTATTATAAAGAGAGGAATAAAATCAAGACAGTAGCTGAGGGTGGAAATGGAACAGAGAATTGTGTTTCATTATAAATTATGATGAGAGAACTATGAGAATATTTCATGTTTTTTATAAAAATCAGAGAACAAAGAGGTAAATGTGGATGGTGCAATAGAAAGGCAAGAATTTCTGGAATCTTTAGTAACAGAGAGGATGGAATCTTCTGGTGATGTCAAGTGATTGGTCTTTTTAGGGACAGTTTTTCATTTGATTTGACATAGGGTCATAGACAATTGAATAGATGATATTCTGTGGAACCTTCTGGAAATTCTTTGCTGGTTGCTTCTCTTTTTCTGGTGAAATAGGAAACGAGATCATCAGCTTTATTTGACACTGATTACCTTCCTTCCCGTCCTCTGTTTTCACTGCCTCCCTCTTTAATCTTTATTCTGGAGTATTTGTTAAAATGAAGATTCATGTGTCCTACTGAAGATGTAATAACTATCCCTGGGAAGGGGATCCAGGAATTTGAACTTTTAGCAGATTTTCCTGATGATTGTGTTGCACAGTAAAATTTGAACACTGTCCTTTCCCTTATTTTGGTTGCTTCAATAATGAATACCTTATCTTTTTTTGTCTCCCCATGAGTTGCCATAAGAATGCTTTCATCTGTATTTAGTAGAGAATTTTGCACACATCGAATGTGTTTGAATATCTAACACTGGTAGAGATATTTTTCTAATCATAGTCTTTCTTGATAACATTTAGGACTGGAGAAAAACTGTTCATGCATGTTATAGACATGGTATACCTAAGAGGAGTTTTACATACTCTAGATAAATATCATAAACAATGAAGTACATGATAAATTTTATGTCACGGTTAAATCATGTCATCAGCAAATTATGTACTGTCTCTAGTGATACTAGTTTAGAACACTGAAATTCTCTAATAAAAAACATTATGTTTCATAGAGAATATAGTCAATAATATTGTGATAACTATGTATGGCACCAGTTGGGATACTGGAAATACTGAGGAGAACACTATGTAAAGTATATGATTATCTAACTACTACTCTGCATATCTGAAATTAATACAAAGTCTGGTTAGAAAAGGTTATATGTCATGCTACTTTATGTGCTGAGTCCTTTGACAAATGAATAATAGCAAGAAAGTGAATGAAAAACTATATATCTTAATTTAAAAACAAACTCTCAGTACAATACATATATCTTAAAACATAACCATAGCAAATTTAAAGAAAATGCAGCCGAAAATGAAAGAAAGAAACCCTAAAGCAGTTCTTTCTTTTTTTTTTATTTTTTTATTATTATTTTTTTATCAGTATTTTTTAATTGTTGATATTGTACAGTTTTCTGTCTTTTACCCCATCCCAGCCCACCACCCCAGCCCTCCCCACCTTCCTCCCATTTCCACCCCCCATAGTTTTTGTCCATGAGTCCTTTATACTTGTTGCTCTAAACCGTTCCCCTTTTCCCCTGAAATTCCCTCCCCTCCCACTCTGGACACTGTCAGACTGTTCTCAAATTCAGTGTCTTTGTTTATATTATGCTTGTTTGTTTGTTTTGTTGATTAGCTTCCTGTTAAAGGTGAGATCATATGGTATTTGTCTTTCACTGCCTGGCTTATTTCGCTTAGCATGATACTCTCCAATTCCTTCCATGCTGTCGCAAAGGGTAGGAGCTCCTTCTTTCTTTCTGCTGCATAGAATTCCGCAGGCTCATCAAGAAAAAAAGAGAGAGGACTCAAATAAACACAATCAGAAATGAAAGAGGAGAGATTACGACTGACACCACAGAAATACAAAGGATTGTAAGAAATTACTATGAAGAACTGTATGCCAGGAAATTTGAAAACCTAGGTGAAATGGACAAGTTTCTAGAAAAATATAACCTTCCAAAACTCAATGAAAAAGATACAGAAAGCCTGAACAGACCAATAACAGCTGGTGAAATTGAATCAGTAATCAAAACACTCCCGGCACACAAAAGCCCTGGACCAGATGGTTTCACAGGAGAATTCTACAAAACATTTAAGGAAGAGCTAACCCCTATCCTTCACAGACTATTCCAAAAAAATCCAAAATGATGGAAGACTCCCAAACTCTTTTTATGAAGCCAGCATCATCCTAATCCCAAAACCAGATAAAGACATAACAAAGAAAGAAAACTTCAGGCCAATATCACTGATGAATGTAGACGCTAAAATCCTCAACAAAATATTGGCAAACCGCATCCAACAATACATTAAAAAGATCATACACCATGACCAAGTGGGATTCATCCCAGGGATGCAAGGATGGTTCAACATTCGCAAATCAATAAATGTAATACATCACATAAACAAAAGCAAAGACAAAAATCACATGATCATATCAATAGATGCAGAAAAAGCTTTTGATAAAGTACAACACCCATTTATGATAAAAACACTCAGCAAAGTGGGAATAGAGGGAGCATTCCTCAACATAATAAAAGCCATATATGAGAGACCTACAGCCAACATCATACTCAATGGGCAAAAACTGAAATCTTTCGCACTAAGATCAGGAACAAGACAAGGCTGTCCACTTTCACCACTTCTATTCAATATAGTATTGGAAGTCTTAACCACAGCAATTAGACAAGAAAAGGAAATAAAAGGCATCCAAATTGGAAAGGAGGAAACAAAACTATCATTGTTTGCAGATGACATGATAGTGTACATAGAAAATCCTATAGACTCGGCCAAAAAGCTGCTTGACGTAATAAATGAATTTGGCCAAATAGCTGGATACAAAGTCAATATCCAAAAATCAAAGGCATTTTTGTATACCAACAGTGAAACAGCAGAAGCAGAAATCAAGAAAAAAATCCCATTTGATATAGCAGTTCTTTCTTTTAATGCCTATCATAAAAGTTTTGTCTACATGTATTACCTTTTATTCTTCTTAGATCCTGTATCTTACAATATTTGCAGAGTTTATATCACAACATTTGAGATTATTTGGTTAAAAATCCATTAAAATTAAATCAAAAAAATAGGAAATAGAAAAATACCTACAAAATGGAGGTGATTATCACAAGAAAATTATGTAACAGACAATATGATAGATATTTAAGGTGATGTCTTTGAATATATTTAGAAGTAGAAAACTGTGGTGGAGGAGGGAACAAGGGGAGTAGGTCAAAATGAAGTAGTTTTAACTGAAGCTTTGGTTTTTTTGTTGGTGAATGGTTTATTTTTTTAATATATTTTATTGATTATGCTATTACAGATGTCCCGTTTCTCCCCCATCATTCCCCCCACCCTGCACACCCTCTCCCACCCACATTCCCCCCTTTAGTTCATGTCCATGTGTCATAAGTTCTTTAGCTTCTACATTTCCCATACTATTCTTCCCCTGCCCCTGTCTATTTTCTACCCACTATCTATGCTACTCATTCTCTGTACTTCCCCCCCTCTCCTCCTCCCACGCCCCTGTTGCTAACCCTCCATATGATCTCCATTTCTGTGGTTCTGTTCCTGTTCTAGCTGTTTGCTTAGTTTGCTTTTGTTTTAGTTGTAGTTCTTAATAGCTGTGATTTTGCTGTCTTTTCATTGTCATATTTTTGATCTTCTTTTTCTTAGATAAGTCCCTTTAACATTTCAGGGTAAAATATTTTAAAAGTACTCCAATTGTCATTAATTCTGAAGTTAGTACTCTGGGCCATTCCCCTAGATAATTGTAGCAAATTTTATTCTTATAGTGCTGTTGCTACTATTTATTTTATTGTAACCCTTATTTTCTTAATAAGTGATTTATAGCTCGCTTGCTCAGCCTCTGAGAGTAATGCTACATAAATTTAGTAAATGCTCAACAGAAGTCAAATCAGGTGGAAAAATGCAAATTGTTCTTATTTATGTAATTTCTTTAAGTCATGTTCTTTATATTATGATTTCTAAAATATGTTCTCAAATTATTTTAGGCAATTAGTGTTTTAGTATTCAGCTGTCTCAATAGATATGTTTCTGCTCTTTTATTTGTTTGTGAAAAAGAATACCTTTCTGCTAGTTGAAGTGGGATTTGAGATTACAGCACCAGCAGGCAATTTCTTGGACAAATTACTATTTGGGCCACTAATGTGGAGGAAGAGAAGAATGTTTATTGCACTATTGAACTAGCTCATGCTTCTATAGCTGAAGATTGTGCTAGAGGCCACTGTGCTGGGAAACAGTCCAAGAGAAGATATATACCTTCTGTTTGAGTGACTTGTCTCTACATTGAGAACACATATTGGTGTCCAGAGAAAAGAGAGAATCTACTTTGTAAGAGCAGTGGGAAAATTTAGCTACATGGGTTAGCAAATTCAAAGTTCCCATCACAATGCATACATGAAATATAATATTTTGTCTATTTCCTATTACAATACTTTCAATGCTTAACATTATTTTTCATACATAAATATAGTAATATAGTTTTTACGTCACTTGCCTTCTTGAAGTTGATTAGTTTTATTTTAAAAATTTGATGCATAACCAGTTTCCAACCTCAACTACCTAAACATAGTATGCATTATTTATTATTAAATTTATTGGAGTGACACTGGTTAATAAAATTATATAGGTTTGAAGTATACAATTCTATAATATATTATCTATATATTGTATTGTTCACTACCCCAAGTCAAGTCTTCTTTCTTAGCCGTTTGCACTCCCTTTACTCTCTTCTATCTCTCCCCACCCTCTTTCCTTCTGGTAATCACCATACTGTTGTCTGTGTCTATGAGTTGATTTTTTTTTTTTTTTTTTTTTTTGCTTAACTTTGTGACCCAGTCTTCCAAACCCCCTCCCCTCTGTCACCTGTCAGTTTGTTCTCTGTATTATGAGTCTGTTTGTATTTTGTTTGTTAGTTTATTTTGATCATTAGATTCCACATATAAGTAAAATCATATGGTATTTGTTTTCTTCTGACTGCCTCATTTCACTTAGCATAATGTACTCCAAGCCCAGACAGACTAAGATTTTGCCATGTGCAGGGAGCACTCTGAACCAGTCAGGCCTGTGAGAGAAAAATTTTCTTTGTGCTAGAGCCACATAACTCATTCTGTCCTTGATTCTGCCCAGACCTCGGCAGTGCAGAGCCTCTGTGAGTCAGGGCTTGCGGGTCTCTTGTGATGAGGAGACATCAATCTGGTTCATGGGATAGTGGGAGGAATGGCCCCCACCTCAAAGCCACACTCAGTCACTGACACCCACTGAGTCAGCCCAGACCTCTATACCTGGGCTCAGGGTGGGGTGACAGGGAGTCCAGAGAATGGGGCTATTGCATTGCACCAGGCTGATGCACTGTGGAAGGAAGTGCTCCATGCAAGAAAGATGGTGTCTACAGTATGGGAGAACTCAGCTCAGGGATCCTGGCAGCTGTCCCTTCAGATCTCTCCCCTTAGCAGTCTCTTTTCACATGATTCTAGTCTGTTCTGCTCTCCCTCTGCTGGAGCCCAGGTTGGGTAGCTTGGAGTGAAATTTTGTCTGTTGGCTCTTTAGGAGGGCACCTACATCTCTAGCAGATTCCTGTTTCTCTTTGGCAGACAAAATCCCCTCTGATTTTCACAGCCAGACGCTATATGGAAACCTCTTCTTGAATCTGATGCTCTGGTCTAGGGAGTCTGGCCAGGGGTTGAAACCCCATTCTTCTCAGGGGGCACCTTTGCAGTTGTGATATCACCCCAGAATCTCAGCTATCACCCTTGAGAGTAGGGCCATCCATTTTTGTGTCTTCACCCTTCCTACCAGTCTCAATTTGGCTTCTTCTGTAAATCCCTGGTTAGAAGACTTCTCTTCATCTAGCCTTCAGTTGATTATTTAGGTTTAATATTCTATATTTTAGTTTTAATTTGTTTGCTCCTGGGAAGAGGTAAATATAACATCCACCTACTATGCCACCATCTTTGATTTGATAGCAGGCATTATTTCAAGACAAAATGCTTAGTTATATTTTTTTTGTATAAACATAAGATCTAACAGAGAAATTTCTATGCAGCTGAAGAAAGAAAGATGGAACCAATATTATAGCCACATTTTTGTTTTCATGTTTTAGAGTAAGGCCATTTCTAATCCTCAATTTAAGATGAGAATATTCAAAAACTACTTCATGAAAAATAATATCTAAATATTAATAAACCAATGGTTTAATTCTTTAAAAGAATCCCAGCAGGAGGCTTTCACCTTCAAAACTCTAATAATATAACTCCTTATTCCAGTGCAGATTCTTTTAATCAAATAACTGTCTAGTTAAGAATCTAGGATTCCAACTATCTTAAACCCTCATCCAAAACTGAATACCCAGGGTTCCTATTACATTCTTGTTAGTTGTTTTGCTAATAATGAATGTAAAGATATCTGATTGCGTTTACCCTTTCCTTAAATGAAGATGGCTAAAGAATAAAACCATTTTTTCACAGGTGATGCATATAGGGGTGGAGAAAACTGGAGTTACCTAAATATGCCTTTCTCCAAAGCTTAACACAATTCGCATTTCCAGGGAAAGCTTTTGGCGAAACTTGTCACCAAATCCAGATCCCAGCTCTTTACCTAGATTCCTCAATATTGTTAACTCTGGAAATGACTTCTAGGTATGGTTAACAATTAAGGACTTCAGTTATTTAACGCCTCTTCTTTAGAATGGATCTTAAAAGTGTGTCCATCTGGGCCACTACTTATAATTACAATTTTGCACTGCTATTGTTTTATAAGGACAGTGTCTCATAAAACATTTGTTCAAGAATTGCCTTGTGTAAAGCACCCCACAATACCACACTTCTCCCTAACTCCTCAGTAACTTTCCATTTGATTTTAACAGATTGTAAGTTCCTTGGCACTCCCACTGCTCATTATAAGTCTTTGTGTTTATGGATACCCTTATAAGGAGTTTTCAGGATAAATCCATCCTGGCAGGCTTGAAATTCAAGCAGAGCCATAAGCTCAAAATTCTTCTTCATCAATCAAAGTATTCAAAGACTTACATGTAGATTAAATTCTTGTAACAGCTTTGGAAACATTATGGCATCTCAGGGAAGGTATACAAACTTAATGCTTAGAATGTCCCTGAAGTGACATTGTTCACTGTTTACATTCACACTTAATATTGAAATTTTCTTTGGTCATTACCTAAGACCATTACCTAAGATTTATGTGAAAAGAAAAAAAAATAGTCCTGTATTTTTTAGACATGGTCGATTTCAATAAAGACAAATTTAAGTTGACACATTTAAGGTCTAGTGCCAATGTATGTACATAATACAAAAATAAATTTTAAAGTAAAGTATAGGCCTATGGTTTCATAAATGAAGAAAGCCACATGATACTATAGTAACACACATTTCTGAAGTGTTTTGTATAACTCACCAAAGTGGTATTAGGTCCTTCTGAAAAGAATTATTTTAGGGTGAAAAGCAAAATATATAAAATGGTTAAAAATCAAAATGGCATGATAACTAGTCATATGGTTCTATCAGTTATAACATCAATATAGTAGATTATACCAAGGTGATAATGTGGATAAAAGTAGTGAAGGAACAAGTTATTAATGCATCAGTATTCTTTTACTATATTATTTGCATTAAAATTCCACATCAGGTCTTATAGCCAACATTATTTATCCCATTTTAAAGAGAATGTAGTTAGAAAACTGAATATATATTTAAAGACTGTGTTTCTTAATCTAAGTATTCACTTAGAAAAATAAAAGAGAGGGGGAGAGATTTTGTTGAAGTGACTGAGCTCACACCCTGAAAACTGTTTGTGTGTGATTTACTGTAAATACTTAAGTACTTTTATTTCAAAAAATCTTCTTTACATGCTGACATCAGTCCCCAAATTTTCTTTGAGAATTGACAGCTCTCAACCAATGAGTAAAAAAAATGATAATACAGGATAAGGTAATTTCTCTCATTTAGTATTCCATGTGTTCATTTTCTCTATTAATAGTCTCTCATCTACATTTTCCCTCAGTGATTTGCACCATCTATTTCATAGTGATGAAAGAAGGGATTTTAGTTTTTTTTGGAGTTAAGGACCACTTCCTGGTTAGGGCCTGATCATGCAGTGGACTTCTCTATTACCTAGACACATAAGGACCTTGACTTTTCTTGGGCAACATCATTAGATATACCCAGATATGGTTCAATGTACATACAGCAGGAGTGTGATGATTTAGTGGACTTGTCCCTAACAGGTAGAGGACTCTAGGATTTGAAAATTGTGTAAGAATTCATATTTACTCTCTTTGGTGTGTTCTCTCACTACAAGCTGATAGCCATTGGGTTTGAGAAGCTGAGAAGAGAATTGGTAAGCTTGACACTCACCACTCAGTAGCAGTATCTGGACAGTGTAAATCTAGGGATTTCATTTTAGCTTTAGAAAGACAGAACAGAAAAGCTGGGATCGAAGTAAACCATGGAAGTTTTCAGCTACACACACCATCACTGTCCAGAGTTTAGAACACATTCAATGAAAGTTAAACAGTAAAATGCTATTATTGATGGAGCTTTTCCCAAAATAATAAACTATAAACTATCTTTCTTAGAAGTTGTAGTCCAGTGGATCTCCTTTCCCCTCAACAAGGAGCCTAAGGAATAAGACTGTACAAGTAAGAATGTTCACAAATGCCATGATTAACAATATGAAACCAACACTCTCCCCCACCTTTTCCTGTTCCCAGTTTACATATGATTTGGTAATTTGGACGGTTAGTACTTTGAAGAATTTAAAATACTCCACAGGTGACAGCTATACCTTCTAGAATACCACACGCACACACACCCTTGGATAAAAATCAGTGCTCCATATACATACTTGCCAGTTAATTATTATTAAAGACCTTATTATGCTCTATAATTTGATCAGACTTTACCTTGGGTGAAAACTGATCATGTCAGTAGAGAGCATAAATGGAGATTTTGTGCCTCTCCTAGCCTCCTCATTTACGAAGGAGGCCAATATTCATTGGTTACGTCTATGATATACCCATTTATATGTGAACCATGTGTTTTAAGAGATATGTTAGATGAAAGGCAAAACTAGATGACCTTAATGTCATTTCTAATTATATTAGTATATAAACAGTATAAGGTCTTGTCTCTGGGCTATTAATTTATGATCTAACGTATTAGCCTGTAGTCAATCAGATTAACTATTTTTTAGGAAGATTAAGTGATATTGAAAACATTGACAGAGTTCAGTTATAGATTTTTCACTTATCTAAATCGTCTGATGACAAAATCAATGAACCAAACCAATTAAAACAAAGTGTAATGGATAATTTGAGCTTTAAGACTTACATTCTTATTTACCAAAATTTACCATTAGAAGTAGGTTTTATAGTTACATGTTTTGAAATGGCCTTAGAATTAAAGAAAACACTTTGGCACAATTATTTTTATAAAGCTTCTGACAAATTAAATTGTAAGTAAATGGAGAACTATTTTAATCTGTTAGGTTTATTACCAAAAGACTAACATGTTTAAAAAAATAATATTATAAAATGTGCGATTTCCAGAGAAAAGCTATTTAAAAAAATAATGCAAGATTTCAACAATATAGATGGACCTGGAGAACATTATGCTAAGTGAAATAAACCAGTCAGAGAAAGACAAGCACCATATGATGTAACTCATATGTGAAATCTAATAAACAAACTGAACTAACACGCAAAATAGAGACAGGCTCATAGATAGAGAGCTGGATGACAGATAAAGATGGCGGATTAGCGTAGGATGTGGAAGGATTGAGCAAAAAGAAAGAGGGACTCATGAACATGGACATCAGCATGGTGATTGAGCAGGGAGAGTGGTGTAAGGGGACTAAATAGTCATGGAAAAAATACCCCCAAAAATCATTAAATAAAAGAAATGTAAAGTACTCAATATTTAGAACTGTGGAACTTGAAGTATTAAACAGTTAAGCAGATAATTATAAGTGGCTATCATGAATTGTGTTTTCTATGGGTCTCTTTCAAACTTTACTAAATTGGAGATTTAATGGACTTCAAAGAAATATTAGTTTATTATTATTTGAAGAGCATTTCTCATGTGTTATTAAAATGATGTTAGTTAATGACTACCATCATTTTAATTAACTAACTACTAGTTAGTTAGTGCATTTTCCAATGTCTTTATCAAATTTGGACTATGACAAAGATAAATCTATATTGCCAGGGAAATTAATGTATCATACTTCAGCTGCAGTGCAATATTTGATGTTGAGGTATTGAAAAGTAGGGTGAAATAGTTGGAGGGATTAAGCAAAAACTCATAGACAACAATATGGTGATTATCAGGGGGAAAGGGACTTGGAGAGAGGTAGAAGAAGGTAAAGGAGGGATAATGGTGATGGCAGGAAACTTGACTTTGAGTGGTAGACAATGCAATATACAGGTGACATGTTATAGAATTGTACATTTGTTACCTATATAATTTTATTAACCAATCTCACCTCAATAAATTCAATAATTTTTTTTAAAAAGTAATGTGACCATGTTTGTACCATATATATGTTCATGCTGCTTTCATAGTCAAGCACTGCTACTCTGAAAGAACCTGTAACCTTCTAATCCAGTTCTTTACCTATGGCCAGAGTTGTTTTTCCAAAAACCCTACCTGATTGTCTTTCTTCTTTAACTACTAATCTGTAATGGCTTCTCAATGCTTACAAGATAAATTCTACATTCTTCAGCATCTCCTCAGCTGAGAAGCAATGTTCAGGGAAGATTATTGAAGGCATGTGCTATCTATCAATTTTGAATGCACTTCAAACTCTACCCTTGGCTCCAGTCAGGTCCCTGGAAGGCCACTTGAGCCCACCAGTTTATCCCCTACTGGAATTTCTGAGGGATTTCACTATAAATTTAAGCCCTCAGCTTGTGCAGAAGGGGATAATGGGAGAGAGATCAAACTTGTTGCTATGTTAGTTGCAAAGTGCTGCTAAAATATTCCTTATATTACTTAATTTCCCCTCTAAAAATGTAATGTGAAAAAATTTCCTTTTTATTCAATGCAGAAGATGCTCTATCGATCCTAAGAAAATGATATTCTAAGAAAACCAACTTCTTCCTTCTTACCTATTTTCTTTTTTATTTTTATTTTTGTCCTGGCTCAAACAAGGTTAAAATTAAGCTCAGTTACTGCAAACATGCTGCTTCTTAAGATTACCATATTTTACTGTCCAGTTATATTGTTTTTTCTCCCCTTTCCTTTTACCAACCTATTTTAATCTAGTTAATTAGACAACCATTTTTGATTGGTTGCAAGCCATTTCAAGAGTTGGCTAGGCCAATAAATATCTTTCTTCACATGATTGCTCAAAATCAATTTCCAATTTAACTTCCCAAGGTTGTCTCCTGACATGTGCAGCTCACACATCTGAAGGTTTTCCTCATACTCCATATGCTCCCCGACTTATCTATCTCCAATTTAACATCCTCTTTTTCCGTAAATGTCATTTCTTCCTATTCCCATTTCTCTGTCTGGAAGTTCCTATTCACATTTAAAGACAAATCCAATCTTCTTATATGAGACTTGCCACCATCATCCAAAAGAATGTACCCTCCCACCAAAATCACACATTTTGAGCATGCATCTATTACTAAATCCGTTACATTGCTTTATCATTTACTTGTCTCTGTTTCTTTTGTTAGGATGTTAGTTGCAAAAGGCTAGAGCCTGTATTAGTTTGCTAGGGCTGCCATGACAAAGTACCACAGATAGAATGGCTTATAAAACAGAAATTTATTTTTATGACAATTCTGGAGGCTAGAAGTATGAGATCAAGGCGCCAGAAGGATTGATTTGTTCTGAGGCCTCTCTTCTTGGCATGTAGATGGTTGTCTTCTTTCTATGTCTTCACATGGTCTCCCTCTGTGTGTGTCTATATACAAATTCTTCTTACAAGGATGTTAGTTATATTGGATTAAGGCCCACTCTAATAACCTCATTTTAATTTGATGACCTCTATAGAAGTCCTATCTTCAAATAGTCACATTCTGAGGTGCTGTCAGTTAGAACATCAGAATATGAATTTTGGTGGGGGATACAATTCAGCGCACAATAGGGACCATGTTTAATTTAACTTGCTAACCCAAACTCTTAATCCTACCCCTGGCATGTAATAGAAACAGTACATATTGTTTAATAAATGTTATAGTAATAAAAGTACCAATTTTAGTATTTATTGCATCATATTTAAAATAGTTTTCAATAAATTATTTAAAAAAAAAAACCCTCTAGCATCTTTTCTATATAATACAAAACAGCCATAACATACTGCTGATCATCAGCCTATCCCCCAGTCAGGAGCTTTCATTGCATTTTTGCTATGCTGCCACCAAGTGACACTTAAGTGGAACTGTCTCCACATGTTTTGCAGAATTCAAGCTTTTGCTGAGATTGAAAACTGAGACTATGTGTCCTTTATACTTGTTCCTATAAACCCCAAAACTGGGGGGGGGGGTGGAAATAGAAGGGAGGTGGGGAGGGCTGGAGTTGTGGGCTGGGATAAAAGACAGAAAACTGTACAAGAACAACAATTAAAATAAAATTTTAAAAAATGAGACTAAAAACTCAGTCATAGTTTAAACATTTTCATGTTTAAAGATATTAGTTTTCCCTAGTAAAACAAAAAGTAATTAATGTTTCAGGAATCAATGACAGATAATTATGTAAAACAAATTGTTTAAAGATAAAATTGTATTGGTAGTTCTCTGATAAAATGCTCACATCATGTCAGAAACAAACTATAACTTATGCTCAACTATAATTTAGACCACAAGCACATCTTTAGTCTATTCAGGGAGATATTCTCTGGTTTGTGTAGGCTTTATTATTTATTCAGCTCAAAGAGAGAGAAAAAAGATATTGGCAGCTTTTTTAATGGAGAGAAATTATTGATTATTTTCCCTTAAATTTGGAATTGGAACGTAGTGGGAATTTTAGCTGCTGAAGTGAACTGTCACACCCCCAATGAGGAAATCTAAGGGAAAGCTGTGCACTGAGGTAGTACTTCTAAATTGTTCTTTCCACTCTTTCACCCTCCCATCCATTTGTGCCTTCACCTAATAAATACCGCCCCTCAAAGATTTTTCCCTGACGACTTCTCTGAAGATACTCTTCCCAACCCAATCATTCTCTTTCTATATCACAAAACTTGTTACTTGGGGTTTATCTTTTTAAATTATTTTTTCTTATTGAAAATGTGGACCTCCCCCATTAGAAGGTAAACTCAGAACCCTTTTCATTCGTGATTGTATTCCTATCACTTGCAAGAGTACTGGGTATACTGTAGGCTATTAATAAATACTAATAAAAGAATGAATAGTATTACATTTTTAGACTAGTTAAATTTAACTGAGGCTTTTAGCTAACCATCTTCCCCATGATAGTTCTTACATGAGCAGAGCAAAGAGTGACTATGTGTATCCTTCCAGCCTCTGATACTAGGCAAGAAATGCAAGAAGGCCCTGCACTATATTTAGGGCTTAATCTATTTTATTTTACATAATACATAAAACATTCAAGCCCTGGCCAGGTAGCTCAGTTGGTTATAATATGCCAAAGTTGTAGGTTCAATCTCTCATCAGGGCACATACTAGAAGCAACCAATGAATGCATAAATAAGTGGAACAACAAATTGATGTCTCTCTCTCACTTTCTTGCTCTCTCCCTCTTTTCCTCTCCTTTTCTATCTCCTCCTTCTCTCTAAAATTCAATTTAAAAATAAAACATTCCATTCCCATTTATCATTTGCGTGTCCTTCTTATGACACTTCTGTTATTTTAATATATTTCATCAATTTAAAAATCACATTTTCAATATTTCTAAAATAGGGATGCAGCTCTCATTGTTGAAATATTGTAAACACTGTTAGCCAGGTGGGGGTTGCGATCTGTGTCATTGCTGGTACATGTACAAGCTAGATTGCCATCTCCTAGATTGACATGACTGGATGACTTTATTCTCTTCAGGTTTCAATTAATGAACTATTTAAGGACTACATGAGCAAGGGGATATAAGTTCTGATAATGTAGTCTAAAAGCTTTCCGTTGAACCTTCTGATAAGGTCAGAGATCCACCAGCAGCAAAATAGGTGGCAGTGGATTGGGAGAAAATCACAAAGACAAGAATGGAGCACTCTCTTTAGAAATGCCACATCATCAGTGCTCTTATGGCACAAAGGACAATAGCATACTGGAAAGGGTGGATGTCAACACTCAGAATTAAAAGCAATCAGGAAAGCTAGACTCTGAATATGACAATTTTTAAGAATGAGTTAATTTTTCTTGTTTATATATTTTTATATTAACTAGAGTGTTTTATGCTAAATGTACATCAAAATAAGTCTAAAATAATGTTTTGGATAAATATAAAATTAAAATTCAAAGTAATAAAATAATTTATCATAGTTAGCAGTACATTTTCTTCTTGATCTCATTTAAAATTATGTTATTTCTAACAACTAATGGTAAAATATTATCAGTGAAATGTGGTATTGAGTACCTACCAAGTACCAAACACTGTGATAGGTATTGAAGATACAAGAGTGAAAAAAAGAATTCAGTCCCTGCTCTCCTAAAGCTAGGATGGCCTATGGTCACAATGCTTTCCTAGCTCTCCTAGACTAAAGGTAAATGAGGTGATGATAGAACTTCCAGTCAAGATGGTGCAGGTTAATGCAGTACTCACATCTCCCAACAGCCACATTAAAATTACAATTAAATTATGAAACAACCATCATTCAGAACCTCCTGAAATCTAGGATATAAGAATATAAAGAAGCCACACTGAGATTGGTAGGAGGGTGGAGATGTGGAATGGGCTGCTCCCACACCCATGTGTGGTGGAGGAAAACCAGGAGGGATATCTTGTCAGAAGAGGTCCCACCTGAGGAGTGAGGAGTCCCAGCTCCACATCAGCAGCCCCCAGCCCAGGGTTCCAGTGCCTGGAGGAGAAGTTCCTATAACTTCTGGTTTGAATTGTAACTGAATGAGAGGAAGGATTTCTGGAGTCCCAAGCAATTCCTCCTAAAGGGCCCACACACAAACTTACTTGGACTCACTCTTTCTGAGCTCCATTGCTGGGGAAGCAACTCAAAAGGCACCAGGGGCCTATAGGGAGGTACTGAATTGTCTGGAATCAGGGAGAGAGCTGGAGGGACATCTTTCTCCCAGACAGAAGTGCTGGCAGATGCCATTCTTCCTTTTTTGAGCCCTCACGCCATATCTGAGTCTCCATTGGTGTGACTATTTTTGTTCACTCTGCCCTGATGATTCCCTGAGACCCCATCCCACCCAATATTCAGGCCTATCCAAGCTGTTTTTAGAGGTTTTTCTATATAAATGGCTTGTCTTGGCTGATACTTTAGACTTTTTTATAAAATTTCTCAAACAAGCAGCACCTGGCCTTAACATGTCCTGTACCTTTCACTAAGTGGTCCCAATCCCACTTAGTAACAGCTGGCTGGCAGTAATAGCAGCCAGCCTTGGTTCACAGCTTGGCTTCTACTGGGCATTTTCAAGCCCAGTACAAGTAGCAGCCATCTACAGATCACTCTGTGCCTCATGCCAGGATGGCCCCAGGCAGAACACAGGTGGCAGTTGACCTTGGCTTCCACCTCCCAAGAGGCCCCAGATCCAGCACATCTGGTGGACAGCTTAAGACCACAAAGGAGCAACATGAAACTACCTCCACAACTGACACACTCAAGGGGTGAACTCAGCAGGGATCAGAGCCCTGCTGAAGTAAGTCCCACTCCATTGTATGGGCCCCTGAATAGCTGATCCTCCATGGTGGTTGCACCATGTCCTCTAAGCAGATCAGCCTGGGGGGTAAATCCTTCTCATTGAAGTACCAACAGCAATCAAGTCTCAGCTGCAACAGGAGGGTGTACAACCCACACAAGGGGCACACCTGGAAAGCCCAGATCAGGTGAATCGGGAGGCTGTACCACTGGACCCCTCAGGACACAAACTACAGGAAGCCACACTATCAAGCCTGGGAGATGTAGCAGCTCTACCTAATACATAGGAACAAACACAGAAAGGCTGCCAAATGAAAAGAAAAACAAGAAAAAAACATGTCCCAGGAAAATTCATAAATAGAACTAAACAAAATGGAGATAAACAATCTGCTAGATGCAGAATTCAAAATACAGGTTTTAAAGATGCTGAATGAACTTAAAGACAGAGTAGATGAACTTAGTGAGAACTTCAACAAAGAGTTAGGAAACATAAACACGGAACTAGAAAACATTAAAAAAGCAGTCAGAAGTGAAGAATACATTGCAGGGCATCAGCAGTGTAACAGATGAAGCAGAGGATCAAATCATAGATTTGGAAGATAGAGAAGCAGAAAATACTCAATCATAGCATCACAAAGAAAAAAAGTAAGGATAGTATAAGGAGTCCCTGGGACAACTTCTAGTATACCAATATTCATATCATGGGGGTGCCAGAAGAGGAAGAGAGAGAGCAAGGGATTGAAAACCTATACAAAAAAAAGTGACAAAAATCCTCCCGAACCAGGACAAGGTAATAGACATGCAAGTCCAGGAAGTGAAGAGAGTCTCAAATAAGATGAACCCAAAGAGACCCTCACCAAGACACACCATTATGAAAATACCAAAGGTTAAAGACAAAAACAGAACTTAAAAGCAGGAAGAGAAAAGCAGAGAGGTTCCATAATACTATCCCTCGGTTTCTTGCCAGAAACTATATAGGCCAGAGGGAATTTGTAAGAAATATTCAAAGTGATGTAAAGTACTTTGCTAGATAGAATAATCAAGATTACTCTACCCAGCAATCCTATTATTTAGAATGAAATAACACATAAAGAGTTTCTCAGACAAGAAACGCTAAACAAATTCATCACCACCAAACCAGTATTAAATGAAAGACAAATACCATATGATCTCACTCATAAGAGGAATCTAATGAACAAAATAAACTAACGTGCAAAATAGAATCAGAGACTCGGAAACATGGAACAGACTGACTGTGGCCAGAGGGGAGGGGGAAGGGAGATAATGGTGGAAAGAAGGGGAAGGGACTAGTCAAAGCACTTATATGAATGACCCATGGACATGGGTAGTGATGTGGGGATTGACAGTGGGAATAGGGCTAGGCTGGGTGGAAGAAAGCAAAAAGGGAAACACTGAGACAACTGTAATAGAATAATAATTAAAAATAAGTAAAAGAAGAAATTTTAAGGATTTTTTTGAAGAAGAAAATATCAAGAATATAAGTGATAAAATGGTATAAATACATGCCTATCAACCATTGAGAACATTTTGACATTGCCAGATGGGAGGGGGCTTACAGGAATGGGTCCAAAAGATGAAGGACTTACATACTTACAGAGTAATCATGGGAGGTGAAGTACACCATAGAGAATATAGTCAATATATTGTAATTACAAGATCTCTCAGGAAAAAGCCCAGCCATTGTTAATGTAAAGAGAATGGATTGCACAACAATCGATGTAACCTGGCGGCCAAAGAGGGTGGATTGGAATGCACAAGCGTGAATAATGATGACTTCACTGTACTAGTCAGTGGGGGTGGTAAATGCCTTTGAATGAGCATGTGTACTGTGTGGCCATCTCATTCAAAATGACTGAGTGAGTAGAGCAATAAACCTGCATCAAATTTTGTGTGAAGCTTGAACATTCCTCTGCAGAAATTATTTGGATAATTCAGAAGGCTTTCGGGGACAATGCAATGAGTGCAGCACAAATAAGTGTGGCACAAATGCTTCAAAGATGATCCAGAATCTGTGAAAAGTGATCCATGTTCTGGAAGGACTGCAACAAGAAGAACACCTGAGAATGTTGAATGTGTATGGGCTGCAATCAACAAAGATCAACAACTGACAGTTAGAGAACTAGAAGCTGATCTGAGGATCCCAAAAACTACTGTGTCCAAGATTTTGACATAGGATCTTGGCATGAAACATGTCATGGCAAACTTTGTTCTGCAGCTTCTGCTACCAGAACAAAAGGAACATCATTAGCAGTTGCTAATGACTTGGTTCAAACCACTAACAATGAACCAGATTTCCTCAAGAAGGTCATAGTTTTGAAGGGAACTGAGTCATCATTGTCTGATGTACAATGATTATTCTTGTATCTTGTATCTTCAGTAGATATCTCTGTTTTTCATAGAACACAGCTGGATACTTACTGGACAGATCTCTTATGTTTGGGTGTCAGATGGATATGAGATTTATCAGGCTGATCACTTAGTAAGTTATATAATGTCCAATCACTGGCTTGTATACTGAAACTAATATAATATTGTATGTTGATTGTAATTGAAAAATGAAAAATTTATTTAAAGTCAAAGTGCAAAAGTGTTACAAAAAATAAATTACTGTTATAAGCCATTATTTGAATTTGTCAAGACAAATAATCTTGGTAAAAATAGGATGTTTATTAATAATTTTTCATTAGCTTTACTTTGACTGAAGGGGTTTTTAAAGGGATAATTCAAAAGTGATTTAAATGCAGCAAATATAATGTGCTATTAATATGTATAGTTATAACAAGAAAATCTCAAAGTTATATTGTTTATTATTTCTTCCTTTGGATTTATTTCACATGATAGTACTTATTATTTTATCTTTCAATAACTTATTTTCTTTTTTAATATATTTTATTGATTATGCTATTACAGTTGTCCCATTTCTCCCCCATCATTCCCCTCCACCCTGCACACCCCCTCCCACCCACATTCCCCCTCTTTAGTTCATGTTCATGTGTCATAAGTTCTTTAGCTTCTACATTTCCCACACTATTCTTACCCTCCCCCTGTCTATTTTCTACCTACCGTTTATGCTACTTATTCTCTGTACCTTTTCCCCCTCTCTCCTCCTCTCACTCCCCTGTTGCTAACCCTCCATATGATCTCCATTTCTGTGGTTCTGTTGCTGTTCTAGTTGTGTGCTTAGTTTGCTTTTGTTTCAGGTGTGGTTGTTAATATCTTTCAGTTTGCTGTCCTTTTTACTGTCCTATATTTTATCTTCTTTTTCTTAGATAAGTCCCTTTAACATTTCATATACTAAATGAAATGTTGGTGGTGATGAACTCCTTTAACTTGACCTTATCTGAGAAGCACTTTATCTTCCATTCTAAATGACAGCTTTGTTGCCTAGAGCAATCTGGGATGTAGGTGCTTGCCTTTCATGGCTTGGAACACTTCTTTCCAGCCCCTTCTTGCCTGCAAGGTCTCTTTTGAGAAATCAGCTGACAGTCTGATGGGAACTCCTTTGTAGGTGACTGTGCCCTTATCCCTTGCTGCTTCTAGAATTCTCTCCTTTATTTTAATCTTGGGTACTGTAATTATGATGTGCCTTGGTGTGTTCCTCCTTGGGTCCAACTTCTTTGGGACTCTCTGAGCTTCTTGGACTTCCTGGAAGTCTATTTCCTTTGCCAGATTGGGGAAGTTCTCCTTTATTATTTGTTCAAATAAGTTTTCCACTTGTTGCTCTTCCTCTTCCACTTCTGGCACCCCTATAATTCGGATGTTGGAAGGTTTAAAGATGTCCTGGAGGTTCCTAAGCCTCTCTTCATTTTTTTTTGAATTCTTGTTTCTTCATTCTTTTCTGTTTGGTTGTTTCTTTCTTCCTTCTGGTCTACTCCATTGATTTGAGTCCCAGTTTTCCTCCCATCACTATTGGTTCCCTGTGCGTTTTCCTTCATTTCACTTATTGTAGCCTTCATTTTTTCATCTAATTTTTGAGCAAAAGCAACCAATTCTGTGAGCATCCTGATCACCAGGGCTTTGAACTGTGCATCTGATAGGTTGACTATCTCTTGTTTGCTTGGATGAATTGGCTCTGGGGCTTTGATCTGTTCTCCTGTTTGAGCCATTTTGGGATTTTGAGATTTGTTTTGTTTTGTTTTGTTTTTTGTTTTTGGTCTGGTAGCAGCTGTTAAGTAGTGAGGGGTGGGGCCTTAGGTGTTCCCCAGGGCGGGGCAGCCCAGTTGCTGTGTAGTGATGCTGTATGTGGGGGTGGGGTCCAAGAGGGAACAATGGCGCTTTCTCCACTGTCTCTTAAATTCCAGTCCCTTACGCGGCTTCCCCTTCGCCCGGATTATCTGTGCGAATGTGGGACCCCCTGGTCAGCAGCCGCCTTGCTCGGCCTCACTGGGTCTGCACTGTTGCCACCCGGTGCCCAGGGTCTGCTAGCTGCCACATGCATACCTGGGGTCTTTGAGCTGCTGCCGCCTGTGTGCCTGGATCCACCAACCTCCACTTTGTCCTGCCGCAACTCCGCCCCTCTTACCAGTCTATATGAATGGTTGTTGGACTTCCGTACAGTTTAAGTTTCTATAAGTTCTGGCTGTTTTCTTGTTTCTAAAGCTTTGTTGTCCTTAATTTTGGTTATGCAAGGAGGCACAGTGTGTCCACCTACACCTTCATCTTGGCCGGAAGTCTCAATAACTTATTTTCTTTATTGCATACTTAGTGAAGTAATGTATTCTGCAATCTTCATCTTTTTCTTTTTTATCTTTTTAAAGATAAACTCTTTTTAGATGAACTCTTTTTAAAATATAATAACACTTCTTTTGGCATCAGGACATAAGAAATTACCTCTCAAGTTTCTAACTAATAGATTTCTAATTAAGTTTATCATTTAACTTTTTTTGCTTTTTAAAGTTTTAAATTTTAAAATTTTCTGTGAAAGTTGGAATTGCTTTTAGTTTTTTTGGTAAATAAACACCATCAAAATAGATATTTTTATTCTCCAGAGAAGTTTATTAATTCTACTCACTTAAAAAATCAAGTATAATTGAGTTTTTGAGTACAGGTATATTGAAATATAGAACAATTAATTATATAATGACTTGATAAGTCTGATATCATGTGCTATATTCAGGGATAGTAATGAATAAACTCATCAATAAGGTATCCAAGGCTGTCTACTAAATGACCTCTTTATTTCTTTATGTGTAGAATTCTTTAAATGCAGTAGTCTTTGAATGCGAATTACCCAGCATAGGGCCTAGAGCATAGACGGTCTTTGAACAAATGTTTATTCAGTCATTAAGAGGCCTTAGAGGGCTGAGGGATATAGTCTTTGGATCCAGACTACACAGATTTGAATAATGGCTCTGTCACTTGACCAATGACCTTGAGTAATTTGGATGAATGACAGTACCTAACTTACAATGTTATATTGAAAATTAAACTAGATAATGCATGACTTTACATTCATTTAGCTGCAAAGCCTAACATATAAGTGCTGGACAAGTATTACTAATTATAGTTACTATACTTATCACTATTATTATTACCTGAGAAACTATATAGACAGAAGATAATCACAGGAATTCAAGCAACGGCATTTAGCATACTTACTGAATGAAAATTGTGTCAAACATTATTTAAGATCTTGTAGTTTATGTGTCAATTAAGAAACTGGACAATAAAGAAGCAAACAATAAATGGTGTATTTTCATATATTTATGAGTACTATGAAGAAAATAAAATAGAGTAATATGACAGAGTACACCTAGGGAATGGAGGGGACAGGGTTTTTCAACATACTAGATGGTGAACTTAGCAAAGGTTTTGTGGGAAGGTGGCACATAACTCTCTTGATCCATAAAAAGAGGTCAGGCTTGCAAAGATTCCAGGAGAGAAGATTTTAAACAGAGGGAACAGAAAGAGCAAAGGATATGACACAGAAATGGACATAGCCTGTTCAGGACCAGAAAGAAAACCACTGAAGCAGTAAAGTAGTAGAAGAGCTATAAGATAAGGTGAAAGAGGGGAGTAGGTGCCCACCTGCAGAAAGTGTTGTAGGCCCTAGAAAGGAATTTTAAATTCATCCCAAGCACAGTGGGAAGCATTTAAAGCAGCAAACTCCCTTGGAGGTAATGAAAAGCCAAACACAGGAGTGGCAGAAGAAACAAAAAGAGGAAACTAGTGACCTAATATTGTTGGTATTTATGTGTAGGTGGTAATACTCCCCAAATTGATTCCCATATTTAATGCAATCTCTATGATAATTCCAGATGCCTTTTTTAAACAGGAATTTACAAGGTGATCTAAAATTTATATGGACATACAAGGGAATCAGAATAGGCAAAATAGTCTTGAAAAGAACAAAGTTAAAGGGCTCACATTTATCAATTTCAAAACTTACTTACTACAAAGCTACAGTAATCAACACAATGTTGTAACAGCAAAAGGATATAAATGAACGCATTGTAACTGAATCAAGGAATAAACCCTTACATTTATGGTCAATTAATTTTTGACAAAGGTGGCAATTCAATTCAAATGAGAAAGAACTGTCTTTTCAACAAATTTTCCCAAATAACTAGATAACCACATGTAAAAGACTGAAGTTGGATCTGCCTCACACCATGTATAAATATTCACTAAAAATGGATCATCGACTAAAATATAGGAGCTAATACTATAAACTCATGGGGAAAAAACATAGTAAATCTTTATGGCTTTGAGTTAGGTAATAGTTTCTTAGGTTTGACAGCAAAAACACAAGGGATGAAGATAATTAGATAAATAGACTTCCTTAATTTTTTTACTTTTTAATTGAATTTATTGGGGGGACATTGGTTAATAAAATTATATAGGTTTTAGGGCTACAACACTATAATACATAATCTGTATATTCTGTGTTCACCACCCCAAGTCAAGTCTCTCTCCATCACCATTTATCACCCCTGTACCCTTTTCTACCTCCCTCACCCCACTTTTCCTATGCCAATCACCATTCTGTTGTCTGTGTACATGAGGTTCTTTTCGTTTCTTAATCCTTCTCCTTTTTCACTCTACAACTCCTCCTCCCTTCTGACACCTGTCAGTCTGGTCTCTCTATGAGTCTATTTCTATTGTATTTGTTAGTTTATTTTGTTCATTAGATTCCACATATGAGTGAAATCGTATGGTGCTTAGTTTCATGTAGCATGATGCTCTCCAGGGCCATCCATGCTATTACAAAGGTGCTTCAAGAAAGTGAAAAGCATCCCACAGAATAGGTGAAAATATTGTCAAATAATATGTCTGATAAGGAATTGTGTCCAGAATATATAAAGAGCTTGTAGAATCCAACAATAAGAGACAAGTAGTCTTTAAAAATTGGTCTAAATAGACATTTCTCCAAAGAAAGTATAAAAGTGGGCAATAAGTACATGACAAGATGCTCAACACTGTTAGTAACTACAGAATTGTAAATCAAAACCACAATGTGATGCCACTACACATAATCTTTTTAAAAAAATGACAAGTATTGATAAGGATGTGAAAAAATTGGAACCCTGATACATTAATGATGGGATTTTAAAATAGCAGAGCCATTTCGGAAAACAATTTGGCACTTCCTCAATATGTTAAACACAGATTTACCATATGACCCAGTGATTCCACTCCTAGGTATACACCAAAGAGAACTGAAAACATGTCTACACAGAAACTTTTATGAATATTTACAGCAGTATTATTCATAATAGCTAGAAGTTGAAACAAGCTAAATGTACATCAGTAGGTGAATGAATAAACAAATTGCAGTCTATATATGCATAGGAGTATTACTCATTTATAAACTGGCATGAAGTACTGGTCTAAGCTACAACATAGATGAAATTGAAAACATTATCCTAAGTAGAAAAAACAATCCACAAAAGGCCACATACAGTACAATTCCATTTATATGAATTGTCCAGAATAGACAAATCCAGAAAGTACATTAGTAGTTGCCAGGGGATAAGGAGAGGGGAATGTGGAGAGTGATTACTAATGGGTATTGGGTTTCTTTCTAGGGTGATGGAAATGTTATGAAATGAATCATGGGAATGGTTACATAGCTATGCAAATAACTAAAAGCCATCAAGGTTAGGGGGAAGAAGAGTGAAAGGGAGAGGAAGAGCAAGAGGGAGGTAGACAAAAGAGAGCTCATATTTAAAAAAAATATTTGCAGAAGATTTCTAGAATTTGGTGGTTGTTCATGAGACTTTAATAGTTGTTTAGTGTGGAATTTAAAGTGTATTTTATTCATCTACATAACTTCACACCTAGAACCATATCTCGGACAAAGTATATGACATTAAATATTTAAGGAATTAATGCGTGAATAGAAGTTCTTGAAAATGAGTTAATTCAACTAAGTAGATGATGGCATTAATTAATCTAGAAATGATAAGGAGATAAAATTTTGAAGTGGACATGGAGGAATGTTACATTTTTTATACCAATTGACATATAGGTGGGTGTGTTCCATAGGTTTTGGAAAATTCCAAATTTATAGCAAAAACTAGAAAATGGAGCTTTGTAATTACAGACTGATGTTTTAAATATGGCCTTTCAAAAACAAAGAGTGTGTGTGTGTGTGTGTGTGTGTGTGTGTGTGTGTGTATTCTCCAATTTCATGAAGTTTGGTTTAAAAGGAGGCGGTGCACCCTGACTGGTTATAGCTCAGTGGATTGAGTGCCAGCCTGAGAACCAAAGGGTACCCGGTTTGATCCCCAGTCGGGACACATGCCTGCGTTGGGGGCCAGGTCCCTGGTACCTCAGTAGGGGGCACATGAGAAGCAACCACACATTGATGTTTCTCTCCCTCTCCTCCCTCCTTTCCCCTCTCTCTAAAAATAATTAAATAGAATCTTCAAAAAAAAAGGAAGGTAGTAAGTTTAGGTTTTGATATATTACTTTTTTATGTAGTACTAGAAGTTTTTATGTGGTACTAGAATATGGTTTCCATTAAGACAGGAATTGTGTTTTGCTTACAATTATAAACAATAATAGCAACAATAATAGTATTTTAAAAGCCACTAAAAATATTCGTTAAATTAACAAAACCATTTGCATGTATATAGTTGGTAGTTAATATATTATTTTTAAAGTTGTAGAATAGAGGTGGGGCTGCAGGTACAGATTTTGTAATATTATACTAAAGGTAATAGCCAAAGATCTTAAGAGAAAATAGATCAATTAGGAAAAACAGGCAGAGGTGGAATTCTGCAAAATATTTAAGCAATGGTTAAATGAAGAGAAACTATAACTCAAATTGGGTTTTCAAAATTGTTTACTATTTCTTAAGTTCCAGTTTTCTCAACTCTAAGACAGCAATTATTTAGCGCAAAAAAATAAATGAGTGAACTAAGACCTAAAAACATTTTAAGTTTTCCAGAAAATACACTGCATAAATAGAAATTATATATATCATACTCTAAATGCTGTGGGATAATTAAATCATCTCCCAAGTGAAATTATGTTGCAGACTTGTAGTCCAGGGGTGAGTGAGTGCAATAAATTAACATACATTTTTATTTTCCTTTTACCGCTTAAAATAATGTCTTTGTATCTTTGTTTAGTAAAACCAGATGCTCCATATGCAGAGATAACTGTTTGCTAGTCATCATTAATAGTCCATAGAGAGATTTATATGGGTGTCTGATCTGTTACTTAATTGATTTCTAGCAATATGAGGTACATATTAAATCTCATGACCTTGTCCCAAAGGTGTTAGCAAATATTAAGCACCTATTCTATTGCAATATGACTTCCCAACGTAGCAAATTTTATACTTCTATAAGCCATCAGAGATCTTAACAATTATTGCCCTAGAATGTATATTTTTAGTGGTGATATTATTTGACATTTAGTAGTTATGGCAGAGAAAGGGAGAGGGGGAGCGGGAGGGAGGTAGGGAGAGGGGAAGCTTAATGAGGAGCATGCACTTTATCTAGGAGGAACCTTGCTTGGGGGTAGGGAAGAAGTGACCAAATGCTCAAGGGGCTGCAGCAAATGAATGTGCAGCTTTCAGCTCTGCAGAAGAGCAGAAAGCTCCATAAGCTCATGGGCCTGGACTGCTTAGAACCAGTATATTAGACTAGGAAAGTGATACATGTGTGGTGGTTGATTTGCCAACGATCTGTAAATTTGATTCCAGTTTCAGTTGGTTCCAAAAGCCATTGCTTCTCAGTTTGGTAAAAGGCCCTCTGCCAGAGAGAGAAGCCCAAGTCTAGCAGCTCATATGGTATCAGAACTACACCAACGTAAGAAAAATTGGTATCTTTCAAAACAATTCACTATATGCCTACTTTGCTGTCTCGCTAAAGCACAAGGGCATTATCCTTCACTCTGTGAGTCATATCTGTGTTGTAGCCATAGCTTTAAAATCAATGAAGTTATTGTCCTTTGTCTTTTTAACTTTTGTATCTTTGGACATATGCCTCTACGGAGCTCAAATCCCTTAACTTCCCTAAGATCTCTAGGACTTCTGAATTATGTCCCTCGTCCCAGTATCAACCTCATTGATATTTAACAGTTGGTAAAAGGATCATTTTTTTTTTTTACTATAAAATTCTAATTCTAGGAATGTATCCTAGGAGCATGGAAAAAGTATGTACAGAAATCCATATGTGAAAGGATTATTATTATTATGGCAGAAAAAAGTAAACAACCTTAAAATTGGATGTATTTATTCAAACAAATTCAGCTTGTGTTAAATATAGTGAAATAGTAGATGCTTTAAAAACGTGATTTCCAGGTGAATAGTCCTTTGATTTCCACTGTTCCTCCAGTCCCCATTTCTGCAGGTAGTATGAGATTCTTGGAAAGGAGTATCCCTGAATATTAACATATGAAGGAATGTAGAAGCCCTGGGAAAGGACACTTACACCTATTAACATAGAGCAGCATTACGAGTGTAAACCAGTACTTTTGAAACTTTAAAGTGCTTAAGAATTACATAGGGATCTTGTTAAAAATATAGATTCTAATTCAGTAAGTTTGGGATGGAATTAGAAATTCTGTATTTGCAATAAACTCCCAGGTGAGGTTGATGCAGCTAGTTCAAGGACCACACTGGAGGAGAAGGTCCTAAAGAACACCTGTACGAAGATGCTGCACGATTCCTTGCTGCCAACCATGTTGCCAGTTTCAAGGAGACCACTGCCATTGCTCCTTGATAATCTCAAGATAGGAATCAGCAACATGCAGGGCTGTTTTGGTTAGAAGTTTTGGTCTGTGAAGTTAATGGAGATGGTAGGGACAGTTGGGACAGTACATCACATCTGAACAGCTAACGCCTAGTGATGGGGTATTTAACCCAAAGGCTTTTGTAGCCCTGAGAAAAGGTCCAACATAATTCCATTCCAGCCTTGTAAATGAAGCAAATATTAAGTTAAAGAAAATGACAGTGGTTGTTTGGTCTAGAGTACAAGTTCCATGCTATTGGTTTATATCGTTTGACTTTTTTTCTGTATTTCCCCCATTTTTCTTTTATGGAATAGCAGGGAATTGTGCTTGGTGAAGAGAAGAGGGGCCTTGGGGTTGGATATACCAAAGTTAAAACACGAGCTTTATTGTTTTACAACTAAATAAATCTGTGCCCTTTATCAATTCTCTCTGAATTTAGATCTCTTCTGTTAAGTGGGGATACTAGCCAATTCATTGATGGTTGATTACAAGAATTAAATGAGATAATAAATATAAAACTTCTAGCATGCACTAAGTACTTATGTGGACTAGTTGCATTTCTTCTGCTATTTAACTGGGTCCTCACACAACCCACATCTGAAAAGACCTAAAAACACATCCTCTTCCCCTGGATTCTCCTGGGATTTCAGATTAAATACATGCCATTTTCTTTTGAAAGCCTTCCTTTTCCTTTCATTCCAGTTAAGTTAGCTCTTGTCAACACCTGCTTCAGGATCACCCCTCTAATTCTTGCTCAATTCCCTGTCTTCTCCACTAGATCCCCTATGTCAATAGACTCTTAGTGTGCCAATCATTTTTTAATTCTTGCTGCCTGACATACAGCAGATGTTCAATAAGTATTTTTGATTGATTGAAAAAATACATTAAGTAATTTATTTTTAAATATATTTTATTGATATAAAGTAAAAATATTATCTGACCAGAGTCCTCAATTTAAGCAAAATATGTCCCAATATTTTTAAGGAGAACGAGGCAAATGTTCTGCAAAGTAAGAATTATGCTACCATATTATTTTCTGTAATTCAGAATGAAAGTCTAAGGTCCTTACTTTTTTAAGTGTATTTTATTGATTATGCTATTACAGTTCTCCCATTTTTTTTGCTTTATCCCCCTCTGCCCTGCACCCCCCATCCCACCTGCATCCTCTCCCCACTTAGTTCATGTCCATGGGTCATACATATCAGTTCTTTGGCTTCTCCATTTCCTATACTATTCTTAACCTACCCCTGTCTATTTTATACGTACCATTTATGCTTATTCCCTGTGCCTTTTCCCCCATTTTCGCTCCCCTCCCTACTGATAACCCTCAATGTGATCTCCATTTCTGTGCTTCTGTTCCTGTTCCAGTTGTTTGCTTAGTTTGTTTTTGTTTTTTTTTTAGGTTCAGTTGTTGATAGTTTTGCATTTGTTATCATTTTACTGTTCATATTTTTGACCTTCCTCTTTTTCTTAGATAAATCCCTTTCATATAATGTTTCCTATAATAAAGTCTTGGTAATGATGAACTCCTTTAACTTGACCTAACCTGGGAAGCACTTTTTCTGACCTTCCATTATAAATGAAAGCTTTGCTGGATAGAGTAATCTTGCATGTAGGTCCTTGCCTTTCATGACTTTGAATACTTCTTTCCAGCCCCTTCTTGCTTGTAAGGTTTCTTTTGAGAAATCAACTGATAGCCTTATGGAAACTCCTTTGTAGGTAACTGTCTCCTTTTCTCTTGCAGCTTTTAAGATTCTCTCCTTATCTTTAATCTTGGGTAATGTAATTATGATGTGCCTTGGTGTGTGCTTCCTTGGGTCCAACTTCTTTGGGACTCTCTAAGCTTCCTGGACTTCCTGAAAGTCTATTTCTTTTGCCAGATTGGGGAAGTTTTCCTTCATTATTTTTTCAGATAAGTTTTCAATTTCTTGTTCTTCCTCTTCTCCTTCTGGTACCCATATGATCTGGATATTGGAATGTTTAAGGTTGTTCTAGCAGTTCCTATTCCTTTCCTAATTTTTTTTTTTGAATTCTTGTTTCTTCATTCTATTCTGGCTGAATGTTTATTTCTTTCTTCTGCTCCAAACCATTGATTTGAGTTCTGGTTTTCTTCCCATCACTGTTTGTTCCCTGTACATTTTCCTCTATTTCACTTTTCATAGCCTTCACTTTTTCCTCTGTTTTGTGACTATACTCATCCAATTCTGTGAGCATCCTGATTACCAGTGTTTTGCACTCTGCATCTGATAGGTTGGCTATTTCTTTGTCACTTACCTGTATTTTTTCTGGAGCTTTGATCTCTTCTTTCATTTGGGCCTTTTTTATTTTTTTGTCTCAGCACACCTGTTAAATAGTAAGCGGCAGAGCCTTGGGTATTCACCAGGTCGGGGCAACCCATATCACTAGGTAGTGGCACAGTATGTGAGGGAGGGGACCAAGAGGGAATAATTCAACTTGCTTGGCTCTCGACCGGCTTTCAGAAACTTCCCCCGCTACCCACAAACAAATTGGGTCCTTCTGGTGCTTATTCCCAGGTAGGTGGGTTTGTGTCCATTCTAGGACCCTGTAGGCCTCTCCAATGAACTCTCCTGGGAGGCTGGGGGTTTCTCCTACCACCTCAACCACCACAGATTTTTCCAGTTAGAGTTTTTGAGGCTTTATTTCCCTGCACTGGAACCTGTGCTATGCAGTCTGTCTCACTCCTCAGTTGTTCTTCCCAGTTTATCTGCATGCAAATGGACTGGCCGCTCTGCCAGACACTGCTGCCTCACCCAGTCCACCAGCTGCCACCCTGCTGCAAGTCCTCTCCACCCCAGCTGCTCATCTCCTCCCCTCCTACCAGTCTGGATGAATTGTCTCCTTTAACTCCTTGGTTGTCAGACTTCCATATAGTTCACTTTTCTGACACTTCTTGTTGTTTTTGTTTTTAAATTTGTTGTTGTCCTTTTTTTGGTTGTGTGAGGAAGCGCAGTGTATCAACCTATGCCTCTATCTTGGCTGGAAGTTCTCTTTTGATCATCTACTTTAAGTAATTTAATTTAGCCCTATTCTGTGGCTCTCTGTATAACTTCTGTGATTATAAATTTCAGGTTGAGAAGTTTAAAGAACCCTCTGAAATTCTAACTTTGCTTGGGGAGAGAGTAGTTCTCAGAATATCATTGATTATTCTTCTGTGATATTAATTCTGCCCTTAATTAAAAAAGAAAATTCTACAGAAACCAGTCTGTCAGTGTACTGTTTGCAGACAGTAAAATGTAGTGTTTTCCACATTAAGCCAAGGACTCAAGGTTTTAGTACTCTACCTGAATGAAGATAAGAAAAAAGAAAGGTGCTGCATTTGATAAAAGATACTTTCTCCTGTAGGTCTATGGGGCACAGTTAGCAACTTGTTGCCTGAAGCTATACACTGCCAGAGTCAGACAAGGTGTTTGAAGACTGTTTTAAACCAGAGATAACCATCAGACTGTGAACCGAATAGCTCTGTACTCACGTGTTAGAGTCTGATAAAAAGTATTTAAGAAATGTATGCGTTTAATAGCAGACATGCACAATTGGTATGAGCACTTTCTTGAACAAATGTCAGATTTAAAAACTAGAAAGAAAAAGATTATTTAAGAAGTCTTTGGTTGCCAGGTTTAAAGTCAAGGAATGTTATTTTTATTATTAGAACAACGAAAGTGCTGCAGTTTTAGTAACTGATATTTAAACCAGGCACTTAATTTGTTTAATGAAATTAACAATAGGTCACTTTGTCAAAATTACAGCTGAAAAGAATTCAGCATATATTTTAAATGTAATTTTCTTACATGAATAGAATTCATTTTATTAAGCTATATTCTTTACCACTTTCACAGCATTTGTATTATTATATTTTCACCTTCTTGGTTATAATAAATTATTACCAATCTTATAGATTACGCATTTTAAAATATGAGGTCCTAAAGAGAGAAGTCTTTTAAACATATAATAATGTCAATATGTGCATTAAAAATAGAGTTGTTAAAATCACTGCATGTTGTAAAGCAAGTAACAAGATACATTTGAAAGTAATTAACTGTTTTTCGTGGTATGAGTTGAAGGATGCAGAGATTTATTGTTATGCTGTAAGAATAATATTTTTCTGGCTGGTTTATAGAGCACTCTTTCTTTGTTATTTTACTACTCCCTCTTAAAAATTTTCTCCATTAAATAGGAATTGTAAAGAAAAAAATTAATGTTACAATATATAAAGGTAAATTAACCTTATTAAAGTCAAGACATTTTGGGTAGAATTCACTGTAGTTCTCTTTACTTTTCTGTCCAGTAGAAGTTAATTTAAATATTTTTGTCATTTAAGCTGTGCCTAGTGCATATTTTAATCCTAAAATACAACTTAGTAAAATTAGAGAAAAGGGAGTGTACTTTTTATTATTCTATTGTGTTTTACATATACATTTAAATCTCATGGCCAAAGTGTTTTACAATGTGTCAGAAAATTCTATTATGGGGATAATAGATTCTTACTAGAATGTGACCTCTTACTCAGCTTTTTTCTCCCATTCTAATTCCTGGTCAGATCTTATATTATTATTTAAAGATATATAAGTGGTATATAAATAAATTCTTGTAAAAATTCAGGCTATACATATGTATATGAAAATCTTCTATGAATATTTAGGACCTAAGTGCAGATGCTAAGAAAATTTTTCTTCCTGCCCATGAATAACACTCTTTATCTTCCAGAACATTTACTATAGTTTTAATTCAAAACAAGAGCCTTGCTTAGGGGACAAGTACACATTTGTGTGTATGCAAGTGATTTAAGTGTATCTTTTAAATATTTGTTATCTGGAAAATTCCATAAGATACAAGTCAACACTAATTGAATTTACTGATCTTAAATCAGAACTAAGTTCTGAAAGGTAACCTGATGAAAAGAAATAACTGTGACTTAACTGTCTTATTTTATCAGTCACAATTTTTATATTAGGAAAGAGAGAGGGAGGGAGGGAAGTGGGGGGAGAGAGAAAGAGACAGAGAGATCTAAAGAAATAGGTCCTAAGTATGAGAGTGAGAAATTGGAATAGGACAGATATGGAAGCACTATGAAATGTACTGGGTTAGCCAAAAAGTCTGTTTATTTTGCTTTATTTTATTTTATTTTTTGTAAAACAAAAGACATTTTTCATTTTCACCAATAACTTTATTGATTTCGATGTTTTGAGTATGTCAGCTATCTCCCGCTATTTCTTTTAAATGGGCAGAGGTCAGGGTGCTGCTAAACATCTTCCAATGCATAAGACAGCCCCACAGAAAAGTATTATTTGGCCAAAATGTCACTAGTACCAAGAAACTTCCCAAACCACTTTTGACATGTAAGATCAATCACAGCACCTTCTCCATACACTGCATAAATCTTTTTTTCTTTTGCATTTCAGTTGCATTTTTACCTTTCTTGAAATAAAACATAATATGCTGAAAATGTTGCATCTATTCTTCCATGTTCAATATTAAAATGGCTGCACGAAAATTCACCAATTTCAGAAGTTTTTTTAAATGCATGTTGATATGACAGCTGTCACAATACAATTTAACAAAATTGTTTTGAATGACGTTCAAGACAGCTAAGCACTACTAGAGCCATCATACAGAAAAAACTAAATGGACTTTAGTTTTGAACCGGATATATGACATGCTGGGGTGTCCAAGTCCATGCTAAACCATTTGGAATTCCATATTAATCCCATATTACAAACTACCGAAAGGTAGAGTATATGCCTTAGAGGGGTTTTTTGGTTTGTTTGTATGTTTTTTACAACTAGATATGCATTTGTAAATTTTCAGTAAGGGGCTGCAGATTAATGTATGGGGTTAAGTTATATTGGACTGTGAAGAGTTTATCAACCAGAAAAGTTTGGTAAACACTGACCTGACCTACTTCAACCTAATATTTTTCATGGAGCTATTTTCCACTTCTTATTATAATATTAAAATATTAAAACATTTCCTATTATAAAATAAAAAAAGCCTGGAGACAGGTTTATCAGCATGTTTTTGACTAAAAGTAACAGAAAAGCCAAGTAGTTATCTAAACAATGAACATAATTATTAATAAGAATTCCAGAACTGTGTAGTTCCATTAAGAACTCAAATCCTTTATGCCTTTTTACTTTATTATTATTAATATTATTATTATTTATTAACTATGAGGATGTGTTTATTAAAGCTAGGGACAATGAAACAAGGAAGGGCTTAGGATAAGAAGCAACTGGAGAGCCTAGGCCTGGCTGCCTGAGCTCACTGGGAAATCAGAGAAAAGGGGCTTTGGTGACAGGTTCTGGCTATTAGCCTGGGACAATCTGCCAGTTGCCCGTTGACTTAGAATTTAGGAGACCTGTGCCTGTGAAGAAAGAAGTGGGGGAAGAAGAAGGGAAAGGAAATGGCACTGACTGCTCCCCAGAGGGAGAACACCTATGCTGGGTCCTTTGTGCTGAAACTTTTCTCCCTCTCTCGTAGGCAGAAATCTTAGGGGAGGGCTCAGGGAAGGGTTTCAGTTGAACATTCATCAGTTGTCCAGGTGTGTCCTTTCTCGGTCATCATCTCCAGTGATTGGTCAGTGACAGGGCAGGGGGTCTTTAGTCAGTCATTGCAGTTATGACTGACTAAAATAAATAAATTTTAGTCTTCAAAATAAAAATAAAAACTTTACCATAGCCTTCTAGCAGACTTTCTATTATGTTTATTGGCCATTATTAAATCATGTGCTCTACCTGAGCTAATCACCAGTAAAAGTAGAAAAAAGTGAAAGTGCATAATGGCTGCTGTGTAGCTACCCAGCAGTAATTATTATACCAACAAATAAATAAATTATAGTCTTCTCTTTGCCACTTTATGGATGCATTCTGCTTTATCGTTGTTTGAAAAAGTTGAAAATTAAAAGTATATAGTAAAACAAATCAAATGAAATGTTTGATGCCTTTATGTGTACTTCCTGTGGGTTTGAAGGAATTTATTTTTAAGTACATTTTATTGATTATGCTATTACAGCTGTCCCAATTTTTTCTCCCCTTTATCCTCCTCTGCTCTGCATCCCCCACCCTCCAGCCTCTCACCCCACCCTTAGTTCAAGTCCATGGGTCATACACATAAGTTCTTTGGCTTCTCCATTTTCTGTACTATTTTTATCATCCCCTTGTCTGTTTTGTACCTAGCATTTATGCTTCTTATTCCCTGTACCTTTTATCCCTATCCTCCCCCAACACGTATCCACTGATAACCCTCCGTGTGATTTCCATTTCTGTGATATTGTTCCTGTTCTACTTGTTTGCTTAGCTTTTGCTTTTGTTTTTTTAGGTTCAGTTGTTGATAGTTGTGAGTTTGTTGTCATTTTACTGTTCATAATTTTGATCTTCCTCTTTTTCTTAGACAAGTCTCTTTGACATATCATGTAATAAAGGCTTGGTGATGATGAATTCCTTTAATTTGACTTTATCTAGGAAGCACTTTATCTGCCCTTCCATTCTAAATGATAGCTTTGCTGGTTGGAGTAATCTTGGATGTAGGTCCTTGCCTTTCATGACTTTGAATACTTCTTTCCAGCCCCTTCTTGCCTATAAGGTTTCTTTTGAGAAATCAACTGATAGCCTTATGGAAACTCCTTTGTAGGTAACTGTCTCCTTTTCTCTTGCAGCTTTTAGGATTCTCTCCTTATCTTTAATCTTGGGTAATATAACTATGATGTGCCTTGGTGTGTTCCTCCTTGGATTGAACTTCTTTGGGACTCTCTAAGCTTCCTGGACTTCCTGAAAGTTTATTTCCTTTGCCAGATTGAGGAAGTTCTCCTTCATTATTTTTTCAAGTAAGTTTTGAATTTCTTGCTCATCCTCTTCTCCTTCTAGTATCCCTATGATTTGGATGTTGGAGCATTTAAAGTTGTCCCAGCAGTTCCTATGCCTTTCCTCATTTTTTTTTGAATTCTTGTTTCTTCATTCTTTTCAGTTGGATGTTTATTTCTTCCTTTTGCTCCAGATTGTTCATTTGAGTTCTGGTTTCCTTCCCTTCACTGTTAGTTCCCTGTATATTTTCCTTTATTTCACTTTGTATAGCCTTCATTTCTTTCTTCATTTTGTAACTGAGCTCAATGATTTCTGTGAGCATCCTGATTACCAGTGTTTTGAACTCTTCTTCAGATAGGTTGTCTATTTCCTGGTCCCTTAGTTCTTTTCCTGGAGTTTTGATCTGTTCTTTCATTTGGGCTACATTTCTTTGTCTTGGCACACCTGTTATGTTGTAAGGGGCAAGGCCTTAGGTATTCTCCAGGTCGAGGCAACCCTCCGCACTTCTGTGGTGCCGAGAGGTCAGAAAGGGAACAATGCCACTTGCTGGGCTCTCATCACACTTTCCATCACTTACCTTGCTTCCCACAAGCTGATTGTGCCTTTTCAGGTGCTGATTCACAGGTGAGTGGGTTTGTGTATGTTTTAGGACGCCATGGGTCTCTCCAATGGACTCTCCTGTGAGACTGGGAGTTTCTCTCCTTGCTGCAACCCCCACAGAATTTTACAGCCAGAGGTTTTGAGTCTTTAGTTTCCTGTGCTGCAACCCTGGGTTTTGTGGTCTGTCTTGTTCCCTTACTGTTCCTCCTGGCCTATCCATGCATGAATGTGTGTTACCTGGTCAGCCAGTTCCTGCCTGGCCTGCATGGTATGCTACCTTGCTGCATGCTCTCTGCCCTGGCTGCCTTTCTCCATCCCTCTACTGGTCTGGATGAATGTTTCTTTAACTTGTAGGTTGTTGGAGTTCCATGCAGTTTGATTTTCTGGAAGTTCCGGTTGTTTTTTGTTTTTAAATTTGTTGTTATCCTTCTTTCGGTCGTGCGAAGAAGCAAAGCATTTCTACCCACACCTCCAACTTGGCCGGTCTGAGTTTGAAGGAATTTAAAGGAAAATCCTGTCCCACTGGATTATTAATTTTTTTAACTTTTGGGTTATATAATTCTTCGGATTTCTTGACCTCAAGACTAAGAAGCAAAAGTACACATGATTATATTTCAGAAGCTGCATTTCACTAGAATTACAAAAATCAGTAGCATATTTAATCTTTATGTTACAGGAAATATAGCATGTTCTGCCATTTGCTCATATCTGGGATTTTTTCAAGCATATGCCTCATATAGAGTAACCTATGATTCTCTTTTATCTTTCCCAACTTTACACTCTGAATTTGTAAAGTGTAATATATAAAAAAATAAATTTAGAGTCAGAAGTTTGGGGTTAAATCCTAGTTCTACTGCTTAACTAGTTGTTAAAATTCTATTATTCACTGAGATTTTTGGACTTTCAATTGCCTCAAATTACCTGAATTACCTCTGGTTTTGAAAGAAACTTAAAATAATATCTTCATCTATATAAGATCATCTTTCTGAGTTCCCCCAGGTCTTTAAATTACCTTGCCCAATGATTCTTTCCTGCCTAAGAGACTGTCCTGATGAACAGGATGAGTGGAGCATTCTCCTGTTAATCTTTTTTCTCTTGCATTGTCTTCTTTCATTCTTTTCTCTTTTTGCTTTGTCTTCACCTAAGAAATGTAATTTGAGATTTAGTATCCAAATCAACCTCCAATATATATTCTTAATCTTCAGTGAAGTAACTCTTCAACTTACTTTTTATATTGAAATAATATAATAAATAATTTTATATCCTATATTACATAGGATGTATAGTATAAATAACTATCCTTTTTTCTCCATCTTCAGCATGAGTTATTTGACTCAAAAATGTAGATGAGAAGCTATTTCCCAAGCCATCTCAATGTGTAGGAATAGCCCTTTGTATTTCTCTTTTTTAGAATTAAAAAAAAATTATTGTTGTTCTTGAAGTTATAAATGCAAGCAAACCCACAGTTCTCTCTAGAGTTGCTGACAATTTGACTTTGAATGTTCTGCCACCAGGGGGAACCGAAGTTATAAGATTTTATAATGCCTCCCAGGTACTATATATTCCTAATAATATACAAGTTGGTTAATAAGGCTAATGCCATTAAACTTCAATTTTTTACACATATTTTTGGAAATTAATTGTATTAAATGTATTTACAACTTTTATTAGTCATTTTATTCTAAGAAAAGAGGTCTCTTCAGTGACCCTTTATTCACAGGTTCCTAAATTTCTGCAGTGATAAAATTTATCCCTCAAGGGATTTATAGTTTAAATAATTGGGAGGAATCATGAAACACAGAGATCTCACAGGAATAAAAACATTGTATACTGTAATCATCAACTGAAAGTGAGAAACTAATTAATGTTTTATATATTCATTCAAGATTTAAATAGACAATACTGTAACTCCATTTCATACTGTACAGTAAATTATATAGTACATAAATCTGTATAAGTTTCACCAAGAATGTGGCTAGCTTAAATGATACTGCCACAGATCGTATTAGACATTCTGATACAGTGTAGCAATAAAAGCAAAACTGCTTTTTTGGAAAGTTTATTTTACCCAGGATACTTTTAAAAATACTTCTACAGAAAAAGAGTCAGATCTTAATCCTAATCTGTAGTGATGACTCAGCAAGTCATTTTTATGCTCTGTTTTTTGTATTGCAAACTTTTTTCCCCTTTTACATTTCAGTGTTATTTTTTATTGTGTAATACCAGCATGAAGCAGAATTTAAGGAAAATATGAAAATCGCTTTCAGATAGTAAAGCAATCTAAAGAAGCATTAAAGACAGATTTTTGTCTTTTTTTTTTTGCAAGCCTCTCTCAATATATGTCTTTGTGTGGTCTCAGCATCGTCCTGCAGCAACCTCACCTGCAGCTGCTGCTCAATATTCAGATTTCTAGCTTTAACCCTCCATCTGTTGACTCTGCATTATGAGCAAGCAGCACTCAAATGATCCTCATGAACACCAGAATTTAAGAGCTGTTCTTTTAGAACATGCATACAGTCCTTGATCATATATTCAGAACTTTCTGAACTGTTTTCCATCCCTAATTCTTGGCTGTCATCATTTCATGGTCAGCACACATCAACTTCTTGAGCCCATGTATTTCTTTGTTTGATTTGTCATCTATATGTGGATACCTCCCAAGTGTACATTTTTGTTGTGGTTGGATTTTAAGATATCCATTTATTCATTAATTTATTCATTACTAAACAAACTGAGCAACTTCAATGAATATAACAATGGCCTAGTCCTCGGAGATACTGTGGGACACAAAGTGAATATACTCTTCCTCTTTTTGAGCTTACACCTTAGCAGAGAAGTTGAGACAATTAAGTAATGACTATAAGTGGGGTGAGAGGAATGGCACAAGGAATGTACAGAGGCAAGTAGGGGAGTTATGTCCTCTTTACTCTAACATGATTTCCTTTAGGGGCCAGGGAGATATCCTGAAGGAAAGAGCCATAAGGACCATATGAGGAAAAATGGTAGAGAGTAGAGCTATAGAGAGCTTGGAGAAGAGTGGCATAAGTTAAGGATGGATATTTTGACAGAGCACAGACATTGAAGTGCCTTTAAAGTCATGCTATGGGTTGCAGTGCAACAAATTAGCAAGGAGCAAGACTAGAAGCAGGGAGACTGTTGTAGTCATCCAGGAGAAACATGATGGTGTTATTAGAGGCAGAGAAAAGTGGTTGGATTGAAAAACCATTTAGCAGGTGGAGACAGCTGTGGCAAATGAACATTTAAGAAGGAAAAATTAGGATAGAAGGAGTTAAGGAAGAATTATCTCACCTATAAGTGTAACCTAATAAACAAAATAAACAAACAAGCAAAATATACCCAGAAGCAGTGAAATTAAGAACAAACTGACAGTAACCAGAGGGGAGGTGGGAGGGAATAATGGGGCGTGGGAAGGGGATTGTCAAGAAACATGCATAAAGGACCCAGGGACAAAGCCAAAGGGGGTTATGATCGAGGGTGTGAAGTGGGGATGGCAGGAGTGGTGGGGAGTGGTGACAGTGGGGGAAATGGAGACAACTGTACTTGAATAATAATAATAAATTCACATAAAGGAAGAAAAATTAAAAAAATAAAATTGTAGCTTTAAAAAAGAAAAGGAGGAAAAAAAGAGGAAGAATGTTTCAAGGATGATTTTCAGGCTTCTGAATAAGTCAACCAAGTGCACATTTCTAAACAATCATGTCATCTATTTGACACATCATTTAGGTCATTTTCTTTGCAAACTCATTTTGTATCCAAACCTTATTTTCACTCTTCATTGTGTGTTCTTGAATCTCCTTTTAGTATCATTGTGTTAAAGAAAATTGTATTGTTGCATCAGCTTTCCAACAAGTCTTTCTATTTCCTTACCCTCTCACTCCAACCCATTTTATGTGCAAAGTCCTTCTCAAACATCTCTTATCTGGTCTTTTACTTTACAAGGACTTTCTGATGCCACTTAGTATCTAGATCTCATTGTTTGTGTGTAGGTAGGTATTTATTCTGCAGTGCTCCTAAGACACAGTCTCAACCCCATGACCTGTTTTTCAACTTTTCTTCAAACCAACATACTTTCCTTTTCCCATTTTTATCTTTGCTTTGTCATCCCATTTTCCTTTACAAATATTTGATCATATTTCTACAAAGACTACATCAATTTCCCCTATTCTGTTTACCTTTGTCTTTGCTTAAGGGGTATTCTGGGTTTTAACATCCTACATCATGTAGCGATGTGCTAAGTCTATATAAATTGCACAGTACTGTTTGATGATTAAATCCATGCTTTAAAAACATTATAATTTTGTCTTAATTTTTAACATTAAAGATTATTGATAGAAATGTATTCACTTAGTGTCATCATTTTCATTGTGATCCTAGTAGTATTTATTTGGTACTATTAGTACATGGTACTATTAGTCTGGTGCTCTTTAGTAAAGTTTAAATCATTGCCTTCTAAGACTTCTTCATTAAAATTCAGTGCTGGGACCAATTAAATTAAGCCCCAATCATTGTAAATTTTGTGTTACAGTAAATGTCAATTTCACGTAATTCAAACCGAAGAGGTTGAATCAAATGTGCTTTTTGGCTTAGATAGCTATTGATTTACTTACAGGGAAAACACAGTGCCCTGGTAAGCACAATAATGTTCCAATAACGTTCCACTTTTGACAAATGATTCAGTTCTTTGAGGGGAAGGGTGGTTTGTTCCTCAGTGACAAACATCAGTACATAATCTCTCAGGAGGATTATGTATTGCCCAGGTTGCAAATGTGTTTTCTTGCTCAGCAATGACAATATGGGGTATGGCTGTCATTTTGGGCAATGGATGAAAATTAAGGAGGTATAGGGCTTTGTATCCTTCCAAAAGAAATGGTTTGGCAGAGGTAGAGATTGCCTAGATCAAAAAAGTAAATTCAAGGAAGATATTTAAAACACAGTGTAACTTGTTGCTAAGAACATAGAAATATATGAGGGGCCTTTATTTTTTGTTAAAAGACAACTACGTGGAAACTCAGAAGAAGCCAAAGAACCAAGCCTGTAAAAGAGGAGGAATAGTGGTAGAAAATATCTTCAAGAAGAGCCAGAACTTTAGAAGGTCTTGTTCTTTTAGAGGGAGCAAAAAGCAATCTGAAGGAGTGTGAAGGGTTTCAGTAAGTATTGGGGCATTTTGCTGACTCCTTTCTAATTACTTGGCTCAGCTACTGCTTGACTCTTTCCTTAGTGCAGACAAGCTCATTTCCACCTACTCTGTTTACCCTTTCCCTCAATTAAACTATGTCTGGAAAGTAGACTTTTGTTATCCCTATTTTATGTATGAGGAAAAAAATTCAGAGAAATCAAATATTTTTCTCAAGGCAACAACATAAGTTATAGAAGGTAAGCTTGAGATTCAAAGTCCCACTTAACTCTTAAAACAATGCCGTTTCCTTCTAAGCCCACAGCCTATAAGCAAGGGTTGTATTTAAAATATTTAACATTGGACACCACATTCAAATTGGTTTGTTGTTAGTTAGATATATTAACAATATACTGAACTAGATAAGATTAACAATATATAGCATAAGATGTGGTTAGTGGTGTAAATGTAAAACTGCCCCAGATCAGTTAAACAGGACGGGAAGACTTTATTCAATGGTGGAAAGAAGCGGAAGCGACTAGTCAAAGGACATGTGTTAATGACCCATGGACATGGACAACAGTGTGGGGACTGACTGTGGGAGCAGGTAGGGTGAGCTGAGTGGAGGAGGGTGAAGGGGAAAAATTCGGACAACTGTAATAGAATAACAAGAAATTAAAAAAAAAGACTATTGCTATAGGAGAGAGAGATTGAATTCAACTGTGCTGGAAAAAAATGGAAGGATTTTTTTAATTTTTTCAGTGGAAAAAAGAGTATACCTTATTTAGATCTTATTTTTTAATTTGTCAACTACACTTGAAATTTAATATTGTTTTATATTGCTTTCATATATAAAACACAGTGGCCAGACATCCATATAATCTATAGACTGAAACTGCCATAAGTCTAGTACCTACCTGGAACCACACATAGTTATTACAACATTATTAACTATATTCCCCATGTGGCAGTTTATATCCCTGGGACTATTTTATAACTACTAATTTGTTATGTCTTAATCTCTTCACTTCTTTTTTCACACAATTCCCCAACCTCTCTCCCATCTGACAATCATTAGCATGATTTATGTATCTATGGGTCTGTTGTGTTTGTTTTGTTTAAAAGATTCTAAATATAAGTAAAATCACATTGTATCTCTCTTTCTGTCTGACTTATTTCACCCAGCATAATATAATGTCTAGGTTCATCCATATTGTTGCAAATGGTAAGATTTCATTCTTTTTATAGCTGAGTAAGATTTTAATTTTTTTGCAAAACAAAGGAAACCATCAACAAAATGACAACAACAACAAAGCATACTGAATGGGAGAAGATATTTGCCAATGATACATCCAAGAAGGGATTAATTTCCAAAATTTATAAAGAACTTCTACAACTCATCACCAAAAATGTCCAAACAATCCAATTTAAAAAATGGACCGAGGGCCTGAATATATATTTCTCCAAAGAGGATAGGCAGGTGGCTGATAGGCATATGAAAAGATGTGCAAGGAAATGCAAATTAAAACCAGAATGAGATCTCATCTTAGAATGTCTGTCATCATTAAATCAACAAACAATAAGTGTAGGCAAGGATGTGGAGCAAAAAGAAGCCTTGTGTACCCTTGTTAGAACTGCAAATTGGTGCAGCCACTATTGAAAACTGTATGGAGATTCTGCAAAAAAATTAAAAATAGAACTACTTTATGATCCAACAAGTCCACTATTGAGTTTTTATCTGAAGAAATCCAGAAATGCTAATTTAAAAAGATATATTCACCCCCATGTTCATTGAAGCATCATTCACAATGTCAAGATATGGAAGCAACCTCAGTGCCTATTGATAGATGATTGGATAAAGATGTGGTACATATATACAATGGAATATTATAACATGGAAGAATTTTTAAATTTTTGAGTAAACTAATGGAAAAGTACTTGAGGGCTGGAGGATGTTAGAGGGAAGTCTGGTTAATGCGATTAGGCTGCCTGTGTTTGCTTAATTGCCACTGATCAGAGTCAGATGCCTACTGTCACTCAGAGACTGGGAGACAGGGGTAATGTCTACTTCTATGAATACTTTTCAAATGTATGACCTCAGGCCCTTCAGAAAGACATTTTTTGGGTTTTAGAAGATTTACATCATAAATGGAAAGAGAAAAAAATCACAATTTCAAGTATTCTAAAGTAAATTCTCTAAGGAAGGGGAAGTCAGAATCTATAGTCAGGAAGACACCTGCCTGAAGTTCAGCCAAGATGAAAGGAGTATTAAGGCAGTCTTGGTTAGTACCCATTGCTAAATATTTTAAGTACCAGACTGCAAGCTACTTAAAGACAGTATTTATCTAAGTCTTTCTCGTATCATCATAGCACACAGTGTTCTATACACATTTTAGGTGTTCAAGGAATGTGTTCAATGACAGAATGAATGCATTGTAGTTTTAGCTGAATCTTCTAGATACCAACAATTGAAAGAAATATTTTTCTATGTAGCAAAAGTGATCCATATTTGTTACTATGTCATTTTGCACCTACATGCCCTATGGCAGTATTTCGTAAACTGGTTTATCATGGAAAATTATGTGCTTATATTACCTCCCTGTGTGAGAGGATATGCTGTTCTAGGGTCATTAACTTTGAAAAATGCCTCTCCAAGAGTTTCACTTTCTTTATTAGTATTTTTAAGTCTTGGAGAAGTCTTTAAGTGCTGGATAATTTTATAGTAAACTTTCTTATGTAGTTTTACTCATGTAAAAAATGGTTTTTTTTTGCTATGGTTCTTGTGTTCTAAATAACACTACTTGGGAAAAGCAGAATTCAATTAAAATTATCTTCTTTTTTAATTTTTATTTTAATTGTTGATCTTGTACAGTTTTCTGTCTTTTATTCTCACCCCAACCCACCACCCCAGCCCTCCCCACCTCCCTCCCAATTCCAACCCCCCATAGTTTTTGTCCATGTGTCCTTTATACTTGTTCCTGTAAATCCTTCCCCTTTCCCCTGAAATTCCCTCCCCTCTCCCCTTTATGAAGAAATTGTAACTTAACTTTTGCCGAGCACTTTGCATTTTCCCAAGCACTCCAAATTACTTCATCATTGTTACTTCTTCTAAATATTTACCTTTCTTTAGTGGCAAAACAAAGGATTTGTCTTGCTTAAGTAAATTCAAACTCCAGTCTATCTTTTAAGCTTAAGCTCTTAAACTCTATGCACTGGTATTGAAAACTATGATCACTGGACCAGCAGCATTATCATCAGGGAACCTGTATGAAAATTCTTGGCACACAGCCTACTAAATCAGAAACTCTAAGTGAACATATTATTTGTTTTAACAAGTCCTGCAGGTAGGGAAGCCAGATAAATTAGAGGATGCCCAGCTAAGTTTGAAGATCAGGTAAACAACAAAAAATTTTGTTGAATATTGCAATGTTGCATTGAATATTGCATGGGACACACTTGTAGAGTTGATCATTGAATAACATAGGTCTGAAATGTGTGGGTCCACTCACATGTTGATTTTTTTTCAATAAGTCCAGTACTATCAATGTATTTTCTCTTCTTTCTGAATTTCTTAATAACGTTTTCTTTTCTCTAGCTTACTTTGTTGTAAGAATACAGTATACAATACATATAACATACAAAATATATGTTGATTACTGTATATGTTATTGATAAGGCTTTTGGTTAACAGTAGTCCTATTAGTAGTTCATTTGGGGGAGTTGAAAGTTGTTCACAGAGTTTCAATTGCGTGAGGGTGGGAGGGCAATCTTTGTGTCCCTAACCCCACACGTTATTGAAGTGTCAGTGTACTAAAATAATAAGTCATCATTTGTGTGATATTCAAATTAAACTAGGTGTCCTGTATTTTTATTGGCTAAATCTCATAACCTTACTGGCAAGTGATTTCCATTTGCACTAAAGGGTGAAAACCTTTGCTTCTCAGGATTATGACTTTGCTGTGGTACATTTAACTCCTATAATTAATAGGTTGGAACAGGGATAATTTTTTTAATAGGCAGTGTTTTACTAGTATCATCATTATTTGAAGAGTAGATAGTGGTAAACAAATTGCAGAACATATTTCCTAAATGGAATGGTTTTCATAATGTCTAATAGGGTATTTCACAGTGGAATAGTCATGGCATGTCTAGTTGCTTTGGGAAAAGCAGGCATTTGAAGGCCAGGTGATAAAGTGAGTGATAGTGTAACAAAAGTTCTGTTTTTCTCTTGTAAAATGGAAAAAATAAATTTTACCATTTTTATTGCATGTATTCTGAAGGGAAAAAAATTTAGAAACAACTCTGACAACATAATGTTCAGGTATAAATTGATAGATGAAAATCCACTTCAATTTCACTCTTCACTTTGCTATCACTCATTTGTTAATTATCCTTGAAATAAGTTGCACAAAACCTCAGAAAGCAAAAGAAAGTTTGTACATTTATAACTTATTCCCTCTTGAATCTTTAAAGCAAAAACAACAAAGAAAAAACATGTCTCCAAGCTGAGAAAAATATTTTCCACTATATAGGGAACATCATACAAAGATAATAAGACTAGCTCCACAATCTGAATTAGTGATTCAGTAGTAATTTTTTGCCTAGTTGGTTAAATGTCTCTGAAGGAGGTATTTCAGGGCCCCAAAATTCCTATTTAGTGTACTATCTCAAACTCAATTTTAAAACAAAACAAAAAAATCCTCTCTATATATATAACTCTATTATCTTGCTATGACTTTTTTAATTTTTCTAAGAAATGAGAGAGTTGTTGAACTGAATTCAGCCAAAAATTATTTTTGCTGAATTGGCTTGCCTGAGCTAAGTATCACAGTAAAGCTTTTACCTAATATTTCATCAACCACAGAAACTAGAAATTTGGAACGACAACTTTAATCTAGAGATCAGCACACTGTAGGGATAGCTGTGGGCCAGAATTAGTACTATTTAGTATCTTGCTTGCTGTTTGGTGAAGGAAAAGCATATGGATGAATATCTCCTGGTATCTATTATCATTACTGGTAGATTCAAGAGGTGGTTTTCAGACACAGTATAATAGGGAGGAACAGGAGGAGACTGTGAGTTAACTCTTAATTAGTCAGATCATTTGTCTCAAGTAAAGTCTATATATTTTTAAGTAATAGTGTATTGTGATATTAGATTGATACAGATTTACTTAAGTTTATAGGAAGCCTAAAATGTATTCATGATCATAAAAATGTATTTTTATTTAACATTAAAATTATTTCTCATAAACCATAACCCTAATTTGATATTGTTGTTAGAGGAAATGCAGTAATTTGCATTGGTTCTGCTTTGAAAAATATGTTATCATTAATAAAATACCAGTCACTGATATTAAGTGGATACAAGTTCAGTGAACTCATTAAGGATTAAAAGAGAAAATCTTTATTGTGGCATTAAATCAATCCATAGTTTCAGCATTCCTTATGCTAAGCACCCTAGTAATTAAAAAGCACTTAAATGAAACACATGCAGATAAGTTAAAAGTGAATTTCACTAGCTGAAACTTGTAATGGTGTCTTAATAGAAACATACATAAAATATATTTTATTAAAGGGTGTGCAATTTATTTGCCATATGGTTTAATACAGAAATTACTAGTGTCACCTGTTGGTAAAGAGCAGAACTCCAAGAGCTGCTTAAAAAAGGTACTAATCAGAAATTTCAATAAAAAATAATAGGTTTTATGAAGTGGATGTATCAGTGTTCCTCCTTGATGTTTAAATTAAACTTATTATTAATACATACTTTTCAGGTGATTTTTAAGATAACTTTTTAAAAATACCTACTGTCTTTAAAACCTAGGAATAATATTCATAATAATGATTTTTGTGCATGTAGTTTGAAAGCACAACTCAGTTAGTATTTTGGCTAAATTATTGTGCAGTAAGCTTAGAAATTTTAGACCAATGTGGTTCTCATTAAATGTCCTGAATAACAACAACAAAAAATTAACACTATGACTCCACCCCAAACTAATCAAATCAAATATTTCTGAGGGTTTATGTGTGTGGGAGGGGGGTGATCATTATTTTTTGGAAGTACCCTAGATGATCCTAACATGCATCCGATGTTGTGAATCATTCTATGAAACTGAGAAATTAATTTAGAAGTGCTGTTTCTCATCTATAAAATGGGGAGGGTGGTGACACAACCACCTTTAAAATCACCCTTATCTCTGGCTTTCAGTATTCTTCATACTATAACATCCATATCACTGCATTACTGACTTTTTTATTCTTTGTTATCTCTAGCACAGGAAAATAAATCATCCACATTAAAAATAATTAAAAAAATAAATTGTTTTTACAGGGTTATGCAAACTAAACTGGCTTCCTGAAACCTTACCTATGATGTTCAAAGACTGTCATCAAAGGCTTTATAAAGGCAGAAAATGAGGCAGGCTGATTTCAAATAGTATGTGTCAGAGGTGCTAGATTTTCAGACTTGGAGGTATCCGCTGAATGATTTACTAATGGAATTCCATGGTGCCTCATTCACCAAATGCTAGACTTAAAATGGTGATATAAAACATGGTCCCTAGGCTCAAGAATCCAACATTTCACAAAGGGGTATGTCCATATACTTAAATGATGCAGAATTCTATATGAGTGTTCAGTGTGTAGAGTTGTCAATATATACTGTTGGTTTTCAGAAGAGATGGCAATCGGTGAAGCCTAGTTTAATCAAGGGGACCTAAGAAGAAGATTAAAAGTTATGAGCACAGAGGTTTTAGGTGAGACAGGTTAGCATTTTAAGGGAGAAAGTCCAGTGAACAGAACTATAGAGAGCCAGCTATTGAGTGTTAGGATCTGTGAAGATGCAGAGGAAATAATAAAAGCAACAGAGGATTCACAGAAGAAGATGGAGAAAATGAACACCAGGATAGGATAGGAAGAGCAGGTTTAAGAAACAGTGGCATGGCAACAATATTAAATGTAGCTGGAATGCAGAGGAAATAGTACAGCAGACAAAGAAGATAAGGATATAAAAATCACAGGATAGTATATTCTAGCATAATGTGGAATAATGCTAAAGGGGGCTATAATGCTATTTACTTTTTTCAGAGTAAAAAACTAATCCTCAGAGATATTTTATGATCCTCTCTACCTCATCCAACCAATGGCAGTAATCTTGGCACATGTCAGACAAGCATCATACAATGTATGCATATATATGTCACAGGTATAACATTCCAATCATTCTGAAAATTATCTCTATGGGATTTTGTCTTACTCATCTTTGATCCTTATGGTGCCTAGAAGGGACATGGGTAATCAGTACATGGTGAAACAGTAAATGATTGAGAAAAGTCATAACCATAATTGATTACAGATTTTTTCAATCTCTGCAAACAGTCCCATTCTCTTGAATGACTACTCTCAGTTAGGAAACTCGTCAGCTAACAATACCTAGACATTATTATAAATATATACTGAACTAAATGCATTTTATGTATGTGTGTTGAACATTATCAGTTTTGTACTCTAACTGAATGGATTTGCGTGTTGAGAAGAGGGCAGATTTAAAATATACTTTGTGTTTTGTTATTTAATTTTACTACTACTTTTAAATTATTAAGCACTTGTGTTAGTGTGTCTGCAAGCATTAGGGTCACAGAGATTAGGACACTAAGAACCAAGTCCTGTGCCCCTGAGGAACTCTTAGCCCTGAGGAAGAGACAGATACTGCAGTCCCTCCATGAAATTCTGAGCAGTCTGGATTTCATCTAAATGTGAGAAAAGCAGCCAGATGACAATTCAGTTTTGTTATCTATCCATGATAATCCTTAGTTACTGCTCTTTTATTTAAAAAAGTTCCAATAGGCATTGAGTTGCTACATTAAATGCCTTTCAGATTCGGATTGCTAAGTGACCATTTCTATTTTGGTAGGACTTTAATTAAGCTATTCTGGGAAAGAAAGGGAACTGCTAACCCTGCCTCACAGTGGTATATTTACTTTCTGCGTTTTAGTATTGTCAGTTCATTTCCCGGCTGGGGATTCAGCTTCCAATAAAATGTTATTGAAATTTACTTTTCCTCTCCTGTCTTAACATCTCCAACATTTCCCTTGATTGTAAGAATGATGAGGTAGAGCATTTTGAAAACAACATGAACTGTGTCTGAGTGCTTTTTAAACAAGGCATTGTTTCATGCGTGGTTGGAACTCTCTGGGAGCTGAGAAAGGAAATAAAGCCCTTCCCCTGTCACCAGCTAGCCTGTGCCTTGTGTCACAGGGGTGAGGCTGAGGCCATTGCAGAGACCCCCTGTGAAATTAGCTCACAGATTATTTCTTTTCTCTGTTACAAAAGTGTTGACACTGTAAAATTTACTGCAGAAACTAACCTCAGGGGCATGCCGTACAGAAATTCAGAGGCCTGAACAAGCTACAAATGCTCAACCAATCCACTGAGATTAAAAAGCAACACTGAGATAATCCTAAGGAAGCTAAAGTGTTTCTTCTATACCCCAGTTCTGGGGTTTTGTTTTGAAACTAAAAAAAATATTCTTAAGTTAAAACATTTTCTGTTAGATTCTCTGTGATGGGAAGACAGTCGTCATGAGCATTCTGGCTTTGAGGGCTAACTCATTTCGGAAAATGTGAAAGGTTAATATTTTTAGTGCTCTGAAAACCACATATTTTTATAAAGGAAAGCTAAGAAAAAATGGGAAGTTTCTTAGTTATGCTGCCAATGCACTCATCTTTTTTTAAAATAGAAGGGTATTAAACTGTATAGATGCTGTGTATTATTGTGATACTAGTCTGTGTGTAAACCTGAGATTTTCCTATTGTGTTGTTTTGTTTTTCTACATGATATATCCAGATATCGTCAGTTTTTATTATCTGCACAGATGAAAGTATTGCTTCAACTCAGGTAGCTCATATGGTATTATAAACCACTGGCAACACAGACAACACTGTTACAAGTTTTCTTGGCTAATCAGAAGGGCAACTTAGGGCCAACACACTGGTAGTCTCCTACCTCTTTTTTTAAACCAGGGTTTCTACTTTTGAGTATACTTCCACAGTGTTTGTTCTGCACAAAGACACCCTGTGCAGGTTGCAGAAGCTACACCAGAAAGATGCCTTCTAATACACACACCACACACTGACAGCGTGAAATCTCCTGAGACAGACAGTCTCCAATTTGCCTGAAGGCCTCCCATAGACTCACAGACTGGCATAGCCCTGACTGTAGTTATCTAGCCAAGGTGTTATTTAAAGAGTTTTTCTAATATGGGGTAGTTAAATTGTGAAAAGTGTCCTTAAAGACTATAAATGATGATAAATTCATATATGATATTGAAGTCTTCTTTAATAACAGAGGGATTCAATATGATATTGAGGTCTTCTTCTAAACTTCTCACACTTAGAAGTTTGAGATGACTTTTTCTTCCTAATCATCTCAAATTTTATCTCCTGGGCAGCTGCTGATTTTAGCTATTCAAATCCAACCTCTCCTTACTTCCCTTGAAGGGGAAATTAAACGTGGAGAACAGGGAGGTTCTCTCATTTAACTGCTCAATGATCAAGTAATCTTCTCTGGGTGATCAAAAATTGGCTATAAAGTAATTTGGGAACAGGTGACACCGTGATGGTTCAGAGAATCAAGGTATCTTTAGCTCCTGATACATTTAGCTTCCGCAATACCTGATGTTAGCAATAAGTTGCACCTGTAAGTCTATGAAGGCTTTCTATGTGAAGTGATTAGAAAAGGGAGGTTTGTAGAGGGAAAATGTGCAGGGAGAGATATGATATTTAAGTCATTATGCTCTTGTTTCAATGGGCAACATCCAAGGTTGGGACCTGACTCCTGAAGCAATCTACTAGCCAACTATATTCATTTTTGTCTTATAACTCTGGAGATGAGTCATTTTGGTACTACACAGATACTTGCACTGAAAGATTGAGTTAGAGATTTTTGTGTTAATAAATGAATACATTTGCAAATAGGTAAAAATAGTTATCCTTAACTTTCTAATTTATTAAATTCTCATTAGGTTATTAATAAGTAAAATTGCCATAAAATATTTAAGCTACCTTACAAAACAACATAAAATAGAAAATAAACCCAAACCAAAATGAAATTATTTTTTAAAAAGCAGAAATGTAGCTGCTAACAGATCCCAGGTCAGCATTTCAGGAAGTTTAGGTGAACCAACTTTTCAATGTGCAGTTCTCTCCATCTTAGTGCCTGCCTCCCGTATCACCCTGCACTCAATGACCCATTTTTTTGACATCTTTGAGCCTCAGTATTTTTCACCATTAAAATGCAATTAATTTTATAAGGTCGTCAGGAGGATCAGAAAAGATATTGTTTATAAGCTATTTAGCACATAACAGACATTGAGTACATGTTGATTATTGTTACCATTAAACTAGCACTTTGCCCACATTGCAACCAACAGCTTCTTCCCTATTCTCTTTTCTCAGCCATCCACATCCTGAATCACATGGATTGCAATTTTTCACTGGTCTCCTATATATGGCCCCACCCACCCCCAATTCTCTAATCATACCCTTGACCTGTGACAGGACTCCTTCCATTATTTGCAGGTACATCCCTGTCTTTTTCCAAAAAGCCACACCCCATGCTCTGGATGTCTAGATTAGGAAAAGGCATCAGCCTCAACATCAGGAGGACCAGAAAGAAGTGAGGAAATAGTCCAGTTTTGAGATTTTGGACACAGATTTCAATCCACTATAGGTTGAAAATAGTTTCTATATATATAGGCTGGATAGATATGGCAACAATTCATTGTCATGTCTTTCCAGGGGTGCATCTTAATTGGTACAATGTGTATTGAAAGTTGACTATATTGGAGCTATCTATTAAGAGCAACCATTGGATACTGTTCTTGCCTCTGCTACCCATTCTAGAGTTCAGTCCTTTTATAAAGATGATAGGTAAATGTCTAAGGATAACTGACACTAGTTCCTATGACTAACTCAAATATCTAAGTCACTTAACATACAAAGGATTTGTTCACACACAATATTTAATGTGGATCAGGAAGTCCCCTCCATCCTGAGCTATGTGACTTAGGATAAGACCTCTAATGTACCAGCAGCAGAAAAAGTGGAGACAATATTGACTCTTACCTGCTCATCCTGAGAGCAATCCCTGTCACTTCTGCTCATAGCCCATGATCCAAAACATTCTACTCACTGCAGGAAAGACTAAGAAATGTGGCAATGAAATATTGGTGAGCAAGGGTCTGTTCTAATGTGTGTTTGTATGGATGTTGGGTGTGTGCATGTTTATAGGCTACTGGTGCCAGTGTCTAAATGTGTGTACCCAAAATGTTTACATCATTAAAGTGTCCTAACATTACTTCTGCACATCCCTCTATTTCTCTGAGGTACTGAGGTACATGTGATGGGCCAGACCCCCACAGCATCTTGCACAAAGTAGGGGCATTGTAATTGCATTCCAGCACAGCTAACTCAGCTTCTAATGAACAGCTCTTAGTAATAATAAAAGTAGAAAAATGTGTCACTTATCAACTCTCCTGAAAGTTTGTTTCCATGCTGAAAAGCTCTTCACATTTATTATTTCATTTAATCCTCACAATTGGCCTATGAAATATGTACTATTTTTATCATTGGTTTTTATTTATTTTTATTTTTTAAGTCATAAACTATTTATTTTAATTGTTGTTCTTGTACAATTTTTTGTCTTTTACTCCCAAGGCAGCCCACCTCCCCAGCCCTCCCCACCTCCCTCCTATTTCCAACCCCCCTAGTTTTTGTCTATGTGTCTTTTATATTTGTTGCTCTAAACCCTTCCCCTTTTCCCCTGAAATTTCCTCCCCTCTCCCCTCTGGTGACTGTCAGCCTGTTCTCAATTTCAGTGTCTTTGGTTATATTTTGCTTGTTTGTTTGTTTTGTTATTTAGGTTCCTGTTAAAGGTGAGATCATATGGTATTTGTCTTTCACCGCCTGGCTTGATTCACTTAGCATAGTGCTCTCCGGTTCTATCCATGCTGTTGCGAAGAGGAGGAGCTCCTTCTTTCTTTCTGCTGCATAGAATTCCATTGTGTAAATGTACCATAGTTTCTTTATCCATTCATTTACTGATGGGTACCTAGGTTGCTTCCAACACTTGGCTATTGTAAATTGTGCTGCTATGAGCATTGGGGCACATAGGTTCTTTTGGATTGGTGTTTCAGGGTTCTTAGGATATAAGCCTAGCAGTGGAATTGCTGAGTCAAAAGGCAGATCCGAAAAAATTCCATATTGTTTTCCATAGTAGTTGTACCAGCCTGCAATCCCACCAACAGTGCACTAGGGTCCCCTTTTCTCCACGACCTCTCCAACACTTGTTGTTTGTTGGCCATTCTGACCAGTGTGAAGTGGTATCTCATTGTGGTTTGAATTTGCATCTCCCTGATAGCTAGCGATACTGAGCATCTTTTCATGTGTCTCTGGATCCTCTGTATGTCCTCCTTGGAGAAGTCTGTTCAATTCCCTTGCCCATTTTTAATTCAGTTGCTTGTCTTAGAGTGGAGTCATGTAAGTTCTTTATATATTTTGGAGACTAAACCCATGTCTGAGGTATCGTTGGCAAATATGTTTTCCCATACAGTCGTTTCTCTTTTTTATTTTAATACTGTTTTCTTTAGCTGTGCAGAAACTTTTTATTTTGATGAGATCCCATTTGCTTATTCTTTCCTTTATGTCTCTTGCTTCAGGGGACATATCAGTAAAAATGTTGCTGTGTGAAATATCTGAGATTTTCCTGCCTATGTTCTCTTCTAGGATTTTAATGGTGTCATGGCTTATATTTAAATCTTTTATCCACCTTGAATTTATTTTTGTGTATGCTGTAAGTTGGTGCTTGAGTTTCAATTTTTGCATGTAGCTGTCCAGTTCTCCCAACACCACTTGTTGAAGAGGCTATTTTTACTCCAGTTTATGTTGCTGCCCCCTTTGTTGAATATTAATTGACTGTAGAGACTTGGGTTTATTTCTGGGCTCTCTGTTCTATTCCACTGGTCCATGTGCCTGTTTTTATGCCAGTACCAGGCTGCTTTGATTAGAGTGGCCTTGTAATACAGTTTGGGATCAGGTTGGTGATCCCTCCTATTTTGTTCTTCTTTCTCAAAACTGCTGCAGCTATTCGGGGTCATTTATGGTTCCATATAAATTGTTGAAGTGCTTGTTCTATGTCTGTGAAATATGCCATTGGTACTTTAATAGATATTGCATTGAATTTGTAAATTGCTTTGGGTAGTATGGACATTTTGATGATATTAATTCTTCTGAACCATGAACATGGTATATGCTTCCATTTGTTTGTGTCTTCCTTGATTTCTTTCTTCAGTGTTGTGTAGTTTTCTGCATACAGGTCTTGTACCTCCTTGGTTAGGTTTATTCCTAGGTATTTTATTTTTCTTTTTGCTATATCGAATGGGATTTTTTTTTCTAGATTTCTACTTCTGCTGTTTCATTGTTGGTATACAAAAATGCCTTTGATTTCTGGATATTGACTTTGTATCCAGCTGTTTGGCCAAATTCATTTATTAGGTCGAGCAGATTTTTGGCCAAGTCTATAGGATTTTCTATGTACACGATCATGTCATCTGCAAACAATGATAGTTTTGTTTGCTCCTTTCTGAGTTGGATGCCTTTGATTTCCTTTTCTTGTCTAATCACTGTGGCTAAGATTTCCAACACTATATTGAATAGAAGTGGTGAAAGTGGACAATCTTGTCTTGTTCCTGATCTTAGTGGAAAAGATTTTAGTTTTTGCCCATTGAGTATGATGTGCGCTGTAGATCTCTCATATATGGCCTTTATTATGTTGAGGAATGCTCCCTCTATTCCCACTTTGCAGAGTGTTTTTATCATAAATGGGTGTTGTATCTTATCAAAAGCTTTTTCCGAATCTATTGATATGATCATGTGATTTTTGTCTTTGCTTTTGTTTATGTGATGAATTACATTTACTGATTTGCGAATGTTGAACCATCCTTGCATCCCTGGGATGAATCCCACTTTGTCATGGTGTATGATTGGATGTACAATCATGGTGTATGTATGATTATTGGATGTGGTTTGTCAATATTTTGTTGAGGATTTTAGCATATATGTTCATCAGCGATATTGGCCTGAAGTTTTCTTTCTTTGTTGTGTCTTTATCTGGTTTTGGGATTAGGATGATGCTGGCTTCATAAAAAGAGTTTGGGAGTCTTCCAACATTTGGATTGTTTTGAATAGTCTGTGAAGGATAGGGGTTAGCTCTTCTTTAAATGCTTTGTAGAATTCTCCTGTGAAACCATCTGGTCCAGGGCTTTTGTGTGTTGGGAATTTTTTGATTACTACTTCATTTTCATCTGCTGTTATTGGTCTGTTCAGGCTTTCTGCTTCTTCATTGAGTTTTGGGAGATTATATTTTTCCAGAAACTTGTCCATTTCACCTAGGTTTTCAAATTTCTTGGCATACAGTTCTTCATAGTAATTTCTTACAATCCTTTGTATTTCTGCGGTGTCAGTTGTAATATCTCCTCTTTCATTTCTGATTGTGTTTATTCAAGTCCTCTCTCTTTTTTTCTTGATGAGCCTGCTTAAAGGCTTGTCAATTTTGTTTATCTTTTCAAAGAACCAGTTCCTGGATTCATTGATCCTTAGAATTGTGCTTTTAGTCTCTATGTCATTTAATTCTGCTCTGATCTTGGCTATTTCCTTCCTTCTACTTGCTCTGGGCTGTCTTTGTTGTTGTTCCTCAAGTTCTTGTAGGCGTAGGGTTAAGTTGTTTGTTTGAAATGTTTCTATCTTTTTTAGGTAGGCCTGTATCGCTCTGAACTTCCCTCTGAAGACTGCCTTCACTGTGTCTCATAAGTTTTGGATTGTTGTGAGTTCATTTTTGTTTGTCTCCAGAAACTTTTTGATTTCCTCCATAATTTCATTCATGACCCACTCATTGTTTAACAGCATGCTATTCAATCTCCATAATTTTGAGGGTTTTGGGTTTTTCCCCTTGGGGTTTGTTTCTAGTTTCAGTCTCTTGTGGTTGTAGAAAATGCTTGGTATGATTTCATTTTTTTTTTTAATTTTTGAGGTTTGTTTTGTGTCCTATCATGTGGTCTATCTTTGAAAATGTTCCATGTGCATTTGAAAAAAATGTGTATTTAGTTTCCTTGGGATAAAGGGCTCTCTATATATATCAGTTAAGTCCATTTCCTCTAGAGTGTTGTTCAATGCCACAATATCTTTGTTGATATTTTGTTTGGAAGATCTGTCCATTTTTGAGAGTGGGGTGTTAAAATCCCCTACTATAATTGTGTTGCTGTCAATATCTTTCTTGAAGTCCTCTAAGATTTTCTTGATGTATTTAGGTTCTCCTAGGTTGGGTGCATATATATTTACAATGTTTATGTCTTCTTGGTGGATTCTTCCCTTGAGTATTATGAAGTGACCTTCTGGGTCTCTCTTTATGGCTCTTCTTTTGAAGTCTATTTTGTCTGATATGAGTATTGCTACCCCAGCTTTTTTTTTCCTGACCATTTGCTTGGAAAATTTGTTTCCAGCACTTCACTTTGAGTCTGTGTAGGTCTTTTGTCCTGAGGTGGGTCTCTTGTGGTCAGCATATGTGTGGATCATGCTTTCTTGTCCATTCAGCTATTCTATATCTTTGACTGGAGCATTTAATCCATTTACATTTAAGGTTATTATTGATAGGTGTTTATTCATTGCCATTTTCATACCTGTGTTTCTCTCTCTCCCTCTCTCTCTCTCCCTCTCTCTCTCTCTCTCTCTCTCTCTCTCTCTCTCTCTCTCTCTCTCTCTCTCCCCCCCGCCCTTCCTTTTCTTAAATCAGTCCCTTTAGTATCTCTTGCAGAACTGGTTTGGTAGAGGTGTATTCTTTTAGACTTCTTTTGTCTGGGAACCTCCTTATTTGGCCTTCTATCTTGATTGAAAGCCTTTCTGGGTAAAGTAGTCTTGGTTGCAGGACTTTGGTTCTCATTATTTAGAATATTTCTTGCCATTCTCTTCTGGCTTGGAGGGTTTCAATTGAGACGTCAGCTCTTAACCTTATCAGGGCTCCCTTGTATGTTACTTCCTTTTTTTCTCTTGCTGCCTGTAAGATTCTCTCTTGTTCTTGGAATTTTGCCATTTTAATTATGATGTGTCTTGAAGTGGGCCTGTTTGGGCTCCTCTTGATTGGGACTCTCTGTTTTTTCTTGGATTTGTGTGACTTTTTCTCTCATCAAATTAGGGACGTTTTCCATCTTTAGTTTTTCAAATAGGTTTTCTATCTCTGGCTCTTCTGCTTCTCCTTCTGGAATTGCTATTATATGGATATTATTACGTTTCATATTGTCTTGCATTTCACTTAATCCCTCTTCATTCTTTCTGAGCCTCTTTTCCTTTTCTTGTTCTTTCTGTGTGTTTTTTTTCTACTTTGTCCTCCAACTTGCTGATCTGATCTTTTGCTTCATCAATTCTGCTTTTCATTCCATCTACTGTTTTCTTCAGTTCAGAAATTGTGTTCTTCATTTCCTCTTGGCCCTTGTTGATAGTTTGTATTTCCTTTTTCATGTTGATATAATTTTCAGTGAGTTCATTGTACCTTCCCTATAATTTCTGATAGCTCATTGAGAGCCCCTTGAGCTTCCTGACAACCATTGCTTTGAACTCAATATCCGATAGTTGAGTTGCCTCTGTTTCATTTTGTATTCTTTCTGGGGCTTCCTCCTTTCCTTTCATTTGAGCATTGTTTCTTTGTCTTCTCATTGTTTGTGAAACCCTTCTTGTTAGCCTCAACTTCTTAAATTGATCTGTTCTGTCTCCCTGGGTTTATGGTGTGAACTTCTCTGGTAGAATACATGTGATATTCAGTATTACGGTCTCCTTCAGGTACCCTGGTGTTCACAGCTTCCACCGTGTCAGCTGTTGGGATGCCCCCTCTTTGGGATTAACTGGTTTTTTCACAGTTCTAGATTTTGGTTTTTGTTTTGTCTCACTCATGGGCATTTAAAAAAAGAAAAGAGGAAAAAAATGAAAAAAGATAAAAAGAGGAAGGAAGAAGAGATAAAATTGGAAAGAAAGGAAGAAGGAATAATACAAGAAAGAGGTAAAGGGAAGCAAAAGGAGTTGAGGGGTAAAAAAGATTAAAATAATAAAAAAATAAAAAATATATTTAAAAACAAAAACAAAAAGAAAAAAACCTCTTGCTGTTTTCAAACTTACCAAGCTGGTTTTTCTAGTCTTGCTGGCTGCAAAGTCTGAGGGGTTATGGTATCCCTTTTCTCTCTGTTCAACACTCAGTTAGCTTTGGGCTACTCTCCCCAGGGTTAGCCTGGTGCCTCTGCGAGCAGAGTCTTGGGGCATGGGCTCTGAGCATGTGCTTTCCCTGAGTTTATGGGTGTGAGCTTGGGTCTCCCACAGATACAGCACTCCCCGCGTTTTACACGTGTGAGCTCTGGGTCTCCTTTGGGGTGCGCGCACCCTCGTTGGTTTATAGGTGTGGGTTCCGGGTTGTCTACAGAGTGTGCGAACTGCCCGAGTTTACGAGTGTGGGCTCTGCATGTTTCCCATGTTTGCGCACTCACCCTGGGTTCATGGAGGTGAGCTCCAGGTTTCCCATGGATTGTGCACACTCCCTGAATTTACAGGTGTGAGCTCCGGTTCTCCTACCTAGCTCACGCACTGCCCAAGTTTTCCAGTGTGGGTTCTGGGTTTCTACGGTGCACACGCTCACCCCAAGTTTATGGGCACGAGCTCTGGGTTTCCCACAAATCCTGCGTACTCCCTGGGTTTACACGCATGGGCTCTGGTTCTGGATCACTCACTGCCTGGGCTCCCAGTTTGGGCCACGGGTCTTTCACAAAGCCCCCTCCTCCAGCTGCAGGCACCTCTGGTTGCACAGGCTCAGGTGTGCACTCCACCCAGGGCTGTGCACGGGTGCTCACAGCTCTAGCATGTCTGCCACTCAGACCCTAACTTCTCTCTCTGCGACTTCAAGCAACCAGCTCTCCCCCGTTGCTGCTCAACTCTTGTTTGGCCATGGAGCAAGCAGTTGCTGGCTCCCTCCCTAGAGCCCTGTGGCAGACCTGGCAAGTGCAGGGCCCAGGGCTTCAGCTGCCCTGGTCTCCATGCTGATCCCTGGGCTCTTATTGTCCCTAAGAATCCTCCTTACCATCTGTTTTTTCAATGTCCACTACAGATTTTGATTTCCTATTTAAAGGGAATGGTTTGTGTGGCATCGGTGTTACCTGGCAGCCTAGGAGAGTGAACTGGAATGCACATGCATGAACAATGAAGACTTCACTGTACTAGTCAGTAAGTGCCGTAGACACCTTGGAGTAAGCATGTGTACTGTAAGGCCATCACACTCAAAGTGACTTAGTGAATAGAGCAACAGATCTACATCAAATTTTCTGATAAATATGAACATTCCTCCATGGAAGACATTCAGATGATTCAGAAGGCTGCAGCTATGAGCAACTGGTGATTGGCAGCTTCATCATGACAATACGCCCACTCATGTATCACATCTTGTGCAGAGTTTTTTGGTGAAATATCAAATTATCCAGGTGACCCATCTCTGCTAACCCCAGATTTGGTGCCCTGTGACTTCTGGCTTTTGCCAAAACTAAAATCACCTTTGAAAGGAAAGAAATTTTAGACCATCAATGAGATTCAGGAAAATACGACAAGGCAACTGATGGCAATTGGGAGAACTGTGCGAGGTTCCAAGGTGCCTATTTTGAAGGGGATTGAGCCATCATTGTCCTGTGTGCAATGTTTCTTGTATCTTGTATCGTCTTCAATAAATGTCTCTGTATTTCATGTTATATGGCTGAATGCCTTCTGGACAGACCTCGTGTATGAACATATGTACACACATATTTACCTAAGCACATACACATATTGTATAATGTATAAAAGGTATGTGTAGTATAATTGTATATACCTATGACACACACAAACGCTAAGAAATAAGGAAAGTGCTGGAAAGATATCTAATATACCAAATGTTAACAGTGATTTTCTATAAATCCTAAGCACAATTTATGAGGGACTCTACTGTTTAGATTTGATAAACCAAGGTAAAACTTTTTGGCTTTTGCTACCCTTGAGTTGTTATATTTGTTTTTAAAGAAACATTACTGAGATATTTGTAAGGTAATTTATGTCATTATAATGAAAACTCTTAAGTAAATTTTATTTAGTATTATTTGTTTTTATTATACAAATGCAAATTATAAAACATACATGTAAGGAGAACTTATGATTTAAATTGCAGCTCTTTCTGATTTAGGCTTGGGAAAATTGTGTGTAAGTGTATTTAATAGATGAACTTTAACATGTCTTAGAAAAGAACACTCTGCATATGTATTTTTAAAGGTATTTTCTAGTTGTCACACTTTATTCTATGTATGCTTTTACCACCACTATATTTTAAAGCTGTGGGTGGTACTAAGAAATTCTTTAAAGCTATGGAAAAATATATGGACATGAAAGTGAGCATTTCCTTGGACTTTCAGCTTCAAAAATGGTTTATACGAGAAAATTTTGATCAATGAACAGACAATTGTCACTAAATGAGGTCATTACTATTGGATGCATTAGTTCACAGTGTGGAAACTACATTTCTGAAAGTAACAATGTATAGTAATAATTTCATATACTAACCCATCATGAAGTGAAAATAAAACTTCATGACTTAACTGTTGTGTCAAAACGTGGTCCTCTGTAGTGATAAAAAGTATCTGAATTTAATTCTCTCAGAGTAGTATAAGTGGGATGTATGCATTCTTTTTCTTCTGTCTTTGGGTGGAAGTTATCAATTCAAATAATTATTTCTAGCTATTCTATATGGCTTTTTCCAACATTCTGCTGTTGTACAAAGTGCTTTTAGATAAGAAATTATGTTGTATTTTGGTTTAACTTCTCACCACCTACTGCCTGTATTGAGATCTTCAAGATATTTTTTTTTGTGGAGGTGGGAATTGGATGCTTTCTTCCATTAATATCATGTGGCTAAGCCCACTTAAGTGGAAAATGATCAGGTCCATTATTTTAACAGTGCTTTGGGCAAATCTTATACAATAACTGTTAATTTAGTTGAAAATTTCTAGGTGATAGCATAATTGTGTAGAACTGTAACCTTTGTAATTGGCATGAGAGTGTGAAGGATTCATATTTCTATAAATCATCTAGCTTCTGTATATCAAACCACCCCGGGCAGTGACTTACTAGACTTTAATATCCTTCAATTCCACATCTTTTTTTGCTCCTCTGCCAAAGTCCTGAAGTTGTTGACCTGTTATCTTGACTTAATCTGGTACTATTTTTTTTTAATTTTCTTAAGCTTACTGTCTGCTTCTCATTATGGAAAGAGTAAAGTTTTTGTCTCTGAATCATTGTGTGAACCACCAGCATATTTTCATATTGTTTTATATAGCTGTTTTAGACTTTAAACCCTAATAGAAGTTATAACTTGATATATATGTATATATGCACACAGTTAAACCCTAATAGAAGCTATAACTTAATATATATATATATATATATATATATATATATATATATATATATATTTCACGCACTCAGTAATGCTTGCAATGCCTTACATTTAATGTCAACCATAAAGCTCATTAACATGCTAACATGCTGATGACTGCCTCTGGCAGATAACTGACTCGTTAGTGGACGGAAACTTTACTGTTCAATTGTACATTGCTTTGGGAATGTTTTTCACTATTAGAACAGTCCCACTTAGGATTCTAATGAGCAAAATAAATAGGCCATGACAAAGGCTGTTGGAAGACAGATTTGGTTTGACTTTCAGTATTCACGTATATAGGTATTTATAGGTAATCATAATAAGGAAAATTTCTCAAACTTAAGAGAAAAGTGATTTTTCAAAGGAATAAAATAGTAGAATAGAAAAAATCTCAGGGAAATTTAAATCAGAAATATTTTGAGAAGTATTGAAGTCTATGGGAACATGTCTGTTCATAGTTATTGTCACGGCTCAGAAGAATGAGTACTAGGATTCTAGCCAGGGAATCCTTGTTCCTGTTCTCAACTCTCCCTTGAACCACCGGAGAGTGCTGAATGCATCTTAGCACCCCCCATGCCTTCACTCTCTTGCTCTGTAAATTAAAGAATGAGCTAGATGTTCTCTACTGCCCCTTCAAGCATTGACTCCCCTTGTGTTTGGTGAATATCCTGTAGTCCAGCCCTTCTAGGCATTAAAACATGTTACAACACATCTTTAATAATCGAAACAATGTGATGCTAGTACAAGTACAGAACATTAAGGTAAAGGATAGAAGCCCAAGAAATAGACTTATGGGTATTAAATATGTGATTTAGATGTCATTTTTGTTCATTAGGTAAGCTAGACAGTAAATTGTCTTAGAACAGCTGCCTAACCATTTATAGAGGCATAAAGCTCTATTCTTACTTTGTTCTTTATACAAAATTGAATTTTAAATGGACTAAACTTCCCAACATACAAAAGAAAAAAGAGAGATATAGAGAATAATGGCAAGGAAACTTTTAAAAACACTTGCAGTAACATAGGCTTTGTATATATCTCAACAAAGTCAGGGGTTGTAACGAAAACATCGATACATCTTATACATGCAAACTAAATAATTCTGTACAGCTGAAAATACCATAAACAAATCATAAGAGAAACAAACTAGGGAAGCTATTTGCAAAGCATGTAATAGAAAATTAATTTCTTTTACACAAAGGCATCTCACAAATCAATAGCAAAAGATGCAATCCAAGAGAAAGTGGTCAAAGGATATGGACAGTTTACCTGATGAGCAAAGCAGAAACACTTTACAAGGTGCTCAGCCTTACTCATACGAAAGTGATTAAAATGTACCATTTTCACCTATAAAATTTGCAAAGTTAAAGTGTTTAATAGGCCCTAGTATTGGAATAAATAGGTATTCTCATATACTTTTGTTGGCAGCTTTTTCTCTTGAAGAGCAATGTAGCAATAGCCACCAAAATCTTAAAGGCAGATACTTTCAGATTCAGTATTCTATTTCAAGTTATTTATAATATGGTCAACCTCCCAAACTATTTCTACATGATTGTATTTGTGTTATTAAATTTATATTTTATTAACTTTTTACATTTAAATAATAAAATTTGAAGACAACATAATGAATTATTTATAGTACTTGTTTCTGAGGGGGAAAGAAGATACAGAAGAATTAAATATTTTTTAAATTGTATATCATTTTATCCTTTTATCATAAATGACATCTTGACTATAATTGAATAAATGTTAACAGTTTCACATAGCATTCAAGTTTGACAGTGAATGATAGTGTTCTACACTAACTTCTTAAAGAGGTTGTGGAAAGAGTGCTAATAGTAAGGCCAAAATATATTTAAGAAAGACTCAAGTTCATTTTATGCCTTAAATTAAAAATAGTAGTTAAAAATGTAGTTGTATGTATGATTTTTCAGAAAATAACATAAGCTCATACAACAAAAATGACAGTTTCTAGAGCTTTTGCAAATTGTATGCTTCACTTGCTATGCAAACACTCTCAAGAATTTTTCTGTAGAAGATAAGATGAGATTGATATTCTGTATGCTTTCATGCGGAACTCAGTGATTTTTATTTCATGAGTTTCTTCACACACAAAGTGCTTTCAGATATGTTGGTTATTTTAACAGTGGCATGACAAACAGCATCATCTACACAGACCCTGAGCTATTCACAAAGTAGATTTCCTATTACTATGTTTTGCCAACTCTGTAAAAACTGTCACAGTACTTATAACTATAGTTTTGGTTTTTGCTTGGTAATTGAAAACCTTACTTATAAGCTTCTTAAAAGTAAGAATTTATCTCTTAATAGCAAGTAGTCAAATGATAGGTTTTTATAATGAGATTTTTTATTATTTTTTTATTTTTATTGAATTTATTGGAGTGAGAGTGGTTAAAAATTTATACAGGTTTAAGGTCCACAATTCTAAAACATCATCTGTACAGTGTATTGTGTGTTCACCACTGCAAGTGAGTCTCCATCTATCACCATTTATCCCCTGGATACTCTCCTTCTTCCCCCCACCTCTCACCCCTGGCACTCACCACACTGTTGTTCATGTCCATGAATGTTTTCTTTTTCTTTTTTTTTCTTTTGCTCAATCATTTCACCCACCTCAGATCCCTGCTCCCTACCACCTGACAGTTGTCAGCCTGCTCTCTATCTCTCTATTTTCCTTGTTAGTTCAGTTTGCTCATTAAATATCATATATGAGTGAAATCATATACTACTTATCTTTCTCTGGCTGGCTTACTTAACTAAGCATAATGCTCTCCAGGTCCATCTATTCTGTCACAAAGGGTAAGATTTCCTTCTCTTTTAATGGCTGAGTAGTGTTCTCTTGTGTAAATGTACCACAGCTTTTTTATCTACTCATCTGCTGATGGACATTTGAGCTGCTTCTGAATCCTGGCTATTGTAAATAATGCTGCAGTGAATATAGAGGTGCATATATTCTTTCAAATTAGTGTTTTGAGTTTCTTTGGATAAATACCCAGAAGTTGAATCACTGGGTCAAAAGGAAGTTCATTCCATTTTTAATATTTTGAGGTAGCTCTATACAGCTTTCTACAGTGTCTATAGCAATCTGTATTCCCACCAACAGTGCAAAAGAGTTCCCTTTTCTCCACATCCCCTTCAATGCTTACTTGTTGTTTGTTGATTTATTGATGATAGCCATTCTGATAGGTGTGAGGTGATATCTTGTTGTGGTTTTAATTTGCATTTCTCTGAAGACTAGTGACATTGAACATCTTTTCATATTTGTATCAGCCATCTGTATGTCCTCTTTGGAGAAGTGCTATTGAAGACCTTTGCCCATTTTTTAATTGGATTGTTTGTTTTTTTGGTGTTGATTTTTATAAGTTCTTTATAAATTTTGGATATTAAGCTCTTATCAGATGTATTGGCAAATATATATTCAGTGGGTTGTCTTTTCATTTTGTTGATGGTTTCCTTTGCTGTACAAAAATTTAGGCAGTAAAATCTCAGGAATTTCTTGTAACAATATTTTTTCATATATAACTCCTTAGGAAATGGAAACAAAATAAAAATAAGCAATTGGGACTGTAATGAGATTTTTCAATAGAAGAAAACATATTCTAAGTTCACAGACATACCACATGGTCAGAAGAGACATCAGATACTCAAGGTTGTTGCTTGCTTTTCCCTTTTTTCCTTCCAACCAACCCTGACTGAAAGGCACAGAAAGTTTGGTGTGCAAAGTACAGTGTTATGTACTTTAACAAGCACAAAGGAAAATCTCTATATTTGTCTCAAATTCATATATTTAAGAAAAGTTATGAAAATTGAAGTCTTAGCTATTAGGTGTTTTTTTCCTATCACCTGACATAATTTATTTATTTATTTTGAGGGATGTATTAGTTTTTAAAACATCTAAATTCATGCAATGACAAAAATTTTAGAAGACAGTTTTAAGTTATAAATCTCAAAATCATGGCTAAAATTGTACAAAGATAAAATATTTCAAAACTAGCAATGGTAGGTGATAAACCATACACTTTCCTCAAAAAAAAGGGCTCAGAATTAGATAAATGAAAATTCATTCAGATTAAAAATTGCTTTTACAGCATTCTAGAAATTGAACCCCAGTTTCCTTGGAGATTATATTTTTAACCCAATAACTCCTGAGTTAATTCTCCATGATTTCACCAACTGATAGCCCACTCCTCTTAGATTTGGCTCTTTATAATTGGCCCTTTTTATCAACATACCCACACACTCATGTCATGTGCCTCCAGCATACAGTGCTTCTGAAAGCACCCTTGAGACAGCTAGTTCAAGTTAGGTACTAAAATTTTAGCCATAAGTAATGCATACTTTAGAATGACCTTTTCAGAAACTGAATACCATGATAGTAAAATGGCCCTAACGCTTTTCCTGTTTAAAACATACCTTTGTAATTTGTGTGTACATCTACATGTGTTTGTGTATGAGTTCATCATGTGGGGCACTTCTCAGAGCAATCTAAAAATTTATTATTTTTGTGCTTGTCTTTTTTTAAATAAAAATTAATAAAAGTATCATTTTTATTAGAGTTTTGCTTCCAGGGAACACGATGCAGAATCGAAAACAGTTCTGGATATCTGGTACCAGTGTAAAATAGTCTCTTCAATCTTAAACATTTCTCTGAAATGATGGACTCAAAAAAATGAAAATTATTAAAATAATACCAGTTGTACTGCTATATTATCTTAAATGCAAAGTAAAAACAAACAGGCATATTAAGTACAAAAAGATGACAGTTTAATAAAACTGAAACCATGACTAATGTATAGAGAATAAAGTGAAGGCTATGGCTTTAGATTAGACTTAATTCTTTTTATTCCCATAATATCTATGTACTACAAAATGAGTTTTGAAAACTAAAAGTATTTATCCACAGATAAACCATATTTATAGTAGGAGACCTACACTATATTTAAAGTTATATTAATTGAAATAATTATAGTGATTTTCTAGGAGTTGGAATAAGGTGATATTTAATATTCCTACTGATTTGTTGATTAGGGAAAGATGTGATCAAAGAGAAGAGAATATGCCCATCACCTTGCTGTATGCCTCAATACAACCTAAGAGGAATGTTCAGTAAAATCACAAATTTATTAAAGATCATAATGTTCAGGATAATATCTAATATGACTTTATTAAAAGCACATAATTCCAAATTAGAAAAGAATGATAAGTCCGGATTCTCTTTGTTGGTTTATTTTGTTGCGCTCTGTTTTATTTTGAACAGCAATGTTCTTTGATGCATCAGAGCAATAAATTCTCTATTTTGTTCTTTCCATCTTTGTACTCATGTAACAAGGATGAATAATGAACATGGGATGGTAGTGAGAGGATAAGCAATGAAGTCATGAATGACAGAACATAATTTCCCAAGAATAAAATGAACTAAAACAATTTCAAACTATGAAGATGGATCTCAACTTAATTCTTTGTAATTTTTCCAAAATCAAAAATGTAATTGTATGATACAAAGCCTACTAGGCACTCTATAATACTGTGCTTTTTTTTTCAAGGAGGCATAAAAATGTAAAAAATGGATAACATATGCCAAGCCATTATCTTCTCCCCAGACTAGCAATGTGAGTCCGTACATGAGAAAAGATATAGAGAATTCTACAAGCATTCTGAGGATAACAGACATGAATTAAGATGGGAAAAATAGAGCTGTAAGGAAAAGTAGAAGAAAATGCAATTGTGGAAGAGAAAGCTCAGGGACAATTTAATAATGCTCTTCTAGTATATTGGAGGCTATTCAGTGGAGCTGCTGACCAACTGTTCCTAATCTTCCTTGAAATCAGAAGTTGTAAGGGGTTGAAATTGTAATTTAACAGATTTAGATCAAAGAAGAAATGAGGGTAGCAGGGAAGGTACAAGGGGATGAACCCAGAGAATGCCTGCAAGTGCTTATAGCATCTGTAAATGGGTGTTTTCATTAATTTTTTTTATTTTTTATTTTTTTTAAAGAATTTATTTATTTATCTTTAGAGGGGAAGGGTAGGAGAGAAACATCAATGTACGGTTGCCTCTTGCGTGTCCCCTGCCGGGGACTGGCCTGCAACCCAGGCATGTGCCCTGACTGGGAATCGAACCGCGATCCTCTGGTTCGCAGGCCCGCGCTCAATCCACTGAGCTACACCAGCCAGGGCCTTCATTAATTTTTTGTTCAGAAAAGTAAAGTTGCCTGTATAAACCAATTACTTTTCCTCATCCTTTAATATCTGTCTTTTAAAATTATTAAATATAAGTTAAACCCCAACTTACAAGATGACTATAAACATCCATATTATAAAGAAAACTTCAAATTGAGGCAATAAGCATAGTAATTAAGAACATGGGTTGTGGAGTTAGACATTCCTAGATTTGAATCCCAGTTCTATGACTTTCTACTTGAGTGACCATGTACCTAATTCCTCTAATCTTTAGTTTACTTATATGCAAGACAGATTTATTGCAACATACCAAATTTGGGCATTGTGCAGATAAATGAGATAATATATGTGTAATGCCTGACATATAGAAAACACATAATAAATGTAATAGTGTATAGTAGAAATACAGTATAGTTTAACAGTAAAGATGGTGCATTGTACTCTCTTGTCTTGTGTGCCTATTAAATAACAGAAATCATTAAACTAAGGCAGAAAAATTTTAGAGTAAAATGTATGCAGGGTAGTCATTTTGTTCTGTACTTTGCCAAACTTTGTACTTATTCACTTCTAAAATATCTTTAAATGTTTAAAATAAGTGATGTAAAGTAACTCAAAATATATTTAGTGCTTAAAGTCTAAGTGTGATGTGATGTGTCAGGGGCAGGGACACGACACCTGGGCACTGGAGAGGTGCTTCCACAGGCAACACCAGCTCAGGACAACACTAGACTTAGAAACAAGAGAGCAAAGATCAATAGGGTGAGGGGAAGAGAAGGTAGGAGGACTTGAAAGAGTACAGCAAGAATAATGGAAAAAGAAATAGGAAAACAGTCCAAGACCAAAAGATACCAGGAACAGACCAAGCCAAACCATTCTGCTCTCAGTCTGGGTGCAGCAGAGCTTAAGTGACCCATGTTTAGAGTACTGCCATTGATGAAATTAAAGCTTGTTATTTGGGCGGAGACGGGAGGGACAGACAGTTCTCTAGCAAAAACACCTTCTGACAAAAAGTAATAATGCGTTTCTCAGCCCTTGTTGAAGCAGTTGCTTCTGGTTTTAATATATGAGATGCTGATGTGGTACATTTAATTCATTATTAATACCTTCTTTTAACTTGTGGCTTGTAAATGGTTCCCTTGCAGTGACCACTTAAATTACAAAACTCATTTTTATAAATAATTTACTACAGAAATAATAAGTGATTTCCAGAGAGAATTGTCTACTGAGCCTTGGCAATCAACTTGACACAGGAAGCTTAATCATCTGTCAGTCTGCTAAACTGTATGTGTCATTTAATTATTATGAAGCTATTAATGTGACAAGATGTCCTTTTTCTGACAGATACAAAAAAGCATTTTTTATTTTTTATATTTACAATGCGATTCCTACTTGAAAGCAACTGTACATTGCATTTTTGTCATTGACATAATGTAGTCCAAAGGGGACATTTATATAAAAGATACTCTTCTGATGCACCATAATCCAATGAAAGGTGATCTGCTTTGTGCACTACATGAAGATGAATCATTTTATTCAAATCTGTTTATGAGTTCAGCTATTATTTTTAAATAATTAGAATCCCACTCTCAAGTAGACCATACTTATTCAATTAAGACTCCTTGTATCATACAGCTTTTATATTTCTGTAGTTTTGGTTGTATGTGCTTCTGTATTGTATGTGTACATCACATTTTGTTTCACCTAATTATTCAGATAAATTCTTCTTATTTGAAGTGAGCCAGAGCAGTAGTTCTCAAAAAATGGTTCTTAAACCAGCAGTATCATAATCACTTGTTAGAGATGTAGGATTTAAACTCCACCCTAGACTTACAGAATTAGAAATTTGTAGAATGGGCCAACCATCCATGTTTTAACAAGTTCTTTAAGCAACTCTGATGCATATTGAAGGTTTAAGACTTATGATCAAGTAGATCAATCAATTGCTTCATTTATGTGACATGTGATTAATTTATATGTGTGTCTTGATAGCTATAAGAGATATACAAGGGGTTAGTCATAATGTTTCCCTTAAAGAAGCATATAATCTGAGATGCTAAATAAATAAAGTTAAGCAATATTACAAGAGTCTAACACGTGTAGACAGTGCAATATATTAGACAGTACAATATACCGTTAATTACCAAATTAGAGAAACTGTAAAATTGTATCACTACACTGTATTGGTTAAGAGTTATATTCAAGAATCAGAATTCTTACATTCAATTCTCAGCTTTGTCAGTAAATGTTACCTATCTCAGAAGACTATTGTGAAGCTAAAGGAGTTGAAATAGTGTTTGACACATGATAAAGGCTATGTAAGTGTTAGCCATTATTACTTCAGAACCATAAATAATAAGTTTCATGAGGATTTGAAAGAGCAATTTTTTGATCTGAAGGAACTGGGATAACTTACAGAAAAGAGCTAATTTTCTCTGGCCCTTGAAGTATAAGCTTATGGTAGTGGAAGTGTAGCAAAGGGGATAAAACTAATGGCAAATGAAGGCAGTGAAAGACAAATACCATATGATCTCACCTTTAACAGGAACCTAATCAATAAAACAACCAAACAAGCATAATATAACCAAAGACACTGAAATTGAGAGCAGTCTGACAGTGGCCAGAGGGGAGAGGGGAGAGGATTTCAAGGGGAAAGGGGAACGGTTTGGAGCAACAAGTATAAAGGACACATGGATGAAAGCTATGGGGGATCGAGGTGGGAGGGGGGTGGGAGGGCTGGAGGGGGAGTAAAAGACAGAAAACTGTACAAGATCAACAATTTAAAAAGTACTGATTAAAAAAATAAATCAGGAAAATAAATAATGGCAAATGAGAACAAATGAGTCGTCTTTATTTCTTATATAGACAATTGCATTGTTGTTAATATTTCCAATTGGCCTTTTTCAACTCACTGGTAAACCATTGTTTTACTTGGTGTTTTGCAAGGCAGCCATGGTATTCATTGCTTGTGGAACAACCAACATGTTCTTGGGGAAATAACCCCTGTGGTTTCTGGACCATCACATACTTGTGTTCTACATCTGTTGTGAGCTTCAAATCTTTCTTTTAGCATCTCCACCTAACCATACCTACCTATATATTCCAAAGACCTCTCAAGCTCACAATGTTACACATTAAAATGATCATCTTCCACACCTTTAAATCCCCTCTGTCTTAGTATTTTATAAGTCAGCAAATGACACTACCATCCACTTAGTCATCCAGTCATGGCATCCCACTGAGTTTTGTCCATTTGCTGCTTCCTTGACAGAGGAAATCTTATTTGTTTATTTCTTCAGTAAACTGTTTCAATCCTCCCCTTTCCTTACAGAATAAATTGTCACTAAGGAGGTGGTATAAGGTCCCTGGTGATCTCTCATTTCTTTTTTTTTTTTAAATCAGTATTTTTTAATTGTTGATATTGTACAGTTTTCTGTCTTTTACCCCGCCCCAGCCCACCACCCCAGCCCTCCCCACCTTCCTCCCATTTCCACCCCCCATAGTTTTTGTCCATGAGTCCTTTGTACTTGTTGCTCTAAACCGTTCCCCTTTTCCCCTGAAATTCCCTCCCCTCCCACTCTGGACACTGTCAGACTGTTCTCAAATTCAGTGTCTTTGTTTATATTATGCTTGTTTGTTTGTTTTGTTGATTAGCTTCCTGTTAAAGGTGAGATCATATGGTATTTGTCTTTCACTGCCTGGCTTATTTCGCTTATTTCTGTCTTCCTTTATGCCCCCATGAACCTCCACTTTCTCCCATGTGCCTGCCTTTCACTCCAAACAAACCAAACTATCACTTTATTGTCTGAATCTTTATAAATTCTGTTCCCTCTTCCTAGAAGGACCTTCTTCCATCTATCCCTGTCCATACTCACTCTTCCTCTGAGAGGTTTGCACACTCTTCCTGCCAGTTCATAGAAATGCAATGCCCTCAGGCCTCAGACCCCCAGGAACACACCTCTAGTTAAATAGGTGGGCTATGGTCCATTCAGCAAGAAAAGACACTTGTCCATAGGAAGATGGGGCATTTCAGTAAGAGAGTATTAGAAAAAAACCTTTTACAGGTTTTGGACTTTGGATGGGTGATTTGGGGGAAGGTCTAAAAAAGTACGGGTTTTCCATAGATGTCAGAAAGCAGGAGCAAATCTATGACTGGATATCTCAAAAAGTCTTGGCTGTAGGGAGTGAAGGATAAAGCTTCAAATGATAGATAAGCAGCAGTCACTCATTTTAGTTAGGATAAAAAGAAGTTTGTCATTTTGTGGGTAGTACATTGACATCATTTTTATTTGTGCTTAGACAAAATTGTTAGTTATACTTTATTTTGTCTGACCTTATCATGGTCTTAGACTGAGCTTGTCTGAAGATGATATTGTATGGGATTATTTACATTCAATAGAATAACAGGACTTTCTTGTGAGTGCCAGGCCAACTTCTGGATGTCAGGAGCTAACTTTTTTCCTTTTCAGAAGTTACACCTTCTATTCTTCTAAAGCTCCTTTCTAAGTCTTTGTTACATCACTTATCACATCATATTTTAAGCAAACAAGATGCCTGGCATGTTATAACCAGTAGAGGTTTAATAAATTAATGAAAAGAGGAAATGTTGAAATCATTAATCAGTGACTTTTATGATATGGTACCTCCTTTCCAGTCTTTGTTAAAAACCATTAATGATAAGACTTTAAAAAATAGAAAGTATCTCTTTATAAGGAAAACATTAGTGAACCATGCCATTAGAACTTATAAATAAATACAATTTGAAAGGCGAAGGTGAATTTAGTAATTATCAATTATAATTTTTCCAAATGAATTAGTCATCTTTCCTTCTATTTTATGAGAAAGGGAGTAAACTACCAGTACATTACCCACTCATTAATACTGTTTTGCCAGTGTGAAATTCAGAAATTCAGAAGCAATATTAATAAAAACCTAATGTGCAAATGCATTGTCATTATGTTTATGTGAGATGCATGCTTTCCTATTTAGAACATTATTTGCTAATGAATGTTGTTATACGTGTCCTAAAACAGTTGCTCCCTTTCTTCTCCCCGAGTCTATGCCAGATCCTCCTCCATCATCATCAGTTTCAATACTTTCATTTATCATTTTATTTAAAAATATGTTGGGTGCAGGGAAATGAAAATCCCTCCTCCATATATATGTGTGTGTATGGGTGTGTATGATGGGAGTAACCAATTTTGAGCTCTTATCAGAGGATTAAAGTATACATTTCAAGGGTAAGTGGTTACACCTATGTAATATTTCTAAATTCTCTATCCACAGCAGGTAAGTCTTCTCAAACACCATTTAAGAGAAACTTGGATGGTCACTAGATGGTCTTAATGATAAGAGCTGTTTCACATATTCTGAATCCAGTTCTTCAAACTACCAGTGAACTCTTTTGACTAGAACTTACCTCAATACAATATGAGGCATGGAGTTGACCTCAAAGTTTTGATGAAAGATTTGATCTAAAAGGTCATGATTTATTTTTTCCTTTTAATTTCCTGACATACAGGCTGTGACAGTATATTAGTTTATAAACATGAATTGCTGTGGGAGGGGTGTATAAAGGGACTAAATGGTAATGGAAAAAATGCAATAAAGATTAAATTAAAAAAACATGAATTTCATCAAAGAAAAACAGAAAATTAAATTGAAACTTCCAAGGAAAAAAGAAGTCATTGCAAGATAAGGAAATAGAAATATGAGAAGTATGACTTTTGATTAAAAAAAGAGAATTATGATACAAAGATATAATTGGTGAGGGAAATAAATATAACAAAAATAATTTTTTAAATACTGACATTAAAAATAACAATCAGTCCCAACTATTGTTGCTCAGTTGGTTAGGCATCATCCAGTGAACTGAAAGGTCATCAGTTTGATTCTGACCAGAGAACAAGTCTGGGTTGCAAATTCAGTTCCCTGGGGCACAGCACTTACAGAAAGCAGCCAATTGATGTTTTTTCCAACATCAATGTTTCTCAGCCTCTCTTTTTCCCTCCCTCCCGTTATCTCTAAAATCAAAAATAAAATAAATATCTTAAAAAATAACACAAAAAGCAGGAAGATAAGGATAAAGACCAAGAGATGAGTCACAGAGTTGTAAAAGAAAAAGCAAAGCCCTGGCTGGTGAAGCTCAGTGGACTGAGCACAGGCCTGTGAATCAAATGGTCACCAGTTTGATTCCCAGTCAGGGCATATCATATACCTGGGTTGGGCTAGATCCCCAGTGGGGGATAGGTGAGAGCCAACCACACATTGATGTTTCTCTCTCTCTCTCTCCTTTCCTTCTCCTTTCTTTAAAAATAAATAAATAAAATATTAAAAAAGAAAGAAACCACATTTTTAAAAAAATTTAAAAAATAAAAGAAAAAAGCAGGAAAAACAAGAAACAGGAATTGAAAGCTTAAAAAAATGGTAATTTGAATGCATTAAGGCAGTATTTCTACCCATTAAATCTAATGGAATTGCTTGGATTTGTAACTCTTTTTATAAAATTCTGAATAAAGTTTTAATTTTTAAAGAAACCCTTTTATCCTATGTAGCAACATTTTTGCCAATATATCTCCTAGGACAAGGGAAATAAAGGAAAAAAATAAACAAATAGGACTACATCACACTAAAAAACTTCTGCATGGCTAAAGAAAACATCATCAAAATGAAAAGGGAACCGACTGTATGGGAGAACATATTTGCCAATGATACTTGACAAGTGTTTGATTTCCAAAATATATAAAGAACTCATACAACTCAACACCAGAAAGACAAACAATCAAATTAAAACATGGGCAAAGGATCTAAAGAGACAGTTTTCCAAGGAGGACATACATATGGTGTATAGACCTATAAAAAGATGCTCAATATCACTAGCCATCAGAGAAATGTAAATTAAAACCACATTGAGATATCACCTTACACCTGTCAGAATGGCCATCGTGAATGAATCAGCAAGTGCTGGTGGGGATTTGGAGAAAAGGGAACCCTAGTACACCGTTGGTGGGAATGCAGACTAGTGCAGCCACTGTGGAAAGCAGTATGGAATTTCCTCAAAAAACTAAAAATAGAACTGCCTTTTAACCCAGTGATTCTGTTGCTGGGAACATACTTAAGAATCCAGAGTCAACAATTCAAAAGAATTTAAGCACACTATGTTCATAGCAGTGCTATTTACAATAGCCAAGTGCTGGGAACAGCCTAAGTGCCCATCAGTAGATGAGTGGATCAAAACACTGTGGCACATTTACACAATGGAATAGCATGCAGCAGAAAAAAATAAGGAGCTCCTACCTTTTGCAACAACATGGATGGAACTGGAGAATATTATGCTAAGTGAAATAAGCCAGGTGGTAGAAGACAAATACCATATGATCTCACCTCTAAGTGGAACCTGATGAACAAAATAAACTAACAAATAAAATAGAACCACAGGCATGGAAACATGGACCAACCTGAAAGTGACCAGAGGGATGAGGTGAGGGGACAATGGTGGAAAGAAGGGTAAGAAGGGACTAGACAAAGAACATGTATGAATGATTCACAGGCCTGGACAAGAGTGTGGGAACTGACTGTGGGAGCAGAGGGTGAGCTTGGTGGAGGAGAGCAAAGGGGGAAAAAGTGAGACAACTGTAATAGAATAATAATAAAAATGATTAAAAATGAAACCATTAGTTTAAATACACCTGGAAATATATGCACATTAACCTATTAATCAGATTATGCTAACATTGGATTTTAGAATTATCACAGAGATTCTGCTTTAGCTATAAACTTTCCCTTTTCATAGTAACCTCCAGCAATCTATCTTAAGGAAATAGAGATTCAATCAAAGACATGTGCCAAAATATTGCATGTGATATTATTATAAAAATTTAGAAAATGCCAAAAAATCAACCACGGAGGAGTGTTTAAATTCATTATGATGTATTCAGGGGTAGATTATAATTCATGCAATCAAAAATCATGTTTATAAAGAATATTTAGTGTTATGGTAAAATATTAATGCCAAGTAAAGAGAATAGGAAGTGGAGGAACCCAGTTGTGAGACAAAAGAGAGGCAAGGAGAAAAAGAGAACAGAATTAAAATGCTCATGTTATTTCTTTGGACAGAGGATTAAATATATTTTTAACATTTTTTTAAATCATCATTTGTGAACATGTTCATTGATTTTAGAGAGATAGGAAGGGAGAGAGAGAAGAGAGAAAAACATTGATGTGAGAGAGAAACATCAATCAGTTGCCTCCCATAGGCTCCCCCAATGGGTATAGAAGCCACAGACTTTTTGGTGTACAGGACAATGCTCCAACCACCTGATCCACCTGGCCAGAGCTTTTTTCTTTTCGTGTGTGTATGTATACATGAGCATGTGTAACTTTGCAAATTAAAAATATTTTAAGTGTTTTAAGTGTTAAGTGTTTTGTTCTAAGATTCATTTTTACATATTATTAATGCAAAGTCTTTTATTCTGATCTACTTCCTCATGTCGTTTAAAGATATAAACTAAAAGTAATCCATTCAACTTTCAAGGACCTTTTACAAATAAGATTATAATAAATCTGTCACTGTATGCTCTTAGTATGGTAGCCATAAGTTTTAAGTGTTTGTTTTACATTTTATGCTATTAAAAAATCAATGGTATTAAACTGTTTCGTGACAAATCAGATAAAAGACAAGAAATCATAGAATTTTACTGCAGGAACTGACTTTAGAGTGTATCTGGTTAGATACTTTCATTTTACAGGCCTGAGACATGATGTCCAAAGATGTTAAATGTCTTGCCTGACGTAATATTGCTCTTTGGCAGAGCTAAGACTGTGAGTCAGGTTTCCTGACTCTGACCACACTTCTCTGTGCTACTTCTTATCATCAAACCACATATAATTATTTTTAATTCATATTTCATAAATCTGGCCCTAAACATAATTATTGAGTAATAATTATGTTAAAGATTGTTTTCATTTTGAACCCCTCACATTCATTCCCCTTTAGACTCTGACAGAGTTTCCACTAATGGATCTATTATTTTCCCACACTGCAATATTTCTGCTCTTCTAAAATGAGTGTGAGCATTGATCAGGTAGCTCAGTTAGTTAGAGCGTTGTCCCAGGATGCCAAGGTTGCGTATTCCATCTCCAGTCATGACACATGCAGGAAACAACCAATGAATGCACAAATAAGTAGAACAAAAAATCAATATTTATCTCTCCCTCTCACTCCCTCTCCCCTTCCCTGCTTCCCTCCTACTCTCCCTCTCTCCCTCCCCCCTCCACACACACAAAAAAAATGACATTAGGTAGGAAATAAACTAATCATTGTTTGTTAGCCTGTTAACATGTTAATTTCCCCACATAATCTCTTAGCCTGTTTGGTCATCTGTAACAGAATACCATAGGCTTATAAACAATGATTTTATTTCTCAGTTTTGGAATCTGGGAAGTCTAAGGTCAAGGTGCCAGCAAATTTAGTGTCTGGGGAGAGCCCACTTGCTGGATCTTAGATAGCCCTTCTTGCTGTATCCTCACATGGTTGGAAGAGGCAAAGATGCTCTTTGGTGTCTCTTTTATAGGGGCACTTGTCCTATTCAGGAGACCTCCATGACCTGATCACTTAATAAAAGACCTCATCTCCTAATACTGTGACACTGGGGGATAGGATTTCAACAGATGAATTTAGGGTAGGAGAGGCTATACAAGCAAGAGGGGTATAGACTATCTAAGAGGTCTATAGCAGGTAGCATACTTCCTCAAGACAGTTAAATTAGTATTTAAGTTAGTTGTTATTGGCAGAAGTTTCAAATAAGACAAAAAGATAAGAAAATTAATATTGTTAGGAAAGTATTTTTATGTGTGTGATTTGTTCATTCTAGTGACTCCTTGCATACAAGACTAGCATTTTTTCAAATGTAAGCACTGTATGATACACATCACATACCCAAAGCTAGAGCCTTCAACACAGCCATTGAAGATGAGGATGAACTTAACCATTTCTTAAAATAAATCAAAATTCTCTTTTCATTCCTTCAACAACTGTTTTCAAATACCAACTGTATGCCTGACACTGTGGAGAACCTGAAAATAGAACAGTGAGCAAAATGAACAAAGTCCCACCTAAAAGTTTCTTAGTAATTATATCAAGATTTGAAATATTTTTCAAATAAAATTATGTAAATGAAAGATATTATAGAAGAAGTCAGACCAACAACTTCACAGAGGCATGTATAGAAATTGAGTTATCTTTCTCTGTAACTGGAACCCAGAGTCTGATTCTTGGTGAATTATATTAAATACTGACTCATATGCATTTCCCTCTTGATAATAGAAATGAGGGGGAGGGGAGGGAATTTCAGGGGAAAAGGGGAATGGTTTAGAGCAACAAGTATAAAGGACTCATGGACAAAAACTATGGGGAGTGGAAATGGGAGGAAGGTGGGGAGGGCTGGGGTGGTGGGCTGGGGAGGGGTAAAAGACAGAAAACTGTACAATAACAACAATTAAAAAATACTGATTAAAAATAAAATAAAAAAATTTAAAAAAGAAATTTGAAATTTAGAAATAATTTTTATGGTATTTTTCCTATATGCTCTTGAATAGTTACTGATATCTGAAAGGCCCCCTTTTTTCTGGTTTGTCAGTTGAAACCAATCTAAAAATGTGTTCAACTCAATTTTTCTCTCTTCTATGCTGATCCTTTGAAGGTTAGGGGAGGAAGATAGTAGATCCAAATACTGTACTTTATTGTTCACTGCTAATCACTCTCCTCTCCTATTCTTCTCTTATTTTTGGAAGCACATATGGGCTTTATAGATAGCTCAGGGGAGCTGCAGGAGTGAGGCAGAAGTCCTTGGTTTTCAAGATTTATGAGTTATAATGCCAGAAACAGGCAGCAGAGACATCCCTGCAGAAAACTATGGAAAAGCCAAACAATAAATGTGTTTTCTGCTCTTTACTTTTCCTGTGTTTAGTACTAGCTTTGGATTCAAGTTTTATGTTTTCTTCAAAAAATTATAGCCATATACTCCCTGCAAAGCCTTGGCTCAGACCTGGAACAAAGCTCACAAGAAGTAGAAATAACTTGCTCTAGTTTTTAAACCATGTGAACTTTAAACAGAGACTTGTTTACTGGTGTGAGTTGGAGAAAGAAAGAAACAGTGGCACTAGTCTCCTTTTTACAATTCTTAGTACTGATGTAGGGTTCTCTGAGGACCTGGGGTTCTTCCCATATGCCTAAATCTACAATGACCTGCAGGAGGAGATAGGAATGAATCCCCTCAAACCTTGATGTGACCAGCCAGTGGATCCCCAACTATCTAGCTTGTCCATAAAGAAGCCAAAATAACCAAGTCAGTTTACAGAGGATCACCTGAACAAATCCAACTACAAACAACCATAACAGTGTTGCTTGTGACATGTGCTAGACTTCTGCAGCTGCATTAAATCTATTTTCATTGTTGGAAGTAGCACACACGATACACTTTGCACATTTGACAAGTAACAGTTATTGATGAATGTAAGATAACTTCTGTGGTATTATAAGGGTACTTATAATACATAAATATAGTTGACACTGATTATTTTGTCTTATTTTCTAAGACAAAATAATCCCAGAAGAAATTTTTTATTATAATACCTCTGCAAGGAGGCCAAAACTGGCATAGATTTACCACTTTAAGCACAGATTCTTGTTCATTACAGCGGTGTCAGTGTCTTCTCCTGTGATGTCATTCTGTCACACAGAGTAGAATGGCATTTTGTGTCAAGACCTAGAATATTAGAAGAAAAAGAAAGATGGTAGGAAGTGTAAGGAGCAACAAATAAGATTATTATCCAGCCTCTAGAGTCTTGAGTTTTTTAAAACACTGTTAATAATTTGGAGATTTTTTCTATCAAAAATAAAAGGAAATAAAGATCTCTTTGTAATTTACTAGTGATCTAGAAGCTACTGATTGAAAGCTGTAGTTCAGATTTAATATACAATTAAATGGTTATTCTAACCAAATATATATATACATATATACACACACACATATACACATTAAAGAAAGGAGTAACATGACATTATATTTATAGTTTTCTCACTGGAGCAAAACTATCATGCACTAAAGAAATGGCTAAGATATAAACAAATGAAAAATATGTTATACCAAAATTTTGAATATCACTAACTACATAAGCAAATTGCTTTCCTAGCTTTGCTTCATGTGTTATGTGATTTATTTATTTCCATTTAGTGTTTGGTGGAAAGAATTAAATTTTTGCATTTTTATTGCATTATTAAATGTTCCTGCTATGAAATATATTGAAAGTAGGACAACACAAAACATGGAGAAATCACATTGCTGTGGGTGTATATCCTTTATCCTCACATGAGTTATGAAACTGACCACTTTGCATGCATTCATTTTTTAAATTTATTTTCAATTCAGTTTTTTTGAGGTTTTGTCCATAACAGTTTAGTGAAAATAGCAATTCATAGCTGTATGAAAGAACACTCATACTATTTATTGCTTACTTTTTTGGTAGCAACTAGCTTGCATTTGAACCCTGAAATTGGATACTTAACCTACTGATTAAATATTGACCATTTAAGTGCAAAAATAAATGTTTCTCTAAATGTGTACTTCAGAAGAATTTTATTTCCTCACAATCTTTTAGAGACTGAAAAATATTGCTAGTGTTATTTGAGACTGAAAAACATAATAAACATAATGAAAGAATTAGTTAATGGCCAAATGCAAATTATGTATTTATTAGTTATTTAATTTACGTTAATGAGATTCCAAAACAGGATTGTCATGCATGCTCGGTATGATGTGGATATTTTATTCAAGTAATATTTTTAAAAGCATGTGCTACTACATTTATTTTAAAACTAAAATGGGATTCCAAGATGGTTACAGAATAGGTAGATGCAACACACACCTGCTCCAGGCTCCAAACTGGATTTACAGCTAAATTATAGAACAATCAACCTGAATAATCAACTGAAGGCTAAGTGAACTGAAATATTATAAACAAGGATTTACAGAAAAAGCAACATAAACACTGGTAAGGAAGGCAGAGAGCTGAAAAGGCTGGCCCCCACACTCATGTGCAGCAGGTGAGAACCTGGAGGGATATCTCAGTTGCAAAACAAACGCCCCCCAGGTGTGTGGTGTCTGAAACCAACACAGGGATCTGCAACCCAGAGCAACAAAGAAGCCTGCATAGCATCTACTGGTGAAAATCAGTGGGGATTCAGTTTTCCAGGGAGAGAAAGAAGTATGCTAGAAACCGTTACCAGGGTTAAGCACTCTTGGGTTAAGCACCCCTGTTTTTACAGCACCAGCCTGGGAAGTCCAATGCCTAGTCCTACGGAACTGGCAACACCACTCAGCTGTGCTCGGATCCTTCAGAGGGATCTGCTGGCTGCAACCCAGAAGGGACCTATAGGGTTCTCTTTTTATGGAAAAGCTCTTGGCAGAGACTCAGACAGTTATTGAACTGTTAAGCTTTAGGAAGGGTACCATTCTTTCCCACCTCAAGCACACAGCCAGCAACACCCATCCATCTATTGAAATCACCTGTCCTATCCTGCCAGTCTGTGGCCCGTTCTGCTGAGTTCAATTATGGGAGGATCAGAGTACCATGCAAAGGTGGGAATTTCAGAGGGCATTGCCCTACAGGCTTTTTTCTGGGAGTCAGACAGGTGGGTGCTCGGTTGTGTTGCTAAATCATGGAGCAGGGATATACCACTTCTATCACAACTGCAAGCTCAACTCACTATCCCAGGAAGGGGAATAAATGTTGGTCCCCATTTTACAGGCTTGCCAGCACCACCCCAATGGGAGACTATTTGGATCTGTCCTCCCAAGCACTGGTGGCTCCACCCTGCGGAGCTTGCTCCTGCAAATGATGGCTGGATGCATTCAGCCTGAACCTGAAATGCACTCCTTCTTTGGGAGCTCAAGTTGGAGACTCTGGCGGATACTAAGTGGTTTGGCTCTGGAAGAGGGGCCACTTTCCTCTCACTGAGTGCCTGACTGCACAGATTTAATTAGGGAACCCACTAGCCCCTTCCTCCTGACCCCAGTTTTCCTGACCTACTGAGCTCATGACCTGTGGAGGGTCTGTTGGTGACAGCCAGCCTGAGCCCACCCTATATTCTTTCTTAGAAAGATTATAAAGGAAGACCAACCAACCTCATGGAGAGGCACAGAGTAGCAAACAGGTGGAGGCGGACCTCAGGGAGCCTAGGAACTTTTATAGAAATGCCCCCCGACCCCATGTCTAATATGGAGGAGGCCAGCCTGTGTATACAGATTGGCCCCTCCCATGCACACACAACCCAGTAGATGCAGCCACAATCAGTGAATAGCATGGTACTTCCAAACAGGTAGCCCAAGGCACACAGTGTCTGACATTGACCTGTACCTGAACACTGCCCAAGTGAATGCACAAACAACACAACCAGTGGCACACCCAAAGGGAAATTTTAGCAGGCACCAAACCCTGCTGGGAACAGCTCCACTGTGGAGGAGAGCCCCTGAACAGTGACTCACACAGTGATTGAGATTAGTCTTTATAGTCAGCCAGGCTGACGTGTTAACTGCAAAAGGACCAACAGCATTCAAGACTTAACTACAAAAGGACCAACAGCATTCAAGACTCAAGTACAAGGAGAGGGTGCACATAACCCATAAGAAACATCCCTGGAGCATGGAGCTCAGGTGATCTGGAAGATTGTGCCATGGGACTCAAAAAGATACCCATACCATAAATTCATAATAACAAATTTGGGAGTCATAACAGATTTACATAATACACAAAGACAAAATGAAGAAACAAAGAAATATGCCCCAAATGAAAGAAAAACAGAAATCCCCAGAAAAAGAGTTAAATGAAATAAAAGGAACTTTTATTGCAGAGTTTAAAACAATGGTTATGAGGATGTTCAAGGACCTTAGGAGAAGAACAGATGATCTCAGTAATAACTTAAACCAATAGTTAGTAAGCATTAAAAAGGACATAAAATCCATAATAAACCAGTCAGAAATGAAGAATATCTGAAATGAAGAATACACTAGAAAAAAATCAACAGCAGGTTAGATGAAGCAGAGGGGCAAATCAGCTATTTAGAGGACAAGATAACAGAATGAACCCAAGGAAAGTATAAGAAAGAAAAGAATATTTAAAAAAGGAGGAAAGTTTCAAGGACTTCTGGGACAACATGAAGCATAACAACATTCACATCACAGGGGTACCAGAATGGGAATATAGTAAGCAAAAGATAGCCTATTTGAAGAACTAGTGACTGAAAACTTTCCTAACCTGGCTAAGGAAAAAGTCACAAAAGTTCAGGAAGCACAGAAAATCCAAATCAAGATGAACCCAAAGAGGCCCAAACAAAGATATATCATAATTAAAATGGCAAAGGTTGAATATAAAGAGAGAATCTTAAAAGCACCAGGGAGAGACAGTTAGTTACCTACAAGGGAGCTCTAGTAAGGCTATCAGCTGATTTTTCAACAAGAACACTTTAGGCTAGAAAGGATTTTCATGAAATATTCCAAGTGATGAAAACCAAGGACCTACAACCAAGACAACTCTATCCAGCAAGGCTATCATTTAAAATTGAAGGTGAAATAAAGAGCTTTTTAGACCACAAAAAAGAAAAAGCTAAAAGTGTTCCCCACCAATCCAGTATTGCAAGAAATGATGTGTCTGCTAGAAGAAGAAGAAGAAGGAGAAGGAGAATAAAGAAGAAGAAATAGAGAGGAAAATGGGTATAAAGAATATAAAGAATAACATGGCAATAAATACATATCAACAATAACCTTAAATATAAATAGTTAAATGTGCCAATCAAAAGACATAGAACAGGCTGACAGTCACCAGAGGGGAGAGGGGAGGGAATTCCAAGGGAAAAGGGGAAGGGTTTAGAGCAACAAGTATAAAGGACACATGGACAAAAACTATGGGGGTGGAAATGGGAGGGAGGTGGGAAGGACTGGGGTAGGGGGCTGGGGTGGGAGTAAAAGACAGAAAACTGTACAAGAACAACAATTAAAATAAAAATCTTTAAAAAAGAAAAGAAAATATCCCCCAAAAAGAAAGAAATAAACTTCTGTCCTTGTCCAGCCAAAAAAAAAAAAAAAAAAAAAAAAAGACATAGGATCCAAAGTTGTCCAACCTTTTGGTTATCTCTGGGCCACACTGGAAGATTTGTCTTGGGTCACACATTAAATACACAAACACTAACAAAAACTGGTGACCAAAAAAAAAAAAAGGTTTTAAGTAAATTTACAGTTTTGTGTTGGGCCACACTTATAGCCATCTTGGGCCACATGTGGCCCATGGGCTCTGGGTTGAACACCCCTGATAGACCCTACCTAGCTGGGTAGCTAAGTTGGTTAGAGCATCATCATGATATGCCAAGATTGCATTTTCAATATCCAGTCAGGTCACATACAAGAATCAACCAATGAATGCATCAATAAGTGAAACAATAAATTCAAGTTTCTCTCTCTATCTCTAAAATAAAATCAATAAATAAAAATTTAAACAAAAAGAACTAGGGTAACTGAATGGGTAAGGAAACATGACCCACATGACCCATATATATGCTGTCTACAAAAGACCGACCTCAGAACAAAAGACATACACAAACTGAATATAAAGGAATGGAAAAATATTCCATGCAAATGGAAATTTTAAAAAAAGTTGGGATAACAATATTTATGTCAAACAAAATAGACTTCAAAACAAAAGCCATAGCAGGAGACAATGAAGTTCACTATGTAATACTAAAGGGATTGATTCACCGATAGCATATAACCCTTGTAAACATATATGTGCCCAAGATAGGAACACCTAAATATATTTTTTAAAATCTTGGTGGAAATTAATGGAGAGATCAACAGGACAAGTAGGGAAGATTTTAACACCCTACCAACATTAATAGATAGATCTTCCAAACAAAAAATCAAGAAGATAATGTTAATAAACCACACAATGGATCAAATGGATTTAATTGATACTTACAGAACATTTTATCCCAAAGCAGAACAATATACGTTCATCTCAATTGCACATTGGACATTCTCATAGATAGAGCATGTGTTAGAATACAAAATAAGTCTTAACGAAATAAGAAGATGGAAATCATATCTTTGACCAAATGGTATGAAACCAGAAATCATTTAAAATGAAAAAAAAAAAAAAAACCCTGAAAAACATTCAAACAAATTGCAGATAAATAATGTTAGTAAATAACAACTGGGTTCGCAATAAGATCAAGGAAGAAAACAGTTATCTAGAAACAAATGAAAATAAACATATAACAACCCCAAGTCTATGAGATGCATTACAAGCCTACCACAAGAATCAAGGAATATCTCAAATAAACATTCAAACCATACACCTAAAATAACTAGAAAAGAAACAACAACCAAAGCCTAGAGGAAATAGAATGAAGGAAATAATAAAGATTAGAATGAAAATAAATGGCATAGACACTAAAAAAGTTATAAATATTAATGAAAACAAGAGCTGGTTCTTATTTTCAAAGAAAATAAGATTGGTGAAACTTTAACCAGACTCACTAAGAAAATAAAAGAGAAGACCCAAATAAATAAAATGAGAAATGAAAGAGGAAGAATAACAACTAACACCACAGAAAAACAAAGGATTGTAAGAAAATACTGTGAACAATTATATGCCAACAAATTAGACAACCTGGGCAAAATGGATAAATTCTTTTTTTTAATATATTTTATTGATTATGCTATTACAGTTGTCCCATTTCTCCCCCATCATTCCCCTCCACCCTACACACCCTCTCCCACCCACATTCCCCCCTTTAGTTCATGTCCATGTGTCATAAGTTCTTTAGCTTCTACATTTCCCATACTATTCTTGCCCTCCCCCGTCTATTTTCTACCCACTATCTATGCTACTCATTCTCTGTACCTTTTCCCCCTCTCTCCTCCTCCCACGCCCCTGTTGCTAACCCTCCATATGATCTCCATTTCTGGGGTTCTGTTCCTGTTCTAGCTGTTTGCTTAGTTTGCTTTTGTTTTAGGTGTGGTTCTTAATAGCTGTGAGTTTGCTGTCTTTTCACTGTCATATTTTTATCTTCTTTTTCTTAGATAAGTCCCTTTAACATTTCATATAATAAGGGCTTGGTGATGATGAACTCCTTCAACTTGACCTTATCTGAGAAGCACTTTATCTGTCCATCCATTCTAAATGACAGCTTTGCTGGATAGAGCAATTTTGGATGTAGGTCCCTGCTTTTCAAGATTTCAAATATTTCTTTCCAGCCCCTTCTTGCCTGTAAGGTCTCTTTTGAGAAATCAGCTGACAGTCTGATGGGAACTCCTTTGTAGGTGACTGTGCCCTTATCCCTTGCTGCTTCTAGAATTCTCTCCTTCATTTGAATCTTGGCTAATGTAATTACGATGTGCCTTGGTGTGTTCCTCCTTGGGTCTAACTTCTTTGGGACTCTCTGAGCTTCCTGGACATCCTGATAGTCTATTTCCTTTGCCAGATTAGGGAAGTTCTCCTTGATTATTTGTTCAAATAAGTTTTCCACTTGTTGCTCTTCTTCTTCCCCTTCTGGTACCCCTATAATTCGGATGTTGGGACGTTTAAAGATGTCCCGGAGGTTCCTAAGCCTCTCCTCATTTTTTTGAATTCTTGTTTCTTCCTCGTTTTCTGTTTGGTTGTTAGTTCCTTCCTTCTGGTCCACTCCATTGATTTGAGTCCCAGTTTTCCTTCCATCTCTATCGGTTCCCCATGCATCTTCCTTCATTTCACGTATTGTAGCCTGCATTTTTTCATCTAGTTTGTGAGCAAAATCAACCAATTCTGTGAGCATTTTGATGACCAGTGCTTTGAACTGTGCATCTGATAGGTTGGCTATCTCTTCACTGCTTAGAGGAATGGGCTCTGGAGCTTTTATTTGTTTTCCGGTTTGAGCCATTTTTTTGGTGGGTTTTTTTTTGTTTTGTTTTGGTTTTAGTCTGGTCGCGGCTATTACGTTGTGAGGGGTGGGGCCTCAGGGCGGGGCAGCCCAGTCGCGGGGTTGTGACGCTATAGGTGGGGGCGGGGTCCGAGAGGTAACAATGGCGCCTGTTCCGCTCTCTCCTGGACTCTGGCCCTTAATGCCGCTTCCCCTTCACCTGGATTATCTGCGCACGCGCGAGTGCTGTTACGTAGTGAGGAGTGGAGCCTCTGGCGCTCCACAGTGAGGGGCAGCCCAGTCGCTGGGTTGTGATGCTTTAGGTGGGGGCTGGGTCTGAGAGGGAACAATGGCGCCTGCTCCTCTCTCTCCTGGATTCAGTCCCTTCCGCCACTTCCCCTCTGCCTGGACTGTCTGCACGCGCGAATGTGGGACCACCTGGTCAGCCAGCCGCCTTGTGTGGCCTCACTGGTTCTGCACAGTTGCCCCCCTGTGCCCGGGGTGTGCCAGCTGCTGCCTGTAGGTCCGGGGACCGCCAGCTGCCGCCTGTGCACCTGGGAACTGCATGCCGCTGCTGCTTGCGTTTCAGGTCCGCTGCTGCTTGCGTTCCAGGTCCGCACCTCCACTTTCTCCTGCCGCGACTCTGCCCCTCTTACCGGTCTGGATGAATGGTTGTTGGACTTCCGTACAGTTCAATTTTCTATAAGTTCTGGTTGTTTTCTTGTTTCTAAATATTTGTTGTCCTTAATTTTGGTTGTGAGAGGAGGCACAGTGTGTCCGCCTACGCCTCCATCTTGGCCGGAAGTCCGGATAAATTCTTATAAACATGCCATCTTCCAGAACTGAATCAGGAAAATCAGACAACCAAATAGACCAATTACAACTAATGAAATTGAATCCATGAACAAAAAGTTCCCAGTAAAAAAAAGTCTTGGACTGGATGGCTTCCCAGTTGAATTTTACTAAACATTCAGAGAAGAACTAACACCTATCCCCCTTATAGTATTCTGGAAAAATTCAAGAGAAGGGAAAATTTCCAAGCTCATTTTACAAGGCCAGCATTATCCTAATTCCAAAAGCAGATAAAGACATTACAAAGAAAAAAATTATAGGCCAATATCCTTGATGAACATAGATGATAAGATCATCAATAAAATATTAGCAAACTAGTCAGCAATACATTAAAAAGACCATACAGCATGATCATGTGAGATTATTTTATGGATGCAAAGTTAGCACAAAAGGGGGAATGTGGGTGGGAGAGGGTGTACAGGGTGGAGGGGAATGATGGGGGAGAAATGGGACAACTAATAGCATAATCAATAAAATATATTTAAAAAATAACTGTGATACATCACATAAACAAAATGAAGGATAAAAAATCACATTGTCATATCAATAGACACAGAGAAATCATTTGATAAAATACAGTACCCATTTATAATAAAAAAGTTTTAGCAAAGGGGGAATAGAGGAATCATGTCTCAACATAATAAGGCCATATATGAAAAACCCATAGCCAACATATACTCAACAGGCAAAAACTAGTAATTTTCCTTTAATATTAGGAACAAGACAGGGATGTCCACTGTTACCACTCTTATTTAACAAAGTACTGGAAGTAGTAGCCACAGCAAGCAGAGAAGAAGAAGAAATAGAAGGCATACAAATTGGGAAGGTAAACAAACTGTCATTATTTGTAGATGACATAATATTGAATGTTGAAAACCCTAAAGACTCCACAAAAATACCCTACTAAATCTAATAAAATAAATTCAACAAAGTAGCAGAGTACAAAATTTATATTCAGAAATTGCCGGTATTTTTATACATCAATAATGAACTATCAGAAAAGGAAATTAATAAAACACTCTGATTACTATTGCAACAAAAATGTAAGGTACCAAAGAATAAATAACCTAAAATATACAAGAGATGTATTTAGAAAATTATAAAATACTGAAAAAAGAAGTGAAGAAGATACAAATAAATGGAAACATATGCCATGTTCATGGGCAGGAAAAATTAACATCATTAAAATATCCATGCTATCCAAAGCAATCTACAGATTCAATGCAATTCATATTAAAATACCAATGTTACATCTCATGAATCTAGAACAATTATTCCAAAAATGTATATGGAACCAAAAAATGACCCTTAATAGTCACAGCAGTCTTGAGAAAGAAAAAAATGGAAGAATCATGCTACCTGATATCAAACTATACTACAAGGCCATAGTAATCAAAACAACATGATATTGTCACAAGAACAGGCATATAGATCAATGGAACAGAATAGAGAATGCAAAAAATAAATCCAAACCTTTATGGTCAATTAATATTTTTAAAGGAGGCAAGGACATACAATGAAGTAAAGACAGTCTTTTCAGTAAATGGTGTTTATAAAACTGGACAGATACCTGCAAAACAATGAAAGTAGACCACCAATTTATACCATACACAAGAATAAACTTAAAAGAGATTAAGGCTGAAATATAAGTCATGAAACTTTAAAAATCATAGAAGAACACTTATACAGTGAAATTTCAGACATGTTTTTGTAGCAGTTTTCGTCATTATATCTCCTCAGGCAAGGGAAACAAAGGAAAAAATAAATAAATGGGGCTACATCAAACTGTAAAGCTTTTGCATAGCAAAAGAAACCATCGACAAAGTGAAAATACAACCCACTAAGTGGGAGTACGTATTTGCCAACAATACATCAGACAAGGGGTTAATTTCCACAATATATAAAGAACTTATACTATTCAACAGCAAGAAGACAATCTAATTTAAAAATTGGGCAAAGGACCTGAATAGACACTTCTGCAAAGAGGACATACAGATGGCCAATAAACATATGAAAGAATTTTCAACATCACGAATCATTGGAGAAGTACAAATTAAAACCACAATGAGGTATCACCTTAAAGACTTTTCAGAGTGGCTGTTATCAACAAATCAGCAAACAAGTGCTGATGAGGATGTGGAGAAAAGGGAACCCTCATACACTGTAGGTGGGAATGCAGACTGGTGTAGCCACTGTGGAAAAATATGGAGTGTCCTAAAAAATTGAAAAGGGAACTGCATTATGATTCAGTGATCCCACTTCTCAGAATATATCCAAGGAACCTGAAACATGAATTCCTAAGAATATATCTACTCCTATTTACAATAGCCAAGATCTGGAAACAATCCAAGTTTCTTTCTGTCAGTAGATGAGTGGATAAAAAAACTGTGGTACATTTATGCAATCAAATATTATTTGGCCATAAAAAAGAAGGAAATCTTACCTTTTTTGCAACAGCATGGATTGACCTGGAGAATATTATTCTTAGGGAAATAAGCCAGTAAGAGAAAGACAAATACCATATGATCTCATTTACAAATGGAATCTAATGAACAAAATAGACTGATGAACAAAATAGAAACAGAAGATTGGATACATGGAACAGACTGACAACTGTCAGGGATGGGAGGTTGGAGTTTGGATGAAAAAAAATGAAGAGATTATGCAAACACACACACATATAGTTTTTACATATATATCATATGTAGCATATGTAACATTACATATATACACACCCATATGTATTTATGGAAAATGGGAGCAGAAAGAGATTCAGCTTTGGGCTATGGGTGCACAATCCAGTGTTCAGATGATGTTTCGCTGATGTGTACATTTGAAACCTGTGTGGTTTTGTGAACCAATGCCACCTCAATAGATTCAATAAAAATAAAATGAGAAAATAAAAATAAAATGGAATTTTACTACAATGCTATTAGCTGGAAGTGGATTTGGGGTAAAGGGAATTCTGTTTGTGGCTCCATCCATGTGTCTTTAGTAGCTGAAATGGAAGAAAGAAAGGAAGGCAGAGTAGGTAGGAGGATGGGTAAAAAAAAAAAAGGAAAGAGAATGAAACTCACTGATCAGAATATCTCAATGTATTTCCTTTCAATGATTACTTTTATTTTATAGTTTATTTTTTAATCCACAGCTTTAGATCTCTGGGCAATTTTAATAATGAGTCAGTTTTCATACCATGTGTTATGGGTCTTATAATTTGTCAGTGATCATTATAAATAGGTGACATTATATATTCTGGGAAATGAAATTATAATTGTTACATCATTTGAATGTGATGGAGGTCAGATGCCTAAACATACCTCCTAATGCTACAATAGCTCTGGCCCCCATCCACCACTCTATAATGGAAGAACTGACAATGTTATAATTGGAGACTGTGGCCATCATGATGTTATAGTCATCGCAGAATTTGTCCTTCCTAATTTTTTCTAGAAATCTGCCTATTTTAACACAAATACATTCTTTCATTTTTTTTTACCTGAGAGTCAATGTAAGTTCTAGATATTAAATTCATAATGAGTCCAATATGAACTTCCACTTTTCTTTTACTATTTCTTTTGTTTGATAAGCACCATCCCAGTGGCCTAATGCCTGAAAACACACAGGCTATTGAATCAGAATAATAGCTTTGCTAGAATAAAAGTGGTTATGGAAATCTGACCCCTCAAGTGACAATCTATACAAAGAGCTTCACATTCCACATAAAGTACCTCAAGTTCTGTTGGGATATAATTATCTCCTAATAATTATCTCTTAACTGTTTTCCTAACAGCACTGCATCATGATCAGGCCATAAAATGTTTTTGTGTCTCAGGAAAGAAGCTAGAGTAAGCAATTTAGAATATTACAAAACAGGCTCTGTTGAGCAGTTTAAATTGCATGGATTATTCTCATACTCTAAATATCTCATTGACCAATAAGAGTTCTTGGTTGCTTTAGTCAAGAGAGCACTATAATTTTATATGCACACACTTGCATAAATTAAGATTAAAAAGTTCAAAATGTAATAAAAGCAAAAGAACAATTAAAATGTTACCTAGTATAAATAATATATTTTTACAGCTTTTCAGATGATTTAGTCTACTGTATTTAGCATTTAAAATATATTTTACCAGCAAAGACATGCAAAATAAATGATTAGAACAACTCTATAATTATATCAGTGCAAATGTTTTAAAGGATAGTATTATAATTAAATTGTGTGGTAGTAACTGTATTGTGCTATTTCTAATACACAGACTTTATACAATAATCATATTGGCTTGAGTTAAGTCAAGTACATTCTATAATTTCCATATCTATTTTAGAAGCCAGCAAAGTTCCAAACAAAATTTTTTGTTCATGTGCAAAACATTTGCTGAGTTCCTATATTACATTGAGTTCCTTGCAATATAAAGATGAATAAGACATTTTTTCCCCCTCAAGGACCTGGTGGTGCAGTGTCAGACACTGGTACAGTATTACTGTGCATCAAAAGAGACAGATACATGCATGGGGGATAGAAGAGCCCAGAGAAGGAGCTTATAGCCTAGAGTAGGAGTTGAAGAATAATTTCTTTGAAGAAGCTTAATTCTTAAGATTTAAAGGAATGGCAGGAATTGTCCAAAAATAAAGATTATTCAAAAAATAAATGAAGATCAGACAAAAGTTAAAGAATATATGTAATTTTAATGTCAGCTTTATTAAGGTATAATAATGTTGTTGAATGTTTCTGTAGTTCATTCCTTTTTATGGCTGTGTTGTAGTCTATTGTCTGCATTTATTTTGCTTGTTAATTCATTCCTTAGTTGATGGGTTGTTTCCAGTTTTGAGACATTAGGAATAGAGTGACTATAAATATTTATGTACAAGCTCTTGTGCATATATTTTGTTTTCATTTCTCTTGGATAAATATCTAGGAGTGGTATTACTGGGTCACATGTGGAATATTTTGATGCATCTAACAGAGGTGTGGAATAGTATGAGCTATTCATAATTTGTCATGACTTTTGCAAGCAGAGTAAGAGAAAGGAAGAAACAGAAAGAGTGGGCAAAGACCAGGTGAATTAATTGGCAGTTTTTATTTCATACTAAGAAACTCAGATTGTAACCCCAATGCAATGGGGTGTTTTAAGCAGTGATGTTATATGCTCATATTTCCATTTCATCAGAGGTATCAGGGTGAAGCTTAAACTGATTGGTGGAGGCATTGGGGTAGAAAGGAGTCTGGGGTCAGCAAGAATAGTTGAGGATTCAAATTAATCTAGACCCTACAAAATTACCTATTCCTGAAAGTTTTCTGTTACATAACGCAAGTGTGGAGCATACTCAAGACTTCCAATGTCACAATCCAGCAATACTGTGCAGTTAGGAATACTGTTCACTGATAACAGTTTCTGAAGAATTAAGTAGCTCTGTCCCTAGGATCGTGGTCTGAGCTGACTAGATTTCACTAAGAAAAGACTTCACTATGCAGATCTAAGCAGGTGCTTTCTTTTTTTTAATACTTAGTAAATATATGATAATATTAGAGACCAGTAAAAGTTAGACAACATTAAGTGGGAAAACTACAACTTGCGCCTTGGTATTTACATTTATTTAAATGTTATATAGTACCACCTTTATTTAAGATACATTTGAGTGCTTAGGGATTGGTGATTATTAAACAGGTTTATTGTTATGTTTTTATTTTTATAGCTACTTCTTTTTTTAACATTTTTTAAATTGTCGTTCAACTGGTTGCCTCCTTTTTTTCTCCCCACCCCAGCCATCCCCACTTCCTACCCTTGATCCTATCCCCCTTTGGTTTTGTCCATGTGTCCTTTATACATGTTCCTGGAAACCCTTCCCCCTTGTACTCCCATTATCCCCTCCCACCTCCCCTCTGGTTATTGTCAGTCTGTTCTTAATTTCACTGTCTCTGGTTATATTTTGCTTACTTGTTTGTTTTGTTGATTAGGTTCCACTTATAGGTGAGATCATATGGTATTTGTCTTTCACAGCCTGGTTAATTTCACTTAGTGTAATGCTCTCCAGTTCCATCCATGCTGTCACAAAGGGTAGGAGCTCCTTCTTACTTTCTGCTGCATAGTATTCCATTGTGTAAATGTACCATAGTTTTTTGATCCATTCATTTACTCATGGGCATTTAGGTTGCTCAAATACATGGAGATTGAATGGCATGCTATTAAACAATGAATGGGTGAAGAATGAGGTCAAGGAAGAAATCAAAAAGTTCTTGGAAACAAAAGATAATGAACTCACAACAACCCCAAACTTATGGGACACAGTGAAGGCAGTCCTAAGAGGGAAGTTCATAGCAATACAGGCCTACCTAAAAAAGATAGAAACATTTCAAATAAACAACCTAACCCTACATCTACAAGAACTCGAGGAACAACAACAAAGATAGCCCAGAGCAAGTAGAAGGAAGGAAATAACCAAGATCAGAGCAGAATTAAACAACATAGATTCTAAAAACACAATTCTAAGGATCAGTAAATCCAGGAGCTGGTTCTTTGAAAAGATAAACAAAATCAACAAGCCTTTAAGCAGACTCATCAAGATAAAAGAAGGAGCTCCTACCCTTTGCAACAGCATGGATGGAACTGGAGACCATCATGCTAAGCGAAATAAGCCAGGCAGTGAAAGACAAATACCATATGTTCTCACTTTTAACAGGAACCTAATCAACAAAACAAACAAATAAGCATAATATAAATAAAGGCACTGAAATAGAGAACAGGCTGACAGTGACCAGAGGGGAGAAGAGAGGGAATTTCAGGGGGAAAGGGGAAGGGTTTAGAGCAACAAGTACAAAGGACACATGGACAAAAACTATGGGGGGTGGAAATGGGAGGAGGTGGGGAAGGCTGGGGTGGTGGGCTGGGGTGGGAGTAAAAGACAGAAAACTGTACAAGAACAACAATTAAAATAAAAATTAAAAAAAGAGAGAGGATCCAAATAAACACAATCAGAAATGAAAGGAGAGATTACAACTGATATAACAGAAGTACAAAGGATGCTAAGAAATTACTACAAAGAACTATACGCCAAGAAATTTGAAAATCTAGGTGAAATGGACAAATTTCTAGAAAAATATAATCTTCCAAAACTGAATGAAGAAGAAGCAGAAAGCCTGAACAGACCAATGACAGCTGATGAAATTGAAGCAGTAATAAAAAAAACCTCCCAGCACACAAAAGCCGTGGACCAGTTTCACAAGAGAATTTTACAAAACATTTAAGGAAGAGCTAAACATTTAAGGAAGACCTATCCTTCACAGACTATTCCAAAAAATCCAAGAAGATGGCTTTGGGGTTTAATCTCTCACAAATGGAGCATCTCTGAACCCTCCTTTCAGCCATTAGCATTGGGAAACCCAAGGAGAGGAGAGTGAAACAGATGAAAGGAGAAACTTTTGGTAGTTCAAGCACTATCAATTGCTTCATTTTTTAACCCCTTGTGAGTGCTGTGAAGGTAAAGTAAGACAACAATAGTTGTATGTGGCATTTATTAACCCCAAATATATGTTAACCTCATCAGTCTTGTATAGCTAAACATAGACATTAAAAATGTAAATTTGAGGGCCAAATGTTTTTAGAATTAGAATCCCTGTGGTTAAAATCCCAAGATTTTTATTATCTGAATAGTCTGCCAATGACAGCATTGGGATTCTTGTACATTGTGAAAGGAAAAATGTGAAGTTAACTTGAATTAAGCTATGCCAGTGTTAAGGACAGAAATATAAAACATCCTGAAAATGGGCACCAGTAGACAGCTCTCCATCTGTGTCTCAGCTGTCATCCTTTTTACCTGAGGCATCTTCAAACATAAACACATACGTTTACTTTTTATAATCAAATTTGAAAATTGCAGTGAGGAAAGAATACTGACAAAATACAGAATGCAATCAATCAAGTACATAGAGGCCACTTTGTAACAATATTTCATATTAATTTAAAGTGCCTTTCTTTATTATTTCAAAACTATAAATCCTGTGAAGTTGAAGGAAAGCTAAATGCCAAATATAATGTTTTCAGCAGCTAATGGAATCATTTAAGTGAACTCTTGGCAGGACTAGTAGCTGCTCCATTAAACGATTATTGTTTTATATGTTTTTTACCATTTGTTTCCTGAAAGAAAAAAAAGCCTACCTTTATTTAGTTTTGTTAGTGCTCCTTTTTTCTTAATAGAGTGATAAATTCTAATCTGTGAGAAAACAACATTAACCATCTATGCTTTTTAACTGGAACCATTGTTTTTAACAAGTTTAATAGTAACAAATATTAAACTCAGTGGACCAGGCATTATTCTAAATATTATACAAATATTAACTTATTTAATACATTTATTTGCTATCAGAATTAATATCTCTAAAAATATATCACTGGTGATTTTTTGCTGTTGTTGCAGGCATATTCCTTTACATACACTTCTCCATAGATACACACCTCATTCTCCTTTACAAGAATATGGAAAAATATTCCATATTTACCAGAATATGGGAAAATGTCTAGAAAGTACTAGTATTTACGTAACTTTCACACATGTTATATATACCAAACGGAATAGCATGTTTAAAGTCCCTCATGATTCGTACATATGTATGGGCTTAAAGTTAGATGTATCTACGTAATTGTCATCAGCTAAGTGTACTTTCATTGTACATAAGGATGTTATATCAAACAGTATTTATACTGGCAAGTATCATGCAAGCAGGTTGCTCAGTGAACTGAATATTTTGAATCCAGATCTTTCACAGGGTAGTATTTTGCAGCACAGAGTGAAAAAATGCAGATGCTTTTTCTACTCGTCAGTATTTATTATGATGTGCAGAGGGGAAATGTGTGGAGCATTCACTAGGTGTAAGACATAATGTTAATTATTTTACTGTATCACTTTCGTAAATGCTCACAATCATTCTACAGAGAAGGTCTTTTAATTACGGGTGTTCCCATTTTACAGAGAAAGAAACAGGTTTAGATTAAATAATTGATGAAGGTTACATAGCTAAAGAGTGGCAGAGTTAGTCTCCAAACTGAAGGCTAAGTCCCCAATGCCTTCAGACTTATTTTCGACATCATGATACATGCAGTCATGTTTGTTGAGTCCCTTCTCTATCTAGGAGCAATATTTAGTGCTAAGGATAAAAATAAAGGCAACAATTAGAGATACTGCATGGGATCTTTACAGTGTAATGTGTGAAACATCATATTAAGATCATGTAAAAAGTATCATGGAATCCCAGAGGAATAACAGAATATTTCTGGCTCAAGGTACATATCAAAGCTTATGGTTACCTTTGGAAGCTTCTGTAGTATAGCCCTAGGGGTACTAGTGAAACATTCTTTGTCTTACATTGGTTGTAGCTTACAGTTCTAGTCTCTGCCAAAAGTTATGAACATTTTCAAAGGTAAGACCAGAACAAGACTATTTTTTTAAATCAGAAGCCTAATACTCATTCATGTTGTTCATAGGAAAACTACTGAAAAGACCATAATTACACTGTCATTTTCACAGGAGAAAATTTATTATATTAGGAAAAGAAATAACTACCATAACAATATTTAAATAGAAATAACTACCAGTCATTGCCTGCTTATCATATGCCAAACATGGTTTTCTTGCTTTGCATCCAAAATTTTGTTTGATTCTCAGTATATCCTGTAAGATGAGTGTTATTATCCCCAGTTTAGAGATGAACCTGAGGCATAGAGAGAATAATTTGCTCAAGGTAGCATAGCTAGTTAAAATGGAACCTGGTTCAAAGATCTGGGTGATCTCCTATGCACTGGATCATTACAGTGACTAAGGGTGTGGAACTACTAAGGCTGGTTTACTGCTTCTTTGCTTTGAATCATGCACAAGATACTTCACTTATCTGTGCTTTAATTTCATCATTAGTAAAATGGAGTGATAATTATAAAACCTTCATAGAGTTGGGGTTACATGGATTCAATGAACAGTCACATGTAGAGCTCTTGGAACAATTCCTATAGCATAGCAAATGCTGAAAAATGAGAGCAGTTATTATTATTATTATTACTATTATTATTATTACTATTATTATATTACTATTATTTATCACTCCCTTCCAGAAGAACAAAAGATGCCTGTGTGATAGGTGCTAAAGCGTAGAATATATAGCAATTTTCCTTTCATCACCATTAGCATATTAAGTAATGTCACTCATCTCATAGATTCCAAATAATTCCAAGAGGGTATTTGATCTTTCCATCCTGTAGAAGATTCATCTTACTTAAAATCAGTGTCATTCTGATTTTACTCTTTTCCTCAGATCTAAAAGTTGGTGATGAAATAGGAGATCTGAACTCTATATTCACAGTCCAAAGGGTAAATCTTTTTTAACCTTTGATACTAACATATTTCTAGTATCAAATTAAAATTTTAGTATAATGGAGAGAAAAACTGAACAGATTCTTTCAATACATTGGAGATAAAAGCCAACACAAACTGGCTCCACATGTTTTTATATGTTAATTACCAAGGATTTTTCTAACAAATTGGTAATACTAGTTAATACATAGTTGTATCAGGATTGGAAAATAATGACTAAATGTAAATATTAGATTATCTTATATTACTATGATTGTTTATCTGTTGGTAAGGAGAAGAATTACCTGATACAAACAAATTAGCTGTCTCTTACTATTCCATTTTATTCTAACATTCTTTACTTGAATACAACCACCGTCCTCAAGGAGGAAAAGAACATGCTCCCAGGATGGAAGGACATTATTAATGTTTGAAAATTTTACTATGCACAAGGATTGTGTTTATATGTACATATATATATGTTTGTGTGTGTCTATTATATATATATATATATATATATATATATATATATATATATATTAGTTGAATAGATAGCAAATAAATGGTAGGTAGGTAAATAGATAGATAATAGATAGAACACAGTTCAAGAGCCTAATACAGAAATGGTATGTCTTTAGTTTAGGTGCTATAGCAAACCAAGTAAAACCATCTGAAATGGCAGTGAAACTGCCCATCAAGAGACTCATTCATGTCATGTAATGAAAGGAGGAAGTGTCAAACCAAAAACAAAATTATTGAAAGAACAATAAAATGGAGTTCATGGAACTTTAATACACTTTAAATGCATCCTCTGGGCAGGCATCCATATGTGTATTCTGTATAATTCCATTGTTATTATATCAAAAAACATATGGATAACTGCCCAGAGAATGTAATTAAAGTGTATTAAATTTCTTCATAAAACATTAACATTATGCTCTGGGTCTTAAGAGTTAGAACAGCACGAATAGCTTTGATTGTACTGTTTTGCATACAAAAACTTGATTTTCTTCCAAAATTTGGTTTAAATCCCAGGTTTTCTGTTATTATTTTGGTATACTTTATGGCTTTTACCACCCTAATTAATTTTCTGTGATGGTCCTTATCAGAGCAAGAAAAATGTTCTTGAAGAAGCTGAATAAAACCACAGAGAAAAATATTATTTGATATTTTCCAGTGGATAAGCTCCAGAAAAGCACAAACATACAGGGAACAGAAAATACTCCTTCTTGAACATTTGATTGCTGTTAGAAAGAAGAAAGGGCTGGGCAGCCGCAGGTGTGTGTGAAGACAACATAATGAGCAGTGTGTGTAGTAATTGGCAGAGTCACATCAGAGATGTTCTGTTTCAAAAAAATAAAATATGGACACTTTAAACACACATATGTACTTTTATTTATTTTTTAAAGATTTTATTTATTTATTTTTAGAGAGGGGAAGGGACAGAAAGAGGGAGGGAAACATCAATGTGTGGTTGCCTCTCACGTGCCACCTGCTGGGTACCTGCCCTGCAACCCTAGACTGGGAATGTGTCCTAGACTGGGAATTGAACCAGCGACCCTTTGGTTCTCAGGCTGGTACCAGTTCAGTCCACTGAGCCACACCAGCCAGGGCACATACATATTTATAAATCTGAGGAAAATATTCTAAGGACTTCTAAGGTTAGGTGTTGGAGTGAAGCACTATACTTGATTTGCTTTCTTCCAAACTTAACAAAATTAACCCAGAAAAGATTGTAAAACAGCACAGGCACACTATCAGCAATGAAGGAAAGAAAATGGCTCAGCCTCGGTTGTAATATTTGAACAGTGGTAGTCATGGAGACAGAGCATCCCAGCAATCACCATGTCATGTCTATAGTTGCCCACTAAAACCCACCCACCCCACCACTACCACTCCTCTCCTGCTTAGGAAATACAGGGGACACAACCTTCACACTAGCTTAGGTATAGCCTCCTCCCATTCACTCTTCAAAACCATCTACTGTGATGAAGAGAAAAAACAGAAAACCCCTTAAGAGAGGGAGGAAGGTAGGTAGGGGTGGGGGCTCAAAGCCTCTCCTACATTTCAGCAATTCACCAAAGCCAGGAAAAATTACCTGGGTTGGCTTTTTGTTTTTTCCTCTAACCTAATAGTAAGCTGGAAACAAAAGGTAAAATGTGTATAATCATTAAGAGAAAAAATTATTTCCTGCTGGAAACAAAAGGTAAAATGTGTATAATCACTAAGAGAAAAAATTATTTCCTGCAATTAGAGGGATTTAGTAAGATGGAAGAGAAAATAAGGTAAACAAGCTCCTCTGAAAGAATGGTAGACCCTGTGAGAAAAGACACAAAGAATACCAATTGTAGTGTTTCTTCTCAATGAGACTAAATCATCTCCTCAATGATAACTTTAAGCAATACCTGAAAGTCACAGCTTACTCTTTTCCTACCAAATTGGGAACAATTCAAAGGTTTGGTACTATCCAGTACTGGAAAGGGTGTTGAGGAGACTATAACTCTCATACACTGTAGATGGGAAGGCAAATTAATACAAATGTTTTGGAAAATTATTTGGTTATCTCTACCAAAATTTAAAAGACACACATTCCATAATCCAGCAATTTCAGTCAGGAATGTTACCTACAGCTATTCTGGGGAAACACATAAACATCAGAACTTTTGGTGAAGATTATAGGAAACTGCAAAATACTACAAAAATTGTAGTGGTTCTCAGTGAGAGAATGATTCAGTTTTATGCGTCCAATGGAATACTATACAGCTACTAAAAATAATTAGAGATTCTTATGTTCTGATGAGAAAAGATCTCCAAGATATATTAAGTGAAAAAATGAAGAATATTTTATGTATTGTGATAAGTAAATTTTTAAAAATATGTATACATATTTTTTTGTGGAATTACTCACAAATAATATGATTACTAGTGGGAATTCCAGTAGTAATCGGGGGAGAGATAGAGAAAAATCTTTTGCTTTCTATTTTGCACATTTTGTTCTGTTTGAAAATTTTACTATGAACTAGGATTATGTTGGTTTCCAAGTGTTCCACTGTTAGCCCAAATCAACACACTCAAAGGGGTAGCCATTTTACTCCTAACTCAGCTCTTTTCCTTGTGTTACCTAAATTGGATAATAGCCTGACACATTCTCCTATGAACCCAGTCTGAAAATTTGAGTCATTTAAAAATATCAATTATGTTCTTCCAAATAAAAAAAATTATACATTCTAACTGTAGAAACCTGGAGGGAAATATATAAAATTGATAACACATAAATTGCACGTAATCTTAACATTCATAAAAGTTATGTTAAAGTGTGTACGTCTTAAAGAAGTACAGGTAGATATTGGCCCTCATCAGCTTATAGTTGGTACCTAAAGACATGGAGATAGATGAAATCACAAAAGAACATGCAAATATAAATATAGATTTATTTTTTTAGAAAACTCAGTTACAACAGAAAGGAAGGTCAGAGTAACATGTATCATGTGAGCCCAGTTTTATAGAAAAAATGTATATTATGATTTTCTGTGGCTTTCCAGTCATTACTTTTGTTTTCTCAAGTCCTTTTTTTGTTGTTGTTCATTTGTAATTTCCCCACAATTTTTTGTTTATGTTTAACACTTTTCGAACTATAGCATAACATAGTATGTTTCATTGTAGTAAATGGGTCCTAAGTGAAATAAAAGGTAATAACGTGTACTAACTAATAAACATATTTTAAAACTTAATAGTTATCTTTTTTTGCTGAAGCTCTGAAGATAAAATAACAAATAAAAATAATAGCCCTTATGACACGTAACATAACCAAGTTTACACACATTCTGAGTGAAAAGCCAAACATTAAGCTCAGGTCTCCTCCTCCCAATCCAGTGAACTTTTCACCGTGCCCTAAAGGCAACGTGACATTGTGCGTATTCCTGACCGTGGGCCATCTCCAGCTTAAAGAGGTAGATAATCAAAATCTCTTTCACAGCAAAACAGAAGAAACTGGTTTTTAACTACCTTGGCCACTAAGAAGTAATAATGGTAATATATATCATTCCTAGACTTTAAAGCTTTATTGTTACCAACATTTTCTGCTATTTGTATACTTACTGTGATTTCTCTTAAATCATCTAGGATGTGAGAAGACAATTTTGCTGAGGACTATAACGTATTTTTTATATATTTCTAGTGTTATATCAAAAAATAAAATCAATGAATTTTTTTAAAATCCTGGAGTTGATACTAATATTTAAAGTAAAAGATAACTGACAATTTATAATTAATTTGGGGAACTGTAAAAAAGTTCACTACTATGAGTCCTTAAATAATAAAAGCATTTGTTACTGGGAAGACCTGAGTTAGGGGCCTTCCCCTCCTCAGTTTTTGTCATGCTAGTGAGGAGGAATTCAGGGGAGAGACAAAAAGTATAGTGGAAAAGAGGTAGCAAGTTTATTTATGAAATACGCTTGAGCATGAAGCTGCAAGCAGGCACCCAACTAGTCCAAGTGCCTCACCCCTTGGGGTTTTAGGAACTTTATGCTTGTAGCCAGCCTCCAGGCTCCCCTCCTCCTTTCTCCAGATCCTAGGATTAAAAACAGTTTCAAAGGCTTTCTTTCCCAAATAGTGGAAATCCTAAAGGCTTTTCTCCTCCAGCACTTAGTCTCTTTTGTGACCTTTGAAACAGCTGGCAGTCTTATCTGACCAGGGTTCAGAATGCTGAGTTAATGAGTGAGGCACGTCTTCCTCTTTTTTCCTGCCTGGGTTTGCTATCTCTCTGGCCTCACACATTAACTGAAACAAAAACTGAATTCCGTATAAACTAAAAAATTTACAGAAGACTCAAGCATAAGTTGAACAATTTATTGTCAGCTGAACATAGAAAAAATTCAAGTATTCTTTTATTATGCAGATAGAACACTAAGGTATTATTTTCCCAAAGCATTTCATAGAATGGTAACATATATAAAAAATAGAGAGATGCTATGAGCAAATAAATTAGGGAATTGTGATGTAAACAAACCCAAACTTCTCAGAACGTGTAATGTACAATGATGTATTGATAACCTCTTAGGGTTAAATATAGTAGCCAGAATTCCCCAAATTTTTAGGCCTGCGCATTTGAGGTTTTTCTAATTCTTTCAGAAACACTATTTTGAGGGCATACTTAGAAAATGCTGCTCCAAAGAAAGAATGAGATTGAAGGACGAAATGCTGCTCCAAAGAAAGAATGAGATTGCAGAAGCAGACACTCTAAGCATAGTTAGAGAAAGTTGTCTATGACCTGGGAAGTCATCACTTTTGTGTTTCTTATATTTGCTAAAAACCCCCATACATTTTCAAGGTTGTGAAGGACAAGTGTTTTGTTATAGGAACAAATTAAAACTGGCCCCAGGCAAAATGATGAAGTAAACAGAGTCTATTTTTGGCTTTTTACCTTCAGTATCCTCACCTTTTGTTTCTACCACTGACAGCTCACTCAGGTCGTCATCCCTCTTTCGGACCCTAAGGCCGTGTTCTGAAACCCTTTCCCACAGGGCGTTTACACATGGCCAGTCACACTTGCCTCCAACTTCTTTCCCTGAGAAAGAGCTAGTTTCTGCTTAGAATATACCACCTCTGGCCATTATGTCTTTTATTTTTGTTTTTTAATTTATTTTATTATTTTTTAGATTGTCCAAATTCCATTTTTATTGTTCTCAACAGCAATTTCCTAGGTAGACTGGAAAACAAAATGAGAAAAGAAACTAAAATACAAAGCAATTTAGTGTAACATAGATTTCCCTCCCCCTCTACTGTAGAGCAATCCGAATACACCTTTACTATCAACCCTCTTAAGGGCAGAGTGAACCCAGGTGTTTTCTTTTGCATCTTCCCTAAGAGGTAAACAGTAGATGGGACTTCATTGTCCCTTCAGTAACCTCTGCTCCCCGTTTCCCTCTCTCCACAAGTAATTAAGCCCCTTCATTCCATATACTGGGTCTTTAGAGCTATAAATGGCCCCCTGCCTTTTACCAAAGGAAATAATCTCTGAAATTTTAACCAATCCTGCCAGCTAGTCAAGATAAACAGCCTTTTTAGAATTTGGTTCCAGGTTCTTTCTTCAGGCTTGTGAGCCCTCCCTCTAGAAGTCTTCTAGAATGCCAGTGGGGAGAGGGGAAGATGAACTGCTACTCTTTGGTGTTGGGAAAGTCAAAGAGGAGGAAGATAATTCATCTGCCAGGTAGACGGGCATCCGTGTTGTAGCCATCCTGTATTTTAGATGAAAAGCTCTGTTAGGGTCTTATCAAATGTAAGTGTTACTGAACAGAAATGGGGTTCTACTGCCCAATGCCCAGAGGCAAACTCCAGAGGCAGAGGTTTGGTGAAAAAGGGAAGAGGTTGTTTATTCAAAAGCTACACAATATTGGAAGGACAGCAGGCTTCTACCTCAGAGACTCTTCCCTCCAGAACAACCAAAGAAAGATAACCCCTCCACCCTCTGTCAGACCAATCGAAGGCTGTGCCCAGAGTTCTTTCTCCCATTTAAAAATACCGTTACTTGGGAAACTGCGGGTGCCTGCTGAGTCATCCTCCAAGCTGCTTCACTTCTTTCCCCATCACTGTCAGGCCTCAGGTTTCTTTCTGGAATATATGTGCACACACCCACACCACCAGCTGCCACCACTTGTCACACACCTGGGGGGGCTGCCAGTATGTCAGGGTGGCTTCCAGTGCCCGTCCATCAGCAAACACTCTAGTCCCCAGCAGGGCGAGGGGAAGAAGCCACACGTTTCTCCCTTCCTCCCATTTAAATCTCCCAGCCCAAAATTCTATGCAGTTCAGAAGGGTCCAGCTTCCCAGCTAATCCCATCCTTTTTTCAGGCAAGACACCATGGTGGGTCAGCACCTCTCCCACTGCCATGCATTGCAAGGGAGTAGGAGGGCTCTTCCTTCCATCAGTGACCCTCATCAGCCTGCACAGCAGGCATGGGCACGCAGGGGCCCCTTTCATCCATCTCAGCCCACAGGTAGGGAAGTTTGTCATGGGACACATTAGCACCACCACCTCCCGATTTCCTGTGACCCCCTCCCTCACTTGGCCCCACCTCTGCTGCTTGGTCTGACCAGGGCTGATACAGATATATCTGTATCATAGGCATTTGTGCCATTTTAGGCCTTGTAACAAAAAGTAAGGAGTGTAATTTTTGTGAAAGGGCCCTTCTGGAAGATTCTCAATCATATCTCAGTAGTCATCTTATATTTCACCTAGTATCAATACCAGTACTGGAAAAAGTATATAGTTGCTCAGGAAAAATAGAGTTAAATGAAGCTATAGAGCAACTCTGCCTTTTGGGAGACAAAAGGCCAAGTCAGACGCTTGGGTTTTAGTCTTTCCTCAGTTTTCAGCTAACTTTTTAGCACCTGATGTCACAGGCCTTTAATTTTCTCAGTGGTTCAATGAGGTAATACTTTCTCCAGACTGAGAAGGTGTTAAAATGAGGTAAATCATGATGTTCTGCCAGGAACTTTATGCTAGGTACCAGGATATTAGGCTTGGCCTAAAACTTTTCAAAATGGCCCAGTTAATATATGATCTAAAAATGAATTATAGCATATTATAAGAAATTTCTCTTAAAGGTCACTAAGTATAAGAGAGGACACTCATGCCCAAAACATTTAAGAAGGACTAACTGAAGGTAAAGCCAAGACTGGAACCTAGTTATCTAAATCTGGACTAGAGATTTTCCTGCTCTGCCAGGATACTGCTGGGCTATATTTAGTTGTCCTGATGTGAAAGTCACAAATGAGACAGACTGATATCGGGGCTGGGTCAGAATTCTCAGTTTCTTATTCTGTCAATCAAGGAACAAGAATTGTGATCTTTTAGCCTATGCACTAGTGATATGTTAGATTCATAGTTTTGCAGAAAAAAAGGGAATAAGGCATGAAAAGCTTGATGAAAAATATTCAGTTACCACAGAAAAGGAGAACATTTCTCTTTCCTCTTTCTTCTTTTCAGATGCAGGAATGAGTTCAGAACTTTTCATATCTTTTTTCTTTTAAATTATATGTTATTGATTTTGCTGTTACAGCAGCCACAACTTTTCCTTCCTTCCTTCCTTCCTTCCTTCCTTCCTTCCTTCCTCCTCCCTCCCTCCCTCCTTCCCTCCCTTGCTTCCTTCCTTCCTGTTTGTTTTTTTTAAAGTATATTTCATTGATTTTACTGTTACAGTTGTCCCATTTTTTCTCCCCTTTATTCCACTCTGCCCTGCACCCACTCTTCCACCAGCATCCCCCTGCCCTCCTTAGTCCCTGTCCATGTGTTGTACATATAAGTTTTTTGGCTTCTCCATTTCCTATACTATTCTTAACATCCCCCTGTCTATTTTGTACCTTCCATTATGCTTCTTATTCCCTGTACATTTGCATCATTTTCCTCTCTCCCCCTCCCCACTGATAACCCTCCATGTGATCTCTATTTCTGTGATTCTGTTCCTGTTCTAATTGTTTGCTTACTTTGTTTTTGTTTTATTTAGTTTCGGTTATTGATAGTTGCGAGTCTGTTGTCATTTTACTGTTCATAGTTTTGATCTTCTTTTTCTTAGGTAAGTCTTTATGTTATATAATAAGGGCTTGGTGATGATGAATTCCTTTAACTTGACCTTTTCTGGGAAGCACTTTATCTGCCCTTCCTTCCATTCTAAATGATAACTTTGCTGGTGAGTCATCTTGGATATAGGCCCTTGCCTTTCATGATTTCAAATACTTCTTTCCAGCCCCTTCTTGCCTATAAGGTTTCTTTTGAGAAATCAGCTGATAGTATTATGGGAACTCCTTTGTAGGTAACTGTCTCCTTTCCTCCTTGCTGCTTTTAAGATTCTCTCCTTCTCTTTAATCTTGGGTAACTTAATGATGATGTGCCTTGGTGTGTGCTCCCTGTCTTGACAGCATGGACTGATATAGTAGGTATCCTTTGAGGTCCAGTGGAACAGCCTCCCCTCTCACCCAAGCTTGGTACTCGAGGTCCACCCTGTGTGGGCTGTGTACACCCTCCTCTTTAATTGAGCCTTGATTGCTATTGGTAGGTCAATGGGAGGGATATACCCAGGGAAGTCAGCTGCAAGGACTGGCTATAACCGTTGACCACCAACCTCCACCCTCTGTGGAGGATCAGCTGTGCAGGGGCAGGGCGGTCTAATGTGGTCTATAGCTGTCCACTGGGTATGCAGGCCCTGGATTTTCCTGCATAGTGCAGAGCAGGATCAGCCACTGCCTGTACTCCACCTGGAGCCAACTAGCATGAACTACAAAGCAGGCTGCAAATGACTTCTACTTTTGCTGGGCTTGGTGGTTCCCAGGTGAAGCCAAACAGTGTTCCAAATCTGGCTGCTGATAGTGCTGGACCTGGGGCCACTTTGGCAGAGGTATGGGGGTTGGGAACTTGTTGAAGCTGGTTGTTGCTTATTTGAGATGATTTAGAAAGATATGAAGCCTAAGGTGAGACCAGCCATTCGTATGGAAAAGCCACTGTTAACAGCTTGGATCTGCCATAAGTTGGATGGGGGCAGAGCCTCAGGGATTCCCCAGGGCTGGGCAAACTGTGTGAGCAAGGTTGAATGGTCTTAGGTATAACCCCTGTCTGCTGGCTCTGTAGCTCTGTAGGAGGAGAGTTCAGAAAAGGAACAATGTCTGCTGTCTTCCTTTTTGTCTGGGGGAAAGCTGTCTCCCAGTTCCCACCCTGATGCCAGACACAATCAGTTCCTCCATATACCACTGGTACCTTTCAAACTGCTACCCCTGCTGTAGCTCAGGAGTGAATCTGAGTAAGTTCATGTGCAGACCTTTTAAGAGACACTGCTTGGGACACCAGTAGTTCCTTCCACCAACTCAAACTCTGATGTTTTTTCCAGCCAGAAGTTATAATAGGATCTTCTCTTCCTGGAACTGGAACCCTGCATTGGGTATACTGTTGTGGGACTGGGAACCTACACTCTCAAGATATCCCTCCCAAATTTTTATCCACCATACATGGGTGTGGAACCAACCCATTCCACATCTCCATGTCTCCTACCAATCTTGATGAATGCAGTTTCTATAGTTCTGTAGTTATTGGACTTCCATTCAACTTGATTTCTAATGGTTCTAAGTGACTATTGTTCTGTAGTTTAGCTGTAATTTTGATGTGGTTGTTCAAGGAAGTGAGCCATGTTTACCTACACCTCCTTCTTGACTGGAAGTCCATATCTTTTCATATTTTGTTTAGCTTCCTCAACACTTCCTTGGCTGCACTGACAAGGACCTTTGCTTCTGACCTGATGCATATTTGCCCAAAGCTTTTAAAAAGCTTTCTAGATACTGTTACATTCAGAGATTTTTCATTGCCTAGCCCACATTAAAACATATCTATATTAAATAAAATTTTGAAGTAAAGTAATTTGTAAAACAGTTGTCTCTGCATAATTTATTTAATGCAGGAATGCTTTCTTAAATATCCTAATAAACATGAGCTCTCAGGCAATCTCTAAATTTGAATCCCAGACCAACTATTTTCTAGCTCTAGGACTAAGAACAAGGAATGTAATTTCTCTCTGCCTCCCAGATGCCTCAGCTGTAAATTGAGGATAAGTGTAAACAATACATGAATTTATGAAGAAGGTTAAATCTTAAAAGGCTAGCAATTTTATGATCTTGTTAAAAGGTATGCAGATTTTCTTTGGACTATTCTTTCAATTTTTCTTATGTTTGAATATTTTTAAAATAAAAGTTAGAAATCCTTCCCTCCTAAAATGCAACTGCTGTGTGATTAATATTGTTGTTGGAATTAGCATGCATACTTGGAAACTTTGGGCAAATGAAAACATCTAACTCTATGGAATATTTCAAATATATTGAAATTTGTACTTATATTCAATAATTTATTAAGTCATTAAACTTCATAATTAACTAATGTTTTATTTTCTGGTAATTTAATTAAACATGTATTAATCTGAATTTTTTAATTTCTATATTTTAGAGAAAATAAACCTTATTTTTGTTTCTTTCAGTTTCTTACTACTACCCAGAAAAGTAGGTCCCCGAAAAGCTGATAGTCTCTGTGCCTGAGGGAAGAAATAGCCATGCATCTGTATTACCACTTTTTTTCAAAAAAATTTTATTGTATTTTTAAAATATATTTTATTGATTATACTATTACAGTTGTCCCATTTCTCCCCCATCATTCCCCTCCACCCTGCACACCCCCTCCCACCCCATCCCCCCCTTTAGTTCATGTCCGTGTGTCATAAGTTCTTTAGCTTCTACATTTCCCACACTATTCTTGCCCTCCCCCTGTCTATTTTCTACCCACCATCTATGCTACTTATTCTCTGTACCTCTTCTCCCTCTCTCTTCCTCCCACTCCCCTGTTGCTAACCCTCCATGTGATCTCCATTTCTGTGGTTCTGTTCCTGTTCTAGCTGTTTGCTTTTGTTTTAGGTGTGGTTGTTAATAGCTGCGAGTTCGCTGTCTTTTTACTGTCTTATTTTTTATCTTCGTTTTCTTAGATCAGTCCCTTTAACATTTCATATAATAAGGGCTTGGTGATGATGAACTCCTTGAACTTGACCTTATCTGGGAAGCACTTTATCTTCCCTTCCATTCTAAATGACAGCTTTGCTGGATAGAGCAATTTTGGGTGTAGGTCCTTGCCTTTCAAGACTTCAAATACTTCTTTCCAGCCCCTTCTTGCCTGCAAGGTCTCTTTTGAGAAATCAGCTGACAGTCTGATGGGAACTCCTTTGTAGGTGACTGGCCCCTTATCCTTTGCTGCTTCTAGAATTCTCTCCTTCATTTGAATCTTGGCTAATGGAATTACAATGTGCCTTGGTGTGTTCCTCCTTGGGTCCCACTTCTTTGGGACTCTGAGCTTCCTGGACATCCTGATAGTCTATTTCCTTTGCCAGATTGGGGAAGTTCTCCTTTATTATTTGTTCAAATAAGTTTTCCACTTGTTGCTCTTCTTCTTCCCCTTCTGGTACCCCTATAATTCGGATGTTGGGACGTTTAAAGATGTCCCGGAGGTTCCTAAGCCTCTCCTCATTTTTTTGAATTCTTGTTTCTTCCTCGTTTTCTGTTTGGTTGTTAGTTCCTTCCTTCTGGTCCACTCCATTGATTTGAGTCCCAGTTTTCCTCCCATCTCTATTGGTTCCCCATGCGTTTTACTTCATTTCACGTATTGTAGCCTGCATTTTTTCATCTAATTTGTGAGCAAAATCAACCAATTCTGTGAGCATCCTGATCACCAGGGCTTTGAACTGTGCATCTGATAGGTTGGCTATCTCTTCATTGCTTAGAGGAATTGGCTCTGGAGCTTTGACTTGTTCTTCTGTTTGAGCCATTTTGAGTCGGTCTGTTTTTTTTTTTTTTTTTTGGGGGGGGGGGTCTGGTCGCAGTTGTTACGTAGTGAGGGGTGGAGCTTTATGTGTTCCCCAGTGCGGGGCAACCCAGTTCCTGGGTTGTGAGGCTGTATGTGGGGGCGGGGTCCGAGAGGGAACAACAGTGCTTGCTCCACTCTCTCTTGGATTCCAGTCCCTTCTACCGCTTCCCCTTTGCTTGGATCATCTGTGCACGAATGTGGGACCACCTGGTCAGCCAGCCACCTTGCATGACCTCACTGGGACTGCACAGTTACCACCCTGTGCCCAGGGTCCACTAGCTGCCACCCGTTCGCCTGGGGTCTATTAGCCTCCACCTGCACGCCTGGGAACTTTGAGCGTCTGCTGCCTGCATGCCCAGGTCTGCACCTCCACTTTTTCCTGCCACAACTCCGCCCCTCTTACCAGTCTGGATGAATGGTTGTTGGACTTCTGTATAGTTCAATTTTCTATAAGTTCTTGTTGTTTTCTTATTTCTAAATATTTGTTGTCCTTAATTTTGGTTGTGAGAGGAGGCACAGTGTGTCCATTTACACTTCCATCTTGGCCAGAAGTCCTGTATGACCTCTTTTTTTATGCAATAGATATTAAGCAAAGAAACTAGAGTATGACTAAATTTTTAAATCCTCTTCCTTATTGCACTACAGTATTTTAATAGAGATAAGCACCCTGCCATGTTGCCAAGGTGGTAAGCACATGAGAAGTGCACTGACAACAACAATGCCTATTGAAGAGCAGTTTATTGGTATAGTATCATGCTATGTGCATATATCACTACAAGAGGTGCAATGGGAAGGCCATCAAAAAAAGGTAAGAGAGAGAACCTATGCAAATGGCAGCACCAGTGTATATCATTCAGGGCACTCATTCTGATATATCAGTTCAGGATGCAGAATTAATCCTACCTAAGGTCAAGGCAATCAGGTGAGTGCCAAGTAATTCATTTAGAAAGAGATAGAGTTAGTTCAGTGGACTTAGGGAACTTGTATCACTGAGCAGCACAGGAGTTGGTGCAAGCATTGATTATAATTTTTTCATGAGCAGAATGCGAGGTTCTGTACTTGGTGGTGATTGAGTGATTAAACATCTGTCTTTTTATGAGAAATTACTTTGGCCTACTTTCTTAAACTTACAGTCTTTACAGTCTCCTTTCACTGATTTCTGATTTCAGGCAGAGTCAGATCTGACATTAATATCATATTCACTTAATTAGTGAGTCTGTCAAAAATCACTTTTCTGCGAAGTGGCAAAATGAAGTCTGAGGAGGCAGCTTGCCTAGAGGGTGACAAGCACCTGCTGAAGCAGGAAGAAGAAAAAGCTCCAAGAAAAAGAAAGGAATAAATCTATCAAATGTGATAGGGCTTTTGTAGTAAGTAATGAACTTCTGGTAGGGATATATTATATCTGATGAAACTCTAGGAAAAAAAATTAATGACTGGGTTAAAGGAAACAATAGAAATAAAAATGAGCAATAAGTTTATAATAACTATCATTACAAACTACTTGACTTCATATTGAACAATAGTCATAATAATGTAAATATTGATTATTAACTGAAAATAATGATTGCATTATACAAAGAAGACAGGAGAAAGAAAGCAAATAGGATGGTATTAGGAGGATAAATTTGCATATAAGAGAGTCATTCAATAGTGCCTAAAAATAAACAATTAGCAGGATTATAATATTGAAAAATATCAGGTAAATACTATCAGTTAAAATACATTTGAAATGATTGGAACCACAAAGGGGCGGGTGCCATTGGATTTTTTTTTTTTTTTTAATTGCTGTTCAGTATGGTTTTCTCTATTTTCTCCCCTCCACTCCCCCCTACTCTAGTCACCCCCACCTCCCACCCTTGATCCTGCCCCTGTTTGGCTTTGTCCATGTGCTCTTTATACATGTTCCTTGGAAGGGTTGTCAAGGATTTTTAAAAATAATGTGCATGTATTTCGTCATTAAATATTTTAAAAAGTAAGGAAAATACGACAAATATTATTTTTATGACTTATCTAGTTTTATTCTCTGATCTTTTACATCTTAAAAAGTTCTTGGCAACATATCAGTGCTGGTTGAGGAAGTAGACATTAATTTAATATGCCTTTTATAGAAAGAGTTCATAAAGAAGAAATGCTCAGAAAAGCAACAGAATCAACATTGTGGATGCCCAGTGCAGCCAGTACCCCAGAGCATTAGGACATGACTCTTTTACTTCCCAGCAGAAAGGCAGCAGGCCTTCTTTTCCAGGTCTAGCAGCCAGAGCTGGGAGCAAGGGGAAAAAGAAAACAGGCTTGTCTCATTGGAGTTCAAGTTGCTAATTGAATCACTTTTGCATTTTCAAAACAGACATATTGCTTGCTTTTGATTTCAAAATGCAAATATATTTTCCTTTTTCACACCACTTTCAAGTGTTTTATTTATAATAAAAGGTTTTGTGTGCTTCCCTCCCCCTTTGCTTTCTGGCTTTCTGGGAATATATATTCAGCATGTGAAAAATGCAGTTAATTGTCATTAAAAGCTCAGTTGATGAAATGAACATCACAGATGTAGGGTACATGCATGTCTGATTTTCATTTGTAAGCAATGCTTTCAGTACCACCAGAATTGAAAGGGATACCTGCTTAAATGTGTTGGTAGTTAGTTGATGCAGAACATCTGGCCACATTGTTTTTGATTACTAGGTGACTGCATCTTCTCTTGTGCCTGCTAAGAACAATGTCAGTAAATCAGATTCACAGATGTTGTTAATTATCCTTTCAGGGAAGGCGATAATGGAGTCATAAAAAAATAGAAGGATCAAAAAAGGTCATTAGGTCCAACTAGTATATTACTCTATTTTACTTATCACCTAAGAAATTCTCAGCAATGCTAGTATTTTACTGTATATTACTTGTTACATAAGAGATTCTCCTTGATGAGCTTTGGGTATGTCTTACTAAAAATGATATAACATCATTTTTGTCAATAACATGGATCAACAATTTTGTATGATGTTTTTCATTGATATGCCATTAAAAGGCATTTTGATTCTCTTCATTAATTCTCATAATCTTTACCATAGCCAAACATTTTTCCACAGTGTGCAGGATGTTATTTTTTTTCCTGAAGCCATTTTTCTGAAGACGTAAGAGAAAAATGCTTTTCCCTACTCTCTAATGTCCAACAAAGAGTTTATTCAAGCACAAAACCCTAGATGTTAACTTTAAAGTGTCTACATTTTTTATTATGAAAGAAAATATTGAATGTATGGGATATACAAGAAGTTGTACAAAAACCTTTACATTAAGTTAAATATAGTAAAGTAATTTGACTGCTGGAGCAGAAGACTGAAATCTGATTCCAGAAGCAATCAATACAACCTCCACAAATAATTCAGTCTATTCCTATTAGAGTGAGCTCTTCATCTTTTAAAACACCCAGTGCATACATTAAAATTCATGCTTATGGCTGTTTTGAAACAGCTGTTACCTTTATGACTACTTGTAAGGATGACCATAGTTACAAAACTAGCTACTACAACTTCTACTTCCAATGTTTTGGGGAGAAAATTAGGCCTTTCAGAGAAGACCAAAAAGAAAAAAGAAAAAAAAAAAACAAAACCCAGGTTTGTTTATTTAATTTTGGTGGGCTTTTAATTAAATGGAAAGATAATAATAACTATAGCTTTTTAGTTTTTCTTACAAATTTACAATGTATTTGTATAACCAGAATTCTTTAGCAAAATGTCTGCCTGCTTTTAATATTCAACATTTTTTTCACTAATAAAGAGGTGATAAATGCATTCAAGTCCTATCTTGTCAGGAAGAAAAAGATAAATGGCTTACTTGTATGAGGTCGTTTCAACTTTCCAAATATGTGAATACTATTTAAGAATGACCTTTTCCAAGATAAGAGTGGTAGGTATAACACTAGTTCCTAAAAAAATAGATTTTTTACTTTATCAATTAAAGGGTGACATTGAAATTGAGAACAGGCTGACAGGCACCAGAGGGGAGAGGGGAGGGAACTTCAGGGGAAAAGGGGAAGGGTTTAGAGCAACAAGTATAAAGGACACATGGACAAAAACTAGGGAGGTGGAAATGGGAGGGAGGTGGGGAGGGCTGAGGGGTGGGCCGGGATGGGAGTAAAAGACAGAAAACTGTACAAGAACAACAATTAAAATAAAGAAAAAAAAAAGAAAAGAAAAAAGAAAATTTAGTCCATCACAAAAAAAATAAAATAAAATAAAATAAAATAAAATAAAATAAAATAAAATAAAATAAAATAAAATAAAGGGTGAGGTTCATTTCTGATGGCTTGCCAGAGTCCTTTCCCATTTTCTCTTTGCATATCCAGAAACAGAGCCAACTCGAAGTGCCCTAAGAATGCCTCTGCCCTTTGTAATAAAAACTCTAAAAAAAAGTAAACATTTTATTTCTCCATGAGAACAACATGATCTATACACAAATACATACAAAAATCACACATGTCCCTAACATGGCAATCATACCCAAGGACCACTGCAAAATGAAAATGTCGGGCCTCTAGTTTAAAAAGTAGCGGGGAAAAGTGTTGTTAAGCATATAGTGCTTATTTGCTTTCTTCCACAGTTCTTTTAACTTACCATAATAATTTTCTAAATTTGCTATTTAATGTTGTTCTAAGGTAAAATTTTCAATTATTAGCATGAATTTTACCATTCATCTGTACATTATGCAGTCAGTTTTAAGTGTAAATATAGGACCATTTAACTTGTATGCATAATCACTGGAATGACACAATCACTGAAATGACACAATGTGTATCCTATAGCTTATACATATTTATTTATTTTATGTTTCTCTTACCAGAACAGTGAAAATGCTACACAGAATTAGCTCAACTGTTGGTATTTCACTTCTTGATATGTGCATCTCCTACCCACGACCTTTGCTTTTGGCCTATCGATGAATCAGGAATAACTGAAAGGAAAAAGAACTACCGGTTTCTTTATCTTCCCTTCCCTTTTATATAATTATTTTCAGCATAAGTGATTAGCGCCTAAATGGAAGTAACACAAGTAAGAAGGGCTATAAGAAGGCCTACAATAAGACTCTTGTTCATTCATGTCTCTCAGATACCCATTGCCTTTTTTCTATACTCAAAGCAAATCCGGATGCATATGGAAAATATTGCCTAGCAGAGCTCATCAACACTCTTACTGACATAGCCACAGACATAATACATTTACCATATACTCTCACTTGGATCTTGCTGTACTCCCACACATTGTGGGATCCCAGAGTTATGTGCTGATGGAGTAGCATGAGCCCTATATGTGTGAGTGAGTCAACAGGGAATGGGTGATGGACATGCATATTGCACATTTCTCCTTTGCTCATGCACTTGTTCCATCGTACCACCATACTGCAATTATAAACACAAATTCAAATATAAAATTTTTAAGATTTTTAAGATAGCCACAGAAGAATGTTAAACCAAGGCTGGGGCTTTTCTGAAGATGGGCCCTGTGCTACTTAATAGGCCACGTGCACAGGAGGCTGGGCTGGGCCTCACCAGGACCCTCTACCTTGTATTCCAGGAGGGCTTCACCACTTGCAGATGCATTCCACCCCCTCATACACAAAGTGGCTTAGAGAAGATACTTCCAAATATGTGAAGTATTTCATAGCCCCTTTTTATATGTGCTTTAAGTATGTGACACCTACACAAGGACATGAATCCTAAAAGTGAAAATGCCCAGAGCAGTTTTCAGGAAATAAAAAGTAAACTGGAGGGCGATCAAAGTAATTGAACACATTAAAATTAATAGTGGTTAAAATCAGACGGTAATAAACCATACTCTCATTCTATTGATGAAGGCCACTGCCAAGTGATATTTTTCAATGAAACTACTGTTCTGACTTAGGAAAAGTAGTATAAGAAGCCAAATATTTATTGGAAAAGCCAGTGTTGTATAGAATTTTTATTACCAAGCCTTAGAGACAGCTTGTTTGTGCTCTGTTGGTACTGCCCATATTTACACTTATGTTCTATAGACTCTGAATTGTGAGCCTTAATAAATATCATACAGTACTGCTTTAGAATTCAATATTTGTCTTACTCTGTTTCAGCACATATTATGAAATTTGGTAACATGTTAGACTATAGACATGAGACACTAAGCACCTGATTTATTAAAAAGATGCACATTCCATTTACTACAGGAAAGCAAGCATAACATGGTTTTGTTGACTTATTAGAAGAAAAGAAAGGACAGAACATTAAAATGGAAAAGCTAATAATGTTGTTTCCTCTAACTTTGAATGAATAATATTTGGCAGGGCTGTAGAGTGATAGACATTATTAACACGACAAAATAGCACAGATTTAAAGAACTCTTTCATACTGTATCCCATACACACTGAAGAATATTGAGCAAGTTATTGTCTAAAGGCATGGTTATTCTAATGACACTATATATTTTGCCAAATTTGTTGTTTGATTGCTTCCTTTCTGGCCCTGGGCAGAAAGAAAATCACCATCACAATGAAAAGTTTTGGCACACAGAATATAAATGTGTTCTAGCCGTGTTACCTTACCCTCGTGAAATTCAGGCTCCCTGGCAACACTTATCTTTGGGGAACCTTAGCATCGATTCAAAGATTGCCTACATCAGAGCTGGTAACCTCAGAATGACTGGACCATGTGTATATGCTGTTTGTTCATTCACTAATTCAGTCAACTAATGCTATTCAACCCATGCTATTATATATGGGCAAGAACAGTGTTGTAGAGATTACAACTATTAATCAGATAGGAACCTTCACTTTAAAGAGCATCTAGAGCTAGAGATAAGACATCTATAGTACTAACTATCTCATAAAGTAGAAAGTAGAAATTACAGAAGATATCACATGCATGTAAGGGAGTTATGTGATTATGTATTGGGAAAGCTAGTGGCCATCAAGTAAAATCCATGAGACAAGTGAGATAGTTCACTAAGTTAAAAAAAATGCTAAAAAAATTCACCAATTATTATATATAATAAAGTTAGCCAGTTAAAATATAATAACAAATCCCCATTCATAATGACCAAAGAGTAAACATTTAATATTAAATACAGCAAGCAGAACTTGAACACTTTCAGATACAAAGAATGGGATTTTGGGGGACAAACAGTCTATGTGTTGTAAGTGCATAAGAACTGAGAAGTGAACAGCTGTCATATCTGAGAAATAGTTTGTTCATCAGCACAGTGCTTCTTCTGTTTTAAAGTACATATGATTACCTGAGGATCTTGTTAAAATGCAGATTCTGACTTAATAGGTCTGGAATAAGGCCTGAGATTTTACAGTTTATCAAGTAATATCAGTACTGCCAATTTGTTGACCGCACTTTGCATAGTAGGAATTTAAAGCACAGAAAGCATAACCAGAGAAATACTAGTTGGGAATTTTCAATGGAGCAATGAATGCAGGCTAAGTTGGGGCTTTATTATGTAGAAAATAAAGATTTCTGAAAGCAGAAATTATAGCAATACTGAACCCTTGTAAAGTTAATAAAGCAGCAGTGTTTAAGACAGATATGTTTTAACTTGCCTCCATAACAACCTCCCATCTTGGTTGGACTTTTTAGAGCAGGGGTGTCAAACTCATTTTCACCAGGGGCCACATCAGCTACACAGTTGCCTTCAAAGGGCCAAATGTAATTTTAGGACTGTATAAATGTAACTACTCCTTAACTGGGGGCAAGGAGCTCGGAGCTGCTGCTGGGTAGAAACAAGGTGCCAGGCCTGGTAAAACAAGGTGCGGGGGCTGGATTCAGCCTTTGGACCTTGTGTTTGCCACCCTCTGTTTTAGAGTGACTGGACCATGAGGTTCCTACAGTACATGTACCTTTTTCAAATTTGTATTGCCAAGGTCCTCAGAGGAAGAGGTTTCTAGGAAACAATATTGTAATCCAGCTCTCATGGGTAATGCCTGGGGAGAGGAAGTTTGTGTTAGAACTTCAATTAAAAAAATAAGCCTAAGAATCAAACAATATAATAATATGTTAAGCAGGGTGTATTTCATAAATACAAGTTTGGTTAAATATTTAAGATCTGAATTCACCCCCAGTTTTTCTTGTCTTGGTAAATTGCACTGCTATATATCCATTTGCTTTACCAGAAACCTGAGAGATATTTATAATATCTGAATCTTCCTCATATCCCATATCCAGTTATTCATTACACCCTTTACATTCTACCACCCAAATGGACTTCAATCGAATTATGGATCCTCTACCCTTATTGTATGCCAGACAATCATTATTACTTGACTTGACTACTACAAGAGTTCCTAACTGGTCTTTGGACTTTCTCCCTTTTCCCCTGTCCCTCAATACATTCTTCACATAGCAGCCAGAGAACTTTTAAAAACATAAATCTTATCAATTCATGCCCTTGACTAAAACTGTTCAATGATTGCCCACTGCAGTTTGAATAAAATCAAAACTCCTCACCATGGCTTGTAAGTCCAATTTGTTCCCTTCTTTTATCTGCAATAATGCTGCTGCCATACCAGACTTCTTGTACTTTCCTAGACTCCAGCTATCTCTCCATTCCCTTAGAATCTTCACATATACTTATCTCTCTTCTTGAATGATCATTTTCAGAAAGGCATTTCCTAGTCCCTCCATATAAGTGGAAGTCCTCCACACCTCCCAAACTTTACTATAGCATCCTAATTTAAAAGTTATAGTTATTTACTATAACTTTACTTGTAGCATCCTAATTCCTTCTTGCATATTTTCCTACATTCCTAGTAACATACTATTTCCTTATATATCTGTTTTGTGTCTATTTTCTCACTATTGTAAACTCTATAAAGGCAGAGTCTATGTATTTTTTGGTTCACCTTTATAAAAACAGCATCATATTAATTTACTCAACAAATTTGTTGAATGTCTTAGATTCAGTCCTGTTTTTCAGTTTTTTATTTAAAGCAGTGAACAAAACAAATAAAAATTCTTGACCTCATGAAATTTATATAGTAGTTGTAGAAAGCAAACAATAGATAGATAATAAGGTGAAATTTAAAGTATGTCAAATAGCGGTAAGCACACACAGAAAATTTACCAAGAAAAGTAGCTCAAACATTTAGTGTCCCATTTGTTCCCATTAATAATCACAGAAATTAACATTGAAATAAGAGTAAAGTACATTTTTTTGGCCTATCAACATAGCGAAGATTAACAGGAATGAGGCTCCCTGGATTATCTTTGTTTTGAGGAAATAAATCCTCCACATTTTTCTTTGAGCTAATGATCCCAACCTGTATATTTATATTAAGGAAATAGACAATTTAGTAAAGATTCACCTACAATGTTATTCATCACAGTTATAAAAGCAAAGTTAGAAACAATCTGAAAGTCCACAAAGAGGGATTGGTTAAATATATTTTGTGTGTACATGTAAAGTATTTAAAATTATCCACTCTTAAACAGACTGATGCCAAAAAAAATAAATAAAAAATAAATAAATAGAAGTATCCACCCTTATATGTAATAACTGGGAAAGGTGTTTGTTATATTGTGTTTAGAAAGAAAAACAAGTTAGAGAGGCTTGCTATTGTTTTAAAGAATACACACACATATGGAAAAGTATGGGAGACCACGTACCACTGATTAACAGCTGTGCCTGGAGAGTAATACATCTGTTACTTTGTTTTCTTTGTGTTTATATTTAATTTCCATTATTTATCCTATGTTTAATATATTGCTTATGTAAACTACATAAACCCCCTACAAAAGAAAGGTGATAATTTTGACCACTTAGAATATTATCATTTTAGATATGAAAGGGACCTTTGAGATTATAATATCATTATTTAACAAACCAGGAAGCAAATGCATAAGTAGTTAAGTGACTTCCCCACATTGAATTATAGGTAGAGCTGGGACAACTGATGGCTTGTGAGTCTCAGCACATGATTCCCTTTCACAGCATAATGGCAATCCCTAAACAATGCTTTTAGTAAAAGCTCCTTCTAAAATACTACATATGTATTCAGTAAACAAAAACATGCAAACCTCTTTGCATAACTTTCTTGTTTTTTATGAATTTAGATCTTCCGAATCTCAATCCTTCAGTTTCTTCCATAGAACAGTGGCAATCTTTAAATCCTTTGTAGCAAAGAATAGAATGACTAACTATATGCTTATATCTGTGAAACAACAATGCAAATCTACTTTCAGGGTTTTCTTTTTATCTCTTTTATAAATTTGATGTCACATAGTTTCAACAATAAATCCTCTAACATTGTTAGTAAAATGAAGACATTTTCTATTCCCACTTAGGCAAAACTGCATTTCAAATCTATCAGCTCCTTTACCTCTGTGATAATCAACATTTAAAAGACTGTACCTACAGCCAATAAATTGTTGCAGAGAGTAAGAGATGTCTTCTAATTCCATATGTACCAACATACTGTGCAGTTGTTCAGAGAGCCATTGCTCATTATGAATCATAGATGGGTGGTGGATAAAGACTATGCTAAGAATTGATATTAAAATCTTTAGTATTTTTTATTATACAATTCTAATTTCTTAATTGTTCAACTATAGATAGTGCCATAATAGAAATAGAAATCACCATCAACAGACTACTTAGAGAAATGTAAAACAAGTTTGTATAACTATTTTCTTTTTTAAATAGAACCAGAAGGTCAAATTTAAGTACATTGGAAGAGTTAAGATAATACTTCAGCCTATATTAAAACTTCATAACTAAATTATATAAATTTTAACATTACAATGTCTTAGTCATTGGGCTGAAAGTCAAAGACAGCAGGTCAAATCACCTATTTTAAAATACTTCCTGTACTGATGGTCCATATCTACTCTCAGTTATGCCACCAGCTTCCCAGAAGTAGACACTTAGGTTATTCCTTGAATACTCAAGTTCCATTCTAATTATAATTGCTTCTAATTATTAACATTTGTCTTGGGAGAAATGACTACTTCTGTAGAGCAAATATGATCCTAATATTTTTAATACTTGTAATAATGTCCTTAAGAATATCATATTTCAAAATATCTGTATGTTTAGTATGGTATAAACTAAGCATCTAGATGATTTACTAAATCACACATGAGTTGACATATTAGAAAATCTGGTATCATATACTCTCATATTTATATTTCTTCACAACTGTATTGAAGATCACCCATTTGGTCCTAAATAGAACTGACCTCTGAAGTATTTAGGAAATACATGATAAAATGATGTGATCATGTGTGAGAATGTTTGGCTTACTGTTCATACTGTATGAACATGTGTGTGTGTGCACACACTACTTAATAACTTCAGTTTTGTAAGACAAGAAAATTCATGATCCAGATTTAGGATTAATTGCTTTGATCTCCCAGTAGTGTTTCTCACTAGCTATTGGCTTAGAAAGCTTTCCAATAGCAGTGTTCTCTTTATCAGATAAGACAACTCCATAATATTAGCCTGATTATCTCAAAATGCCTGTCCTTGAGCATGTTTTAATGAAATGTGATTCTTTGCATGTATTTACCTATTATCACATTCATCATATAATATTTATATTTTGCTAAAGGCAGACTCATTTTCTGGGAAGGGAAATGATGTATCTAAATGGACATTTATTGATTCATTGATTAATTGATTCATTTAGCAAATACCCTTGAATACCTTCTATATAACAGACATGTTGTTGGCTACAAAAATGATAGATTTGCTAACCACCTTCTGTAAGCTCCAAAATATCAAGAAAGGTGGAATGGGTGGCACTATTGATGAAACAATATTGACAATCATTTGTGGTCATTGTTAAGTCTGATTGATGGGCATATGGTAGTTTGTTACACTATTCTCTCTTTTAAAAATATCTATGCAGCAGAAAGAAAGAATGAGCTCCTACCCTTTGCGACAGCATGGATGGAACTGGAGAGCATCATGCTAAGCGAAATAAGCCAGGCAGTGAAAAACAAATACCATATGATCTCACCTTTAACAGGAACCTAATCAACAAAACAAACAAACAAGCATACTATAACCAAACACACTGAAATTGAGAACAGGCTGACAGTCACCAGAGGGGAGAGTGGAGGGAATTTCAGAGGAAAGGGGGAAGGGTTTAGAGCAACAAGTATAAAGGACACATGGACAAAAACTATGGGGGGTGGAAATGGGAGGGAGGTGGGAAGGACTGGGGTAGTGGGCTGGGGTGGGAGTAAAAGACAGAAAACTGTACAAGATGGACAATTAAAATAAAAATTTTAAAAAATGTTTGAAAATTTTCATAATAAAGTTTTTTTAAAATGAGTCCTTTATCAAGGTTTACTCCATTCAATTGGTAATGTGTATCCTATTCCCTAAAAAGAAACCACAGGACTTTTTGGTTTGTTTTTCCTTTGAATCTTCCTCTTTCTGAAAGTGTCAGACACATTATTTACAATTTAACTTTTTCTCCCCAGCATCGATTTCTAAAATTCTTTACTCTGAAAAAATAAAAGATAGTATCTACTTTTATCCAGATTTAGGGTTAAAAATGGGGTTAAGAGACTGGCTGTGTTGAGTTTCTCTCCATAATAACCTTCTTTCCCTGGTCTCCAGGCCATTAAATTTTGTGATTTGGTCATGACTGTTACCTTAGTTGATTGATGATATTAATTTTTTTATCATATTTTCCTTTCTTTTGTTCACTTTGTTATATTTTTGAGAAAAGATTTTCTGAGTTGTACCTTTATTTCTCCATCTTAAGTCAGATCAGGCTCCTTTTTTATTTACTTAATAACCCAAAAGAAATTAAAGAAACTTATCTAAAAATAAACAGAGAATGACTTAAAATGTTGATATAACAAAAATACCCATCTGTGTTCCCTTTTAATTGCATTCAAGTTTGCAAATACTATCAAAATTATGACCATTTTACAAGGGAGTTTTCTAATAGCTTAGAAAGAGGTCAACTTTTCTTATTCTGTTGATCCATGAAGAATTGTATCATATGCTAAAAATATCCACCTTTATTCATATTTTAATTACCTGTTATCCTGTAATAATAGATTACTACTACATATTAAAATAATTAAAAATTGAATCTGGTATTTTAGATTTTAAAAGTTAGATGAAAGCTTTTCAAAAGAACTCTTTTAAGAAAATAAAAAGACTAAGAGAAAATATTTGTAAAATACTGATAAAGGACTAATTGCCAGAATATTTGAAATCTCTCTAAACTCACTAATAAGAAACAAGTAAGCCACTTTTTAAAAAATTGTGAGTATATCTGAATGGACACTGCAACTGAAGGGCACAAGGGAATTTTTTTGGGGGGGATGATGGAAGATTTCCGTGTTTTGCTTGTGGTGATTACATAACTATGTTCATTAACATTCATCTAAAAACTGTGAATTTTACTTTATGTAAATTATACCTGAATACAAAAACTGAAGGAAAATAAATTTATCAGAACAAATGATGTGAAAGATAAAACTATTATTACAATATTTTAAATGTTACCAACACTGTGATAGCCTAACCTTAGTCCTACAAACTCAGACATAATCAGGTTTAAATATCTTGTCTTAAATTGGATTCTCTGAAAATATATTGTCAGACATATAGACATTTATTGGAAGTGTTCTTGGGAAATATCTGTGAGGAAGTGAGGGTGCCAGAATTGGACATGGAGAAGCTACCCACAAGAGGCCATATCTGCACCCAGAGCTCTCCTGCTTTGAAGCAAGAGTGGGCTTTACCCCTCTTTTAAGACTGTCACTGGTCTCAGGCTGCAACCTCGAAAAGGCCATTCCCTGAGACGATAGGCAGTTCCCAGTGAGGGGCTCTGTTCTGTGTCATTAAGTGCTAATATTCCCAGCAACTCTGGGATGGATACATCCACCCCAAAGATGGGCTGATCATCTAATTGTCTACCACATCTGTATATTTGAAACATCTAGTGCCATAATATTTTATTTAAATATTTTTAAAAACAAATTTTTAAATCTAATAACATTCATATATAAGGATATATATTGCAATATTAATTAGGAAACAACCTATAAATACTCTTTAACAGAGAGTTAAACAATTGTTCATTCATAAAATGGAGTATTATGAAATCATTAACAAGTATCAGGAGCATTTCTGTGTACTAGTAGGTAAAAATTTTCAGGATAATAGCATTATGTGAAAAAAAGCAAGGCATAGTGCAATGAATATATGATTTTGATTTTTGTTTAAAAGGGGTGAGACCATATCATTTTTATTTGTTTGTGTTTGCTCAGCGAATCTCTTTAGGAATCCAAGAAATAAATTCAAAGAAATGAAAGTGGCTATGTGTGCTGGGGTTTGGATGGAATTAATAAGAACTGCCTCATTAGGGTCAAGGAGAGGAAGTAAAACTTTTTCTGTTTTTAAAATTTTAAACATGGGATATATTATCTACTCAAATAATTTAAAATATAAATTTGAAAAATATTAGTACAAGCATTCATCCAGGAAAAATTTAAAGAAAAATAAAACCTTCCATTGGCCACTCTGCGTGTCAGAGTAGCATTCTGAACCGAAGTCCTCATCACATTTGCCTAGAAGATCACAGCCACACTTTGCTAGCTCTTCTGGCTGATCTTGTTAATGTTTGCAATTCATTCTCACATAGCAATCAAAGAGGTACTTACAAAAAGAAGTCAGATCATATTTACTCAAACCCTCCATTGGCCTCTCATTCTCCCAAGTCTAAAAGCAGAGATCCTTGCACCGAACTACAAGGCCCCATGTGATTTCAGTTCATGTCTCATCCTTAGCTCTCTCATCCTTTACCCTCTGATTCATCTATTCTTCTGCCCTGTCCCACTCTGTTCCAAACACACTAGCCTCCTTTCTCTTGTCACAGCAAGACAGACATGCTCCTGCTTCAGGAACTTTACACTGTTTTCTCTGGGGAATACTCTGTTATCACATATTATTTAATTAATTAATAATTTACAAGTTAATTAACTTTCGAAATGTTGTGCTCCTACTATTTAGGGACCCTAGGTTACTCATACATGAAAATAAGTGGCACTTTGTCTTATGTTGAATGTAATTTATGGATAAACTTTTTCTATGTTATTTTGAAAATTATTTTCAGAAAGAGCTATGTCAGTATTTTTAACTGCCAAGTTTTATTAAAATTTTGGATTTGTTACCTTTAATTATACCAAATCTACTTTATAAAAGTGATTCTTAATATTTTTACATTTATCTAAACCTACTTTCAATTTTCACCTGGACACAATGACTCTGAATATCTGTTCTACCTGTGTGACTTTCCATTCTATTATACCCCAACTTTCTCCTAGATGCTAATTCATTGTCCTTAGTGCTAGAAAGTATCCACTGTTTTTACTAACCAATAACGATTCCCTTATTATTATGTGTACTAATCTCAGTATAAGTTCAGCTCGTAAAGCTGTTGAGTAAGTTTCCATCTAACTAGTACATAAATATAAGGACACTAAGAAGAGAGACATCAAATGGGAAAAAAATTCAAAACCAAGAGTGTAGGATGTTTAGACTCTTATCAGTACTTTCACAAAGATATGACCACCACTCTTAAGAAATTATTAGAAGCCTAGCTCATATTTAGATAGGGAAGCTACATTCAGCAAATCATTATCTTTTGGGAAGAATTCTTAAACTCACTGCCTTAAAAAAACAAGTCATATATAGAAAACCTACACAGTAGTAAAACCACACGCTCATGTGAAATAGCAGGAATCACAAAATCGAGGTCTGTCCAGAAGGTACCCAGCCATGTAATATGAAAAATAGAGACATTTATTGAAGAAGATACAATATACAAGAAACACTGTACATAGGACAGTGACGCCTCAGTCCCCTTCAAAGTAGTCACCTTTGGATGTCACACAGTTCTCCCAGCTGTTATCAGCAGCCCCATTGTATTTTCCTGAATCTCACTGATGGTCAGAAATCTTTTCCTTTTCAAAGGTGATTTTAGTTTTGGGAAAATCCAGAAGTTGCAGGGCACCAAATCTGGGCTATAGGGGGACTAAGTCAACTGGGTGATTCGATGTTTCACCAAAAAAATCTGCATGAAACATGATGCATGAACATATTGTTGTGATGAAGCTTGACCTTCTGAATCATCCGAATAGTTTCCATGGAGGAATGTTCAAGCTTAATGCAAAATTTGATGCAGATTCATTGCTCTTCTCACTCATTTTGAATGTGATGGCCACACTGTACATGCGCTCACTCAATGTATCCACCACCCCCACTGACTAGTACAGTGAAGTCATCATTGTTCACACATATGCATTCCAGCCTACTCTCCTTGGCTGTCAGGTTACATTCATGTTATGCAAACTATTCTTGTTTTATTAACAATGGCTGGACATATAGTTGAATTTTTTCATGCCTTATGAAAGGCAATTTGTGTTAACAAAATAATGATGGAACTTGAGGTAATGCTATCCTCAACAAAATGGTGGACTCCATGATAACAGAGATCTTGGAATATTTGAAAAGATGAAGTGGTTAGCCTATGTCAGATATGAGCATTGTAAGCACTCGGCTGTTCGCTGTCACTGTCGTCATTGTGATACCCCCTACACAGCATCTAGGCCTTAACTGAGGACATAGAAAATGCTCAGCAAAATAGTTTTAACTTGAATTGAAATAACTGAAATAGTGATTCTTTCCTTACAAAAGACTACCCCTCCAATGAAACAACAATGAGCATCAAACTAAAAGCAAGGGAAACTACTGTGTGGAAAGGAAACCTTGTGAGGTGAAAAGGGGATATGGTAAAACTATATATGCCTTCTACTTGGTTTTGCTGTGAACAAAACTACCCTAAAATTTGTCTGTAAAGAATATAGCATGTAGCTTATGTTTTTAATAGGAGAACATTTATACTATTATTTGTTTGACTTTTAAAATGTGTCTAATACATGTAATAATGAAAACCAAAGGATGGAAAATTAGTAATTCTTAGTGTATGCATGTGTGTGTTATACTTTCATTTTGTCTTACCTCGGTATCTGCAAACACAATTTTCCTTTAATTTTGGGTGATTATTTTGAAAAAGACAAATGCGGAAATGCATGACATAGTACAAAAGAGATTACAGGAAAGAAATATTTTTAATTTTCTTTACCTCAAATATCCTCCATTTTGTCTATTATCTATCAAATTTACGGAGCAAAAATACAACTCTGAGAAAGCAGTTTCCTAAGGACCTTCAATTACCTACAGAGGGCAGCAAAGAACTTCAGTTCAGATTAGCAGGTTGGGTAAGTGGGTTATAAGAACTGCTTTCTGATTCAGTGTCATTGGAAACACTGCGAAATCAGTCAAAATCCAAGTCCACTTTGCCAAACTTAACATAACTGTTGTTTGCTATTCATGGAAGAGAGCAGGGGGATGCACGGGTCAGAATTAGCCACTTGACCATAATCAAAGAGAGGCAGCATGTCAGTCAATTCAGTGTGCCAATCATTTCATTAACCCTGCTCCAAAGCTTGGTACTAACAAAGGTAGTTCTTTTAAAAAATGAATTTACTTATATAATCCAAAATAAGATGCAGTCAGATTCTCAAAAATTATGTTTATGGTGTTTTATAAAATTATAATCATTAATGAGTAGTGTGGCCCAAGGCAAATTCTATCATGTTTTAAGACAAGCATGGTTTTGAATTCTTTTCCTTTAATGAATATCTATACCTCTAATTCTACACTTTATTCATCAATTTTTATGACATAATGACATTCAAAATATGTCCAAGATGCCACAAGCCCACCTGTATCCAGAGTAGTAATTTATCGTCCTCTATTGGGTTCTGATTCTGAGATAGAGTTTAACTTGTAGTATGTTATTTAAGATATGCCCTTGAGGTTAATATTTGTGGAATAGAAGGGGAGGAAGAAAAACTGCCCCAAAGGAAAGGTCAAACTGCAATGCTGGCCAAACCCTGCAGTGATGCTCTGGACCTACAGTGCTCCTTCAGCATCCTCCTGAAGTGGGCTGAGAGGGTAAGGTCTTTATACTCCCACCTGGGTCAGTCAGTGCATGTGGGCCACTCCCAGAATAGGGTATGACCTTGGGCAAGGCAACTCAGCTATTCCTGGGGAAGCAGCAAGTCCTTCCTTAAAGAGATATTTGAGTGGGGGCACATCACCAAGTGCACCACGTTCTAGCATAATAAAAAGCAAGGTGCGGGGGGCGGGGGGGGGGAGAGGCTTAAATGCATTATCCTAATACAGAAGGGATGATCTTTACATTTACTTAGCAAGCTCTGTTATTTTTTATGGTATCGAGTCATTCATTAGTGCTTAATAGGAGCAGGTCTTTTAAGTTTTGGTTTTTAACAGACAAGGCAGGCAATAAATTGAAATATTAAAGTGAATACTGTATCCAAAGTTTACATTAAGAAAAAAATATTTTAGTCCCCTTATACCCTCTCCTAAATGGTAATGGGAAAAAATACAATGAAAATTAAATTAAAAAAAGAAAAAATGCTGAAAAACAAGAGAATGTGACCAGAGGAGTGCTTCATTGTACTTAAGAGTTTACAACACCTTTAGGCATTTCTCACTTAAAGAAATCCTTAGAGACCCAGAACTAAAGCCACATGGGAGGGAGTGAGAGAGAGGATGTTATTTTCAGATTAACTGAATTGACTTAGGTATTTTGGAAAAAAAATATACCTATCTAGGATATATAAACAAATGGAGATACATAAAGAAAAAAATAAATAAAATTACCCCAGTCTCCCAATCCAGAGAAAACCACTAATGGTGGTGTAATTTTCCTTCTAATAATTTTTCCTCAGAACAAATAGAAAGTTTTACTTCAGATTTTCTCACATATAGAAAATTATTGTTTTCTATTTCATTAAAAAGTGTGCAAATGAAAATTTGTATCTATTGCAGGTTGTGCCAGTTACTTAGCATACACAGCATGTAATCGACACCATCACAAGTAGTGATAGGATGAATGGCTGAACAATAGTTTGAATATTTCAAACTATTTTGTTGGGAAAAACTAGCATTTTAATGTTCTTTATATACTGGCAACTTGAAGTCCACATAGTGTACATCAAATTATGCTGCCTCAGATATTTTTATATCTTTTCAACAGTCCTTAGAAAATTTTTTGAGAAAGAGAATATTTTACTATTGACAAATTTGTTTTTGATTATTAAGTGGAAGTAAATCCTTTTCATCAGGTTATATGTCTCTTTTTCTGTAAATTATCTACTTGTTATAGAATGAATGCTTTCCTTTTTGATTCCTTTTTAAAATATATTAAGGGTAGTTTTTCTTTTTTGTTTTTGTTGCAATTATTTTTCCCAGTTTTTGTGTTCTCTTCACTTTTTTTTTTCTGAATTACACACTTTTGTGTGTCTCTGAAAAACTACATGCCATAGTTTTTCTTTGTGATTGCTTCCTTAACTTTACCCTTCTAAAGTTCTTTCTCAGAGATCACGTGTATACTCACTTACATTTATTGTAGTGATTTATTTAAACCTCCTTAATTCATATGTGTTTAGAAACCAAGGATATAAGTGAATGTTTTTAAAATAATTACCCCAAATTATTTATTGGAGAGGCATTTAATTGTTTATTACAACCCACATTACAAATTACATTCTGTATAGCAATCTAGAATCCACATGGCACAGATGTGTGCTCACACACATCCCTATCACTGAAATGAATGTGTCAACAGTAATTCTAACCCTTTATATTTGTGGTTAATTCTTATTCTATTCTATTCTACTCAACTCTACTTCATTGTATCCCGCCCATCCCATCCCACCCCATTTCATCCAATTCAATCCCATATTTTCCCATTCCATCGTATCCCATCCCATTTCATTTCATTCCATTTCATTCTATTTTAATTTTTTTTTAACTAACTGTGGTCCAAAAACTTAAAAATTTACAAATGCTTTTCACCCATTGTCTGGAAAACGTAATTTACTGAATCCTGTTTTGTTTTCTGTGCTTTATTTTATGTTGAGTTCTTATATTCTACTGAATCTTAAAGAAGTGTAAACTCTGTTCCATTACTGTTGATTTTGTATAATATTATGATGTTTTAATTACTTTAGCTTCATAATACGCTTTAATATTTTATAGGACAAGCCCCTTCACTATAAATTTTCAGATTTATCTCAGCTAGTCTTCCATATTTGTTTTTATAGATTAACTTAATCATTCTGTCACAAGTTATAATTTTGACAGGCGTGCCGCGGGTTCTTCATACCTTAGTGTATGCTCTTAGAGTTGTAGGTCTTGTTCAGGCACATGTTTCTTGGTATCTACAACCAGTTTCTGCTTCTGAACCACCTAGCAGCTAGTCAAGCACCAAACCTTTGACTCTTTGGAGGAGGGTAGGCTTAAACAGATTTGACTACTGTCCTTATAAAAAGGGAAAATTTGGGTCCTGGCTGGTGTGGCTCAGTGGATTGAGCACTGGCCTGTGAACCAAAGGGTCACTGGTTCAGTTACCTGTCAGGGTTGTGAGCAAGGTCCCCAATAGGGTGTGTATGAGAGGCAACCACACATTTGATGTTGCTCTCCCTCTCTTCCTTCCTCCCTTTTCCTTTCTCTAAAAATAAATAAATAAAATTTAAAAAATAAATTAAAAAGGGAAAATTTGGATACTAATACATGCACACAAGGGGGAGTGCCATGTGAATGTTTGAGGTATGTTGCTATACGCCAAGGAACTCTAGAATAGATCCCTTCTCCTGTGCCTTCAGAGGGACTATGGTGCTGCCAACACTTTGATTTCAGACTTTAAAACTCCAGACAATGAGACAATAAATTTCTGTTGTTCTAATTGATCTAGTTTTTGGTATTGTGCTATAGAAGTCTTAGAAATCTAGTATACCCTCAAATTGTACCCAATAAGTTGATTGATTGTACTCTTTAAAAACAAAGATAAAACTTATGATAGTTTATTATATATATTGTGAAGGAGGGCCCCATAAAATGAAATTTTAAATAATTGTTTTGTAATAAAAAATATAAATATTAACCTACTAAGAACACGGGCTAATGGAATAAGTATGCTTTATATTATTCACAGTTTAACACTGATTTTTTTCATGGAGTTTTATCTTAATTAACGATGAAATTGTTTAAAACATACCTAAAAACCACTTATCCCAGTCAATCTTCTGATGGATCTGTATAGTCTAAGTGATGCAGTTTTAAGAAATCTCAATGGCATTTTTTTATACTCATGATTACTCTCCTCTGACGGGGTTATTGATTTAAGTGAGGTATGAAATAATTACATATAGTTCTTTGCATTTATAACAATGAATATTAATTCTCCCATTTATCCAGAAATTTAGGAAACAGCAGGTTGTGAATAATCAAATATTTTGGGTACTTTAGTATTTAAAGTGTTAGAATGCATCTAAATGTAAACTCTAGAAAATATATTTCAATCTACTTTTGATTATGAACTTCGTCTAAGTTCACCCATTGTTGGTAGAATTTTGTTCCTTATTTCTTTTGAATAAAAAGCTGAGAGTCAGAAGATGTTCCCGACTTGCTGGCTGTCAGTCAGGAGGTGTTTTCCACTCCAAGAGGCACCACCTTGTTCCCTGCCAAGTGTCCCCATCCACAATGTGGCAGTTTTCTTCTTTGAGGCTAGAAAAGATTCTCTTTAGTTGGCCTAATCAAGGGAGTGTCTCTTCACCACATGTGCAGTCCTGTCCACATTCAAGGGGAGGAGGTGTGAGGGTGTGTACTCCCAAGGTTAGGGGCCATCTTAGAACACTACCTAGCCCCTTTTAAGATATCACACAAAAATATCTGAAAAGTCACCATAGGTGTTTTATACTTGATGAGACCCCAATATTTTCTAATAACTATATTCAAAAATATTCTCTAGATTCTTGTTTTAAATCTGTTTTTACAATTGAGCAAAAACATAGGACAAGCATTCCGTTCTTGGCAAAACAATGAGTTTGTTATCTGTCTTTGATGTGACTATAATTGCCTCCTTTGCTAATGTTGCTCCTCATTTTTAGAGAATCCTTAATAGATTTCCTTTGGAGGATTATTATCCATTGAATATGTATATTTCTATAAATATTCAGCACTATCTTATGAAAGGAAACTAGGATCCCGTCTGACAGTTGAACAGGACATAGGTTTATAATTGAGTATTGTGTTATATTTTTTAAAGCTGTGAATATATCAGTAAAGATTAAAACACTACAGGGAGTATGTGTCTGTGGCAGTTGTAGGTATTAATTATGTTGCCAACCAGAAGAGTGAAAATTCAACCTCCTGAACTTGGGTCTTGGCAGGCTGGCCAAATATCTGATTTTTTTCTCTATTGTTGTTAAAATGTATTTGTTTATAGTCCTACATATATTTGCTCTTTTAGATTTTTTGGATTATTTTGAATATGGAAATACAGATAGAATCAGAGTTACTCTCTTGGATTCCAGAACTGCATGGCTTAGCATATTCACAAGAGAAGGTTTTAAAAGCTGAGCAATGTGACTGGGTGCTTAAAAAGTGTCCAGAGCTTTGATCGCAGTGAGTAAGCCTTCAAAAGTCAGGATTTCTATTAATACAGGGCACATACAAAGCTGTGGTTTTTGCCTTTTGGCACTTCAAGTATTAATCTGTTTCACTACTCACTAGTAAATACCTCCATCAGTTAAACTAAAATGCACTGAGATTTTTTTTTAAAAAAGGGCAACAAAACAACTAAAGAAATCACTTGTCTTAGTGTTTTATAAGATCTATGAGAAGCTGTTTAATGTAAATATAAATATTTATTGTGACTGACTATGATTAAGAAATAAAACCCTGAGTTCCTAAATATCCTGATTTTCAGAAACAGAAGAGCTTGTTCAGTGAGAAATTTGGTGGTTATTCTTTTCAAAATAGGGAAATTTAACACCAAACTTACATAGGTGATTGGCTTGCTAACATTATAGTCTGATTTTGAAAGATCTCAGGCAGGAGCAGAAGCAACACTCTATTTTGTGTTCTATAAGGATTATACCAAGTCTGTGATATTTCTTAATGCTTTTTTGTAGGACGAGGACCCAGTTTTCAATAAGGCCCGCAGAGCTTTATTACTTGGTCCTGCATCTACCTCAGTCCAGAGATTATCACACACCATTCTTCCTCTTGCTGTGGACTTCGGTCACATTGACATTGCTCTTCTAGTTTCTTGAAAGAGGCATACACTGTGCCATACCAGCTTTGCACATGCTGTCCCTTCTTTTCCTTCTTTATAGAACATACCTACACTTTTCTGGTCCAGCCTTCTTCTTAGATATCACCTTTGTAATTTCCAGAGGAAAATGTCCATCTCTGATGACTCCCTGCCCACCTCCCCACCAGTCTTGTTAAATTTCTTTGTTACCTGGGCTTATGGAACCATGACATGCTGTTCTTTCCAAGTCCTTCCATCAGCTTGTAATTATGTACTCATAAGTGAGATTGTTTAATTGATATCTGTCACAGCTTTCCCCTCCCAGCCCCCACACACTAGAGTTAACTCTAAGAGGTCAGGGATTTTGTCTTGTGTGCTTACAATTTAATCTGCAGGGTCTAACACAGTGCTAAGTATATAAAAGATAATGAGCAAATACTTGTTGAATTAACACAGGAATGAATGAATAAATAAATGGATACATAAAGAATGTATGAATTTGATTATTCATTACCTTGGAACATTGATGTTCTCAATTAAAAGCTATACTTGCAAATAAGCAAAGCATAGAGCAAGGTCAGCAACCACTCTACTCATTAACAGTGAGTCTGCCTCATAGAGCCGTACTTGCCAACCAGCTGGCATTATCACTATTAGTTTGATGTCATGGGATGTACCTTGTGAAATTTTTAATAAGCCCAAAATTACAAAGACATATGGTGACCTGAACACATTATGGAATGTCAACACAGTTTCCATTCTTTCTACAGGTGGAACAAACATAGGGAAAATAAGAATACAGACTGAAGGGAATTGCACAAGCCATGAAACAAAATAGATTCAGACTAGCAGAATAGTTTTCTTACCAGAGGTTAGCTTGGAGAACACATTTAAAGGAGTAAAAGAGCAGCAGACCATTCGGGGGAGTCAGATAGTATATAAGAAAAGATCAAGAATGGTAGAAGAAACCAAAAGGCAAAAAAGTAGTGTTGGGAAGTAGTGAATGAAAGGGCTAAATGGGGTAGCCAGAAAATAATTTGTCACCTATGTGATGTGGACCCCGGCTCAGGGGGGACTGCCACATTGTGAATGAGCTACGAGAAATTCACACGGAGTACAGAGTCCTGTGGAGGAAAAGGGACGGCATGGCTTTTCTCTCAAGAGGAGAAAAAGCCTCGGCCCTTGCCCTGACAGGCCTTTATTTCTTTTCTGGGTATATTACATGATGGTCCTCATTTACTATGCACAGGTTCACTTTAGGTGGTTACCTTTTACAGAAAACGAAGGAGACAATGCCTCTAATCACATCACAGAAGAAGGATATTTGCAAATTAAAAGGGAAAAGTGGTTGAACCGGTTACACTCATCCTTGGAAAGTTTAGCATGGATTTAGGAAGTTACTTTGCAGTAAATGTTTGCTGCTTCAATTCAGGGAGAGGGAGTTTATCAAAAGCAAGTCTCATAGCAGTCTAGGTACAATGCAGGCCTAATTCCCCATGGGAGAATCCATCTGTGGGCGTGGGTACTGTCTGGGCCCAGGTCGTGCAGAACCGTCTCCTATACCTATGTAGAATTCACTCTCTTCTCCAAAAGCACAAGAAAATAAAATTAAATAGAGGCATTGAATACTTTTTTCTTAAAAACAGTCAGGGAGAGTGATAGGGTGACTTGGTCTAGCATTTGGTAGTAATTCTTGGAGGTAATGCCCTTCCATTTTTTGTATTTTACCAGCATTAGCAGAGAAACATTTTTCATAGACAATCAAAACAAGATTAAATGTAATCAAATATGCAATAATGTAATCAAGTGACATTTTTTTCAAGTCAAGAAAAAGGAAGCTTGACATGTAAATGTCATCCAGCAAAGTTGATATTTTGGGCTTTCTTTGTACTTTTGTCAAATACTGAAATTAAGACTTTTTTTTTTTGGATCACTGAGATTCACTGACTGTTTCATTGAAGACTTACAAAATTGTCTTTGAAAAGGTACAAATAGAAATTTTATCTGGTTAGGATAGCATGAAGCTAATTTTAACCTGGTGAAAGATACCCGAAGAAGCATTATCTACAATCCCTGACAGTTGTGAATGGACCTCTGTAGGTATATTGCTTTCTTAAGTAAGAAAATAAAACATTACAGGTTCCAAAAAAAGCAATATAGAGTTAGAAATTAGAATTCAAAAGGGAAAATGTATATTTTAAAGTGATTGATAAAAGGTATTGGCAAAATATGGCTTATAAATATTTTACATTTCTTCTTTTAATTGAGCTTTTCTACTTAATTCTGTTTTGACTTGGAAAGTACAGGGGCTTAGTTTTAGACACCAGATCACCAGTGAAAGGCAGCCATGGAAGTAATAAGACATTATCCACTAATCAGATGCTTTATATAAAAACTTACTGGTCTACCTCTGCTTTGCTCTTCTTCAAGCCTTTCTCCACTGAAGTCAAATGCCAATCTGATCCTCTAACTCGTTTGCTTAAATACCTGCCAATACAATAAACAGATGATGTATTATAGAATTTCACACTTGAAACGTATGTAATTTTATGAACTAATGTCATCTTGATAAATCCAGGGTTTCCACTATGCTTTGGACAAGCCCATCCCAGACTTGACTCCTGGTCTTAACCTCTCTCACCTCAATCTTCTTAATCCTCTAGCCACATCCACCCTCTCTTACACCCTTTAAGAGCATTTAAGTCCCACAAGCTAGATACATTTTCCTTCTCTTCACCTGGTTAACTCTTATTTTTACATCTCATTTTTGAGCTCATATCACAGAGGTTGTTTTTGCTGTCCCTCTAACTAGGCCTGTCTAGCCTGTTATGTGATTTCATGACTCCAGGTTTTACTTCAAAGCACTTATCACAATTTGTAGATGTCTATTTATAATAATTATTCTATATTGTCTTCACCCTAGTAGATAAAATATGAACTTTTAAGGTCAGGCTCTAGGTTTGTTTCTCACCAGTCGTTCTGAGACCAGAGGGCATTCAGTGAACAGGTGCTGAGTGGATGACTAAATGAAGTTCCTTGAAGGTATGAAACCATAAATGGCTTGTAAAACAAATTATATTTTTAATGATATCAAAATTATTGAAAGCATTATGGGTTGTTGTTATTGCTGAAACAACATTAAGTTTTCATAAAATGAGCTTTGGAGTCAACCATTCTTCAGAAAATGAAACATTACTAGGTATTCAAAGAAAAACACTCACCCATAGAAAAGAAATGCAACCCTACTGAGAAATATGGAAATGAATATCTGCACTATTGATTAATAAATCATAAAAGGGGATTATATCCTAAACTTATATGAAAGGTTTATGTTTATTTAAATTTCATGTTATGTCAAAAAAGCCAAAAAGTACAACAAATTATGTTTGTTTTCTCATAGATTCATAATAGGCATAGGCTTCAAGGCTAGATTTAGCTAAACACTTCAAAATCACTGGGATGCTTCTTTAAAAAATATGTACATGGGATCTCCTGGACATTCCAATTAAGGAAAACTAGGTGGGGCTTATAAGTCTGTACCTGTCAGAGGTGAGGTAGGTTGGGGAGCTGAGTTAAAAAGGTGAAGAGATTAAGAAAGAAACAAACTCCTAGACAGACAACAGTATGGCGATTACCAGAGGGAAAGGAAGATGGGGAAGTTGAAGAGGGTAAATGGGGGATAAATGATAATGGAAAGAGACTTGACTTGGTGGTGAACACAAACTACTATATACAGATGATGTATTGTAGAATTATACACCTGAAATCTACATAATTTTCTTAACCAATGTCACCAAAATAAATTTAATTAAAAAAATTTAAATTCAGTAAAAGATTTTCAGGCAGTGTTGAAAGTAGTATGGAGTTACCTTAAAAAATTAAAAATGAAACTACCTTATGACCCGGCAATTCTACTTCTGGGAATATATCCAAAGAAACCTGAAATACTAATTAGAAAGAATATGTGTGTTCTTACATTCATTGCAGCATTATTTACAATAGCTAAAGTTTGAAAGCAGCCCAAGTGTCCATCAGTAGATGAATGGATAAAAAAGTTGCAGTACATTTGCACAACAGAATACTACTTGGCCACAAAAAGAAGGAAATCTTATCCTTGGCAACAGCATGGATGGACTTAGAGAGTATTGTGTTAAGTGAAATAAGCAGTTAGAGAAAGGCAAGTATGATAAAATTTCGCTCATACAAGGGGGGGCCCAAAACAACCCAGAAATATCTTCCAAAGGGTGGGTCCCTTGTAGTCTGGGCTTCCCCTGCTAGGTGAGTGTTCTAGGAACCCATCTATATCAGTGTACCAGCTGGCATTGTTGTGAGAGGTTGTGCTCAGCTTCAGTGAATTTTTGGAAGACTCTTTGAGTGCATTTGACCATTTCCTGATGGGTGATCTACAAGGGCAGCTGTGCACACCATGCTGCGTGTTTAGCAGTTTTTGACCAAACCAGCATGACTCTGGTGCCCTATCCTCCCTATTCACCCCATCTTGACCTGAGCAACTTTCTTTTGTTTTCCAGATGAAAAAACTCCGCAAAGGGAAACATTTTGCCTATGAGGAATAGATGAAACAGAATAAAACAAAACAACAAAACAAAAAATAGTAGAAGCACTAAAAGGCATCAAAACTGATGAGTTCAAAAACTGTTTTGAGAAGTAGAAATAAAACATCTCAATAGTTGTACTACATCAAATGGGGAATACTTTGAAAATGATTGAAGTTTAAACATGTAAGAATAAGTAAACAATTTTTTATCAATGAATTCTGCTTTTTTGAGTTGTCCTTTGTATGTGGAATCTAAGGAACAAAATTAACTAACAAGCAAAATAGAGACAGACCCATAGAGAGCTGGCTGACAGCTCTTAGGAGGGTAGCCTTGTGGCGGGGTGGGATGGGATGAGGTAGAGTGAGCAAAAAAGAAAAAAAAAACAAACTCACGGACACCAACACTGTGGTGATTGCCAGCAGAGGGAGGAGGGTGTTGATGGAGTTGGAGGAGAGTATCAGGGATAAATGATGATGGAAAGAGACTTGAGCTGGAGTGGTGAACACACAATATAGTGTTCAGATGACGGATTGTGGAATTGTGCACTTAAAGCCTATATTAATTTTGATAACCAGTGTCACCCCAATAAATTCAATAAGAGGGAAAATTACTTAAACGTATACTCATATATCTAAAGATATATGGGTATGTCCAAGGTTATTTCCCTAGCAATCATTGAAACTAGTACTGGAACCCAGGTCTTACAGAAACCAAAGTCAGTGCTGTGTTTCACCATCAAGCTAAATAGCTTTAGCCTCAGGCCAGCTTTTCAAGTCATTCTAAGTCATACCACCACCCACCCCCATTCCCAGTGTCTACTTCTGGATATTTTAAGACATTTTAATTTAGTATCACCTCACCTCTGACTCTAGATACTCCAAATACCAGCCCTTCTGTGTGTTTCTCACTCATTGAACTCATTCTCTCTTTTTTAAAGATTTTATTTATTTATTTTTAGAGGGAGTGGAAGGGAAAGAGAAAGAGAGGGAAACATTAATGTGTGGTTGCCTCTTATGCATCCCCTACTGGGGACCTGGCCCACAACCCAAGGACCCTGCAACCCAGGCGTTGCCCTAACTAGGAATGGAATCGGAGAACCTTTGGTTCACAAGTCGGCACTCAAACCACTGAGCCAACCAGCCAGGGCCATTGAGCTCATTCTTTACTTTGCTTTTGCTTTCACTATCCCCCTGCCTGGATCACTGTACACTTTGTTGGCTTTCTGCTCAGAGTTCATCTCCTCAGAAAGGCCTTCCCTGACTCTCCATTTAATAAATACTTGCCTGCCCCAGCTTTCCTTGCCTTCCATCTCATTATCCTGTTGTTTTCTTCAGAGTACTTATCATTTCTTCAAATTATCCTAGGTATGTATTTATTTCTGAGTTTGTTCTTTCTCACTAGAATCTTGATATCTTACATTCTTGTTACTATTGTATATTTTTTCTGTGAATGACCAGATGATAACATGTTTGTCTGGATCTAGCCATAGAGTGTGCTAAAGGCTAAAGATACAAAGACTAGTAAAATAGGAATTATTTTATCAGGATGTTTATAACAGTTGGAAGGAAGTCTTTTAAAATCTCAAATCAATGTTCTGTGTCTGAGGATGATATAAGGTTGAAATTGATATTTCAGCTCTATTCAGTTTATCTTGCAATCAGATATAGAAGTGAAAGTTCTTCCTTTGGTAAGCTCTAATTTCCTTATGCATGTATTCAATAGAATATGGATGATCCGAATGGTCAGAGTTAGGCATGGACTGTGCCTGTAATTCCCAAATCTGTAGGCTTTACATATAACCCCTGCAGAATTTCATAAACATGGCTGGTTCTAGAATCTCCTAGAGATCCAAATTCAGTATGTCAGGGGAGGGGCCTGGAAATTTACCTATTTAGAAAGCACTTCTGCACTCCACTGGGCTTACCACTCAAGTTTGGGAACCACCAAACTTGCCTGGCCCAGGAAGGAAGGAAGGAAGGAAGGAAGGAAGGAAGGAAGGAAGGAAGGAAGGAAGGAAGGAAGGAAGGAGAGTGAAGGAAGAGAGCTAGGGAAGGGAAAAGGGAAGGGAAGGGAAGGGAAGGGAAGGGAAGGGAAGGGAAGGGAAGGGAAGGGAAGGGAAGGGGAAAAAAGATGACGACCTCCATATTTTGGGCTGGCAATGAATTTTAAGAAAATAACATATTTGCCCTACTTGAATCTGAAAAGCAAAAGTACATTTTTTAACCAAACTAAATTTTTAAATTGAAGTTTGTTCTTTTAAAAATCATTTATTCAGACACTTACTTAGTGTTCATTTATAAATCTTTTCTACCAAAAAGAATAAGGTATTTTACAAACATTAACCACAGGAGAAACATGAACCTTGACAAAAACACTGTCTGCTAGATAAAATGTTTTTAGTAAATGAAAAAGCATAATTCTGCATTTTAAAATGTATTTCAAATATTATTTATTGCCTTGCTGACATATGAATTTATTTGCTGCTTTGTTGGTTATAGGTATTTTATATGCATTTAGATTTCTTTTTTTAATTTATTTTTTTATTGTTGTTTAAATACAGTTATCTGCCTTCCCCCACACCCCTCCCCACCACCCCAGCCCTCCCCAACTCTTTCCCCTGTTTCCACCCCCCCCTTGTTATTGTCCATGTGTCCTTTATAATTGTTCCTGTAAAACCTTCACCCTTTCCCCCCATTTTCTCCTTCCCTTTCCCCTCTGGTCACTGTAAGCCAGTTCTCAATTTCCATGTCTCTGGTTATATTTTGTTTGCTTTTTTCTTTGTCGATTAGGTTCCAGTTAAAGGTGAGATCACATGGTATTTGTCTTTTGTCACCTGGCTTATTTCACTTGACATAATGCTCTCCAGCTCCATACATGCTTGCAAAGGATAGGAGTTCCTTCTTTCTTTCTGCTAAATAGAATTCCATTGTGTAAATGTACCATGGTTTTTTGATCCATTCATTTACTGATGGGCACTTAGGTTGCTTCCAACACTTGGCTATTATAAATTGTGCTGTTATGAACATTGGGGTGCATAGGTTCTTTTGGATTGGTGTTTCAGGGTTCTTAGGATATAATCCTAGCAGTAGAATTGCCAGGTCAAAAGGCACTTCGATTTTTAGTTTTCTGAGGAAATTCCATACAGTTTTCCACAGCGGTTGCACCAGTCTGCAATCCCACCAAGAGTACACTAGGGTTTCTTTTTCTTCACAACCTCTCCAACACTTGTTGTTTGTTGCTTTGTTTATGATGACCATTCTCAACAGTGTGAAATGGTATCTCATTGTGGTTTTAATTTGCATCTCTCTGAATGGCTAGTGATACTGAACATCTTTTTATATGCCTCTGGACCCTTCTGTATGTCCTCCTTGGAGAAGTGTTTGTTCAAGTCCTTTGTGCATTTTTTAATTGGTTTACTTGTATTCTTAGAGTGGAGTCGTGTGAGCTTTTAATATATTTTGGAGATTAAACCCTTGTCTGAGGTATCATTGGCAAATAAGTTTTCCCATACAGCTGGTTCTCTTTTCAGTTTAATGCTGTTTTCTTTAGCTGTGTAGAAGCTTTTTATCTTTGATGAGATCCCATTTTTTATTCTTTCTTTTATGTCCCTTGCTCTAAGGGACATATGAGTGAAAATATTGCTGCCTGGATATCTGAGATTTTCCTGCTTATGTTCTCCTCTAGGACTTTTATGGTGTCATGACTTATATTTAAGTCTTTTATCCATCTTGAATTTATTTTTGTGTATGGTGTAAGTTGGTGATCAAGTTTCATTTTTTTGCATGTGGCTGTCCAGCTCTCCCAACACCATTTGTTGAAGAGGCCATTTTTGCTCCATTTTATGCTCCTGCCCCCTTTGTTAAATGTTAACTGACCATAGAGACTTGGGTTTATTTCTGAGATCTCTATTCTGTTCCGTTGATTTATGTGTCTATTATTATGCGAGTTCCAGACTGTTTTGATTACAGTGGCCTTAATACAGTTTGGTATCAGGTATGTTGATCCTTCCTACTTTGCTCTTCTTTCTCAAAATTGCAGCAGCTATTCAGGGTCATTTATGGTTCCATATAAATTTTTGAACTGTTTGTTCTATATCTATGAAATATGCCATTGGTACTTTAATAGGTATTGCATTGAATCTATAAATCGTGTTGGGTAGTATGGACATTTTGTTGATGTTAATTCTTCCAATACATGAACACAGTGCATGTTTCCATTTGTTTGTGTCTTCCTTAATTTTTTTCTTCAGTGCTGTGTAGTTTTCTCAGTACAGATCTTTTACTTCCTTGGTTAGGTTTATTCCTAGGTATTTTATTTTTCTTGTTGCTATATCAATGCGATTTTTTTCCTGACTTCTGTTTCTGCTGTTTCATTGTTTGTATACAAAAATGCCTTTCATTTCTGGATATTGACTTTGTATCTGGCTGTTTGGCCAAATTCATTTATTAGGTCGAGTAGTTTTTTGGCTGAGTCTATAGGATTTTCTATGTATACTCTCATGTCATCTGCAAACAATGACAGTTTTGTTTTTTCCTTTCCAATTTGGATGCTTTTATTTCCTTTTCTTGTCTAATTGCTGTGGCTAAGACTTCCAATACTATGCTGAATAGAAGTGGTGAAAGTGGACAACCTTGTCTTATTCCTGATCTTAGTGGGGAAGTTTTTAGTTTTTGCTCATAGAGTATGATATGGGCTGTAGGTCTCTCATATATGGCTTTTATTATGTTGAAGAATACCCCCTCTATTCCCACTTTGCTGAGTATTTTTATCATAAATGGGTGTTGTACCTTACCAAATGCTTTTTCCACCTCTATTGATACGATCATGTGATTTTTGTCTTTTGTTTATGTGATGTATTACATTTATTGATTCATGAATATTGTACCATCCTTGCATCCCTGGGATGAATCTCACTTGGTCATGGTGTGCGATCTTTTTAATGTATTGCTGGATGCGGTTTGCCGATATTTTGTTGCGGATTTTAGCGTCTATGTTCATCAGTAATATTGGCCTGAAGTTCTTCTTCTTTGTTGTGTCTTTATCTGGTTTTGGGATTAGAATGATGCTGGCTTCATAAAAAGAGTTTGGGAGTCTTCTGTCTTCTTGATTTTTTTGGAATAGTCTGTGAAGGATAGGGATTAGCCCTTCCTTAAATGCTTTGTAGGATTCTCCTGTGAAACCTTCTGGGCTCTTGTGTGTTGGAAGTTTTTTTTATTACTGCTTCAATTTTGTCAGCTGTTATTGGCCTGTTCAGGCTTTCTGCTTCATCTTCATTGAGTTTTAAAAGATTATGTTTTTCTAGAAATTTTTCCATTTCACCTAGGTTTTCAAATTTCTTGGAGTAGAGTTTATCATAGTAATTTCTTAGAATCCTTTGTATTTTTGTGGTATCAGTTGTAATCTCTCCTCTTTCATTTCTGATTGTGTTAGGTTGGGTCCTTTCTCTTTTTTTCTTGATGAATAAGCTTAAATGCTTGTCAATTTTGTTTATCTTTTTAAAGAATCAGCTCCTGGATTTATTGATCCTTAGAATTGTGCTTTTAGTCTCTATGTCATTTAATTCTGTTCTGATCTTGGTTATTTCCTTCCTTCTACTTGCTCTGGGCTGTCTCTATTATTGTTCCTCAAGTTCTTGTATATGTAGGGTTAGGTTGTTTATTTGAAATGTTTCTATCTTTTTTAGGTAGGCCTGTATCAGTATGAACTTCCCTCTCAGGACTGCCTTCACTGTGTCCAATAAGTTTTGGTTTGTTGTGTGTTCATTTTCATTTGTTTCCAGAAACTTTTTTATTTCTTCTTTGATCACATTATTGACTCATTCATTGTTTAATACCATGCTATTCAATATCCATGATTTTGAGTGTTTTTGAGTTTTTTTCCTTGATGTTGGTTTCTAGTTTTAGTCCCATGTGGTCAGAGAAAATGCTTGATATGATTTCAGTTTTCTTGACTTGTTGAGGTTTGTTTTGTGTCTTATCATGTGGTCTATCTTTGAAAATGTTCCATGTGCACTTGAAAAGAATGCGTATTTTGCTTCTTTGGGATAAAAGGCTATGTATATATCAGTTAAGTTCATTTGATCTAGGACATTGTTCAATGCTGCAATATCTTTATTGATATTTTGTTTGGAAGATTTATCTGTTTTTGACAGTGGGGTGTTGAAATCCTCTACTATAATTGTGTTGTTGTCAATATCTTTCTTGAACTACTCCAAGATTCTCTTTATGTATTTGAGTGCTCCCATGTCGGGTGCATATATATTTACAATGTTTATGTCTTCTTGATGGATTCTTTACTTGAGTATTATGAAGTGACCTTCTGGGTCTCTTTTTATGGCCCATTTTTTGAATTCTATTTTTCTGATATGAGTATTCCTACCCTGGCTTTTTTTTCTGTCCATTTGCTTGGAATATTTGTTTCCAGCCCTTCACTTTCAGTCCGTGTAAGTCTTTTGTTCTGAGGTGGGTCTCTTGTAGGCAGCATATGTGTGGGTCATGATTTCTTATCCATTCAGCTATTCTATGTCTTTTGATTGGAGCATTTAATCCATTTACATGTAAAGTTATTATTGATAGGTACTTATTCATTGCCATTTTTTCTTACCTGTGTTCCTCTCTCTTTCTTGCTTTTTCTTCCTTTTCTTAAAGCAGACCCTTTAGCATCTCTTACAGTGCTGGTTTGGTGGAGGTGTATTCTTTTAGGCTTCTCTCATCTGGGAAGCTCCTTATTTGGCCTTCCATTTTAATCGAGAGCCTTGCTGGATAAAGTAGTCTTGGTTGCAAGCTTCTGGTTCTCATTACTTGGAATATTTCTTGCCATTCTTTTCTGGCTTGGAGCATTTCCATTGAGAAGTCAGCTGCTAGTCTTATCAGGGCTCCCTTGTGTGGTACTTCCTGTTTCTCCCTTGCTGCCTTTAAGGTTCTCTCTTTGTCTTGGAATTTTGCCATGTTAATTATGATGTGTCTTGAAGTGGGCCTCTTTCAGTTCCTCTTGATGGGGTCTCTGTGTTTTTCCTGGATTTGTATGACTTTTTCTCTCAACAAATTAGGGATGTTTTCCATCATTCCTTTTTCAAACAGGTTTTCTATCCCTTGCTCTTCTTCTTCTCCTTCTTGTATTCCTATTACACAGGTATTATTATATTTCATGTTGTCTTGCAGATCCCTTACCACCTGTTTGTTCTTTCTGAGTCTCTCTTCCTTTACTCCCTCTGTCTGGGTGTTTTTTGTTTTTTTGTTTTTCTGCCTTGTCCTCCAGCTTGCTGATTTAATCCTCTGCTTCATCCACCCTGCTTGTAATTCCTTCTGATGTGTTTTTTTTTTTATTTCCGAGATCTTATTGTCCATTTATTTTTGGGTCTTGTTTATAGTTCCTATTTTCTTTTTCATGCTGTTATAGTTCTCACTCAGTTCCTTGTAGTTGTCTGTGAGTTCCTTGAGTGTCTTTATAACCATTATTTTGAATTCTATATCTGATAGTTTGCTTACCCCCATTTCATTTAGGTCTTTTAGTGGGGAGCCTTCCATTCCTCTTGATTGCATGTTCTTTTTTGTCTCCCTATTGTAGGTGACTCTTTTTGATTGTTTCTGTGCTTCCTGATGTTTGCTTTGCTATCTGTCTTTGTAGGGTGAGCTTCTATAGTAGGAATTCTATGAGGTTCAGTGGTGTGGTCTCTGATCTCCTTGACTGGATTCTCTAGGTTTGCCCTTTCTTCTGTTTGTATGGGCTCTCTTGTCGTACTTGGATTTTTACCTGTTGTTGGTCCTTTTGTTGGTGATTTTTCTCCTTCAGCAATTATACTGATGTTTGCAGCTCCTACCTGTTTTTGTATGTGATCAGTGGCCAGGGGTAGATAACATGGATTAAGACAGCAGGAGAGTATTTTATCAGATTTAAAGTACCAGCAAGCAGAGAAGAAACAGGAGATTCTTTGGATAAGTATAGCCTTAACTGTGATATTTAACCCAACTAGCCACTTTTTATAAAAGGTGAAAGAGAGGTAAGACTCTTGTTAGAGGGGAAGATGATTGTGAGCTGAATCCAAAAAACAGAACACTTTTGTAAGGTTAGATGATGAGATATAGTGAGAGTAAAGGATAGAAAGTAAGCGTGGTATGAGAGAGAATAGAGTTAACCACAACAATAATAATGCTCAAGATTAAAGTGAAGTGGGTTAAGATCAGGGAGGGTTGCTGTGTAGTATGTACAATTGTATGAAACAACAATTATTTACAATAGTACTGGGACAACAATAATACAACAAGAAATATATGATTTGGATAACCATAATAGAAAGAACCCAATCAAGAGTTGTGTGTTATTGGAACACGGGTGAAGTGAAAGGAAAATTAAAACACAATAAAGAGAGAATAAGGAAACCAGTCAAACAATGCAATTAAACAGAGAAATAAAGTGAGGAAAACTAAACATAAGGAAGGGAAATAAAAAAATACCAATAAAATAATAGTGGTTAAAATAATAGTGGTAAAAATAATGAAAAATTAAAAAAATAATAATACACATAAACAATAAAATGCCATGTCTATGGGATAGCAAAGTGACATTTGTCTCAGTTTCTCAGTTTTCATGATTAGTCTTGTGTTCCCTCTTTTGATCTGTCTCTGGACCCTTCATGACTCCATGTTTTATTGTCTCACTTGGGGGAAGAAAAATAAATGGAAAAAAGATAGAGGAAAGGAAAAAAAAAGCCTCCTGCTGACTTTAAACCTGTTCAGCGAGTTCTGCTGGTCTTCCTGGTTGCCATAGGAAGAGCGGGGTTGGGCTTCACTTTTCTTCCTTCCTATGGTTTTCAGAGTATGGGAGCAGGTCTGGGCTACAATATTTGCAGTTTCCCAGCCAGACCAGGTCCCCTGAGAGCTGCCAGGTTCAAGTCAGCCACTGAGCTGCGCACAGAGTGAGTCAATCTTGGCACACTGTTTCATACAGCCACTCAGTCTCTGGGCCTGCACAGCTGAAATCACCCTTGGGAGAGCCAGACACTGCTGCAGAGTTCCTTACAAAGCAGCTGCCCACTGTTCTTAACAGGCTCACAGCTTTTCACACAGCCCAACTTTCCAATCAGTCCGCAGACTATCTGAGTCAGGGTCCAACATGGTCCAGCTTCTCCCTTCTCCAGGTGTTACCTGGCACTCTACAATTTCTCTGATGCGGGCATTCACAATCCCAGCAGATGGGTACCACTTCTGTGTTTCCCACTTTGTCTCTATTCCTCCAAGGGACTTCCAGCACCCAGGTGCCTCCTGGTGCCAGGCTGCCCTCCCTGCTCTGGTAGAGGAGGGAGCTGGTGCTCTAACTCTTCTCCCCATATCCTGCGGCAGGCACTGGGTTGGGGTGCAGCAGCCCTGGTACCCATGCAGATCCCAGGGACCTTACTGTCCCAACGCAATCTCCTCACTGTCTGTTTTTCAATGTCTTCTGCAATTTTTGGCTTCCAAACTTCATATAAGCTGGGATTCCGTTGGCTGTTCACTCTGTTCCTCAGAGCATCGGCTAGGTGTTCCAGCTGGGCACAGGGAGAACTGGGCTCTGCTCCCACCTACCTCGCTGCCATCTTCAACACCCGACGGCATTTAGATATTCTTATACACACCGGCATTTGGATACTGTCTTTTCTATATATGCCCTTTCATGTTTATCTTTAAATAAAAATCACACGTTATTTCCATTACTTAAAAAAGGGGGAGAGAATTGAAGTTCTACCTTACCATGTACCCCCAAGTGATCTTAAGTTATTCCTTTTTGGTTGTCTCCAACTCTTCTGAGGTGACTTCCCTGACTTTCGGTTAGGTCAGGTTTTTGTCCTGCGTTGTCTCATGGTCTTTTATATCACTATAACTTTTCTGGGCTTCAGATACATGAAGTCCTAGACAGCAACTAAAAAAAGATTTTATCCCTTTCTATCTGCAAGATTTCTTCCACTTCTAACAGTTTTTCTGTTCAAATATAGAGAAACTATACCTAGGCTTGTCTCCCTATGAGTGCATTATTCTCATTTTTATTTATATTTTATCCTTATCAAATTTAAGTACTCTATGTTACATTCTCCTGAACTCTAGAATTTATTTTAGTCTTTCTTTTAGGATAATTTCAGAAAATAATTTTATCTGAAGATTAGCAGTTGACTTCCATGAAGGCATTTGTATTGTATGCCCACAGCTACACTATACTTACCATCATGGACTCAATTTTAATGACAGAAATTCATTGATTTTTTTCTCTGTGCCCTGAGGGTCCCAGAATATTTAATATTAATTGGCTAAAAAAAAAAACAGGCATAGTTCATAATAAAATTTAGCAGAAAAAAATCACCAATATATTTATATTGCAAGTGTCTAATTTAGCAAGATAGAGCTCTGTGGTTAAACACACCATATGGTGGATTATTTGCCTTTCTTTTTGACATAATTATGTATTAATTTTTTGTAAAGAAACACTTTTTTATCCCACAACAGCAGAAAATGATGAGCTGCAAGGGGACAAGAAAAAAGTTAAATGGTATAGCAAAAATGCATAGTATAAAAAATAAGAGAAATTATCAATTCCTTATAAATGTGTTAGGAGGTATAGCCATCTTTGCTGAACAATTATTATTTATGATTTCAATATGAGAAACAGCATTGAGGAGGCTAACACGGTTTTTCTAAACTGCCTGATAATTTCAGAGGGAAAAAAGGCTGTGAACCTAGTTTAAGTAAATAAAATTCAATAAATGCAAAACCTGGTGATTTACTAGAGTTCTTTCGATGCCTTTAACTAGTGCACTTATTTTAAAATGCTGTATTAGTCAGCTTTCAAAAGAAGAATTCACCATTTTTGCCCTTTCTTTAATTATTATTGAACTTATTGGGGTGGCATTGGTTACTAAAATTATATAGGTTTCAAGTGTACAATTCCATAATATACTATCTGTATATTATATTTTGTGTCTACAATCCAAAGCCAGGTCTCTTTCTATCACCATTTATTCCCTCTTTATCTTCTTTTACCTTCCCCCACCCTCCTTTCCCTCTGATAATAACCGTATTGTTGTCTGTTTCTATGAGTTCTGTGGGATTTTTGCTTAATATCTTTACATTTTTCACCCAGCCACCCAATCCCTCTCCTCTCTGACAGGTGTCATTCTGTTTTCTGTATCTACAAGTCTGTTACTATTTGTCTGTTTGTTTATTTTGTTCATTAGTTTCCATATATCAGTTAGATCATATAGTATTTGTTTTTCTCTGTCTGGCTTATTTCACTTAGCATAATCTTCTCCAGGTCCATTCATGCTGTTGCAAATGGTAAGATTTCCTTCTCTTTTTTTTTTACAGCCAAGTTGCGTTCCATTGTGTAAATGTACCACGGCTTTGTTTATCCACTCATTTATTGATGGACACTGGGCTGTTTCCAAATCTTAGCTATTGTAAATAACACTGCAATAAACATAGAGAGATGCATATATTCTTTCTAATTAGTGTCTTGAGTTTCTTCAGATATATTCCCAGAAATGGAATGGCTGTGTCATAAGGCTATTACGTTTTAAAATTTTTGACGTAATTCCATACTGTTTTCTACAGTGGCTGCACCAATCTGCATTCCCACCAACAGTGTATGAGGGTTCCTTATTCTATCACCAACTCTTGTTGTTTGTTGATAATATTATTGGCTATTATTTATTGATAATAGCCATTCTGGGAGGTGTGAGGTGATATCTCATTGCTGTTTTAATTTGCATCTCTCTGATTATCAGTGACTTTGAGCATCTTTCATATGTTTATTGGCCATCTGTATGTCCTCCTTGGAGAAGTGTACATTCTAAAGCTTTGCCCACTTTTTAATTAAATTGTTGTTTTCTCTGGGTTAAGTTGTGTGAATTCTTTATAAATTTTGGATATTAATCCTATATAAAGTGTATCATTGGTAAATATGTTTTTCCATTCAGTGGGTTGTCATCTTATTTTGTTGATAGTTTCCTAAAGAAAAATTCATCATTTAACACAAAATCCCAACTTTCCCATCTATCTAGTAGAGATTTGTTGTCATTGATTCTATGTTTTTTTTTTTTTCTGTACAGAACAGAAGTCTGCATAGTCCCACAAATTTATTTCAAGCTTGGCATCTTGAAATATTTAAATTTATGAAAAAGAATGGAAAAGTGAATTATGGCTTTCTGATATGAAATATTATGTAAACATTCTTGGAAGTGATATATTAAACATTTATTTCACAATCAACACTCTGTGAGAATATTAAAATGAAGAAAAATACTAGTTTAAGAACATGTTACTTATATGATTAATTATATTGAAGTTCTCTTTTATATAAAGACAAATGAATCATTCAACAAGTATAAATCTCTGTCAAGCATTTCTGAATTTCAGGTTTATTTTAGGAAAAAAATGTCTAGGCAAAAATTTTAATTCATCATCATTAGAAGAAAATCCACAATACATTTATGGGGGTGGGGTATAGTGATCAAATATTGGACCCTATCAAATACAAGGGCGCAAGATAAGAGTTAGGGAGCCAAAAATGTTCAGATCTCAGAATGCAGCTTTCAGAATAAAGAAGTTCTAATTCAACACATGAGCCCATGAGAATAGCTAGAGACTAACAAGGACATAAATGGTAAGAAGCTCAGAAATGGGAAGTGTTGGTTGTCCCAAAAATTCAAAGTTCATTTTTTCCAACTTTGCCTAAAGCCAATTCTGCTCTTGTTCTTCTCAATAACAAGATATCCAATTTTGTATATCTTGACCTAAAGCTCACACAATGAATGAGCCTCTTCTTATAAATTAAGCAAGCATAATAACCAAAGACACTGAAATTGAGAACAGGTTGACAGTCATCAGAGGGGAGAGGGGAGGGAATTTCAGGGGAAAAGGGGAAGGGTTTAGAGCAACAATTATAAAGGACACATGGACAAAAACTATGGGGGGTGGAAATGGGAGGGAGGTGGGGAAGGCTGGGGTGGGAGTAAAAGACAAAAAACTGTACAAGATCAACAATTAAAAAAATACTGATAATAAATAAATAAATAAATAAATAAATAAATAAATAAATAAATAAAGCTATGCAGACTTAAAAAAACATTTTGGATTGTAGGCTGTGAACTGAGATTTAGTGTGCCTTTCCATTTCTTCAAAAATAAAAAGGTACATCACTCTCTTCAGTGGTGACTCCTAACAAAATGACAGGTATCAAAAAGGAGGGGATTGCAACTGACTTTTTTTGTCCTTGGAAGTCCAAAACCATAATTGCTAAATCAGTGAGAAATGCCTTCTGTGCAGCAAGGTTCTGCACAAGCATTGTCTGGAATATATGGCATGCTGTTAGTGACCCGTGACCAAATTCTTCACTTGTGAATTGAATTTTCCTACCTCACTATCATCAGCTTTGCCTAGAGAAAACAAATATGTCAGACATAATGTACTTCTGATCCTCTGAAAATAAATGCCAAAATTAAAATCCTTGAGATTTCAGTTCTGGAATGCAGAGATTTAGAAACCAGATGCTCACTAGGCCTTTTGAAACGTGCAAAGTGACCATCAGCATTAGTCTTCTGAGGACTGATAGTGCAACCAGTACATGTTTTATTGGCATTTTTTTTCAACCTAGATTTTTTTTAATACATTTTATTGATTATCCTATTACAGTTGTCCCATTTCTCCCCCACCCTGCACACCCTCTCCCACCCACATTCCCTCCTTTAGTTCATGTCCATGTGTCATAAGTTCTTTAGCTTCTACATTTCCCACACTATTCTTGCCCTCCCCATTTATTTTCTATCCATCATCTATGCTACTTATTCTCTGTACCCTCCCCCCTCTCTCCTCCTCCCACGCCCCTGTTGCTAACCCTCCATGTGGTCTCCATTTCTGTGGTTCTGTTCCTGTTCTAGCTGTTTGCTTAGTTTGCTTTTGTTTTAGGTGTGGTTCTTAATAGCTGTGAGTTTGCTGTCTTTTCACTGTCATATTTTTGATGTTCTTTTTCCTAGATAAGTCCCTTTAACATTTCATATAATAAGGGCTTGGTGATGATGAACTCCTTGAACTTGGCCTTATCTGAGAAGCACTTTATCTATCCTTCCATTCTAAATGACAGCTTTGCTGGATAGAGCAATTTTGGATGTAGGTCTCTGCTTTTTAAGATTTCAAATATTTCTTTCCAGCCCCTTCTTGCCTGTAAGGTCTCTTTTGAGAAATCAGCTGACAGTCTGATGGGAACTCCTTTGTCTAGATTAGGTCTTTCTGTGTGCCCTCCCTAATTCATTGCTCTTTTTGCAAATATTTGCCTAAGATACATTTTTTTTAGTTATAGGTGGTTTCTTTTTTAACAGCTCAAGAATGATATTATAATATTCCCCTGTTGAGGGCAAATCAACAGACTATTATTTTAGGAACTCACATACTTTATAGAACATCACGCATTTCCTATTATTCCGTGAGAACCCAGAGTAATGAATGGGCTGTGGAGTATGTGGAAGATTTTTTTTAATCTATACATTTTAAAGAAAGGTGAAATAGAAGACAAGAGCACATATATTCCTAGTTGTATTTACAACAGAAAGATAAAGTATGAAGAAAATATGCTTTTTGGACCAAGCTATGTTAAGAATTAGCATATCTATTTTCTAAGAAGTAGTAAATCCATTCTTGTACTGAAAGTATGTTAAATAATGACTTCGTAATGGTTAAGCACAGGCCAGCTCTTCCATTTCTGCAAAGAACCACTTCAATTCTTATAATAACATTTCCAAACACACCAGTAAAGTCAGAAATTTAATTTTCATAGAAACCAAAAATAAAACAGTAACATTAATATGAATGCAGATCTACAGTAAGAGGAGCAGTACGTGCCCTGACTAAGATAAATTGCCACAGGAGTATTCATAGAAACAAATAGGATGGATAAATGGAGCAGATGAGGATGGGGCATGTAAACAATGAAGTATTTCATAGAAATCTTAAAAGGCAAAGTTTAAACGTGCTAACTTTCATATTTGTAATACTAACTGTTTGACTTTGGGTGGATTTGTTGGAATTTCTAATAATTAGTTTCTTCATCTATAAAATAGGAGTCCTAATACTTGCTACCAACTTCTTAGGAAATTAACATTCACATTGAGCCCTTACTATGTAACAGGCACAATATGCCTTGTATGAATTTACTAAATTATCATTATTATACTCACTTTATAGTTAATGTGTAACAATTTTTGGTGTTGGGCACTATTCTGAACACTTTTCTACATTATAAACATTTTCCTTGAAACAACCATGAGGTAGATACAGCTATTGCCCTCCTTTACAAATGAGGAGATTGAAGCAAAAAGCAAATGGAATAATACATAGTTGCTAAATTGCAAAATATTGTATACAAGTAGCTACAAAATTTTATCATTCCCATTGTTTAATTAGGTACTTTATGTGTATGTAGTTATTTAATTCTTTTCTTACTACTCCAATTTGGAAGGTGGATTTTTAACTGAAGTGGTATTTATTTTATGACCTAAAACTTTCTATAGCCGATATAGTTTATACTATCTTTTAATGTTACGCTCTATATATGATAGTAATATTGAAACTTGAGGGCATACATAAGTTATCAGATAATGATCATATAATTACATCTTAACTGTTATTTAAAAGTTCTTGCAAATTACCAGAATTAATTCTAATCTGTGCTGACAAGCAAAAGCTCACATTTGTTCTATATCTAACTGAATATTTAACAGTAATAGTTCTCTAGTTTCTGGTTTTAGCCATTAGTCCTGAAGTGTTATGGGATTTGAAGTTCAATATAAATCATCTATATTGTCATCATGATATCATGGTCATAGTTCTTACATTGTACTACATAGTTCATTATTGTTTGAGTAATATCACCAAAGCAAATGGAGCATGCTCATCTAAGGTAGGGCAACACAGGTTCATAGTCAGAACTATGATAGAGAGTGTGATTGATTTAAACAAGATAATTTTTAGGATGTATTTTTATCTTATCAAATGTTGCAACACACCAGTATTTGTATATTTTGATACCTATACATCACTTACTATCGGAAAAAGGAATTGTCAAGTTATCCCTAGCTATATTCCTAGAGCCTGATATGAAGGATATGACATCATCTGTCTGCTTTGTGCATCTAACTTACTACTTTGCATGAGTTAAAACCAAAATTACAAGCAGCACTATGTAAAATTTTGTTGGCTGCTTTTATGTAGCAAGTGAGAACTATATGTACTGATTACGCTCAATTTACCATGAACATTTTTCTAGATTGTAATAAAGAGAGGAAATTTGAAAACAATTTGTTTTAGCAATCTTTTATTTTCACTCTTTGTTCAGTTATCAGAAGAAAACTGCAAAGCCTTTTATAAAACAAGTAAGACATTATGTTGCCTGAGATGTCCTGTGAAGCATGGCATATGGAAATGAAGCTGTTAGTACTGTCAGAAAGATGACATGTGTCACTTGTCAAAAAGCAAGAAGGGCAGGTACTGTTGCTGACATACTACCTGTTTATTGCCTGGAAAACTTTCCAGCTTCTGTGCTGGTGGATCAGGGACCATGACTGAAGCATAATCAGTAAAATATTTTTTAAAGACTTTATTTAAAGACAGGAACAACTTAAAGGATGCTGGATAGGAGGTAAAACTGGAGAGCTAGAATTGACATTATTAATGATAGAGAGTCAGGGCAACTAAAAGAAGAGGTTCTCCAGATCTTTGAATTTTATCTTCTTGTAAATGCCTATATATCTTTTAGGAGTAAACTCATGTGTTGGCATCATTATTATGATAGTATTGTTACCACACACACATACACTCACACGTGCACACTCACAACAAATATTATCTTGTTTCAGGCCTTCAGCACACCCACTTTGGGTGCTCTTCCTGGATTGATATCTCATGAGGCATGCGGCCTCAAGGATGTAGATTCAGTTTAGAAGTGTTCTTCCTATTAAAAAAAATTATGAAGATAAAATTTGTCTCTCAGTCAGCTTTAATAACAAAAATGTGTTTCATATGAACCCAACCCATGTCCTAGTGGAAGAAAAGAAAGGTTTTGATAATGCACACTTTAATTATGGAAGGTTGCAAGACAACAGTGTATAAATGTGAGAAATCACACAATTCAAATAACAGAACTTATAAATGAAGTGAGGAATGAAAGGGGAAAATGTTAAATTTACCAGATGAAAGCTCATATCTAGTTAAATTTCAACAGTGTCTGTGTTGACTGCAATTAAAGCCAAGATGTGTACGCTCACTTTAGGAATCACGATTGTGAGAAAGTTTTGATTTTACTTTGTACCTATTATATCCAACCGACACGTGTGAATGGTAAGTAGCCAGGGGAGACAGAGCACTGGCCCTGCCATCAAGGTAATAAAGGTGAAATAAGAAAGACTAATAATATTATACTGTATAAAAGTACCATATTATGCATTACAAACTAGGCATTACATAGATATTCAGAACATAGGCATTCTATGAAGCTGAAATTTGTTAGACATTGTAACTTTGACCCCAAACAAGATGTTAAGAATTTATGTAAATACAGAAAAGTATGGCACCCTTTTCATATATGAGGAACAAAAACATTAACAAAGCCACAAACAGTCAATTTTAAAATGGTTGATAGTAAAGTAGCAAAAAGCTGTCAAGTCAGGAGTTGAAATTTCATTTTGGATATTAGTGAAAGCAATTTTATTGGAACAACTGCCTTGATTATGGAATCAAATATGCTACATTAATTATCATTGGCTACATTAATAACTTTGAGGAGATATGGTAAACATAGGCCTAAAAGAAAATTAAAATAACAATAATGTGCAACATTATTTACAGAATTAATGAAATACAAGGGAGAAAAGTGGCATATGTAGAATATAGTAGGGAAAAAATGACCTTGGCCATAAAGTAGATATTATATTAATTCATGACAGAGGTGATAGAGATTTAGACCATTTGAATTGGTAGCAGGATATAGCCATTTGAAAGTAAAAAAACTGGAAGGGCTTGGTGAGCTTTTTCATAGCCAAATACATGAAAAATCCATTAAGACAGGAGCTATGTCTTCTCATTTTTTATATTATTAGCATGCAACATCTTATCTGGAACAAAGAATTTATTTGATTAATGTTATACCTGATGAACATAATGCAAGACAGGAAAAAGGAAGTGTTGAAATAAGGATCCAAGTTTTTGAGAAATTCTGTCATAAAACACAAACTGGGATCCTAAGAAAGGAGTACCTTGCTTGGAGGAAGGATGTAATTATTGGTGTTCAGGCTTTGTGGTGTTGATGAATTAACCTAGTAAAAATGACTTACAGACAGTTCAAAGAATCGAAGAGTTTGGCTATTCATTTCTATTAGATGCTTTTTATTGGAAAACCTACAAACATTCAGAAACTGATTAAGGCACTGGGGTTAGTATTGACACTGTAACTAAACCTAAGAACTTCATATACTTAATAATAATGTCAATGCCAAAAATTAAAATGAAGGTAATTTACATGAAATAAAATATTTTAAAATATTCTCATAATATTTTCATTGTGATTAAACACCATGTCATTTCTTTGATCTTCAGGCACTAGGGTGGAAAGAGAACGACTATATATGAAATGGGTCATAGCTATATTTTTTTGGAAGAAAATATTTTATCTATTTTTATCATTGTTGTTCAAGTACAGTTGTCCCTATTTTACCCCAACATGCCCCTCAACCCCACCCATCCTCACCTCCTACCCTCGAACCTACCATCTTTGGCTTTGTCCGTGTGTCCTTTATACATGTTCCTTGACTGCCCTTCCCTTATTATCCCTTCTCTCTCTCTCCCTTCTTCTCTGGTTACTGCCAGTTTGCTCTTTATTTCAATGTCTTTGGTTGTATCTTGCTTGCTTGCTTGTTTTGTTGATTAGGTTCCACTTATAGATGAGATGATATGGTATTTGTCTTTCACCGCCTGGCTTATTTCACTTAGCATAATGCTCTCAAGTTCCATCCATGCCGTTGCCAAGGGCAGGAGCTCCTTCTTTCTTTCTGCTGCATCGTATTCCATCGTGTAAATGTACCATCGTTTTTGATCCACTCATTTACTGGTGGGCACTTAGGTTGCTTCCAGCACTTGGCTATTGTAAATTGTGCTGAGATCATGGCTATGTTAAGAATAAATGGAGACTGCATCCTAGAATTTTGAAATTACATTATGTACTATTGATTATGGTTCATAATCTGAAGTTCAAATTGGAGACACTAAGAAAAATGTCAGCAGTTGTGCTGTTTTAACTTTTTAATGCTCAAATCATTAATCACAAGGTCAGAATTACCCTGTTTTTCACTGTCATATTTTACGACTCGTCTCAGAAGAGAGAAAGAACATTTCAACTTTTATTGATAGAACACAGAGGAATTAATATTCTTTTGAGGAGCTTATGGACTTTAAAGATTATATTTTCCTTTTCAGGGAATTTTAAAATAGATATGCAGAGATTAAATTACTTGCAAAATTTATCTAGCAAGTCAGTGACAAAATAAAAAATTAACTTCTCATGTTTAGAATCCTACATTCAGCATAAAATCTCCTGGACCACACCATTTCTTCACAATAGCATATTTTATTAAATTCTTTAATTGCATTAAGCCTACAAATATGATTGGCTTTCATTATCAGAAAGCAATACCTTGGACAAACCAGATGACCTATAAAAGACCTGGTCAAAATCTTATAAAAATAACCTCTAAGCCTATCAATGATGCCAAATGTATTCCAGGAGAGTTAAAGCTAGTCTGTGTGTTTGCCTTTGGAAATATGCTTGCTTCCAAGCAGCAGTGTATCAGAGAGGCATTTAAACAAGCCTTGTCCTGCTTAAAGGTCATACACATTACTAAACATCAAGGCCTACTCTCATCTTCACCTCCTTTTCATTAAGTTTCTGAAAGTATTGTAAGAGCCATGCTCACTAGGACTGAAGGTACGGTATAATAATTGAGTTAAACATTAGGTTACACATTAGGTTTGTTTGGTTCATTTGTTTGAACTGTTATTACTGTGGAAATAACCATTACATCCAGGTAATAATGTCACTGTTGCTTATTGATCTAGAATTATAATAAAGAACTAAACATACATCTTCATCTGCTCACCAGATTCCCTCCTTGTATTCTTTTTTATTCCTCCTTGTATTCGTATAACCTTCCTTAGATACAGATAACACTCCTGAGACCAAACATAATCTTCCCACCCATTTCACAGTCCCCAGAACATAGCAGAGGTTCAGTAAAGACAGTTACTAGGGAAATCACATATCAGGATGGAATCTTTCAAAATGGGATTGTGTTCCCATCCCTTGTTTGTCAGTGCACATTCTGTATGCAAGGCAACCTCACTGAGTCCCATAATTAAGGAAGCTTCATGTACAGCTCTTCCGGATTAGAACTAGGTTTCTTGTCCTAAGGTACTTGGTGACCTGCCTGCAGTTTTTAACTCTTACCTAAGAGTGGAAGAGAAATAAGAAAGAAGGCACAAGTGAGACATTTGGAATATGTTTGTATCTTCATATCCCTCTGGTAAATGTAAATGTTAAGAATAAAACTACATACAAAGCCTTAGTAGACAGTAGCCTTCAGATGGGGGGCAGGAAGGAAAAGCAGGAGGGTTGAAAAGAAGAGGGTTTCAAGGCAGCAACAGGTTGAGAACACAGAGTTTCTGTGTTCTGGGGGTTAATTCGCTGTTTTCTCCAAAAAAAAAAAAAATGTTTTCTCCATTCCCTGAACACACTATTCTTTGACTTGTGTGTTATATTTAATTGGGGTATCATGCATGAGTTTATGTCGTTTCCTTATATCTAATGGCTAAATGTTTTTGAGATCCTCTTCCTTTGAAAGGTTTGCGAAAGAGGGAAAGAACCCTACATATTTTCATTTGTAACACATTTCTTCCCATATTACAATAGATAATTTATATTTGTTTCAAAGTTATATTAGGGTATCTCCTAAAAAAATAGACCTATTTTCCTTGATATTATTGTCTTCCTTTTTGTTGTTGTCAGTTCTCTTTTTTATTTTTATTTTATTTTTAATTTTATTTAATTTCATTTATTTTATTTATTTTTATTGTTGTTCGAATATAGATGTCTTCAATTTTCCCCCACATTTTCCCCCTACCCTTGCCATCCCCACCTCCCACCCTTGATCCTACCCCCACTTTGGCTTTGTCCATATGTCCTTTATACATGTTCCTTGACAGCACTTCCCCCTTTTCCCCTCGTTATCACCTCCCACCTCCCCTCTGGTTACTGTCAGTTTGTTCTTTATTTCAATGTCTCTGGTTACATTTTGCTTGTTTGTTTTGTTGATGAGGTTCCACTTACAGTTAAGATCATATAGTATTTCTCTTTCACAGCCTGGCTTATTTCACTTAGCATAATACTCTCCAGATCCATCCATGCTGTTGCAAAGGGTAGGAGCTCCTTCTTTCTTTCTGCTGCATACTATTCCATCATGTAAATGTACCCATTTTAAAAAATTATTTCATTATTTTTCAATTACAGTTGTCTGCAATTCCACCCCCACCACTCCCCTCCCACCCCAGCCAAACCCACCTCCCTCCCTTGCTTCCACCTCACCTTTGGTTTTGTCCATGTGTCTTTTATAGCAGTTCCTGAAAACCCTTCCCTCCATTGTCCACTCCTCCATCCCCTCTGGCTATTGTTAGATTGTTCTTAATTTCAATGACTCTGGTTATATTTTGCTTGCTTTTTTTTCTTTTGTTGATTATGTTCCAGTTAAAGGTGAGATCATATGGTATTTGTCCCTCATGGCCTGGCTTATTTCACATAGCATAATGCTCTCCAGTTCCATCCATGCTGTCACAAAGAGTAGGAGCTCCTTCTTTCTCTCTGCTTCATAGAATGTCATTGTGTAAATGTACCATAGTTTTTTGATCCACTCATTTACTAATGGGCACTCAGGTTGTTTCCAGCACTTGGCTTTTGTAAATTGTGCTGCTATGAACATTGGGGTGCATAGGTTCTTTTGGATTGGTGTTTCAGGGCTCTTAGGATATAATCCCAGCAGCAGAATTGCTGGGTCGAAAGACAGTTCCATTTTTAGTTTTCTGAAGAAATTCCATACTGTTTTCCATAGTGGCTGCATCAGTTTGCATTCCCAACAATGGTGCACTAAGGTTTCCTTTTCTCCACATCCTCTCCAACACTTGTTTGTTGATTTGTTTATGATGGCCATTCTCTCTGGTGTGAAGTAGTATCTCATTGTGGTTTTAATTTGCATCTCTCTGATGGCTAGTCATGCTGAGCATCCTTTCATATGTCTCTGAGCCCTCTGTATGTTCTCCTTGGAGAAGTGTCTGTTCAGCTCCTTTGCCCATTTTTTAATTGGGTTGTTTATCTTTCTGGAGTGGAGTCATGTGAACTCTTTATATGTTTTAGGGATCAAACCCTTGTCTGAGATATCATTTGCAAATATATTTTCCCATATGTTTGGTTCCCTTTTCCTTTTGCTGATTTTTTCTTTAGTTGTGCAGAAGCTTTTTAATTGGATGAAGCCCCATTTTTTTTTTTATTCTTTCTTTTATGTCCCTTGCTTTAGGGGACATATCAGTGAAAAGATTGCTGCATGAATGTCTGAGATTTTTCTGCCTGTGTTATCTTCTAGGACTTCTGTGGTGTCTCGACTTATATATTGTTGTCTTTCTATAGTTTCCATGATCACTCTCAATTCTACCTGGAATGCTGTTTAACAAACCTTCTTTGTCCTGTTCCTTTCAGCCATTTTACATATAAATCACATCCATACTCACAATTGCCTGATGCTGTGATTATGGTGAGCTCTTAGTTTGCAGACAGAACTTTTCTTCAAATATATGACTTCTTAAAATTATATTTTAAGAAATTTAATCACCCTTTATGATCAATTCTTACTCTTTCCCTTCTTAACATTATCCATCCCCAAAATATTTATGTTGTTTTCATTTTCTGTTAACAAGTTCTGGCTAACTCAACCCACTATTTATTGCACAAATGGTATTGTTTTATTCTCTAAGAACTAGCCAATGCCAAATTCTCCTATTGAAAATAGCTATTATTAAATTACGTTATCAACATTTTGTTTACAAATATTTCTTCACACTTAGCATCTAATTGTTTTCAGCTTCAGATATACTGTACCATCTATTACACTTGTTTTCTTGATTTAAATCTTAATATTGATGATTGCAAAACACTTTGAAAACAATGGAAACATAAAACTCCTTGGTTATTTTCAATTTTGTTACCATAATTGGATTTTACAATAATCAGAAGAAAATAATTTTTTTCTTCTTAATATGTGCAATGTAGAGAAGGTAGCTGAAAAATTGTTTTAAAGCTTCATGTATAATTGCCTGTTGATACACAGTGAGATTTTTAGCTGAGACAAATTTTTCCAATTTCCTAAAAGACATCTAAGTTAAAATGAGAAGCATAAGCAAGCAAAGTCCACTATCTTAAGTTTCTAGATGGAATTAAAGAGTTAGAAAATTTAAGAACAAAAAATGTTCTACTGTAAAAATGGAAAATTGATTTACTATTACTGAAAAGGGTTTAATGAGAAATCTGTGAACAAATCTCAAAGGCTTGTAAGAAGTTTTTTTTTTTTTAATTTTCTCTTTTTGTGTTGATTATTCTATTAACTAAAAGCTGAGCATTGCACTATAAATTCAGGTTGGTTCTGTATTTTGATTCATGATAAAGTAAGTGTCTTCAAGACCCCTAAAACATCAGTGTTTCAATTTTACTCTATTTACTTAGTATGTATAGCTTGCCAGTTAGGTTGGGATTTCACAATGTAAAAAATAACAGAAATAATAATTATTTTTTCCCATACCAACTACTTTTATCCGTTATGGAAATGTCTGTTTTTACAGAGAGGATGTGCAGTTGAAAGACATCTTAATAGATTTAGATGTACTCAGTCCTCACTGATTTAGCATAATGAATATCCAATAAAACAGAAGTAATTCTCCATGGGCTAATAAGATAAACAAGAAAGTATAATAATATGAGTTATACTGTAGATGCAATGGAAGAGCATATAAAATTTTGAGACTTTATTAGAATAAAATTTTTCAAGTTATTAAGAAAACAGTGATGATCAATTTAGTTCTTGTAGTGTCCCAGTGGTCCAGGGGTGGGGCATGCAGAAGAGTTAGTGAGATGTGTGCTTTTGGGCAGGTATGCTGCTTGAATCCCATCTGAGTATGTGCCATCTTGAAAAAAATTTAGTACTGATTACTGTAGTAATTCTATGATGGAGAAATATTTTACATGCTTTTTAATCTTTATATTTGGTATTATATTGCATTTTGGGACCCATGGATTTCAGTGGAAGACTAAAGTGGATAAAATGTAAAAAATGATACTGATAATAACAATGAATTATAGAACATATAAGTATAGAATATATTTGTAAACTTTTCTATTATAAAAGCCAGTGCAAGTGATCTAACTTCTGTAAGATATTACCATTTATTACATTAAATTAATATTCTTAACAAGAATTTTATTCGGTTTTAAAGTTTTATTTGTATTTGATTCACACAATTTTGTGGTTTGTAGTCATAAGAGTTTTATAAATGTAGAAGAAAAAGAAATTAATATCTAATTTTACATTAATATATATTTAAGTAGCATTATAATAAATATAACTGAAGTGAGCATTACAGATTTGTGAGCAATTTTCTATTTGAAATGGTCTGGCTGTTACCCAAGCTTGAAAAATTCTGGCATAGACATTTTAATAGAAAAGAACAGAATTTTAACTCGATTTTCATTAAAGTTAAATATACAATTCAAATTAAAGACTTAAAAAGTTTAATAATCCCTCTATATATGTCATTAGAGCATGCAAATTAAAACAACAATGAAACACCACTACACGACTAGTAGAATGCCCATAATTCGGAACACTGATAACACCAATGCTTGTGAGGACTTGGAGCAAGAGGAGCACTCATACATCACTGGTTGCAATGCAAAATACTGCGGCTACTTTGGAAGACAGTTTGGTAATTTCTTAGAAAACTAAACATACTCTTACCCTATGATATAGCAGTCATGCTCCTTGGTATTTACCTAAAGGAACTGAAAATTTATGTACACACAAAAACGTACACAGAAATGTTTGTAGTGGCTTTATTCATAATTGTCAAAATTTGGAGGCAACCCAGATGTCTTCAGTAGGTGAATGGATAGATAAACTGTGACACATCCAGACAATAGTATACTGTTTACCACTAAAAAGAAATGAGCTATCAAAGCATGAAAAGACATAGAGAAACCTTACATCCATATTACTAAGTGAAAGAAACTATCTTAAAAGGCTACATACTGTGTGATTCTAACTATCTGACAATCTGGAAAAGGAAAAATTATGGACACAATAAAAAGATCAGTGGTTGTCAGAATGGAAGGGTAAAGACAAATAGTCAGAATACAGAGGATATTTATGGCAGTGAAAATACTTTGTACAATATTATAGCAATGGATATATGTAAATTTGCCCAAACTCATAGAATGCACACCACCAAAAGTGAACCACAAGGTGAAATATGGACTTTGAATGACTATGATATGTCAGTGTAGGTTCATCCTTAGTGAAAAATGCTCTGTCTTAATGAGTCTTATTGCAAGGGGGACGCTATGCATATGAGGGGCAGGGGGCATATGAGAAATCTCTGTATCTTCCTCTCAATTTTGTTGTAAACCTAAAACTCTTCTAAACAATAAAGTCTTTTGAAAATTTAATAATTCTGAAATAAGTGATATGCTACAAAACTATTGTCATTGAAGAAGTATTTTCATTAATCCAAGTTTCATAAATTTTATGGAGGGGAAGCAATAAATGTGATGAAAGCAGCACAAGATTTAGAGTCCTGAAATGTAGGTTCAAATTCAGACTCTGACATTTCTCAGCTTGATTGAGTCTCACTATTCTCATCTGTAAATTGCAGATAACATTTAGTTTTTATGGGAAATATTTGCAAGGACTATCACATGAAATACTAAATGCCAATTACTCAATAAAGAATGAAGCATTCTCCAGACACACATTAGTATTTATAATGTCCTCTGAGTTTGTCTGTCAAAAGTTGATAAAGTTTATGGAAATTCATTCACATTTTCCTAACCAGTCTTGCTTGGGGCAATAGTGTTTACAGAGTATAGATGACACCTGTGTTAAGACCTGTCACACTTACAGTTATTCTTCAGTTTCACAGCACTAACAAACCAGATGAGCCTCTCAGCTCAGAGCAGAGGAGTTGGAAGAAGAGTACAAACATTAGTGATATTGGAACCAGAATATGTTGGGCTCTGTGCTTTTTGGAAATCATTCAACCTTACTTCCTCCCAAACTATCTTCTCTATGACCTTTTATCTCTTCCTGCTATACTGGCTAATTCCTCCTGCCACATAACCTTTCCTAGATCTTTAATTAATCACTTATCACCTTGCCTTGTAACTAGCTGAGTAAATATTCCATAATCCTCATCACTATTCCCTTCTATGAATATATTTGAAATGAGTGAATGAATGAATGAATGAATGAATGAAAGATTGATTTCAGTACTAGTGCTATAGAATCTAAATAGTACCCAAGTTACCTTTAGCTTGGATATATTAATTAACTTCTTTGACTTTCTACTTTGTTTACCTTTTGGTGATATTTTGAAAATATCATAGAAAGCACTTGGTGCAGTCTCTGGCACACTGTGACTAGAAGTTAAGAATCCTGAAACACCAATTCAAAAGAACCTATGCACCCTAATGTTCATAGCAGCACAATTTATAATAGCCAAGTGCTGGAAGCAACCTAAGTAACCATCAGTAAATGAGTGGATCAAAAAAAACTGTGGTACATTTGCATAATGGAATTCTGTGCATCAGAAAGAAAGAAGGAGCTCCTACCCTTTGCAACAGCATGTATAAAACTGGAAAGAATTATTCTAAGTGAAATAAGCCAGGAAGTGAAAGACAAATACCATAGGATCTCACCTATAACTAGAACCTAATCAACAAAACAAACAAGCAAGCAAAATATAATAAGAAACACTGATTAAGAACAAACTGACAGTAACCAGAGGGGAGGTGGGAAGGGATAATAGAGGGAATAGGGGGAAGGATTGTCAAGGAACATGTATAAAGGACACATGGACAAAGCCAAAAGTGGGTAGGATCTAGGGTGGGAGGTCGGGATAGCTGAAGTGGTGGGGCAAAATGGAGACAACTGTACTTGAACAACAACAAAAAGAGAAAAGTTGTGGGTAAAAATTAGTTAATAATAATGATAACTAGCAACTTTTGAGAACTTCACATTCATTAATCCATTTAATCTTCATCACAACCCAATGAAACAGGTAGTTGTTTATTTATATCATTTACAGATGTGCAGAGAGGTGAAGTAGCTTGATGAAAGTGACAGAGCAGAGCAGGAGGACTGAATCCAAAGCCTACACTTCACTGAACTGCCTTTCAGTTATCACTCATATTATTACTATAAACCTAACTGTATTGGGCCACTGCTAACACCTAGAGTGTCCATGTGGAAATTAGAAAAAATGGCTTTCTTTTGTAGAGAAACTTGACTCTCAAAGTTGGAAAATTACCAGAATAATATACACAAATGTGATGTCTATTATGTGAATGAGGTCTCTTTAGTTGTAGAATCCTTCTGTGATGTACAAGTGACCTATTCAGTTGTAGGGGCACTGTACTTGCAAAAGAGAAGACAGAATAATCATTGTTCTTCAAGTTTCTTATATAATATCCTTATTAGCAATGGTTACCAGGAAAAGGCAAAAATAATTAATAACTCTCAAAAGCCAATTGCAAATATTTCCTTAACAACAACAAAAAAGAACTTCCTAAGTACATAACTGTGAGACTAATTCTAAAATTAGTACAAATGTGTACATTGAATGATTATGGCAGAAATTTGTCAGTTAATTTGGCAATGACACTAGGTCAGTACAGCTTTACAAGTAATCTGCCGCACTGCATTTCTGACACCCAGCAAGATTTTCATTTCACAACTTTATCTTTTTGCTTTGAATCCTTCTTTATTATCACGACTTAGTTGACATAGCCATTTCATTGCTTTCTAGAATTTTCATTCAATATTTGAATATCTTTAGTCTTTCACTAGTCTGTCGTTTTCCTTCTCCAAAGTTCTATAACCTGCTCTGCTAAAGCAGTGGGACTCATTTATGGCAAGCCACATATTTAAAACATCATTGTTTAAATGATTGCCATTATAATGGACTCTCACTGCCTTCTGTGACCACTAAACAACCTTAAACTAGCTCATTTTAAGGGTCAGTTGTAACTAATATGGCAATTCATGATAGATTACTATGCTGTGTAAATAAAGATTAAGAATAAATGTAGACAGTGGTGGGGGAAAAATGGAGACAACTGTACTTGAACAACAATATAAAGAAAGGAAGGGAGGAAAGGAGGAAGGAAGGAAGAAAGGAAATGTAGACAGATTTAGCAGTCCTAATAGTTGTATTAAATTTCTAACCAGAGTGCTAAAAGCATGGTTTTTTAACCAGATGTGAGATGCTATATTTGACATTATGAATAAATGTACTGACACAGAGTATTAACTTTAAATACAATTACACCCCTGGCTGGTGTAGCTCAGTGGATTGATTACTGGCTGAGAACCAAAGGGTCACCAGTTCACTTCCAAGTCAGGGCGCATGCCTGGATTGTGGGCCAGGTTCCCAGTGGGGGCCACGTGAGAGGCAACCACACATTGATGTTTCTCTCCCTCTTTCTCCCTCCCTTCCCCCTCTCTAAAAATAAATAAATAAAATTTTTAAAAAAATACAATTACAAATAAAATTGAAAATTCACCTTTAATGTGTGTAAGGTTTTTCTTAATATCCCAAGTTTAATGATTGTGTCCTTGTATTTATAAAGATGGAGCAAATAGAATAATATTGAAACCAAAGCAGTGTATATCCCCTTGTTCTTCATCAGGAAATTTCACTGAAGTATTTGTGGTTTTATTAAATAAATATAGTGGTAAGAGTTAATATAAATAAATCAGAGTACAGTGACAGCAATACTGAATTTTGGAATTTAGAATATTTTTAAAATAAAATGAGTGTTTTTTAAGTTTAAAATGCAAATAAATTAAGGCAGTATATCTTGTGCAAAAATATACCTTTTTGTAATGTCATTATACAAAATATAAATAGTGTAGAATACTTGGAGTTACTTTTTTAAAATGCCAGGTAAGAAAGAGTATAGGGCAAGAAAGTTATCAAAATTCTTTTCAAATGCACATGGAACATTTTCAAAGATAGACCACATGGTAGGACACAAAACAAGCCTCAACAAATTCAAGAATATTGTAATCATATCAATCATCTTCTCATCTCACAATGGCTTGAAACTAGAAACCAACCTCAAAAACACAAAATATTCAAATTCATGTAGATTGAATAACATGCTATTAAATAGTGAATGAGTTAACAATGAGATCAAAGAAGAAATCAAAAAGGTTCAGGAAACAAATGAAAATGAATACATGACAACCCAAAACCTATGAAAAACAGTGAAGGCAGTCCTGAGAGGGAAGTTCATAGCAATACAGGCCTACCTAGTGAAGATATGAAAATCTCAAATAATCAAGCTAATCCTACATCTACAAGAACTAGAGGAACAACAATAAACAAAGCCCAGAGTAAGCAGAAGGAAGGAAATAGTCAAGATCAGAGCAGAATTAAATGACATAGAAACTAAAAGTACAATTCAAAGGATCAATAAATCCAGGAGATGAACAAAATCAACAAGCTTTTAACTAGACTCATCAAGAAAAAAAGAGAGAGGACCCAAATAAATAAAATCAGAAATGAAAGAGGATAAGTAATAACTGATACCACAAAAATACAAAAGAATGTATGAAATTACTACAAAAATCTATATGCCAATAAATTTGTCAACTTGGTCAAAAAGGACAAATTTTTAGAAATATATAATCTTCCAAAAGTGAATCTGGAAGAAGCAGAAAGCCTGAATAGACCAATAAAAACTAGTGAAAATGAAGCAGTGATCAAAAACTCCTGGCACATAAAAGCCCTTTACTGAACAGCTTCACAGGCAAATTTTATCAAACATTTAGGGAAGACATAACTCCTATCCTTCTCAAACTGTTACAGAAAATTCAAGAAGGAAAGACTCCCAAACTCTTTCAATGAGGCCATTATTATTCTAATCCCAAAACCAACCAAAGACACAACAAAAAAAGAAAACCGCAGGCTAATGTTGTTGATGCACATAGATGGTAAAATCCTCAACAAAATATTGGCACACCAGATCCAACAATACATCAGAAAGATTATACGCCATAATCAAGTGGGATTCATTCCAGGGATGCAAGTATGGTACAATATTTGCAAATCAATAAACATAATACACCACATTAACAAATGACAAAATCACATGATCATACCAATGCATGTGGAAAAAGCATTTGATAAAGTACAGCAACCATTTATGATAAAAACATTCAGCAAAATGGGAATAGAGGGACCATTCTTCAGCATAATGAAGGCCATATATGAGGGACCTACAGCAAAGAACATACTCAATGGGCAAAAACTAAAAGCTTTCCCCCTAAGATCAGGAACAAGACAAGTGTGTCTGCTTCACCAGTTTTATTCAACATAGTATTAGAAGTTATAAGCACAATAATCAGACAAGAAAAAGAAATAAAAGGCATCCAAATTTGAAAGGAGGAAGTAAAACTGTCATTATTTGCAGATGACATGATAGTGTACATAGAAAGCACCATAGGTGCCACTAAAAACTAAGCAACCTAATAGGTCAATTTGGCAAAATAGCAGGATACAAAGTCGATGTTCAGAAATTGAAAGCATTTTTGTACACCAACAATGAAATATCAGAAACAGAAATGAGGGGGGAAATCCTGTTTATTATAGCAACAAGAAAAATGAAGTACCTAGGAATTAACTTAACCAAGGAGGTAAAAGATCTGTACTCAGGAAACTACAGAACTACTGAAACTACTGAAGAAATAAATTAAGGAAGATACCAATAAATGGAAACATATACCCTGTTCATGGATTAGAAGAATTAACATCATTAAAATGCCCATACTACCCAAAGCAATCTATAGATTCAATGCAATCCTTATTAAAATACTAATGACATATTTCACAGATTTAGAACAAATATTTCAAAAATTTTATGGAAAAAAATAGCGTCAGCAATCTTGAGAAAGAAGAACAAAGTAGAAGGGATCATAATACCTGATACCAAACTGTATTACAAGGCCACTGTAATCAAAACAGCCTGGTACTGGCATAAAAAAAAAGACACATGGACAAGTGGAATAGAACAGAGAGCCCAGAAATAAACCCAAGTCTCTATGGTCAATTAATATTCGACTAAGGGGGCAGCAACATAAAATGGAGTAAAAATAGCCTCTTCAACAAATGGTGTTGGGAGAACCAGAGTGGTACATGAAAAAAAAAAAAAAATGAAACTAGACCACTAATTTACACCATACACTAGAATAAACTCAAAATAGATAGAAGACTTAAATATAAGCCATGACACTATAAAAGTCCTAGAGGAGAACAGAGGCAGTAAAATTTTAGCTATCCCACCCAGCAATGCTTTCCCTATATATCTTCTAAGGCAAGGGAAATAAAGGAAAGAATAAACAAATGGGACTACATCAAATTAAAACAGTTCTACTCAGCTAAAGAAAATATCATCAAAATGAAAAGAACCAACCATATGGGAAAACATTGCCAATGATACCTCAGACAAGGGTTTGATCTCCAAAATATTAGAAGAACACATACAACTCAACACCAGGAAGACAAGCAATCCAATTTAAAAAAAAGGATCTGAATAGACCCTTCTCCAAGGAGGGCTATAGGCATATGAAAAGATGATCAATATCACCAGCCATCAGAGAGATATAAATTAAAACCACAATGAGATACCACTTCATACCAGTCAGAATGGCCATCATTAACAACTCAACAAACAAGTGCTGGTGAAGATGTGGAGATAAGGGAACTCTAGTGCATCGTTGGTGGGAATATGGACTGGTGTAGCCACTGTAGAAAATTGTATGGAATTTCCTCAAAATATTAAAAATGGAACTGTCTTTTGATCCAGCAATTTCATTGCTGGGATTATAGCCTAAGAATCCTGAAACATCAATTCAAAAGGACCTATGCACCCTTATGTTCATTACAGCGTTGTTTATAATAGCCAAGTGCTGGAGAAAGTCTACTCGCCCATCAGTAAATGAGTGGATCAAAAAACTGCTTTACTTTTCCATAATGGAATACTAGACAGCAGAAGAAAGAACTGCTACCTTTCCAGACAGCATGGATGGGACTAGAGAGTGTTATACTAAGTGAAATAAGCCAGGAGGTGAAAGACAAATACCATATGATCTCACCTATAAGTCGAACCTAATGAACAAAAACAAACAAGCAAAATAGAACCAGAGGCATGGAAACATGGAACAGACTGACAGTGGCCAGAGGGGAGGGGTGAAGGGAATAAGTGGGGAAAGAAGGGGAATGGTCTAGTCCAGAAACATGTATAAATGACCCATGAGTATGGACAACAGGGCAGAGATCGACTGTGGGAGCAGGGTGGAGGGCATGGCAGGGGAGAACAATGGGGTAAAATTAGAACTGTAATAGAACAACAATAAAAAACTAAAATAACACTAAATGTGATAAAAAAAATAATATAATATGAATCCTGGAACTTCCAGGTGAAGGATGGGAGAGATGCTTAGATTAAGGTTAGGCAGGATTCAAAATTGAGTAGAACTCATATTTAGCCAGAAAAGAAACGTTATGCTTGTTGATTAGCAAATCACCCCTTCCCCTTCCCTGAGCCCTGGCAAATTTCCACTTTCTTTTGCCCAGTGAAAATTAGAGTTCTATGGTAGTTACAGCAAAGTACTATATAATGCCATGGTTAATAGTAATTAACTTGGGAATTGGTATAAATTCAAATTCCACTCAATGTCATCTGGCTTTGTAACATTGGATAAAAAAATTAAGTTCTCTGATCCTTAGTTTCTCATCTGTAAAATGAGGATAATTTCTATCTTCGAGTAAATGAGGATTGAATTTTAAAAGTATGGTAAACACATTCCAAGCACATAATATCTGTTCAATAATTGATAGGCAATTTAATTATTAATTTGTTTTTCTCCTTCAAACCAATTTTCTCAAAACACTAAAGAGATGCTATTTTAGGTATAAACTTATGAAAAGTCTTCATAGGATATCTCGGACTTTCTATATTTTGGTCAAAAATTATTTCCTCACTTGCTTTCTGATGTTAAAATTCCTTTAATGAGAAATAAATCTTTTCATTTCAGTTTTAGAAATGGACTTCAGAAAAGTGCAAACATATTGTGGGAAAACACTCATGCTAACATAATGCTAACAAAATAATCTACTAGAGTACAGAGCACATCACCTACTTCTTCATTTCCCAGAATTAGCAGGAAAGAATCACTGAGCAGCAATAGAGTAAGGAAGTCACCAGTTGGAATGAGAGTCAGAAGAGTCAGGTGAGTGGGTACAAATTAAAGAATCATACAACCAATAAAATAGTGACTGCTCAATCAACTTTTACCAAGGTATAGGTAATGAAATAAACATTTAAGAACTTACTTTAGATTCAGTATAGAGACTATAGTATAGATTTAAAATGACCCTGAGAAGCTAGAGCAATGAGACCAGCTCCAACAAGATGAAATGCAACAAAGATAAAATATTCTGCACTTTTATTCACAAATCAATTACACACAATGCTCTTTTCTTTCTTAAGTTACTCCAGGAATACATAGCAATATAAACTACTTATTATCAACTCTTGAAATAAGGTAGGAAAATGAAGATAGCTTTATATTATTTGAATGTGGACTACTTATACTCACATTGGAAAGTTTCTGGAAAAATTCAGTTACCCATAACTGTTGTTTCCAAAATGTTTTCATTCAGTAGGGTTAATCAGCATAAGGAGAAAGCAAAAAGCAAGGGGACTCTAATGAGGGCTGGGAGGCAGCAATGACTGGAATGAAGAAGGAAAGGACATGATTATATCTTCATATAAGGAATATTTCTATGAGTTTTGAAAGAGAATCATCAAACATTATTCCAAGAATTTTAGCCTAGAAAATGGCAGGAGCAGATATAAGATGTTGGGAAGGAGACAGATTTTAGGAGCTGATGTGAATGTATCTGCTGTCCACTGATTGGGAGTCATCCCAGGGGATTTGTCATGGGATCTGCTCAGGGCAGGAACATAAATGTGGGGATTATTGGCTTTGAAATGCTGCTTAGTGTCGGAGAAGTTGATGTACATGCACATGAAGAATGAATGTTTGTTTAAAAAAAAAAAACAAGAAATGGATGCATTCACATTGTGTTAGGGGACAGAAAAGATGCGTAACCAATAAATGCATGAGAATCTAGAGATATTTACTAGTCACATTGGCTTTCATAACTTCACTAAGTGTGTTGTAGTTTATTTTGTTCATTAGGTTCCTCTTATAGGTGAGATCATATGGTATTTGTATTTCACTGACTGGCTTATTTCACTTAGCATACTACTCTCCAGTTCCATTTATGCTGTTGCAAAAGGTTGGAGTTCTTGCTTTACTAATTGAAATTAAAAGCTAATGCTATGGAAGAAATGTGGAGGGGAGTATCAGAGTGTTTGTTCTGAACAATGTGTTTCTGATGTTCTTGACAGAACTACTGTGTCAATTACAAATAACATATTTCAGTGTCCTGACATTCTTCTGGTAACCCCCACCCATGTTTAGAAGCAATTCAGTTAGAGCATATTAGTAGCCTCCTTAACACTGTGTTGTAAAATCCAGGGGACCGTATTTAAGTGAGTAAGAAGCAGTTATGTTTTGCATACTTTGGTGAGAAAAGTGGGGGCCATCAGTGGGGTTTACCACCACTACATGATATGAACATTTAAATACCATGGGTATACCCCCAGTATTTAAGTGAAATTAGTAACACCAAATGAGTCATTAAAGTAACATTTAATCAATGACTACATACAGTGGTTCTCTGCATTTTGACCTTGTTAGACTTTCAAACATCTGCTAAGTTCATGATGTTTCTTTATATAAATTAGGACCTAGAATATTCATTTTCTATTTCCAGAGTTATAGCGGCTCATTTAAAATATTCCAAGACAGCATATTTGTAGAACAAGGACTGTTTTTTTTATATGTTTGAAGAATTTTTTTTTTAGTTGACATAGGAATGTTCCCATTATTTGAATCAATACTAGCAATAGAAAAAAAGACAAAACATCATGAATTCCCTCTTACAGAAATCTCAATGTATCCATTGTGAAAATCATCCCACTAAAACTGTGTTTGGAAATTGCCAGTAAACCTTTTTAACATGTATAATATATGGGATGAAAATCACCACTGGAAGTTGCCAATTATAAATACCATATATTTAACAAAGTTTAAGTATATTTGTTACACATGTGACTTTTATGCCAAAAGATCATAATACAAATTGGAAATGAAGCTGAAAGATAATCAGACTACTTTGTGAGGAATACAAGTTAAATATTATATCCAGATATTATTAGTGTTATTTAATCCATTTCATTTTTTCTTTCATGCACCTGTTAGCACAAATAACACATGAATACTTGAAATTAGTTGAGTCACTATATTTAGTAACAAACAAACTTGCTATCAGTTAATGTCTAATTTCAAATCATTTGAATTTAAACATATAAATCAGAAAAGATGACTCGGGGCAACACTTTCCTTATCATTAATGCTCTTAATCAGAGAGCTTCTTTTGGTTTCTATGTATAGCAACTGCAAATTTTATTTTTTCAAACCCTAGCTTTTTAAAGGAATCAAAGACTTTTTGTTTCCCCATGTCATAAATTATTATAAATAACATACTGAACCAAGGTCTCTTCTTTCCTGTCCTTCCCTTCTATGTTATTTTAGTCCTGTATGAGGAGGGACCAACATTTAGGAGAGAGAGGGAGGGATGGATCCTGCCATCCAAGTTTCTTCTTCTCTTTTATATGGAGATAATATTCAGGCTTCTAACAAATATTCCATTTAATGAAAGTGTTCCATAACAATAGAAGGAGAGAAAAAGAGATGGAAATTTTCAGTGTTCGTGCATTGGATAAAGCTATGCTCTGTTTAGTTTTTTAGCCTGGATAGATCATTCCCAACAAATTTACACTCTAGGCCAAACAGATCCTTCAGTCAGATGATAATCTTTCCCTTTCCTCAAAAGCATGGCTGATGGCATGCAAACTTATGTTCATTGTTTCCTTTTTTTAACATTTTAAAAAGATTTTATTTATTTTTAGAGAAAGGGGAAAGAAGAGAGAAAGAGAGGGAGAGAAACATCAATGTGTGGTTGCCCCTTGCATGCCCCCTACTGGGGACCTAGTCTGCAACCCAAGCATGTGCTTTGACTGGGAATTGAACCTGCGACTCTTTGCTTTGCAGTCCAGTGCTCAGTTCACTGAACCACAGCAGTCAGAGTTATGTTCATTATTTAATGTTTATATATTGTTTAAAAATACTTGAGTCATGATCTACATATGTAATATTTAAAAATACTTGAATCATGCTGTTGCTTTGAAACATGTCCTGAAAAGTAATTATAAATTCACATTCCCTATAAATAATGAATTCACAGTTGGGCACTACAACTTGTTTATTAAAAGGAAGAGGTCACTAACTATTGGTTAACTATAAAATTATCTTGTGAAACAGACAGGAGTAGTATTCTGATGATTTCTCCGCAAGACAGTTCATACCAGTTAAATTGATACACAGTGAATCTATATATATACACAGTTTGATATGAAAAATAAAGTAAATAAAAATATTGTAGAACTGGAAATCAGTGACCACTGAAATTTATACTTACTTTCATAAGAACACATCATTTCAATGTCTTTCTAAAAATCTCTCCTTAATTGAATCTATTTTTTTCAAATTGTGCAATATTCCAAAATATAAAATAATTTTTGAAGAATAAATCATTTTTCTTAGGTACTCAGAGATTCAGTAGTGAATCTCTTCCTCAATAGGTGTGCACTAAGAAGCAACACTATCCTGAGGTCAGTTGAGAAACCACATGGTAGATGTGTCAGTGATGGTTTGGGCTCAGAGAGAAGATGATGGGAGACATGGGGAGTACGAGAAGAAATGTAGTACTTCCAGGAAGAATGCCAAGAAAATGCCTTTGATTTCTGAAACAGAAAAAAAATAAAATTTTTATTTGAAAAAGTATAATTTACAATGTTAAACAGCTGAATGATACCACCAGATTTTTCCATTTTGAATGACGTTGAAATGTATAGATAATTTTTCACATAAATTATGCTGAGTTAACAAGAGTGGAAACCATGTTATAGGAACTTTAAATTATGCTGAGGTACCAACAATGTCTAGATTTCTACTAAGTGCAAAAGTGTTCTACTATAGATTCATTACAAACTAGCTTCCTGAGAGTGTAAAGAAATCTAATTTTGACATTAAGCAAAAATATATCTTATAGAAATGGCTAAGATGATGCCCTCCTTTTTCTTTGTGCCACATCTTTTCTGGAGTTGAATGTTTCATTTACAAGAAAGGTGACTAGGTTTCTGTAAAATAACATGTTTGCAAGCGCAGAGGAATTATGTTAATTCCACCAGAACAATGGGCATAAAGTGGGTATGTTCTGGGACGTCTAAAGATGGGAGGACACAGAGGAATACTTTTTCAGTCAAAGTCACACAAATAAGTATGAGTTTGAGGGTCGTGTCTATGCTATTTGATTTGATCGTATGGATCTAAGTTGCATTTAATAAAGCCAAGTTCCTGTTTTCCTTAATTTGGCATGAGTATTTTCAAAGTGCAGATACAACAGGTTTCTGTGAGTTTACTGTCACCAATACATACCAGCTTTGCGAAGCAGTCAGAGTGGAGTATGGCTTTGTGCCATTAAGATTCCAAAAACAGCAATTATGGCTCATGTTTAGAAATTTACTATGCACATTTCAGTGTTTTTCTAGCCAAATGTGTATACTCTGTTAACTACCTTCTCTGCACTGTGATATTGTTGTTAAATATGTAGGCTCAGGAAGAGAAACTAGAGAAGCTTCTGTAGCTCTATATTAATTAGAACTGAATCAATGTGTTCATTCTTTACAAATTGCCCATGTGAGTTTGCAGTAGCCCTTGAAAAAATTAATATTGTGGAAAAAAGTATTACGTAGCAATAATAATTTCTATGTGTAAATAAAAGTTGGACTTTATTTTCTGAGAAACATGGTATTTCTAGTGACAATGAATAATAATGGAATTTAAAAGCATACAGCTTTCAGAAGACTTTGTATTATTAGTGAAATAAATATCAAAGATGAAATAAGAAATAAAAAATCTGTCTAGTATTATAACTGTTTAAGATTAACTTTGCCATGGTATCTTATGAAAACTCATAGAATGATTTTGATTATATGTCAACAGTTTTATTTTTTCTACAAATTAACACAAATGTAATTTATTTAAGTGTGAATTATATTTAAGTACTCCTGATAATTCAACATTATATTTAAAGGTTTTGGCCTGTTATCCTCTTTGACATCAGATTACAATATGCAGCAAAAATAGTAGAGTTCTTAATTTCCTTAATGGTCTTCAACACTGTAGAATTTAAGAATATTAGTTGAAGGAAAATTTAATTTTCCATTAAACATTGTAAGATGGAAACAAGCCATTATATGTATTTAAATTATTCAATTGAAACAGCTTTCCTTTTTTTTATTAAGTCACATGTGCTCTTTTCTTTCATTCAACAAATGGTAAGTTAGTTCCTTACTATGAGATAACCACTACTTCGGTGCCTGGGATGCAGAGGTGACGGTGTGTACACAGGCCAGTGGGGTGGCAGGTGATTTCTGCAAGGTGGTAAAGTTCTAGCAGAGCTGTGTTGAAAGGTGCCATGACACTGCAGAGAAGGGAGCAATGGGCTCCCCAGGGATCCTTCAAGCTTAACCGAAAATGTTACTGACAAAGTGTGAGTAATATTGATAGTTTGTTAAGTAGGAAAGAGGGATTGCACGTTCTCTGCAGGAGAATTGCCTTTGCACAGGCTGTGGCATGAGGATAAGCAACATGTTCAGGAGGGTGAGCAAAGGTAAATGGCCTCATATATTCTGCTAAGGGAATAGGATTTTACCTATGGATGAGGGGGAGCCTTAGCCATTTTTAACTAAAGGAATCCTGTGACAGAGAAGGAGGAGGTGAATATGTATTTCCAAAGAGGTGCAGAGAATCAAGTGATCACTCAAACACTAGAAATTCAAATGCATGAGACTCGTGTTCCTTCATGCTTTAACTCTTTCAGTCCGTTTTTCTTCCTCTACCTCCTCATCTGCAGTGGCTGGGTTTTGACATGGCACCATTTCATCTTCAATCCCTACTTTGCCTCACCCCTGGATTGTTCTGTAGAAAATGTCCCTTGCTGGTGGCCTGCAGAGTAATTTGGGGTAGGAAAGTCTAGTAGACCTTCTGGAAAATGATGTTTTATGTTAAGACTTACACTAAATACTAGTGCACTTTTCAGTAATGGTGTTTCTTAAACCTCAAACTTTGTGAATGATATAGAGAAATGTTGAGTTAATTTAATTAAAAATGGTCCTCATAAAATTGATTCTGTATTGTAAAAAATATGATTCTAAAAACGTTTAGTAAAATTTTGATTTTTTTTATTTCTATGAGAATCTGTTTTGAGATCACCAGCTAAAGAGCTCAAAACAGCTGATATGTGAGATGGTCATTACATCATATTTAATTTTAAGGAAATTTCCTGACAGTTCCCCAAAAGTTTATTAATTCTGGGCATGCTTGGCAATTCAGTCCTTTCAGTACAGGCTGCCAGCATCTTGGTGCAGACTTTTCTATGTTCAGTAAAATTGGTGACAGGACACTATCATTTCATAAGTAAAAATCTACATATATTTTCTAAAAATCAACTTGACAATAGATAAAATGATAGGCTTGTGGCTAAAGAACAAAGAACCTTCTATTGCAGACAATAATTAAGCCATATAAAAATAATACTAAATGTTAAACCTTTGCTTTGAAATTTTTTCTTAGATATGTGAACATGCCTTTAGAATTGTCTTGTCTGTCTCCAGTTGAAATTCTATCTATAAATGTTCCTTCCCCCTTCTCTGACACTGAACTTCTATAGCTCTCTGTGAAATGTATTTCTAAACTTCTATCTTGAGGTATATGTATTTACTAGCTCAGGAATTCAATTGCAAAGGTTGCAAACATTTCAGGAATAAATACAGGTCTATCCTTTCTCCCCAGTTCTTTTCACATTTAGTGCCAATTGCTCAGACAGAAGAGAATAGAACTGCTTTCCTTTTACCTTTCTGGGGAGCAGGACAATTGTTTACATATTTATGTGCTTTGATGAAGGTCAGATACACCAACTTAATAAAAGCAAGAAGAAATTAAAATACCTTCAGGGAAGAAAAGATTGATATATCATCAAAGCAATAATCTAGACAAAGTAGGTATTGTCAATAAACCTGAAAGCAATGTCTAGAGAAATAAAAGATTATTGGAATGAGCAGTTGTAGATCTGGGTTCAAGATTTGGTGCCACTTAATAGGCAGTATGGTCTTTAGAAATAATTTTTTTTCAGTTTTCTCAGCTTCAAAAGGAGAGTATTTTCTTTGGTGACATCCAGTGGATCATAAATTATTCATCTTCTGGGCACCAGAACTCCTTACTTAGTAGTGGGGAATCTGGGTCCTGTAATAATACTGAAGTATCTAAGATCAGTTGGGCATGCATGCAGGATTTTAGGAAATTTAATTGATGTTTAATTGACGTTATTGCACTCAGGCAGGTGAAATTATATCAGGAGTTTGTCCTTTGTGTCTCAAAATACGGAATATTTTTGAACAGACATATAGATTAAATTGAAAGCTTTTCTCCTTTTACACTTGTCCCTTTCCAGTTTCAGCTTCTTCTCCTCCATGAGATGCCATGGTGACTTTGCCTTCCATTTAGAAAAGTTTAGCATGAGAATTCTCCCATCTTGACTTTTGTGGGCCTGTATTATTCAGCTGGTATTTCAGAGTCTGGATCAAGCAAGGTTCATTAAGGAGGCCCACCAGCAAAATGACATCCTTCATACAATAAGAAAGAGAAAGTGTTCCTATCTAAAAGTTTAGGGAAGGACAAGTTATCCTCGGGTGGCTCTGTTAAATACAGGGTGAAACACAGAATAATCTGAAACCAGGAAAAATGACCTCACAGTCTTAGCTATCTGCCACTGCGAAAGCCAAATTCATGAGACGGGTGCTGGTAAGAAGGAAAGTGGTTTTATTTAAGGTTCTGGCAGCCTGAGAACGTGGCAGGCTCACGCCTCAAAAACCATCTTCTGGTCTCTGGTCAAGCCAGTGATTCTTATAGGGAGTTGGTGGGAATTCGAAAAGGGAGAATTCGTAAGTGGGGTGGGGTGTGGATGTGCAGTTTCTCTTGAGAAAAGGAATTGGGAGTGAGGGAAGGAGGTTGAAGTGGAATCATCCAGCTTGGACTCATTCTTCTCATTCTGATGTTATCTTGTGATGTCAGCCAGCTGGAGGTCTGTGGTTCACTGTTGGCATCGGTACTCCTCATTCTAGGAACAGATTGTTCAACTGTTAACAAGAACTTAGCCAGAGGTAAAACGCCAAGTTGATTAATGCATAACTTTGATCATTAGACTGGTAATATTAAATCATGGTTATAATTAGAGCATCAGTTCAATATCACTGAATCTGGAGAATCCAGGAAAAATTTGATTTCAGACCTCATCTGTTGAAACAAGGAATCTTGAATAGCAACCCCAGTTCAGACGGTTCTGCAATAATTGCTATTAAAATAAATACAGCTACTTATGTATTTACAAACAAATTATATGTAAAAATGGCTGGGGTGGTGGGGAGGGGTGGGAAAAAAAGCAGAAAACTGTACTTGAACAACAATAAAATTCAAAACTATTTAATTAAAAAATATCTAGGCAAAAAATAAAAATAAAAACAAGAAATGCACACAGTATATGAAATTTAGATATTAGAAATCAAATTGCCAAAATAATTCCAAAAAGGAAATTTATTGTTGCCTTGTCAGAGCTTCTAAAAGAAAATATATTTCAAGATAGAAGCCCAGTATGAAGTAAAGGCGGTTCTCTGACAAGGTCAGGTTGAAAGGCCTGTGTGTGAGAGTAAGACAATATGCTCCAGTAAGGCCTGTGAGACTATTGTTAGTAGAGTGAAGACTGAAGTGCAGAAAAAGCTAAAGATTTAGAATAAACTAAGGTCAAAAATAAAATTTTAGGCTATGTTTAGAGCATTATAATTTCACTGATTCAGGCTGACTGTATAATATTAACAGATGAACACAGAAAGCAGAGTACTTTAACTTCTATTTTGTTTCCAATGTCTCTATGAAAACATTGATGTTCACATGGGAAAAAGGAGAAAAACATGGTAAAGATGAAACTGCACCTCCTGAATAGGTTTCAGTTAGTCCCCAGTGTGTTAAGTGTACCAATTCCCTAGCTCTGGAGGAATTACCTTAGAAAAATTAGACCTTCACTCTTTATAGAGCTTCATAGTTTGTAAAGTGATTTATATACCTAATTTTTTGGTAGTTTTAATGACCCAGTGTCACTAACTGAGCATGCGTATCATGTCACTTTATGGAGAAGTAAGTCTCAATGAATGACACTCTCAAGGTCACATTTTTTACAAGTAGTCCAGCAGGGCTTAATCATCAGAGAAAATGGAGACAGGAAAGAGAATTGGATTTTTAAAATGTATATTTGGAAAACATAGCAGTAAGATTGATATCAGTGAATTTTCAAAAACCTAAAATAATTTATCTTGTACGCAATATGTATGCACTTAAAAAGGGAGAGATCCTGTTATGACTGGTTTATCTAACAGTTGACAAATAATTGCTTTCCTTTTTGTTTTACATTATCGAATATCTCTATTTGAGCAATTGGCAAGCTTTATCTCTCTTTGTAACTGAAATTCGAAATTTGCACTGATCTTTATTTGGAAAGTGGAGGTTTGTGACATACCACAGAGTTCTGTACTTGGTTCTGCTGTGTTTTGTATTTTTATCTTTAACTAGATGCAAATACAGTGCCCAGACTTGCCTATTTAAAAGAATACAGGCAATCCTCACTTTGCACTGTTCCAATGCACACCAGCTTCAGTTTCCATGGCTTAAAAAGCAGTAGTTGCAGTTCAAATTTCTGTCACTACGATATATGAACTGTGACTATTGCATGAAATACAAACTTTGCTAGTAGCTCTTCAGTTAAAAATCACTGAGTAAATAACAGATGCACACCATGATTGATGACAATCATGTTACTTCTTTCAAAATTGTCACTGAGTACTCATTTTGCTTTTGGAATTTCATTTAAACCCAGATAGCAAAACGTGTAGTTATGCTGCCTTCTTGTCTCCCTGTGAATAACCCATGCACCATTTTACAAAAATGAATAATCAAATGAGGGAACTGGCCAACAAAAATGAAAGTGCACCAAATAAGTGAAAAATGATATTGCTTGAAGTGCAATTTGAATGGCACGTAAATGGAAATTTAGAAGAAAGAGCTGACCATGGGCATGTTGACTTTGTGGCCAGTCAAGAGACTGCAGATACACAGACCCAGGAATATAGTGAAGGGGAACTTATATAGACATAATCGACAAAAAGTATGAAAATGTCCCAGGGGAATTGATGCTCACAAATTTTCATTTTCAATGAACTCTCAGAGATATTTCGAAACATTAAAAGCACAAAAGTGAAAATGTTGGTAGTTGATCCAAACTTAGAAAGAAGTATAGCAAGGCATAGCAAAGACACTCCATACAATAAATTATTCAAGGAGAAGACAAGCTCTGTTCAAGTTTTTTTTAAATCAAAAACAACAACGCCTTTAATTCTCAATGTTTCTAATATTTCAGGTCACAGTATATACTAAATAAATATTTTTATTTCCTATACATTTATATCTGTTGGTAAAAGAGTTTTTAATGTTTTGACAAAGAATTATAAAGGTAATGGAACAACTATAGTTTTCTCCATTATTAAAACACTTTGCATAGTTTTATCATATTCATGTTTACAGTCCCACACTACCGTGCAAAAGCTTCTTGTCATTCCTAAGGGCCTGAACAAAAACCCCCTTGCAAAAAAAGTAGTTATTTAAGAGAAATGAGCTTGAAGGTACAGGTTGAGCACAAACTTAAGATGAGCAAATATTGTCACGTATGCAGAGAAAATTAGGGTGGTTGGGATTATAGAACAGACCTGGAATTGTTTATTATTAGTAGTATCATCTTCACTTGACATACATCCCCAGCAGTTGAGTGTTCAATTCTGGTTCTCATGTTTAAATATGTCTTTGCAGGGAAGGAAAACTATTTCATATTAATTATAGTTGAGGGGTTGGGGGAGATGGTGGTGTACCTAACTAAAAGTTCCCAGTACAAAGGACCTGGAAATGCAGTTAGCCTGTGTAACGTCAAATGGCCAATTGGGAGACTAATGGGTGGTGTTTCAAAGAGATGGATTTTTACTTGGTTAAAACAATTCTTTTTCATATCAGGTTGTCCCAAAATGGAATCAGAATGATTAAATCCTGTTGTTAGCCTGTTGAGATTTTTCAAAATAACTATTTTGCTGACAAAGTTGTCTTTCAGAGATCTTGGCTAGAAGGTAACCCCTGGGCTATAACAACTATAACAGCATGTAATGCTGTTAACAACTATACAGCATGTAATGCTAGAATGGAAGTTACTACAATCTATAATGGTGGGTGGTAGTTAGTAAACCTCTATGTGCTGGTTATGAAGAAATGCTTAGATCCTGATGTAGAATGGAGTATTGGTAAACAGGTTTTCGTGTCAGAAACACCAGAGTTAAAATACCTGTTGAGATAAGTGTATACCTTTGGGTAAGTTATTATCTCCAAGTCTCCCTTTTACCTGCTTATACTTGTTTTTTTTTTTTAAGATTACAAATAACATCCTGAACTGATTTCAGGATGTTTGTAAATCTGAACTATTATCATCTTTAAAAAACACAACAGCTTTACAGGTAGATTTGGAGGATAGAAGAATGTTTTAAAATACCAAAAATGATAATTGATTAATGATATTTTCCATATTGTCAAAATATTTATGTCTTATTTAGGTGTTATATGAGCATGATACACATTTATCATATCACTATGAGAGAGGAAGGTGTGAAATGTAGTATCAGAAGTATGATGACGTCAAGAGAACACATTTTGGATAAAGCAAAATAAAATTAGAATGAGTAAACTTCTCAAATCATCAAATTTAAAATAGTAAGATTTAGACTACAAACTACAGCAACAAAAGGACTATTGAGTGTATGATGAGACTCTATTTCAAATTTAATTATAAATTAAGTTATTTTTTAGGTTGAACCCCATGTTTTTAGTTTTTTTTCAATATGATAAAGAGCACATGGTCTTTACAATGAGGTTATTCTTACAAAATTATAAGTAAAATAATTCACTGAAAGTTAAATGGTAAAATCTAAGCAAAATGAATAGATGAAAAGTCTGAAAGGTAAAATACATACTGAAAGTATGTATTGATCACAACTGGGTTTAGAAAGAAAATTAAAGTAGCAAACCTATAAATTACATGAGTAGGCATTTCCTCAGGTAAACATCTTTGTTGTAAAAATGGATGTATCAGCTTATCAAAGCCTGACATCATTCTATAGTTCAGTAATATAATGAAATCTTGTTGTTTTGAGTCTGAACTCACCAAACAGTTGTCCTGTGTAGCTTATTAACTAGACAAAACGTAGTATGTCTATGTGTCAGAGGTAGCATGCAAAGTAAAACATCAGCATCTGTATTTTTTTATATCAGTCTCTATGAACTTGATAGAATGAGACTGTCCTTAAGAAACTGAACTTTCAGTCTACTGACCAAATTAAGTTTTTGAGTTTGCGAAGTTAAGGGCAAGCCTCTGGACTGTGTTAGAACCGCCAAGATAATATCCAAGCCATGGTTTTCTTAAGAGTAATCCAGATACTTCCCTGGCCATTCTCTGATCCTACTCAACTGGAACTTACTCAATTTCCATGAAATTTCTGAGTCCACTCTCAGGCCCATTTAAGTTGTTGGAAGAACTCGTTTCCATGTGTTTATAGGTCCAAGTCCTTGTTTTGCTGGGACTGCTGGCTGGGGTTTATTCTCAGAGTCTAGTCATCTCCTTTATCTTCTTGCCCATGATTCCCTTCCTCTTCCATGCCAGTAATGAATATTTGAGTCCTCCTGTTTCTTATTTCTTTGAACCCTCTTCTGCCTCAACTGTCCTGCCCTTACCTGAAAATAGGTCTTTGCTCATGTAAGTAGACTGCATCTACAAGAATAATACCCCAGCTTTAGAATCTGTAGCCTTAATTACATCTGTAAAAACTTTTTTGCCACATGTAATGGAAAAATATTCATGGGTTCCATGGATCAAAACATGGACATCTTTGGGGAGTCATTATTCAGTTTACTGTTCTAAATGACTGATTTCACACTTTGAGAAATGCTGGTATAGCATCAAACCTTGGGAAATAAATTTCCAGACTTGGTGGAAGATAGGTTGATTCCCTCTAAGTGGGAAGGAAGGACATGAAATTAGGAATAAAGGAATCAAAGATGACATGGAACCAACAAATAAAGGGTAAAACACTGCATTAAGCAAAGATGGTGATATTTCTTTCTTAAACACTTAGAAAAAACTTGAGATTATTTAGGATCTGTTTATTTTTCCTGGTTGAGGAAAAAAACACTCTACAGAGTTCAATACGTGGAAATAACATTTGTGTTTGGCCCACATCTACATTTGACTTAGTCTGGAATTGTTTCAGAGACAATCAAGATTGTTATTGTTTATAAAATTCTTAGCAAGATTTGTTTCCATTCAAAAATATGATTTGATTGAGTTGACCTTCAGTGTTTTTTTGTGAAAATATTATGCTTCTATTTATGATTCATTTCCTCACCTTTTAAAATTTATGTTTAAATTTATATAAACTCAATCTTTTTGGCATGAAGCTATATAAATATGACAAATGCAATCATGATACAGAACCAGTCCATAACACACATAAAATCCCTCATGCTTCCTCTTTGCAATCATCTTTTGCTCCTGGTCCTTATCCCTGGCAATCATTAATCTGTTCTTTATCCTTATAGGTTTTCCTTTTTCAGACTGTCATGTAAATATATAGTATGTGACTTTTTGAGTCTAGCTTTTTTCACTTAGCATAACACTCATCTATGTGATTCCACATCTTTCAGTAGTTCCTGTTTATAATTTTTAAAATTTGACCGAAATTGGCTGTAAATTAGAATCCAAGTATTTTTCACTATTAAGTTACTTGCGATGCTTTTGTTTCAACAGGTACATTCAAGGATGTTCTTTTCATAATGCTAAAATTCTGGGTTTTGTTTTGGGGGGTGTTTTTCTCTGTAATTTTTTTGCTGTGAGTCATGCACAAAACTTATTTTGAGGTAAACATGGATTTATCAGTGTATTTGAGCCACCTGTGATTCTGCAGGTCTGTTTAATGTAAGTTTTTAATGTTGAACAAAAAGGTGAACATTGGAGCACTTTGATGAGTAGAGTTTTTTACAAAAAAATTTTAGAGTCTGAAAATCTTTTCATAATGTTAAAAATCATTTAAAATAAAGTTTTCACATTTTCTGTAACTTTTTCATCCTTCCTTGAAACAGAAACACTTGAAATTAAAACGTGATTTTTAAAAAATCATGAACCCTGATCCAAGTGGGCTGAGAGGGGCTGCTTCCTTCTCAAAGGCTCTTGGGGCTGTTCTGAGGCCACCTGGGTCTGTAAGGTGATGGCCTGCAGGCTCCATTGAATGAATACGATGGTCCAGGACATGGCTGTCAGGTCAAAAAGGAAAAATTCACTGGACTCCTGTCCCAGGGGACAGAGTGGGAGAGGTACTTGGAAAGGTCTGAGCATTGAGTTCTCTCTTTCCAGCTGGACAATAGCCCCTGCGCCATCAGTCATCATAGCAGTAATCCAGCTTGGTGAACACAGTTCTGCAGCCTTTGTCAGAGAAAACTCTCTCCTCTACAGGGAACAATGTCAGAAGATGACTAGATTTAGAGATAAAGTTATATCTCAAGAGTTTACTATTATGCAATGGAGACAAATGTTGTCACAGATAGTCAGAAAAACAGTTCAGTTGGATTTGATTCCTTATGTATGAGTGTTACTCATGAAATAAGTAACATTTTGCCATGATAACATTAAAATTATTTTAAATTCCTGAATGTACAACAGCTAGTGGTAGAACAGAGACAGCTGAGAAGTATGTAGTGTGATGGGAAGAACCATTTAAATTTTATGCTTTTCTAGACACTAAGCAGAGTGGATAAGCCATATTCATTTAGTTGAGACTCGAGCAGATGTGAATTTGTTCTTATTAGAATTCATGATTACGTACCATACATAGTGTAAGTAAATAGCTACTGAGCAGGAAATGGGAAGCTTAACTTTTCCTATCTCTTAAATATAATCATCTGAGTAATAGTTCCACGCCTAAAAAATAGAGTTTCATAAGTTAGTTCTGCAGCTAAAAGAGTCATTAATCTTTAAATAAGGATTGTTCATTCTGCACTCTGCTGGGGATTACATAGTGCTTTTCATGTACTATACCTTAGAGTGTTTTACTAAGCTGTGAAGTATTTTGTAGATGCGTGATGAATATGAAACTCACATAACTGCAGCAAAAGCTGAAGCACTAAGACTGTTTGTTAAATCAGAAATCTGTCGTGCATATTTGATGCTTGATGTACAGAAATAGTGGGGAGCAAAATGTGGTGTTTATTTTCCAACAAGCACGAAGAGAATTTTTTAATGAAGACTATTTACATAAAGAAATTTGGGAATGAACATTCTTCAAGGATTTGAAAGGACAAACTTCAAGATTTAGTGATATGGGATAAAATTTAGGATGTTTAGCTGCACTTACCAAAGAGCACAGGTCTTTCAGGTAGACACCAGGCAGTGTGGCTTCTGGGTTGAAGATTAGTACTGTTAGCGGAGATTGCCATGAACCTCATCAAAGATACAGGGGAGGGTTCTTTGTGGAGCCAGCTGTTCTGTTCTCCCACGAGCCTTTTCAAATAATTTTTTCTAGCCAATGTGCTGAACTAAAATTTACCTGCTTAAATTTTGTTTGTGGTTTCTGTACAACCCACACTTGGTTTTTTCATCTGTACACCCCAGGACCTAGTGCAGGGTGCAGTGCTTGGAATGCCCTGCATGAGGTGTGCTTTAGAAATGAAAGATCAGTATGTCCTAGGGAACACACTAGAACAGGAGCACCGGTAAAATACAAAGAAACTTTTAGGTGGACAGGTATCTCAGAAGGTTGATCCTTAATCTTTCAATGATGGGTTAATTAATATTTAAATTTGGCTACTTTTCTTGACTGGTAGGTGTTCTGAGTTCTAGAAAATAAATGTCTGTATCAGTCAGGATTCAACAAGAGAAGGAGAAACAATAGGAGATACAGATTAGAAATTCTTTTTTGGCATATTTTTCCATTTATTTAATTTGACTTTGCTGTTCTCAGGTAATACTTTATAGACTTTTAAAATACAGATTTTATACAATTTTAAGCTATGCATTCTCAGCTTAGTTAAGGTGTACTTGACAAATATAATTGTAAGATATTTAAAGTTTATAATGTGGTGATTTAATATACTCATGCATTGAGAAAGGATTCCCCCCATCGAGTTCTAATTATCACATCATCATCTCACTTATTTATCTTTTTTTTTCACTTTGGTGAGAACATTTAAGTTTGTCTCTTAGAAAATTTCAATTATACCCCTGACTAGTATGGCTCAGTGGGTTGGGCATTGTCCCTCAATCCAAAAGGTCACTGGGACAATGCCTGGGTTGCAGGCCAGGTGCCAGGTTGGGGGCACGTGAGGAGCAACTGATGGATGTTTCCTTCACCTACAAATGTTTTCGCTCCCTCTCTTTCTCCCTCCCTTCCCTTCTCTCTAAAACTAAGTAAATAAAACATTAAAAAAAGAAAAAGAAAAGTTCAGCTATAACATAGTGTCATTATGTATGTTTACCATGTTTTACGTGAGATCATCACTTATTCATCTTACAACTGAAAGTTTGTACCCTTTTACCAGCCTGTTCTATTTCTTCTCCAGCACCTAGCAAATGAAAGCATCGTTTGTAAAGGTGGGGGCAGGCTATGGCAATGAACTCAGGAGGGCGATGGGGCACCCAGGGACTAGCAAGAAAAAGAAGCTATTACACAGAAGACAAGAGGGTGCATGGCAGGCCACAGAGATTGATGATCATGGTGGGGGAACCGCTTAATATAAGACTTGTGGTTGTAGGGAAGACACACCTGCAGCCAAAACTGCCTCCTGGCTGGGAGGGCCCTGGGGAATGCTCACCTTGGCCTCTACCCTCTCTCACTTGTATCTCTCACCTATGCCTCTGATTGGGTTAATCTAATGGAAACATCAGGGCACGAGATCCAGGCCATGTCTTGTTTGAAGGCCAGCCTCCCAGGGCAGAGTACTGGGCAGAGAGAAGGAGAAAGTGGGTGTGGAGAGGCCACAGTGCATAACCAGCACACTTCTGTCTATAGGCTCATCCCTGCCCCATACTCCAGACCTCTTCAATGTCCTGAATAGGCACATCATGCCTCAGGTTGTCAGTGCTGGTTACTCTGAGTCTAGAGACTCATGTTCTCAGAATTGAGCTTCTCCATTCATGACTCATTCTCATTTTGTGTATTATTGTGATTACTAGTTCTGTGAATTTGGTGTCGGCATTCCAGAACAAGCCATTGAGCAAACTGGGCCTTGGTTGCCTCATTTACAGAATACTAGAGATGGAGCAGCTCATGAATTTCATTTTAAAAATTTCTTCATAATTCATTATCTAAAGAACTTAAGTCAAATTTAGACAAATTTACTTTTATATAGTTCTAAGGCAACTGTGAAAATGTTGGTTTTATTATAAGTAAATTGTGTGTTATGCTTGTTATGAAATAAAAAAAAGCTAGAAAGAGAGAATGATATAATAAAGTTAGAAAAGGGAAGTGTGGGGAATTGCTAATAACACCAAAGGTTGTTGTAATGAAGTTTGAAGAGAGATAAATTTAAAACATGTAAGACATGGGCTTTAGGAATCAAACATCATCAACTCCTGAGTTAAAAATCAGAAATGCCCTGAATATTTGCATACAAGAGTGAACACAAAGTAGTTCCTAGCTTATGTACTGTCTGTAGCAATGCAAAATCTCTTTATAAACATCTGCTTAAAACCAGAGATGTGGTAGATCCTGATCTAATAAAGAAATAATTTTCCAAGAAATAATAAATTGCATATGGAAATTAATAACATGGAATAGATAATTACTCATTTATGGTATATAAATAGCATTGGTGTCTATTTTTGTTGCTATTAATGGGGGGAAGGTTAAAAATGTATTATTTTCATATACTTTCTTGGTCTTTCAAATGTAATTTTTGCATAGAAACTTAGGTTTTGCAATGTCAGAATCAAGGTATTATTCAAGAACTTTATCTTTGGAAGTGATGACAGATACAGTATATCTATGTCACATGTCCTGTAAATGAATGCTTTTAGAATCTTTATGAGACAACCCAGTTAGCAAATCAATCAAACAAAGCCCAATTGTATCCAAATTCTAATCATTTAACTGAACTAAAACATATAAATTCATATTAAAACTTACCACCTAGGCGAATTTCCTGGTAGCTTGAAATCTGACCTGGATTTTTGATTTTTGTCTGTTGGGTTTTTTTGTTTGTTTGTTTGTTTGTTTTACTGCTCAGAAAATATGCAATTTACCTTAATTAAAAAAAATAAGACTTTTGAGAAATTTAGTAAATATTATTCTTCATTGAAAATCATAAATATTCTTCTAGTTAATATTCTGTGTAATGTTCATCAAAGGCTATTAAAATAAAATTCAATATAATGATTTAGAAGAAAGGCAGCGAACTACAGACTACAGTGAAATCTTTCATATTTTACTATGGTCTACAAAACATTTTTTACATTTTTAAATGGTTTTTAATAATCTAAAGAATAATATTTTGTCATAACAGTGACATATGGTTCTAACCTATGTGTTCATAAGTAAAGTTTTATTGGATCTCAGCCCTCTCCACTCCCTGCCCATTGCCGCTATGATGGCAGAGTTCAGCAGCTGGAATGAAAACCACACAGCTTTTCAAACCCTGAAGTATTTACTGAACCCTGAAGTGTTTAACACTTAACAGAAAAAGTTTGCCTACCTGTGGCTTTCAGGATTCTATTAAAATTCATTCTCTTGAAGACAGAGATATAGAATAGTATTTAAAACATAATATTCTGCTATCTATAATCTTCTAAACCCAATATTTTAAAGGCTAATTTTTGTCTTTACAATTTTAAAATAATAAATTAATTATACATGGTATTAATAAAACTATGTGTTCCCTTTTGTTCAGTTTGTTTGGCCTTAGAAATAATTGACAATAGTTGAATTTTTGTAATATGAACATTCTCCTTTAAATGAATTACAGTTACATCAGAAATATTTCTCTGAAAGAACAATTATGCTTGGTATGACATGTAGTCTACTGAGATGTAAGGTTTCTTTGAAGGGAAGACTTTCTCTTTTTTGTTGATGAGGTGGGAGGGCAACAAGCTTCAAGATGAATTATCTTCAGTGATGAGTAGCTTGAGAGACAATGTAGTCAACACTGAAAGTTACTGACACTCTGAGAACCACGGATGAGAGCTAACAAATATACTGTGAGTAAATGCTGAATAAGACAGTCTATGAAAAGGAGATAATAAAAGGTAATATCTGTTAAACTTGAAAGTGCTAAAGGGTAATGGAAAAGGAAGATTTAAGGTTTTACAAAAGGAAAAAGTCTCTTAAGAAGCTTAATACTAGAGCTGCAGTGAAAAAGACAAACTAGGTGCTGAGTTGTGTGCTATCATGAGCACAGTGTGCGATAAATCTAGGAAGCAGTCACAGCTAGTATGAGAAGGAAATTCCACCCGATGTTTAATATGGTATCAGAATTCACCTTCTTCAGTAGAATATTGATGTAGTGAACCAATAGCACAGATATGACTTACTATGTGAGTTTGTATTGTCTCTCAAATAGAGAATAAAGTTTTTTATTTTTGTAACAGGATGTTTAGAAATCCAAGCAAGGCATTTCTATCTATCTCACCTCAATTGATTTTAAAGTTAGATCTCATGTATTTAATTTACTCGTTTTTGTATGCATGCCTCATGAGCTTTAGATCCGGATTTGCCTTTGCTGATGTCTATGAAATCTTTACAGATTTTAGGTGAACAAGTCACTGAAAATTCTGTGTAATGTGCCATCATTCAAGGAACTGTTACCTTGTAAACCAGTTAAATGATAATTTTCAGGATTTGTCTCTTAAATTGTCTAAGAGAAGGGTTACAAGCATTCCCACTTACAAACAAGGTGGGATACATTTTGGTGAAAGCATTTTAGTAAAATCAAGCAAAATGCAGATAAAAAAGAGGAAATGAATCTAGATAAAGGAACATGGAAGGTGGAGTTATCCATTATTAATAACAGAAAATGATGTATGGCCATAAGTATTTTCTATGCTATTAGGTAATCAATTTTTGCTTATTCATAATTGAAAAAACTGAATCAGAGTAAACATGAAAACAATTCAGCTATGAATTTCTATTGCTATAAATGAGATTCAATGAATATGGTTTTCTTAAAAGAAGAAAATATAATTTATTATTGGAGGTGAAATCTTCCAGTTTTAATCACTGATGGTATACATGAATATCTATTAAATTCAACACTGATTTATTTTTAAAGCCTTGGTTAAACACTTAACACTTTATAACCTTACATTTACAACTTTGTATTCATTATAGAAACCTTGTTTAAACATTGCATAACTTTGAAATATATAGTATTAAATCTATGTTAACAGTAAATGGTGACTATAAAAAATACTTTAAGAAATTTTTAAAAGAAATAATTCTTTCATGGACTGAACCACGCAAATAAATCCATAACTATCTACTCAGATAGAGGGAGAGCAACCTTGTTCCGTTTTACTTCCAAAAATATCACAGAGCTTGACACTAAAATGAGTGTCTGTTTTGAATGCAATATACTCCTGAATGTTTGTTGAAATTCTCAGAGGAGAGTTCTATTGTACTATTTTTTTTTTATTTGGGGAAACTATCCTGAATTCATGGATTCCTTGAAATCAACTCAGTTTTTTTCTTTTCCTTTTTTATTTACAGAAGAGTTGGGTAGGCTATATTTGGTTGCTTTAAATTAATCTTCTGTATGACAGAGAAGAAGTAAATTAAATCTTTTTATTTCCAGTAACCAAATAATTATAAAGTGTCCAAATAAATTATTTGTATTTACATAATGGTAGAGCTGAACTGAGCCAAATGAGTACTGAAATGTTTATACCTTTTGGAAAATATCAGACTCTTCCTTAGCTACCAGCAGCTACATAAACTCACTAATGGAATATTTTCTATATTTACAAATGCATACTTAGACCTATTTAATAAAATGTTTAAAACTGTCCACATTTTTATAAAACATTTTAATTCTCAGTGTTTTAAGTTGGGAAGATCTTTCGATTATGCTCACTAAAATAAAGATAAACTTAAGAAACAAAAGAAAAGCAGATCATTTTCAGGATGACAGAATGAGGACCTTTTAAAATCCACACCTCCATGAAGCATCATGACAACTTTCAAGAAATGAACAAATCAACTTTTTTAGTACTCTAGAAACTAACAGAAGGCTTGAAGCAGTCTGCAGAACAGTATGTAGGAAAACTGGCTGCATTTCATTTAACAACAGGGAGTTTTATGATATTTTAATATTCCCTAACCCTATATTCCTCTCCTTAGGTCTACATGGTAGGCTTGAAAACCAATAGCCTCTTAACCACAGTAGCTGTGAAAACCAGTACCTTAGGGGGCAAAATGGGCTTGGAATGTTCCAAAAGTCTCAGAAATCATCATTATTTTGACTTAACTAGCAGCTTGCTGAAAAGTTTCATTGTCAGGATTTGCCTTTATTTGACCTAACTCAGGACACTTTCTGCCTTATCCTCAGGACATTTGTTGGGAAAAAATAGTAAAAAAAGGTAGTAGCAATTGTATACCAATACTGCTGCCTGAGGTAGCATTAGCATACAGAGATAATGAGAGGATGGTCAAGAGCCCTAAAAGGAAACAATGTGGAATGGGATCCATAGGAGGCTTTGGAAACATATTTTTGGGAATCCAGAAAGCAACATGCATGGAAAGGACTGTTGATGTATCTAGGAAAGATAGAGTCCCAATGAATAATATAAGTTCTACTTAGTGAATATAGATTACAGCAAACTGAAGAAAGAAGGTCCAGACTTCTAAATGAAATGTTTCACTATAAAGCTTCTTAGAATGAAGGTATTCCAGAAGACATCTGCACAATTTTTCACTTAACCAGGAAATATTTCCCCTCCAAATGCATGAAATCATGTTAGTGTATTCTGTTCAGGTTTGTACTGATTAATAAATATTTGAGACTAAAAAAAAAAGAATTAAAGGAAAGTACGAGAACAGTGTCTCAAGAAAAAGGGGAAAATATGGTTTATAGAAAAAACTAATAGAAATTTTAGAATCAAAAAGTATATTAACCAAAATGATACATTTACTAAAGAAGTTCAACAATGGATTTGAACTGACAAAATAAAGAATCAGTGAAGTTGAAGACAGTCTCATTGAAATTATCCAGGATAAGAAACAGAGATAAAAATAATGAAGAAAAAATGAAGAAATTTTAGAGAGTCTAAATAATTACCAAGTATATTAACATACCCATAAGAAGAGTTCTAAAAAAGAGAGAAAAATATAGACAGAAAATTTGAAGAAATAATGGCTGAAAATTTTCCAAATTTGATTAAAAAATATGGCTATACAAGACCTCAAACAACTTCATCACACACATGGGGTCCTTAATAAGATCAACACATGAGTTTCATCAAAAATCATGGAGGCCAAGGTAGTGAGATTAAATATTCAAAATGCTGAATGAAAAAGATTATTATGAATTCTAAATTTAGCAAAACTATCCTTCAAAAATAAAGAAATTAAGACAAAAGTGGAAAATAATAATTTAATAATACTAGTTTAAGACTTAACTACTCACTTTCAGTAACAGATACTTAAATAATATAACAAACCAATTGGACCTATCAGACTTCCCTAAACACTCAACACAACACTAGAATATACATTCTTCTCAAAGCACATTGAACAACTTATATGATAGACCACATGTCAGACTACAAAGAAGTCTCAATTAAAAAAATTAAGTCGTATAAAATATATTCTCTGACCACAATGTAATAAGATTTGAAATGATTATTAAAGGGCAACTTGCAAAATTCACAATGATGTGATCATTTTTTAATTTTATATAACCAATGAGATAAAAAAGAAATGAGAAAGGATATTAGATAATATGGACATTTATAACTATATATGTATTTGAAAAATAAGATAGACTTTAAATTAATAGCTTAATCTCCACTTTATGACTAGAAAAAGAAAAGCAAATTGAATTGGAAACAATCAGAAGGAAGCAAATAATAAGGAATAGTGTAGAAATAAGTGAAATAGAGAATAGAGAAAATAACAAAATCAACCAAACTGAAAGTTGGTTCTACAAAAAAATCAACAAATTTGATAAATCTTTAGCTTGGTTAACTAAGAAAACATCATAGAAGACACAAAAATTATAAAACAAAAGAGACATCACTAGCAACCTTACAAAATTAAAAGGATTTTAAGAAGGACAAATGCATGCCAAAAAAGTAGGTAAGCTAGATAAAATGACACATTTTTAGAAAGACAAAACTTCCCAAACTAACTTAAGAATAAATTAAAAAGTCAGAATAGACCTCTAACAGATAGAGATTGAATTAATAATGAAAAATATTTATACTAAAAAAAATTGCAGGCCCAGATGTTTCCAGTGGTATATTTACCAAAAATTTAAAGAAGAATTAACACCAATTGTTTACAGTCTTTTAAAAATTAGAAAACGAGGGAAGACTTTCCAAGTTATTCCATGAGGCTGTTAACCTGGTACATTAACCAAAGGCATCATAATTAAAGAAAATTGAAGAACAATTCTCTTTATGAATATACAGATGCCAAAATCTCAACAAATACTAGCAAACTTAACACAACAACATATAAAAAGACTTGCATACCGTGACCAGGTGAGATTTATCTCAAGAATGTAAGGTTTATTTATCTAGGGAAATTAGACAAATCAATGTAGTCTCCCGTATTAAAAAGGACAAAAACAACATGATAACCTCAATAGCTATATAGAAATTGTTGTATAAAAACAACACATAATAATATTAAAACAATCAAGAAACTGGAAAAAGAAGGAAACTTCCTAAACTTAGGAAAAGTCCATCTAAAAATACCCACAGAGAACATCATACTTATTGTTGAAAGACTAATACTTTTCCTTAAACTCAAGAACAAGAGAAGTAAGTATGCTTGCACCATTTCTATTCTACTTTGTACTGAAGATTCTAGGCAAGGAAATTAGGCAAAAACAGAAAATGAAAGGCACTTACGTTGCAAAAAAAAGCAGTAAATCTACCTGCAGATATTAAATTGTATATTTAAAATCCTAAGGACTATAAAAATGTAAAAATGTTATTAGAATAATAAATAAATTCAACAAGGTTGTAGAATATTAATTAATATACAAAATTGAATTTCTACAGATAACTATTGAACAATAAAAAAATAAATTAAGAAAACAATTGTGTGTATAATAACATCAATGGAATAAATAATTAAGAATAAATTTTATTACAGGATAGTTAAAATAAAATATTATACCAGTTTCAAATATACAACATATTCAACACTTGTTACCTAATGAAGTGATCACCATGAAAAGCCGAGTAACCATCTGTCATGTGTAAACTGGTCCCCTTGATATTTTAAGTGCCCACCTGGCACCATACATACTTATTACAATGTATTACAATCATTGGCTATATGTCTTATGCTGTACTTTACCTCCCTGTGACTATTTTGTGACTACCAGTTTGTACTTCTGAATCCCTTACCCTTTTTCACCCATCTCTCCAACCCCCTTTCCTCTCTGGCAACTACCAGCCTGATCTCTGTATCTGAGTCTGTTTCAATTTGTTTATTGTCTTATTTTGCTCTTCAGATTCCATAAGTGAAATCATATGATATGGAAACTTTACTTCACCTTCAATTCTTAATGATAATCTTGACAAGTAGAGGATTCCTGGTAGTAAGTTTTTCCCTTTTATCACTTTGAATATATCATGCCACGCCCTTCTAGACTGCAAAGTTTCTAATAAAAAATCAGTTTATATTCTCATAGGGGTTGTTTCTTTTTTCTTACTGCTTTTAATATTCTCTCTTCCCCTAAACTTTTGACATTTTAATTTTGACGTGTCACATTGTGGGTCTCTTTGTGTTCAAAACTGGTGCCACCCAGCACCAGTTTTACACACCTTCCACTGGTGTGGTGGAAGATGAGTAAAACAAAACAAAGGAAAAATACTTCTGTCTTTGGAGAATTCCAGCTGCCTCTCCAACACATGCCCTAAAATTAGTCAGTGAATCTTTATGTATGACTCAAGCACCTTCCAACTGCTACCTGTGTCCTAGGACTCAGAATGACTGAGTTTGTTTATAGGCCCCTTTAAGGGTGATGTTTCAATTTCCTATAGCCTTTCAGCTCAAACCCAGATGTTGTGGGGGCTTCTTTTTCCAGTGTAGATTTCCCTAGCAAGGAAATCTGATATGGCTCTTGAACCCTTGGCTCTTCAGGGGCAGGGGGCACTTATGTGGTAGAGATATCCCTCCTGCTTGTGAAGCTGGAATATGGGCCCTGACTAGATCACACCTCTACCCTTCTTAGCCATCTGAATGTGACCTTTTCTTAGTATCCTCACTTGTAGAAAATCTGCTCTGCTAATATTCACATAGTTCTTAGAGATAAGTGCACTATATGTAGTTGTAGTTTGGGTATGTTCATGGGAGGTGGTGAGCCCAGGGTCTCCATGCTCTGACATTTTTTCTCTCCCTTCCCAGAATAAATTTAACAAAGACCTGAAAGACTCAAACACTAAAAAGTACAAAATATTACTAAAAAATTAAAGAAGCCATGGATTAGAAGACAATATCGTTAGGACGGCAATTCCTCCCAAAGTGACCTACAAATTCAGTAAAATCCCTATCAAAATCTCAATGCAGAAATGGAAAAGCTGTCCTAAAATGCCTATGTCATCTCAAGGGAGCTCTAACAGCCTCAACAATCCTGAAAAAGGACAAAATACCAAAGCTCACACTTTTCAAAATCGAAAGAGTGTGGTAATGTCATAAGGATAGACATAGAGACCAATGGAATATAACTTGGAGTCCAGAAATGAACTTATACATTTAGGGTCAATTAATTTTTGACAAAGATGCCAGGATAATTTAATGGAGAAATAATAATCTCAATAAATGGTGCTAGTTCATTCATGTGCAGAAGAGTGAAGTTGGATCTCTTCCTCAAGCCATTAAAGCACAATAAAAAAGGTGAGCACATGATCCACACAACAAAAGAAAAATATTGTAAAGTATATCTGATAAGGGACTTGTATCCAAATTATTTAAAGATCTCTTGTAACTCAACAATAACAAAAAGGCAAAATTAACAAATGGACAAAAATCTGGATAGACATTTTTTCAAAGAAGATATACAAATGGCCAAAAGCACATGCAAAAATTTTCAGCCTCGTTAGCCATTAAGGAAATGTGAATCAAAACCCCAATGGGAGAGTACTTTATTCTCACTAGGATGGTGATTATCAAAAAGATGGGCAATAACAACTCTTGACGAGGATGTGGAGAAACTGGAATGTAGCTGATAGAAATGTAAAATGGTGTGGCCAATTTGGGGGCAGTTCTTCAAAAAAATTAAACATAAAGTTTATGACCCAGTAATTCCATCCTAGATATATAACCAAGAGAATGAAAACATATTCACACATAAATTTGTATATGAATATTCATAACATTATTCATAATAGTACAAAAATAGAAACAACTTATGCTGTATTTATTTAGTTATGAAATGGAATAAAGCACTGACTCATGCAACAACATAGATGAAGCTTGAAAACATTGTGCAAAGGCCACACACTGTATGATTCCATCTATATAAAATGCCCAGGATAAACAAGTCCATAAAGACAGAAAGTAAATCTGAGGTTGGCGGAGGTGGGGTGCTGGTGAGAATTAACTGTTAGTGAGTATGGATTGTGTTGAGATGATGAAATATCCTGGGATTAGAGAGTAGTGATGATTGAACAAGTTGTTAAATATCCTAGAAAAACCAATGAATTACATATTTTAAAATAGTGAATTTTATGGTATACTAATTTTGTCATAATAACACTATTATAAAAAATAAATGAAATAAACATGTTGGTGCTCTTAATTATCCAAGGTATGTGGATATGCATGAAACCTGCTCAATGGAGAAGGAGCTTTCACAGTTGTGATGAAGCCCTAATAAACATCATGCTATGATTTCATCGTTATTCTATAGTTTGACATTGGCAAGCATTAATAATAATAGTAGGTGCCCATCAGTAAATGAATGGATCAAGAAACTATGGTACATTTACTCAATGGAATTCTATGCAGCAGAAAGAAAGAAGGAGCTCCTACCCTTTGCAACAGCATGGATGGAACTGGAGAGCAGTATGCTAAGCAAAATAAGCCAGGCGGTAAAAGACAAATACCATATGATCTCACCTTTAACAGGAACCTAAACAACAAAACAAGCAAACAAGCAAAATATAACCAAAGACACGGAAATTGAGAATAGGCTGACAGTCACCAGAGGGGAGAGGGGAGGGAATTTCAGGGGGAAAGGGGAAGGGTTTAGAGAAACAAGTATAAAGGACACATGGACAAAAACTACGGGGGGGGGGGGTTGGAAATGGGAGGGAGGTGGGGAGGGCTGGGGCGGGTGACTGGAATGAGAGTAAATGACAGAAAACTGTACAAGAACAACAATTAAAATAAAAAAATACTGGCTTTTTAATAAACCTCAAGTACTCCCAGAAGAAATAATGTATACATTGAATAAAACAAAAGCAAGGTGATTTCAGAAAGAAAAGCAACAGATCTTAATACCATGCCATGCAGTAGTTGTGGCTCATATTATTAATTGTTTTGAAACCCTTAAAGAATTAAGATCAGCTTCTAGAATATTACTACATCTGAGGAGTCAAGTTTCATTTCAGCTTCAGTGTTTTAAGTAGAAAAATACTGAAGTATCTTGATAGATATTTCACAATTTTATGAAGTATCTATGCTGGAAATTTTCTTTTTCCTTTAATAAAGTAACATATTCCCACATGGAAAAAGCTCTGATTTTAACTACATCAGCATGTGTCCTTCTTGGTATTGGGGGTAAGAGTGGCAGAAGAAGAAGACATGGCATCCTAAAATACTCTATTTTACACATATTTGTTCATTGCATTGTGAACTTACCTATTTTTAACAGTTAGTATACAAGACAATTTTTAGTTAAAAAAGACTTTCAAGAATTTTTCCTTTATAAATGAACCCCACATTTACAATTAATGTTATCCTTCCTAATCTTATATTTTTTTATTGCTCAACAAGTATTAACTGAATGGCTATAATGGCAATGCAAATGCTAATGATGATATAATGATAAGTGATACAGATATTGTTTTTGTTTGTGGAACTTATGGTTTGTCTGAGGGAACAGGCAATAATTGAGTATTCAAAATATTGAAAGTGTAAATAAAAACTGCACAATGAGCAAATTAAATTACTGTTAGGGAAGTTTTTAAGTAAGGAATCTGATCTAGTCTAGCATATCTTGGCTTTGTCTATTAGGCAATGTCCTTTGAGCTCAAATTGTCAAGATAAATAGGTTTAATCAGATTAATGAGGATGGAGAAGGGGTAAGAGGGTCTCAGGATGGTGGCTTCATCCTAAGGCTGGAAGATTGTTTCGTGAGAAGGCCCTTGTGCACACTATTGAAAAGGGGCATTTACAGTGAGGTGAGAGAGTAGGCAGGGGCCCCAGTTGTGAGGCTGGGTTAAGGACTTAGTTTTTTATCCTAAGAGCAAAGGGAAGACATATAGGAGTTGCATGTCTGGGGGAGCAGGGGGTAGGACAGGATCAGATGTGGTTTTGAAAATATTTTTTGGCTGCTGCAGATAATTGTGGTGGAGAGAGAGTGAATGTAGGAAGATCCACCAGGAGAGTACTGTAGAAATCAACAGATTACACAGCCTGAACTGGGGTGTTAGGACAGGGAGAGAAGTCAACAGATTTGAAAGATATTTGGGAAAAAATTAAAAGGACCTCAGGTGGGTTAGATACTAGGAGTGAAGGTAGAGTAGTAAGAAAGGACTCCATAGTGCTTTGTAGCACTGTTTTATGTAATAGTTATGTTTTGCAATGCATTTGTCAACTCTTTACCGACTATTCTCCAAAACACAATTTCTAGCAGATATTATTATAGGTGTGAGTAGGAGTAAGCAATTATTTATTTTACTTGGCTGTTAGGCAGCTACTGAGGCCAGCAACTGGAAACACAGAATATACATAATTTATTGACCCTTGTTCAAAGACACAGCAAGCTGCCTAGCATTCTTTAATTATATTCAGTTTTATTGCTCCCTAGAGAAGCATTTTCTCATTGATTGCATATTTTGGATTGTCAGAAAATGAATTTCATTAATGCTGAGCCTATTTATGATATCAATATAAATTTGGGATGTATAAAACTATTAATTCAGCATATGCATCTAAATGGATGTTTCATATAATAAAAATGAGCATTAAGGAAGGGTCACTGTGCACACATGGAGCAGCAAACAGGTAAGAAATTGTGAGAAAAATAAAAGGATGCCTGAGACCTCAATCTACAGCTAACATTAAATTGTAAAAAGATGAGCTCTGCTGACAAACAATTAGTGCTGACAATCTTTTACCCCCTTCTCCTTCCAACACATAATTATACAAGTACCTCACTATTTTTAAAGGAAAAGGTGAAAGTTTTAGGTACCAATAATATATTGTGAAATTCTCTTTACTTAGGGGGTTGCTCTTTAAAAAAAAATAAATATTCATTGTGTGTTCTTTACAGTACAGATAGTGGCTTTAGAAATAAAGCAATCTAAATTCATAGCCAAGAAACACTTCCATGTGTCATAGTTACACTATGTCACTAGAATAGATTTAAGGCTTTTTCAGAACATTCGCATCTATGACAATTGAGTTGATAATCACATTTTTAGCTTCATGTGTAAATGTGTGAGTATTTCAGCCATTTGCTTCATTCCAGGGTTTCTCCTTGTGAGGTCTTTATGTTATGAATTGTATATGAATATATCAAGGACAGCATTATTAATGTATAATTAAATATAAACCAATTAACATTTGAATTATCACAGTAGTCCCCTACTTTCCTCAGCTTCTAGCTGCCTACCAAGTGTTGGCAATTGGTTGCATCTTTGTTATATTTAATCAGATAGTATTTTAAGCAGAGGGTCTACTTAAGAAATGAGACACTAAATGATTCTACATTATAATGAGCTGAAAGTTGAGGTGGTAGGGAGAGAGCAAAAAAAAAAAAAGACAGGTTGAATTTGGGACAACTGGGAATTGAGATTGAAACAAATGATGCAGGGAACAGCTGCTATATTAAGAAAATCAGGGCTGGGGAAAAAAGAATCCTCAAGATACTTGCTGTGCATTAAAATGCATTTATCTGTGAGAGATTGAATTAAGAATTTGAGTATTGTATTTTTTTCCCTGCATGAACTGTGAATCTTTGAATTTAACACCTCACTGAATTTTGGCCACTCAGGGCCCTTGGATTTATTCAGATTTATCCACACACATATATCCACACTCACACATGCACATACATACAGGTGGGCTAATGTGTTTATTTAGTCATGAAAAATACAAGAATTCAAAAATTGTGTTTATGGGTATATGTCCTCAGCACACAACAGCTGTTACTAACATGGCTCTGATTGGCTTCTAATTACCAAGATACTAGTGCTTGAGCACAGATATATTGAGATGGCCTCATTCATTGTGTCAGAGCATCCGTTGTTACATGAGTTAAAATAAAAGCCAATTGATTTAGGAAGATGCCATGTGATTTTTATAGAACAATCTAGAGAATACATGTGGGCCAAGACTACACATTGTGTTTTTCAGGCTTTTTCTGGAATCCCAACTTTATCATGGATTTTAATAGTGCCTTATGTGTAAATATACCTCTGATAGATATGAAATTCTTTCATTTCAAAGCATTAAATGTATGAGTCAGCTGTGAGGAGTAGCTATAATGAAAGCTGGCTGGGTTTTCTTTGATTCTCTCTTCTGTCTCCTTCTAAGTCACTAGGAGGGCTTTGGCAGTATCCATTCACTAAAAACCACAAATGAAATTGGTTTGTATTCAGTTGTGTTAAGAATTCTGTAGAAAACTCTTAAATACTATGAGGCATACATTGAGTTCTTCTATTGTAACTCTTCCCCTTTGTTAAATGGGGCTCTCCAACAAAGACTGATTGCTTCATAAATTGGGCATTTGGACAAGTAAAGTTGAGTAGCTTTCTAGCCTCCTACCCACCATCTTTTAATGGAAATAATAGATAAGATCTTATCAGAATAGGCAACTTTCTGTACTGCTAATAGAATGGTAAATAGGTACAACCTTCCCTGTAAGGGGTAAATGTCTGCATGATTCAAAGCTTCAAAATTGTGCTCTGGCCAATGTGGCTCAGTTTGTTGGAGTGTTGTCCCATGGTCAAAGGGCTGCAGTTTGATTCCTGGTCAGGGCCCATACCTGCATTGCAGGTACCATTCCCAGTCCAGGTGTGTGCAATACCCAGTCCATGCGTGTGGGAAGCAACTAATCAAAGTCTCTCTCCCTTTCTCTCTCTAAAGGCGATGAAAAAATGTTCTTGGGTGAGGATTTAAAAAAAGGAAAAGCTTCAAAATTTTCTTTATTTTTGTCCCCAAAATTTCACATTTGTAAATTTATTACAAAGTAAAAATATCAAAACTGTGTGCAATATTTACATAAGATGCTAATCAGAGGGTTATTTATAAGGATTTTTTAATTTAAAAAAGTCTAAATATCCTGAACTGATTAAATAGATTCTAATATAGTCTATCCATACAAAGATATGCTAGGCAACCATTAAAGCTTATATGTAATATTATTTTTATTGATCATGTAAAATGCTCAAGATATTAGTGCAAAAGAGGTTACAAAATAGTATTTCTATTATCTAATTTTGCTTCTCTCTATTTTAAACATTTTTGTTACAAACAATGGAACGCAAATCTAGTTAAGCAAAAAAGAATGTATTAGAATAATGAGAGCGGGCTTAAGATTGGTCCAGAACTAAGAATTGGAGGGGGCCTGGGAAATAGGAACCAGAGTAGGAGAAACAGTCTTAATTAGTACAGCATCACTTCTGCTGCCTCTGCTGCTGTGATAACTGAACTCTCTACTTCCTCTCATCCTTGCAGCACCCAAGATTAAAACCCTAGGATAACAGACATTATTATTCCTAATTGATGCTAATTTCCAGGCCCTGACACTTTAGAAAAAGTAAGGAATGAAAATAAGACTTTTCCATTGTCCACTTTGGAAGTAGGATACAGTAAGAATTATCTTTTCAATACAATTTTAAGCAATAGGAATGTTAATTTTCCCAGAGAAAATCAAAGTGGGAGGAATAGATATCTGACATTGTCCTATATGATATATGTTCATCACAATATTTTACCTTGAAAATAAAAATAAAAGTTATACCAAAAAAGGGAGAAAAAAAGTACTACTTATTGGACATCTATAGTAAGTGCAACATACTTAGTTTCTCAAGGGGTCAAAAAGAAGAATTACATTGTGTTTGTCTCCCAGAAAGAAACACCAGTTTAAAAGTCTACTATACCAGAGGGAAGAAATTATTCCCTCTTACACAGGAAAACAGGATATGCATTATAACATCATTTGTCAATATCTGCTTACTTATCTCAGGAGATCCACTGCTTCCTCTCCTGCAATTCATCTCAGAACCCGGAATATAAATCCTCAGTGTGTCATTGTTGATAATGACATCTCCAAAGAGCCCAGCTAAGCTCTATTATTGTAATTCTTGATTCGGAAGGAAAATCATGTTTATGGAAGCCATATAAGACAATTGATAAAAATGAAGTTTTACTAACATCATTTCAAAATAGCCCTAAAAAGTAGAAAATTTTACTGTTTGTGACAGTATGGATGGACCTGAAGAACATTATGCTAAGTGAAGTTAGCTAGTCAGAGAAAGACAAATACCATGTAATTTCACTCATATGTGAAATCTAATGAAGAAACTGAACTAACAAGGAAAATGGGGACAGACTCATAGATGGAGAGCAGGATGACAGCTTGTGTGCCTATGGGGGGGGTGGAGGTAAGTTAGGGGGTGAAGGGCTTGAGCAAAAAGGGAAAAGGACTCATGGACATGGACAACAGTGTTGTGGTTGCTGGGAGGAGGGTCATATAAGGGTACTAAATGGTAACGGAAAAGAGATAATAATGATTAAATTAAAAAAAAAAAACAAAAAACAAAATAGCCCTAAAATATCTTCACCATCTGCTGCATTACAGAATACCATGAGGTATTCTCCAAGAAGGCTCTCTAAATTTGACCTTGAGAACCCTAGTCCATCTGCTCTGAATTAAAACTAAACTAGTTAGTACCTGGGTACTTGGTCCAGAGCCAATATTTCTACAGGATGCCACTGAAAGGAGAATGTTATTTGAGGTCGCTTTTGTCATGGGTTTTGTCAATATAAAGTTAAGAATGTTATTGTCAGTGGAGTGGAGGTGAGAGTGTGAATATGAAATGAATTTCTATATTTTTGTTTGTCTTTTGTCCTTAACTGTAATATGATCGTGAAAGCCATGCAGCTACATAGAATCTTTCACCATTTAGTATTTGCTGTGATCATTAATTAAAAAGCTCTGAAAGAGGTTTATTTTTACATGTCATATTATTTCAGTCTCTGAAACTGCCCAGATACTTATGTTTTCAAAAAGTAGAAAGCTAATAATTTGTTTTTATTTTTAATTTATTTCTTTCCATTTTAAACATAATTATTTTGGAAGGAAAATTTTAATTGCATAATTATGTTCGCTATTATCACTTTGCTTTTCTAACTAAAAGAAATCTGATTAGAATTTGATATAACTCTGATCCTCAGAGCGCAATGACTAAAAGTGTTGCCAAGATCTGACTCTTATATCTTCATGTAGTGGGATAAGGTCCTTTCTTCTCAGGGAAGGTGAGACTTTCCTCATCCCAGGTGATAAATCATGATTACTTTAAGCCAGTCATGATGATTTTATTCCCTCTTTTTAGTGGTATATTTTGGAATTGACATGTCACCAGATTATAGTCAAGGGACATAATAGGTAGTCTTTTAGGTGGCTTCTGAAAAAGAATTCTTTTACTGGATAAAAAGAGAGAGAATCCAGAGAAAAAGGTTCTATTTCTCCTGCTATTTCTTTCCTTCTATGTTGCAGGAGGGTTTGATATCTGAAGCTAAAGCAACCATCTTATAACCATGAGGTAAAAGCCTATAGAAAAAAAGTGAGAATAAAGAACAAAAATTAGAAAGAGCTTGAGGCCCTGGCTGGTGTAGCTCAGTGGATTGAGCGCAGGCCTGCGAACTAAAGGATCGCGGTTTGATTCCCAGTCAGGGCACATGCCTGGGTTGCAGGACAGTTCCCAGCGACAGTTCTAAGCAGGAGACACACGAAAAGCAACCATACATTGATATTTCTCTCCATCTCCTTCCCTTCCCCTCTAAAGATAAATAAATAAAATCTTAAAAAAAAAAAGAAAGAGCTTGAGTTCCTAGAGAGATGCTTGAGCAACTATGACAAACACTAGAACTGCCAACAATCAGAGTTCTTGAGATATGAAATAATCAAGTATTTTCAATGATCAAGCCACAATGAGTTGAGTTTTCTTTATATTGTAGTTGAAGTCACTCTATCAGATACACATCTTAAATATCAAATGAATCATAATACAAGTGGTCCTCACTTGTTATACTGATTTTATGATAATGCATACTCTGATACCCTTGTGTTGCTTTTCATATACATAATTCAACTGTTTGTAATTCAGTTGATAGATATTTCTAGCTATTATATCATAGTGTTTTCCTCCTGCCAACATTTTAAGTAGCGTAAGCATCTTTATACATCTATAAGTGTATAATTATTTGAATATTTTATTATATTTTTCTTTATTTTACAAAAATAAAAAGAAATCAGAAAAAATAAAAGGATGAAAAATAACTTTAATAGAAATGTTGGTTGCATGAGCTTAACATGATTTAGATAAACATGAAATAATTGGATGTGCCAAAATATATGCATCTTTCATCTTAATCTTATATCTGATGGACTAAATTTAGTTTAATGTGTGTTCAATTAAGATGTAGAGAATGTAATATAGATTATGAACTATTGGTTTATGTATTCGAAGATGACATTTAAAGCCAAGGAATAAGTAGGTGATTTATGATTATATTTGGCTGCCTAAAATCAGAACTACCAGTTTATTTATTATTTTTATAAAAAGCTGTTGAATATTCATTATAAACTTAGGTTTTGGAGACCTAGTAACAAACAAGATTAAATATGATCCCTCTTTGCCCTGACTGGTGTGGCTCAGTTGGTTGGAGCATCATCCTGTAACTTCAAGCTTGTGGGTTTGATTCCTAGTCAGGACACATGTTTAGGTTGTGGGTTTGAACCCGGGTCCAGGTACATATCATCCCTGGTCCAGGTGCGTACAAGAGGCAACCAATAGATGCGATCCTTCTCTCACACTGATATTTCTCTCTCTCCCTTCCTCTTTCCCTTCCTCCATCTCTAAAAGCAATGAAAAAATGTCCTCTGGTGAGGATAAAAAAATATATATGTAATCCCTCTTTTCCTGAAACTTGTAACCCAGTGGACCATACAAACCGTGTATGGAATAGTTTACATGTATGTATATTATGAATATGTATATTATATATTTACATATTTATTACAGAATTATCTGCCTGGTTGTTATGAAGAGTTGCGCATTGTTGTTATTACTGCAGAAGCAGATTTTGCTTAATCTGTGGGAATCTGTGAAGGTTTCTCTGAAGAAATGGCATTTAAACTGAGATCAAAGGGCATTACAAGAAGGAAGTCTGTTACAGAAAGAGAGAACAAATGTGAAAGCTCTGAGGCAGCTAAGAAGTCCAATTTATCCAAAGAGTCAGAAAAGGAAGGAGACAGGGGTGCCAGTTGGGGTTAAAGGGGCGGGCAGAGCAGAGTCATGAAGATCTTTATATACCTAAATTCAAACGGGAGCATGGAAGACTTTTACACAGTGCATTGTCATAATTTGTTTTTAAAATACTCTTTGTAGTATTATTTAAAATGAATTGGAAAGGAGGTGTAAAAGTAGAAGAAGAAAACTATATATGAGATTTCTGCAATAGTCCTCGTAAAAGATGAAGGTGTGAAGAAAATGGAGGTGAAGAAACATGAACAGATTCAGGAGCCATTTAGGAAATATAATTAAAAGACTTGGTCTTTAATATAATTTATTATCTGGAAGGATTTTGAGAATAAAAGAAAGAGTCAAGTCCCAGTTGAATGCACTGGGACTGTCCTAGGCAAACTAAGATGTATGGTCACTCTGAGTATAAGAAGAATTAGTGGGAAAAGAGGGACCAAATGAAACACCAGATCCTCCTTTCTACAAGTAAATTTCTGATGATAATTAACTTGGGCCTTGGCCAATCTCAGAAACTACTTAAATTCTTACATTGACTGTTAATTTATGGAATAGAAGACATTGGACTCCAATAGCTCATGCTCCTAATACCTTGACATTTCCTGCTTAGACTTGGCACCAAAGGTGTTTAAGATTTTAGATGACATGAGCAAGCCCCTTTTTTTGTATAGCTTGTCTCTTACACCTTGCTATTTGTGTCTCTTTTATTCAGCTACAGGAGAGCAATCTGTGTCAAATGCATTACTGATTCTTTTTCCTAGGTGTGACTACCACTTAGGGGTCAAATTAAAGACCATCCAAACGCAGCAGTGACAACTATAGAAACTAGCCTTTAGCCAGCCATCCTCCTCTCTAGACATGTACAGGGCAGCTTCTAAGAGTTTCTCTTAATGACATAGTTTTAGAAAACATTTCTCCCTTTGTATGCTGTCAAGGATTAAACACGGTCAGCCTGTCATGCAAAGACTTTGCTGCTGTACCAGACATTCCTCTTGTCTTACCTCTGTCTGGACTCCTGTACATAATCATGCTCTGGGAATAGCACTCGAAAATACTTGTCCTCTTATCCTCTCTTCTATTTCCAGGTTTATTTATTTGTTTTTAGGCCAACTAGTTTTAATTTTTATGTTTTTTTTTCAGTTAAACAGTGTATTCTAGCAATATTTTTAAATTGTTGATATCATCAGTTTCTATGATTTAAGTTCTTAAATATTAACTGGATAACAGGCTTTACTACCAGAAATTAGAAGGGCAAACTCATTTAAAAAGACTATGAGAAATATATATATATATATATAAACATATATGCATATATATGTATGTATGTACACACATATGTATATTTATATGTGTGTACATATATATATTTGAATCAATTAACAAAAATAATTTGAAGGATATTTGCACTTTGGGAAGAAAGTGGCAATAGCAGCATTCAATCTACCATGATAGGTACTAAATCTGAAACACTATAAAAGATTTCTAGTTAATAGCAGATGATTCAGTTTTGTTTTGTTTTTTTATCTGTTTGGAAAGGCCATATTTTCCCAAGTTTGTATAGGAACAGTTGGCCTTTCTTTTATTATATATGGGAATACTTTTAATTAAGTCATGTGGTAACAAAATTAATATTACAGTTTATAAAACTGTCAGGTGTTGATATTTTTCTATCATCATGAAAAATTCATTCATTCATTCATTCATTCATTCATTCAATATGCATTGTTTGAGTACCTTCTGTGTGTCAGATACCATGTTAAGAATTAGAGAAACAAAGATGGGTGACGTACTCTTTTTGCCCTCTCTGAGTTTCCAGACTCATTCATCATAAACAAATAGATACAATGAAGTGTTGTACATGTTCTAGTAGAATCACTCACAGGCACAAAGAAGTGGCTACTTTAGCCTGCATGGGTCAGCAAACAGCTGTTATAGGAATGTGTTGCCTACCAAGGTTTATGATAAATTGTTATTTCCTCAAAGTAAAGGAGCCAGAATTTAAAATGCCCAATGTTTTTAATTGGGTTATCGGTTGAGCTTTTGTAACAAAAAGACCCATAGTCTAAAAAAAATAGCTTATTCCTCTCTCACAATACAGTGCAGGAATAGGAAGGTAGTCTAATGTTTAAGAGCAATTGCTCTATCCAGCAAAGCTGTCATTTAGAATGGAAGGACAGATAAAGTGCTTCTCAGATAAGGTCAAGTTCAAGGAGTTCATCATCACCAAGCCCTTATTATATGAAATGTTAAGGGAACTTATCTAGGAAAAAGAACATCAAAAATATGACAGTGAAAAGACAGCAAAATCACAGCTATTAAGAACCACACCTAAAACAAAAGCAAACTAAGCAAACAGCTAGAACAGGAACAGAACCACAGAAATGGAGATCATATGGAGGGTTAGCAACAGGGGCGTGGGAGGAGGAGAGAGGCGAAAAGGTACAGAGAATAAGTAGCATAGATGGTGGGTAGAAAATAGACGGGGGAGGGCAAGAATAGTATGGGAAATGTAGAAGCTAAAGAACTTACGACACATGGACATGGACTAAAGGGGGGAATGTGGGTGGGAGAGGGTGTGCAGGGTAGAGGGGAATGATGGGGGAGAAATGGGACAACTGTAATAGCATAATCAATAAAATATATTTTAAAAGAAGAGCAACTTTGTTTCATAGTCCCTTTGAAGAACTTGTTTCATCTGTTTTGTAATTTCACCAACATTTAGCGTTTTATCACATGGGCTGCAGATCCATATTCCTGCCCAAAAGAAGTGTGGCAAAGAACAAGCACATTTTTTTTTCAAGAATGTGATGTACAAACTGAACACATTACTTCTGCTCATATCCGTTTGCTTGGAACTTAGTAAAGTAGCCATGTCTAGCTGCCAATAAAGTCTTGGAAATATAATTTCTAGCTGGATAATTGTGTACCTTATTGAAATCCAAGCACTGCAGAACTTTACTAATAGGGGGATGGGCTGTGGGGGGGAGGTGGAATTAATCTCTGACACAACTGGGAAGAATGTCTAATTATTTAGAGCAAAAACCAAGAGTATAAATATGCATAATTTATGCATAATTATAATTATTCATGTATAATATATGAAAGTTTTAAAAACATTGACTATGTAATTGATTATGATTTGGATATAGTATATGGGTATTTAAACAAAATAATCTCTTTCTTTTGCTACAAGATGTGTGTTCAGCATTCTGGGATCTTGTTCAGGCACTTGACTAAGACCAGCTGTGTGATCTCATATAAGTTGTTGGACTTTGAGCCTGAGATTTCTTGTCTCTAAACTGAGAGGTGTGAATAAACACATGATCTCTTTATTGTTTTTCCTGTACTAAAAGTCTTATGACTCAATATTGAATGCCTTGCTCTACTTGTATTGAAGTGAAAATTTTGTGAACAGAGAATTCTACCATTAGATTTTTAGCAGAATTTTTCCCTATGGTAAGATTGAATGCCTAGAAGTATTGGGATATTCTTTAAAGTGAAGAGAACCTTGTGGGTATACTCTGTATTATATCACTTATGACATTCATGCTGCTGGCAAAAAAACAACAACAACAAAAAAACCCGAACAGATACTTTCTCACCAAGAGTGTCAAGACTAGCCTTGTTTTTTATTTTAATTGTTGATCTTGTACAGTTTTCTGTCTTTTACTCCCACCCCAGCCCACCACCCCAGCTCTCCCCACCTCCCTCTCATTTCCAACCCCCATAGTTTTTGTCCATGTGTCCTTTATACTTGTTCCTGTAAACCCTTCCCCTTTTCCCCTGAAATTCCCTCCCCTCTTCCCTCTGGTGACTGTTAGCCTGTTTTCGATTTCAGTGTCTTTGGTTATATTATGCTTGTTTGTTTGTTTTGTTGATTAGGTTCCTGTTAAAGGTGAGATCATATGGTATTTGTCTTTCACTGCCTGGCTTATTTCACTTAGCATAATGCTCTCCAGTTCCATCCATGCTGTTGCAAAGGGTAGGAACTCCTTCTTTCTTTCTGCTGCATAGAATTCCATTGTGTAAATGTACCACAGTTTTTTTGATCCATTCATTTACTGATGTGCACCTAGGTTGCTTCCAACACTTGGCTATTGTAAATTGTGCTGCTATGAACATAGGGGTGCATAGGTTCTTTTAGATTGGTGTTTCAGGGTTCTTAGGATATAATCCAAGCAGTGAAATTGCTGGGTCGAAAGGTAGATCCATTTTTAGTTTTCTTAGAAAATTCCATACTGTTTTCCATAGTGGTTGTACCAGTCTGCACTCCCACCAACAGTGCACTAGGGTCCCGTTTTCTCCACAACCTCTCCAACACTTGCTGTTTGTTGCTTTGTTTATGAGGGCCATTCTGACTGGTGTCAAGTGGTATCTCATTGTGGTTTTAATTTGCATCTCTCTGATAGCCTTGTTAAGGCTACATACAAAAGACATTTTCAGTACCTTTGCTTGCACACATATTTACGATGTTTGATGTGGTCTTTTGGCCAGAAATCCATCCAAAATTAAACTAAATTTAAAATGTAAAGAATTTTCTTAGCCAAGGACTATGTGACAAGTAAGTAGTGGCTTAATAATAACTATAGTACTTATAGCTTACTATTTTGACTTTGCTTTTTAAGTAGATCTAGATTGTTTTAGACAGTAGCAGAGGCATGGTTTGGGTTGGCTTTTTTAAAGTTTAGAAACAGAGGAAGTGGAGATGGATTAGTGTAGAGATGAATTCTAGCATAGATGAATACGTATGGTAATATTCTGAAGGAATTTCAGCTGTTTGATTTCAATGAAAAATCATAAAAAAACAGACTAGCTTTATTGGCTTGCTTATTTATAAAAATAAATAAATAAATAAAACCATGGCTTCTTCTCCTCCCTAGTAGTCTCTTCAAGCTCTCTAATACTCTCCATCTACTGAGGAAGAAATTTAGCTAGCTGACTACTACAGGTGGAAAATTTTTACTCAGAGGAGGAAAAATCCTTGGGTCAGTCTAAAGGTTTATGATGAATACCAGAGTGATTTATACTTGGTAAAGAGATCCTTCTTACAACATGAAAATCAATCAAATATTTTGGTAAACTAACTGGAAGAAACTATTCAGGTTTGATAAGACATTATATTTTCTAAAAATAATAGTTCCCTTGTAGCTGCAGTTCAATTTTGATTTGTCTGGTGATAATGAGGGGAAACTGGAATCCAAAGGAATCATAAACCCAGTAGCACATTTGTTGGAAACACAAGTTTGGGAGAGCAGATTGTTGTAACTAAGTGGGTGACTGGGCCAGTCCTACATGAAAATGTATAAAATGAAGCCAGAACAAAATGAGTTTTTTTTAGTACATCCAGCTTGTATTTTTGCAAATTACCTTTAAATTTTAGATCCAGGCTTTGTGAAATAATCTATCTTGTGCCTTACACTTGGAATTAACCAAGTAGCATAACGAAAGCATATTTAAGCCTTAGCCTTTATAAAACAAGCACAAAAAAAAATAGTTGGATCCTAACTGACCTTCTCCAAATTGTTTCTTTCTTTTAGGATTTTGTGAGTATAGTTGTGTGGGAGACCCTTCTGTGTGGCGTGGGCCCAGCTCCCACTCGGAGATGCACAGGACCCACACCCACAGATAGGTTCTCTCATGGGAAATCAAGTTTGCAATATACCTAAACCACTTTGAGTCTTGCTTTTTGCTAAAACTCCCTCACCTTGGATTGGGATAGCAAGTAACTTCCTAAAATCCATGCTAAACCTTACAAGGACCAGTGTAACTGCGTCAACCACTTTCCCCCCTTTCATTTGCAAATATCCTTCTTCTGTGATGTGATTAGGGGCATTGGCCCCTTTGCTGTCTGTTAAAGGTAACCGCCTATAGCAGAACCTGTGCATAGTAAATGAGGACCATCATGTAATGTGAGGAGAAATAAAATAAAGGCTGTCACGGTGGAGGCCTCAGCTTTTGCTCCCCTTGAGAGAAAAGCCATGCTGTCCTTTTTCCTCCACCAGACTCGGTAGTCTGTGTGAATGTCTTATTTCATCTATAATGACGCAGGCACTGCTGGCCAGTGTCTGCATCAGCTGGTCCTTTTAATGCGATAGGTATTAACATCACCAAAAGGTCAGAGTATCTGTCTTTTCATTGCACTCATTGTTCATTCAACCTTGTCAGAAAGTTGATGAGAAGTAATAGGAAGAACAGGAAACAGGGAGGACAGAGAAGGGAGCCAGGGTTTTCCTGACTGAATAGTGGAGCATTGGTGCACCTGGATTTTAAAAAAAAAATTCTCATAGACTTATTAATAGATTTTTTAAAAACTAACAGATGCTTTTTAGAGCAGTTTTAGGTTTCAGAGAAACTGAGGAAAAAGTATAGAGAATTTTCATTTTTGAAAGGAAGAGTTAATGTCAGCATTTCTATTCAATGAAAACAAACTACCTTAGGCATAGTTTTTTAGGTACTAGACACGAGAACCATATTTCTCTAAGTCATCTATCTGTAATTTAACTGTGATGTTTGTATTTTTTTCTCCTTATGTACCAATAGCAGAAATGGCAATGGGTGGACCTAGAGTAAAGGGTAATACAGTTGTGATCAACGGTGAGCCTATAGGATAGGCGGTGCAAATATAGGCGATAGTGGACCTATAATTTGGGCTGTATACTTGTAAGTACTCAGGAGCCAAATATATGGAAAGGTACAGTTATAATAAATCATGGGCCTGTAGTTTGGGCTGTACGTTTGTAATTAATTGTGAGAATGGTAATATAGTTGTATTCAAGATTATTCAAGAAGAGGCCTAGCATTTTATTGGACACCTAGTGCATGCTTTAAAATGTTTTGTGGAATTTACCTGTTATTTTATTAAATTCTCACAAAATATTATAAACTAGGTGTTATGATTCTTATAGTGAAAAAAAATTTATGGGAAAAGGGTAATTAACTTCCTCCAAACCCCACATGTATATGCGGAGTTCCGGGAGAGAGAAGGGTTTTAAGGAACGGCTATGCAGGACACATGGACAAAACCAAGAGCAGGTAGGATCAAGGATGGGAGGTGGGGGTGGCTGCGGTAGTGAGTGGAGACAATTGTACTTGAACAACGATAAAAAAAGTTTAAAAAAAAGAAGTGAAACAGGTATTTGTACTGCAAAGCTTCCATCCTTTCCACACCATCATCCCTTCTTCCCATGATTTCATTTTTCTAGAAATGGCAATGATATGGCATTCTAAAGCAGTAGCAGACTTTTAAATTGATGCTAGAACATATTTCCATCCCGAACCTGGCCCTGAATTTCTTCACTGTACACTAGATAGCCATATCAATCAACTATGACTGGCGTGTAAAGCAGAATTATTTGTCATCCATAATCTTAGTCTCAGTGCAAAAATTACATTTCTTTTGTGTGTGCATATCAGGGGAACAATGAAATATTTATTATTTGTGTGTTTATTTTAGGATTTTTTTACTTAATTTCTTCACCTTTTCATCCAGCCTCCCAGCACCTCTCAGCTGACAGTGGTCAGTATGTCTGTATGAGTCTGTATTTTGTTAGTTTATTTTGTTCATTAGATTCCACATAAGTGAAATCGTATGGTATGTCTTTCTCTGACTGACTTATTTCACTTATTTAGCTCGTATTCACTTTTCTTTACTTATGTTCTTTTGGTCCATCCATGCTGTCATGGATTTTCTTCTTTTTTATGGCTGAGTATATTCCATTGGGTAAATGTACAACAGCTTTTCTATCCACTCATTTACTTGTGGACACTTGGGCTGCCTCACAAATGACACTGCAGTGAACATAGGGATGCATATATCTTTTCAAATTAGTCTCCCAGCTTTCTTAGGATATATTCCCAGAAGTTGAACCACAGATCATAAGGCAGTTCCATTTAAAAATTTTTTTTAGGTAACTCCATACTGCTTTCCACAGGGGCTGCACCAGTCTGCATTCCCACCAACAGTGCACTAGGGTTCCCTGTTCTCCACATCCTCGCCAACATTTGTGTGGCAGGTGTGAGGTAGTATCTCATTGTGATTTTAATTCTCATTTCTCTAGTGATTAGTGACTTTGAGCATATTTTTGTATGTCATTGTCCCTGTATATGTCCTTTTTGGAGAAATGTCCTTTGACAATTTTTTAATTGGATTGTATTTTTTTGGTGTTGATTTTTATAAGTTTTTCATAATTTTGGATATTAACTCCTTATTAGAAGTATCATTGGTAAATATCTTCTTCCATTCTGTGGGTCGTCTTTTTATTTTGTTGGTTACTTCCTTTGCTGTGTCAAAGCTTTTTCATCTGATGTAGTCCCATTTGTTTATTTTCTTCATTTGTTTCCCTTGCCTAAGAATATATATCAGAAAAAAATATTGCTATGAGAACTATCTGAGATTTTACTGCCTATGTTCCCTCTAGGGTTTTTATAGTTTCTAGTCTAACATTTAAATATTTAATTCATTTAGAGATTATGGGATTATTTTCTTAGTTTCCCTTTCTAATAGTTTATTATTGATATATAGAAATGCAGTAGATTTCTAAATATTTATTTTGTATCCTGCTACTTTACTGAATTCATTTATCAGTTCTAGTGTTTTTTTTTTTTTGTGTGTGTGTGTGTGTAATCTTTGGGGCATTGTATATAGAATATTATGTCATCTGCAATTCATGACAGTTTTACTTCTTTCTTTCCAATTTGAATGTCTTTGATTTTCTCATCTGATTACTATGGCTAGGACTTACAGTATTGTGTTGAATAAGAGTTGTAAAAGCAGACATCCCTGTCTTTTTCTGGTCTTAAAGTAAATGTTTTAGTGCCCATTGAATATAGTGGTTGTGGTTTTGTTATATATGGCCTTTATTATCTTCAGATATGCTTCCTGTATTCCAACTTGGCTGAAAGTTTTTATGTAAACAGGTGCTGAATTTTATCAAATGCTTTTTTCTGCTTCTACTTATATGATCATGTGATTTTTATCTTTTATTTTATAAGGTATGTAACTTTTATTAATTTGCAGATATAGAACCAAGGTTTTATTCCAGGAATAAATCCCACTTAATTATGGTGTATGATCTTTTTAATGTATTGCTGGATTCAGTTTGCTAATATTTAGTTGAGAATTTTCACATTTGTGTTTATTAGAATATTGGCCTATAATTTTCTTTCTTTATAGTGTCTTTATCTGGTTTTGGAATTAAAATAATTCTATCCTCATAAAATTAGCTTGGGAGTCTTCTCTCCTTTTGAAATTTTTGGAACAGTTTGAGAAGAATAGGTGTAACTAACACTCTCTTTGAATGTTTGCTAAAATTCCACTGTGAAGCCATTCTGTCCATGAATTTATTTTTGTTTTTTTGCGAGTTTTTTGACTACTGTTTCAATTTCACCAGTTGTAATCAATCTATTCAGATTCTCTCATTCTTCCTGATTCAGTTTTGGAAGATTTTATGTTCTAGAAACGTATCCATTTTGCCCAGGTGGTCCAATTTGTTGGCATATAGTTGTTCATAATATTTGTGTACAATCTCTTGTATTTCTGTGGAGTCAGTTGTTACATTTCCTCCTCTTTCATTTCTGATTTTATTTATTTTGGATTCATTCTCTTTTTGTCTTGATGAGTCTGATTAAAGATTTGTCAATTTTATTTATATTTGCAAAGAGCAAGCTCTTGGTTTTGTTGATTTGTATGGTTTTTCAACTCTATTTTGTTTATTTTGGCTATGACCTTCATTTCCTTTTTTCCTATATACTATGAGCTTTGTAGTTTTTTTCTAGTTCCTTTAAGTGTAAAGTTATATTGTTTATTTGAGATTTTTCTTGTTTTCTAGAGGCAGGCCTGTGATGTTATGGATCTCCCTCTTAGGACTGCTTTCACTCTGTCCCATAAAATTTGAGGTTGTACCATTCTCATTTTCATTTGTTTCAAGGTATCTTTTAATTTCTTCCTTGATGTCATTGATAACCTATTCAGTGTTTACTAGCATGTTATTTAGCCTTGATGTCTTTGTGTGTTTTTGAGTTATTTTCTTATAATTAATTTCTAGTTTCATAGCACTGTGGTCAGAAAAGATGCTTGATATGGTTTCAGTCTTTTTAAATGTATTGAGACTTGTTTTGTGTCCTAACATGAGGTCTACCCTAGAAAATATTCCATTTTTTTCCACTTGAAAAGAATTTATATTCTGCTGCTTTGGGAAGAAATATTCTGGCAATATTGATTAAGAGATCTTGTGTGTCATTTAAGGATACTGTTTTTTTGTTGATTTTCTTTCTGGAAGAGCTATCCATTGATGTCAATGGATTTTAAGTATCCTACTATTAGTGTATTTCTGTTGATCTCTCCCTTTATGTCAATCAAGATTTGTTTTACATACTTAGGTGCTCCTATGTTGGTGCATAACTCTTTGCAAGGGTTATATCCTCTTATTGAATTGCTCCCTTTATCATTATGTAGTATCCTTCTTTGTTTCTTTCTGTAGACACTGTTTTAAAGTATATTTGGTATGATATAATTATTGATACCCTAGTTTTTTCCCCTTCTCTTCTGCATAAAATATCTTTTTTATACCTTTAGTTTTAGTCCGTATCTATCTTTCTGAAATGCATCTCTTGGAGAAAGCATATATATGGTTTTTGTTTTCTTATCCATTAAGCTATCCTATGTCTTTCGATTAGAGCATTTAAACCATGCATTAATAGATGTGCATTTGCCATTTTATTCTTTTAACTATGCTGCTCTGTTTTTGGGGGGGTTATGGTCATGTTTTGTTTCCTCTTCTTCTTCTTCTTCTTCTTCTTCTTCTTCTTCTTCTTCCTTCTTTTTTTTAAATTTTATTTTTAATCAGTATTTTTTAATTGTTGATATTGTACAGTTTTCTGTCTTTTACCTCGCACCCAGCCCACCACCCCAGCCCTCCGCACCTTCCTCCCATTTCCACTCCCCATAGTTTTTGTCCATGAGTCCTTTATACTTATTGCTCTAAACCGTTCCCCTTTTCCCCTGAAATTTCCTCCCTGCCCCCTCTGATCACTGTCAGACTGTTCTCAATTTCAGTGTCTTTGTTTATATTATGCTTGTTTGTTTGTTTTGTTGATTAGGTTCCTGTTAAAGGTGAGATCGCAGCAACCTAGGTGCCCATCAGTTAATGAATGGATCAAAAAACCGTGGTACATTTACACAATGGAATTCTATGCAGCAGAAAGAAAGAAGGAGCTCCTACCCTTTGCGACAGCATGGATGGAATTCTTCCTCCTTCTTTAACATTTCTTTTAATAATAATTTGGTAGTGACGAACTCCTTTAGCTTTCTCTTATCTAAGAAGTTCTTTATTTCTCCTTCAATTTTAAACGATAGCCTTGCTTGGCAAAGTAGTCTTAATTGTAGGTTCTATCTTTTCATCATGTTGAATATTTTATGCCAATCCCTTCTGGACTGAAATTTTGAGAAATTATCTGGCAGTCTTTTGGGAACTTTCTTGTAGCTAACTAACTCTTGCTGTTTTTAAGATTCTCCTATTGTCTTTAACCTATGACATTTTAATTATGATGTGTCTTGGTGTGGGTCTCTTTGGGTTCATCTTGCTTGGTACTCAGTGCACATGCAGGGCTTGTGTATGGTTTCTTTCACCAGGTTAGGGAAGTTTTCATTCATTATTTCTTCATATAGGTTCTCTATCCCTTGCTCTCTCTCTCATCCCTTCTGGTGCCCCTTTGATGTGGATATTAGTGTTCTTCATGTTGTCCCAAAGGCCCCTTAAATGATCCTCATTTTTAAATGTGCTTTATTCTTTTTGCTGCTCTGTTTGGGTGTTGTTGTTGTTGTTGTTTTTACCTTGTCTTCCAAATGTCTTATTTGACCCTCTGCTTCATCCAACCTACTGTTTATTTCTTCTAGTGTATTCATTATTTTAGATATTGTATTCTTCATTTCTTACTGGTTATTTTTCATGGCTTCTATGTCTTTTTTCATTTTTTATTGTTCTCACTAAGTTTCTTATCATTCCCACTAAGATTCTTGGGCATCCTTACAAACATTCTTTTGAACTCTGTATATGGTAAATTGCTTGCTTCCATTTCATTTAGTGATTTCTCTGGAGATTTCTCTTGTTCTTTCACTCGGGGCACATTTCTTTGTTTCTCCACTTTGTCTGCCTCTTTGTGTTTGTTTTTATGTATTAGGTAGATCTGTTATGACATTCAATCTTTTTGGGTGGCCTTATGTAGTAGGTGTCCTGGGAGACCCTTTGGCACAGTGATCACTTGGGCTTGATTCTGCAGGAATGACCCTTGTGTATATTATGTTGACACTCTTTTTGTAATCAAGCCTTGATTGTTACTGGACTGTTCATGTGTCGGGTTGACCCTCAGGCTGGCTGACTGTGAGAATCAACTCCAACCACAATGTGTGAAATGCTATGTAGGTGCTGACCACCCAAACCAGAATTAATTTCAGCAGAGTCTGGTGTCTGCCAAGATTTCCATTTGGATATGCTGTTTGTGAACCTAATCGGATCCTGCTCTGGTGTTGTCTGATGTTGGCCTCTGCATGTGTTGGCTCTGGGGCGTCCTGTGAGGGACTCTGTTGGAGGGATACCAATGTGGCCTGTGACTGGTCCTGGACAGCCTGGTTAGAGCTACAAAGCAATCCACAATTGTGTCCGCCTCTGCTGGGCCTGGGTATGTGCAGGAAGGATCAAGTTGCACAATAAAGTCGGCTCTTACCAGCAATAGGCCCAGGAGAAGGTCAGCAAAAGTCCCAAGGAAACCTGAAAATAGCTTCTGCCTTCCTTTGTCTTATTGTTGCCGGTTAGGTTTAGTCATTAAAAGAGCTTCTGGTCATACCTGAGTTGCATGAGAGAGATCTCAGTGATTCATCAGAGAGGGATGAGTGGTGTTCACCAGACTGATATGGGCTCAAACTCAGTGCCAGTGCTGGGTCTGAGACCAGTCAGCAAACACCCCAGAGTATACCAAGCCCAGCTACTACCTCCTGGGTGCACATAACTTCATGGTGGCGTTGGGACACAGGGAGTCATCAGAGTAAGGCCAGCAGACTTTATCCCTAACAGATCAAGATTTGGCCATGTCAAGGGAAGGCTCTGCACTGGTCAGGCATAGAAGGAAAATTTTTCTCTTATCATAGAGCCACACAACTCAGTGTGTCTTGAATCCTGACAGGAGCCCAATCTCAGCAGGGTGGGGCCAGTGGGGGTCAGAAGAGAAGGAGGTACTGGTCAGGCTTGGGGGAAGATGGGGAGTGTGATCCATGCATCAGTGCCACACAATTCAGTCTATACTGATTCTGCCCGGACCTTGGTAGTATGGAGCCACCAAGAGTTGACAGAGTGGGCCCACTAGGACCCTAGAGGGAGAGCTACCAGATCTCCCATGATGGGGAGGCACCAGTCAGATTCACAGGAAAGTGAGGAGAATGACTCCCAACCCAAAGCCACACAACTCAGTCACTGACACCCTCTGAGTCTACCCAGATATCTACACCCTGTTCCAGGCAACTGACTTTTCAGTGAAGTGTGAGCATTCAACCTGCTCAGGGAGTCCAGAGGGTGGGACTATTGCATTGCCCCAGGCTGATGCCAGATGCAGGGGAGTGCTCTACGCAAGAAAGACGGCAACTGCAGTACAGTAAAGTGACTCAGCACTGCGGTTCCCTCAGCTGTCTCCCCAGAGCTACAAAACGTGAACTCTCCTCACATCATGCTAGTCCACTCCACCCTCCCTCCCCCAGAGCCCAGAGTGAGTGGCTGTAAAAGAGATTTTGTGCATTGGCCCACTAAGAGAACACCATATGTCCCTAACAGTCCCCTGTATTTCCATGAAAGACAGAATCCCCACTGATTTTCACATCCAGATGTTATGGGGGTGACTCTTCCCAGCTCTCATGGTCTGGGCTGGGAGCCTGGTGTGGGGTTGAAACCCCACACTCTTCAGGGGGAACCTTTGTAGCTAAGATATCCCTCTGGGATTTTAGCCAGCCCTTTCCCCATGTCTACACTTCTTACCATTTCTGATTTGGTTTCTTCTATACATCCTTAGTTATAAGACTTTTCTTCAGCTAGTCTTCATTTGGTTATTGAAGTTGATTGCTCTATATTTTAGTTGGAATTTTAGTTCGGTCCTGGTAGGAAGTGAGTGTAGCTTTCATCAGTTTTGCTGCCATCTTGGATTTGGAAAATTACACTTCTTTAATAAGTCCTTGCCTTCATCAAATATTTCTCTTTTTTTTTTCTATTTTTTAGTGTTACTTCAAACAAGCATCAGTGCTAGTTTGAACAGGTACTTATGTGGACCTGTGAACAGGTACTTATGTGGACCTGTCAATCTTTGCCACTTTTAGGGCTGTGCTATCCTAAATACTAGCACACTTGTAACTATAATGTTAATTCAACTATCACCACCAACACGTCTTAACTTGTAGACAAATAATTAAGTCCTATTTTAGTCTCTTTTGAATTTGAGTGTAGGAGAAGAGTGTCACACAATGAAAGGCCTGAGAAGAAAAAAAAACTTTTTTCTAACAGCTCTTTAAGTAGCTCTGAAAGCATATTTCAGAGGTAAGTATCAACAACAACATGCAGTTTTGAGCTTGCTCTGTTTTGTTTTATACTATGCCCAGTAACAACTTCTGAGGATTTACAAGGGCACAGGACCTCTCAGTTCATGGATTTAAAAGGAGAGCTTAGTCCATGCATATTCCCCGCTTAAATGAAAGACAAGCTAAGTGACAGCATTTGTTAGGCAGATACCACTTAAGGACTCCTGGAATACACAATTAGTAGTGCGTTTCCAATAGAGCTGTAGCATCAAGATAGTACCTGTCTGTGCTCAATCATATGGCATCCCCTAAAACCTGTCTCAGATAGAAAGACTGGAGCCACCACTGGTTTTAAAATCCATAGAATGTATTTTTCTTTCTTTAAACTTGAGTTATTTTATTTAAGCTCATATTGTAAGGAGGAGATTGTCTTATGTTAGTTTCAGTGATGGGTTTTATTTTGTTCCCAGAGAAGCCTAGAAATAGCTAAATTATTCAGCCTCAGTCAGGCAAGAAACACAGTAAAATCACACATAGCTCATCAGGCTACAGACTGGTGGGCTAAGTCAGGCTACAGGATATTCATTCTTGTGCTTCACAAGAGTCAGTTTTTGGAGTCAGTTACTCTCTTGGCCTTGTCTTTGTAAATAAGTTAGCTACATCACCATCCACTCTGTATTTTTAACTGATTCCTGACTTCTTCCTCTAAATTACTACTTTTTTGTAATTTGGGTCTCTATGTAGTCTGTTACAGTATCTCCAGAAATCATCTGCAGTATATTTGTTTCTTTCAGCTTCAACTCACACTGTTGTCAGCCTCTCAGGTGTTTTTATTTTCTGAGTGTGAGAATCTAGTTGACCTGAAATGTCATTTAAAAAAAATAAAAAGCATCTATAACACAAATGTTTAGGGACAACTGCCATTATTGTGTAAATACATAATTTCTTCTAGTCTATTTTTAAAACATAAGTGAATACAAAAGATAATTTTATAAAATGGGCTTATATCATATATATTTATTTTTATTCTCATTTTACATTCAACTTTATATCATTGGCATTTTCCAATGACATAAAATATTACTAAAATGTGCTTTTAATGACTGTATTTTGAAAATCTTAACTTCATTTTTTTAAGATATTCTGCACTTTCCCTTCTTACACTTAGTAAGATATATTGGTTCTATAGTTTCACAGAGAGCCATCATTAATTTTACAGCATCATAGAGAAAGACCATTGATTTCTTCTCCTTGGTTCATCACATTCCCTGATAATACCATCTTCTCCTGAAGATGAAGCTTCTCCAGCCACTGGCTGGGTCCCAGGCATACCTCATACATTACTACATTAGATGCATGACATAGGACTGACCTGTGCCATACATGAAATATTGATGAGTTCCAATAAATACACTCATGAGCACAGGTAGACATATTAATTTTTTATTTAAAATTGGAGAGTGCAGAGTGAGCAACATGCTGCTTTGGCAGAACTGATAAATTAGTTTCTTTATACTAAGATCAGTGGCTTTTCTTTTAAGAATACACAATTATGAAAGCCATATTTCCTTTACATTTTATTTATAAAGTTTTGTTAAAAGGTAAAAACTATCTCATGGACTTAAATATAAGTTGTTTTTATATTTATTATGTTATGTGCCACACACATTATTATAGTCTAATAACCAAAATGCTTAGAGGACATAGAAATTTGATTATCTTAATTTTATAACTAGCCTAAGTTTAAGTAAAAACAACTAAATTTGATAAGGTAGCATTTATTAAGCACCAATGATCCCCCAGACAGTGTTATATGCTGTTGTGATGAAATCTCTCCTCTATGGTTTCTCTTTTCATGGTTTCAGCTACCTTCAGTCATGTGTAGTCTAAAAATGTTAAATGGAAAATTACAGAAATAATTCATAAGTTTTAAATTGTGTACTATTCTGAGTAACCTGCTGAACTCCCACAAGTCCTGCTTGTTCCTGCGCAGGCGTGAGTTTTCCCATTTTTCGGTGTCTCTGTGATGTATCTGCGACTCCCCTGTAATCGATCGGGAGACCTTAGTAGCTCTCTCGGTTATCAGATTGACTGTCACACTATTTTCATTCTCGTGTTCAAGTAACTATTATTTTATTTAATAATGGCTCTAAAGCACAAAAGTCATGATATGAGCAATTCTGATATGTCAAAAAAAAGACAGAAAATTCTTCATTTAACTGAAAAGGTGAGCATTCTTGACTTAGTAAAGGCATTTTATCATCTCATATTACCACAAAAAGAGTGAGTACAATAAGATATTTTGAGAGAAAAACCACATTCATATAACTTCTTTACGGTATATTATTATGTGTTCTATTATTAGTTATTGTTAACCTCTTAATGTACCTAACTTATATATTAAACTTTATCATAGATATGTATGTATAGGAAAAAAACATAGTGTGTACAGTGTTCAGTACCATCCAAGGCGTCAGGCATCCACGGGGGTGGTACCCCTCATGGGTGAGGGGGACCACTGTGTTATCAGAGCACCTTTCTGTCTTACTCCCCACAGCAATAATTTTGAGTGTTACCATTGTTCCTGTGTTATAAATAGACCCTGAGACAGAAGTATTTGCACATAACTATAAATGATAAGTTTTCTCATTCTTGGTCCATTAATTCACTCAAAATATTTAATGAGCACATACGCCATGCTAGACATGGTACTGGACACTGGGAATACATTTATGAACAGAAAAAGTTCATGCTGCATGAGGTCGTAGCCCAAGAGGGAAAACATATTTTAAAAATAATGAAAAATAAAAATTGCAGAGAAAGACAAATACTGTATATCACTCATATGTGAAATCTAAAAAGGTTAAATTTGCAGAAACAGACACTAGAAAGTTGGGTACCAGGGGATGAGGGGTTTTGAGAAATGGGAAAATGTGAGTCAAAAGGTACAAACTTTTAGTTAGAAGATGAGTAAGTTCTGGGGATATAATGCACAGTATTTTGATTATAATTAATAATGCTCTGTTACATACTTGAAAGTGGCTGAGAGTAGATCACAATTGTTCTCACCACAAAAAGAGAAATGATCATCATGTGACATGATGGAGGTGTTAGCTACAATGGTAATCATGTTGTAATATACAAGTATGCAAGTACATACCCTGTATACATTATACAATGTTGCATGTCAGTTATATCTCAGTTTAAAAAACAGTTGTGCTACAAAGGAAAACTACAGAATTCTATGAGATTATTAATGATGAAAACTGATCATTTTTCTCTATTGTAGGTAACACCTATTCTCTCACTCCTTGTTGCTCCTCTTTATTGGGTACTTTTATCTTGCAGGCACTGCAAGATATGTTATGCTTTATGTGAGTTACTTAATTCAGTCCTCTCAATAAGCTTAAAAACTAAATATTATAATAATTATTTTCTATATATTAATACAGGCACTGAGAAACAGAGACATGAAGTAATTTATTCAAGGACACAGTATCAGAGCTGGGGTTTGAACTCGAATTTGTCTAATTTCAAGGCCTTGTGCTATTGAGGCTTCAGTGTTTCATGTTCATTTTTCTAGTATCATATTTTCATAACTTTTATATTTTCTTTTTTCTTTTTCTTTTTCTATTACTTCCCATTCATTTACTATCTGTTCTTACAGAAAAACTATTCTAACCTCTGCTCTAGTCTCTCGTGCTCTCCCTGATGATTGCTCATCTACAATGCATTTTATTTGATATAATGTGAAATGGGGAAATTAGAAATGCCCAAATACATGTAGGCTAGAGGGTGAAAATGTGACACACTGATCAGCCCATGGTGGTCAATCCTTGATGCTTTCTTAAGTGTTAGGTATGTACATGCCCAATTCTTCTTACCTCTGTTTGCCCTTCTACATAGTGTTCTCTGCTTTCCCAGAACCTAAGTTCCTCACATTTAAAAAATATCATATGTCCCCATGTCTTTAGTTTTCCATTAAGTATATTTGTTATCCAGGGATAAGTGATTTATATTTAAAGTAACTCTATGGCATGCATCAATAAGATAGTAAATTTTTCCCTATATGGCACACAAAAAGGTACAATAAGTCATGTCTGTATTATCTACGACATAAATCACCAAGTTAAAATTGCATACCACTGTATTTTCCCTGGACCTCTGCCCTATGGTTCTCTCAGTTACTTCCCCTGCTTTTATAATTTCTGTTTTTCTCAAATGTATGTATTATGTGTGAGATAAGCTAACAATTTTAAAAGCAGTTTTTCATTCTTGTTTATATTTTATTAAAGTCTAAATGATAAAAAAGTGTGATAGAGTCACTCTCTGAGCAGGGACACTTTATATAGTTACCTAAAGTCAGCCGCTTACTCTGGGATTAGCAAACCACACAGGGGAGGTGAAGAGTCTCTCTTCCATCTTTTTTCCCTACCATCCCTGCAGCAGCCTCTCGCTATCATATTTTAACATTCTCTACAAATTTCAGTGCATTATTGTTAAAAGGTTTCTGTCAAACTTGTACATAAATGCACATGAGATGTGGGTCAATTCTCAGGAAAACAGAGTCGAGGATGTGCTGCAGTATCAACACAAACATGCTCCATCTGCATGTTCATTGAAATACACCAAGTCTGAGAAGCTACTGTTGAAATTAGAAGAGGTAATATTAGAAAGAAGAGCTGAGAGAAGTTAATAAGACACATGTAGATCCACTTCTAAACTGAGACAGCTGAAATGATAACATCAGATTGCTAAATAACATTTCAAATTAGGTTTTCCTCTTGAGAGTATCATAGGCTTACATATCTGAAAAAAATTGACATACCTTAACTCAAAGCAGTTTCTTAACTTTCTTGTTATTGATTTATTCTGTATAGTGTTCTACCTTTTTTTTTTTACCTTTAAAACAGCAAAAAAGTGTCATGAACTACATTTAGGTTTCCACAATACAAATTACAAAGCATTTTCAGGTATATGTCAGAATATAGAGACCCTGGTCAGTGTTTTTAAAACTCCTAAGTTTCCCACAAAATACCTAACTCAGGAAACATTTCCAAATCTCTGTTTCCTTCACTTACAAAAGGTGGGGGGTTAGATCATGTCATTTCTAAGAGTCCGTTAAGTCTTGAAATTCCTTTGAAATTCTATGATTCGATCTATACAAAATACAGATAATCTGATTTTATCTGAGCACAATGTTTCTTAGATACACAATGTCAAAATCTCTGCACAGAATCTCTGAGCACAATGTCAAGCAGCAGGAATTCAAATATATTCTGTGGGTTTGAAAAATAATGATTTAAGGACAGAACTAAGTAAGATTTTTAAAACAACAGCAACAACAAAAATAACACTTGTGTGACCCTGGCAGAACCGCTTCAGATTTCTGAAATGGGATTACCTCTTTGTGTATTGTTTGTAGTTCCACATATTAAGAAGGAAACAGAAAGAAAAAGCAATGGTCAAGAATATGAGCAGAAGGTAGAATTTAAATGTGGAGAACAATTTGTTTATGAAATTTAGCCTTGGAGGAAACATAGATTTGAAAGGAGCTGCATTCTGTATTTTAATGGATGCATAATTTTGTTTATGAATTATTTTAATAAACACTTATAAATAGTATGACATGTTATTCTTCATAATAATTGCACTACCATGACTCCTTTATAATATCTAGTTATTAACTTAGCTGCCATTGACAAGATCATATATAATTAAGCCGAAAATGTTAAACACTTTTCTCATCTACCCAATTAAAAGAAGAGGATTGTTAAACATGGGAAGGAGTGCCTTTGAGGAGCTTTTTATCTCTCTGATACTCTGTGCAAGTATTAAACTGAATATCCGAATGCATTCTAACAAGCAGGAATTACTGTAATACAAGATACTCAAAGGTTATTCTGGCCTGTAAATGAATCTACTACAACACATCTGTGCATAAGATTCTTAAGAAACCAATGTGCAAAGATTATCATTTAATTAAAAGATTTTGACTTTGATTCTTTAAGATTTACTGTATGAGGTCAAAATACTGAGGGTCCATTTTCTCTGCTAAGTTTTACCTTATTTCCTTGGCTAAAAATCAGCCTCAGTTATCATTTCTCTCACTTATTGTTCTTTTTAGAGCTAATTCAGTGCAGTGGTTAGTGTGAAGGTTTATTATTGTGTAAAGTGGCTATAACTGTGGGATACAGGACCGAGGAAGTTAAGCGTCCAGAGATAAAATAATTTTGTAAACATAAGAAAACAGAAGAGTATATAACTGGCATGAAAAGCTAGGAAAACGAAAATTCAGAAAAATAAAAATAAATTAAGTTCATAGTTGCATAGAATGTTCCAGAAAATTTCTCAACTTTTTAATTTTGATCATACATATTTATACATGTCCATCTAAGTGAAAATGCTATGCATGTAATAAATATCGCTGAAATATATATGATAAATAAGTATTCTGTAGTTATTGGCAAAAAAAGTGCTCTATAGACCAGTTTGTTTCTCCCGTCACATTCCTACGTACATTGTTTTTTTATTGTTGTTTGAATACAGTTGTCTCCATTTTCCTGCCACCACTTTCCCTGCTCCACCTACCCCCACCTCCCATCCTCCATCCTTACCCCCTTTAGCTTTGTCCATGGGTCCTTTATACAGGTTCATTTATGACACTTTCCCTTCTTTGCCCTGTTATCTCCCTCTCCTCTCCCTTCTGGTTACTGTCAGTTTGTTCTTTATTTCAATGCCTCTGGTTATATTCTGCTTGCTTGTTTGTTTTGTTGATTAGGTTCCACTTCTAAAATGCTTAAAACAATGTCTTGCACATGTGAATACTTAATATAAAATGTCTGTTGACGAGACTGAAATGCTTGGGCACCATTGGTCAGAATTGTCAAATATTAAACTCTTAAGGAATCTTATTATTTCACGCAACAAGTGTTTATTATATGTGAAGGCACAGTTCTTTGTACTTGTATCAGTAAACAGAGGTAAAAATAAATAAACAAACAAACAAATAAATAAATAAATAAATAAATAAAATAAAACTATGTCCTTGCAAAGTTTGCTTTAGTGAGCCTAGAACCTCAGCTAACCCAGTTCCCCATATTATGACTCTGTACTCTCCAGATAGATAGTATTCTAGAGATAGAGAACAGCAGGAGTGATGAGCTGGAGATAGGAAAACACAGCACAACAATATGTTGTCTTGTTTAGGTCAAGCATAACGATAGGATATAGGGGAGCAATGCATGAGAAAGATGGAAAGTGCATTTGGAGACTAAAAGTTGAAAAGGTCTAAAGAAAGAATGCCAAGCAGAACCAAAACTAACTGTAATCAAAATATGAGGAGGTAATTTTTGTTTCTGAGACATCGAGTGATATTATCTTCTTGAAGAAGATGAACATTAGTAGAGATAGATAGAAACATGGGTAATAGAGTGGAGAGACATTGGAAGTAGAGACACTTGGTTAGGAAATTGCTGAAGTGGCCTGATTGAGAGGTATCAACACTTGATTTATGGTGGAAAGAGAGGGGCAAGAAAGAGAAGACCTCAGTGGGAGGGGAAGTTCACAGTGGAACTGATAGGAATCACTGACAGATTAAATCATGCAGTGGAAAAGAAAGCAATGCTGTTTTAATCTCAGTAGCAGAAATAATTATATGTCATCAAGAGTAATGAATAAGTCAAAAAGAGTAGATAAGCACTGCAATTGAGAACAGGCTGACAGCCACCGGAGGGGAGAGGGGAGGGAATTTCAGGGGAAAAGGGGAAGGGTTTAGAGCAACAAGTATAAAGGACCCATGGACAAAAACTAGGGTGGTGGAAATGGGAGGGAGGTGGGGAGGACTGGGGCGGTGGGCTGGGGGTGGGGTAAAAGACAGAAAACTGTACAAGATCAACAATTAAAATAATATTTTTTAAAAAAGAGTAGATAGGGTTATTTTTTGTGATAAGGAGATGTTAGAATGGAAGATAGATAGATGATAGATATAGATATAGATGATGATATAGATAGATATAGATAGATATAGATTAGATATAGATATAGATATAGATTAGATACAGATATAGATTAGATTTAGATTTAGATTTAGATTTAGATTTCCCTTACATATTTATCAGAGAGTCACAGTGTATTTGCTAATATTTTATAAGATTGGCTGTGGGATACTTCTGGTTAGTAGGGGAATTGTCTTCCATAACAAGCACACTATTTTACTTTCCTTTACTAAAAATTAATGCAAAAGCATAAAGGTACTTTAATCTGCACCCTTTCATAAGATTGAGAATATGATAATTGTCCATTGATGCCCTTGGATCAGGCACCAATCATGTGCTGTATTTTCAACGCATCTTTTACTGATAAAAGATCAATTTCAATTCATTTATATCATTTTATGTTTGAAAGTGTAATTAATTTTTATATTGTACACTTAGTAAGTATTAGGTTTCAACAAAGTCCAAATAAAACGAGTGCTGTACTCAAGTTAACCTGGGCAGCAAGATTCAGTGTGTGGAAGAGTGATATGGGAGCATACGAGCCAATGCCAAGAACAAAAGAGCCATTTCTTGGGAAGAGTGGGAATGTCACCTGCAGTGCCAGCTTCAAAGGTGTGCTACATATGCAGTTGTACATGGTCTCATGTTCTAAATGGCCCTTGTACTTGGTTTAACACCCTGCTGTCACTGTCTTGAAATTCTTAACTATTTTGTACAGGAGGCTCTGCATTTTCATTTTACACAAGTTATTTGTATGAGTTAGGAGGCCAGTCCTGACCATCTGCACAACACTGGAGCTTTAGTTGTCTGCCTTGCTCCTGCTTTTGTTCATTTGTCTCTGCTTCTGTCATTGCTTATTTCAACTAGTCCCTCTGAGTCTTCTCTCCTCCACTCTCTGCATCATCGTTTGTGTTTGGCATGGCTCTGCCTCCTTCTCTCTCTGTGTCTTCTGTACTTTACTATAGTTTTTATTGTTTTTCTGGTTTGTCACATTTTCACTCCTTGAGAAAGGGCGCAATTGGAAATTTTGGGCACCACATCCAAAAAGAACAGTTTTATCCATTTGGAATTCTAAGAACAAATCCTACAGCTTATGACTTTCAAAAAGCCTATGAAAAATATGAGACCAAAAAATTAAAAACTACATTGTGTCCAAAATAGGAAGAGAATGCTGCAACATCAAAATTATCAAATATGTAAATAATATACTTAAACTTACAATGGTTAAATTTACTATTCATAAATATTTCATAACCTTTGAAAGCAACTTTGTTATTTCTCACTTATGAAGAATCCCAAAGGAGGCCTATTAGTGATGAAAAATATGGCCTATAGTAAATTAAGTGGTTTATTCATAGAAAAATGAAGAAAATTATTTTTTAAAACTTCATATGCATATATTTTTATATACTTTGTATGATATGGGAGGGTTGGCTACCTAAATAAGTAGTGCATAGAAGAACTTAAGCAGGTATTAAAATGGCTTGGGATCCGATATCGCAAGCCATTCTTGGACAGTATTCTTATTATAAGCCACATCATAGAGTTCTACTTTCTTTTGGATCCAATTTACAGATGGCTACTTTTGAATTAGTCTTCCTAGTACAGTCCATTTGGGTTAAGATTTCTGTATGATTCAAAGCGTTTTGTAGTAATGACATTGAAAGTTCCACAGCATGACCATGAACATTTTTCCCACTTACAAATTAATTCTAAACTTTTTTGTTATCTCAAAGTAGCAAAGTAAATATACTTACTATAAAATATGCAATGCTTAACTGCTTTTTAGATTTTTCTGCTTGATATTTCTGGATTATTTTAAATATACTTTATAGAAGATGTTTTCAGTAAGATATTTTAGATATTCTGAACTATGCTTCTGCTGAAGAACAATGAACACTGATGGATAATTTGTTTTTACAATATTTTCACATGCTATACTGAGCTGTGAGCTGTCAAAATAATGATGATAAGAAATAAAATCCTTAGAAGCCATCAATACCCTTCAGCCAAAGGCCAACAGGAACATATTTGTTAAATATTGTAGTTTGGGATTTATTACTCATGGCGTTGAGAGAGAACACTAACCATAGGAAACAAGGGGTTTGTTAGTAAAAGCACGTTAGAAACAGCCTGCTGTATAGAATTTGGCCTTTGGATAGGTGATTTGGGGAGAAGGGTCTAAGGAAACAGACTTTTCCTCTAGATTGAATGTAGTAAAAAAGCAAAAGAAATTTTGTGATTGGGTATTTCAATAAATTTTATCTGGTAGAAGAGGAGACTAGAACAAAGATAAAACAATAACTGGTAAAAACAAAATGTCATTCACTCATTTTAGCCAAGAGTGGGTGATGTTTGTTGACCTTATTTTTGTCAAGTGTTTTGAGAAAATTATAAAGTGGCTCTGTTTTATCTCACTTTATCAGTCTCAGGAATGCTGTCCAAGATTGGTATTTGGTAAGATTATGTTCAGTGGAAGAATACTAGGGCCTCACTGTGCAAGTCTAAATGAAATGAAAGGAAGAATTCAAAGCTAAACAAACACAAAAGTCACCTAGGAGACTTAACACTGAATATGGTGAGACAAACTTCCGGTTCAATAGTCAGGCTAGGTAAAAAATGACAGGAAAAAATTAGAGCTTTCTTGAGAAAAGATATTTGATCTGAGACCCATGATATGGTATCAAAGAGGCCACATGTTTCATGTCTCCCTCCCAGGAGCCTTCACAGAAGGCAATGACCAGGAAACTTACTTTCTTGATGTTGACATTGGGTGGAGGGGAGAAAAGTGTCCACTGAGAATTTGTACACACAAGCCATTCCCTATGTGTGCTTGGGGCCCAGTTTACACTACACGCGTGACCAGAAAATAACAGCAGCAACAACAAACCTCAAGCTGAAACTTTAGTTGAAGTGGAATCGTTCCAGCTTAGTAATTCTTCTAAGTCTCAAAAAAAGGCAAATTTAAATCACCCCTGAAGAAATTTAAGATCAACCAAAACTTCAAAAGTTCCAAAGCTCAAGGTCAAAAATAACTGCACAGGCAAAAAGTTTCCATGAGTAAGAGCCACCACCAACAGACTACAGAACCAGTCTCATAAATTCCAGATATGGATGTTATCAGACACATTAGCCAAAACATGCATACTTAGTATGTATAAAAACACAAAAATAAATGAAAATATGAGTAAAGAATAAGAAAAATAAAATAATCCATAAAAATAACAGCGATTTAAAAATATATTTTAATAATTAAAAACTATAATGATTAAAATAAATGTTTAACTATATTAATTAAGAAGTGGAAAACAGTGATGGAATAGTTGCAGATCTATGTTAGCAAAAATTTAAGTTGGATTAATCAAGGAACTTAGGATTCGTGTCTACAGCTAATCAGCAAGGTACATAGTATGGTGGAGCCTTTGTGTTCTTGCCTCTGCATCAGTTTTCAGCCTCATTTCTTGTCTCTAGACATAGAGAATTCTTGGACTTCCATTAATATTTCCTCATCTACATACTTCCATGATCATATTTAAGTGTTTTATAAATGTGATTACATGTCTTTTTTTTCTTGCTAAACTGTGAACTCTGATGGCAGGAAATAATTTTACATATTGATCTTTCATTCCCTATTAGTATTTAATGCAATATATGATTTGTATTAAAAATAATGTTTGTTGCAATATATTGAATTCTCCAACTTTCAAGTTTCTTCCTGTTGTTAATCACAGTATCAGTTATCTCTGTCCTTCAGTCGCCTTTCCTATTTGGATGAGTAATTTGAAAAATTTTGAAAACAGTAACTTCGACGTAGTAGAGCCTGTTCCTTTTTTTTTTTTTTTTTTTTTAATTTTAAAAGCATGATCATCTTGAAATTAGCAACATTGCCTACCCGGAATTCATAGGAACAGAACATCTTATTCGTTGTTAAATTGTCTGATGTTACCATTTGTGCTTTGCCAAGTGTTTATTTTGTTTAGTTCAGCTACATTTCATGAAGATATTTATTAGGAAAGGAAAAGATATGAAAAGAAATTCCCTGAGACAGTTCATAATGACATCCGTTAGCATAAAATGACCAAAATCTATACTAATATTATACTTTGAGTTTAAACTTAGGACTTCAATGAGTATCAATTTATCTGAACTATTTATACATTTACTCAATATTTATTGTGATAAATTCAAAACTGAAACACTAAAAAATGCCTTTAATCTTACAATGCTTTCAGTAAGAAAAGTCATCAAATATATATATATATATATATTTATATTTAAGTCATATATATACTTGACTTAAAACATGCAGAAATAAAAAGTCAAATATTGGACACAACTCAATGGGAGAATATTCTGGCATTTTTCTAAATTAAAAATGTGCTTATGTGTAATATTATTTTGTTGTTATTCCTGTGTCAATTGTTTTAGTGTCTAGTTGCTAAAGATTTTAATATGTATTTGTAGGCTTTACTTATTTTGTGTATTTGAAGCTATCTTGTGCCATTCTGACCAATGTTACTAGTAGAATTATTAGCGTAAGCTTTAGATAGTTGATTTTTATAAATTAAACCACAAGTGGTTTATGAAATCACAAAGGAATTAACAGTAACAGCCTTTATTGAGATGCATTATATAGTGACACACGTATTTCAACATTTAGAATAAAGAACATACCGAGCAAAGACTCAAGCTCATGCTTTTGCAGTATTTCACCTTCATGCTTCGATGACTTTCCTAATAGGCCATCATAGCAAGAGACTTACATATCCATAGTTCAGATTATACTTGAGAGGAGTTTGATGTTATTGAGCTCTAAAAACCTGCTTCCATCACTTCTATAGCACACGTTATCACCATCCCTATTCACTATATAAAGAATAAACAATGTCCCCTAAAATGTGGAAATGGTATTAAGATATTATTTAAGTATAAGACTTCATTAGAGATCTTTATAATACAGGGAATAGTGATGCTAGATAATAATATAATAAAATACATAATTCTAGTCTTTTTCAAATGGTATATGTAAATTTTTATATGTTTATCTAATTATTTCATAGACAAACTGTGTACTTTTATCAATAAGTTTACTTACACAGCATCGGACTGTTCATAATTTCATTATTTCATGAAACACATATATACCTGAGTGTACGTGCATTGCACACACAAATATATGTTTGTACTTAGGAAGTTTTACATTTTGTTAAAGTCTAATATGGCTTATTGTATTTTTATTGTGGTAATGTTAGGTCAATGCATAAATAACTATGCTGAATTATAATTTTATATTTTATATTTTCTTATAAAAGTTAGGATTCCCTTTTATATAGGTATGGTATTTATCACTTTATGTCCCTTCTTTGCTTTCCTTAGTTTAATGAAGAATAATTTAACACATCACCCACATTGTATCTTAATTTACACTATTTTATGGTTAAATGACTACATGTCATTCAAGTTGCAGTGGTTTGACTGACGTAACCTAAAAATATGTTAAATCATTATATGGCAACTAATAACGTGTCTTGCTGGCTAGTGGTGTAACTGTCATAGCATAAGCTTGATATCCTGTTAAAAACTCATAAATAAAGTGGTCTCTTATCTTTTTATTCCTGTTCCCAAGAGGCAGAAAATAAGCATATGCTCATTTTATTCTGATTTTGATAGGTTTATTCAAAATTGGCACTTGTTAAAACTGCACCGTTGTTTTTTAAATTACAAAAGAAAATGAGAAAACATTTTTTCCTGGAATCTAAATAGGAGACAATACCTCAGGTGACATTTTGTGAAATACAGTAGGATATTATGAAACATGCTGAATCTACTAAATACCTTTTTAATGAGGCACTACATTTCTTCTTCAAGTATTCACTTTTAGAAAATATTTGATTCCAAGTTTAGACATAACCATAATTGTATAGTGCTTTATTTTTCTCCTGCAATGCTTTAAAATAAGTCTTGATTTATAAGACCTTGGTGCCAGCATCACGCACTAAAAAGTGCAAGTTGGACAAGGCAGAGTTGTGTTCTCATTTCTAAATTTCACTAGTTTTTTGACCTTGGAAAAAATTTGTAAATACTACAAGGTGTAGTTTCCTCATGTATAAAACAGGAATCATAATACTTATTCTTAAAATGTTTTCTTAGACTTCTAAGACTTTCTTAGGTTCCAATATTCTTTCTTTTGTAAATACCACTTATTAGTTTGACAGAGCTGCCATAACAAAGCAATGCACACACTGAGTGGCTCAAACAACACAAATTTATTTTCTTACAGTTGTTTAGCTAGAAGTCCAAGATCAATATGTAGGTGGAGTTAGTTTCTTCTAAGTCATCTTTCCTTGTCCTAGAGATTGCCATCTTCCAGAGTCTCCCCGTGGTCTTCCCTCTATATGTGTTTCCTAATTACTTCTATAATGAAAGACACTAGTCATGTTATATTAGTGCCCACCCCAAAGACCTCATTTAAATTCTAAAAATCATTAAAGGCTCTCTCTCCAGATATAGTTACATATGGAGGCACTGAGAATTGGTTGGGACTTCAACATATGAACTTGGGAGGGTCACAGTTCAGCCCATAACACCATCTCATATCATATCAAACATATTAACTATTTTTGAAATATTTTTAAGTTAATTTTAGATTCATAAGAAGCTGCAAAAATACTACTGAGAGGCCTTTTGTATTTGTGTACTTTTCCACCCAAATTCTCCAAATAGTTATACCTTATATATTTATAGTACAATATCAAAAGCAGAAATTTGCATTGGTACAGAGCTGGTTTACAGTTTTAATTAGCTGTATCATGTGTAGATTTGCATAGACATCACAATCAGCACACAGTGCTAATTTATCATCACACAGATCTTCCTTGTTCTATCCATTTATAATCGCACTCATCCCTCCTTCCTTCAAGCATTCCTAATCCCTGTCAAACATTAATGTGTTTTCTGATTCTACAACTTGGATAGATCTTAAGAACATCACATTGAGTGGAAAAAGTTAATCTCAAAAGATCACATATTATGTGATTTCATTTATATAACATTCATAGAATGACAAAATTATAAATAAATAATTTAGTTATCTTTGATGAGGTATAACTTACAAATAATATGTAGTCATTTTAAGCATATAATTCAGTGAGTTTAGGTATATATGTGTATGCCTAATTAAGACATTTCAATCTCCTCCATAAGTTCCCATGTGTTCTTTTATAGGCAACCCCCCAACCCCACCCCAGGAAACCAATGATCTGCTTTTCATCGATATAGGTTACACTTACTCTCATATTAATGACATTATACAAAAGAAACCTCTTGTGAATAGTTTCATTTGCCCAGTATAATGTTTGAAGTTCATCCATGAGTTGCTGAGAAGTACTCCATTATATAAATATACACAATTAATATATCAGTTATTCTGTTGATATGTATTTGAGTTTTTCCAATTTAAGAATATTATGAATAAGGTTGCCATAAACATTCGACTACAAGTCATTTGATGAATGCTGTTTTTTTCATTTTTCTTGGGTATTATTTAATTCCTAAGTGGAATTGTTTTATGTAGTAAATGCATGTATAAATTTATAAGAAACTATCGAAATTTTTCATAAAAGTGGTTATACTACTTTACACTTACAGCAATAATATATGAGAGTTTCAATTGCTCCACATTGTTCCAAAAATTTTGCATTATCAGTTTTTTTGTTTTTCTGTTTGTTTGTTTAATTTTAACCATTGTGATGGGCATGCAGTAGTATTTAATTGTTGTTTGAATTTGCATTGCCTTAAAGGCCTATAATGTATAGCATCTTTTTATGTGTTTATTGGCTATTCATTCATCTTCTTTGGTGAAGTGCCTATTAAGATCTTTTGCTAAATTTTAAGATCTAGGGTTTTTTTTAGTGTTATAAATATTCTTTCTATATTATAGATACAAACAAGAAATGAATAAATGAATATTTTCTCCCATTCTATGCCTTCTTCTTTTTGTTTTCTTAATATCACCTTTTGAAGAGCAAAGGGGTTTTAATATTGGTGAAATCTAATTTATCATTTCTTATGCTTAGTGTTTTTTGGTGTCTTCTCCAAGAATTATAGTTTACTTAATAATATAAAGAATTTCTCCTATATTTTCTTCTAGGAGTTTTATGATTTTTAACATCTATATTTAGGTCTGAGATTCAAATTAATATTTGTCCATGGTGTAATATAGAAGCTGAGATTTTGTTTTTGTTTTACACATACATGTTCAGCAATAGTTATTGAAAGAGCATTCTTTTCTTATTGAATTACTTTGGCAATATGTCAGAAAATAAGTGAACATGTATATTAGTTTATTTCTAAACTCTGTTATGTTTCATTTATCTATTTGTCCCATGTTATGCTGTATCTAGTTATAGGTGTGCCATCATATAAAAAAGAGTATTTCTAGGCTGATGAGATGACCTCAAAATTAGTTAATATTTTTATATTAATGTAGTAATAATTACAGATTGCCCAAGACAACATGAACTTTATAATTATCAAACATAAACATATTTTAATGTAATTACATTATATTCATTATCATAATAATTAATTTTATCTAGATGATTTTTCATTATAAACATGGATAACAATTAGTAAATTAAAACTAGTAAATACCAGATAATTGGAGCTAAATGAAATAGGAACTCAGTGATTGCCATGTTTTGACAGTGACTTGACTCATTCTTATCCATAGTATTACTAACATTTAAAAATATAATTTGGCCCTGGCTGGTGTAGCTCAGTGGATTGAGCGCGGGCCTGTGAACCAAAGGATCGCGGTTCGATTCCCAGTCAGGGCACATGCCTGGGTTGCCAGGCCAGTTCCCGGCAGGGGACATACAAGAGGCAACCGCACATTGATGTTTCTCTCCCTCTCTCCTTCCCTTCCCCTCTAAAGATAAATAAATAAATAAAAATAAATAAAATAAAATATTAAAAAAAATAAAAATAAAAATATAATTTGGAATAGTTTTCAAAATCTAGATTTATTTAATGCAAAACTAACTTGAATAAATGAATATTAAAATAGATCCAGAGTGCATGTAAGAAGTCTGCTGACAAATTTCAGATTAGAAATAGATTGTTTGCTTCTATGAAATAGTGTGAGTCAAGGAAAATGAGCCTTTAACTACATTTCTGGGTAAAACATTAACCTTTCAATATTTTGATCCAAATATTTTAAATTAAAAAATAATTATGAGACATTGAAATAGAATTTAGTTAATTGAAAAAACTCTCCATTTAGAAATGAAATAAACTATTTAAATCTTGTTTAAGATTTTATTTACTTATTTTTAGAGAGAGGAGAAGAGAAAGAGAAAGAGGGAAAGAAATATCAATGTTCAAGAGAAACATTGATCAATTACTTCTCGAATGCCCCAGGCTGGGGACCTGGCCCACAACTCAGGCATGTGCCCTGACCGGGAAGTGAACCAGTGGCATTTCAGTTTGCAAGAATACACCCAATCCACTGAGCCACACCAGTTAGGGCAACTATTTAAATCATTTTTTATCAGTATTTTTTTAATTGTTGATATTGTACAGTTTTCTGTCTTTTACTCCCCCTCAGCCCACCGTCCCAGCCCTCCCCACCTCCCTCCCATTTCCATCCTCCATAGTTTTTGTCCATGTGTCCTTTATACTTGTTGCTCTAAACCCTTCCCCTTTTCCCCTGAAATTCCCTCCCCTCTCCCCTCTGGTCACTGTCAGACTGTTCTCAAATTCAGTGTCTTTGTTTATATTATGCTTGTTTGTTTGTTTTGTTGATTAGGTTCCTGTTAAAGGTGAAATCATATGGTATTTGTCTTTCACTGCCAGGCTTATTTCACTTAGCATGATGCTCTCCAATTCCATCCATGCTGTCGCAAAGGGTAGGAGCTCCTTCTTTCTTTCTGCTCCATTGTGTAAATGTACCACAGTGTTTTGATCCATTCATTAACTGATGGGCACCTAGGTTGCTTCCAGCACTTGGCTATTGTAAACTATTTAAATCTTTAACACACCTGCCTATGCTCAATCTTTACAGCCTTGATTTATTTTATTACTTCTGGCACACATGGTTTCTCCCACAGTGAATGCATACGTCATGCCTCTGTGGTCTCAGTGGAACAGTCAGGGAACAGGACTGTCTTAGAGTCGTCAGGACTTGGTTCAATCCTAGCTCTGCCCAAACCAGCAGTGGATAGCCCATTTGGACACATTAGGACTTCCTTACCATGTAAACTAAGTGAATTTGATTAAACTTTATCTTAAGGCCAATTAGCTCTGAAATTCTCTTCTAATATGTCTTTAATATGTAAGTGTCTTCAGTCAAATTATATTTTCATAAAATCGCATTTGCTGATATGAACCATGCAGTACTTCACAACAACTAAAAACAAAACCAGACAGACACACACCATGATGGGTGAATCTTAAAACCAATGTAGACAAGGCTGCATCACAGCAACATGCTTTGCAAAATCAAAAATACTTAAAACAATTCAAAATGGAATCAGTGAAGAATAAGTTAAATAAATTATCTTCCATCAACACAGTGAAATACAATACAGCTATAAAAAAGAAAGGAAAAAATCTTTCTATGTGTGATTATGGATGTGATGTCGGTGAAAAAACGTAAGATAGAGGAAACAATGCATGAATGCTATATTTTGTCTAAGAAAGGAAGAAGGACTACAGATAATTCCAATATTTACTTTTTTATTTTTATTATTGTTTCTGTTGTTACAGTTGTCCTAGTGTTTCCCCCTTGGCTCCCTCTCTGCCCAGCTACTTCCATAGTCAGTCCCTGCACCATTGTCCATGTCCATGGGTCCTTCATACATGTTCTTTGACTAATCCCTTCATCCTCATTCAAAAAGTCCCTATCTCTCTCCTCCCCTCTTACTGCTGTCTCTTTATTCCATGATTCTATGATTCCGGTTCTATTTTTCTCATTAGTTTATTTCATTCCTGGGATTCCTCTTGAGATAATACGGTATTTGTCCTTCACTGACTGGCTTATTTCACCTAAAACAATCTCCAGTTACATCCATGCTGTCACAAAAGGTAGGAATTCTTTCTTTTTTTCTGCTGTGCAGTATTCCATTGATAAATGTACTACTGTTTTTTTAATCCACTCATTTATTGATGGACACTTAGGCTGTTTCCAAATCTTGGTTATTGTAAATAATGCTACTATGAACACAGAGATGCATAAATTCTTTTGAATTGGTGTTTTAGGATTCTTAGGGCATATTCCCAGCAGTGGAAGTGCTATGTCAAAGGTAGTTCCATTTTTAATTTTTGAGAAAATCTCATACTGTTTTCTACAGTAGCTGCACCAGTCTGCTTTCCTGCCAACAGTTCACTAGCATCCACTTTTCTCTACATCCTGGCCAGCACTTGTTTGTTGATTTATTAATTATGGCCATTTTGGCAGGTGTTATGTGATAACTCATTGTGATTTTAATTTGCATCTCTCTGATGGCTAGTGATGTTGAACATTTTTTTCATATGTCTATGTGCCATGACTATGTCCTTCTTATAGAAGTGTCAATTTAGGTCCTTTGTCCAGTTTTTAATTGGATTGTTGGTCTCCCTGGTGTTGAGTTGTATACATTTCTTTATATATTTTGGACATTATACCCTTGTCCAATGTATCATTGGCAAATATGTTCTCCCAAAGACTCATTACCCTTTTAATTTTGATGATGGTTTCTTTATCCATGCAGAAACTATTTTAATTTGATGTAGTCCCATTTGTTTATGTTTTATTTCCCTTACTCTAGGAGATATATTGGCAAAAATATTGCTACATGAGACATCTGAAATTTTACTGCCAATGTTTTCTGCTAGGATTTTTATGGTATCAAGACTTATATTTAAGTCTTTTATCTACTTTCAGTTTATTATGGCTTATGGTGTAAGTTGGTGGTCTAGTTTCTTTTTTTTTTTTTTTTTTTTGCATGTACAAGTCCAGTTCTCCCACACTATTAATGGAAGAGACTACCTCTACTCCATTGTATGCTTGTGCCCCTTTGTCAAATATTAATTGACCATAGAGGCTTGGGTTTATTTCTGGGTTCTCTATTCTGTTCTGTTTATCTATGTGTCTGTTTTTATGCAAGTACCAGGCTGTTTTGATTACGGTGGCCTCATAATATAGTTTTATATCAGGTATTGTGATCCCTTCTACTTTGTTTTTCTTCCTTAAGATTGCTGAGGCGATTTGTGGTCTTTTTTTTTTAGTTGCATATACATTTTTGGAGTATTTATTCTAGAGTTGTGAAATATGCCATTGGTATTTTAATAGGGATTGCATTTGAAGCTATAGATTACTTTGGGTAGTATGGCTATTTTAATGATGTTAATTCTTCCAATCCATGAACATGGTTTATGCTTACATTTATTTATATCTATCTCAATTTCTTTCTTCAGTGTTTACTGAAGAAAGAAATTGACTTTCTTTCTTGTAAACTACAGAGTTTACCGAGTACAAGTCTTTCACCTCCTTGGTTAAATTTATTCCTAAGTGCTTTTTTGGTTTTTGTTGCTATAGTAAATGTTTTCTTCCTTAGTTTCTCTTTCTGGTAGTTCATTGTTGGTGTACGAAATGACACCTATTTCTGAATATTGACATTGTATCTCGCTACTTTGCCTAATTTACCTATTAGATCAAGTAGCTCTTTGGTGGAGTTTATAGGGTTTTCTATGTACACTATCATGCAGTCAAAATAACAGCAGTTTTACTTCCTTTTTTCCAGGGGATGCTTTTTATTTTTTTTCTTGTCTGATCACTGTGGCTAGAACTTCCAGTACTACATTAAATAAGAATGGCAAAAAAAAGATAGCCTTGTCTAGTTTCTGATCTTAAGAGCTCTTAGTTTTTGCCCTTTTTGTGTGATGATAGCAGTAATAGAAGAATAAACCTTACCAGTTCACAAGTAAGCTATCAAAATTACTGGCTCATGATGGAAAGATTCAAAATCCAACTGTTATGATACTTATCTGTTTCCCATAAAATGGTACAATCTAAGCATCAGTAAAAATAATAATGGATTAAACACCAAACATTTTTGTAATCCATGAGTTTTTCATAATAAAAAAATAAAATAATATTTAATATAAATAAAGAAGAAATTCCTGGCTTGTTTAGAGGATGCTAGTTAACCAACTCTGTATTCTGAAAAATGGCAAATAAATGGAGGAAGGGGGAAGCCAGGATTTCACATGATATTCTCATGAAAACTGTAACCAAGTAGTAGATGAGATATATTTCCCTTTGTAGAAATACCGTAGTTTATAATAAAGGAATGAAAAATTAAAATGCCACTATAGTCTTCAAACCTTGAATGAAATAGCGAATCTAGCCAATGATCATCATGGCTATTGTTAACATCACAAAAAAGAGATATCTAGACATTACATGACTCTTTTTTATGTGTTTCTTAAAATTATTTTTATTGTTGTTCAAGTACAGTCATCTCCATTTTCCCCCACAACTCCCCCCACCACAGCAAACCCACCTCCCACCCTCAATCTTACCCCATTTGGCTTTGTCCATGTGTCCTTTACAGATGTTCTTTGACTACCCTTCTCCTTTCCCCTGTCCCTATTATCCCCTCCCACCTCCACTCCGGTCACCTTCAGTTTGTTCTTTATTTCAATGCCTCTGGTTATATTTTGCTTGCTTGTTTATTTTAGTGGACAGTACATGACTATTGATGGAAGTACAAAGCTCCACCTATGAAGTAGTCTTGTGGCAGAAATCAAACCTGAATAATTTTAAGTCTTTGGATTTATTAACAAGTTTATATAAAGTGTGAGGAACAACAAACATATTAGATGATCTTACAGGATGCTACTCTAAAAGTCCAGACAGTGGAAAACTCCAAAGGACAAATCTTAAGTATTTAAAAAAAATAACAACAAATATTAGAAGGAAAAAGAGGAGGGTATAACTATGGATTAAATTTAGTTTTAAAAGGTGAAGGACTTACATGATCTAAAGAGAAACCAGAGTGTAAAATTTAGTTTTAAAAGATATACAAATCATATGCAATGTGTGGAGGGTTTTTTTTGGTTATCATATTTTTTTCACTGTAATACTGGTATTGCAGTTGCTTAAAAAAAAAAAAAAACCAACTGTCAATGGAACTGGGGATCAGCATTGATGTATTAGTAACTATAAAATTCTATCCCCACTCAGGGGACAATAGTCTCAAAAAAAAAAAAAAAAAAAAAAAAAAACAGTGCTGCATGAAGCGTAGAAAATTCAGAGAACCTTGGCTACCAATACAATGTCAGCCTTGGCCACTTTCCAGGCCTTGGGTTATAGGTGTGGCAGGAAGAATAAATATACCTTTTCCTTAGGGCAAAATTTTCCATTATGTGCTCCTGGAAGACATCCCTACAAGATACTCTACCAAAAGCAGGAGTTTAGTAACCACTGGTATAATTAAAGCCATGATAATTTCTGTAATAAAGAGAACTTTGAAATTTGGCATTATTTGATGACTCCCAAATGGATTTGACCCCAGAACAATTTTTAACATTTTTATTATCAATATCTTGTGGAACTATCTTTGGGAAAGCAGTTTTAGGTATCATATTGCTCCCAATATAAAGAGAGAGAGAAGATACTTTTCTTATTCCTGTCATTCTGTCAGGAAATCATGATTGGCTGGATTTCCAGCTCTGGCCAGCGTCAAGAAAAAACTTCAAATGTCTACTTGAGTATTGGTTTCCTCAGATAGGAACAAAGATACTTTCCTTGTTTTGCTTATCCCTGATTGTTTTTAAGAAAACATGAGACAGTACATATAAAAGTTTTTGTGAACCGAGAAGATTTATACATGTAGAATTTTATTTAATATAGTTCATCCTAGCATTAGTTTTTTAAACTTTGCAATGTGGCTTTTAATAGTTGATAAAGCATGAATCATTTATGAGCCGGCTATTCATTTTCTGACTTGCAGATTTTCCTATGAGTGTGTCACACATATTTACATGTTATAAAATATCATGAATTGTCACAACATATATTTCTATAGCAGTGATTTGAAATTATTCCACTTACTGACTTAACACCAAAAGTATTTAACAAAGTATTAAATTCAAATATTTTCTTGAAGCCAAAATTAAAGAAAAGCATTTTTCTCATATAATTTACAGAATTATAGTTGGGTTTCTATCACATTCCTTTTTATAGATGTATTTGTGTTTAGAAAAATACCTAACTGGATCTAGATAGAATCAAAATATCCTTATTAATTGTAGGAAAAGTCTTCTTAATTAAAAAAAAATAATTTTACTAATTAGAATAACAAAAAACCTGATTTTATGACCATGTATATATATGTATATGTATATATATCCTATTTTATATACTTTTAATATCTTAACCATCTTTGAGCCTGATTCCTGTGTACCTTATGATGTTGACTGAAACAATTTGGAGTTTCAAACTGAACACAATTTTAGAGAGATTACATAAAAGGGGATTCATAGGGTTTACTGTATTTTAATTTGCTAACTTTATAGTGTTGTCATCCTAAAGATGTTTATGTGACATAAGGCAGCTGCATTACTAATGGCAGGTAGATAAAACGTGACATTATCTACCTGATGAAACTCTATTTTGTTTCCAAAAGCTTAAGGGCTAACACCACACCATATAGTATGAATTATATTAGAACAGCAGCAGATTTTTTACTGCTTTTTATTCTAAACATTTTATGAAGCAAAACTCAATTTATGGTAGAACAACAAATGATAATTCCACTTAAATTCCAGAGCAGCATCACCTTTTCTCTTTTTCTTTCTTCCTTTCCTTCCTTTTTTCTTCCTTCCTTCTTTTCTTCTTCTTGCTTTCTTTTCTTTCTTCTCTCTTCCTCCCTCCCTCCTTTCCTTCCTTCCTTTCTTTTTGCCAAGAATATAAAAATTCAAAATTAGCCATATGATTGGAGAATAAATATTTCAAAACAAACACTTTATAAAAAGAATTGCATGCTTTTCAGTTTATCATGTGTTGAGAAACATCTGTAGAAGTGATTATTTCTCTTGTGATAGACCTAGAATGGGCAACTGCAGAACTTTAAATAAGTAAGTAGTAACTATTAAACTTTACATTTAGGGTATCAGTCAAATTGCCAGTCTGCTCTAGACAGCTAGGGATAGCCCTAATTTTTTATTAAGAAATCCACCTTTCTTGAAGTCATACAAGATTCAAAAGCAGTTAATTCTAAGAAAGCTGACAGCTGTTAGTGCCATATTGTTATCCTTTGTATTTGTAAACACTACTGAAGCAAAATTCTACCATGACCAAGGCCGAGGATGAGTGGTTTCTTTATTATGTTTATGGTCAGCATTGAATTGTTCACATTTGCTTGCTGCCATTTTGTTCGTGCTCTGGCTCATTGACAAGTGAGGCAGCTGGGAATAAAGACAGAGTTATAACTCCCTGGAGAAAGTTCTTTGTGTATGTTTGTTACCTTCTGTTACAGTTCTGCTCTTCCACAATAGTTGTACATTATTATATTGGCTTTCATAATAGTGAATCTAATCTGTACCCCTGAGGGAGTGAAAAAGGAGGAAATACAAATTACATAGGCTTCAGTATAGAAAATCCAAGGGAAAAGCTCATTGAGCTAAGAAAAGAAGTAGCAAAATGACCTGAGCTAATTAGGCCTTTTAGATTCTTGGGCATTTTTTTTTTTTTTTTTTTTTTTGGTAAATATTGGAGTTTATATGGAAGACAATGCAGAGTGCATATCTGCTCAACCACAACCTGGATACCAGGTGGGTTCTTACATTGAAATGTAATTTGAAAGTTATTAGGTTATACTCTAAAGGTCAAATTCAAGCAAACATATCAACATTTAGTAGTATCAAGGAGGGATTAAAAAAGAAAGGAACAGAACAGTTATGCAGATTTCTCAGTCTTCAGTCACTGTGACAGCATCATGCATAAAGAGTCATACCTTGCAGGATTCAATAGTATTATGATGGCAAGACCAGCAATCTCAGTTCAAGGTGGGGACATGGACATAAGACTAGCAGGAATTAGGATAGTGTGTCTCAGTGCATCATTTAATTAATCGGTCTCAGACAAATACTTTTTAGTAAAATACAATAAAAGTGAATTACTAGAAAAATTTAAAAAATACAAGTCCCTGGTGTATTTTGATTTGTTATTAAATTTAAAACTCAAAAAATATTCTGAAAAAATTATTACAATTTTTATACTATCAGTTTCTGAACAGTATCAAGCAGTTCACACGCCATCACTGGATTAAACATGTATAGAAATGATCTAGACGATCCAGGAGCATTTAGGCTCTTGGGCCAAATTATCATATACTGTTCATATAATAACAATGAAGCCACTACAGTTTTTCTAACCAAATATAATCCTAAACAATCTTTATTTTACAATTGGAAATTCATTGTAATGTTTCTTATGGTAATTAACAACACTTCAATGTAAATTTTAAAACAATATTTGAAATCTCTATGTAATCTCCCCTGGATTATTGAGTCTTGATTAAGGTACTTAAATGCTAACTATCACTAAAACATAGGTATAGATTCAAATTTACTACATATCACACACATGCACACACTCTTACACACACAATGTTTACTCCAAAATATCTTTAATTAAAATTACAATACATATTATAAAAGAAAACAAAAAATGTCAGAACTAAAATTATTATTTCAGTTGAGGTCAAAGAAAGACTTCCTTCACTTAGGTGGTGAAATAATATAAAATCTTTAGGAAACATATGACTATATACCTCCTGTGAATTAAGTAAAGTTACATTTTGAAGCATATTTGCCTAAAATCTATCACCTTCTGAACATCATCATTGTAGATAATACATGAAAAAGTTCCGTGTCCAGGATTTTTTCACCAATACAGAAACAAAGACTGGAGAGGAAGCAAAGAAGTGTTCTGTAGATGGGACAGATCTAAGAACATCCTTCAACCATACCTTTTAAGCCTAGACTTGTGGTTCAGAAATCTGGCTTTCAGTATCTTTGATAAAACAATTTTTTGAGAGTAGTGTACTCAAGGAATTTCTATCTTCTATTAGCTATTCTCATTATTGGGAAACAGTCTTTCCCAGTAAATAAAATAACTCAACCTAGCTATAATCTATTCTACTCAAAAGTTCTCTAGAAGTATGTAAATTACCTTATATAGAAGTATCAAATGTTATATTAATTCCAGACTTTAGAAAGTTACTTTCTTGATTGACTACATGTAATAATAAATGACCTATGAAATTCCTACATCCTTGACCATATGTTTACTACTTTGAGTGTTAAATATTCTGTTTGGAAACTCTTTCCTTTGACTAATTTTCTTTTGCTGCAGGCTTAATTTTAATAATAGATTCTCTAAAAGCTAGCAATGGACTGTTTCTACTTCAAGATTTTTGTGTATTTTAAAAATTTAACATTTAAGACTAATTTGATGGCAAAGACATAATTTTAATTCTAAGTTTGATGTTCCATTTTCAGAAGGAGTAATGTGCCCTGTAGTCTTATGTTGATTGAAACCAAGGGAATGATAGAGAATATTTGTTTAGCAGACACTATTTTGAAGCATGAAAAATTACATACTAAAAATAATTGTATTTTACCCACTTTTCCTCATGGTGATTCACTAGGTCAAAAGCCTTCATTTTTACTTAATATAAATTTCAGCTGAGGGCTAAAATAGAAAAGTCAGTACCATCATTTTCTAATACATTCTTGTTATATACAGCTTCGTACTTTGTGTGAATAACTTGAAGATACTAAGAATTTTTTAATATTATATTTGATGATTCTTTTCTAAATAGTGACTGCTAAAGATGAAATTTTGGATGACAGATCTAAATCAATTCTTATATAATACAACAGTAAATAGAACTTAGTACTCACAAATCATCATGTACTTTAATTTCAAATAAACTCTTTAAATAAAAATTTGCTTTGATTATAGTTTTTGATTAGTAATAGAATAAACTAAATATACATTTTTAGTACATTAAAATTAAGATTCCTTTTCAGGAAGCCAAATGTTGTAAACCAGATGCCACCAGTTTGTCCTTGGAATTAAAATACAAAATATAGGTACAGCCCTAGCTGGGTAGCTCAGTTGGTTGGAGCATTGTCTTGTACACCTAAAGGCTGCATGTTCAGGCCCTGGTCAGGACACATACCTAGGTTGTGGGTTCGATCCCTGGTCAGGGTGCACACAGTAGGCAACTGATTGATGTTTCTCTCTCTCTCTCTTTCTCTGTCACTTATCCTTTCTCTCTCTCTCTCTCTCAAATCAATAAACATATCCTCAGCTGAGGATTAAAAAGAAAGACAGAGAGAGAGAAAGAGAGAGAATGGGTATAATTTATAAAATTGTTAACTGCCCTTCATGGTCATGGATATTTATCTCACTCTTGATATAAATGAGTCATGGAGACTGTTAAACATTTAATGTAGAAAAATTAGGCAATTTTGAGACATAATGGGGTCTTCTTGTGTAGTGCTGTTACTGGTTTATAATTTCTACTGAAAATGCTTTTCATTTGTATCCATTTAATTTGTCAATGAGCAAACACCCATTGTGTGATGTCTGGAAAAAATCATGCCATGTTAATGTAATGAGAAAGGTTTGTCTGACATCAATATAACCCAGCAGCCAAGGAGAATGGACTGGAATACACATGTGAGGACAATGATGACCTCACTGTACTAGTCATTGGGCATGGTAAACACCATTGATTGAGCACATGTACTGTGTGGCCATGGCATTCAAAATAACTAAGCAACGAATCTGCATGAAATCTTGGGGAAATCTTTGATTCTTTCTTGGCCAAATCCAAATTCATTTCAGTCACCAGCTCCTATTCACTCATGCTTTGTTTCCTCAAGAATTAATCTCAACATTTTGCATATCAGCCTGGACCCTGAACTTGAAGCAGTACTTCAAGGCTTTCCTTGGGCTGAGTATTTTGGAGAATGTGACACACTCCCCTCAACAGGAATGGCTCATCCTCAGAGTTGTCTTTGGGGAGTTTCATGTATCCTATGAAAGATTACCAGGTAATTCTGATACATCTCTACTAGGGACATGCTCTCTTCTTTGCATACCCTTCTCTTCCCTTCCAGTTGCTTGTTTCAGGACTAGCAGAGAAATTACTTGGCACGGAATCAAAAGACCAGAGTAAATTTTGTAGCTCTGTTTTACGAATTTAGCCAACTCAGTTAGTCTCTGAACTAGTTTAATCATTTGTAACTTAAACCACTACCTTATTTGTCATTTACATTTCTGTCAGACAAATGCAGTAATATATATTAAAATTTTTGACATAAGTAATCTGCACAACATAAGGTAATAGCATTAAGGTAGTTAATTAACATTGAATGAATGAAACTTTTTTATTATTTATTTATTTATTATTGTTGTGCAAGTATAGTTGTCTCCATTTTCCCACCACCACTTTCACCCACCCCACCCACCCCCACCTCCCACACTCAGTAGAAGGGAGAAGAAGGGACTTCTCCTTTCCATATGGAACTCTGGTCTTGGAAGCCCAGTGTCGGGTTGGGTCCCCTCCCTCCTTAGTATATCTGAAACACTTTTCTCATTTTTTATCATCTACAATGTAGGTGTTGAGCCTGCTTATTCCTCATCTCTGCCCCTACTAGCAGTCTCAACTATCTTCTTCTGTATTTTCTTAGATATAGGACTTCTGTTCAGCTAGTCTTAGGGTGACTATAATTTAATTGTAATTTTGTTGTGACTGCAGGAGAAGGCAAGCACAGCAATTACATATTCTGCCATTTTAACTGGAAGTCAAAATTTTCAATAACCTAATTTTACTACTATGGACTTGACATTTAATATTTTACATTAAAATATTTGAATTAAAATTGTTCTCAAATCGTATTTTCTCTCACTGTAAAAAATGGCTTTAAGTTAGAATCCAAAGAATAAAAATTTCAAGTTATCAAGTATAGTGATAGCTGCAAAAAAAAAAAAAAACAATAAAGATTGTACATTGGAAAGGGTTTTTATTTAAAATTGTGTTTTCTGTCAAATATATAGCTCATCTATTATGTCATTCATAAAAATCAGCCTTCTCTTCTAATGTATTATTTCAAATATATTATTACTTAAGCAATTAATAACTACAATTTAGATTTTATTAAAACAAGATTATTCTCAGATCAATGGATAATTTTTTTGAGTAATGAAAATTTCAAGTTCTTTTAATTCTTCCAGATTATTCATTCCAGCAATTAGATATTATCTTTAAAAGTGTTACTCATCAAAAACAAGAAAAGTTGTATTACTTTGTAAAAAATATTATGCAGAAGGGAGATGTAAATATCATTGTTTGGGGGAGTATTCAACATGGCTGTGGAGTAGGTAGAAGCTACATACACCTTCTCTCAGTGCCAAACCAGATTTACAGCTAAATTATAGAGCGGTCATCCTAAATGACCAACTGAAAGGCAGCTGAACAGGAGTATTCCATCCAAGGAATTACAGAAGAAGCTACACTGAGACTTGTAAAAAGGGTGGAGACTCAGAGAAAGCTGACCCCTGAACCCAGGTGTGGTAACTGACAAGCTGAGAGATATCTTGGCTGCAAAAGTCCCCCCTGAGGAACACGGGGTCTTAACCCTACATTGGGAACCCCAAACCAGAGCACCAGGGCTAGGAAGAGGAGCCTGCATAGCATCTGGCTGTGCAAATCAGTGGGGACTCTGTCCACTAGGAAGAGGAGGGAGCCTACTAGAATCCCAGGTGCTCTCCTAAAGCACCAACACACAGGAGTTCACTCTGTGTCACTCATCTGGGACTCTGGTATCAAGAGATAATGACTCTGGGAATACAAGAATCATAAAGGCAAAATCTGGGTGGCGTGGCTTTGGGGAGAGATCTGGAGGGTCATCTACTGAGGTCCCAGTTTTGATTCAACATCTCACACCACTGTCAGGCACCATCTCCCACAGTCAGGCACTCCTATTCTTACTGTATCGACTCGGGGAATGCAGTAACCCAGTCCTCCAAATACTACCAACATCCCCCTGCCAATCTCGTGTCTGGCAGAGGACTGTTGGTTGTACACAACAGGGTCCTATGGTATGCACTTTTTCTGTAGAAACTATAGACGAACTCTTAGCCAGTGAATTGTGTGGACTTGGTATAGCAGCCAATCTTTCTTCTACTCCTGTTGGTTCTGTAGGTTCCATGTCCAAAAGTCAAGGGCCTACATCCAAGATTGCTCTATCCAGCAAAGCTGTCATTTAGAATGGAAGGACAGATAAAGTGCTTCTCAGATAAGGTCAAGTTCAAGGATTTCATCATCACCAAGCCTTTATTATATGAAATGTTGAAGGGACTTATCTAAGAAAAAGAAGATCAAAAATAGGACAGTGAAAGACATCAAACTCACAGCTATTAAGAAGTGCACCTAAAATAAAAGCAAACTAAGCAAACAGCTACAACAGGAACAGAACCACAGAAATGGAGATCATATGGAGGGTTAGCAATAGGGGTGTGGGAGGAGGAGAGAGGGGGAAAAGGTACAGAGAATGAGTAGCATAGATAGTGGGTAGAAAATAGACAGGGGGAGGGCAAGAATAGTATGGGAAATGTAGAAGCTAAAGAACTTATGACACATGGACATGAACTAAAGGGGGGAATGTGGGTGGGAGGGGGTGTTCAAGGTGGTGGGGAATGATGGGTGAAAAATGGGACAACTGTAATAGCATAATCAATAAAATATTTAAAAAATTAAAAAAAAAAAAGAAGAATCCCTTGTCAGGGCCTTTGGCAATGTGACTGTAGAGCTAAGGGGAGGCCTGCAGCTTGTTTTCATCCTGCAGGCCAGGCCCACCACCCAAAATAGGGCTGCCTCCAAACAGAGGGCTGCCTTAATCTGTTTTCCCAAACCTGCTGATCCTGTCCCTCTGAGATCAGTTTAGTGGGAGGAAGGAAACTCAGCTCAGAGATGGGACCATCAGTGTGACTCCCTCAGAGCCTCCTGTCAGGGTCTCTGACAGTGTGGCTACAGAGCTAGGGATAGGCTGATAGCTCACTCCTCTCTCACAGAGCAGTGCCACCCTCAACAGAAGACTGCCTTGATCTATTCTGATAAGCCTGTCCCACCTTGTGGGGCTCTGTTTCATGAAGGGAAGGGAGCACAGCTCAAAGATGGGACCTTCGGATTGTGGCTCCGTAGGAGCCGATGACAGTGCAGCTGATGAATGAAGGGGAGGCATACAGTTCTCCCACTTTCCATGGCCCATTCTGTGACACCCCCAGTGAAAGACCTTCTTGATCTGTTTGCCCAAATCCTGGTGACCCCACTTTGCTGAGCTTGCTCCTGCAGTGTGGACAGTTGGTTGCACACAACCTGATCCTGTGGTATGTTCCTCCTGAGGGAGACAGAGTTGGAAGCTCAGCAGATACTGAGTAGTATGGGTTGGAGTAGTGGCCACATTCTCCCCATTGAGTGCCTGACCACACTGCCCTTAAGTACGGAACCCAGTGTCCCCATCCTCCCGTCCAAGTCACCCTGCCCTACAGAGATGAAGCTATGTGCAAGGGTCATTGGGGAGTGGCCATGATAGGCCCACTCTACAACCTTTCCTCATAGTCTAGGCAACCTTAGAGGGGGTGGGTAGTAGAGTAGCTGATATGTGGATGGCGACCTCAGGGAGTCTTGGATTTTTATTAATCTGCCTCCAGCTCAGAGCTTCAGGAAGCTGATACTGATACACGGCCTGGTCCCTTACACATACACCCAGGCCCAGGAATACAGACAGCCACAAACCATGAATTGCATGGTAGCTCCAGACAATTAACCAAAGGCTGTTTACACACAAGTCTGACATCAATCTTCACCAGAACCCCAGCCAAGTGGATCCAGAAGCATCACAACCAGTGGTTGGCTTCAAAGCACATCTGAGTTTAAGCCAACTAGCCACACAAATGGTGGAGCCACCAGACCCTGCCAGAAATAATTCTGCCTCAGAGGCCAGCCCCTGAACAGACTCATAAACAGTGAATGAGGCTTAGTCAGCCACTCTGAAGATTAACACTGCCAAAGAATGGACCAATGGTATTCAAGACTAAACTACAATGGGAGAGAGCATATAACTTCTGGAACATCTAGCTCAGGTGATCTAGAAAATTGTACCGTTAAGACCAACAAGCACCTACATCAGAGATCTCTCATAACAAGCTTGGGAACTGTAGTAGATCTAGCTAATACACATAGACAAACACAAAAAGACAAACAAAAGGGGGAGACAAAGAACTGTGCACCAAATGAAAGAATGAGATAAATCACTGTAAAAATAATCAAATAAAATGAAAACAACCAAGATACCAGATGTAAAGTTTAAAACAATGGTTGTAGGGACACTCAAGGACCTCAAGGGAAGAATGGATGATCTCGGTGAGAACATAAACAAAGAGATAGTAAGCACTAAAAAAGACATGCAAACCATAAAAAGAACCAGTCACAAATGAAGAAAACAATATCTGAAGTGAAAAATACACTAGAAAGAATCAACAGCAATTAGATGGAATGGAGGATCAAATGAGCAAATTAGAAGACAATGTAACAGTAAGCATCCAAGCAGAATGACGAAAAAGAACAGAGAATCAGAATTAAAAAAAGGATTCTGAAGGAACCTCTGGGACAATATCGAGCATAACACCATTTTCACATTTGCATCATAGGGGTACCAGAAGGAAAAGAAAGTGAGCAAGGAATAAAAAAATGCTTTTGAAGAAACAATGGCTAAAAATTTCCATAACCAGGAGAAGAAAAAAGAACACAAGTTCGGGAAGGCAGAGTCCCAATAAGATTAAACCAGCATACATCACAATTAAAACACCAAAAGTTAAAGACAAAGAGAGAATCTAAAAAGCATATCGGGAGACAGAGTTAATTACCTTTAAAGGAGCTCCACAAAGGCTATCAGCTGATTTATCAACAGAAATACTTCAGGCCAGAGGGGATGGGTATAAAAATTTAAAGCAATGAAAAGCAAGAATCTACAACCAAGACTACTCTATCCAGCAGAGGGAAGAGGGGAGGGAATTTCAGGGGAAAGGAGAAGGGTTTAAAGCAAAAGTATAAAAGACACATGGACAGAAACTAGCTGGGGGGGCTGGAAATGGGAGGGTGGTGGGGAGGGCTGGGGTGGTGGGCTGGGATGGGAGTAGAAGACAGAAAACTGTACATGAACAACAATTAAAAGAAAAAAGAAAATAAAAAGAAAGAAAGCTTTAAAAATAAAATAAAATAAAATGAGGGTAATAAATTTAACATTTTGAGAAAAAAAAATGAAGGCAAAATAAAGAGCTTCCAAGACAAAAAAAATGCTAAAGGAGTTCAGTACAACCAAACCAATACTGCAAGAAATGTTAAAGAGTCTGCTTTAAGAAGAAGAAAGGGGAAAAAGAAATATATAGAGAAGAACATAGGTATAAAGAATAAAAAGGCAATAAATAAGTACCTGTCAATAATAACTTTTAAAATTAGTGGATTAAATGCTCCAAGTCAAAAGACACAGGGTACTGAATGGGTAAGAAAATATGACCCATATATGTGCTGTCTATAAGAGACCCATCTCAGAACAGAAGGTGCACACAGACTGAAAGTGAAGGGATAGAAAAATATCCGATGCAAATGGAAATAAACAAACCAAAAAGCTGGTGATGTAATACTTATATCATGCAAAATAGATTTCAAACAAAGGATATAACAAGAGGCAAAGGACACTACATAATAGTAAAGGCAGAAAGCCAACAAGAGGATATAACACTTGTAAACATTTATGCATCCAACATAGGAGCACCTAAATACATAAAGCAAATCTTGATGAACATGAAGGAGATATCAACAGTAATACAATAATAGTATGGGATTTTAACACCCCATTGACATCAATGGATTGATCTTCCAGGCAAAAAATCAACAAGGAAACAGAAGTCTTAAATGACACTAGATCAGGTATATTTAACTGATATCTTCAGAACATCCCACCCCAAAGCAGTAGAAAACACATTCTGTTCAAGTGCAAATGGGACACTTTTCTAGCATAGGACACATTAGGAAACAAAACAAGTCTCAATAAGTTTGAGAAGTTTGAAATCATATCATGCATCTTCTCTGATCATAATGCTATGAAACTAGAAATCTTCAAAAGAAAAAAATTGAGAAAGTCTCAAACACATGGAGGCAAAAGAACATATTCTTAAAAAATGAATGGGTTAAGAATGAGATCAAGAAATAAATGAAAAGCTACTCAGAAACAAGTGAAAATGAACACACACTGAACCAAAATCTATGCAACACAGCAAAATCAGTCTTGACAGGGAAATTCATACAAGCCTATCTCAAGATGCAAGAAAAATCTCAAATAAATAATCTAACCTATATCTAAAAGAACCAGAAAAACAACAAACAAAGCCAGTGTACGTACAAGGAAATAAATAATGAAGATTAAAGTGGAAATAAATGACATAGAGAATTTGAAAGAAAATGCAAGACTTCCAGTCAAGATGGAGGTGTAAATAAACACGCTTGACCTCCTCACCCAACCACACAGAGAATTACAACTAAACCTCAAAAAACAAATTAGCACCAAGAAAATTCAGAAAATCAAATTCTGGAAGTCTGACAAGCAAGGATTTGTAGAAGGCACATTCATCCAGATGGGTAGGAAGGTGGACATGTGGAGAGAGGGCAGAGAGGCAAGTAGATGTGGTATGGCACAGAGGGGTGATGGCAGCAGTGGAATGGGTGGTCCCACATTCACATGTGGTGGATAAAAATTGGGAGGGATACCTTGGGAGCAAGCAATACCAGCCCCAGGCCAAACTGCAAAGCTCAGGGTTACAGCACTGGGAAGATAAATCCCCACAACTTCTGGCTGTAAAAACCAGTGGGGGGTTGGGACAGCAGAAGAAACTGGCATATTTTCAGGAGACTCCACTTAAAGTGCCCACACAGTCTTACAAGGTATGCAAACCTACCCACTTCTGGATTCAATACTAGGGCAACAGCTGGAAGGGCACCAGTAGCATACAGGGAGTGGGTGAAGTAACTGAAAATGGGGCAAGTGCTAGGCAAACCTCCAGAAGCCAGGCAGCAGCACTGATGTTCTCTGAGCCCTCCCCCTCCTCTCCACAGAGCCGCAAAGCAGTGAAGGGAGTTGTTCTGCCCTGGCAGTTACCTAAGGCTCTGCCCCACACAATTTATAGGTGCCTTTTCTCCAATAGGCCACGCTACTAAGACAAGAAGTCAAAGTAGCTCTACCTAATACACAGAAATAAACATAGGGAGACTGCCAAATTGAGGAGACAAAAAAATATGGACCAAATAAAAGAACAGATCAAAACCTCAGAAAATGAACTAAATGAAACAGAGATAACCTACCTATCAGATGCAGAGTTCAAGACACATGATCAGGGTGCTCAAAAAACTCACTGAGTACAGCAACAATGTAAAGGAAGAAATGAAGGTTACACTAAGTGAAATAAAGAAAAATCTACAGGCAACCAACAGTGAAAGGAAGGAAACCAGGATTCAAATCAACAATTTAGAACATAAAAAAGAAATAAACATTTGACCAGAACAGCAAAAAGAAAAAAATTAAAAAAAAAAAAAAAACAAGGATAAGAAACCTTCAGGACATCTCCAAATATACAAATATTCAAATCTTAGGGATGCCAGAGGAGAAGAGAAAAAGCAAGAAATTGAAAACATATTTGAAAAATAATGAAAGAAAACTTCCCTATTTGGTGAAGGAAATAGACATAAAAGTCCAGAAAGCACAGAGAGTCTCAAATAAGTTGGTCCCAAAGAAGACCATACAAAGACACAGAACAATTAAAATGCCAAAGGTTAAAGACAAGGAGAGAATCTTAAAAGCAGCAAGTAAAAAGAAGAGAGTTACTAACAAGGGAGTTCCCATAAGATTATCAGCGGATTTCTCAAAAGAAACTTTGTAGGCAAGAAAAGACTGGCAAGAAATATTCAAAGTGAGGAAAACAAGGACTTCCCACCTAGATTATTCTATCCAGCAAAGCTATCAGAATGGAAGGGTAGATGAAGTGCTTCCTAAACAAGGTAAAACTAAAGGAGTTCATCATCACCAAGCCATTATTACATGAAATGTTAAAGGGACTTATTTAAGAAAATGAAGATGATCAAAACTATGAACATTAAAATGACACCAAATTCATAACTATCAACAACCAAATCTAAAAAGAAACAAAGTAAGCAAACAACTAGAACAGGAATAGAATCATAGATAGAGAGATCATTTGGAGGGTTATCAGCTGGGAGGGAAAAGAGGGAGAATGGGAGAAAAGGTACAGGGATTATGAAGCATAATTGGTAGGTACAAAATAGGAAGATGTTAAGAATAGTATAGGAAATGGAGAAGCTAAAGAACTTATATGCACAACCCACAGACATGAACTTAGGCGGGGGATTGCTGGAGGAAAGGGGGTTCCAGGTGGGTGGGGAGCAAAGGGAGAAAATGGGGATGACTGTAATAGCATAATTAATAAAATATATTTGAAAATACAAAAGATCAATGAAACCAAGATCTAAATCTTTGAAAAGATAAACAAGATTGACAAACCTTTAACCAGACTCATCAAAAAAAAAAAAAAAAACACAAAAAAAAAACCAAGAGAGGACCCAAATTAAAAAAAAAAAAACTGAGAAATTAAAGAAATGAAGTAACAACTGCCACCACTGAAATACAAGGAATTGTAAGAAAATCTATGAACTATATGCCAAGAAGAACATACAAGATATAAGAAACATTGTGCATAGGACAACAATGCCTCAGTTCCCTTCAAAGTAGGCACCTTGGGATCACAAAAAGCTTTCATAGTCACTATCAGCTGTCCTGTCCTGTATCCTGAACCTCATTGACAACTGAAATCTCTTCCCTTTCAAAGGTTATTTTAGTTTCAGGAAAGGCCAGAAGTTTCAGGTCGCCAAATCTGGGCTGTAGGGGGACTGGGTCACTGTGGTGATTTGATGTTTTGCCAAAAATTCTACATGAAATGTGACGCATGAGTGGGCGTGTTGCTGTGATGAAGCTGCCAATCACCAGTTGTCCATAGCTGCTGCCTTCTTGTGTGTGTGTGTGTGTGTGTGTGTGTGTGTGTGTGATTTTTATTTTAATTGTTCTTGTACAGTAGTCTGTCTTTTACTCCCACCCCAGCCCACCGCCCCAGCCCTCCCCACCTCCCTCGCATTTCCAACCCCCACAGTTTTTGTCCATGTGTCCTTTATACTTATTGCTCTAAACCCTTTCCCCTTTCCCCTAAAATTCCCTCCCCTCTCCCCTCTGGTGTCTGTCAGCCTGTTCTCAATTTCAGTGTCTTTGGTTATATTTTGCTTGTTTGTTTGTTTTGTTGATTAGGTTCCTGTTAAAGGTGAGATCATATGGTATTTGTCCTTCATGGCCTGTCTTATTTCGCTTAGCAGACCCTAGGGCACTGTTGGTGGGATTGCAGACTGGTACAACCACTGTGGAAAGCAGTATGGAATTTTCTAAGAAAGCTGCTGCCTTCTGAATCATCCAAATAGTTTCTGCGGAGAAATCTTCAAGCTTAACACAAAATTTGATTCAGATTCGTTGCTCTACTTGCTCAGTCATTTTGAATGTGATGGCCACACATGCTCACTCAAGAGCATCTAACTCCCCACTGACTAGTACAGTGAGTCATCATTCTTCATGAATGTGTATTCCAGTCCACTCTCCTTGGCTGCTGAGTTACATTGATACCACACAAACTGTTCTCCTTATATTAACAATGGCTGGACTTTTTCTTGCATGTGTATGTATATGTATATATTTCCTCCCCGCCTTGTAGATTTTTTCTTATTCTTTTTGCCATTGTCTTCTACCTAAAATCAGTAAAAATTCATTTCCGATGAAGGTTACAGCCTATACTGTTTTTTCTTCATTGCAAAATATATTCTTAAGTAAATAATCACATGGCATGTTCATAAAACTTTGTTGTTAAAAACAAATAGTAATAGTCCAATGAAAATGGAAGTTTACCTCAAAGAGACATTTTCTGTAGGCTTTCACTGCAAACAGTTTAAGAAATGAGCCAGGATTTTTTAAGATGGCAACCTGTAAATACCCTTTTATCAGTTTATAATTTTGTCTCATGGTTTTTATATAATCATGAGGCAAAAGGAAATTAAGAATACCTTCAGTTCATTGTGTACTCTTCTTTCTCATGCCTGGCTGTCTTCCCTATATTCTAGAGGCAATGCAGCCTCAGATGTTTAAAGTGGATATTTAGGAAATTTTTTTTTAAATATTTTATTTATTTTTATTTATTTATCTTTAGAGGAGAAGGGTAGGAAAGAGAGAGAGAGAGAGAAATATCAATGTATGGTTGCCTCTGGTGTGTCCCCTGCTAGGAACTGGCCTGCAACCCAGGCATGTGCCCTGGCTGGGAATCGAACCTGGATCCTTTAGTTCGCAGGCCCGAGCTCAATCCACTGAGCTACACCAGCCAGGGCGATATTTAGGAAATTTTAATTGATAGCATTCAAATATGGATAATTGAATTTACTAATTTATAGCACTTTGCCTGGTAAGTATATAAATAGCCCCTAAACTGTAGTTGGATGAAGTAGTTTTCTAATTCAGTAGAAGTCCATAGTAATACAACTCACTTCACAGTCCTTGACAGCCAGTTTGATGCACATACTACTACCCTTCTCTTCCAGCCGCTTGGGGCCACAACACACTTGGCCACTTGGCAGCATGCACAACTTTCTCTTCCAGGTTCCAGAGCTTGAATGTTTTTTCCTATCCTTTCCCTTTCCACTGCAATCTCAGTCATCCAAAGGGTTCAGCCTTTCAAACCTAGTTTTTCTTCTTATTTCTCTCCTGAGTCAGATCAGGGCCTTATTTTTCAGGGGTCAGAGCAGTAAAACTTAGGTGAACAAAAATGATGAGGAGATCCTGTGTGCTTCCTCCACCATCATCCTCATAACCTCTAACAATTTTCTCATTGCCTGCCCACTTCTAACCTAACATGTGCACCAATACATGTTAGGTTGCACACAAACACACATCCTACTTTTTGGCTGATGTTTCTGAGTTATATGAACCCAGATTTCTTCTGGTATCTGAAGATACCTTCTATGTTTTGTAAACTTCAAGTTTCCACTATTATTCCCAGCCTTTGTTTTGTCTATACTATACGTCCTACTTATTGGGCAGGGATGGTGTAGGTAAAGGGACAGGGGGCTTACAGATTTTTGTGGGGAAATGCATTTCTTATTTTGGGGTAATTTTATCAGTAATAAAGTATTTGTAATAATGCCAAGGAAATTTCAAAATGATTTTGTTTTCACTTCTAAAATGGCAAATAGGGAAAAGATTAGATCCCATTTTATAGTGAAATCAGACCAAATGAATAATAGCAGTACAAACCAAAGCAGCCAAGATCTCAGAATTAATTAAAGACTAAGCATATCGAAAGAAAAAAGAGTTTGGGTTGAGCACAACTGTAAGGAGATAGATTAGCAGGCTGTTCATTGTCCCATAGCTCCTTACATTGTACAAGAGCATAGAGAATTCATCCTCCCAACTGGCTATTCCAACTCTCCCCACTTCTAATGCACACTTTCCCTGAGGAATCTTTGACAATATCAGCAAGATTCGCCACTAGGGTCTTGGATCTGGAATTGTACCTTGTGAAAGAAGGGTTTTGAATTTTTAGAACCTGTCAGCTTAATTTGGAAATTTAGCCATGATCCTCCTGCTCCCACCTCCCAGGAAGCATTAGTATACATGGCAATAGAAAACAACTTGTATTTCTAACATACCATGAACAATGTTTTTTTCAGGTGCCTAATTAATTTTTAAAAACTTATAATAGGGGGACCAAAGACAAAATTATGACATACCATATTAGTTTTGTGGAAAAAAATCCTATATTCCAAATCTATATTTGGAAACATTTCTCATTATTTTAAGTCAGCCTGTACCCATTCAAAATCATGTGCCTAGAATTGTTATAACTTCATGACTACTGATTAATTGTGATACAGCCTTTAGAAAATACATTAGTCTCTTTTTTGATTCAAACTTGTAGGGGATGGTTTTTGTATTATCATTGTAAAATGGGCTCACAAATAAAGCAGGGGGTTGTGTGTGTGTGTGTGTGTGTGTGTGTTTAAGTCAACTTGGGGGACATGGTCTATGTTATTATACTTTTCAGAATGAAGCCATTTGTTTGGAGCAGACCAACTATGGTACCAGGGTGTCTAGTAGTTTTAAGTTGGAACAGGATAGCAAAAACTGAAATGAGAGGACTGATCTTTTTCTGTACTTCTCAAAACACAGAATAATGCAACAGTTCACAAAACTAACACTGCCGAACCCCACCAATTTTATTCATAATAAACATCACCTCTTTTAAATTATAGTTTTTTGTTGACTTGGGCACAGTAGCTTGTTAATATAAAATGAAATAAGCTTGAATATTTATTGTTTAAATATGCTCACTTTTAGTTTTAATGAATGTGTTTAAGGCATACCTAGTATGTGCAGGTTATTTTATGCTTTTTAACTTTTTATTTATTTTGCATATTTCTTATTTTTCCCTTTTATTTAATTTATTGAGGTGAAATTGGTCAACAAAATTATACAGTTTTCAGGTCCTCAATTCTACGACACATCATCTGTACACTCTATTGTGTGTTTACCACCCCGAGTCAGGTCCCCTTCTATCACCATTTATCCCATCCATGACCTCCTCCACCTCCCTCCACCCTACTCCTCCCTGGCAGTCACCACACTGTAGTCTGTGTCCATGAGTTTTTTCTCTTCTTTGCTCAGTTCCTCTAACCTCCCACTCAGCTCCCCCATGCCTTTGAAAGCTGTCAGTCTACTTTCTGTGAGTCTGTCAGTATTTTGCTTGTTAGTTCATCTTGCTCATTGGATTCCACATATGAGTGAAATCCTTTGCTACTTGTCTTCCTTTGACTGACTTATTTCACTTTATAAGCTTTATAATGTTGTCCAGGTTTATCCATGTGATCACAAATGGTAAGGTTTTCTTCATTTTTAACAGCCACGTAGTATTTTGTTGTGTAAATGTACCACAGCATTTTATCCATTCATCTACTGGTGGAAACGTAGGCTGCTTCCAAATCTTGGCTATTGTAAATACTGCTGCAAAAAACAAAGAGGTTCATACAACGGAGAATGAAAAAAATCCTGAATTTATTTTCTGGAGGGAAGGCCCCTTGTAGTACAGGATTGCCCTGCTAGGTGAATGTTCTGGGAACCCAACTGTATCAGTGACCAGCTAGCATTGTTGTGAGGGGCTGTGCTTGGCTTCAATGTATTTTTTTGAAGACTTTCAAGGCATTTACCCATTTCAATGATGGGTGGTTTACAAGTGTACTTGCCCACGCTGTGCTGAATATTCAGCTGTTTTTGACCAAAAAGGGCATAACCTCATGCCCCACCCTTCCTATTCACCTGATCTCTCCCCAAGTGATGTTTTTTTTTGTTTGTTTCCCCAGATGAAAAAAGTCTTCAAAGGGAAACTTTTTCCAATGTGGAAGAGGTGAAACAAAAAAAGGCAGAAGCACTAAAAGGTGTCAAAATCAATGAGTTCAAAAACTGTTTTGAGCAATGGAAAAACAGTCTTGATATGTATGTTGCATCAAATGGAGAGTACTTTTAAAGTAAAATTTAAATATGTAAGAATAAATACAATTTTTTAAAAATATTTTATTTATTCATTTTTAGAGAGAGGAGAAGGGAGAGAAAAAGAGAGGGAGAGAAACATCAGTGTGTCGTTGTCTCTCACGTGCCCCCTGTTGGGGACCTGGCCTGCAACTTGGGCATGTGCCTTGACTGGGAATCGAACAAGTGACTCTTGGGTTCACAGGCTGGCATTCATTCCTCTGAGTCACACCAGCCAGGGCTAAATACACAATTTTTATATATAAATTCTATTTTGAGGGTCTCCCTCATATATTCTTTTGAGTTAGTATTTTCTGTTTCTTCAGATATATTCCCAGAATTATTTTTTAAAATCAATGCAGGTAAATTCTTAAATTGGATTTTCCAAAAATAACAATTATAATATTTTTATCATTGCAATTTTTAAAATTTAGGCTTCAACTTTGGAATACATTTTAAAAAGCAATAAGCCAGTTTTCAAAGTAAAAAATAAATTCCTGCTGAATTATGTAGATGTGTTGAACAATAGTTTTTTTCTTTGACCTTCAGAATTTTTTGCAGAAACCTTAAAATTTTAAGGTTTATTTACCATCAATGTTTTTAAATCATTCATAACTATTCTAATTGTTTTTCTTTTTCTGTTTTGAACTTATCCTGGTATATGCTCAGATTCTTAAGAAAATGGATTAAATTTGCATCTGATTCCTTTTTAGCCACATATTTTTTCTTTTATTACGCTGACTTTGTTATGACATACTACTTTTTACAAAGGTCACCTAATGCTTAGGACTTAGGGGAGTCAAAGAAATTAACAAACAATACCCTATTCTGAGCCGGAATTAGCCATCTAGAGCAGGGGTCTCCAACCTTCGGACAGGTACTTGGTCGGTGGCCTATTAGAAACTGGGATGCACAGCAGGAGGTGAATGGTGAGTGAAGGAGCAAAAGTTCATCTGTGTTTATAGAGGTTCCCCTTTGCTGACATTAGTGCCTGAGCTCCACATCCTATCAGATTAGATGCAGCATTAGACTCCCTTAGGAGCGTGAACCCTATTGTGAACTGCGCATGTGAGGGATCTAGGTTGCATGCTCCTTATGAGAATCTCATGCCTGACGATCTGAGGTGGACCTGAGGTGGTGATGCTAGCGCTGGGGAGCAGCTACAAATCCAGGTTGTCATTAGCAGAGAGGTTTGACTGCACAGAGACCATAGTAATTCGCCTGCTTGCAGACTCATATCAAAACTTTATCAGTGAGTGACAAATGACAATTAAGCTGCATCTGGTGGCAGGCTTTATAGTGGCAAGTGAGTTGATTACTTCAATTGTACAGCTGCATCTGGTGGCAGGCTTTAGTCAGAATCTGATGCTTATTTTATTCCTCACATGGCCCACTCATTGTTTTATTCACCACTTCAGTCTGTGCCTCTTTCCCCCATTGCACACTTACTTCGGTCACAGTTTTCACAAGCCCACAAACTAACCCTAGCCAAAATAAGTAAAAAGCAAACATCATTGAAGAGCTTCTTTGAAAGGGAGAGAGACTCAATGATAAGACAGTAGAAGACTCTAAGGCTGCCAACAAAAAGAAAGCTGCATTTAAAATAAAATACCAAGATTCCTGCTTAAATTACAGGTTCATTGCAACAGAAAAAGGGGCTACATTCAAAGCCAAACTGGAATTTTGGGTTGATGAATGAACATTGGGGTTCTTGACACCTTTCAAACATTAGCAGAGATTCTGAAAGAGACTGAGCCAGGGACTTCTTTCTCCCAGATGGTGTATGATCACCTATCTCAGCTTTCAAAAGAGTTTAAGCATTGCTTCCCAACCACAATAGACCCCTAACCTGGGAAGGAATGGATCTGCAACCCATTTGTGAATAAGCCAGGTGAATCAACTTTGTCCGTGCTGGAAGAGGATCAACTGCTTGAAATTGCAAATGATGGTGGCCTTAAAAGTATGTTTGAGAAACTTCAAATCTCCATACACTCTGGGTTAAAGTCAAGGTGGAATATCCTGAGATTGCCACAGAAGCACTGGAAAGCTTGCTTCCATTTCCAACATCCTATCTTTGTGAAGCAGGGTTTTCTGCAGGGACAGCAACCAAAGTGAGATTACTGGACATAACCAACACACTTTGGGTGTCACTGTCTCCCATCACCCCAAGATGGGACCCTCTAACTGCAGGAAACAAGCTCAGGGCTCCCACTAATTCTGCATTATGGTGAGTTGTATAATTATTTCATTATATACTACAATATAGTAATAACATAAATAAAGTGCACAATAAATGTAACATGTTTGAATCATCCTGAAACCCATCCTGAATCCTCCCCCTGCCTGGTCTGTGGAAAAACAGTCTTCCACGAAAACGACCCTTGTGCCAAAAAGGTTAGGGGGCCATTCCTTTAATTCAGAGACATAGAAAATGTAGTTGAATTTGTTTTTAACTATGTGTCCATCATTTACATTTCTTGATTCTAAAATTTCAGATAATGCCAGGCGTATAGCAAGTACCTACTTTCCCTTCCCCATGGGAGCCTATAATCATAACTATAAGAATAACTTTAACTTTTACTTTGAGATCAAGGCTAACAATGAAAAATGAAACTGAATAATAATATACCATCTGTGCAATAGTAGGGGAAAGAAAATGATAAAAAGACATTTTCAATATGAACTGGAGAGTATTACAAATGTTTACATTTATCTCTGTCATTTTTTCTGAAATAGCAATTATTCTCTCTAGTTTTAAATCTCCTAATGATCTGCAGTGGTTTAATATAGTTTGTTGTCTCTTTTATTATTGCAAAACATGTGATAATACTAAAATGTTGAAGAAAACGACATGCAAAGATATTAAAGCTTGATAAAAGTATTGACTCTACTCTCTGATATCATGAGTAAAATATGGAAAAAATACAAATTTCATATACCTAGATGTGTCTAGCTATGGAACAGCAATTAACCAAAGAAGGCATCTGAAATGAGTTACCATTAGTCTTATATCATCATTAAAATTATTAGGGGAAGCACAAATTTTACTGGCTCATAATTTATGTAATGACTATTACAGATCAAATTCATCCAGTGATTCGGTATAGTACTCTAGCTGCCTAAAAATGGGATGGATCTCTAGATCATCAGAAACCAAAGACACAATTTTCCACCTAAAAAGGCAATGGAGACTGCTCTGATAGACTGGATTAGATAGGTCTGTCACCAATTTTGTGACTGTGGATTATAACAGAATCAATCAACTTTTCTGTGATTTATTTCTCCATTTTTGAGGTGAGCCAAGCAGAAACTATTTTTGAAAAAGGAACATAGCAACATAGGCTCATAGTGCTTTTCTACTGTCTGTCCCTCTAAGTCCCCACCATCCAATAAACCTACATAAATAAATTTGCAGTCACTTATGGCCTTATCTTAAGGCATATGGATAGATCATCCCCTTCTTCTAATTCCTTATAGACTATTTGCTTGATTATTATACTACTTATTTGGCAAAGACAATATAAGAAATCAATTTCATGTCAATAATCTTAGCTTTCTTGACAATTCAGAAAATTAAAAAAATAAACATAATCAAAGGGAGAGTATCCATGGTTTTATTTCTTATGGGCTATAACTGACTGGTGGTCTATAATTATAATTAACTAATAAAATATTTCAGTTGTGTGATTGCCAAAACAATCCCCAAACTGTCAGGTATACTTGGCAAATAGTATATATGGAAACAAGGAATTTGTATCTAGTGGAGATACAAATAGAATTTGTATCTATTAGGACTAAACCTACTGTTATGGACTATTTGTGGCTAATAGAATTTGTATCTATTAGGACTAAACCTACTGTTATGGACTATTTGTGGCTACTTCAAAAGTTTTATGCTGGAATCCTAACCCCCAATGTGATGGTACGAGGAGGTGAGGCCTTTAGGAATTAGGTCATGAGAGTGGCACTCTCATGAATGGGATATGTACCCTTACAAGCAGAAACACTAGAGAGAGGTTTTCTCTTCCAACCATATGAGGAGACAAGGAAAAGATGGTCATCTGCAAACTAGGAAGAGTGTCCCACTGAACCTCTGATCTGCCAGCTCCTTGATCTTGGATTTCTTAATGTCCAGAACTGTAAGAAATAAATATTTGTTATTTAAGCCACCTAGTTTAATGTTTTTCTTTTAATTGGATAAGTGAAGGCATGGAAGATTGCTTAAAAGTCTAACCTCATTTATACAGAATTAGAGAGATATAGCTATTCAAAAAAGGAAATCGGGGCACTATTATCAAAAGAAGGCAATACGAGATAAAGCAGAGAGATGGGTACAAAACAAACAAGCAAAACAAACAAAAAATATCAATGCCCACTTCAGCATCTTGTTGAGTATCAATGGAATAAAACTGAGGTAAGGAGGAGAAAAAATAAACAAGGTCAATAGAATGGTAAAGTAGCCTAATGTGGCTGAAGAACAGGAAGAATAAATGACATCAAAATGAGCCAGCCTTTGCCTTGCTGATAAGCTCTACCTTCATCTTCCTGCACACCCTGCACCATCCCCATTAATGAACTATTCTCCCCAGTTTACATTAAGTTATAAAGTGCATTTCAATTCCATAACCTGTTGGGAAGGAAAGTTTGAGCCAATGTGAACCCCTACGAATGAGGGATGGGGCTTCTCTTGCCAGCTAGTAGCAACCTGACCTTTGGCACAAACATTACAGAGCCTGATATATTTCTCATTCAATCTTAGGAAGAATATCTTGCTTAGCTACAAGGCTAAGACTAACAATTTTTCTTAAGGGATATGCCTAGAAGATTTGTTTATCTAATCCAAACCACATCTTTTTATTTTATTTTATTGTTGTTCAGGTATAGTTGTCTCCATCCCCCCACTCCACCCCCCACTCCACATCTTCTTTTGTTGCTTCCTCAATCTGGCCATTTAAATAGTGGAGGGTACAAAGCAGTTCTAGCACAGACATTTATGAAAACTATTGAAAATGTAGAGATGCGCACCATGTTTAAGGGTAATATGTAGCATTTTCTCCTGAAATAATCTATAGGAGTTGATCCCTGCTGCTTCCCACTTCTCCCCATCTTTAGTTTGAACCCAGTGCCAGGTAATTTGAGTGAGCTTCATTTTCTTCATTTGCAATATGAAGAGTTAAATTAAGTTCTCTTCTAAGAGTTTTTCTTACGTTATACTTTGATATCAGGTTGAAAGCTTGTTTGTGGTCATACTGATAAAGGACTTGACTGTAGTTTGGTCCTCAGATGGCAGATGTTCTTTAGAAGAGCAGAATCATAGGATTTGAATCCTTCCCAGATCTCTGATTGACAAATGTGTGATTTAAGAAGGTGGTGTATCTTTTAATCTATTGTTTTACTTTGTAAAATAAAGAAAAATAAAATTTTCACCATTAAATGAAATAATGCAACAACTATTAAAAATAATGGTAAGTAAAACCACTGAATTTTGTTGAAGGGATGAGTACAACAGCTAAGGGACAGTGTACTTGATGATGCTATGCTTGGCAGGAGGATTTATGTGCACATCCTTTAAGCTACCAGATCTAGGTGTCAGTAACAAATGACAAAACATAAACTCTACAAGACAAACTGTAACAATAAAACCACAAATTATAACTTTGGTAAATAAGGCAGCAAATTATTTATTTTAACAATAGATAACATTTATTGAATTCTATGTATTTTTTTGTTGTTGTTTTTCAGCTTACTTTAAAGTGCTAACTTGTATACAGGTAGTATGAGACCCAGGCTCTCCCTGGGCTCTACGGTTTAGCTCAGCTGTTGCCCACTGTTTGTTGCTTAATTTTTCTCTAAATGAAATTTACAATTAAGGAAAAACATTCTTTTAAATATGTGTGTGCATGTTATATATACATATGTAAAACATTTATACATACACACAAACATATAAGGATTGTGTAGAGTTACAAATGACAGAAAATTGTATTAATTTTAGAAAATGAGTATACATTTTTTCTCAGATGATAAGAAATCTTAAGGTACGCAGTTGCTGATAATATTTTAGCTGCTTAGAAAAATTACCAGGGTCCCAGGCTGTTTCTAACTTCGACTCTAATATCCTTAGTATTTTGGAGTTTTCCCTTGTGCAAGTCACTTAAAAGTCAGAATATGGCTAATATATTTCAGATATCAAGTTTAGTTCAATGAATAAAGAAATCCCCTCCTTCTGTATTAGCTCTCCATGGCCAGAACATAGCTGAGAAGCTGGAAGGACATCTAGGAAAGTGGGGAGCTAGATTGGGTAGCTGTCGCAGACCACGGTGCTCCATGCCCCAGGGCTGACTATGTTTGGGCCTGAAACAAAATTGTGGTTGTTAATCAAGAAAGGATAGAGGAAAGAATATTGGGTAGGAAACCAACAGATTCTTTGCAATAATAAAGATAGTGAGCAAAAGAATTTGACTTACTTGAAAGATGCTATGATAAATTGTTATGGATGACAAGGTATTTGTGAAGTGTGAGGCAGGAAAATTCCTTCCAAAACAAATGCAATAATTTGTGACAATTCATTTTAATTAATGAGAGAAATTTTATATTAGTTTCAGAAGCTTCAGCAGGTTCTTCCATAGGAAAAGAAATGATGTTGACACAGCAATATCAATAGATTAAAGTATGAAAAATGTATTAAAGTCATGAAGAAATAGACAGCCTTTTTGGCTGTTTTCTTACATAGATAAATTCTGACAGGGAAAATGTAGTGTAATTGTAATATTGGAAATGGTTTTAAACTAATAATATACATATTTTCAGGAAAAAGAATCATCCTATACTACATGTGTGAGCTTATCTATGTTATATACGTGAGGTGAGTGATTCTGGTATTCTTAATGGACAGACTATATCTGTTGTTCTATAGTTAGCATATTCTGGGGCTGCCAGAAAGCATCTCATTATTGACATGTCCCACATATTAGACAGGAAGAAAAAAATGAACACGTGGAAATGCAGGGCATTTGAAGATGTAAATGATAGGTAATTATTGATTTCAGTGCTGGTTGTTTGGAGTGACTGCCATTTCTGACTGCCCTGCTTCTTGACTGAGAAAATGGTTTTGAATTTGGAAAATTATATGTGCAGGCACTCTGTATGTAATATTTTTTGCACCTAATAAGCAATATGTTTTCTTTTGATATTTATTTTCTGCTATTACATTGAGTGGAAATATAGATTTGTTGAAATATATGAGAAACATTGTGTGGAGAATAAGAACTTTAATAATCCAGTTCCAATACTATTTTTCTGGCATCTTCCTGAGGTTGTACCAGGAATTAGGAGACAACTGAAACAATGGATTTGGAAACTTCAGAAATATTGCAGAATATAGTTTTCAAATATATTAACTGCTGTCTGAGTAAAAGGTGTTTGTGTTCCACATATGCATACCCACCTAATGATCTTTTATGTGGTCATGGTAGTTCAAAGAGACTGATGAACTATAACTTTGAGATTCAAAAGGATTTTAAGAGAATATTACTTTTATGACTTCACAGATTTCCTATTTCTTCTATCATTAATTCTTCTTTGTCTTAGCTCAACCACTCTAATATTTTTGAAAAGTAAGGGTTTTAGTAATTCATATATTTTATACATATTTTGATTTATAATTCATCCTTTCAAGTATAAGGATATAAAGAGTCTTAGATAAATCTTCATACTTTAACACAATTATCTTTAAATATTTATCTTTAATTTAATCTTGGTTAAATCTAAGTATTAGCTTTCTTACCTTATGGCCTCACTTATTTTTCATTAGATTATAATTGCAAATAGTCTCAAAATTATTTCTGTGATAATAATATAATAATTATAATAATAAAAGAAAAATACCTAAATTATTTAAAATCTTGATGTCTAGTTAGAAACATCTGCACACTTTTGTAGAAAGGAGAAATTACTTTGATTTTATAAAGGGAGTAAAACATTAATTGTGTAGTTTATTTTCTTTTAACTTTTATCACCATACTTATCTAAACTCATAGTAATTTAAATAACAAAAATCTTTTCAAACCTTGAGGACATACTAAGTGAAATAGGCCAGTCACAAAAGGGCAGATATTATATGATTCTATTTACATGGGATACCTAGTAGTCAAATTAATAAAGACAGCACAATAGTGTGGGTGCTTGCCAGAAGCTGGATGAATGAGAAAATGCAAAGTGGAAAAAAATCTTGCTAGCCATTCAATGAAATATACTATGACATTTCAGTGTTCGCTCGAGAGTAACATGTACCTTCTGCTTTCATTCTAAATGAAAAGTGAATTAAAGAATGCATTTTAAACACTGAGCACAGACCTGGTAGACAATTATTATCTCAGTAAGTGTTATATTTTATTATTATGGCAGTAAATGTTTCAGAAAGTCAAAAGAGCAATGTGAAATAATGCATCTTTTAACTAGGTTCATGAGCATATTTATGACAGAATTAAATTACATATTTAAAATATTTTCCAACATTCTTTATTAAGAATCTTTATTATTCTAGGAGGAATCGTTGATAAGGATCTTCGTCACTACCTCAACTTACGATTTCAGAAGGGTTCTGTGGACCACGAACTTCAGCAAATCATTCGCGACAACCTCTACCTCCGCACGGTGCCATGTGAGTGCAACAGGCAATGTTATATTCTATGTCGAGAAATAAATGTTCAGCAATACATCCAATGTTTAAAAGAAAAGTTCAATTCTTCTGACTTTTTATGGTGGGCATTTGGAACAGAAAACTGATTTGAAATATAGAAGTTTTACATGCAAAAGCTTATAAAGGCAGTTGTGTGGTTTATGATGATGTTGTACCCAGAAGAGACCTGTGATTTTCAAGCTATAAAATCTAACTTATTTCTCCAGTTAGTATTGAGAAATATGAATTCTAGCCCAGGATGTTACTGATTCATAATGAATCATTTTTGTGGTAGAACTCCACACTAGGAAACAGGTAAGAATGCAAATTTAATTTATTAACTGAAATAGCTATTTTGTGAATAGAACCTACATAGTAACTAACTCCCAGCTCATCTCTGGTTTGCAGCAGGGGAGTCTCACCTTTGAAAAGGAAATTCTCCACTGGAAAGGGAAGCTGAATGACCTGTAACTCTTAGAAAGCAATGATGTTGAGTGTTGGGTACAAATTTCTTATATGATACCTATAGAAATCTACAATCCCTGATTATAAACAGGTGCTAAGATCTAGGACCTGCCTTGAAAAATTCTTGAATTGTCCTAAAGTTATAAAAAAGATATGTTTCCTCAAGGTAGAGTCCATGACCTCTAGAGACTTTCCAGTCTCTCCAGAATCCCTGATCTGAAGGTGTTGTGTATATTCCTTTTGTTTTAGTTCTTCTCCAATAAACTTCCCTAAACTCAAAGCTTCGGTCTCTGAAAGGCTGATATTTTAAAAAAAATTTGACTAGGATAAATGAAACATTTTGTGTGTGTGTGTGTGTGTGTGTGTGTGTGTGTGTGTGTGTGTATATAAAATTCCTGGGATAGAACTACCAGAACTATGTAAAATGCATAGATCACAGATGATTACACTGAAATACTGACAACAAACATTGAAGTGAAATGAATAACTCAGCATCCAACCCTTTTCCCCTGCACATGTCCTGGGGAGACAGACTGTTGCCATTGTCATACTGATTGTTCATTAAAAGAGATATGCCAGGGCACCACTATCAAATGTCCCTAAATGAGAATGCGTGCTGATTGACATCTTCTAAGCCAATCACTACCTCCGTCGGTGTGTGTTAGCCAATGGAGAACTTTTGGACTCTTGCTTTAGAACTAGAAGTTGAGAAAAGTGCATTCTTAAATTTGTAAGTTTGACATTTGAATGATGTGCAGAAGAAGATGGATTAAAGTCAGTGACTGAACTGTTTATAAAGTAACAGGTGGACTCATTTTCAAAGCTGTGATGTTGTCAGCCCAGCCTTGTAAATTTATCTTTTGTGACATGAAAGAAAGGAGACATGAAAAACCAAATAAAGAATCCGGGCATTTTATTATGTTTTAAAGCTGAGGGAAATAGATAAGAGGCTGACATTCAGAAATACTGTAGTCTTTGCCAAGGCAATGCCAGAAATAGGTCTTAATGAAATATGAAGATAATAAAACTACATTTTGTATTAGTTAATTAACTTCTTAAATAAGTCATATTTTTGAGTACCAAAGAAATACTATGAAAGAAAAATAAATATAAAAAAAATAAGGATAAAATAACCAGGCTTGTATGAGTAAACATAGAGAGGTTCTTGATGTGATTTCAGTACGAGGTCACAAATTCAATTAGAAATCCTCGAATAGCTCCTACAAAGCAGGTGATTAGAAACTCAATGAATGAGGATATTGTACCCATACAATTATTTTTTAACTTGTAGCCACCACTGCTATTAGAGAAGTCCAATAACACTGTTCACTAACAATACTCTTAACTTAATATAAAAGTTTAAAAAAAGAAACCTAAGATGGACATGATTGTGATTTATATTATCTAGAATCACTTTTATAATGTTGAATTGGACCTAGGCAATCTACCATCTTCACTCAGTATATCTTTTAATAAAATGTTCAGATATTTTTAGATACTGTACAGCAAAAGTGGGCAGTAGTGTGAAAAATCCTGCCATTGTTTAGAAATTTAAGAGCACATTTAGCACAACCATCGGCCTTGAGTATGGTGTGTCATTTTTTACATACTCTTTTTTGTCAAAATATTCTCATGGTTTTCATGAACCCAGAACTGTAAAAAGACAATGTATTACCGAAGAGCCTGTCGCTGCCCTTAAACACAGGTAAGTTAATATGTATACCTCTATTTAATCTGTTAATGGCACCAGGAATAAGTCCTGGATAACTCCCTGGTAACAAAACTGTAGTCAACTTGTAAGTATGTGAGGGTGGTCTAACTTTTGCTAAAAGATGTAACTGAGTAATTTAGCTCACCACCACCACCAGCTATACCTGGGAAGAAAGGAGCCAAGTCTTAGGACTCAATTTCCTTGGTGCCTAGTGAATAAGAGAATTCTGGAGTGAGGGCTCCAGAGACTCCCTCCCCTCACACACAACACATGCACTCAGCCCAGCTAGTTGTGGACAGCTTGGCTCCTCTGCCCTTTTCTGAAGAAGTCTGGTCCTGGCTGCTGTCTGATTTATGATCTAAACTTGGGAGGGAGGTGGACAGTCCATGTTTCTACTGGGCCTTAATCATAGACAATGCAAAATTCCATTAATCTCTTCCCTGACCATGAGAAAGGTTTGACTGGATTTAGCCATTTCATTTGTTTTTCTAGAACATATCTCAAACTGAATTCTTCAAAATCATTTTTAATACTGTGTCTCTGGGCACAGAGGCAGGACCTGGACACAGACACAGGGTTGCTGGGCACATGGTGAGCATGGGTGCACACACATCTCACAGTACACACAGAGAGGCTCGTATGTTATCAGTCCACCATTCTTTCAAACTGAATCATGTACAAAAATGTCCTCCGGAACAACTCTTGTTATTTTCTGTAGAGGACTAGCCAGTGGCATGGTTTATATTCATTAAAAAGCTAAATTTGTACCTAAGCATGTGACTTTTAGTCGCTAACTGTGACATTTATGGGGTTAAAAAAGTCTTAAGAGGATCCAGATGTTCTAAAATGAAAGTTAATTTTTAAAAATGAATATTGTAAATGAATCTTTCTACTATTTGATTTCAGGCTATATAGAATTTTTTATGTAATGGAACTTCAGGGAAAAGGAATAAATTATAATGAGATAAAACTTGTAATCTGGAATGTGATAAATGCTAACCAGGAAAAATATTTGTGGATAAAGAATCCAAAAAGGTTTACAATATCCATTAAGGGTTTAGAATTTCAATTACCTTGTCTTCAGTACTCAAAAGACAATTTCAGAAGCACTAAGTTAGCAGCATCTATTTAGAGTTTACATGAGATTGTTTTATTACCCCATGTGATGTGTACAAAGTTAAAGCAGTATGCATGTGTTATCCTTTGCATAATATGGGTTCAAAGTATGTGAGGGAAATTAGTGCAATTAATACAGAAGACTGTTGTATTCATTTTCAAGTGTTTAAGAGTAAGAATGGAGTTTATTTTGGTTTTAATATTTTACTGAACATGATTGCATATAGTTAACTCTTAAGTCAAATCAAGCTTGATTAAATTGAATATTCCTCTTAAATATGAGAAAAATAATCACTTCCACTTATTTATGGAGCTCTGGTCCTTTTTATCCTTAATATTTATTAGAGTTACAAATTAATTTTTGAGGTAGGTATGAGCACAGATACATATTTTAGATACTTTTTCCATTGTACCAGATGACATGAGAAAGGACTTCAATGACTAATTTTTAAAATTTCAAAATGAAGTGTAAAGTAGTTAAAATTAAATATTAAACTTCTCGCCCAAGACCATACTTTGTCATTTGTTGAGATGGTTTTATTGGGAAATATTTTAAATTTATTTGAAGACAAAAGAAATACCAACGTATACCAAACAAAAGACATAGTAAACCTAAAGGTCTAAAGCTATTCCATAAAGTATTAACAAAATGAAAAACATAGATTTAAGATATAAAAGAAATTACTTTTATGAAAGAGACTATTGAGATGTAACTCACAGTGATGTTTCCACAAATGTAATAAGTTCGTGTTAGCATAACTCTATGTTAAAAAGAAGCATTCTCAAGAATGAGATTGTAAGTTTTCTTTTTTATTTTTATTTTTATTTTTTTTTGAAGCAAAAACTGTAAAATATTTAATAACATAAGTAACATAATATTTCACCAATGTAAATGTAAACAGAACTCAACAGAAGCATTAACAACCATTATTCCTCCCAAATTTGGGGTGCAGGAGTGCATCTTATAGTCTGAAAAATCTGATATTTTATTTTTTATTGTTTATTTTATTACAGTTGTCCCATTTTTTAAATTTAATATATTTTATTGATTATGCTATTACAGTTGTCCCATTTCTCCCCCATCATTCCCCTCCACCTTGCATACCCCCTCCCACCCACATTCCCCCCCTTTAGTTCCTGTCCATGTGTCATAAGTTCTTTAGCTTCTACTTTTCCCACACTATTCTTGCCCTCTCCCTGTCTATTTTCTTTTTTTTTTCCTTTTTTTTTTAATCAGTATTTTTTAATTGTTGATATTGTACAGTTTTCTGTCTTTTACCCCGCCCCAGCCCACCACCCCAGCCCTCCCCACCTTCCTCCCATTTCCACCCCCCCATAGTTTTTGTCCATGAGTCCTTCCTCCCTTTAGTTCATGTCCATATGTCATAAGTTCTTTAGCTTCTACATTTCCTTCACTATCCTTGCCCTCCCCCTGTCTATTTTCTACCCACCATCTATGCTACTTATTCTCTGTACCTTTTCCCCCCCTCCTCCTCCCACTCCTCTGTTGCTAACCTTCCATGTGATCTCCATTTCTGTGGTTCTGTTCCTGTTCTAGCTGTTTGCTTAGTTTATTTTTGTTTTTGTTTTAGGTGTGGTTGTTAATAATTGTGAGTTTGCTGTCATTTTACTGTTCATATTTTTTATCTTCTTTTCCTTAGGTAAGTCCCTTTAAGGTTTCATATAATAAGGGCTTGGTGATGATGAACTCCTTGAACTTGACCTTATCTGAGAAGCACTTTATCTTCCCTTCCATTCTAAATGAAAGCTTTGCTGGATAAAGCAAACTTGGATTTGCTCTAGGTCCTTGCCTGTCATGACTTGGAATCCTTCTTTCCAGCCCCTTCTTGCCTGGAAGGTCTCTTTTGAGAAATCAGCTGACAGTCTGATGGGAACTCCTTTGTAGGTAACTGTCTCCTTATCTCTTGCTGCTTCTAGGATTCTCTCCTTCATTTTAGTCTTGGGTAATGTAATTATGATGTGCCTTGGTGTGTTCCTCCTTGGATCCAACTTCTTTGGGATTCTCTGAGCTTCCTGGATTTCCCAGAAGTCTATTTCCTTTGCCAGATTAGGGAAGTTCTCCTTTATTATTTGTTCAAATAAGTTTTCCATTTGTTGCTCTTCTTCTTCCCCTTCTGGTACCCCTATAATTCGGATGTTGGGACGTTTAAAGATGTCCTGGAGGTTCCTAAGCCTCTCCTCATTTTTTTGAATTCTTGTTTCTTCCTTGTTTTCTGTTTGTTTGTTTCTTTCTTTCTTCCTTCTGGTCCACTCCATTGATTTGAGTCCCAGCTTTCCTCCCATCTCTATTGGTTCCCTGTGCGTTTTCCTTCATTTCACTTACTGTAGCCTTCATTTTTTATCTAATTTGTGAGCAAAATCAACCAACTCTGTGAGCATCCTGATCACCAGGGCTTTGAACTGTGCATCTGATACGTTCGTTGGCTAGCTCTTTGTCGCTTAGAGGAATTGGCTCTGGGGATTTCATTTGTTCTCTGGTTTGAGCCTTTTTTTTTTCCCCCCCACGGCTGTTATGTAGTGAAGGGCAGAGCCTTATGTGTTCCCCAGGGTGGGGCAGCCCAGTCGCTGGGTAGTGATGCTATATGTGGGGGTGAAGTCTGAGAGAGAACAATGGTGCTTGCTGCACTCTCTCTTGGATTCCAGTCCCTTCTGTCGCTTCCCCTTCGCCTGGATTATCTGCGTGTGAATATGGGACCACCTGGTCAGCCAGCAGCCTTGCATGGCCTCACTGAGTCTGCACAGTTGCCACCCTGTGCCCGGGGTCTGCTAGCCGCTGCCTATACACCTGGGAACTGCCAGCCACTGCTGCCTGCATGCCCAGGTCTGCACCTCCACTTTTTCCTGCCACGACTCCGCCCCTCTTACCAGTCTGGATGAATGGTTGTTGGACTTCCATACAGTTTAATTTTCTGTCAGTTCTGGTTGTTTTCTCATTTTTAAATATTCGTTGTCCTTAATTTTGCTTGTGAGAGGAGGCACACTATGTCCACCTATGCCTCCATCTTGACCGGAAGTAGTAAATTTTCTAATATGTTTTTTTTAAATTTCTCTGTTACATTAAATTACTTTTCATGGAGAAGCAAATAGAAATAAGAAAGTTATAGGAACTGTGTCCTTTTAAGATGATCAGTTACCAACACACCCAAAGGTACAGCTACCTAAGGGGTCAACATTCCTTTTCCCGAATTATATGTGCCCATGTAAGATAATGGTCAGAGAGGACTATTGCAGAGAATCTGGTGACCTCATATCTATAAAAAAGTAATAATTAAAACTAAGGTAGAACTTTCCAATAACACATGGGGGGAAATAATTTTAATATTTTAGAAAAAAGTCAGTGGATTTAAACCTTATAAAAATATGTAATATTCAATAAGGCAATATGTTTTCATGGGCATGAATGAATCTACTACCTCCTCATAATTTTCATCACAAATATACATTTCTAAGCACGTGGTAAGTATGGAGAGTGACATGAACCTGTGGATTATCTTTCTTCAATGAATGAAATTCTCTGTTGAAGGTGATCAAGAATGTGATTAAATACTCAGAATATCTTTAAGCAGTGTAGGCCTATGTGCTAGGATGATACATTGAACAATAGGTAGACACGCAAGCATAGGACTAGAGAGGTCAAATGCAGTTGAGTTTTAAACGAACATATTCCAACTGTATATTAACATCTGTGTTAGACTTTATTGCTTCAAGTAAGAATCATCAATTTAGTTTTTTTGAAGTTGTCTTTAGAGTGTTAATCATAGTTTTTTCACAATTATTTCAGAATCAAGTTGCCATATTTTTTGTTCTTTGAAAATGAATTGAATTTTTAAAAAATATCCTGATTATATATGGTGCTAAGTGTTTACAGGAAGGGTTACTAGAAAATAAATAAGTTATTAGCTGTGAGCCAGACAAGAAAGAAATCTATAAACAAATTAAACTGAATTTCATCAGAGATTTATAAACTCTTGGAAAGCTATACCATAAGAAAAATTTCAAAAGCTTCTAAACAGTAGCAAATACTTGCAAGCATTCTAATTTACTCATTCATATGCCTGTCTGTTACATTTATTAAAAATGTGTTGTTACTTTAGAGAAAGCTGTATGAAGTTTACCCTCCCCCTCTTACCACTGAGTTTAATAAGATCTAGTTTCATGTAATATACGTAAAAATGCATAGACTTTTTCTTTTTTTCATTGACTAAAATGAATGCATCTTTCTTGGTCAGTTAGTAACATTCATTTTTTTGGTTGACAGAGTACTCTACAGAAGAAAACTAAATTCGAAGTGTTGCTTAAAATGGAAAGGCAAGGTATATTAAAATGATTGTATTGATTTAATTATTTTACACCACAGGGCACTGGTTTTAGAATAAAGGAACATATCTGGCACACACATACACAAAAAGCAATAAACACCAACAGTGCACAACCTTACTGATTTCAAACCACATACAATTCCCTTTGCCTTGACTTGATCAGCTCTTTTTGTGGCCGTGACCCAATCTTTCCTCTTAGGTTTCCCTTTGTGGTTCGTTTTTTTCTCTTCCTTCTTCTTCTAGAGGGGCTTTCCTTAGAAAAACTGTGTCTGTGGACCACAGGTGGAGTAGGCAGATGGTAGGCACACTGTTAGGCTTCACTGGTTCTAGCCGCTGGCCCAGAAGAGAATTGCAGATAAGTGCCTGAAGCCATATTTTTGTACCTCCAGAAAAACCAGTCATCACTTTCAACAGAAAATAGCTTACCTTCCAGGGGCTCCAGAATCTGCTCCTTGCAGACTTCAAAATTGTAGTCTAGGAGGACACAAGAGGATCAACACACCTCATTGTAGGCCACTGCAATGAGGAAAGAAGTAGGACTCTGTAAGGTTCAGAACTACCCAAGTTTCCAAACTCTTTTGACTAGTGTGTAGGCTCTTGGATGATTATGTAGCTGAAGGAGACCTGCAGGCAGATGGTAATGGGAACTTTAAGGAACTTTAGGGCTTCAGATTTGTGGTAGAGCACTCAATTTCTGATTTAAATTTACCTTGTCAAAAGAATAATAAAAAGGAATACTAATTGTGGTTTCTGATACTCTATTGTCTAGTGCACAAGTCAGATTTATTTACACATTGCAGTTTTGCATTGCTAGAGCAGATAACAATAACCCTTGGCTTTACCTGCTTGGCCACATGGTACTATGGAAAGAGTACTCATCTCAGAACTGAGTCATTGGATTGGGACTAGGTTCTGCCACTAACTAACTATAGGACCATGGCAGAGGCCTTTCCTTTGGGTCTAAGGAGAGAGAGGGAAGGTAATAAGATGAACTCTAACAGTTATTTCTACTGTAAAACAATATAGTTTTCTAATCTTGCTGCTTTGTTTCCTTTATTTTATCATTATTCAAATCAGTTCATCAAATGACTTAAATTATACTGAGTATGAAACACCCTTAATATTGAGCAGGCATAAACAGCTTATGAAAACTGAAGACATGTCAAACACAGCAGGAACTTCAGGGAAAAATAAAGAGCTGGGTTTGAATTAAGTGCAGTCCTGTGTATAACCATCCAAGCATGTACTTTCAGGTTTTTTTAATGAATGTTAAGTTAAAGATGTTCCTTGAAACCTGCTTTCACTATTGATGAAACTCTGAAATATGGTCTAGCTTTAGTAAATGAACAGGAAAATAAACATAATGAGGATTACAAAGCTTTTAAAATTGTTCTCCTTTGGAATATGTAATGAATTGAGCTATGACATAAAGACTTCTGAAGCAGGAGATGTACTGTTATGAAAATGTGATTGTAATCTTTGTGAAAAGATGTTTAACTCAAAACATAGTCTTTTCTAATGTTGAACTTTAATAAATATCATTTATGCAGGTGAATGGCCCAGGGCGGATGCCCAAATAGATCTAGTCAACAGGAGGTTAAATCAGTGTTCAATCAGGACAGTTAGCAAGCAGTTTAGGAGAGTTGGTAGGATTTCTCATGCAGGGTGATTAAAAGGTAAGACTAATGTAGGATTGACTGTCAATTCAATTAAGAAGTACGCATAGATCCTGCTTTCTTAGGTGATTCAGAAATTTAGAACTGGATCAATTCCCAATTAGTTTCCCAGTTTTTATTCCAAGATTGTTACCTTTCCTGCTTACAGGCTAGCTTGCAGAAATGTTGCTTTCTATGCATACAAAATCAGTAAGTATCTGCACAGGCTCTGTTGGAGTAGAACAGATAGCTCTGCTGAGAGCCCTACTCCAATGTGCTGTTCAATATAACCCTCTTGTGTGCATAAATGATAATGACTTAACTTGTTCTCCAAAGAAAAGAAAAGACAGAAGTAAGGAGCTAAAGCCAAGCCATATATATATATATATATATATATACATATATATATATATATATATGTATGTATGTATATGTATATGTACACACACACATATACATACATATATGTGTGTGTGTGTGTGTGTGTGTGTGTATAATCTCACCTCTTCCATTTTTTAGCAGGAATTCTAATTCCTTTTCTCCTCTTTCTAATTGTTTGACACAGATGAAAAACTGTGAAAATTAGTAATGGATATGAATATTTGAAGGACACTTGAGACTTTATGTGCTAAATCCAATTCATCTTAACATTTCCAGTGGGGAAATGGTTTATGAGTCTCCAGCCAGGGCCAGTTGCACGTATAGGACATGAACATAAATCAGAATAATTCTTTAAATTACAGCAAATACCATTTACTGAATACTTCCTATGTACAAGAAATATTTTTGATACATTATCTTATTGAACCCTCATAGTATGCCCATAAGTAAGTGTCATTCCCACCTTCAAAGATGTATGGAGAAATTGAGGCTCTGAGGTTAAATAATGAACCAAACACCAGGTAGTAAGTCAGTGGAGGAACAGGGATTCTATCCCAGGTGGATCCGGCTCCCAGTCCACTCTCTACCTGAGAGAAACTCTGTAGTGGAAGCTCTGGGGAGTCAAGAACACCATAAAGCTGCTTCCAGTGAGGTTCAGAGATGCTCCTGGGGTAGAAAAAGAGGAAAAATAAAGAATGCTGCAGGCTGACAGACTACGAACTGGGGCTGACATGCTCTCTGAACAGCATGAATGAAGTTCCATCAGAGAAAACAACTTTTTTCCCAAGTAGATAAGGACAGAAATTCCCGTAATTTAATGAATGGATCAAAAAATTGTGATATATTTACGCAATGGAATTCTATGCAGCAGAAAGAAAGAAGGAGCTCCTCCCCTTTGCAACAGCATGGATGGAATTGGAGAGCATCATGCTAAGCGAAATAAGCCAGGCAGTGAAAGACAAATACCATATGAGCTCACCTTTAACAGGAACCTAATCAACAAAACAAACAAGCATAATATAACCAAAGACACTGAAATTGAGAACAGTCTGACAGTGACCAGAGGGGAGAGGGGAGGGAATTTCAGGGGGAAAGGGGAACGGTTTAGAGCAACAAGTATGAAGGACACGTGGACAAAAACTATGGGGGGTGGAAATGGAAGGGAGGTGAGGAGGGCTAGGGTGGTGGGCTGGGGGGGAGTAAAAGACAGAAAACTGTACAAGATCAATAATTTAAAAAATACTGATTAAAAAATAAAATTAAAAAATAAAAAATAAAATAAAAAATTATGGATAATTTATCAGAAAAGTTTTCAAGGAAAGGTCTATTGATTGACTATCTTTAAGTCAATTATTTTCTTCTTGATATAAGCCTTTTGATTATTAATCAATCAAGTCATTAATCAATCAAGTACCAAATTGTTATTGCTTTAGGACATCATTGCCAGAAATATTGGAATATAAAATATCTAAGGGGAAAAGACATATTAATTGATAAATATACTAGTATAAAATTAAAACTTTTATCTTGTTATAGGAAGGGATATATGCAAAGAGGTCTCCATTTTCTAAAAGTTTTCTTTCATTTCCAAACTGTGATCTTAAAAACTTATTTAATTTCAGCTCCTGTATCTGCATTTCATACTCTGAACTCTAATCTAAATTTACAATTCTAACAATGTAATGCTCTGTAAACAGGTACTTATTAAAGTTCTCCAGTTCTTTACATTGGTGTTCTATAAAAGCATTTCTTCTACAGATCAATGTGAGGATGGCAGGGGCATAGTTAGGAAAAGGCAATGAATTAACATTTACCAAACAGCTACATGCCAGGACTGTAATCATGTCGTTGCAATTTGCATTCTCTGAAAACTGTTTCATGGTTCCTAATGCTCAAATCAGGAAACTTAAGCTGAGAAAGTTTAAGAATCCTTCCCCAGACCAAAACTGCTAAGTGGATGACAAGGGATTCAAGTGTCTAGGGCTGTCTGATGCCAAAATCCATTTTTTGGATATATCATGTTACCTCTTTAGTCACTATAGCTCTGATGTCCCTATAGTTCTGAACAGTTTATGAGAGGCTTAGAAGTTAGGAGACTGCTTGGATTTTTATCTACATTTATTACCTAATATTTCCATAAAAGCAGAAAAGTCATGAAAATGGAGAGCAAATTATGTAAGATCACTAACATACTCACCCCCCACAGCTGCTGGGCAGGAGCCCCACTGGTATCATTCTTCCAAGGGCTCCAAAAAGGCCAAGGTCAATAGGTGAGTGCTGTTATTTAACAGTGGCATCCCTCCTGTACTTATCTGGAGGTAACCAGGGCTATTTACTTTAGAATAACATTTTAGCAGGAAAAATACCCCTTCTCCTGCTGAAGAGAAGCACTACTTTCCCATCTCAGTATTACTGGTGCTCCAGTGACTCAGCTGTTACCTGTGGCCCAGTACAGTGCCAGCTTCTCAGATCCCAAGTCCTCTGACTGGCTCTCCAAGCAGAGTTCCATGGTGACACACTTAACACAACTTTCTTGATCCCAGGAACACACAAAACTGACATGTCCAATAGGTGTCCTCCCAGCTTACATATCCTCCTTGGATTCTGGGTAAATGCCCCAATTCTAAGTCAAGGGATTTAGGTCAATATATCTAGGGCCCACTTAAACCATTAAGGAACCAGTGAGTAGGCAGTGAAGCTTCCTTCTCTTTTTATTGCTTTCTGTGTCAAAGAATTATATGGTTGGTTTTCTATTCCATAAAGCAAAACAGTGGGTAATATGTCATTCAAGGTTCAGCCCAGGAAATAAAACCATGCAAGGTATTTTGAGAAGGATGAGATTTAGGGGATTGGATATTTAGAAAACTGCTGGAAGAATTTAGAGGAGAGGGTTGCAGGATAGGTCCTCATGAATAACAGTCAAAAGGTGTAGAACTGCCTTACCCAGGTAACTGCTACCTCTGAGGTCTGTAGCTTTGACTCAAAAAACCAGAATAGAGAAATTCATAAATTTCACAGAGCCAGAATTGAGAAATTGCCACTGTGGCTACAATTACTACAATTGTCTCTTTACACTTAAGAATCAGGCAAATGGATCCTAGACCTGTGCTGCAGAAACCATCACATCTCCCAGAAAGAAAATACCACCATTAAGCATCTTTCCCTTTTTTATGATAAACCAATAGGCACATAGTATAAGTGTCTTAAAATCATTTCTTTTTAAACACTGGTCTATGTTTTATATTCCTTTTTATAAAGTAAATTTATACTCAAATATTAACATAAGTAATTATCATTTATAGTGAAAAGATCTACAGTGCATTTTTAAAGTAAGGTTTTTACTTTTCTACTTATACTCAAGCTCTTAATGATTCATCTACAGTGTAGTAGATGTACAGTATAGTAACTGGTTATATAAAAGCTACCAGGGAAATGTACTTGTTCTTCAGAAAACCAGGACACTTATTCATTATCAGGGTATTCTGGAATTGTTCTACTTTACGTATAGAATGGGATATTCTAAACAAGTGGAAGAGTCTTGTTCACTTTTTGTTGACAACTTTATTATTAAAACTATGAGTATAACACTAACAAAATTTAGTTTATAGTTCTAGTTCTCACATAAAAAAGCAGTTGACAAAAATTGCTTTCAGGACATAATTTAAACTTGGAGCAAGAAAAGGAATCTTAATTAAAAGTGAGGTGTTGAATATATTATTTGAAGCACTACAGGAAATTAATTATAATTTGAAAGAAGTAACATGCTTTCAGCACTAAGTGGCACAACATCTGTGGAGAGAGGTCAATATTGGCAGCTTTCTGTAGATCCCAACTTCATTCCTTTACTTCAAAGTTCATTAAGGGGTTATGCTATGAGACTTTTGGCAGAATGAAATACATAAAATATGCACAAACAAGGAAAACATGACTAAGTGCAATTTGGAAACCTTGTATTTAAGCCAGTTTGTAGACCTAACATTGATTTTGGAAGAGAGACATCTGATTCCCTGATACAAATATAAAATTTTAATTGCTGTTATTCTATAGGTTGGATGTTATTTTCCTCCTGATGATGCTTATATCCATAAAAGATTTTCTTTAAAATTCATTGGTTGTGAGAAGTGTGGTTGTTAATTCAAAGTGTCATCAATATACCTGATAATAACCTGTTAAATTCAAAGAGATTTTTATATATTGTAACCTTCATTCAAGCCAACTAACATTGAGAGCTACTGTGTGCATATGACCAGGTAGATGCAGGAAATATGGAATGATTAAAAGATGAGTTCTAGGATTCTGGTCAAGATGGCAGATCAGTAAACACAGAAATGTAATCCTCCCACAACCACATCAGAATTACTACTAAACTACAGAACAACCATCATTCATAACCACCTGCAATCTAGAAGTTCTACAACCCAGGATACAAAGAGAAAACCACATTGAGACTGTCAGTTGGGGCAGAGATGCGGAACAGACTGATCCTAAACCCATCTGTGGTGAATAAAAATCAGGAGGGATATCTTGGCTGTGGAGGTCCCCACTGAAGAGCAAGGGGTCCCAGCCCCACACCAGAATCCCCAGCCCAGGCTTCCAGTGTCAGGAAGAAAAGTTTCTGTAACTTCTGGCCCTAAAAGCCAGCAGGGATTATGGCTGAGTGAGACTGAAGGCTTCTGGAGCCCCAGGCTTTCACCTTAAGTCCAGCTCATGGACTTACCCAGACTCACTTGCTCTGAACTCCAGCACTGGGGCAGCAGCTGGAAAGGCACCAGGGCCATATAAGGAGAAACTGACTTGTTTGGTATAAAGGTGAGAACTGGAGAGCACCTTTCTCCCAGCCATAAGGGCAGGCAGAAGCCATTGTTCCTTTGATGAGCCCTCTGCACACAGAGCCAGCAGGTGGGCATCATATCTGAGTCTCCATCAACCTGACAACACTGTTTTCCCCTCCCTAAAGATTCCCTGAGAGCCTGCCCCCACATCTTGTAGGCCCAACCAAGCCGTTTCCAGTATTTTTTCTATACAAATGGCCTATCAAGGCTCGTGCTTCACACATTCCTAAAAACTCTCAAACAAGCATCATCTGGCCTTGGTATGTCACGTCCCTCTCACTAACTGTCCCCAAGCGTGACATTAGCAGAAGCCAGCTTTGCTTCATAGCTTGGCCTTTCCTGAGCACAGTTATGCTTAGCAATAGTAGCATCCACCTGCCAGTTGTTCTGTAGATCATGCCAGCTAGCTCCAGGATGGACATAGGTGGCAGCTGACTTTAGTCTTCACCTCCTGGAAGGCCTAGTGCCACCTCCACAAGTGACACACTCAAGGAGCAGACTCACCGGAAAGTAGAGCCTTACTCAATTAAGTTCTGCTCCAGGAAGTGGGCCCCTGCACAGCTGATCCTCCACAGTGGTCATAGTCAGACCTTGCAGGCAATTTGCCTGGAGATAAATCCCTCTCACTGACATGCCAACAACAATCAAGGCTCAACTACAACAGGAGGGTGTACACAGCCCACTCGGGGAAAGGGTCACCTGGAGTGCCTGCTGGATAATTGGGAAGGATGTGCCACTGGACCCTACAGAACCCCTACTACATAAGGCTTCTCTACCAAGCCTACGAGACTAAGCTTTATCTAATACATAGAAACCAAAACAAGGAGACTGCCAAAATGAAGAAACAAAGAAACACCGCCCAAATAAAAGAACAGAACAAAACTCCAGAAAAAGAACTAAACAAATGGAGATAAGCAATCTAGATGCAGAGTTCAAAACACTGGTTATAAAAATGCTCAATGAACTTAGGAGAAGAGTAGATGAACTTAGTAAAACCATCAACAAAGACGTAAGAAACAATAAAAATGGCACTAGAAAACATAAAAAAGAACTAGTCAGAAATGAAGAATATACTAATTGAAATGAAGAATGAATTACAGGGAATCAACAATGAAGTAAATGAAGCAGAGCACCACAGCAGAGATTTGAAGGACAAGGAAGCAGGAAAAAGAAAGAAAAAGAAAAGAAAAAGAATAAAAAAACAACAAAAAGAAAATGAAAAGAATAAAAAAAGTATAAGGAGCTTCTGGGACAACTGCAAGCATACCAAATTTCACATCATGGGGATGCCAGAAGGAGAAGACAGAGCTGAATTGAAAACCTATGTGAAAAATAATGACAGAATTGAAAACCTATGTGAAAAATAATGACAGAAAATTTCCTTAATTGGGTGAAAGAAATACACATACAAGTCAAGGAAGCACAGACAATCCTAAACAAGGTGACCCCAAAAAGGCCCACACCAAAACATATCAAAATTAAAGTGCCAAAGGTTAAAGACAAAGAGAGAATCTTAAACTAGTATCACAAGAAAATTTGAAGTGTCTTCTTTAATATGGGAGTGAGGATGGGAGGATTGGTGAAAAAGATGAAGGACTAAGAAGTACAAATTTGTAGGTACAGAGTAATCACATGGATGTACACTGTAGTATAGGGAATATAGCCAATAATATTTTAATAATTATGTACAGTGTCAGATGGATACTATATTTATTGGGATGATCGCTTAGTAAATTATATAAATTTCTAATTTTATTGTACACCTGAAACTAATATAATATTTTATCTTACCTGTAATTGAAAATAAAAATTATTTAAAGTAAAAAACACCATGGGCCCTATGCTCTAGGGATTTATCTTTGCTACAAGTTCAAATCTAGGTAAACAAATATCATTTTCTATTTCATTTGTGATTGAATGACCAAAATATCTATAAGTAACAAAGGTAACATAACTATACTATATCAAAGTTAAGGCTTACAGCCAGCCTCAAGACTTTGCGATATAATTAATTATTAGAAAACTGAATTAGTTTATCTTTGCTGAACAATAATCAATAAATGGTTGGGTTTAACAAAGAGATAGATCAAGAAGGATGAAACTAGAACAATATAAATCCATCTTGGGGAATTCTTCACAGCTGCCATTATATTGATTCACATTTCAGATTTCTTATTAATTGGGAGCAGATTAAGAAGGAAAAAAGAGAAATAAGGAAAGAAAGAAAATCCAATATCATAGCAATCCTAGTAAAGGTTTTCTTGGGTTGCCCTGTGGTGATACACTTAGTAACATTTACCAGCTAGAGGCACACATTTTTTACCTTAGAATCAATCTGAATCTTCCAAAGTCTCTGAAACATGAATTCATGTTTTCTTCAGTGGAACTTTGGTGATGAATAAAGCCTAATTAGGGTCTATTGAGATGGTTCGTCTCTGCTTGTGTTCTCAGAAAGCCTAGAATTGTATCAAGCACGTGGCCTATTAGTCCATGAATGCTCTCTTCATTATTAAGAAGGAGGAAATGGAAATGAGGCTCAGCAAGTTAAGTAAGTAGCCCATGATCATTTAGCTTATGCTTGACAGAACCAGAGTTGAAAGTCAGACAGTTTTTCTCTTGATAACAATAAATATTGATAATAATACATATGTATTTAAATGCACACATACGTATATTGGTCTTTATACACATATAGATATACAGATATACAAACATGTATTTATATAAAACATGACATATGTGAAAATTTGTGTATATATATGTATATATATGCATGTATATTCCATAAAATCTCTCCTGTCAGTAAGATAACAGAATATACACAGCACTTGTGCAGGTGGGTATTATACACATGTTACAGATTGAAAATTTAAGCTCAGTTCAGGGTTACATATATGTGATAAATAAACTTCGAATGTATCTATTTTGTTTTATCTATCTCATATCAATTTATGTTTCTGTTACTATCATCCCTATTACAGAATAGATGCTTACAGGCCACATTTTCCCCTCAGTTAGTAAGCACTATAAAAGTCATATTATTATGAGCTGTAGCAACCAGGCAGAAAAACCTTCAGCCAAAAGGCAAGACTTTTAAGTCAGCTTTGGAAATCAAACTAGGTTCAATAGGCGGTAGGAGCCAGAAGTACATCACAGTCAAGAAGACCTTTTGAGTAAATCTTCAGTGCTGGTAATGAGCATGAGTATAACAGAAGTGAAGTTTTTATGTTTCAAGGTATTGGGTGGGAAGTCAAAAAAAGTAAAGAAGGTGAAGATTTAGAGAATTATAAAGCTGATGAGAATAGTTTGAACTTTATTCTTTTTACTGTTTGTAGCGTATTAAAGTCCGTCCTAAGCTAATTATGGTTATATGATATGACATACTATGCTACTTGGATTTAAATTCCAGCTATTCCAAAGGATTGTGAAACATCTTTTTCTAGCAAATATGCAAGCATGCATGCACAGACACAAATACACAATGTAAAACATGTACTTCGTAAAACTGACACCAAGAGTTTTCATTATAAAATTGAAATGTTTTTTCTCTCCTTACTTTCTCTCCACCTTTTAGTCCTATTTATATCAGAGACTACCTCATGGGGCTTTGTTTATTATTCTGAGATATTTTGAAGTTATAATCCTAAAGGACAGAGATGACTTCTATAAGTATATATATGCCATGCTTGCTTTTTAATGATATTTTAAAAATATCTTTTCTTTGCTTAAAAATGCTCAAATGTAGGATACTAAGATAAGCTAACATTGATATAAAATTTCTTTTATTTTAATATCCTTAAATATAAAAGTATCTCTCTAAGAATCTCAAAGCAGTTCTAGGCATATAATTCAAGTTGGTTTAAGACCAACAGTCTTCGACGAACTTGTATTACATCATGAATTTCATGATGATCCATGAAAACTGATCCTCTTAATTTCAGGTGCTAAGCTGGTACATTGTCTTCCTCACCCAGAAAGCAGTCTTCATACTGGATTTGCATAATCACCCTACATACCTCCAGAAGGAATAATCAACCCTGCTGGCATGTTACTCTTATTTACCTGTAAATTTTACTACAACATTAAATCCCTTCCTGGTTGGGGTTACTATCTCTGAAGGTAATAGAGGTCTATTTGCAAACTTTCCGACATTTTTAATTTAGTATCAGGTATGCCTCAATGCTATAAATGGGAAAGGTGTTTAACAAAGGTTTTTAAAAGACATTTTAGCAAAATAAATAAATAAATTCAATTCTACCATTTTCTAACTAGGTGGCCTTAGTAAACTAGCTAGATTCTCTGTGACTCATTTTCATCATTTGTAAAATGGGCATGAAATAGTACATACCTCATAGAAATATTGTGAAAATTAAAAGAAGATGGTCAGAACAATGCTTCACAGAAATTAAATATTCAGTAAATTCGGCTATTACTACAAAAATCTTCATAAGGGATGGTTAATGGAACAGACTTGTGTTTTAGGAAGGTGACTATAATAGTAGTTGTCAGTACTTGTGAATACAGTGGGTTGTTGTCAAGTTCTTGGGAAAGGGACAATAACATTGCTTTTGCTATTTAAACTTGAAATCTGTACTTAATGCATGAAAATATTTTTAGTACAGTCACTTTTAAGATTCAAAGTAACTCCTGGGCAAATAAAAACTGCACTATAAGCAGATTAGGCATAATAAGATCCCTAGAGCATGGTTTCTCAAATCTGGTACTATTAATATTTTGGGTAGATAATTCTTTATTGTTGGGATTCTACTGTGTATTGTAGGATGTTTAGCAACATTCCTGGCTCCTACCCATAAGTTGAAAGCTGTACTTTGAGTTGTAAAAAGCAAAAATGTCTCCACACATTGTCAAATATCCCTTTAAAAGGCAAAAATCATCCCACTTGAGAACCATCACTGTAGAGAAAGAGTGTACTAGCATATATCAGAGACATAGAGGAAAATCAATTAGTTAAGGGTTGGTAGTGCCCCTACCAAGCATGAGAGAAAAATTATAACCACTGAACTTTAAACTTCCTGGTCACAATGACAAGAATGTCCTAACAGGGAAGATGATAACAATAGACTAAATGATAGCCGCTAGATTTTCACAAGCATCACCCTAACCTCAATGTGAAATGTGTATTGGGGTTTCTGATGCCATTAAACTCATTAAACTTGTGTAGTTTCTCTTGTTATCACTATGTTTTATCGCAAATAAGCCTGTGTATGATATATTTTCTTATGGAGCTTTGCCTACCTGATTATAGAGACATATATTTATTAGGGGAGAGTGATGCCCTGGACTATGTGAGAATAAATTCCTGTTGCATATTGATAATTGGATTTTGCATGTTTTGGTTATCATGTGTGTTATCAGTGCTTTACCTGCCTGGGTACTGCCCTAAGTCATTTTCCAGGCTTTCAAAGTTAGGGGCTAGATTTTAGAATTGGTAAATTAACTGAGAAACTAGCTGCTGGGATTCAACCCAGTTTGGCCATCCTTAACTTTAACGTTCAGTAAAAATTTAATGGATGGACAGTGGGATGGATGGATCGATGAAAAGATGAGACTGAAGAGAAAAATGTGGCATGTCCAGATATACCTCGACTTTGTAAGCATGTAAAATATTTATAGATATTGTAAGATGATAGATAGATGATAGATAGATGATAGATAGATAGATAGATAGATAGATAGATAGATAGATAGAGGAAGACAAAAGTAGGGTACAGAGTGGAGCAAGAAAGTGAAAAATAGGTGAAACATTCGTGGTTCCTATTTGGATCCATGCAATCTGGGGAGAGTGAGTGTAGAGTGTGCAGGCTGAAACCGTTGTTTTAGACAAGGCCTCATATGAGGCCCCGGCCAGTTACTCAAGAGTACAATGTCCCACCCCTACCCCATGCTGTGTATATTTGAGGCAGAAGGAAGGATTGGAGGTATAAACAAAACATCTAGAATGAGGTATGCATTGAATTCAGGGCACAGGTGGAGGGGCTCCTGCTCTTGAGAGTACACGGAAGGACGGAAGGATGCATTCAGAACCAATTTCATAACATTTTTATGCTGAATCCTGTATACTGAGATCAATCTCAAATTTATAGCCTACGACTTTGGAAGTATGCCTCTAGGATTTTCTGTTCTTCCTAGCCCCATTGCACTATCATATCTTCCATCAACCCTCCAAAATAAAATGTTCCATGAATTTAATTCAGCAGCATCCAAGTAAATCAGAGCACTTCCCATGAGAACCCTGCACTTTTCCTACTTGAGACATCACAGATAATTACAATCCAAAATATTTCTGTAATAAAAATATGACAAGTGGTTAAGACTTGACTAGCATAATGAAATATATCTAAAAGTCAGTTTTCTGGGTTAAAGGTAGTTTTTATTTACAGAGAAATGACAGTAGCAGCAGAACAGCGACTATTACACAATGTAATTAGTGGCAGTACAATTAATCTGGACATTTTGTCAATGAAATAAAATGATCTGGGTTCCTTTTTTTTCACAAGAACAGTTTCCATTCAGATGTCTATACTTCTACCGGACATAGTCTCAAATGAAAATATAGAAAGCACCTGTGTGCATGCATCGCTATGGAGTTATAGGACCATTCCATTTCTGTTTATTTTAAACCCTGACAATAGATTGCTGATTCACTTTGTTCCAGATCAATTATTACTCTATGTTGTCATTTATCTACCTAAGCCTTTTATCTTACAATTCCTCCTAGCTCTAATCATTCTTCTCCATTTATTGGATTTAAATTTGTACTTGGAGGCTGACTCAAAAGAGCCATTCAGAGTGAAAATCCTGTTACTTCTTTGAGTGGTGATTGCACAGTGGTCATTTCATTCATAGCTGTGGAGTCTAGAGATTTCACAGCAAATAAAGAATGCTTTCAGCCACCACCAAAATATCAACAAGCCTTAAAATTTTGTTCAAGTCTATCGATCTTCCTTTTTCAATTTTTCTAGCCAAGTTTACAGAAGATTAATTAAACATTAGGAAACTGCAAATTAACACAGGACTTTAATTAATGGGTTTAATTGCAAGATTAAGAAAGGAAGTAAATACGTTTTCAAATATTTTCTATTTTGTGTTGAAAATAAACTTTTCATTTTGCAATCATTTTTTCCCTAGGCTTTTGTAGATTAGCAGATATATTGCTGGTTTTTTGTTTATGGTTAAAATTAGACCGCCTGAAGTAAAAACTATCCAGACTTAATTAAACTGACTTTTTGTTTTGTTTGAGTTTAATTTCTTGGAAATAATCGAATTTCAATTGTGACAGAGGTTATGTAGAACCCAAGGAATATTATATTTTTTTCTATGTTTTGCAGCCTTCTTTATTGGTTTGGGAACAAATGACTCGTTATGGGCAATGAATGTGACTGAGGAAACTATGAGCTGGTTCCCTTCCTCATCTCTCTTGCCCTGTTGTTGTAAACTTAATGGCCATATATTAGAGTTGGTATACCCATCACAAAAAAAAAAAAAAAAAAAAAAAATGGAGACTGTTCTGGACTGCACTGAATCTAAACACTCCAGATTAAAACTTGCAAAGTTGAGTATTCTATTAAAATGTGAAAGGTCAGCATTTGTTATATTACAGCATAGATTAGGATTCTGACTAATACGACCCAAAATGTTCTTCTTATGAAAGTAAATCCTAAAACAAAATATGTTAATCCCTTGACCAGTTCTTGAAAAGAAGTGAGATATGCAATTATAAAACACTTTTTCTTTTGTGATGTGTGTTTATGTCAAAGTAAAGGAAATAGTCTATATAAAGTATATTATCGCAAGGTTCATCAATGCTCCAACTTGGCATTCTGATTGTTTCTTTTATTAAAAGTAATGAAGAAGTGAAACTGTCTTTAATGAAATTCATAGTGCTATTTTATTTTATACAGTAGAAGAGACTCTCAGACATGATTAATGGGTAAGAAGAAGTGCAAATAAAGATTATATAGTGTTCTGTGGAAGTTTTACTGGTTTGCACCTTGGACTTGATCACTTTAGTCACTTAGATAGTCCTGTGACTTGTAATGTTGGTTCATTATGGATGAAACAAAAGTGCCACATCGTCCTTTATTCTGTACTTAATGATAAACTTTGAAAATAAGATAATCATTTTTCAGTTAGACTCCATGCAGAGACTAGAATAGTTATCAATATGTATGGAACATAGTCCGCATTAAGTTGTCAAATTTTGGCTGCATTAACATTGTTAAATGGACATAATAGTCATTATAAGTGGATTCTCTTCTCTGAAATCAATTATTGCCTGAAAGATTTTAGCAATTAAAATTGTGTTCATTAGCACACCTATATCTATACTTTTTCCCACTCATTAATATTCTCACTTTCCATTGCCTAAAGTCATCAAGCCATGTAAAGTTACACAATAAAATTTCAACTCCTTGCCTTATTAGAAGTGCCACATTTTTCATTCCCCACACAAACTGTGTTAACGTTCCTTATGAAAATCAATGTCCTCCAAGGTTCCACTTTTAGAGTTCTTTCAGTTTAATAGTAATGTTCCAGACCTCAGGCTTGCTCCTTAATTTCTAACTCCCTCACCTGCTGTCCATAATCCTCAGCCTGGAAAGGCTGACCCTGCTGTAGACTACCTCTCCCTTTTCTGACTCCTAGCCGCTCACAGTTCAGTATGTTCTCGATTATCTTTGTATGGCTGAAGTAAAAAATTGCATAGTGAGGTGTTAACTAACAAGTGAGCAACAAACAACATTAGAGGAAATTAAAAAAATACAGTAAAATCCCACTGCGGTATGTGATAACCAGTACTATGGTAGAAGACAGACAATATGGAGATTTGTGTGCACCTGGGCTTTGGTGCTGATTTCACAGCTTTGGCTAAATCACTTTAACTCTAATGGCCTTGATATGGTTATTTCTACAAGGGCATTGTGTGACCATCACTTCCCTAATCTCTAGGGTACTGGACGGAAAAGGTATAATAATTGGTTTGAATGGGCAAGAGGTAGAAGAACAAAGAGAATGATGGGTTTTGTGGAGAAAGAGTGGACCAATCTTCCATGCATGATCTGCAAATACACCAAATCTGTGTTCTGAGGTTATCATTGTTGCTTGGTTGTTTGTGTGTTTATTTAACAAGAAACTGATTCCTAAATAAATATATAATAATAGGTACAGTAAGAAATAGATAGAAAATTGAAAATGACATAGTCTTTCTATCTAACTTTTCTTATATCCAGAATAAAAATTATAATTTTCTTTACCTTCATGGTAATTTTAGGATTAATTAGTTTCAGACAAAAGTAATTTGAAAATGTAAAATGTCATTTAAGTGCTAAATAGTGTTGTCTCAGCTTTGGTTTCTTAAAATGCCTAACTCTTCATTAGTCTTTGTAAATGTCCTCTGATGTGTGTCATAGAATTTATAAACACAATGCAGTAACTGATGGCATGTGACAAAATACAATCTGGATAAAATGCTACTGCCATCACGACAGACTGATTGAGTTGCGTGGAAAACCATACCTGGAGTCTTCTGTAAGGATATCTACACATGTGTATGAAATCAAATTAACAAAGATTGTCTTGCTGTGTATAATGAGTAACTGTTCTACAAGTCAATATTAAATTAAAAGTAAATACATATCCAGCAAACTGTCATAGCCTCTCTTAGCCACGAGTTAAAAGGTGAATTTCCTGTTTGAGGGCACTGTGGTTAAGTATAGAATTATACAGGGTCTCCTACTGCTAGGGGCAAAACCACTCCAGTGTGCATCAGATGGGGATTAAAAAGTTTAGCCTTAGTTTAAACAAAATTAAATGATTTACTAGTGAGCCATGGTAAAAATAATAACAATATTAATAAAATAATGCTTGCCAAAATGAAAGGGACAATTTTACTGCCTGACTTACACAGATAACCTTCCTCAAATGGTGAAAGCCTGCATCTCCACAGTTGGCTGGTACTTTATTATCTGATTTATTTCTCTTTTTTGTTGTCAATAGGGCATCAATAAAACAACTCAAACACTGGAATTGAATATTATAACTATTTTTAAGGATTATCTGGAGATCAAAAAATAATTTTTTCAAAGTAAGAATTCTATTGAACAGTATATATGAGTCTACTAAATTAAAAGCACTGGATACCTCTAGTAGCTAAGCAAATTAATAAACATACAGAAATATACTGAAGCAAAATAAAACTAAGAACACTGCATTATAATTTCCAAAATAATTGAGAATAATAATTGAGGTCATCGCTACCTTCAAATTTATTTGACAGTAGTGACTTTTATGTTTCTAAAGAATAAATATTTCCAAGTGTAGAAATATATTGCTTAGAAAAATCATATAAATGAAGCAATAACTATGTACCTATATAAAAATAATTTAGAATTTCAAAATGCTAGTATTGTGTATTTGCTCTCTGAAATTTGAAAGGTACATATTTTACTTCAGAGAAATACTGGTATTCATTTTATGAGTCAACCCTAAATGATGCACTTATTTTATATTCCTAGTATTTATAAATATATATGTATATTTTATATATAAGAGCTCATAAAGTCTAAATGATACCATAAACATATTCATTTGCTCCTTGACAAATGTATAAATCTTATTTAAAAGGTATCATTAAAGAAAAAGTTGCTTTGACCTGCAAGCAATGAACAAATGCAAAAAATATACTTTTAAAATATTAATTTCTGACATATCTGATTTCATTATTACATTTGAAAATATTTTGAAATCTATAAATACATATGAGGTTTGGAGACAACAAATAATTAATTTAGTAATTTCCGATTAGTAATTACTCAGTAACTTCAAATGCTGACTGAAGCTGCCAAATTCTCATTCAGAAAGGTTTATTACCTTTGTAATTGACAGTGTCTGGACACTAATCAGCTTTTGAAAATATGAAAATTAGAAAGTATGATGTTCACTAGAGAATAAAGTTTTTCTCCAGGAAACTTACCTCTGTAGAGAATGTAGAGTTGGGTTTTTAGTCAGAGAATAGGGGGAAAATAAAACATGAAGTAAAATTGAAAATGATAAAAGACATTGTCTTAGAAAGGGGAGTAAATTATGGGAGTGAATTGCAGTAATGATGGTAGAAAGTTAAATGATTTTCTGAAATAAGTGGAACAAAAACTGAGGTGGGCAAACAAGGATGGGTCTAAACAGCAGCCTAAGGTTTGTGGAGATATTACTTTCCTATTGTTGCTGTAACAAATTACCACCGATTTAATGGCTAAAACAACACAAATTTATCATCTACGTATTTCTGGCAGTCAGAAGTCTAAAATGGCTTTTACTGGGTTAAAATTGTGGTTCTGGCAGAGATACAGTCTCTTCAGAGGATCTAAGGGAGAATCATTTCTTCCCCTTTTCAGTTTCTAGAGGCCACATTCCTTCATTAGCTCATGTCCCCTTTCTTCATCTTCAAAGCCAGAAGCATAGCATCATCATTTCTGGGTCTGACCTTCCTGTGTCTCTGGTAAGACTCATGTGGTTCTACTTGAGCCCATCCAAATAAACTAGGATAATAGCCCCATCTGAAGAACCTTAATATAATCAATCACACATGCAAGTTCCTTTTGCAAATAAGATGAGATAATCACAAATTCTGGAGATTAGAGTGTGGGCATCTTTGGAGGGAGGAAGGTGAGTTATTCAGCCTACTGAAGTGTATAAATCAGAGTTGTCACAAAAGCCAGACATCCAGATCAGAAGCAGAACCCAGGAGAATACACTCTGGGAACCATAGTGTCTCTGACTTGTTGGCTGTGGATTTGCAAGTAGCTAGCTTAGAGGAAAGTTTGGCTGAATCTCCCCCATGCTTGTCTGCAGGTGATCTTTCATTTTCATCAATCTGGCAGGTGCTTTTCTGGGAACACAACTGACTTTACCTTCTTAATATTTTTATGTATTTTCCTGAATCCTTCTCATCATTATCATTGTTATCTTTTTTATAATGTTAAATATTTTATGATATCATTATCAAACAGGCAACTCCACAGTGCCTACAAAGAAAGACCTTAGAGCAGGGGTGTCAAACTCATTTTCACCAGGGGCCACATCAGCCTTGGGGTTGCCTTCAAAGGGCCAAATGTAATTTTGGGACTGTATAAATGTAACTACTCCTTAACAGTTAAGCCAGAGCTCAGCACTGCCACTGGGTAGAAACAAGGTGACAGGCCAGATAAAAGAAGGTGGAGGGCTGGATTCGGTCTGTGGGCCTTGTGTTTACCACCTGTGGCTTAGAGAAAATCTGGCCGGCAAGTTCATTGATTTATTTACTTAGAACATGTTTATTGAGTGCTCACTATGTGCCAATCACCATTCTAGGCACTGGAGATAAAATAATAAAAACAAATGAATCCTGTCCTTGTGAAACATTTGTTTTAGTGGGCAAGTTGGACAATAAACAAACAAAAAATAAAGAATTTGGCAATTGAGGATCAGTACTAAGGCAAATAACTGCTAAGAAAAAGAATACATGAATGATGACAGGTACTGCTGAGAGAGTGTGTGTGTGTGTGTGTGTGTGTGTGTTGCATTTATTTTAAAAAGGGTTGTCAGGAAAGGTATCACATACAGGCATAGATTGGAAGGAAAGAGGAGAGAACAAAGTCCAAGACAGTGTTTAAAGGAAGGTTAATCTAGGCAGAAAAGAAAAAGCTCTCAGGTTGGACTGTACTTGATTTGATGGTTATAAAGAACATGTGAGATCAATTTCAAGATGACTGGGGACATCATGGGAGCCACACTAACCTCTTCCCAGTGCCTCAGCTAAATTATACAGCAGTAAACTGAAATGACCAATGGAAAGACAGCTCAACAGGAGTGTTATACTCAAGGATTTATAGAAGAAGCTACGTAGACACGGGTAAGAAGGGCAGAGGTATGGAGGGTTGGCCCCTGCACCTGCATGTGGTAGCTGAAACGCCAGAGCCCCCTGAGGAGCATGGGATTTCAACCCCATACTGGGACCCCAGTCCAGAATACTAGGGCTGGGAAGAGGAGCCTGCATGGCATCTGGCAGTGAAAATCAGTGGGGACTCTCTCTCCTGGGAGAGGAGGGTGTCTACTAGAATCCCAGGAGCTCCCCTAAAGGGCCAAAGCACAGGAGCTTGTTCTCAGGCACCAACCTGGGGATCCAGTAGAGGAAAAGTGACTCAGGGCACATGAGAGTCATAAAGAGAAGGCCTGGATGGTGTGGCCCAAAGAGAGATCTGGAGGGTCAGCCTCTGAGGTCCTGGTTCTGAGTAGCTGCCCTCAGACTCCATCTTCCCAGGGCCAGGCACTCCTATACTCACAGTACCACACTGGAGAGTGCACTAAACCACTAATCTGGTCCTCCAAATGCTGATGACACCACCCTGCCAAGCTTGAATCTGTAGGAATGGACCATTAGCTGCTCCTAACTGGGACCTTTAGTGTGTTCTTTCACTAAAGAAATTATAGGCAGGCAGGCAGACACTGAACTGTAAGGCTTTGGAATGGAAGCCAATATTCCCACTAACTGCAAGCTCAGCCAGCACCACCCACAATGGAAGACTGTCTTGATCTGTTTTCCCAAGTCCCAGTGGATGGAAAGGGATGCAGCTCAGGGCTGGGACAATCAGTGTGACTCCCTCGGAGCCTCCCATCAGAGTGTGATGGAGCATCTGTGAAGGTAGGGGAGCAGTGCAGCTCTATCCCTTTTCACTGACCAGTGCCACCTCCAATGGAAGGCTGCCTTATTCTATTTTTGAAAGTCCTTATGGCCCCATCAGTTGGGGAAAGGGAGCACAGCTCAGAGCTGGGAACTTCAAAATATAGCTACACTGGGGTCTCTGACAGCACAGCTGTGGAGCTAGAGGGAGGCATAAAGCTCACCCTTTCGGTGGCCCAGCCTCTGCCACCCACAGTGGAAGGCCTCCTTGATCTGTTTGCCCAAATCCCAGTGTTCCCACCCTGCTGAGATTGCTCCTGCAGTGGGGACAGCTGGCTGCAGCCAACCTGAGCCTGCCGTAGGCTCCTCCTGGGGGAGCTGGAGTTGGAGACTCGCAGAGACTGAATGGTATGGCTCTGCAGGGGCTCCATTTTCCCTATGGAGTGTCTGACCATGCTACCCCCAAGTAGGGGAAACCTAGCCCTGTCCTCTGCACCCGATCACCCCACCCAGCTGAGTTTGAGCTTTGTGGTTCAGTCTAGAAGGGATATATTTCTAAGCACTTGTCCAGTTTTTTAGGTTATCAAATTTGGTGCCATACAAGTATAGCTTTTCATAGTATTATATAATCCTTTGTATTTCAGTGGTGTCCGTGTTAATTTCTCCTCTTCCATTTCTGATTTTCTTCAACACAATCATTATCAGTAGCATGTCATTTAATCTCCATGTATTTGTGGTTGTTCCAGCTTTTTTCTTGTAGCTAATTTCCAGTTTCATACTGTTGTTGAAAAATATAACTGGTATGATTTCAATCATCTTAAATTTATTGAGACTAGTTTTGTGCCCCAAAATATTATCTATCCTTGAGAAGGTCATATGTGCACTTGAAAAGAATGTGTAATCTGTCATTTTTTGGATAAGAAAGCCCTATAAATATCAATAATGTTTGTTTGATATAATGTGTTATTTAAGGACTCTATTTCCTTACTGACTTTCTGTTTGAATAATCTATCCATTACTTTCAATGAGGTATTCAGGTCCCATACTATAATTGTATTTTGTTCATTTTTTCCCATTAGGTCAGTAAGTAAATGCTTTATATATATATATGCTCCCAGGTAGGGTGTATATATATTGATAAGTTTTATGTCTTCCAGATGAATTATTCCTTCTATCATTATAAAATGTGCATCTCTGTCTGTTGTTACCTTATTTATCTTGAAACGTATTTTGTCTGATGTAAGTATGGTCACCAATACTTTCCTCTGGATGCCACTTGCTTAGAATATCACCTTCCACCCCTTCCGTTTGATCCCATGTTTGTCTTTGTAGCTGGGATTTTCTTTTAAAGGTGACATATAGTTGGAGCTTATTTTGTTAATTCATCCTACTACTCCGTGCTTTTTGATTTGTGAGTTTATTTTTTTCAATTTATTTATTTATTTTTGTCAGTATTTTTTTAATTGTTGATCTTGTACAGTTTTCTGTCTTTTACTCCCACCCCAGCCCACTGCCCCAGCCCTCCCCACCTTCCTCCCATTTCCACCCCATAGTTTTTGTCCATGAGTCCTTTATACTTGTTGCTCTAAACCCTTCCCCTTTTCCTCTGAAATTCCCTCCCCTAACCCCTCTGGTGACTGTCAGCCTGTTCTCAATTTTAGTGTCTTTGATTATATTTTGCTTGTTTGTTTGTTTTGTTGATTAGGTTCCTGATGATATGTGAGGATTTTCTATAGCCATATTATCCTTTTTTTTTTTTTTTTTCTGGTAGCACTGAGTCTATATGGTTTCTTTTCCCTTGTGTTTCTGCCTCTTATTTTAATTTGATGGTATTTTTGAATTTTTCCTCTGTTTCCTCTTTTTTATGGTTTGTTTCTTCATTCTAGAATCTTACCATTAGGTTTATGCAAAAAAGTTTAATATGTATAATAGTCCTATTTTTTCTGGCTTCATCTTATCTCTAGCCACCTGTGAAAGTTTAGGCTTCCCCCGACCCCTTTTCATGTTTTCCTGGCACAAATTATCATTTTTATGTTGTACATTATTTTCCAAATTGTAGAAGTTATATTTTTAATGCTTCCACTCTTCTTGATGCTTTACATTATATTTAAGCGTTTAATACCCATTTCTGAAATAGAGTTGTAATTTCCTGCTTTGATCTGTCTCTTTATCATCTTACTCAAAGTTTTATGTACTTTTATATTTTTGTTTAAGGTAAAAGAGCTCAGTTCACCTGGTCAATGTGGCTCAGTTGGTTGGGCATCATCCTACAAACTGAAAAGTCACAGGTTTGATTCCCACTCAACACACATGCCTGGGGTGCAAGTTTAGTCCCCAGTTAGGGTATGTGCGGGAGGCAACTGACCAATGTTTCTCTTTCACATCAATGTTTCTCTCCCTCTGTTTCACACTCCCTTCCCTTCTCTCTAGAATCATTAAAAAGAGAGATTTAGAAAAGATTTTCTTTCAACATTTATTCTGTAATACAGTTCTTGTGGTGGGAAATTCCCTTAGCTTTTATTTGTCTAGAAAAGCCTTTATATCTCTTTCTTATTAAAGGGTAACTTTGCTGGATATATTATTCTTAGATGATTTCTCTTTTAATATTTTGAATATTGTACTTACTCTCCCCTAGCTTGTAAGGTTTCTGTTAAAAATTATGATGAATAATAATTTAATGGAGTTCCCATTACAGGTTATGGTCTTTTTTTCCTTCTGCCTTTCTTGAGAATTATTTCTGTGTGAAACCTGTGACACTTTTAATATAATGAGTCTTGGAGAAAATCTTTTTGCATTGAGTTAATTAGGTGTTCTGTTAGCTTCTTGAACTCATGAGTCCAGCTTTTTCAATAGGTTTGGAGAGTTCTTATCAATTATTTGTTTGAATAGGCTCTCTGTTCCCTTTGACTTCTCTTATTTTTCTGTTATACCCATTATTCTTACATTGTTCTTTGTAATGGAATCAGATAGTTCTTGTAGATGTTCTTTCTTTCCTTTTTTTCTCATGATTATTCCCTGTCTTTTTCCACCTGAACCATTCCTAGATTTGTATGTTAGGGCTCACATATTCTCTCTTCTATCTGGTCTTCTCTGTTTCCCTTGCTCTCTAATTCATTCTTCATCTCATTTATTGAGTTCTTCAGCTCCAGAATTTCTGCTTGGTTCTTTTTTATAGATTCAATCTCATTTGTAAAGTACTTTTGTTCATTGATTTTATTGCTGAACTTATTGAACTACCTTTCTGAGTTTTCTTGTATCTCATTGAGATTTTTCGAAACAACAATGTTGGGAGTAACATCAGAAGAATGGTGGTGTGAGAGATCTTCTTGGTCTTTCCCCTAGAAGTTATGATGATTTGAACAGCTATAATTCAACCAAGGATTCCCTCCTTAACACACAAACATGTCCCAGAGACCTCTGCATTAAAACATCTCAAGGTGGGTAAATGGGAACAGGCAAAGCAGGAAAGAAGAAAAACTAAGACAAGCCACAGACATAGCCCTATAGTGGAAGCTTGCTGCAAATCTCAGCCTACCAAGGGGAGCAATCAAGTCATGGTGTGCACTCCCTTCAGATGGGAAGAGCCAAGAGTTTTATTGAGGATTCCTGAAGGAGTGAGCAATACAAACTGTGGTTGAGCCCAGTGACCTGGCAGGGAACAAGCACAGAGGTGCAGTCTCAGTTGTCTGGCAATCAGAATTTCAGACAGAGAAACAAAGCTGTGCAGCCTGGCCACCCCTTCATTCTTCATGTTGGGCTGTACAGCACGTTTTCTGAAAACTTGAGAACTGATACTATAGAATCATTTTTCCTCTGAGTTACAGGCAAACTCTGTAACTAACAGGTGTAAGTGGAGGTACATTGGGGAATGCTGTGGCAGTCCACTGGTTACCATTGCCAGGAGAACAAAGCAACAAAAGGGGTGGCTGGGTTCCCCAAGGTCACCCTACTCCCACGTATCATGGCTACACTGCCAGCACCACCTGGCTATGAACAACAGCATTGGGATTTCATGGATTTGTAGCCACATTGTTCTCCATGTTTCCCTATAGGTTTGGTTCCCTGGAACAGGTGCAGCCAAATCACAGGGGAAGCACCTATATTCCCAGGGAGCACAGGCCATTTTTCACCACTCCATGAATATCTGAAAAGCCAGAGAAGTGGAAGACAGGTTAAAAAAACAAAAAACAAACAACAACAAAAAAAAACAAAAAAAACATGTTATTCAGCACCACCTACTGTAAAACAATAGAAAGACTTCTTATCAGTCTACTAGAGATGCACCACTCATACATAGACACCTAAACAGAGAAGGAATCCATCAAATACACAGAAGAACCAAGGTAACAAAGCAGCTTAGAAATAAAGTAAAAAATCCCTCATAAAACAAACTTAAAATATGAAAATATGTGAATTAAATGGCAGAGAATTCAAGGTTGCAGTTCCGAAAAAAAAATTCAATGAGATGAGAGAAAACACAGATAGGTAATTTAATCAGCTAAGAAAACAAATCAACAAACAAAATGAGTACTTTACCAAAGAGATTGAAGTTTGGGGATAGGGAAGTGGGTGGAGGTGGAAGAGAGTATAAGGGGGATAAATGGTAATGAAAAAATACAGTAAAAATAAATGGAACAAGGCTGAATAAAAGATGCTTAGCCTTCTCTATACAATATATTGTGCTTTGAAGCTTAATTTGAATCCAAATATATATATGTGTGTGTGTGTGCGTGCGCATGTGTGTACACACACACAAAAGTGTCACTAAAAAGAAAAAAAAACTAGAGACAACTTAAAAGTCTATCAATGGCAGATTGGTTTACTAAATTATATATAGTTTACAATAAAAGAGATAAAAAATGAACTACAAGCATAGGAACTGGAGCTGACCAGATGAAGGAAAGAAATAGTAATATTGAATATAGAAATATAGAAATGATGCAGAGAGAAGAACAGAGAGACTTGAGCATAAAAATAAAATAAATGTATGAGAAATATGTGACTTCACCAGAAAGAGCAACATAAGAATAATAGGAATACCAAGAAAATGAGAGAGAGAAAAGGGAACAGAGAGCCTATTCAAACAAATAGTTGACAAATGTATAGAAAGAACTAGATCCTCAAATCCAAGAAGCAAGTAGAGCACCAGATTACCTCAATCCAAAAAGACCTTCTCCAAACACATTGTAAATGTTAAAACTGTTAAAAATTAATAACAAAGAAAGACTTCTCAAGGCAGCCAGAGAAAAGAAGAAAGTAGCCTATAAAGGAAAGCCCATTAAGTAGAAGAGAGTGGAACCAAAAGTTCAAACTACTGGAAGACACACATTACGAGCCAAGAATAATACATTAAACAAAGTTATCCTTTAAGTATGAAGGAAAAATAAAGGTTTTTCCAAGCATGCAGAAACTGAGGGAATTTGTCACCAGAAGACCTCCACTGCAGGAAATACTCATGGGATTTATTCTACCTGAAACAATGAACAACAGGACACAGAACTGCAAGTAAGATAACCAACAAACTTTCAGAATAAACAAGGATAATTTGTGACAACAAAAACATAAAAAGGGAGAGGAAAGGTCTGAATTTGCAAAGGAGGATCGATATCAGATGCACTAAAAATAAAAAAGACACTTTATATGAAACTTTCTTTTTCATAAACCTAATGGTAACCAAACACACCAAAAAAAACCCTCAAAACTAAGACACTAAGCATAAAGGAAGAGGAAATGGGGAGTGGGGGAAGTATGGAATACTACCAAAAAAGAAAAATGGACAGAAATAAATAAGAACCAATGGAGGTAGAGAGCTACCAGAAAAAAAAAAAAGATAAAATCCTTACAGGAAATCCTCATACTTCTATGATTAACTTAAATGTAAATGGGCTGAATTCACCAAATAAGAGACACAGAGTAGCAGATTGGATGAAAAAACAACATCCAACCATATGCTGCCTTCAGAAGATGCATCTAAGCTGCAAAGATGAAGTTAGATTCAAAGTGAAAAGATAGAAAATGATTCTCCAAGCAAATAACATCCACAGAAAAGCAGGTGTAGACACACTTATATCTGACAAAATATATTTCAAGATAACAAAGTTAACAAGAGACAGACAGGAGATGGACATTTTATAATGAAAGAGACGCCACATAAAGAAGACATAATCACTCGCAATATATATGCACCCAATCAAGGAGTGCCAAAATATATAAAGCAATGATTAACAGAACTAAAGGGAGAAATTGAAAAAAAAAAACACACTCATTTTATGGGACCTAAATACTCCATTGACAGCTCTAGATACATCATCCAAAAAGAAAATCAGTAAAGAAATATTGGTTATAATGATATCTCAGATAAGGGTTTAATCTCCAAAATATACAAAGAACTTACATGACTCCACTCTAAGAAGACAAGCAACCCAATTAAAAAATGGGCAAAGGACTTGGGCAGACACCTCTCCAAGGAGGACATACAGAGGATCCAGAGACACATGAAAAGATACTCGATATCGCTAGCTATCAGAGAGATGCAAATTAAAACCACAATGAGATACCACTTGACACCAGCCAGAATGGCCCTCATAAACAAAGCAACAAACAGCAAGTGTTGGAGAGGTTGTGGAGAAAAGGGGACACTAGTGCACTGCTGGTGGGAGTGCAGACTGGTACAACCACTGTGGAAAACAGTATGGAATTTTCTAAAAAATCTAAAAATGGATATACCTTTTGACCCAGCAATTCCATTGCTAGGACTATATCCTAAGAACCCTGAAACACCAATCCAAAAGAACTATGCATCCCTATGTTTATAGCAGCACAATTTACAATAGCCAAGTGTTGGAAGCAACCTAGATGCCCATCAGTAAATGAATGGATCAAAAAACTGTGGTACATTTATACAATGGAATTCTATGCAGCAGAAAGAAAGAAGGAGCTCATACCCTATGCAACAGCATGGATGGAACTTGAGAGCATCATGCTAAGCGAAGTAAGCCAGGCAGTGAAAGATAAATACCATATGATCTCACCTTTAACAGGAACCTAATCAACAAAACAAACAAACAAGCATAATATAACCAAAGACATGGAAATTGGGAACATGCTGAAAGTCACCAGAGGGGAGAGGGGAGGGAATTTCAGGGGAAAAGGGGAAGGATTTACAGGAACAAGTATAAAGGACACATGGACAAAAACTATGGGGGGGGTGGAAATGGGAGGAAGGTGGGGAGGGCTGGGGTGGCGGGTTCAGGTGAGAATAAAAGACAGAAAACTGTACAAGATCAACAATGAAAATAAAAATTAAAAAAAAAAAAGAAATATTGGCTATAAATGACATATTTGACCAAATGGACATAATTTATGTTTATGGATCCTTTCATCCCGGAACTTCAGATTATAGGTTCTTCTCCAGTACACATGAACATTCTCAAGGATAGACCATATATTGGGTCACAAAAGTAGCCTCAACAAATTTAAGAAGAGTTTCCCTGGCCAGGTAGCTCAATTGGATAGAGCATCATCCCAATACACCAAGGTTATAGATTCCATCCCTGTCAGGGCACATGCAAGAATCAACCAATCAATGCATAAATAAATGGAACAACAAATCCATATTTCTCTCATACTCTCCCACTTCCTTTTTCTCTCTAAAATCAATAAATATAGTTTTAAAAATAAGTATAACCTCTCTTTAAAAAAAAACAAATTTAAGAAGATCAAATCATACCACGTATATTCTTGGGCCACAATGCTTTGAGATTAGGAACCAACTACAAAAAAAGAATGAAAGAAACCACAAATATGTGGAGATTAAACAAAATATTACTAAAAATGACAGGATCAAAGAAGAAATAAAATGTGAGATCAAAAGATATAGAAAGACAAGTACAAATGACAATGTGCTGTATCAAAACTTTTGGGATGCAGCAAAAGTAGTAATAAGAGGGATGTGTATATCACTACAGGCCTATCTCAAAAACAAGAGAAATCCCAAGTAAACAACTTAGTATTACATCTCAAAGAACTAAGAAAAGGAGAACCAATTAACCCAAAGTCAGTAGAAGAAAGAAAGTAGTAAAAATTAAAGCAGAATTGAATAGAAATAGAGAACAAAAAGACTATACAAAAATTAATACAACTATCTCCTTAACTAGTTCTTTGAGAAGATTATGAAATTGAAAAATCTCTGTCAAGATTCACTAAAAAAAGAAAGAGAAATTACTCATATAAACAAAATCAGAAATGAAAGGTGACAAGTTACCAAAGACATCACAGATATACAAAGGATCACACTAAAATACTATGAAAGGCTATATACCACCAAATTCAATAACCTGGAAGAAATGAATAAGTTCCTAGAAATATATAATCTTCCTTTACAAAGTCATGAAGAATTGGAAACTATAAACAGACCAATCAATACTAAAGAAATTGAAAGTATCAAAATTCTCCCCAAAAATAACAGTCCAGGACCAGATAGCTTCACTAGTGAATTCTACCTAACATTCAAAGAAGTTTTGATATCCATCTTTCTCAAACTCTTCTAAAAATTTGAAAAGAGGTAATACTTCCTAACATATTTTATGAGACCAAAATAACCCTAATACTAAAACCTGGAAAGGATAAAACAAAAAAGAAAACTACAAACCAATTATCTCTGATGAATACAGATGCAAAAATCCTAAACAAAATACTAACAAATTGAATACAACAATGTATTAAAAAAAAATACATCACAGTCAAGTGGGGTTCATTCCAGGGGTGTAAGGATGGTTCAACATATGCAAATTGATCAGTGTGTTACAACACATTAACAAAACAAAGAATAAGTAACATGATTTTATCAATAGATGCAGAAAAAGCATTTCATAGAATACAATATCTATTTTTGATTAGAACACTCAATAAAATGAGAATAGAAGTAAATTACCACAACATAATAAAGAACATAGGTGACAAACCCTCAGCTAATATCATACCCAATGGTAAAAAATGGAAAGTGTTCCCCTAAAACAAGGAAGAAGACAAGAATATCCATTCTCACCACTCTCATTTCAACATAGTTTTAGAAGTCCTAGCCAGAGCAATCAGGAAAGAGAAAGAAATAAATGGCATCCAAATTGGGAAGGAACAAGTAAAAGGTCATTTTTTTTATAGATGACATTATTCTATATATAGAAAACCTAAAGATTCCACAAAAAAAACTCAGAAACAATAAGCAAACACAGTAAAGTTGCAGCATACAAAATCAGTGTACAAAATTTACTGCATTCCTATATACTAACAATGAAATTTCAGAAATAAGAAATAAGAAATTCCTTTGCAATTGAAACAGAAGAATAAAATACCTAGGAATAAACTTAATGAAGGATGTGAGGGACCTATATACTGAAAACTACAAAGCATTATTAACAGAGATTAAAAAAGACAATGAAATTGAAAGATACACTGCATTCATGGATTGGAAAAATCAATGTTAAAATGACTATATTATTCATGACAATATACAGATTTAATGCAATTCTTATCAAAATCCAAATGTCATTTTTAAAGAAATAAAACAAAAACGTCATCAAATTTGTATGGACGTACAAAAGACACTGAAGAGCCAAAGCCATTCTCAGGAAAAAGAACAAAGCCCGATGTATCCACTACCTAACATCAAATTATACTACAGAGAATTGATAATCGTTAACAGCATGGTATTGGCAGGTAAACAGAAACACACACAAATGGAACAGAATTTAGATCCCAGAAATAAAACCACGTGTATATGAGCAAATTTTTCACAAAGGAGCAAAAACACACAATGAAGAAAAGAAAGCCTTTTCCATAAACGGTGTTGGGAAAATTGGAAAGCCATGTTCAAAAGAATGAAACTAGACTACAGTGTGTCCACATGTACAAAAATTAATTCAAAATGGGCCAAAGGCCTAAATATAAGATCTGAAACAATAAATTACATAGAACTAAACTTGGTCTTAGAGAAGATTTTATGAATTTGACTCCAAAGACAAGGAAAATAAAAGCAAAATCAAAATAAATGAATGGGTCTCTATGAAACTAAAAAGCTTCTGCCCAGCAAAAGAAACCAACAACATAACAAAAAGACAACCAACCAAATGGGAAATGATATTTGCAAACAATAGCTCTGACATGGGTTAATATACAAAATACACAAAGAACTCATATAACTTAACACCATGTAAACAAACAATAAGACAAGTAATAACAACTGTTGGAGAGGTTGTGGAGAAAAAGGATCTCTCACTCACTGCTGGTGGGAATTTAAACTGGTACAGCCACTATGGAAACATTATGGCATTTCTTCAAAAATTAAGAATACAGTTACCATATTACCTAGCAATCCCTCCTCTGGGTATCTACCTGAAAAACTTGAAAACATTTATTAGCAAAATTATATGCACCCCTGTGTTCATTGCAATATTATTCACGGTGGCTAAGACACAGAGCCAACCAAAGTGTCCTGTGATACAGGGTTGGATAAAGAAAATGTGGTATGCATATACTATGGTCTGCTTGTCTGAAATTAATATAGCTACTCTAGTTTCAATAAATATTAACTACTTATTATTATTAGATTATAAGTGCTTCAAGGTGATGAACAATGTTCTCATTTATTTTATTATTTTTTAGCTGACACAGTGTCTCGAACATTTAGGTGCAGATATGCTCAGTGATAAAAGCTTTGTGGAATTAGATGTTAGTAAATGTAGCATATTATTTACTCTATAAATATAGGGATGAGATTACAATAAATTTCTAAATTCCCAGAATACATAATCTTTGTTTTGCAAGTTCTAAAAATGAGTTGATATATAAATTTGAAAATTCAGAAATGATTACTTTAAAGGGAAAATTTCAAAGGGTGATCATCATAAGTAACATAAGATTTTTAACTGTTCTACAATATTTAATGAAAATTGAAGTAGAAATAATGATTTTTTACTTTACTAATTGGGATTGGCTTTAATATGTTTCAACAGTACATGGTATATGAGTGATATTATACATCTTTTTATTGGATAAGTGTAGATATTTTGGAGTCTAACTAAGGTACAAAAAGTAAGACATTAGAGCTAAAATTGCCTACCAGAGGAAAAATTATTCCAACTGTTCTTTCTCAGTCTAGTTTTAAACTATCCTCAAACAAAAAGCTTCATTATTTAAACCCTCCTAGTTCAAAATAGAACAAAAGATTCAATATTTTTTTCCTAAATCATTTATTAAAGTACATTCTGACTTGTCCTTAGAATGAACCTATAAAGAATTAAGGGGGTAATTTTTTTAAAGTGTAGAATTTATTTCAAATTTAGAAAAAGTTCAATGCTAACCTGGTAGTATGGAGCAGGTCAAAGAATTTTATTCTTTGAGAGAGGATACTTCCCAAACTGAAAGTAAGGTTCCCTTTAGGCCTTGATGCTCTTAGCATGCCTTAGCTACCTTGGCATTGAGGTTACTGCAAGCCAAATGTAGCGACATGCTTTGAATGCACGGTATAGATGTCTAAAATTAGAGAAGAAATAGAGCTGATGCAGAGAAATGAGGAGTGGGCAGAGGTGACATGACTATTGTAATGGGGTGAAATTGAAAAATAGCTTCTGTGATTTTAAGCTACAAGCATACAGCAAAGACATGTGCTCATGTCTTTTTTTCATTTCAGGAGCTTGAGTATCTCTTTTTGTCACGTCGTTATTGCTGGGGCTTTTCTCCAAATGCCTCATTTTATAGATAAAGACAACTGGAGTACAAAAAGAGGGAGAAAAGCCTATTCTTTCAGGTAAATACACTGCTATCACAGATCTGATGTTCAATGGAAAAACTAATAAAACAAAATCTCTAACAGCAAACTCTCTAGAATTCATCATAGTAAATCTGTAATCGCAATTTAAGATGTAAGCTTGGGCTCCTCGCACCAAGAACTGTAAATGCTATCCATCAGTCTACTTTTCCATCAATCTACCTAAAGACATTGTAAGGGGACTTCTCTGTGAAATTTATTCATCATCTTTTTCAACAAAAATAGGCACGCAAATTGTAAGTACAAAAGGAGCAACACCCAGTAAAGGCAGAAAGAAATTCAGTAAAACATTGATTACACCTGAAGGACATAGAGAATTGTGTACTGCCTCTCTGAAAATAGAAAGTAGAATCATGAAAAAGCTAATTGTATGCTTTGAAAATGGAGTGGGAAATGTGCTTCTGCACAGATTATATGTCAGCTCTGCTGTAGAATCAGAACACTTCAGAGAATATTGTATCCTGGAGAAGTCCTAGGCAATCAGATCATCTGGCAACCCCTTGTCTAATTAGAATTATAAAGAGAACAGTGCATCAGGTTTTATGCCTGAAGCATTAAAAGGAATGTTCAGTATATAGGTCAGACTTATTTAAAAGGAAACCTCTCTCTCTCTTTCTGTCTCTCTCTCTCTCTCTCTCACACACACACACACACGCACAGAACAAGTGTTCTTTCCTTCAGTTGATATTAGTATTAAATATCTTCCAAACTAAGCATGCCTATACTCAAACATCAAAGAGAGTTTTATGAATTTAACTGATTGCAGTAGATATACCATACTGTTGGGAAAAACACTGGACCTAAGATATTTCATTTTTTGCATAATAAAATCTGTAGATGTAGTCCATTACAATTATCTGTAAATGTCAAATGACTAAATATTGCTTAGAGTATATACATTATATAATTTATATTTTATCTTTGTATTCATCATTCTATTGAGAAAGTGATTACTGTGTCATCTACTTCCATTGTTTAATCAGTATTTTAAAGTCCTCAGAAATTCAGAGCATTATTTCAATTGGTGAGAAGAACAAGCTTATAGTAGGTAATTTATGCTCTGTATGCTAAATTTATTATTTCATTCTCACAATTAGAATGTATCAGAAAATATATCAGAAATAAAGAAATATATCAGAAAGAATATTTAAAAAAACATTATCAAGAATGTAATTAATTTTTCTATGGCAGAGAAGATAAGCTTTCAGGAAAAGAGAAAGGTTTTTAGGTGTGTTTTTGTTTGTTATTTATTTAGGAAGTACGTTTTAGCAGGTAATATGAATTCATACATTTTTATCAGTGATCAGATACATTTTACTGATTAATTTTGATTGCTTTTTTACATTTCTACTACAGACTGAAGATTACATACTACTTTGAAGTACAGATTTTTAAGTATCATGTTAGTGCTAAAATATTCAATTAAGTGTAAGCAGATCATGGGGTAGGCTTGGTTATGAGATATTTGTGGCCCTTTTATCTCTTAATTTTTAGGTGATGTATATACATAAGGCAAACATTTCCAGAATTCAGTAAAGTGGTACTTAATATTTTTATGGTTCTGAAAATGTATAATGAGTATATATCTACTACATAAGCACACATACATAAAATCTGAATAGCCATACTAAAGTAGAAATTTTTTATTAATAAGTAGAAAATCAATAACTTTTTGTTAATTTTTTAACTCACGAACCAGTTAAGTTTTCACACGGTAGTGTCTCCTGAGTATCTTTACTCAGAGCATGATGTATGTTCTAAGTGCTTGACATGTATTTTCTAATTTATGTTCAGAAAACCTCCCATTCTACAAATAAGAAACTGAGATCCAGGAAGAGTAAATCATTTGTTCGAAGTCCCACATTTAGTTAATAGCAAAGCCAGTATTCAACTCCAAATAGTCCACTTCAGAGTTCACACTCTAATCATAAGATTTACTACTTCCACTATGTGACCCTAAAATAGGGTTCCCAAATTTAGTAAATAAAAGTACAGGATTTTTGCCCTGCTGGTGTAGGTCAGTGGATTGAGCACAGGCCTACAAACCAAAGGGTTGCTGGTTTCTTTCCCCAGGGCACATTCCTGGTTGCAGGCCAGGTCCCCCATCAGGGGTGCACAAGAGGCAACCACACACTGATGTTTCTCTCCCTCTCTTTCTCCTTCCCTTCCCCTGTCTCTAAAGATAAATAAATAAAATCTTTAAAAAAATACAGGATTTCCAGTTAGGGTTGCAGATAAGAGTGCCAAGTTTATGAAACTACTTCTATAATCTTTTTTTTTCCTTTCCCTATATAAGGAAATTTTATATCATGCAGATAAGGGGAATAAGTAGTTTCCATAATGGCTAAGCTATATTTTATATGTTGACCATTCTGGTCAACAGTCACATACACATTATTTTCAAAGCCTTATCTCCAAAATAATGGAGTTAGAGTAGGTAGACTCAAGTTTCTTCAATTTGAAATAGTATAAGTAACTCCATAATCCTGACATGTTACGATCATCATGAATAAGAAATATTTATTAAGCAAAGTCAGACACAGACAAGTTGCTGAAATCTCAATAATATTTATAAAATGTTTTGGTAAGGACAAAAGGAAACAATATGAGTAAATGGCTTAGCAAAGTATCTGTCATGTTGTAAAAACTCTTTAAGTAGTGTAGATACTCCATATTTGCATAGGTCAGTATTCTTACCAGGAGTTAATAATTATGAATATTTTAAAACATACAGTAACAGGTTGTATAAGCTAACCTTCAAATGGAGAATTTATAAGAGGAGGAGATCATTAACAAATAACTTGGTGAGGGAATGGGTTGAATATGGGCTATTCTTAAGGAATGATCCCAGCCTCCATGGGGCTGAGTCCTTGTATTTCCACTTCCAAGCTTTGCAATCTTAGGCATGTCACAATATATTTATGTCTCAGTTTCTTCATTTGTAAAGTGAGAATATTGATGTGTTCCATAAGAGACATTTTCTTTGAGGGTTCATATATGCAAATTACCCAGCACGCAATAAACATAATTAATATTGGCTATTATTTTCATCATTACCATGATTTCTGAAATGTAGTACTGTTTTTGTTTTGTTTTGAAGATGGGTAGTAATTTCAGATCAACCATTTTTTCCTAAATTATCTAAGATATTAAAAGGGAACTATACTGCAAAATTACAGGTGTCCCTGAGTAAGTGAATTTTAAAGGCATTGAGGGTAAGATTTTTTGCTTTAAAATGCATAAAGAAAAGAACTAAAGAACTGACTAAACTGGGGACTAAACTGAATACTGTCAAAGCTGATTTTTTTAAGTGAAGAATATAGCTTATGAACCTTTTTGTCCCCTGGTTTCTAAAAAGTCACAATCTATAAATACCAACTGTCTCAAAGGATTACATCATGATAATTAAGAGATAGACACAAAGGAAAAAAAAATCTTAATGAGAAGGGTATTGTGAAATAAACAGAAAAGGAAAATAAATTGGTTTCATAGTTCCTGATTTACATATTATGTCTCACAGTTGATGAAAAAATGCCCCCTGTTGGAATTTAACATAGTTTCTTATAGTAGTATGACTTCTAGAAAGCTGTATGTATCAAATAACAGCTGAACAATGCTACCTCATAAAATCATTTAAATGTAAAAAAACTTACATTCCCATTGTTATAATTATTTCTATCAGTTAAGTACAATATAGACAAATTCAGATTACCTGGATCGCTGTGTTGGACAGATAGTAGTAAAGGTATTAAAGGAATTCCAGGGACATATGGGGAAATGTCCTTCTTAATTATTCTTTGTAGATGAGATTTGGGACCTATAATCTGCATGATTTCTATAGGAACGTGGATGAGTTACTTTAGCTCTCTAGACCTCAGTTTCTTCATTCATAAAACAGGGTGGAAAATATGAGATTGTCTCTAAAAGCTATTCATTCATTCCACAAAGACCCAGCGGAATTAAAATGTCATGACCTGAAGGAGATGATCTCCAGGTAAGTACACCCAAGGGAACATTCAGAAAAAAGAGTTATTTTAAAAGCTAAAGGCTGCTTACATGGAAACAGTCAAGTTGAATCACAGCAAAAAACGAATATCCTACATGTGTAGTGATACTCAGTACATGAGAGTTGAGCTCTGTCCATCAGAGTTAAAAATATATCTTCAACTGCTCTGAAAGAGATGGGTTTTGATATTCTGGTGATTGGGAAAAGGTGAAATGCTGACTTGGTAGATAAAATTATCTGATTTCCTCGAGGAGCAGCTTAAGTAAAAATGAAAAAAAAAAAATCTCCAGGCTAACCTAATATACAGACAGACAAAGATATTTATACTGATTTTACCCTCAGTATAGCCATTTCTCTCCTACATTCTGGCATTATTGCTTCTTTTGCTTCACCTAAGACCAGCAAAGAGAATATAATTAACTGCCTTCAAGAAATGTGATTCAACAATTTTCATAAAGCTCTTGAATTTTTCTGAAATTTGAACAAAATTTCTACTTTTTTGATTAATTTTTAATTAATCTAATGTCCTAATGACATGTGGGTATAGCCTAGGTGGTTTAATTGTGTTCAATTCATTACATATCTATATTATTCTCCTTGATTAACATAAGCAAGATACTGCTTCAGAGTCAAAGGGTAGGCAAAAATTTGAGAGAGTGAATAAAATTCTGGTGCAAAAAAGGGGATGTTAAAAAAAGTGATAAACAATACTCCGTTATAGAATGGAAAGTAAAGTCATTGTAACTTCTAAGAAAATTGGTTTTATTTCTGCTTCCAAAACTGTAACTGCTGTTTTACATCTTCTTTGTATATCTTGAAACTTATGACACCAAAAGTGATCAAGAAGATACAAAAAATCTGTCAGGACATCTTCACATGCTGTCAGGCCTGGGTGTATAGGGACATCATCAATGGGAAGCAGTGCAGGCACATATTAATCCTCTTGGACCCAGGGCTTCTATTTCTGAAAAACTAGCTCAATGTAAACAATACCTACTATGAAAAAGGCTCTTTGTATGAAAATTGTCATTGTGCCACAGAAGAGGAAGCAACTTAATTTATTCAGCACTCAACGACAAGATAGTAGATTGACAGCCATTATAATCATAGTGTGAGATAATATAGTAATATAAAAAGTGAAAATCATATAAATTATGTGATAAGGTAGACATAAAATAAACTATTTTATTTTAAAAAGAACATGTGGGCAACCAATAGCTCCTAGATTATTGACCCCTGACTCTGATGATGGTAAGCAGACTTCCGAAGTTGGAGTGAGCAGGTAAAGACACATTTCTCCAAAGAGTATTTACAGTTTCTAAGTAAATTTTAATAACAATACATTTTCCTAGGTAATTAAAAACTTAAGGACACTTTACCTTCATATGGCTCTTGTACAAGTAGATTATTTTTTCTATTTTCATTTAATGTTTGAAGATCATGACAAGATATTTAACCTAAAAGAGAGTTTAGGTTAATCATATTAGGTTTGCCATATTAGGTTAATCATGGCAAAAGAGTTTAATTTGACAATTAGAACAAAGATCATATATCTGTGGTTCATCACTTATATTTTTTTTCTCTGCAAGTAGCAATTTTCAAGCCATATATCTTTGCCATTTAGTTAAATGAGTTGAGTAATGACTACTGCTTCCTGATCAGGTTTTATTAATCAATGCCAGTAAATTATCCAAAAACTAGGAGATGAAAGAAATATTACATTCACAGATTTTTTTTTACAATTTTACCAATTCGAGTTGAATTTCTTTATTTTGCAAAGTGAATTACACTTTCTGGAGCATTACAACATTGCATGTACCTTTGTTGGAAAAGAAAAAAAACAGGCTTTGCAAAGTTCGCCTGGTTTAAATAATTTATGAGTGAGCCGGTCGTAGAGATGGTTATGAGATCTCTTTCTGTTCATCTGCTCCTTTCAACTATATCTAAGTAAAACAAAACAAAAGTCATATGACACAGCTTAAGGAAAAAATATCAGACTTTTCCTATTTGAGACAAGATTTCCTATTTAAGACCAAAAACAATGACTTAGATCAGGACCTCTGAAAATCAAGTTTGCTACTATCAGGTTATATTTTAAATTTGATCATTTTATAATGACTCTTTATATTTATTAATAATGATGCTCCATATTTATTAAAAATTCATTTGGCTAATGAAGAGTTTTGATTAATTTGAAGGTTATGTTCCAGATGGAAAACTGGGAATGGGGTGAGAAAGAGATATGTTTTGTTTTGTTTTGTTTTTATGAGAGTATTTAGAAAACAGAATTGGGCCTACCGGTTGAGAGAAAACTTACTCTAAACACCAAACTAGAAGATATTGTTTGTTTTAAAAGTCATAGGAGTTATTTATTCTTGTTGCATTTGCAAACTGAAAAAATTCAGTTGCCATAATGGTATAGGAGTCAATTACAATGAGGATCAGATCAGTAAGAGCAGCAATCTGTCCATGTATAGGTCCAAGGAAACTGCTTAGGTATGCAAATTAAAATTAAAATTTTTCTCTCTATTACTGTACAGTCCAATTATTACTGGCTACCTGTCAACTGTATAGTTACTATAACTACTTTATGGCACATAATCCAATCAGAGCCAATGACATAAAGAAAATTATTTTCTGGGAGAGAAAAAAGTTGCCCCTCCCTTTAGCAGAAGAAATAATTTCCTGTCTTTGGGTGGTGTTGGGATGTGAGGCTCAGATCAGGGAGAGGAGAGCCTAGAGGGACCATGAATGGCAGAGATAAGGATGCTGCGATGTGGAACCTGAGTGTATTTCCAACATGAGACAGAGAATGGGAGAAACCAGGTCATTGGTGATGTCATTTGAGCCACTAGGTCTAACTTGCCTGAAGCTAAGCCCTGCCTTTGCATAAAGATCCCTTATAAGTATGCAAAAATAAGTACACAAAAGTACTTTTCTGAAGTTTTAATTAAATTAAACAAGTTCTAAGAACTAAGGCCTGAACTAACTGCCAAGGATCCCTCAGAGGAGCTGCAATATTTAAGAAAAGAGGGCAAAAGGGACTCGGAACTGGTAAATTTTGTCCTGGTGCCCTCTCGTGGAGTCACTTTTACTTTGGAGAGCTTTGAAAAGGATGCAGTCTCATTGGACCATTCCTGGACTTCATTCTCCAAAGCAAAATCAAGATTTTAGTTTAAAATAAAGACTAATGAGGATTAAATATCCCTCAGCTACTTAGATTCCTTGTTCAATCAGAGAAAAGTAAAAAGAGCACACACTCGAGAGTCAGGTAGCCCTGGGTTCAAATCACAGCTCCAGCACACTTACTCTGAAACCTTGTGCGAGTTTCTTTACCCCTCTTAGGCTCAACCTTTCATGCATAAAATAGTGACAATAAAACTTGTCCTAAAGGACTGTTGGAAGGATTAAATGATGGCAACCTTTAGGTAATTAGTACAGGATCTAGAAAAACTCAATCTCATGGCCAATATTAACATTGTTTTATTTCTGTTTTACATTTTCCTGGATATGACTCCTATAAATTGTATGTTCCATGGCCACTAGAGAAAGAATCTGATAGAATTCATTCTTTACCAAGCAGAAAATGTTCATAATTATTGTAATCTAGCAGAAGATTTGAAGAAAGGCAAATTCAATTTGGCAAGCTTTTTTCAACTCCCCTCCTAGCTTATATTCATGTAAAATGATCTCATTGTTTTTAGAAATAAACAGTTAGCTATTCCAATTGATATCTTATATGTTTAATGAACAGAGATAGTAAAAAAAATGACTTTTTAACAAACACATTCCAATGCAAGGTAGTAAGTGTGTGTGTGCTGCTATCCCACCCCATCTTCCCTGCGCCTGTGTCAAACCTCTCCAGTCCATTACTTCTCTGTCTCCTTTGAGTGAGCACCTGCCTTCTGAAATACTCGCAACATTGTCCTTTAGGATACTAGTTCCAATAGATCAGAGTTGGAAATTCTGTAGTACCTACTTACCCTCCTTGTTCTAAGATATTTCCCTAGGTTAATCACCTCAGAAAATATTTGTTTTAAGTGGTATTATACATATTTTCTATCTAGGCCATGTTACCTATTGAAATCAACCATACTAGGTTAAAATAATTAATTACATATATATTTATATCATGTAAGTATCAGTATTACAAAGCAATTCACCCTAACTACAGAAACCTTGGAATGGCTCATATCTATATTTCCTGATGCGCATTATATGTCATTAACTCAAAAATCAATTTCATACAGCATGCTAGAACAATTCAGAAACAGCCATAACAATTTATAGGGTCAACAATCTAGGCTGGAAAAGTCAACGTCATTTCAGAGATTAAGAAGTCATCAACCATCCGGTGACATATCAGGTGCTGCCAATGTGGTAATGGAACATACATCAGAGATTTTCTAAGTAAACATTTATACTTCAGACAGTTGCCATTGTGAAAGAGATATTATACGTTGCTTCAGTGATATATGCCATGCACTAATGTAACTAATCTCTGAATACTCACTGAGAGGTAGTGCCTCATTCACTTTGCCTCAGATGATAAGGGTCCATTGAAGCTGTTATCATTTAAGAGGGAGAAGAAATTGCAGTGATGCATCTTACACTTCTGTAGAAATTTCTTGGATTTATTATTATACTTTTAAAATTTCCTTTGTCTTCCAAAGGAAAAAAATAATAGTATATATTTAGCAGCACTGCAATACCTAATGCCCGAAGAATACCATTTAAATTAACATGATCCAGAAATGCCAATTCTATAACCAAAGGTGTTGTGCACTGGAGTTTAGTCTTCATGACCAATGGGGTGAAGTTGGTTTCCTGAGAGGTTTCTTATCTTTCACTATATTTTATGTAGCCAGCATTAAGGATATATGAAGGATATAAAAACAATTCTACCAATTAAAAAATTACTAGATGGTTAAAAAGAGGATGCCAGAAAGTTCTGCATGGATACATTGAAGAGGAAGGAAGGAAGGAAGGAAGGAAGGAAGGAAGGAAGGAAGGAAGGAAGGAAGGAAGGAAAAAGAAGAAAAGAAAAAAGGAAGGAAGGAAAGAAGGGACGGAGGGAGGGAAGGAAGGAGGGAGGGCAGGCACTGAGTAGATTTATTGATTAACATGAAGTCCAGATGTACCCACAGTCTATTAGAGACACTCAATATATGACAATGAGTTTCCTGGACAAAGCAGAAGTAAAGGTTCTCATTAAATATTGAAAGAATATGTCTTTGTAAATATTGACTCCAGCAGTATTTTTAACTCTTCTTTATAGTGATCATTAACTCTACATCATGCACAGATTTAGACTTCTCTAGATTATATCATATGCTTTGGGGTGCACTCTTAAGCAGTGCAATTGTTTGGAGACCAGTTCTGGTACGCTGGGGCCTACAAGTGGCCTCACCCTATTCATTGACCAATGAATGGAGAGGCTCTTCACATTTTGTCCCCTCGGACACATGAGCAGTACATTCCCAGGGGCAGATGCACATGGTCACACAATTCCTGATCGGATAGCTATAATTACACTCATATAATTAATACCCTACTTAAGGAATTGATCATAATACTATTGAAATCTGGTATAATATCTCAAAAGCAAATTATTTACAATTTTCATTGCCTTATGATTTGCAAGAATTTGCTCATGACACACTACTACTGGACAATAAGATTTTGTGAGTCCCTGCAGTTGAGAACCATAGCAAGGACTGTAACAAACTTCTGGGGAGTATTGAAAACAGGTTGCAGCATCAACGTGGCACAAAGTTCCCTGACCGACTAAAGCCCCATATTGTCTAACTCAATTTAGAAGAGCAGTCCCATAGTTCAAGCGCCCCAGCATGCCTCCACCATGATTGAGGGTATGGCTGCCTGCTAGTGCACTTTGTTTCTAACATAGATAGAGAATGCTTGATAACAGGACCCTTGAATGTTTCTAACAGACCAGAATGCTTGATAACAGGACCCTTGAATGCTCCTCAACGAAGCACTTCCAATAGGAAGAGAAAAGGAAATGCACAGCAGACCAGGGCTTCAAAGAAGAGAAGATCACTGTGAACTGTTGGCAGAAAAAAAACAGCAGCTCATTCTCTTGCTAGGTAAGCATGGCAACGGATTTAACTGGGTGGCTCAGCTGGCAAAAGGTACAAAAAGAACAGAGGTTTTAGAAGCATTGCCTTAATTGCTGACACACAAGTAAAATCTACAGCTAAAGTACTAATTTTTTTCGTGTACTGTGGGTAAGACTTTTGGCGTAACTTAATAGCGTAACTTCTGAGTCACATAGAGACGAAGAAGGTGACATTTGAAAATGAGGAGCAAGGAATACACGTGTTGAGAGGTAGCAGCACACTGGTTAGGATGCCGGCTCTGGAGCCAGGCTGTTTGAATCACACATTTGCCATTTATTGGCCATGTTCTCTTGAGAAGTTAACCTATGCTTTAGTTCTCTCTTCTGTAAAAAAGGAAAAATAATTGAAATTACTTTATACATTGCTCATGAGGATTAAGTGACCTTATGAGAAGCATTTCAAACAGTTCTTGGCCTATTTTTATTTTACAGGGATGAGCTCTTATTATTTTAAAGGGATGAAATTACTACAGACATTTTATGTGTGTACTTAAATTCAGCCATATTTATCATGTTGAGTTTTTATTATTTTAACATTAGAAATATATCTGCAATTGAGGCAAATTACATCACAGATGAAGAAGCTCTACTCAAACCTGCAATATTTTGGAAAATAATGTAGGATGAGATATGCTGCTTTTTTAAAGTTAGGACCTCTGCATTCTTTATGTTAACAGTCAGCAAAACAATTCCTGTGGGCTATTAGTAAAGGAAGCAGAATACACCCAGCTGGCAAAAAACACTACCACTAATTTATTCATTTTACCCCTGTGTCTTTGACATTGATAGCATTTTGTTCTTTGTTTCATTCTTAAAAGGATGCCATCAAATCACTTGTTAGCTCCTACCTTGGTGTAATAAATAGTAGTCATTGGATTGAAGAAATTGGTAGCTTTTTCTAAATGTAGAAAATAGAACTAAAAATAATATGCAAAGGGTTTTTGTGATTTTTTCACCAGCAGCACTGTTCTCCAGGCAATGCCATTACTCCCAATAAAATGGACCTTTTAGGGTCAGTAGTATGATATACCCAGATGTAAATGCTATTTAAGAAATCAGTGAGCACTGTTAGAGAACACATGCCAGAAGGAGAATTGGGAAAAGGGGATTTCTTTATATAAAAACTACATTTAATGCAAATATGGTAAAATATAGTTGTCCCTTAGTATTCATGGGGGATTGCTTTCATGACCTCTCACAGATACCAAAAGCCTCAGACTCTCAAGTTCCCTATACAGAATTACTTAGTATTCGCTGTAACCTATGTCATCCTCCCATATACTTTAAATTATCTCTAGATTACTTATAATAATGTAAAGACTATATAAATAGTTGTGATACTGTATTGTTTAGGAAAAATAACAAGGAAAAAAAGGCTATACATATTCAGAACAGATACAACTATCAACCATCCTAGAACTAACTATGTAATATGCCTCAGCAACAATGTAACATTTTTGCAACATTTTCTATGCACAGTTGGTTAAATCCAGATGTAGAATTTGTAGATAGAGAGTGCCAGCTGTACAATTATATAAATTATTGCTTTAACATATGTATCTGTGGGGAAAGATTTGGAGAAAAGTTATTACTCTGCATGGTTGCAGATGTCACAGTGTAGTGCTTCTTTCTCCTGGAACTCTTCCTGTACCTATACCTATTATGGCCATTGCTTCACAGATTTCTATTTTCCTCATCAACTGTCCAACTCCACCACTAGGGCAATACGTTTCTTACTGTAGGAACCATGTCTTTACTCCACAGAACTTAGCAGGTAGCCCTGCACATAATAAGCAATCAATAAATATTGAAAAAAATAAAGGAGAAATCTCTGAGTAACAGGAAAGTAAATGGTTTTCAACTATTCTAAAGTGAGTATATACTGATTTTGTAATTTAAGTTAATTGAATGAATTCAATTTAGCAAAAAAAAAAAAAAACAGTTTTAAGTGTGGGACCTCAAGAAATAATTATTTATCCAAGAAAAAGAAAGTAATGTGGACCAAGTAATCAAGGTATATATCACCCACATGGTTAGGACATGTTGAACAATAATATATGGATATTTTTCAACAATACAAGGAAGTTTCTTTTTCCTTCTTCAGATGAATGACCTTCATCCATTAGTTTTTTTTGTAATATGTGGCATTACTTAATATGTAAATAACTAACAAACATAAGCTTGGAGTTTGTTTGAGTGAGTGTAGGCTGTGAATATATCTATCTATATCTATCTATATCTATCTATCTATCTATGTATATATACATATCACTAAAAGATTTATTTACTACAAAATAAAAGCTGGAGTGAGTCAAAATGTAATCTTGGACTATTAATATATTATTAAAATACTGTAGGTTCTTACTTATTAAGCAGTATCTATCTAGAAAGTTGCATGATAGTGAAACAAAAAAGGTCTCAGAGTATTTCTTTTTCTTTAAAACACAGATCATGGTACATTTGCATTACCATTTCTTTTTGGAGACTCATTTTCTTATTAGAATATTATTTTTGTTATTAAATGAATCATCTCATATTATCCTCTTATCCTGGGTCCCCTGTCTATAATAAGGTATAATTTTTGTATTTTTTATTGTTGTTCAATTACTTTTGTCCCCCTTTAGCCCTCATATTCTCCCCTGCCCTACCCACCCACCAACTCCCAAATTCAATCCTGCCTGTGTTGTCTTTACCCATGGGTCCTTTATACATGTTCCTTGACTTGCCCCTTCCCCTTTTTCCCCCCATTATCCCCCTCACCACTACCCTCTGGTCACTGTTAGTTTGTTCTTTATTTTCATGTCTCTGGTTCTAGTTTGCTCACTTTTTTGTTCAGTTGGTTAGGTTCCACTCATAGGTGAGATCATATGGTATTTGTATTTCATCACCTGGCTTATTTCACTTAGCATAATACTCTCCAGTTCCACCCAAGCTGTTGCGAAGGGTAGGAGCTCCTTCTTTCTTTCTGCTGTGTAGTATTCCACTATGTAAATATACCACACTTTTTTTATCCACTCATTTACTGATGGGCATTTAAGCTGTTTCCAGCACTTGGCTCTTGTAAATTGTGCTGCTATGAGTATTGGGGTGCATAGGTTCTTTTTAACTAGTGTTTCAGGATTCTTAGTGTATAATCCCAGCAGTGGAATTGCTGGATCAGAAGAGAGTTACATTTTTAGTTTTTTTAAATATATTTTATTGATTATGCTATTATAGTTGCCCCATTTTTTTCTTCCCTTTATACCCTCCACCCTGTAACCCTCCTTCTACCACCATTCCCCCACTGCAGTTCATGTCCATTGGTCATACACATAAGTTCTTTGGCTTCTCCATTTCCCATACTGTTCTTAACCTCCCCATGTCTATTTTGTTGCTTCTTATTTTCTGTACTTTTTCACCATTCTCTCCCCTCTCCCTACCCACTGATAACTCTCCATGTGATATCTGTTTCAGTGAATCTGTTCCTGTTCTAGTGTTTTCTTAGTTCATTTTTGTTTTAGTTTTTGTTTTTTTAGGTTCAGTTGTTTATAGTTGTGAGTTTGTTGTCATTTTATTGTTCATAGTTTTGATCTTCTTCTTTTTCTTAGATAAGGCCCTTTAATATTTCATATAATAAAGGTGTGGTGATGATGAACTCCTTCAATTTGACCTTATCTGGGAAGCACTTTATCTTCCCTTCCATTCTAAATGATAGCTTTGCTGGATAAAGTCATCTTGGATGTAGGTCCTTGCCTTTCATGACTTTGAATATTTCTTTCCAGCCCCTTCTTGCCTGCAAAGTTTCTTTTGAGAAATCAGCTGAGTCTTACGGGAACTCCTTTCTAGGTAACGGTCTCCTTTTCTCTTGCTGCTTTTATGATTCTCTCCTTGTTTTTCATCTTGGGTAATACATCATAATGTAATTATGTGCCTTGGTGTATGCTTCCTTGGCTCCAACTTTTTGGGACTCTCTGAGCTTCCTGGACTTCCTGGAAGTCTATTTCCTTTGCCAGATTGGTGAAGTTTTCCTTCAATATTTGTTCAAATAAGTTTTCCATTTCTTGCTTTTCCTCTTCTCCTTCAGGCACCACTACGATCTGGATGTTGGAACATTTAAATTGTCCCAGAGGTTCCTAATTCTCTCATTTTTTAAAATTCTTGTTTCTTCATTCTATTCTGGTTGAATGTTTATTTCTTCCTTCTGGTCCAACGCATTAATTTGAGTCCCAGTTTCCTTCCATTCACTGTTGGTCCTCTGTATATTTTCCTTTATTTCACTTTGCATAGCCTTCACTTTTTCCTCTATTTTGCAACCATACTCAACCATTTCTGTGAGCATCCTGATTACCAGTTTTTTGAACTCTGCATCCGATAGGTTGGCTATCTCTTCATCACTTAGTTGCATTTTTTTGGAGCTTTGATCTGTTCTATCATTTGGGATATATATATATATATATATATATATATATATATATATATATATTTTGTCTCAGCATCTGTTACATAGTGAGGGGCAGAGCCTTAGGTATTCATCAGGGCAGGGCAACCCAGTTGCTGTGTTGTGGCACTGTATGTAGGGGAGGGGTCCAAGAGGGAACAATGCCACTTGCTGGGCTCTCTGCCAGCTTTCAGTCACTTCCTCCACTACCCACAAGCAACCTGTGCCCTTCTGGTGCTGATTCCTGGGTGGGTGATTTTGTGTATGTTTTAGGACCTTGTGGTCTTTCCAACAATGTCTCCTGTGAGGCTGGAAGTTTCTCCCACCACCACAACCCTCACGGATTTTTCCAGTCAGAGGCTTTGAGGCTTTATTTCCCCAAGCTGGAACCCTGGATTGCATGGTCTGTCTCCCTCCCAGGATGTTCCTCCCAGTTTATTGGCATGCTAATGTGGAACCACCCGGTCCACCAGCCACAGTCCTGCCATGAGTCCTCTCTGCTCTGGCTGCCCATCTCTGCCCTTTCTACTGGTCTGGATGAATGTTTCTTCTTTGACTCCTTGGTTGTCAGACTTCTATACAGTTTGATTTTCTGGAGTTCTGGTTATTTTTTGTTTTTACATTTGTTGTTGTCCCTTTTTTGGTTGTGTGAGGAGGCAAAGTGTATATGCATACACCTCCATCTTGGCTAGAAGTCTCCCATTTTTAGTTTTTTGAGGAAATTCCATACTGTTTCAACAGTGGCTAAAGGAGTCTACATTCCCACCAACTATGTACTAGGGTTCCCTGATCTTCACAACCTGGCCAGCACTTGTTGTTTGTTTTGTTTATGATGGCCATTCTGACTGGTGTGAGGTGGTATCTCATTGCGGTTTTAATGTGCATCCCTCTGATGACTAGTGATGCTGAGCATTCTTTCATATTCCTATGGGCCCTTTATAGATCCTCCTTAGGGAAGTGTCTGTTCATGTCCTTTGCCCATTTTTTAATTGGATTCTTTGTCTTCCTGGAGTGGAGTCCTGTGAGTTCTTTATATATTTTGGAGACCAAACCCTTGACCTAAGTATCGTTGGCAAATATATTTTTTCTTACAGTTGGTTCCCTTTACATCTTGTTGATGCTTCTTTAGCTGTGCAGAAGCTTTTAAATTTGATGTAGTCCCATTTGTTTATTCTTTCCTTTATATCCCTCATTTTAGGGGACCTATCAATGAAAATATTGCTGTGTGGAATATCTGAAATTTTCCTGCCTATGTTCTCTTCTAGGACTTTTATGGTGTCACAAGTTATATTTAAATCTTTTATCCATCACAAATTTATTTTTGCGCATGGTTAAGTTGGTGGTCGAGTTTCATTTTTGTGTGTGTGTGTGTAGTTGTCCAGCTCTCCCAACACCATTTGTTGAAGAGGCTATTTTTACTCCATTTTATGCTCCTGCCCCCTTGTCGAATATTAAGTGACCATAGAGACATGAGTTTATTTCTGGGCTCTCTATTCTGTTCCGTTGATCTATGTGCCTGTTTTTATGCCAGTACCAGGCTGTTTTCATTACTGTGGCCTTGTAATACAATTTGATATCAGGTATTGTGATCCCTCCTACTTTGTTCTTATTTCTCAAAATTCCTGAGGTTAATCGGGGTTGTTTATGGCTCCATGTAAATTTTTGAAATATTTGTTCTATAAAGTATCTATTTTAAGATGACAAAGGTGAACTTCAAAACAGTGAAAATTCAGTATAAAATCTTGTGTCAGATGAAAGATGCATAATGTGTCTAATGATTTGTTAACCACAGGAAGTAATAACATACTAATATTTTCAAATGAAAGTTTTAGGTGTAGCATAGCGCCACCAAGATTACAAATCATTCTGAAATATTTAGGCCATCATTCCTTTTTTACTTAAATACTTCCATAATTATGTTTAAGGAGAAGGGGAAGAAATGTGACAGTTTAGAAATAGCCCAATTTCATTTGGTTCCTAGAACATCATCTTGGTGTAGTGAACATTGATTGCAAAATCAGCTTTAAAGAAAATTAAAATGAACAGTGATTTCAACCCTAAGAAACTGTCTGAGGAACTTTTATTTTTAAAGCAGAATCAATATCTTACACCATTAGTGATACTAAGCAGAGACACAGGAGAAAATCGGTGTTGTTGCAAAGATTGATTTTTTCCCTTTTATGTACTTTAATATTGATCTAAAATTTCATGACTTGGTCTGCTGGGGTCATAATTTAAATATTACTAAATGAATAATTTGAAGAGAAAATATCATGATGTTATAAGTTATTTCCCTCTTTATTGTTTTATTTGTATACAGTCACAAATCACTGAACTACGTTTCATATACACAAACAAAACCACACACAGAACATTTATTTCCATCATTATTGCAAAAACTGCTCATTTTGGAGTGACACTTGATTTGCACTTTAAAATAGAGAGGAAATCAAATGAGGTCATCATCTCTGTGGGTAAATTTTTACTACTCTGTTGCATCATTGGTGCACATTTACCACATGTGCATTTAGAGAAATAGCTGGGGCCAAATGAGGGTATCAGGAAGAAAATTGTTTTTTTGTTATAGCTCATATTTGGGGCAGGTGAGGATGTTTTAGGTTAGAAATAAGTGCAGAAACATGTCAGGGTATTGATATTAGAGAGGAGAATGTTTCACATAACTGTCAGCCTCTTCCAGATGTTTTTCAAACTGGAGAAATTACAAAGATAGAAATGAGCACTCAGGCTCACAGGTGGCTTCTTCTGCTTACAGTACTTGCTGATTAAACATTTTGAACAAGTATTTTACTTTAATATGTCCAATCAATAGGCATTCCAAAAACACTTTCGCCAAATGTTGTAATGGACTATTCCAGAACAGTTAAGAGATCCTTGCTACTTACACCTGCGTACATTGTTTAATTTCTTGCAAGACATTTTACTATACACAATTGGAGTTAAAGTAGAATTTTAAAGTATCAAAAATACAAACTGTGTAAGGCTACTTTGCATTAAATAATATTAACTTCCAGACCCATCTAAAGGTCCGCATATGGGAACCAGATGACATTTCTAGATAGCTGGAGGATTTGCCAAAGGCAATTTCTTGAATATTTTCTTTATAATTACATATAAACCATAACTACATAACAAGAGAGTATCACCAGGTATGAAATATTTGTATCAATTTCCTGGGCAACCATTTATGAAAAGAAAATAAGCACACTTGTTTTTATGAAAACTGAATGGAGCAGTTATTTGCAGCATAATCAGAAATAGCCTTTGTTTGAGTGAATGAATAAATGAATAGAGTTGTTCTTGCTGTAAGGGCATTATAGACACATCCAAAAAGTCAGTAAGAAAAGCAGTGTGCACCAGATAAAACTGTAGTTTTACAAAGATAGATTAGTATATTTTGAGGTGTGGTATGGTAAACACCTGCATCAAAATCACTTGGAAATATACACAAAATGCAGAGTCAGTGAATCCAAACTCAAACTTTTGTTCCAGAATTTCTGGTTATGTAGGACCACAAATTTGAACTTTTAACCAGCTTCCCATGTATTTTTTATACACTTTAGCATTTCAGAACTAAAGGGGCAAATAATATATTCAAGAGGAAAATAAATATAGAAAAGTATTTTGGAGAAGGAAATATATATTTCAGGCTAAGAGGTCTAGGTTTTATTCAGTAAGGATTGGAGAGACATTGGATTGTTTAAGCAGGAAAAGGGCACAATTAAAAAGTACCTTTGAACAGGGAATGTGAAATATTAGGGTATTAGAACAGAAGAAAGAGTGTGGTAAAATATGAGAGTGTAAGGTCCCAAACTAGAGTAGGGGCTATGACAACAGACAGGAAGTGAAGAATTATGATGTACTTGAGAAGAATTCTCTGGTGACTTTATGAACATAATAAATCACAAATGGTCCTTTTCCGGTGGCTCAGTCGGTTGGAGCATCCTCCCATACAACAAAAGGTTGCAGGTTTGATCCCTGGTCAGGGCACATTCTTACACTGTAAGTCCAATCCATGGTCAGGGCATATGTAAGAGGCAACCAATCAATGTTTCTCTCCCTCCCTCTCTCTCTCTCTTCCTTTCTCTCTCTCTAAAATCAATAAATATATCTTTGGGTAAGGATTTAAAAAGGAGAAATCACCAGTGGAAAAGGTCAGAGGTGACCATGAAATTTGAAGTCCACCTGATTAATGTCACACACAAAAAAAGCCAAATCAGAAGGAAAGTGTTGGTTGGGTTATGTGATGAGAAGATTATGTTATGTACATTTTTTGATACATGAGTTTTCTATATGATAATGCTCAACTGGCAATGCAGTCTAAAGGTCAAAATACTCCTCCCCAAATATACTGAGTTCATACATGTTTTCTAAAGATGTATGGAAAAGGGATTGGGTTTTAGACAGTATAAAGCTTTTATATATTCAATTGCAAATAATTTATTTATCTGTGAATTGGTCTACTGTTACTCAATAAATCAACTCAGAATTGTATAAGCTTTATTAGTATTTTTTTTACACCTTCATCTATTTCTCCCACCCCAGTCCCTATAACTAGCAAACACTAATCTGATTTTTTATTTAATTTGTTGGAATGACATTGGTTAATAAGACTATATAGTTTTCAAGTGTACATTTATATGATACACAATCTGTATGTTGCATTGTGTGCCTACCACCCAAAGTTAAATCATCTTCCGTCACCATATATTTGACCCCCTTTTCCCTTTACTATCTCCCACCCCTCTTCCAACAGTATGATAACCACCATACTGTTGTCTGTATTTATGACTTTTGTTTGTTTTTCTTGTTTGTTCATTCATTGTTTTCAGTTTTATATCCCACAAATGGTTGCAATCCAAAGGTTCTTAACCTCTTCTGTTTGACTTATTTTGCTTAGCATGATATTCTCAACATCCATTCATGTTGTCACAAATGTCAGCATTTCATGCTTTTTTATGGCTGATAACATTCCATTGTATAAATGTATCAAATATTCTTTATACAGTCATCTGTCAGAGGATACTTTGGTTGCTTCCATGTCATGGCCATCATGAATACTGCTGCAATAAACATAGTAGTGCATACATACAAAGAACTCATACAACTCAACACCAAACTAACAATGCAGTTTAAAAAAAAAAGGACAGGCTTCCGGCCAAGATGGAGGTGTAGGCGGACACACTGTGCCTCCTCTAACAACCAAAATTAAGGACAACAAATATTTAGAGACAAGAAAACAACCAGAACTGATAGAAAATTGAACTGTACGGAAGTCCAACAACCATTCATCCAGACCGGTAAGAGGGGCTGAGTCGCATGAGTCGCAGCAGGAAAAAGTGGAGGTGCAGACCTGGGAATGCAAGCAGCAGCGCTGGCAGTCCCCGGGGCCCACAGGCAGCAGCTGAGGGACCCCCGGCGCGGCGAGGGGCGGGGCAACTGTGCAGACCCAGTGAGGCCGCACAGGGCATTGGCTGACCAGGTGGTCCCACATTCATGCTCGCAAACGGTCCAGGCAGAGGGACTGAATCCGGGAGAGAGCAGAGCAGGCGCCATTGTTCCCTCTCAGACCCCACCCCCACATACAGCGCCACAACCCAGTGACTGGGCTGCCCCACACTGGGGAGTGCCTGAGGCTCCACTCCTCACTACGTAATAGCCATGACCAGACTAAAACCAAAACCAAACAAAAACTGACCAAAAATGGCTCAAACCGAAGAACAAATAAAATCCCCAGAGCCAATTACTCTAAGCAGTGAAGAGATAGCCAACCTATCAGATGCACAGTTCAAAGCACTGGTCATCAAAATGCTCACAGAATTGGTTGATTTTGCTCACAAACTAGATGAAAAAATGCAGGCTACAATACGTGAAATGAAGGAAGATGCATGGGGAACCGATAGAGATGGAAGGAAAACTGGGAGTCAAATCAATGGAGTGGACCAGAAGGAAGAAACTAACAACCAAACAGAAAACGAGGAAGAAACAAGAATTCAAAAAAAATGAGGAGAGGCTTAGGAACCTCCAGGACATAGTTAAACGTCCCAACATCCGAATTATAGGGGTCCCAGAAGGGGAAGAAGAAGAGCAACAAGTGGAAAACTTATTTGAACAAATAATAAAGGAGAACTTCCCCAATCTGGCAAAGGAAATAGACTACCAGGGTGTCCAGGAAGCTCAGAGAGTCCCAAAGAAGTTGGACCCAAGGAGGAACACACCAAGGCACATCGTAATTACATTAGCCAAGATTCAAATGAAGCAGAGAATTCTAGAAGCAGCAAGGGATAAGGGGACAGTCACCTACAAAGGAGTTCCCATCAGACTGTCAGCTGATTTCTCCAAAGAGACCTTACAGGCAAGAAGGGGCTGGAAAGAAATATTTGAAATCTTGAAAAGCAGGGACCTACATCCAAAATTGCTCTATCCAGCAAAGCTGTCATTTAGAATGGATGGACAGATAAAGCGCTTCTCAGATAAGGTCAAGTTGAAGGAGTTCATCATCACCAAGCCCTTATTATATGAAATGTTAAAGGGACTTATCTAAGAAAAAGAAGATAAAAATATGACAGTGATAAGACAGCCAACTCACAGCTATTAAGAAAATGAGGAAGAAACAAGAATTCAAAAAAATGAGGGGAGGCTTAGGAACCTCCAGGACATCGTTAAACGTCCCAACATCCGAATTATAGGGGTCCCAGAAGGGGAAGAAGAAGAGCAACAAGTAGAAAACTTATTTGAACAAATAATAAAGGAGAACTTCCCCAATCTGGCAAAGGAAATAGACTACCAGGGTGTCCAGGAAGCTCAGAGAGTCCCAAAGAATTTGGACCCAAAGAGAAACACACCAAGGCACATCATAATTACGTTAGCCAAGATTAAAATGAAGGGGAGAATCCTAGAAAAGCAGCAAGAGATAAGGGGCCAGTCACCTACAAAGGAGTTCCCATCAGACTGTCAGCTGATTTCTCCAAAGAGACCTTACAGGCAAGAAGGGGCTGGAAAGAAATATTTGAAATCTTGAAAAGCAGGGACCTACATCCAAAATTGCTCTATCCAGCAAAGCTGTCATTTAGAATGGATGGACAGATAAAGCGCTTCTCAGATAAGGTCAAGTTGAAGGAGTTCATCATCACCAAGCCCTTATTATATGAAATGTTAAAGGGACTTATCTAAGAAAAAGAAGATAAAAATATGACAGTGAAAAGACAGCAAACTCACAGCTATTAAGAACCACACCTAAAACAAAAGCAAACTAAGCAAACAACTAGAACAGGAACAGAAACAGAAATGGAGATCATATGGAGGGTTAGCAACAGGGGAGTGGGAGGAGGAGAGAGGGGGAAAAGTGACAGAGAATAGTAGCATAGACAGTGGGTAGAAAATAGACATGAGGAGGGCAAGAATAGTGTGGGAAATGTAGAAGCTAAAGATCTTCTGACACATGGACATGAACTAAAGGGGGGAATATGGGTGGGAGAGGGTGTGTAGGGTGGAGGGGAATGATGGGGGAGAAATGGGACAACTGTAATAGCATAATCAATAAAATATATTTAAAAAAAAGGACAGAGGACCTGAGCAGACACTTCTTCCAAGAAGACATACAAATGACTCATAGATATATGAAAGGATGTTTAACTTCACTAGCTATTAATAAAATGCTAATCAAAACTATAATGAGATTGCACCCAGTGGAATAGCTATTATCAACAAGGCAAGTAATAACAAGTGTTGGAGAGATTGTGGAGAAAAAGGAACCTCATTTTCTGCTGGTGGGAATATACACCGGTACAGGCACTTTGGCAAACACTATGGCAGTTCCTCAAAAAATTAAGAATAGAGTCACCATATGACTTAGCAACCTCTCTTCTGGATATGTACTAATCTGCTCTTTGTATCCATGAGCTTGGAGTGCGGAAGTGTTTGTAGTTGTTGTAGTCATTTTGTTTTGTTTTTTTAGATTTCACATATACGAGAGATCATACAGATTTTTCTTTGTCTGCCTTACCTCAATTAACATAATTCCCTTGAGATTCATCCATGTTGTCACAAGTGACAAGATTTCATTCTCTTTTATGGTTGAATTATATTCCATTGTGTGTGTGTGTGTGTGTGTGTGTGTGTGTGTGTGTGTGTGTGTGATGGAATTATGGCAAGCTCCTTATGTTGAGAATAAAAGGCAATATTGACTTTTTACTGTCCCTCTCATTATATCCACATGTATTTATTTGTAGGTATTCAAAGAAAATTTTCAAAAGAAAACTCACTTAACTCACTCTCCTCAGTACCTTTCCTTTTACACAGTTAATTTTCCCTTACTTGAACTTAGTAAATTTTGTTTGAATTTACATCAGCAAAGCACCATGTTTACAAAGCAATGACTCCTTGCCTTTTCTGATAAAGGATAAAAACTACTCTGGGTTTTAATTATCTTATTATGTATTAGAATGTTAGAATTCTAGGTAAAAGAACTACTAATTCTTGCTGAAGGTGGAATTGGATATTGGAAGATGTGTGAGAGTTACAAGACAGACAAACTGGAGGAATTATTCTACGTTGAGAAATCAGTACACGGAAATGCATGAACACATACTTTCAGAATAAAATAGCACTGAAAATGTGTAAAGTTCATGGTAATCTGACATTGTTAAGAGTTTCAAAGCACATCTGTGTCTTAATTTTTTAAAGTCTTAAATTAATTTTATGAACATTAGCTTGCATTTTTTAAAGTAACGTGAATATGTATTATAACAAAGTAACTTAATCTAGCTAGATGAATTATCCAAGAATGACACTAGGAGGATATGTGTAATCATAGGAAACATTTAGATAGGAATATGTTAGCACAGGTTTCCCAAGCAACAGAAATGGGACTAAACATGAAACAAACGTATTAGGGAAATCACCAGTAGGAAAAAAATGAGGATGCCGCTAAGGGAGACTAGGAGAGACATTGACCTGCAATGCAAGTCTTAGCCCAAGTGAAGCAGAGGGAAGGAAAAAGGAAAGGAAGGAAGGAGGGAGAGAGGGAGAGAACAAGGCAGGAAGAGTCTTAGACTGCAGATCAGTTCCAAAGAAAGTTCAGCAAATCTGTTGGGGCATCTTTACCCCAGGTTGACTGTTTGTGGAGTCCAATATCTCCCAGAAATAAGCCTGCAAAATATTCCAGCTGTACTCAGTCATAGGCTGAGGGAAGCTCATGGAAAGCACAGTCTTATACAGATGCCAAAATGAATTTCAGAGTGCACCAGCTAGGCCTTCATTCAATTACACTTCCTGAAATTAGAGACGTGAGAGTGTGTCTTTATGGCTGTCACCAGATAGAAAGTGTTTATTTTTGTATGGTTTTATTTCAAATAATCTAAGCAACAGTAATCTGAAATGAAATCAGATTAGCTAGAACACTTAATAACTTTTCAAGTAATTTGGGCATGTTGCCATCCAAAATAAAAAAAAATTTGATCATTGATATGTATAATTTGTATATAGGAACTAAATAAAGATATCAAGATAAATTCTGTATTCCACTTTACCCTGAACTGCAATGCGAAAATTCATCTGAGCCTCTCATCCAGGCATGCTTTCTCTAGATGCAACCCTTCTGTCAACTCACTTTGTGCCAAATGTCATCCCGTTATTGTTTCAGTACTTTCAGTGGTCCTCGTTCAAACAGTGATTGGGGCTAGGGTAGAGACGGCCAAGACTTGTTACCTGATGAAGAGTTGTAGGTTGGATACATTAACATTGCATTGACCAGGCATAAATTCTATAAATGAATCATTGCAAGTATTTTGGTTTGTAATTTCAAGCCCAAAATACAGCGGGCAATAATAATCAAAATAATACCTCTAAGACATCAGGCAGTATGTCACCATATGATTTTTCTAAATAATTGTAAAACGAATCATTTAAAACAGCATTTGTTTTTTGCAAACATACATTTTTCAATTTTTCTACATTTCATAATAATTCTACAGTGGAATATACATATAATGATGCTTTCACAAAACAACACTGACTTTATTTTCCCTGATTTCTAAATGTTCATATAAGTGTTCTCAAGGACTACTATAATAAAGAGGGTTTAATTCATTGTTATAGTTGACTAATTAAGAGTTATTTAATTTTTTCTATAAATTTCCTGAACTTTCTTTGTGACTGGTGACTATAACCAAAATGTTTAACTTGAACATATTTTTCTAGAATTCAGCATACAACCTAAAGTTGTGTATCTGTGTTTCTCTTCAGGTTATGCATAGGATAAAAATAAGAAGCTGAGATACTTAAAAAAAGCAAATGTGAAAAACATATATCACAAATTATCTAAATGCTAGTTCTTACTGAGCAAATTAATATTTTTAAATGTTGAAATTTTCTTATGTTCCAGCCTTACAAATTATATAGAAAAGCAGAGTAACTGGTAGAATAAGGAAGAACTTTGACTTGAGTTTCATATTTAGCAATAGCTATTTATGGATGGTTTAACGTTTCATACTTTTTATTCCAGTGTAAACATAATTACTCATTATTTTAAGAACATTTCCTGCACAGTGTTATTCCATAAAGTGAGTCAAATGCATCAATTAACATTCAATCAGCAAATATTTTTAACCATCCACAAGGTGCTACTATTTAAAATCAAACTTATGTTTCACCAAATAGCAGTAACAGTTTTAGTAAACTGAGGCAATCCCAGAGAAGAGTGTACTATATTTCAAATCAGAGTATAGAAAGTCACCTGAAAATGAATGTACTCATAAAATTTTTTGTTCATAATTTCAGCTCATTTCCGAGAAGGTAATACAATTATTCTCCCCAAATTTAAAATTATTTGGACAACATGTCTAACTCAGGCTAATGCATCATGACTATTTAAGAAGATTTTCAAGATGACATAAAATATTTGAGGTTGATAATACTTAATATCAATCCCATAAAATGTTTTAATATCAAGATTCATGAAATATGAAAGGTAAATAAGACTACTACATCTATTCTATATACAGAACTACTGCATTTTTCATAGTTAAAAGTTTAATTTTTCTGAAAATGAATTCCTAAACCCTTGTTTACAAACACTTCTCTCAATTCCATGATTAAAATACAATTTGTTCAACAAGTGACAATGTAATAGTAGCTATAGAACTTATCTTTGGTCAGCCTCTAGTTTCCATTAAGTACATGATAACGCTACTCAGAAAATTCTCTTCACCAACATTCTGACCATCAAAGTCACACAACTGCCTACATTTAGAAAGCTAAAACTCATATCACTATTCTCAAACACGAAACAGCAAGTATATTTAGGTTTCAATTTTCATTGAAGAAAAGAAGAAAGAAGTAGAACCAAATTTAAAGATATATTGGAATGATTTTATGTATAGCTATTTTTTAAAATAATATGTATAAATATAAAACTGATTTATTTCAAAATGTGTAAGTGACATATATCTCTAGTTTTAAAGGCTACTGTATAGCAGACTGGAATGAATCAAATATCATGAATATTCCATTTAATACTTTAATGGTCTTTACCTAAAGAAGTTACTTTCTTCTTAGTTTTCATATAAGTGATATGTAAGGTAGAATTATATTATCTTCAAAATCCCATTTTAATTTGACTTTTATTTATTCTGTATTTTCATCAAATAAACATGGTCTTCCACATTTGTAGCATATCTTTTTAGAAAAGGTCTATGGAAAGTTTACTTGAATATAATGGTGGAAATTTTATATACAGAGTTTAGCAAAAGTAGATTTACAGCTGTGAATTTGCAAAACACAGAGTTTATTCTTATATTATTATTTATTAATTATTGTATTATTTTCCATACAAACAACTGTAAACCTACTTTTGCCCCACCCCTGTATTCTTTGGATAATTGCAATTTTAGGAAATGGCCAAAGTCATTTAGAACCAAGACTGGTCAGCAAGTTGGTTTTAACAAGTAAACAAATGTTACTAGTATTTTGATTTTTAAAATGATGTGTGATTGCAACAAGGCTTATTTTATCATATGCTATTATCTGACCCTGAAATCCATTCTAAAATTCACGTATGCTGGTAATAACATTTTTATCTCCAAAAAGTAACAGCTTTAAAGAGCCAACTGCTATTTAATTATATAATTCTTCTTTGTTTAAAATGAATCTCATGAATTCAATATCATAACTAATATCTACTTATAAGATCAACCAATGGAAGTAGGGCATGATTTCAGAACTAAGAAGAGCCATATCATACTGAATATATAAATAGCTAAACATTTTTTTCCATACTAACATTTCACCAGAATGAATATCATTCACAGTAATTTCAAGTAAAACATGCTAGCAGTACCTCACTAATATAAGCACTTTTCTTATGTTTCTTTTATTTTCAGGTTGAGTTCAATCTAACTGTAACAAATAATGTTGTCCAGGCCATGGTTAGGTCACATCACACACCACAACCTTACATGAAGGACAGCATTGATATTGGGCAGTGAGGTGGGAAAGAAGGCAAGATGGAGAGATAAAGGAATTGAAAAAAACCTTGAAGGCAGGATTTTTACACATAGTACCTGTTTTCAAGGTGAATGTTCCATCTTTATTAAGCACTGTGTACTTTTTTTTTATTTCCAGAAGACAGTCAGTATTGTGCATGGTCTAAGTGCATGTGTTGGAAACATTTGGAAGTCATTTATTAAGTGCTAACCCTGTCTGGCCAGTGTTCACACCAGATTATTTGGTCTGCTAAGTAAGTGAGTTTTTCCACTATTAATTATAAAATTTATTTGTTTCTTCAAATACAGTAGCTAGAAAGAACTATACAATGTATTTTGACCTTGATGGATTTTTAGAATTCCTCTCCAATTCACGTAGATAAGATTCAAGAATAAATAGTTTTGTGTAATGGAATTTTCTCCAATCCATAAAAAAATATTTTTAAACCAAAGAAAGACCATTAAAAATGAAAGTAAAATGCAAGTCAAACGTTTTGTCTTGTGTCAGAGTCAATCTGACATTGTATAATGCACATGTGGACTTTTCTAACAAGCTTCTTATCATTCCATTTTTCAGGGGATGCACATCATCCATAATTACTACTTGATAGTTCAATTCATCCCCACTTCTAAGATGCATGAAAAGCAATTATCTGCCTGAAAGACAAGTTAGACCACAGTGATGACAATTTCAATACACCTAGAAACACTCAATTTTTTTCTTGTTAAAGACAGAGGCTCTCTAAATGAGGCACCATCCAATCATAACATAATATTATAATCCAGATACTTATTTTTAATGGTGAACTTTATTTTTAATCATAATCATTCCTCTATTTGGAATACAATAAGAGAACAATGATTCATCTTATGAAAGATTTAAGTGCAAAATCTAATTTTAGGTGTAAAAAAACAAATTCTTACATGTAATAATCACAATATTAACATTTAGGAAACAAGAAGTCTATTTACTCGCTTAAAATGATGATGTGAAGACAAGTCTGCATTCTAAATGCATAGGCCAACTTACTATTTTATAGTATTTTAAAAATGTTAACTAGCAATTAGATTAAACAATTCTCTTCCAAATAAGCCCAAAACAATTGAAAATATTCCTAAAGTAACGGTCCTCAAATTATATAATTATTCAATTTTTCAGGTTATTTTGTTTAAACTAATAACAACTATTTTAATTCTATCATCTTTAAAACACCAGCCACTAAGCAAGATGCTAAATAACAACTCCTTATCAAAAAAGATTATTCAACATGATAAATGTTATAATAATAGAATAAAATTAGGTATATTAGTTTAAAATATTAGAAAAACATTTCTAGTCTTGCATCATGCTTAGCACACATTAAATATGTGTTGAATGAATTAAGCTAGTCTTAATAATGTTCTTTTTCAAATATGACTTTTTTAATGGGTGAATAAAAAAGAAGCATTTCTTATATAGTTGAAATGTAAAAAGAAGTCATCTCTACTAAAGCAAAAAAAATGTTGCTAGCAAATAAATCATTATTTTATAGTATGCAAAGGAAAATTGGATAGTTTTTTATATCCTACTAAACATTTCCAATAGCTGTTCCAAGAAATGTTCTCCATTGTTAATCTTCCTAAAATGAATTTTTAAACAAAACGCACTTTGCAAATCAGTTACCAGAAAGTACAATAACAGGCAATGGCAAATACACAGAGTTATACAATGAGGTCACTTCACTGGTCTACTTAGGCAAAACATTTAATCAAAATTAGCATGACATTCTCGGACCTTGTTCTCTTAAGTAAATAGTCTATATCTTTACATTCTGCATGTTCTCCTTTAACAGTTGTGAAAGTATAACCCCCTATAAAAACTCGAGTGTAAAGCTTTTGCAAAAGCCTGCTGTTATACGTTCTGTTTTTTTCTACTTGCCATTTTTTTTATAAATCAGGTCAACAACTCAGGTATGAATTTAATTTTTTTTCAAATATTTCATCCTGTTAAAATAATGCCTTACTTATTTTAGTACTTTACAGTTTATAAGATACTTTTCCATAATATGCTCATTCAACCATGAAAACTGCCCTTTGAAGTAAGAAAAGTAACTTCCCCTCATTTTACAACTGTGTAAACTAAGGCTCAGAGAGGTTAAGCAACATACCCATGTTCACTTAACCACTGGAAAAACAGGACTAGTTTATTTTAGCTAGCTATGATATTATCGAGGAAATGGAATAATAACTGATAATGAGACATATATTTTCATATATTCATTTATTCAGGGGTGCTTGCTTTGCATTTAGCTATGCTCTAGATTCTGCTCTATACACGGCAATAATATCAAAGACAAGAAAGACATGGTTTTTCTGTCATGAGTTTACCATCTGTACACACACTGACATGACCAAAGATGAATTAGACCAAACATATTTTAACAAAAAATGTTATCCTCTACTTACCTAGACTATTCTCTAAATATTTTACTTATAGTTTCTGCCATTTTGTAAGAAGGTAAAGGGAACGTTAGTTTCCAGTTTTGCCTAGAACCATATATAGTAGTCATATCTTATCTTACATGTGACCACTTTCATTTTCAAGAATTGCCCTTGTTGAAATCCCTAAAATGATGAAGATATACCCAGATATTTTATAACACAACTTCATTATAATTAATTATTGGTTAATAATCAAAGTTCTTGAAATGACAGAATTTTTTTTTTGAAATGCTAGTTTGAAGACAGCAACTCTATTTTCTGGCAAAGAAGCTATAAATATATTCCATTATATCTAAGTTGTCACAAATATCACACTAAAGGAATGCAAAACCTACTAGACCACAATACATACTCTGATTTTTTTTCACATAATCATGGATTGTAGATATTTCTCCTGATTTTTTGTTAAGATTAATTTTGTAAGTTTCCCCAATAAAGAATAATGGAAATAAACATCCAATTGAAGCTTAAAAATAATAAAGAGGTAGACAATAGGAGAGTAAAACCTCATAACTAATAAAATGAATAATACCAAATACAAGCTTCAGAATTCCTGGATCACAGAATCTGGAAGCTTCTGTTATTGGGACTAAGCTGCACTGGAGAAGCTTCTGCTAATATACTAGACTGTGAAAACTAAAAAATATATACAATATTTTTCTTTCAACAAACATATTGATCTGCACCAATATGACTTCAAATCTTGGTTTAGTTTTCACTATTTACATATTACTTTTTCAAAAATATGCAATTGGAAAATTAATAGGCAAGAATGTTTGGGGGGATGGGATGGAAAAGTGCAGGGATTATGTTACATGACTGCAAAAAGCTTTGTGCTAAGGTGAGACTCTATCTAGATATTGATAGATGAAGATTTGTCTTTGTAATAAACTGAGGGAATAATACTCATGCTTATTAGTGGAAGAACGTGAACAAAGAGAAGTGGGTATGTGGGTATGTGACAGAGAGAAAGAGATTAAACAGGCTCAGGGAACTGGTTTAAGCAGTAAGGCTGGAGGAGAGGTTTTTCAGTGAGAAATGGTAGTCTAAAAGGTTAGAAATTATCTTCTTGGAAAGGGTTTCTGATTACAAAGGACTGTGTTAGATTGTGAGAAGGCAGGAGCTACTAAAGGTTTTATAGCAGTCTTTTGACATAAGAGATGAACCTGTCAATGGTAAAAGGCCTGGGATGGAGGAAGCCAGGAGGTCAAAGACACTACTGAAAGTTTCCCCAGGAGAAGTGAGGGGGGTTCCATTCAAACTATGTAACTATTGTGTCAAGTTAGCTGGAGGTTGTAGAGCCAGCTGTAAAACCAGAACAGGACTCCTAATCTCTGTGGAGATCAGTTTCATTGTAAAATGAAAGGGTTGTCCTGCTATGCTACATAACAGCTAAGACCCTTCCTCTCTCTAAAGTTCTGTATACACATAAAGAATCACTTTCAAAATTGGAGGGAACAGCTTTCTAAACTACTTCCAGAAAAAGCCTGTAATGGTCTCTAAGAAAGGTGGCTGACTTTGGTTGAAGCACAGTGCAGATTTCCAATTAACCTTGCTTGTTAGGTATTTTCTTCCTTTTCCTCTTCATGTGCCTACATAGTTGTGCCACAGTTTGCTTAAGCCCAGACTGTGGACAGAATCCCAGTCTTCCTTTAATTCAGCCAGTTAGGTTCATGACTAGCTTAGTGAGCAAATCTGACTCATTTTGGAGTGTTAGTTTTACAAATATGTTGCTGCTGTTGCTCCTTCAAGTTGTCATTAATTCAGAAGTCTCTCACTAGAGGCTTGATTCCTTTCTGATTAACCTCAAAAAGAGCCACCCTGTGTTCTCAGACTGTGATATCAGTGCTCCCCTTCCACAGGAGAGCAAATGTGGCCTAAAATGAAATAAGAGAAAATTAGTCACTGAATCTCTGAACTCTCATTTCTGCTGAAACTTTTAAGTCTCTCAAAATCTGTTTGTCTCACACACAAAGGTAGGTAAACAAACAATTATAATTTTAGTCCACATGGACATCATTTTAGTTTCAACATCAGTACTTCCAGAGCCTTTAAAATAACCCCTTGCATTTTTTAAATTCTATGCAAATTACTATAAATGCTGAACCCTTGAAAGCAGGGAAGACATAAATGTAGTTTACAATGTTTGTTATTTGCAAAATGGTATACGTTATTATTATGATTATGATGCAGTGTGTTGTGTTTGAAAATGTGTGTACATGCACAGAAACATGTACAAAGTGCTTTGGCAGGGCAGACATGGAAGTAGCTTCGTGGAAGACAGTTCTGGCTTCGATTGTTTCCCCTTCAAAGATGACATAGAGCCTCTCCTCTTACAAGCTTGGGGTGACTGTACGTGATTACCATCTATGGCTCTCCCTGTTGGCCTTTCAAGCAACACGGTGTTTTGATCGAATGTGCATTCTCAGCCCTGGGAGCTATCTGCCAGCATGGAGTGTCTCTTTTTGTCACTTCCCATCCACCAGTGATATGTCACTTTGCTATATGTTGAAGCTGCAGTGAAGCCTGGGGAGTTTTTTTCAACTGCTGTTGGATGCAAGAAACATGATACTGTTTATTGTAACTACAAAAACAGTGCAGTGTCTCAAATAACCCACTGAGAGATCCGCATCACACAGTTTCAGAGGTAATGGATTCCCTCCCAGGGAGTGACAATATCCATTTTATTCAAAAACATGTCTTTTCTATCAACCTAAAAGACTCCTTGATTGCTCACTAAATTAAGAACAAATGCCTAAGGCTCACACTTATCTTCTTTCACAATACGGAACCAATCAAGAAGCCTTTAAAATGTTATCATTTGCTCTTTCTTATATGTAGACTTTGCTACTAACAAATAGAACTACTCACCATAGTCACCAAAATTTCTATATGGAGCCTCCCACTAGAATGTCCTTACTGTCCTATTGCTTTCTGGAAAGATCCTATGTACATTTCACAGCTAATCTAAAATGATACCTCCTTCAAAGAAGCCTTTCCTGATGCCTGTATCTAAAATAGTATGTATCAGGAGCTTAATAAATTATTGTTGTATGCATAAATGAATGAACCACAATTTACAGACTCTCCTCTTCATTCTAATCTGCAAAAAATTGTGTAACTTTTTAAAACACTTTATATTATAGTCATTTTTATGTTTTTATCTTCTCACCTCCAAAGGACACTAAAGAATAAACTAAGTAAAGGCAAAGATGGTAGCCGATTTATCTTTATAGCTCCTGTAGTACATGCAGAGCACATAGTAGGTATTTGACAAGGGTCTGTTGAATTGACAAATTATATGTCCTAATTGCTAATAAATCCCGTATGTGACATGAATAGATCACACACTGTCAGTGAGATTTTAAATCTCAGTATCTCAGTGAGATTTATCTCAGTATCTCAGTCTTGGATTTAGTAAGTTTTAGTTATAATTAGGACTAATAACTCAGTCTAGACTTCACCACACATTACCTCTTACCTAATCTACCTGTCATTTGTTCTAATCATCTGATATTTTATCATTTTGTACACTTTTAGCATACCTTTTTTCCCCTGATGAATAATTGAGAGAAAAAAATTTGAGAAATACAAAAAAAGGTATGAATCATCCATATACCTACCATAAATAGTGCATAGGGTACTACAGATACTGTATTGCAGAACTAATTTTGAATACTGATTTTTTTTAAATCATAACACTATATTGCAACTACTTTAACATAATTATTAATTAATTTAATTTAAGTGTAGTTAATATATAGTATACATTAGTTACATTAGTTTCCAGCATACAATGTTATCGCCCCACTAATTCTAGTAATCATCTGTCACCATGCAAACTTATCACAATATTATTGGTTATATCACCTCTTTTACCTATACCCCCATGCTCTTCCCCTCTGGCAACCATCCCTTTGGTCTCTGTTTTTATGAGTTTTTTTGTTTTGTTTTGTTCACTTGTTTTGCTTTTTAAAATTCCATACATATGTGAAACTATAGTGTATTTGTCTTTGTCTGACATATTTCAGTTAGCATAATACTCTCTAGGTCCATCCATGTTGTTGCAACTTGCAAGATTTTATTCTTTGTTATTGCTGCATAGTATTTCATCATATAAATATATAATTTCAAATATATATATATATCAATCTTTATATCTTTATTCATCTATCGATGGACACCTAGGTTGCTTCCCTTGTATGTGATTTGTTGTTTCATCTCTGCGGCCTTCAAGATTGTCTCTTTAACTTGCTATTTCAATTACAATGTCTTGGTGTGGTCCTCTTTGAGTTCACCTTGGTTGGCACTAGTTTTGCTTTCTGGAACTGGATGTCTGTTTCCTTCCTCAGATTAGGAAAGTTTTCAGCCATTGTTTTTTTGTAAATTTCTTTCTATCCCTTTCTCTCTTCCTCTTCTCCTTCTGTAACCCTTATAATGCAAATGTTCGGTCACTTAAATTATCCCAAATATCTCTTATACTATCTTCATTTTTAAAAATTCTTTTCATTCATTTTGCTGTTCTATTGGGTAATTTCCACTATTTTTTCTTCCAGTTTCCTAATACATTCTTCTATATTAGCTAATTTACTGTCAGTGCCTTCTGATATCTTCTTAATTTTAGTTATTGTATTATTCATCTCTGATTAGGATTGATTCTTTATTGTATTTTCTATCTCTTTGTCGAAGTGCTCTCTGAGCTCCTCTATTCTAGTCTCATGTTTATTGAGCATCCTTATACTGTGTCTTTAAATTATTTATCAGGTAAATTATCTCTATTTTATTAGAATTTTTCTCTGGAGTTTTTTCTTGTACCTTCATTTGAGGCATACTCTTCCTTCTCCCATTTTGCTTTCCTTTCTGTGTCTCCTCCTCTGAGTTAGATGGAATAGCTATCTCTTCCAATCATGAAAAATGATCTGTGTGTATACTGTCTCTGATTAATTTTGGCAGGCCAGTATTAAGGCAGATGTGTGCAGTGACTGGTATGCCTTTTAGCCTGAAGGAGTATGTTTTGGATGGGGGAGTCTGCTGTGTGTGTGTGTGTGTGTGTGTGTGTGTGTGTGTGTGTGTGATACCTTCCCCTTCTAATCAAGGTGGGGCTGCCTGGTGCAAGTGGTCTGGTGTGTGGTTGGCTTGTCCTGTTGCTTTTATTGATTGTTGTCAGAACAGGGGCTGGTTGGGGCTGCTCTGCATGCTTGCATCTCAGTGGCCTAGGAGCTCTACCTTTGCTCTGGTTGAGCAGACTTGTGCATGTGTTTACAGCTACACTTTGCTAATTTTGCACCCTGTCTGGGTGGTGCAGCTTAATGCACACTCAGCAACACCTCCCTCACTTTGCATGGAGCAGCTTGGTGTGTATGCCTTATTGCTTCAATTGTCTGTTGTCAAAGCAGGGGCTGGGCATTGCTGCTCTGCATGCATGTAATGCCCTTACCACCTCTACCTTTTCCCTTTTGGGACAACTTCATCTGCCTATACAGCCACACTTTGCTAGCTCTTCACCCTCTTCGGGAGGAGTAACAGTTTCCCACTATCTCTGCACTTTCTCTAGACAGGTAAGTCCTGCATGTGCATACCACAGCATTTTGCTAGCTCCACACTCTCTCCAGAGAAACAGCCTCACATGAGCACCCATAGTTCCTCACTATCTCCTCACTTTCTCTGGACCAGGGTAGCCCTGTGGGCAGGTATGGAAGCATCTTGCCAGCTGTTCACACATTCAAGGCAGAGGAGTCACACATGCACATGCAGCCCAGTGGGTGCATGAATCAGCGCCTTGCAGTACCTGCTGGTTCGCTCTCTGAGTGGAAGTGTCCATTGTATACGTGCTATGATGCTGTCCTCTTCCTGCTAGATCCATCTCAGTAAGGGTATCTGGAGACATACTACAGGACCCTGAAGGTCAGCCAGAAAACCAGGATGTAGCTTGCACCTGCAATCAAGATGCACAGAAAATGTAAACAATGGCACTTACTGATTCCTTCTATTCTGGGTTGTTCCTGCAGCTCCCAGAGAACTCGAACAATTTGCCAGCATTCTCTGTGTGGTTTCTTCTCTCTTGCATGTTGGGCTGAAGCTGTTCAATTAGCTCACAGATGTCTCTCAGAAGGTGTTGCTCCAAATCTACATGTACATTTAACATGATCCTATGAGGGAACAAGCTCAGTGTCCACCTATTCCACCATCTTGTACCTGCCTCTTAACATCATTGTTTTCCAAAGCATAAATTTTAATGGTATGTAATAACTTCTCCAAAGAATGAAAAACTTTCTAAGTAAAACCTCATTCTCCTCTTTTAATAATTCTTTATATGGTAATGATATTAACTAACAGTTCTACTGTCATGAGTTTTTCCTAGTTTTCTTTTGTATATGTCTATTTGTATGGTTTTACAATGCATATTTTTCTCTAAACAAATGATCAGGGATTTTTTTTATTTTTCTTGTTTTGTACATAGAAATATCTTCACCATCTCTAGATATGCAACATTTTAACATTTATTTATACTTTTTCATGGTTATTTTTGTGAGCTATGTTTAAACTATGTAGGATTTTTACTGCTACAAGAAATTATTGGCTTTAGTTTTTATTTTTATTGTCCATATTATTCTATTCATTTTCTCTAAAATGGTGCTAAATAGAATACATTTATTTAGTGCTTTCTATGTGCCATGTTCTTTTATAGTCTTTGCATGTGTCAATACACTTAATTTTCACCAAACTTTTATAAAGTTGATTCTATTATTACCTGCCTGAATTTTTCACATTAAAAGCTTGAAGTACAGAAGAATTAGGTAACTTATCCATTATTACTTAACTATCAGAGTTGGGATTAACTCCCAAATTGTTTGCATCCAGAGATTGTGTTCATAAGGATGATATACTACACTGCAACTACTAAATAATCTGTTTTTTCTCTTCTGGCCTGTGATATTTTGCCATCATATAAGAAGTTGGATACACTATAGCCTGCTTTTACAATGACTTCTTTATCAAATACTTACATTAGTCTCATTCTGTTTAATTAATTGGAGACTTTTATTTTATATTTGACAGAGATAAGTGCTTTTCTCACAGTTCATTCTTAACTAGTCTTACCTTTAACCTTTTAAGATGACATTTACAATAATTTTGTCAAGTTAAAAAGTAAATCCTCTTTAGACTTTGGTCAATCTATAGTGTTTTTGTAAAGGACTTACAGATTTATAATATCCAAAATTTTCATACAAGAATCTCAATTTTTACTTTACTTACATTATGTTTTATGTGTCTGAGTAATTTTATCTAAATAATCCCTCCAGGTATTTGAAATGATTATTGCTAGAAATGTTGTTGTTCTTGAGAGTGAAATCATTTCTTCTCCTTTATCTCTAGTAAATTTATATTACCAAGTTACTCACACTTATTTTTATATTTGCTTATACATTTCTCTTTTGTCCAGTAACTATATTGAACTCTCTTTGTAGGATTTTTTTTGCTTTGTTTTTGTTTCAGAGATTTGTTTAGGCTTTCTAAGACTACAAGCAGGTTGCCTTTATTGTTCTTAAAATTTTTCCTCTATTTTTTCCATTACCATTCATCTTCCGTATACCATCTTTCACTTCCACCCACCACCCTCACCCCACAATCACCACACTGTCATCCATGTCCATGAGTCCTTTTTTTTTTTTTTTGCTCAGTCCCTCCATCCTCTAATCCCCTCTCCCCAGAGCTGTCAGCCTCCTATCTCTATCTGTCCGTATTTTGCTTGTTCATTCAGTTTGTTCATTAGATTCCATATGTGATTGAAATCATATGGTATTTACCTTCTTCTGACAGGCTTGTTTCATAGTACAGTCTTCTCCAGGTCTGTCCATCCTTACTGTTTCAAAGGTAAAATTTTCTTCTTTTTTATGGCCAAGTAGATTCCACTGTGTAAATATACCACAGGTGTTTTTTTTTTAATCCACTCATCTACTGATGGACATTTGGGCTGCTTCTGTATCTTGGCAATTGTAAAATACGCTGAAATGAACATAGGTGTACTTATGTTCTCTCAAATTAGTATTTTGGGTTGGTTGCTTTGGGTATATTCCCAGAAGAGGGATTGCTGGGTCAAAAGGCAAATCCATTTTTAATTTTTTGAGGTAACTCCATACTACTTTCCAGTATACTGGTACAGTGGCTGCAGCAGTCTACATTTCCACCAACAGTGCAAAAGTGTTCCCCTTTCTCTGTATCCTCTCCAGCACTTATTCTTTGTTGATTTATTGATGCTAGATAGCCATTCTGACTGGTATAAGTAACATCTCGTTGTGGTTTTAATTTGCATTTCTCTGATGATTAGTGCATCTTTTCATATATCTGTTGGCCATCTGTGTGTCCTCTTTGAAGAAGTGTCTGTTCAGTTCATTTGCCCATTTTTAATTGTGTTTGTTTTTTTTTTGTCTATTTTTTATTTTGTTTTTAGTGTTGAGTTTTAAGTATTATTTATAAATTTTGGACATTAACTCCTTATCAATGTATCAGAGAGTATATTCTCCCATTCAGTGGGTTGTCTTTTTATTTTGTTGATGGTTTCCTTTGCTGTGTAAAAACTTTTTACTTTGATGTAGTCCTATTTGTTTATTTTTTCTTTTGTTTCCCTTGCTTGAGGAGCTGTATCAGGAAACATAATGCTATGAGCAAAGTCTGATATTTTACTGCTTATGTTTTCTTCCAGGATTTTTATGGTATGGTCTAACTTCTAAGTTTTTAATCCACTTGAATTTATTCTTGTGCGTGGCATAATTAGATGGTCTAGTTTCATTTTTCTGCATGTATCTGTGCACTTTTCCCAACACCATTTATTGAATACGCTATCTTTATCCCATTGTATCCATATGCATTTGCTTCCTCTGCCAAATATTAACTGATTATAAAGGTGTGGATTTATTTCTGGGCTGTCTACTCTGTTCCATTAATCTATGTGACTGTTTTGAGGCCAGCACAAAGCTGTTTTGATTACTATGGACTTAAAATAATTTGTTTGTCTCACTTGTTGTTTGAAAAATTATTGCTTGGGCCAGAGTCTCCAGAAAAATATTAAATAGAAATGTCAAAATTGAATATTATTTTTGCTTCTGATTTTATTATTGTTTAATTTGGAAAATTAGATATCAAATTATTTATTATTTTTGCTTTTCTAGGAATTTTTATAATGAAAATATGTGATATGATCTATTTTCCATAATATATTGAAATTATGATAGTTTATTGTATTAAACTTGTTATTTTGGTGAAAGAATTTTTCCCAAGTTTAATCTGTCAGCATTAAACTATCTGAACAATTCTGAATGTTTAACCATTGTAGATATTTTAACTTTTTACTTTGAAATAATTTTTGACATAGAATAGTCGCAAAAGCAGTACAGAGAGTTCCTGTGTACCATTATCCAAATTCTCTAATACAACCTCATTCAGAGCCCTACTGTAACTATTGAAACTAGAATACTATCATTAACACAATGCTATTAAATGAAGTAAAGACTTTACTTGACTTTCACCATTTCCACTAAAAACTATAACCATACAAATATTTTAAAAATCTAAGTAAACATCAAATCTCTACAGATAGTATAGATTTCTTTTGTGTAAAAAATTATAATAGTATTCAGAAGGGGAGAATAGATCATTTCATTAAAGGTTTTTAAACTTGCCTATATCAAAAAATATTATAGAAATGAACAAAAGGAAAACTAGGGAAAACCATGGCAAATTGAAAATTGTTTAATGTTACTAACTTTTAAACACTCACTAAAACAAAATAAGCCCAGAATGACACTGTATGTGGTCGTTAAGGCTCCTCAGTTTTTTTTAGTCTCTCTTCCTCAGTCTTTCTTTTTTTTATGACCTTGATATATTTGAAGAATAGTCATCAGTTGTTTTGTAGAATGTTCCTCAATTTAGGTTCATCTTATGTTTTTTGTTTTTTTATGTTATTGAATTGAGATTTGGCAGGAAAATCACAAAGCAATATTGTGTGCTTCTTAGTGAATCATGTCAGGAGAAAGATCATGGCAATTTGGCTGATTACTGGTGATATTAACTTTGATCGCTTGGTTTTAAGGTTATGTCTTCTAGGTTTTCTACAGTAAAGCTTCATTTTTTTTCTTTGTAGTTAAATATTATCTTTTGGAGAGACACTTGGAGATTATGAAAATATCTTATAAATATTTTTTCTCACTAATTTTAGCATCTATCAGTAATTCTCTCTGCAACTTTTAGTACTCAAGTAATTTGCCCAATGGAGATTTTCTGTTTCCATCATTTTGCCTACATTTATTTATTGGAATTTTACTGAAAAGAATAGCTTTTTTGTTTTCTTCTATTTTTTAGTTTATTTATATTCATGAGTGTGGATTAGCACATATTTGTTTCAATTAGTGTTTTATAGCCCATTACTATCATTCTGTATTTTGTTGTTTAAATGTCCCAGATTTGGCCATTTGTAGCTTCCTTAAAGTAACACCTCTGTCTTTTCTACATGTCCCCTATTCACTGTTTGTGAGATCTTTCATACCTATGGCACTGAATGATATTCCAGGCTCATCTTGTATTTTCCCTTACCAGAGACTGGTATTAGCCATGTTCATAAGAATCCTGGTTCCTTTTATTGGAGAGTGGGGTATAGAAGTCAAGTCCTGAGATGAGCTCACTGCCATTGGATGCTTCTGCCTCTTGGCTCTCCTAGTATATTGAGCTAGGAAGTCGATATATGTATGCTCAAACATGCATACACACTTCCATATTTATTTGTAAAGCTATCCATCTATAAGCATATTAAAACCATTGGTTCCTCTTGACACCTCTGATTCTAGTCCAACACCATAGAGATATTCTAACCTTCTCCCTTTTCTCATTTGTCACTCTTTTCTCTGACAGTGACAAGCCTTCCCCTATCTATGCACTACAAGTTTATTCATTGGTAATTCTAGTATAGACATAACATAGTTTCAGGATTGCTGAACTATAATCAGGGTGGTTTTTGAAATTTAATATCTATATTTACATGAATATATATATAAATATATATATGTATATCAGTAGAATGGATTATAGTGTTAATTTTAGTGCTATGCTTTTTAAGTTTTTTGGGACCAAAATATATAACATCAACATTTCAAATATATTCATTTTTTAATTGAAAACATTTCTTAATGCCACAAATGCATATATGGTATTTTAACTTATTTCTCACTGTAATTTTTTATTTGTTTTTGAATAGAAGTAGCCTTGTTTTCCAGCTCTATTTCATTGACATTTTATGATAAATGAATTAATGCATCCAAAATGCTTAGAACAGTAGCAAAGTGTAACCATTCAATAAATACTAAATATCATTATTGGTTATTTTTCTACTTCCTAATTGATTTTTGTCATTATTATAAATTTCTTTCTCCTTCCCTTAGTTGTATTTTGTTATCTTTTTTCTCACATACTTTGTTGAATGCTTAATTCATTTTTTACACTTCATTCATTATACTTAATAGTTAATATTTATAAAATTTAAACATTTGATATTTTGTACTTTATTTTAACTGAAGGAAACTGCAAGTGAAGACTTGATATGTTTTTATTTTGACAGTCAATATGCAAAAAAATTATCTCTGTAAAAGGCAGTTTTAATATAACAGAAAATTTCAGCACAATTAAATATCCCTTTTATCTTGGACATAGTTGTTTCAGAAATGAGCATTTATAACTTGTCTCAATGGTATATAGAGCCAGTCCTGAGAGAATATGAGAGAAACTCAAAGCTAATAGTCTCCACTGTTCCAACCAGCACAACTTTGCAGCTTGCAGGGAGCCAACAGGCAGTTAATGACCTCTCTCATGGTTATATTGTTGCATGAAAATTGACATAATTGTGGCTCGGCAAAGGACAAAAAGAGGTAATTATTCAACGGCTAATTTCATTGCTCTTTCTCTTCCTATACTAGTTTTATGGTCAACTACCCCTCCAAAAATATAAATGACAGGCATCTTTAGGAAATGTTATATACAAATAGTCATACCGTTCCTGATTCATTACTTGCAGTTATATCTCTCAGATGAATATGAAGAGTAATATATGTGCCACCATACTCGCAAAACTGTGAAAATGCCATACATTTCCATTTATCACTTTTTTACTTTTTATTCAGTTTATTGGGGTAACATTGGTTAATAAAATTATGTAAGTTTCAAGTGTATAATTCAATGATACATACTCTTTATATTGCATTGTGTGTTCACCACTCCAAGTCAAGATTTTTTTTTTTTTCATTACCATTTATATCTTTATCCTCTTTTACCTCCCCCAACCCTCCTTTCTCTCTGGTAATCACCATACTATTGTCTGTGTCCGTGATTTTTTAAAATTTATTTTTGCTTAGTTCGTTGCCTTTGCAACCCAGCCCTATAATCCCCTTCCTCTCTGACAGTTGTCAGTCTCTTCTCTGTTTATAAGGCTGTCTCTATTTTGTTTGTTAGTTTATTTTGTTCATTAGATTCCACATATGAATGAAATCATACGGTATTTGACTTTCTCTGACTGGCTTATTTCACTTAGCATACAGCTCCCCAGGTCCATACATGCTGTCACAAAGGGTAAGCTTTCCTTCTTTTTTATGGCCAAGTAGTATTCAATTATATAGATGTACCACAACATTTTTATCCATCATCTACTGATGGGCACTTGGGCTGCTTCCAAACCTTGGCTGTTTTAAATAATGCTAAATGAACATGGGGGTGTATATATTCTTTTGAATTAGTGTTTTCGGTTTCTTCAAGTAAATTCCCAGAAGTGGAATCACTGGGTAATAAGGCAGTTCCAATTTTTAAATTTTTTAGATAACACCATACTGCTTTCCACAGTGGCTGCACCAATCTGTATTCCTACCAACAGTGCACAAGCGTTCCCCATTTTCCACATCCTTGTCAACACTTGTTTGTTGATTTATTGATAGCCATTCTGATCATTGTGGTGATATCTAATTGTAGGCTTAATTTGCATTTCTCTGACATTTATTGATGTCGAGCATGTTTTGTATGTCTCTTGCCCATCATTGGAAAAGTTTCTATTCAGGTCCATTGACCATTTTCTAATTGGATTCTTTGTTTTGTTGGTTGGTTTTGATTAGCATAAGTTATTTAAATATTTTGAATATTAACATCTTATTAGTTGTATCATGGATGAATATGAATCCAGGAGCTGGTTTTTTGAAAAGCAACCGCGTTTCTAATACCTCAGTTACTTACTCTGAAAAGAGCAGGTCCTTAATATAATTTGAAAAAATAAAAAAGAGCTTTGCTATTCTACTAAAGTAGGTGGTGCATTAATAAAGGTTAGAACATTATTATGTTCTAACATATTCATGGGTGAATATGTTCTCCATTCAGCAGGTTGTCTTTTTATTTTGTTGATGGTTTTCTTTGTTGTGCAAAAACTTTTTAGTTTGATGTTGTCCCATTTCTTTATCAGAAAATAGCAGGATACAAAATAAACATCCAGGAATCAGTTGCTTTTTTATATACCTATAATGAACTATCAGAAAGGAAACTAAGAAAACAATCCCACTTACAATTGCATCAAAAGAATAAAATACTTAGGAATAAATTTAACCAAGGAACATTACAAGATACTGAAGAAAGAAATTGAAGAAGATACAAATAAGAGGAAGCATATACCATGTTCTGGAGAAGATGAATTACCATCAATAAAATATTTATATAACTGAAAGCAATCTATAGATTCCACACAATTCCTATCAAGATACCAATGGCATATTTCACAGAATTAGAACAAATATTTCAAAAGTTTATATGGAACCACAAAAGAACCTGAATAGCCACAGCAATCTTGAGAAAGAAGAACAAAGTTGGAGGAAATACCATATACCAAACTATAATACATGGCCATAATAATCAAAACAAAATGTTATGGTACTGGCATAAAAACATTATGTGTTTATAGATATACACAAACACACAAATCTCAGTTAAACATAACAGGGAGCCCAGAAATAAACCCACTCCTTTATAGTTAATTAATATGACAAAGGAGACAACAACATAAAATGAGGTAAAGATATTCTATTCAATAAATGGTGTTGGAAAACCGGACAGATATGAGCAAAACAATGAAACTAGACCACCTTCTTACAACATAGACAAGAATAAACTCAAAATGGATTAATAACTTAAATATTAGGCTGAAAACCATAAAAATCCTGGAGAAAATATAGGCAGTCAAATCTTGTATACTTTTCATAGCAATATTTTTTCTGATATATCTCCCCAGGCAAGAGATACAAAAGAAAAAATAAACACATGGGACCATTTGTATTTTTAATTCAACTTTTCCCTAGCAGAAATATTTAGAAACAGGGAACTAGTGTCTTTTCTTCTTTTCAGGCTTTCTATTGTTTAAGTTCAAAGTTAAACCTTTTGATGTGTGACCATTTAATCTAATACTATACATTTTTGTTGAAAGAAAATAGTCATAAAAACTACTTGAGACAAGTCTTGAGTACACATATGTGAATTAAGTCATAGCAAATCCAACTGAGGCTTGTCAGTTTGCACATTAGCAAAACTGTTGAATGAAAATGTTGTTTTGATATAGATTATTAAACACAACAATGATGATAATTATTAAAATATTTCTTATCCAAATATATAATTTGGTATTTGGAATTCTTTGATATTATTCTGGAGAAGGTTCAATGAAAGTGGTACCTTTCAAATAAGGCAATAGAGTAATTTAACAGCAGGTAATTATTTAATCATTATAATGGTGAATTTATAAAAATCTCTAAACTGAAACAAATACCTGGGGAGCTTCAGTTAACTTGAATAGAGATTCTTGTCAATTTTAACTATGTACTTTGGCATGGAATAAATTAGTTAAAATCCAACTAATTATCTAATGATTAGTCAAACCTCTATTAATATACCTATATGAAAGTGATGTTCAATGATGGCATAGGAATGTCTAGATGGTTACTGAAATAGATCATGTTAGGTACTCAGAAATAGAAAAACTGGCTTTTGAATTTTTAAAGCTTAAGTCATAATTGATAATGCAAAAGGTAAAATGGTCAGTAGCTTTGTTGCTTTGAAGTAATAGCTTACAAGCATAGAAGAGTACCCTGCAGCCCACACATACTTCCCCAATTTGCTTAACTTCTTGCTTTTGCTTTTTCTACATCTTATAAAATCTAAGCTACTAATATAGATTCCAAGTTATTGAGCTCTTCTTCATAAGATGTGATTGGCTATTTTAAGATTGACAAACCACTCCCAAATCTCAGTGACATAAGCATCAAATGCTTAATTTCTCACTCGCTCTACATGTCCATTATTTTTCTATGGGGGTTCTTATTCCAATGTGGACATCAGTCTGGAACCCAGAGTCAGAGATGCCCTTCCATTTCGAGTGATTCCTGTCATGGTAAAAAAGACAGGGAGAATCGCCTTTGACTTTTAAATACGTTTGCAAATAAGTGACACATATCATTTCCACTATCTTAGTAACAAGAGCAATCATTTTGCTGCGCCTAACTTCAAAGAGCAAGGAATTGTGATTTTGCTTAATGCCAGAAACAAGAAGGGAATTAAAAATCATATGCAGTGATATTGCCTCCTGCATATCTTAAACATAGCCACCTTCTCTTTCTTCATAATCAAACCTAATTTTGGATCAGCAAAAATTTATGATCAGTCTGGGCCTTTGCTTTTATAGCAGCTGCTTACGAGATGCCTGCCACCCTTCATTGATGGCCATGCTAGTCTGACCAACACATCTCAACTACATATGTGGGTAATAGGACAATGCTTTATTTCTGTGTTTGATTTTACCTGTTGGGGTTCTCACACACACTCAGTAATCAGGCATTGCTTTTAGAATTAACAGCACAAATATTTCATGATCATTTCATTCTTCTACCACCACCTACAAGGATGACAATATTTTTCTATTTTCTTAAATATCAAAATAAGTATTCATGTTTGCAGTGCCATCTTGTGCAATGATATGTTTAAATACCCATTGAAGATTTTTATGTTTCCATACTAATTTCTCAAGCAAAGCATCAACACCACTATTCCAACCTTAAATACTTAAATGAGGAAAATAGAAAAGAAGAATCAGATTGGCTATCCTGTGAGGATTTCTCATTATCAGGGAAGCATAATCTCTGAATTACAACACTTGAGAATCATGAGACAAAATTCTGTATTATTATGAAGCCAATAAAAATATGAATAGCTCCAGATGGTATACCAAATTGTAAGTAATAAATCAAAAGTAATGAATGAGTTTTTCGTATGTTTCTTGTGCTTAAAGTACTGTGCTGTGAGACCAGGTTTATAATTGTTTCCAGAAGGACTCTAAATGCTATTTCTAGCTCTTTTATGACACTTGAAAAAACAGATAAGATTAACCCATTGAATATGACCATCCTTGTGTTTTTCAAAGAGAAAAATAAGCTAATGCCTGTTTGCTTTTTAAATTTCTCTCACTAACATTATTTCTGGAGATGTTAATAAACTATAATGTATGGAGTATATTACTTTGTGAGCTCATCAAAGAAACACTGAAGAAAAATAAGAGTTACTACAATATATTTTGAGCATGCCTGATACCTTTAGGGAATTGTTTTGAGAACTTTACCTTTTTCAATGATGCTAAGTTTACAGATAGTCAGGAAATATTTATTGAACTCCATTAACTAAATTGAGTAGTTTTCTTCTGCTATCTTACATTGTTGGAAACTGACATTTTGGTCAAGGAAACAGAAATCCTGTAGGTAATGTGAACTTTTAAACATGTACTTCCCTGACACACACTTAATTAGTAAGACTTAATTATACACTACAATTAAATTGAATACTCTCCAACAGGAGGCATTGTGCTGGTGAGAAGACTTAAAACTGATATCAAAGAACACAGTCTGCTCTGACATGAAAGCCTTAAGTATTAAATAAACACATTTATTTAATATATTAAGCCAATTTTACTCTGAGTTCGTAGGCATCTGTTGGAGGGTCCTTGTTCATTCTCAGACATGTGATAGGCTGAATAATGAACCTTCAAAGATACTTTACGTGCTGATTTCCAGAACCTGAGAATCCATTATCTTATATAGTAAAAAGGGAATTTACAGATGTGATTAAGTTGAGGATCTTGAGACGAGTAGTTTATCTTAGATTATCTGAATGAGTCTGATGCAATCACAATGGTCCTTATAAGGACTCAGGAGAACTCAGTAGGAAATCCTCTTCAATGATGGAAGTGGAGATTGTAGTGATATGTTTTGAAGATGGAGAAAAGGGCCACAGCCAAAATTACTGGTGGCCCCTAGAAGCTGAAAATGACCCTGCAAGGAAATTTTCCTTCTGAGTCTCCAGAAGGAACCAGCCCTGTATACACCTTGACTTTAATCAGGAAAAACTGATTTCAGATTGCTGATCCCCAGTGCTATAAGAAAGTAAATTGGTGTTGTTTTAAGCCACTAAGTTTGTACTAATTTGTTGCAGCACAAACAGGAAATTAATAGCCCCTTGGTAGTAAATCGAAATAAAGATCTATAGGAAGAAGAATAAATTATGATGTTAAAGTAATGAGCTTATCACAAAACTATTCTAGATTCAAGGTTTTAAAATATTTTTTTAATTTGTTAAAATATATATGTATGCATGTATGTATGTATGTGTGCATTTTATTGTTCGAATACAGTTGTCTCCATTTCTCCACCACTTTCCCCAGCCCCACCCATCCCCCACCCCACCCTCCATCCTTCCCCACTCTGGCTTCATCCATAGGTCCTTTTTACATGTTCCCTGATGACCCTTTCCCTTCTTTCCTCTGTTATCTCCCTTCCCCCGCCTCTGGTTACTGTCAGTTTGTTCTTTATTTCAATGTCTCTGGTTATATTTTGCTTATTTGTTTGTTTTGTTGATTAGGTTCCACTTATTGGTGAAATTATATGGTATTCGTCTTTCACCACCTGGCTTATTTCACTTAGCATAATGCTCTCCAGTAAATAAATAAATAAATAAATAAATAAATAAATAAATAATAAATAAATAAAATGTTTTCTACTTTGTATACATTTTTAAATGTTGATTTTTTTATTATCTGACTTTTTATTCCTGACTCTACATTTTCTATTGTATTCTTTTTAGTTGCATCTAAAATTTTCATCTTCTTATTTTAAGATAAAATCTCCTCAGTCTCAATTTTCTATAATCATTGTACTTAGCACACATTTTGAATTTTAGAATGAACTAGTCTGTTTCATTAAATTCTGTGTTCATAAAAATAATTATTTCATATATCATTGGGAATATTTTTAACTTCTCTCAGAGCTTATTAGCATTGATTTTTCAAGATAAAAAGCTGTTAATATTTATTAACTTACAGGTCATTTGTTAGAGTCTGTTGGCTTTATTGTAGATCAGAGGGACATCTAATAATCACAACCTGAACACAGGAGGACAACACATACAGTGAATTTCTGATTGGGCTTCGAAACCTCATTTCTATTTCTATCATCAAACTTTCATTGTTTAATTTTTTTTTAAGATTTTTATTTATTATTTATCTTTAGAGGGGAAGGGTAGGAGAGAGGGAGAGGGAGAGAAATATCAATGTATGGTTGCCTCTCATGTGTCCCCTGCTGGGAACTGGCCTGCAACCCAGGCATGTGCCCTGACTGGGAATCGAACCTCGATTCTTTGGTTCGCGGGCCCGTGCTCAATCCACTGAGCTACACCAGCCAGGGCCATTGTTTAATTATTTATCAGGATAAATAATGACAATGCTTTTCATTCATGTACATTTCTTGTCAGACCAGATGTTTTCTGAAAAAACAAATTTTAAATGGTAAAATCTAATTTATAATCTTCAAAATTGAAGCATCAAAGCACGTATTCATGGAGTCCCTACATAAGCATCTTGCTTTATTGACTTCATACTATTTTAGGTTCCTGGAAAATACAAGTATTTCTAGTCATGGCCATAGCCAAAGAAGGCAGTCCCACATGTTTCTTTGACAGTTACCTAAACAAAGGTGTATAAATATTGATTAACCAATGTCCTATTTAATTTTAAAAGAAATAAACCTTTGGTAGTATGGATATCTTAATAATTTTAATTCTTCTTAATCAGAAACATAATGTATGTTTCCACTTATTTGTATTTTCTTTAATTTCTTTCTTCACGGTCTTATAATGCTCTAAATACAGGCCTAATACTTTTTTCTTAGGTACTAAAATTATTCTCATGTATTTTTGTGAAACAATTGTGAATAAGATTATTCAATTTCTATCAAGATACCAGTGGTGTATTTCACAAAACCAGAACGAATATTCCAAAAATTTATATAGATCCATAAAAGACCCTTAATAGCCACAGCAATCTTGAGAAAGAAGAACAAAGTGGGAGGAATCAAACTATTTGATATCATACTATACAAGACCATAATAATCAAAACAGCATGATACTAACATAAAAACAGACATATAGATCAAGAAACAGAACAGAGGGCCCAAAACTAAACCCATATCTATATGGTCAATTAATATTTGACAAAGGAAGCAAGAATGTATAATAGGATAAAGATAGTCTAGTCAATAAGTGTTGCTAGGAAAATTGGACAGATATGTGCAAAAAAAAAAACAAAAAAACAAAAAACTAGATCATCTCCTTACACCACATACAAGGATAATCTCAAAATGGATTAAAGACTTACATGTAAGAATCAAAACCATAAAAATCATAGAAGAAAACATAGGCAAGTAAAATCTCAGACATTTTCTTATCTATATTTTTTCTGATATATGCCCTTGGGCAAGGAAAACAAAATAAAAAATAAACAAATAACCCTGGCTGGTGTAGCTCAGTGGATTGAGCGCGGGCCTGCGAACCAAACGATCCAGGTTCGATTCCCAGTCAGGGCACATGCCTGGGTTGCCAGGCCAGTTCCCGGCAGGGGACATACAAGAGGCAACCGCACATTGATGTTTCTCTCCCTCTCTCCTTCCCTTTCCCTCTAAAGATAAATAAATAAAATCTAAAAAGAAAAAAAATGTTAAAAAAAATAAAATAAAAAAAAATAAATAAATAAACAAATAGGACTAACTATATCAAATAGGACTTCATACATCAAAATAAAAATTTTTGCACAGCAAAGGAAGCCATGAAAAAAGTGAGGAGACAACCTTCTAAATGGGGAAAACATTTTCCAATGGTATATATAATAAGAGGTTAATATTCAAAATTTATAAAGAACTTATACTACTTAAAACTAAAGACAAAATAAAGTCCAATTAAACACGGGCAGAAGACCTGAGTAGACATTCTCCAAAAGGGACATACAGATGGCCAACTGACATATGAAAAGATGCTCAACATCACTAATTGTTAGAAAAATGCAAACTAAAATAACAATGAGGTATCTATCACTTCACACACATTAGAATGGCTAATAAATCCACAAATGACAAGTGTTGCCAAGAACATGGAGAGAAGTGAACACCTGTGTACAGTTGGTGGGAATGCAGATTGGTGCAGCCACCATGTAAAACACTATAGAGTTTCCTTTAAAAATAAAAAATGGAACTGCCTTATGCCGCAGCATTTTCTGTTTAGGAGGCTTTATCAGAAGAAATCCAAAACACTAATTTGAAAGAATATATACACTCCTATATTCATTGCAGCATAATTACAATAGCTAAGCTGTGGAAACAACCCAATTGCCCACCAGTAGACAGGTAAATAAAAAAATTGTTGTACATTTACACAATGGAATATTACCTTAAAATATAAGGAAATCTTCCCATGTGACAGCATGGATGGACCTAGAGTGTATTATACAAGGTGAAATAAGTCAATTAGAGAAAGACAAATGCCAGATGATTTCACTTATATGTGGAATGTAAAGAACAAAATAAAAAAAATTTGAAACAGACTCATAGACACAGAGAGATGACTGGAGGCAATCTGAGGAGAAGGATATTGAGGAACTGGGTAAAAGATGGGAGAGGGGCTGGGGTGATGGGTAAAAAGGGTAAAGGGATCAAGAAATACAAATTGGTAGTTACAAAATAGTCCCGGGAAGGTGAAGTACAGCACAGGGAATATAGTCAATATTGTATTGGATGGGTACTAGATTTATCAGGGTGATCTCATAGTAAATTATATAATGTCCAATCACTGGGTTATAAACCTGGAACTAATATAATATTGTATGCCAACTGTAATTGAAAAATAAAAAAAAATTCAAAAATATTTTATTCAATTCTACCTATGTTTCTATCATCATTCAGAATCTTTACTCTTACCCTCTCCCTAATATCAACCCACTTATACTAGGTTGATATTAGACCTAGAATCCACTGGGCAGTATAGAAAGAGTAGAGTTCAAGGTAGTTGGATCTTCACTTTCATTTCACAACTAATTTCCTAAATGAATTTGAACCAGCCATTTGTATTTTAGGTATGGTTACTATGTGGATTTATTTTCCACAAAGCTGAAAAATAGCATTAGAGATTATTTAGATTGGTGCCCTGATTTTCAGAATCAGTTTCAGGAGATGGCTCAAAAATATTGGGTAAATGTGGGGAAATTAAAATCTAAAGAATTTAGGTAGCCTAACTAAGGCTATATAGCTGCCAGGAGACAGACACTGAAGTCTAGATTGTTTGATGCCCAACTTTAGGCTTTTTTAAAATTATTTTTCTATTACCTCATATAATTAATTATCTGTGTCTTGTCTGTGGTGAGAACTTTCAAATTCTACTGTCTTAGCAACATTTAAGTGTACAGTACAGTACTGTCAACTACAGCCACCATGTTGTACACTGGTCCCCCAGACTTTGTTCATTTTACACTCTGTATCCTTTGACCGTCTCCACCCATTTCTCCCTCAAAATCCCCCACAACCACTAACTACTCTGTGTTTTATGAGCCCAGGTTTTTGGATTTCCCATATAAGTATGATCATACAGTGTTTGTCTTTCTGTCTGACTGATTTTACTTAGCCCAATGCCCTCAAATTTAACTCATGCACTGAAAATAGCAGGATTTTCTTCATTTTTATGGCTGAAAAATATTCTAGTGTGTGTGAATGCGTATGCGCATGTACTCTCAACATTTTTCCCACACTTAACAATTATTTAGGATCTCGCAAATCTTTGGTTTATATGAGCTATAATTATCAGGATGTAGCATACTGATATGTAGCATATATTTATATATACTACATTAGATATTAAAACTGATAATTTAAAAAATATTCATTAACAAATTAAAATAATAATCTATCATATACTGAGATAATTAAATGTATTTTTGAAAGCAAAACAAATATTTTTCCAGCTATATTTGATATCTGGATTAATAGAAGCAGGATTAATGGATTCTCATATTGTCTTCTGCATTCAATCCATTGTTATAATCACACACGATGCACTTCTGAAAACTCCATTGAACAGTCATGAGAGGTAAAAAGGCAAATAACATTTCAGTTTGAAAACAGTTTCCACTGCACAGCAGACCCCAGACCATACTTTTGGACCTGCTTGATTAGATTCATACAGAGAAAGGAAATAATAAAAGAAATAACCAGAAAGTTCAGAAAGACTGATATCTAAATACTTACTAGAAGAGCATAGAAGTTTCACAGACTAGTGGAAATAAAGCCAGTTTTCCAAACTCGAAAATCATTTCAATTATTTGTGGCCTAACTTTTTACATCATGCTGGTAAATATCTGGTAGGCAGAAATCTTATGTAGCCTTACATTAAATATTGCTTCATCTTTTAAAAAATGCCATCAAGAGGGATTGAGAATTAGTGTGACAAATATTGAATGGCCCCGTGTGTGATGAATCCTGAACAGCCCAATGCTACTGCAGTTCTGGCCAATCTAACATGGAATGTTTAAAGGGAGCAAAACTAAATTACTTTTCAAAACAATCATCTGTCCAATCCAAGTCTGAAATCTGAGACCTGACTCCTAGCCAAATAGCCAACACTCTTAATTCGTTTTAAGATGTACAGTGGGAAAATCACATGACAACTAAAACCACCCTCTACTATCTGCCTTTCAAAGGATGTCTAAATCCTGGAGAGTATAACCATAGGGCATGACCCTGAGGTGAAAATGCTGAGCTTTGAATTTGGAATCTAATGCTTTGTTACAAAAAAATAATGTTAGAGGAATTTCAGTAAGTACGCCAGTAGGGGGAACTGTTATTCAACAAATAATAATAGGACTAGATTTTTCCTGGGCAATAGACACAGACCATAGAGTATCAGGTAGACTCCATGGCATAATTTTGTGGTGAGCTGACTTCAAGCATCTTCCTTTGCCTTTTCTTGATGACTATCTTGTATTAACTTAGGAAGTCACTGTTCCTTTGGTCAAAGGGAAAAATTGGTTCCTGCTGTAGTTAAAAGTTATGACTGGATGAATTTAGAATGTTACATCTGATGAACACTGATAAATCTCATTTAATAATTGGAAGTTTAATTTGCTGTGATTACCATTGCCGGTTTATGATTACCTGAAATCAGAAAGCTGTGCATTGACTAAAAGCATTCTAAGGCACAGTTTCTGATGCCATGCACAAAGACCACCTACATTAGAATATCCAGAAGAACTAAATGAACTAAAAATTTAGATTCTAACATCCCACCCAACCCAGCGAATTAGAATCTATGAGGGTTAAACACAAACATTTGCCTTTTTTAACAAAGTTCTCCCAAATGGTTTTTAAGCATGAGAAGTAGAGGAGCCACTTTTTAAATCATATGTTTAGGAGACTACAACAGAAAGGAAGTAGTGAAAACGAGTTCTTATGGTGTTGGGACAAAGGAACTTGAAAGGCCACATGTGTGGGAGAAGTTCAAGCGAGTGGCAAGGTGTACTGGAGTGAAGGGAAATAATCTGCCTTCCAAGATGTAGGGGGCAGACAGGCTCTAGTGCCAACTGCTCCAAGTTCCTTGATAATCCCCCATATATTTTCTTGATTTTTGGAAATGAGCAGTCTTTCTCTCAAATTATCTAACTTACTTCCTGAGTTTTTGCAATTTTATACTCGTCCCTTCCCCTATCCAATTCCTTTCCTGGATATTCCAGGATTTAGTGTCCCTTATCCAGTCTGTATCTTTACCCAGATTTTCCAGACTAGACTCCGCCCACTTACATCAACATTTTGGCTACTGCTGTGCATGCCCCAAAGTTGTGTTGCATCATCTGGTTTCTACTGTGCATGTGCTTATCTCCCCGCCGTGCGTCTTAGCTTCTACTGCATATACGCCTAGCAAAGGAATTTCCCCTGATGTTTTTATCCCTCCCTTGGTAATCCCAGTTTATGACTAGTAGCGGATTCTTTGTGCCTTCTTTGAGGATTAAGTATGCTTGGCAGAAAATGCAGCGGTCCCCTGGGTAGCCTGTGAATGCCTAGTAAATCAGGCTTAATGTCCTATTCAGCTGCCTAGTTTATTAGGCTAAATGTCTGATTCCATTTGCCCCATTCCTTTATCTGTAACTAGCAAGCTCCCTACGCTAACAGCAGCACCTGAGCATATACACTGACTGGATAAGATTACTACAAAGATGGTAAACTGAAGCCTATATCCAACATTTTACCACCTAAAGTCTCTTTCTAATGATCCCCCACTTCCTAGAGAGAGAATGGGGGAGGAGATACTGAAGAGACAAACAAAGACAAGGAACTCCAAGAATCAAGAATCCAAGATTTCACATTATAATCAACTTCAAAACCAACTCACCTTCAGGAATGTCAAACAGTCAATCAGCCTGTTCCTGAGATTCTGTACCATGTTTTTTTTTTTTCATTTATCTTTAATTATAATTGACATACAATAATATATTGGATTCAGGTATACAACGTAGTGATTCAATGTTCATATACATTTTGAAGTGATCACTGTAAAAACTGTAGTAACCATCTGTCACTACACATAATTATTGTATTATTGCCTCAGAGAAGTCAGAAAGTTATGAACAAAGGAAGACTCTTGCTTTTGAAACATCATGCAATGAGAAATTGAGTGACAGAAGAGACATCTCTAGAATTCAAATGTTGTATAAAACAGTGGTTAAGCCACATGGTATTTTGGGTTTGGTTACTGATTTTTACACTTGAGTATTTAGTAATACTTTGTGCCAGATCTGGTGTGTCTTATCCTACCAACACCTTTCAGCATTTTATTTTAAGATGGAACTAAAGAGGTAATTAAATAGAGGCTAATATTTTGGCTTCAAAATATTTAAGGCAAGAATTGCTTAGAAGAGGAGAGAAAGCAAAAGCAGGGGAAATTTAAATTAAAGGCCATAATGACTGTTACTAAGTAGTTCAAACAAGAAACAAAAAATAGTAAAGAGGGGAAGCAGGGTTGAGAGAGGGTAATTTGAGGGTAGCAGAACGTATAGAAACCTACTTTTTAGTGGGTCAGAAGACTATAATCATGCTCAGCATGATTGTCTGTTTGAGACAAGGATAAATTTAGGAGCCATAATTTTTTAAGGAGTCTTCTTTAAGTTTCTCTTTGGCTACACCTCTGTTCTGGGTTATTTTATCCCCATGTTTCATGTCTAAATTAAATATTGAAAACACCAAAAAAGTGGGGGAAATCCTTCTCTAAGAGACAAAACTGTAAACTTTTTCATATTCTTTAACTTATTCTTTACCCTGGTGATGTTGAGATTTATAATGAATGGGAATATTTTCCCATATTAAAATTTCAACTAAATCAATCAATTTTACTCTTAAAACAACAAATATGGTTTTGCCTCATCAATATAAGACAAGAAAAGATAATTGCCAATTTTGTGCTTAAAGACAAATATTCATCTGCAGATCATTAAGATTTTGTGGAATTAACATTGAAACTTAGGACAACAGATGTTATAATAATTACGGCAAACATATATTGGTCACTCTCTGTATTCAAGAAATTATTCTATCTCCATCTGCACAATTTCATAACTTCACTTTTCATATAATATTTTAAATATAATAAACAAATTTTCATTAAACTTTAACAGTATAATATATTTTCGTTAATTCTTATTTTATTTGTATTCATGATTACAACTCATTTAGTGTATATTATTAAGAATGTACAACTAGTAATATCTAGTTTTCCCTTTAGGGTTAAGATTTCATAACATTAAAACTGAAAATCATGTTACTCGCCTGGGGTCGAGGTCCATGCTAAGAATATTTCCAACAGTGTCAAGCATGCTAATCAGAGAGATAGGGTGATTTTCCTTTCTGCCACCGAAGCATCCCTGAGGAGAAGACATTTCACTGAAGAACTGGAACATGATTTCAAAAGAAATGACTTTGTTTATCAGGCTTGTTCAGTTACACTATGCTTGGTCTCTGCACCTAGATTAATGAGGTGACTTGGAAGAGGCAAGCGGGTGGTGAGGAAGCTGCCCGGGTGGGCTCTGTGGGAAGAAAAGGCATGGAAACTGGATGCCTGACTTGGTGTGTGAATCTAAATCTCTCCAGCGAGAGGAAATGAACACATCTCCACCTTTTTGTGGAGCAGTGGCAAAGACAAAAAGGTCAGGGAAATACTTTGTGGATGTCCAAACCAAGGGCAGCATCAATTCAAACAGTGACCCAAATTGTTGGGTATTGTACAACTAATAATTTACATTATATATAACATGAGATATATCACATATTATGTATCATATGATATTTCATTTCTAGTTATATAACTAATAATAATAATGTTTAGAATTACCCTCTGACTCGCTGACAGTTGGAACAGGCTCAGAGAGGGAGAGTGCTCTGAGAAAAAATCTGCGGGGTGTTCTAATAGTGCACCTGATCTAATAGTGCACCTAATAGTGCATCTTTCCTCCCACAAGGACCCTCTCAGCATCTCTGCAAAGAACAGGTGGGAGAAGGAGGAACTGGGAGAGCCAGAGCAATGCTGACACAAGGATATGATGCTCACAGAAGAGGTGTTGATAATCTCTAGCATCTCAACAGACACACAGATTGAGTTCAGGGAGCAAAGCACTTATGAGTTAGAACACTCACAAAGAGTAGAGGCGAATGAGAAAGTAAGATGAGGAAAATTAGTGTGTGTATATACAAACACATTTATCTGAGATTGCATTTTTATAAAACAGTCATTAATTCTAAAGTCATAACTGTATTTGAATATAGATATAAGTATGTATTGGTAAATGAACAGAAGTCCTTGGAGAAAAGAAAGATACAAACCAGGCAGTTAACATATTTCTGGGAGACAGAGAGGGAGATGGGAGAACAGTGCACACACATGCACACACACTTTCACATACAAAAATTATTCTATGTAATTGATATATATTCATTTATTTAATCCTAACAACCCCTGTGTGTTATAATTTACTTTCCTATAAAAATTACTTTCCTCATTTGCAGCTGGTACACAGAGAGGTTAAGTAATTTGCCCAAAGTCACACAATCTCTATGTGGTTTCATACCCAACCTTTTGATAACAGAGTTCATACTACATTCTGTAGTCTCCATGTCATTAAAATAATGGTATTGCAATCCATAGGTTCATAGGGACCCATCTCTATGATTCTCTGTGAAGTTTTAATAAAAATTTTAAACTGACTTCCAAGTTTGACAGAAAATTCAGGGCAATGGACTTGTCCAGTGTTGGAGACAACAGGACTCCTTATAAGGGTGCCTGAAGCATAATTAAAGAAGATGCCCACTCACCAAGAAATCAAATCGCATTAATGTAAGACTCTGCATGTATAGTTATGGGACCAACTTCTATTTTGTGACTGCCAGAACGAAAGAACGAAAGTGAGTGAATGGAATGACATAGGTAAAAATCTTGAGAAATATTTAACTTATTTATTAAGATGCACATTATGCTTTTGAATTTTTAAATCATGTGTTTGCATATTGTTCATATGTTTGTTATAAATGAGTCACATCTGTCCTTAGCTTAAGCCCAGTAAAACCTCTGGTTGGTAATTTTTGTAACAGTTCCATAGTTTCAATTACCATGTTATAAAATCACATATAAGAGATTAAAATATCCTACAAGTTCACTTTTTCAACTAAATCAGATAGACTCTCTCCAATGAATATTAATACGTGTTCCTGAATTGCTAGCTTTAAAGATATTTAACACTTTCTTAACTTTGTTGAAATATTGTTATACTATTAATTATTTGATACCCTTTTCCTATGATAGTTACATTATGTAGTATTTATGGCAAAACATTATGTGCATACAAGATTATAATATGGTAATTTGATTTCTGTTAAATCCTGCATTAACTTATTCCTTTTAAAGCATAAGCTAATGCTAAATGAGTCCCTTCTAGTCTGATTTATTGTTCTGTATTAATGAATTCATATACTATATTAATGAATTTATATACTTGCTTACTGTTCTATGTGCTTAAAGCCTTCAGAACATTTGGTCCTATGTAAAATGTCCACTGACATGTTTGGTCCATGCCAAAAGCTTCTTGATCTTTGATCCTGTCCAAACATCTGTGGAGATATTTAGTCCACATTGAAAGTCCTTGACATTTGGTCCTATCGAAAACCTTCATGAGCATATTTGGTCCTTGCCAAAAGGTCCCTGATGTTTTCTTCTGTCAAAAACATCCATGTTTAGAAAAATCTCATGGTTCAAATAACCTGTAATGTATATATCTGATATTTAAATAATTTTGATTTATAGTATTAACATATAAAAATCATATCATATTTTACTGGTCCTACAATTGTGTCATGGCTCTATCACTAATAATGATCCTCCTTGCCTTGGTAGCCTAGCTGATAATGGCACACGGGTTCAGATAGATGGGTCAGTGTTTGAATTGTAGAAGAGTAGGATTTATGTTAAGTATGTACACAAAAGAAAAGACTTACAGTTACAGAAATACACAGAGGACAATAAGTCAAGGATGGGATCTCCTGGTGCAAGGTGCATTAATATGTCAATAAATTTGATATATTAATCAAATGTTTATTGAATGTCTGCTATGGGCACAATATTGTATTAGGTATATTAAAATGTGCATTTTGTTGTTTCAAATTTCTGCCCCTGGTTTATTTAACTGATTATTCTATGAATGGCCAACACGTTGAGATTATTTAAAGAACAGTTTTTGTAGATGAAGACTAAATGCTGGAATTCATCCAGGACTGAGGACAGAACTGCAGGGCTCATTCTCATGGATATAGTATGTGATAGGGACACTATGGACAATGTAGAGCTTTCCCCATGAAAGGAAAATATGGCCAAGAATGAAACACTGAGAAAAAAAAAAACATTTAAAAAACGTATCCTAGAGATGACAAGGATGGTTTCTTCTGCACCGCATTCGAACCCGTGGCTTCTCTTCTCCCCAGTCCCCCACAACTGGCTCGGTTCCCGTTCTGAATGTTCTCCAGAAGAGACCACGTTTAACCCCTTCCTACCTGTTTGACTTCCACTAATGTTACAGTGACTTAATGTCTTTTTTCAGACTTAAAACTCCTGCAAACCAGGCCCACATATCCAAATCTACTCTTATTTTTACTATACTTTCTCTTTCACTTTCATTTAACTCAGACGTTTAAGAGAAGTCCTAGACTCCTTCTTCTTCTTCATCCTTCATTTCCAAATCTAATCAGCCACTGAGTCATATTAGTTAAAATACCATATTTGACCCTGTTCCAGAACCTACAGTGGTAGTGTCAGAGGTCTCTAATTTCTTTATAATAAATGATTGAATAGGAAAACAATTACTTTGATTTTCTGAATTTCTTCCTTTGCCTTATTCTCTTGAGAGCCTGAACCAAGATATTTGGAAGCACTGTGTAACTAGAATCTCCTGGTCCCAGTTTTAGTAATTCCTCTACATCATCCCTCACGCTGTTGTCAAATGAAGTTTTTGAAATGGAAACCCAAGTATACATCTCCTCAGAATGTCTCCATTCTTTAGTGTGGTATATAAGCCTGAAAGTATAAGAGCCAACATTATTGACTGTCTAGCCTCCAATTGCAACTTCACCTCTTTCCTTTACCTTGGGATGTAGTCAAACTTCTCTAAAGGCACCTTTTTACTTTTCTTGTCCCCTTGGGCATGCTTTCTGCTATGTCTGCTCTGCTTCATTAATTTAATTTACCTGATGAACTCCTATTCATCCAAAAATTCAATTTTATGCACCCACCTCCTTTGTGAAACCCCCATTCAGGCCCTCAAATAGTGTAGATTTACTTTGTGTTCTTTATTATGATCATTATTGCATTAAATTATAAATGACTTTTCAGGTTTCTCTCCTATGCCAATAAGAAATACATTGGTGTTCCTTAAATTTTGGTATTTATGTCAGCTATCATGGTACTTAAAACATGATCAGGGATTAGTAAATGTTGAATAAAGGAATGCTCAGCAAGACAATGGGAGTAGAGTTCTGAGTTACAGTTACTTGTTATTATTAAATAATAATTGCTACTCCGTTGAGCACTTATTTTATGTTAAGCATTATACATATATTATTTTTTAAATATGTTTTATTGATTATGCTATTACAGTTGTCCCATTTTCCCTTTTTATTCCCCCACCCCTTTAGTTCATGTATGTATGACCATGGGTCGTATATATAAGTTCTTTGGCTTCTACATTTCCTATACTATTCTTAACCCCCCCCCCCCCGTCTATCTTCTACCTATCATTTATGCTACTTACACCTTTCACCCTCTCTCCCCTTCCCACTTCCCTGCTGACAACCCTCCCTGTGATCTCCATTTCTGCGATTGTGTTCCTGTTCTAGTTGTGTGCTTAATTTGTTTTTGTTTTTGTTTTAGGTTCAGTTGTTAATAACTGTGAGTCTGTTGTCATTTTACTGTTCATATTTTTTATCTTCTTTTCCTTAAATAAGTCCCTTTAACTTTTCATATAATAAGAGCTTGGTGATAATAAACCCATTTAATTTGACCTAATCTGGGAAGCACTTTATCTATCCTTCCATTCTAAATGATAGCTTTGCTGGATAGAGTAATCTTGGATGTAGGTCCTTGCCTTTCAAGACTTCAAATACTTCTTTCCAGCCCCATCTTGCCTGTAAGGTTTCTTTTGAGAAATCAGTTGATAGTCTTAGGGGAACTCCTTTGTAGGTAACTGTCTCCTTTTCTCTTGCTGCATTTAAGATTCTCTCCTTTTCTTTAATCTTGTCTAATGTAATTATGATGTGCCTTGCTGTGTTCCTCCTTGGGTTCAACTTCTTTGGGATTCTTTGAGCTTCCTGGACTTCCTGGTAGTCTATTTCCTTTGCCAGATTGGTGAAGTTCTCCTTCATTATTTGTTCAAATAAGTTTCCTATTTCTTGCTCTTCCTCTTGTCCTTCTGACACCCCTATGATTCTGATGTTGGAACATTTAAAGATGTCCTCCAGGTTCCTAAGCCTCTCCTCATTTTTTTGAATTCTTGTTTTTTCATTCTGTTCTCTTTGAATGTTTTCTTCCTTCTAGTCCACACCGTTGATCTGAGTCCTGGTTTCCTTCCCATCACTGTTGGTTACCTGTATATTTTTCTTTATTTCACTTAGCATAGCCTTCATTTTTTCATCTAATTTGTGACCATATTCAACCAATTCTGTGAGCATCCTGATTACCAGTGTTTTGTACTGTGCATCTGATAGGTTAGCTATCTCTTTGTCACTTAGCTGTATTTATTCTGGAGCTTTGATCTGTTCTTTCATTTGGGACATTTTTTTTTTTGGTCTGAGCACACCTGTTTTGTAGTTGGGGGTGAAGCCTTAGGTGTTCACCAGGGTTGGGCAACCCACGTCCCTACGCTGTCTGTGGAGGAGGGGTTCAAGAGGGAACAATGCGACTTGCTCAGCTCTCTGCCAGCTTTCAGTCACTTCCCCTGCTACCCACAAGCAAATTGGGCCCTTCTGGTGCTGATTCCCAGGTGGGCGGGTTTGTGTATGGTCTAGGACCCTGTGGGTCCCTCCAACAAACTGTTCTGGGAGGCTGGGAGTTTCTCCCGCTGCCGCCTCAACCCCCACAGGTGTTTCCAATGAGAGGTTTGCGGCTTTATTTCCCTGGGCTGGAACCCTGGGTGTGCAGTCTGTCCCGCTCCCAGTTGTCCCTTCCAGTTTATCTGCATGCAAATGTGGGACCTCCCAGTCCGTAATCCACTGCCTTCCAAGGTCCACCAGCTGCAGCCTTGCCAACCCTGCTCTACCTATGGCCTCCTTGCTGTGAGTCCTCTCCTCCCGGCTGCCCATCTCTACCCCTCCTATTGGTCTGGATGAATGTTTCTTTTTTTAACTCCTTGGTTGTCAGACTTCCATAGAGTTTGATTTTCTGTAAGTTCTGGTTGCGTTTGTTTTTACATTTGTTGTTGTCCTTCTTTTGGTTGCTGGAGGCAGCACAATGTGTCTTCCTATGCCTCCATCTTGGCCAGAAGTCTGAATTTCTGCAAAGTGATGGTCCAAACCAGTGTTGTAGACCCACTGGGTAATGGTCCAGCTTTTCTTTATTCATCTTCATAGCTTTTACTCAGTGGGAATATCCACTTGACCTATGCTGCTACGCAGCTGTGTCACTCTCTGGGGAGGTGCCTCTGTCTCCCAGGGGTTTCCTGCCTTGAATACATATTATTATTTTATTTAATCCTTAAAATAATTTCACATGATATTGTCTCCATTTTATAAATGAGGTACTAAGACTGAAAGAAATTAAATAGCATATCCATGTCTTATAACAGTACATAGCAGGGATTTGAACATCTGCTATGCTCTATAGTTGCAATTCTAAACCATATGCTTGTGTCTGAACTACGTATCAAGGGTTATGCATAATCTATCTCTCTTATATTAAAAAATAATGTCATAATAATGTGATCCTAATTCAAAATCATTAGTATCTTGAGATATGTAGTCACACTCTTTCCCCAGATTACCACATAATTTTCTCCTTTATTTCCTTCTGCTCACACATTGTCTTCTCAGAAAGAATCTTCCCTGACAACTGCAATTAAAACAGCAAACCCACCCCTTATTATGCCATTATCTCCCCTTATCCTACTTCATTGTCCTTTTCCTTCCTCATAGCACTAGCTCCAGGCAGTTTCTTATACTTTATTGTCTATCTCTCTCCATGTTAATGTAAGTTCTCAGCAAGCAGGGACTTTGCACTGTTCCAGCCCTAGCGCAAGGCCTGTCACATAATACCCACACAATAAATATTTGTTGAGAGAATGAAAACCTTCCAACCATACTGTACACCAGTAGGTATGAAATGAAGCAAATGCATTCTTTAAAAATTTTTTTCTACAAAAATCCAACTTTGCAATCCTATACATTGAAGAGTAAAATGGTTGAAATCTTTTTATTTTGAAATAGAGTTTTATAAAAGTTTGTAAAAATAAAAAAGAGTAGTTCTGTTCATCCTTCAGTAATTTTTTTTTTTTCAAAAGGACTTAGAGCATGCTCTCCCTATAAGCGTAAATATTCCCTAGGGCCCTTAAAATATAATTTTATTTTTGAGCATCGTTTCAAGAGAACTTTGGAATAGAACTCTAGCAGCAATTGCACTCTGTGGAACTCAGTGCCTAATTCTGTGAATGTACCAACTGAATAGGCTCTCCTTAGTATTCATTCATACTATTATAAAATTGCCAGTATATTTGCAAAAATAAATTTCTGTTATTGTATTTGCAGCTGGTGGTTGGCAGTGCTCATGATCCTGCTTTCTTTAATAACTGTGATTAAACCACCAAAAATGTTTCACACCATGGACCCTTCTGCCTTCTCTCTTATGAGTAGTGTCCTCTGTAATGATTATAACAGGAAAAAATGCTGATAACCTCAGATAAATCTCAACAGAGGTGGAGATATTGTAGAAATCTTTCTCCATGGTATTTTATTCACCTGCTGTTCCAGCTACATAATCTACAAAATGATGCTTAAAACAAAATGTTTTAGACATAGCAAAATTTATTTAGTTTATATTTAAATAATATTTTTAAAATATCTCCTGTACTTTCATCCTGTTGTCTGATGATATTCAGGAAAATAAAATTGCTTTATTGCCATGATATTCTGCTCTAACTTATAGGAAAATGGTCAATCTCTTTGACATTGTTAAGGTGATGGAAAACATGGCCCAAGTTACTTCTTGTCATTTAAATGTTGATTGCTGAAAAAACTATTTCTTTGTTATACAGAGATAGCATTTAAAAATATTTATCCAGTTGTTTTCACTATTCTACCTTTCCTCTCTAATATCTTTCTTCATCTGTAAGAAAAATTCATGAATCAGGAGCTTTTTCCAATCAAGAATAATATTTATTAAGAAAATCATGTTCCAATGCCTTTAATTTCAAGTATCGGTTTGTTTGATCCTGTGTTCTTTCTATGACATGCAATATATGTGAAATGCTATATCATTTTTACTTCCTTCATGGCACAGACAACAGATCAATTATTTTATACACATTACATTTTAGGTCATTTGACAGTTGTATAAAATGTATTTTGTTCACTTTACTGAAAATTTGAAATAAACTATTCCATTGTGTAAGCGTACCATAGTTTTTTGATCCACTCATTTACTGATAGGCACTTAAGTTGCTTCTAGCACTTGTCTATTGGAAATTGTGCTGCTATGAATGTTGGGGTGCATAGGTTCTTTTGAATTGGTGTTTCAGGGTTCTTATGCTATAGTCCCAGCAGTGGAATTGCCAGGTCAAAATGCAGTTCCATTTTTAGTTTTCTGAGGAAATTCCATACTATTTTCTACAATGGCTGCACCAGTCTTCATTTACATGATGGAATACTACACAGCAGAAAGAAAGAAGGAGCTCCTACCCTTTGCAACAGCATGGAGGGTACTGGAGAGCATTATGCTAAGTGAAATAAGCCAGGCAGTGAAAGACAAATACTATATGATCTCACCTATAAGTGGAACCTAATCAACAAAACAAATGAGCAAGCAAAATATAACCAGAGACATTGAAATTAAAAACAAACTGACAGTAAGCAGAAGGGAGGTGGGAGGGGATAACGGGGGGAAAAGGGAAAAGGTTGTCAGGAACATGTATAAAGGACACATGGACAAAGCCAAAAGGGGGGTAGGATCGAGGGTGGGAGGTGGGGATGGCTGGGGTTGGGGGCAGTGGTGGGGGAAAATGGAGACAACTGGACTTGAATACCAATAAAAAAAAGAATTTAAAGTAAACTCTACAGACTATGGTAAAAGCCTCATTAATTGGCATTTGTCAATGTTAACTCATTAGATTAACTTTGTGGTTTATAACTGAATATCTAGTAATAGGAAAGAGCCATATTTAAGATGTGTGAATGATTGACATGTCAGTCTTTTATATATTAAAATATGTTTATTGATTCTTTATTTATGTTAGGAACTAGGAATCGATTACTGATAATCCTCTTCCATTAAATTTACCGTTGTTTTGAAGGGATTAGCAAGTACACCATCAATTAACCATAAGTATTGAGGCTTCACAAGCAGGGTGATTACCTTTTATCAGCATGAGCTCAATCTGCACACAAAACACCCACACTTTCTAGGCTTCCATTGGAGGGATATGCTCCTGAAAGCGATACTTTCCCAAGTTTCTGGACATTCCAGTCACCTTGAGCATACAGGTTCCATGCAGATTCTGATTCTCTAGGTTTGAGGGGCACCATGCCATGGAGTCTACAAGTATAAGTGCTCAGCTGATACTGATCTGGGAAGTTTAGGACATAGACTGGGTATCAAGTTTCAGATATGTAAGATGAATAAGTTTTAGAGATCTGCTGTACAGCACAATGCTAATAGTTAATAATACAATATCGTGAATTTCAAAATTGGTTAAGACAGTAGATCCCCTGTTAAGTGTTATTATCACAAAACAAACAAAACAAAACAAAGAAACTCTGGGAGGTGTCGGATATGCCTGTTACCTTGATTATAGTGATGGCATCACTGGTGTTCACATATATCAAATCGTAAAAAAGAAAAAGAGCCAGATAAAGCACATTGCACTTTTTCACTTTCTAGTCCTTTTTTATTTAATTTAAACTTCATTGTATTTTTTCCATTACCATTTAGTCCCCTTATACCCCCTTGCCCCAGCAATTACCACACTGTTCATGTCCATGAGTCCTTTTTCCTTTTTGCTAAATCCCTTCACCCCTAACCCCGCCCCCACTAGCTTTGTCATCCTGCTCTCCATCTATGAATCTGTCCACATTTTCCTTGTTAGTTCAGTTTATTCGTTAATTCCACATATGAGTGAAATCATATGGTATTTGTCTTTCTCTGACTCACTTATTTCATTTAGCATAATATTCTCTAGGTGCATCCATACTGTCACAAGGGTAAAATTTTCTTCTTTTTTATGGCCCAGTAGTATTTCATTGTGCAAATGTCCCATATTTGTTTTATCCAGTCATCTGTTAATGGACACTTGGGCTAGTTCCATATCTTGGCAATTGTGAATAACACTGAAATGAACACAGCGGTGCTTCTGTTCTTTCAAATTAGTGTTTTGGGTTCCTTCAGATATATTTCCAGAAGTGGAATCGCTGGATCAAAAAGCAGATCCGTCTTTAATTTTTTGAGTTATCTCAGTACTGCTTTCCACAGTGGCTGCACCAGTCTGTGTTCCCACCAACAGTGAAAAGGTTCCCATTTCACCACATCGTCACCAGCACTGGTTGTTTGTTGACTGATTGATGATAGCCATTCTGACATGTATGAGAAGATACCTTGTTGTAGTTTTAATTTGGATTTCTCTGATGATTCGTGACATTGAGCATTTTTTCATATGACTACTTGCCATCTGTAGGTCCACTTTGGAGAACTGTCTATGCAAGTCCTTTGCCCATTTTTAATTGGGTTGTTTGGTTTTTTGGTGTTGAGTTTTATAAGTTCTTTATAAATTTTCAATATTAACCACTTATCAGATGTACTGGCTAATATGTTCTCCCATTTTGTGACTGTCTTTTTATTTTGTTAATGATTTCCTTTGCTGTTCAAAAAACTTTATTTTGATGCAGTCCCATTTGTTTATTTTTTCTTTTGTTTTCCTTGCCTGGGGAGACATATCCAATTAAATATCCCTATGATCAATGTCCAAGATTTTATTACTTGTTTCTTTCTACTATTTTTATGGTTTGGGGTCTAACATTTTAGTCTGTGGTCCGTTTCAAATTTGTTTTCATGTGAGGTGTAAGAAAATGATCTAGTTTCATTTTTCTGTATATATCTGTCCAATTTTCCCAACACCATGTATTAAATAAACTATCTTTAGCCCACTATAAGATCTTGCTTCCTCTATCAAATATTAATTGACCGTAAAGGGGTGGGTTTATTTCTGGAATTTTTACTCTGTTCCATTGATCTATGTGTCTGTTTTTATGCGAGTAACATGCTGATTTGATTACTGTTGCCTTATAGTATAGTTTGATATTGGATAGTGTGATTCCTCCAACTTTGTTCTTTCTCGAGATCACTGTTGCTATGTGAGGCCTTTTGTGGTTCTATATAAATTTTTGAAATATTTGTTGTAGTTCTGTGAAATATATCATTGAATCTTAATAGGAATTGCATTGAATCTATAGATTGCTTTATGCACCCAACATAGGAGCACCTAAATAGGTAAAGCAAATCTTGCTGAACATAAAGGGAGGGATCAACAGAAATAGTCAGAGATTTTAATACCCCTTTGATTTCAATGGATAGATCCTACAGGCAGAATATCAACAAGGAGACAGAAGCCTTACAAGACAATCTAGATCAAATGGATTTACTTGATATCTTCAGAGCATTTCACCCCAAAGCAGCAGAATATACATACTTTTCAAGTGCACATAGATCATTTTCTAGGATAAACCACAAAACAAGTCTCAATGAATTTAAGAAGATTGAAATCATATCAGACATCTTCACTGACCAGAGTGCTATGAAACTAGAAATCAACACAAGAAGAACACTGAAAAACATGCAGACATGGAAGCTAAATAACATTTTATTAACCGATGAATGGGTCAACAATGAGATCAAGGAATAAATCAAAAGATATCTCGAAACAAATGAAAATGAGGACTGAATGATCCCAAATCTGTGGGACACTGGGAAAGCAAAGATAAGAGGGCAATTCATAGCATTACAGCCCTATCTCAAAAAAAAAGAAAGAAAAAAACAAGGAAAAGCTCAAATAAGCAATCTAATTTCACACTTAAAGGGACTTGTAAAAAAAAAAAAAAAAAGCAAAACCCAAAATGAGTAGAAGCAAGGAAATAATAAAGATCACAGCAGAAATAAACAAAATGGAGTCCAAAAAAAGAATACAAAAGATCAATAAATTCAGGATCTGATTCTTTGAAAGGATAAACAAGATTTATAAACCTTTGATCAGATTCATCAGGGAAAAAAAAGGACCCACATAAATAAAATCAGAAATTTAAGAGGAGAAATAACAACTGACACCACAGAAAAACAAAGATTGTAAGAAAATATTATGAATAACTATATGTCAACAAACTGGACAACCTGGATGAAATGAATAAATTCTGCAATATATACAATCTTCCAAAACTAAATCAGGAAGAATCAGAATCAAACAGACTATACCCAGTGAAATTGAAGCAGTAATAAAAAAATCCCAACAAACAAAAGCCTTGGACCAGATGGTTTCCAGGTTAATTTTACCAAACATTCCAAGAACTAACACCTCTCTTTCTCAATCTATTTCATGAAATTCAAGAGAAGGGAAGGCTTCTCAACTCATTTTACGGGACCAGCATTATCTTAATTCCAAAACAAGATAAAGGCACTACAAAGAAAGAAAATTATAATCCAATATCCCTGATGAACATACATGCTAAAATCCTCAACAAGATATTAGTAAACTAAATACAGCAATGAATCAAAAAGATCATACACCTTAATCAAGTGGGATTTATTCTGGGAATGCAAGATTGGTACAGGATTTGCAAATCAACAAATGTGATTCACCACATAAACAAAATGAAGGATAAAAGCCACAAGATCCTATCAATAGATGCAGAAAAAGCATTTAATAAAATCCAGCACCCATTTATAATAAAATCCAGCACCCGTTTGTGATAAAACTCTCAGCAAAGTGGAAATAGCAGGAACATACCTAAACATAATGAAGGCCATATATGACAAACCCACTGCCAGTATCATACTCAATGGGCAGAAACTACAAGCATCCCCTTTAAGATCAGAAGCAAGACAGGGATGTCTGCTTTCACCTCTCTTATTTGACACAGTACTGGAAATCCTAGCCACTGTAATCAGACAAGAAGAAGAAAGAAAAGGCATCCAAATTGGAAAGGGAGAAGTAAAACTGTCAGTATTTGCAGATGACATGATACTGTACATAGAGAACCCCAAAGATTCCACCAATAAACTACTAGAACTGATAAATGAATTCAGCAAAGTCGAAGGATACAAAATGAATATTCAGAAATCAGTCACATTTTTATATGCCAATAATGAACTAACAGAAACAGAAATTAAGAAAATGATGCCATTCACAATTGCTGCAAAAAGAATAAAGTACCTAAGAATAAACCTAAGGATGCAAAAGACCTATACTCTGAAAATTATAAGATATTGAAGAAAGAAATAGAAGATACAAATAAGTGGAAGCATATACCATGTTTATAGACAGGAAGAATTAACACCATTAAAATGTCTATACGATTCCTTTTTTAACAATATCCTTTGCCTACTTATCAAATATTTAGATCTGCCTAGTATAGACATAAGCACCACAAAAGTCTTTACTGCTAATTAAATGTTAACTTATTTATATTATGCTTGTTTGTTTGTTTTGTTGATTAGGTTCCTGTTAAAGGTGAGATCATATGGTATTTGTCTTTCACTGCCTGGCTTATTTCGCTTAGCATGATGCTCTCCAATTCCATCCATGCTGTCGCAAAGGGTAGGAGCTCCTTCTTTCTTTCTGCTGCATAGAATTCCATTGTGTAACACTGAATTTGAGAATAGTCTGACAGTGACCAGAGGGGGAGGAGAGGGAATTTCGGGGGAAAAGGGGAATGGTTTAGAGCAACAAGTATAAAGGACACATGGACAAAAACTATGGGGGGTGGAAATGGGAGGAAGGTGGGGAGGTTTGGGGTTGTGGGCTGGGGGTGGGGTAAAAGACAGAAAGCTGAACAATATCAACAATTAAAAAAATACTGATTAAAATAATAATAAAATAAAATGAAAAAATAAAAATAATAAATGTTAGCTTGTTATGCACTATGGAATTTAATGCATCTAATCAGCTTAGACTGATGTTAGATTAAAAAATGGTAAGAATAAACAGGCAATTTTTAGACCGACAAACAGAAAAAAGAAAGGACTTGCTGCTATAAGGGGAGCACTTTATTGCCTTCAGGTTTTTTTTTTTTAATTTATACAGTAAAAAGATACTTTATTTTTGAAATCCCATATCAATCACTACACAAATATTGGCCATCATGTAGTAGTAGAGCTTATTATGTCCTTTGTACTTATTTTACCTCACCGACTCCACACAAACACTCCCTGGTGACATATTTAAAAATATCCATAAATAAGAAATATTATGCCATTTGTTGATAAATTAAAGCACAGAAAATCTGTGACATTTTCCCAATGTCACATGACTAGTAATTATAGACAGAAGATTTATAGGCTGATTTATTTATTTATTATTATTATTTTTTTAATTTTAATTTTTTTTTTATTTTTCAATTAGAGTTGATCTACAACATTATATTAGTTTCAGGTGTCCAACCCAGTGATTAGACATTATATAACTTACTAAATGATCATCCCAATAAATTGTGTAACCAGCTGACACCATACATAGCTATTAAAATATTATTGACTATATTCCCCATGTTGTACTTTATTTTTTTAAATCAGTATTTTTTAATTGTTGATATTGTACAGTTTTCTGTCTTTTACCCCACCCCAGCCCACCACCCCAGCCCTCCCCACCTTCCTCCCATTTCCACCCCCCATAGTTTTTGTCCATGAGTCCTTTATACTTGTTGCTCTAAACCGTTCCCCTTTTCCCCTGAAATTCCCTCCCCTCCCACTCTGGACACTGTCAGACTGTTCTCAAATTCAGTGTCTTTGTTTATATTATGCTTGTTTGTTTGTTTTGTTGATTAGCTTCCTGTTAAAGGTGAGATCATATGGTATTTGTCTTTCACTGCCTGGCTTATTTCGCTTAGCATGATACTCTCCAATTCCTTCCATGCTGTCGCAAAGGGTAGGAGCTCCTTCTTTCTTTCTGCTGCATAGAATTCCATTGTGTAAATGTACCACAGTTTTTTGATCCATTCATTAACTGATGGGCACCTAGGTTGCTTCCAGCACTTGGCTATTGTAAATTGTGCTGCTATGAACATAGGGGTGCATAGATTCTTTTGGATTGGTGTTTCAGGATTCTTAGGATATAATCCAAGCAGTGGAATTGCTGGGTCAAAAGCTATGTCCATTTTTAGTTTTCTTAGAAAATTCCATAGTGCTGAGCCCATGCCAGAGGCTTTCTGTGTTCCAGTGAAGTCCAATGCACTGGGAACATTGTTTTGTGCCACAAAATGCTTTCAAACAAGCTGTCCCCCCTGCTTCAAATGCTCTTTTCCCCATCTGCCCAGAGGGAAAAAAAAGTCATCTCCCATCTTTGAAATCCAATTCAACCACCTCTCAGTTTAGGAATCTTTGCCAAACCTTTGACCCACCCAGCCAAACTGATAGCTTCCTCCTTTAAATTACACTGAATTTCACACACATTTCTGTTATCTCACTGTTCACAGACTACAGTAACTTACATCTTTATATTCTACACGTTCATGTTTGTCTTGCCTTTAAAACTGTTTAGGGTCTATGACAGCTCCTAATAATGGTATAGTCCCTGAAATATAGTAGATAATTTAATGTTTACTGAAATGTACAAGAGTGATACATTTACAGTTTAAAAAATCATTGGGTGTTTTTAAAGAACAATATAATTCACCATAGATGATAATCTTTAGATTTCTTTCTTAAATTAAAATCAACTTTTTAGCCCGGCTGGTGTGGCTGGGTTGGTTGGAGCATAATCCCATGTGACAAATGTCATGGGTTTGATTCCCTGTCAGGGCACGTGCCTGGGTTCCATCCCAGTTGGGGCATGTATGGGAGGCAGTGATTGATGTTTCTCTCATATTGAGTTTCTCTCACATCAGTGTTTCTCTCTCACTCTCTCTCCCTTCCTCTCTCTCCCTCTGGAATCAATAAATATATTTTTTATATATTTTTTGTTTTTTAATATATTTTATTGATTGTGCTATTATAGTTGTCCTAATTTTGTCTCCTTTATTCCCCTCTGCCCTGTACCACCATCACCAAGCCCTTATTATATGAAACAATAAATATATTTTTTAAAAAACAATATTTTACGACTTAAAACTTAGATACAGTTAACTACCTCATTTGTGACATTTTAAATTTTATATTCACTCTTTCCGTATACACAAAGCCATTCAAAGTGGCAGGGAATTTTCTAGAAATCTAGTGCTTATCCTACTGTGTGCCATCTACTAGGGATACTCTGAGCTTGAAGTATGATATTAGAGAAAGTCTATTCAGGTGATATAACATAAAGTAAACAAAAACTCATAATCCTTATAGCAAAAGCTAAGAAAAGAAGTCAGTTATTACAAATTTAGGAGGGGAGTTACTTTTGAAAGGGGGTTTATTTGTAAGGGAACTCATTAATAAGCCACAGAATTTATCAGTTTCTTGAGATTAACCTTAGGAATGCAAGTGTTTCTATGAAGAAAGGAAATGAATCCAAGGCATTTTAAAATATTGAACATGCTGAATGAAAGCACAATTTCTATTCCCAATCAGGCATCTAAGTAAATGTTTTACTTTGCTCAAGATTAGAAGTTTTTCCTGAGGAACTAAAGACATTTTATCAAATTATGTTTACCTTTTTCGAGGAGAGATTTCAAATGCAAAGTGTTAGAAAATGTATAAAGGATAACAATAATATTTACCGGAATAACCAGTACTGTTTTCCCAGTTTAGAAAGTTAGAATATTACTTATGACCTACTTAGAGCCTTATAATAGTAAATTTAGGCTGGAGAAAAGCACCAGAATTTTTACTAACTTGACATATTTCCCTGCCAGATCAAAGAAAAAAAATACGACTATTTTATTAGTGATTGTGGAAGATTTGAAATATGTCCATTACTTCAGAGAATCAAATTACATATGAATTTTACTCATTTGATAATGGTATTTATTGCCTTCCTGCTTTTATTAAAGGTATTCTACATTTATATTAATACTTAAAACTTTTAAATTGTATAATGGATCTCGGGTGAAGAATTAGGAGAAAATTTCCACTTGATTGATTCTAAGATTTGACTTAGTTGTAATTTGCATCTATTTTAAATTCAATTGTAACATACAAAATATATTTCCTGCAGATTTCACTGTATGTTTGTAAGATGCATGCATTGATGGGGAAAAGGGTGATTGGAAGGATATTTTTAGAAGGGAATCTAAAGATTTTGAGATTCAACATTTATAATGTTAGCTTATCTTTATTTACTTATTTATTTAACATTACCTTATCTTTAAAAGCTTCATAATTAACACATCTACTATGAACATCATTACTTCAACTGATAACAAGAAATACAAGGGTTTTTAATTTAAATTATGATTGCTTTCTTGTTATATAGCTAAAAGGATTTAGAAAGGAGGTTGACAAGAGATAATGACCTTGATCAGAGAAAAATATTGAAATGAAAAACACAAACACTCTAATAAGAGATTTATTAAGATAGTAACCTCACTTCAAAGCCCACGTCGATATTCATGGTTGTTTTTACACAGACTGCTCCAGGCCATTTCTTCTTCAGTTAGTGGTTTTATTCACTCATAGCGTTAGACACTTTTAAAGTGCACCCCATACTGAGTCTTTTTATGCTGCAAAACCACCCAGCCTTGGAAAGTTTCTTGGTTTACTATTATAATCCAGTTATTGTGTGTTTAAAGTGGGAGAAAAGACATTTTTGCCTTGGAAACTTAGTTTATACGTATTCTGTGACTTGCTTTTTAGGTTAGATGTGCTAAGCGCTTTGACTCTCCAGTTCTTTGGGGCCTTAAATTTAAACTCAAGGTTTTACGGGCAAATATATGGAGGATTCTTTTTCTGGGTCTAGGGAGAAAATCAGTTCCTATTTTTTCTCTGCACAACACTCTATAGAAATACTCTGTATATTTTCTAGCAGAAATCTGGATATATAATGTGTTCTCAATACACACTTGTTAATTGGACCTAGAAATATTTAGTTAATTGCCAAATTTCATGTGACATTCAATGATGAAATTGCTTCTTTGAATCTGATGCTGTTAGCACTTTTGGTTTCAGCTTATATTCATTGTTTATTTGGTTTCAAATAAACATCAATATGAATTACATTAAACAAATGGAATTGATTGATCTACTTCTGAATATTATTTGTAATTAATATTTATCATATATCCAGTCTTCTAATTTTAAAATATAAGCACAGTCACTTTATGTCAAAATCAGAAAACTGAAGTCTGATATGTTCATTTAATTTAAAGGAAAGAAAGCTTTAAGATGTTCTGCATAGCCAATGGAGTCCCTGGAGTTCACCACCCCGCTGTTATTAATAATTACTATGAATTGTGACAACAGTAGAGGCAATTCCATGAACTGCAGGAGTGTGAAAACTGGATTACTTGATATTTCAGAGATTCGGGCATCTTATTTCTGTAGAACAAATCTAATTACATCATTTTCCTTCTTCACCGAATCTGTTGGCTCCCTTCCTGTTAATTATGGGCACTCTGGCGCCTCCACTATGACCCAAGAGGCCTTTATAGCATTTGACTCTGACTTCGCTTTCTGCCATCCCACCAATATGCCCAATGCTGCTTCCAAACCCAATTTCCCAAATATACCATATTTTCCCTAACTTCTTGTCTTTGCAAATGCTGTTGCTTTGACCTAAAATGCCATTCCCTCTTCTCTTTGCTTAGCAAATTTATATTATTTTCCTATCTAACTTAAAGATTCCCTCTTCTTGAAAGCTTTTCTCTCCTCTTCCCACTTTGAATAATGAATTTATTCAGTGTTTTATATAGATGGTTAAGTATATGTTGGCTTGCTTTTTTAAGTTTGTGTCTTATTCTGTTTTAATTTAGAATTTTGAGAACTTCTCTCCCTCCAGAAACATTGTTTTATCAGACATTGTTATCTCTCTGCTTACAGAATATATTTAGAAACTTACTGGGAAAAAGAGATAGACCTAATTATTGAATGGAAAGAGATAATTCTGAATCCTGTAAAAGTGAGAACCTTGTAGATTAATGTACTTAGGTTCCCTAAGCTTTCAGGAATCCAGGAGGAAAATAAAATTAAATTTTATTTACTTCACATTCAAATCATAATCTTGAAATATAAGTGTCAATAAGGTTTTGACTAGGAAAACGAGGCTACATTTTTAGCAACGATACTGTTCTTTTAAGTAGTAAGCTTACAAAAATATGTTAAGAAAAATCTAGAATCCTAAAGAATTTACTAACCCAGATTTTAATCCATGTGAGGCTCGATAACAAAGTTTAAGGAAAAATTAACATACACAACCCAGGGTGATCATTTCTACCAAGCACTGAGAGAACATGATACTTTCTATTTACATCCCATGATCCTCCCCACCCTAAACCCGAGAAAAGGAAGATTTAGCATTTGGTATTAACCACACCAAAGATAACAAGGGGGTCCTTTTCACCTGAGCTAGTTCTTCTGAGCAAAGGGACCAGGCCATTTAAAAAGAGTCTGTGGGCTTCTGTCTTCTCTTTGGAGCAACCTGCAGCCAGGATTTTTCTGTCTCATAAGCCTGCTGGACCTTTAACAGCTCCCTGACTCTCTTATTTTATCCATCTTTACTCTCAATGTCTTGGTGCCTTAGCTTCAGTGATAATGGTTTCTTGTACACCTGTGTTAATTTCCCCAGTTAACACTTGAGATCATGCTTGGCTGGACTCCTCCTATACTTTGCTCATAACAGTAATACTCAGCTCTGCTGAGGCTTTTCCTCCATTAATGAAAAATAACCCACAAACACATACGTTTGTATGCATGTATATACACATGCATACATGTGCATATATATGTATGTATGAAACTCCCATTTAGAAATTGGACCTAGAGATGTTTATGAATTTTGTAAGCTTCACTCCATGAGTTTTTGTCCAAAAGCAGCATTACTCCTAACCTGAATATAATTCAGCCCCTTTATAAATTATAGGCATATCAAACTTGAAGAATATGTAAACTAAAAATTTCAAATCACTAGGAATAACATAAGAAAAGGAGAGAAAAGCTACTGTGTTTCAAGGCTAAATAAAATAATATAAACCATGTTGGTAGGAAGACTCTTCTGCACTCTCAGAGACAGTAACTATTAAAGCACATATGGATGTGTCTAAAATTACTCTGCGGTGATCAAAATGAAGTCAGCATCAGATTCTAGGTCTTTAAGAATTATGGTGGTGGTGATGATGATGATGAAGATGTTAGGAAATTAATATCAAATATTGATTGTAAACTCCAAAGTTAGTGAGAAGTTTAACCATCATCTTTGAGAATATAAATAGACAAAAGCAATGAGAAAATGAAGAGCAAGAATCACCCACATCAGATGCCAAATGAGACCTTTTCTGGCTATGACTGAATCAGCTACCTACCTCAAGGATCTGAGATAAAAAGAGGACATGGTAGTGTGCAGGTTCCCAAAATTACAGTGGGGAGAACTCAGAGCCAACAACCACTACATCGTACACTGCTTCTCTTCACCCGAGAGTCTACAAATCTCAGCTTCAATAGAATATATATGTTTGGGCTCCTACTCACCTGTGTCCAGAATTTCTGCCCAAATGGTTAAAATTAGTTATATTTTATGTTATATTCCATGCCAAAAAGTAGGAAAACTGGATACTTGTTTTTTTCTAGTTGTTTTAGAACTGATTTTATTGATATTTTAATATATAGTAAATTTAATCCTATTGGCTTACATTTCCTGACATTTGGAAAGCTAGTAGGTACTTAGAAAAAATAAAGGATATAATCTCGAGTAGTTTATCACCATTTATTTTTTCTGTTACTTTAAAAATTGCATTTATAACCACAGATCTCTTCTTTTCTACATTAGTTTATTTATTAGAATTCCCCTTTTGATATTTCTAAGTTATAATGGCTATCTTTGAAAGTATATATTTCTTCAAATTTCATATCAGTAAAATGTGTGGAAAAAATAGTACACTTGCTCTTTTTGAATTTTCTGTTTCCTAAAAACAATCACATTTCTACACTTTTATTATGTTACCTTATTTCTTGTTGTTGTTAGTAGCAGCTAACTAGAGTGAGAAAAATCTTTTCATAGCTGTATGTTATTCCATTGTTTTTCATGTCTTACATTTTCCAACTTCCTTCCTTTTCCTTTTATTTCCTTCCTTCTTTTTTTTCTTCTATAAATATAAAGGACTTGCCTGCTATGAGCAAGGAACTCTTAGGTGTTGACAATGGGAAGTTATACAAGGCATATTTTCTATTCTTTAAACTATCTTCTTTTATTTAGATGACTTCACAGACAAATTTTGCAAGGCCTAGAAAACCCCTGAGAGTGGTTTAGATGTTGGTTTTGGTATGCGACCCATTTCTTCCATGCCAAGCTAATTACATTCACTTTCCTCTTTACTCATTTGCCAGAAGTAAAATCAACAGTCCAAATCACTTGTCCTTTAAATAAGAGGAGATTTATTACTTAAAACTCATAAGACACTTGCTACAACCAGAAGCCCATCTATCAGCAAAGACAGCATCCCAGATGCTCCTGCTCTATATGATCAACTTGGCCTCTAAATTATAATAAAATCCTAGAAAGGGCATTGTAAGCAGAGGAAACAGCATGTATGAAGGCATGGAGGTGAGCAATAATAAATTAGTGTGCACTTAGTAAGTGCTAGGCAGCGCTGTGAGCACTGACTATATATTATCCAGTTAATTGTCTTAACAATCTTGTAAGATAAAGGCATGGAGTGGCTAAGCAACCTATCCAAGTTCATACAGAAAGTAAGTGGCATTGTCAGACTTTGAACTAAGCACTTGACCTCTGTTTTATATTGCTGCTAACCCTGAGATTAGGAACAGAGAAGTAAGGCAGAGAAGGAATTCTAGACAGCTCCCAGATTTTTTTTTTGCGGAGGGAGAGTCTGGGTGACATAGTGTCATTAATGAAGGTAAGAAAAACAGGCAGAAGGATTTTGAAAGGAGGATAAATGCAATCTTATAAATGTTGAACATGCATTTCCTAAGTGATAGTCAACTGGAAGTAGCTAGTAATAGTGAGAAATGGTCAGTAAGCCTGGGGATAAAATTGCAGAAACCATCAGTAAAATGATGTGTTGGAAGCAGTGGGGAAAGTTACAAGGAAGTGTTTACAGAAAAAGAAGATAATATTTATGCAAATGAAGCCTTGAAGAACACTGCCATACACAAACAAGGTAAATGAAGAGAATCACAGAAAGAAAATAAGCACTTTGAAAGTAGAAGAAAAACAAGGAAAGTTTACACCATAGCATTGAAGACTGTCTCATGGTAAAATATTTCCACTGAAACTTTGGTGAAGAATCATTAAGAATGGCTTTATTATTTAATATACTATGTATGCAGTGTTAACCACAAGCCCCAGAGAAACATATTAACTTTTAAATTTATGATCTCATAACAGTATCAGAGGGCACAGGGCTTACATTTAATTATATCTTCCCCCGGGTAAAAAGGAAAATATTTTCTTCCATTTTTCAGATCCCCTGGTGTTATTGATTTTTCTCGTAGAATTTTTAAAGTTTTTGCCTAATTTTATGTCCCATATTTCCTCAAGCTTCCTTTCTTAACTTTCTTCTTCACCTGAGATTTTCTTCATAGTTTATCCATAGGTTCTAGGACTTTCTACTCATCTAGCAAAATCTTATTTCTCCATGTGTTTAGACTTCATCTTTCCCCTGAGTCAGGTCATGTTTATGTTGTTAGCCAAGAACTCAGCAAAGCATAGTGGAAATTCAGCCACTAGCTTGATCCTGGTGAACTCTTCTATACTTCTCTGACTCATCTAATCTATTTATTACAAAGCCCAAATGGTGTGGGTTCTAGAAATGTCGATAAAAAGAAAACAAGAGTGGCATTTATAAATAAGGTATGTTTAAGTGCAGTCCTGGAACGCTCGAAATTTAAACAACTTCATAAACAATGATTTAGTGCCACTTAACATATTTGAAACCTCAGAATATATTCATGTTAATTCAATTATCTTTTTTTGTACCAGATTCCCTCATTCCCATCTCCTGGTTTCCATATCAAATGCCTTGTTGGCTAATGAGTATGAGTTACTAATAGGTAGACTTCACTGTGCAACACTGATAAAAGAAGAGAATACTTACACATTTTTAAATGTGTGGTAATTAGTCTCAAACATCTCAAGTTGTTCAACAAGTTCCACAATTTATTCAGAGCTTATTACTACATAATTTCCCCTGTCCATTCACAGACACACACTTTTTGCCTTTGGTAGGGAAGTGGCAAAGCAGTTTTTGATCAAAATGTCTGTCAGTGAGATTTCAAAGATATGGCATCAAATTCTTAGCAGTAAGATAAACAGTGAAAGCTTTATTTTACTGTCTCTTCATTGTTTTGTGTGATTTAAACATAATGCCACGATGTTTCACTGACTGTGGCAGATAACGTGAAGTTAATACAGTCTAAGAATCAGGGAGCCCCTGCTTGCATGGGTCCTCAGTAAGGGGGCTAACAATGTGTTCACACGTTTACATGTATAAAGTTTGCAAAATATGTTTTAACTGCAATCAGTTAAGTCTTCTGTCTCTTTCCTCTCTCACTTTCCCTCTGTAACACTTCTCATTAGATCAGGTAACAAGGAAGTAACCACAGGAATTTGGGGAAGCTCTGAAAAGGGGAGTTTTAAGTTGAGAAAGCTGTGAGTTAGGACACAGCCCTTCTCCAGAACCCAGTCTCTAAAATGTTTAAATGGGACACATATCATCTCCAACATTTTTTCTGTACTCTTTCCTTGAGTGTTCAACTTTTCACAGATTCAACTGTTTGTTGCTGCTGGTTGCCTGGGAGGACTGCCAACAGGGGTCCAATTGAGATACTGTCTTTAGTATCATTAACATTTTACTTAATTAAAGAATATATTCTTTCCTGGCAAAAGGAGAGTTTGCCTACTTAACACAAGCAACTAACTAAAGAGTTGTATTGATTTTCTCTGTGTGAGGTTTGCTATAGTTTTCTTGTATAGTTCCTCGAGTTCTAAGGGTTGACTAACACCAGCTTCTGAAAGAGTTGTACTTAGGTGAGTGGCTGCCATTGTTTTGTTAGCCATGATCTTGACACTATCAGTATGATCCAGTGTGAGTTAAATAATTTAATTGGAGTTAAATTAATTGCTGCCGGTGTTGCTCCAAATTATTTGCTTAAACAGGCACACTATTAATTGGTATCATGGTTCCATTTGACAACAAATAATTTTGTTATAAAATGATTATATTTTAAAATCTGAATGATAGAGTGGCATGAGATAAACATAGCCATATTGTGCACTGGAAAAGGTTATTTTATTAGCCAGAAATCTGAGAATGATTATATACTTTATTAAAAGTGGTATGACTAGTCCCAGTCCAAGTGCATATAATTTATTCACAGTATGAAGAACTCTTTAGGAAAGCCAAAAATCATTTTGGAACAAGTAGTATAGTTTTTTGAATTTATATTTTGGGGAAAATGAGAATTCAGAGAAGTATGCAAATAACAACTATAAAGTTATGTGAAAAGAAATGAAAGGTAGATATTATTTTAATAATTCCCACGATTTCTCCTTGGTTTTACACTTCCCATAAGGTTTAAAGATACACACATATATATGTGGTAAATTTGGTTAGATTATTTCATTGAATTTTAGTTTTCCTTATTGCTGGCATGTAAAAAATTATTTCATTGGATCAACTTTATTTCCATCTGTTCCTTATGTGCCGAGAAAGTAGAAAACTAGCAAAATATAACAGAAGAGTGCATATCCTCTGGCAAGAACATATTTTTCTGTCAAAGAATTGCTTGTTTCCTGAAAGAATAAAATTTGACTTAATGTCAGAAGAATTCTTTCTCCTTAAAACAACTTTCTTTTTGTTTGACAAGAATAATCGTTTAATTTTCCTGTATTGTGAATATGAGCACTCTTAACTTTGATAAAAGCGTATTTCATTGAGACTGGCTGTGTCTGTATGACACAGAACAGAACTGATGAATTCATGCTATATTCTAACCATCTCTGGTGTCATTTTATACCAAATAACCAAAGTACTTATTTGCTTGACCATTTCTAACAGGTTAATGTGCTACCACTTCCAGGGAAGAAACATCAGCTTCATTATTGTTCCTTAACTATGATGAGATAATGATAATAATAATATCAGTGGCATCTGTTTCTAAACTTCTCCGTAGATATCATCAGTACTATGGAGGGAAAAAAGAGTATTTTTTTAAAGCACTCTAACACACACTTCTATTCATTACATTTAGTGTATTGAGCACCATATAATGTTTGATTTACAAATGGTAAACTTATTAGGAAGAAAATTGTTCAATTAGATTATGTGGAGCAGTGATCTGAATTTTTCTCATATATATATGTGTGTACCTCAGGACTTTTTAAATCACTAACAAAATAGAATCAATGTTGACTTAATTACTGCCCATCAGATTTATGGATATTACAAGGTGTTCTCTTTCAGATTTCCTGAAAATATAAATGGTAGCAAGACTCAGGTTTGAGGTGTTTTCTATAATGCTGCTGAATTTTAGCTGATCGATGCACACTCCTGCCTCATTCATCTTGTGACAGATGCCAGAATTAGAAAGATGGCTGCTTGGCTTTAGGTTTGCCATCTGTTGTGAAGCTAATTGGTCTTGCTGTTTCAATCAATGAACCAAAAGAATTCTAGAAGTTTCTGGGACTCACAGGAGTTGGAGACAACTCATTCTGACTATGTCTTTATTTATTCATCCAACAAGTACTTATTGAATTTCTACTCTGTATCTGTATGTATTTGTATTCTGAAGATTCGATGACAAATAAAAGAGACAGAGTTCATCCTCTCATACAACTCAAATTCTGTGGCAAAAGACACAATACAAAAAATTAAATTGTGATATATTAATGTGATTAAAAGCTGTAAAGGAAAATAAAGTTACACAAATGGATGAAGTGACAACAGTTGGTGGAATGAAGTTACATTCTTAGGGTCATCAGGAAGCTCTTTGAAGAGATGACTTTTGATCAAACATCTGAATGTAGGGAGGGTGAGCCAAGCCATCTAGGGTGGATGGATGTTCCAGGCAGAGGGCAAAGCAAGTGTGGAAGATTGAAGGAGAGAACTTGCTTGATGTGTTCAAGGAAATAGCAAAGGAAACAGAGAACCTGGAGTGGACCGGGAGATGAGAAGGAACATATGAATTTGATTAGTGAGAAAGCCAGGGACCCTCTCAAAAATGCCTTGTATCGAAGAGCTCTGGAGTTGTATGTAAAAGTGATAGGAAAACATAAAAGAAGGGTTTATTTTTAAAAGACTTTATTTATTTAAGTTTAGACAGAGGGGAAGGGAAGCAGAAAGAAAGGGAGAGAAACATCAGCATGTGGTTACCTTTTGCACACCCCTCACCAGGGTCCTGGCCTGCAACCCAGACATATGCCCTGACTCAGAATCAAACTATTGACCCTTTGGTTCACAGGCCTGCGCTCAATCCACTGAGCCACACCAGCCAGGGCTAAAAGGAGGGTTTTGAACGAAAACCTGAAGGTGCTAGGGGTATGCACTGGAGGTTGGATGTGAGGTAGCAGCAGGAAGGTCGAACAGGGAACACTTGTGGTGGTCTCATTCATACATGGCCGTGGTTTGGACTTGAGAGGCTGCAGTGGAACTTGGTGGAAATGGAGATTAGTTCAAGAGTTTCAGTAAATTATGTGCACAAAGTAACACAAGAGCAAAGGGATTCATTTAAAATAATTTGAGAAAAGATTTAGCCTTCTTTCACTTTAAAAAAGATGGACCTCATAATACAACCACTTTAGAAGACCCTCTCAGGTGCAATAAAAATTTTCACTTGTGGCTCTACATGCTTTGAAGAGTTCAGTGAGAACACTGGAAAACCTCTAATGTCTGAGCTACTTTGGCAAGTGATCAAGTTAATAAATACCTTTCTCCTATATTTCTCAATACCTTTGCCCTTGGGTAATTGTGTTGATAACCTCATAGTATGATAGAGTGAAGCACTGATAATAATGGCTAACAGAGGTTCCCAATACAGACTTATTTGGGAGAATTATTTGGGAAGGTGGTTTAAAAAACCAGTACCCACATCCTCCCCAGATCCATTCAGTTAAGATCTCTAGGACTGTGACCCTGAGCATCAATATTTTTACAAGCTCCCAGGTGATTCTCATGTGCAATCAGGGTTCAGAATCTTTATCTTTATAGACATGATATCATTTAAGTTTTATGAGGAAGTACTCCTACTTTGACTATTTAGTACAGGAAATTGAAGCTTGTAAAGGCTAAATACCCAACTGGCAGATGTATAAGATATGATTATTTTTCCTTTCAAACATTTTTATTATGTGATATTTCATACACAAAAAGTAATAAATTTAGTAAAATTTGTAAGTTATTAAACATAATACTAATATATGCAGTGAACTTACCACCTATTCAAATAACTAGAAAATTAGCGGTGGTGTGGAAAACGTATTTCTCAGTGTCATTTTTTGCCTCTTCCAGCCCAAACTGAATTCTTAATTCAACAGTATTTTAACTTTGAAATGAATAAATCAGGAATAAGAATTTATAGATGAAAAATCTACATAATTTTTCTTAAGAATTATACATTTGGTGAGCAAATGAAGAATAAATAAATTTATTAATAGTCATATGGCAGATTATTTATTAAAGGTCCTTTGAACATCATCATCAAAAACAATAAAGTTATTTCTATATGCTAAATCCTGAGACCATCAAAACAGTCTACCTATGTATACAAGTAAGACATACACCAGAATTTATTTTTTGATATCTTGTATTTTCCTGCCTTCCCTTTTTGGTGTAAAATTATTTTTAAAATGTCATTTTGCAATGCATTACTCGTAGTGACTATATATGTTCCTGCTATCACTTTAAGTTTGGGATTCTCTTTGTCTCTGGGGACCAATTGCTTGCCCATTATTTAAAGGGAACAAAGAGCAAATAACTTTATCAATCTAAGTACATATAATTAACCCAAAGCATCTTTATTCTCTCTTCCTCAACACTCTCCTGCATAACACCTATTGAGCTGCAGTTCTCATGACAGTATTTCCTTTTAATATTGTCTGGTATTTATTTTATCAATTTCATCTACATGAAAATTTTGAGAGTACATATAAATGTCATGGTGAAGTGTTTTATTTTCTATTTTAAATATGAATTACTTTCCTATTGGGTCAGCATCATAATTAGTTGTGAATGATGCCATAGAAGTCAGAGGTTGCCTAGAGAAGCAAGCTCTCTAGAAGAAAAAGCCCTAATTTGTAGTTTGTGACAATTCCATGGTGCAAGTACTGTCACTACTGTCAAATTCGAGCTAGCATGTGATCACTGAACACAGTTTGAAAGAAATGTGCAACACACTAATTTGTAGTATGTCCACCATACAAATGCAATAAACATAAATACCCTCAAGTGTATAAATAATAGTAAAATAAGTAGGAAGTAATGAATTTGAATATTTATCTTTGGTTTTAATGTCATTTAAGTTTACATGATTTAATTTTTAATAATACTATGTTTAACACTAGCTTTCAAAATTCCTAAAAATGTAAAGATTGGCTCTTGCAAGCCAGTGCAAGCTGGCTTCAGCACACCACTGTTTCTGACCTTGTTTGATGTTGACGTTTCAAGAAAACAGTTGACAAAACTTCCAGGAAGTGATTGCTGTGTCACAGGTGGGATTACTAACAATGTAGGAAACAAACTTGTGACCCTTCAATTTCAGTAACAGTACATATTTCCTTAATATAATTTAGAAAGGGTGACATTTTTCCTTCAGAAGAGTGCTTTGTACATATAATTATATAAAGTTCAAATAAGTTTAAATAAGTAAAACTTAAAAATTCTAAAGTATGGCGCTACCAGTCAAATGTACTGGAACTCTATTGTAAGAATTTTGGCTCAGTCATATTATGAGTTAAATAAGATTGGATCTACTGATCTGGAAACTCAACTGCCATTTAAAAAATGTGTTTCTTTGAGCAGATATTTTTAGTGCTACTAACTTAGAAATAAATATTTGAAACAAAACCACCTAGTAAGTTGGCCATTTTGCTAGTCATTATTGGTTATCTTCTCTATTTTTTATCATAGTCAGTGGAAATGACACCAAAGCAATGATAAGCATCTTGGAAAATACAACTTGTCATACCAAAGTGAAGATCATTATGCCCTAATCGGTAAAAGCCAAGTAATAGATTGTCTGGATAAACAGATTATATCATTCATGATATAAAATGCAGCATTTATAAATATTTTTTCCCATTCGGAGAATGGGTTTTCTGTAGATTCAAGTCATAAGATATTTTTATCTTGTGGTATATGTATATTTAAATTACATTAAAAGAGGGATATTTACTTGTTTAGGCAGATTATTTATGTTACTCTCACTGTATATATCTTCCTTAGGTATTTTATATTGCTCTTTTTAAAGAATTTTTTTAAAGAATTCTTAAGAACTTTAAGAATTTTCAGAATTTTTTAAGACAAGTTTTTTTCTTAAGAATTTATTTACTTTTAGAGATAAGGGAAGGGAGAGACAAAGGGAGGGAGAGAAACATTGATTGGTTGCAACCCGGGACCTGGCCTGCAACCCATGCATGGGCCCAATCGTGAATTGAACCGGCGACCTTTCACCCTGTATGCTGAGGCACGCCTGGCAGGGCAGCTCTGACAAGTTTTGAAAATAAGTGCAGTAAACTCTAAGTAGAACAATTAAATGGCAGCCTAAAGATAGTTCCAAGTACATTATGTGTGGAAATGTATTTATATCAAAAATGAAATAGTGTCTGAAACATAATAGACTTAGATGTGCTCACAGAAATGCAAGAAATAAACAGTGTCCTTTGTAAATGCATTTGCTGTTGTGAGAATGACTTTCTAAATTAACTTGATTTGTCATATAGATTGACAAGCAATTCTATCCTAAACTTTATTTTGAGAAGTTACTTCTTATTGAATCCTAGCAACTGGCTTAAAAAGATTAACATTTTTTCTTTAGTTTACAACAAGGACAATTGATTGAAAAATCTCTCAAGTGCCAAATACATAAATTGGTACATTCAGTCATAATTTATTATGCATAAGTATTTAGGAGGGTTATATATTTACTTCACTTCATTTAATTCAAATAAAATAATTTGTTTAATTTGTGCAGCTTTCTCTCAAGAAAGCTATTAACCTTTAACTCAGCATACAGAGATTTCCATATTACTGTTTCTGATCATGAAAGCATGTGAATTGAGATGACCTTACTCTTACAAACCTTTGGAATACGAAGATCTCTAGTACATGCATTGCTTTGAGTCGAATAGCAGGCTTTTGGAGTCTTTGCCTTCATTTTTCATCTAAATTGCCTGTATGAATTTCTAAGAACTGATAAACTGTCAAGGAAATCATGAGATGTAGGACTGACTAGAGGCTAATTTATAGCACCACCATCTTCTGTACTGAGCAAAGCCAATTTTCTTTTTTTAGGACTCTACATAAATGTTTTGTAAAACAACCCTGTTTAGTATGTCTCCTATTTTGAATTCTTTGATATTACAATCTTGAAAACTTTGGTTAAAGAATAAATTCTTGGAAAAGCTGGATACAATTCATACAGTTTTCTATTTACGTAAGACCTCTGTTTCAAAAATTTAGAGATTTTTGTCACTTGAATGAAAAATATAGTAACTAATATTGTAAGTAGTGAATGTTATATTGACTTAAATAGTAATGCAAATATAAAGTCTGTGTGTCTTTTACCTGACAGTTTTCTTCCCATTGCTTCTCATTTTGGACATTTGAGTTCAGAATATGTTCTAAAAAATTCCAGTGGATTTACTTGTACTTTTTATTTTCTTAGTTTACATGTTGATATGCTATCATCTTTCATCAATCTGTATTTAATCTTTAATTTAAACTGATTTTGCCAAATATGCATTTGTATGATGATTTATGAGTAAAATGAGTTTCTTACAAATTGTGTTATCATCAATCATCTTTATAACATTAGACATACATTTCCTAAATAAAAGGATTGTTGTACACATACTTGAAGACTCCAATTATTCCAATAGCAAAAAAAATGCTATTTTTTTAACCAAAGCCCCATTTTTGTTCATGTTTTAAGGTAAAATTATTTATTTATTTATTTTTAGAGGGAAGGGAAAGAAAGGAGATAGAAAGGGAGAGAAATGTTGATGTGCGAGAGAAACATCAATTGTTTGCCTCTTGTGCATGCCCCCAACTGAGACCTGGCCCACAATCCAGGCATGTGCCCTAACAGGAAATGGAACTTGGGGCAAACCTTCAGTTTGTGGGAACAATGTCCTACCCACTGAGCCACACCAGTCTGAGAGAATTTTTTAAAATTGTTTAGCTACTCTTTTCCTACAATTTGGTTGAAAATTTTACTGAAAACTGAAGATATTTTGCTTTAGTAATGATTTTATATCCCTATATTTATATTTACTGGCAATGTAACTTAGTCAACTCAAACTTCTTGAGGCTCTGTTATTTATAAAGTGAGGGTTCCAATCAGGGGACACTAATTGAAAAGTGATTCAAAATACCAAAGTATTGTGGATATGTTAGTTACGTTTTCATTGATAAGCCAAATTGATTGCATTTGTATGATTGTATTGTAATTATATTGCAGAGATGAAAGAAGAAACATGGCAGAGAGCTGGGGGAAGAAGGGTGAGAGTGTGAACACAGACCCTACTGCATCAGTTGATTAGTCTCTGTTAATAGATAACACCTACCTTCTGTGATGTAGCCATTCACAAAGCATGTTTTCTTTTTCCAAATGAATTAAAAGTGTGAAACAGAGATATATATAATCAGTGAATCTCAAACTTTAGCATTATAGAATCATCAAAAACACTTGTTAAAGAACCAATAGCTGAACCTCATTTCCAGAATTTCTAATTCAGTATGTCAGAATGGAGGTGAAATTACATTTCTAGAAAGTTCTCTGATGAACTTGAAGCTACTGTGTTCAGGAACCACATTTTGAGATAATTGATCTAGATGGTAAATAAGAAGAATGTCAGAAAAGTTTAGCTGGTCATTTAGGAAAAACTTGGCTGTAATTTGCTGGAAAGAGACTATTTTGAATTAGATGACAGGATGGCGATTACTGATTGGGTTCTTCAGATACAAGAGTCACCGTGTCATTTACCATTAGAAACATATAATTTACAGTTCAAAGGGAATTTAGAGTTAATCTTCATCATTTTCCCAATAAGAAAATGGAAGCCAAAAGAAGAAAAATAACTGAAAATTACTGAAAAAATTATATAATTATAAAAGTCACACAGAAAGTTTCTGATAAAATGTAATCATCTGTGCAGGGCTTATTGTACTCAAGATGTGGCCTTGAGACAGCACATTCCTCATACTCAAAAAGGCAAAGAAACATGAACTAGAAAGGTTTACAGGCACCTAGGTATTTAGGGGGAAATGGATAATGTGGGATTTCTCATGACTCAGTCAGTCAATCACATTGGCTCTAAGAAATTAAAATGTTGATTACATCCATGGATTTTTCTTTCCAATTATGTAGTTAATAAAGGCTCATTAAAGTTGTCAAGAATCAATTAACTTCTCATTAATGCAGCCCAGGTTAAAAAAGGAAAAGAATGCAAAGTCTATTTATTTTAAATTGTTCTGGATTTCCACTTAACAACATTTAAAATATTTGCCCCCCTAACTGGAGCTTCACCTGCATAATTGCTTATTTCAGTTGTTTCTCATTAATATGTAAATCAACTTCACATTCTATGATGGAGTAGAAATACATCTGCAGTGGGTGTACAAGGGTATGGCACAGAATTGCTTTGGGCAGCTTTTTTATGCAAATACACGGACTTCTGCTTCTTTATATTCATACCTCCAGAGAAGCTGTCTTACAAGATTTTAGGCAATAGCATTTTTGCTGTTCTACAGCAGTAGATTGGCTTGACATCCTTAAACAGAATCAATCAAATGGAGTCAAATCACTGGGTTGAGGATCAGGAGGTACAGTCTGTCCTTGAGCCTCCCTGCCAAAGAGCTGAAATGGTTTTTTGGTAAAGGTTTTATGTGATGGGCTTAGAATTAGCTTCTTCCTAGAGCAAGTAGTGATCTATACCCAGCAGATGGTAAATAATGCTGATTTAATTTAGTTTTACCTCACAACTAGAAAAAGAAAAGTAGCTGGTTTAAAAAATGTTATGGTAGATTAAAATTTAAAAGTGTATATCCATGTATACATGGAAATGTGGAACTATATTTTAGACAAAACACATATACTCTATCGGATCCCTTGCAGTAAGGGATGCCAGGATGCCCTCCTAGATGTAATGCACAAGGCTGGTTTTAACACTAGTCCATGCTCTTTGTAAAGTGTCCTTTGAGACATTGTCATTTACAACCTCACAGTAGTGTAAAACCTCAAGAGGGTAGAAGAACTTCTGACACATTGAATTGGTCATCCTGGAACACCACTACCCCTGTTCCCTGACTAACTTATTTTATCCACATTGGAGAGAAATATTCCAACAGGAATAGCATCCTGTTGCTTTTTTCATTTTAGATGGATTTTTTTCACTCAAAATTCTAAGGCCCTGGTAAAATACAACCAGAAAGCATAGATATTTTAGACTTATATGCCAAACTAGAGCAATGAAGATCATGGTTTTAGTGTCCAAGAAAGAAGCTCTGAATCTGCTATAAAAAAAAAACCATGCATATCAAAAAAAATGCATATCATACCAGATATGCAAAATTAAGTACTATTAACTCCCTCTGATTCAACATACTTTTCCACTATATCTCTTATGTCACTACTCTACATTATTGCCACCGTGAACCATGTGCCCCCTCCTCCACGCAGAAGGCAGTGGGAAACATGAAAACTTATCAGGGGCAATAACTGGACATTCTGGCAAAATGAGAACCGGTAGCCTGCCCAGACACGAGGTGTCTTAAAGCCCTGCTATTTTATTATAGCACAATATCTGGCAGTCAGTGAAAGGGCCACTTTGTACATATCAGCCAGCATACCCTATAAAGGCAACGAGAATTTATAGAAATGTGTTCCTTAAAGATGAACTTCATAAAGAGTTTTGGCTCCTAGAAGATGTGCTTTTTATTAAAATCATGATATTATTTTATACACACTAAAGCACTGTGATTAAAACGGAGTTAATAATGTCACCTTCAATTAACATTTGTTTGCTTGTTTGTTTGCCTGCCTTTGCTGTAATTAAAGCCACTTGGATGCTGAGGCATGAAATAATAGCACATGGTTCCCAGGCAGGTCTCCTGTATCTACCAATGACACTCTACAGCGACTGTCTTAATAAACCAGTACCATTATTTTCCATAAGTATGAATTGTTCCCTCCCACATTCAGGAAACTGGGCCATGCATCAAAGACTATATTAGGATATAAAGTCATCCATGGCAACCCATACTTCAAAGAGTTTACAGTTCAGTTGTGTGAACCCAGGACAAGCTACATAATTTACAAGATTTACAAGTGCAAAATGGAAGTGTAGAACTCCTTATTCAAAGTTATTAAGAGCCCTGGCTGGTGTGGCTCAGTGGATTGAGCACTAGCCTATGAACCAAAGGATCACCAGTTCAATTCCCAATTCCCAGTCAGGGAATATGCCTGGGTTGCAGGCTGGGTCCCCAGTAGGGGGGTGCAAGAGAGGCAACCACACATTGATGTTTCTCTCCCTCTCTTTCCCTTCCACTTTCTCCAGAAATAAATGAATAAATATTTTTTAAAAAAGCTGTTAAGAAATTCAAAATAGCAACAGTAAGAGTATGAAACCAAGCAGGGGTCCTGTTGAATGTCAGTAGCCCTGTGCAACTGTACAAGTTGCACACACCCGTTAAGCCAGTCCTAAATGACACAGAAATGAGCATATATTGAGCACATGAGAGATGTAATGTGCTAAGTTCTGTACTTGAATGATCTCATTTAATCCTCACAATGACTTTGTAGGGTGGTCACTATTACCTACAGTTTACTGAAAAAGAAAGGGAGGCTCAAAGATGTTAAAGAGTGGGTTACATAACTAGTTGGATTGAACTGCAGATCAGACTATAATCAAGCCCTTATCTGGAGGATGTAAGATACACATATTAAAACTGTAATTCAACTTAATGAGGTATTAAATGCTACATGTCTTAGTGGTATATTCAGTAAAGCTTTTAATCAGTGAATGTTTTTAGGCAAGTCAATTCATAAAAGATATGATGTTGCACATCCTCTGAAAAATTCAGTTATCTTGGTGTAAAATCAAATCAATCAATAAATCAGGCAGTGGCAAGGATGGGGGGAGTCACTAATACTTTTGATTAGACATTGTGTGGGGAAAGCCAAATTAATAATTAATTTAAAAGATTTTAACTTTCTTGTTTTATTCTTAGTTTCTGACAGTTCAACTAATCATCCTATTAGGCTGTCCTGTACAAAACAACTTGGAATTAGAAAAAACCTGATTAATAGCATTGTTCTTGCCTGAAAGCTTCAAGCCTTGCCCCTCAAGAGCTCCCTCAAGTGCTGTTAAATTCTCTTAACTAGAGTTGAGGTTGAGTTTGCTAGCATGGAGTAACATTATTGTCTAAAGGTTAAAAATCATCTCCAAATATTATGGGTTTCTTTTCTGATTTGTTTTGTGAGCACAAAGTGGCTAATACACATAAGAAAATTTATTCCCAAAATAATTTACTTGGATGCACTTGAATCATGACAACTGTACACTTATACTTACTAAGCATTACATCACTGCAATTGTCAAATACCTAACAGATAAGTATTTCATTGATTAAAATACATAAGACAACAAAACTCTCACCACTTTATATTAGCCCAGAACAACGAAGAAACCAGGTCATTATTCCCCTGAATTTAGAGAATCTAAAAGTAAATCAGTGCATGTATATTAAGTTAATGTTTATACCATTCCCTAAAAAAAGGTTTGTTTAAATTATCACATATGCCTGGATAATTTTCTAGTGCCATAGAGTAAGTATCATTGTGCAAAAAACACAATGATAAGAATAAGTTAAAGGAACATAGGAACCAGCTGAGAGAGCTCCCAATGGCCACAGCTGGAACAATTTGAACACCACAGTAAACAATGTGATATTGGAATATAACGCAATGTATAAAATATTTATGTGTCCATGTTGATATAAATAAATTATTGAGTTAATAACAAATAGGGACCAATAAACAATTCTTCATACAGAGGAAAATCATATTATTTATGCAGATAACTCTACCGTCAAGGACAGGGAGCATAATTCCACACCTTATAAATGTGGACAGCACATAGCACCTTTCCCTAAAAAGCAGGTTATGGAAAGGGGTAGGGGGAGAGTCACTCTGCAGTAGAGAAAATTGACAAATAGTCTCTCAGCTAAATAACTAAGGTTAATATCATCAACGATAACTCATGAATAGCAGGTGCTCTTGATATGATGCCAAGGCTCATACCTCTGTGAACTTTCTCCCCGAAGCTCATAACCCCATTGTAAGCATAAGAAAACCATCAAACAGATTTGAATTGAGGAATATTCTCCAGAATACCTGACTAATACTCCTCAAAACTGTCAAAGTAGTCAAAAATAAAGAAAGTCTGATAAACTGTCACAGTTCAGAGGAGCCTAAGGAGGCATGATGACTGAACATAATGTGCTATACTGGAGCAGAATAAGAACAGTGAGGAAAAACTAAGCTTCAAATACATGAACAAGCTAGCCTAAGGTATTTATCACGCTAAAAACAATGTTAGTCTACATCTGTGGTTCTGATGTTAGGATTCAATCCCAGAGGATGTCTTGGTGGGGATATAATATTAAGTAGGGTACCAAAGTTTCCTATTATGATATTTACGGAATAAAATAACATAAATAAGACTACAATCTTTAATATACTATTGCTTCTTTAAAAAATTGTAGCTATTAGTATGGTTTTAACACATTAGAAATGATGCCCATTATAGGAATTTATTGCTCAGATAGAAGTCACCTGGTAACAAGTCAAAGTGCTACATTTTATTGAGGATGTATAAGATAAATTCTTAAGTTCACTAAGTAGTCTAATTAATGAACATGAAGCATCTATATTTTTCGACGTAAGTGGTTTTCAGTCTTATTGCTTTCCTTGCAAGTCCATATCCTCATTTAATAGCACAGTAAGTATAGGGGGTCACCAACTTACAAATCAGTTAGTGTTACAAAGACTTACTTGTAAGTTAGTGGTTTAGAACACAAAGTACATTTTTTTCACAGATTCCATTTTATGAATGGTAGATAAATTTATAACAAAATCTAGCTAGTTAGGTTTTAGTTGTGTGTATTATTATTATTTGTTTATAAGATAATTTTAATTTACAAAGTGTGGAAAGTATGAACAAGGAAAAGTAATAAAATAAAAATTATTTGCATATTATCTCAGCCTTTCCCCCTCATTTATGTGAATGCATTTTTAAAAAATTGAAACCATCCCATATGTTTTTAAATAAAATATTGCTGTTATATTTTGTGCAATTATTTGCCACTTAATTTTTTATTTAAAAAGGCGATAAGGCATATAACAATATAGTACAAAATATAGGTAATGAGTGTCTTTTAACAAAGAGCACTAAATCATTGCCCTCTCCAATGCTCCACACCCAGAAACAGCCTATTTTGAATTTTGCTGTTCTCTCAAGTATACATCTACACATTTTTTAATTTATTATTTTTATTGTATTTTGATTATGCTGTTACAGTAGTCCTGATTTTCCCCCTTTGCCCTCCTCCACCCAAACCCCCCACTTCTTCAGGCAATCTCTCCACCATTGTTTATGCCCATGGGTCATGAGTGTAAGTTCTTTGGCTACTCCATTTCCTATACTGTACTTTACATCCCCACGGCTATTCTGTAACTACTATTTGTACTTCTTAATCCTGTCATCTCTTCACTCATTCCCCCACACCATCATCCCATCTGGCAACCATCAAAACACTCTCTGTATCCATTATTCTGTCTCTGTTCTTCTTATTTGCTTAGTTTGTTTTTAAGATTCAGTTATTGATAATTAGGTATTTTTGCCATTTTATTGTTCATAGTTTTGATCTTCATTTTCTTAAAGAAGTCCCTTTAACATTTCATATAATAATGTTTTGGTGATGATGAACTCTTTTAGTTTTTTTCTTTTTTGGAAAGCTCTTTGTCTACCCTTCAGTTCTAAATGATAGTTTCGCTGGGTAGAGTGATATTGGCAGTAGGTCCCTGCTTTTCCTGACTTTGAATATTTCCTGTCAATCCCTTCTAGCCTCCAAAGTTTCTTTTGAGAAATCAACTGACAGTCTTGTGGGAATTCCCCTGTAGGTAACTAACTTCTTTTCTCTTGCTGCTTTTAAGATTCTCTCTTTAACTTTAACCTTTGTCATTTTTATTATGATGTGTCTTTGTGTGGGCCTCTTTGCATCCAACTCATTTGGGACTCTGCACTTCCTGGACTTGGATGTCTATTTCCTTTGCCAAATTAGGGATGTTAGCTTTCATTATTTTTTCAAATAGATTTCTAATTTCTTGCTCTTTCTTTTCTACTTCTGGCAGCCCTATGATGCAAATGTAGGATGTCATGAAGTTGTCCCAGAGGGTGCTTATACTATTCTCAGTTTTTGGAATTATTGTTCCTTCTTGTTGTTCTGCATGGTTGTTTTTTTCTTCCTTGTGTTCCAAATTATTGATTTGATTTTCAGCTTCATCCACTCTACTGTTGATTCCCTGTAAATTGTTCTTTATTTCAATTAGTGTACCCTTTGTTTCTAAGTGGATCTTTTTTGTTCTGCCGAGTCCTCACTAAGTTCCTTGAGCATCCTTATAACTAGTGTTTTAAACTCTACATCTGATAGATTGCTTATCTCCATTTTGTTTAGCTCTTTTTCTGGATTTCTGTTCTCTCATTTAGGCCATGTTTCTTTGTCTCTTCATTTTAGTAGCCTCCCTTTGTTTGCTTCTATGTATTAGGTAGAGCTGCTGTTATTCTTTGTCTTGGTAGCATGACCTAATGAAGTAGGTGTCCTGTAGGGTCCACTGACAAAGCCTCCCCTATCACCCAAGCTGGGTACTTAAGATGTGTCCTTCATGTGGGCTAAGTACATCCTTCTCTTGTAGTTGAGTTTGTTTGCTGTTGGTAGGTCAATGAGGGTGTATTTACCTAGTCAGTCAGCTGCAAGGACAGGCTATGACCACTGACCACCAACCTCCTTCCTCCATGGAGGATCAGCCATGCGGGGTCAGGGTAGTGGTGCTCCGAAGTGGCCTGTAGCTGTCCACTGATTGCTGGGGCCCTTGGGATTTCCCAGGTGGTACAGACCAAGGTCAGCCCCATCCTGTGTTCTGCCTGGGATCACCCTGCCTGGGCTATAAAGCAGTATGAGATGGCTGCTACTTGTGCTGAGCTTGGAGATTCCCAGGTGAAGCCTCACTGTGAATCTAGGCTGGCTGCTGCTAGTGCCAGGCCTGGGGCTCACTGAGGCCAGCTGTTGCTTATTTCAGAGGATTTAGGAAGTTGTTAAGCATGATCCAAATCTAGTCATTCTTATGGAAAAGGAGCTTGGGTGGGCGTGTAAATTGGGCAAGAGAGAGTCTCTGGGTATCTCAAAGGTGGGTCAAACAGTGTTAGCCAGGTTGATGGAGTTTCAAATAGGGCACCAGCTTGCCACTCTGTGGCTCTGTGTGGGGAGAGTTTAGAAAAGGGACAATGGCCTCTGCTCACCTTGATGCCAGACACTTCAGTTTCTCCCTGTACACCACTGGTTCATTTCAAGCTGCTACCCTGGTACTGGAGCTCAAAGGGAGTGAGTCTGAGTAGGTGAGTTCATATGTGGATTCTTTAAGAGGAACTACTTAGGGTTCCAGCAGTTTCTTCCACCAAGTCAATCCCCACTGGTTTTTGCAACCAGAAGTTATGGGAGCTTATCTTCCTGGCACTTGAACCCTGGGCTGCAGGGCCTGGTATGGGACTGGGAAACTTTGTTCCTGAGATATCCCTTTGAAAATTTTATCTACTATATGTGGGTGTGGGAGGAGCCCATTCTGCTTCTGCACCCTTCACACCAGTCTGTATGGATGTGGTTTCTTTAATTCTGTAGTTGTCAGACTTTAGTTAAACTTGATTTCTGATGGTTCCTACAGATATTTGTTCTATTTTTTAGTTGTAGTATTGATATGGTTGAGCAAAGAGGCAAGCCATGTCTACCTATGCCACCATCTTGACTGGAAGTCATCCTCACATTTTTAAAGCAAGATTCCTACACTGCATATTCTTTGTAAATTATTTTGAATTTAAAATAACAGACATGAATGGTATAAAATTGAAGTAAAATATTGGTTATATAGTAGAGGTATTCTTTCTGTCACTGTCTTCTATAAATTATCCAATAATTTCATAGGAAAGCAGGTAACATTTTTGAAAATTTAAACAATTCTTACATTTGACTGAATTTGGCTGGGAATAGATTGAAAATCATTTTTCTTGAGAATTTTAAAGGTATTGTGTCATTATTCAAATTTTCAGTATATTGGATAAGTTCTTTGCTGTTTTTCTTGTAGATTTTTGTATAAGATCTGTTTTGTACTTAGAAGCATATGGGATCATCAAAGATCTAAAAATATCACAAAGAAGTGCTTTGTTTGCATCTCTACATTCATTCAGTTGGAATAAATAGGCAGTTGAAATCTAGAAGCTCATATCTTTCAGCTAGAGGGTAGTTTATTATATATATCATGCATGTATCTGTTTATATATATTTGGAAATGCTATTAGTCAGCTGTTAGGCATCTTGTGTTAATTTTATTTTATTTATTTATCTTTAAATCTTCTATTGTCTAATTTTTAAAAAATTTCTTCTTATCCATAGAAATTTTTCTCAGTCCCATCTTGTTTGAATACTTTACGTTAACTGTCATATTTTTAATTTCCAAGTGTTCTTTCTTGCTCTAGGATTGTTTGTTTTGTTTTGTTTTGTTTTTTAAATATACCATGCTCATTCAATGAATGCATTATAATCTATTATCTATCCTTGGTCATGAACTACTTTCTATTTAAATACTTCTTCCTACTCCTGCATTGTGAGGTACTGCAAAGGGACTAAAAGCTCTGTCTGCAAGAGAAAACCTGGACTTGATTGAAGAGCAGTGTACTAAACAGCTGACTACCAATGGGGATCTCCAAGTTGCAGTGTCTACAAGTCTATTCTCTTGGTTACTTTAGTGCCTGTAGAAAAGGACATTCCAAATTCCAGTTTGCCAGGTGGTGTCCTGGAGCTGAGGGAAAAAATTGGACTAGGAAGTTAATTTTGACATTCAGTATGCATGCTATAATCGCTGTTTTTCAAGTCCAACCTCTTATTTTTGTTTTGATATACCCTGCTTGGACACACTAGGTAAATAACCTCTCTGGAGAATATATGGAAAAATTTCTCTTTGGTATGAGGAGTGGTAGTTAGTTGTCAACGGGGTGATAGAAACTTGGAAAATTCTATTGAGGCTTTTAAACAACGTCTTTGATTCTGCTACATCTCTCCTCATTTTCCATGAGGCCAATTGTTCCCAATCATTCCAGGGCCAATAGGGTAGCCTCTTCTGGGTAACACCCCCATGCCCAACCTAACTCTTAAATTTCACCTTTATTCTGCCAAGTGATTTATAATTCTCCTGTTCGAATTCTCTCTTGATATATCATATTCCACTTTGTTTAAAGATTTTATTTATCTATCTTTAGAGGGGAAGGGTAGGAGAGAGGGAGAGGGAGAGAAATATCAATGTATGGTAGCCTTTTGTGCTTCCCCTGATGGGAACTGGCCTGCAACCCAGGCATGTGCACTAACTGGGAATCGAACTGGGATCCTTTGGTTCGCAGGCCCGTGCTCGATACACTGAGCTACACCAGCCAGGGCCGTATTCAAATTTAATGTAACTACATTTTTGAAATTTTTTGTGCTTAGTATTACTTTTTTCTGGTGACACTTGTGCAGCAGACACATCTTTAGTCTTTGAAGTCCCAATTAAAATGTATTGATCACTTCTACCATGTGAGTAAATATTCATCCAAAATACATATACACACATTTCTACACCAATTTCTACTTTCATTACATGGGTGGATAACCATAGTTTATTTGGCCAAATTCCTTTGGCTAAACATTTAATATTTTCACACTAAGCTTTCTACTACTATATACATATCACTAAGAAAAAATATTTCATACATAAATCTTTGGATGTATCTATGATTATTTCTCTAGGAAAAACTCCTAGATGAAAAATGCCAAGTCTAAGTTAAAGAATAATTTTTTAACTTAATCTTTATTGTGTTTTTCCCATTACTATTTAGTTCCCTTTGTCTTCCTCCCTCCAACAATCACCACACTGTTGTCCATGTCCATGAGTCCTTTTTCCTTTTTGTTCAATCTGTTCACTCCCTAACCTCATCACACACTAGCTGCCATTCTGCACTCCATCCAAGAGTCTGTCCCAGTTTTCCTTGTTAGTTCAGTTTGTTCGTTAGATTCCACATATGACTGAAATCACATGGTATTTATCTTTCTATGACTGGCTTATTTCACTTAGCATAATATTCTCCAGGTCCATCCATGCTGTCACACAAGTAAAATTTTCTTCTTTTTTATGGCTGAGTAGTATTCCATTGTATTAATGTCCCATAGTTGTTTCAACTATTCATCTACTGATTGACACCTGGGATGCTTCCATACCTTAGTGATTGTAAATAACACTGAAATGAACACAGGGTGCTTATATTCTTTCAAATTAATGTTTTGGGTTTCTTTGGATATATGCTCAGAGGTAGAATCGCTAGGTCAAAAGGCAGATCAATTTTTAATTTTTTGAGGTATCTCCAGACTGCTTTCCACAGTGGTTGCACCAGTCTGTATTCCCACCAGCAGTGTCAGAGAGCTCTTCTTCCTCCGCATCCTCACCAGCACTGGTTGTTGATTTATTGATGATAAGCATTCTGACAGGTGTGACAGGAAATATCTCATTGTAGTTTTAACTTGCATTTCTCTGATAATTAGTGACATTGAGCATCTTTTCATATGTCTATTGACCATCTGTACGTCCTCTTTGGAGGAGTTTCTAGTCAGGTCCTTTGCCCATTTTTTAATTGGATAGTTTTGGGGTTTGGGAGGGGTTGGTGTTGAGTTTTGTAAGTTCTTTATACATTTTGGATATTAACCCCTTATCAGATGTATTGGCAAATATGCTCTCCCATTCTGTGGGTTGGTTTTTATTTTGTTGATGATTTCCTTTGCTGTGCAAAACCTTTTAGTTTGAGGTAGTCCCATTTGTTTACTTTTTCTCTTATTTACCTTGCCTGGGGAGATATATCCAATAAAATATTCATACAAACAGTGTCCACAATTTTGCTGCCTGTGTGTTCTTCTAGAACTTTTATGGTTTGGGGTCTAATATTTATGTCTTTGATCCATTTCAAATTTATTTTTGTGTGTGGTGCAAGAATGTGATCGGGTTTCATTTTTCTGCATCTATCTGTCCAATTTTCCCAACACCATTTATTGAGTAAACTATCTAGCCCATTATATGTGTTTGCTTCCTCTGTTGAATATTAATTAACCATAAAGGTGTGGGCTTATTCCTGGGTGCTCTATTCAATTCCACAGATCTATGTGTCTGTTTTTATGCTAGTACCATGTTGTTTTGATTACTATGGCCTTAGAGTATATATAGTTTGATAATAGATTAAATGATTCCTCCAAACTTGTTCATTTTCTCAGGATTGCTGTTGATATATGGGGCCTTTTGTTGTTCCATAAAATTTTGGAAATATTTTTCTAGCTTTGTGAAATATGTCATTGGAATCTTGATAGGAATTGCATTGAATCTATATATAGCTTTGAGTGGTATGGACATTTTAATGATGTTAATTTTTCCTATCCATGAACATGGTATGTGCTTCTACTTATTTGTATTTTCTTCTATATCTTTTTTTAAACCCATAATAAAATTATTTTATTTTTTTATTGTTGTTCAATTACAGTTGTCCCCACTTTTCCCCCATTACTCTCCTCTGCCCTACCCACTCTCCACCTTCCCAATTCAATCCTCCCCATCCCATTGTCTTTGTCCAGAGGTCCTTTATACATGTTCATTGACTTATATCTTCTTCTGTTTCTTTCTTCAGTGTCTTATAATTTCTGAGGACAGGTCTTTTACATCCTTGGTTAGGTTTATTCCTGGCTATTTAATTCTTTTTGTAGCAATTTTGAATTGGATTGTTTTCTTGTTTAATATATTTTATTAATTATGCTATTACAGTTGTCCCATTTTCCCCCTTTCACTCCCCTCCACTCTGCACACCCCCTCCTACCCACATTCACCCCCTTTAGTTTATGTCCATGGGTCATACATACAGGTTCTTTGGCTTCTACTTTTCCCATACTATGCTTACGGATTTTATCAGATGCTTTTTCTGCATCTATTGACATGATCGTGTGGTTTTTATCCTTCATTTTGTTTATGTAGTGAGTCATGTTATTGATTTGTGAATCATGTATGAACCTTGCATCCCTGGAATAGACCCTACTTGATCATGGTGTATTCTTTTTTTTTTTTTTTTTTTTAAGAGAATAAAGTTTTCATTCACTCTCCAAGAGAGGAGAGGGGTTTAGTGTGGAGATATACACCAGCTGCAAAATGTAGAAGCCTTGAGCTTTTATTAGGTGATTGGGTGGTTGTAAAGTAGGATGTTTCAGTTGGTCTTGCACAAACTGCAGCTTGTTCTGATGTTATCTTTGGGTGCAAGGTCCGAGTACTATGGTCTGGCATGTCCACTTTTTTTTCCTTTTTTATTTATTTTAATTACTGTTCTTGTACAGTTTTCTGTCTTCTGCTCCCATCCCGGCCCACCGCCCCAGCCCTCCCCACCCACCCTCCCATTCCCACCGCTCCCCCCCAGTTTCTTTTTTTAAATTGTTGTTCAGTTGTAGTTGTCCTGCCTTTTTCCCTATTGCTCTCACCTACCTGATCTCCCCAACTCCCACAGTAAATCCCCTTCCATTGTCCATGAGTCCTCTATCTTCCCCCTGCCTATCTTGTACCTACCATCTATGCTACTTATTCTCTGTAACTTTTTCCCCTCCCCCCACTCCCCTGTTGATAACCCTCCATATGATCTCCATTTCTGTGGTTCTGTTCCTGCTCTAGTTGTTTGCTTAGTTTGTTTTTGTTTTTGTTTTAGGTGTGGTTGTTAATAATTGTGAGTTTGCTGTCATTTTACAGTACATGAATGGGATTGTTTTCTTAATTTCCATTTCTTTTAGTTCATTATTGGCATATAAAAATGCAACTGATTCCTGAATATTCATTTTGTATCCCACTTTAATGAATTTATTTATCAATTCTAGTAGTTTCTTGGTTGAATCTTTGGGGTCCTCTATGTATACTCTCATATCATATGCAAATACTGACAGTTTTACTTCTTCCTTTCCAATTTGGATGCATTTTCTTTCTTCTTTTTGTCAGATGACTATGGCTAAGACTTCCCATATTATGTTTAATAAGAGAGTTGAAAGTGAACATCCCTATCTTGTTCCTGATCTGAAGGGGAACACTTCTAATTTTTGCCTATTGAGTTAGACACTGGAAGTGAGTGGGTTTGTCCTATATGGACTTTATTATGTTCAGGTATGTTCCCTCTAATCCCACCTTCTTGACAGTTTTTATCATAAACAGGTGCTGGATTTTATCAGATGCTTTTTCTGCATCTATTGACATGATCATGTGGTTTTTATCCTTCACTTTATTTATGTGGTGAATCATGTCATTGATTTGTGAATCATGTATGAACCTTGCATTCCTGGAATAGACCCTACTTGATCATGGTGTATTCTTTTTTTTAATTGTTATTCAGTTGTAGTTGTCCTGCCCTTTTCCCCATTGCTTTCACCTACCTGATCTCCCCAACTCTCACAGTTAATCCCCTCCATTGTCTGTGAGTCCTCTATTCAGGTTCCTTTGCTTGCCCCTCCCCCTTCTTTCCCCAGTTATCCTTCCCACTTCCCTCTGGTCACTGTCAGTTTGTTCTTTATTTCCATGTCTCTGGTTCTATTTTGCTCATTTGTTTATTTTGTTGATTAGGTTCCACTTATAGGTGAGATTACCATATTTCTGGACCATAAGATGCACCTAGGTTTTACAGGAGGAAAATAGAAAAAATTTTTTGAAGCAAAAAATGTAAATATTTAATAACATAAATAATATTTCACCAATGTAAATGTAAACAGAACTCAACAGCAGTATTAACAACTATTATTCCTCCCAAATTTGGGGGGGGGGTGCATCTTATAGTCTGAAAAATATAGTACATGTATTTTTCACCTGGCTTATTTCATTTCGTTTATTGCTGCGTTTGGTTTGCTAACTTTTTGAGGATTTTAGCATCTATGTTCATAAGGGATATTGGCCTCTAATTTTCTGTCTCTATGGTATCTTTATCTGGTTCTGGAATTAGGATAATACTGGCCTCATAAAAAGGGTTTTAGGGAGCTTTCTCTCCTCTTGAATTTTATAAAATAGTTTGAGAAGGAGAGGCATTAGTTCTCCTTGGAATGTTTGTATAATTTACCTGTGAAGCAATCCAGTCCAAGGCTTTTTTTTTCTTGCAGTTTTATGATTACTGCTTCAGTTTCACTGGGTGTAATTAGTCTATTCAGATTCTCTGATCCCTCCTGATTTAGTTTTGGAAGATTGTATGTTTCTAGAAATTTGTCCATTTCGTCTAATTTGTTGGCATGTACTTGTTCATAATGTATTTTACAATCTTTGTATTTCTTTGGTGACAGTTGTTATTTCTCCTCTTTGATATCTGATTTTATTTATTTTGGTACTTTTTCTTTTCTTCTTGATGAGTCTGGTTAAAGGTTTGTCTATCTTGTTTATCTTTTCAAAGAACCAGCTCTTGGATTCATTGATGATTTGTATCATTTTTTTAGACTCTATTTCATTTATTTCTTCTCTGATCTTTATTATTTCTTTCCTTGTACTCACTTTAAGCTTTGTTTTTCTCTTTCAAGTTCCTTTATGTGTGAAGGTAGATTGTCTATTTGAGCTTTTTCTTGTTTTTTGAGATAGGTTTGTAATGCTATAAATTTGCCCTTTAGAATTGCTTTTCCAGTGTCCCACAGATTTTAAATTGTTGTACCCTCATTTTTGTTTGTTTCAAGGTATCTTTTGATTTCTTCTTTGATCTCATTCACCCATTCACTGTTTAATAACATGTTACTTAGCTTCCTTATCATTGCATGTTTTTTGGTTTTCTTCTTGTGATTGATTTATTTCTAGTCTCATCACAATGTGTTCAGAGAAGATGCTTGATATGGTATCAGTTTTCTTAAACTTGAAGTGTTTTTTGTGTCCTAAATGTGGTCTATCCTAGAAAACTTTCCATGGGCACTTGAAAAGTGTTTATATTCTGCTTCTTTGTGGTGAAATGCTCTGAAGATATCAAGTAAATCTATTTGATCTAGTGTGTCATTTAAGGCTGCTGTCTCCTTGCTGAGTTTCTGTCTTGAAGATCAATCCACTGAAGTCAATGGGATGTTAAAATCCCTGACTATGACTGTATTTCTGTTGATCTCTCACTTTATGTCCATCAAGATTTGCTTTACCTACTGAGGTGCTCCTATGTTGGGTGCGTACATGTTTACTAGGGTTATATCTTCTTGTTGAATTGTTCCCTTTATCATTATGTAGTGTCTTTCAAAAAATAAAAAAAATAACATACTTCAACTTAAAGATGAGATTAAAACAGCACATCTGCCCTCAAGACTTTTTGAAGAGACTGACTACCGATTCCAGAATTATACTCAAATAAGTTATGTAATGAAACCTTCCAACTCTCTTGACTGCACTTGGCCCTGATTAATGACAATCTTAAACCAAGATTTTTATTGATTAAAGGCAGTTTTGGACATTTGAACACTAGTTTCATGTTCTTGTGACACCTAGATTAAAGAAGTCTCTACTCTTTCAAGACATAGGGGAGGCAACTCTGCTCACATCTATTTCTTCAACTGTCTACATCTCACTGACCTTTCTCTTCTTTTGTCATTTTCAATGAAATTTAAACTTCCATTAAAAATTTGGAAAGTATTAAGGCAATAAAGGAACTATAATGTCTGTCTTCTAGAACAAAAGGCAATGAAAGTTAAGGAAATAAGATATATTTAGTATCCTATTTTATGACAACCAAAAATTATATGAGAGCAAAATGAAAATGAAATAAGGTATTTTATGAAAACTGGTTAAAATTTTACACTTAAATTTCAACCTATTATTAAGATTTTCTGAGCCAGACAGAACATTGCATGCAGACTAAGGAAAAGCACTCAATGACAGTGACAATTCCTGACAGTGCAATTCTTTGTACATCAGCAGGGCTAATTATTTTCAAACTGACAGCAACAGTTTAACCCATTCATCAGAGGAAAATGCATTTTATAAGACCAAAGATCTAAGCATTTATTTGGATGCCAATCTAGTTTGCCAATATATATTTAAAATGTACAATCAATGTTCAATGGCTAAGGTATGAATACTAAACATGATTTCTCATTAGTGCTGTAGAATGTTTAGTGTGTGTGTGCACATGCATGTGAGTAAAATTATGAATTATCCTCATTTGGGATCCACACACAAAACCCCATTAAATAATTCAAATATTCTCTCAGGCTCCTTAAAACATTTTTACAAGGGTAAAACTTTTAACTGAAAGGCAATATTCTGGTAATGCCAACCAAAGCATATACTATCAAAAGTTGTTAATTTTTAGTTGACTGTATTACATCTATAAGACCCAAAGACAAGTAGAGATCAGTCAGACAATAATACAGTGTGCAGCTGAAAACATCAAGATTGGGTATTTAACATGATTAAATTAAAAGTTAACTTTTGCCCTTTCCAACTCCTTTCCATCAAATGAACACTAGGCTGTCCTCTATATGCATCTCCTACATACAATATACACTGCTACCTTCCAGGGACAAATATCTGGTTCAGTGTTTGTGAAAATAAATTCTTCAAACTCTGCTCTGCCTTAAAAGTAGGGCAAATTAAAAGAGAGCACAAAGGCTACATTTTTCTTTATAGACAAAAGTGGGCAAAAGGAACACTTGACCCCAAACTTTCCTTAGTGATGTACTTAGTGGACTGCTTTACACAAAATGACTCTTCAGCCTCTGTCAACTCAAAGAATGACCTACCTTATAGCCAGTCCATCTCGTGTTAATTTGTGAGCTAAGTCCACTACTTAATCAGGCAACTGGCAAGAGTGGTTTACAGAATTTCGGGAACGGAAGACAGAGAGGACTTCCCTCCCTTGCATCTCAAACTTTCCATTTGTTCTGCCTCTTTTGCACCCATGTAATGGACAACAGAAATTGTATTGGAAAGGGTAAATAGGAAGTGCTGCTATCATATTTTCAGTTATTTGTAATTGATTAAATTCTTTATAGCCAATTCTACACAAGTTTATTTGAATACACATAAATTTCTCTTCCCCAAATGTTTGATTGGGGTAAGATTTCAAATAGTCCACCTATCATAAACATTACTATCAGTCGTTCTTTGTACTATTGTGAGTACTGACTGAAAAGTTGCTAATGATTTAAAATTAGGTCTCATCCAATTTTGCCTTTCTGTCTTCTGCTATAACATTAAAATAATTATCCTCTGCTATAACATTTTAAAATAACTCTCTTATTCTAGGCACCTCTTTGTAAAGTATTATAACTTGTTATAAAAACTTTGTGACATAAAGAGGTCAGTGTCGGTGCTATCTTGGCAAAAGAGTTCTCTTAGCCCCAGCTTGGAATGGACCACAGCAAAACTGACACCTTTTTTGGCTTAAGTGATAATGTAAACATTGAGCATTATTTAATTTCCGTAATGTTTATCACATCAGGGCCAGCGAAGAACATCAAATGAGCTCTGTGTCTGAAATAGCATGATTTATACTATAAGGACAGAAGGATCATGAATGAAATGAGAAGGTAAAGCTTGTCTTGTAGCTGTGGACATGACACCGTTCAAGACACTATTTCATAAATGTATGTCCCCAAATATAAGAAGAAACTAGACAACTTTCCTGGATAAACTTCACCAGTTCACTGAGGCATAGGAAAAGTGAAATACTGTTAGAAAATCCACAACCAAAAACATCTTGGACGAGCACCTAGGAAATTTGAGGGAGACTTTTGGAAGGCAAATTTTCCTATGTAAGTTTTCATTTTTAGTTACAGATGTTTTTAGCCAGGGCTAAGAGAATTCAAAATTCGTGTTGTAACACTTTGAGGTTAATCTTCATGTTTTAAACTTGTTGGTTTTGTCAGCATTATAAAGAATTATATTCTGAGTACTGTGCAATGAAATAAATAGAGGCAAAAGCATATTTAAGATAATATTTTTCTCGGGGAACTTACAATTAATTTCAGGATTGACAGCTACAACTATGAATAGAGACAATAAAACCAACTTAGTAGCATAGATTGTTTTAGTATAAATAATAGTAATGTATGTGGCAATGGAGAAATTAGAGTAGAATCCTAGAGACTTATTAGCAATATTTTTGTCTTTTTTTGTTTTGTTTTATTATATGTGAATTTTTATTATTACATGCTTGGTTTATTTTAATTTGTATTACATATTAACAAATGGGCCAATATAGAGCTTCTTTTAGCTCATTATTTCTGTTAATAACAAATTATATTCATTCTAAGAATAAATACAGGTCTATTTTACAATAAAATGTCAAATTATGCTTCAAATCAGGTAAGTGAGGAGTAGGCGAGTGGTTCTGAGGAGTGATGTGTCTTAGTTCTTAAGACAATTTGTAGTTGTGACCACAATAACCCCATGAATTTATGTGACATTTTATGGTTTTCAAAGATTACTTTCTCATATATCATTATATTTTATCTTTCAAACAAACAGTCTTGTGAGGATAGAATGGAAATTATCATGATTTTTATTTCATGAAAGACAATACATGTAGCCAGAGCTCCTGAGATTACATGGTAGGTTGAGAATTAGAAGCTAGATGCTTGAATATTAATGCAGTGTGTGTCAGCTATTCTGGAGCCCAGTAAGTGTTTGTTGTGTCTATTTGTGTGGGTAATGGTAGAAGGGAATTATGGATAAAAGTTGAGAGTCATATAATGAGGGATGAATGTAGAAGAGATTCTCAAATCTGTAAGGATGTTCAGATTGAAATGCCCAGAATAAGCATTATGTAAAATTCTAAAGGGAACACATATTTCCAGCTAGGTTTTTTAAGGAATCGTCAAGAACTATAAAAGAATGGAAGATTGAAATTAATAGATAACAAAGAGGGAGACTCCCTCTTCAACTGCAAAGGCAGGGTGGTCGGTCCTTAGACCTGGGGAGAGAGGCCTCCCTGTGCTGAGCTAGGAATACATGTGCCCTATCTTCTACTCATGTTCCAAAATGCCTGACCAAATGGACCCAAGTGCATCTGAGAACAGATTCAGGCCTCTTCCCTGGGTTTAATATTCCTGGGGTAGTCATTTGCAGATAAGAGAAAATATGGACAGATCTTGGATATGTGGGTTGAGGTGTTTATACCTGTGTCTGATGCAGACAGATCTGGGGGTGGGAAGAAGGCATGCAACTCTGAGGGGCCCAGAAATTCTAAATTTGAATCTGGCTTTTCAGGGTGTTTTAATGTGGCATTTATGATGGTAGGAGGATTAACATAGTATTTTAATAGTCTGCCAGCTCCATTTAACATTTAGGTGTTGAATCATGTGGTACATGGGAGACACCCATTCAAAGAGAATCATTTTTAGACAAAAACTATGTAATAAAAAGGGTTGAATAAAAACTGAAGTGACATATACACGTATATAAAATCTTGTGTTCAATTTAAGTCTATAGGTCCAAATACATCATATACTTCAATTATGGTCATGATTGTGGTTACTTAAACTAATATATAGTTTTTAGAAATCATGTAAACAAAGAGATGTTAGCAGCTGAGAAAATAGTTTTGTGATTTTTAAATAAGAAAATAAAGTGAATCTCAAAAATTTTAGACAGTTTCTGAACTCTGGAGATATTTGAATAGATTCTTTGGAACACTTACAAAAATTATGAGCGATAAGATTTTTGTTTTCTCAGGCTTGCTAGAATGGTTCATTTAACATAAATTCAGCAAGGAAGGACAGTTTCTCATGCTATTCTACTATGGATAAATGAAATGAATTATATATGATTATACTAAAGATAAGAGGATTTGTATCTGCTTGAACAAACTAATTAGTGAGTTCATTAATAGAGGCCATTGAACTCAGAGATTTAATCCAATCTGCATTTTTATTGACAGCGTATAAAAAAACATCGATCTGCATGCTGAGTTTGTGGTTGATGCCAATCTGAGAATAGTGAGCCAGTCAGTTGTATGACTAAAGTCAGGGAAGACCAGAGTGATGAACTGAAATTACAAACAGGAAAATGAGCCCTGGATAGAACCAGGTGACCGAACAGGTCTGAGAGACAGTTCAAAATCAGTGCTGCTTGTGTGCAGTTCAATTTTGTCTTTGTCAAATAAACATGATGTTCAGATATTATTCCAGGGTTTAGTCTATTCCAATCTAGATTCATTGAGGAATTTTTGCTTTTATAAAAAAGGAAGGGGGAAAGTTTGCATGCTAGTTCCTGAAAATGGAGGAAAGATGTTTTTTCCTAGTCAGCTTGTGGGACTGGATCTCACCCCTCTATGATGAGGACACTGGCTAAGCGGTGTCTGCATCATTGTGGATGAAATAAAAACATACACACAGACTAGTGAGTCCAGTGGAGGAAAAAGGATGACAGCGTGACTTTTATCAGAAGGGGAACAAAAGCCACGGACTCCGCCATGACAGGCCTTTTTTCTATATCTCCTCACATTACAAGATGGTACTCACTCACTATCCCCAGTTAAAACAAAAGGAGCCAATGCCCCTCATCACATCACAGAAGAAGGATATTAGCAAATGAAAAGGCAAAAGTGGTTGAGTGGGTTACATTGGTTCTGCAAGGTTTAGCATGGATTTTAGGAAGCTACAACAAGCATTTGCAGGGTGAGGGAGAGTCTTCAGCAAGAAGCAAAACAGCTTAGGTATATTGCAAATCTGATTACCCACGAGAGAACCTATCTGTGGGTGTTGGTCCTGTGCATCTCTGAGTGAGAGCTGGGCCCACGCCACACAGAAGGGTCTGCCACACTTCCAGAATGAGTGAGTAGGGTGTAGCATCTATAAGGGTCTCTTTTTTCAAATAATATAGCTTTATTTCCATTCTGAATATAAAATTGATATAAGCTAATTAGGAACAATATTCCAACAATAAAGTTAAATACAAAAAATAAAGTGAAAAAATGTCCTGAAATCTACTTACACAGAGATACCCACTGATAACATTGATGATCAGCCTTCTGGACACTACCCCACATATGTTAAATGAATGGAATCATTTTTGTGCCTGCTGCTCAGAAACGTAAGCCATTTTTAGGAAAGTCCTTGTGAAGTTTAGGACAGAAACAGTTTAACTTTGGTTCCCAGATTTCAAAGTTTATAAAGTGCGTAAAGCAAAGTGGCACATCACAGCCGAGTCTGCAAAGCAGATACACCAGGAAACAGCATTTTCCTGGAGAACAGCAGCATCAGAGGGATGTTTTACCCAAATGACTTCCAGGAAGCAACCTGCAAACCTGAACTAGACAAAAGAGGAGATCCACACCAGGTAGTATGGGAGACACTATGTTGAATGTGACTTTACGTTGAGGCTAAAGTCTTGTGTGTCTTTACTGGGGGATCAATGTTTGGATATTGAATATTAATGTTAATATCATTTATTCCCAGGGGCTGAGATGTGGCACATTTGTATTTTACTAGAAAGAGCTTGCTTTGGCCTCTGACTCTGACAGGGAATGTTTTCCTTGGTAAACTAGGCTAGACCATGTGTGCATGGCAAAAGTTCCTTTTCTTATACTCAAGGTCAGGCTAAGCGGAAAGGGCTGTGCTGACTATTTTCCCCTGCACCTCCCTTGGCTCCCACTGGCTTTCTGGTAGGAGAGAAAGGGTCTGAAGGGGACAGGAAAAAAGGAGGATAGGAGGAAAGTGTATGTATCCTGAGGAGCAGAAGGATACTGAAGGCCTCTCTTGTCACTCCAGCCATATGATAGCAGTTCCCAGAAAGAAAAGCAAACCGGAAAGAGGGAAACATGAAGAATATGCCTCACAGAACAGTAGGGATTAACCTCTCCTTTTGAATAATGAGATCTCCAGCCCCAATTACTTGGTTCACTAAGGCCCCCAGGTTAACTCACTTTAGAGTGCTGCCTATGTGTGGTGGGAGGGCATAGAAATACAAGCAAACTTGGGCTTCCTGTCGTGAAACGTGACAGCTAACAGCTAAGGCTATCAGCAGCATCTTCAAACTATTCTTTCATGTTCATTTTCTTTTAAAATGGAATTATAATCCAGGCACTAAGTATGCTGCAACTCTTTGGAGATTATTATTCTCATTTTTCTGATGAGGAAATGGAAACTTAAGGAGATTTAAGTAACTTGCCCAGTCCTACAGCAGTAAGAGGCAGAACGGGAATGTTAACTGGGGCAGATGGATCCCGGGGCATGTGTTGTCTGTTCCCTGTGCTCTTCTCCCCTCTCATCCTCTCAACTTTTCTTTCTTTTTTAAAAATTTAAGCTCCACTTAAATACACAAGTTGCAATGGTAGGGTGTTTGTACTTGATGTGCTAAAATTATCTCTTCAGAGAATTTAGAATAAAATGGCTTTGTACTTCTATTTACATTCTTAAGGATTTCAGATTTTAAGAAGACACCAAAGGAAACAATTGTTTTTAGGAATTGAATCATTTTCAGAGAATAATATAATCACATTGACACTAACTCTCTCTGTATATATATAATATGTATTATATATTCTTATATTTTTTCATTTTGGAAATTTAATTTTATATGAATATAGTATATGTGTTTATGTATAAATCTTTGAGGGTAAAATCTAATTACGTAACATAAACAGTATATATGTGCATATATGTGTTTGTGTATGTTCATGCATATGTAATTTTAGAATATTATTTTACCAGAGGTTCGGATTTTAACCAAATGGGCACTCAAATGAAGACATATATTCAACTTCTTTACCATATATACACATCAAATCTTTAAAATGTTTAAATTACTAAAATTTGAAAATAATGTAAATAATTTAATTTATTAATTAAACTCAATTTTCAGACTAAATTTACTCATTCAAACCCATAATCTTTTTTCAAAATTAAAAAATTCAGATACTTCTGTCATCTTATCTTTGCATTGAAAGCATAGTTGATTTTTCAAAGGGATATTTTCCTCAGTTATGGAAACAAATAGAAACTAAACTGAAACTTAGGAAAGACGTTTTCTCACTATTGTCTCCCATATTAGATATGCAGTGAAATTTGAAGGACCTATAAATCTGGCTTTTTAAAATAGTGGGTTGAATTTTCCCTTTATCTGATCCCTGGTGTTATTTATCATCTAAAATGTCCTAACAGATGGGAGAATAACCCATTCTCCCTATGTGTTATAGAGATTAATTTGTTTTCTTAAAAAAAAATTTAAGGTTAATGCTTCTGCTGAGTCCATATGAGAACTGAAACTCATTCTCAGTAGCTTTTAGTTGGAAACAAACTTCTTGCCAAAATATTTGCTAAGCCTTTACAAGTAAAATCAAAGTGTAGTTCTAATTGAACTAGGTATGTGAATTTTTACAGATTAAATGAACATTTTTGTTTATTTTTGCAGCCATTTTATTTATTTAGGAATAGTCATTTTCTAATTCCATTAAAAATTTTCATTTTGAAGCTTATGAGGGGACACCCCCCTCAAAACACAGAATTCTCTTCTGGAGGGAAGGCCCCCTGTATTATCGGCTTCATTTGCTAGGTGAGTGTTCATGGACCCTATCTGTATCAGTGTACTAGCTGGTGTTGTTGTGAGAGGCTGCGTTCAGCTTCAGTGAATTTTTTTTGAAGACTCTTTCAATATGTTTGCCCATTTCATGATGGGTGGTTTATGTGTGCCCCTGCCCACACCATGCTGAGTATTCAGCAGTTTTTGACCATGAATGGCATGATCCCCATGCCCCACCTTCCCTATTCACATGCTCTCATCCTGAGTGACTTTTTTTTTTTTTGTTTCCCCAGAAGAGTCCTCAAAAGAAAATGTGTTGGTGATGAGGAAGAGGTGAAATTTAAAAAAAAAAAAAAAAAGCAGAAGCACTAAACGGCATCAAAATTGACAAGTTCCAAAATTGTGTTGAACAGTAGAAAAATATGTCTCAGTAGGTGTATTGCATCAAATGGAGAGTAATTTGAAGGTGACTGAAGTTTAAACATATAAAAATAAATACACAATTTTAATAACTAAATTCCATTTTTAAAATAAAATGACATTTTATTTGTTAAATTAATATTCCACATCACAAATATCAGTAATAAAATGAACCCATTCATCTTTTGTTTATACCAAAGAATATGCTTTATCAAGTTCAGGAGTATGAAATGGTGCCCCTAATGGTTAACTTTTCTTTCATTGCATATGTTTATAGTGGAAAGAATAGGAGAATAATGATATTTAAGAACAATTAAACACTCAGTTTTTATAAGTACTTTAATGGCTTTATTCAACAGATTTTTGTGCTAAAGTGATTTGAGTCATTTGTTTTAATGCCAAGAAAATGACTCATGCATTGGTAATAAGCTGAAGTTTTAAGAGATCATGTGTATAACTATCCTTAGAAAACATTAGTTGTTTCAGTTCAGCTCCCTGACCACTCCAGACCATTGCATCCTCCTATCAGTGATCAGCCTCCTAGACCACAAGTGATTGGGGCAAGATTTGGACTAGTTCACCTTTCAGAAACATCATCTTTCTGTCTCTGATGAGAAGAACCTGGCCAAACCTTTTAAACTTTCAGCACATTTGCAAATAAAATGACAAAGTTAGTAATGTAATACAAAAAATGTTGGAAGACGTGGAGGACAAGACACTCATTTAACTGATTATCTATTATGTAACAGACATAAAAATATATGCATTCTTCCACTTTTCACTCCAAAACAATTCTGTGATAGAAATATTCCAATTGCTTCTTTCGTATAGGAGCAATCCTAGGTAGAGAGTTAAACAATATGCTCTATAGCAAATAGCTGTTCAACCCCTGGGTAATTTGACTTCTAAACCTGTGCTCTTTCTGAGCTTCTCAGTAGCCTTTCCTTACCATGCAAAAGGTTCTCAATTCCTTTTTGAGTAATCAGGACAAAAAATGAAGCTGAAGGTTTTAATTTTGCTTCTGGATTTAACAAATTTACATTTATACTTTCTTCTTAGGCATGTCCATCTTAACCATGACATATTAGACTTGATTCTTCCTAGTGAAACAAAGCCCACTTTTGGTAGTGGTATTGGTTCAAATGTCTAGATGTGTTTCTGGTTTTATTCATAATTAACCTGATTTTCTAGCCTGTGTATTAAAGATGAACTTGAGTTAAACTGTAAGGAAAGAAAACAATATGGGCCTAGGTAACTGGGTAACTCACTCTCCTTCTCTTTCCCCAAGGACCTAATTCACATCTATGTTTCCCAGGGGAAAACCATGGGAATGTTTTCACTGCTTAGCAACATGGGAGAATGCATTATTGCACTAGATAGAGTCTATATAAAAGACTGTTTCCATTTCATACCTAATATTCATAACACATAGAGTTTCTGTTGCTGGTAGACACCATTGAGTGAGCATATGTACTGTGTGGCTGTTGCATTCAAAATGATTGAGTGAGTTGAGCAATGAATCTTCATCAAATTTTGCATGAAGCTTGAACATTCCTCCACAGAAACTACTTATTGGGGATGATGCAATGATTGAAGCACAAATAAAAGTATAGCACAAATGCTTCAAAGATGGTTGAGAATCTGTTGAAAATGATCCATGTTCTGGAAGGCCTGCAACAAGCAGAATACCTGAGAGTGTTGAACATGTACAGGCTGCAATGAACAAAGATCAACAACTCACAGTGGGAGAACTAGAAGCTAGTCTGGGGATTCCAAAACCTTGGACAAAAACGTGTCCAAGGTTTTGACACAGGATCTTGGCATGAAACTTATTGTGGCAAAATTTGTTCTGGGGCTCTGCTACCAAAGCAGAAGGAACATCGTGCTGCAGTTGCTAATGAATAATTCAAACCACTACCAATGAACCAGATTTCCTCAAGAAGGTCATAACCAGAGTTGAATCATGCATCTATGGCTCACATGATCCTAAAACGAAGGCCCAGTCATCCCAATGGAAGACGCCTAGTTTTCTACACCCAAAGACAGCAAGACAAAGTTGCAGCAAGATCAAGACCATATTAACTGTGTTTTTTTGTTGGGAAGGTGTCCATTACGAGCATGCTTCTCCAGGCCAAACAATTAAAAAGGAGTTCTACCTCAATGTTCTTCATCATTTTAAAGATGCAATAAGACAAAAATGGCCACAGCTATGGGCAACTGATGATTGGCATCTTCACCACAACAACACATCTGCTCATGCATCATGTCTTGTGCCAAGATTTTGGCAAAACATCAAATATTCCAGGTGACTCAGCCCCACTACAGCCCAGATTTGGTGCCCTGTAACTTCTGGCTTTTCCCAAAACTAAAATCACCTTTGAAAGGGAAGAGATTTCAGACCCAATGAGACTTAGGAAAATCCAGTGAGACAGCTGATGGTGATTCCAACAAATGATTTTGCAGAGTGTGTTGAATAGTGGAAGAGACACTGAGAGAACAGTGTGAGGTCCCCAGGTGCCTACTTTGAAGGGGACTGGTGTGTCATTGTCCTATGTACAATGTTTCTTGTATCTTGTATGTTCTTCAGTAAATCTGTCCCTGTGCCATAGAGCATGACTGGGTGCCTTCTGGACAGATGCCATCTTGTCCTCCCTCAAACTTACAGATAAATTTTAAAGATAAACCACTCCATTAATATTTTGTCCCTCCAAAAACTTTCTTTTCTTTTTATTTTTCACTTTTTTGTCACCCAGATTCTCATTTTCTTCTCTGTCCTTCTCTTTCTTCCCTCCCCTTTTTCTTCTTTCCTTCCTTACTCATTCTTTCCTTTCTTTTTCATTTTTCTCTTAAAAATTCCTATTAACTCAGTTCATAACTTTATGTTATGCATTAGATAGAAATGATCATGAGTATACTGGCCAGGCTTAATAGTTGTTTTTTTAAAAATTGAATTTAGATGCTTACTTCTCAGTTAATATAAGCCCTAGCTTTTCCCTAGTACATTTATTTAACAAGTATTAATGTCTGTTTTATTCCTGTGGCTATTATGTAATATGATATATTGAGTTCTATAATAGAGTTATGGATAAACAGTATAAAAGTCCTGAGGAAAAGTAATGAAATGAACCTGGTCTGCAAGGACTAGGAAAGACTTCACCTAGGAATTGAAATGTGAATCAATTATAATTTGATTATAATTTATATTCCACATTCAACATTTCCTCCTTTTATGAAATATAAAATTGTTACTTTATGATACAACCAAAGAATGAATATATTTATTTGTTTTTTCATAATTTTACATATTTATTATAGAAAAAGTTCTAAATCTTTCATTACCTGTTATAAAACAGGGTTCCCCATTGGCCATAACTGGCAGTGATCTTGTAAAATACACTGTTGATCTATCCATTTGTCCTGAGCACACACAGGCCCAGCCCAGCTTGCCATGCCTGAGAATGTGGCTCCCTGGAGCAGGACCAGTGGGGCCTCAACAAAAGTACCTATACGGACTGCAATAAGGTGGCCCAGAGCCACTTCAGCAAGATCTCCATGGCCAAAGCTGTTGCTGATGTTATTAGAACAAGTCTTGGACCAAAAGGAATGGATAAAATGGTTCAAGATGGGAAAACCATTCTGAAACAAATACAGGTGTTACATCCAGCAGCCAGAATGCTGCTGGAGTTGTCAAAGACACAACAAATTCCTATACCAAGTGAAAGGGATTCACCCAACTATTATTTCTGAGTCATTCCAGTCGGCTTTGGGAAAAAGTGTTGACATGTCTCAACCTGTGGAACTGAGTGGCAGAGAAACTTTGTTAAGTAGTGCAACCACTTTGTTGAACTCAAAGGCTGTCTCTCAATATTCAAGCCTGCTTCTTCCAGTGAGTACAAATGCAGTGATGAAAGTGACTGACTCAGCCGCAGCTATTAGTGTAGATCTAAGAGATATTAAAATAGTTAAGAAACTTCATGGGAGAATCAATGACTGGTAGAAGGGCTGGTTCTCACTCAAAAGATGGCAAATGAAGGTATAACCAGAGTTGACAAGGCTAAGTTTGAGTTTATTCAAATTCACTTCTCTGCTCTCAAACAGATATGGATAATCAGATAGTAGTTTCTGATTCTGTCCAGATGGACTGAATGCTGAAAGAAGAGAGAGCCTATATTCTAAACTTAGGGAAGCAAATTAAGGAAACAGGACGCAATGTCCTTGTCATACAGAAATCTATTCTAAGAGATGCTGTTAGTGATCTTGCATTACATTTCTTGAACAAAACAAAGATTATGGTGGTTAAGGATGTTGAAAAAGAAAATATTGTATTCATTTGTAAGACAATTGGAACCAAGCCAGTTGCTCATATCTACCAGTTCAATGCTGACATGCTGGGATCAGCTGAGTTAGCTAGGAAATCAATTTAGATGGTTCTGGCAAACTGCTCAAGATTATAGGCTGTACAAGCCCTGGGGGTGGGGGGGTGGGGAACAGTTACAATTGTTGTTTGTGGATCTATCAAACTGTTATTGAAGAAACTGAGTGCTCCATTTATGATGTGTTGTGTCATCCGCTGTTTAGTGAAGAACAGAGCTTTGATTGCAGGAAGTGGTGCTCCAGAAATAAAGTCGGCCCTATGGTTAACTGAATATTCATGAACATTGAGTGGTATGGAAGCCTACTGTATTCATACTTCTGCAGATGCTATGGAAGTCATTCCATCTACACTAGCTGCAAATGCTGGCCTGAATCCCATTTCTACAGTAACAGAGTAAGAAACCAGCATGCCTAGGGAGAAAAAAACTACAGGCATTAATGTCCAAAAGGGTGGTGTTTCCAACATTTTGGAGGAACCAGTTGCCCAGCCTCTGTTGGCTTCAGTTAGTGCACTGACCAGCACCTGAAACAGTCTGGAGCATCCTGAAAATTGCCGATGTGGTAAACACTGGGTAATCTCGATAACCTGGCAACACCATGGCCACTAATAACGTTGCTGGAGAGGTAGGAAGATCACTGGGGGTTCTTGTTGCTTGAAATATTGTTTCCCCTGTGAATTCCTCGGCCTGGTCTTCCAGTTTGTATTTACTTGAAATTGTACTGATACCGTTTAATGAAAATATTAAATATCTGACTTCAAAAAATAAAATAAAAATAAAATATGTTGTTAATGTCTTAGCATTTATAAGCAGACTTTGGTAACTGACCTACTAGTGCAACCATGTTTTGAAACCATGATTTCCCATTATACATGGGAATCATGCACTGATTCCCATGTATAATGTGCATCCTTATTTTTCCCCTCAAAACTTTGGGCAAAAATGTAGATTATACATGGCAAAATATGGTACTTTTAAAGAAGTTCCAAAACACGTTAAATATATCTAAAGTTTGGTTTAAACTTTAACATTCTTGATGTGTTTCTTCTTCTTGTGTTGAAATGGTTTCCATGGAGCAAATTTAGAAAACATTTTTAAATAGAATGGTATTATTAGATTTTTATCAACAAATTTATTTTTTTCTTTCATTAAATACATCTAATAGTTTAATCTTCAGAAAATACCTAGTTAGACATGCTGACTTGTGTGACTCAGTTGGTATGGCCTCATCCTGCAAAGTGAAAGGTGACCAGTTGTGTTCTCAGTCAGGAAACATGCCTAGGTTGCTGGTTCAGTCCCAGGTCGGGGTTGTGTAGGAGAAGCAACCAATCAGTGTTTTTCATTCACATTGACGTTTCTCTCCTTCTCTTTCTATCCCCATCCCCCTTTCTCTAAAAATAAATAAATAAAATATTTTAAAAAAATACTGTAAATGAATTTCCAATGATGTATTCTAGCTGCAGAATAAATTTTTCTTATTTTTGATACAAACCCTAAATTAGAAACAGAGCTAGAGACAGATCATCATATCACAGCTAGATGTTTTGATCCCTTACTAGTAAACTTGTTTATCTTGCCTGAAATGCCTCCATTCACTATGATTCCATAGATGACTCTAAACCCTGACATACTTGTGCTCATGCCATAATGTGGCAATGTGCTTGTTTTCAGTCTTATACTGCGATGTCAGCGGTACCAAAGTCAAACTGAGCCCTCCACTGTGGCTGCTGTCCACAGCCAAGGGTGGGGTGACTGTGGAAGTCAGCAACTAGCGACAGTTCCTTCACTGACTGATGTAACCTTCTTACTATGCTGATTATTCCATTCTTATTGTGGCATCTACACTATGCATAACATGCACAGGGAACCATATCATCACAGGAAGGAGGTCTGAAAGTGCCCAGCCTGTTTAAGACACTGAAAGTACTTTAGTGTTACTTAAGAAAAGAGAAGGGCAGGAAGAGGTAGAGTCCAGATTTCATGTGGTTCTGAGTTACTGTGCTAAGGAGTTTGGGGCATAATCTTCAAGTTCAAAGCAAAAGAAGAGAACATAAACCTGATAAAGCATTCCATGTAGGATGGTAATTTTGAGGTTTTAGTGAACAACATAATATTTTCCTTAACAACTCAATAAAATTATCTGGTCATAAATAGGAGGAAAATTCCTACATTAGCCACCCCCTCTTACCCCACTGTCTCCAAGGAAGAAGTAGATATTACCCTCATCAGTTCTTAATCCAATATCCTAACTTCTACTGAATTCTTGATACATCCTGTGCATCTTCCCATAAAAAGCGACAGTCCTTTTCCCTTGTGTTGCTTTATTTCTCACCAGAAACCACCCAAATTCCAAGGTGCTAGTGTGTATCTGGCAGTTGTTGAAGGCTCTAAAAACTGGACAGATAGTTCAAACGGCAACTTTGAATTGAATATTACACATCACTATTCTGAAATCCTTCAGTCTTGTCTCCAGAGGACTCTTCTCTTGGCCATATCTCCCCAGTTTCTTGAGACTGGCTGTCTATCCAAGTCCATCATTTCAAATTGCCATCACTCAACACTGAATGCCTTTAATTTCTTAAGCAGAGTCTTTGAACTCTCTGCTCATTATCTGTTCCTCAACTTATAGCTAAGTGCTCTTTGCACATCCAAAATTGCATTAAAGGCTTTCTTGAGCAAGGTCCATCATGTAGAGTCTCCAATCTCCAATAGCACAAACTGAACAAATTTACTACACATGTAGGGAAATATAATATTTGATACAAGTGGCTTTGCAGGTTATTTTGGAAAGGGTGGACTCTTCAATAAATAGTATTAAAGAAAGTGACTATGCATATGGAAAAAATAAAAATCTCTTTCTTCATCTTATGCCATAGGCAACTTCCATTCTAGGTGAATCAAATTCTTAGGAAAGACAGATGTTTTAAATTCTTAGAAGAATATGTAGATATCATTATGACTTTGATGTATGAAAACATTTCATAAACAAGATATTAAGAAATGTAGCCATAAAGGAATATATTAACAAAACCAAATATATCCAATGTTAAGACTTCTCATTCATGAAAAGAAACAAACATTATTAGGTGACTGGAGAAGATATTTGCCATACATCTAGATGAACAAAAATTGGTATTAATAATCATATTTTAAAAACTCCTGCAAAAGAATAAGTAAAAACCAAATAACCCAAACTAAATATAGGCAAAAGAAATAAATAGGCACTTAAATGAAAGGAAACACACTGGAAAATAAGTATATGAAATATGTTCAACTTCATTAGCCATAAAGAGAATGAAAATCAAGACTTCAATAAATATAAACTTTTTACCTTAATTATATTAGCAATATTTTTAAACTGTGGCAATATATTGAATAAAATATTTGTAAAGTTGCAGAGATTTGGCCTTCATACACTTCTAGTGAGACTGTAAATTGGTACACAAAATTTGTATAACATTTTCTTTTTTTATTTATTTAAACTTTATTATATTTTTCCATTACCATTTAGTGCCCTTATACTCCCTTCCCCCAGCAATCGCCACCCTGTTGTCCATGTTTGAGTCCTTTTTATTTTTTATTTTTTTGCTCAATCCCTCCACTCCCTAACCTCCCCACACCCCAGCTGTCATACATTTTCTTATTTTCTTATGAAATACACAGATAACAGGCCATGGAGAAATTTGTACATCTGTACCAGTAGGCATGCACTAGAATGTTTATAGCTGCATTGTTTGCAAAAGCAAAGGACTAGAAACAAACAAAAGAATAGACTCTAACCATAGCAATCAACCTAGGTAAATCTTGGGCATTGTGTGTAGTGGAAAAAAAATCAGAAGACCTCCTACCATTTAACACAATTTTTATAAAGCTCAAAAATGAGCAAAATTAAACAGTAATAATTTACAAACATACGTAGGTTAAATACATACAAAGCTTAATACAATGTAGAGAAGGAAAGCAACATAGAAGCAAAAGTTGGTGGTAACCAAAGAATATAAAAGAAGTTTCAGTTGCATTGAGAATGTTGTCTTTTCCAAAATGAGTGGTAGCTTTATCCTGTTTGTTTCTCTTCTATGTTTAATAACTACACTTATGTTACATATGTCATAGTCAGAAAGTTATTCTCCCTCTGGATTCCCAAAGAACACGGTACTTCTCCCAGCATCCCTGGGAGAAATTGGGGAAACAGGTGACATAATTTATACTGTCCTAGTGTTAAAACCCTTAGCCCCAACCACAGATCTTGGTCTTTATGGTTGTTTAAGATTTGTTTGTTAAATAGATTAGTGATAAGAAAAGTGAAGGAAGCAAGAAAATTCTAACCATACTACTTCATTATGATAACTCCTAGTTTTGCTTTTTTTTTTTTTTTTGGCCTTCTGCAAGACAAAAAAATAGATTATAAAGCTATTTTGTTTGAGCACTTAACAGTAACCATAAGGGAGGTGATACAGTAAACATTAAACTACAATTTTTAAATTTTATATTAAGCAAGAACATTGCTGTGTCCTAAGAGGCAATTAAAAAAAAAGATTTCCAGCCATGTTCATTCTGTGTTTAAAAATAAACACATGTATATTCATTCTGTATTTAAAAATAAAGTAGCATGGGTATTTTTCTCTAAAAAATATCTCACTTAATCAAAATTGATTAAAGTTCAACTTATCCTGTATATTTGTTTCTATTGTCTTTAAATCTAGTTCTGTTTCTGTTGTTTTGAAATCTTATTGTTTGCCAATGAGCAATGAAAAATATTACATGAGGTCAATGCCCTCAGTTGTATTTCAGGGATATGACAGATGACAACACAGACAGGTTTTCCTCAGGTAAAAGAGAGGTGTGGAGTCAAAGAAAGCACAGCTTTTGGGATATAAATTGCAGTGCATAGTTCTTGAGGAGAAGGGTGGAAAGTGAGTCTGATGATATTACATCATTATCCAGAAAAAAAAAAGAAAAACCTCAAAATTATGAGGAAATAAGAATGAGAACATCTAGGCCATGATGAAAGGGGAATTTGTAATTGAAAACGTGTATCACTGAAAGCATAGGAAATAGTTCCTTTCTTAACACAACAGAGTTAGCTAGATGATAACTGCTAGATGTACCAAAAACCCTGAGAAAGTCAGATGTGAAACTGTGTATTCCCCTTTAATACCAATCATGCTATCCCCATCTAAAATCTTTTCAGTGAAGTGTTCTCTTATACCTAACCAGGATTTTACACTTTTCTTCAGAAACAGAGAGACATTGCATTACAGTGGTAGTGAAAATACAAGGGTTCTTGAACTTTTCATTTGATTTTTTTGTTCTATCCATTACCACCTATGCTGTCCTGGGCAAGTTACTTAATTCTCTAAGCCTCTACTTTATCATCTATAAAACGTCAAATATAAAACAATTAAGCAATGTTAATTACTATATTCAGCCAGCACTTGAATTAATATTACCATCTCATCTGAAATTTTAGTGGATCTATGACAAAACAACAATTTCTTTTACAGTTCGTAACCATAATAAGCAAATAAATTTTATTATTGATCATGATTTAGCCAACTATTTGTTTGATATCTACTATAAGTCAGACATTAAACATGAATAAAATTGAATAATTCACACAGTTTCTTATAGTTCAAGTATAAGTCAATATAAAATATTGCATTTTCATAACAAAAGAATTTACTTAAGGAGAATTGTATACCTTGCTATGGACAAAGATTAAAGAAAAAATAAGACTACCATGTCTACACGCCACTACCATAACTCATCTCTGAGTCATTGTAAAGTAATACATTCATCTTAAGTATCAGAAATTTAACCTTTAGTGTTTCTGTTTGATTTCATGATTGATAGAGCTAGTTATTTGAGAATATTTTAAGTAAATCACTTGTTTGTCTCTTGCACAATGACATTTAAATTCCTTAGTATGTAATACATGATTTCTCGGGGGTCTATACCTGCTTTCCATTCTGATCAGTTCTTTCCGTACTTTCTACACTTTACATTCCAAATCCAAAAGGAACTTCTGTTGCTTCTGCAGCTTTAATATGTTTACTTCCTCATGGCATTTGCTCTGCCAGAACCACATCTGGGTTTACCTATACATTTGCAAATTCTTAGATTTTATATTTCTAATTCCAAGTTGAGATATTTTTTCTTACTATCCCACATCCCAGATAGCGCTCGCTGTCTTCTCTACTACTTTTCTATCCTATGAGCACTTCTATTGTTGCAATTATCATTAAGTTTTACAATTATTTATTTTGATATCTCTCCAGCTAACCAACAAGTCTCTAAAAAACTGAGTCCATGTTCTATTCATCTTTGTTTATTCAGACCATGTCTCTTTCATGTAGGAAGTACACAATAAATATTAATAAAACTAAATTAGGATAGTGTTTGAAGATTCCTAAATATTAAATAAATTTAAAATGTGTGTAAAAGGTAGTGATTTCTGACCATTCCATTGATGATTAATTGATTATTTTAATAATGGATTCAATAAATATTTAGTGAGCATCTACTGTTTGTCAAATGTTGCACCATTTGTAAGACAGATGAGTTCTTGTTCTTGTAGAGTTTACAGTTGAATGTGAACAAACAAACAAACATAATAAGGTAATTCCAGATGGTTATAAGGAATAAGAAGAGAATAAACAGGGCTAGTGGTAGGGTATAACGACATTACATATGGTGGTGGGGAAGACCTTTGAAGAAGAGATATTTTAGCTGAGACTTTAGTGTTGAAAAATAGTGAAGTTGAGGAACAACAGAATTTAAAACCAGGGGAAAAGTCCTGAAGTAAGACTAAGCTTGTGGTTGAACAGAGGAAAAAAAAACTGTTGTTGGATTTTAGAGCACAAGGAAACAGAGGTCTAAGACAAGAGTTCAAAGAAGTCAATAGGAATAGATCATGAATTTTTTTTGTTTATATAAGTTTGGGTTGCATTCTTAGTGCAAAGGGAAACCCTTGTTATGTTTTAAAGTAACATCCTGATCTAATTTAAGTCTTTGAAAGCTATATTCGGTTGGTGTGTAGTAAAAGGATCAGAGGAAGGAAAGGATGGGGGTAAGGCAAAATAAGAAATGAAGAAATGAAGCTAGTTTAGAGTTAGAGCACTGAAGACAGACAAAAGTAGATAGATATGTGATAGGGCTGGGCAGATGAAGGGTAAAATAACAAGAAGAGTGAAGAATGTTTTGGAGCTTGAAAAACTAGGTAGATAGTTATAACATCAACCAAAATGGAGAACACTAGAAAAAAAATAGCCCAGAGAGGCATAATAAAACTTCTCAGATAGACCAAGTCCAGGCAAGGCCCTGGAGTACCCTTCCTCAGCTACTACCAGAAGGAGGCAAGCTAATGACACACCTTTTGTGGGGTATCTCCCCACAATATTGTCCTATCTGGGATTTTGGGTGTTTCTGTGTTCTCATCTTGTTTTTCTATGTGTTCAAGTGCGTCCAGCAGAGGGTCTGTGAAGGCCAGATCCAGATGTATTTAGGGTGGGGGTCTCTGGCAGGACACATCCAGGCAGCACATTTCCCAGCAGGCTTTGGGCCAAGCTGTGAGGAAAACAAGAAATTCTGTGCAGGGAGGGAAACTGGCTCCAAATGACTTCTGGTTGTGTCTGCCCCCTTTCCCTTAACTTTGCTGATCAGTTTGTAGTTTTTGTACCCACAAAAGTTCCAGGCAGTTTTAACAAAACAAAAGTTGGGTTTTTTTGGAAAATGAGGGTGGGGATACTTGAAGGAAGTGCACTGGGAGAGATCCAGGCCACAGTCCCCAGATGTTTTAGGCACCCTGAAGTACTGGATTGTCCCAGGACCCTCCCAGGAGCCCAATGAGGTAACCGAGGCCCAGACAGTACAATGGAGTTCTGAGTGGTTGAGGCAAAGCCAGACACCCCCTTCCATACTTGTCCCCTCTTCCCCTGCCAAGTACTGGACAGGGACCCTACCAGAAGGCCTCCTTGGGAACAGTCCCACCCAGGAATCCCAGGACCAAGAGATAATATACCAACTGTGGACCAAAGGCAACAAAAATCTCTTTTTAGGATAAGAAAGAAAAAATAAACCTTCTGTTCTTGACATATTAAATTTGGTATACCTCTTAGCCAAGCAGAGATATAAACTAGACAGAGTTAAAGGGGTAACTCTAGATATGTATGGTGCTTGTTGCTTTGAAATCCTGGAATTTATGCTCATTTTATGTTAAGTTAGCAAATTATTCAGTAATTTAGTAATTGATGCTTCCCATACACTACATACTGGTGAGACAATAACAAACAAGACAAAGTCCTCTACCCTCAAAGAGCTTAGATTCTCTTGAGGAAGACAGTAAGCAAACAAATAACTTTTTTTTTTTTTTTTTTTTTTTTTTTAGTATGCCTGTATGCTAAGGAAAAGTGAGAAGAGCTTAGGGTGCTAACATAGAATAACATAAGGTGCTATTTTAGTCAGGGTGGTCAGGAAAGGCCTTTCTGAAGAAGTAACACTTCTGTAGACAAATTTAGATCACAGATATTTAATGTTTTACATTTATCCCCAGTAAAGATCCACTAACTCAGGCAAAAGAAGAGAAAACTATATGTTCATACCTCAGGATCTTTCTTAAAAAGTTGGCATTACTTGGATTTATCAGTGGTTTATTTAGCATATTTTGTCTTAATATGAGGTCAATTGATTAGTAGATTTTGACAAAGGCTAAAAACTGTAAGATAATTTTGAAAAATATAAATTAAGGTCCATCCCACTAAATTTTTCCCTGTTAAAATGTTTCCTTTTTTGGATTTTTGTTTTACTAGTACTGCTCTGAAAACTAGCTATGTTAGCTAACATACAGAGTAGTTATTTATTGTGCATTTATAAGCTTTTGTCTTAGACTATAATATTCACAAAAGGAGAGTTCATGATTGAGTCATATCTGTATCCCTAAGACATCTAGAATATTATCTAGCATATGGTAACTACTCAATTAAGAAATAAACTATATTAACTATTTAAAGTCTTTAAGTGGTAGATTACATTTTCATATTATTTAATTCTGTAAAGTAGAGACAATTATTAAAAAGTCACCATTGTTTATATATATTTTGGTGCTTTGTTTAAAATTTTTAATCTACCTGTAATATTTCATCTATAATAATATCAACTATCAAAAACAGAAGTATAATATGAATGCCTAAGTAAACACAGCTCATTTCCTTGCACAACCACATCAAAATTACAGCTAAACTGTAGAACAACCATCCCTCAAGACCATCAGAAACTGAGCTGAATGGAAGTCCTACAACTACAGAATTAAAAAAAAACACACACATCCATCCAGACTAGTAAGAGGGGCAGAGACACAGAGTTGCAGATTCAGGGAATGGGCTGGTCCCACATCCACGTGTGGTGGATAAAAATTCAGGAGGGATATCTCAGGAGCAAAGGAACCCAGTCCAACACCAGTACCCCCTAGCTGGGGATTCTAGTGCCAGGAAAATAAGTCCCCATAGCTTCTGGCTATACAAAACCAGCAGGTATTGAGTCAGTGGAGGAAGCTGCTGGATTTCCAAGCAGTTCCTCTTAAAGACCCTACACACAGACTTACTCAGACTCACTCCTTCTGAGCTCCAGTACCAGGGTAGCAGCTTGAAAGGCACCAGTGGCATATGAGGAGGGACTGAATTGTCTGGCATAAGAGCAAGAGCAAGAGTGGGGACAGCTTCCTCCCAGACAGAACAGTAAGCAGAGACCACTATTGCTTTTCTGAACCTTCCTCCAACAGAGCCACAGAGCTGGTAGGTGATACCCTATCTGAAACTTCCATCATCCTGGCCTCACATTTACCCCACCCTGGTAATTCCCTGGGGCTACTCCCCACCCAAATGATAAGCCCACCCAAACAGTTAACATTAGCTTTTCCATATGAATGGCTTGACTTGGCCCATGCTTTACATCTTCTTAAATCCTCTCAAACAAGCAATAGCTGACCCAGTATCTATCCATCTTAATAAGTGTCCCCAGGCCCAGCACTAGCAGTACCCAGCCTAGGTTCACAGCTTGGCTTCACCTGAGAACCTCCAAGCCCAGCACAAGTAGCAGCCATCTCAAATTGATTTATAGCTCATGCAGGGTGGCAGAACACAGGTGAGGGCTGACTTTAGCCAGCACCACGGGGAAACCCCAGAGCCTGTGCGCCAAGTGGATAGCTACAGACCACATTGGAGCATCACCACCCTGCCGCTGCACAGCTGATTCTCCACAGAGGGCAGAGGTTGGTGGTCATTGGTCACAGTCAGTCCTTACAGTTGACTGGCCTGGTTAAATCCCTCCCATTGACCTGCCAACAGCAATCAAGGCTCAAGTACACAAGATGGATGTACTCAGCTCACACAGAAAGTGCATCTTGAACCCGGCTTGGGTGATAGGGAAGCCTGTGCCAATGAACCCTGTAGGACACCTATTACGTTAGGCCATGCTACCAAAATAGGAAGTCATAGCACCTCTAAGTAATACACAGAAAAACACAGGAAAGATGTCAAAATGAGAAGACAAAGAAACATGGCCCAAATGAAAGAACAGATCAAAACTCCAGAGAATATCCTGGCTGGCATAGCTCAGTGGACTGAGCGCGGGCTGCGAACCAAAGGGTCACCAGTTCAATTCCCAGTCAGGGCATATGCCTGGGTTGAGGGCCAGGTCCCCAGTGGGGGCCATGTGAGAGGTAACCAAACATTGATGTTTCTCTTCCTCTCTTTCTCCCTCCTTTCCCCTCTCTAAAAATAAATAAATAAAATCTTAAAAAACAATAACAACAACAACAACAAAAAAAAAAAACTCCACAGGATAAACTAAGTGAAATGAAGATAAGCAACCTATCAATGCAAAGTTCAAATCACTGATAATAAGGATGCTCAAGGAATTTAGTGAGGACCTCAACAGCATTAAAAAATCCAGTCACAAATGAGGGATACACTAATTGAAATAAATAACAATTTATGGGGAATCAACAGTAGACTGGATTAACCTGAAAATCAAGTCAGTGATTTGAAACATAAGGAAGAAAAAAACAAGAGGAAAAAAGAATGCAAAAAAAAATGAGGATAGTGTAAGGAGCCACTGGACAACTTCAGGCATTCCAACATTTATATCATAGGGCTGCCAGAAGTAGAAGAGAAAGAGCAAGAAATTGGAAACCTAACTAACTACCCTAATTTGGTGAAGGAAATAGACATGCAAGTCCAGGAAGCACAGAAAGTCCAAAACAAGATGGACACAAAGAGGCCCACACAAAGACACATCATAATTAAAATGCTAAAGTTGAAAGATAAAGAGAGAATCTTAAAAGCAGCAAGAGAAAAGAAGTTAGTTACCTACAGAGAGTTCCCATAATACTGTCAGATGGTTACTCAAAAGAAACTTTGCAGGTTAGAAGGATTGACAAGAAATATTCAAAGTCATGAAAAGTGGGGACCTACAGCCAAGACTGCTCTGCCCAACAAAGATATCATTTACAATCGAAGGGCAAATAAAGAGCTTTCCAGACAAGAAAAAACTAAAAGAGTTCATCATCACCAAACCATTATTATATGAAATGTTAATGGGACTTCTTTAAGAAAATGAAGATCAAAACTATGAACAATAAAATGGCAATCAACAATTGAATCTAAAAAAATAAACTAAAGCAAGATGAATGGAGACAGAATCATGGATACAGAGAGTATTTTGATGGTTGCCAGATGGGAGGTGGGTTTGGGGAATAGAGTGAAGAGGTGAAGGGATTAAGAAGTACAACATGTAGTTACAGAATAGCCATGGGGATCTAAAGTGCAGTATAGGAAATGCAGTAGCCAAAGAACTTACATATGACACATGGACAGGAACAAAGGTGTGGAATTGCCTGAGGGAGTGGGGAGTGCTGGGTGAAAGGGGAAAGTCGGGGGGGGAATTGAGGCAATTTCCCAATTGTAACAGCACAATAAATAAAATATAATTTAATAAGTAAAAAAGTAACAGAAGAGGTATTTCAACAAAAGTTTCTAAATGAGGACTCTGGAGGAATTGGGGTGGTTGTTGAGGTTGCCCCTATAAGGCTCAGCTGGGGAGATTTTTCCAATTTTCCAAACTCCTCTTCTCTTCTTCATTACCCAAAAAATAAAAGATAACACCTTTAATATAGGCACTTCAACAGAACTACACCTCATCCTAATGAATTTCTTTGCTTTTCTGAGTCACTATTCCTGACAGAAATATTTCCTACCATTCACATGTTTTGGGTCTAGAGAAAAATGTTGAGAGATATATTGTAAATTATGTTTAAATAAGTGATTTATTTTTGCATAGTTATCATTACTTCCAGGCAGCAGTTTAATATACTGTAGTAATATTATAAATAAGCTGAATGAATTTTAAAAAATTACTGGCAAAAAAAGACCATCTTGGAGCTAGTAATTGGTCAAGGGCTTTTTACCATGTTCTCTTGGTGACATCAATATTATTTTCACAAGATAAACCATTCCTAGCATAATAAACTTTATGTTACAATTAAAGGCTGATAAATTGGAAGCCTGAAAATTCAGTTGACTGTGAGTGTAAAGACAACTGCACTGTTTGCATTCTGTATTTCTCCTAAAGACTTGCTGGATACCCACACATCTGATGTGATTAGAACACACAAACAGTGTATTAAGTATTTCAATGTATTAAACCTAAGAAATGAGGTGGAAGTAGAACTAAACTTTATCTATTTTAAAAAAGTAATATTTTTTCAAAGCTTATCTCCATTTTTTTTCAGATTGTATGTTTAATGGAGTATTTGTTCTTTGTTCAAACTTTTTTTCCTTTTGGGAGCCTGATTGACATTATCTTCCATGCTCACTTGGGCATAGCAATGAGAATTTAAATACATAGTGATAGCTTGTCAAAATTGCATGTTGTATTAAAGATTATTGTTTTCCAGTACTTCTTAAACCTAAAAGGTACTGAATGTTAAATAAGATTTGTTGTTAACAAACCAGTGAGATTTTGTATTGCTCATTACACTAAGGACTTGACTCACTAAAGTATCTTTGGGAAGTTTTATTGTTTTTCCATAATCTTTCTGTGTATCATTTGTCACATTACCTTTCCATACATCTTAATATGAAGTCAATGTCCCCTCTAATCTAATCCATTCTTAAATTTTAGCTAAAATGCTTTACCACATTAGTCTTTTCATATATGGATATAGCATCCATTGAAATGCGAGAAGTTAAAACCAAGACTATGTCAGCTATAGACTCTGGCCAAGATATTCACAATCTGTGTTTAACTACAGGTTCATCAAAGATTTCAATATTCATTCTTTTTGACATTTTACATTAGTATGGTATTTTCTCTAGATACACACAGTGAATTCCCATATGGATAAGATGACAAGAATAGGCCTTCTATTTTATTTTGCATCCTTTAGAAGTTATATTATCACCTTTTCTCTTAAATCCTTGGTGGATTGGTCAAAAATACATTAGAATGATTTAAAAACTGAAACAATTTTACATCCTCCTAAAGCCTAGGCTGAGAGAGGAGTATTAATTGCTGTGTTACATGTTTAGAGTTGACCTCCTCTCTCTCACAACTTACTACTGTTACATCTAGGCAGGGCTAGGAGGAATGAAAATCACCAGGCAAGAAAATGGCACCGTGGGAAGCTGCCTGCAGACCCTACCCAGGAAGATTAGGGTCTGGGGTCGGCTTATCCAGCATAACAGGATGCAGTTTTCACCCAGCAACCAGCTCTAGCCAATCAGACTCTAATACCCCAACTGCAGATTTTTGCGTTTAAAAAACCATGATCTAAGAACAACTGAGCGAGTCCCAACCTCCCTTGGTTGGCTCCCCAACCTCCCTTGGTTGGCCCCACTTTCCTCTTAACCTCCCCTGGCTGGCTTCACTTTCTCTCTTATTCCCTGCTCATAAACCTGGCTCTCCTTAGCTCGCTGCGTCTGTCCAGTTTCTTGAGCAACTCTGACCTAATAATTACAATGATAAAACTACTGTTGTCTTTCTCTAAAATGGAAGAAAATGTTGGCAAGAGAGAAAGGTTCAGATCCTAACCCAAAGTAATCAGAGTAATTTTAACAGATGATTCAGGAGTTAGATTTGTAAAAGTAAGCATTAAACTACTGTTCTCTTACTGTGTTTAAAGGATAGTGGTCATTTTATTTCCCCAAAGACAGTGTTGATAGGAATCTCTTAGGAAATGGAAACTTACACTACTGAAATAACTTTGTTAAACTTTAGTTTATGATTAAAACCCTGATGTTCCAGGGAAATAGTTGTTCCTTGCAAGTGGACATATTTACAGGTAAGCATCTCAGATATTCTACAAAGCTCCTTACTTTAAGTGGAAACCATAAATCAGAGAATTTTTGAAACTTTTTCTTTCATAACTGAAAGGTAGGTTTCCGACGTTTTTATTAACTAGAGTTTCTTCCTATCTTGGAGGTGGTATAGATATGTTTTCCTACTTTGTTTAAAGATATCACATGTATGTGGTCTATTGCAAAATGGATTATAAATGGATTGCTCTTTTTAAATTTATTTGTATTGAGATATAATCCATATACCATGAATCCACTCCTTAAAGTATGCAATTCAATGGGTTTTACTACATTTACAGTGTTGGGTACCATCACAGTTTTTAATTGCAGAGCATTACAATCACCACCCAAATAAACCCAGAAACCCATTAACAGTGACTCTCAGCAACTATTCTATCTTCTCCTCTCTCCTGGAAACCACAAATATCCTTTCTTTCTTTCTTTTTTTAAGATTTTTTTTTTTTTTTTTTTGAGAGAGCGGGGGAAAGGTGAAGGATAAGGAGAGGGAGAGAAGCATCAATGTATGGTTGCCTCTCACATGCCCCTTACGATGACCTGGCCTGCAACCTAGGCAGGTGCCCTGACTGGGAATAGAACTGGTGACCCTTTGGTCCACAGGCCAGCACTCAATCCATTGAGCTACACCAGTCAGGGCCACAAATATCCTTTCTTTATCTATGGATTTGCCTATTCTAGACCTATAAATGAAAATGGATTCATACAATATGTGGCTTTTTGTGACAGCTTCTTTTATTTAGTTTCCTTCATGTAATATTTTCAATGTAGTGACAGGCACATTATCAGTACTTTATTCTCTTTTAGTTGAATTATATTCCATTGTATTAATATATCTTATTTTATTTATACATTCATCAGTTGATGGATATTTCAGTTGTTTTCACCTTTTGGGCTACTATGAATAGTACTGCTGTAAGCATTCACATACATGCTTTTATGTGGGTATATGTTTTTCTCTTCTCTTGGGCATATACCTAGAAGTGAATAGATGGATTATTCTTATATACTAGTTTTGAACTGAGAACTGACCAAATTATATTTGAATATACAGTTACCAAGGGTATAATTAACTTATCATTTACTTAAGGAAGCAATAGCTCCTTTAGTCACTCTTTAAGGATGTGTGAATAGGCACCTGAAAACAGATTAACAATCTGTTTTGTCTGTAAAGGCAGAAAATAATTCAAAATTAGAGCAGCGTGATTGTATGTTTGTTTACAGATTCTTTTCAGTCCTTTCTAACACCTTAATGTATAAAGCACTGCTTTCTTTTTGTGTAGCTATGGTCAGCATTTCACCATAACAAAAATAATCAATAAACCAAGTGTAAGGGAGTAAAATTGCCTCAAAGTCTGTGTTTCTTAAATGGCAATTAAAGAAACAGCTGTTCAAGACAGCATTAAAGGGTTGGTGAGGATATGGAGAAAAGGGAACCCCCATTTATGGGAATGAAGATTGGTGCAGCCACTGTGGAAAACTGTATGGGGTATCCTCAAAAAATTTAAAATGGAACTGCTTTATGACCCAATGATTCCACCTCTGGGAAGTTACCTGAAGAAACTGGAAACACTAATTGGAAAGAATATATGCAGCCCCATCTTCATTGCAGTGTTATTGACAATAACCAAGACTGGGAAGCAGCCCAAATGCCCATCCGTAGATGAGTGCATATAAGAGTTGTGGTACATTTACACAATGGATTACTACCCAGCTGTATAAAAGAAGGAAATTCTTACATTTTGCAACAGCACAGATGGACCTAGAGAATGTTTTGCTGAGCGAAATAAGCCACTCAGAGAAAGACAGATACTGCATGATTTCACTCATATGTGGAATCAAATGAAAAAAAATTAACTAATCATGCAAAATAGAGACAGATTCATAGAGAGTAAATTGACAGCTATTGGGGGTGGGGGAGCGTGGTGGAATAGAGAAAATAAAAAAAATTCATGGACAACAGTACGGTGACTGCTGGGGGAAGGATAGTGGGTCAGGTGGAGGAGGGTAAGTGGGAATAAATGGTGATAGACAGAGACTTGAATTAAGGTGGTGAACAGGTAACACTGATGATGTGTTGCAGAACTGTGCACCTAAATCCTGTATAATTTTTTAACCAGTGTTGCCCCGATAAATTCAATAAAAGGATAAAATACAGTGATAACATTAGATTGCTATGTGTTAAACTATTTCTTATGCTTATGGATTTTATAATTTTAAAAAGATTAGAAAAGCACCAATGAGAAGGGTAGAATAATAAATTAATAAGTAGTAAATTAATAAATTCATACAGTTTTCTTAATTATAGTATGTAAAATGATTGGTTAATATTTTCAAAGAATAGTTAATGAGATGGAAATCACACAATGTGATATTAAATATAATAGAAAACTGTAACCAAAAGCAGGTCCGGCTGCCTTCTGCAATGAAAGCCAAACTCATGAGACAGGTGCTGGTGGAAAAAAGAAGTTTATTCAAGTGCTGGCTACCTGAAAAGATGGAGGACATTCTTCCCAAAGCCCATCTCCCTTCTTGGTACAGTCAGAGGCTTTTATAAGGAGGGACAGGGGAAACAGAATGCAGAGATCAAGGTGTGGGGGGTGAGAGTTCTCCACTGAGGGGACTGTGTGCAAGTCAACACGGTGTGTTCGGATACCTGGTTGAAGATCAGCAAATCTTCCCAAGCTGGAATATCGAAAAGTTGGAGTCTATCTTCTGAAGCTAGTTCTTAGGATTGTGTGCAAACGTGTTGTTTATCTACAAGCCACATATTAGTCAGGGTCAGCACGTACAGAAACAGTGTAAAAACAGTGGTGTGGGAGGTCACAGTTTCCCACTGTTACAAAACCATATTCTATAAACAACAAATTGACTAACAGTAATTCCCCAACTTTTTTAATAAATATACAGACAGCATAAATATTTCAAAGTGTTAAAAGTGATTACCATGGTAGTTTTTATTTTCCTGTATGCCTTACTTGGTTTTCTAAATTATTATACAATTATTATGAATTATAGATATAACAAAAATAACTGTAATTTTAAAAATATTCCTTTTGCTTATTATTATGATAACCAGTCAATTCAACAAAACCTACATCATTTTCAAAAATGCATTAACCAATTCTAACATTCAACTGCACATAGATAACAAATCTCACTAAGGATTATTCTAGATGTTTATGGCATAAAATAGGGACATACAATTTTTAGGAAAGAACAGAATGCTACACCCCAAACCCAGAGTCTCAGGCTGCTGAAACGTGTTTCCCAGCCAAACTTTTGGTTGTCACCACTTGAGGGACTAGGGTTGCAAATGGGGTCTGGCAAGTAGGAATCAGGGATGCAGCCCAGCGTCCTATCATGGATAAGACAACCCCCGAGACTGAAGAGTTATGGAGCAGAAATTTCCCAGGTTGAGAGGGAATTTCAGGGGGAAAGGGGAAGGGTTTACAGGAACAAGTATAAAGGACCCATGGACAAAAACTAGGGGACAGGGGTGGAAATGGGAGGGAGGTGGGGAGGACAAGGAGGGTGGCGGTGAGCACAGAAAACTGTACTTGAACAACAATTAAAATAAAAAAATTAAAAAAAGAAATCCTGATTTGGTAATCTATCTTTTCAACAGTCAATTACTTCATTAATTTACATGCCTTAAATAGACAACAGACATTAAATATTTAAAAGCTTTTCTTAAACTCAGAATTCCGAAATATAATTCCTATATTCCTATATTCCAAAACTCGAAATATAGTCTTCACTGTGAAGCTGATACTTGTGTGAAAGATAAACCCATATTATATACTTTACAGTTAAGTGAACACATGATACTAAGATTAGAGCTGGTGTTATTTAAAGTTTCTACAATAAAAAAATGGACTTAAGGTTTTGATATTCAATATTGTTTAATAAAAATTGATAGTGAAATAAATTAATTTGAAAAAATAGCATTTCTGTGTCTCAGTTTCTCATTGATACTATAAGCATACAGATTTATTTTACATGAAAGTGATGGTATAACGCTAATTTAGTACACATCTACTAGCGATTTTATATGGAAATTATATTCATAGAGCTAGTCTGATATATTGTTTAATGAATAACATAGCTCTGTATTCAAGGCTCTTTGTTTTGTTAAAAAGTGACATAAACAAACTGACCACTAGCAAAATATACCAAAATATTTTCAGATAGGATATGAGCAGTAATAAAGCATGACTAAAAATTGTTTATTGTACAAAATTAAGATAACAGTAAAAATAACAGAGTGAAAATCTGTTGTGACCCATAAGTCCAAAATTGAAACTTACTGAACGTGAGTTAGAGTAAATTACTCTTATTTGACAACAGGTCTCTGCGAAGAATAGACTTGGCTTAGTTTTTCGGCCTCATCTTCCACAGCAGTTCCTTTCATTTCCTGAGCACCCACACACCTCTGCTTTCAGGTCGGGGAAGGGGTACTCTCCCCAAAATGAAACCAAACAAGGTCTTGTTCCACAAAGGGGCCTTTGCTCATGCTGTTTCTTCTTTGCATAGCCCAATCTGGCTCATTTCTATTTAAGAAACAAGTCCCAACTCTGTCTACCCTTCTATTTATATAGATTCCCCTCTGTTATTCTTCCAGTGTGATTCTTTCATAACACTTGAAATTTTGTGATGATATTACTTGTTGTAATTGTTCAGTGTCTGTCTTTGATACTCTGACACTGGAGAGGGTGACTTTGTCTGTTCTCACTCTGGTTCTTCCACTTGGCAGATGATTGGTACCACATGGACTTGGTTGAATGTTTGAATAATTTTGGAAAAGGGAATCAAACAATATGCTTAACACCTATTATGTGCCATGTTCCCAGCTGTGTGTTAATGGTTTATTAGTTGAAGGCACAGTCTTTCTCCGAGAGACTTAGAGACTAATGGTGAGGTGGCCAGAAACCCTGCCGAAGTGTGGAGTTCTAGAAATATGCATAAGAAGAGCTACTTGGGTGATCAGAGAAGAATTCCTGAGAAACTAATATCTAAACTGAAGGATGAATAGAAATTTTCTAGATGAAAAAATGTCCATATAGAATGTTCCAGGCCGAGAAACTCTCTCATATAATCTTTGAGAGTAGGTGCATGGAATTGCCATTCACTCCCATAAGGAATATGAGAAATAAAGTTCATATTCTGGGCATGTTTCAATGCTTAGTCTTGTATAATTTAACTTTGGACATCAAGATAGCAATATTCAGTTGGAAGCTGGATGGGTCTGCAACTTAGGAGAGATGTTTGCATTGATGTCCATGGGTTTGAGGTGTTGTCAAAGACAGAGATGGGAACTGAAAGGATTGGTAAGGATGAGATCTCCCAAAGACAGCATGCAGACTGGAAGAAAAATAGGGGCAAGAAGAGGAAGAGGAACCAGCAGGGATGGAGAGAAGAAGAGTGTTTCAAGGGCAAGAGAGAGCAGTGTTGCTAAAGCTAAGGTAGAGAGAGTTTCCATGCCAACCACTTTGGTCTAGATAGAGGTCACATTCTTGGGAGACATCTGGGATTGATTCGACACTTAAGAAGTCACTGGGATCACTAAGAGGGCTAGCAGAATACCAACATAATGGCAAGATGAAGGACTGAGCAATATGAAATTAGAGGCAGCGAGTAAAGGTAATTTTTTCAAAGGTCGGTTGTGGGGGAGACTGAGAGGAGAAGTCAGCAGTTCTATAGAGCCAGGAGGGTTATTTTCAGAAAAGCAGAGGAAGTGTGTCCTTTAGCTTAGAGACAGCCAATGAAGATGGAGCAGTTGAAACTGTGAGGATATAATAAATGGAATGAGATTTTAAAGGATATTGGTTAAGTGCAGTGCAAATTTCATAATGTGTCTGTCCATGTAGGTTAATTTGTTAAATGCTTACAATAATACTTGTACATAGGTCTTTTTTTTCTTTCCGTATAGATAGGAAAAATGAGATTCAGAAAAGTCTAGTAATTTGCTCAAAGGCAAAGCTGAGATTTGAAACCTTATCTGTCTGTTTCTAAATTTCATGTTATTCCCCACTAAACAATGCTGACGAGTTAACTGCTCCTCAAGCCTCTGCTCTCCAGCAATGGTTACATTCACTTACAAATTAGAGAATGTTGAAGTCAAGAAGAGAAACTGTCCTGGCTTATTTTAAGATACAGCATCTCACTATTTGCTCTGAAACTAAAGAATTAACTAGATATCAGCAATTTAAAAAATTATCTATATAAATTCAATCATTCCATAGATTCAACTCCAAGTGTGGTGGGCAAGCTGACAGTGTCACCTGGGAGCTGGTCAGAAATGCATATTCGTAGGCCCACCCCAGACTTACTGAATTAAAACCTCTGAGGGCAGGACTTAGGGATCCAGATTTTAACAATCCCTCCAGGTCACTCTGATGTACACACAGGTTTGAGAAGCACGGCATAGCTTGATCGTACTCAGCTTATAGCAGAAGAGTATTTGTCTGAAAACACTTTTTGAAAAAGCAATTATGTACTTAATAAAGATTTCACAGTGAAGTTCAAACAAAACTAAGATGTGTAGGACCATCAATACTATCAGAATGTTACATGTGGAACGTTATCCTAGACTAATTTTTTTTAGACAGTTCCTATGTGGTAAATATTAGGAAACTGATTGTGAATGTATATGCATATTTAAAATGTCACGAACATATAAATTTTTAAGTTTAAATAAAGTGAATGAAACAAATAGAATCACAAGTTAAAGTCACTAATAATTAATTTTGAGAATACAAGTTTTTCCTGGAGTTGAAAGACAATAGCCTGTGTAAAACAGAAAAGTGTCTCCCTGCTCAGAGTTAATGGCGCCTTCATATTATGGCATTAACTAGTTACAGAGCTGCGGTTCCTGACAGCAGAGTAGACTTTCTGGTGTATTGTTTGCCTATTCCATTTACTTTGTCAGTGAGCAGATCATAAGTTTGGGGATTTAAGTTGACTGTGAACTATACTATAGCATGATGTTCTTAGTTATTTAACCATTTGGAAAAAATGAGTATCTGAAAAACATGGTTATTTTAAATTACCATTAGCAAGATTTTAAAAGAAACACAGTATAACTAAAGTTAAATACATGAAAATAGCTGGGTCACTGAGATGTTTTCTTTTTCTTTTTTTTTTACTTGTTGTTCTAGTACAAGTGTCTCCATTTTCACCCCACCACGCGCTCCCTTCCCCACCCATCCCCACCTCTCACCCTTGAACCCACCCCCTTTGGCTTTGTCCTTCATACATGTTGATGGCCCTCCTCATGATCCCCTATCATCACTCTTCCTCCTTGTTTCTGGTCACTGTCAGATTGTTCTTTATTTCAATGTCTCTGGTTATATTTTGCTTACTTATTTATTTTTTTTATTAGGTTCCACTTATAGGTGAGATCATATGGTATTTCTCTTCCATCTGATGGAAATGAGAGAGAACAATAAGGACATTGTCATTTAAGCTTAGGCAATAGGAGTTTTGAAAATACCAAACTCATCACTTTGATACATTTATTGGTAGGAATCTCTTAATTCATTCATGTACTTGGAAATAATTATCAAAAAATAAGTGTGATAGCTCCAAGAAAAAGAGGTTATCACTAGCATATGGAAAGTAATGCATGGAAATTCCTTTCTGATATAAATTATTTATTTAATTTTTATTTTTATTAAGCCAAACTTCACTGTATGCTTCTCTATCAATAAGTATTGATAATAACTCAATGTAGAAATTAAAATTCTATATAGAATTTTATAGAATTCTATAAAATTTCTAAATATAGAATTGATACTCAAATTTTAACAAACTAATTTTAATGTAATCCCACTCTAGAAATAAAAAATAATATTGAAATTAATATTCGGAAATTATAATAGTGGACTAAAGGTTTCAAAACCAAATTCAAATTTCTACTTTCTCACTAAGTTATTGCTTAGGTTTAAACAAATTCCTTGAATCCTACATACCTCAGTTTTTTTCTTCCACAAAGTAGGTGGGAGTAGAAGTGAGCAAATGGATCATACTTTCCATTGCATCATACTGGATATTTATCCTGTTTCTAACATTATATCATTTCTGGTGCTATAGGAATTAGTTACCAATGCCTCTATTAAAATCACTGGCTTTGCAGTTATGGTGACTACAGAAAAAAAGAAAATTCTATTTCAATACCCATTGCTTATTCTCTTGCTGTACTGTGGTGATTTCTTATTAGAAAACACTGAAACCAAAATAAAGAGAAAATCAAGAACTGTGGGCACTGCTGTATTAAGGAAGGAATTGTACAGCTGGGTAAAGAATAACTAATCTGACCAATAACCAACATTTAAGAAAAAGCAATTATAGTTTCTTCTGTCTGGTTCAGACTAGTAAACATTTGTCTTCTGGTCATAGGAAATTACTTCTGCAAATAAAATAGAATTATTAATATTTCTTATAAAACCTTTAAGCAGATGCACACATTTATATTACATACTAGTTTGAAAAGCATGAAGAATTTGACAAGCATTACCTTCAAAGTATGTGACTAGCTCGACAGCCTCCTAATCTGGCATTGAACAGAATCTCATAAGCATGAGAGAGAAGAAAATTTTGGTGTGCCTTTATTAGATAATGTTTCCAACATCCACATCCAGGGATTTCCATAATGTCAGAGCACGGCTCTTGTGGTTACAAAGCAATCTGAGGTGAAAATGTTCTGAATCAAGTTCAATGTATGTATATGATATTTCCCTCCTCTTGTATAGAGTGTTCTTTGTTTTGACACGAGAGCATTAATTTTGGGAGGTAGTTCACATGAATTTTACTCCAACACACTCAGCTACAAGAATGCCAAATTACTTTACTTTTTCCAAATTAAAATAGATTGGACTGGATCTTCTTTTTGCCTGGAAGGTGAGAAATTACATTTCAGTCATTTTGATAGAGGTCTTCCCCTCTATCAAGGATTGCACAAGGATTCAGGTGTCGTATGGCATGTTTATTGACAGTTTCCTTTGAGCATGAGGAATATGTTAGTGCCCAGCTTTCAAGACACTGGTCCTTCACTTCTGGCTCATACCTTTCCCACTATTCCACTACCCATTGCCCCTTTTAGGGAAAGTCCACTAGGGAAATGGTCCTTGCCACACACAAGATTTACCAATGGACCTACCTTACGAGCAGAAAGGGCTTTCTCCAAGCCTGATCCTCTCTCCTTGCTATCCCTCCTGCCACTTTCACCTTTCCATCATTAGAATTCATGCTAACCTCTCCTACCTGGGTGTGAGGAATGGTGTGCTAAACCCTGTCAATTTTTTTTTCATTCTCTTTGTTACACATTTATGGGCTGGGAATATCCTAAGCAATCTCATCTGCTTTTCATGGGTAAGAGATTCATTTCTTCAGGGAAACATTCCTGGATTTTCTGACTATAGGAGGATAATATTCTCCTTTTGAGTCAAGGCCTATGATACATATTTTCAGCATCAAATTTATCGCTACCTCCTGTTCTAACAGGATTAAACCAACCCATCTTCACATGCCGCATGCCACATCAGTTTGCTCATTAACCACTCCTTATAGAATTATATAATTATTTTTTATTCATAAATTTAAAATGCCATGGAGAAAGTACAGTAAGATAGCCCTTCACAATCACACACACTAGTATGGCTATAGGAAAAAAAAAACAGAGAGCATCACCTTTGGTGAGAATTTAGAGAAGTTAGAACCCTCATATAAAGCTGAAGATAAGGTAAAGTTGTACAGCCATTTGGGGTAACAACCTGATGCTTTCTTAAAAAGCCAAATATAGAGTTACTTATAAAAGGGGACATTCCTACAGCTACATGTTGGGGTATAGATTTTAATCTAGTTATTAAGAAATAAAACACTCAGAGAGACCATTTAACCTTCTCCCTTTCACGCCAAACACATTCTGATGGAAGCCTGCTTCAGGAAGGAAATGGGATGTTCACCTTAGCCTAACCTGAATTGAGTACAGTGGATTAAGGGCTGCAGGCAGGAGTCTGGCAGCTAGATCACCCTGAGTCCCATACGGGCAAGAATTTGCCTGTTATGAATGTTCCCCTCTTTCTTAATTACCTGTAAATCACCTATTCTCACCTTTGTAATCTAAAATCCCTTTTCCCCTTTCCCTCATCTAAAATGGCATGTATACCCAATTTTGATTCACTTTTTTGGAATTTTCATGCTTTATTTGAATTCCCTGTGCACATATATTAAAATTTGATATTCTATTAATCTGTTTCTGTTCATTTGATTACTAGACCAACTAGGAGAAATTAGAGGGTAGGAGGAAAAGTAATATTTTTGTTTTCTTCTCTTTTTTAATTTAAATTTTATGTTCCAAGTTTAGTTTACATTTTATATTATTTTGTATTAATTTCAGGTGTAGAGCTTAGTGGTTAGACAATCATATAGGAAAAGTATTTTGTTAGCCTCTACACTAATACAATCCAGCAATTCCACTTCTAGGTAAATACCTAAGAGAAATAAAAATATTCATCCACATAATAACTTGCATATGAATGTTCCAAATAGCCTAACAGTGGAAACAACTCAGGTGTCCATCACCTAGAGATAAATACAAAGTGGTAAATCCATACAACAGAATATTATTTGGAAATAAATAAGAATGAGGAACTGATACATGCTTAACATAGATTAACCTTGACAACATTTTGTTAGGTGAAGGATGCCAGACACAAAAGGCCATGTATTGTGTAATTCCAATTATATTAAATTCTAGAATTGGCAGACCTGTAGAGACAGGAATACCTGGTAGATACCTAGGGTTTAGGCACCAGGGCAATTGGATAGAGAAGGCTAAGGAGGGTGGGGTTCCTTTTGGGAGTGATGAAATGTTCTGGAATTATATAGTGCTGATGGTTGTCAAACTGGTAAATACATTTTAAAATCAACTGTACACTGTGCAAGGACACATTTTATGGTATGTTAACTATAGCTGAGCTTTTAAAAAGTACAAAGCAGTGGAAGGAAAGAGTTGTACCTATATTGTTCAGGGAGTTGTAAACTTAATACCTATATTTGAATTTTTTTAAATAGGAGACATTCATTACCCAGCAGGTAAAAGAATTTTGGCTATGGAGTAGAGAAAGAAAAAAAAAAAAACTTTGACTTTTCCACCCTAAGCATTATTTACCACATAATCAGAGATACCAGAATTATGTCTAATAGCTAAAACTGATCATTGTCTTATGAAAAACTTCTATTTCTGAGTCCCAGCAGAAGCAGATGGCACCCTCAACTTCAGAGATTAGGCAGGGTAGAGCTCAACAACAATAAGGAATATTGCAAAACCCTGGGATGCCTCCATGTTGCTTCTACGAGGTACCACCCCTAGACCTGGAAGAGCAAGGGACTCTATCAGCAGGATCCAGACACAAAGGGCTGTGTGAAGAAGAAACTGTCAGGAATTCAGACCTTGGCTCATGGACACATCCAAGTCCATTTTGACATCATAAGGCGGAATTGAAGAGATTAAGTACTTCCTACCTACTCCAACTTTGCTCTTCTAGCTCTCTCTTATCTCATGAGGACAGCCTGCACTTCCCTTTGATCAAACCCAATGAAATCCAAAGCTTGTGAAAGTCACTTGGACAGATCTGGCTTTCAGGATAACAGAGCAGAGTGAAGAATGGTAGAGGGTGGGGCTGCAGGGGCAGATTAAAGAAAGATCGTCACCTCAACAACTTGATTCCCCAGTGTCTTCACAATCACCATGAGCCAAATTATATTTATGCATTTTATCACATCTAATAAACAAGGGATTGGATGTGTGTGTGTGTGTGTGTGTGTGTGTGTGTGTATTTCCAACACTACTTTACAAATTGTATAGCATATATGTCAAGTATTCAATGAATGTTAGTTGAATACAAAACGGAAAAAAAACGTATTCAGTATTTTTTCTTTCTTAGTAGTCAGAGATCATAAATATGATTTGTATGTTAACTACTTATGTATAGAATTCCTGTCCCTAACAGATATGCAAGAGAAAGTGATTGGCTTTATTCACTTCTGAGAATATTTAAAGCAACTCTAGCTAGGATTTATCATATTTCTAATCCAGATTTATTTTATTTTACAAAATAGTAAGAGGCAGAAAGAAAGCCTTATTCTGAAAAACATGTTTAAAGGTCACTTACCACTCAGTCATGTTGAGACAGTGGCTCACTCTTTCTACAGGTAATGACAGCCTAAAAATGTCACCAATTCAAATGCACCCAAATGGGCCTTACTTTTAAAGTTCAGTTGTGAAAACAACCATCAGAATGGATAAGTTTTACAGAAAAATTTTAATGCTTTTTAAAATTGTGTGGCTCTCTTGACCACATTTTGGCAATTTGAACAACTTATCCTGCTATACGATGAAGGTCACTATATATAACTTTTCAGAAGAAAAGGTGCACGGTTTAAAAAAGTTAATTGAGATAATGAGGATTGAGGAAAAGTATAAAGTTTAGGAACTAAGTAGGGCAAATCAGTAACTGATTGCACTGTTTTGGTAAATCCAAGTCTAAGTGCATTTAATATTCAGAGTGACAGACATATAGAAATTAACCCACTCTTGGCAACAGGGATTTTGAAGAGTAAAAAACATTAACCACTGAATGGAGCCTTAGTAGGGCATGAAGCCTATGGATGAAATTGTAGTTGGGCTCATAATTTGTGTACTTTATACTGCAGTTGTTTCTGTTATTAATGTGATGTTTTCCAGGCTGTGTTCCTGCTTTGAATTTGAAAAATAAATCAGTAAAGCTTAATGAGAAATGGAGGTTTCTACTTCAAACCAAATGTTAAACCATAAATTATGCCATTAAAAAGAAGAAATGTGTCACTTTCTCCTGTTTTAACCCCCTTTCTTAAAAGGCTGCCATGCCCTTCTCTAAAAGCAATGAAAACTGGGTGAGTCCTGCCTCCCCATATAGCAAGAACCTAGCTGCCTTAGCCATACTCACATGTCAAAGAGGAAGTATGGCTATTATTTCCATGGGGTTATCAGGCAGAAGACTTCTGAATGAAACCACAGGCTAGTTTGTCATATGCATTCTTTCTGCTTAGGGTTCTAGGGTACCCTGAACAATTTATTTTATTTCTGGATTTCCATGCTTGGGTAGAAGCTATGTCTTTACTTTGTTCCTGTTAGCCCTCAACCATATCTGAAGTACATTAGTACATTGAGGTCTCAGGCTACCCCTTACTCCTATTATTATTTACACTGTAATGTGTTTATTTGAGTATTTTATGCAGACAGCCTATCTTGCAATGATAACTATGAAAACCATAAGTAATTGTAATTAAATTACTTCCAGTTTAAAAGACTAGTATGAACATTTTTTAAATTTAAAACAAAGGTATTTAATACATGCAGAATTGAGTGGAAATATAGATGATAGTACTAAATACATAACAGTTAAAAAAGACTGAATACAGATATGCTGCATATTTTACTATAGACAATTGAAATTTGCTGAGGCAGAGCAAAATGGTAATGCCATTTGTTGTAAAGGATGGTTCTTCAAGATGATAAAGTTGCTATCATTAAGAGACATTTTCAGAAAATACATAGTGAATTTAATATTTTTCTCTCAACACTAACAAAAGATCAACAAAGTTAGTGCTGACATAAGAATGAAATGTCAAAAAAATTTTTAAATGATATGTAACAGGTTGTGAGCTTTTAACTTTGGAGTTCTTTAAAATGGTTTGAGTTCTTATACATATTAAAAATCATTTTAATGGGAAAATTTTAAGTATATTATTTCATATGGAAATTTTGTTAGAAATTATGATGAAAGCTTGAAAGGACTATTTTACATAAAATGAAAGATCTTCAAATGTCACCAAAAGTTGTTCATAGAATATAAGTTTTCTAACAATATTAAATATCAATTGATTCAAATTTCGAAAAATCACAGTACTTTTCTTTAGCTTAAGAAGAATCATATAATATAAGAGATACTGTCCAATTAATTCCTTGGATCTTTTCTCCTTAAAAGATCTCCAAATTTACAAACATTCAATTCAATATTTTTGAATTATTAAATATTAAAGAAGAATTTCAGCTACATGTGAAAAATTTAATTTTAATCATCATGGTCCAGATATGTTATGCAAAATGTCTGAATTTAGTGAAGAATTTTAAAACAAAATTTTTCTTATGGCTTTATTTCACTGTACAATGCCAGAAATATTTTTGCTGAGTTTTCTAAAGCAGACTATATGAAAAATGTCATCAATACACTTGTTAATTACCAATTTGATTCCCAGTCAGGGAACATGCCTGAGTTGCAGTCCAGGTACCCAGTAGGGGGCATGTGAGGGGCTACCGACAGACTGATGTATCTCTACAGATGTATCTCTTTCAAGCTGATGTTTCTTTCCCTTTTTTTCTCCTTCTCTTCCCCTCTCTCTAAAAGTAAAATAAATAAAATCTTTTTTAAAAAGGTCATATACGTATGCTTTTTATATCTGCTATAATTCATCACCAGTTCATGGAACTGTTGAAATAACTAGAAAACATGAACTTAGTGATGTTGTGTTATTTACTAGTGATCTTTGATGGAAGCATGGAAAGTATTCACAAAGATTTACTGTATTGTTAATTCCAACTCAAAATTTTCATGAAGTAAAAGGAATGCTTGCCAGACATTCAATAAACAAAACCAAAGATGGCAGTTTCTATTGCATTGCCTCACTGATATATATCAGATAAACTAAATTTGAAGCTCTGAAAGAAAACCTTATTTGTGATTTATATAGAGTTACAATACTTTAGGTTATAATTGAAACTTTTTATAATACAAATAAATAAAATGATTTTGCACATTTTTTACATGAATCAATATGCTGATTTAACTGCTTCCAAGAGCATTTTGTCAATGTTATAGGCATACAAATTACATGAAATTTGAAGAATGCTCTGTTGAATTGATACAGTTAGAGTTTCAGATATATGCAGTTGTTCTTTGTATTTAGTGTTACTCAGATTACATGGGAATTGAAAAATTTACTTCACTTAGACACATTTTTGAAACTGATATGCTTTTGTTTCAAAGAGTCAAATATCCTTCTAAAAAAGATAAACCAGTTCCTGGCTGGTGTGATTCAGTGGACTGAGCTCCATCCAGCCTGCAAACCAAGGGGTCGCTGGTTCGATTCCCAGTCAGGGTATGTGCCTGGGTTGCAGGCCAGGTCCCCAATGGGGGGCATGCGAGAGGCAACAACACATTGATGTTCCACTCCCTTTTTCTCCCTCCTTTCCCTGCTGTCTATAAATAAATAAATAAATAAATAAATAAATAAATAAATAATAAAAAGATGAACCAGTTTTTATGCAGTTACTGGAAATTACATTAGTATGTTTGGAATAACTTGGAATGTATTTTTTTATTTTAAAACAATTTTTATAGGAAATTTGTGAAGATTGTACAGAGAGTTCCAAAACACTCTTTACCCAGTTTTTCCTGTTATTTACATCATATATTAATGTGGCACATTTGTCACAATTAATGAACCAACAGGGATACATTACTATTAACTGAAGTTTATACTTTATTCAGATTGACTTGTTGTTTTACATAATGGCATGTTCCTTTTCTAGATTCCCAGGGAGGATCCCACATTACATTAGTCATTATGTCTCTTCATGGCTGTGAAAGTATTTTAGACTCTCCTTGTTTGTTTTTTTTCAATCGTTATTCTATTACAGTTCTCCCAATTTTTCCCACTTTGCTCTCTGCTGCCCAGCCCACCACCCATAGGCTCTCCTTATTTTTAATGACCTTGACCTTTGACATACTGGTCAAGTATTTTATAGAATGTTCATCTCAATAGATTTGCTTTATTATTTTTTTCATGATTTCAGTAGAATTGTGTTCTGGAGGTGAAATTACAAAGTAAAAGGCCATTTTCCTTACATCCTATATAAGGTGCATGACACTGCTGTTGATACTGATTTTGATCTTTCTAAGGAAGTGTTTGTCAAGTTTCTCTACTGTAAAATTACTTTTTTTTCCTCTTTCCTACTGAACTCTTTGAAGAGAAGTCATTAAGCAGAACCCACACTTAAGGGATTGGGAGTTGTGCTCCTCCTCATTGAGGATGAAATATCTGTATAATTTATTTGAAATTATTTTGTATGGAGAGTTTATTCTTCCCCCTTTATTTATGAAATCATTTATTTATATTAGTATAGACACATGCACATTTATTTTATACATTGGGTTATAATTCAATACCATTTTATTTATGATGTTGCTCAAATTATGTGGTGTGTTTTTGTTTAGAACTTCCTTCTTTTCTGACAATATGAAATGTTTTGGGCTCAGCTTGTATATTTTCTGTTCTAGTCTTAGAAACATACATTTTCTAAGGAGCTCTGGCTCTTTTTATTGGAGAATGGTATTAGAAACCAATATCTGTGCCCTAGGATTTGTTTTATTGCTACTGGGCTGTTATTGTTTCTAGGCACTTTTAGCTGACAGACCAAGGAAATATGTATGTTCATATATATTTCTTGTGTATACGCACATATCTATACATTTCTTTATATGTAACTGTCTATATCTATATAAAGCTAAATGTGAATTCATAATGATGTCTCCAACTCTAATTCATTCCACGTAGCTCATTCCCACCTCCCATCCCCCGCTTGCTTGTCTATAGCCTCGCACTGCAATGGTGAGAAATTTGGCTCTCACCATTCACCACCCATTTATGTAATTATTGAATTTCACTCTATAGCAGAATGGTTAACTTGTACCCATGTGGGAAATAATCTTATCAACTGAAACAAAGTACTGAAGTTCCATTTCTTTTGCCTTTAGTCCTACAGACTCCATTTATTTTCAAAGCTACTTAGGTCGGCACCATTTCTCCTCACCTCCATCAGTGAGGTTGTTTCTACATTTATCATGCAGTTAGATTGTTTTTGTTCCATTTTATGTTCTACCCCAGGATTCCCCTAACCACATAAATGATTTTTTTTTAATTTGCATACGTTAAAGTTCATTCTACAGACTCTGACAAATGCAGTGTCCTATATCCAACATTGCAGCATTATACAGAATAGTTTCATCATAATACAATTTGTGATTTACCATTGAGCATTGCCCCCACCTCCAAAAAATTCTGGTAACCACTGATCATTCTGCCACCTACAGTTTTTCTTTCTCCAGAATGTCAAAAAATTGGAATCCTACAGTATGTAGCTTTTCCAGACTGACTTTTTTTATTTATTAATATACATTTAGGATTCATGCATGTTTTTTTGTGGCACGAAAGCTTATTTCTTTTAATCCTTGAGTAATATTTTATTGTATGATGTACACTAGTTTCAATATCCATTCACTTATTGAAGGACATCCTGATGGCTTCCAGCTTGGGGCTAGTATGAATAAAGCTTCTATAAACATTCACACAGTTATTTTGGTGTGGAGATAGGAGTTCTCAAATCATTGGAAACTCACCTGTGATTTTCAGCTGGATAGATAACTAAGGTGACTAGTAGCTAATACCAATGCTTTATAGATAGTAAGCTGTCAGTAAATATTGGCTAATAATGCATTACTTTCAGAAAAGGTAAATGGGGATCTAGTTGCTTAGAAGAGAAGAATCTTCAGGTTAGCACATTAAATTGAATCTTAGCTGGAGAGTAAAAACAGACAATAAGTTTATATTAAATCTCCTAAACAATTTTTATCTTCTCTTTGATTATGGTTTTTATGTATAATTTAATTTGTTTATATTATTTTATATTTCTTTAGTCCTTTAAGACAAATGTGTACACTCAAAAGGCATCTTACTTTTCTGCATAATTAAATGTTTATCAGTAAGTAAATATCTATTCTGTGACAATGCATTGTTGAATTTAGTTCTTTTACTTAATATAATCATGAGAAAGTGAAAAGACTAATCTGAGAAACTTCCACCAGAATTTAGCCATTTATTCTTTTTTGGGGGGGGTGGATTTGGAGTTTCTTTTTATTTTACATAAAGTAAACCATTAGTTATAAATCATTTTAAATTAGACATGTACTATAAGTTCCTTTAGTACAAAGACAATAGTGAAAGAAAGACAATCGCCTTCGATTAAACTGTTATAAGCATCAACTTCAGAGTAAGAGTTGGGTTCAGGCCCTAGTTCTATTATGGTTTGTAATCTTCAGCAAATAGCCACATTAAGCCTCAATTCTGGATCTGAAAAAATGAGTAAAGTAGCACCAACTTCTGAACATTCTTCTGAGATGTCAGTCAGTTTTAAACTATGAAGAGAGGCTAGAACATAGTATATGCTCAAAAAACACACTTTGGGTTTAATTTTTTCCATAGTATTCTTTACCTATTAAAGCAGCATTTACAATGTGTCAATTCATTTAAGTCTCTCTACCTCTCTCTCTCACATTGATAAATTTAAAATACAGAAGAAGATGACAATACAAATAACATACAAGTAACTGAGTAATTGTTAAGCAGCACCAGTGAATATTTGAATAAATACTGGAATCAACTGCTAATTTGCCACTAGAATTATTTTCTCAAATTTTCTTAATATGTGCTGAAAGTTTTAGCTTTCATTTTAGAAGAAACATTTTTTTTTAGATTTTATTTATTTTTAGAGAGAAGGAAATGGAAAGAGAAAGAAAAGAAGAGAAATAACAATGTAAGAGAAAAACATAGATTGGTTGCCCCTCATATGAACCCCAACCAGGGGCCTGCAACTCAGGCATGTGCCCTGACCAGGAATTGAACCCACAATCTTTCGCTTCATAGGAAGCTGCCTGACCCTGAGCCAGGGCATAGGCAACAAATTTTCTTTCTTTTGATATCTAACAGTTCCTATTTGCCTGCATTCTCTCCTTTTATTCCACCATACCATTTGGTCACATAAAAACTTTTATTTAATTTGCTACTAAAATTGGTTTGGTATATTTCAAACTGATTTCTCAAGACTATCAACCCAATGCTTTTGATCCAAGTTAAATCATCTTTCACATGGAACACTAGTTTCATCCTACAATTACAAGGCAGTAATCTAAAGTGCAAAGAACTTGCTTATTTAAAATAAGGCTATTTATGTTGACAGAAACCTTTTTTAATTGACTTAAAATTTGTCTTAAACTGAAAATACTAATTAGTGAGTCACACTTTGTGAGCTGACTTCCCCGCCAAGTCCCAGAAAGAGGAATCTTGGTTGTTGTGATATGCATGCTTTTCAGGGATCTGTAAGAGTGGGTTATGTGAATGGTAAGAATATTTTATTAATGTATTAAATTGATTAATGCTCACATTTTATATTGTTAAAAATAACCCCATTTGGAAAATAGTTCAGGTAATATCTTCTAATCTAGGTACTTGCAGAATAAACTCATAACGTACTTGACTGATGAAGTTAAAAAAACATAGCATTTTTACTTCTCAACATAAGCTCTCTGATTTTGATTGCTTTTGTTCCTGTTCACTGAATACTTCAGGCACGTTTCATTGGTAAAACATAGGCAGTGGGAAGGGAAAAACTTTTTTGTAGCGTATGCCTATCCTTACATTGTCATTGTATTTTTCTAATGGAAAAAAGTTAATTATACACATTGAGCATAAGTTCTGTGAAACTTTGAAAAATGTCTTTTAAAACTGTTAACAAAACTGTTGAAGATAGAGAAAAGAAAAAGAAAATAAAACCCACACAAGCAAATTCTAGTTTTAGAAAAGCAACAACAAAAAACAATTTGAAAATAAACAATGCAATAGTAAAATTGTTGTACTCTATACAGTACTTGAAGGAACCAAAGATGAGTTAAATTATTATTATTTCTATAGTATACCAAATGTCTCCATTAAAAAATAACAAAATTAAAGGACACCAGTAGAAACTACTACTATCCTATTGCTATAGACTTGTGGATATCTTTGAATAGCATTATAAATATGATTAAAATTTGTGCTTTCAGGACCTTTTTATTTAAAGGAGATCATTTCTTTACTATCATTAGTGGAACCATTATCCTGGTTGCAACTTGAAGAAATTAGTATATTTTTAGCACAAAACCATGAAAACTAATCATTTTAGATCTTTATTTTATAGCCTGGTTAAAAATCAAATAGTAAATCAATTCTTTAATATGTGGTCAGTTATTTTAAAAAAAAATCTATCTACGAAGCCTGCTTACAAAGTGTAAAAAAATAAATGTCAGTAGATATGGTCAACTTAAAATATATATTGTGATTATTAAACCAGTCAATTTTTTTTATCCATTTAAACTACTCAACAGCCCAAATTTCTTTTTTAAATTTTTTTATTTATTTTATTTTTTAATTGTTGTTCTTGTACCATTTTCTGTCTTTTACTCCCATCCCAGCCCACCACCCCAGCCCTCCCCACCTCCCTCCCATTTCCACCCCCCCTAGTTTTTGTCCATGTATCTTTTATATTTGTTGTTCTAAACCCTTCCCCTTTTCCCCTGAAATTTCCTCCCCTCTCCCCTCTGGTGACTGTCAGCCTGTTCTCAATTTCCATGTCTTTGGTTATATTATGCTTGTTTGTTTGTTTTGTTGATTAGGTTCCTGTTAAAGGTGAGATTATATGGTATTTGTCTTTCACTGCCTGGCTTATTTCACTTAGCATGATGCTCTCCAGTTCTATCCATGCTGTTGCAAAGGGTAGGAGCTCCTTCTTTCTTTCTGCTGCATAGAATTCCATTGTGCAAATGTACCACAGTTTTTTGATCCATTCATTTACTGATGGGCACCTAGGTTCCTTCCAACACTTGGCTATTGTAAATTGTGCTGCTATGAACATAGGGGTGCATAGGTTCTTTTGAACTGGTGTTTCAGTGTTCTTAGGATATAATCTTAGCAGTGGAATTGCTGGGTCACAAGGTAGATCCACTTTTAGTTTTCTTAGAAAATTCCATGTTTTCCATAGTGGTTGTACCAGTCTGCAATCCCACCAACAGTACACTAGGGTCACCTTTTCTCCACAACTTCTCCAACACTTGTTGTTTGTTGCTTTGTTTATGATGGCCATTTTGACCAGTGTGAAGTGGTATCTCATCGTGGTTTTAATTTGCATTTCTCTGGTAGCTAGCAATATTGAGCATGTTTTCATGTGTCTCTGGGTCCTCTGTATGTCCTCCTTGGAGAAGTGTCTGTTCAAGTCCTTTGTCCATTTTTTAATTGGGTTGCTTGTCTTCTTAGAGTGCAGTCGTGTAAGTTCTTTATATATTTTGGAGATTAAACCCTTGTCTCATTGTTATCATTGGCAAATATGTTTTCCCATACAGTCGGTTCTCTTTTTATTTTAATACTGTTTTCTTTAGCAGTGCAGAAGATTTTTATTTTGATGAGATCCTATTTGTTTATTCCTTCCTTTATGTCCCTTGCTTTAGGGGACAAATCAGTAAAAATGTTGCTGCGTGAAATATTTGAGATTTTCCTGCCTATGTCCTCCTCCAGGACTTTAATGGTGCCACAGCTTATATTTAAATCTTTTATCCACCTTGAATTTATTTTTGTGTGTGGTGTAAGTTGGTGCTCAAGTTTCATTTTTTTTTGCATGTAGCTGTCCATTTCTCCCAACACCACTTGTTGAAGAGGCTATTTTTACTCCATTTTATTTCGCTGCCCCCTTTGTCAAATATTAATTGACCATAGAAGCTTGGGTTTATTTCTGGGCTCTCTTCAACAGCCCAAATTTCAGTAAAGGTAATGGCACAGCCTACAGAATTCTTGTCTTCCCCTGTATAGAAAAAAATCTAATTTGAAGTTTGTCATTGTCTAATTAACACAATAAAATGTTTAAATGTTTTAAAATGACAGTAGAATTGAATAAATTTTTTAGTTCCCAAATTGGCAGAATAATTGTTTGACATCAATCCTACAGAGGAAAAAAACAAGGTTATTTCTATTAATGTACTTCATCTAAGTAGTTATATACATTTAATTTTGAACACACTATTTTCATATGAAAGTTTCAATTTGTTTGAAAATATTAAAATTTCACAGGTATTTTACTAAAATGATAGTAAAAACAATATACTTGCTTTAGTAACTCATAATTTCATTGTACCTTTAACATATGTTATTCTATATTTAAAATAACACCACATATCTTATTTCCTTACTATGCTTTATATTTCTCTCATTTTTTGCATGTTAATTTTATGTTGTTAAAATGTTTCTCCCACTACAAGGTACAGTCCATGATGAAAATGATTTTTCCCTTTAGTGTTCTATTTTCTTTATTAGTGCCTAGCACATAGCAGGCATGTATGAATATTTGTTGTACAATTGAGTGAATACTACTTATAAGTATATCTCATAGTACTCTCCCCATTTTATGTGAGGAAAGAGAGGTTGAGAGTGGTTGCCTTTCTTGACCAAGACCTTGCAGCTAAGGGATACATTACACACACATACACACAATCCTTTATTATTCTTAATATAGTGTTCATTCTATATTTGCTTTTTAGCATTGTACCTCCTTTTACCTGTGGTTAGTATTGTATTCACATTACTCACATTTGAGTAAAACAATTGAAAAGTGGCTATTTCTCTATTATAAAGATTTAGGTAGATCTCAATAAAATATTTAACAAATTCTATTTCTTGTTGGAAAAATAATCTTGAACAATTATAACAGGCCATTATACTGTTTTTACATCTATAGAATCCACAGAAAACTTGTGTAACTTCCCATTTCCCAAAAACTGGACTATATTCACCAGTGAATATTATATTCACTATAATATTTTATAATATTGCATACTTAATTTTCTATCTCATTATTATTTAATACAAATTTATTATTTTAGTTACTTATTCAATGTAATAACCAATTAGTAATTATTGTCTTACCTTGGAATCATGCTTATTTTTTCTGTCTTTGCTATTTCATTAATTCTTTAATATTTGTAGTCACAGTATATGTAAGTATGGATCCAATGTCATCTTGATTTGGCTTTGCTTGCAATTGCCCATGAATTATATAATTCCCTCACCCAGACATTGGCATTTTCTCACATATACAGGCCTCCTGTTACAGGCTGCATTGTGCCCCACTAACCCCTATAACCTCAGAATGTGACTGTATTGGGAGATTGGACCGTGAAAAAGGTCATTGAGTTATGATGATGCCATTAGAGTGAGCCAAAATCCAGTCTGACTAGTTTACTTGTAAGGAGAGGAAACTTGGACACGAAGGGAGACAACAAGGATGCTATGCACAGAGGGATGACAATGTAAGGACAAAGCAACAGTGAAAAAGCATCATCTGCAAGCCAAGGAGAAAGGCACAAAACAGGTTCTTCCCTCACAGCCTTCCAAAGAAACCAAACGTACCTACACCTTGATCTTGGACTTAAGCTCCAGAACTGTCAGAAAATAAATTTCTGTTGTATAAACCACCTAGTAGATGGTATTTTATGTACGCCCAAACAAGCTAATTTGCTTCTTATCTGACTAATGATTTCTTTAAAGTTTACGAAAGCTTTGTACTTACATGTTACTTCATGATCACTCTCCAATTGTTTATCTTGTGATATTATAAAGCTATTGTAATTTACTATAAATTTTAAAAGTATATAATCTGTGACATATATTCCTACACATCTATATTAGCAATTCTCATTATTTGAAAACCTAGTAAAATGTTGTGTATGCAGTAGGAACTCATTTAGATAATTAAAGATCTTTCACACATTGGTTAATGGGGACAGGTAGGGGAACATCTTAAGGTCTTCATGTTAAGTACTAAGATGGCTTAGGTATGAAAATGAAGTAGAGAAATTGTGCCTGCAATTCAATCCAATTCACACACACACACACACACACACACACACATTTACAAATCCTTAAGAATTATTTTTAGCCTGTTTCATTGTCAAAAATGATGTATGGTATCTGACAAAAATGCATGAAGTAGTTTAAAAACAAATACATAGAGAAATAGAGAAGATTTACATAGAGAAATAAATCTAGAATACATTCCCTAATGTTTTTTCTAGAAAAAACATTAAGATACAATCCATAACCTTAAGAAACTGCCAAGTACTAGAGTTAGGTTGTATATTTGACTCACTACTTCTTAACCATGAAGGCGATGAAAAAGACAAGTTCAGTTACAGGGGTTAGAATCTCCAGAACATTGGGACGTTTAACGATGTCCCGGAGGTTCCTAAGCCTGTTCTCATTTTTTTGAATTCTTGTTTCTTCTTTGTTTTCTGTTTGGTTGTTTGTTTCTTCCTTCTGGTCCACTCCATTGATTTGAGTCCCAGTTTTCCTCCCATCTATTTGTTCCCCATGGGTCTTCCTTCATTTCACGTATTGTAGCCTGCATTTTTTCATCTAATTTGTGAGCAAAATCAACCAGTTCTGTGAGCATCCTGATCACCAGGGCTTTGAACTGTGCATCTGATAGGTTGGCTATCTCTTCATGGCTTAAGATAAAGTGCTTCTCAGATAAGGTCAAGTTCAAGTAGTTCATCATCACCAAGCCCTTACTATATGAAATGTTATAGGGACTTATCTAGGGAAAAGAAGATAAAAAATATGAACAGTAAAAAGACAGCAAACTCACAGCTATTAAGAACCACACCTAAAACAAAAGCAAACTAAGCCAACAGCAAGAACAGGAACAGAACCACAGAAATAAAGATCACGTGGAGGGTTAGCAACAGGAGAGTGGGAGGAGGAGAGAGGGGGAAAGGTACAGAGAATAAGTAGCATAGACGGTGGGTAGAAAATAGGGGGAGGGCAAGAATAGTGTGGGAAATGTAGAAGCTAAAGAACTTGGACACGTGGACATGAACTAAAGGGGGGGAATGTGGGTGGGAGAGGGTGTGCAGGGTGGAGGGGAATGATGGGGGAGAAATGGGACAACTGTAATAACATAATCAATAAAATATATTTAAAAATAAATAAATAAATAAATAAATAAATAAATAAAAATATAAAAAAAAGAATCTCCAGAACAGAAAAATCAGGAGATGTTTTTTGATCTTTGATCTCTGAGAAAATTTCCCCATGAGTGCAACACTATGAAAGCAACACTATGTGATGTAAGAGACTATTTTCTTTATTGTTACAATGAATACAGCTAACAGTTTATAAAACAGAGAATCAATTCTTAAAATGTCCAAGGCAATATGATCTAGCTACACAGGACTCTGGCAGCCTGACTTGAGCTCAAGATGGATTTTCCCCTAAACTTCCACTATGAATATTTCAGATGTATAGGAAAACTAAGGGAATGGTACTGTAGAGTGATTAACATTAATTTGAACAACTGGCCATTTTACTGTAGTTGCCTTATCTGTCTCTATATCTGTAGTTCTTGAACCATGTGAAAGTAAGTTAAAGATAAAAGTTCTGAGGGTAAGCTGCCTGAGTACCTAACTTCATATGCAGTGAAAATGTAATTTCTCAGTCTGAGGTTTTTAGTAACAAATCTTCCAAGAAGGTGCATTTGGGAGTAGTAACTACAAAGGGGTAAGATTTAAAATAAAGTAAGCAAAGAGTTCAAATTCACACTCTCTAGTAAGGAACATGGGTGAAGCTATCCTATCTTGCTTAATAAACACAAATCCATGTTCTGTGACACTCAGCTCACAGTATGAAGATACACATTACACTCATACTATAAAAAGTACTTTCTCCTCCCCCTCTGGGAAAAAAAAAGTACTTTCTCTTCTATTTTTCTTCAAGAATAATTTGTCTAATAAGAAGAAAATAAAATTGAAGTAATGTAATATAATATAATATAATAGGACCAAAATAAATGAGGTCAGATCACATTATTAAATTTCTTATACCCTTTAACTCTTCCATTTACAAAAAACAGCATAAATAAGAATTATTTTAACTATGTCTTAGCATTTCTTCTAAGTGGCCTGCTTAGCAGTTTATACCCAGAAAGAAGAGCATTTAAAGTCAGTAGCCCTTTCTGAACCTTCAAATGTAAATCAACTATAAGGGGCCAAAACTGAGATAGTCTTAGACATAAGAAGTCTTTCCTCAGTGGAATACAATTAGTGGAATTCAGTCCCTTAAAAATGAATAAAATTTTAAGTAGAAGCCTCTGTTCTTTGCTCTGTGTAAAGTACAAACTTTTAATTAGCTTACAAAGACAGAGCTTTCACAAGCAACTGGCCATTGATTTGTTCATGATTTCAATGGCAATGTTAATGACAATACAGAAAACTAATACCAATGGAGATGTATGTAAATACCAGGGTGGCACAGGATCCAGCACATTGCTGTATTTTACAGCTCGCTGAAAAGTCATTTGGAAACAAACCCTTAATTCTAGTGTTAATCTTTCAGTTCTATGTTTCTACTTGGTGAAGTCATTCTGCAGACCTAGTTTATTTGCCGTATCATCAGACATATCCTAAGAGACACATAGGATTCAAAATTCCTTTCACACAAAATAATTACTTTTCATTACTCCCATCTGGCTTTACATCTGCTGCATCAAATTACCTCCATGTGACATATATGTAGATGAACAACTCCTTGAAGTACAAAAATATTGACCCTCCAGATCATGCTAGTCATCAGTCTCCATTCCAAGCTATTTAGACATAGATATCTTGAAAAACTGTGGAGACTGCTTTTTGAAGTCTTCAATTTGTACAACTAACCACATTCAGTTTAATAATTACAGAAAATTAAACAAATTTGGATAGAGTATCCTTAAATTTTAGTGAGTGTGTATGTACCCAGTATTATTTTTATAATTTTTGAAGTAACTCATGTAAAAATTACTTAGTCAAACTTTAAACCTAGTTTCAGAGGTAGACAACTTAGGCATCATTATTTGCAGTCTACTGATTAAAAAATGCAAGCAAAGCTCAGAAAGCTTATCTTAAATTACCCAGTTAGCAAGTGGTGAAATATGAGTATAGATTCTGTATTCTAAATTGAGCGGAATATCAACAAGAGAATATAATTCTATTGGATTTTTTAAGTTCTTACAAACTAAACACAGAGTGTTATATTCAAGAAGCACACAATTAATATATATCCATGAATCTTAGATATGACATAGCTAAGACACATAGCTATAGACACTGGTTCCTAACATATTTAATTGGCAGTAATTCTGGGACCTCATTTAGTCTTCATATGATTTGAGCTTTACCTACTCTATCATTTTCCCCCCAGGTTGGGCAAGTGAGCATAAACATTTTTAATTTTTGTCAGAGGTGATATTTGTTAGACATACAGTTTAATGGTATTTCTGATGCCAAAGTTAATATGAGAGACTAGACAATAGGATGTTGTAGAGAACATAAGTCATATTGCTTTGTAGTATGGTTTTTTTAAAACACTAGCATTTTATTTTATTTTTAAAAATTTTTTTAATATTTTATTTATTTATTTTTAGAGAGAGGGGAAGAGAAGGAGAAAGAAAGGGATAGAAACATCAATGTGTGGTTATCTCTCACGTGCCCCCTACTGGGGACCTGTCCTTCAACCCAGGCCTGTGCTCTGACTGGGAATCAAACCGGTGACCCTCTGATTCACAGGCCCACACTCGATCCACTGAGGTAGGCCAGCCAGAGATGCAGTATGATTTATTATGATAACCCTCCTCTTCTCTCTGAATGGCCTTCTATTTTGCTTTCCAGTCTGTGGTTTTTAAATTTATTTTTAAACTTTGTTTTCAAATCAACATGTAAAATGGATTTTCAGTGTACACTTTGAATTGTGTTCCATGTATAAATTCATATAACCGTTACCATCACAAGGATATAGAACATGCCCCAAAACTCCCATGCGATGACTTTTTGGTCATATACTCCTGCCATCCTTAATCCCTGACAACCACTGATCTATTTGCTATCACTATAGTTTCACATTTTTGAGAATGTCATATAAATTGAATCATCCAGTATGTAACATATAGAGAATGGCTTCTTTTCACTCAACATAATGCCTTTGAACTTTATCCGGATTTTTGTGTGTATCAATCATTTGTTCCTTCTTACTGCTGAGTAGTATTCCATTTTACAGATATACCACAGATTTTTTTAAAATCCTCACCTGAGGGTATATTCATTGATTTTAGAGAGAGAAATGGAGAGAGAGATCATGAGAGAGAAACATCAATCAGTTGCCCCCCATACTTCCCCCAAACAGGGATCAAAACCACAACGCAGAGACCCAGGCATGTGCCCTGACCAGGGATCGAACCTGCAACCTTGCATGGGACAACACTCAAACCAACTGAGCAACCCAGCCAGGGCCAGGTTTATAGGGTTTTTTAAATTCGTTTATCCATTTAAAGACATTTAGGTCACTTACAATTTTGGCTATTAAAATCTGTGTACACATTTTTTTGTGAATGTAAATTTGTATTTTTCTAGGGTAAACACTTAGGTGATACAATATTTGTTTGACTTTACAAAAAAACTGCCAAACTTTTTTCAAGAATAGTTTTACTATTTTAGCTTCAAACCAATGTATGAGCATTCCAATAGCTTCACATCCTCACCAGCATTTGGTATCATCAAGCATTTTTATAAAGCAGTTCTAATAGGTATATGAGGTATGCCCAGGGGATATTCAACCATGTAATATGAAAAAATAGATATTTATTGAAAAAGATACAAGAAACATTGTACATAGGACAATAACACCTCAGTTCCTTTCAAAGGTAGGCACCTTGGGACCTCACACAGTTCTCCCAATCACCATCAACTGCCCTGTCATATTTTCCTGAATCTCATCAATGATCTGAAATCTCTTCTCTTTCAAAGGTTACTTTAGTTTTGGGATAAGCCAGAAATCTCAGGGTGCCAAATCTGGGCTTTAGAGGGACTGAGGGACTTGAGTGATTTGATGTTTCACCAAAAAACTCTGTATGAGATGTGATGTATGAGAGGGCACATTGTTTTGATGAAGCTGCCAATCACCAGTTGCCCATAGCTATCGCCTTCTAAATCATCCCAATAGTTTCCATGGAGTAATGTTCAAGCTTCACGTAAAATTTGATGCAGATTCATTGCTTTACTCACTCAGTCATTTTGAATGCAACGGCCACACAGTACACATGCTCACTCAGTGGCATCCACCACCCCCACTGACTAGTACACTGAAGTCATTGATCATGCATGTGCATCCCAGTCTACTCTCTGTGGCGACTTTTTCCGGACAAACTTCATATAGTAGAATCATATCATGGTTTTCACTTAAATTTCTCTAATGGTTAGTAATATTAAACATATTTTTACATGTTTATTTGCCTTCTATATAACCTCTTTCATAGTGTCTTTTTTCTAAAAAAAAGACAAAATAATCCAATTTTTAAATAACCCAGTTTTTAATTGGCTTATTTTCTTTTGAAATTTGAGATTTTTAAAAAATTTATTTTAGATACTGGTTCTTTGTCAGATATAAAATTTGCAAATAATATATCTCAGTCTATAGCTTCTCCTTTTATTATCTTTATAACTTTTTCAGAGTAAATGTTTTTAATTTTGATAAAATCTAATTTTCATTTTTTCTTATAGATTGTGGTTTTGGTGTCACATTTAAAAACTCCTTTCTTATCAGAAGATCATGTAGATTTTCTCCTATATTTTCTCCTGAAAGTTTTTTAGTTTTGCATTTATATATGTGATCCATTTAGAGTAAAGTTTGTATATGATGTGGAGTTTAGGTTGAGGCTCATTTCTCTGAACATCAGTATCTAATTGTTTCAACATCATTAGTTGAAAAGGTTATCATCACTCCATTTAATTACCTTTGAATTTTTGCCAAAAATCAATGACTGTATTTGTGTGGCTCTATTTTAACAATATTTATTAGATTTCATTGATCTATATATCTATTTTTCACATATACCACTATCTTCTCTATTTTACCTTTATTATAAGTTTTAAAATTATGTAGTATGTTACTTCTAAATTTATTTTTCCTTTACAAAAATTTTCATTTATATCAGTTCCTTTACCTTTTTGTATATACTTTAGAATCAGCTTATCTGTATCTATAAAAACCCCTACAGGGATTTTAATTGGAATATCATTAAATCTATAAAGCAATTTGGGGATAGCTGGTATCCACTATGTTGTATCTTTCAATCCATGAACACAGTATGTCTCTCCACTTGCTTAAGTGTTATTTGATTTCTTTCATTAACATTTATTTGTGTTCAGGATACAGATCCTATAAATGTTTTCTTAGATTTGTGCCTAAATATTTTATTTTATAGAGCTTTTTTAATTTTTAAAAAATTTGATTTCTCATTGCTTATTACTAGTATATAGAATTATGATTTTTGTGTGTTAACCTCTGTGTTAGTTTTCTGTGCTGTACAGTAAATTACAACAACCTTAGTGGCTTAAAAATATACATATTTATTATTTCACAGTTTCTGTGGGCCATGAGTCTGGAAATGACTAAGCTGAGTTCTATGCAAGGATCTACTGGGGAAGGATTTGTTTCCAAAACCTTGCAGATTTTTTGCAAAATTCATTTTCTTGTGGTTGTAAGACCTGTGGCAGCTTGCTTCTTCAAACGCATCAAAGGACATGGAGTTTCTAGAGACAGTCTTCTAGCAAGAAAGTCTCATGTAACATAATCACAGGAGGGACATCATATCACTTCTAGAATATTATATTGGTTAGATGCAAGTTACAGGTAAGACCCACATTCCAGGGACGAGATCACACAAAAGCATGAACATTAAATAATGAGTGTCATAGGGGCGCTTTTCAACACCTTCATCATCTAACCTTACCGAGTTGAGGGAGTCACCTGCTATTTCTAGTTTGCTTAAAGTTTTAATCATTAATTGATAGCGAGTTTTACGTAATGCTTTGTAATGCATCAATTATATCATATATTAAGCCTGTTAATATGGTAGTTATGTAGACTGATTTTCAAATATTGAACCAGCCTTGGTTTTCCAGGATAAACCTCACTTGGGTTGTGGTGTTATTATTCTTTTTCATGTATTACTAAATCTATTTGATATTATATTGAGGATTTATGCATCTGTGTTAATGAGAAATATTGGACTGGCTTTTTTGAACATGTCTGATTTTGTTGTCATATTAATACAGGCCTCATAAAATGGGATGGAAAATATGCCTTCCTCTTCTATTTCCTGTAATAGATTGAGTACATTGGTTTTATTTCTTCTTCAAATGTTTGTGAGACTTTGCCAATGCAACCATCTGGGACTGCTAGTATTTACTATTCAGAGTTTTCAAAAGCTGTGCCTAGCATTCTTGCTAGGTTTTATCGGAGCATTCAGTGAGATAAACAAGGTGGCTGTGCCTATGTCTCTAACCAGAATCAGAACCTTGAGCCTGTTTTCTTATGTGTTTTAATTCATAACTGTGGAAGGCTGTAACTGCGCAATAATTCCATTTCTTTAACATGAACTTTTCTCCTTTCTGTCCACCCACGCTCTTCTTTAATCATTAAGCTCCTAGGACATCACATTCCAGCCAGTATCAAACTCTCTTAAGATCAAAGCCTCAGGTCTGTTGACTACAGAAACAGAGTTTTGGTTAAGCTAAATATAACATGTTATAAAATTATAAAATTTAAATATAAAAGGTACTTTTTCTCATTTTTACTGGTAGAAAAAACATATTTATTTTTCCTAATTTAGTCCTTGATGTTATATACAATATCTATCATATAACACAGTCAATGCATTGATAATTTAAAATCATTTAGGGTTTACTCAACTTCAATAAAATTGGAAGACTTAAGCAGATTACTAGTTCTTGAAAGTTTGGAACTGACACTTGATTTTTTTTTTTTTAATAATCAGGCTCTAAATGCTCTAGAATTGAGGGTTTTAGCCCATTAATTGATATTCAGAACAAACCCTAAAAAATAAAGTGCAGAAAGATTTTAATTTAAGCCATTTCTGTAAAAAACACAAAGCAAAGGATATTAATATAACGTTTATTAAAGTTCAGTCATTTATAATTGAATATTGTAATTCGAAATATGTTTTGGAAAAATCATTGATTAATTTTTCTTAAAACCCCCTAATTGTCAATTATTATTACCAGCTTATCTTTAATTTATCAAGAAATTATTTATTTTCACTAGCTATATGTATAAAGTTTAATATGTAAAGAGTATATTTTTATTTTACCATGTAAGTAATTTTGCAAATATGACAGTACATTCAGAAATATGCTTTGGAAAGGTCAGTGATTAATCTTTCTTAAAACTTCTTAATTGTTTATTAAAATATATAATTTATTTAATTTATTAGGAAATTATTATTTATTAATTATTCTTAAAACTTTTTTCTTTTTTGATTGTATTTTTTCCATCACCATTTATCCGCCCATACCCTCCTGCTCCCACAGTCACCACACTGCTGTCCATGCCCAGGAATCCTTTTTCCTCTTTACTCAGTCCCTCCACCCTCTAAACCCTCCCAGAATTATCAATTATTTTATTACCAGCACTTGTTCAATTTATTAAGATATCATTATTTTTTGCTGACAATATTTTGTATGACATTACTATGAGTTTAAAGAATGAAAACAAAAAGACAATACCTTACACTTCGGTAGAGAAAGAAATGGGTTCACTTTTAATAAAAAGCCAACACTAAAATTTCGTTGGTGGTCATGTTGTCATTATCCAGAATGATAAAGAGAATAATGAACTACAAGTACAATCTTCACATTCTAGTATCATTTTAATGTTTTCAAAACTCACATTTTAAATATTTCTTTAAAAAAACAGAGTTTCTTTGTCACCATTAATATTATCAGTGCTCCAATGTATTAAATGAGATTCTAATAACATAAGAGGACTTATTTTATACTAGTGGAACAACTCCTCTGGTAGAATCAGGCCTAATAATGGCTGAGCAAGTCTTTATACATTTCAAAATATTGAAATTTATAAAGTGAATTGTTTGGAATTGTAATATTTAAAGTAATACATAGATTTGGGTTGTAGATATTCTGGAGAAATTACATGTTTAACCTTGAGGGTAGAATATGAGCAATAATTTAATCTCCCTTTATGGATATTTTTTAATTGACCTCTCTGAGAAATACTGCCAACACTTTAAAAGAATTTGAGACTTCTAAACACCAACACCCACCACTTGGAATAGTTATGTGAGAAGAAATTTTCTATAACAATACCAATTGTATTACCAGCCTTTCCAAAAAACAAAAACAAAAAGGTAAATAAAAGAAATTTCTATATATCTTTTCTTTCTATATATATTTCAGCATTTCCCATATATCTTGGAAAACTGTAAGCAAACCTACCTAATTTTAGTAATGTACTTAACCTAAGAGATTTCAGTTAAATAAGATTCTGAATCTTACAAGAAATATTGAATACTTAAAAGTTTAGAAATAAGGACTTATGAGTTGCTTTATCAATGGTTTTCATACTTTAGTTACTGAAATCTTACTGAATTTCTTACTTTTTAAACTGAAAAACACATTTCCAACACTGTGCCAAAAAATCTGTCTGATTAAGTCAAATATCCCGGAGCCAAACTCACCTGATTGTTCTGGAAATTGCTGTTATTTTATTCTCATTATGTTTTCTTTTTTAAAAAATTATCAATATATTTTGAGTCTCTGGGGGTTCAGGAAATAACATTCTTTTCTTTGCCTGCAATCTAAAGGAACTGAGTAATAAAAAACAGTACAGGAGAAGGGAAAACAAAAGATCGCTGTTAATACTGATAAAGCCAATATTCAAGAATGTTGCTCACATCCTAAGAGGCTTCCTAACACTGGCACCAGAATTAAATAGACTCACTTTCAAAAGAGCCATGTTACCGGTGGGTTGTTCACTTCCAAGAGACAAGAGAAAAGGACTTGGTTGCATCTATACAATTTCCCTTCCCAGATCCACAACTTAATTGTCACTTTTCTCCAGAGGGAGTAGTGAGAAGCTAATGGATGTCCATTCACAGAAAAGTACACTTCAGTCCTAGAGATAAAGCATTCCACCCAACACTATATTTTCTAGATTGATCTGTTATAATGTTGAAATAAATCATCTACTGAATACTAAGATGGGTCTATCCACTGTCCCTCCAGTCATAGAGTGTACAGTTTGCATGAAATATGCCTATCCTTAAGAGCATAGAACTTTAACTGGAATCCATGGAATAACCAAATCCAGTATTAAATTTTAATTCTGTAGTCTGAAATACCTTCCGTTCCACCCCACACCAACATATTTTATATTTTCACCATAGATATTGTTGTAGTTAATCTGTTTAAGGTATTCAGCATTGGAAAACACTACTCCTGAGAGCATGAAAGAATATTGAGCCCATTTAATTAAGTGTAGTCATTGACAGCATGTGCTCATGACAGAAATAAAGTTCGTGGGTTGAGAAGAAGATGCCAATATGTTGCTGATTAAAAGTGAGCTTGACATAGTCACACCACAGCTCCTGCCATCTCTCTGGGTGAGTCGCCTCTGCTGAAATGGAAGTAGGGGCTCTCACACCTCCACCACTAGTTGCAAAGACCCCGTGGTCCACCTGCCTGTTTGAATTAATTCTCCTTAACTCACCACATAAACCCTTAGTTTCCGTCAAGCTGGATTTCCTCAGTGTATCCCTTATGCTATGCTTTTTTCCTATTTCCCTGAATTTCCATCCTTTGTCCCTTTTTTCTGTCTTATCTTCTTCATATTATTTTAAATTATTTTATGCCATAAAGATCAGCTCAAGTGGGTCCTTCTCTGGAAAATATCCACCACTGCTCTAGCTTAATGCCTATTAAACTATCCATTTTCAGAAGTCTTGAGCTCTTGTATTGTAATGGAGTACAGCCAGGGCCCCCCAAAGGGGGATTTGTTACAAGGCCCAGAACTTGGGGTGCTGGGAAATATGGAATATCCCCAGCCCCACAAGTCTGGCTGGGGAATGGGACACATGGAGCAGGGCCATTGAGAGTTATTTTTCATATCAATAACAGCAGGATAGCTTCATATCTATATGCAAAACAGTTATTTTGCATATCAACAAGTGTAGCTGGGAAGATGGAAGCGATTCTGAACCATGATGTAACAGGGAGGCAGCTCCCCTACACCCCATTCACAGTGCCTGTGTGAAAGCTTGGAGATGGTTTGCTCCATGCCATGGGACCACTCCTGCCTGGACTAACTATGGCAGTGAAGAAAGACTGAAAAACTGTGGGAGTGCTGCAGGTGTAGCCAATTGTGGGAGGAGCTGGAAATAGGGTTACGAAGGAGGTTCCAGGCTGGGATTTAAACTAAAGGCAGCCGCCAGGTGAGACGAGACTTTACGGGGAGTACAATTAGGGTCTATATTCAACTGGGAATTGACTGCTCTAGGGTATGAGTACTAGAAGACAGGCATCCCTGCAAACCATTTTGGAGGCTGACTAATAGATGTCTTTTGATTTTTAAAAAAATAAGTTTGTTAAACTTCAAGTAATATTAAACTCTGACTTTTTAACTTAAATTTCTCTCGTCATTTTATCCATTTTCTTTCTCTTTTGCACTCACTTTTCTCCTTTTCCCCATACTGTATTATAAAAATTGGAAGTAGAGAGCAAAAAGGGAAGATTATGGCCTTAGAATACTTTAGGACCAACCATAATCTCCAACTTTCCAATATTCTGATATTGAAAAGACAAAATTAGGACATTTGTACTTCATGGCAAGATTGAATGAGATCTATCATGTGATAACTGTTTAATAAATGTTGATTCTGTATTCTCCAGTTAAAATCTCTGTCATTTCTTGAATCATTCCAAAAAATGCAAGGCAAGTCCTGGCTGCTGTAGCTCAGTGGATTAAGCTCAGCCCTGCAAATCAAAGAGTTGCCAGTTCAATTCCCAGTCAGGGTGCATGCCTGGGTTGCAGGGCCAGGTCCCCAGTTGGGGGCATGCAAGAGGCAACTGACTAGTGTTTCTATTGCACAGTGCTGTTTGTCTCCCTCTCTTTCTCTTTCTTTCCTGCTCTCTGAAAATAAAGAAATAAAATCTTTAAAAAAAATGAAAGGTGAAAGTAATTAGTAAATGCATTTAATATAATTTACTTATTGTTATTTTTTATTGACCATCCCCAGTTTCCTACCTAAATATTTAGTGAATATTTAGGTGATATCTTTTTTTATTTTTAAAAATGTAACACTCCACAGTATCCATGGCATCTAAAAATACAGTTAGATATAACTCTCAATAGTTTGTTTTCATAGTGTGAATGAGACAATATCAGTACTTGTTTTCTTCATTCTTCATAATGTTAATGTGTTTTTATGATATTACAAAATGGTAGCTCATCTCAGTTTATACTGTTGTACCAAAAGAAAAGAAAAATTTATATCTATCTTCCAATTAGAGAACATTTCCAGTCAACGCTACCACAGACTCAACTGTACTGAAAATATTACAAAACACAGTATTTATCTATTTATATTTGTTCATCTAGATAGTGGATTTAATATTGTCTTTTGAGAATCAATCAGTTATTATTAGAAAGGGTTCTGAATACATTGTAAATATGATATAGTAGTTCTTGAACTTAGCATATGCATGAGCATAATTTGTACGATTTCAGTCTCATTTGTAATGTGAAATTGATAACAGGACACAACATAACTGAAGCCTGATACAAGAATGGCTTTCTTATTCCATGTCCCAGCTGTCACAATTTTAATATTAAATGTTTTGTCACTTTTTGTTAACTTGACTTTTTTTCTCAGTGACAAACTTAAAGAATAGTTAAGAGTTTTATAAATATCTCAAATGTTATGTAAATTTTTGGTCACTCATAAAGTAGTAATTCTCTTTTTCACTTGGGTTGAATTTACTTTTAAATATCTGAGTCAAATACACAAATATAAGCCATAAATATTATTCAACACAAGCTTCAGCATTTCCTTTTTCTCCTCTCCTGACCATCATTAGAGACATTTTTAAATCGAATTTAGGTAATCCTTGGTTCAGTCTTCAAACAGGATATAGGTTCAGGGAGCAGGGATCTGAATGACAAAAGAACTCCCCACTTAGAGGGTGCTTTAAAATACTTTGCTCATTGAAAAAAAAACGCAAGCCAACAGATTTTTCTGACCTTACTGCTCTAATTTTTCAGTTTGAATTTAACTGTGTATAGAAAACTTTGAAAAGCCATATAATCCATCAATATTATATTTGCTAGAGCCTGAGTTTCATACAACATCAAAGTATTTTCATGGCTTTGATATTTTCTCTCCCTTAATTATGTCAGCCCTAGATATATTGCATTTAATTCTCTTCCTGGCTTGCTCTTATTAGCTGTTAACACTTTATGTAGAACATATCTACAATTCCTGACATCAGCTATTCAACCTTTTTTGATCGATCAATATGGTAATGTTTAGTTTAGGGAAAGAATAAAACATATTTTCAAATTGCACGTATAAATTGAAGATTATATTTTCTGTGTAGGCACATGTATATGTGATAAGCATATATATGTATAAAAACTAGCAGTTTATGATAATTATGTCTTTAATATTAAAAATGAAAATCAAAGTAACTAAAAATTTGGTTTACCAAAAAATAAGATGAATTGAAAACATTCAAAGGTACCAAGGATCACATCACTTAAAGGTCTTTTTAAGGTGTGAATAGGAACATCTCAGTACCCTGCTAACTAATCTTCTATTTGCATTTACAACAAAACGCAAAAGAAACCCTTAAGCATTGCATGAAAGAACATAAATGACATGGCTTTTGTCCTCCAAGAGATTCTGGTCACAAATGGGACACAAGCATTAAACAAATACTCCTTAGTAGTAGTAAATTGTGTTTGGTGAGACCAAAGAGAATGGAAAGCAATTTTGAGAGAGGTTACTTTGAGGAACTTAAATTCTGTTGGTGGGTAAAGGAAAAAAAACTCTCTGAAAAGTGCTATTTATTGTAAATTAGTATCTGAGGCCTATGCCCTGGCTGGTGTGGCTCAGTGGAAAGAGCGCTAGCCTGCGAACCAAAGTGTTGCCAGTTCGGTTCCCAGTCAGGGCACATGCCTGGGTTTTTGGACCAGGTCCCAGGTTGGGAGTGTGAGAGGCAACCGATTGCTAATTCTCTCACACATCATATTTCTCTCCTTTTTCTCCCTTCCATCCCCTCTTTCTAATAAGTAAATAAATAAAATCTTTAAAACAAAAAGATCTAAGGTCTAAAAGAAGAGTCTGGGGAGAAGCATGAAGAGTTTGTGTAAGAACCTAAGAAAGGAAAAATCTTGATACACTGTAGAAAAAGAAAGGTTTTGATTATGGATTATCCCAAACGAATGCCATGATGTAGTAAGATATGTTTGGTTCTATTAGTCAGAGATTATTCTTTTTTAAAGAATTTTTAAAGATTTATCTATTTATTTTTAGAGAGAGTGGAAGGGAGGAAGAAAATGCAGAGAAACATCAATGTGTGGTTGCCTCTCACACTGCCCCTACTGGGGACCTGACCCTCAACCCAGTCATGTGCCCTGCCTGGGAAATCGAACCAGAGACCCCTTGGTTTGCAGGCCTATGCTCAATCCACTGAACCACACCAGCCAGGACAGTCAGAGATTATTCTTTATGTGACTCAGTACGGACTTTGTACATTTTGTAGTTTTTGATGTATATTAGATGACTGGTAAACATTTAATGAGTAAGTATATAAACATATTTAACAAAACTAAAAGGGAAAGGGATGATAATGTTACAGAACAGGGCCAAGGCAGGGTACAATATACTATTTCCTAAAGTAACCCCCACTAGGTTCGCTATGCCCACCACCAAAGGAAAGACGTCTCTCAATGCCAGAGATTTGTGAAAAGGAAATATTTATTTAAAGCTATACAGACTTAGAGTAGTGACCTAATGTCTTCATTAAAATATTTAAGTCCTTTAGGATACTCACAGACTCACACAGTCTTTCCTTCTCCCTCTGCCCTAATCTGGGGTACCCTATCTCAGGAATAGAAGTAGAAGTCCATGATTCAGTCTCCCAGCACCATCAGCTGTGTCGCTGCCAGGATCTCCAATTAATCCAGTCATGTGGCACCTTCTCATGGCCCTCCAGCAAGAATCCTTTCACCCCTTTTCTTCCAGGCAAATTCTCTCCTGCCTCCTAAGCCATGTGGCAAAGGGAGCACCCCAAAGCCACATGGTCCCCACTCTGGCCAAAGCCTCATGGTTCTCTCCCACGAAAGTTGCAAGGGTCCCCATTCTGCCAAAACTGTGGTTTCTCTCTTTGAATGGCTGCTGAGTCTGGGTTTAAATCCCTGCACCAATCTACCTCTGCAGCCCCATTTCCGACTCTTCCCACAATCAGTTACACCTGCCAGCATTCCTGTATTCTTCCAAGTTTACTGGGCTGCCAACGTGAGTCTGGGCAGGCGTGACCCCATGGCGTGGAGCCAATCTTCTCCAAGCTCTCACGCAGGTGCTGTAACCAGGGGGAGTTGCCTCCCAGTTACAACTTGGGTGGAAGTCACTCCTATCCCCCTGGCTCAAAGCATGGCCACAGCTATTTAACATATCTGTGAAACCAGTTAAAGGTCATAGATATGTTAAATGTCCATACCAGAAGTTAGCTGCAAAGCTGTAGCCATTGCTGTACAAAATAGCTCCCGTTGCTGTAGAAAATAGCTCTGCATAATCCTGCTCCATGTGTCCTTTCCTCCAACTCATACCTGGGGTGGAGCGGGGAGGACATCCTATATATCTTTCTAACATTTCCTGGACACCTTGAGTTCCAGACCCTGTTCCAAATCCCTGTTTGGGGCCCCTCTCTTGGCTGCACCCTGTTACAATAATAGTATCTACTTCATATGATAGTGAATCATAAATGAGATTACCAGTAAAATGTGCTGATTTGAGAGCCTGGCACATAGAAAATGCTTGATAAATACTAGCTTTGAAAAATGAAGTTCCACAAAATAGAATCTACAGATGATGTACTAGAGAATTATACACTTAAAACCCATATAATTTCATTAACCAATATCACCCCAAAACATTATTTTTTATTTGTTAAATTTGTAATTTTTTTAAAAAGATTATATTTATTTATTTTTAGACAAAGGGGAAGGGAGGGAGAAAAAGAGGGAGAGAAACAATAATGTGTGGTTGCCTCTCCAGCACCCTCTACCAGGGGCCTTGTCGGTAACCCACACATATGTCCTAGACTGGGAATCAAACCAGTGACCCTTTGATTCGCATCTTGAACTAATCTAAATAACTATTTACCTGAGTTGCTTGGAGGCAAACTAATTTCACAAAGTTTAAGTAAAATAATTCCTATATAGTACCAAAAATACTATTAATTACTCTATTTGAATGCTATCAGGGTATTTCCCTTCCTGGTCCCTATATGGTTGGCAGAGGTTTACTCCTTTCCTTTCACACATGAACACACACACTCCTGTGGATGTTTGGTTGGCCATGCAGCAACTGTAAAGTTTTTGGGATGGATAATGACCGCAAAGCTTGTACCTTCCTTCTGAGTAGCAAAATGTGTACATTTTCAGTAGCAAAAGTCCAATTTATAATCCTCATTTTAAATATTGTTCTGAAGTTCCCTCAACTCATTAATCTTGATTCTTCTCTGCATCTGCAAATCTAGCAGTCCTTATATGTGGACATGAAGTTCTTCCTTCTCTTTTGCTTATTGAATTAGGGGCTCTATACATTAACTCAGATGTATTTTCTTGATTCTAAATAAAATTATAAAGATTTTCATTGCTGAAAGAAAATCTGTTTTGGAATTATTATTCTCAGTGTTTAAATCTTTTCAAAAATGTGCAAAGGATTCAGAAAGATATACTTTTTTCCTTAGTCACCATTGCTTAAGCATTATCCAACTATGAGCAAACATTGTCATTAGTTAAAACATTAAAAAATAAATCATTGAACTCTATACATAAAATATATTCCATGATTGATTTTTAAAATTTTTAAAGATTTTGTTTGTTTGTTTGTTTGTTTGTTTGTTTTTAGAGAGAGGGGAAGGAAGGGAGAAGGAGAGGGAGAGAAACATTGATGGGATGCCTCTTGCAACCCCCACACCCCCTAGTGGGGACCTGGCCCACAACCCAAGCATGTGCCCTGACTGGGAATCAAGCCGGTGACCTTTTGTTTCACAGGCTAGCACTCCCTTGAGTCACACTAGCCAGGACATAAGTTCCATGGTTTCTATGAAATTACATTCTTATAGGTCATTTGTATATTTTTTATTTCCTTTAATATAGTTGTTGAGTTTGGTGCTTACAACTAGACCATGTCATTCATGGGTAGGGAAATTCGATTTTCTCTCTTACTTAACGTAAAACCCGAATCAAGAATCTTACAAATGCCTGCCGTTGAAATACCTGCCGTTGAAGGTTAATAAAATTATATAAAAAGTGTTGACATTTGTATTTCTGTGTAATGGAAAATCTGTTTTTAGGTGTTCTAAATAGTAAAATAAACTTTCTGCCCAGAAGGAATGCTGTTCCTCATCACTATGTTGATGTTTTGTATTACCTATTCTTCACAGACTGTGATACTCGGGAATGTTTTATGGGAAAAAGCCGATCCCATAGAAACCTAGTAATTGGTAGAAAATGCTCAAATCTGAAATAGTTGAGTAAGAAAGTCAGAAAACAGCAACACCACACATCAGCAATCAGTAACCTGAAGCATATATGAGCAAAGCATTTGCTAGAACTCAAGACTCTACTATTTTCAGACTAAATTTTAAGGAAGAGCAAAAGCAAAGACCACTGCCCTGATGTAAGAAGCAAACATTCTTCCTCAGATTAGACCTCATAGACAAAACAGTAATGGTGCCCACACAGATGAGAATCTAAACTGGAACAAATCTCTCTCCTAAGCCACATGGGTTAAGGTTTTTTCAACACTTCTTCAGAAAAGAGAAAACAGACAACAGAATCCATATGTATTACTGACTGTTGTACACAATGATGTATGAAATATTCTCATTATTAAGTGAAGCTTCAAACATTTTCAGTAAACTGTTTTGATGTTCACATTATGTTCTGAATTCAGGGTTTTCTCCTGCTTCCAGTATTACAGTTCATGTTTGGTGCTCAAAAAGGCCAAGCCAGGCAACACTTACAGAATTCTGTGTTTTCAGTGCTTATTTCTGACAGAGCAAGCAGAGTTGTCATTGGACAGCCCCTTGCACAGCTCTTATCAGCAAACGTATCTAAACCCAATCGTCATCCACTGTCTATGTCCTCAGAACTGTATGATATGAGGCACATGTTCAGCAAAACATGAGCAAGATATAAAAGGGACACCTACAAAGACAGATAAGGACCTGTCCTGACCAGTTAAAAAATAGATTTTAAAAGTTACTGTTATTATTAAACCTCAGCAATTTTATAGCTGCCTTCGAGGGACCTAATGTCAGCACTGTGGCAGTCATTCATGAAAATGGAAATTCCAGTTGGAATAGCATCACTTATGTTTTTTTTTTTCTTGGTCTTCTTGTAGAAGACCTTGGTCTACTTTTTTTCTTGTAATCTATTAACTATAAAGAAACAGGATGTTTGACAAAGGCCTTTAGAATTCATCTCCTAGTCTACAGTAGAAATTCCCAACTCAGTGGTTCTGCTGAAACTTCATGTTAGATTTTCCTGCTTGGAGTAAGAATGAATAATGTGAGCTCAGTGTGGATACTGCACAGCATTCTGTCTGCCCATTTTACTGGGTACAGTTCAGAAAGAGAATTATCCTTTAACCATTTTGATCCCTAAATATCAAACAAAGGCATGGAGCCTTTCCCCACTGGTGTATGGCCAGAAGACTGTGGTCTATCAGTCATGTTCACTAGGAAGCCTGAAGTCTCCAAAGACCAATCTCCAAGAGAAGAATAAAGAAAAGAAACAAAATGAAAAAATAACAAGGATCAGCAAGATCATGCAGCCCATCAGGCACATTCCAGCCCATAACATCCCAAAGAGAGGCCCCAAGTATCTCAACAACTAACTAATTTATTTACAAAGATAGGAAAATTCAATAAACCAACAAATTTTATTTTCTTTTTGGCTTAATTTTGCTGTTGATGTCAACATAAGAACACCTTGTATCACTGAAATTTTTCCTATTTGAGACATTGTCTCAAATAGTCATTTACAGTATTAGGTTGATACAAAATTGGATGGTTAAAACCTCTTCAGAATAATTTCCCCCATAAGATAAATTAATGATCACAGATTTATTGGCAATCCAGAATGGAGGCTGTATAAACACTGCATTCAAGGAATTATCAAAGGTCAAGACTGGAGTTTGTTCCCTGGTCATTTAATCTACATTGTGTTGGAACAAATTGTTAAATATTTCAGTTAATTTTTATCTCCTCAGCACTTATCTAAAAAAAACTGAACAGAAAAAAATAAAACCGTCTCTTTGTATTTTGTGCCATTGTATGAATCTGGTCATTTTACAAGATAACATATGTTTTTTATAGGTTTCTTTGGAATATTTATTTACAACTGGAAATCATGACACATTTTTTTGTCATGCATCCTGGCTCTTAACTTCAATCAGGATATTCCATGAACTGCTCTTGGGAGCCTCTCCTTTTGGACAAAGCTGTACTAGCTCTCCAAGAGAACTTTGCCTGAAAACTAACAACAAAAACTAACTTCGCCTGACCACCCTCTCTTCTCCATCATAATATACAGTCCCTTGGGTTTGACCATTGTCTTGTTGAAACTCTGCAATTGATTTTGATAAAACACACCTGATTATAGCAAGAATGTAGCATAATATAGCTGAACATTGATAAGTTTCCTTCATATTGATAATAAATACTCACTAGTTTATACTCATAAGTGACTAGCATATCTGGTCTTCTATTTCTGTTATTATAAATCAAATATTACTAAAATAATATTTCAGTGATACTTTTAAAATCTGTTCAAATAAATAACAAAAGAGATGAAATCACAGAAATAGAAAGCTCCATTCTCTGTTTATTTTTTCCGCTCCCTGAGATGAGAGCACCACGATTCCTGAAGCTGACTTTAGTTTCCTGTTGATCCACCTTATGGAATTTAGGATTTCTGAATCTTGTTTAAAAATACATTAAAGAAAAAAACAGACATTAAGTTGGTCATTGTCCAAGATAGGTTGCTTTTTATCACTGCATGATACAGATAAACCTCAATTTTTACTCTGATTATATGAATAACTAAGATAAGGCAGTCCCTTATTTCCAAGAGTTTCAGTGTTTCTAAATTGGAGTTTCATTCCTGAACAATTTATTTTTTTCCATAAAACACAAAAATTGATTAACAGTAGTAAATACAAATATATGAAATTCATAATTTCTTAAGTATATAAAACTAAATTATTTTTAAAAACAAGATCTAAATATTCCTTTAGAATTTGTTTTGCATGAATTGAACTAGTAGAGGCTTCTTAAGGTCAATACAGTTTAGACTGAAGAAACTATCTTCTTACCTGGTTAATCTCTCTGGTACAAACAGAACTTTATTCCATTTTTCCATGGACATTTGAATTACTTCTAAAATTTGTATTATCTATCTCAAAAGTTTTCATTGAGCCCTGGCTAGTGTGGCTCAGTGGATTGAGTGCAGACCTGTGTAACAAAAGGTCACCAGTTCAATTCCCAGTCAGGGCACATGCCTGGGTTTCGGGCCAGGTCCGCAGTGTGGGGTGCACGAGAGGCAACCACACATTGATGTTTCTCACCCTCTCTTTCTCCCACCCTTCCCCTCTCTAAAAATAAATAAATAAAATCTTTAAAATTTTTTCATTGACAATTTTATGACCAAAATAGTCTTTGACTAGTAAATTACAGGGTGTGGGACGGGGCGGTAGGCAAAGGGTGGTTTCCATGGTAATTCCTCTTCCTTAAGTGTTCCTTGCTCTACCATTTCAATCAGAGCTTCATTGCTGAATTCTTGAGAGTAAATGGGTCTCTGAGAAAGCACCTACCAACAAGCTCAGCTGAGCCATCACCCCAGGATTAGCCAGGTAGTGAGTGTTGCCAGTGGAATTATCAGAGTGTATGAGTTACCGCTGGTCCGAGTCTTAGTTCTAATTTCAAGTTTTGATCCCTACCAAGGGGACTTACTCAGTATAAGAAATATTATAAAATATATAAGTCACAAGTTACAAACTGGAAGCCACCCACATTTTAGAATATTTTATTATCAAGTATTTTGTATTTGTTAGTTACAAGTAGCATCTACTTATATTACAGGACACAGCTTTTATAATAAATTTACCTTTCAACATGCCCAAATTTAGAACTGCAGAGAAAAGATAAAGTAGATCTAGTCTAAACTCCTGCATCAGGCAGGAGTCTCCAGAAAGTGTTCATTGATCCTATTAATGGATATGAGCAATATTTCCTGAAGCAAGAAATATTTTATATACAATTACCAATGGAACCACTATACTACTTCTATTTGGGGAATTTGGTGGAGTCATTTTACTAACTCAAAATTAATTTTAATTTTGGCCTTTGAGAAATGTTTTTGTAATATTCAGATATGAAATTAAGAATATAGCTATGGTTTTCTTATTTTACCAATAAATATTGAATGTTTATCAAATGAGTTTTCTAAATCTGTTGAGATGATCATATTTTTCTCCTTTGCTCCTATTATGGTAAAACTGTATCAATAGATTTCCAAATATCAAATCACGTATCAGTCAGAAAGGCCTAGATTATGCTGCACTAACAAAAGTTCTTCTATCTCCAGGATTAAAATAGGATCTATTATACTTGACACTATTGACATCATGGGTTAACTAATTATTTGTTGTAGAGGGCTATCCCATGCATTGTAAGAATTGTATCATCATCCCTGGACTCTATCACTAGATGCCACTAGACACATACCTCATATAAGTCGTGGCAACCAAAAATATTTCCAGATATTGCCAAATGTTCTTTGGGAATGGAAGATGATAACTGCCCCAAGCTGAGAACCATTGTTTTAAAAAAGTGACAGTTTCTCTGTAGCAAGGCAGCAGACTCTGCAGGCAGGGCCAGATGAGATGAAACTGAGACTCAGAGAGGACTGTGGACTATGGTGGGGGGGGTTGCTGCAGTGGGAGAAACTCCCAGTCTCACATGAGAGTTCCTTGGAAAGTGGGCCAGAGACAAGCAGCTGAGCCACATTGTTCCCTCTCTGGCCCCTCCCCCACAGGCAGTGCCACAGCACAGCAAGGAGGGTTGCCCTGCCGGGGTGAAAACCTAAGGCCCTGCCCCCTTAAAACTTATCAGCTGCACCAAGACAAAGAAATATGGTCCAAATGAAAGAACACAGCAAAACTTTAGAAAGAGAGCTAAGCAATGAGGAGATACCCAACTTATCTGATGGAGGATTTAAAGCCCTGGTAATCAAAATATTCACAGAACTGATTGAGCTTGGTTGAAAAATGAAGAAAACAAACGAAAGATACCCAGAATGAAATAAAGCAAAATATTCAGGGAACCAACAGTGACAGGAAGGAAACCCGGACTCAAAGCAACAATTTGGAAAAAAGGGAAAAATAAACATCCAACTGGAACAGAATGAAGAGACAAGAGTTCAAAAATGTGAAAAGAGACTTACAAACTTCTGGGACAACCTGAAACGTTCTGAAGTATAAGGGTGCCAGAAGAAGAACAACAACAGCAAGAAATTGAAAATTTATTTGGACAAATAACGAAGGAAAACTTCCCCAATCTGGTGAAGGAAATAGACTTCCAGGAAGTCCAGGAAGCCCAGAGAGTCCCAAAGAAGTTAGACCCAAAGAGGAACACACCAAGGCACATCATCCTTAAGTTACCCAAGATTAAAGACAAAGAAACAACCTTAAATACAGCAAAAGGAAAGGAAACAGTTCCCTACAAAGGAGTTCCTATAAGGCTATCAGCTGATTTCTCAAAAGAAACCTTACAGGCAAGAAGGGGCTGGAAGGAAGTATTTGAAGTCATGAAAGACAAAGACCTACATCCAAGATTATTTTATCCAGCAAAGCTTTCATTTAGAATGGAAGGGCAGATAAAGCGCTTTCCAGAGAAGGTCAAGTTAAAGGAGTTTGTTGTCACCAAGCCCTTATTATATGAAATGTTAAAGGGATTTATCTAAGAAAAGGAAGATAAAAAATATGAGCAATAAAAGGACAATAAACTCAGAACTACCAACAAATGAACCTAAAGGAAAAGAAAAACAATGAAAACAAAACTAAGCAAATACTAGAACAGGAGCGGAATCAGAGAAATGGATATCACATGGAGGGTTTTCAATAGGGAGGGGGAGAGGAAGAATGGGGGAGAAGGTACAGGGAAGAAGAAGCATAATTAGTAGGCATAAAATAGACAGGGAGAGATAAAAATGGTATAGGACACAGAGAACTCAAAGAACTTATATGTACAACTTGTGGACATGAACTAAGGGGAGGAGGCAAATACTGGAGGATTGGGGGTGCAGGGTTAAGGGGGGATAAAGGGGGAAAGTTGGGAAAACTGTAATAGCATATTCAATAAAAATACTTAAAAATTTAAAAAAATAAAACAGTGACTTTTTTCCCCCTCATTCATAGTACATGCCATCGAAGGTTCTCCTTTATGTCCCAGTCTCTGGGGTGTAGGCTGATAGAACTGCTATCATCTAGGTCTTTGAAGGACACAGTGACAGAGGCAAAAGAGAGAGGATGTGCAAATTGCACACAAGCTCTTAAAACTTCTGTCTGGAAGTGACATGTGTCACTTTCATTCTCATACTTGGCCCAAGCCAATCACGTGGGTATGTCTAATTTAAACTGGAAAATGTACTATGTGCCTAAAAGACAGAGAGCTGGTTGTTTTGACGATCTGACATATTAACTTTATAACATTGTTTTAGAAACTGTTTCCACTATGGAGGTGTAGCTCAGTGGATTGTGTGCAGGCCTGTGAACCAAAGGGTTGCTGGTTCAATTCCCAGTCAGGGCACATGCCTGGGTTGTGGGCCAGGTCCCCAGTAGGGGGTTTGTGAGAGACAACCACACATTCATGTTTCTCTCCCTCTCTTTCTCCTTGAAAAAGAAGAAACTGTCTTGAAGTGTAAATTCTAACTCAGGCATATTTTCTCAGAAAGAGTGTAAACAGCACACTGCAAGTCTAAAATTCTTTTATTTAGTGTGTTTTGTTGTTTGCAACTACACACCTACAGGGTACTTGTATTGGGCTGATATATTTTTTATTGCTCTTTCATTGTATGTAAATTCTTTATTTACAGTTAACCATTTATATGTATGAAACCCATAGTAGAATATTAGTATTTGTGGGTTTGGTTATTTAAACAATGTGTATGAAAAATGTAAGAAACAAGCCAACTATAAAAAAATTTTAGAAGGAAATATAAATCCATACTAATGGAATGACTTCATTTTTGATTATGTAGAATTCAAATTGCCCTGGTAAGGGTATAGAATATGCTGTTCCCAACCCTCTGTAAACACAAACCTCTTTCCACACTTGTTTCTAGTCCAGGTCTCCTTGCCTCTTCTGTTCTCCTTTGAAGTTCTATAATGGTGCCACTATGGGAAAGCTCACCTACTATTAAAAAATGCAACTGTAGAAAATTATATGCCATATTATTTATATAAAGTTAAAATATTTATAAATTATAATTGCATCTTCACTGTATTTTAAGGCAGGGAACTGGAAATATAGCTACACAAACAACATTTCCTAGGTGATCGTGATGGAAAGCGCTAATGTTGCATTCTCAATGATTCCCTATGTTACATCCCCAAGGATGTAATGCAGTCACAATATGGTAAATAAGTAACTCACTGAAAGTTACACAGCCAACGAGAAATAAAATCTGCATTCAAACTTAGCCCAAACTTGTTAAACTTTCCTATATTTTTCTCTAATTTTTAACAGGTATTATAAAGAATCTAGGCTTATTCCTAATGACATATTTTGAGTTAGATAGTTTAGGATAAGCATTTTTCAAGGTGCCTTAAAGAAAAAAATACATATTCACTTTGTGCATTAATGGTAATATATGTCCACGGTATACTTGCCTGGCAGGGGAGATACCATGATCATGAAGGTGGTTTTCCTAGGTTGAGGCTCACTCATTGCACTCCAGGGGTGCTGACCCCTATGATTTCCCCAAATGTGGGACACTTGACTGCATAATTTATGGAAGTGAGGGACTACATTTTGCTCTCCCCTGGTAAAATAAAATAATTAATAATAATAATAATAATAATAATAATAATAATAATAAAATGTCCACAATGGAAATTTAGAAATCATAGAATTATACAATGTAGGAAGAATTCAGCACAAATCTGTCCACAAAGAGCAAATCACTATGAAAATTTGGTGTGCAACCAAAGAGATAATTTCTCATATTTTAAAAAATAATTGTGCCTTGGTTGTTGTGGCTCAGCGATTGAGCACTGGCTTGCAAAACGAAAGGTCGCCAGTTCGATTCCCAGTCAGGGCACATGCCTGGGTTCTGGGCCAGGTTCCCAGGAAGATGTGCGAGAGGCAACCAGTTGATGTATCTTTCACATACATCACATTGATGTTTCTCTCCTTCTCTAAAAATAAATAAATAAAATCTTTAAAAAATAATAATTGTAGCAACTATATAATTTTCCATTTTAGGAATATGTCATAGTAATTTAATAGCCCCCCTCCTTTTTTTTTGTACATCAAGATTGTTTCTAAAGGTTAGCTATTAAAAATGTTGTAGTGATATCTTGGTATATAATTATATACTTATCTCTATTTTTAAAGATAAACCTTCAAAAGAGAAAATGTGTAACAGAAAAGTTTACCAAATTGTACCATAGCAATAGTGCCTGTTTCTCAGCAATTTCTCGATATAAGAAAAAAATAATTTATACCTCCCCAAACAGAAAATGTTACTTTGTTTTGATTAATATTACCTTGTTTTGATTTTCATCTCTTTGATTATTGGTAAGTTTAACCTCTTTCCTTTCTTTTCCTTTCCTTTCCTTTCCTTTCCTTTCCTTTCCTTTCCTTTCCTTTCCTTTTCTTTCTTTTGCCTATTTGTATTTCCTTCTATATGAGCTATTTTACCTGTCCTTTGTCTATTTTTCTGCTATGGAGGACCACTCCCTTGAGGCTTCTATCATAGAATTCTATTCAGACCTGTTATTTTCTCTCAGCATACCAATTTTTCTTTTTGCTATTCTCATGTCCTAGTATTATAGATTTCTAGTGTGTAATGTTTAGAGTCAGACATCTTGGGTTTGAATCCAAGCTCAAATATTGAGTTAGATAAGGGACCTTGGGTGAGTCACTTTATTCTCCAAGGCTTATTTTTTTTTTTTTGTAGAACATGCATATTAACTTTACCTTATGATATTAGTATACATAGGACCTGATGTATTAAGTACTTGTTTGACAATATTGTTTATATTGGTGTTGGTCTTATTATTATTAGACCTGATGATACTGAGCTCTAGGAGAAAAGTGATCCGTGAACTAATCTTCATCAGGAATCTGTCTTCTTTCACTTTTACGAATCCCTTGTGCTTTGTTACTCTCCTTTTTATAGATAGTGCCTAACTTCAAAGGAGAGGGTGTAATTAAATAAATAATGGAGCCAGTATTTTTATTTTTTATTTTATTATTTTTTAATTTATTGATTTTTAGAGAGAGAGACATTGGTTTTGTTGTTGCACATATTTATGCATTTGTTGATGGCTTCTTGTATGTGCCCTGACTGGAGATCGAACCCATGGTGCACCAGGATGATGCTCTAACTAACTGAACTACCCAGCCAGGGCCTGGAACAGGGCCTCATATCAGGTCTCAGATAATCAAGTAGGGCAACTGTTCTGTGTTTGTGTGTATTTTTGACTCATATATATATATGTAATGTATGTGTATATATATATATATATAATATATATAGCTAAAACATTTCACTCTCTAGCAAAGAGTTTCTGGTTTTTAAAGGAGACTCAGAGACACATGGAGAAATATCAATTTGACAAATTTAGGGACCCCAAAGCAAATGCATAAACAAAAATAAATGAAATCCAAGATTCCCAGAAATAAGATTTCCAGAGGTGAGAAAATACACCTGTTGTATTTTACTGGTTAAGTAATATTTTATCATGCAAAACATATATTATCATAAATTATCTATCTATAGATTTATTTATTGATTGCTTAATTTATTGATTGATCCCTTCTCTCAATATTTCTATCTACATAGAGTTGAAAACATGGATACATATTTTCTATGTGTGCAATTATTAAACAAGTTGGGTGTTTATTTCTGCCTCTGATATGGGACCTACTTGTAACTATTTAAGAGAAATAAATCCTGACTATGACTACCACACCCTTTTTGAAAATATATATTTGTAATGTACCACAGATAGATTTTGTGTGCTAACCAAAAGAACTAGAAAGAGGCACTGTTTAGCTCCAGTAGAGTATGCCAAATGTTTGAAGGGCAGTGAAGTCATGAGGACAGTCAATATCACTCATCTTCCATGGATTTTAAATCTTTGCTGAGAAAGCATGTACCAGTAAGAGGAAATTATTGGCTATTTAGATAATTGAAGTCAAATTTAATGGATTCTGCTATTAACCAAAATTGAATGATTTCCTAAGTTGTTTCCCCAAGATGAACAAAGAATAGATCAAATACATGTTTGTGAGACTTACGTGGCTCAAATTAATGTTACTCATAATGCTTTTATTCTAGTTGTATATTTTTTTAAATTTGACCTAAGTCTTTGGGATGGAATGGTAGACAAAGAGATTTTTAGAGTTTGTAATATAATGAAAGCATTTTTTAGAAAGTGAAAGCACACAAATGAACCAAATATATAAAAACCAGCTGTTCTCAATGCTAGGAAGGAAACCAACCGAGGGCTGAGACAGAGGATCTACAGAGAGCCTACTCCAGATAGGATGCTAGAAGAAGCTGAGGGAAGGCCAGTGAGACCTGGTCAATGACCCAGGAAGAGGAAGGAGCCTCACATGGGGCCACAAAGGCAAACTACCCCTTACATGCCTTCGGGAAGAAAGGAAGTGGATTTCATGTTAACTGAAATGGAAAGTTCTTGAAGAGCTTTAATCAAGGGAGTGACATCATACCAGAATATTTCCCAGAACATCATGACTATATTCAAACAGTAAGAGGAAAGGAGACTTAAATGGAATTATTAGTGGGAAGCCTTCCCCAAGGGAAAAGGGAATCCCTTAATAAAAAAGTGTGAAGTGTAGCACTTTCTTAACTTCTCAACTACATAAAATCAGAACTGGATCATACATCCATTAGTCATATACATGAAACTGAATTATACTCAGTGTTTTTTGATTACTTGTTTGGGTTTACGGGCAAAGATAGGTGTCCATAATGCAAATGAAGAAATGAAGAGGTTGCAGAGAAAGGGCAGTCAAGAGCAAAATTAAGGGAATTTGTGAGATGCTATAATGCTAGAGATCCCTAAAGTTAAAACAAAAATACAAAGAATTAAGATAAAATAAAGCAAAATAAAATAAAATATAAGGAAATGATGAATGAAGTATCCTGAAAGCTATAGAAGGAATGAAAGTGCACTTGGAATGGGTCTCATATCCAAAAATGAAAAGCTAAACGTCCGAATAGGTAAGGTTATAAGAATACATTGGTGATAAATAAGCCACAGAAGAGAAATTCCTCTTCAGTACAAAAAAATTTCTAAGCTACACAAACATTTTTATTATTATTTTGCCTTTAAGTGGGTGTGGGGGAGGGAATATGCAGGGTTTTGTTCTAGTAAAGCATGGTGATTTGATTCCATGAGGTTTCAACACTCTTATTTTCTAGAGAAGCATTGTAAAGGTGACCACTGTGGTGACCATGCTTATTCAGGGTCCCTCGTGCCCACTGTGCTTTGGCATCGCATGCAGGAGACTACTGCCTTATTCCTGAATAAAGAAAATATAAAGAACAAAGAAAATGGTAGCTTACTTGGTTATAACTATTTTTTAAGGAACTAGAAAATGAGATGAGCGACACTTTGTGATTTGTTTCCAGCTTATTTTTAATGCTTAAATTTTTTTCTGTAGAGTTTCAAACATATGGAAAGTAAATAGAACAGTTTAACAAACTCTATACCTCACCCAGCTTCATCAATTGCCAACATCCTGCCATTCTTTTATCATCCAGACCTCCACCCACTTTTCACACCGTCTTGAAAACGGTTGCTTTTTATAATTTCAGAATTTAAAATATGGTTTTATGGTTATGCAACATTAATTCTTAATAAGGGATATTTTTATATAGGGAAATCTTATCCAAATTAGCTTATTATGGCTAATATTAATTTAAGGATTTGATAGCAATTGAGGAAAAATAGAAAAATGCATTTTTGGTCTTACTTGTGTTTTATTCTGTTGAAACCTGAAAATTAAATTGTTTGCATCTTCAAAAAGAGTCTTAGACTGGAAAGGTTTGAGAACCAGGCTTCTAACCATGTGTTCTGCTAACTCTTCTGCTAGCTCATTTGTAACTTGAGAAGACTGAATGTGATACTCCCCAAAGTAGGTCCTTATTCCCAAGTAGCTTATACCTCTTTTTACAAAAAGTGGCCCCTGTTGTCCTCATCACTTATCCAGTACCTGACCTACTCTTCAGGGCAAGATGCAATTCACAATTTCCATTTTATTGTTAGATCCAATTCAACTCAATTCAACCAATACATACCGAAGGCTGATTATTATTATTAGCCTAGGCGCTGTTCTAGGCACTGACGATACAGAAGTAAACAAAACTCACCCAAATCCCCTCCTTATTAAATGAGACGCCACACATCTAGTGAGGTGTCACACAATAAAAATAATAAATATTTCAAATATGTAATTGTAAGCAGTATGTTAGATGATAAGTGCTAAAGAAAAATCACAAAGCAAGAAAGACAAATTTGAGTGTGTGTGGTGGGTGGGTAATGAGGGATAAAAGTTAGGTGAAATAGTCAGAAACATCTTCAGTTTAGGAGGGAAATTTTTTGGAACCAAGGTTTGAAAAAGAATAAGGCGGCTGGCGAAGAGCAGCTAGGAGAAGAGCATTCGGGACAGAGGGAACAGTAATCTCAAAGGTCTCATGGTGGAGTCTGCCTGCTGTTTCAGGACAATGAGGAGGCCGGTGTGGCCAGAACCCAGGGAACAAAGGGGAGTGAAGTGCTGAGAATGGCCAGTAAATTGTGAAGGACCTCAAAACCATGTAATAACATTAATTTTTACTCTGAGATGGGATGTCTTTGGGGTTAAAAGAACTGATAGGTCAATAATCTGGCTAAAAAGAGAGCAGAAAAGAGGAGACCTATTAGGCTTACTGCCATAATCCAGGTTAGACGTAACGGGAGCTTGTTGGTAGTGGGAGTAGTATAAAAGAGTTAAATTCTGGATCTGTTTCAAAGGTATGCCTGACAGGTTTGCTGTGGGAGTGAAAGACAGGGAGGAGGAGAGGATTAGACTAAGGTGTTTTTCCAAGTACATGGAATTGTAGAGCTGCTTTTAACAAGGAGAGAGGAGCCTTTTGTCAGGAGTTGGGGAGGCTTGGGTGTGTAATTGTATTTATCTACCACCTCTAATATGCATACAATCCATAAATGTCCAGTAGACCTCTCTCTCTGTCTCTCTCTGCTGGCCTCACTCTCTCTCTGCTTTACCAGTTCTCTGTGTCTCTGTCTCACACGCTCAAAGTGTACTTGTCTAGAATATGAAATAACAAGTAAATGTCCTGGCATCATTTGCACGAAGTGAAAAAAATCTCTCTTCCTCCTTGTCCTTCAGTGTTGCACCGCGTCATGGGAACCTTCAGGTTTTCTCTGCAACTGCATAACATTTCAAAATTGGAATAGATCATAAAGGACCAACTTTTGCCTTTATAGACAGGGTCACTTAGATCAAATAGGTTAGCTGACTCACCTATGGGACAAGAAAGAGGAGAAATAAATAGCTTAGCTTTCTCAAATACGAGGAGTAAAGATATGGCCACAAGAGGAGCAATTATGTGAGTAAATGACATAGTTTTAAATCCCAAAAAAGAAAACAAATAACAGAGTACAAAAAATTAAAAAGCTATGTATGTGCCCAGAGAAGACAAGTGAGTATGTCAAAGGCAGTCTTTTTGACATGACGGCAATTCACTATGCAAAGCTGTTGTTAACAGTTTTCTAATTCAATAGTTTTCTTTTAAAATAGTACTGTTATTTAATTTATTCTCATTAATACCTCTTAGGACTTCTCTAAATTTGTGAACATTAAACTAGAACACTTACACAACTTTGTACTATTAGTCTGAGCAACCAGTAAAAATGGTTTCTAAAATAAAAATGTTCCATCTCTATTTTGTTTGCAAATTCATATTTGCATACCTTATTTATATACTCTTTTTAAAAGGATTTTATTTGTTTATTTTTAGAGAGGGGGAGGGAGGGAGAAAGTGAGGAAGAGAAACATCAATGTGTGGTTGCCTCTCACATGCCCCGCCAATAGAGATCTGGCCCCACAACCCAGGAATGCGTCCTTACCCGGAATTAAAACAGTGACCCTTTGGTTCGCAGGCTGGTGATCAGTCCACTGAGCCACACCAGCCAAGTCTTATTTGTATACTTTTAAATAAACTAACTTAAAGCAGAGCAAAATTAAAAACATTCTTGTTATATAGATTTTTATATCACTTTAAAATATTTTAATTGGTGTCATTTTGTTTTGATTTTTCAAAGTTAAATGATAGCTTTAAAATGATGTAACAAAGCTCTAGAGTGATAGCTTCATTATTTCTTTGGTTAGTTGGAATTTTTGTGTACATTTTACATTAATAAACATATAGCTATCAATGCAAGTAAAGGCTTTAGATACATTTTTCCCATAGATTTACATATAAATATGAAGAAAAGTCACCATGCATGCCTAGCTAGAAACTTTAGAATGATACAAATAATAGTTCTTAGCTATTGCATTATTTAATGCTAAGGAAAAATACAGAAAAAAAACTCAACCCAATTTACACTTAATCTTAACTTTTCTGAGTTTCAGGATTTTTTTTTAATCTGAAAAATACTGATTTATTATACTTGCCTTAGCTACCTGATTGGATGGTCATAATGATCACATGAGATAACGCCTTTGAAAGTCCCCTGATTCATTATGACAATGCTAGTAGTGGCAGGAGCTTTCTGAAAACGTGGTCAACTTATCTTTTCCCTGATGGGAAAAAACTCTATCTTAGAGTCAATCAAAGAAGGAAAGGAGTGTTTCCATGTTCTTTAAATAAAATCTATGTCTTTCTGCTTGACATTTAAAAGAAGTAGGCCACATGTTGTGTGCTAGAAAAGAAATGTGATGAGTTTTTCTCAAGTTCCTAAAATTAAATGTGATTTCATTACAGTAGCTACTTTGCTATTTGTTAATGAGCACAGGTATTCGCTGACATGGGACCACTCTCCAAAGCCCTGGGCCTGGTTCCTAGCACTGGTAGGCATGGGTGCTTGAAGAAGAGAGTTCCTTAACCTGAGAGCCAGAAATTGGCACCTTGTGGATTCACCCATTGTAATTCAATTACATTTTATTGAATTCCAGTGGAGAAAATCCATAGGGGGCAAAGCTCCAAAACTCTTATACAGTGGAACTTCCTTCCAAAAACACTGAAAACCAATTTAAAAAACTTACTGTTTCCAAAATAGTGCTGTAAATGAATAGGCTATCAAGGGACAGCTATAATTATGTTCTTTCACATCATGTGAATGCACGCACTATGCAAGTGACATGTTTAACCTTCTCTAAGTCAAATCAACATCCTGCAAAAATAAATACAACATGGCTTTATGTCAAAAGTCATTCTAAAAAAAATCTTTTTCCTGCTGTTGGTCATTTCAGGACACACTTTAGATTCTGTTTTAGCATCAGATTTTGATTTTGATGTTAAAAGATACTCTAATCTTTATTCAAGTATGTGTCTAAATCTCTATAGTCATTTTAACTGACCACCTGGGTGATTTTTATCTTAAACAGCAGTATTAAGGTGACCAATTGATCCATGCATATTAGGGAGTACCTACTGAGACAGAGTTCTTACTTTCAAAGTATTTGCCAACTAGTTGAAAGATGAGAATACACATGTAAAAAATGTACTACAGTAAGAGTCATATTACAGTAAGGTCAAAATTCAAGAACTGACATGAGAGAATGAACCTCATTTGTGCAATTAGAATCTCCAAGGAAGTGACCTAAGAAAATGTGTTTTTAAAGCTACTAAGAAGATTTTGAGAGATACTCATGTTTAGAAGCAACTGTTATTTTATTTCCTCTTCTTCCATTTCTCCTCAGAGTAATCTTCTCAGTACTCTCAAAGTTTTCAAATAATCTGTTAAGTACCCCAGTCATCAGCCTTTCCCAGGCCTCATCTGCTTGACCTACAGGCAATTGGCCACATAGTTGATCTTTGTCTTTTTTTCCCCTGTCAGTCTTTCTCAGTGTTATTTAATGGCTCTGAATCCTTTCCTCGTTACTTCAAATATTAATGTTCTCTTTTTCTTTTCTTATTCCTAGTCCCTTCCTGGACTCAGTTATGCCCTGGATAATCCCTAAATCTACATCCCCAGATCTGACCCCTTTAACATCTTCAGCTGGATTTCTCTCAGATTCCCCAAACTCAAAATTGTTCCAAATCAAACTCATTTCTTCCCCACCCCTTTGTCAACGGACCAACCCCTCCCTCACTGACTGAACAATGTAAGATGGTGGGGTAGATGATATGAAATTGGGACAGGGAAGAGTGGGAAGTGAAATCCACTAGACCCAAGCTGGGAATGAGTCACCCTCCAATTGTCCTTGTACATGACCAGGTATCAGTTTGTTTATTAAGACCTGTTTCTACCTAAGGAATGTATGATGAATACTTCTCTCCTTTTACTCCAGCTGTCCTGTTTGAATCTATTACCTGATTGTTAAAAACTCTCCTGAGTTGGAGGAACCTCAGCTTTGACTCAATCTTGTGCTAGTTTTAACTTAATTATATTTGAAATCTATTTGTTAAATTAACAATCTAAAATTTAGAGACCTAAAATTTGAAAAATTCAATTATGCTTTTATTTTAATTTTCTTTTCATTATTTTCATCATTTATGAGGTCATCCAAAGTTAAGGCAATGTAGAGTTTTGAAGAATCATTTAGGAAGAAACTCTAAGGGGTTACTCTAAATTAACTTCTTTTAGTAAAAAAAAATAACAGTTAATGAATGATAATTTACATTGTGTTGTTAGAGATATCAAAGCAAAAATTCTTCACAGTCCAATGTCCAGTTTCTTTCAGCCATCTGTTCTGGTACCTACTATGCTAATAGTGAGGATATTTTTCCTGATGTTAGCATCTCTGCTTTATTATAATCCCAAGGCATAACTTTTCCTATTATAAAAACATTATTTTAATAATATTTTATTGATTATTCTATTACAGTTGTTACGATCTTTCCCCTTTTGCCTAACTCCACCCAGTTACTCCCTCAGGCAATCTCACTCCCTCAGGCAATCCCCACACCATTGTTCATGTCCATGGGTTGTCCATATAGGTTCTTTGGCTACTCCATTTCCTATACTGTACTTTACACTCCCCATGGCTACTCTGTAACTACCTGTTTGTAGTTCTTTTTTTTTCTTTTTAATATATTTTATTGATTATGCTATTACAGTTGTCCCATTCCCCTCACTTCTTCACTCATTCTCCCATCCCCGCTCCCATCTGGCACCCATCAAAACACTCTCCATATCCAGAATTCTGTCGCTGCTCTTCTTGTTTGCTTTTTGGAAAATGTTATTATTTATTTTAACATTCTAATATCTTTTTTTGCTATGTAGGCTATCCCCAGCTGTAAGCATATTGTGCTGCAGATAACAATGAAATTTTAGGGTTTTTTCCTCCCTTTTATCATAATTTTAGAGGGGTGGTGTTCCTCAATTCAACCTCATTTTCTTTTAAATAATGATGAAGCTTTAAGTATCCTTTTTTCTGTTCCCTTTATTTAGTAGGTGGGCAGAAATTTCTGCCCATTTATATGGACAATAATTCAAGCATTCGTGCAAATTTTCTTACATAGAATAAAATAGTCTTCACATTTAACCCTGTGCTCTGTTCTTTCTTCTGCATCTTACAATCAAAGGAAATGAGTAAGATAAAGTAAATTGTCTCAGCAATCAGAAGTCATTGCTCAAACAACCTATCTGAATATCATTTATGAGGCAGTCAACACAAATGCCAACTCCTCTGCTTGCTCACAGTGCCATGTGAATTATGCATGTAATTTCCTTACAGCTTGTCAGTCACCGTTGCTTTTATTCCAGAGGAATTTGAGCCATTGTAGCACCTAAAGGCAAGAAATGAGGAATGCAAGGCCATGAGATAGTTTTGTTTTGCCTTTCTATTCAGGGTTCCCTGGTGGCTTTTTGCTGAGACAGTCCAGACAAATACTGCAGTTGTCACCTGCTGGTTTGCTGGAGAAACCCTGCCTTGGGGTTCCTTGAAAATTCACACATCTCCTAAGAAATCTTAAAAAGTATTCTTTTGAAGGTGACAGAATAACCTCCCAGTATATGGAAAGAAGTAAAAAGTTCAGGATTAGGAGCTTGGGGGGTTGCTTTCTTTTATTTGCTGGAATTATTGACAGTTATATTTTGAACTTTTAAGAGGTATACTAGTAACCTGTATATTGATAATTGGCCAGAAAGGGAAACTGATTAGGGCATAATTAAAACACATGGCATTCATAGTTACTTGAAGAGCATTGAGACTAATATAGTGCCCTGTTGTTTTTTTAAAGAAAATTAAAGTGGCATATGAATTGAGGTTTGCACACGCACGGAGTCATGTGCTGGAGATGGCTGCGCTGGCCAGAGAGAGCCACCTGTGTGCATCTCTTTCTGACTCCAGTTCAGTGACTTTGATAGCTTGAAATTGTTGATAGTGGCATCTTTACTCCATAAAATTGGCAAATACAACAAATCAGGTTTTTTTTCATAGAGTCATGTGTTAAATAATAAGCAGCACCTCACTGCCATAACAGGGCACGTTTCCCAAATTGCCTGACAATTGCAGCTTCATATTTATCTAAAATATCAATTCAGAGTCATTCAAATAATGTTTGATTTGTATATAGGTTTATTCTCAATTTCTGTCCCAGAGGGTGGCAGCATGGTGCAATAAAAAGTGCCCGGGCCTTTGTATTGAAAGTTGTTTTTAATTCCTGTCTGTCCTTTTGCCTCTTTGATCTAGGCAAAGTTACTTAAACTCACTGAGCCAAAAATTCTTCCTCTCTAAAGTGGGGAAAGTAATACTACCACGGGAGTTAAATGGGATGATGCAGGTAGAGCATGTAGCAGTGTCTGACAAAGAATCAGGTTGAGTCAATGGGAGCCCGCAATGGGAGCATAACCTTGATGGAATTCAATATGGAAGAATCCTCCAGAAATTTTTTACTTCTTTGGTTTCTCATGAAACCGAAATCTATGATCTGGATGAGGTCTTCAGAAAAGTTCAATATCTTCATTTGTAGAGACAGTCATTGACATTAAATGAATTTTTGAAGGCCAGGTGTCCTGAATCCTTAATAGAGTTCAACTGAACGCTCTCTACTCCCCTATGGTAAAGTACCGTCACCTGACCTCTAGGTTGATTACATAAGTATTTCTTCTTTCCACTCTCTTCTGTCCTCTCTTAGTTTACCTGTCCTTTCTCTGTCTTTTTCAATACAATTTAATTTGATTAAGTTGCTCTGGAGCTTTGGGGAAAGTAGATTATTTTACCAAAATTCAGATCCTGTGCAAAAGCACATTTTACTTTCATAGTGAAACCTTTTATGCTGAAAGACACTAATGTAAATACCAGGTGAACTAAAGCAATGTGGGCAGATTTGGTAACCCATAAAGAATGACCCATCAAAAGAAAAGGAGCGATTTAATGTATTTAATAGGTGAATGACTACTTAGGAAGAACAAGAATAAAAGTCTTATTTTCTGAGTACCTATTATGTACCAGATTCTGTGTTAGCAATCTTATGATCACATTTACTTTTAGATATATTTTCTATTTTACAGATGAAGAAATTAAGGCTTAGGGAACTTAAGCTATCTTCTCCAAAGTTACACAATTGATTTGTGGTGGAGCTATGATTCAAAACCAAGGTGCCTATCTACTATCTGTTTTCCCAATGCTAGGTTAGTCAAATCAAAATATATATCTTCCACCCTATTCATTTTCTTTTGTTAACATGAGAAATGTCCAAACCTATAAAAATGTTTATGATGAGTTTATTTGAGCCAAATTGATGACAACTGCCATGAAGCAAGAGGAAATTCTCCACAAAATGGCAGTATGCACTTTATTTTATACATTACAATAAAAAAGAGGACATAAGTGGTTTACATGAAACCCATTGGTGATAGATTAGGGAGTCAGGAGAAAGCAAAGTGGCGGAACTTCTGGGATTGGGTTAAAAGTAAAAATGATAAACACATACTTCTTTTACATAGATGAGTACAGGATAGTTAATAGTCAACAATTAACTCAATAACAATGAGGGGATTTGTGGTCTCCACTCTGCAGATCTGGTGTGCTATCTGTGCTTTGAAATTTCTGGGAAAAAAAATAATTACTTTGACATTCCAAAGGAATGTTAGTGTAGATGCAAAAAGACAATAGACAGACTTAATTAAAGTAAAGTTTGACTTTTGTCAGGAAAGATGACATGACTACCTGCCATAAAATGCTTTTAGTAAATAAATTTTAATTTCAGACCATGATTTTGTCTAGGCTCAGCTGAAGTTAATTGTGTCTTGAAAAGCAGGAGACCCTGTATATGCTGTATTTATGTCCATTTTATGGGTTTCATGAGGTGAAATAGATGAAGAGTTATGGAAAAGCATGAACTGCTGGAGAAAATAAAAGATCACAATTCAGCCTGGTTCTCAGAAGTCAGAAATGGGATGACTCATTCTGAGATCAGAAATGCAGATCCATACAGGACAGCTGTCAACACAGGATCTTGTTTATGCCCACTCAGTACAGAAAGCACTTCTACTTGTGTTTTGGTCTCTTCAGTTGTATGAAGCAAATTCTTATAAGGACTGTTGATGCATGATGGATTACCTTCAGAGGATTTAGAAATCATCCAGGGATGACCTTCCATGTGCAGAGTCTGATCCTGAGACTTACTTGTTCCTGAAAAGACTATGGAAGAGGAAATATGTTATTTTTTAATTTATTACTGAAAGGTATTTAAGTGCAAGCTTTCGTTTTGATTAAGGCCTATTAGAACATAGCAGTATGTTTTTCATCAGCATAATAGACTCAGAATACAGAATGTCATGAGCTGAAAACCAGTAAAAGAAAATATAATAATAATAACAAAAATAATAGTAAAAGAAGCTGCTATTTATTATGTGCTGATTTAGAGCAGTATCAGGTACAGGATAAATATTGATTATGGTGTTGAGTAGGAGTATGATGATTATGATGGTGATGGTGACCACGGTGATGATAATGATGATGATAATGATGCCAGGTGGTGCTGGTAATGACGGTGGCAATAAAGGTGGTGGTACTGATGCTATGCCAGGCACTGTGCTTAGCACTCTATAGGCGTTATTTCATTTAACACCTGAGACTCTATGCAACTGATATCATTACTGTTTTACAGATCAATAACTTATCTAGTGCCACACAGCTGGGAAGTGGTGAAATCAGGGTTGTTAAACCCGTATCTTTGACACCATGCTGTATTCAAAGGCCATTCTTAAAACATCTGTTGGGGCTGGTTAGTCAAGACTAAAGAAAAACCCAAGGCAGGAATTTTCTTTCTGCCTTTATTCTCTTAGAATAGGATAATCAAACTAACTACTGCCTATGATAATTATGCATGCATGCCAATACAAGTAGCCATCTTTAAGTAGAACAGGATACTTTTAACAGTGACTGAAAATGTGTTAATTTGATGTAAACAGTCAAAAAGATATGAGTTGTGTTTTTTTCATGAAAATTGTCATGCAACCTATGAGCCAGAGATCCAGGCTCTGCAAACATTAACTATAGTTCCCAACCCAAAAGTGATTTATGTGCACACCCCATGTACAACCAAATAATATACCGATCATTTAATTCACACATACATAAACCATCAAAAGTAGGATTTTTTCATATTTGAAGCAACAATTTATACAATTGAAAAAACAGAATCTTCTCAAGGTTTTGATTGTCTATAGTTTGTAAATATAATAACTATAATTCTCATGGAGAATATTTCCCATTATCAGATAAGATCTATTTATTGGTTTTGATTTCACATAACCACACATCCTATCTATATTTAACATGCACTTAACTGACAAGTACATTGCATATTTAAGAGAAATTTTAAGTATATTTATCTCAGAATTGAAGGAACTGGTCCATGGAAATACTGGAAATATTTATTTAGGAAAAAAGGATAGCAATTTATACATAAAGCAGGTATAATTGATTTTTAAGAAGAATAAATAATTAGCTTAGTGCCAAAATGCAAGTGCTGGCATTCTAAAGATTGTGTACTTTGTACTTTCTGTCTGCTAGTCAGCTATCACAAACGTCTCAAGAGAACATGCATTACAGACCTAATAATAAAATAATATATGGAGTTCATGACCAGTTGAATAGTAGTTGGTGCAGCTTCCTAATTTGATCAAATCAACTGTATCTCTGTGAACTAGAGTGAAAGCTACCTAAACTATATTTAATGGTACACAGAGTTAGTGGTGCTTTTCCACTGCTAAATATCCCTGGATGAGATGGAAATTCATGGTGATACACAAAATATTTGCTTCTCACTTGTTAGCAACAACAATAATGACAATAACAATGATAAACAAAATTCAACATTTATTGAGAATCTAAATGTTATAGACATTATAGTAAATACTTAACATGGATTCTCAAGATAAAACTATAAGATGGTCAGAAACTGAGGCACAGAGAGGTTAAATGACTTGCCCTTGGTCACACAGCTTGGATGTGACAGAGAAAGGCTTTAAACCCAAAGCCAGAGTCCAACTTTTGAAAATGAGCCTTTAACCTGTATGCAAGAATAGAAAGCAAAACAGTAACAAAATTATATACTGAGATATTCAACTACTAAATACTGTTTCAGATAATTAGGAAATAAGATATGACATATAAATCATGTAGCACAGACTGACTTGGGTTCTAATCCAGAAACTGCCATTTATTAGTTTTCTGATCTTTGGTGAATTATGTAATGCCTCAAGACTTCAGTTTCCTCAATGGTTAAGTGGTAGTGATAGTACCTCATAGAGTCATTGTGAGAATTTAAAAAGCACACTCAAATGAGAGTTATATATTAGTATTATTATTCCTGAGGCTGCTATTGTGATACCAATATATCTTCAGGTAAACTATCGTACAGAAGGGGTAATTTCTGTGCTTGATGTTAGCAGGGAGTCTTTGAAGGATGGATAGATGGGAGATGGAGAAAGGAAAGGGGGAGGGTATTTCAGGAAGCAGTTTCAAGGCATAGATGTGAGGAAGACCCTGCTGTGAGCGAAAGAGAGTAAGTTTAGCCAGACAGGACAAAAGTTTTCATGTAAGACAAAAAGAAATGAGATAATCTAGACTATTATATATAGTCTAGAAATATATATATACCTTGAAATACAAGGCACAACACAGGCACATTCATGATATTTGATTCTGATAAGTGTTTTTCTTTATGGAAAAATCTCAACATAAAAAGCAGAAGTCTTTTATTTGGCTTAATAATAATTCTGAGTATATTAACTCTTTGTGTAACTACCTCATATGTCTAATCCCCTGGGACATATTTGAAAAATGGAGATTCCTAGCCTTCTTCTCTAGATTTGGAGTGGGACCCAGGAATCTGTGTACCGACCAGCACTTGCAGGTCATTCTTCTTGTTAGGAAAGTATGAGAAAGATTACTGTAATTTACCTTTTTCATTGCTACCAAAATAATCTTCATGAAACAAATAATTTACTAGCCAAAGAAACTTAAATAACTTGCCACTGCCTCTCAGCTAAAATGCAAATACTTGGGCAGGGCATTCAAGATCATTCACAGCCTGTTCTGATTTACTTTTCAAACCACTCTCCCCCAAGCACCCTGTAGACCAGTTGTACCAAACTGGATACAGGTCTCTCTTTGTTCATGCTTTTTGTGTCTCATAGCCTGAATGCTCCTTACCTTTGCTTTCTTACCTAGAAACCCCATTCTTAAAGTTCAATTTATATGTCACCAATTCTATTGTAACTAGCCTGCATCCCACTAAGGAGAGAAATTTCCCCACTTTTCTGAACTTCCATAACATTGTGCATCGACATCTATTGTATGTCAGTGGTACATATTTTCAATTTCTGAAAGGGTCCAGACTCTGTTGTATTTAGCTTGTACCCCTCAATACTTGGAATAGTGCTTAGCATAAGGGAAGCATTCAGTAAACAGTGGTTGAATAAATGAATGCATGAGTAAAGGTTTATCCTACTTTCTGTTAGTACTTGAGTTTGTCCTTGAGTAATGGGAGACATGAATTGCTATAATATTTTTCTAATTTATTTTCTTTTTTCACTTTAAGAAGCCCTTTTAAATCAATATGCTTTGTTTTAATAATAAAATAAATGTAGTGTAGGTTCCATGTTCACACATCTTTATTACGGTAACAGTGAGCTTCAAAGTTGCCATGAAGGAGAGTTTGAGTTCAAGTCCAAGTGTTATCTGACAGAAAATAGGATAGGTCTTTCCCACTCCTTCTCATTGCCAACATTTTGCACTTTCAAAGAAAGTGATACCACAGCCAAAAGAAGAAAGAGGGAAGTAGAGAAAAGAAAAATTGGGTAAGTGCAAAATGAAGGCACCCAATGTTAGAAGGAAAATAGAAAAATGAAGAAGGAGCTAGTTTGGTTATAAGAGACTGTAAAGTGAAATCCTTTATGCTTTTATACTACAAAATTTTAGGTCTTCCTAAATTTGCCAATGCCAACTTACTTTTCTAAGGGAAGATTGTTTTTTCATTGTCCAGCATTTTGTTGCCAATTTTTATAGCACACATTGAAGTTAAATGTGTAGCCTGTTAGCATATAATTTATTTGAAAAGCTTAAATAGGATCTTTTCCATGCACGGTAAAGCTTTTAAAATACAAAACAAGCAAGAACAGTGAATAGCTGTTACTCATTTTGTGTCTGCCTCTGAGTGGTGTTTATGGCACGGCCTGGGTGTGTTTCAGCTGGAGTGTTGGTCCCAGAAGCAAATGCAGTTCTCTCCTGGCGTCACTTGTAAGAGAATGAGAGGCTGTTTGTGTACAAGTTTGAAATGTTATCTTTCCAGGAAGACGATTCCGTGTCAGCTCTTCCCCATTCCCCTCTTTTGCTGAGACACCAGTCTCACCACACTCTTAAAGTTAAGAATCCATGCATGGAACACCAAAGGCTAAGAGATACTTCTTCTGATATTTGCTCTCACCGAACTTATTGATCCTCCTTTTGATTACTTATCATTTAGCTTTATAAAGTACTTTTTATCTTGAATTCTCAAAACACTTTATGGAGATTATCTCATTTTTCTTTGCAGTGTTTTAAAAAGCAGAATGCATATTACTCCTACTTAATGGTAGAGATAGAGAAGCTGCTTTCCACCAGGTAGCAGAAACTTTGGAGCAAGGAAGGAAGTGGTAACAGATTTACTCTTTAGGATGTAGGTATATAGATTATAAATTTATCTTCAACACTGTACAAGGTTAGCACAAGTTTTTCAGCTGCTTCTGTATCCCATGCTTTGAGTGGTATATCTACCTGGCCATGCTTCTCTGCCAGGCTTGCTTAATTGGTGGGGAGAGAGATGATACATTTATTACATTTATGTTCTATTGTAAGACAGAGACACTGAAGCAGAGAAGAGAAAGGATATTTGCCTAAGAGCCCAAAACTACTTATTATTGAATGTAGTTCCACAATAGAATACTACTGATTCTACCCATGCTATGTGCTCTGGTTTTCTGTCAGTTATTTTTTCTTTCATATTATCTTTTCTTAAAAAAAAATGTATAATGGTCCTTAACTTTGAGATAAGTTGAACTAGATGCCAAAGAAAAGGCCAGTTTGAAAAGTGTATAAATAGTAAAATGACTGACTCCTTGACCCTCAAAAGAAAAAGAAACAAGTCATGCTTACAAGTTTAAAAGAATCATTCAGTTGGATAATTCTGAAAGTATGCAGACTTGTTATTAACACTGAAAAGTTTAATTACATTTCATTAAACTATACTAGCATCTCTTAATTGCTGAAAGGGGACTAAGAAAGCAAAAGCAAAAATGCCTAATCTCTAGAAGCTAGGTTTTCCTTGATGCTTTGTAATGTAAATGTGCCTGTGTGTATATTAAAATTCACACACTCCATCCATCTCACTGGCTTTTAACAGAGGGGTCACCTGATTTCACCTAGAGCCGCCCCCCTCCCATTAGCTGAGGAAATCCTAAAGTGAGAGTCGGGAGCCTATAGAACACAGGTTCTGAAGCTTGGAGATGTAAATGACCCCCGACTGAACGGGAATCGAGTGAGATTGCTGGTGGGGGGTTGGTGAAAGAAAATGAGGGAGTGAGTGTAAGCGAGAGAGCAGAGAGGGAGGGAAGGAGGAAGGGAGAGAGAGAGAGAGAGAGAAAGAGAAAGAGAGAGAGAGGCAAAGAGACAGAGAGAGAGAGAGAGAGGAAAGTGCTGCATGCTTCATCTTTGAGAGGAGGGGAAAACAAAAGACCTCAGCGGCAGTTTTTTGTTGCTGTGTCTGGCTTAAAGAGGAAAATTCTAGACATCCATGCTGAAAAAATCAAAGCTCAGCTGAGACTACTTCTATCAAGAGAATTATATGATCTGGAAATGGGTTGGACCAGTACAGGTGGTTTGAGAAGACACTGACAGAGGACCATGGAAAGGTGGGAGAGGACGAGCGGCTTCTCTGCTTCCTTTGAACAGAGCTCTAGGTTAGTAAGCTGAAACTGACCCGGGTCTGGCTTAAATCTCTGTGTGTGTATATGTGTGTGTTTTCTGTTCATTACCTTCAAACCCTTCTGCTTCCCAACCCCTGGATAGGCAGTGCCATATTCTACCAGATGTGAACCTAAACTTGATTTGACTCTCACTTCATTTACCAAATGCTTCCCGACTGCTTGCGGAGCTTTTGTTTAACACAGCCAGTGGAGAGCCATCATGATGTCTCCTTTTGAGTCAGAATGTGTGTTTCAGCCCTAGATTGTCAGGTGGCTGTTTGGAGAATAGTTAGCATTTTGCTCCAGAAGGCAGCAAATGCATGATTAGATTATTATGAAATGTAAACAGCAAATATCTGCTGACTTGGCATTTCTTTGTAATGTCAGAATAATTCAGAGATACTGGACTGTATTCTCCTTATCTTAATTTCCCACAGAATTTAGTTCAAATATAATAAGTTTGAAATGGCACCCTACCAACAAAGGCACACACCAGGTATTCTTCCGGCAGAGTATGTTTTACCTCCCATTAGGGACAAAGCTTTAAAAAATTAATTTTCTTGGGACCTGGTTTGAAGAGGAAGGAATATAACATGTCATACTTAAAATAGGCATACAAGGCTGTTTGTTTAGTAAGTGGGTACAGATGTGTGTAAAACAAACACATAATTTCTCTTGTTCCTTGCTGTGCAGATAGAGTGTCTTTTGTTCCAGCATGTGTATTTTCCTGTGTTTTTACAAAGAAAGCGTTGCCTGTGCTTTCTGTGGTAGCAGACTTGTATGCCAATTTACCATTGTGCCCTGGTCCAGAATCCGCTCTAGTCTGAAGTAAACTGCCCAGAGGTATTAGTCAAGAAGCTGGAGGAGGGTGGGAAGTCGGGAGAGGTGGCTTTTCTTTTTCTTTTTCTTTTTTTGGCTATCAGCTCACAAGTGTCTAATTCATATTGTAAAAGGAAATGAGGGAAGGCATTAGTTTAGAATAGGATGCAGATCTGTGCCATGCGATTGCCAAAGACGATGTCAAGGAGATGCTCAGAGCAGAGGGAATAATATTTGTAATGGACTCTTTAAGAAAATGTTCTGTGAGGGTGACTGGCTGGGTCCCTTTTGACCAAATTAAGATGCGCTCTGGCAGTGCACTAGCAGCTGAGAGCTGACATTTTCTTGTGAACCTAGTGAAAAATGGCTCCATATCTCTCCGCCTGTCCTGAGGAGATGGTGTCTCCGAGTTGTGGAGCCCTTCCCCAATGCGATTTGCTCCTAGGGCTGTTTTCTGATAGGGACGGACTGGCTCATGGTTCCTTTTAATTTGCCTGTCTTTTTAAATTTTGGATTGAATGAGGAGTGGGTGGTGACGGTTTTACTTCAAGTACAAACTACCCAGCAAGGCTCGCAGGAGATATTTTCCGGCAATCACAGGTTTCCATTTTTAAAAGGGTAGATTGCATTTCTTTGGACACAGTATAAAGCACTTTTTGTTGTTGAATGGGCTAGTAAACAATTCCTCTAAAAAAAGACACACGCATGTGTGTGTGACACTTATTTGGACTCTCCTCATGGGAAGTGACAGGTAAAATGTAAGGATACTCGACTGTCATTCATCTCTGGAAAGATAAAGCTGCCCTTCTCTTTCTTACCATTCTGTCCCCCCATTTTTGAATTGTATGTTCCACTGTGCAAGAAGAAAGATCATGTTCCAGAGTTAGAATGCAGGGAGGGAATGTACTACTGTCCTGTTCTCCACATGTGCTTATTCAGGAATTCCTGTGCTGAGCAGGGAGTGGAGGTGCTACAGCAGCCACACTGCTCCTTTATTTAGGCTTTGGTTTATGAAAGCTGCAGCCAGCAGAGGCAGGACGTGCTTGAGCAGAGACCCATGGGTTTGAGGGACTGGTTAAAGACACGTGTTGTTTGGAGGGGTGTGAAATCATTGTTTTCTCTTTTAAAGCATTCTAAGGTGATTGTCTGAGTATGGACTTGGTTCAGGAGGAGGGAGTTAGACTCTTCGTATTTTAGGCAAGAAGCACAGCACAGTCCGCTAGAAAGAAAACAGGGACGCAAAACAGTGCAATAGTGCAGACAGAATAACTATTTAAATTGTGTGATAGTTTTTCAGAACATCGAGGTTTTTTGGAAATTGCATGGAGACCTCTCTATATCGTGACGAGTAAGACTTCTAGAACAGTAACTTGAAGAGCATTATGGAAACAGCTTCCTGAGTGCTTTAAATATTAGACCACTTACCCCAGTGAAGGGTATCCCTCAAAGGGTTTGTATCTTGGACGCTTATACATAGGATAGGAGTTAACAGCACAGCTTTCTTGGAGTCTGTTTGAAATAATACTGCTAAAGCCGAGAGCCTACAGGGGCAGTAGGATTGGCCTCTCTTTAGTAGAAAAACAGAAATGGAACTTTAACACTACATGTAGATCTGACCACTGCTTTTATACATGCAGGCAGTTTGACCACAGTACATGGTGTGCTTTGGGGAAATGGATGCAATTATGTTGGAACAATGAACAAAATAATAGATAGTATAATGAAAGCATGCATCTCAACATTCATGGGAGGATTACTAAGGTCACTCTTAAGTGTTGCTAATAACTACAGGTGAGGGGGGAGGTTTTACCCAGAGGGTTTTCAGATGTCTGGAATGAGGGGGCGATGCTTGTAAAATTAAGGGCATAACCCGCCAGCTGTTTTAGAAACTGGATAGTGCTGGTATTTAAATCAGATAGTACTTACATCCAAAGAATCATGAACCTTAGGAACTTCCCACCAATGAAATTTGGTTTTAAAAGCAGCAAAATAGTCATTATATAGAAGCAGTTCACAAAGCAGGAGCTATCAGGGAGAACTGAGAAAATCTCAGACTAACATGAAATTTTTACAAAGAGGTGTATGTGATGCCCTTGTGACCCTCAGGGCACTGGTGAATTCTTAATAGGAATTAAAAATGAAAAATCCACATGTTGAAATAAATTTTAATGTGCCTATATTTTTAAGCTTCAAGTCTGGAAAATGAATAATTTTCTAAGAATAAAACTAGTTATTTGTAAGGTGCCTGTGCATAGAAAAGAAAAGTTGTGATAAAACATGTTTCAGTAAAAGATATTTTATCCTAACTGGATTATTCTTGAAACATTTTTGAACACAAAGTTTTTAACTTTCTAGGATATTGTAAGTAGTAATGGCTTGCTTTCTAACATCCACTTTATCTATTAGAACTCTACTACCATAAATCACATTTTCAGGTTTTAAAAGCCTTACTAGGTGGCAACATGGCATTAAATAAATAGAGGCGTGATAAAAGCCTTTGAGTTTAAAATACTTTAATTTCATGTTCAACTTCAGGTACATTTCTCATTTGAGTCTGTCATATCTTTAGCTTTTGCTCTAAGTCACAACACAGCATGTGGCAACCTCATTTCTAAGACCTCAGTTGCTTACTCTGAAGAGAGCAGGTCCTTAATATAATTTGAAAAAATAAAAGAGCTTTGCTATTTGACTAAAGTAGGTGGTGCATTATTAAATGTTAGAACATTGTTATGATGTTAATTACTTGTCCAATTATTCACAGATATCAGAGATTAAAGCAGATATTATATATTTCAAGCATATCAAGGCTTATAAAATATACTAAGTATATATTATGGGGTTAGTTCTTTCCCTAGTTCTCATTACGAGGATGGTTTTCTGTCAAGTAAGCATATTTTCTAAAAGCAGTATATTATTTTTTTCTCCCATAGATCCTTTATCCATTTTTCTAAGTCACACAAAGAATACATTTAATTCAATGAAAGTGATAATGATTTTAAAATCTCTTAATCCAGGTGTTTGAAAATTTAATATTCACTTCTTAAAAGAACACAGTTAGCATAGCAGTTTTTTTTTTCTTTGAATTAATGAAGCAAAGCAAACTTTGGAATCTTAAAGGAAACCAACGATGACATGTCCTATGAAATAGGTGGCTCATTGCCAGGCAGTCAGTGGAGAAGCAGCAAGCTTAATTGAAGGTCTAATTGAAGTATAAAGTTCCATATTAATAGGACCCCAGCTGAGATTCCAGATCTCACTGCTCACCTTGCTTACTTTTATTTTTTCCTTGGAGCTAAGTCTCGGAGAAAAGTACATTTAATAAAAAATGATCATTTTTACTCTAAAACCATCTCTGAGACCAGTCCTGCAAACAGTTCAGGTACCTTTAATATCCTCTCAGCCTGAAGTTTCTGTGACTTTTTATACCCAGCAACAGATTCCATATGACTTTGAAAGCCACTCAAAAGTTTGATGGGAATCAGAGGTCTTGCCCACAAAGGCGAAAACCCAGCGGGACAGGAAAGGGAGAAGAGCTGAGAGCCTTCTCTGGCCCACAGCAGAGAATTGAGCTCTCTGGGTTCTTTTATTCGAAGGACCACAAGAGCCCAAATGCCAGAAAGGAATTGCTGACCAAGTGTTGAAGGATTCTCAATTTTTCGATTCATACAATTTCTTAGGAAGAGTCTTTTGGTTCTTAAAAAGTTTCATGTTTTCTTCTGTCTCACGGCCTTGTCACCTGCTTTTTCTACTCCTCTGGCTGCTTCGCTTGCTCCTACACTAGATTAGCTTTCTCTACTAAATGTGCTCAGGGATCATTATGCTCTTTTTATTATTATACTAACCAGTTTTTTTAATTGTTAGTTTTATAGTGGTATCATTATTTGGTTAATGTCTCTGCCAGGAGTCAAGACCTTTTAAAGTTAGGGTCCAAATTTATTTGGCTCACAATAGAATCTCTCAGCCCTCAGAGCATATCAATTCACGTGTTAGGTGTGCACTAAGTATTTGTGAAATGATTGAATAAATGAATCAGTGAATACTAAAGCACCAGTGCTAGTGAAAAGACAGAGTGTATCTGACTTTGGTTCAATCAAGCACAACTCTCTTCATTGGGTTAGCTATTTGCGTACCTGAGAGTTAAACTGTACCAGAGTATTCCCAGGATCTCCCTGTTGCCAGGATTTCCCATCTGAGAAAGAACACTTGAGTGCCTCCTGTTGAGATATTTTAAAAATAACTCTGCTACCCACATCAAAGTGGTCATAGGGCCAGTCTTAGGGAAAACTGTAGTTTGTCTTTCCCTTTCCCTTGCATCCCCTAAAGCATCTCTTTCTCTAAATCTACCCTCTCCTGCTCTTACCTTCCTTAGTTCTTTGCATTCAGGACTTTCTAGGTCTCATCTGACAGTGTCTGTTCCTTGCTAACTAAGCTGCTAATTAGCTTCTGAGCTCTGAAGGCTTTCCTAGAATGTACACCCTTCTAGCAGTGTTTCCATTTTAAACAAAGCTGTCACAAAGTGATTAGCGCACTGCTTATGAATATGAGGGATTGTAAAGCAAAGTATAGTATGAAGCTTGCCTCTAGGGAGCTTACTTTTCAGTTGTAAACTTGGACTTACAAAAATCAATTGGCAATTTCTCCAGGAGTCTGTAATCAAGAACTAGAGCATAAAGGAAAGGATTTGTAGAAGTGGGACTTAAAAAGGATCATGACTGATAAGAAATATGTCCAAATTATCAGAGAAGAAGGATAAGGAAAATTTAACATTTTAGAAAAAACATGAATAAAAATGTTCAAAGGGATTTAGCACAAGGTGTACTCTTATAAGACTTTATATAGGATACTGCTCGTGTTTATTTTTTGAGTATAAAAGGCAAAATTCTTTTATTCAAGAATTATCAAGCTTATTTTCACTCAAGCCATAACCTTAAGATCCTGAGAGTTAGGACTTAAACACAGAAATTTACACCCCATTGTGCTTTGAAGTACTCTATCTCAGCATTCAAAACTCATCTCAAAGAAGTTTTCAGTCAGAGGTACTTTTAAAGATTCTTTTAGCAATATTGATCACTTTAATTGAGGTTTATTAAAAGTGCTCTGAATAGCTCTCTTGTGGATCATGTTCTATAAATACATCATCATCTTATTGATATATAGTAGAGTTTTCATTTCATTGCAGTCAGCCTAACACCTTGTAGAAAGCTTACATTTACACCAGAGCATGATGAAGAGGAAACATCCTTTTGCTCCAATCTTCCATGGAATTTAAACCATAGAAATGAGTAAGATTTAAATATGTTCTTAATAGTATAGGTCTGTTTCATCTCTGTGTCTAGTTTGAAGGTTACCTGTGGAAAATCCTGAGAAGAATGAACATAGCTAAGAAGACAGAAAATATCAAGGTGCATACATATAATAAAGAGAGAAATCAGATTAAGTGATTATGTAAGTAGGACAAGTAACCTATAACTAGCCTTCTTATGAAGTTATTGATGTAAATGGTTTCTGTTTTAGTAGTTGCTTTTATAGTCCAAGAGTTGTTAAATCCTATGACAAATTACTAGGCTTACTTTTTGGACTTTCTTTGTACAGATGGAGATATTGGTCTCTTTGGAGTAATTTAGGGTGTCTATGTTTTTAAAAAGTGGGGTACTTCTAATGACCCCTTGAAAGCTAACACTGTAACAGTGCTTTCTAAGTAAGACTGCATATACAGTACTTCAGGTGCCCTCACTGCTCTAAAAGGAATAAAACGAGAATATAAATCATTCCTTTGAGTTATAAAGAGCCCCTTCTACACACCCATATGCATTACTCTTTCAATTTGTGCTAGGTTAAAAGGGACACTTCAAAAAATGAAATCTTTTACTCCTTTTCTATATCAAAAGAGAAAACATAAAAAGAGGCTGGGATTGGTTAGTAGTACATGCGATTCTGTTCTGTGTGGATCCCCAGGTAATAACTCATTCCCATTGTGCATGCGAGTCTTTGTGCTGCTGCATATGGTAACTTTTATTTCCTAATATACAGTTGCTACTCAGGGAATTGTAAGTTTTTCTGTCTTTCTTTTATTTTTGGTGCATTAGAGTTTAAGGAAAGCCATAGCTAATTCAATTTATCTAAGTCAGGGGAGAAGGAAATTGGTATTAACTATTACCATATCTATTAATAGTTCATGTCTCCCAAACCCAAAAGAAGACATTTAACTATGACTGGTGACTGGCAGGCCTTTGATGAAGTTATCAATTGCTCATTTCCCGTGCTGCTTTCTCTCCAGCCTGCAGAATTCTCTATATCTGGGTTTGCCTGAATTAAGGTCTACCACAGAAGACTGGATTCTTCTCATACTTATCTCAACAACCATTAGAACTAAATGTACCAAATCATACTATGTTATTTCATGCCTTTGAGTATCTGAGTGTTTTTTTCCCTTATTGTTTGGAATGTTCTCTTCTAAGCAGTGCTAGTTATAGACACAAGTATTCTGTGAAATGTTCCCTGATCACTATTCCCTGATCCTGGGGAAAGCTGGTTGCTCTTCATAACTGTGTGTGCATACTCACAAGCATGCACACATGCTTTCTATCTACAGTTCTGTTTATCCCGCTAGAATATACTCTCCCAGACAGATTATTTGATTATCTTCTATGTCCATTGCCTAATAGAGGGCATAACACATATTTAGTATATATTTTGGTTATGGCTTAAAGAAGCTGATCCTCTTTCCATCCACATTGTGGAAAGAGGAGTGTAGTGTATATTAAAAAATTAAAGGGTTCAAAATTTCCATTTTGTTTTAATCAGTTATCTATACAGTCTTTATTTATGAAAGCTGAAAATAAATATTAATCATACTAAAGATTTTTATCTTTAAATCTTTAATCATACTAAAGATCTAAATATGTATGTAAAGATTTTCTCTCAGAAACTATGGAGTTTAATAGTCAAATGTGAGCAATGAGAGATGGAATTAAAGGAAATTGGGCTAAGTGATTTGATACATGAAATATTAACTCTGGATAGGGTCCATGAATCATGTAATATTTTTGTCCAAAATAATGTGGAGACCTCTCCATCAATGCTCCCTCATATCCATCCACCGTAGCAATAAGAAGATGCTTACCTTTGCACAGAGCCTCACTGCTCTCATTGTGGTTCATAGACCAATGATGTCAGCATCACGTGAGAGCTTATTAGAGGACAGAATCTTGGGCCCCGCACCGCCCTACAGATTTAGAATCTGAATATTTTAAAAAGTCCTTAAATGGTTTAATCCTGTGTTAATGTTAGAGACACATTATTGTAGAGAAAATTTTTATGAAGTTTTAGTCAATTTTGGAGACTACAACTTGGCTAGTAACTGAAAGACAAATTGTAATGTGGAATGTGATTTATTTTCTTAAGCAATGGAATAGAAACAATTCCCCTGCCCATCTCTATGTGTCCTGGGAAAGAGAAGGAAATCAACCTTACTAGAAGCTAATATCTTTCTCCCTCTTTGTCTTAAACCAACTTCTATTACACACATTGGAGAGCAATGAAGTGTGTAGCAGGAGAGACTAGGACTGAGTCTGACCTCTAGGGCATATTAGCCATATAAAGTTGGACAGATTCCTTAGGTTTTTATTAACCTCATTTTCTTCTTTAATGAAGTGGAAATTATATTTCTTGGCAAGGTTGTTTTGACATTAGAGATGAAGATGATACTTATCTCCTATGGCACAGTTGGCACATACTAGGCACTCAATAAACAGAAGCTGTGGCTAACATTGCCTTACCTCAGTTTCCTGGTGAATTCTTAGTGAAAAATGTTGGAACCAGGAAAATAGCTAAAGGACTGTCCCTGTGAGATTTGGCTGTCCAGGAACAGAGAACAAAGAACTGGAGGCAGATTACCATTTAAGGAGATGTTTAGGTTTAAATTTCCCATTCCCCAAACCCTGCAATGTATAGATCCCGTGCGCGCCAAAAGATAGCCAATAGCTAACAGCCACTTCTGTTTCTGTGAAATGCTTGCTTGCTTGTGTTTATAAAAAGGCCTAGCTGTAAGCGTTAGGCGTGGCTCTCGTCTGCAGCTCTTCTGAGCATCGTATCTCCGGACATTCTGAGAGTTCACCCCTGCGCAGGTTAAAACTTTTGGCCAATAAAGTAACACCTTTGAATCCTGAAAGTTTCCGAACATCTGTTTCTCGAGTTGGTGAATGCAACAAAAAATAGAGGGAGAACTTCTTCAAATGCCATCCTGTAGGTGTTTGCCTCAGGTGCCTCTTGGAAGTGGACACTTACGCATATTGGTTTTACTTCCTGCTATCTGATTTCAAGAGGACACACTTTGAACACCTTGTGTTTCTCTCTCACACATGCTTACATACTGAACAAAGTAACCCTGAAGACACAAAGCAAAAGAAGAAACTCAAATTCTTGATATCATATTTCTTCTTCCAATAAAGGAAATGTAGGACATTTTCCAATAAGATTGTCAAGGAAGGTTAATGTCAGAATTTTCTAAGGAAAGTAGGCATCTCATTAGCTAAGATACAGAAGGAATTTAACATGGTAGCAAAAGAATTAAAATCCAATTGCAAGATTCTGATTTTAAGAACTGCCTTTACATGATGACTCTTTTTTGATTTAGGTGGATATTTTATTAATGGAACCTCTACCCATTATTATATTCCACTTGACAATGTTGTGTTAAAAATATTATATGTATAATGAAAATGCAGCTTATAAAAAAGCAGATGTTCAGGGAAAGGTACAGGGAAGAAGAAGCATAATTAGTAGACATAAAATTGACGAGGAGAGATAAAAAAAATGGTATAGGAAACAGACGACTCAAAGAACTTCTATGTACAACCCATGGACATGAACTGAGGGGGGAATGCTGGAGGGTTGGGGGAGCAGGGTGGAGGAGTGATAAAGGGGGAAAAATTGGGAAAACTGTAATAGCATAATCAATAAAAAATATTTAAAAAAAGCAGATGTTCATAGAGCGATTATTTAGAGAAATCTTTTTTTGTGTGTTTTAAAGACAAATTAAAATGTTTATCTTGGAAAATAGGGAAAGTATTTAATAAAAATTTTACACATAAACTTAAACATTAAGATACTCAACCATTGTCAATTTGCATATTATTTTGTCACTGCAATATGAAAGGAAATAAGTTATTTGTTAAATTAACAATGTTGGGTCAGTTTTTATATTAATATTATTCTTTCTTACAACTAATGGGTTTATTATAATTTGCTAATTAAATTATCACATGAAGTAAATATTGCCACATTAAATTTGCCATTTTATCATTTACAACTACAGAGAAAAATGAGAGTTCCTAGTTAACTTTTAAGAGTTCTTCATTTAATTACACAGACTTTAAAAATCAAATACAAAGAATGTACCGATAGTACCCTGAAAAAATGTATCTACTTATGACTTCACTAAATTTAGGTGATTTTCTTCATTTCAAATAAGTTCCATACATTCATTTTAGTGCTATAAATCTGAACCTAGAAGTGAATTTGTAACAAAAAAGCCATTTATCTTTTTATTTCTATATATATAATTTTAAATAGGCCAAATTTTCAAATCTGAAATTCTAATAAATTATTAAAATACTTATAGTTTATTATTTTTATCATTTCTGACTCTGGTAGACTTACAGTTAATTAATGGTGAGAACTATATTGTGTTATTTTCTTGAAGATAATCTTTTTAAAGATTTTATTCTGAAAATGAATTGTACTTGCATTCTATGGATTGGGTTGATGAGTGTCTTAAGCAAAGTTTCAGTATCTACTACATGACAGACTTTGGTTAAATGCTGAAGAAAGAGATATTTGTGCTTATGAGAAGCTCTTAATTTAGTGTGGAGATGGATATGTAAACAAGTGATCCAAATGTGACAGGTTAACTACCATAGTCATATGAACATAGAGGAAGGAATAAATCACTCTGGTTGGTATAACGTAAGGCCACACAGAAGTGTGGAGAATCTTAGTAACATCTTGAACAATGACAATCACTCTTTCATCTGTAGAAAGAAAACGACTATTTTAAGCAGAAGAAACTGTATTGGCTGAGATGCATAAAAAGCCTTATTTGCTTAGAAAATGGTGGTACAATTAGCACAGATGTGGGGCAAGACAGAGTATAAAGAATATGTAAACTTTTTGTAACAGACAGGCTTCTTATGGCCACTTACATAGTCATGAAGCTATTTATTCTTTTTTTTTGCACAGATGTATATGAAGTGATGTGTGTATTAGTTTATAATATTTAAAGAACTTTGGTATATATAATTGTTCTTAAATATATCTGAGAGCATGCAAACATTTTAGTATGGAGCATAAGCAAAGGCAAGACTAGAAAAATAGAATAGTTTTAAGTACACTAGATCTTGTGCATATGAGACACTTTTAGTAGAAAGCATGGATTGTATTTGTAGCATTTCCCATTTATTCATACCACAAAGATTTATCAAATGCTTAGTGCATGCCAAACACTGTTCCAGTAGCTTGTGATACAGCAATAAACAAAACAGGAAAATATTGAACTTGGGGAATGAACTTGCAACTATGGTGTATCGGGATGATGCTCTATCCAGCTGAGCTACCTGACCAAGGCAAAAAGTTATGGAGACCAACGATATTAAAGATAACTCTGTAAAATACATAATATGTTAGATAGTAATAACTACTAAGAGTAAAAATTGTAAGTAAGGAAGGGGAACATTAAATGTCCCAAGTCAGGGCAAGTGGGAAGAGAGAATTTTGGAATGGAGATCAGGGAAGGCAAAACTAAAAAAATGACTTTGAGTCAAGTCTTAATGGAAATGAGAGAGCTATCCATGGGGGTAAAAAAATATAGCAGCCCTTGTTTGCAAAATACTAAGTTTGAGGTACTTATCATTAATCAGAGGATCAGTCAGGTAGGCAATTACATATATAGTTCTGGAATTCAGGAGTGAGGTCCATGGGAAAGTGCACATTCAGGGGTCAACTGCTCATATGTGGTGTAAAACCATGTGTCCAATGGGATCATCTAAGAACACTGAGTATGGAAAGGAAGAAACATTTTCCTGACTAAGCGCTGGGGCACATTTATTAGTTAAGGAGATTAGAGGAATCTGCAAAAGAGAATGAAAAGTCACAGCCAGAAAGAAGGAAACCAAAACAGAATGGAGTCCTCCAAGCCAAATCAAGAAGTATTTCCAAGAGAGAATGATCAGCTGTGTCAGATGCTGCTGCTATGTTACATGAGGTGAGGATTCACTAATGTCCACTGGCTTCAGTGACATAGGCAATTCAAGAGGAGAGAAATGAAGACAGAGTACAGATAATTATTTTGTTTCTTTGTTTTGGTTTTTACTGTAAAAAAAAAAAAGTGAGAAATAGGGCAGCACTTGGAGAAAAAAAGAGAGCCATGAAGTGGGTTTTTAAAAAGATAAACAAAAAAATTAACATATTTGTATTAAAGATAATGATTCATGACAAAGGAGGAAATTGACAGTTATGTAGAGAGAGAGGAGAAGTTTAACTTATAACGGAACCTTGGTTCTTGAACTTAATTTGTTCTGGAAGGCTGTTTGAGAAGCAATTTATTAAAAAACTAATCACACCTGAAAGACACGTGACTAATCATACAGTATCAACATGAAAGTCTTGTTGGTTGAGAATTAAGTTTTGTTCAACAACCAAGACGTTTTTTTTTCTATGAACAACTTGGTCAGGAATCAAATTGTTCAAGATGGGAGACATTGGAGAACTGAGGTTTGACCATATTTAAATAAGTATGAGGTAGGGGATGAGACCCAGAGCATGAGTGGGAGGGGTGGCTTTTTCCAGAAGCATGGCCTATCCATGTTAGTAGGAACAGGGTAGCACATGTGAGAAAGAGATATTTAGGTGGGGGAGAGCTGGTGGCAGGAAATTGTGATCGTTTTCTTTTGATTACAGCAACTTCTCACCAAGAAGGAAGCAAGATTATGGTGGAGGAAGTATTAGATACTTCCTAATTGAGGAGAAGATGAGAAGTCTGCAAAGTCAGGGAGGGTGGGAAGGGAGTGGTCTAGAGAAATATATAGTAACTGATGGTAGTGTTAAGGGCCTACTTGAAATTTATGGTCATTTTTCTTTAGCCACATTGAGCAGCATGAGTAAGATGTGGAAAAGACAGAGTTAGATTTAATTAGGGTTTGTGTATGAACGAGAGGAGCAAAGCAGTTAAACTGAATGCATTAAAGTGGACTACAATGGCAAATAAGAGGATTTAAGATGGGTAGGAAATACGATGCTAGGAGTAGAGTGAGGGACTATGAAATCTGGGTAGGATCATCAGATTGAAGATTTTAGCTGGATAAAATGGTGGTGAGTTGCTGTTGTAGAGGAGAAGAATCCCATAGTTGTCTTTTTAGAAGTATCTGATGTCAGATTCTTCCACAATACTCTCAGGTACCATGATGTTCCATTAAAGTTGTCTTATTTTAAATATTACTCTCATTTTGTGCAATATGGCTGCCAAATTCATGTATTACTACCCATTCCCACTAATTGGCCTATTCTCTGAACAACTAGCAAAACCCAAGTGCTGAAGTTGCAGCTGCTCCTCTGTTCCCAATTGCCTCAGGAGAGAGAAAAAAAAACCCTAAAAAAATTATACACGTTAATGAGAGAATAAACAGTTGTTTACAGTGTGTTTACAGTATGTAATCATATCATTGATATTACCAGACAAATGCTCAAGGTTACTTTTGCAATGATAGAGAAACACTTCAGTCTTAACAATAATTTTAGTGGAGAATAATTTATGGATCCCAGACTTGGATTTCTACTTGTCTGGCTGGAGCTCTGAGCTCCTGCTTGACTCTTGCCAGTCTTTTTCTTTGGGGTAGTTACTCTGACTTCTCACACCCTCAGTGCAAGTGGTCCCAGGCTGCTAGACCATAGTCTTCCTTTAGAACCTTGGGGTACTCTCAGCTGGATTACACTTGCTCCTGAGACTCTCAAGATTGTGACTGGGACTAATATGGTGTTTTTGGTAATAAACATAATGAAAAAGTACAATATTATGGAAAAATGTATTCCATAATTTTTTATGACAGTGATCCATCTTGGTCCATGCAAACCAATTGGATTTTGAGCTAAAATATTAATACAGGATGTTTCATCAGATATATTGATTGTCATCCATGTAGAATTGTGATAGTGGGAGGGAACAAGCCAAAATCCTGTGATATACACAGTGCAAGATTTAGCTATAAGTACAAAGCAGCACACTTTGTTTAATTCTGATTGTTGCTAAGGTCAAGATTGAGCTGAGGAAATACACATTTGGATGACCAAGAAAGGTAGTTACACTTCAATATTTTACTTCAAACTACAGACTTTGTAACATGGTACTTATATTCATGATAGAACCAGATATTAACAAGTTCCACCAAACCTATCATCAACTGGTACCTGAAATTATTTTGTTGAATCAGCACATGAATTTCTTTATACTGTTTGTGAATCAGACCTTCAGAGGTGTTTGTCTGTTGTGTAGATGTACAAGCCTTTTATCATGAAGGTATGCAGTAGGTGCCAAATTGTGATTTTTGTTATCACATGTTCTGGGTGCTTCTTATCTTTTAGTGAAATGTATATTAAAATCCTTTAGCCTATAGATTCTTTGAAACATGCTTAAAAGGAAAACTAAACAAACATTTTTAAACAATTCAACTTTCCCATTATAAACATAGCAAACATTAAACATATCTTCATATAAAGGAATATTTGAAGTACTCCAGTACATGTTTCTACAAAAACAAATGAGACTAAGTGGTTTTTGGAAGCTGTCATATCTAGGTTACCAACAAGGCCAGAACTGTAATTCAGAACTCCTAATTTCTTGTTTAGTGTGCTGCACACACACACTTATAGAAAGTTATTCTTTTTTTCTTATTGTTACTGATTTTGAGAGAGAGATTGGTGTGTTGCTCTACTTATTTATGCATTCATTGGTTGCTTTCTGTATGTGCCCTGACCAGGGAATGAACTTGCAACTATGGTATATCGGGATGGTGCTCTATCCAGCTGAGCTACCTGGCCAAATCAAAAAGTTACTCTTGAGCTCAGAATCATTTAATATCTCCCCCCGACTATGATGAATTCTTATCCTTTTATAAAAGTGCATTATTAAACCTCAAGTCTTCAAATGCTCTGCCAACTGAAGTAATAAGGTGTTGAATATACTGTAAATGATATTACCTTGGCCTGCAAAGGTTGAATTTCAGCACATGTAAAAGCAAATTCTGAGCTTTATAATACATCTTTCATAATAGAGACCATCAATCAAAGTGCATAAATGCATGTTAGAGCAATGAGACTCATTAAAGCAAAAAAACTTGGTAACTCCAATAGAATGGATGTTCTCACTTAAAGTAAGCTGATCTGAAATGTCAGGATGCTTGCCTTCATTCCTTGGTTTGTTTAAATTTGTTGCTTTTTAAAAAATATTTTATTTATCTATTTATTTATTTATTTTTAGAGAGGGGAAGAGAGAGAAAGAGGGAAACATCAATATGTGGTTGCCTCTTGCATGCCCCTTACTGGGGACCTGGCCCAAAACCCAGGCATGTGCCCTGTCTGGGAATCAAACCAGCAACTTTTTGCTTTGCAGGCTGGCACTCAATCCACTGAGCCATACAGCCAGGGCTAAATTTGTTTTTTAAAAAGATGCATATAGTAAAGGAAGCTGACATGGGGCAGTGGTTAATTTGAAAGCTGTTTTAATCTATTTTAACGAATCACTTAGAGTTTATATTTAAACATGAAATCTAATTTTCCAATTAATTTCACAAAGGAATACTTTTTATATTGATTGCCCAAGTGGTCTCACTATTTGTGTCAAGAATATTTAACTTGGTAATGCAAACAAACAATGTCCTTAAAACTAGTACTTGCAGCTAAACTTGACATTGTCTTGAGCATGTAGGTATCCAGAGGAGTTCAACAGGCATTACTCAAAATCATTTTAACTTCATATGAAAATGATCAGCAAGGCCATGTACTTCACAATGGACATGTAAAGTATAATTTGTTTCCTTTGAGTTTATTATCAACAACTATTTTATTGTTAACTTTCAGTTTCCTTTTACTTTTATATTCATCTGTACTCACCATTTTGTGTGCTTTTCATCTTTTCTCTAAATATCCAGGTTTCCATCAGGTATCAGTTTTCTTTGGCTAAGGAACTTTCTTTCGCATTTCTTGTAGTATGGATCTGCACACTGCAAGTGATGGTTTCACTTAGTTTTTGTTTATCTGAAAATGTATTTCACTTCCAGTCTTCAAGCATATTTTTATTAGGTATAACAATCTCATTGGATAGTCTTTTCCTTTCAGCATCCCTTCATTCTTAGCCTCCCTGTTTCTAAGAAGTTAGCCATCATTTGTAACCACATTCTCTTATGTATTAATGTGTCACTTTCTCTGGCTGCTTTCAAATTGTTTTTTATTTTAGGGTTTCAATTGTTTGAATATGATTTGAATTTTTAAAAATTCTTCCTGATTCTTAAACTGCCTAAATCTGTAAATTTATGTTCCTTATCAAATTTGGGGAAATTTTAGCCATTATTTTAATATTCAAAGTATTTTCTTCCATTCTTTTTTCTCCTTCTATATCCAACAATATATATGTTATACCTTTTAATGTACCACAAATCACATAAGTTCTGTTTATTTCTTTTAATGTTTCTATTCTTATGACTTCAAATTGGATCATTTCTATCAATCCACTTCAAGTTTACTGATACAAGTCTGTTTTCTCTAGAAATCTGCTATAAGGCACAGCCAGTGAATTTTTTGAAGATATTGAATTTTTTTAAAAATTTAGTTTTCATTCCTCCACTGAGATTTCCTGTCTGTTCACTGATTATTAATATTTTTTACTTTATGCCCTTAAACATAATTATAATGCCCACTTTAGAACAATTATTAGCTAATTCCATCATATGGACCATCTTATGTTTAAGCTCATTAATTTCTTTTATTCTTGAGTGTGGATGACATTTTCTTCTTTCTTAATATTTCTAATTGTATTTCTAATTGATTTTGCTTTCTTCTACATTCTTCTGAAAAGTGTTTATTTTTGTTTTAGTAGGTTGGTAATCCTGCTGAAATTTCAGATTGTATTACATGTTTAAAACCAGACACATTCACTATCTTGTGCTGAAATTTGTTTAGTCTTTTTAGCTTTAATGAGGCTGCATGGACCATCCAGATATGGGTAGTTCACACATCAGCCAGACATCCGAGCAGAATTTGAAGCTTTCTTCTGTGACTGTCCCCTTACCAGACAAGAAAGAAGAAAGGAGACCTTGACAGCTAGGAGCTAACCTGAAACTAACAGGCTGACTTTGTGTGACTAGGAGTTGGCGACACACTCACAATAGGCTGTAGTATTCTATTGTTTAAGATAAAAACAACAATGATAACAAAACCTCAGAATACAAACATTAGATAGGGCTATTCTATGACCATGATAAATCAAGACAAAAATAAGATCACTCTATAATCATATCCAAAAACAAGAACATTGCCCAGTCTATAAAAATGAGTCAATTCCCCTCTGTGGCTAATGTAAGTGGCTGCTGCTTTATTAGCAGCCTTACCTCCACTTCTCTCTAACACAACCACATCCACAGCAAACCCAGCTCTCTTGAACAGTTGCCAAAAAATAAAACACAAACCCAAACTCTAGCATGTGTGAGATGATACTGCATGGCTCCCTATGGTGTATGTTCTCACTTCTGAGTCATAAACCCAACTTTGTTCGCCGTGTGCTCTCTGTTCTTAGGTTGAAGGATAATGGCACAGAATTTCCTCTTTCATATCCCAGAACCTGTAGTACCCCCTAAACTGACCTCTGATTTTTCAAGCCATAAAACAAGAGAACTATCAAACTTCAAGCCACTCTACACTGCCATGTGTGTTCTTCTCTGAGGCAAAAGGCAGTACAAATCCTGGGAAACTCACCTAGTACCATTTTTTTTTCTAGTTTCTGCCTATCTGTGGCTTCCTCCCAGTGCCTTCAGAAAGTCTTTTACTTTAGTTTTTATGGAATTTATCATTGTTATTGCCAAGAGGTTGTTCTGATATGAATTCCCTCACCTTTATCAAAGAAGAAATTGTTTGGGTATTGTTAGAAAATATTACTTTGTGTCTTCTAATCTATCTCTACATTGGACAATCTTGTAATAATATCATAGCTTAGTAAGTGCCCATTATATTTCCCTGTAGTGAGTAGGCATAGAGTTGTAGTTGCTAAATGAGTAAAATAATCTAAATTTGGAAACTTGAAAGGGCCAAGTAGATCATTTAGTGTGAAACTTGCTGGCCTTTCACCATCCTTTTTTGGGGGGTTAGGAATCAAAAGACTTATTTGAACAGTACAATTCTAAGAGTTTGTCCATTTTCAGGTCTAATTTTAGAAATAATATAAAATTATCATGAACATAGATCACTATAAAAATATATTGTTCTGACTCACAAATATGTTGCTAGAAAATATTGAAAAAATTGTAGCTAGTGCTTTTGAGAAAATAATTTGTCACTGAAACAAAATGATATCTTGAATTTGAACTTGATGTGAGCATTAATTTCCTCAAACTTTTTACAAAGCTTTGTACATAACTGTTATATATCAGGGAATGAGTCACTATTTTATTTCTCATGGGAATCAAGGACTCTAGAAGCACATCCTTTTTCTTTCTCATTTAAAGTCCAATGTGTTTCTCCTGTGGGATATATTTGTCTAATTTCTGTCTGGAAAGACAAAGCTTTAACATTATTTACTTTTAGAATCTCTCCTAGTATAATTCATGGGTAACATACATTATTCGTTATATAGATTAAGACATGAGATTTAGAAATACTTTTGTGTTTCTTTGGCCATTATATTATATTGATGTGTTTTAAAGTTAAATGATTTTTATTATATCTGCCTTATGTCAGCATAGACATTTTTATAACATTTTTTGAAAGTGTGAATTTTGTCTTCAGAAGGATCAGTGATTAACCCTATGCCTGCCCTCCAGCCCTCTGTCCCCAACTCCAGTACTCTCAGGGTCCCCTTGGCCCTCTCTGTCTTTTTCCAGAGGACATATTACCTTATCCCATACTGTATATTTATATCGTATTTACTTCTATTTATTGTTTATGTTATGCTTATTATGTGTATTTTTTTACTTCTCCTACTACAATGTAGGGTCCACAAGGGTAGGGATATTTGTCTGTTTTGTTCACTAAAGTCATCTTGTAAGTATACAGTAGTATTTGATATGTAAAAGTTCATAGATATGTACATATATATATTCAATACATGAATAAAAAGAAATAGTTTAAATAAGCCAAATATTTCTGGACTATTGATATAGTCCTTGAACATCCTAATTTGTAGGATGTAGGTGGTCTCCCTGCCTTCTTCCTGTCCCTTCCACTAAAACTATCTACCAGAATTATCTACATAAAGCACAGTCCAGATCTCTTTAAATCTTTCTTTAAAAATTGTTAACATCTTTTCTGTCTCTTTAAAATGAAATCCACACTCTTTAACTTGGCATTTGAGGCCCTCTGCAATCTATCCGTATTCTGCCAGCAACTTCACCAATCAACACTCCCGTTGTGTTTCAGCTTTTTCATGTATGATCTTTGGGCGCGTGTTCTCACTGCTTCATTTAAATATCTTCTTTGTGCTATGCCTATCCTGATTACCTCATCTTAAATGGGACTACCTTCCCCATGCTCCTTACCCAGCTTTATTTTTCTCCATTGCATTTATCACCTACCAATGTACCATGTAATTTACCTACTGGCTATATTTAGTGTCTGTTCTTTCACTGGAACATAAGCTCCAGGAGAACAAAGGTTTGTGCTTGTTAAGTTCTCTGTGATATCATCAGTGTTTAGAATAGTGAGCGACTATTCTTTCTCCCTCCACTTAGGTTTATTTTTCCTGAATTCAGGTATCTAAATCCTACCTATTTGCCAAGGCCTTGCTTAAATGCCAACTCTTCTGAAAAACTTTTGTGCTCTCCTGAACTCAGACTGAGAAAATCTCTCTGGAATAGAAATAAGATTTGTTATATAATTTATAATAGAGTTAAAAAATATATAATTAAATACATAAAGGACATGAATTGCTATCAAATAATGTATATAGATTTATTATCATTTGAATGCTTTACTTTTCCATAATGTGTCTTGGCATTAATTAGTTATATTCAATAGAATTAGGTGAAATGCTAATGCAGTGCTACAAAAATTCATAAGACTAAACACAAATTTGAAGAAATTCTTACTTCTCTTTTTTTATTTTGGAGTTCCAGACAAAAGCCTCTATCACTGGATTATATCTGATTTCAAAGCTTTCTTTTCAGTCATTTTGCCTTACATCTGCTGTCAATGAACTAAAAAAAAAAAAAAGAAAAAGAAAGAAAAGAAAAAAAGATTCCTCACCTTGAATATGAAAGTTCCATAATTCAGAAGTTCAATATTTACCCTGACTGGTGTGGCTCACTTGTTGAGTGCCAGCCTTCGAAGCAAAGGGTTGCTCTTTTGATTCCCAGTCCAGGGTACATGCTGGGGTTGTGGGCCAGGTCACCAGTGGGGGGCATGCAAGAGGCGACCACACATTGATGTTTCTCTCCTTCTCTCCCCCCCTCCTCTCTGAAAAATAAATTAAATCTTTAAAAAAAGTTCAATATTTGTCATTATGGCTTTAAGAAGGGATGGTTTTTAATATTTATTTTTAAGGAAATCTTTACTCCTCTTTTTTCCTCTCTTCTTTTTCCTCCTCTCCTGCATTTCCTCTTCCCCTTTTTTCCTCCTCACACCACTTCTTTCTTTTCTTTTCCCACTCCTCCTCCCCCTCTAAATATTCAAGGAAGAGTATTTTCAAAGTAATTGAAACTGGGATTCAGTCACTGGAAAACTAATAGCTGGCATAGTGTATTTCTTAACATTAAAATTAAAAGAACTTATAACTCCGATGGAATATGCTCATCTTAAATGAATGTGTTTCAGAGAAATGATTGAATTGAACACACACAACATCATGAAATTCTAAAGTGGGCCAGTTGAATAGCCATATGGCGAAATGCAGTAACATGTACTTTTCAAACTTTTCATTAGAAACTTAAAATCTTGGCTTAGAACAAGAGTTTACTCCCTTTCCACCTGTTCCCATATTGCTGAAAACCTTTGGCAGAAAACCAGGCCCTGTGCTAACTTCCAGTGACACATCCTCGTTCTTGCTTCCTTCAGTTCTGTGCCCAGGCTAGCTCAGCCACCACAGATGCAACTGAGCTTAGAGCAGACTAAACCTACTAGTGAGATCAGGGCTGGTAGCATGTGGAGAGACTCCAGGTGGAGCAGTTCCCAAGACTGCAGACTCCTTGATTCCCAAGCTTACTGAGGACCAGTGTGAGAATACTTCACAAGCAGAAAACTAGATATCCCTGAACTGTCCTTTGTTTGAGAAGGGTTTTTTCCTCAGGTTTAGACCTCTATCCCTGCTATTGCCAGCCCCTTGTTAGTGGAATTATTTTCTAAGGGTTTTTATCACCTCATTTGATTCTCATAATGATTAGCATAAAGCAGTTTGGCATAAAGCAATAAATATTTATTGGGTGTATGAATAAACATGAATAAATGATTTAAATGATTAATTTCTTATATGATTCCTTTTACTACTCTAGATCCAAACTAATATTTGGTAGTAAAATGATAATATTTTCCAGTTTAGCTTAGGCCAGAGGGAATCACTGTGTAAAATCTCATTATTTAATCCTCTTAAAGAGAAATCAAAAGTACCAGGTCAGGATTAAAGAGGTCGTTTTTTGCATTGTTTCCATCTTGCCAGTGGTATAAGTCATGTATAAGCCATAAGAATTCTTTTGAAAATTAGGAAAATTGCCCAGTTTAAGCACAGTGAGCAGTATCAACGCGATGCTGGCATCCTGGCTGTGAGGCTTAAGTGCTCTTTGTACATTTCCTCTAATCTATCATTTAGATTCCATTTTGACATTTGGAAGGTCTTATAAATTGATTAGTAGTCCTTAAACCATAATGATCAACAGTGGCAAAATTAAACACAATGACACGTGATTTTTGTCTTTTATTGTAATCAGGAAAAATTAGATTGTTCTGTGCCAAATTATGATTTATTCAATTGTGCCTTCTTCTTTATTCCTTAGTGAAAGTGGAGAGAATTGGGGGTTGGCAGGGGGAAGAGGCAGAGAATTAATGTGCCTTATATAAAATCAGAAAACCACCAAACTAAATCAAAATAAAATATCTAAATATAACATTAAAACCCGTACTTCGGAACAACATGTATTAAAAACAAATTGAGGTTCTAGTGGCATAGAAGAAAATTCAAATGCAAATGTAGAAAGAGCTATAAAATGTAGGTTGGTTGGCTGCAGTTCTGCCTATGAAGCACTAGCTGGCATTAGTGTAAAATTTAAATTCACTTCTGTGCTGGCGATTGCCTCTTTGGAGCTCATTAAACATTCTTTGGCACCAAATTTTAGACTCAGTAAAGCCATGGAGCATGATCCAGGCAGAAATTAACCTCAGGGTCTGTAAGCTCCTGTGACTTAGTATATAAGAATTTGATATTTTGTCCTGGAAGGAGAGTCTCAGAAAGGGTGGAACTTCAGGGAAGAAGCTTAGAGTGTGAATCTCACAACTAGATATTAAGCCAGTAACACTATGGGGCACTTACTATGTTAGTATTACTCTCTCTGGTGTCATATACTAATCTTCTGAGCTTCATAATTTCAGTTTCTGCTTGAGAGCTGGTTCTTCAAAAACTTTAACTGACAATGACAGTCTACAAAATTGCTCTTTGAGAACAATTAAACAAAGTCAGAAGGCATGTAATATTTTTAGCAGTGGGTAAAAGGGATCATTTAACGATGACAGACTGAAGCTCACAGTTTTTAAAATTGTTTCAACAGTTCTGATGGATGTGACAGGGTTGAGATGATGGTAGGTTTCCACAGGCTAGCTCAGCCCTGTGGTAGGTGGAGGAAATACTGCTGTGACAGAGTGCATGTGAGCTTAAGAGTTATAAGGAATTACTTTTGACAAAGTTTTTTTTCCTGTTTAACAGGTAACTGCAGAAGAGATACATTGAAAATCGTGTTAAATGACAGTAGTATGCACTAATAAAGGAGAATAGAGAGAATAAAGGAATATTTTTTAAAAGGCAAACTAGTAAAATTCCAAGCAAATAACTTTCTGAGTATCAAAGTAATGTTGATAGTCACTTCTTAAAATGAGGAAGTTAGGAAGTGGTCATTAATAATAAAATAAATACACACAGAAAGAGATAACACCGATTAAATGGACAACTTGTGCTAATTACCAATGTTCTCCTTGATTATGATTAACTACCAATTCTGAGCCTGATACATTAATTCTTAAACTATTAAAGCCTTAGAAGCAGAGTATTGAATGAGACACAAGTTATCAAATCCTCTGGAAAGAAAGTGTCTTTATATCAAGATCAACTATATGTTAACTAATAGGAAACTGTGCCACACAAGTTTCAAAAACCTGTGGCACAGAAGAGGGAGAGTGGGAAATTGGGAACAGAAGCCTTGTCTCATCTGCAAGGGCCAGAGAGTTAGCCCCTCACCTCTCCCCTGTGCTATGTGGAACACATAGGCTTTGCAATCAAACAGGTAAAGGTTCAAATGGGAGTTTTGGAGCAATCTTTATTCTCAGTTTACTATATGTAAAATGGGGCTGAAATTTAAAAACAAAGGTTGCTCTTATGCAGCATGCGTGAGAAGAAAAGGAGCATAGTTAAAATGCTGGGGTCAGAGAGTCTGTGTTTTAATCTTGGCTCAATTGCTTACAAGTTGGTTGACTTTGTGCTTTGTTTCCTCCTGGGCAACATGTGGATAATATAAGTGTCTTGCTTCTGAGTCGTAGTGATGATTAAATATGTTAATGTATGTTAAGCACCAGAATGGTCCTGGTACATGGTAAGCTAGATAGCTCTAATTATCAGTATAAAAGTGCCTGGGAAAACACTTAACACATTGTGAAGTTCGCAATGAAAGTGGACTTATATTATTATAGGCATTTTAACTGTTAGTTCCTATCCAGAAGGACAGCTTATATCGCTAAATTTTTTTAGAGCCAGTTCACTCCTAAGTTTTAAAAAGTATAGGAAGGAGCATTCTCTCATTACAGATACCAAAATTTACTTAGAATAAGAAGTTTTATTCATTAACCACAGATACATAATGGAAGAGATTTTTTCCCATAGAATTAGACTTATGCAAAATTACTAGCAGCCATAATTTCATATAAATCACAATGAACAAAAATACAAAATTAATAGGAATATTCTCTATGACAGGTAGGACCAGTACATAATGAAGGAATTAATTTTATGTTGTAATATTTAAACATCTTAATTCATATTCTGCAAGATGAATCAGCCAGATTAACAAGACAATTTTCAAATGGCAGTAAATATGGGATGCCTGTGAAATGCCAATAAAAACAGGAATTAGCCTGTGAGATATGAATAAAAAGAGTAGATACAATTCAAATGAGATTTAAATTAAAAATGTTAAACAAGAATGCGACCACTATTCAAAGGAGAAAATTTGGTAGTGACTAACAACACTTTCCTTTTAAAAAAAATGGTATGGGAGAAAATTTGATTCATTTCTAAAGAACTATCCTAACAAAAAAGGATATGAATAGATTTTATGACCAGTTAAAGACACATTTCAATTATTGTTTTAGTCATGTTAAAATATATACATAAAATTACGGTGATTTTAAAGGAAAAAAGAACATTAAGCTTTGGCATTTCTTTATTCCTGTATATAATGAAATAATTTTTGAATTGACAAAAAATAAACATGTACACACATAAAAAATAGGTAAGAAATATTGTGTAATCAGAGGAGAGTTGGGATTTCAGAGTTTCAGGGACTTTTCACATAGAAAATAGATTTATTGAGTAGTGAGAAAACAGTTCCCGGAAATGATTCATTGGGATTAAACTATTCAGTGTGGACAGAAGAAAAAAAGCAATTGAGTAATGAGAAACTACTTCCACAAAATGATTCATTGGGATGGAACTATTTAGTGTGGACATTAAAATGGAAGGCAAACTTCCTTCTCATTGTCTTTTACGGGCTCCTAAGTCTTTTGAAAGCTGAAATCAAATTGTTCATCTATGTTTAAAGAGTCTTTTGGTGCATGGACACACCCAAATATATTGCCAGATAATATTCATTCATTTGTCCATTTATTCATTAATCACGTACGTATTAGTTCTTACTCTGTGACAGGTATTGTGTTAGGATCTAAAGACAGAAAGATAAATAATACACAGAACTGTCTTCAAGGAAGTTACAGTCTAGTAGGGGAGACAGGCATGCAAAATTAAACCAAGAATTATATCTTATAACTGGAGTACTAGAAATGCAAGATATACTACAGACACAGAACAGAAAATGGTTAACACTTTCTGGGAGTACCAGGGGAGCCATCAGAAGGAAATGATTTTTGCCCTGAACCTTGAATAATGAGAAAAAGTTCTTTTTCGGATGCTCTGCATTTATTTTGTAGAATTCATCATATCATTTAGCCAAACCATTTAGCATTTGTATAGTGTTTTACAGATTACAAATCACCTTCAGATGCTTTATTACTCATAAAATACATTTTTAAAAAACAGTAGGACCCCTTTTGGCATGTTGGTTGCAACTTATCAACTTTGTCTTTCTTTACAAATACTACAAATACTGGACCTATAGCTTAGACATACATCTCTGTAGTGTTCTAATAAAGGGAATGTTCTAAGTACTATTACTGCAAAAACCATAATCCAAAAACACAGTGATTTTAAATAACATCGATCATTTTACTATGTCTCATGATTTCCGTGGGTCAAAATTTTATGAGGGGCTCGTCTGGGGAGTTCAGAGTTGGGGTGACTTATGCAGTTGCAAGCCCTTGCTTACTGGAGCTAGAATAGCAGGGGGCTAATTGGGCATCTCTCTGTGTGCATGTAGTCTCAGGACTGCCCCATGTGGTTTCATTACATGCACTACCATGGACATCCTCACAGCATGGAAGCTTCAGGACACTCAGTTACTTACATGCTGGCTCATGGTCCCTTGCCCACAAGGTAGAAACTGAATGGCTTTTTCCGACCTTACTTTGAAAGTCATATAGCATCACTTGAGTCACAATTTATTAGTTACAAACAAGCTACAAACTTAACAGGAAAAGAATTAGATTTTACCTCTTGATGGATGAGAAGTAAGATTCTACAAAGAAGAACATCTGAGATGGGAGATAGTGTTGTGGCCATCTTTGGAAAATACAATCTTTAACTACATTCTCATGCAAGCTTTTTTTGAAAAATTACTGATTTGAGAGAGCAAGAGAAAAAACATCAATTTGTTGTTCTACTTATTCATGCCCTCAACTGGTTGACTCTTTCAAGTTCCCTGACCAGAAATCAAACCCATAACCATGGTGTATCAGAAGGATGCTCTAACCAACTGAACTATTCAGCCAGGGCTTATTCAAGCTTCCAATAAGCAAATTATTCTTATCAGAATTTTGTTGGAATCTTATCAGAAAATTATTCAGGCTGAAGAAAAATTACTGAATTTTTTCTAATGTTTGTTAAATTGATTTTTACATTTCAGAACCTGACACTTTCTAATGACACTAAAATCAGAACATGATAGGACAGATAAGAGGAATTTAATCAGCAATGAGGATTTTCTGACACAGTAGGCCATTGAACCTTGGAAGAGGTTACGTGGGGAACTGAAAGATCAATTTCTCTGTAGGTTTTAAAAAAATCAATGGTAGAGGAATTCCATGAGTCTCTCTTGTGTCAGTGTGGTCCCAGCTGGAGGAGAGGGATGGATTGGGTAACCTTTTTAGACCTCTTTCAGTAACATAACTCCTCTGTATTAACTAAGAAATAAGGCATATAGAAATCATCTGGATAGCCTTGGAAAGATATGTTGGTTAATGCAAGGGCTTTTTTGATGTCATTTATTTATTAAGCATTCATTCATTCATTCATTTTGTGTTTAAAGAACATTCCAACTTCTGCATATGTATTTTCTCACCAAGGCATTTACTGCAGACTTTTTTCAGGTCCTAATTATTATGCTTTGATCAGTAATTAGGAAAAAATACTTTGTGATAAGGTAAAATTTGTGGTTCCTTGTTTGTTCTGGCTATCAAAATAAGTAAATTATGGGCAATATTTTTGTGTTTAGAAGTATGTTGGTGTCAATATGTATATATCACATACAGAGCTTGTATGATGCCAAGTATTATGCCTTACCTGCATTATTTGAATTAATTCTAAGTAACTCTAATGTACAGTTAGTATTTCTATTTTGTATATGATGAAAGTGAGGTACACAGAAGTAACTTTTCTGAGGTTAAGAAACAAAGCCAAGATTTGAAACTATTTCTACTAACTACAGCCTTACTAATTAACAAGGTTCTATTCTGTTTATTATTGAATGGCTATGGAATGAGTATTTGCAAATAAAATCATAGTCTGTACTTAACAAATCAGAGTCCCTCAGTGTCATTAAATTATAGCCCACTTTCTCTCTTATCTGGTCTGCAAGGCTTTTTATAATCTGCCTCATTTTGTTATGAGTGTTTTCATAACTTGTAATAATTTTGTCTGTTGCTCTAAAAGACACTCTTTCTTTAACCAAAAGAAGCAGTTCCCATGCCTTTGTGAATAACTGTTTCTTCCAAGTGAAATTGTCACCCAATGCCCAGTAAATTCTTTCTATCATTTCAATCCATTCAAAACTACCTTTTCCATAAGCCTTCTCAGATTACCAAACAAGAAGAAATTTCACCTGAATTTAATAATTCTTACTTTCTCCATGACTTAAGATAAATTTTGTCATGTTGTAATTAGTATTTATATGTATAATATCCCCCTCAATCAGCTTATACATTCTTAGATGGAAATGTTCACATTCACTGCCTTTTTGTATCTTCAAACCTGGCCCAATATGTCAAAAATTATGTTTTTTCAGTGTTAGTTAAATAACCAATTTCCTATAAATAATATCTGTCTGAAGTTCCTGTCCAGATGGTGGTGCCCAACCTCACATCAGAAGACCCAGCCCAGGATTTTGGTGCCAAGAAGAGAAGTCCCCACAACTTCTGGATCTAAAAATCAGCAAAGCTCCCCTTTCTCTGCATCCTCACCAGCACTTGTTGTTTGTTGATTTATTGATGATAGTCATTCTGACAGGTGTAAGGTGATATCTCATTGTGGTTTTATTTTGCATGTCTGATGATTAGTGACGTTTAGTGTTTAGTATCTTTTCATATGTTTATTGGCCATCTGTATGTCCTCTTTGGAGAAGTATCTTCAATTCTTTTGCCCATTTTAATTGGATTGTTTGTGTTTTGGGTGTTGAGTTTTTTAAGTTCATTATAAATTTTGGATACTAACCTCTTTTCAGATGTATTGGCAAATATGGTCTCCCATTCAGTGGGTTGGACCCTTTTACACTGTTGGTGGAAGTATAGACTGGTGCAACCACTGTGTAAAGCAGTATGGGGATATTTCAAAAAAATTAAAAATGGAACTGCCTTATGACCCAGCAATTCCACTTCTGAGAATTATGTGAAAAAAAAATCCGAAACACTAATTTGAAAGAATAAAATCACCCCTATGTTCATTGCAGTGTTATTTACAATTACCAAGATTTGGAATTGTCTACCAGTAGATGACTGGATAAAACAACTATGGGACATTTACATGATAGAATACCACTTCGCCATAAAAAAAAAAGAAAAGAAAAGAAAATTTTACCCTTTGCGACAGCGTGGATGGACCTGGAGAACATTATGCTAAGTGAAATAAGCCAGTCAGAGAAAGACAAACCATATGATTTCACTCATATGTGGAATCTAATGAACAAACTGAACTAACAAGCAAAATAGAGACAGACTCATAGATAGAGAGAAGGCTGACAGCACTGGAGGGTTTAGGAAGATAAATGGATGGAAAAATACAATAAAAAATGAATTTAAAAAATCAGCAAGGATTGTGGCGAAATGAATCAGAGAGATCCTGGAGTTCCAGGCAGTTCCTCTTAAAGGACCTACACACCACACAGATTTACTAGGACTCACTCCCTCTAAGCTCCACCATAGGGGCAGCAGCTTGAAAGGCACCAGGGACATAAGGGGAGGGACTGAATTGTCTGGCTTCAGAGTGAGGGCTGGAGGGGTAGCTTTCCCCATAAAGAAGTGCTGGCAGAGGCCATTGTTCCTTTGCTGAGCCCTCCCCTCGCAGAGCTGGCAGGCAGGCACCATATCTTGAGTCTCCATCAACCTGGTTAACACTGTTAGCCCTGCCCTGAAGATTCCCTGTGACCTCCTTTCACCCATCTTGTGGCTAGCTCACCCAAGCCATTTCCAGCGGCCTTTCCGTGGAAATGGTCTTTCTTGTCTCATGCTTCAGACTTTCCTAAAATATCTCAAACAGGAAGTATCTGATCTTTGCATACCTTGAACCTCTTGATAAGTGACCCCTGGCCCAGCCCTAGCAGCAGCTCACTTTGGTTTGCAACTTGGCCTCTCCCAGGCACCTCTAAAACCCAGCACAAGTGGCAGCCAGCTGAATATTGTTCTGTAGCTCATGCTGGGTGGCCATGGGCAGGACACTGGCAGTGACTAACCTTGTCCTGCCTCTGAGGCACACCCAGAGCCAGTGCACCCAGTAGATGGCTGCATACCATGTGAGATTACCTCCCTACCCGCTGCACGAGCTACACAATTAAGGGGTGGACTCAGCAGGCACCAAAGCATCACTTAAGCAAGTTCTGCTCCTTCGGGTCAGCCACCACACAGCAGCTCCTCCTCTGTAGTCAAAACCGGTCCTCAAAGCCCATTGTTCTGGGGGTCCTTCCATTCCAGTAACATGCCAACACCTATCAAGCTCAGCTACAACAGGACAATACACATAGCCACATAGGGGGTGCACTGAGAGGCTGTGAGATCGGGTCCTTCAGGACACCTACTATATAAGGCCACTTGACTAAGCTTGGGAGACATAGCAGCCCTGCCTAATACATAGAAACAAGCACAGGGAAAGAGCCAAAATGAGACAGAGAAACAGTTACCAAATAAAAGAATAGGAGAAAAAGAACTAAATGAAATGTAAGCAAGCCAACTATCAGAAACAGAGTTCAAAACAATGGTTATAAGGATGCTCAGAAAACTTTTATGCTGTTGAGTAAGAACTTCAACAGCATAAAAAGGACATGAAAACTATAAGAAGAGTAACCAGTCATAAATGAAGGATACACTTAACTGAAATGAATACACTTCAGGAAGTTAACATCAGATAGAAAATCTAATGAGCAATTTGGAATATAAGGAAGCAAAAAGCACCCAGTCAGAACAGCAAAAAGAAAAAAAGAATCCAAAAAAAGGATAATATAAAAAGCCTCTGGGACAACTCAAGTGTACCAACATTTGTATCATGGGAATGCTGGAAGGAGAAGAGAGCAAAAATTGAAAACCTATTTGAAAGAAATAATGATGGAAAATTTCCCTAGCCTGGTGAAAGAAATAGACATACAAATCCAGGAAGTATGGAGTCCCAAACAAAATGAACCCAAAGAACTCACATCAAGACTCATCACAGTGAAAATGCTAAGGGTTAAAGACAAAGAGAGAATCTTAAAAGTGGCAAGAAAAAGCATTTAGTTACCTATAAGCGAGCTCCCTCTACACTGTTAGCTGATTTCTCAACAGAAACTGTTAGCCAGAAGGGATTGTGGTGAAATACTAAAAGTGATGAAAAGGAGGAACCTACAACCAAGATTACCCAACCCAGCAAAGCTAATTCTATTTAGAATGAAAATATATATAGAAAGAGTTTCTTAGATAAGAAAATGCTAAAGGAATTCATCAGCGCCAAACCAATATGACAAGAAATGTTAAAGTGTCTTCTTTAAGAAATAGCCATAAAAAAAAGGACAAAATCTTACTATTTGTGACAGCAGGAGTGGACCTAAATAGTACTACACTAAGTGAAAGAAGCCAATCAGAGAAAGAAATGTCATAGAATTTCACTTATAGGTAGAATTTAAAGAACAAAATAAATGAACAAACGAAATAGAGACAGATTAATTGATACAGAGAACAGAATGATGGTTGCCAGAGTGAGGTGGATTTGGAGGACTGGGTGAAAAAAGTTAAGAGATTGAGAAGTACAGATTGGTAGTTACAAAATGATCATGGTGTAAAGTACGGCGTAGGAAATACGGTCAATAATATTGTAATAACTGTGTATGGTACCAGGTGGGTACTGTAAATTCAGGGGGAATAGTTTGTAAAGTGTATAATTGTCTAACCATTATGTGGTACACTTGAAATTAATACAGAATGATATTGAATGTAATAAATAAATATCTGAATTGAGTAGGATTATTGCCTTAATTTCTATTTTCAGAACAGATATTTATTCTGAAGTTTCAAGTATTATAATTATGATATATATGTAAATATATGATACAGTTATTACAAATTTTTGGAAGTACTTTCTCTGCTTGTTTTCACTATTACCTCTATTTCATTGTACTTTTAAATAACTTTAAAATGTTCATTTGATCAGATAAAGAACATAATTACATATACTTTAATAAATGAGCAAAAAGAATCTATATTGATTTACTTAATGGATGGGTATTGGTGATGGCAAAATTCTAAGCCAAATTTCTGAGTATAATTCTTTAGAAGCCAGGTGGTTTTACTCTTTTCTAAGGCCACAGATTATATACCTTAAACTGTTCAGTGATTCCCATATGTATGCAATTATTTATATGAGGCAACCTGGAGAGTACCGATTTATAACTACCATCATTGTTGTGTAATATAATGGAAGATAATATTGTGATTAAAGATTTTGAATGTTAGTTCTAGAATTTAAAAACTGCTTTAGAGTATATATATACTTGCACTGTTGCTATTTAGAAAACAAGATTAAAATATTAATTGTTTAGCGCTGACTGGTGTGACTTGGTTGGGCATCATTCTGCAAAGCAAAAGGTCACCCATTCGATTCCTGGTCAGGGCACATGCCCAGGTTGTAGGTTCAGTCCTGGGTTAGGGTGCATACGAGAGGCTACCAATCAATGTATCTCTCTTACACTGATGTTTCTATCCCTTTCTGCTCCCCTTCTCTCTCCAATAAATGAATAAATAAAATCTTAAAAAAATTTAAAAACGTTGCTCATTTATGGATACCCTAATTTATTCTAAAAATCTTTTAGGAATTTTATGAAGATATCAAGATATATATTGTAACAAGGTAACAAATTATTATGAAATGGAAAAGATGAAGTGAGGCAAATGTAAGGAAAAAGTTATATAGTATACCACAGAATAAAGCTAATAACCTAGACAGATATAGTATGTTTTGTATGCTTAGCAAGAACAGGCTGAAAGTTTGACTGTAATTACCAACATGAAGATGGAAACCTGTTCGAGTTATGGTAGTTTCACTGATTTGTAGTGCCTAGTAAATAAAACCAAAGCAGTTACTGAGGAGGTGGGCATCTACTTATAAAACTAAGAAATTTCTTTCATGGATCTTTCAAGATAGAACACTATTTAAGCCCTAGGAATAATTCTTAGGTAATAGTTACAAATGAACACAAGCTACTTTAAACTAAGAAACTTTAGCCATGGCTCGTGTGGCTCAGTGAAATAGGCACCAGCCTGTGAACCAAAAGGTTGCCAACTTGATTTCCAGTTAGGGCACATGCCTGATTTGTGGGACCAGGTCCCTGTTGGGGCCACAGGAGAGGCAATTGATCCATGTTTCTCTCACACATTGATGTTCTCTCCTTCTCTTTCTCCCTTTCTTCCCCTCTCTCTAAAAATAAATAAATAAAATCTTTAAAAAATAAATAAACTAAGAAACTTTAAGAGTAGAGTTCATATGGTATATGATAGATGAAGTAATTTTTCTTTTGTGTAAAGACACACTTTCTGTGTAAGTGTGTCCTGCATAAGCAATCTGTGATGTCTGTGTTGATCTGATTTCACAGCTCTAGCTTTCCCTGGGAATCCATAAAAATGTCTCATTTCAGTAGTAACACCACATTCTATCATGACATACACATGACTCTATCATTGTCCTCACAATGGAATTGAAAACATTCCCCAGTTTGCCCCATCTTTGTTTCTAGCTTCCTGTCATGCTGCTGCCTATCTACCCCCAACCCCAGACACCATGCATCCCATGTTTAAGTTCAGTTTTTCAGCCTGTGGAGAGATTTCCTTCATCAGGGATTTAGGGACTGGAGAGCTTGACCTCTCTCAACTGAAACCCAAAAACTATACTTCTTTCCATTATATGGATTATGATTTCATGTATAATTTCAGTGAGGAGAAAAAGCATTCACTTGCTTTAAAAATTAATGCTTGAGAAACAAAAATAATACTCTCTGAGTTCCCTTTGAGGTCTGGATATTGATTAATTAGATAAGCTAAGCTGAATATCATACAATGTCCAAATTCCTTTTTCTATGTCCTGGTTTCTTCACATTTTTGCTATCTAAATTTCTTCTTGTTTTTATCTCTAAGTAGTCCTTTGCTCACACAGTAGACCTTCTAATGAGTTACTTATTTTTATTTTTGTATTTTTTCGTTTCTCATTTCTTATTCATTCACTTTTGCTGTTGCAACACATTATTTCTCCCTCCTTTCTTATTGTTTTTCTTTGTTTTTCAAAAAATGACATGATCTTTCATCTAAGGGCCATTGATTTTTAAGCCAAGTGAAACATTCTTCAGTATCACATTTCATTCATTAATTTCATTCTCAAGATTTAAGTTACTGGTCAAATAGTCAAAAAGTTACTCAACATTTAAGTTACTAAAGTTCTATTGTATGTTCTGATGAAGTTAAAGACAACTTTCTACTTGAACCATCCATTTTCCATCACAAGCAGCCTTTTTAGATATCACTGGGTATGAAGCTTGAGAAATTTCTTTTTAAAATTCATCATACCATCTTTAATTGTACCAACATCATAAAAAAAAGCTATTTGAATTTTTTCCTTTTTTATTTTATTTTAATTGTTGTTCATGTACTATTTTCTTCCTTTATTGGAAATTTGATATTAGCTGGCAATTTTATTGAAACAGAAAAACTAATGATCTGTTAGTACATTAAACAGATTTTCTTGATAATAGGATAATGGGCATAAATACTATAATGTAATTTATTTAACAAGTCAGATATTTTTACCTAAAAAGATATAAATTGATCTGCTTAGCAGTTATATAAACAATTAAAACTAACTGCATACATCTTCCCAGGAAAAAAAACAAAAACAAAATATTGCATCAAATATTAAAAAAGCAAATTTTAAGGGTATGGCAATTCTTAATTGAACAAATTATTAAAGTATGATTCACTTTTGCTCCAATATTATGTTCTCAGTATTTTGAAAATCCATGTGCTCTCCCAAGTAGCACATTTCAGGTAAATAAGGAAAAATCTCTTCAGGTCTCTGTGATTTAAATAATACTAATAAATGTCATTAAAATTATTTTAGATATGATGTATGGCTTATAAAGATCTAAAAAATATTTAAAATAACATTAAATAGTTCTGGTACTAAATTTTTTTCTTGTGGTATATTTACAGAATAAAGCCTTTATTTCTTAGAAGTGTACAGCTCTGTGGTGTATCCATAATGAAACGCATTGCAGTCAAGTGGGAAAAGCATGGGCTTTGGGTCACACTGAGCAGGGCTTTAATACATTTTCCAACATCACCAAGATAGCAGTTCTCAGAGGCTTTAGTCTCAGGACTCATTTACACTATTGAAATAATTAAGTATGCCAAAGAGGCTTTTTAAAATGTGACTTATATCTATCAGTTTTTATTATGCTTGAAATTAAAACTAAATCATTTAGAAATATTTATTAATTCATTGAAATAACATTACTGTCTGACATAAATACATTTTTTCATGATAAATAACTACATTTTCCAAAACAAAAACATAGTGAAAGGAATGTATTGTTTTACATTTTTACAAATATTACTTAATAGAAGACACCTGGATTCTTTTATCTAGAATCAGTCTGTTGCAATCCAGTGTTGAAGTATGTTGTGTGAAGAAAATTTCTCCTGACCTCAGTGTGTAGTTGAAAAAGGAAGGAGCATTTTAATACCTTTTTAGATAATTGTCAGTATTCTTCAATGATGCTAAACCTACACTTACTAAGCAGCAGTTTCTTAAATGTTTGTTGCAGTGCAGAACTGGAAACCACATCAATGAACTTTTTGTACTTTAATTTCATTGCTGTAACTAGCACTTTTATTAAAAATTCTATACATGCATGAGTTCATAACATCATGCACTACTAGTTTCACTGAATTATTCAGATCTTTCAAATGTTGATTCTTTTCATTGTACAAGCAACGTCATTAACTTCACCACTAATCTCATCAGAAAAGACTCTATGTACTAGAAAGATATCAAATTGACAGTGGTTGATAGAAGCTTCTCAAAATTCTAATTTTAGCCCAAAACTCAAATTTTGCCATTGACAACAATCACTGTCAATTGTTTTCTCTGCAGTGACAGGCTTATTTTGTTATGTTTGAGAAAATATCTGCCAAATACCCAAGTGTGAGTAATCATGGGTTATCTGTCAGTCATTCCTTCAAGTAAAAATAGTAATCTGTTAAAAAGTGGCTAGTTCAGCTTGCAACTCAAGCAATCGCACAGATGATTTTCTTTGTGGCAACCGTTATACTTTGCTATGAGACAGAGGGAGTAATGTGCATTTCCCATTATGTCACACAGAATTTTAAAAAGACACTCAAGAATTGTGATGTAATAAAATATTGACTTTAATCAAAGTTAAGCTTAAATTGACATTTTTTTTTCCTCTTGATTGCCTAGTGGTGAAGAACACAATGACTATTAGCACAGTTTGGTACCACTTCCTTGATTTGTGATAAGGTAGAGGCACTTATACTTGTTGTTGCAGAGAAAAAGAAAGTAACATATTAATACTTTCATGAAAATTTTTTTGACCTCATAGTCTCCCTGAAAGGTTCTTGGGGAGCCCCAGGGGTCTGTGGAACATATGTTGAACACTGTTGTAACAGGGGTTATAACCTCACTGAGATAATTTCCTCACTACTAAAAATAAAAATAACGTATATCCTCATTTTGTGGATTTAAAATTGTGGATTTTTTTCCCATTTAAATCTGGTGATGTGATGTTTTTAAACATGTGTGTTTGTTTCCTCCCCCCAATATTAAAATCTGTTAAGGTATAGCCCTTCTAAAGTAGTGTTAGTTATTCTTACTTTTGGAAAAAGTATCTAACCATTTGAAATATATATCTCCAAATTAATTTGACAGAAAAAAATTGTTCTTAGATACTCATTGGAAAACTAACTGATATATTTTCTCATTTTCAAAGAACTTCAAGGTGTGTCTTTGGAGTATCAATTTAACATTATATGTGATACTTTTTAGGTATTAGTACATTTGATATACCTTAGGTATATGGGATAGCCTATCAACGTATAATCCCGCCTCTTTTTTTACCTTTCTATATTTAAAAAGAACTTATGTTCTCCCTGCTTCTTCACACACATTTGGTCCACTTTTTCCTGCAATTTGTTGGCAATATACACTAGAAACAAATTTTCTGATAGACAAGTGAAGTGCTCTTTAAAAAAGGCTACTACCCTCATTTATTTCAGATGATTAAAATCATAATGAAAGCATAGTTAATTTATATATACCTGGATTTACTTAGAAGTTCATATAAAGGCAATCATCAGTGACCACATGTTTTACAAAAGTTTGTTCTGTGAGTGTGAGTCATCCAAAACTGCAGTCCTCTCTTTGGATAATTCTGAAGCATTATTTGTAATGATGGAACTAAGAAAACCAATGCATTTGAATAATTTGTGTAATGATTGAATAGTTTTACAAAGTGTATTGGGAAAGGTAAGGGATAGAATAGTTTAAAAAGAATATTTGGACCAAGAAAGTAAAAAAAAAGCTGATTATTTAGAACTTGTTGGATATTTTGCATAAGAAATTAAAATTACAGTGCATTTTAAGGTTTTTTTCTCTTTATCATGGTTCAGTTAGTTTTGTTGCTATTGTTTACTTAAAAGAACATAAAACTTCAGAGAGCTCTGCAGAAATTCAGTTTTGTTAAATTCCTTCATCAAAATTGCTCGTATGCAATGCTTCAAATAATGTAGAGACCTGACTTGCCCTAACAACAAAATATAAGTTCTTTTGATCTACATTATAATGTAAGTTTTACCATATTTATAGTATCAGCAACAAAAAATCATAGACCTGTTAGAAAATTTACACACTGATGAAAGGATAAGAAATTCTTTGCCAATCATTTTGAAATAGGCAGTGCGAGTCTGGGATGTTTTATTTATTATAGATTTGTGTAGCTTTTACAAAAGGTCATTTAAAAAAACTCACCACCTACTTACAAGGATAAGGAATCTAAAAACAGATGTTAAGTTACACATCAATTAGATTTTGCTATGTAACAATCATGAAATCTCTGTGGCATACAACAAAGAACATTTATTTCTCACAGATGTGAAGGGTTCAGTTGAACTAGGCTGGACCTAGTTCATTGGTTCTTCAGGGAGTGCTGATGTAATTGCAGATTGACTATGGGCTCTATTCTGCACTAGGCTTGGTTGACACATCCTGGCTGAGACAGCTCTGTCCTATGTGTTTCTCATTCTTTGCTTAGAACCAATAGTCTATTCTGGGCATACCCTTCTCATGATGATGGCCAAAATGCAAGAAGGAAAGTGGAAACACACACAAAATCCTTTGTGACTATGTGCATAACCATCATCTTCTGATTCATTCTATTGTCCAAAGCAAGTTATGTAGGATGGTCAAATGTGTTTCACCCTTAAAGGAAGAACTCACTTCTCTTAATGAATATAGAGAGGATGAATGTTGAGGACATACATGCAATTAATACGTCCCATTATTTTGCCTTGTCCCTACAAATAATGACTAGCTGAGATAGGTCAAGAACATAGACCTCTTCGGGCAACTTAGACAGGCTTTAGTGTTCGAAAGAACACTTGGTCCAATCACAGGCTTTTCTGATGTTATTTGAATGTCTCAATTTACCTTTTAGCTGTAACTATTGTAAGGAAAAAGGAAAATAGGTTTCAATGGTGGTACCAACTTCCATTTGCCTCTGTGCAGCTGCAGTGATCACATGCTGCTTCATTTCTTGCTGTATGGAGATCTTAGTCTGTCAAACATATTTCATTGTCTTCATCTTATTGCTTCTGATTACTTTGTTCGATTCATAAGCAATAAATGGTATCATCTATTGTTATTCTTAGGTGATACAAGGAAAATAGGCCCAATCCACTTATGTAGCTATGTTTGCAATTTATTATGCATTTTACATTTACTGAGACAGTATTCAATTTAGAATGCAAATACTATTGTTCATTGCTATTTTGTTGCTTATCAGTCAATTACCACTTTAGGATACACTCCGGCAGTTGAAGCATTACATTAAATAAAAATATATCATTTGCTCATGTTTAAAGGATGTTTCTCAATACTTGCACTTCAGTAGAGTGAATAGATAACTTTTCTTATTTAGTGGTAAGAAATTGATCTTATATGCTGCTGCTCAAAGCATGACAAATGATCACTGTCTTGACAGTGGTTTGACATTATAATGTAAATATTTTGTCTTCTGGTCTTCTAACAATAAACATATCACAATATTACAAAGGACAAAATCCTTACTGTAATGCAAAAATCATATATATTGTTTTCTAATGCAATGGTCTGTGTTTTTTCCTTGAAAAAATTATTGATTTTAGTGGATTTAACAGGAAAGTGACATGCAACTCAGAAAGACAATCAATTACTAGAGTGATACTATCACTGTATTTTCACTGTTATTGTGCATTTAAAAGGCTCGAGTAAGGCAGCTGTGGTGGTGTGTGTGTGTCCTGTAGGCTTGTGTTCTGTAATTGACCAAGGCTACTGAAGGTCTTGGTACATAGGTTACTGGGTTTCCTCATCAGCCTCATGCATACTCTATATCTCTTCTTCCATCTCAATTCATTCTTTTGTTTTCAGAATTCATAAAAGCACCCTAATATCATTATACTATTTCTTTGCACAGTGCCTTAGGCTCATTCTCCTCTCAGTTACCTGCAAAGATAAATCCAGTCACTGGAATGGTGCAGCCTCACACCTACTCTGCAAAGCTCATCCAGTATCAGGCCCCAGCAAAAACCCTGGGCTCTCGCAGTCTGATTTATTGCAGCCGAATTTCTAAGTCCTTCATAAACTATGTTGTTATTTATCACCTAAAAAAACTATTTGTAGAAAATTAAAGAATAAAGATAAACCATAAATCCCAAAATTTAAAAAATTAGATATCATCCATAATTCTGTCATTCAGCTACAACCATTGTTAGTAATTTATATTATTTCTTTTGTGATATTTTCATTTCTTCCCTTTTCATTGTATTTCTCTTAAACTGTTGTTATAAAAAATTTTTAAACAGCTTGAAAAGTTGAAAGAATGTTACAGTGAACATCTATATTACCTAGATTTTAATAAACATTTTACTTTATTTGCTTCATCACATGTCTAAAACCCATCCCTCCTGTATCCATCCATCTATCAGTTTATCCTTGATGCATAAACTAAGTTGCAGACTTTGACACACATAATTGCAGAGCAGTTGTGGGTCTGTTAGGAGTTTTAGGTGAAATGAGGAGACACATTAGAGAGGGGACGCATCTAACTGACATCATAGGCTTTCCTAGGTAGCACCAGTGTTTCCCAAAATGCAGTTCCCAGTTGCCATGTCAGTCTGCACGTCCTAATTTGTGGTTTAGAAATCAGTCTCCATAGGACCTATCTGGGGCTCAACATTTTCAAAAGTGAGGCTATTTTTTTCTGAGTCAGTCTGGCTTCTAGAGAAATAAACAGAAGCCCCTTTTTGCACTGATCCCCCTACTCTTAGGTGATGACAACCTAAGTGACAGCCACAATGAGGTGATGGCAGTGCTCTTCCTGCAAAACACAGAACACTGTCAAGATTTTTTTGCCTGTTTGTTTCACTGCTTGCCTTTTAATTTAACTTTCAACTCAGCAATACAAAGTATCTATTGTTCCTTCACCTTTTCATTCCAAGCAAGTGCTCTGGACTTGGAGGACACAGATTAGCTTCTAGAGAGCCATGGCACCCCTGAAGTTTTATGACAAGATATGTGCGTGGGAAAGAAGATGTGTGTTTTTTACCATGTCCTAAATGGTATGTAACCCGAAAGACTGAGAGAACAGCTTACATCCATAACCACATGAAAGGCACAATTCACAGTGATCAGAGGATCAAATAAAATAGCACCAGCATTTAGAGGTACACCATGGTCTGCTTGACATTTTTCTGGGAGCAAAAATTGGAGGCTGGCAATAGTAAGGAATTATAATAAGATCTGTGCATCCGATTATTTCTGAGGTACAGTCTTTAATATAAAACCTAGAAAATGTATTACCTCCCAAGTCTCTGTGAGTGCCAATGGAATAGAAAGTACTTTCACCGACAATATTATTTCAGTGGGATCCTCTTATTTTTTCAACCAGCTAGTATATATTAGAGACTTGGGGATTATAATGTTGTTCAGTCACCACTCAATTTTGAGATGCCATTTCATTCTTTCCTTCAAATGTCTGGTAATGGATGTAAACCTACATTTATTTTCACAGTTTGCTTTCCTATCAAAATTATTCTCAGGCTGCATTCCAGAACAGAGAAACCAAATAGAGAAAAGATTTGATGATCAACAAAGTAGACACAGATGGTGAGATGGTGTAGGATGTAGCAGTAGTTTTCAAAAGCAATTTATACAATTCTAATTTTTTTACTGTTTCTAATGTCATGTTTACCTGAACTAATTCTTCTTCTTATTATTCATTCTCTATAAATACACTCTTCTTTTATTTGTAAGTGCTCAAAAATAAATAGACCACCTAAAAAGACTACAAAAGCACTTCTGATTCACTAAAAGGAAGTAATTTGTTGTGAATTGGGAAGTTGAGTCTAAGGAGACAAATGGATTATAAAACATTGTAAAGAGCTTTTTAAGAAAGAATTTTTCTTACAGAGAAAAATTGGCTGCCTTATGAAAATTTAAGGAGATGTTTATTAAACAGAATGCTATGTTGCTGAGGAAGTTGAGGTAAAAGTAAAGATTTTGAGGTTGTATTCTGTGGGGATTTATAAAGCATTGGCTACTTAAAAGCTTCAGTAGACTACATATTTCTACTACTTAGACTGGGAGGAAACCAAACAGAGAGTTAATAAACTTAAGATCTTGTTATCTTGTTTACAGATCCTTTACTTATTAGTTCTGCATCTCAACACTATTTCATGCATATTTATATTTGTCTATGTTTCAGTACAGAGATGACTACATAAAAACTATAAGGTACCACATAATTATACTTGTTTTAGTGTATGCATTTAGAAGGCAGTGTGGGGAGGTAGAAGAGGATGTAGGGAGCATAAATGGTAATGGAAGAAGTGGGGTGGTGAACACACAATATAATATTCAGATGATGTATTACAGAATTGTATGCCTGAAACCTATATAATTTTATTAACCAACGTTGCCCCAATAAATTCAATTAAAAAGTCTAAAAAATGACTGCTGTGGAATACACACAATAACATTTATGTCACCATTTGTTATTGAACCTAACGTACCCTTGTGGTATACCTCTTGACTATCTCAACAATTTCTAAATGCAAATATTAAAAGTTTCCTTTTTTAATTATGTAGCACTAAATAGGAGCAGTTATAGACATATCATTAATGAATAATCAATACAGATGTCCTGTAAAGCCTTTTGATTGATTATGATTCCAGGGTTTGTGTTTTCTTGTTTGTTTGTTTGTTTTTGCATGTTTTTGTATTAGTGACTTGGAAGAAAGGTGTTTAGGCTCCATTCAACATTACATATTTGTGGAATTAGTTCCTGTTGAACATTTTGATTAGGAAAGTATTGACTTACTTTGAGTCATTGGAGTAAATCAAAACAGAGAAATCTATTTATCATGTTTTATATTACACAAATGGTACTTATGGGGATAAAAATCCTAGATCTGTATTTTTAAAGAAATTATTTTTGAGTGCACAGAATATTTTTTTCAAATAAGAAGTTATAAATATTTCTAAGCAGATTATTATTTTGAATAATAAACATTTTAAACTCTAAACTTTTATGATTGTTTTATTTTTAATTTTTGTTGAATTTATTGGGGTGACATTGGTTAATAAAATTATGTAGGTTTCAGGTGTACAGTATACATTAGCTGTATACTGTAGTGTGTGTTTACCAGCTAAAGTCAAGTCTCCTTCCATCACCATTTATCCTCCATTTACCCTCTTCTATCTCCTGCCATCCAACATTCCCTCTCATAATTACCATACATACAACTTGTCTGTGCCTACAAGTCTTTTTCTTAATCTCTTTGCTTTCCTTCACTCAGTCCCCAAACCCCTCCCCTCTAACAGCTCTCAGTCTATTTTCTATATCTATGAATATGTTCCTCTTTTGTTTATTTTGTGCATTAGATTTCACATGTAAGTGAGATCATAAGGTATTTGTCTTTCTCTAACTAGCTTATTTCAATTAGTATAATGTTCTGTAGGTCTGTCCATGCTGTCACAAAAGTAGGAGTTTTTGCTGTCATGTAATTTTCCATTGTGTAAATGTACCACAGCTTTTTGATCCACTCATCTACTGATGGGTGTGTGGGCTGCTTCCAAATCTTGGCGATTGTAAATAACACTGCATTGAACATAAGTTGTGTATGTTCTTTTGAGTTTCTTTGGATATATTCTCAGAGGTGGAATCATTCAGTCATAATGCAGTTCCATTTTTAATTTTTTGAGAATACTCCATACTGTTTTCCACAGTGGCTACATTAATTTGCCTTCCCATCAACAGTGCACAAAAGTTCTCTTTTCCCCACATCTTGACCAACACTTGTTGTTTATTAATGATAGTAGCCATTATGACAGGTGTGAGGTGATATCTCATTTTGGTTTTAATTGCATCTCTCTGATGATTATTCAGATCGAGCTTCTTTTCATATGTCTATTGGTCCTCTACATGTCCTTTTGGAAAAATGTCTGTTCATGCCCTTTACACATTTTTAATTGGATTGTTGTGTGTGTGTGTGTGTGTGTGTGTATGTTGAGTTGTACAAGTGCTTTATAAATTTTGGATATTAACCACTTATCTGATGTATCATTGGTGACTATGTTCTCTCATTCAGTGGGTTGTCTTTTCATTTTGTTGATGGTTTCCCTTGCTCTGCAAAAGCTTTTTAATCATATTTTGCCACATATAATGTGCACCCGCATTTTTCTGCATTTTATACATGGGATTATTTTAGCCATTATTACACTCATGGTATATAATCATTATACCCATATATAATGAACATCCTAATTTCTCCCTCAAAAATTGGGCAAAAAAGTGTACATTATACATGGCAAAATACCATAGTTTGATGTAGTCTCAAATGTTTATTTTCTCTTTTGTTTCTCTTGTCTGAGTAGATACATCAGGAAAAATAGTGCTACAAGAAATGTCTGAGATTTTACTGCCTGTTTTTCTCTAGAATTTGTATGGTTTCAATTCTTACATTTTATTAAGTTTTTATCCATTTTGAATTTATTCTTGTGTATGGTGTAAGATGGTGGTCTAATTTATTTTTTTTCCAATGTATCTGTCACCCCAATGTTACCCCATTCATTGAATAGACTATTTTTAACCCAATGTATATTCTTGCTTCCTTTGTCAAATGTTAATTGACCGTAAAGCCATGGGTCGTTTCTGGACTCTCTATTTTGTTCCATTGACCTATATGTCTGTTTTTATGCAAGTACCAGGCATAAAAACAGTTTTATGCAGTTTTGATTGCTATGGATTTGAAGTATAGTTTGTTATCAAGTAGCATGATTCCTCCAACTTTGTTCTTCTTTCTCAAGATTGCTAAGGCTATTTGGGGTCTTTGTGGTTCTATATAAATTTTTAGAATATTTATTATAGTTATGTGAAATATGGCATTGGTATCTTGATAGGAATTGTGTTGAATCTATAGATTGCTTCAAGTAATGTGGACATTTAATGATGTTAATTCTTCCTATCCGTGAACAAAGTATATGCTTGCACTTATTTGTATCTGAGTATAGGTCTTTTAAATCCTTAATTACATTTTTTCCTACATATTTTTATGCAGTTGTAAATGGGATTGTTTTCTTAGTTTCCCTTTCTGATAGTTCATTATCAGTATATAAAAATATAACTGATTTCTGGATATTTATTTTGTGTCCTGCTATTTAACTGAATTTATCAGTTCTAATAGATTTTTGGTGGAATCTTTAGGGTTCTCTATATATAGTATTATGTCATCTACAAATAATGACAGTTTTATTTCTTCCTTTCCAATTTGGATGACTTTTATTTCTTCTTCTTGTGTTATTGCTGTGATTAGGTCTTGTAGTACTATGTTGAATGAGAATGTGAAAGCAGACATCTCTGTTGTAAGTGAAACATATAACTCAAACTTTTAATTTTCCCCAGATAGGTAATTTTGTTGTAGATCTGAATTCTTAGCTTGATAAGAACAGTGTGTTCTTATATATAAAATATCTACATAGAAATCCAATTATAGTCAGAAGATGACCAGATCAACATATGTTCGGATGAAGAGGAGCCCTGTATCTCAAACACTTACTGACATCAGATAAAGATAGTTTGCAGCCTCAATCTAGAATTTTCTCTGGATAGAAATCTCTGCTAGACACAAGATCTGTGAGAGCTGGGTGTTATTGTAGCTCTTGTTTACTGCTGTATTCTCAGAAATTGTTATGGCATCTAGAATAGAATAGGCATTCAAAAAATATCGGAGAATGAATGAACAAAACTAATATTCTTTCTGTTGGCCAAGATGCCTTCTGTCTTAATTCTTAAGTGAGCTATACCAGAATGTGCTCTTTTTTTTTCAAGATTTTACTTATTTATTTTCAGCGAGAGGGGAAGGGAGGGAGAAAAGGAGGGAGAGAAATATTGATGTTCAAGAGAAACATCAGCTGGTTGCCTCTTGCACAGCCCCAACTGGGGGCCTTGCTGGCAACCCAGGCATGTGCCCTGACTGGGAATGGAACCAGCAACCTTTTGGTTTGAAGGCCGGTGCTCAATCCACTGAGCCACGCCAGCCAGGGCCAGCATGTGTTCTTGAAATTCTTTTAACACTAACCAAAATCCATCCTGATGACCTTTTGTTTTATCATTATAGATGAATATCTTGTTCGGTTTTGCTCCTAAGAATCAATCTAACCTTTTGAAGAAATGTGCTTAACCCTAAATCTGTTATATTACCTGACAGTTTTGCAATTTATCTTGACCTCACAAATTCTTGGAACTAAATCTTTTTTTTTTTCTTTTTCTTAACTTGTAGCCCAGTGGTTTGAACACTGGTGTTAAACTAGTCTGATTTTGAATTCAGACATACCACTTGCGAATCATATGATCCTGAACAAACTACTTCACCTCTTTGAGCTTCATTTTACTCATCTATAAAATACAAGCAACATAGTTATGATACATATAAAATGGTACAAAATGTATAGAGTTACAGAATATCTAACACATGGTAAAGACTTAATAAACCGCATCTATATCATTATAGATATTATCTAATATTATTATAAATAACTAATACTAATATAGCTAAAAAACTCTGCATCTGTAATATTCTCTTATTCTGTACTTCTTTTCATTAAGCAGAAGCCTATGGACTAGTTGAGCCCTGGGAAAAAGTGCTAGGACCAATGCCATAAAAAGAGTAAGGTGAATTTTTTTTCAGATCTAAAAGAGGATCAGAGATATATGGACAACCAATATTGGTGTGTTTAACTCAAACTGCAGTGGCACCAGGCAAAGAGTCTCTGATAGATCTATCTCAGCTCTGTGAATAGGCTTTTAGTTCCACAGGGAGGAACCATGGCGTCTTATTTTCACTGCTAGTTTTACTTCTAGTTGGGTGGATACTCAAAAAATACTACTAAATAAAATTATGAATATCTAATGGTAAGTTTTAAACATGAAGTTGTTTATATAATATTCTGTAATTTTAAATTATTTTCATCTATCTGAGATTTACTTTGTATTTAACATTTAAATTGTTTAATTTATCAATAGCTGGTGCTGTAACCTTATAGAAAATTAGCATCCTCCATGTAGGTTCAACTGACCTGTACCATAATTTATACCAATATTATACACCTGTAAGTTAGTTAAAAATACTTATTTAAGGGGAACTAGCATATTATATTGAATCATTTTAAGACTGCATTCTAGATTGCTTTACTAATTGAGAGCAATATTTTTCTTTATATTATTTAATGTAGAAACCATTTTATACTTTAATATGTGACTTTAATGATGCCAATTACTAATAGTCATTTTGTACCTACCCCGCCCTTCTCTTGTTTTTCCTAGTTTTAAGTTAAATAAAATGATACCAAATCATTACTAATTTGGCTTATTTGTTATTGTGTCTCTTATTTTCATCTGAATTATTGTTTTGTCAAATATAGGTGTTGTAGGAAAGACTTAGGAATCTAACCACTTACAATTTTTCAGTCAAATCAGAAGGAGACAAAGGTACATTTTAATGTAGCACTTCTAAACACTAAACACTAAAAAAAAAAAAACCCTGAAATCACAATAGAAAATATGAAATAGTGCTCTAAACTATCAATAGTCCCTTCTGTTATTTCTCTGAAAGATTAGATAGGTTGCTGTGGAATCATTCCTGAGGTCCAAGGTACATTGTAAAATCAGAATTTGCCCAATTTGTGAGTTAAGATGACCTATTGGAAAAGTTAAGTGACTGATTTGTCCACTGAAGAAGCAGTTAACTCTTATTAGCAGCAAATTATCCAAGAATCCAAGAATCAACCAACATGAACCAAAAATTAAGTTAGATAATAAGAAAATATAATTTTTATCTTATACAAAGGTGAAGATTATAAGACATAGCCCTATTCAAATGATCTTCTACCTATAATATTAACGAGTTAAACATTATTGTTTTGGGTTTTTTTTTCTTTTTTAAATATATTTTATTGATTATGCTATTACAGTTGTCCCATTCCCCCTCTTTATTCCCCTTCACCCTGCACACCCCCTCCCACCCACATTCCCCCATTTAGTTCATGTCCATGTGTCATAAGTTCTTTAGTTTCTATATTTTCCACACTATTCTTGTTCTCCCCCTGTCTATTTTCTACCCACCATATATGTTACTTATTCTCTGTACTTTTTCCCCGTCTCTCCTTCTCCCACTCCCCTATTGCTGACCCTCCATGTGATCTCCATTTCTGTATTTCTGTTCCTGTTCTAATTGTTTGCTTAGTTTGCTTTTGTTTTAGTGTGGTTGTTAATATCTGTGAGTTTGCTGTCTTTTTACTATTCATATTTTTTATCTTCTTTTTCTTAGATAAGTTCCTTTAACATTTCATATAATAAGGGCTTGGTGATGATGAACTCCTTTAACTTGACCTTATCTGAGAAGTGTTTTATCTTCCCTTCCATTCTAAATGAAAGCTTTGTTGGATAGAGAATCTTGGATGTAGGTCCTTGACTTTCATGACTTGGAATACTTCTTTCCAGCCCCTTTTTGCCTGGAAGGTCTCTTTTGAGAAATCAGCTGACAGTCTTATGGTCAAAACTCCTTTGTAGGTGACTGTTCCCTTATCCCTTGCTGCTTCTAGAATTCTCTCCTTTGTTTTCATCTTGGCTAATGTAATTATGATGTGCCTTGGTGTGTTCCTCCTTGGGTCCAACTTCTTTGGGACTCTCTGAGCTTCCTAGACTTCCTGAAAGTCTATTTCCTTTGCCAGATTGGGGAAGTTCTCCTTTATTATTTGTTCAAATAAGTTTTCCACTTGTTGCTCTTCCTCTTCCCCTTCTGGGACCCCTATAATTCGAATGTTGGGACATTTCAAGATGTCCTGGAGGTTCCTAAGCCTCTCCTCATTTTTTTGAATTCTCATTTCTTCCTTGTTTTCTGTTTGGTTGTTTCTTTCTTCCTTCTGATCCACTCCATTGATTGGAGTCCCAGTTTTCCTTCCCTCACTATTGGTTCCCTGTGCATTTTCCTTCATTTCACCTAGTGTAACCTTCATTTGTGCATCTAATTTGTGACCAAAATCAATCAATTCTGTGAGCATCCTGATCACCAGTGCTTTGAACTGTGCATCTGATAGGTTAGCTATGTCTTGGTTGCTTGGATGAATTGGCTCTGGGGCTTTGATCTGTTCTCCCATTTGAGCCATTTTTTTGGGGGGGTGGGGGACGGGTCTGGTCACACCTGTTACATCTGAGGGGTGGAGCCTTAGGTGTTCCCCAGGGCGGGGCAGCCCGGTCACTGAGTTGTGACACTATATGTAGGGGCAGGGTCTGAGAGGGAACAATGGTGCTTGCTCCGCTCTCCCTTGTATTTCAGTCCCTTCCTCTGTTTTCCCAAGCAAATTGAGCCCTTCTGGTGCTGATATCCATGTGGGTGGGCTTGTGTACATTCTAGGACCCTGTGGTTCTCTCCAACAGACTCTCCTGTGAGGCTGGGAGTCTCTCCCGGCACCTCAACCTGCACAAGTGTTTTCAATTGGTGTTTTTAGGTTTTATTTCTTGGCGCTTGGGCCCTGGGTTGCAAGGTCTATCTAGCTCCCCATTTTCATGTGGATTATCTGCTTGCGAATGTGAGAACACATGGTCAGCCAGCCGCCTTGTGCGGCCTCACTGGGTCTGCCTATAGCCACGCCATGCAGGGGTCTGCCAACTTCTGCTTTTTCCTGCCTCGACTCTGCCCCTCTTACCAGTCTGAATGAATGGTTGTCAGACTTCCGTACAGTTCAATTTTCTGTTAGTTCCGGATGTTTTCTTGTTTCTAAATCATTGTTGTCCTTAATTTTGGTTGTGTGAAGAGGCACAGTGTGTCCACCTACCTCCATCTTGGCCCTACTCAATGTTCTTAGTCTCAGTTTCCTCCTCTCTAAAATGAGGTTGGTGCATACTTCATGTGAAGGCAGTGTAAGGAGATAATGGCATTTTCAACAAGGCCTTGCACCTAAACATTATTGTTTTTGAATACCTACATTAAAAGCCTCGGATATAAACATGTAAAGACATTGATGGAATCCTATGTAAGGGGGGCTCGAAGTCGACCAGGCTCTCCAGTTTGGACATCAACTAATCCAAGAGCTGTATCATGAGCCTCCCTAAGAAGACAGTGCCTTGTTTAACCTTTCATCTCCAACATTTAGCATAGTGCATGGCATGCAGTGACCAGTAGACAGTTGTGGAATGAATAAGTGCCACAACAGATGCTTTTTTAAAGATAGCATTGGGAAGTCAAGAAAGGAAGAAATATATAATCCTAATTTGTTCAAAAATTAAGGTCAAAATTGTCCTAAAGTTATTTTAGTGCTCATTAACCTATACCCAAGCACGAGACATTTGGGGGTCTATTAATTCATCTTTGGATTCACATCGAGATTAATGTAGTAACTTGAGGCCTAAGAGCCACAAGAATTTACAGTCTGAAAAACTGGTAAATTGTTAACTAGGTATGTCATACTTTTCAGGAAATTTAGTCAGCCTTTCTTTACAGAAGACATTTTATCTGTAAAGCAAAAATTATGTTTTCATGTAAAATATAAGAAAATGTTTTAGTATCCCCCTTTGTCCCAATAAAGGTGTCCTACTGGCCAATTTTTATTCTTAAATTCCCTGATTTTTTTCTTTACTATTTCAAGAAACCTAGTTGAATTTGAAAAGCAAGAAATCACTTCGCACCTAGATCACTTCTCCCAACTGGTCCAAGGTTCTGTAGAGTCCTTCTCTCGCTGATCCTTGTGGAATCCTCCTGAAGCAAGATGGCATTTTACACAAGTGTATAAATTGAAAGTCAAAAGTTAAATGACCTGCGATGGACCCCCTGGGAGTGTGTTGGTATATCTTAGGGGAAATATCAGAGTGCTGGAATTGCTTTGCAAGACACATTATGTGCTAGAAAAGCATTTCTGGGCAGTCACCTGGTGCCTCAAAGAGACTTACCTGACAGGGCCAGCTTTCCACTCACTCCCCACAAAAGGAGCAACAGAATCAAGAACCAGAGAGAGAGATTTAAAAACTAAAGGAGGGCTGCCATACTTCCAAATTTTCAGATTCTTGAATTGTGTAAACTCCTCCAACAATTTCCTGCCCTTTCTTGTTTCTAATATTACCGGGCACTGCATTGGAAATATTTCACTCCTGGCTGTCTTGCCATTTACAATGATGATGCTGTCACAGGTAATTGTTATCCTAATGCTCTTTTATCTGACCCTCATCAAATACCCATCCTTCAATGAGACCCCATTGTTGTTTTCAGTCTTCACTCTGTGCAGAATAGGAATATGGCAATGATGCCTCTTTTTTGAACCTACAACCAGTGGCCAAGAAGATAAGTGAGTCCCTTGGACAATATGATGACTCTACACCTTCTTGCCCTGCATGCTACTCTGCTATGCCCTGACCTATCCATTTTGTTATTTGATATATTAATACTTTCCCTTCATTGCCCTTCTAATTATCTCATTACTCAGCTGTTTTCCATCTCTGTCTCCTCTTTCTCTAAGCAAAGCATAGGCACTCCTCAATTGTCCTTCTTTACCTTGTTCTACTTTGCTTTCCTTAGCCAGCCGATATTCTCCCATGGCTTTAACTCTTCCCCCCAATCTACCTCTCACACTTTTTAAAAATTATTTAATTTTATTTTTAATAAAAGTTGTATATATTTAAGGCATATTACATATTGATTCCATACATGTATACACAAGGTCTGTCCAGAAGGTATCCAGTCATGTAACATAAAAAAATAAATACATTTACTGATGATACAAGAAACATTGTACATAGGACAATGATGCCTCAGTCCCCTTCAAAGTAGGCACCTTGGGACCTCACACAGTTCTCCCAATTGCCCTCAGCTGCCCCATTGTATTTTTTTGAAATCTCATTGACGATCTGACATCTCTTCCCCTTCAAAGTTGATTTTCGTTTTGAGAAAAGCCAGAGGTCACAAGGTGCCAAATCTGGGCTGTAGAGAGTCTGAGTCACCTGGGTGATTTGATGTTACATCAAAAAGCTCTGCAGGGATGTGACGCATGAGAGGACACATAGTCATGATGAAGCTGCCAATCACCAGTTGCCCATAGTTGTAGCCTTCTGAATCATCTACATAGTTTCTGTGGAAGGATGTTTAAGCTTAATGCAAAATTTGATGCAGATTCATTGTTCTATTCACTCAGTAATTTTGAATGTGATGACCACACAGTACACATGCTCGCTAAACAGCCATCTACATCCCCCACTGACTAGTACAGTGAGTTGTCATTGTTCATGCATGCGTGTTCCAGTCCACTCTCCTTGGCTGCCAGGTTATGTCAATGTCATTTAAACCATTCTCATTATAGTAAACAATGGCCAGACTGTTTCCAGACAGACCTTGTATATATCGTGAAATGATTACTACAGTTTGAATTAAGCTTTTTCCCGCTCAGAAATCTTTAGGAACTTTCTACTACTACTTAGAAAGAATCAGTATTCCTTAACTTGACACTCCTAACCCTAATCAATTTCCCCCTGATTTAGAGTCATCTCTCACTCTCACATTCTTAGCAGTAGCTAGTTTAAGCCTCTATTTCCTAACTCCCTCTGCATCTTCTAGTTGTTGTACCTTGACTCATTCTCTTTCTCCTTCTTAATTGCTCTTCACTCTGTTTCTACATACCCAAATTTTATCCATTGTTTTTAGAAATATTCTTTATGATATTGTCCCTGTTTCTCCCCCCTTGAAGCAGTCTCTTATCAACATTTGTGTAGTTGGAAGCCTGTGTCAGAATCACTTTCGGTTCTCATTAAGTGTGCAAATACCCAGGCTTCAGCCAGCCTTACTATATCTAATTTGTTAAAGATGAAGACAAGATATCTGTATTTTCAACAAACCTCCCACATGAATCTCGTGCATGTTGAGTTTTTAAACTACAACTCTTATGTTCTGAATTCACAAGTTACACTTAATGTTTCTTTGCTTTAGGTATATTTAATTGTTCTTTTTCATCATCATCATTTGTCATACGAACCTTCTCTGAGTAGGTATATAACTTTAACATCAAAAGAAATGCTTCTGCATCACAAATATTCCTTCAATTTATTAAGTCCTCAGTATGGGAATGCATTTTATTAGCTAGCAATGAGGATTAGAATTTGTATCTAACTCATAAACATATATATTGAAAGATGGAAATAACAACTTGATTTTTTCAAAACAAGAGAAGAATGTGAGATAGGTTGAAATAATATTAGCAAGTCATTTAAAAGATTAATTATGCATTTCTAAGTAGAACTGCTTTGATCACTGCAGTGCTTAATGGAAACCTGCTAGTCAGGAAGGTTGAACTGTATTTAAAATTTTCCCCTTGCTACTTCATTGAGTGCTCTTTGGTAATTCTTCCCATGTTTCTGAGTTTTTCCTTCCTTCCTTTTAAGATGGCTCAGCAAGATAAGCCAACTGTAAGTAAATTATGATTATATTATTCTATGACCAAGCAATGTAGATTAAGCAGGTCTACAACTTCTGATTTCAGACTACCCCGGCTAGTCCTATAAAAAAAATACTTGCTTTTAACTTCCCCTAGAGATTCTCAAATAACAGAGTTCAAGACTCTTAGACAAATTGTCTAAGAAAAAGATGCATTTAAGTGTTTTTATATCATTTATGTTAACTTAAATCATTTAACAGAGTATGTTTTAAGTATGTGTTAAATTTAGGCCATGTTTTATTGCTTATATTATTAACCAATAAACTAAATTGACATTGAGACTAATGTTTTGCCATTGTGATAGGGTTTTGTGCCTGCAAATTAAGCCAGAATTCTGGACTTTTATTATGCTGGGATATAGGAAATATATTCCTATGGCTATAGTCTTAGTTTAATAACTCCACTAAGAATGAAAATGGCCTTTGACACAAGTTCTCTATGGTGTACTATTTCAACAAGAAAAGGCCACTCTGAATATATTCTCAATGATTGTTTGTAAAATTGTTCCTGTCTATAAATATTAGGTCCATCTTATTTTAAAATGCATTTGCATTTGGAAATATGACACATGGTGGGTTAAAAGTGTTGTGCTATCCCTCCTGATAGTCATGACTAGACATAGGAATATTATTAAGCCTACCACACATTTTTCTCATTTTGAATAAAAATAAAAATTATGTACATCTGTCCAAATTGTCTGTTTATGAGTTACACTTGGAGATTCTAATACACATAGAATGCTGGCTTAGAAAATTAGTTTAAGATAAGTCTAATACTTCAGTCTTAATAAAATTCATGCCTTAGTAAGAGCTATAATGTTAGTGACTTCCTTGGAGCAACTTCTTTTTAAATTCTTTGCAGATTTCTCATAACTTAAGAGGTTGTATAAATGTGGTATAAATGGGAGACTGAATGGATTGCACTTCAAAATCTCAAAATGTTCATTTCAAATCCTACATCTAGCTGGTACCTACCCCTGTGAAATGGATTATATTCATCTTTCTTTTTTCTAAAAATTCAAATACCAGCTAACTCAAATATGTGACAAATACACTCTTAACAAGGTAACTAAAGGTATAAGTATACTAGTAATCTTTTAAAAAGTGATCTAAAATATCATTAGGATTATTTGATATTAATTTTTATGGTAACTTACTGTCTGATAGCCAGCGAGATCTTGAGGAACATTATTTCTCTCAGCCACAGGCACACACTTTTGTTCCTCACTGCTTAGGTGACCTAGAAGAGATGATAAAAAAATCTCATTTTATTATCAGAGAGGACTCAGCATGGGGACAATCTGGAGCAGTGTGGACAGAGTAAAAATGTAAATAGAATATGTAGATTTTTATATTCTCTTTTTGTGCTAATGTGATTTTGGTTTAAGCAATAATATAATAACTTAATGACAGGTAATGTCAAATGTTAGCTTTTTAAACATTAGGTCCAACTCCTTATTCCAAAGAAGTTTTGTTAAATTCTAATATAAAAATAATTAGGCACTGCATTTCCTAATTGCTGAAAACTTCAGGTTTTCATCAGCAAACATACTTTACATACTGTTGTGCATTAAACCACAGTTTTCCCAGAAGGAGCAGTTTAATGATCTAATCATCACATTTGCTATTTTTCTATCCTTTCTAGAATCACAGGTTAGATCCACAGGTTTCTATTTGATCTTTCCTTTCAGAAATAAAAGTTGATTGTTTGGTTTTCTGACAAGGGAACAGATTATTTTTTTCAGGTTATTCTTTAGAAATTAAGCTCCTTGGACTTTGAATAAAATGGCCTGCGGTTCCCCCAGGGCACTGGTGATTCAGAAACATCTTTTTTTCCCAGGACGGTACCCATTCGTGAGCTGCTTTTTATCTGCTGTCCTGTTCAGCAAACTGGGCCGTTTTCCATGGTCTTCATTATTTAAAAGGCAGAGATTATTTTGATGTATCATGAATAATAATCTAGAAATTATAAGTTATATATCTAAATAACTTATGCAAATAGTGGTTAAAGGGACTGATTCCAGAACTGGACTGCCCAGTTTTAAATCCCAGATTAATTCAGTGCTTAATCACTGTATCCAGGAGCAAGTTAGTTCTCCTTTCTGTAACCTCACACATAAAATGAAGACAATAATAGTCTTAATGTTATAGGTTTTTGTGAGGATTAAATAAGCTAATACACATGAAGTGTCTGTGATGAGAGCACACAAAGTGCCCAATGTCAGCTATTACCGTCTATAATTTAATAGGAAAAATAAAGTTAGTAGCTGTCACTACTGTGTTTCTCCAAATGTGACCTATCACTGTATCTCACTAAGGAAGGCATAATTTATTTATGACATTACGTTCAGTTAATTAGGTAGATTTGGACATATTTACATAAGAACTTAACTCCATTTTAAGCAATCTATGTATTATGATGACATACAATTGTTAAAAATGTGGAAATGAAGCCACTTGATGTATTTTGTAAGGATTGTAAATTATTGGTTATGAACGAATAACTGAATAGGTTTAACTAAATGTTTTTAAAAATTGAAATTATAACTGACAAGTTATATAAAGTGAAAATACAGAGGATATATTGGAATTTCTTATCACTTTTGTTTAACTTTTTAATTTATTTTGAGACAATAGTCAAAAATATCTACTATCTAGAAAAGATAATCCAGATTAAATTCTGTTCATAAGAGGTGTTTCTGGAGAACAGATCCCCTATAATGGAACTATTGATAGTACAGTAGACAGGCTCTATATGCCAAAAATCTGCTTCGGTGAGACAAGCTCAGTGCATAGTAAGAGCTGGTATAGCTGTAACCATTATAAACCCTTGCATGACCTTTGTCTTTATATGTTAAAAAAAAAAAAAAAAAAAAAAAAAAAAAGAGCCCTGGCTGGTGTAGCTCAGTGGATTGAGCTCGGCTTGCAAACCAAAGGGTTGCTGGTTCGATTCCCAGTCAGGGCACATGCCTGGGTTGCAGGCCAGGTCCCCAGTAGGGGGCACACGAGAGGCAACCACACACTGATGTTTCTCTCTCTCTCTTTCGCCTTTCCTTCCCCTCCGTCTAAAAAAAAAAAAAAAAAAAAAAAGAATATTTCACCTTGGTTAATTTCTTCATGCAAGATCTTATGTGAACATCAATACACTGTAGTAATTCTAGTTAAATGCTTTTAACTTAATGCTTTATGTCACTTACTCCTTCTTTTCCATGATAGATAACTGATGACAATTTAGCTTTCATAACCCTTTGGAGAGCATGGTAATACAGTGCTGGCCAATGACTGATTATGTTACTTGAAGACCAGTTATCATTTTTTTCTTTTCTTTATTTTTAATCCAAACTTAATAAAAGCAATTAAGCTTGATGTTGTTATGCTAGAAAACTACTTTGACATTGTTCTATTTAGCCATACAGTAATTGCAAAATTTCAAGTGTTTAATATATTAGAATGTAGAACTCATTGAACCAGTATGTTGGACTCATGAATTTATACAAAATCTTACCTGTGGTTTAACATTTTCTTATTAACTGGTTTATGTAGTAAGTTTGGGGAAATTGTCTCTCCAGAATATTAGAAAACTGCAATTAGAGATATTTTTCAGGCAAATCTAGACATTTATTTTGCTGTCTTCACAGGAAAAAAGGATATGGTGTATCTGATACTGAGTCTGCTTCCTTGTGCATGAGCATATCTTCATTAAATTGTTAGTCTACACTTTGTTTCAAATGGCGACATAAACTCAGAGTATGAATGGACAGTGGTGTAGCGATGGCTGAGTTTTCCAAGCTTTCCAGACTTGGTAAAATCCTACCATCCTTGGACAGTGTCACTGATAGCTCAATGCCCTTACTGGGTGCTATAGAGACCAAAGTGCTGAGATCTGCTGCATGTGCTCCTTCTTATGTGGCTAATTAAATTGGAATTGTTCCAGAATAGATCGGGGTGAATGATATGCTCCAGGAATCCCCCACCCTGTACTAGGTTTGCCTTGCTGCCAGGGAAAGATGTCTCTCAGTGCCAGAGATTGGTGAAAAGGAAAGGGATTATTTATTTAAAGAGTTATACAAATTTAAGAGTAATAACTTAATGTCTTCATTGAGATCTCGAAGTCCTTTAGAATACCCACAAATGTACAATGCTTCCTTCCCCCTCTGCCCAGTCCAGGGTACCATATCTCAGAAAAAGAAATAGAAGTCCATGGTTCTTCTCTGCCCAAGCTGCATGGTCCCGAAAATCCCCGCATGGCTGCTGCACCTGGGTTTAAATCCCAGTGCCAATTTTCCTCTGCTGCACCATTTCCAGCTCCTCCTACAACTGGCCACAGCTGCCAGGATTACCATATTCTTCCAGCTTTACTGGGCTGCCATAGTAAGTCCAAGCAGGTCTGGCCCCATGGCATGGAGTCAATCATCTCCAAGCTCTTACGCAGGCGCTGTAACCAGGGGGAGTTGCCTCCCAGTTACATCATGGGTTGAAGTCACTCCCATCCCCCTGGCTCAAAGCATGGCACAGCTGTTTAACATATCTATGAAACCAGTTAAAGGTTATGGATATGTTAAACAACCATTCTAGAGGTTAGCTGCAGAACTGTTGCTATTCAGAACAGCTCTCAATGGCCCTGCTCCATGGGTCTCATCCCCCAGCTGAAACTTGCGGGGGTGAGGACATCCTATATATATATATATATATATATTTTTTTTTTTTAATATTTCCTGCACACCAAGTTCTGGACTCCATTATAAATCCCTATTTGGGCCCCCCACCTACCCCTTTGGCTGCACCCTGTTACAGTATCGTAATCTCACCTCACATTGCACATATAAAGTAGGATGTATTCTGTGAGTCCATAGTCCACCTAAAACAATGTTTAAAAATCTTTTATTTTAGGAACAGGCTTGATCCCCATCCCCCATCAGAAATCTGGTTCCATTGCTGTTGTATTCCTCAACAAGTGTGGATTGACTAGTGCTCTGATTAAGGAAGGATTAAAGTAACGAGGATAAAAGATCAAGGCATTCTGCCCTTGTCAAATGAAATAAGGAGATTTTGGAAAAAAAATATGTTCCTATCTAGAATGACTAGAATTAACTTTTGTAGAGCATTCATTATTACAGAACTATTTTAGATTTTCCCATTGTGGAATAACTAGTCAGTAATAGAAAATTTGGAGTTAGAGCTGACACCCTGACTATTGTGGCTCAGTTGGTAGGGCATTGTCCTGCAAAACAGAAGGTTGCTGGTTTGATTCCTGGTCATGGCACATGCCTGGGTTGCAGGCAGGTTGGGGCACTTGTGAGAGGCCACTGATGGATGTTTCTCTCACATATCAATGTTTCTCTCGCTCTCTTTCTCTCTCTCTCTTCCTCTCTCTCTAAAAATAAGTAAATAAAATATTTTCAAAAATAAATGAATAAAAATATTACTATTATTGTTACCTGGCAGGGGACCGGCCCTGACTGGGTCTGCCTAGAGCCAGCTGCAGAGTGTGGGTTCTCGACTTTGTGTAGGAAAGATTTCACAACAGGAGTCCAGGTGACTATGAAGATACATTTATTAAAGCTGGGGACAGTAAAATAAGGAAGGGCTTAGCATAGAAGAAGCAACAGGAGAGCCGAGGCAGGGCTGCCTTAGCTCACTAGGAAGTCAGAGAAAAGGGGTCACTTGGGGAAAAGGGGTTCAGGGGATTAGCCTGGGATAAGCTGCCAGCTGCACATTGCCTTAGACTTTAGGAGACCCATGCCAGTGAAGAAAGAAGTTGGGGGAGAAGAAGGGAATGGCTGGGGCTGCTCCCCAAAGGGAGAGGGAGAGCTGGGTCCTTTGTCTTGAGTATTTTCTTTCTTTTTTGCAGGTGGAAATCTAGGGGAGGTCTGAGGGAAGGGTTTCAGCAGAATATCCATCAGTTCTCCAGGTGTGCCCTTTAAAGGTCACAGTCTCCACTGACTGGTCAGTGACGAAGTGAGGGGTCTTTAGTCATTGCAGTTGGTTCTGGCATCACCCACCTAGTTTTGCTGCTTTTTTGGCCTGTAACTGAAATACAACTGATGCCTAGATGTTATCTCCAGGGAAGAAAGGCCAGGGGAGAAGAGATTACCCTGGGGGCAAGGTCTTTGTTTATCCACTCTTGCTGCCTGCCAAGCACTCCCCCCTGGCCACCATCTGCACCTGGCTGTAAATTGCTTGGCTATTGTGTTCAGCTCTCTGTCTCAGTTTCCCCATTCTACTTGCCAAAGAATTTTCCTAGCTTCTTACTATCCTGTTTTGCTACCAGTACCCTTGGGTTATGCTAATAGCTCCACTTCTCATAAGCTTTTTGCTCAGAAAAGTTATTTAGCCTTAATTTTCTGACTAGTACAACCAATAAGAGTAAAAATATCTCAAAGGATTGTATTGAAAGTTAAACTAAATAATAGCAGTGAAATTGGGCTTGGCCTACAGCATGTACTAAATAAAAATTAGCTGTTAATATTTGTGTTTGAAATAGATATTATTATTCCATTTTATAGGAAAGAAAGAGAATATTGGGAATCGGATAGCTTCACCCCTAGAGTTATGAACAGCTAGTATGTGAAAAGTGTCAGCAAGTACATCATTTTGAAAAGATTACAAAAACTTGTAACAGAAATTTACCACAACGAGTACCCAAATCTGGTCCACTAATCTTACATTACTCAAATGTATATAGTGCATTGATACACATGGCATTTTTCTCCCAGATCTTGAACATCAATGTGTTTTTCCTATTTCTGATTTTAAAATTTGTAATATTTTACCATTTCAGTGTGTGTGTGTGTGTGTGTGTGTGTGTGTTGTGGTGTGATCCTGAAGTCTTCTTGCCCATTAAGCTCTGAACAAGATCAGCATAGACTCCTCTGCCATGCTTGATACTCTTCTCAAGATTTCTCTAAAGTCTCCATGGTTCTTGCATCCTCATGGTCAACTTTGCCTCAACAACTGCAACTTTTTTTCATTTTCTGCTTTATGTCTCTGCTATGATATACACTCAAATGGGGAAAGCAGTCTCTTTCTTAAGCATATAACACATGCACAGTTCCAGAAAAATAAAGATGCTCAGCAATGTGAATATAGCATCCTTTCCTAAATACTGGGGCAGATGCAGAAATAGCAACAACTTAAGACAGAATATTAGATGTCCCCAGTGTAGACTTTTTCACCTGTCTTAAAGGCCATTGTGCCTTGTTCCTTTTCTTCTTTATTCCCTACCATGCACTAAATCCTCATTAATTTCTAATTAAGGGAAAATTTTGTTGTCTTCTACTGCTTTCTCTCCTACTCACACATGTTCTCAGACTTGTATATTCCACTTCAAGAACCTTATCAAGATATTTTCCAAATATTAGACAAATTTCTCTTTAAAAGGAACACTGTAATCAGAGATTAACACATTCCGCACACTAAAATTGTAAGCCTTCTTTGGAATAATAAGGTGTGGAATTAAATAAATAAAATTAAGAAAACAAAAGAAAGTAAAACTCACAATTTAAAAGTGCTTTGGTAGCAAAAGGGCTCCAAATCAGGGTTCAGAAATTCCTTTGAAAATATGTGTAACTCCTGGTGTATTTATTACCCCACATGCTGCTCGCAGTGGGGCTCCACAGTTAGAAACACAGGAACAATTTCTTCCTGAAGCGAGCAGTCTTAAATATACAAAGCCCTGGTTTCAGATTAGTTGATTTTTTAGGTAAAGGGCATTTCATTTTTATATAGAAGTGTTGATTCTCTATATTCCAATTGGAATAATTTTTTTAAAAAACAGTCAATTTTATTTTCCAAAAGTCATAAAATAGGGTCTTTGGTTGTACTTTGAATAAAATTTTTGTGTCAAGATGTTCAGTTCCTGAAAGCTCTGTGGCAGATTTTAAAATCCCAAATGCTTGGCTGCAATAGGCATTTCTTCTGTGCAGGGCTTACGTTTTGTGTTTATTCTCCAAATTTCAGCTATTCTTAATGGCTACACATAGTCCGGGAAAAATGTAGGTTATTTCAGGTTTTTTAATTATCTAATCATCTAAGACAATATGTACTCACTGTTTAAGGATTGCCTGTTAAAATGAAGTAATCATTACTACTACTATTATTTTACTTTCATCTCATGTTTTTTGCATCATCACGCTCCTATGCTTTTTTGTTATATAATTATTATATTGGTATCATTAAGCTAATCATTCTGCCCTCTGTTACCTCAGAGCTTTAACTGGAAGTTAAAATATTTCTGCTTTTGGTGGCAGAAAGTCTTTAACTTTGAGTAGGTTAAATATACAATCATAATACCAAGAAAGTGTTGAGAATCCACCCCATTCCAGGTAAATTATACTAAGATACATCAGACAGCTAAGAAGCAATTTTTTTTCCTGACAAATTTCTAAGACAATGATTCTGAAACCTGTTTAGTGGTTTATTCCATATTCATTATGTTTTGTGATTTATGTCACTGAGTATATTTTCTATTATTTTATCCTTATTGGAAGAAAAATGATTTTCTTACCCCCTACCACATTCTCCCAGTGCATAAAGACCAGGCTAATTTGCTTCTCCACCCTTTTTCTCCAAGCAAATCAATGTCCTTTTGGTTAAACTCTAGTGAATATCAACCTTAGCACCATTGCTAGATACAGGACTCTCTCCTAAACAAATGATGCAGAGAAAAACTAAACATGTAGAGGAAGTCTAATTAAAAACTATTATCAGAGAATATTAATAAAACCTAAATTCAAAACTATAGAGTTTTAGTCATGGAGAGACAGTATGATTTTCTAGAAATATAAAAGTTGACATTTGAAACAATGTAATCAAAGCTTTTGCCATTCTCTCCTGGGTTCCAGACATAATGTGAGGCTGTTTTAAGATCACGGTGACCTTCATGCCTCAGCATCTTTGGAAAATTCAAAGTTGAGCGTTTAGTCCCTGAAAGCCTTTGTATTTCCCTTCTAGCATGATGGAAATAAATTTTATATATGCTTCATATTTTAGATATTTATCGTATTTTATCTGGTTTGGGCTATTTGCTGACAGAGCATGGTTCTTGAATAACTGATAACATACAACAAATGTGCCCTGCTCCTTGGTACACAGGAAATGAGGATGCTCACAGTGTCTGCCTCCATGAGTTAGCTCAATAAATTTGAATTGCTCATTAGAGTTCCAATGCCTCATTGTTGCCTATATGTGAACAGCTTAAGTGAATAGGAATCAGATGGAGGGTGGGGGAGGACACACAGAGATTTCACATAATTCCTGTTGCCAGAGAAACCATTTTCTTGCTGTCTGGGCATGCACCGAGCAACTTAGATCAACTGGAGGCTCAGCACAGCCCTTGCTGTGACTTTAGTAAAGACAACAAACAGAAGGGAGAAACTGCTTATAAAGAAAAGCATAATGGAGTATTAAAATGGTCTTGTAATTAGATGGTTTTGTAGACTTAGCTTTGAAACACCTTGTCCCTAAGATGGCTGATCCATCTGATTATACATGTGTTTCTATACCTCATGGTGATTTATATTTCTTTGTCTGCCTCTGTCTAGAAGATCACATTTCATATGTGTTTATATATCATTATACATATGCATATTTATACAAGAATGCTCTTTATCTTTGTCCCTCTTTCTCTTCCTTCCTTCCTCCTACACACACACCCCACATCACATCACACAGCTGTGCTGTGTTGAACACGGGGGATCTTCTCTCAGGGGGGAGAAACAGGAAAGAATATGGCAATAACAGTTTGCACACCAAAGCCAAAAGAAATGACAGAAATTGAGGAAGCACAAGAGAGTATAAACTGTGAGTTCCAGATGTGTTTATATTATACTTGGATCTTTTGATGAAAAATTATTTCTCATCATGAATGTTAGAAAATCAGTGAAGAGTATGTGGACTAAAATATTCTAAACACTCAGTTCCCCATACCTTCCCCCCACACTTTTAGTATGTAAAGTATACACTGATTTTATTTCTGATACTATATAAGAAAAACAAGTATTAGTACTAAAAAATCTCTGAGATTGGATAAAAAGTATAGTGGATCGACACACATGTTTTTTACATTGGTGGGTACAGGATAGTTAACAATGAACAATTAATTATATAACAATAATAAGAAGAGATTGTGTGATCTGTACTCTTTTGCAGTGATTGTAAGGGGTCTGGAAAAAGGAAATTATCCTGAAATTCCAAATATACAGGCTCAGTTAAGGTAAAGATTGACTTTTGTCAGGAAAGATACTGGACTAGAACATGAATACATGGCATGACTCGCTTTTAGTTAGAAAGTTTTAATTTCTGATCATTCCATGTGGTTATTTGAGGTCTCTGAGTTTGTAAGGCCCACCATGCAGACTTCTCCTGAGTTTGTCAGATTTAATGTGGAGCCCCTTTTTTTATCCACAGAATGTTTATTGAAGAAAGAACCAATGAATGAAACAGAACTTTAGCCCAAAGGAATAACTATTATACACAAGATAACATTATAAAGTGGAGTATGTTCAGAGATGAAATTCGAGGTTTTGAATTGCCTTGTCACAGAAACCATAGAACACATTTCACATTTTTAGATATTCTAAGAATAAAATATGGCAATATTGAAAAAAGAAAATAACATGAAATAAGAAAATGATGCTTTAAAATTGCAGAAGAAATTTTCGAACAAATATCAGGAAAACAATTTTGATTTTCTTTTCAATTCTTTCTGAATCTAGTCTAATATTTTTTTCCTTTGTGAACTCTATTCTTTCTTTCCTGCAATGCTAAAATCTCTCTCTGCCTGAACAATTACCGCATGCTAATTTCCCCTGCCCTGGGGATATGGCCTAATTTACATTCTTTTTAATGACCCACCTTCTTTAGCCGGACACAGGTAGAAAATCACTAATAGGTTTTAAAGGATGCATACCAAAATGATTTAGATTTTGTTCTGTTTTGTCTTTTATTTATTTTTGCTTTCTATTTGCCTTAGAGGAGATGGAAGAATTTAAATTCTCTTTTGAGGGTTTTTTTTTTTTTACACCTTTCTTTTAGCTTTTCTTTCAGTTCTTTAAATCTCTCTTCTTGTCTTTTGCTTATCAATTACACAGATCACAGTAGAAACTATTAAAGATCCCTGTGTAATAATGCCCTTTATTTCTGAATGTAGATCTTGTCATTCAGTACAATTTCTGGATTTGACTTTACTGGCTAAAATATATGTATTTTCTTTTACCCTTTTATATATTTTGATGAAAACTATAATTGTTATTAAGGTCTCAATTCAAATTTCAGTGAACTGAAGAATTATGAGTTTTGTCACTGACTTCCCTCTGCAGTTTGCATAGCTGATTACAAAAAGTATTACAGCCTTAGCTTGCACTGGTAATCAACACCTTCTCTTGTTAGATCTTTCATTATAAATGCAATTGACAGAGGTGTCTATTATAAGCTATTACAAATATAATCTTTGTAAATAGTTCTCATCATGTATAAGATAAGCCTAAATTTGTTTGGAAATAGTTCTTGAAGACACCCTGCTATGGCATCCTCAGAGTGCCAGGCCAGAGTTCAGTGGGAGAGTCACACACTTTGAGCAAGTTTAGCCTGAAATGATGTGCATCACATCCAACCTCAACAATACACAACTCAGAGGTATTTAGCCATACTCTCTATCATCTAAGAGAAATCATGCTTAGCCATTTTGGTTCACATTGTCCCATTTCTGCTTCTCCTAACTCTAATTTGACTTGCAATCCAGTGGAGGAAGGTCTTAAAACCTAAACATGCAATCCCTTATTCTCTCTAAAGACCAGTGTGTATAAGATAAATAGAAAGCTTAGGACTCAGGTCTTCCAGTCCCATATTTCTATTCAAATGCAAGTTCAAAAGTACATTTCAAAGTCAAATATAAATGATGTTCAGATTATCCACCATTTTGGATTATACACACCACTGCTCCCATTACTACAGGTAATTAAGAGCTTTCTGATATTAAAAAGTATTCCCTTAAATGCCGACCCTCTCTTCTATCAAACTTTCACAAGAACTTTAATAAGCAAAGCTGACTGATTATAATTCCACCTCCTTTCCATACTCAGTCTCTGGAGGAGATATTCAAAAGCAATGACATCCTACAAAGCACTTAGGAAGGGAGAAAGAGGAGAAGTTAGAGACCTGAATAATGAAGATTCCATATCAGTTCTTGATAATGAAAATTTTTCAACTGAATATTGTCAAAGGTCATATCAGAAAATATAACCTTAGAAAACAGTGAATAAAGTAAAAATAACCTGGCAATATATAGACATGACAAGATTGTAAGCAGAAGCACACTGTAATGATGATCCCATTCACCCATTCTACTCCAGCCCTTGCTTTCACAAATGAAGAAACTAGGACATCATAAAACACTCTTCCCAGGCAATAGCAACCCCTCCTCCCTGTGGCGCCTATATCTTACTCATATTTCTAATATTGCTTTATTTCTAATATTACTGTTATTTGTACTCTTCTGTAACTATCAGTCTCTGACGCTTCTTCTACCCTAATGCCAGGTAGGGACTCACACTGATTACCCTCCACACTGGCACAGACCTGGCACATGATAGGAAATGAAAGCTTCCTGGGTTTGAGTCTAATTGAATTGCATGCATAACCTTCAACATATATATTTTCTGTGAACTTAATACCTAAATGTGATCATGAATCTTGGTCCTTTATATACCACACAATTTTATACTTATTTGATATTGTAATCATACATTAGATAACATAAATAGAACTTATGAAGATACAGCTGGAATTTCTTTTTTGAGTGGGCTGGGTACTTCGAGCTTTATTGATGGTGCATGATAAGGTAGGGCTCCCTAAGCCACTCCCCTCTTCAGGGGGTCTGGGATGGAAACTGGAGATCAGAAGATTCTCATCATGTTGGGGGATTGATTTGGGGCAAGGATTCCCCAGCAGCCGAGGGCCACTCTTCATGTCACAGGGGCTGGTGGTCCAGGGTTCTCTTATTCCTTGGAAGCCATGTAGACCATGAGGTCCCTGTTGCTTTAGCCAAATTCACTGTCATACCAGGAAATGAGTTTGACAAAGTAGTCACTGAGGACAATGCCAGCATCAGCATCAAATATGGAGAAGTAATTGTCACTGTTGAAGTCACAGGAAACAACCTGGTCCTTAGTATAGCCCAGGATGCACTTGAGGGGGCCTTCTGATGGCTGTTTCACTACGTTCTTGATGCCGTCATACTTGGCAGCTTTCTCCAGATGCAGGTCAGATCCATTGCTGACACATTGTGTGTAGGGACAGAGAATGCCATGCCATTGAGCTTCCCATTCAGCTCAGGGATGACCTTGTCCACAGCCTTGGCAGCATCAGTAGAAGTAGGGATGATATTCTCAGCAGCCCCTCAGCCATCACACCACAGCTTCCCATAGGGGTGATCCACAGTCTTCTGGGTGGCAGTGATGACATGGACTGTGGTCATCAGTCCCTTCATGAATCCAAAGTTGTCATGGATGATGTTAGCCAGGGCAGGATAAGCAGTTGGTGGTGCAGGAGGCATTGCTGACAATGTTCATGGACTTGTCATACTTGTCATGGTTCACACCCATCACAAACATGGGGACATCTGCAGAAGGGACAGAGATGATGATCCTCTTGGCTCTACCCTTCAAGTGAGCCCCAGCCTTCTCCATGGTAGTGAAGACACCAGTGGACTCCACAACGTATTCAGCACCAGCTGCACCCCATTTGATGTTGGAAGGATCTAACTCCTGAATGATGGAGATGGCCTCTCCATTGATGAAAAGCTTCCTATTCTCTGTTTGACTGTTCCTTTGAAACTTGCCATGAGTAGAATCATACTGAAATATGGAGACCATGTAGTTGAGGTCAATGAAGGGATCACTGATGGCGACAGTATTCACTTTGCCAGAGTAAAAAGCAGCCCTGGTGACCAGGTGCCCAACACGGCCAAATCCATTCATTGCCACCTTTACCATCCTGTCTCAGGGTTGAAGCTGACACTGTGCAGGAAGACGCAGCTGTCTGTTGAACTGTAGGAGCAGAGAGCCTTAGCTAGAATTTCAATTGCTGAATTAATTATATCCTCAGAGCTTACCTGTAAAACATTTATTGATTTAGTTTTAAAGATGTAGTGTAAGTATTTTCTAGATGATAACAGCATGATCTTTTGATTTAGTTTGCAGGCTTAGACCCAGATTGCTTCGGTAATAGTCATCAATCTTGCATAGCATGGATGGCACTGTTTGAAATTACAAGTAAGAGCAATTACCTATGGATTGACAAACCATATGACTCTGAAGTTTTTCTCTCTCTTGACTTTCAAGAGTAGCACCTGTTTTTAAGTCAAGTAGCACTAATTTTTCTGGCAATATTCTGTAACTTACCAGTATTTTTCTCTGCTGAGTAAGCTTTTATCTTGCCCCCAAGTCCCATCCTCCTTTGATCACTATCGTTCATAAATATGATGCTGTAACCCCTCTTGCAATGTTCCTTTGAAGAGTTTGGCTGGCATTAGCTAATCACTAACAGATAGAACTCTAAATTCACCCAGAGATTAAATTTGTGTCCTCATCATTACATCATAGTTCATTTCTCTGAGAATGGGCCAGAATTACAGTCTTTGATGTGGCTAATATAGCTTGATTTGGTATTCATTACCTACTCCCCTTCCCCAAACCACAGGACACTGTGCACACCTTGTTCTAGGACCTGGAAACCCCAAGGGTATTTGCACTCAAAGAGGGTTATGATGGGCAAACATAAGATTTAAAGTTAGCCAGAGTCCTGATTTTGATGGTTATCCAGCTATGTGAATTTGGGCTACTTACTGACTTCTCTGAGTTTCAGTTTCCACTTTCATAAAATGTGTGTGATCTTATCTTCTGTGAAGATTAAATAAAATGTACTTACGGTGTAGTAATGTGCTTATTAGCAGAAATAACCATTCTATTAGCAATGGTAACTTAGCATAAGGTCACTCTCATGAAAGACTCCTTCCTTCTTTAGGGCTAAATTCACTCTCCTGGATACGTTAATAACTTAGAAAGTTCTGTCTGAATGCTTGATGACCTCTTGGTTTCCAATCCAAGAAAGAGTCATGTAAATACTGTGTTTATCTGGCTGGATTTAGGATTGACGTAAAAGAAACTTGTGGTGCGGGGTCAGTGCTGGGAAGTAATTAATGAGCACAACTTTCATCTGTAATCCAAGATACCAAGGATGGGGGCAAAAAGTCACTGCCAACAAATCGTGTGTAAATGCCAGGAGCTAAGCACAGAAGTCATTGAAAAAAGCATCTATAGATGAGCAATCAGGAAATAGCTCAGGTATGAACACAAATTCTGCTGGCTAACCATCTTTTTCCAGGGTTATTTTTAACTCAGCACCCAAGAACATAAAAATCATTGAGGACTGAAATAGTAAATGGAATTTGTACTGGGTGTTGTACCTTGTTTTGGTGTCAGAATAGTTGAAAAATAAATGTGAATGGAAGTGGTAACCATACACATGGGGAAAGTATGAGGAGTGCTCTAATAGAAAGGCAGCCAACCTGGGCCCAGAGATGTCTGAGAAGACATCCTGTGGAAGAGGACATCTCAGGTAAGTGTTGAAGGGCATCTAAGAGCTTAGAAAACAAGGGGATAAAGGGCATTCTGGCACAGAAATGAAACCTTGCAGAAACACAAAGAAACTCATCTACAAAGCAAAATGGCAAGGAATTCATCTCTCTGAAGCATGGGCTGCATCTGTGTGTGCGTTTGTGTGTTGTAGGTGGGAAAGGGAGGCCTGGAGTATTGTGGGGAGAAACCCGCTCCTGCACCCAGTGAAATCTGTCTCATCAGAGGCTTTGTCTGTTATGGTTAAGATCTGAGATTTTAGTCTGAAAAGAGTTAGGAACTTTTGAGAAGTATTAAGCAGGGTAGCAAGATGATGAGATTTCTGTTTTCTAAAGATCAACATCTTGGCAGTGTAAAGAGTGAACTGGATAAAGGAGACTTAACAGTCTTTTGCAAAAGTAAAGTGAGATGTGATGCAGATTTAACTGGTTTGTTAACAGCAGGGACAGAAAGCAAGAGACAGGTGGGAGAGAGATTTATAATAGGAAAGGGTTTGACTTACAAGAGTGAATATTAGAAGAGACTCAAAATTATGTACATGCTGTGTAGACATCTACTCCTGGCTTTGGTAATTATTATTTATGAGACTTAAGGTTTACTCATTCATGGAATGGAGTTCATAACACCTGTCTTAAATGGCCGATTAAGGCAACCTAACATATATAAATATGATTTTCCACATAGCCAGCATTCAATAAATAGTCAGATATTGTCAGTATTATTAAAAGTTCACTTAAATTACAGAAGGCTCATTCAGAGACACTTCATTAAATTTCTTCTTTTAAACATACTCTCTCATTATGTTCCAAGGAGGTTATATATCATCTAGGATGAGATGAATTAACATGTTCAAAGCACTTTAAAAATGCTTGGTCTACAATAGGCACTATGTGCTCATTAACTTAAATAGTTAAGTAAGTAAATATCTAACCAGTTGTTGTGTACTGCCAGTTACGCCATCATGCTGAGAAATCAGAAAAAGTCTGATTCTCCTGGAAAGATAGTGGCTCCAAAATTAGAGACAATTTTATTGATAACCTAAACTCATTGTCAAGTTCACTTATCAGAATGTAAACCTTAAAGTGGATGTGGCAATAAGACCACTTTCTGAATTTTAGAAATGATTTTCAGTTTGTTCAAAGAAAACTATGATGTGGATGCATTCTAAGGAATACAATTTTAGTTGACAGTGCAAATTGAAGGTAGCATTTGTTACGACTGTTGAATGAAAATCGAATTATCAATTTTCAGTCTTGTCAGTCTTCATCAATGGAAAGTGTGTATAGAACCCATTCAATTCTTTCAAATTTTGCTTCAATCCAAGATATATTAATATATTAATTCATCTTGATAAATTTTCAAAGAAGCATTATATATAGGTGGATATAGATTAAGAAGAAAAAGTCTATCTGTTGATTGTTAAGAAATAATGGACCAACCTTTACTTACATTTCACTTTTAAACAGTTGTTCTTTACATTTTGCTACATGAGAAGTATCTCACACCAACCTGTCTTAAGCTCCAAGGTGAAGGCCACAGTGTTTATGGGAGTAAAAGCAAAGTAGAGATTGCTTTTACCAAATAGTAATCAAATCCGGATATGTAAAAACAAGATTATCTCATTAAAGCAATAATAAACACAGGAAAATATTAAGGACCAGATGTAAATTCAAATAAGAGACTCTGTAATGTGATATAAGAATGCAAATTACTCAGGGGAGAGTTTTTGCACATTTAAATGTAGTTGCTTGTGTCATAAAAAGACATACATAAAATACAATCTGTTAAACTATTTGTATTTCAATCATAAGGACTTTTAAGTAGAGAAACCACAATGTTTATTTCAGAATCACTGCCTCCAGGTATTACTGTTACATTTAGAATGAGTATTAAGTAAAAAGTTTCGAGTACTATCAGGTATGACTTAGAATGTTTTAGAGTCAGAGGTTATAATTACACTAAAAATCATGTTCAGGCAAATGCAATTACTATAATTTCAAATTTACCTTTCTAGTTCATTTTGAGGATTGGTTCTACTTTTCCTTCCTTTATTCCTATGTTGTCCTGTTTTTTGTTTATTTGTTTGTTTGTTTTTGCTAGTTTAATTTTGATATCTCAGTTACCACCAGTCATCTAAAACACTTGCCTTCCTATTCCCCTGAATTTCTTTGACTGGGTGGCTCTTTAAAGTGGTAATAAACCCAGCTGTGTTCAGATTTAAGTGGGGGTTTCAGTAACTCCTAGTTTCTTTGGTCATTTCAGAAGATATATGCCAGAGCTACAAGTGAGAATTCCATGCAAAGGAGACTAAAATATACTTCTGCACAGGTGCAGTCATTTCCATTGTATTCCAGGATTCATTATGTCCAAGGTACCCCCACGTCAGGGCTTGGTCAAGCCTGATTCATGGCCCCATTGACCCTAAGCCTGATTGCTCAAATGTCCTTTGTTACATTTTATTTTTAAATCATTTTTTTATTTTTAATTAGGATTGACATACAATATATTAGTTTCAGGTGTATACCCCAGTGATTAGACATTATATAACGTAGTAAGCAATCATCCTGATAAATCTCATATACCCATCCAACACCATACATAGTTATTAGAATATTATTGACTATAATCACTATGTTGTACTCTATATCCTGGTAATTGCTCCATAACTACCAACCTGTATTTCCTAATCCCTTCACCTTTTTTGCCCATCTCCCCAGCCTCCATCCAATCTGGCAACCATCAAGGTACTCTGTGCCTATGAGTCCATTTCTGTTCTGCTTGTTCCTTTATTTTGTTTTTTAGATTCTATTATGGATAGATATGTATTTAGTGCCATTGTACTCATATTTTGATCTTTGTTTTTTCTTCTAAAAGAAGACCTTTTAACATTTCATGTTATACTGGTTTAGTAATAATGAACACCTTTGGCTTTTTCTTGTCTGGGAAGCTCCTTATATGTCCTTTGATTCTAAGCAGTAATTTTGCTGGGTAAAGTAATTTTGGTTGTAGGTTCTTGCTTTTCATCACTTTGACTACTTCTTGCCAATCCTTTTGTACTGAAATGTTTTCATTGAGAAATCAACTGACAGTCTTATGGGAGCTCCCTTGTAAGTAACTAACTGGATCTTCTCTTGCTTCTTTTAAGATTCTGTCTTTGTCTTTAAACTTTGACATTTTAATTATGATGTATCTTGGTGTGGGTCTCTCTGGGTTCCTTTTGTTTGGGACCCTCCTTGCTTCCTGGATGTGTATGTCTATTTCCTTCACCAGGTTTGGGAAGTTTTCTGTCATTTTTAAAAACAGGCTTTCAATTTCTTGCTCTCTCTCTCTCTTCTTCTGGCACCCATGATAAAAATATTGGTAAGCTTGAAGTTGTCCCAGAGGATCCGTAGCCTATCCTTATAGTTTGGATTCTTTTTTCTTTTTATTCTTCCCATTGGATGATTTTTGCTTCCTAATATTCAAAATCACTGATTTGATTTTTTTAGCTTCATGTACTTGACTCTTGAGTCCCTATAAATTATTCTTCATTTCAGTTAGTAAATCCTTTATTTCTGACTGGTTCTTTTTTATGGTTTTCATGTCCTTTCTTGTGCTATTGAAGTTCTGAGTTCATCTGTGCTTCCCCTAAGTTCATTGAATGTCTTTATAACCATTGTTTTGAACTCTGTATCTGGTAGTTAGCTTACCTCCATTTCACTGAGTTCTTTTTCTTTTATCTGAAGATTTCTCTTGTTCTTTCATTTGGAATCTGTTTCTCCGTCTCATTTTAGCTGCTTCCCTGTGTTTGTTTCTATGTATGAGCTTCTATGTCTCTCAGGCTTGGTAGAGTGGCCTAAAATAGTGGGCTTCCCAAAGGGTCTAGTAGCACAGCCTCCCTGTTCACATCAGCTGGGCACTCCAGGTGCACCTCCCTCCAGCCCTTGCGGGCTGTGTACACTCTCCTGTTGTATTAGAGCCTTGATTGCTGTTAGAACATTGATGAGTGAGATTTACCCTCAGGTTCATTAGCTGTGAGGACTGGTCATGACCTCAGTGGAGGATCAGCTGGGCAGGGGCTCGCCCTATGAAGCGGGACTTAGTTCAGCAGGGTTCTGGTGCCCACTGAGTCCTCCTGAGAGTGTCACTTGTGGATATGGTTGGGTGGTGCTTTGACTTGGTCTGAAGCTGTCCATGAAGTGTGCTGGTTCTAGGGCCTCCTGGAAGGTGAAAGCCAAGGTCAACTGCTGTCTATGTTCTGCCCTAGGTTTCCCATATGAGCTACAAAGCAATCTGCAAATGGTTACTACTTGTGCTGCGCCTGGAGGTGCCCAGGAGAGGCCAAGAAATGAACCAAGGCTAGCAGCCATTAATGCTGGCCTTGGGACCACTTAGCAGGAGGTACAGGACATACTGAAACCAGATGGAGCTTGTTTGAAAGATTTTTAGAAAAGTCTGAAACACAAGCCATTGTATCTATGGTCATTTGTATAGAAAAGCCACTGGAAACAGCTTGGGTGGGCCCACAAGTGGATGGGGTGAGGTCTCAGGGGATCACCAGAGCAGGGCAAACAGTGTTGGCCAGGTTGATGGAGACTCAGCTATAGTGCCTGCCTGCTGGCTCTGTGAGGGGAGGGCTCAGAAAAGGAACAAAGCCTCTGCCTGCCCTTCTGTCTAAGAGAAAGCTGCCCTTCCAGTCTTGCCCTGATGCCAGACAATTCAATTCCTCCCCATATGTCCCTCATGCCTTATGCCTTTCGACCTGCTTGCTACCCCTGCACTGAAGCTCAAAGGGAGCAAGTCCAGGAAAGTTTGTGGGCAGATTCTTTATGAGGAACTGCCTGGGATTCCAGTAGCCTTCTGTTTCACTCAGCCACAATCTCCAGAAGTTATGAAGAACTCTCTACTTGGCAATGGCACTGGCACCATGGGCTAGGGACCCTGGTGTGCGGTTAGGACCCCTTGGTCCTCAGGGGGGAACCTCAGCAGTCAAGCTATCCCTCTCGATTTTACCTGCCATACATATGTGTGGCACCTGTTGTTCCATGTCTCTCTCCCTCCTACCAGTCTCCATGTGGCTTTTCTTTCTAACCTTAGTTGTAGGACTTCCATTCAGCTAGATTTCAGGTGGTTCTGAATGATCATTGTTCCTAGTTTAGTTGTAATTATGATGTGGTTGTGAGAGGATGCAAGTACCTCATTTACCTGTGCTACCATCTGGACCAGAAACCTCCTCCATCTGGGCTTTGTTGCAGCTGTTTTCCCTCTTAAAATGCCCTTCCCTAGACCTTCAAAAAAAAAAAAAAAGGCAAAATGAAACAAGAAAACAAGGCTATACATTGTTTTAGGGCTGACGCCATTTCTACTACCTTCTCCAATCTGTCTCCTATCACCCACATTTGTCTCTTACATTGATCTCTTACTTCATTGTAAGAATTTATGACTGACTGACATTGTTGCCTAATTGTTCTATGTTCCTGAATCTTTGCCTTCCTAAAATAAGACTTATTCGATATAGATTTAAATATATTTGTGCAAGATAAAGATAGATAACTTTTAATGTCTTAAAAAAATTTGAGGCATAGTTGACATAAATCAGTTTCAGGTATACAAAATAATGATTTGATATTTGTGCATATTGCAAAATTATCATTGCAATAAGTCCAGTTGACACTTGATACCATACATAGTTACATTTTTTCCTTATGATGAGATTTTTAAGATTTACTTTCTTAGCAACTTTCAAATGTCCAATATGGTGTTATTATTACAAACCATGACTTTTTTTATTTTATAATTGGAAATTTGTACCTTTGACCATCTTTACCTGTGTTTCCCATCTTCTACCCCCCACCTCTAATAAGCAACAGCCTGTTATCTGTGTATATGAGCTTGTTTTTTTTTGCTACTTTTAATTCCACATATAAATGAGATCATACAGTATTTGTCTTTCTAACTTACTCAATTAGCATAATGCTCCCAAGGTCTATTTATGTTGTTGCAAATGGCAGTATAATTTTTAATTTTTTTAAATAGCTTTAACTTACTGGGTTTCAAGCTTAAACTAGAAACTTTAAAGCCATTTGTTAACACCACATAGTGACTCAATGGTAAGTTTCAACGAGAATGCAGCCATTTGTGCTTGTTGCCCTTTTGAGAAATTACTGGATGTCATTTGCTATGCTTGGCAGTAGCTACCAAACAGAACAGAAGTAAGAGACTGTCATTTATTAAAAAACAGAAGCAAACCATTTAAGGCATTATTATAAGCTTTTACTTGAGAAAATCATGTTTTCAGGCACCTTTTACCACCTGGAAATGTTTAGATAAAGGAAGGTTAATTCAGTCAGCTTTATTTTCATAGGAGAAAAATTATTTCAATTTTCTCCCTTATTATCCCAGAAAACCTTGGCTCACATGACCAGACAGTACTCACCCAAACACCAGGTTTACAAACAAAATGAGAATCAACTTCTTCACGGTCCACTGGAGAGGGTCCCCTGGAATTGTCATCAGCATTTGAAAATTCTTTACAAATGACTCATGAGAAGAAAACCAGTGATTGTCTGACTTTGGCATCATCCGTGTGTTGGAAGCTGGAAACCAGTAACACTAGTAAACCAGTGTTTCCTCTCCTCCAAAAAGAAAATGAAAGCTTTTCGCAGTGTGTGCAGTTCCTCTGGTGTAAATATGTCCATTTTGTCTGATTTCATGCCACCACTGGTTTTACTACCCAGTTTGTACAATTCCAGAATATTTAACAGTTGGCTCACAAGCCACTCAAACCCACTTGAGCTTACTACTGGACCTACAATTACTAAACAAGTTTGAAAAGTTTGCCAAGAGCTTTAGCAAAAAGCAGGAGTCAGTGTTTTATTCTGCTCTTTGTCCTTTCTCTCTATTATGTTAAATTAAACAATCTTGACCTAAAAGAAGAATGACTTTGAAAATATGGCAAGTAAAAAACCAGCTTTCACTGTGCACAGCTCTCATCACTGGTCCGTCAAATCCTGTGTTAATCCAGTTCTCTTCATCTTTCCACTGAGAATAAGATTTATGTTGTTTTCATCTTTGTAGCCCAATGCCTGGCTCACATATGGTCTGAAAAATGTTAATTGAATGGATTATTTTGTAACCCTTTTGTCACGCTTTCAAAAAACCTACATCTAGATAATTCTCTAAAATGTTATTATTTAAAGTGTGGACAAAACGTTTTTAAATAACACTTTTTAAATGAATGCTGTAGTTTCCAATCTTTGAGTCTTTGTTCCAAGATTTCCCAGTAAGATGAATTTGGACAACTTGCCTAACTGAAGTCTCATTATTTAATCGATAAAACTGGAAGTCAGTAAATCTGGTTTCTAGTCTCAGTCCTAGCAATTGGGGTCAGTCTGATCATAAATTTCATACCTTTAACAATGACATACATTTCTGACATATGCATGCTCATGAAATCATAACACAGCTTCATATATCAGTAAACACCAATGAGACAAGCAATAAAGTACATCTATAAATATAATATAATGTATTAATTTTTCTTCTCTTGTTTCAAGCTATTCATTAAAAAATTGAAATATATTTATATTTATATTTATATTTATATTTATATTTATATTTATATTTATATATGAGGTCTGTCTGGTAAAGGTCCAACCATTGTTAATATAATGAGAATGGCTTTTGCAACATGGATGTAACCTGGAAGCCAAGGAGAGCGGACTGGAATGCACATGTGTGAACAATGACGACTTCACTGTACTAGTCAGTGGGTATGGTTGAAGCCATTGAGCGAGCATGTGTGCTGTGTGGCCATCACATTCAAAATGATTGAGCAAGTAGAGCAATGAATCTGCATCAAGTTCTGTGTTACGCTTGAACATTCCTCTGTGGAAACTATTCAGATGAATCGGAAGGTTGCAGCTATGGGCAACTGGTGATTGGCAGCTTCATCACAACAATGTGCCTGCTCATGCATTACTTCTTGTTCAAAGTTTTTTGCTTAAACATCAAATTACCCAGGTGACTCAGCCCCTCTACAGACCAGATTTGGTGCTCTGTGACTTATTGGTTTTCCCAAAACTGAAATCACCTTTGAAAGAGAAGAGATTTCAGACCATCAGTGAGATTCAGCAAAATACCACAGGGCAGCTGATGGTGATTGGGAGAAGTGCGTGAGATCCCAAGGTGCCTACTTTGAAGGGGACTGAGGCATCATTGTCCTATGTACAATGTTTCTTATATCTTGTATCTTCCTCAATAAATGTGTCTGTTTTTCATATTACATGACTGGATGCTTTCTGGATAGACTATTATATATATATAATACATATACACTTACATATATATACACACACACACAGAGTCTTGAAAACCAGATATTCCATTTTATTTGAGTGAAAAACCAAATAAACTCATGGCAAATAAAATAGGTTTCAGGGAACAACACATAAGAGTTATAAATTATCCCCAAATGGCATAATAAATGCACAATTTATGCATTTGTTTTACCGTATTCCTCACATTTGAGATACTTGATTTGTACCTAAGAGAAATGACCTTTGGAGCACTGTTCATGGACAACCCACTGTTGCATCTGGAACAGTCATCATCTTCACAGTTAGGGTTATGGAGATAAAAACTGCATCTGCACTCATTCAACACAAAGCAATTTAGCCTCGTTAGCTAGCAGAAGAGAAATCAGAGCTTCACACATTCAGTTTCAGAACGTCTGCAGCAAAACCTGTGCCCCTCATTTCTTTCTTTAACCCACTTACTTGTGTTACCGTCTGTTTCTACAACCAGAAACAAGTTGGAATTGTAATGCAGCCCAGGCTTGATGAACTAAAGAGCAAAATATTCAAAATTGTCACAATGTCTCCTTATGCATGAATTTAAGAAATAGAAGCTTTTGCAAGAATAAATTTAACATATACATATTTATTGAAAGGTACTGCTTCCCTAGGCAGTAACTGAGGGTTTTCAATGGCTATAAGATTTTTTAAAACTTTATTTCCTATACTGACTTACGTTATATCCCTTTCATCTGGTTTTCTACCAACCTTTGTCTATGCCAAAAATTTTTCTTAATCCTCTCACTCTTTTTCCTCATCCTTCCTTAGTTTATCTTTTAGATTCTGAATTTCTCAGACTTTGATCCTAATACATTACTCATCAGGGTTTTTCTGTATACCCTTTTTGTTTGATTCTCTAGCCCCAGGATTTCAGCAGTCACTTACAAACTGGTGATTCAAATCTGCCTCCAGCCCCAGACTTATTTTTCAAATGCCATGGTTTTTCACAGTCAGATCAAACACTCTGTGTCCAAATGAATTCACTATTTCCTCAAACCTCTCTGAAACACTTTTATAATCTACCATTTCACCTAAGAAATTTGTAATAGGTGTTTTCCACCTCCAAATCTGTTCACCTAATGTCAACAGGATGGAGAAGTACAATCCTATCTTGTCTAGAAAAAACAGAAAATTGGATTTTTATGAACAGCTTTAGTGAGCATAGCAGATGACAATATTTCTATTGTTTTTATTCCAACTAGTTAATATGTCCAGGATGGTTCTAATTGTTTCACATGTAATAAATCACATAATTTTCATAACAAATGAGTTCCTATTAATATCTCTTTCATAGGTAAGAAATCTGAGATATTATTCAGTTTAGTGGTAATGAATATAAGAAAACTAACAGTTAACTAACTAAACTCTGAAATATTAGGAATCCTTACTCTTGCTATAAAGTTTTACTAGTATGTTAATAAATTATTGCTCTTGTGGGGTATTATTATTCAAGTCATAAGAAACAGAATAAATTATTTTTAAAGGAAAATTAAACTTGAATTTTTACCTTGTTCTCCCGCTTGCATTTTCTTCAATATACATAGGTAGTTTTTAGAATATCATTTCAAGTGGTAATCAAACTTTGGCAAATGAATAATTTATATCCCCTCAGAATAACCATGGGGACTGTCAGTAGTTTTGGAATAACAAATAACAGATGTAGTTCTAATAACCAATAGAGCACTCCGGAGTCGGCAGCACCATACCATTTGTGTTCAGATGGCTCCCCAACATTTATACTCCTCTCCAAAAGAAGTCCCTCCTTCCATTAATTTTGCCTGAAATTATAAACATTCAGCACTAGAATCCTCTGAAGGTGAAAGTAGATATTGTGCATCATGTTCTCTTGATGACATTTGTTGCTCATGTAAACTTCAGGGAAATTTCAAAAAGCTAATGTCTTATTGGATATAATAAATGATAAATTTAGTATGTTTTAAGGAAAAGCTAATACATGATTGTGAGAAAGATTTAATTGGAGATGTTTGGAGCAATAAAGAAAGCAAGCTATTTTTTTTTTCTTTTAAAAAAATTAAATGTATTGGGTGGCATTAGCTATAGTATCCTGTAGGTTTAAAGTGTATATTTTTATGATATACGATCTGTATATTGCATTGTGTGCCTACCACCCAGTGTCAAATCATCTTCCATCACCATGTCTTTCACCCCCTTTAATCCCCATAACCCCACCCTCTTTTCTTTGGTAACCACCCCACTGATATCTATGAGTTTCAGTTTTGCATTCCACATGTAAGTGAAATCATATGGTTCTTAGCTTTTACTGACTGACTTGTTTTGCTTCAAATAGTATCCTCAAGGTCTATCCATGTTGTTGCAAATAGCAGTACTTCACCTTTTCTAGTGGCTGAGTAGTATTTCATTGTACATATGTACCACATCTTTTTTATCCAATCTCTCATCAAAGGACACTTTGGTTGTTTTCATATCTTGGTCACCATGAATAATGCTGAAATGAACATAGTGGTGAATATATCTTTGTGAGTAAATGTTTTTTTTTCTTTTATTTTGGGGGGTATAAACCAAGAAGAGGAATTGCTGAGTCATATGATAATTCTATTCTTAATTTTCTGAGGAACTGCCATACTGTTTTACATAGTGGGTGTACCAGTCTGCATTCCCACCAGCAGTGAATGAGAGTTTCCTTTTTCTCCACAACCTCTCCAATGCTTGCTATTGCTTGTCTTGTTGATAATAGCCATTCTAACAGGTGTGAGATGGTATGTCATTGTAGTTTTGATTTACATTTTCCTAATAACTAGTGAAGTTGAGCATCTTTTCATACATGTGTTGGTTATTTGTGTGTCTCCTTTGGAGAGATGTCTGTTCAGGTCTTCTGCTAGTTTTTTAATTGGATTGTGTTTGGTATTGAGTTGTATGAGTTCTTTATATATTTTGTATATTAACCTCTTGTCAGAGCTGTTGTTTGCAAATATCATCTCTCATTCAGTGGGTTGCCTTTTTGTTTTGTTGTTGGTTTCTTTTGCTGTGCAGAAGCTTTTTAGTTGATACAGCCCCATTCTTTTTTTTTTTTTTGACCTTTATTTCCCTTGCCTTTGAGATCAAACTCACAAATATTTCTCTATGACCAAGATTCATAAGTTTAGTACCTATGTTTTTCCTAAGTAATTTATTATTTTGTCCTCATATTTAGGACTTTCGTCCATTGAGTTAATTTTTGCACATGGGGCAAACTGCAATCAGGGCCTATCTTTTGGCATGTGGCTTTCTAATTTTCCCAGCACCATTTGCTCAAAAGGCTTCCTTTTCTCCATTGTGTGTTTTTGGCTCTTTTGTCAAAAATTATTTGCCAATATACTTGTGTTTTTGTTCTGGGTTCTCAATTCTGTTCCATTGGTTTGTGTGTCTGTTTTTCTACAAATTCCACGCTGTTTTGATTACTGTAGCTCTGATAGTGTGATAACCTCCACTTTGTTCTTTTTTTCTCAGGATCACTTTGACTATTCAGGTTCTTTTGTTTTTCCATGTAAATCTGATGATTTTTTTGTTGTATTTATCTAAAAGAAGCAGTGGAACTTTGATGGGGATTGCCTTAGGTCTGTATATTGCTTCAGGTATATAGACACTTTAACTATGTTGATTCTTCCAATCCGTGAACATAGAATATCATTCTCTTGTGTTGTATCTTTTTCAATCTCTTTTAAAATTGCAGTGTAGTTTTCAGAATATAGGTCCTTCACATCTTTGTTAAGTTTATTCCAAGGTATTTTGTTCTTTTGGTTGTAATTGCAAAGAGAATTTTTTTTATTTCTTTTTATGAAGTTTCACTGTTAGTATATAGAAAAACAGTGGACATTTGTACATTAATTTTATACCTGTAACTTTATAGTATTTGTTTATTGTTTCTAATAGTTTTTGGTGGGCTATTCAGGGTTTTCTATTATAGAATCATGTCATCTGCAGAAAGTGACAGTTTTATTTCTTCCTTCCAAATTTGGATGATTTTCATTTCTTTATCTTACCTGATTGTCTGGTTAGGACTTCTAGAACTGTGTTAAAAAAGAGTGGTGAGAGTGGGCATCCTTGCCTTTTTTTTCTGACTTTAAAGAAAAACCTTCCAGTTTTTCACCATTGAGTATGATATTGGCAACTGTTTGCCACATATGGCCTTTATTGTGTTGAGGTACTTTTTTCTTCTACACCCATTTTATTGAGGGTTTTAATCATAAATGGATGTTGTATCTTATCAAGTACTTTTTCTGTATCTATTGATAAGATCATATGATTTTTATATCATTTGGTTTCTTAATGTGCTATATGACATGGATCGATTTGCATATATTGAACCATCTTTGTGCCCCTGGAATGATCCCCATTTGATGATGATATATTATATTTTAATGTATTGTTTTATTTGATTCGCTAGTATTTTGTTTAGGATTTTTGCATCGGTATGCATCAGAAATATTGGTCTATAGTTTTCTGGGGTTTGTTTTTTAAAAGAAATGTGTAATGTATTTATTTTTATTTATTTTTAAATCCTCATCCAAGGGTATGCTTATTGATTTTAGAGAGAGATGAAAGGGGTGAGAGATACAGGGAGGGAAATATCAATTAGTTGCCTCTTGTACGTGCCCCAGCCTGGGCCGAATCCGAAACAGGCATGTGCCCTGACTGGAGTCAAATCTGTGACATTTCGATTTTCAGGATGATGCTTCAGCCCACTGAACCACACTGGCCAGGGTTGTAGTTTTCAATTTTTGTGTTATCTTTGCCAGGATTTGGTATTAGGGTTATGTTTGCCTCATGAAATGTGTTAGGAAGTATTGCCTCTTCTTTAATATTTTGGATGACTTTGAGAAGGATAGGTATCAAATCTTCTTTGAATGTTTAATAGAATTCACTAGTGAAGCCATCTGCTCCTGAACTTTTATTTTTTGTAGGGGTTCTTGATGGTAGTTTCAATTTCCTCATTTTTTTTTGTGTGTGTCAGTTTACTTAGCCTTTCCAGTTATTCATGATTCAGTCTAGGAAGGTGATACATTTCTAGGAACTTTTCCGTATCCTCTAGGTTATTGAATTTGGTGGTGTCCAGTCTTTCATAGTATTCTAGTATTATCCTTTTGTAGGTATAAGTGACAAAATTTTATACATTTTAAGGAAATACTAATACATGATTGTGAGAAAGCCTTTTAATTGAAGATGTTTAAAGCAATAAAATAGATTAGCTATTTTTAAGTTGATATTTTATTAACCTATATGAGCCCCAGACCAAATCAAAAATGGTAGGGTATAGGAAGGAAGGAAAGGAGGAAGGAAGGAAGGAAGGAAGGAAGGGCTCTTTTTTGTAACACAGTTGTCCTTTCATTATTTTAAAAATCCTAATTCAGTCTTCTACCCAAAATAATATATATTATTGATCCTCATTAACTGACCTTGGTCAAAAAAATTATAGGCTTTACTATCACTTTATCTCTGACTTCAGACAATGTGTCCACAGCCTACTTAAGACTGCAAAGATGAATTAAACATCCTTTGACTTCCAAAGAGCAAAGGAAAGAAAATCATCATCAAAATACATAAAGACCTGTGGTTGTATAGTTACTCCAACTTACATTTTTTATTACAAATATGAACCACATATCTGTTCTATATTTTTAAGAACAATATTATTTTTTAAATTTCTCTGATTTTTTCCAAGAAGGACAACCCATATCAAATACACCTAGTGCAGTAATTAGCCTCCTGACATCTTGTTTTCAGTCAAAATGACAGAGTACTGATCAAACCAACCAAATATTATGCAATGGACATACATACCAATTCAGGTCCTGTAAATAGATATTAAGTGAAAATAAAGTCAGCCTCTAGTTCTTTTAAAAAATATATTTTATTTATTTATTTTTAGAGACAGGGGAAGGGAAGGAGAAAAAGAAGGAGAGAAACATCAGTGTGTGGTTGCCTGTCATGTGCCACATACAGGGGACCTAGCCCACAGCCCAGGCATATGCCTTGATTGGGAATCGAACCAGTGAAACTTTGGTTTGCAGTCTGGCGCTCAGTGAACTGAGCCACACCAGCCAGGGGGCTAGTTCTAAACTCTAACTTATAATTAGTGTTCAATCTTTTTCATCATCAACTCTTTATAATTGAAAAACTGATGAAATTAAAACATTTGTATTTTTTTCAGTTTATGTTTCAATGTTGTAGAAACAAAATATATTGTATATTTTATGGAGGATTATTTTTGAAGGTTTGTATATTTTTTATTCCTTTAAGTCAAAATCATACCCATTTGACAAAGCAGATCTGAGAGAAAATGAAATCTATACAAAGATATCATAAGAATATACAGAAAAAAGCCAGGAAAAGAGAAGCAAACTTTAAATTAGAGATATGACTTTAGGGTGATTGTAACTTCTTTTATAATTACCTTCTATATATTTTCAGTTTGTTCCATTATCACACACACACACACACACACACACACACACATATATTCCTATGATTAGATATCTTTATTTAATCAATCAGGACATGGCCAATATATAGTATTATTAGGTACACTGATCTAATCATATTATTAGAGCATAATTAACCGGAAGAAACAAATTTTTAAATTCTATTTTAGGTTAGGACACTGTTAAATGGGCATTTGTTAAATCCTTAATAAAATAGGATTAGCAGATTAAGCCCCCCTCTCTCAAACATCAGTGATTTTTCTAAGATTTTCATAGACTTGGAAATATAAAGTTTAGTTCTAGGCAGGAAGGAGATAAGAAGTCTCTAAAATCATTTTATTTGATTCATAACTGAATTGATTAATAAGTATAATTTGTGAACTACCTCCTACACTGACCAAGTTTTATGATTTTCTGCAGATATCAGAGTTACGTTTCATAACAATTCAGTTGGGCAAATAGAGACTGAAATGACACAATTTATCAACAAGAGAATCTTTATCTCTTTACATTAAGTGGCAAATGTGATAGAAATGTAATAAAAACAGAGCATAGTCAAATGTAATCTGACTTGAAACTGTTCTGTCAACTGCATTAGATGGCAAAACAAATAGGTTCTTTCCTTAGTTCACTGAATCATAAATATTTTTTATTGCCTGGCTTTTATTCTCAGCTAGAAGAAGCAATTTATAGCACTGTATATAAATGAAATAATTTTAGGTCCAAATGATTTGCTTCATAAATTTTTTTCATGGTACATTACTTTTTTTATCCTGTAGTCTTCTTTTCTTAAATTTTCTCATTCCTCACAACCCTTCTCTTTGGCAACCATCAACTTTTTCCTCTATATATCTATGGGTCTATTTATGTTTTGTTTTTTTATTTCTTTGTCTTGTTAGATTCAAAATGTAAGTGAAATCATATAGTACTTGTCTACTTTTGTCTGACTTATTTCACTTAGCATAACACCCTCTATGTTCATTCACAGTGGCCCAAATGGCAAGATTTCCTTCCTTTTCATAGTTGAGTAATACTCCATTGTGTGTGTATATGTATCACATCTTTATCAATTCATTACCAATGGACACCTAGGTTGCTTCCGTATCTTAGTGATTTTGTTTTCTTCAGATAAATACCTAGAAGTGGAATTGCTGGTTCATATGGCAGTTTTATTTTTAATTTTTGAGAAACCTTCATATCATTTTTTTGTTTTTTAATATATTTCATTGATTATGCTATTACAGTCGTCCCATTTCTCCCCCATCATTCCCCTCCACCCTTCACACCCCCTCCCACCCACATTCCCCCCGTTTACTTCATGTCCATGTGTCATAATTCTTTAGCTTCTACATTGCCCACACTATTCTTGCCCTCCTCCTGTCTATTTTCTACCCACCATCTATGCTACTTATTCTCTGTACCTTCCCCCCTCTCTCCTCCTCCCACTCCCCTGTTCCTAACCCCCCATTTCATGTGATCTCCATTTCTGTTGTTCTGTTCCTGTTCTAGTTGTTTGCTTTTGTTTTAGGTGTGGTTGTTAATAGCTGCGAGTTTGCTGTCTTTTTACTGTCATATTTTTTATCTTCTTTTTCTTAGATAAGTCCCTTTAACATTTCATATAATAAGGGGTTGGTGATGATGAACTCCTTGAACTTGACCTTATCTGAGAAGCACTTTATCTGCCCTTCCATTCTAAATGACAGCTTTGCTGGATAGAGCAATTTTGGATGTAGGTCCCTGCCTTTCAAGACTTCAAATACTTCTTTTCAGCCCCTTCTTGCCTGGAAGGTCTCTTTTGAGAAATCAGCTGACAGTCTGATGGGAACTCCTTTGTAGGTGACTGTCCCCTTATTCCTTGCTATTTCTAGAATTCTCTCCTTCATTTGAATCTTGGCTAATGTAATTATAATGTGCCTTGGTGTGTTCCTCCTTGGGTCCAACTTCTTTGGGACTCTCTGAGCTTCCTGGATTTCCCAGAAGTCTATTTCCTTTGCCAGATTGGGGAAGTTCTCCTTTATTATTTGTTCAAATAAGTTTTCCACTTGTTGCTCTTCTTCTTCCCCTTCTGGTACCCCTATAATTTGGATGTTGGGACATTTCAAGATGTCCTGGAGATTCCTAAGCCTTTCCTCATTTTTTTGAATTCCTGTTTCTTCCTTGTTTTCTGTTTGGTTGTTTGTTTCTTCCTTCTGGTCCACTCCATTGATTTGAATCCCAGTTTTCCTCCCATCTCTATTGGTTCCCCATGCATTTTCCTTCATTTCACGTATTGTAGCCTGCATTTTTTCATCTAATTTGTGAGCAAATTCAACCAATTCTGTGAGCATCCTGATCACCAGTGCTTTGAACTATGCATCTGATAGGTTAGCTGTCTCTTCATCGGTTAGAGGAATTGGCTGTGAGGCTTTGATTTGTTCTCTGGTTTGAGCCATTTTTGGTAGTTTTGTTTTTTGTTTTTGGTCTGACCAGCTGTTATGTATAAAGGGCGGAGCCTTTGGTGTTCCCCAGTGCAGGGTTCCTCTAGTCGCTGAGTTGTGATGCTGTATATGGGGGCAGGGTCTGAGAGGGAACAATGGTGCTTGCTCAGCTCTCTCTTGGATTCCATCCCTTCCACTGCTTCCCCTTCGTCTGGATTATCTGTGCGCAAATGTGGGACCACCTGGTCAGCCAGCCTCCTTGCGTGGCCTCACTGGGTCTGCCCATTGCCACCCCGTGCCCTGGGTCCGCTAGCTGCCGCCTGCATGCCTGGCAACTACCAGCCTCTGCTGCTTGAGTGCCCGGGTCCACGCCTCCACCCCTCTTACTGGTCTGGATAAATGGTTGTTGGACTTCAGTACAGTTCAATTTTCTATCAGTTCAGCTTGTTTTCTTGTTTCTAAATATTTGTTGTCCTTAATTTTGGTTGTGAGAGAAGGCACAGTGTGTCCACCTACACCTCCATCCTGGCTGGAAGTAGTCATACCATTTTATCTTCATTCCTACCAACAGTGCACAAGGGTTCCCTTTCTCTATGTCCTTGCCAACATTTGTAATTTGTTGATATTTTAATGATAGCCACTCTGACAGGTGTGAGGTGATATTTCATATAATAATTTCTACTTTCTTGTTGAGAGAGAAATTAATTTTTTTATAATTTCTCTTCTCAAATAGATGCCTTTTATTCTTTTGTTTTCATGAAGCCTAATTTTCTGAACTTTATTTTAATTTTAATTTAACAGTTATGTGTGGCTATTTTAATAAGTTTAATTAATTTTTTGAAACTCTAGTTATTAACGGCCTCATTTTGAAGGATTTTTTTCTAGCATTCAGACAGTAGATAAGAAATTTTTCAAACAGATGTCCATTTAAGATACTGACTTCCTGTTCTATAAAAAAACTGATTTATATTGGCTGAATGAAGTAACAAAATACAAAGTAAAGCTCCAAATACAAGAGTGAACTCAATATACATATATCAAAGGAAGATTCTATTATGTCAGCAGGTTTCTGACAAACTTATTGGTTTCACTGATGTAGTTTGTTAGAAACATAAAAGTAATTTCCTATAACTTCATTATAATTGGAAAGCATTGCAAATATTTATAAATGCTAAGATTCTGTGAAAATAAACTTAAAAGCACTTGATAATCATGGATTCAACTGGTTAGGGCAGGGTAACTGTGAGTCTTACTAGTTCCTCTCCTAACTTCTTAAACAAATAAACTTATACATATAAATGAGATGAAATCTTTGACCAGTCTTATCAGGTGTGGACAGGTATAGATTTTTCTACAGATAGAGAAAAATAGTTATACATCACAGTTATTGGATATGAAACAAAAATTTTACTTATTGGAACTCTTTTTGTAGGTAACTCTCTCCTTTTCTCTTGCTGCTTTTAAAATTATTTCCTTATCTTTAACCTTGGTTAATTTAATTATGATGTGTCTTGGTGTGTTTCTCCTTGGATCCAACTTCTTTGGGACTCTCTGAGCGTCCTGGACTTGGATGTCTGTTTCCTTTGCTATATTTGGGAAGTTTACATTCATTATTTATTCAAATAAATTTTCAATTTTTTGCTCTTCCTCTTCTTCTGGCACCCCTATTATTTGGATGTTGGAACATTTAAAGTTGTCCCAGAAGTTCCTAAGCATCTCCTCATTTTTTTGAATCTTCGTTTCTTCATTCTGTTAGTTGAATGTTTATTGTTTTCCTTCTGTTCCAAATCTTTGATTTGAGTTCCAGTTTCCTTCCCTTCACTGTTGATTCCCTGTATATTTTTCTTTATTTCACTTTTTATAGTCTTCACTTCTTCCTTTATTTTGTGACATACTCAATCATTTCTGTGAGCATCCTGATTACCAGTGTTTTGAACTGTATCAGATAGGTTGTCTATGTCCTCATTCCTTAGTTCTTTTCTTAGACTTTTGATCTGTTCTTTCATTGGGGCCACATTTCTTTGTCTTGGCACACCTGTTAGGTTGTAGGGGGCAGAGCCTTAGGTATTCACTAGGGCAAGGCAACCCATGTCACTGCTTTGTGGTGCTGTCTGTGTGGGAGGGGTGAGAGAGGGAACAGTGTTGCTTGCTCAGCTCTTGCCCCACTTTCACTCACTTCCCCTGCTTCCCACAAGTAGATTGTGCTCTTTTGGGTACTGATTCTGGGGTGGAGGTGGGCTTGTGTGTGTTGTAGTATCCTGTGGACCCATCCAACAGAATCTCCTGTGGGGCTGGGAGTTTCTCTCTGCTGGCAACCCCCACAAGTTTTTACAGACAGAGGTTTTGAGGCTTTAGTTTTCTATGTTGGAACCCTGGGTCGCATGGTCTGTCTTGCTCCCCAGTTGTTCCTCCTAGTTTATCCCCATGAGAATGTGGGACCAAATGGTCTGTCAGCCACCACCTTAACCACCAAGTCCACCAACCACCACCTTGCCATGCGTCCTCTCCTCCCCAGCTTCCCCTCTCTGCCCCTCCTACTAGTCTGGATGAATGTTTCTTGTTTAACTTCTTTGTTGTCAGACTTCCATACAGTTCAATATTCTTTTTTGGTTGTGCGAAGAAGCAAAGTATATCTACCTATGCCTCCATCTTGGTCCTAAGTCTAGCAGCTGATTTCTCAAAAGAAACCTTACAGGGCAGAAGGGTCTAAAAGAACTATTCAAAATTATGAAAGGCAAGGACCTACAACCTAGATTATTCTATCCAGCAAAGCTATCATTTAGAATGGGGGGGGGCGCAGATAAAGTGCTTCCCAGACAAGGTCAAGTTAAAGGAGTTCATCATCACCAAGCCCTTATTATATGAAATGTTAAAGGGACTAACCTAAGAAAAAGAAGAAGATCAAAACTATGAACAGTAAAATGACAACAAACTCAACAACTATCAACAACTGAACCTAAAAAAAAAAAAAAACCAAAAACAAAAAAACTAAGCAAACAATTAAAACAGGAACAGAATCTCAGAAACAGAGATCAGATGGAGGGTTATCGGTGGGGAGGGGGAAGAATGAAGGAAAAGGTACAGGGGATAAGTAGCATAATTGTAGGCACAAAATAGATAGAGGGGGTTAAGTATAGTATAGGAAATGGAGAAGCCAAAGAACTTATATGTACAACCCATGGACATGAACTAAGATGGGAAATACTGGTGGGAGGGGGGCTGCATGTTAGAGGGGGAATAAAGAGGAGAAAAAAATGGGACAACTGTAATAACATAGTCAAGAAAATACACTTAAAAAACTTCATATATCATTTAAGGATAATAGGACAGAAGAAGGGCAATGTAGATAGAGGAGAAAGGAGAGAAATATTACCTTAAGGATTTTTCATTACAGGAAATAGCAGAACATTTTAGAAAATGCTCATTCTATTTTTTCAGTGAGGTTTAGAAAGGCATTTTTTTCTCTATAAGATGAGGATTTGGATTTATTTATATTCATGGCAGTCTTTTTTGGTATTATTATTATTATTAGGTTTTAGACATCTAAGTATAATATGTGTATAATGACATTTAATTTTTATAGTAACCCTTTGGAAATACTAGTGGTATCCCCATTTTAAAGATGAGAAACCTGAGGCTGTCAAATTTGATAATGTATCCAAGAGAAAAAAATTGTAAGTAGTGTATTTAGTGTCAAAGTTCTGACACTCAAGTCTCAAAAGTCTAAAGCACTTATAAGCTATTTCATACTGCTTTCTATGATCATGAGAAAGCAAACTGCAGAGCAGTATCAAGTGGAAATGGACTAAGCCTCAATAAGCACAGACCCCAGTACAAATAAATAACAGGCTTACATCACCATAGATATAATAAGGGACAGACTTATCAACTCTACAATGTAGAAGACAAATCCAAAGCTCTCCTTGAATAAAAGAAAAAATTGTTAAAAGAGATTAAACATTAAATGTGAAAAATGCTAAATAGACTAAAATGTCCAGGGAGAACATAGAAGTGAAAGAAAGAGAACAGAGATCCAGTTGACAAATAAAAGGTTAGCTTTGGGATGAGGTGTTAAAACACACCATCCTCATGGTACACATCGTGGTTGTGCAAAGTATTCGAACACCATGGAATGATGAACGCCAAATAGGGAAGGCTGACTGTGGTGCTGTCTCTGGACCTGGACTTTTCTCCCCTGTGTAACAGCTACTGTTGATCTTGGTTCAATCACTATCTCAACTAAATGAAAATATATCTAAAAGAAGAACAAAGTAGTGGGAACATTGTATAGTCAACACATCATGAATGGAAGGTTGTTCGGCTTTTAAAGTGGGTATGAAAAGTATTAACTCTGAAAAATCGTATTGACCAATCTACTAAAAATTGACCATCTTTTATTTATTTTCACCAGTGTGCATGGTAGCAAGCACTGCTTAGACTAAGAAACTTTTTAGTTTGGACATATATAATGATCAAGGCTTGGGAAAAGTGATGCAAGGTTCACATGATTTAATCTGGGCTAACTAACATTTGTTCTTTGCCTAAGGATAAAGGAAAAGAGTAACTGTGGCACATACTTACTGATTAACCCAAATATATAACTCTATCTCTATAAAGCAATAGTAATTTAGGATTAATGTACTCTTTATTTATAGTTCAGCCAAGGATATTAAATTTTGCCACAGTTGGAAGGTTAGGCTACATTTAATCACTTCCAAAGTAGGTAAGATGAGCAACATTAATTCTGTTGAGCTTAAATTTGCTTTTAAGAAGTCATCTTGCTTAGAGAATTAACTTTCAAAAAATGAGTGATTACATGATACCAAAAATAAAAGCAATACCATGCTCTATACACCAGGTGCCTTAAAAACTAGGGCAGGAGGATGCTGGAAATCTTGCTCCTGGCCACGTCCTGATGGGGCAGCAGGCGGGCAGCAGACACAAGCCAACAGGCCTTTCAATGTTCCTCCTTCTTAGTTTTAAAAATTGTTCACTGAAATCATTCTGTGATAAAAGACTGCATATAATTAGCTTGGGGGGAGTTTTTTTCTTCAGTTAAATTCTTTTTTTCCTAGGTGATTTTTTTTTGTCCCAAGTTAGTATTTTCACTAACTATTTAGAAACTAGACTCTGTCTAGATCAGTAACACTTACATAGGAGGCTGACCACTGGTGAAATGCCTAGAAAGCCTGAAACATGAGTCACGCTGAAAGAACTGAGGATATTTGGCCTGGAGAAAAGACTCAGGGGGTACACGATGGCTGCCTCTAGATGCTGAAAATGCTTCCCTGTGCTCTGTTGGACGTCAGATACAGAGCAAGGAGGAAGATTTTAGTTTAATACAGTTGTGTCCTGGAAGCGTCGTGTATGTGACTGTTTATGCCTGCTCATCAGGAGAAAAAAGCCTGGGAAGAGCAGGCTATAAGTATCTATGAACAATTTAGGACACTATTTAAGGGAGCTAGGCTTCCTACTGATAATTACAAAAAATAGTAAGTATCTACCATGGATTGAGAGCACCTACTATGTTCCAGGCACTGTATTAGATGATTCATAAAGAAACAATTACATATACCAACAGGGAGAAATCACCTTCTTTCTACATATAAAGTGGTTTGACATTTACTAACCTTATCTCAAAATTATACAGTAAATCATCAGGAACTTAAAATTATTTATTTTATATAACTGATTCATTTTTATACTACATTATGTTGCCTCCATTTAGGATAGAAGTTCTTTATTAAAATGTACACTTAAGAGATGAAACTCTTTTAAGTAAGTTGTAGGCACTCCTAGTTAAGCTCAGGGACCGGGAGAACCCAAATCCTGCCTGTGTTTGAGCTTGTACTTGTATCCTGCTGACTCAGTTTCTCTGATCCATCATTTGAGAAAGGTTTTAGACTGTGTTTTTTTCATTAGAGAGAAAGGAAATCCTTAACTCTAACTCTAGGACTCTTTTAATGAGAAATAGAAGGACTCTAGAGAGCTTTTACTAAAGGATTCTACCAGAGTTAGCATAAAAAGTTTAAAACATTAGGATGATTTGCCTTTCCAAGTACGTGTGTGTGTGTGTGTGTGTGTGTGTGTGTGTGTGTGTGTGTGTGTGTGAGAGAGAGAGAGAGAGAGAGAGAGAGAGAGAGAGAGAGAGAGAGAGAGAGAGAGAGAGAGAGAGATTGAGATTTGGCTTAAAGGGACTTCATAGATTTTCCTGACAAAATCTAAAAATGGTTTTTGGGAGAACAATCACCTGAGGGATGAATGAGGTCAGCACATTGGGTGGCCAGGTGAGCACTACTACAGACTCCTGGTAAGCTGATTGTTTGAGGGGAAAAGCAAAAGCAGAATGGGCAGATCTTATCTACCCAAAGGGGAGTAATACTTTTGCCACTTTTCCTTTCAAAGCCTCTAAAAGTTTGTATTTGGGGAGGGGAGCATGTAGTGGAGAGTGGGAAATAATTCTAGACTGGGAGAAAAATTTATTTCTCCTTTGTAATTCTACAGGAGAAAAACAAATGTTCTAGTCACTTTCCTCCAACTGAAGAGCTTACTGATTCTGAGTGACAGATAACGCAGAGACATGCTAATAGAGCATGCGTCTGTCACAAGAATGCTTTACACAAGCATAATGCAAAGTTTTTAGGTATATTTTTCTTCAAAGGGACTGGTGAAATAATATACTTAAAATGATCTCAATGACACTAATGTTTAACAGTAAGTATTAATTGAGCACCAACTTTGTCCCTAGCATTGTATTATATACTTTACACAAAGCATTTGGAGATAGGTATTATTCTCCATCCTCTTCAGATGAGGAAACTGAGATTCATAGACATTAAGGACCTTGCCCAAATCACACAGCCAGCAAATGGCAAAGACTAGATAAACACCCAGTCCTTTGGTTCTGCACAGTGACCACTTTTCTCCTGTAGCATGCTGCCTTCCTGGTGTGCTTGGTTTTCCATCCATTCGAATGATTCCTCTGCATCATGCTGGCCATATAGTGATCCCTTACAAGTATCAATGTTAGAGAGGATGTTTCCACATCGAGTTGTTAATGTAAAAATTGCAAAGCTCCTTTTTTTTTTAATTCAACAAATGAAACTGTTGGTAGGGAGGCTTTCAATTTGTAAGCAAAATCTTCATTAATTTCATCTACTACAGTATGCCTAGTTAGCCTAATCATTGAGTAGCAGTTAATTATTTACACAATACAGCACCCAGTCCATACATGTGTTATTTAATTCAATGGTTAGGATATGCATTTCTTTGTTCCAGATTTATTTCATCACAAAGGGTGAATCAGTGATACACCATGTGATACTTGAATACATTGTTTTTCATAGCTTTTGAAAACTAGTTTAATAGTATGAAAAACATTATATGTAAATATAAAAAATTAATGACCTGGTTATTGTCTAATCAGAACCCAGGTGTTTCCCCGTGCAGCTCTTAACACTTAATCGAATCCTACAGCCTTAAGAAAATTAGATGAGAGCATGTTTATTGAATGAACAGAATGTTCCTTTCCAGACCACTAGCCCATGTTTTACTGGCGTCCATTTAAATTGACACTGTGTTGCTATTAAGTATCTCAGGAGCCCCCTAAGGATGTTACCCAAAGCTTCACATACTTCCAGCTAGAGGTAAACCATAGAAAACAGGGCTGAATAACTCTCTCCCTTCTGCAGTGTAAATGTCATCCACCTTCTTCTCTTTTGGATCCACCACTGACAGGTACATACCTGTTTATCTATTATTGACATTTTCTTTTACAAACATGATTAAATATAAATATTTTTCTTCAACTATCATTTTCAGCATGATATCCATCTATTTAAGATGAGCTTACTGATTGTTTTTAATATAAATCTGTAGGTATAACTCTTAAAATCCTTTACCACTGATTTTTTAAAAATTTTTTCATCTCCATTTCTTATTTGTTTTTTCACTTACAATCTATCTTTTTTTTTGGTAAAGCTAATCTTTTGTTATTCTTAAAATATGACTTTTTAACCTACCTTTTATACAACCTAGTATACAAACCTGTTCTCCTGAGCTATTAGATTTAATTCTCTTAAATATCTGGAACAAGGCTCCCCTATTTCAAGAAACCTGCCTTAATTTAACTGAGCTAAGCATCACTCTGTTATTCCTATTTCTTCAAGAATGTATGTATTCAACCTCATTTATTCATTGATTCACCCACAAATATTTGTAAGTTACTCACTATGTGCCAAGCCCTAAAATAACCCCCAGAATACAAGAGAGATTGAGATATATGCATGGTTCTTGCATTCAGGGCTTGCAACTACTGAGGAATGTTAAGAAGCCAAGAGAAATGATAATAAAGTAAAGTAAGCAGCAGCCAGAGAGGTCTTATGGAAGCTTGTAAGAGTGGTACCTAACCAGAGTAAGTACTTTAGATAAGACTTCTTAGATAAGCTGGAGTCTATATAAAGTCCTGAAAAGGTAATAGAGGTTAGCAAGGTGGAAATGAATTCTATGTGGAGAACAGCATATGCAGATTCACAAAGGAAAGGATTTAAGAACTATTTAAAATGAATAGAAGGCAGAATATGAGTTCATGGTTCACAAAGACTATGATAAAGGAAAGAGGGTCATTATAAAGAGCCTTGCAAGTTATTAATTTGTAAATGTTTAGCACAGCTTTGTATGCATTATCATCTTACAGTTATGTGAATCCACAGGATTTAAGATTCAGGAGGAATTCAGAGACCATGGCCTATTCTGTTTTAATTGCTTGAGTGGTGAATGCTTCATTTAAAGTGGTTCAAAAAATATTTTAACTGACCTACACTTAACCAACCATTAACATTTTTATCCTCTTCTCCACTTTCCTAAGAGGATAATAGGAATATTTTTTGTAACCAGTAAACTAATGGCACTTTCATAAGACAGTTTAAATTTAAGGCACTAATAGGAACAATGCATAAGTACTTTCTAAATTCAGTTTCCTGTGTATGTTCTCTCTTATACATGAAGATTAAATGTGTGTGTGTGTGTGTGTGTGTGTGTGTTCTAATATATATATTGGGAGGATGGAAGGATATATACATATATCTAATATATATATCCTTCCATTACCACCCACTGTGGTAATAGAAGGAATTTCTACCACTATGACATATATAAGAATGTTTAAAGAAGGGCAAAAATATATCTGGTTATTAGCATGTCTCCAAGCTAAGGTTTACCATCCTCCAAGAGTTATAAGTATTCTTGCTTCTTAGTAACATAGTGGAAGTTGCGGAGGGGCCAGTGGTCAGAAAGGAATGGGAATTTACTGAAAACGTCAGCCTTCTCTTGTACAAAACATTCTTGATATTACGGAAAACTCATATGCTGACCCTGTGGTTTATATGTAAGCATCATGCCTCTCTCAAGTTCACCAAATTATGAACCATGTGGTTAGGTTAGCACATTTTCTAAATGTGACTGGGAATAAATTGCATGTTTTAATGTATGTTAATATTATAGAGAAAATTGTCAACGATGAAAAAATAGGAGAATAAAAATTATAAGATACAGTCATACAAGTTAATTCAAGTTCTTTAAATATTTGGAAATTTTTTGAAGAAAATTTAAAAAATCTAAAACCAAATAAAAGGTCATAAAAGAGAACAATGTCTTATTAAATAACTTTTGCAAAAAGTTATCTCAGATCCTATTATGCTACTTGCATGTGAAATCTATATATCACATGCATGTCATTTAAATTTTTAGAAATATAAACATGTAGTTAAGACTGTATAACTGCTTTAACCAAGAGAAATACAGTAAGGCTTATGCATAGTGTTCATAGCAGCCATAGTCATAAGAAACAAACTGAATAAAACAGGTAAATGAACACATAAATTATGTATCTTATAATACAATGTTATTTGGCAATAAAATGGAACAAATTATTGATATAACTCAACAGCATATATAAATATTAAAAGATTATGATCATTAAAAAAAAAAAACAAACCCAAAAGGGATACACATTGCATATCTCATTATGAGATCTCAGAATAGACAAACTAATCTATAGTGACAGAAAGCAGATTAGTTGTTGCCTGAGGGTTGTATGGAAGAGATGGGTGATGCGAGGGAGCTTTGTGTGAAAAGAGACATGGGGTGTTTGGAGTGATGGAGATGTTCTGAATCTTGATTAGAATGGTGGTTACATAGATGTATACATTTGAAAAGCCTCATCAAACTTGGAGCATTTTATTGTATTTAAATTGCACCTTGATTTAAAATTTAAAAAATATATTATTAATGTTTTTCTGATGACATCAGCTTACATTATTTGGAATAATAATAATGAAAGATAGCCTTTCAGAGGAAAATTAAAGTAACATTCAATTTTGATAATATTGCAAGATTTGGGGATTATTAGATTATACTGTGGCTATAATTTGATAACAAGAGTGTGGTCAAACTGCAATAGAATGGAGAAGTTAAAGGACTTACTGAAATGTAACATATAAACACTTTTAAAATTTCTCACATTTTAATGCTCTATTTCAACTTCAGTCCCTAATTTTAAGAGGAGGGTTGTCATTGTTCTGTATTGTGAAAGACCAAAATCAGAGAATACTGCCTTAATTCCAAAACATTTCTAGATAGAAAACTCTGACTGAGAATGTCAAAGCGATTTTGATCTCTTTCCTTCCTTTAAAGAGAGGACTGAAAAATAGTTCTAACTTTCCTAGACTGCGCTCATAAGCTTCTATTGGCAAACCCTAAGCATATTACAGAACTAAAAAGTCATCACAATAAACTATTGATATTATTTATTTCTTTATATTTTTTCAATCTTTGAGACATATTTGTCAGTTGTACTTACAGTTCTAAAAATTGTAAAGCAGAAGATCTTGTATATCTCGAGTTAGCATTTATTTCTATCAACCTTTTCCTTAGAAATAGACATGTTGGGGATATTAAATGTCGCTTCACCTCTCACTTCAAAGGAGCCTGTGCTTATTCTTCATGTTCTGTTCCACTTCTTGCTGATAAAAGTATTCATGCTTTTAGTTGTACATTCTTACACCTCTGTGAAACGCAAAGATTAAGTGAATTTAAATGATTCTTTCAGTAGAGATAAAAGGTCAAGAATTTTGGGGACCATCTTCTAACACATATTTTTTTCTTTTAAAAGCCTTGCAATAGATTTCAGAAATATTATCTAGGACCTTTATTTCCTTCCATAAAAAAGAAAGAAATTGTTAAGTCTGCCATAGCTAAACAAGCTAAAATATAGTATTAAATAAGAACTTGATCCTATTTTTGATAGAAAGAAACTTATTACTCTTTTTCATAATGAAACCAGACAGACACTGTCAACCAAAAGCTAAGTGAGATTTGTAATGTATTTTTTAAGTGATACCTTGACCTTCTGGCCAAAGACTAAAAAATAAGTGATATCTCATTATATCATAATATTGCATAATTCCTATAGTTGCCTCAAAGCTTTTATAAAATGAGGTTGGATATAAGTCAGTCTATAAAAGACTGAATAAATATTAGGTTTATCAAAGCTACATGACCTTTATTTTTTAAATTTTTTATTGTTATTTTTTTACCCTTTTGCTCTCTTATACTCCTAAGCCCCTCCCCCACAATCACCACACTGCTGCCCATGTCCATGAATCCTTTTTCCTTTGTGCTCAATCCCTCCACCCCCTAACCTCCTAACCAAAGCTGTCATCCCGGTCTCTATGAGTCTCTCTATTTAGCTTGTTTAGTTTTTTAATTAGATTCCATATATGAGTGAAATCATACGGTATTTGTCTTTCTCTAACTGGCTTCTTTCACTTATCATAATGTTCTCCATGTCCATCTATACTGTAACAAAGGGTAAAATTTTTCTTCTTTTTTTACAGCCAAGTATTCCATAGTATTCCATTGTGTAAATAACTCATAGCTGTTTTATCTACTCATCTACTGATGGGCACTTGGGCTGCTTCCATATCTTGGGGTTTATAAATCATGCTGCAATGAACATTAAGAGTGCTTCTGTTTTTTTTCAAATTAGTGTTTTGCATGTCTTCTGGTATATTCCCAGAAGTGGAATCATTGGATTAAAAAGCAGAGTAGTATGGAGGTACCTCAAAAAATTAAAAGTAAAGCTACATGCTCTTTAACATGCTAAATGTGATGAATACATTGTTTTTATTTGTAAGTCCTACACCTGTTTTACCACGTGAATAAATGTCCGTTTTGCACTTTAGGTGTTCATAGTTTTTCCACCTGTAGTCATCCAGAGCACATGAATATAACAGTAACCTTTTAAATTACATTCCTTATTAATACATTCAACATATATTTATTGGACTGAACACCTTTGTGCTATGCATTGAATAGGTACTGGGAAATGATGTAGATATGGGTTCAGTCCCTGAGCAGCTGAATCTATCCCTTGTGCCTTCCATTTTCCACATGTTTAAAAATTATGCTTAGCATTTCTAAGTTTCAGGAATTAACATTTTTATGAGAAAGTTACAAATCCTCCAACAGTATTTCACACATGTATTTTAAACCATATATTTAGCTCCTTGTTGAGAGGGGGATTGTGGCAAAAATAGGTGGCATAACAAGAATAAAGCAGAAGTGGGTCAGATGATAATATTCAGCTCCTGAGAGTGTAATCAGACTAACAGCAGAAGCTTGGTTAGAAGGGGCCTCAGAAGTTCTCTCTACTTAAGAGTGAGACACAAACCTGCCTGTGCTCAGGGATTCACCAGGGCACATGTTAAATATCAGTTTCCCCAGGCTCGCGTGCAAAGGTTCTGAGTCAGTAGTTGCAGGGAGGTAGACAGGGGGGAATTCAATATTTAGTTTTAACTAAGCAGCTGGGTGATATAGTTGGACTAAGTACCATCATTTAGAAACCACTGATTTAACCCAATCTTTCTCTCTTCCTGGATCTCTAAGTTGCCTTTGGCTCCCTCTTAACTATCAGTTAAAGTAATATCATTAAAACGTATGCTCTGGCTGATGTGGCTTAGTTGGTTGGAGCACTGTCCTGTAATTGAAGGGTTGCAAGTTCAATTCCTGCTCAAGGCACATGCTCAGATTGCAGGTCCGATCCCTGATACAAGAGGCAACCAACTGATACTTCTCTCTCACATCGACATTTCTCTCCCTCCCTCCCTTTCTCTCTAAAAAAGAAAAGAAAAAAGAAAAAGTCCTCAGGTGAGAATAAAAAAATAATAAAAAAACTCTTGTTGAGCACATGCTATGTGATAGGTCCTGAATATCATGGCTTTCATTACGAAAGAAAATGCATGCATCTGTTTGACTGTTTAAACAGAAAAACTGGGAATGAGTTTAAAAATTGTGTTCTCCTACTTCTCTGGCTCCTGCTAAAATGCTTTCTGGAGGACTTCACTCATGTGGGGCTGTTAAAGAAAAAGGACAATGACAAATTGAAGAGTGTGCAGAGAAACAAAGTGATAAAATGTTTAGAAAACAAGGTTTGTCATAAAAGGTGAACCTAACTAGATGTGTTCAGTCTGAAGGAAAAGAAAGAAACCTAAGGGACACATGAAGATAATTCACAATACACAGTGAGATCTACACTGGGACAGAAATCAATTATTCCCATTAACAAAAAGGACAGGTGTTGGGTGACAGCTTTAAACTCTGCCAGGAATACATGAAGTGAGACTCAGCATTAGAAAAAGCTTAAATTTTTTTTTAACCTGCTGTATAAGAAAAGCAGGTAAGAGGAGATATTAAAAACAGATGTCAGGGGACACCATTGTGAAAACTTTGACAGAGACATTTAAGGCTGAGATGGGATATCCATCCAGCAGATACAATGCTTTATATGTGAAATCAGTCCTGCTGTATGCAGTCTTATAAATGCAGTACAAGGAAGCATGTGAATATAAATGATGGCTGTTATCAGTACTACGGATTCTCTGTATGGTGAAAATATGATATTGTTAATGGCTTTTGTTCGCTCTAATTATCTGCCTTCATTTACATGCATAATTTGCCATCATTCTGAAATTTCTTTGTCCAGCCAAGGTAGAATTTCTCAATAATCCTACATGTGTGTGGAGCATAGATACCAGACATAGTGATGCAGAGCATATAAGAGCTACATCTTAAAGTTTCAACAGAATCTAAAACAAAAAAATCCTCCTTTTTTCCTGCAAGAAACTGGGAAGCTGATTCTTGTTTACACATATCTATTTTAATTGCATTCCATTTCTTGGCTAACTATTCACCTCATTTTCATAATTCAGAAGTATATGTGAACCAGAAACCTCAGAGTATCTTGCATTTTACCTTTCCCAGGGTAATCTGAATTTTACTTTGTCACTAACAAACACATTGTATTCATAAGTGCTCCTTTTAGAGGCTTAGAGAATTTAAGTAGAACTATGAAAATCCAGGGTTCCAAAAGAGCCCTCATTTAGGATATGTGATTGGCTCTCTGTGGAGATCAAAGCACCCACTTCCCATTTAGTCCTCAAAGGAAATTTGATGTGACTCAAAGCAGTCAGTTTTATATTTGGGGTTTATCCATTGCAAGGGAGTGTTAGCTTGAGAAATCATGGGCTATGGTTCCTAACTTCCCACAGTAAGCCTAAAGATCACTAATTATTCTCTTGTTTGGTACTTTCCTAGAAGGGTCACAATAATTAATATGCTTTAAAAAGTACAAGGTCCAGTTCATGGGATAAAATGTATTTGGAGAATATCTGTTGATAATGATGGGAACACATGTTTCTTTGTGTTTTGGAGGGGATCATTTGCTTTTTTGTTTGTTTTGTTGTTATTGTTGTGTTGTTTTTTGCCAATGTTCAGTATTCCAAGGATGATATAATGGATTCTTATTATACAAGCACTGCATTGAAATTAGCCAACCCAGAAAGAGCGTCTGGCATGAATGCTGTGAAAAATGAACTCGTATATGATTAGGGTATTCAGAGCTCTGAACTCTGCCCCTTGATTACATCATTGGGAGAAACCTGTGATTCTTATTTAGTATTTAAAATTATTACTAAGTTTAACCCTTAAATATCTTAAATATTTTCCCAAAACAAGAGTCAAGTAATAACTGGTATGTTATTGGTTGTCGTATTAGTTTTAAAGTTTGAATGTACTATTTTCCACAAGAGGGAATGAAATACTAGTATTCAGTAATAGCCGTAGCATGGACAGTTTGCAAAGCAATAGGCCTAGGTTAAAAAATGAGTAATCTCATGATTAGAGATGAGATATGGATTTTTAATAGACAAAGAGTTGAGAATAATCTTAGTGCCTGGAATATAGGATGAGGAAAACATGAGGACAATGAGAAAAAACTGTATTATTTGTAGAACAGTTCATGCTTGCTGATTTTAGCACATACAGTCAATGCTAAGTTCATTAACACAGCATTAGGAAACCCAGGTGACAGGACAGTGATCTAAAGTATCTTTTCTAACTCTAGATCTCAAATGTCTACAAAATTTCTCAAAGCTCATTATTGGTCCCCTAATAAATAATCCAGTGACTTTTCCTCTGCCACTTTTGACGTGTTCATACTCTACTCTTGGCAGCTTTCTTCAAAGATGCTCTTCCCGTGCTGTGGGAGGCACTGAGAATCTTGACTCTTATGCAAGATCTCTGTTCTATTAGTTCTTTCTACCCTATTTTCCTCTTGTAGCATATTTCTAATAGCCTTCAGATAGGTCCTCCTGGTTGGTATGGCCTTCACTATAGACCAAACCAGAAAGAGTGTCTGCTGTGCTCACAAAGCTTCAGTGTCCCGCCTATAAATGTTCCAAACTCAGATGTTAAGTGCTCCACAACCAACTTCAATTTTTTTTTAATTTTAGAGAAAGGAAGTTGGGGAGAGAGAGAGACATGGATTTGTTTCTCCACTTATTTATGCATTCATTGGTTCATTCTTGTATATGCCGTCTGGGGATCAAATCCTCAACCTTGGCATATTAAGATGATAGTCTAACCAACTTACCTACTGGGCCCAGACCCTCTACAACTGACTTTAACACCATTGAGTTTTTCATGAATTCTTGCCTACCTAAATCGATTGGTACTTTCTGTCCGTATTTCCTTCCACATATTCATTCCTAAATTTATTGTAAGTTAATTCTTATGAATTTAACTGATATTCTCCCACTAATTTACTTATTTTTATTTCTAAATTTGCTTGTTATTTTTAACCACAAAGGATTTAAGGTTGAAAATAGGACTAACTATACAATAAAAAAAGTTTTAAATTAAAAAATCTGGGTTAGTTTTATCTTTCTCATTTTGTTGTAATATCATGTAAAAAAAGTAAAAGGCCCTTTTAAGAATTCACCAATGAAATAAACTCAAAAACTCAAGTTTTTTCAAATAAGGAAAAGTTAAACATTTATGTCCACAAATTTTAAGAACTGAACAGTTTCATGTATATGTTGACTCTAAAATTTTATTTTCTCCTGGGACACGGGCTTATAGACTATTACTATCATTTATAGTGTGTACAATTTCTAGCAACGTTTCAGGATTAATGTATTAATTTTGTGATAGGAATCAAATGTTACCTCTTTAGTCAGGAAGAAATTATTGTGATTACAGGAATTTTTTTTAAACGGTTACTTGGTCATTACATTTTGGTCATTGCCCTACAAACGATCGCTTTAAACATCTTTACTACTTCAGTAAGATGTTAGTGTGATTAAGCAGTTATGAGGGGTGTGATTCTAAAGTTTCTCTGTTAATACCTAAAGGTTTTACAAGAAATACATTGATGGAAATCCCTACTGTTCTTTCTCTGCGACTCCACTGTCTTTGCTCTTTGTCTGGGGCACTGACCCTGGCTGCCTGCTCTCCTTGCTCTGTCAGGTCTGAGCGGCCTTGTCCTTGTTTGTTACTCCCCCCCCCCCATCACATGTGGGCTGTTATCTTCTACCCAGCTTTCCTTCCTGTGCCCAGGCCCATATATGAAGTACGTGACAACATATACAACAGACTGTCATTCTGAAAATAAAAAGGGTTTTGGAGTTAGGAAGATGTTCGTTTCATCCTATCGATTCTCATCTGGGTGCTTTCAGACAGGTCCATGGACCATTCCGATCATTGTCTCCATAATTAAAATGAGGATATCACTTCTTACCTAAATGTGTTTTTCGTTACATATTAAATAATGTAACACTTAAGAAATGGCGAACAGAAAATCTGATAGATAACAGACAATTAGTAACTGAGAATGATTATTATTATTAACTTTATCTTTTATGGCTTATAACAGACCTAGAATATAGAGAGAAAGAAGTGGGAACTTAGCAAAGAAAACTATTGACTTTTCTTTTTGTGCATCTACAAACTGTTGGATTCTAGCCCAATTGATTAGTATAAATCTTAGTATAAATTAGGGGTTACTGACCTATAGGTCTCAGACAGAGGCAGTGTCACCCCAGTATGGGACACTTGGAAATGTGGAGATGGAGAATGCATTTCTGGTTGCCACAGTGACTGGGGAGTATGTGTTACTAGCATTTAATGAGGACAAGGACAGTCTGGGAGAGGGGGCAAGCATGATGCGTCGAGCAATGAGCAGGATAATCTCACCAACTAAAAGTTTTTATGTCCAGGATACCAGTATCAGCTTCCATGAGATGATCCCATGAAGTCCCACTCCCTCAGTCATGGCTTGTCAGTGTGAGGGCCCAGAGAATTAAGAGTAACTTTTAGGACCACCCTCCTTGTGTCAAGATCTATTGAGCTTGTGCTTATCCCAGCCCTCTCAGGCCTTCTCTAAACCCGAGACTTATTAACCAAGTGTCTGAAAGAGTACGTGGAAGGATGTGATAAGCTTGCTCTTCTAAGGAGCACACAGAGGAAATGAATTCCTACTGGGTTAAGAGGGATTTAGGTCAACTCTACAAAGAATGACTTGATTATGAATGTGGTCAAAACTCAGGCACAGGTTACAAATAAAAGCATTTAAATCTCCTTTGGAGGATATCAAGATCAGGATTGCCCCTCATAGTGGAAATGTTGTGGATATAATCCTGCTTAGAAGCAGAAAGTAGATAAGAAGGTGGCCCCATCTAGTGCTAATACATGAACACCAAGGGGCTAGCGAGCATTGTCTCTTTATCACTCTCACTTCCCACTCTACAAGCCCTAGACCTAAGAGGGCCCACTTTGCTCTTGAGGATAAGCATGCTTATTATGTACTTCCCCTAAAGAACCCTAACTTCAATTAGTGAGAAAGAATGTAATGATAACTCATTATACTCCATTTCAGTACATGCTGTTATATACCCAAATAATATCGCAGATTATGCATACATAGAAGATTATGTATGTAAACATTAATCCATGGTAATGGTTCCTAGGCTATTGTTGTCAGTTGAAGGGCCTTGGGGAACTGTAATTACCTTATTTTTCAGGTGGTATGGAACAGTCATCCAGAGAGGGCTGTGATAACTTACGGTTTGAAAAAGCAACAAATGCACACAGTCTACTTATTTTTTGCTTTATGTCTCCATGTAAAATACAAAGATAGATGAAAGAAAATCTCAATCCAAATGTCTTATTTTTATTTGGTTTGTTCAATGTCTAATCACCAGTTTGACTGATTTTCTCACTGGTTGCTTAACTACAGTGACCATGCTGACATTGTCGAGTTGTTCCCTTGGTTGATTGCTTCTGGGGTCAGCGACATGTAGACAGAACTAACACATCTGGGCCCTGATTCAGGGTCCAACTTCCTGGCAGTTTTATTAACATGAAAGCACCTTATCTCTGAGCACAGTTCCCCATCATCTCTATTGCTGCTGCCTAGGTTTTAATGGTTTCACTATATTGCTTCAAATTGCTGCGTGTGCTTCTTCCTGCTTGCCTTTTGTAAATGATTTTCTGTTTGGAAATCATTTGCTCTTCACTTTATCATAATGACTTTGTGATTCAGAGTATTCTGTGTATTTGAAAGGATCTCTCTTTAATGCAAACTTTGTAAAAAGTGTATGTGTCTGTTAGGTTAGTGGTTTGCTCATTTAAGATTGTAATTCTTTTATATGTAGAATTTACTTAATATTCAGATAAAACCTTTTGAATGTCTGAAGCACTGATTATTCTTCTAACAAATATTTACTAAAAACATGGTGTATTCCAGGCACTGGGCTAGATGCTGCAAATTGACAGATGAGAAAGATTCGGTTCCTGAATCCCAAGAGATCAGTCTAGTGGGACAGTTGGGCATGTAAAAAATATATAGTATAGTGCAGTAATTGTTATGATATCAATCTGCAAAAAGTGCTATAAGAATACAGAAGTAGGGACCCCAACTCTCCTGGGGAGAGGAAGTGGAAAAAAGAAAAGAGGCAAGAGGGAAGGACACACAGTGGAGGTGACATCCAAACTGAAATTTGAAGAGTGGAATTTCATAGGTGAGGGTAGCGTACAGTCAATGTAGATGCATTTATCATTTCCAAATATGTTTTCCCATACAGTTGCGACAGCATGGAAGGAATTGGAGAGTATCATGCTAAGCGAAATAAGCCAGGCAGTGAAAGACAAATACCATATGATCTCACCTTTAACAGGAAGCTAATCAACAAAACAAACAAACAAGCATAATATAAACAAAGACACTGAATTTGAGAACAGTCTGACAGTGTCCAAAGTGGGAGGGGAGGAAATTTCGGGGGAAAAGGGGAACGGTTTAGAGCAACAAGTATAAAGGACTCATGGACAAAAACTATGGGGGGTGGAAATGGGAGGAAGGTGGGGAGGGCTGGGGTGGTGGGCTGGGGCAGGGTAAAAGACAGAAAACTGTACAATATCAACAATTAAAAAATACTGATTAAAAAAATAAAAAGCTCAGTTGAAAATGGAAAAAAAATGTAGATGCATTTAACTCTTCATAGTCTAACCATGTTTTTGTTTAGAAGTTAAATAAGAATAAGCAGATGAATAGTGTTTTTAAATGTAAATTACTTTAGCTTGAAATTTAGCACAATCGTTATTTCATTAGTTGAAGAAATAACTTTCTTGCAATATTTATTTTGGTAGGATAGAGAGAAGTCTTTTTAAAAGTGGAATAAAGTTTCCCTTTTGTATTTTTTGCAATGTTCTCTATAATTTAGAATGACAGATTCTAAAAGTATGGCAAGGAGATTACTCAAATATTCTAGCCATTTAATTATTATTTCTATATTCATTCTGGTAATATGGTTAAAATCCATGCAATGAGTCCATGTAAATGCTATAATTTTGGGAAGTATCCTGATTGGCTAGGACTTTATATTGATAAGGACTTTGACATCTTATCACTCAAGTATTGATAGAAAAAAATCTAAGCATCCACTGTATTTAATCAGTGTCTAGGCACTAAAAAAGATATGGGTTAGATTAAGTTATATATTAATATCTAATGTTCTATATACAAAAGAAATTAAAATGTTAAGTGAGTACAGCCCTAACTAACCTCACCTAATCATGCTACTCATATAACCATACTAACTTAAACTCTCTTCAGGGAGTTTATAAATTGTATTTGCCATTATTAGGTACAGACATGAAGGAATTACAAAAAGGGCAAAGCAATAAAGGATAGATCCCACATGATTCGGGTGACCATATAATTTATGATACAAACCATGGCATTCTGGAGAAGGGAGTGTGTATTAATAATCACATAAGGACAGCAAGAATAATCCAAGGCTATCTTACTCAAACTCTGTCATCCTAGAAAAGAATATATCCTCCTACAAATAAATGACACAAAAATAAAAACTCTTTAGAAAAAGACAAGATCACTGAGTGTAGCCTGGGCAAAATGTTGACTGGGTAAAAGATGAGGAAGACTTTTCATGCATGAATAGTATCATGAGCAAAAAAAAAAAAAAAAAAAAAAAAAAAGTCAATACTGCCCTCCCAGGCTATGTTAGATCAGTTCTGGTTTTCTAATCCCTGAACTTGAATATGATTTTCCCTTTTGCTACTTTCTTGGAAGTTTCCCATGCTTCCTGGCCTGCCCATGGCCAGGACTCAGACTTGGGTTTTGTCTTTGACGTCTGTGCTCTGATGTCATACCAGCTTGGCCTTCTAATATACCCCCAGGTCCCATGACTCTGGACCAGGCAGAATACTACTCCCTCTACTTGACTTTGAAGAATAATCTGACAGTGTTAACTTTAGTCAACTCAATTAACAGCTATGGTGCCATATTTCTCATTTGTAAAATAAGAGAATTGGAGGAGATGATGTCATACATGACAGTGCTCTCATTTCTAATAAAAAATCTGCATTAAATTGATAATAACTCCTATGGAAAGACTTACTATCTCAAACAAAACCATGTCAGATCCCAAATAGTAACCATCACACATACTGTCTGTCATTTATGAAATGTGTTAGACTGTAATTGGTTGATAAATGCTTATTTTATTGATGAGACAAGTATAACTTATTATATTTGGAGTTTATTATATTAAACTATGGCATTTGGAGAAGGAAAGGGCTATAATGCTTGAATTTTGTCTATTCTTGAATGACAGGATGCCAAACTCCACATTACTACATGCCTAACTCATTTAAACAACTTTTCTTAAAAACAACATTTAATAAATAATGCTTTCATTTTTAAAAGTCTTTAATTTAAAAGTTAGAAAGGACTTCCAGTCAGGATGATGGCATAGGTAAACACAGCTAGTCTCCTCACACAACCACAACAAAATTACATCTAAAATATAGAACAACCATCACTCAGAACTGTCAGAAATTGAGTTGAATGGAAGTCTGACAACTACAGAATTAAAGAAACCACATCCATCCTCACTGGTAGGAAGGGTGATGTGGAACAGGCTTGTCCCACATCCACATATGGTGGATAAAAATTTTGCAGGGATATCTCAGGAGCAAGGAGTCCTAGCTCCACACCAGCATCCCCTGCCTAGGATTCCAGCCGGGAAGGTAAGTCCCTACAACTTCTGGCTGCAAAAAAACAGCAGGGATTGAGTGAATGGAAGAAACTTCTAGAGTCCCAAGCAGTTCCTCTTAAAGAATCCATACACAGACTTATTCAGATTCTCTCCAGCATTGGGACAGCAGCTTGAAAGGCACCAGTGGCTTACAGGAGCAACTAAAGTGTCTGGCATCAAGAAGAGAGCTGAGGGACAGTTTTCTCTCAGACAGAAAGGTGGGCAAAGGACATTGTCCCTTCCTGAGCCCTCCCCCGACACAGCCACATTGCTGGCAGGCTGATGTCTATCTGAGACTCCATCAACCTGGTTAACACTATTTGCCCCATACCGGAGATCCCCTGAGATGTTTTTCCACCCAATTTACAGGCCCACCAATCTGTTAACTGAAATTTCTCCATATGAATGGCTGGTTTTGGCTCATTCTTCCACTGGTGCCTTCCTAAATCCTATCAAACAAGCAACATTCAGCCTCAGTGAGCTCTCAGTAACCCCCAGAGCCTGTACCACTTGCTAATTGGCTCCAGGCCTGACACTAGCAGCAGCCAGCCTAGATTCACAGTTTAGCTTCACCTGGAAATCTCCAAGCCCAGCACAAGTAGCAGACATCTCAGACTGCTTTATAGCTCGTTCAGGGTGGCCCCAGGCAGAACACAGGTGGAGACTTACCTTGGCCTGCAGCGCCCAGGAAATGTCAGAGCCTGTACACCTAGTGGACAACTACAGACCACATCTATATATAAAACTGTAATAACATAATCCATAAAAATAATTTTTTTAAAAAGAAAAGTTAGAAAGCATGTAAAAGCCATTTTAATATCTGCCACATAAAGTTTATTTGTAAATATAACTTACATTACTATAAAATGGACAAATATATAGATAGCCATCCATATACATTTGTGTATGTTATACACATACAGAGCTTTTATATGAAAATATGACATGTCCTATAATGTGTGAAGAGAAAGTAGAGCCAGGGCAACCCAACTGATAAATCGTAGCACACCTGGACAACAAAGTGACGTGACTTTAACATTTATTACTCTACCTCAAGTATGTTTTACATAGGGCTATAATCAAAAGGGGCTTTAAAAAATGGGGAAGGTCTAGGAAGGAGACTATTTCTACATAGAGCTCACCCTATATTTCCCTGTCAATCTGCTACTTTTAAAGAAAGGATGAAAATGAGAGAAAAGAAGGGAAAGTATAATGGAAAGCTATAGAAAACGTTAGGAAAATTTTTCTAAACTGAGTTTCGTTTCCGTAAGCCTGGGGAAATTATATTAAGCATCTAAAATAAAAGTGTATCACTCCATTTGGTCTCCTACTTTGAGTACTACAGAGAGCATAAAACTTTTGAAGCAAGAGAATGTTTTATTTTTTCACTAAGAAAATGCCTGAATGTGTTGACAGGAAAGCAGCTATTAATTACATATTCATTGTTAGAATAGTTGTCGCTATTCTAAACAGACTAACAAAAATTAAAATGCACTGATTCTAGCGTTTGTATACTATCCATGTTCATCACAGAACCACATTCTCTAAGGGTACTTATTAGACATGACTAGGGAGAATGTAATATGCCTGGCTTGTGAAAAACAAGAAGACCTGGCTTTTTAAAAGCACCAGTAAAGTATGGACTATGTTAAACTACATTGTGACATTGGACTGGGATGAAGTAATCTGTCATTTCCCTTCAAACCTTGCTTCTTTAGCATTTAGCAACAGTGACCACATAGATACACACTTTACAAAATAAAGGATAGCCTTGGAGCAGCGATTTTCAGCCTTTTCCATGTCATGGCACACATAAGCTAATTACTAAAATTCTACAGCACACCAGACAAAGAGTATAGGTATAATTTTGATTCACTCACATGAGATAGTCATTGTTGTGTTGGCCGTTGTCATTTTTTTATTTGACAGTCTAAGGGGAAAGAGGCCAGTGCCCCTGCCTAAATAGCCAGATATTGCATGTTTTAAAAAGTCTTGCAGCACACTGGTTGAGTATCACTGTCTTAGAGAGTAATTAATTTTGCAAGTTTGCTTTTACAATAAAATAGTACTTCAAAATGAAAAGAGCAATTATTGGAGTGTAGAGAATAACATGCATCTCAAATATGAGATGCGGCTTCTTATATTTGAAAAGGCCTGGATCACCAAGAAAGTACTGTAAGAATTTTAAAAATCTTATTTGTTCAAGTCTTGAGCATTGGTTTTATTTTGTTTTGTTTTTTTCTTATATTCTTTTTATACCATCCTGCCTTAGCAGAAGCAGCATATTATGAGTTCATTTAGCTTTATGTTTGTTTAAATGTGTTTCTGTAACGGCATTATATCTTCTGAGACCATAGAATCATTTGGAGGGGAAATTACCTCATTCTTTATAATGGGATTTTATGAGAATATTACTTTTCCTTTCTAATTTTTTATTCTTTTGTATATACTTATTACTGAATGTATGACATCAATAGTGGTGTTGCCCTTGCCCATAGGGTCACTTTTGGCTTAGAATCAGTGACAACAATATCCTTAAAACTTCTATCAGGTGTTCTAATATACACCATATCCACGATTCATGAAGAACAAATGTGGTCTATAAAATTATCTATAGTTTGAAGAGGGAACTAGGTCAAAGAGAATATAATACTAGTTGACTTATGGATCAATCCTATGCTCAGGTCCTGAGGTACACCATTGTCATGTTCTGCACCTCTCATTAAACTTCATTTCCATTTGGAAAACAAGAATGATAGTGACTGTAAACCTGGGCCTCTTTACAACCTATTGAGGTCATGATTTACTGCTTGTCCTGCATGCCTATTGCCTTACAATTTATCAAGGGATTTCATGTGTATTGCCTCATCTGTGGTAAGGCTATATAGGAACTCTTAGGTGAGATTCAGATTTCAGATCTATTATCTATCTATCTATCTATCTATCTGTCTATCTATCTATCTATCTAATCTGTAACACCAGAGCAAAGGGTACTTTGAGTTTTCTTTGATGCATTTACATTTTGCATCTTCATGAAATAAACATCTTTAAAATCTAACCCAACAGCATTCCTTCTCCCACTCCCTCCTTTTTTCATTCTCTCTTCTGCCTGCCTACATTAATTTGTACTTGCTATCTCTCAGTCATTCACTTTCTTACTTTCTCATTCTTTTTTTTTTTTTACTATGCAGAATCACACATCCTCAGGAAAATCCCCATAGCTCTAATTTTGCTCAGGCATGAAACTGTCACCTGCTATTTCCATAATCTGGACATGGAATCAATTTCCTTGATAAATTTGGCTTCAGGCAGCTAGTTAAAAAAATAATAATGGGTGTGTTTTTGCTTCTTCTTTAGGTAATCCTCTGCAATACTGAATTTAACTACTAGGTCAGATGTGCTGACTGATAGCCACCTCAAATTTTAGGGCTTTTTGACCCAGACCTGGATGTGACTTAAAATAAATTACTGTGAAAGATTAAGATAATGATGTGTCAGTTTAATCTAATTGGAGAAAGCAAACTTTATCCTAATTGTTTTCTTCCTTATTCAAAATTTAAACATAATTACTTTCTTCTCTAGGAAGCTGTTCATTTGTCAGGAGCATGACAAACCATTTACTTTTCTCTCCAAATCTTCCTATGGACATATTTAAAATACAGTTCTAAACAGTTATGTCATTTCAGTCCCTTCAGCTTTAAACTTATAATAATTACATTGGATAAACTCTATTAAGTATGATCTTTTAAAAATTTCCCCCTTGGACTTTAGCATCAAGTGGTTGCATATAACCTCTTTTCTAATTTTGTTGACTTTTAGTTTCTATTTCTATATTTGATAGTTTAGTTAGTTCATTAAATATGTTTGTGCTTTCAGGATATTGAAGGTAAAATTCTGCATTCAATGTGACCCAAAGGTATTTACTGTGAGGCAGTGTGGCAGAAGGAATTCTGGCTATTTAGGCAGAGAAAGATATAACATCCATCTTAGCTAATTTTTTAACTTACCTAAACATGTTATCTCACCTCTAAAATCAGTGGAGTGTTCATAGAATTATTGCCATAATCTGGCTACATTATGTGGGTAAGAGCACTTTTTAAAGGTGCATCCATAGAAAGCAAGTGCTATTGCAAGATTCATAAGTTTCTATATGTGTAAAGGGCAAAAAAAGATCATTGTGATTCAGTATACTAGAAAGGAGGGATCCATTTTACTAACTTAAACTTAGTTTCACTTTTTTAAGAAAGTGAATTTTGTTTGTTTTCATCTGAAGTACTCATTTATTCCCAGTTCACCAAGTCACGGGGCAAGCTTTGCTACTGGGCCATGGGCCTCCGTAGTTAAGAGCATGAGCCCAGGGCCAGGTTGCAGGGTACAAATCATTCTTTTATTGCTTCTTCCCTCTGTGACCTCATACAATATACTCAATTATGTGCTACAGTTCATTTGTGCACTGGAATAATATCACAGCCTCCCTTTTAAGCTTGTTGTAAAAATAAAGGAGTTAACTTTTTTTTTAAATATTTTATTTATTTATTTTTATTATTTATTTATTTATTTATTTATTTATTTATTTATTTATTTATTTATTTATCTTTAGAGGGGAAGGGAAGGAGAGAGGGAGAGAAACATCAATGTGCGGTTGCCTCTTGTATGTCCCCTGCCGGGAACTGGCCTGGCAACCCAGGCATGTGCCCTGACTGGGAATCGAACTGCGATCCTTTGGTTCGCAGGCCCGCGCTCAATCCACTGAGCTACACCAGCCAGGGCAGGAGTTAACTTTAAAGCATAAAACATACAGCACAGTACTTTATGCCTGACATAAAATAAGCACTATGTATGTTTTCTATTACTATAATCACTACATTGTATAAAAACTTAGAAAAACACACTTCAGCTTTCTTGTTATGATTACTTCTAACCTCTCTTCGTCATCCCAGAGTTATAAATTGTAAAGGTTAAACAAGAGATTTTGTGTTTACATTGATTAGTAACTGATGAAGTAGACAAAGTTTTAAAGTATAGAATACATGGATTTACCATATTTTTTTTTAGCTATCAAATTTGGAAGGTTTAGTTTTGTAGCATTAATTTGGGAGAACCTGGGGCCTTATATTTAGAACCTCATAGATAGCAGACTTGGCATAAATATCTGTTTTTGCTGTTAATTATTTGAAATTCCTTCCACCTTGAGAAAATTCTGTTCTCTTCTGATTTAGTATCTGTATACTTGATGCTGAAATGGTCTATTTACTAAACACTCTGCTGCACTACTATGTATGATAAAAATGCTTTACCTTTTGGATGGATTTTTCATTTATTTCCAGTTAAATCTGTGCTATACAAAAATGCTCTCAATTATGAACCTTTAACTAACAAATTTTTGTTGATATATAAAATGTACGCAGTACAGCAAAAGAACATTAACTGACCAACATATGGTGATGATTGGCTTTTTAATATAAACCAGCAGGTCTTCTGAGTGTCTCCAATGTACCGTGTTTGTGATTCATTTATAGTTGTCTTATGGATAGTGTTAACCACATCATGTCCAGCAAGAACAAAGTGGTGAACACTTGAAACTATTGGGAAGAATATTTATATAATTCTGGTGGGAAAACAAAATATAAATTTCAAAATGACTGTGATGGTTAATTTTATGTGTCAGCTTGACTGGGCTATGGGGTGTCCAGATATTTGCTCAAGCATTCTAGGTGGTCCACGAGTGAGGGTTTGGATAAGATGAACATTTGAATTGGTAGACTGAATAAAGCAGATTGTCCTCCCTAAGGTGAGTGGCCTTCATCCAATCAGTTAAAGACTGAAAAGAATAAAAAAGGCTAACCCTTTAGTAAGTGGAACTCCTCCTGCCTAACTGCTTTGAGCTGGGACATCGGTCTTCTCCTGCCCTTGGACGTGAGCTACAGTATCAGCCCTTCTTGGGAATCAAGTCTATTGACTTTCGGATCTTTCCAACAGTTCTTGTTTTGTTAAGACTCACAGTTTTCATTCAGTGGTGAGGGGGTCATACCCTCTAAGGGAGTGGTTCACAAACTTGGGCAAATTTTTGAAGTGCAGTTTGTTTGTCCCTAACCCAGAGTTTCTGATTTAGTAGGGCTGGGCGGGGCCCAACATTTTACATGTCTGGCCTATGGAAATCACACTTTGAGAACTATTCAGTCTAAGGTGTTTTCTAATACAACTTTCTCATCAATCATGGTTGCTACATGCCTCAATAGGTTGTATTTAGATAGGTGAAAGTAACTGTTTTTGGAAAAAGATCCTTGGCTGAATGGGTATTGACAGAAAGAAGACCATGCTGTTTTTTTCTTCTTGACTTCTTTAAACAGTTAAAGGTTTGAAAGAACAATGGATATTGTTAATGGTAAAATGCAGCAGATGTTAGGTCCTGGTCTTTGAGTTCTGGCTAAGAAAGAATTCAGATCCAAGACTCAAATACAAGTGAATTGCTTATTTAGAAAGTCACAGAGGTAGAAAAAGTGAGCTATAGAAGGAGGGAGCCTTCTGGGCTGCTTGCACCCAGGAACAAGTTACAGAGGCAAAAGAAGGGCTCTTGGAACTTAGGAGAAAGAAAGCAAACAAAATATGCCTGAGCAAAGGAGAGAGTGAAGGTTCATGCATACTCCAGAGAAAGAGAGAGAGAGAGAGAAGAAGAGAGAGAGCATGAGCACACTGGGTCCTTTGCCTTAAGGGCTTTTATCTGGAGGTCTCAGGGAAGGATCTCAATAAAATATTCATCAGTGTTCTTGGTGTGTCTTCTCAGAGTCCTGGTCTCCACTGATTGATCAGCATTCACAGCAAAAGCTCACTAGTCACTGCAGCTTGTCCTGGTGTCAGCCGTAGCATCACTCCGCCTGGCTTTGCTGTTTTACTGGGCCTGGAGCTGAAACACAGCTGAGGCCTAAATGTTATCTCTAGTTTGATGAAAACTCTGTTACTGTGGTCAACAGACCAGAGGCTTTGTTCCTAAGGTTATTTGGTGAGAGCTTAATGCTTATGGGAGTGGTCTTACAAGGTCATGTATGAGAGTCATATAATCTATTCTTTGGACCCCTGTTCCTTCTCTAAGGGCATCTAAACTGCGTGCCCAATGATATGCTAGGGGAGGGAAGGTCACCCTAGGCATGGGGTCCCAGCCCAGTGTTACCTGTTGCTAGGCACCCAGGGCTTTCTGCCCTGGTGACATTTTGTACCCAGCCTATCATGCCTACTCTGTTCATGTCTGTCTAACTGCCTACTATATCAGATATTTCTACATAGTAAAAATGCATTTGGGAATTGCAAGCTTAAATTTACCTAGGTACTTATTCACTTTGCACTTAAAAACAATTAGAATTATGAACCACTTTTTCTGATCTGTTCATAAACAGAGAAGTGGCTTTTTTATGTACAACTTCAGTTTAGCCATCCAATTAATGTCATCACATAGAAATATAGAGGTAAAGCATGATGTCTTCAATTTTATCTTTTAGAGGTACTTCTAAATGGGTAGCTTCACAGTTTGATTTTAATCATAGACTTGGTAAAAACAATTCAGTCACTCTTTCTATATATTAGTTCTAAACAGGGCATTCAGAATCTGAAAACAATAAATATCAGATGGTTTTAGCTGTATTTATATTTCCTGTAGATTTTTTTCTTTATACAATGCCAAATAATTTTAGTTAACGTTCATTTCTTCTGGGGATTGATTATCAAGTTTAAGGGTACATCTAGTTGGTGTGCTCCCTCATTTACCCCCTGCCTGCCTACAAAAAAAAAAGCAGCTCAACAAATTTGTTAAATGAGAAATTGAAATTCGTTTATGAAATGACATTAGAGGCATATCCATGGATTTTAGTTACATCTCTGCCTTTCTCTACCACAGAAAATTAAGAGTTGACTGTAATTATTTTATGTAGCATACATTTAAATTTCTTCTTGTTCCTCTGAGATGCAGAGTGTCTCCTTGGGGGGAAAAGTCAAGTTATTGACCATTTTCAAAGAAAAGAGATATAATTAAATATTGTTGTACAAGCCCATGGAAGAAGTAAAGCATAAATAGGAAAGTGCTAGCAGGGTGGTTGGCCCTGTTATGTCTGTCCCACTGAGCTTGTTATCCTCTCTGCTGTAACTGCCTGGGCAACAGTCAGTCTTTTACACTAAACTGTGAGCTCCAAGAGGATGTGGACCAGATCTCTCCAATTCATTATTATGTTCCCAGCACTTAGAGCAGTGCCTGGCATCTGATAGGTGCTCAATACATATTGGTTTAAGGATTAAAGGAATTAATGTAAATATGAATTAGTAAAATAAAAATATGACTTTTTACTCTGGCTGGCATGGCTCAGTGGATTGAGTGCTGGCTTGTGAACTGAAAGGTCACTGGTTCAATTCCTGGTCAGGGCACATGCCTGGTTTGCAGGCCAGGTCCCCAGTTGGGGGCGTGCAAGAAGCAGCTGATCAAAGTTTCTCTCACATGTCGATGTTTCTTTCCTTCTCTTTCTCCCTCCTGTCCTCTCTCTGTAAAAGTGAATAAATAAAATCTTTAAAAGATATGACTCTTTATATATATTTCTTGGTATTCAACCCCACATATGGGGTTCCTGTTTTCCCTCTCCTATTACTTGGATGATATAATTGTTCTAAGACTTCTCGAATTCTCAAGCAGATTTTACATTTGCTTTCAAGAGCTGATATTCTTCATATAAGCAAAATAGCATTGTTTTCAAGTAATCCTTAATCTCCAAACCTACCTACCGTTAGATGTCCATAAAGGTTCTGAAGGCACTAATGGCTTGGACCACTTCTGGCTCCCTTCCCCAGCCAGATCATTAGTGCACCATGTACAACCAGGAATAATAGCATGATGCATATTAACAGAGCGTGTGTTGTTTCTTCACCCTCTGTCCCATCACTCTCTTTCCCTGCTTTGCTGCCTTTGAGCTCTTTCCAGTTTCTGGCTTTGTTACCCACTGTTGAAGAGTAACTATCCCATGTATGTATAATGTCAGTGGGCTATTTGTGACACATTCCAGGTAGTGGTTTTACTTCATATTTGAATATTGTGTTTTCTTTCAAGCTTTAATACAGCTTTTAAAAAAAGCTAATTTGATATTACAGGTCAAAAACTCTTAACCTACTTATAATCCCTAGTTTTACTTCTAGGAATTTAAGGAAATAATCAGAAATATGAACAAAAATTTTACCATCTCCATTACAAAACTACATTGAAATGAATACTAAGAGGGAAATGATTCAATAGAATATATTTTGTACCATGCAGTTCTCAAAACCATGCTTATGAAGAGATTTTATGCCTCAGGAATTTAAATGTAGTTTGGTCATATTTAAATATCAAATTATATTCATAGAATAAAGTATGGAGGAATGAGTCATGGAGGATCATATTCCTCATAATTGTTCATTATGAGGCTTTAATATTCTTCAAATTATAAAAATTATGTTAAATAAAAAATGATTTAAGCTTTAAGCATAGCTGGATTTTGTATAGTTTCCTTTTCCTTTTAATATGCTAGTATACACTTATTTTTACCTTAGATATTTATTGACAATTGTTAGGAAGAATAAACTACAAAAATAAATTTCTGATATTTCTCATAAAATGTAAACATTAGGCACTAACACTAACAATTCAGAGAAAAAAGTTTTTTTTAATGGTGCATATATATTTCAAGATAATTAAAAATGTTAACAATTCCATTCTCAATATTTATACCAAGAAAATTATTTAGATGTAGAGAAAAATGGGGGGGGGAGTTGTCCATCTTAGAATTACCTATAAAAGTAATAATCCTTTTAATTATGGATGAGTACCTAAAATAAAGGGGATACAGAATGACAATGGCAGCTTGGCTGCTAACAATATGGAAAGTGTTTTCATGATAATGTTTACTTTAAAAATTCAATTCTATAATTTATATGAATCAATATCAATATTATAATTCTGTAAAATTTATACATAGGCAGAGATAAAAAGAAAATGGAAAAATTAAGATTCATCAATTAACAGTCAGTACTGTGTACTGTTGGTAACTAGTGATGAAGTGAGAAAGAAAGGCTGGTGGGTGTGTGCATAGCTGTGTATAGACATGTGCACACACATGTATAATGGCTGTGTAAGTGTGGTTTCTCAATAATGTATAAATTTTCATGGTCTACAATGAGGGACATTGACCTGGTAGACTCAGTGGTTAAACAGACACTCTGAGGTAGCCTTGCATAATCTGTTCTCCATGTGTTACAAATTGAAGACTATGGAATAGCATTACTCAAATACACTGCTCATCTTCGAGTAGCCCCTGGTGACTGCTGCCATATCATATCCATGAATGTGTCAGGAAAATGTTGAAATGTGTCTATTATATGTGCTGTTGGTAGCTTTGCTATGATCACCTTTTTATTTTGCAATACTAAATGTACTTTGATTTTATATCATACAGTAAAATTTTCATTTGTTTATTTTTTAGATTCTAGTACTTTTCCTCCTTATACCTTCTTGCTATGATAAACTTTTTATACTCATTTTGAAAGAAACCTGAAGAATATCAGAAGAAATTTTGTAGTGTAATAAGCATTAAAAGGGCAATTAGCCATGATTACTGCAATATTAGTAAAATGTATGATTCATTCACATTATATAGGTCTGGGACCTCACACAGCTCTCCTAGTGTCTCTTCCACAGTTCAAAATGCTCTGCAAAATCCTTTGTTGGACTCACCCTCAGCTGCCCTGTTATATTTTCCTGAATCTCACTGACAATCTAAAATCTCTTCCTTTTCAAAGGTGGTTTTAGTTTTGGGGATAGCCAGAAGTCAAAGGGTGTCAAATATGGGCTGTAGGGGGTGCTGAGTCACCTGGCGATTGATGTTTCACCAAAGAACTCTGCAGGAGACATGATACATTAGTAGACACATTGTCGTGATGAATCTGCTAATCATCAGTTGCCCATATCTGCAGCTGTTTTGTCTTATTGCATCTCTCAAATGATGAAGAAAATTGAGGTAGTACTCCTTAATAATTGTTTGTCCTAGAGGGGCATCCTCATGATGGACAACACCTTCCCAACTAGAAAACATAGTTAATATGATCTTGATCTTGCTGCGACTTTGCCATGTGCTGGAAAACCAAGCATTGGGATGACTGGGCCTTCGTAGACCCACAATTCATCTCCAGTTATGACCTTCTTGAGGAAATCTGGTGCAATGATAGTGGTTTGAATGAAATCATTAGCAACTACAGCAGGATGTTTCTTCTGCTCTAGTAGCAGAAGCTCCAGAACAAATTTTGCCACAACACATTTCATGCCAAGATTCTGTATCAAAATCTCGGACACAGTAGTTCTTGGAATCCCCAGATCAACTTCTAATTCCTGCACTGTCAGTTGCCAGTCTGTTGATTTCAGCTCAGACAACGTTTGACTTCTCAGGTATTCTGCATGTTGCAGGCCTTCCAGAATGTGGATCACTTTCAACAGATTCTCATCCACATTTGAAGTATTTGTGCCACACTTTTTTTGTGCTGCACTTATTGATTGCATCATCCCCAAAAGCCTTCTGAATCATCTGAATAATGTGTGCAGAGGAATGTTCAAGCTTAATGCAAAATTTGATGCACATTCTTTGCTCTACTAACCTAGTCATTTTGAATGCAACAGCCACACAGCACATGCTACCACCCCTACTGACTAGTATACTAAAGTGATTGTTGTTCACACATGTGCATTCCAGTCCACTCTCCTTGGCTGCCAGGTTTCATCAATGTCCTGGAAACTGTTCTTGTTGTATTAATGATGGCTGGACTTTTTCCAGACAGAGTGTACATATATTAGTGGAAGGCAATAGTGGTAGTAGTATTATAGATCTTTATCAAGCACCTCTTAATCATTACTATAAGTTTCTTGAAGGCAGATAAATTGCATTTTACATATTCTAAATATCATGATTAGATAGTAATACACAATATAGTACAAGGGGAAAATACACATGTTCAGAAAACGTAAAAAGAATTTTAATGGATTTTATTAAAGAGGAATGGTGATACTTGTTTGGGTAGAGAAATATCAGAAAATTAAGGTGGAATTTTTATGCATCATAAAGAATTGCTAGTGTGTTGATTGCTGGTAAAGTATTTGAGATAAAAGCAACATAGAAGCAAGAAAGCACAAGGTTTTTTGGATCACATTAACAATCTACCTAGTTACTAGTGTGACTATAAAGGGAAAAAGTTATAGATAAAAATGTAAAGGTAGAAGTATCCATATTGAAGATTAGAAAGCAACACCAATAACTTGCCTTGCTACCTTTTGTCTAACTCCATGAATATTATTAAAAATACTATAGTTTCTGAAATAAATTCCTTCAGCCCTTTTCTTTAGTAAACACTTGAAAAAAAACTTCATCTCAAACTTTTTGTGATACTGATGTCCCCAGGTTTGTGATGACTTTAGCAGATAGACCAGTTCTGTGGTTCTTCCCAACTCAAAACAGCCTAGCTCTAGCTTGGTGACCTGGTGTTGTGGTTATTTCTTTTCTTCAAATACCTGCTCTGTCAGTTACACAGGAAGCCTAATTCTTCTGAAGTATAGGTTCCCTTGAAAACATTGCAGGTAAAAACTACTTTGAAAAATACTATTGACATCAAGCATATATGTGTTGGCAGAAAAAGCTGGCAGGAGGAGAACAAGTATTTGGAGTTATAAGCAGAGGCTACAAATGGGGAATATTAATCTGACAGTGATATAAAATTGAAATGTAATTAGGGCATCACAATGGTGTAAGTGAGCGAGTGGTGAGGGTCTGACCTGGAGTGCAGAGTGGGAAGAACAGAGGCAAAAGATGAGAGCCATGGAATCCGTAAGACATGACAATGGACTGGTTGTGAAGGAGGAAAGAAGCAATGCTCATGGCTCATATCTGGATGACCAGAGAAATGGTCAGGCCATTATAAATAAGAAATTAAGAAAAATTGCTAATTCCTATGGGCAATGCTGTTTGGGACCTGATGAGTTTCATGCCAAGAGAATTTGTGCCAAACTATCTCACAGGCAGTAAAAAAAATGTGGAGCTTGGAAAATAACTGTATCATCCATATTACAGATGAAATAACTTTATCCTTGATGTAGTTTGAAGATATCTTCATTCGGTAATACTGAGAGCCACAGGAGTAGATAAGATGGATGAAAAAACAGATATAACAAGAAAAGAGTTAAAGGACAGGATTTATTTGACTGTGAGTATAACCTTGGGCAAATCACTTACCTGTGTCTTCTTTTCCACACATGTGAAAAAAAATGTGATGATGGTAAACTTTCTTCACAAATATAAATGAAATGATGTACATGAAAATAATTGGTACAGTATAAAGTGCTTCAAAATACTGTTGTTACTGTTGCTATTGAGGAGGAGAAAGAAAAGAAGACCCAGTAAATAAGACCAGAAGTGAAGAGAAAGGAGAAAGGATTGGACACTGTCATGGACGCCACAGAAAAGAGTCTCAAGAAATGAGTGTCAGCACCATTGGGTGTTACAATTACAAGTCATTGGTCTCCTCTGAGAGTGCTGCTTCACTAAACGCTGAACTTAGTTATCCAGATCTCAGGTTGAAAAACATTAGCAGGCTTTGGAAAATGTAAATAGTGGATATTTTCAAAAATAGATATCTGTATATATACTTATATTATGAGGGAGAGAATTACATTGGGGGTATAAAAATTAACATATTTTAAGGAAAGTTGTCATAATAAAATTTCCTAGATAACCAGACTATGCAAGTTCATTCAACATTTGGACATTGAATACACTCATTTCTCTTAGGTTAAAAAAATGCTTCCAGTAATGTCATATCATTTGTGCATGTTATCTCATTACTACTTAAACTCTTTTCTTTCATTTATAGGGTTTTTTTTTGTTTGATCAGTTGCTTACTTTTGAATCCATAATTCTCTGTGAGCATCATTTATATTTCATTGAACTTTTAGCATTCCATCTCTTCTGATATTAGTTACTTTCCTTTTAAAATCTTCAGTGAATGAAGTTGATATTTTCATGAGAAGGACTGTAAAATAATCAGTACAAATGAGTTCAGGAGTAATCCCCATTTTTATTAAAAATCATATTGTTTTAAAATATGTCAATATTGGCAAATTGAAGAGGGATACTTGACACAAACAAGAAGAATAGAGTGGTTGTTGAATATTCCATGCAGTTAACATATTTTTCTATTAAATTTTGAGATAATTTAGACTCACATGCAGTTTTAAGACATAATACATACAGCTTCCATTCACCTTATATCTGGCTGCACCCAGAGAATGCCTGGTAAAACATAGTACAGTATCAGAAACAAGCGTTGGTATTTGCAGAGTCACATACAGGCACTTCCTTTACCACACAGATTGGTTTTGTAGCCCCCACATTTCCCTTCCTCCATCCGCTTCTTTGCCCTTGGCAACCAGTGATCTGTTCTGTTTCTATAAATTTGTCATTTCAAAAATGTTATATAAATGAAAACAGAAAATGTAACCTTTGGGGATGGACTTTTTCACTTAGGATAATTCTCTCATTCAGTTTGTTGCATGTTTTAGTAGTTTGTTCCTTTCACTGCTGGTTAGTATTTCATGGAATGGATGTACCATTGCTTGTTTAGTGATTCACTGTTTAAGGACAGACATCTGGGTCACCTCTAGTTTGGGACTATTATGGGTTAAGCTGCTATAAACACTCATGTGCAGGCTTTTGAGTGAACATAACTTTGCCTTCCTCTGGGATTGCAACATTGCAATCCCAGCATTGCAATTGTTGGGTTTTATGGTAGTTGCATGTCCACTATTTTCTAAAACTGCCTAATTATTTTCAAGAGGGGCTGTACTATTTTACATTGTACCACCAGTCTATGGGTGAGTGATCTTATTTTTCAACATCATTACCACAGTTTTGTGTTGTGTCTGTGTTTTGTTGTAGCCACTGTGATGAGCGACTTGTGATATGTCATTGTGGCATTCATTTGCATTTGTGTCATCGCTAATGATTTTGAACATCTTTTAATGTGCTAACTTGCCATTGGTATATCTTTGGAAAAATGTCTCTGTCAGTGGTCCACTTTATAATTGAATTATTTTATTTTTTAGTATTTAATTAATTGAGCTTTTAGTACTACATTTTGAGTTCTTTATTTTCCAGAAGCTAGTCCTTTGTCATATATGTGGTTTGCAAATATTTTCTCAGACTGTACTTTGTCTTTTCATGCCCCTACAGGTCTTTCACAGAACAAATGGTTTAATTTTATTAACTGTAGTTTATCATTTTTTCCTTTTATGGTACCAAGTATAAGAACTCTTTGACTAGCCCTAGATGTCAAAGGTTTTCTCCTAATAGGTTTATAGTTTCACTTTACATTTAAGCCTATAATCCACTATGAGTTAATTTTTATAAAATGTATGAGGTTTAGGTTTAGGTTCATTTTCATTTATTTATTGCTTATATACATAGATAATATTTATTGCCTATATACATAACAATATACACACAATATACATAGGCAATAAATATGTCTTACTGCTCAAGCATCATTTGTTGAAAAAGCTATCTTTCTTCCATTTAACTACATCTGCACCTATATCAAAAATCAGTTGGGCATATTTGTACTCCCCTCATTTTGTTTAAATTCTAATATATACTGGAGTCTGTATGTGGAAGGAGGGGCATACTTATTGTTCCTTGTCTTGAAAGGGAGCAGAATAATAAATAGAAATGATATTAAAACCAAAATATCTATCCTCATTGTAGTCATGACTCAAAATATATACATGTATGCACATGTTTATACAAATACAAATACATGCACAGGATTACAAAGCAAAGCAGAGTTTCCCAAAATGTGTTAAACAGAGCTAGTGCCATGGGGTAGTAACATCTGCTGTGTAGGGAGAAAAGGAGGTACTGAAATACACTTGGGAAATGTTAGTGTAAATATATTTAAACAAGAATTTTGGCTATAAATTTTTCAAAGCTTTGAGTTGGCAAACTTATATTATGGCTTTTCAGAAAATACAACAGTCCCAAAAACTATTTAATAAGTAATTGCATAAACCATCTTATTGGGCTAGATTTATTCAAGACATCATATTATGAGGTGTTGATATTATCTATTTATTTAGCTATGTTATAGAGTGTTTAATATGTGCCAAGTATTATTTTAGGCAATTTTAAAATATCACATTTAATCTTCATAACACTATGAGGATGACGCTGTGTTGTTGTGATAGTATTACAGGTCAAGAAATTGAGACGCAGAAAGATCACCATGTTTCGCCATGTATAATGCACACTTTGTCACCTAGATTTTTGAGGGGAAAACAAGGATGCACATTATACGTGGGTAACTCTAATTCTGTATGTATATAAATGTTTTTAATTCTTTTATTTGTGCTTATGCGTTAAAAGTATAACTCTAGAAAGCAATAATGATATCTGTATGCAAAATAATAATCCTGGAATATGATCATTGGTTTTTTTCTAAATACAGATAATAAAAATTGAATTAAAAATTAAAATGAAAGATTTTTTTCTGAAAGTTTAGGCTAAAATAGTGGAAGCACATTATAATCTGCAAAACACTGTAAGTAACTTTCCAAGGTCACCCAAATAATGAGTAACAAAGCCAGGATCTATTCCCAGGTAATTTGACTCAAGAATTCATGCTCTTCACATGCAAAATAACTCCTATTAATTTTAATGCTAGAGATTTAAGATAATTGTAAACTTTCTGGTTGACCAATTAGTTCTTTCTGGTTTGGACATGGTTGCTAAAAAACTATTAATTTTCTTTCTTAGCTGAACAGTTTCTTGTAATTTTCAGGATATCATTGTGAGGAACAATACTCATTATCTAGTACTTCCTCATTTATTTTATACCTATTTATTGAACATGTCCTGTGTTAGCTGCTGAGGCTACAAAAAGAAAACTTTGACCTAGGGGCTAGTGGGATAGACTGGAGGTGGGGAATGATTCAGAATCTAAGCTAGATTGGACATTTTGTATTCTTGACAACACTCCACTGAATAAATATTTTGTCTATTTACCACAATAGTCAAACTTGATGAAAAAAATGGTTAATTGAGAATTTCAATGAATCATTTATTACCATAGCATGCATTGGCTAAGAGTGGAGACGAATTCATGATAGTATTTATAGAATTTAAAGGAGTTGATGAATTTGGGTAGATGTGTGTGTGTGTATATATACTATATATTTGTATATATGTAAATACTATATATACATATATTTAAAGGGCAGCATATATCAGGCAGTGGATATTAAAGGAAATGGTAATTAAAGGTAATGGTAATTAAAAGAAATTGAAGTAAAGTGAGAAAAAAATGTTTGGTTGTTGCAGTCAGTCCAAGTTAACAGCTCAGTTGACACTGGTGATTTATTGAGGAAATTCAAATGTGGAAGGTCTTGAATGCTAACCTGTGGAAATGTCCATTTGTTTGCCTGTTTTTCCCACTGGTTGAGGGTAGGAATCTCTTCATTACCTTGAAACAATGACAGGCTTATAAAATGAATAGTTGTTTGTTGAAAAAGAAGGGTGCATAAAGACAACTCAAAGTGGTACTAATATTTGTAGTCACATGAGATGAAATACAACTTTAAATTCTGATTACTCTCTATATAAAGAAGTGTTTACATATGCCAACTGTATAGATCATATAGTTCTGATATTTCAGAAAGTCCTCACTTCTGAATGAATGAATGAATGCAAAACCTTCATTCCCTAGTAGTTACTGTCTGGTGTAGTCGTTGCACAGGTGTTTGTTTTTATGTTCCCCTCCTTTGGGTTCTTGTTGTCTTCTCTATTACATTTCACGCCAGGGCAGTAGTTACTAGAAAGCTAGAATATGTTCCATTTAGAACTTACCACTTTTTAAAGGATCCTCATACTCAAGATATATACAATACTTGACTGTAGATGTTCGCAAAACAATGATAACGTTACCCTGATTTAGGGTATTTCAGGTTATCTCACTGCCTCAGGTCGTCATTTTATTTTAATGAAATACAGTAAGTGTACATATATGAAGCAAACATAATCTGTTCTACTTTTTAAAATTTTTTTAAAGATTTTTATTTATCTTTAGAGGGGAAGGGTAGGAGAGAGGGAGAGGGAGAGAAATCTCAATGTGCGGTTGCCTCTCGTGTGTCCCCTGCTAGGAACTGGCCTGCAACCCAGGCATGTGCCCTGACTGGGAATTGAACCGAAATCCTTTGGTTTGCAGGCCCGCGCTCAATCCACTGAGCTACACTAGCCAGGGCAGTTCCACTTTTTATTATAGAACATCAACTCCTTGATAGCTCTAATTATTAAAAGAATCATATTAATGGGAATTACTCTTCTCGGTTGTGTTCCTGATAATTGCCCTCATGTTTGTGAGTTCTTCTCTGTGTAAAACAAAACTACAAAAGCAGTGTGTATTTTAGTTAAGTATTCTGTGTCTGAGATTCCAGTTATATATGAGCATAAGAATGCTTGCATGCAAGTTGTTTATCTGGTTAGCAAAAGTAGTCTCATTTTTTTGTCATTATTATGCTGTTTCGTCGATGTAAATATCGAAAGATAAAAGAACCCGGACTTTTGGTTGACTTTAAAATCAATGGCTTTGAAGTATATTATAAATAATGTATTAAACATAAAGTCATCTTTGGCTATACTGTAAAATAACCATGCACATCCAGAGTCTATGCAACAGGAAAAAAGTTGAAAACAATGTACAGGTAACATCTACAATGGGCAGCCTGAAACAGGGCAGTGCTGACTGACACCCAGTGAATCAGCGCAACGTGGGCACGGGCAGAATTAACTTAGCAAAAACAAAATCTTATTTGCTTTCTGTTACCTAAGCGAGCCATGTGCAAAGGAAGAAAGTTTATATGTGTATGTATGTCTCTGTATCTGTGTTTATTTTTATGTTTTGTGCTGTCACTTGCATTATCTGAATATAACTCAAGTGCTCAACAAGAGTCTGGAGGGTCTGCATGATCAGCATAAACAAGGGTAAAAATGCTTCTACTAGATCAAAACTCCTTCAGAGCCTCATGGAGGTGCTGTTTTCAGGATGTGATGATTGATTTGAAATAACATGATGTGAGAGATACTACTAAGAATCTTAAAAGATGACAGAGTGCTTTTCAAGCTTCATGAAATATGGTGAAGGTGCCTTGTCAAGGATTGCTGAAAGCCTACCCACTAGAACTCCCTGAATCACCTCTGAGAATGCATCTGTTCCTTGAAGGTTTTTGAGTAGCTGCTCAGCAGTGTGAGGGTACACTATCTGGGTACAAAGAAACAAAATGACTCTTCTGTGTGTCTGTGTTTGTCAGCCAGACATCATCATGTCACTTCAAACAGAATAATATTTAGAGCTGGGCAGGATTTAATTTTATTTCAATATACCTATTCTGGTTATATCTTTTCACTATGTTTCAAATGATTAATAGCCAGCAGCAGCCCTTAGTGAAGGGAGGACAAAGACTACTGTTGAATATCATTATTGACTTGGAATGATAAAGTTATATTTTCTTTGTAACTGCCCATAAATTCTTGAACTAAACAACTTCTTCTGTGCCTGTGTACTCCTCATAGCAACTTTATTAAAGGCTTTTTCTCCTTTAACTATGCACTCAAGAGATATTCCCAGGTCCAGCCTCCTGACCCTGGAAGCCTATTTTGCCTGGTTTCAGTTTTTTCAATTCCATTTTGTTTTCTTTGCCCAATCCCATGGAAATGACACATGGCACATTTGCTTCTGGAGTTAATTCCAACATGAGATTTTTGGTTCTTACTTGTAGCTCCAGATGACTGTGTACCCCTTCTCTGAAATAATAGTTCAGCCAGAGGATCTTAGGTCATTTCTATTATTCAGTGATTATGTGAAGCCCATAAACATGGAGGCTCATCTTGTTTTTAGTATGTGCACCCCAAGTCACTTTTCTCATGCTGATATCCAGGATCTCTCCTGCAATAGTATTAGTGGTTACAATTGTTGGTCAAAATCCAGGCCCCTAAAGCAATAACGATGGAGACATGGCATACCCAGGAAGGAAGGAAACTTAACCCTTTCTGTATTACTGGCATTACCTACTATAGCCAGGCTAAAGCCTTCCACCTCTGTGTGTGGTCCATGGATTAGGTGCATCAGCATCACCTGAGAGCTTGTTAAAAACATACAACCTTAGGCCACACTCAGACTTACTGATCAGAATCTTCATCTTAATGACATCCCGTGAAGATTGCTATGCACATCGGAATGAAAAAAGTTTGGCATAAAAGATTTAAAAATAATTTCTCATTTAATCCTCACAATACTTTCACATGATTGACATCGTTATTTCCATTCTACAAATAAGGACTATAAGAACTAGGGAGAATAACTTACTCCAACCCAGAGGCTAACCCCTTCCCTGTATACCTACCCTCCCCATCTTTATCCCAATAACAAAAGTGGTAACCATGCCAAAATACAGGGCTATATTAAGCTAGGGATAATTTAACAGCTGGAGAGTTTTGAATAGCTGTGACAATTTTTTTTTTGTCAATTACTCTCATAACTAGGTGTAGTAACAAAGAAAATAGTTTCACTATTTTAGTTACACCTCTATTTTGAACCAAATCGTATTAACTTATTTAATTTGCAATTTAAAAAACTCAGATTTCTGAACAACTTTTAGCTGCTATCTTCACAAGCCAAATTTAGCCTCAGACATTGAAATTTTGCTACAACAGTAGATGTTCCAAAAAGGTGCTACTGAATCCAAAAGTAGAGTTGTAAAAGAAAATTTTACTTTAGTAGCATGTTGCAATTAGTGCATCGACTCCTGTGATATACGTACTGATTTTTATGTTCGAGTCTGAGTTTTATTTTTAAAATCGTATAAAAGTACATTTTTTTAAAAAAGTGCCTTATTACATTTTGATTACAACTCATAGATCCCCAAGAGAAAGGACCAGGCATGAAACAGTAGAGATTAATGTTTCTTTCAACAAGTCATTGTGGGAAATAAAACAAGTGTCACTACCTAAGAGACACAAAGTTTAACAAGGTGCTCAAGATCAACAAAGGGCAACCAGGCAGAATGTTACGGCTAAAGGAAATTAATAAGGGTAACCAACCAGTCAAAGTGTTGCAGCTAAAGAAAATTAATCATCACTTTGGGGCTGACCTGACAACCTATTATGCAGAACAATGAAACGTGTAAGAGAATGAGTTTGTGGAACTCTTGAAGTCATGAACTGGTCTCCCAGCTTAAAAAAAAAAAAAAAAGCCAACTGTATAAACTTGCAATGTATCAAGTTTCTATAGCAAAATATCTTAGACTTCAACAGACTTAAAACTACAATATATATTGCAAACAGAAGAGGCAAGCATCAGAAGCAAACAGAAGAGGAATCAGAATTCCTGGAAGCAAAATAAATTTCACTATGTTCTTAAATTTTCAGAGAAGACAGGAATCAATTGGAAGTCAATTAAAGAGTTTCATCTTTGATGTTAAAGCAAATCGCTGATTCTCTCCAGAGATCGGTGGTTTACAAGCCTAGCTGATGGACATTAAAATCACCTGGGAAGCAACTGAGCGCTAACCCCTAAATTCTGATTGACTTATTTGAGGCACTGCCATCAATTGTCTAGTCTCCCCAGGTGATTCTAATGTGAGGCCAGAATTGAGAGTTCCTATCCTAGATGATGCCAAAATGAGTGAAAGATTAGTGAAGAGACAAATTGTTGAAAGAAAAATCTTAAGGATTGAACATACTTCAGGTAATAGCTATTGTATCTTTGGAAGTCAGGCTAACAAGACAGAATATGAGCATCCTATGTAGAGGCCTCTTCCCTGCTTACTGCTCTGATGTACTGAACATTTTCTATTAGTAATTGAAGGACATGGGGAAGAAATTGTTTATGTTTAGATTTTTCTCTATTATAAGAATGCTGTAGTAAACATTCTTGTATACGTATAGGGGTCCTTGAGAGAATTTTTGTATGATAAATTCCTATAGGTGGATTTATTTGATCAAAATGTGTATACATTTTAAATGTTAATATTTATTGCCAATCACTCATCAGAGAGGTTATAGTAATTTATATACCAGTAACATCTATTTCAACTTGTGTTTAATTATAGGGATAGGATTGAATATACAACAGAGATAGAGAATAACCAAGAGTATATGGCTTTAAGAAGAAGAAAGAGGTTTGAAGAGAGAGCAATAGTTTAGAAACAATGTAGAAAGAAAGGAAGTGAGGCGATGATGATGATGATGATGATGATAATGATGATGATGATGTGTGTGTGTGTGTGTGTGTGTGTGTGTGTGTGTGTGATTGTTGGGCAGCGGTAACGGTTGGTTTGAGCCTGTCATAAATTGTTACATTTTCTTTCAAGTAGCTGTTGGCTGTTCTGGGTGGGCAAAGAAAATTGCTTAGGTTCAACTATCTTTTTCCAACATTATGTTTGGAGCCTTGTATTATATTTTTTCATAGCTTTATAAAGGAAAACTATTGCTATAGTAATGATTATTATTAATTATATTAAACAGAAAAACATGTGCACTGGAGACATCAAATATTTATTGAAGCATTTTTGTAATAGCTAAAAGATGTAAATAACAAAAATGTTATTGATGCGCATTTAGTAGACACACAAATTGAGATAGATTTATATGGTAGAATATTATACATACACATATATTTATAAAATTGCTGTATTCCTACATAATAATTTTGTCTTGTATTAATGTAAAATTATTCATCATAAGGATTTGACAGGATAACATAATAATAAATGTTATTTTAATGGTGCTTAGTATTTCATTTTATTTATGTACCATCATTTACTTTAAGGCTCCAGAAGTAGAGAAAGATTATAACAATCACTAGAGTATATCCCAAAATTTAATAAATTTTAATGTTTTCCTATCTTTACTCAGGTCTTTGTATTTTTAATAAAACATTGCAGATACAGTTGAGCCTCCCTCGCATACCCTTCTTCAAATTCCCTTCTTGACCCTGTTTTCCTCTTTCATCCTTCAGAGGATTTAAGACCTCTGTACTGGATTTAGTATTTGTAATTACAAAATTTTTCAAGTTGTGCATGTTTAAAAACTATGTAAATGGTATTTCAACATATATATGTTTGCAACCTAATTTGCTGAGTTTTTATCAGGAGTAGATTTTGTATTTTGTTGAATATTCTTTTTTTTTCTTTTTTTAATTTTATTTTTAATCAGTATTTTTTAATTGTTGATATTGTACAGTTTTCTGTCTTTTACCCCGCCCCAGCCCACCACCCAGCCCTCCTCACCTTCCTCCCATTTCCACCCCACATAGTTTTTGTCCATGAGTCCTTTATACTTGTTGCTCTAAACCGTTCCCCTTTTCCCCTGAAATTCCCTCCCCTCCCCTCTGGACACTGTCAGGCTGTTCTCAAATTCAGTGTCTTTGTTTATATTATGCTTGTTTGTTTGTTTTGTTGATTAGGTTCCTGTTAAAGGTGAGCTCATATGGTATTTGTCTTTCACTGCCTGGCTTATTTCGCTTAGCATGATACTCTCCAATTCCTTCCATGCTGTCGCAAAGGGTATGAGCTCCTTCTTTCTTTCTGCTGCATAGAATTTCTTTTATATGTTTCTGATTAAATGGTTATATATATACTTACATATATATAGTTTCTTATTCTGGTAAAATACATTGATTGGTTTTCAAATATGAAAGCAACTTTGCATGCCTGGTATAAACTTCCCTTAGTTTTTATATGTTGTCTTTTTTACATATTGATACATTTATTTCCTAAAATATTGTGTTTTCATATGTATATTGATGAGAGATTAGTCTATAATTTTCTTTTCTTGTAAATATGGGCTTGTTTTGGTATTAGGGTAAAACTGGTTTGCTAAAGTGCATTGAGTATTATTACCTCTTCCTCAGGTTTATGAGGGAGTTTATGTAGAATTGGTATTATTCCTTTCTGAAATGTTTGGTATAATTTATCAGCAAAGCTATCTGGCCCTGGAGTTTTCTTGGAGTGATAGTTTTTAACTATAAACTCACACACACACACACACACACACAGAGAGAGGTATATATTTACACTATTCAGCCTATGCATTAATGAGGTATTCCTTAATGTGCTTTGGTCGTGTCAAGAAATTTGTTTCATCTAATTTGTCAAGTTTATTGGCATAAATTTATCAATATGATCCCATTAATAAGATTTTAATATCTGTTAAATCCATAGTGATTTTACTTCTTTGATTCCTAATGTTGATAATTTGTGTCTTTTATTGTTTCATGAGATCAGTCTGGCTAGATATACCAATTTCATTGATCTTCTCAATGAACCAGCTATTGGTTTTATTGTTTCTTTATTGCTTACTCTTTATTTTATTGATTTCTCCAATATTTATTACTTCCTTTCTTGTTATTATTTTGGGTTTAATTTGTTGGAAGAGGTCATGGAGGGGATATGACCACCTGTTGACCTCAGGCCCTATTAAAAGGCCCCTCCCCTTTACTTCTGCTCCCCTATTCTTGTAATGTGTATTCTGCCCAGGGTTTCCACAGCAGGAGCCAAGGATGCTGTCTTGAGCTAGCACTATATTGTTGATACCATTTTCATGGTATATATAACCCAACCCATTTAAGTCTTCTACATGAACTTCTAAGATTGTTGTGGGTAGGTGTGGTGATCCCATATTGCAACCACCCAGGACAGGATTCATATGTAAATCTACTTGTTTATTAAACCTGCCACCTACCAATCTGAAGGGGTGTGTCTCTTTCTCCCAATTCTCCTTTCCCTCCATGTAGGGGGTTCAGTTTGCAAACAGACATTTGCTCTCCTTTTTCTAGCTCCAGATTTGATAACTTTCTTTTCTCTAATACAGATATTTTGGATTATAACTCTCTAAGTCTTGGTGTATTACCATTTCATACATTTTGGTCTGCTGTGATTTCTTTCTTGACCTCTGGGCTATTTGGCAGTGTGTTATTTGTGTCCCACATTTTGGAGGCTTTTCCAGATTTATTTCTTTTACCAGTTACTAAATTTTTGTGATCCGAAAACATAATACTTTTATTTAAGCTGTAATTAAAGTGTTGAAACTTGCATTATGATCCAGTTATGGTCTACCTTGGTAAATTTTCTGTATGCATTTAAAAGTGCATATTTTTCTGCTGTAGGGTGGAGTATTCTATAAATGTCAGGTTAAATTAATAGTGTTGTTCAGGTCTACATATTTACTGATTTTTAATCTACTTGTTTTATCAATTATAGAAAGAGGGTTGCTGCAATCTCTGAGTACAATTTAGAATTGTCAATTTCTCTTTGAAATTCTATGTTTTTAGCATAATGTATTTTAAATCTCTGCTATAGGTACATAACATTTAAAATTTTTATGTCCTCTTGGTGAATGGACTCCTCTGGTATTATGAAATGACCCTCTATCTCTATTAATATTCCTTGCTCTAGAATCTACTTTTCCTGACACTGTTATAGCATGACAGCTTTCATTTACTCATAGTATGGCATATCTTTTCCTATCCTGTCATTTTCATCTTTATTTGTTGTTGTATTTGAAATGTGTTTCTTAAAGGCAGCATATGGTTAAGGCTTGTTTTTTATTCTAACCTGATGATCCTTGCCTTTTGTATGTCTGTGTGTTTCAAGGTTGCTTTAGGCTTTATATTACACATCTTAAACCTAACAGGTAGCCACGAAGTGGTACACCACTTTACACATAGTATAAGAAGTTTGCCATTGTACACTTCCATTCCCTTTCCCCAGCCTTTGTGCTGTTGTAGTCATACATTTTAATCCACTGTATGTTATACACCCCGTAATATATTGTTATTGTTTTTGCTTTAAACCATCTTTTATCTTTTAAAGATAGTTAAAAATATTTTTACGTTTACTATGTTCAGTACATTTTGAAATAATTATTATACAGGTGGCTACAGTTGCCTTTATCATATTAAATTGAAGCCTCCTTGGTGATGGAGTAACTTTAAAAAATTTGTTCTTTGTAGCAGCCAGTATAGACACCAAATAAATATTTATTGAAATTTCTAGAAGTCACATTTCTATAATATGATATGTAAAAAGGAAATCTGCTCTGAATAATTAAAAATTCACCCAACTCTTAATATTTCACAATTTTTCAATTTTGAGGAAATTACTTTTTTCTGCACAGAGCTTCATTTTATTTCTTTTCAAATGCTTGCAGCTTACCAATTTTACAACTTTGGGCTTTTCATTCCAAAAATATATCTCCTTTGTATTTCCTAGCTACTTTCTCGATAGTCCTGAATTGGCTTCCTAGATATTTGAGCACCAGCTTAGATAATGGCTTAGTTCTCCCTAGTTCTCCAAAGGATGTGTGACTCCTGAACATTTGATCTGAATATGTTCTGAATAGTGGCTTCCCACCTCCCACTTACCAACCATTTCCACCCACTGCTCTCCATCCATCTCTCACAACGAAAACGATTCATGGGTGAGACTGGATTACCCTGTTAGAAGCCTGGCCTCTGCAGCCAGACCGATTGGGTTTGAACCCTGACGTCTGCCACATAACCAGTCCTGTGATTTGGGCAAGTTACTCAAGCTGTAAAATGGGTAGAATGCTACTCACCCGATGGAATTATTAGAAGTAAAAGAGCTAATGCATGAGTAAAAGAGTAAAGTATGTATGTAGTGCAATGTGTCATACAAGGTTAGAACTCAATAAATATTAGTACTTACTAATATTATTTTATTATCTATACAAAGAAACTTCTCATATAATACTTGGCTATATTCATCAATCACATCTTGTTCTTTTTTGCTAGTAGATTAACATTCATTCTCAAGCATTTGATATGTATTTGAACTAATGATGATTTTGTTTAAAAAAGTTTCAGCCCTGACCAGTGTGTCTCAGTTGGTTGGGCATTGTCCTGCAGAATGACAGATCGCAGGGTTGAATTCTGGTCAGGGCGTACACCTGAGTTGGGGGTTCGGTCCCTGGTCAGGGCGCATGCAAGATGCTACTGATCGATGTTTCTCTCTCACATTGATGTTTCTCTCCCTTTCTTTCTCCCCTTTTCCTCTCTTTAAAAATAAATTTTTTAAAAAATAGAAGTTTCACAAAAAAATGGAAGTTTCCAAAAATATATTACTGAATATATTAAAAATTAGCAGATTGTTTCAGCAAGCCAAAGCCCTCTGGCTAAGTTATTTTTAACGTTTCACTGTAGTGCAGTGCAGAACCAAATAGCTTGAACTGCCTAACCTAAGAAATTTTTTTCTGTCTTATTTCATATACAAAGCTAGTTTTACTAAGACATAGTCCTCAACTTAAATCCTATATTCATGTATATATTTTTATATACAACATTATCATGTAATTAGTGGTCTTTATAACACATAATAACAAATTTCTTATCCAGTAGAAAATCTGAATGTAACTTTCACTTACTCCTACAAATGATATGTAGCTTGATTTCTATGGTGGACATGTAGCATATATATGAGGTATTATAGATATAAAATGGTAGAATTTACATGGGAACCTCACATTTAGAGGGTCAATACTTCATTCCTGTATTAAATCTCTACTGAATTCCATAAGCTGCAGAAGCAGTTTTGATGTAGTTATACCCCGCAAATGGCAACAAGGTCAGCAAGACATCATTATTTAGCACACAAAGAGACAATGCCCTCCGTACAACACCCCGGGCATGAACAGTTGTGAGCCATTCACTATTTTACGAGTAGGAAGAATTATGTTTCAACTCTTGGTGCGCCATGAAAAAAATAAGTCTCCTTGCAAATATGTGTTCAAGTTAGTTCAGAGATCACTTAAGAATGGTCTTTGTTGATTCTTGAGAGCCTAATATCTACGTTCCTTTCTCACAGATTTTGTCCCCTTTGTTTATGCATATTAGAAAGTTACCTGGTTAGCTGTGTCTTAAGTTTGCAAAGGGAAAATGGACAATGTATTACATTGTACAATGTATATTGTATGTAATACTAGCCACAGCAGCAGAAATGGTCATGTTTTCCTCTGTCCTGAGCGGGTGCAGTCAGACGCCAACATTTCAGTTGCATCATGTTGGTTTACAAGCACAAGTCTAGAAGCAAAAGCAGCAAGACACCAAGGATCAAAAAACTAAATGCAGGGTGGGTTTTCCTTTAAAAACTACTGCTTTCAGTTCAAACCCAGCCCACAGCCCTATAAAGTTTTATTGGACTACAGCCATGCTTGTTTGTTTATATATTACCTTTGGCTGCTTGCAACTACAATGACAGAGCTTAGCAGTTGCTGCAGAGAGGATATGGCTGGCAAAACCTAGATAATTACTGTTTGATCCTTTATGAAACAGTTTATCAATCCCTAGCTCAAAGGAACAGCTGGAATTTAAGTATTTGGGGAGAGAAAATGCTACTTTCTTCCAGGTTATATGTACGTTGTTGATTTTGAATGTCATTAATGCCCTGTGCTCTAGTTTGCTTTCCCAGTTTTACCAAATGTCAAACTCTTTAGCTCTTCTTTGGAAGAGAGTACTTAATGCTTTGGGTTTGAAAGCCAGAGGACTATCACCACGCTATCAGGTATTAGCCCTCCAGACAGTCACACTACTTCGGGAAGGTTTCCAAGTTAACTGCTGGACTGATGTGTTCTCATCTCTCTTTTGTACATTGTCTCAATTAATCCTGGCAGGTAACCTTGTTCTCTTATTCTCTATAAAGGAAATAAAAAATTATCTAAAAATGCTAATATTTCCTCCAACGATTCTAATATTTATTTTGATAATTTAGTATTAACTCAATGTCTAGTGCTGGAAGTGCCTGAATTAGCCATCTTTTGAAATTCTCCTAAAATTTTTTGTACTTTTAATTCAAAAACTTCTCATAATCTCTCATGATAACTGCAGTTCTCAGAAACACTGATCTGAGAGTCTACAGAGTCAAATGTGTTTCATACTGTATGGTTTTATTATGATATTTATGTCTAAAAATATCCAACAAAGGTCACAGATGCACATTTGATTGCTCTTCCCTATATCACTTTTAATTTGCTGCCTGATCAAGAAGAGAGCACAGTGGCTTGAGAAGAAGACCACAGGGTCCTCATGGTTACGATAATTGCATAGAAACTGAATAATGGCCCTCCACACCAGAAGGTCACATAGAGCTAAGCTATGTAAAACCTGGGTTCATGTCTGATGTTTAAGTCTTAAAAAGGCAGAAATAGTACATTCTACACCTTTTAAAACTTTCAGAGGCATAAACTTGTCTACTGCATGAAAAAATCTAGGTATTTGTATTTTCTTTTCTTCTCAGAATCTATTTATTCAAGCCAATTTTTTTCTTTTGGCTTTAATGTCTTAAGGATGAGCCCAGCCATACAACTCAGAGTTTAATGGATGGCCCATCATCACACTGGTCTGAGTGGAGGGAATTGCTCCAAAATACACATGACTGCTAAGGGCCTATTAGATATAGCTGAATATATTTCTGCTATAATATTCCCTAATTCTGTAATATGGAAGTTGAGCTGTGAATTTCTGTCCTGTTTTCCATCAGTGAGAAATAGGATAATAAACCTTCAATTAATACAGTAGCAAGTATTGTGAATCTAAGATATAACAAATGCACAGAGGATTGTTTAACTCAAGATTTTAAATAAGAATGAAAGCACCTCACTCAAGGACCTGGTGGGGACCCACTAATAATTTTTTCCTATTTTCCACTTCTTTTTTTCCTTTATGATAATTTGATATGTGTATACTTGAGAACATCAATAAGTCCAAATGGTCACTCAGTAGATGACTTGTTTCACATAATATGACAAGCATTTGAGTATTTTAAACTCTTTGAATAGTTAACTATCTTGTTACTTTTATCTGGATTTTCTGGAATTCTAAATCCGAATTCTAAGTCCGTATTCTAAGATCTACCTTAAGCATTTCAGAATATAGAATGCCAGAAAGACATATGATGATACTAAAAGTTAATGTAAGTGCAAGATTCTAATAGAGATAAAATAAGTTATGATCCACTAAATCTTCTATACAATGAAGGTCAAAGAGTAGAGTGTTTCTGCATTGCTCAGAGGGCTGGTGGTATCTATGCAACTTAGTTCTGGCCCAGATTAATTTTATATGAGGAGAACATTAAAGCTTCAAACTAAATATATGTTGTTTTTATAAAAAGTCACTAATCTTTCTTTTCTCTGAACTCAGTATGTAATCTTGAAACATTCTCTGTTAATAAATTAGGGAATTAAAAACCTTTTTTATTAATCCTATAGAATGCCAGATATAGAACATATCTAAATTAAGATGTGTTCTAGATGAAGAATTAAAATCAAAAGTTTAAAACTGAATTAGTTGCAAACAAAAGGTTCATTCATCTTTCATTCTCCTAAAAAATCAGGAAATTAAGAGTCATTTGAAAAACCTTGAGAGTATGGTTCGTTACCCCATTTTATCAACAAGAGTTCAGTGTTCCTTTATCTCAGAGTTCGGTTTATTATACATTGTGACAATGGATCAAAAAGCCAATAATTTAGCCTTCTAGGGATCTGATTTTACTTAGGTGAGTCATTTTATCGAGTCATATGTCTGTATCCATGAGCAATGGGTTATTCTAGACTGTGACTTTTGATGAGGAAAGTAATTTGTGTAGCTAAAGTTTCCCCAGCATTCTGATAGCTAAAGGAGATGGACTTTGGTGTGAAGGAATGGATAAGATTTAAGTCACTAATTCTTGTCACCAAAGTAGTGATGATTCAGATACTATGCAATTAGGGAATCAGTCACTTTGCCTTAGGTTTTCCTGATGTGTGGGCACTGGGTGTCAGCTGTCAACAGTGTCATGGTACTGACAATAATTATGATTATTTAGTGTAGGCCTTAAAATGGAAAGTGAATATCCATGTGTCAGCTTTAAAATGATCACCCAAACATTGCCTATCTTTCTTACTTAGTATCATGGCTTTTGGATTTGAGTGACAAAGGACAGTAGAATAAACTGACTCATAAATGACATTTCTCACCTCTGTCCTTCATTTTCTCTAGTGTTTGCACCAGGGACATAATTGTGCAAGTGAAATCATGCAACTGATCAAAGGATACGTTTCTCCAAATAATTTGTTGCAACAGAGAATGTCATGGTCATGAATTCCACAATGCATGCTGCTCATCCCCTGGTTTAGTCCAATTAGAATAATTGTAGACAAACTGTAATTTAACATTTAGTGACTCAGATACCTTGGCATAGGGAAATAATGAGATGATTTATATATATATGTGTGTGTGTGTGTGTGTGTGTGTAGCATCTAATTATACATATTATACATGATATATAGAGCATATGATATATACTACATATCATATATAATGTATATATTATATATAACATCTAATATAATAGCATCTAATTTTATATATATATATATATAATTGATTATACAATTACAGTTGTCCCAATTTTCCCCCTTTGCCACCTTCTGCCTGGTACCACCATTCCCTCCAGCCATCCCCCCATTAGTTCATGTCCATGGGTCATGAATATAAAAGTTCATTGGCTTCCTATACATTTCCTATACTATTCTTCAACATCCCCTTGTCTATTTTGTGCCTACCAATTATGCTTCTTATTTCCTGTACCTTTTCCCCTTATTATTTCCCATCCGCATTCCCAGCTGATAACCCTCCAAATGATCTCCATATCTATGATTCTGTTCCTGTTCTGCTTCTTTGCTTAGTTTGTTTTTTAGATTCACATGATAGTCGTGAATGTGTTGCCATTTTAATGTTCATAGTTTTGATCTTCTTTTTCTTAAATAAGTTCCTTTAACATTTTATATAATAATGGCTTGGTGATGATGAGCTCCTTTAGCTTTACCTTATCTGAGAAGCTCTTTATCTGCCCTTCAATTCCAAGTGATCACTTTGTTGGCTACAGTAATCTAGGTTGTAGGCCCTTGCTTTTCATCACTTTGAATACTCTCTGCCAGTTTCTTCTTGACTACAAAATTTTCTTTGAGAAATCAGCTGACAGTCTTATGGAAACTCCTTTGTAGATAACTTTCTGCTTTTCTCTTGCTGCTTTTAAAATTCTCTCTTTATCTTTAACCTTTGGCATTTTAATTATGATGTGTCTTCATGTGGTCTTCTTTGTGGTCCCCTGTTTGGGACCCTTAGTACTTCCTAGACTTGTATGTCTATTTCCTTCATCGGATTGGGGAAGCTTTCTTTTATTATTTTTTTGAATAAGCTTTCAATTACTTGCTCTTACTCTTCTCCTTCTGGCATCCCTATGATTTGGATGTTGGTATGTTTGGAGATGTCCCAGAGGCTCCTTATACTATCCTTGTTTTTATGAATTGTTTTTTTCTTCTTCCTGTTCTGATTGAATGCTTATTTCTTCCTTTATATTCTAAATCACTGATTTGAATCCTGGCTTCCTCCCCTCCTTCAATGGTTCCCTATAGATTTTTCTTTATTTTACTTAATGTAACCATCTTTTCTGCCTGTGTCTTTTTTATTCTGTTTCCATATTCAATGAGTTCTTTGAGCATCCTGATAACCAGTGTTTTGGACTCTGCATCTAATACATTAGTTATCTCTGTTTTATTTAATCTTTTTTGGACTTCTGTTCTTTCAATTGGGTCATATTTCTTTGTCTTCTCAATTTAGCAGCCTCCCTGTGTTTTTTCTGTGTATTAGGTAGAGCTGCTTTGACTCCCAATCTTAGTAGCATGGCCTGTTGTAAAAGAGTGGATCTGTAAATTGTGTGGAATTGAGCCTTAAGTCATGACCAGGATGGGGCAACCCATGTTACTGCTTAGGGACCTTGTGTGGAGGGAAGGCTTGAAGAGGGACAATGGTACTGCCCAGCTTCTGGAGGTTTGCCTGGTAGGAAGCTGTCTCCCAATACTCACCCTGTTTCCAGTCACTTCATTTTCTCCCTGTATGGAAGTTATGCCCTTCCAGCTGTTGCCCTGGTGCTGAATCCAAGAAGGGGTGGGTCTGCATAAATCCTAAATCCATGTATGCCTTTTAAAACAAGTCTCCTGATAATCTGGCAGTTTCTTCCACTACCCCACCCTGCACTGGTTTTCACAGCCAGAAGTTAGGGGGATTTATTTTTCTGGTTCTGGAATCCTAGGCTGCTGGGTGGTCTGGTTTGTGGCTAGGATCCTTTACTCCCAAGCTACCTCTCCTGATTTTATCCACCACACGTGACTCTGGGACTGCTTGTTCTGTCGTGTCTCTGTGCCACTCCTGCAGCTCTGCACCTCTCCACCTCTCTCCATTTCTCCACCTCTATTACTCATCTTGATGAATGTGGCTTCCTTATAACCTTGCTTATCAGACTTCTATACAGCTCAATTTTCTGATGGCTCGGGGTGATATTTGTTTTGTAATCTTGTTGTAATTTTTTTCTGTAGTTGTGCGTTGAGGCAAAACATGTTTACCTAAACCTCCTTCTTGACTGGAAGTATGTGTGTGTGTGTGTATCCTTTTTTTGCTTGTTGGAGATTCACAAATTTTTCATTGTGTCTTCTGTTTTTTTGGGTTCACTATATTTTTTTCTAGATGCATGTGATCTTCTCCATTAGACAATGGTTTGTCTTGCCATATTATTATTTATCACTCATGGCATGCTATATTCAATCTTCCTATGTCTTTCAGGATTTGTCATATTGTTGCACACATAGAACCAAGACTGTTTGAATTACTTCAAATAATAAGTACAGTTATTTTTAAGCAGCCATAAATGACAATCTTTCCATTATTATCCAAATTTAATTAACTGCTAAGAAAACAATGACCGAGCAATGTGTGGTAGATAACGCAAGAGAGCACTGCCATGGTACAGTTTACCTCTCATGACTCTACTCACTTATATACCAACAAATGGAGAATGGCTTCTTTCCTCTGCACCCAGGACATCATTAGAGATTACTTTAGGGCCAATGCTATGATCACAAACTACAAGTTTCATGAGTCGTTTTGTTAAATTAGTGGTGAACTTCACATTGCTTTAATTTAGGTTCCCTGAGACCTGAATGAGGTTAAAATAGTTGCTCTCAGATGATTGTCCCTGGACCAGCAGCATCAACATCACTTGGGAACTTGTAAGAAATGCAAATTCCCAGGCCCCACCCAACAACCTACTGAATTGGAAGCTCTGAGTGACACCCAGCAAACAAGTCATCTGTGTGATTTTGATGCATCTTACACTTTAAGAACCACTCCTTTGGGTATGATGCTGCTTTAAACAAAACTGTTAAGATTTAAAACAGTAATTGGTGCCATATAGGGCATTAGTCTAACCTTTATACCCAGAAATATTCATGAAGAGTCTTTTTCCTTCAGAAACTTCTCTGTGTCTGAAAGACATATAACATTAATCATATGTCAGTGATTTTCAACCTTTTTTCATCCCATAGCATACATAAACTACAGTAAATACTAAAATTTTGCAGCACACCAAAAAATAGACATTTTTGCCAATCTGACAAAAATAGTTACAATTTTTATTCATTCACACTAGATGGCTGGCTATTGTTGTGTTGGCTGTTGTAATTTTTTTAATTTGGCAATCTAAGGGAAAAGAGGTCAGTGTTCCTAACTACATAGTCAGGTATTGCATGTTCTAAAAATTCTTGTGACATGCTAGTTGAAAATCACTGGTATGTGTCAGTGCAGCTTTAAAGTGTAATTGAGAGAACACTCTTTTAAGGGGTAAGAAACTTTTTATTTTATATTTTATTTATTTATTTTTAGAGAAAGGGGAAGGGAGGGAGAAAGAGTGGGAGAGAAACATTGATGAACCTTCCGCACACTCCTCTGCCCTCTTAGAGACAACCAAACCTGCAGCCAGGTGTGTGCCTCAACAGGGAATGGACCAGCGACATTTTGCTTTGTGGAATGATGCACAACCAAACAAGCTACACCAGTCAGGGCAGGATAAGAGAGTTTTTAAGTAATTACTGAGGTATAGAGCAATACACTGTTAAGAAAATAAGTCAAAGTTACTATACTACTGGAATTTGTCAAATGTATTTGTCAAATTTACAGTGTTTTGTAAAACATACATAATGTTTTATTGAGGCAATAAATAATTATTTTACCCTACAGGTGATTAATTGAATCAAATTTGATGTTTTCTTTCTGACCTTAGTCCAATCCACTCCATCAGCTGATACAAAATCTGTGAAGCTCAGATTGCTTTATAATCTTTCTATCACATAGGATTCAATAGCCAGAACTGTATTATTTGCTTTGCTTGCTTTAGATCTGTTTATAAAATCATATTTATGGATTCTGTGTGATTGAAAATAAGTAATAAAACCCAAGGCCGAGGCTGACTGTGTAAATATTGATTTGAGGCATTGGCCAAGGAGTCTCCTGACTCTTTTTATTGGAATCACACACAAAAATCTGGTGATGATCATACTTGCTAATGAGTAAGTGACAAACTAAAGAAGTGTCTTCAGGAATCTAAGAGTAAGTTAATTAAAAGTTGAATCCAGGGGAAGTCACTGTAGCTGTCAAGATTTATTTTGTCCAGCTTGCAATTGAGAAGCAACATGAATAAAGAGAGAATAGATGCAGAAACATGCATTAAAAAGTATGCAGTTTCTTAGATTCTTAAACAATGACCCATCTGCTTAGAACACATTGACTATTAATGAGCAATTCCCAGTCCATTAATTTAGCAAATGTGTATTGGGTGCCTGAGAAGCAGTGGACACTTTAGAACTTCCAGCACATCAACACAGATCATAACAGATGACTGCACTGGCCATCATGCAGGCAATAATGCTTTCTTGTAAGTCAGTGACTGTTTTTTAAAAGATTTTACTAAAATTAGGAAATATTAGAAGGCTGAGGGGAAATATGCTTTAGAATTTCATTTACCATAAACATCATACTATTTTCTTCCTAAGGCAAAAGAAGCAATGTTCCTTCATTTAAAAAGTAGAGTAAAAAATTTCATTGGCATCCTCAGTTGTCATGGTAACAAAATGACAAGTGGCCTTCATGTGCACTCACTATGTATCAATAATAAGCTAACAATTTGGGAGAAAACTCACTCTCTTTAGACATGTTTTGAGCAAAAGAACTGTATGTTTTCATTAGCTCGTGAAGGAGGTGCTGTCTATGCTCTACTTTAGGTAAAAATTTAATAAGTTGGTTTTGTTAAGAAATGAAGCAATAGGAAATAAAGCAAAGACTAAATTTAGTAGCATTTCCTCTATTTCCATTCTATTTAGTTTTCCCTTGGAAGAGTGGTCCAGAAGACATAAAGAATGAAATATGTAAACCATAATTTGGATAATAAAATTAACTGGACTTTTCTAAACACCACTCAGGAAAGTCCCATCCAAATCTAGAAGAGCAATAAAATAAGGTGAGATTCAACTTTAGCAATATAAAGAATCATCCATATTACCTCTTCTGTTCGCCCTAGCTTCCACCCCATTCCTAGAGCTGGTGATTACTTGTCATTACTGTTGAGTCTTACTTTAACTTCTCTATCTATAAACTTTTTACTTGGGAAAGTAATTATAATTATTTCAACATAAAACTAAGCTAAGTAACTGCTTCAGGTAATTCAGCTGAACTGTTTCTCCAATCTAGATGTTAATTACTATTGTATAGCACTTCATTACATTTTGGATTTTTGGCCTTACTTTTAGAATCATATTTCTTTCCAAAGAGATACTCATAGGTCAACAATTGCTTTTTCTTTCTTTGGCCAACTGCTTTTTCTTTCTGGGGCAATTGCTTTAACACCAACTAATATTTCTTCTTTCTGGACACATAGATCTAAAGTCATGCTTTCTGACTTTTGTTTTTGAAAGTCTTGTGCTTATGGATAAAATTAAATAACCCACTAATGAGGTCTTGTAAATACTTTCATACTTTTCAAATGATTTGACAAATGGTAAAAATTTCTTGCAACCTAGTCTATAGCCTTCTCTGGACTTAAGTATCTGTCTAACAAAAATACAAAGGACCCTTGTAAGTATAAACCATTGTGCCCCACATTTTATTATGTAATTAAATAAAATAAATTTATATCTCAACTTATATTTCTTTATACTCAGACAATAAACGGGACAATCTGTGTCTTTGGTTGTAAGAATTTTTTTCTTTATAAGAAGTAGTAGTGTAAATAAAATGAATTCACTTAAAACTTTGATTAGAATAGATTTAAAAAATAAGATACCATCAACAATGCTTGTTAGAATTGTGTTAGTCTTAGCAATCCTATTAATATTATTAAAGAGTAATGAAGCAATATGAAATAAAGCCATAGTATTCGTGCTTTTACTTTTTATAATAACATTTCATATATATTATTTACCTCATTGCATGATAAGAAAATTGGTGATCAATTGAATTCATGAATGCATTACCTAAAATGATAAAACAAGAGAATGCAGATGTTCTGAGTTTCATTTTTAAAAACCTTTCTTCCATACCCTTTTCCTTTAAAAATGAGAAGGGGTGTGTGTGTGTGTGTGTGTGTGTGTGTGTGTGTGTGTGTATACCAGTTAGCAGAACCAACCATGTGCCATCATTTTTATCAATCCTATAAAAACTACCTTGAAGATTCAAAAATGTCTGTATTGGGCACTAATATATAAGCCAATTGACATTAGCTAGAACAATCAGTATGTGAAATAAGTGTTCTTTCTCTTTAGGAATTTAGTGATTCTTTCCAAAATATAACTATAGTCCAACCATTGTTAATTTAACAAGAACAGTTTGCATGATATTGATGTAAATTGGCAGATAAGGAGAATACGCTAGAATACACATGCATGAACAATGATGACTGCATGTACTAGTCAGTGGGGGTGGTAGACGCTGTTGACTGAGCATGTGTACTGTGTAGCCATCACATTCAAAATGACAGTGTATCTACATCACATTTGGTGTTAAGATTGAACATTCCTCCAGGGAAACTATTCAGATGATTGAGAAGGCCGCAGCTATAGGCAAACTGGTTATTGGCAGCTTCATCACAACACACCTACCCATGCATCATGTCTCGTGCATAGTTTTTTTTTGGCAAAACATCAAATCACCCAGATGACTCAGCCCCAGTACAGCCCACATTTGGTGCTCTGTGACTTCTGCCTTTCCCCAAAACTAAAATTACCTTTGAAAGGGAAGAGATTTCAGACTGTTGATGGAAAATATGACACAGCAGCTGGTGGCGACTGGGAGAACTGTGCAAGGTCCCAAGATGCCTGTTTTGAAGACAACTGAGGCATCATTGTTCTATGTTCAATGTTTCTTGCCAAAATTACTAGCTATAAATTTCTTGTTATCTTCTTCAATAACTGTCTCTATTATTCATAGTACATGGAGAGATACCTTGTAGACATATCTTGTATGTCTCTAATTAAAAATGAAGTCATGCAGATAATGGAAGTAAAAATTAGGAAACTTTAGGGAATAGATTTCAGATTATCTTTTATTTTACCTGAAAGGGAATGAACTAATATTTTCTGCTGAATGTCAGTGCAGTCGAGTATTATAAAATGGTTGGGATTGTGACCCAGAGTTCTGGAAGATGTATATAAAAGCAGCTGTCCCCAACCTTTTTGGCACCAGAGGCGAGTTTCATGGAAGACAATTTTTCCAGGGATGGGGTTTGGTGGGGGTGGATGGTTTCAGGGTAATTCAAGCACATTACATTCAAGCTCACCTCCAGCTGTGCAACCAGGTTCCTAACAGGCCCAGACCAGTACTACTCTGTGGGCCAGAGGTTGGGGACCCCTGTATAGAAGGATTGCTAAGTGTCAGTAGAACAAACTGACATTAAATAATCTACATTTGTCGAGTGCTTTGTCAGTAAAAGTTTATAGTTTCCTGTAAGAACTGCAGAATATGAGTGAAATAGCTAATAGTTAACTTGGAAGTTTATTAAAAGCAAGAAAATGGTGAAGATGAACTAAGAGGAAAAAAGGGATGCTAGGTTGTTCCCAGTCCCTTACTAGTTAAAGAGGCAAATGAAGCCAAATTTGGGGAATATCAGGGAAATGAGGAGAGACAGAAGGACTGGAGGGTATAATTACAAAGAAGTACAGAAGGAGAAAAGAGGATGGAAGGTCAATGTTAAAGCAAGTAATTGCAACATTTGACATTGTAGTCTAGAAGTTCTTCAAGCAACAATGAAATAGGGCAGACCCCAGTCTAAACAGGTAGCCAACATCAAGTAGGTCAACAGTCACAGGTGATACTGATGCACCCACTGGGAGTCTGTATCTCCTATGCAAGAATTCAGTCATGTTGGCCTGAGGTACAAGGTAGAGATGGAAAACCACCCAGGGAACCAAAGTACCGATGGTCCTCCCAAAGAGTGCAATCACAAATGCATTCACTAGAACTGGCACGAGGGAGTAACTCCAGTCAAGGCAGCAGCACAGGAAAGTGCCCTCAGGCATGTGTTCCTGGGCTCACATTGTGCTAGGAATGCATTACCACACTGCAAGAAGGTAATTAATTAAAGTGTGTAGCTTCTGATATATGCAGATAAATCAGGAAGGAAAATTGAAACTTTGTGATGTGATTTTTCTTAATGATTAGAGTGTGTTCCAAATAAACAGAAAAACAAATTGATTGCCAAAAACCATAATAGTGTACTTTTAATTCACAAGGGTTAAGCACATAAAAGTCAATATTAAAAGTTAAGATTCTTGTAGAAACATTAATTTGACAACATTATTCATACTCAGTGTGGGAGGTTTATATTTAATAGCATAAAAACAGTAGGAAACATTGCAAAATGTGACTCAAACAAAATAAAATGACAAATTCAGGGGAAAGTCATTAAACATGATTATGGAAAAAAATAAACTAATGCCCTCAAATCTTAAAAAAATGTTTTCAATGGAAATTATTCATTTCTACCAAGAATCAATTTTCTCTAGCTCATTGTTATGACATTAGTTTATGCCTCTCATTTGCAGTAAAGATTTGATCTTAATAGACCAAAAGGAGAACTTACTGGCTATTGTCATGGCTCAGCTGATAAAGATTTCAGAGAGTGAAAATAAAAATTAAAGGTTTGAAATAATTTTGTTTAATATATAGAGAATATGGAAGAGGTCTTAAATATGTAAAAGTATGACAACATACTATCACTTTACCTGTATATCTAGCTTCTGCGTAATGTTCTTAAGTATAATGTAAATTCCAGTATGACCATTCAAAAGGTCTTACGTGGGGGCATAGCAAAAGAAGAAGAAGAAGAAGAAGAAGAAGAAGAAGAAGAAGAAGAAGAAGAAGAAGAAGAAGAAGAAGAAGAAGAAGAAGAAGAAGAAGAAGAAGGAGCTCAGAGATTGTTTAAGGAAACAATCTCTCAGGAAATAAACACACAGCCTTTATTTGTCTGTATTTTAGTCCCCGCCTCATGAACTGGACAGCAGCTCTGGAAGCCTATGTTCTCAGCAGACAGGTAGTGAACCATGAGCTGATGGTGCTGTCACACAGGCCACATGTGCTCCACTTACTTTGTAGGTGATCCAGGAAGCAGGAGTGGTGGGCCCATGCTGCCACCTCCCAGTTCAGTCAGAATTGAAAGCAATAAGGAAGGAAATTCTATTATGAGGATTATATTAACTTAATGATAATTATTACTCAATTCCAACTATTATTTATTTAATTTTAAGTAATAATGATTTTGTGATCCATTACATCAAATGTAAGTTATTTGGTATGAAATTAACAAATGAAAACCAACAATCTCACCCCCAAAGGATCAGCTCATGAGACTATACACATAAATTGACATTTTGCTAACATTTTTATTTTCCATTGTATTTTATGCCATAGCAAAGCAGTATACAGAACAATAGAGGTCCATTCATGGAAATGAGACATGTAAATTCCTGAGCTAGCAAGCTCCTAGCCCAGTATTCAAACCCCCTCTTCAAAACAGCCACAATGGTCTGCATTTTTCACTAAAAATCTATGCAGCCACATTCCAAGGCAATGACTCCTATAGTGTGAAGAAGAAAAATGGTTTGTATATTTACTTTAATCTTTACCCCTGCTTTTTTCTGTTTCCAAACAAATGGAAGGACAAATGCAAACTGCTAACTAGCAGGATGTACAAACAACTTATTGAATATTCAAAAGTATTATGGCATTTCTAAAGTTCAACAACACACCATGTAGAGTCTTTCTTTCATTTTTAATTTTTCTTATTCAGGCACCACAAGGCCACATAAGGAGGGCGAGGTACCCGGAGTGGACTATATCTTCATCACAGTTGAGGACTTTATGGAATTGGAGAAAAGTGGTGCTCTCCTGGAAAGTGGGACTTATGAAGGTAAGCACAGCTCTATTGCTGTCTGTTCCTTGCTACATCACATTTTTTCCTCTGAAATTAATTAAAACATCAGGTTACCAATGTGCTACTGTTTTTGGTTTGAAAGCTTTAATAAGGTCATTTTAGGAACATATTTCCTAAAGAAAGGTTAAAATATATCTGAAGTAATACCACTCTTATGATGCCAAGAGAAATATGTATGTACATACCCACTGAAGTATCTCATAAAATCCTCCCAAGGCTTAACTGTGATCTTGCAGATAAATTATCTTCATCTCTAGGTAGCAATTAAAAGAGCACAGGGCTTGCGTTCAAGTCCCATCATTATATCTCCAGTTACTTCACTTCACTGGTCTTCATTTGCCCCCATGAAAAATGATGGGATAGGAAAATAGGATCTGTGGATGAATGCCAAAGCTCTTACAGGGTATCCCACCTGCGGCCCAGAATGGCTGTGAATGCAACCCAATACAAAATCGTAAATTTACTTAAAACATTATGAAATTTTTTGTGTGTGATTATGTGTCACAATGTATTTAATGTGTAACCCAAGACAGCTCTTCTTCCATTGTGGCCCAGAGACACCAAAAGGTTGGACACCCCTGCAAGCAGAATTGCAAGTCTCCTTGGGTAGCTGAATCAAATGTGAACACATGATATATTAAAACCTTGAATGGTGCAAGTACATTTCCATGTAAAGAGCACTGTAACATGAGCCACACTTACTTGCCCACTCTAAATATTGTGTAGCAGTTAGTATCCCTGAACCTCAGCTGTCTTAGATGAGAAGGGGAAATGATAGCATTGAAAAATACAAATAAATAACATGTTGATATGATCTCATTTATATGTTTAAGTAACATCTATATGCATGCAGTTTATGTGTAATGAAATTATGTCTGTGTATGAAAAATGAAATTTTAAAATAATAAAACAAAAAGTATAAAATAATACTTTTATTCCATCTTCATAAATTTTGTATGAGTAAATTATATTTATTTGTATTATGAAGTCCAAAGATGAATCTAGTTTACTGAACTGCAATTAATAGTGAGTAATATTATAAACAAAACTCATGGCATGTACATTGCTGCTTACCCATAAAATACCTCAAGGTTTACCATCAGCAAATAAGTTGCATTTGTTAACATTCAGCTCTCCACTACTTCTTTCATTTATCTGTAGATGTTCATTCAGTAGACTATAGTTATTTAAGAACTCTCAATATTTTCCAGTTGGTAGAGGTATTAAAATCTCTTCTTTTACTTCACACTCTTTCAGCAGTTTAGGCTGAGATGTATACCTAAGTTACAGCCGAGACATTTAGTTGTTTATCTCCAAATTTTCAAGATGTAGGCAAAAATACCCAGGAAAAGAAAGTGGTTTTACACATGGGTCTTGTTTCTTCTTCAGATTGTCAAAAGTGAATAATAGTGGGGACTGATTAAAAATATTAAAATAAAGAAGCTGTACAAATCATATAAACTGCCTTAAATTATGTATGAAAAGTAATTATATGAAAGCAGTCAATAAGTAAACAATAAGTTTTGTAGTATATTTGCCTATGGGCTTTGTGACATTATTTGGTGGCATTTATTAGTTTGAATGTTTGTAATAATAATGTATTATATTTAATTACCTTATTTAAATATAACATTTATGTAGCAAAGAACCAATGTCTTAACAAACAGGAACATTCCAAGAATAGGATGATTAACAATATGACCTTTTCTCTAATTTTAAGAATAAAGATTGTATTAACTGTATAGAGGGTAAAAAATTAAACTAAATGTTCATGTTAAATTTCCAGTATTCTCATGATGAACTAGATGCCATAAAATTTAATATCAGTATATTTTCAAGAATAATCTGGCTTAAATTTTAGGATCCTGTTAAATTTTTAGGGAAACATCCTGAAACCGCACAAACATGACCAAATTTCATGAGCCAGAGTGGGTTGTCACAAATCTCTTTTAGACTTCTTTTCAGCATTGACAAATTAAGTTTGATCAGTTTGGTGCCGATATATTAATCATTCCTCAGCATGCACAGAGCTGACCATAGAATAATAATGCTCATTTACATATATGACTTTGGGGGTATGTTTAACTAGATAAAAAGCTCTTTTCTCAGGCCACATAAATATTTGGAAGGACACCCAGGGCATATTCTCAAATCTCAGGATCTTCACATTTTCCTACAATTACAGCTGAGAAAACAGTAGAATTGACATTCTAATAAAACATCACTGCTATTCTTTCAGGAAAGGATCCTCAGCTCTAGGTTCGGGGCTAACACTTCATGTGTTATTCATCAAGGAGACCAAGGGGATGCCCTTTCCACTTTGGTGTTTTCAGACTGTAAAGAGCAACAATCATGTGCTGCTCAACTCGACAGATACCTAAGAACTTTTATATTTGTCACACCTTCAGGATGTCAGTCTCTCATGAGAGTTCTTTAATAAAATCCCAGTAGTTATATGTTCTTCCTTCTATAGTGTTAGGACCATTGTTTCCTCCTTTCCTCCTGCTAAAACATTCTCATGCCTTCCCTGTACTGTTTAGAGCCCTCAGCAAGCCTAGAAAATTCACCTCTAATATCTGTGAATCCACGAAAGTAATTAAGAAGTTGTTGAGTTACTCTAAGCATTAAAGTTACACACATGTTAACAGTGTGGGGCCCTTCAGATTAACTCCAGCCCGAAAACCAAAACAGCAAAACTGCTAAGGCAACTGGAGGTAGAAAGATACCCCCTGCTTCTTCCTGCTTATAATGCTTCCAAGCTTGGAACATTTCTTTTTAGAGAGCCCACTCACTTTTCATTAGCAAAGATCAAGGAAGACCTGCATAAAATGTCTGGCTAAGCTGCTCATAGCTGAGAAAACCATTCTTAGAGTGTGTCTGTGCTCCCCCCGCCCCACCACTCAGTTTCAGAATAGGAAACACTTATCTGAAAAGTAGCTATGAAGAATGTATTCTTTTAAGCATTTCTTGTATGTATACATTTTTGTCTCATTGTCAATATTTCTAATTTAACCCTGGTGAATAGATGTAGCTAAAATGGAATCAGTCCTTTGATTAGAAATCAGGTAGCCTGAATTGCAGTTTTCCCTCTTAAGAACTGGCTTGAAGTCCTTGCTCCAACAGAACAATTCTGTTGCTTACCAGAGGCTGCAAGGAATGCCTTGATGTGCTTGAGTTATCATCTACTGTTAGGCCAAATGGCTCTGAGTAGAATTTTAGCAGATTCTGAAAGCTTTTTTCCTGCATCTCCAACCCAAGCCAGGCTGAAAACCTCATTTCAGTTTGCCTTAAAATAGCTGCTGAATGGCCTTGAATGTAAATGACCCAGAGGTTTTGGCTCTGAAGGACCATAAGGTAAAGAGACTCTTTCCTGTAACTTAGATGATCTCTTTTTTACCTTTTCATATTCACTCAAGTTTAAGTTAACAGAACAAGGCCCAATGGCAAGCCTGTCATAACCTCAGGTAACATGAACATTACAAACCTCCATGTCAGGACTGAAAGTGTAGTCTTCATGTGAAACACAGACACAGAGTTCTTTGGATGAGTGCAGATAATTCCTTTGGTATTAAGGTTACATGCAGGTATAAGTAAGACACCAAGAGGTAGCATTAAATAAGTAGGTCCAGTTTTCTGGTTCTCTAAGTACCTGGAAGGACACAGTGTCTTTGGGAACTATCCAAAGTGCTTAATTACCTAGGGCTGTAAATCAGTGAGTCTTCCCTGACCTATTTCTTCCATTTATCTGGGATGCTAATTCATGGCTTCACTAACCATTCACACCGGTTGTCTGTTTCAATCTGTGTTCTGTATGTTGTTATTAACTAATCCTATGTCCCCTGAGTTGTGCCTGGACTCTTGTTTCATTTAATTCATATATTAAAATCAGTTATGTTTCTGAGTAGTACTACTGTTGGAATATCTGCTACCCTATTTTGCTGTTATGCTTTTAAATTCAAAACAAAGCAATTTTTCTATGTATTGAAGAAGTTACTGACCCTAAATTTAAATGTTTTCTTTAAATGGATATAAACTCTGTTGTAACATCACCCCAATTCTTAAAAGAACCAAATTAAGACCAGCAAGCTATTTGGGTATCTGACAGAAATAGTGAAAATATGGCACTCACCTTCCCCTTAATTGCTGTGGTTTCTCTTAACCATGGACCCTAGTACATATATCATCAAGCCTACTGCAAACAGCATACTTTGTGTCTTAAACAATTTTATCACAAGGACTTTGAAATTGAGGTTTTCTCACATCTGTTCATAAGAGTACTGTTCTTCCCGATGCAGCACATAAATTTTTATAAAAATGTAAGTATTAAGTGCAAATAATTTTCTGAGAAAACAAGCCAAATACTCCTATGATGACAGAAGAGATAGAACAAATTTTACATAGATTTATTTTGTCTTAATAACTAAATTTAACATCAGCTTTTGTTAACATGACCTTGACACATTTATTATTGAAGTTTTGAATCTATTCCCAATCAAGATAATGTTGAATGATAGAGATATTCAATACACAGGAAAGTAATCATTGGTATTATAAATAGTCTTGAGATAAACCATTCTTCTATCAGTCCAAGTTTCTACGCACTGAAATGTAAATGTTTCCTAAAGGGCAGATCAATGCTTACGTTGATGTAAGATTGATGCTATTGCAGGAAGCCAAAATGAAATAAAATTTTCTTTTTTCCCTATTTCTTATACCCAGTCACAAGAGAAAATTTTACTATGTAAGTCATGACTTCTGTAATAACAGTAGATTATTGGAGTTTGTAGTTAAAAAGGGCCCAGCTGTTATTTCATATCTAGGTTGAAACATATTTTTTCTTTTGATACTTGCTTCTTTTTCTTTCTTTTGGCAATATTGCTATTGTGGACGATATCAAGCCATGAACTTGGATGTTCATTTTTAAGAACACTAAACATTAACACTTAACGTTCACTAACTGTCGATTTTACCAATAGAGGAAAACATCTAGTGAAGTTTTACATCTCTCTGAGATCTTACAATGCCTTATTTTTCTTTAAGTGATTCAGTCTGGGTTCAGAACCACTAACAAAGTATATGGTTTTGGGGGTTGGTTTTTTGTTTAAGGGTTTTTTTTTTTGTAGTTCTTTTTTTTTAATTAATAATAGTTATTATTATTATTATTTTTTAAATCAGTATTTTTTAATTGTTGATATTGTACAGTTTTCTGTCTTTTACCCCGCCCCAGCCCACCACCCCAGCCCTCCCCACCTTCCTCTCATTTCCACCCCCCATGTGGTTTTTGTGAAAGGCACTAAGACTGAAAGTGTTATTGTATATTAAAATGTGACAAAATTCTCTCTTGGCTTAGGACTTTTATAACCCTAGCCACTTTCAAGATATGTAATACAAATACCTATTTCTTTTTTTTTCTTTTTTTTTTTCAGGAAGGAAATAAGAAGGAATGAATCAACCTATTAACTAATTTAATATTATCATATAGGTTAAAGACTAAAGTCAAGGAAAATGAAATTACTTTTTACTATTGCCTAAAGTACAACATTAACCAATTTACTATCAGTTGTATATGCTTTTGTTCAATTGTAGCTGAAAAGAATAGAAATAATTTTTTGGAGTATATCATTAAAATAAAATCAATATTTATGGGCACAGGACTCACTTCTTTGACTTTTTCACAACCCATAATAAAATTAGGTAAAGCCTAGGGTTTCAAAATTGTGATATCCAGGGTTTAATTAATTTCCTTCAAGCTCATGTCTTGAATTATAATGATTTTCTAACTCCTGTGCACATTCTTATAAATATTTATCTGAAACAAATTAAGACTTCACCTGAAAAAATTATGTACCTTAATTTAGTTCTAAGAAAAATGAGAAAAATGGGTGAATTCAAAATTCTTACTTATATTTCTCTCCACTGTTTCAACAAGCAGAACCTATTTTTCTTTGCTGATTAGGTGAATATTTTCAAGCCCTCTGAGTTGTCTTTCTGAGTGGACAAAAAGTAAATAATAATATTGATAATAAATATTTCATAATTTTTGTGTATGTTATACAATTGTGAATATTGAGATACATTCATGAGATCTCACAATTCCATGACTTTCAAATAGAGTAAAATTACTCATTACATAGGCAACACACAAGAGAATCTTGATCAAATTTATTACACCTGTGTTCTATTGAGAGGCCATATTTCTCTGAAATAACATCAGCATAGTGATGATCAATGGCTCATGCCATTAGTCTTAGATTAGACATACAGAACTACCTAAAAGAGAACTTTTATTTACCTCAGTTATTCTCACTGTTGCCTTTTTGTAAGTTTTTTTCAGAGACTTGTTTCACACCTCGGTGATTGGAAAAATATAACCTAACATCCTATTCTGCAAAAGTCATTTTCCATTTGAATTTCAAGTCTGAAAAATAAAACTTTTTAGGCCATTTTTCTTATGTCTTCTGTACTCCTGATAGGAGGGACAGAGGAATCTAGAATCTGATTAACCATATACCTGTTATTTTCCTCAGAGAGAATAGAAATCAAAAATAGAAACAGCAGTGCCTAATTTTTATAGTTAAGTAAAATTTTTATTTCAAGGCATAGATATCCATCTCCAGCAAAGTTACAAGAGGTACAGCTTGTTTTATGAATTATTTTTATCAATTGCAACTTTCATTCAGACTGTGCACAATAACAATATCTGAAACTTCGAGACCTCCATTGATCATGCTGCAAAGTAAACAGAGAAACGGAATACTTTTACCAAAAATTGTGAAGTAACAGTTCTTAAAATACCCTGCTGTTGTGGACCTTTCAGCCTGGTTTCAGGAGTTGTAACCCTCACTCCATGGTGGGCTGTGTAGAGCCCAAGGGACCCACTTCATCTGGGTCTGTTCTGTCACGAGGACATGACCTACTAAGGAGACAAAGCTTATCTCTCTGGCAGGAGAGCTGCTTCTGCCTCACCCATCTCTGGCCCCAATGTTTGGTTGGCAGTCAATGACGGGTAAGACTCCTCATGGGAGGGGCAACATAAGCCAGACGCAACCACTTGGGAGGCTTCATGGAAGGACTCGGGGGGCTGCAGCAAAGAGGATGTGATGGACCCTCGCCGCCCCCCCCCCCACGCCCCGGCTATTCTGACATAGCCCGAGTCCTCATTTCCATCTGGGAGATGTCTCCTGCTTCCTAATAGGCTTAAAGCCTGAAACTGTGAGGGTGAGTGGTGCAGCCCTGTGCTGGCCAGGATGACTCCCTGGGTGATTGGGCATAAGAAAGAATTCCTAAAGTCCTGTGAAACCTGCTTTGCTAAGAGTGCTCTCATTTAAATGACAAGGGTCCCAGGAGGAAATGAGTATGTCTCCCAAAGTTTGGCAACCCCCTTTCCTGACAAACACTGGCTCAGATTAAGCCCTCAGATTTCTTTGACATGTTAAACCTGTATTCCAGTGTATTTGAGCCCAATAAAAGCCTAGTGAGGAAGGGGCTCTGGGTCATTCTCCTCTGAGAGTTTGACCCCTTTCCTCCCCAAGCAGAAGATGTCTTGGTAGTTTTTATTTTCATCCATGACGGAGGGATGGGGCTCTGCGGGCGGAGCCCCCCCCAACATCTGGTGCCCAGGATAGGGGCCCCCGCACCCTGCTGCTGTGTGTTTGAAAGCAACATGTTTAGAAGATTTTCACCATAGGAGAACTATTTCTTGTTAAAGACTTGGAAATTCTGGCAATTATGGACAATCATTCACAACACTACATTAAAATTTAATATGCTGAAGCAGTCAGTCCCTCCTGATATAATAAAAAGCTCTCTTAGATCTGTTCTAGGCTGTATATGTAAACAACAACCAGATAAAATTAGGACCAAGTGGTTAGCTTATCTTGTCTGTATGAGACTGTCTTCATGAAACTTAGTTGTTAAAGACTACAAATGTGAATTTTTAGGGACAAGTAAAAACACAAATTGATTGTATTTATTGTAACGAAATGGAGAGTATGACTTATACTGTCTTCAGCCTGTTTGTATTAGCTATGAGGGCCTGCTTTCTGACCTTCCTGCAACAGAACAAGCACATCCCTACCCACCTAGGGTCTTGAATTTGTTATTTGTTATTTCATGTTCCTGGACTCCTTGTCTTCCAACCACTTTAATTATCTCACCTTGAGATATTTACCTTTGAGTCTTCAGGAAACTCTTACTTGACAACCTTATCTTAATGTTGTACCTGCTGACATTTTCCATCCCTTTCCTCTGATTTAGTTTTTCTTTACTGTACTTACTATAGCTGAAAATATATTCTATGTCCCTTTGTTTATTCAGTTATTGTCTATATCCACCCACTCAAATGTAAACTTCAAGAGGGCAGATAATATGTTTGGATCACTGCTAATTCTTGAGTTGAGAATTGTCAACTAGAAAGCACTCAATTAATATGAGTTTACTGAAGGAATGAATGTAAAGGTTCAATTCTCAAAGGTTTAATCTCCACATAGAAGTTCAGCCTGTCCTAGGACTCTGGGATACATCCACTTCCTAATTCAAAATGTTGTAGGTCGATGGTTTAAAGTTGTAGCATCAATTTGACCCCAGAATCTTTTCTTAGATAAAACATATCATACTTGTAATAATTTCATTCTTACAGTATTTCTCTTTTTTCCCCTTGCTTTTCAAAAATTTTTTTTTCAAATGTTAATTCTTTTGATTAACCTTGTAAGTCATTGCTCTGAGTTCTCATACTTGTTTCTCCCTCAGTACCACACAAACTATAACACTTTCTCTAGAAAATAGTGCTTATCTTTATGGCCATTTCTCAGAATGTGGTTTTTAGTGTAGTAATTCATGGCTTATCAGCTTACTCAAACTCAAAATCTAGTAGATTTGGTCTACAAAACCATATATTCCACTAACCTCCCTCTCCACCCAACTTTTATTGATTGTACCACCTAAATGCTTCTTGGACTAATGGTAATTACCTTTTCCTATAACCACAAAGACTATTGATTTTTCTACCTCTAGTACAGAAAGTTAGTGGAGAGCTGGAAAACAGAAGTAATGAGGCCAAACCTAGCAGAGAGATAGAAGGGACTGAGGTATATTGCCAAATACACAAATACAGGAAGTTATTTTAAAACAAAGGAGCCAGTGCATGTGTTCTCTCACTAACGGAATATCAAGGCATTGTAATTAATGTGCCTATGTAGTGCCTTGAATTTGTTGGGTATTTCACTAACATTCTCTGTCTGATTTTTTATAAATTATAAGGCAACATGAGTTTGTTTATTATTCTTGTATTCTTAGGAGAATTAATGAAAATTAAATGGAAATATAATTTTACTTAAGTATTAATTATACACTGCTAATAAGATTCCTACTCCTTCATCACCTTTCTCTTTTTTCCCATTTCTTTAAATTTTCTTGTAATATATGAAAGTTTGATTCCTTTCACTCAGAAGGTAATGGCTAAAATGATAAATCTGAAAACTTGTATTTTAAACTTGAATTCTAAAGGCAAACTAAGTACTTAATACAACATAAATAGTCAATAAGCAAAAAGTTTTAAACAGCTCTGACTGGTATGGCTCAGTTGGTTGGGTGTCATCCCATGAAGTGTAAGGTTGCCAGTTTGGCTCCTGGTCAGGACTATTTATATTCCCTTTTTTCTTACCTTTCAAGTGTTTTTCGCTACCAAGAGCTGACTGACATTGTTTGCTTTCTTTATTCTCATTTTGTTTATCCTTTGCTTTCTTCTGAAAATTGCAACTCCCACGTGGATTCTCTACTATAGTCATACTTTACATCCCAATAATCTTCACCACTTGAGCTATGCTACATTTTATAACTTAGTTTTATTTCTTGGTTCTACATCTTACATTTAAATACATTATTTACTTGTATGTTCCCTGAGCAGAAATTTAACTAAAATGACTTCTGTGTCCTGTGCAAGAGGCAAAACTGTAATAGAAATGGGCATGCCCACAGAGTTTGGTTCAAACAAAAGTTGTGTCGTTTGGCAAGGTACATACTCAAAACCTGTAATTGACCCTGATTTGCCACATTTTCCATGTTATTCAATTAGCCCAATAATATATTGGAATCCACCCTTTTGACAAATGGATCCTACACATTTAATATTTTCTGAATGCAATTAATTACTTCAATAGATATTTTATCTCATTTTCTTTCAGAATTTACCAAATTATATCATATCCCTGTAAATTAGAAAATATAATATTTTACTATTTTGTTGCAATTCTTTTAATCTTAAAATTTTCATTCTCTTATCTGAGCAGGCCTTCCTATTAGTAGTAATTAGGAAGCTTTTGAGGGGAATAAAAGTTTATTTCTGAGTATGTGGAGATTCTGAGCTAACAAAAAGAAAAGTACTTTATTTTTATTTATATTTTTGTTATTTTATTCTTAGTTCAAAATTTTACTGTATTTCTAAACCATCCCCTGGTTATACTCAGTCTCATCTTAGCTAATCACATCCCCTGTATTTTTGTTGCTTATTATTTTCTTTTCTTGGATATCTTTACAATTATCATTTGATTTAATTCCATTTTTTACAATTTGAGGCTACACTTGCTTTGTGGTCCACGCCAAAACTCCTTATTACAGATTTGGACTTAGAAATATGATTGAATAAAATTATTTATGTTCTTTCAACATAGGTTTCCAGTTACTCAAAAGGTGTTTTTGCTTTTTATGTTTTAAATTTGCATCACTTCACTATTAATGTACAAAATGCACCTGCATGGCATCTACTTTTCAGAAACATTAATGAGAGTAGAAATCATATAGGAGAGTAGAGATATGTTCCCAAGAGTGATTGAAAGTATATCACAACTGCCTCAGAATAACAAAATATTTATCAAGATCTTATCTAAAGTAACAGAATACATTAAATGTGAGCATGAAAATGTTGAAGCAGCAGGTTGAGAAGCTAGAGTTTAGGTTATAAAGGGAAGCCGCTGAGGGGAGGGGTGGTCGGGTTGCTGGACAGCAGGACTGCGACAGGCCTTGATAAGGCAGGGTGAATTCAAGTCTTAAGACAATCACTTTCAACTGATTTGTGCTAGCCATCTGCTTTCAGCTGCAAGAATTGTTGGCAGAGTGCTTGAAGAAATTAAGTAGAACTACAGTACTACAATATTCCAAGCCAGGTAATTGCCTGATGGAGTTGTTTGCATCCCAGGCTGCACCTGTATGTCCTAAAAAGTTCTGATCTCTTCAATGTCAACTAAACTGTACCACCATGTCCTTCACATATTCTGACCAACAACACTGGCACAGAAAGTATCCTCACTTGCAGCAAGAAATAAGTTCTAAAAACATATTAAAACATATTGGGTAGCTAGTAAGGGTTACAGTGCCCCAAGGAAGCAAGGCATTGTTTGGGAACAACTGTGACTTAGAGGAAGCCAAAATTATATGTCCAAGTATTCAGTTGAGGCATAAGAATTGTAAGTCCAAATACTCATCTTGGCATTGGAAATTTACTGAAAGAGCTCTAGGAGAATACAAGCGTTGTATTTGAATGGCTGATGAGTTGCACATGAGAGAAATGAGACTTGCTCTGAGTGACCTTAAGAAGTGGAACTAGGACAAAAATTAGACAAAGAGACGAAGATTGTGGCTTGATCTACAGATTGCTTTCTAATAGGTCTAGTAAAAAAATAAACTGATTGCATTGGTAAACAGCAATGCAATCAGTTTATTTTTTCTCCCTCCCCCTTTCTGTAAAATAAACTCCCTCCTGCCCCCTCTCTGTAAAATAAAAATAAAATATTTTTTAAAAGATAGAGAAGGAAATAATTTTTTTATTATTTTTTAATCAGTATTTTTTTAATTGTTGATCTTGTACAGTTTTCTGTCTTTTACTTCCCCTCAGCCCACTGCCCCAGCCATCCCCACCTCCCTCCCATTTCCACCTCCCATAGCTTTTGTCCATGTGTCCTTTATACTTGTTGTTCTAAACCGTTCCCCTTTTCCCCTGAAATTCCCTCCCCTCTCCCCTCTGGTCACTGTCAGATTGTTCTTAATTTCAGTGTCTTTGGTTATATTATGCTTTTTTGTTTGTTTTGTTGATTAGGTTCCTGTTAAAGGTGAGATCATATGGTATTTGTCTTTCACTACCTGGCTTATTTTGCTTAGCATGATGCTCTCCAGTTCCATCCATGCTGTTGCAAAGGGTAGGAGCTCCTTCTTTCTTTCTGCTGCATAGAATTCCATTGTGTAAATGTACCACAGTTTTTTGATCCATTCGTTTACTGATGGGCCCTAGGTTGCTTCCAGCACTTGGCTATTGTAAATTGTGCTGCTATGAACATAGGGGTGCATAGGTTCTTTTGGATTGGTGTTTCAGGGTTCTTAGGATATAATCCAAGCAGTGGAATTGCTGGGTCAAAAGGTAGGTCCATTTTTAGTTTTCTTAGAAAATTCCATATTGTTTTCCATAGTGGTTGTACCAGTCTGCAATCCCACCAACAGTGCACTAGGGTCCCCTTTTCTCCACAACCTCTCCAACACTTGCTGTTTGTTGCTTTGTTTATGAAGGCCATTCTGACTGGTGTCAAGTGGTATCTCATTGTAGTTTTAATTTGCATTTCTCTGATACCTAGCGATAACAAGCATCTTTTCATGTGTCTCTGGATCCTCTGTATGTCCTCCTTGGAGAAGTGTCTGTTCAAGTCCTTTGCCCATTTTTTAATTGGGTTGCTTGTCTTCTTAAAAAATTGTATTGCATTTATTGGGGTGACATTGGTCAATAAAATTATTTAGGTTTCAGGTGTGCAATTCCGTAATACATCATCTGTATATTGTGGTATGTGTTACCCACACAAAGTCAAGTGTCCTTCCATCATCATTTATCCCCCCTTTACTTTTTTCTATCTCCCCTGACCCCCATTTTCCTCTGGTAATCACCATACTCTTGTGTGCCTCCATGAATTTTGGGGGTTTTTCCACTTTAATTCCTTTACTTTTTTTTACCCAGCCTCCCAACCCCTCTCCCTTCTGACAGCTGTCAGTCTGTTTTCTGTATCAATGAGTCTGTTTCTATTTTACTTATGTGTGGAATCTAGTGAACAAAGGGAGAACAAAAGAAATAAAGGGAGTAAACATTTAAAATTAGAAATGGTGAAATCTTTTTTGATGTAAGAAATAGCCCACCTATATGAAAAACAGAAGCAAAGAAAGCAAAATTTGGGGAAATATGGGAGGGGTATGTTAAGCAGAATATAAGAGCATGTAAACTTTAAGACAAGGGGAAATTTTATAAACAGTCATTTTAACTCTACTTTCAAACTTTATTGATGCCATAAAATGTAAACACTATAAATCTGGATAGTTTGTCAAAAGTTAGGTATCACATGCAAAAATAAATTGAATTGGAATATAAAAGAGAAATCAGAGGTAAACCAAAGTAACATTTTAGAAGATGTTTGCACAAATTGCATTTTAGAAAACATTTCAAAACTAGCACATAATGAAAAACATTTAAGTGAAAATAGTGCTGAACATATATGTGTGTATTTGTGTGTGTGCATACATACACACACACACACATTGCTCTCCTTCTCTCTCCCTCTCTCCACTCCCATTCCTGGTTATCCTCTCCTCTTATTCTCTTTGACCACTCTTTCTCACTCTTGCTCACACTCGCTGCTCACATAGTTGCTTAGCCTTCATTCTTTTTCTTTGTAGTCTACAGGTACACCAATCAACTGGCATACCCTTAGATATGTACCCCCAACTCAGACCTAGTTCACGGGTTTAAACCTATATATAGCTTCCATTTGTGTATTGAAAAGACATAAACTAAAATTCTCCTAAGTTGAGCGCACCATCTCCTTGAAACTTCTGTCCCCCGTACAGTCTCAATATCAGTAAATATCATAGCTACTGACATGATTGCCCAGGTCATAAGCCTAGGAGTTATCCTTGATTCCCCACAATATTCAAACAATCATCCAGTCCTTCCAAAGATGTGCCCCTTTTGGTCTATTCCCAATGACCCTGCCACTGTTCATACTTTAACTATCTCAGAGAACACCAAGAGTCTCCTTCTTGGCTTTTCTCTCTTGGTGCTAGAATAATCCAATACCCAACATTAATCATGGTACTTCTCTGCTAAAAATAGCTTGCAGCAACTTCTGCAATAAATTCTTCTTATGCCATGAAATGTTATGGCCTTTCTCATTCCTCACAGCCTCATTACTCTCCACTCACTAATTTCTCCCCAGGAAACACAAATTCCTTGAAGTTGCTCTGGAATATTGCATTCATCTACGCCAACATGCCTCTGTGCTTGGATTTTCATCTGCTCTCCTCCAGGGTCTGCTGGTGAAATTCAGCTTATCTCCAAACAGACTTCAGTATACTTTGTACTCATGCACCCTTATAAGTCATCATAGTAATTATACAATTATAATATTTGCTGCATAGAATGGTTAGATTAAAGAATATTCTACTGTGTGATTTTAAATGTTAACCAGTATTAGGTCCATGTAATCTTTCTCTTTTTTTCCAATTTTTATTTTAATTGTTGAAATTAAATTAAACCCACCACCCCAGCCCTCCCCACCTCCCTCCCATTTCCACTCCCCATAGTTTTTGTCCATCTGTCCTTTATACTTGTTCCTGTAGATCCTTCCCCTTTTACCCTGAAATTCCCTCCCCTCTCCCCTCTGGTGACTTTCAGCCTGTTCTCAATTTCAATGTCTTTGGTTATAGTATGTTTGTTTGTTTGTTTTGTTGATTAGATTCCTGTTAAAGGTGAGATCATATGGTATTTGTCTTTCACTGCCTGGCTTATTTCGCTTAGCATGATGCTCTCCAGTTCCATCCATGCTGTTGCAAAGGGTATGAGCTCCTTCTTTCTTTCTGCTGCATAGAATTCCATTGTGTAAATGTACCATTGTTTTTTGATCCATTCATTTACTGATGGGCATTAAAGGATCATGTTCCAATGTTCACTATCTCAGTGAATAACTTTTTATACACCCATATGCCTAACTAGAATGCTGAGTCATTCTTGACATCTTTCTCCCTCACCTCCACATCCATTCTTTCACCAAGACCAATCAACATTTACTTCTGAACATCATTTGAATCTTCCATTTCTCCTCATTTTCGCCAGGGCCATCAAGCTAATCTAAGATGCATTATTTCTTCCTGAATTGCTGCAATATGTCTTCTAAATCGCTTACTTTGGATTCTCTCCACTTCTATTTTCACATTACATTCAGAGTTATTTTTTCAAAATGCACAGCTCGACCCACTTCTTTCTCACTGGCACTCCCCATCACCCAGCCCCATACACACACATATAAAAATTTGTGGATCCACAGCACAGCTTTTATCTTGAGAATAAGACATTGTAGGCAATCTGGTTTTTCCTTATTGGGAGTATAGGTACATGAACTGTGATGGGAACACATGGTATGCAACAGCTAGAAGCAACAAATTAAATATTCTTAATAGCGTGAATGAATCTTAAGATCGTGTTTCCAAAAAGGAAAAATAAACTCATAGACATACAGGGCAACCTGGTGGTTGCCAGAGGGGAGGGAGGCAGGGGATGGGCAAAAAAGAAGGGGATCAAGAAATGCAAATTCCCACTTGTAAAATAAGTCATGATGATGTAATACACAGCATAGGGAATAGAATCAATAACACTGTAATAAATAAATACAGTGACGGATGGTTACTAGACCTATTGTGGTGATTATTTTGTAAGGTATATAAATGCAGAATTACTTTGCTATATACTTGAAACTAAAATAAGACTGCGTATCAACTTTACTTACAATTTTTTAAAAAGCAGAATAAATGAAATAAATTTAAAAAACTATGGCACATTGCCACCTACATGAATTTAAATGTATTTATACAAAACAGTCAATATCGGCAGGAATATATTCAAGCCCAAATGTGTTTTTCTTGTACTATCTGCTCCCATGTCCTTCATTTTTCTTCTTAACATTTAACATCTAATAACTTATTTTTAAAGAGACTTTATTTATTTTTAAAGGAGAGAAAATAAGGGAGGAAGAGAGGGAGAAGAGCACTGATATGTGATTGTTTGCCCCTTGCACACTCCCTACTGAGAACCTAGACCACAACCTAGGCATGGGCCTTGACCATCTGGAATCAAACCAAGACTTTTCTGTTTGCAGAACAATGTCCAATCCACTAAGCCACATCTGTCAGGGCTCTAATCAAGTTATATTTTACTTATTGTATCATTATATCTCTTTCTTCCTCAGTATAAATGTAAATTCCATGAGGGATGTCAACCTATTTGGTTCACAGCTATTTTCCAAATTCTTAAAGTAGTATGTGACACAAATTAGAAGGTGCTCAATAAATATTAGTCTAATGAATGAGTTTTTATTAGGTACATTAGAATATTTGTCTAAGGTATATGTATGGGATAATGGGATTTAGTATGAGGATTAAAACAATCCATAGATTAATCAATCAAAAAATAATAATAAGTGGGGAGACCAGAATTCTTGACATAATCTTAAAAATCATTCAGGTTCTATTTTATATCTATCTCTGGAGCACGATCTCTCCCAGTGCCCTCCCTACCCATCAACATATTTCAGCCACATATCCCCAGTTCTTTGAAATGTGCCATATTCTTTGACACCTCAGGATCATGATGCTTATTGTTCTCTATCTAAACATGTTTCCTACCCATACTTCCCTCTCCCTAATAATTTGCCTAGTTAAGTCCTACTCATTATATAGACACCAGTTCATGGACTATCTCTTCAAGAAACCTATTCTGACTCCTTTAGTCTATAATGCTGCCATGGGATCCTGTAATCCTATTCCTTCTGGATATCTATATATGTACATATTGAATGCAGTTATGCATTCAATTTTAGTAGCAATCTACCTCAACAGTCTATAAGCTCCACAAGGCACTCCTTTTCATTTTGGTCATTGTTGTACTTCTGGTGCCTAAATACTACTTAGCCCAGAGTAGTTACTCAATAAACATTAACCATTTGTATGAGTCTTGTACATAAATTTCTTTGTAGCCTTTTAAGAATTCTGAATTTGCCAAGTCAAGAAAGCTTCACCCTTCAAACTTTTTAGTCCATTTCCATGTTAACTTCCTTTCAAAATGGTCTTCATACAGGTCTCATTGTCTCATCAGAAATGACATCTAGGTCTCCAACCTAGATACGATTTCCTCATGAGAGTCATCTAATGGAGTCAGAAAGCAACCAGCTCATTTTTTTAAGTTGAGAGGAATCTATAATAGAGCATCTCATCATTATTTGCTCCTTTAAGAAAAAGATTAAGTTAATTATATCAAGAAAATTAATATTTCTTTTGCCTTTGAGCCAGATCCTGTGCCTTGTTCAGCTTAAATTTTTTTTGAAAAACTTAGTACTTTTCTTTATCAGTTTTCTTGGCATCCTTCCCTGTTTCTGTCACTGTAATTGGAAAAAATACAGGAAATCTTTGATGACTGAAAGAATGAGCCCTTACACCTAGCAACCAGTGCCTGGCATTGCTAATTATGAAGGGATCTAGCTTTTCAAAGTTAGAGAGCTATAGCTTTAATCAGATTGCTCTTAAAAACTTTCCCCATTATTGTAATTCTTGATTAATAAATTAATTGCAACTCCTTTCCTAAGGCTGAAGCAAAAGATAAATCAAATCTGATGAAAAAACTGTGTAATGATATGAATTTGCTTTTTAAAATGTTTTTAACTTATATGTCACTTTATTTTTTCTAATAATGTATGTAATAGAAAAGGTATATCTAAATGATCAAAATAAGCATAAAAACATTCTACAAGGAGATATTTTCCCCATTTTGTATAATCATAATACATTGCTCTTTGCTAATGTGGCCAGTCTTACCTATGTCACTGTGCCTGCAATTCTAATCCCTTTTCTTTTTTTATTCTTGTGAATCTATTCTTAGATTCAAATTTTTAAAAATGCCCATAAATAAAAGAACACCATGTTTTTGTTCAGTTTGGGGTGTGAAGACTAAATCAAATGGTCACAAAGACTTGGCTTCAAAGTATCTTAGACAAGAAATCTTCCAAAAGGAGAGACAAGGTATTTGATGTTCTGGGCATTACAATACATGCAGAGGAGGGAGTAAAAGAAGAAAAAAGGTTGTATTCTTCTGGAGTGTGGGCTAGAAAAGCTGAAATATAGTACAGTTACTTTTCAAATCCTTACTGCCTTTCAGACAGTGGAACTGTCTATGGAGCTTTGAATTGGGGCGGGGGGGGGGTAGATTCTATTGATGGTTTCTCATGTTCCAATCCAAGGAGATACGACTAAGTAAGATTCTGGCTTGACTGACTGAATGACAAGGAGAAGGCATGTTGTATGTCCCTTATGTTGTATGCTCATGGGAACAAGCCCAAATGATACATGGTCCAAATATTTTTTTGCTTGTGTTAATTATTTTTTGTTTCCTTAATATAAATCTTTCCAAGTGTGCTACTATGTCTTATAAGTCACACTGCAGAGTGTAAAGATTTGGACTTCTTTGCTTTAAGATAGGAAATTTGGGGAAAGTAATGTCGGGGGGATGGGTAAGGGATATCGTTGCCCAAAACATTCAGCCATGAAAAATTTAAGAAGTTGAAAGTACTTTAGCCTCCAGTAGGGATGCAGAGTTTGAATATCTCTTAAAGATGCTCCTAAATACTGAAACAAAACAAGGTTTTCATAGTATCTCAAAGTAAACAACCATAGTTTCCTGAGATGAGGTAGACAGGACTTCTAAAATCTTCTATGTAAAACATATAACATGCTGGTTCTCAGCAGGTGAATTTCAGAAAGAACTCCAATAATATTCTTGTGAAAAATATTGAAAATGACTGCCACATGACCACATTTTCAAATATTGAGAAGAATATCGAGTTTATTGAAATGGACATGTGTTTTACACTAAAATATAAGAGGGATAAAAGGACCCAAACATTCAATTTCTGTAAAGTATTGCCAGATAAATATATTTTCCTGTATTTTTATTTTGACAAAGTAATATATGAACATATGTAAACCGTTAAGTAGCAACAAAAGGCCAATGTTTAATAGCAAGAGAGTTCCACTACATCTGTCAGTAGCCCACATTCTCCTCCTTCAAGACAATCACTTTCAACTTCTTTGGTAATTCATTTGGTTATGTGACTACATGTTTAAAAACAATATTCTTTGTACTGCTATTGGTTGGTCTACCAATTTTAGATATTAGATTTTAATTCCTAATCTAGTGCATGATTTTTTTAACTTTCTTTTCCACATACACACTCACATACTTCCTTCTTCTCCTCATGGGTAATCATAATTTTCCATTAAATTCATCCATCATTTATTTTATTATGCCTATGTAAATATTATTCACTCCTGAGATAAGTGGTGTACTATGATTTTATGTTTCCTTTTTCTAATGAATTAATTGCTCATTTTAACATTTGCTTAATTTTCTAATTATGCATTTCTAAATTTCCCAGTGCACTAACAATTTTTTAAATGCTTGTGGATACTATTTTCAACATATACGAAACACACAGGGTAATTTATAAGTTCCTTTTTCCCCTTGTTGCTTCATCTGTTGATCACTCTTTTTTACAGCATCATGTGTTTATTTTATGACTAAATGTCATCTTAAAATGGAACTGTCTATTTCTCCCAGTTTCTACTTGTCTGGTAGTTTTGGTGTCTGGACATTGGAGGTTTCTACAGAGGTCAAAAGATTTTTGGCTGTGCATATTCCAGCATGAAACAGTGAGATGCATTTAGAGGGCTTACCTCTCCATGTTATGGAAGAAGGCTATTGACTGGTGGCTTCTTCATTCAGGGGTACTAAACAGCAGCCTGGCCCTCTTCAGAAGATGGGGAGCATCTCCAAGTTTCATTATTGGTAGGTCTTTTCCTAGGACCATTCATTTCTCCAGAGATGTATTCTATTCTCCTGCCAGATTGGGGTGGGGAGGGCAGTGCCTGGATTCAGGGAGATGCCTGAGGGAAAGCAGCCAACAAGCCCAGAGTTCAGTAAGCACACCACCCTTAAACTGTCCTGTTTTCTGCTTTTTACTTCAGCCCAAGTACTTTCAGGAATTCCACAGTATGAATTAACTGATCCTGTCTGATAATACTATGTAAGCTCTAGATTTCTGCATCTTATTTGTGCTAAGGTTAGTTACCTTTCCTCCACCTAAATTTGTTCTTTAAAATTGTGCTGTCATCCTTGATCTGCTTTTCTCTCCTTTTCTATTATTTTCATTGTTTCTTTAATCCTCATTATCATAGTAGTAGGACTCTGGAGATAGGGGAAGGGATACAGTTGTGTTTAATTCTTCATGTAATTATCTAGGTAAATTTAAAAGGTAATAACTTTTTTGAAGGAGTTACCCAGGTATTCACAAAAAGTATTTCATTGATCTTTAAGAAGAAAAACCAAGGGCAAACATTTTAAAACATCAACTCCTTGGTATTGAGGAGTTAGGATGGAATGTTGGCCCTGTAAACATTCTGCTTAAAGTATTCTGATTCAATCCTCTAGTTCTGTGGATAATTCTGAGTTCTGTGTAGGAAGAGACACAAGTCCAAATAGTGTATGAAAGGGTTTCTCTGGGAAGGAAATCAAGGGCTCAGAAAATGCCTTAGGTTTTCCCCTAGAGGGAAAAAGCAAAACACAGAGTGAAATCTCAACCTTCTAGTAGGTGTGGATAACCTGGCCTGTCTGTGCAACTCTACAGCTTAACTAATCCTGGGTAAGGACTCAAGATGCCAAATTAGGGGGGGACTTGAGACTTGAATGCTGGAATTACTCAAAGTCAGACAAAACATATTGCAGTACTCATTCCAATTCTAGAGCTCTCGCAACACTTTACAGGAGTTATTGTTCACTGGAAGAGTTGACTGACGGAAATAGTTACACTGTTTTTGTAAAAATTAAAATGTTAAAGTCAGTATTTCTTGCTTTATAAAAATCTTAAGTTAGTTCAGATGTGTCTATTTTATTCATTCTGGCCATTCTTAACTCTTGGATGTGAATAATTGTCAGAGATTAAGGAGAGGATTGAAATGGTTATTGCTTCAATAGATTAGAGATGTTCTGTTTTACATCACATACTAGATTTTGAATGGCTTTTTTTTCTTTTTTTAAATTAAACTTATTTGGGTGGCATTGGTTGATAAGATCACATAGGTTTGAAATGTAGATTTCTATGACACATGAATTTTATATTGCATTATGTGCCCACTACCCAAAGTCAAATCATCTTCCATCACCATATGTTCATCCCCCTTTACCCCCACCAACCCTACCCCCATCCAGTTATCATCATACTGTTATCTGTCTATGAGTTTCAGTTTTATATCTCACATATGAGTGAAATCATATGGTTCTTACTTTCTATTGATGGACTTGTTTCACTTGGCACAATATTCTCAAGGTCCATCCATGTTGTCACAAAGGGTAGTATTTCACCTTTTTCTTATAACAGTAATATTTCATAGTATTTATGTTACACATCTTCTTTTTCCAGTCCTCTATTGAAGGGCAGTTTGGTTGTCTCCATGTCTTGGCCACCATGAATAGTACTGCAATGAACATAGGGATGCACGTATCTTTGCCAATAAATGTTTTTTGAGTTTTTTGGGTAGAAACCTAGAAGAAGGATTTCAGAGTCATATGGTAATTCTAGTCCTTTTTTTTTTTTTTTTTTTTTAAGAATCGCCATACTGTTTCCCATAGTAATTGTACCGGTTTACATTCCCACCAGCTGTGAATAATGTTCCTTTTCTTCCACAATCTCTCCAACCTTGTTATTAACTGTCTTGTTCATAATAGCCATTCTAACAAGTGTGAGGTGTATCTCACTGTACTTTTGATTTGCATTTTCTTATTAGCTAGTGAAGTTGTGCATTTTTTTGTATATATGTTGACCATTTGTACATCTTCTTGGGAGAAGTGTTCAGGTCCTCTAATATTTTTTTTGGTCCAAACCCAAGCATGTTTTTTCATTGCTTGAGAGAGAGAGAAAGGGAGAGAGGAAGAGGGAAAGAGAGAAACATCGATGCAAGAGAGAAGCATCGATTGATTGCTTCCTGTCCATGCCTGAACCAGAACCAAATCTGCAATACACATGTCATAAAGGGTAACATTTTCTTTTTTTTTATGGCCAAGTTGTATTCCATTGTGTAAACATTCCATAGCTGTTTTATCCACTCACTTACTGATGGACACTTAGGCTACTTCCATATCCAAGCTGCTTTCATATCTTCATGATTATAAATAATCCTGCAAGAACATAGGGGTACTTGTTCTTTGGAATGAGTGTTTTGGGTTTCTGTGGATGTATTCCCAGAAGTGGGATACTTTGGTGTAAATGTGGACCCATTTTTAATTTTTTGAAATATCTACATACTGCGTTCTCCAATGGCTGTACCAGTCTGCATTCCCACCAATGGTGCAAAGGGGTTCCTCTTTCTCTGCATCCTCACCAGCACTTGTTGTTTGTTGATTTATTGATAGCCATTCTGACAGGTGTGAGATATCTCATTGTGGTTTTAATTTATATTTCTCTGAAGATTAGTGACATTGAGTATCTTTTCATATGTGTATTGGCCATCTGTAAGTCCTCTTTAGAGAAGTGTCTATTGAGGTCCTTTGCCAAGTATTTATATGTTTTATTTGCTTTTTTGGTGTTGAGTTTTGTATGTTCTTCATAAATTTTGGATATTAACTTCTTATCAGATATATTGGTGAATATGTTCTCCCATTCTGTGGGTTGTCTTTCTGTTTTATTGATGATTTCTTTGCTGAGCAAAGGATTTTACTTTGACGTATCCCCATTTGTTTATTTTTTTTGTTTGTTTCCCCTGCCAGGGGAGATAGATCTAATAAAAAATTGCTACAAGCAATGTCTGAGATTTTGCTGTACATATTTTCTTCAATAATTTTTATGATTTGGGGTCTAATGTTTAAATCTCTGATCCATTTTGAATTTATTTTTGTGTGTAAGAAGGTGGTCTAGTTTTATTTTCCTGCATATAGTTGTCCAATTTTCCTATTACCATTTATTGAATAAACTACCTTTAGCTCATTGTATGTTCTTGCTTCCTCTGTCAAATATTAATTGACTATAAAGGTGTGGGTATATTTCTGGGCTCTCTATTCTGTTCCATTGATCTATGTTTCTGTTTTTTTATGCCAGTACCATGCTGTTTTGATTACTGTGGCCTTATAGTAGAGTTTGATATTAGGTAGCATGGTTCCTCTAAATTTGTTCTTTTTGGTGATCATTGTTGCTACACAGGGCCTTTTGTGGTTCCATACACATTTTTGAAATATTTGTTCTAATTCTGTGAAATATATCATTGGAATCTAGATAGAAATTATGTTGAATCTATAGATTGCTTTGGTTAGTATGGACATTTTAATTATATTAATTCTTGCTATCAAGAACGTGGTATGTGCTTCCACTTATTTGTGTATTCTTCTCTTTCTTTCTTCAGTGTCCAAATACAGATCTTATACATCCTTGGTTAGGTTTATTACTAATATATTATTCTTTTTGTAGCAATTGTGAATAGGACTGTTTTTTTTAAATTTCCCTTTATGTTAGTTCATTATTGGCATATAAAAATGCAATTGATATCTGGATATTAGTTTTGTATTCTGCTATTTTGCTGAATTCATTCATCAGTTCCAGTAGTTTCTTGGTGGAATCTTTGGGGTTCTATATGTACAATATCATGTCATTTGCAAATAATGACATTTTTGCTTCTTCCTTTCCAATTTAAATGCCTTTTATTTCTTCTTCTTGTCTGGTTATTGTGGCTAGGACTTCCAGTACTATGTTGAATAAGGGAGGTGAAAGTGGATATCCCTGTCTTTTCCTGATCTTAAGGGAAACACTTGTAGTTTTTGCCCATTGAGCATGATGCTGGCAGTGGGTTTGTCATATACAGCCTTTATTATGTTTAGGTATGTTCCTTCTAATCCCACTTTGCTGAGAGTTTTTATCAAAAATAGGTGCTGGATATTATCAAATGCTTTTTCTGCATCTATTGATATGACCATGTGGTTTTTATCCTTCATTTTTTTTTATGTAGTGAATCACATTCAGTGATTTGCAAATGTTGTACCAACCTTGCATTCCTGGAAAAAATCCCACTTGGTCATGGTGTATGATTTTTCTTATGCATTGCTGTATTTGGTTTGTTGATATTTTGTTGAATATTTTAGTGTCTGTGTTTATTGAGGACACTGTAAGTTTCTTTCTTTGTAGTGTTTTTATCTTGTTTTGGAATTAGAATAATGCTGGCCTAGTAAAAAGAGTTTGGGAGCTTCCCTCCTCTTGAATTTTGTGAAATACTTTGAGAAGGAGCGGTGTTAGTTCTTCTTGGAATGTTTGGTAAAATTCACCTATGAAGCTATCCGGCCCAGGACTTTTATTTGTCGGGAGTTTTTTTTATTACTGCTTCAAATTCACTAGGTATAGTCTGTCTATCCAGATTATCTGGTTCTTCCTGATTTTGTTATGGAAGATTTTGTTTTTCTATGAATTCATCTATTTCATTCAGTTTGCCAAGTTTGTTGCCTTATAGTTGTTTGTAGTATTTTCTTAACAATCCTTTTTATTTCTTTAGTGTCAGTTGTTTATTCTGCTCTTTCATTTCTGATTTTATTTATTTGGGTCCATTCTGTTTTTGTTTTTGTTTTTTTTTCTTGACAAGTCTGGTTAAATGTTTGTCAGACTTGCTTATCTTTTTAAAGAACCAGCTCTTAGATTCATTGATACCTTGTATTCTTTCTTTAGACTCTATTTGTTTATTTCCATTTTGATATTTATTTCCTTCCTTCTACACACTGTAGGCTTTGTTGTTGTTTTCAAGTTCCTGTAGGTGTGATGTTCCATTGTTTATTTGAGCTTTCTCTTGTTTTTTAAGATAGGCCTATATAGCTATGGATTTCTCTCTTATAATTGCTTTCCCAGTGTCCCACAGATTTTGGATTGTTGTGTCCTCATTTTCATTTGTTTCAAGGTAAGTTTTGATTTTTGCCTTGATCTTATTGATGCATCATTGTTTAATAACATGGTATTTAGCTTTCATGTCTTCGCATGTTTTTCATTGTTCTTGTGATTGATTTCTAGTTGCATAGCATTGTGGTCAGTAAAAATGCTTGATAAGATTTCAGTCTTCTTAAATTCATTGAGACTTGTTTTGTATCCTAATATGTGGTATATCCCAGAAAACGTTCCATGTGCACTTGAAAAGTGTGTATATTCTGCTTCTTTGGGATGAAATGCTGTAAAGATAACAGTTAAATCTGTTTGGTCTAGTGTGTCATTTAAGGCCCTTATCTCCTTGTTTATTTTCTGCCTGGAATATCTATCCACTAAAGTCAATGATGTATTAAAATCTCTGACCATATCTGTATTTCTGTGGATCTCTTCCTCTATGTCCGTCAAGATTTGCTCCATCTGTTTAGGTGTCCCTATGTTTGGTGGGTAAATGTTTACTAGGGTTACATCCTCTTCTAGGATTGTTCCCTTTATCATTATGTAGTGTATTTCTTTTTCTCTTACTATAGCCTTGGTTTTAAAGTCTATTTTGTCAGACAACTACTGCAACTCCAGCTTTTTTTTACTTTCCATTTTCATGAAATATCTTTTTCCATCCCTTTTAGTCTGTGTGCATCTTTCAATCTGAGATGGGTCTCTTGGAGGCAACATATATATGGGTCTTGTTTTCTTATCCATTCAGCTACTCTGTTTTTTGATTGGAGGATTTAAGCTATTTAAATTTAAAGTGATTATTGATAGTTTCATATTTAGTGCCATTTTATTTTTAGACTATTTTCCTCAGTTTTTTTTCTTTCTCTTTCTTTTCTTTTTCTTCTTAAAGTAAGCCCTTTAACATTTCTTGCAGTACTGGTTGGTTTTTGACAAATTCCTTTAGCTATTTCTTGTCTTGGAAGCTCCTTATTTCTCTTTCAATTTTAAATAATAGTCTTGCTGGGTAAAGTAGCCTTAGTTGTAGGTCCTTGCTTTTCATCCCTTGAATATTTCCCGCCACCTCCTTCTAGCCTGAATTGTTTCTGCTGAAAATACATGTGACAGTCTACTTGGTGCTTCCTTTTATGTAACTACCTGTTTTTCTCTTGTGGCTTTTAGGATTTCCTCCTTGTCTTTAAGCCTTGTCATTTTAATGTAGGCCTCTTTGGGTCCAACTTGTTTGGGATTCTCTAAGATTCCTGGACTTGTGTGTATTGTTCCTTCACTATATTAAGGAATTTTTTCAGTCATTATTACTTCAAATAGCTTCTCAATCCCTTACTTGTTCTCTTCTCCTTCTGGCACTTTCATGATGCAGCTTTTGTTATGCTTCATGTTGTCCAAAATGTTTCTTAAGCTCTCCTCATTTTTTAAAATTCTTTTTTTCTTTTTGTTACTCTGCCTGGGTGTTTTTTGCTACCTTGTCTTCCAAATCACTGATTTAATCCTCTGCTTCATCTAATGTACTGTTTATTCCTTCCAATGTGTTATTTATTTCAGGTACTGCATTCTTTAGTTCTGACTGGTGCTTTTTTATGATTTCTATGTCTTTTTTTTCTTATGCTGTTGAGTATCTGTGTAATCATTACTCCAAACTCTCTATCTGATATATTGATTGGCTCCATTTCATCTAGTTCTTCTTCTGGAGAATTCTCTTGTTCTTTCATTTGGGGTCTGTTTCTTTGTCTTCCTATTTTGGCTGCTTCTTTGTATTTTCCACCTTAGATATTAAACTAATCAATGATATAACCTTAAGCTATAATCAGCAGCCAGCCTTATGCACTAGAGGGTGGGATAGAGTAATTCCTGCAGGAGTATTGCTTTCCCTCAGCCTGATGCCATTTGCAGAGGAGGCCCCTGCCCAAGAAAGATGGCTTCTGTAGCATGGGGATGACTCAGCACAGGGACCCTGGTGGCTGTTTTTTTCAGTTCTCTCTCCAGAGCCACCAACCCTAGACTCTTCTCAAGCATCTCTAGTCCATCCTACCCTCCCTCTGTCAAAGCCCTGGGTAAGTGGCTGCAAACCAAATTTTGTGTGTTGGCCTCTTAAGAGGCTGTCTGCATTAGCAGGTTTCTCTCCCTGGCAGACAGAAATCCTGCTGCTTTTCACACCTGGATGTCATCTGGGTTTCTTTCTGATTCTGATGCTGTAGTTTAAGAAACCTGGCTTGGGTTTTAGACCCAACACTTCTCAGGGGAAAACCCTTGGCTGCTGAAATATCCCTTTGAAACTTCAGCTGCCACCTATGGGAGCCCAGCCAACCCTCTCCCACCTCCTTTGCACTCCCCACAGTCTCCTTGTGATGAAGTGGTTTCTTCTGTATGTCCTTGGTTATAAGGGTTCTCTTCTGCTACTGTTCAGTTGGTTATTTAGGATGATTTCTCTATAATTTAGTTGTAATTCCATATTGGTCCTGGGAAGAGGTTAGTGTAGCCTCCACTTGCTCCTCTGCCATCTTGAATCTGATCTTCTTTATTAATTTTCTGTTTGGATGATCTAGCTAGAGCTGTCAATATGTTCCCTACTATGTTTTTTTTGTCAGTTTTTTCCTTTACTTCTGTTAGTAGTTGTTTTATATAATTTGGTGTTCCCTGACTGGGTGCATATATATTGAGAAGTGTTTTGTCTTCTTGATGTAGTGTCCCCTTTATCATTATAGAATGTCCATCTTTGTCACTCGTTATGCCTGCTTTTCTATGGATTTTATTTGCTCATAGAATCATTTTCCACCCTTTCACTTTGAGTCTATCTTCATCTTTGCAGTGTAAATGTGTCTCCAGAAGGCAGCATATGGTTGGATATTTTTTTTTTTTGATCCAGTCTGGTGCTCTGTACTTTTTTGTTGGTGAATTCAGGCCATTTACATTTAAGGTGATTATCGATGAATGAGAATTTCCTATAGCCATTTTATCTTTTGTTTTGTGGTAGCTGTGTGCCTCCATTGGTTCTTTATCTTTGTGTTTTTGTCTTTTGGTTTGGTGATATTCCACACTTCTTTCCTCCATTTCCTTTTTTTAAAGCTATGTGTCTCAGTTGTGTGTGTGTGTGTGAATGCATGTGTGTGTAGTAACATTTGGGTTTATGAGAAAGACAGTTTCATGTATGTAGTAGTTGTTTTTTTATGCATCTGATTTCTATCATACTTTGCAAACTCAGGCCTTTATTCCCTCCCCTTTTTATGTTTCTGTTGTCACAAATTGTCACCTTTTATGCTATAAGTGTATTGGTGATCTTACTCAGAGTTTTGTAACCTTTTGTTCCTTGTTCCTTAAACTCTTGAGTATTTCCTGCATTGGAGGTCTTCTGATGATAAATTCCCTCAGCTTCTGTATGTCTGGAAAAGTCTTTATTTTTTTAATATCTAAAAGATAACTTTGCTACATATTTATTTTGGTTGATAATTTCTTTCTTTCAGTAGATTGAATATTTGGTTCCCCCTTCTTCTCACTTGTAGTGTTTCTGCTAAGAAGTTCAATAATAACTTAATGGGCTTTCCTTTATAGATTATTTTCCTCTTACTCCTTGGCGGCTGTAAGAATTCTATCTTTGTCATTAGTTTTTGACAGTTTTAATACATTGCATCTTGGGGAAGGCCTTTTTGTATTCGGGTAATTAGGTGTTCTGTTAGCTTCTTGGATTCAAGTATCTAGCTCTTCCCATAGGTTTGGGAAGTTCTCGTCATCTATTGCTCTTTGTTCCCGTCTTTTCTTCTTCTTCTGGTATTCTTATTATTCTTATATTGCTTTTCCTGAAGGAGTCAGATTGTTCTTGTAGAGTTCTTTTATTTTGTTCATGCTTAAGTCTCTCTCTTCTTTTCTCTGCATCATTTCTAGATTTCTATTTTCAGTGTCCCTAATTCTTTCCTTCATCTGGTTGGTTCTATTTCCTATGCACGCTACTTCATTGCTGATTTTCTTTATTGAGTTCTTTTGAATCACACTCTCTGATTGGTTCTTTATTAAAGATTCAATCACTTTGGTAAAGTGCACATTTTGTTTGTTGATTTGTTTTCTGAGCTCATTAAATTGCCTATTTGTTTTCTTGTGTGTAAAGTTTTTCTTAGAACTGCAATCTTGAATTCTCTGTAATTTAAGTTATATATTTCCATGTTATTAAATTCTTTTTCTGGAGATTTTCATTTTATTTCTGAACTGCCTTGTTATGTTGGATATTCGTTGTATTTGATGGACTCCTTCTCTGTCTAGGCATCTGTGCATGAGTGGCATTTCTCTAGTAGATTGATATGAAGTCTTTCTATTATTTTCCAGCAGGTAGTGCTGCATTGCAAGCTTTTTAACTCTCTTCTGCTTCTCTGGCTTTTCGGATCTCTACAGGGTGGTGGAAAATGGGCTGTGCTCCCAGGGAAGGTAGGTTGGGTGTCTCCCCTGTGACCTAGTCACCCTTATCCCAGGGTACCAACCCACAGGGAAATGTGGTAGGCAATGTGACTCTAAATCTATAAAATCCAGATGTTTTCTTCCGCAATGTAGCTGTAATGCTTAGGGGTGGGTTGAATTGAGGAAGCTGGGATGCTTATTTTGTTGCTTTGTGCTGCTGGCAATGGTGACCAGTGGATCTTTGCAATGTCCCCCTGTGCCTCCTCCTGAACCTGGGATTAGTCACAGCATGAGCCTGTCACTCAGGGAAAAAGTGATTCTATAGTACCAGTTCTCGGATTTGCAGATAATATCCTCTGCAACCCAACATGAGGAGTGCAGGGAAGTAATTTCTGGGATGTTATGGGAAAGTGATCAAGCTCCATGGTTTTGTTTCTCTGTCTGGAATGACAATTGCCAGAAAACCAAGGCTGTACCTCTGCTTCACCCCTGCCATGGTCACTTGGCTCAGCTGCAGCTTATATTGCTCACTTCTGCAAGAATGCTCACTAAATCTCTTTTCTCCTCCTTAGCTAAAGGGAGTCCCAGCCACAATTTGATTCCTTCCCTCTCTGGGCAGAGCACCACTGTGAGCTCCTAGCTATAGGACTGCATCTGTGGCTTGTCTAAGCTTTTCCCCAGTTATCTTCACCTCCCTGGTGTGCTCCCATTTGCCCACCTTTAGATGTTTCAATGCACCTGTATCTCACACATGTTTGTGTATTGAACAGGAAATTCTTTGTTGAATTATAGATGTTTAAATTGTTGAAACTTCTAGGGGAGAAACCAAGGGGATCTCTCATGCCGTGATTCCTCTAATGTCACTTTCAAGAACTTGATTGGCTTTTTATGCAGATATTAAAAGAATTTTGATGAATGTAAAAATATGTACTCAAAGTATACATAAGTAGAAATGATAATGACAAGGTAAAAAATCAGATTTTATATAAATCACAAGAAGAATAGTCATATGCAAACCTATATTTCCAAAATTTGGTTTTTACTTGAATATATTTTAGTGGTGTTCAGTTACAAGTTCACATCTTAGAAGTGCATGCTACACTTATATTTCAGTATTTTAACTGTTGCATATTATGTTTGTATTGATTTAATTATACCAAATCCATATTTTCAGCCCAGATCTCTTCTAAGCTCCTGACCTATGAATCCATTGCCTTCCTTAAATCTCTACTTGAAAGCCCCATAAGAATTCAGCTGAATATGTTTAAAACTAGCTCATTGCTTTCTTCCAAACTTTGCCCATATTTCCCCTCTCTGTATGGTACCTAGTTTTCCAAGCTAAAAATGTCTTTATATACTTTGATTTTACTTCTCCTTTACTACAGATAAGCAAATACTATATCCTGGCACCGTTGTACTTCCTAAGTTATTCCTCCAAGAAGTACTTTTTCAATCTCACTTTCCAATATCTTGACTAATTTATGTAATGAGATTCTTTACCTAAATCAAAAGCAACATCTGCCAACTAGTTTCTCTGTTTCCATACTTGCCACTTTGTAATTTGTTCTCTACACTAAACCAGAGTGATATTTCTCTAGTACTCATCTAATCCTTCACTGCCTTGCTTAAAAAATCCTTCAGGGCTCTTCCTTGCCCTCCAGATGAAGTTCAAACTCCTAGATAAAGTTTATTTCACCCACCTATCCTGTGCAGCATCATGTCATCTCCTCCATTCCTTCTTCAGATACCAAGTTTTAATCTACCGTATTCCCCCCAAGAAGCCATGCCCTCTCATAATTCAGTGTTCTTTCTGCTTAGACTCTTCTCACACAATCATCACCTTATCACCTTTCTTTACCAAACTAACTTCTTCTACTGTTTGGGACTCCACTTAAAGGCCACTTCACCTAACAGCTTTCCCAATTTCATCATATACTTCCAGAGCTCCCTATCCTAACTTTCTCATTGCATTCACCATACCTGTTGCAGCTCTTAATTAATTTTTATGGCTTCTAGTCTGTGCAGTCTTCGAAAGGATATAGTTTGTTTTATTTTGCCACAATATACCTAGAGTTTACCTAATACTTGAAAGATTTTCAATAAATATGTTTTAAGTTAATGCATGAACAAATTTAGTTATTTAATGTTAAATAATTCTTCTTTGAAGACAAACCCATGAAGACAGTTAAGTCCAAAATAATTTAATGTTTGGAAGTGAGTTTTAGAACTTACTGTTTTTTGTATTCTGTATCTGTTAATATGGTGAAAATTAAATAAGAAGAAAGATGTCATATATCTATTTTTCTTTGGTTACTAAATAGACATGAAAATTTTACCAAGTAGATGACTTTATATGAGGGAGAAAAATGATGTCAGATATTACAAAGATTTTAGGAATATTGAATTGAAGATTCTAGAAGCAACATTATGAAGATACAGTCAAGCAAAACGAAATATCTTGTTCCCAAACCCCTACTTTAATAAATGTTAATTTAACCATTAAGAAACCAAGTTATCCAAGATCAATTGCATTTACAGTTAAATACAGATGGAACTGTAAAGACAATTTATGTATCTCAAGAGTCTACCAATATTTAAGCCATTTAATGATGTGTGAGTGATCTTTATCTTTTATGTCTCTATATCATGTATCATGCCTGGGTTCTTTGAAATTCTATGACTTAGGAAAAGTACAGATTTTTATTTTAGCTTTCTGTATGTGGAGTTGAATTGGTTAGCCTCATTTGCTTTTGACTGTATATCAAATTACTCAGAACTTAGTGGCATTGTGATCCAAATCTAAAACTAATTATGATATCTCAGAGGATGTCACTTTAGCTTTTTTATGTATAACATTATTACAGAAACCTATCAGGTTATCAATAATCTTGGTATGTATCATAATATTAAATAAAGTAGCAAAATGTGTGATTCTCAAACTAGAGTATGCCCAGGGATTGCTCAATGCTACAGAATAAATTTGTTGGTTTTTTGGGTTTTTTTTTAAGATTTTTATTTATTTATTATTTATTCATTTATAGAGAAAGGAGAAGAGAGGGAGGAATAGAGGGACAGAAACATCAATGTGTGGTTGCTTCTCACGTGGCCCCCATTGGGGACCTGGCCTGCAACCCAGGTACGTGCCCTGACTAGGAATCAAACCAGCAACCCTTTGGTTTGCAGGCCCATGCTCAATCCACTGAGCTATACCAGCCAGGGTTTTTTGTTTGTTTGTTTGTTTTTTGTTTTGTTTGGTTTGGTTTTTTTTTTTTTTTAGGAAGAATCAACTTCCTTTTTTTAAAAGTTTTTTTTTAGAAGATTTTTATTTATTTATCTTTAGAGGGGAAGGGTAGGAAAGAGGAAGAGAAATATCAATGTGTGATTGCCTCTCATGTGTCCCCTGCTGGGAACTGGCTTGCAGCCCAGGCATGTGCCCTGACTGGAAATTGAACCGCCATCCTTTGGTTCACAGGCCCACGCTCAATCCACTGAGCTACATCAGCCAGGGCTGTTGGTTTTTACATAACTAATTATCATCAAATCTCCTCTCCTACCAGTATAGTTTTCAGGTTTGTATCTTTGAACAGCTTCTTCTCTACCATCAACTCAGGAATAATTCCTACTTAACAAATTTTCTCTCTGACTTTTATTGCTTCTTAAAAAAGGCATTTCCCTTATGTGGTAGTTTTTCAACCTTTTTTTAACTTCTACACACAAGAAAGTTATATTCACATGGCTACACTCATGGACACACCAATTTCTGGCTGCAGCATAGCTTAAAATGGGCTCTCTACAGTTCTGGGGTTGGGCTAGTTTATACTCTACTTCAACTCCCTGCTATATGTTACAATCATCCAAGAAGCTGTTGTGACACCTCAGCTGAACACTGTTACAATATTGGACACTGGGTTGAAGTCAGAATTTTGTGATGACATTTGGATGTCAGGCAAGGCTTTGAAAGTGGTTGATAAATAAGAAGAAAGAATGTAGTTTATTATTCTTCTTCAATATACTGTTGCAGTAACTTGCTAAAGGCATGTTTAGACATCATCTGCAATATGGCTTTTAAATTGAAAGCATTTTGGAGTCAAAACTAATAAAACCAAGAGGCTTCTTGCCAAGGTGGACTTGAGAAATACAGACTGTTCATGGAATGAGCATGGGATTCAGAGTTAGACAATTTTTATCTCAGTGTTATCCATTATTAATTCTAAAAATGTCTTTTGTTCTGTTCCCATAGTACTTAGCCCATATCCTTGAAACAGCCTTCACCACAATTGTATTTTATCTGTTTTTCCCTCCAGCTCTTAGGGCCAGAGGACTGCTGATGGTCTTCTTGTGTCCCCAGAATCTACTGATGAATTGACCATCAATGCCTAAATGAAAGGAACTATACTCTATTCCCTGGACTCAATTCCTTTTCTCTAATACCTTAACTCACTGTGTGACATCTTCCCAGTTCTCTCCTTCTTTCCCCTTTTTCTCATTCCTTCTCTCCCTCCCTTCTTCCTTCCTTCCTTCCTTCCTTCCTTCCTTCCTTCCTTCCTTCCTTCCTTCCCTCCTTTCTTCATAATGCAGATATTTTTGGATCAATTCTTCTATTCTGGGAACTTAGGTTGTATCGGTGAACTAGACAAAGTTCCTGTTCTAATGGAACTTATTTTCTAGTAAGGAAAAATCTTGGTTTTGATCCTGATTCATACACATTCTTTTTTACTTCTACCCACAATTTACTAAAGGAGAGCTGAATTACAAATATACTCTGGAGTTATAATTCCTCTGGATTTGAAGAGTCCTAGGTACAAAGAACTCTCTGATAAGTCATTCTACTTGAGAATATTTTGGTGTCTCTAACCGCATGTGCTCCTGTCTGAGAGCCTACCAACAGAATTAGGACACATAGTCAAGGTATCTGTGCTTCCCAAGACTCTACTTTTCCCTAATTTATCATCAAGCTTTGAGTAACTCATCACAGATCCTTCTATTTGCATTTAAATTCTCCAATGAATGTTATTGCTTTACAGTGAATAAAAATAAAAGTAATTCTCATTAAACTGATTGCAGTGTTAAAATATATTTCTGAGTGCATAGTTTTCTTTTGGAGAAAACAGCATAGAAATCAAATGAATTCCTATATTCTAGGTCAAACTCACATTTGATATAATTTCTCTGAAACTTGCTCTTAGCAGTTTAGGTAGCAGAGTGCAAACCATGAAGTTCTTTGCCTTTTAAAAGCAGTAACTAGACTTGTTAAATGAGAGAGTAAACAAATCTTAGCATAGAAGGTTTAAAAAGAAAGGTAATTTTAAACAGTACAATTTCTTGAACTTAAATTTATACTGAAATCAAATACCACTTTAAATTTAGGTGCAATTAAATATTTGCCTTTCCAGAGGTTATATATAGTTTCACATTAAGGTAATTTGTTTTCACTCTGACTACAAGCAGCATGGCATTAAGTTGGTAGAGAAAAATTATAGGAAATGTTGTCTAAAGTCCCTATCCAAATTAACGAGCACAGGATAGTAGAGGGTAGAATTTATATTGTAGAATTTGAGGATATTACCTTAAAAATGACAAGCTTATATCCGAGCTTCATGATTTATTAGACATACTAATAGGAGAGTCAAGAATTTTGATAAATGCCAGAGGAACATGCATGTAAAGTGGGACAAAAGTGAAAATGTTAACTAAGTACATACAATCCTATCAGTATAGTTTAAGCCAGAATTATCAAACATCTGTGAACATGTTAAAAATGCAGAATTTTAGTGTCCACCCACCCAAACCCCCTGAATTGGAATTCTCTCTGGAGATTGAAATGGAGTAGGTCCCCATTACAAGAGCAGGTCCCCTCAACTATTATTTTATACTGAAGCTATAATGAATGACAGTCAAGAACAGAAGTTCTCAGGCCTTGGGCAATGTTTAAATTACTGGACGTGTGGAAGTTTGGGGTAATAACAATTTGAGTTTTGAAAATTGTCCTTTGCTTACTCCATTTCAAGTATAGTGTCTTCTGCTTCAGAGTTCGGAGTTGGTAGTTCGTAGAGACACCAAGCCCAAAACAGCATCTTCTGCATTCATCACCCCATTTGGAAGAAAAACAAGAGTTGGTCATCTTCAAAAGAAAGCTCACTGAAGAGTCGTAAAATGCAGTTTTGATGCATCCTTTGCATTGCCATGTTATTCTGGTTCTAAAACAAAAGGTCCAAAGACTTTCCCCCGGGGGCACAGGGGGAAGTCTCATCTGCCCCTCCTGCCTTCAGTCTCATCTGCCCCTCCTGCCTTCAGTCTCATCTGCCCCTCCTGCCTTCAGTCTCATCTGCCCCTCCTGCTTTCAGTCTCATCTGCCCCTGGTCTGCTATGGCCACCAGACTGACAGTCAGAGATGCAACTGACAGTCAGAAGTAGCAACTTGCTACTTCTGTGTTTAAAGCTGTTACTAGCTTCAAATTGTTTTTTCAAAAAATGAAAATCAGGAATTTTAAGCATGACACACAAAGCCCTTAGATTGTGTACAGCCTTTGGGAAAGTAATTTCAGTTCCCCTCAGCGTGCCTGCTTTCTCAGGTCTCCAAAGCGTGAAGCAGCATTTGCTCTCCTAAGAATTCATGCAAATATTCATGTGCTCATTGCTTAGGCAGGTAGAGTGCTATGATTATATGTCCTTGCCTCTTTGAATTTAAAGATTTTTCTCCTAACTGATATTTCTTCTAGTCACCATTTGTATTTGTTGTATCTTTTTTCTTTTTTCTTTCAAATGAGCTATCATGTCATTTTTCTGTAAGTACCTTATTTTTCCAAATACAACCACTGCAGGACCTCTGTCCTCTCACTTCAGTCAGGGTTGCTGACTCTCTAGACCTGTTGCACAGTTATCATCATAACTTCTGAGGTGGATATATTTTTTCTGGGTTCTGTATTTTTTTCTTTTGGGAGGAGGGGAGGTTCTCTTTGGTCTTATTGAAGTTCATCTTGAAGTAAATCTTGAAATGAATTCTTAATAAAACATATTTGCAAAGTGAAATTTCTGAGTCCTAATATGAAATGCTGCTGTCACACTTGATAGTTTTACTAGCTACAGAATTCTAAGTATTTTTTTTCCAATTTTGAATCATTGTTGCACAGTTTTATCACTCAGAGTTGCTCATCCTATTGTGATACTTATTCATTTTTAGGATGTTTTTTTGTTTGTTTTAATTTTTATTTTCTGTCTTCATGTTTTTAGCATTTCTTCTTTGCTGTTGGTCAGGGGTCAGTGAACTATGGCCTATGTACCAAACTCAACCCACATCCTGTGTTGTACATCAAGGTTTTTGGAACACAGCCATTTACATACATATTATTTATGGCTGCTTTTGTGCTACAACAGGAGAATAAAGTAGTTGGGATAGAAAATATGCTCTACAAAGACTAAAGTATTTACTCTCTGGTCCTTAACTGAAAAAGTTTGTTGACCCCTGGTCCTGGCATTCTAAAATTTCACAATACATCTACATATTATTTTTTAAAAATGTATCTGTTCTGTACTTGCAGCGGATCCTTCCCATTTCAAGATATGTTTTTCAGCACTAGAAAATACCCTTGTTATGTTTCTTTGCATATTTCTTCCCTCATGTTTGCTATCTATCTGAACCCCCTATTAGTCAGATATGGTCTTCCTGAATTGATCCTCTGAATCTCTATTTCCTCATAATTTCTCTCTTTGTCCATTTACTCTCTGATATGAGGAATTTCCTTGCTCTTATCATTCAACTCTTCAATTAAATATGTAAAAATGTTATCCATCATATTATTTTCTTAATTTTCAAGAGTCTTTTCTTATTCTCTGGTTTTTATTGTTTTCAACATCTTTCTTGTTATATTTTCCTGACTGATTTTTATGTTCTAACCATTCTTCTTTACATTTTGTTTTAGGCTTCTCCGAAAAGAAGACTCATTTTTCATAGCCAATTTATATTTAAGAATGAAGAGGCTGTGATCTCTGTGTACACATTTATAGCTTCATTTTAGAGAGGGTGGGTAGGCTGCCACTCTTAATATTTCAGGTCCCAGAAGCTTTGTTTAAGAATGATTTACCCATGTTCCAATTTCTATATTGCCTTCCTAATTCTCATGAGAGAGGTCTATTTATTTCTCTGGCTAAAAACTAAATGGTTGTTAGGGTTTTACCGTTAGCTTCATACATTATCCTGATCTCATTTACCCAGTGTCTACCCAGTCCCAAGCCTCTCTGGGTTCTGTCCGGCAGCGATGCCACTCTCTAGCTTTCATGCAGTCCTCTCTCAGTGTGTTCTACTTTGTGGCTATTGGTGACTATATTATCCATCGCTCTATCCATTCTACCTTCCAAAATTTTAAAGAGGTCTCTTGCTCAGTTTTGTTTTTATTATTGTAGATTAAAGCCTCTTTAAGTTTTTTGCAAGCCTTTCAATAAGGTCTGTTTTAAGAGGGAGGCAAGATAAACACAAGCTCAAGAAACCTTCTTAAAACAGGGTAACTGAGTCTCTCACTGATATTATGTAAACACCCCTAAAGGCATTTTCTATATACTGCTCTCATGGAATTTCTTTCTTTCTTTCTTTCTTTCTTTCTTTCTTTCTTTCTTTCTTTCTTTCTTTCTTTCTTCCTTCCTTCCTTCCTTCCTTCCTTCCTTCCTTCCTTCCTTTTTCTTTCTTTCCTTCCTTCCTTCCTTTCCTTCCTTCCTTCCTTCCTTCCTTTCTTTCTTTCTTTCTTTCTTTCTTTCTTTCTTTCTTTCAACGTTCTACTCATTTATGTAGGCATTTTATTTCTTCAGAAGACTATAATCCGTTTGGAAATTCATTAAATCTAGGCACATAAAGTATCTCTTTAATAATATTCATTGAAGGTATAAATTATTGAATATAGAGAAGTAATGGGGGTTCTTTTGATAAAAAGCTATAACCTATTATTTGGCTAAAGTATTGCAATCTAAGCACCATTATCTTCATCTTTTCCCCTGGAGATACAAATTATCCCTGGATCCTAGCAATATTCCTACCTTTGGAACAATTCTAGGGAAAGAAAAGTGAATTGTATTGCCCTTAAAAGATATCTCAAGAATTTTCTTTATTTTATATGCTTAACTTATAATGCAATCAGTCACTACAACTTTTGCCTTTTGGCTTAATAACCAGGGAGACCAATACAAAAAGCATTTCCTAGAGGAAAGGTATAAAAGGCAAGTAGTTTGAATGGTTTTCCTATGGTATCTAGAGTAAAGACCCACATCACTGGCAAAGGGTGATGCACTGGTTTCAGTTTTAAGGAAAATCACTCATGACAAGTAGTAGAAACTTCCATTTTTAGGGGAAAGCTGAGTATGAAAAACTTTTTTACCACCAAGGGAACAAGCTGTGGAATTCATAATGACTAAAGGTTCTAGAGTCGTGACAGACTCCCTTGATGAGACCCAGGACTATCTCCAGAAGTAGCCTGTTCTCCTGAAATCCTCTAGGCCAGAAGACACTAACAAGACAATTCTCTGGAGAGGAAAAGAAGGCAATATTGGGGTTCAGGGGCATTTGGCAACTCAGTGGCTTGTGCTTGGATGGCTGAAACTTCAAATTACTATGCTAAGCTCAGCAAGTAATTCATAATTCACATAGGTAATAAATCTATAGACCTAAAAATCTTCCTGCAAATGACTCTTTTTGCCTTGCCCTAAGAAAGAAAAGTATAATTTTACCTTTGTCTTCTCTCTTCAAATTGTTCGTCATTGCTTTAGTATGCACAAGTGAATTTGTGTTTTATTACCAATCTCAATTTCCACTGTTTTCTGAACTGCAGTTCCATAGCAGTTTGTCAATATTATCTTTCTAAAAGAAACCAAGCAAACTGCCAGGATGTATTTTTAATGGTCTCCTGGTGATAATTAAAATGTCATTTATGAAATAATAGCCTGCTTGTATTACCAGACTTCAAGTAACTGCTCAGTTTTACTTAGACTGCATTGCTCTTTCCATATTGAAGACCTATAATTAAAGCAATTGAAGAAAGCTATATTTCTTTAAGTGTAATAAAACTGCAGAAAATCTAGCATATACCTTCTCAGGATAGCCTCATTTATGAAGCTGTGGAATTTAGATCACGGTCTCCATTCTTTCCTGCCAAGTCTCCCACTTTAAAGAAGGGTAAGGAACTAGATTCAATCAATTATTTTAATGTTGCCACCAGGAAAATCTGCTTATTCTTACAACAGAGAAGTGGTGGTGTAGGGTAGTAGTATTTTGAGAGTAAAGGTGGAATAGTAGCTAAGTACACAGACTCTGCATTCATGTTGCTTATGTCCAAATCCCAAATCCATCACTTGTCAACCAGGTAGATTCTCATCAAGTTACTTAATTACCCTATTCTCAATTTGTTCTTCTGTAAAATAGGGATAATAGGCCCTTCCTCATCAGGGTGTTTGAAAGTCAATTGATGTAAAATGCCCGGCACATACTAAGTAAGCACTGTGCAATTGTGAAAGATCATCATCATCAACAACATCATCATTATCAAGATCAGAAAAATACTTGCTTGGTGAATTTTTGAGGGTCCACTTCAAAATACTCTGAGTCAGACCTTGTAAAATTACCAAGGAATAGCTCTGAGGTAGGTCACAAGAAATAACGATTCTTTTTGAGTTAAGCATAGGAATCTTACTATAAGAAATCACTGGTGTGGCCTGCTGGGATGAGCCCAGTCCTGGCAGTCAGGAGGCCTGGGAATTCCAACGTGCTCAGCTTACTGATGTTAGGCAAGTCATTTGTCCTCTGTCAGCCTCATTTTCTTTACTTGTAAAATGAGGTGTTGTACTAGATGAATTCAGAGGTACTTTTCAGCTCCGATGTCTTGTCTTTATAATCAGTTCTTTGTAAATGAAATCACATTTTGAGTGCACTGGGGAAAATTGCCACTTAAAAGAGAACACTGTGATGACTGGAAAGTGCTTTGCTGTGGCAAATGCTCCCTGTTGATGCTGGCTTATAAATGTGGCTGTTCAAAACTCAAGTTTATTTACAGCCAGCACACCTATGTTGCTGTCCCACAAATGCCTGAAATGGGAAATAAGATTCTCTAATACAAGCTGCACCAAGCTTGCAGTCTTGACTTGGCAAGATAGGAGTACACCTGGATGATGCAAGTTATGGAGAGTAACTTAGCACCCTTCTTCACTCCTGGAATGTTGCCTGGATTCTAACTTCCATTTGTGCATATGTTACTGCCTCTCCTTCCTACTGAGTCATCTCCCCCTCCTACACACACACACACATATGCACACACGCACACGCACACACAGGGGCTTGTAATAATTATGCATATTTTATATCACCCAAGGGATTTTGAAGTTATTAATTAAATTAAATTCATTCCTTGGGGGGAAACCTATACAATACATATGAATCCATGCTTTGAAAGTAAACATTTATTTTTTCTGGGCCAAAGAAAATGAAAAGGGAAGAAATATAATAATTGAGATTAAAATGTTCCTCTGGATAATTGTCACATAACAAAGATGATAATTAAAGTGTAGGAAGGGGATAAAAGAGAACTAACTGAATAAGCACCTATTTTGGGAGGCCCCTAACATTAGATGTTTCTCATGAATGTTTTATTTTATCTCTAGAAGATAAGCATTATATTCCCTAATTTACTTTTTCAAAAATATTCCATAAAGATTTCTTGTTCAGAGTCCCGCATGGCCAGTAAATACTGGAGCACTAGAATGTGACATCACCAGAACAAGCTTCATTCTGTTTCCTGGATGTCTTCAAGATACCCATCTTATAATCTGCTTTGTTTATCTGCAACCAATATAATTAAAACCCATTTTAATATGTAAGTTTATATTTTATGGACTAATAAGATTATAAATTCTAGACCTTTAACTTCAAAAGAGAAGTTATCATATTTGCTGAGAAATTTACTTTGAATTTACCATATGCTGATAATTTTGAGTTTGGGGATGATTCTTTTGTGCTACTGCCAAATATTTGCTGCCTACAGTTGAAATCCAGACAAAAAGTGGAGAATGATACATGACGCCAGTAAATAAAATGCAATCAGATGACAAGAGCTTAATCTACTGATCGAATCCTCCAATCCGAAGAAAATTCAGTTGGATTTTGCAAAGATGCTTAATTTATTTGCAAATGCACTCCAGAAAACACCTCCAATTCAGATGCTTTTTATTTATTTATTTATTTTTAAAAATCTTGTTTATTTATTTTTAGAGAGTGGGAAAGGGAGGGAGAAAGAGAGACAGAGAAACAATATGTGGCTGCCCCTCACCTGTCCCCTACTGGGGACCTGGCCCACAACGCAGGTATGTGCCCTGACTGGGAATCAAACTAGCGACCCTTTCCCTCACATGCCTGTGCTCATTCCACTGACCCACACCAGCCAGGGCTCAGATGCTTTTTAAAAAACAATATATGAAATGGATTTAACTAGAAATTATAGACAGTGCTCAGTAGTAAGAACTAAACATTTTTAAATGAATTGTATTTAGAGCACAAGGATAAATATAATAAGCAATTTATAAACAAAACACATATGTAAATGCTATATGATTCTTTTTTGAGTTTCCTGCCATTGCTCTCTTTTGTCCCTGGTAAAAGTCTTAACCATAATACCCATTATTAAACAAAAAAAAAGGTTATTTTTTTAAAAAGAGTAGAGATAACAAGTGTTGGAAAGGATGTGGGGAAGTTGGAGCCTGGTGCACTGATGATAGGCATGTAAAATGGTGTGGACACTATGGAATAATGAAACTTCCTCAAAAAATGATAAAGAGCATTACTACATGATCCAGAAATTCCACCTCTTTATGTATACCCGAAAGAACTGAAAAGCCCTTAATTTAAAACAGCATTAATTACAACAGCCAAAATGTGGGAACAACTCTTGTCCCTCCACAGATTAGTGTAGCAAAAATTAGGTACGTGCCTACAATCAAATACTATTCAGCCTCAAAAAGGAAGGATAGTCTGACACATGCTGCAACATTGATGAACCTTGAAGACATTATGCTAAGTGAACTAAGCCATTCACAAAAGAAAAATATTGTATGATTCCACTTTCATGAGGTATGTAGAAGAGTCAAATTCATAGGCAGGAAGCAGAATGGTGATTTTCAGGGGCTAGGAGGCAGGGAAAATGAAGAGTTATTGTTTAACAGGTATGAAGTTTCTGTTTGGAAAGATGGAAAAATTTTGGAGATAGATGGTGATCATGGTTGCACTACAATGTGTGAATATAGATAATGCCACTGAACTATATACTTTAAAATGGTTAAAATGATAAATTTTACATTATATATGTGTATATATGTACATATATGTACGCACATATGTATGCATCTATACGTATGCATTTGTATCTTTGTATGTGCGCATATATGTGCATATACATGTGTGCCTATGCATACGCACATGTGTGTGTGCATATATACGTGTGTGCAGCATATACATGTATGTGCATAGATTCGTGCATATATCTGTATATATACATATGTATGTGTGTATGTTTATTTGTCACAATTCTTTAAAAGTGAAAGTTGGAAAGGAGAAAATGCATAAGGGATTATCAACATTAGTTCAGTCAACCTTGTTGCCTAACAGAATTTACCCATATGAAAACTTTCAGCCTTGGTTTCTTCACATATAAAATGTTGATGAACTGGGCTTGTGGCCAAGATGGAGACATAGGTAGATATGCTTCACTTCCTCACACAACCAAAAGAAGGATAACAACCAATTTAAAAAAAAAAAAAACAATCAGAACTTTCAGAAAATTGAACTGTATAGAAATCCGACAACCAAGGAGTTAAAATAGAAATATTCATCCAGACTGGTGGGAGGGGCAGGGACAGGAAGCCAGGGCCACGAGAACATGTGATGAGGCAATGGCTGGCTGACCAAGATATCCCACATTTGCATGTGAATAAGCCTGGAGGAACAACCAGGAAGCAAGACAAACCACACAACCCAAGATTCCAGCATGGGAAACTAAAGCCTCAAAACCTCTGGCTGTAAAAACTTGTGGGGATTATGGCGGTGGGAGAAACTCCCAGTCTCACAGGAAAGTCCATTGGAGGGGCCCACAAGGTCCTAGAATATACACAATTCCACCCACCCAAGAATCAGCAACTGAAAGGGCACAATCTACTTGTGGGAAGTGAGGGAAGTAACTGAAAGCAGGGTGACAGCCAAGCAAGTGGCATTGTTCCCTCTCTGATCCATCCCCCACATACAGTGCCACAACACAGAGAAGTGGGTTTCCCCACCCTGGTGAATGCCTAAGGCTCCACCCCTTACAACATAACAGGTGTGCCCATACAAAGAAATATGGCCTAAATTAAAGAACAGATCAAAACTCCAGAAAAACATGGACAAAGCCAAAGAGGGGTAGGATTAAGGGCGGGAAATGGGGATGGCTGCAGTGGGGGGAGCAGGGGGGGATGGAGACAACTGTATTTGAACAACAATGGAAAAAAAAGAAAGAAAAACTCTGAAAGAAGAACTAAGCGAGGAGGAGATAGCCAACCTATCAGTTGCAGAATTCAAAACACTGGTAATCAGGATACCTACAGAAATGGCTGATTGTGGTTGCAAAATGGCAGAAGAAGGGAAGGGTATGCCAACTGAAATAAAGAAAAATATACAGGGAACCAACAGTAAAGAGAAGGAAACCAGGGCTGAAATCAATAATTTGAAACTAAGGTAAGAAGTAAACATTCAATCGGAACAGAATGAAGAAAAAGAATTCAAAGAAGAAGAAGAATTCAAAGAAGAAGAATTCAAAGAAGGAGAAGAAGGAGAAGGAGAAGAAGGAGAAGAAGGAGAAGAAGGAGGAGAAGAAGAAGAAGAAGAAGAAGAAGAAGAAGAAGAAGAAGAAGAAGAAGAAGAAGAAGAAGAAGAAGAAGAAGCAGCAGCTTAGAAATCTCTGGGACAACTTTAAACATTCCAACATATGAATTAGAGGGGTGCCAGAAGGAGAAGAGGAAGAGCAAAAAATTGAACTCTTATTGGAAAAAATGATTAAGGAGACCTTCCCCAATCTGGAAAAAGAACTAGATATGCAAGTCCAGGAAGCCCAGAAAGTCCCAAAGAAGTTGGACCCAAGGAGGAACACACCAAGGCACATCAGAATTACATTAGCCAAGATTAAAATGAAGGAGAGAATTCTAGAAGCAGCAAGGGATAAGTGGACAGTCACCTACAAAGGAGTTCCCATAAGACTATCAGCTGTTTTCTCAAAAGAAACCTTACAGGCAAAAGGGGCTGGAAAGAAATATTTGAAGTCATGAAAGGCAAAGACCTACATCCAAGATTACTCTATCCAGCAAAGCTGTCATTTAGAATGGAAGGGCAGATAAAGTACTTCCCAGATAATGTCAAGTTAAAGGAGTTCATCATCATCAAGCCTTTATTATATGAAACGTTAAAGGGACTTATCTAAGAGAAAGAAGATCAAAACTATTAATAATAAAATGACAATAAACTCACAACTATCAACTATTGAACCTAAATAACAAAAACAAACTAAGCAAACAACTAGAACAGAATCACAGAAGTGGAGATCACATGGAGGGTTAGATGTGGTAGGGGGTGGGAATGGGGGATAAAGGTACAGGGAATAAGAAGCATAATAGGTAGGCACAAAATTGACAGGGGTAGGTTAAGAATAGTATACCAAATGGAGAAGACAAATAACTTATATTTAGACCCATGGACATGAACTAAGGGAGGAGAATGCTGGAGGGAGGGTGGGTGCAAGACAGAGAGGGATAAAAAGGAGAAAAAAGTGGGACAACTGTATTAGCATAATCAATAAAATATACTTAAAAAATAAAATCCAATGTTAATGAACTAGGTTGTATGCCTGAAACTAATATAATATTGTATAACAGCTGTAATTAAAAAATAAAATATATTTAAATAAAATAAAATGTTAGTGATGATGCCAGATTTGCACTTGTTTGAAATAATCAAATAAATCACTGGATAGTCATAGGGGAAAAGGCTCTTAGCTAGAACTCCTTTTGTGAGTCCTAGTCTTTTTCATTTTTCTAGTTGTCATAGCTCAACTGGCTGAATTCCTTCCCATTTCAGAAATGAAATGCCAATTGCATAGAATTCTTCAATTGTCCAAAGTTGGAGAAAACTAACATTGCTGAGTACTTACTGTATGCAGGTGTTGGGATGATGTTCTACATAAGCCATCTCTTGAATGCAAAACTGTTTATACTATTCCCATTTTGCTGAGAGTAACAAGCCAAGAAAGACTAAATAACTTGACCAAGTTTGGGTTTTTTTTTTTTTTTTTTTTTTTGCTGTGTTCAGAAACAGTTTGATGATGGAACCAATATATGAATCCAGGCCATTCCCTTAAAATGGAAAAAAGAACAGGATAAAGGGGGCCAAAGATTACTGTTAATTGAATGACTATGGTATATTAATCTCGAATCCAGATATCCTGTATTCACCCCATTCCCTGGATCCAAATAATGTTTATAAGAAAGAGTCCATTTTGTGTAGTTTATCTGATCAAGCAAGATGGTTAAACTAAACTCAATATGTCTTCTCCATGCATTCCCATTCCCCTCTGAAAGTACTTCTGGTTGCATAAGGTAGTATCACATCCATGCTCACAAACCAGTGCAGTCAGTCACATGGTATCGACTATACGAAATGTTGCTGTGACTCCCCCTGGGCACTCCTTGTCATCACTTCCAGTGGTTTTGCTATTTTTGTGTACCAGCTGCCATGTACCACCAGCCACTAACCACTCTTCACAGGTGCTGCCATACCTGCCTCACACTGCCACTGTTTGTGAACACCCCTTCTCCGTCCACCAGGTTCCACAATCTCCCCTGTATACTTGTGCTGCTGCCACTTCTACTTTTAGTCACATTCTCAGCCAAGGACCCCCTGGCAGAGTACCACCTTATATTATCAGGCACTGCTGTTCTTTTTGTGCACAGTCACCACTGCACTGAAGCCTTTAGATGTCCAGTGCCTATTGGAGGAGAAAAATCCTCTCTTTCTTTCTGAATAACCCTTTTAAACGAATACCAACTTGCGCATGTCCTAAAGTCTAACTGGGTTTTAGTGAAAGAGCCTTCTCAGGTTATATTCACACTCCTCTGACTCCCTTAGAATATAGGGGCTAGCCTGTGAAAGATTTGAGTGGCAGACTTGAAGCTATCTGCAAAACCATTCCAACCTACTGACTTTGAGAGCATTATTAGCTCAAATTAGGTCTTTCCTCAGAAAGTCTTTTTCTCTAGGCTTCTTTTTTCTTCATGCCAATAGTGTCCTGGGTAGTCTACTTCACCATGTCAGCAGACTATTTGATAGAGGTTTAAATTCTAGTAGCAGGCACAGCTTAGACCCAGCCTAGGCAACCCACTATGCATTTTCAGTCTCAGTTAAAATCTAACAAAAGCTCAGTTAGGTACATATTATTATTTTCATTTTATAGATAAGAAAATTGAATGACTGAGTAACTTGCCATTAAACTGCTAAGCTATTAACATTAAACATCAAAACAGCTAGTTCACGGCAGAATCAAAATTTGAGTCAAGGTCTGTCTGACATCCACAGCCAGACACTTTACAACCACCCACCTCTCCTCACATGCTCCGGGCCATACTCATAAAGTCCCAGCTACCTGCCTCAACCACGCAGCTCAGCAGCAATATTTCTCAGGTGATGGCTATTACTACCTCTAAATTACTGCTGCATTAGGTCTACACTGCATCTTCGTCACATGTATGTATATGTCTCTTGTGCTTTATCCCATGATGATGCTGTGCAAAGGGCTTTTCAGAAATTCAGAATTTTATGTGGGAAAATAGTGTTTCCTTTTATGTGTGCTGACAGCAGACTGCTCCCACATTTATTAGTCTAACACCTCATTCTTAAAGTTGACCCCTGCTCTAATTGAAAAACCTCCATTTTTCAATTAAATATCCCCTAGGGCTGAACTTATTCCAAAGCTGTTCAGCTGAGCTGTGACTCTCATGTTTAACTTTGTGGAGAAATGTGTGTGTGTGTGTGCGCGTGTGTGTGTGTATGTGTGTGGTATGGAGAATTTTATATATATATTTGTTTTGTTTTTTCCAATCTTACGTAGGTTATGTAAACTTCCTATCAGAAAACCGTGGTTAGTGACCTCTCCTACTTAGAAGCACTTATGTAATTTATTCTCTAAGGGCATTTGGACTCATGACAGAAATTTCAATTGTCTCCATTTGGCTCCCCTTGAATTCTCCATCATGAGGACTCAATTAGCATAGACAAGAGAAATGAGACTGACCTTTAGGTTATCATCTACTTCTTTTCTGACAATATATGATTGTGCTCTTCAGTACCATCCAGAATATTACTGATTCTAATTATAAATTTCTCAAATGATAGTACTTTCCCCCAAGGGGATTATTAGTTTCCCCCAAGAGGATTAAGTTAGTACTTTCAGATATTTTGGCTATTCCTTGAAGTATTCAGCTTGAATCTAACACTGTCTCTTATTACATTGGTTCCTGGTTGATACTGTTTTCTGGGAGATGTATTTTTAGTTCATTGATGTATTATATTTGGGGGAAAATTTTGTTTTATCATTTCTAAAAATGCTTACATTTCTCATAACTTTGGGGGGTAAGAAAGGCTTCTCTTTACTCTGAGAAGGCTGAGTTCTATTTCATACATCTTTTGGTATAAAGTTTTTTAGCAAGTTATCTCAAGGTGGGTCATTAAAAGTAACTCTTCTTCTTCTCTATAGTAGAATATAGTGGTATCTGATATTAACTTAGAGTTTTCACTTATGATAAAGGGACCATGGAATTTTCAGTCAGGGTAAAGGTAAGCAGCCACTAACTTACGGGCAACTTGCCATACACACTTTATTTGACAAAGAAGGAAACTGAGGCTTCTAGATTCTGAGTTATTCAAGCTCTCCTGAAGTAATGGTAGAGTCGTGTTCGGAAACATAGATCTTTCTAAAGTAAGTATTATATAAGGTGGGTTTTCCCCTTTTCCTCTTCCAAAATCAAATTATAACGCTGGTCCCATTTTCTACAAGGAGTTTATATTAGTATTATAGGTAATATAATGCTAGCTGCTATAATAAATATGTCCTAGAATCTCAGTGCCTTAACACAATAAAAATTTATTTTTTGCTCAAGCAACAATACATTGAAGGTGTTCCTGGCTTGAGAGCTCTCTTTCAAGTGTTCACTTAGGGATCAGACTTCTTCCTTCTCTCATCTCTACCATCTGCTGCTCATGGCTCCTAGTCTAGAGTTGTCTCCATTTGATTTGTAAGGGGAAAGAAAGTCAAGGATTGTTTAGGAAGTCATTACGAATCAGTCCTGAAAATAGCATACATTACTTTCATCCACATCCCATTAGAAAATAGGCTTTTGTTTTCCCTCTACACCCAAATTGCAGTAGCCTCCCTTCGTATTGCAGAACCATTACAGATCCCAAATTGGAGATTTTTTGTTCAGTGAGGAAGAGAGGTATACCCAGACCAAATGTTTGTCTGCCATGAATGTTCCTGTTCTCCTTCACTTTCCACCTGGTTGCTCTTAGAATCTTTCTGTACTATGTACCTGAAGACTATTTGAAGGGTATGTAATATACTACATTCCCATTGTAAAGCCATTTTTTAAATATAGTTTATTTGATAAACTGAGCAAGAAAGCTCCACTTTTGCTACCTAATCATGTAAATATTATGAAGAAAATTCATCAGTACATAATTTAGTTTGTAATTTTTCTCTTGAAAAACTGTTAAGGGAAAAGTCATTCCTTTCTAAAGAGCACAGTTTACCCTTCCTACAGCCAAAGTTCTAACCATTACTGGCTGTACATCTTTACACCTTTCTGGTGGTGTTGTATCACTGGGAAGGATGGATCTTGAATGGATAGAAAAGGATACTAATGGCAGTGATTGTGTGTATGTGTATAATGGCTCTGACAGCATCAGGAAGCAACCCCCTTAGATAGAGGAATATGTTGTCTTTGCTTCCTATAGTTGGAGAAGGTCAGGCAGCCCTGAGATCATGGCTGTAGTCAAGCTGTTTGTTCATCTCCTCCCACACTCATGCCTGGGCCTACAGCTAGCTCTGCCTCCAGGTCTCTGTGTAGATATTTCTTCCACCAAGTATGGGCTGATATTGAGTTTTTAGCAGGTATTACCTGATCTCTTTCTGTGTTTTCTTGATCATTTCAATAAAAAGTAAAAGCTGAAGTTATGTATTTGTTGCCACCCACCATCATAGTTTAAAAAGAGGATAATCGAGAATTAAGTTTTTTATATGGAAATAAATTGGGCATCCTATTGACGCGTGCTGTGAACCGTGATCGTCTGCACTCATATTATCATCACCTAGGTCGGGATGGGAAAGGAAGTGCAATATTCGTTTGTTTAATAAATAGGCCAGACTGAACTCTTTTATGTTTTTGATTAAAAATAATTTTAAATCATGAATGAACAATATTGCTTTAGTTTATCTTTATCAAATGTTTAATAGAAATAGATAAAACCTGCCCTCTATGGTCTTGTTGATCTGAATGCACTATATGTAAGCCTCAGAATACCCTTAAGATTTCTACAAGGTATTTCAAGGGTTATTTGCAGAACTAGTTAAATTTTTTCTGACTGGACTTGGCAGATAAGGATGATCATGAGGATATTGGACTATTCGCAATTTTGTATCTGTAAAATATGATAAAATTTGATGTTGTGAACCTTGTCCATATCTCAGTTGGGATGAAGTACCTTGATTCTTATTATCTAATGCCATGAAGTCTGTCTAGAATACATACATTTACCAATAGAAAATGATTGTCAAATGATATTTGTAGATTGTTTTATGGTTAACATGTGGCTGAACATGCAAATCATTACCTTGTTTTGACTAACCTATGCAAGCACTGTAACAGAAAGAAGCAGTAATCATTGTTACACTTATTTTTCATTTAATCTATACTATTTCCATCCTAAATAGTCACATGATAATATTGCTCTGGCCAGTAAGTGATTTTTCTAAGGTGGTATTCAATTTTCTGATTTCATCATTTTAAAGTTTTTGAGAAGCATCTTAAAAGATACACATATGTAACCACACACACAAAAACACACATATTTATTCACTGTATTAATTATAAGTAATGTTTATCCTAATCAAATTTAATAAATTACATTTTTGAGAATATTCGTGGTAACTCTATTAACTCATTTAATCATTTGAAAACTCAATTATGTGCCAAATGTACAATATTTGTATTGGAAAATAATAGCTAAGTATGGTCCCTGCATTCAAGTATCTTTTAAAAAAAATTTTATGTGTTGAATTTTAGAAAGGGTGAGGGAGGGAGAAAGAGAGAGAGACATCAATTTGTTATTCCACTAATTTATGTACTCATTGGTTAATTCTTGAATGTGCCCTGACCAGGGATCAAACTAGCAACCTTGGCATATTGGGACAGTGCTCTACCCCACAGAGATAGCCAGCTAGGGCTACATTCAAGTGTCTTAAAATCTAGTTGGAAACAGACATTTAAAATAGTAATCCAAACATCCATCCATTTTGTCATTCATTCATATATCTGATGAATATTAAGCACCTTCTTCTCTCAGTCACAGTGTCAGCTACTGGGAATATAGCTGTGAGAGATCAGCATTGCTGCAGTCTTCATGGAGCTTGAGGTCTACCAGGGAGGTTGGATGCATTCATGATTGTACCTGTGGAATGTATCAGAATTAGTCTGAGACCACTGTGGAGGATGTCCCCGGAAGTAGGATTTGCAGTGAAGACAAAAGTTATTTGGAATTGACTCTAGAAAACCAAATAAGTAAATACTTAACCAGGGAGATGAGGCTATTGGATCTGGAAATGAAAGTTTCCTTTGGATCCATGGGGGCATTTTTGTTTTGTCCTTGCCTGTGGTTAGCCCAGGGAATAAAAGCAGCCCTGGCTGGCGTAGCTCAGTGGATTGAGCGCGGGCCTGCGAACCAGAAGATCGCGGTTCGATTCCCAGTCAGGGCACATGCCTGGGTTGCAGGCCAGTTCCCAGCAGGGGACACACAAGAGGCAACCGTACATTGATATTTCTCTCCCTCTTCCTCTCTCCTACCCTTCCCCTCTGAAGATAAATAAATAAAAAAAATCTTTAAAAAAAAAAAAAAAAAAAAAAGCCCTGCTCCCCCAGTGAGAGTCAGGAACAGTGCTTAATGAGGTAATTAACAATTCAAATAGAGGCATAATAGGTGCTAACACCCTCACATCAACAGTTCCACAAGCAGAGTAAGACGGTACATTCAATTTAGGATCTGTAAAGGAGTCCCCTTTCTTTTTAAAATTTATATTTATTTCTCTTTTATTTATTTTTATTTTTATTGTATTTTTCCATTACTATTTATCTCCTTTATGCCTTCTGCCATCTCCACCCACCCCCTACCTTGAAATCACTGCACTGTTGTCTATGTCCATGAGTCTTTTTTTCTTTTTCACCGGATCTCTCCACACCCTAACCCATCCTCCTCAATACACACATGAGAGCTGTCAGCTAGCTCTCGGTCTATGCATCTGTCTCTATTTTGCTTGTTAGTGCAGTTTATTCATTAGGTTCCACATATGAGTGAAATCATATGGTATTTGTCTTTCTCTGACTGGCTTATGTTCTCAAGATCTATTCAAGCTGTCACAAAGGGTAAACTTTTCTTCTTTTTTTATTTTTTAAAATGTTTTATTGATTATGCTATTACAGTTGTTCCATTTTCTCCACTTTATTCCCCTCCATCCTGCACACCCCCTCCCATCCGCATTCCCCCCACTTTAGTTCATGTCAATGGGTCATATATATAAGTTCTTTGGCTTCTACATTTCCTATGCTATTCTTAAGCTCCCCTGTCTATTTGCTACCTACCATTTATGGTACTTATTCTCTGTACCTTTTCCACATCTCTTCCCCTCCCACTCCCCCACTAATAGCCCTCCATTTCCGTGATTCTGTTCTTATTCTAGTTGTCTGCTTAGTTTGGTTTTGTTTTTGTTTTTTAGGTTCAGTTATTAATAGCTGTGAGTTTGTTGTCATTTTAATGTTCATATTTTTTATCTTCTTCTTCTTAGATAAGTCCCTTTAACATTTCATATAATAAGGCATGGGTGATGATGAACTCCTTTAACTTAACCCTTCTATTATAAATGATAGCTTTGCTGGTAGAGTGATCTTGGATGTAGGTCCTTGCCTTTCATGACTTCAAATACTTCTTTCCAGCCCCTTCTTGCCTGTAAGGTTTCTTTTGAGAAATCCTCCTTTCTAGCCTTATGGAACCTCCTTTGTAGGTAACTGTCTCCTTTTCTCTTGCTGCTTTTAGGAGTTTCTCCTTATCTTTAATCTTGGATAATATAATTATGATCTGCCTTGGTGTGTTCCTCCTTGGGTCCAACTTCTTTGGTACTCTCTGAGCTTCCTAGACTTCCTGGAAGTCTGTTTCCTTTGCCAGATTGAGAAAGTTTTCCTTCATTATTTGTTCAAATAAGTTTTCAATGTCTTGGTCTTCCTCTTCGCCTTCTGGCACCTCTATGATTCGTATGTTGGAACATTTAAGGATGTCCTGGAGGTTCCTAAGCCTTTCCTCATTTTGTTCAATTCTTGTTTCTTCATCCTGTTCCAGTTGAATGTTTCTTTGATCCTTCTGCTCCAAACCGTTGATCTGAGTCCTGGTTTCCTTCCCATCACTGTTGGTTCCTTGTAGATTTTTTTTATTTCACATAATGCAACCTTCATTGCTGCCTGGGTCTTTTTTATGCTGTTGAAGTACCCAGTGAGTTCCTGGAGCATCCTGATAACCAGTGTTTTGAACTGTACATCTGATAGGTTAGCTATCTCTCTGTCACTTAGTTGTATTTTTTCTGGAGCTTTGAACTGTTCTTTCATTTGGGCCTTTTTTTTTTTTTTTTTTTTTCGGTCTCAGTGCACCTGTTACATAGGGAGGGGCAGAGCCTTAGGTAATCACTATGTTGTGGCACTGTATGTGGGGGAGGGGTCTGAGAGGGAACAGTGCCACTTGCTCCACTCTCTGCCAGTTTTCCATCACTTCCCTGGCTACCCACAATCAAAAGGGCCTTTCTGGTGCTCATTCCCAGTGGGTGAGTTTGTGTACGTTCTAGGACCCTGCGGGTCTCTCCAACAAACTCTCCTGTGAGGCTGAGAGTTTCTCCCACCGCCGAAACCCCCATAGGTATTTTCAGTCAGAGATTTTGAGGCTTTATTTCCTCATACTGAAACCCTGGGTTGAGCAGCCTATCTCGCTCCCTAGTTGTTCCTCCCAGCTTATCTGCACATGAATGTGGGACTGCCCAGTCTGCCAACCACCACCTCACCTGATCTGCCAGCCACCGCCTTGCTTGCTCCAGTCTTCTAGTCCTTGCTGGAGGTCCTCTCCACCTGGTTGCCAGTCTCCGCCCCTCCTACTGGTCTGGATGAATGTTTTTCCTATAACTCTTTGGTTGTCAGACTTCCCTACAGTTCGATTTTCTGTCATTTCTGTTTTTTTTTTTTGTTTTTAAATTTGTTGTTGTCCTTCTTTTGGTTGTGTGAGGAGGCACAGTGTATCCACCTAGGCCTCTGTCTTGGCCAGAAGTCAAATTTTCTTTCTTAGAGCTGAGTAGTATTTGATTGTGTAAATGTACCGTAGTTGTTTTATCCACTCATCTACTAGTGGACACATGGGCTGCTTCCAAATCTTGGTGATTGTAAGTAGCACTGCAATGAACATAGAAGTGCTTAAATTCTTTCCAATTGGTGTTTCGGGTTTCTTTGGATAATTGCAAGAAGTGGAATCACTAGGTCATAAGGCAGTTCCATGTATAATTGTTGAGGTATCTCTATACTGCTTTCCACATTGGCTGCACCAGTCTGCAGTCCCACAAACATTGCAAAAGTGTTCCTCTTTCTCCATGTCCTCGCCAGCACTTGTTTCTTGATTTCCAGATAATAGCCATTCTGATTGGTATATGGTGACATCTCATTGTGCTTTTAATTTGCATTTCTCTGATAATTAGTGACATTGAGCATCTTTTCCTAAGTCTATTGGCCATATGTAGATCAATAAAACAGAACAGAGAACCCAGAAATAAACCCACACCTTTATAGTCAATATTTGACAAAGGAAGAAAGCACATGCGGTGGGCTAAAGACAGTTTATTCAATAAATGGTGTTGGGGAAATTGGACAGAGACATGCAGAGAAGTGAACCTGGACTGCTTTCTTATACCACACACAAGAATAAATTCAAAATGAATTAAAGATTTAAATGTTAGACCTGAAACCATAAACATAGAAGAAAACATAGGCAGTAAAACTCAGATATTTCTCATAGTAATATTTTCTTTTTTTTTTATTTTTTAAATATATTTTATTGATTATGCTATTACAGTTGTCCCATTTCTCCCCCATCATTCCCCCCCACCCTGCATACCCCCTCCCACCCACATTCCCCCCTTTAGTTCATGTCCTTGTGTCATAAGTTCTTTAGCTTCTACATTTCCCATACTATTCTTGCCCTCCCCCTGTCTATTTTCTACCCACTATCTATGCTACTCATTCTCTGTACCTTCCCCCCCCTCCTCCTCCCACGCCCCTGTTGCTAACCCTCCATATGATCTCCATTTCTGTGGTTCTGTTCCTGTTCTAGCTGTTTGCTTAGTTTGCTTTTGTTTTAGGTGTGGTTCTTAATAGCTGTGAGTTTGCTGTCTTTTCACTGTCATATTTTTTATCTTCTTTTTCTTAGATAAGTCCCTTTAACATTTCATATAATAAGAGCTTGGTGATGATGAACTCCTTGAACTTGACCTTATCTGAGAAGCGCTTTATCTGTCCTTCCATTCTAAATGACAGCTTTGCTGGAAAGAGCAATTTTGGATGTAGGTCCCTGCTTTTCAAGATTTCAAATATTTCTTTCCAGCCCCTTCTTGCCTGGAAGGTCTCTTTTGAGAAATCAGCTGACAGTCTGATGGGAACTCCTTTGTAGGTGACTGTCCCCTTATCCCTTGCCGCTTCTAGAATTCTCTGCTTCATTTTAATCTTGGCTAATGTAATTACGATGTGCCTTGATGTGTTCCTCCTTGGGCCCAACTTCTTTGGGACTCTCTGAGCTTCCTGGACGTCCTGGTAGTCTATTTCCTTTGCCATACTGGGGAAGTTCTCCTTTATTATTTGTTCCAATAAGTTTTCTACTTGTTGCTCTTCTTCCCCTTCTGGGATCCCTATAATTCGGATGTTGGGACATTTAACGATGTCCCGGAGGTTCCTAAGCCTCTCCTCATTTTTTTGAATTCTTGTTTCTTCCTCGTTTTCTGTTTGGTTGTTAATTTCTTCCTTCTGGTCCACTCCATTGATTTGAGTCCCAGTTTTCCTTCCATCTCTATCGGTTCCCCATGCGTCTTCCTTCATTTCACGTATTGTAGCCTGCATTTTTTCATCTAGTTTGTGAGCAAAATCAACCAATTCTGTGAGCATTTTGATGACCAGTGCTTTGAACTGTGCATCTGATAGGTTGGCTATCTCTTCACTGCTTAGAGGAATTGACTCCGGTGTTTTCATTTTTTCTCCGGTTTGAGCCATTTTTGGTGGGGTTTTTTGTTTTGTTTTGTTTTGGTTTTAGTCTGGTCGCAGCTATTACGTATGAGGGGTGGAGCTTTAGCAGCCCAGTCGGGGCGGGGTCCGAGAGGGAAGAATGGCGCCTGTTCCGCTCTCTTCTGGACTCCGGTCACTTCCGCCGCTTCCCCTTCACCTGGATTATCTGCGCATGCGCGCCTGCTGTTACATAGTGAGGGGTGGAGCCTCAGGCGCTCCCCAGTGTGGGGCAGCCCAGTTGCTGGGTTGTGATGCTGTATGTGGGGGCGGGGTCTGAGAGGGAACAATGGCGCCTGCTCCGCTCTCTCCTGGATTCAGTCCCTTCCGCCACTTCCCCTCTGCCTGGACCGTCTGCGTGCGCGAATGTGGGACCCCCTGGTCAGCCAGCTGCCTTGTGCGTCCTCACTGGATCTGCACAGTTGCCCCCCTGTGCCCGGGGTCCGCCAGCTGCCGCCTGTGTGCTCCAGGACCGCCAGCCACCGCCCGTGCACCTGGGAACTGCCAGCCACTGCTACTTGTGTTCCTGGGTCCGCACCTCCACTTTTTCCTACTGCGACTCCGCCCCTCTTACCGGTCTGGATGAATGGTTGTTGGACTTCCGTACAGTTCAATTTTCTATAAGTTCTGGTTGTTTTCTTGTTTCTAAATATTTGTTGTCCTTAATTTTGGTTGTGAGAGGAGGCACAGTGTGTCCGCCTACGCCTCCATCTTGGCCGGAAGTCTTCATAGTAATATTTTCTGTGATATATCTCCTCAAGCAAAGAAAACAAAAGAAAATGAAACAAATGAGACTTCATCAAACCCAAAAGCTTTTGCACAGCAAAGGAAATCATCAAAAAATAAAATGACAACCCTCTGAATGGGAGAACATATTTGCAAATAAATCTGATAAGGGGTTAATGTTCAAAATTTGTAAAGAACTTAAAAAACTCAACACCCACCTCCAAAAAAGCAATCTCATTAAAAAAAAGGCAAGGGACCTGAATAGACACTTCTCCAAAAAGAATTCGTTTTCTTTCTCTTTCCCTTCTGTGTATCTCCTCTTTCTATTTCTCTGTGTATAAATCCTCCTTTTACTCTTTCTCTTCACTTCCCCCTCTTTGTCTCTTTTATCATTTCTCTTGTTTATTTTTTTGCTTTTCTATTTTTAAAAATGTGTTTTTCTTCTCTTTCTACATTTATTTTCTCCATCCACTAAACATTTAATATATTAATGTGTGTACTTGATTTCCATTTGCTGTATGTTAAATATATATGTACTTTTATTGATATAATATTTTATCTTCAGAGTTCTCTCAAGAAAAATAGCTTTTTCTTTCTCAAAAGATGTCTTATGTCCTCAAGCTCTTCTTTCTTGAAATATATAGTCTTTCAGCTATTCATTCCTGTCTTAAGCATGGCCAGAATAAAAGATTAGTAATCTTTAATAATGTTTTATGACTATCCTAAAAAATTTACCCACCTCCTGCTAAATATTCCTTACCTAAATATGAACCAACAGAATATACAATATAGAGAATACAATTGAATGTCTTTTTCTTTTGAATTTTGTGCATAATAACTGCTTCTTCCCATCATACTAATGAACCCCCACAAATAATAATAATCTCTCTTCTAAATAACAAATTTAAAAGTTTTCTGTGATAAGGTCTATTTTCTTCTTTTAATTAAATCTAATTCTTCCAATTAAGGAAATATTACATCATCAGGGTAGATAATTTATAAATATAATGAAGAAAATCAAAACACCCACAAAAATTGTTCTTTCTGTTCAAAATTCTATTCAATCTTTACGATATTGCCTATTTCTTATCCATAGCAATAACATATTACTAACTCACTAATCTTTTATTTAACAAAGAACCTATACATTATTTATTATTGTTTTCATATGTCAATGAGAAAAATGACTGCACATTTCCAGTTTTCTCATGGTTTAGAATCTTTCTTCTGACATCAGTCCTTCTGAATTTTGTTTTTCACATATTTAGTAATAGCACCTATTTACCCCTGATGAGCATGGCTCACTTGGTTGAGTGTTATCCCATAAAGTAAAGGGTCACTAGTTTGATTCCCAGTTAGGGCACATGCCTGGGTTGTGGGCCTGTTCCCCAGCTCATGATATGAGAGAGGCAACCGATTGATGTTTCTCTCTCACATCATTATTTCTTTATTTCTTTATTTTTTTTTTGTACTCCTGGATATAGATCCTACTAAGTTCTCATAAGAACAGTTGGGTAGGATGATGACAAAATTAGGAAACTGCCAGTTAAGGAGGAAATGTTTACATGAACCTAAAAACCCAATGAGAACTAAGGATTTTTGAACCTAATATATTTTGTTGACATGGGTGTCCTTTGATAAGTCTGTTTAGGATTTATTTTCTTCATTAACAGAATGAAGTGGCTTATCCATGCATGCATGCAGGAATCATTACAACAGCCCTACCACCCACCAGGAACTGAAGAGTACCGTTCCAGTTCTAACCATGCTCCATTTTATTATCCTTCTGCTGTCCTGTTAAATGTTAGCAACTAATGTGAATTTCCAAAATCACTCTTGGGTCAAAGCAGATTCTCTTGTCAGTAAGACTGCCAGTTTGCAACCTGCTCTGAAAGCAGTGTGACATGAATCCCTGGACCTCCACCTCGCCCCACTTGCAACCACTGTCATTTTACCCTGACTCTGAATACATCTGAGGGCTCTGAGGCTGTTAAGGAGGAAGAAGAACAAAAGGAGGTGGGAACTTATTTGGCTAAATCGCATTAACTCAGCTCTCCTACTCTTTGAAGGGAACATTAAACAAATAAAAGTTCATTTTACTCTGAGAAACACTTTTTTGAATAAGTTTATGTCAGTGATAACAGCTCAATTTCGTTTTAAGAATTGACCTTCCTAGTCTGTTGAGATTGATTATAGCATATCTTTCTAAAACTATGGGAGTTGTGGATATTTTCATCTTCCATGGATGCAGCAAACTTTAACATGTAGAAACTCATGGCTTTATAGATGGATTTGGAACTTTCCTCCAAGGTCAAAATGCTTAATTTTCTCAGAATTAAACATAGGTCCCGAGCTTATAATTCTACAGTCAGTTCAGTGACCAATGCTTATGTCATTCAAGAGAAACTCTGATACATTTTTGTGGAAAAATAAAAGAAAAAGCAGGGGATAACTGGCAGTTACAAGAAAATCATAATGCATTTTATTTTTTTAATATATTTTATTGATTATGCTATTAAGTTGTCCCAATTGTCCCCTGTGCCCCCCCACCCAGTACCCCTATTCCCTCCACCAATACTGCCCCCCTTAGTTCATGTCCATGGGTTATGCATATAAGTTCTTTGGCTACTCCATTTCCTATGCTGTTCTTAACAGTTCCCTGTCTATTTTGTACCTACCAGTTTGTACTTCTTAATCCCTGCATATTTTCTCCCATTCTCCCCTGTCCCCTCCCAACTGAATACTCCAAATGACCTCCATGTCTATGATTCTTTCCTGTTGTGTTGGTTTGCTTAGTTTGTTGTTTTTTAGATTTAATTGCTGATAGTTGTGAAATCATTACCATTTTAAAGTTCATAGTTTTGATCTTTTTTTTATATAATTCCCTTTAACATTTCATATAATAATGGCTTAGTGATGGTGAACTCCTTTAGTTTTACCTTGTCTGGGAAGCATTTTATCTACCCTTCCATTCTAAATGATAGCTTGTTGGATAGAGTAATCTAGGTTGTAGGTCCTTGGTTTTCATTATTTTGAATACTTCTTGCTAGTCCCTTCTAGCCTACAAAGTTTCTTTTGAGAAATCAGCTGACAATATTACAGGCACTCCTTTGTAGGTAACTCTCTCCTTTCCTCTTGCTGTTTTTAAGATTCTCTGTTTATCTTTAACCTTTGGCATTTTAATTATGATGTATCTTCGAGTGATCTTCTTTGTGTCCATCTTGTTTGGGACCTTCTGTGCTTCCTGGACTTGTATGACTATTTCCTTTACCAAATTAAGGATGCTTTATTTCATTATTTTCTCAAATAAGTTTTCAATTTCTTGCCCTTCCTCTTGTCCTTCTGGTATTCATATGATTCAGATGTTAGTCAGTTTGGAGATGTCTCAGAGGCTCCTTATACTATCCTTTTTTTTTTTTGTTTAATTCTTTTTTCTTCTTACTGTTCTGATTCAATGCTTTTTTTCTTCTTTGTGTTCCAAATCATTGATTGGATTCTCAGCTTTATCCCTTTCAACTGCAAATTCCCTGTAAATTTTTCTTTATTCCACTTAATGTAACCTTCATTTCTGCCTGGGTCTCTTTTATGCTGTTGAAGTATACAATGAGTTCCTTGGGCATCTAGATAACCAGTGTTTGAACTCTGTATCTGATAGGTTCCATATCTCCATTTTGTTTAGTTCTTTTTTTGGAGTTTTTTTCTGTTCTTTCATTTGGGATATATTGTCTCCTCATTTTGGCAGCTCCCGCATATTTGCTCCTGTGCATTAGGTAGAGCTGCTTCAAGTCCTTGTCTTAGTAGCATGGCCTATTATAGAAAAGTGCACCTGTAAGTTGTATGGGGCAGAGCCTTAGGTAATCACCAGGGCAAGGCAACCCATTTCACTGCTTTTGCAGGGAGGGCTCATACAAAGGACAGTGTTGTTGCCAGCCTCTGGATTTTTGCCTGTGAGGAAGCTGTCTCTCAGCACTTGCCCTGTTGCCAGTCACTTCAATTTGTCCCCATGTGCCTCTGGTGCACTTTCAAATGTTGCCCTGGTGCTAAATCCCAGAGGGGGTGAGTTGGTGTAAGTCCTAAGTCTGTGGCAGGCCCTTTTAGAGGAGTCTACTACTAATATGGCAGTTTCTTCCACCACCTCAACCCCTACTGGTATTTTACAGCCAGAAGTTACGGGGACTTAATCTTTCTGGCACTTGAATCCTGTGCTGTGTGGTGTAGTTTGGGACTGAGGTCCCTTGCTTCCAAGGTATCCCTTCCAATTTTTAGCCACCACACATGGGTGTGCTACTTCCCATTCTGCATCAAAACACCTCTATGCACCACTCTGTGTTTCCATACTCCTCTGACCCTCCTACTTGTCTGGATGAATATAGCTTCTTTAAATCCTTGATTGTGGGACTTCCATACAGCTGGATTTTCTGATAGTTGTGGGTGATATTTGATTTGTAGTCTTGTGGCAGACTCCAACCAGCAGAGTCTACCTGTTGTGACTGAAGACGAGAACAAATGCACAGGCGACAGCAATCCTGTGGAGAAAAAGGGATGGTACGGCTACTCTCTCAAGGTGAGAGCACGTCTGAGTGCCTCGGCTACTCTCTCAAGAGGAGAGCGCCCCAACCCTTGCCTGGAGAGGCTTTTATTGTTTTTCTTGGGTCTTACATCAGAAAAGGATTTATTATCTATTACATAGAAAATTATTGTCTACATTTTAGGTACAATCAAGGAAATGAAAATAACACACAAAGCGGAATGGCGGTGAGCTGATTAGTTCTGTCCTTGGGAAAATTCACACAGGCTTTGGAATTACCTTGAAGATAGACAACATACATTTGTTATTTTAGACCAGGGTGATGGAGTTTTAGTGAGAGCAAGCCATAACAGTCAGTATGCATTTTCTAGGCCTGATTCCCACGGGAAAACTCAGTTTGAAGGTCTGGCTCCTGCCCGCCACTTCACTTCCGCAGGTTTTCCATACAGAGCTGAGTCACATTTGCCAGACTAAAACAAACCGGTCCCCTACATAGTCTAGTTGTAATTTTTGCTGTAGTTGTGCAAGAAGGCATGTTTACCTACACCTCCATCTTGACCAGAAGTCACATCATTTTTTCCTTCTCTCTCTTTCTCCCTCCCTTCCCTCTCTCTAAAAATAATAAGTAAAAACTTTAAAAAATAACACCTATTTAAGTTTTACCTCCATGTTTCTTCCATTTATCCAACATATTACAATAAAACAATACAAATAAATTACATAATAGATATTCTTCAGACTCTATTATGTGAAAGGAAAAAATTTAAATACCAAAATGATAGATTCAGATTCAGATGTAAAACCTTCTATAATAGTAAGGTCCTTAAGGGAAGGAGGAGATTGTGCATGTCACAACAGTACCACAAATGAGGAATCCAGAATGATAGAGACCAGTGTGTCTTAAAATCCAGTGTTGGGACCTTGACAAAGTTCTAAAAAACACATAAATGCATTATTATTGCTTTTCCCCCAAAAAAGTGCCCTTACTGAATTTAAAGGATTGTCTTTATCCTACTGTTATGGTATTTTTTACATAAACTTTTTATTTTAGAATAGATTTAGATTTACAGAAAAGTTACATAAGTAATACAGGAAGTTCCTGTATACAGCATCTAATTCTGTTTTTCTGTGACATGACTGTGTCACCTTAAAGGAGACCAGCCTTGAGTGGATCTGCCTCAGGCTGACCTTTAATGTATGGGTTCTTGACTTTGTGCAGGAAATATTTCACACATATGTCCAGGTGATTTTGAGAGTACATTTATTAAAGCTGGGGACAGTGAAACAAGGAAAGGCCTGGTATAGAGGAAGCAACAGGAGAGAGACTAAGTGGGGTTTCCCTTAGCTCACTGTGAAATAAAGTTCACACAGAAAGCAGTGAGCCAAGCTGGGGCTGCTGTTAGCTCACTGAAAAGTCAGAGAAAAGGGGCATTGGGGACAATTTCGGGGGTTAGCCTGGGATGAGCTGCTGTTGCCTATTGCTTCCCTGGTTGAAAGTCTCACTGGGTCTCTTAGAGTTTAGAAGATGCACGTCTGTCGGGGAAGGTAACAGGGAAGAGAAAGACACACTTTTTAAAGCCCAGGAGTTTAGGGGAAGGCTTAGGAAGGATCACAATAGAACATGTATTGGATTTTCTAAGTGTGCCTTTTCAAGGTTGTGGTCTGTAGCAATTGGTTAATGCCAGGCAGGGGGTCATTAGCTTTTTAGGTGGTCTTGGCATCATCCGCCTAGTTTTGCTACTTTTCTGGGCCTGGAGATGAAATACAACTAAGAAATACAACTAAGTTGTTATTTCTCGTGAGGGAAAGATAGGGGCATCTAAACCACATGACCAGTGATATGCCAGGGGAGGAAAGACCTCACTGGGGGTGAGGTCCGGTACCCATTTTGCCCACTGCTAGGCAGCCGGGGCTTTCCTCCCTGGTAACCTTCTTTATCTGGCTGTAAATACTCAGCCAGTTTGTTAAGCTGTCTATCTCAGTTTCCCTTTTCACCTGCCAGGGAATTTTTCTAGTTTCTTACTATCCTGCCTCAAGTGCTATACATTTTGTAACCAAAATGTCCAGTGCGTTGTTGCTGTTAAGTAAAGTCCATACTTTACTAAGATTTCCTTAGTTTTCACCTAACGCCCATTTTCTGTTCCAGGACCCCCTACCCTGTTTACCGCATTACCTTTAGTTGTTGTGTCTCCTAGGACTGTGCTACATTTTCCTTGTTTTTGCTGACTTTCAGAAGTGACTTTTGATGATGTTTTGATGTTTTGAGAAGTACTGGTCAGGTATTTTATAGAATGTCTTTCAACAAGAATTTGTGTGATGCTTTTTCATTATTAGACTGGGTTATAGGATATGGGGAGGAAGGCCGTTAGTGATGAAGTGCCATTTCATCACATCATATGAAGGTGTGTACTATCAATGTGACTTGTGACTTGCCACTGTTGATGTTATGCTTGATCACAAAACTGAGTGGTGGTTTCTTTTTTCAAGAAGGGGCGGGGGGGTTCTTCACTGTAAAATTATTTCCCCCACTTCACCTTTTCCATAATGCAGTGTTTGGGAAAAAGTCATCATATGCAGCCTACACTTAAGGGATGGGGAGTTATGTGGCAACTTCTATAGGGAAGGTGCCTTCTACATAATTTATAAAGAATTCCTCAGTGCAGAAGATTTGTCTGTTCCCCTCGTTTATTTATTTATTTATTTATTCAAACATTTATATCATACTGTACTCATAGATATTTATTTTATATTTTGGGCTATAATTAAATACATGGTTATTGTTTCATTTCTCATACTGTCCCAGTTAATGGCCCTTTTTAAATACAACTATAGTGATAGTTGATTATTGTTTTGTATGTTTTTTGTTTGTTTAATATCCTTACTGGGCTCCAAATTTTGGTAACCCTGTGTTGTCACTTTAATTGGGAAGGAGAGGACTAAGAGGGTTGCATTTTTAAAATTTAATTAAAACGTACATGAGTTTTATCATTGCTAATTTCCCAAGCATCACTAAGATGACCGTATGACTGGAAAAATATATAAAACCATGTCAAAAAGGAAAATGGGAGAAGACTGGTGAGGTGAGGTCACATATTTTCTGAATCAGGAAGATGAAAGGAAAAGAGTATCTGACTGACCAGAGCAACAGAAATGTAATAAAATGTGAAAGGCTGCAGTGAGGAATACCAGTTCGGAACTGTCACCTTCCCATGGAATCCTGAAGAGTCATTTACACTGGAGGCACCAAAGGCTTGATGAAGGTGGGGTGAAACTGGGAGCTCAAAATAGAAGTAATGGTTAAAAGTCTAAAAATAGATTGGTTGACCCCTAAGCCTCCCATCTCAACCACATATAGCTAATCACCTACCATTCTACTTTTCCAGTGTAGCCAAACACCAGTTGGTTATTCTCTGGAGAAACCGCAATTGAGAAGCTGGAGCCTGGGAAGAGGCACAGCCATGGGTAGGGGCTTGATGCCAGGCTAAAAATACGAGGTTTAAGGAAAGGTCCACAGAGCAGCTTCTAGCCAGACATAAAGCCCCAATGCAGGAAACTGGATGGTTTTTCTGTGGAGAAGCAAGTAGCTCCAGATTTTTGGGCACTCTGCCGTCCCGTACTAGCTCACTGACCAAACAATGTACATTGAAAACCACCAGTGGACAAGACCCACTCACCCACACAGATTGTACAATCAACTTTTTATCTAATCCAATTTTAAATTTAAATGCACAGCAAGGACCACTAGATATTCAATATGTGATGAAACCTCAAACCTGAAAGACAGAAGCCAAAAACTCGGATAAATTGAAAACAAATTATGGGTTTGGAAAAAGTTTTAAAAATGTAATAATTAATGTCATTAAATGGATGCAATAGCTTAGAATATGAAAGGTAATGGGATTAAGCATTTTATACTTAAAATTTAAAAAATTTATGATTATGAGGTAAAAGTTAAGACCATTTACTAGAACGTAGAAACTGACTGGGTAATCTAGGAAGCCAAACTGACTGGGTAACCTAGGAATCTGACTCAGAAGGAACAGAAGAGAAATCAGGAGGAAGAAATAACCAAAGAAGAAATTTAAAACTTAAGTTTAATTGCCTCAAGATTCACTGCCCATCAAAAGGAACAAAACACACACACACACACACACACACACACACACATCAAAGTGCATTGTCATGAAGTTTCAGGGCAGCAAGGAAAGGAAAAGAATCGAAAGTTTCACAATGGCAAACATTGGCCATAAACAAAGAGTCAGAATAAAAGTGGTATCACACTGCTGAACAATATTAGAAATAAGACAATGGAGCAAGGCCTTTTAAAGTCTGAAAAAATCAGTCTTCTACCTAGAATCATACCAAACACAACTATTAATATAGTGTAAGGGAAGAAGAAATTTTCAGATGTATAAGAATGTAAACCTATGCCTCCCAAACACCATTTCTTAAGAAACTACAGGTAGATTTACCCTCCAAAACAGAATTTTAAAGCAAAGAAAGGTAGAACCAAAAGTTCTAGGAAACAGGGGGGTTTATTTTAATAAAGGAATGAGTCCAGGAAATGCCCTGGTAATGGTAAAGGGAAGTCCTAAGATTTCAGCTTGTAAGAGATCAAGAGAACTAACACTTCAGATCAGGAGAGAATGGAGGGCTCTAAAAAGTCCATCACCAAGAGAAAAAGGGAACTGCTGAATTACCTGTTGAGTTTGAGTATGCGGGAAATAATTGAAAGGTATTGTTAAAGAATGTGGGAAGATTCTTTAACAATGTTCAAAATAACAATAACAAAACAAATAAAGGAAAAATAAAATGTGAATAAGGGAAGAAATACATAACTCAGCAACTTTCCTTAGCAGTGAGCAATATTTATATGTTCATGCATATAAAAATATTGATTTAATAAGAAATTTGAAAGAATATTGAGGAATTGTGTAAGAAACGAAGATTCTTCTACTATAATATGATGTCAATAAGTAATATCTAAAATAGGTAAGTCAAGGATAACATAAGAAATGGAAATAAATATCAAAGAGAATAGCAAAATCTCAGAGTAGACAGTGGTTACCTCCAGACGAAGGAATTAGGGGATCACCTTTATAAGCCTTGTAAGACACTTTGTCTAAATTATGTGAGTGTATTACTTCCAGAAAAAGCTTTAATTTTAAGTTATGTATAGGCATATATTAATGTTAACATTTCACTGAAGTATCTATTGTTTCAGCTGCCTATTGCTATGAATATAACCAATCTAAAACCCAGTGACTTAAATTATTTTTTAATAATAATTATTATCCCAGAGCATTAATTAGTTTTATTATTTCTCATGGTCTTGCAGATTGCCTGGACTCAGTTGATAGTTCTGCTCAATATTGTTTGGCTGAAGGAACTTGTGTAGTCACATCCAGTAGGGGAGATTGATGAGAGAGCCTGTTTTTCTCCGTGTATTTGCTTTCTGCACATTGAGGCATGCCTTCTTTTAGTCCAGCATGAGACTTTGGCCTTCACTTAGCATAACAGTTAAGTTCTAAGAGGGAGCATTCTAAGAAGACATGCCCTAGCTATCAAGCGCTCATCAAGTCTCTGCTTATAGCATGCCTGCCAGTGTCTTATTGGCCAATGTAAGCTTCATGGCCAAACCAGAATCATTGTGGAAAAGTTCTAGACAAGGACATAGATACTAAGAGGCATGGTTGAACCACTTTGGAAATGTTAAACCACTTCTCATCTTTGATATATGTAAATATTCTTTACAGTTGGCATAATTGAAAGGACATCAATTCCTCGATTCCCTCCATAACCAATTATACAGCATTAGAGGAGTCATAAATTCTGAGGAACTCAGCAAGAGACAACATGAAAGCCGCCAAAAATCTCACTAAGGACTCACTGGCAGCAAAAGTTCTATTTTCCCTGTTGATCATTTGCTGTTGTGTCTTGTTTAGTGTTAGAAGTATGTTATAACATTCTGTCTTTTAAATTTGCAATTATATATACTTCTAAAAATTTTGAAGATTAGTAGACTAGTAGTAATAATTAACATATATCAGACATTTATTACATGTCAATACTTTGCCAGATAAGAACCTGAATATTAAAATTTTCTGGAAACATCACAGGTATTCAAAATAAAAATGTTATGGGAAATATGTATTCCATCATTACAAAACTCCCTAGGCTTGCTTTTTGTTTCAGATGTTTGTTCAAAGAGCGGAGCTAGCTCACTAGACAAAGCTTATTAGAAAATTCAATATCAAAAATTATAATCATTGCTTTCTCACATGTATTTTTCTTCCACTTTTTCTTTTTATTATTTATTTACTTCTTCTTCCATCTTTTTTGTTATTCTTTCTATGTTCAAATAAAACACCTTAGAAAAATTTGATTTTCCATAGAATCTTTTGAATGTCAGTTATCGTGTTAGTTGCCCTTGTCAACTGCAGTTATAACAATACACCAAACATGACTATTAAAAATGATTGAAAGCACTTTGCAAATATAAGATGTACTCTAAACATTGTTTCCCAGTAGTGTACAACTCATTTAAATGATATTTGATTTGATATAAAGTGCTATTTTAATCATTTTTAAGCCATCATAAATTTGGATGCCTTCCTTGCTTTCTGGGTTTCAAATTCTCCAAATGTTCTTCACTGAAATCCAATATTCGTTCCAAACTATACTACACTAAATTTAAGTTAACTGAGAATAGCAGCCAGAAAAGGTGTCATTCCTTCAGTAATTCTTGTGTTTATAATAAGAATCTGATCCAGGATATCACACGATTAGATTATATCTCCCTCAATTGTGATGCCACTTCTGCTAAAAATTAGGAGGTTTTTTTATCTATAATTTATACCTTAGAAAGTGAAGGTGATAATTCCAATGTGCACCAGGATAACAAGTTTCTTTAAACTAATCAACATGACTGAGAGCATTTTACCTTAAGGAGATAACACATTACAAGACTAACCTATAAATGATAATGATAAAAACTTGAGTAATTTTATTTATTCAAGCTAAAAAATGTACAACCTTAACCTAATTTTGCTTCTGTCCCATAATTATTAGAAAAAAAGTTCAATATTGAATTGTTGCAACTAGACCTATGAAGTCAAGTACTAAGAACCATCACAGACATTGAATTTGTGAGTGGACGTAGGGTACAGAACAATTGAAAAAGGAACTGAAAAGTGAATTAAATCAAAATAAAGAATCACAAACACATAAATAATATAGAACAAATCATTTCATTGCATTTTTTAAGTTGCTGGTGCTTGAGTCAGAGCAGTCTTTACAGATTTTGGGTATTTCTGGTAATCATTGAACAAATGCTGTTGCCCGGTATTTCTCATGGTGTAGTCTGTAAAATTGTAGCCCAACAAGGTAGTCTAAGGGAAAAAAGGGCTTTCCATCCCTTGTAAAATTCCTATTCCAGTATTGTTAGACTCTGGTTCACTCCCATAACTGTCAGTGCATGTAAGGTATTAGTAGATCTAAGAACTCTTGCTTTAAAAACTTCTGTTTTCCACTATGGAAAACAGTGTGGAATTTTCTAAGAAAACTAAAAATGGACCTACCTTTTGACCCAGCAATTCCACTGCTTGGATTATATCCTAAGAACCCTGAAACACCAATCCAAAAGAACCTATGCACCCCTATGTTCATAGCAGCACAATTTACAATAGTCAAGTGCTGGAAGCAACCTAGGTGCCCATCAGTTAATGAATGGATCAAAAAACTGTGGTACATTTACACAATGGAATTCTACGCAGCAGAAAGAAAGAAGGAGCTCCTACCCTTTGCGACAGCATGGATGGAATTGGAGAGCATCATGCTAAGCGAAATAAGCCAGGCAGTGAAAGACAAATACCATATGAGCTCACCTTTAACAGGAACCTAATCAACAAAACAAACAAACAAGCATAATATAAACAATGACACTGAATTTGAGAACAGTCTGACAGTGACCAGAGGGGGAGGGGAGGGAATTTCAGGGGGAAAGGGGAAGGGTTTAGAGCAACAAGTATAAAGGACTCATGGACAAAAACTATGGGGGGTGGAAATGGGAGGAAGGTGGGGAGGGCTGGGGTGGTGGGCTGGGGGTGGGGTAAAAGACAGAAAACTGTACAATATCAACAATTAAAAAAATACTGATTAAAAAATAAATAAAATTTAAAAAAAAAAAACGAACCTTGCAGGCAAGAAGGGGCTTTGAAAACAATATTTGAAATCATGAAAGGCAAGGAACTACATCCAAGATTAATCTCTCCAGCAAAGCTTTCATTTAGAATGGAAGGGCAAATAAAGTGCTTCGAGATAAGGTCAAGTTAAAGGAGTTCATCATCACCAAACCATTATTATATGAAACATTAAAGGGACTTATCTAAGAAAAATATCAAAAATATGAACAGTAAAATAACAATAAACTCACAACTATCAACGAATGAACCTAAAAGAAAAGAAAAATAATGAAAACAAAAACTAAGCAAACAACCAAAACAGGAACAGAATCAGAGAAATGGACATCACATGGAGGGAGTTTAATGGGGAGGGGGAAGGGAAAAATGGGGGGGAAAGGTACAGGGAAGAAGAAGCATAATTAGTAGGCATAAAATAGATGGGAAGAGATAAAAAATGGTATAGGAAACAGAGGACTCAAAGAACTTATATGTACAATCAATGGACATGAACTAAGAAGGGGGGATGCTGGAGGGTTGGGGGACAAGGTGGTGGGGGGATAAAGGGGAAAATGTTGGGAAAACTGTAATAGTATAATCAATAATAAAAATAATTAATTAAAAAAAAACTTCTGTTTTATTTGGTTAACTGTCTCCCTATTTAAAATGGCTATAAAACATTTTTTTCTTTTCTTTTCCCCCTACTTTTATTATCTACAGATTTAATGTTTTCTGGCTATACTTTAGGAACACTGCTCTACATAGATGATTTTAAATTTCAAAGCTATAAAAAGTTTTTAATGTTCAAAACATTAACAAGATCTATTGACTTAGAGTAACAAGGTCCAGATTTTAGTGAATTGGGTGAGAATTAAATATGAGGCAAGCAAATTGTACAAACCCTTTGAGAAATTGTTTGGCAATACCTCCTAAAGCTGAACATATGCCTACACCATGACCCAGCTATTTCATTCTGTCCTGTTGGAATATGCATGTGTATGTTCAAAGGACAGTAATGGATATAGCAGCTCTTAATAGTCTCAAAGTGGAGATAAGCCAAATATCATTGACAAAAGAATGAAAAAAAATAGAATTGTGAGATATCCATGCAATAGAATATATGATATGTGACAATGAGAACAAAGGAAATATTGCTACCCACAAACACATAAAAGAATCTCAAAAACAAATTGCTGAGCAAAAAAAGCCAGACAAAAAAATCATATATACTGTATAATTTCACTTAGATACAATTTATTTATTAAAAAGGACAAAACAATCCATGATGGTAGAAATCAGAGTAGCATTTGCCTTGGGCAGGATGTAGTGACTAGTGACTGGGAAGTATCAGAGAGACTCCTGGAATTTTAACAATTTTCTAGGTTTTCATTTGGCTGTTTGCTTTGTGAAAATTCATCAAATTGTACACTTAGTGATTGTGTCATTTTCTGTAAATACACAAAACAGTTTAAATGAATTAATAGTTGTACATAAACTTTTATTTCTTTTTTATATTTCTATTGGAGTGATTAATGTTTTAACTTTTTTTTCCTTTATGGCCAATAAATTGCTTTTTTTAATGCTAGTGATATTAACCATGACTTAAAAGATAACTCTACCTGAAAAAGTCTAACTATCCGTGCATCCAGACATTTTACATGCATTTTAGACCTAACAATGCCTTGCCATTATTGTTTCTTCAGGTATGAGTGCATGCATGTGTGTGAACAAAGTTCAAGTAAAACATGCAAACATGTGATAATATTATTCTTTCATTTGCTCATTTACTTAACAGTGTTCTAGGCACTATAAATGTGTGAACAGAACAGAATAAATCCCAGATTTCATGGGTTTGCATTTCAGAGATATGACACATGAATGAAACAGCTTATAAATTCATGAATGGATAAATAAGCAAAAGTAATAAAACTTCAGGTAGGGATAAGGGCTATTAAGAAAATAGAGCAGAGCAAGGGTATAGTGACTGTGTGTGTGTATATTAGGGGTGTGTGTGTGTGTGTTTATGGCTGAGGTGCATGGTCAGGGAAGACCTCTCTGATAAGGGGAGATCTGAGTAGAGTCCTGAATACCATGAGGGAGTAACCAGACAGATTTCTGGAGGAATGGTTGCAGGGACGTTAAGGAGTTGTTTGATAAATTGGCTCAGGAGAGCGACTGTGGAATAAAGAAGAAGTGGTCATTTTCAGCACATATTTCAAAAGTATAATGACAGGATTGGTAATATATTGGATATGAAATATAGGAGAAAAAATCAAAGATGACTTACAGTATTTTGGCCTGATAAACTCATAGATTAAAGTTATGACTTAGTGAGAGGGAGAAGCTATAGGATGTACAGGTTAGAGAGGCTGGAGAGGTAAAATGTAAAGTCGAGTGCTCAGTTCAGGGATGCAAAGCTCACATTCATGTTTGGGCATGGACCTGGCAATTGGAATATGTGAATTTGGAGTTCAGAGGAGAGGTTGGAGTCAGGAATATAAATCTGAAAATCTGTTAGATTCTAGATGGCATTTAATACAGGAAATGAGTGTAGATAAAGAAATTAAGTAGTTTGAGGACTCATACTTGGTGATATTAAATGTGTAGAGGTTGGGGAGATTAGAAGGAGCCAGGAAAAGAAAATAAAAAGCAGTAATGAGTGCAGCAGCAAGAGAGCCAGGGGTGTGTGAGTTTGTAGGTGTTAAGTGAAGAAGATGCTTCAGGAAGAGGCTTCTTGATTGTCTAAAATGCCACCAAAAGTTCAAATAAGATGAAGACTGGGGAAGGACCATTGGATCTGTAATGTAGATAGATGTCTTCGTAACCAAAATAAGAGAAATTTTGTTGTAGTGGGGTGGACAAAACCTGACTGGAGTACATTATCTGAGGAGAAGACTTGGAGAAAGCTGAGTATGGAGTACTCTTCAGGGGTTTTATTCCAACAGAGATTGAGTGGTTTGTTAAGAAGCATGTGGGATAAAAGTGGGATTTTAAAAAATGGTTTCAGATACTCTGGCACTTGTATATATGGTTAAAATGATCTAATAAAGAGTAAAGAGAGGGAAATGGGTGATTCAGGAGAAATGGAGGAGTGGTGTTCTTGAGTAGATTAGAGGGAGAAGAAAGCTGCATGTCAGGAACATCTACAAAATTTTCACCCTTATAAATGTAGGTACAGCATTTAAAGAACTTAATTCTAATTAAAGGATTAATATTCCACAATTTCTTTTCTTTTAAATGTAAATGTCTCATTGGAGGTATAAGCTCACATTTAACCCAGAAATTTCTGTGAAAGAGAAAAAAACTTACTCAGAGCACTCATTGGTCGTGTGTTGTGGTTGGCTATAGGTGTGCTGATGCACTGTTTGTTGCTATTGAAACTTCCAAGGCCGTTAGAAAACGTAACCACATCTATCTTTGTGCAGCATTCACTTATCACCTAGATACATAATTCTGTTGTCATTCTAATATTCAGGAGCCTGCTTCATATTTCTCCCTTCTGAAATGGTCAGTAAAAAGGAAAATGTAAGAAAAATGGAGAGAATAAAAGCCTGAAATTCAAGGTTGCTTATCAATTATGAATTTTCAAAGGAGTTATTTAGCAATGCTAGAATAAAGGAGATATCATAGAGAAGCCTTTTTATTTTTGTAGAATACATGTTTTCACATATTTTATATCAATGTTATTTCAATAATATTATAAACTATGATTAGCAGCAAGTCACATTTTTAAGGTCATCTTGTATAAAGAAGAAATGATCTCTGAATTTTAAGATTATTTTGCTTGATTGCATAATTTTTTCTATGTCTTGATACTACAAATAATAGTTTTATATATTGTTATCAATGAGAAAAACCACTATTCTAAAATAGCTGTGTCACTTAAATTATAAAAAATGATTATACAAATGTATAAAAGTATATGATCTGATGGAACTTCTCAATAGTGTTAGGACATTTAAAATGTCCATGGTATTATATATCACATGGATTCTTCTGTGCACAGCTTACTAATTCAGGGGTCTCCTGTCTCCTGCCCTCTGGGTGTTCTTGTAGGACAAATCATTTGAACTTTTGCTGTCCGCCTCCTTTTTCTGCTATGGCTGTTGATAATAGCCCTATCTTTTCAGTCATCTGGCTGGAAAACTTTGTTAGCACTCTCTCACCAATGAAATTTAGCTATTTATCAATCTTGTTGGTGTACTTTTCACACGTTTATTCCCTCCACCATTCCTATTCACTATTTTCACCTCTGTGCCTTTTCTCAAACTTTCCAAAAACATAGAATTTTCAGAATTTCAAGGCCAGGATATGTACTCTACCTGATATTCCAGCTTTCTCTCCCTCCATTCCCTATCCACCATGTATGCCCAAGGAAATTGGTGTTCACCCTTTTCCACTATTTGAACATGGCTCTCACACTGTTCTGTGAGCCACAGGCTGGAGAGAAGAGACATTTCCAACTTACGTTTTCTAGAGAGCCACTTCCACAGTTATGGCTTTCTAACCTCCCCCGATTCTTGATGTACCATCCCAGGGGTCAGCTCATTTTCACACTCAAGACCCTTCCTAGAGTCGCCATCTTTGCACAGTGTTCGCAGGGCCAGGCTTGAGCTCCCTTTTCATTTTATGGATGACAGGCGAGGCTCAGAGAGGTTTAGCGATTTGTCAATATCACAGAGCTAATATGCGGCAGCCTGAAATGCCGGCCTGGGACCCCAACAGGGGTTGCCAAAACGGGGTGAAGGGGGGTGCGAGTGCGGGGGCAGGGGCACCTGGGGTACCCTGGCTGCCCTGCTTTAGGCACGCAGCTGCCTTCTGAATGTTCTCTGACTGAAGGAAGAAGTAAATGAATTTGTCATTTTAAATCTTTCTTAATTTAAAATTGAGAAGCACAGTACTAAGTGGTCCTTCTATGTCACTAAGAGTCTTTCAGGACTAGAACAAAGTAGATTATTAATGATATGCACTGAAAGATGAGAAAATAGGGAGTTGTCCATGAAAGAACAGTTTAATAAAAAGCAAATGTTTTACTTTTACATGTGTGTTTTAATGATCAATGTAAAAAAGATCTGGAAATAACCCAGAAGAACAGTCATTAAGTGCTTAGTGTGGAGCAGATATTTTGGACAATTTATATGTATGTATTAATTTCTTATTTGGCATTATGCTAATTCTGCAGGTTAAGTATTAACACACCCCTTTTAGGGTTGAAGGAAAGGGGGCCAAAGGCAGGAAGTAACTTGCCCTGGGTTAAGCATTGGTGTTCTGACTGGAATTCAGAGGTAAAGGACAGCTGCATTTCACTGAGTTAACTAAATGTTAAGATGGTGTAGATGGAAGGTACCAGTTTTGAGGTCACTTTTTAATCACACTTTTATATATGTGGAGATAGCTAAGGCTTTTGATGACAATAAGGACCATGGATCCTAATGGCTTGCATTAGAAATCTCATATAAAGAGAAGAACAACTTAAAAAGAACTTCAGAAATTATCCAAATTCCTTTGCTAAATTGAAACTGCATCAGCATCAAAAGTAATGAATTACTGGATGACTGGGTAGAATTAAGATTCCTGTCCTCACCACAAAAACTCCCAAATATTTAATTGTAATGAAATTTGACTCCAAACAGAAGTTTTTCCTTTTATTAATGAAATGTAAAATGTCTACTCAGGGTTGACCTAAATCTACAGATTAAATAGGATTAATTCATATAATATTGAAACATTGACCAGAATAAAAGCAGAACTAGTCTCTGTGAGCCTGCTCTTTCCTTGGGAGAGCATCTAGTCAGATCACTAAGTAGGTATTGTCCAGCCCAACTAGCACTGCTGTGATGCAGCATGTTTGGTGGTGGTCTTCTAGAATTGATGGATCTCCCTTATCTTCAAAACTCAAAAACTTAGTTTCCTTTTTTACCGTACAACTTGTTCATGTTCTGCTAATACGTATTACCAATTAAGAAAAAACTTCCTACTTAAATATTACTTTGATCTCATCACATTTAATTTAGACCCCAAATTCTGAGTTAAATAGAATTTAAAAGGGTCTTACAGACCTAGACTTATCTGCAGTCTCAAACACTGTCTATCCACAGAAATACTGTGGATTCCTTTGGATACATGGTTGCTTAATATTTTAACTATAATCTTTGGCATCGCAACAACTTTACACACTTTCTTTCCAATGACTGTCCCTGTGGAGATCAATCCCCACATTGGGTATTTTGATTTGATAAATGTGATCTGAAAAAGAGTGTGAGTATTTTGACTTTAAAGGGGCCTATACTACTTCTACCACAGAATTTATCATGATTCTTAGAGTTGCTTCTGAGAAAAGCCATCAGCCTGGGGATCTAAAACATGCCTTGGATGACTGCAGTCATATGGCACCAAGTTAATTTTTATTTGGGGCCTCAGCTCTGGCTCATTTCTTGACTCTCTTGAATGGTTCTAGTTTATCATTTTTTCATGCTCTTAGTTTCCCAAAACTCATAATCCTAGAATCACTCTGCTTTGCACCATAAACCTAATGGCCAAATGCTTGAGGAGACTCCATAATTGTCACAGTGGCCAGGCTCAGCAAGGTGCATGATGCCCCATGTGGCCTTTGAGCCCTGAACAGAGTACTTATGGTCCCTGGGCAGCAGTCCTTCTAATAGCGTGGAACAAACTTCCCCTAAACTAGTCTTGCATGCTTAGCAAGCATCTTGCACTCTTCCCCTGTCAAGTCATGAGACCTGTCTGGTATAGTCTCCAACATCTAGCCAGTGTGTCTCAGCAGGATGTTAAGGCTTTAAGACAGAACTTAAAAACATGCTGTTAAATTACAATAATTTTACATGTTTGCAAATTCTCCTTTCCTTTCCCACATTCTTATTACCACTACTACCATATTGTCAGCAGGTGAATGTTCTGGCAAGAAATTTCAATCAAATGAACATTCATTAAAACAAATCTCATTGTAATAGCTATGTATGGAGACAGGTGGGTACTTCACACATTAGAGGGACCACTTATCACTATGCTGTACACCTGAAACTGATACAGAATAATATTGAATGCAGACTGTAATAGAAAAAAAATCTTACCAAAGAAGAAAGATGGAGGGGGAGTGGATATATTTTCAGACATAATTATGATGCCTCCAAATTTCACTTTTGAACTGCTAAAATGAGAAACTGCAAAGCAGAAATTTGGTAGCAGAAGCCTAGAAGGGAGAAAAATTCCAAGAACCCCTTCTGGGGGGATGCGGTGAGAAACAGGAAAGTCATGGGAGATCTCTGCACAGTAACAACAAAAAGTCTCTCTTCAGAATCTCTCTGTCTAACGTACATACCATTATTACTCAGCATCATCTTAATAATGATTCAAAAACTCATTGCTTATGGTTATCAGATTCAGCTGACAGTGAAATTGTCCTGAAAGAATGTTTCAGCCCACTTAACTAGATACAGTAGTATGGATTCACCTGCTTCCCTGACAAAGAAAAGAGAAACATGATTCTAAAGTTCAGGTCACTTAAAACCATTCCTTCAACAGTGTATAAATAGCAGATGTCCTTTTGCATTCATTCTGCCTGTCTCCATTGCAGTATGTTCCCATCAGATGTTTATTATTCTTTCCTATTGTTTGGATTCCTTAAACTGCTAAAACGTCAATGAGTAGCAAAGAAAATTCTTCAGGCTTTTGTGTGGTTATTGTTGCTAAGGAAACCATTTCCTTTTTACTGCAGTGTATGGGACGTCTGTGCCACACTGACTCTGCTACAGAAAGACAGATAACATCAGGAATACAAAGTGAAGAAGGAAGGAACATAAATGAACAAAATAGGGAAATAATACAAATAAAACTTCTTACTCCTATTAAATAACACCCTGAGAGTGATCTTTTTTAATATTTAAAAAAAAAAACAAGATGTGTATGTGTAATTCTCAGTAGCTTGGGCTATCTTTATGTCTATAATGGCCACTTCTGGTCTGGGTTTCTTGTTTTCCCTGTTTAACCCCTGGTGACACTTACCCCAAGGGTTCCTTACCAATATTTTACAAACCTCACCCCAGCCATTATACTTCACAGAGAGAGAGCAGATGTGTATTGAAACTAGTGGCAATGTTACAGGGTTTGAGGCAGCGTGCCTCTTGTCCCTGTAGTCTTCTGTCATCACTCCCAAGTCCTACTCTACCCACGTCCTTCTCGTCTCCTATCCTCTCAACTACCTTTATGTACTTACTTTCCTAAGTTTCTTTACTCCTACTTTAGACTACCCCCTGCAACTTTTCCCTGTCCTCCTGGGAATATTTGTTCATTAGTTAATAATTAATACAATTATCTCTTTGCTTCACACCTTAATTGAAATCTGGCCATGCCCTGAGGATCCTGCTGCCTCTGCAGTCATTTGAAGAGGGGGCTGCCCATTCTGTCAAACCCACAACCCATAGTGGGTAGGTAAAAGAGCTGGTCTCTGCAATCTCCTCCACCACTTCCGGGCATTACCTTTCCATCCTAGTCTAAAATCTTCCCTCATCTCTATACCTGTTCTTCTCACTGATTCCTACCTCTGATAGTTACCTGCCTCTTGAGGACTCCCTTTATTCATTGGAGCCAGAATTGCAATCTTCCTTCATGCAAACCTAAGAGATTTCAATATTCATCTAAGTGACCCAATGAATAACTTATTCTCACAGTTACTAAATTTTTAAACTCTGCTAACCATTCAGTTTCAACTCACCTGCCCAAAATCTTGGGTTTGTTACAACTGCAGAATTCTAAACATGAGTCCGTTTCTCCCATGACGTCAACCCTACCACATCCTGTCCCACCTCCTCTCAGAGATCTCCAGCTCTTGATGTCAATATCTTCCTGGCGTTTCTGCTTCTCTCTCTCTTTTTTTCCCTACCAATCCTGACCCCTGGTGTTTCTTTACCTATTCCAAAGACTATACATATCACTGGTGCTTCCTGAGTTCTTTGTTACCCTTCTATAAACTCCTGTTTCAACTTTGCTCCGCTGTATTTTGACAGCACCTCCCCAAGACCCCCTACCTTGAGTTCATGCTACAGTTTGCATCCTCTACCTTTCCCTGGGACAGATAATTTTTTAGGAAGTCATAAGTTGCTGCAATTTAACACTTTTATAATCCAAGATTTTCATCCTGAGCCTTCTCCTAGGCAACAATTCCTAACCCTCTTGTCAATAATTCAGCCTTATAAGAAGCACAATGATTGTGTTCAGACCAAAGACTTAGGAAGCAAACACTATCAAATGGAAGAACAGGAATTTAAATGCAGGTCTGTCTCTGCCTGAAGCCCAGGAAGATTTTTTATTTGTATATTATTGTTGATACTGACATGAGAATAAAGCTTTTGTTTCTAGAACAACTTCCTTTTGAAAGGACAAAAGAATTTTGTGTATATATTTTTCACACTGTACCAATTTTATTTAAAAATATCTAGATTAACACAAATCACAAATTGTTTTATAACATAACCATTTTTAAGTGTTCTAATGATTATATTTTGCCACATTGAATTTGACATTTTTCCATGTCATTTTATTCAGTTTCCCTGGGAAACCCATTCAGTTTCATGACTTCAATTATCACCTCCAGAATGCTCCCCAAAGCCAATCTATAACTCTCACCTCTCTTTTGAACTTCTGTCCTAACCACCCAATGTCATTTGGACATCTGTGCATGGATAGTCTGCTGTCACTTCAAAGTTGACATGTTGCAAACTAATTTGTCTTCCTATTCCCCCTCCAAATCAGTTTTCTGGCTTCCATGTTGCTATAATATATACTTTGTCCAAAGTTCAATTATTGATGTTAATATTCATTTTCCTTTTTCCCCTCTCCAAAGGACATATTTTCTTTTCTCAACCTCAGTTCTTTCACAATCAGAATTCCCTTGTTTATTCTTGCTTTGTGTGGTGAATGGCACATAATCATTTCATCACTCTTTTTATCCTTCAAGATACAAACCCTTGGTGAATATTTCCTTTTGTCTATAAGTCTTAATGTACATATCTTCACTTATCTCTTATTTACAGATCTATTTCAGCCCTACTTTTCCTTATCACTCTCTTTAATAATGAAATTGTGCAGGGATGAATGGATGGCTATTTTATTAAAGCACATCAATTTTATTAAAATAAATACTTCTCAAACTTGGATGTGACCATATTGTTAAAGTCCCATACAGGTACAGAAATTGAGACACAAAGATATAAATAAGTATAAAAACTCAGTAAGGCAATTCCATTTTTATCTTTTTGAGGTAACTCATATCTCCATATTGCTTTCCAAAGTGGCTGCACGAATCTGCATCCCCACCAACAGTGTAAAAGGGTTCCCCTTTCTCCACATCCTTGACAGCACTTGTTGATTGCTGATTTATTGGTGATAGCTGTTCTGACAGGTGTGAGGTGATATCTCATTGTAGTTTCAATTTGCATTTCTCTGATGATTAGTGACATTAAACATCTTTTCATGTGTCTATTGGCATCTGTATGTCCTCATTGGAGAAGTGCCTGTGGAGGTCCTTTACCCTATTTTAAATGGATTGTTTAGTTTTTTGGTGGTGAGTTGTATAAGTTCTTTATAAATGTTGGATATTAACCCCTTATCAGCTGTATTGGCAAATATATTCTCCCATTTAGTGGATTGTTTTTTTATTTTGTTGATGGCTGCATTATAACCCAGTGATTCCATTTCTGGGAATTTATCCAAAGAAAAGTAAAACACTAATTTGAAAGAATATAAGCACCCCTGTGTTCACTATAGCATTATTTACAATCACCAAGATTTGGAAGCCGCCCAAGTGTCCATCAATAGATGAGTGAATAAAACAACTATGGGACATTTACACAATGCAATACTCCTCAGTCATTAGAAGGAGGAGGAGGAGGAAGAAGAAGTTGTTGTTGTTGTTGTTGTTGTTGTTGTTGCCCTTTGTGACCGCATGGATGGACCAGAAAAACATTATGGTAACTGGAAAAAAAAAAAAAAACTAGTCAGAAAATTACAAATACCATATGATTTCACTCATATGTGGAAACTAATTAACAAACTGAACTAACGGGCAAAATAGAGACAGATTCATAGAGCACAGGCTGACAGCTGAGGGTGGAGGTTAGGGTTTCAAGGAATTAAGAGAAAAAGCAAAAAGACTCATGGACGGATAACAGTGTGGTGATTGAGGGGGGTAGGTGGAGGTAAAAGAGTGTATAGGGAAATTTAAGGTAATGGGAAAAAATACAATGAAAAAATCTGGAAAAAAAACACTCAGTGAGAGCTGGTGCTCTGATATTTCTGTACCCTTGTTGCTTTAAGCAGGCCAAATTTAAGCTGAGTTTAACATTAGTAAGCATCAGCATGGGAAATTATTTAATATCCAAACAAATAGTGTGCACATTTTGACAATTCATGATGTTCCTAAGTATCAAGATTTAAAAATCATTAACTGCCTGAACTAAGCCCCATACTGTTACAGAACACACACACACAGGGCCAAGGGAGGTACAATATACTATTACCAAAAGGACCCTCCACTAGGTTCAATTGTCCACTGCCTTAGGAAAGATGTTTCTCAATGCCAGAGATTTGTGAAAAGGAAAGGAAATGTTTATTTATTTCTGTATAGACTTAAAGTAATGACCTAATGTTTTCATTAAAATATTAAAGTCCGTTTGGATACCCACAGATGCCCACTGCACTTCCTTCTCCCCCTGACCTAATTCAGGGTACCATAACTCAGGAAAAGAAGCAAATGTCCATGATTCAGGCTCCCAGTACCATCAGCTGTGTCACCATCCAGGCAGGATCTCTAATTAATCCAGAGCCATATGTACCTTCTCATGGCCTACTGGCAAGACTTCTATCACCCTTCTTCCAGGCAGTCTCTCCTGCTTCCCAGGCCATGCGGCCAAAGGGAGCACCCCAAAGCCATGTGGTCCTCTTCTACCAAAGCTTCAGGGGTCCCCACTCTGGCCAAAACTACATGGTTCTTCTCTCCACCAAAGCTGAGGGGGTCTGCACTCTGGCAAAGCCACGTGGTTCTCTTTACAATGGCTGCTGTGTCTGGGTTTAAATCCCCACACCAACCTTCCTCTGTACCTCCATTTCCAACTCCTCTCACTGTCAGTTACACCTGCCAGCATTCCTGTATTATTCCAAGTTTACTGGGCTGCCATCGTGAGTCTGGGCAGGTGTGGCCCCATGTCCTGGAGCCAGTCTTCTCCAAGTTCTCATGCAGGCACTGTAACTCAGGGGACCTGCCCCCCAGTTGCATTTTGGGGGGAAGTCCCTTCCATCCCCCTGGCTCAGAGCATGGCCACAGCTATTTAACACATCTAAGCCACCAGCCAAAGGCTACAGATATGTTAAATGACCATGCCATGGATTAGCTGCAAAGCTGTGGCTGCACAAAACAGCTCTGCATGTTCCTGCTCCATGCATCCCTTCCCCCAACTCACACCTGTTGGGGAGAAGGGGTAAGGACATCTTATATGTCCCTCTAATATTTCCTGGACACCCTGAGCTCTGCTCCCCATTCCAAATCTCTATTTGGGGCCCCCTCTTGGCTGCACCCTGTATCAATAACAATACAGAAAACACCATTACTTCTTTTTAAAAAATTAACTTTTTCTGAACTATACACCTACTACCAGTCTCCTTCTGTTTCCCTTTTACTTCCTGAAGTGTGTAGAATTTTTTTAAAAGAGTGTTTTCACAATAGTCATATAATAACCTGTCTAATACAAAAGTCAACTAATGGGTAGAGAGAAGAAACTCCTAGATATGTTTATAAATTATACAGCTGAAAAATAAAAACAGTATCTCTCTCCTGAACCCAACCATTTTTTTCTTTTGTTTTAGATTTTTGTTTTATTCAGATTATAAGCTCCTGAAAGCAAAGTCGCAATTATACAAATGTCTCCTTTGATAACTTTGGGACACTTACAGAAGTCTTCCCACTATTACCAGAGAAAATGTACATTTTTTTAATCTGCAAAAATGAAATTGGGTTCCTTGAATTTAAAATTAGTATCATGAATATATAAGTGACTACATAACAGTATCCTGCACATGACTTTTGATTATTAAATGAATGACAATTTGAAGTCATTCTGGTATGTTGACAACAAGGCTTTGCAGAGAAGAAAGATCTCCCAGAAGATTTTAGATCAGCTACATTGGGAGATCTCTACTGGGAGAAAGTACTAGAAAGCTCTGTATTTTCACTCTCAAGTGGGCCACCTGGGCAGTTATTCAGACCAAATCATAGCTAGGACTATTACAATTACTGTCACACTTGTGAGAATGTCATTTATCGTATGACCTCATGTGATAATAAGGACTCAAAAAGGCAGGGGAGGACCTGAAGGAAGAGGTGCTGTAAATTATCACAGAGCTACACTTTGTCCTCCTAGAGTAGGGCTTTGGGATGATTTCAGTGTTTTTGACAAAAAACATTTTACTGGTGACACATTTTTAAAAAATAACTTTAAATGTAAGTCTTAAAGGTCATTTTGCATTTTGGCAATTGTAAATTCTTTTGGAAAGGTATTATCATCACAAATGATGCTAAACAAATACTTTAGTAACTGGAAACCATAAAACTCTTGGACAAAAACATAGGGAAAAGCTTTTTTATGTTTATCTGAGCAATGATTTTTGAGGTATGACACCAAAATCACCAGCCACAAAAGTATTAGAAATAAATAAGCTGGACTACATCAACCAATAAGCTTCTGCACAGTAAAAGAAGTGATCAATGAAACAAAAAGGCAACCTACTGAGTAGGAGTAAATATTTGAAAATCTCATTTCTGATAAAGGCTAAATATTCAAATTATATAAGAAACTTACACAACTCAATAGCAAAAAACAAAAATGACCTGATTTTAAAATGGCAAAGACCCAAATAGACATTTTTCTGAAGAAAATATACAAATGGCCAACAGTTACAGGAAAATGTGCTCAACATCACTAATTATCAGGTAAATGCAAAGCAAAGTCACAATGAGATATCACTTCACGCCTGTTCCAATGGCTGTTATCACAAAGAAAAGAGATAAGTGTTGACAAAGTTGTTGAGAAAGGAGTTCTTGTGCACTGTTAGTAAAATTTGGTACAGCTACTCTGGAAAACAGTATGATCCAAGACATGTATACAATTCAAGCATCCATTAAGGCATGAATGGATGAAGAAAATGTGGTGTATATATACAATGGAATACTATTCAGCCACAAGGAAAGTAATTCTGCCATTTACAACAATATGGATATATCTTGAAGGCTCTATGCTAAGTGAAATAAGTCAGGAGGAAAGATAGTGTATGATCTCACTTATATGTGGAAACAGAACAAAGAGTAGGTTGGTGGTTGCTAGAGGGAGGGGATTCAGGGGAATGGGTGAAGATACCAAAGGATACAAACCTTATTATTGCCTTTTTCCACAGAGGGCTGTAGTCAAGAAAAAAATTTTCACGTTTATATGACTATAACTGACTTTTAAAAAGTATGTCCCAGTAGAAATAACCCTCTACTTTTATTCAGTGGAGAGTACCCAACCCCTGTGTGTAGTTTCACAGGAGAGAGTGAGAGCTCGCTAGCAGGTGGGGAAGTTCCGAGAACATGTTCTTCATAGCATAGTCACTTGACTATAGGGCCAGACAAGGGCATAATTCCACATGGGATAGGGGAGGATCTATCCAAGAAATTCCTTCCCTCTAAAATTGCTCTAGAAGAGAGATGTCCATTTGCTAGTATTTCATTCCACCATGTTATGAGTAGAAGACTATGCCAGGTATGGAAAGGGAATGCAAGGACATGTTGGGTAGCTTATTTGGGGAACCTGCAATTGTGTTGTTCTGGCAAGAAAGTAGTATATACGGAAATATAACTACCTGTGATTGCAAAAAAAAAAAAAAAAAAATGGTAGACGTACAATCTGGCAGTTCATTACAGAGGGCAAACCAGAACTCACTTTGTGTGTAATTGAGCATGTCAAAATCATCAAGATTCCATTTCCTCAGCTGTTAAATAAAAGGCTTGGACCACTAAACAGTCTTCCAAGTTCTCATTCTCAAAGTGGAGAGATTCCAGCTCAGGAAGGATGGTATTTCAGGCAGAAAGGAGAAGGGAATGTGATTCTGTCTAGGGAAAGACTTGAGAAAGGCATGGAAATAGAAATCTGTAAAGTTATTTGGAGCATATAGAGCAAAGCAGTCTGTCCTTAGTTTTCTGTATACACCTTCACCTGCTGACTTGTTCTCCAAATAGCTTAATTACAAATCAAGGGCATTGGCTCTTCTTACTCTCCTCACTCTCACACATGTTTTCATTTGTCTGCCTCTCTGGACAATTACAACCCTTCAATTCAAACATTCTAGGGTTGTTATCACAACTTCAAGATATGATAAGAAGCAGTAACCCTCAGTAAATGAAGGAATCCAGAGCTGAAGTCCATGAAATCAGTCCATGTTGTTGCCAGCTTTGTACAAGTTCCAAGCTGGTATATCTCCAGGAACTATTGGGGTCACATTTGTCAGCAAACTGTACATGGCCCTGGGCAAGGAATCAGAAGACCTATATTTATGTCTCATCCAGGTTTGCCCCTAACCACAAATTTCTCTTCAATAAAGCACTCAATTCACTAAGATTCAGTTTCCCTACATTTCATGTGACAATAGTATTCCCCCTGCCTCTTGCAGCCATTTTTGTAAGGCATGATACAGGCTATTTAATATACATGAGAACTTTTTGAAAAAACTACCAAGTGCTAAGCGAATGTAAGCCACTATTATGATTGAAGAGCTTTCTAGATATACTCACATATATTAAAGGCTATAGTAGTCACAAGATGAAAGAAACATAGCTAAAGTGATTTTATTGCAATACTCTTCCTGAAACATTTTGCATTATTAAGTGTTCTTATTATATTGAGGCTTCTGCCTACCTACCATGGTTAACAGTAAGAATAGAGGTAGAAGTTGAAAAAAATGTAAAATAATATGATAGAAACATGCAAGTAGAAATGAGTGTTTAGATAAATATATTTGAGACTGAGTACCATAAAATGCTAGATCTTAGAGTAGTCATTGACTTAAAATCGATCTAGAAAAAATGTTTATTGACTATCTCAAATGTGGTCATAGTAAGCATTTTAGTTTCTTTAATTTCCTGTAAATGATAATATACTGTGCTTTTATCAACAGGTAGTAATGTGTATAGGTAATATAAACATACTTACCAAATGTACACAGTAAGCCTTCAGAAATAATTTGATCAGCATTACTGTAGTTGCATTTTTAATTATTTTTGACCATTTTAATTTCATAATTACATTATCACATTTTTCATTGCACCTTCATGTACACAAACTGTTTTTCAGGTAGCTTAGTTAATTTTGTATATGCATATATACACATATGCATTAATATATCAAACATACACATACATTCATATAAAATTAATATATTCATATTCACACACACACAGGTATTCAGGTGAAATTTCCAATATTTGATCATTTACCCCAAAAGTGGAAATTCATGGTTTTATCTAATAAATAAGAGTGTTTTATTTTAGATCTATATTATATCATTTAGTAGTTTAGATTAACCTGTTATACCATACTGTGTAAAGACCTACAGAGAAGGTCTTTGGATAAGAAATTTGGATAGAGATAAATATTTGGATAGAAATTTTTTACTTTGTCTTGTACATTTAAAGAGAAGGCAAATACTTAATAATTAATAAATCTCAGTTAAACATAATATCTGAGGGTTTTTTACTGTAGCTGAAACTTCATACCCTTTCTAAAGGGTATGAAAATATATGAAAAATAACTGTATAGCAAGTTTAAGATATTCACTTAATTAAAACTATGAATTTTGTCAAACTCTGTTTTGCAATTGGTTCTATTTGTATGATAGTAGGAAACTCTGAGTTCTTTTTCAAATTGTCATCTAAAGAAAACTTATTTTGCAGTATGCCAGCCAGAATGAGGGACTGCACATGGGCTGTGGACTTATCTGTGGTTCACAAATTTGGGACTGAAGGTCAATTAGGTCAAAATTATGACCAAGATCAAGATGGTGCTGAGGCTTCGTGGAGCACTTCCACAGGAAATGACAAAGCCTTGGGAGTCAGTTCATCATCTCTTTTAGAAGCTGGCTTTGCTCTGTGTAATCATATCAGTCTGCCTCCAGACTTTTTTCTTTCAACAAAATGAAAGCACCTAAGAGACTCTCTTTGGGTCAGTGACTCAATACTAATCTATATCCACTCCCTGGAGAGCATCTCAGAACACATATGATAACAATGCTTTTATTATTGTTTTTCGTTTGGTTGGGTTTTTTTTTTGTTCATTATTGTTTTTTTAACAGAAAGAGAGAACATTTTCAGGAAAGGAAATGGGAAGAAAATATAACCAACAGATTTTGCAGAGGAGTTACAACCTGATAGGAACAACACTTCAGGGCTGAGATCAGACTCATGTTGAGGCATGGAACCACACCTCTCCTCCCTGCGGGAATATCCTCTACTGCTTTCATTTTTCCTGGGATACGAATGATGCATACAGTAGGAAGAAAGGTCTCATAGTAGATGAAATAAAAACTTCCTATTTATTCTGGATCCAAATCCCATCTCTGCCACTTGGTAACTGTGTGATATGGGGCAACATAATTAACTTCTCAGAGTTTGGTTTACTAGTCTGTATAAATATCTTCGTCATGGAGCTGCAGTGGGTATTAATGGGAGAGAAGCATGCAGAACTGCTGCAGCCCGCTGCAGCAAGGGTGGTCGTGAGGCTGAGCGAGGGACTTAACAAAGGAGAGGACCAAATGCTCTGCTGGCATAAGGCAAGTTTATTGCGCGGTCTTCAGGCTTAAATACAATCTTGAGTGCATAGAGAACAAAGGAGAAGCCTTCTGGCACATAGCTCATTTCCTTGACCTATAAAGTTTATCTACTCCCTTAAGGTCGGGATGTTCTCAGGCTAACATACCTACCGGGTACATGACGCACAGGCCAAGGATAAGAGTTAATGGGTAAGGAAAGGCGGCTGGTTTCTCAAGGGGTCAGAGAACAGTCACAACCCAAGACAGCCCCGAGGCCGGAAACCAGGCACAGTCACCACGCCTGCCGTGCAGGACCCTATCCTCGACCCCTCACAGGCCTCCTGGGCTCCAACACAGAACAGTGTCAAGAACAATAGCCAAGTGCTGGAAGCAACCTAGGTGCCCATCAGTTAATGAATGGATCAAAAAACTGTGGTACATTTACACAATGGAATTCTATGCAGCAGAAAGAAAGAAGGAGCTCCTACCCTTTGCGACAGCATGGAAGGAATTGGAGAGTATCATGCTAAGCGAAATAAGCCAGGCAGTGAAAGACAAATACCATATGATCTCACCTTTAACAGGAAGCTAATCAACAAAACAAACAAACAAGCATAATATAAACAAAGACACTGAATTTGAGAACAGTCTGACAGTGTCCAGAGTGGGAAGGGAGGGAATTTCAGGGGAAAAGGGGAACGGTTTAGAGCAACAAGTATAAAGGACTCATGGACAAAAACTATGGGGGGTGGAAATGGGAGGAAGGTGGGGAGGGCTGGGGTGGTGGGCTGGGGCGGGGTAAAAGACAGAAAACTGTACAAAAAAAAAAAAGAACATTGTAGAGGCTTAATACTCAGTAGCTATAGTGAGATAATCATCTAATTTTGGATTGTTTCATCAGATTTGTTAGAGTTGGGACAGAGTTTTAAAGATAGAAGGTTTTGTTTTGTGTGTATAAGTACAAGTTTTCCTTCCATCAGTAACACATTAATGATAGAGACCTCCAAATAAGTTATTTATTTAAGGACAGTTACGATTACCTTTTTTCTATTGAAATAAGTTCTGGTAGGCAACTCACTTGCATTTCCAAGGTGACCTCAAATAATTTACATAATTTGCCATAAACATATTTCTTTCATTGATGAGAAAAATTAGGGTAGTGTAGATAGCAATATGGAAATCTTTTAAAAGATTGTGTTGTGGTAATTAAAATAAAGCTACAAAAAGATTAGATAGTCAAAGCATGTGATAATTGCAAGACTGCCTATGATCTAGCAATTCCACTTCTGGTAATATATCCAAAGAAATGCAAAACACTGATTTGAAAGAATATATATACCCCTATGTTCATTGCAGTGTTATTCACAATTCCCAAGATTTAGAAGCAGCCCAAGTACCCATCAGTAGATGAGTGGATTGAAAAGTTGTGTAAAAACAAAGGAAATCTTACTTTTTTTGACAGTATAGATGGACCTGGAGAGTATTATGCTAAGTGAAATAAGCCAGTCAGAGAAAGACAATATCAAATGATTTCATTTATATGTGGAATCTAATGAACAAAATGAGTAAACAAACAAAATTTAAACAGGCTCATAGATACATAGAACAAACTGATAGCTGTCAGAGAGGAGGGGTTTGGGGGTTGGGTGCTGGTTGAAAAAAGTGAAGGGGCAAAGCAAAAAAAAAAAAAAACAACAAACCCTCATATACACAGAGAACAGTATGGTGATTACCAGACAAAAAGGGGTGGGGAGAGGTACAAGGGAGTAAAAGGTAGATGAATGGTGGCTTGACTTTGGGTGGTGAACATACAATACAATATATCCATGACACATTATAGAATTGTACACCTGAAACCTATATAATTTTATTATCTTGCTCTGCTACTTTATTCAGTTTTAGACCTTGGGCCTTGTCTCTCTGCCTTTGAAACTCCCTCTGGCCCTTTGGATTTGTTGCTTGTATTTACAATGCCCAGCATTTGAATATTGCTTCTGCCAGTGGATTTTGGCTTCATGTTCTGCTTTGTCTCAGGGTACTTTGTCTAGATTGATCTTGATGTCCGCCGCACCTTCTGTAATCTTTCAAACACAAGTAACCTGTGTCTGCCTCATTTGTAGCTGGGATAAATCATAGGCTTACAGTTTTAAAATTAAGCAATTACAATATGACAGCTACAGACACCCATTTGTCAATCAGACCACCACAGAGTACCTTTGTAATATCTAATTTTAACCTTTACAGCTTATAATAGATGGCTTTCACTGTCATGCTGGCCAACTTGTTTTTATGTAATGTATTTTTGAGTTAAAAGAAAAATGTCTATCTAAAAACCTATGGTTTTATTTATTTAGGTTTCTTCTTCTTCAACTCAAATTCACAAATCAAATTGCTCAAGGCAAACTAGCCTTTTATTTCATTGACAATGTGAACTGGTAAATGTCCAAAAGCTATTTCTACTTGGCTTCAGAATGTATTTTAAACTTTCAAATAATTCACTTCAAACACAATAGTTAGATGGGAAGTTGCTCTTCTAGTGTCACATGAAAGCCTGGAAGTTTCTTTCTTATGACAGTTTCCTCAGATCTGTCTCCTTTGGAGGTTAATAGTGGGAGTACTACTTATAGATGTGGCTCTCAGCTTATCCATGCTAGAAATCTAATTCAGAGGCAAAGTAGGTGTAAAGAGGAACATTTTAACTATGGAATCAAGTCATACAGCTCCGTAAGATAATGCAAAAAAGCAAGACATATGGCTATACCACATATATTGTGGGATAGACTCAGAAGTTTACATGGTCTACAAACTTATGTAATGTGACTACTTTGAAAAAATGTAAATGTGATGTGCATTAATCTAGAAAAATTTAAAGAGTGTTTTCTAATAAGTACTTTGGCCTTTTAAACAACCTATGAAAGTAATTACAAATGTAACATCTTAATGAACATTGTAAAATAGATAAAAATATATTCATTTGGCTAAGTGAATAATAAAAATTATGTATAATACAAGGGAACATCTTTTGGATAGACTGAGAAAGTAAATTTGGAGTAGATGAACTTCATTTATAATGTCAAGACTGATAAGTTTCCCATATTTTGATCGGTATCTGAGCTTCATCAACTCACTCATTAAATATATTTTCCAGTAATAATTTAATTTATTTTTCCCCATTTCAATCTGAAATAAATTAGGATAGCTTATAAAGATCTATACAATATAAAATATCAGTGAAAAAATAATACAAAGAGACTTCCTAAATACATACTTGGAAGTCTGTGTAATTATAATATGTGATCTATAAATTCATAGAATTAAACCATTAACTTGTCTCTGTGGGAACTAGACAAAAGGAAAGGATGATTAGTTACATGATCTATAACGCCCATGAGTAAAAGCAAACTAGTTACTCAGGAGACACTCAACCCTAACAGTTTTATCTCATGCATTGGTATTAAGGGGACATAGTATAATATAATGGGCAACATCGATGCCAAGGATCATAAAGCTGTTACTGACAGTTTTCCCCAAAGTAGTACAGTAGAATCATATGAAAGTGCAGCTGGGTAAAGGCTTTTATATGGGGATCAATATCATGATCCAGGCATTAACAGTTTTCTGGTCTTACTTACTCCAGGAATAGATTTTAGGGTATCTAGAAGAATATACGGACTGTGTATCTTTCTGGTAAAGTTTCAAAAGTATTATTATTCTTGGTTGAACTTGGAAACACATTGAACAGCCCTAAGTCCAAGATTATCCTTTCTGATGTATATCGGATGTACTGGTGCCCTATCACCAATCAAGTGGAACATTAAATCCTTTATCACCTGAGTGGAATACAGGATTGATTTTCTTAAAAACTGTTTTGCTCAGAATACAAGTGCCTGAGCAAAAGTCACCAAAATTCTATTTTGAGGGAAGTCAAGGGTGAATCTGTAGATAAGACAAAATCAAGATTCCTGTCAGGAAATGAATCATTTCAGTTCTTGGTAAGCCCTTATTAAAGGATTTAATGTCTAAATTGACATCATTGTGTAGAGATTAGTTATACTTGTGTTTTATAGGCTACAAGAAATTTCTAGTAAGGCTTACCTTGGTAAAGTTCCAGGTAGCCTTTTTGTTTTACATGTTACCTCAATAAAAAGATATCAGCACCTTATAGGTGAGATCACCAGGAACACACCTGTAGTTGTAAGCAGGGGGGTAGGGGTGGGTATTATTGATTCAATGAAATTAGGGAGAGTGCAGACCATAGAAAGATTTAAGATTTGGCCTTGCATTAGATGATAATGAGGAAGGTTAAAAGAATTGGGACTTTTTTCTGGATTGATGTTGTGAGGAAGCAGGGATATTTTCTGATTGGATATCTAAATAATTCTTATCTAGAGTATAGAAGGATGAAGCAAGGCTAATGCTGTATTTGGGAGAGATACAGCAGAGAGTGGTCTGTCTATTTTTCTTGATGCATCACAGTCACAGAGTAGTCTTGTGTAAAGTCAGTGTTCTATAAAATCATTGATGTTTCACAGGAGTACACCACGGCCCAATTGTGAGTGCCAGGTGAGCTCCTAATAATAATACCTGCTGGATAGTTCTGTGATAGCTCTAATTTATCATCTTTTTTCTTTCTCAAAGTCCAGGAATTTTTGCTTACTGTTTGATAGTCCCTGTTAAACTGGGCCTCTAAAAGGGAAAGCCCACTTCTGTAAGACACAGATGCTAATAAAAGTCTTTTAAACTTATTAGCATTCTATAAAAAATGAGAGGAGGGAACTTTTTCTTCACTTAGTTGAAGTTTAAAACATCCATGGATAGTAAAGGGGCACATAAATTTTGTAAACCATCTATTTTTCTCACCAATCTCATCTTACAAGTTGGACCAAAAGTGAATTCTTTCTACCTAACTCAAAATAGTCACATAAGATTTATTTAATGATTGGATAATTTCCAAATCAAAGAAGAAATCAATAGTGCCACTGTTTTCAGTACTGGTAAAATAATATCTCCAGCACCATCTTCAGTTCTGTTCAACACTACATTTTGACATAAATAAAGACAAGATAGCAATCTTGAAAATCTAAAGCTTGATCATGTGGAATTTAGCCTTTAGACTTGTTCTGCTCCAAAAGCCAAAATCAGTTCCATTAGTTTTATGTAACAGGGAACAAAGATTTCTGTTCAACAGAAGGAAGAAGTGTCTCATAATTAAGGGCTATCCAGAAACAAAATGAGTTGCTTAATTACATAGTGAACTTGTCAACATTGGAAGTGTTAAAAACAACCTGAATGAACACTGGGAAAGCAGATGTAACTAGCATGTCTGGAATGAGAATTTGGACTAGTTGTCAGTCAAGACCCATTATAAATCTGAAGTCAAAATTAATAAGCTTGAGAAAAGAATTAGGAAGTCAATTAATTGGTTACCATGATCTATAGCAAGTTAAAGACATTGTATAAGTTGGAGTTCTCCAGAGAACCCAATTCTGGAGGTGAGAAAACAGAAAGCCTGAAAAGCTGAGGCAGTCTGGGTTCAACAGTTCCTAAAATCCAACTATTGAAAGGTGTTTTCTACTAGCATAAAATTAAATGAACATGATCCCTGGGCAGAAACACCCCTACACCCTTTTTAGTACTTTTGGTGCAGGCAATAATAATAGCATTTATCAGTTACTTATTGTGATCATTGCACAATGTTGAGTGCTATGCAAAAGTACACATCTCATTTAATATCTTCACTACAACCCTATGTGGAAGGTACTGTTGTTATCCCTGTTTTACAGATGTTATAACAGGCACAGGGTTACATAACTGTCATGTGGCAGAGCCCAGATTTAAACCCATGTTTGTCTGAATCTATGGGTCACATTCTTCATTCTAGGTTACACTGCTTCCGGGTAGGACAGCAGTGAGGTTCTACTACAAATGGTAGGATAAAATGATCCTCTTTTCTATTACAGGAAAGAGAATGAGGGGCAACAGATGTTGGCAATATCCTAATCAGCACAATGGAATGTTTAATTTTCCAAGCAAAAGAAAAGATCAGATTAAACCATAATTGAGAATTTTAGCACTTTTAGAAAAGATAATTATATCTGCAAGCTGACTTACATATTTTAATTTTTTCTTTACTTTGAGGCATAATGTTTTTGTATTATCTCGTGAACTATGCATGAGTGGATCTTATATGTTCAGTTAAAATTTTGTATGCAACACAGTGATCTCAAAGCAATATTGTACTTGAAGTAATAGTAGTTGTAGTAATAAGAGAAGTAGTAGTTGTAATAAAATAGAAGTAGTAGTAGTAGCAATAGAAAAGTAGTAGTAGAAGTAGTAATGGAAATTAGTGACAAATGTCCATGGAATACTTATTTTAAGTCCCCCCAAAATGGTTCATGTTCATTTCATTAAATGCTCAGAATAGTTTTATAATGTTGGTCTTACCATTTTCTTAAAAAAAAACAAAAACATGTTGAAATACATGCTGACTTAAGAGATGCATAAAAACCTTAAATACCCAAACACACAAACATTTCATGCGGATAATTTGAATGGGGCAATAAAATGTGTATTGGAGAAAATGTTTAATAAATTATTAATTTTTTAGAATAGAAATTTTAGATCCTAGAAAGCAGTTGAACTTCAGACTAAATGATTAATTGGTACCATAAAGTTAATGTATTTTAGCCTTTCCACTGGGAAATAACTATAAAAGTTCATAGAAACAAAATAACCTAAATCTTAAATATATCCTAGATAATGTATCCCAGTCTTATGTTGAACAAATTTAATGAAATATACTGAACAGCAATATGCTCTATACAAAGCCATTTGAAAAATTGGTCTAAGTATTTAATTTTCTGGCAGTTACAGGTTTAGCAGAGTGGACAAAATACTCTTATCATGTACTTGACCATCAATGTCATTAAGTGGTGGTTTAGCAATTTACTGCTGGTTAATGACCCAGGGCATCACGATAGCTCTTCAGGTCTCTTCAGATAAACACAACCTGTTTCAAATAGTATTGCATGAGAATGGGATTGTACAGTATGAAAGATGATGAAGAGACAATCTCAAGTTCCATGAGTTGATAGATAAAACCTAAATTGGACTCAAAAAGAATGCCAAGTTGATCTCTGCCCTCTAGGAGCTTAAAGTCTGATGGTGATGCTAAGAGAATAGATATGGAGGTGATTTTTTAAAGGGCAACATAAGTCATACAAACATCCAAGAGAACTCTAGATTATGAAATTAACCTACATAAACACTCTTCAGGTCTTTTTGTCATCAGTATATGGTTACTGAGTGCACTTTGTGTTCAGTGAGCAGCTGTACACATAGCAGTCCTCAAACTTCATTTTGCATCTTGTTAAAGTGTAGATTCTGATTCAGTATGTCTGTAGTGGGCTTGAGAGCTTCCAGTTCTTATCAACTCCCAGGTAATGCTGTGGTTGTGGGTTTGAAGGTCATACTTTGAGTAGCAAGAGTCTAAATTATTTTAATTAACATTCTCCTTTACATGTCATTAAAATCTGAGACATCTGATTTAAACACAAGCATGAATATTTGGAGAGACTGTAGTTAGAGGTAAATGTATCCCCACCTTACAAATGACAAACTTTCAGTTAACACTCTTGCCAGTTGTCCAAAGACTTTTGGCTTCTTCCATATTGAAAAGACCACTTGTAAAGTCTAGGAGGTGGTGAGATACTTCCTTTTGGTCAATGCCTTGACTCCTGTCTGAAATCATCTACCTTAGGGCGCAAGGTAATTGTGAGTTCCTGACACAGATACCTGTCTTTTAGAAATTACACTGAAACCACCAATTCATTTCCCAATCATTGCTAAACAGCTATCTAGAGATAATAACTTTCAGCCACTACCAGTTTAGACTGAATTGGAGCCTATGACCTTGGAGTGAAAAGTTTCACATTCATTTCCAGTCCCTGCAGCCACTAAAGTTTCCTGTTGAAAGAGTTGTAATTCATGAATTTCATCAGGCTGCCTCCAGCCCAAAACACAAAGACCATTTGTTGAAACTCATAGTAGTCACACTTAGGCCACTGGTTGCTTGTAATATGAGTGTAGAAGAATGGTGTAAGAATTTTTTCTTTGCCTGAGCAATGTTATTGATTAGTGTAAAACTTACATGGGCAATCTACTTTAGTTAATGAAATAAATTCCTAGTATCTCTAAATAAAAGTGTGAACTGAAGCCCATTGTCCATATTCTTCATCAATACTCCTTTTTAAAAAAAAATGAAACTGCCAAATGTAAAATTTGGTTTTTCTTTCTCAGCAAAAGACAGATATTGGGAAAGATTAATAGAAACATGTGAACCACTGTGGATGAAGTATTTTAAATATTTTCATCGTGTTATGACTAAACCAATATTGTGGATTAATGGGGAAGAAATGGTAGGCCTGGCCTGTGGTATTGTTTTCACTTAGTGTTCATTCCTATGAGGCAATCATCTAAATTAATAAGGATTTGCCCTTTTATATGGAGGAGAGAACCTGATCCAAATGGCCTCATAAAAAGGAAATTGCTGAATGAAGTCATTACTTTAATCAGTGTTTATGCCCCAATGTTAACAGTATACCTTTTTAAAATATGACATTCAATACATTCCAACCCACCGCACTGAGTAGTGGTGGTAGCCTTAGAGCTAGTTTTAATTATCCTTTCAATAGCAATTTAGACAGATCTACTAATAGGCTTGTGTTATTGGATAAATGCCTTTGGTAATAGAAAAAAATATCATTTCTGAGCTGGATTAAATAGCTGTTCACTGTGATGAACAGTAAATTATCAAAACTCATTCATTCATGAGGCCTACCTACCCACTCAGAGTTCCTTTTCTTCTCCACATTCATATAAACAATATCATTCTTTATGATGAAAAATATTGAATGAAGCTTTCTATTTTCTTCCTGGAAAATTTTGTTTTGTATTGAGATCAAATCCCATTCCACTGACCTCCAAAAGGTTGCTCTGATTCTCTAGTGTTGAATGTTTTGTTAAATTCTGTTAAATTACAGGATTGTCTTTTGAGGCTTGGGAAATCATTTTTTATTGAGGTTTCTGTTATTAGTATTCCAGTTTTAATGATATCTGACATGCATTTGTGACACATACACCTACACACAATCTCTTCAGCCGATCTCCAAACCGTCTCCCTTTTCCTTTGTTCCCCTCCAAATCTGTTTTCACTTAGCAGCAAGAATGAGTAACCATTTAAATCCTTAAATAAAATCATATTTGCCCTTCATAAAACCCTTCCCAAATCCTATGATTTGGCCGACAAGGCTCTGTCTGCCTTCCCAGTTGATTCCTGCACCTCTTCACCCTGCTCATTCTGATTCGATCACATTGATGTTTGTCATCTCCTACATACATCAAGCTCTTCCTGTCCCAGCAACTTTATTCTTGCTGTTATTTGGCCTGTAACCCTCTTCTTTTCACACAATAGGCATATTTTCATCTTTTTGGTCTCAGTTGAAACAGTACTTCCTCAGACAGCTCTTTCTCACCCACCCTACCTAAACTAGGTTTCTCTATTACTCCATCTTACAGTATTTAGATGTATTCTTTATCTTCTTTATTTGATTAATATTGATGTCTTTTCTCCTCTGAACTCTTAAGTTTTTTATATACAAGCACTTCATCTGTGTTGATTCTTTGCTGGGCACCTATTAAATCTTCAATTGATGAGTCAATATCTATCCCTGGGAAATTGTGTGTTGCTAACTGATCATTACACAGACAAGGTGGTGGCAATCTCCATGTGTGGGCCAAGTCCACTCCAGCACTTATTTTTGTACAACCCACAAAGTACAAATGGCTTTTACATTAAAAACAGTATAAAAATCAAAAGAAGAATAATATTTTGCATATATGAAAATTGTATGAAATTCAAATTTGATATCCAGACATTTAGCTGTATTGGAACACAGCTACACCCATTCATCTATGTGCTACTTGTGGCTGATTGCAGGCTACAATGGCAGAACTGAGTATTTATGACAGAGACCATATTTCCCTAGAAGTCTAAAATATTTTGTCTCTGGCTCTTTACAGAGTTTGCTGACCCTGAACATAGGCTGGTTTGCATATTAGAATTTTAACACCTACATGATTCTGAAACTTTTCATAAAAATTATTTGGAAGAAGGAATGAAAGGAGATCCTAATAAATAGGCTACTTGAATCCTACTTTTACCGGTCCAACTTTTTTTGGAAGTGCAATTTATTTATTTTATTGAATTTATTGGGGGTGACATTGGTTAATAAAATTATATTACAGGGATACAATACTATAATACATCATCTGTATATTGTACTATGTGATTACTACCCCAAGTCAAGTCCCCCTCCATCACCACTTATCCCCCCTTTACCTTCTCCTATTTCCCCCGTCCCCTTTCCCTTTGGTAATCACCTTACTGTTATCTGTCTATAGGGTTTTTTTGCGGGGGAGGTTTTTTTGGTTAATACCTTCACCTTTTTCACCCAGCCCTCCTATCCCTTTCTCTCTGACAGCTGTCATTCTCTCAGCTGTATGTATAAGTCTGTGAACCTCATTTGATTACTTTACCTCCCACTGAGGCAATCCTTAAAAGCAATGGTCCTCAGTTAATAATGTGCATAAAAGTGACCTGGAGTGACCCAAGCTCAGAGATTCCAATTAGGAGATGGAGAGTAGTGCCTGAGAATTTGCATTTCTAGCAAGATCTCAAGTCAAAAATCAGTGACCAGGGTTGCACCCTTCTTTTCAGGATGTGATGTCTGTCAATGTAAATTCATTTATTCAGTATCAAGTGTGTGCCAATGTTATTCTAGATGCTGGGAAAACAAAACTAAATGATAAATGGCTCCTTCTGAGAAGCCAAAATTTAATACTATGCAGGCAGAGAATAAATATAATAAAACATGAGGGCTATAACAAGAGGTATAAACAAACTCTGATAAAGACACCCATTAGTGCCTGTATGTCTGTGAAGACTTTTTTTAAATATATTTTATTGATTATGCTCTTACAGTTGTCCCATTTCTCCCCCATCATTCCCCTCCACCCTGCACACCCCCTCCACCCACATTCCCCCCTTTAGTTCATGTCCATGTGCCATAACTTCTTTAGCTTCTACATTTCCCACACTATTCTTGCCCTCCCCCTATTTTCTACCCACCCTCTATGCTACTTATTCTCTGTACCTTTTCCCCCTCTCTCCTCCTCCCACTCCTCTGTTGCTAACCCTCCATATGATCTCCATTTCTGTGGTTCTGTTCCTGTTCTAGTTATTTGCTTTGTGAAAACTTTTTAAAGGCAAACTGAGACTTACAGAATTTTATAATGTTTTATGAAAAAGTCCATACTGCAGCTTGGTCATGCCAGCCCACAGCATCTCATTAAGAAATTCTGAATCTCAGGAGAAAATTTAGAAATTCGTTTCAGTAGTTCTTATTTCTAAGAGAAAGAAAAAATCATCATGCAAGGATTTACGGTTCTTTGAGCAAATTGTTAATATTAGCTCCTAGTTTCCTCCTGTGAACCAGTTGAATCCCATTGCTCCCTGGGCTATCACCTCCCGCCAGCCCAAACTCCTGTGATCACACTCCTGTTCTAGACCTCTCACCGACCTCAACATTTTCCTTTTTGCTGTTTCCAGTTCATTCTACATGCTGCAGCCTACTACTTTAAAACCAAATCTGCCAATCTACTTTAAAAACAAATCTGAATGCCTTTTAAATGTTAATATATTTTTCATTCAAGTATAGTTGACTTTTAAAACCTGTAATGGATTCCCTTTAGTTTTTCAAAATTAATCCAAATCTTTAACAGAACCTTTTAGACTCCTTATGATCTCTAACCTCAGGGCTTCCCTTCTTTGTCAGCACCAGCCACCTTGTTGTCCATTTAGTTCTTCCAAGAATCTAGCCTTCCTCCAGAGTCAGGGCTTTTGCAAGTATATTCCATCAGCCTGGAATGCTTTTCCTCCCTATATTCCTTAACCTTTATTTGATTCTACTCAGCTTTCTAATCTAAATTTAGATATCAATGCCATGGAGAAGTGGTTTTTTCACTGACTCCACCCCCATTCCCAATGTCAGAAACAAGCAATGACTAGTCTCCACAGGTAATCACTGTGGAAACAAAGACCACACTGCTATAGTATCAAGGGGGGTTAGGAATTCTCACAGAATACCAGCCATCAGTTCTACATTTAGTTAGTTTTATATCATCAAAAATCAAACTTCAGACTTTAAACCACATAGCCCTTGAGTTATAGAAATGTTTGAAGCATCTTACAACGTAGACCACGCCTTGAGTTAAATAGACAAAAGGGGAACTTATCTGGTTAACTAATTACCAGAAATTTTGGAATTAGGTATTATTATAAGCAAATTGATTTGTATTTTGGGAGAACACACATATTAAATTCCATATAGTTCAGCCATTTGACCTTCAGAGAAGTCCTTGGAACAATTTGCAGGAACAATGGGAAATTTTTATTTCTTATTATTACAAAAGCCACATGCATTTCATAAAAATCTGTACTGATCCAGAAATATTTTGGCCCAAAGGGAAAGAGGGGCCTGGGTGTTCAGTCACAGCTCCATCTTTCCACCTTAACAAACCTAACTTGCACTCTTCTCGGAGTTCTTAGAACAATACTACTTGAACTTTATATCACTTATCAGCTTACAATTTTATATTTGTGTGATTATTTGATTAATATTTGTCTCCCCAGTGGAAGGTAAGCTTTAAAGATAATTACTTGTGCCCTGGCTGGTGTGGTTCAGTGGATTGAGTGCCAGTCTGTGAACCAAAGAGTCTCCAGTTTGATTCCCACTCTGGGCACATGCCTGGGTTGCAGGCCAGGTCCCCAGTACGGAGTGCTTGAGAGGCAACCACATACTGATGTTTCTCTCCCTCTCTTTCTCCCTCCCTTCCCCTCTCTCTAAAATAAATAAATAAAATCTTTAAAAAAATGATAATTATTTGTTTTGTTCACTATTGTGCCTTTAGATTATCCATGCCTAGTACATAGTAGGCTCTCAATAAATATTTACTGAATGAATGAAAGAATAACTGATGTGTAATAACCTCTCACCTTGTCCACCACTCAGCTGTCATTCAAAAGTCCAGCTGTCCTGGACTTTTGAATTGACTCTTAACCCTCACCTTCACCCACTTTTGTTAGTTGTGGATATTATAGCTTGCTACCTGTAAGTGACAAATTATTGAGGTTTTTTCAGAAAAATTAGTCTAGGAATTACAATATTATGCAATGTAAACATTACCTTTTTGACATGTGATCAACATAAAAATGATTATTGGGATCTTTACCCTTTTTTGTACTCAGTCTTAGAAATCTAGTGTGGATTTTATATCACAGTTCAAACCAGCTATATTTAAGTCCTCAATGGCCAGATGTAGCAAGTGCCTGTCATATTCCACGGTGTATCTTAGTATTTTATTAGCTATTAGGTGGTAGTAAATGGCCACATAAGTATGGCTTTGGGCCAGAATGCCACCTTAGGAATCACATTGGAACTCTACAGCCTCATGGAAGGGTACATCATAGTACTCCTCCTCACCCTCCTTTTAAGCCTCCTCATCTTCTTCCTTTCCAGCTTTCCCTTCAACTCTTTCTCCCCCCCTTCCTCCTTCTCCTTAATTCTTCTTATTTTCTTTCCATTTATTTTCTGATTCTGTTTTGACCCACACATTTCTCCCTCTACTTTTATCTTTCTTCATTAATATAATAATTTTTCTACAATAAACTTATTTCTGGTATGCGGGGGACCCTGTCCTGGGCACCAGATGTGGGGGGGGCTCCGCCCACAGAGCCCCATCTCTCCGTCATAAATGAAAATAAACACTACCAAGACATGACTGCTTGGGGAGGAAAGGGGTCAAACTCTCAGAGGAGAATGACCCAGAGCCCCATCCTCACTAGGCTTTTATTGGGCTCAAATACCGGGGAATACAGGTTTAACATGTCAAAGAAATCTGAGGGCTTAATCTGAGCCAGTGTTTGTCAGGAAAGGGAGTTGCCAAACTTTGGGAGACATACTCATTTCCTCCTGGGACACTTATCACCTAAGGAAGAGCACTCTTAGCAATGCAGGTTTCACAGGACTTTAGGAATTCCTTCTTATGCCCAATCACCCAGGAAGCCGTCCTGGCCAGCACAGGGCTGCACCACTCGCCCCCACAGTTTCAGGCTTTAAGCCTATTAGGAAGCAAGAGACATCTCCCAGATGGAAATGAGGACTCGGGCTATGTCAGAATAGCCGGGGGGCGAGGGTCCATCACATCCTCTTTGCTGCAACCCCCTGAGTCCTTCCATGAGGCCTCCCAAGTGGTCGCATCTGGCTTAGGTTGCCCCTCCCATGAGGAGTCTTACCTGTCATTGACTGCCAACCAAGCAATGGGGCCAGAGATGGATGAGGCAGAAGCAGTGCTCCTGCCAGGGAAATAAGCTTTGTCTCCTTAGTAGGTCACGTCCTTGTGACAGAACAGACCCAGATGAAGTGGGTCCCTTGGGCTCTTACACAGCCCACCATGGGGTGAGGGTTACAACTCCTGAAACCAGGCTGAACGGTCCACAACACTGGTACTTTCATAATTTACTGCAGAATGAGAAGGATAGTATGAAAGCAAAATTATAATGTAAAAATTTGGGAAATAAGGGTATTGTACCTCAATAAAATATACATCTTTATGGTTGGTCTCTAGAGTTTTAGATATAAAGTATCAGTGGTTCTGACAGGTTTTGGGGTTTTGTTGTCATGAGGTTTATTTTAATAGGTTGTGAGTGTATTGATTCAGAGAAAAAAATCTGCACTATTCAACACTTGCTAGCATTATACAGACATCAGTTTACCACTAGGTACCAAAAACTTATTTTCTTCAGCCTTTTGGGTTGTTCATTTTCTTCTGGGATTATACATTAGTTCTACTTACATCTAAATTGCTATTGACTTTAACCATACTCTATCATTTAGGATTTGAGTTTGTGTCTCACAGATCCAAGATGATCACAATGAAAATGTTAACTTTTTAAAACAGATCTAAAATTTTAAAGTGTCAGATGTACTAAAATAAAAAGTTGAAGTTCTTCGTATATGGTCTTCCACAGAGTAATCAGAGTTCACATCATCTGAGGGATATACTTAGAGACTACCTAATTCACCAACAGGATAGATGTAAATGAAAGGCTTATAACAAAAATAGAAATACTGTGTAACCACAACTTTCCTGGGAAGGAATGTTAAATATATATTTATGTTAAATATATATGTGTGTGTATAAATATATATATATATATATATAGAGAGAGAGAGAGAGAGAGAGAGAAGAAATGAGTTCTCCATATTTGTGATGAAAAAGCAAATGAGTTCAGGCTCTCAAGTGATTGAAATTGTTGACTACAATTTATCAGTCTCTATTTAATATTCATTCAGGATTTTCTAATACACTGACAAGGAAATATAACCTGTTGCCATTACATTCCTTAAAAATTTTATTGCAGAATTTTTAGAACTCTGACTCAATTCTGTCAATTTACAAGTGAGGAAATTAAGGTTCAGAGGAGTCTAATGTCTAATCCAAGCCTTTTAAGAAGCTAGTGGTGGAACCTCAATCAGAACCTAGACCCTCTGACTGTGTGCAGAGCCTGTTTAAGTAGGAGATGCTTGGAGAAATCTAGCAGACAAATTTTCTAAGTAGAAGTAAAATCCTTTCATATTGTTTTTCTGACTTTTATTAATAATCGAGGGTTAGAAATTAGATACTTGACAAATTTCTTTAGTCATTAACCAACATTCAAATTAAGATTAATCATAATTTCCCTGGATATTGTACTTGGAAAATGTTGACAAAAGAATCTTAAATGTTTCCTAATTTATTAGTAATTTTATAGTGTCATACTTAATAGCACCACTGAGAGAAGAAAGTTATATGATAAACCATAAATATTGTATGAAAAAATGATATTGTCCTTGAAAGTTTCAGTTTCCTTTATCGGTTTTTGAAGAAGTATATTTATTCAAGATGACTATCATAGGAATCCACTGAGCTTTGTATGAATGCCCATTTTAAAACTGATGAAAATTTTACTCCACATTCTTATTTACTGAGCCATGAAGGGACTGTCTTTTAAGCACGTAACTCACCAGACAATTAAAAACTTAATTAATTACATTAATAACACAATTGCAAATGATTTCCACTCATAAAAGTAGACATCATTTTTTATGACTTGGGATTCTAACAAATTATTTTAATCTCAGTTTTGTTTTCCAAAAACTTTTGCATTAACATTTTGTGTGGGTTCCCCAAGGATCATCGTATGTACCACACCAGGTATCCTAACTATTGATTGTGATTTGAGAGGAAAACATCTTCATAGTTATTTGAGAGCACCAAAGGTTCTTCTGAAAAATATGTCCCCTGATAAATGGACCAATTACAGCCCAAATTTCATGATTAACCTTTTGCTTTTTACTTTTCAATACTTTGTTAAAATGCAAACATTACATGGGACACATTAAGACAATTTTAGTCATTGGCATCTTAGTTTAGTTTGTGAGAATGGTGAGCCAGTCACTTAGCAAGACCCAAAGGAAATTAGCAATGGGACACATATACTGTGTAAAAGAAAATTGAAATTGTTATTAGCATAAAGTATGAAAGTAGGAGCTTAATGAGAGAAGTATGAAGTGCTGGGCACTAAGTACTACGAATACTCAAAATCAGAGTGTGTTCTCAGAGATATAATAAGAAGGAAGACAAAAATATAAATACTTTCCCTGTTTTTATACTAATACAATGAGCCAACAATTCCCCTCTCTACTGAACATAAGGATGGGTTACTCACACAAGTGTATAGTTACATTATTTAATTGAAACATTTTTTTCTTTTTTTTCACCTTATAACCTATAACTTGATAATAAAGTCAAAAGTAGGTTTTTCAAGTAAAGATGAGACAAAGTGATCAGGAAGCAGGATGGACGAGAGTTGATAAGGAATGTACATCTGTTGGGTGATTAATAACACTTTACATGTACTCAGTGCAACAAAGCAATTAAACAAGAGAAATGTCATTAACATAATGTCACATTAAATTCTTATCATGTTTTGTTGTTTAGTCAGTTTTCTCAGTCATTTAAGCAGAGATTTTCACTTTATTGTCTATGAGAAAAATTTGTCACTCAGGTGGTAATATGGTGACCTAAAATGTTACTTGATAAAAGGTATTATCTAGGACTGTGCTGTCCAGTGTAGTAGCCCGTAGTCACATATGGCTATTTAACACTTGAAATGAGCCTGGACCAAATTAAGATGTGCTTAAGTATAAACTATATGCTGAGTTTTAAAGACAGTAAAAAAAAAAGTGAAAATATTACATTCATATCTTTTTTTGCACTGATCATGTATTGAAAAAATATTTTCATTATATTAGGTAAAGTAAAATATCATTACATAACTTCTACCTTTTTGCTTTTTATATATATTTTATTTATTTATTTTCAAAGAGAGAGGAAGGGAGGGAGTAAGAAAGGGAGAAAAACATTCATCAATGTGTGAGAGAAACATCTATCGCTTGCCTCTCGCACGCCCCCAACTGGGAGCCTGGCCTGCAACCCAGGTTTGTGCCCTGACTGGGTACCAAATGGCACTCAGTCCACTGAGCCACACCAGCACCTTTTTGCTTTTTGCCTGACTCCACTGAGCCAGGGCACCTTTTGGGTTTTTCAGTGTGACTAACTGGAAAGGTTTTGAATTATATATGTGCTTCTATTTGTGGCTCACATTACATTTTTACTAGAAAGTGCAGTTCTATAGGATTTAATATTATTTAAATACGATATGTTTATGAATTGAGCTTGTAATTTTTTTTAATATATTTTATTGATTATGCTATTACAGTTGTCCCATTTTTCACCCATCATTCCCCTCCACCCTGCACACCCCCTCCCACCCACATTCCCCCCTTTAGTTCATGTCCATGTGTCATAAGTTCTTTAGCTTCTACATTTCCCATACTATTCTTGCCCTCCCCCTGTCTATTTTCTACCCACTATCTATGCTACTCATTCTCTATACCTTTTCCCCCCTCTCCTCCTCCCACGTCCCTGTTGCTAACCCTCCATATGATCTCCATTTCTGTGGTTCTGTTCCTGCTGTAGCTGTTTGCTTAGTTTGCTTTTATTTTAGGTGCAGTTCTTAATAGCTGTGAGTTTGATGTCCTTTCACTGTCCTATTTTTTATCTTCTTTTTCTTAGATAAGTCCCTTCAACATTTCATATAATAAAGGCTTGGTGATGATGAACTCCTTGAACTTGACCTTATCTGAGAAGCGCTTTATCTGTCCTTCCATTCTAAATGACAGCTTTGCTGGATAGAGCAATCTTGGATGTAGGCCCTTGACTTTCATGACTTGGAATATTTCTTTCCAGCCCCTTCTTGCCTGTAAGGTCTCTTTTGAGAAATCAGCTGACAGTGTGATGGGAACTCCTTTGTAGGTGACTGTCCCCTTATTCCTTGCTGCTTCTAGAATTCTCTCCTTCATTTTAATCTTGGCTAATGTAATTACGATGTGCCTTGGTGTGTTCCTCCTTGGGTCCAACTTCTTTGGGACTCTCTGAGCTTCCTGGACGTCCTGGTAGTCTATTTCCTTTGCCAGATTGGGGAAGTTCTCCTTTATTATTTGTTCAAATAAGTTTTCCACTTGTTGCTCTTCTTCTTCCCCTTCTGGGACCCCTATAATTTGGATGTTGGGATGTTTAACCATGTCCTGGAGGTTCCTAAGCCTCTCCTCATTTTTTTGAATTCTTGTTTCTTCCTCATTTTCTGTTTGGTTGTTAGTTTCTTCCTTCTGGTCCACTCCATTGATTTGAGTCCCAGTTTTCCTTCCATCTCTATCAGTTCCCCATGCATCTTCCTTCATTTCACGTATTGTAGCCTGCATTTTTTCATCTAATTTGTGAGCAAAATCAACCAATTCTGTGAGCATTTTGATGACCAGTGCTTTGAACTGTGCATCTGACAGGTTGGCTATCTCTTGGTCACTTAGAAGAATTGGCTCTGGGGCTTTTATTTGTTCTCTGGTTTGAGCCATTTTTGGTGGGGCTTTTTTTTGTTTTGTTTTGGTTTTAGTCTGGTCTTGGCTATTACGTATAAGGGGTGGAGCCTTAGGTGTTCCTCACGGCGGGGCAGCCCAGTCGCTGGGTTGTGACGCTGTATGTGGGGGCGGGGTCTGAGAGGGAACAATGGCGCCTGCTCCACTCTCTCCTGGATTCAGTCCCTTCCACCACTTCCCCTTTGCCTGGACCGTCTGCACTCGCAAATGTGGGACCACCTGGTCAGCCAGCCGCCTTGTGCGGCCTCACTGGGTCTGCACAGTTGCCCCACTGTGCCCGGGGACCGCCAGCCGCCGCCTGTGCACCTGGGAACCGGCAGCCGCTGCTGCTTGCATTCCCGTTCTCGGGGTCCGCACCTCCACTTTTTCCTGCCGCGACTCCGCCCCTCTTACTGGTCTGGATGAATGGTTGTTGGACTTCCTTACAGTTCAATTTTCTTTAAGTTCTGGTTGTTTTCTTGTTTCTAAATATTTGTTGTCCTTAATTTTGGTTGTGAGAGGAGGCGCAGTGTGTCCGCCTACGCCTCCATCTTGGCCGGACTGAGCTTGTAATTTTTTATGTTACTATTATTGTAATGGTCAAATGCTTACTTTGAAAGCAGGTGTATATTTGACATTGAATATCATACATACTTTTTTCTGTTCTGTTGAGGATTTGGTTGCATAATTTCTTTACGTATGTTATTTGGCACAGGTGGGAAATATTCTAAACTTTTCTGAGTAATTACTGAAGGGAAAACTCACTAAAAGGAAGGGTATCTAACTTTTCTTAAATAAGTGAACCATCTGTCCTAGCCAGTGTGTGCACAGTTACATTTAGCAAAGATTTGTCCTGTGCCTGTCCACATTTGCTAACATGAATAAACAAAACTTCTATGAGAATGCCCAAAGGAACCTGTTGAAAACTTACAACAGTTTAAGAGAATGTTAGATTAAACCACCTACATTATTTCTGAAGACTATTAATGGACAAAGAAAGATAGTAAATTTTAGAATGTGGGTCATTGGGACTATACTGTGAAACATCATTCACTTAATTTAAAATAAACTTGACATTCTTAGGTGAGATTTGTTGCAGAATAAATCAATTCCAGATGTAAAAAACCAGAAACTTCACATTGTTTATATAATTGTGCACACTATGAAAGGCACATTCAACAATGAACTTTCACAAAATTTGCTGTTTGGTACAAGTGTCAATCACAAAAGGTCATTTCAGTTGTTTTTCCTATTCCTGGGACATATAAGATAAACGCTTTTTACCACAAGAGAAAAAGGCATTATCTTTTTGAGGTCAGAGAATTTTTTAATCTTGGTTTCCAGCTACCAACTACCTATGACATGATGAGGAAATGATACCTTTTTTGGGGAGACCAAATTTAAGTATAATATCAGAGCTGCTTACAAAAACAACTGTCAATCAGTTGACCAAAAACATTCTAAAATGAGACTCTCAGTCTTATTTTCACGTAGGGAGTATAATTTTAGAAAAGCAAAATATTTCTAGGTTACATTTACCAACTTTGTTTTGTATTTATAGAATTTCTAACTTACTAATTCTGTGGCCATATGACTTATTCTTGCCATGGCTGACAAGAGTTATGATGATTTTGGTACTCTTTTTAACTCATTACTGTCCTTTGTGTAATATCTTTAACATGTCTTAATGTTTGAATTTAGAAACTTCTCATGAATACCTGTTCCCATTATAAAAATCTAAATCTCAGAAGCATATAAAATTATTGTTTACTTATGATCTTGCAAGTTTCTAACAATTATGAGTGGATCTGGAACTCTGAATCCCTTCTCTATGTTTAATGTCAGAGTTCATTTTTAGGGGCCATTAAGGAGTCCCAGTATAAATCTATATGTCCCATTTATAAAACTGTAAAAAAAATAAAATAAAAAATGAGATTTTCAACCTCTTAAATTTTGCCGCACATTGTTTCTAACACAAAGACATTTTCTTAAGTTCTCTGGGGTCCAGCAACGGGCTGTGCTGTCTGCAAGCCCAGATCCCTGTTGGCAGTCATCTCTCTTCTGTTGAAATTGCTTCTTTTTGGTCACCAAAATAAGAAAAAAAGCACTGAGAATACTTGGGAGAAATGTGGGTCAAGACCTTAATCTGTGAGGTACATTGAAGACAAGAATATTACCTTTCTAAAACCCATCTCCACTTTCGTAATATTTGGAAAGATCTATGGTTATTTGATGTAAAACTTACACATGTTATTATTATACCCCCAAAGGACTAAAAAACACTCAGCATCTGAGTCTACTACTTAAAAAGCAAAATGAGCTCAATAATATATCACATGGGTCCATCAAGAAAACTAACCATGTTTAAAGGGAAAGAAATTGTTGGAAATAAGTTTACTACTAGAATTTAGGTCTATAAATATTAGGTCTATGACTTAATATTTATGTTTAGCCTGAGCTGTGCATTTATTTCTTACTAGTGAAAGGTTCTCTTTCTACTCCAGGGCAATTTAAACCATAAAAGGCAAACTGAAAAAAAAAACACTTAAATTATATTATTCATTGAGATATGTGGGGTTATGTACTAGTTTAACATGTATTTATTAGATAAGAAATGATGAATGAGATTCTGTAGGAAGCATAGCAAGCATAGCAGTAACTGATAATGGCCCTAGCCCTTGTAGATGCCGAAATACCCTAACAGACTTCTAGGGGGCAACTAGCAGTTTTTGTATGCTCAGAATTTGTTCATTACTTTTAAAGGTCTGATTCATTTTAAACACCGTAAATCAAATTAGAAAGTAACCTTTACCAAATGTATGTCATTCACTTTGCAGCCTTCTGTATAAAAGTTCTACATGCATAAGAATCACTTTACATGGTAATACTATCTTTCCCTTATATTACTCTTCCTGTGACCATGAGCAACAACATCAGTGGCACAGCTAGCCTGCAAAATATCAGCTAATTTCTTGCCTGCGTGCGATTTACACTAACACTAAAACCCCTGCAATTTTACAGTTTAGGAAGCTCTTCCTCTTACATTCATCTTCACAACAACTGCGTGAGGTGGACAAGCGTAAGGGATGTTGGTCAGTTCTGCCCCAGGAAAGTCCTGAGATAAAACGGATGAAGGCAGGGCTCTGCCTCTGTCTTCCTTAATCAAAGGAAACCAGCCACTGTCTTGCCCTAACTTGACAGCACCCAGGGCTTCCATGTGACCAAGGCTTGGCCAATGAGACAACCCCGCCTGAGACTTTTCCTGGAAATGAGCAAAACAGAGCCCTTAAGAAGAGCTTGGAGATCCTTCCCACCAAGGCTGTGCCTTTGGCAGTGGGACCAGCCGGGCTTTCAGTGTCCAGGGACGGCGGAGGCAACTAGGGTGTCCCACCTGGACTGCTTTGTTTCTGCCTATTTTCCCCAAGGTTTTTCAGCCTCTTCTCCAACTAGCCATCTCTTGTCTTTTCAGTATGTCCCTATTACTTTAACTTAAGTAGAGTAGGTTTTGATTGTTTGCAACCCAAACGCAGGTGATTATAATGTTTTGCTATTCCCAATTTATAAAGAAATTTTGCTTTATTTAGGATAAGTTATTTACCTGAATTGTAGCTGTGTAGAAAAACCAGGTCTGGAACTCATGAGTTCTAGCTGAGTACGGTTTCTGCCACAGCACACTTTTCCCAGGTGGCCTCAGTGGCCTGTGCAGATGTACTGGCTTCCTCCTCCATGACTCTTTGATTGCAGTGCTTAATCCTAGTTCCTATTAGCACTGATCTGCTTGATGTTGAATGTGCCTCTACTCCATATACAATGTTTGATCTTCTGGAAGACAGTATTGTATTCTATCCATCATTTCATTTTCTTTCAAAGATAATGGAGGTGTATAGTCTGTACTAAATAAACATTTTAATAAATAAAAAGATGAGTGCAAAAGTTATTCAATTAATTGACTGAAAACACCAATATGAGTTTGAAGTTGATGAAAGTGTAACATTGATTTCAAAAAGAAAAAATGCACTGTTCTTTTTGAAAATATATTTTATCGATTATGCTATTACAGTTGTCCCATTTTCCCCTCTTTATTCCCCTCCTCCCTGCATACCCCCTTCTTCCCACATTCCCACCCCCTTTAGTTCATGTCCATGGGTCGTACATATAAGTTCTTTGGTTTCTCCATTTCCTACATTATTCTTAACCTCCCCCTGTCTATTTTGTACCTAACATTTATGCTTCTTATTCCCTGTACCTTTGCTCCCTTTCTCCCTCTCCCACTCCCCACTAATAACCCTCCATATTATCTCCATTTCTGAGATACTGTTCCTGTCCTAATTGTTTGCTTAATTTGTTTTTGTGTTTAGGTTCAGTTGTTGATAGTTGTGAGTTCATTGCCATTTTACTGTTCATAGTTTTGATCTTCTTCCTTTTCTTAGACAAGTCCCTTTAACATTTCATATCATAAGGGCTTGCTGATGATGAACTTCTTTAACTTGACCTTATCTGGGAAGCACTTTATCGGCCCTTCCATTCTAAATGATAGCTTTGCTGGATAAACTAATATTGACTGTAGGTCCTTTCCTTTCATGATTTTGAATACTTCTTTCCAGCCTCTTCTTGACTGTGATGTCTCTTTTGAGAAATCAGCTGACAGTCTGATGGGAACTCCTTTGTAGGTAACTTGTCTCCTTTTCTCTTGCTGCTTTTAAGATTATCTCCTTATCTTTAATCTTGGCTACTGTAATGATGATATGCCTTGGTGTGTGCTTCCTTGGGTCCAACTTCTTTGAGACTCTCTGAGTTTCCTAGACTTCCTGGGAGTCTATTTCCTTTGCCAGATTGGGAAAGTTTTCCTTCATTATGTCTTCAAATAAGTATTCCATTTCTTGCTTTTCCTCTTCTCCTTCTGGCACCCTATGACTCAGATGTTGGAACATTTAAAGTTGTCCTGGAGGTTCCTGAGCCTCTCCTCATTTTTTCGAATTCTTGTTTCTTCATTCTGTTCTCGTTGAATGTTTATTTCTTCCTTCTGGTCCAAATCATTGATGTGAGTCCTAGTTTCTTTCCCTTCACTGTTGGTTCCCTGTACATTTTCCTTTATTTCACTTTTCATAGCCTTCACTTATTCCTCTATTTTGTGACCATACTTAACCAATTCTGTGAGCATCCTTATTACCAGTGTTTTGAACTCTGCATCTGATAGACTGGCTATCTCTTCACCACTTAGTTGTATTCTTTCCAGAGCTTTGATCTGTTCTTTCATTTGGGCCATTTTTTTTTTTTTTTTTTTTGGTCTTGGTGCTCCTGTTAAGTAATAAGGGGCAGAGCCTTAGGTATTCACCAGGGCAGGGCAACTCACATCTCTGTGTTATGTTGTTGTATGTGAGGGAAAGGCCCCAGAGGGAACAATGCCTCTTGCTCAGCAGACTTTCAGTCACTCCCCTCTACTCACAAGCAAATTGGCCCCTTCTGGTGCTGATTCCTGGGTAGGTGGGTTGTGTACATTCTAGGACCCTGTGGGTCTGTCCAATGAACTCTCCTGTGAGTCTGGGGGTGTCTCCTGCCAACTCAACCCTTACAGGTTTTTTTCAGTCAGAGATTTTGAGGCTTTTATTCCCCTTCCACTAGAACCCTGGGTTGCATGGTCTGTCTCACTCCCCAGTTGTTCCTCCTGGTTTATTTGCATACAAATGTGGGACTGCGTGCTGTGCTAGCCACCACCTCACCCAGTTCACCAGCCACCGCCTTGCTACAAATCCTCTCTACCTGGCTGCCCATCTCCACCCCTCCTACCGTTCTGGATGAACATTTCTTCTTTAACTCCTTGGTTGTCGGACTTCCATACAGTTCAACTTTCTGGAAGTTCTGATTTTTTGTGTGTTTTTAAATTTGTTACTATCCTTCTTTTGGTTGTGTGAGGAAGCACAGTGTATCTACCTATGCCACCATCTTGGCCAAAACTCCCACACTATGTTCTTTACCAATCAAAATCGTAGACTATTTTAAATAAAGTACTAACTTCTTGAATATATAAAAATGTTCACTTAGTAAGCATTTATTGTATGTCTCCTATGTGCCAGGCTCTTATTACAGAGAGAAATAAGAATCTCCTTCTTAAATAAGTCTCTTAAATTAATGGAAGAAACAAATGATTTCATGGCTCAGGTCTTGGAGCTGTAGGAAAAGAGATGTGGTAATCTGAAGAATGATGCGTGCAGCAGGCCCATTGTCAGTAGACATAGGGACCACCACACTGGTGTGCAGTTCACAGCTCTGAGCAGGATGCCATGCACATCAAGGACAGCAGCCAGAGCCCTTGGAAAGCTGGAGAAAAGCACAGTGTGCCTTGACTTTCCAGAATGTTGTGAGATTTGCTAAAAACAAAAGATAAAAGATGTTTGTACCCTTATTCAGACTTTATTAGTTTTAAAAGATTATAATCAAGGCCTGTTATAAAAAAATTTAAATAATTTTGAAATTGCCCTGTTCCATATCAGAGTAATTAATACATAGGACTACATTTTGGTTCAGCATGAAGGTGAGAATGAAGAGAGATCTATATTTTTAAGCACTAAAGCTCAATATAACAGAAGCAACAAATGAAAATTAAGAAAATTGAAGAATATAGATGTGTGTGTATAGTATAACATATACATGTATAAAATAGGATACAAATTTGTCACTTTTTACAAGTTATAGTAGGAAAAATTTTAACTCCATAGTTTTTTTTTTATCATTTGCAGACAATTACTACGGCACCCCAAAGCCTCCAGCAGAACCAGCACCATTATTATTAAATGTAACAGACCAGATACTTCCAGGAGCCACTGCAAGTGCTGAAGGGAAACGGAAGAGGAATAAATCAGTGAGCAACATGGAGAAAGCAAGTATAGAGCCTCCTGAGGAGGAGGAGGAAGAAAGGCCTGTGGTCAATGGGAATGGAGTAGTAACACCAGGTCAGTCATTTGCATTTGCTATAGGCTCATCAGCTCTTATAGATGCACTAAATATATGTTGTATCAGTATGTTCATGTATATATATATATATATGTTTACAGTTACCTTAAAGGGAAGATTATATCAAATGGAAAGGACATGGTTCTTGTATCCAATTTATTAGTTTTAATTTTGATGTATAAGCAATTCATCAGCTTCCTCAATTTTTTGTTTCACTTACACAACATTGAAGGCAATACATTGAATGATTTAAACCTCTAGAAGGCATTACAAGTTATCAGTATGACTGTGTCAAGTTCTGATGTCTTTGTTAATTATATTGATAAAATCTATCCTTAGAAATTGTACTTAGCCCTGGCCAGAGTGACTCAGTTGGTTGGGTGTTGTCCCATAAACTGAAAAGTTTTGGGTTCAATTCCCAGTCAGGGCACATGCTTCTGTTTTGGTTTGGTCCCCTGTTGGGGTGTCTATGAAAGGCACCCAATTAATGTTTCTCTCTCACATTGATGTTTCTGTCCCTCTCTTTTTCTCCCCCTTCTCCTTGCTCAAAAAAATCAATAAGCATATCCTTGGGTGAGGAAAAAAAGAAAGAAATCTTACTATATTTGCAGATCTGTAAATAGAGGCAATGTCATGTGATTTAGTTAACAACTTTGATGAATACAGTCCTCAAAATGACTACAGCTATATAATGCTCGTGTATTTATCTGCCCACCCTTAGCATCCTGTCTGGCAATGTAGAGAATGCATTTTTATACATTGACATTTTGAACACACCTGCCCTTGAACAGGGAAAAGACTTGTTATCTCTTTAATTTATGATCATTCATATCACACGTATAAAGCAGTCCCACACTAGAAAACTGGTCCATCATCCCTTATTTGAAATCTTTTGACAACCCCCATCTTTGAAATATCTTTGTCTTTCTTGTTTATTCAATGTAAACATCAGGATTTTCTTTGTCCTCCTCTTACATACATTCAACACATTCTTCACCTTTTGAGACTTAACACGTTTTTCCAAGACAGGGTCTTTGTCCTGCCTCTGTTTTCTCCTTTACACAGTCACCAAATACAGTACACTTCAAACAATGTTGAGAAAACTGTTCCTTAAGTTTTAGTTAACACTGCCCTGTAGCAACTAAGATCCTATTACAGCAATTAACATCATAAGTCAGTTCAAGAACATGAATAGTGTAATCAATAAAGGAAATTTGAAGAGTGAAAAAACCTTGCTGAGGTAACTTTATTCCATTACAAAAAAATTTTATAGTAATGATAATAATATAAAAATTAACTTTGTATAGATGCTCACTGTATGCTAGGAACTCCCTAACCTCATTATATGTATTAGTTCATGTAATTCTCCTAACAGTCCTATTAGCTAGGTACAGTTTTACAGATTAGGATATGGAAATGCACTGTAGTTAAATAATTTGATCAATAACTAATTCATATATAAGAAATCTGAATCCAGAGCCCACATTCTTAGCTGCTCTGCTATCCTGAATCCTATACCACCAAACGAAACCACAAATATGTTTGTTAGCAATAGTAAACATGTGACCACTATTTTAAAAGTAGCATTATAAATTTCTACCTACCAAATCATGTATAAGTGATTTCCCTCTGAAGACATAATAATTCCTAGGTTTTACAATACTTATATGCATATAAGCATCAAACCTACAAATCTTTAAGTCATTATACCCTTTACTGAAAAGAACTATTTTCTTTTATGTAAAGAAAGATTTTACAAGAGTCTTCAATTTCCCTCTATTACTTCTTTTATTTATCATTTCTCCTTTGAACTGTAGTTTATAGCTAGAACTACATATTAATATTTCTTTTTTTCTTGGATCTCATCTATGTAGTGTCAGTGACTACTTTTAAATATGTAATTTCTCCATGTTATACTAACATTTTCAGTGAAAAGTCACATAAAGTGTGTGAATAGTCATTTTATGCTAAGTTTCTCCTTTGTACTCAAAATACATCACACACGGATATAGCCCAAATCACCTAGAAAAGACACACAGTCATCTTTCAGTGTTTCTAATCATAAATGTTTCTCTCTGATACATATTATTTCTAACCCCATAATCATTGTATTTGCTTAATGAATGCGAAATGATGACATTTACCCTAAGGTGCTTAACTAAGGTAAGGTAATACTTCATTTAGTAGCAGGAGTTGAGATATGGTCACCTGAATCCCTGAACCTATCCTGGGCTGTTAACCATGCTGAGGACAGAGTGACTCCTGGCCTCTGTAAGGTAAATCACAATGGTATGGCTCAGCGTATTTTATCTACATTGCATTCCATTACATTCATCCTTCATTTGGTTCATGGCAGTGGTGTTACATCAAGTGCTTTCAAGGTTGATATATAGTACATCATCTTAGAGAATCTGTCTTTAAACTGGTAGTTAAAATTCATATTCCCAGAAAACCTTCCCTTGATATTAACCTCACCTATATTTAGACATCTTTATCTTGTTGGAGTTGACATCCAGCCCCATGGCTTCAAATAGATTTACCTGCAACCTTCACTTGTCCCTCTGTTCCAGGGCCACATTTCTGACTACTGCTCACTGAACTGCCCCACCTCAGCATTTCTTCAACTTGAATGCAACATTCCACTTAAACTCCTCTATAAAACAAGCACTCAAACCAACTCACAAAGTTGTTTGGCCTAATTTCTCTAACTCTTCTTTTTACCCAGATAGCTGAGTTTTGATTCTTCTTCCCCACAGTCATGATATGTGTAGTATTATTGATTGTAAAGGATCACTAGTCCTTTAGCTTTCTTCTCTTCCTTCCAAATATCACTGCTCCATCTTAGATTACCATCTCATTTGTACATTCTCCTAACCGACGCTACATCCCTCTAGGCTCCATCCCTATCACATTACCTGTTATTGGTTGCTCCGTTCAAGATTTTTCAACCTGTGCTTGGTTATGTATTTTTCTCAAAACTTAAATGAGCTTCTATTTCTGCAGCTTCAAACTTTTTGGGTAGCCACTCATGTCCTCCCACATTTGACTGCAATATCTCTGTTAGTTTTTCTCCCAATACTCCCCCTCTCTCTTCTCACCTTTATAGTCTATACTCACAAAATACCTTCATCTGTCTGATAAGGCCTTTCTCACCTATTTCAACTTCATATTCTTTCATTCAAATTGAAGAAAATTTTTGATGTTCCTTAGAAATTATTTGTTGACTCTCATAATGAAATGTTGAAACTGTCCATCTCTGGATTATTGAAATACAATTTATACTTTCATTCATTTGGGAAGTGTTGGTTACTGGGTACTTGTAGGTAACTTTTCATAATGTGCCTATCTGGCATCCCTATACATACTGTAAAAATTGTTAGGACAAGGATCTTTTCTACTTTTTGTTTATCTATCTCAGTGATTAGTATATATCTTTAAATATTTCAAGCTCTTAGTAAATTTTTATTTTTCAGTCAACCATACTTCTAGAGAATGTCAAAGTTTTACTATGATAATGTGATTATATGTCATTCACAGCTCATTTTACACTTTTTCATGTCATCAGCATGCAGTGTTTCTAAGTTCAAAATAGATGAGATTCCTGATTTTACATTTCTTCAGAAGTTATTTGAAAACTGAAGAAAATTATGCAGAAGTATATTTTTAAAAATATATTCTTGGAGATGAGAATTATTTAATCTCTCTAACTATGGAAATACCAAAACTAGATGGTTGGTTAATAGATAAGTAGAATTTCTTTTTAAAAATCAAACTTTTCTGAAAAAAAGCAAATCCTGTAAACCAAAGTAACTGGGTTAAGCTTTCTTGGATTTCTTTTATTTCATGAATTATCTGCTAAACTTTTCCGGAAAGTAATTCACTATTATATTGTAGCTTCCCCTCACCAGCTATTAGTAAGCCTAGTACAAAGAAGTAGAAGTGCACATATATTTTAAAGCAGCTAAATCTCTCTGTTAATACACACATACAATGCCAGGAGGAACGGGGCCCGTGAGAGCTACCTTCAGCAACAAAGGGAATACAGTATGTGTACACAGAGCTGCCTTCTCCAGGCCCCCAAGCCTGCAATTAGTGCAAATGAACTGCATCTCCCAGAGAGCAAACAGAGTGCCCCTTATGTGATCACCAAGTGTCCTCAGCAATGATCTCAGTTCACCATTAGGGACCTGCCTCCAGGTCCTGTGCCGCTTGGCACGCTGACTGTGCCTGCACCATCAGTCCTGTTTCTGTGAATGAGGTCCTGTCACTGTCAAAAGAATTATGTCCTCTGTAGTGAATCTCGCTGTTTTCCTGCGAATAATAGCCCACTCTGAAACCACCCCAACGCCTATCCCCTGCTCATTTTTTGTGTGGGTTCACAGAGACTGTGATGTGTGTATCCACTCAGATTTATATATTTTTTGAGGAGGCTTAGTTTTATGATCTTATTCCCAAACATGGTACTGGGTTTTATCTCTCCATTGAAGAGGCAAGTTTCCCAGCTATTGTAAATTAGATATTCCATTTTTAAATGAGGGGGGCATTCTATAATTTTATAAAAGAATTATTTGAAAGTCAAAACTGTCCTAATTGTAAAATGTTCTTCTTATCTAGGTGTGACTATTAAGTTACAAAGTAATCATGTTAGAGTTTATGGTTATGAACTATTGTAGTAAATATAACTATACCTTTGGGGGAAAATGAAATCATTACTGTTTCAAGGATGTCATTTTAAATCAAGGCAGACTCACTTTGCAATTGAATGGAAAGCTATGCATTATTTGACCTTTGTCCTGTCCTCAAAACTGATTCAGCACTTTTGTTATTGTGCACTCAACCTTCACTGAGTATTCATATTATGTGTGAGAAAGGGATTTGATACATGAACAAGGAATGCAGAACAAACAAGAACCACCAAGGTAACATTCAGGGTTAGTTTGTGTGTTTGTATTTCCATTACCGTTTATCCAACTTACACCTTATTCCACCCACTCACCCACCTCACCCCCACAATCACCAGAGTGTTGTTCATGTCCATGAGTCCTTTTTCATTTTTGATCTATCCCTCTACCCACAACCCTCTCCTCAAGCTGTCAGCCTGTTCTCTAAGTTTGTCTCTGTCTTGCTTTTTGGTTCAGTTTATTCATTAGATTTCACATATGAGTGAAATCATGTGGTATTTATCTTTCTCTGACTGGTTTATTTCACTTAGTACAATGTTCTTCAGGTCCACCTATGCTGTTGCAAAGAGTAAACTCTCCTTTATTATAGCTGATTGTATTCCATAGTGTAAATGTACCATAGTTGTTTTATCAACCATCTACTGGTGGACGTTTGGGCTGCTTCCAAATCTTGGCAATTTTAAACCTCACTGCAATGAACATAGGGGTGCTTATATTCTTTTAAATTGGTGTTTCAGTTTTTTTCAAATAAATTCCCAGTACTGGAATTGCTGGGAAGTTCTGGAGGGATATTTCAGCAGCAAGGGGTTCCCCCTGAGAAGTGTGGAATCTAAATTCCATGCTGGGCTCCCCAGCCTAGAGCACCAGAACCAGAGAAGGAATCCGAATAACATGTGGAAATGAAAAGCAGCGAGATTTCTGTACACCAGGGAGAGATGGCTAAAGATACAGAAAGCTTCTTAGAGGACCAACACACAAAATTTCATTTGCACCCACTTAACCCTGGGCCCCAGCAGAGGGAGGGCAGCACAGACTAGAGCCACATGAGGAGAATCTGGAGTTGGTGGCTCTGGGGAAAGAGCTGAAGGGTTAGCCACCAGGATCCCTATCCTGAGTCATTCCCCATACTATAGAAGCCATCCTTCTCAGGCAGAACACTTCCTCCTACATGGCATCAGCCTGGGGTGAAACAATAGCCCCACCTGCAGGAATCTCTCTGAATTCCCACCTATGGAGCTTAAACCAGGCTGCTTAGGAGTATAGCTGGAGGTACATTCACTGAATAAGCCTAATGGAAAGTGTGCAGGCAAAGGTGAATCTCTGGGAGCTTTGAGACTTTAGCTGACCCTCCTCAGGCCAATGCTGATAAAAGCCAGGTATATTGCACAGCTTTCTCCTTTCTGCATGCACCCAGGCCTAGCAGAGAGAACCACAAGCTGTGGGTCTCTGATAGGTCCAATTGGGTTGCCCAGGACCAATAACAGCCACTTCTGAAATAGGTCTGCACCAGAGTTTTTGCAGATATACCTAATACATAGAAACAAACACAAAAAGGGAGTCAAAATGGAAAGTCAAAGAAACAGGCCCCAAATGAAAGAACAAGAGAATTCTTCAAAAGAAGATCTAAATAAATTGGAGGCAAGCCTTTATCAAATATAGAGTTTAAGCTAATAATTATAAGGATATTCAATAGCATGAGAAAAGGATCAGTAAGAGATAAAAATGTAATATCTGAAATATATAATACACTGGGAGGAATAAACAGTAGCTTAGATGAAGCAGATCATCAAATCAGCAATTTGGAAGGCAAGGTAGAAAAAAACACCCAAGCAGAGTAGCAAAAATTTAAAAAAAATTTTTTTTTAAGTGAGGAGAGTTTAAGAAACTTTTGGGACAATATGAAGTGTAACAACATCCGCATCATGAGGATATTAGAAGAAGAGAGTAAGGGATAAAGAACCTATTTGAAGAAATAGTGACCAAAAAAATTGCTAACCTGGTGAAGGAAAAAGACACAGTTTTGGAAGTGCAGAGAGCCCCAAACAAGATGGACCCATAGAGGCCCACACTGAGACACATCATAATTATAATGGCAAAGCTTAAAGAGGGGGAGAGAATATTAAAGGTTGCAAGAGAAGAGCAGTTAGTTAACTACAAGGGAGCTCGCATTAGATTGTCATCTGATTTCTCAACAGAAACATTTAAGGCCAGAAGGGACTAGCATGAAATATTACAAGGTGATGAAAGGCAAGGACTAACCACCAATGCTACTTTACCCAGCAAAGTTCTCATTTACAATTGAAGGAGAAATAGGAAACTTCCCAGATGAGAAAAAGCTAAAGGAGTTTGTAGCCACCAAACCAATATTGCAAATGTTAAAGGGCTTGCTTTAAGAAGAAGGAAAAAAAAAAAACAGAAGAAAATGAGTAAAAAACAAAATGGCAATAAATATGTATTTATCAGTTATCACTTTAAATGGCTTACATGCTGCAATCAAAAGACACAAGGTAGCTGAATGGATAAGAAAACAAGACCCATGTATATGCTGTCTCCTCAGAATGAAAGATACACAGAGCCTAAAAGTAAAGGATAGAAAAGTTTATTTCATGCAAATGGGAAGGGGAAAAAAGCATTCAGATTTGAGCAGCACTTGCAGAGAACCTGTGGACTAGTTGAGTCTAAGCTTATTTCTAATTGTAGTCATCCATTCTCTTTAGTTCCGATTTTCTACCTTCTTACCTCATATTTCCCTTCATAGAAGTGATTGTAATTTTGGTGTGAAATCTCAGATTGTTCTAGTTATTTCTAGGGGCCTTTATCTCTGAAGGGGTAAGGTTTCTTGATAAAGTCTATCTGCTTACTCATTCCTTTCACATAGCTCCGTGGTTGGAAATAGAACCCTTATCTTTTTCCTCTTAATTGACTTCTTGCTCTCATCAAAAAATACCCATAGTACAATTTGGCCCCAAAGAATAACATTTGAGTTATCAACATCAAGATTTTTAAATGACTTCTTCCTTTTCTCTTCAGCCCCTTTGATGTTTCTTGGAAGGTGATTTATGTTTCATATAGTACTAGTCTCTTCATTTTTTTTTCAGAATTTTGAAAGCAAGACTTAAAAAATACCATACATACATACCCTGTATTTCATCTGATGTCTTGCTTTGCTCTTAGAGTTTGTTCAATTCTGATTCAGTTTCTTTCTCCTAAGAGTTAGTTGAGGATTTGGGAAACCTGTTTCTAAATGATAAATATCTTCAGAACTTATTACATTATAAAAAACATACAGCATATACAGTTTCAAAGCTGTGAGGATTTATTTTATTGCCCTATCCCAGCCTATTTTTATTGAAATGTTTTAAAAGTTAAATGTTACCAAAAAAAGAAAGTATACTAATTAAGGCAGCTCTTCTTCCCTGTTAATGGGAAATAAATCTCTCTACTAATTTTTATAGTGATTCTTTCCTTTTTAGTTATTTATATCTTGGGGTTTTTTTCATCTTCCAGTCACGAATCTTGAATTTTCTATTTTCATAATTTTTCATATTGTTCTTTTAGTGTTTCAAAACTTTTATAACTAATTTTTTAAATAAAGATTAAAAATAATTTTGAGGTACTAAATATTGTTTTTTAGTAATTCACATTTTCCTAACTACCCCTGTCAATAAATGAGATCCAACTTGGTTACAAATATCACAGATAAAAAGTAGTGTCTTTACAGGATTGAGAATTAAATTCCGCTTTCTTTTTTTTTTTTTTAAACATTTAGTTTATTTTTTTATTTTTTATTTTTAGATTTTTTTTTTTATTTATTTATCTTTAGAGAGGAAGGGAAGGAGAGCGGGAGAGAAACATCAATGTGTGGTTGCCTCTTGTATGTCCCCTGCCGGGAACTGGCCTCCAACCCAGGCATGTGCCCTGACTGGGAATCGAACCGCGATCCTTCAGTTCGCAGGCCCGCGCTCAATCCACTGAGCTACACCAGCCAGGGCTAAATTCCGCTTTCTTAATTGATGTGTCATCTCAAAATTTATTACCCTAACTTTCCCTAATTATGACATTTTATTCTGGACTTGTGTTTCTTTCATAGCCTCAAATAATTAAAGAAAGTATTTGTTAACATCTCAGATATATATATATAGATAGATAGACAGACAGATAGATAGATAGATATTTCATTGTCATTGTGTTTAAGAGCTAGCCCTTTTTAATCTCTATAACTTATATAAAATTTGTAATGCATTTTTAACTTTTTAATTTCTATTTTTTATTTATTTTTACAGAGCAGAAGGGAGGGAGAAAGAGAGGGGGAGAAACATCAATGTGTGGCTGCCTCTCGCATGTCCCCTACTGGGGATCTGGCCCACAACCCAGGCATATACCGTGACTGGGAATCAAACCAGTGACCTTTTGGTTTGCAGGCTGGTGCTCAGTCCACTGAACTACACCAGCTAGGACTATAATGCATTTTTTTTAGAACTTAGAAACGCTTTAAGAGAGCTAAGGGGTCAGAAAACACCAACTAAAAGTAATCAATGTGCATAGAAAAATGTCCGAAAGAACTGAAAAAAAAAATAATCATCTTTGAGAAATGCATTGCTGGAGTAGGAACAGGAGGGGAAACCTATTTTGCACTTATTTCCTCTGTACTTTTGAATTTGGTCCATTTGCATGTTTTACTACATCAAAAAAAGTAATTCTTTTTAAATGATGAGCAAAATTCACTAATGATTCAATGTCCAAACATTTTAGCACTCATATTATAATTTCTCTTCTTATTTTAGGTTTAGAAAAAGTAAGGAAAATTGTTAACTTTGAGCAATAAGATACAATCTTGGCTACTTTCAATTCATTGGGTACAGAGAATGCAGGTGGCCACAACATGATTTTTTTTTCTGAAGACAGAATTTCCTCCACTTTTCATTATATGACATAATCAATAGTATGGCCATAATAAAAAATCAATTACAATGATATTTTTCTCTTGTTCAACAATCAACCCTGAGGTGTTCATTTAACAGGAGCCTGTGGTTCAAATTATAAGAATTTCTGTTTCCAGCAGTGAAGCGAACAACATGCTCTGACAGCCTGACCGCCCCTCCACCCCCACAATACAAATAAGACCTTGGGTCAATCAACTAACATACTTTTTAATAATAGTGCTAAATTTGCAAGGAAGCGGGGAGGCAGGGAGCGTCTTCAAGAGCTACCACTTCCACTACCATGTAGAGAAAGTGTTGAGCAATCTGTTGTAAGCAGACTTCAAAGAGAAGCTCGCCCCGGGGATATAAAATTGGGGAGATTCATCTCAGATTCTGCTTTAAATCGGTACCTTCAAAGGTGCCAAGTTTATAGGTGATACCAAGTTTATAGCTCAGTAGCAGCTTCTGGAGCCCAGAAAAATCAAATGCATAACTCCATAGGAAATAATGCAGAACTTGGAAAAATGTGTGTCTTCTGAGGATTATTTTCCTCCTTAACATCACTTAATTTCACAGCATGTCTCAATTAAGGAAGAATAACTCAATTTATGCAAACACCTAGTAAAGAGAAAATGTTAGCTTTGTGTGCTTTTTAAGCAATCGCATTTTTTTGAAAATGCCTAATATCTTAAAAATCATATGAAGTTGACCACTCTTGTGTCTGTAGGAAGAAACCATTTACATTGCTTGACTGATTTAACTATGCAATTGTTTTAATGTTCTACGCAGTAGAGCTCACGGATAATAATATATAACACTTACTAAACATGTATGATATTTCAGTAGTTTACTGTTCTGAGCAATTTATATACATGTCATGTCAAATTCCTATAGGTAGGTAATATTATTATTCCCCATCATATAGTAAAGTAAATTGCAGAATGCACAAAGCAATTAAATAGCTTGCTCAGTATCACACTGTGAAGGACAGATTTAAACCCAGGTAGTCTGACCCTAGCCTCAGCAATTATGTTCTGTTTCTTGTGGAGCATGTTTGCTGCTATCTGAGAATTGCTAAACAAAAAGAAAAAGAATTTCTTTTAATTTCAAGTTATCTATATTCTTTTTCTTTATCAACTACAAATATGTTCCTCAATCTTTTTCCCCTTAAGTGTTCTCTAGCCGTGTTTATTTACAAAGAAATAATATAAAGACTGGAGAAAAGTCTATTAGATTTATTAAAATTTATCATATACTCATTAGAAATAGAAATCACAGAGTTCTCACAAGCTAAAACAAATTTTAAAAATTTAAAAGTTATGATGGCTAAAAGGAATAAAGTCAACAATTTCCTCTCTAGCTTAAAAACATTATTCTCCTCATTTTGAAGGATGGCAATTACAGAAAGCTGAATATCAACCATATGCCTCGACCACATCAAATGAAAACATGGATAAGGTATAAAATAGGCATTCTTTTTTTTTAAATGGTTTTATCTCGGTTTCTGATTATTCTTTAATGAAACTGGGTAGGAACATTCAAAACCATGGCATTCTGATTTATCCTTAGATTTCCATCCAAAAGGCAGTGAACGTGTAAGCAAATGAAATGGGTACAGTATATATTATTGTACTATGGAAACCTTAGACCGGACCACAGCTGTACAATTTATGGGAACTGGACTGAATGCAAAAATGCATACATTTAACTCTCTTCTAGTTAAATGGCTTTCAGTCCTTGTGTTCTTTCAGGATCTTTGAGCTCTTTTTATTTTCTTATGAGAAGAAGTAAATCATTTACTGCATCCAACAAAACCATGAGGTTAGGAAAGATGAAAAAATTATATTTTTTTAATTCATCACAACATTAAAAGTATACATAAATATGTTTTTATGGGTCACTGTTTATAAGACTGTATATTATTAATATCTATTTGTCTCAATGTTTCTGTAAAATTTCTAGGAAATTCAAGAGTCCTGGTCAAAGGGAAAATTTTTTCACCATTGCCACTCTTTAAAAAGAGGTTCCTTTTCTCTTGAAATGTATATTGTTTCTGTTGTAAGTGAAGAAAAGAATCACTCTGGTTTGCAAGCCACCTAAAGAACCTAGAATGCAAAATGCACTGCTCAGAAAACACCAGTGTTTAATAATCTGTTCCCTTCAGCACCAAGCATCTTAGGGAAAATTACATTTATATATACAGAAAAAAATATGCTTTGATTTAGCAATAAAACTATGTTGAAAAATTTCTCTTGGAAGTCAAAAATGACATTTCTACATGATCAATTCTTAACTCAGAAACTGAGCAAAAAGGAGAAAGTTTCATGGACATGGACAGCAGCATGGAGGTTGCTTGGGTGAGGGAGGTATAAGGGGACTAAATGGTAATGAAAAAAATACAATAAAGATTTTAAAAAAGAGAGAGAGAGAAGATGCTCCAGTCAACTGAGCCACCTGGCCAGGGCTTTAATTTAGCTTCTTAAAGATTTATATACATGTCAAAGAGATAAAGAATTTGCAATGATGAGCTTTCTAAAATAAATGCTCTAAGAAATGGGGAAAAAAGAAATAGCTTTATACTACTATAAAAGTAAAATCAGATGCATGGGTTATTCAGCTCCTTCTAGTTAGTCAGAATTTAAGTAGTCTAGGGTTTCTCAAACCACAGATCCGACAGGTACGAGACTTGCACGGGGGCATACAGCCCGTATTTCTAAGCTGAGCTTCATGGGAGGAGGGAGTGCTGCCAGGAGTGGCTATGCATGCACCTCTGGTGGGCATGTAAGATCTGTCCTTCCCCCTCCTTGATTACCAACAATCCGTTCTGGTGGTACATCCAAACAACGGAACATTATTCAGGGCTAAAATTAGAAATGAATTATAAAGCCATTGAAAGACATCGAGTAAACTTAAATGCATATCACTTAGTGAAAGAAGCCCACCTGAAAAGGCTCTATATTATACAACATTCGGGGAAACGCAAAAGTATGGAGACATTGAAAACATCAGTGGTTGCCAGTAATTAGAGGGGAGAGAGGTATGAATAGGCAGAGCCCAGAGGATTTTTGGAGCAGTGAACTGTTCTATGTGATATTATCTTAGATACTTGTCATTATACATTTATCCAAACCCATAAAAATGAACATCACCAAGAGTGAAGCCTAATGTAAACTATGGACTTTGGGTGACAATGAATTGTCAATGTGGGTTCACAGGTTGTAACAATGTTCCATTCTGGTGGGGGATCTTAGTAATGGGGAAGGCTATCCATGTGTGATGTCAGGTAACATGGCTCTTCCTGGACTAGGCTCTGCCCCCGCATGGGAAGCCTGCCCTGCTTCAGAGCTGCCTGTGAGTACATTGGTTTGAGTTATACCATAAGCCCTTGATTCTCACCATAAACTACATTTCTAGATTAGCCACTATAAAGAGTAAATGTAAGAATGTTATGGTTCTCCATTTGCCTTATTAATTTTTTCTCCTATTTTGTTAAGACAGAAAAGGCAGGAGCCACTTATTATTTCCCTTTCAAAGCAATTCACAATAACCTGGTAAAAAGTTCTTTTTCCCCCTCATTAGCTCTTGTCCAGTGTTTTGTACAGTGTACATATTAAATTAATGTTTGATAATATAATGACTGATCAACTAAATTAGAATAAAGGAATAAATGAATAAACAAATGAGTTAGATAAACAGGGAGAATTTGGCTGAATATATCTGGCATGTAAATAAATATAATTAGACATCTCCAAAGGCTCAATTCCTCCCCCCAAGACTTATCTTACATTTCTCTTGAAAATATAATAGTACTATATAGTTGGAGAAAAAAGTTTATTTGTTCATAACTAAGCTTCTTGAATGAATTGTCTGTCAGTATATTCTATATATTATTTTCATTTATTCTCTTTTTTTATTCTCACTTGAGGACATTTTTCAATGCTTTTAGAGAAAGAAGAAGGGAGAGGGAGAGAGAAAGAGAGAGTGAGACAGAAACATTGATATAAGAGAGAAAAACATCATTTGGTTGCCTTCCTTTACACACCCCAACTAGGGATCAAACCCAAAACCTGGCTGTGTGCCCTGACTGGGAATTGAACCCATGACCTTTCGGTCTACTGGACAATGCTCCAACCTACTGAGTAATACTGGCCAGGACCTTTTCATTCATTCTTTAATCCGTTCCAATCTGGCTTTCCCACCCACCACTCCATTATAAGTACTCTATAAGTGGTAGCTAATGTTACCAGTGACCTCCATGCCATTAATTTCAAAAGATTTTATATTTTTATCTTGTTGGACTGTTTAGCAGCTATATTTCCTCCTGGCAAGCATTTCCTCCTGGTTGCCTTCTGTTCATCTTCAATGGCAGGAGGACCAACTGGTTTTCCTGTTACTTCCCTGGCTGCTCTTTCCTGGTCCTTCTCTCAGCGACCATCAAAGGTCAGAACTCCTCAGGCAGTGCTCTATGGATTCTCATTTCCACATGCTGCACTGTCTCTCTAAGCAATTTCATTCCCTCCTACAGCTTATATTATAATACAAGCTAGCCATATGCTGCTGCCTTTCAAGTTGATTCTCTCCAGCCAGGAACTCTCTGACATGACATCTCCATTGTGAATCTGGCACGGACTTCTATCTCAGTGTGCCCAAAGCTGTACCCAGTCTCCCCCACTCTCCACAGGGCACATTTCCTGTCTCAGTCAATAGCTTTGCCACTAACTGTGTTTACCACAACTTCCCATTTTTTCCTTATCTGTCCATTATTTTTTAAACAAATCTACACTCTATGTATTTTTTCTGTGCATTTCTTTCTATGCCCATGACACTATCATCTCTTGTCTGGAGCATAAAAGTAACTCCCCACTGGTTTTTAAATATCTAATCTTGTCACTCCTAAATGCCCAGAATACTCATAGTTAAGATCTTTGTGCAGAATGAAAATCTAATTGTGTCATTCCCTTAATTAAGAAACATTAGTACCTTCTCATTGCTCTCAGGATACAGTCCCAGATTCTCAGTATGCCTTCCAAGACCTTGCCTAGTCCACTCCTTTATTTCTCCCCCTTACCTTCTCCTGGAAGAAGTCTCTTCACTCCTTTTTCAGGTTTCACATTTGATAGCACATTAAAAAAAGGCTTTTCTTAACTTTAAATGAGGTCAGGTGAATGCACATGCATAAAATCTCATCTTTCCCTTTGCTAGCACTGATCACACTTTAAAAACTACACATCTTGACATATTTTGAGTTCTGTGAGTGCAGGGATTGTGCCTCTCTTGTTCAATCTTCCGTCCTCAGTGTCTGACACCAATTGAGTGCTTAACAAACATTGATTAAGTGAATATTCAATAAATGAATATGTTCAGAGCATGACCTTGCATTTTAACTTTCAAATGCAATATGACACTTGAAAATACCTGAGAATGGTATGTCTCATGTATTCATAATTACATACTCTAATAAAGTACAGCTAATATAATCTAAAGAAAGTAATTGTACCATCTCTTGCTGCTTTTTTCTACACAATTTGCAAAAGTCAAACCTGTATGAGGAATCAGCTAGGAGACTACATTACTAAGGCCATATTCTTTTCATAAATTCTTCATTTTAAGGACAGAAAAATGAAAGATTATATTACAAACTGGCTTTCCCACCCTCCACTCCTAAATAACTACTGCATAACTGGTAGCTAATACCACCAGTGACCTCCACACCATTAATTTCTAAAGATTTGATGTCCTTGTTTTGCTGGACTGTTTACAAGCTTTGTCCACACTAAAGTGTTTCCACCTCACTGTTATAAAAGTCTTCTTGAGCTTTCTATTTCATAAAGATAACTTTAGTATTTCTCTGAGATTGAGACATATGCAAAAATTGATCCTAGTAATTTATTGAAACGGAGAGGATATTCTGCTTTAATTTACTCATTTTAAATTAGCTTTATTAATTTTTGAAATGATAAAAATAATAGCTAATGAATACAAAGATATTCGAAGAGAACTTTTCCTGCCCCCATTCAAATTTACTTTACTTAGTAATCAAAGTTGACAATTTGTTGTATATTTCTCAACCTAGTTTTCATGTTCACATGGTTAAATGCAAAATTATATGAATATATCTAGCTTGATGTTTGCGTATTTCTAAAATATAGGCTTAAAAATATATATTACCCTACAACTTGGATCACTCTTTGAATAGTAATAATTTTCCAGGTCAATAGATACAGATCTAATTCATTATTTTTACAGATCTAATTTATTGTTTTTACACTATGTAGTTTTTCATGGTAATGATAACCACAGTTTAATCACATTCTCATTGATAAGCATTCAAATCATTTTCAGGCCTTTGCTACTACAAACAATGCTGTAATAAATATCGTTATATAGGTATCCTTATGCAACACCATCTTTATTTCTAGAGGATATATTCTCAAAGTGGGATCATAGAATCAAAGTATATATATTTGCATATGTATATCTTTTAATGACTATTGATTATGTTCCCAAATGATTGCAGAATTTTCTGTTTCTGAGATGGCTGTCTTATCTTCACATTGACTTTATATGTCAATAGTGTTCTCCTACCATTTTCTGGGTGAGGCTGTCCCCACCACACTTCTGTGAAGAAGCCGTAGTGACCCTCACTGCAAGCCAGTTGGTTCCCTACTCTTAGCTACTTTCCCAGTTTCTCACTGGAGCCTACTTGGACTTCTGGATGACATCCATACCACAAGGAAGTCTTGGAGTAGTATTTGCCAAATGTTTTCACCCCATCACTTTTCTCCTCGGACACCCCAGTGGACATTTGAAGTCGTTCTACAGAAACATTTCTCCCAAAGTTCTAAACTTCAGGTATTCACAGCCCCCCTCTGCTTTGGGCCCCCTTGACCTTCTCTGTGGTTTCCCTCTTCTTCTCACCACCATACTACACCCAGACTAGCATCCAGAGATGTTGGTGCTGAGTCCCTGGATGAAACAGGTAATTTCTTAAATCTAAACATTTCTTCTTTGACTTTCTCTCTCCCAGCCACCATCCTACCTTGCAGGAACTTTTTCTCCATTATAGCTTTCTTCTTATTTACCCCAAGAATGTTTTTGCACTAGATGGTACCTACTGTACTCTTCCCTGAAAAATAAGACTCATGGTCTGTCTTTAATGACAGAAAAGCTAAATGGGGAGGAAATAAAACTGGGTGGCTCAGAGAGAGAATATCCTCTTTATACAATGACATCTATACCTTGACCAAAATATTTGCCCATCCCATGAATAAATAGGCCTTATAATTATCTTCTTTACCCACTCTCTGGTGTGCCTCCTGTTGAGCTCTTTATAGTCTTTATAGCTCTACATTTCCTCCACCCTGTAGACCCTGAACTGTTCCAAGATATGGTTTAAAACCCATACTGGTGATAGGTTTTTCACATAATATTTTTCTTCTCTTACAAAAATCTATCTTTAGTACATATTACAAATTTCCAGAAATGTGGTCATCCTCCATCTATACGAAACTCTAGTTATAGGATCTATTTCTTCTTAATTTTTATTTTTTCCATTTCTCTCACCATTTTGAGATCCATACTCTGATTCATCATCATGATATGGTTAGAATAATTTCTCAAATGTTGTCCTAATATAGAATATGTGAGTAGTATGCCTATCAGAACTTTTGCATATTTAAAAGTGACTTTCTTGCCCTGGCTGGGTACCAGGTAGCTCAGTTGGTTGGGCATTGTTCCAATATGCCAAAGCTGTAGGTGTAATCCCCAGTCAGGACACATACAAGAAGTAACCAGTGAATGAATAAATAACTGGAACAACAAACCTCCTCGCCCACCCCCCTTTCTTCCTTTCTCTAGCTAAAGTAAATAAATAAAATTTTAAAATAAAAAAGAATAAAAGTGACTTTCATTTTCTTGAATAGATGAATAATATTTTGGCAGAGGTAAGTTATCGGGTTGCTGAATTTTTTTCCAGTGTTACTACAGATGTTACGTTATTATCTTTGAGCTTAGTATGTCACAGATCAAAGGACTGAAGCTCTTGTGTTCCTCTTTTCTTTGTAAGTAATCATGTTTCTTCAGTGTAGAAACTGCTACAGTTTCTGTTTTTTAGCAGTAGAGTTTGGAAATTTCACCTATGTATGTTTAGTGGGCTATGTACTTCAGTAATCTGTCCTCAGATTCAGGGAACCATTTCAATCTGTAGACTGAAGTGTTCCTTCATTTTAGCTACATTTTCTTCCATTTTTATTGAGTTATTATTTCTTCCCCATGTGTTCATTCTGGAGTTTGTATTATTTACATGTTAGGACTCTTGGGTCTGTCCTCCAACCCTGTTATTATTTTTCTTATGTAATGTATATCTTTTAGTTTTAGCTCTCTTATATTAGTTTTCTATTGCTGCTGTAATAAATTACCATAAAGTTAATGACTTAAAACAATGCAAATTTATCATCCTACAGTTCTTTAGGTTAGAAGTCTGACCTGGGTCTTATTGGGCTAAAATCAAGGGGTGGGTAGGACTGCATTCCTTTCTGGAGGCTCTTGTGGAGAATTCATTCTTATCTTGCCAGCTTCTGAGGCCACCCACATTTCTTGACTTGTAGTTGGCCCTTTCTTTCTATTTCCAAAGCCTGCAACAGTGAATCTATTTTGTCATACTTTACTAGTCAAATCTCCCCCTCTTACACTTTAAAAAAAATCCTTGTAATTACATTGAACTTACCTGAATAATTACTCTCCCAATCTCAAACTAAAACCTGAATTTAATCAGATCTGCAAATCCTCCTTTGCCATGTAAGGTAACATTCACATGGTCCAGGGAGTAGGACCTGGACATTCTTGGAGGGTCATTACTTTGCCTACCACATTTGTGTTGTGAAATGATGGTCCTCTGATTTAGTAATTAACAACAAATAGTTGAAGGATAGCTAGGAATAATGCATGAAAGTGGAACTCAAATAAGCTGTGATAATTTTCAGAGCTCTTTGCAGTTGTGCTTTTCTTATTAGCCTTCATAGAGCTTATTCCTTGATGCAGCACATTCCACACATTTAGAAGTTGCTGTAGCTTGACTGACAAACAACATGTCATTGTTCTCTTGCAGAATCTAGTGAACATGAAGACAAGAGTGCAGGTGCCTCAGGGGAGACACCCTCCCAGCCTTATCCTGCACCAGTGTACAGTCAGTCTGAGGAGCTGAAGGAGCAGATGGATGATGCAAAACCAACGAAACCTGAAGAGAGTGAGGAATCAGACCCATTGCCTGATAACTGGGAAATGGCCTACACAGAGAAGGGTGAAGTGTACTTCATTGAGTAAGTTCACACATGTCTTTGAACATTGCCACAAAGACCATAGCAGTATGTAAATGATGTAGCAACTGGAAATGTGGTAAAGATAAAATAATGACCTTTATTGCTTCTAGCATCAGTTTCTTTTGTTGTTAGAGAATAATGGGATAGTTCCTTAATACAGTTAAGGATCCTAAATTACCCCTGTAAATCATAGGATATATTAAAGAACTTCATTGTAAAATTTGTGACAATTATGGGAATATGATTACTGTTTTCTTGCAAGACATCCATATAGTCCATATGAGATAATCCCACATTTTAAGTAAGATTTCTGTAACTTCTACGATCATGTTCAGTAATGAAATATGATGAAGCTATTTAGGGCAAAATACTTTCTGGTCACAAAAGAAAATGTTGTAGAGTATTTGATTCTGACATCAAGTGTCAATAAAATATTTATTTTGTTCCCTGACTGGTGTGGATCAGTGGATTGGGTGCCAGCCTGTGAACCAAAGGATCACTGGTTTGATTCCCAGTCAGGGTTCATTCCTGGGTTTCAAGCCAGGTCCCCAGTAAGGGGTATGTGAGAAACAGCCACACACTGATGTTTAAAAATACACACATATTTATTTTTGTATATTTCATTATACTTATTTTTTAAGTTCCATTGTATTTCTTGCTTACCATTTTTATGACTTCCCAAGAAAACTAAAATGCTAATCCTGAACTCCCTGGTGATTATTAATCAATCTGATCTTTTCTGTCCTTTGAGATTTCTTTTTCCAATTTAAAATTTTCAATATATTTTATTAATACTGTCTAACTTTTATCTCCTAGAAGTAGAACCACTTTTTTAAAGTGAACTACAAAGTTGAAGATCATAGCACAAAATTAAATTGTTGATATGGGTAAGATAATCACAATGTTCATTAGAAAGAATAAAAACAAATATTATAAATAAATGACCTTTAATAAAAATATGTAATTCTGATCATTCAAAAAATATATTAAAACTGGATTCCTTTCCCCAACCTGGAATGATTTGTGACTTAGCTCTCCATAGGCAGAACTCTGCTGTGAAATTAAAATGTTACCACATGCCAATATTTAATTCTCATATGAAGGTGGAAACTTTGATACATGTGGCCAAGGGAATGCATAATCAGGTAATTATTTAGCACTCTGCTTGACTCCCATACGGATGAGATCTGCAGTGGTTTGTAGAAAATGAATTACTATCATTCACCTTTTGGCAAAACTTACAAGTTTTAAAAAAGTAACAATCTATTAAGTCTTTGCTATAATAAATAACCCAAAGACATCTTTTATCAATTAATTGGTAAAGGGAAAATCATGTCAAATTTTTTAAATGCACAAAAGCATTTATATCTAAAAACATAATTTTGTTATTGATGCATGGAACCATGGTAGATCAGATGTCGAAATATAAACCCTAGATGTGAGGTCACACATTTATGTTCAGAACAACCGATGTTTAGAACAAGGAGACTGAGGATAACATTTTAATATAATACAAGGGCAGTAAGGCTCTGTGGAAATAATAAAAGAAAACGAACATAAGTTGATGAAAGAACTGTTTTCTTACAATGTTTCTAGTAATGCAGTTATAAAACCTTCTCTCTTTAGGACTATAAATAAACTTTTTTTCTTTTAGTATTTTCAGGTTTGGGGAGTATAGACTAAGGGATTTTGGAAAACAGTATTTGTGCTAATGGTATATAGTAAATAATGAGACTTTATCAGGACTTGGGAGAATCTACCAACCTTATTCTGTTAATATGCTTAGTCAGTCATCTAGTGTCAAAATTCAAAGACTCAAAAATTTTAGTTTCTGCTCTCAAATTTGTTGTCAAATTAGGGAACAGGAACAAATAGTTATAAAGTATTAGTGAACAATCTCTGAGTTTTGTGATACTATTCAGGGAAGGATGTATTTAGCATAGACTCAAGTAGTAAAAGGAGACATCAGAGATAAGGTGCAATAACATGAACCGCAAAACTCGGTAATATGTAGATAGAGCATTTCACATATGAGAACTGTTATAACAAACACCCAGTCCTTGTATATATTAGAAATAATGAGAAGTGCCCTGACCTTACCAGGGAAGTAGGTGTTAGTTGGTGAATCCTGAAAAATAATTGCTTAGTTTTCATTTTGTTAAATCAGTGGTGTTTTTGAAGGACAAACAGAGGGTTTTGTTTGTTTATTTATCTTTTTTGTGTTACTGCAGGGAAGGATGAATGTATAGTATTAGGAGCAGAGATAGGTTGAGTTGGAAAATTAAGACAAAAGAAAGAAATTTTATTTGGGGTGAGAAAGCTGATGCTGAGGAAGACTTCTTCAAAGGAGAACACAGAAGCCAAGCACTGAGACTGAAGGGAGCATGGTGGGAAGATGATCGATGTAGAGGGCGGGAGCAAATGGCCTGCTTGAAGAGGTTATTACACAGAATGGAGACATCCACTGCCTCACGCTTCATCCTGGACCACTCTGAGTTCCATCTTTGTTTCCTTCCAAAAGTTTACTTTGAATCTCAAGGCTCAGTGTGATGAGCTCAAGTATATCAGAGCAGGACAGATCAGTGTCCTAATTGCCTGGTCCCTAGTTTCCTTTCTTTCTGCCTGTGTTTCGCTCTGCTTTACTTTGCTCCCAGTTTTCACTGATTTTCTCCTAACTGCTTTCACTCTTGGCCCTGGAATGCCCCTTCCCTTCCTAACTACATTTAACAAAATCAACATTTCAAACCCCTGTCCTTGATCCGTGAGTACCTTTGCTATTGATATCACAATGAATTTTATGTGAATCAACTCTATACTATGAAAGCTCCTTGATACAATCTAGTGGAGCAGGATGGGGAGCCATAGTGAAGCAATAAAGACTTTCTTAGGGACTAAGCCATGATGTGTCCCAGAATTTCTGGTCAAGAAACTTTAACACAAATACTATTTATAATATAAAAGTTTGCAGTCCTGAGGCAAAGTCATGGTAAAGAAAAAAGATAAGGAAAGGTAGTGTAAGTTAAGAGGAAAGTCAAGCAGACAGAAAGAAAGATAGAAGAGAAGGAAAATTAGATTTGTGAGGTAAAGAGAGCTGACATGAGTGAAAACTTCCCTCTGGTACAAATATTGTGAGAGTCTTGGAGTGATGGAAGTCTCTCCTTGTATGTAATGCTCCCTCATTATACTTCACTGAAATGAAGATCATAATAAAACAGAAAATGAAACAAAAGGAGAAGGATCCTGTGGTTCTGTGTATAAAATTTCTGTCAATATAATTTATTTTTGAATAGAACAGGAGAGCTCTATGCCAAAATGTTAACTTAAATATTTATTTTAAAAATACTTATTGGGTATTGAATTAAGGTAATAGTTAAAGTAACATTGTTTTGTCTTCTATGCAATGTTTGAACTAATTATTGCTCAGTATTGCAAAATAGTTCATATTTGTGAGTACTGTACAAGTTCTGCATGCACAAAAGAAGGATTTTTTCATTGTTCTCAATACTGAACACATGAGCCAACTGTATTCCCCATGTTCTTCAGAGCTGCCTCTTCCCGTGAATGATATAAATACTTTTATCCTTTACAATGATATTTAAAAGGAAAAAAGTTCATACTTCAGAAAGTATTTTTAAATAACAGAATTTTAACTTGTGAATGAACACACTCTTTGAACCATGCTTTAAAGCATAGTAATGTTTTATATTTAGCAATTTTCAAGACTTTGAAATGCATATTATTTAAAACCAGTAGTTTTCTTAATTTAACATCCTCATTAATATGATCTTCTAATATAGACAGTATACATTAACTGTAAAATTAAGTCGTAATAATGGATACCACATACAGAGTGCCTACTATTTTACACTGTTTTCAGATTACCATAACAATAACAGCTAATATATTAAACATTTACATTGTGCTCACTTAATTCTCACTTTAAGAAACAGGCTTGCAGAGGTAACTTGTTCCTAGTCATATAACCAAGAATTGACAAAGCTAGCATGCTTCAATTCCATTTATTTAACAGATATTTATAGGACATGCACTATGCTCTAGGAACCATTTTAAACCCTGGAAATACAGTAGTCAACATCTCTGAAAAGATTCGTACCTGTCACGGGACAGAGTCTGCCTCCAGGGTCCTTGCTCTTAACCATTTTGCTGTGGTGCCTACTTTACAAATGTTATGTTATAACCACTCTACAAGCGTTTGTTGGAACTCTCATTATATAGATGAGATTCTGAGGCACCTTTGGACAAATTAACATTCCCAAATTCTCATAGTTCTCCCACTCTGCTATTATCATTGCTATTATCCCATACTACCCTCAATATATAAATAAACAATAGCTGAAATAAAAGCAAACTTTCATATTATAATTTGTATCTGTTTTATAAGTTTCTTGGCCAGAAATTCAAAACCCAAGAGGCTAAATGTTTCATAAAGCAGAGCAGCCATAGGGTTAATCTGGATTGACAGGCTTTGGGAATCCCATTAAATTACTTCTTTGTTTGCAAGTCAGTTTAGTTAGAGACATAAAAAAGATTGCTGTTATTTTGGCAAAAAACAATGACAACAAGAACCTGTTTGTTTACTACCATCTTCCCGAATGGCAGTGAATGCTATTCCATCTTAAATAGTAGATTTTTAAAAGACTTTTTAAACTGAAAATTACATCTATGAAAAATGTCATGGAAGTACATGGTTTTGAAAAAGTTCATCAGGGATGAATTTGCTTTAAATTCTAAATAAGATTCACAATTAATCTGTTTCTCCTTGTATTGCTATTTCTGTATCTCCTTAAGTTTGAAATGAATACCAATGACCATTTTAAACAAATTTTAAAATTTCATTTATAAAATAGAAAAGATAATGTTTGGGAACTTTGTTTTAAAGAAAAGTATAATCAGTTTCTTTGGTAAGAAGCAACACCAGCTTAATAGTTTCTCATTCTAAGTTTTTCATATCCTTGTCAATCACAAAATCTGATCTACACTTGCCCTCCGTAACAAAAACAGTAGATATATGGAATATTTTTTCCTTTTTTTTTCCTGTGACCGCACAAGATTTTGGTGCAATCGCCAGATGGAAATAGTGTTTTAGTCAAAGCAGTATGCAACACACACCCACAATATCCAAAACAATACGTATAACAAACTTCCTTTAAAAAAGTTTTCTCAACATATGAAAGATAGTAGGAGGGCAAATTCAAATATTTATATGGTGAACAAAATTTAGGAATATTATTTAGGAAACATATAACCACTATAGAGGTCATTGACAATATAACCTTTTATGTGGATTACCAATGTATAAAGAGAAAAAAATAGTAAAACTATGAAAGCATAGAGTCTTGAATGAAAAAGCATCCACTGTTTGTCATTAATTAGATATATCTAATCATTGCCTTTAATCTTCTCTTTGAAATGATGATACAGTGGGGAGAGAGAGTCTTCTGAAAAGATAATGTACCACCCTGAAGAATCTTTGTCTAAGGTCTGAGATGTAATCAATTTATAAATCTTTAAAAATGAATGTTTATTTTTAAAATACATAAAATATAGTGAATAATTTGTGTTATTGTTGTCCCGAAATCTATATAACTAGTACTGTTAGCATAGGTAGCTAGATATTAATAAAGAAAGGAAGCATGGGGAATCAAACATTAATCATAATAAACTGGGAAGCTGAATGAGTTATTAAGATAACATTTCATCAAGAGTACTAGGAAGTTATAACATTTACAGAGCAATTCACACACTCCAGGGTACTGCTGCCAAGGAGATTTAATCCTCTAGTCAGACAGGAAACCCTCCCCAGGGGTTCTGCCAGTCTACTAGTGGATTATCAGTGGGAGGAGGAGGGGAAAATCATTTGCTGGGCACATGCACAGTAGAAACCAGATAAGGTAACAGAATTTGACACGCACAACAGGAGTCAAAATGGCGATCATAGAGGACGATCAGCGTAGCCTGAGGAAAGAATGGATTGACTAGAAGGCAATCCCAGCACAAGCCGTGAAACTTGGGAAGTCGAATGGTTACTGTGAACAAGTGCCTGGTCATTCCTAAACCTGAGATAATATAATCTCAGGGAACAAAGCCCTTCTTTCTCATGTCCACATACTCACCCCATTCATTCACATGTTCTCTCCGTGGCAGCTATGTGGGTCTAATGGCCACCTGGGAACCACAGCAGACTGTGTGGGCTCAAATGGAGTAAGCTTTGATACAAAACAAAAACTCTGAACGCTGGCCTTTGTTTTGGACTTGATGAAAAAAGATTGGAGTTTCCTCTAGACGAGACATTGGAAACCCAGGGACTGCCTTCTATTTCCACCTACATAAATCTTGCCACTCCACAACTTCCTGTGTATGGGTCCGTGGAATGCTTTCCTCATGATCCCATAAAAGACATGGTCTCCACCAGCAGCACTACAATTGTAACTTTAACATCGACACACATCTTGAATTGCTCAATAGATTCTAAAATATTTACCTGGATCTTGTTTACCTTGTTCAAAAGATTGTGTTTCTTAGAGTCAAATATCACTGACTTCAATCTCTTATTGTTCTTCTGATGTAGTATTTCTCAGCATGAAAATATAGTTTATCTATCAATTAAATATTGAGATTTAGAACTGGTTTTCTAGTAGGACTTTTAAAATTCAATATATTTGTCATTTTGTTTAGTCTATTACTCTTTCTAGAGTAAATGGAGCAAAGGAAAGGAGTGTATTTGGTAGTAAAAGTTTCTTATTACACAAATAAAATTGTAGTTCATGAAATATCATTCAATATTTGTGTAGTAGTGAAAACATTGTTTTGGTCTGAGTAGCAATATAAAGGTAGGAAAGAAGAAAGCTAAAGAAAATATACAGAAAAGAAGAAGGAAAGGAGACATGTCTCAAAATTAGGTTTCGATTGGGTCAACCTTGAGGATCCACCTAAGTATCTGATAAGCGATAAGCACTGTGTACCAACTGGAAAAACACAGAGCAAATGAGTGTAAAATGAACTGGAGTATAGAATGTGGCAGAACCTATATGAAAATTTTTATTTTAACCATCATAAGTTCTTGGACCATTTGATGGTATTTTTATTAACCTAATTCTTTACTATAGCTTCTAAGACCTAATATTTAATATATAGATTATATAACTCAGGATTTTCCAGACTTTTTTCTGAAAAAATATTCATATGTGAATGAAGAAAATTTGATTTGCGTGTGATTTGAATAGAGAAGTTAAATTTATAAGAAAAAATGTTTCCACTGATACTGTTAGCATAGGTAGTTAGCTAGTTACTAATAAGGAGGGAAGCAAAGGGAAACAAGTATTAATCTTAATGAACTGGGAATCTGAATTAGATATTAGGACAGCAATCCATTAAGCTTACTAGGAAACTATAGCATTTATAGATTCATTCACATGCTCCAGAGGCCTACTGCTGAGGGGATTTAATCTTTGGAGAGGACAGGAAATCTTCTAAGGGCTGCTGCTAGCCCAGTACTGGATTATTGGAGGACAGAGGAGGGAAAAAAATTTCTCTGCTGGGCACATGTGCAGTAGAAACCAGATGACAACAGAACTTTTTGACATGCACAGTAGAAGTCAAGATGGCACAGGGGAGGTGTTTCTATTTTTGGACATGTGCAGTAAGAGCCAAAATGGCAACATAAAGGGGCAGAGCCTCACCTGGGGGAAAAAAGAAAAGGTAATCAGATTGGATAGAGGGCATAGAATGCCAGAAAATCAGGTAGATGTCCCAACTCAAGCCCAGGAAGATCAGAAAGTTGGGTTGGATGATTTGAATGGCACCTTGATCATTTTCTTGACCAGGTACCAAGAAAATATAGAGAGGATTAACAGAAGCTTCAGGGCACTTCCTGCTAGAGCCTCCCCACCCTCAAAGTCTCCAAGGATGTATTATTCCCCTTAAGATGCATAAAATCTTGCCACCACATTTACACTTTTCAACGCCTCAGAACTCATTTTCACCAGTAACAGTGTTATCTGTGGCTCCTCGGTTACAATGTTCTCTCTTCCAATTCTAAGCATGTGCAATTTTAATACAATATCTATTAAGTAGAGGGCATTTAACACAAAAGAAGTGATTCTTATCCTCAAATAGGACATAACATCCCTGTTTCTAAACCATTGACAAAACAACTAGGAAAGAGATCTTTGATTACCCTTCAAAGTTGTGAAATAAAGCACCTCAGTATAAAAAACAAAATGTTAAGTTTAGGCCTCTGATTTCAGATCATAAAAACTTTGGACTTGGGAATGATGTACATCTGGGTTTAATACCATTGTGCGGGGCTAAAAAATATTAATACTTTTCTTCCCACTTTTTTAGTTCTTCTGGCTGGACTAATAATCAAATCAACAGACAGATTAAAGGGGAATTCACATAGGAATAAAAGTTCCAAAGACAATGAGACAACATTGGGTATATAAGACATTTTGGACAAAGGTGAAGTTTTAGATTTCAGAAGTGAAGATGGGTGACTTACAGGTAGTTGACGAAGAGGGAAATATGTGTGGTAGGCAAATTCTTTTGGGTAACTCAGAAAGAAAGGGAAGGAACACAAGTTATCTTGCTAAGAGGCACCTGCCTGAAACCCTTGTTTTTCATACTTAATTCAAATGAGGTTAAGGAGACATCCCAAGTTCTCTTTCCTGAAACATGTTTCTCTGTCTGAATCGGTTGGGTAGGAAAGAGGGGAGGTTCAAAGGTTCCTTCTGAGTCTTGTCTCTTGATAAACAGTTTAAAGTCATTGTCTCAAAGGGGCAGCTTCGGGGTGGCAAAATTTTGGTTCCCTTCCCTAGCTCTTTCACATTCACACACTCCCTGTGTGATCTTGGGCACATTGCCTAGCTTATCTCAACCTTGGTTTCTCTGTCTGTAAAATGGAGTTAAAATATGTAGCCACAATCAGAATAAGGTAATGTGCATGTAAGTTCTTGTGCAGCCCCTGACAAAGTAGACAATCAGGACATTCGGGAGACAGTGAGAATAACTTTGCAGTGGTGTCCTATAATGTCAGCAGCTTTTCCTGTTGAGGTGAAGCATTTTCTATGTGACTAGAATGTTTCCACAGAAGATGTTATCATTTAACCTGCTTCTTTTGAAAAGGTTAAACTTACAAAATATACACAAATTTCTGATTCATTGTAAGTCAGCCTATCACATGTCTTCAGGGATATTCTGATATGAATTTAAATTAGAATTTCTGACTTGAACAAAATTTTACTTCTTTTTTGTTCCAGTCCTTCAGACAGACTCAGAATAGACTTTAACATTAGAGAAGAGTCTGGGTAAACCATTGTAAAGGTTTTCATCAGGACTTTTTAATATGACATTGATTAGACTAGATTAGCTGCCAACTTTACTGGATCTCTCACTTTTCGTGAGCATCACATTAACTTCATCCATAGAAATACATAGTAGTATATCATTATGATTCAAAATTTCTAGGAAATATTTGTTCCATTCCCCAGCCAGAAGAAGAAAGATTTCTTTGCAAATGCAGCAGATATATGTGTGTCTATTAAACTAGTATTGAAATATAAGTTTTTATAATATTAACATCTTCCTGTCATTTGAACCCCACACAACTTGGGTAGATATGGAAAAAGAAAGAGAGAGAGAGCTAGAGAAAGGGGGGAAGGAGGGAGGAAGGAAGGGAGGAAAGAAGGAAGAGAGAGAGAGAGAGAAAGTTGTCCTGCTTTTGACTCTATTCAAGCGATGAAGTGAAAGAAAGATCACATCCTCAAATCTGAGAAAATGTAGTACGCAAATTGTGAAAAATCCCTCAGTAGTCTCATTTTTGTACACAGCTTTATGCCCTATGTTTAGTCCTATTTTCAAATGGAATTGTTGGCATTAAAAATATATAATTTAAAGGAAATGGGAAAGCCATTTGGTCTGTTGTCTCCCAAATGCACTAAAAATATCCCCTTTGTAAGACACATTGAAGAAGCCTATAAATTTGCAAGACTGGTGAGAATCACTTTTGAAAAATACTGTGCTGTATCTTTGTGATGTTTAAGACACTTACTGGAGATAACGATTACCCACATTTCTTTCAGAATCATTTCCAAGGAACAGCTAAAAACGCTGTTAACTCTAAGGGACTCAGTCTGTCAAAATGTATAAAAGTGACATACCATTAATACTAGTTCAACCTAAAAAAATCATCCTGTAATGAAATGCTCTATATAAACTCAGGAAAGATAGGAAATGCACAGTTCTCTTCTACGTTACCCCATGGTGTTAAGATATAGAAACGGTAATTTGACTCCCTGCAGTGCCTTAGTAATAGCGCCTTGATATTTATCCATAGATGTGTTCGCTTTTCTGAACATGTCTTCGAGACCTAGAGATGACATTTCTCCAACATGGAGGAAGGATTTGGAAGAAGATATGACTATAAAGAAGAGGAATTTCTTTTCCTGCCCACCCCCAACATTTGTTTTAGCACACAAAAAATATAGACATTAACACACACAGAGACACACTTTGAAATGAAGCATGTCTATAAAGAGCATTTTCAAAGTGACTTTTTTCCCAAAATGGGAGCATCAGCCACTGAACCCAATACTACTTTCCTCATACTTGGGATAGTTATAACCCCCATTCAGGTCAGAGGAAAAGACTGAAAGATATTGACATGACTACAAAGGAAGACCAGAATGAGGTCAAAGTGTCCACGATAATTTACGTCCTTCTGAAACTTGATAATGAAGCACCATCAGACTTTCCAAAGGTCAAACTGGGAAAAAAAAATAAAAGTTGGTGTACTCTCTTAATAATTTATAATTTGAAAAAATTCGCAGTCTTTATCTGATCAAATTATTTGAATCCTACTCAAAGGCACAAATCATTGAGGAGTTCCTAAGTAAAAAAAGAAATAAGGAGAGTTTTCTCTTTATCACACACAAAAGTCAGAAATAAAAGGGAAACTTCTTCAGGAGCAAAGACTTCATGACCCAAGGACCTTAATGCCTCAGTTCCCAAATTAAAGATGGCTCTACACACAGGCAGAGACAGGATGATCATCTGGGAAAAAAAAAATGTCATTTAAAGAGTGCTTTACCACCTTGGAATTTCTTGCCCACTGCCCATCTTGTCTCTATCTTACCTCCTTCCTGACTTGAAATTCCCTTCTTTAGGAAGGCACTTTGTCTGTAGAAGTTTGCTATTAAACATGCTGCCTGGGATAATTTTCTGACTTCTGTTTTCACAGCAGATTGGCTCATCAATTTATCTAGCTAACACTTGTGGTTCCAATAAGATAAAACAGTTAAATTTCATTAAAAAAAGAGAAAATACATATGAAATTGATATCATTATCATGTTGATTTTCTTAAAATTTTGTACAGATAATTCCCATTATCTGGACTTAATTATGTTTCCAACCTATTTTTTCTACTCTTCCTTTTCATGTTCTTCTATTCTTTGGCCTTATGCTTCTTCTTTGTATAAACCTGACACTTCCACACCTGTAACTTCGCTCATTCTCTTTCTAAAGCACTCAGAAATGTCACATCCTTGATAATTTGTCCATCGGTAGATGAGACCACTTGCGACAGCTATACACAGTAAAGATTTTTAGCTTCAATGAGCAGTTATGAGCCACTGAGTAGTACTGAAATTGTAATGTGCATAAGAATCACCTTGCCAATAATGGAGATTTTCTGGGTCCATCCCCAAAGATTCTGCTTTAGTAGTTTTGTAACAACCCAGCACATGCAATGTTAGTAAGTCCACCAGGTGATTCTAAAACAGGTGAGTCTAGTACCTCTTTGAAAAAAAACTGCACTAAGAACATCTCCCTTTGCTTTTTAAATTTCTAGTAAAAGATTCTAGAAACCATGTTTCAAAATAAAAATATCATTAAAATTAGTATTAAATCTCAGAAATTCCATTTCAGGAATATTAGATTACAGACGGGCTTACCCTACCCCTATTGCCCTAGCCTGATTGAAAGTATTTACATGGAAGATAGCTAAATGTGAGTTAATGAAATTGCTATTATAAAAAATAATGTAGGAATCCCAAGGACATGATATAATTTGCATCAATTTTGTGCTGCCTCTGCCAGGTCTGTAGTAAAGAGTAGCAACACAACTCTTTGTGGAAAGGGCAGGTTTACTATGGAAATAATTCTTTTGCAAAACTCAGGAAACAGCAACAGAGCCTGCAAACTGTGCTCTTCCAACTGGAGAATCCTGTATTTGTAATAAATTCCTTTTGCTCTGGATGAGTTCTGCATTTTCAATGAGGTTAACTTGGCAACATTCTAGTTGATTTTAATAAAAATAGCTGCTTTGAGGACAGGGAGCTGAGGTTGCCAAATTTACAGCTGCCTTGCACAATTACTCTTACACCTCCTTCAGGGCTACTTAGAACCAGTAAGCAAATTAAGTGTATCGATTGCAATTTTGTTGGACTAACCCCACTTTTTTTCTTAGGGAATAAACTTGATTCCTTTCAGTATGTGTCTGTTCAGAGTGATCTCTTTTCTTTTCAGCCATAACACAAAGACAACATCATGGCTGGATCCACGACTTGCGAAAAAGGCTAAACCTCCAGAAGAGTGCAAAGAAAATGGTAGGTTATTAAGTTTTTATGGTATTTCATCATTGCACTTCAAGAATGTTTGTGTTTCTTAAAAGAGGGTCTCGCCTAAAGAAGCAATAATCTAGTTGAAACAGTTTTAAAGATGTGTTATTAAATGCTCAGAGAGGAGAGAGAAGTAACTCGGCATTTCAGCATTGCCATGTGGTTTTCCTTTTTCTCTCTGAGGAGACTGTGTGGGATCTCACGTCGCTGTCATCTCTGTCTGTTCTGTTTGACTCCCGGCCTTGACGTTCCACCAGCTGCTCCGGGCTTTTTGTTTGCAATATGTCTGTCTGAGTACTCTAATCTTTTCGCTGCAGTTAATTATGATATGTAGAGAAATAGTAGTGTGAAACTATAAATAATATTTGATTTTTATAGTAGTCTGGTAGTTACTAAGGGATTGGTGATACGAAGATCTATACATACAGCTACTTTCTTTAATCAGACATTTAAATAAAGTAATTAATTTCATGAATGTACTGGGTTATCCTTAGTATTTTCCAGTTTCCATTAATTTGCTTAAAAATAGACTGTTTTCAGGTATGTGAAGAATTGTTTTAAACAATTTTGAGGATTAAATGAATATAAACCTTGAATTCAAATTAGGAAATTATACAGATGAAGTCTGTTATTGAGGATACTTCTAATTTTTTTAAATATAGAGTCTAATGGTAAAAGACTACCTATAGGTTATCTAAAATTATAAATATAGTAGTCTATATTTGATTTATTATTTGACTATATTCCTAGCCTTTATCTGATCAAATTATTAGAACCTTATTCAGAGGTATCTTTTTAACTTTTGAAGAATTCTCAAAAGTTAAAAAAGTGATGAGGGGTATTTAAACTTTTTAAAAAGTCTTTTAAAAATTAAGTTTTTAAAAGTCTTTAATTCCAAAGTCCTTTTCTTTTACAAGCAATTCTGGCTTTCTCAAATAGTATCTAGAAAATATTATTTATTCCTGTGTTATCAGGGATCTGCTCACAAACTAGTTATATTAATGAGATAAATTTTTTAAATGGGAGTATACAATTTATATGTATATATTTCAATGCCTATGTATCCAGTTTTTAAATGCTATCTACATATGTTTCTATTCATAGCTATATCTCTGTGCCTTCCCTATAATAGTACAACTGCATGTGCTTGAATTCCATAAAGTTATTATGTGGCCTAAACTTTTGAGCACAATTAGGTTATATCTTTGACAATATTGAGATATGTTGCAAATTGTGATAGGTTATAAATGAATGACCTGATCTGTTATGTCTGAGAATTACAATTTACTTGTGCCACAGATGTAAAACCTTAGTATATACTAATTAAAATAAATTTAATGATTTTGCAGCTCTGTGACATTTTGAACTTCTCAACTGTCTTGTTACTTTGAGTTGTTCTTTTCAGTATAAAAGCCTATTAAAGTCAAATTTTAAAATCCTGGGAGAGATGCAGGCATAATTACAATATTTCAGTGTTATCAGGTTTCCCTACATCTGCACTTGTCTGTCTTCTCAGGATGGTAGATGCCTAAGTATGATGCCAGGGCCTGTGAATCTCCTGTCATTGAGAAATGAGGCCTAGAATACAGTCTTACAGCTTAGAATAATTTATAACTGGTCAATTACTATTTCTACAAAATAAATAATTCATAGATTTTATTCCCTTTATTATTGTAATGTTTTACAAAGGAAACTAACATCTAGTTATTTAGAATGCTAGTATTCTAAACATATGTTTTAAGTTTCCTTGCCAACAAAAGTTCTTTTAGGAAATACTGTTGTTCAGTTTTAGTTTTTTTTTAGTAACATAGATTAAAATTGCTTGCTTAAAGTTTTGGCTGTTAATGGATTAATGTTGATCCTGCTAGTTAAGTCAGGCTTCTTTATAACTATCACAGATCAGCTCAGATCAAACAAAGTTAGTGGAATAATTTTATGAATGTTGAAATGTGTGTAAAATGTCTATTAAAATTTTATAGAAGTGCAAGATGATAATATCTTCTCCAGCAAAGATTTATCCTTCTTCTACTAGGGAGATGCAGTAGAATCACTAAATATACCTTAATCCAATTTGGAGCTGAGCCATCATGAGGTTGGCCTGAGTTTTGGTAAGACCCAGTCTATCTCTGGTTTGCTCCTGTTCTCAGGGTGTTTGCCTGCCCACCCAGGTTTTTAACTAAAACTCAAAAGTATTGCAGGTTGGCAAATTATTTTGTGGAAGAGTCAGGTAGTAAACATATTAAGCTTTTCAGACCATCCATTCTCTTTATTCTGTTTTTCTCAACCATTTAATAGTGTATAAACTGTTATTAGCTGGTGGACTATACAAAAAATGATAGCAGACTAGATTTGATCCACAGGACCAACTCTGGCCTACTGTGTTCATGTGGAGGCTGCCCTGTGGCAGGTCTTGAGCACCAATTATTTTTTAAGTGTTTTTATTCTCAGTCATGCAAGACTGCCAAAAAAATCTGTGGTGTTTTTCAGGGGTTTTAGCTTAGCTTTTTACCTCCAGATTCTGTAGCTTCAGAATTTGACAAATGCCATCATGAGATAACTGGCCACGTGTTTGAGATCTTTCAAGTCTTTATTTTATCACTTCAGTGCCTCAAGACTCCTAAACCCAGTAGTGGCTTCTCTAACCCCCAGCAGGGACCTTCATCTCAGGCTAAGTCTGGATTATTCCCAGAGTCCAGAATCAACAAAATCTGCCGCAAAATCTTCTCTGACCTCTCTAGGATTCTTTCCTCTTCAGAATCTTGAAGGTCTATACCTGTTATTTCAGCAGTTCTCTGATTCCCTTTAACTGCTCACTTTTTATATTTTATATAGATTTTATATGTGTTCTCTTAGGTTATAACCTGCTCAGTCCATCCCACTTGGAAGCAGAAATTTTAATGCAATAATTTTTAAATTACACATTTGAGGCATTATTGAGTTGCATACTATGAATTCTTTATTAGCATTATAATTTATATTTTGTGAATTAATCTTGCCCTGGCCTGTGTGGTTCAGTGGTTGGAGCATCCTCTAGTAACCGAAGACTTGTGGGTTTGATTCCCCATTAGGGCACATACCTGGGTTGCAGGTCCATCCCCATCCCCTGGTGCAGGCACATGTGACCCCCTGTCCAGATGTTTACTTTCCCTGGTCCTGACATTTATAGAGGCAACTGATCAATATTTCTCTCACATCAATGTTTCTCTCACTCCCTTCCTCTCTCCTTCCCTCTATTTCTCTAAAAAGAAAAATGAAAATGTCCTCATGTGAGGATAAAAAAATTAATCCCTCAAGATTAAATTTCCAAGTACTAAACAATACTTTATGTTGTATATGTGTACCTATTATTATGAAGGTACAAGTACATGTGTGTATGTAGATATGGACCTGTAAATGTATGCTTCTTCAGATATGTTTACACAGGTGCATACTGTTGATTCCTTGGTCAACTATAAAAGGAAGACAAGGGAAAGATAGATGGAAGGAATTAGCAACTGATTTAAATTATTCTTGGACTAGAGAAAAATACTAGCAAATGTTTCATTGGTACCAAGGGGAAAAGGGGAACATGGGATGGCTCAGTACATATACATATTAAACAACTGCATGTTCTATTGACACTAAACCACTTATTTAGCTTTTTTATTTGAAAGATGATACTGCCACTACACATGAGAACATACTTCCTTCTCTCACAGTATGCTTGAAAGTACTGAAATCGTCGTGTTCTGTGCATTTGTCAGAGCACTGTGCATTTAGGGGATTTTAGCACCAGTCTACATGGCAGAAAAACATCACCCACTACTGAATTCTAATATTATATTTGGGGGAGTGCTGTTTAGCAAGCCAATACAGTCTTTTAAAAAATGCCACAGAAACAGCAGCTAACTATTAAATAATTTTGAGACAAGTTTGATTGAACTGCATATAAAGCACCATCATATTTGTCCAGCTCTCAGAATCAGTACCACAGGCTTTGTCTGAGACATTTCCAATCACAAGCACACCTGTGGTGGCACATCCCGCAGAAGTCACTGAGTCCTGATTAATATCAAAATGAATTCAAGCCTGGTAGGATTAATATTTTCTTAAAGTTTAAATGTAACTGAAATCAGTAGGACCACAGTATTGTATTCAGAAGAGGAAATTGTGTAGAATTTTTAGTCAGGGAAAACTTTATTCCAAACCCAAATCTGTGGGCTCTTGGGCAAGGTAAGTAATCTCTGGGAGCTTAGGTTTCTTTACCCATAAAAATGGAAATAATATTTATTTTGTGTTGTACCATAGGCGCTAAATAATGGTTCCTTTCCTTGTTTTTGTTATGCTCTGAACCAACAAATTAACCCACACAAGACCAATAGGCAGAAATTCAGAATAGTGGGCCTACTCTGATAGTTGGCCTATAGCCTTGAATTACTGTAGGGTGTCCTGGACAGATGAAAAAGAATAAGCCCATGTAAGCTAAAAGTATCCAGCTAGCAAATTCCAGGTTAATATTAATAAATTGGCAATTTTCCCCTTTCATTCTATTAAACTGGATCTAAATTTTCACAAAGTTAATAATTAAAGTTGTACAAACTAATTGGCTTTGTTTCTGTATTTATGTGAATTGTGAGCTTTTCATGTTTTACTACAGAAGAGATTATGTAATCTTAACCCATTTACCTATATGAAAATTGTATTCAATTGGCCTTAACTAAACCTTTGAACCATTACTTAATCTATCTTTAAAAATAACCGTGTCTAAAATGAACATAAACAAGGATAGCATAAGCTACATTTTATGATATTTATTAAATGGATTTTTAAAGAGAAGGAAGTTGCCTTTCTAAATATTTAAAAATGCTAATTAATTTTAAGTTGTTTCCTAAGTGGGTTTTAAAGAACTGACACATTTTTTTTTGTTTTTTTTTTGTGTTTATTAAATTTATTGGAGTAACAATGGCTAAAAAAATTATATATTGTTCAAGTGTACAATTCTATAACACATCATCTGTATACTGTATTACGTGTTAACCACCCCAACTCCAGCCTTCTTCCGTCACCACTTGTCACCATCTTCACCATCTTCTACCTCCCCATACACTTTCCCTCTGGTAAGCACCACACTGTTGTCTGTGTATATGGGTTCAGGGGTTCTTTTTGTGGTTAATCCTTCACCTTTTTCACCCAGCTCCTCCCCAACCCTTCCCCTCTGACAGCTGTCAGTTTGTTCCCTGTATCTATGAATCTTTTCCTACTTTGTTTATATTGTTCATTAAATTCCACATATGAGTGAGATCATATGGTACCTGTCTTTCTCTGACTGGCTTATTTCACTTAGCATAATACTCTCCAGGTCCATCCATGATGTCACAAATGGTAAGATTTCTTTTTCTTTTTTTTTTTAATCAGTCAAGAAGGGCACTTGGGCTGCTTCCAAAACTTGGCTGTTGTAAATAATGCTGCAGTGAAATGAACATAAGGGTGCATGCATATATTCTTTCAAATCTATGTTTTGGATTTCTTCAAATTTATTCCAGAAATAGAATCTCTGGGTCATAAAGCAGTTCCATTTTTTTAATTTTTTGAAGTAACTCCCTACTGCTTTCTACAGTGGCTACACCAATTGGTACTCCTGCGATCAGTGCAAAAGGGATCCCTTTTCTCCACATCCTCGCCAACACTTGTTGTTTGTTGATTTATTGATGATGGCCATGCTGACAGGTGTGAGGTGATATCTCATAGTGGTTTTAATTTGCAGTTTTCTGATTATTAGTAACGTTGAGCATCTTTTCATGTGCCTATTGGTCATCTGTATATCCTCTTTGGAGAAGTGTCTATTCACATTCTCTGTCAACTTTTTAATTGTATTTTTGGGGGGTATTGAGTTGTGTAAATTCTTTATAAATTTTGGATATTAACCCCTTATCCAAGTGTATTGTATCATTGGCAAATGTGTTCTCTGGTTCAGTGGGTTGTCTTTTCATCTCATTGATGGTTTCCTTTGCTGTGCAAATAACTTTTTAGTTTGATGTAGTCCTATTTGTTTATTTTTATTTTGTTTCTGTTGCCCAAGAACATATGTCAGAAAATGTATCATTATGAGAAATGGCTGAGGTTTTACTTTCTATGTTTTCTTCTAGGATTTTTATGGTTTCAAATCTTACAATTAAGTCTTTAATCCATTTGGAGTTTATTCTTGTGTGTAGTATAAGAAGGTGGTTGGGTTTCATATTTTTACATGTACCTGTCCAATTTTCCAAACGACATTTATTGAAGAGACTGTCTTTACTTCATTGTTTGCTCTTGATTCCTTTGTCAAATATTAATTGAAGATAAAGGTGTGGTTTATTTCTGGGCTCTCTGTTCTGTTCCATTGACCTATATGTCTGTTTTTATGCCATTACCATGCTGTTTTTTTTCCATTACTATGGCTTTGTAGTATAGTTTGATATAAGTAGTGTGATTCCTCTAACTTTGTTCTTCTTTCTCAAGATCACTGTTGCTATTTGGGGCCTTTTGTGGTTCCATATAAATTTTTGGAATATTTTTTGTAGTTCTGTGCAATACACCATTGGTATCTTGTTAGGAATTTAGTTGAATCTATAGATTGCTTTTGGTAATATGTACATTTTAATGATGTTAATTCTTTCTATCAATGAACATGGTATATGCTTCTACTTATTTCTATTTTCAATTTCTTCAGGCGCACACACATTTGAAAATGCATGCTTTTATTTTCATAGTTCAGATTCCATTTGTGCAGCATAATTTATTTACCCTTAAATAGGGACTTCGGCCTGTTGCCTCATTAAATTTGTATTGATAATTGTATTGATAATCTATTCTCTCAAGGTTAAATATGACCAATTTAATTTCACTTTTGAATATAATAAACTCACTAAGATTATGTTTGGAAAGAACCTTAAAATTTTTCCACCAGGTAGAATTCATAAAAACATTGAAAATATTAACTATTGAAGTACTAAAACTTCAAAATTGAAAATATTAATTTATTTGCTAATATTGATCTCCTTTTTTAAATATTATGAAAAATTTTGAATGTCATTTTGTCTTATACTAATATTTGGGGTGTTTTTGTAAAAATAAGGAAATTTTATATATTTTAATAGAAGCAGTTCTTATTTTACTCACTAACAATTATTAATCATAATTTTTTATAGCAGTAAGTTTTGGTATATTTCATCTAATAATATAGCATTCTTCCCAGTATTTTTGGCTCACCAACATTTTAGGAAAATAAGTCTTTTGTGAAGAAAATAATAAAATTAATCCAAAATATATGGGATGGATATTCCACTGCTGTGTACTGATAACAAATTCTGAGTTGTTTGTGGCTGGCATCTGTTCCAATTGGTCCCATTCTGTTTTAATTATTTGGTGTCCAAACCATAACAGGTGTTAAATATTTTGAATATCTTTTTTGCACTCATTATTTGTATAGTTTCCCATTCTACCTGTTAATATTTACTGTAACTATGAAGTAGTGCTTATGTAAGGGCTATGAAATTCTGTCCTTAGTTCTTGATTGTTCATATTACTTTTATGTTTAGGTATGAGTTTGTCTTGTTCTTACTCCTTAACACATCCAAGTTTAAAAATGATGTTGACATCATTGACTCTGTTCTGTACAGTAACAAAGTGATTTCAAAAATTTTCAAATATGACTTTTTATTTTTTATTTGAAAGAATTATAAATTCACAGGAAATAAACAAATATATAGGAAGGTCCCAAATAGCTCACAAAGGCTTCCCCAATGTTAACTTCTTCCATAAATAAAATACAATATCAAAATCAAGAAATTGAAGGCCCTGGCTGGTGTAGCTCAGTGGATTGAGCGCAGGCTGCGAACCAAAGGGTCGCCAGTTCCATTCCCAGTCAGGGCACATGCCTGGGTTGCAGGCCAGGTCCCCTGTGGGGGCCACATGAGAGGCAACCACACATTGATGTTTCTCTCTCTTTCTCCCTCCTTTTCCCTCTCTCTAAAACAAAAATAAATAAATAAAATCTTTTTAAAAAAATCAAGAAATTGACATTGGTACAATTCAAATGTAGTATTCATAGTTTTACAAGTACTTCGTGTGTGTGTGTGTGTGTGTGTGTGTGTGTGTGTAGTTCCATGAAATCATATCACATATCTAGTTCCATGGAACTATGGCCACAATCAAGATTCAGAACTGTTCTATCACCAGAAGGCTTCCTCATGCTATCACTGTACTGCCATATACTACATCTCCTCCCCCTACACAGCTCCTAACCTTTAACAACCACTAATCTATCCTCTATTTCAATTAGATTGTTATTTCAAAAATGTTACATAAATACAATCAATCATACAGGGTGAGGCAAAAGTTGGTTTACAGTTGTTTGTATGGAAAACAATACAATAATGAATAAATAATAATACAAAAATAAACTCTGTGTTTTATGTACTTACAACTGTAAACCTATGTTTGCCCTGCCCTGTACAGTGTCTAAACTTTTGAGATTGCATTTTCTACTCAATTTAATTACATTAAAATCTATTCAAGTGCCCATATCAATGATTTGCTACTTTTTGTATACCATTGTCTACTTAAACATTTACCCAATGAAAGACATCTGTGTGGTTTCCCCTTTTTAGCTACTACAAAAAAAAAAAAACTGCTACAGACATTCATACACATTTCATGATGAACATAGATTTTATTTGTTAATGACAGGTGTCCAATAGTACGATGCTAGGTTAAATAGAAAGTGTATTTTTAGTTTTAGAATAAACTGCCACACTGTTTTCCAAGCTGGCTGTGCCTTTTACATTTCCACCAGCAGTGACTGAGTGATGCAGTTACTCTGCATCCTTGCTAGCATTTAGTGTTATGGCTATTTTTATTTTAGCCATTCCGATATGTATACTATGAAAATATTGTGCTTTTAATTTGTATTTCCCTAATCATTAACGATATTGGACATCTTTTCATGTGATTATTGCCATTTGCATATCCTGCTTAGTAGAATATCTGATCATGTCTTTTGCTCAATTTTTAATTAGACTGTGTTTTCAATTCAGCTTTGAGAGTTCTTTACATAATCTAGATATAAGTTCCTTTATCAGATATGTTGTTTTCAAACATTATCTCCCAGCCCATAATTAGTTTTTTCATTATCTTAACAAGGTCTTTTGCAAAGAAAATAATTTTGGTGAAGTACAACTTATGATGTTTTTCTTTTATGAATCATGCTTTTTATGTCCAGTCTAAGAAATCTTCATCTAGCCCTAGATGCCAAAATTTTCTTATTTTTAAAAACTGTGTAGTTTTATATTTCACATTTAAGCTTGCGATTTACTGATATTTCAAATTAATTTTTATGTAAAGTGTAAGGTTTAGGTTGAATTTCATTTTTCCCCTATGGATATCTAATTGCTCTAGCACTATTTGTTGAAAAGGCCATGCTTCCTCCATTAAATTGTGTGTACACCTTTGTCATAAATCAATGAGTTCCATTGATCTATGTGTTTATCTGTGTGTCGGTACTACTTTGTCTTGATTACGGTAGCTATATAGTAAGCACTAATATTGGGTAGACTGATACTTCATAGTTTATTCTTTTAAGATGATGATGACAGACAGATAGATGTTTCAATTAATCAGGAAGAGATAATAATTCTAAATTTGTGTTCTGTACTCTTAATATAATCTCATTATATAAAGAGAAAAAAATGACATATCTAAAAAAAGAATTTGAACACTTTACTATCAGAGTATAATGATTTAGTGTACCTCTGTTACTATCCAATACTTTAAAAAGAAAAATAAATAAGATTTAAATAACAGAAGTAGTATTCTTGATTGAAAAGTCATATGTAGATACTGCATTTAACAAATGGAGAATACTCCTCTCAACCACACGTAGTACTTTACAAACATTTAGTACATTGTATTCAAAAGAGAAAGTCTCAGCAAAATTCAGAAATGACATTCCCATATTACAGAAAAATTTAATTATATATCCATGAAAAAAAAAACTAAAATACTCTCTATACTTGGAAATTTAAAAACACATTTCTTTTTTCCATAATTTTATTAAGACATAACTGACAAATAAAATTGTGTCAGGTTGAAGTATACAATGGGATGATTTTATACACGCATGTATTGTGAAATGATTAACACAATAAGGTTAGTTATTACATGCACCAACTCTAACAATTACCTTTTTGTGTTTGTGTATTGAAAACATTTAAGATTTACTCTCTTAACAACTTTCAAGTGCATAATACAGTACCATTAACTATAGTCATCATACTGTACGTTAGTTCTCCGAAAAGTATTCATCTCATAACTGGAAGTTTTTACCTTTTGACCAATATCTCCCTATTTACCCCCATTCTTAGTGCTTACTAACCACTGTTCTGCTTGGTTTTTATGAGTTCAACTTGTTTAGATTCCACATGTTTGTAAGATCATATTTCTCTGTCTTATTATACTTAGTATAATGCCCTCGAGATCCATGTATGTCATGGCAAATGCCAGCACTTCCTTCTTTTTTATGGCTGAATAATATACCACCATATAGATACATCACATATTCTTTATCCATTCATCCCTCATTCAACACTTAGGTTGTTTCCATGTCTTGACTATTGTGAATCAAGCCACAATGAACATAGGAGTGCAGAGCTTTCTTTAAGGTTATGATTTAATGTCTTCAGATATATGAGACCCAGAAGTGGGAGTGTTGAATCATACAGTAATTCTATTTTTAATTTTTTGAGGTATCTCCATACTGTTTTCCATAAGTGGTTGTACCAACTTGCATTCCTACAGACACTGCACAAGTGTTTACTTTTTCCACATCCTCACTAATACCGGATATCTCTTGTCTTTTTGATAATTGCCACTCTAAAAGTGTGAGATGATATTTTCTTGTGGTCTCATTGATGATTACTGATGTTGAACACCTTTTCATGTTTATTCAAGCACTTGGCCCTTTTTTAATTAGATTACTTGTTTTATTGTTCTTCTTGCTATTGAGTTTATGAGTTTCTTATATATTTTGGATATTAACCCCTTTTCAGATATGGGGCTAAAACCATAACAAATGGTTTAAAAATGTTTCTGCCATTTTGTAGGTTGTGTTTTCATTTTGTTGATTATGTGTGTGTGCTATGCAGAAGCGTTATAATTTTATAAGTCTCACTTGTTTATTTTTACTTTTGATGTGGTGTTATATCCAGAAAATAGCTGCGAACATCAATGTCAAGGAGCTTTCTCCGTACATATTCTTTTAGGAGTTTTCTGGTTTCAAGTCTTACATATACATCTTTAAGCTATTTTAAGTTAATTTTTTAGAATAGTGTAAGATAGGGGTCCAACTAAATTTTTCTGAGTGTGAATATCAGTTTTCCCCATACCATTTATTGAAGAAACTATTCTTACTTTATTATGTGTTCTTGGCTCCCTTATTAAACATTAGTTGACCATAAATCCATGAATTTATTTTAGGCTCTTTATTATATTCCATTTGCCTGTGTCTTTTTTTTTTTATGCCAGAACCATATGGCTTTGATTATTTTCATTTCGTGATATGTAGTAGTTTGAAATCAGGAAATGTGATGCTTCTGCCTTTGTTGTCGTTGCTGTTTCTTCTGGATTGCTTTGGCTCGTTCGGGTCTTTTGTGGTTCCATATGAATTTTAGGATTTTCTTTTTCTATTCTGTGAAAAATGCCATTGGAACTTTGGAAGAGATTGCACTGGATCTGCAGCTGGCTTTAGGTAGCACAGACATTTTAATGATATTCATTCACTCAGTCTCTAAGCATGGGCTGTCCATCCACATGTATGTGTCATGTTCACTGTCATTCATCTGTAGCTCATAGTCTTCAGTGCACAGACCCTTCACCTGCTTAGTTTTATTTTTTATTTTTTTAATGCTACTATAAGTGAGACTGTTTTCTTTTTTAAAGATAATTTATTATTAGTGTATAGAAATGCAACTAATTTTTATATGTATCCTTCTATTTTACAACTTTATTAAATTTGTTGATTAGTTCTAACAGTTTTTGATGGTATCTTTCAGATTTTCTATATATAAGAATGTATCATCTGCATATAGAAACAAGTTTACTTCTTTCTTTTTGATTTGGATGACTTTGACTTCTTTTACTTGCCTAATTACTCTGGCTCAGACTTGTAGTACTATGTTGAACAAAATGGTGAGAGTGGTTACCATTATCTTGTTCCTGATCTTAAAGAAAAAAATTTCTACCTTCTCCATTGAATATGTCTGCTGTGGGCTTGTCAAATATGGTTTTTATTATGTTAGGTACAGCCCTTCTATACCCAATTTTTTAGACTTTTTATTATGCAAGGATGTTAATTTTCTCAGATGCTTTTTGTGAATTATTGAAATGATCATATAATTTTTATCTTTCATTCTGTTAGTGTGATGTCTTGCATTTATTGATTTATATATGTTGAGCCATCCTTACATCCCAGTGAAAAATCCCACTTCATCATGGTGTATGATCCTTTTAACACACTGCTAAATTCAGTTTGCTAGGATTTTGTTGAGAATTTTTCAATCTATCTTTATCAGGTATGGCCTGTAATCTTTTGTTGTAGTTTTCTTATCTGACTCTGATATCAGGGTAGTGCTGTTCTTATAAAATGACTTTGGGAGTGTTCCCTACTCTTCAATTTTTGGAAGAGTATGAGCAGGATTGACATTAATTCTTCTTTAAATGTTTCCTGGAACTTATCCAGGAAACCATCTCATTCTGGGCTTTTCTTTGTTGGGAGGATTTTCTTTTACTAATTCAATCTCCCTACTCATTATTCATCTTTTTATGTCTATTTTTTTCTGATTCAGTCTTGGTAGGTTGTATGTTTCTAGGAATTGTCTCATTTCTTCTAGCTTATTCAGTTTATTTTTGTGTAGTTGTTCATAGTAGTATTTTTGAGCTTTTGTGTTTCTGTGTTATCAGTGATACTATCTTCTATTTTAATTTTTATTTTGAGTATTCTCTTTTTTCATTAGTTATTCTAGCTAAATATTTGTCAATTTTACCTCCTTTTATTATCAAACTTAAGTTTCTGTATTTTTCTGCAGGGTGGGTTTGTCTCTATTTAATTTATTTCTGATCTGATCTCTGTTATTTCTGTCCTTCTGACTTTTGGCGTACTTTGGGCTTACTTTGTTGTTCTTTTTTTAGTTTGTTAGGATAAAAAGTTAAGTTCTTTGTTTGAGTTTTTTCTTAATGTAGGCATTTATTGCTATAAATTTCCTCTTGGTGCTTCTTTTGCTGTATCCTGTAAGTTTTGGTATTTTGTATTTTCATTTTCAATTGTTTCAAGATATTTTTTCATTTACCTTTTGATTTCTTCTTTGATCTATTTGTTTTTCCAGGTTGTGTTAATTTCCACATATTTGTCAATTTTCCCATTTTCCCCTTATTATTTATTGATTTCTAGTTTTATTATATTGTGGTCAGAAAAGGTACCGGGTGTTATTTCAGTATGTTTACATTATCTAAGACTTATTTTTATCCAGGAGAATTGTTCATGTTCACTTGGGAAGAATTTGTATTCTGCTGCAATGGAATGAATATTGTGTGTGTCTAAGTTCATTTATTCTAAGTATAGCTCAAGTCCAATGTTTTCTTATTGATATTCTCTCTGGATGACCTACCCATTGATGACAGTGGGATATTGAAATCCCCAACTATTATTGTATTATTGTCTCTTTATTTTTTAAGACCTATAAGTACTTAATATATCTATGTTCTTTGATATTGGGTGCATGTATATTTACAACTGTTACATTTGTTTGATTAATGTACCCCTTGGTCATTATGTAATGACTTTTTTGTCTCTCATTAAACTTTGTGACTTAAAGTATAATTTGCCTAAGTGTAGCTACTTCTTCTCCTTCTTGGACTTTTAAAATGGACATTTAAAATTAAATCTTTTGCCCAGGCTGGTGGGGCTCAGTGGATTGAGTGCTGGCCTGCAAACTGAAAAGGCTGCCAGTTCGATTCCTGGTCAGGGCACATGCCTGGGTTGCAGGCCAGATCCTCAGTTTGGCATGTGTGAGAGGCAACTGATTGATGTATCTCTCACCCATTGATGTTTTTCTCCCTTTCTTTCTCCCTCCCCACCCCTCTTTCTAAAAATATTTTAATAAATTAAATTAAATTAAATCTTTTATTTTTGTAGGCAGTGTCCCTGATTTGTTTTGGTTTTGGCATATAGATTCCAGCCTATTTTATTGTTTGTGTTTCCAAATACAATACAGTTTTCAGAGCCCTTCCGGTGCTATTTTGGTCAGCTTATTTCTTCTTACTTGAGGGTTCATGATAAATCCCTGCTGGTGCCATCTGCAAAGAATGAAAGGTTCTTTCCTTATTTGCCCATCACTAGTAGGAATGTGGGACCCTTGGGATAGTTTTCTCTTTCCTATATTCTCTGCCTACCTAGTACTGGCAGGTGTAGAGCAGGGGTTGGATCACTGGCTTGGGATCCACTGATGCTACCCCTGCAGCTATAGCAGGCCATCACTCCTGATGGAGGATTTATTGACCTCCCTGGGTTTTACAGATGACATCACTATAGGTGGAAAGGGACTTACCACTATGGCTGGTTATAGATGGTGGGATAAGGCTGTCCCCATGTCCCTTTCCACCTACAGTGGCTTCCCTTTCTCTAGTCCTATGGCCAGAAAGAGTAGGCTTTCTCATTTGTTTGCATGCTTTTTTGTTTATGTCTGTCTGTTGGTGTTCCAAGCAGAAAGCCTCCCTGGAACTTAAGATATATAAAAAATAAAGAAAAATCTGGGAACTCATAGTGATCTCATTCTTCAAATCATGAGGTCCCTAGCCAATCTACTTTCTTTTTTCTACCTTTCCAGTATTTTTAATGTCCGTTGAATTATTTCCAGGGTATTTAAAGGGGAGAAACAGGAAAAAGTAAGTCTACACCATCATGTCTAGGACCACATATCTAAATACGACTTCTCATACTAAATGATTACAGTACTTTAAAGCTAAAGAGTATTTTTCCCTACACTTTTTCTGTTAAATCTACCAACACTCTGTGGGTTAGGTTAAAATTTTTCACTCCCATTTTTCAGGTAATGATGCTATAGTTCAAAATTTTAAGGACCTTTCTTAACAAAGGTAAATAGAAAATAAGGCTTGAATCCAGGCCACATGAATTTAAGGTGGATCTGAATGTTAAGATGTACAATATGACAAGATGCTTTAGCTAAAGACATTAAGCCTTAAAAATATGTTTTTAAAGTAGTGGAAAATATTTTCACTTTAAAATTTTGTATTTAAAATAAATAAAAAGAAACTTTTAAAATGTAAATACCATGTGATTTGTTTTTAATCTAACAGAATAAATTTAGCTCTAAAAGATATTTTAAAAATTTGTATTAATTTATAGTCTGTATTCCTCACTTTAAAAAACCAAACAAGCTTTATTTAAAAAATTCCTTTAAAATGTTCACTGCAGTTCACATAATGTTGGAACAATTTCTCTGAGAGCTAAATGTGGGTCTCTGTCAATCATACTGTGAGGCTCAGCATTATGTATCTATCGGAGGTTAGGTCTGTTCACTAATGTAGAAAGCAAAATAGAAAGGTAAAGCACTCATCTGAATACTACCGACAAGTTATTTCAGAAGTGGGAGAAATAGATCCAGCTCATCGACCCTAAGCTGAGTAATTAAACATTAACTATTGCCTTGTACTTAAAAAAAGAAAACAGGCTTAATTTCTGTTGCTGAGGTGAGATTTCCCATCTGGGTACATGTAATTTTAAGGTTTCCTAAATGCTATCTATGCACCACAAAGTAGTGCTTCCCAAAGCTGATGATTATTTAAAAAGCAAACTTTTTATAATATAATCTAATGTATAATTGTGGCCTAACCACCAAGCATCTCGAAGTGTCTGATATATATACAAATACCTGTAGTTAAGTGCCTATCTACATTACTATTGAAAATGCATGTCTTCGAGAAATTATATTTCCAAGACCTCAGGATTTTATGTGCTTTTTTGTAAAAATACATTGAGCTTAAAAATTTGCCCTCAGACAAAAAGGAACATACATTATTCATTGTTTTCATACCAAAATTATGTAAGGAACCCAAAGAGATTTAGAATCACCACTTTGAATCATCAATCAAAAATCAGTGTGAAATCTTATTGACTGTTATTTGTCCTTGAACTTCTTATTATTAATAATAATAAATTATGAATATTATACTATCATCAGTTATTTAAATATTTTATTTATTTATTTTTAGAGAGAGGAGAAGGGATAGAGAAAGAGAAGGAGAGAAACATCAATGTGTGGTTGCCTCTCCCACACCCCCTACCAGGGACCTGGCCTACAACCCAGGCATGTGTTCCTACTGGGAATCAAACCGGCAACACTTTGGCTCACAGGTTCACGCTCAATGTGAGCTACACTATCTGGGGCCTATTATCAGTTTTTGATTCATAGAACTAAATCTTGACATTTTATATTGGTTTCTCAGTGTTTGTTTTCATTTTAAAAAAAGGTCTTAACTCTTCATTTCCACACTGTATTTTCACAGCTTATTTTAATTTATATCCTTTCTCTTTGTCTTTACACTTGTTTGCTGAACCCAAATCTTTCCTTTCAGGCTGTTCTGCTTGCTCTTCCAGTGTTAGGAAGCTAAAAAAAAGTGGCCTTTCACTTCTTATTCTATTGTTCAATTCTTATACATAAGTCACTTTACTTCTTTTAAGGTAGACTATCTACCTGCGAACAAAGCAAGTTGACCCACTCTTCCATATGACAAATATTTATTGGATAGCCATTCTGCTAGTAAAATTAAGCTATGACCCTTAAAAATGCAAATAATGCCACACCTAAATCCATTTTTCAAAGAGCTATGTAGTTGAAAAGAGAATATACTAACCTCTCCAATATAATGAGGAAAGTTTAATAATAATGTGAGGAACACCCATCACACAACAGGAAAATAAAAGACAACTGATTCTGAACAGGAATGTTCAGGGAAGGCTAGATGAAAGAGATGGAATTTGAGTAGGATTTTCCAAAATACCTATTATTGATTATGCTATTACAGTTGTCCCATTTTTTCTCCCCTTTATTCCCCTCTCCCTGGTACCCCCTCCCCCAGCATTTCCCTGCTTTAGTTCATGTCCGGGGTCATACAGGTTAAGTTCTTTGGCTTCTCCATTTCCCATGCTGTTTTTAACCTCCTCCTGTCTATTTTGTACCTACCAATTATGCTTCTTCTTCCCTGTACCTTTCCCCATTCTACCTCCCCGCCTCCCCACTGAAAACCCTCCATGTGATTTCCAATTCTGTGAATCTCTTCCTGTTCTAGTTGTTTACTTAGTTCATTTTTGTTTTTGTTCGTTTTTTTTTAAGTTCAGTTGTTGATAGTTGTGAGTTTGTTGTCATTTTACCATTCATATTTTTTATCTTCTTTTTGTTAGATAAGTACCTTTAACATTTCATAGAATAAGGGTGGGTGATGATGAGTTCTTTAATTTAACGTTATCTGAAAAATACTTTATTTGCCCTTCCATTCCAAATGATAGCTTTGTGGGATAGAGTAATCTTGGATGTAGGTTCTTGTCTTTTATGACCTGTAAGGTTTCTTTTGAGAAGTCAGTTTATAGTCTTATAGGAACTCATTTGTAGGTAACTGTCTCCTTTTCTCTTGCTGCTTTTAAGATTCTCTCCTTTTCTTTAATCTTCGTTAACGTAATTATGATGGGCCTTGGTGTGTGCTTCCTTGGGTCCAACCTCTTTGGGACTCTCTGAATCTCCTGGACTTCCTGGAAGTCTATTTCCTTCACCAGATTAGGAAAGTTCTCCTTCATTATTTGTTCAAATAAGTTTTCAATTTCTTGCTCTTTCTCTTCTCCTTCTGGCACCCCTATGACTCATGTGCTAGAATGTTTAAAGTTGTCCTGGAGGTTCCTAAGCCTCTCCTCATTTTTTGGGGGGGCGGGGGGGGTTCTTCTTTCTTCATTCTGTTCTGGCTGAATGTTTATTTCTTCCTTTTGTTCCAGATCATTGATTTGAGTCCTGCTTACCTTCCCTTCACTGTTGGTTCCCTGTACATTTTCCTTTATTTCACTTTTCATAGCCTTCACTTTTTCCTCTATTTTGTGACTATACTCAACCATATCCTTGAGCATTCTGATTACCAGTGCTTTGAACACTACATCTGATAGGTTGACTATCTCTTCATTGCTTAGTTGTATTTTTTTCTAGCGCTTTATCTGTTCTTCATTTGGGCCATATTTTTTTGTCTCAGTGTACCTGTGACATTGTAAGGGGTGGAGCCTTATGTATTTGCTAGAGTTGGCAACTTGGGGTGGGTAGGGCAACCCAAGTTGCTTCATTGTGGCTCTGTAATTGGAGGAGGGGTCTGAAAGGGAACAATGTCACTTGCTTGGCTCTCTGCCAGCCTTCAGTGATTTCTCCTGCTACCCGCAAACAAATTGGGCCCTTGTGGTGCTGATTCCTGGGTGGGTGGATTTGTGTATGTTCTAGGACCCTGTGGGTCTCTCCAACAAACTCTCCTGTGAGGCTGAGAGTTCCTCCCACCATCTCAACCCCCACAGATTTTTCAGTCAAATATTTTGAGACTTTATTTTCTCATGCTGGAACCCTGGCTTATGCGGTCTGTCTTGTGCCCCAGTTGTTCCTCCTGGTTTATCTGCACGCAAATGTTGGACCACCCGCTCTGCCAGCTGCCACCTTGTCCACGCCAGCTCTGCTGCCACTGCCTTGCCACAGCTCCTCTCCACCTGACTGCTAGTCTCCACCTCTCCTACCTGTCTGGATAAATGTTTCTTCTTTAACTCCTTGGTTATCGAACCTCCCTACAGCTCAATTTTCTGTCAGTTCTGATTGTTTTCAGTTTTTGAATTTGTTGTTGCCCTTCTTTTGGCTGTGTGAGGAGGCAAAGTGTATCTACCTGCACCTCCATTTTTGTCAGATGGAATTTCAGCAGAATTTTAAAGATGATTGGATTTTCAGTCAGTCTTAATGTTCAGCCTCTGCTGAATTGCTCATTTGGCGAGTTTTTCTCTTCTCTCTACTCCTTCTCCCTGGTTGTTGCTTCCTTTTCTATGGCTTGACCTACTATCTATATGCTGATGATTCTCAATTTTTTCTTTCAACTTTGATTGTATGTTTTTGGTTATAAGCACAATACTATATCCATTCCTCATTACTCCATGAGGTTTTGTTTTATCATGCTTATGTAATTTTGATAGCTCCATTCCCCACCCCTACTCTAACCAGGTCTATATTTTGTATATTTTCTTTCATTTCAAGTCCTTCTTAAAAAACTTGTGAAGCCTATTTTATCCTTACTAAACTGTTACTCATACATGTGTTCTTTTAATCTTTTGTCTGTGTTTTCTTCTGTGAAATCCTTAATGCAAGAAAATATTTCTTAAACTTTATGAAATTTATTTTTTTAATGTCTCTTTCCAAGTGGATATGCCCTTTCACCAGTCACAATAATGGACCATTCAGCTGCACTCTCAGTCCTTGCTTTTCATATGCAGCATAAAGAATTTGTGTTATTATATTCAAGATTCCACATGATTTCTGTTTCACTGCATTTGGTTTCTTTTTCTAGAGAACACTGCCAGCTGTTGTTATTGTTTTATCAATTTCACTCTGACTGCTAATGCTTTATGAAAAAAGATTCAGAGATAAGCATTCTTGGATCTTCTTTTAGAGTAAAGTTTCAAAGGTTCCAGCACCAATATGGTATACTGCAAAAGCATAGATTTGATCTCCAAATGCTGGGGACACTCCTTACAAAATTAGGACTCAAGAAAGGGAAGGAGGAGCATACAACTTGACATAACATGGTCATCTTGGACATCATAATACTTTTCATTTCACTAAACCTACAACAGAAAACATCAGCTTCCAGTAGTTTAAACAAGAATATCAGGGGATTCACCCTTAAATTGAGTTCCATATGTCTGTGTAAATACTTTTTTTGAGTTTAATAAATCTGTATTTTTTGAAAAAAAAAACTGTTACATTTGCTTCTCCCCTTCAAATGGAGAAGTTACCATTAATTTCTATAGATGGAAGATTATACATCTTCATTAGTATCTGTATGGGTTAATGTTCCCCTAGTTTTATTTGTCCACTTGCCATTCAGGTTCCACTGACAACATGAATTGCTTTGTACAAGAATCTGGCCTCTTGGAAACAGTAGTTTAGTTTAGCCTTACTTAAAATTTCAACATCTCACTTCAAATTTTGAATCTGTGTTCCCTTTTGCTTTGTCTAATAATAGGGCCTGTCAATTTTCAATCACTCTTCATATTTAATTTAATTGGAACCCTAGTGCCTGGAGCTATATCATATTAGCTCTTTTTCCAACATAGTTTTAAAATTGCCTTTTCCTACAGTCTGAAACTGCCTTGTGAATTTTCTTGAGAGTGTAACTGAATGATTATTTCTTTTCCTAAGCTGATGTACTATCATACTGATTTTTTAAAAATCATCTTCAGAAAACTTATAACTCATAATTCACCAGATGCCTGAAACCATAAAAGCAATAATGCCTTTACAAAATTCATTGGGAGAAAGACCAATTTGAAGGTAAATAAATAAATATATGTAATAGTATATTTTTTCTCAAATAGAATAACATTTCTGTTGGTTTATTCTCACAGTAATACCAGTATCTAAAAATACCTTTGTAAACTGCAAGATACAAAAGCACATAAATGGTGTTTTACATCACAGCGAGGTAGTGTATGTAAACTGCTACACACTAGAGTCTGTGCCTGCTGATGAGAGGGACTCAGAAGGTGATGAGAAACAAAGCACTGAGTTTGAGGAGGATGTATCTGTTTCATGGCTATTTCACCTTTTATATGTATCTGATCGAAGGGTTCGTTTAATACCTGTCCTCACTCCTTTCCTTCCACGTTCAGCCTCTTTCATTTAATGGCACCTGACTTAGAGTTTTCTATTAGTGAGTGTATTTGGAATGATGAATACAGAAGTATTGGGCTTGGATCCCTAAAAGGAAACCATTGCATCCATGTATTATATGGCCTAAAAGATTAATATAGGAAGTGTGTGTATATGTGTCTGTGCCTATGTGTGCTGTCTATCATTGGTCACAGTGGAGTAGTGTGACATGAGTAATACATCTGGGTTAACTGCAGAACACTTTTTTTTCTTACAAAATGGGCTTTCGTGCTAAGTTTTTAAAAAATGAACAGATTTGTCAGGAAAGAGAAGAAGAACAAAACAAACATGTTATATACATAGGTTGACTTGAGAAACATTTCTGGTAGAAGAAAACAAGTAGGTTTTCCTAACTAACACTGAGATTAAGCAAGTATAGTCATATATGCATATAAAAGTAGGTGAGCATAGTGATATGAAAGGCAGAAAAGTTACAAAATTCTAGGCAATCAGGAGCAAGTGTTTGTATAACATAAAAAACTCAACAGATAAATTTCATTAGCCTGTGTATGATGGTCTTAAGCCATAGAAAATGTAGTGCTGGCTCCAACCAGAAAGCTTACAGGTTACTTGAGGAATGGCAAAGGGGACTAGGTGCTAATAATCCAAAGACACTTACATGAGTTCTTATTATGTGTTCTGTGATTTCATACTTTATCTGCTTTTGTGGGTATTTGTTGTTTACAAAACATTTATTTTCTGAAATATTTTTATAGATATAAATTTTGTCTTAATGAGCATTCAATGAAATAGGAAAAATAATGTTCACATTAAGAGAACAAGACCTAGAAAGGTACAATGATTTGCCCAAATGAGTAGCCCTGCACTTAGAATCCTTTCCTTACAATTTCTTAGTGACCTTTTCTCATACTATACTGCCACTTTGCCTGGGACAGAGCTCAGGGATAAATACCCATCAAAGTGTCCCTAGGATTTATAATGCTCACTACTTCCTCTCTTAGAAGATGCTAAGCATCACTGCCATTATAGCTATCATAAGCAGAAACTGAGAGCAAGAACAGCATATGTTTAGGATGATGCTATTTAGCATTATTGTAAAACTTGGGAATTTATGCTTAGAAAAATGCTTGAGTACTCTCCCAACATTCCATTGGGTTTATAACATCCCATGAGGTGGGATGTTATTATGGTTACCATTTGCTAGCATCATTCAGTGCACATGGTACCTGCCATTCTTAGAAATACAGTATTCCTTAAAGAATGCTAAAAGCTGACTTAAACTTATTAAATGCTTGCCTTGCTATAAGGGCAATTTTCAGTCATTCAAAAAAAGTTTTCTTTCTATTAAAAAAAAAAGGTGTTTATTGACATTCCACAAGGCAGATGGATCTAATAAATATTTCTGGCTGCTCCTTGGTTCCATAGTCCTTATTGTCTACATGGTCCTCGTCTTGAAAGTTATTTTTTTATACAAAGAATACTTTAATGTTGTGTGTGGTGTATGTATATAAATTCATAGACAAATCCAGCAAAGAAATAACTTAATTTTTAAAACCGAATGTGAGGTAGCAGTTTTAAGATATTAATAGAGATTGGGGAACTAAGTTTTTCCATGAAAACAAATTCATTATAGCAGCAAAAAATGTGATGCAGTATTTCAAAAGATAAAGAGATGATCATCTTCAAGCCTAGTTATTGTAATAATTCAACACTGTCCAGACAGCTCAGACTACCAAGAGGACACCTAGGACAGGCAGTAAGAATGTGGAATACCTCTGGAGCCACACTACCTGAGTTCAGACCCTGATTCTGCCATTTATTCGCTGTGTGAACTTGGACAATTTTCCAAATCTCTGGGTACTTTGGTTTTCTCATCTATAGATAGAATTAAAAATTAATCTTCCTCACAGGTTACCGTGAAGATTGAATGGATTAATATATTTAAAATGCTTAAAACAGTTCCTGACATGTAATGATTACTATATAAGTAATTCTTCTTATTCTTCTAATTATTATTATTATTAAGCAAAATATATCCTTTTATTTCTAACAATCTTTCCTCAGACTCCAATTTGGAGAAAATACTGTGAAATTTCTTGAAAATATATATTTAATCATAAATAAAATCCACAGAGTTGATTTTAATATATTCCTGCCATCTACTTCACAGTTTCTCTTATGTTATTATTTTAATATTAATAACTAACAAGTATTAAGTAGTTAGTGTGTGCTGTCATCTTACTTAACCCCCATAACAGCCCAGTGTACATTATCTACCCACATTTGCAGAGAATGAAACTTTCGATCAGTTGATTCTTCTAGTAGACTTAGGAAAGAAGACTTAGAAAATAAAATCTAGGCAAATGTAGTTCCATATATGTCAGTCTTTCCAAGTCCCATTCCATTTTAAATATTTTGATTGTAGCACGAAATTGCATAACATACTTCCTTTTATAAAAGAGCAACAGATGGTGTCATCCTAAATGTGGCCTTATAATGAAATAGAGTTGGTAAACACAATTCACTTTTTTAAAGAATGAATTACTTCTAATGCAGTATGATAAGTACTCTGATTCACTTTTGGCACGAGATGATTAAAAAGCAATATAAATTTTCTTTCTTAGGTGAGACTAAGATATGTGTTGCCTTACAAAGCAACTTGGGTCAGCCACTGAAATGTACTGCAGTCACAAAACATAGTCTTAATTCTCACAAAAAGTTTAGTAAATGTTAGAACCTTTACAAAGAAACACTGGGGTGTTTAATTTTTCTGAGAATTATTTCCTTTTTTCCTTAATATTGCACTTTTCATATTTTAAGGTTTTCCTTGAAGAAATGTTAACGTGTGTCTTTTGCTGATTTGATATATCATGAGCTTAACAGTGCAGCTGACTTTATTGTTGAGTCTTTTTTCCCAAGGAAGTGACAGCTGTGTGTTTCATTTTTACCAACCCTACCTAACAGACCCATTGTGTTCTGCTGATAGATTGGGATTTTCTTTCTATAAAAGTCTGTTCCTGTAAACATATACATATCATTACTTTTCTGTTTTTCTGTGTTCTATGAAAGCAGCGAATTTAGTGGGTAACCCAAATTGTTTCAGAAGTCTATGTTTATTTTATGAATTCCTAAAAAGCAGAAAACGTATATAGTTTGTTGATCATCACAAGCCTAAACCTACCTAGAGCATCAAAAGCAGACTATGGGAGAAAAACGGTAAATTATGTTGATCAACTTTTACTCCATTAAAAAAGAAGCACAGGGTCCTTTAAATATCTTTGTATAACTAGTCATGCATAATCTCTACCACCAAATAAAGGAGAAACAATGCTTTAATGCATTTTAATATATTGCAAGCAATTTATCATGATTAATTCTGCCACAATTTCTGTTTTAATTAACAATGCTGATTAAATCTGGTTTCTATTGTTTAATGAATGTTCTATATGTAAATGACAAGTTCTACAGTGGTAGAGTAAAAAGGTACAAAATGTAGAATTTTTTTTTAAAGAAAGAGTAATAATCTCTCTTTAAGTTCAGTTCCCTTTGGGTCAATAATGATTTTTCCACCTGTGTCATGCCGGGCAAAGTTAGAGGCCTGGGCTAGAGAGATGAAAAAGGTGGTCCTCAAGATGGTTTTACATCTGGATAATGAGACAAACAAGTGTTGTGAGCTTTTCAGTGCAAAAGAGTGGAGGGTGATTTCACAGAGGGCTTAGGGGCCACAGGAGGAAGACTGAATGCATCCAGGGCATTTTGTCATTTCTGCATGACTTATATTGATTGCTCTTAGATTTAAGGCACAAAGTTAGGGACTGGGTAGAAGAAACTATGCAGACAAAAATCACAAAGACGGTGGCTCTGGAAAGGATGAGAGGATGGGAATCAAGACTATTTAACAATGAGCTGATATCCAGTATCCTCAGGATTCCAAATGGGAACATTGGGAATTCTATCCCAGAGGCAAAGTCAATATAATGCCATTTTCCTGCATGGGAGCCAAGTTAATAAGCTCCAGACTGGTGGTACTATTGAAAATAGAATATCTCTAAAAAGGTAATTGGGAGAAACAAAATCAACCATTTCTTAAAAGGAACTCCTCAAATTAGGGAGGTGAGAGTTTTGGCATGTGGCACATTTTTCTTTACCTGCTTGATTCTAAAGGGAAAAGAAATGCAATCCCATTGGTATGGGCTTAGGTGCACTTTTCAGTTAATCAAGTATGTGCACATTTATGTAGCACAAGTTCTTCACTCCGTCACTAAAGAAAAAGGAGGTAACATGAAGTTACTTCTCCTTATATCATTTGTGAGACACTTTCTACTACCTAGATTTTAGGAAGGTATTTGCAAAGAATAAATAATCAAAAGAGTTCGATTCCCAGTCAGGGCACATGCCTTGGTTGCCCTCCAGGTCCCCAGTAGGGGGCACATGAGAGGCAACCACACATCGATGTTTCTCTCCCTCTCTCCTTCCCTTCCCCTCTGTCTAAAAATAAATAAATAAAATCTTTTTAAAATAAAAAAATAATAATCAAAATATTTCCCATTTGGTCCAAGCCTCTAAAGGTTCAAGTTCTAGGCTATTTCACAAATATTGGTCAGTTACTTTCATCCATACAAGTCTTAATTTATTTTATATAGAAATTAATGGGTGATGCACCTGGTTTTCATAGGGTGTACAGATTTGTGTAATACAATAAATGTGTATGTATCATGAATTGTATCTAAACTTGGCCCCTAAGAATCTAGTTTCCCCCAAAAATCTAGTGTTATGTTTTTAATACTTTGTTGTTTATTTAACCTTGATTTATTCAAAACAGGAAATTTGTTTAGGCAAGGAGTACTGAATCATTACTATCCTAATCTGACCATGGTACCTGAAATTTTTCTCTCATAGCTTTGGACCATTATCTTGCCCACTTGTGTGTGATTTTGCTGTTATTAGTGTCTGACTTGGCTGCACTGTGTTACCTCTGCCTGACTCCTACCTCAATCAGATTCATTAGCTGTGAGCAGCAGTGCTCTCTTTATCAAGCCTGTCACAGAAAACAACAGCCCTGATCTTAGAGTCATCCTTCACTTTAATTTCCCAATTGTGGTCCGGCAATCAGTGGCTACATATTTCTCTGAATATATTTTGTCTGTGAAAAAGCAAAGCTAATAATGTTAAATAACTCAACTTAGACAAAGGTATCAAGAAATCTATTTGAAAAGAATTAATTATTTTAATTTTAATGTTAGTGTGATATAGTTGAAATGATTTTTTAGTGGTTTGAAACAGATGCTGTATATGACATAATTTTACAAAATGCAGATCCCTGTATAAAGCAAGAATGACAAAAGAACAGTCAACAGACTTTATATACATATGTATGCTTTATAATTTGATATACGTGTTTAATAATGTGAATACCTGCCATTTGTCACTGTCCCTACCACTCCCTAGTTGGTCATAGTCCCTACATGCAACCTGTGTCACATGTTTATACTACCTGCCTGGACCAGTACCTATTGGATTTTTTGTCATCAGAGAAAGGGAAGAAATGAAGAGATATAGTATTTATCTACTAGGAGTTAGAGTCTGTAGTAGGAGCTATCTACATATCATCTTATTTAAATAGCATAAACCTCTGTGAGGCTGGAACTGTAATTACCATTTCACAGATAAGAAAATGAGTCTCACTATGACTGGCGTGGCTCAGTTGGTTAGGTATCATCCCACACAGCAAAAGGTCACCAGGTTCAATTCCCACTCAAGATAGACACATGGCTGGGTTGTAGGTTCAGTCCCTGGTTGGGATGTGTACAAGAGGCCACTGATTGATGTTTCTCGCATCATTGTTTCTCTCCCTTTCTTTCTCCCTCCTTTCCCCTCTCTAAAAAATAAATAATTAAATAAAATCTTTAAAGAAACAGAAAGAAAGAAAATGAGTCTCCATGAGTTTAATAAAATTGGCCCTAAATCACCCCAAGTAAAAGCTCTGGGAGTCAAACCAAGATTTGTTTTGTTTTGTTTTGTATTTTTAGTTTGACTGTTTGAATAGGTGATACAGCACATGGCCTAAAATGGGTAAGCAGTGAAAGGTTTCACCACTTCTCAGCTACCTGGTTCCCTTCCCCGGGGGGGGGGGGGGGGAACTTATTGGTGCTATGTATTATTCTACAGGCATGTTTTATTCTTAAACAAAAATAAAAACAAAAAAAAGAAAAATATCCCATGTCAACTTATATAGAACTTCCTCAGTCTTGTTTTTTACTTTGTTTTTTAAAACATAGTATTTTCACTGTGTACATATATCAAATCATCACATGGTATACCCTAAATTTATACAATTTTTATTTGTCAGTTATATCTCAATAAAGCTAGAAAAATACTGTTTTTATATGCAAATAAATAAATAAAACTGTGTTTTTTAAAGTGTTTTTCTAATATCGTAGCATTATTTATTTGCTTATTTAAACTTTGTCTAACTTGTGTTATTAAAAATTACACTACAGCCCTGGCCGGGTGGCTCAGTTGGTTGGAGCATCATCCCATACACTAAAAGGCTGTGGGTTTGATCCTTATTCAGGACACGTGTCCAGGCTGCAGGTTCAATTCCCAGTTGGGGTGCTACGGGAGGCAACTAACAACCAAAGTCTCTCTCTCACATTGATGTTTCAGTCTCCTTCCCTCTCTCCTTCTTCCTGCCTCTCTCTCTAAAATCAATGAACATATCCTCAGGTGAAGATAACTTTTAAAAAATTATATACTGAGTAATCTATATCATTTTACATATGTATGAAAATTCAATTTTATTTTTTTCCATACAACACCACAGTTGTCCCAATTTTATTTAAGAAATCCATGCTTTTCCTTCTAACATGAAATGCTGCATTATAGACTAAACTCAGTTTTGCATTTTCAAATTCAACTCTTTCTGACTCTGTGTTTTATATAGTATATATCCCTGCCAACAATAATATACTATAAATATATTGTTAGAGCATTCTAGATGTCTATTAATTTCAGTTCTAACTTACATTTCTCAGGTCCCACCAGTTTAACTCCTGGTGCTACAGATAGTATTTTGTTTTAATTAAAGTCTCTGTTGTGTCACAAGATGTCTGAAGCATATCAATTAGCCAATTAGTTCTGATCAGTGAAGTATAAGTATCTCTTTGGCTCTGTTTCTCCCAGGGCACAGCCATGCTCACAAAAGACCATTTCTTAGGATTAGAGACTTAGGCTTCACTGTGTGTCCTAAGGGGCTAATTTCTTATAGGTTATGTGAGGACTAAGTGAGTTAATGATGCAAAATTCAAGAGATGCCATTAGCATGGAGAAAGCACTCCAGACGTAACAGGGAAGCTGCACAGTGGTGAGCTGTGCAGACCCTGGAGCCAGAAGCCCAGTTTGTACCTCATTGCTGTCACCCATTAGCTGTGTAACCTTTGGAAGATTTCTTAATTTCTTTCTGTCTCCATTTTCTCACCTGTAAAATGGGAATAACAACAGAGACTACCTCCAGGGATGCCACTGCCTTATTGTGTGCCTTTATGTGAATTTGAAAAAAGACAGATGCCAATTAGTTTTGCCAAAAAGGTTCTTTGTGTGAAAAAACAGAAGCCCCTTCATTCCCAGGCGAGGGCGAGGGCAAGATGCACTGAATAGGGGCAAGATTTCCAGGCTGTCCTCACATTCTACATGTGCCTTTGTGAAATACAACAGTGCAACCCTACTCCACTATCACATCTCCACTGTAGCATTATTGTGCTCATTAAATGAGTTAACGCCTGCAAAACACTTAAAACCAAGCTCAACCCTTGTAAATACTAGCTGTTCTCAACCTAGTCCTTCCCACAGTTTATTTCCCAACCTGATTTCACCACTGACTACCAATTGCAACACCATTGTATTTTAAACCCCAAAGGCAGGTAGAGAGCTTTTTCTAATACCTCTTTATTTTCTTATAGCCACTACCCATTCTACTTATTTGTAATACTATTTATATCTGATGTAATCCAAATAACTTACTTAAATCATATAGGTGTGAGTGCTTTTTACTCCTTTGGGGGAAATTAGAATTGACCCAATCACTCAATTTAAAACATGTGCTGAATTCCCAGTTGGTATTCACAACTGGGTCTGGGCAAGGCACTTCCAGTGCAGAGTGAAATGGGACACAGAATTGGACTTCTTCCTAGAGAAATAAAAGCAGTGCTTACAGTTCAGGGTGATGAATGTTAGGCTCAGGTGGAGAAGGAGCACAAAGTAGGGGCAGATTAGAAAGTGGGTCAGGAAAGATCTCTGTAAGATGTGATGCTGAAGTTGTTCAAAAAGGTAAGGAAAAAATCAGAAAAAGGTAAGTTCAGGCAGGTCAAAGGCATAGAGGCATTATCCAATTCCATTTCACTTGGTCTGAGGCTTTCAGTAGTGAAGAGGAGGTTAAGAGAAAATGATGAAGCAAGATTGGTATGGGTCATAAAACAGGTCAGAATACTTAGAAGTTGATCCGGTAAGAGACAGCTGTTTAAATACTTTGTGCTCAAAGTTCACCTATCTAAAACCGTATGTATAATTTTATGTCTGATTGTGTAGACTCAGTGGGAACAGAGAAATAATGGCAGTAGACCACACCAGAGATGAGGAACCTGAAGTGAGAGAGACTCTGAAGGAGGAGGTGGTGTGGTGGGTGTGGTTTGAAGATGCCACTGCGTGATCGTGGAGCTGGCTGTCATTTACACTGTGAAAGTTAAGCAGAGAAATCATAACCAAGGGATGACATACTCTTTTTTTTTCATTTTATGCCTTGTGTTTAAGGCTCTTTGCATAAGATGTTATTTGATTTCTCTTTCAAAAAACAAACTATATTTCTCAGGCCCTGGTAGTCTGGAAGTAACCTCAGACTTTCTAGATTGGAGCAAAGTTACCTAGAAGATTTTTTTCTATGAGAGGCTACATCTTTTCATAATTATCTCCTTATTCATGCCATATGGACACCTATTTATGTTTGAAGCAGTAACATCACCAGATAATACCCTAAGAATTTTTCATAATGAAATGCATCTGTTAACAGCTTGATAAACCACATTGTACAAGGTGAACCTCATGTGCTGTAGTTTGGAGCATGGCACAAATCCTCCATCTATATGTATGTCTATGTGTGCCTATGGCCATCATGTGATACAAGTGTCTACAGACTAATACTCATAAGCTAGGACACGTGCCCTGGTTTATGATGACTTTCAATGACCTACCTACAGACACCTGCTCATGTCAGTACAAATTGGGTTAGTTCGCTAATGCCATATGTGTGTGCATTTGAAGCCTAGATTTGCTGAACTTCATTGGATCAACAGTGAGGACACTGAAAATATATTTATTTGATGAATTTCTTATGTTTTCTCCAGGTTAACTATAATCATTTTGGATATGTTATATCAGGTAATTTTTCCAATTAGTATTCTATAATAATAACATGGAGAAAACCGACCATAAAAGCAAAGTTATAATATACACTGTGAAAGTAGTATAGAATTTATAAAACTAATCCTGAGGGTTAATAGTAATGGAATTAAAACTCTTAGAATAAAAGATACATACTTGCCTCTATCTCATCATCAAGTATTTCTGAAAATTGTAAAGGATAGTATGGTTATTTGAAAAGTCCAAGTACCATCCAGAATGACTGACTATACCTGATTGAGGTCTTCCAGTTCTTTGATGTATCACTTGTGAAGAAATCAAATTCTTATCATTTTATTTTGTGAAAAATGTATTTGATCCAGTATAGAAGTGTGTACTCTGCAGTCTGCATGGGCCATTAACATATGCAGAATAATTTTTTTCTAGAATCTGGTCTGCAGACTAATGTAGGCTATTATATTCATTTTCTCTATTCTTAAAATTAACTAAATTTTAAGAATATAAATTAAATTTTTTAATTTGCTTGTTCTTGAGCTCTGGAGAATTGCACCCCTCAACTTGTGGGGCCAGAACAAGAAGCACAGGAAGGAGACTTAGTGATGGCTGAAGGCATAGCAGGAATACAGATGGGGGTGTTGACACAAAAGCCAGAGCTGGAGGGCTTCCAAAAGTAAGGATTCGGGAACAATGATAAGAGATCAGTGAAGCAGGCAAGATGTAAATATAAAATTTCCCACTGGATTTTGCAACTAAGAAGTTAGTAAATGTGATAGAAGTGGATTCTTGGAGTGCCAGTGGTTGATTAGAAGCTAAACTGAAGCAGATTGAAATGGGAGTAAGAGGATTATTAAAATATACTAGTAGGCCATGGCAAACTAAAGCATTTCTGACGTTTTACCCCTTGTTAAAAATGATGATGATGATGATGATGATGATGATGATGATGATGAATTTTAGCATTTCTTGAATGCTTCCAGGAAAGCAGATACAGCAGTAAGCACTTTACTTATTTCATCTCATAAACTCCACATTTCCCATTTGACATTAAATGAGACACTAGTAAATTAACTCACTTTGCTTCATCTGTTTCTGCGCTTCCTGCCCCCACACTTGCCTACCTTTGTTTCTTGCTTTATTTCCTTTTTCTTCTTTCTTTCTTCCTTTATTTTCTTCTTATTCTCTAGCAAACATTTATTTAACTCTTTCTAGAATCTAGGTATTTTGTTATATGCAGGAAATACGATAGTTACTAAAATACTACTTATTCTGCATAGAGTAGACATGAAAAATAATGGCAGTCTTTATTCTTTTTTGCTCCCTGAGCAAAAATCTTTTCTTGTTTATTTTCAGTTTCTCTAACTCATCACTTTCTCCATGTCAGACTACCTCCATCCGCCAAAGGCAGTTTCCCTGAATGCTGTTCTTATATCTTTGCTACCCCCCTTACATGACAGGGCCTTGCAGAGTAGCATCTACTCCCGCGTGTTTAATTTTCTGTGAAAGTCATAGAGTTAGCAGACATCTATACCTCTCGCAGAAAGTCACTGTGTTTATCTACAAGGCCTCAGGTGTCTCTGATTAGAACAAATTGAGAAGAAGGTGGTGAAGACAAAGCTTTTTGCAACTGTCTTTCTCTGGAATGGTTTACCTAACATACCAGCTCAGGAACTTTAAAAACTTCTTTAAATATTATTACCTTTAATTTGTAAAATCTTTTCTTAATTTCTTATTTCTTGTATTTATTTCTCCCCTAATCCTTTCTTTCTGTCACAATCAGCCCTCAGCAGACACTATAATGTCGCAAATGCCTTGTTGCCCTCCCTCCAGCTTTCAGGGGACAGCCTTCCCAGCCATCCTCACCTGGGCTGCCAGCACCCTTCTCCACGCATCTCTTTGAACACAGCCCCACTCTCTCAAAGCAGACCTCAAGTACAAGGATACATTGCACCAGGTCCCAGGCCTTTCCTTCCAAAGTGGGTCCCAGATACTTTTTAAATAAGCAGCCATTTAACCCTAGCCATAACCCTCTTTAATATTCTATGCTTTATTGACTCTATCTCTGATTTTAAATACACTTATATCTCAGTGTTAGTAAAGTCTTAGAAACCTTTAGCCGAGCATCACTTTTTGTGTGCTGAATAATGGCAGAATGTGCTCGTGTTATGTTTGAAATCCTGCCTTCAGCCCACCAAAGAGAGCATTTTCAGGAACCATGCTGCCTCAAGGCAAGAGAAGTTTTGCTCCCTCATGCCTGCATGCTGTGACTTTGAATATAGTCTCCATGCTACAGCTTTGCAATTTTATGCAAATATTCAAGGAAGATTTGGACTTTGCATGTTTTGGAAACTATTCATCATTCATTTAATAAAAAATTTGGTAAGGATTTTTAATTACATTTTGGAACAATATTTCTGCTAAAATTATGGCCATTGATTTGTTACATTTAATAAATCAGGTATTGAAATCAGAGGCATTTTCTTCAGATTTAGTAGAATATATAGTAATTTTAATATGTTTATTGCAATTCTCCTAGATCTGGCAAGAAATTTCTAATATTAAAATGCCTTGAGGTTTTTTTCTTATCATTATTTCTGGTGCTGTATTTTAAAGTCCTATTTCCAGGGTTCCCTTAGATCAAGAGAACTTGAAGTTTATCTCAAAATAATAATATATTTTCCATTATTTTTATTTTTATGCCTTAATTCTGCTATTTGATTTCAATATTTTATCCATCTTTTGCCACTTTCACTCTTGGTTTTCATAACTCAATATTTTTTCATGCTGGTTTTTGTCTAATAAGCATAGTCTTCTTTTTAAATTTAGAACAAAAAATGAGCAGAGAGATACAGTAAAAAGTACTGAGTGATAATAAATGAACTATGAATCCATATAAATCATGTAGACCAGGCACTATAATATAGGGTTTGTTCAAGTAAATTTTTTGCAAAGTGATTTTTAAAGAAAAGTATACCATGGATACTCACTGCACCATGAAGTCACACATTTCATTTAAACCCAATGTATTCACACAAACAAAAATCTTTTGTTAATATATTTTATTGATTATGCTATTACAGTTGTCCCATTTCTTCCGCATCATCCCCCTCCACCCTGCACACCCTCTCCCACCCACATTCCTCCCCTTTAGTTCATGTCCATGGGTCATAAGTTCTTTAGCTTCTACATTTCCCACACCATTCTTACCCTCCCCCTGTCTATTTTCTACCCACCATCTATGCTACTTATTCTCTGTACCTTTTCCCCCCTCTCTCCTCCTCCCACTTCCCTGTTGCTAACCCTCCATATGATCTCCATTTCTGTGGTTCTGTTCCTGTTCTAGCTGTTTGCTTAGTTTGCTTTTGTTTTAGGTGTGGTTCTTAATAGCTGTGAGTTTGCTGTCTTTTCACTGTCATATTTTTATCTTCTTTTTCTTAGGTAAGTCCCTTTAACCTTTCATATAATAAGGGCTTGGTGATGATGAACTCCTTGAACCTGACCTTATCTGAGAAGCACTTTATCTTCCCTTCCATTCTAAATGACAGCTTCGCTGAATGGAGCAATTTTGGATGTAGGTCCCTGCCTTTCAAGACTTCAAATATTTCTTTCCTGGAAAGAAAGTTGGCCCCTTCTTGCCTGGAAGGTCTCTTTTGAGAAATCAGCTGACAGTCTGATGGGAACTCCTTTGTAGGTGACTGTCCCCTTATCCCTTGCTGCTTCTAGAATTCTCTGTTTCATTTGAATCTTGGCTAATGTAATTACGATGTGCCTTGGGGTGTTCCTCCTTGGGTCCAACTTCTTTGGGACTCTCTGAGCTTCCTGGACTTCCTGGAAGTCTATTTCCTTTGCCAGATTGGGGAAGTTCTCCTTTATTATTTGTTCAAATAACTTTTCCACTTGTTGCTCTTCTTCTTTCCCTTCTGGTAACCCTATAATTCAGATGTTGGGACGTTTAACGATGTCCCGGAGGTTCCTAAGCCTCTCCTCATTTTTTGAATTCTTGTTTCTTCTTTGTTTTCTGTTTGGCTCTTAGTTTCTTCCTTCTAGTCCACTCCACTGATTTGAGTCCCAGTTTTCCTTCCATCTCTATTGGTTCCCCATGCGTCTTCCTTCATTTCACGTATTGTAGCCTTCATTGTTTCATCTAATTTGTGAGCAAGATCAACCAATTCTGTGAGCATCCTGATCACCAGGGCTTTGAACTGTGCATCTGATAGGTTGGCTATCTCTTCATAGCTTAGAGGAATTGGCTCTGGGGGTTTTATTTGTTCTCCAGTTTGAGCCATTTTTGGTATTTTTTTGTTTGTTTGTTTGTTTTGTTTTGTTTTGATTTTGGTCTGATCGCAGCTGTTACGTAGTGAGGGGTGGAGCCTTAGGTGTTCCCCAGTGCAGGGCAGCCCAGTCACTGAGTTGTGATGCTGTTTGTGGGGGCGGGGTCTGAGAGGAACAATGGCGCCTGCTCTGCTCTCTCCTGGATTCCAGTCCCCTCTGCCACTTCCCCTTCACCTGGATTGTCTGCTCGCGGGAATGTGGGACCACCTGGTCAGCCAGCTGCCTTGTGAGGCCTCACCGGTTCTGCACAGTTGCCACCCAATGCACGGGGTCTGCCAGCTGCCACCTGTGGGCCCAGAGTCTGCCAGCTGCCGCCTGTGCACATGGGAACTGCCAGCCGCTGCTGCCTGCATTCCCAGGTCTGCACCTCCACTTTTTCCTGCCGCAACTCCACCCCTCTTACCGGTCTGGATGAATGGTTGTTGAACTTCTGTATAGTTCAATTTTCTATCAGTTCTGGTTGTTTTCTTGTTTCTAAATATTTGTTGTTCTTAATTTTGGTTGTGAGAGGAGGCACAGTGTGTCCACCTATGCCTCCATCTTGTCCGGAAGTCCACAAAAATCTTTTTAGCGAAAATAATTTGACTGTTGGGAAGCTTTTGCCAAAAAGACTTTTTCTTCAAAGATTTGAATCATAAATGCTTCAGAATCAGACTCAAACCACACCTGACAGTATAATCAATTAATTGTACATTACAATCATTTATTTTATGTTTTATATTATTTTGCTTCATTGAGATTATGAAAAGCTCTAAATTCAAAGTTAAGAAAAATCTTTGTTTTAGGCTGTGCCAGTAACATAAACTTATTGTACTCTAAACTGGTTAATTTTTAAGTGAATGTTACACAAATACAAAGTATGAAGATGCAGAAAAACTGAATAAATATGATTCTTCCAAACAAGAGCGACAGATGACCCAATACAAAAAGTGTCTCAAATCCAATTCTTATTTTTTTAATTTTTTAAAAGATTTTTATTTAATTATTTTTAGAAAGAGGGGAAGGGATGGAGAAAGACAGGGAGAGAAACGCCAATATGTGGTTGCCTCTCACACACCCCCAAGTGGGGACTTGGCCTGTAACTCAGCCATGTGCACTGACTGGGAATCGAACCTGTGACCCTTTGGTTCATAGTCTGGCACTCAATCCACGGAGCCACAGCAGCCAGGGCTATTTTTTCACATTATTAATGTCTCCTCAGTCATTTATGGTACTCACACAAATGCAAGCCAAATGAATGGCTTTTATTAAGTGACGTAGCACAAATAACATGCCCATCTCTTAGCAAAGGGTAAATGCATAAATATGTATTGAATATAGGAATGACAGGGGGAAATAAAGATGACTGAAAAGATGGTAAAAAAGAGAAATATTGGAAGAGGTAATGAGAGGAAGAAAGGTAGATGGAAAGTTTGTTAGAAAGAACAAAGAGATACAGAGAAAGATAAAGAAATAAGAGGGTATCTATGAGTCCATTTCTATTTTGTTGGCTCCTTTTTTAGATTCCACATATCATTGAAATATTTGTCTTTGTCTGATTATTTCATTTAGTTTAATACCTTCTAGATCCATCTATGTTGTCACAAATAGAAAGATTTTATTTTTTTAAAGATTGTATTTGTTTACTTTTAGAGAAAGGGCAAGGGAGGGAGAAGGAGAGAAACATTAATATGCAAGAGGTTGCCTCTCACATGTCCCCAACTGGGGACCTGGCCTGCAACCCAGGCATGTGCCCTGACTGGGAATCAAACCTGCGACCTTTTGGTTCGCAGGCCAGTGCTCAATCCATTGAGTCACACCAGCCAGGGCAGATTTTATTTTTCATGGCCAAGTAATATTCCATTGTGTATATGTACTACAGAGACAGACTCAGATGCAGAGAACAAAATTATAGTTGCCAAAAAGGAGGTAGATTTGGAGGCTGGGAGAGAAGGTGAATGAATTAAGAAGTACACATTGACAGTTACAAAATAGTCACAGGGTTATAAAGTACAATATAGAGAATATAGTCAATAATTCTGTAATAACTGTATGGTGCCAGGTGGGTACCAGACATATTGGGGAATCACTTTGTAAATGATGTAAATGTCTAACCTCTATGCTGCACAACTGAAGCTAGTATAATATTAAGTATCAAGTATAATTGAAAAATAATAAGATGAATGAAAGAAAAAAGATAGGAAACTGTGAAGTGTGTGTGCATGGGTGCAGCACACGGTATTCTGTCTGAACCATGTATTGGTAATTTAAATGATGGTATTTGGTGCACCAGTACATCATCAACAACAAAAAGACCCCTTTACAATTTTCAAAATAACTAGCCATCAGTTTAAAATAACAGACTCTGGATGTAATAAATAAGAGTTTAAGTATAGAATTCTTATAATTGTTAAAACAGAGGAAGAATATACGAAGCTGAAGAGCAGTTTCACAATAAAATATAATGAGTTACTTCATTTCACAGACTCATACGCTCAGATTCTTTCTGTAATATGTCAATAAACCTCCATGCTAGCCAACCAATGCTCAGACAAGTCTGGGAGTTTCTGAATAATTTATTTGAACAAGTAGGTATATAATCACATGGTGCCAGGTCAAAATACTAGGTAGAGTGAATGCCAGCTGTGTTTAGAGGTTGAGTATCAAATTTCATGTTGTCTCTCTGAAAACATTAGAGAATTTAAGGCAAAATCAGATGACCTGAGGAGCAACCAGATGGATGTCCATTTGTGAAAAGTTATTGTTGGCAAAATACCCAGCAGTCATTATTTCTGCATTTACCAAGATAATTGTGGCTCTTCTAAATGCCTGTCTTGTTTAAATATGCTTACGTGTTTACACTGTCAGCTTAAAAATGTAAAACATTCTCCTTTTCAAAATCTAAAGGCCATGCTCAAATCCCATAGGGAATTTGAAAGCACTGATTGGCCCTAAAGTCTTTGCTTATTCTTTAAAGCATTAGCTTTAAAATATTTGTACATAGCATGGCAGAAAAGCATTTGAGTAAGAGAAAATAAGCACGTGAAAATAAAGTATTCAATTAAGTTTTATGGAATTCATTGCACACTTAATTAAAGTAGTCTTTATCGCTACTGTTCACAGGGCTCACTTAACAGGAAAATAGAGGAATATTAAATTAGTGGAATATGTCTCATATCAATATATTTTCTAAAATGTGTAAGTATAGAATAATTGAAAATAACTTTGTTCTTAAGAGCTTTTAAATATTTGGCCTCTGCATTTATAATTAAAGACTTCATTTTTAGAACTCTCATAGATGTGACTAAAAAGGAAAATGAGCCATAACAGTGTTGATACTACCTTTTGTTCAGGACTATCTGCTCACCAAAGTGCAACTAGTTATCACAAGAAGGCAAAGATTCAGCATGTAATTGTTTTTCTCCACTCTGTGCGTTATTATGCAACTCCTAATGAAATGTTTTATATTCATCAAGTTCAAAAGTTACCTTGCCATATCTCTAAAATCTTAATCATCAATTTAGTATATAGTTTTTAAATATGGCAAATTGGTGGAAGTAGAAAGCAGTTTCTATTTCTATTTATAAAATATAAAAACACTCTTAATTATAATTTCACTATATAAAAATGCAGAAGTACTTTGCATGCTTTATCATCAAACTGAATATCTATTATCAATCAGTAGCTTTTAAGTTAAAGACAAAGTTATAACTTCAATTACTCTTATATTTTAATTTTTAGATTTTTTTCCCTTCTAAGCACAAACCAGAAAAAAGAACAATTCATTGACCAGCAGTTCTTTTCCACTTTTCAGAAAAACAAAAAACAAACAAAAAAAGCATACCACTGACAAATAGGTTTCTGTTCAAGATATAAACATAAATATAAATATATATGTATATATATATATTCTGAAGAGAAGATTTACCTTTTACCTCTATTATTATTCAATTGTTATTTGTCTAAGATGGACGATTAGAAGGGAGATATTATATATATATACAAATATATACATAAAAATGTATGCATATAAATTCATTCCTCAGAATAAAAGGACATTTATAAGGCAGTGCTTCCCATTCATTTGCCAAAACTAGCAATTAGCAGTTTTACTTTGTGATTGCCCTTCATGCCCATTGTGTTGAAAATAGTAGTGTATCATGGTTTCAATAAAAACACAGGATGTTTGATTCAATCTTATTCTTTTCGTTGCCTCCATAGTTTTGCCTTTTCTAGAATGGCATATAGTTGGAGTCATATAGTATGCAATTTTCTCAGATTGGCGACTTTCAGATGGGCTATACTTTGTTGGTCACGGCACATGTGGAAAATTGTGGACAGGTCATTTGGGGTACATGGTAAACTGACAGCTCACACATGTTCATCCAGAATGTTGAGTTTGTGGTTATGTCGGTGAAAAAGTGGAAAAAGAGAAGAACAGGACAAAGAGAAATACGTATACAAACTATCGAACTATTTGAATGATGCCATGTCGAAGAGATTACATCTGTGTGAGTTTTCAGACTGCTAAAGAAAGTCTCCCTATTCTCAAATATAAAATGGGATTAATTTTACTAATCCTCAGAGATTTCTTGATAGATTATATGGGATAATGTCTACAAAGTGCTTAGCATATTGCCTGACACATGACAAGTGTTCATCATTGCATCGGTTACCCAATGGGGATCTGGAGGTCAGAAGGGAGGTCTTGGCTACAAAGCACATAAGTGATGTTTGAAGTTAAGTGACATTTGCATGAGTTGACTAACTCACCAGGGATGCATATAAAGTGAAAGAGAAATGACATAAGACTTTGTCTGAAAAGACCAGGAAAAAAAGCGACTATATTCCAAGGACAATATTGCAAGATAAAAATGGACAGATACAGAGCTTTTGTGGTTCTTGGCTTCAAATAACTGGGGAAACAGTGATTTCTTTATGCAGATTTGCTTCAACTGCTTTCTTTCCTTTTATCCCTGAAGAAAGAGCTTCCCCACCCTTAAAGAGTCAACCATTAGTGAGATTATATGGTGTTAATGAAGTCTTTCAGTTTCTCCATCTGTGTATTTGCATTGCACCTGTCACCACAGTACCTGGGTATTTATCTGCTGTACTTGCAGGGAAAGGTTCACATGTGCTCATTATGCAAAGGAGCTCTGGCAGATTTAGGTCTGCATGTGGCATTCGGGAGAACTGTGCCACTGTAAGATTACACAGTCAAAATTAAAAGTAAAACCTCAAAGAGTACAAAGAACAGAGGAAACAGCTTAAGGTCAACATGATGACATGTATATATTACAAATAAAAATAATTTCAAAAATTATTTTTTATTATGATGTTAAAAACAAATATGATTTTTCAAGACAATTGCAGTTCAATATGGATTGAAATGACATTATTTTCTAAAATTTAAAAATATGATAATAAACAGTAACAACATTCTACATTTGGATGTTGACAATGAATTTGTATATTTTTGGTTTAATCTTAAGTAATTTTAGTATTTATTTAAAAGTCATTTTCAAATTACTAGACATTTTATACTGTTTCTCTGCTACATGGTACCCTGGTATATGTGTCAAGTTTTTCTCTATATTTCTTAAAAGGATAGTTGTTCTACATGTTCTGCATAAAAATTTCCTATAAAAGATTAGATCTTTCTTATCAAAATTAGTCAAACAACACTTGATTTGGTTGTTCTCCCAGAAAAAAAATACATTTTTATATTTTGAATCTTCATTGGTTTTATATCTTCTACTATTTATTTTGGGGATCTTTCAAAACAACTAGCACATAAGTAGTATACAGTTTTAATCCCCAAATTAAACTAAAATATCATAAGCATAATTTAATACTATTAATACCCCATCTTCATTCTGTACTCTAAAGAGTTTTCAAAGCTCCTTAATGTAGGTTACTCTTAGCCACCCAAATCATGGGTATTATTATCAAAATCCAGGAGACAGTACCGCTTCGTGGTTGGGAGGTACGGGCTTTGGAACCAGATAGAAATGCATTCACACCATGATTCTGCAACTTGTGAACTTGAACAAATTATTTAGCCTTCTAAGCCTCAGCTTCTTCATTCTGAATAAAACTCATAGAGTTGCTGTAAGGAGTGAATTAGATAGCACACATTCCATACTCATCACAGTATTTGGCACAGAGAGGCACTAAACTATTTTAGTTTTCATTATCATCATCATTAACACCATCGTGTTATAAAGGTATTGTTATATCAATCACCTTAATTATTCAGCCAGATCTAGAATCTTGGAAATAAAGCAAAAACTCTTAAGTCAAGATCCTGTGATAAATGTGACTCTCTGTAATTTATGCAAAACATTTTTAAATGCCTTGTATTTCCCAAGCATATACCCCAAGGGAACATTCATTAGTCTTATAATGATGCTCCTCAGCAAAAGGCCAAATAATGTGGGGAAGTTCCACAGCCCTTCACCTTCTCGATTATTCACAATGTGCCTTAGTGTATCAAAAACCTTGACACAGAATATAAACTTTACCATAAACATGGCTAAATGTGCCAAAAGTGCTCCTTCTATGCCAGACTATTCTAAGCTCTTTACATAGAAATTCATTTAATTCTCACAAGCTTAGAAGGCAGGTGCTATTGTTATCCCCATTGCACACAGGTGGGGCGTAACATGCCCCCTCAGCTACTTAAGGGTCAAAATCAGGGTCAGAATGCAGTCAGGCTCCAGTGTGTGCTCTCCTGACCTTTGCCTCTGTCACCCTCAGAGGACATTTTATGATCAACTAGATCCTTACTCATTCCTACCATCAGAAATTCTCAAGTCCTTTGGAGACTGACACTGCATACTTTTAATGCCATCAATAAATGTTTTTTAAGTAGATTATAAAATGATTCTAGTTTTATTTTTCCTCTGCATTCTAAACATTGAGGAATGCCTTCATTCTAATGCAATATTGAAAAAGTAAGTTCTTAGGGTAGTAGGATCATCAAAAAATTTCTGACGTCACATGCACTCAGATATGCAGAACAGAAATCCTACAAAAATAGTGCTTATTTTGCATAAAATCAATATTTAACACTGGAGCTCATCCAGTGCACCCGTGGTAACTAAACTAATAGAGAGAAGTCCACCAAAATGATGATTTCGCTGAAACTCTTAAGGGGTTTCACTGTAACCAGTGCAGGAATGCTCCTAGAAATGACACTGTTGTCAACATTTCACCACTGCTGCTCACCACTGAAGTAATAACTTCTTGTTTTTATCTTACTTGTCACACTCTATCATTATGTGAAAATTGTATCACTATTACATTTACCATGATACCATGACCACAGCATGAATTTTCAGGCCACTATTCATTGCCTGAACCTGTCACTGTGCCAAACCAGGTGCTGAATGAATGAACGAATGAATGAGCAAACAAACAAATGAACTAATGTCCACCAATGGTAGAAAGCACTGTAGATGAAAAGCTGGAGTGACCTTAGCGTAGGTCTTCGCTGCATCACTAGTCATTTTGTCACCTGTTATAAATTACTTCCCTTTTGACTCTGAGACTCTATTTGCCATCTGTGCCAACAAAAGTGACAAAAAGTGCAAAAAGAAAACATTAAGTGAGAAAATTAGAAATGTTCTTGTCACCGTCAAGTTAATAAAGACCTGTTTTAATCACAGACACAATCTCCCTAAGAATGTTTCTTTCTTTTCAAGCTCAGAGAAGCTTCAGCATTCTGTCTGAAAAGAACTCTCATCACAATGAAGCATGTGCATTCTGCATGCTGTATCCAACTTAGTCATCTCATTAATGAAAGCAAAATTATAGAACATTTATTTGAGTTGATTAAATTATCCCTAAATGGGGCAATTTCAAGATATGAATAACTTTCCATCTTTTATATTTCTAACTAGATATTTCTTTTCTCCTTTATTTTGCCCCATGGGTATGTAAAGTTTATAAATAATTTAAAAGAATATTTCCTAAAATGTCTTGTAGCTTAATGAATTCCCAAGATTGCATACCAAAAGGAGTTTAGTGTTATTAAATCATATGAATGATATGCATCAGTATTTTGTGTTGCTCAAGAAAATGTAGTCCTTATACTAGTACAATTTGATAATATAAGAGGAGGGAAAGATAATACATTGTGAAAATAGTATAAAAAACCATTGGAATGTTGAAGTTAAGGGAAATTCTCTCATTTCTTCAAAAGAAAAATTTCCACTGATTTCTGTAAAGAATGCATTCCTAAATGAATCAGATATGTTGATAATTATCCAAGAAAGTTATGAAGATTCATTTGCGTGGCAACTGCTATAGGCATACCCCCTAACTCAGTGTCACATTCTCCCCCTAAGTGTGGAGAATGTGCTGTGAAAGACAATTTTAATTGTGAAACAGATGCAGCTTCAGATTAAATAAAATCACAAGTGAGAAAGTTATTTTTAATCTCTTCTGATTACTTAGTTATACTAAATTTCAAGTCTGAAAATCTCAGTTTGTTGATAACATTTCTATATCACCATTTAAACACGTATTAATGACTGTTTTTAGCATATCAACCCTTTCATTCTAATGCAATATTAGAAATGTATAATCTAATTTACCCATATTCACACTGTTTATATTACCCATATTTTTTGAATTGGTACCTTGTTTTTGAAAGCTACATCAGACTATCTTACAACTTATTTTGTATTCCTACTTTGTATTTTGTTTAATAATTTTTTTATTGATTGATGTTAGAGTGAGAGGAAGGGAGAGAGGGAGAAATATCAGTTTGTTGTTCCACTAATTTATGTATTCATTGGTTGATTCTTGTATGTGCCCTGATTGGGGATCGAACCCACAACCTTGGGGTATTGGGATGATGCTCTAACCAACTGAGCTACATAGCCAGGGCTCTCACAACCTATTTGAAAGTGGGCCTACACAATGGCAGTGTTAGCCATGGAATTTGGAATGGCATACTAAGTTAAGACTAGGTACATTCATGTTCAGAGGGGCTCCTTTTCCAAATGCCTATTCGTAAGTCAGGTTGCTACCTACATTCTTTTGATAATATGTATCAGCATTATTACACCAAATATTGTCCTATATTTGAATATATAGATAGTGTCTCTCTTGGTAGTGCCAGAATCTTTCCAGAACCATTCTGATGACAAATTTGTTGTAACTGATGAGCTGTCTTCCACATAGGAATCAAAATGACTGATTCTTCTGAGAGACTGTTAACTGTGCTTTCTATAATGGGCTATGGTTGATTGGTTTGACCTGAAGTTAAGTGTAAGTGTCACAATTTAGATGGGTTTTATAACTTTTCTGCTGCTAAGTATATAGTCACAGCTTGGTTGTTTCATGCTTATGAGCATAACTGGGATGCCAAAAATAAGATGAAATTTCTGAAGCTTCATTTCAAGAGCTGAGAGAACTATTAACAACTTAGCATTTCTAGTTTATGTGTTTATGCATTCCAGTGGCAACAATCAATTTCAGACTATAGATAATGTTCATAAGTTCAGAGCCTTTTTAAAACATTTCTATAAATAAGTCTGTGTCTCTGCTTGCCCACTTTGAGCACCAGAACTTGACTTCAAAGGACTCATAGGACCTATCTGTCACAGGTCTCTATCAGTAACACAATCTGGAAGGGTCTCTTTAATTGGTACTATATGAAGACAACTAAAAGATTACCTGGATATATCCATTTTGCTTTGAGGTAACTCATAATTATTGCATCAAAGACTCACTGTTATTTATGTACAGTTCCCTTTGCCCAAGGAACTGGTGAAATTCTTAGCTCAGATTCTTCTGTTCATTTCAGATTTATTATATTTATATGTTCATCAAGTATCTTTTGATTATATCTTTGAGAGTTCCACATTGTATTTATCCCAGTTGAAATTGGCTGCTTTTCTTGCAGAAAACTTTAAAATCTATACAAATTAAATCTCAAGGGCATCTGTTGAAATATGCCAGAGTAAAAATATTTTTAACCCACTCTCCTGCTCTTGTATCCCACTGAAAATCACCATAAATAATTATATACAAAAAGAAAAAGTATCATCATCATCGGAAGTTAAATTTATCATATTTTTAATTGCAAAAATCCAGAAAATGTTTTCCAAAAAAATCTTTAAAACTACATATTATATTTTTAAAAAGAAATTAAGACTGAGACAAAATAAACATGAAATAGAAATCAGAAGGACTTGAAAAGGAAAAAGTATTAAGGATAGAAAGCCACAATAAAGCAACAGAAAATAGTAAAACATGATTTTTAAAAATCAAGAAAGAGAAGATAGATTTGAAGGAAATGTATGAATGGAGTATTAAAAAGAGCATACAGAAGGTGATATGTGTGAAGTACAGACAAGGGAAACCTCACATTTGCATAACTGATATTTCTAAAGAGGAAAACACATCAATAAATAAAATAGAAGAAAACTTTCCTGAAATAATTAGGCTTGAATTTATAAGTAAAAACATTGGGTCTCAGAAAATCTGATGTTAAATAATCAGCATCAAGGTGAATCCTGGTAAATTACTGTAATTTTCTAAAATATACATTCATATTTGTACCTAAGGTTTTAAAAATGCGGTACACATAAAAGTAGTGAATGCCAAGTATACCTTATATATTTAGGTAGCAACAATCAATTTCAGGCCATAGATAATGTTTATTAAGTTCTGAAGCAAAGTTAGTTTGAACCAAGAATTTAATTATTTTGCAAGTATGTATGAAGAATTATGTCAACCAGTAGACAGTCTCAAGCAAGGAAGTATATAGCACTGGGTTCCTTTTTTAAAACTCTTACTGGATTTCACAATTAAGCTAACTGAAAGATAAATCAATATAAAGAATTCAGGATGAAAAATCCATGATAATGATCATTGATTAATTTCAATTTTGGGGAAATTAATTGAAAAAATAGCATGAAAACACAGTAATGCCTGATAATTTAATAAAACTTTAAATAAAAAAATTTGGGCAGAGGATGGCCAGTGGTCAGAAGCTGTATGCTTTCAAGGCACTGAAGGAGGTTTGGTGTGGCTAGAGCAGTAGATACACATAACCAGGGTGGAAGCTAGAGACTTAACCAAAGATTTTATCACTCTGGGCTTTTAAACCACATTAAGAAATTTAGACAGTTTTCTAAGAGCAGTGGGAAGCCATTGTAGGCTTCACACTGGGCTTCCAGGTTTTCTGAGAAAACAAGGCAAGGTCTTCTGCTAATAGTGATGAGGTATTGATGGGGTCAGAAGGAAGAGAAAAAAGGAGGTTTAGAATGCTTGTGTGAAGAATAACAGAGAAAGCTTATTATAGAAACAGAAAAGGCTTGTGGTTGGTTTCCTGCCCAGATCCTTTTCTGTGCTGGTGCTACTGTACAGATTGGCAGCTGATGGCCATGGCTGTCCCCTTCTGGGGGTTGAGACCTGCTTCTTCTGGGTGTTGAAATCTTCACTCCCCTAAGCCCTACCTTCAACCCTTAGATGAGGGGAACTGGCTGGCATCAGAGCTCAAAAGGCCTGCCAAGAGCTTCCATGGAATAGGCAAAAGCTACTTTCCAGCTAAGACCACAATTTTGCTTAATTTCCCTCATCCCATCCCGCCCTCTCATGCTTTTCTTTTTCCCATTTGCCTGAGTGTACTCCCTCAATAAATCCTTATGCAAAAATTTCTGTCATGGGTACCTTGAGAAAACCCAAATTAAGACAGAGATTTCACAGCAGTTTTGAGACATAAGTTGAAGTTAAATACTGCAAATACCTAGTGGTTTTGGTCTGTGCATCTGTGTTTTTTTCACCAGTGCTGATCAATAGCCCAGGGGCAGATCTGAAGATTAGATATTTAAATTAATTTATGGTTGTGAATTTTGCCACCTGGTGGGATAGAATGACTATGGAGTAAAAGAATAGCAAAGAAAGCTAGGTTAGGTAGTGAAGAAGTGCAGACCCATGAAAATGAGGACTAGAAGGAAAATAAAGGAGAGAAAAGATTGCAGTTACTAATAATTTTTTTAAAACTATATATATGCACACACACATACATACACAGTATTATATATAATATACTCTATATACACTAATGTGTGGTATGTGTGTGTAAATTAAGGGAGAGCAAGAAGAAAGAAGAGTAAAAAGGCTGAAGTTAAAATTTTAAGAGATAGGTACTTCATTTAACGTAAATGCATAAGGATTATATTATGGAACAATTTTTATCCTCATTTTGCCAGGCTTTTTTGAAGCAGTACTACCTCTCCAATACAAGGAGGTAATCATTTTTTTTTTTTTTTGATAAGGCTAAATCCTTAGGCCAATGAAGCATTCATCCTTAATGAGAACTATAATTAAGAAGTGTCACTTCCTCTTTCTCTGCCCAGCCAAAGCAACAGGAAAAGATTTCTGGGTATGAATTTGGATTTCTTTCTCCTTTGGAGTAGAGATTCTTAAAAGGTGGCCTAGGGCCCCTAATTGAATCATGAGGGTATTAATAGACCAAGAAGGGATTCAAAATTGCAAGTCCTTTTTTGTGGCTTTTCTGATTGGCTTGCTTACTATTTCATAAGCTTTAGTTTTCATTTATGATCTATAGCTCTGTACAGATAGACAACTGAATTAGCTAGTAATGATTACTAAATTCATAAACTAACATTTGTACATTACCCCAGTTTCTTTTTTCTTTTTTTAATTCTTGTTTGTTCTATTACAATTGTCTCAGTTTTTCCCTTTGCCCTCCTCCGCCCAACCTACCCCCTGCTCCCACAGTCAATCCATGTCCATGGGTCATTCATACATATTCTTTGCTAATCACTTGTCCTTCTTTCCACTATGCCCCACTCCCCTCTTTCCTCTGGCAGCTGTCATTCTGTTCAATGTTTCCATGTCTCTGGTTCTGTTTTGCTCATTAGTTTATTTTGTTCATTAGATTCCTCTTATAAGTGAGATTATATGGTTTTTGTCTTTCATTGACTGGCTTATTTCACTTAGTGTAACAGTCTCCAGTTCCATCCATGCTGTTGTAAAGAGGAGGAATTCCTTCTTCTTTCTTTCTGCTGCATAGTATTCCATTATGTAAATGTACCACAGTTTTTTAATTCATTCATCTACTGGTGGGCACTTAGGTTGTTTCCAAATCTTAGCTACTATAAATAGCACTGCTATAAACATATGGCTGCATAAGTTCTTTTGAATTCATGTGTTGGGATTCTTAGGGTACATTCCCAGCAATTGAACCTCTCAGTCAAAGGGCAGCTCCATTTTTAATTTTTGGAGGAAATTCCATACTATTTTCCACAGTGGCTATGCCAGTCTACATTCCCACCAACAGTGCACTAAGGTTTCATTTTCTCCACATCCTTGCCAGCACTTGTTTGTTGATTTATTAATGATAGCCATTCTGAGATGTGTGAGGTGATATTTCCTTGTAGTTTTAATTTGCACCTGTCTAACGTCTAGTAATTTTGAGCATCCTTTCATATGTCAGTGGGCCATCTGTAAGCCCACCTTGGAGAAGTACCTATTCAGGTGCTTTGCCCATTTTTTAATTGGATTATTTGTCTTCCTGGTGTTAAGTTGAATGAGTTCTTTATATCCTTTGGAGATTAGAACCTTGTCCAATGTATCATTAGTAAATATGTTCTCCCACACAGTTGGTTTCCTTTTCAGTTTCTTTAGCTGTGCAGAAGCTTTTTAATTTTGATGTAGTCCCATTTGTTTATTTTTTCTTTTATTTTCCTTGCTGTAGGAGATGTATAGGCAAAAATATTGCTACATGAGATATCTGAAATTTTACTGCCTATATTTTCTGTTAGGACTTTTATTGTACCATGACTTATATTTAAGTCTTTTATCCATTTTGAGTTTATTCTGGTGTATGGTGTAAGTTGGCAATCTAGTTTCTCTCTCTCTTTCTTTCTTTCTTTCTTGCTTGCTTGCTTGCTTTTTTTGCATGTACCAGTACAGTTCTCCCAACACCATTTATTGAAGAGGCTATTTTCTCTAAATTGTGTGCTCATGCCCCCTTTGTCAAGTATTAAATGACCATAGAGACATGGGTTTATTTCTGGGCTCTCTATTCTGTTCCATTGATCTATGTATCTGTTCATATGCCATTGCCAGATTATTTTGATTGCAGTGGCTTTGTAGTATAGTTTGATATCAGGTAATGTGATTCCTCCTACTTTGTTCTTCCATCTCGAGATTTCTGAGGCTTTCAGGGTCTATTTTGATTTCACATAAATTTTTGAAATATTGTTCTAGATCTTTGAAATATGCCATTGGTATTTTAATAGGAATTGCATTGAATCTATAGCTTGCTTTGGGCGCATTACCCCAGTTTCATGATAATCTAGATTCAGCGATGTGACTACAGCTCAGTTGTGGAATACAGAGCTGAAATTTGGAGGTATTTAGGCAAATAGTTGGAATAAGAGGTGGGCCACTTTTTTTCACCTCGCCCAAATGGCCTTAGTGAAAAACATTTGAGAGACTGCACTCTGTGGAATTCAAGTAAATAGCATCTCCATTTAATAGCAGAATATAAAAATTAATAAAAACACTCCTCAGAAAACATCATCTGTTACCACCACTTCCCCTTCTACACACATCAGCTCCTATGGAAAGAAAGAGGAACAAAGGGTCATGTTCTCCTCTTGTTTAGCTGAAGAGCAAGATTCTAATTTTGAAACACCTTTGATGTCTCCATTCCGAAGCCAATTCAAATTAACTCAGCTTTTGGATGCATGGTCCTGGTATACAGATTAATCAAAGACATGAATAGGAAGGAAACTATTGGATGTTTTAAAAATCCCTATGAAGTTATTATAACAAATGAATGTAGATCAGAAGATAATTGGTTATTTTCATCTAGAAAAGAGAAAAACATATGAAAATGACTATAATAATAAAGGATTAGTCATATGTTACAACAGAAAAAGAATAAAAGAATAACATTGTTACGAATTCATTAGATTTAATTTATTCAGAAAATATGTATGACAGACTTACTATATTCCAGGCCCTGTTATGGAGACTATGAATACAACAGTGAACTAGAGTGATTAGGCTTTGCTCTTGTGGTGGTTATAGGTGAACAGAAAGAAGAGCAGGTGTGCCTAACCTGGAAGAGGATACTGAACTTCAAATACTAATTGCTACTACTGTTTCAGGTCCCACCCACCCAGCACTACTCCAACTAATTGTGTTAACTGTAAATTATATCACCACCTTTGATCTTTACCCATCTGTTGTAAGTCCACAGGGATTTCAAAACATTCAAAAACGCTCTTCCCAACATATTTTACAAAGCTCAAGTGATTAATTTATAAAGTATATTTTTATTTACACTGCTCTGCTTAGTAGTATTGTAAAGGTGAATAAAGGAAATTTGTCACAAAGAGGGAGCCACAGGACCATGCACTCTGTGTGCAGTAACTGGAAATAAGATACAAACCATGTTTTGTTCTTCAGTGTCAGGTTAACTGACAGCCCATATGCTATCTATTTGGTTTGCTTAAAATGTCCTTTCAAATAAAAGAAGGAAAAAGTTGTATTTCACCTAACTTGCTTTTCCCTGAAAGAGTAAACTACCCTTTCTTGTCTGTTGTAAGTGGCAACACAAGGTTTACATCAATAACTTCTGTATTTAATACGTATGTTTAAAAAAATAACAGCGAATACCAAATCAAACAATTTTAATGCTTAATTATGTTAAATAGCCCCCATTTGGATTTCTCTTTCAAAATAAATCTAAGTAAATATTGATAAGCAGCAGAAAGCATATAAAAATTTGTTGTCAGAGCTTATTATTTGGGGGATTAAAATCATCATCTGAGAGAACAAATAAATATTACAAGTTATACTGCATGGTATTTGCCAAACTTCCTAATTATTGGAAAATCCACTGGGTAAATGCAGCAGCAAACCACAATCTGTTTTCCATGCAAATTTAAACCCCCTTACAAAGCATAACAGGATGTAGATGGGATTTCAGATGTATAATTACAGGAAAATTATTGATTCACCATTTTCATTTCTGAACAAGGTCATTGTAAGAATCATCTTGTACATTTATCCAAAATGAAACAAAAGAAGAGTATATTAGGTTTTTTATTAATTTCTTCCATGCATACAGATTTGGAAGTCAATTGAACCAATTTGTACCAAGAAGACGAATGGCGTGAGCTACGTAGAACCTATCCTCAAATGAAGTTCAGTCGATAGGAGGTATATAAAATACATGCACAAAGCTCTATACAGAAAAGAGTGAGGTACCTATTAGCAGTATGAGAACTGTCGGGGCAGAGAATGTATTTAGATGGGAAAGTAAAACTGGCATTCTATATTCTTCGATTGAACTGAGGCTTGAATTGGTTAGGAATTTAAGAAGAAGCAAAGAAGCACAGACTTCGGAAGAAAAGTTTGTGTAACTAAGGATCACAGTCACGTTTGCCTTCCAAGTAAGGAAGATTCTTTCTTTTTGCTGAGGATCTTAATGAGCAAAAATATGAAGAGGAGGCCCTAAAACTACCCTGGGGATAGGTTAGAGAGAGCTGAAATAGACTTTGCTTAAGGAAACAAGACATCAGAGATTTGCTAAGAGGATGAGGGGAGAGGAAGGAAAGGGAAAGAATAAAAGAGGCAAAAGCTGAAACTGAGGGACTTTCTGCCACAGGACTATCTGACACAAAATGTTAATTATTTCATTCCCACATTGTAGGTCTTAACATCTTCCCACACTCCCATAATTCACTTCTTCCAACTAATATCTGGTGGGAACGGGGTTGGTTTGTTGGTTTGTCTTGTCTGTGGTATTTCTGTTTTGGTTTGGTTTGCTTTTGCCTTTGGAATCCCTCTGCTCCCCACCACAGCCCTCTGTTAAAGAAGAGGGCTAAAGAAATTCCATGACTGGTTAATTAATATAAAAGTGAGACTGACCACATTAGCAGGAAAGTAAATAGAGCTGTAAACTAATCACAGGCCCTTCTTTAGTTACAAATGAAGCAACATTCAAGCTTCAGTTCCCAAAATTATCAGGGCACATCCAGGGAATGAAAAATTCAAGAACATTGTTTTTTGACTCAGTGCTAATGTTCTAACTGTTTCCTAAATGGCAGACTCTGAAATCACTTTTGACATAAATCAGGTAACCAGGAATGTAGAGTTTCTGCTTCCAACTATTTTTCAGGTTCACCAGGAACAGAGGGTTCAAGGTGCTTTTCTTACAAACCTTAAATTTCATAGTGCACTTTTCAGTTAATTCATCTTCAGAGAAAGATGTTTTCATCACTGAGTCATGAACAGGAAGAAATTAATTTTAAAAGCAAGTAAAAGAGGAGAGCCTCAACAGTCCGCTAATGATGCCATTTTCCCACTTCCTGCTCTTGATATATTTTGTTCCTATGAATGATGAGGTGAACTCTAGCTCTAGCAATTCATGTTTTGTGGAGAAAATCCATTTCTATGCCTTGCAAAGCAGAACTACAGGTGCAGCAGGCAAGTAAACAGTACCAGCTGCTGCTTGGCTGTGGTACTTAAAAGAGAAATTAAGGCGAAGTCCAGGTTTGGAGGCAGAACAGAATCACAGAGAGGATAGAAGTAAAATTTGCATGAGTGTGGCCCAATCCAAACGCCTCCACCTTGGAGCAGAATGCCCAGGAAGGGAACACAGCATGTAAAGGGGAGATGTCAACACTGGTTTCTGCCCATACTCTGGTGAAGTTATTCAGTGGTAATGTCCAGGAAGGCATTGTTAACCTAACCAGGTTCACATGTCAGAGTGTTCAGTAGCTGATTTTGGAATATTATGGAGAGAGTGTAAAAGTATAAACAAGTCACTGAAAGAAAAATAAATTCATATCATAAATTCTTTTAAAAGGACATAGTCCCAAGGAGGTAAATGGATTTATGTTTTGTTTCGTTTTTTTAATTTATAACATGAATTCATTTTTTTCTGACTAATTTATGCTTTTAAAAAGAAAATTTGAACAGAGTAAGTATATCAGGATAAAGAAGAATATAATATAGATATCAGAAACACATGACTGCTTTTTACTTATAACATAAATTTAGTTTTTTAATGATAAGCATGTTTTTAGAGAAGAACCCTTATGCAGAGTCTATCAGAATACAGAGAAATATATGAGGTTTGTCTAGAAAGTATCCAGCCACACACTGTGATAAATAGAGATCTTTATTGAAGAAGATACTAAAACCATTGAACATATGATAATGACACTTCAGTCCCCTTTAAAGTAGGTACCTTGGGACCTCACATGGTTCCAGTCATCATCAGCTGCCCCATCAGACTTCTCTGAATTTCATTGATGATGAAACGAAATCTTTTCCCTTTCAAAGGTGATTTTAGTTTTAAGGAAAACCAGAAGTCACAAGGCACCAAATCTCGGTTGTAGTGGGGCTGAGTCACCTGGGAGATTTGATTATTTATATGAGACATGATGCATGAGCAGGCACATTGTCATGATGAAGCTGCCAATCACCAGTTGCCCAAAGCTGCAACCTTCTGAGTCATCTGAATAGTTTCCGGGGAGGAATGTTCAAGCTTAATGCAAAATTTGATGCAGATTCATTACTTAATTCACTCAATCATTTTGAATGTGATGGCCACCCAGTATGTAAGCAATCAAAGCAGGGCCTGTGCATGTTTCACCTTGGTGCCTGACCCAACAATTAGGTTTGAGGGAAACAGGCTTTTACTTACGAGATTCCAACCTTGGGGGCTTTGGGAACACACCAATATTCCCCCATGAGATCCAGCACTTCCCTTGCTCCCCACCAAGCTGTAAGTCAAAAACACCAGAAGTTCCCCATATTCTTATCTGTTCTTATGCTAGCTATGCAAACAGTTCTCCAGTCCCTCCAGAAGGTACAGTCATGATTTTCAAAGACCCCATCTTCTCACAGCAGCTCTCCTCTTCAGAATCTGGGGTATGTAGTCCATGAAAACACGTGCCATGTTGCACTGAATCATGGTGAAGTTCGGGAAGACACAAGTCCCAAGAGAGTGGCCTTTCTGTATGTCCCAAGTCCCAAGAGCCCAGATAGAGTCCAGGTCTGCAAGGCAGCAGGTCACAGTCTTGCAGGGCAGGGTTCTTGGTGGCTTTGGAGTTGGAGCAGGCACGATCAGAGCAGCAGCATGCCGTCCTCTCCCTCTTGGCTGCTTCTTTCTTACTACAGCAGGCCACGTGGTGAAATCCCGACTATAAACTGCATAACTGTGTGCTGCTTTTTCACTCAGACTTCATGAATGAAACCTACAGCTCCTTCCTCATGGCTACTTCTCTTTTTTACTAGCCCAGGCCCCATGGCCAACTCCTTAGGGGAGCGGACGTATCTCCTTCCTCATGGCTACCTCCCTTTCAAACCACATGACTGCATCTTTCTCTCTTCCATATCCGAACAGCCCTTTTCTCCCTGCCAGGGCCGTGTGGCCAAATCCCTTAGAGAAGCAGAAGTAGCTCCTCTCTCACTACAGGCAGCATGGCTCCATGTTGCTTCATTAATACCTCACGGTGGACCAGACCTTGACTATCTGCCTGCCCTTATTTTAAATCCTGACCTAGAGCTTCCTGGTGACTTTATACTCAGCTCCTCCCACAATGAGCTACATTTGCCAGTTGCCCCATATTATTTACATTCTTTTGGCTGCCACCTTTAGTCAGGGCAAGAGTGGCTCACTGATGCAGGGGCCTCCACTTCCCCTGGCTATGTAATGAGTCAGGATATATTCTGAAAGTCACCTACATCTTTTGCCAGGTCAGTAGCACAGCAATTGTCCTGCTTTTTGTTATGCAAAGTATCTTAAACACCATATCCTCTCTCTCTCTCTCTCTCTCTCTCTCTCTCTCTCTCTCTCTCTCTCTCTCTCTCGCTTCTCCCACCCCCAAATATGAGCTATGGGGGACATCTCTTATATTTTAGGGATCCTTGCCTTGCACCTCATTTCAAGTACACATATTCATTCAATGGTGTCTATGGCCCTCAATGATTACTACAGTGAAGTCGTCATTGTCCTCACATGTGCGTTCCAGTCCACTCTCCTTGGCTGCCAGGTTACATTGATGGTGTGCAAATTATTCTTGTTGTAGTCCAACAATGCTTGGACTTTTTCCAAACAGACCTCCTTGTATACAATATCAGTCTCAGAAGTGTTATATAGGTATCTATTTTCTTTATTCTCATCAGAGACATATGAGACAGAGACACCTTACCTCTGTCTCATAGCATATGTTTAGTTCCACCAGGGGTCAAGGGAATGACAGTACATGTGACATAAACTGTGACCAATAATACAACTGTTGGTTTTATTATTGCTTCTGAGTCATTTTTTGACATGTTATTACTTCATTTGACATCCTGAAACCTTTCATGATTTATGGTAAAGGATTTTCATTAGATACAGTCAGTGATGGTAGAAGCTGAAATTACCGTACCATTTCTAAAACATAAATATGGAGAACTTTTTCTACCTAGATAGCAAAGTATAAGCCTTCGTAGCTGTCTTTTTTAAAACTTTGTAGTAAATGCTGTGGATTGTGATATGTCACTTGAGAATGCAAAACAAATGCTAAGAGAATACTCAGTAGGCATGTCATACGATTATCTCTTTAAAACATATTAGTAGTGCTCTAGTCATCACTTGTAACACTGTTTACTCCAATGCAATCCACTTCCATGTCGCTACCCTTATGCTTGTACTGTCATTTCATATACCCATTACTTTCATCCACTGTCAAGACGAGGGTGCAGAAGCTGGGTGAAAAGGTAAATGAAATACCAGGACACATTTTCTGCATATGAGTGGAAGGCAAACTTTATTTTTAAACTGGGTCTTTTCAGCCTTTGCCCTGCTTTTTACATCACTTTCTGTTGAGAATCTGCTGTGCCCTGGGAGAAGAAATTCTTACAATGTACAAGTTCCTTTTGCTTGACTTCCCCAAGTTTGAAAATGTTCTTATGAATCAGTCTGCAGAAAATAGAAAGGGTAAGACCTTGCCTGTTGAAAGGATTGTGTTGTATTGTGTTAGCAGGGGCCCCTGCTAACCTGTAATCTGCCCCACCTCTGAGTGAGGCTTGCAGAAACAGACAACTAAGAAGCTGCTGAAAGGCAGCCATGATGCTTCATGGGTGGTCCCCTACCCCATGAGCATCTGAATATTCTCACTGGCACAGAGAAATAACACTCCTGTTGCCCTCAGGAGCAGGTTTCATGTTTTCAAATATGATAGGGAATTTTTCTGTATTCTCCAGGCTCCTGCTCAGTCAGACATCTTTCCCGAGAAATCCTGTTGTTTCACTCTGATTCTACTGTGCCTTTGGTATAGATGAACCCTGGAGAAAGCTGCTGGGATCTTTGCATACGTGTGCTGCACCAATATCACAGCAGGTGACTGAATGCCGTTTCTGCCCCCAGCTATGAACCAGTCTAAACATGTATAGGTCCCATGCATGCCTCAAATATTTGGGTGTGGGCTCTGGAGGGCATCTGGATGGCTTCTGAACACTGGCCAGCTCAGGGATTTGGCTGGGAGTTATGAGGCGTGATTACCAGGGGAACATAGTAGGGTTAACGCAGAAGAGTTGCATGTGGACAGGGGCTCTGCGAGCAGAGGAGCATGAGAGAGTAGATCCACAGAGCAACCTGTGTGCCACACGGGCACTGCTAGGAAAACTCAAGTTGTAAAAGCTAAGTGGGGGAGACAGAAAACCTTTTTGATTTTTGTTGTTGTTTTGTTTGTTTGTTGTTTTTGTTTTTTCTTAGCCATAAACATGGCTTGGTTTGAGTTCCCATGTAGGGAGCCTCAAACTTCTCAAGTATCATTAACCTCTCAGACCACTGGCTTTGTGACGACTCCAGGTAGAACTGAGAGTTGAAGAGGAAGTCTTGCATGGACTTTCCCCTCATTAAAATATCTTCTCTTCAGGGATCTCTGTGATTTGGCAGCCGCAGCCAGAAAGGATCCAAGTGACTTTTACCTCATTGGCTTTCACTTCATTGCTTTTGGCTTTCATGAGAATTGTTTGCTTGGGTTACTATTGTCTCAGGGGCAGGAGCTTACAAAAGGGCTTTATTTCTAAAACAGAGTCTTCCTCTCCAAACCTGAGAGGGCTTGTTAAACAAGTACAGCCCCTTGACCAACCTGACTTTTGTATAAACATAAACATGATCATAAGCTGTGTTCTTTACCTGTATACTTTTTAAAAATAAGAACTCTTGGGTTAAAAAGGCTGATGAGCTTGCCCCAGAATCTTTTTCTGAAAAATCTTGGGAGACTTTATTATGTGAAGAACCTTGTTCAAAATGGCATTTTTTTCCTGCTTCCTGTTTCACCTGTTCTTATGCCTTGAAAATGTGCAAAACTCTCAAGGAAAGTATATTTACATCTTTCTGTAGGACTTAACCTGGATGCAGTTAGACAAAAGTAGACCCTATAGTAATAGCAGAGAGATCCAAGATAAAAGTCCCCTTGTCAGTGGAAAGTTATTTATTTTGTCTTTAGCAGGGAGTTCTTTGTTTCCTGGGCTCCAGATTTTCAGTCTGCTGATTGAGAAAAATGCACCTAAAGTATCAGAGGGTGAAAGTGCCGGGTGCTTTATGGCCGAAACAGAACCATTTCCTGGGGTTCTCTGGGACCTCATGTACAACTAAAGAACAAGGTGGTGTGTGCAGCTTTACTGCCTGCAGACTCCTGGGTTCCTGTAGCTTCTGCTTGCAGTTCTCAGCTTGTGGGCCCATTTGTGTGTGTTTTGTTTTCTTGGCTTATAGAGTTCTAAAAATACAGAATGTACCAGGACAGGCTCAGCTGGAAGTGACTAAAAGGAAGTTTGGGGAAACTGGCAGAGGTCCACTGGGGAGAGGCAGGGACAGCTGAAATTTTTTTGGTCTTCTCTAAAGAAAGGCAGTTTACTTCTGAGTGGTTGATAGGGAGGTTAACAACTTGAATTTCAGATCCATAATTCTTCCATTAATATTCCAAGGTGTGTAGGAATGACCATTCATAAAATATATCTGTTAAATAAAGAACGTAATAATACTAGCTGGCATTTATTGAGCATTTATTATAAGCCAGATACTGTATTAAGCCCTATAAACACATTATCTCATTTTGATTCTCACAAGAGTTCCTAGATGCTAAATGCTTTAATTACCACATTTATAGATAGGAAACAATCACAGAAAAGTTGAGTGAATTATCCAAAATAACACAGGTAGCAAAGTGACAGAACTGGGATAAAAACCCAAAACAGACTCCAGAATTCAAGCTCTAACACTGCTGAGGCATTTAATGATTTAGTTTATGTCCTAGGCAGGTCCCAGTTGCAGAATGGGAGGCAGAGGACCACTAGAGAATTCCTGAGGATCATAATGGCCAGACAGCAACTTCTTGGTAGAAGATAGTGGGTTTTCAGCCAATTAACCTTACGCTTTCATTTTGCTTTAAAGATTGTGTTTCTTGACTTATTTTTATTTCTTCCTCCTCCTGCAAGAGTGATATATCCTTCCTTCTATTTGTCTCCCCAATTTTTCTACATCACCAGATTTTAAGCTTTTCTCCCTTTATACCTCACTGTCTTTGTTGATGCTGTTCTAGAATAACCCATTCATTGACCTACTCTGAAACCCAGTCTCTCATTATTTGTGGAGGAAAGGGGAGAATATAGGAGGTGGAATAGGCTAAAGCCATTACTGTTCATCCTGTTAAATAACAAAAAATCAACCAAGTAGATTTTAAGATGAACAATAAACAATTATGAATCAGGCAGCAAATAGAAAAGAACTCCAAGGGGTTTTACAGAGTGGAAGACCTTTAAATACAAAAGGGGAACAAAAAAAGAAATTATTAGCAAAAAATGCATTGTTTCAGGCAAGTTGCCCTCCCAAAGGAAACAGAAGGAACATATCAGGCAGATGACTCACTAGTATTGACCAGGTAATGCTATGTTGACTGGTTAAAGATTACATTTCTGGGAAGCTGAAATTTCACTTATGTTAAGTATTAAATCTTGCTTGGCTGGTAATGAGGCATAACACAGGTGATTTCATTTTAGGCTTACTGTCACTTTTTAAATAGGCTCTTCCCTCCTCTTTCATTCCCTTTTCATAAGAAAGTGAAGAAACATTTTCTCCTTCAATAAAAAAAAAGGGGAATGGAAGTGTTTCTTGTCTTCTTTCCAGAGATAGCTACCCAAGCGAGTCAACCTTCCACCCTCTGTTTCCATACACTCTTGTAGTAAGTTATCGCACAGTCTTCCATAATGTCCTCTCTGAAAGCTGGAAGCATATTTGGACTCCCCAAGATCCTTGCTTGTTATTGTATAGCCATTAGATTTGAGTATACGGTTGTAGTTTTCTGCAATAAGACCTTTCTGCTTAATCCTCCAGGTTCTCATCAATATACGATTGTTGCAGTTTGCTTAATTGCCAAAGTCATGTCATGGTTCTGACATGGGGGCCTGGAAGCGGGAAGTATGTCTACCCTTCTAGGCTCTTGGCTGAGACCCCATGGAATAAAAGACAGATTAATAGGAAAAAAACACAGAGAAGTATAACACAATGCATAACTTCTATAGAAATGGGAGAGACCCAGAAAAACTGAGCCACTTCCCAAGTGGCCCAAGCTACTACCTTCAATACCATATCCAGCTAAAATCAAAAGATGCTAGGGAGTGAGGAAGCCCCTAATGGGAGGCTATCAGGAAAAGCACAGTAACAAAAGATAAGGTTGTTATGCAGAGTTAAGTCCTTTACCTTCTCCACTTGATAAGAGTTTCTAAGGATATAGTCATCTTCCTCTTCTTGGCACAGAAAGGAGCACACCCTTACAAATGGAGATTTCTGTTATAAATGTAAATGTGTCTTACATAAGAGTAAATATTACAAGGTTTTCTATGTGTCTTACAAAAGGGTAAATTTTACAAGGTTTTCTATGTCTGCTGTTTCTTAAATTAATCAGCATAAAATAATCCTTTACCAAAGAGGCATATTTTGGGGTAGCAAATCCTGCTCCCCTTGACAGATCCAGTATTTATTTTTCTATCAATGCACAGAATATCTACCAGAGCTAAATATTTAGGCTTTGGTCTTGGCATAGTCTAATCTTTGAATCTGTACCTTTAAGAAAAAGGAATATTTGAACACTATATTTGAATTTTTGACTTCTGGGAGGAATATTTATATCAATCTATATTTTCCTCCTACAGTATAATAATAATTTGATAATATTTTCCTAGATGAGACTGTGACCCTCATGCTTCAGTCATTTATTCAGTTACTAGCTAAGTGAACTATATTAAATCTGGCCCTTAGAAACCAATAACATAAAAAATCCTCACATTCTACAGTATAGGAAAATGTGTGCATTTAGTCTAAATCAGTTGTATTTTGGCTCTAAAAACTGGTGTAAAGAGAATCAGAATTTTATTTTATTTTTTTAATATTTTATTTATTTATTTCCAGAGAGAGGGGAAGGGGGGAAGAAAGAGAGGAAGAGAAACATCAATGTGTGGTTGCCTCTCACACGCCCCCAACTGGGAACTTGGCCTGCAACCCAGGCATGTGCCCAGGCTGGGAATTGAACTCATGACCCTTTGATTCACAGGCCAGCAGTCAATCCACTAAGCCACACCAGCCAGGGCAGAATTTTTTAAAAAAGAGAAATTTTATCTATCTTGTAAAAAGTGGTCTATGCTTTTCTACATCATGCACTGTTAACTCTCAACCCAGGTGCTGCTGCAGCTGAGAAAACCCATCATTGCTGACCTCATCCAGACAGGTATTGAAAATAAGAGAGAAAACATTTCACTGCAAAACCACAAGATGCTCTCAGAAAGAGAGACCACTTTATGATATTCTAATTAGGACGAACTTTGCTAGATTAAACATAAATTGAGAAAGTTCAGAGGAGGACAATATCTTGAATAATTGAATAGGAAGGTTGTTTAATAATAAGATCAGTCTGGAGTTTTAAAGGTTGAGAGAAATTAATTGTAAACTATAAAACCAAGAAGGATATAGATAAGGTGAAGAATGGGTGAATCATCAAATCCCAATATACAACAATTAAAGGTTTTTCTTTAGTGCTTCAATGGGAAATTTTAACAAGTGAAGAATAATAAATATTATAACAATTCAGTTTTTCAAATTTTATTTATTGATTTTAGAGAGCCAGAAAAGGGAGAGAGAGAAACATCAATTTGTTGTTCCACTTATTGATGCATTCATGGGTTGATTCTTGTGTGTGTCCTGACCCGCAACCTTGGAGTATCGCGACAATGCTTTTTAACCAACTGCGATACCCAACCAGGGCTCACTTCATTTCTCCAGAAACTATCTGATGCTGTGTCGATTAAAAGTCTCTGTAATTTCTTCGAATGTCCTGAAATACAGTACAGATTTCTTTACTGTTGATTGTATACAATTATGCTTTATTGACGGTTTTGAAGAGAAAATATTAATATTTTATATCTGATTAATAGATTTAGTGATCGTTCGCCTTTGGTGCAATTACTCAGCATTCCTCAAAGGATTACATTTAGTGTGTGAATAAACAGAATCTACCAAATTTGTCCTATTTACAGTATACTTTGTTGGTCTCCTATTATTATTTATTGTATTATGCTACATAGTTTAAAATACTATGTAATAAAATAGACTGAATATTTATCCTATATTATAAAATAAAAGAGTGAATAATCTCTTTAGGTGCATATATAAAGTACACATTTTCATTATGCATGGTACTAGCAATGAGTTAAGTATGAGTTTCATTATGCATGGTACTAGGAATGAGTTAAGTATGAGTTAAGTATGAACACTCTGTGACAAATATTTAAGATAATGTTAACATCTCATTTTAGTGAGAAATTAATAACGTAATAAAATAACCTGGTTAGTGTTTTATGCTTGTAATTCCCATGTTTACTGTTTACTGAAGTTGCTTGTGAACAATACAGAGATTCAAGGATATACCAGGTCAAATTAAGAATTACCATCACATTTCTCAAATTTCATCTCTCTCGCAAAGGCATCAAATACCAAGTCAGTTGTCTTGGGTTTTACTGACTAGAAATAAAAAATGGGGAGAGTTTGTTTACTTCTGCTATTTAAACATGGTTAGAATTGGAGTCTAAAAAATGTTTTAATTATATAGCCTTTCAATTATTTCAATCTACATACCAGAGGACCTTAATTTCAAATTTATCATGTTTCTATTTTTGTGAGGTCAAGGATATATTGTTTCTGGCAAAAGGAAAACCTTGTTTTACCTGACATCTTTTGCAAGATCTATTCTGGATAGTTTTTCTACTAATGAACAGAGTATCCAGGTGGATTCAGCCTAATTTACTAAGCATCAAATAAGGATAATGTTTTAATATTAATATAAATTAATTGACAATTTAATATTTAAACGTACTATTTTACATAAAATGTGAAGAAGTTGCTTATATTTTTAATGTCTATTTTATTTCACTTGTTTTTCTTCAAATTAGGAACCTAAATTCTAAAGATTTGGCCTAATTCAGATTTTATGACACATACATTGACTATAGCATGTGGAAAATGTAGTTTACTTAGATATCTTAGCATTTTATTAATTTTATTTTTTAAGATTTTATTTATTGCTCTGGCTGGTGTGGCCCAGTGGATTGAACATCAGCCTGTGAACCAAAGGGTTGCTGGTTCCATTCTCAGTCAGGGCACATGCCTGGGCTGCAGGCCAGGTCCCCAGTAGGGGGCATGTGAGAGGTAACCTCACATTGATGTTTCTCTCCCTCTCTTTCTCCCTCCCTTCCCCTCTGTCTAAAAGTAAATAAAACCTTTATAAAAATATTTTTCAATAAAGATTGTATTTATTATTTTTAAAGACGGGGGAAAGGTGGGGAAAAGGGAGAAAGAGAACAACAGAAGCATCGATGTGAGAGAGAAACATCGATTGCTTGCCTCATGCAGGTACCCCAACCAGGGACTGAACCTGCCACCCAGGCATGTGCCCTAATTGGAAATCAAACCAGCAACCTTTCAGTTTGCAGGATAACACCCAACCAACTGCCCCACACTGGTCAGGGTGACAACTTAACATTTTATCTGCAGGAAGACAAATACTGATTTGTAAAATTGTTGATAGTTCCCTTGCAGATTTTACCTTTTTACCTAAGTCTGTTTTCCCCCTTAGCCGTATTTGTCACACATCTTCAAAAGAAATATAGTTCCAGTCTGCTTAAGAATCTATGAGTAGCTGCACTCAAATTAACAGATTTTAAATATTAAAGTTCATCTTAATACACACACTCAACATTTTAAGTAATAATAAAATGTCAAGCTATGTACTGATGGTATGTAGATCATAGAATCTGTATTTGCCGTAGACCCTGGGATCAACTTTTTTTTCTTGCTTTGGCTGGTTACATAAATAACTTCGAAAAAACTTCTGATTAAACACCTATATGTAAAAACTGTTAGTACGATTTGCAAAGCCAATAAAATACCTGATAAACAGAGCTGCAGTCATTTAGCCTTTGAGAAGGAACAGTCAGTCAGCTTCCCTATTATAATCAGATTCAATTTTAAAAGTGAGTTGCCAACCACTGATTTCCTTGCTGTAATTAGCAGTTATTAGCATTGAGAGAAACTCAAAAGAAAATAGGCAAACTGTGATCTGCCTTCACACCTTAGTCAGCTTTTGAAAGTCCTAATATTTGCTAGTATCTCAAATAATTACCAAACCACTCACACCCTTATTCCCCTAAATCAAGTTAGTAATCATGGAGGTTAATCAACAGTTCATTGAATCAACAGGAGTATAAGGAAAGTATTCATAAACTAAATAGGTGTTTTCCTTTGCTTAAAAAAAAAAAAAAAAAACAACAACAACAAAACCTCCAAGGGGAAAATTCAGCTCATGGAGAAGTTGTGAATCTATATACCTGACCCTGTGAAAGAGAGTCAGAAATAATATCACATGCTCAAGCAAACTCAGACAAAACTGTGAGTCCAGCAGGAGTTTTCTCTCTGGGATTTCTGCCTTTCCCTTAGTAATCCTTCCTGTTGGACCAGCGAGACCTTAGTTAATTAGTAATCCTTGTTAAAAAGCCATCACCTTTGAAATGTAGGTTATGAACACATTTCCATTTACCATGCTGCACGTGTTTGTGTTTTAATAGAGAGCTTTAAGGCCTAAAATATTTCAAGACCTAAAGGACTGGTGGTCTGCTGGGGAGCCTCTCAGAAGTTAGGTCAACTGCACCACCTTGGAGGTAGCACCTCTGCCAGCTCTTAGGCTCTCTCTTTAAAGTGCTTCAGAAAGTTGGAAAGTTTCCTTTTTTTTTTCATGTCTAGCCTCATTCATGGATTTTCCCAATGTAACCGTTTAAAAGATATTCAAGGATTCTATTACTTTCCTCATAATATGAGATAAGATAAGGAATTTCTGAGTCTCTCAAGGAAAAGGAATAGCTTAAAATTTGAAAACTAACTATGTTAAGAAATGCAAGGATGTTTTTCTCCAATTTTTATGTTTCCTGGAATACTGTTTACCTCTTTAAATTAGTACTGCACTTAAACACTGTATTTAGCCTATTTACAAAATGAAATCCACCCTCTGTAGAATGTTAGCTATAGAATCTATATGCACATTTATATACATATTTTTATTTCTATGTTTCTATGTATTTCTTTTCTCACCAATCCTAGCATCCTAAAAAAAAAAAAAAAAAAGAAGGCCATGCTAAGAAGCCTTGAACATTATAGTATTTTACTTAAACCATGCCCCAAAGACCAGAATTAGCTGGGAACTTGTTAAAAATTCAGCATCTCAGGCCCCTTTATTCTGAGGACACTGAATCAGAATCTGCATTCTAACAAGATCACCAGATGATTTGTGTGTACATGCAAGTTTGGGAGATCACTGCAGCATGCTGTTAGAAAGGCTAGGAAGATGCTGAATGTGAAATGGTTAATTCAAATCCCAGATCCTTTATTTACTAGCCATGTTGCCTTGGACAAGTTACTTAATTCTCAATGCTTCAGTGTCTTAATCTATCAAAATGGGAATACTTATAGTACCCACACCTTTGTATTCTTGAGAGAATAAAATGAATAGGTGTGTGTGAAATGTGAAAGTTTTGACACATAACAAGTACTATATAAGTTTTAGTCATTTCATATTAAGTATTATTATTTTATTGTTGTTGCTATTGAATGAGTATTATTGTCACTATTATTAACAAGGGGAAGCCTTTTCTGTCATTTTGTTAAAATGTCTTTAATAAACAACATCTAAATTGCTAAGAAAATTAGTTTGAGAACAAGAGTAAACATTTATTTTTTTTCTTAATTGTGTGATGTTAAAGAGGCCAAGGCTGTGGCCTAATCCCTTTGTCAATCTATTAGCTTCTCATAGAAAAATAAAAACAAAACAAAGAAGGAAATCCTTCCTGGCCAATGTGGCTTAGTTAGTTGGAGCCTTGTCCCATAACTGAAAGATTGCCAGTTCTATTCCTTGTCTGGGTGTGTGTGGTCCCTGGTATGAGCGTGGGCAGAAGGCATTAGTGTTTCTCTCTCCCTTCATCTCTCTCTAAAAGCAATGAAAAAAAAATGTCCGCATGTGAGGATTAAAAATAAAATATTTTTTAAACAAAGAAAGCCAGTTTTTTTTCAGTGGAGTTTCCAGTAGAGAAATTACCTCTCCCCACCTACTGCAGAAACCCTGTTAGGATGGTCAGTGACATGGGTCATGAAAGAATTTCCAATGGAGGGAAATACAGAAAGTAGTTCAATTCACTTTCCAAGGGCGAAAAGGAGCTAGAAACAGAGAAATGCACTGGCCCTGAGTGGTTGTGGCTTTGAGCTTTTATTGGGTTATCAAAGGCAAGGGAGTTATATTGGATAATCCAGCATTTTTAGAGTAGGATGTTTCAGTTGGTCTTGCATAGTCTGCAGCTTGTTTTGATGTTGTGTTTGGGTGCAAGGTCTGGGAAGCACATCCTGTTTTGTAAGTCCTCAGAACCTCTGCACCTTCAGGGTGCTTCTAATAATTTTCTAGTCCTGAGGATAGAGGCTCATAAAACTCATAAAACAAGAGTCAGCCATGCTTTATGGGATCAAGCAAGCTCTGGTAAAGTGGACTTCAAAAGGGGGCTTTTGTCCACTTATTCTCTTTTGTCCTTTTCAACCCCTACCTTTAGGCCCTCCCAGTCTGCCTCTTAGCCCCAGGGAACCATGGCACCAATGTGTTCCATTGTCTAATGTGCATATAAGAAAATTTTTAGAAAGAAAGAAAAATCTCAGACACAGCACCAAAAAAGAACCAGATGAGGAGGAAGTGGGAGTGGTGGAATGTTCTGATTATATTAGGTCAGTTATAAAAATGTATTGTGGTCATTAACCAGTAGTTTTGCACCACCTGTGCTTTTAATAGTTTTTATTTTTAATTACATTTTATTGAGTATGCTATTACAGTTGTTCCAATTTTTCCCCTTTGCTCCTCTCCATCTAACTCCCCCATTCCCTCTGGCAATGCCCACACCTTTGTTCATGTCTGTTGGTCATGCCTATAAGTTCTTTGGCTACTCTACTTCCTATACTTTACTTACTTTACATCCCCATGGCTATTCTGTAAGGGCCTGCGTATTTGTACTTCTTAATCCCCTCACCTCCTCACCCATTCCCTGACACCCTCCTTCCAACAACTGGCAACCATCAAAACATTCTCTGTACCCATGATTGTGTCTCTGTTCTTCTTGTTTGCTTATTTGTGTTTTAGATTCAATTGTTGACAAGTATGTATTTATTGCCATTTTATTATTCATAGTTTTGATCTTTTTCTTAAACAAGTCCCTTTAACATTTCATATAATAGTGGTTTGGTGATAATGAACTCCTTCATTTTCTTCTTGTCTGGGAAGCCCTTTTACTGCCCTTTGATTCTAAATGATAGCTTTGCTTGGTAGAGCGATCTTGGCTGTAGGTCCCTGCTGTTCATGACTGAATATTTCTTGCCAGTCCCTTCTGGCCTGCAGAGTTTCTTTTGAGAAATCAGCTGACGGTTTTATGGGAATTTCTTTGTAGGTAATTATCTGCTTTTTTTTCTTGCTGCTTTTAAGATTCTCTCTTTATCTTTAACCTTTGTCATTTTAATTATGAAGTGTCTTCAAGTGGGCTTCTTTGAATTCAACTTGCTTGGGACACTGTGCTTCCTGGACTTGCAAGTCTATTTCCTTCACCAAATTAGGGAAGTTTTCTTTCAGTATTTTTTCAAATAGATTTTCAGTTTCTTTCTCTTGTCCTTCTGACACCCCCATGATGTAAATGTTGGAGTGTTTGAAGTTGTCCCAGAGGCTGCTTATACTACCCTCATTTTTTTTTTTATTATTTTTCCTTCTTATTGTTCTGATTGGTTGATTTCTGCTTCTTTATGTTCCAAATCATTGATTTGATTGTTGGCTTACTCACTCTACTGTTTCACTGTAAATTGTTCTTTCTTTCAATTAGTGTATCCTTCATTTCTGACTAGATCCTTTTTATCCTTTTGAGGTTGTTGCTAAACTCCTTGGCATCCTTATATCCAGTGTTTTGAACTCTGCATGTGATAGATTGCTTATCTCCATTTTGTGTAGCTCTTTTTCTGGACTTTTGATCTGTTCTTTCATTTAGGCCATCTTTCTTTGTCTCTTCCTTTTGGTAGCCTCTTCATGTTTGCTTCTATATATTGATAAAACTGCTATGATTCCGTGTCTTGGTAGTGTGGCCTTATGTAGTTAAAGCAACACAACTTTCTAGCACTATACACAACCTCTAGTACCACCATTCAACTCTCATCCCTATAGCAGGTGACCTCTACTAGGCCTTCCCGAATATGAGCAGACCATCCTCAGGAAAGGACCTAAAATTAGTACATACATGGGTTTGTACCTCATCTCACCATCCACTATAAATTCTGTGACTTCAAGCAAACACATTTTTTTGTGACTTCATTTCACATCTTTTATTTGGACTGAAATTTTTCTAAAATTCTATCCTGATTCAAAACAAAAGAAAACAAAAATATGTTTTCAACATATTTTAATAAATAATAGCAATAGATGAAAAAGTAATTTTTAAATCTTTCTTAAACCTAAAATTTTCAGTTCTTAAAATTGATGGAAAGGAAGTCTAATTCAGAAATGGTTAGTGATTCTTTGGGAAAAAAGGAAGTGAAAGAACAAGACAACTGAGTAGTGAAAACTGAAAAAGTACGATTAGAAACAGGAGTCTGTTTGGTGTGCATGCTCACATTTTTTAAATAAGAAGAAATTCAAATAAAGGAACTATTTATTAATAATTACCTTTCAAGCCCTGGCTGGTGTAGCTCAGTGGATTGAGCACAGGCCTGTGAAGCAAAGGGTCACTGGTTTGATTCCCAGTCAGGGCACATGCCTGGGTTGCAAGCCAGGTCCCCAGTGGGGGACACATGAAGGCAACCACACATTGATGTTTCTCTCCCTCTCTTTCTCCCTCCCTTCCCTTTTCTCTAAAAATAAATAAATAAAATCTTAAAAAAAAGAAAATGAATCCTTTAAAAATAATAATAATTACCTTTCAAGAATACAGAATTTAGTATAAAAAAACTGTCATAGTTTTTCATCTCAGTTCTTCTCCTCAAAGCTGTATGGTTTTAGTTGTTTATTTCTCTTCACATTAGTTCTCATATATGTAATAAAAGAAAATGTATGCGAGCTACACGAGTACATTTTTTCATGTCTTTATATATTACATTCATCATCTAGAAATAGAAAATAGAAAATTATCCTAAGCAGTGAGAAAATAATGAGGTAACTGATAAGTGAAAAAAGAAATTCTGCCTAAAATTCATATCATGAAAAGCCCTTGCACACAACAAGGTTAATATTATACTTTGTCTGATTTGTGGATTTATGTATATTATCTAGAAATATCAATTTTTTATTGTGGTAATAACACTTAACTTGAGATCAACCTTCTTATAATTTTTTAAGTGTATAATACAGTATTAACTATTGGTTTTAAGTTTTATAATATCAACTACTTTACAAAGTCATTGTGATAAATGAAAATACACATATACAGCAACTGTACAATAGTAGGGACTTTGTGGGCTAATTCCTGCCCCACATGGTGCCCAAGGACCTGTGCTGTGCAGCTGGTGCTCTGATTTGTTTAAGGCTTTGTCCCTGACGAGATCCTGTTCCGTTAGTGTTCAAAGCTACAGTGACTACTAAAACCTGCTTGGGAGCCAAGATATAAGTACACTCGTGAAGTACACATTGAAATTGATCTAACATATTTCTTCTTATTCAAATATCCTTTTGAAAATACTCAATTTTTTGTTTTTGGTTTGATATTTCTCTTCTGATTAGAACGTAGGAGAATACACTAATTTAAAATATCTACCTACCCTAGCTAGTGTGTGGCCCAGTGGATTGAGTGCCAGCCTGTGATCCAAAGTGTTGACAGTTCAATTCCCAGTCAGGGTACATGCCTGGATTGCAGGCCAGGTCACTGGTTGGGGGCAAGTGAGAGGCAACCAATGGGTGTTTCTCTCACACCTCAATGTTGCTGTCCTTCTCTTTCTCTCTCTCTTCCCTTCTCTTTAAAAATACATAAATAAAATCTTTTTTAAATTTTAAATACCTACTCTAAATTTCCATACAAGTCCACTTATGGAAATAAGACTGTTTCTTAACAACCCGTATAGCACAGATGGCAAACTCAAGGCCCGCAGACCGAATCCGGCCCTCCGCCTTGTTTTATCTACCCTAGCACCTTGTTTCTACCCAGCAGCAGCTCCAAGCTCTCACTTAACTGTTAAGGAGTAGTTACATTTATATAGTCCTAAAATTATACCCAGCCCTTTGAAGGCAACCACAAGGCTGATGTGGCCCCCAGTGAAAATGAGTTTGATGCCCTTGCTAGGATGCATGAAGAAAAGTGCTCCTTATGAGCCTTGCCAGTGTTTTCTATCATTGTTAGTTTTTTTTTTTTTAAGGTTTTATTTATTTTTAGAGAGAGGGGAAGAGAGGGAGAAAGAGAGGGAAAGAAACATCACTGTGGGGTTGCCTCTCACATGCCCCCAACTGGGGACCTGGCCCGCAGCCCAGGCATGTGCCCTGACTGGGAATCAAACCAGTGACCCTTTAGTTCGCAGTCTGACATTCAATCCACTGAGCCAAGCCAGCTAGGGCTCGTTGTTAGTTTTTAATACATGTCAGGAAGATTACCCCAACCCTGTGCTAACTGAGATATGTGTTGTAAATAGCCATTATAAGTGGATCTTTTCAAAGATCATTTTTACTTTTTTTAAAAAAAGTAAATCGTGTCTCTGTTGCCAACACAATTACCAGTTAAAGCCTCAGAAAACTGAAGGAGGCCATACTGGTATGATTTCTCATTATCAAAGATATGAAGGTTTTACCCCAGTAAGCTAGAAACACAAAGATATTCAGTGGAATTGACTCTTTTTATTATCTTAATTTTTTTTTATACCTGAGAAGCCAGTCTTGCTGATCTTTACCTTGTTTCCAAGGTTTTCTCAAGAGCCTTTCTTATGGATGAGAATCACATCTGCAATTGCCCCGTCCTCTGGCAAGGTGACTGCAATAATGTTTACACATTTGGCCAACAGTTCCACAATTTCACCCTTGAGTTCCTTCAAAACTCTTGGGTGAATGCCATCTGGTCCTAGTGATTTATTTATGCCAAATTTGTCAACTAGACTTGGAACTCCTTATGTATAAACTCCTCACCTTTTGATCTGTTACCTCTGACCTATAGAATTCCAACTTTCCTCCTTTTTATTGTTCTCTTTTCCAATCTTTTTTATTGCACAAAATATCATCTTTAAAATAAGGTTCCCTGTTTCATGAACTTTGCTCAATACTCTGTAAAATAGTATTTCATTTTTGTTACTCTTTACGTGGCCAAGCTAGATAAGTATTTTGTTTGTGTTATCAAGTTACATGGCAAGAATATGAATAGCACTGCTAGGTAAAATTTTGATAAAAACGATCATTGGAACTAAGCCATCAGATTCAAAATATGGAAGGAAATAAATGCCTCCCAGTCTATCTTTATATTATGGTAACTAACCATTCCCAAAGAAGAGTAAAGGCTGATGAAACAAGACTTTTCTATTAACATGACTTTTGGCAGAAAAGGCAAAAGTTTTTATTTCAACCTTTGCATATTGAATTAAACAGTGCAGATAATGCAGCTTGCTATCTCCCAGTGTGACTTTTGAATGGAGAGAGCTCCTCAGGATATTCTTAAACTTTGTTTGGTTTTTATTTCTCAAGAGAACAATTATTTGTTCTAATGGCCCTCCCTTTTTTTAATTTACATATTTTAATGTGAAGCACTCCTCAAATTTTTCGGTTCATGGAATAATTCTTTACTTCTTGTTCCTCACTTTCTGCCAAGAACAGTTAGTGTGTACTGTTTGGTAATTGCCACTGCTAAGCTCTCTGAAGGGCCTTTATTCAGTGTTAGATTTAGCGATTCTGGTTACTGTTGTTCTGGTAGCAATAAAAAGGCAAATGATGAGAAGACTTTCAACAAACAGTCCTTTATTGGGGCCAAAACTACCCTGGACTAACCCTACCCTACACTGCTGTGGCATACAACTGTAAAAACTCAAAAAGGTTTGAATAATAACAGGAACTTCAGAATAGCAAAACAACTAGTCTACCCCAGTGTCCCCTGGCACCAGCATCCTGTGACAAATTAGGTTAACTCATCATTAATGCCTGCTTAATATGATACTGTATGATCAGTAGAACCCAGTGTCCTCTCTGAAATCTTCCTGCAAGTGTTTCTGGGATGCTATATACAATGCATTCTGTCAGTGTGTAAGTCCCTAAACAAGTTCTGTCCACTCTCTCCTATGCTCCTTGAGTGTCCTGTTATGAATGTCCTCTGCTTATAAAGTTCCTTGGGGTATCCTCAGCATAGCCTTTTCTGATAGTGTTTATCACAGTGCTAACTTCTTTCACTGTTTTCAAAGCTGCCAGTCTCCCAAAAGTTAACATGTACTTGAATTCTCTGTAAACGTTGAGAAAATGGTTAGATCTCCTGGACCTTCCTTCTTTTTTTTTTTTTAATATATTTTATTGATTATGCTATTACAGTTGTCCCATTTCTCCCCCATCATTCCCCTCCACCCTGCACACCCTCTCCCACCCACATTCCTCCCCTTTAGTTCATGTCCATGGGTCATAAGTTCTTTAGCTTCTACATTTCCCACACCATTCTTACCCTCCCCCTGTCTATTTTCTACCCACCATCTATGCTACTTATTCTCTGTACCTTTTCCCCCTCTCTCCTCTTCCCATGCCCCTGTTGCTAACCCTCCATATGATCTCCATTTCTGTGGTTCTGTTCCTGTTCTAGCTGTTTGCTTAGTTTGCTTTTGTTTTAGGTGTGGTTCTTAATAGCTGTGAGTTTGCTGTCTTTTCACTGTCATATTTTTATCTTCTTTTTCTTAGGTAAGTCCCTTTAACATTTCATATAATAAGAGCCTGGTGATGATGAACTCCTTCAACTTGACCTTATCTGAGAAGCACTTTATCTGTCCATCCATTCTAAATGACAGCTTTGCTGGATAGAGCAATTTTGGATGTAGGTCCCTGCCTTTCAAGACTTCGAATACTTCTTTCCAGCCCCTTCTTGCCTGGAAGGTCTCTTTTGAGAAATCATTGACAGTCCGATGGGAACTCCTTTGTAGGTGACTGTCCCCTTATCCCTTGCTGCTTCTAGAATTCTCTCCTTCGTTTGAATCTTGGGTACTGTAATTATGATGTGCCTTGGTGTGTTCCTCCTTGGGGCCAACTTCTTCGGGACTCTCTGAGCTTCCTGGACTTCCTGAAAGTCTATTTCCTTTGCCAGATTGGGGAAGTTCTCCTTTATTATTTGTTCAAATAAGTTTTCCACTTGTTGTTCTTCCTCTTCCCCTTCTGGGACCCCTATAATTCAGATGTTGGGACGTTTAACGATGTCCTGGAGGTTCCTAAGCCTCTCCTCATTTTTTTGAATTCTTGTTTCTTTCTTGTTTTCTGTTTGGTTGTTGGTTTCTTCCATCTGGTCCACTCCATTGATCTGGGTCCCAATTTTCCTTCCATCTCTATTAGTTTCCCATGCATCTTCCTTCATTTCACATATTGTAGCCTGCATGTTTTTCATCTAATTTGTGAGCAAAATCAACCAATTCTGTGAGCATCCTGATCACCAGGGCTTTGAACTGTGCATCTGATAAGTTGGCTATCTCTTCATGGCTTAGAGGAATTGGCTCTGGGGCTTTCATTTGTTCTCCAGTTTGAGCCATTTTTTGGTGTTTTTGTTTTGTTTTGGTTTTTTGTCTGGTCGCAGCTGTTATGTAGTGAGGGGTGGAGCCTTAGGTGTTCCCCAGTGTGGGGCAGCCTAGTTGCTAAGTTGCGACGCTGTATGTGGGGGCAGGGTCTGAGAGGGAACAATGGCGCCTGCTCCACTCTCTCCTGGATTCCAGTCCCTTCCGCCGCTTCCCCTTCACCTGGATTGTCTGCGCGCGGGAATGTGGGACCACCTGGTCAGCCAGCCACCTTGTGCGGCCTCAGTGGGTCTACACAGTTGCCACCCCATGTCCGGGGTCAGCCAGCTGCCGCCTGTGGTCCCAGGGTCACCAGTCACCACCTATGCACCTGGGAACTGCCAGCCGCTGCTGCCTGCATTCCTGGGTCCACACCTCCACTTTTTCCTGCCGCGAATCCACCCCTCTTACCGGTCTGGATGAATAGTTGTTGGACTTCCGTACAGTTCAATTTTCTATCAGTTCTGGTTGTTTTCTTGTTTCTAAATATTTGTTGTCCTTAATTTTGGTTGTGAGAGGAGGCACAGTGTGTCCACCTATGCCTCCATCTTGGCCGGAAGTGGACCTTCCTTCTTAAAAAGGCAGGTTTACTCAATCCCAGACTCAATCCCTGAGAATGACATCTTTTCCTCTTTCAGATTTCTTTTGGGTATCAAAAATTTGGATGAGTGTAAATGCCAAGATGTTACCCCCATTCCAATCTCCATTGTTCTTATTAGCCTCGTGTCTCCTTACATGCACACACAAACACACTTTCACACATACCTTCACACATACAAGTAGCTAGTGAACATGGACCAAAAGATTCCCAGAAGGGTTACTGACCATTTTTTAGAACAGCCTAGCTTTTAATATGGGCTCACCAAAGACATCTCTCCTCACCAGCATTTCTCCAAGGTTCCTTTTAACAAAAACAATATTCCTCTTTCTAGTTAATAAAAAGTCTGTCCTTGTTAGAACTCCCATTAATGCTAAAAATAATTTGGCATCCCTTTAAGAATTAGAAGGTAGGCCCAAGATACTCGCACTTTGGCTTTCAAAATGCAAATACATACCTGGAAGTATTTCATATGGACTAATTCACCTTCTAGAAATTTCAGGCTGATCAATATTTACTGAGATTATGCATAGCCTAATTACTATCTGTAAAGAACTTTATAATTTTTAGGCAATGTGCCATTTGAGGCTGGGTATGAAGAAGGTGTTCTTTTCAGATCTGCTTATTGAAGTTTTCAAACCTTACATGCTGCTTGTCAGTAAAGTTAAAGATGATGGCATTACATTAACTGGTTCATTCTCCCTATTACTACTACTTTTTTTCTTATTTACCATGTGCCAGGATTTATGACAAGCACAGTCCACTCTAGCATCTCATTAAACCCACACAACAGTTTAAATAGATTATATTTGCATTTTCCAGATGATGAAAACTCACTATATTATCCAACTTAACAATCACCAACTTTTCTAAAGAGAGAGGTTAGTTTATAAAGCACCATCTAGGTCCATGCTGTTCAATATTGTAGTTGCTAGCAACACGTGGCTGTTTATATTTAAGTGAATTAAAATAACAGCTCATCTTCTTATTTGCACTGGCCATATTTTTCACATGCTCAATAACCACATGTTGGAGGCTACCGTACTGGACTATAGAGATTACAGAACATTTCCATCATTGTAGAAAGTTCTATTGAACTGCAAGGTTATTGTCCTTCATCATTGCTGTAGTTGTTCTCCTTTCAGTTGAAAGCATCAGTTTGCTGAGTTTTTCTGCCACAGTCACCTTCTAGTGCCCTTTTAGTGCCTGTCATCTTACTAACTGATCCCAACAAATGTTAACATCACTTTATCTATTTGTGAGTATATCTGCCTTTGATAGTTATTGCTTAGCAAAAAAATTCAGAATTTTAACCCTTCTTCCATTTGCTTTATCTAGTGTTCAATTTATGCTCTGCTGTTCAGTTGCCTGTTCTCTCTGCATTTTCAATAAATTTTATTTTAGGGTAAATCATAGTATAATCTTTTGGAAGACATTTTAAACAGCAATTAAGCTCACCATGTTTTGTACCAACCATGCCCTCAAAGGTCCTCAAACACACAAAAGTGGCAACTGCTGCCTGGATGACAGGAATTAAAACTTGCCATATATGGTGAAACACATCCCAATTTCGGAGTTTTTTAAGTGTGAAAAGAAAAATCTTGTTAGAATCAATAGAACGTAGATGTTCTGAATCTAAACTCTATCTGAAGTCTGTGTGACTATAGACAATTTATCACAGACTAGGATTTTTTTTTTAAAGAACATGAAAATAAATAACATATTGTAGAGTAATGAGTATTACAGTGACTAAATGAAAGGCCAGAGATATAGCAACAAAGAAAGCGTAATCAATAATTTTTTAAAAAAAGGTTTTATTTATTTTATTTTTAGAGAGGGTGAAGGGAAGAAAAAAGAGAGGGAGAAAAACATCCATGTGAGAGAAAAATATCAGTCAGTTGCCTCTTGTACACACACTGACCAGGGACAGAAACCAAAACCCAGGCATGGACCCTGACCAGGAATGGAACCTGCAACCCTTTGCTTTGGCGGAGGACGCATAACCAACTGAGTCACACCAGTCAGGGCTGATAAACTTTGGAAGATGGAGATAAAGACATCTGCAGAGGATTATCAGAGAGGTCTGTGAACATGATTTTCTTCCCTGATCCTTCAACCATGTATAAATGTGTCAGTGCAGAGTAAATGAATTATTTTGTTAGGACATTTGTTTATTTCTATGGTTTGTCAGGAGCAAGAAAGGAGTCTTTACCTAGTTAGCTTCAAAATTTAAAAAATAACCTTTCAGTATATTACTCTCAGGAAATAGAATAATTGCTAGCAAAATCTTTATTCCACCCCATTCCCAAACCAATTATATTTAATTATTACCTAAAATAGTAAAGAATGTATTTACACTTCCTGATTTCATCGCTTCTTTTTATTAGGAATTTATCTTGTTCTTAAAATAAAATGAGGGTATACTGGTAGGTTTTCAGTGACCACCATTCAGTGCTTTGTATCCATTACTTCATTCCATCCTCACAAGTCTAAAATTATTTTGGGAGACAAAAAATGTATTTACAATATGCCACTCTAAACCATGCCTAATGTAACTTAAGAAACCTACATTGAATAAAGCACTCTTTTTGACAACACAAAACCTAGAATAAAATGATTTGATAAAAATAATTTTTAGTTTCTGAAGCATTTAATTAAAAGTATGAATATTTAGCCCTGGCCAGTGTGGCTCCATTGATTGGGTGCCATCCTTGCAAACTGAAACATCATGGATTTGATTCCCAGTCAGAGCACATGCCTATGTTGCAGTATTGGTCTCCAGTCTGGGTGCAGGCAGCAGGCAACCAATTGATGCTATTTATTTTTAAGTATATTTTATTGATTATGCTATTAGAATGGTCCTGACTTTTTCTTCTTTTCCCTCCTCTGCCTGGACCCCCTTTCCTCCAGTAATCCCCGCTGCTTAGTTCATGTCCATGGATCATGAATATGAGTTCTTTGGCTTCTCCATTTCCCATACTATTCTTGGCATCCCCTTTATTTTGTACCTACCAATTAATTATGCTTCTTACTCCCTGATCATTTCCCCCCCATTCTTCTCCCAGGCCCCTCCCAGCCGATAACCCTCTAAGTGATCTCCATTTCTATGATTCCATTCCTGTTCTAATTGTTTGCTTAGTTTGAGCCTTGGAATGGGGGGCCACCCATTCTGCCAGCTACCACCACCACCTCCGCTGTACTGCATCGTCTCCACCCCGGCTTCCCATCTCTGCCCCTCCTCCCCATCTAGATGAATATGGTTTCTTCAAATCCTTACTTGTTGGACTTCCATACACTTCAATTTTCTAGCCATTCCAGGTGTTAGTGGTGATCCTTCTTGTGGTTATGCAAGGAGGGAAAGGTTGTCTACCTATGCTTCCATCTTGACTGGAAGTCACCCATTCTGACATTGATGTTTCTCTCCTTTTTCCCACCCTTCACCTCTCTAGAATCAGTAAAAATAATAATAATAAAAGTAAATAAAAGTGTCAATATTTATTGTGTGTTTCAATAAATATTGAATATTTATTCAATATTTATTCAATATTTATTCAATATTTATTCAATATTTATTCAATATTTATTCAATATTTATTGGACTCGGCCCTGGTTTACCACATTAGCTCCTCCCTTACCCACCCTGAAGCCAATGTTTTGTATTTTCCTTTACAATTCCACCAGCTATTTCTCATTGTTTCAACATATTCACTTCACATCAGGCCAAGCTATTCATTATAACCTTGATATTATCAGACATTTGTTTGCTCTCCCACACTGGCTCATTCCTGCATCCCCAACTGACAGCCATGCTCACTCTTACCCAAGATGCAGATTTCTGTTTTCTCTATTCTTCTCCCAGGGCTGGGATGCACCCTCATCCACCTACCCTCCTTCTCCCATCAATAGCCCTGCCTCCCAGAAATCCCTGCTCATCTTGGAACCTCAATACTTCATCAACATTAAAATTGTTGGACCAAATCCCAATCGCAAAAGATTAAACATTAAAATACTAAAGCTAACAACACAAACTTCACTTCATTATTGTGAAAGTAATTGTGGCTTACAGAACATGTGGCTAAATGTTTTCAGACCTTCAGAACCATTACCACCACCACTGACAGATCTACTTGCTCCTATTTGTGGGGCTGTGGATATGTTTTTATAGTGCATGGTGCTGCTTTGGGGCTTCTGGAGACATTTGCCAGAAGTGCTTCTTTCTTGTCATTTTATATCTTAGAGTCAGAAAATGGGAAGAGAAGAAAGATATTTCATGTTAAATTACATAATATTTTCCTTCCATACTAATGGCCTTGCTACTTTGAACTTGGGACATTATATTTTAGCATTTAATGCATATGTCTACTTCCTACCAAAAAAAAAAGTGTTCTTAAAATCTCTATGCTTAATATATTCTGTATTCAGAGCTAGCATAATAATATCTTTATTTCACTTATGAATATTTTATAAACCTTTTAAAATAACAGTCTACCTGTTTTTGAAGGCTGTACCTGATTTCGATGCCCTCTGTCTGACCTCAGTGTTCCACCAGCAGTTCATTTAAATGGAATCAAGGTCATTGAGAATTTATATAGTTCAGCGGGTCTTTAGATTTCTAGCTTACTACAAAATAAATTAACAGCATAAAGGTGTAACAATATTATTCATTAGCTGAAAAGTAGATGTGTGTGACATAGTCTTTAAACAAAACCTTAAAATAATTTCTAGATGTATGTGAACAAAGGCCTTAAATAATTTTCTAAAGATTGTAGATAATTTCATGTTATCATATAGTTTCCTCCCTGCCTCACTTAGGTTAAATCAGGTCATGTATTTTTCAGATAATAGAATCCATGAAATCTCATTATTTAAATGTCTGAAATAATTATCAGTTGGAATTTCTGAAGAGATATCTTACCAACTCCTAGTATTAACCTATTTTGTGTATTTTGCACTTGGGTACTATTAAAAGCATACTTAAACAACATTACTTTTAAACAATTGTCAAACCTATTTAACTTTTTGTTCTGAAATGGTATGTAGGTCCCTTTCTGGCCAAATTAGGGTCTTCAGGGCTGGGGCTACCCACATTCCATAAATAGAAAGTAAAATATATTTCTACCTTTTCTGTGCTCAAGGAAAAAATAGATGTGTATGTGTTATGCACACACATACATATATTTTATGAATGGACAGATGTGTATGTTTTCAAGAAAAAAACCTTTCATTTCTATTGCTCTTTCATTTAGTCTTTTAAAATTTGAAGGTAATGAATTTCTCTTAGAAATAAAAGTAATACATATTTTATATTAAATTTGGAAAATAAAAAGGTACAGAGAATAAAATTAAATTTGACCACAATGTTACCATTTTGATAAAACTCTTAAATTTTAGGGTTTTTCCTAAATACTCTCAATACACACAGTTTTCTCTGTGTGTATACTTTTTGGTGTTTTTCCCATATAAAATTAGATAATTTTTCTGAATATGCTGTTTGATATTCCGCTTTACTTACATAATAATATATACTTATATATTATGCCTTACTTTTTTACTCATGCCACTAAATATTTTGCATCATGTGAGTCATATTTTATCATATTCAGTTCAATTATTCCCTTATTTATGGGCACCTGTGTGGTTTCTGACCTGTTATATAATGTTTCACTCTTGGACACCAATCTACCCATATACCAGTTGCCTTCTATGAGTAAAATACTGAGATCCAAGATAGCAGTGGACGAGGTGGAAGTACACTCACCACCTTCCAGGACCAAACTGGAAATACAACTAAATTATAGAACAATCAACATGAACAACCAACTGAAGACTAACTGAACAGGAATCTTATAACCAAGGATTAAAGAAGAAGTCATACCAAGACAGTAGGAAGAGCAGAGACACATAAAGGGCAGGCCCCACTCCCAAGGGCTGCAGCTGAGATTCCAGAGGGATATCTCAGCTGTGAGGGCTCCCCCTGAGAAGTCTGGGGTCTCAGCCCCAAGCCAGTCTCCCCAGCCCAGAGCACCAGAACCCAGAAGAGTGGCTCACATAACATCTTGCTGTGAAAATCAGCAAGAATTCTGTTCTGCAGAAATAGGCAGGGTCTGCTAGAGATATAGGTGTCCTCTTAAATTGCCAACGTACAATCTCATTTGTATCCACATCCTCTGTGTTCCTGTGGAGAGAGGGCAGAGCATACTAGAGTTGCATGAGGAGAGACTAAGGTTTGTGCCTCTGGAGAGAGAGCTGAAGAGACAGCCTGCAAGATGCCTGAGCTGAGTTTTTTTCTGACTCAGCAGACTCCATTTTTGGGGGGTGGGTGGAGCACTACCCCACACATGGCATAAGCCTAGGGGAATACAATATCCCACCCTCTGTCCTCCCTGCCATCCCAACCCTGAAGAGCTTGTGCCTTGCTAAGGAGTCAGTTCCTAGTCTAGGGTGTAGAGGGCTGGGCAGACACAGGGGATGTCAATGGCTGAGTCATGTGGCTTTGGGATGGGGTTGATTCCCCCCACTGTCCCATGAACATGACAGATGCTTCTCCATCATGGAAGATATACTATCCTCACTCTCTGGGCTCCTGGCATTTCCACCTTCCTGATTCCTGATGACTCTACCCTGCCAAGGGCTGAGTTGAATCCCAGACAGACTGGATATGTGGTTCTGGGGCAAGAACCAAAAACCCCTCCCTCCCCTAAGCCTCACCAGCACCTCCCCTTCATGGGATATACACTAGGCCCACCCCCAACTCCTGGCAGCCCCAACCTGTTGAGAATAGGCACTGGGAAAAATCTGAGAAAGATCGAATTATCGCTATAGGACAGGAAATATTTTTCCCTCTCACAACTGAGCAGCGCAAATCCCTCCCTTCAAATGGCCAAATCTGGGTCTGTTTGGCCTCACCATGATGACTCTCTGGGACGACCTCCCACCACAAACATCTGCTGGCACCCAGTGGGTAGAAGCTAGACTTGTTATACCCTGGGACATTTGCTGAGCAGCCTCAGATGCAGCACTGGCACCCATGTTGGACCTGTATTGATCTGGTGAAACCACTTTACCCTACCTGGTGACTCACTGAGAACCTATCTCATGCAACTCAAGTACTGCTAGATGCTCTTTTAGTGACTGAGCTTAACAAGCAGTAAGCCAGTAGAAGATGGCAAAGAGAGAACTTGAGGTACCTGAGACTTTTGCTGATCTGACACCAGTCCCCGTGCTGGTAAAAGCCAGCCTTGGTGTGCACCATTGTCCGTTCTGCATACACCCAGGCTCAGTAGAGGTAGCCACAAACTGTGGATCACTTTGTAGCTCCAAACAGGTTGCAAGAGCCAGTCACAGGCAGCGTTTGACATTTGTCTGCAACAGAGTCCCTCCCAATAGGCCCAGAACCAAGACACCCAGAGGCCAGCTCCAGACAAACCACTTAACTTCAAGGGTGGCATATACAAAAGGAGATCCTGCAGGCACCAGACACTGCTGAGGTGAATTCTGTTTCCTGTGGTCAGCAGCTGCACATCAGCTCATACGTATCATCTGGGTTGATCCTCACTGTCAGCCAGACTGAAGGTCAAGCCCATGCGTAAATGAGCCAATAGCAATCAAGACTAAATTAAAGTAAAAAGGCCCACATAATGCATACAAGGGGGACATCCCTAGAGCACACAACTCAGGTGATCAAAGAAATTATGCAACCGGGTCACACAGGACACCTACTACATAAGGCCACTCTATCAAGAATGGGAATCATAGCAGATCTACCTAATACATAGAAAAACACACAGAAAGGCAGCCAAAATGGAGACAAAGAAGCATGCTCCAAATAAAAGAACAGGAGCAATCACACACACACACACACACACACACACACACACACACACAAAAGAGCTAAATGAAATGGACACAAGCATTTTACATAATATACAGTTTAAAAAAACTATAAGGATAATTGCTTCAAGGAACTTAGTGAGAACTACAGGTGAGATCTCACTAAGAGGTAAAACAGCATGAAAAAGCACATTGAAACCATAACAAAAGAACCAGTCAGAAATGAAGAATACAATATCAAACGTAAAGAATACACTGGAGGGAATAAGTAGTTGTTTGGATGAAGCAAAGGATCAAATCAGTGATTTGAAAGACAAGGCAGGAAAAAAACACCCAATCGGAGCAAAAAAAAAAAAAAAGAAGAAGAAGAAGAAGAAGAAGAAGAAGAAGAAGAAGAAGAAGAAGAAGAAGTTGTTTAAAAATGAGGATAGCTTAAGGTACCTTTGGGACAAGAACATGAAATGTAATAAAGCCCACATCATAAGGGTACCAAAAGGAGAAAAGAAAGAGCAAGGGATCAAGAACATATGTGAAGGTATGATGATTGAAAATTTTTCTAACCTGGTGAAGAAAAATACAAGTATAGGAAGTGCAGAGAGTCCCCAAAGAGGAGCTAAATGGACAAGAAAACAGGACCAATTATGTACTGTCTACAAGCGACTCACCTCAGATCAAAAGATACACTCAGACTGAAAATAAAGGATAGAAAAAGATATTTCATGCAAATAGAAAAAAAAGTGCTTGCTGGGCTAGCAACACTTATATCTGACAACATAGATTTTTTTTAAAAGTTATAGGCAAAGAAGGATGCTACATAATGATTAAAGGAACAATCCAACAAGTGGATGTAACACTTGTGAACATTTATGCATCCAACATAGAAGTACCTGAATATAGAAAGCAAATCTTAATGGACATAAAGGGAGATCTCAACTGTGATGCAGTCATAGTAAGGGATTTTTACACACCATTGACATCAAGGATAGATCTTCCAGATAGAAAATCAACAAGGAAACATTAGATCAGATGGATTTAATTGATACCTTCAGACCATATCATCCCAAAGTAGCAGAATATACATATTTTTCAAGTATACATGAAACATTTTCTAGGACAGACCATATGTTTGGACACAAAACAAGTCTCAATAAATTTAAGAAGATTGAAATCATATCAAACATCTTCTCTGACCACAATGCTATGAAACTAAAAACCAATCATGAGAAAAAAAATCTGAAAAACAAAAGACATGGAAGCTAAATAAAATATTATTAAACAAAGAATGGGTTACAGCAAGGAATAAATCAAAAGATACCTTGAAACAAATGAAAATGAGAACAAAACAACCCTAAATCACAGCAAAAGCAACCCTAAGAGGAAAATTCATAGCATTACAGATCTATCTCAAGAAATAAGAAAACTCACAAATAAACAATCTAACTTTACACTTAAAGGATCTTGAAACAAAACGACAAAAAAAAAAAAAAAGTCCAGCATGCATTAAAAAAAGAATAAAGATCCAAGCAAATATAATGTAATGGATTCTTAAAAATCTATGCAATAAAACAATGAAACAAAGAGCTAGTTCTGAAAAGATAAACAAGATTGACAAGCCTTAAACAGCTTCATCAAGAAAAAAGGAGAGCCCTGGCTGATGTAGCTCAGTGGACTGAACTCGGGCTGCAAACCAAATAGTCACCAGTTCGATTCTAACTTAGGGCACATGCCTGGGTTGTGAGCCAGGTCTCCAGTAGGGGGGCCACATGAGAGGCAACCACACATTGATGCTTCGCTCCCTCTCTTTCTCCCTCCTTTCCCTTCTCTCTAAAAATAAATAAATAAATAAAACTTAAAAAAAAGAAAAGAAAAAGAAAAAAGGGGAGAAGACCAAATAAATATAAAGAGAAATGAAAGAGGAGAATTGACATCTGATGCCACAGAAATACAAAGGATTATAAGAAAATACTCTGAACAATTAAATGCTAACAATTTGAACAATCTGAAAGAAATGGATACATTTCTAGAAACATACAATCTTCTTAGACTGAATCAAGAATAAACAAAATATATGAACAGATCAAAAATCAGTAATCAAAAAACTCCTAACAAACAAATGTCCTGAACTGGATGGCTTCAAGGGAAAATTTACCAAACATTCGAAGAATACCTAAAACCTAATGTTATTAAAATTTTCCAAAAAATTAAGAGGAATGAAGACTCCTAAGCTCATTTTATGAAGTCAATATTATTTTATTATAAAGCCAGATAAAGACAATATAAAAAAAAGAAAGTTATAGGCCAGTATCTCTGATGAACATAGATACTAAAATCCTTGACAAAATATTAGCAAACTAGATTCAGCAAAACATTAAACAATAATAAACTGATCATCTGGAAGTTTTTCTGGGCCTGCAAGTTGATACCATATGTGCAAATCAATAAAAGTGGTACCCCACATAAAAATGAAAGATAAAAATCACATGATCATATCAATAGATGCAGAAAAAGCATTTTATATAATTCAGCACACTGTATGTTAAAAGCTGTCAGCAAAGTGGGAACAGAGGGAACTTACCTAAATGTAACAAAGGCCACATCTGAAAGACCCACAGCTAATATCTTACTTAGCGGACAATACTCTAAGAGTTTCCTTTAAGATCGGGAACAAAACAGGGATGTCCTCTCACCACTTTTATTTAACATAGTACTGGAAGTCCTAGCCATAGCAATCAGACAGGAAGAAAAAATAAAAGGCATCCAAATCAAGGAAATAAGTGTAACTGCCATTATTTGCAGATGACATTCTACTGTATACAGAGAACCATAAAGATTCCACCAAAAACTACTAGAACTGATAAGTGAATTCAGTAAAGTAGCAGGATACAAAATAAATATCCAGAAAGCATTTGCATTATTACACACCAATAATAAACTATCAGAAAGGAAAATTAAGTGCATAAAAAAGAAAAGAAAAATAAAATACCTAGGAATAAATTTTACGAAGGATATAAGACATGTAACAAGAAAATTATAAAATTATGAAAAAAGAAACTTAACAAGATACAAATAAGTTGAATCACATGTTGTGTTCATAGATAGAATTGACATCATTAAAATATCCATACTTCTCAAAGCATATTATGGATTCAACCCAATTCCTATCAAAATACCAAGATCATATTTCATAGAATTAACACAAATATTCCAAAAATGAATATGGAACAACAAAAGACCTCAAGTAACCACTGCAATCTTTAGAAAGAACAAAGTTGAAGGTATCATACTACCTAATATCAAACTATAATATAAGGCCATAGTAATCAAAACCACATGGTAATGGCATAAAAACAAGCACATTGATCAGTGAAACAGAATAGAGAGCCCAGATTAAGTCCATTTATGTTTGATTAATATCTGACAGAAGAGATAAGAACATAAAACAGGTAAAAGATTATCTATTCAATGAATTGTTTTAGGAAAATTAGACAGATATGTGCATAAAAGTGAAACTAGACCACCTTCTTACACCATACACAAGAATAAACTTAAAATGGATTAAAGATTTACATGTTAGACTCAAAATATTAAAATCTTAAATTAATAAATAGGCAGTTATACCTTGGACACTTCTCATAGCATTATTTTTTTCTGGTATATCTTCTCAGGCAAGGGAAACACAGGGAAATAAATAACAAATGGGACTCCATCAAACTAGAAAGTTATTGCACAGCAAAGAGATTATCAGTAAAATGAAAAGAAAACCCTGTAATGGGAGAACATATTTGCCAATGATACGTCTGATAAAGGGTTAATAGCCAAAATTTGTAAAGAGCTTATAAAACCCAACACCAAAAAAACAATCTAATAAAAAATGGGCAAAGTACCTGAGTAGACACTTTCTTTTAAAAAATAAATTTTATTTACTTATATTTAGAGGGGGGGAGGGAGGGAGAAATTGTGAGAGAAACATAGATTGTTTGCCTCTCATACACACTCCCACCGGGACCAATCCTGCAACACAGACATGTGCCAGGACTGGGAATTGAGCCAGCAACCTTTTGTTTTGAGGGATGATACCCAATCGAGCTACACAGGTCAGGGCTGAATAGACACATCTTTAAAGTATGTATACAGACAGCCAATAGACATATGAAAAGATGTTCAACACCACTAGTCATCAGAAATATAAATTAAAAGCACAACGATATATCACCTCATACCTATCAGAATGACTATTGTCAATAAATCAACAAACAGCAAGTTCTGGTGAGGATACTGAGCAACAAGAACCCTCATGCTCTGTTGGTGGGAATGCAGATTAGTGGTACAGCCACTGTGGAAAGCTCTATGGAGTTATTTGAGAAAAATTAAAAACTTATGACCTGGACTTTCAGCCAAGATGGAGGCATAGGTGGACACACTGTGCCTCCTCTCACAACCAAAATTAAGGACAACAAATATTTAGAAACAGGAAAACAACCAGAGCTAATAGAAAATTGAACTGTACGGAAGTCCAACAACCATTCATCCAGATCGATAAGAGGGGCGGAGTTGCGGCAGGAAAAAGTGGAGGTGCGGAACCAGGAAGGCAGGCAGCAGTGGCTGGCAGTTCCCAGTCCCACAGGTGCGGCTGGCGGACCCCGGACACAGGGTGGAAACTGTGTAGACCCACTGAGGCCGCACAAGGCGGCTGGCTGACCAGGTGGTCCCACATTAACACTCGCAGATAATCCAGGCGAAGGGAAAGCAGTGGAGGGGACTGGAATCCAGGAGAGAGCGGAGCAGGTGCCATTGTTCCCTCTCAGACCCCGCCCCCACAAACACCGTCACAACTCAGCGACTGGGCTGCCCCACACTGGGGAACACCTAAGGCTCCACCCCCCTCCCTACATAACAGCTGCGACCAGACAAAAAACAAAACAAAACAAACAAACAAAGAAACCACCAAAAATGGCTCAAACTGGAGAACAAATGAAAGCCCCGGAGCCAATTCCTCTAATCCATGAAGAGATAGCCAACCTATCAGATGCACAGTTCAAAGCCCTAGTGATCAGGATGCTCACAGAATTGGTCGATTTTGCTCACAAATTAGATGAAAAACATGCAGGCTACAATACGTGAAATGAAGGAAGACGCATGGGGAACCAATAGAGATGGGAGGAAAACTGGGACTCAGATCAATGGAGTGGACTAGAAGGAAGGAAGAAACAACCAAACAGAAAACAAGAAAAAAACAAGAATTCAAAAAAATGAGGAGAGGCTTAGGAACCTCCAGGACATCGTTAAACATCTCAACATCCAAATTATAGGAGTACCAGAAGGGGAAGAAGAAGAGCAACAAGTGGAAAACTTATTTGAACAAATAATAAAGGAAAACTTCCCCAATCTGGCAAAGGAAATAGACTTCCAGGAAGTCCAGGAAGCTCAGAGAGTCCCAAAGAAGTTGTACCCAAGGAGGAACATGCCAAGGCACATCGTAATTACATTAGCCAAGATTCAAATAAAGGAGAGAATTCTAGAAGCAGCAAGGGATAAGGGGACAGTCACCTACAAAGGAGTTCCCATCGGACTGTCAATGATTTCTCAAAAGAGACCTTCCAGGCAAGAAGGGACTGGAAAGAAGTATTTGAAGTCTTGAAAGGCAGGGACCTACATCCAAAATCCTCTATCCAGTAAAGTTGTCATTTAGAATGGAAGGGAAGATAAAGTGCTTCTCAGATAAGGTCAAGTTCAAGGAGTTCATCATCACCAACCTCTTATATGAAATGTTAAAGGGACTTATCTAAGAAAAAGAAGATAAAAATATGACAGTGAAAAGATAGCAAACTCACAGCTATTAACAACCACACCTAAAACAAAAGCAAACAACTAGAACAGGAACAGAACCACAGAAATGGAGATCATATGGAGGGTTAACAACAGGAGAGTGGGAGGAGGAGGTGGGGGAAAGGTACAGAGAATAAGTAGCATAGACAGTGGGTAGAAAATAGACAGGGGGAGGGCAAGAATGGTGTGGGAAATGTAGAAGCTAAAGAACTTATGACACATGGACATGAACTAAAGGGGGGGAATGTGGGTGGGAGGGGGTGTGCAGGGTGGAGGGGAATGATGGGGGAGAAATGGGACAACTGTAATAGCATAATCAATAAAATATATTAAAGAAAAAACTTATGACCCAGTGATTCCACTTCTGTGAATATATCCAAAGAAACCTGAAACAGTGATTCGAGAGAATATATGCACATCTACGTTCATTGCAGCATCATTTAAAATAGCCAAGATTTGGAAACAACCCAAATGCCCATCAGTAGATGAATGGCTAAAAAAGCTGTGGTACATTTACACAATGCAGTACTACTCAGCTGTAAAAAAGATAGAAATCTTACTCTTTGTGACAGCATGGATTTACCTGGAGAATATTATGCTAAGTGAAATAAGCCAATGAGAGAAAGACAAGTGCCATATGATTTCACTTATACGTGGAATATAATCAACAGAATTATCTACCAAACAAAAGAGAAAGAGACTCATAGACACGGAGAAAAAATTGACAACTATCAAAAAGGAGAGAGGTTGATGAAGGGCTGGTTGAAAAAGATAAAGGGATTAAGCAAAGAAGAAAATACTCATAGACACAATAGCATGGTGATTACCAGGTGGAAAATGGGGTTGGAGTAGGTAGAAGAGAGTATAAGAGGGATAAATGGTGATGGAAGGAGGCTTGATGGGATGGTGAACACACAATACAATATACAGATGATATGTTGTAGAATTGTTACACCTGAAACCTATATTATTTTATTAACCAATGTCATCCCAATAAATTCAATAAATTTAAAAAAGTATAATGCTGAGGGAAATGGTGCATCAATTCACACCTCTGAGAAATGTCTCACTATGTGGCTGGAATATGTTTCCATTGCCTTTAAAAAGTGGTGTATAAGTTCACTATTTATTAGAGCCAGACAATCTGTGGTTGTGTTTAAGCATAGCTCAGATTCTGCATAAAATTTTTTAAAGTCCTCAGGCTTCTGCAATCTTGCTTTCTCCCCCTACCACGAAACTTTTACAAGGTTGTAACTGGCCTTCTGGAATTGCAATATCCAAACATTCTTTTTTTCCTTGCCCTGTGGGTAACATGTGACAATATTAATCCTGTGACCAACCCTTTACTTATTAGCTTCCACATCCTCTCTTGGTGTTGCTCGTACCTCTAGACAGTCTCATCTTCTGTGGTTCCACCTCCCTTGCCTTCTCTTTGAAAGCTTTCCCCCAAGGTTTCCCAGCCATCCCCATTGCCTCAGCTACCCCTTTAACAGTGACTCCCAAGTTTATGTGTCCAGAGAAAAATTATTTCTGAACTTCAAAATTATAATTCCAACTGCTTATTGGGTATTTCTACTACAGGTATCTCAATGTCAATATATACAGAACTGAATTGCATATATTTAATTCAAGGACTTATACAGTATAGAAAGTAGTTTCAAATTTCTAAAGCCTTAAGACTGAGACACATTATAATTTTTTAAATATAATATTACATACAATTCATAGCTTGTATAATCATTCATGTCTATTATGAAAATGTCTGATCTTACCTAGGACAGTAGCTCTTTTCTCATACTCAATTATATAAAGCCAAAAAGTAGGGGTATGTTCATAATTATATATAAAAAGCTTTGTACATATACCTTAACAATTATTTCCTTTATAGGATTTTCAAATTGCCAATATACATTTAAAATTATTCATGTTCTAATCTATATTTCATCTAAAGCCCCATAGGGCACTACTAATTAAGACTGAAGTTATTCATTATTCCACAAAAAAACTAGCATAGAAATATCACCCTCCTAACTAATGAGTTGACAATTTTAGTGACAAAATATGTATTTACAAATATGCTTACACTCTGTTTCTTGAGCTGTGATATACAGTTAATTCTAGTTCACCTACCAGCCATCATTATTAGCTTCCTATCAAGTTTTAGCTGTAACTGCATATTGTCTTATTGTTGGTCCACAAAACTCCAAGTATCAAGGAAAGTTGATTCTTGTATTTCAACATGCCAAGTTTTTTTTTATTTTTATTTTAATTGTTGATCTTATACAGTTTTCCGTGTTTTATTCTCACCCGAACCCACCACCCCAGCCCTCCCCTCCTCCCTCCCATTTCCACCCCCCCATAGTTTTTGTCCATGTGTCCTTTATACTTGTTCCTGTAAATCCTTCCCCTTTTCCCCTGAAATTCCCTCCCCTCTCCCCTCTGGTGACTCAATATGCCAAGTTTTTAACACTGGAAAATTCAAAAATAAATAAGAAACTTACTCAGTGGCCTAGGTTTACCAGGTTGTGTCTTTTTAAAGTGAATTCACTTTACACAATATGAGATGTTATTTTAGGATAGTATGTAACGTGACACACTGTGTTGTCAAGTTGTGTTACGCCAGTGAAGTTCTGTAAAACATCACTCAACCCTCCTTTGATAGGCTTTGGAAAGGAGTTGTTACATAGTGCTTTTCTTTATTCTTTAAAAAAAAAAATCCCTTTTCATTGTCAATAAATGGCTAAAATCTCTGGTGAAAAAATTTTTTTAATGCAACATGCTGTTTTGTAACATTAATGTGTACTTTTTGGAGAACATTTTATTCTGGATGATTTATGTTTGCTCAGTGTTATGCATCTGTCTAATGAATGGTACTATCAACATCCAATATGCTAACCATAATATCTTTTATACTTTTAATTTCCCTCCCCAAGCAATTCCTAAAGCTCAAATACCTTTGTATACTGTTTTCTTATCCCTGCACTTTTGATCAAATACTGTCTAGTCATCATTCTACATGTTTTCTCATCCACAAATCTGGCATAATTCATTAATTTTAATTTTCCTCATGTAAAAATTTCCTTTCAAGCCTCCTCTTTTTCTGAGCTTTGCATCCAATCTACTTCACAGAAGGGCAGTTGAGCCATCTATTTATCTTCCCATCTATCTGTCATTTATTTAGTCTGGATTCATTTATTTATATATTCAATAAATACATATTGGGCGTCAACTATGTACCAGGCAAGTGGCAGAAATCAAATGGAAGAGTATCCATAATTATTGAATAAGACTAATTTTTTTAAGCAAGCATATTTAGAATTTACACTTGGAGCATGGGGGGTGGGGGAAAGGACAATGCTAAATGCTGTCAAGGGCATAATCCTGCCTTCCAGGATCTTTTAATCTAAGAGAGAACGTAATGTTGATAAATGTAAGCAGAGCTAGAGAGACCCAAGTCATTCATTCCGGTGACTTTGCATCGTAGATTAACATTTTATTTTCATATCATAATTTTACTACTGGTTCTAACAGTAGATTATTTCATAGGTCCAGTTTAAATCTTCCTTATTCTATAGTCTCCCCAACTATTTTTCTCATAGTTCTACTTTCTTTACACTTATATTACATCACATAAATTTTTGTTTTTAAGTTGTAGAAGCAGCAGGATATGAGAGCATAAATGAAAGTACCACTGAGTATCCTTACTGTTTATTTACTTGTTTGTTTGTTTGTTTGTTTGCTTTGCTGTGACCCTGGACTCAGTCCATCTCCTTTACATGTTCTTCCATTAACTGATGCTTCTCCTTCTAGGATCCCAGCACAATGGGGATAACAAGTCTGTGAAACTTAAAATAACATTTAGTTCTTTCAATAGTAACAGTCCACAGACTGGGATAAGAACATGATGGGGAGCACATATATGCAAAAGAATTCTTCCAAAAGTACGTAGCTAAATTCTTATCTTGTCCATATGTATACACTACTCCTTTTGTAATAGCTTTCTGCTATATATTTTCTTGTGTAACAGATATTAAAAATAAAGCTTGTAAACATGTAAGTTAACAAAGTGATCCCTAAAAAAAAATTCATGCACACCAAAAAGTTGAGAACCACTAATGTGTAATAAAGTTCTGTTTTCAGAAGTAAATGGATTAGGCTTGATGGTTTTATTTTCTTCACTTATTCTACCTCTCAGTTCTTCAAAGTAACTGAGTTAATTGATTTTTTTTATGCTCCTGAAATGTAGTGGGAAAGAACAGCCTTTGAATCTGATGGTCTTAGATTTAAGTTATTGCCATCAGTTTAGTCAAAGCCTCATCTTCCTCATCTATAAAACAAGAGTAATTTTTTTCCCTCATTCTTTTAGGTATCTATTCATCTCAGGTATCTGCAATTTACCGAACAGTCTATGTACTAGAAATCATGCAGTTATAAAGTTGTAAGGGCAAGGAGAAGAAAAATAATAATAAACCAGGATCCCAGCCTTAAAGGCATCTGTAACTAGTTGCCATTATAGACAAATTGTAATACATCATGATAAGTATTATTATCAAGAGGTGCTATGAAAATTTATTGGAAAGGTAAACACTTGTGAGAATTAAATAAAATAATGCATATAGACTGCTAAGCAGTGCCTTAGCAGCTATTCCATATTATTGCCTTTATTCTCACTGTTGATATTTTACCTTTGTCCTTGACCCTTTCCAACTACAAGGTGAATTTATACATGCTCTATAGTATAATTGTCAAATAGAAATACAACATGGGCTACATATATAATTTTAAATTTTCTAAAAGCCACATTAGAAAAAGTAAAAAGAAACATGAAATCAATTTTAATGACATTTAACTCAATATATCCAAAGTATTGTCATCTCAACATGTGATCAACATAAAGATTATTTTTAAAATTTTACATTACATATTTCACTGTCTTCAAAACTCCATGTGTATATTTTACACTTACAGCACAGCAGCACATCTCGGTTTGAATCAGCCACACTTCAAGGGCCCATAACCATACTGTTTACCAAATTAGATGACAGGGGTCTATACTTTCTAATTGGCTGGAGTTAAGCTTTTAGACAGGCAGTGCACTGTGGGTAGTTGGTCTTCAATTACTAAACCAGCATTATTTCCACCCTTTTCACTCTCTCCTTCATTTAGGCAGTAGATATCAAAGATAAATTAGAAGCTGTGAATCTTGCCCACCCCTCACTTCAGTCTTCGACTCTCCATATAGTGAGGGAGAGAAACCAATGAGTAGATACTTGACAATACATTATAATTGCTAAAAAAAAAAAAAGAAAAGAAAAGAAGAAGAAGATAAAATGTCTATAAAAATAGGCTTTAAGAAGAGAGGAGGAAGTCACCTGTTACCTGGAAACACCTGCATTGGTCTGCAGTAAGTACTTAAGACAGAAAAGTCAATCTATGTCAGGCTGCCCTGCTTCAATAAAGAACATGCTTTTTTAAGCTCATTTCTGGCAACAAAGTGCAAAGTTCCCAGGGAGACCTCTCTGCCAACACTCGTGTTCCATGGCACACAGGAGGAAAACCAGCTCTCAATCGGCTGTGATTAGACTTAAAAAACTAACAAACAAACAAACAAACAAACACAAATCCACCTCAATAAATGACACCGCTGCAGCTCCTTTTATTTTCTATGTAGCTCTATTACCTTCAATGGTCTTGTCCTGTATTTTTGTCAATATGCACATCTTTCTTCAAAGGATGATCAAAGACAATAGCTCAATCTCTTGCCAACCCAAAACATGTTCAGTTTGGGAACTTGACTAACTGTCTACTAAACTATTCGGGAAAGTGTTTGAAGATCCATGTCATCCCCAGTGAGTCCATTAGCCTCATAACATGACCCAAAGACATGAGGGACATTTTGTGAAGTCCATAAAAGAAAACATTAAATACATTTTACTCATTTACTAAAATAACTTGGATTTGGGGATGAAAAATATATTTCAACAAAAATGGACTAGTTATTCAGAAATGTACACCAACCCACTACTTTCATTTTAGAACATCATGCTCTGAGAAATGCCTGTTTCGCTGAACTTAGTGAGTAGATCATCAGTGAACAAAACCTAAGTCTGGTGTAGCCTGAAGGGCTCTGAAAGACTGCATGACTTCTCCAGAGCCTTTCTTATCCCCAAAGCACAGAATTTATATCTGAGTTTGTAGGAGACTTATTTCCAAATAAAGTCACACTATTGTTTTACTGAAATTATTACATCTTTAAGTATACGTATATAAGGAATGTAAGGAACGTTAAGAAAACATTGCTGGATCTGAATATTAAGGAAGTTGTTACTGCTTTTGAATATTTAGGAAGTTGTTACTATTTTTTCTGAAGAGGATTATATAGGCATTTTCCTGTTCTGTATATCCATGACATTACAGCATGATAAAGGAACATTAAGAAAATCTTTATAGTAGGTATAATTTTACATAAAAGGCAACAAATATTACAACATAGTTATAAATGTGGGAAGCTATGTAGTGTTATATGTGAGTGGACATTGAATATCTCTTCTACTTTTAAAAATCTTTAGAGTTCACAGATTTATCCTTACCATAGCTGTACCAATTTCACAACACTCAAGGCTTGTCATATGAGGAAATGGCTCTCCTGAGAGAAAAAAAATAAGATGAGTTTATCATAGTACTTATTATGAAGTCTAGTTTTATATAATGTAGAAATGAAACAAATGCTAATTGTTATACTATAAACCTGTAACAATATGTGGGAATGATTAATATCAGTCTATCTTTCATCCTCACAAGAAACTCATAAATTACTGTCTCAGCTAGCAGTGTCAGATTAAAATTGTATTTTCTTTCCAAAAGAAGTTGTTTTACTATACTATACAAGTCCAAAGGGAAAAATGGAGAATTAATTTTACATCCACGTTTTAATAGAAAGATGTGGCTTCTGTGTGTGTGTTTAAAATTTTACAAATATTTGAACTCTGACTTACATGTAAACTATGAATCAAGGTAGGAAATAACTTGGAGTTTGAATTTAAATCCTATCTTTTTAGAGAAAGTTATTACCATCTGTGCTAGAATACAACTAGAGGTAAGAAAATGCCAGAGGCTGGGTCATGAATTTTTGATCACACATTAGAATTAAAATGCATATTTAGCAAATCTAAAATTCTTTCCTTATTTATATATATGTATGTATGTAACTTGCTGTCTTTTTAATATGTATCACTCTCTATCACTAGGTTTAGATAGTCATTTTTAGCAGATAATTTAGACTTGTAGAATTATTTTTCAAACTTTTACATATACAAGCAAATAATTAGACAAGCACTTTTTATCTGCCCTGTGACTGAAGGTAATTCTAAATTCTGATTGTTATGAAACTATTCACAAGTTCCTAATTTCTCCGTGTATTACAGTATATTTCTTCGGTTCGCAGTCCCATGCTCAATCCACTGAGCTACACCAGCCAGGGCTGATTACAGTATATTTCTTATCAAAAAGATATAAATATTTTCTAGGGACATTGGACAGATATTAACTTAAATTAGAGTGATTGCCTTTTGTAGACAATTATCTACTTACTGTCTTTAATGAAAAAAAGTCTATTTGCCAGGCTTATTTACAACTGTTAAGGATATTTTAAATGTGTGAAAATATGGGTTTATGAAGTTATATCAAACTGTGGGGGGGCGCTGCCCGCAGGCCTCCCCACCCCCAGCCACCATGGATAAGAATAAGTGAACCAAGACATGATCTGCTTGGGGAGGAAAGGTGGCCCATCTCTCAAAGGAGAAGGGCCAGGAGCCTTTTCCTCAATGGGCTTTTATTGGGTTATTTGCATAGGAATACAGGGCGTATACATAAAGCTCATCAATCATGGTCAAACAGTAAAGATCAAACAATAGATACCATTCAAAGAACTCTGACAGCTTATTTTGAGTCAGGATCAGATAGCTAAACGGCCATAAAACTTTGGGGAACAAACTCATTTCATTCTTGGACCCTTATCATTTAAATTGAGGGTATTAGCAAAGTAGGTTTCATAGGATTTTATGCATTCTTTCTTAGGCCTGATCACCTGGGGAACCTGCCCTTTCCAGAGTAGGGCCACACCCACCTCCAGCATTGTTTCAGGCTTAAGTAAGGCAGGGGAAGTAAGGCAGCCAAGAGATTAGGAGACATCTTGCAGACAGAATGAGGACTTAGGCTCTGTCAAAGCCGAGGGGCGAGGGCCCATCACCCCCTGTTTCTATAACCCCCCAAATCATTCCCTAGGGCCTTTTTGTGACCATGCCTATCTTAGGTCATCCCTCCTTTGAGGAATCTTACCTGTCACTGGCTAACCTGTCATCCATTGGAGGCCAGGCAAGGTGAAGTAAAGGGGATAGAGGCAGCATCCCTGCCAGGGAGATAAGCTTTGTCTCCTTAGTAGTTTAGGATCCCAAGGTCACTCACTCAGCCTTAGCCATGGCGGGTTACAGCTTCTGAAACCAGGCAGGGCAGTTCCCAACATCAAACAGCATATTAAGATGATTAGTATTTCTAAACAATACAAATATTTTGGTTTAAAAAGGCTAAAATAGGCCCTTTCTGGGTATCTCAGTTGGTTGGAGCATCGTCCTGATGTACCAAGGCTGTGGGTTCAATCTTCAGTCAGGGCACATGCAAGGATCAACCAGTGAATGCACAGATGGGTAGAACAGCAAATTTGTGTGTGTCTCTCTTTCCTCTCTTCCCCTCTCTCTCCAAAATCAATCAATAAAAAGGCTAAAATAGTTTTGTGTTAAGATAAACTCTTAACAGGTAATGTTGAAATATTTTCTATAATTATCAGGCTTTTCTAATATTACATAACTGCTTTTGGCACATTTAGTACACAATTTGAAAAAGGCAGCTAAAATTACATAGTTTTGAAAGAGAATTATCTTTTATATCTTGACATATTCTTGGGTGAGATCTGAAAAGAAATCCAATATAAAACAAAGTAGCACTTGCTTGATTTTATAGACAAATTGATCAAAAGAGAGGATACTGTTATGTAAGTCTTGTGAATTATACATTCAGCTTTTTGTATTTTGAGATATGTACTTAATTGAATGATTTTATTCCTACCAAAATAAATATTGGAACTAGAAAAAGTTTTCTTCTAGAATAAAATGATTTTGGTTTTTGCATCTGGAATTATCTAATAGAAGTTCTGGTACTGAAAAGAATACAAGAGTACTTAAATGAAAGATTGTGTAAATTAAAAGTTGAATCTGTAGGGAAGAAAAAAATGCCTTTTCCTCTACCCATCTTAGGTTCATTAACTGGGGCTCAGCAAATTACAAGGACAAAAGACAGATTAACATGAGAAAAACAAACAAGTTGATTAACAGGTGTGTCTTGCATACACATGGGAGTACTTAGTGATGGGTAACTCAAGTGGGTGGTTAAAACTTAAATTTATATAGCATTTTAGTAAGCAACAATAATTTTGTAGAGCAGTGACAAGACAAAGGAAAAGGACTTTGAGCTTCCAGAGGTAGCTCAAATTGTGGGAAAGCAGATATTTCAGGGAAACTAATGGTAGATTAGATCTGGTTTTAACAAGATTTGTTAATTCCTCTCATCTCCAGACTGATAAGGGTATTGAGTTGTCTTCACTGATTAACTTTTCTTCTTCATGGTTGGGACAGAGTGGATGAGCACACTTACAATAAGCCGGTATCACTTCTACGTTAGTAGGGGGAAGGCAAAGAACAGAGAATTTTTCTTGTTTCTTCTCAATGGTCTTCAGCTCAAATAATCCTCATGCCAAAGTGGCATGTTTTGTGGTGTCCAATTCTACTACCCTTAAATCTGTATTTCACTTCTGAAAACTGATGCACAGCTGTGGTCTGAAATTATTTAAAATTTTAGGAAATAATGCTATTTCTGAACAGCATGTCCTCAGTGGCCAAAGGACTCAATTCTTTAAAAATTTCCAAGTAGAGATAAACATCATTTACATGTTAATTGAATTTCTCAAAAAAAAAATGATACCATAGAATGAGTCAAGGTAAAGAATAATAAAGTCAAATTTGGTAATTAATATATTAAACTATACTAAGGTATTTTATAAACTTGCTTTTAATACTATTTGTTGTGTATTTATATATAAATTATGATATATACATGCATATTATCACATATATTGTATATATTATAACTACATAGGTATATATAAATATATGAATAATAAATCTATATGTTTAACCATTATTAATATAGGTAGTTACAAATACACATTTATAATTACTAAATAATTTGCTATTTATTTTGACAAAGAGTTAAAATTAATGGATTGACAATTTAATCTACTTTTAGATTTACTTATCTGGCAGTAGTGTTACACATTAAAATCTAGGAAGAAATCAATCACTACTGAAATCTACTGAAATGCTAACCTTCAACCAAATGCATACTATCATTGCAAACTTTGTTACACCATAGGGATTAGGACTGTACTTCATATAGCCCAATGTCAGTTGAAAATTCCAAACATAAAATGGTGGAAAGAATAGGCTATGCCCACGTATACACACACAAATAACTGTGTCAAGCACTGTGCTAGACTTCTCAGCAAATGCACAGTAGTGGTAGAGACAAGTATATAAATAAAAAACTTTAATATAATAAAATCTTCATAAAAATCATGCCATAAAACCCGAAGCAATAATTCTGTCAAATATGGGAGGACTGGAAATGAGGATAAGGAGAGAAGAAGAGAACATTTGTGGTCTACAGGATGTACAGAAGTCAACAAAACTAGGTAGGAAGCACAGTGAAAGCGCACTTTTAAAATGTGTTGTCTAGAAAGGAGGACAGGAGAAAATGAAGGGAAGGAATGTGTTACAACTACTTACCGATACTCCCATCCCCTACTATGAGTTATACTTATCTTAGCTTTTGGTATTATTGTTCTCATTTTTATAGATAAGGAAATAGTCATAACATTTAAATGCTAAATTCTATAAAATTTAAAATAAACTACTGTAACATCTGTTCCTTTCATTGATTTATTCCACAATAAATTTCATCTATTAAAAGAAATTGAAGTGAAAGTGCATGAACAATATCTTCCTTTAGTTAAGAGTGAAGCAAGAAACCTGAAAAAATCAAAATAAAAGATTAAGAAAACTTCTGAATATACATTACAACTAAAAGAAAGCATAGAAAAACTTACATAGTAAAACTGTCTAATAAGATAAAGAACACTAACGGAAATAAGCAAAGGATATTACAATTAATTCAACAGCAGAAACAGAATTTAGATATCTAATAATCACATCAAAACATTTAAGGGAGCTGCCCTGGCTGGCGTAGCTCAGTGGATTGAGCGCGGGCTGCGAACCAAAGGGTCGCAGGTTCGATTCCCAGTCAGGGCGCATGCCTGGGTTGCAGGCCAGGCCCCTAGTGGGGGCCATGTGAGAGGCAACCACACATTGATGTTTCTCTCCCTCTCTTTCTCCCTCTCTTCCCCTCTCTAAAAATAAATAAATAAAATCTTTAAATAAAAAAAAAAAAAGAATACATGTCAACGATTTAAAAAAAAAAACATTTAAGGGAGCTATTATCAAAGAAATGTAAATTAGATACTGAGAGATTTCATTTTAATTTGCAAGGAGTAGGAAAATTTCTATCCTCAATACCTATAGCAAGGTCAAGTTTACAGGTGCATATTGATGATTCCAAATCAATCTATACTTTCACGTTATTTCCCCATACTATAGATACATCCTAAAAATATTTTTTTGTTGTTGTTGCTTTTTAATCTGCAGGAAATTTTTTTTCTAATCCTTGGAGAGACTAAGAGCACCCTAGGGTTTCATAACACTAAGTCTCCTTAGAGTTAGAAATAAGTTATTTTTTTAAATGAATGGAAATTTGAAAGCACTCTAGATGGAAGTTGACTGGGGAATTGCTATGTAAGAATTTATAGTTATAAGAGAAATATACAAAAAATGAAGTCTGCTTTTCTTAGTAGTATATTCTGGTTTACATTTGACTATGACAGTAAGAAAGATAAGGCCCTCAGAAAGAAATGACTCACATCATGTTAAGCAACAGGACATCAAGGAGAATGATGAGCATGTTATTTGGGCAAGTGAAGGAAATAACATACATCCCTAAACCAGAGGAATGCCCATAAGACTATTTAAGCATAACTTATCAATAATTTATTCTGGTGTCATAAAAATATTTCTCTCATTTATATGTGGATGATGATATCATGTATCATTTCCAACCTAAAAATAGCATGATGGACCAGATCTCTTCAATAGGCTAAATGTACCTCAGACTAAAGCAACTCATCCTAAAATATTGCCCACAGAATTTTAGTATAGTCTGAGTGATTTAATTAATTCATGTCCATCCCTAATCATCTCTAGAATGTCCTTTTCTTTTATTAAGAAATTGTGTGAATAAAAGCACAAGATATGTTAGGGTGGTCGGTGACACAAGCTGGCTATAAAAGAATCCACAGAGAAGAAAATGCAGAGAGCAAAGTTTTTATTTACTTTTCCAAGAGAGGGGAAGGTCTAGGTGTGGAGTTAAGCACCAGCCATGAGGGGTGGGGGCTTTAAGTTTTTATTGAATTATAAAAGGTGGGGGGTGCTTTTTTGTGGCCTCTGGGCTTTAGGGAGCTTTGTAACAGAGAAGGTTTCGCGGGTTTTGCAGAGGCTACAGTTTGCGCCAATGTTATCTTTTGCCTGTGGCTGTTGGTGGGGATGGGAGGTGTGCAGTTGGTAAAATTCTGTTCTTGCTTTTCAGTAATTTCAGTACTGAGAACAGAAGCTCAGAAGACTAAAATGACAGTCACGTTTAACAAGGTCCCGGGCCTGCTCAGCAAATGGTGCCACATAGCAAATGACGTACCATTTAGCTTTGCCCTTTGAAGATATGATTTTAGATTTGCTTTTTTAAAAAAATTCCACTTCATTCATTTTGACAACCCCAATAACAACTGATTAAAAAATCAGACCTTAACACTAAATAATTTTAGTTTAATAAGACTGAAAACATAATCAATTTTATGAGAGATGATTTAGGCTGAATTTAGTTAAAATGACTGAAGTAAGTAGCTAATGGAGTATTTATCTTTGTTGGAAGAGAAAGCTAGGTAGGGAAGCTTTCAGCTACTGCTGAGAAGATTTAACTAGGAAGCCTCTAGTCACAATGGACCATTATGTTTCTAATTGCCCTTATTAACAGAAGAAAGAGGAGCAAAATTTTTTCTCTGGGGAATCTTAAACATCCTGCTGTTTTCAAGTAAGCTAAATGGTATTGGTCAATACATTTTAGATTTACAAGTTAGGTTTTATCATCAAAAGAACAATGATGTCAGAAAATTGAGCAAACCACAGGTTGTCAGGCATTTCTTTATCAACAAAATATGTATGTTACACTTTTTTCCTACTTAAAAACTGGCAAACCAAATGGTTCCTAGATGGGGTTTTTAAAAAAAGATTTTTGTATGTATTGTTTGGGTTTTTTTCCCCCTTGAATGCTAATAATCAAAATTTGTTCACGTGGTTCTGTTTTTATCCATTATAAATACTGTGGTTACTTTTGTTTGTTTGTTTGTTTGTTTTTGTAAACTAGTGGTGTTACAGAACACAGAGGCCACAGGGGCCAAGGTTTGTTGTGTCCACCGCCTTATGGAAAGATGTCTCTCAAAGCCAGAGATTTGTGAAAAGGAAAGGAAATGTTGATTTAATGCTATACAGAATTAAAGTAGTGACCTAACATCTTCATTAAAATATCAAAGTCCTTTTGGATACCCACAGACGCCCACAGTGCTTCCTTTCTCCCTCCTCCCCTAATTCAGGGTACCATAACTCAGGAAAAGAAACAAACGTCCGGGATCCAGGCTCCTGACACCATCAGCTGTGTTGCCATCCAGGCATGATCTCTGATTAATCCAAAGACATGTGGCACCTTCTCATGCCCTACTGGCAAGAGTCCTTTCCCCCTTCTTCCAGGCAAAGTCTCTCTTGCTTCCCAGGCCACGCAGCCAAAGGGAGCACCCCAAAGCCACTTGGCCCTCTTCTACCAGAGTTGCAGGGAAGGGGTCCCCACTCTGGCAAAACCTCGTGGCTCTCCCTCTCCACCAACGCTGCGGGGTCTGCACTCTGGTGAAACCATGTGGAATCTCCCTTTTTTTTCCAATGGCTGCAGAGTCTCGGTTTAAATCCTTGCGCCAATACTCCTCTGTACCCCCACTTCCGACTCCTCCTACAATCAGTTACACCTGCCAGCATTCCTGTATTGTTCCAAGTTTACTGGGCTGCCATTATGAGTCTGGGCAGGTCTGTCCCCACGTCCTGGAGCCAATCTTCTCCAAGCTCCCACGCAGGCACTGTAAACCGGGGGTCCTCCCCCAGTCACATCTTGGGGGAGGGACTCCTTTCCATCCCCCTGGCTCAGAGCATGGCCACAGCTATTTAACACATCTAAGCCACCAGCCAAAGGCTATAGATATGTTAAATGACCATGCCATGGATTAGCTGCAAAGCTGTGGCTGTACAAAACAACTCTGCATGTCCCTGCTCCATGTGTCCCTTCCCCCAACTCACATGAGTCGGGGAAGGAGTGAGGACATCTTATATGTCCTTCTAATATTTCCTGGACACCCTGAGCTCTAGGCCCCATTCCAAATCCCTATTTTTGGCACCCCCCCCCCCTTGGCTGCACCCTGTTTCAGTAGCTCTGTTGGTACAGCCAGTGCTTCTTTCCAGAATATCAGTACTTTGCATTCTGAACTTGAAATCTTGCTATGATCAAAAACATTCCTCTGCTTTTCAGGGAGCTTTATCCACTTGGCAGAAGAATTTAACAAATTTTCCAAACTTGAGCATTATTTTATGGCATTAGGTTAAGAAGTTCTTAATATTTCACTGTGTATGTGTGTGTATGTGTTTTCAGGGTGAAGAATGGGAGAGTATTTTTCATCGAATTACTTCTTGGTATCAACCAATTATTTGCATTTTCATATTCTACAGTCTGATTATTTTTGTTCTTCTTGCATCTCTCACTCACTACCTCTGTCATGAATTCCCATTTCATTTATGGTTATTTTAAACCTCGTATTTTTTTTAAAAAAAATCTTTTGCTGATTCAAAAGTGACTGGAAAGTACTGCCTGATACCAAGAAAGTAAATGATTTAGGACAATGAGAAAACAGATCAGTCCATTACCAAAGAAAAATTACACCAGACAGAATTAACAGTTAAACAGGCAAGAAGACTTTACTCAAGACTATTTTGCAATAGGGGAAAGAAATTGAACACAGCTCTCCTGGAAAAAAAAAAGCGGGTTGTTTTTTTTTTAAATTCTGAGGTAAACTAATGGAAAATACTGGAGGACTGTGGGAGTTGGGGAAGACAGAAGTTTGGTCAAAGTAATTAGGCCATTTCTGTTCGCTAATTGGCACTTATCAAAGTTAGGTTCCTACCATCCCACAGAGACTGGGAAAAACGGGTAGTATTTTTCTTGGTGATTGCATTTTGGAAAAGAACTCACAGGACCTTGAGAAATACATCCAAGCATTGTGGAAGATTTATATCTCAAAGAGATAGAGAAAGCATTTAGAGTTGCAAGTCTGTAAAGTAAATGTTCTAAGGAAAAGGAGGTCAGGGTCCCATTGGAAGAAACCTTTCTAAGATTCAGTCAAGCCGAGGGGAATGTTAAGACCATCTCAGTCACCATGATATTACAGAAGTTCCAGATAAACAAAAGATGATAAACTAATAATTAACAAGAGACTTTTTAGACAGTCCATGTTACGAGGCACAGTTAATAGAGAGTGATGTTGAAACCAGAAAAGTCAGAGGTTGTGCTGCCTGTCACCGCCAGAACCAATAAGTAGAGATAAAGATTAAATCTCTTTGGGCACTTGGTTCAGATTCCAGTGATCTGAGAAGATGGTGGGTTATGTACCTTCAAAAACCATCTTAACATTTCATCTCAGGCCAAACTTTTTAAAAGGAGAAGAGTTGGTAAGAGGTTTTGAAAAAAGGTTAATCAGATGAGTTGCAGTCCAGCAGCAATTTTCCTATTACTCCTTTAACTGTTGATCAGCAATTCTTGCCTCACAAATGTCCCTCCCTGGAACACAATGTTCAGATACCAGCTCTGTCATTTGTAGACCTCCTGGGGCACTAAGATTGAATTGCTTGTTGACCTCCTACAGTCATGTAGGGCATGTATTCCAGTTCCTGGAGCAACAACTTTCCACATGCATGAATCACTTAAGCTATAACTAAACTATCAACTATAACTAAAGTTAAAACCTTTAACATTTGAGTTCCCCTACCAAAGTCAGGTTCAGATGTGCAACTTTAATATGCATCCTCAAGATCCAGACATGAAATCAGCAGTAATGCATCATCAAGCCATGTCAAGTGTTCTTCTCCTAATACTGGAGTCAACTGAACCAACACTGCTATTTTGGTTTCTGACTCTGATCATGGTTTATTTGAATTGGTTTGACATTTCTCTGAAAAATCTTCTACCTGATTTTAGCATATAGATAACCAATTTATATTCTTGGGTTTTTCTCACATAGCACACACACTCACTTATACAATTCAGCTTCATGGAGAATTTACATCTCCCATTTTTGCCTTTCTGATGTGTAATTATACCCTTATATTCTGTAGACAATGTTTAAATTTAGTTTGTCATGTTACCCAATATTGTTATCAGAGGTAAATATAATAACTCCAGTCCTCTATAAATTAGAAATAAAAAAGGACAGAAAATCATACAGGGTGAGGCAAAAGTAGGTTCACAGTGGTTTATGTAGAAAATAATATAATAATTAATAAATTATAATGTAAGAATAAATTGTTTCATGTACTCACAACTATAAATGTACATTTGCCTCACCCTGAATTCTCTACTTATTTTTTAAGGGTTCTTAATATTTGGAAACTTATCTGGAACTGGATGGAACCTCCTTCCTATTAGGAGATAGAAGTGTGACCATCATTAGTCTTTCACATAGAAGTGAATTCATGTGATAGGTGAAACTGGAGTCCTTATTTTATTGATTTTTGTATCTCGACCTTGGAGGTTGGTAAATGTTCAAAAAAATTATAGTCTTGTTCCAGTGCTTGAGCCCCATCCAGGGTTTCTGTGAGCTCCCAGGAGATTATATGCTTCAGGCCTGCCTCAGCTCTAAGTTCCTGTCCACTGACGCATGATCGCACTCACATTTCACGTCCAATGGCTCTTCTCTCCAAGCCAACCCAGATGTGGGACTCAAGGCTTAACCCTTGATCTTCTGAGAAACTTCTCATGAAAGGAATTTCCAAGCAAAATGTAACAGAATTCATTAATGTTTTGGGCAGTGTGTGCACATCTGTGTGTACATGAACGTGCATGCACAGCAATTTAAAATGTAATACTAAGCATTTTTATTTTTCCGGTTACTTTGAGGACCTTGACATCAGTTTGTTTTCATAGGCTCAATCCTCCTTTGACTCTTCTTCCTCCCTTAAATTTATCTTAATTCTTCACTCTAAGCTTCATGCTTATTTTTATGGTCTTCTTTTTAAAAAATAAAACTTCTAAGACCTTACCTTACTTTTTACAATCAAACTGAATTATTTCCCCTAATATAAACATTCTCATGAAAAACTGTTATCAGTTCTTAAAATAACCATTTTCATATCTCTCGACCAGTTTATATCCTAGAGTTATCATGATCTAGGATGTCACACTCAACATGCTCCAAGCTCACATCAATTAATCGCACCTAAAAGTTGAATTGCTCAGTAGGAAGCTAAGGGATAATATCTGTCATCTGTTTAGGGTTTCTCTTTGCTCAATACTGAGCTAGTCAAGGGACCTAATTAATAGAGCTCTCTCTTTTAGGACAAAGAACCAAGATTTAAGCCAATGTTCTTTTCTTTCCTGGATTCTATATGCCAGAATCCTACAAGCATTACATCATTCTTTCATTTCAATATAGTTTCATAACATTTCATATTTCTCTCATTCATTCATTCCATAAGAGACCATTTACTTAGAATCAATATAAAAGAGCTCAAATGGAGATTAGATCAAGTAAATCAGAAAAAAAAATAGTAAAATTTCATATGGTACAAAAGGCAAATAAATGAAGTGGTGTATTAGAGAGCTTGGAGGGAGGGTGGTAGCTATTTTATATGTGATAGTCAAGCTTTCTAGAGGCACAGGATAGTTGAGGAAACTTGAATGATTAGGAGCAAGCTATGAAAGTTTCTAAAGAAAAATATGCCAGGTAAAGGAAAGGGCAAAGGTAAAAATCCTGAAGTAGGAGTTGGCTTGAAACATTCAGGGAATAGAAAGGGGGAAAATACAAACCAAAACAGAATGCCTAGAATATAGGAAACAGAGAAGAGAAAAGTGGGACATGAGGTCAGAGATGTTGGCGGCAATGAAATGGTAGATCCTGGTGTAGAGTTTGGATTTTTAAAAATCATACTGGAGGGTATTTTTAAAATGGATATGATTTTATCTAACTTGTTCTTTTCTTAAATCACTTTACTGGGTGAAGATTATATTTTATATTGGTTACCTTAAAACTTACCTTAAAGAGTCATCTTAAACTATTGATGTATTTTCTCCAAATTGTCTTCCAAATCAAATTCATGCTTTTTGAATATATACTATGTTCCTGGCACTGAGCTAGATCTGGAGATTCAACAGTGACAAGGATGTGATTCCCATACCAAGAACATACAGCCTCATAGAAAAAGATTTTGTTCTGTTTTCTGTAAACAGGTAATATTCTCCACATTCTTTGCATTCTTATTAGAATCAATATGACCTTTCATGACCTTTTTTTCTGGATCTTGGATTTTTATTCCTAAACTATATTCCTCCATCCACTTTATACAAAGTAAATATTTATAAATATATTTGAATTTTATCATATTCTTGGAATTCTTTTCAAATTCATGATAAGCCATCCAAGTTCTTTTTAGTAGAAAAATTGAATTCATAGTAAGGAATAGAGAAAATAATAGCAACTATATAAATCTTTTTCTCTTTAGAGTGGTATTCCATGTTAATTCAAGATTTGAAATATATTAATTAAACTAGGAAAATATTTGTAATGCCAGATCGCATAACAGAGTTTCTGTTGTAGGTCATGTCTATCTCCTCCCCATATTGAACTGCAAAAATGAAGAGAGTACAAATTGCCCCACAGAGTGGCAGTCAAATGTTTGATTACTTGTAATTATTTCTTGACTTTGAGCTGAGTGATGAAGATGAAGGAATTAATTCTCTGAGTAGAACACTAAGGAAAAAGCCAAAAAAAAAAAAAAATGCTGAGGAAAACATCAGTTCTCTGTTGAGGTTGAATCTCAGTAAGCATGAAGCTGGGGCTTTCTCTGTACTTTTAATCATTTATCTTGCTTCCCATCTTCCCTTCTTTTTTCATTGGACTTTAAAATAAGGATTTTTCTCAGTCTCTCTCACAACCTCCTATGCCCTCTATTTTATTTGTACTTCTATTGTTTGTTTTCTGTTCTATTTTTCCCATAATGCAAGAGATACATGCATTAAACCGGAGTCACTAAAGGATGTGGCGTGTTAAAAAGCTATTTTGAAGTTGGAGGAAAAGGCAAGGCAGCTTTCTGAATGTTCTTTTCCCTTGGGGCAAAAATGTTGCTTGAAAAATTGTTCTGCTCCTCCCAAAGAACTGACATTTTGACCACTAAACATTTTGGAAATAATTGTATATTGTGTCATACAAATCCAGCTTCTTTGTAGACCAAGTGCTGGTTAATGGAAATACCTGAGACCTTCTCTCACCTTTGTAAAAAGAACTATTTATTGATGATAAGTGTGGTTATGAAAAACCTTCAGATTTCATAGGGATTATGTGCTCTTTTCCTTCCTGAAAAAATATATATTAATGATTTATTTTAGGCAAAACCTAAGTCCCCACAGGCCTTGCTGTCTATGGTAGAGAAAGATGAGAAAAACAACTATTATACTACAAATGATAAGGGTTGTGACATTTGAACATAGCCGTGGTTACCTTGCTAAGAATGATGGTCAGCAGACCCTTTTAAGAAGGGTTTCATTTAGCTGAGTCATAAGGATAAATAGAATTTAGCTAGGAAAGAAAGTGAGAAGCAGGTTTCTGGCAGCAGAAATGGCATATTCAAAGGGCAAGAGTCAAGGATGGTGGTAAAGTCTGAACAAGAACAAAAGTCTGAGCAGGAAAGGTGTGTGTGGGAAAAGAGGTACACTTGGTTAAGATGTGATCCTGGCAGATCTAGCTGTGTGCCATTCTAAGGGGTTTATTTTACTTGAAAGCAAAGGAGAAAGCACCACAGGACTTCTAGTAGGGGAAATGAATGAATGAATTTGCATTTGTTGAATATTCACTTTGGTAATTGGAAATGGAGAATTGGAAGGGAGAAGATACAGGCAAAGAGAATAATTAGGGAACAATTGCAAAACTCTGGGTAAGAAGTGATGAGATTTTGGCCACAGACATAGGAATAGAGGAGAGAGGAATTATTTGAGAGATGATTAATGGATGGAACACAGGGCTTCTTGAATAAACAGAAAAAGGAGGAAAAAATTCATGGTGGCTGTCAGATTTCCAGTTTTGGCATCTGGCATCTCCAGTGGTAATCATTGACAAGAACAAATGGATGAAAAACCTGTTGGGGGAAAGACTATGATTCAGTCTCAGCCCTGTTGATATCAAGGTGCTGGTTATAGGCTGAAAACTCAGTGAATATAGGAACGGAGTAGCCAGTGCCTTTAGAGCAACATGCCTATGTTATACTGTGACTAGTGCAATATGATCCGTGTCACCCATGACTCTCCGTCTGTGAGAAAAACACACTGCAATGATAGGAAATACGAAGACAATACGACAAACTACTATCAGAAATGGAAGAAAGAGGCCCAGCCAGTGCGGCTCAGTTGATTGGGCATTATCCTGCAAATTGAAATGTCACCTGTTGGATTCCAGCCCTGGGTATATGCCTGGGTTGCAGGTTCGGCCTGGCCCCCTAGGGCTGTACTGAAGACAACCAATCAATGTTTCTTTCTCATGTCGATATTTCTCACCCTCTCTTTCTCCCTCCCTTTTCTTCTCTCTAAAATCAAATATAAAATATTTTTTTTAAATATTTTATTTATTTTTATTTTTTTTTTTAGATTATTTATTTATCTTTAGAGGGGAAGGGTAGGAGAGAGGGAGAGAGAGAGAAATATCAATGTACGGTTGCCTCTCGTGTGTCCCCTGCCGGGAACTGGCCTGCAACCCAGGCATGTGCCCTGACTGGGAATCGAACCTCGATCCTCTGGTTCGCAGGCCCGAGCTCAATCCACTGAGCTACACCAGCCAGGGCCAAATATAAAATATTTTTTAAAAAGAAAATAAATCAGTGAAAGAAGAGGCTCAGAGTCTGTTGATAAAACAACCACAGCGTTTCAGCTAGGAAAGTTACCTCCTACTTAATTCTCTGCTCCTCCTCCTGCAGGGGTAATGATCCCACCTCCTTCTAGTCTTCTGGTCCTCCTTGCCCTGGTATGATGCCAGCACCTCATGAGGGGTCCTCCCATGTCAGTGATGGGCCCCCCTCCTCCTCCTCCTGGGATGATGCTAGTGGGACCTGCTCCTGGAATGAGGCCACCTATGGGGGAGCAATGGTGCCTGGGCCCCCAGTGATGGTGCCCACTGGGCCAGGAATGACCCAACCAGACAGATTAGGAGAGAGGGGAGCATCTTTCCATCAGTTGTCCACTATTTGTAGCACCACAAGCGCCTGGTGAAGTAGGGTGATTCTGGGCGTTTCTAACAGCATGACAAGGAAGACTCACTTCCTCTTCCTATCAAACAGAACAGTTTGGAGGGGAGTAGTGAGACAAAAAATAAAAAAGCAATTCTCGTTTGTATTGTGATATATGAAAATAAAATTGTCAATTCTTTTTAGTTAACAAAAAAAGTCGATGAAAAACAACAATAAACATGGTTCTCACGTAGTCAAAAATTATAGTGGCTCATGCAAGGTTGTTTTTTTCCTCTATAGAAAAATATTTTTATTAAAAAAATCATTTATGTTTACTACCACTTCCCCAGTTTAGTCTATTTTCTGAAGAAATGTCACACTTACAGACATTATATTCACATGTTCCGCAAATACTTTATTATAAATCCATCAGGGTATATACTTGCAAATATTTTGTTTCTCTGTTTTATTCTTTATGCAATGTCATGTACATATTACTACAGAGTAGTGAAGCAAGAATGGAATAGCAGTATCTTGCTAGTTACCAAATCTGCCAATTTGTCCTTGTCAGTGTTTCTCACTTTTGTCCTATACTCACTCTATCCAGCATTATTGTCCCAAAATAGGATCCTAGTCACTTCTTAACCTGGGATACCTTCTCAGAGCTCACTGTTTCTGCTTCCTTGCCTCCCTAACTCCAGATTCAAAATCCTAGTGGGTGTGTCTGATTGCCCAAACCTGCATTGAAAGCAGATCTATGCCCTCATTTCCAAGTTTCCAAAGAAGGAAAATATCTGGGCTTTTCAACTTCTATAGTTGGATGTAGCACCTACCTCCCACTACTGCCAATGTTGTGAAGAATTCTCCAAATATTGGAAAGAGGGTCCAAATCAGTGCAGCCACAGAAATACCAGAGTCCCTCTGAATAACCAACTTATCTCCTGGTTCTAATTATTCACTTTTCTATTTTATTTTAAGCACTATTCTGGGCATATGCTATGTTCTCATGATGCTTATATCAAGAATGCAAATACCTGATTAAGGCTTTCCCAGAATATACCTCTTATGTTGTTCCTTTTCTCTGACACTATAATAGTCTCCAGTAACTTAAGATTCTTCAATACCAATTCAAAAACATTCTATCAACTGATCTATATTATATATAGCCTTTTCTCTTATTATTTTCTAACATAAATTCTCTTCTCCAACTAGGATAATTATCTTTCAATTTACATATATTTTTCTGCTCAATCTCTGCAAGACTATTGATCCATCCACCTATTTCTCCCTACTCCATGCCAGAACTAACTTTATTTTTTCTCCAAGTAGCAGTCCACTCCTCTTCTTTGCCTCCTTTATGATTATAATCAAGAATCACTGAAAGCCATGAGGCTATTGCAAATTAAAGGCATATATTGTGAAATCATACAGTATATTTGTAAACTAAGTCATACCTACACCTTCATTCATAAACACTCTTTATGGATCTATTTCTATTTTTAAATGTCGATGTTTTTACCTCTCCAAGTAGATTGTAAATTATTCAAGGATCTTATCTGCTAGCGTAGCGTATGTCTTCTGCCTTATCTAGCATGTTAAATAGAGTCTGCTCTATGTGTCTGTGGAATGGCTGAGCAGATGTCTCGCCAGTTTCAATTCTCACTACACACTTTCAAAGAATTTGAGATCCTGGAGCCCATTCCTCTGAAACTGATTTTGGTTCACTCCCTCCCACAGTCTCTGACTCTACATGAATCCTATTCATCATTCCACAAATGTACAAACATCATATTACAGTGGGAACTAGGCAAGGATGACTGGGCACGAATTCACTGTCACTATGAGAAATTACCTGAAGCAAATGTCCAGGTGATGCCAATAGTGTCATCTTTATAGTGGAAAGATGGCACTATTTACAAATTCAAAGAGTTGCCCTGGCCAGTGTGGCTCAGTTGGATGGAGCATCATCCAATAAACCAAAAAGTTGCAGGTTTGATTCTTGGTTAGGGCACATACCTGGGTTGACAGTTCAGTGTCCAGTCAGGGCATATAGGAGAGGCAACTGAACTATGTTTCTCTCTCACATAAATGTTTCTCTCTCTCCTTTTCCCTCTCTCTAAAACCAGTGAGCATGTCTTCAGGTGAGGATAAAAATAATAATACAAAAATAAAATTTGAAAGAGTCAATTTCTGTACTATATAATATAATCTTGTTATGCTTTGCAAAGTTAAAACTTAAGAGAGATGGGTTTTATTTAAGAATCTGATTATTTTTTCATTGTCACAGAATGATATTAATTGGCTACTAAATTTTAAAATGCCCTTGTGAATGCAAACAATTGTGTCCTTTGTAAATTAAGTAAAAAACGGATACCTATTACTTATATGAAGTTCCTTTCTGATACTGTCAAAGCAGTTCTTTTTTCAGAGAATGAGTTGTAGCAGATGGCATTATAATTCAAATAAAATGAAATAGGCTTCCAAGTGCATCCATATCATCTCCTGTGAATGCCAGAAGAATTTTTAAAATTTCTAATGTATCCGAGTGTCCTCATAAATATAACCTGTTATTGAATAAATACTAAAGATTAGATTATGACTCTAATGTTAGCTGTGATATGTTTCCAAAGCAGATATTAACTATATCTATTGCATAACAGAAATTGCAATACAAAAGAATTTGAAGATTATTGAACTTGGACTCCTAAAGAGTAATGTGAAAATTATTTCAAAGTTCTGGGGGCATTCCTCATAAGGATGGAACCACAGTCAGCCAGGTGTTTCCTACATGTGGCTCTTCACGGTCTCCTTTTTTCTTTTTCTTTTTTTTATTGTAGTTCAGTTACAGTTGTCCCCATTTCTGCCCCCCCCTTATCTCCACTGCCACACCCACACCCACCTCCCACATTCAATCCTCCACCCCTTTGTCTTTGTCCATGGGTACTTCATACATGTTCCTAGACTTGTCCTTTCCCCTACTTTCCCCCATTATTCCTCTCCCCTCTCCCTTCTAGTCACTGTCAAATTGTTCTTTATTTCCATTTCTCTGGTTGTATTTTGCTTGCTTATTTGTTTTTGTTGATTATGTTCCACTTATAGGTCAGATCATATATTTGTCTTTCACTGCCTGGCTTATTTCACTTAGCATAATGCTCTCTAGTTCATCCATGCTGTTGTGAAGGGTAGGAGCTCCTTCTTTCTTTCTGCTGCATAGTATTCCATTGTGTAAATGTACCACAGTTTTTTGATCCACTCATTTACTGATGGGCACTTGTGCTGTTTCCAGGACTTGTCTATTGTAAATAATACTGCTATAAACATTGGGGTACATAGTTCTTTTGAATTTGTGTTTTAGGATTCTTAGTGTATAATCTCAGCAGTAGAATTGCCAGGTCAAAAGGCAATTCCACTTTTAGTTTTTTGAGGAAATTCCATACTGTTTTCCACAGTGGCTGCACCAGTCTGTATTCCCTCCAATCATGTACTAAGGTTCCCTTTTCTCTACAACCTGGCCAGGACTTGTTGTTTGTTGGTTTGTTTATGATGGCCATTCTGACTGGTGTGAAGTGGTATTTCATTATGGTTTTTATTTGCATCTCTCTGATGGCTAGCAATACTGAGTATCTTTTCATATGTCTCTGGACCCACTGTATGTCCTCATTGGAGAAGTGTCTGTTCAGGTCCTTTACCCATCTTTAAATTGGATTGTTTGTCTATCTGGTGTGGAGTCATGTGAGTTTTTTATATAGTTTGGAGATCAAACTCTTATCTGAACTATCATTGGCAAATATATTTTCCCATATGGTTGGTTTCCTTTTCATTTGCTGATGTTTTCTTTAGCCGTACAAAAGCTTTTTAATTTGATGAAGTCCCATTTGTTTATTCTTTCCTTTATGTCCCTCACTCTAAGGACATGTTTGTGAAAATATTGCTGTGTGGAATATCTGAAATTTTCCTGCCTATGTTCTCCTCTGGGACTTATATGGTGTCACAACGTATATTCAAGTCTTTTATCCATCCTGAGTTTATTTTTGTGTATGGTATTAAGTTGGTGGTTGAGTTTTGTTTTTTTGCATGTAGCTGTTCAAATTTCTCAACACCATTTATTAACAGGCTATTTTTACTCCATTTTGTGCTCTTACCCCCTTTGTCAAATATTAATTGACCATAGAGACATGGGTTTATTTGGGGGCTCTGTATTCTTTTCCATTGATCTATGTGTCTGTTCTTACACCAGACCCATACTGTTTTGATTACAGTGGCTATGTAATATAGTTTGATATCAGGTATTGTGATCCTTCCTAATTTGCTCTCTTTCAAAAATGCTGAGGCTATTTGGGGTCATTTGTGATTCCATTTAAATTTTTGAAATGTATGTTCTATATTTGTGAAATATGTTATTGGTATTTTAAATAAATTGGTATTTGTCATTGATATTGGCCTATAGTCTTCTTTCTTTGTTGTATCTTCATCTGGTTTTGGGATTAGGATGATGCTGGCCTCAAAAAAGAGTTTGGGAGTCTTCCCTCTTCTTGGATTTTTTGGAATAGTTTGAGAAGGATAGGGGTTAGCTCTTCCTTAAATATTTTGTAAAATTCTCCTGTGAAACCATCTGGTCCAGGCCTTTCGTGTGCTGGAAGGTTTTTCACTACTGTTTGAATTTCACTAGCTGTTATCTGTCTCTTCAGGCTTTCTGCTTCTTCTTGATTCAGTTTTGGAAGATTTTGTTTTCTAGAAATTTGTCCATTTCACCCAGGTTTTCAAATTTCTTGGCATATAGTTCTTTGTAGTAATTTCTTACAATCCTTTGTATTTCTGTGGTGTCAGTTGTAATCTCTCCGATTTTATTACTGGTTATTTAGGTCCTCTCTCTTTTTTTCTTGATAAGTCTGGTTAAAAGCTTGTCAATTTTGTTTATATTTTCAAGAACCACTCCTGGATTTATTGATCCTTTGAATTGTTATTTTAGTCTCTATGTCATTTAATTCTGCTCTGACCTTGAATATTTCCTTCTTTTTACTCACTTTAGGCTTTGTTTGTTCTTTCTCAGTTCTTGTAGATGTAGGGTTAAGTTGTTTGAAATTTTCTATCTTTTTTAGGTAGACCTGTATCACTATGAACTTCCCTCTCAGGACTGTCTTTGCTGTGTCCCATAGGTTTTGGGTTGTTGTGAGTTCATTTTTATTTGTTTCTGGAAACTTTTTGACGTCTTCCTTGATCTCATTCTTGACCCATTCATTGTTTAATAGCATGCTATTCAGTCTCCATGAATTCGAATGTTTTCCTTGAGATTGGTTGCTAGTTCAAGCACTTGTGGGCCAAGAAAATGCTTGATATGATTTCAATTTTCTTGAATTTGTTGAGGCTTGTTTTGTGTCCTGTCATGTAGGCTATTTTTGAAAATATTCCATGTGTACTTGAAAAAATGTGTATTTTTGCTTCTTTGAGATAAAAAGTTCTATATATCAGTTAAGTCCATTTGATCTAGTGCATTGTTCAGTGCCACAATATACTTGTTGATTCTTTGCTTGGAAGATCTGACCATTATTGACAGTAGGGCATTAAAATTCCCTACTATAAGTGTGTTGCTGTCGATCTCTTTCTTGAAGTCTCCCAACATTTTCCTAATATATTTGGGTGCTCCTATGTTGGGTGTATTTATGTTTATAATGTTTATGTCTTCCTGATTAATTCTTCCCTGGAGTATTATGAAGCATCTTTCTGTATCTTTCTTTATGGCTTTTGTTTTCAAGACTATTTTGTCTGACATCAGTATTGCTACCACTGCTTTTTTCCCTGTCATTTGCTTAGAATATTTTTTCCAAACCTTTGCTTTCAGTCTATGTAGTTATTTTATTCTGAGGTGGGTCTCTTGTAGGCAGCATATGTGTAGGACATGTTTTCTTATACATTCAGCTACCCTATCTCTTTTGATTGGAGCATGTAATCCATTTACATTTAAGGTTATTATTGATAGGTACTTATTCATTGTCATCTTTCTGCTTTATACCTGTGTTCCTCCCTCTCTCACTCTTTTTCTTCATCTTCTTAAAGCAGTTCCTTTAGCATATCTTGCAATGCTGGTTTGGTGGAGTTGTATTCTTTCAGCCTTCTTTTGTGTGGGAAACTCCGTATTTCACCTTTCATTTTAATTGAGAGCCTTGCTGGTTAGAGTAGTCTTGGGTGCAGACCTATGCTTTTCATTGCTTGGAATACTTCTTGCCTTTCCCTTCTAGCTTGCAGTGTTTCTGTTGAGAAGTTATCTGCTAGCCTCATTGGAGCCTTTTTGTATGTTGCTAGCTGTTTCTCCTTTGCTACCTTTAATTTTCTCTCTTTGTCTTTGAGTTTTGCCCTTTCAATTATGATGTGTCTTGAAGTGGGCCTCTTTGAGTTCCTCTTGATTGGGACCCTCTGTGCTTCCTGGATTTGTGTGACTTTTTCACTCATCATTTTAGGGAAGTTTTCTATCATTACTTTTTAAAACAGGTTTTCTATCACTTTCTTCTCTTCTTCTCCTTCTGGTATGCCTACTATATGGATATTATTATGTTTCATGTTGTCCTGCAGTTCCCTTAACCCCTCTTAATTATTTCTCACTCCTTTTTTTCTTTTCTTGCTCTTTCTAGCAATTTTTTCTACCTTGTCATCCTGTTTGCAGATTCTGTCCTCTGCTTCATCTAGCCTGCTTTTGATTCCTTCTACTGTGTTCTTCAATTCAGAAATTGTGTTCTTCATTTCCTCCTGGCTCTTGTTGACAGTTTCTATGCCCTTTTCATGTTGATGTAGTTAGTTTGCAGCAAGTTCCTTATAGCTTCCCTATAGTTTTTTGTAGTTCTCAATGAGCTCATTGATCTTCTTTATAACCTTTGTTTTGAACTCAATATTTGATAGTTTACTTGCTTCTGTTTCACTTACCACACTTTCTGGGATTTCCTCCTTTCCTTTCCATTAGGGGTTGTTTCTTCATCTTCCCATTTTTGGGGAAACTCTTCTTGTTTGCTTCTGCTTCTTAAATTGATATGTTTTGATTCCCTATCTTTTTTGTGAGAACGAACTTCTATGGTAGGAGACCTGTATAATTCAGAGGTGCAGTCTCCTTGATCTCCTGAACTTGATACTTTTGGGAGACGCTTTATGCTGTTTATGTTGTCTCTCTGGATATAATTGGGTTTTGACTGTTGTTGTATCATTCTTTGGTGGGTCCTTCCCTCCAGCTGGTTGACCGAGGGTCACTTCACCCACCACATCTCTTATGCTGTTGTGCAGGTGTTGCCAGAACAAAACCATAAAACCCAGGAAACAAACTCACACCCACAAAACTAACTCCCACCTGAAATCCCAGTATTAACAGCAAATAAACCAGTGTTAATAAGGGTGGAAAGAGATTAAGACTATTATAAGAAAGGAGAGTGAATATGAGATGATCTACTCAAATAACAATGATTTCAAGAAGGTAGAGGGAGGAGCACTTATAAGAGTAGAAAATTGGAGCAATGGAAAAGTAAAATTTACATCATAAATAAAAAAGGGAATGAAGAAGGCAGAATGGAGTAAGAGAAGGGAAGCATATAATATTAGGTTTAACAAGAACTAAACTGAAGAGAAAGATCCACCACAGCACTATCAACAACACATGAGCTAAAATTAACAGGTAGGATGAGAATAAGAGGGGAGGGGGAAAAAAAAGAAAAAAGCTTAAGAAATGCCTAGAAGAAAGGGAAGTGATTTTCAGATGATAAGAGTTAGAGGGAATACTAAGAGTGAGGAACAAAAACTAGACTAAAACAGGGCTAAATTAAAATTTGACAAAAAAAAAGAATTGGAGGAGAGAATGCTAAAATTTGAGATTTGAAATACAAAATTAGTGAAGATCTAGAGATAAAATTGAAAAAAAAAATGCAACAACTACCCTACCCACAACCAGCTAGCAAAGACTGCTAAAGGTGGAGAGAGGATACAGGTATTTTAAGAACAGGAAAAAAGAATGGGAGATGACCATCAACAAGAAAATTGCTTTTGTGAGGCTGGATGGGGGAGAAATAGTAAGAGTTTGGAATGGAAATAAGTTGTAGCAAGAGAGACAACAAAATTTAACATGAAAATAATGAGAGGAAAGAAGACATTAAAATGGGGTAAAAGAAAGGAGGAGCAAAATATATGAATTGAAATAAACTATAGTATAAACTCTAGTGAGTTAATATACACAAACTTAAAAGACAAGAAATCAATGTTAAAAAGCTATTCAGGAAAGAAAATATTGCAAATCATGGAGAAGAACATGGTGGATTTTGTCTCAGTAGCATCTAGTATTTACCACTAGTTTTGCTTTCTGGATCTGCCTCTGGTCATGTCTGATGTTGACCCCATCTGACCTTAGGCAGCCTGTTGGAGACTTCCAGAGATCTACTGTCTGTGGTTGTCTCCTGCAGTTGTGAATGTAGTCACTCTGCACTCAGCAATGAGGCTTAAGCACCACAGGGTGGGGCAGAGTCCATCCTAGGGTGGGGGCTATTGTTTCCCATCAGACGGCTGCAGCTTCGTGGGAAGTAGTCTGCCTGTTAAGGATGGCTGCTGCAGTGTGGGCGGTGACTCAGCACCAGCACCAGGATCCCAGCATCTATGCTTTCAGTTCTCTCCCCAAAGCCTCCATCCCCAGTCTCTCCTTAAGCATCTCTAGTCCACCCTGCCCTGCCCTTTACCAGAGCACAGGGTTAGTGGCTGCAAATGAAAATGTATCTGTTGGCCTATTAAAGGGCTCCCTTGCTTCTCCAGCCATCCATCTCCAGTAGAGACCATCCCTCCCACTTGTCGCAGTTCGTTGTTACCTGTGTACTTTTTGGGCTCTAGTGCTCTAGGCTGGGGATCCCAGCTTAGGGTTTAGACCCCACACTACTCAGGGGGTTCAAAGTGGCCACTTAATTACCCCTCTGTTGCAGCTGCCTGCGGGTGCTCAGCCAGCCCTTTTGCATCTCCACCACACCCCCTATCAGTCAGGTTGTGCTTAATCTATTTCTTCTGTCTGTCTGTGGTTATAAGGTTTCTCTCTCACTATTCGTCAGTTGTTTGTTCCATGTGATTTCTCCACAATTTAGCTGTAATTCCAGATTAGACCTGGGAAGGAGATTAGTGTAATTTCCACTCACTACTCAGCCATCTTGGATCCTTTATCACATTTCCCTACCAATATATTTAGAACACTGGGAATCCTCAGAAAGGACAGTCCAGAAAGGAATCTTTTATTTAAACGGATTCCACCATCACCATCTCCCAACCTCTTCAAAAATAATTCAAGTTGTGACATTGGGCAAATTAATTAATGGTGGTTAAATAATATCCCTCCTCAGAGAGGTGTTATGAGGATCAAGTGAGATGATTTATGTAAGGCATTCAGCAGAACACCTAACAGATAGTATCAATAAATTATAGCTAACTTTAATACTTTTATGGTGTTAATTAACTGAAGTGAGGCAGGAAGGGGTGTGACTTTTATAACTTTAACTATGAAAAATTGAAAAGATTACATCCTGGGTATGGTGGGGTAAGAACATAAATAGCATTTATTAAAGTCGAATGCCAAATTTTTTCACTATAAACTCCCATCAATAAGAAGGGTTGCCAGGTAAATATTGTGCCTTATTTTACAAGTCAGGGGAAATTTCTCTATGAAGCATTTACTGTCCTCTCCAGTCCCTACCATCAATGGCAATTCCTTTATTTGCACACCTTACATACTTCTACCATGATACGTCCCAACTTAATGAATTTTTTACACATATCTATTACTATGCAGTGAACATCTTTACACAAAAAATTTACATTTGTATCTCTTAACACTCAATAAATCTTGAATAAATGAATGATGAATTTCATATTGTTCAAAGATGTGATAATCTTTGAATGAAATAAAGAACATTGATCCATATCTCTCTCGCTATGGCAAATATAAAGCCCAACAGGAGAAATAAAAATGAACCCAATCACATCTGAAAATCTCTTCCTGTGATTTCTACGATTCTCATAAATATCTCATTGATTTGTATGTATTTTGCTGAAAACATGATATTGGACACTTTTGTTTACAATAAATTTGACATCTAATGAGAGCTTAAAGTATATTTCTCTTAGAAAAAAGTTTGAGAGAAATTTGGGATCTGTCTCAAAATAGTACTTTCTAGGTTTTAAAAATAAAAGAATTAATTTGAAAGTATACAATGTAGTGTTGTTTGAAAAAATTAAACTAAAAAAACTGCTAAATCTTGCAAAACAGTACCTTATCCATGTTATTGTAAAATATAATACAATGTAGTATTATAACTCTGGATGCTGAAAGCACATGATATCCATAATGGGAAAATAAAAGGTACTAAAATTCTGTGATGCCAAAAGCAATGTAACTAAAATGTTAATGATCTTTTTGTTCTTTACTAAAACATCTTTAATCTATACGTGCTTCTCTAACACTTGTGTTGGGGCATTGACAAGGTCGGAAGTTAGCTTTATGGAGGATAGCGAATATCAACTTTTTCTTTTTCCTTATTTCTCTCCATCTCAACCCAGCATACCTAAAGATATTTGAAGTACCAAGAATACCTAACTGAAAACTGTTCACACTTGTTTTTAAAAAATCATAAAATAACAACTAATGTATTAATGTCATAGGAAGCCAGAATTACTTGTGTTACCCAAATCTTTATCTGGGGTTGATCTTAGATGAAGGTACAAGACATTTTTTTTTTTAATCTTTCCCAGTGCTACGGTAGGCACATGATTGCATTCATTCCTTTAACAAATGGCTGTGTGAGCACCTAATATCAGGGTTTGGAGACAAAAAAGTGAGGAAGGCATTTCCCTGTCCTTAAGATACTTACCATGAAGGAGACAAAACAGATGGCTATAGTATACTCTTCAGAACTTGACAGAAGTCTTTTTTCTCAATGGTATACCACACTCTTTCCCATCTTTTCTTTGTCATTTGTCTTTGCTGCCTATAGAGTCTTTTCCTAGCTGCCTTGCAACATCTGGTCTTACTGAGTTTTCCAACTTTCACCTTTTACTGTGAAACTTCCCTAAAACCTAGCAATTTTAAAACAACCTAATTTGTATTTCTACTAGGTTGCTGAGTATAATAAGCTAATATTTTTAATACCACAATAAAGTAGCTTTTCTTAGGTTCTTCTTTGCCCTTTATTTATTTTCCAAATGAAAAAAAAATTCTTTCTAGCACTGTAATTCTGAAATATTTTATCTTTAACTTTCAGGTATTGTTTTTTAGTGACAATAATTGATTGACCTTTGAGCATAGATTTTTTTTTTTAATTTTTATTTTAATTGTTGATCTTGTACAGTTTTCTGTCTTTTATTCTCACCCCAACCCACCACCCCAGCCCTTCCCTCCCATTTCCACCCCCCCATAGTTTTTATCCATGTGTCCTTTTTACTTGTTTCTGTAAATCCTTCCCCTTTTCCCCTGAAATTCCCTCCCCTCTCCCCTCTGGTGACTTTCAGCCTGTTCCCAATTTCTATGTCTTTGGTTATATTATGCTTGTTTCTTTGTTTTGTTGATTAGGTTCCTGTTAAAGGTGAGATCATATGGTATTTGTCTTTCACTGCCTGGCTTACTTCGCTTAGCATGATGCTCTCAAGTTCCATCCATGCCGTTGCATAGGGTATGAGCTCCTTCTTTCTTTCTGCTGCATAGAATTCCATTGTATAAATGTACCACAGTTTTTTGATCCATTCATTTACTGATGGGCATCTAGGTTGCTTCCAACACTTGGCTATTGTAAATTGTGCTGCTATAAACATAGGGATGCATAGTTTCTTTTGGATTGGTGTTTCAGGGTTCTTAGGATATAGTCCTAGCAATGGAATTGCTGGGTCAAAAGGTATATCCATTTTTAGTTTTTTAAGAAAAACCCATACTGTTTTCCATAGTGGTTGTACCAGTCTGCACTCCCACCAGCAGTGCAGTAGTGTCCCCTTTTCTCCACAACCTCTCCAACACTTGCTGTTTGTTGCTTTGTTTATGAGGGCCATTCTGACTGGTGTCAAGTGGTATCTCATTGTTGTTTTAATTTGCATCTCTCTGATAGCTAGCGATATCGAGCATTTTTTCATGTGTCTCTGGATCCTCTGTATGTCCTCCTTGGAGAGGTGTCTGCCCAAGTCCTTTGCCCATTTTTTAATTGGGTTGCTTGTCTTCTTAGAGTGGAGTCGTGTAAGTTCTTTGTATATTTTGGAGATTAAACCCTTATCTGAGATATCATTGGCAAATATGTTTTCCCACACAGTCGGTTCTCTTTTTATTTTAATACTGTTTTCCTTGGCCATGCAGAAGCTTTTTATTTTGATGAGATCCCATTTGTTTATTCTTTCCTTTATGTCCCTTGCTTTAGGGGACATATCAGTAAAAATGTTGCTGCGTGTAATATCTGAGATTTTCCTGCCTATGTTCTCTTCTAGGACTTTAATGGTGTTACGGCTTATGCTTAAGTCTTTTATCCACCTTGAATTTATTTTTGTGTATGGTGTAAGTTGGTGCTCGAGTTTCATTTTCTTGCACAAAGCTGTCCAGTTCTCCCAACACCACTTGTTGAAGAGGCTATTTTTACTCCATTTTATGTTGCTGCCCCCTTTGTCGAATATTAATTGACTATAGACACTAGGGTTTATTTCTGGGCTCTCTATTCTATTCCACTGGTCGACGTGCCTGTTTTTATGCCAGTACCAGGCTGTTTTGATTACAGTGGCCTTGTAATACATTTTGATATCAGGTATTGTGATCCCTCCTGCTTTGCTCTTCTTTCTCAAGATTGCTGCCGCTATTCTGGGTCGTTTATGGTTCCATATAAATTTTTGAAGAGTTTGTTCTATATCTGTGAAATATGCCATTGGTACTTTAATAGGTATTGCATTGAATCTGTAGATTGCTTTGGGAAGTATGGACATTTTGATGATGTTAATTCTTCCGACCCATGAACACGGTATGTGTTTCCATTTATTTGTGTCTTCCTTGATTTCTTTCTTCAGTGTTGTGTAGTTTTCTGCATACAGGTCTTTTACCTCCTTGGTTAGGTTTATTCCTAGGTACTTTATTTTTCTTTTTGCTATATCAAATGGTATTTTTTCCTTGATTTCTACTTCTGTTGTTTCATTGTTGGTATACAAAAATGCCTTTGATTTCTGGATATTGACTTTGTATCCGGCTGTTTGGCTAAATTCATTTATTAGGTCGAGCAGTTTTTTGGCCGAGACTATAGGATTTTCTATGTATACTAACATGTCATCTGCAAACAATGATAGTTTTGTTTCCTCCTTTCCAAGTTGGATGCCTTTTATTTCCTTTTCTTGTCTAATCGCTGTGGCTAATACTTCCAATACTATGTTGAATAGAAGTGGAGAGAGTGGGCAGCCTTGTCTTGTTCCTGATTTTAGTGGAAAAGAATTTAGTCTTTGCCCGTTGAGTATGATGCTGGCTGTAGGTTTCTCATATATAGCCTTTATTATGTTGAGGAATGCTCCCTCTATTCCCACTTTGCTGAGTGTTTTTATCATAAATGGGTGCTGTACCTTATCGAATGCTTTTTCCGCATCTATTGATATGATCATGTGATTTTTGTCTTTGCTTTTGTTTATGTGATGAATTACATTTACTGATTTGCGAATGTTGAACCATCCTTGCATCCCTGGGATGAATCCCACTTGGTCGTGGTGTATGATCTTTTTAATGTGTTGCTGGATGCGGTTTGCCAATATTTTGTTGAGGATTTTAGCATCTATGTTCATCAGCGATATTGGCCTGAAGTTCTCCTTCTTTGTTGTGTCTTTATCTGGTTTTGGGATTAGGATGATGCTGGCTTCATAAAAAGAGTTTGGGAGTCTTCCATCTTTTTGGATTTTTTGGAATAGTCTGTGGAGAATAGGGGTTAGCTCTTCCTTAAATGTTTTGTAGAACTCTCCTGTGAAGCCATCTGGTCCAGGGCTTTTGTGCGTCGGGAGTGTTTTGATTACTGATTCAATTTCACCAGCCGTTATTGGTCTGTTCAGACTTTCTGTTTCTTTTTCATTGAGTTTTGGAAGGTTATATTTTTCCAGAAACCTGTCCATTTCACCTAGGTTTTCAAATTTCTTGGCATACAGTTCTTCATAGTAATTTCTTACAATCCTTTGTATTTCTGCAGTGTCGGTTGTAATATCTCCTCTTTCATTTCTGATTGTGTTTATTTGAGTCCTCTCTCTTTTTTTCTTGATGAGCCTGCTTAAAGGCTTGTCGATTTTGTTGATCTTTTCAAAGAACCAACTCCTGGATTCATTGATCTTTAGGATTGTGCTTTTAGTCTCTATATCATTTAATTCTGCTCTTATCTTGGTTATTTCTTTCCTTCTACTTGCTCTGGGCTGTCTTTGTTGTTGTTCCTCGAGTTCTTGTAGGCGAAGGGTTAGGTTGTTTGTTTGAGATGTTTCTGTCTTTTTTAGATAGGCCTGTATCGCTATAAACTTCCCTCTGAGGACTGCCTTTGCTGTGTCCCATAAGTTTTGGGTCGATGTGAGCTCATTATCGTTTGTTTCCAGAAACTTTTTGATTTCCTCCCTAATTTCATTCTTGACCCATTCATTGTTTAATAGCATGCTATTCAATCTCCATGATTTTGAGGGTTTTGGGTTTTTCTCCTTGGGGTTGATTTCTAGTTTCAGTCCCTTGTGATCAGAGAAAATGCTTGGTATGATTTCAATTTTCTTGAATTTGTTGAGGCTTGATTTGTGTCCTATCATGTGGTCTATCTTTGAAAATGTTCCATGTGCATTTGAAAAGAAAGTGTATTTAGCTTCTTTGGGATGAAGGGCTCTATATATATCAGTTAAGTCCATTTCCTCTAGAGTGTTGTTCAGTGCCACAATATCTTTGTTGATATTTTGTTTGGAAGATCTGTCCATTTTTGACAGTGGGGTGTTAAAATCACCTACTATAATTGTGTTGCTGTCTATATCTTTCTTGAAGTCCTCTAAAATTTTCTTGATGTATTTAGGTGCTCCTCCGTTGGGTGCATATATATTTACAATATTTATGTCTTCTTGGTGGATTCTTCCCTTGAGTATTATGAAGTGGCCTTCTGGGTCTCTCTTTATGGCCCTTCTTTTGAAGTCTATTTTGTCTGATATGAGTATTGCTACCCCAGCTTTTTTTTCCTGACCATTTGCTTGGAAAATTTGTTTCCAGCCCTTCACTTTGAGCCTGTGTATGTCTTTTGTCCTGAGGTGGGTTTCTTGTAGGCAGCATATGTGTGGGTCATGCTTTCTTATCCATTCAGCTATTCTATGTCTTTTGATTGGGGCATTTAATCCATTTACATTTAAAGTTATTATTGATAGGTATTTATTCATTGCCATTTTCGTACCTGTGTTCCTCTGTCTCTTTCTTTCTCTGTCTTTTCCTTTCTTCCCTTAAAGCAGTCCCTTTAGTATCTCTTGCAGCATTGGTTTGGTAGAGGTGTATTCTTTTAGACTTCTTTTGTTTGGGAAGCTCCTTATTTGGCCTTCTATCTTGATTGAAAGCCTTGCTGGGTAAAGTAGTCTGGGTTGCAGGCCTTTGGTTCTCATTGCTTGGAATATTTCTTGCCATTCTCTTCTGGCTTGGAGCGTTTCCATTGAGAAGTCAGATGCTAACCTGATTGGGGCCCCCTTGTATGTTACTTCCTTTTTCTCCCTTGCTGCCTTTAAGATTCTCTCTTTGTCTTGGAGTTTTGCCATTTTAATTATGATGTGTCTTGAAGTGGGCCTGTTTGGGTTCCTTTTGATTGGGACTCTCTGTGTTTCCTGGATTTGTGTGGCTTTTTCTCTCACCAAATGAGGGAAGTTTTCCATCATTACTTTTTCAAACAGGTTTTCTATCCCTTGTTCTTGTTCTTCTCCTTCTGGTATTCCTATTATACGGATATTATTCCGTTTCATGTTGTCTTGCATTTCTCTTAAACCCTCTTCATTCTTTCTAAGCCTCTTTTCCTTATCTTGCTCATTCTGAGTATTTTTTTCTATTTTGTCCTCCAACTCGCTGATCCGATCTTCTGCTTCGTCGATTCTGCTTTTCATTCCTTCTACTGTGTTCTTCAGTTCAGAGATTGTGTTCTTCATTTCCTCTTGGCCCTTGTTGATAGTTTCTATTTCCTTTTTCATGTTGATATAGTTTGCCGTGAGTTCATCATAACTTCCCTGTAGTTTATGGTAGCTCTTTGAGAGCTCATTGAGCTTCCTGACAACCATTGCTTTGAACTCGATATCTGATAGTTGAGTTGCCTCTGTTTCATTTAGCATTCTTTCTTGAGCTTCCTCCTTTCCTTTCATTTGGGGATTGTTCTTTTGTCTTCCCATTGTTTGTACGACTCTTGTTGTTAGCCTCAACTTCTTAAATTGATCTGTTCTGGCTCCCTGGGTTTGTGGTATGACCTTCTGTGGTAGAATATCTGTGAGATTCAATGGTGGATTCTCCTTCGGATATCCTGTTGTTCACTGCTTCCACTGACTCATCAGCTGGAATACCCTCTTTTGGGGGCCAACTCTGGATCTCCCCCCGCCACAGTTCCAGGCTTGCTTGCTTGTTTGTTTTGTCTCACTCGTGTGTATTTACAAAAAGAAGAGGGGGGAAAATAAAAAAAAGAAGAAAGGGGAAACAAGAGGAAGGTAGAAAAGATAAAAATTGAAGAGAAAGGAAGAGGGGATAAGAGAAGAAGGAATTCAAGGAAGGCAAAAGGAGTTGGGGAGTAAAGAAGAAGATATAAACAATGAAGAAGGAGTAGTTAAAAACTCATATAGATATACAGGCTTACAAACAAAAAGACACTAACAAACTGGCAAAACAAAAAAGAGACACGCACACAGACACCCCCACACAAATATAAGCAGCCAAAGGGGGGAAAAAGAAAAAAAAAAAAAAAAACAAGCAAAGCACAACAAAATATTTAAAAAAATAAAAATATATTAAAGAAATAAAAAAATTAAAAAATTATTAATTAAAAAAAAAAAAGAAAGAAAAGAAAAGGGAAAAAAAAAAAAAAAAAAAAACCCTCTTGTTGTTTTCAAACTTGCCAGCCGGTTTTTTTCAGGTCTTGCTGGCTGCAATGGCGGAGGGGTGATCTTATTGCTTTTCTCTGTGTTCAGAACTCAGTCCTCACTGTGCTATGTATCCCAGCGTTAGTGGGCACCTCTCCCCACAGGGTTTCCAGCGTGTGATCTGAACTTCCTGATGTGTGCGCACTTCTCCGAGGTTATGGGTGTGAGCTAGGTTCTCCAGACGTGCACAGCCGCCTGCCTTTGTCCCTGGGAGGCTTTCAGTGTTCGGGCACAGCTGCCTGCATTCGGATCTGAGAGAGGCCTGCGTTCCAGCTGCTATCCGGCGCCTGCACCTTGGGCCTGAGCTGTCCGCGTTGCGAACCCGCCGGTGAACTGGCGCCTCTGGCTCCACAGCTGTCTCCAGTGGCCTGCGCCTATGTTTTCGCGAGTGTCCACTAGCCTGAGACCGTGTGCGGTCCCCTGAGGGTGTCTATTTTCGTTCAGCTGTCTCACTTCGCCCGCGCCTCTGTCTCTCTTGGGGTGCCTATGCTTTCGTAGTCGCGCGGCGACCACGAAAACTGAGTTCAAAGTCGCGCAGTGACCTGGTGCGGGGCACCCACTTTCGCTCCCTCGCAGGGCACCCACTTTTGCTCGGGCGCAGTCGCGCGGTGGCCCCTGAGATCTCCCAGCCGGTTCAGCGGCTGACCCAGCTCCCTCCCCAGGGCCCTGGGGCAGGCTTGGCGGAGCGCCGGGCCGCGGCCTTGGCCACCCCGTTCTCCGTGCGCTGGAACCCTGGGCTCTTATTGTTCCGAAGAGCTCTCCTTACCGCTTGTTTTTCAGTGTCCGCTACAATTTCCGACCTCTTATTCTCCAATATGCTGTATTACTGTTCCGTGTCTGTTCTGATCTTTACGTAGATTGATCTGGTTTTTCTCCCGTGTGTAGAGGGGGAGTAGGGTCTGCTCCCTCCTACCACGCCGCCATCTTCCCTCCACCTCTCTGAGCATAGATTTTTTTAATCACATAAAATTTTACTAAAGGATAAATGTCACCAGATCAAAGAGAATATTCTAGTGAAAATATAATTATTATCTTAATTATAGTTTTTACTTAAGGCCTATATTTGTAGTACAGGTGAGATTTTGATTTGTGACCTAATGAAATAATTTTAAATATGCTTATTTTTTCTAAAAAAGTCGTACCATAATATTTTTGTAAAGTCATTTATGTATATATTAAATAGAAAATTATACTCAGACATAATTATATTTCTTTTTTAATTTTTAAAAAATTTTTATTACACTCTAATAAAAATTATAGTGTATGTACAATATTATATCAGTTTCAGGATACAACCCAATGATTAGACATTTATATAACTTTCAAAGTGAACACTCCTATAAAACTGGTACCCATCTAACACCATATGTAGTTATTACAATATTATTGACTATATTCCCTATGCTATATTTTACATTCCTATGACTATTCTATAACTACTAGTTAGTACTTCTTAATTCCTTCCCCTTTTTCACCCATCCTCCTAACCCCATCCCATCTGGCAATTGTCAAAATGTTCCTATATCTTAGTCTATCTGTATTCTGCTTGTTCATTTATTTTGTTTTTTTCGATTCCACATATAGATGAAATCATATGGCATTTGTCTTTCTCTGTCTAACTTATTTCACTCAGCACAATACCTCTAGGTCCATCCATGTTGTTGCAGATGACATGATTTCATTCTTTTCTTATGACTGAGTCACACTGCATTGTATGCACCTATATGTACCACTTCTTCTTTATCCATTCACCTATTCATGGACACTTATGTTGCTTCCATATCTTGTCCGTTGTAAATAATTCCCCAATAAACATATGGATGTATATGTCTTTTCTTTTTTACATTTATTTATTTATTTAGAAAGAAAGGGAGGGAGAAAGAGAAGAAGAGGAAAATGAATCTGTGAGAAAAACATTGATTGGTTGCCTCTTGCACGCCTCCCCAGCTGGGTACCTGACCCGCAACCCAGGCATATGCACCAACCAAGAATTGAACCAGCAATCTCTCAGTTTGCGGAACTGATTCCCAATACCTGTCAGGGTGAATGAATACTCATATACCTTTTCAATTAGTGTTTTGGGTTTCTTTGGATATATACGCAGAAGAGGAATTGCTGGATTCTTCTTTATTTATTGTTATAGCCTTTGTTTTAAAGTCCATTTTCTCTGGTATAAGTATTGCTACCCAAGATTTTTTTGTTTTGTTTTGTTTCCATTTTCATGAGCTATCTTTTTCTATACCTCCACGTTCAGTCTATGTGTGTCTTTCAATCTGAAGTGGGTCTTTTGTAGACAGTAAATGTAAAGATGTTTTGTTATTCATTTAGCCACCCTGTGATTTTTGATTTGAGCGTTTAATCCATTCATATTAAAGTAATTGTTGATTTATTAATGATAAACATTTTGTCAGGTGTGAGAGCTATCTCACTGTGATTTCAATTTGCATCTCTCTGAGGATTAGTGATTTTAAGCACTCTTTTATATATCTATGGGCCATCTGTATGTCCTCCTTGGAGAAGTATCTACTCAGGTCCTTTGTCCATTTTTTATAACAACAAGTGCTGACAAAAATGTGGAGAAAAGGGAACCCTAGTACACTGTTGGTGGGAATGCAAGCTGGTTTAGCCACTGTGGAACACAGTATGGAATTGCCTCAAAAATAAAAAAATGTAGCTGCCTTTTGACCTAAGTATCCCACTTCTGGGACTATATTCGAAGGAACCTAAAACAACTAATTCCCAAGAACATAAGCACCCCTATATCATTGCAGCATTATTTACAATTTAAGTCCATGGAGCCATGAGCTGGGGAGCCTTGTGTAGGTCTGGGACTCCTCACTTCTCAGGGAGGATTTCCACAGCTGAGATATCTTTCCTGATTTTTAACCGTGATACATGGATGTGGAACCAACCAGTTTCACTTCTCTGCCCCCACTTATAAGGCTCAATGTGATTCTTCTGTATATCCTTAGTTATTGAACTTCCATTCATCCATATTAAGGGTGGTTCATAATGATGGTTGTTTCATAGTTTTGTAATTTTGATGTGGTCCTAGGAGGATGCCAATACTGCATTTACATACTCCACCATCTTGACAAGTGCTTACTTTTTTTTAGGTAGTTTTTTGTTTTTTGTTTTCTAATGAGCAGTATCTTCTTGTGCTAGTCAATGTGTCCTCTTTATAAATCAGACTGCTTCTCCCAGTTCTGAAGCTAGACTGCTAAATATCAGTCTTTTTATTCTGAAACCTTCAAGGCAAGTTTGCACAGGAAAGAAAGAACGAAAATGATTCTCTTTAATAATTTTTCAATTTTCATTTTCCAGACCAACTTTATAAGCTCTTTTCCATATTTCAAATAATTTGAGCAGACCTTTCTCTTGCAATAATTGTGAAGCAAAAGCATTACTGATTTTTACCTGCCACATGCAGTAAATATGGACAAGTTCCTTCACCACTTATTACTCCATCAAGTTCTATTGCTTCCATTACTACTGATGATGATAATAAAGATGATGATGATGATGATGGCAATGACAGAGCAACAACAACTATAGTGGTATTAACAGTAGTATCTAACAACTATTGAGTGCCAAGCGTATCAGGCATTCCACAGTTCTATTCATTACATCATGCAAGATGAAGAAACTGAGGCTTATCCAAGAATTCAAATCGACTATGTCTGACTCCAAAGCCTGTATATTTTTGTCTGATATATTCACATAAATACCTAAATGTATTTTAATTTAATACTAGTATAGCAAGGTTAGTATTTGCAACTTGCAACTCATGTAAGAAAAATTATTTTAATTTTACATAACTAACCACATGTGCTTTGGAGTCTTTGTTACTATTGATGCAAAGTGAGAAAACAACTTTCCCATTAAAAATTTTTTTTCATAATCTTTTAGTTTAAAACAGCCATATAGGGGCAAGACAGTGGAGGGGTAATAGGTTGTCAATACTAAACCTCAAATTCTCAATCGCATTTTCCTCAGTGAGTCTCTCCTCTTCTGTTCCATCCAAGATGGTGCCAAGTGGTAGATGAGCAAGCATACTTATGGTGATGAGGGTGGGTCTATGGTCAGCCAGCAATTCTTTGCCTTTACTGATCTCTCCTGTGATATGGCTTACACCTTCTAAAGCTATGGTCCCTGTCTTTCTGTAGAGCTGTAAGAACACCACACCATGAGACCACTCTTCCAGAAACTACATTTTTTCTTGACTTTCCCTCTTTATATTGCCACTTGAACAGAACTAAAAACTAGGTGACTGCTTAAATAGAGGGAGATTCACACACAGAGAAGTATAAAGGGAAAAAGTATATTAATATGATGTTTTTAAAATTGACCTTGGCTGATGTAGCTCAGTGGATGGAGCGCAGGCCTGTGAACCAACCAAAGGGTTACTGGTTTAATTCCCAGTCAGGGCACATACCTGGGTTGTGGGCCAGGTCCCTAGTTTGGGGTGTGCAAGAGGCAACCACACATTGATGTCTGTCTCCCTCTCTTTCTCTTTCCCTTCCCCTCTCTCTAAAAATAAATAAATAAAATCTTTTTAAAAATAAAATAAATAAAAACTTTTGTCATTGTATATACTTGCACTCTGGCCTATATACCCCGAGTGTATCAGAATTGATTCTGAAAATGCAAACTTAGAATAATCTGAAATTGCATTTGAAATGTAATCAAAGACCTTGACCCCACTTATCATATCAATAATATTTTTTCCTGCAATGTGTGTGTACAAATAATATTTTTGGTGTTTTTTGCCTCTTTTAGACCATGTAGCCCTCTAGAACTTGTGTGCTTTGTCTGCACGATTCCACTGCTATTGAATAATATGAGTTTTTACATGTAGATTCTTACAAAATTGCTGAGTCCTACATCTTATCATACTGTCACTGCTTATATGATTTACACTCAGTCTAGTTTGTTACCACTGGGCCTTGAATATATCCAGAAAGGCTGACATGTAAGATACCCTGAAGGGCAGCCAAAATTTGTGGGGTTGACTGTCTCTTTTCATACCAGGTATCCCAGGCCAAGACAAACTCTGGCAGTTTTATATGGGTAATATTTTTCATTGAGTGAAGTGCTCTTCAAGAATTTTTGTGGACATCCCTATCTTATTCCTGATCTTAATGGAAACATAAAGGTTGCTTTTACCACTCTTATTAAACACAATATGGAAATCATAGCCAGAGTGGTCAGAAAAGAAAAAGAAATAAAAGAAGGAAGTAACACTGTCATTTTTCACAGATATCATATTGTACATAAAAAGCCCTAGAATATCAATTTCATATTTTGCAGATCTAGAACAAATATTTCAAAAATGTACATAAAACCAAAAAGTCACGGAATAGTCTCAGCTATCTAGAGAAAGAAGAACAAAGGTGAAGGAACACAGTACCTGATATCAAACTAAATACTAAAAAGCCACCGGAATTAACACATTCTGGTACTGGCATAAGAACAGACACATAGATCAATGGAATAGAATAGAGAGCCCAGAAATTAAGTGATGCCTTTATGGTAAGTTAATATTTGACAAAAGAGGCAAGAATATACTTCAGTATAAAGACAGTCTCTTCAATAAATTGTGTTGGGAGAACTGGACAGGTTGATGCCAAAAAAAAAAAAAAAAAAAAAGAAACTAGATCACCGATATACAGCATGTTTAAGAATAAACTCAAAATGGATAAAAGGCTTAAATATAAGTTGTGATAACATAAAAATCCTAGAGGAAGACATAGGCAGTAAAATGTCAGATATCTCATGTAGCAATATTTTTGTTGATATATCACCAATGCAAGGGAAACAAATGGGACTACAACTAATTAAAAAGCTTCTGCACAGCTAAAGAAGCCATCATCAAAATGAAAAGGGAAGCAACTGTATGGGAGAACATATTTGCCAATGATAACATTGGACAAGTGTTTAATCTCCAAAATATATAAAGAACTTGTACACCTCAACACCAGGAATACAAACAATCCAATTAAAATATAGGAAAAGGACCTAAATAGACAATTCTCCAAGGAAGATATATAGATGGCCCTTAGGCATATGAAAAAATGCTCAACATCACTGATCAGAGAGATGCAAATTAAAACCACAATATCACCTCACACCTGTCAAAATGACTATCATCAATAAATCAGCAAAGAACAAGTGTTGGCAAGGATCTGGAGAAAATGGAACCCTAGTACACTGTTGGTGGGAATGCAGGCTGATGCAACCACTGTGGGAAATAGTATGGAATTTCTTCAAAAAATTAAAAATGGAAATCCATCTTGACACAACAATTCCACTTCTGGGAATATATTCTAAGAATGCTGAAACAACAATTCAAAAGAATATGTGCACCCTTACGTTAATTTCAGCATTATTTACAATATTGGAAAATTATTTCTAAGATTTGGAAACAGCCCAAGTGCCCATCAGTAGATGAATGGATAAAAAAAAAAAAAAAAAAAAAAAAAAACTGTTGTACATCTACACAACGGAATACTACACAGAAATAAAAAGAAGAAATTCTTATCTTTGGGTACAGCATGAATGGAACTGGAGATTATTATGCTAAGTGAAATAAGTCAGTGAAAGGCTAATACTTTATGATCTCACTTATAAGTAGAATCTGATGAATAAAATAAACTAACCAGCAAAATAGAACCAGAGGCATACAAACATGAAACAGCTTTAAAAGGAGATGGTTGAAAGAAGAAGGGATTAGCCAAAGAATATATAGGCATGACCTATGGACATGGACAATGAATGGGGATGGACTGTGGAGTGTGGGGTGGGTCAGGTGGAAGGGAGCAATGGGTGGGGCGGGGAATTGGGACAACTGTAACACAGAATGTTTGCAATGTTTTAGGCATTGGGTTACCTTTCACACACAGCAGGTGACGTGTTTTCTTCTCCAGACCTACTGTGGGCATTAGAAAATCCCACCCTCACCTCTTTTTTTCGTTTGTTTGTTTCCTTCCATACTGTTCAGTCCAAATCTCTAAGTTTATTTTTAATTATTGTATTATACCTTGCTACTATATTTTATAATTTTATCCAAAAGGATTTTGTATTTTATTGGAAAGAGATTTTATTTCCTTATTCCTGATATCTAATCCCATCCTTCAGTCTGAGAACACTGCAGAGATGGGGCAAAGCCGAATACAAAAATATTCATATGAGGCAGGACCCAAAAAACCCCACAGAATTATCTTCTGGAGGGCGGGCTGCTTGTAGAACAGGCTATCCCTGTTAGGTGAGTGTCTAGGAACCCACCCATTTCAATGTACCAGTTGGCATTTTTGTGAGAGGCTGCATGGGACTTCAGTAAAATTTTTTAAAGGCTCTTTCAATGTGTTTGCCTATTTCATGATGGGTGATTTATGAGTGCACATGCCCACACCATGCTGTTTGGCATTTTTTGACCCAAAATAGCATGAACTCCATGCCCCACCCTCTCTATTTACCCAATCTTGCCCTGAGTGACTTTTTTGTTGTTGTTGTTTCCCTGGATAAAGAAAGTCCTCAAAGGAAAACATCTTGCCAATGTGGAAGAGGTGAAACAAAACACAGCAGAAGAACTAAAAACCATCAAAATTGACGAGTTCAAAAACTGTTTTGAGCAGTGGAGAAACATCTCAAATGGTGTATTGCATCAAATGAAGAGTACTTTGAAGGTGATTGAGATTTAAACATGTGAGAATAAATACACAATTTTTTAATAAATAAATTCCAGGGGTTTTACCCCTTCCCTTATACAAGTCACAGTGGACAAATCATCGTAAAAAACATCCTGCCCTCTTTTGTGTTTATGGGTTAGTAAGCTTAGGATTTGAACTAAAATTGTACTATTTTCTTCTTTGAGCAAAATATACTTGAAGTGGATGCTCATATAAGGCAGATGTCAGTACAATGTGTATTAATAGACACCTCATTGCTTTTTTATACTGGCTGAGATTATGATGATGCGAGATTAATTATAACCTAACTGAAAGTTTATTTGTAACACTTATACCATTCACAGTCCTCAGATTTAGAGATGCTTATGCTCTCTCAACACTGTTCACTGTATTGTATTGCCAAAATGTGGGAGATTATGATTCCAATATCTCTACTAAGGGATCTAGCTAAAATAATCTGGGCAGGAAATTATTGTGGGGAAGAACATTTGGACAATCCCACACACATCTGGCTATATAAACGTGATTTAATGTCTGTATTTGGTTATTTCTGTCATTAAAGTTTAATAGGCAGCAGTAGTGCCTTAGATTAATACTAAACAGGGAAGCAGAAACCTCATCGTTACAGTTATATGCTGAACAGTCACTCTTCTCCTTTCATGCCATGAGAAAAGCATATCCCCGCCTTCCTTTCAACTCTCATTACCTTTGACACTCTGCAATCTCTCTGGGATAGGTTCTGCAGAGAATTATTTATCTTCTCTACCTAAGACAAGTCTAAAACAGAGCAATGTCAGTTTGGTCAGCTTGCCTATTCTGTTAATATTTAAAAACCTTTCACAACACAGATGGAAATTATGGAAGCTATTCTGTCTCCTTTTCTCTCCCCAAATGATGTTGACAATTAGTATTTTATTGATTGTGTGTGTGTGTGTGTGTCCTTTTAAAAAATGTGTCCAAATTACTTCTTCATTCTGACAGAAAAACACAGAGCTCTGTAGACCAGATAAAGTAGAGAATCTATGACAACCCACGTCACCCCAATTTGACAAATGTCCAGCTTATCTACAAAGCATGCAAGTCTCTCAGGATCCATGGTTTTAGTAGCAAAAACAAAAACTGATGTTAGCACTTAATGGCACGTACAATTGTCACGATGCTTCTGTACCCAGTGCCGTGGGAGAGGCTTCGGACGGCGCTATCACAGAGCCTTGGCTCATCTTTCTGCACGCTTTCATTCACAGCCTTAGGTTTGTGCTCAGTCTGATCCGTTTCACTGGTCTAAGTGGCATTTTAATTAAATAATGCTCTGAGGCTGCATATTAATTAGAAAATAAAATTAGGGCATATTCCTAAGTAGAATTCAGCTTGTCTATTATAACAAACAAAGATAAATTTTAAATTTCAGTTTTCCATGTCCTTCCTGTATTGATGTTCAATATTTAGCTGTCCTGAGATTTTAAACAGTACTGTTTTCTTGTATATATTCAATTAATTAAATTTTAAATGATTGCTCCTCTAGAAAAAATGGCATCCATTGTGTGAATTCACTCCAAAATATACCCAATTGACAAATGTGTTGCTGACTTAAATTGCATTAGGATTATTTAAATCAATCGCAATTAATTATACCTGTGAAAAGTAAAAGCCTACAATTCCAAGCTCTTCAAAAATTACCTGAGGGCTTAGGTAGAGAAAAATATATGTACATTTCTCCTTGCAGCATACATCATAAATTATGAGTTAAATTAGTGAAATTATTTGTTTAAAGATTGACTCTGCCTGAAACCATCAGCTCCATAGAGGTTGAGACATATCCCTGTGCCCTCACTGCCTCTCTCAAAGTAGATGAGCAATAAATATTTCTGGAATGAAATAAAAGTCTCATGAAATATGCCACATTATGAGAGAAGCACTATGTAATGCCATCAGCGAAGAACTGCAAATTTCACGTAGACTAATCTATCCAGAGCTCATCAAGAACACTTTGAATCACAAAACTACAGAATATCCTGTTAAAAGCCAATCACTTCGGGGACATAAAAAGAAAACAGCAATCACAAACACCACCAAAACTATGGCAAAATGTGGCCATTTTCCTCAGCTGTTTTTCTTAGATGTTTAAAATCTTCATCGATAAGGTAAAGTTGAAAATTAAAGCAAAATGTTGATTTTTTTTTCTTTCTCATAACCTATCCAGGTCTTTGTCTAGACTCCCTGGAAAATGGTAGCTAAACAATTTTTAAAGCTTGTAGTTTTATCAATATTCATTTTGAGTCAATAATTAAAATACAGGTACATTTTAATTTGAAAGAGCTATTTATGAGCTGTTTAGCTGTCGGTACTTGAACCCATTTAACTTCCCCAGTCGGAGCTGTATAATCTGCTTAGCAGCCAATAGAATAAACTGGCATCCTTGTAGGGGAAAATAAAACAATTTCAAGAGGAAGAACGCTTTCAGTCTCCATCCTCATATTCTGGACCTGACCTTTTGCCCAAGCTTTCCCTTCTACAAGCCTCTAGGTGAAGATTTCATCTACTACTTTATCTCTTTCTAATCAAGACCTTGTATTCTAAAGCCAAAGTGCATTCCTGGCCCCACAGGCAGCAAAACTCTGGTCGATAGACCCTCCTTGAAGAAATACCTGTCTTCGTTTCCCAGGGTTTTGTCAGGTCCTGCTGCAGTGCCTTTACGCCTTACATTCTCTTGACAAATGCCCAAGGTCTACTAGTTCTGAGATTTTGTTATGGTTACCTGGAATGGCAGACTTCCAGAATGAATGGAATTCTCCTCTGCAGCCACCATAATGCCCCAAGTTTCCTTTCACAGAAGCCTCAGAAATGAACTCTAAGGTCGCTGTCAGCTTAAGAACAAGTGTCAGGTGGGGAGACTTTTACCAATCCTGTTCTCTCTGGAGACCTGGAACTTCCCTTGTAAATTATTAAATTATAGTCTGGCCTTAGGTCTAAATCACTAAAATCAATGTTTGCCCTGCCCCCAACTATGAAAATTTTGTGTTTACGAGTCTTAAACTCCACAGACCTGCAGGGTTTCCCGAGGCAGAAGGCATAATAACTGGTATAAAATAACCTCGAGCTCCAGAAACTAGGATCCTGACGCCCAGTCAGGAAAGCATAACAAATTGTGCAGCATTGTATAGTTTTCACTCTTTCATAATTTAATAATATTTTTCAATCCCTTCACCTCCTAGGCCTTTGTACAATGAAATCCTAGTCCCAGAATCTTCAGTCTCTCTAATGCTTGATATATTTTTTTTCTGAGTAGTTAGAATTTTGTATAGTTAGGCTCATTTGCTTTTGTTTGTATTCAATTTTAGGATTCCCCCCCATCTTTTTAAATTTAATTTTGTTTTTTTGAACAAAAGAACATTGACATGGTTTATGAAAATGTATTCTCAAAGAAGTCTCCTAACCTTTCCTATCTCTTCCACTTGACTGTTTCGAGCCTACCTCTTCTAATTAAGCAATTCCTTTCATTTCTGGCCCTCCTTGTGTATCTTTTTTTAAAAATAAGCATATGAGTGTCATACTTTAGCAATCCACCCACAAACCACGGTATACCTGATCACAGAGATTTTTTCCTGAACCTTACTGCTGTTTAGTACTGCACCGTGTGCACACAACATGTCCATTTAACCAGTCATCCCTGGTTCGATACTTAGGTTGCTTCCATGCTTTTCTGTTAAAATAATACTACGGTGAATGACCTCGTGCCCTGGCCTTTTTGTATTGTTGAAAATGAAACTTTACAGAAATTCTCAGAGGATAGATTATTGATGAAAGGATAAAGTATGTCTTGTGTTACTGCCATATTCCCTCAATGAACTGTATTATGTTACCCACCCACTAGCCTTGTCTGAGGGGGTCAGTTTCCCCACAACCTTGTCAAGCTCTTGCACGTTCAACAATCTGATAGGTGAGGCAAGATATTTCAATGTAGTTTTGATTTGCACTTCTCCTGTGATAGAGGAAGTAAGGCGCTTTTTCATGCTTAAATGACATTTGTGTATATTTTTTGTGAACTTTCTATTCCTGTCTCACATATTTTTCTATCAAGGTTTTAGTCATTATTTTTTCTTTCCTCTTCACTTTTTAAATTTTTTTTATGTAGGAGAGTAACCCTTTATTATTGATATGATACAAATATGTTCTCTTAGTTTGTCATTTATCTTTTAACAATGATTATGGTGTTTTGAACTCTACAAGGATCCTTTTTTTTTTGCTTTTATGTAGCCAAATATGTAAAGTTTGAGTCATGATACAAAAGCCTTTCTCATACCCTGTTTATAAAGAAATTTATCATTAGGACTCATATTGTTTCTTTTGTTTCTTTTTCCATTTGAAGTATGGTAAATTGACTAAAAAACTGTCTATTTAACCTTTTTATCTTCACTGAGGCCAATTTTCATAAATTATATTTAATTAAGAAATTATGCATTTCGTTTAGATTTTCAATTTTGCAAGTGTAGGTTTATACAAAGTATTCTATTATTTTAATGATTTCTGCCATTTTGTCATTTCTAATTTTCTTATATGTAACATCTCTTTTAATCTTAAATTAGTATTTGCTGATTTTTACCAAGAAATAGCATTTTGATATATTATTATATTTCCATTTTCTACCACATGAATTTTTGTTTTTATCATTTGTATTTCTTGTGTGTATATGTCTAGAGGGATTCCTTTGCTCTTTCTTTTTTTTTTTCCTGTATTATTTTTTTCTATTTTCTACAAGTTGACAATTGTTTCAAACTAAAAAGTTAACCAAAAGGGAGGCTATATGGTGTCTGGCAGGGATGATAGTCTTTTTTTTTTCCCCCTCTTTTTTTTTCTTCCATTTCTTTATTTTATTTTTAATCAGTATTTTTTAATTGTTGATATTGTACAGTTTTCTGTCTTTTACCCCGCCCCAGCCCACCACCCCAGCCCTCCCCACCTCCCTCCCATTTCCACCCCCCATAGATTTTGTCCATGAGTCCTTTATACTTGTTGCTCTAAACCGTTCCCCTTTTCCCCTGAAATTCCCTCCCCTCCCCCTCTGGACACTGTCAGACTGTTCTCAAATTCAGTGTCTTTGTTTATATTATGCTTGTTTGTTTGTTTTGTTGATTAGCTTCCTGTTAAAGGTGAGATCATATGGTATTTGTCTTTCACTGCTTGGCTTATTTCACTTAGCATGATGCTCTCCAATTCCATCCATGCTGTCGCAAAGGGTAGGAGCTCCTTCTTTCTTTGTGCTGCATAGAATTCCATTGTGTAAATGTACCACAGTTTTTTGATCCATTCATTAACTGATGGGCACCTAGGTTGCTTCCAGCACTTGGCTATTGTAAATTGTGCTGCTATGAACATAGGGGTGCATAGGTTTTTTTGGATTGGTGTTTCAGGGTTCTTAGGATATAATCCAAGCAGTGGAATTGCTGGGTAAAAAGGTATGTCCATTTTTTGTTTTCTTAGAAAATTCCATACTGTTTTCCATAGTGGTTGTACCAATCTGCAATCCCACCAACAGTGCACTAGGGTCCCCTTTTCTCCACAACCTCTCCAACACTTGCTGTTTGTTGCTTTGTTTATGAAGGTCATTCTGACTGGTGTCAAGTGGTATCTCATTGTAGTTTTAATTTGCATCTCTCTGATAGCTAGCGATACTGAGCATCTTTTCCTGTGTCTCTGGATCCTCTGTATGTCCTCCTTGGAGAAGTGTCTGTTCAAATCCTTTGCCCATTTTTTAATTGGGTTGCTTGTCTTCTTAAAGTAGAGTCTTGTAAGTTCTTTATATATTTTGGAGATTAATCCCTTGTCTGAGGTATCATTGTCAAATATGTTTTCCCATACAGTTGGTTCTCTTTTTATTTTAATACTGTTTTCTTTAGCTGTGCAGAAGCTTTTTATTTTGATGAGATCCCATTTGTTTATTCTTTCCTTTATGTCCCTTGCTCTAGGGGACGTATCAGTGAAAATACTGCTGCGTGAAATATCTGAGATTTTCCTGCCTATGTTATCCTCTAGAATTTTAATGGTGTCATGGCTTATATTTAAATCTTTTATCCACCTTGAATTTATTTTTGTGTATGGTGTAAGTTAGTGCTCGAGTTTTATTTTTTTGCATGTAGCTGTCCAGTTCTCCCAGCACCACTTATTGAAGAGGCTATTTTTGCTCCATTTTATGTTGCTGCCCCCTTTGTCGAATATTAATTGACTGTAGAGACTTGGGTTTATTTCTGGGCTCTCTGTTCTATTCCACTGGTCCATGCGTCTGTTTTTGTGCCAGTACCAGGCTGTTTTGATTAGTGGCTTTGTAATACATTTTGGTATCAGGTATTGTGATCCCTCCTACTTTGCTCTTCTTTCTCAAAATTGCTTCTGCTATCCGGGGTCATTTATGATTCCATATAAATTTTTGAAGTGTTTGTTCTATGTCTGTGAAATATGCCATTGGAACTTTAATAGGTATTGCATTGAATCTGTAAATTGCTTTGGGTAATATGGACATTTTGATGATATTAATTCTTCCGATCCATGAACATGGTATATGCTTCCATTTGTTTGTGTCTTCCTTGATTTCTTTCTTCAGTGTTGTGTAGTTTTCTGCATACAGGTCTTTTACCTCCTTGGTTAGGTTTATTCCTAGGTATTTTATTTTTCTTTTTGCTATATCGAATGGGATTTTTTTCTTGATTTCTGCTTCTGCTGTTTCACTGTTGGTATACAAAAATGCCTTTGATTTTTGGATATTGACTTTGTATCCGGCTGTTTGGCCAAATTCATTTATTACGTCGAGCAGCTTTTTGGCTGAGTCTATAGGATTTTCTATGTACACTATCATGTCATCTGCAAACAATGACAGTTTTGTTTCCTCCTTTCCAAGTTGGATGCCTTTTATTTCCTTTTCTTGTCTAATTGCTGTGGCTAAGACTTCTAATACTATATTGAATAGAAGTGGTGAAAGTGGACAACCTTATCTTGTTCCTGATCTTAGTGGGAAAGATTTCAGTTTTTGTCCATTGAGTATGATGTTGGCTGTAGGTTTCTCATTAATGGCCTTTATTATGTTGAGGAATGCTCCCTCTATTCCCACTTTGCTGAGTGTTTTTATCATAAATGGGTGTTGTACTTTATCAAAAGCTTTTTCTGCATCTATTGATATGATCATGTGATTTTTGTCTTTGCTTTTGTTTATGTGATGAATTACATTTACTGATTTGTGAATGTTGAACCATCCTTGCATCCCTGGGATGAATCCCACTTGGTCATGGTGTATGATCTTTTTAAGGTATTGTTGGATGCGGTTTGCCAATATTTTGTTGAGGATTTTAGCGTCTATGTTCATCAGCGTCTATGTGATATTGGCCTGAAGTTTTCTTTCTTTGTTATGTCTTTATCTGGTTTTCGGATTAGGATGATGCTAGCTTCATAAAAAGAGTTTGGGAGTCTTCCATCATTTTGGATTTTTTGGAATAGTCTGTGAAGGATAGGGGTTAGCTCTTCCTTAAATGTTTTGTAGAATTCTCCTGTGAAACCATCTGGTCCAGGGCTTTTGTGTGCCGGGAGTGTTTTGATTACTGATTCAATTTCACCAGCTGTTATTGGTCTGTTCAGGCTTTCTGTTTCTTTTTCATTGAGTTTTGGAAGGTTATATTTTTCTAGAAACTTGTCCATTTCACCTAGGTTTTCAAATTTCTTGGCATAAAGTTCTTTGTAGTAATTTCTTACAATCCTTTGTATTTCTGTGGTGTCAGTTGTAATATTGCCTCTTTCATTTCTGATTGTGTTTATTTGAGTCCTCTCTCTTTTTTTCTTGATGAGCCTGCTTAAAGGCTTGTCAATTTTGTTTATCTTTTCAAAAAACCAGCTCCTGGATTTATTGAGCCTTAGGATTGTGCTTTTAGTCTCTATGTCATTTAATTCTGCTCTGATCTTGGTTATTTCCTTCCTTCTACTTGCCCTGGGCTGTCTTTGTTGTTGTTCCTCGAGTTCTTGTAGGCGTAGGGTTAAGTCGTTTGTTAGAAATGTTTCTGTCTTCTTTAGGTAGGCCTGTATTGCTATGAACTTCCCTCTGAGCACTGCCTTCATTGTGTCCCATAAGTTTTGGGTTGTTGTGAGTTCATTTTCATTTGTTTCCAGAAACTTTTTGATTTCCTCCTTAATTTCATTCTTTACCCATTCATTGTTTAATAGCATGCTATTCAATCTCCATGATTTTGATGATTTGGGGATTTTCCCCATCAAGTTGGTTTCTAGTTTTAGTCCCTTGTGGTCGGAGAAAATGCTTGGTATGATTTCAATTTTCTTGAATTTGTTGAGGCTTGTTTTGTGTCCTATCATGTGGTCTATCTTTGAAAATGTTCCATGTGCGTTTGAAAAAAATATGTATTTAGTTTCTTTGGGATGAAGGGCTCTATATATATCAGCTAAGTCCAATTCGTCTAGAGTACTGTTCAATGCCACAATATCTTTGTTGATATTTTGTTTGAAAGATCTGTTCATTTTTGACAGTGGGATGTTAAAATCTCCTACTGTAATTGTGTTGCTGTCTATATCTTTCTTGAAGTCCTCTAAAATTTTCTTGATGTATTTAGGTGCTCCTATGTTGGTTGCATATATATTTACAATGTTTATGTCTTCTTGGTGGATTTTTCCCTTGAGTATTATGAAGTGACCTTCTGGGTCTCTCTTTATAGCTCTTCTTTTGAAGTCTATTTTGTCTGATATGAGTATTGCTAGCCCGGCCTTTTTTTCCTGTCCATTTGCTTGGAAAATTTGTTTCCAGCCTTTCACTTTGAGTCTGCGTAGGTCTTTTGTCCTGAGGTGGGTCTCTTGTAGGCAGCATATGTGTGGGTCATGCTTTCTTATCCAGTCAGCTACTCTATGTCTTTTGATTGGAGCATTTAATCCATTTACATTTAAGGTTACTATTGATATGTACTGATTCATTGCCATTTTCGTATCTGTGTTCCTCACTCTCTCTTTTCCTTTCTTTCCTTAAAGCAGTCCCTTTAGTATCTCTTGTAGTACTGGTTTGGTAGAGGTGTATTCTTTTAGACTTCTTTTGTCTGGGAAGCTCCTTATTTGTCCTTCTATCTTGATTGAAAGCCTTGCTGGATAAAGTAGTCTTGGTTGTAGGCCTTTGGTTCTCATTACTTGGAATATTTCTTGCCATTGTCTTCTGGCTTGGAGCGTTTCCATTGAGAAGTCAGTTGCTAACCTTATCGGGGCTCCCTTGTATGTTACTTCCTTTTTCTCCCTTGCTGCCTTTAAGATTCTCTCTTTGTCTTGGAAGTTTGCCATTTTAATGATGATGTGTCTTGAAGTGGGCCTGTTTGGGTTCCTCTTGATAGGGACTCTCTGTGTTTCCTGGATTTGTGTGACTTTTTCTCTCATCAAATTAGGGAAGTTTTCCATCATTACTTTTTCAAATAGGTTTTCTATCCCTTGCTCTTCTTCTTCTCCTTCTGGTATTCCTATTATATGGATATTATTACGTTTCATGTTGTCTTGCATTTCTCTTAACCCCTCTTCATTCTTTCTGAGCCTCTTTTCTTCTTCTTGCTCTATCTGGCTGCTTTTTTCTACTTTGTCCTCCAACTCACTGATCCGATCTTCTGCTTCATCGATTCTGCTTTTCATTCCTTCTACTGTGTTCTTCAGCTCAGAAATTGTATTCTTCATTTCCTCTTGGCCCTTTTTGATAGTTTCTATTTCCTTTTTTATGTTGATATAGTTTGCAGTGAGTTCATCATAGCTTCCCTGTAGTTTCTGGTAGCTCACTGAGAGCTCATGGAGCTTCCTGACAACCATTTCTTTGAACTCCTTATCTGATAGTTGAGTTGCCTCTGTTTCATTTAGCATTCTTTCCGGGGCTTCCACTTTTCTTTCATTTGGGGATTGTTTCTTTGTCTTCTTATTGTTGGTGAGACTCTTCTTGTAAACCTCAGCTTCTTAAGTTGATCTGTTCTGGCTACCTGGGTTTATGGTGTGAACTTCTGTGGTGGAATACCTGTGAGATTCAGTGTTATAGTCTTCTTCAGGTATCCTGGTGTTCACAGCTTCCACTGTCTCAGCTGTGGGAATACCCCTTCTTTTGGTCCAACTCTGTTTTTTTCACAGTTCTAGGATTTTTTTGCCTCACTCGTGGGTATTTAAAAAGAGAAAAGAATAAAGTGAAAAAAGAAGAGAGAAAAAAAAAAGAGGAAGGAAGGAGAGATAGAATTGGAAAGAAAGGAAGAAGGAGTAAAGCCAGAAAGAAGTAAAGAGAAGCAAAAGGAATTGAGGGATAAAAAAGGTAGAAGTAATAAAAAAATAAAAAATATATAATCAAAACAAAACCAAAGAACCCCACAAAAACGAAAAACAAACCAAAGCAAACAAACAAACAAGAAACCCAACTAAACAGACAAAAAACAACTATCAAAAAAACCCCACAAAACAAAATAAAACAAAACCCCCCCCCCACCAAAAAAAAGAGGGAAGAAAAAAAAGAAGAAGAAGAAGAAGAAGAAAAAAAAAAATCTCTTGCTATTTTCACACAGGCCAAACTGGATTTTCTGGACTTGCTGGCTGTAGCAGGCTGCGAGGCGACTCATACCGCTTTTCTCCCTGTTCCTCACTCAGTCAGCTTTGGGCTACTGTCCTCAGTGCCAGCCGAGCCCTGACCCCAGGGCTGGCGCACTCTCCATGCAGGGCCTTGGGTGTGATTTCTGAGCCTCCTGCAGAGGGCTTTCCCGAGTTTATGGGTTTCAGCTGGAATCTCTTACAGATCCATCCCTCCCCAAGCCTATTGCTGTGAGCTCCGGGTCTCCTACAGGGCGCGAGCACCCGCCTGAGACTACGGGCGTGGGCTCCGCGAGTTTCCCGAGTTGCGCACACTCACCCCAGGATCACAGATGTGAGCTCCGGGTCTTCCACAGAGTCCCTTCTCTAGTTGCAGGGTCGCCTCTGGCCGCAGGGCCGCTTCCAACCCGGTCGCAGAGCCGCCTTAGGTCTCGGGGCCGCCTCCGGTTGGTTGCAGAGCTCTCTCAGGACCCAGGGCCACCTGCGGTGGGTCGCAGAGCCAGCTCCAGTCACAGAGCCGCTTCCGTCCCGGTCGCAGAGCCGCCTCAGGTCGCCGGGCCGCCTCCGGTCGGTTGCAGAGCTGCCTCCGGTCGGTTGCAGAGCCGCCTTCAGTCGCCGGGTCGCCTCTGTCCCGGTCTCAGGGCCGCCTCCGGTCGCTCAGCTGCCACATCTAGTTTTCCAATGTCTGCTACAGATTTTGATCTCCTATTTTCATATATACTGTGGTATTGTTGGCTATCTGCTCTGTTCCTCTGTAGATCAGTTAGGTTTTACTCCCATGTGCAGGAGGAAGGACAATCTGCGTCCTCCTACCATGCCGCCATCTTGAACCCCCCCTCCTTTGCTCTTTCTTTTCCACCTTTTGAAGTGGAAATTCACAGTCATTGTTGCTGTTCTTCCACACATATATATGCTATAAAATTTCTTCTGATCACTGTTTTAGTGGTGTCTTACAGATTTTGTTACTGAGGGGTTTTGTTCATTACTTTTAGAAGGTCTGCAATTTCAGTTTACATTTCTTCCTTGATACAATAGTTACTTAGAGTTTTTGATTTCTACATTAAATTTCCTTTGATAATGACTTTGTTATTTATGTCTAGATTGTATTGCATTATGGTCAGATATTATTGTTTGTATTATTTCTGCTTTGTGGAATTTATTGAGGCCATTTTATGATCTAACATATAAATAATTTTGGAGAATGTCCCATGTACTTCCAAGGAATATATATTCTTTATTACTGGAGTACGAAACTAAGAAAGGAGATGGAGTTGGGAGGAAGTACCAAAGATTTGCCTCATTATTTATGCTATATTTAGTTCTTCTATATCTGTAACTTTGTCAACTTGAACTATCTTAGACTGAGTACAGTCTTAAATATGTTATTAGTGTATCTCTATTTCTCCTTACAACTCCTGTATTTTCTGTTTCATAAAGGTGGTTTGTATTATTTGATATATAGATACTGATGTTATATTTTGTGACTTTTATTGTTATAAAGTAGAATTTTTTGCCTGGTTAATGCTTTTGAACTAAATTCTGCAGTCTGATAGCAGGACTGTAATCCTTGTTTTCTTTTTGTTTCTTTTATTTTCTATTTGTCAGACACAGCTTTGCTCAGCCCTTTATTTTTAGCCTTTCTGAATCACTTTGCTGGAACATGTCTCTTCTTTACAGCATGGAGTTAGATTTTTCTTCATGAGCTAATTAGAAAATGTCAAGCATTCATTTCTATGTTTTATTTTAGTTCTGTCATATTATTGTATGTTACATTTATTAATATATCATATTGTATTGCCTGTTTCTTTCTCTAAGGTCTGTTTTCCTTGGGGCTATTTGTTTGTTTTGGGGATTTAGAATAGTCTGTATTTGTGTTCTAATGTTTGACTTTACACTGATACCTTTTATAAGGCCCTTATTCAGGTATTAGCTTTAAATGATATTCAGAGACACTCACTTATATATTACCTAAGCAGCAATTAATGAGATCATTGGTCATTCTCTTTTGTTTTTCTCCTCTCTTTTTTAATTGCATTATTTCAACAGTGTTTAAACATATATTTTCATTATTATTCCAACCTTTGTTTCCACCTATATTCTACACTTAGAGCTAAAATTAAATGTGTTGAATGGCACTCTTAGTTCTTTCCTTCACTCATCTCTTGAATAAGATTGGTTTAATTATACAGGTACCGCAGGAAGTGTCTTTGGTTACTGTATTCCCCAAGCTCTTGCATAATGTAAACTCTGGAAGGTGGGGTGAGTGTGTGCATGTGTCTTGATACTTGAAAGACAGATTGGTTGGATATAAAATGCTTGGCTCACTTTTTCTTTGAGATTCTTTAAAAGGCTGCTTCACTGCTATCTAGTTGTGTATGTTGTTCCTGAGATGTGAAACTGTTGCCAGAGGAAATAGGGTCTTCTAAGTGTCACTGGAAAGGAATTTTGAGGACGTGCAAAGAAGGATTTGAGCTGCAGTAGCAAGATTTATTAAGCAAAAACAAAGGAAGAACAGAAGAGGCCAGATCACAACAAAGGGAATAAGCCTGAACTGGACTGCCTAGACTCAGGAAAGGAAGTTATAGTGACAAAAAGAGTCCTTGAAGCCCACTGCTCCCCTAATTGCAAGTCTTGTGGGCACCCTTAGAGTTTAGGAAAAAAGAAAGAAAAAGTACTGCTTGAAAGAAAGAAAAGTGAACAGGCCACAGATGCCTTTGGAAAGTCTGCCACACTCCATGAGGCTCTTTCCTGGTGCATCTAGCAGCAGAAGCTGGCTGATTTTGTCTGTCTGCTCCAGGTACACCATGCCCAATGCCTCATCCCCGACCAGGTTGTTCATCTCCCTCTTTCTGAGAAAGAAGTCCAGCCTCCCGGCTGCAGGCCTGCACTTGTGCCCACTAGTCCCAGAAGGATCAGGACCCAGGGAAGCAGTGCCATCACCGCCAGCCTGGTGGCTCCAGTTGTCCAGCTCAGTCTCTGCTCCTAGCTGGCAATAAAATTCTTAGCTGTGTGACCTTGGACAAATTATTTAACTTCTCTGTGCCTCATTTCCCCATATGCATGTCCATAGCCAAAGCTAAATGGCACTGGGCCATGCAGATCTCCCTGCCTGTCCCCAGCCCCCCAGATGAGCCTTTGTTAAGCTTTAATATTTCCTTGAGTTTAGGAAGAGATGGGCTTTCTTTCAAACTACCCACTTTGTTTCCTGCCTTTTCCTAGGGCTGTGCTATTGTCTCTCCCTATCCAATTCCTTTCCTGGATTTTCTGGGGTTTTCTTCCCTTATCCCAGGGGTGTCAAACTCATATTCACCAGGGGCTACATTACCTTCATGATTGCCTTCAAAAGGCTGAACGTAATTTTAGGACTGTATAAATGTAACTGCTTAACTAGGGGCAAGGAGCTCAGCATTGCTGCCAGGTAGAAACAAGGTGCCGGGCCAGATAAAACAAGGTGGAGGGCCAAATTCGGCCTGTGGGCCTTGTGTTTGCCACCTGTGCCTTATCCTATTCAGTCTTTTTGCCGTATTTTCCAAGGGTAGTCTCTTCCCTCTTATGGTCACCATTTGGCTTCTACAGCACATGTCTCATAGTTTTCTTCCTCATTTGGCTTCTACTGCACATGCGCTTCGTAAAAGGACTTTCTCCTGTACCCTTTTCTTCCTCCTCGCCATTAATTGGGTGGACACCTCCTCTGGGTGACTGACTGTAAAGCTGCCTCTTCCTACTTAAATAGGCTGGTTTTGTTTTCTCCCTTTGTTTGCCTCTTTTATTAATTACTAACTGCCAGCAATAACAAATCAAATTGAGGGGTTTTTTTCCATTATAAGGAACTTATCTTTTAGCCAATTTTTCCTATCTTTTAAGTCTGTATTTTGGAATTGACTGTTTTAAGATAATGTTCCAAGTAATTGGAAAGCCCTTTCAGTATATGGATGTAGTTACTTTATTTCTGGAAAAAATTTTTGGATTATCATTTTAAATATTAGTTCTATTATTTTCTTCTTCAGGTATTCCAATTATACATATACTGGATTATCCTTGCCTATTTTCTATTTTAATGGCTTTTTTATAATTCTTTTTACATTTCATTTCATTCTTTCGGCTATTGCCATCACTTTCCTAAATGATCCTAATTTTATTTCCAATTGAATCTGTCATCTCTTGAGTACCTTGTAATTTAGTTTTAATTTCAAAGATTCTTTTTTCATCAGCTCTCCTTAAATTATCTTTCTGATCTTTGTCCATTTCTGTTCAGAACTTTTAAATTTCTGATATAAAATTTTGTTTCATATTCATTGTTTCAAAATATCTTGTACTTGTTTCAAAATATCTTGAGAATTCATTATAATTTTCTCAATTTTTTTGTGTTTATTTTAAGAGAGGATGACAAATTTCATTAGTTGAATTATTTTGATTCTTATTCCTGATTCCTTATAGTAATATTGTATGAATATTGTCTGCTGTTTTCTATTAATTTTGAAAAATATTTTCCCTAGACCATCAATAAAAGTTTCATATGGGCAAAAATGAAGGATTTTGGTGGATTACTACATTCTTAGTTCATGAGCACCCTCTTCTGTTTCTTTTGTGAATTACTGATTCTTTAATGGATGACATCTTTTTTCACGGAGAGAGTAGTTGGTATGTCTTATAATCTTAAGACTCTCTTGTTTCTGCAGATGCTGAATTTCTTCTTCGTGCTTTTTTCCGGTCATAACCAAATTTCCAAGGGCCATTATTTCCATTGACATCATCTCCTTCTTGTTATGAAGCAGTGCCTTTCTAAGGCTCCACCTCTCATTCACCTCTCAATTCCCCAGTAGTTGTATTCTGATCAACCAGGTCTCAGCATTTTCTCCCACTTAGGATGGGAATTTATCTTTCTGAGGATGATTTTGTCTGTTTTTCCAACCCCAGGCTTTTGTCCTTCTACTCCTCCCTTTTCTGCATACTCACCACCATTTCTGAGCCAGAATAAGCCCCTGAGTTGGCCCTGCTAGATTGGGGCATTTATGTCTCTGTTTACATATAACTTTTTAACTTCATAGTATTTTCTTTCTCCTACTTATGTTGTAGGCTTGGGTTATCAGTGGGTTTTTTTATGGTTTTTCAGGGTAAGTAAAGAGGTTAAAACTTTATAATATTGAGGCTCAATATGTTTTGATAAATTATCTTAAGTGGATTTTGATAATAAAAAGATCAATGGATGGATTAACATAAACTCATAAAAGTTCAGAGAAACTAGAGATGTATATTTTGAAATCCTAAGCATGTAGTTTCTTCCTAAATCTTTCTTTATATCCAGAGCTCTAGAAATTTTTTAAAATAACCTACTACATTCATCACTTTTTGACCTTTTAATGCAGCTTAAAAACATAAACCAAATACAACTCTCAAAGTCTTTACCAGAAAACATCCTCTTTTGTGCCATGCCTTCCCACTACTACTTCTTCTCCTTTCTTTTATCATCACTTGAGGACATGCTTATTGATTTTAGACACAGGGGAAGGGAGGAAGGGAGGAAGGGAGAGACAGAAACATCGATTCATTGCCTCTTGTACAAGCCTGACTAGGGACTGAACCTGCAACCTAGGCATGTGCCCTGACCAGGAATCAAACCTGCAACCTTTCAGTTTATAGGACATGCTCCAACCAACTGAGCCACACTAGCCACTTCTTTTCAACATCTCAAATAGATTACTCTGTCATGTTTAAGTTAGCATTGCAACAGCTCACATCTATATTTGACAGCTTTTTTTTTTTTTACCAGGTAGGAAAGCGCCCCTGAATGCCCAAAACATTATTGAGTACATATTTGTTTGTATGCCAATATCTGCCAAGATAATCTTGTACATTTTTCTATTCAGCTTTGGTAAGATACACTAAGGAATAAATTTATTTGGAATTTTTTGTGCAATTATAATTTTTTAAATAATTTATTCTTTTTTTAAATATATTTTATTGATTTTGCTATTGCAGTTGTCCTAATTTTTCCCTCTTTTTCCCCCTCTGCCCAGTACTCCCCTTCTCTCCAGCAATCCTCTCCTTCAGTTCATGTCCATGGGTTGTGAATATAAATTCTTTGCCTTCTCCATTTCCTATACTATTCCTGACATCCCCCTGTTTATTTTGTACTTACCAATTATGCTTCTTAATCCCTGTACCTTTTCTCCCATCTCCCCTTCTTCTTCCTAACTTATAACCCTCAAAATGATCTCCATATCTGTTCCTGTTCTGGTTGTTTGCTTAGTTTGTTTTTTTGTTGTTGTTTTCTTTTTTACATTCACTTATTGATAGTTGTGAATTTGTTGCCATTTTAATGTTCATAGTTTTGATCTTCTCTTTCTTAATAAGTCCTTTTAACATTTCATGTAATAATGGCTTCGTGATGATGAACTCCTTTAGCTTGACTTAGTCTGGGAAGCATCTTCCATTCTAAATGATAGCTTTGCTGGATAGAGTAATCTAAGTTGTAGGTCCTTGCTTTTCATCACTTCTTGCCAGTCCCCTCTATCCTGCAAAGTTGCTTTTGAGATATCAACTGATAGGCTTGTGGGAACTCTTTTGTAGGTAATTTTGTGCTTTTCTCTTGCTACTTTTAAGATTCTCTCTGTACCTTTAACCTTTGGCATTTTTATGATGATGTGTCTTGATATGGTCCTCTTTGGGTCCAACTTATTTGGAGCTCTCTGTGCTTCCTGGACTTATATGAATATTTCCTCCGCTAAATTTAAGGAAGTATTTTTTCATTATTTTCCAAATAAGTTTTCAATTTCTTGCTCTTCCTCTTCTCCTTCTGGCACCCCTATGATTCGGATGTTGGCACGTTTAAAGTTGTCCCAGAGGTTCCTAAGCCTATCCTCATTTTTTCTTGTTGTTTTTTCTTCCTGCTGTTGTGATTGAATGCTTTTTCCTTCCTTGTGTTCCAAATCATTGATTTGATTCTAGCCTTCATCCTCTCCACTGTTGGCTCCCTGTAGATTTTTCTTTATTTCACTTAGTGTAAACTTCATTTCTTCTCTTATGTTTTTGCCATACTCAGTGAGTTCTTTGAGCATCCTGATATCCAGTGTTTTGAACTCTGTATCTCACAGGTTGGTTATCTCTGTTTTGTTTAGTTCTTTTGGGGGGGTTCTGTTCTGTTCTTTCATTTAGGTCCTATTTCTTTGTCTCCCTAATTCAGCAGCCTCCCTGCATTTGTTTCTGTGTATTAGAGCAGCTTTAACTCCCTGTCTTATAAAAGGCACACATAAATTGCGTGGAACAGAGTCTTAAGTAATCATCAAGGCAGGGCAACCTTTGTGGCTCTGTATGCAGGGAGGGCTCAGAGAGAGGACAGTGCCACTGCCTGACTTCTGGAGGTTTGCCCGGCACTTGCCCCATTTCCAGTCAGTTCACCCATTTCCCATATGCAACTGGCGCCCATCCAGCTGTTGGCCTGTTGGTGAATCCCAGAGTGGATGGGTTTGCGTGTGTTCTAAATCCATGCGGTCCCTTTAAATGGACTCTGCTGAAAAATCTGGCAGCTTCTTCTGTCCCAGCCACCATTGGTTTTTACAGCCAAGTTACGGGAATCTATCTTCCTGGTATTAGAACAACTAGGTTGTGCCTAGGTTGGAATCACTCATTCCCAAGGTATCCCTCACGATTTTTATCCACCACACCTGAGTGTGTGAATGCCCATTCCGCTATTGCCACCACCACTGCCACCACCTCTCTGTGCCACACTGTGTCACCTCACCTCTCCACCCATCTCCGTGACTCCACCCTTCTTACCCATCTGGATAAATGTGGCTTCTTTAAACCCTTGGTTGTCAGACATCCATACAGCTCAATTTCCTGACAGTTCTGGTTGTTATTTGTTTTGAGATACAGTTGTAATGTGGTTGCACAAGGAGGTGAAGCGTGTCTACCTGCATTTCTATCTTGACTGGAAGTCTGCAATTGTATTTTTTTTAATAGAGAAGAAGTCCATGAAATCATGGTCAATAATTTAAAAATGCACTCTAATACTGTGGTGATAAAATGCTCAGGCTGAATCCACATAATAACATGAATTAAATGTCAACACTGCAAAATACAGCTCAGCTAGTTCTTTCCCCTGTCAAAATAGTAAAGCTCCTGTCTGCCCATGAATGAAGACCTCACAGCCTGTATTTCCATGAAATCAAATGGGTGTGTGCTCTTCCATGTAAGTCCTCTCTGAAGATGATAGACCATAATTAAACATTTTCTATTTCAATTTTAGGTTGCATAGTTTGTTTTGTTTGTTTATTTTCCTACTGAATGAAATAATATTCTCTGATAAAGAGGAGCAAATTTGAGTCTTGATACACAGAAAAAGGTCTGGAAGGATACACTCTCAACTTTATGTATGGAAATAGGACTGTGATTAGCTCATCAATATCGTATGGATTTTGTTAAAAACAAAAATGTATCCAGAATTTACTTTTGTAATTACAACTGCATTTCGAATAAAAGAAAAGAGAGACAAAGATAAAATAAAGTTTATCAATAAGAAAAATGTGATTTCTTGCATTTTTTACTCTTTCGCAGTATCCTTTTCTTCCTTCTTTTTCTTTCATTCCACAAATGTGTTTCTTGTAAAAATTCATACTCCTTAGGACTATTGGGAATAAAAGTTATATAACATTCCCAGAAAAATTTAGTTCTATTTTTGATTTGTATAATATATAGAAATATATAGTGAAAATCTAATAAAGATTGAAGGAAAATATTTTAAATGAGTATTAGCTATGACCATATTGTATACTGTACAATATATTATTCAACCTAAGGAAACACTGTATGTTTCTTATGTTCTTCTGTAATATCATTACCTCTAAAAAACAAAAAGAGCCTTAATTAAAAATTAAAACTGGTCCAAATACAATAATACAGAGTTAAAGGAAATGGTCTCCCCTTCTGGTCACTTTTCCTCTCCAATATCTTACTACTTTGTATGCTTCCTAAATTAGTCTGTTTTCCTGGCTTTAAAGAGAATTGTAAGCTGCCCACCAGGATGGGCTTGCACACAACTTTTTATGAATTGACATAATTCATTCCATAGCCTGTACAAGACACTGCCTCCCAGAAAAGGAACTAACCCTCACCCCAGATTTGGAACTTATTATTATTTTAAAGATTTTGTTCATGTTTAGAGAAAGGGGAAGGGAGGGAAAAAGCCAGGGATAGAAACATTGATGTGCGAGAGAAACATCATCAGTTGCCTCTCACATGCCCCTAACTGGGGACCTGGCCCACAAACCAGGCATGTGCCCTGACTGGGAATCAAACCAGCAACCTTTCGGTTCATAGGATGACACCCAATCCACTGAGCTGCACCAGTCATATTATTGAATCTTTATTTTCTAGGATTCAGGATGCAGTAACTCTTAAACATGGTATTTACCTAGGTTTTCCAGAAGAAAGATAGACAACAGCAAAAAAAAAAAAAAAAATAGGTAAAATAAAATTAAAAGCCACTTTCTTGGAAAAATATATAGGATAAATCAACATAATATAAAAGAATATAATTGCAAAAATTCTGGATTCTCATTTTGTTTAAAAATTTAACACTATCCAAATGAATTCAATGTTTTATGTTTCTGATTGAGTATTAATAAAGTGTGAGTAGAAGTCATCTAATTAATAGTAAGAATTGGTAAAATAGCTTTTTCGGTGTTTTTATTTTGAAATTATTTTAGGTTTCAAGAAAATTGCAAAAGTAGTGCAAAGTATTTTTATATACCTTTAGCCTAGCTTCCCCTAATGTTAACATTTTTTATAAATACAATTATTGAAACCAGGAAATTAACATTTATATAGAGTCTATATGAATAGTCTATATTATAGATAATTAACTAATGTACAAATCTGATTTGAATTTTGCCAATTGTATCACTAATGTTCCTTTTCTGAACCAGTACCTAATCCAGAATCCTACAGTGTATTTAGTCTTCCTGTTTCCGTAGTCTCCTCCATGTTGTGACATTACCTCAGTCTTTCTAGTTTATGACCTTGACCCTATTGAAGAGTACTGACCAGTTATGTTATACACCGTCCCAGGTGGGCCCTGTATTTACCAAAGGGCACAACCCCCACCCATACAGGATTATTCCGTGGGTGTATTTTTAACCTGAGGGCAGCCATCACGTTGATCTGCCAGGTCAACCACTTGGATTTATTTGGAAGAAAATGTACTGGATTAATGAATTCTTGGGAGGATTTGGGATACAGAATTGGGAAACTGAGAGATCAAAGCAGTAATAGCAGCGCTTGAGATAAAGTAACAGAGAGTCAAATTTGGGCCAACCATTGCAGGAAATACACAAGATGAGCAACAGAAGGAGCCAGTCACTGAAAGAAAAAGAAACACTGGCACAGAGATAAAAGATGTAGTTTAAAAGACAAAAAGTAAGACAAACAGAAGGAGTCCTGAGATATCCTGAGTAAGTGTATCCTAGGTTCCTTTCAGCTTTCCTGTACTTGGGTCCCATTTCCATAAGATACTGTCCTTGTACTCTATAAACTTCCCAGTTGCAGCCTGAAAACTGTTATTTGTGAGTTACCATTAAGGAGTCTCTATTTCCTATGATGATAGTGGACCTGACAAACAAACAAATAAAATTTGGAAAGAAAAAGTAAATACAAAATATAGCATAGTAGCTGTGGCAGAATCCAGCAGTATAGGATGCCTACTTAATCTTTTGATTCTTTTGCAGTTTTACAAAGTTTATATGACTGATACAAATTAATCTAGACATTTACACAGACTTCTGCAGAAGGGATCACTGCAGGAATACCTGCTCATTGAATTTGCTCCATGGTTCCATGGCCTGGGGGAAAAAAATCTCAATTAAAAACAGTTCTTAGCCCTGGCTGGTGTGGGTCAGTGGACTGAGTGCTGGCCTGTGAGCCTAAAGGTCACCCAGTTCGATTCCCAGTTGAGACATGTGCCTGGGTCTCCAGTTGGGGGGTTAGCGGGAGGCAACCAAATGATGTACCTCTTGCACATTGGTGTTTCTCTCCCTTTCTTTCTCCCTCACGTCCCCTGTCTCTAAAAATAAGTAAAATCTTTTTTAAAAAAGTCAATGCATCATTAACCTTGCTAATCTCATGTTTATTTTTCCCTTTGCACATAATATATGTTATTCTTTCATCAGTGTGACCTTAATCATCTGTAAATTTGTCCTGTATTCTCAAATAAAGTATTCTAAGTAACCCAGGACCCAAAAGCTCCAAGCTACATGCTTGTCTGATTAAGCAAATAGTATAACACTGGAAATTATTTTTTTCACTTAACTTTATTTTTAAAAGAAGCAATTGGTTTTTAAAAATCAATTCAAGACCAAATACTTCACTTTTCACAGTGAAAGGTGATTCTTAATTTTTCATCATCTAAATGCACCTGTAATCTTAAATGTTAAATGTACATATAAGCTTATAACCTTAAAGAGTTTATTTTTGACTTGTCTTTTTATGAGTGAAGAAAAACTTGTGTGTTTATATTATCATTCTAGCCTAGACCTTTCTTTGTTGCTGAAGAAGAATGTCATCAAGGCGAAGACCCATACCTCTTGCACATACACTTGCACACACAGAAAAACATACATATGTACACACACATGACTGTGCATACATATAAATGCACAGACGTACGTAATGAATACACACGCACCTCTTAAAATACTAGCTGTAGGTTTTTACACTCATTCTGCCACACTTACAAATAAAGAAATATATGCATGTGTTACTGATTTCTTGTAACATTCATCTATCAATCCCTTATAAATATTTAAAATGAAATAAATGGCAGCTCTTCATAACAAAAAGTTAGAGCTATAGTGTATTATTTCATCTCAAAGTGTGAGTTAAGGACCACTAATAGTTTATTTTAAAGTTTAAGTGCTTATAACATAATTTTCAGCACAAATTATTGGTTTATTTTGGAAATATGAAGCAAGCAGGCAAACGAACACAATATATTAATATCATATGAAAAAAGATTTCCCCTAAATTCTGATGAATACTTTATTATGACAAGGAGAGAGGTTTATAAATAAATGTTTGCTGGACCTTTGGTGCTGTAAATCCGCAAAGATGAAGAATCAATGAAATCTGTACTTATAGGATGCATTGTTTAGAATTAGTAATTTACTCAGAAAAGAACCAAAGTTAAGGAATATGTGAAAGAATGGTTTATATTATAAAAGATAATTTTAAAAATTGGACCATGAAATGCTTCCATATAACAATGCCATTAAGAAGTAAAACTAGTATCCATAAAATTAACAATATTAAGCTCATATTATTTTGTGTGGTACTCCTGAAATTATGCTAAGTATATTTAAATATGAATCTATATATTCAATCATATTAATAATACATATCCATAATATTGGTTGCTGTGCTCTGTATATTCTTTTACTTTAGTAAAAGGCACTCCACTGCTTGTAAAAGGCACGTTAGATATTTGTCAAATGGAGTCTTCATTTTAATAGCCAGATTCTCCAGTATTTGAAGGATTTGGTGTAAACCATGTGTATAGTTACTCTACTTTATCTTAAGTGTTATTTATACTGTGTTAAATAGTGCCTAACCTGATATCTAAATTGGTTAAGATTGCTGGAACCAGAGTACGAGGATTTTGAATGCTGAGTTTAATTGTTAGTGTAAAATGAAATAGTACATGGAAATTCATCAGTGTCTGGACCATAGTAAATACCCAGTAAAAGTGTGTTCTCATTATCATTTTGAAAGAAAAATTTCTTAAGGTACTTGACAATTTGGTGTTATAATTTTATTAAGATAGAACAACTCAAAGGATGAGTAAGCAAAGTCATAGCCTAGACTTTATATTCAAGGAAAAAAAAAAACTAGAAAATTTCCTTCAGTATTTAAGCTAAGCTCTACAGAATCCATAAAGAAAAACAATGATAAACTTACCAAATAAAATTTACAATTTCTATGTGTTACAAAAATGTTCAACAAAATTATAATCTAAACAAAATCCTAACATATATGCAACATATGTAATAAAGAATTAATATCCTTAATTAGTAAAGATCTCATGAATTAATAAAAATGCACAAAAGAAAAACTAATTGTCCAAGGATGGACAAATGAAAATGTTCAAACTAGAAATCCAAGAAAAGTAAATTAAAACAGCTATCAGCTGCCATTTTAAAATCAATTTAATTTATTTTCAAATAATTATACATAATACTTTATCTACATATCCAAAATTCAAAAGGTCTACTAACTGCCTTTTGTAACTCATTTGACACACTGGCAGCAAACTTGTGCTAATTAATATGAAGTAGTTCTTATTTGTGTCTCTCAGTGTGAATCACATAACTTTGGCTGCATAAATACTCATGTGTTTGATTATAAAGTACTTTCCCCAACCCTAGTTGGAGTGCTACGATTAGAAATCATTTGCCTCATGTTAACTTTCTTAAAATGGAAAAATACTGAATTCCAAAACCTGTCTATCTCTAAAAGTTCTGGATAGGGAATTGTGGACCTGTGTTTAATCTGATGGTGCAGAGGAACAAAGCTACTCCATAAGATTATAAACTGGTTCTCTTCTGTGAATGTGCAGGTAGTAATCTGGCTGTATATCAAAAGCCATAAAAGGGTGCATGCACTTTAATCCAAAATCCCACTTCTAGAAATTTGTCATTACTAGGAAAATGATGAAAGTTTAGGTTTAATAAATCCAATACAGATGATATATAATAAGTAAAAACTGGAAAGTCCTAATGGTTAATAATAGAAGACTGCTGGGATGACAGAGGCCCCAGCCATACCACAGACTACTACTGTGCCCCTTTAGGTGACACTGCTCAGTAACACTTATTTTTGTTGAAAGATGCCCTTGATCTTTTGTTAAGTAGAAGTAGACTATAACAATAATATGCACCATAAGATCTAATTTCTTAAAAATATTATTTGTGTATACAGATGTATATATATGTAAACATATATACTGTATTTTACCATGTATAATGCTCACCTTTTGCCGAAAATTTTGAGGGAAAAATAAGAATGCATCTTATACATGGGTATAATAATGGGTATGTATAATGCACACAAAACCTGGGTATGCATTATACACAGCAAAATACAGTATATGTATACACACATACACATATATAGAAAGAATATTCACCAAAATATTTACAGTGGTTACCTCTGGATGGAGGAATTGCAAGTGATTCTAATTTTTTATAACTGTACTTTGTCTAAGTAACATGTACTACTACTATAATAATAAAGCTTTTAAATTTTATTTAAATATATTATTTAGAGTATGCCAATATTTACTTAAATTTCAAATTCCATATACATAAAATTAATATCCATCAAGAAAAATATAATGTTCTTTATATTTAGGAATTAGTAATTGTAAAGGCAGTGTGTCATGAAGCAAAGCCTGGTTTTCAAACAGCTTATTTTTGCATATAGTAGCATTATAGCATTGTTGACATTTTAAATGTGTGTGTATTAAAATTACCCGTAGAGAATTGGAAATATGAACCATATTGTCAAGGAAAATGCATTCAGAATTTTAGACTTTATAAAAAATATGCCCGAAAGAATATTGGCAGTATTCAAAACTGACCCATGTGGAGAGAACAGCAAGCTAACCATCTTGAATAGTGGAATATTAATTGAGAATTTATGATATCTATTGTTACATTCTTCAGAAAACAATTGCTATCCTAGGAAATATATTTTGAAAATATGATCTTTATCCTGAAACAATCCCTTTAACTATACACATAAATAAGAAAACTGTATACATTTTCAGGAAAGCAGTTCGCCTTCAGTATTGCCTTGAGTGGTGATAACATGATGACGTGCCGTCCCACTGTTTGGCATGGGATAAACAGCTAGGCCCAGCAGTTATCTGCACAGAAGAGAGCTCTGTGTTTTAACTGCTAGTTTTCAAGTTGGTGCTTCTGATAGTTCTTACAATATGTGTTTGAAATTTGTTGCTGACACTGAATGCTTTACTCCACTTTGGTAGACTATTTCTGTAATCCACGAACAATTAAATTATATTACTTTTTATTAGAAATTGTGATATCTGTTACTTATTTACTGAAAGAAATAACTTTTTATTTTTCAGAGCTTCCATATGGCTGGGAAAAAATCGATGATCCCATATATGGCACTTATTATGTTGAGTAAGTCTCTAAGTGTGATATTAACTTATTAATATGTTGTGAAATTGTGTTAGTGTTTCATTTACTGAGCATGCGTGGCTAACCCTCCCTTTATTTCCCTTTCATCTTACTTGGAAGCACCTACGAAGACTGTAGCAACACTAGCTAGCTGTTTCTTGCCTCTTCCAACTTGCTAATTTGTCATTCCTTTTCTTTGACTCAAGATTCTAAAACACCATTTGGAAAAGTGTGTTTCACATTGTCCTCTAAATGAGTGATAATTAAAGATATTAAAATAAATGCACTTCATTTTCCCATCAAAATTTTGGGAGCTGACTCAGGGGTGTAAAAAGACATGTTCTAATAAACTAAATTTCAAAGTCAATTAAATGAAAGAGCCATAGTTTCCAGTCAAATGATGAAATAAATTTTAGACATATTTTCACTTTTCAGATCCCATTTCAAATCAACAGTATTCTCCCTGTATATTGGATTTCTATTTTATTGGAGGTTACGTTGCCTTAATGTATCTTAGCATAATATAAGTTATCTCCTTTATGGACCCCTTTATTCCAAATAAAGCCCCTATTAAGGATTAAATTACATACATATTTTTCTTCAGCAAATTAAGTAATATTCATAATTTTCAAAAGTTAAATATGTGACTTATTTTTCCAGAATCTCATTTTTTCATGGAAAATGTTTCTATTATCTATTGTATAATGTTATTTATGTTGTTTGGTGAATAACAAAGCCTACATTTTCCTTATGGCAAGTGTTAATATATTTCCCAAGAAATGCAGAGATTGGGAAACAAAAGACATTCATATTATTTATCAAGATCAGACTCTGTTTTCTCCAATCATATTCTGTTTTACAGAAATAATCCAGATGGTCAAGGGTTACAAGATCAATGAATATATTGCTAAATTGTTTTTGTAACCATGTTCAAACAGTTCCTGGGCTTTTACTAAGTGCCAAGCCCTTCTCTGTGCTGGGGAGGTACGGATGAGTAAGACCGTGTGCTCCCTGCCCTTGACATCTTCCTCATCACCCTTTGTCTTGAATACTTTGACCCACTATTTTCATTTGGAAAAGCCCCAATTTTGGTACCATAGTCAGCCATTTCCAGGCAAAGTGAATTTACCTCATTTGTCACATGCAATCTTCTAACATAGTATCTAATGATATAATGTCATGTGGATGCTCAATAAATGCAAAAAGTAAGATAAATACATGGAGGTATCTCTAATTGCAAAAATGAAGGGAAATCACTTCTAGAGAATTATAGGGCCCCCAAGTTCCACTACATTGCTAACCAATTAAAAAATACAAATATTTTAATAGTAATGTACCTTCAGTTCTTGGATAAAATTAGCAGCACTGAATGTTTCCAATAAATGCTAGCTTATCTTAATTCATTGACTCAGACTGTATTGTTCCAAAGCTTTTTACATCTAAAATCCAAGGCAGTAGCATATAATGAAAGAAAACTTAGATATCTGCCATGCCAGATCTCATCTTTGATACACATCCTTGCTGAATTCATAGAGTAAGAATCTTTTCCTTAGTTCAGATATTGGAAAACTCCATAAAAAGCCAGATAAATGTTTGGGGTGGGGCAGAGGGCATATGGCTTCTGTCACAATTACTCAATTCAGCCATTGTAGCTTGAAAGCAACCATAAATGTCACATAAATGAATGGGCACAGCTATGTTTCAATAAATATTGAATAAAATAAAAATTTGTGTTCAATAAACATGTTTCGATAAAAATTTATTTGTAAAAACAGCCAGCTGGCTGAATTTGACCTGCGGAACATAGTTTACTGACCCCTCCCTTATTCTTCTTCTTCAGATTGTTCTTCCATGTCCTCAACTCCTTTTGAGTGGACATCCAATGTGGGAAACAGTATTTTACTCAAACCTTTCTTCTCTGCTCTAATTATCTATCACAGAAGTGAGATAGCCACATGTCAGAAAGCAATGCTTCCTACTTTCTTGATCATTGAGGTGTGTGTTCTTCAAGATATGATGCTGGTTTGCAGTTAATTATTGAACTGGTTATAGACTATAACTCTATAAGAAAATTGCCCTCATTATAGTTATACTAGGATGGTTATCCTTTTGTTTGTTTTTGCTTAACTTATATTTCTCTTTACATTTCTCCACTTCATTTTTGATATATTACCATCATAATCAGAAAGTTATTTTTAAGTTAATTAATCATGCCCTATATTAAATAAGATTAACATTTAATATTTTTATTTTAAAATGTTTAAAGATTTTATTTTTTTATTTTTAGACAGAGGGGAAGGCAAGGAGAAAGAGAGGGAGAGAAACATCAATGGGTGGTTGCCTCTTGCACTCTTCCAACTGGGGCCCTGGCCTGCAACCCAGGCATGTGCCCTGACTGGGAATCGAACGGGAGACCCTGTGGTTCGCAGGCCAGCACTCAGTCCAGTGAGTCACACTAGCCAGGGCAACATTTAATAATTTTATGTTCCAAATAGTAGTTAAGCTCATGATACAGATAAGTCAAATAGTTTAATGTCCTTCAAGTTGCTTCCAATTCTATTATTTGCCATGGCTTTTCCTAATTACACACCATAAGGTACACCAATCTCAGTGTCAGTGTTATCAGGCCAAGCAGAAAATTGAGATACGTTATTCTAACTTAAAGATAATTTTAAGTAGAATTGCATTCCAATATTTCTTGGAAACACCTTTTGGAAAAAAATCATAATTTAAATACCTCTATTTTATATAATATAACATTACTTGAAATGATGGATGTTTTCTATCACAAAAAAGACAACTTATTCATTAGAATTGGAATATGCTTGTTTACACGGTTCATTTTAATTGCTCAAAAAATGTGAATCCCATCTCCATGACACTATTATTTTTACAAGGTATATATTGATTTTGAATAATACTTTTGTTTGTGAAATCTATATGAATAGATATGTGAATGGCGTACTTATTTATCTCTTTCAGTCCATAGAGTATTTCTGTTGGAAAAAAATTCACCTAATTTCTTTATAGTTAATTTATACAGAAAAAAATTAGTAACTGTCTAGTTGAAATTGCTATTTCAATTTTTCAGTAGATATCATAAATACAAAATATAATATGCCTAATTTAAGACAATGTATAATTGAAGTGATAACATTAAGGTCAATATCTTAAAGAATCATTCATTTTAATTTGCAGTCTTAGTATTTAGTTAATGTAATAAAGCAAGGTGGCCTTTATGATAAATCTATAATCAAGAAAATGTTGATTCACTAATTCTATTGATGATGATGGGCAGTGGGTTTTCCCCAGAGTTATCATTTTTGATGTTTAATTATACATCCATTTATGCAATTGGAGATACAAAATATGAAAAACATTTCACCTCCCACCCAGTGACAGAAAAGCCTGTACAAGGACATTAGAAGTTCAGCTTAGCAGTCAGTCGGTTGCTTCAAATAGACCAGCAACAGGGAGCAGAAGTTGCAGAGTGGGCTCTTTGTCATCTGCCGGGCATGTCAGGTTGAAACCAGTCTGTGCCTCTAGCACAGCTCTGGAAACACTTGTTTTCCTGTCAGCCCCAGACAAGCAGATAGGAATTCCAGCAATCAAAAGCAGGGAAGTGTTTATACAACTTGAAACTGAAAAACCTAGATCGAATAGCTTTTGACTGCTATTACTCACTTTACCTTTTAAAGCTACAGGTTTGAAACATTGAAAAGTAAGAAAAATTATCATCATCATCATGTCATCAGAATAGCTAACATTTACTGAATACTAATATGTGCCATGAACTAGTGCTCAACTGTCTTTACCACATTTATAACCTTTTCTATAGTGATAGTGAGGTAAATGATCCTAAGTTTATATTGAAGAAACAGGCTGAAGACATTAAAGAACTTAACCAGTATCACACAGTATAGATAGGAATGGTCATAATTTGCACCTAGGCAGTCTGACTGTACAGTCCAGATTCCAAACTCTGCCCAGACTGCTTCCCATAAATTTAGTGTTCATAATCCATAATGGTCCAAACAAGCCTGAGACTCATTACTGAAGAAGGACGGGGGCTGGCTAGAGAAAGTCTCCTCTCTGGCTCTCTCTTCTGTATGGTGTCCCAGCACGTGTCTGACACTGGGCAGTCAGTGCTGCACACACCCTATGAGACTGGCTTCTGACACAAGCCTTCTGAGGCCCCAGCTCCACTGCCCACTACATCAAAGGGCTCCAGACGGCAGGGCTGCTGGGAGCAAGATGTGCAAGATTTGAAAGAGGAGGAGTCCCTACCATGTGGACCTTAACATAGGAAAGTCAACACTGGTTTGGCTCAGGAGAGGCAGCCATCCAGCTCTGAATGCTGGAGAACAATGGGCCCTACTCATCTATTTCATTTACCTCTTCCATTATTTCATTTACAGACAGAGTAGATGAACCAAGTTTCCATTCCATGTAGCAGCAGAGAGAAATTAGTCCAATTTTTCCTGACAGACACCAATTCCCTGATAATACAGAACTTAGCAATGTCTTAAAATGTCCTAAGTTGCTAACTAGAAATGTAACTGTCACTGCTTCTAAAGAAATGGAAAATTTTTTAATGAAAAAAGTGCAAATGTAGAGTTGAACAGCTGTGACTTTTGTACAAATGTGGTTTTTTCCCTCCTCTTTTGTGAAATTATGTCTGCTGGGTACATTTTGGTTTCAATGGCAGCTACACAATTTGCTTAACTAGCTAGTCCAGAAGACACAATTTCCTGGAGCAGCTTTCACGCAAAGCTGCCTCCTCTGGCACAGATGGAGGAGCAAACCGTGTAACTACAGTTAAAATGATGGTGGCGATTGGCAGATGTGATTTTCATGTAAAAATTTTACAGGGTTTTCATGTGATGTCACACATCTGCTACTATAAAACATTATTTGTAAGCGGTTTCAGAAAGAGTGAAAAACACTGCAAAATATCTTCAATGTGATATTAAATGTGAAAGGAAAACCACATTCATTTCATGGTTAACAGTGAATATCCATCATGATGCAGCAAGTTGGAAAGTGGTTAGCTCAATATCATATCATAGCTTAAGAATGTTTCTCTTTGTCATGCCTTTGAGAGGTTTTCTAAATTTTCCAAGGAAAAACTTCCTAATTTTATAATTTTTAAGTCAGCATAAATATAAGTATCTCTAATTAAAAAAAAAAAAAACAGAAAGGGATAGCCTTGTAAAAATCTTGCTTGTTCTTAGAGAATTTTTTTCTATAGTGAAAGTTAATTTTTAAAATTTCCAGTTTTTCTTCAATCTTTAAAAACTTGCAAACTTTTTTGATGCTATTTGACAACTATTTAACAAAGACATTTCCCAAAAATATCTTCTCAAAAATTTACATAATAGAAGATGCTTAACCGAAGTGGCATTGTTGGTGAAGTTGCTCATTGTCTTTCTATGCTAAAGTGAGCTCCAAATTCTGTAAACAGCATTGAATCATTGTCAGTTATTATCACTCAGCATCCGGCAGTACAGGCTGCAGTTTCTCAGTCTGCCAGACCCTCGGCTTCCCAGCTGTGAGATCTTGAGTTACTGAGAAGGAGCAGGAAGACTAGAGAGAAGGGATATTAGATGCCAAGTAGTATTCTAAGTGCTTTAGGTGCACAGCTCATTTAATGCTCACATAAAAACCTATGAAGTTTGTATTATTATTATCATTTTATAGACAAGGAAAATGAGGTACAGATATTTTTACAAGTACTAAAGGAGGGAGATAGAATTTGGACCTAGACAGTTTTATTCCGCAGGCAGTGTTTAGCACTTAGCTCAGGTGTGTAGTTAGTGCTTTAAATGTCAGTTATTTTTATCTTGTTTGTCCCAATAACATGGGTAAGACCTTTTCTTATGGTGTTACTGCTTTTCCAGCTCTTTCATGATTACAGTAAACCCCCCAAAAGGAACAATTCTAAGAAGAGATATTTGATTTATAAGAAACATTTACTTAACCTCATTTTCAGAGCATGCCACATCGAATTAAGAATAGTGTTTCTTTAAATTAGTGATAATTCCATGAGCCCAATGCAAACGATAAAACAAGGATTGCTGAGTGCATTGTTTCCGTGGCAACCATAGTAGAGAGGTTTCAGGGTAATTCCTAAGGAAGTTATTTTTGTCAAAATTGTCCATAGTACATGTCATCTAATGTACCTGCGGATTTGTGGTGATACCAGTAGGTATAGTAATGTTTCATGCACTATTTTAACTTGTAATGTGCTTTCACATCCATAGTCCCAATTGGCAATGACTGACAGCAAGGAAGGTTGAAGCTGTCTGATGCCAGATACAGCTGGACAAGAACTTTCAATAGAGTAGCTATGTTTTTATATTACTATAAAATGTTTATACTGCAAAAAGCATTTTCTCATATTTATTTAAAAAGCACAACTCAGTTAACATCACAGTCAAACAAAAGGAATATGCCAAAATCAATAATGCGGTACTCTATCTCTAACTGAACTACAATTAGCTCTTTTTTGCTGAATCACTAAACGTACATTTTACTTACCTGGTGCTTAGCTGACCCAGGCCAGTTTCACTTTGTGGCATCATTCCTTGAAAACAAGCAATCAGGCTTCCTAAGTGAGGGACCTCTGAGCTCCACACACATGCTCTTTATACTACATTCACATTCTGACAGTCCATAATTGTAAGAAATCTTCTGGTTCCAAACAAAGAATGTGTCAAGAACCCAGAAGTTTAAATTGGTTTAATTTCAGGTGGACTTTTATAAATAAAAATGAAGTATTCACCTTGACATTAGAGTTACATATAAATTTTTTAAAAAAACTAATTTTTACAATTTTACTTAATCATTTTCTTTGTCTTGAAATCAGTAAAAAAAAAAAAAAAAGGAGGAAATTGTCTCCAGCATTAACTTTTTTGTCTACAGACTGTCTTCAGCATCAAGTTTTTTTGAGAATAAATTTGTGTGAAAAGATGAATGTAACATAAACACTGACGTTTTTGGTTTGTTTGCCTTTAAGCATATTTTATGAATCTAACAAAATAAATCAGACTCTTTTTTAGGCACTTGGGAGAGGTTACACACAGGCAAACCACACACTGTATAGCACAGTGCAGGAGAGCTTAGTAGTAGAGACAACAATGGGAAGGATGCAGTGCCTGAGTCCCTCGTCAACAGAAGAGAAAGCACTGACGGTCTGAATTGGAAGCACCATGCTGTGTGTCCCAAAGTAGGGCCATGCTCCCTCCTTCTTCTTTACAGGGCCATGCAAACTTCAAATGGCCTTGTAAAGGCAGGGAGGATGTCTGCACTCAGGGAACTGTTGCTTAAGGTGATTGCAGACAACCTCTTGAGCTGGACGTGACCTGCGTGGGGAATATCATTCCCATACTGAGAAGACCTAGATAGAGCTCTGTGGGAAGTGCTACCCCTCCTGCTGGAGGAGGGGCCCGTGCAGCTCATTGCTAGGCAAACAAGAGAAAACTGTCACCATCTCTCATTGGACAATTCTGTTTGCATCTTGCCAAGATTATGATATATCAAGCAGATTATTGTTATTATTCCATAATTTGTGAGACAATTTGTGTATCTTATTCATTCTCCTTCTGAATTAAACATTCCATGTTTCTTGTGTGTGAACTACAGGTCATCTCATGTTACCAATCAGTATCATCACTTGCTTTGGAGTCATAACATAGACTGAGACTAAGTTCTAAAGTTAGCACCTAAAATAGTAATTGCATAGAGTCAAAGTTTTCCTAACAATCCCTTAGAGCACGGGTGGCAAACACAGGGCCCACAGGCTGAATCCAGCCCTCCACCTTGTTTTATCTTGCCCAGTGACAGCACTGAGCTCTCTCTTGACTGTTAAGGAGTTGTTACATTTATCCAGTCCTAAAATTACATTCAACCCTTTGAAGGCAACCACGAGGCTGATATGGCCCTTGGTGAAACTGAGTTTGATACCCCTGCCTTAGATTGTTGGAGACTAGCACACTAAAAAAACACAGCCATTTATTTTCCCTTGTTGGAAAAAAATTCTTTCTGGAATTAAAGTACTTACCAATCATTTAGGGTTTTTTGATCATTAATAGATACATAATTGGAATCACATTCTGCTCAGAGACATGCTGATCCTGTCAGAGGAAGATGGGAACTTAAACTGAAGAGGTAGCAGATTGGTGTCATTCTTTGGGCACCCTATGATTAAATAAAACAGGTGGTCACTTGTACTAGGTAAAATGTAATTCCCTCTCCCCTATATGAGAACTACAGTTTCATCTCTTTTTCAGTATGCAGGTAATGTTTTTCAGAATTCCTTTGGTGTCACAGAACATGATGTTAATTTGTAGTTTGTCGAAGTTTGCATCATTATTTTGAATTTACAGGCTAGTACAAAATTACACTTAACCTCTCTGGCTTTATCAAAGAACATCCACTGAACTTGTGTCAATAAGAATATATTTGGCCATTTTCTTCCACTAAGCTTTGTTAACTTTCTCATTATGATACTGATCAAAGAATACTTAAAATTTAAAAGCATTATATTTCAATTTCTACTTGTTATTTAGCTAAACAATAACAGATGAGGTGGGCAAAAGTAGCTTTATAGTTGTGAGTATGCAAAACAGAGTTTATTCTTGTATTATTATTTATTAATTATTATATTATTATATAATTATTGTATTGTTTTAACTATAAATCTACTTTTGCCCACCTCTGTACATTACCATTCTTTTATTTTATTTTAATGATCTCAACAATATCATCATAAACATGTTATGGAAATAAGGCTTCCAAAAAGGGTGGATCATTATAATAGAATCTCCTTACAGAGATATGGAAAAACATAAAAACATATTTGACATCTACAGACATGAGACTGATGTTAACATTATCAGTGAAAGGGCAGAAAAATAAAGACAAGCTCATAAACAAAAGGCCAGTGTAAGAACTACTGTATTTTTCACCATTATCACAGATGAATATATTTGAAGGGATATAGTTTACCCACTTTTTCTATTGCATAATACAGAGTGACATGGTTAAACATTATTTATTACTAGTATTTAACAGATGACTTTATATTCAAATGGATGAAGTTATATTACAATAGACAGCTAGCTGTATAATAAAAATGGATACATGACAAAAACTTTTATTATCAAATTTCACATGTTTAATTTCAATCTAAATAAGTAAGATAACTTTAAAAGTGTCAAGAAAAAAATATCTTGCTCTGTGGCTGCGAAGGTTGATCTACTACAGACAAAACCAGTAAAATTAGCTTTGCACTAATTTAGTCTAGAGGAAACTCACCAGGAGAAGTTTCATTTCTAAAAGCTTATTGAGCACCACTTGTTGGTGCTCATGTCATTATGTGAAGATCTCAGTTTCAATGTCCATTAATCACAACATTTATATATGGAGGATAACCAAGTCCCCTCATCCTGCTCACATCACTTTCTGCAGTTTTAATTAGGCATCAAAAAACACAACAATATGGATAGACAGAATGATGGATAAAATCTGATAGATGAATTGTAGGAATGATCATCTTCTATTTCGTGTAATAGTATTTACTAATTTAGTTTGCAGCATTGACTTAATATGTAAATGTTTAGTAACTGTTAGTCAAACCCAAAAAGTAATAGCTATCATCTATTACACATTTGGTATGTAGTAGGCATTTCACATAACTCATTTCATCATCACCACAATGCTTTACATTAGATACTATTACACCTGTTTTATAGACAGAGGAACTTAAACTTAGAGAAGCCGGGCCATCAAGCTAGCTCGTAGGAGGAAGCAAGAGAGTTGCAGCCCAGGACAGGGGTTAAGAGGCTTTGTGCTGTCCAGATGTAAATTACAGTTGACTCCCAGACTCTAAATATAAAAAATAATGTTAAAATCAGCTTGAATTTATAAAATGCTTTAGTTTGAACACTTTCACTTATGATATCTGCGTGCTCTTCCAAACAGCCCTCTGAGGTGAATAAGATATTTATAGATGAGGCACTTGCAGTTCAGAGATATTGGGAGAACTTCACAAAGGCAGTGTGTGGTAGACTCTTCAAATGTAGCTGAAACCCTAATGCTGGTTCGGTTCAAAAACAGAAGCGTCATGGTAAGTGGCTTTCATTTTGGTGACACGCAAGCAGTACATGGGAGGTTGAGGGTGCCAGAGAGAGCAAGTGGCTCCTCTCACCTCTGTTATTCCCCATGACCCAATCTACCACTTACAGGTGACTTTTCTGTGGGTGTCAGGGGGAGAGTTTCCACCAGCACTTGAGGTTCTTCTGTGTTACCATGTAAGGGATTTCCTGCTAAGTAAGTTCTATGTTTTCACTTCTAATTGCATCACCGGCCCTCAGCTGGACCTAGTATGTCTTTTTCAAAGTTCAAGACAAGACATGCAGAGTTGTATTCTTGACTATCCCCATTCTCACTCACATAGAACTGTAAACATGTTCATAAATATTAGTGCAGAATCATCATATCATTATCATAATTGCCAAAGGGGTGGCCCAGATTTAACTTCCAGTGTTGGCAAGGGCAGAATACAAGAAAATTAGAGTTAGGACTAGCCCTTAGGGAAGCTGAAAGGCAGCCCTTGGAGGAGACCCTTCTGGCTTGAAAACCATCTTACCTTAAGCCAGGTCTCCTGGCTAGTCATTCATATTCTCATTACCATTTCATCTCTCAATTTACTCAAAATGCAAAAACATACCCACACACATGTTTTCTTGTGAAACATTGTCAGTTCCTTTTTCTATATACATAATCACTGGGTTCTTTTAAAAAATTATTTAATAGTCAACACAATGTGCTATATTTTCACATTTTTTGTCTTCAGAAAATCAACAGGTAATTTACAATGATGTGAAAATTTCCAGTTTTCCAATGAACACTGATAAAAAATGAAAATGAGAATCACCTGTCCTAAGTATATGACAAATTACCAAACTTATCTCATGCCTGCATGTGTATAAGTAAAATCATTTTAATAGTAAGTGTATATTTGTGTCAGACTACATAAATCAAAGTTGCTGGATTTGGCACTACAAAGAGCAGCATTTGATTCATGCGCCTGCCCCTTATTGCGAGATCTGCAGAAAATTGTTTACCCTCTCTGAGGAGGAGATGAATTAAAAGCATGAAACCTGTTTAGCTGAGGAACATAGTACTTGCTCGATGAATATTAGTTCCCATCCCTATCATCCACAATTCTCCTTTTATTCTCTCTTTTATTTACAAGGGCAACATTCATTCTTCACTTTCTTTCCACAAATTGTAAATCTATTAAATAGAGCTTAAAACTGAACAAAAAATATGTAGCTTTAAAAGTTTACAAAATGGTGTATTCTTCTGAAATATACAACACTGCACCTTACATCTTCTTCATGTAGAAATTTAGAATGAAAAATACGGTCAGCCTATGGGAGGATCTAAATTAACCAATCTCGCATTTATGTTATGGAAAGGAAAAAAAGTTATGCGAAAACATGCACCCTCCCCCCACACCCATTACAGTTAAATGAAACTATCCTCTAGACCAGCGACTTTCAACCTTTTTCTTCTCATGGCACACACGAACTAATTACTGAAATTCTGCAGCACACCAAGAAAACATTGTTTTTTTGCCAGTCTGACAAAAAATAGGTATAATTTTGATTCACTCACACTGGACAGCTAGTGTTGTGTGGGCTGTTGTCATTTTTTATTTGACAATCTAAGGGAAAAGAGGTCAGTGCCTCTGACTGAATAGTCAGGTGCTGCATATTTTAAAAATTCTTGCAGCACACCAGTTGAGAATCGCTGACCTAGTCCATAACTTTGCTCTTTCAGCAATAGCATAATTTTAGACATAATGTGTTAATTATATAAAATTCTGCAACAATACTTCTTCCTCAAAAAGCAATCTATTAAAAACAACAATGAAGTGCCCTGGCCAGGGGACTCCATTGGTTGGAACATTGTCCCATACACCAAAAATGTTACAGGTTTGACATTTCAGGGCACATATGAGAGGCAACTGATCAATGTTTCTCTCCCACATCTCTCTCTCTCTCTCAAATCGATACAAACATACCCTCAGGTGAGGGATGAATGAATTAATTCAACAATGGAGTAACTTATTACCACCTATCTTTGCTCTTGGTTCTGCTGAACCTTTGTACTCTATTCCCACTACTTCTTTTTTTCCATGATTTTCTTGCCTGGGTCCTTATCTTTTTAAAATGAGAGCCTCCTGCTCACACTCAGGCCCCATGGCTATTTATCAGTCGTAAGGTAGTGAAAGGTTGTGTGTGTATCCTATGTATCCAGACAGTAGACGCTTTTCTCTCTATGACTCATCTAAAGTATTTTTAAATTTTGATTTTCTAATGTCTCCTGTGTTGCTTTTTAGCATATAAAAGGAATAGCTATGTATTTGATTTCCTCTCAGTCTGATCAGTAATAAAGACACAGTAGTTGAGAATAATGCTTTTAAAAATCTTCTTCTCACTCTGATTATTGGACTTGGAAACCTGGGGAGTTTGGGTATTATACAGAATTGTAATTATTTTCATGTCCTGTTGACTCAGAATCTGCGACAGGCTTGTCCATCTCCCTTCATTAGCACTCCTCCCCCGACTCCCTCCTTCCTGGATAATCCCCGATATCGGTGATGTTGTACTCACAATTCCTCCCTGTCTGAGTGTCCTTGGTAATTCTTTGATTGTCTTTGGAGTCAGGCCCCAAAGTATTCCTGCCTCCCTGGCTGTGTATATCTGTCCTTACATATGAGTGATGCGTATGCACAAGTATATAATATTTAATCATATTTTTGGAGATCCATGAACTTAGGCTCACATTTTAACCACTCCTAATAATTTATTAAGAAATAGCAATCCAGTTAACATAGGGTGTAGTACAGGTCAGACTATTCTCACCCCTCCCAGCACACTGCAATGTCTAGTTCTCTGGAAATGTGATTCCTATAGTCATAAAACACCTCTTATTCAGCCTCATAGTCCCAGGTAAAAGTAATAGTTAGTACATTGTACAGAGCTGGTAAATGGTGCTGAAATGACTGAGAGTTGTAGAGAGCACCACGACTTTCCTTCACGCTTAATATAGTGAAGCTCATCCTTATAATCAGCAACAGGGCACATCCTCTCCCATGCAGACATTCGAAGCTATGGTTGTCCATTAAACAAAATTCATAATGGAAATAGGGCGACTTTGAAACGTGATATGATCTCACACCATGATTTGGAAGTATCCTCCCAGTCTTGTAGCTTTCATCCTCCCCGCTCACCTCCTGCTCCCACCCCACCGCCCATAGGCAATCACATGCATGTATGTATTCACAAGCCCTATACTCTGGCTAAGCAGAACTGAATGTTCCCGAGCACCTTAGTGTCCACTACTGTCTTCCTAAAATGATCCCTACTCTACCCATCGAAATATATCCATCCTTCTAGAATCTGCTCAAGTGTCACTTCATCTGTGAGGCTTTCCCCAAATCATCAGACTGAGTTGTCTTTTCTTCCTTTGAGTATCCACTTTGTGCAGATAAATTTGGGAACTTTTTACCCTGTGTTATATTTTTCTGGCCACTTGTAGAATGACCAGCTAATTCCAGTTTACCCAGGACTGTCCAGGTTTTAAAAGTGAAAGTTCCACACCCTGGGAAACCCTTTAGTCCCAGGCTAACTGATGTGGTTGGTCTCCCAACTTGTGTCTCCCCATTGCAGTATGGGTCCCCTTGGTGAAGGGATTGTATCATATTCAGCTTTGTGTTCCCAGTGCTTAGCGCACTGATGAACAAACAGATTTGTATGTGAGACTTAAACGACTTCAGCCACTTAGTTGGGATTGGCAAATACCAGTGGAAGAGCATTATTAGCCTTGTCTCTCAGTACAGAAAGATCTTGAAATAGTGGAGTCTTTTAGTTTCCTTCTACATAAGCTCTATCCTACTTCTAAGCCGATAACTCACTACTTTTGTTCAATCTAGCAGGAGCAAAAGGTTAGCAATATCTTTGATAACAACAAGCTCTTCCTATATCTAGCAATAAAGTTTAGGATAGACATTTTATGAGAATAAGAAGGGATGGATAGAAACCAACATTTTTAAGTGCATGCTCTGAAATGTTTTTAGATGGGTCTGTGTATGTTACAGGTCCTGGGGCCTTCATGAAATGATTAACAGTGCACGTTGCCATTTCTGCTGGGAGAAAAATATCAAGTTTTCTATGTAATTTCGAAATAGTAATGGCTAAGTGATGAATCTCCCTTATACATAAGATACACATAAAATATATACTACAGGTTAATGACTTAACTAAATAACTTAGCACTATCACTAGGGGAGGGATGGGGAGAGAGCTCATTTATCTGAAAATATAACCACATTTAGAAAGTTCAGCTTCATGGGGCATGGAGGACAGACTTCTTAGCTGTGAGAGTCTCAGCTCCATATGGATGCCCTTCTCAGCCAGCTGTGAGTCCACCTCCCGCCTTGACACTGTATCCCCAGATCAGACACCCTCCTGTTTAGGAAGAGCAGGAGAAAATAGCACATGAATGATTCAACCTTCCCGCCCACATTTCCCTCAGGTATAGTAGGGAACAATGAATGGACATTTATAGAAAGAAAAATTATCACTCAACTGGTAGAACTGGGAAGAAATCTTTGAAGAGGCAGGATTCAATTGTTCTGTTTTCTTTTTAAATGCTCCAAGTAAAATAGATTCAATCTTCCATGTATGCAACATTTTAAAATAAAGTACATTTAAAATATTAGTCATTAGTGCTTTTAAAATTAGCTTTTCAAGGCACTGTGAGGTACACATTGTATTATGTACACTTTATTTTATAATTCTTTTTGTTCCTGTTCTGTCTCCCTCATTAGACTGCATGTCTGGCTCATCTTTGCCCTTCCCTGAGTTCCCCACCACTGTGCCTATCCGAGAGTATTTGAGAAACAACCATTTGATGAATTCTGACAACATCTCCTGTATACATCATTCAGGCACTGGTCCTAAGTGATTTACTCATTTTAATTCATATAATATGCATAACAACTTTATGAGGCAGATGTCACTTTTATCCCAAATTTGCAATGAAAAAATTCTGAAGTACAGAGAAAGTAAATGATGTGTCCAAGCTCACACACCTATAATATAGTGGAGCTTGGATATGGGTGCCACCAATGTGACTGCCGTAACCAAGCTCTTAATTCCTGCCCTGCCTTCTGTGAAGAGCTTGGCCCCAGAAGAGACTCCTAAGGTTATTAGCTTCTCTAAGTTTCTAAAGAATGAGTAGTTTTTATTCTATTTATCCAAACTTTATAATAGAGAGCACTTTATGGAAACTTTGTAAGCTTTATATTAAAATAAATAAAATATAGACAGGGAAGGTGTGATGTATGTGTTTGGCTGCTGGTGTAGCTACAGTCCAGAGGTTCAGACATAAGGAGGTAATGTGCAGACTTTCCTGACCACCCAGCAGTGTGGGCATCAGAACTGGGGTCAAGGAAAACCTAGGAATTCCTAGCAACCAGGAAATCCATACTGTCAGAGTCCATTCAGGAATTATTCTGGAGGGAGGGAGGGAGGGAGGGAGGGAGGGAGGGAGGGAGGGAGGGAGGGAGGGAGGGAGGGAGAGAAGAAAAAGAGAGAGTGGGGGGAGAGAGGAAGGAAGGGAAGGAGGGACGAAACCCAAGTAAAACAGATTTGGGGGAGCTCCCAAAAAACAAGTTGGCATAGAAAAGATGACCTACTGAGCTGCAACCCCAAACCCCAAGCCAATCTCCAACTCCCAGTGCTGAGCGGCAGCCTCCTTGATGCTGCCACATTTGTCCCTAACATAATGCTTCTTCATGTGAGTGTATTTCCACTCTAATGCAAGATAGCAGCTTCTAGTTATCAGCTCCTCACATCCAAATCTTTCATCACCAAAGTGGAATAACTTTTTCATGTATCACTAGAACATCTTGCAGATTCCTCTGTTTTGAAAGATTCATGGATCTTTACCCAAATGCGAATCGGTTAAATCACATAAGCTGGTCCTAAGCTTTGTACAAAGTTCTGTCACAGCATATATTTTATGACAGAGTTACACTGGAAAACGGTGAGATCTATCACCTTTCATTCATGCCTGCTTCCATCTGTGCCTATTGAGCACTGGTTACCTCATGCCTTGAAGAAACTAGTAGAGCCCCTTTGGTCAAAGAGAAATACCTTAGAAATATCTTACTTGTGGTACAATCTGCCCTTGAACATTGCTCTCTTCTGTCTCTCATGCTGACCCAGGGATCTAGTTCTAAACTGTCAACTAAAGTCAAGATTGTGGCCAGTGGGTATAAAGGTATCATTCTTGACTATGCACTAAAAGTGCCTTTCTTCAAAATCCCAGGAGCAGCAAGGCAAAGTGAACAGCCTAGAATACGGAGAGAACGCTGGAGTGTGAGGGTCAGATGATGGTGTGAGGGGCCCAGGATGTGTATCTGCCCTCCTGTGTCTTCCGTTCCCCTCCCCAACAGTGAGGGTGGTAGCAGTCAAACAGGACATGGACCTGGGACTGCCTTTGGCAGCTTAGTCAATCAGCTACAAACGTTTCCTTCACTCTGCGCATTTCTGAAACTTCTGATGGCACAAGCCCTCTTTTCTGACGCAAAATAGTGTTTTTTTAGTATTCCCTAAGGCTGCATACAGAAAAAGAGACTTCCACATCAATCTTATCAGTCTAGAAACTCCTTAGTGGACTACCTTTTCACACTTTCTTAACTTCTAACTCAGGGGATTGCAACCCTAGCTGCACATCAGAGTTACCTGGCAAGCTTTTTAAAAATACCAGTGCCTGTACTCCACTTGCAGATTACAGCTCAGCTGATTTAGGGTGAGCCTGAGTCTTCTCTGTTTTTTGTTTTTGTGTTTTTTTAAGCTCCTCAGTTTCATCCTGAACTACAAAGCATGGCCACACACAGGATGTTCAAGGATGGAATCTCATCCTTGAATATCCTGATCCCTTTGCCATTATAGCATGGATGTATTAGTAGTCTTTCCTTTTAGCAAAGGGAAAAAACAGTGTTGTAGAATATGCCCACATGTCTCTTACCCCCTTAGCCCTTAATACCTAAAGATTCTTTTAATAAAATGTGATAATAAACTAAGTGTGATGAAACAGTTATGCCCTGGCTGGATTGCTCAGTTGGTTGTAATATTGTCCCTTGCACCAAAAGATTGCAGGTTCAATTCCCAGTCAGGGCACATATTGGAGGCAACTGATGGATGTTTCTCTCTTACACAGATGTTTCTCTCTCTCTTTCCCCACTTTCCTTCCTTCCCTAAAATCAATAAATGTATTCTTGGGTGAGGATTAAAAATAATAACAAAAAATTTTTAATTAAAAAAAAGTTAAGGACTCTTGGTAGTTTCCCAGCTTTCTGTTCTGTATGGAAGCTGTATGAAATAGCCAATAATTATCTCACAGAGCCTAAACAACAGGGAGGATGTTGACATTTGTCACTCACTACTTTGACACATTGTAAGACCCACAAATCCTTGCTAAAGAGACTGAAACTATTCATTTTGGAAGCACAAGGAAGACAAGGCTTTCCTATTCAGCTACAATTACACATCTTTGTGATAGGTCTTTTACAGCTTTGGAGCACTTTAAGTTTTTAAATGAATGACTTCATTTGTGACAATGTGAATGTTCTATAGCAATTAGCTCAGGTTACTAAAGCCACAACCACTATTTGTGGGGTAACAAGTCATGCCAGACTAGTTCATAGATATTTTCAAATATTTTAAGTTTAAAAACTCATTTTGATGGTAAATGGAATATTTTCAACATTGTGTCCATAAAGCGGGTAGCTATATGTTGACTTTTCTAAGGAAATAATCATGTGCAGGTGGCAAGTTGGTAGAACCCCACAGTACATGTAAATGTGCCCCAGAAAGTGTTTGTAATGTGTTTCCTAAGGATCAAGGTATGCATATGGTGAACAATGATCTAGCAAAAAGAAATAGAACAGGTAGGAAATGAGGAGCTGATACTTTGGTACAGTCCAAAGTTGTTTCTTGGTTTCTCCAAATAACTACCATATAATATAAACAAAAGTCTTAAACACACACACACAGTCATCATTTAGTTATTTAACAAAATTTATTGCCTTTCACTCTGTCTGAGGCTTAATACACAAAGTTGGAACCTGTACGCAACTGTACACATTCTAAAGAAGCAAATAAAATAAGGTAAGGTTACTATTGCTGTTTGAATTCCTTATTGTGAAATTATCATTTAGGATGTTGTATACCATATCAGAGAAACCTCATTGTTGAAGACCTGGAAAGAATGATCTCAGGCTCACTGACAGGAATACTATGTGCTTCTGAACAACTGTCTTGGGTTTATCTTAAATATGCTGAAGAATATAAATGGTTCTTTCTCTCATTGAATTAGCAGCTAGAAAGTTCAAGGCTAATTTGCAACGTAACTCCAGTAAGCAAGTAGAACCCTGTATTATCAATTTTGTCTATTGATCTTCCACTCAGATTCAACTGACTTCACCCTGATTTTATTTACTTTTCATTGTTGCTCTTCTTTTAAAGTGATTCAAATCCTCTTAATGATGAGGCAGGATATAAAAAACAGTAAATAAGCTGAGAGCCAGGGGGAAGGCCGTAAAGCAGGCTGGGAGTATTGTTGGCAGAGGTTAGGAAAGGAGCTGTGAGACAGGTGGGGAAAGCATCGTGGTAGTAATCATAACAACAGCTGCAGCAGTGATTAATAATAGTGATAAAGAATCAGTTATACCTTGAATAATAAAGAATGACTACACTTTACAATTGTGGGGTCCTCCTATGTATCTGTGCTTGCAAACATTGTTTCTCTTCACAGCAACCCCAGGAAGTACAATAGCTATCGATGTCCCCAGTTTATGGATGGAGATACTGATGCTTAGAGATTTTAGTAATTTGCCCAAGATGACACCTCAAACCCAGGCCGTCTTGCTTCAAGCACTGACCACTGATATCCTGAAACTCCCTTGATGAGATAAGAGGCTTGATAGGGTGCTGCTGAGGAGAGTGGCTCCAAGTATGCCCCAAGCACAGGGTGCCTATGGTGAGGCAGCTAGAGGTGAAGCTACAGAGCTAAGTAAGGGCAAAGTCAGGAATAATATTTCTTTAGGTAGTAAAAAGGTATCAAGGATTTTAGTAAGGAAAAGTGGAGACAAGGGAAGAGAAGCTTTAAACTCGGACCCTTCTGAAATAGAGTGGCATTTTCTGAGTTTATGTAGCAAAGAAGCTCTGAAAGCTCATATGTCATAGTTCACCACATGCCTCAGATCATGGTGGCTCTTCAGTGAGCTAGAGCATTGCAGTAGCATTTACTTCCAATGGAAAATTGGTTTACATGAGCAGGATTTACATTGGCCCCGCATACCTGTGAGTCCCAATACCAAAGAGCATTGTTAGGAACCCCTATCCTAAACGGCACCATGGCCTCTACCAGAGGATACATTAGAGAAAGGTCCTACTGCCATTTAAGTCCCCCCGCCCCCACCAAAGCCTTTGGTATGGACTCACAGTGATTATGGTGATGGTGATGACAAGGTGATAATGGCCATGGCCATGATGCTAACAGCTGCTGCTAGTTATTGAGTATGTCTCTGCTTGAAACCCTGCACCAATATGCGTTATTTCATTGAATCCTCACAGCCTCCCCAGGAGGAAGGGAATAGTATGCTCATATTAGAGATGAAGACACTAAGGTCCAGGTTTAATAACTTGCCCAAGGTCACACAACTAATCAAGTGGTAGAGCTGGATATTGAATCCAGGACTAATTGACCCTAGAGCCTGTGGAGCAGGAAGCTACTCCCTCCCCTGTCCCCCATGAGGAAGTAATTAGATATTGCAATCGTCTTATCTTGTTTCTGACAACTGCTTTTCTCTCTCACCAGGAATTATGTGATTTATATTAATGTAAAATTGATTGTTGAGATTTTGCTTAACCTCCCTTGCTTTCTGATATGTAGTTCTAGAAGACATAAAATAAGAGGGTGTGTGTGACTCTGAACACATGTGTGTGCTTCATGCACATTAAATATGTGCACACTTGCCATTGTGCAAACATGCATTAAAAAGAGGAGGTATGTAGGTGGGGGATGTGTTGTAGAGATAGACATGGTCAAATCCCAGCCCTTTCACTTACCGGACATGTGATTCACAGCAAGTCATTCAGCCTCCAGTATGTAAGTCTCACCTCACCGCCTTGAAATGGGACAATTAGAATGCCAAGACTTTTGCCATTAGGCTTAACTCTAAGGAAAGTTGCATGTAGTCGCTGGCACAGAGTTAAATACTCAAAATTGTTCATTCCTCTTCTAACCCCCTGTCTCTTCTTCATGCTTTCAATCCATAATCCTATTTCTACAGACAAAGGGCCAAAATCAACCTATATGCCAGACTTTTCGCAGTGTGTTCATATCCCAGAGAAAGGCCTACATGGCACTGCTACTAGGCGAGGTCATTGGTTTCTACCCCTTCTGTGAACAGGGAACTCTAAATTTCATAGAAGAATTCATTACACTCTCAAAATACTGGAGGGCATGCTTACACTGTAAGCCCCTAGTTTAGCTGATTCACAGTTGCTTCCAGCCACTTTGTGTCTAATATCTATGAGTTTATCATCTTACTATGTAGAAATACTCTACTTTTGGTTGATCTCAGCATCAACCATCCTATAGGTATTCTACAACATCCATAGCATCCCTGGGAGTCTTCCTCCTATATCCCAGCCCTTCAATCCAGAGCTGTCTGACTCTAAACAGTGTGGACTTGAGTTGCTCTAAGTGTAATCAGTGAATTTACCTTACACTAGGGGCTTTGCAAAATTTAGATGATACTCTTCTATTCAACACCATTTGGTATAAATTTTATTTGTTGACCATTTATTCTAACGCACCACACTCATCTCAGACTGACACAGTAGGACCAGAAAACAAATGCACATTCTAGTTCTTCTGACTGAATTGTACATAATTTAAATATAACAACATGTGACAGAGCCACTGAGAACTCTGCTCTCATCACACAATGTGTGTTGTACACAGGCCAGCCCCAGCAGAGGCCTGACTTCATGCCTGGTGGGGCCCTTGACTATAATCACATTAGGCGTCTCTTAATCACCTGCTGTCTGTGGAGCTATACATATGTTCTCTTAAATGACTTTGCCCCACTGTTATCCTAATTTGAACTTTTGTTTTTCAGCCACATAAATAGAAGAACGCAGTTTGAAAACCCTGTCCTGGAAGCAAAAAGAAAGCTACAGCAGCATAACATGCCCCACACGGAACTTGGAGCCAAGCCGCTGCAGGCCCCAGGTTTCCGAGGTTAGTATCTGTCATCAAGTGACGTTTCAGAGCGGGTAGCTGTCCATCAGATGGCTGGCTCTTCCAACATACATGCCTTTAGCTCGAACTGTTTGAAGTAATTGATTTGCTTTCCCCAAGTCCCTCTATTAGCTATGGCTGGGTGTTTGCTGTTTCTAAACTAATGCATTTAGCAACCACAGATTAAGGTAAAGCCTCAGGCACTACGTTACAGAAATTTACAGCATGTAGCTAGGTGGAGATTAATGGGTTTTGACAATGGTACTTTAAACTGCAGAGATATGCAGAGAATCATGCGTTTGTCCTCATAAGACCAAGCACCAGAATGAGGCTTGTTCTCCTTTGTGACAGTAGACAGCTCCTCGTCGACATTACCTAGGCCCAAATCCTTCTGCCCCCTCGCTGTCCCATGGAGGTCGCACAGCGTGAGTGACTTGTCCTATCATCCACGCAACCACGCCTGGAGGCCCTGGCCCATCGGTATGTCCGAGGCTGCTTGCTGCACCTGACTACGCCTTGGAGCCACGCAATGGGATGAGATGCTGCACAAACTTTACAAGTCCTCGTGGGCTCTTACTCATCATGAAAGCAAGGAGGCTTTTGTAGCTGGGAGGCCTAGATTTGCCTGCTGATGACCTTCACCCCTAGCACAATCACAGTGAATGTAAAGGTCCAGTGTGGGAATTCTCTCCAATTATAAATCCTACTTTCATAAAGGAAACCTAGGTGACAAGATTATGTATGTGTTTTTTATTTTAAAGAAGCTTTCTCTATTTTAACAAAGATATATATGATATGTAAATAGACAGTTAAATTCAAATATAATAGCTCATTATTTTATAGTTTGTCTATTACATATCACCAAAAACGTAACGACAGAAAAAGTGTCATACAAAATACTTAACTAAGTTACCATGTACAGGTTGTCCATTCCAAATATCAAATCATATCAACCAAACTGAACAATTAAAAATATATATATTTGACTATGATAGCATTTAAAAGACATGAATTCTGCTTCCTAGTACAACTATTATTTTTTAAAACATTTAAAAATGCTTAAAATCATAGCTGCGAAAGCATCTTATATAATTAATAAATGAATGGTCAAACCTATATGAGTGGATTCAAGTTCTGTTTAGATTATTCAGGTATATGATTTGGATGTGTCAACGTATTGTTACAAAATGTGTTACCTTTACATTCATAATTATAGCTACAAATATTGGCTTGCCTTTTGCTCACATTTTAGAGTATACTAAAACACTGTCAGTTCAGTAGAAATTGATTTATCTGGTTATCTGTATAGCATCTCACAATATAAGCAAAAGTTAACTCAGTCCCAGATCCAGATGCTCTTTCTAAACAATTCAGACATGTGAACTGATGGCAACATTCCATTACCTCTATTCTCTTTAAAACAAAATAGCCCCTTTTGGTTTCTTAGTCCTACCCCCTCAAGGTTTTGTGCAGGACCAACCACTCACACATACCTCCCACCTGGACACCTTTAGAAGGAGAGGAACTGACCCAGATGCCTCTGGATGATTTTGGCTCCTCTTTATCTGAAGGCACCAATGACATGTTAATTTAGCCCTTTTTAAGCAAAAGAAGAGCTACTTTAATGAATAGAAACCATTGACTTGACAAAAAAGAAAGTCTCTCCAAACCAAGCTGCTTTCCTACCTTTCCCTGGGTGCTTGGGACTGCTCTGTGTTTGTAGGAAGTACTAAAAGCTTTGCTCCTGCGGCCACCCCCTGCTTGCATTTACTATAGGATGCCCTCACATTTACACCAGGATGGCTGCTCAGTGGCTGGCTTTCCCCTGTGTGAGAACTTGCCTTAAATGCGCTTTTTCTTTTTCAACTTATATTGGCCAATGTAGAAAAACCACTCTTCACCCGGGATGCATCCCAGTTGAAGGGAACATTCCTCAGCACCACCTTAAAAAAGAGCAACATGGGTTTTGGATTTACCATCATTGGTGGAGATGAGCCTGATGAGTTTCTGCAGGTGAAAAGTGTGATTCCAGACGGGCCAGCGGCACAGGATGGAAAAATGGAAACAGGTAAGTTTCTAAGTGCTTTTTCAGAAAATTGTTTTGCAACATCCTTTTTTCTATGACAAATATGAGGAGCTTCTTCCTGTGTTTTTAATTTGAAGGTCAAAGGCCACTTCACTTGAGTAAAACCACAAACTGTTTTTTTCTAAATTAAAGAGTATCAAATTGAAGTATTTTGGAAACAGCTTGAAATGCCATTTTTGTTGCATTTTTCAGACTACCTTTCTATTTGATGGATTCAATGGACCCTTGAGATTGATGCTTTTTTAATTTAATTCTAAAGTTTCTTCTTAGAGATGTGATTAACATTTTCTACTTTTCTAACTTATTCAGCCATTGATACTTTTAACCTATATTAATTTTGTAATATTCTCATGCTGAATTGCCCAGGTTTGATATTTAGATATTCATGCTTATTTCATAGAAAAAGTTTTAAAATGGTGTTCATCTTTGTATGTCCCATACACTTTAATATATAGGTTTTCTCTCTAGTCCATATGAATTAATTTTCATATGCAGTTACTTAGATGTTTATCAAATTGTAAACAAAATTAATTTAGTATAGAAATGCCCAGGCAAATTGTTAAGGCTACAAAATATAAAATAAAAAAGATACACAGAGCTCAAAAAAAGTAATGAACTAAGTCTGATTTTGCAGTCTAATTTTAAATTCTTCTTCCTGCCCACGACCTTGGATTAGTCCCATAATTTGTGAATGCTTGTGTGGAAAAAAAGAAGTCGAATTTGATCGTGTGTACTTAAAATACTGATTCAACGATTGTGTAGTGTTGTTTTTGAAATGTCTTGGAAAGAGCATTATAAACTGTAGTAGCTATGCTCTAAAGAAATATATCAGCATTTCACATTGTTCATGACATTGGTTTAATTTAGTATATCAACTTATGAAAGTCAGTGGGTTCTAGTAATTACACAAATTAGAGAATTGCTTTTGAGTAAAAGTTACATCATTTGTATGGTCTATAGATTCATAAATTCTTATTCCGTGGATTTTAAAGTGCTTGGTATATGGAGAAAAAACATAAAATTGAGATATTCATCTGGGTTTTTAGTTTAAAAAATGACCAGTGCTTCATTGCCAATTACTAAATGGTTTCTGTAGAAATGACCTCTTCTCAAGGTTACCTAATGAGCATATTTGTCACTCCTAGTCACTAATGAGTAATAATACATTTAACAGATGTTAGAGCTCCTTAAAAGTTGAATGAAGTTTCAAAAGTAACTCATCACATTTTTCAAACACTGCTGTTGTGAAAAATTGTGTAGTAATTTTCTGCAAGAGTAAGCTAGAGAGGGTCCCACTCTACTGTCCATCTGGTGATATTTTACTAGGCATTCACACCTTCATGTTGCAAAAAAATCACAGAGAAGCATCAAAAGACTCAACTAAAAATCATCATAATTCCTACAGTTAGAATGAGAGGAAATTACAGAAATAATATTATCTTAGCAGAGGGGAAAATATCTCCAAAACTTTTGAACTTCAGTGAAATATTTAACATACCTATTTATTTAGATACATGATAAAGGATCTAGTGTTTTTTTTCTCTAACCCAACCAACTATTCCCTGTTTTAAAACTAGAAAAGACCTCTTTTGATATAAATTTAAAAGACAAAATAAAATGAAAATACTTGCACAGGTAAGATTTTCCCTTCCTCCTCATTTTCCTAGTGTGCCATACCCACATGGACTAATCTAGGCTTATTCCACAACAAAGTTTTATGTAGAGTTTATGAAATTTTTCTTCAAGATAATCACACAACAGATTGTAATAGAGAAAGAAGACGCTAGGATTAAATTGCATTTACTGTCTCCTATTTTTTTCCTGTTTCTTAATGCAACAAGCACTTGCTGAGCGCTTCCCCTTCACAGTTATTCTAGCACATGACTACGAACTCGGGTATGACAGGGTCCCGGCTCTGCAGGAATTTATATCTAGGAGGGCCTTGGCTATATAAACATGTGGTTATAACATGTGAACAGGATAACTGTACAATAACCGTGAAGTTGGCACAGAGTCAGAAGAGTGGGTGAGGGGAACGAGCAACAGAAATTTTTAAAAGGAAAAGCATGTCCCTAACTATATAATTTTATTAGGATTTTATAAGAATAAGAATTTCTCTCATCAGAAAAGAATTTAATAAAACATTAAAATCTGCTTCCTAACATTCAAAAATGTTTATTTTGAGTTTTGAGATCATTTAAAATAAAACATGAATACATTTCTCTGGCATTCCACACACTATAATAAAAGGAATGGCTTTTCAGTTTAGTTCAGCTACTGTTTAGCGAATATCCCTCTGTGTCAGACATTCTGCTCATTATTAAGAATGCAAAAATGAAGGGACAAGTGTTTCTATCCTCAAGAAGCTTCCAGGACAGAAATTATGAGTGACATGTTAATGGATATTTATATCAATGCAATAATAAAAATACGTAGAGTCCAGAACAGTACAGAGGAAAGGGGATCGATTCCACTGGGAAGTGCTTAGGGAAGGACTCGTGGAGAAGTTGGTGCCTGGCAGACTTCTGGGTGATGAACAGGCAATTGCTAGATGGACAAGTGAGGAGAGCTATGGGAAGAGGGAACTGCATATGAAAAGGCACAGTAGGAGGAATACCTAGAAAAAGATTTGTATGCCATCATAGTGCACATTAATATGGTATCTTCAGTGAATGCTCAGGGAAGTATCCAGTAAAGTGGTCACCGTAACCTGTAAACATGAACTATTTAGGCAAATATCCAAGAACAGTATGTAGTCAAATTAAAAATACAGATATCTTAAATGCACACATACCTATGTGTAAGATCTTTCTTGTATAAATTTTAACCAACTAAGCATAGAAATTTACCCTATGATTTATGTTTTCTTTACTTGTTGTCACTGCAGTGCCAGGCAGATAGCAGGTGCTCAGTAGGTGCTGGGTGGGTGGATGGATGATGCTCTTAGAAATTAAGAAGTGAAATTTTAATTGGCTGAATCCCAGTGTTACAATATAGCCAAGTCAAGGTAATTGGACAAATAGCTTGTCACTGAAACAAACAAACAAAAAAGTCAGCTTTCCAGTTTCTTGGTGAAATTAAAAAGACAATATATGTTAGGGACAAAATTTCCTTTTTAAATAGATTCATCTGTAAATAAACCTCAAAATTAACAAAATCAATAGACACTACAGATATAAACACTAAATCATTGGTATTTAAAAGGTAAGGAGTCTCATTTGACATTGAAATAAACATGAGGATATTTTAATCAACTTCCTAGCTCTAGATTTTCTTTAATCAAGGCAAAGAAGTATCAATAGTTTGTGTGGACACTAAGAAAAATCCAGTCTACTAAGAAGTTGACCTAGGATCCTGCAGAATAGGAACAAGGGTGAGGTGGGAATTCTTCTTTTCTTAGTCAGCACTGAGTCCTGGGAAGGGGTAGAGAACAGAGAAAATGAGGGCACTGCGCTCCTGGCTGCTTTTTGACAATTACTTGTGCCAGTCCCTGGTGGTCAGATAGTGTTCCAGAAGACACTTTCCTAGAAGAAATTACCACAGTGCCCAAAAAGTCCTCTTCACATCCCAGCAATCGTTGTAGGCTCAGGGATCCTGATAACATTCTCTATACTGTTTTACAAATCAAGATTGATGTAACACAATTTACACAGAAACCGCAGAGTCTGAAAGAATTGATCTAACCTGCTTCTGTTAAAAAGCTTCCCTCGTTATGTGATGTTTCATGTTTTCCCCAGACTAATTTTTTAATCAAGGCTTTTGGTTTTCAACAAATATAAGAGGGAGAAAAGCTGACCTATCCATAAGGTTTTCCTATAGAATTACGAGGTCAGTCACAACCTATTAGCTGTTATGTGCCTTCTTCTAATATTTCTCCATTTTATTAGTAAAAATGGCAGGAAGCTGTCTGGGAGAACAGCACCCTATAGCTCCTGGCATTTCTTCATTTGGCAGATCGATGTTGCTGCTCTTTTACTAGTTGCTACCTCTTTATTTGTGTTTCTAAAAGCAGAGGCATAAGAATAAACTTGTCAGAATCCCTGGGGGAGATTTTTAAGGGTGCATATTCTGTACCCCTAGATCTACTGATTCCAAACTGTTGGAACTAGTTTTCAGGTAAGGGCATTTAAAAATTGCCGAGTCAATACATGCACATGGGGAAAAATCATCAAAATATGTATAATGCATGCGATATTTTGTGCCCTGCTCCTCCCTGTCCTCCAGGTCCATATCTCAGAGGCACAGGTAGTTTTGTACTTTTTCAGATGTTTCTTTTGGTAACTATTTTCACACCCCTAATTAATGTGTCTTGATTTAACAGTTTTAGATGTACCATGTTTATAGTGCTTCCTTTTAGAAAGAAATGAAGCTTCAGTTCTCTTATCTCCCATCTGCCCTCCCACATTGGCCCGATAGAGATTCGCAACTCATTTAGGTAATTTTGTGCAGTCTTCTCATTACCATGGATTTGTACGTTCGTTCACTGACCCTACTGCTGTACCATTAACACATTTTCCCCTTAAACACATTGTGGAGTTTTACTTTTTCTCTCTTTTTCACAATGTCTTTTTAAAAAAATAATACTTTTTCCCTCAAACACCATCATTTTAGGTCCTCTAAAAAGTCTCTTTTTTTGGGGGGAGTCTTTTGTCCTCCTACTCCTATCCAGCTGACACAGGGAATTTTCAATGATGGCTCTCCCAAACAGAGTCCACCGTTATTCATATCTATATCTTCTTTCAAACCAAAGCACAGTCCTCACCTGTCTGATGACCCTCATTTATCCATATTTAGAAGTGAAACATTGAAAAGTTCTTTGGGAGTTCTACATTTGTGGCAGAGTGTGAAGACTAGGCAGCTTTTACCAGGGGTTATTGGGGGGACAAAATATGAAAGTCTGTTAAAAGGGACCATTTTTAAGGGGGAGACACCCTCACCCTCTGACTCAGGATAGGTGCTGGGAACTCTGCACGTAGGTATAGCAGGGCAGATCTCTGTGTACTTGTATCAGCTGTTTCCTAATCCCAAGCCTTTCTGGAATTCTGCAGAGAAACTCTGAGTCCCTCTTGTCCATTGTTCCCTCCCCTTCTAGAACACACTAGAATAGGAGTCAGAAAACTCTTTCTATGAAGGGTAGAATAGTAGATACTCTAGTCTTTGTGGGCCAGGTGGTCTGTCCCAACTATTTAACTCTGTTGCCATTGTAGCAGCCATAGACAATACATAAATAAATGGATGTGTCTTTGTTCCAATAAAACTATGTTTACAAAGAGACAGCTGCAGGTTTGCTCCATGACCCATATAGTCTGCCAACCCCTGCTCTAGAATCCACTTCCAATGCCACGATACATAATCATCGTTATTGACATTCCATATTCTGAAATTCTCCTGAGCTGTCTTGTCTTATCTCAGCCTCTCTCCGTCAGATAATGGCTTCTCACAGGTTCTTTTCATTGCTGTGGGTTTATTCATTTTAAAGTCTTTGTTAAAGTGAATAGCCATATGTGTTTAGTCTGTCATCTTGAACTAGAAGTCTTAGAATCTGCACTATTAGGCCCACTGAACTTAGAACCACAGCATGTTGTGGTAGCAAGAAGACATTTTTCCTACCTACTGTACAGCCTAGCAAACATTCTCCATACTCTCCTGACCCTCCCTCAGTCAACCCTTCAATGAGAATTGCTTTGACAAAGTATTTATGAATATTCCTGGGGAATGACCTTTGGGGCCACCCCCAAAGAGAACAAACCAATTAATCCTTATGCTTATTTTTCGTATCAGTCTGGGACATGGAACTATGAGCAATTTCTCATTCTTTCAGGATTTTAACACTGTTTTGGGCTATTCTGTTCTATAATTGCATTATCTGAAATCATAGTTACTTTTTTGCTCTCTAGGGAACAGCAAAGATTAACCTGAGGCCATAAATTCTGTGTGGGCAGATGATTGCTGTACCCACAACGTGACAGTCATTGCCCCTCTTAAGGCTGGACTGTCAGTACCAATTCTCTAGTTACTGGATACCCGATGGTCTTCCACCTCTCCCATCTCCTCTGTAACCATTCTTAGCTTCTTAGAAGTTTAATGAAATTCCAATTTTTAATTAAACATCTCCTGAGGAAGAGCTATATATATGCATGAGAAAGCCTAAGAAGTAATTTGAAAATGTTTCTTGTCTTATATCCCACCACCTCATAATTAACTTATATCCAGAGTGGGCATCCCTTGAACTTTGAGCACACATGGTACTGGCCCCTCCCTATGATTGCCACTTCTTCATCACCCCACCACCACCACCACAGCCAAGTGTTCACATTTGCGTGGTACACACCATTGAGATGGTTCTCTCAAATGCCAGAAGCAAATGAACTAATCAGAGAGATGCAATTTTTCTATTATTTGAAGTATCTGTTTAGTTCTCTATTGTTGCATAGCAAGCCGCACCAAAGCTCAGTAACTTAAAAGAACAATCAAATGTGTGCTCATGACTCTACATTCTTGCTTGGGACCTGCTGGTGGTTCTCATCTACCAGACTCACTTGGGGTTCTCATGCAGCTGCAGTCACCTAGTCACCCCTCAGGACTCAGATGTGCAAGGTGGCTTCACTCACACTGACGCCTCAACTGGGATGGAGGGGACTCCTGAGGGCTGACAAAACCTCTCTCTCTCCACATGGTCTCAACAACAGGGCGGCTGAACTGCTTTACATGGTGGCTTAGGGCTCCAAGAGAGCCAACAGGAAAGTTGTCACACATCTTAGGGCCTAGCCTGGAACCAGTACAACATCATTTCCACCCCTTCTCTTGATCAAAGCAAGTCACAGGTGAGTCCAGATTCAATGGGAGGGAAACTAGGTCCCACATTTTGATGGGAGAAGTAGCAAAAAATTTCAAGTAATCTTTCATCTGCCACAGTGTCCTTCCTGTGGCTTCTTTATTTCTGAATTCCTTGAGTTCAAACTTCTCTAAGAAAATTATCTTTTATTTTCATGGCACTCTACCTTCTCACAATCTTCTGGAACAGAAGTGTTGATATCTTATTGCCTTCCAGTTCTCATATCATGTTGTGAATAAATAATAGTGGATTATAATACCACATTCAGAGATGATGAGCAGTAATATCACTAGCTCTCTAACTCTGTCTTTCTAATAAAAATAAAGGAGCTGGTTGAAACTTCAGTTTGTAAGACCTTGCAAAATATTCAGACTCAGATCCATGTTAGATAATTTTCTAAATAATCCCTGATATTAGCATTATTTTTGCTTATTTCTTGGATGATACAAGAAAACATCTTGTGCTCCTATAAAAGCCAGAAAATAGAGTTGAATTTCTAGCCAGCTGCCCAGTACTACTATCACCAGTAGAGAAGAAATAAACTGTGCCTGTTTAGCTTATCAGTATATTTACTCCAGATTTTTTTCTAAGCACACCCATGTTTCAAAACCTCATTTCATTTTGTTCAAATACTTAATATCTCCTCTGCTCAGAATGTGCCCTTCAGATCAATAACAGGCATCTGACAGCAAGAGCAGGTGCCCCACTAAAACACTTCCTACCCACTATCCTTTTGTGGTGACAGGGAGTGCAGGTGCCATGGTTGACAAAACACTTGCTTTCAGCTATAAAACAAACTGCTTGAAAGGATTAAAAATATTTGCTGTGCCAATTCTTAAAGTCATGTTATGCTTCATCAATAACTCATTTAGTTTTTAAAAAGAGGCCTTTGTAACCCAAGTAAGTGTTATTGCAGTACCTTTTTTTTTGCATATTTCTCTCTTTTTTTTGTAAATGCCTTGTACAGTGCTCTTTATGCCTTCTTCATTTAAAATCACAGTCTAGCTGACTGCTCACAGTAGAAGGGATGACTCCTATACAAGTCCAATCCTATTTCTCTTCTCTGCCCCGGAATTAAGAACTCTATTCCCATTGTAGCACAGATATAACAAAGTTTGTTGTTTTAATTTTTTCTAGTTTTATTATTGATACCCATTGGGAGATGTCACACAGTAATTGAGTTATAATGTTCATGACCATCATACCTATTGATGTCAAGGAGGTTGTCACACTTATATGTACTCCTATCACTATTATTTTTAAGTTATCTTGCACAAAAGCTTTGTACTAATTTGTAGTACAGATTCACTGGCACCCCCAGGAGCTAAGGGAGAACGTGGGTGAGGCCTCCACTCAGCCTAAGAGCCAAGCTCACCAGGGATGTCATTAAGTACCCTTACTAGGTTTGAAATTGGCATTTTAAAAATAGGAAAGCTTGTTATTTAAGTTTAATGGAAATGGATTGGAAATTATGGGGTGAAAGTTATGTTTTTATACCTACTCTGTGGAGGAGGTGGTTGGTTGTCAGTGTATTAGTGAAAGGTAATCACATTAAGTTAGACATATTGAAATAAAGGCATTATCTAAATACACTTAAGAAGTTTTTATCATTTTAACTTTATAGGTCTGGGGCCAGGATCACCAATTCTCTTGCTTATAAATGAAGCAAAGATTCTAAATAGTAACAAAGATTTACCAGAGTCTGGTGTCTGGTTTGGCATGTGTGTTCCTGCAGAGGATGTCAGATTCGCTCAGTTCCTACTACTCTCTTTTCATTAACTAATGAAACTGAGTCTTTGGTTATCAGGTAACAATCTGCTTTTTATAAACGGTGGTTATTTTTATTTTCTACCAGCTAAATTATAACCTCTATTTTTCATACCCCTTTCACCCCACACCTGACTACAAACAAGCTCTCTGAGGTCAGGGCCTGTATGTGACACTTGATCATTAGCAGATATATGGCAAATAGTCAACTCATTGATTGAACAGTTAAATGAATCTTTATGTGCAGCACTGATTTGCTTACATGGACTACTATGGAGGCAAAAGATTTGTTGTAATAATCTTAGGTTCCTCTATGATTATTTATGTTCTCCTCCAAGATTTATTTAAAGTGTTTCTTTGTCTAGTTTAACCAAACATTTCATCAGATGAGTTATTATATATGAAACATTTAGAATAGGACATGATACATGGAATCACTCAAAATTGGTAGCTGTTATTAATATTTATAAGATTATCTTTCAATTATTTGAAGGAAGCTTTAGAATTCTGGGAGTGACAGAAACATGAAAAGATGTATGAACAGCTTAGCGTGTTTTCCCTTTGAACCCTGGAATGAAATGATTCAGCATTGAACACTTCATGACAAAACAACTCCTGTTTCTTTAAATAGTTTTATATTCGAAGGCGATAATCAGAAATTTTTCTGAATTGTGGTGCCACATTGACCACTCTTATTCTGTTGTTGGTAGACTGGTAGCTGAAATAGGACATCAATGTGCTATGTGTGCATGTATCACTGAAAACTGGGCTGGTGCTGTTTAGGTACGCCATAGGATCCTAATTCCTGTTTGCTAGACACATTTTAGAGAAATAGGTAACCTACTCTTCATTTGTTTAATGAGAGTTTCTCATTTTTGGATACTATAACTCCAAAAATAAAAGCTTGTCAATCCTGAATCATAACAAATAGAAAAGTCTAAGAAGGGTAAGATAGTTGGAAAATGTATGAGTCAAGGTAAATGTTTTTGTTAAGAGACGTAATACTCCCTGTCATACTCCCTGAATTAAATATCTGTATAGGCCATTGGTGTATAGTCCTACAGATTGTCAGGTGGCCTTGTAAGTACTCAATGAATAGTTTAATGGTAGGTATACAGGCATATATATCATCACCTATAGATATGTGCAATGTAAGTCAGAACAAGAGGCAAGAAACTTGCCTTTGTTTCATCAGCCAAGTCTTAGATCTTAGTTTGAAGTTATAAACCCACTAGCATTCTGAATGAGAAGATTTCTCTGAAGTCAATAGGAGATAAGTGGTCATGCAGACCTTTGTTTGTAAGTATAATTCTGCTGGTTTTTGCAAGCTGCCAGTGAAGTTAGAGATGGAGCGTGCTGGAGTCTGCAAATAACAAAACTGCTGCAGATGCAGAAACACGATTTCTGTATGCAGTGTAATTAATGTGCCTCTCACACACTCCAGCTGAGGATTCACGTGAAGAGACAAGAGCACACACAGTACATTTTGCGTCATCATCTAATTTACTACTCTGTTCAAAAATCCAACAGTGTAAGGTAAACTGTGCATTTCTTAATGGTGAGAACTATTGTCAGAAAGGAAAAAATTTCATCAAGTATATGAGGTATTGACAAAAGAAGTGGGAACTTTGTTTTGTGAAACCAAGATTAATAACCTAGACTTGTCTTTCTCCATATCGCCCCCTTAGTATTCCTTCTCTGTTTTAAAGTGTTGGGTCCCGAAATTGTCACTCTTCTTGTTGCTTTGTTGTTTTCCTTGCCTACTTGCTCACACAACTAGAAAAAAAAAATACTGGATTTATTTTCTCCCATTTTCTCAGGAAAGAATGAAAATTTTTGTTTGAAAAAAACAACAGCTTAAATTGCCACATTTCTAAATTTAAGATGAAGCACTTCATGTACTTTAATCATGGTGATAGACACACTATGTAGCAGAACTGGCATTTTTCAGAGCAGTTTCTAATGTACTCATATAAGATTGTAATTCTAGATGGGAACTTAAACGCTTTGAAGTGTTAGAATAGTGAGGTGAAATTGTGTGCATGCACGTGTGTGCGTCCAGGGCTGGATGCAGCAAGGGCTGGAGTTACAAGAATCCATCCTCTGTGCAGTGGACATTTCTGGAAAACAAGGTGCCAGGATTTTCTGGTTATTGACATTCACCCCCAGGCTAGATCAGTGGTGACAGGTGTAATCTCAGAATTCACAAAGTAGAACTTCAAGTACAAACTAAAAGATGTGGAATTGTTTTCAGTGTTTTTCATCAAGGCTGAGTCCTTGAGAATTTATTTTTAACAAAATGCAAAGGTCACTTTTCCTTTGGAAAAAATAACCACCTGCCATTTCCTAGAAAAAAGGTGACATTTTTCTATGAAAAGGAGACACTTTGCCCAGAGGCTAGTGGAGGCAATTTCTGGAATTGCTTGACAATGAGTTTACAGAAGACCAGAGCAGGATGTTGCACCTCTGGCAGAAATGACATTTTCCTCCCTATTCAGAGTTCCAAATTTTAAAACAATACAAAACTGCTTTTTCTGTGGTAATTTTCCTGTTCTCTTATTGGCATGTGCAGTGACATTACTGATGAATGTTATGAGCACACACCTTGCTGAGGCAAGGAGAGGTTATTCAAAGATGGCAGGCTGGGTACTGAGCCCTGAGACAGAAGTCCTGGGCTTCATATTGGGTTTCTATCACAGACTAGTCTTGTTCTCTTTCACAATATACCTGGTACCTCATTGCACAGCACCGGTAGTCCCATCCATTAATAATTATTCAAAATAGACATATGCACTTGCTCACTCATCTATTCAACAAATTTTATAATGGGATGTTGAGTGGTTCTTTTCATAGAATGAGTCTAGGGTCCATAAACCTCCCTCAGAACTACTGTGGAACTATCAATTCCTCAGCTGTCAGCTTAGTCTATGTAAATAGAAGCTGGAAGAGTGAAAAGAGGATCTTCATGGTAGAGGGGAAAAGGAAATCTTTTTTTTATGTGAGATACAGTGTTTGCATTGAGAGGTAATCCAGTCCTCCCTATGAGAAAGGGAAGTGTGCTTCTCAATCCAAACAAGGAAAAAGGATCTAAGGGAATAACTCTTTGAAACTGGTGTTACCCAAAAGTAGGGGACATGGTGGTTTGGTTTCCCAATTGGATATCTGCTGAGGCAGTGGACTTGCTTCGTTTTTCAATCAGAATTAGGAAAGAAGTGAAATGGGAAAGAGATGGTGAGAGGGAGAAGACACGGCAATAAAGCCATGACAAGCCAGTACTGGGCACAGCAAAGCTATGTGAGTGTATGGTTGAAGTAATCATGGGAAATAGAGCTTGACTTGAGCCAAGTATCTTCCATATACCACTCAAGAGAGTTGACTTCTGGGCAAGGATAACCCAGCATCTACAGGATGATCAATGCTCCAATATGGCCACAGGTGACAGAGATGAAGGAGGTCAAGCTTAAGCCAAATATTGCACTGCCCCTAGGATGGATGCACAGATCCATCCAAGAGAGCCAGCCACTGGCTACCTGCCACTGCAATGGCCAGTATCATTCACTAGACCAGCAGCCACAACCAACATGAAAAAGAATTACATGAAAAAGCCAGTTAAGACTTCCAGCCAAGATGGAGGCATAGGTGGACACACTGTGCCTCCTCTCACAACCAAAATTAAGGACAACAAATATTTAGAAACAAAAAAACAACCAGAACTTATAGAGAATTGAACTGTACGGAAGTCCAACAACCATTCATCCAGACCAATAAGAGGGGCGGAGTCGAGACAGGAAAAAGTGGAGGTGCAGACCCGGGCACACAGGCAGCAGTGGCTAGCAGACCCCAGGCGCACAGGCAGCGGCTAGCAGACCCTGGGCACAGGGTGGCAACTGTGTAGACCTAGTGAGGCTGCACAAGGCGGCTGGCTGACCAGATGGTCCCACATTCGCACACAGATAATCCAGGCAAAGAGGAAGCAGCGGAAGGGACTGGAATCCAGGGGAGAGCAGAGCAAGCACCATTGTTCCCTCTTGGACCCTGCCCCCACATACAGCTTCACAACTCAGTGACTGGGCTGCCCCGCACTGGGGAACACCTAAGGCTCCACCCCTCACTATGTAACAGACGCAACCAGACCAACACACACACACACACACACACACACACACACACACACACACCCCAAATATGGCTCAAACTGGAGAACAAATCAGAGCTCCAGAACCAATTCCTCTAAGCAACGAAGAGATAGCCAACCTATCAGATGCACTGTTCAAAGCCCTAGTGATCAGGATGCTCACAGAATTGGTCAATTTTGCTCACAAATTAGATGAAAAAATGCAGGCTACAATACGGGAAATGAAGAAAAACGCATGGTGAACCAATAGAGATGGGAGGAAAACTGGGACTCAAATCAATGGAGTGGACCAGAAGGAAGAAACAAACAACCAAACAGAAAAGAATGAAGAAACAAGAATTCAAAAAAATGAGGAGAGGCTTAGGAACCTCCAGGACATCGTTAAACGTCCCAACATCCGAATTATAGGGGTACCAGAAGGGGAAGAAGAAGAGCAACAAGTGGAAAACTTATTTGAATAAATAATGAAGGAGAACTTCCCTAATCTGGCAAAGGAAATAGACTTCCAGGAAGTCCAGGAAGCTCAGAGAGTCCCAAAGAAGTTGTACCCAAGGAGGAACACACCAAGGCACATCGTAATTACATTAGCCAAGATTAAAATGAAGGAGAAAATTCTGGAAGCAGCAAGGGATAAGGGGACAATCACCTACAAAGGAGTTCCCATCAGACTGTCAGCTGATTTCTCAAAAGAGACCTTACAGGCAAGAAGGAGCTGGAAAGAAATATTTGAAGTCTTGAAAGGCAGGGACCTACATCCAAAATTGCTCTATCCAGGAAAGCTGTCATTTAGAATGGAAGGGAAGATAAAGTGCTTCTCAGATAAAATCAAGTTAAAGGAGTTCATCATCGCCAAGCCCTTATTATATGAAATGTTAAAGGAACTTACCTAAGAAAAAGAAGATCAAAAATATGACAGTAAAAAGACAGCAAACTCACCAGTATTAACAACCACACCTAAAACAAAAGCAAACTAGAACAGGAACAGAACCACAGAAATGGAGATCACATGGAGGGTTAGCAACAGGGAAGTGGGAGGAGGAGAGAGGGGGAAAAGGTACACAGAATAAGTAGCATAGACGGTAGGTACAAAATAGACAGGGGGAGGGCAAGAATAGTATGGGAAATGTAGAAGCTAAAGAACTATGACACATGGGCATGAACTAAAGGGGGAGAATGTGGGTGGGAGGGGGTGTGCAGGGTTCAGGGGAATGATGGGGGAGAAATGGGACAACTGTAATAGCATAATCAATAAAATGTATTTTTAAAAAGCCAGTTAAATAAAAAAGGCTTCTCTTCACGTAATGCACTGGAAGAACTAAACCTTGAGGAGTAAAGGAGGAAAGAGTCAGTGACTTAGAGGCAGACCATGCCTCCCCTACCTCAAAGCTGCCAGAGTCCCTGTATAAGTTCTGTAGAGAGTAGGAGGAAAAAAGATTTAAATCAAGCTTGAAGCTGAGGCTTTAACAGGTAGACATGTTATAGCCAAAAGCAACTTAAGAGCTAAGAATTCTCCCAAGCTATCATTAATGAGTAGGAGAAGGAGATGAGAATAGTAACTGTATAGAAAAAAAGCTACTTCATATTTTATCCCCAAACCCCTATATGGGACTACTCAGTAAATGGGTTGTGTGTACACCAAGCACCCATTGTGCATCAGCCGTCCTTTCAGTCCTGGGGACCCATGGATGAATAATACAGGCATGTGAACAGTTTCAAATGGCATCTGGAGATAAATACTGAAAAGGATGTGTGCAGATGGCTAAGAGGACAGAGACATGCATCTATCACAAGGGGAGGGGATGTGAGGATAGGCCAGGGGAGATTTCACAGAGGAAGTGTCAGTCGGAGACCTGGAGGAAAATTATGAATTTATGAAGCATTTCAGATATGAGAATATTGTGTGCAAAAGTGCAGATATCTATTCACTCAGCAGGCACATTTGGGAGCTTTTCCCAGGAGGCAGGAACTATCCCAGGTAGGATTTCGGCTTAGAAGATGAAAACAGGGTTCTTGCAAGGATCTAAATCTGGTGGACATGGAAAACCACAGGTTGTTTGTTATGCCTGAAACCTAGGAGGCAACAGAGAAGGAAGACAGAAACCGAAGTTGAGGAGAAAGGCTGTTAGGAGCTTAGTGGAAGGGTACTATGAAACATGCTCAGGAGGCTTGGAGGGGTTGGTTGTAAGCAGGGGAGCAACATGATCAAATGTGCACTTTAGAAAAGTAACTCTGAAGTCAGTATAAAACACACATTGTAGAGAAACAGACAGGAATCAAAAGAGAAGTTAAGAAACATGCAAGATCTCTTCCATATTCTTTGCAATCTCACTTTCTCTGGTGCCCCTTATGGACTCCACCAATGAGCTCCCTTGCCCTAGAGCTTGAACTTGGTGAGCAGGAAGAAGCAGCTGGAGATCAGAGGCGGGAAGAGAGTGAGGTGCTAGTACTCAGTGCCTCGGTCGATTTGCTCCCAGGTTGCAGTGTGCTGGGCATCCATCATTGGAAGCGTCAGCTGTAACAGCTATGGAAGGAGAAAGAGGAAATGAAATGGCAACATCTGAACAGTGAGACCAGTACTCCTCAGGTGTGAGTGGAGGAGATCAGTGAAGAGTCAAGTACGTTTGCTTGTTCACACTTAAGTAACAAGAAAGATTATGATGCCTTTAATACAGAAGGAGAAGCAAGTTTGGAGTGTGTTAAACTAATCGGAATGTTCTGATAATTCTTAAGTTATAAGAAAGGAGGCTTTTAGGTTAATGTGTAAATAAGGCTTATATAAAGTTTATGCTTGTAAGATTCAACATCTATAAATGATCTCCCATCAAAGACAAGTAAGTTCTCAATTTCATAATTTATGTTTTCTTTGTTGAGTGTTTTATTTTATGATTTGCTTTTTGATTCCTTTTCAGAAGGAAGTAGTAGCAATAGAATTCATTTTATATTGCTAGCAAAATATATACTGTTAACTACTCAGTGGGATAGAAAAGGGAAAGAGTTATATGCCGAAGCCTACAGCATACAGAATGCAAAGTGCTTCAGACGTTGCATTGCTGCTTTAAGGATGAAGGAGCAGACTTATTTTCCATCAAATTCTTCTAGGTTATCCCAGACAGGAGAACAACCACAAATGGGTGAAAATCATACAGAGATAGATTTTGATTCATTATTTTAGAAACAGCTTAACAGAAGAACTACCCCACAATGGAGCAAGTTGTCTAACTACTAATACTGCACATTCATTGAGAGTTCAGTGGCATTGTGGCAAAGCTTTACTGTATAGCATCTGATTTCATCTCTATTGCTAACCTTGAGATAGATATAATTTTATTTTACAAATTAGGAAACTTAAGTTCAGAAAAGCTAAGAAACTAACCCAAACTCACACCACCAGCACATGGCAAGGCGGAGATTCAAACTCCTTTTGACCACTATGCTACTAGCTTCCAGGAGACCAGTCAGCTCCCCAGAACTGGAGGTTTAATCAGAGTCTGAATAATCACTTCTCAGGTATTTCTGCTGTTCTTGTTAGAAGTTGAACCATTTAAGTCTTAAAGTCACCATCTCTAAGTTGTGATATTATGCTTCTTTCCTACCTTCCTTCTCTTCCACCCCACCACCCCTGGCCCTAGACTTCTAATGAGCACTATGTGTGAGTGTGTGTGCGTATGTGTGTGTGTGTTGAATTTATTTGTAAAAAATTTCATATTTTTATTAATGACAGAAGACATCAAGGGAAAGCTCTAGATGGAAGAAAAATCTGTTCCCTTTTCACTAACTTATATGCCCCTGTCTGTTTAACTTATATACTTCTGTCTGATTTGTTTTAAAAAATTAAAGTTATTCACACAATGTATAATATTTCATGATAGCATATTTTTTCTTTGCCATATACCCCAGTTTTTTGCTCTCAACCATCACTGACTTTTGGAGAGTGGTGGAGGGCGAGCAAATATTCCTAGAAGCCATTTCTTATCAATAAATAGTATCTTTTTGTTATTCAGAAGTACCAAATTGAAAGTGTTTCAAAAATTTCCCTGAAAGAGACCTACGATGTAATTTTTAAGTATGTCATTTAGATAACCAAGTTATCTAAACATAGAAATTAGAGTCTTGAGATTTCTCATGATTACTGAAGTTCAAGTGAAACTATGTTCTGTAAGAAGAAATCTATGAACACAAAAAAATTGACCAAATGGTTAAACTAAGATGTAATAAAGCAGGATTCCAAGGCGAGTCTCTGAGGCTCCTGATTCCATACTGCCTCCCCCAGATAAAGACTTTGGGACCCTCGTCTAGTTTCAAGTGTGGGACAGATGAAGGACTGTAGTGTTGCGTCAGAAGTGATACCAAGAGGGGTGATGTTTTCTCAAAACAACACAGGATGTAGAAACATCTTTGCAATTTTTATGCCAATTCAAACATATTTTATCTCTTTTACTTAAGGAAAATGTCTGAATGTCCTTTGCTTACATAGTTCAGATGCTGAAATGAGAAATGAGATCCTCAGGGAAAAATGATTTACAGGAGGAGGTACTTTAGAGTTTAATACTGAGAATTTGCATCATACTCTGTTTATGTCTAAGACCCAAGTACGTATTTCATATCCTTGCCCAGTAGACATTTAGAGTTGTAGTACTGTACAGGATAAATAAGACAGAAGCTATACAAATATTTCAAGAACTGCAAAACATGCCTCAACCGTAAGCTAGTTTTATGGTGATTTTATGTTCTTAAACATCTTAATATGCCACTTTCTCCATTATAACTTATTGTACTATGCTTAAGTGCCTTCTTATCTTTTCTTTTGTTTCAGGGAGTTTTCAGTCTGTCTAATTAGATTATAGGCTCATTAGGTGGAGACCAATAGCTAATTCTATGTTTAGTGCAGAAACAGTACACTGTCGGTATTTAATCATGCATAGTCTCCTGTTCCAGCTCAGCAGGGTATAAGAGTGCATGTTCTGAAAGCTCACTAGAGTGAAAAGTCCCCTGCAGAGGGTAAGAAGAAGGCAAGAAGGACAGATGCATATTTATTTAACACTCAAAGAGTTCTTCTTTTTGCAAGAGTATAATAGCTATGCCACCAACCTATAGAATGGAAAATCACCCTGAGTAGATGTAAAAGAAAAAAAATCAATATGCAGTAGTTGTTTTATGCAGCACTGTTCAATTCCAAAAGAGCTGACAGTTTTTAGAAAGAAAAAACAAGGAAACAAGATGTGTTATGCCATTTGGGGGAAAGTAAAGCAAATAATTCATATGTGGAACTTGTATGAGTGTCTCAAAACTGCCTCAGGAAAGCTAACTCGGTCTTCTTTGGAGACTCATGGGTGAAGAAAGGGAAAGTGTTAACTTAGCTAGTTTATGAATAAAGAAAATGACACCTGACAAAACTCTAGGATTTAGTTTATCAGCGCTGGGGCCAGAACCCCTGATTTCTCATCTGTTGTTTTACATACATTATTAAATCCCTAGGGACTTGGCAGTCTCTACTCACTCTGGGATTAGAATTTAAGTTCTGCTCAAATCCTTAATAAAAACAGTTTCACATTTTCTTCTTCTTATTGAATCCCTCTTGGCTTGTATCCAAGTTTACCATGACTTCTTCTGGATCTTTATTTAGCTTAATTGACAGTATCTGCTAAAGCAAAGACAGAGAAAACAAAGTTATCCATTTCCTATCAAAAGGTGGATTTTGTAAGAGCTTAGTGATAGATTAATAACAGAAAATTCTTTTAGCAACTCTGTTTTATGATATATGCACAAAAGCTTACAGAGTCCTTTTTCTTGCCATCTGAGTAACACATCCTTTCTGAAAATATCATTAACACCACTTGGAGTCATGTAGAAATCATGTTAAGGGTCTCAGAATGTTTATATACATTCTGGATCTTCTATACTCCCTTTAATGTAAAAGGGAAGAAATGGCAGAAACCCTTTGTGTCTATATCAACATTGAAATGCAATGTAAATGATGAATTCTTATTTTTATGCTCCCATTCTCATTACCGGGCTAAAATTTGATGAAAGAGAAGGAAATACATTCATTTAATTTATTGCTTGCAATGAACGTTAAAAAATGTAAGGGAGTAGGGACACCTTTGTATCCTATAGCACTTCTTTCCAAAGTAACAGCCATAAAAGACAAAGGAACATTTTGTAAGAGATTTGTTAGTAATATGAACAGGAAATATAATTTGCATTTGTTGTCAATTTCTGAATGTCTATTTTTAAATATAGTGAAATATTCTAGAGAAATTGTGCTTACTATATTAGTTGAGTTATTTGTGTATATTTATTAATGTAACTGTAAAACTTTCATAATAAATATTCACTTGAAAACCAAAAAAAAAGAAACAGGAAAGTATTATAGATAATCCTTTGTCAGCCATTACACAGATGGACACAACTAATTCCCAGTGAACACTCGGGGATATATCTGTGGAAGTGACTAAAACCAAAGACTTCTGAGGTAACAAAATATCTTCTCTGATTGCTTTTGGAAATAGTAAATCTTCCATCATGGAAAAGGTTGAAAAGAAGCATGTGTTTTGGAGTGAGCTGAAGACAGTATAGAAAATCATTGAAACAATGCAAAATCAATACTGAGAAAGAGACACCAGAGAAAGATCGTAACTTCTTCCAGTAAATAAAAAACATGTATGTTTACCTGCAAACTAATTCTAAAGTTAAAAACTTACTAAAATAAAATGAATGAAGACAGAAATGAAGTAAAAGTAGAGGAGAAAAATGCTCTAATTTCTTAGTTGCTTAAAAATACATTTAATCCTTATTTGAAAAGTTCACAATTCTGAATATAATAGAGTCTGAGCTAATTGACTAAGAATGATAATCTGCGTTAAAACATGCTTCTGGCATAATGTCCAGTCTTCTCTAGGCCTATAATTACTGACATGTGTATATGAGCAAGGAAGTGTGTGATTCAGTTGGACTCAATGGGCTAATAATAATACCCCTGATCAGTGTTTGAAACCCTCCAAGGAAGTAACCAGTGTGAATAGTATGACTCAATTCTATAGATAACAGTGCTTATAAGAATCAAAAGGAATAATAGGGTACATGAATTCTATCATCTACTCTTATTTCTGGGAAAATGGCAAAATATTCAACCCTGCCAAGTGTATGCCAGTTAATGTGATTCATTTGGACATGAGTTAACCCTCTACCCACAGATGTCCAGAGCCCAGATGACGTCTCTCTCTTAACAAGAGGTCTTCCTACTTAATGATTTCCCTTAGCTATATGAAATCAAAATGCAAAACATTTAATTCCCAGTGGGAGACAACACAAAGTGGCAACCAGCACAGTTTACTTGGAAACTGGAGAAAGTAACTACTTACTTTCTTGCCTCAGTATCCTCTGCCCAAAATTACAATGGTAGGTTAGCTTATATCTTAGGTCCCCTCCAACTCTAAAATCATATAAATGGCTAATTGTAACCCACAAAATTATACTAAAAACAGTAAGAACTGTGGCCTTTAAATAGCATGCCCTGATCAGCAAAGTGGATAAAGTTCTCCCATGATAAAGGGGTATGCCCAATGATTAACTCTGGGAATCAATGTCCTATCCTCTAAAAACAACCACAAGCTGAGTACAATCTAATAGAATAAAAATATAAGCACCAGCAAAGGCACAGTCAGCTAATTTTACAATTTCTAATGAATATATACACAGGAAACTACATAGACAAAAAACAATGACATAAAAATGTTTAATTATCCCGGAGCATGACTTAGACACATTACACAATCGCTATAATTGATTGAGCAAAGAATGATGGTTAAAGTTACCAAACAAAAGGCAACAGACTGGAGAGCAGGCAACACAGAGCCACGTGCCCCTTGTTAACACTGATGAACTGGTACGAATAAAGGCAGTTCTAAACCACCGAAGTTACGAATCGTTGCTCTCCAGAGCTACCTGTGGGCAATTTGTATTAGAACTGAAGTCCACCTTCATATTCTGTCTTCTTTTTCTGTGCCTGCTGCCTTTGTTGGTAGCATTATAATTCCTCAGCAAATTCTCTGTCTTACAAAGTTCTGCATAGGCCCATCCTACGTCCTCTCTTTTCCCACCATCACCACACAAACGTATATGATAAATCAGGGCTGCAGCTTCCACCATGTTTCTTATCTTGACAGGTGAGTCCTACACCAATGCCAAGACATAAATTATTTTTATAGAAATGAAAATGCCACATTAGTTTGGTTTCTTAATCCCATAATATAACTTATTTTCCTTTAACATCTTCTAGAGAGTTGTAAGGCATCATTTTTTTTCTTTTTTCTTTTTTTTAAATTTTTAATCAGTATTTTTTAATTGTTGATATTGTACAGTTTTCTGTCTTTTACCCCGCCCCCAGTCCACCACCCCAGCCCTCCCCACCTTCTTCCCATTTCCACCCCCCATAGTTTTTGTTCGTGTGTCCTTTATACTTGTTGCTCTAAACTGTTCCCTTTTTCCCCTAAAATTCCCTCCCCTCCCTCTCTGGTCACTGTCAGACTGTTCTCAAATTCAGTGTCATTGTTTATATTATGCTTGTTTGTTTGTTTTGTTGATTAGGTTCCTGTTAAAGGTGAGCTCATATGGTATTTGTCTTTCACTGCCTGGCTTATTTCGCTTAGAATGATGCTCTCCAATTCCATCCATGCTGTCGCAAAGGGTAGGAGCTCCTTCTTTCTTTCTGCTGCATAGAATTCCATTGTGTAAATGTACCACAGTTTTTTGATCCATTCATTAACTGATGGGCATCTAGGTTGCTTCCAGCACTTGGCTATTATAAATTGTGCTGCTATGAACATAGGGGTGCATAGGTTCTTTTGGACTGGTGTTTCAGGGTTCTTAGGAAATAATCCAAGCAGTGGAATTGCTGGGTCAAAAGGCATCATTTTTATAAACATAGAAGTCCTGAAAAAGTAATAAAGAGGCATTAGTAAATACTTAATCTGTCCTGTGTTTTATTAGTATGTCACAAAATACATTATATAACAAAATACCCATAGCAATAATATTCATTCTGAGAAAATTGTATATGGCTCCTAAGTAACCTTTTAAAGTCTTCTGACTGGGCTAATGCCATTTCAGGCAGTTTGAGTTTATTACAGCATTATTTGAAATTTAGCCACATATAAAATCAATCCATCATTGCATTATCATACACCAAGCCTTCAGTTGCATGATAAATAGTGCAGAAATATTAAGTTTATTTAGTTTTTCTAATGCAAATGGAGAATGGAAGGTCTTTCAAAGTTACTAAGCTCTAGCACAGGCTAACTCAGTCAGGCTGACTCATGTCTCCAGCTCCCATCCCAGTCCCGCAACTTCTTCCTATTCTGCATGTTATGTCATAACTACAACAATATTTTTAAAGTGATTTTTAAAAATCATTTTTGTACTGGGGAATTTAAATAAATCAACATAATAGCAAAGAAACATGATTTTTTTGGTCACTGGAAAAAAAGTGTTGCTTAACATATGTGGATACAGCCTTAAATGCAGAAAAGTAAACAGATAAATGCCTTACTGCCCATTGTCCGTGCCAATGCACAAGCATGGATACTTTCTCTTCCATTGATTTCTTCTTGACATTTTTATACCAAGAAGCATTCATAACAGAATGCTTATTTCTGGATCTCAAAAAGTTATTTTCGTGTTTTTCTTTCATTCTTTGTAACTGTTTTTGAACACATACTTAATCAAGTTTTAATAAATTGTTTCATTAATAGTTGTTACCATTCTTTATTAAACTTGAAAGATGAGTATTTGACATTTTGAATTGACAACTACAGAGATAGAAGTTAAATTTTTATGTTAAGTTTTGTTTCCATTTCTTTGTCTTATAATCAGCCCTTCACTGGCCAAAATGTACCCAATGTTTTTTGCCCATCAAGACAGAATACTTTTTTTATGTTACTTTTGGAAGTAGCTAGAATTTACAATTTATCTGTACTCATTTCAGGGTTAAATACTTCTGTTATGTAAGAAGTTTAGGTTACATGTTCATTCTTAAAATGCCTAAATTTTATTCTTGACCTTAGTATTTCCAAATGGTCATGTTTTTTTAATTTAAGAAAGAAAATAACATTTGGAAATAAAACTTTTTACTTGTGTGGGGTTTTCTCCCACAACTTCCATTTCAAGGAAATTGCTCTGCTAGCCAATATATAAATGCCTATTTTACCTAATACTGTATTTTAACTAGAAGAAAAAGAACGCCTAAATGTTTATTCAGCATATGAGCATTTCCAAAGGTGTTCCACCTCTATTGGTACCATTATGATTAAGAAAAGATGCTGAGTGTGTCATCTTTGCTTCCTTGGACTACACTGACATATATTCATGCATCAGGTGAAGTTTTACTTTTAAAAGTTCCACTTGCCTCTTTTGTCTTTTTATGCTATCATTCTATCACAGTCTCTCATAGTCAAATGTCATGAAAAAGTATTCTGTACCTGCTACTTTCCTCTCCTCATGTCCATCCCTTGATCCTCTACAGTTGGGCTTCTGAAACCACCACTCCACCCAAACTCCTGCTCATAAGTGCTGCCAAATCCCAAGGCTTTGATTTATTGCTCCTAACCTGTCGGAAGTACTTAACATTATATGCCAACAACCCTCCTTGAAGTGCTGCCCTGCCTTTTCTTTGACATTGCTCAGCTGACCCTCTTTTCCCACCTCCAATTGCTTTTGAATCTGGTCTCCATCTTTTTCATCTTCCCACCGCCCATGGGATTGCCTCTCATTCATTCTTCTGTTTTTCATTCTCTATTTTATTTCCTGGAAAAGCTCATCCATTTTCATTCCAGTTTATCTACTTATTAGTTGTGTAATGTAAGGCCTGTCTGTACCTCAGGTTTCTCATTAGCAAATTGGAGATACTGCTTGATGTGAAAATCAAATGAATTAGCACTTAGAACTTAAAACAATCTCTATCACGTAGTAAGCCATTTGTTATGAGCCATGATTATTATTTATTAAGTTTCATCACACTTAAAGCTACGTCTTCATCTTTCATTTGTTTCTAGAAGAGGAACAGAACCACAGAAATGGAGATCACATGGAGGGTTAGGAACAGGGGCGTGGGAGGAGGAGAGAGGGGGAAAGGTACAGAGAATGAGTAGCATAGATAGTGGGTAGAAAATAGACAGGGGGAGGGAGGGCAAGAATAGTATGGGAAATGTAGAAGCTAAAGAACTTATGACACATGGACATGAACTAAAGAGGGGGAATGTGGGTGGGAGAGGGTGTTCAGGGTGGAGGGGAATGATGGGGGAGAAATGGGACAACTGTAATAGCATAATCAATAAAATATATTAAAAAAATTTAAAAAAAAAAAGATATGATCAACAGATTATTCTATCAACAGTCTCTCCAACATAAACATGTCCAAAACAGAAGGCCGTTTCTTGGGCCATATTCCCTTCTCAAAATGCTCTCTTATCTTTTCAAATGCACCCCTTTCTTTTCACTCTTTATTCAAATGCCCTCTTTCTATCACTGATGTTAGCATTTTCCAGGTAATCAACATTACCTAGTAACTTAATGGTTTTCTTTCAGTGTTTCCATTTAATCTTGTTAGTAAACTTGTTAGATTTTTCCTTGTAATTTATTCTGAATTCATTGAATTTTGTTACTTTTCAATGCTATGTCTTGGTCCATATCCTTGTCGTCTTAGACATGAACTAGTCACATGCAGCTTTACTCCCAACATCTTTAATCCAACTCAGCAAGATCTTGTAAATACCACTATCAATATTTCATATTCTGGCCAATGTTCTGGTCAAAAAGGTAGAATCGAAAAAATGTTATTATACCAACAATTATTAAATAATTGAGACTGGCAAAGCTGAGGTTGTTTTGAAAATACACATTGAAAATTTAAGTTCATAAAGTGAAAATTTATTTTAATTAAAACCTGAAAAGTATAACTACTTTTTAAATTTTTTTATATAAGCTTAAGAAAATAAGCACAGAGGATCATAAAAATGTACTAATGAACACAGACATCATACAAAAGGGTCAATGTTATTGCTTCTACTACTACTATAATAGTTAGGATAATAATAACTGCCATTTTTATCTATATTATACTTTACCAAGTGATTTGACATAAAATATTATTGCTTTTCACAATAATTTAATGAAAAAGGTATTAACCTACTTTACAGAATTAAAAACTGAGGCTCATAAGGTTAAGCAGCTTACGAGAGATCTGAGAGATCATGCAGCCAGAAAGCAACGGAGGTCAAGTTCTATCACACTAAAGACCTAAATAATCATTTTTTAACAACTTACATTTTAAAAACTTGAGAGTAGCATCTAATAAACATTGACTGAATGAGTGAAATACCAGATAGGCTGGAATAATTCTAAAACTGATTATTTAAATATACTAAAATAAGAACACATGAAAAAAGAAAACCTAGGACAATTCCCTAAATGATGGATGCCTAACTCCACTGAATGTTAGCTTGCAAAGGGAGAGACCCTGGACCTATAAGCACAGATCTAAGGAAAGTGCCACCCACAATGTACACTGTCTCTCATGAACTTCAATATGACTATAGTAATGGAACATCTGAGGAGGAAAGGTGTGAACAGAAGAAAAATAGTGAGTGTAGAGAATGAAGTGTAGAGAAACAAACTACTGTGCATCCATCCGTTTTCAGAAAGACAGTATGTCCAAGCCATGAATGGATCTGGCCTCACCCTGACCCACACTTTCTCCTTAACAATTATTTGCATTGTCTCATTCATTTTTAAATACATTTTATTGATTTTGCTATCACAGTTGTCTCATTTTTCTCCCCTATATTCCCCTCTCCCCTGCATCCCCTCTCCCAACAGCATTTCTCCAACTTAGTTCATGTCCATGGGTCATACATATAAGTTCTTTGGCTTCTCCATTTCTCATACTGTTCTTAACCTCCCCCTGTCTATTTTGTACCTACTATTTATGCTTCTTATTCTCTGTACTTTTTCCCCCATTCTCCCCCGCCTCACCCTCCCCACTGATAACCCTCCATGTGATGTCCATTTTTGTGATTCTGATCCTGTTCTAGTTGTTTGCTTAGTTTGTTTTTGTTTTGTTTTTTTGGGGGGGGAGTCAATTGTTGGTAGCTGTGAGTTTATTGTCATTTTACTGTTCATAGTTTTGATCTTCTTTTTCTTAGATAAGTCACTTTAATATTCCATATAATAAGGGCTTGTTGATGCTGAACTTCTTTAACTTGACCTTACCTGGGAAGCACTTTATCTGCCCTTCTATTCTAAATGATAGCTTTACTGGATAGAGTAATCTTGGGTGTAGGTCCTTGCCTTACATGACTTTGAACATTTCTTTCCAGCCCCTTCTTGCCTACAAGGTTTCTTTTGAGAAATCAGCCAATAGTCTGTCTTATGGAAACTCCTTTGTAGGTAACTGTCTCCCTTCCTCTTGCTGCCTTTAAGATTCTCTCCTTCTCTTTGATCTTGGGTAATGAAATTATGATGTGCCTTGGTGTGTACTTCCTTGGGTCCAGTTTCTTTGGGACTCTGAGCTTCCTGGACTTCCTGAAAGTCTATTTCCTTTGCCAGATTAGGGACATTCTCCTTCATTATTTTTTCAAGTAAGTTTCTATTTCTTGCTCTTCCTCTTCTCTTTCTGGCACCCCTGTGAATCAGATGTTGGAACAATTAAAGTTGTCCCAGAGGTTCCTAAGCCTCTCCTCATTTTTTGAATTCTTGTTTCTTCATTCTGTTCTGGTTTAATGTTTATTTCTTCCTTCTGCTCCAAATCATTCACATGAGTCCCAATTTCCTTCCCTTCACTATTGGTGCCCTATACATTTTTCTTTATTTCACTTTGCATTGCTTTCACTTCTTCCTCTATTTTGTGACCATACTCAATCATTTCTGTGAGCATCCCGATTACCAGTGTTTTGAACTCTGCAGATTATAGGTTGGCTATCTCTTCATCACTTAGTTCTGTTTTTGGAGCTTTGATCTGTTCTTTCATTTGAGCCATATTTTTTTTTTGTCTCTGTGTGCCTGTTACATAGTAATGGGCAGAGCCTTAGGTATTCGCCAAGGCAGGTCACCCCATGGCTGGGTTGTGGCACTGTATGTAGGGTAAGAATGTGAGAGGGAACAACGCCGCTTGCTCAACTCTCACCCCACTTTCAGTCACTTCCTCCACTACCCACAAGCAAATTGGGCCCTTCTGGTACTGTTTCCCAGATGTGGGTTTGTATACATTCTAGGACTTTGAGGATCTCTCCAATAAGCTCTCCTGTGAGGCTGTGAATTTTTCCTGTCACCACAAAGCCTACAGGTTTTTACAGTCAGAGGTTTTGATTCTTTATTTCCCTGTGCTGGAATCTGGGTTGCACAGTCTGTCTCGCTCCCCAGTTGTTCCTCTCAGTTTATCTGAGTGCAAATATGGGACTGCCCACTCCACCAGCCACCTGGCCCACCCCGGTCCACCAGCTGCCGCCTTGCTGTGATTCCTCTCCACCCCAGTTGCCCATCTCCTCCCCTCCTACCAATCTGGATGAATGTTTCTTCTTTAACTCCTTGGTTGTCAGACTTCCATACAGTTCAATTTTCTGGAAGTCCTGGTTATATTTTGTTTTTAAATTTGTTGTTTTCCTTCTTTTGGTTGTGTGAGGAGGCACAGTTTATCTACCTATGCCTCCATCTTGGCCAGATGCATCCTCTTGTTCTAAGCCCCTACTCTGTTCTAAGCAGCCTTTTAATTTGTTCTTTCAGACACCTTGATATGCAGAAAGAGAGTACCTGTGACTGAAAATGAGATGGGCCACTTTGAATGGATAAGCTGGCAATCTTGTCTTACAGTCTTTCTTGCTAGTGTCTGAGTTTAACTAAGAGTCTAACCATTTCAGGGTGTTCTTGGAATGTCCCAGGGGGCTGAGAACCAGCCACCTACATCACAGAGACCTAACTCAGATGGTGCTTTCCCAAAGAGGTTTTAGCAGCAATAATCAACCTCCCCTCTGTCATATCTCCATTAGAATATTATTGTCAATTAATATCACCATTAACTGTGAAAAAAATGCTGAGTGTTAGATAGTTATTACATGAAATGACTAATAATTTAAAGTGAGGCTTGGTTCTGGTTGATCCAGTAACCTGATTTCCAGTGGCCTGAGTCAAATTCGTCTTTCTTTTTCCAAAATATTTCTTATTTGAAAATCTATCTCTTATTACTTTATTTAGCTGTCTCAATTACATTAGTCAAAGAATGAGCAACCATGTCCTTTTTCCAACTATCTTCATAATTAACAGCTTATATGACAGTAATATAAGTAAAAATATGTAAAATATTTTTACAAACATTATTAAAGTTAGCCTATATTTTACAAATGTTGTCCTTTGAATATAAAATTATATTCAAATAATATAATATAAATATATTATATTTAATATATTTATATAATAATATAATATATAATATAATATATTTTATATAAATTATATAAAATATAATTTATATAAACTCTAAAATTATAGAGTTGACAAAGATTAACCTATGACTTTTAAGTGTAAATGCTCTCTTTTCTTTAGGTGGGATTAATATTCAGATAACTCAGCCAGCATTGCCTAATTAATACAGAAATTACAGAGATGAAATAAAACGTAATTTTCCTGGATATACTTTATGCTCTGGAAAGATTGCTAATCATAGTTTAAAACATTTGAACCTGAATTGAACATATGTATTTCTCCATTCACTTGATTCTCTTAAATAAGATTTAAAACTTTTTAGTGAAATTATTCAGAAAGTTTTCAGTTACAAATTACTTGGCACTGACTATTAATTAATCCACTAGTCTTACATAAATTATTCTCAAAACCATACCAATGACTTTCAGGAAGTGAAGTTATTGATTCAGGACAGAACTGGCCTTAATGGGCAACACAGCATGACCATGTGAGAATATGCTGCAGGTGCACAGCCCACTTTTCCAGAACTTCCGAGATTTAGAGTATCATGGAGCATTTCATCCAAGAATAGCTATTTGGTGTTTAAATTAGTCTTAAAATCATAATCTTGGAGATTATATCCTGGGAATCTTCTTTATCATAGCATTTTACTAATAAGCTTCACTAATATTTGGCTGCATGTCTTTTATTTAAATGACTCTACAATTTCAAAGGCAAGAACACTCTAGATAGCACTTCTTTTTATGCCCATAGTTGAAATGTGGACAAGAAACCAGTGTCAACTGGTGAAGCAGTAGCCAAGTGAAAATGGATTTAAATCTAAGAAACAATAATCTTATCAAAGTGCTGTTATTTTTAAATGCCACCATCCTCTTGGAAAAGTACATAATGCAACCTATATTCTACCATGTGACATACTTTGTTTGAGTTCATTATTCACATTACTGATGATTAGAGGGATGAAAGGGGATGGGTGAGGAAATAAAAGAAAATGTGACTGGGCCTGCTTGCCCTTAGAAAGACCCACTAATTAGCCTTTCATTTAACTAAGGAGAAGCCTTTCAAGTCTTGGTAATAATTAAGTGAAACTGCATTAGCACATCCACTTCAGTTCTTTCAACAAACATGCATGGACTTCTCTTTGTTACCACACCTGTCCGTTTGCAATGGGTATTTCTGCACTTTCTGATTTGTTTTGTCCAAAATGCATTTTTTTCTGCCTGAATTGTTAGTTCTCTGAAAAGCTAGGTCTTTTAAGGTGTGAGTGGTTAGCAAAAGTTGGCCCATATTGTTTCTGGGACAAACGAGTATTGGTTCTTCATATTACATTTACTTGTCATATTGGAAATGTATTACAGATTTTAAAAAGTGTTTTAACCTAAAGGTCACAATTTCTTTAGTTTTGAATGACTACATTATCAATCTGGAATGCTAAAATAAGAGAAAATGGACTGAATGACAAAGAAAAGGAACAGGTTTCTCTCCCATTTATGTCATACCATGGAGAACGCAAAGAGGATACCCTTCAGAAGGAATACTTTTACCCTGATGTCCCCTTGCAAAGGAGGTTGGAGCTCATGTTTATGATTCTATTCAAAAAAGGAGTTTCAGTTTTTGAGATGCTGATCAATCTCTAAGGATCTTGAGTTACTTAGTTAACTACCATTGGACATAGCAGAAGTTTTGATTGCAAAAGGCAAATCATGAAGTAACTCACTTCCTTCAACAGATACTCATTTATCTCATTGTTTACTGAGCACCTGACACATATGATCAGGCACCATGCTATATGGTGCTCTATCCTGGAGAGTCAAAGAGCCAAGCTCACTCTCTCTGGAGCTTTAGGTTAAGCAGCAGGGACAGCAGACAGAATCATCAGAAGAGAAAGAAATGACATTTAGCTTATAGCCAACAAGGCAAGCTTTCATTAAAGCAGTGTCATTGGAGTTGTGTCTTAAGGATAGGCTTTTGAAAGGCAGAGATGCATTCCCGATGGAGGAGGTAGAATACTCATGAAAGGCTGAAAAGTATAGAGCATGTAAAAGGATTGTGAATAGTCAAGTTTGTCTATAGTGCATGACATTTCATTTAATAAATATTTACTGAGTCCCTACCATGAACAAGGTTCAGTCCTGGACTTGGGATAAAGCAGTTTAAAGCAGTGTTGGCTCCTGAACTGATGGAACCAACATTCTGACAGCAAGAGTAGGCAATAAAAAAAAATAGACCTGTAATAGAATGACAGGTAGTGAGAAGTGCTGACTGCATTCCAGTCACACTGTTCTCCTTGCTGATTTTCTCCTGGAACTCACAAAGCATGCTCTTGCTTCAGGGTTTTGCATTTGCTGTTGCTTCTGCCTGGAACACTCCTTTTCAAGTCTCACTGCTTTCACTTCCTTCAGATCTCTGTCCAAATAGCCCCCTATCAGGGAAACTTCCTTATTAAGTAACAACTACCACTCTCCCCCAACACATCCTATCCCCCTTTCCTGCTTTGATTCTCGCCATAAAACCTATTTTTATTTAGCAAGCTATTCAATTTATTTGTTTATTGTCTCTCTCCCCAGTGGAAAGAAAGGGAACTTTGCCTGTTTTGTTTACTATTATCTCAATGCCTATGACAGTGTCTAGCACATTCAATAAATATTTTTAATGTGAGGAAATATAATAAAATAAAGTAAGGTTAAGGTAGTTAGTGAATGATTTGTTCTTGTTTTATGCAAAGTCTGGGAGAACCTCTCTAAGAGGTAACATTTGAATAAAACCTGAAGAAAGGAAAGAGCAAACCACACAACTGTAGAAATAAAGAGCTTTCCAGGCAGAAAGAACAGCAGGGTCAACAGCTGGAGCATCCTTGGCTGAAGTGAAAGGAGCTAAGAAGAGAGTGATAGACTATGTCGAGAAGATAGTGTGAGAGCCCTGCTGAGGATCTGGATTTTGTTCTGGGTGAAAAGGAGAAGTTACAGACAGGATGTTTTTGTTTGTTTGATTGGTTGGTTGTTTGGTTGACTGATTGATTGCTTATTAGCAGAGCAGTAATGGAACTTGACTTTTAAATCACCAGGTCACAGTGTGAAGAATAGACTGTAGGAAAGCAGAAGCTGATAGACAGGTAGGACGGCAATAGTCGAAGTGTTTAGACTGGTTTGAGACAGTGGGAATATAAGATTTGGGATAGTTTTTGAAGGTAGAGTTAATAGGATTTTCTAATAGAATCGATAGATGTGGTAAAAAGGAGATGTCAAGGAAGAATTTGAAGATTTAGATCAGAGTGTCTGTATAAATGGAGTTGCTATGACATAGATGAGGAAGACTATAAAGGAGGCAAATTGGATAAGGGGAGGAGAAGTAGGAATTAAGAGTTAGCTTTGGAGGTGATAAATTTGACATGCCTTTTAGAGAGCCACCTGGGGATATTGAATAGGCAGTGGGATTTTTAACCTGAATCTCAAGAAAAAGGTCAGAGCTAGAAATATAAATTTAGAATTTATCAGTGTATAGATAGTATTCAAAACCATGGAGTAGATCAGATCACCAAGGAAATTAGTGCTAATTAATATAAACCCCACTAATATTTGCATGGTGTTTTACTATTTACCAAGCACGCCCACATCTACTAGAAAACTGTGGAAGTTAAGATTAAAACTCTAAGTTGGACTTGAAAGATAAAAATGATTGAAAGACCAAGAGTAATATGAGGGAAAATGCACAGTGCTTTACAAATGATTGGATTAAGAGGATAAGGTTGTTATAAACAATTCGATTCTTTCATTTGGAGAGACTATAAAGATGTGGGGGTGGAGAAGGGACATGAAGAGTGTTGTTAATAACTATTATCTTGAACATGGTGAGTCTCTGGTACTTTAAGGATAACCAGATATGGAGGAGGAGGAGGAGGAGGGAGCATTTTTGCAAGGCCAGACCCTATTTACCCTTCAACACTCAGTTCACACATCACTTCTGCCAGGAAGTCTTCTCTTCCCAGCCTCCTTGTTCTGAGTTAGGGCTCTTCCTATCTCGTCACAGCTTCTATTCCACACTTAGAACCGCGTGTTTACTTGTCTGTGGCTCACTGAGTTTCTTCAAGAGAGGGATTTTTGCCTTCCATGTTTCTGTCCTCCTTTATAGATGAGAAAAGTGAGGCTTAAAGAGATTAAGGAACTGGCCCGAGGTGCTTAGCCTTCTGTGCTTTCAACTGCTACAGATTGTGACCTCTCCATCCACTGTGTAGAGAAGTAGTCCTTACACAAACATACCTGTCTGTGCTCTGCCAGGTGAGCCCTTCCCTGGGCTTTTTGTGGCTCCTCAACAACAACCCCTGTATCAGGCTATTTCAGGAGACAGGTATTCATTCTGCAAACATCATGTGTCCATTTGCAGATATCATGTTCTTTCTAATGTCTAAATAGGCATTTCCAAAACCACTAGAGGTTACTCAGTTTTGGAGAAGGATGAGACAGAGAAAAAGTACTGAACTCGTTCCTGCACTGATAAATAATATTCCGTTTATAGCAATTTATTTTTTCAAAAATATGTATCCATATGTATCAAAATCTACTGTAAGCATAAAGCATACCACAGTAAATGAAATCTCCACTTCCTGGAATATTTTAGTGGGGGAGAGAGATTATATAAGTAAATGAATCCATCCTTAATAAAATATCAGTTACAGATGCCATGAAGAAAAATAAAGTGGAATAAGGGAATATAATGCCAAGGAAGGCTTTCTGAAGGTGGGACACTTGAACAGAGACCACAATGATATGAGGCCAGGCAAAGGGAACAAAAGCTTCAAAGGCCCTCAAGGTGTATACTCTATCTGGTCTGCCAGAGGAACAATAGCAAGGCAGCCAGTGTAGGGAGGAGTCACGAACAAGGATTTTGAGGTTGGGAAGATAGCTGTGGGTGGTCGTAGAAGACCTTGTGAGTCACAGTAAAGCTTCTAGATTTTGTTCTAAATGTGATAAATAACTTAGCAAAGGAATAAAGTGATAAGATGTACATTTTGGGGACATTGCTCAGGCTTCTGTGTTGAGACTAGACTATTGCGGGGAGGGAGAAATGAGCAATAATAATCAGCATGCTATTAGAGTAGTTAGGAAAGGGATTGTAGAAGCTGGGACTAGGGTAGTTAGCAATAGTAATGGTGAGAAGTGGATAGGTTAAGTATGTATTTTGGAGGGAGCCATGAACTGGCTGACGGATTTTTGGACACTGGGAGTAGGAAAGGGGGAGAAATCAAAGATGATGCTGAAGTTTTGTCCTGAACAGTAGTTCCAAATACCGAGACAGAGAAGTCTCAGGGAGAAGCAGTTTTGTACACATTAAGTCTGAGGTGATTCATGGGACATTCTGTAATTATAGTTTAGCCTGAAGTTTATAGGAGAGATTATTCCTGGAGATACAGATTGGGTGAGAGTCATTGACATGTAAATGATGTTGAAATCCATGAGATTGGATGATATGGAGTAAGTATCACAGAGAAGAGAAAATGTCCCAGGAAAGGGATAGAGAAAAGGGGATTAGAAGAAGCAATCAGTGAGAGAGAAAATCAAGTGTATGTGGTATTGGAAAGCAAGTGATGAAAGTACTTGAGGGAGATAACAATTAACCATGTGAGGTGATGTGAAAGTTGAATGAGACCCCACACTCTCAATGGGTATGTGAGATTCTCTTAACTTGGACAGAGGGTTACCTGCCTCTGTCCAGGTTAAGATGAATAATCAGATACTAAATTTACAGCTTTTTACCCCCTCTGGCCCAACAGACAAATACAAGTACAGGTGGGGTGTATTCACATAGGCTAGTGAATCTTATGGTTACAGCAAAAGTAGACAAGAACATACAGAGCAAAGGTGGATGCAGCAGAAAAATAGAAAATAAAGGCTGATTTATCAACATGATCTTCCTGATATTCTCACTTTCTATAAACCAATAGCATGGATGCCATCCCTGAACCAGTTGTTGCATTATCAAATAGCCTAGTCAACTATCCTGACAGAAATATGAAAATATAGTATAAAAACCAAAAGTCATAGAGAAGAAAGGGTATAGTTAAAAAGATAAAGTAACATGAGGGCTATTATTTTTTCTTCAACATATAAAAGATATTCGCCTGCCTTATTAAGAAAATGTTCTAGCCCTGACCAGTGAGGCTCAGTTTGTTGCGCATCATTCTGCAAAATAAGAATTTGCAGGTGTGATTCCTGGTTAGGGCACACGCTTGGGTTGTGGGTTTGGTCCCCAATCAGGGTGTGAGCAGGAGGCAGCTATAGATATTTCTCTCTCTGTTGATCTTTCTCTTCCTTCCTTCCCATCTCTCTATAAATATATATATATATAATATATATAATTATATATTATATGTTATATATAATTATGTTATGTTATATATTATATATAAAAAGAAAATAATTATATATTATATATAATTATATGTTATGTTATATATAATTATGTTATATTTATTTATTTATTTATATAACTACAGAATATATATATATTCTGTGAGTTAGAATAGTTGGAAATGTATATATCTCATGCAGAAATATTCCAGAACCTTGTTTATTATAGAGCAGTATTTGGAACAAAATATCCATCCAGTTAGTCTCAATAATTAAAGTACTCCCCAAAACACTTCATTAAATCCAATTCAATCTTTTAAGTTTGACCACCATATAACCAAAGAGTATAAGTGGCTTATATCCCTTATAGTATTTAGTATAGTTTTCAGTGCATAGCAAAGACTTGAGAAACACATATTTGTTAGCTGGTTGAGTGATTGATGGCACTGAGGCAAGATTTCAATGCATTACTAAGAAGTTAAAAAGAGAAAGCCTGTATTTGTTGTTTTCAAACTTGTCCTAAGATCTTTTGCTTTAGGCAGAAAATATTTCCAAATGTGAAGTTTATTTATCTGACAAACATTCTAAGTCCCTTATAGTGTTAGACTCTGACGCTAAAATGAGTCAGAAGCACAGATCAAAATTAAGACCTTCAGAATTCCTAGGTCCTCATATGGAAATCATGCTGAATAATGGAACTGGGTGGCAACACCTAACACAGTTTCTGTTTTTGGCTTGATGACTATTTTGATGCCCCCTTTCCTTGAAATAATTTTTCTCCCCAAATTTTATGTCCTACAAACTATGCTTACTCCATTGATTAATTCAGAATCTTCCAGTAAAATTAAAGTACAGTGTGATAAGAATGACACATAATTAAAATATTTACAAAGTACTAATGACACATAGATGAAATAGCAAATAGTACCTAGAGAATTAAAACAAGAAACCAGGGGAAAGTGATGGCATTGAGAAAACAGATGTGTGTATTATAAAATAAAACTTAAACAGTACATAATTACTTTAATTTTGAATTAACATTATTATTCTGTTTACATTGATGTTTAATGGGAAGATAAAGAAACAGGTTAAATATGGAACAGAGAATGATTTTATTAAACATTATTTTTCCTGTAGCCTATTATTATGTTATAATGTTAAATTTATGTATTGAATCTGCCCATCTCGTGGTAGATGAATTCCCACTGAAATTATTCATCCCACAAAATGAGCAAAGCATTGCTGGATTTACAGTCCTGGCAGTGCTTCCTGTTCGGTTTATTTAAGTGGTTTTATGCATTTGGGACAACAGACCCACATTAAAAATTCAGTCCCTTGGATTTATCTTGCACATTTATTTCAGGGAAAGAGGGATGATGGTATTTATAGTAGTTTCTCCCTTTCTGTCGTCTAAATGGTAATTTGGGTTGCTTTGTCTTTGTTAATTCTAGAGTACATCCTAATAGGAAGATGTATTAGACACTCATCTCAAATTCCCAAATCGTGAAAAGAAAGTAGATAACCGATGCTATTTTGATGCTGAATTTATTGAAGTTCTCAATTAGTACTCACATTCACTCCCCTTAATAGATCAGCTTCTTATATAACAAAACATTTAACACACACAAAACATTCCCTAAAAAATAACACTTTTAATTGATTGCTATAAAACCAAAATTACTATTCTAGCCTAACATACAATTTCAAGAAACTATCGACATATTCGTGTAGTCTACAATCCTGCCTTATATCCTTAGAAAATATATTAATGAAAGATCATTCAGGTGACTTTAAGAACTACTTAATTAATAAGTAGTCATGTACTGGTTCCATGCATGACTTAGGGATACAGATTTTTGAAGCTAAAACTTCTCATTGCTGTTTCAGCCACACCCTTTCATGCTGCCTGTCTAATATAGTAGGCTTGACCTCAAGTCGTAGAGATTGTCTGTTCCACCCCCTCATTTTTTCCAAGTCTACTTGATATGCCCCTCCTCCACCAGACCCAGTATCCCCTGCCATGTACTAGACACTCCTCCTTACAAACACCTGACATTTAGCCTGCCCCTCTCCACAACTTCTCTGCTTCTTGAATTGTCAGTCTGGCTAATAACATGTTTATCCACCCCATTTCCCAAGCTAGGACCTAAACACTGGGCTCCCAAAACCTCTCCTCTCTTAACTCCATATCCAGTAAGCTTCGACAATTCCTCTTCAGAAATCCTCCTCCCCCTTTTTCCATCCTGCCTTTGGCAAGGTTCAGGACCCCATTGTTTCTTCCCTCATCCTGTGCTGAAGTGGAACAGGGATTTGTAAAATATCTGACATCTTCTCATGGGAAAGAATATTTCAATGAAATGTGGATATTTGTAACCTCCTTTAAATTCTTCTAAGAGTAAGACAAAGTATGGGGGTAGAGAGAAAGAAAGAGAGGGAGGAAGAGAAATAGAAATCATATTCCTTTGAGTATAGAGAGTGGCTTTTATATATTTATATTTATCTTGGCCCACAATGAAAGTATACATTTTACATCAGGAACTCAGTACACACACACATATGCGCACACACACCACTGATGTGAAAAGTTTCACAGGATAGCACTTAGCTTACCAATGCAGTGCACTGTATTCTATTATTTTTAACACTAATATTGACCACTAAATTGACTTCTATAGCAGTGGTACATTGGAGCTAACTTAGGGAATTTTAAAAATATATAATCATGCCTGAGTTCCAGCCCCAGAGAATCTGAGCTAATTGCACTAGATGTGGCCCAAACACAGACATTTTTCAGGGCTGTCCAGGTATTCCTAATGTGCGAGCATGGGTACGAACTGCAGGTCTGGAGTCTTGCTTCTCGAAGTGCGACCCGTAGCGCAGGGCACTCGCATCACCTGAGAGTTTGTCAGAAATGCAGAATCATGGGCCTTACCCCAGATGTCCTAATCGGAAACTGCATTTTAGCTTGTAAATCTTATAAAAATTAATTTTTGTAAAAATTATATATACTTGTGGTGTACAACATGATATTTTATCTATATAGTAAAATGATTACTATAGTTAAGCTAATTAATAATTAACATTTCCTCTCATCACATAGTTACCTCTTTTCTGTGGTTGCTTATAATTTTCAGTAATTTTTAAAAGTGCTTGAAATTCAATGTTAAAATTTGACTGAAGTGTGGAGACTCTGGAAATGTAGCATATTTTAACAATAAAAACAACATACTTTTGATTTGACAGGGTGACATAAAGAAAAAAAGCTCACTTAGGGTTTGACATATTTTTGACTAATAGTAATAACAATTTAAAATTTAAAAGGAAATTTCTATCTTTTTAAAATGCTCAATTTTCCCAGTTTATTTTTAAATTGATACAGTTTACATAGAATGAATGGATATAATTTGAATGTATAATCTAATTAGCCTCAAGAAATACATACACCATGGTCTTACATCAGACCATGCAAGTCAGTATATTAAATATTTTCCTTCTCCTAGAAAGTTTTCTTATGCCCCTTCTAGTCAATCTACATCTCGCATAGGCAGTTCCTGCTTGGATTTTTACTGCCATAGATTAGATTTGCCCAGCCTGGAACTTCATATCAAGGGAATCTAAGTATATATTTTTAAATAGATGTTGTTTTATGTATCAGGACTTTATTATTTAATATTGCTGAATAATATTCCATTATATGATAAAGCCAAAATTTATATATTACTAATAAAGCTGCTGGAAACATTCTTGTTTATATAAAATAAAAAATAAATGGTATTTTGACAAGATAACCAGGTGAGTTGCAAGCACACCAAAGTTTAAGAAGCACTGCTGAGCTCAGAGACCTGGAGAAGGTTCAATGTACTGGCTGGCAGTGCAGGCCTTGGTGACTGTGGGCAAGACACCCACTTCTTACAGTCTTCAGTTTCCGCACTTCCCAAACAAGGGCATACCTGTGCTACTTTCAGTAATAGTGACAGTATTCTCTCTATAGGGTTCCTGTGGTGGTCAAGTCAGATCATTCATATTAAAGGTTTTGCACAACTCCTGGTACAGAGCCTGACATATGCCAAGGATCTATTTATTTTATCCTTAGCACCAGAAAATTACTGGAAAATAATAGGAAGACATTCAAAAAATTAAGGGTTCTCAGAATAAGATGAGCTGTACTTTTCTTAGTCCAAACTCTGATGGGTTGAGCAGAGAGTGGGCACATGAATAAAGGTGTATTTGTCAAAAGTTCCCAGGGAGGGAACAGCCTAGATTAGAAAGCAACTGAAGAATAAAACTGCACAGTTCTTTATTTTAAAATAGAATTGGCTATTTTTTTCAGTTTTAAAATGTCAAAAGAGAACTAGAAATTGGCTCTTAAAAAGTACATTTAGTCAGCATGAGAATCTAGGCTGAACATCAGACTTAAAATTACAGCAACCAGGTGAATTATATCCTGAATTAAGTGACCCTGAGGGCATCTTGGCCGCAGCTAGGAAAGGAAGAGAGAAAAACCAGGTAGGAACTGATGAACCCATTTGGTTAGGCATGAGCCAGCAGAAGGGAGCCTGACCTATAATCCCTTGTGCAGATCTCTCTGAGTTGGAAGAAAGTCAGTCGTGTGTGTGTGTGTGTGTGTGTGTGTGTGTGTGTGTGTGTGTCTCCAGAGTGTGGCCTCCCTTTGAGTCTAAGGTTGTAGATTAAGTGAGCACAGACAATGCAGAGAAAATTCTTGCTCTGTTTGCTCCAATGGCAGAGCTATCTCTAATTGAGAGACAGACAGTACCTAACTCAAACACCTTACACAGGACACCTGAATGAGTCTTCAACCCAATAGTAGTTCTAAACTCCAGCTGAAAAATGGTGAGTTTGCAGGTTTCAGAGTGACTTCTGGGAATTTGAGCTGAAAGCAGAATGATCTCTGGTTTAAGGCAAAGTCTGCTATACTTTGTGCCCAGGATGGTGCTCTAGGAGATTTGGAAGTGCTCCATGTTGCTGATATGACTTGGGGCAGTTATCTCCTTTGAAGAGAAGGAAATATCTCCTTTAGTTAAACTCAAGGCCCATTGCCCTCTGATCAATCAGTAAATACCCGCTTTACAAAGATGAATTTCAGGGGGTAATGAGAGAGGTGGTTGATAACGGTGGATACCAAATTTGTTTCTATTTACTTTATAGTGACAGCCAGGAAAGGATAGGAGTGAGCCACTAAACATCAGCTTTCTCAGCTCGTAATATCTTGTCTTTAAGAGACCTGAAAAACACAGGGATCTGTTTTCAGACCTCCTGATAGGGATCATTCCACCTCAGCTCAAATATGATGAAAAAGTGAAGGAGGAAAAGAAATTGATATGCATTCAGTGTTCACTCTGTGCCAATGTATATAATCTTATTTAATTCTCATAAAAGTCCTATGGGATATAGGGATTATCTCCATTTAAATAGATTACAAAGTTTCTTATGAAACATTAAAGGTGCAAAAACACTCAGCAGAAAGTGTGGGACCAGGTATGTAGGACTACAAAGCCCATTCATTAAAGCGTTGCTGCTCAGAGTGAATAGTCCTGGACCACAACTATGGCATCTCTGGAGCTTGTTAGAAATGCAGAATCTCGAGTCTCACCTCAGACCGACTGGATCAGGAATTGCTGTTTAACAAGACCTCCAAGTGATTTGTATGAACATTAAAGGGGAGAAGCGCTGCTCTAATGCCCTGAAGCTCCTGTCTCCCCCATGTTCCCCTGCGTGAAATGGTTCCTCCCATTCTGGCAGAGTCAAAACTGCTAAACATTCTTCCTTAAATAGAATCAAAATCTCCTTCCCTGTGACCTTTACCTGATGTCCTTCAGGGAATCATTAGGCATCATTTTTTCTATTCCTTTCCATTGTTTTAAAAATCTAAATTCAACTCTTTATACTAATTAAATGTTATCTGCTGGCTTCAGTCTCCATTTTCAATCTAAGATTCTTTCTAAACCTGAATCATTTCTCCTAGATTCATAATTTACATATTTAATGGGCCTGCTTACTTGTTATTCATTCAAATACAACTTATTTTTTAATTTTATAAACTATAAATTATCCTAAGATATTTTCTAGGCCATATTTTTTCAACTGAACTTCATCAAGGATTTTTTGTGTTAACTGTTTGCTAAATTCACAGTGCTGTATGTCTATGGGACTATCCTAATAACCTTTGGTGAACATTTTTTCCTAATAATCTATTCTTTCTTTCTTTCTTTCTTTCTTTCTTTCTTTCTTTCTTTCTTTTCTTTCTTTCTTTCTTTCTGTTCTTTCTTTCTTTCTTTCTAGAAAGGGGAATGGAGGAAGAGAGGGAGAGAAAGGGGACCTGGCCTGCAACCCAGGCATGTGCCCTGACTGGGAATCAAATTGGTAACACTTTGGTTCACAGGCTGGCACTCAATTCACTGAGCCACACCAGTCAGTGTTCTAATATTGTGTTCTTTAAAAATAATGAGTTTTATTTACCTACTTGTGGTTTCTAGAAATATCTTCTTCCTTTCAACAATAGGCCACTTTCCTGGTTTACATGTTCTAGGTTTTCTCCCATTCACTCTCATTTCTTAAAAAATTCACACTTTGAGCTTTTTCTCATGTTTTTTGTTTTTTTTTTAATTTTTTATTTTTTATAATGATAAAACATTATTTTATTATTTTATTCTCTGTGTGAGAATTTATGAATAAGAAATAATAAGTAGAATTGAAAAGAAGTGGCTACAAAACAAGACCTGTACAGAGGTTGGGCAAAAATAACTTTTTTGCATACAGTTGTGAGTATGCAAAACACAGTTTATTCTTTTTTTTTCTTTGATGTTCAAGTACAGTTGTCTCCATTTTCCCACTCCACCCCACCCCAGCCATCCCCACCGCCCACTCTCGATCTTACTCCCCTTTGGTTTTGTCCTTGTGTCCTTTATACATGTTCCTGAAAACCCCTCCCCCTTTTCCTCCCATTATCTCCTTCTACCTCCTCTCTGGTTACTGTCAGTTTGTTCTTAATTTCATTGTCTCTGGTTATATTTTGCTTACTTGTTTGCTTTGTTGATTAGGTTCCACTTATAAGTGAGATTATATGTGAGCTTTTTAAAAAGAATAAACTTGGAATACTTAGAATCAGAAGATATGGGTCAGGCACTGTTTAATTGCTTTGAGCAACAATCGCTTTATCTAAATATACATAATAATCTTCCTGATAAGAGATGGCACATGGAAATTCCATAAAGTGTGTGCAGTACTACTGATGGTACTAAAACAACTTCAGGATATAGCAAGTATGACGGAGACAGACTCATCTAGCGCTGAAGCTCTCTTACTTTAATTCCTCCTGTCCTGGTGCTGATACCACTTGGTGTCCCTGTACATATTCTTTTGAAAGGCCAATGAAGCAGTGCTATTTATCTTGCCATGACCTTCCCTTAGGACAAAGGCTGGCAAACTATGACACATGAGCAAATCTGGCCTACTGCCTTTTTTAAAAATAAAGTTTTATTGGAGCAGCTGAACTCATTATTTTACATTAAGTCATAGACTAGTTTTGTGCTACAGTGACAGAGTTGAGTAGTTGCTACAGAGACCATGTAGCCTATAAAGCTGAAATTATTTGCTCTCTGGCTTTTTCTGCAAAAATGTTCCCTGACCCTTGCCTTACACTACAGTTTTAGAAAAGCTTGTGGACTTTCTGGGTATGTAATTTTATGTACACAATTCCTAAACCAGATCTGTGCTTGATTAGGGAGTGTATTCATTTCATACAAATTCCTTTAAAAGAATTTTGTGACCCAAATAAAGTCTTATTCTGAAATACAGTAGTGCAAGTTGATTTAATAAAGCTGGCTCAATTAGGAGGATATTTAGCTGGAAAATCCTATTGATTTCAAACCTTGTTGATTAAAAAAAAAAAAAAAAAAGAAAACCCATAATGCTTGCTTGATTTTCAGCCTTAACAAGCCCCAAATATTAAACAAAAATTTACCTTTTATGATGATTTGACTGATGTACGTGTCAAGCTGAGCATCAGATCCATTGTCCCTCAAAGTAGATGTCAATGGAAATAATGTAGAAAGTTAGGCTAAATCCCAGCTTTAATGTAAGTTTGGCACTGGATTTCCCTTAAAAATAATTTTCCTACCCCAATATCTTGTCTTAATATTTGAATATCCAAAAATTTAAGTGCAGAGAAAAAGTTCTTCAGAAATTAAGAGTCTCAAGAGTCAAAGTTTGGAACCACTTTGTTTTCAAGACTTTTTCTTTTTTATTTTTTCCTTTTTATTGAATTTTTGAGGGTGACACTGGTTAACATAACCACACAGGTTGCAGATGCACAACTTGCAACCCATCATCTGTGCACTGCATTGTGCATTCAGCACCCCAAGTCAAGTCTCCTTCTGTCACCGTTTATCGACCACACACCCTCCTCCATGCTGACCCCGCCCCGCTCCAGCAACCACCATATTGTTGTCCATGTCCATGAGGCTTTATCTCTTTTTTTTTCTTTCTTTTTTTGCTCAATCCCTTTACCCCTTGACAGCTGTCGGGGCCTGCTCTCTGGGCCTTTTTCAATAAAGAATTTCAGGACAAAGTACATGTTATTCTGTATGGCAGTCTGTTAATTGTTTTCAAGAGAATAATAACAAGCCGTCCTTGAAAAGAGTGGCTGGCAATAGAATTAACTCTAGAGACTTCAAGATAGGATTTGCCAGGAAACAAGGTCAGTCTGATAATATTCAAACACATCCTTTATTAACCTGAATAAATAAAATATACCTATAAAGTTCGCAGTGCCTGGCAGCTGTTGCCTGACTGCTGTTTTTAAATGTTTTATTAACATTTCATGTCTGTAATAAATGACTTTAAATTTTGTGTTTTTCTGAAAGGGTATCTAAAATTTCATAAAAGCAAAACCCTCCAAATTCATGGGAGAGAATGGCTATGAAATTATTTTATGGAATCATGATATAGCTTGAGTGTTACTCAGGTAACTGATCAAGTCATGGATCAGCATCTTCTATAAACTACATGTCTATCCTAAAGTGGTTACTGCTGTAGTTCATAGCATCTATAATTGGCCTAAAAGCAATAAACCTGCTTTAGCAAAGTAACTCAAAAGTCCTCAAAGCGATTTTTTAACAGCCAGTGACTATTAGTCTATTTAATTTATGTTAGTAGACCGTAAATAGGAGGAATTGGTAAAAAAAAGATTATCTTTTCCACATGCTAAAATTTAGGAATAATTACTTTTTTTTTGTTTGTTTGTTTTTTTCTATGTTTGAAATGTTCTTTTTTTTTTAATCAGTATTTTTTAATTGTTGATATTATACAGTTTTCTGTCTTTTACCCCGCCCCAGCCCACCACCCCAGCCCTCCCCACCTTCCTCCCATTTCCACCCCCCCATAGTTTTTGTCCATGAGTCCTTTATACTTGTTGCTCTAAACCGTTCCCCTTTTCCCCTGAAATTCCCTCCCCTCCCTCTCTGGACACTGTCAGACTGTTCTCAAATTCAGTGTCTTTGTTTATATTATGCTTGTTTGTTTGTTTTGTTGATTAGGTTCCTGTTAAAGGTGAGATCATATGGTATTTGTCTTTCACTGCCTGGCTTATTTCGCTTAGCATGATACCCTCCAATTCCTTCCATGCTGTCGCAAAGGGTAGGAGCTCCTTCTTTCTTTGTGCTGCATAGAATTCCATTGTGTAAATGTACCACAGTTTTACTTTTCATTTTCTCCTAAAGATAACCAGATGCTTAATCCAACATTAAATAATTGTCTCAATGTCACAATGCAATGAGTAACATTTAACAGATATGTAAATTAAGATTGTATCTAAGACAGAGAAGAATTTAAATATAAATACATACACATTATATATAGTACATGGCATGATTTGTCATAATTTACCTGTAATGCAGTAGACATAGACAAATCAGTTTCTCCATTTGGAATGGCTTAAACCATCCCCTAGGCAAATGTTTTTCGACTATGTTTAATCTAAATTAACCCAATATAAGCTGTATCCCTATGTGCTTAACTGAGGGGTCCAATGCCACAATTTGAGTCAATAGGAGATGTAATCCTAAAACTGAATAATTGTGATTAGTCCAAGAATGTGAGTTGATACAAGGTTGTGCTGTGTTAAGTCAGTAAAAGAGTAGCAGTCCGCTAATAAAATCCATAAGTAGGAAACCACCTCCCCATCACGTGTTCCCTGAGGGACACTGGTCCATCAGCTCAATCTATATTTTCCTTCAATATGCTTAATGAATGAGTTTAAGCAGATAACACTATGTAGTACCAGAAATAGATCAGAACTACTCTTTCTAGTAACTTTTGAGATTTGGTCTGTCAGTCAGCATTCTTCAGAGAAACAGAATCAGTAGGAATTGGTTAATGACAACTGTGGGATCTGACAAGTTCAAAATCCATGGGGCAGCTGGCGGGGGGGGGGGGGTGCGGCGGGGTGGGGGAGTGACTGGGCAGGAGCTAGTGCTTGTCTTGAGGCAGAACATCTTCCTCCTCAGGGGAACCTTAGTTTTGCTCTTAAGGCCTTTCAACTGATTAGATGAGGTTCACCCAGATTATCAAGGACAATCCCCTTTATTTAAAGTAAATGGGTTATAAAAAACTCTTCTGCATCTGTGTTTGAGTGGTAATCTCTTCTTTAATTTGTGTTTCTTAAGAAAGTTTGTAAAAGCCATATAGATCCACACCTACAAAATTCAAGGTGAGGAGTTTGGGTGATTATTGAAATATTTAAAAGATAAGCTTTTGCTTATCTGAATTAGTAGGAGAGATAACCTCAATTCACTAGACACAGTTTCTCTCCTATTCCCAAGCCTGGCCCTAAGGAACAGCAGAGCATGAAATCACCATCTAATTAATGGTGCCCTGTGTGATGGGAATGAAACTCTGAAAAATCTTTAAATGTTAGATTTTTTTTTGGCCATAATTTCCTGACACTGCCCCACTCCACAAGATAATCATTTTTCACTCTACTTTGCTGAGTTAATGATTTGAGTTTTCCTATTAATCAAGGTGAAGGTAAAATTATATTATTGTTCCTACTACACGTTTTCCCCTTCTATAGTCAGAAAAAAAAAACAAAAGCTGTCCTTTCTTCATTCTGAAGCTAACATTCTAGCTAAACTTTCAAATTCACATTTTTTGATCTTTAGCTAATATTTTAAGTTTCTTTCCTACTACCTCCTTCTCTTCTCTCTCCTATCTGTCTGCTCCTTTTAGTTACTTTTCTATTTATTTCCTACCTTTTTTCCTACCAGAATTCTTACACATAGTGGGTAGACAACCACAGCATCCAAGTCCACTTTCTCACTACTCATTCCCTCTCCAGTTTCCTGAAATTAAACTTAGAAGTGTCCCTGAGGTTCACCCACTGGTGAAATCAATGGCCACTCTGCAATCTATTGTTCTGTTCTTGCCACACTGGAACCAAGTGAGGAGCCCTTCTTCAAATGCCTCTCTTCTCTGGCACCTTGCAATTATGGCTCTCCTTCACCATTCACTTTCCTCTCTCCTTCATTGGCCCTCCTCCCTGGGAGTAACCCTCTGGAGTTTCCATTTCCCAAAACTTTCCCAAAACTCACTGCACTTTGCTTTCGACAGCTCATATGAATACCTTCTTGAATTGTTTCATGGCTACTAATTTCTGCATTCCACAAACATTCTTGAGCCCTTACTCTGTGTCACTGCCATTCTGGATGTCCACTACATACATGAGAAATAAGAATAGCTGTTTCGTACTTCACTCCAAAGAGAAGTAGAAAACTTCCCTTCTGGTTTTTATTTTATTATATTTGGTACTTTTTAAAAAATCCTCACCCAAGGATATGATTTTATTTATTTTAGAGAGAGAGGAAGGAAGGAAGAGAGGGAAAGAGAAACATAGATATGAGAAAAAAATCAATTGGTGGCCTCCTGTACATACCCAGGCAGGGACGGAACCCACAACCTTTCTGTGCACAGGGCAACGCTCCAACTAACCGAGCCACTTGGCCAGGGCTTGTTACTTTTGTGAGCACTGGCTATTTTTAATATTTCACTGAAATCCTATAAATCAGTCATGCATTTACCCATGATGAATATATGTTAGTTTTTCTTTGCTAGCTTGACTTATATTTCATAGTATATCAGGTTAGGGGTTGTATCTTATGCATCTTTGTATCTCCTAGGTCCTTCCCAGAGAACATGGTAATGACCCATAAATATTTATTGAATGGATACTAAAACATCAAATTATTATATTATGACTAAAAAATATGTCAACCTAATGTGAGTTACACTGGTTGATTCATGCTGATTAAGAATTCTGATTAGTAGTTAAATTAGTGAAAATAGAATAACTACTACTTAATAAAAAAGTTAAGATTGAAAAATCATTTTAAACACAAAATCTATAAAGAAATAACAAGAGATATCTGGGAATAAAAGATTAAGACCTAGGCCTCTATGCCCTTGACTCTACAATGTGAATCTCTGGCCCATCACCTCTGCAGGTCCGCCGCCCTTCCCGCTGCACTTCACTAGTCACAGGTCACAGCTTCTCTCCAACCGTGAATTTTCATGCACCTCAATGACATGATCATTCTCACAGATGACGAGATTCACTCTTTAAATATTTCTTTCATTTGTAAGATACTGGAAATAATAATATTGCATAGTTCATACATTTAGGATGTGCAAGGTACATCATAACTACATTTGTCTTCCTCGCATGTTGATTCAATCAACCTCAGTTAATAATTTAAGTTATTGTTAAAAATAGTAAGTGCTAGTGTGTCCTTCCTGATTAGAAAAAATTAATAAAGACTCTATGAGAAAATTTTGGCTAAATGAAGAAAAACACTTAATTAAATGAAAGAGATTACTAAAGTTTATTTATGGTATTCCTTTGCCTTTGCAAAAAAAATAGCTTTTTAGCTCTAATCTTTCTCCACAAAGCAGGTAGATAATTACATGTTTAGTAGGTGAATAAATTTAAGAACCTGCAATCAAACCCATAGGGAAAAATGAAACTAAGACAAAAAAAGACATTTCATAGCAAAAAGTGTCTGATATTTTCTCTTTTCTATCATTTTACGTCTGAATTTTAATTAATATTTTTCAGTATCTTGACTCGAATCTTTTATGTTGAAGAAATTATTGAAAGATTGACTAGCAAACTTTTGACATAGTAATAAATATTTATGATCTGCTGTGTGTATTGTTATATTATTCATTGACTAGATTCTTAGATCTCTTGCATCCAAAGGCTAGTAATTAGGGATGTGTAGTATGACTTTATGCTTTCCCTGTGTCAGTTTCATGAGTAGAATTCACAATGGAAGTGGGTAACAATCACATACCTTTAACAGTCGTTGGTTACTGTTTGCATAGAAAAGTTAGCATGTCTGTGTAGCTAAAACTGGAAATACAGTGTACCAAAAAAAAAAATAATCCAGTATATCTGTTTTATAGGTTCTAGACCTAAGGAACCTGATACCTTTACAATTAGCTAATGAGATAATTGCCTCTTCCACATGAAACGAATCTTGAAATTTTATAAATACTCTTATTTATAGAGCCAAACATCCACATAGTTAGAACACACGCCTGAACATAACCCCAAATATGGTAGCAATGAGGGAGCTCTCCCACTTTGCATCTGTGGTGTTTGCTTCTCTAAGCCACAATCACTTTTGTAAAATGGAGACAGTGTATTCTCCATTAGGTTATTTCAAAGATTAAATAAGATTAAGTCTCTAGAGTGCTTAGTAGAGTTCTTGGCATGCAGTTTATCATTCTTTTTACATAAATAGTAGCTATGGTTATTATTAGCCAATTTACTCATTGCTCTGTGAACTCCAACCACATATTTATTTGGTAGAAAGGAATATTGGATGGTTTTTCCATTATCTAGACCATCCCCACCCACCGTACCCTCCCCCCACAACAAAAAAATCAAGAGACTATAAAACTTCCAATTTTCAGTTGATTCATCTGGAACTATATGATTTTTGCATTTTACTCTGATTTGCAGGAACTTGAAATCAAAGTTCTAATACTATAATTACAAAATTATTGCTAAATTTAAGTTTAAGAAGCAAGAAATTCTCATTGTTTTCGACTGTCATTAACCATATTTTGCTAAAATATAAAATGTATTATAACCCTTAAGTGAGAAAATTAACATATAAACATGTGAACCTATTACATATATACTCACATAGGTACATGTTCAACAGTGGTAGTAAAAGGGGTCAACTTCAAATCTTTGATGATGATTCTTGCTAACGTATTCCAGTCAGCTTCAGTAACATTTAATAGTTGTAACTTTGAGAACAGCAGGGAATTAGATTCTTTTTCTCTGTGCCATTTGTCTGTTGTATCTGAGGATCAAATAATCCCCATGGTCTACAGGGAAATTGCTGCATATGTTCCTGAAGCTCCTAGACTCGTGGCATTATTCATCCCGAAAAGAACCTGTGTACAGTGTCTAGCACAGAGAGGGGAGTGGTGAGGTATTCTGTCTCTCAAGGATGTTTGGATCTCTGATATTATAAGATACCATATCAATTTCTCTTTCTCTCCCCCCCAAGTCAAAGAAATAATAAGTACCTTTCTCTGGATTCCAAATTTTTAGTACAGCCAAAGAAAATTTTTTCTTCTCCTTTGCCATGTGTTTAAAGGATTTTTAATTGGCAGTCTTTGGTGTATATGGCCCGATGGGAAGACTGACTTCTCAATACTTGTATGAAATATTGCTCCTTCAGAAACTGAAATTGGAAATAAAAGCATCCAAGTTTGAATGATCAGAGTCTGTCAGGGAAGATTCACATCTGCCAAGTCTGTTTCCCTCTTAAGTTAGAAGGGGTCGCTCGTCAAAGCTTGGACCAGTGTGTGTGCAAAATATAAATATACGGTCACATTTTTAGCATGGCACATTTGTTCCTTCTGCCAGCTATTTTATGAAGCTCAGCAATTTAATGCTGCTCCAGTTCAGAAATCCATATGGGAGAAATATTCTGGCATCTCTTGTTTCAGCAAGCAGCAGAGGCTCAGTAGTTTTTCACATGAAGAGAGGGAGAAAGGAGATCCACATGATCTGGTATGTTACACTGCTAGTTAAGGATGGTAGACTGGCTTGCAGTGGAAGCACTAGCCAGACACCTCTCCAGAAATACCACACAGGGATTTAGAAATCTAGAGGTGAGAGCTTCCCTGGCCAGGCTGTCCTGCCAATACAGACACCCTCACCTCCCGTCCAGAGACTCAGGACCTGCACTCACTTCCCAGTGGAGCAAGTAGTATATGTCTTTTTTTTTTTCCAAAAGCAATTCAGGGAAACAACTTTACAGACCCTTATCTGGAGTTTTGAAATAGAGTTTTTTCTCCGTTTTGTATACCAATTTTACAGTATCAAAAACTAAATCCTACTTTCCTCTGACTTAAAACTACTACTTCCATCTGTCTTAAAAGTGTGTGTAGGTGGGTAGGTCAGGTAGCAAACACTCAGAATTAAAAACACTCTCACCCATTGGACAGGAGACACCAGTCTGAAATGAAGTGAATGCACCAACACCCTCCTCTTTTTATTCAGTTTTCTGGCTCACTCAGAATGGCGGAAAATTGACAGCTGCTAGTAGAGTAGAGTAAACCGTGGGAAAGCATGTCTGCGGACAGTTCCCGCTCCGTCCCCGCCAGCTCTTTGCCAGCATTTCAGGGGTCAGAGTAAGATCAGAGATGATGTGGGTCATGCCACGTTGGCCTCGAGGAGCCATTTATGGTTTTTTTTAAATCATGCTTGCTCAGGAATACAGTTAATGCTGTGTGGAAATAAGCATACATGTTGCTTAATATCCATGTAAACTGATGGCTCTTTCCTACAAGGTCCCTCTGCATCTCAAGTTTTCATGGGGGGCTGTGCGTGGCTGAGAATATTTCTGCGATGCATCTGCCTTCATGTGTGTTCCTAACATAGGAGAGGACAAGAGAACTCTAAAATATTTTTATCTTGCTCTTGTAAGTTTCATGTCCTGCCAAAGGTTTTAAGATGTTTAAAATCTTTTCATTGTCTTCTAGTGCAATCACAAGTTCTGTTTAGACACAAGGACTATTTTCATTTTATAGGGTCCCTATGAAAACTTCTTAGTCATTTTTTTGGTGTTTAAAATTCTTTATATTGTTGTAGAGAAATGACAAGTTCACTGACCATTTTACCCTGTTGAATTCCTTGAATTCCTAAAGTGAGCCAGCTATTTAGAAACCTCTGCTCTGGAGCTTTGCAAGGCAGTCTTTTGTGCTTTCCTTTTGTAGCTTTACTTAGTTTCCATTTGAAGTGTTGTTTCATCTTTGCCAGATCAGCAAACAATCAGTGCCTTTAGAGTCTCTTAGAATGTATTTTCTTTCTCCTTTCCAACAAAGTGAAATGCAAGTATTTAAATGTATCCTACCACTGGATGCCGAACACAAAAGAAATGTAAATAGATCGTCAGGCTAATTCACATCTGCCAGGGAGTAATTGTTCGATGCTTGCTGATTTAGCATAATTTTTTAAACCAGGCTTTTAATTAAGCATCTGCATGGGGTCACAAAAATGAAATTTTAAAATGTGATTAAGAAGTCTTTCATTCTTTTGAGAAATATGTGGCTGTGCTAAGTTATTGGTATCCTTCTGCCTGTAGAGTATTGGAGTAATTGGCTGCATTTGCAGAAAATCAGAGAACCTGAGGTGAGGTCCCAGAGTCTTGTCACTCACCTGTCTAACCGCACCACTGAAATTCCCCGAAGCCTTGCATGAGCGCAGTCGGGGAGCATTCCACATTCTCACCAGATGTAGGAACTCTTAAAGCTGCACCTTAGAAATTTTCTTTTCTGACTTTTCCATTTCACAGGAAAGGAATTAAACCAAGACAGGTTAAATCGCTTATGCAAGATCACGCAACGATTGAAATAATTTACACTACAGCTTATGTTTCATGATAGTGAGAGTTTGGTGGGTCACAGGGCCCTGTCATCTCTCTGCCTGGGCATTCTCAAAGCCCTCTTCCACACAGCGCATTTTGCAGGATGGCAGAAAGTGGACTGAGCAACTGCCATGGATTCCCTGGTTTGCAACTGCTTGCTTCACTGCTTCCTTTCACTAATTCAGCTAGCTAAGAGAATGTTTCCGTTCATCTCTCAATATTCATATTCAGGAATTAAAGACATTTCACCCATCCTTCTGACTCATAAGATTTGCGAGACACAAAAGAGTCCCCAAGTCAAAATAATAAGTCCTGGAGTGTTTGATGTTTTTAACATTCACGTTGAAGTCTTGGGTTCAGTTCCTGAATCTCACCTAATCATCAATGTGACTAATTTTTTAAGTATATTTTATTGGTTATGTTATAGCAGTTGTCCCAATTTTCCAATTTTCCCCCTTTGCCCGCCCTGCCCAGTACCCCCTTCCCTCCAGGAATCCGCCCCCTTAGTTCATGTCCATGAGTCATGCATGTAACTTCTTTGGCATCTCCATTTCCTATACTATTCTTAACCACCCCCCCCCCCCATCTATTTTGTTCCCACCATTTATGCTTCTTAATCCCTGCACCATTTCCTCCATTCTCCCCCTTCCCCCTCCCAGCTGCTAACCTTCCAAATGATCTCCATATCTGTGATTCTATTCCTGTTCTGTTTGTTTGCTTAGGTTTTTCCCTTTTTTTTAGATTCAGTTGTTGATAGTTATGAATATGTTACCTTTCAACGTGACTCTTAAGAAGTTACTTAACTTCTCCTTGGCTCGGTTTCCACATATATAAAGTGCAGATAACAATACTTATCACACATGGATTTTGTAAGGATTAGTGATACAGAGTTTATAAATGCCAGATAAACATTCAATATATTAAAATGGTAGTCACTATGGTCAGAGAAACTCCCAGTGCTATCAATGTGGTTGAGTGGGTTGGATTATTAGGCTGTCAGGATGAGTAATACGCCCAACAATAGGAGGTGGTCAGAAAGATGGTCAAAAATGTAAAGCTGGCCTCAGAGGGTGACTTTAATAGGGACTTTGGTTTGTTAGTGGGGACAAAGGAAGAAGAGAAGTAGGAAACTGAAAAGAACAAAGCATGTATAGGGGCATAGCCCAGGGCTTAAACCCACCGAAGCAGAGTAGGTTGGGAAGAACATAAACAAGTGTGGTATGGAGGATGAATTGATTGGAAGGCAGGTGTACGGCAAGTGCCCTGCTCTTTGCAGCCATTGGCTCTGATGCCCTTGACACACCCCCTGTCCTTAGCCAGTCCTGACCAGGAGGAGGGATTTATTAGCAATTCCTGTACTCCTAGAGGTCAAAATGGGGTGAGACTAGGGAATTCCATAGTCCCTGGGATCATTCATTTATGCCATATGCTAGGCTCCCTTTTCCTCCTTCCCTCATCTTTTCTGCTAAGACATCAGGAAGACAAGCTAAGAGCCTGTTGCAGAGGGCATACAATAGATAGTAAGGAAAAGAAAGAAAGGAACCAAAGGAAGAGATGTCCAAGAGGTAGAATCCAAAACTCTTTTGCCTTAGAATGTCAGCGTGAAGAAAATACCTTAGATCATCTGATTCAGCCTCTGTTTTTATAACATGGTGTCTGACTCACAGTAGCAGTTGAGTATAATAGATCTTGAATGAATGAATTAATGAATAAATGAGGGGTACGACCCACAGATGTGTTGACAGCACTAATTATTGGCATACTTTGCACAAGCACATAAAACTCCTGACACCTAAATCAGTGCTCTCTCCATTATGCCACAGTTTGCCTCATCATGTAGGGGGGAAAAGGTTAAAACATTATCTCAACCTTATTTTAGTACTACAGTTCATTTTCATTCAGAATGTCATTTATAATGTAGCACATAAGAATTAATAAACTAAAATTCTTCTGATGAAGGCATTTTGTCCTGTCTCTGACACCTTTCATAACCTAAATATTTGACTTTGCATTCCTGCATAATTTGGTGGGTGTCTGGAATAATGCTATCTGCAAGACAGATATTTAAGGTCAGTAGAATCACAGTAAGGTCCAGAACCTCTAAGGTGGAATCTGTTTCAATTGATGGCTCCTTTTCTTTATAGTACAGTTTAAATTTTTTATTTATCATTTGCTCTTTCACTTATTTATGCATTCATGGGTTGCTTCTTGTATGTGCCTGGACTGAAGATCAAACCTACCACCTTGGCGTATCAAGATGACATTCTAACCAACTGAGCTACCCAGCCAGGGGCCATGGCTGGTACTTTCTAAAGAGACCTGGGAATTTTAGAAAATGCTTTAATTTACTCCAAATAATATTGCTTCTTCCTTTAAAAGAACAGAAATCAAGGAAATAGTCTTGATTTTTTTGGCAAAAGAAATTATATTTACAGCCCTGGCTGGTGTGGCTCAGTGGATTGAGCTCAGGCTGTGAACCAAAGGGTCGCCAGTTTGATTCCCAGTCAGGGCACATGCCTTGGTTGCAGGCCAGGTCCCCAGTGGGGCCATGTGAGAGGAAACCACACATTGATGTTTCTCTCCCTCTCATTCTCCCTCCCTTCCCCTCTCTCTAAATAAATAAATAAAATCTTTCAAAAAATTATATTTAGGTATAAGGAAAGACAATGAGAGACACCTAACACTGTAATAGATTCATCAGGGAACCTGAGAAAATAAGACAAGGGGTCACTTATTCCCTTGGGCCCTTATCTCTGGACCTTTCTCACGATGTGAAATAGCTGAGAATAGGCACACACCCACACGTCTGGATGTTCTAAGTTCCCTCTGCTACCCCACGGCTGCTGCTACACAGTGCGTACGTGCTCTTGTCTTTCAGACCCCTCCATCCTGAGTGCACTGTATTTCCATTCCTAAAGGATCCAGGGTCCTTTCATGAGGCACTAGTCTTTCTTGTTGGGAAACAGTGCATGTGGTTACAAGGATGAACATAACTGCCCTGTCCAGTTTCTGCAATCAAACTGCCAAACACTTTCATAAGGTTCATCTGTTTCTTTGCAAATATTTGTAACTGCAACTACTTATTCTTTCTCATTCTTAGGACACATTTACTTTCCAATCATTGTCAGTCATTTGTTAAAATTTTCAAGCATGTATTTCTATATGTAGCATTACTACAGTGCTGTGCCACTTACAGAACATTTCACAGACATCTCTTTTCTGTAAGGTAGGTGGAGCAGATACTGTTATCTCCTCCTTACAGATGAGGAAATCGATGTTGCATGACCTGCTCAGAGAGCAACCCAAGGGGACCCAGCTTCAATTCTGTCTATCTGACATGGCACAATCCTTCACTTTGGAAACGAAATTTTATCAAGAGCAGTTATTTTCAATTTAATTGAAGTGATGCATAACACACCCCCAAAAGTAAATGTCAAATTTTATTATGTTTGTGGGTGTTGTAGAAATGACTGAAAATGAATATTCAATATTATAATAAAATAGTCTACTATAATCAAATTGTATATATTAGTATTAAAAACACAAACTAATATAAGCTTCAGATAATAAAGGTAAATCAAATCTAATTATCTGGAATGGAAATTTAAAAATAGTCATTTTTCAATGTAGAGTACATATAATTGGTAAGATGGAAACTGTCAGTGAGAATTTTGTTTCTCTTAGCAAAAATCTATATGACTTGGCACAAACAGAAGTTAGAAACACTAAAGGCAGTAAATTTAGCTATGAAATCTATTCCAGTTTTCCTCTGACTAAATCTCTCTATTCTTTATTCAATAAGAATTTATCCTAAATACGTAGAGTTCTCAATATAGAAATGATATTCCATGTATTTTGTGGAGAAAGCTTGAAACAGGTAGAAAACTTTTAGAAAGGAATAAGTCTGAGAGAAACCTGTAGTCCCGAACATGAGCTATGAGCAGTCTGAAGAGGAATAACAGGTGTCTTTGAAGACGTAAGGAAAGAAATGATCTAGTCGGGAAGAAGTTACATGTAGTGCAGAAACGCACTTGATGGTAGAGGAATAGCAGGTCTCAATTAAAAGGCAAGTAGCAAGTCGTAAATTGTGAACAGTAAAGATACCATCTTTACTAGAATGGTAACTTACTGGGTGGTCAAGACAAAAGTAAGTTGGAAGGACTTTTGGCAAAGAGTGTTAAACAGCAGATCTAAAGATGGAGTTGTTTGAACTTAATAGGGGAGACTATAGGGTGAGAATGAAGTGTGAAGAAAATCACTCTTGTCCCATCCACAGTGGTGGCTAAGCCAGGAAGACAGTGAGTGGTGAGAGAGGGGGCTGAAAGGGAGGCTGCAGACCACAGTGACGCAAAGATGTGGAAGCAGAGGAAAGAAGTCTAAAACTAAGCCCATTTTTAGCAATGCTTTAAGAGGGACTCATTTCATCCAAAATGATGAAATACCCAAGAGGTATCCAATATTAAATTCTGATTTTCATGGCTAAGAAAGAAACCTGTTATCTTAGAACATTTTCCCATAGAGTCCAGCAGATCTAAACCTCCTGCTTCATCAGCTTCATTCTCCTTCACTTGCTCCTTCCCATAATTGGGAGTCAGGACATTGCGAGACCAGCCCTGTGGGGATGCCAAGCTCATCAATCACCCCAAATTTAACCAACGGGCTGGAGGTCAGCAGCCCCAGAACCAGCTGGCTTCAATGTGGCCCAAAGGAAATGGCCATACAGGAAACAGGGTAACCTTGCAGGCAACATAGCAATGAAAAGTCTGCTTGGCTTTCCAAAGAAATGCATCATCTTATTTTAATGGAGAACCTTTCTTTGGTAAAATTGAAAGTTTTCACAAGCATCATCTCATTCTCACAGTAACCCTGTGAAAGAGAAAATAGCAGACATATTTTTAATTCCCATTTTGTAAAAGAATAAATTGAGAGATAGAAAGATCAAATGACTCTTTTCCAATTCTCCCTCCTAAGTAGGCCAGCAGGGTTGGGGCTAGCGCCAATTTTCCTAATGAGGTTTCTTTTTGTGCTCTTAAGCCCAGTCTGTCCCAGGACTTGGCATGGTACCATCAGATGACATACACCAGGTGGCTCATATTTTTATTTCACAACATGTAAATGACATTCATACAGCACAGTCTATAAATATCCTCCCCAGTCAGTTCTATCTGAACAAGCAAATGTTTGCTTACATCTCCGCTTACAACAGTTTTGGCATGATGCATGTCTGGGCAGATATAGACGTAGATGTAGATGTAGATGTAGATATAGATGTAGATACAGATACAGATATAGATAGATATGTAGATATAGATAGATTCCTCGCTGAAGGACATTTTTTTCATTGCTTTTAGAGAGAGAGGGAAGAAGAGAGGGAGGGGAGAGAGAGAAACATCGATGCAAGTGAGAAGCATTGATTGGCTGTCTCCCACATGTGCCCTGACTGGGAACTGAACCTGCAACCTTTTGGTTATAGGACAATGCTCCATCCAACTGAACCACACCAGCCTGGGCACATCGTATATTTTTTTAAAGTGAGCAGTTGAACACTATCAAGTTGTTAGATAGTTTTAACTGTGATAACTGACCCCTCATCTTTTACATTCAGAAATCTGCGTAGCTCCGCAAGATATTGTTGTAGGGTCCTTTATCATTCACTTGCTTGATGACTTGAAAAATTGCTCCAAGTGGAAAATATCCATAAATTATGAAAGGCAGTCTAACTAAGAACCACAAGTAGTTCTCATTCTGTTTCTAAATAGCAAGATTACATTAAAACTAACAAAAATAATAACATTAATCACTATAATTCAAATAACTACCCTTTAGACCTGGCAGGGTTGCTTGAGAGCTTTGAGCATTACCCTTAATTCCTTTCCCCTTATGAATTCCTAGCATAGCAGAGGAAAGGATAAAACATGCTTAGGGATTGGGGCATTTGTTAACAGTGATTAAAGTCAGGGAGAACCGTACAGGAACATGGCATTTGTTACCCTCCTGCCTTTGACTTGCCCACTGAGAAACTGATATTCATCCTTGACTATAACTGTGGTGGGAATATCTTGATGGGACAGTCCTGATTTTGTAGAAGGATATAACCAAGGACAGATAATAATTACTGAAATAGCAATCACCCTTTGCATAACAGTCTGTAGCTTATAAAACCTTTCACCTGCATGATCTCTTTTGTTATTTACCTTAGAACAAGGAGGTGCTATCATTATTGTTCCTCATTACTTCTGAAGCATCAGAGTCATGGAGGATTTCAGTTAGTTTTGAAAGTCACACAGTTAGTAAGTGACAGAGCTGGAAATCAAACCAAAGTTGTTTGACTTCCGACCCATGTAATGTCTGCCACACCATGCAGCCGCCCACACCTGCAGAAAATGCCAGATCAACAATGGAGATGGGAAGGAAGATAGTTACCATGTTAAAAAAAAAAAAAACAGAACTATTCAAATAGGAAAAATGGGGAAATGAGATATACTGCAGACAAAACCCAAATGACCAATAAACTTATGAAAAGCTGCTCACCCTCACTAGCAATCTGGAAGATGAAAATTAAAACCATGATCACACCCAATAGATTAGCCAAAGTTAAAAGTCTGAGAATGCCAAGTACTGTGTCAGAGGGAAAGCAATGAAAATTCTGATGTTACCAATGGGAGCGCAAACGGATTTGACCTGTTTTGTCAGCCATTGGCCATTATCTAACAAAGGTGAAGATGCACGGGGCTCATGCCCAGCAGTTCCATGCCAGAGTTCATACCTCAGGAAAACTCTCCATATGTGCTCAAGGGCCGCGGAAGGAGTTATGTTTAAGCAAAAATTCTCAAGAACCCTGGTGTCTATTAAAAGAAGAATGGATAAATATTAATAGTGACATAGTCATCCCATAGACACTATATTGCAATAAAAATTAATGAATTTGAGGTATAGATATCAAAATAGATAAATATCACAAATATATTTTGAGGGAAATTACAGAAGATTAATATATGCATCATTTACAAAAGGTTCAAAATATGCAAAAATGCATGTTAAGGATATTTTTATTCCCTAAATATTGCTTAGGGGTATTATGTATGGGTACTTAGATGTGTTATAAAAATATAAAGTACATGAGAATAAGAAGCCTCAAATGCAGGACAATGGTTACCTTTGGAAAGAGCAGGAAGGGAATACAAGTGGGAGAGGGCTACTAGCCAGGGCTCTTCAACTGGTCTGAGCAGTGTTCTAATCATTAAGCTAGATGGTAGGGAGATCATACACAAGTGTTTATTATTCTTTCAACTTTTTGCTGTGTAAAATAAATAACTTTAAAAATAGAAGAGGCAGCATGAGAAGGAAAATAAGTTGTCTGAATCAGTCACATCTCTGAGATGACCAGAACCAGTTGAAAATGATTCCAAATATTCCCCACCTTCCCCAGTCTACTGAGGACTCATAGTAGAGGTTGTCCATCCCAGTTCAGTCCTGAGTCCCGATCCAGTGTCCCAGCCATTACACCCACACCCTTTCTGATAGAGGTCATTGAAGACTGAAGTTGCATGGGATCAATCCCATAGTCTGTAACATTTTCTACAGTCAGACCTAACCTGGATCCCTGAAAATGTTTGTTTAACTTTTCTGTCGCCTTATCTTTAGGGTTTTTAGGCAATTCTCTAGCATTTGGAAAGATTGTTAACCAAGACTATATAGTTGAGGTCATTTTACTCAGTAGTGTTTTATTCATAGATATATTTTTAAGTGCATTTAGTAGAGAAATAATAACAGACACCTAAGAAAAGCCAAAAAAGTATTTAACTCTGATAGTTCAGTTCTGTTTTTTTATTTTTGGAGTTTGCAATTTTGGTGGACAAGGATGTCTAGAATAAAATCCCTAGCCATTTACACTACCCATTTCAGAATGATCCTGATAAACTGATGTCTGTGGAGTTACTTATTTGACAATCTGTGAAAACATGTCTTCATTTCACACATACTCCTCAGCATAGTAAGGCACAATCTCAATTTGCAATTCTCAAACATTATGGCTTTTGAGGATAGAAATATTAATCCATGATAAAGCAGTTCTCCAAAAATAAAATTGTTATTCAGACATCATTGAATTTTTAAAACAAACATTTTTCTGCATTCTAACAAACAAATACTACTTCTCTGAATATACTTCGTAATGAATAATTTGCATCCAGGGCATTTTTAATATCATAAAGTTTACTGTTAACCAGTGGACTTCTGTAACTGATAATTCATTGAAAAGAGAGGACAAATGCCTTTTTTGACAAGATCTACAGAAATTTCAATTTGTGTAAGATGAGAGGATGAGTCTATGGCAGCTCTGGGTTTGAAAGCAAGAGTCCCAAATCTCCTCCATCCTATTTTAGCAATAATAACATTAAGAATATTCCACATTTTTTGACCACTCACCATGGGTCAGACACTGTACCAAGCACTTCTTCTGCATTATCTCATTTAATCCTCACAATCACTTTACAAATGAGGAACTCATGACTCAAAGCAGGTAAATCATTTGCCCAATATGACATATCTGCTAAGTAGTAGAGCCAGGATATTGTCCCAGATCCCTAATCCTAATAACTCTGCTCTTGACCTTTATACGTGGATCCTTGGAACCTTTACAATTATACTTTGCAATAGACAAAATATGTCTCTGATATTATGTCATTATAATATTATATATATCATTACACATATTTCATTTTATATATATATGTGTATATATATATATATATATAAATGGGCAAAATATTTTCCTCTTCTATGAAAAAAGGAAAAAGGCAATTGACTCAAACAAGTGATACCAAAAATAAAACCATGTACTGGGGCTCCAAACTTTTTATCCAAAACTTTTGACCACCACATCTCAATGATTTGAAAATTTTATTAACTGAAATGCACTGAAGATGGAAATGAAGATGAAAAAGAAACATAGAACGAGGTCTTCTTTGAGGTACAAATTCTTCTAAACTTTTATTTCTGACCATTTATTTCTGAATACACAGTTGTTTCTGAACTTCAAAGATAACTATATAGCATTTTTTTCAGTATTTGATCAGTATATATGTTGGGAGATCTGTTGTAACCTTGAATCACATACAGTAAATTTAAATATTATTCTAATTGATTTCCTCACTGCTGCCTGAGAAACAGAGCACCACTTCACTGGTCTTATAAATAATTCCATTTCTTTATGTCAATGTTAATTGAACTTACTTCACATTGTCAGTCTCTTTCTTTTTTCCCCCACAGGTGATGTCATTGTCTATATTAATGAAGTTTGTGTCCTTGGACATACTCATGCAGATGTGGTCAAACTTTTCCAGTCTGTTCCTATTGGCCAGAGTGTCAGCCTGGTATTGTGTCGAGGCTACCCTTTGCCCTTTGATCCTGAAGATCCTGCTAACAGCATGGTGCCACCCCTTGCAATAATGGAGAGACCACCTCCAGTGATGGTCAATGGAAGACATAACTATGAAACATATTTGGAATACATTTCTCGGACCTCACAGTCAGCTCCAGATATAACAGATCGGCCATCCCATTCTTTGCACTCAATGCCAGCAGATGGCCAGCTAGATAGCACGTATCCACCACCTGTCCACGACGACAATGTGTCTATGGCTTCGTCTGGGGCCACCCAAGCTGAACTTATGACCTTAACCATTGTGAAAGGTGCCCAGGGCTTTGGCTTCACTATTGCCGACAGTCCTACAGGACAGCGGGTGAAACAAATACTTGACATTCAAGGATGCCCTGGCCTGTGTGAAGGTGACCTCATCATGGAGGTCAACCAGCAGAATGTGCAGAACCTGAGCCATACAGAAGTGGTGGATATACTGAAGGACTGTCCCATTGGAAGTGAGACTTCCTTGATTATCCATCGAGGAGGTAAGAAAAAGCTGGCTCAGCAATTAAATGTGTAGGTAAAATAGTAGGACCTTTACAATAACGTTGCAAAAATGGAAGTTTCTCTGGGGTTGAATGAAGTCATACTTTAAAAAATAAAGGTAAAAGGGTAAGAGAAAAACATGAGCCCAGGAAGCTGTGTGTTTTTTTTCAGTATTGAGTGTATATCTCTCCCTATTTTATATGAAACACAACAAAAATAGTGCTTTCAGTCTTACAAACTTATATTGTTATGAAGTTGGAGGTTAAACATTGAATACCCAAGTACAAGTGGGTTATAGTTCAAAAGTTTGTTAATGTGTCAGTTGTAGAAACCTCAAACTGGTTTCCCATTGACTTGATTTTTAAAAACCTGATTTTTCCTGCAGAATCAATGCTCTGGTTTGCATTTAGGATTCCAGGCTAGCACATGAAAGCTGGTTCAAGCCCTTACAAGCCCAGTGTGGTCTTGATAATCCCCATAAAGATCACTGGGAGCTGTGCCACCGTAGAAAAATCTCCCAGAGCTGTGAACAGGGTTGCTCACTACCCTTCTTCCACTACTACGGGACTGCTCCAGCAATAATTATTACATGTAGTGCCTTCCAGGACCTGAGAGGAAAGTTATAGAACAGGGTTCGGGCTAAAGTTCTGGGCTGCACATTCTGGGTGATATGTGGAGATGGAACAGTGAGGAGTGCGATAGGAGCTCTGAACTCTGGATGTTTTTCTCCTTCTACCTTCTCTGTGGGGAAGGGATGGGAGGAAACATATCCGTACCATGTGCTCTTGATTACCCATGAAACAAGGGAGAGAAAGGAGAGAAGGGCCATATAGAGATAGAGAGGATACTTGAGAACAGTGTAAATGAAAGTGCCTGGGCTAAAACCTGGCTTTCCACTTAACCAGGTGTCTGTCTCATCTGTTACATTGGGATAATGCTACCTAACCTGATGGTCATGTTTTTCATGTTGGATGGCCCACAATAGGTGCTCATTAAATTTCTGTTGAGTCTAAATTAGCACTGAAGTTGAAGCAGGGATAGGTCAGAAGGAGCAGCACTACAAGGAACTCATGCGTGAAGAACACACGTGTGGCAAACATATGTGATTGCCTATTCAAAGCACTAAAACAGCACGAAAGCTCTGTCAGTTTGAAATGCAAATGAAATAGTGCAAGCTGAAAGAAGCGCCCTTTATGATTTTCTGGCCCTCTCTGCAGGTATTTCCCCTTCAAGGAAGCTCTTACATTGTTGCCTCCTTGTGTGAAAAGGGACACAGTATACTAAGCGTTTGTGGGCAACACCATACAAAGTATTATGTTCCTGTATTACAAAAGGAAAGTAATATAATAGCAAAAATAATTCCAAATCTTAAATTTTACCTTCTTAAGGCATTGTTACAAAATAGATCTTGAAACTTGATAATATTGACAGTGTATTTTAATTTCTTTCATTGCTTATTTAAGATTAAAACTAACATTCTTAATTAAATAAGCCATATCTTTATAATGTGCAATTGAAAATCAAATCATTGTAACAGGTTCTTGAAATTAAAAAACGTATAACTGAAAATCACTCTACAGTAATCACTGTGTGATTCAAAGAAACATGTTTGGACACGTATATAATTACTTTTCTAAAGGCATGGAGAGCAGAAATATTTTGACATTGTTTTTTATATGTATTTATTATATATTACATATTATTATGTAATATGGATTTATATTTTTACCATTAGTACCTTTTCTGAAAACATTTATTGTGTGCTTGCTGTCAGCTAGACTGCCCTATTTTTCTCTCCACTCCCCTCCATTTAATTCTCAAATATTCATTTTCGTTTGCATATTGTTTGTGTTTGGGGATGAGAAATTGTTTTTTATTTTGTGGCTAGTGTAGAACTGCAGAATGTAGCATACTGTGGTGCTTGAAGTATTTCTAGTCAATAAATCTCTTGTTGCCCCAAATTCCCACAATTTGCACTCATCTCCCTGAAATTAATAGGAATTAACACCATGATTGTGTGATGAAATTCACTTTGATTCTATTAGTAGAGCTAATCATAAATGCTTATGGCCTCAGTCAGATAAGTATAGATCTTCAAGAGCAGGTTCATTGGTCTCGGTCCTGGCAACATGATCATGGTTGTTTGTTTGCTTGCTTGTTTGTTTCTCTGTTTTTAGCCATTTACTAAAATGTTTTTATTTAAAAAGTAATAATGTACATGATTTAATACATTATTTTTCATACATTTTTTTGAGCAAATAGTGTCAGAAGGCACATATTGGAAGTAATTGTCTCCTATACCAGACTTTCAGTCCCTTCTCGGAGGGTAACATATTTGCCATATGCACACAAAAATTTCACACTCCTAACTAGCACATACTTGAATATGCATAGTATATTAAATATATATGAGGTGATTTTATACATAGATGTGTCTTGCTCTGAAATCTTGGTTATTAGGATGTATTTTATTTTTTAACATACACCATTGTGACACAATTTATATATCATAAAATTCACCAATTGTCTAAGTGTATACAGCAGCAAGTTTTGCTAAAATGGTATGGTTGCATAACAATCACCATAATCCTCAGACTATACACTACCCCAAACTCCCTTAGTCCAAGATCATCACTAATATGCTTTCTAAATAATTTTGCTTTTGTACAAATTTTCTTACAAATGGAATCATACAGTATTTAGTCTTTTACCTAGCATGACACTGTTGAGATTTGCCCATGTTAGTGCACTTATTGCTAGTTTATTTCTTTTTGTTGCTGAGTTGTACTCTATTGTATGGATATACCACTTTTTAAAATCCATTAACCAGTGGATGGACCTCAGTTGTTTTCAGTTTTTGGTATTTATAAATGATGTTGCTATGCACATTGGATAGTAGTATTTGTGCACATACATTTTCATTTTTTTCTGGGAAGATACCTAGAAATGGTATTCTAGGTTATATAAAGAGTGTATTTTAAATTGTTAAGAAATTTCCAGAATGTTTTCCAAAATGACTGTAACTTTTTAACATATCCACTAGCAATGTATGAGATTTCCAATTTCTGCCCATTGTTGTCCACATTTGGTATCAACAATCTTTGAAAATATTCATTTTAGTGGGTATATAGTGAAACTTTTAGTGGTTTTAATTTATATTTCTCTAATCTCTTTATGTGTTTATTAGCATCATATATCTTTGGTGACATGCCTACTCAATATTTGGCGCATTTGTATATTTGTATATTTATTGGGGTGTTTTATGAAATTCTCAAAGTTCTTTATATATTCTTTTTTTTTAATTTTTATTTTCATTGTTGATCTTGTACAGTTTTCTGTCTTTTATTCTCACCCGAACCCGCCACCCCAGCCCTTCCCACCTCCCTCCCATTTCCACGCCCCCCATAGTTTTTGTCCATGTGTCCTTTATACTTCTTCCTGTAAATCCTTCCCCTTTTCCCCTGAAATTCCCTCCCCTCTCCCCTCTGGTGACTTTCAGCATGTTCCCAATTTCCATGTCTTTGGTTATATTATGCTTGTTTGTTTGTTTTGTTGATTAGGTTCCTGTTAAAGGTGAGATCATATGGTATTTATCTTTCACTGCCTGGCTTACTTCACTTAGCATGATGCTCTCAAGTTCCATCCATGCTGTTGCATAGGGTATGAGCTCCTTCTTTCTTTCTGCTGCATAGAATTCCATTGTATAAATGTACCACAGTTTTTTGATCCATTCATTTACTGATGGGCATCTAGGTTGCTTCCAACACTTGGCTATTGTAAATTGTGTTGCTATAAACATAGGGATGCATAGTTTCTTTTGGATTGGTGTCTCAGGGTTCTTAGGATATAGTCCTAGCAATGGAATTGCTGGGTCAAAAAGTATATCCATTTTTAGTTTTCTTAGAAAATTCCATACTGTTTTCCATAGTGGTTGTACCAGTCTGCACTCCCACCAGCAGTGCACTAGTGTCCCCTTTTCTCCACAACCTCTCCAACACTTGCTGTTTGTTGCTTTGTTTATGAAGGCCATTCTGACTGGTGTCAAGTGGTATCTCATTCTGGTTTTAATTTGCATCTCTCTGATAGCTAGCGATATCGAGCATCTTTTCATGTGTCTCTGGATCCTCTGTATGTCCTCCTTGGAGAGGTGTCTGCCCAAGTCCTTTGCCCATTTTTTAATTGGGTTGCTTGTCTTCTTAGAGTGGAGTCGTGTAAGTTCTTTGTATATTTTGGAGATTAAACCCTTATCTGAGATATCATTGGCAAATATGTTTTCCCACACAGTCGGTTCTCTTTTTATTTTAATACTGTTTTCCTTGGCCATGCAGAAGCTTTTTATTTTGATGAGATCCCATTTGTTTATTCTTTCCTTTATGTCCCTTGCTTTAGGGGACATATCAGTAAAAATGTTGCTGCGTGTAATATCTGAGATTTTCCTGCCTATGTTCTCTTCTAGGACTTTAATGGTGTTACGGCTTATGTTTAAGTCTTTTATCCACCTTGAATTTATTTTTGTGTATGGTGTAAGTTGGTGCTCGAGTTTCATTTTCTTGCACGAAGCTGTCCAGTTCTCCCAACACCACTTGTTGAAGAGGCTGTTTTTACTCCATTTTATGTTGCTGCCCCCTTTGTCGAATATTAATTGACTATAGAGACTAGGGTTTATTTCTGGGCTCTCTATTCTATTCCACTGGTCCACGTGCCTGTTTTTATGCCAGTACCAGGCTGTTTTGATTACAGTGGCCTTGTAATACATTTTGGTATCAGGTATTGTGATCCCTCCTGTTTTGCTCTTCTTTCTCAAGATTGCTGCCGCTATCCTGGGTCGTTTATGGTTCCATATAAATTTTTGAAGAGTTTGTTCTATATCTGTGAAATATGCCATTGGTACTTTAATAGGTATTGCATTGAATCTGTAGATTGCTTTGGGAAGTATGGACATTTTGATGATGTTAATTCTTCCGACCCATGAACACGGTATGTGTTTCCATTTATTTGTGTCTTCCTTGATTTCCTTCTTCAGTGTTGTGTATTTTTCTGCATACAGGTCTTTTACCTCCTTGGTTAGGTTAATTCCTAGGTACTTTATTTTTCTTTTTGCTATATCAAATGGTATTTTTTTCTTGATTTCTGCTTCTGTTGTTTCATTGTTGGTATACAAAAATGCCTTTGATTTCTGGATATTGACTTTGTATCCGGCTGTTTGGCTAAATTCATTTATTAGGTCGAGCAGTTTTTTGGCCGAGACTATAGGATTTTCTATGTATACTAACATGTCATCTGCAAACAATGATAGTTTTGTTTCCTCCTTTCCAAGTTGGATGCCTTTTATTTCCTTTTCTTGTCTAATCGCTGTGGCTAATACTTCCAATACTATGTTGAATAGAAGTGGAGAGAGTGGACAGCCTTGTCTTGTTCCTGATTTTAGTGGAAAAGAATTTAGTCTTTGCCCGTTGAGTATGATGCTGGCTGTAGGTTTCTCATATATAGCCTTTATTATGTTGAGGAATGCTCCCTCTATTCCCACTTTGCTGAGTGTTTTAATCATAAATGGGTGCTGTACCTTATCAAATGCTTTTTCCGCATCTATTGATGTGATCATGTGATTTTTGTCTTTGCTTTTGTTTCTGTGATGAATTACATTTACTGATTTGCGAATGTTGAACCATCCTTGCATCCCTGGGATGAATCCCACTTGGTCGTGGTGTATGATCTTTTTAATGTGTTGTTGGATGCGGTTTGCCAATATTTTGTTGAGGATTTTAGCATCTATGTTCATCAGCGATATTGGCCTGAAGTTCTCCTTCTTTGTTGTGTCTTTATCTGGTTTTGGGATTAGGATGATGCTGGCTTCATAAAAAGAGTTTGGAAGTCTTCCATCTTTTTGAATTTTTTGGAATAGTCTGTGGAGAATAGGGGTTAGCTCTTCCTTAAATGTTTTGTAGAATTCTCCTGTGAAGCCATCTGGTCCAGGGCTTTTGTGCATCGGGAGTGTTTTGATTACTGATTCAATTTCACCAGCTGTTATTGGTCTGTTCAGGCTTTCTGTTTCTTTTTCATTGAGTTTTGGAAGGTTATATTTTTCTAGAAACCTGTCCATTTCACCTAGGTTTTCAAATTTCTTGGCATACAGTTCTTCATAGTAATTTCTTACAATCCTTTGTATTTCTGCGGTGTCGGTTGTAATATCTCCTCTTTCATTTCTGATTGTGTTTATTTGAGTCCTCTCTCTTTTTTTCTTGATGAGCCTGCTTAAAGGCTTGTCAATTTTGTTGATCTTTTCAAAGAACCAACTCCTGGATTCATTGATCTTTAGGATTGTGCTTTTAGTCTCTATGTCATTTAATTCTGCTCTGATCTTGGTTATTTCTTTCCTTATACTTGCTCTGGGCTGTCTTTGTTGTTGTTCCTCGAGTTCTTGTAGGCGAAGGGTTAGGTTGTTTGTTTGAGATGTTTCTGTCTTTTTTAGATAGGCATGTATCGCTATAAGCTTCCCTCTGAGGACCGCCTTTGCTGTGTCCCATAAGTTTTGGGTTGATGTGAGTTCATTATCGTTTGTTTCCAGAAACTTTTTGATTTCCTCCCTAATTTCATTCTTGACCCATTCATTGTTTAATAGCATGCTATTCAATCTCCATGATTTTGAGGGTTTTGGGTTTTTCTCCTTGGGGTTGGTTTCTAGTTTCAGTCCCTTGTGGTCAGAGAAAATGCTTGGTATGATTTCAATTATCTTGAATTTGTTGAGGCTTGATTTGTGTCCTATCATGTGGTCTATCTTTGAAAATGTTCCATGTGCATTTGAAAAGAAAGTGTATTTAGCTTCTTTGGGATGAAGGGCTCTATATATATCAGTTAAGTCCATTTCCTCTAGAGTGTTGTTCAATGCCACAATATCTTTGTTGATAATTTGTTTGGAAGATCTGTCCATTTTTGACAGTGGGGTGTTAAAATCACCTACTATAATTGTGTTGCTGTCTATATCTTTCTTGAAGTCCTCTAAAATTTTCTTGATTATTTAGGTGCTCCTACGTTGGGTGCATATATATTTACAATATTTATGTCTTCTTGGTGGATTCTTCCCTTGAGTATTATGAAGTGACCTTCTGGGTCTCTCTTTATAACTCTTCTTTTGAAGTCTATTTTGTCTGATATGAGTATTGCTACCCCAGCTTTTTTTTCCTGTCCATTTGCTTGGAAAATTTGTTTCCAGCCCTTCACTTTGAGCCTGTGTATGTCTTTTGTCCTGAGGTGGGTTTCTTGTAGGCAGCATATGTGTGGGTCATGCTTTCTTATCCATTCAGCTATTCTATGTCTTTTGATTGGAGCATTTAATCCATTTACATTTAAGGTTATTATTGATAGGTAATTATTCATTGCCATTTTCGTACCTGTGTTCCTCTCTCTCTTTCTCTCTCTGTCTTTTCCTTTCTTACCTTAAAGCAGTCCCTTTAGTATCTCTTGCAGCATTGGTTTGGTAGAGGTGTATTCTTTTAGACTTCTTTTGTTTGGGAAGCTCCTTATTTGGCCTTCTATCTTGATTGAAAGCCTTGCTGGGTAAAGTAGTCTGGGTTGCAGGCCTTTGGTTCTCATTGCTTGGAATATTTCTTGCCATTCTCTACTGGCTTGAAGCGTTTCCATTGAGAAGTCAGATGCTAACCTAATTGGGGCCCCCTTGTATGTTACTTCCTTTTTCTCCCTTGCTGCTTTTAAGATTCTCTCTTTGTCTTAGAATTTTGCCATTTTAATTATGATGTGTCTTGAAGTGGGCCTGTTTGGGTTCCTTTTGATTGGGACTCTCTGTGTTTCCTGGATTTGTGTGGTTTTTTTCTCTCACCAAATGAGGGAAGTTTTCCATCATTCCTTTTTCAAACAGGTTTTCTATCCCTTGTTCTTGTTCTTCTCCTTCTGGTATCCCTATTATACGAATATTATTCCGTTTCATGTTATCTTGCATTTCTCTTAAACCCTCTTCATTCTTTCTAAGCCTCTTTTCCTTATCTTGCTCATTCTGAGTGTTTTTTTTCTATTTTGTCCTCCAACTCGCTGATCCGATCTTCTGCTTCATTGATTCTGCTTTTCATTCCTTCTACTGTGTTCTTCAGTTCAGAGATTGTGTTCTTCATTTCCTCTTGGCCCTTGTTGATAGTTTCTATTTCCTTTTTCATGTTGATATAGTTTGCCGTGAGTTCATCATAACTTCTCTGTAGTTTATGGTAGCTCATTGAGAGCTCATTGAGCTTCCTGACAACCATTGCTTTGAACTCGATATCTGATAGTTGAGTTGCCTCTGTTTCATTTAGCATTCTTTCTTGAGCTTCCTCCTTTCCTTTTGTTTGGGGATTGTTCTTTTGTCTTCCCATTGTTTGTAAGACTCTTGTTGTTAGCCTCAGCTTCTTAAATTGATCTGTTCTGGCTCCCTGGGTTTGTGGTATGACCTTCTGTGGTAGAATATCTGTGAGATTCAGTGGTGGATTCTCCTTCGGATATCCTGTTGTTCACCACTTTCACTGTCTCATCAGCTGGAATACCCTCTTTTGGGGGCCAACTCTGGTTTTTGTTTTTGTTTTTGTTTTTCCCCACAGTTTCAGGCTTGTTTGTTTGTTTTGTCTCACTCGTGGGTATTTACAAAAAGAAGAGGGGGGAAAGTGAAAATAAGAAGAAAGAGGAAACAAGAGGAAGGTAGAAGAGATAAAATTGAAAAGAAAGGAAGAGGGGATAAGAGAAGAGGGAATTCAAGGGAGGCAAAAGGAGTTGAGGAGTAAAGAAGAAGATATAAACAATGAAGAAGGAGTAGTTAAAAACTCATATAGATAGACAGGCTTACAAACAAAAAGACACTAACAAACTGGCAAAACAAAAAAGAGACATGCACACAGACACCCCCACACAAATATAAGCAGCCAAAGGGGAGAAAAAAAAAAAAAGAAGGAACAAGCAAAGCACAACAAAATATTTAAAAAAATAAAAATATATTAAAAAAATAAAATTAAAAAAATGAAAAAACAAAACAAAAAAAAAAAAACACCCTCTTGTTGTTTTCAAACTTGCCAGCCGGTTTTTCAGGTCTTGCTGGCTGCAATGGCTGAGGGGTGATCTTACTGCTTTTCTCTGTGTTCAGAACTCAGTCCTCATTGTGCTATGTATCCCAGCATTAGTGGGCGCCTCTCCCCACAGGGTTTCCAGCGTGTGATCTGAGCCTCCTGGTGTGTGCACACTTCTCCGAGTTTATGGGTGTATGCTAGGTTCTCCAGATGTGCACAGCCGCCTGCCTTTGTCCCTGGGAGGCTTTCAGTGTTCGGGCACAGCTGCCTGCATTTGCTTCTGAGAGGGGCCTGCGTTCCAGCTGCTATCCGGCGCCTGCACCTTGGGCCTGAGCTGTCCGCGTTTGAGCACCCGCCCGTGAACTGGCACCTCTGGCTCCACAGCTGTCTCCAGCGGCCTGCGCCTATGTTTTCATGAGTGTCCACTAGCCCTCGACCGTGTGCGGTCCCCTGAGCGTGTCTATTTTCATGCAGTTGTCTCACTTCGCCCACGCCTCTGTCTCTGTTGGGGGGCCTGTGCTTTCGTAGTCGCCCGGCGACCACGAAAACTGAGTTCAAAGTCGCGCAGTGACCTGGTGCGGGGCACCCACTTTCGGTCCCTCGCGGGGCACCCACTTTTGCTCGAGCGCAGTCGCGCGGTGGCCCCTGAGATCTCCCAGCCGGTTCAGCGGCTGACCCAGCTCCCTCCCCAGGGCCCTGGGGCAGGCTTGGCGAAGCGCCAGGCCGGGGCCTCAGCTGCCCCGCTCTCCGCACGCTGGAACCCTGGGCTCTTATTGTTCCGAAGAGCTCTCCTTACCGCTTGTTTTTCAGTGTCCGCTACAATTTCCAACCTCTTATTCTCCAATATGCTATGTTACTGTTCCTTGTCTGTTCTGGTCTTTCATAGATTGGTCCGGTTTTTCTCCCGTGTGTAGAGGGGGAATAGGGTCTGCTCCCTCCTACCACGCCGCCATCTTCTCCTAAAAGATCTCTTTATATATTCTGAGTACAAGTCTTTTAAAAGATTTATGATTTGCAAATATTTTTTCTTGGTCTGTAGCTTGTCTTTTCATTTTCTTTTCTTTTTTTTATTTTTTATTTTTCAATTACAGTTGACATACAATATTATATTAGTGTCAGGTGTATACCCTAGTGATCAGATATTATATAACTTACTACATGATCATCCTGATGAAACTCATACCCATGTGACACCATACATAGTTATTACAATATTATAGACTCTATTCCCTATGCTGTGTTTTTTATCACCATGACTCTTCTGTAATAACCAATTTGTACTTCTTAATCACATCACCTTTATCACCCATCCTCCAGCCCCCTCCCATCTAGCAACTGTAAAAATGTTCTCTGAGTCCATTTCTATGAATCTGTTTCTGTATGCTTTTTCATCTATTTTGTTTTTTAGAGTCAATTGTTGATGGATATGTATTTATTGTCACTTTATTGTTCATATTTTTATCTTATTTTTTTCATTTCTTCTTCTTAAAGAAGACCCTTGAAATTTTCATGTAATACTGGTTTGGTGATGATGAATTCCTTTAACTTTTTTTGTCTGGAAGTTCTTCATCTGTCCTTCAATTTTATTTTATTTTTAATTTTATTTACCTATTTTTAGAGAGGGGGGAAGGGAAGGAGAAAGAGAGGGAGAGAAACATCAATGTATGTTGCCTCTCGCATGTCCCTACTGGGAGCCTGACTTGTCCTGCAACCCAGGCATGTGCCCTGCCCAGGAACCAGTGACCTTTTGGTTCCCCGGCCAGCACTCAGTCCACTAAGCCACATAAGCCAGGGCTGTCCTTCAATTTTAAATGATAGCTTTCCTGGGTAGAATGGTCTTGGTTGTAGGTCCTTGCTTTTCATCACTTTGAATATTTCTTGCCAATCCCTTCTGGCCTGCAAAGTTTCTATTGAGAAACAGCAGACAGTCCTATGGGAGCTCCCTTGTAGGTAACTAACTGCTTTTCTCTTGCTGCTTTTAAGATTCTCTCTTTGTCTTTAACATTTGGCATTTTAACATTATGCCAACATTATGATGTGTCTTTGCGTAGGCCTTTTGAGGTTAATCTTGTTTGGGATTCTCTGTACTTCCTGGACTTACAGTCCAGGTCTATTTCCTTCACCAGGTTAGGGAAGTTTTTTATCATTATTTTTTCAAATAGGTTTTCAATTTCTTGTTCTCTCTCTTCTCCTTTGGGCACGCCCATTAATGCCAATGTTGGTATGTTTGATGTTGTTCCAGAGGCTCCTTACACTGTCCTCATTTTGGGGGATTCTTTTTACTTTGAGTTGTTCTGATTGAGTGTTTTTCGATTCCTTGTATTCCAAGTCACTGATTATATTCTCAGCTTCACCTATTCTACTGTTGATTCCCTGTAAATTATTCTTTATTTCAGTTAAGTATCCATCATTTATGACTGGTTCTTTCTTTTATGGTTTCCATGTCCTATTTTATGCTGTTGAAGTTCTCACTGATTTTATCTATACCTTCCTTAAATTCATTGAGTATCCTTGTAACCAATGTTTTGAACTCTGCATCTAGTAGATTGCTTGTCTCAAGCAATTTTGTTTAGTTCTTTTTCTGGAGTTTTGTTCTGTTCTTTCATTTGGGACATGCTTCTTTGTCTCCTCATTTTGACAGTCTCCCTGTGTTTGTTTCTGTGTATTAGATAGAGCTGTTATGTTTTTCAGGCTTGGTAGAATGGCCTAATGTAGTAGATGGCACAGCCTCCTCATTTACCTGAGCTAGGCACTCCAGGTGCATTCTCCACCCACCACCATGTGGGCTGTGTACACCCGCTTGTTGTAGTTGAACCTTGATTGCTGTAGGCACATCAATGAGCAGTATTTACCCCCAGGCCAATTGGCTACAAGGACTGACTGGGACCACCACGAAGGATCAGCTGTGCTGGGGCATACCCCACAAAGCAGTACTTACTTCAGTGGAGCTCTGGTACCCACGGTGTCCACCCCTTGAGTGTGTTGCTTGTGGAGGTGGTTGGGTGGTGCTTTGACATGGTCTGAAGCTGTCCTCTGCTGGCTCTGAAGCCTTCTAGGAAGGGCAGGCCAAGATCAGCCACCACCTGTGTTCTCCGAGGCCTCCTGACATGAACTACAAAGCAATCTGCAGATGACTGCTACTTGAGCTGGGCTTGGAGGTGCCCAGGAGAGGTCAAGCTGTAAACCAAGGCAGGTTGCTGCTAGTGCCAGGCCTGGAGCCACTTAGCGAGAGATATGGGGTATGCCAAAGCCAGCTGCTGCTGGTTTGAGAGATTTTAGTAAAGTCCAAAGCTGAGACAAGACAGGTTATTTGTATAGAAAAGAGACCAGAAACAGCTTGGATACATCAGATAGTTGGTGGGCAGGGTCTCAGGGATTCACCAGGGCCAGGTGAACAGTGATAACCAGGTTGATGGAAACTCAGCCATGGTGCCAACCTGCTGACTCTGTTGGTGGGAGTAGCAGTGCTCAGAAAAGGAATGGCCCATGCCAGCACTTCTTGTCTGGGAGAAAGCTGCCCTGCAGCTATTTGTCCTGAGGTCGGACAATTCAGTTCCTCCCTGTGCATCCCTGGTGCTGCCCCTGTGCTGGAGCTCAGAGTGAGTTCAAGTAAGTCTGTACGTGAGCCCTTTAAGAGGAACATCTAGGACTCCAGCAGCTCCCCATCACACACAGCCACAATCCCCACTGGTTTTTACAGCCAGAAGTTAAAAGGACTTCTCTTCCTGGCACTGGAACCCTAGCCTGGGGTCCTGGTGTGGGGCTGGGACCCCTCACCTCTCAGGGGGAACCTCCACAGCCAAGTTATCACTCCTGATTTTTATCCTCCACATGTGGGTATAGCACCAGCCTGTTCTCCATCTCTGCCCCTCCTATTAGTTTCAGCGTGGCTGGTTCTTTATATCTTTAGTTGTACGACTTCTCTTTAGCTAGACATCAGGTGGTTCTGAATTATGGTTGTTCTATAGTTTAGCTGTAATTTTGATGTGGTTGTGGGAGAATGCAAGTACCACATTGACTTATGCAGCCATCTTCACCAGAATCCTAGATTCACTTTTTATTATCTTAATGGTACCTTTTGAAGCAAAAAAAGTTTTAAATTTTAATGGAGTCTAATTTATCTTGTTTGCATGTAGCTGGATGGAATCGCTTTCCTTATATTTAATTTTTCAACCTGTTTGGCGAGATATTTTTTTGTAGTTTCTGCCTTTTATGTCAGGATAATGCTGGTCTCCTAAAATGTGTTGGAAAGCAGTCCCTCTCCCTCTATTTTCTGAAAGGGTTTGTGTAGAATTAATATTATTTTGTCTTAAAAATTTGATAGAATTCACCAGTGAAGCCATCTGGTCTGGGCTTTTATTTGTAGCAAGATTTTTAGTCACTGATAAAATTTCTTTCCTTACATCTATTCCAATTTTCTATTTCTCCTTGAGTTGGCTTTGATAATTTATGTATTTTTAGAAATTTTTCAATTTATCTGAGTTGTGAAATTTGTTAGCATATTTTTAGCAAATTTTTAAAAATTCTCTTTTAAGAACCAACTCTTTGATTCATTGATTTTCAGTTTTCTATTTCAGTGTTTTCCCCATTGATCTCTATAATTTTCCCTCCTCTACTTACTTTGCTTGATTTACTTTTGTGTTCACCTGAGGCAGAAGCTTGTATTAACGATTCTAAGTCTTTCTCTTTAAAAGCATTTAAAGCTACAAATTTTACTATAATCACTTCTTTAGCTGAATTCAGTAAATTTTGATGTGCTGTGTTTTCTTTTTTATTCAGTGCAAGATATTTACTTATTTCCCTTGTGATTCCTTCTCTGACCTATAGGTTACTTAAAAATGTGTTATTCAAAGAACATTTGGGACTTTCCAAATTTTTCTGTTGATTTCTAATAATTTTTCTGTGTAGAAAAATATGTTTTGCATGACTTCAATTCTTTTAGAAGTATTGAGACTAGTAATACAGCCTAGTGCCTTGCTTTTTTTTTTCACTTAATTTATTTTGAAGGACTTGATATGTATTAGTTTAGAATATATGTGTCTTCATTATTTTTAATAACATTTAATCAGATACCCACTGATGGATATTTGGGTTGCTTTCATTCCTTTCTATTACAAAGAATGATGTATCTTTATACTTTTATCTGTCTCTGCATTAGCGAGTAAGTATATATCATAAATTCATTCTTTTCTTTAACAAATATTTCTTGAGTAACTACTACTTACTAGACATATTTGGACACTGGAGATAAAGCAAAAAACGGAGCCAACCACATTCTTTTTTTCATTGAGCTGATATTCCATTAGAGAGAGACAACAAATATATGCCAAAACAAATATGTCCTTTGTTTACATATTACCATGGAATTTATTCTGGAATATTAACTTTAAAACCCGTTGCATTACTGAGTTATCTTATTGTTTCTCATTTTTTTTTCAGTTCATTTCATGGGATTTGGAGGCATACAATCAATCATACCACCTTCAAATAACAATCACTTTGCCTTCTCCCTTATTATTTGCATACCTGTGATTAGTCTTATCTAATATATTTAACTGTTATTTCATGAACACTGTTTATTAATAGTAGGGAATATGGAAATTTCTGACTTATTTTTGGCTTACACAATTAAACATAATATTGGCTTTTTATTTGACATGAATATTTATTACATTAAGGAAATATTTCTCAATTCCTATTTCATTAAGAGTCTTTGTTAAAAGTAAATACTGAATTTTATCAAAAGCAAAAAAAGATATCTATGGAGATGAACATTATTTTCTACTATGACTTATCACTTTGATGAATTGCACTAAATCATTTATTATTGAACTATCTTTTCATTCCTGAAATAAACTATATTATGTTTATAAAATTCTCCTATATTCTATTTTTATATGTAATTTTATATCAACATTAATATTTGAGATTGGTCTAAAGCTGTTTTTTTAGGTTCTTTTTTTTTTTACTATTAGATTTTACTATTGAAGGTATAGTAGATGTAATAAAAGCAGTCAGTAGTTTTTCTTCTCTCTCTGCTTTAAAATAATTGAAGTTCTCTGTCCCTTAAAGGTATAATGTAAAACAATTTTGAAATTACCTAGTTCTGGTGGGTTGGGTTGGTTTTGGATTTGGTTTGGTGGGAGAGAAATACCCTTTTACAACTTTTCTCATTTTTCCCATAGTAATTAATCTTCTTAGAGTTTCTGTCTTGCCTGAGTTCAATTTTTATAATTTATATATATTATCTTACAAAATTTTCTCTTTTATTCATTATTCCAAATGTATATAAGTGGAATTAAATCAAATATCCTATAATTTTTCTTTTGTTTTCCACTTTAGAGTATTTCTGTTACTCTCACATCTTATTGGTGCTGTTTTCTTGATTAGGTTGGCTGTCTTTCTATCTTAATGGCTCGAGAAACATATGCGTTTATTTATAAATAGTTTGTTAGCCAGTGCTTCAGCTAGTATGGAATAAGAAATTATGACACTTCCTGTCCGAGGAGGCTGTTTTTTGATGTCTGGAGTAAAGCAACTTAAGTGTGATTACCATAATCAACCCTTGTCAAGTATTGTACTCTTATTTATATTAAAATGCAACAAAGTCCCCTATTTAATTTGTGAACCTTTCATAAATTACAGTTGATCAGTATTTTAAATTTTTCTTTCATGTTTCTAGAAAACATGATCTTAAAAGCTTTCACTAGATCAGAATATTTCTTTCTCATGCTGACAATATATTATATTGTCAGTTATCATTAACTGATATCAATAATAAACATCTTTCTTTTACGTTCAAACAAAATTCAAAGTATTTGAGAGGCAGTATAAGCTACATCAGAGCTGTGTTTGAGGGCAAAGCATAAAAATTAGGGGTACAGAGAGTTTGTGTTTATGTAGAAAACTCTGCTTTACATTTTCAAAAGGTATATCATCAGACAGAAACATAGTATCACAAGTTTTAAACTGCATAGAGAAAATACTAAAAGGAAATCTGTAATAAGTATTGATTTTTTCATAGTGATAACATTTTTTCTGCAGATTCATTTAGAAATAGTTTGAAATTTACATAAAAATTATGAGTACAGCACACAGAGCACCATATACCATTTGCCCACGTTGCTATTAGCATTTTGCTTCATTTGCATAATAGCATGTGTGTGTGTTTCTGAATCATTTAAGACTAAGTTGCATACACCATGCCACTTTATCCCAATATTTTAGTGTTTATTTCATGTCACTACTTGTTTGGAGAAGTATGTAAGCAGCCAGTTTGTTAAAGTTATAAATTATACTTCTTAAAAAGAACTAAGAACTTTGAATTTTAAAACTACAATGACCACCACAACAGAAGCCTTAGGAAATCATCAAAAGAGATTTTTGTAAAAAAAAAAAAAAAAGAGAGAGAGAGAGACAGAGACAAAAACAGAGTGAGTCAACACTCACCAGGATCTGATACAGGAATATTTTTGAGAGAATGAAAAGCACTAGTTATAATAAATGAGCACTATCCAGAGAGGTTAGGTGAAAGTCAAAATGGATAACCCACAATCAGTATTATGCAATCTAACTTTATCCATCAGTTCTTTCACATTTCACCAGCCAGAACTCTGTTCTAGGTCTTACTAATCATAAGTGCATGGGAGGCGTGGTATTCCTGTGTACCCAGGAATAGGGAATGATTTGGGGTCACACATGTAGTAGATACTCTACCAGTGATATGTCTTATATGACTACTGATTATGTCAAAGCACAAAATGAAATCTTTTCTATAATATGACATTGTAATGTGATTTATTTTAGGCTTTTGAGGTACACTCAAGCCATCAGTATACATTTTAAAATTCACAGGGTCTCCTCGCATTTCACTGCTCAATCCAACTTTCATGGATAAAGAAAGTTAAATTCATTTAAGTAATTGGTCCAAGTTCAATGAATATATGTCTTGGTAAAGCACAGGTAATTTATGGTTCCCCAGGTATAAGAAATATGAACAAATATTAATGACAGGGTACCCCATCCTAAGCATGGAAAATGCCATTGATCTCATAGGACATATACCAAAACAGGGAATGGATGCACAAAGACCCTGAAGGTGAGAGAGGGAGTGATGGGACTGCATATAGAGTTGTTGTCTCACCACTTAAAAGCAGCAGAAACAGAACTCAAGACTAGGTCTTCTGACTGTACTGTCAGTGAGTTTTACATTACATCAGAAAGCTTTCATAGTGTCTACTTAGACATACAGGATTTATTTATCGATTTTCATTCACTTAATATGTATTTGTTGAGGATCTGTGCTCAGCACTACTCCAGGTGCTAGAAGTATGACAGTAGTCAAAACACAGTCCTGTGTATGCACACACTGTTAGTCCTTATCTCCTAGTTGGAAATTAGATAGTGAACAAAGTACATCTTGGAGTTAAGAATGAAGGAAACTGAGAAACGAGGTTAAAAAAGGAGAGTGATGGGCATGGAAGATTGTTCTTATAAAAAGTATAGTCAGGAAAGACATCTGTGCAGAGACCTAAAGAAAGTAAGGGAGCAAGCTGTGTGGAAATCCAAAGAAAAGTATTTCAGGCAGAGGGGAGGCCCCAAGGCAGGACTGTGCTTGATGTAGTCAAGTGACAGCAAGGAGGTCCTGTCGCTGAGACTGAGTGGGGAAGAGAAGGAATGGAAACGTATCAGAGAGATTGCTGGGGCTGTAGGGAGGCAGGTGATGTAGAATCTTATGTAGCCATGGACCACAGGAAGGACTTGAGATTTTATTTTTGAGTGAAATGGAAAGCCAATGAAGCTTTTAAACATAGGAATGATATGATATAACATTTAAAAAGATTCACTGTGGCTGCTGTGGAGAATAATCTCTCAGCAGGCAAATCTGGAGATAGGCAGACAAGTGAGTGGGCCTTCACAGCAATTCCAAGTGAGAGATGAAGAGAGACTGGAGAAGGATGGTAGAAGTGGAGGAAGTATGAAATGAATTCTGAATATGTTTCACAGGAAGAGCTGCAAGATTTGCTGGTGGATGGGACATGGGATAAAAGAGAAAGAGAAATCCGAGACTGCAAAGTTTTTAACCTAAGCAGCTAGAAGAACAGAGATTCCATTTATTGTTACGATAAGTATGATGGATGCAGACAATTGTGGGGACTTTGGGTTGGAATCAGGAGTCCAGTTTGGAACATGCAAAGCTCCAGCTACCTTTTAGCTATCCAAATGGAGATGGCTGGCACATGAATGGTATTGAAAACTAGAGACTGAACGAGAACATATAGACAGTGAGTGCAAATAAAGAAAAGAAACATTCTGAGGACTGAGTACGGGGACCCTTCAATTTTAGAGGTCAGGAAGACTAACCAGCAAAAGGCTAAGAAAGCAGGACTTGTGAGGAAGGAGGACAAACAAGAGAGCAGGAAGACTGGTAGCTTCATGCAGGTAAATAAACGTTTCAAGATGCAAGGTGTGAATAATTGTGTTTTGTGCTCAGTAACAGGGGACTGAGAGTCTAACATTGGATTTGGCAACAGGATCACATATTTTGAGTTAATGTAATCATTTAAGTCAGTTGAAAATAAATCAATTTTTTAAATTTGATTTACTAATTAGAGGGAAGTCAACATCAGTGTTTTGGTCACTTGAAATCAAAGCATTTGTGTGTTAATTAATAGAGTGCATTTATTTGCAGGTACCATGATTTTGAGGAAGAGCACCAGCCTTCTCCTTACATAATTACCCTAGAGATAAGTGACTTTTTCAGCTCTTTATCATAAAGTTCAAGTACCATCAAAATTAGAATTTTAAAACTGAAGGGTCTCTTTAATCCAAAGAATGCCCCACTCCACCCTATCTCCCCAAACATCAGTTAGTCAGGTTACTATATCAATTATTTTATTTAAAAACATATCTGTTGATCATTTCCAAATATAAATGGAAGAATGGACAGAAGCAGTGTTGTATAGATGGTAAATCCAAAATACACATAACAACATATAACTGTTAATTGTCAACTTGGTATTAACCTTTTATTTACCCCACTTACTGTTTGAGCACACCTTAAGTGCAAAGAAGGGACCCATTAAGATTCACATTTCCATAGTCACCAGTATAAATAATTGTTCTAGTGGAGATATACAGAAACACCAATTCAGAGAAACTACTGGTTTTTAAAATACTAGTTAATTTCCCTCAAAAGCAAAAACTGTATTTTATTTATCATTTTCTTCTCAGAGTTTGGCATGCATGCTTGTTACATTACGTTGCTGTGTTATGTATGACATCAGGAAAAGGAAGGAATCACAAAGAAAAAGCATGTGAGACAAATAATGCAGTGGAGTGTGCAAAAACAAGCAAAATGATGTTTTTACTGATTTTCTTCTGTCTGGGCTTTTGCAGCAACCTTAGCCTCCCTCCTTTCTGTTTGGTCATATACCAAATATGTGCTTCTTCCTTTTTATTCATTCCACAAATGTGCCAAGTGCATTCTAAATATGGGGACATTGGTGAACAAATTATGTCACTGTTCTTACAGAGCTTACTTTAAATCTAATGGGTAATAACAGATTAATCCTGTAAATCTAACTATGCTTATTATATGGCAGAAAAATGGGCCATACAACAATGACTTCACTTGGAAAGAAAGGTCATTAAACAAGAATTAGGACACCAGACAGGTCTCTGGTGTATCGGTGCTACTAATTCACATGGCTACTTTTAGCATGTCACTTAAGTTTCTGGCCACCAGCTCTTCATTTGTAAATTGAAAATAATCTGTAATATTCATATCATCTCAAAAACTCTATGGTTCTTAATATTTCTGAACCATGGGCTTATTTATTTATTTTTTTAGATTTTATTTATTTATTTTTTAAGAGAAGGGAAAAAAGGGAGAAAGAGAGGGAGAGAAACATCGATGTGCAAGAAAAACATCGATTGGTTGCCTCTCACATGCCCCCAACTGGGGACCTGGCCTGTGCCCTGACTGGGAATTGAATCAGTGACCTTTCAGTTCACAGGCTGGCTCTCAACCCACTGAGCCACACCAGCCAAGTCTGGACTTACTTAGTTATAATTGTGCATTCATTCGCTGGGGAACCCAGGAGAAAAGAGTTACAAAGAGTAGTTTGTTTTTCACATGTTATCTCTAAGTATATTTCTTGCCCCCTTCTAATCCACAGTGGTACTTTTCTTGAGCTCACAACCCAAAAGTTTACTAACCTGAAACAAAACTTGGCAGTAGCAGAATCTGAGATACCAAGAATGTCAGAGGAAAGAAAGGAAGAAGCAATGAGGTTCTAGCCAACAGTTCTGAAGCTATAGGAAGATGCACAAATTTATTACATAAAATGTGTTCAATCAGTTCGTTCAAATTATTTTCATGTGATGAGAGGAAATCTTAGTGTCTTTTCATTGACTTTTTTAGAAGTTATAAACTCAAATCTAAAAATGACCAATACATAATATATTTACTAAACAAGTTTCCAATTCCCCTGGTTCTATAAATCTTAAAACTTAATTAGCCAAAAATTAACTCACATTCCTCACTATCTGCCACTAAAGTGTAATAAATTATATTTAGGAAATTATGCTGGTCATATTCAAAATGTGCTCGCCTCTAAAGTGCTGGTTGCTGAAGCAGGAGAGCAGAAAGTTAAGTGGACTGAGTGGAATATAAGTCATGTGCAGGATAATTCCAAATAGTACACCCAGAAATTCCTGCCATGAAAACTTGAATCACAGCACCTACATACCTGCCCTTACTTGTTGAATAAATGAATGAAATCACCCACAGCATTACCTTGCATTAAAACCTTATCAATTCATGTTCATTTTTTCATATTGCAGAATCTGAAACCATACACTTTTAATGAATATAAATTCTGACAAAAGTGCAATGAAAATAATTACAGTTATTATACCGTATTAAAATAAGTTATGTTAATTGCACTAAAATTTAAAGAAAATGTATTGTTTCGCCTCTTATCCTAATGAATGTTATTTCACAATGTGTGGTACATTTATGGAAAATTTTGTAGTGCATTAGATAAATCAGCTTAACATTTCCAGGAGAGTCAGTTTTGATGAGCATAATAATGCATTTCCATTCGGAAACAGTTTTATGTTACAAAGCATCTTCTACTGGTAGATTGAAAAAAGTTGCACCAAAATGACACTTTCACTTAAATTTGGAATAAAATTTAGTGAGGGAAGCATAGATGAATCCATTTTAGTTATGTTGTTATAAATTTAGAATGAATGTTACATTTTAGCTACTTATTTTTTTCATGTGTTAAAAAAACTACACAAACTACATATGCCAGCAGTAATGTGAGTTTGGGAGTCTGCTAAATCCCACATACAATACCTTGGCATTTGCCTTATAAATCCCACTCCTACATAAAGAAAATAAAAAATAAAATTAAAATCATTAAATACATTATAATGACCATTAAAACACACTCATTAGACCCACATTTAGCTGAAGCTAATCCAATATCCATCATCCCTCATACTTATGGATAAGTTCCCCTCCCTCATGCCTCACAAATAAGCTTGTATCTAGACTCATCCTTTCCTCTTTCCCTCTGGATTCAAAGAAAAACTTGTAGGTGTTCTATTCAAAGACACCAACTTCACCTTGATCTGGAAGGAAGCCACTTCTGTCCACTCAGGGGTAGGCTTTGTCAATATCATCATCCTCGTGGGAACTATTATAACTTCTTTTTTCTTTACGAATCTTACTTTTAACCTACAAGCCTGCTGGAATTTATGTTACACTTTAAAGAATCTTTTCTTGATTTTTCAATACCCTCTAGCCATGGCTCTTTCTCTTTTCTTTCATCGTCAGACAACTTTCTTGACATATCCATATATGTGCCTACTTATACTCCATCTTAATCTATAAATCATTTAAGATCATTACATTTCAGGAATAGCATTTACCTAACATCTATGCTTTCTTACCTGCCTTGCACCTCTCAGCCCAGTGCTATCTGGTTTCTGTCCCCATCACACTACTGGAAATGCTCTCTGGTGGTAACAATAGCTTCCTGTTTGTCAAGTGAATGCTTCTCATCTCCTCCAGAATCTTCTCCCCCTTGGCATCCAGGATGCCAATCTCCTCTAGAGGTCTTCCAGGTCTCTGTTTCTTCTCACACTCCTTTAATGGATTCTATTCCTCTGTCCATTCCTCAAAACTGTGATTTCCCAGATTGTAACTTTGTTGTCACATGACTCTAAACCTCACTACCACCACCCACATAATCTTGTCAACTTTTACGGTCTTATTTCCCTTCTTAAGATGCTCTGCGCTTCCCCATGGCCTCCAGAAAAACAACACCAACCCTTTATCTTACATCTAAATCCTTCATCATCCAGTCCATACCAGCCTCTCTAAACTCATACCACATTCTTCATTCCACAAATATTCATTAAGCATCTGCCATGTTTCAGACACCATTGAGGTTATGTGACACAGCAGTAAACAAAACAGACCTAAAACTCCTACCTTCCTGGAAATTATATTTTTCTAGCAACACAGAGCTGTTCCTTTGGGCCTCATTGTCATAGCAAATTATTTCTTCCTGTGTAAACAATTCCTTTTCTTCCATATTTTCTGGCAAACTCTTTTTTGCCCTTGAGGATTCAGGTCAGATGTTACTTCTCCTAGCACCCCACATTTTCTCACGAAATCCTATAAATACTCTTGTCATTTCTTCAGGTCAAGAGTCTCTGTGAAATCATAGCTTTGGAGCTGCCATTTCACCCTTCAGAATTTATCAAAGGAACCCCAAAAAGACACACTGGATCTCTCATACTGAAAGATTCCTGACCCTTTAATGCACATTAAATGGACCAAGTGGTCAGTTGATCTCTGATTGTTAAGAGTCTCTGCAACTATTTCCTTGTACAGTCAAAAGGACAATTTATTGCTGCAAACAGCATTGCTCACATATATTGTAAAACATGAATAAGTTTAGTATACTGTTCTTATGTATTAAAACTATGCTATTAGGCTAACTATAATACAGTTCTGAAAATGAATACAAATCCAGCAACACAACCACGCTTTACTTTTAATTTCTATTTGTCTGTAAGCTAAGAATCACCCTTTTAACAGAAGATACAAGCAAGATTACATTACTTCTACATTTATATATTTTGGTGTTTAGTAAGCAGTGTTTAGCTAGTTCTGCTTGTCCAAAAAGCCTATTAAATTCATGAGTTTGCTTGCCAATTTTGTTTGAAGCTACATACTTTCAACAATATACCTTAACATGTGTGATTTCTTTTGTCCCTTTTTCTCTTCTATGTGCATGTTCTCTTGTGGAATATCTTCCAACAATGATTCTTAACTGAAGTCTGTCTCATCCTCCCCTACTCCAAAGGGTATTGGTAACTGCACAGGGCCATTTTCAGGTTATATTATAATTTTTAAAAACCTCAGGATCAGAGTTCTAAATAAAAAACTTAAAATTTTATTCATAAGAACTGCATTGCAGGCTCAAAAGAGGCGAGTGCTTATTACTCAATAGCTGGACTTCCACCACACTCTGGTTCTCAACACAAGCCAAATTTCAGGCTTTCCTCAGCCTCAGGACTTTTGAAAAATTGCTCTGTGTTCAACAAAGGGGAAAAGCTCAGGGAAAGGAGACCTTGTTATTTCTTCAGGGGAGGGGAAGGAGGGAGGACTTCGTAGTCCTAAGTTAGCAAACTTGAGGAAGGCTATTTGAAGACAGAGGCAGTGATACACGGTGGAACGAGTTAGATTTGTCCAGTAAACCTTTAAGCATGCATAAAATTATTACAGTGCTTCTCTGATGAAATAGAGCATTAGGGATCTATTCTTAATTGTTATCCCAACTTCAAGACTTGAATTTCTGTTTATTATTAAGACTGCTTTTCTTCATTAGCTGTCATAACAACTAGATTCTTAACTGGCATAAAGTGCCCAGGGGCAGGTATGTCAAAACACCCTGCTTTGAGGGACAGGTAGAAAGAACAACCAAAAAAGTTCCATCCAAAAATTCCAAGTAGTTGCATCTTCATTGGAAAATATTCTGACTCTGGTCGGTAACCAGGGATATTCTACGCACTTCTTGCCCTGGTTTCTCTCTTTCTGCTACTGACAAAGCTTGCTGCCTTCTCAGGTGCCTTATAGCAGCACCTTGCTGCTCCAGGTGTGGTGGGTGACCTGTGAGACCAGGTAATTTGCATTTTAACAACATCTGCCAGGTAATTCATATTCAGATTAAAATTTGCATGGTCAAACATGTGGTTTGGTCTGTGGAATGGTTGATCCTGGCCTCGTGACAGAATCTCCTAATTTAACAGAAGAGATTTCCACCGAATTCATAAACATCTCCCCTAAGGTGCCTAAAAAAAGAAAGAAAGAAAAAAAAAAATCTCACTTAAAATTGCCCTAAATGCCAGGAGTTGATGAAAATTAGTTAATAACCCTTTTGAGGCCTGTGGCTTAACCCATGGGAAAGCTGCCTGGGGGAGGCCTAGAAAGAAACTGAGCAAGTAACCTTCCGAGAGACAGCCAAGAACCTGCAAGGAGGGTCACGCTTCAGGGAAGCCTCTGAAAGCCTATGAAAGTTGCAATGAGAAAGGAGAGCTTTGTTTGATATTTTTGTTTGAGAGCTTAGAATTTAAATGTATTCCTACAGAAATTTGGGAAAGTTGTTCATAAAGTAAAAGTTATTCATAAATTGCATATTTGCTTAAAAAGTACTAGCAAAGAAACTTTTTTAAAGTGTACATCTACCTCTTATAAAAGGTCTAAACATTATTTTAAACAGAGAAATAAAGCCTTGTTCCCAAAAGAAATGATCATAAATTGTGCTTATCACTCCTGCCCTTTAAAAATATTTTACTCTGCTATAAAAATGGCTGAATATACTACAGAAAGTTAGGCTTAAATTGTCATTGTTATATCATAAAAGTACCATTGTACTCTAACTCCAAAATGTCTGAAAGCACTTTAATTCAATTCCAAACACCTTTCTCAAGTGTGAGGAGAACTTACCTGCTCTCCCTCATCAGGCATGAGATGAGTGCAGTGTTTGGTATAATCAGTCCCAGTGTTATTCCCCTGAGCCATACTTGAAGATGTACTTTAGCTTGAAAAATTAATAAGGACTAAAAAAAAAAAAATGTGTTAATTCTAATATATGCCATTTGCTAGCAGCTTTGAGGTGCATTAAAACAGCCAGTTTCAACTAAGGGTTTTTCTGTGGCTCTGCAATTCCTATTTACTAGGTATTGGATTCCTTGGCCCAGAATGGTTAGGTGTCCATGAATCTGTGTCTGGAGTCTTAACTGCACCTGACGTCCTTGTCCATTAGGGCCAGAACCTAAGCTCCTTCTCTAATGAAGTCTGCATGCAGTGTCCCCTGTTGATGTCCCCCTCTTCGAGCTGGGGGCTTGTTAAGATAGGTTTATTCCTAAGGAGCCTGCTCTGTCATTGTCCCTCTCTATTGGGAAGTAGGCTCACTGGTTCCCAGACAAACATTACCTTAACATTGCCTCCCTCCTTGACAAGGGTGGTCAGAGCTGGCCATGCAGGCTCAGTTTCTCAGCAGGATAGTAGGGGTGACCTCGCATGGTGCCACACCAGAGTGCTGGCCACTTTCCTGTGAGGCCTAGCCGTTTTGTCCAGAGTCTACACACAGCCCAGTGTCTAGTTTCTTCTCCAGATGGACTGAAAGGAAACTTGGAAAAGCCTGGTTTGCTTTCAATGTGGTGGTATTGGAAGATAACCCTGAGCTCACATAGAGATTCTGACTTGACCTGTGTGGTCTTGGCCATGTTCCTTAAGATCTCCAAAACTCAGTTTCCTCACCTGTAAAGTGTAGCTATTCTTGTGGGTGTTGTGTGTGTATGCGAGGATTAAACAAGAAAACCCACACAATGTATGTATCACAGTGTCTGATACAAAGAAGTGCTTAATAAATCTTGGCTAATGTTGCAAGTTAGATGTGAGCTCCATTTCTTCTCCTAGCATACTCTTTTCCTTTGGGGCTTGGGAACAATTTGCAGAATGCAGGTGATGATGGTGTGTGGATCAGAAACTACCAAACCTATTCTGCTCATGTGGGGCATATTCTAGCCTCAACTGATTCACGTTGGTCCAAGTGCCCCTATGGGCACAGCATTCCAGATGGTCCTTCTTCCAGAAAATTTTATAATCCAGTGATTAGGTTAATGAGTATACACAGAGTCTAGAGAAATACATTATATCTGCCCTTCAGAACTGTTTGTTCATAATGAAATAAATCATTTCTCCTGAACTTGCTATGGATAACAAAGACTTCAGTTGGGGCTTTCATTTAAGGCAGAAACAAAAAGATTGTTTCTTTTTACATTTTATTCTAGTACACAGTATATTTAATAAGGAATGTGAGGTGTTTTCCTTTCCCATGAATATGTTTCTATTTTTACTGAGTTTAAGTTAAACAAAGACTTGCCATATCTATTGATACTTGGAATAACATGTACTTTAAATGCAAACACTCAGAAGTCCCAGGTTTTAAATCTTCTGTTTCTAAAAGGATTCTCAAATGCTGATTAAAATCATGGAGTCCCTGTTGTTGATGTTCCCCACTTTGGTTCCTGAGCGACCAGCTGTCATGGTCTCTGCCTGTCATAACCTTTCAAAAAGCTAAAACACCATGACCATTGTAGAGGTGGCAATGCACTGCTGTCTGATAGTACTATCCTTAATGTGCTCAGAAATTCTGCTTCACTGGATCTAGAATTTATGTTTTCTATAAACTCCTGACTCCAGCTGATTCTGATGCAGGTGGTCCAGGGTCCACAATTTTAGGAACAATGATCTAGGTCAGGAGCCAGCAAACTGTGACCCATCGGCCAAATTTGATCTCTCAGCTGCTTTTGTATGCCTCTTGAGCTAAGAATAGCTTCGATTTTTTTTCAGATTTATTAAGATATAATTGACATATAACATTGTGTGAGTTTAAGGCAGACACTGTGACATATAACACTGTAAATTTGAGTATAGACTGAGATTTTATACATGTATATATTGCAAAGCAATTACTACAATAGGTTAGTTATCATTTGTGTTTTAAAATGTCAAAAGAAGAATACTGTTTTGATATGTAAAAATTACATGAGATTCAAATGTCAATGTTTATAAAGTTTTATTGGAACATAGGCATGCTCATTTATTGATATACTGCCTCGGGCTGCTTCCCTGCTACAGCAGCAGAGTTGAGTGGCTGCAACGAAGACCACGCAGTCTACAAAGCTGAAATATTTGCTATCTCCACCTTTACCAGCAAAGGGTGGCCAGCACCTGACCTAGGTATTCACAATGACTAATGATGCTTCTTCTTAAGGGCTTTTAAAAGCACCTGAGGGAGAAGTTGTTACAGTGCTTCTTGGGCACACTATCCCTAGCGACAGGGAGAAGGGAAGTGCCAAATAGGAGATGGAGGGAGGCTTAGCCAAGTTTCCACACAACGTGAAGGAAAAGATGCTATCTACCTGTGAAGAGAACATCATTTCACTTAGGAGATGGAGTTAATACACACAGACGAGGCAAGAAACACTGGAAGAGAGGGTATACTTACTTAAAGTATAAATCCTATGACACAGATAGGAGTGAGAGGATTTTAGGAAAAGGCCTACATGAAGGTACACTCAAGCTGGATGAGAATTTATGGTTGAAGAGGTGGGAAAAAGGGACTTCCAGCCAAGATGGAGGCATAGGTGGACACACTGTACCTCCTCTCACAACCAAAATTAAGGACAACAAATATCTAGAAACAAGAAAACAACCAGAACTGATAGAAAATTGAACTGTGCGGAAGTCCAACAACCATTCATCCAGACCGGTAAGAGGGGCGGAGTCGAGGCAGGAAAAAGTAGAGGTGTGGATCCGGGAACCCAGGAAGCAGTGGCTGGCAGTTCCCAAACCTGCAGGTGGCAGCTGGCAGACCCCAGGCACAGGATGGCAACTGTGCAGACCCAGTGAGGCCACGCAAGGTGGCTGGCTGACCAGGTGGTCCCACATTTGCAAAGGCAAATAATCCAGGCGAAGAAGAAGCGACGGAGGGGACTGGAATCCAGGAGAGAGTGGAGCAGGCACCATTGTTCCCTCTCAGACCCCGCCCCCACATACAGCATCACAACTCAGTGACTGGGCTGCCCCACCCTGGGGAACACCTAAGGCTCCACCCCTCATATGTAACAGATGCAACCAGACCAAAAACAAAACAAAACAAAAACAAAAACAAAAAAACACCAAAAATGGCTCAAACTGGAGAACAAATGAAGCCCCAGAGCCAATTCCTCTAAGCGATGAAGAGATAGCCAACCTATCAGATGCACAGTTCAAAGCCCTGGTTATCAGGATGCTCACAGAATTGGTTGATTTTGCTCACAAATTAGATGAAAAAGTGCAGGCTACAATACGGGAAATGAAGGAAGATGCATGGGGAACCAATAGAGATGAGGGGAAAACTGGGACTCAGATCAATGGAGTGGACCAGAAGGAAGAAACAAACAACCAAACAGAAAAGAAGGAAAAAACAAGAATTCAAAAAAATGAGGAGAGGCTTAGGAATCTCTGGGACAACTTTAAACATCCCAACATCCAAATTATAGGGGTACCAGAAGGGGAAGAAGAAGAGCAACAAGTGGAAAACTTATTTGAACAAATAATAAAGGAGAACTTCCCCAATCTGGCAAAGGAAATAGACTTCCAGGAAGTCTAGGAAGCTCAGAGAGTCCCAAAGAAGTTGGACCCAAGGAGGAACACACCAAGGCACATCATAATTACATTAGCCAAGATTCAAATGAAGGAGAGAATTCTAGAAGCAGCAAGGGATAAGGGGATAGTCACCTACAAAGGAGTTCCCATCAGACTGTCAGCTGATTTCTCCAGAGACCTTCCAGGCAAGAAGGGGCTAGAAAGAAGTATTTGAAGTCTTGTAAGGCAGGGACCAACATCCAAAATTGCTCTATCTAGCAAAGCTTTCATTTAGAATGGAAGGGAAGATAAAGTGCTTCTCAGATAAGGTCAAGTTCAAGTTCATCATCACCAAGCCCTTATTATAGGAAATGTTAAAGGGACTTATCTAAGAAAAAGAAGATAAAAAATAGGACAGTAAAAAGACAGCAAACTCACAGCTATTACCAACCACACCCAAAACAAAAGCAAACAACTAGAACAGGAACAGAACCACAGAAATGGAGATCATCTGGAGGGTTAGCAACAGGGGAGTGGGAGGAGGATGGAGGGGGAAAAGGTACAGAGAATAAGTAGCATAGATGGTGGGTAGAAAATAGACAGGGGGAGGGCAAAAATAGTGTGGGAAATGTAGATGCTAAAGAACTTATGACACATGGACATGAACTAAAGGGGGGAATGTGGGTGGGAAAGGGTGTGCAGGGTGGAGGGGAATGATGGGGGAGAAATGGAACAACTGTAATAGCATAATCAATAAAATATATTTTAAAAAAAATTTTTTTAAAGGTGGAAAAAAGGGAAAAGGACTCCCTACTCTGAATAGCTTTGTCAGTCATGAGCACTTTGTCAGTCATGAGAAGGCCCAGAGACAATCAGAAACATTCTTTGGAGAACAGCCCAACTCCAGTGAAAGTTCACGCTGAGAAGTAATCAAAGCTGATTTGGGGTCAGTGAGATAGGGACAGACCCTGTACAGGGCCTTCCAGGCCCAGCAGGAGGGGCTAGACTTGCTCTGATGGAAAATGAAGAACAAATGTAGATGCTTCATAGGGAATTATATGATGAACATGTGTTAGGAAAGTAACTCTGGCAACAATGTGGAATTAGATTCAGAAAAAGGGGGGAAAGGAGCTCAGAAGTCTATTTTTATTTTTAAATGAATATTCAAAGACTTATACTTTTACAGCCCTTTTTACACCAACTGTATAAGAAAAGAATAGGAACACCAAAATTGTGCAGAGAGGTGGAAGCCTTAAATAGATGCCCGCCCTAAACTTTTCTTAAAGATCTTTGAAGTCTCTCTTTTTGATAAAGCTGTCCCACAGAATATCTACAATCAAACTAAAGTCCGACTTTAAAACCCATTCATTTAAGCATTTGCTTCTTTCTCTTTACAGAAGACTCAGTTTTGAGATCTCATAGCCTTGTTGTATAAATATTCAGTGAAATTCCTCTTCTGATAAAACTATCATCTTGACACTTTTAGCCAAGAGTGTTTTTCCTTAAGAAACCATTTGTATGTTCGTAAACCTCACCCAGGAAGACACACAGACACATACACACACAACACACCAGCTTTTTAAAAATTTGTTCTATCTTGTAGAAAAAAGGTAGTTGTCTCTAAAGTTTATCATGGCAGCTGTTCAAAGGCAGACTGTGATATTACACAGTACTTTAAGAGGGGAAGTATAATTTCAGTGGTGGGAAGCATTCATCTAGTCAGAGGCGATTACCCAAATTGGACTTTGGCCCAAAAATCTGAGTTGACTGGAAAAGGTCTCATTTGCTTCCAGTGACATCAGATCCCTAATAAGCATGAATGTCAAGTCCCAACCCCAAGTTGGTATAAGGCTCAGGCATAAAGCTTAAATAAGGACAGTGATGCCTTGTTTTTTGTGTACAACAGATTAATTTGCCTATCACACCAACGTCTCTGTAAACTCTTGCCACCCCCTTCTCTTTTTCTTATACACGTGTACACTTCTGGAGATCAGGCAGGAACTCAGCACTTGACAACACTAGGGGCACCATTCACAGTGAATCCATGTTCTAGACCTGTGGGTGCTACTCAGAGGTGGCCCATGGACAGTATCACCAAAAACTGTTGTCTCCAGTGCTCAAAAAAAAAAAAAAAAAGAAATTGAGAACAAGCACTCAAAATTTTCATAGCAAACTAAATGAAGTGATTTTACTTCTGTTGAATAAAATAATTTTTAAAATGGGGACTGTATTTTTATTCTAATTTTTTTCAAATGTGTTGTCTCTTGATGTATTAAAGATTTTTTTCTTTAAAAGAACTGGGTTTTGCCAGAGATAACGGGAGAAGCTCTGACTTGTCTTAGACTGCCCGCCATGGGAGCGGGGCACGGCGGCTGCAGGCGCAGAGCTGCAGAAACCAAGATGTGCACCCGACACTCGAAGGACTAACAAAAGAACTTTAATTTACCTGGCAATGTTTTAATCACATGAAGGGAAGTGGATTAGAGTGAAATGAAGCTCTTACCCAGAATGCTTTATACATCTGAAGGTATAGGAAGAAACTGGCCTCTCTCTGGCCAGCCCTCATTAAATATGGATTTGATTTTTGAATCAGTCTTATCCCAACCAATATTCAGACTTTTGGAATTATGCCCTGATACAGCAATGGACTCACAGGCCAGCCAGCTTGTGTGGATAAATGAAAATTTGAAATCTCAGAATATATTAAGAAAGTAAATATTCTAACTGAAAGGCCACCATGGCCTGATAACTGGTCCCTGGGTGAGTAGTCAGCATTGGGTACTAGAGTAGTAGTGAAATATCTCGAAAAGGGACTCCATGGAAGCAGTGCTCAGAAGTGCAAGCTGGCAGGCAATTTGCTTTCAGGTTCTCAGCTGGCCTGGCAATCAGCATCTTCCTTGGAAGTGGGCAGAGAAAAGGAGGAGGTGAGGAGTCAGCCCTACAGGGCCTATTACTCAGCCAGAGTTGTCAGGATGGAGTCCGGAGAACCTGTGGGCTATGACTGACATGACAGTTCTGGGACTCGAAACTGAGAGACAGGCAGAGAGGTGGGAAATTTCTGCAAACTCTCGCTCACCATGGTGCTTTTCCTCTTTGGAATTAACACTCTCGAAATAAGGCAAAGTAGGAAAACCATATATATTATTTACTGATACACTTTGTCCCCAAAAACATGTTTGATGAAAAGAAGCCAAAAAGAATTTATAACTCACTTTGTAAAATGCAAATGATTATGAAGCATAATGAGTGGAAAGCTTGCTTTCTAGCCCACACAACATAATGACTCACTTCAGAAGCCACCTATAGGTAAAACCTCTTCTTTTAACTATTCTAAGAAAACAGAAATAATTTCTTTTGCTCCTGCATAAACTACAGTTTGCTGCTCCTGCACCCCACCCCTCTGATGACACAGATCATTCTAAACCATAAAAATACCAACTGAACAAACTTTTCTTTTTGCAATGAAATCTATGTACTCTGCAGCAACTGAGAATGAGAAAGTGTTAGTGTAAAACTCGTCTTCAACTCAGGCAGTCTGGGGCTTTCCATGATTTTCATCCAAAGGATATTAAGTGTACCAGAGAGCAATTGCTTCTGCAAGTCAATTGTACCAAGTCTTTGTAAGCTTAAAAGATGTGAGAGCAATTTTGTTTTAAAATAGTGTCGTAAGTGCTTGGAAAGAGCAGTGACTCTGATGAGAAGAGACCTAATAGTGATGGTGACTATTGCAGTGATATTTTATACTCATCTGGTCCCTTTTCAGTTATGGATTCAAAAATGCACAAGTTCAATGCTAAGTTCTTGCTGGCTTTTATACCATAAATTTCTCTATTCTCATCATAATGCAAAAAAAAAGAGAGAGAGAGAACAATATAAAATACTGGCCATAAGTTATATAAAAGAAAGATTTGTAGCATTAACAGTAAATGGTTTTGGTGCAGCAAATTATCTCATTGGGTCCTTATCAATATTTCAATGGTGATCTTTGATTGTTTAGCATATTTATTAATATTTTAATATTGTTTTTAAATTAGTGGTTGATGTGCGTTTAAACTATTTAATGGCACATTTTTTTAAGTCATTTGTTAACATTTCCTTAATGCTTCAGAACTTTGGAAAGCTATCCTTTCCTCCAAATTGGGTTGTGGAACCACCAGTTATGACTTCCTTCTTTATAAGTATATTCAGAAAACAATTTTTACTTCCAGAAATTGCAAAGCTGACTCTTAAAATACACACCATAGAATGTATCTCCAGATGGATAGGTCAAGTATGTGAGAGGTTTGAGGGTGGGGGTTGTTTGTTTATTTAATACAGAAGGCTCTTGAAAGTGGAGAGACTTTTACCAAAAATGAAAGAACAAGTGGCCTATGGAAGAGAGTGAGAAACCGTATGTGTTTTCCTACTCTTCTTTAAGGGAGAATGAGATGATGGAAAAAATATATAGGCATAAGACTCAGAAGCCCTAAAAGATGAAAGCCCCCAGGTGTGGCACCCGCACAGCCATGGACTGCTGTGGACTGGGCAGAGAGGGAGAGGGCCATCTGCGTTACTTCCTTGACTGTCCAGGCAATAATGAGGTCATTGATGACCCGCAGAAATACAGACATGTGTGCTGTTCCAGGTGTCTCCCTATGATCATGTTTCATGGGGTAGGCTTTTTTCCTTTTGATTATTTTTTCAGGTAGGCTTCCTGAGTTGAGTTAGATTTGATTTTTGTTTTTTATCATAAGCACTTTTCAATCAATGTTAATTATTCAGATTTCTTTATGGTTTGAGGAACGTCATGCTTTGGGTATCGATTCATACCAAATCCAAGAAAATTCTCTTTTCTTCCTTTTCATATGTTAGCTCATTAAGTGCCCAACAACAAAAGAAGCCTCATGCGTTATAAAGTATGAACTGGCAAGAGTGGGTCTCCACACCAAAGTACTATTAGTTTTCTTACCACAATCACACAGAGATGTGACATTTGTGGTATCACATTGGCCATTTAGGACCATATTGTGTGTGTAGACAATAAAACAAACTGATTGACAGTACGTGGCTGAGAACTGGATTTAAAATTCTGGCTCTGCCAATCAGTAAACTATGGAATTTGAAGTGGTTTTTTTTCATCTCTCTAAATCTTTTACTTCACTTGTTGCTGTGAAGATTAAATGGCACATTGTGTAGCACAAAGTACGAACCCAGGAAATGAGACTTGTTTGCAGTTTTCTGCTATTTCTTATTGTGTGTTATTTCTCTCTGTAGAGCTAGTGAAGCTGGCAAGCTAGGAAACTTACTGATAAATCTCAATATATGAGTTGAAACATCTGCTAAGAGAAAAAGAAATCAACAACAATCAGTTGCTATTCCATAAAACACATGGTGTGTTTGATTTAAACCATCCAGGACTTGGGCATATTTCAGACAAATTTACTTGTGTAGGAGGACACAGGATCTGCATACCAATATGTGAATAACCAGCAGGAACCTCTCACCTGTCCTGAATATCCAGGGCTTTTTGAAAAAGCTATGCTTTGCATTTTTTTATGTTTTAATCAAGCTTATATCAACCATCATTTAAATCATTTGTAATCATATTTTATCTTCCATATTTTGGCCACACTCAGCTTCCCTCAGCATCATGCTAAATAACTATCTTTTTACTCTAAATAATGAATTTATTCCAGTTCTCTAATTAAACACTTGTGAGATCTCACAATCTAAGTAATTTTGAGACAATAAAATCTTCGGTGAATTTGGGAGAGTGAGAAAGAGGTGTCTGGGTAATGATGATAAGTAAAGGGGAAAGTTGAGTAATGGGCAGAGTATGGCTAAGGGTAAGTGAAGAAGGCAGCAGTCAGCCTGATGAGAAAGCTGTGGAAGAGGCCAGAAGCATAGACTAGTGAGGAGAAATAGGAGATGGGTGGTCTGTCTTTGAAATTTTTATCTGATGGGGCCATAGTTGATACAGTCAAGGTCAAGAAGCAAGGAAGGCTTGTGACACAATTCAGAAGATGCTCAAGATCAGAGAAGCAACATGGCAACATGTCACAGTGACCCAAGAAAGAGACGTTTGTGTTCAACACATGTGCTGGTACGAGAGAGGTGGGAGGACCAAATGCACAATCTGGGTTATAGCCTTGGTGGCTGCACCTGGCTGTTTAGATCATGAGCAAAACATCTATATAATCTATATATGACCCAGAGCAGTGCCTGGCACACAATTGAAGCCCAAGAAAGGTTATTTCACTAATATAGACAATAAATGCACACAAAAAGGATCTTATTGCCCTAGCTGATGTGGCTTAGTTGGTTGGAGCATCATCCTGTAACCAAAAGGTTTTGGGTTCAATTCCCAGTCGGGGCACATACCTAGGCTGTGGATTTGATCCCTCATCTGGGTGCATATGATCCCCAGTCCAGGTGCATACAGGAGGCAACCAATTGATATTTCTCTCTTCCTTCCTTTCTTTCTAAAATCAATGAGAAAATGTCTTTGGGTGAGAAAAAATTCTGCCATTAATTAGCTATGTGATCTCATGATACATCTATAAAATGAAAGGGTTAGATTAAATGTTTGCTTCAGTTCATTCTAGTTCTAAAACTCTGAAATTCCCTTCTTTAATAGTCTCATAATCGAGTTACTTAAGCTAATGCATGTCTCATGCTGAAATATAATCTGGCTTCCCCTTGTTCTGATCATCTATTTATGGGAGATGCAATACATTAGCCATACTAACAATAAAAATATTTTTAAAAAATAGACAAATATACAATCATTTGTCATAATAAATACCCCTGTTAATTATTCATTTATTATTTAGTAAGCATTAATTAAATGCTTGAAAGTATCCATCAAATACCTGTCACTTTGGTGCACACTGGGAATGCAAAGTCAGAATATGACCCCTACCCTCAAGAGACTTACATTCTAGTCAGCACAGACCAGAGTATGGTACCTGAGACACAGTTCTTATCAATCCTCCCACATAGACTTGAAGGAGACCTAAAAATCCTTTCTTTTTCTCTGTCAAATCACAGCTTTGATACCGTCTTTCTTGTTTATGTCCTTGTCACCAATATAAAAGTGTTTGGCTGCTTCTCAGATATATTGGGTGGCACTGGGATAAGATTTTACTAGGTATTCCTGAAATGCTTTTACCATAAACCAATGTTATAATCTTTATTTTAAAAAGAAGAGCCTTGATGTGTTCTAGATACTGTGACAGGGGTGCAGCCAGGATACTATGGGGAACACAGAGATAAGACTTGTCAATTCTACATGGAAGAGAAAGAATAGTGAGCCCATATCATTGAAGAAGTTGTACTTGGGCTAAGATTTCAAAAAAAAAAAGTAATTTGTTCTCAGGCAGATAGGATGAGAAGTGAATTCTGATAGAAATGGGCATGATAGGGTAAAGATTGAGTTATCAAACATCCTGGGTATTCTGAGAACTGTAAGTAGAGTGGACAGAGATGAAGACAGGGATGTGAAGTGGGACTTCATGGAAATGAGGCTGAAGATGCAGGCAGCCAGTTGGTCCAGCAGCTTTTATGCCCAGGAGTTTGGACTTCATTCTGAAGCAAATAAAATACCAGTATAGAAGAAAAGAGAAGTGATGTGTTCAAATCTATGCCTTAAGAAGATTTCTCCAGCATCAGTAGACAGAATGATTAGACAGGGCAAGAACAGAGGAAAGGAGAGAATAGTTAGAGGCCAGTTACAGTAAAGTAGGCAATAGTTCCGAGGCTCTGAATTTCTGAATCCAATAGTAGGAGAGTAGACATCAGTACAAGACACATCAAGGCAATAGAACCTACAGGACTGATGGAATGTGGAAAGGGTGAAGGGGACAAATTTAGGATGAACCCCAAATTCTCAGCTTAGATGACTGGATGGTTCATGGTGCCATTTATAGATTTGACGGACTATTGAAGGTGGAGCAGGTGTGAGAAGAAAGACACTGCATTTATTATTGGACATGAGTTCTGTGGAATAATAAGTGCAGATGCAGATGGATGACACTTGGGCTAGGCCTCAGGAGAAGAGTGGGCTGATTTAGAAGGAGCTTGGGGATAAATAAGCTCACCCCAGGGGAATATATTATTGAGACGTGAAAAGGGGTGAGGGCAGAGGAAGCAGGTGGAGCAGATTCAGCAAAATCAAGTATTACCTTTGTCTTAGCAAGTAAGCTGTCCAGAGAGATAATGCTGGGCTTGCGATGGTCACTGGATAACTGTTTCACAATGGATAAGTAGATAGACAAGTGAGTGAGTGCTGGAGCGAGAAGAGGCACAGGGGGCTGAGGTGTCCAAACAGTAGAGGTCAGAATTAGAAAGACAACACTACGAATTCTCACGCAGACAGAAAGTAGAGCCATGAGAGTGAACGAGACCCCAGGGGAACAAGTATAAAGTGGGAAAATAAGGACTTAGGAGTGAAGCCTGATCTCATTAAAGAGGTAGCTGTGGCAGTTTCTCCATGCTCCTCTGTAAAACATTAGTCATCATTAGTCAGAGCAGCCTGTCAGCAGGAGCAGCGGCTGGAGTTACAATCTGACCTTCATCCGTAAGGAAGGAAGATAATGTTCCAGTTACCCTTCATGTGGGAGGTGGCTGAGGACAGAGGAGACATGAAATGTCAACTGTGATGAAGCACAGATTCAGTAGGAGCTGAGTGCCAGCTGTGGAGAGGCGCCCGTTGGGCTGTAATCCACTGGCTCTTACCATAAATCATGGTTCTTGACTGGTTAATTCCATTAGGGAAATATCTCGACACGGTCTATCCGGTCCCCACGAAAGCCGTGTGTAGAGTCCAAGGTGAGGTGAGCCCCACAGCGCTAATGAGGCTTCAGAAAGCAAACCAGAACCACAGAGTTCCTTGGTGACACAAACATGCTTTGTCATGTGCCAGAGATGGCAGGTGGCTCAGTCTTTTTCAAACCCTATTTATCTTTAGTCAGTGAGGTTGTTAGAAACCTGAAAGCCTTCATTTTTTTTTTTTGTAGGCTTCTTTTTTTAAGTGACTTAAGATAATGGGTAATTACTTAAAACTAAGTTGACAACTTAATGGAATTAATTTGACTGAAAAATATTTACTGTGGGGTCACTGAGAGTTAATTGTCAACAATAAAGCTAGTTCTGCCAGTGCAAAATGTAGCCCCTGCCTTTACTAATTTTCTTAAGATTAAAACCAAAACAAAACATGTTTTGTTTTGCTTTGTTTTTTAGCTTAGAGGTCAGCTAGTGGGAGAGGAGTTTAAGAGCTAATTTACCACGTTCGCTGAAAGATTTACATCACTTCTCATGCTCATGCACAACTGGTAGTTAAGTAATCAGTTCCATGATGATTAGGTGAGACACACTCTGTGTCTACATCTGTAAAATGAGGAATTGGATGACCAGAAGGTCCTCTCTGGCTGCAACATGCTATCAGCTTACACATGGATGAGGGCCCAAGCGTGGTATTTTGCTGATAGCCCAGGAGATTTCCCTTTGTTCTACCATCTATAAAATAGGATGGTACAGTGACATTTGGGGAAGCTTTAGCATCATGGAGGGCTTTGTTCTCTGCCCAGCACATCTGGATCCTTCAATCCCAGATATGTGTCTGTCCTGCTGTGCTTGTGTAGGACCTCATAGGGTCTCTAATTAAGAGTTAACTTTCTTCCTAAGCAGAATGTCATCTTGGAATGATGCCCCTTCTGCTGGTGTCTCTAGGGATCAAATAAATACACAGTAGGTCCTGATGTACCTAGTAACCCATCCTCCACATAGAAAGGAAAATGTCAGAGACTCAGCCCCCAGTGTTCCAGGCCAGGCAGTCACTGCTGCTTGCCATTTCTGTTCCACCGAATGTAAAAACAACAAGCAAATCCAAACAGATACTGCAAGTCTATAACGCTGATCTGAAAGATCGTTAAGACAAGATCATAGCAATTAACTAGTCTGCTAATTGCATAATAACTTGTCACCCTGCTATGACACACTGGGAAATGAACTCTAGACTTGGAGTCAGACAGGATGTGGGCAGATGTCTGGTTCTGCCACCTCCCGCTTGCATGCCTATACACAGGGCACTGTCAGAACCTCAGTTTCTTCTGTAAGATCTGTGGAATCATTCCTTCCCTGCCTTCTCAGAGATTTCATAAACAGTATATGACAATATAACCCAAACTGCCATTTACATGACAAACCGCTAAATAAATGTAAGATTTTCTCAGAGATAAATTAAAATTCTGAGTATCGGTAAACAGGCATTTTGATATTTTTATTCAACAAATATTTAGTGAGCACTTGCTCTACACTGGGTACTCGTACTAGGAGTTGGAGAATCAATAATGAACAAAAGTACAGATACGACCCCTGTTATCAGGGAACTTTTAGACTCATGGGGGCGAGAAAAGATCATCAAAAGAAGTCATTTCTTCACCAGAGTGACCTTAGCCATGCAAATAGGAACAATGAGGAGTGTAAGAAGAGGTTCATGGGGCAATGAGAGCCTCTCCTGATGGGATTTGGTTTAGAGAGGTCTGAGATGCCTTCCCTGAAGTGACCCTGGAACCAAGATTGAAACACTTAACAGGAGTTAACCAGGTTTTTAGGGCAGAGAAGCAGTGTCAAAGACCTCAAGGTGTGAGGAAGCCTGGAACATGAAAGGACTGAAATAAGTTCCCTGATCCTGGAGCAGGTAAAGCAAAGCGGGCGAGAGTACAGAGCAAGATGAAGCTGGAAAGGTGCGGGGGGACCAGATGAAGGATCTATAAAGGATTTTTGCAAGCATCGGGAAGCCAATTACAGCTTTTTCAGTGTAGGAGCAACGTGATCCGATTTTTGCCTGGAAGAGATGACCGTGACTGCAGCGTGAACCACACATGGAAACAGATGTAGGTCCATTGGTTGTAGGGGTTTCTGCAGGACCTGATGGTAGTTTGAACTCAGACGCATCACTGGAGATGAGAATTGAGGAATATTTAGGAAGCATTAAGCACAGGACTTGAAGTCATTTTGAGTTGAAGTTATTGAGGTATATTTAATATTGTGCTTCAGTTCAAATATGTCCCAGGGTAAATGATAATATTTTTCTCGTTATGACATTATGACAGATAAATTACACCTTTTCCCCCACTTGATTTAATGACTTTATTTTTTTCTTCAAGCCTTTTTTTTTTGTTTTACTGAGACATAACTGACAAAATTATGCATTGTAGTAACTTAATATACATATACATCGTGAAAGTAATCTTTCCATCTAGCTAATTAACACATCCGTAGTCATTAACACTATATTGTATGACTGTAGTTTTCTAAAAGAATGAAACTTAAATATTCTCACTCTCCTTCCCCTCCCCAGACAAACTGAATTATTCTTTTTTTTTTCAAGCCAAATTATTCTTGTCTCAACATTGATGCTGGGATGAGGCAATGACACTATTACATGCTGTTTGCATTTGATTTTTTAAATATTTTTCAGTAAATGCTATGACTATTTTATTTTTTACATGTCAGTAAGAAAAATAAAACTAGCATGTTTCCTTGAAACACAGCAGAATGACAAAGCTAATGCCTATTATAACTTCTGTGCCTGTGAAGTTTATCCCAGGCTTATTCATAACATTAATAATTGGAAAACTTTCCCATTAACCAAAGCTACTCCACTTGCTGTTCATTTTGGAAGGTCAAATTTGTAGAATATGTTTCATTAAAGATGTCCTACTCAGCTGTCATATGACTAAAAAATAGTCTCCACTTTAAGGTGGGGTGGCAATACATGACTTCCACGCCACCCTTCTATGCTCCCATTTCCACGTCTAATAGGCTCATTAACAAAGACATGATTGAGCTTTTGAAGATTGTCCTCAACACATACTCCAGACCATTGACCAGAGCTCACATGAGACTTGAAACTCATTTGTCATCCCTTTGCTTAATCTTGTTTATTCTGTTACAGTTGTCCCAATCTTTCCCCATTTGCCCTCTTCTGTCTCGCCCACTGCCTGCTCCCACAATCCATGCCTGCACCATAGTGCATGTCCATGTCATTCATACAAGTTTTTTGACTAATCCCTTCCTCTTCTTTCTACCATTCCACCCCTCCCCACTTTCCTCTTGCAGCTGTCAATTTCCTGTTTCCATGTCTCTGGTTCTGTTTTGCTCATTAGTTTATTTTAATCATTAGATTCCTCTTATAAGTGAGATCATGTGGTATTTGTCTTTCACCTACTGGCCTATTTCACTAGCATAATAGTCTCCAGTTCCATCCATGCTGCTGCAAAGGGTAGGAGTTCCTTCTTCTTTCCTTCTGCTGCATACTATTCCATTGTGTAATGTACCACAGTTTTTTTTTAATCCATTCATCTGCTGATGGGCACTTAGACTGATTCCAGCACTTGGCTATTGGAACTAGCACTGCTATGAACATAGAGGTGCATAAGTTCTTTTGAGTTGGTGTGTCAGGATTCTTAGAGTATACTCCCAGTACTGGGATCGCTGTGTCAAAAGGCAGTTCCATTTTTAATATTTTGTGGAAACCCCATACTGTTTTCCACAGTGGCTGCACCAGTCTGCATTTCCACCCAACAGTGCAATAAGGTTCCCTTTCCTCCACATCCTTATCAGCACTTGTTTGTTGATTTATTAATGATAGCATTTCTGACAGGTGTGAGGTGATATTTCACTGTGGTTTTAATTTGCACCTCTCTGATGGCTAGTGATGTTGAGTATCCTTTCATATGTCTATGGGCCATCTGCATGCCCTCTTTGCAGAAGTGTCTATTCAGGTGCTTTGCTCATTTTTAATTGGATTGTTTGTCTTCCTGGTGTTGAGTCATGTGTATTCTTTATAAATTTTGGAGATTAAACCTTTGTCTGATGTTATCATTGGTAAATATTTTCTCCCAGCCAGTTCCCTTTTCATTTTGATGATGGTTTCTTTACCTGTGCAGAATCTTTTTAATTTGATATAGTCCCATTCATTTATTTTTTCTTTTATTTCCTTTGCCCTAGAAGATATATCAGCGGGAGAGGGAATATTGCTACATAGGATATCTAAAATTTTATTGCCTATGTTTTCCACTAGGAGTTTTATAGTATCACAAGCTATATTTAAGTCTTTTATCCATCTTGAGTTTATTCTAGTGTACAATGTAAGTTGGTGGTCTAGTTTCTTTCTTTTTTCTTTTTCTTTCTTCTTTTTCTTTTTTTTTTTTTTTTGCATGCACCAGTCCAATTCTCCCAACACCAATTTTTGAAGAAGATATTTTTACTCAATTTTATGTTTGTGCCCCCTCTTGTCACATATCAATTGACCTTAGAGGCATGGGTTTATTTCTGGGTTCTCTATTCTGTTCTATTTATCTATGTGTCTGTTCTTATGCCAGTATCAAATGGTTTTGATTACAGTGGCCTTGTAATATGGTTTGATATCAGGTATTGTGATCCCTCCAACTTTGTTATTCTTTCTCAAGTTTGCCATGGCTACTTGGAGTCCATTTTTGGTTCCATATAAATTTTTGATGTATTTGTTCTAGATCTGTGAAATATGCCCTTTGTATTTTAATAGGAATTACATTGAATCTATAGGTTGCTTTGGGTAGTATGGCCATTTTAATGATGTTAATTCTTCCAATTCATGAACAGGGTATATGCTTCCATTTATTTGCATTTTCATCAACTTCTTTCTTCAGCGTTCTATAGTTTGCCAGGTACAGGTCTTTTACCTACTTGGTTAAATTTATTCCTGGGTTATTTATTTATTTATTTATTTATTGCTATAGTAAGTGGAATTTTTTTCTTAGTTTCTCTTTCTGATTGTTCATTGTTGGTGTACAAAAATGCCATCAATTTCTGAATATTGACTTTCTATCCCACTACTTTACCAAATTCACTTATTAGGTCAAGTAGTTTTGGGGTGGAGCCTATAGGGTTTTCTATGTACACTATCATGTTGTCTGCAAATAATGACAGTTTTACTTCCCTTCTTTCCCATTTGTGTGCCTTTTATTTCTTCTTCTTCTGATTGTTATGGCTAAGATCTCCAGTATTATGTTGAATAAGAGTAGTGAAAACTGATACCCTTGTCGTATTCCTGATCTTGAGGGAAATGCTTTTAGTGTTTGCCCATTGAATATGATGTTGATAGTAGGTTTTTCCCTTTATTACATTGAGGTAGGCTCCCTCTATTCCCATGTTGCTGAGTGTTTTTATCATAAACAGGTGCTGGATTTTAACAAATGCTTTTTCTGCATGTTTCTCTTGATGTTATCGTGTGATTTTTGTCTTTCATTTTCTTTATGTGATGTATAATATTTATTGATTTGCAAATATTGTACCATCCTTGCATCCCTGGAATAAATCTCACTTGATCATGGTGCATGATCTTTTTAATGTATTGTTGGGTTCAGTTTGCTAGTATTTTATTGAGAATTTTAGCTGCTATATTCATCAAAGATATTGGCCTCTAATTTTCTTTCTTTCTTGTGTCTTCACCTGGTTTGGGGATTAGGATAATATTGGCCTCGTAAAAAGAGTTTGGGAGTCTACCTTTGTCTTGAATTTTTTTGGACCAGTGTGAGAAGGAGAGGTGTTAGTTCTTCTTCGAATGTTTGGTAAAATTTGCCTGTGAAGCCATTTGGACCAGGGTTTGTGTATATCGGGAGTTTTTTAATTACTGCTTCAATTTTGCTAATTGTTACTGGTCTGTTGAGGTTTTCTGGTTCTTCCTGATTCAGTTTTGGAGGATTGTCCTCCAAATCTATCCTAGAAATTTATCCACTTCACCCAAGGTCTCCAATTTCTTGGCATATAGTTATCATAGTAATTTCTTACAATTCTTTGTATTTCAGTTGTTACTTCTCCTCTTTCATTTCTGATTTATTTATTTGGGTATTCTCTCTTGCTTTTTCCTTGATGACAGTTTAGTTAACAGCTTGTCAATTTTGTTTATCTTTTCAAAGAATTAGCTCCTGATTTCACTGATCCTTTGAACTGTTTTTTTCAGTGTCTATGTCATTTAATTCAGCTCTGATCTTAATGACTTCCTTTATTCTGCTTGCTTTGGGCTTGTTGTTGTTGTTGTTGTTCCTCTATTTCTTTCAGATGTAAGGTTAGATTGTTCATTTGAGATTTTTCTATCTTCTTTAGTTATGCCTGAATTGCTATGAGCGTCCATCTCAGTACTGCCTTCGCTGTTCTCATAGGTTTTGGGTTGTTGTGTGTTCATTTTCATTTGTTTACAAATACTTTTTCCCCTTGATCTCATCATTAAACCCATTCATTATTTAAACACATGCTATTCAGCCTCCATGTATTTGATTGTTTTTGAGGTTTTTTTCCTTGAGGTTGGTCTCTAGTTTCCAGCCATTGTGATCTGAGAAGATGCTTGGTATGATTTCAATTTTCTTGAATTTGTTAAGGCTTGATTGTGTCATACTATGTGGTCTATCTTTAAGAATGACACGTGTGCATTTGAGAAGAATGTTTATTTTGCTTCTTTGGTGTGAAATGTTTTATAAATATTAAGTCCATTTGATCTAGAGTGTCATTCGATTCTGCAATATTTTTATTGATTTCTTGTTTAGAAGATCTATCCACCGTTGACAGTGGCATGTTAAATTCCCCTACAATGACTGTATTGCTGGCTATCTCTTTCTTAAAATCTTCCAATATTTGCTTTATATTCATGTCTACCTGTATTGGGTTCATATGTTTATTAGGGTTATATCCTCTTGTTGGACTACTCCTTAAGTGACCTTCTTTGTCTCTAGTTAAGTCTTTTGTTTTGACGTCTATATTGTCTGACACAAGTATTGCTATCCCTGCTTTTCTTTTTATGTCCGTTTGCATAGAAAATGTTTTCCATCCCTTCACTTTCAGCTTGTACATATCTTTTGTTCTGAGCTAGGTCTCTTGTAGACAGCATATATACAAGTAGTGTTTTCTTACACATTCAGCTACCCTATTTCTTTTGATTGGAGCATTTAATGCATTTACATTTAAGGGTATTATTGATAGGTACTTATTTATTGCCATTTTTTCTCTTTGTATATGTGTTCCTATCTCTCTCTCTCTCTGTTTCTTCTTCTTCTTAAAGCAGTCCCTGTAGCATCTCTTGCAGTGCTGGCTGATGGAGATGTATTCTTTTGTATGGGAAGCTCTTTATTTCACCTTTCATTTTTAATGAGAGCCTTGCTGGATAGAGTAGTCTTGGTGGCAGGTTCTTGCTTTTCATTACTTGAAATATTTTGTGCCAATCCCTTTTGCTTGTAGTGTTTCTGTTGAGAAATAAGCTAATAGCCTTATTGAAACTCCTTCATATGTTACTAGCTGTTTCTCTCTTACTGCCTTTAAGATTCTTTCTTTGTCTTTGAATTTTACCATTTTGATTGTAGTATATCTTGGAGTGTGCTTCTTTGGGTTCACAGGTATTACCTGTACTTCCAGGACTTGTGCGACATTTTCCCTCACCAAGTTAGGGAAGTTTCCTGTCATTATTTTTTCAAACAGGTTTTCTATCTCTTGCTCCTTTCCTTCTCTTTCTGGTATTCCTACAATGTCAATATTATTACATTTCATGTTGTCCCAAAGCTCCCTTATACAATCCTCATTCTTTTTTAGTCTTTTTTCATTTTGTTCTTCTGACTGGGTGTTTTTTCCTACCAGTCATCCAGCTCACTGATTTGATACTCTGCTTTGTCTAGCATAATTTTAATTCCTTCTAGTGTGTTCTTCACTTCAGATATTTCTTCATTTCCATCTGGTTCTTATTCAAGGTTTCTATGTCTTTTTTCATGTCGATGTAGGTCCCATTAAGTTCCTCGTAGTTCTCACTAAGTACTTTGAGCATCCTTATAACCATTACTTTGAACTCTATGTCTGATAAAGTGCTTGCCTCAATTTCACTTAGCACTTCTGTGGAGATTCCTCCTTTTCTTTTATTTGAGGGCTGTTTCTTTGTCTCTCCATCTAGTTATCTCTTTGTGTTTGTTTCTATGCATTAGTTTAATTTGCCTTGACTCTCTGTCTTGTGGAGTGGCTTTGTGTGTTAGGAGTACTGTGGGCCCCAGTGGTACAATTCCTTAATCTTCTAATCTGTATGCTCCAGGAATATTCTCTGTGTGGGTTATGTGGACTTTCCTGTTGCATTTGGGTACTGATTATTATTGGCCTTTTTTTTTTGGTTGGAATTCCCCTCCATCTGGCTGACTTAGAGGCTCAACTTCTACCACATGTTGTATGCTGTTGTATAAGTGATGACAGAACAAAGCAAAACAACACAAAAATAACACCAAAACAAGCATCCCCTCCCTGATCACCACAGCAATATTGACAACAAAAGAGCACAGAATATTAAAAGCAGAAAGCAAAATTGAATAGTAGAGAAAAGGGAAAAGGAAGAAGAATATAAGAGGACCAAAGGAAATAAAAGTGATTATCAGAGGAGAAAGGGGAAGAGAACTACTACTCATAATGAATTGAAGGAGGAAACTGGGGGAAAGGAACACAGAAAAAATAACAAAGGTAATAAAATGAGAGAAGGGAAAAATAGAGTAGTCAAAGGTAAGAGTAGAATAGGAGCTATGAAAAAAATTAGAGTACCAAAAACAAAAGAAAATAGATCAGAAGTCTATGAAAAATAAAAATAGCTGAGATAATGAGAAAAGAGCCAAGTGGATTTGTCTCAGCAGAGTTTAGATCTTGCCTTCTGGTTTCACCCTTTAGACACCACTCTGATGTCTGGGTCTGGTGTAAGCCAATGTCAGGTACTGTCCATATCCAGCCCTCAGCCACCTTTTCAAAGCTACTGGAAATCCACAGTTTGTGGCTGATTCCTCCAGGCTTGGCTGCTCCAGAGCTGGGCCAAGTTGCTCTGCAAAGCTGGCTTTTATCCACATGCAGTCCAGAGGTTTGTTAGCCAATGTCCCAAGTCACCACAGGATCTACCTCTGCCTGTCTCTGCCTGCTGGCCTGCTGTCAATCTTAGACTAGTCGCAGACCTGACTATTTCTGAGAGGGCTTCTGGTGGAAACAGGGGCCGTGATACCTGGATCTCCCATGGCAGGTGCTTTTCAGATTTCGGGGACAGTGGGAGAGTTTGTTTCCCCTCCCTGGAGCCAGTAGTTTGAGTCTATCTGGGATTATTATTTCCCTGTACTAGGTAGGCAGGGCCACCAGTAGGCTTCCAAAGTCCAGATTTTGGGTCTTCCAAATGCCAGGATGGCGTCTCTGTGGCTCTCCCATGAGGGTGAAGTACCAATCTGTTTCCCAGGATAGTGTACGGATTGACTGCACCTACCACCAGTCTCTGATGACCCCTGAGTCTATTTATGTTGCTGTCCCCTCAGCAAAGGTTAAGATGCAGGATGGAAGAAAAGAAAAGAAAAACAAAAAGCAAAAACAGAACACTAAAACGGAGTAATATGAAAAAATAACCCAAAAAAAGTTGCTGAATGGAGCAAACAGGATTTCAGAGGTTGTGGTGAGGGGATTTTCAGAGGGTGGGGGGAGTGGTATCCCACAGGGTAAGGTGACTGATTTTCCCCTGGGAGGGGCTAGCTCTTCTCAAGAAAGATGGCTGCTGTGTACCCCAGGTATATCCCAGCCCTGAAAACCCCACAGCTGCTCCTCCAAACTCCCCTGTGCCTCCCACTCCAGACTCTCCTCACGTGACTCTTGTCAGCACCACCCTCCCTTCGCTGGGGCCCAAGATGAGTAGCCCCAAACACACAACCTGCTTGCCCCTTAAAAAGAAAAAAGAGATGATGGGTTTATCTTCAGCAGTTTTTGTCTCTCCCCAGAGCAGAGAGCCCCCATGCTACAGACTCCTTGATTGCCTGATCTGGGCGTTCTAGGAATGTCTTTTGTGGGGGTTATATGGACTCTCCTATTTTATTTGGGGCCTGATTTTTCATTGGCTCATTCATCAGTGGGAACGTTCCCCCATCTGGCTGACTAAGGGGCTCAACGCCTACCAGCCTGCCTCTGCCTTGAGAGGGATTCTAGGTGTGGGTTGGCTCCCCAGTCAGGGCATGTACAGGAGGCCACTTAAAGACTTTTCTCTCTCATTCCAACACCTCTCCTCCTCCCTCCCAAATCAATAGAATATATCCTGTGTGCATCATCTTCTTTCAAGTCTCACATCATTCTGATGGAGTGGTGGAGGGAATGGAGGAGTCCAACTGCAAAACTGTAACACAGGACAGTAGCGGGGCTCTTGAGCCACTCTCTCCAGGGAGTCTCAGACTCAGACTCCCACTGCTGCTCCCACTGCAGACTCTGCTGCCCGCGCCACCACAGCTGCCTCTCTCCCCGTGGGCACTCATGCATCCTCAGCCAATCCACAGCCTCCTCAGCCACTGGCCCCATTCGTGCTTCCAGGGGCACCTGGGGTCAGGGAGTATACAGCCCCCTCCACTTCCAGTAGTGCAGTCCCCCAGACCCTGGCTTCCGGAGGCAGAGGGGTACACGGCCCTGCCCAGAGGGCAAGGAGATCACAGAAGTGCAGCAGCTCTGACAGCTTCCTCCTGAAGAGGGTATTACAAATTCAACAAAGTGGCTCACACGCCAAATCTGCACAGCCAGAAACACCAGGCTGGGTGGTGGCTGCGGTGGCTGGGGCAGCAGCTCCACCAGGAGAGCCTGGGCTGCCCACCCCCAGGTGCTCTCAAGGCAGACAGGCACTCGCACATTCCTGCACACACCCGCACACTCATCTGTGCACATGCCCACTCACACACACTCTCAGTCACACTTAGCTGGATTTTCAAGTTGATTGCTCTGTGGTTTAGCTGCAAGGTCAGTCCAGGGCTGGGAGCAAGTGGAGGGAGTTTCCAACTACTCTGCAGCCATCTTGGAACCCCCTATCATCCCATTTTAACACTGTGTAAATCCTTTGTCCCCCCACCCCCACCCCTGACTACTTTAAATGCATATCGATTTAGGTTTTCCTCCCACCGTGAATATGGTTCGCCTGTTTTTGTTAACAAGATCTGCCACTTTGAATCTTCTGAGCCACCCCGACCCAAGACCACAGGCAGCTGTGGAATTCTCAGCAAATTGAGGAGTCTAGCCTCAAACATTAGGGTCTCTTATTCTCTGCCTGAGAACTTCCTCTGGCACTACAGGTGCTTCCTCAGCATTAAGCAGGACAAACCAGAAATGTGGGAGCCTTACCACTCTGGGAGAGCAGTACTCAGTGGGAACAATCCTTATCCTCCAGGAGAGAGGGCAGTGAGAGGACAAATGCCCTTGCCTCGCCATTCACAGTAGGAAGGCTCTGATGTCTTATCCCCACAGTTTTTCAGAAGATCCACAGGGGGACTGAGTCCTGGGTGCTCATAGCAATTACTTGCCTTTTAGAGTATTACTTGCCTTTTGCTTCCTGGATTCAGTCTCCTCATTCTTCATTTGTGCTTCTTAGGGTCACCCAAAGCTTCATCTCAGGGTCTACTTATGGGAGAACCCCAAACTAAAAAGACATCTTTCAGTATGTAAAGCATTGATTTACAAACCTTGGTCAGTGAAGTTCCTCCTGCTGACCCACTGACTGAGATATGAGCTCCAACTCTTCATTCCAAAATGGACCCAACAAAACTATTTTCCCTCCTCTCTGGAAAGCCCCACAGGTGAACCTGAGAATAAAAAAGTGGGGAAAGGAGGAGGAAACAAATTCACTTACACCAAGTTTCTCACCATGAAGCAAACCGATTTGTTTTGTCTCTGTCTTGTGATTTCAATTATTGAAAAATGCATTTGAAAGGCAATCCTATAAAGATATTTGCACTTTCTCTCCCCTAAGTGATGCTAACCAGAGATGCCAGAACCTTAGATAAAGATTTATTACTTCAAGCCTTAGTTGGTTAAGTTGGTCAATACAGGAAATAAATATCAATCCTACCTATATTTCAAACCTTTGTTTATAAATAATGTATATATAATATGTATAACATATACACAGATAGAGATAAAATTATTCTCTACATTAACAGATTATGCTACTAAGAAGTTCTATTTAAATTACATCAGGCCAAAGAATCTCCTATGTGCTTTCTGGCAACATCCCAGTAAAGAGCCAGGAAAACATAGAAAGGAAAATGTCAGAATTCACAGATTCTAGCAATGATGAGACTGCTTAGGTACTTTTTATAGGGCAGTGAGGGCTGTGTTCAACCTTCTCCCCACTGAATAAGCAGTTCTTTTTCACAACTACTATGTTTCAACCAATTCTGAATTCTCAAATGCCAGACCACAGCGTAGCAGAAAGTAGAGAAGAGAGAGTGGTGACAGTCTCCTGGGGCACGTGGCACCATTACGTGGAGCACTGTGGGTGGGGGCAGAGCTATAAGAAAGAAGGCTTCGGGTAGTATGTAGAAGCCATCATAAATTTCAAGCAAACAAAATTAGGAAGTTGTGTTAAGCGAAGTTTCCCTCACGGTCCAGCAAAGCTGTACACCACCATTGCCAGTGGAAGTCTGGCTACAAGCTGTGCACATGCGTTCACTGTCGTGTGAAATCCAAAATGGGTCTTGTTTCACAGAGTCACTTAAATGGGCAGTCGTGGAGGCCAGGAGTCTGAATCTGGATAAATCTTCCCTTTTTAAATGAATGGGGAAACAAATTAAAGGCCAGCATAGAGCATATAACAGAATAATAGTTAAGCATGTAAGAAGGGAATAATTACAATTAGCCTTGAAGATTAGAAGGAAGAGCATGACTGTGAAACACTTAAAAAACAGAAATGGCCAGAGCAGCCTGAAAAGCAAACACCAAGCAAAGTGATGCTTGATGAAGTAAAAAGGCCATAATAAATAAATCTGAGGGGTTTGGAATTACCTCAGAAATTTAAAATGTTCATTAGAATCAGTAAAAGGTAAAACTAATAGTGCAAAAAATTGATGATGTCGAGGTCAACTTGAGGAGCTCTGCAGTTACAGAGGAGCCGGTTCAAGCTTTATTCCACGTCAGCAGCAGTCACATGCACAACACTCTTCTCCCAGTAACACTGCTGTTTACACAGCATCTCAAATATGAGGATGAGCTGGGGGGTGGGGGCACTGTCAGTTAGGAGAGGAAGGGGAAGGAAATGACCTGTGAAACCAAGAGCTCTGATTATAACTCTTAGACAGGGACGGAGAGGCATGGCCCACATTTGATAGCTACTGATGGTTGAAGAAATTAAAGAGAAAAACTGAAAAAAGGAGTCAAGATCAAATCCACAGATAATAGACTAGCCTTTGAGCAGTACCTCTCACATGCACATGTGAATCTCCTGGAAATCTTGTTAAATTGCAGATCTGATTCAATAGGTCTGGGGTCTGGGATTCGGGATTTCTATCAAGCCCCCAGGTAAAGCTGATGCTGCAGGTAGGTGCTCAAACCCCATCTGAAGTAGAAAGACTTCAGAGAAAACCTGAAGCAAATGTTCTCACTATATTCCAGGAAGGATTAGTTAAAAGAAATTCACACCTAGGCATATTCTAGCAATTTGTAAAGCATGTAAAAGGTTAAAGAAGATCTTATACAATTATTCAGGGAAGAAAATGAAAGGTTACTTACAAATGAACAAAAATTGAGTGGATCCAGCCTTGTCCTTTGCATCATTACTAGATGCCAGAGGACAATGGAAAATTACCATGGAATTTGAAAGAAATTCTGATCTAAGAATTCATTAATGAAACTAGAATTCATATACAAGTTCTTGGAAAAGATGCTGTGTATTTAGGTTTTCTATTGTTGCCATAATGAATTACTACAAACTTAGTGTAAAACAATACAGCTTTATTATCACACGCTGCTACAGCTCAGAAATCCAGTCTGGGTCTCACTCGGCTAGGATCACCATGTCAGCAGAGCAGCATTCTTTTCCTGAGTTTCTAGGGGAGAATCTGTTTGCCTCTTCCAGTTTCTGGATGCCTCCCATATTTCCATGGCTTTTGACCCTTTTCCTCTATCTTCAAAGCCAGCAATGGCAAAGTGATTCCTTTTTACACTGCCCTCTCTATCTGTGGCCAGCAAAGCTTCTCCATTTTTAAGGACATGTGTAATTGGATGGGGCCCATCTAGATAAACTAAAACATTCTCCCAATCTCAGGATCTCACAGTCCTTAATCCTAACTACATCCACAAAATCCCTTTTGTCATGTAAAGTAACACATGCACAGGTTCCAAGGACTAGGATGTAGACATCTTTAGGAGGTCACTATTCTACTTATGAAATCAAACATAGACTGATCCTGAAAATTTTGAGGATGCATATTAATAGAGAACCAAAATTCAAAGTCCAAAAATGAGGAAATGGTGGCATAAAAGAAACTGTGGTGAGCAGTAAAACCACTTTACTTGGTTAAGTCTAAGTAATCACTGTATAAATGGTTACAGGAAAATGCAAAGTAAAAAACAATTCATAAAAGAAGAGTTATGATATAATCACTATAAACTGAGAGTACAGTTTATGCTAGAGCACAAGGACTGCTGAGTGAGGTTAGTGAGCTACCTTACTCCTCTAACCGGGAGCAGAAGGAAAAACTTTAATGGGATTAAAAAAATGATTTAAACAAGCTTTAAACAAGCTTTGGTCTGCTTTAAACAAGCCATATTCCATATAGCAAAAGGCAGCTTAAAAGAACTTAACAGTAATCTTAAAGGAGCAAAAAAACTAACACAACTAAGCAAAAAAAATATGTATCTTTTGTGACAATAAATTGTTGAACATCTTTTCTGAAAAGCAGACCTTTATTTTGTAGAAAACGAATTTAAAGTGCATCAAAAGCATTAAATGGAATGGTGCACCATTTTATATTGACAAATTATAAAATGCATTATTATTTAGTTCTCACAAAAATAATTCCTATTATTTTTAAGTATATTTTATTGATTATGCTGTTACTGTTGTCCCAATTTTTTCGCCCCTTTATCCTCCTTCTCCCTGTACCACCCCCACCCTCCAGCATCCCTACACCTTAGTTCATGTCCATGGGTCATACATGTAAGTTCTTTGGCTTCTCCATTTCCTATACTGTTCTTAACTTCCCCCTGTCTATTTTGTACCTACCATGTATGCTTCTTGTTCCCTGTACCTTTTCCCTCGTTCTCTCTCTCCCCACTGATAACCCTTCATGTGATGTCCATTTCTGTGTTTCTGTTCCTGTTCTAGCTGTTTGCTTAGTTTTTGTTTTTGTTTTTTAGATTCAGTTGCTGATAGTCAAGAGTTTGTTGTCATTTTATTGTTCATAGTTTTTGATCATCTTCTTTTTCTTAGATAAGTCCCTTTAACATTTCATATAATAAGGGCTTGTTGATGATGAACTTCTTGAACTTGACCTTATCTGAGAAGCACTTTATCTGCCCTTCCATTCTAAATGATAGCTTTGCTGGATAGAGCAATCTTGGATGTAGGTCCTTGCCTTTCATGACTTGGAATACTTCTTTCCAGCCCCTTCTTGCCTGTAAGGTTTCTTTTGAGAAATCAGCTGATAGCCTTAAGAACTCCTTTGTAGATAAATCTCTCCTTTTCTCTTATCTGTTTTTCTGCTTTTCTCTTTTCTGCTTTTAAGATTCTGTCCTTATCTTTAATATTGGATAATGTAATTATGATGTGCTTTGGTGTGTTTCTACTTGGGTCCAATTTCTTTGGGATTCTCTGGGCTTCCTGGACTTTCTGGAAATCTATTTCCTTTGCCAGATTGGGGAAACTCTTCTTAATTGTTTTTTTCATATAAGTTTTCAGTTTCTTGGCTCTCTCTCTTCTCCTTCTGGCACCCCTGTGATTCAACTGTTGGAGCACTTAAAGTTGTCCCAGAAGTTCCTAATCCTCTCCTCATTTTTTGAATTCTTGTTTCTTCATTCTATTTCAGTGGAATGTTTATTTCTTCCCTTAATTCCAGTTGAATTTGGTCCTGGTTTCCTTCTCTTCACTGTTGGTTCCCTGTATATTTTCCTTTATTTCACTTTGTATATCCTTAATTTCTTCCTTCTATATGCAACCAAGCTCAATAATTTCTGTGAGCATCCTGATTACCAGTGCTTTGAACTCTGCATCTAATAGGTTGGCTTTCTCATTGCTAATTTTTTTTTTCTGGAGTTTTGATCTGCTCTTTCATTTGGGACATATTCTTTGTCTCAGTGGGGCACCTGTTATGTTGTAAGGTGAGGAGCTTTAGATATTTGCCAGGGCGGGGGCAACCCACATTGCTGTGTTGTGGTGCTGTATATGGGGAAGGGATCAAAGAGGGAATAGTGTTGCTTGCTCAGTTCTCACCCCTCTTTCCATCACTTCCCACACTGCCCACAATCGAATTGGGCCCTTCTGGTGCTGATTCCCATGTGGATGAGTTTGTGTACATTCTAGGATCCCATGGGCCCCATCAATGGACTCTTCTGTGAGACTGGGAGTTTCTCCCACCTTCACAACCCCCACAGAATTTTACAGCCAGAGGTTTTGAGTTTTTAGTTTCCCAATCAGCCAGCTGCAGCCTCACCCACCTGGTCTACTGCCTTGCCATGCATCCTCTTTTTCAGCTGCCCATCTCTGCCCCTCCTACTGGTCTAGATGAATATTTCTTTAACTTCTTGGTTGTTGGGGTTCCATGCAGTTTGATTTTCTGGTGGTTCTTGTTGTTATTTGTTTTTAAATTGGTTGTTATCCTTCTTTTGGTTCTATAAGGAAGCAAAGCATTTCTACCTATGCCTCCATCTTCGCCAGAACCAAATAATTCCTATTATTATCTTTACTTGGTTGCAGATAAGGAATCTGTGCCTTAAAGACAATAGTGGACTTGCTCACAGTCATCCAGATGTGAGCCACAAAGCAAACCCAGGGTCTTACTCATAGCCCACGAGTTAATCCCAGTAGTCTAAGCCCTCCCATGTATATGTGAGACCCCATAACTAGAGAGAGGTGGAGCTGAGACCAGAATTCCAATCATTTTTACTCCATATACTGTGTATATAAACTCTTTGCTATACTGTCTCAGAAGTGGTTTTTCTGCTTATATCTTTGCTTCAATCCCCTGAACCAAATGTTCCCATGCAGGATATTTTTGCTTTCTCCTCCGGCTTCCCTGCATAACCAAAACCCTACAACCTCCCCTCCCCCATTGACATTTCCACCTTCAGCTACTATACGTTCTTCTACCCAATCCCAGCCCTGGCTCTTAGGGAAGACCCCTGGGCTTCCCCTTTTGATAAGGACTTGGATGCTCTTCTCTCTCAATTAAGATTGATTTCTTATTTTGTGCCTTAGATGCCATCATCTCTAATCTTCTCATGAAATAATTTAAGAAATTATCCCCATTCCTCCTGAATCTTCAGGCACAGTCTGTGTTCAGGAACCTTCTCATCTGAATGTAATCATGCTTATACCCAAAGAAAGTTTCCCTTCATAAAGATTATATACCCCATAGCCACTATGACACTGTCTCTTCAACCTCATAGCCATTTCATGGTTCTATTTCCTCACTTTCCATTCACTCAAACCCACTGAAACCTGGTTCTGCCTCTGTTGTAGCAGTTAAACCACTCCCACCAAGGCCACTGGTGACCCTCCTCTTGGACAAACTACTGAAAGCCTTGTGTTGGTAATATTTTCCTTTACTACCTCTGGAAACTTCTTACTACCTCTGGATACTTTCTCTTTACTTAGCTCTATGTTACTCCTCAGATACTTTATTAATTCTTCTGTATACCATAAGGAGTTCTCTTTTCATGCTGTACAACTTTGTTGCATTATTTTAAGTTTAACCTGACTTATTAGATCTCTAACCTGTTAGCTCTACTGACTACCAGACAATAGAACCAACTACTACATGCAAACTTAAAAATGTAGTTCAAACTGTATTTGGATCGAAACTCCCCAAAACCACCTTAAACTCAATTTTCCCATAATCATACTTGCTAGGCTCCACTCTAGGAAGCCTCTTTCCTGTATTTCTTACCTCAGCTAATGACACCATCATCCATCCAAGTTCTGAGACAAAGGTCATAGATTTTATCTCCTTCATTACACTACTCCCAACAAATTACCATGCCTCACAAGTTCTCCTAGGTATCTTGTGAGTTTGTCCTATTCTCCTCACCCTTCACTACTGTTTTTAATTTATTCAAATGTGTTTATATAAATATCTACTGTGTCAGCATTGTGCTAAGTACTGAGAGGACATTGTGAACAAACAGGAATGATCGCTCCCAAAATGGAATTGATACATGAGTTGGGGGCTGGACATAATGTTTCACAAAGATAATAATGTGAATATGATTTCATAAATATAATTACAAATAGTGGTGTGTATCATATAATGGAAAATATATGATGCAATGAAAAATTGCAATAGAGAAATTTGATTTAATATAAAGTCAGGGACATCTCGCCTGAGGAGTGATATTTCAGCTGACACAAACAAAAGGGGTCAGAGATAGCTGTGAGAAGAGTGACAAAGGCAAGGCAAATGAAATTAGCTCCTGCAAAGGGCCTGTGGTTAGAGAGCATGGCTTAGTCAGGGAGCTTGAGTGAGTAAAGAAGAGTAACCCATAACATGTCTGGGGATTAAGTAATTGGGAAGGACCACTATTTGGGAGGGAAGAATTTATGTAAAGACTTTTGTGTTTTACCCTAAATGTGATGGGAATCAATTGAAGGATTTTTCAACATTATTCAATTCTGTGACACCAGCAAATTTGCTGTTGCTTCTGTTCAGGCAAGCAACGATGGTGGGTGTGGATCACAGTGGCAGCTGTGCAGATGCAGAGAAGTAGGTTTGAAATAGATTTTGGAGGTAGAATAGACAGAGTCTTATGATAAGGAAGTTAGAGAGATGGGGATATTAAAAATGACTCTCATATTCCTATCTTAGAAACTTGGAGGATCAAGTAAAAGCTACCAAAATAGAGAACGGAAGAGAAGATTTGGGAGAAAAGATCAAAGGTTCCATTTTTGCTGTGTTGAATTCATGGTGCTTGTGAGAGGCTCCCAACTCAATACAAGTTTATTTAATGTTGATGTAAAATACCAAAGCAGGCAGACATCTAGGCTGTCTTAAATTACTTAAAGGTGTTTCCAGATTTTTTCTCCAAAAAAACAACTTCATCATTATATATTCATCATTTTTAAAAATATATTACTTTCAGAATCCGAATTTTCTATTTGCAAGTGGTGGCAGTGATAACAGCACCAGTTATTAGACCAGTAGAGTCAAACCAGAGCTTGGTTCAGCAACGTCAGTACTTCCGTTCTGGCTAGAAAAAAATTCAGAGCCAAGACTCAAATGCTAAGAGACAGTGTATTTAGAAAGTCACAGAGGTAGAAGAAGTGAGTTGTCAAAGAAACGGGCTCAGGAAACAAGTTTCAGAGACAAAACAAGAGCCCCTTGGAGCTCAGGAGAGAGAACGTAAGGGGTCAAGGTAAGTGCCTGGGTGTGGAGTGGGGACAGGAAAGATAACAATGTTCTCCCAAGAGGGAGAGCGTGATGGATCCTCCATTCTAAGGGTTTTTAAGGCTGGAGATATTAAGGAAGGTCCCAGGGGAGGATATAAATAGAAATTCATCAGCTTTTCAGGTGCATCCTTTCAGGGTTGTGGTCTCCACTGATTGGTGGGTGCCAGAGCACAAAGTCATTAGTCATTGTGTTACAGAACAAACACAGGGGCCAAGGTTCATTATGTCTGCTGCCTTAGGAAAGACGTCTCTCAATGCCAGAGATTTGTGAAAAGGAAAGGAAATGTTTATTTAATGCTACATAAACTTAAAGTAGTGACCTAATGTCTTCATTAAGATATCAAAGTCCTTTTGGATACCCATAGACACCCACAGTGCTTTCTTCTGCCCCTGCCTTAATTCAGGGTACCCTAACTCAGGGCAAGAAGCAAACATCTGGGATCCAGGCTCCTGACACCGTCAGCTGTGTCACCATCAAGGCAGGATCTCTGATTAATCCAAAGCCATGTGGCACCTTCTCATGGCCTACTGGCAAGAGTTCTTTCACCCTTCTTCCAGGCAAAGTCTTTCCTGCTTCCCAGGCCACACCACCAAAGGGAGCACCCCAAAGCCGCATGGTCCTCTTCTACCAAAGCTGTGGGAGTCTGCACTCTGACAAAATCACATGGCTCTCTCTGGCAAAGCTGCGAGAGGGTCTCCACTCGCCCAAAGCCAAGTGGCGGTTCTCTGCTAAAGCCACATGGTGATTTTCCCTCATATGGCTGTGGGGGTCCTGACTCTGCCAAAAGCAGGTGGTTCTCCCCAATGGCTGCCGTATCTGGGTTTAAATCCCCACACCAATCTTCCTCTGCAGCCCCATTTCTAACTCCTCGACAATCGGCTACACTTGCCAGCACTCCCATATCCTTCCAGCTTTACTGGGCTGCCACAGTGAGTCTGGGCATGGAACCAATCATCTCCAAGCTTTCACGTAGGCACAGTCAACAGGGGGAGTTGCCTCCCAGTTACATCTTGGGTGGAAGTCACTCCCTTCTCCCTGGCTCAAAGCATGGCCACAGCTATTCAACATATCTATAAAACCAGTTAAAGGTTATAGATATGTTAAATGAACATGCCAGAGATTAACTACAAAGCTGCTGCTATGTAAAACCGTTCTCAATGGCCCTGCTCCATTTGTCCCTTCCCCAGTTCACACCTGAGGGGGAAGGGGTGAGGACATCTTATATCCTTCTAATATTTCCTGGATACCCTGAGTTCTGGGTCCCATTCCAAATCCCTATTTTGCACCCCCCCCCAACTCTTGGCTGCACCCTGTTACAATTGCAGGTGTTCCTGAGGCAGCTGTGGCATCATTCTGTCTGGTTTTACTGCTTTTCTGGGCCTGGAGCTAAAACACAACTGAGGCCTAGATGTTATCCCTAGAGGCTGATGCCTAAGGTAATTCTGGTTCAAGGGTCTGCATGGAAGTCATATGAGGCCACTCTTCTGCCCCTTGTTCATCCCCCATAGGGGTCTACCGTATGACTAGCAACAGGCCAGGAAGAAAGGTGAGGAAAGGGTCCAACCCACATGACCAGCGATAAGTTAGAGGAGGAATGGTCACCCTGGGGGTGAGGGCCTTGTTTTCCCATTTTTATTCGTTGCTGAGCACTCAGGGCTTTCTGTCCTGGTGACCTTCTGTACCTGGCCCATCATCCTTGCTCTGCTCCTGTCTGTCTGACTGCCCACCACACAAGCACTGATATCCTTCCATGTTTTCTTTGCCAACTGTGCACAGGGTGCCATCATCATACAGAGCAGTTTCTGTCTTCATTGCTCTTGGTCTTGTTCAGGACATAAAGATAAAGCCCTTTGTAGTTGTTAATATTTTCTGCAAACCTCACCTTGCTCTGAGTTTTAGCCTCTCTGACACAATTCTTCTTCCAGTCCATTCCTTTATTCCTGATTGAGATGTTCACCAGGTCTGCTTCATTTAGAACATATCCTTTATGTAGTCGAGTTTATCAAAAGACAACATATGCAGGCTTATCCTTTCTAGATACTCATTGGGATTACTTCAGATGGTCAGATTATTCTGTCCATAGGAAACAAAGCCAGGGGGAAATGGCCATGTGAAAACACTTTATAGTGTTTGTTTAAAAAAAAAAAACTTTTAAAGACGCAGAAAGAATCATTGTTAAAGCATTGCAGAGAAATCTGTTTCTAAACAGATTCTGCAGGCCATAGGTGGCAGCCAATTTGACATCTTCTCTGCAGACTGACGGTTTTGCTGGGCTGGAGCCCGGCCCTGTGAGGCCCAGACTCCACCGGCAGTGCCTTGTGTGTCCCGTGCTTGCTTAATGGGAGGTCATTTCTTGGCCCAGGTCAGTTTCATTAAGAAGAATTGCCCTTTTACGGACTTCAAATAGCTTAAATAAATTACCTAAAGGAACTGCAGGGTTTAGCCCATTTAATGAATTTTAATAAGAAATACATGAATCAGTCAAAAACCAGGAAAAAAGTGAATAACATTGAACTAGTTTTAATGGAAATTAGCTCATTACCCTGCTGGCTTACATTCACCAAAGGCTGAATAATTTTTTATGGAAAATTTGCCAGGCTGTGGGGAAATGGGAGGATCTTTAAATTAAAGATTAACTGTATTAGAGGTATTTTTCGCCCTTGAATTAGCCCTAACTGCAGACACTAAAAACGCTGGGGCTTTTTACCCCTCTGGGAAACTTAAAAAAAAATGTTCCCTCTAATGGAAGAGTTTCTCAGTCCCTGAAATACTTTCAGAAATGCAGTAGGAAACATGGGTTTACTTTTTGCTTCCAATATTTTTATAAAACAGAATAACCTGAGAGTCGGAAGGGTCTGTATGGGTGTGCAGGTGAATCTCCTGTCCTCCAGCAAGATTCCACAGGGTCTGTGAAAAAATTTCTTTCTTTCTCTTCTTTTCTCTCACACTCATACAATATGCACATACTTTTGTTCTCCCCTTCCTCTTTAATCGTTTTTATTGTTCTGTTTTTTAATCATAGTAAAATATATATAACAAAATTTGCCGTATTAACCCTATTTAAGTATACGGTTCAGTAGTGTTAAGTACATTCACATTATTTGTCTTCTTTCTTTTTTAAGCAAAACAGCACATGGCTTTTAATAACCCAGGGCATGGACATTTTCAGTGAAAGAAGTCTTTATTTCAAAGTGATTCCTATTCCTTTTCTATTACTTAAGGAAAACGAGAACTAGAAAGTGTTTCCCCTGCATCTCTATCATTTTTAGTAATTGTAGAATTCCCTATAAAATACTTGAAACCGTAATGATAATCTTCAAAACCAGAGTTGTATGTTGTAGCAAATATTTCAGTTGAAGGAAAAACCATTTCGCATTCTGCAAATGGAAGTTCGGTCTAGCAAATGGAGTACAGAGACATATCGGAAGATTTAGTTCTATTTGGGGAAATTCTTAGAACCCTCAAAAAAATTGCCTTGGTGTTATTCCAAAGTGATCATGATGGGACTCTGCGATTAAATTGCTCTTCATTGAATTTTGGTCACTTAAGAAGTTCATCATCTTGTTGCCCTGTGAAAGTAAATAATGGTAATAAAAATTCTTACCAAATAACTCACAAATACATGCTGGAAAGGGGCTCTCTCTTCAGAGCCACTGTAAATATACTGACATCCTTTCATGTAGGGTATCATGTGACAGAAAAAGTAGGTTCTGAAAAGAGTCACTCTATGGAGTGTTCCTCTTGGGATAAGGCAATGTTACTGGACAGTCATCACGCAATTTGAAAACAGGCCTTTGTGAAGTAGGACCTTAGTCAAAGCTACTGGTGAACAGCCAACCAACACAATCCAATGACCTGTATAGCAAAAAGATGTTCTCAGGTTTCTCTGAAGCAAGATTCTTGACAATCAGACATGGTGGGGATGGGGCAGGGGTGTAAGAAAAAGAAATATTAAATATTTTCTGGGGATTTTACTGAATCAAATGAATATTACCTGCAGTAGATGTTACTATAGCATTTTTATTTCCAAGTGGATGCCCAAGACATGTTAAATGTTACTGATAGGGTGTTCTGATTTAGCAAATAAAAGTACAGAATTCACCCTGGCTGGTGTGGCTCAGTTGGTTGGAGCATCCTCCTGTAACCAAAAGGTTGCAAGTTCGATTCCTGGTCAAGGCACATACCTAGGATATGAGTTTGATCCCTAGTCCAGGCACAGCACGTTTGACCCCACTCCAGATGTTCACAGTCCCCAGTCTGGGATCCACTCCCCCATCCAGGTGCATGCAGGAGGCAACCAATTGATGCTTCTCTCTTGAATCAGTGTTTCTCTTGTTTTCTGTCACTTCTTCTCTCACTAAGAGCTATGAAAAAAATGTCCTCGGTGAGGATAAAAAAAGAAAATTTAAATACAGAATTCCAAGTTAAATTAATTTCAGATAAATAACAAATAATATTTTAGTATAAGTATCTCCTATGCATTGTCTTGTATAATATATAAGACAACTAACAAATTATCTGTTATTTATTTGAACTTCAAATTTAACTGGGGCCTAATAATTTATCTTGTAACCATATTCTTATAGTTTACTAAAAATTATACTTCATTGACATGTAGAACTTAATTTAAATTTCAACATGAAGTCATTGCTGTCTTCCATTTTCAAGTACCAGCATTTCTGGTCTGTTTGCATCATGCTTGTTTCTCCACCAATCTCACAATGCTTTTGGGTACAGAATTAAAAATATATTTTAGTTTTATTTCTTGTTCTAAAGAAGACAGATTTTAGAGATCTAATTCAGTTTTGTGTCTTTTGTTTAATGCATCTAAACTTTCTTATCAGCTGCATCTAAATATTTCCACTTTATTTTTTCCTCTGATGTTCTTACTCATGTTTCATGTTTCAGTGAGCTAATCACTGTACCTTAAGGTCTTCAACTTTTTCATGGTCCTAAGAATCAGGATTATTTAATACATTTGCATTCATGTGCACCCCAGTAAATGATCAGCACAGAAAACATGGGTCATTATAAAGAAATTTTAATCTCATAAAGGAATTATACTATTTCCTATAGAAATTGGGGAAATAAAGGCCAGAAATAAACTAAAACATAAAGGAACTATTATTATTATTTTATAGAAAAAGCTCTTTTACTTTGAACGTGGTTTTATAAAGGAGACTGTCAGCTCTGAAAGGCTTGAGGAGAAGCCATCTCTGTCCCCATTCCGTCCCCTCTGAAGGTGGGTGGTGAGGAGCCAAGGGTGATCTCCTCAGCCAACAAGCCTTCCTTGCTTCTGTGATCTATCTCCAGCCAGAATGACCTCAGGAAAAGAGACACTGCAGAAATAGGATTTAAAATTTTTATTTTGTTTGGGGGGTTTTAATGTTAATGAGTCTATAGAAAGTTTTCTAGAGGAGCCACCCCTACAAAAATTATTGCACGTTTATAATATGTGATAGTTTCACCCACACTATTACAATATTTCTCTAGTTCTTGCAATGAAGTTGAGTAGAAAATTGGAGTTCAATCATAGAAAACTCGGCCTTCTGGCTTAAACAGGCAAATTGAGTATATCCAAAATAAGTATTTTCTATTCATCTTAATTTAAATGTTTATAACATGATTGACAATTTGCCAAAGAAACACAAAGGACCATGTAAGTTATAAGAAACCTATTCTGACGCTATTTCTTACTACCTAAAACTACTTGCTTCATAGCAAGCAGCTTCTTTTTGACAGTGACTCAGTAAAAAGCCTCTGCAGCAGAACACAGCATTAGGAACATTCCAGAAACTGCCGCACTGGGAGCAGGAGCGAAGTCCGGAGGTTTGCGGATGGTCTGAGGTTTGCCCGAGTGAAACAGCCTTAAGAGGATGGGAAGCCAAAGTGCCTGTGATGAAAGGGGGTCAAATTAAACATCCCTCTCTCCGTGTCTGATCTTGACCAGTGTCCCTCTCAGCCCATTTTAGTTCTGGCACCATAACTGCTGAGAGGTCAGATGATTACACATGCTCTGCAGACAAAATAATCATCCCGTAAGATAATGTCCCATGTGGAGATGAGAGCTCCATAATGGAGGAGGCATTTTCAATACATCTGTCTCAAAGTCTAAAAAGCTCACAGCCCCTAACAAATGTAAAATAGTGAATACTCAAAATCTTTTTGGGCACTCAAGGAAGTTTATAACACAAAGAAAGCAGAGGAAATAATTGAATGTTTTGGCATTGCAAGAATGTATAAATGACATTGTTTCTCAAAAGAACTTTTGCTGAAAATTCCATAAAACAGCAAATACATTTATCCTTCACAGAAAATAATGGTTAATTGGCCAATAAGTCACAATTTTTTTTTACTTTAAAATTAGTGGTCAAACTGTTTTCATTGTTATTTTACAGAATAAATCAAAGGTAATTAATATGTTTATTTATCTGTAATTTTTAGTCTGATATTTCCAAAAAGGATGTGATTAAATTCTTATAATCACATTAATCAAACCATACTTTTTACAGAATTTTTTTCATTAGTTGGAAAGAGAGTTAAGAACATACAGAGTATGTAAGAAAAAGAGTAATTCTACAAATCTCCTTAGGTAAGGTGGCTATTACACTTGAGCTTTAAATTTAAATCTGGGTTCCAAGGAAAGCTGAGAAACAATGGATTATAGACTTTTACCCTTTTCATGAAATGAAGCATCAGTTCTTTGCAATGGTACCTTGAGATGCACTCAGTATTTATGCATTGTCTGCACTGGATTATGTGTCTAGATAATCATGTGTTCAGGTTTCTGTAGGTATTTCCTATAAATGGGTTATAGGTTTCAAATATTCCCATTTTGTACAATTCCCAGTTTTAAGGATGATAACATAATATATGTATATAACATAGTTTCAATATTTCATTTTTAATTGGACACTTTACCAGATACCACCTAACATTACAATGAGCGAAATTGTTAAAACAGGGATTATATTATATGAAAAGAATTTTGTTTTGTACCCTGGATTATTATATTTTGGCTTGCCAGAGTCAACATGTGGCAGCCCCCTCCACCACCACCCCCACTATGCTAAAGCTTGTTTTTACTACCATTTTTTCAAACTGATACAATATGATAAAATAATAATAAAGGAAAAAAGAAAAGGGAATTAATCTGTCTTTTACTTTCAATTATCATTTTAATGCATCATTTTATTTTATTTTTATTGAATTTATTGGGATGACATTAGTTAATAAAATTATGTAGGTTTCAGGGGTGCAATTCTATAGTACATCCTCTGTATATTATATCATGTGTTCACCACCCCAAGTCAAGTTCTACCTCCTCCCAACCCCCTTTCCCTCTGGCGATCACCATACTGTTGTCTGTGAGGTTCGTTTGTTTTGTTTTGCTTATACTTTTAATTATCTTAATGGTCATTTGGATCACAGAGCCAGTCCAATCATCGTACCATATGTGATAGTAGAAAGGGCTCAATAAGTTGGAAAAAAAAGTCTTTGATAATACATGACTCATTCATCTAAAAAAAGATTTGAGCTGTTTCTTCATGCAAAACAGTGTGCTAACACTAAGGTGTAAGAGAGGAGAGAGAAAAGAAAAGAGAAGAGAGAAGAGACAGAAAGAGATAAAATAGATATAAAATAAAATAGGTGTAATAAAATAGATATTTGCACTAGAGAAGATCGCAGTTCCAATAAAAGTTAGAATCTGATTCACAGTGCAGGTATATACATTATTTTGAAATGGAGGACCAATGAAGGCTTATTGACTGATTTTTAAGTACATAAGACAGAATTACTTCTTTTTAATTTTTTTGTTTTTCAATTACAGTTGACGTTCAGTATTATTTTAGTTTCAGGTGCCCAGCATAGTAGTTAGACATTTATGTAATTTACAAAATGATCCCCCTGATGAGTCTAGTGCCCTGGCACTGAATAGGAAGAAAGGTATTTACCCTTAAAATCTAAAGTTCTATCTCTCTTCTCCTCCCTTTCTCTATCCTCTATTCTCTCACTCCTCTCTCCCTTCTCCTCTCCTTCTCCTCCTTCCTCTCTCCTTCTCCAGCGAAGGCTGTGCCTCAGGGGCCCCTAGGAATGACTCAGTGTTACACTCAGAAAATGGCTGGTTGCCACACAGTTACTCACCCAATCTGTGCCTCAGAATCCTCAGCTGCAAATTTTTTAAAAATGTTCTTTGAATCATTAATTATTTGGCTCCTTAAAGGAAACTATACAGCCAGACCTAATTTTTTGTGGTTTTTGTTGTTTGCTGTTAACTAATTTAAAGTAACTCGCAATTGTTTTAATATCATGCCACCCATAAGTTGTGGTAGGGTATACTTTCAAAGTTCAAATATTGTTTTCTTTATTACAGGTTTCTTTTCTCCATGGAAAACTCCAAAGCCTGTAAGTTGGAATTATTATGCTTCTTTCTTTATTTCTAGTTATTATTGCAATTCCATTCATGAGAATTAGTGAATTGGGTGACCTCAAAATCTCTTCCACTTCTGAGATTCTGTGATGTCAAAACAACAAACCCTCTGTGTCTTTTTTGTCTTGTATTTGTCCCATAAACATAAATAACTCATCTTACTTTCCTATAAGACTGTGGCTGCCTGTTTGGTAACAAGTATACTGACAAAATGAGCATTAACACTATTCATTACAGAGTGCTGAAAATCCTTTAGAAACCTTTTTTATTTCCCCTGTCAGAAATACTTTAGTCTTTATAACATGGATTTTTAGAAACAATGAAAATTGCAGGCCCAGGGGTCTTAACCTCCAAGTTAGATCTGGTCCAAAATAAATTTAGCTCTGTATATTGTGTATACATATAGTTACATTGTAATACATACAGAGCTAAATATATATGTGTGTGAAAATATGTGTGTACAAGGGGGGACCCAAAAAAACAGAATTTATTTATTTAAAAAATTGTGTATTTATTCTTACATGTTTAAGCTTGAGTCACTTTCAAAGTACTCTCCATTTGATGCAGTACACCTATCGAGATGTTTTTTCCACTGCTCAAAAAGGTTTCGGGCTCACCAATTTTGATGCTTTTTGGTGCTTCTGCCTTTTGTTTGTTTGTTTCACCTATTCCACATTGGCAAAACATTATTTCCCTTTGAGGACTTTTTTTCATCTGGGGAAGCAATAAAAAGTCACTCAGGGCAAGACTGGATGAATAGGAAGGGTGGGACATGGGGGAGTCGATGCCACTTTGGGTCAAAAATGGGTCAACACTCAGTGCAGTGTGGGCAGGTGCCTTTGCAAATCACCCATCATAAAAGGGGCAAACGCTCGTTGAAAGAGTCTTCAAAAAAAATTCACTGAAGCTGAATGCAGCCTCTCACAACACCAGCTGATACAGATGGGTTCCTAGAACACTCACCTAGCAGAAGAAGCTCCCTCTTTCTCTCTCAGAGACAGAGAGATTCCCCCCACCCCACCCACCCATCCTCTACCACCGAACCTGACAATCACTCAAAATGATGCTTCTGAATCTTCAGATAGTGGTGATCTCTGCCATTATCTAACCTCTCAGGGCCCAGTTATTTTATGAATCATCCTGCAATTTTGGTGTCAATGTAGGAGGCTGATGGACTTTAATGATCTTTTTGTGGGGCTTGGTTAACTCAGTTGGCTTGGCAATTATAAATGATCTTTGCTTGCCATTAGATTGAAATTAGTAATTGTCCAAGTCCCAAGAGGTGGGATTGATTTTCCAGGGTCCTATTTTATGGTGTATTAGAATACACTATCCAGACTGGAATATGTAAAACCCATGATGAGAAAGGTATGTAGCAAAGTTATTCCACCTACTTATTTTCTTTCCTCTGACCGTAATCAGCTCTGAAGAAAGTACCCCTAGTGTGGCCAGTGAGTAGGAAATTCTTGAGTTAATTTTGTGTCTCTCTTATTTCTTTTACTGAGGGAATATTTTACTGAATTTCTCATTTTAGAAATGGAAATAATAGAATTTTACATACTTTTCTAATGCAATAACTGGCTTAATTAAATATCATGTCTTGAACATGGTTTAAAGGGTGAAAATAAAGTATTATTGAGCCTCATACTATGCCTGATCCCAGGCTTCTCTCAAAGGGAGATGAGGAAACTGGAGGTTGGAGTGAGGAGCTAACGGTGTCAGGGCTGAGTTCTCACCAAACTGTCCTCATTTTGGATTTGGCTCGTTTGGTCCACAGAGAATATCCGGTGGGAAAACCAGACCTCTTTGGGTCTAGTAAACCATTTAGTGATGATGTGATTTTGAAAAGACGTATTTAAAAATGTTTGAAATGAAATTTGTTTTATCTTAGCCAAAATCTAAATAATTCCTTCCTTTTATCACCAAAGTTAAATCTGTACTCTGTGGTTATACACACCTTTATCTAATTTAACAAAGAGCCTTACAACCTCATCATGGTGCTACAATTATGCAATTTAGTGATTTCCTTATATGTACCACATTTAAACAAATTACTCCATTTGGCATAATCACAGCATTTGCTGTCATTAAAGTAATTACATCCATAGTCAATAATTCCAAAAAAAGGTTTTATAGAACTCGTTTTACATTTAATCCTGAACCCATACACCCACGCAAAAGTTAAAGCTTGGCCAGGTCCAAGGCTGAGTAAAGATAGATGACTAAGTGAAGACAGAATTAATGTCCTTCATGTAGCTGTCAGAAATTCTATAGACCAAGGACTATAGAATAAGGGGCAGTATGGTATGTGATTTAGGGTGCAAGCTCTGAAGGCATCCTGCCTGGGTTCAAATTTTTCTTCTAGCTCTGTGACCTTCAATAAGCTGTTTAAGCTCACAGTATCTGAAGCTCTACCTCTGAAAATGGTGACAATAATAATACTCCACTCATGTGGTTGTTGAGAAGAGCTTATGAGTTAATCCATGTAAGGTGCTTACATGTGAGCTCTAAAACATAAACTACTAAAAAATAAAATAAAATATAAACTAATGTCATTCTAGAAAGCAGATCCTTTATTCATAAATTCAGTAAATTAGTCACTTTATGAAAGACCGTGGCTCGCTAAACTATTCATTTAAGCAAATATATAAATATATACCCACAGTCTATGTATTTATACACTTTCTCTTCTGAGGATGATTCATGACATCCTTAGTCAAGATAAGGAAATGTTATCCTGAGCAAGATCTCTTCTCCTCCTGGTTCTGTGTTGCTTCCTGACCTTCTTCCATCCTACTGATCCACATTTTAAGCCAATCCACATAAAAATAGTCATTTCCCATTTAACAAGTAATACCCTAATTATAGTGAGTTCTCATTCCCTCCACCTGGGAGGAATCCAAGCTCATTCTTCATATACAGAATCAAGCCAAATGGCTTGATCTCCCAGCCCTGCCCTAAAATAGTGAGCAGGTTATGTTTAGACTACCCCAGCTTCTATAAAAAACAAGGAGTTTCTAAAGAGAGTATTTCATGAGTTTTGGGGAAGGACCTGTCTTATTCACAAGCCCTCTACTCCCAGTGTACACCCTAGATTCAGAAGGTAGGCTTTAAAAAATTAATCACACCCTAATTGGGTGTTTCCATTTTACTGTTTGATGCTCCCATGGCAGACTGTATGTCTACTCTGTCCACTGATATTTAGGTGACTGCCCTCTCATATAGTCAGGCATTCATTGGTTCATTCACTGAGACCAGCAGAGATAAAAAGTTTCTCCCAGATATAGAAAACAACTTTATTTTTCTTTCTCTAGTGAAATGTTTATAAATGTCAGCCTAGGTGTAGATGCCACTGGGACTGGACATGGCACAATCAGAAGCCTTGCTGAGAGGAAGCTTGGCTGATCATACAACTCTTGATAGGTCATGGCCAGGATGTCAAGTGAGGCCCATAACCTGAGCACCAGGACAGGATCAGAATCTAGGGGATTCATTGAAGTTGACAGGAACACCTGAGCACAGAGAGTCCCAATAAGAAAGCAGAAGTCCAGAGACCAGGTTGCTAAGAAAGAAGGGAGAAATCAACAGAGACCACCCTTCACAAGGTTCTGTCAGATCAGCGCACAGCCCCAGGGACCAGGGGCTGACCTCTGACCCTAGGCCAGTGTCTGGCTCTGTGATCTTTCCTGTGGGAGCTGAGAAATAACTCATTTTGGGGGTTGTGTTACAGCACTGTGAGTCTGCAGTAATTTCATGGTCACAGTGACTTTCTGCTCTATAGTCTTCTGAGAAACCCTGGCAGAGTGACTTGAGGGTTGATGAAGGTCACAGTAAGATGTTGTGGAATTGCTTTACTGAGCATGAACTGGACTCTTTACTAGTCCCCCCATCTCTGGGCTAACACAATTGTAGAATTCATCAATCTGCCACAGAAACTTCCCCAAACAGTGCCCAAAGCATCATTTGTTCTGCAGTTTTAAGAATGTTTTTAGAAATGCTTATATTTCACCTGAAGCATGTTTGCTCCAATGACTGCCCGTGAACAATACATACCCGACAAGACCTGGGCGGGTTATCAATAACCCTGCTGAAAGATGAGGGAAAGAACTGGAGACTGGCTCCATCTCTGTGGTGACAAGTGGGATACTGCAGCTACTCAGACCATGTTTCTAATTTACTCACTTTTTAGAATTTAATATCATGTTTGGAAACAGGAGGGAGAAAGTCATGGCCAGAATGACTCCATGTAATACCTAAGGTCACGGTGAAAAAAAGAATATGACTTTAGCCACAAACATGGAACTTCCCATCACAGCAAAGACACCCAGAATGGATGACCAAAGGAACCCAGAATGGCTTCCTAGATGAAATTTTCTGTCTAATGAATTATGAAGTATATATTAATTTTCTTTTTACTAAATGGAGGAAAAAGGCAGAAAATTAGCTAAACGTCTAAAGAAATTTAGCAATTATTCCTCTCAGTGTATCCTTATGTAAAAAAGCATTCTGTCATATGTGGTTCTGGCCCGGGGTCTGCCACTGACAGCTGCTGGACCTCTTTGCACTTCTGGAGATTATGTTTACTATTAGGGCATTGAACTCAACTGAGGGTTTTCCATACTTGTTAGCTACAGAACCTTTGTTCAAATGAAATCTTTGTTGGTGGCACATATAGAAAAAAAATGAAAATGAAGCCACTTGTCTTAGTCCCTTCAGACTGTTACAACAAACTACCATAGACTAAGTGGCTTACATACAACAGATATTTATTTCTCACAGTCTGGAGACTGAGGAGTCCAAGATCAAGGCACCTACAGATTCAATATCTGGTGAGAACCCACTTAATAGATGGCTGTGTTTTCTCTGTTACCTTACCTGGCAGGAGGGACTAAAGAAGTCTGGGATTTCCTTTGTAAGGACACTAATCCCATTCATGAGGATCCAAACATTTAGATCATAGCACCAATCTTATTGGAAGGAGTGTCTGTAACCTGTTTCTTTCCTAATTTGCTGGCCTAATTTGCTGGCTCACCTGCCCCCTGCCATACATAGTCCGAGGCAGGGGAGCAGGTCAGGGACCTTCGTGCCACACAGTGCCCTGTACAGCACATGGTGTCTCACATCCCCTCCAGCTTTGAAATCCTTAATCACTGAGAGGTGAGAGTTGGCATCAAAGCCCTGACCAAAATATAGCCCATGTGAAAACAAAGCAGGACTATACAGTAGCAGACAGAAAGTTATAATTCTGTAAAGCTCAAAATAGTATGTATCAAAACTGGTTTTAGAAAAAAGAACAAGTGACCATTTTTTTTTTGATGATTTAATTCATTCACTAAACATTTTCTGAGTACTTACTGCATGTTGGTAATACAACAATGAGAAAATTTGCATCCCTTGCAGCCTCTGTCCCCAGCACGATCTATTTGAGGAGACTTGTAATTATAGCTGGGTATGATGAGTGGTGAGAGGGGAGGAGAGGGTGCTGTGGGAGCACCCGGGGAGATGTGTAACCAGATCAGGAATGGTCGGCAAACATTTTTAAGAAGAGGAGATGCAGCATCTGAATCTAATAGCCAGGTAAAATGAGGGAGGGATTTGAAAGAGCAGAAAATGGCTAAACTTTGCAGGTAGAAGGAGAAGTTAAGAAAGTATGCAAAGGTTCATGGCAAGAGATTACCCCATGGATCCCCGGGAATGAGAGGGGCAGCAGAGTCGGGGTCAGGGAGCCACTTCTGTGTGACCAGGTGGGGATTGACCTTTCTCCTGAGGACCATGCTGACCCAATGCAGAACTTTAGGCAAGAGAGTAACCTAATCTAGTTTTTACACAAAGCAGGCTTGTTTAAAGCAGAAAAGTAGAAGGTAAGTTTGAATGAGGAATCAGTTGATCAATGAATGAAGGTGAATTTGGTGGTGCCCATAGGTGATCTTAATGAACCTGGCTTTTTCCCTCATAAAAGGTTGTTAGCCCCTGCTTTATCTACCTCACGAGACTAGGGTGAGGATCAAAGAAGATAATGTCTGTGATAGGACCTGGTAAACTGGTAAACAAGTGTCCCATAGGCTTTTCATAAATTATGGTGGTAGCAACAGCAGCAGCAGTATTTTGGAAAACAAGCCACAAAATCAGCAGTAAATGAGGCTTCATAGAAGATTTTGAACAAGTCACAAATCCCAAATGGTTGTGTTATTACTAATAAATTGAAAAGAAAGTGATTGAATGTTCATGTGTAGGAGATTACCGGGATATGCATAGGTGTCAAACAAACATGTGCAGACCACTTTATCTTCTGTTTCGCTAAAAATAATGTCATGTATTAGGACCATATTGAAAAAGGAATGATTCCATATATGTTGAAGCACTTATGCATAAATTATCATGAGATACATGTTACCTGTATTTTATAGGAAAAAAGAAAAAACAGACTCAGAGAGATTACCAGTAAGAGATTTGCTGAAAATTAACCAACTTAGGGTGAGAAGGTTATATAAGTTTGCATTCAAAATTCAGGCACCATTTGTATTTATAACAATCCATGGTGCTTTATTATATAGACACAGAGTCCTTTCTCTCAAGGCACTTACAACAAAGTTTTAAAATGTTTCATGGGAGGAAAGCCCACAGGGCAAGGAAGTCTAACTTAAAGGTGAGGATTGTGGTATGAAACAAAGGAAACAGCAAGAAAGAATTTGTCAGTCATTCTCTCTATTCTTCTCCACTTTCCAGATCATGGACCGATGGGAGAATCAAGGCAGCCCTCAAACGAGTTTATCTGCTCCAGCCATCCCGCAGAACCTGCCCTTCCCACCTGCCCTTCACAGGAGTTCCTTTCCTGACTCAACAGAGGCCTTTGACCCGAGGAAGCCTGACCCATATGAGCTCTACGAGAAATCTAGAGCCATTTATGAAAGTAGGCGTAAGTGAAAGCCACATAAAACAAGAATACATTAATAATAGCTGAAGCCCTGCCAGGAGTTACACTGAGGCTGAAATGATCCGGTGTGATTTTTATGTTCTGAGATTCAAAAACTGTCTCAAAAGTAAAGGCAGCTCATCTCAACATTTCTTTAAAAAAAATTTTAAAAAGGCTGCTGACTCTAAAAAAAGTTTATAGCCTTTGGTTAAATTTTATTTCCTACTTTATTTCCTCCATAGCCCCTGAGGAAAACCAGGAATGTATTTGGAATGGGGGAGAGGGTAAAATAAAAAGGTTGCTAGTTTTCTTTGTCACCAAATAACAAGAAATGCTTGGGATATTCATGTTGAATCTGATTTTGAGTTTGAAGTTCAGATTTTTGTCAGAGCCTTGAATGCAGGCACTGAAGAACTCAGGGCTGTGAGTCAATGTTAGCCAGACCCTTCCATCTCCCAGTCAGGAAAGTAATGGTTCCAAAAGCATCCCAGAGCCAGGTGCCAATCATTTGTACCAGAGGCTTCTCATTTAATGCAATAGGGCCCATCTGAAAGTTCAGTCATAAAATAAAATGTCGCGTGTGCACTTGTCACCCTATTTGAAGGTCCTCTAAAATTATTTCATTATACTTTATAAATATTAGAAAACAAAAGTTTTTAATATTGCATGTATATTCATTGTGCCTCTGTCCATCATCTAACAGGTCATCTCTGCCAAATGTTAGAGGACAGGGATCTGAATGGCATGAATGTATAATATGTGAGGGGAAATACACAGTATGATATGAACCTGAGTAAATGGATCAAGAAACCCAGCCTATTGAGAGAGTTTGGTCCCGGGTGCTCCTGTTTACAGTCTGCTGATTTCCTTTGATTCCATGTTCCACCAGGGTCGTCTTTCCAACTTTATCACTGAAGCATGAATAGCAAGTTTTACATTGTGTGTGATCTCAGAGGGTCTCCAATCTGCTTACTCTTTGATGAATTATGCACCCAGCTGGAAAGGGGGAAAGTAGACAGAATACCTTTCCCCATCCTCTTCAACTGTTTGTAAGAATAATTTTGGTTGAGAAAATACTTACAACAGCAGGCCATTGAGAAATTATTCTTATCAAAATGAGCCTCACTCTCACCTCGTTTATTTTTTAATAATAATCAGCTATGGATTTTATTTTTCCTTTTTTGGATAAACAACTGAAATGTCTTTAAAGGACTGTATAGCTACAATGACTTTGCTATGATAGAGTAAGACTAAAGTAGTTATTTTTAGATATACATATAATATAGGGTATAAATTCGAGTATGAATGCTCATTAAACTGAAAAAAGTTGAAAAGATTTCAGCACAGTTCTTAATACCTTTTATGCTTCAATAACCAAGTATCTGTTGAATACTTTACCATTAGCACTGTGGGGAGATATCAAAAATGAGTAATATGCCCTGCTCTCACAAATTCAACAGGGGAAATAAGAAGAGTAAGTGGAAAGAAATGGAGATCAAGACACAGCAGAAATTCTAACATGAAAGGTGGAAACACATTGCAGGATTAAAATATCCTCACATCCTTGGCTTGTTTAGTTTTTTATTACATTCAGGGAGCCTCCAGAGATGCTTCCCCCTGCTTTTGTCCCTTCATAAGTCTTCTGCTCCCATCCTTCCACAGCTTCCTAACCAACACAAGGCTTTATTATTCAGGACAAAGGCAACACTGGTATTTATTCCATTTCCTTTTTATGGGTCCCTGATACTGCTGTGCCCTCAAGTTTCCAGGCAGGAATTGTGCATGACCTTCTTTTCAACCCAGAAAGAATTCTGATCTCTTTATCTAGCCACTGCAATGCTGTTTCTGTTCATTGCCTTTCCGCTCCTCACCTGTAACAAACCAAGCAAACCAATCCACCTTAACCCGCCCCAACTTTCATTTGCAGTCTTCCTCTGGGAGCACTTTATCCCTTTTGGCTCTGCAGCCACCCAAACAACAAACATCTCCGATTCCCCACCACATCCTCTCTGTCCCCATCAATGCCCCTCATATGCCACCGCTGCTGCCACTATAATCATGGCCCCCCCTCTCTGTTTTCATCAGCTCTCTCTGTTTGTAAGGTCACAGCAATGTTTTCAGGGTTATACTTCTTAGGAAGCCAAAAGAAGGTGAGCTCATTTTCTTTCCCATCCTGTTCTATCATGTTATTTCATAACACTAAATGGAGTATGAATGAAACACAGAAATCACGTCAAGGTAAGAAAGCTTTACCCTGAAGATTAAGGAAACCAGAAAAGCATGGTGCCACTTTCCCCAGGCTCTGGGTAGCTGATCTATTCACTCTGCATGTGTCTTAAAGAACAAGCCAGCCCTTTGGCCTCTATACATTTCCAGTTTCCAACTATAAAAAGTTTCATTCCTCATTTAAATTTGTAGAATACCCCCCAAATTTTTTTAATGAATGGGGGAAAGCTCAGTCTATTTCTTACCATCCTCAAATAGGTTTTTTAAAAAAATTGTGAAATATATGCATCCAAACAAAGGCCCATAATTAAATTTTGATTGTTAACCACTCCTCTTCTTATTCCTGTGAATCACATGCATAATATTTAGATGTGGATCTATTTATTCTTATGTCCCTGAACCTTTTTTCTGAGAGAGAAATCAGTGGGACTGGGGAGAGAATGGGAGGAAATCTGACCACACTCTAAACCAAGTCCTTTGACATTTTCCCCAGTTTATAGCGATCTCACAGTATCCTCCTTTACAACCAAATCTAAGGACATTTTTTCTATTCACATTCAAAACTGAGTTGCAGTAACCAAATAAAAGGATGTACCTCCACCCACAAGCGTCTGCTGTACAGAGCTACAGAATGTTTGTTATTTCACGGCTGTCAAGAAGTGTCTGAATTCAAATCACCAGTCCCCTGCAAATGATGGAAATTTATCAAATGATGTAAATCCTGCTGTGCTTCATTTGGCTCATAATTAGATTATGCTGACATTTAATGTGCGGCACAGGACATCTTAATAAAGGTGTATTCTTAGGGAAAAAACATAGTAATTTTAAACAAACAAAGACAACCTTAAGATACTAATATTGCATGAAACAGAGCGTGATAGGTCCACACTTATAGAGGAAAGTAGAAACATCTCCCGACTTCATAGATCTTCTTGTGATGAGGTGGAACTGAAAGAAGAGAAGGAAGGCCATCCCGCTCAGTAGGGAAGGCCATGCCTCTGACTTCAGAGCACCAGGCAGAGTACCCAGAGGCAGCATCTTCAGGCTCCACGTCAATCAAGGAGAATGTACGAGACACTCAGTATGTGTCTAGAGCCCTGCCAGGCACTCCACAAGAGAAAAACCACGAGAAAGAACCTCTGCCCAGATGAAGGTCACAGTGGAATTGGGAAGACAAAAAAAAAAAAATAGGGAAACAATTTCTGAACAAGACTGCATTATACAATGCAGCAAATAAAATCATTATTTTAACATGAGAAATTGTACAGTAGTTTCAAGACAATTAGATCAGTAATTTCTAGTTCCATGTGCAAAATTTGTATTTAATCCAGAGACTGCCTTATGTTAAATATCTTTTAATGGTCAAAAATCGAATTAGTCCTTATTGCAGAACTTTGTGCAAAAAGAATTTTTTTCCTACCAACTTAATTCCATATAAGCTTAAAGCTCACATACATAAAAGAACTGTGCCCTCAAAAAGTCCCAAAAGAAGCTTTGACTAAAGAAGTTGTGGGGATTTTTGTATTAATTATTTAAGCATTGACCCTCTGTCATTACCTGCAATTCCCAGAAAAAGTAAAAATCTCACCCCCTTCGTTACTCAAGGCTTTTACAAAAATGTCATTTTTTCTTTGGATTTGCCTTTGTTGATAATTGATTTCTTGCTGTCCCCACTATTTGCATTTTTAAAAATTGAAGGCAAAGGAAAATACATCCCTCTGAGTTATGGGAAAAGCCATGCTGATTTTTACTTTTACCACCTCCATCCTTTCCCCATGCATCTCATGAAAGAAGGACTTTAATTTTCTTTGCAATCACAAGAGAAAGGGCTTAAATTTTCTCAGTTTGTATGCTAAGATTCCGAATGTTGGAATATGTACACCATTTCTAACCTTGAAAAAGCAGCCTGTGTCTAAAGGCCCTCACTGCTTTTCCCCTCGGACCTCCTCCTGCCGTTCCATCCCTCTATGTGTTTGTGTCATCGCTTCAACCATGTCTGTCAGATATGATAAACATTTTTTAATGCCTACTCACCCATGAGACTACCTGTACACGCCAGTTTGTGTAAAACAGCCCTGCCCTGTGTTGTCCTGGCGTAACAATTAATAGCTCGCCTTTTACTCTCCAGGCTGTCCTCATTTGAATGATAAATTATATGGCTTCCCTTTACTACATCATGTATTAAAGCAATAAACATCATTACCCTCCAAGAAAAGCATACATCTAAATGTACAGACCATAAATAAAATTTCCAATACCTGCTCAGATAGTTTCTTTCAAGTTACTTTATTTGGTGGACTGAATTTTTGCCCATACATGTTTTTTTTTTCCTACTTTGAAGTAAAAGACTTACGCAGTGGCTTGTCTGCCAGCCAAACTCTCAGTCAGCCCCCTCCACACCCAGAAAATTGTACATATGTAGAAATTTAGAGCACAGCAAACTAAGTGGAAAAAAGAGAGAGCAAAGCTTCACATATTGAAATGCTAGGTTGTAGACATCTTGTTCTCATTACAGAGACTAAGTCAGATTCAATGTCACAATAATCACAGGACCAAAAAGGAATTAATTTTATCTGTCTTCCTGACCCTAGGAAAGACCATGCTCACATAACTGCAGATAGATAGTTTCATGGCCCCTCTCTTTACTGCCAAGCAAGGCAATACAAAGTGCTTCCCATAGAAAATGAGTATGGCTCACTGTGGAACCTTACAAAATAAAGTGCGATCGTGCCAACGAAGTCGATTATGGAGTGAAGGCCTTGTCCTGTTGCTTCAGTTTTCCTTCAGCCAGACTTTATTCTAAAGGTTTGTTTACGCTCAGCTCATGGGGCCGTTTCTTGGGCATACTCCTCACCATCACCTCAGGAGCTGGAGCAGACAAGCAGATGAAAAGAGAAAGAGGCAAAAAACAATTCCTATTTCCTGAAACTCTCCCCTCACAGTTCTGTACCTTGGTGTGAACCCAAGCTGAATTATGACTGAAGTCGTCCAAACTTTTTTTTTCACAATGAACCTTAGTTATTATATATAAACAATTTATGGGGTACAACATGTCCATACTGCTTTGTAGTAAGACATCTTTCTGATGTAAGATCATAAAAATGTCAGGGATATGTATGGTGTAATGTGCCTTATAGTATAACCTCTTTGAAATAGAAATTTCTCTGGCATTTCCTCAAAAGGAGCTCACGGAATCAGTTTTTCTTTCTATAAATTAGGAAGCGTTACGCCATAATAGGCAGTGAGTATGACACCAAAGGTAGCAATCTAAAGTAACCACAGGCCATTAAAGAACATAATGGAGCAGCAAACTGTTTTTTAGTGTTGTACTTGACGTGACATTATAATTTGTAGCCAATCAAAAATGGACAATTTTGTTTTTCACATCTATGGTTTTTATTCTGCTCTTTTGTTGTTCACTGTGGAATTCTTTCATTGTTCAGTATTGTAATGCACGTATAATTCATGGCTAATCGCAAATGGGTGGTTGTATTTCTAACCTATCAGTTTTTCTGCTGCTCTTTCCTTGCTATTCCTGAGCGAGGGTTGTAGTTTACAGTGTCTCCCATAGTAACAACAGAATCACTTTAAAAAAAATGGGCAGTATGAAAATACTACCCACCCAGCTCAGCACTGGAAACACTAAAAGGAAATGGAGGTGGGAGCCACAAGACACGAGGTGGAGGCACAGATGCAGATGCTCACAGCCAGAGCTCCAAATCCTGTGCGAGCACTTCTGCTTGAGCCTACCTGTCTCCAGCCTCCTTTGCCTTTGCGATTAAATGTCCAATATGGTCAAACTGGACATATTAGTAGATTTAAGAAAGATTTTGATAAATTAATAGGTGCTGCAGGCAGCTATTAAGTGACGGTGGAAGGCCATCTGAACTTCCTAGAGAACATCGTCACCTCTGAACCCTGCCAGATGAAGCCCTGTCCTGGTTTGCTCAGACACTGCCGGTGTCCAACAGCCTTAAAGCACCACTCACAGATGTCCTCTGGAGTGCTAGTGAAATGCTAAAAATAAGATGACATGCAAATGCTAAGCCACTTTTACCAGTGACTTTAGCATGAGAAACATAAAAAACTAGAAAAAAATTAATAACATTATCATTTAAAATTATCTCAACTGTACTATGAAGGTTAATTTCCTGTACCTTTTTTCCATGGGAAAATCATTATTTCTATCTTTAATATAATTTATATCATGGTTTGATCTGTGAAAAAAATTGTATTTCACTGGGGGTTTCTAATATATCACATTATGTGTCACTTTGCAGTTATAATATATTGATAAAGAAGATCAGTAAATCCTGTTAAGCTGTCTTTGCCATTTTTAATATGTAGATTTTATTTTGGAAATCTAATTTCAAAAATAATATTTTCAGGTAGCTTTGTAAATAGCAATGGTAATATTTATATTTCTAACAGATTCCTTTAATAGAGAAAGTTACCATGATATGAGCTAAGTAATAAATAGACAGTCAAATAAAATTTAGGTTGGGGACATGTTTTTCACATGTATTTTAAAAATTAGGTCTAATCCAATAGCTTATAAATTTATTTCATTTAGTAATTTAAAATTCAATGCTCCTAGAATCAGACAGAGGATAATCGGGGGAGGGGTAATGTGAAAAGTAAACTCTCAAATCAGTCCTTGATTGAAAATTATTTAGTATGTCAAAGCATTTTCTTGGTGGCACAAGCTGACAATGTAACCCAAAGTACTTTCATGAATAAATATGAGACCATCAGGGCTGCAGTAAACCAAGTGTAATTGCTGGATGACAAGTAGGTCCTAGTGAGATTATGATCATATAAAATGTCAGTTTCCCAGCTAATGGACATCTCTAGTGGTAGCGGTCTCCCATCCCTCCTGATACAGCTCTCTCATTTTAATGAAAGTATATTTCTCAATTCATAATCCTAAGCAGTCACATTAAACATGAGATTTTTTTAAATAAAAAAATAACAATTCTGCTAGAAAACTAATTTGCCTTCACTGTGAAAACACAAATTGCCTGGCAGCAACGCTCATCCTGAGTGAGCATGATGAGTGAGACTAGCTGTGCCGGGTGCAGCAGGGAGCTCGTGCTAAACAGAAGGCCCGCAATCCTGTGCCTCGTCATCGCCCTCAAGAGGCTTCTGTTTTCATTCTCATTGTTGAATACTGCAGAACTCTATTTGAACAAACAAAACTCGATTAGAAAGTCATCAGAACTTGGCCTTTATTTTTTTAATTTCATGATAAAATATTAGTACTTCATGTATATATATATATTTATATATATATTTTGTAATGCTTCCTAATATTTTGTACTCATACTCATGAATGTTTATGTTATATGTAGCATAGATTATATCATAATTCTCATGAAAGTTCTCTGTTGCTAAAATAAACAAATTTAACTCAACTATTGATATGTAACTTCAGCTATCCAGAGTAAGTATCAAAATATTTGGACTGGTGTACATAAATTAACACAGTTATTTATTGAATTTTTCATTCTTCATTATATGATGGCATTAGTATCATAACATGATTTTTTAAAAACCTGTACTTATTGTGTATATTTTGCTCTGAATTGGCTTTACTTTCAAATAAGCATCCTTACCATGAGAATCAAAGGTTAGTATTTGGAAATGGTGATCTATTCTCCATTCCAATCTAAAGGAATTCGGATTTTACTATTTTATGTATATGTGAAAAAAATACATTTATAGACATGTTCCTATACATAAAACAGTAAATCCATCCTCTAACTTCCATAGATTTTAGAGCAAAATAGTCATTAAACATGAGCATAAGTTGGGGGTGAGTTATAATAGCAACAAAAAGAAAGTAAAGATGAATGTTTAAATGCCATAAATGAATCTCAATGTTAATTCCCCATTTTCCTATCCAGAACAAGTGCCCCCAAGGACCAGCTTTCGAATGGATTCCTCTGGCAAGTATTCTTCAGTTCTCACAGTCCTGTGAATAATGTCTTCCATTTTGTGTAGCAAATCATTCCTCTGATCAGTGTCAGTTTATTAGTATATAATTTTTATTCACCCATACAAGCATGTATTTAAGATAGAAAGCAAATTTCATTAAGGTAGGCTCGAATGGCTGCCGAGGAAAAAAACAAAAGACAAAAGAAAACAGTCATATTTCTTTCTTTCTTTCTTTCATAAAATGCTCTAGTAAAAGACTCCAGTAGAAACCAGGTGACAAAGAAAGCCAGCAGACTGACTAGAGGCAAGCCGTCCAGACCAGTAGCTTCTAGCCACACGTGGCTGTTGGGCGCGTGAAATGCATTTGCTCTGAATGTGGATATGCTGTGAGATGTGTACAAAGTCCACACTAGGTTTCAAAGACAATACAAATAACCCAGAAATATATATCTCATTAATTATTTTATATTGATTAATACTCAAGTAATCTTTTGAGTATATTAGGTTTAAAATATATTATTAAAATTGATTATACCTGTTTTGTTTTGCTTTTTAAAACGTGGCTACTAGAAACTTTTTAATTACTTATATAGACTACATTTTCTTTATATTGGATATCACTGGACTAGACACATACACATAAGAAGCTAGAGTATTTAAAGACATTAGCAATTTAGACATTTCCAAAGAACATATTAGAAATTTTGCTATATAATAGAATAAAATTTTTTCACATCAATTAAATATATCAATTTTTTTCAACCATACCAATTACAACATGCATCATTTCAATAGTTTCTCAGTTAGGATTAAACATTATAATTTCAAGTTTACAGCTGCTAGTAATAATTTACTTAAAAGAAAAAAATTTGACCCAAACATTCTGAAAATACCAACTTTGGTTTAGGCTAAAATACTTAATGTTATTATGGAAATGAAGGAGGAAAAGGAAGGTTTGGATTTTTTATTCCTGGGAAGTGCTTTGAACAGCTGATGAGAGCACTGGACTCAAGACCAGAACACTGAAACAATTGCAGAAAAGAGCATTTTATAATAATAGTGCTATTTCAGGTTTGTAGGCTCACAGCACACATCTCTAGAGTGTTTCCATGATGACAGCTCATTATCCATCCCAGCATGCTTTAACTCCCCCCTGGAGAATTTATGTACTACAGATCATTTCATTCTGTAAGTTTCCATGTCATTTTTTGGATATGTAGAAAATATCAAAGATATATGCTTAGCATTTTGTCCTCACATATTATCTAAAGTATTTGTTTATCTTGGTCTGAACATTTTTAAAGCATGATCATTCTTACATATTGACTATAAAATCATGATAATTTTTAAGAATATCTTATGCCTAGAAGGAAAACAGGCCTAGTAATTATAGATGCAAAATAAAAGCAGGACTTAATTTGAGATTCTAAATCTCAGTCTACTAGCCACAGCCAGCACATTTCTTTTAAAAATCTCAGCTTCTGAAAGTACTTCATTTAAAAACAAAAGAAGAACCACTTAATTGTTTAGATCACCTTGATGTATGTGCAAAATACTATTTTTACATTTCAAAAGATATACATTACTTAAAAGAGAAGAATTATAATACAGTTTGAGTATATTACACTACTGTGCAATCCAGATTTTCAGGAAGAGTGCTGGTCCAAATATTTTGTTAAATGTCCACACAAGTTATCAAAATATTCTAGAAAATCACCACTATATCCAAAAGTAAACAAATTTCTCCTACTACTTCTTACATTTATAAAATGTCCTTTATCAAATTCTGTATCATGATTTTTTACTCAGATATATTTATCATAATTATAAAGTATTTTGTTAACTTTAGCTGCATAAGATGCTTAGGTATAGAGGCAAAGTTGATAGTAAGAACTCCCAAATAATGTAATTATGAACCTCAGTGATAACTCCATAGTATAATAATGCTATGGTTTATGGGGTCTGCTGGACTGATATCTTAAAACAATTAAATTCAAAAAACATTTATTTGGCAACTTCTCTAGACTATGCACAATGGAATACTATAGATGCCATCACTATAGGAGAATGTTAGTGAAAAACAATGAATTCATAGCCAGGACCTTTGAATGGACAACTTCACCCAAAGCCAAGAGAGCCAGGGCATGGAGTATCACAGAAACCAAGAGTAGAAATCATTTCCAAAGGGAGACCTTTGTTTAGAAATTAAAGGTACCAGAGGTCCTAAGGGTGCATCAACAGAAATCAATCAGAATGAGGAAAGAGAAAGTGGCCATTCACTTTGGTCGTTAGGATGTCATCAATGACCTTAAAGAGAGCAATTCAGTAGTGCCAAAAGAGCAGAAATCAGACTGGCAGGAAAAAGTCACAGGTGAGCGTGAAGATCAGAGAGCGAAAGCCCCATTAGGGGCTGCTCTTCCAAGACAGACATGGACAGATAAGTAAGGGAGTATTAAGAATGGGAAAATCTGAATTTATTTGAAAGATGAGAGAGAAAACCATGTAGAGTTGGAGATAGCTTCTAGTACAGCTAAAACATATCTTACCACGTTCACATTGTCAAAGGTATAAAGGTAAAAAGTAAAGAGAAGGGATTCTTTTAAAACAAAAATGTGTTAGCTACTTATCTGGTAATGTTGGATTTGAGCAATAGAAACTATTTAACTCCTGTTTAAGTCCTTCTGTATTTGGAGTGCATTGGAAATCCAGAAGCCTGAGGCATATGTAATAACCACCTGTGATTTCTGATTCCATCCTCGTAGTCTTTCCTAGACCTCTTTACAAAGAAAAGCCAAAAAGTAATGCTCTTTCCAGCAGGAAAAATTGAATGAATTCATTTTCTGTGCCAAACTGATAATAAGCTCGTGGTACTTATGCTTTAATTAAAACATGAAAGGGGATTCAAGTACCAAAATTTAATTGACATGTTTACAGCAGCAGCCCATGTGCCAAATTAATCCATAAAAATGCTGTTCTTTGCATTTTGAAGATTGAATCATTCATAAAATTAATCAGTTGTGTTCAGTCACCCATCATTTTCCCTAAAACTGTGCACAGAGCCATGTCTTTCAAAACCTAGACTAAGGATACATATAACATGTGAAGCCTTTCTGGAGTCTTAGTGCAAAATAAGAATCAGCTTTGGAATTCTGCTTTTCTTTATTATGAGGAAAGTTGTCCTGACACTTGGCCTTTGCCACCATTTGCTACTTTGAAAATTTTTTGGCTTTTTCAATATTAGTGGGAGCCCAGGGTAAATCGGAACTTGTAATTCTGATTTCCATTCCATGGAATTGAATTCATGGGAATTCCATTTCCGTAGCTTGCCACAGGGGTCATGTCAAGTCCCATCTGAGATGAGAATCTTAAGTGGTTTTACTTCATAATGTCTGAGGGCCCTGGGATCCAACTTCTAAGGCAGAAACAACACTGGCCATGGCTGGCTGTTGAACACCAACATCCAAAGAGTGTTCTGTCTCTCTGCAGTCCATTTCTTCACAACCACTGCCTCACCCTGAGTTGCACCAAGCAATACTTGAGAGTATTCCTGATAGTTCTGCAAGAAAGGACTGAGGAAAAGGAAGGTTAAAAAAAGGCATGAAAAGAGAATGAACAAGCAAATAGAAAAGAGAAAAAAAGGATGTTGGTGGGGGCATGGCTAAGTGACAAAGTGTCTCAGGTCCCACTAGAGGTCTACCAGACCCCTTCATCAAACGACCTTCCGGGTGCATGGTGGTGATTGTTAAATTCTGTCACAACGGAGTGGAGAGTTGGCCTGTGAATTTCTTTGCTTTAAGTTCTTACGTTAACAGAAGACATAATGCATGATAGGATCATTTTAACATGTCATCAGGCCAGAAGAGCAGCTAAAGGAAAGTATCACAAACATCATAATCTTTCAAGAGACCTAACAAAGCAGGAAGGAAAAGAGTCATGTCTCACAGCTTTGTGCATATAATTGTAGTTATTTTCTAAAGCCAGACTCAAATTGGGATGGGAAGGATAAACTAAAGAAAATTATCTTTCTAAAAGCTCTAATTTTCCCTAGAAAAAAAAGAAAATACCACTGCCTTAGGGTACAATCAATCTATCATTTAAACATTTTTTTCCAGTTGACTATTTCAAGTTCCCATGGTCTGCAGTCTCTATGTTCAAAATTAACAAAGAAATAAAAAATAAACCATGCCTGCTGGCACTTTTCTAATGGGTCTCTCTTTACTGCTCTCTACTTGCTCATGGACCATGAAGTCAGCCCTTTTCTGCTTGGACAGTTAGAGGGTGAAGATGACATGGTTGCCACATACCGCCCTATGTTTGAAATCGGAGTGGGTCAGAAGGTTCTAATGTCACTAAAATGCACACAAAAAGTAGGAGAAGGAGGATGAATGCCCCGCTCACATCTGATCTTCAAAATCAAATAAAATAACCACCTAAAATCTATATTTCTCTACTAATAAAGGGGGGAGTTCTGAGTCATTCATTTAGGAAAAGCTTCCCAGTTCCCCTAGGAATCACAGCATTCTCTAACACAAGACAACTTCCTTGTAGCTTAGCATAACAATCCATTCCTGAGGTTGTCAATTTCAACACTAGCTTGAGGGAAAGTTTTACTTCATAAATAAATGGATTACACAATAAACTCCTATTATCTTCTTACAGTTCCTCATGCAATATATACTCACCAATGATGCAAAAATGAGGATATTTATAAGAGTAGATGGAATGTTCTGGTTAAACATGCGTTAGCTCTATTATTTTAAGTGCCAAAAATATGTCATGCTCTCCTTGTATTTTTTATGCATCCAAAGTCTAGAGAGCTTAAAGTAATCTGGAGAGGAGATTGCTGTGAGCAGTCACATCACAACCAGCTTTCAGAGGTTTGAATAGTGATTTGACATGATCTGTCACCTTGCCATCTCCCCTGGCCTTTCTTTCTCCCTCGGGAGAAGTGCAGGCACCTGCTGTGACTGTGCAGGGCTGCTCCCCCACCTCCAGAGCCCCAAAGCTGAGCACACACTGCAGTGTGTGGTTTCATATGTGGCATCATAGATCCCAGAATAAACTGAGTTCAGAAGTCATTTGGGAATTGCAGAGTATAGGGCAAAGTTATTTTTATCTTTAACCACCCAACTCTAATTAATTATTTAATAGGAATTAAATTCTTCTAAGTTCTCTCATCTTTAAAATATGAATGATTATATAATTCATAAGGGATGATTAATAGATATGGAAATCCAATTGGTTAGTCTTCTGTGAATTTTATTTTAGTCATTGAATCTGTCTCTCAACTATGACTACTAGTGGTCCAGACATACCTTCCTGTCCCTTAAGAATCCTCTGAAATCTCATCCCAATTTCCAAACCATCTGTTTAAGCAAAGAAAATTTAACTTAATATTTGCTTCTGTTAGTTCTGATACCTCCTTTAAACCATTGAGGCCCAGAGATCACTAAACACTTCTTAAGCAAAGGACGGCATTAATAAGTATTCCCTAAAGTTGCTAATCAGCCATTGACATCCTAACAGTGACATCCTACCATTCATTTAGGAAAAGCTTTCCAGATCCCCCAGGAATCCCAGCATTCTCTAACACAAGACAACTCCCTTGCTACTTAGTCCATCCAGAGGCAAAGGTCCAGGGGCAGTGGGGGAGCATAAATTATATTTTCTTTAAATAGTCAAAAGATTTCTTAAGTTTCAGCTTATGATAGAGTTGAAAAAAATGACATTTGGAAGAGTTTTCCAGCTTGTTTTTAAGTATATTTCTGTTCTTTCAGCTAACTGCAGAAAAGTATCCTCCTAGTTTACTTTAAATACACTAGTGGAGTCAACAGTGAATCTACTAATGGCTTCCACATTACAAAATTATTTACAATAGCTTGGGCGTAAGAGTTCACTTAGACCTAGGCAAATTTCTACCCCTAAATTATAAAAAACCTAAAGGAGTTAGAAAAGAAAAACTTTACTCCAATTTCAATACAGAAAACTTTAAATTCTATATTTTCTAATGCTTACAATTTTAAAAGAAACATCTTTTTTAGGCATAAGTTTATATCCTCTTCTCCCTGCCCCCCTCCACAAAACTGAATGCATCAATCATAAACAACTATTAGTGAACTACTAGGTAGTACTTTACAAGGTAGTTCTAACATATTTCCATCTGTTCTCTCATATTTCTAAAAAAAATCATTCTAGTCAGAGTAAACATCTTCAAAGTGATAGTCAGTCTTCTTAAGGATAATCTAAATGCTCTCAAGAAAATAAAAAATTGCAGAGGTGTCAATTTTTTTCACCCAGAAAATTCGTGAGTTCTTCCTGCCTTGGCTGGTCACTGTTAATTCAGACTACCTAATTTTGGAATACCTACTTTTGGGTGCCATAATAATTTTCATTCTCTATGCTCTCCGTTAACTCTAACAGCACTCTCATTAATCACACCCACAATATTAACATATCATTGGTGTGTTCAGTCCCTCAGTGGGTGGGGAGGTGGCAGGATTCATTACTCAATGGGATCTCCTTTATGCCAGGTCCAGATTATAAGGAGCTGGATGTTCACCTTCGCAGGATGGAGTCTGGATTTGGCTTCAGAATCCTCGGGGGAGATGAGCCTGGACAGCCTGTAAGTGGAATCTTCTCTGTAGCCACACTTGGGCTGTAGTGTGTGTGTCTGCATCAGAGGAAATGCCATTGTGTATGACATCTAAAAGGAAATTTTTTAGGACTCACATAAAGAAGTTAGAGGCTTTTTTTGATATTTAAGTTCTCAAAATATGTCAGTTTTTCCATGCTTATGTACCATCAGAAATCAATGCACATTATATTAAGAAAGGGACATTACTCTTTCTTAGTATAGATTGGATTTTTCTTGACTATTTCAATTATTTAATTGTATTGGTCTGACCATGGTCTCTATGGGCAGCAACTTACGGGTAAACAAACACACCGTATAACAAAAGATACATGTGAAGGGGTGACTTGGAGTAGCAGGATTATGTGTATTTTCAATCAGAACTACTGGGGAGAGAAAACACAGTGATAAACAGGAGCAAATTGAAGCTCAATGCTACAGAATTTCAACTTGAGAAGATGTTCACAAAGTCAACTTCAATTGGCACAATATTGGGAATTTGGAGAGGCTCTGGAGAAATCATTCCTCCCTATAACTCATCTTCCTTTTTTATTAAAATATTTTAATAACATCAGTCAATAACATTATATAAGTTTCAAGTGTGCAATTCCACAATACAATAATATAATTATATAATACAATACAATTTAATACACTATTTGTATATTGCATTGTGTGTTCCTCAACCAAAATCTGGTCCCACTCTGTTCCTATCCCTCTGGTAACCACCATACTGTCCTATAACTCCTCTTGGTCTATATATGTAGAACCAAAAATGGTATCCAGTCCCTCCACATACATAAACATTCAAGCTCTTGTCTTCTACAGGGTACTTTTCTGACTTAGCTTCCTTCAGGATTATTCTCTAACATGTTCACAGTCTCCCTGTTTACTTTGATCAATGGTGATTTAAATTCCTTTTACGCAAAGACTTCGTCTTTTCCTTTTCATTATCTTTTAGTATTTCGTAAATCAGGGTGTCAAACTCATTTTCACCAGGGGGTCACATCAGCCTTGCGGTTGCCTTCAAAGGGCTGAATGTAATTTTAGGACTGTATAAATGTAACTACTCCTTAACTAGGGACAAGGAGCTTGGTGCTGCCACTGGGTAGAAACAAGGTGCCATGCTGGGTAAAACAAGGTGGAGGGCCGGATTCGGCCCACAGGCCTTGTGTTTGCCACCTGTGCCATAAGTTAAAAGTGTGTCATTACCCAGATTTAGCCAAAGTCCAGGTTAAGATCTCCATTCTCTAAACTGAGAAGTCTGCCCAACATACCTGACACCAGCTGCAGTGAGTTTGCAAAACTGCAGTATGAGGAAAGAAATCTCCATAATACTGACTTCCCTTCAGACAACAGCTGCAAATTTGGGGGTCCCCACAGCCTCCCTCAGGTTTAATAATCCCCTAGAACAACTCATAGAACTCAGGAAAGTGCTATACTTAGGATTACAGTCATATTATTGTGGATGGGAATAAATTAGTACCACACCAAAAAAAAAGAGGCACATAGAACAAAGTTTGAAGGGTTCTAAATGGAAAGCTTCCATCTTCCTCCGAGATTTGTTACTCTTCCAGCATCCATCCACTCAGAATTGTCTACAAGAGTTGCTCACCCAAGTTTTTGTGCCCAGAGTCTGGGGTTTTATTACGTGGGCATGGTTGATGGAATCATCACCCAGGTGGTTGAACTCAACCTCCTGACCCCTCTCCTTCCAGAAGGTCAGGCTGATATCACAGGGCTCAAAGACCCAACACTCTCATTACAGGGCTGCTTGTCCCGGCATGGTCAGCTCTCACACTGAGACCATCCGCGTGGCTGGCTCCGCCCTGAGTCATCTTCTTAGCATAAACTATCAGGTGCTCACCATGAGTCTCCTCATTAGCATAAACTTTCAGGTATGGCCCTAGGGGCTCAACATGGAAAACAAAGATACTCCTGTTCCAGGGTATTGAGGCAGCTTTCAGGAAAGGCCAGACGTCTGTTATACAGCCATATGCTGAAAATGGAGATGCCAAATGATATCAAATGAAGGAAATAAAGTGAAACTATGTCCAAATTAAAATAGCATTTTTATAAAAAGGTGATTTTTATAGCATGTTGTAGGATCCCGGACGATAGCCGAGACTTTTTAGAGCATTTAAGATTAAATCCTTATAGAATCCATTGTAGTTAAACTAACATAATGCCTCGCACTGAACAACTTCAGGGGTTACCACCAGGAAGATGAGATCCCTTTTCGTTCCAGAACACACTGACTGACACACTTACTTTTTTTCCCTTACCAATCTGTGAGCTCTTTTCAGGCAGGACTATGTTGTGATGGTATTTGTGCCTCCCGAGTCCAGCATAAAGCCTGGCACAATAAGTAATTGTGAAATGGAATTTAAGAGAGCCCTCTTAGCCAAACCAAAACTGTCACCTAAGCTTCTAAGAACAAAAATGATCTGGAGTATACGTATTTCAAGGCCTCTAACCCTCTCACCGTAGTTCCGCAGTTCCTGTAGAATTAAAGTGGCCCAGTCCTGGAAGCAGGCACATGCACTGGCAGCCTTGCAGCACGCTCTGTGCAGCTCCGCCAGTACTTTAAAGTCACTGTGCACCAACTAATTCCACATATTTAAAAACTTGAATTTCCACCTTCTCTTGAAAAATACATCTGGCATCATCGAGCCTACCTTTCTCTGGGAGAGTTGGCTGGAGCTAAGCAGTGGTGCCTTGTAGACTGAGTGCGGCCACAGTGGGTCCCTTGTAGGCCACAGTGCTTACAGCTCCCTAATGCCTGTGTCACTTATTCTGTTTGTTATATTTAAACTCCCTTCCCAGAAGATTAGATTGAAAGAAATTGGAAAGGTGAATATTTTGCACCAAAGGAATCTTTGACCAGGGCCAGATCATGTTTTTACTAAGCCCTACCTTTGAAAATATTAGCAGGTTCCTTCTCTTACATATAAATGCAAATGAAAGGTTAAACTATAAAATAAATGTAAGAGAAAAACAACAAAGTTTCTATTCTCTCCATGATGCTTACTACAACACAGTTTTTGAAATATACAATTCTTACTTTGGTGGACCGCCCCCTAGGCTCGTGGTTTGCCGTGGGGGTAAACTAGTACCACATTTGGGAAATACTCTTGTCCCTGGTCTTCCCTACCCCTGGAGGCAGAGGGATTGCATGACAGTCACAGGGAACTCATAGTCTTAGCTAGCTCAAGAAGGGAGAGTTCTAGCTGAACTTGTCCAGGCACAGATGCAATAGAATTATTACCCAATTGGAGCACGTATTGCTCAAAATGAAGCTCAGGTGTGTGAACACAGCCATGGTCTCCACCCAGCCTAGGACGCCTTCTGCCTGGTCTGTGCACAGGTTCCCAGGTTCCCAACCTGCTGAACATTGGCTTTGCACTCCTGAATTCTATCTCCCTCTGGTGGGCAGGCATCCAGCTAAGCCTTTTCAGATTACATGGATTTCTGGTTATCCTCATTGTATTTATTTAGGTTTATTCTGGTTTATTCTTTCATTTGAATGACTTAAGACACATTCAGGCTGCAGTTCAGCTGTAAAGCAGAAGCCTAAATCAACCTCAAGCAAGCAAAGCCAGAAAATAAGGTCTTGAAGACCAGAATATTGCAACTTGGAAAGACCATGTCAGGAAAGCAAGCCTACTATAAAGATCTCCCATAAGCCCTTCCTTCTTGCCTTCCATTGTAAGTCCAGAGATAATATACAAACAAAGAGTGTGCTAGCCTCATTTAATTGCTGGCATGCTACAAAGGGAGAGGTGCAGGAGGTGACTTGGTCCCCAACCACAGGAGGTCTCATAAATTACATCAAATGGGTTTCTGCCTCCATATATATGAAATGACATTGATATCTCAGGGTGCACATTAAACACGACAACACAGCTTACAGCAAATAATGAACAGTGGGACTCCAGCTCCGACAAACCATATGGGCATTTTTTCCTGCAAGAGGAAATACTTTTCACAGTTAAATAACAATAGAAATAGAAAGAAATGAAAAATTGTCAGAAAGGAACAAAAATGAGATTTCCAGCTGTGAGCTGAAAAGAGATGGGAAGGCATCAAGATGGAAAGATTTGGGAAACAAGTGTGGAGAAAAACTGTTGAAGAAAGAGAGAGATAATGACAGACATACTCCTTGGCACAGGAGGTGGGTGCAAACTTCTGGCACAGTTCCAGAAGGCAAGAGCCTGAAATCTGCCTACCATGTTGTCAAATTGTCCTGGGCTGTAATTATTGCAGATCAGATCTGCTGGGGTTGGACTAACATTAGGTAATGCAGGGAAGAATTAAAAGGCCTGCAAAGGTGGTTTTCATTTTGTTTGTTACTTGTTTGTTTGGGGTTTATTTTTTTTAGTTAGTTTTTCCACCTGGCTTACTGGGGTATTAGCCACTTGAATGTAAACTGCTGTTATTTCACATCAAATACTCTGTCTTGTTCTGTGCCCTCACAGCCTATAAGATAAAGTGGAGGTGTGGAGTTGTTATTAATTCTCTTGCTTTTTTAGAGAAGGCAATTGGAAAAATAAGGCCACAGGTGTGTTGTTCTTTCAGTGTATATATGTAGGCGGTATCTTTCTTGATCTGTTTTGGCACAAAGCTCTTCCTTCAGAGCCAGGGCAATAGAGGCACAACAAAGAACTCCTTCAAGAACAGTGAGAAAACTAATGAGTGGACCTAAGGGTCTGCAGAGACTGAAGAATCCAGTGAGGCCAGAAGGAGCAAGGCCAGTGGTGGCTGGGGAGGCTCCCTGGCCAGTGTACCCAGGGGTCAGCAAACCCAGAACGGAACTGTAGCCTGATGGGTCGGGCTCAGGGTCGTCCCTCAGCAGACTTGGGAAGTGACCAGGGTGATGGGGCAGGGAGTTAGGGTGAGGCACCAGAGGGAGAGTCCTTCTGAGGACTAGAACATGACCAGTGAGACCATGATCCTGTGGCCATTGGACCAAGTGAGAATACTTAGAACTTTGCTACTCAAAGTGTGATAGATTACAGATCAGAAGGATCCAACATCTGGTAGCATGTTAAACATGCGGAATCTCAGGTTCCACCCCAGGCCTGCAGAATCAGACTCTCAGGGTAGGTCCAAAACTCTCTTTTACCAAATTCACCAGGTGATTCGCATGCACCCTAAAGTTTGAGAACTACTAACTTAAGGGATCAGATATCCTGAGACATGTTTTTAAGAGCTTAAATGACCACAGTATAACTCACATTGGGAAGCCAATATGAGTTACAATGCAAGAAGCAATCATGGATTATCTAGTCCCTGTAGTTACAGTGGCAGACAGAAAATAAATTAATAGAATGTGCCAAGTGTACAGCATATTCAAAATAAAGAAAAAAAGTGTTTGTTTTTTTTCCTGAGTAGAGAGTCACACAGAGCTGGCTCTGGGTCAGCCCTGAAATATCATGCATGAATGTGCAACAGGGCCAAAGGCTAAGAACAAAGAGCATGAGAGCAGAAGTGACTGTGTGTGTGTTGGAGGGAAGCCCCCCAAAAGTCTAAACTCAGGATCAGTTCTGAAGATCTGACATGTAACCTATTCAAATTCACAAGGGCTTTAATAGGAGAAACACATACATGGGCAAAGCAGCTGCTTGCTCCCAGTGGTGGCCGGCTGGGAATAAATCTGCCCCTCCCAGAACAGGGTCTCTTTTTCATAGCGGTTCATAGTAAAACCATATGCTGGGTAGTCACGTAGACTATCAGAGAGAACAATGCCTTTCTGTGTTAACAGACAACATCGGCCAGTTATCCACACTATATATTCATTACTCTTCTTCCTGGAGACATGAAGTTTATCTCTGGATGCATTCCTTCTTTCTGGGTAGTCAGCCAAGCCTGAGGCTACAGAGTTAAACAGTCACAGAAGGTTAAACAGAGTCCAACATTTCCCAGCCACCTTTACTGCTAGGGCCATATTGCCTCTCTGAGTTCCCCTACAGCATGGCCAGCATCTTCCTGGTGGCAGTTCCTGATGGAGGGGCAAATGTAACTAATACATGTGTAACTAATGGACAGCCTGCCCTGATGCCTACTCCAGTTCACCCCACTCATTTCAACTCAAGTTTGTTTAATAGCTATGGCAACCTTCTTTTTTTATTCCTCACCCAAGGACATTTTTTCATTTCTTTGAGAGAGAGAGAGAGACATTGATATGAGAGAGAAACATTGATCGGCTGCCTTCTCATACACGACCTGACCAGGAATCAAACCCATGACCTTTCAGTCTATGGAATCACACTTCAACCAATTGAGCCATACTGGCCAGAGCTATGGCAACTCTTTTTGAAACAAGATAGGGGGTGGATTATGTAACGTAATTATATAAACAAATATGCATATATAATTATATAACACTCTATAATAAATAATATTGAAGTACTATATCAAATATATACACTTTATTTAGATATTCAATTGAAGTATTAATTGAATATAATTTATTTAGAAATAAATATATAATATTTGATAAAACAAACTAAAGGTTGAATATTAAAGTTTCAAGTTCTGTAAAAGTATGGTGAACTTCAGTCTTCGCTCAAATGTCAACTTCTCGCCGAGGCCTGCTCTGACTGATTCTAACACCACTCAGCCCCATGACTGACTTATACCCACCACCCCACCTTGCTCTATTTTTTTCATAATACATACCTGCTAGATCCAACATAATCTACACATTTATTATATTCATTGTTGCCTTACCACTAGAATGGGAGTTCTGTAGGGCAGGGATTTTTGTTTTTTGTTCACTGTTGGATTCCTGGCACCTAGAGGTGTCCCTGAGCTCAATAAATGTTTGCTGGATAAATAAATTTATTAGTGAGAAGAGTACCTCAGACTATAGTAATATAGCAGAAAAGCAGATGCTTCACTGGGATTTTCCTTTTAAAGAATGATATTAAACTAATACCACACAAGATAACTTCAAGGGTGTCTGTATATCTCTACTCTATTCCTTTAGCAAGAGAGGAGCAAGAACTTTACAATGTGAAATTTTATTTTTACACCTTTTGTTGAGGGCTGGATTACAGCTATGCTCTCTCAGTTAGAACCTTTTCTTGGGGGGGGGTGTCATTCACCTTGATCAATTAGAATCAGAACTATAGCATAAAGTTGAAAACTAACCATCCAAGAAGTTCACAAGCCATTTTTTTTCTAGAACCATCTATAAACTCTCCCACAACAGAAAACCTAAAGTTTAAAGGCTTTTCTTTAGGTAACCCAGGTAAATGCAGTTTTCATGGAACAGTAGAGAAACATAAACATTCATTTTAACTAGCTTTTGCACAAAGCATTTAGCAAATCTTTGAAATGCTCCTTAATGGGTTGATACTTTTGAAGAATAGATTGGAACACCTTCAGAAAGAAACTCGTAAATTCAAGCTGGCATGACAATACGGGAAAATGGAGACTGTCAGAGGCATGCCTGGGTGGCTGGACTACACCAGGTGGGCACAGAGGACTGCAGGGAAAGAGCCACTAGATAGCCAGTTGAAGCAAGACATGAGGCCTTTCCTGTGAGAGAAATAATAAATTACCCATCAGATCACTAATATTCAACATAGAAACAAATCCACTCCCCACCTGCCCTCCAGGAATATGGGAAAAGCAGTTGTAGTGATGGGAGATTTTCATTCCTCTGGGCAAAAACAGCTATTCAGGGGACCAAGGGAAAAAAGAAAACTCCAGACTATCATTCTGAAGTACCTGAGAGTCTGGGCATTCAGATCCAGTTTCCATGTTGACAGGCCACACCGATGAGAGTGACCACGAAGGAAGGCCTGAGCACATGCTGGCCTGCAGGTCACAGTGCAGCAGCCTGCACACTGGCTGGAATCCGCAGCGATGGGATTTGAAAGAAAGTTTTGTACCTGAAAGAAATTGACCTGTGAGCAAGGGATCATTTTAAAAAGACTTAAAATAAAACCTGGAGCATAGGCTCTATAATATTATCAGGCTAATGGTAACTACTGCCTTCAGATGCTGTATGGCTAAGCCACTTGGCAAAAGAAGAAAGTGTCTATTGTTCATGAGTTAGAAAAATTGTTCAAAGATTAAACAGCAAAACTAAAATACTAAGTACAATTATCTTTCCTCTGAGAAAGAAAAAAGCCTTACGATGGACACTAAGCTGAGTGTTTCTAATGGGAAGTGGGAAACCTCATTTCATGCCTTTTATCTCAGTCCCTGCTTCAGGGAATTAAAATAAAATGCACATTCCTGAGGTGGGCACCTCCTTATTCCTGCCATGGTAGCTACCTAGGAGCAGAAGCCTTTCAGGGCACAGGCAGAAACAGGATGCCCTTTGTGCGGAGGACCGTGCCTGCAGGAAGTACAGTATTAAAGGAATAAAGCATTCTGGAACAGATTTAACTGGCATTTTGTAAGTCAACTAGCCAGGAAAAGCCAACTATGAGTTTTGCTTTGTTTTGTTTACCTTCAGCTTTTCAAAGCACAGCAAAAAAACAAAACAAAGACCACACTTTGAACCTGTATCAGAGTTTGATAATGTACAGCAGCGAGTCTCCCCTGACATGTTTTCAGTATCCGCTGTGTGCCGTGAGCAGAGTTAATGCTACACATGCATTGTTTCATTCAATTCTCCCAACAAGTCCATGAAATAGGTCCTATTATTTTATTTCCCCATGTTTCAGGTGAAGAAACTGAGGCTCATGAGGTTGAGAAGCCTTGCCCAAGGCCACACAAATACAAATTGGAGCTAGGAATCGATCCCCAATTTGCTTCAATTCAGAGCCCATGCACGGTGGCCAATAGCATCAGATTATTTGGGGTTAGAATTTTCTTAAGGGTGGTAAATTATGAACCAGGTAGCAAGTGTCTCCCAAACTTCATGGCCAATGGCAGCAGTGAATCGAAACTGGTATTTCTCTAGAAGGAGGGAGCAACCTGGAAAAGTTGGAAGGGCACTCCTCCAGCCTCTCACATTTCATTTTTCAAGTACGTGCTCAGGTTTGGGGTAAGGGGTAAAATGCAGGAATAAACTCTTCCACCCAGTTTTTATATACTTATATGCATATAAAAAGTTTGAAACCTAAATGTCCTTTTCTTCTCACTGCTTCTCTAGATTTTGATTGGAGCTGTCATTGCCATGGGCTCAGCCGACAGGGATGGCCGCCTGCACCCGGGGGACGAGCTCGTCTATGTGGACGGGATTCCAGTGGCTGGCAAGACGCACCGCTACGTCATCGACCTCATGCACCACGCAGCCCGGAACGGGCAGGTCAACCTCACTGTGAGAAGAAAGGTGCTATGTGCAGGTATGGAGCCTCGGGCAGTGGCAAGAGTTTAGAGATTAGGTGGTGAGAAGCTTTTGTGAGACATGCCAAAGATACTTGAAACAAAATTTTAAATCAATTTCTATATTATATGATGGAAAAAAACCAGCCTTGATATTCCAACTGTAAGTGATTTTGAAAGTGTGAATTTTCACCCCATTAGTACAACTCCAGCAGTCTTTAAGGCCTGCATTTTCAACGTAGTCTTTCAAATTTTCTAGCAAAGCCTGGGGCTAATTTAAGATGTGTGCTCGTTGCTGCTTAGAACATTATAGTAGTAAAAAATATGGCTTTTGTAAATGTTCCTCCTTGTGTTTACAAATCAAGAACCACAGCATTTTGATACTATAATAAAGCAACAAGGATGGAAAATTGGCTTCCATTGTAGAGCCTAATAAAAGGTAACAATAAAACTATTATCTTGATTTACAGAAATACAGCTGTATGTCATTTTGAGGAAACACAATTCATGTAACTCCAAACTTATGAAACAGATAAATAAGGAGTAATTATTCCCTTTACAACCATTTTCCCAGCTTCCTAAAAGAATCCACCAAAGACACACTTTTAAGAGTCAGCCAGCCCTCATAGTCCTAATATGATTCAGTTTCTCTTTTTGCCATCTCAACTCCCCAAAAAGGATTTATATTTTAAGGAATATGTCTGTTACAAGCATCATGTGATTTTTTGTAATCTGAGCATTCAAGAGCATTGGGAATACAGTCCCACACCATCTGCACTAGGCTCTGGGAATCATAGGAGCAGCAGCGCCAGCAATGTTCACTTGTCGTCTTCTGCCTCTGCGGCCTCCTGGCCTTTCTGCTCAGCCCCCTGACTGATCCTTGTACAGAATGATGAATGCTAGAATTGGGAGGCAAGGGGCTTAGGAACTCCACCTCCCTTGTATTACAGGTGAGAAAACTGAAACCCAGAGATGTAGTCACTTGCCTGGTAGTCCACAGAGTCAGAGATGACATGGAGACTCATCTCCCTGGCCAGGGCTTCTTTACTGTATACCACTTTGGGTCTCTCCTCCCTCTACCTCCATCCCCACCCCACAGTGAACGCAAAGACATTAGACCAATCTTTAGCAAATGTCACTGCCAACCATAAGGAGAAGGAGTCTTTTATATGTGTTATTATTATAACATATTTGAATTTTAAAAGGGGGGGCACTGGCTGGATAATCATGGGTTATGAATGACTCAATAGGATAAAATTTATTAGTCAAACAAAAAGTCCTTTTTTATTTGAGTCTTCTAGAAACTAGACTTTGAGCAAGGGCAATCATTGAAAAGGGCAAGTCAGAAGGATTATCAGCCCTCGCCAGTAGAGACTGCCATATATCTTGTATCGTACGGAGGTTTTGCTAAGAAGTGTCATTCATCCTCAGAAATTCCTGCCATACCACTTGACCCAAAGAAGTAAAACACCTTGAATTATTCTTATTCTTGGGCAAGATGCCAGAAGACAGTTTTTCTTGGTTAACATTTAACTGTCTCTCCCTACAAAGTGATTTTCAGTAAAAAGTTTGCTGTGCTATATGTTCTGTAGCCCAAAGATAAATTAAAAAGTTACCTGATTTACAAGGAAATAACTGCAAAGTGCAAAACCAATGCACCAACACAATTTCATGCTCCCCTTGCTACCAGCTGATTATTGCAAATTAAATTTTGTTCTAGCCAACCCAGGTTATTGGCGTGTATGCCAAATGCTGCAAAAAAAAAAAATGTGTTCTTGCACTCTGTGGATCATGTGACTTCCATAAAGATGCTCTTTGCTGCAGTTCTTACCAATTCCACTCATTTGGGCTTTGAAGTGCGTTTCAAGTGCATTTAATTTTTTAAAATGTTCTACTGAAGACTGCTCATTCTCACCAGGAGAGTTTCCAAGTTAATTCAGCCCACTCTTCCTTGAAAGCTTCATCAGTGTTGAAAATGATTAAGTTCAGCAAAGGATAGGAAAGTAAATGCCTAGAAATAGTAAAAAAAAGATTTTAAAAAACCGAAAGTCATAGGAAGACAGCCTTTCCTCATAGCTGCCATTTCTCTACAGTGAGAAGAGACAACACCAAGTGTGCATGGCAGTGGAGATGCCTTTCCAAGGGTTGTTGTTATTATTGTTATTCTGCTTTCCTAAGTAAAGGCAGTGGGAGGTGCAGGCCCGGCTCGTGATAAGATGATTGTGAGCTGATGAGAAGTGAGCAATTAGCTGTAAAGAGACAGAAGATGAGTGAGAGGAGGGACAGTGTTGCCACCTTTGTGCCAAAGCAGAAATATTATAGGGAAGGAGCTGGGAAGAAGGGAGGTCATAGAGAGCACACCCAGCAGTTGTCTGCTCACCATGGCTTGAGTAAATATCCCACTATAACCTCAAAAGACATTGGACACTGGCTTCCTAATTGATGCTCAAAACAAAAACACATCCAATGTGTGTTTTAGGAAAAAATTTAAATAACACAAAAACCTGCTCCAAATATTGAATTATAAAAATAGTATATGATTAAAGTTAAAATACAAAAATGACATACAAATATAAAGGCAGTATTTTCAATTAGGCAATGACAAACTAGATCCTTAAAAATGAGAAATTGTGGAGAAAAGGAAGGAAATAGACAGCAGTGCACAAAATTTTATTTGCCAGAAAATTTTATTACTGATTTTGCACTTTAAATGAGCTTTGAGAGATGTTCATGCCACCAGATCCAATATTTAGTTGTTTTTTCAAAGGAGAGTAGAAGAGTACTTTTAATTGTTACTGAAAGTATAAATATTTATATGTTTAGTAGCTAAATTTGAGATGTTCACCCTTATGACACAATATTTTGAATATACACTATTCATAGAGAAGAGTGTCTCTAAGGAATTTCCTGAAGTGTAAATCTAGAAGCAATGTGAAAGAAAATTTTATAACTTAATCAAAACATATTAAAATCCGACTTCTGGTCAAGATAGAGGCATAGTAAATGCAGCTTGCCTCCTCACACAGCCACTACAAAACAACTCTCACCCAGAGTTGTCAGAAAATGAGAGGTATGGAAGTCCAACAACCAAGGAATTAAAGAAGTTACATTCATTTCATTAAACATTTGGGGTCCCTCTCATCACATGCTTAGGTGACAGGTGGGAGAAGTGAAGGGAAAAGAGTAGAAGAGGGGAAACCCTTAATTGTCTCAAATAACTTGAAAGAAATGTTAATCAAGGAGTAAGTTTAAATCTTGAGTTTCTAAATATTAAACAACAGTGAAAGATTTATGAGCAAATTCAATTCAGTTAAATAAAATAAATACACATTTTTGTCCCTCCAAAAAAAAAAAAAAAAGAAGAAGAAGAAGAAGAAGTTACATTCATCCAGATGGGCGGGAGGAGCGGAGATGAGGAGATGCAGAATGGGTAGTCCCACACTCATGTGAGGTGGACAAAAATCAGGAGGGATACCTCAGGAGTGAGGGACCCTAGTCCCACACCAGACTACCCAACCCAGGGTTCCAATGCCAGGAAGATAAGTCCCCATAACTTCTGGCTGTAAAAACCAGTGCGGATGGGGACAGCGGACAAAACCATGGGATTCTTAGGCATCTGTTTTTAAAGGGCCCACAATGGACTTAGGACTTATGCAGACTCACTCTGTCTGGGCTCCAGCACCGGGGCAGCAACTGGAAGGGTACCAGTAGCATATGGGAAAATATTGAAGTGTCTGGCATCAGGGCAAGTGCTGGGAGACAGCTTCCTCCCAGACAAAACTCCAGAGGCCAGGCAGAGGCCATTGTCCCTTTTCTGACCCCTCTCCCACACAGAACCACAGAGCAGTGAAACCATATCAGAGACCCCATCAATCTGGTTCACTCAGGTTGCCCTACCCTGACGATTACCTAAGGCTCCATCCCATCCAACTCATGGGTGCCCTTTTCCACAATAGGCTACACTACTAAGACAAGGAGTCAAAGCAGCTCTACCTGATACATAGAAGCAAACACAAGGAGGCTACCAAAATGAGGAGACAAAGAAATATGGCCCAAGTGAAAGAACAGAACAAAACTCCAAAAGAATAACTAAACAAAATAGAGATAAGTAATTTACCAGACACAGAGTTCAAAACACTGGTTATTACGATGTTCAAGGATCTCATTGGGTACTCCAGCAGCACAAAAAAGACCCAGGCAGAAATGAAGTTTGAAATAAAGAAAAATTTACAGGGAATCAACAGTGGAATGAGTGAAGCCAAGAATCAAATCAATGATTTGGAACGTAAGGAAGAAAAAAATATTCAATCAGAACAGCAAGAAGAAAAAAGAATCTAAAAAACAAGAATAAGTTATAGAATTTCTGGGACAATTTCAGACATACCAATATTCACATCATAGGGATGCCGGAAGGAGAACAGAAAGAACAAGAGATTAAAAATTTATTTGAAAAAATAATGAAAGAAAACTTCCCTAATTTGGTGAAGGAAATAGACATACAAGTCCAGGTAGCACATAGAGTCCCAAATAAGATGGATGCAAAGAGGACCGTACCAAGACACATCATAATTAAAATGCAAAAGTTAAAGAAAGAATCTTAAAAGCATCAAAAGAAAAGCAAATAGTTACCTACAAAGGAGTTCCCAAAAGACTGTCAGCTGATTTCTCAAAAGAAACTTTACAGATAAGGGAATGGCAAGAAGTAGTCAAAGTCATGAAAGGCAAGGACCTACATCCGAGATGACTCTATCTGGCAAAGCTATCATTTAGAATGGAAGGGCAGATAAAGTGCTTCCCAGAGAAGGTAAAGCTAAAGGAGTTCATCTTCACCCTGCCCTTATTATATGAAATGTTAAAGGGACTTTTCTAAGAAAAAGAAGATCAAAGCTATGAACATTAAAATGACAATAAAATGACAATAAATTCAAATGATCACCAATTGAATCTAAAAACAAACTAAGCAGAACAGTAACAGAATCATACATATGGAAATCATTTGGAGGGTTATCAGTTGGGAGGGAGAATAGAGAGAATGGGGGCAAAGTGCAAGGATTAAGAAGTACAAATATGTAGTTACAGAATAGACAGGGGGATGTTAACAGTACAGGAAATGAAGTAGCCAAAGAACTTGTATGCATGACCCATGGACATAAACTAAAGGGGATGACTGCTGGAGGGAATGAGGGGTACCAGGTGGAGGGGGACAAAGGGAGAAAAACTGAGACAACTGTAAGAGCATGATCAATAAAATATATTTGAAAAGTAAAAGCAGACAAGATAAAAGAAAAAAGATATATTACAGTCCATCTTAAAGCCACCAGCATCTTTTCTCTAACACCTAAAGGAACGTCTCATTCTTGTCCTAATGCTGAAAAAGGGAAAGTTTTCTTGGCAACTGAGTGAAAAGTTTAGAGAGTGTTTAGGAAGCCAGTTAATTTCCTGGTCCTGGTTACTACACTTTTTATCAATTCAAAATGCATTCCCTTATGCTTTGTGTATGAGCATGTCACCCATTTAAATGAGTTGTCCGCCTTGGTGAACCAGGAGCGTGCAGACTCAAATGCTCACAGGCAGGCCACCCCCCGCTGCAGGGCTGCCCCTGCTCCGTCAGGCACCCTGAGAGTGCACATGCATGTCAACATTCCCCGCCCACACATCCAGGCTCTGTCCACACACAAACCCCATCACCTCAGCCATGCTTTGACACGAGATAGGAGCATCTGCAGTGGTATCATCCTCCTGGGGACAGTCCTGAGAAGAGGCCCAGGCACACCTTGGAAGCAGGCAGTCTGTTTGGCGACAGAGTCCTGGAGTCCTGGCGTTCAGTGTGTGATCCAGAAGGGAGACGAGGGCTCCACTTAAACAAGTCCTTTTGGCCCAAATTCCTCACCCCCCATTCTATGGGTAAATTAGCAAATCAGGAATTTGTAAGAGACACTGGGGAGTGGTTGGGGCTGTGATGAATGCACACTGCATAGCCCATCAAGGGAGCAGTCATCGCCCAGCTCCAGCCATTCACTATCAAGAATTTCAAGAGAAACCAGAAAGCCATATTTCTATAAACTCTGTGTATCTGAAGACACTGACAACTAATTTTAACAACAGATAGACCAACACTCTGCAGGAAAAAATGGGTCTGCTGACTGTTCCAGTCAAAGCATCTCACCTGGAGGGCACAGTGACTCCTGCCTTCTCAAACAGAGACCCTCTCCGTCAGCGAGTGACGACTTCCAGTGCAACTGGTGGGGACAAAACTGCAGTTTAACCTAAGGGTTAATTATCTGACTTGAGTAGCTACTAAGTGACTGAATTCTGTACACTCGTTTGCATGTGAGACAGAAGGATAAGGCAGGGATGCTGGAAGTTAGTGAATTTTTTTAAATGCACATGGAATTTAGTCACTTTGTGAACTTTACTGTATTATTCAAAGACAATGATGTTCAGGTCCTACACCAAGAAGGGTTGTTGGAGAAAAGAGAGTCTCATTTGGACACAGAGCCAGCTGAGCAGAAAAATGATGTCGAATCAATCCCTCCAAATCAATCATTGGAAGTCCTCTTAACACCCTGGTTTTGAATGTGTTCCTATCATTAAAGATAAAGAACTTTGTTCTAGTGATTGAAAGAGAAATCCAAAAGCAATAGAAAGGTGTCCTGTTAATGTACTTAACTTAGTTCATATTGACTTCATCTGTGATTTTCTTTCTCTCTCTAGAACTTGTGGCATAGCCACTCCTGGCCATTTATTGCAAAGACATAAATTTTCTTTGTAGCCGCTTTACTGACAGCCCCCGCTTTCAACCCCCTAAACTCTGACAGCCAGAAAATGAGATCTCTCTTGTCACTGCCTATGACATTTAGTTACTGATTTGGTCCAATAACTTCGGGAGATTTTCAATTTAATGTCGCAGCATAATAATTGTTTGTTTTTCTTCTTCCTGACTATCTCTGATCACTTTATTTCCAACTCACAGAAGGACTGATAAAGGACATGTGCTTCACCAAGACAATACCAGCATGTCTTTGGGTGACGTTTTCTAGCAGAGAGGCTACATTTCACAGGCAGTTTTAATTCTGGGAGAAAAGAGGAAAAGGCTTTGACACTGACATTTGTCTTTTTATGACCTAAGTACATTTCTTACAGATAAAAAGAACCTGTTTTCTTTTATTAAAACCTGATTAATTGAGTCTTAACCAATAAATTAAATTTATCAATGATCTTATTCAGTAATTATAAACAAAAAAATTCATTTTTGTAAGGCCATTTTTAATCTGGTCTGGTAAATAAATGTCCCGCCCCTTTCTTCAGCTGTCAGTGTAACAGAACCTTTCTTGTAGTCTGTTCTTTCTCTTTCTCCCTGAATTGCAGCTTGTAAAGTTAAGTGCCTCATTGGAACTTTTGCTAATTATTTTAACTTGCTATATGAGACGCGTCCAGACCTCTAAACAGAAGAACATATCTAGAGACCGTCCTCCCTCCCAAAATTATTAATTGTGATTCTTTTCATCTTATTATTCCTCTGTTGTTCCATATCATCTGAGCACACTAATTAAGTTGTAAGATGGAAATGAAATAGTCTTATTTCTAATTACAGTATTCCGAGTGCCTACTTCAGCTCTTTTCATCAAAATACCGTAACCTAGGTATTAAATTAAAATAACAACATTCTTTCTGGATGACAGATCAACTTCCATTCTAAAAACTAGCTCCTCTTGGCTGCCAGGTTTCCATCCTCTCTGTCTGTGAGTAGGCTTGCTTCCTCATGGAAGTAGTGACTTGGTTTGTCTCTCTGAAATTAGGGTGTATTTTTTAATAATACAGAATGTAGGTGAACAAGGCCTCCAATACCTCCCTTAATGATTCCAAAGTCACCGTTCCTTATCCTGATAACACTGTTAGATCTTAGAGTGAGCAAACTGCTTTAAGAAGGATGTTTTCTGCCTACACGAAAGTAAATTAACATGTCTGGGATAACAGAATTAAATAAAACCATGGGTCTTTAATAAAATTATGACGGGTCACTTTACATGGACATCCCCCGGGCTGTCAGCCCCACTGCCAAGATTCTACAGCAGCATTTCTGAAAGTGTGGCCTTGAAATCTCACCCAGATTTCTGTGTCCGCTTTTCCCTAGATCTACTGAAAAACAATGTTCCATATGTGGACTCTGAAGATGCATATTTTTTACAAGCTCTTTAAGTAATTCTTTTGCACAGGACCATTTAAGATTCTGTCCACTTATTTCATGACCTTCTTTGATAATTTATTTTTATGCAACTAAGAAGCTCAATGTCTATAATATTGCCGTGGGGGGCTGCCATCTTACTTAGCAAGAGGAACATACAAACAGGTAGCAGCACATAGGAAGTTGATAAGGGGGTTTACCTGTGTTTGCTGTGAAAGGTGGGAAAGGAGCCAAGATCTGTATAGCTAGGTTTGTGGCTCTGCACGTCTGGGGAGAATAGACACCAGCCTTGTAACAGTGCTGGTGTCTAGACCAGTGCCTAGTACACAATGGGCACCCATCAAGACCTTGTTAAATAACCCAGTGCCTGTATACAATGTTGCTCCAGGGGAGCCCTGCCCAGAGAACGGGAGGAGTCCAGGCTCCGTATCAACCCACCACAGCTCTCCACGCAGTGACTACGCAACCTACAGCAACAGCAACCACGCTGCCCCCAGTGGCAATGCCTCTCCCCCTGAAGGCTTCGCCTCCCAGAGCCTGCAGACCAGTGACGTGGTCATTCACCGAAAGGAGAATGAAGGCTTCGGCTTTGTCATCATCAGCTCCCTGAACAGGCCTGAGTCGGGATCCACTATAAGTAAGTGACGGCTTCGCCTGCCCTTGAATAAGAGGTCTTGTTTTATTTCATTCTGGTGGTAGGGACACTGACAAGCAGATTGGAGGACCAGTGTGAGCATACCATGGAGCCTGAAAGTCACAGGCTGTGTGCACAAAGAATGCATCCTTAGCACTTGATTAGCCAAATGTTGCCGACCTTTGGTTCAGGAGGAATGCAAGACCACAACCCAACACCCCCACAGAAACTCCTCATTATTTTAAACTGGAAAGAAAATAAAGCAGAGTGAGGTGGCAGTGTTGGTATGAGGGGAAGGGTGCTCCTATGCGATAGAATGAAACCATATCTGCAGAGGATCTGGGGAAAGCAGTGTAAGCAGCATCCTGAGGTGGGAAGGAGCTCAGCATTGAAGAAATACACAAAAGCCTGCTGCGGCTGTGGCAGAGTGAACAGGGGGAGCGGCGTGAGACCAGAGAACTGGGCAGGAGCCAGGCCGCACAGGGCTTCATTTGCCCATGGGAAGAAGTCTGGATTGTAGTCCAAACCCATTGGAACCACTGGAGGGTTTTAATCAGTGGACGCAAATCTAACTTGCATTTTAAAAAGATGAGCCCTGCTGCTTGTGGAAAATGAAATCATGGGAAGGGAGCAAGAGTGGAAGTACAAGACAGTTAGGAGTCATTAAACAGCCCTGTGGGACCAAAGATAGTGGAGCCTTCCCCTCCGGTAGTGGCAGTGCACAGGGCAGAAGAAGAGGACTTTACCTCCTGGGCCTCCTCCAAATCTAAGGTTCTGTGCCTCTGCACCACAGGTGACAGTCAGAGGTCAAATTTTTCTTCCAGTAAGTCACCTTGGTCGATACACAGGCTTCTTCGAAGGCTTTCCTTCCAGCAGTACTATCCCAGAAGTCACTCAGCAGCCAGCAAGCAGACAGAACGGGTGACAGGAACACTCGTTCATTTTTCACGTTGAAGTCATTTAGCCTAAAATGCTGTGGACAGAAACACCAAAATAGAGAACATTAAGAGAAAAAATAATTAAGTCATGTTGTGGTTTTAAAATTCTTATAAACTGTGGTTGTTTCCAGCATCTGATTGGGGGAGGGAGCTGTGTTTGTCAAACAATAAGCAAGAAATCAAATTATTAGAAGGAATGAGAACTTTTTGTGATTAACATAATGTTATCAAAACACCACCAGAACTAAATGGAGAGAAGTGCCCTGATTGGTTTTAGCTTTGACAAATTCAAGAGTGAAAACTATAAAAATGTCACACCTCGGTGAAAACGTGCCGAAACTGGATTGCATCCATCTGAACGTACAGTTTCATTTCTCTTTTCTTCATGATAAGCTGAAGCAATAAATTCAACCTTTAAGTGTAGAGCAAAAGCAGAAATCTGTCAGTAGGATGGATTCACCAAGATTAAAAGGGCATAAGACCAAAGATTTTCGTAAATTATATAAGCAGTCTTCCAATAATTTACACTGGGAGAAAATGTTCACCAGGAGTTTTTGCAACCATCCTAGTCATTCAAATCGTTTACTGGGGAAGGGCACCTAAAGAGGTGGAATAAAAATAAAAAGTGTACTGCCACAACGAAAGTGTTAAGCATGTAATAATGTTTATGGTCTCAGCTTGAGTTGACGTGCAACAACATTATCGCTAACTGTGTAGGGGAGTGTGTGTGTGTGTGTGTGTGTGTGTGGATGTGCACTCACTACATACAGAAACCACAAATGTGCTTTCTATTGCACATAAAATTTGTGCACAGGTAGAGTTGGAAAGCAACAGGTGCAAGTGTTTGCAATTAACATGTGAATTTTTTCTTCTGACCAAGGGATAATAAACCTCAAAAGAGTAATTCTAACCATTTTCAAACTGGCATTATTTTACGTTGCCCTGAGGAGTGGAAATGTATTCTGGAGTTCAAAATGCCTCCTGGCTTCTTTTTTCAGATATTTATTTCTTTTCAATTTAAAGAGTTTGAAACGTAGGTTGCCCCATTTTCTGTGGGAAGAGCAGCTGCTAAACTGCTGGCACGCCGAGTTTATAGTTCATAATTTGCAACATGTGCCTAAAAGGTCCCTGGACCCGAGGCTGTTTCATAGTCCTGCTATAATTTTGATCTTGTAATTTTGAAGAGAAGTGCTAAGTGCCTTATGAATGGCAAAAAGCCTTTCTTGTACCACATGTCCATCATCACACTAGCCAGGGCTCTGTGACACTAGAAGAGCGTGACACTATCAGGTTCTCAATAGTCACAATCATTCCTGGGGTTTGTGTCATTTTTCTCTTCATGTCTTTCCGGAGCCCAAAGATCTTGAACACATCTGCGGTTTTTCTCACGGCTGCCGAAGCCTTTCCATTGGCAGACGGAGTGCTGTTATGCCTTTGGTGGGTACACCGTTGGCTTCAGGCCAGGGAGTAGTCAGTTAACAGCCCAGGTGCTACAGTCAGACTGCCTGAATTTGAAACCTGGCTCCTCATTCACCAGCTGTGTGACCTTGAGGAAGATACATGACTTCTTTGGGCCTCAGTTTCCTTGGTTGTAAAGAAAAGATCATTTTAATACCTATATCATGGGGTTGCTATGAAGGTTAAATGACTTTGTGCATGGAAGTGCCAGAACAGCACTGGCTCAGAGGGAGCACCAATTATGTCGTTGTGGCCATCCTGACCACTGTCCCTGCCAGGGATTATCTCCCCAGCCCAGCAGCTTACTCTTCTTGGTAGCGCAATGTTCACACTGACTCTCAGCTCAGTCAGAGCTCCAAGTAGCGAAATGTGGGCTGCAGATGAGCATCCTGAGCCATCGCCCCCATCCCCACACACTGGCTTCCTGGGAGCACAGTGTTCCCCAGCTCCCCAACGCCCTGCAGCCCAGGCCAGTGCTGGGGACAGAGCAGTGGCAGCCAGGTCAGTCCAGCCGACCGTGCCCTTCCTGAGGCTTCAGGTGGGAAGTCTCCCCAGAATTCACTAGATAATCAATTAGGAAAGTCAAGGGAAACCTCAAAATTTAGGATCAAAGCTGCACTATTAGAATGTCCCTGCAAACGTGGCACCTTTATTGAATATATCAGAGAAGAAAGGAGAGATGAAGAACTCAAATGTAAACTTCCCCAACCTGCACACTCGCACTTTCTTCGGACCAGAGACCAGCTTTGCCAGTGATGCCAGAGGTTTAATCAATTGAGAACTTGGAAGGTGAGACTTCTGGTTTACTATTGCCTGACATTTAGTAAGGCTCTTTACCAAAGCCTCACATTTTTTTCAAAATATTATTTTTCTGAAAAATAAATGAGAAATTTTCTTTATATCAATAATACAATTAAACAGCATACTGCCTTCTGAAGCCAGTGACTCAGGAGGCCAAGTATTGTCTGGGAGCAAACAGATCTTCGAAGATTTCTATCTGAGGTGCAGGAATATCCCTCTTGATTTAAAGTGAGAATAGGCAAGCTTCCTGAGCGTTTTCATCCCATTATCCAAAATTAAGTATTTTTTCCACACCTTAAATTGAACCCACAGGAAAACAAAGTGGTTTGCAGAATGGAGCCTAGGATAAGAGTAAACTGTAACAGGAACTTGCATTTTAAATTCTTACAAAGATTCAAATGAAGATTACATACAAAGATGTTCATTGCCATATTATTGGTAAGCAGAATATTGGAAACAATCTTAGAAGCTTCTCAACCTAGAAACTTTGGTATATTTGAGAAGTTGTCATTCTCACTGGGGTCTGCAGACACAGGATACAAGACTCAGTTAGTCCTCTGACTTCAAATGCATGAATGCTTGCTCTATAAAAATGTCCCTGTGGCCATGTGCAGTGGGGGTGACAGGTTGATCTTTGGGCCTCCTCAGCTCAAGGCTGAGTCCGGATGTCCAGGTTTTGTTGCACAGGTATAACCTAGACCTTACAGGGGCTTCCTGCTCTCCCCCCACCCACCAAACCTGCTTTCCCACCAGAGTTCCCAAGAAAAGCCTTGACACAAATGATGAAATAGAAATGACCCTTAGTCACCTGCTTTTCTATAATTTGTCAGAAGGATATGCTGAAAGTTATGGGGTAGACATATGTAGGCAGCTTGGATACCAGTGGTGGAGGCTGGCAGCCAATTGAGGGAATTTGTAAACTTGCATGCAGGCCCCTAACAAGCTGTGAGGTAGAATATATTCAGGACAGCAGCCACAGCAGCAACCTAAGCAGTCACCAGTCAGGGAACGATCGCTTCAGCCCTCCCTTCCTTCATTCCAATTGTCCCGATTGCACTGACTCAGTTTTTCTGTGTCTTTATTGCAAGTGCATCACTGGCAACATGCTGCTGGCTTCTGAACAATTCTTCAGCTTTGTGCTGGTGCTGGAAATCTTTGTTTCCACGTGTGTGTTTCTTTGGCAAGGGTTGGAGTACAGGCTTAGTCATGGCTGGTGTTCAGTAAGGCCCACTGCAATCCAGTGTTCTAGAAAAGAGTTCATTATCTTTGGTAAAATGCCCTGATGACTTTCTCAAAATCCTTGATGATGTCCATAGGCTCTGGAAATTAAAAGTTATTCTAGAGATTCAAAAGCACATCTAGCAGGTCTTTTATGACATTTTAAGAAAGGATGAAATAGCCCTGGCTGGGTGGCTTAGTTGGTTGGAGCATAATCCCATGCACCAAAACTTTGTGGGTTTGATCCCCAGTCGGGGTTCATATGAGAGGCAACAAATTCATGATTCTTTCTCTGTCTCTCTCCCTTTCTTTCTTTTTCTCTACAATCAATTCCATAAACATATCCTCTGGTGAGGATTTTAAAAAAAGGTTGAAATAAAACTGAACCACAGGAGAAGCAGATTGAGGTTTTTCCCACCAAAACTCAAAGCCAAGGTTTCTATAGTCTTGTCCTGTTACAAGTAAGTTTAAACTAAATAAAAGTGCATTAAACAGTGGGCCCAAGCCTCACTCCCACTTATCCACTGACTATGGTGTCCCTGAGCAAGTCACTTGGCCTTCCTGTGCCCCTTCCTCATCTAAAATATAAGGGGAAATGGCCTGAACAGGCTCTGTCAGCTCTAAATTATCATAGGCCATGAATCAGCATGGAAAATAAGCTATTAGTTTAGTTTCATCTGTGTATTAAAAGCTTTGGGTATGTTTGAGACCTGGGTTATAGTTTTTCATTGGCTTAAATTTGTATTACCTTCAATTTTGATTTTATTTTGAAGGTAGCTCCTAACACTCTCAACTCTTTTGTTCATCTTAAACTCTGTCAAGAAGTGATATGAAACAAGCACTTAACTGCACTAAACCAGCTCCGCTTTTAAGGCAATTTAAGGCAGTGTTTTCTTCCTTTTGTCACTTCCTGGCACACCTGTAAAACTATAGCATTTTTATAACACAAAGAAATAAGACAAATGATGCTACTGGAAGCAAAAAGGCAACTTCCCCAGCGGCTTCCACCCCCAAGCCTCACCTGACCCTTCTCAGGGTGCAGTTGCTGCCTTGGCACACTTGTAACCTTAGGGGACACTTCTTTTAATGGCCCATAGTTATAGAGTTTTGCCCTAAAGTGAACCCTCTGAATATCAGCAATCATTAAGCATTTCATTTTACATTTTATCATTTTGGGTTATGGCAGTGGATTTTCCTCAAGCCTTCCTATTGAGGTTTATTCATTGATCACCTTAAAAACACAGGTAATTGGTGATGATGCTGGGAGCTTGACCTTTCCTAGTTCACTGTAAACTCTGACCTATCAGTGCTCAATCCCCAAAAGTCATTGCTGGAAAGTTACTTAAGTCATGTCCATGCAGCTGAACGTGAGAATTGCAAAGTGAGTCTCATTGATTTCTCTGTTTCTCAGTGGTTTTCAAAAGCAAGTTTCCTTTCAGAGTTCTTAACTAGCTTTGACACATATATCCCCTTATTCCTTAAGTGAATCTCTGCTTTGGATTCCTTCAAGGACACAGTGCTCTGAGCTTTATGCTGAGAGTAGCAGCTCATTCAAGACGCATGATGCTATCACCACACAGTTACTGAGAGTGCTTTTATAACAGAAGAAATAGGGGAGGGGGACAGGAGACTCTATATAGAATGCCAGCTTTCCTCCAAATATTTGGCTTCTAAATATAACTCACAAAACCATAACGTATAAGCAAATGTCTTCATAACCTTTTGGAAAGTCAACATATACAAAGAGATAAGACTGTGTTCATAGTCTGCACTGACATACGTGTGTTTTAAATCAAATCAATCTTTTCACATTCATGAGCGCAGCTCACTTTCTGCTTCAGGAGGTAGGGGGAGCTAGGGTAGGAGTGGAGTGCCATTGTTAATGGGGCAGAGTGCATCAAGGAAGGCAGACCTTTCTATGTACAATTCAATCTTCTGATAACAAGTCCTTGATCATAAGGCCCCTGATAAAAATGTCTACAGGGTAGAGTTCAAAGAGGCCCCTCTTTTATATTCATGACCCTAGCTAATCTAGACACAACCACTGTTTACCATCAGCTCCTTCTAGCTCTATCGGCCAAAGCTGGGTTTTGTTATTTATCCCTGAAGACGTTTGCTCTACTGTTCCAGTATCCACAGTTTGCCTTCTGCCACTTGGAATGTCTCCTCTTATCTAATAATAAATTTTATCAAGCTTTCTCCCAGGCACCGTGCTAAGAATCTTACCTTGTATTTAATTTTCCCAGCAACCCTATGAGGTATAGCCTACTGCCCATACGGTAAACAGCTCTCACAAGCAGCTCAAAAATCTCAGTCTCTTTGACCCCTCACCATCTCCTTCAAGTGTTTTCATTAACTCTTATATGGAACTCTTGTCTGCAAACCCATTAATTGTTGACTGCTCCCTGGCTTCCCATCTGTTATTATGTCTGTTATTACAATCTATTATTGTCATTTTACTTTTCATGTCTTTATATTTTGTGTCCCCTAATAAATTATAAAATCCTCAAGGGCAAGAAACAATGACATTTCTTTGAATCCCTCACAGTTCCTGGTGGCATATTTTTCAAGGATGTGTTGCATGATTTATGTTGGTGGGATAGGATTGGATCCTTGCACAGTGACCCAGCACTGTCCTCAGGAAAGTGAAATTGTGAATGTGCTCTGCTCCACCTTTCCCTGCACCTAAGCCCAGCTGCTTCATCCCTCAGAGGCAGCAAGATGGATCTCTGTGAATGGGCAATGCAACCGAGGATCACTTAGGGCAGCAGTCCCAACTTTTGCCTCTCATCACCCACATAAACTTATTACTAAAATTCTGTGGCACACCAAAATATATATTATATTTTTTGCTGATATTTGTATATAAGAATTTCTGGTACTGAGAATTAACCAATGAGCTGCAACCTCATTATATGATGTCGCCATTAAGATGCAACTCTATTATATGACCTATATATTTACAGTTTGAGACAAGGCATTCACACTTGGTCGGCTGTTGTGTTGGCTGTTGTCACTTTTTTATTTGACAATCTAAGGGAAAATAGGTCAGTGCCCCTGACTAAATAGTCAGGTATTGTATGTTTTAAACTTCTTGTAGCACACTGGTGTGCCATGGCCCACTGGTCAAAAGTTTCTGACTTAGGGGGAGGAATTGTGTGCAAGTTGGTCTTTGCCCAGCATGAGAAATTGCACTATAATAAAGTGGAGCTGGAACAGTATCCCAGAATACAGATTTCTCATCAGTTCTCAGCCTGAGTAAATGCTTCAATAGCCAGTTCAAGGCCAACTGAAGTCTTAGATGAGAGTACCCTCTAAGAAATCAGGCTTAGCATGGCCACTTCTGTGCCTCTGGGAAGCCCCGGAAGTCAGACACATCTGGGTTGCAAAGGCCTGGTCCTCAGCCTGCTCTCTGATTCCCCTCATCCTGGCACTGACTCTTCCTGGACTCGCCATCCATCTGGGTGAGCACCACCTCAGCAATAATTACATTGTCCTAAACAGGAGTGTTTGGATGGCATCCCAAGCTCCTTAAAAAAAAAAAAAGAATTACTTCAAATTCATTTCACAACCCTTGTTAACAAAGCAATGCATTTCAGTTCCAAGTGAACAACTTCTGAATCACATTACTTCCTTATAGGATCATACCCAACTAAATCCAGGGTGAATAGGATCTATTGATTAAATTTCATTTTTTTCAATCCTGAGCATGACCAGTTTTGTTCCCAGATTTAAATCTAGATGCCTAGGTCCTACCCATAAGCAGACAAAGAAGAAAAGATGGTGCATCAAACTCTGAGTACTCTGATATCTGAACTTTGAAACCTCCATTAAAATGGAAAAGCACACGGAAACATTTTATTCCCTTAGCATTAACAGATTTAAAGATCATTAAATTGTAAAAATAAGTCCACAGAGAAGCACCATCATTCTTATTTATTCTCACAAAGAAGAGCAATATAACCTATCGAAGAAATCTGTGATTGCTCACAGTGCATTTTTTAAAAAGTCTAGACTATTTTTCTTATTGTTTGAATGGAGCTCATAAATCATGACTTTTTCTCACTAGGGAATCATTTTTCAGGAGGATTTTCATTATTGTGTTCAAAGACTCTCCAGGCAGCAGCAGGTGAATGTGTAGATGTCTTCTTACCTTCAGCTATTCAGCTGTCTTACTTAAAAGCTCATAAGTAGGTGATCAGTGGCTATTCCCTCCAGGCTTGTGTCCTGCAGCTTCTTGTTATTCTCCAGATGGCACAAGGGGAGTGCAACTGCAAAGACAGCCAGACTTTACAGGCAGGATCAGCCTTTACCAGTGGAAAATGTCCATCCCTCTCCCAAGGGGTTCAAACAAACTCCAAGCCTGCAGGTCACCCGTGCAGAAGACATATTATCTTTATAATCTCTTCAGGGCCTCAAGTTGTATTTAATTCTCTGTAATTTTATTTTTCTTCTTGTTTCCCAACAACCAGCCACATAAGAAAAACTGTTTCTTATGTACAACCACTTTAAAAGCATGTTGTTAAGTGAACACAGTCATGTTATTTATCACCATTTTTCAGCTATATTGAAAGAGTGCTATTAGGAAACATTTTTCCCACTTGGAGTTGGGTAAGTTGAATTTCTTTTTGAGCCCCAGCTTTCACCAAGGATTCAGGGAAGAACTCTACCCAATCCTGCCACACCAAATCCTGGTAAAAGCTCTTTTTATTTATTCATTTGATGGCCAATAATTTTGAAGTTTAAGGTGGATTGTTTTCCCAACCAAACTATTGCCAGTATATAGTGGAAATCATTTCTACAGGTCAATCAGTCAGCCTTTCCTAGTGATGCTCACTAGGCATTCCTAAAATATATACAGTGTCAAAAAATGTTAACTAACTAGAGGGGCCTGCTATTGGCATTTTTGTTTTCCAGTTGGATTTCTTCCAGGTCTTATTTTTGTAAGCGAGGCAAGGGTTTGCTCCACAAATGTGCCCAGATGTTGGGCAGCTGATGAACCCATCTGCTTTCAAGAGTGAAGTGCCCAAAACCTTTTGTTCGGAAACTGTTCATCATAAAAATGTGTATGTATGGATTCATTGTGAAAGAGATCTTTCAGTAAGCAAGGAAGAGCACACAGTTCAAACAGGTGTGCCCCATGGCTATGCAGCACAGGGCAGTTGAGATAACATGAGGTGGAAGAACATTCTGACATAGAAATCTTCATTCAAATGTTTGGGGTTTTTACCAAACAGCAAGATGAAAAATTGCTCACATTCCAGTAGGCATTTGATGAAATTCAAACACAATAAAACCTGGTGGCCAAGTGTTTCAGTTCATTCAGACTTCTATGACAGAATGCTACTCAGAGCCTTAAAAAAAAATTGGAAACTTCTTTCTCACTGTTCTGGAGGCTGAGAAGTCTAAGATCAAGGCACTGGGAGTTCTGAAGTCTGGTGAGGGCCAGCTTCCCAGTTCACAGTTCTCACTGCCTCTCACAGGGGTCCTCTTTAATAAGGACACTAATCCCATTCATGAGGACTCCACCTGCATGACCTGATCACTTCCCAAGGCTGCACCTCCTAACACCATCACCTTAAGGATTAGGTTTCAATTTATAAATTTGGGGAACACACAAGCATTTGTTCTATAGCACCAAGTTAGGCCCTGACCTTGATGCTCCCTGGTGCTAAGAGATGAAGAAACCTGACAGGTGTGGCTCTCAGCTCCAATCAGTTTGCATGATCACAAGCCTTAAGTACCTAAGTTCACACTGTAGCTGAATTTCTGCACAACTACATTTTCACTCTTGAGAAACTAAGGCAAACTGTTACACAAATAAGCTTCCCAGATATAAAACTTGAATATGACAGGCCCTCACCACTGCTGCTGCTAATGCCTTCATTGAGGTTCTAGAGCTTTCTGCAATGATAGCAATGTTCTTTTCTACACGATACAATACCGTAGCCACTAGCCACACGTGGCTATGGGTCACTTGAAATAAGGCTAGTGTGGCTAAAGAATTAAATGTTTAATTGTCTTTTTTTGTCTTCATTTAAATAGCCATGTGTGATTGGTTAGTAGCAACCATGTTCCACTGCATAGCTCTGGAGCATTGCAGTTGCCTTAAGTGCCCACCCTGCCCCCAGCCTTCTTCCCACCCTCTTGTCCTTCAGTCCACCCTTCATCTGCCACCAGGGTACTCTTTCTAAAACAACCAATGATATCCCTTAACTTTCCTGATTCACGAATAACTTATCATTTGGCACAGCCAAAGGCCTCTCACAGTCTGTCCCTTGCTACCTTCACCCCAGGCCTGTTTGTGCTCATTGCACTCCCACACCCACAACACAGACTCACAGACTCTACCAATCCACAGCTCTGCACCTTTGCAAGTCACAGCACCTGCTACTGTGATGCCTTCCCCATCCTTGCCCCCACCCCCGCAAAGTCTGGTCCATCTGTTTAAGTGCAGGCTAGGCAGCACATTGTCTCTGAAGCCTTCCCAGACCCCTTCCATGCTCCCCTCCCACCTCCTCTCTTCTACTCATTCAGCATCAGTTCTTTTTGATTCACCTCTATGTATTTCCATTCAAAACCTCTTCTTCATCAACCTCTGCCTTTCCACTTTTTCTCCCATTTTGAAGGCTTAATTATGTATAGTAAATATGACCCTTTTTGATCTATAGCCTGGCAGTGTTGACAAACGTGTTTGATTACATAACAATGAAGTCAGCCCTTCTAGGCACCCCCCAGCCCTGGCAACCACAGGCTCTGTTTTCCGTTCTATGGTTTTACCTTGTCCTATAGAAATGGAATTACACAGTATGTAACCCTTTGAGTCTACCTTCTTCCACTTAGCATAATGCATTTAGATTTATCTGTGTCATTTCATGTGTCAGTATTCAGTTTCTTCTTAATTGCTGAATAGTATTCCACCATGTGGTTGCACGATAGTTTGTTTATCCATTCCCTAATTGAAGAATATTCAGGTTGTTTCCTCTTCTTGATGATTATGAATAAAGTTTCTATAAACCTTTTCAGATAGCTTTTTGTGTGAGAATAGGTTTCTATTTCACCTGAGTAAAACCTGGAAGTGGGGTTGCTGGTTCATAGAGTACCAATTTTTATGGCACCATTCTGCATCCCCATGGATGAGGGTTCCAGATGCTCCACATCCTTAGAGAATTTGTTATTTTGAGGCATTGCTATTGTTTGAGTTTAGCATTCTAAGAGGCATCTAGTGGTATCTCACTTTGGTTTTAATTTGCATTTCTTCCCTGAAGACTAATATGTTGAGGATCTTTTCCTGTGCTTTTTTTTTTTTTATTATCCTTATATTTTCTTTGGTGAAGTGCTTTTACACTTTTGGTCCCTTCCCTCTAGAGTGTAATTGGTATTTCACTTGGAACAACAAAATACATTTTGAGGCCCTTCAACTCTCCTCTTCTCATTTTTCATCTTTGAGTAATAAGAATCATCTTATGATGATGACCTCAGGTGAAATTATTGTGGAGACATATGTCTGCTCAGTAAAAATGGAAGTATATGCTTACTATGCTTTCTAGTACAAAAGATGAGAGAAAATACATATGAACAGAAATTCCAAATAAAGTTAAAACATGCAATATTTGGGTAAAAAGATAAGGGTAGAAAAACTATATGCAGCAATGTTCTCACTTTTCAAGTAGGGAAACTCTGACATGATCTATTTGGCCGTTCAGAGGTCACAATGCAAGCTGTTTTCAGAGTTAATGTATGATCACAGTCTTATAGCTCCTGAACACTGTGCTTGGGGCCTTTTCATATTTAGTTTTATCCAGTCACGCAAAATGTGCATTATTTCAAGTTAAAATATGATATGCCCTGTTAGTGGAACTCTGGCTTCTATGAGAAAATGAAGAACCAATAAATATTCATGTAGTCTCCTGGATAACATACTGAAAAGGACAGCTGGCTCGGAAGGGATCATTTGCCTAGGTTAGTATCTGTTTTCATTTAGATTAAGAAAATATTGCAAGAAGTTATTATCTACCAGAGGGCTTAGGGGGATACAATGGAAAGCTGATATTGCACCTGATGGCTTTTGACATTTACCTATTATAACAGGGAAACTGTGTGAAGTTAGCCAAGTGACTTTTTACAAAACACAATTTCAGAAGCTATAAAAGGGAAAAGAAGATGGCAGAGATAGAATACACTGCATCTGTAAAAATGAGAAACATGACTTGTCAGCAACACCTGTTTATAACTATCAGCCATTTCTACAGGGCCTGCTGAGAAATTACCAAGCACCAAGTCTCAAAAATCAGTTGAGAGATATAGAGGAAAGAAAGAAATGTGGTTTTATTGAGCATTTTATCCCAATACCTGGCATTGATGCAATATAATTTTATAACATTTTTCTCAACTCTTGAAATCAATTGACTATTGTATGTATATCTGTCAAGGCTATAGGAGATAAGACTTTAAAAGTTTGCATATATAAATTATTGATCATTTTTTCCCAACAGATTTCAAATCCTAACTGGTACCCCAAAATATTAATTTCAACAACTGATTTAAATTTACAAAAGATATTTTCAATTTCTATTTAATGGTGGTAAAATGAAATCATCCTTATCTCCTCCCGTTCTTTCACAACAATAAAATGGTGGTTAATAAAGAAGAAAGGAATGGGCATAAGTAGGGAAGATATTTTAAAGACAAAAAAGTGGCAGCTCATTTTGCAGAACAGATAGCTATTGACTCGAGTTGAAAAAATGAGAAATAGCCATAAGAGAATATAATTTAGAAATGTGAAGAAGAAATAGCTAAAAAATTTTAAATGTTTGACTTTGGTCACAGAACTAGAGAGGATGGGGAGACTTAGAAAGCTAAGGCTTTTCATTAGAAGCATTTTGATTTTCTTTTATTTTTTAACTTGTACATACATTATTTCAATTGTTTTATTTAGAAGAAATTTCCAGTCACTAGAAGATAGTACTATTATTCTGTGTACTTTGCCCCTTTTATATCGTGATAGGAATTTTGAAATTTTTTTACAGTTTTTCTTATTTTGTAATAATAATCCAGTAATAATTTGATAAGCCTTCAGTACTAAATTATTAATCAAAGAAACCTCTTGTTCAGGAACTGAATTTGTCATTATCAGAGTGGGCCACCTGCCCTCTGGAGGGTAGATTTGCAGGTGTGGGTTGGAAGTGCATCACCGCACCTCAGCTCCATGATGGTTTTGCTGCCACTGCTGCTGCTTGAGCCCCTCTCCAAACCACGCCTTGCATCTCCTTGTCCAGACGTCTGTCGCATGTTAGAAGTTTATCACAGCAAAAGCCTGATTGTCTTCCAGACCTCACTCCGAAACGTTGGGATTCACTTTTGAGGGTTTTTTTTTCTTTTGGCTTTTGATTTTAATTTTTTTATGCAAATTTCTAAGAATATGATAATATTTGGTTTCTTCTTAAAAATTTAAAATGTGATTTTTTTTATTATTTTTAGAAATAATACATCAATGTTTTATATGTTACATATAATATGCCTGTGTCATACACATTAGCATATACATACATGTGCTGTCACTGTAAAAAAAATAAAACAACTTGTTTTTCTGCTCTGCAGAGAAGATACACTTTGTTATATTTTAATATCAGTAACTCTAATTTTTCATTATTACTGAATCAGCTTGCTATTTGGTTATTTATAAAGAAAACTTGCTAAAAGCTATACAATTTCAGTCACTAAAATTATTCAAGTTAAACGACACATAATTTTGCCTTCTACTCCATGACTGGAGAATCCTGATTTTACTGAGTGATGGAAATGGGTATCCTTTTCAGAGTCTTTGGGGAAAGTGCAAAAAATGTTGAATAGGGTTGACATTTTACTTAATGGGACCAGATTTTCCATAGCAACTTTCAGACCAAAACATATTTTAAAAAAAACAAACAGAATTTCCCAGCTACCTAGAAATTAGCAAGGTAAAAGGTGATTTCTTGGGATGTACAATAAAATTAGAAGTATCTCTGCAGAAGATAAAGCCTTGTGTGTCCAGAAACTGAGTGTCTAGGAACTGTGACTCCATTCTTTTGCTATGGCTCTCCACACCCATACGTGTACCCTTCTGGCCAACTACAGATTGGAAGATCGCTACTCTTATGAAGTTTCTTTGGTTCCTGCCCCTCTAATGTCTAGACATTTTGTCACATTATGAAGGAATTACCATGTCAAAAGAATACACAAACTCCTTGAAATGTGTTGGTATATATTAAAGTCTATCTAAAAAGAGATAAGAACATTTCATTGTGGATGACTCAATGATGAGTGACTTATTACATAAGAATAATTTTTACAACAGAATGAAAGAACAAAGGTAATTTTTAGGCCTCCTGTCTTTGTGTGAATAATCAAGGATCTTTAAGAATATACTTAGCAACTTCCTTTCATCCGGAACCACCAAAATGTCTAACACAAAGTGAAAGAGGACAGGCACCTGCTGTATGTTCCCTAGGCCTTTTAGAAAACTTGGAGTGGTTCCTTTGGCCACATACATGCAAATCTACAAGAAAGGTGATACTGTCGACATCAAGAGAACAGGCACTGTTCAAAAGGAATGGCCACAGCTGTTCCCACGGCAAAGCGGAACAAGTCTACAGTGGGCATCGTTGGAAACGAACAAGTTAAAGACAAGATTCTTGCCCAGAGAATCAATGTATGTATTGAGCATCTTGAGTACTCGAAGAGCCAAGACTACTTTTTAATATGTGTGATTGAAAATTGTCAGAAAAAAGAAGGAGGAACCTAAGAGAAAGGTGCCTGGGTTCATCTGAAGCCTGTGCCTGTTCCAGCCGGAGAAGCGCACTGTGTGAGAACCAATGGACAGGAGTCTGAGCTGCCGGAGCCCATTCCCTATGAATTCATGGCATGACAAGTGTAAAAAAATACAAAATAAAAGATTCTGTATTGTTGAAAAAAGAGAATATACTTAGGAAATATCTGGACTACCTCTCCTAGTGATGTGTATGGAAATAAGAAATGCAGACACAAGAGAAAGGAATTGTTTTGCTCTGTCCCTACCACCTTTTGCAGTCATCTTTCATGGTAGCTTTACCATCCTCTCATTTATATTTTCCACTGTGGACACTGAAAACAATGGAGTGATGCGAGGAGCAAATGTATTAAGGGTCAAACTGCATAAGCTCAATTACATAATTTTCAGGGCCTGGTGCAAAATGAAAACGTGAGGTCCTTGTTCAAAAATTATGAAGAATGTCAAGATGGTGGCAGCAGACCATTAAACCAAACAGAAGGCCCTTTTGAGGGTGGGGACCTGTGTGACCACTCAAGCCACACACTATAGAAACCAGCCCTGTGTCTATAAGCCACCAAACCTGTCCAAGCAACAAAACCATTTTAGCCTAGCCTCGAGTTCCAGGGTAGTAGAGTAGAAAGTGACAGCTAATTACAAGTCCTAATGCAATGAGATTTCTTTGTATTACTAGTTCACTCTCAGCAAAATAAAAGCATACAAGTAAAGATATGGCTGAGGAGTGTTTCTTTCTCTCCAGTCATGTAGTTAACACTTTCTACAAGGTGCTTTCTACCCTTAGAAACATGAGTTCAGCTGGGCTCCCAAGTTGCTAATAATGGGTCTCTCTTCCCATTTCTCCCTCTGACCATCTGTCTGTTACCAAATGCAGGGTAACTAAACTGTTCAACTACAAAAGAATGACTCGTGGGTGCTGGGGGAAGGGGCACTTTTGGAATATGCAGTCCTTAAAACACCAGCTGTTCAGTTTTGGTTCTTGCAAATCATTTGGCTATAAATTTCAGGGAGGACGTTTCATTTTTGGAAAACTAAATTTCACAGACTTCTAGAGGAAAACCAGCATGCTGTCTGCTTTTTCTTAATTTACCACAATCGTTTAAAAAAAAACAAACAAACACAGGTTTTTCCCCACATCTTTGCCTGCAGATGACCACGAAAATCTCTTTCAGAAGACACCGTGTCATAGTCCAGGAAGGGACGACTAGCTAAATGGGTTTGTCACCATAGGACACATTTAACATTTTGTGACAATTATTCTTCTGTTCCTACATGTTCAGTGTCCACCTAGAGAGACTGGGAAGGCATCTTATCAGGAATCTGATAGGGAAGTAGTCCTTGTGAGAGCAGGAGGGACCCCGCCTACAAAGCATCCTCTGCTTGCTTCTCCCTCCATGGACTTGACAGAACCCTCCTTACCACCACGAGTTTTCACTAAGGGAGCTGCCACTCGGCCTAGGGACACTATGCCTCCTCCTCCCCCACTGAGTGATCTTTTTTCCCCTGAGTCCACAACTAGACTCAGTAATTCACCTCTCCTCTTGCACATTACCTTTATAATGGATTTGTCATTTTTGTTTTGAGTGTTTTTATTTGATTATCCCTCATCCCTACAACTAGACTATGAGTTTTTTGAGGGCTAATACCATGTGTTGTTTCATTGGAGTCTTCCCCACTGGATCAAGCACTATACCTGGTACACAGAAGTTGCTTTGCAGAAATGTGTTGTTGATGGAGTAATTGATCCTCCTGCCCCAACCCATCATTGTAAAACAAGACAGTAAATCATTTTCATAGATTATGTTAAGAAATCAAATGGAATCATGCAATTAAAAATTTCTTTTCATATCGGGTCACAGAATCAAAACCCAAACCAACTTTCATGACTTTTTAAGCAAATGACATGTTGTTTACCCTTCACAAATTAGGGGAATTGTGACCCAATGAGAGCTTATGCTATTGATTGCCTTTGAAGTATTTATTTTTGTCACACTTATTTTAGAAACTTCTCATTTGATGTGATTGATGCAGAATCCATTTCTGTGTCTAGGCTTTCCTCCATAAACACCTCTACCTCGTAAGATCTATTAACAAGGAGATAATTAAGTGTAAACATGAGTCACAGGCTTTCCCTTCTCTGAAATGAAATACATATAAAGAGATAAGGAAACATGAAAAACAAGTAGGGAGGGATCAACTACTCCTTCCCTCAAGTGCAGCTAAGAATTTCAGGAAGAATCCAACACCAAAGCAAAATTCTTGGGCAACCATCCATCTTGTTTATGGGGACTGACCGAAGGTAGAACTCCACGAGAAATCTTTGGTTGACCAATGGCTAAGGAGTCTGAATAGACCATACTAAGCTCACAGAAGAGAACCCAATAGCAAAAAGGGAGAACCATTGCTTCCTGCTATGGTGTGGCCGGGGACCCAAAGAATACAGGCCTTTAGAATGAAGTTAGAGAGCATCCAGTCACCTGAGTGTCTCTGATAGTCCCACCAAAACAAGTGTGGTATATGAGCAGTGCTGCAAGAGTCAACTCATCTACAGGAAAATATAAAACATACTGTAGTATAAATGTGCAGTGGTGTTTTACCCAGAAAGAAATGAAAGATTAAACAGATGGGTTTCCTTTTCCATAATTAATGTGATTTCCAATTAAAGGGAAATTTCTAACTAGTGATACATTGTCTCTTTCCAAAATGTCAGTATGTCTAAAGCCACAGACATATTGCAACTTTTCCCAACTATCTGTGTATCCTAACCACACTGTGTCAAGAAGCCTGATCCAAAGGCTTGATTTATGTTCCTGCCTGACAGGTGATGTCCGGAAGGCATGCTGTCTAAATGCACTGCGCTCAGGCAGTTACCTTAGTCATCAATTCTCAGAGAATTAATGAGTACCATTCATCCCAATAATAGAAACCAAGGTCAGGGCCTCTTTCATGCTCTGTAATTCCATTAGCAATGCACAGAAAGCACTTAGGTCATGAGCAATCTAGACCTTATAGCTGAGCAAATGGAACTGCAGCTTGTTTTCAGAGAGAACCCTCTCTCTGCGAATACCCCTGGTCACTGAGTCGTTCTACATCAACATTCGATGTACTTACAGATGTAAGGCAATGCTGTTAAAGGAAAAGTGAGGCTGACGTCAGCTGCCAAGCATTTCAAGTACTGTTTTTATTAAAGTAAATGCCAATAGAAAACAATTCTATTAGAACTATATGGGGTGCTTCCAATTATAGACATGCATCTTTAAACTGTGTACTCATTCAGATTTTCTGTAAGCACTCAGTCATTCTATATGGCCACTGGAGAATTTATTTCCATTTTCATTCTTTTACTTGAGTTTTTATTCTACCTACCCTAGTAAATCAAAATGGTCAAAACGACCTTGAAACTAAGAGTTGCCATGGTTAAGCAAGTAAGTCTGTTGACAATGAACTTTTATCTGGAAATCTCAAGTGGCATGCTTTTCTCAGCTAAGTCTCACAAACAGTTTCCTCATTCCTCATAACTCAAATTGTTTTCAACCTGCTACATGTTTATAAAAAAAAAAAAAAAAGCCAAGAGAGGAACTTCAAGGTTTGAAGCCAGTGGCACAGGTTTGAATCCTGGCTTTGTTACCTGTTTGTTTTCTTAGCAATAAAATAAGCATGATTATTACACTTTTACAGCTGCTTCACACTGCTGCTCTAAGGATTTAAGATAAGCGCCTAACACAATGCCTAGAAATTAACAAATGATAACTTGTTGTTTTTGTTGTTACTCACATAAAATTGTGTGGGGTGTGTGTGTGAGCTCTTGGTTTCACAACATTTGGGGTTTTATTTGCAGTCGATGGGCTTGTATCTAAGGGATCTACAGTAGTGGAGGGGAGCAGAGGCATGGCTAACTCAAAACAGCAAATCATCCAAATACTATTTGTGTGTGTTTTAAACAGTATTTTAAAATTTTATTTCAAATGTGTTTCTATTGCCCAACGAAATGACTTCAAATGAAGGAATGGCACAATAACGTGAACTCCTGGCTGAAAGGGATCCGAGGGGCTGTCCAATTTCCCTGTTTCTCCCTCTCCTCCCCCTTGCCCTCCCCTGTGCTCCCCTCTTCACCTACTCACGCCTGCCAATCAAAAGACAGCTGCCGTGAAGACCCCACTTAAAGGCAAGTGCTGCCTCCTACTGTCCCCTGGATCAGGGCCACTGGTGAAGTGTTTATGATTATCGTAGAGGCAGGATGCAGTCACCAAATAAAAGCGCCAGGTGCTCAGGAAGCAAGTGCTGAAGTGGAGGGAGGAGACGGTCAAGTCAGGACAGGCAGTGCGCTGCCCGGGCTAAGAGCAGAGGCGATGCAGCCTGGCAGGCTGGGATTCTAAGCCCACTGGCTGCATGACCTTGGGCTCAGTGTCACCACTTTATGCCTCAGTTTTGTTTCCACTGTAAGCATGCAGTGATAATGCCATCAGGTATGTCACATGCCTGATAAGGGCTAACAGGTGTATGACTGTAAGGTTCAGTATGCATAGTGAAGAGATCTGTATTATGCTGACTTATTTCGCTTTGAATAATAAACTTTTATGTACAAGTTAGTGTTTCCTACAGAGACCTGCAACATATTTTTATTTGTTTGTTTGTTTGTTTGTTTACAAAACCAGAGGAAAACAAACAGGATTCTGGACCTCATCTAGTGTCTGTATAATCCCTGAAGCACACCTGTTTCCCATTTCTCTGTTTTCCTGGTTGGTACTTCAGGGCTTTGCCTGCAGTAAGCAAGTGTTTCTTTAGTTTCAGCCGTACTGCAGGTTTATCCCATGAAGCAGGAATTCAGGCTTGTCCTGCACATGAGCACGGATACACCAGCAGTGATATCAGAAACACAAGAAAAGATACTAGTAATAAAAAGAATAAAAGAAACTTAATACTTATAAAGTCAGTTCTTATGTGCCAGGAACTGTTCCAGTCACTTTACATATGGTAATTTACTTCATTCTCAGAACCATCCCATGAAGTCAATAATATTATTAATTTCATTTTAGTGTTGAAAAACAGAAATGCAGGGAAGTCAGGTACCTTCTCAAAGGTCACAGCATATATAACATGTGTATTGCCGCCAAGGACAGCGGACCATTTATTGACTGTTCCAGGATGCCATTTCATGTGGAAGGGGGCAATGACACCAGATATGAAATTTCTCTCTAATTATGGTTGAAGATAAAACAACTTGCAATACCTATGTAATTTTTAAGGATAAGTAAATGAATGAGTTCTTACTACATTTCTCCTTGAGAACTATATAGTCCTAAGATGCTAAGACAATTGTAAATATGTTTTAAGTTAAGGTGTTCCTAACTAAAGCCGTTGGTGCCCGTGAGATAAAACTGTGTTTGAGCTTCCGGCATGATGAGTTTCACTTCAGAGACACGGGTCCAGCCAATGTTTTCATATGCTTTCTATAACCTTTCACAACAGAGATCTGATCAAGGTTCTGGTTCATTAACTCACTGATCGTCCTTCTGTACGGTGCTTGTTAGCTGACCTTCTGCTTTTCACTATAAATACACAAGACTGAGAAGTCAAGGACCAGACATCCCTGGAGCATGATGAACAATGTAGTGTCTCTTTGCCTCTTTATGCAGATTAAATCAATACCTCACTCCCATGGGGTATACCCCTGTTGCCTACAGGTATAGCCTGGTTGGGCCTCTCTGTCTCGAAAGAAGAAAGGAAATCGAATAGGTTTTTAGATTGTACACTCCCTGAGGCAGGTTACAGGCAGACTGTGTACTAGCTGTCTGGCCCCAGCTAGCTACCCTGGTCAACGCTCAAACATTCCCATTGAACAAAAGTCACCCTGCTAGAAAAATCTGTATCCTCATGTATCTGGCTCTCCTCACACTTATAAATAAATAATACAAAACAAAAGAAATTTTCATTGTTTTCACAACATATATACTATATTCCATCAGTTCTAACACACATTTTCATATTTTACTATTTTAAAAATTAAAGAGCATCTTGGAGTCAATGGGGTGTCATTGCTTAATTGGCGGAGTTGGCTTTTTTTCTTTCTTGTGTATAAACTAAAGGTATGTCATGTCATCAGTGGTATCTTAGATCTGATGAAATACATTATGTATCAGATCTTAGCAAAATCTCAGCACCACTTAATAAATTAAGTCAGAAAGGAGAGTTAAGATTTGAAAATTGCATCAGCATTTAAACTAAAGATTAGTAGATGAGTGGAGAGTTGGTCATAATTTCTTCACCAACCAAACATAGCCCATATTAATTAATATATATATTTCCTGTTTTCTCCTCTCTGTAAAATAGAAAAGGGTAAAAATTAAATTCCTGGCATTTATTGTATCTTTCTGAAATTGCGTATAATTGTCTCTGGAGTATGAGCTCTGTAGACACAGTGTTTTCTGCCTATGATTCTCAGAATTTTATATGTATTGGAATCTCCTCAGGAGCTTCTTAACAATTCATGATCTTCACCTCCTGCCTGAACATTCCAATTCACAAAGTCCCGAGTGAGGCTCAAAGAGTTGCATGTTTAATCCCAAAGTGGATCAAACATACTCCAAAGTTTGAGAACCCCTGGCCCATGTGTTTGGAATTAGCCTGTCACTGCAAAGCACTTGGTCTCAGTAGTATGCACAGGACCACATTTGATAGACGTGATCATGATTTCAAAAGGCAAATTAACTGACAAAAGAAGGAATTCTGGCATGACATTGTTTCCTGTGGAGCATGTATTGGAAATGCCCCTGATAATAAGTTTCTGTTGGGGATCTTTTTAGCTGTGCCCCATAAAATTGGACGCATCATTGATGGGAGTCCTGCAGATCGCTGTGCAAAACTAAAAGTAGGAGACCGGATCTTAGCAGTGAACAGCCAGTCGATCATCAACATGCCTCACGCAGACATCGTGAAGCTCATCAAGGACGCGGGCCTCAGTGTCACCCTTCGCATCATTCCTCAGGAGGGTGAGTGCCTGGGCCAGGCCACGGAGTCCACTGGGCTGCCGCCAGTGGGTGTCAGAGGGTCTGAGGGTGGTAGTTATTTCCACCATGGCAGAAATTCACTTTCTGTTGTAACTCATATCCTGTTTACTCAGTATCGGTTTCATTCAGAGATCAAGTTATGTGACATTATAGATAAATAGTGTGAAGCCCATGACACTGGGTTTTTCGGTCATCCCCTGTGGTCCTAGGAGTACTGTTTTTATGGTTACATTGAGCCAGAACCTATTCGACAGAGGTGACAGAGTTACAAATCCGAAGAAGAAAAAAACATGTATTCATGTAAACAGTTAAGCTCTAGAGGATTCTTCAAAGTCAGGCTGATTTTGAAAAGCTTGAGGAAATTTTGTGGTATAAAGAGAGCTCATTTAGAAAATGTGTCACCTGCTAAGAATTTTAAATTCTCACTTAGCCTCTTGAATTTCTCTATACAAGGACACCCCCCTGAGGCTTGAAGAGCAGTGATTACCACAATGCCTTAAGGGGCCACAGAGTTCACCATAAACTCACTATTTCTAGACACCATAGGTTCATTACTAGTTTGCAATTTCTGACTCATTACTGATATTCAAGAATTCGGTCACTGGAGCTTGCCAGTCAGTGGACCAGAGTCCCACATGGAGAGGGACTCACAGTGATGGGCTTACTCACTGTGGTGCCCTCTCTTTTACTCAGTCGCATGATTCCTTCTTGGGATTCTGACAAGAGGCACCGAACAGCCTCCTGGCTTTAAACATAAAACAGCTGTTCTCAACTGAGGTGATTTTTGTCCCCCAGGGGACTTTTAGCAATGTCAGGAGACATTTTTGATTGTTATGATTGGGGCAGATAGAGGGCAGGGATGCTGTAAACATCACACAGTGCCCAGGACAGTCCTCACAGCACACAGTCATCTGGTGCAAAATGTCCACAGTGCCAAGGCCGGGAAGCTCTGATATGAGTGCACAGGGAATTTAAAATTGGGGGCTGTGAGAAAAGGGCGAAAGAGTGGTTTATAAGGAAATGTGAATAGGTCACCTCCCTTTAATCACCCAACTGAAAAAAGAGAGAGAGAAGAACAGAACATGACATCATGGGGTTTTGTTTTATTTCGTTTTGTTTCATTTTGTTTTGTTTTGTTACCTACCTGCAGACACCATTATGTATAAAATATTCAGTGGGAATTAATTCTAAGCAAGATTTCTCACTAAAAATCTGACTTCTCCATTTCCCCAGTCTGAAATGTTTGTCCTGCTCTTATTCTAACATAGAAAAATCATTTCAGTTGTAAATTTGATGTCATTACAAGAAATTTCAAGAAGCAATTTTAACAAACAACAACTTAATTTCCCCTCCTTAGTCCAATGGTTGGTCGTTTTTGTTTTGTTTTTCATGCTGGAGAACCGTGGAATACAGGGGTTTATTAAGCAGTAAGACTAATAGGGAACTGGAAAGAAGATTGTAGAAAGCATTTGTTTTTATTATGGTTAGTTCCTTATCCAGACTTTGGAATACTGGTGAGACTTATTACAACCGAAAAGTAGTGACTAAATGTTTTCTTTCTTCTAGAAAAATAGAATATGTTTTAGAACTTAATCCTTTGAATTTTTTCATTGCTTTAACAGTTTTTTTATTGTAATCTTTTCTTCTGACAGAATGACAGGAGACTGTTCATAACCTTGTTCAGTAAGTCTTATAATTAAGGAAAGCATACTAATTCTGGGAGTGGCATTGGATCATGATCAGTTTAAGCTGCTGTCTTAAAGTCTAACAGAAACTGGAATAACCAAAGCCTTGAGTCCTCTGAGGAGGCAAAGCGTATCCACCTCTGGCCACCTCTTGCCTTTTATCAATGTCGACCTGACCACCTTTGCTGCTTGGATTCCCATTTCAGAGATGAACAGCCCAGCCTCGGCACCCAGCTCAGAGAAGCAGAGCCCCATGGCCCAGCAGAGTCCTCTAGCCCAGCCGAGCCCAGCCACCCCCAACAGCCCGGTCGCCCAACCAGCTCCTCCTCAGCCACTACAGCTACAAGGACATGAAAATAGGTAAAGTTTCCTCTGGTTTTTCTGATTCTGAAGCGAGGGAGGTAGAGGGAGGAAGCATTGAGAATGAGACAGGACACAGGCAGGAGAGAGATTTTACTGAAGTAGAAATTGCCGTGTGGTCTTCTCTGTAATTTTGAAATCGTGTGTATGTTATAATGTGCTTTTCTTAGCAAATGCAAGTGTCTGTCCTTCACAATACATGAACTCCTCCCGAGGAAATGATGAGCGATTGCAGATGAGTAAGAGTTAACTAGATGAAGAAAACATTAAAGAGACTCCAGGCTCAGTGAAGAGCATGTACAAAGGCCCTTTGGCAGGAGAGAGCCTGTGAGCTTGAAGGAGGGAAACAAGGCCAATGTAGGGGGGCAAAGGGGAGGAAGGGTAATTTGAGATGAAGCCAGTGAGGGTGGTACAGGCCTGCCCTCCAGGGTCTTGTAGGCATGTTAAAGATTTTTATTTTAAATGTAGTGAGAAGTCATTGGGGGCTTTAAGCTGAGGACTGACATCATTGGATTTGCTTTTCAAGCTCTCTCCATCTGTTCCCACTCTGAGCAGACTGAAGGCTGGTCAGAGTGAACACAGGTTAAGCCCCTAGAGATGGCCACCAATGTCCATAACGGTGGTGGCTCAGAGAATTAACAGTGGTGTGAAGAAGCAGAAATGTTGAAGGACTTGTAAGCATAATAAATGTTAGCATTTTTACTGCATTTTACTTTATATATTCCTACCCATGATCTAATTAGTTTCTTCCATTTCACAATATTAACTAATATGAATAAGACACTTTGAACTTCCAGGGGGAAAAGGATGCCATATAAAGCCCACATTGTTTTCTTAAAAAATTGAATTTATTGGGGTGCCATTGGTTAAGAAAATTATATAGGCTTCAGGTATATTGTGTTGTGTGTTCACCACCCCAACTCAAGTCTCCTTCCATCACCATTTATATACTCATTACCGTCTTCTGCCTCCCCCTAAACTCCTGTCCATCTGGTAACCATCATACTGTTGTCTGTATCTATGAGTTTGTGTGTGTGTTTGCTTAACCCCTTCATTTCTTTCACCCAGCACTCCCCCACCCACATGATCTTCTCATTGTGACTTGTGTGTAACAATGAGCCTGGGTTAGGTTGAGCCATTAAAGAAAGAGATGAAGATGTGTTTCCATTGTTTTCTCCTTTCAAAGAAGGGAAAGTGAACAGCCCACGGAAACATCTCTGAAAACAAAACCCTCACAGGTCCTTTCCATGATTCTAAAGTTTTCTGAGCATCTGCTTCCCATCTCTTGCCTCCCGTGTTGGCAAAAATGAAGTGAGACCCAGTTTTTGAGTCCCAGAACTCTCTAGGTTCATCACTCACACTGTTGCAAAGCAAACATTTTCCCCTGGCCACAGGTGTTATTTCCAAAAAGCTCTGTTCTATTCTGATTTCCCCCATTTGCTTTCATAGAAAAGTAAATGTCTGTTGTCCTCAGCTGCTTATGGTGATAATATATTCCACAAAAGTAAAAAGACTAAGCCCCATAAGGCAGAAACACAAAGGGAAGAATCTGACAGTCCAGAAGAGGAGTAAGTCCTGGGCGCCGCAGTAAAAAGACCCAGATGTGTTTGCTTCCGCCAGGTGCTGTGCGGACAGATTGCACTGGCTCTCCCCCAGAATTCATTTCAGACTCCAGAGGAAGGATCTGAGCCACATTTAGATCCTTCTTGGCTTACCCTCTCCAGAGTCAGGCTGCCCTAGAAAGGAGCTCTTGCTTCCAGCCTTGGGGTGGGTGATCTCGTTCAGGTGTGTTATCGCTCAGTGGGAAGAGTGACAGTTGGACGAGGCTGCTATTCTGTCGTCTGCTACACGCTGACCATGGGAGCTCAGGCCCTATCACAGAAGCAACAGTTTGGGGTATATTTTTGTCTGACCACAGAATAAAATATTTTCTAACTCTAGGATTAACAGATTGACCTGATCCCAATTTTTATAAATCACCAACAAATTTGCCCAGATTTCTTAGCTGGTTTTGCTTTAATAATATTAAAAGCCTGAAAAATGCCTCTGCCAGTTCTAGGACCCTACCCTGGAACTCAGGTTTCCTACCTTAACTCTGTGTGTTAGTGAGTGGCTAATTTGCATATGAATGAGGAAATTTCAATAATCTTACAGATCCAGAACCATTTTCCTAGCTGCACTTAAAGATGATTGTAGTATGGGCAAAACGCTGCCTTTTTCTAGGCTAGAAATATCTCAAAGACAGTTTGTATGCCAAGCACGCAGTACGAATTTTCTAGTAGTTCATTTGTACAGGAAGTGCCCACCTACATGTCAAATTGAGCCAGTTCCCATGTTAAAGTGACAATCTGCTTGCGATTTTTCATTTCATGAGTTGGAATGAGTATGTCGTCCTGTCTTATCTACTCTTGGATTGGTTTCCTACCGACACCTTGTATACCTCTACCCATTTCTCTGTCTCTTCACATCCTTTTTGTTTTTGCTCAGAAAACACAAAATAATTTTTAGATAAACATAAGCAAAACACTATTTAAGGAGAAGCATTTGTTAAAAACAACAAAAGGGCCATTATGAAATACAAGAGCTGAGCTTCCCCAGCGAGGGCAATCGACATTTGGCGTTTTAAATTGCAGGTCAGTGGAAGAGCATTGGAAATTGACCTGTTTCACAGACTTTGAACCTTGGATGCTTGAAACGGGAAAAAATTCTTGAAAGGCCCACGCGGAGCCATATCTCCCCATAAGATTCCCTATCACATAGGTAGTGATTCTTGGTTCTAAAACTTGTTCATACCATAAAATTCTGCCAGACAGTACCACTAGCAGTCTGGTTTTATCATCTCTTGTCCCTTTAGTAATGGAATTAATTGCTACATGGAGTTATATTAATGATATTTTTTCATAAGCGAAGAAACTTTGAAGATGCTATTTTTAAAAAATAATCCTAAAATTTTCTTAAAGTTTTTTACAAATTCAAAGCAATATAACTTTTGCTCTAGCCAGTGTATCATTCACTTAAAAGTTAGCAACACTGATAAAGAATTTAGTATAGCCCTGGCTGGTGTGGCTCAGTGGATTGAGTGTGGGCCTGTGAACCAAAGAGTCACTGGTTCAATTCCCTGGCAGGGCACATGCCTGGGTTGCAGGCCAGGTCCCCAGTGGGGGCCACATGAGAGGCAACCACACATTGATGTTTCTCTCCCTCTCTTTCTCCCTCACTTCCCCCCTCTCTAAAAATAAATAAATATTAAAAAAAAAGAATTTAGTATAGCATTTCCCTTAATTAGAGAATTCTTCAATGTGCAGTGCAACATAAAATCCAGACACGGGGCCCTGCTGCGGAAGAAGTGTTAGTGCTGGGATGTAGGCTTGGGTGACAACTGTGGCCAATTTTAACTGTTATTATTTCTAAGAATTTGTGTAATCTTTGGGGAGACTCTTATAGTTTGCCCTCTTTGGCTACACCTTGTGACACATCTGGTTGGAAATGGAACACCTACTGTATATTTCATGCCAATGCCACATAGATAATGAAAATAAAGTGGCTGTGCTCTGACTTAAAACAATGTGACATCCAAACCACCAAGCAAACTATTTCTAGAAAGGCACTGACACCCACCAACAAATGTCACCCAGGTCTTTTCTTTTGGTCATTCATGTATGTGCAAAGGCAAGCATCTTATTCAAAGTGTGTTATAAATAGTTCTGTCCTCGGCATGTGAACTCTCAGAAGGTCAGTGGACAACTTGCTGAGGTACAAAGCAAAGCCTAAATTATATACCTCACAGTCACTTCTGCAGGTTAAGTAACAAATGGGACCTGTTCAATGTGTTGATTAAAATAACTTCATTACTTCCGAAGAAACCCCAAACACTAATGCAAAAGAACATAAGCACTCCTATGTTCACTGCAACATTATTTACAATCACCAAGATTTAGAAGCAGCCAAGTGCCCATCAGTAGATGAATGGATAAAAGAGCTGTGGTACATTTACACAATGGAATACTTCTTGGCGATAAAGAGAAGGGAATCTTACCCTTTGCAACAGCAGGGATGGACCTGGAGAACATTACGCTAAATGAAATAGGCCAGTCAGAGAAAGACAAGTACCCTATGATTTCACTCATATTTGGAATCTAATGAACTAAATAAACTAACAAACAAAATGGAAACAGAGGCATGGGTGCATGGAACAGACTGATAGCTGTCAGAAGGAGAGGGGTTGCAGGTCTGAGTGAAAGGCGAAGGGATTAAGCAAAAAAGAGGAAAAAACCTCATTGACACAGAAAACAGAATGGTGATTAGCAGAAGGAAAGGGGGTGGGGGAAGGTAGAAGAGGGTAAAGGGGGGAATAAATGGTGGTGGAAGGAGACCTGACTTGGGGTGGTGAACACACAATACAACCTACAGATAGTGTATTATAGAACTGTACACCTGACACCTATGTAATTTTATTAACCAATGTCACCCCAATAAATTCAATAAAAAAGAGAAAATAATATAAATAAATGAATAACTACATTAGTAACCCCCTTCCAGGAATCTCAAATAAGTATAGCTATTGTTGTATACTCTCAGTATGCCTTCACCAAATTAGATTACACTAATTGCAATTGTTCGTATGAATAATTTTTTCAAAATATTCAGTATAGTCAGCGTCAGTGAGACCATAAGCCATTTAAACAAACAAAAAAAAGAACCCACCTAGTTTTAAAGGGCAAAATTCATCTGGTTTTGAACCTGTTTTCCTTTGAGTTTTTCTTTGGTACTAAACATGAAAGGGGACCGAAAAAAACACAGGAATCATCTTCTGAAGGGCAGGCTCCTTGAAGTACAGGTTTCCCCAACTAGGTGAGTGTTCTAGGAACCCATCTGTATCAGTGTACTATCTGGCGTTGTTGTGACAGGCTGCATTTGGCTTCAGTGATTTTTTTTTTTTAAAAACTTTCAGTGCATTTGCCCATTTCATGATGGTTGATTCACAAGTGCATCTGCCCACACCATGCTGAGTGTTCAGCAGTTTTTGACCAAAATCGGCATGACCCCCATGCCCCACCCTCCCTATTCACCCAATCTCACCTGCAGCGACCTTTTTTGTTGTTTCCCCAAATAAAAAAAGTCCTCAAAGGGAAATGTTTTGCTGATGTGGAAGAGGTGAAACAAAAAATGGCAGAAGCACTAAAAAGCATCAGAATCGATAAGTTCTAAAACTGTCTTGAGCAGTGGAAAAAATGTCTCAATGGACGTTTTTTGTACTACATCAAATGGAGATTGCTTTGAAGGTGGCTGAATTTTAAACATGTAAGAATAAATATGTAATTGTTTGTAAATAAAGTCCAGGTTTTTTAGGTCTGCTTTCCAACTTCTCAATTCTTCAAACCCTCCACATTAATTTTAGATATAATTGTCATTATACAGACAGAATGTATTTTTCAATCTACCTATATCCCTAAGTAGCTTACTATTGACTATTGCTGTGGCAATGGACAATGAACTACAAAACTAGGCATTCCTCTAAACTGTGGTGATGATTTTTCAGTTAACCTTATTCATGTACTCATAATGGTAGGCATAGGCTATTTTAGCCTCTTTTGGAACTGAGAATCTCCTCAGTTTATTTTTTTAATATATTTTATTGATTATGCTATTACAGTTGTCCCATTTCTCCCCCATCATTCCCCTCCACCCTGCACACCCCCTCCCACCCACATCCCCCCCTTTCGTTCATGTCCATGTGTCATAATTTCTTTGGCTTCTACATTTCCCACACTATTCTTACCCTCCCCCTGTCTATTTTCTACCTACCACCTATGCTACTTATTCTCTGTACCTTTTCCCCCTCTCTCCTCTTCCCACTCCCCTGTTGCTAACCCTCCATGTGATCTCCATTTCTGTGGTTCTGTTCCTGTTCTAGCTGTTGGCTTAGTTTGCTTTTGTTTTAGATGTGGTTGTTAATACTGGTGAGTTTGCTGTCTTTTTACTGTCATATTTTTTATCTTCCTTTTCTGAGATAAGTCCCTTTAACATTTCATATAATAAGGGCTTGGTGATGATGAACTCCCTTAACTTGACCTTATCTGAGAAGCACTTTATCTTCCTTCCATTCTAAATGACAGCTTTGCTGGATAGAGCAATCTTGGATGTAGGCCCTTGACTTTCATGACTTGGAATACTCCTTTCCAGCCCCTTCTTGCCTGTAAGGTCTCTTTTGAGAAATCAACTGACAGTCTGATGGGAACTCCTTTGTAGGTGACTGTCCCCTTATCCCTTGCTGCTTCTAGAATTCTCTTCTTCATTTGAATCTTGGCTAATGGAATTATGTTGTGCCTTGGCATGTTACTCCTTGGGTCTAACTTCTTTGGGACTCTCTGAGCTTCCTGGACTTCCTGGAAGTCTATTTCCTTTGCCAGATTGGGGAAGTTCTCCTTTATTATTTGTTCAAATAAGTTTTCCACTTGTTGCTCTCCTTCTTCCCCTTCTGGTACCCCTATAATTCGGATGTTGGGACATTTAACGATGTCCTGGAGGTTCTTAAGCCTCTCCTCATTTTTTTGAATTCTTGTTTCTTCATTCTTTTCTGTTTGGTTGTTTGTTTCTTCCTTCTGGCCCACTCCGTTGATTTGAGTCCCAGTTTTCCTCCCATCTCTATTGGTTCCCTGTGCATTTTCCTTCATTTCACTTATTATAGCCTTCATTTATTCATCTAATGTGTGAGCAAAATCAACCAATTCTATGAGCATCCTGATCACCAGTGTTTTGAACTGTGCATCTGATAGGTTGGCTATCTCTTGGTCACTTAGATGAATTGGCTCTGGGGCTTTGATATGTTCTCCCATTTGAGCCATTTTGCGGGGGTGGGAGTTGGTCTGGTCGCGGCTGTTACGTAGTGAGGGGCAGAGGCTTAGCTGTTCCCCAGGGCGAGGCAACCCAGTCACTGGGTAGTGATGCTGTATGTGGGGGCGAGGTTGGAGAGAGAACAATGGCGCTTGCTCTGCTCTCTCTCGGATTCCAATCCCTTCCACCACTTCCCCTTCACCTGGATTATCTGCACGCAAATGTGGGACCACCTGGTCAGCCAGCCGCCTTGCACGGCCTCACTGAGTCTGCACCATTGCTACCCCATGCCCAGGGTTCACTAGCCACCGCCTGCATGCCTGGGATCTGCCAGCCACTGCTGCCTGCACAACCAGGTCCACCAACCTCCACTTTTCCCTACCACAGCTCTGCCCCTCTTACCAGTCTGGATGAATGGTTGTTGGATTTCCATACAGTTCAATTTTCTATCAGTTCTGCTTGTTTCCTTGTGTCTAAATCTTTGTTGTTCTTAATTTTGGTTGTTCGAGGAGGCACAGTGTGTCCACCTATGCCTCCATCTTGGCCAGAAGTCCAGAGTCTCCTCAGTTTAAAGCAGCTTGTATTCACAAAACAGTACTGAACAACTAGTTCTTGTGTCTGTATTAATTTTGGTAGTAACTAATATCTAGAAACAAGAAAGAGACAAATGTTGAACATAAACATTTTTGCCTTTTCTTCCTTTTTATGACCACGATAGTCCCTGTTACTTATCTGAGAGCTGTAGTCTAATATTCAAACTCTACATAATATGTTTGTATTCTTAGCATTGACCCAGTGACTTTCTACTTGACTTGTCTATGATTATACATTACTATTGCTCCTCTGTAAAATATTCCAAAAGACCAAACCCAACTGGTTAAAATAACCTATAATTATGTATTTGTAGAGTATCTAGAGATCATGTCAACTGTGTTTTCATGAAGTAGTGGTTTGCCGAGGGGCGTGTGTGTGTGTTTGCGTGAGGGGGTGCTGTGGAGAGAGGGGAGACAGACAGAGCAAGAGAGAGAGCTGCTTTACTGGTATTAAGACAGACTGATATTTTGGGATGTAGAGTTAAGTCTTAACTCCCTAGATTTCTTAATTTTGGTTGTGCGATTTTCTGTGATTGAACAGTTTTTTAATAGCCAAAGTCAAAAAGGGTTATCTATAAGTCCTTTTCATAAAGTTCTGGTTGAACCATCATTTCCACCTTGATATCTTAAGGAGCCAAATGAAAAGTATACAATATGGTATTTGTTAAAGATTGAAAAGTAATACTTATTATTTATTTAATCTTCTCATAATCCTGAATATGCAAAAGAACCACCAAGAGGAGTGGCCCATACATTTCCAAAGGACATTCACTCATTTTACCTCCTTAAAATATTGAGATACCAAAGTAAACCCCATTTCCATTTATTTAGTTACAGGTCAGAAGTAAAAGCAAGACAAGATGTGAAACCAGACATCCGACAGCCGCCATTCACAGACTACAGGCAGCCCCCACTGGACTACAGGCAGCCCCCAGGAGGGGACTACCAGCAACCCCCACCCTTGGACTACAGGCAGCCTCCCCTGCTGGACTACAGGCAGCACTCCCCCGACACCAGGCAGTACCCTCTGTCAGACTACAGGCAGCCCCAGGTACGGCGGCCAATGAGATCATCACGGGCCTGGGACCACGACTTCCTGAAGCACAAAAAAGTAAAATAGAATGGGAGGCAGAGAAAAGAACACCTTTCTGAAATAGACACCCCAACTTCTATTCCTAGTTATGATATCATCTGGGTAACACCCACATCCTCAAAATGCTCTGAATAAATAAGTCTATTTCAGAATAAAGCAGGACAATCAATCAATCAGTGGGTGAGTGGTGATAGGATGAACTAATTCTTGTTAATATTAGTAGCCAACTCCCAGTACATTGCCTTGTCAAAGTTGGGGAAAAAAATGTTTGTATCTGGAAACTTAGAGGGTCCTACCAATGCAGAAATTTGTACAGATGTCAACAATGAAGGTATTTTAGATCCATAAGTATTTGCATTGCCCCCTACCTCCCATTTGATGCTAAAGGGCCAAGCTCCTATGCATGAAGATAAGGCCAGGCCTAGCTTCATCAGCCAGCCCGTAACAAGGACCGAGTCCCTGGGGACACAACAGTAGTTCTTATAATGGTTTGTTCATGTTAGATGGGTCTTAAGGAGACTGCCATAAACCCTCTGAGCTTCAGTTTCCTAAAGGGAGAGTCTTCCTTACGGGCTATGGTGAGGACTCAACATTTATGAAAAGTGCTTAGACCAGAGCTTGGTATCTAATAAATACTCAATACCTGGCAACTAGAGACCAAGATACAAATTAAATACAATTTCAACTGTAGCCAATTAATTGTTTCATTTAGGATTAAAAACTACGGTTATCTCCCCAAATTTCAAGAACAGTGAAGGTCAGGAAATCTTGGACATGCTGCATTTTATGTGAAAGACAAATTGATGGTGGACACCACAGCTTGATAGTCAGTAGTTTTGTGCACAGGGAGTCACTACATTATTTTTCCTAATCAGCAAACCTCTAATTCACACACACATGTGTGCACATACACAGGACTGGTACATTTATTTAGACCGCTCCACAGCAATAAATAAGAAAACTCAAAGGAAAGAGAATTATCACCCAGGCCTGTATCTAGTAATCATATGTTAACTAAGCACACTGATAAACACCAAAGTAAACAAGCTACACAGTAGTTCTTCCAATGGCCAAGTAAGTTGTGTTCTGACCTGCTCAAACCTTTGCAACTTTGTCTTGCCTTTTGCTAGACTGAAGTCAGATTACGTATCACAATACCATGTCATGTGGAACACATTACATGGGAGAGAAGAAGAACAGAGGGACCAACTGGCTACAGAAGGTCCTTTGATATTAAACAGTTGTTTATTTCATTTTCTCCCCAACCCCAAAGGATTTTGATTATTTCACTGTGGACATGGAGAAAGGAGCCAAAGGATTTGGATTCAGCATCCGTGGAGGAAGGGAATACAAAATGGATCTGTATGTGCTGAGGTTGGCAGAGGACGGACCAGCAATAAGGAATGGAAGGATGAGGGTAAGAACAGTCATTCTTATAGAATTGCCCCCTTCTGAGAGAAACCCATAGTGGCATTAGCAGGGTGCTGAAGCACACTATTACGCACACAGACGACATAGGTTTTGCCTTCTTTCATTCCATGACCCAGTTTTTTAAGGGTTTGGCCAAAAGGTATTTAAGAATTAGGTCACTCATTTTCCTGCTTAGTCTTCTAATTGACAAATCTCAATATCATGTTTTACATATGTACATGGTTTTCCTAAAGAGTAAACTAAAGGAAATGGACAAAATAATCTAAGAAATATACCTCCCTTATCTTCCATGGTTTGATGATTCAGTTTCCATTTGAAATGGAATCTTTTGAAATTTATTTTTGGCCTTTATTTCTGGCCTTATGCTTTCCCCCCATGTTTATTAATCAAATGGTTCTGTGTTTCTTTGGAAATATTTAGGGTGTGACTGTCCTTTGTCACACCCCAAATATTTGGGCTTTGATATTGGGCACAGAGCAGCAGTTGGAAAAAAGTATACGAAGTTTCTTGGATACATGGTGTCTATAAAAATGATAGCAGTGAGAAATTTTCCAATTACAGTGTAAGTTGAGAATAGCTTTTTAAATGTAACAGTTCCTTTGAGGCATCTGATTGACAGGTAACTGAACTGATTATCATCTAAAGGTACAAAACAGAACGTGATAACAGTACAGAATGTTAGTCTCTCTACCTTTCTCTCTATAAAATGATGATTAGTAAACACATAATAAAGGCTAATTATGATTATAAGTAAAATTTAGAATTCACTCTTGTCCTCCCTTCTTGCTTGTAGAGTTAATACAGAAAAGCTGTGATTGTTGGTCTCTTATGCTGAGCCTCCCAACCAATTGCTCCTGCATAATTGAATAAATCTGCTATTCCTTCCACCAAGCATACCATTTCTGTGATTCTCATTCTCACAGAGTGAAAGTAGAAAGCATATAAATCACATTTATTTTTCTCTCTCCCTTCACAATGCTTTGACAGCTAGGAAGTATCTAAGGCTGACTTGAGGGCTATCCTCCCCATCCAACACCAGCATCCTCTACACGTGGTTTTAGAACAGGCCTTCACGTGGTTTTTTGGTTCCCAGCTTCACTGTAAACAGAAGAGTACTTTCTTAACGTGCTGCACAGCCAACTCACAGAAGGGTGAATGAAGTCAGGCTTTGCAGTGCAGGTGAAAGGAATGAAGCAGGAAGGCCAGACTTGAACCAGAGCCTGTGAGAGAGGACGGCCCCACCCCCAGCTCCAGGGGTTCGGATATGGCTTGTGTGGATGCGAAACTGGCCACATGTGTTTTAACTTTATTTTTTTTTTAGAGAGATGGGAAGGGAAGGAGGAAGGGAAGGAGAGAAACATCGCTACAGCTGAGCCACATAGGGGCCAGGGCAGTGGCCACATGCTTAAGCGAGTGGGCTGAGTCGCTGGCTGCTCAGCATGCACAACACTGCCAAGGCACTGAAGCCTACATATAGAAGTGCTCTACATAAAAATGTGTATATACTCCTGTAGAATACAAGCCAGAGCAATGGTTCCCATTGCGCTCCCTGGGATTGGTGTCGCCTGGGAATGTGATACAACTGCAAATTCTCAGGCCCCACCGTAGACCTACAGAATCAGAAACTCAGCGAGTGGGGCCCCTGGGCTGTGTGAACCTGGTACCAGCTAAAGTCTGAGAACGCCTGAGCTGGAGGACGGCTGTCACTACACAGTATGACATTGGCAGGATGCATGTGGCTCAGGGTTTTGTTAATCCCCCCAGATCTTGTCTGAGGAGGTTTCCATCCTGTTCCATTGGTTTACCCAAGGTCCTCAAATCCATAAAAACACAGATTTTGAATTTGTAGGCATATGCTCAATTTTATGAAAAATGCTTTTTCTTCTGGCAGATGATAAAAATGGGTCCTCTACCTGGATTCCAGAAAATAGTATTTTCACTTTTTGGCAAAGATAAAAATAAGCAATATTTCATTATTTTTCCATGCCATTTTTATGAAGCAACCTATTCTTTCTGTGTACAAGCTATCTAAAAGGAATTATTATGCCCAGTGTTAGCTAATATGGACTAGTTTACAATATACATATATTCTAACATTTAATTATGGATAAAAAAGAGCATAGAAGTCACAGAAATACCATGGATCAGCTTTTACAAGTTGACTTTGTCTCCAATAATTACAATAAAGCTGAGAACTTAGCAGAGATGGATGAAAGAATTCTTGTTCTGCTGTTTATGGATTACATTTGCTATTCAAACATTTGCAGTTTTTTTCACTCATGAAATTGTTACAGCACCAGTGGGGAATTTGTTTGAGGTGACAAACTCTGTGTCAGGGAAACAGACTACTTCATTATGTAAGTTTAAAGGCTTTCATACTATCTGCTGTGAGAATTACATAAATATTTTGCATCAGTATAAAGATCAATAATTGTTCTTGATAATAGCACATAATTAATTCAGGTCTTGTTTTCATCTTTATTATAAAATTTAGTGATTTAACACTAACCATTTCTACTTTCATTAGTACCTATCAATAATTGGCAATAACTTAATTCACAGATGTGTTTAAATTACTTAAGCAAGGGCCAGTATCAATCAATATTTGTGTGACTCAATAGTTTGATTATTTTAAGCTACTACATAACATATAGGTAGGTTACTGATTTGGAAATGTCACACCGCAATTAATTAGGGGTCTATTCTTCATCTTTATAAAGTTCCCACTTCATACCATTAGTGCTCAGATAAATATAGGTCTTAAATATATGCGCACATGATGCTTATAAGGCAGCTGTTCACTCCATGGGTATTATGGCTTGGTTTGTGAAGTTCCAAGGCTCCTGAGAAAAGCAGGTAAACTAGACGTTCAAAATAAGTTCAAGAAGAGATGCTGGTGCCAGGTTCTTCCCAGCCTCTAAAATACTCAGGCACAGTTCTCCTTGTCAACATGATTTCTTCACCTTCAGACTTAATGCATTATTTCTTAATGCATTATTTCTTCTATGCCCAAACTAAACACACACACACACTTCATGATGAAATAAACTTGGAAAACACTGTACGTGTGTATTTTTTCCCATTTTCATGATCAGAAACAGAAGGAAAAAGCCAGGTAATGATCTGGTAATAGCAGCATATCTTAGATAAACCCAGTACAGCAAAACTGCTCAAGTCAGAATGACTGTGCAAGAACTGGGTGATTCCAAAACATACTTTCCTGCAACAATCAGTGAGTCGCTGTGCCCTTGCTTTGGGTTGTAAATAATACTACTTTGAAAAACTTAGTTAATGCACCAGATGTTAGTCTCTGAACCTAAGATTCTTTCTGGGTCTTTTATGTTTGTGTTGGCTATAGAACAGTGGTGGTGTGTGCCTACTTAGTAGTATAAGATTTTGCTACAACCAGTACATTGGTGGTAGGGTGAGGGGATGGGCAGAGGAGGTAACTAGATACTAAAGACATCCTTCTTACACTGGGAATTCTAACAAACAGTGGCACAGATATATATTTTTAAGTATGTGCTTAGGCATCCAAGAGAAATGCCAATGATATTCCCACCTCAGGGGTTCTTTCATGAATCTCGTGATTGACAACCTGCTATATCCCAAGAGTTAGTTTCGAGTGAATGACCTGACTAGTCTTCCTGGGCACCTGAGCAGTGAAAAGTATCTTAACAGAGATCTTTGGCAAATTAGACAAAGACTTTTTTCCCTCTTCAGAAAGCATTGTATGTTAATTTTTTGTCAAATAAATATTTTCTTTCTACTTGATGGAATAAATGTCAGATTAGGCAAGTTCCTAATATGGTACAATTGGTTTCCTTAAGATATAAGATTGTACCAACAGCACACCAGGATCCGAAAGTAATGAGGGAATTGACAAACCAAAGCCTAGATGCAGAAGAAAGAATAAGAAACTTCTTCAGAAGATCAATCAGATGCTCATTTAAAAGAGACATGATAGTCCTGACTGGTGTGGCTCAGAGAGTCCCATACCCAAAAGGTGGCTGGTTTGATTCCTAATCAGGGTACATGCCTGGGTTGTGGACCAGGTCCCCAGTTGGGGGCGTGTGAGAGGTAGTTGATCAATGTTTCTACTGTACGTTGATGTCTGTCTCATACATTGATGTTTCTCTCCCTCTCTTGCTCCCTCCCTTCCACTCTAAAAATAAATAAATAAAACATTTTTAAAAAAATAAATGATGCTGGAAGCAACCTAGGTGCCCATCAGTTAATAAATGGATCAAAAAACTGTGGTACATTTACACAATGGAATTCTATGCAGCACAAAGAAAGGAGCTCCTACCCTTTGCGACAGCATGGATGGAATTGGAGAGCATCATGCTAAGCGAAATAAGCCAGGCAGTGAAAGACAAATACCATATGATCTCACCTTTAACAGGAACCTAATCAACAAAACAAACAAACAAGCATAATATAAACAAAGACACTGAATTTGAGAATGGTCTGACAGTGACCAGAGGGGGAGGGGAGGGAATTTCAGGGGAAAAGGGGAACGGTTTAGAGCAACAAGTATAAAGGACTCATGGACAAAAACTATGGGGGGTGGAAATGGGAGGAAGGTGGGGAGGGCTGGGGTGGTGGGCTGGGGGCGGGGTAAAAGACAGAAAACTGTACAATATCAACAATTAAAAAATACTGATTAAAAATAAAATTTAAAAAATAAAAAAATAAATGAAAAGAAGTTCTATACATCAGAACCTCTGTATCAGAAACATATAAGAGTATCTAAATAAATGGATTTAAAGATTTACTAAAAATATGACTATTTGGGACCCTTTTAAACCCTCAGCTTCACTCACAATCTTCCAAATAAGCAAACATGGTGCATTTGCTTTATCAAACTTAAAATCATCAATCTACTCTGCTGAACCTCATTTCCTATAAAATAGAATGATATCTACCTTATAGAACTGATGAGAGGGTTTGAGAAATATATCAGAAGGTAGAATTTAATTTTTATTTAATAATATAAATGAGTGAGGTATTAGTTTGTGGGAAGACAAAGGGACTTAGATTTCAAGATATGTTATGGAATAGAATTTGAATAGAACAGTGCAGTGAGAATAAACACCAGGAAAAAAACATGTGGGTCATAGTTACATGAAATAGTCACTTTATCAAAAAAGGTAGAGAATAACATGTTTTTATTTTAATTACTAGAACATTTTTCAGCATCGGTTAATGTTCTATTAAAAGTTGAACAGACAAAACAAAACGCATCTGTGCAGAAAATGAGGGACATGGGAGATAGAACCGTGATCACCATGCTGACTGCTTTTTGTTGGCCGTTCAGATAGGCTCGTGCTGTAACAGATAAACACAGAGGACATGAAGATGTTATGGAAAAGTACAAGAAATCATTAGGAAATATAAATGAATCTGTTTTTTAAAAAGGCTGTTTTTAAATTTGTAAAATAGTCTAATAAAGTTGAGAGCAATAAAATTTTCATAACTGATGAATAAATCTCTGGTACAAAGCTCTTAGGGACACAATCTAATTAAAAACTGAAGATAAATAGGAAACACAGGAAAGAATAGTGAACATACAAAATAATTTACTGTTGAAGCTTAGTGAAGCAGGGAATGTAAGAAATCAAGAGACATTGGTGGGAAGGAGTAATAGATATAAGTGCTTAAATAAAAATCTCAGAATCAGAGTTAAGAGAATCTCAAAGGAGACTGAGTATTTTCTTGAAAAGGTAAAATAGTTTCTTGATCTACAAAAGTAAAATACAGTAATTCCCCTTATCTGCAGTTTTGTTTTTCCTAGTTTCAGTCACTCATAGCATGGTCCGAAAATATTAAATGGAAAATTCCAGAAATAAACATTCATATGTTTAAAATTGCAGGCCATTCTAAGTAGCGTGATGAAAGCTCTCGATGTCCCACTTTGTCCCGCCTGGCATTCAAATCCTCCCTTTGTCCAGCGTATCCACGCTGTCGGCTTTCCCACAGGGTAGTGCCTTAGCAGCTGTCTTCGTTACCAAATCAACACAGGAGGTATCATAGTGCTTTAAGTAACCCTATTTTACTTAATAATGGCCCCAAAGTGCAAGAGTCGTGATGCTGGCGACTCAGATATGCCAAAGAGAAGCTGTAAAATGCTTCCTTTAAGTGAAAAAGTATATATAGGAAAAAACATAATATATATAGGGTTTGGTACTACCAAGATTTCAGGAATCCACTGAAGGTCCTGGAAAGTATCGTCCTGGGAAAAGAGGAGATTATTGTATGTTCCTCATTTCCATAAAATATATTTATATTATTTAAAAAGAATATTTTTAACTGCATCACCTTAACAGCTGTGTAACAGTTGTATATGGCTACTTAGCATCACATAAATTTATTCATAAAATAGTTTACCTTCTTCCTGAAGCTCATTATGATGCAAAAGTCTGCCTGCAGTGGGCCTTGGAATAACCTAAAACATTTTGTTAAGCTGAACAATGTGCAAAAAACATTGTTTACTCGTCTTTTTTTAATGGAAAACAAAATTCTCTGATAGCAGCTTCCTTTGGATCTGTCACCCCTCCTTCTATGATGACATGACTAGCCTGTGATTACAAAATGAAAGTGTTTTATTTTACATATTATTTTTATCCAGCATAAAACTACTTAGGAGAATATCTCTAATATATGTAATAGGTGTAAACACTAACAATGGTTCAAGCACCCATGAACCCATAGCCTGGCTTAAAAAACATTACCAGTCTCCCATAATTCCATTCCTTCTCTCCAGCCCCAGAGGGAACCATCACTCTAAGTAAACACTTGCCATTCCTTCTAGTTTTACCACATATGTATGTATGTCTCAACTATATCATCTATTAATAGTTTTACATATTTTGTGAACTTTATATAAATGAATCATGCTGTGCAGATTCTTCTCTGTGCTTTTTGTACTTTGTGTTCATAAGACTCATCCAAGTTGATACATAAAGCTATAGTTTATTTTCACTGCTATGAATTACCCCATTGTATGAATAAGCTATGGTCTATAATAGTTACCTATGAATATTTAAGATTTCCCCTGTCAGTGGATATTTGGGTTAGTTCCAGTTTTTGTAACTAACAATCCTTGTACTTATTTCCTGTAACTCATACGCAAGAATTTCTCTAGACTAGACATAAACCTAGTCAGTCACATATTTAACTTAACTAAATAACACAAAAATATTTTCCTAGATGGTTATATAATTTATATTCATACCAGCAACGTAAAAAAAGTTTCCCTTGTTATACATAAAGATGAGTTTCTTTATGATGCCCTTTGATTTTTAAAAAATCTTAATTTTTATGTAATTAACCTTTTCCTTTACAATTTCTACTTTCTGTGTCAGCTTGAAAAAACATTCCCTCAAATTCTTAAAGATGTCCTATATCTTCTTCTAAAAATTTTATAGTGTTTTCTTTTCATATCTAAGTCTTTAATCACCTACAATTAATTTCTCTGTATAGTATAAGGTAAAAATCCAATTTCAGTTTTTCCATATGGATAACCACCTATGGCAGCATCATGCCCCCCCAGTCTGCAATGAGAGCTCTGTATAAATAAAAATTCTGTAACTGCAGTGGCCTACTTACAGATTACTTACAGTGGTCTACCAGTCTGGTTGCCTATTCCTACATCAGTGCTATACTCATTTACCCTTTAATAAATCTGCAGTTTTGAGGAAGAAGCTGCCCACCCCTTCATCCCCATACACGCATCTTCATTCTTCAGGAGTGTGCAGATATTCTTGAGCTTTGCTCTTCTGTATAAATTTTTAGAATTTTCTCTTCTTATTAGGATTTTTGGAATCTGTAAATTGATGTGGGAAGGTTACATCTTTATAATATTGAAACTCTCTATATATGAACATGATATAATCTATTTATTTAGATTTTCCATAAACTGCTCAAAGCTTTATGGTTTTTTTCCATAACATACCTGCAAATATTTTGCTAGATTAATTCTAGGCACTTTGTATATTTTATTTTTGCTCTTGTATATAATATTTTAATGCAACATTGAATAGACTGTTAGTTATCGGTAAATAGAAAAGAATGATTTTTCTAAGTTATCAGTTGTATCATAGAAAATTATCAAACTCGCTTATTATTTCAAATAATTTATCTGTAGCTACTACTGAATTTTCTGCATACATAATCACATTTTCTGCAACTCAGAGTTCTATGCTTCCTTTATATTCTTTTGTTTATTTTTTAATTGCACTGCATGTACTCAGCTTCCAGCATGAAACTGAATAGAGGTAGTCAAAGCAAGCACTCTTGTTTTATTTATAATCTTAAAGGGAATGTTTTTAACTTTTCACCATTAAACATGTTTAATGAGTTTATATAGCCTTTAACAGATTAAGGGAAGTTCCTTTCCATTATTAATTTGCTAGAAAGTGTACATGAATAAATGTTGAATTGTGTGTACTATTTCTGCATCTGTTGAAAGTATCACATGATCATTTTTCTTTAATGTGCTAATTAATATGACATATTAATGACTTTTTTATGTTAAATCAATCTTGATTTTTCCAGATAAGTCCTGCTAATTTTTTTAAAAATATATTTTATTGATTATGCTATTACAGTTTTCCCATTTTTCCCCCACTTATTCACCTCCACCCCGCATGCCCCTTCCCCCCCATTATTTCATGCCCATGGGTTGTACATATAAGTTCTTTGGCTTTTCCATTTCCTATACCATTCTTAACCTTCCCCAGTGTATTTTGTACCTACCATTTATGCTTCCTTTTTTTTTTTTTTGCCCCAGAATTACATACTTTATTTTTTAAATATATTTTATTGATTATGCTATTACAGTTGTCCCATTTCTCCCTCATCATTCCCCTCCACCCTGCACACCCCCTCCCACCCACATTCCCCCCCTTTAGTTTATGTCCATGTGTCATAAGTTCTTTAGCTTCTACATTTCCCACACTATTCTTGCCCTCCCCTGTCTATTTTCTACCCACTATCTACGCTTATTCTCTGTACCTTTCCCCCTCTCCTCCTCCCACACCCCTGTTGCTAACCCTCCATATGATCTCCATTTCTGTGGTTCTGTTCCTGTTCTAGTTGTTTGCTTAGTTTGCTTTGGTTTTAGGTGTGGTTCTTAATAGCTGTGAGTTCGCTGTCTTTTCACTGTCATATATTTGATCTTCTTTTTCTTAGATAAGTCCCTTTAACATTTCATATAATAAGGGCTTGGTGATGATGAACTCCTTGAACTTGACCATTCCCCCCTTCCCCTCCCCACTAATAACCCTCCATGTGATCTCCATTTCCGAGATTCTGTTCCTGTTCTAGTTATTTGCTTAATTTGTTTTGTTTTTTTTTAGGTTTGGCGGTTGATAGTTGTGTTTGTTGTCATTTTACTGTTCATAGTTTTTGACCTTCTTTTCCTTAAATAAGTTCATTTAACACTTCGTATAGTAAGAGCCTGATGATGATGAACTCCTTTAAGTTAACCTTATCTGACAAGCACTTTATCTGTCCTTCTATTTGAAATGATAGCTTTTCTGGATAGAGTAATTTTAGATGTAGGTGCTTGCTTTTCATAACTTCGAATACTTCTTTCCAGCCTCTTCTTGTCTACAAAATTTCTTTTGAGAAATCAGCTGATAGCTTTATGGGAACTCCTTTGTAGGTAACTGTCTCCTTTTCTCTTGCCGCTTTTAAGATTCTCTCCTTATCTTTCATCTTGGGTAATGTAATTATGATGTACCTTGGTGTGTGCTTCCTTGGATTCAACTTCTTTGGGACTCTATGAACTTCCTGGACTTCCTGGACTTCCTGGAAATCTACTTCCTTTGTCAAATTAGGGAAGTTCTCCTTCATTGTGTTTTCAAATAAGTTTTCAATTCCTCGCTCTTCCTCTTCTCCTTCTGGCACCCCTATGATTCTGATGTTGTAATATTTAAAGTTTTCCCGGAGGCTCCTAAGCCTCTCCTCATTTTTTTTGAATTGCTGTTTCTTCATTCTGTTCTGGTGGAATGTTTCTTTCTTCCTTCTGGTCCAAACTGTGGATTTGAGTCCCAGTTTCCTTCTGGTCACTGTTGGTTCCCTGTGTATTTTCCTTTGATTCACTTTTCATAGCCCTCACTCTTTCCTCTATTTCACGACCAAATTCAACCAATTCTGTGAGAATCTTGATTACCAGTGTTTTGAACTGTGCATCTGATAGGTTTGCTATCTCTTCATTGCTTAGTTGTATTTTTTCTGGAACTTTGATCTGTTCTTTCATTTGGGCTTTTTTTTTTTTTTTTTTTTTTTTTGTCTCAGCTTGCCTGTTATGTGTAAGGGTCAGAGCCTTAGGTATTTGCCAGGGTGGGGCAACCTACTTCACTGAGTTGTGACTCTGTACGTGGGGGAGGGGTCCAAATGGGAACAATCATATTTGCTGGGCTCTCTCCTCTGGCTTTCAGTAACTTCCTCCACTACCCACAAGCAAATTGGGCCCTTCTGGTGCTGACTCCCAGGGGTGTGGGTTTGTGTACATTCTAGGACCCGGTGGGTCTCTCCAACGAACTCTCCTGTGAGGCTGGGAGTTTCTCCTGCTGCTACAACTCCCACAGGTTTTTTTCAATGAGAGGTTTTGAGGCTTTATTTCCCTGCTCTGGAACCCTGGGGTGGTGCAGTCTGCTTTGCTCCCCAGTTGTTCCTCCCAGTTTATCTGCACACAATTGTGGGACTGTCCAATCCACAAGCCACCACCTTGCTGTGAGTCCTCTCTGCTCCAACTGACCATCTTAGCCCCTCCTACCAGTCTGGATGAGTGTTTCTTCTTTAACTTTTTGGTTGTCAGACTTCCATGCAGTTCGGTTTTTCTGATAGTTCTGATTGTTTTTTATTTTTAAATTTGTTGTTGTCCTTCCTTTGGTTTTTTAAGGAGGCACAGTGTATCTACCTACGCCTCCATCTTGGCCAGAAGTCCTAGCCCTGCTTATTTATGATGTATTTCTTTATGCACGGGTCAATTCAGTTTTCTCATATTTCTAGGATATTTGTATCTATATTCTTGAGTAAGATTAGCCTACACTTTTCCTGTAGGGTCCTTGAATGATTCATGCTATGCTGATAGAAAAACACTCATTACAAAGAGAGAAAAATCATCCTTTTTGTTGTTGTCATTACTGTTGTTGTCTGGAGAAGGTTATGTAACTCAGAATTGTTCTTGAATGTCTGGTAGAACACACCTGTGAATCCATCCAGTCCTAGGTTTTCTTCATGTGATATTTTTAAGCCACTAATTACTTTTCTGTAATAATTAGTCTATTCTTCAAATTTTCTATTTCTTCTTGAGTTGATTCTGATAATTTTGTTTTCTAATAATTTATCTATTTCACTTCAGTTTTTCAAAGTTGTTATATTATCTTCTTATATTTTTAATGTTTGAAACATTTGTATTTATATCCACTTTTTATTTAACTATTGTTTATGTGTATATTCTTTCTATTTTTCTTTATTAGTCATGCTAGAGATCTATTTTGAATTCTTTCCAAGAACCAGCCTACATTTTTGTTATCTTACCTATTGATTTCTGCTTTTTATATTTAATATTTCTCTCCCTTCATGTTCTTTGGGTTTACTCTCTTATTTTTCTTGTTCCTTTGATTGGGTGCTTAAATCAGTAGTTCACAGGTTTTCTTCATTTCTAGTAATAATATGTGAATTTAAGGCTATAGTTTTGATATGTAGTATGTCCATTACTTTAAGTTCTGAATACATTCAGATTCCCACTATGATTTTTTTCTTTGACTCATGGGTTATTTAGAAGGTAGCTTTATTTTACGTTTTGTAATGTATGGATGTTTTCAGGTTAGTTGTATATTCTTGATTTCTAGTGTAATTCCATTGTCGTTACTTTCAAATTTGTTGGGTCTTGCTTTTTATGGCCTCACATGTGTTTAATTTTTCAATATGACCCATGTGTACTTGCAAAGAATATGCATTCTATAATTGTTTAGTGCAGTGTTCTATAGGTGTGGTCATTGGTTAAAGTTTGATTATTGTAGCCCTGGCTGGTGTAGCTCAATGGATTGAGCGCGGGCCTGCAAACCGAAGGATCGTGGTTCGATTCCCAGTCAGGGCACATGCCTGGGTTGCCAGGCCAGTTCCCAGCAGGGGACATACAAGAGGCAACCACACATTGATGTTTCTCTCCCTCTCTCCTTCCCTTCCCCTCTAAAGATAAATAAATAAAAAAAAATCTAAAAGAAATAAATATTTTTTAAAAAAGTTTGATTATTGTATTATTAAAATATTCCATATTTTTACTAATTTTTATCTATTTAATCTACTACATATTGAGCTAGACCTAGGTGCTTTAAAACTTCTTTTGCTAATGATTTTGTTAAGTTCTTTTATCTATCTATTTTTACTTCATATGTTTTAAAGTGATGTTATTTGGTACTCAGATATTTGTTATATTTTCCAAGTGAATTGCATCTTTCATTGGGCTGGCCAAAATGTCTGTTACATTTTTTTTCCAGAAGATGGATCTAGTAGTGCTTAGTTGTTTTTAACTTCATTTGAAACAATTTTGTTAGATTGTATTGTGACAAAAACCTATCAGAATTGGTGAATTTTTGTGGAGCCATTTTAATATTGAAGATAGAAGAAAATATACAACATTTTCAGTGTGTTATGCTTTATTATTTCAAGAAAGGTAAAAACACAACAACAAAAAAAAAAAGGTTCCTGCAGGTGCTGTGACTGATCTACCATGTCAAAGTGGTTTGGAAAGTTTCTTGGTACTTTTGACATTTTGGCCAAATAATTCTTTGTTGTGGGGCTGTCTTATGCATTGGAAGATGTTTAGCAGCACCCCTGGCCTCTACCCACTGGAAGCCAATAGCAAGTGATAGCTGACATGCTCAAAATATCCAAATCAATAAAGTTATTGGTGAAAATGAAAAATGTATTTTTTATTTTATGGAAAAAATATAATGGACTTTTTGGCCAACCCAATACATTATGCAGTAACCTACCATATCTTTGTCAAAACTTTCTGCTTCCAAGACAAAATAATGTTGTAAATAGTATACTAGGTTTCTTTAGTATGTCTCTCTTTTGCTTTCAACCCTTCTGTATCCTTATTTCTTTTTTTTTTTTTTTTTTTTTTTTAATATATTTTATTGATTATGCTATTACAGTTGTCCCATTTCTCCCCCATCATTCCCCTCCACCCTACCCACCCTCTCCCACCCACATTCCCCCCTTTAGTTCATGTCCATGGGTCATAAGTTTTCTAGCTTCTACATTTCCCATACTATTCTTGCCCTCCCCCTGTCTATTTTTTTCCCATTATCTATGCTACTCATTCTCTGTACCTTTTCCCCCTCTCTCCTCCTCCCACGCCCCTGTTGCTAACCCTCCATATGATCTCCATTTCTGTGGTTCTGTTCCTTATTTCTGTGTTTCTCTGGTCTATGCAGCTGGATATTGTATTTTAAACAATATATCTTAATTAGATCATTTTAGTCTATTCACAATAATTTTGATTACTGATATTTTTACTTAATTTGATTATTTTATTCTGTCTATTTTCTATTAGTCTGGCTATTTTTATGTCACTCTTTTTATTCTTTTTAACCTTTTTTTGAATAGTCTTTGGGGTTCCAGTTCATGCAGGTATCTCCTATTAAACTCCTTCTTTCTAGCCCCAAAGCTGTCTTTTCTTATCCTTGATGCCCAGTTATCAAACTGGAAACAAGTTTCCCAGGAATCAGCAGCTACTTTCTGGGTAAAAAGGTCCCTTTGGCACTTGTTTTCCTTCCAAGAGTCCTGCATTCACTTTGCTTTTGGTGTCAGAAGATTCTTTACTTCCTTGCCTGTTCAGCTATGGTAAGGTTTCTCAGGGTATCTAATCCACCGTATTATTAGAAACAGAAGTTTAAGTCACATTTATCTTCAGTGACCAAACCATGGTTGCTAAAACTGTTTCCACTCTTAGAACCTGCAATTAGTCTTCTTCTCAGTGTCTCCCAGTGGGAGCCCCAGACAGTGCCTTCCATATGCCTACTGCAATCATCCTGTGGTACAACTCCTCTCCTTCCTCTGCAACTCCAGTCCCAGTTGTGTGGAGCAGGGGACCCATAAAGCCACTGATGAGTCCTAGCCACTGATGAGTCCTTGCCACTGCTACAGCCCTGTCTGAGAACTTCACAGCCAAGAGGCTGTCTCTAGGTGGCCCCAAGGCTTCCAGCCCTTGTGATGTGCACACTACTGGGTTCTGGGCAGAGAGAAACATCTCTCCTCCTCATCTCTGCCACATGTTGCCACCTCAACACTGTAGTGGCTCTGTTGGGTCCACAGTCTCACAAAGATGAGGATGGTCACAAACTCACATGCCTGCAGAGGCTGGACAGGGAACAGAAATGCGTGAAGAATGGAGAGCCCCTAGCTCCTGAGGAGCAGCCACTACCAACTGTTGACCAGCAGGAATGCACAGCCAGTCAAAACTATTCTCGTATGCCCTGGTATACTTCCAGAAGAGACTAATGAAGAAATGTTCCAAATGCCTTAGAAATGTGCTTGCTGAGAAAAATCCATGTAAACTTTTGGTCTTGTGCCTAATCTTTGTATTTAAAATTTTAAAGATGGCTTTCACTTCTAGCAAACTTATTTTGGTGGCTGAAATTACTTCACATTTGTTAATTCCTGCCAGATCTACAGAGGGGTCTGCTCTGGGAGGGGACACATGTAGTAGGGTGCAGATTCCTGGTGACTGCTCAGTATAACCCCACCCTATCTTTCACAGGACTAAGTTTGCTTGTCTGGGCGATAAATGTGTGGGTCTGCCTAGCTGCTTGAATTTGGGAAAGAGCCCACGTCATATCTTGCTCATATCCTGACTTTGAACTTGAATGGCATGATGTCTGTCTTGAATTAATTTGCCTTTGGATATGGAGAAACAAAGCAGTGAAGCTGTCTCCCTTAGCAACAAGCAGCTCTCACACACAAAATTTCTCAGCAAGAAATAGATGAGTAAAAAAGAAAAACAATATACCCATCAATGGATCTAACTCAGTTTGAAGCCTCTGGTCATTGACACACATTGAAGAACTACATTCATTTCATTCATTTTCAGTTGGCTAAGATACTTTCATTGTCTCTTCAACTCACTCAGTTTCTTCCTTACCCTGAAGATTAGCTTAGAAGGAAGTTCTTACCTGATCTTAGGGGCTTCCTAGCCCATGCCCTATCTCAGTCCCTTTCCTTTTCCCACAATTTACTCCTCTACTTTAGGGAAATATGGGACAGTAAAAAGAGTAGGAGCCTGACAGACCTAATATACAAATACTGGCTCAGCAACTCACTGGCTATCTAGCTCTGACCTTGGACAAGCTACAGGCTTATAGCTATCTGCTCTATAGTTCTATAAGCTAATACCAGGCCTACTCTGGGCAGGTTCAGGTGTGTACACTGGATGGGGAGGAGGGACTATCCTTCTGACCAGTTGAATCAACCTTAGCAACTCATAGAATGATAGCATGTCATCATATTCTGCAAGTTATTTGACAGTTAATTTTACTCATCTGTAAAATAAGAATTACATGTTTGAGAAGGGCCAAAGTGCCTAGTTTAATATTCCTGACTTTCCTTCTCTTTTCTTCCCCACCTTCTCCCCAAGACCTATACTTCTATTAAGACACTCAATACTCTGAGTTCAGATATACACAATGCCTGTTTTAAGTGTGTATGTTAAGAGACTATGAAATATTTCAAATATTAATCAACTTGTATTTGCCTCCCTCTCTTCCCCCATCCACTCATCTAGTCCATTAGATAAGATGGTTCTTTCTCAAAATGCAAATCTGGTCTACTATCCATTGCTTAAAACCCTGCAGTGGCACCCATTTCTTTCAGGGGAAAGATGAGATCCATCACAAAACTGTTGTTCCCCTGTGTGTTCTGGCCTGCCTCCCTCCCTGACTTAACTCACCATAGGCTCTTTTTGCTTTCCATCACCCTGCCACCCCGCCTCTCAGTCTCTGATAATTCACCATGCTTCCTCCTGCTCACGGGGCTTTTGCACAGGTTGCTCCCTCCTCCTGAAATGCTCCTCCCTCTCCTCTTCACCTGGGTGACTTCCCTTGTCCTCTTTGCCCAGCGCCAGCATCTCCTCCCCAGAGAAGTCTTCTCCACACTTAAATCACATCCACCTGGCATTGGCTCACATCTTCTGTATATTTTTGTATGTGTGGTTATGTTAATGAGGTCTGTCTCTCCAGGACATAAACTCTGTAAGAACAGGAAACATGTTGCTCTGTGCTCACCATTGCACTCCAGTGCCCAACACTGAGCCTGGCGCATAGTGAGCACTCAGTAAACATTTACTGCTGAATGAATATGTGAACAAAAGCCATTGCAGAGAAGAACACTGCAGGTGTGTTTCCCAGCTCTGCAGGTTAACTAGCCATGCTCACTCGGTTCATGGCCACAAAGGCACCTGATGAACCAGAACAAGGGATTTCATAAGTAACTGGAAATATGAATATATGAGGCAAATTCAGTCTGACTTCACCCTAGTGCCTCACTGAAAATGCACTGTCCTCTTTTAGGTGTATTAACTGTTACAGATTTCGTAGTATCAGTGAAGGAGTGTATGTAAAACCTTATATGCCTTTCTTTTTCTTAATGCCTTTAATCTTAAACCATGTGACATTTTGAGTCTTGTTTTCCTCATGCATAAACTCCCTATCACCAAATGTAAATGACAAGGTAAGAATGGAAATAAGGAAATAAAGTATGATAAGGTCAAGCAGAAAATAATGAAGGACTTCCAAAGCACAAGGTATGCATAACATGACAGAATAAAGGGTTATAAGACAGGTATGCTGGAGCCTTTTGGAAAAAGTATACAAGAAGGCAGTACAATTAATCAGATGACAGGAAAACCAAAGTTTGGCAGAACAGTCAAACTCTGCAGAACTGAACCCAGTCAGGTCAATGCAGATAAACAAGCTTAGAGGATCCAAAGCATGAGAGAAGAAAGATAACAAGTACATAAGAGAGGATTAAAGTAGTCTGCTGGAGAAATAAAGCAGTTGTCTGGGCTTGCAGAGATCATTCCAGGGGCCCTGCATTGCAAGGATCATCCACCCAGTTTCCTCACCTCCAGGTGCTGACACTCAGTAAGCACAGAAAGCTCATCTCCACATAAAGTATGCACCTTCACATGTCATCACAGCCCGTGTAGCCACCGGGTCGTGTCTCAGCCATCCCTCTGAATCACCCTTAAGATTACCTGCAAATGTGAAGTTTTCCTTTATGGTTTGATTCTGCTCCATGCATTTTATCAAGGAAAAGAAAAACCTCTCAAAAAGATCAAATCCATTACCTTTTTTTTTTTCAGAGTCTGACCTGAACACTGTTAAATGAGTTACACGAGCTCCTTTCAGGAATGAGGGAAGGCATTGTCTTGATTAGAGAAGGGAGCTATAGGGAGCAGAGCCAGCTGCTGGCACTGAACTCCATTGTCAGGTATTCAGGTTCATTATGCCATGTGGGCAGGGCTTCATTCCTCTCCCCTCTTCTGTTGGCTGCCCAACTTTGAACCATTTCAAAAGCAACTTCTCATAAGGACTAGTTAAAGGTCTGTTATGGAGTCAAAGGATTAGTGCTAGGATTGCATCTTGGTTGTGAAAGAGTAGAAATTGAACAAATTAGAAGTGAGGAGAATTTTTGCATTTTAGTTATTCATGCTTTTTTTCCCTATAGAAAGGAATGGAAAAGTTTACAAACCACTGCTATGACATGAAAAACACCTTTTGCTAGCCTCCTCAGTGAGGGGAAGACTTGTAAATAGAGTTTTCTCTTTTATACTAAGCCATCATTTCTTGGTCTTTATCTGAGAATAAATCAAAATTTCTTGTCTATGAAATTTATGAAATGTCTTTCCACTATCTATGGAAAGCCATCCCATGTCTCCCCAAGACCTAAGGCTCTTCTGGTGGGTGGGCAGAGGGTCACTCAATTGGCCCAGTCTACCACTCCACTTCTCTGTTTCAATCAGAAAAACAAGCTGTGAAATACATCTTGATTCTGATTCACACAGGGTTTAGTTTGCACGTCAGAGCAATTCAGAAGATACCAAGAGCCATGTTCTGTATTCTTCAGATGTGATTCCAGGCATTCACATTCTTCTCTGAAGCATCCCCATGCATTGCCTCTTTGGCAGTACACCATCCTCAGACCAGGACCCCTGCTTTCCCTGCTGTGCTTCTGAACATCTGCACGATGACAAAGAAATGGCCCCTGCTCCTGCCTGTGGAACAGGGCTGCCTCCTTCTCCAGAATGAAAAAATCATTACTGTGTCTCACTCCTGGGTGGTTCAACTTGACAAGGGACTTGTTTTTCTATAGATACTTCTTCTCTACATTGGAAGCCTTCACCTCTTCTTGATCCTGTACAAAACAGCACATAGGCCAAGGCATTCTTGTCTCATTATTCGGTCTACTTTGGGAGGTGTGGACTGACATATTTCCTGAATGCCTGACCTGAGTTTCTAGCCACTTGTTGGATGTTCACGGCACTTGTTTTTCATTTCAATCCAGCCCCTAGTTCTTGACATTATGCCATCTCAGTGTCTGACATCTTTGTGTAATTATCTGCCAGAAGGATGACTATACCACTGGTCCTTAGGACACTGTCAGCAATATTAGTCTCCTGAAGGAAAAAAAGGAGACTTTGCAACCTCATAGCATTACTGTGCTTGTGTGTCAGACCTTGAGAGTAGAGTAACTGAGCCAAGAAAGGGAAGTGAAGGTCAAATGTTAACAAGCAAAGAGAAGGGTTAAAAAATATTGAATATTGGGTCATTTTCAAATATTGCCTTCCTAGCTCCAGAGGGAAACTGATATCATTGGGAATTGGGACAAAGCTGTTGAGTTGGGGCAAAAGTAGCTACTGAACTCTGGAGTCTGCTCAGTCCTGAGTGGGATCTGGCTGAAGGAACCCAATACAGATTGCTTTTCTTCCACCCATGTCTTTCTGGAAGTGGACATGTACAGTAAGGAAACTGAAATCAGATCCCAAACTATGCATTCTCTCCTTTCACTCCATGACCCACTACCATAATACCGACACTCAACTTCCTGTTATCCGGGAGTCCCCAACCTCTGAGCCTATTAGGAGCCAGGCCTCACTGCAGGAGGTGAGCTTGAACGTAATGTTCTTGAAACATCCCAAAACCACTGCCCCACCCCAACTCCCACTCACCCCCAATCTGTGGAGAAATTGTCTTCCAGAAACCGGTCCCTGGTGCCAAAAAGGTCAGGGACTGTTATCCTATTCCAGCAGCCAGACAGGTCCCAAACATCTCTAATTTCCCCCGTTCATGCTTCATACTACCACCAAAATCATATTCCTAAATTGCAGATATAATCAAATCTTGTCTCCTCAAAAGTTTTCAACAACACACTTTTGTTTGCAGGATAAGATCTTAAATGAGTTAAGTTTTTTTCTTGTTTTGCTGTTGTGTTGTTTCTCTTAAATTAAACACACACACACACCCCTTCTACAGTCTGGCCCAATGCAACTTTCCATCTCTATATGCTAGTCCACTCCCCCAGTTTCTACTTTCATTCCCACAATGGAAACATTATACTTCCATTGGCACATGCTGCCATCACACTTTCGTTCTTCCTTATCCTTTTCCTTCCCAAGTAGAATTTCTTCTCTATTTCTATCCTTAAAAACTTACTCATCTTTCAGAACCAGTCTGATGACCCCATGAAGCCTTCACTGGTTCCTACCTCTCCCTTCCCCTTCAACCCACATTCAGAAGTGCTCCCTCATCTGTTGGGAACTGCCCTGCCTGGTTGCAGGAGTTGTAACCCCCCATGGCTAAGGCCGAGTGAGCGACCTTCCTACTGTAAGCTACTAAGGAGACAAAGCTTATCTCTCTGGCAGGAGCACCGCTTCTGCTTCACCCATAACTGGCCCCCAATGCTTGGTTGGTTAGCCAATGATAGGTAAGATTCCCTCAAGGGAGGGGTTGCCTAAGACAGGCACAACCACATGGAAGGCCCTCAAGTAAGGCCTCGGGGGGCCGCAGCAAAAAGGGGGTGATGGACCCTCGCCCCTGGGTATCCCAACATAGCCTGAGTCCTCATTCTGCCTGGGAGAAGTTTTCCTTATCTCTTGGCTTCCTGGCTCTGCTCCACTAAAGCCTGAAACATGGACAGAGGGCAGTGCAGCTCTGTGCTGGCTAGGGTGGGCTCCCCGGGTGATCAGGCATGAGAAAGAATTTGTAAAGTTCTGTGAAACCTGCTTTGCTAAGAGTGCTCTCATTTAAATGATAAGGGTCCAAGCAGGAAATGAATTTGTCTCCCAAAGTTTTGTAACCCCTTAGCTGACAGACCCTGTCTCAGATTAAGCCCTCAGAGTTCTTTGAAATGTTATCTATTGTTTGATCCTTGCCACCTGACAATGATTGATGAGCTGTACCTGTTTTCCTGTGTATTACAAACCTAATAAAAGCCATTGAGGAAGGGGCTCTTGGTCTTTCTCCTTTGAGAGATTAACTACCTCTCCTCCCTAAGCAGATCGTGTCTTGGTAGTCTTATTCTCATCCATGGCAGACAGGGGGCTCTGCGTGCAAAGTTCCCCCACACTCACTGACACTCCCAATAGCACATTTTAAAATATATTTTGTTATGACATACAGTGAAGTAGAAAAGAGATTATAGAATATGTATGTGTAGTTTAAACAACAATAATAAAATAAGTACCCACAGATCATTACCCAGCTTGAGAAATAGAATAAGGCCAGTGCGTATGAAGCCTCTGTGTCTTGCGTCTCTCCCACCCCCTATCTGCCAGAGGTGATGCCTCTTCTGAATTCAGTGTTCATCATTCCTTTGTTTTTCTTGATAGTTTACCACAGATGGATATACCATATTTTGCCATGTATAGTGCACACTTTTTTGCCCAAACTTTTGAAGGAAAAATAAGGGTGCGCATTATACATGGGTAGTACTAATTCTGTATCTATATAAATGTTTTAATTGTTTTATTTATGTTCATGCATTTAAAAGTGTAACTCTAGAAAGTAATAACAATATCCATATGCAAAATAATACCCTGGAATATGATCATCAGTTTTGTTTCTAAACATAAATAAATAAATAATTGACTTAGAAAATTAAAACAAAAGCTTTTTGTTCCTGAAAGTTTGGCCCAGAAACATGGGTGCACATTATACATGGCAAAATACAGTACCCTTCAACAATATAGTTTTAGTTTCATATTTTTTGAACTTTTATAGACATAGAATTATATATTTTTATTTTTTTAGCTCAAAATTGTTTGTGAAAGTTGCCATGTTAATGTGTATTACTGTAGTTATTTTCTCTACTGCGTAGCTTCCTATGAAATGAACATGAATTTGTCCATTTTCCGGTTGGTAGGCATTAGGGTGGTTTCCAGTTTCCTGGTACTAGGATATCACTGTCATGGGCAGTCCTGTAAAGTTCTCCTGGTACACATGTGCAAGATTTCTCAGGAAAAATTCCTGAACCTATTCCTAAGAGTAGATTTGCTGGGCCCTGGGGTCTGAGCAACATCAAATTGACTAAATAGTGCCAGGAGATTTTCCAAAGTGTTCATAAGAATATATATACTCCTACATGCAGTATATGAGCCCCTGCTGCTTTATATCCTTGTCAACATTTGATATAAAGTTGATATTAAATTTCTGTTAGTATAGCAGATGTGAAATGTTGTATCATTATGGTTTTAATTTTTTTCTTGATTACTAACAAACATCTTTTATATATTTGAGTTATTTATTTTCATCTTCTGTGATACTTATGTCTCTTGCCCACATTTCTGTTATTATTGTCTTTTCCATATTGATTTTTATACATGATGGATATAGTATTTTTGTTGGTTATTTGTATTGCAAATATCTTTTCTAGTTTGTGGCATCTCTTTTTCCTTTATGATCTTTCTATGATATCAAATTCTTAATTTTTATAATCAAATATATCAATGTTCTCCATTATTTGCATCCTTGTGTTTTAAGAAATCCTTTTCTATCTTATTGTCACTTTTTGCTAGAAGTTTTAAAGTTGGGCTTTTCACATTTAAATCCACAATCCATCAGGAATTGGTTTTGTATATGCCATGAGGTAAAGATTTATCCTAAAAAAATGTTTAACCACAGCATTTAGTTCATTATAGTTTATAGTAAATTTTAACGTTAGCTTGTAAGCATCTTGCTATGTACTAGTGTATCATAATTATCTCTATATCCTCCACTGTCTTAGCACAACTCTGTCCAACTAGTGGGTATTCAGGAGGACCAGAATATCATGGCCATTAGCACCTCCCAATGTCCCTGTCCTGGCACTGTGCTTCTGACACCACTAGGAAGATAGCACTGTAGCGCAGAGCATAGCCGCTTCTCTATCTTGCCGGACACCTTCTCTGCCCCATTCCTTCTTCTGCAGATGTTCTCATAAGCAGCTTCCCTACTCCATTCCCCATCAGCACAGCCAGGGAACATTGGACATGGCCAGTCAGTTTGTTTGTTTTAGCCCATGACAGCCTAATAGTACACCTCTCAGGAGTATTGTAGGAAGCCAGGGATAGGCCCCAACATTGTGGAACCAATGCCAGCCTGCATTCAGGTCATCCAGTATGGCCCAGATGTCATAGACCATGAGAAGTATCTGTTATATTTTTGTATGCCAGTTTCCTTAACTGCAGATTTCCAGTAAAATGAAAATTCCAAAGGATTCACTTAGCTTTTCTACCACCAGAGTCAATTAAGATGGCACTAAATACCAGTATAAAGTTCTTTTCTGAATTGTGGAAGCATGGAGGGGGAATATTTCAATTCACATTAGATATATTCATGTGTACTTTCTCTGTGCTTTTTAATTCTGAGCAATTGAGCATGTATTTATTTAGTATTTACCAGAATAAACATTTCTAGAATATGCAAAGAAAGACTGTGAAGCAGTGTGGTTGGCAGGGTAGCAGAAGGGAAAGAGCATGGCTTTGGGCAGGTCCCAGCTTAGTCACTTACTGGCTGAGTATTGTCAGTGTCCTCATCACAAAATGTAGGTCAATGGGAGGAGGAGAGAGAGGGAAAAGGTACAGAGAATGAGTAGCATAGATAATGGGAAAAAAATAGACAGGGGGAGGGCAAGAATAGTATGGGAAATGTAGAAGCTAGAAAACTTATGACCCATGGACATGAACTAAAGTGGGGAATGTGGGTGGGAGAGGGTGTGTAGGGTGGAGGGGAATGATGGGGGAGAAATGGGACAACTGTAATAGCATAATCAATAAAATATATTTAAAAAAAGAAAAAAAAATGTAGGTCAAAACATACATACCTGCAGAGTTTTTGCAATAGTGAAATGAGGTGATTAAAACAAGTACACAACACTGCATGGTGTGTTCTAGGTCATTAGTAAGTTATTTAAAATGATGATGATGATGATGATGATGGAGAAAAAGTGAGGGAGGAGGAAGAATAACTATTGATTATGATTAAATAACTCAGCCCAGACTCTTTGGAAGTATTTACTTTATGATGTTTTCATAGATCATTAACTCAGAAACAAAGCTGAATGCAATAAGAGCTATAATTATTATAACCATATTTTTAAAACAAAAATTGAAATGTGATCTGACAAGTAAATGAGTCCAAGTGCATATACGATCTATTAGAAACTGGATTGTCCCAGGATATCTGAGACATACAATCCCTATAAATGATCATTATCATAGAAACACTGATCATTTGCCCTAGGGAAGATCAATTTTGTCTTGGAGAGAGTCCTCAGAGCAGATGATATTTGAGTGGGGTCTTCATGTGCCTTCAACAGTAGATGTGAGGAAAGAGAGGAGGAAGGCAGAGGGAGTATCATAGGGCAGAACAGAGACATGTAAGACATGGTCCCTTCCCGCAAGAAATCAGCTGGGATAGGAATGGAAGCCAGGGAATAAGATGTGGGTAAAGTGAGCAGGAACCTGAGGACCACCCGATCGATACTCACACCCCTGTTTCAGTCAAAGCAGCTCTGCTCTTATGGCTTATTTATTGCTTAATAAAAGGTTAAAAAATACTATTGGGTTATCCCAATATTGCTTATCCCCTGCCTTGTTTTTCATAACTAATCCATGTGGCCCTTTAGGTGACACTATGATGAAATTTGCTTTGGTTATTTGTCTTGCAAAATCGCCTGGGTCCTACCTGGGGCAGATGTCAACAGTGTTGAGGGATGTCATTTGGGTCCGGGACCAAACCAATTTAAGAGCGGTGGCGCAAGGAAGATATGGAGCAAGCACAACCCAGCCCCAAATGCAGGGCAGTCTGTGGTTCAGACCCTTCAGAAACACAGATGAGGAGCTGAGAGAGTGATCTGGAAGAGTAACTGTCAGATACCCTGAGGGGAGCACCGATGGCAATCACAAAAATGCAACACGGCAGCCTCCCTGCCTGGACCCTGGAGGGATATATATATACTTTTGATTAGGCAGGCTCCTATGGGATAGATACGCTTCATGCCTGAGCTCTTTGCATTTCTGAAGGTAAACTAGAGAGGCCTTCAGTGGGGAAAAAACAACTCAGATGTGTCACATGGGAAACTACACAGAATGTTGTCATCCTTTGTAAGAAGAGTGTAAGAGTCAGTGAATCACAGAATTGTTTAACTGTTGGTTATTCCTATTCCCACTCATTTGTGCAGCCTTTTACAACTGGTTGCATTATTAATCTGGCCACATCACAGTGTCTTGGAATAAAATGAATAAATGTACATTTTCCAATTAGCTCCCAGGTATCCAAGTGGCAATAAACCTTACATTTCAAAAGGGTAAACTAGAAAATAGAAATACACTGAAAAGGTCTGCGAGAACATGGCAACAGTTGGAGCAGTGGGACAATGAAGCGTGGCACAGCTATCTATGACACACTTGTTAGGGAAGCTCACACTTCAGAGTTTTGTATGGATCATAGTAATAGATGACACCAGAGTTCTATTAGAGAGGCAAAAGCCCTGCCTTTTTGGTAATATATAATTGCTTTCAAACCTCATGGAGAATATCTAAATTTGAAAAGGGACAGAGTGGTTTTTAAAAAGCTCCCTAGATAATTTTGGTGCATACCCCTGGGTGAAGCCCACTTTTGAATAGGGCTTGAATAGGTAACTGCATATTAAATCAACCACGTTACAGAATATGTATGGCCAAGAAAAAACAGTGAATCCTTTACAAATCAGCTGTTTCCTAAATATTTCACTATGAAAATGATAGAATGATTAAAATAATTCCGCTTTTATTTAAATGATTTATTTAAATCTTTAGAGAAAATACTTTTAATTTTTCTAATACCTCTTAAACAGCTGTGAACTTCTAATAAAAGCTTTGTCTACAAATTACAATTAAAATACTATGTTTGAGTTAGTAATTGGTACTTATTAAAATTTATGATACTCCACAAGTGATATGGAGAGAATAAATGTAGATGTTGTTCTTAAACCTAAAATTCTAATAATCAGTATATGTAACCTAAAGAATCTTAAAATGATTCGTATTTGAAAATAAATTTGTATTTGAAAATGAGGGTAACAGTGAGACTCTAAAAGCCTCCAGTCTTACAGGAATTTAAGATGTACGTAGAAGGCGAGAGTAATGGAAGCGATGGGAGTGCAATGGGAGTGTGGTCAGGTTGGCCAATGCGTGTGCACCGTGAGGAGCCTGGCAAAGACTGACAGGTGCAGAGACTGAATGTATAGCTGAGGCAGAATTAGTTGCAATACAATTCAGAGGGTGAAGGACAGACTGTCGATAACTGGTGCTAGAACAAGTGTTTATCCATACAGACAAAAATAAACTTCTACTTCACCCCATACACAAAAATCAGGTAGATCAAAGACCATAAAAAGCAAACTATTACAACTTTTAGAAGAAAATACAGGAAAATGTGGTTTTTTTCTTTTGGGTTAAAAAAGATTTGTTTAAATAAGTCATAAAAAGCCCAAACCATCATAAAAAATATTACTCATAAATCTGATTCCATTAAAACTTCAAGTGTCTCTAGGATAAAACACCATGAACCAAGCTTTGAAAAGAAAAGCCTCACATTAAGAAAATATATTTGCAATACATAGAATAGAAAAAGGCATGTTACCCAGAATATATAAGTAATAAAGAACTGTTATGAATTAATAAAAAGACAACCTAATGGAGAAAAATGAAGAAATATTTAATAAAGACATTTATGAAAGAAGAAACCCAAATGATTAATAATATCTGAAAATATCCTCAACATTAGTAAAAAGCCAGTTAAAGAAATAAGATAACATTTTACCTTCATAGGATTGTCAAAACTTTCAAAGTTTGGAAATTCCAAACATTGGCAAAGATGCAAGCAATGGAGAACACTTGTTCACCACGGGTGATAAAGTAAATTGGAGCTGCCACTTTGGAGACCAATTTGACAACATCGAATAAATATAAAGATGTACATCTTTAAATCAGCATTCTACTGCTATCTGTATACCTTGTTTTTGCTCAAATCCACCCGAAGACATTTTCAATAATGTTTATTGCAGCATGGTTGTTAATTGCAAATAGTGGGAGCAGGAGTCCAAAATGTGCAGCAATAGAACAGAAAAATAAACTAAAGACTATATGATGGAGTATTACATAGTAGTTAAAATGAAAGAACCCTTTTCACTACATGAATTTTAACAACTTAAGTTTGAGTTAAAAACCAAGTTACAGAATCACATATGTAATGCTAGTTATGTAAAGTATAAACACCTGCAATACTATGTATTATTTAGTGATATATACATGTGAGGTAAAAGTAATTAAAAACAGAAAAAAGAAGAGGAAGCATCAACTACAGAATAGTAGTTACCTTTGTAGGGAAGGAAATGAATTCAGAAAGCGTGCAGCCGTCTCCAACTCTGCCCACAGCATTTTCTCTTTCATGCAGAAGAGTTTGAAGCAAATGTCACACTAGATTAACCGAATTAAAATCTGGTTGTTGAGTGTGAGGATGGATGTTTTATTACTCTCAACTCTTATTTTAAATATTCTATAATTTTATTTTTTATTGTTCATAGTTTTGATCTTCTTTTTCTTAAGTAAGTCCCTATAACACTTCATATACTAATGGTTTGGTGATGATAAACTCCTTTAGTTTTTTCTTGTCTGGGAAGCACTTTATCTGCCCTTCAATTCTAAATGATAGCTCTGCTGGGTAGAACAATCATGGCTGTCGGTCCCTGCTTTTCTTGACTTTGAATATTTCTTGCAATCTCTTCCATCCTGAAAAGTTTTGTTTTTTTTTTAATTTAATTGTTGTTCAAGTACGGTTGTCTCCATTTTACCCCCACTACTCCCCTCCCCCCCGCACAAGCCATCCCCACTCCCCACCCTTGATCCTGCCTCTTTGGCTTTAATTTTAATAGGAACAAGTGAAATTATTCTTCATAGATTTATTCATCTGAGAAGGGTTCCCAAAAAGTCAAGTGTAGAGCATATCCTGTGCACAGATCTGTTAGTGCACAAGTCATCCAAGACAAGGAGCTGTCCTTCCTACATTTAACCCTCTAGACCAGGCAGGGGTCAGCAAACTTTTTCTTTAGAGGCCACAGGCAGTAAATATTTTTGACACAGTCTCTGTCACAACTATTCAACTATAATTCAAATGCAGCCATAGACAAAATGTAAGTAAATATGGCTGTGTTCCATGAAATGTTATATAATTTTTAAAATGCAATGAACTGGATTTGGCCTATGGGCAATAGTTTACCAACCCCTACTCTAAACAAAGAGAAACCAAAATTCCAAATGTCACTTTCAGTCCAAAACAACCCCAATCATTAGTGTTTTATATATTCAAGTTTAAAATGAGTTTGAAAGTCTCCTATTGAATTAAATTTAATATAACTTTTTTAAATGCTTGCCATGTGGCAGGCACTGTGTTAAATTTACGTACATCTGTCATAAGAGCATCTCAACACCTATTGAAATAAACATCATCATTGTCCCCACTGTTGGATGAGGAAACTGAGACTTACAGAGGTTAAATGACTTACCTAACATCTCTGAGTTGACAAGTGATATTAGTCATATGACACAAACCCAGGGGTCCTGAAGCCACCAAGCCCATGCTGTTAATCCCCTCTACAGTATCCTTTATGCCTTTACAGCATAAATTATTTAATATAAACTAATATAATTAAAAATGAAAACAGAATAGAACTGGCATAATATATTCTAATGATAAACATACATTATGCATACTTTAGGCAGCAATCCATTTTTTTAGAAAATTTTGGCTAATAAAGACTTAAAGAAGAAATAAAAATGAAGTCACTTTTCAATTATCTAGAGTGAGGATGAGTAAGTAAAATTCATAGATAATCACCAAGCTTCATCTAACTCCTTGTTTTTATTCTGTTATTTCTTCTATGTAGTGTGATGATATAATACAAGCCTGGATCCAATTATCTAGGAAATGGTTACTCAAGCCACAACTGAGGATCGAAGACTAAGTTTCCCTGTATTTCATTTAAAAAATCACCAATAATGAGGCCAGCCACTTTCTTGGGGAACCTGCTGGGAACTACTGTTTCACAGAACAGATCTGTCCTTCCCTACACTCTCCCAATGCAGAGTAGAAGCAAGAATTTCCCATTGGGAGAAAAAAAGAGTTTGTGAATCATTAACTATCCCTTCTCCCTATCCTGCCCCTCCTGAGGGAGAGAGTATTGGACTTGACCTGTTTTCCTCCTTCACGATTGGGGGTGCTTGGACCATCCTTGCGCTGTACCCCATAGGAGACTAATGATTGTTTCTTTTCTAAAAGAGGCAGAGTTGTTGAATCAGAGAGACCTCAGTGAGCTGAGGGAGGAAGAAAAAGACAGAGGAAAGATAGAAAGCAAAGAGAGGGAGATCTGGGGCAGCTTGCACTCCACCACTTCCCATAGGTTGAGTAGACACCACAGAAGGTGATTTGGACTTAAGCCATCTTGCTGGTGGGATATTTTCTGGCCAAAAGGACCCCTGATGAAAGTGGCTCTAAGCTGTACTATCCATAGTGGAGGAAAAGGTTGCTAAATGGAAGAGGAAGAGACCAACTTCACCTGTGTCGAACAACACAGAGGGGAAATACTACGTCAGGTCTTCCGAAGGAGTAACCCAAACATCCTCAGGGGAGAAACAGCATTTGTATGTCTACTAAATTTAAATGTCCCAAAATCTTATTCGGGACAGAAATCTTATCATCCTTGATCCCACCAGCTCTGGATTAAGATCTGCACCCCCAACCCCTACCCCCACCCCACCATACACACACACACAAGATCTGCCACACAGAGAATAACAGCACCAAAAAGAGGACAGACTTGCAGCCAGTATCCCTTGATCTCTCAAGTGAATGTTGCCCCTCTTACATCACCTGCCATCAGAGCTTCTCCAGCAAGCTGGGGAGATAAGGGAGAAGAGTGAGGGGCTGGGGAGAGAGGAGAACAAGACCCTTTTCTCACTTAAGTAGCTCAAGCCTTCAGCCTGGTCTGCAGTGAAAAGGAGGAGTTTTAACTGAAGGTAGGGTTGCAATGCTAACTGCACTATACTTTTTTAATAACTAAAAATGTTTTAAAATGGACTTTTGCTGTTATACAGCAGGAAAGGGGTTGGGGAGGTCAACAGAGCATGGCTGTGGCAGTTGCTGGAAAAACATCAATCCCACATTTATACTTCAGTGATAGAGACACTTTAAAAAACAAGCAAGTTACATTATTAATGTGATATCCTTGGAAAACAAAGGTGATCAGAGAACAAGAATTCCTCATAAGGACAAACCTGCAGAACTGGTTTTCTAGGAATGGTGATGAATTATGGCATTCCCATTCACTGTTTATATGCAGTCCTTTCAGGGACACGTGGCCCATATTTGTCAAATGACTAGGCAACCGCATACCAAAAATGATGCAAGACTGTAAGAGACAGCATAGGAGGGGTCAGCCTCCAAAAAGGAGCACTCTAAAGGCAGATTTGAGGGGCCATACTGACAGATATTCAAAAATTACTAGGAAGTACGAGAGACAGAATGGAGGAGATGACTAGGACCATATAGCTCAAAGCAGGAATCAACAATGGAAAACCAGAAAATTTGCTCAAGAAAGAGAAATAAGGGAAGAGATGAAGCATCATAAAGTGGATCCAAGTCTTTCTTGAATGCCCACCCACACAATGTGTAAACACCTGTCCAGCCCAAATGAAGGGGTACAGTCAGTGGTTCAGGGCAGCTCAAGCTAACTAAGTGTGCAGAGGTTACCCTGATATCTTGGTGCCAATGGCAAGCACTGTGCATCATTCATCAGTTAATCCAATCCCAATGCAAAGAAATAAATTAGAATTTCCCTTACCATAATTAATGTGTCTTTTTCTTTGTTTTCTCTAGGACATAGAAAGTACATGTGCCTGATTGTGTTGTTTGAGAATTAAATGAGACAGTGTTTCTAACATGCCTAGAAAGTATCTGGCATGAAATTATGTTGAATAAGTGCTTAAGTGCTAATTACTTCGAAGGATCAATTTTTTCATCTGGATGGTTCACAACTACTATAGCTGTTGGGTAATTAATTGAGAGTTTAGTATAGAGATAGAAATCTAAGTGCATGTATGTGTAGCATAAGTATAAATTGAGTCCAATTAGGATGCATCATAGAGTCATATCACTTAGCTGCCATTCTCAAAATAATTATGAAATTTATTAAACAGGAACAGCAAGCGGTACTCTGGGCTCTGAACATGGAGGGTGTCTTAGTTACTGTATCATATTCCCAGCTGCACTCGACTCTCAGGACCTCACGTCAGATGGCATTTCTTTTCTGCACCCAATATTCCATGCACTTTGTCAGATTCAGGAGTCATTTTTCAAGAATTCGGTAAAGGAGTAGAGGAAGCAAGGTGAATGTGATCAAGTTGTGAGTGGGGAAGTTTTCTTTTGAAAATGGTTGATTTGCCATGGGATGTATGTGGAATTCTGGGAGCAGCGTAGTTACGTTAATCAGACAGTTATTAAACCTAAACTATACGTAGAGTTCAAAAAGTGCATTGTGAAGCTACAACAAACCAGAGGCTTTTTATTCTAGTGATTTAAAAAAGCTTTACATTTTTATTTCCAATTAACCTATCAATAGTCATGTCACTTAAATACTCCTAAGGAATATTATCTTCTCATTATTGCCAGAAAACATGCTGCCCAATTTCATAGCTCAGCTGTTCTCATGCATGGATGGATGATCTGAATTAACTTGAACAGAAACAAGATTTTTAGACACTGGGCTACGTTCCTAGTTGTAAAATTTAAGTAATTAATATGTGACTTCAAATAGCAAAGGAAAGGAAAGTGAATAATGTTTATTTTGTGCAACAAAATGATAGGGATACAATGCTACTCTAACTTTCTGTTTACTCAGTGTTAGCATATCAATAGAAAAATTATTGTAGTCTACACATTCATTGCCAGTACAATTGAATATTGTGCCAATGAGTAAAAATCCTCTGGAGAGCTGTCTTAAAATTAAGCTATTACACAGAGACTGTTTTCATTACAAACAAAGATAGTTGATCCCAGACATGAGTTTTTCTGCCTTGTGTATATACTCTTTGTGCAGGTTAAAACTGGGCACAAGGACATCCATTATTCTGTTGATCTGCAACTTTGACCCTGTAAAAATAACATTTATTCTAGAAGAAAGTAATTGAAGTGCTCAGGAAAGTTCAGACCCACAAAGTACTAACTAGATGTGTTCACAGTCACAGATATTCTCATTCCACCTTTCCTCAGGCCTTCTTTCTCATCTTATTCATGCTTGGGTGAACCTGGACTTTAAAGCTCCTTGTGACACATGATTATGTGTATTTTTCAACCATACTGCAAAGGTTAATAATAAATTACAAACATTATTTTCTTGATGATGTAGAAGGAAACTTTAACTCTGAATGAAGTAAAAACCTACTCAGGCGCCTGTCTCCCCTCCTCACCGATGCTGGGTTTGGGAATTAGAGCCTGTGTCTCATCTGTTACCTTGTTACCTCACTTAGAAGCTGTGTGGCCTTTCACAAATCCCTCTTCCTCCCTAAAGCTCAGAGTCCTCACCTCAAAGTGAGGATAACAGAAACCAGAGATTAAAGAGTTAGGAAGATGGGCCCCTTGCCCTCAATTCTCCTGTGGGTGTTTTAGTGGGTGTGCTGTCAGCAACATCTCCTTTTATTTGCTTTATATCCAAGTGAAACAGTCAACCAGTCATTTTCTCTCTTGTTCTCTCTCACCCTCTCCCTCCAGTCAGAACTGTGCTAGAGGCCACAAAGGATACTGTAAAGGTAAAAAATATAAAACTTGATCTCTGCCCTAAAGCTGTAGTATGGTAGGTATAATATAAGTCCCATATGAATTTATTTCCCAGTGCTTCTCACAGGACTCAAAATGTAAAAATTAATATGTCTGCTTTTAGCCAGTTACACCAGAAAAAGCATGTTTACTCCAAAAAGAAAACAGATGCCTCCACCTCGTGGCTGGTCCTCTTCAGCTGATTCCGGTTAAGCGTTGCTGTCTAAGCTTGCTTCTCACTACAAGTAGAAGATTGTGTTGTTTTGTTTTTACATACTTTTCACCTTCTTCATATTGTAACAGTTGTTAGGGACTTTCGTTAAGACTTTGTTCTCAGGAATTCAAGGTTAGCCTTGACCAAAATGAAGTAGATAGTATTTATTCACTTAAGAAATGTTTGTGAGGCTCTCACCCTGTGCTAGGCACCCTCACCAATGATGGAAGAACAACAGTGAGCAAGGCACAGACTGCCCGCAGCATCCTGACCTCAAAGCCCTTCTCTCAAACCCCCACACAACCCCAACACCCCCCAAAGACAATCGCTCTTCCATTAATCATTTTTACTTTGCACAGTAATAAGTTCCGTCCCCGCTACAAACAACTTTTTATTATCTACTATTTTTTAATATATTTTATTGATTATGCTATTACAGTTGTCCCATTTCTCCCCCATCATTCCCCCCACCCTGCACACCCTCTCCCACCCACATTCACCCCTTTAGTTCATGTCCTTGTGTCATAAGTTCTTTAGCTTCTACATTTCCCATACTATTCGTACCCTGCCCCTGTCTATTTTCTACCCACTATCTATGCTACTCATTCTCTGTACCTTCCCCCCCCCTCGCACGCCCCTGTTGCTAACCCTCCATATGATCTCCATTTCTGTGGTTCTGTTCCTGTTCTAGCTGTTTGCTTAGTTTGCTTTTGTTTTAGATGTGGTTCTTAATAGCTGTGAGTTTGCTGTCTTTTCACTGTCATATTTTTGATCTTCTTTTTCTTAGATAAGTCCCTTTAACATTTCATATAATAAGGGCTTGGTGATGATGAACTCCTTGAACTTGACCTTATCTGAGAAGCGCTTTATCTGTCCTTCCATTCTAAATGACAGCTTTGCTGAAAAGAGCAATTTTGGATATAGGTCCCTGCTTTTCAAGATTTCAAATATTTCTTTCCAGCCCCTTCTTGCCTGGAAGGTCTCTTTTGAGAAATCAGCTGACAGTCTGATGGGAACTCCTTTGTAGGTGACTGTCCCCTTATCCGTAGCTGCTTCTAGAATTCTCTGCTTCATTTTAATCTTGGCTAATGTAATTACGATGTGCCTTGATGTGTTCCTCCTTGGGCCCAACTTCTTTGGGACTCTCTGAGCTTCCTGGACGTCCTGGTAGTCTATTTCCTTTGCCATATTGGGGAAGTTCTCCTTTATTATTTGTTCAAATAAGTTTTCTACTTGTTGCTCTTCTTCCCCTTCTGGGACCCCAATAATTTGGATGTTGGGACGTTTAACGATGTCCTGGAGGTTCCTAAGCCTCTCCTCATTTTTTTGAATTCTTGTTTCTTCCTCGTTTTCTGTTTGGTTGTTAATTTCTTCCTTCTGGTCCACTCCATTGATTTGAGTCCCAGTTTTCCTTCCATCTCTATCGGTTCCCCATGCGTCTTCCTTCATTTCACGTATTGTAGCCTGCATTTTCTCATCTAATTTATGAGCAAAATCAACCAATTCTGTGAGCATTTTGACGACCAGTGCTTTGAACTGTGCATCTGATAGGTTGGCTATCTCTTCGTTGCTTAGAGGAATTGACTCTGGGGTTTTCATTTTTTCTCCGGTTTGAGCCATTTTTGGTGGGGTTTTTTGTTTTGTTTTGTTTTGGTTTGGTTTTAGTCTGGTCCCGGCTATTACATATGAGGGGTGGAGCCTTAGGTGTTCCTCAGGGCGGGGCAGCCCAGTCGCTGGGTTGTGACGCTGTAGGTGGGGGCGGGGTCCGAGAGGCAAGAATGGCGCCTGTTCCACTCTCTCCTGGACTCCGGTCCCTTCCGCTGCTTCCCCTTCACCTGGATTATCTGTGCACGTGCGCGTGCTGTTACGTAGTGAGGGGTGGAGCCTCAGGTGCTCCCCAGTGTGGGGCCGCCCAGTCGCTGGGTTGTGACGCTGTATGTGGGGGCGGGTTCTGAGAGGGAACAATGGCGCCCGCTCCACTCTCTCCTGGATTCAGTCCCTTCCGCCACTTCCCCTCTGCCTGGACCGTCTGGGTGCTCGAATGTGGGACCCCCTGGTCAGCCAGCCGCCTTGTGCGTCCTCACTGGGTCTGCACAGTTGCCCCCCTGTGCCCGGGGTCCGCCAGCTGCCGCCTGTGCGCCCAAGGACCGCCAGCCACCGCCCATGCACCTGGGAACTGTGAGCCGCTGCTATTTGCATTCCTGGGTCCGCACCTCCAATTTTTCCTACCGCGACTCCGCCCCTCTTACCAGTCTGGATGAATGGTTGTTGGACTTCCGTACAGTTCAATTTTCTATAAGTTCTGGTTGTTTTCTTGTTTCTAAATATTTGTTGTCCTTAATTTTGGTTGTGAGAGGAGGCATAGTGTGTCCGCCTACACCGCCATCTTGGCCGGAAGTCTATTATCTACTATTTTTAAGGCAATATGTTTGTTAGTTACCGCTAGAGGGTACCACCCCTCTTTCCAGTTTATAACTTTGTAGGTGCAGAAAAGGTGGTGGGGAAAATAAACACAGAGGGCTGGAACAAGAGTCAGGGCTGCAATAAGTGTTATAAGACAGGCATAGTAAGGTGCAGTGACCCTGGGAGACAGGGGGACAAGTTTTCCCCTGAAGTGACCAATGATTCTTCATAGAGGATTTGAGTGGAGCTTTCAAGAATGGACGTGATTATAAGATGAGCTTGGAAAAGTCAGGGAGAATGGCAAGAATCACTAGCACAAGCCAGGGCACAAGCAAAACTGCAAGATGGGAGAACCCAGTGAAGAGTGGAGGGACAAGAATCAGGTGACACTAAACCCCCGAGAATGGCAGGGATAAGCTGCAAGGTTGGGAGCAAGACCAGGACAATATTCACACTGTGTCAATGAGTTTGGATTCTGTTCAAGAAGCATGGAGGAGGAGAGTAGGTTTTTGAGGAGGAGAGAGACCAAGGGAGAGGTGAGCTTTAAAAAATGATTGTGGCAACCACATGGACTGAAAGAAGAGGGAGAAGAGAGCACCGGTGAACAGCAAATGGAGGCAAGAGAAGTGGGAAATGACAGGCAGTTGCTGGAGACAGTGGGAGTAGAATTGAGGGGGCGAGGGAGCTGACTAGAGGCAAAAGCAGCTCTGAAATCTTTAGGAATTTTTAATAAAAAATGTGACTCAGTAACTCTGGTGCCACTTGTCTTTCTCTAATGATATCTTAAGAGGCTTTATGTATAAAGATGAAATATGAAAACAAAGTTTTCTAAAAACAGCTTCTTCGATATGGGCAAGGTTATCATCTCCTGATTTTTTTTTTTTTTTTTTTTTGGTCTTGTTCTTAAATCGTTTCTTAAAGTTTTTGTCTTAGTCTCTTCAGGCTGTTATAACAAACTATCACAGACTGGGTAGCTCACCAACAACAGAAACTTTTTACTCTTTGTTCTGAAGGCTGGGAGTCCAAAATCAAGGCACTGGCAGATCATGTGTCTGACGAAGATCTACTTCTGGGTTCAGAGACCAAGCCTTCTCGCTGAGTCTCATATGGTGGGAGAAGGGAGCTCTCTGGGCTCTCTGACGAGAGTGCTAATCCTACTCACAGGCCTCTGTCCTCATGACCTAAGCACCTCCCAAAGGCTTTGCTTCCTAGTGCCATCACTTTTAGGGGTTACAACCTCAACCAACATGAATTTTAGAGCAACACAGCAACCTTCATTTGTTGTATTTATTCATTATTTCTAAATCAATCCCCACCCTACACATATCCCACCCCAGTGTTGGTGCCTCTTTTGTCCCATCTCGTCTCCTAGATCCATCCTCTACCCTATTCTGTGTCCTGGGGACATATCTGCATCACCCAAGTCCCCTGCCTTCCAACTCCCTGTTGGATCTGGCAATGAGAAGCACTGGCCAGAGACTGGAGGGCAGGAAGAGGGAAAGCGTATTCATTTTCTATTCCTACTGTAACAAATCACCACATACTTGGTAGCTTAAAGCCACACAAACTTATTATCTTACAGTTCTGGAGGTCAGAATTCTGAATCGGTTTCTCTGGGTTGAAATCAGGTTGTCCTGTCAGCGGGGCTGGTTCCCACTGGAGGCTCTAGGGGAGAATCTACTGCCTTGCATTTTCTAGCTCCTGGAGCCAGCTGCTTTCCTTGGCAGGTATCCCCTTCCTCCCTCCTCCACACCAGCAGCAGAGCATCTTCTCTCATTTCCAACCTCTGTTTCTGCCCTTACATCTCTCTCTCTAACTTCGACCCTTGTGATTACATTGGGTCTACTCAGATAATGCAGGATAATCTTCTCATCTCCCGATTTCTTAACTTAATCACATCTTTTGCATCCCTTCTGCCATATAAGGTAGCATATTCCAACATTCCAGGAACTAGACCTGGGTGTCTTTTGTGGGGACATTATTCTGTCTGCTGTAGAGAGTTTGGGATATTTCTTAACCTCTGTGCTGGAGGCCTGGCTCCTACCTCCACAACTGCAGCTCCACTCAGGCAGCCCCTGTTCCGTGGTTCCAGCTCTCACTAGACCCCTGTGACTTTCTTTCCTCCCCAGGGTCTTCCAGGCCCTTCCAGGGTCTACCATTACAAGTGGTAAGGGCACATACCAAGCATATCCTTCTGTGTTCAGCTGCCCTCTCTGGTTGTCTTAAGCCTGCCCACGCCTCTGAAACAGTCTCATCATCAAATATCTTCTAAACTGCAGCTGACTGGTACCCCAGCCACCTGTTTGGCATCCCTTTTCACGCTCTACTTCACACTGTTAACATGTCAGTTCCAGAACGGGCACACACACAAAGTAAATGTAAATTTGACATGCAAGTAGGTCGGCTTCAGGAGAAGAAGGAATTGTTATCCTGTGCCAGTATCGTACAAAGCCTCATGCTTGCATCTGGAAAATAAGTGCATCTGATTAGATAAGCACACAGAACAATAATCCCTGTTTCCCCTCAATTACATCCAGAGAAGGGAAATAGTCTACACAGAATCCACAATAGGAAGTTTTCTCTTTGATTTCCTCTTATTTTTCAATCAACATGAGAAACAGACTTCATGACCTAACACAAATGATTTCTGAGCAAATGGATAAGCCACTAGCAGAGCAGCCAATGATAGCTTTCTATCCTTGCTCACGTGGATAATTTTAAGATAGTTCCCTAGTCTCCTCTTGCCTAAGCGGTCAAACTGGCATATGGAAATGAAATCATAGTGTTTTTCCCTTCTACAAAATATTTTGCTTCAATGAGCTTGTCTTTAAAATCTGTCTATGCATTTATGCCTGTAGTGAAACTTGTAGTCATCCTTCTGTCTCAGTTTAGGGCACAGGTAGCAAACATTAGGCCTGTGTGCCAAATCTGGCCCTCCACTTTGTTTATCCGGCCCAGCACTTTGTTTCTACCCAGCAGCAGCACCGAGCTCTCACTTAACTGTGAAGGAGCAGTTACATTTACACAGTTCTAAAATTATAGTTGGCCCTTTGGTGGCAACTGCAAGACTGACGTGGCACCGGGTGAACATGAGTTTGACACCCTGGTTTAGGGTTTGGATTATCTGCCCAGCATTCAGTAGGATTCTTTTTCTAAAACTACTTATCTAAAATCATAAACTAAAAACAGCATTCATTAACAGTCTATAGAATTCCTAAGGCAGTATTACCAAACCAACAGATGATTTTTTTATTAAACTCAGTGATATTTTTAGGAAAAGCATTTGCTTTATTTCCTATTAAATATCCTCAGTAGATCAGCTCATACATTAGTGTCTCCATATCTCTCCTACATTCATGATGAAAAGCTTACCAATGTTGCATTTGTTTCTCTTCTACCATTACAACGATGATAATGATAACTACAATTAATAATAAAAGATTATACTTGTATAGTTTAGAATATACAAGGTACTTACCTACACTTTATATTATTTGATCACAGTTAAACCTGGTTGACATATATCATGAAACCAAATGTAAAACTTTTTACAGACCTTGATTAAATTTGGTTTAAACATAAGGAACATAAACTTCCAGCCAAGATGGAGGCATAGGTAATATACTGTGCCTCCTTGCACAACCAAAAGGACAACAATATTAAAAACAAATTTAAAAACAAAAACAAAAAACAACCAGAACTTCCAGAAAATCGAACTGTATGGAAGTCCGACAACAAGGAGTTAAAAAAGAAACGTTCATCCAGACCGATGGGAGGCGAGAAGACAGGCAGCCAGGACAGAAAGGACTCACAACAAGGCGGCAGCTTGTGGATCAGATGAAGTGGTGGCTAACACAGCAGGCAGCCCCACATTTGCATGCAGATAAACCAGGAGGAACAACTGGGGAGCGAGACAGACTGTGCAACCCAGGGTTCAAGCACCGGGAGATAAAGCCTCAAACCTCTGACCGAACAAACCTGTGGGGGTTGAGGCAGTGGGAAAAACTCCCAGACTCACAGGAGAGGTCATTGCAGAGACACACAGGGTCCTAGAACGTACACAAACCCACCCACCCAGGAATCAGCACCAGAAGGCCCCAGTTTGCTTGTGGGTAGCAGAGGAAGTGACTGAAAGCCTGCCAAGAGCCCAGCAAGCAGCATTTCTCCCTTTTGGACCCCTCCCCCACATACAGCACCACAACGCAGTGAAGTAGGTTGCCCTACCCTAGTGAATACCTAAGGCTCTGCCCCTTACTACATAACAGGTACACCAAGACAAAAAAAAAAATGGCCCAAATGAAAGAACAGATCAAAGCTCCAGAAAACACACAACTAAGCAATGAAGAGATAGCCAGCCTATCAGATGCAGAGTTCAAAACACTGATAATCAGGATGCTCACAGAAATAGTTGAGTATGGTCACAAAATAGAGGAAAGAGTGAAGGCTATAAAAAGTGAATTGAAGGAAGATATACAGGGAACCAACGGTGATGGGAAGGAAACAGGGACTCAAATCAACGGTTTGGAGCAAAAGGAAAAAATAAACATTCAACCAGAATAGAATGAAGAAACAAGAATTCAAAAAGGAGAGGCTTAAGAACCTCTGGAAAAACTTTATATACATTCTGACATCCAAATCCTAGGGGTGCCAGGGGGAGGAGAGGAAAAGCAAGAAATTGAAAACTTATTTGAAAACATAATGAAGGAGAACTTCCTTAATCTGCAAAGGAAATAGACTTCCAGGAAGTCCAGGAAGCTCAGAGAGGAATCCCAAAGAAGCTGGACCCAAGGAAGCACACACCAAGGCACATCATAATTACATTAGCCAAGATGAAAGATAAGGAGAGAATCATAAAAGTGGCAAGAGAAAAGGAGACAGTTACCTACAAAGGAGTTCCCATGAGACTGTCAGATAATTTCTCAAAAGAAACCTTGCAGGCAAGAAGGGGCTGGAAAGAAGTACTCAAAGTCATGAAAGGCAAGCACGTACATCTAAGATTACTCTATTCAGCAAAGCTATCATCTCGAATGGAAGGGCAGATAAAGTGCTTCTCAGATAAGGTCAAGTTAAAGAAGTTCATCATCACCAACCCATTATTACATGAAATGTTAAAGGGACTTATCTAAGGAAAAGAAGAAGATAAAAAACTATGAACAGTAAAACAAACTCACAATTATCAACAACCACACCTAACAAAAAACAAAAACAAACTAAGCAAACAACTAGAACAGGAACAGAATCACAGAAGTAGAGATCACATGGAGGGCTATCAGTGGGGAGGATGAGGGAAGAGAATGGAAGAAAAGTTACAGGGAATAAGAAGCACAAATAGTAGGTACAAAATAGATAGGGGGAGGTTAAGGATAGCATAGGAAATGCTGAAGCCAAAAAACTTACATGTACGACCACTGAACATGAACTAAGGCGGGGGTGGATTGTGGGTGGGGGGCAGTGCAGTACAAGGCAGAGGGAATAAAGGGGGGGAATGGAACAACTGTAATAGCATAATCAATAAAATATATTTTAAAAATAAAACATATAAGGAGCATAGAGTAAAAAAAAGCTTCTGAAAAATTTCATCCATTCATTGAACAAATATGTATGGGTATTGGGTCACGTGGCTGAGTCTCTGCTCTTGGAGAGCATACAGGGTAGTGACAGACAAAGGCCAATCCTGTTAAAGAGATGCCGAGGAAAATCACCCAACCCAGACTGGAGGGATCATGGAAGGCTTCCCAGCTCATACCTGGGTTTTGTCCTAAGAGATGAGTAAGATTCGTCTGTTCGAAGGGAGGAGTGCAGTTTCTCAACAAAAGGGAACAGTACACACAAAGACATAGAAAGGGAAATGCTTTAAAAAGGTAGGAAGAAATCACCCGAAGAGCATAAACAGAGCAGGGGAGGGGGAGGCTTGAAGAATGCAACATCCGCACCAATTAAAAGCCCTAGAAGAGTAAGGAGATTTAAAAAGAAGGAACCTAATAAAATTCTCTGTATGAGACAAGTGTTGGTTGGTATTTGACAAGGAAAAAAGAAACGTGTGGTGAGAAAGACACCAAATTGTAGTTTAGACTTGACTTCCATAACCAAGCAAAGCATCATCTTTAAATTTCACATATGTTTCCATGTTTTGATTTAGAGAGTTTTAAAAGTAAGAATGAAAAGTGGAGGTTCCTGAACAGAGTGCTCCCCGTGAATCTCCACCATAGCTGACCCCCTGATTTGAATGACCAGCCAAGGCACCACCTGGAGGTAGTTGCTGAAGTCAAAGACTGACAATTTTTTCATCTGTGACTGAATCTTTTCTAAAGGGTTAATTCACAAACAATAAAAACATAGAATAGGGTATACTACCCACATCAAGTAATAGCAGCCTCTAACGTCACATACCCCCGTTCCCCTCACCTTCATGACGCTTCTCAGCAGGTTTGTGCTCGGACACAACCTTGACTAAGGGCTCTTCTATAAATCCATGAGGACTATTTCACACTGCTGGTTTGATGACATTTCTTGAGAGATGTTGGGAAGTTTTCGTTTTAAGTGATTACTGTCTAGAATATAGTATAGAGTCTCAGATAGCTTTCAACATGTAAACTGAGGCAAATAAAATTCAGAGAATTTTGTTGTTGTCAAAATGTGTTTCAATTAACAACTGGGTTAGTTTTCTCTCTGGAAAAACCTGACGACCCGATGGGTGCCAGTGCCTTGCTGAAGCAATCCTGCACCACCATTTAGAACAACTGCCGGGTCCTATGACAAGCCGTGGGATCCCATCTAATCAATCACAAATCTCACGGAAGAAGTAGGAAGTTAACTGAAACAGTGTAACCCCCAGAAAATATTTTTACTGTAATAATTACTAAATAATATCTTACAAAGGTTAATTGTGAAAACAGCCATTATATATTAACGGTACCACCATCAAACTTAAAATTTGGCCTGTCCCACGAGGCCCAGCATCCTGTTGTCAGGGTGCCCAGTGATGGTGCCTGCCCAGGCAGTGGTGAAAACTCTAATTCTGACTTTTTTTTTACTGATACTTTGTAATTTCATTCAGACTCAGCCTCCATCGCTGTTTCTCTCAACCCTTCAGCACAAGTTTCCCACAGCTTTACCTGTCTCCAACAATTTCTGTAGGTCACCATTACTGAAACCACATTTGGTCTCCTGTGAGCACTACTGAAATTGTTACAGTTTGGCTGGCAGTATTTAAGGCAGTGTTTCAGGAAAGGTTAAGGTATGCTGAGGTACACTTAAGCTGAACTTAACTGTGCAGTGAGAACAAAGACTGCTATTGTTACTGAAAAGCAAACCTAACATTCATTTACTCAACAGTAATGAACCAAGAGCTGGCTTGTCAGGAATTGTGACAGGTATAGATGACACAAAGACAATAGGTATGTTCTGTTGAGGTCTAAAGTCAGCAGGAGAAACCAGACTGTAAGTGAAAAATTCTGATGGAGCTAACCTGTGACCTCAGATCATTAGCTACAAAAATGGCCCACAGCCAGGCCTTTTATAAAATAAGGAATGGAGATATCCATTGTTTATTGCATAAAACCCTAAGGAGTTCAATTTCTCACAATTATAATCTAGGATCATTTCGGCAGCATAACAATGTGAAATGGGTTCTTAAGGGTGCAGTGGTAGTCTGAGGGCAATTAACTGACTGCACCCGGGGAAGCAAGTTTGCAGAGATGTCCAAGCAAGCCCTGAGCATGACTCAGGGCTGAGGTAAATCCAGGATTAATCTAGTTCTTATAAAGATTTCATTGAGCCAAACTGAATACTTTCTTTATGACTTGACTATAAAAGTGTATACAGTACAGAGTTTACATTTTTTTCTTTGCAATTTGAACTATTAACCACTTAAGAAATATTGAAACTTTTACCTTTACTTCCCTTGGCTTTCCAATAAAAAGAGAAAAAGTCTTACCTGCAGAACCCCAAGCAAGTTCAAGGATTTGATAATAGTTTTGTGAAGGAAAGCTCTGCCGTGATGTGGAATTGTGGGACTTGTTTGGCTGTGCCAGGCGGGCTCACCTGGCTCGCCTTGCCCCTGAGACATTGCTGTGAGGTTATTAGTTGCCCTAGGGGACCACAGGTAAAAGTGTTTCTTCCATTTAAAAAAAAATGCCTGGAATTTATCTTAACTCCTTTGGTTAGCGTCCTATATTTGACATCTTCTTGACCCACACAAAGCAACACATATGTCCTTCAACTACGTCTACGTGATTTGGGTCTCTCTCTTTCTCCCAGTACCCCCCTCCTGCCTCGTCCCCCTCCCCTTCTTCTCCCTTCTCTCCCTGCCTCCTCCTCTTCTTCCTCCTTCTGCTCCTCCTTGTCTTCTCCCCATATCCCCCACCCTGCCTCAATTCTAAGTAGAACTTCAGGTTCTAAAATTCTTTGAGAACAAGTGGAGGAGATCTTTAAAGTTTCATTTTAGTAATGTAGTTCAGTTGAATATAGCTCCATGGTAGAGAGAAGATGGGATTAAAAAAAAAAAAACTGCATCTGAGTCACAACCAGCCTTTTTCACAATCCATTAAAGGAAAATTCCCATTGGTTTTACCAAATTAATTCCCCCAGTTGAGTCACATGTGATGTAGGAAAGTGACACCCTTCACCTGGCTGCCCCATGGCAGCTGCAGTGAAGTCAGATGAGGTAGGAAGGTAATGGGAAAACCTCTTCTCCCAGCGACAGATCCTTCTCCTTATACATCAGGATACTAGGAGGATGCAAGGGAAAGGAATCCCATCCCAAATTTGTTTTAGGAGTTTCATTTACAATGACTCTGCAAAACATTGATATTAGAATGAAAATGAAAATCAAGCCTTTTTCCAATATACACCATTTTTACAAGGAGAGACAAGAGTCTTAAGGCTGGTCCTGCACTGAGTTTATTACTATTGACACCAGATCCAAATGAGTTGGCCCATTTCTTCAGTAGGCCCAGAGCACCTTGCGAAGTTCAGACTCTTTAACAGTGGAAGAATTTCCATCTCATTACTTGATCATCACTGTCCCCCCACCCCAAAAAACTTATTTTTCTGAATTTAATAAGATCTTGAACTATTCCCAAACTCCCCTTGTTCCCAATGAGGCAGGAAATCAGCAGACTACCTGCCCTGGCACCCTGTAATGGGGAGGGGGCTTGGGAGTGATTAAAAGTCTTAGACAAGCAGCTAAGGACCCTCAATTCAACCAGCCTCAGAATTGTTCCCTTCTTCCTCTGAAGGGACCCTTCATGGAAAGCTAAAATTATGCCATCTGCCAAGCCAAGAGGTCAGCTCAGGCTCCTTGGAACTGTAAAAATAACATCCCCAACTCCTTCCAGGGCCCCACCCCTGAAACTCCCACACAGGCAATGTCAGCCCAGCCCCTGTGCGTCTTTTGGACCCCACTGCTTCTCAGACTCCCACACGGTCTTCCAACCCACCACTCACTCTACCATGCTAAAATTTTCTCCCTTAATTCTCATAAGCTCTTAGTAGGGAAAATAAACATACAAGAGAATGAAAACATCAAATTTCCTAAGTCCTGCCATACTAAAGTATGTGACCAGAGTGCAAATGATGTGACTATTGCTATCATATCATGAGATTCCTTTCACCCTCCACATGGTTCTTTAAGAAAACTCAGTCTTGAGACAGAAGCGTCCTCAGGTATAGTAGTTGTCATGGTTTGATTTTGGGGTTGAAATTGCCTGTAACCCCTTGTCCCATGGTTCTTGAGAAGAGCCTTATAGAAATGTTTCATTCGTTGGCAAATAGGTATGGTGCAAGATACATAGTTAAATGCAACCCAGTCCCTACTTCATTTGCCCCATTATCTCCTTCCCCACAGCCTCTCAATTTCTCATTTGAATACACGATGTGATAACCTCACAACTTCAGCTCCCTTCTTCAGTCTCCTGCTTTCTCTCCAATTCACTCTTCCTACTGATGTCTCAGGGAGGTTTCTTTTTTTAATATATTTTATTGATTATGCTATTACAGTTGTCCCATTTTTTCCCCCTTTGCCCCTCTCTGCCTGGTACCTCCATTCCCTCCAGCAATCCTGCCTTAGTTCATGTCCATGGGTCATGCATATAAGTTCTTTGGTATTTCCATTTCCTATACTATTAACATCCCCCTGTCTATTTTGTACCTACCAATTATGCATCTCAATCCCTACATTTTCCCCATATTTTCCCCCTTCCCTCTCTCAACTGATAACCCTCCAAATGATCTCCATATCTATGATTCTGTTCCTGTTCTAGTTGTTTGCTTAGTTTGTTTTTTAGATTCAGTTATTGATAGTTGTGAATTTATTGGCATTTTAATGTTCATAGTTTTTATCTTTTTCTTAAATAAGTCCTTTTAACATGTCATGTAATAATGGCTTGATGAGGATGAACTGCTTTAGCTTTATCTTGTCTGGGGAGCACTTTATCTGACTTTCAATTCTAAATGATAGCTTTGTTGGATAGAGTAATCTAGGTTGTAGGTCCTTGCTTTTCATCACTTTGAATACTTCTTGCCAGTCCCTTTTTACCTGCAAAGCTTCTTTTGAGAAATCAGGTGACAGTCTTATGGGAACTTCTTTGTAGGTAACTATCTGTTTTTCTCTTCCTACTTTTAAGATTCTCTCTTTATCTTTAACTCTGGCATTTTAATTATGATGTATCTTGGTATGGTCCTCTTTGGGTCCAACTTGTTTAGGACTCTCTGTGCTTCCTGGACTTGTATGTCTATTTCCTTTGCCAAATTAAGGAAGTTTCTTTTATTATTTGTTCATGTAAGTTTTTGATATCTTGCTTTTCCTCTTTTCCTTCTGGCATCTCTATGGTTTGGATATTGGTACATTTTGAGATGTCTCAGAGGCTCCTTATACTATCCTTGTTTTTCTGAATTCCTTTTTCTTCTTGCTGTTCTGGCTGAATGCTTATTTCTTCCTGTGTTCCAAATTGTTGATTTGAATCCCAGCTTCATTTTCTCCACTGTTGGTTCCCTGTAGTTTTTCTTCATTTCACTTAGTGTTACCTTTACTTCTTTCTGAGTCTTTTTTATTTTGTTGCTGTGCTCAGTGAGTTCTTTGAGCATCCTGATCACCAGTGTTTTGAGCTCTGCATCTGATAGCTTGGTTATCTCTATTCTGTTTAGTTCTTTTTCTGGGATTTTCTTCTGTTCTTTCATTTAGGCCTTATTTCTTTGTCTCCTCAATTTGGCAACCTCCCTGTGTTTGTTTCTTTCTAATAGGTAGAGCTGCTTCAGCTCCCTGTCTTAGTAGCATGGCCTATTGTAGAAAAGGCACCTGTAAATTGTGTGGGGTGGAGCCTTAGGTAATCACCAAGGTGGGGCAACCTGTTTCAATGCTTTGTGGCTCTGTGTGGGGGGAGTGTTTGGAGAGGGGACAATACCACTGCTTGGCTTCTGGAGGTTTGCCCTGCACTCACCCTGTGCAACTGGCACCCTTCCAGCTGTTGACTGGTGCTGAATCCCAGAGTGTGTGGGTCTGCATATGTTTTAAGTCCATGCAGGCCCTTTAAGTGGACTCTCCTGAAAATCCAGTAGTTTCTTCTGCTGTCCCAACCCCCACTGGTTTTCATAGCCAGAAGTTATGAGGATTTATCTTCCTGGCACTGGAATCCTGGGCTGTGTGGTGTGGCCTGGGGCTGGGATTGCTCACTCCTGAGGTATCTCTCCTGGTTTTTATCCACCACACGTGAATGTGGGACTGCCCATTCCTCCGCCACCATCTCTCCATGCTGCATCTCTGCATCTTCACTCCAATTACCCATCTAGATGAATGTGGCTTCTTTAAATCCTTGTTGACTGGACTTTCATACAGCTTGATTTTCTGATGGTTCTGGGTGTTATTTGTTTTGAGATCTAGTTCTGATTTCTTTCTGTGGTTGTGCAAGGAGGTGAATCATGTTTACCTACTCCTCCATCTTGACCAGAAATCCTCTCAAGGAGATTTCACTTTGCTTCTCTGGTCAGGTTACACGCTGTTGAAAATTTTCAGTGCCCTTTTGTTGCCTTTAAAATAAAGCCCAAACTCCTGAGTAGCAGAATAAACTAACAGTTCTTTGCCGAATATACCATGTTCTCAAATCTTGGGGCCTTTGCATGGGCTGCTCTCTCTACCTAGAATACAGTTCCTTCTCCTTCACCTGGGAACTCCTACTGATACTTCAAAACTTGATTGAGGTGTCACCATTTCCAGGAAGCTCTCCCTGACTACCAGCCCCATCCATTCTGTGTTTGGTGTCCCTCCTTTCTGTTCCATTAGCACTTTGCTAACACCTCTGTCATAGCAAAGATATATTGAATAATAATCTTACCCACTTTCTCTCCAACTAGACTGAGGACTCGTATGTAGATAGACCTATGCCATTTATCACTATCTTTATCTTATCTCTCCAGTAGACTGTCTAGCACATAATAAGTACTCGGAAATTTTTTGATAAGTGAAAAAGCTCAAAGTCTAGGAATCAAGAGACAGAATTATAACTCTGTATGAGGTATGAGAAATAGCAGCGTGGGGTGTCATGATGATGATTGGACACTTCTACTTTAGAAGAAGACAAGGCCTCAGAAGGTATCCCACAGAAGAAGATGCTTGGGCTGGCCTTGCACCAGGTCATGGGGGAGGACAAGGCAAAGAGAATGGTAGCATGTGGAAGGCCCTAAAGGCCTCAGGTGACATAATGCATTTGGGAAGATATCCCTTAGAAGAGTGACTGGTGACAATGAGAAGATATTGGTGATAGGGTAATAAGAGATTATTGGAATAATCCCATTAAAGGCCTGAACTGAGCTAGTTAGCAATGGAATAAAATTCGAGATCAGAGACACATGCAGAGAAGTTGAGGCAATAAGGAGCCCAGCATGACCCCCAGGTTTCTGGCTTGCATGATTGGTGGTGGTATGAACTAGCCGCAGGAATTAAGAAGAAAAACTGCTTTTGGAGATAGATAGGAAGCCCAGTCTGCTGGTGTTGAGTTGGAGGTACCTGTTGGACACCAAGTGAAGATGTTTAGTAATCAATTGGATATGTGAGTCAAGTTCAGAAGAGAGTCTAGCTAAGAATGAAGACTTGCTGTTATAACTTCACTGGAACTTTTGTTTTACTTCTATAATTTGATTCAGTGCCATGAGGTTTCGGTCATGGGTGGGGACTGCTGGGAGGAAGGTAATTGGTCCCATCTGCCTCTGGCTGGGACATGTAGCCACTAGCAAGCTACTTGACTTTAGGCTGTGCCTGTTGCCTTATGGGAAAGGAGATCAGAAAAAAAAAAAAATCTTGCAAACATTGGCCCTAAACCAAATTAATTTAGTCCTGTCTTTTGTGATTCTTCTGTGGAATGTGAAAGTCTTGCCACTGAGGCCAACCTCTCTCAGTGCCCCAAAACCACACTTCCAAAGGCCACTGAGCACTACACAAAGGGAGAAGTCATCTCTTCCTTGTATCGGAATCCTTACCCCTGGAGAATTGTCTTCAGATAAAGATGTTACTTCCTTGCTGCGACAAACATGTGCTTGTTCTTACCCGCTGTACTGTTTGGATGGAGTGGTCTTATTTTAGAGCCCCCTTGGCATTGTGATGGCAACATTTTGTTCCTCTTCTTGCCCAGCCCACAGGACCCACCTTGATAATGCTCTCCTCTAGAGACTTTATTTGTAATCTGTCTGCATTGTGGAGTTTAGACTGAGAACTGCTTTGTTCAAGGGTCCAAATTAAAACAGCATTTTTGCAAAGCAACTCATTGTGCTTTTCCGGGCTAATTTGTCTGAAGTGACTTGCACTGAAATGAAACATTTTAATTCAAAGTTTCCAGACAATAATGGCACTGTGGGAGTCACATGATGTACTCTTGGTTGAACCTATTTTATTCCAAATATCTACTCACAAAGTCTTAGATGGGAACTGCTTATGGAACCCAGGCATTTCTGACAAATCAAAAGGAAGTGGTGTTTCACCAAACAGCCCTGGCAACCAGGTATGAGCATGGCAAAAATTTAGCAAGGGCACTAGTCACATGTGGAGAATGGAGGATCTTATTTCTAGTTTAAAGGACTGTGATAGAAAACTCATCATCGAACTTGAATATCAACAAACCACTATTTACAAAGAAGGCAATATCACAATAGAACCCAGGGAAATTTAAATGATGCATAATAAGAATTTGTAGAAAAGCCCAAAACCCATTTATTCCATCCAACCTGCTGAATTAGATGCTGCACTGAGCCCAAAGCTGGCACTGTGTTTAATGAAAAGGCCTTAAAATATTTACTTCTTGTTTCAAAGCACAGGTACTGGGTTATTTTGAAGAGTGATATCAAACCTATTCCCTATTTTTTTCTTAAATGTTAAATAGTTTACCCATAGTCTCTGCCATATAGGTTAAATATAAGTGACATATCACCACACCTCTGTGCCCTGATATGCTAATTTCTATAAAGGTAAATTAAGTTTGGTGCTCAGATCCAGGATGTAGCCAGGACTAGCTTCTTACAAGAAGGAGCAGGCTGCAACAAAATCATTTAAATGTTCTCAGGTAACTGGTAATCTACGATCCTTATCTAATCTGTTGAAAATGCAACTTGAGTAGAACTATCTGTGGCTGACTTAATGTTTCTTTAATTAACAGGTAGGAGATCAAATCATTGAAATCAATGGGGAGAGCACGAGGGACATGACCCACGCCAGAGCAATAGAACTCATCAAGTCTGGAGGAAGAAGAGTGAGGCTGCTGCTGAAGCGCGGAACAGGGCAGGTCCCGGAGTATGGTGCGTTTCACGTTTTGATTCACCCTTTCTCTGCTTCTTCCATGTACTGTAAATGCCAATGCTTATTTATAAGACTATGTCAGTTCTCTGATGCTACCTGAATATATATTTAGCTATCAGTAGATATCTAGACATGTATGTGCACTTGAGCACAAAATATATGGATGTGTGAGCTTTTTCTTTTGCTCCCTTAGTTAAATGATGTTTCAAATAGCAAATATAGGACCTTTCAGGGCATCTCTGAGTGTGCTGGGAGGTCCAGCCGTCACTGTGATATTAGAACTTCCGTAATTTGAACAATAGCCTTCTGTTCATTTGAGTCCATGGTAATTTATCAATTATTTTCTAAAATTGCTTGTGCATTACACTGTACCCATAGGATATATAATTGGGGACAGAGAACAGGCAAGAACAAATCTTCAGGGTGTGAAGATGAAAATGTAAGCTTCAGTTCATGCTGTGACTACAGTTCCTTGGCATTTAGGGATGTTCAAAAAATTCACATTTATGTTGTGTATCTACATGTTTTCAAGGCTTTAAAGTGTATTTTAATTCATAGATTTCCTTCAAAAGTCTTTGATGCTGTTATTTCCCAGAAGCCCATTTAAGGCACCACTGACAGCATTACTAAGGAACTGCTGGGTGGTGGTTACAAAACCTGAACTATAATTTAATTAATCTTGAGAGTGACAGACAGACAGACAGACAGGTATCAGGGAAGAGCAGTGCAGAAAATGCCCATCCAGATCACGGAAATGGGATCCAGCAGTCTGGATGGAAATGGAAATGGAAATCAGCACTCTGCTGACCTGAGTAAGTAGTTCGAATTGTTGACCTAGATAAATTGACTCCCACTTTCATTCCTCCATCTCTCCTCCCCCTCAAAAAATGTTCTAAATAGTACTTTCCCCTCTCAGATTATCTTTTTGCCTGTTAGCTAATAATTGACTCGCCTATGTAGCAGGACAGTATAGTCCTGAGTTGAGTTGAAGTATCTGAATTCAAAAGCCCTTAAATGCTTTGTTTCCAGGTCCTTTAACACACTCCAGAGCCTATTAAAAGGGCTGGCAAGCCCTCACTTTAAGAGTCAGAAAGGATTCAGAAGTTTCTGTAGGGCTGGCTCTGTGCCCAAGGAAATATTTCATCCCAAATTCCCACCATTAATGTTTAGAGCTAATAAAATAGTTTTAGATATTAATATCAGCAATCACACAGGTCTGATCCTGTTCAATGACACTGGCATTAATCCCTTAATGAAAGAATCTGAACACTTGGAATAGAATGACTTTTTACACCCTAAAGTATGACATAATTCAGTAATATCCAACTGACCTGTGAGATTCTATCACTTCCAAAAAATACCTCATTTTAAAGGTATATTTCACTCCATGGGAAGACCTATTACCTATACCAAGGGATTTTCATAGAGTCTCTATTGTTCTAACTGGTTAATCTTTAAAAAATTAATCTGAACAACACAGCTATCCTGAGCTTTCTTTTCTTTCATAGAAGAATAATTTGGTCCCTACTTTGAGGGCCCACTCTGCCAGCTGCTTGTCTGCAGTGATCAGTTAGGACAGTACTACTGAGCGAGCTGTGGCATAAACTGAAATACATAAGCATGAAGCTGCCTCAAGGCATCTTTTGAACAAGTCAAAAATTCAAGATCATGTCAGCATTATCCCATTACCTTTTAATGTTATCCAAAAATATCTAATGAAGGTTAAATTCTAAAATTAACCAACACAGAGAGTTTGTTAAATATCTAGTCACACTTTTGAAGGACCAAAACTCTAGCAGTATTGCAGTTTCATCTAAATATATTTGAAAATGTAACATTAAATCACACTTGCTGGTAATGTGAGAGCTCATCAGCTACTCTGGATATTAGATTGACATTGACTTTGACTGTAAAATAACTTTAGCAATTATGTCACAAAAGATCAAACTTAGTAGAGTAGAGCAATTTCCTTTAAGGAAGTGAAAGAATAATCATAAACTAAGTAAACATCAGCTCTTCAGGAAGCTCTTAAGCTGAAAGATGCGTGGTTATGCATGAGAAGCCAAGAAGGTTACCAGATCAGCATGCGAGGGAGGTGCTTCAGGGGCCCCCAAGACCAGTCCACACTTAGGGTTGCCTGAGGGATTCCTGGGCCTCAGGGTATAGTTGCACTCAGAACAAGATTTATTAGTGATTTAGTAAGGATGCACAGTGCGGTCACAGTGGGCAGAAAACACAAGCAGACTCTGGAGGAACCCATGTGCAGCCTTCCTTATTCCCTCTCTCCCTTTCTTTCTCCCTTTCTCTCTCTCTCCCTCCCTTCTCCCCCTCTCCCACGAGGGGTCACCAGAGAGCACACTTCTCCCAGCAACAAAAAAGCAACAACATGTGCGATGCTGCTGCCCAGGGAAGTTCACCAAAGACTCTGTGCCCAAGGTTCGTTGTACTGGAGGCTGATCACGCAGGCGCTCTCTGCCTAGCATGTACCAAAATCCCAGTCTCCCCTAAGGAAAGCAGGTGTTCAGCATAAACCACATTGTTTATACAAACGGCTGAGGCAGAGGGACACACCCTTATAAATTAGGGAAAGGTTTCTATTCCTGTAGAGGACAATTTAGCAGTCACAGTCCCAGATGCCAGCAAAAACCAACATGGCAAGCAGGCCTTTGTAAGGACAGCTGACACAAGCCTGCTGTGTGAATTCTTCCCTGCACCAGGAGCAAGCTGAAGAGGTGGCCCCATTCATGGGCCACACAAGTGACCCAGTGTAAAAGGAGTGCCCCCAGCTAAAGAGCGTCGTAGTTCTCCCAGTATCAGCTAAACAGACCATATCATGAAACAGAATTATTATCCAAGATAAACTAAAATGTATTTTAATAAAATTGGCAATTGGCGAGGGAGGGGACGAAATAAAATAACAGCAACAAGAACAAAAAAAATATGCTCAAGTTTACCAGAAGGTATAACCAAGAATATAATTCACTTTGTCCAAATGCACCCTAATCACCAGAAAACTGATTTGACTTTTCTGTCGACTGTGAGTTTAATCCTGTGTTTGTTTTCTTTGTTTGTCTTCTAAGATCCCAAACTTGACATAAAATCCATCCTTAAAAGATTGTTAAAGGAGGTTATCAGAATCCACAGGAGACATAACTTATTGGGGAACTGTTCAGACTTAACCCAGCCTGGAGAGCAAACTTTGAAGGCGAGGAGACTGAAAAACAACAGTCTACAGAAGGGTTTTTGGTGGTGTCCACCACTACCCACCCTCCGATACCAACAGAATTCAGAACAGCTCTGAAACAAGACCCTTATCTGGACTTCGGTCCGCACCAAGGAAAAGCCATTTCAGTCGAGAGAAATACAAAACTCTCACACTGTGTTCCTAAGGCAATCTGTGACAGAGAGATAAGTGCAGGGACAATTGCAAGGAAAAAAAATGCCATGGGTAACCTGTCAGATTGTTGACTAAACAAAATCAGTGTGAATCCAAGTGAGCCGAGGAGAGAAATAAGTGTGCTGCAAATATGCCATCCATAATTACCGCAAGACGAATCATCAGGTGACACCTCAGCCAACTCAGAGGCATGAATCAAGGAATGCAGCGCTGAGAGTCGGGGCTGCACACTGAGGCTGCTGAGCAGGCAAGGGGAGTCAGGAAATGATAAGGGCTTTGAAGGAGAAGTTGCTTTTACAGTTAAGTCCTTGAAAGAGTAGCTCAGAAGAGAGACACTTCAACTCTACTCTAGTCCTCAGGATAAGAATTTGTTGATTATAAACTCAACAGAGAGCGTGAGTTCCCCCTCCCCTGACCCGCATCTCAACCACTGGCAGGAATAAGGAACCTTCACTCCACCACACTGAGGAAAAAAAACAAAAGATGCCACATCAAAAGGAATGCTCTCCTTACCACTGGGGGTTGCTATTTGAATTACATCTAAAAAAGGTTAAGAGAAAAGCAAGCATGCCCCATGGTCCTAAAGCTGCAAAGGAATAAGTTACACAAATTAGCTCCCTGCTTTGAAATACAGGTGGCCTTCATTGGCATTCAGGGACTACAACATGAACATTCACTTGGGTAATACACTGAGCCACAGAGTCAGGTCAGGGAAAATGGAGTGGCTGCTGGGTGAAAAAAAAGTCTTTACACAAGCAGTGCAGACCCACACACACCTTCCCCTGGTAGTGTGCTATGGAAATCTGATCAAAATAAAGCAAAACAGAAATATGCTTTCCAGCCCTGATTGGTGGTCTGGCCTGTTTATTCTCTTAAAAAGCAACGGGGCAGATCTTTATGGAGAGAATGATGAAGGGAGTCCGTGTGTAAATGGGGATCTCTGGTGGTTTTAAGAGGCCAGGCAGGGTTATAAGGCTGAAGCCGAATTCTCACAACATCAGCAGTCCAGCAACAACTAACACCAAATGCACATGTGAAGGAAAGGAAATAATCAGTGTGTGAGTTAGACTCTGCCTGCACTTCCAAAGTTAATTATGTCTATAATAGGCTTTGACTTGATTACAGGCTTTTGCTAAATGAAATTATTTACTTTTTATAAGTATAATAAAAAAAACTACATTAAGTAAGTAAAGATCTGACTGAACCAGTGACTACAGCTAAAGAACTGAATGGGCCAAACAGTTTAAAGATCTTCCTTCAGCCCTGGCTGCTGTGGCTCAGTGGATTGAGTGCCGACCTGCAAACCTAAAAGTCGCTGATTCCATTCCCAGTCAGGGCACATGCCTAGGTTTCGGGCCAGGTCCCCAGTTGGAGACCTGTGAGAGACAACAGATCTCTGTAGCTCTCACACATTGATGTTTCTCTCCCTCTCTTTCTCCATCCCTTCCCCTCTCTCTAAAAAGTAAATAAATTAAGTCTTAGAAAAAAGATCTTCCTATAATCAACCAAAAAAATGATTTATGATGATCATATCAGAGCACCAGATTAAGCAGTACTGGTCTCTACTTACATGGAAATATGCAATGTACATTTGTTTATTCTTCTTTAAGAATATACATTGCCAAGTAAAATTATAAGCATTATAATCTTGTTTACAATTAGTTTGTTCAACAAGTCCTTTCTTCCCTCTGATCATACAAAGATGAACTTCAGACAGTATACCCCTACCAAATATGCCATGTAAGACAAAGCCTATAATTAACATCATTAATTGACATCATTACTATTTCCTCAACTAAACCAGGGTTTTCTGAGCACCTACAATGTGCAAAGCACCCTGCAGACACCACTGGGAGGATAGTTCTGGCCCCCAGTGAGCTCACAATCGAAGAATGAGGTTTCATGTAACAACTGATTCTAACGAATTGGTGACTGATTAAAAGGTCCCAAAGGATCTGTTCTAGTGAAAGACATTTAAATGAGGTTTATTAATTACTTATGAAATTTAATAAGTACTTCCAGAGTGTTAAGAATCCTTGAAAAGTACTTGACTTCACTGGTTTGTTAAGCATTTCCTTTGTAATATTTATACTAATACCTTCCACTTTTTCTGAAGAAAGAACTTGCTGAGTACAGGTAAATCTCTGCTTAGAACTTGTCTGAATTATTCTAAATTCCAAGTTAGTGAGCCTAAACTTTATCCAGCAAACTTGCTCACCATCGCTCTTCCCCTCCTGTGGCTACTGCCTGAGGGGGCCTCAAGCACTGTGACCTCAGTCCTAGAGGCTTTCAGGAAGGGGCTCCTGTGCCCCAAGACACACGGCAAGGGTAGCGTCTTGGCTGCCATTGCCTCTTCCTCAGAGACAGTGTTTGTGGGAGCTTTAAGTAGCCCCATGGCCTCTGCACTAATTCGCCTGCATTTCAATGGGGCAAAAGGCAGCTTGCATAATAAATTCTGAAATTTAATTTCAGCTTCTGACATTCATGGTTGAGTGTATCTTCCTTTTCCCTGAGCGGCTCCACAAATCACTCCAGCACACCACTACTGAGTCAGAGCCAGGGAAGGGACAGGCTGCCAGGCAGAACTCCAGTCTTGCTGGCTAAAAGGCTTGGACCATGCTCTGCAGCATGGTGGTGACCCTGGGAGGGTCTGTAACCAGGGAACATCCCACAGGCTCCTGTTACATGGAGGCAGCCAGGGTTTCCTTAACAAACACACCACTCTGAAATTCCTTTCTCCATGCTCAACCAAACCTCATTTAGTATTTTAAGTGTTTGTAGGATGAGCATGAAATTCCATTCCTTCACATGGTTTATTTGGAAACTGGGCCATAAAGACATACCATCTTTTTGGATAATCTTACATGATTTCCAACATGCATTTCTCTTTCAGGATATATTAAGTGACCTCCTTCCCCAAGTCCTTGCTTGTTAGGTATTTTAGACTCTGATAAAATATATTAGTCCACAAAACAACCAAGAAATCTACCAAGAAGACCCCTTTTGACTCTTGATCCCAACCTCCAACCTCCTTCAGATCCCAAACATTTAAGTGGTTGGAGGAGATGCATAAGGAAGAGATATCTGTCCCAAATCCCTCAGAGGAGCACTCCCACATGCATCTTGGAAAACCTAAATACTCGAGTCCTTCAGTAACTCACCATGGAGAGCTGTATTTTAGGCTCTAGTAAGAACATTCCCTTTCTTCCCCCAACACGAAACTAAGCTGTCCCGCAGGAGAGCCGCTTCTCAGAGGAATGCTGCTGACTACCGTTAAGAACGCTGGAACAAACAAGTCACAAATTCAAGAAAATATTTCTCACGTGGTAGGAGGAGTGGAGAGTGGAGATCAAGGGTCAAGGCTAACAGACAAGAAAGCATGCATCATGGTTTTAAAGATAGAAACACACATTCACACACAACGGAGCCCATTCGGCCCAGGGCTCTATAAAGTACCATTCCAGGGAAATCCGTGCCTGGGAGCATGTAGGATTTCTCTCTTCCAGCTCTGCTGCGAAGGCCAGGCCCGCAGAGGTGTTTACTTCTCGCTGCCCACGCTGCCCGCTGTAGGTCTCATCGGCTTCCCACCGCTTGAGAGCACCTAGCCCCTCCCACTGCTCCTCCTTCGCCCATCGAGTTTGAATAACTCTTCAAACATGCACCCATTAAAGTTTTGTTTTTTTAAGAAGACTAGATTTTTCTCCCATTGTCCTCCCACTTTCCATCACAGGTGTTTTTGACAATCTGAGCTCAGCTCCCACCCCACTCATTGAGGAGAGTCTGACCCTGTGGTTTATAGCATGAGAATGTCCATTCAAGATGAGCTTCTGAGCCCCCAGCCTCTATGAAGCTGGTGCTGAATGCCAAAACCATCCCTGCTGTCTGATTTTCTCTTGTCTCAGAGTACAGATGATATAGAAGAGATTTTAATCCTTAGAAAGGAGTTTGCCAACAAAACCCTGCTCTCCAGTTGTTCAAAGTGGCATCTAGTACCTGAAGCCAAATCTTAGGTAGGTCCAGCCAACTGCGGTCACCAGCAAACCTGAGTCTCCAAGCCCCCTTCAGATGCCCATGCCTACTGCCCTATCCTTGTATCCCTTACCCAAACATCTCACCAACGTTTTTTAAATCCTCACCTGAGGATATATGTTTTTATTGGTTGTAAAGAGAGAGAGAAAGAAAGAGAGTGAGTGAGAGAAACACTGATGTGAAAGAGAAGCATCCATCACCCCAACTGGGGATCAAACCTGCAAAATTTTGGTGTGCGAAATGACACTCCAACCAACCAAGCCACCCTGCTAGGGCACCAGCTTTAATTTTCAAACTAAAGTACTCTACACCGCTCATTTCTGATGGAAGAAACATGGAATCCATAAGGCCACCTTTATGTTATTCCAGAACTCTGTCTGCAGTCTTGCTCACAGATAAGATTACCCTGATAACCTGTTCTGATAAAGACTGCCCAATGCTTCTTTTTAACTGAACTCCCCAGTCAGGACCAAAGGTAAAATTACATGATGCCTTATTCCAGGCTTGAATTATGTGCTCTAATCATAGCAAAATCGCTAAACTTTGAGAGCCACACATTCTTCCACGTGCTGTTTGGGTTCAAATATTGTTTAATAGAACAGGAAATATGCACATAGCCTGAACTAAAAAGTCATTAAGTATAATGTGGCTTGCTTACAAAATAACCTTTTACACTTCTGCAGAAAGGTCTCTGGTCTTTTCAGCATACAGGGTCCAACAGATAGTAATGCGGGCTTCATCAGGACCCTGGGTTTTAGGGCTGGACGTACACACTCACAAAGTGTGCATTAAATGCACCTCACACAGCATTCAACTCCCCATTTTCCACATTTCACAGTAATTTCTCCCCCAGCCTACAATTTATGTCCACCACATTCTGGGCCCTTTTATTTGATTTTGTGGCCTTGAAGTTTCTTAGCCCATGTATCTTCCAAGCCCAGTGAAGACCACATTTAAAACCAAATGAGAGCCTTTCTGTGTGACATTAAAACAGCTTGATCATCTTTGAAAAGATAAACAAAATCGACAAGCCTTTAAGCAGGCTCATCAAGAAAAAAAGAGAGAGGACTCAAATAAACACAATCAGAAATGAAAGAGGAGATATTACAACCGACACCGCAGAAATACAAAGGATTGTAAGAAATTACTATGAAGAACTGTATGCCAAGAAATTTGAAAACCTAGGTGAAATGGACAGGTTTCTAGAAAAATATAACCTTCCAAAACTCAATGAAAAAGAAACAGAAAGCCTGAACAGACCAATAACAGCTGGTGAAATTGAATCAGTAATCAAAACACTCCCGATGCACAAAAGCCCTGGACCAGATGGCTTCACAGGAGAATTCTACAAAACATTTAAGGAAGAGCTAACCCCTATTCTCCACAGACTATTCCAAAAAATCCAAAAAGATGGAAGACTCCCAAACTCTTTTTATGAAGCCAGCATCATCCTAATCCCAAAACCAGATAAAGACACAACAAAGAAGGAGAACTTCAGGCCAATATCGCTGATGAACATAGATGCTAAAATCCTCAACAAAATATTGGCAAACCGCATCCAACAACACATTAAAAAGATCATACACCACGACCAAGTGGGATTCATCCCAGGGATGCAAGGATGGTTCAACATTCGCAAATCAGTAAATGTAATTCATCACATAAACAAAAGCAAAGACAAAAATCACATGATCATATCAATAGATGCGGAAAAAGCATTTGATAAGGTACAGCACCCATTTATGATTAAAACACTCAGCAAAGTGGGAATAGAGGGAGCATTCCTCAACATAATAAAGGCTATATATGAGAAACCTACAGCCAGCATCATACTCAACGGGCAAAGACTAAATTCTTTTCCACTAAAATCAGGAACAAGACAAGGCTGTCCACTCTCTCCACTTCTATTCAACATACTATTGGAAGTATTAGCCACAGCGATTAGACAAGAAAAGGAAATAAAAGGCATCCAACTTGGAAAGGAGGAAACAAAACTATCATTGTTTGCAGATGACATGTTAGTATACATAGAAAATCCTATAGTCTCAGCCAAAAAACTGCTCGACCTAATAAATGAATTTAGCCAAACAGCCGGATACAAAGTCAATATCCAGAAATCAAAGGCATTTTTGTATACCAACAATGAAACAACAGAAGCAGAAATCAAGAAAAAAATACCATTTGATATAGCAAAAAGAAAAATAAAGTACCTAGGAATTAACCTAACCAAGGAGGTAAAAGACCTGTATGCAGAAAACTACACAACACTGAAGAAGGAAATCAAGGAAGACACAAATAAATGGAAACACATACCGTGTTCATGGATCGGAAGAATTAACATCATCAAAATGTCCATACTTCCCAAAGCAATCTACAGATTCAATGCAATACCTATTAAAGTACCAATGGCATATTTCACAGATATAGAGCAAACTCTTCAAAAATTTATATGGAACCATAAACGACCCAGAATAGCGGCAGCAATCTTGAGAAAGAAGAGCAAAGCAGGAGGGATCACAATACCTGATATCAAAATGTATTACAAGGCCACTGTAATCAAAACAGCCTGATACTGGCATAAAAACAGGCACATGGACCCGTGGAATAGAATAGAGAGCCCAGAAATAAACCCTAGTCTCTATAGTCAATTAATATTCGACAAAGGGGGCAGCAACATAAAATGGAGTAAAAACAGCCTCTTCAACAAGTGGTGTTGGGAGAACTGGACAGCTTCGTGCAAGAAAATGAAACTCGAGCACCAACTTACACCATACACAAAAATAAATTCAAGGTGGATAAAAGACTTAAACATAAGCCGTAACACCATTAAAGTCCTAGAAGAGAACATAGGCAGGAAAATCTCAGATATTACACGCAGCAACATTTTTACTGATATGTCCCCTAAAGCAAGGGACATAAAGGAAAGAATAAACAAATGGGATCTCATCAAAATAAAAAGCTTCTGCATGACCAAGGAAAACAGTATTAAAATAAAAAGAGAACCGACTGTGTGGGAAAACATATTTGCCAATGATATCTCAGATAAGGGTTTAATCTCCAAAATATACAAAGAACTTACACGACTCCACTCTAAGAAGACAAGCAACCCAATTAAAAAATGGGCAAAGGACTTGGGCAGACACCTCTCCAAGGAGGACATACAGAGGATCCAGAGACACATGAAAAGATGCTCGATATCGCTAGCTATCAGAGAGATGCAAATTAAAACCACAATGAGATACCACTTGACACCAGTCAGAATGGCCCTCATAAACAAAGCAACAAACAGCAAGTGTTGGAGAGGTTGTGGAGAAAAGGGGACACTAGTGCACTGCTGGTGGGAGTGCAGACTGGTACAACCACTATGGAAAACAGTATGGAATTTTCTAAAAAAACTAAAAATGGATATACCTTTTGACCCAGCAATTCCATTGCTAGGACTATATCCTAAGAACCCTGAGACACCAATCCAAAAGAAACTATGCATCCCTATGTTTATAGCAGCACAATTTACAATAGCCAAGTGTTGGAAGCAACCTAGATGCCCATCAGTAAATGAATGGATCAAAAAACTGTGGTACATTTATACAATGGAATTCTATGCAGCAGAAAGAAAGGAGCTCATACCCTATGCAACAGCATGGATGGAACTTGAGAGCATCATGCTAAGCGACGTAAGCCAGGCAGTGAAAGATAAATACCATATGATCTCACCTTTAACAGGAACCTAATCAACAAAACAAACAAACAAGCATAATATAACCAAAGACATGGAAATTGGGAACATGCTGAAAGTCACCAGAGGGGAGAGGGGAGGGAATTTCAGGGGAAAAGGGGAAGGATTTACAGGAACAAGTATAAAGGACACATGGACAAAAACTATGGGGGGGGTGGAAATGGGAGGGAGGTGGGGAGGGCTGGGGTAGTGGGTTCGGGTGAGAATAAAAGACAGAAAACTGTACAAGATCAACAATGAAAATAAAAATTTAAAAAAAAAAAACAGCTTGATCATTTCTACACAAAATTGCCTGCATCTTGGCAAGGCTAAATGGTAAATTCAATTAATAAATCCTGAAATGTAATTTCTACTTCTGATATTCATTGTAAAGTATTCGTTTCCTTACCACAGAGGGGTTCTCCTTTCCATTTAAGCTCAACGTGTTAGTTCCCACCTTCAGGCCCCTTCCCCCAGACACATGCCGTACTATGAAAACACCCCTGTGGCACAATCAGAAACCTGTGTGAATGCTATTCCGTTCTAAACACTGAAGCCCTGTGTACACAGCACCATGTGTGGAGCAAGTTGGGCATTTAGATAGAACTATCATCAGTATATATGTCAAAAAGTGGATCAGGCCTCCAACGGTCTAAGCTGCATGGGTGAAGTTCTCCTGAATCACACTAACTGCACACCTCCTTCCCCTCACACCCTGCAGAGCTGAGAGAACACAGCAGTGGGCATTGACGGAGCAGTAGTTTCAGCTCCTAGGGGCCTGTCTCTTGGGGGTTACTGACTTAGGTATTCTGGAATCGTGGGTACCCATCATCGTGTAGGTGAGGAATGATAGCCCATGAGTTGAGATGCACACACAGGAATAGCCGCTAAGAGGCAGATTTCAGAGCACAGCCCTCAGGCAAGTGAGTATAGCAGAGCACACCAGGCAAGACATTGCTGCTTTTTTTTTTTCAGCTTTACTTTTTGCAGAAAACAATTACAGCCAGCAAGTCAACTATGAACTTTGAATATAAATAAGCAAATTGTCAGAGGTGAGGGGAACTACAAGAATTTGTGAGATTATTAGAGAAAACATAATATAAACATGTGCACACCATGTCTTTAACTTGAGAATTTTTCAAAATTTGGAAGTGATTACTGTGACTGGATCTCAAATGGCAGCTGATATCACTGAAACATTTCATCATTATGAAAAAAAATCTACAAAAATCTGATAGCACCATTTCAATATTTTTTAACATTTATGCCTCCTTCAAAGCACCTCAGGATGCCCTCAATACTTTGAGAAAAATCTACTTTTGGAATACACAGGTAGCTCAGTCTCTCACTAATTTCACTGGCTGCATGCTCGATATGATTAGCTTTACTTAAAGTCTTTATTCTTACTGCCTAGATCATTTTTATTCAGCTACTCTAAACATACTAAGCAATCTTGATTCTAACAGTAATAATATATCTTTGTCACTGGTTCTGTTAATTCTAATGATTGGTCCTAGGCTGTTCCTCCCCTTCCTTTAGGAATGGTACCTTCCAGTCTCTCCATGTGCATGAAAAGTGACAAGCATGGGTCCCCATATTTCTACTTATTGGGCCACCCTAAAGACACGGTTTGTAAAATCTGCATGAATATTATCTTTCTCTAATGAGCTTTGGTTTTTGTATATGTTTTTAACGGTTGTATAATGCTCTCTTTCATAGTAGCTTGTCTAATTACTGCTAGAGCTTTTGAAAATATTTATAGCTGAGACCATGTAAGGGTAGGATCGGGGGTTCACGAATGACCCCAGCCGGAGGGAAGGCTGGAGACAGCAGACGCAACACTAGCCGAGTTCTGCCCCACACACTTTTTCAAAAGAGTCCTCCGTGAGCCTCACTGCAAATGACTACACTTATTTCCCCTCAGTCCAAGTTTAGACAGCAATAACTCAGGCCACCGCTTTGGCACCAGAGGAAAGAGAGCCACAGTCGCCAGACATTCTGGCCCTAGAACTCTGAACTCCACCTGGCATCCCAGTATTTATTCCCCAGCCTGTTCTGTGGCAGTTAGCCACTCAGGACTGCACCTCCTCACTGCTCCTCCCCATGCTCAGTGATGCCTTAAGTTTAAGAGAACAAAAAACAAAACAAAAAAAAAAGTGACTTCTTTGAAAGTAGTTGTCATTTTGTATCTGAATAGTATTCACCACTATTTCAAAATGACTTTCTCAAGTGTTGCTATATTAGAACCTAAAATTTGGTTAAAAATTTTTAAGGAAAAAATTATCCTATATATAACTAAAGCAGAAAATAGATGATAGCCTTGCAAATACGGTTCAAGCAACTGTTCATCCCTCAAACACATCCCTAGGGAGGCCACTGTTCCCACTGTGAAACCCTGCAGTGGCCCTATGACTACTGGCGCAGCGTAGTAGGACCGGGATTTTAACATGTTGGCTTGACTTTTTACCAGAAACTGATACTCATGCCCAATCCCACAGTTCGCCGTGGAAGCTTGAGTCAGACTGACACATTTCTGAGACAGTTCTGGTTTAATTCTCCCCCATTCACACTGTCACAGCCTTAGATAAACATCTCTCCACCACGCCTTTTAGTTAGCTCCAAATGTTTCTGAAGTGTATTTTCCGATTGTTAATGACTCTGCTTGCTGCCATCCCGGATTGGCTTAAATTTAACATAAAAGACACCATTATTCACTAAGTAAATTACCCAATTGGTCTGCTGAATATTTCCTCATCAAATAGTTTTATGTTCAGATAAATACCTCTACATACACACACGTGTACCACTGTAATCATTGACTGAAGATGTCTGTAGAAACAGAAGCTTTGTTTTTTTAAGATTTTATTTATTTTCAGGGAGAGCGGAAGGGAGAGAAAGAGGGAGAGAAACATCGATTGGTTGCCTCTCACTCATGCCCCAACCTGACACCGTGCCTGCAACCTAGGCATGTGCCCTGACCAGGAATCGAACTGGCAACATTTTGCTTTGCTGGATGATGCCCAACCAACTGAGCCACATCAGTCAGGGCAACAAAACAGAAGCTTTAAATGTGGGATATGTCTAGGGTGTCTGTCTCTCAAGGAGAAGTTATTGATCAGGGAAAACCTAAATTAGGGAATAAAGGAGAAAGCTGCAATGTACTGAAAAGGAATAAAGCCATGGATAATTATTAGGGAAATCTAGTCAAGAGATCATGGTTTAAGGAATTATGGAATTCTGTTTCTGACCAAAGAAAGGCAAATGCTTGCCACATAATTTACCTCAACTAGTCTATGATCCATGGAGGTGAGGGGACCTGAATCAACCAATTCATTGGAGTCACTAGCTTGAAGGGGGGCGAGGGAGGCATTCTTTGTGGTGTCAGTTCAGTTCCACAAATACCTATTGGGCGCCTTGCTTGGAGCTACGGATATAAAGATGAATGAGAGAGTCTCTGCTCATATGTACTCACGAACAAGTAGGGGTGACAGAAAATCAGGCAATGGAACAAGTGTGAATAGTATTGGCAAAGGAGTGATACAAGCCCCAAGGACCCAGCACACTAAATCTTCTTAGAGAAGTTGTCTTAGATGCTACCCCACTCAAGAGGTGACCAGGGCAGGAGGCAAGGCAGCTGTCACACAGGCTAAAAGGGAGAGGGGAAGGGGTGAAATGAGAGAACACTGAAGTGGGGATCTGTGGAAAAGGGCCTTCTATGCCAAGCAAAGGAATTCAAATTTTATATCATTAGATGCCATCAAAAACTTTAAGTGGGAGGGTAAAACTCATTGGAAATATACTTGATAGTATTTAAGATGGATTTTACAGGAAACTGGAGACATTTAACATGTTACTGTAAAAGTGGAGGAAACTGATGTGAGGACTGGCATTAGGGCAGTGGTGGTGGAAATAGCATGTGGGAAATGGATTTGGGAATGTTGCAGACATTTCATTGATGGAGGTAACAAAACCTGGTAACTAATAAATATGAAGGAAAGAATCAGAGGAGGCTTGTGACCCAGGGCTGGGAGGAAGATGATGCCACACAGATGAGGGAGCAAGTTTAGGAGGAAAAATAATGAGGTCAGTTTGGGACCTGAGTTTCAGAAACCTCAAGGACCTGTAAGTGAAGCAGCGCACACTCAGGGCCCTGGAAAAGGTGATCCAGGGCTGGAGCCGGAGCATTCGGGGAGTCCTGGAGAAAACAGCTAGAGCCATGAGTGGGATGAGGTCTCCCGGAGGGAACCCACTATGTACAGAGAGAGGAAAGTTGTGGGACATGAAGACATGTGGGCAACAACTAAGAGAAACTGGTGAAGATCAGAAGAGGGCAATCCTAGAGGCAGGAGGGAACCAGGAGAGAATGCTGTGGAAGTCAGAGAGAGGGCTTCGGAAGCTAAGGAAGAATGCCCCATTTTCTAGAGAAAACGTGGTTGCTCTGCCCTGAAATGGGCTGGGGAGAGGATTAGGACAGGAGGACTGAGAGCAGAGGGGCAGGGACAAAACCCCAGTGGGCCTGGTTTGGCAGACCAGCACTGGCCCACAGCACTCAATAATGGCAGCTATTACTGTGAAGGGCGGGGAGTGGCCTCCTCCTGCTGCTCCCCACAGACCTCATCACGTGCTGCCCTAAATTGTGAGCCCCACTGGGAATCCACCCAGTGAGACCTCCCATACCTGGAGCTGCTACAGTCATGAGTTCAGGCCCGGTGTTCTATTGCTTTTTCAGAAGACAGGAATGGACTGGGTGCAAAGATTAATGATGACATTTCTACCTGAAAGGAGCTCTATATGTAGGGAATGTTTAAGGAAAACAGGGTGTTCATTGTTCATTAAAAAAAATACTCTTTGACCACACTTCTTAAATCACTCTCAAATGTGTTACATTGCTGGATGGATGGAAAAAGTATTCAGAAAATGGATGTGCTCTGCTTAATTTCCCTTTTCTCCTGACATATTCACCCTTTGAAATCTGGATTCCATCATTGGTATTCCAGTAAAAATCTCCCCTCCGTGATCATCAGTCTCACCACAGTAAAAGAATCCAGTGATTAACCTGATCCTCCAACCCCTTGGGAGTCCCTGTAACAGCTAACACTATTCGTCAGCGTACTCGCTGGATTTTCTGCTGCCTTTCTGAACACTCTTCTAAAGGCGCTCCAGCTGTCTTCTACTGCAACACCCCTCCCCGCCTTTCCCTCAGGATGTTATCTGCTCTCTCGGTTTCATGGGTCAGCACTGTGCACGTGACTCTTACATCTGCTTTGCCATCGACTGCATTACACAGCTCCACCCCAGGACTTCCAACTGCCTGCTAGATGTTTCTACCCAGATACCTCACATTTACATATATTCAAAGTTGGATTCAAGATCATTCCTCCTAAAATTCTCCTCCTCTTTAATCACCTATTAATTAAGGGACCATCGACCCTCTTCATTGCCCAGATCAAAACCATCTTGACTGTCTTTCTGATTGATATATACTCGTACAAAAAGTTCCCAAGTTTTAGGGATTTTACTCCTTTCATTTCTCACAATGGCTCTATCCTCCACTTCTTTTAACTACAGTATAGGCCAGTTTTACAGGATTAAAGAAGCTTCTATCTGTTCTCCCTACTGCTATGGCCAATTTTCCCCGCTCCTGATGACAGAGCAATCGATTACCCTGAAGGACTGCCACACTCAAAGACCTTTTACACATATGAATAACACCAACATAGTTTACACGAGTCCCCAAATCCATCTCTGATGTGGCCCCATCCAAACCAGTCTCATCTCCTATCTCTCATAATATGCTATCCCGTATATGCTCCAGCCAGCTGGAACACGTGCCATTGTCCTGTCTTCTCAACTTCATGTTGGACACATGCTGATCGTTGGCTTGGAAAACCCTTTTCCCAAATCATGTCCTTCAAAAACCAGATCAAAGGCTGCCTCCTCCCTGAATCCTTCCCCAAGCCCACCAATCAGGAGTGATCACTCAGTTCCCTAAAGTCCAACCAGCCTTTATGCATCCCCCCACCTCACTGCCCCCATGCCCTCGCTCTCTGCTTTGCAACACACTTATCAACGTCCACATACTTCTTCCCCTTTTTGGAATTTAAGTACAGGTTATTACCCTAGGTTCTCAATATAGTACTTTGCAGAGAGAGTGAATAAGTGAATGAATGAATGAGTGAATAGAAGTCTTGCAGTATCACAAGGTCATCATTCTGATGGCAAATTTCCACTGACCCTCTCAACCTAACCCAGAAGTAAGCCTTTGGGATTTATTTTTAAAATAAATTTCTGCATATCTGTGTTTTTTTTTAATTATAATGTATCTCTTCCTGTCAAGAGTTGATTAGAAGAAAACTGGCTAATTGAATGTTCCAAGTTATTGCTTCTGGTTAATCAAAGTTTTGTTGCTCCTACAAAATGTTTTCACTCAAATTGCAGTTCTGACCTATGTTGCCAGCTCAAAATGTAGTTTCACACCCCAGACCTGCACCTTCACTGCAGAAAAGCAAGGTATCATAGTGTCCTGGAGACCAGTCCACCTGCAGCTGCAAAATGAGCGCTGACATTAGGACTGCCCCAGTCAGGGGTCAGCCTGCCCTCCTGCTGGAAGAGCGGCCGCCACGAGGAACTGTCCAAGCTTCTTTCTAGCCTCCTGGGCTTATACCAAGTGCTACCAAATTTATATATTATATGATTATATGTCAGCCACTGTTTGATGCTGTGGCATCTACATAAAAAGAAATGTGTGTCTGTCCTTCCCCTCAAGGAGCTCTCCATTCCATTAAACAGCTGAAAATACTCACTTTGAACAAATACTAGACAGTAGAAGCATGAAAAATAAAGGAGTTTGAGACAAGAGGGGGAAATAATGACCAGAAGAGTCAGACAGGGCTCCTTGGAGGAAGCCCGTCCTTAGATAACCCCTTGAGCAGCCAACCATTTAGGGGAAGCAGAGAGGAGGGCAGAGGGCACTACAATTCAAAGTGCAAATAGGATATTGTGGGAGGTAATTTTGATATTAAGAAGTGAATGACATGACCAGAGCATAGGGTTCCTACCAAAAAGCAGAGGCAGGAGAAGCATAAGAAATTTGAATGCTTGGAAGAAGCAGGTATCTAGAAACCAAAAGCAATGAGGAGACACAGAAGATTCTTGAGGATCACACTGGCCAAGAAGTGTTTTAGGGGTGGCGGAAACATCATTCAATCCTGACTGCCCATTAGAATCACCTGGAGAACTTGTGTTTAAAAAATACACAAAGAGGCTCCTCTCCAGATCAATTAATGAAATGTGATCAGAATGGTGGGGTGGGGGTTGAGGGTAAGGGATGGTGTTGGCATAGGTAAACTGCTCTCTTTTTTTTTTTTTTTTTTTTTTTTTCAGCATGCTCCAGGTCAATGTAATGAGCAGCCAGAGTTGGGAATCCCTGGTAGATCAGATATGGAGGTAGGTAGATCAGATAAAGAGGCCACTGTAATAACCTAGGATATGCAAGGACGGAGCAATGAGGTGTTGAAACAATAGAAGTGAAATACAGGAGAGTTACAATAGCAGAGTCCTGAAAGAAGAGTCAATAAGACTTAGTGACTTAATAATTAGACACCAAGGGAATAAGAATTAGAGAAGACTCAGAAATTATCCCCAGGTGAGATCCTGAGTATTTAGGAAGATGGCAGAGCCATTGTCAGGAAAAGGAAATAGGAAAATTCAGAAATGAGGCTATTAATGATCTAACTGACCTTTCAAGAGTTACTTAATTTCTCAGAGTTTTGGTTTTCTCATCTGTAAAATGATAGGGCTCTGTTATATGACATCTTAATTCCTTTCAAGTAACAGTCATACCTTGGTACTCGTTGGCTTCAAACTTGTCAAACCCTGTACTCACCGCATTTTGATGAGAAAAAAAAAATGTTTTACCACTCCGTGTAAATTTGGACTCATTGCACTTGCCAGAACTCGTATGAGTCACGACACTGCCCCACAGGAGATAATGCTTTGTCGTTCGGTACTTGTCACAAGTTTGGAACAAATTAACAACGCATACTAAGGTACCACTGTACCGGAACTGAAGTGAAGTAATGTGCAGCTAAAAAGCAATTAGGAATTTTAAGATGTGTGGACATTTTAACAGTGGTTCACAACAAGCGTCTGCATCAGAGTCATGCGTCCTCAGCAGATAAAGCTGAAAGAGCACAAAAACTGGGGGTGGGAGGAAAACCAGAAAAGGAGAGGAAGAATACAGAACTTTGCTCGTTGCCTGCCCCAGGCTCTGCATCACCTCCCTCTCGCCCTGTGACAGGCCCCTGTCCCTCAGAATTCCAACTTTAATGTGCGGGCACAATCATTCTTTCTGTGACTACTTAGAGTTGCTCCCATATACTAGTATTTTCTGGAGAAAGGTTGTTGTTAACATCGTGCCTTCAAATAAATGAATTGGATCATTTTGTAATTTATTGTGAAAATTAACAGAGAAAGCAAGTAGCAGGAAATCATAATGTCCCTTTTTTAAATTTAAAATCTCTCTCTCCTTTTTCACATAAAATGCCAGAGGGAGAAAATTTATCTTTTTCAAGTGAAATGCATCTGCTCAGTTAGCCTTTTTCCATTATATCCATCAATAGCTTACCACCCCTGGGCATACAGCAATCAATAGCATGTTTTCAAAGTGAAGTATCAGGGAATGCCCAGGTTAAAAAAAAAAATTTCACTGCTTACTCAGCAGGTAAGTGAAATGTTGATTGCCTTTTGTTGTCAAACACAGTGTGACTTGTTGTGGACCGTTCATCCTGGTTTCAGGAGTTGTAACCCTCACCCCATGGTGGGCTGTGTAAGAGCCCAAGGGACCCACTTCATCTGGGTCTGTTCTGTCACAAGGACGTGACCTACTAAGGAGACAAAGCTTATCTCCCTGGCAGGAGCACCACTTCTGCCTCACCCATCTCTGGCCCCAATGCTTGGTTGGCAGTCAATGACGGGTAAGACTCCTCATGGGAGGGGCAACCTAAGCCAGACACAACCACTTGGGAGGCCTCATGAAAGGACTCGGGTGGTTGCAGCAAAGAAGATGTGATGGACCCTCGCCCCCCTGCTATTCTGACATAGCCCGAGTCCTCATTTCCATCTGGGAGATGTCTCCTGCTTCCTAATAGGCTTAAAGCCTGAAACTGTGAGGGCAAGCGGTGCAGCCCTGTGCCGGCCAGGACAGCTCCCTGGGTGATCGGGCATAAGAAAGAATTCCTAAAGTCCTGTGAAACCTGCTTTGCTAAGAGTGCTCTCATTTAAATGATAAGGGTCCAAGGAGGAAATGAATATGTCCCCCAAAGTTTGGCAACCCCCTTTCCTGACAAACACTGGCTCAGATTAAGCCCTCAGATTTCTTTGACATGTTAAACCTGTATTCCGGTGTATTTGAGCCCAATAAAAGCCCAGTGAGGAAGGGGCTCTGGGTCATTCTCCTCTGAGAGTTTGACCCCTTTCCTCCCCAAGCAGTCATGTCTTGGTAGTTTTTATTTTCATCCATGATGGAGGGATGGGGCTCTGCGGGCGGAGCCCCCCCACATCTGGCGCCCAGGACAGGGGCCCCCACAGTGACTGTGTCCCAGTCCTCCTATACCAAAAGCCCTGGGACCTAAAAGCTCTAAAAACCCCTGGTTGTTATGGCTGGGCCACAGAGATATACAAATGTCCACCAAGCATATGATAAGACACTCAACATCACTCACTCACTATCAGAGAAATGCGAATCCAAACCACAATGAGATATCACCTCACACCTGTTAGATGGCCACTATCTAAAAAAAAAGGAAGATCGGTGTTGGCAAAGATGGTAGAGAAATTCAAACCCTGCACTGTTGGTAGGAATATGAAATGATGAAGCCACTGTCAAAAACAGTACAGAGATTACTCAAAAAATTAAAAATGGGACTCCTTTATGATTCAGCAATCTCACTTCTGGGTATGCATCCAAAAGAACTGAAAACAGAATTTGAAAGACATATTTGCACATCCATGCTTATTGTAGCATTTATACACAGTAGCCAAGAAGTGAAAGCAACCTAAGTGTCCATTGCAGGATAAATAGATAAAGAAAATACAGACTATACATACAATGGAGTATTATTCAGACATTTAAAAGAAAGAAATCCTGTCACATGCTACAACATAAATAAACCTTGGAGACACTCTGCTAAGTGAAATGAGCCAGACACAAGGAGACAAATGCTGGAGGATTCCAGCTACAAGAGGTATCTAAAGTAATCGAGTCTTACAAACAGAAAGTAGAATGCTGGTTAGCAGGGGTTGGGAGCAACAGGAAAAGAAGAGCTGTTCCAGGGTGCAGGGTTTCAGTTTGGCAAGATGAAAAAGTTCTCGAGATCTGTTGCGCAACTATAGTTCCAACACTGTCAGTGCTGTACTGTATACTTTAAATGGTTAACATGGTAAATTTTATGCATTTTATTAAAAAAAAAAAAAGTAATGCCACACTGGTGCTCTTATGAGAACCAGCAACTCTAAGCAAGGTTTCAGAATTAAAAGCACAGAGGACTTCTCACCTCCTGAGCTTTATTTTGTTAGTCACACTGATGTTTGGCAGACCTCAGGGCCAGCAGATAAGAGGTGATGAGTTTGGGAAAGGAGCGTTCTGTCAGGGAGAGGCCATCGTTATGATAAGATTGGCATTAGCATCAGTTCTCTCTTATCACCAGGGTTTTGATTCCTTGTTGCTGCTGTTTAGGTTCTTGCCTTTGTTTGGTTGATTGTGGAAGGGGGACTTGGCAGTTGAGTTCCACCAGAGCCAGCAAGGAACTATGGCAGCATCTGTAGAAAAGGACATTCCCGAGTCTGGTGCAGTTTCCCTGGTTTATTTACTGATGTTCCTTTGTATCCTACCTCTTTCAAAACGGCTTCTTTGAGGCAGTGGCTCAGGTTCAGTGTGGAGGAGAAATGTCAATTGTTCTGACAGCAGAGCTAAGTAAGAGCCTGCAGAACCAACTCTAACCGAACACAATCCTGATTCCCAGTGGCAAGAAGTGCACTGACAAGGGAAATTTGTTCCCTTCCTCTTCCTGGTGAGAGGGAGGCAGCACTCACCATAGTGACAGGTAATGTAAAAGGAAATGCATCCCCAGTTTACTCAGTAGAGAAAAACGCATTGCCAGGCTATTTAGTATTGCAAAATATGCTGGGAAGATCACAGCATTCTTTGTGCCTTTCTTTGATGTTTCTTATGAACAATTTTGTTGGGTTATTATGCTATGTTGGGTTACTATGTTTCACAGTTCTTGAGCCATTGGATCAATTAGCAAGCCCAGAGCCCCGTGCTAGCCACCTGAGAGACGGTTCGCCTTCTGAGGACAGAAGCTACGTCTACTAGCTCAGCTGTGCCATGCTTTGCACCCAGTGGTGCCTTGCACTGCGATGGGTGGATGGGTAGGTGGATGGATGGATGGATGACTGGAAAGGAAATAGCAGAGTTAGGATCTGCCCTCCTGAAGGTTATGGTCTACTAGGAAAAAAGAGAAAAAGAAAACAAGCAGTCCTATGACTGAAGGAACTTAATAATATTGGTGGCATAAGGATGTAGTGTATACACACACTCACAGGAAGAGGAATGCCAGCAGAGTAAGTTCAGTGCGGTGGGAGACCATGTAAATAAACAGTTCTGACCCTTCCAGTCTTCAGCATTCCAGTGTGAAAATTGAAAGTTCTTTTAACTAACTGCAGCATCTTTTACCTACGTTTATACTAACCTGCTCCACTTAAATACATCATTGTTTACGTATACATTACTGTGTGAAGTGGCTACATAACCCACCATGGTTAGCCAGTAGACCTGGCTTCCTCTACTTAAGAGAAAACGCAAAATAAACTCAGTTCATAAAAGAAAGTAGTATTGGATCCAGCCAAGTCCAGGGTAGATCTCATGGGAGTACAAGTGAACTTGAGAAATCAAAAAGCTAGAACAAAGATGTTAATACCTCACGGCAGGCTGGGAGCTCAGTTTGGATGACAGAATAGAACAGAACAAAATCTAGTCAATTATTTTCACTTCTGTTCCCTCACAAGGAGTAAGTAACTTCCAGCTGATTTGTTTTTCTTGGCCTTTTCATCACCCTTCTCCTCTATCTGGTCTTTCCTCAACCCACCCGCTCCATAAAATGGGTGCTTCTGCTACGAAACAGAGGAGAAAGGGCACAGTGGGGTGAGGGGAGTCCGAGAGAGGGGTGAAGACAGCCACAGACTTCTGCTCATCCCAGGGACCTGAGAGGAGAAAGTATAGGGAACTGTTGATTGCACATATTTTCCCACATTTCTGGTTAATGAATTTCTCCTGAAGTAGCACATTTAGTGGCCTTAGCCTCACTTTTTTAGAAATCTCTAATTAGATACATATTCCTATGACAGGAATATGGCTTGTCAGTCCTCCCGGCTCCTCATTCCTCTTAGGAGACAATCTGACAAGGAAGGAGGGAAGGAGGGACATAGAAGGGACCCAACGCCCCACCCATCACCAAATGACCTGCTCAGTCAGAGGATGCCACCATCCTGAGGCACCCCCTACAACCCTGGGGCACCTCCTGCACTGAGGGTCTCTTCACCAACTGCTCTGAGGGGGCTGTTTGAAACGTCAAAGTTCTGAGAGGAACTCCTAGGACAGAAATGAAGAAAAGATGTATCTGAATCTCAATTTTGAAAATGTTCCAACTGTCACTCTGTGGCCGTATTAGTTCTCAAATGATGCCCTAATGGGTGCTCTTTTGCTGGATAATTTCTACTGATTTGAACAAAATTAATGCATATTAGTTATAAATATCTCAAAAACAGACATAAAAGAGAGAAGAGAACTTTTCCTCTCTTTTAAAAATGTAACCATTTTGTTCTGAAACCTGCTTTTTTCATTTGACAATATGTTTAGACTAACATCCTTCTTAAATATCTTTCTATGCATTTTTTATGACTACTTACCACTTCGTTCTATAGATTGGTCATTTAACCAATCGACTACTTGGACTTCTCTTGTTTTTCTAATTTTCCACTACTATGAAAAACACTACAAAAATTATTCTTATAACTATATCTTCCCATGTATCTTTGATTATTTCCTCAGGATAACTTTGAAAAGTGAAACCACTGGGTCAGATTATTTTCACCCCCATGGGAGGACCGGCAAAATCAGGGGAGTCTTGCAGACCCAGCTCTGGGAGCTACCCAGAGGTGATGAAATAAAATTTTTATTAAAGTATCTTTTCCAATAGCTAAGCACTTATGAGCTCTAGCAGAGGCTGGGCGATCTAATAAAAAGTGCCTGGAGCTGAGAGCGAGTGCAGGGCTGGGGAGGCGCTGGCCTCCCCCGCTTGGGTTCCTTCGCCTTGTTTATAAGCAGTGAAGTGGCTGGACTACAGGCTCTCTGACCACCCCTCGGGCATGAGCACAAAATGACTCCCTTCAAAATTGGAAAAGAGAGTGCAGACTAACAATTTTATCATATTTCTGTGTATGTACAGTTTTGCTTCACTTTTATTTATCATCCCATTTTGTTTAGTTTGTTTTTAAGCAGCCCTAATAATATTTCCCAAAGAGGCAGAGGCTGTGTGCAGTCTCTTTGCTAGCTTAAACAACGGGAGGCCTTCTCCGGTGACGCCGAAGTGGCCTGCGTCTGTGCACTGCCTTTCTTTGGGGGAGATCGAATAGTCGAAAGGAGGCCCAAATCCATGATGTCGCTGACATTACTATGGTTTTCTTTCAAAGTGTTCTGGGCAATAAGAGCTTTTCATGCATTCTGAGCTGAATGCCCATTGCCAATGGCAGAACCGACCTAGAGCAACCAAACAGTGACTTACCCACAGAACCAAAGCAGACTGATGTTCAACGTGGTGAATGACCATCACCAGCACGCCATTGGCTTCTGGCTTTAGAAGTATCACCTGGCACTGAGGAATTTTGAGGCCCATCTTGTTGACTTGACAGTGAAATGCTTTAATTTAGGGAACCTGCTGAGTTGGTTAATTTGTTTTTCTTCAGCTAAGACAGAAGAGATGATTTATTGTTCACATTCCATTCAGCCACAACTAAGAACAGAACCAGTCCAGAATATCACAGGTCCAGGGCAAAGGACCAGAAGGGACTGTTTTAAGAGCAGGGTCAGTCTCCCCAAAGGTGGTCATGGTGATCAGATGGCATGTGTGTTCTAGATCCACTGAGAAGTTCTAGACAGCAAGCATGCAGTCCCACAGCTTATACCAGTGTCCCTGGCCCCTGAATTCCCTTATTTCTGCTCCTATGTCTTCCATGGGTGCACAAGCTAGCAGTTTACTTGGACCTGTGCTTTGGCCTGCACATTTGCTCCTTCCTCCACTTGGCTTTCATGGCATGGAGGTTTCTAAGAAGATGACATTAAGGCCGAGAGATGAGTTGGTAATATTTGAAGTAACCAGTGGAACCCATGTTAACTGGTTATAACTCTTCCTGGTAACAATGCCTTACCCTATAAATATGTGCTATTTTATTAAGTTTTTTTTAATATATTTTATTGATTATGCTATTACAGTTGTCTCATTTTCCCCCCTTCACTCCCCTCCACCCTGCACACCCTCTCCCACCCACATTTCACCCTTTAGTTCATGTCCATGTGTCATAAGTTCTTTAGCTTCTACATTTCCCACACTATTCTTGCCCTCCCCCCGTCCATTTTCTACCTACCACCTATGCTACTTATTCCCTGTACCTTTAACCCCCTCTCTCCCCTTCCCAATCCCCTGTTGCTAACCCTCCATGTGATCTCCATTTCTGTGTTTCTGTTCCTGTTCTAGCTGTTTGCTTAGTTTGCTTCAGTTTTTGTTTTAGGTGTGGTTGTTAATAATTGTGAGTTTGCTGTCATTTTACTGTACAGGTTTTTCTTCTTTTTCTTAAAGTCCCTTTAACATTTTATATAATAAGAGCTTGGTGATGATGAACTCCTTTAACTTGACCTTATCTGAGGAGCACTTTATCTTCCCTTCCATTCTAAATGAAAGCTTTGCTGGATAGAGCAATCTTGGATGTAGGTCCTTGCCTTTCATGACTTGGAATACTTCTTTCCAGCCCCTTCTTGCCTGGAAGGTCTCTTTTGAGAAATCAGCTGGCACTCTAATGGGAATTCCTTTGTAGGTAACTGTCTCCTTATCTCTTGCCGCTTCTAGGATTCTCTCCTTCATTTGAATCTTGGCTAATGTAATTATGATGTGCCTTGGTATGTTCCTCCTTGGGCTCAACTTCTTTGGGACTCTCTGAGCTTCCTGGACTTCCTGGAAGTCTATTTCCTTTGCCAGATTGGAGGAGTTCTCCTTTATTATTTGTTCAAGTGAGTTTTCCACTTGTTGCTCTTCTTCTTCCCCTTCTGATACCCCTATAATTCAGATGTTGGAAGATTTAAAGATGTCCTGGAGGTTCCTAAGCCTCTCCTCATTTTTTTGAATTCTTGTTTCTTCATTCTTTTCTGTTTGGTTGTTTCTTTCTTCCAATGGAGTGGTCCACTCCACTGACCTGAGTCCCAGTTTCCTTCCCATCACTATTGGTTCCCTGTGCATTTTCCTTTATTTCACTTAGTGTAGCCTTCATTTTTTCATCTAATTCGTGACCAAATTCAACCAGTTCTGTGAGCATCCTGATCACCAGTGCTTTGAACTGTTCATCTGATAGGTTGGCTATCTCTTCGTTGCTTAGTTGTATTTTTTCTGGAGCTTTGATCTGTTCTTCCATTTGAGCCATTTTTTTTTTGTCTTGATGTGCCTGTTATGTAGTGAGGGGTGGAGCCTTAGGTGTTTACCAGGGCAGGGCAACCCACTTTGCTGGGTTGTGACACTGTATGTGGGGGTGGGGTCCAAGAGGGAGCAATGGTGTTTGCTTCACTCTCTGCCAGATTTCAGTCTCTTCCACCACTTCCCCCAAGCAAACCCGGCCCTTCTCATGCTGATTTCTGTATTGGTGGGCTTGTGTACGTTCTAGGACCCTGTGGGTCTCTGCAGTGAACTCCCCTGTGAGGCTGGGAGTCTCTCCCAGCACCTCAACCCCCACAGGTGTTTCCAATCGGTGTTTTGAGGCTTTATTTCCCTGCACTGGAGCCCTGGGTTGTGTGGTCTGTCTCACTCCCCAGTTTCACCTGGTTTATCTGCGTGCAAATGTGGGACCACCTGGTCCACCAGCTGCCTTGTGCGCTGTGCCCCTCCACATTCCACCACCTCGCTGGGTCCTCCTGCTGCCATCCTGTGCCCAGGGTCCACTAGCTGCCACCTGTGTGACCAGGGTCCACCAGCCACCACTTTTTTTACCATAACCCTTCTCCACTAGGCCGCTCAACTCCACCTCATCTACTGGTCTGGATGAATGTGTCTATTTTAACTACTTGGTTGTCGGACTTCTATACAGTTCAATTTTTCTGTCAGTACTGGTTTTTTTGTTTGTTTGTTTGTTTCTAAATTTTTGTTGTCCTTATTATGGTTGTGCGAGGAGGCACAGTGTGTCTACCTACATCTCCATCTTGGCCAGAAGTCTCCTATTTTATTAAGTTCTTATGAATGATGTTGTTCATCAGAGTTCAGCAGGCAGAATTATGAGAATCCCTTAAATTAGATAAAGATAGACCCACAGGAGAATCATCTCCACATTGTAGCTCAGAATTCTAAGACACAAAGGGAATTTCAGACCCCACAAACCTAATGTCAAAGCAAACACTTCAATTTCCTTGCCTTCTCTCCACTCATTCAAAAATATTCCCAGCTGAACAGCAGTAACTATGGAAAATCCTCCTGCATCATTCAGTTGCTTTCCAAAGCAGACATCCTTTGGCATGTTCAGAAGAGCTATCTCATCTTGTGTGAGCACCTTGACTGAGCTGAGAATATTCAATCTTCATTCTAAGTAACAATCCTATTGTGTTTAGCAAGACTGACTTAATTTGGAAAACCTACGATGTGGATAAAAAAGACTAAAGAATCAGAGTACTGGTCAATAAACTTGGTCTAAAACCATCAGGCAACTTAAATATCAGATCCCTAAGGTTCAAACATGTTTATACCTAAGGGTAAGAACTATTCAAGGACAAAATTGAGTATGAAAATGTGTTATACAAACGCAGCTGTAGCACCTAGTAAATATGTAATAGCTAGCAAAAAAGAGTTGAGGAAACTTCGTAAGATGGGGAAAATGAAAATTTTGGACAACTTCTACCTGGTGATAGAATTTTCTCTGTTGTGAAAGATTCATCAACCTTTTTACACAGGTATCATACAGCCTTCATTATCAGTCCCAATATATAAAATGGTATTTGAAAAGAGAAATAATTGCATATTTCATAAGCCCAAAGACCATAAGATCTTAGAATGAGTGTCTCACTGCCAAAGCACAAATGTGTGGAAAATTATAGATATAAATTCTGAAGTGCATCAATGTTCATTGAGACCCAATTACTTGGTGTTCTCATTTGCCCCTTCTGAATTAAATATATAAATAAAAAAACATTGAGATGCTCCTGAAATGTTTTAAAAGAAGCATTGCATTGATGGTTTCGCTCTGCCAGGTTATGTCATTACACTGTGTCATCCAGCACACTGTATTCTTGGAACTGATGGGTTTTATTTATCAAGTTCAAACAGATCCCCCCACCCCCATCCACAATTGGGGGTGGAATGGAGGCATTAAAGGCTGTTAGGTACTTTACTACAAGCCACTAAAACATCACAGAATTACATTCTGCCTGCAACCATTTGTTATGGGCCAGAGCAGATTACAGGAGTAAGTACTGAGCCCTCAGCCATGATTTACGGTGAAAGAACAGCTCAGAGAAAAATTCAGTCAAGAGGAAATGACTGAGAAGTGCAACAGACATCAGCCAAGGTGTGAGCACTGAGAGAAACTTCTAGAGGAAAAACTTCAGCCACGGACCTCAGCCATACAAGCCAAAGTTGAATTTAAGCTTCTCTCAATTCCTCATCTGTGCACTCGTTTGCAGTTTGCAATGATCATGTCAAAGGAAAAGCACTTACTGACCAGGCAAGCAATGTGGTAACTGGGACATTCCATTTCATCTTTTATTTCACAGTGTCTCTTTCTCACTGTGTCTTGTCTTTTAAACAAAGGCAGTACATCACAAGTTTGGGGAGGAGAGGAAAGAATAAATTTAAATTAACTTTGAAGCCATTTTCTAAAATTTCCCAGCTTTCTTTATATTCACTGGAAATTCCTCAGAATGCCTTAAAACTAAGAACAAATATCAACAAAACTCATTATGTTTGAGACCCACCTGTGGGTGAGCAGGAGACCCAGGACAAACCACTCCCCTGACCCAAAAGCACATGGCAAGACCAGTCAGATCACATGACTATGGGAGTAGTAGAGAAATGCTATATAGAGAAAAAACTGGAAGGAAATCTAAACTTTTAATAGAGTTTTTCCTTTCTGAGTAATGAGCATTACCACACAGATAATACATTTTTATATATTATCCAAATTGTCTCTAACATATTATTTTAGTAATCAGGAAACAGTGTTTTTAATGAATGTGTAAAACAAAGAGGAACATGAAAGAGTGTCCCCAACTGGCACATTTCATCTTTTTTTTTAATATTCTTGTTTTCTTTTAAGATTTTATTTATTTATTTTTAGAGAGGGGAAAGGAGGAAGAAAGAAAGGGAGAGAAACATCAATGTGTGGTTGACTCTCGAGCACCCCCTACTGGGGACCTGGCCTGCGATCCAGGTGTGTACCCCAACTGGGAACCAAACTAGTGACCCTTTGGTTCGCAGGCCGGCACTCAGTCCACTGAGCCACACCAGCCAGGGCTACATATTTCATCTTGATAATCATATGCAGATATATATGTATGTATATGTGAGAATATGAACATATACACAAGAACTTTCAGGCAACTTCTGGGGCAGTCACTGTTTTCTCTACCCAGGCTTTCTTCTTGAAATGTAATCCCTTAAAGTATAAAAAGCAAAGCAATTACCCCATTTACACAACCTACACTTAGGAGACATATCAGTGAGGATATTATAATATCCACTTGGTTACCCATTTAGTTTCAGAACCTTCATTCCAAAATGTCACCTGGGCAAATCTTTCTCTGAATCGATTCACTCCTTGAGCCACCGAAGTTTTTGGTGCAAAGCACATCCCTTGGCACTGCAAGGAACAGAAAGATGAATAAACCACAATTTTATCCACTAGGCAAGGCCCATAAACATCTATCAATATGCAAATATCAGCCAACATGTGCCCAAAAGAAATGGGCAAAGTGCATCTTTCACTGTGAGCTTATCAAAGAACAATTCAAGAATGTGAGCTCAGCCTTAAACAGTAGGCTGGCTTTTAGGAGGCAGAGAGGCAATGGGGCAATCCAGTTATCTGAGAAATCAGTGACAGCGAGGGCTTGAGAGTTAAAACAAGTAAAGCAATTTGACTAGCATGTAAAGTGAATGCCAGAAAAACAGTGGGAGGGAGGGAGGGCCTACACTTTAGGCCCATAGAGGCAAGACAGTGGAGACAATAAGAGCAGTGGGATGGCAAGACAGGCTGCAGGCAGAGGCAGCTATGACAGCAGGACAGCCATTGCAATGAGCAGAAACAGGGGCCTCAACTGGGGAGACAGTGGAAAGGAAGGTACAGCCTCAGGAACTGCCAGTTACCTTATTAGGGGGAGCAGGGGAGGCTTGGCTCCTGAGTGGGTGACTGGCAGAGGAATGAAGTGAGGGAATCAAGATGGCAGCAGGTGTAGGGCAAATGACAAGTTCATCATTAGAGAATCCAAGAAGGCTCAGTGGCCTTCTAGAAGGACACACGCTGCCATGCAGAATCCAGTCTGGTGCAATTACAGGCTCACCAGGTGATAACCCATTCATTTTCTTCTCCTCGGGCAGTTCCAGCCCAAAGCTTCTGCAGACAGCTGAGCTAGACAGATATCTAGGAAAGGATACTGCCATTTTAATTCTACCCCATGGTAATAGCCTTCACAGGAGCATTTGTTATTTGTGGATAATCTAAATTATCCTGCCACAATCTCTCTTCCTCTCCTATTAAGATGATACACACAGAGCACCTACTGTGCCCCCTCATTCTGTGGTTTGTGTAAGAAATGCCCATTCCCTGACCAGTCAATATCACAAATTTCACTTCATGCCAATGGAGTGTGGTCTGTATATTATATAAGGATTGATTAGCAGTTACCTAGTTACATGGGCAGTGATGCAAAACGTCTTCAAGCCACTTTTTATTGCCACTTAATATATTTAATATTTAATGCTATAAACCAACATGCAATATATGACTTTAAAATTATTCAGTCCACATATGCTTTCATTTGGGAAGAACATTGTATTAGCATATTTATGATACCATCTCAAGACTTAATATGGCTTAATTCTACTAATAAGAACTAATTTTAAAATTATCTTTTTTAATTACAGCTTTTCATTTACTTTTTTCTAGCTTGGCAGATAAGGGTAGCTGCAGGTGCCATGCAATTGGTCCATACCTAACTGTTCTTTTAAGAGCTAACATGCGTTATTTTGTAGTAGAAGTTGATTAAAAGCAATACCCCAGAGGTCCCCCTATGGCCCTGTGACCTGGTTGTAACTCAGTTTGCCAGATATTTAGCTTCTGATGAAGCTGTTATCTTATTCTAGTCCATGGTCATAATCTTTAGCCCATGGAAGCTATGTTGAAGGCAATTCAAACTGAGTTGTTAACAGCCTGACCTGTAATGACCCGGGTCATCTCCACAGCATCCTCATTGGGGCTGATACTTGGAGACATTGCTATTTCTGGCCCTTTTAGGCCCCAGAGAGTGTGGGATGCCTCCCTTGTATTATGTTCTACCTCCTCAATTTCTCAACTGTGCTCCTCATTCAGGTTTTATGGATACAAGGCTGCCAGGTTCAGGACACCAGACACCATCTGGCTCTTGACCTTGGCATTTACAAAGAGGATGCAAAACTGCTGCGTGTCCAGCAGAGCAAGTATCTGAATGCTTTTATATTACAACATAGTACAGGATGGCTGCAGGCAGGGAAGAGCTAAGGAAGAGGGGATGAAGAAGAGATGTCACATTCCCCAGTTAGATTTTAAATTCCATGAGATGAGACTGCAAAGCACCCTGAATATGCCTAAAGGGGTGTGCTGCTTGTCTGAAAGCAAAACACAAAGGGAAAGACTCCTGTCCATTTTCAACAAATGAGAACTCCCAGACCTTGATGGCCAATGAGGGTGTTGCCATAGTCACCAAATGTTTTTAATACAGGAAAAGCCAGAATATACCAATTACAGAAAAACTGTTCAGATGGTCCCAGACTTAGGATGGTTTGACTTTGATTTTTCAACTTTACGGTGGTGCAAAAGAAATACGTATTCAGTAGAAACTGTACTTTGAACATTGAATTTTTATCTTTTCCTGGGCTGGTGGAATTCAGTACTCTCTGGTAAGGGAGGCAGCACAGCCAGCCTCCATGCCATGTCAGCCATGTGGTCATGGGGGCAAACAACCAAGACTCTAGAGCATGCTGGGTGGTCAGCACTTTTTGGATGTGGTGTTGTGTGTTGTCTAGACTTCCCATCATGTCTAACAAACGCCTGTCTGTGTTTCCTGCTTCTGGTGAAGAGAGGAAGGCAATCACTCTTGAGTTGAAACTCAAAAGTGCTGAGTGTACTGAATTGCATTTTTGACTTCCGATATTTTCAACTTCTGATGTAAGGCTTATCTGGATATAATCCCAATGTAAGTCAAATGGCATCTGTATTTGAATGTAGCCCTGGTTCCAGCCATGGAAGCTTTTGAGAACAAATAAATAGGAAAAGAAAAGAAAAAGAAGGAAGAGAAAATAAGAATTTTTAAAAATGCAGTAGGCAAGGATGGCTGCTAAGAGAGCAACTGAGTTTTTCCCTCACAGTCTCCTGTATTAAGGTTAGCAGACAAGGCAAACAGACTGAGAAATAAGAATGACACTACTACAGCTTTTTTCTCTTAAAGAAGGAAAATTGGACTAGTCTGTCTCTTAAGGGAAGTTGAGCAGAGAAATGGGAAAGCAGGAGAGTCAGTGATCTTGAAAAGTAATATCATTTCTAACTCATCTATGCTTATTAATCTTAAAACTTAAGCACTTTCAGTCACATATGTTCTCTACCAAGATAACTGCACATAGTTGTAAATAAAATGGGCTCTGATTAAGTGAATCTTTGATATCAGATGAAAGCAAAGAGGGCTTATCCCATGTACATACATAACCATAAAATTGTTGACTGGAACTGCTATGAAAATACCATCATTATTCAGGAACTTTGTCTTAAAAATACATTTATAAGTGATTTCTCTCTATTTTCATTTCACTCAGTATATAACTCTATTAAAGTACTTAACAAATTGTATTATATTTATTTTTTTAAGGTGGCCTGCTCCCTTCATTAAAATGTGAGCACCATAAGGTCAGAGAGAGCAGTTTTTTAATTCATTTCATATTCCCAATGGCTAGCACATTGCTCTGCTTTGGGAATAGGAATAAGCTACTCAGTGTTTGATTCAATGAGTGGATGGATGAAGAAACGAAAGAAAGTGAGATGCCCCCACCACCACCAACCAAACATCATTATGTAGCTGTTGCTGTCCAAGATACCCATGTCTCTGCCACTTAGATAGGAGACTTCCCAAATGAAATATCTTGAGTCCTAAGTTGCCATTCACATTTGACCTTTGTTCCCACTTTAGTAAATGATGACTCTGCCATCCTTTGAATGGTCACATTGACTTTGCCATTGACTCTCTGACTCCATCTCCCCGTGGGAACCTCTGTTCGCCAATCACTCCCTCTCCCCAGCCAAAAAAAAAAGTTACATTAGCTCCACAAGGGCACTAACACTGTCTTGTTGACCACTGTATCCAGAGTGCCTATCATCCAATAGTGACTCCAAAGACATTCGTCAAATGAGGAAATGAATTAGAGATTTCTTGGTCCACTGCCATACCAACCAGTCTTCTATACTGCTATGAAAAAAATGAGAGAGGAATAAAAAAACTAAATTAAACTCCGCACTGACACTGAGAGATTCACTAGTGGTCAACAAAAGGTGACTCTGGAATCTGAGGATGCATTCATACCATTGTGCGTGGCTCTTACAGCCCTGTCATTCTGTCCTTGGAATGGCTGTGATAAGAACCAACCTATCTTCTTCATGGCTATGTTGGAAGAAAAAGTCTCTTCTCTAACCTCTCTCTCTCTCTCTCCCTCCCTCTCTCTCTCTCTCTCTCTCTCTCTCTCTCTCTCTCTCTCTCTCTCTCTCTCCTTTCTAAAGCAGTAATGTGTCCACTTAGAAATAATTCATAACTATCTTACAAAGAAAAAGAATGCCCTGGGAACTCTGGATCCTGAAAGGGGTACATTAACAGCGTTGTAAATTTTGGTGGGAGAAATCACATTATTTTAATGAATGTTACTCATAAAATAATGGAATAAAGATGTCCTCCTTATAATAGAAGTACAAGTTATGACACAAATTACTCCTTTTTCCCATTTCCCTTTAATCAAGCTACCCTGGGAAGATGAAAGAGTAAAGAGAATGAGCTTGAACTTGAAAGAGATAAGATGTATACCTGAGTAATTGACCTCATCCATTCATTGTCATTATTCTTTTTGCATTTGCTTTAGGTTAGAGTTTGGCAAAAATCAAACTTAGTACAAGTAATAGTTATATATAAGGTACATCAGCTCTCAGATTTTAAGTTTTTGAGACTGAAACTTAAGCTTTATAATTATTTCCTCTTAGTAAATTGTGGATTCCTGTATCCTACCAAAAGTCATTGCTAAAATTAAAGCACAAGACTGATTGGCTTTCACTCTTCCCTAAACAAACAATAAGGTAAAAAGCTGACCATGAGGAAGGACATCAGCCACCCATCCATTAAAATGCCTTTAACTTGTTTCATTCAGTCAAGCTTAAAGCTAAAGCAGAAGAGAGGCCTCCTGTAGGACTCTTTGAACCCAGACCCCTAATCCAACTTTGTCAGTTATTTTGAGTAGATGTAAACAGAGATTGTGAGCAATCCTTTTCACCACGGAAGTCAAAAGAATGGCTGGACTTCTAAAAATTAAAACTTAAGTTTCCAGTGGAACTTTCTCTTGATCTTTCAGGCTGACATGAAGCTCCAGATCAGAGCTCCCCACACAGAGTCCCCACCTCACACTCCACCTGCCACATGCAGAAACAGTGGGGCCCGTCCAGCTCCCCTGCAGGACAGCCAAAGCCTCTGTAGGAATTTCAGTTGCTAAAATGTAGCCCCCATCCTCCCTCTGCCAAAAAAACTCCTACTGCTTTAAAGAGTTCCTGTCAGGTGATATAGGTAAGAAAAACAATACCCCACTCTATACTTGTATAATGTCTTTAATTATTCCATACAAGGCAACTTTGTGAAGATGGCAAGGGAAGTAGTTAACATTTAACAGTTGTGCAAACTGGGGCCTGGAGAGGTTACAATGGTTTGCCGAAGGTCACGCAGCTAGTCGGCAAAGTGAACCCATCTTTTGACTTCAAAGGATAGTATTCTTTCCACTGTGCTGCACCCTGCTGGTCTGTTCAAAAGTTTTATTTGGCTTGTTTAAGGAGATGCTGGCATATTTGTGCACGTTGTGTATATTGAGGAAGTCCTGGGTCTTGGGAGCTGGCCATGGCATCAGTCAGCTGCACTGGGCAATTCCAGATGTCCCCCAGCTCTGACAGCCTGGTCTGAGCGAAGCTGACCCATTCAGTGTAATTCCAGGAGATTCAGTCTAGTCAGGATTTCAGAGAGACTGGAGGTGATGGAGTCTTTTTTGGTCAACAAATGAAAACAGCAGCATTTCCTTCATTTTGCTTTTACTACATATTGACTATGTGCCAGGCACTCTCTAATGAGTGTCTTGTGTTACCAAGCTCATTCAAACCTCATAGCAACTCTATGAGAAGGTACCACAATTACTCTCATTTTACTAATAAGAAAACCAAGGCTTAGAAAGTGATGGGTAGCCTTGATCAGGGAGGATGATCAGAGACAGGAACCAGGGCAACTTGACTCCACAGCTCAGACTTTTAAAACCTGCATTACACAGCCCAGAGAAGTTCATGCCCTCTTGATCCACCAATAACCCTCCAGAGAGTCCCCAAGTTCAACAGACTCTAAGCCATTATAGAGAATACTCTTACAAAGCAGGAGCCAGCCCCCTTGGCTCAGGGCCTCTAACGATTGCCAGAGCAGGAAAGAGCTGCCATTTTAGCACTATAAAACTACCATGTCGCTTCTCTTTGGACAATTAATCAAAGCATGTAAATGCAGCCAAAGAACACATTCCTCAACCACTGGGAATCTGAACAAAGTCCCATGACCCAGACTCTTTGGGGTCAAGAGCGAAACTCTTCAAAGACCTTAATAGAGGAAGAAAAGATAAAGAAGGGGGAAATAAAACTACTGATCTGAGATCAGAAGTAGCTATTTAAGACCCATGTCTCCTGTACTCACAGAAGCTTTGAGTATCCAATTTAATGGGTATCCTTCAGCCTTTAAAAACAGCCCCTGGCAGAGGGAGCAGCCCCGCCTCCTCAGGCCTTCCTTTCTGACCAGCCTCCACCGTGCTGCGGCCCCGCGTGAGAGGGCCTGAAACTGCCATCCATTCCTCCAGGCCAACCTCTTCACCCTGAGAGCAGTCTCACCCCTAAGAGTAGGGTTCTGGGGTGTTCTGTGTTTTGTTTTTGGTAGGAAGTCTTATTTAAAGAAGGCCCAATAACTGAACTATTCTGAGGGACAGCAGGGTGTGGAGTCCAGTAGTTTCTGACGTCACCCCACCCACTGGCATTCGGAGTGCTGAGTTTCCAAGTTGATAGGAGCCTTAATGAGCAGCTTTACAGCACGCTGGCTAGAGGTTGCAGAGCTCCTGGCCTCGAGAATTTCCTATTATGTTTCTCATTCAGGCAAATCTGAATCTCTGTTCTGAAAGAGCCCTTCCTGTGTTTTGTGTTTTGTTATCTAAATGCTCCTAGTCCAGGAAGCCTCAAGAGGAGGCATGTTCAGTGTCTGAGGCAGAAGAATCCTTCCAGCATTGGATAGAAGTCGCAGGTCATGAACCGGCTTTAGTGAACGCTGGTGGTAGATTTTTCTCTCCGCTGGGAGCTCACATAAAAGCAGCAGGCTTCAGATGAGAAGCAGACATGGTCTCTGGTGCTAAAACACAAGGAGCCTGAATTATGTTTCTGTCTCCCCTCCACCCAACACACCTGAGCACTCAGCAAAGCAGACAACAGAGGGATATAGTGATGATGGAAAGGCAGTGAGCTTCCTCCCCAGGCCACTTGCCCTCCGCTTTAGGCACTGAGGTAGCAACAGGCATATTTTGAGGCTCCCTGGAGTTATCCAGTCCCTTCGGACTAAAAGTCCTCTCAAAGGATTAACACTGCCCCAATCAGCCTCTTAGCAGTTAAGAGGCTGTTTCCGTTCAGATCAGCAGTCATCCCTGAGTCCAACCCAACAGAGATGATGTCACCATAGACAAATCAAAAGCGTGTGAACTTCTCAGATGGAAAGTATACTGTGATTCCTGTTTCCAAGTAACACTCCAGTCATAGCTGTTTTTAAGGCAGGGAGTCTTCCCCCTGCCTGAGAACAGGAATTGCCAAATGACATGTGGGCCCAAGCCGGAGTTAGAGGTGATCGTTCTGGGGCGCATCCCCAGGGAATTTGCCTGTGCATCCAGGCCTGAGGCACACAGCTCTATTTCTACTTGTGTAACCAAATAAAAAAAGAGAGAGAGATTCGGCTGCCTGCCACCACAAAAGCCAAACTGGTGAGGCAGATGCTGGTGAAAAAGAAAAAAATTTTAGTCAGGTGCCGTGCTATCTGGGAAAATGGCAGACTCTTGTCTCAAAGCCCATCTCCTCAGCAAGACCAGGACAGAAGCCAGGGCTCAGAGTTTCTGCTCCAATTTAAAGTGCAGTCGTTCAGGGCCACAGGTGGCTGCTAAGTGGTCATAGTCCCCATCCAGGTAGTTTAGCTTGTTCCCAGCTGTTGTCCATTTCAGGTTCCCTCCTGGGCCTGTGTGTGGAGGCCACAGGGCCATGGGCCATGCGGTTGCTAGAACCACAAGGTTGCACAAGGTTGCAAACACACCAGCCTGTGCATCACTAGGTGGGCAAGAAAACAAGAGGCTCCCTCCTTGAGGCCATGAGCCAGTGGCCCATGGCAAGGACAGGTGAGTCCACCATGGGAGTAAGAGAGAGTGAACAAAAGAGGGCCTCTTTGTTCCCCTAGGGCAGGAATGTCAAACTCATTTTCACCAGGGGCTTCATCAGCCTCACGGTTGCCTTCAAAGGGCCGAATGTAATTTCAACTCCTTAACAGTTAAGGAGTAGTTACATTTATACAGTGTTAAAATTATTTCAGCCCTTTGAAGGCAACCTCGAGCGAGGCTGATGTATCCCCCGGTTAAAATGAGTTTGCCACCCCTGCCCTAGGGCTATATTAGCTTGGTGTGGGATGGGTCATGTGCTTTCTCAAACTGACCAACCAACTTCCCAAGCTTTCCCATGCTTTGGATGGGTCTGCTTCCCAAAGAATCCCTTCTTTTCCCAGGCTAAACTGACAGGCCTCTTTGGTCCAGCACCTCCCCCTGTGCCATTTTGACTTCCAAGCTAAACATGCCTGCCTTCGCCCAGAGCCACCCCCAATCTGGTAACAGAAGTGGCAGGGAGGGCTTTTTCTCTATTCAGTTATCGTACTAGCTTTCGCACTTGGGCCATACCCATTGATAACTTTCAGCTTTGCGCACCCAGTGTAAAAAACTCCCCCTGCCACCATCTTGGCCAATGGGGGAGACTCCCCCACAGTCCAAACTGTCTACCGGTAACACTTGGAGTGCAGGCCGAGGAGGATCCCCTCATTTCCAACCTAGGGACCACCATCTGAACTTGTGTGGGGTGACCCTACCAACCTAGGGAAGTTGAGGAAGGGATGGAAGGGGACGCGCTCCTTTCTGTGGTACGATGAGCAAAGCGAGGTCTAGGAACGCAGCGAGGAGACCACAGTGCAGCCAGGAAGCCACCAGGGGGCGGTCTTTCCTCGGATCCCTGCAGGCATTTCCGCACCTCCTGCGCTGTGGTTTTGGGGAGTGGGGGGAACCCCAAAATTATGCTCTAACCTCTCCCTGCTTACAAGATGACCCAGAGGAAGTTGCTTATCCTCCGGCAGTTTCCTTTGGGAAATACGATTGCTCCCATGGACAAGCACCGGAGGGCTGCCCCATGCACACCAACTTGGGGATACACGGGCAAAAGGAGCCCATTTGCCCAGATTATTATTGTTACGAATACTGACTTCCCTGCTAAAGTCTAACACCTGTGTTAAACGGTCGCACATGTGCTGGGAGCTGCCCTCTGAATGACTCTACCCACGTTAATGTGAGAGTTAATCTCCCAAATAGCAGAAGAGTATTAGCAGGTCCCTGTGAGGTTTACTTCTCAAAACCTCAGATTTAGAAGGCAAATCTCAGGTAGCGACTCTGTGGTCAGGCCCCCTCCACCCACGTTAAGGACGAAGAATTTGGAGCGTCTTAATTACTCAGGTCAGTGGACTTCAAGGCTAAGCCAGAATGAAGGAAGTCTATTGCCCTGGACGAACCCCCCATATTTTTCAAACAATTTCTCCAGTTCATTTGTTTTAAGCACCTTTGAATTCCTCTGGCATAATCACCCTACACTTTGTCAACACAAAGTGATTGTTTAAACGACTCAATCAGATCATGCCATGGGCGACTATTTCCATTTATTATGATTTATTGCCTATTTAGCACCAATGTTCCAGACACATTCAACAGAATAGGAAGCTTCAAAAATGATTTTTCTTTCTGCTCTGGAGGCCGACAGAATGCTAAAACAACCTGCTTAGAGTACAGGGAAGATTATCCCCGCTGATGAGGGTCCATCACTTAGGACATTTGGGGAAGGAGGTTTAATTTTCCAGATGAAAAAGAACCAGGCTTTCTTATTGCCATTGATCCTCCTGTTGACCTAGCGCACTGGTTAAATTGATTAGAGAGAGAGGGAATTCTCGTTTTTTCACCAGGCCAGGAAGAGATTTGTCGTGGATAAACCCAAGTCATATAATCCCACTGAATGCAGGAATCCGGTACCAATCTTGGTCCCCAGCACCCGCCCACGCTGGCACCTTTAGGCACTGAATAAATGCTTACTTAATCGATTAATGCAAGTGTGAGAGACCAGACCACTTATTTTACCCACCACTAATCACATCTGCAACTTAGGGAATGGAGGTTTTCTGCAACTGAGCTTTTTCTGAAAGAGCCCTTCTTCATTGTAGTCCTTCCCTTGGGGTGTTGCCAGGAGAGGGAGCAAGGTCCCGAGACTGTGTTGGCTGGGTAAACAGGCTCCTCGCTGTTCTTTATAACAACATCTAACTTTTCTTTAGGTTCTCTAACATGTGAATATTAACGACTTGAATTACTTGTAAAAATTAAAAAGCACTATGCACTAACATCATTCAGATACTCTCTCTTCAGTCATACCTGAGAAAAGATTTAGTGACTGTCCTGTCCTGGATGAAGTTCTGATGGGCCGGCGGTGTTAATTTTGCCAGTATCGCTTCCCCATGCCGGCCTTGGGCTCCCTGCCTGTCTGCAGCCCCTCACCTAGGCTGCTGCACGAGTACTCAGCAGGGGCTGCTGACACATTAGGGTTTTCCTACCTGTGCACAGACCTGTAAAAATCAAGTCCCTGATAAACCATCATCTGCAGCGATAGCCAAATCATTTCAGATCTTTCTTCTCAGTTCAATTTTATTTCTGAAGAACTCCAGTGAAACGCCTTATCATTTGCTAAAATGAAATGAAACCTGCTTGAAATCGGTCATTATGTGTAAGTCCTAATGCTACAGAAATGGATACCCATCGGTTTGTTTCTAGGAAGGTCTGAGACTTTGTTTGAAGAAATGAAAATTCACAGGCAGCCTTTATGCCAATCCAGCCAGAACTATCCTTTCTAAAGCAAGGCAAACTCACTGCCTCCGTCTCCCCCTAGCGCCTGCCCCAGACCACCTCTGCCTTCAGCTGGTCTCCATCAGGTTGTGGAGCCTTGGCTCCTGCCATTCCCCTGCGTCCCACCCCACTGCTTCCCCAGCACACACACCTTGGGAACTGCAGCATGAGCTCAGATGAGGGCTCAGATGTTCCAAACAGTATCATTATTTGTTCTTTATTATCAAAGAAGGGGAGATGCAGGAGGCTGTTGCCACCCCACCGGTGAGAGGTTTTTTGGCATCGTCAGCTGCCTGGTGGGGAAAAGGGATGCAGTAACCAGGATTATGTAACTGGAGCTAAGGACACAGTAGCCCCAGGGCCCTAGGTTCACAGAGAGGCCTGGGATCCCAGCTGGACCAGCACAGCCAGGCTGCTGTCTGCCCAAAGCTTGTGTCAGCAACAGCCCCTGCTTGCTGGTATGGCAGCACTTTGATCTGGATGCCTCGTGGGCTCTGGTCCCTTCTCAGGCAGCTTGTCCAGGGGGCAGACCTACCAGGATCCATAGCTATTCATCCTTCCCTAGGACTGTCGCTCTGCTCACAGCATCTTCTGCAGGATGTATGTGAAAGGACTGCTAAACCCATAGCTCTGCTTTTTGCTCCTCATGGGAACTTTAAGTAAAAGTTAAATAAAGGCTTAAATGGGTGAAAAGGGCCCTGGGCCAGTGGCTCAGTTGGTTGGAACGTCATCCTGTACAGCAAAAGGTTGCAGGTTCGATCCCTTGCCAGAGCACGTACCTAGGTGCAGGTAGCTATCTCCTGAGTTTGTTGTGAAATTTGAATGATGGAATGTGTGCACAACATTTAGCATAAATAGTAAGTGTCAGCAAATGTTAGCTGCTTTTACTTTTATAATTCTTATTTACAAATGCTTACTATGTGCAAAAACTTAGATTTTTTAAACTATAATAAGAGTTCAGGTAATTTCAATTTTCTTAACAGATGTCTCAGGTAGATATATATCACTTAGGCTCAGAGAAGTCAAGTAATTTACCCAAAGCCACACAGCTGTTCAATAGTAAAGGTAAGATTTAAGTCTACACTGCCACAACTCGAGATATCAGTTGTGTGTCCCGTGTCTGGTGTTCTTGAGTACTGGGATTACAAAGTCAGGCTGAAGCCCTCCAGTGGCTCTCCAACATCTGCAGAATGGACTCCACAGTCCTCTGCACGGCCTACAAATGAAGGAACTCGGGCTCTGATTCCTCTCCTGTCCCTGCACCTCACATCCTACTTCAGCTGCAGCAATCTAGGTGGCGTCCCCTCGAATACCCTGCACGTAGGGTAGAGCTTGAACGAGTGAATGAGTACGTGAACGTACGATGACGTGTGTGCGTGTGGCTAATTTTGGAAAATGGTGAAAAAGCTTAGTTTGGTCGTATAAAAGTCAGAGATTTGGGGTTTTTTCTCTTTTCAAGGTAGGCAAGAGCTGGACATGATTCAAAGCAGCAGAGAAGCAACCACTTGAAAGAAAGGCTAATTATTGAAGAACTACAGGATGATACTGCTAATAATAAAATTATAATCGGTCTCATTTTAACTTAAAGACTGTTTTCTTAGGAAGGCCTCCCTAAAAGAGGTTAACTCCACACTAAATTATTCTGTAGCACCTTTACCATTTTTTCCACTGTTCTTTTGATGATACACCACATTCAAAACCACTTGTTCTGTATTTACTACATTTAACAAGCTCCACAAGGGCAATGGCATCATCTTGTTCATGCTGGATTCCCAACAGTTAGCACAGTGTCTGGCACAGAGTACATGTTTAATAAATATTAATTAACCACAGATTAATAGCATTTCTCTGCCCTAAGAGTGAGCATGGTTCTGGTTGCTGATACCAGTAAGATACAAAGAAATTTCATGTCTTAACAAAAGTATCTAAAACACAACACTCTGACTGAAGCAATACACATTTAATAAGTTTTAGTTCAAGTTTGATTTTTGTCAGGATCAGTGAACTGACCCACCTACTGGATAAGGAAGAGGGACACCCTTATTACCCTCCTGCTTATAAATGCCCCCATTGCCTTTAGGGTGAAGTGGTCACTGCTTAGTTGACACCCAGGCTTCTCTCCTGCCACCACCCCAGGCAACCCTCACCATCCCACAACACCCCACTGCGCACTTACTGACCCCCCTTTCTGGAAAGCTCCTCCCTACTTTCTGCATTTAGTGACCTACTGTCTGTCCTCCCTTCAAACTCAAACTAAAACCTCCCCTGCATCCCCAGTGGGACAATCTGCTCTCTTTCTCCGCCCACCCCATGGCACTCTGTACTGGCCTCTAAAAGTCTAGAAATTTGAAGTCCTGCACTGATAAGTTCCTTGAAGGCACTAATTGTTTTCTGTTCATCTTTGCATCTCCAGTGTCTAGTGCAAGTCTGCATAAAGGTCAGTACTTTTTCTAATGCATAAATATGAAAGAAATCCTCGGGTCCTCACACCCCATATCCATCCATCAGACAATCTAGTCAGTCTTAGAAATATGTCATGAATCCAGCCCTTTCTCACCACCTCCCTAGGCCAAGCCACCATGATGTCTTGCCTGGGCCACCACAACAGTCTCCTAGCTGCTTTTCTTGATTCCAGCTGCAATCCATCTTGTGCATAGAAGCCATCAGCCTTTTAAAATTTCAACCCTGCCCTGGCCAGGTGGCTCAGTTGGTTGGAGCATCAACCCACATACCAAAAGGTTGCAGATTCAATCCCTGGTCAGGGCACATACCTAGGTTGTGGGTTCAGTCCCCAGTTGGGGCATGTATGGAAGCAACTAATCTGTGTCTCTCTTTTGCATCATTGTTTCTCTCTCTCCCCATTCCTCTCTCTAAAAATCAATGAGCATGTCCTTCGGTGAGGACTTTTTTTTAATTAAAATATCATCCCCCTCCTGGACATCACCCAGTGGCCTCTGTCACACGTAGAATAGAATTCAAATTTCTTCATGAAGCCCTATTTGCGCTCATACTTGTGAATCCTACCAACCATTTCTCCAACATGCCAAGACTCCTCTTTGTTTTTGTTCCATTTTTGCCCATGTGACCTGCTCCTTGGCTTTCAAGTCCCTGCTCAATGTCACCTCATCAGAGAGGCCTTCCCTGACCACCTTATTTAAAACAGCCCACATTTCTCTCTATCTCCTTGTCTTACCTTGTTTTTCTGCATCACACTGATCCATATCAGACTTGGTGCTCAATACTATTATTACCTATTTGTTTATTAATTTTCTGTCTCCTCTATAATAGTAAGGTCCATGAAGACAGGAATGTTACTTTCTTCACAGGTGTATTTTCAGTGAATAGACCTTTATAACATAAGCAGTTGGTGCTCAATAAATATTTGTTGAACAGTTAAAAAAAATAAAAGTTTCTTTAAGCGTTTGCCAAAGATGGCCAACCCACCATGGCCAACCAGGATCAGAGGTGGTGGTCACACACTGGGAAGGCATGAACATTTCTGGCAGCTTCTGTAAAAACAAGTTAAAATATCCAGCCTTTCTCCAAAAGCACATGAACACCAACTGGTTCCATAACCCTTACCACATCAGGCTGCAGTCACATCTTTTGGTGGACAGTGGAGGCATGTGGCCCACCCAAGCAAGGGAGGCCAGGCCACCCCCTAACAAGAAAAAGCAGATGGTGGTCCCTGGTGTCCTCAAGGTTGTGCATCCAGAGCTTCTATGAAAGTTTGTCTACCTGGAGCACCTGGTTCACAAGGTTAGCTAAAAGTACCAGGAGGTGGCCCCCACCCTGGAGGGGAAGAGGAAGGAGAAGACCAATATTCATTACTGGAAGAAAGAACAACTCATGAGACTACATAAACAGGCCAAAAATAGCAGAGAACAGTGACCAATAAACAGAGAATCTCAAGGCCCAGGACTCCTGGTCTGAATGCAGTTAAGACTGTTTATTCCTCATGCTTGACTTGGCCAGCCCTCCCGCCATCACCACCCTGGGATGGGAGGGACCCATGAGCAGCTATCCAGGTGCCTGGGGTTCCGAAGACTAGGAACACAGATGGGGCCTTGGTTACTGCTCCCGTTTAAAAGTTACTTTAAATCTCTCTACAGCTGCGCAGGTATAACTTTTCCATGTCTTACTTGTTTGTGGAAAGTTTCAGAAAATCAATAATAGGAGCAACAACTTACTTCAGTTTCAGTATTTGCAAAAATGAGCTAGAAAACTGTAACGGGAGAAGACCTGCTTCCCACATGGTCATATACCGTGCTCTGCAGCTGTTAGAATGTGGGAAATGCTGTGGGCAGTCTGGGCTGGTGGGGTGCACCTAGGCGGGGAGACAGGCCACCAGGGGTACAGGCACTGCCTTGCCACTCCCCTGTATTTTGTTGCCAGAGGTAAATTATATTAAGGGGGGTGGGAGAGAATGGATAGAGCATCTGGCTACTGGCTCCCAATATAAAGAGGGAAATGAATATGAGTTTGGTGTTTTGAAAAATAAAATTGGATACAGAAAAAAATATTGTCTAAGGATACCCTGGATGGAATATGATAACAACAAAATTGGATTTCTCCAGGCACAGGAGCTCTGTTTCCACTAATTTACTTGTTTTTACACAGCCAGATTGTTAAAAGGGGACTCTGTGCCCTGGGGACATGTTGATGGGAATACAGTTGCATGTCACTCCAGGACCTCAGTCTAGAGGGGAATTCATCTTACTCCTGCATCTTGCCCATGGATGGCTTCCAGAGGCTGATGAAAGGATCGTGAAGATCCTGTTTAGGAACCACAGAGGCACAGATTAGCTGGACTCCAAGAGTCTCCTGAGTAGCTCAATTCCACCTCTTCCGTCTTTGGGAAACAGGCTATTATCAGTTTCATCGTTTCTCCCATGAAATAGGTACCTTATGATTGATTATCTCTGCTCTCTGCTACTCAAGACAGGGCTGTATTTCTGTGATGAAGAACACTATTCTAGAAAAGCTTTGAGATTAAAGATGTCATCTAAATATTAAAGTAAAGCTTCTTTAATTCAGATTCTGCTGACTTTGTGAACTCAGAATTCATTATCATTTTCATTGGGCTGAGACTTGCCTGAGTCCAGCAGTGAGGGGATAGGGAGGTTACTAAGCAAATTGGTGGTGAAAACCTTATTTGCAAAAGGTATAACCAGTTTAAAAAGACTTCTTCACACCAGGCTTAAAAACAGTTTATCAGCACTATTAATTTTTTTACACTATAAAAAATTAAGGTATAATTTATATAGTAAAATTCACCCCTTTTAGTGTACAATTCTACCAGTTTTGCAAAACACACAGTTATATAATCACTCCCATAATCAAGAAACAGAACAGTCCCGTAATCCCTCAAATTCTCTCACTCCCCCTGATGGTCAAGCCTCTTCCTGCCCCAATTCCTAGAAACCACTGATTAGTTTTCTGTCCCATTAGTTTTGGCTATTCGAAAATGTACTATAGAAGGAATCATACAGTATCTAACCTTTTGAAAGTGACTGCTTTCACTTAGCACAGTGCATCTGCGGTCGCTCATGTTGGTGGGTGTACAGCAGCATGTTCCAGTTCACAGCAGAGCACTGCTCCATTGCACCACGGCGTGCTTTTCCGCTCGCCAGTCGGACATTTGAGTTGAAGCCACTGTAAAAATTCACAACCAGGTTTTTGTGTGAACATAAGTTTTGACTTCACTTGTGTAGATACCTCAGAGTTGGACTGCTGAGTTGTCTGCTAACTAAATGTTTAACTTTTTATGAAACTTACCCAACTGTTTTTCTAAAGTAGCTGTTCCACTTTCCATTCCCAACAAAAACATGTGAGAGTTCCAGTTGCTCCACATCCTTGCCAGGTTTCCTTCAGTTTTTTAATTTTTGTTTTCTTTTTTAAATGTTGGCCATATTCATAGACTTGTAGTAGTGGTATCTCATAGTTTTTATTTGCTATTAATAAAGTTGAGCATCTTTCTATGTGTTTATTTACCATTTATATATCATCTTTGGTGAAGTGATGATCCAAATTTTTGGCCCATTTTAAAAATTAAGTTAAACTATTAGTTTAATGGCTGGTGTGTATATAAACATTCATATATATGATTTCATTGGATCATCGCAACTCTGGGAGGGAAGCAGGACAGATATTTTTCCCGATTCCCAAATCTCGGTATCCCTGAAAAATTGAGGGTGGAACTGGTTAAATGACTTGTCCAAGTTCAGCCCAGGTGGCAACGCAGGAGAGAGAAGCCAGGCTTGCCACTGGCGCTTTCCTCCACAAGTTGCTGACCTGCTCTTCACGAAGACAAACAGGGCGCAATCTACTCAGCAAGACTGCGAACTGTCAGCTGAGGCTGCAGGTGACTAAGCCAGCCAAGGCAAAGTTAGGGAAAGGTGAAGTCTGTCCCTCTGTCTGTCCTACACTCCTTTCCAATCCCCTCCTGCAGTGAGACTTCACTGTGCTTTGTCTCCCTCCTCTGGAGTCCAACTCCCAACTAGTAGTGCTGAGAAAAGAAATCTTAAACAAATCTTCCTGACTTTCTCCTCTTCTCACCCCCTGAGTGGGTATATGTGCATTTAAATGAGGGCTTTTAGAAACGCCACTTCTGTGGGCTGGGATGGGAGTAAAAGACAGAAAACTGTACAAGAACAACAATTAAAATAAAATTTAAAACAATAAAAGAAGCGCCACTTCTCCATGCTGTGATTTTGGAGCTGTTCTCTTCCGGGCTGCTGAGAAAGCCCCTGCAGGTGCAAGTGGGACTCTGGACCTGCCCCGCCTACCCAAAGCAGCTTTGTTTTGGTCTGTTTTAAACTTTGGGCTTTCATTGAAGATTTTATTTGAAAAGAAGAATGTGCTGCTTTCCAAAATATGCTTGAAATAAATGAACCAGCGTATGTCTCCTACATCCTGTAACGCAGATATTTTACTAATTGAAACTGAACCCTCGAAATCCCCAGATCAATCTGTACTACGAAGATTTTACCTCATTGAAAAATAGAGCTGACTTTTCCTAATCTGTTCTCCATGCCCCTCCTCTTCCCGTCATTCTAAGTATCAACTCCCTTTGGCCTCTGGCGGGTACAGGAAGGGCCTGGCTGCTGTCATCAGCCCTTGAACATTGTCATGTTTACCACAGTGCACTGCTTAAATACTATCTTCTCCTTTGTGTGTCCTGATGTAGAAAAGGTTAGAAAGCACAGAATAGAACTCTTGTTGGGGTTGGGCTCTAAAGTCGCAGAGTCAGTCATTCTGACTCTTACACACTAGCAGAGCCATCCTGGCAAATTGCTTAATTCATCTAAACCTCAGTTTCCTCATCTGAGGAAACTGGGAAATGAGGACAGTAGCACCATAGTTCTTAGAACGGCTCTGAGAATGAAAAGATAATGTATATGACACATGTGGCAAGGTTCCTGGTACACACGAGCCATGCAGCCAGTGGTTGCTCCATGAACAGCCCATCGAGCCCTGAGACTTGCCCTCTCAGCTGCGGAGGTAGTCAGACTTTGCCATGAGCTCACTGCTGCATCTTGATTATGCTTCCACCATGAGTGTAAGTGTGAAGCATCACTAAGCAAATATGAGCACAATTTTTGAAGTTATTAATGTTTATAACCCCTAGTTTTCATCTCTCTGGCAATAAAAGTGAAAAAACACATGTTAAAGGCCATTAACAATACTTCTAGACTGGAAACAATACTTCAGAAAGAGTGGAAGCAAAGTGAAATAATTCGTTCTGAAATTTTTAAATGCACATTTTTCTTATTTGTATTGTGTTACAAAAAGCAATCGCCTTAGTAATGGCTGATCAGATCCAGATAAGCCATCATGGTTTGAACATATCCTTAAAAAGATTATTTTTTGAACACCAACGACTTCACATTACTATCCTTTGATCTACTCTAATTATTTTTATATTTCTCACAATATCCTAAATTAGAAGAAAATATATTTCAATGCAGCTATATCAGTATTCTCTAACCCAGCCAACTGTAGGCTGAAACAGGAAAAGTTTTTGTCAAAAGAAGTAGCACTTACAAAATCCATGAACCTCTTTGCAGAATAATTTTGAGCAGTAAAAGTATTTATGTCTCAACTGACTCAGTGTTTCCAATATCTAGTATGAGTATTTTCAATGCGATCCATGTTCAAGTGTGACACTGTGAGGTATATTTTTAAAGTTCATAATATTATCCCTGTTCTTAAGAAATCTAATTTCATTATTCTCTGACTCGAGCTCATACTTCCAGCATTTTCACAAGTCAACACTCTAACTATGGCAACTGTCCTTCTGTGTCCACAGTTCAAACACAAGCTGCATTTCAGAATCGCCATTTGGAGTAATGATAGATTTGTCTCTGACCGTCACTTTAGCTTTTGTCATGCTGCCCCAGATGAAGAAATGAGCCCCCTTTCTCAATCAAAATAGTGGGTAGTGAAGGAGTCCAATAACAGTGCTTCATCTGAGCTCATAGAACATTGCACACTTCAGAAAGTCATTCAACAACCCTGCTGTATTACCTACCAGCTAGCTATGTAGCCTTAAACAAGCTAACTTCTTTGTGCCTTAGTTTCCTCATCTGTAAAATGTACAAGTTTTCATGTGAATAAATACATTTCAAAGTCTTAGAAGAGTGTCTGGTACCTAGTACTCACTTCAATCAATGTCAACTATTGCCATTATTATTATAACCAATGGTGGTATTATCACCTTCCTTAAACACCCTAATCCAAAGGCAGCCACTGCGCTCTGTATACCAATACTGCAGTGAGAAAAAGAGCAGTGTGAGAGCCCTTATTCAGGGTGTGAAGGATCATTCAGCCCAAAACTGGAAGCCCTAAGGCTATGAGGTGAGGTGTGAAGCAGGAGGCAGGTCCCTTTCCCCTGAGATAATCCCTGACTCCCTTCTGAGAGGTCCCCCTTATCTTCAGCATTGGATAAAATTAATTCTTCCTTAATTTGAGTTATATTTTCCTTTTCTGCACAAATTTTTACTGGATATACGAGCAACCTGGGAGAACCAAGAATGCAGGTCTGTAATTAAGTAGTTTATTCCTATTCCATAAGATAAACTAAATGTTGAAACATAGTAGATGAGGTATTTTGTTTTGTTTTGTTTATCTTGGGCATATGAAGTGAAAGAGTGCATTTTCTTTTTCAATACTCTGGGTTCCTATAAGATAATTTAAGAAATAATACAGCTTTTAACTCAAAGATAATGGTGTGTGTGTACTAATAATAGATACTTATGTATTAGTCAATCTGTGTTATAGGAAACATCCAAACTGGCTAGAACTGACAGCAGGATGGGGAAGAACTTGATCCTAACTTAGAAGACCTTGCTTCTCCCCCAGGGGAGTGTGAAATATTTAGGGTCTCTCTTACCTGTGGTTCATCTGAACCTTCATGGGCAAGTTGATTGACTCCCCAGGGATGGAGCTCCTTTAGGCAAAGTCATTACATCACCTTGGCTGTAAGGTAAACAAGGGAAAGAACAGCCATTAAATGTCAGGGGAACTTGACCACATGGTCTTGTATCCAGAGCTTCTCTTGGTCCCTCCCCATCTCAGGGAACACTGAGGAAAGCCAAGAACTCTTCCCAATGTACAAGGGGGGACCTCCCAAAAAAACAAAATTATCATCTGGAGGGCAGGTCCCTTGTAGTACAGGCTTCCCCCGCTAGGTGAGTGTTCTAGGAACCCACCTGTATCAGTGTACTTGCCGGTGTTGTCATGAGAGGCTACGTTCAGCTTCAGTGATCTTTTTTTGAAGACAACGCATTTGCCCATTTCATGATAGGTGATTCACAAGCACACCTGCCCACACCACAGTGAGTGTTCAGCAGTTTTTGACCAAAAATAGCATGACCCCCATGCCCCACCCTCCCTATTCACCCGATCTCAACCTGAGCAACTTTTTTCTTGTTTCCCCAAATGAAAAAAGTTCTCAAAGGGAAACATTTTGCCAGTGTAGAAGAGGTGAAACGAAAAAACAACAGAAGCACTAAAAGGCATCAAAATCGACAAGTTCAAAGACAGGAATAAACAATGGAAAAAAATGTCCCAACAGGTGTATTGCATCAAATGGAGAGTACTTTGAAGGTGACTCAAGTGTAAACATGTGAGAACAAATACACAATTTTTTATAAATAAATTCCAGGGAGGACTTCTGGCCAAGATGGAGGTGTAGGTAGATACACTTTGCCTCTTTACACAACTAAAAGAAGGACAACAACAAATTTCAAAAAACAAACAAACAAACAACCAGATCTTCCAGAAAATCGAACTGTATGGAAGTCCAACAACCAAGGAGTTAAAGAAGAAACATCCATCCAGACCAGTAGGAGGGGCAGAGACAGGCAGTCAGGGTGGAGAGGACACATGGCAAGGTGGCAGCTGGTGGACCAGGCGGTCCCACATTTGCGTGCAGGTAAACTGGGAGGAACAACTGGGGAGCGAGACAGACTGTGCAACCCAGGGTTCCAGCACATGAAAAGAAAATCTCAAAAGCTCTGGCTGTGAAAACCTATGGGAGTTGCGGTGGTCGGAAAAACTCCTGGCCTCACAGTAGAGTTCATTGGAGAGACCCACAGGGTCCTGGAATGTACACAAACCCACCCACCCAAAGGGCTCAATTTGCTTGTCGGTAGCTGAGGAAGTGACTGCAAGCCAGTGGAGAGCCGAGCAAGTGGCACTGTTCCCTCTCTGACCCCTTCCCCACATACAGAGCCACAACACAGCAATGTGGGTTGCCTCGCCCTGGTGAATACCTAAGGCCCCACCCCTTACTACATAACGGGTGTGCCAAGACAAAGAAATATTAACCCAAATGAAAGAGCAGATTGATCCAAGAGTGATGAAGAAATAGCCAACCTACCAGATGCAGAATTCAAAAGACTGGTAATCAGGAAGCTCACAGAAATGGTTAAGTGTGGTCACAAAATAGAGGAAAAAGTGAAGGCTATGCAAAGTCAAATAAAGAAAAATATACAGGGAACCAACAGTGAAGGGAAGAAAAATGAGACTCAAATCAATTATTTGGAGCAGAGGGAAGAAGTAAACATTCAACCAGAACAGAATGAAGAAACAAAAATTCAAAAATATGAGGAGAGGCTTAGGGACCTCTGGGACGACTTTAAACATTCAAACATCCTAATCATGGGGTGCCAGAAGGAGAAGAGGAAGAGCAAGAATTTGAAAACATAATGAAGGAGAACTTCCATAATTTGGAAGGAAATTAGGAAATAGAATTCCAGGAAGTCCAGGAAACTCAGAGAGTCCCAAGGAAGCACACACCAAGGTACATCATAATTACATTACTCAAGATTAAAAATAAGGAATCTTAAAAGCTGCAAGAGAAAAGGAGACAGTTACCTACAAAGGAGTTCCCATAAGACTCTCAGATGATTTCTCAAAGGAAACTTTGCAGACAAGGAGCTGGAAAGAAGTATTCGAAGTCATGAAAGGCAAGGACCTACATCTAAGATTACTCTATCCAGCAAAGCTATCATTTAGAATGGAAGGGCAGATAAAGTACTTCCCAGATAAGGACAAGTTAAAGGAGTTCATCATCACCAGGCCCCCATTATTTGAAACGTTAAAGGGACTTACCTAAGAAAAAGAAGAAAATCAAAACTAGGAACAGTAAAATGACAACAAACACAACTATCAACAACTGAACCTAAAAACAAAAACAAAAATGAACTAATAAGTAGAACAGGAACAGAATCACAGAAATGGAGATCACATGGAGGGTTATCAGTGAGGGAGGGGGAGTGGGGAGAGAGTGGGGGGAAGGTACAGGGAATAAGAGGCATAAATGGTAGGTACAAAATAGGGGGAAGTTAAGAATAGTATGGGAAATGGAGAAGCCAAAGAACTTATATGTACGACCCATGGACATGAACTAAAGGGGGGGAATGCTAGTGGGAGTAGGGGTGGAGAGTGGAGAGGAATAAAGGGGAGATAAAAATGGGACAACTGTAGTAGCATAATCAATAAAATATTAAAAATAAATAAATAAATTCCAGGTTTTCTGGGGTCCCTCCTTGTAGTTTCTGTTGCTGATATCCTCTTTCCCCCTTCTTCCCTCCAAACTACTTTATTTCCTCTATTACTGCAAATGCACATTATCATTTCATCACCATTCTCTCTCTAAAAACTGATAAAAATCACAAACATAGACCTCACTGGGGCCGATTATTCTTTAAATGAAGATCTTTTGACTTGAATTATTCCCTCAAGTCAGCATTTGATTTCAAGTCTTCCATTTCTATTTGTGGAATAGAATTATTTCTTCATCAAATATTCATTGCACGCTTACTCTTGTGTCAGACAGTATGCTAAGTATGAAGTCCACTGTCATAAACAAGACCAGTGTGGTCACTGCCCTCCTTAATGGAGGCTGAAAGCTGATATTAATCAAATAAGGAGGCAAATTCACAATTACAAATTGTAAGTACTACGAGGAAACAAAAACGAAAACTGCTCTCTTGAGGAGAGCAGTGCATCTGCTGTGGATTGGGGTTCCCTGAGGTGATTATTTAGGAGTCCTAAAGGGTGAAAAGGAATGCGCTGTGTGAATAGTTGGGGGAGAGCATTCTGGACAGAGGAGTCAGCAGTGATGTGTCAGAACAGAGAATGAGCTTGGTGCATTTGAGGACGTGAACCGAGGCCAGTGTGTGTGGAGAATGGGGGGTGAGGGGAGATGAAGCCGGGAGGCTGGCAGGCTTTTGTTGATCGTGTTACTGATTTTGGATGTTAATCTAAGTGGTAAGAATTTACCAAAACTTTCAAGCAGGGGGATGGTATGATCTAATTTATATCTCAAAGAGGTGTTGTGGATGCTGTATGGAGAATCGTGGAGGTAGGCAAAAGTAGAAGTAAAGGGAAGAGTGGGTTATTACAGTTGCCCATGTGAGAAACAGTAGCTTGGCAGGCCCACCTCTTGGATGTGGTAACTAGGTTAGTTTTCCTGGGCTCTGAGCTCAGGGGCAGGGTGTGTGGTTCCCAGTATACTACACTTAACTTCTCTTGTCTGAACAACACCAAACTTCATTTTTAAAGTTTCTGTCTTTAAGAATATGCCAAGGGTTTATGAAAGATGTCCATCCACATTGTGGCCTTCTCTTAAGAGTGATGATCTTCGACAGCCCACACTGGTTCCAGTCTTCCAGGGACTGTCCTGCATCTTGAAGTAGGGTGGTGAAAGTGAAGGTGCACAGAAGTTGACAGAATCTACGTATATCTGACAATAAGACTAATGCAGCTTGCAGGTGGACTGCATTTGTGAGGTGAGAGAGTAAAAGGACTCAAGGATGACTCCAGGTGATGGTTGTACCATTCACCGGGATATAGGAAAAAGAAAAAGAGTACAGAATAGGCTTGGGAAGAAAAGATTTCCATTTTGGACTTGTTAAAGTGAAGGTGCTAGTCTATTTGTGCGGCGAGGTCGAGTAGATAGACGGACATAGCAGCACAGAGCTCAGCAGAAACATTCAGGACAATTGTTCTATAAAAATTATGTGAATGCATGAGAACACCTAGGAGAGACTGAGGAAAGAAAATGACCTAAGACCAAGCCCTGAGGAATGCTGACATCAGAGGCCAGGTAAAAGAAAAGGGGAACCTACCAAGTAACTTGAGAAGGAGCTGCCGGAGTGTTGGGACAGAGAGCCGGAGAGTGGAGTGTACGGCCAAGAGTCCAGCTTGTTTCTGGGAGTGGTCAGCTGGGGGACGGGGTGAGATGAAGCCCTGAGATAAATACAGAACCACAGTCTCTGGATTTGACAGCAGAAAGATCATCAGTGACCTTAACGCGAGCAGTTTTGCTCAGGTACCAGTATGGGTGGAGGAAGGTGGTTCGGAATAAAAGGTTTTTTCCTTTCTAATTTCATCTGTTGGGCTTGAGACATTGTTTGGACAAAGTTGCTGCAGAAATCCCCACAGGCCCATGTGGCTCCTGTCACCTTTCCAAGATGTCCGTTATTTTTTATTCTAGCTAGAATATCTCAAACAGGATGTTTGGAGCTCGTACTCCTGGCCAGGTACTTCATAAATGAGCATGATCACACTCAGTAGTCAGTGGTCAGGTTCAAGAAAAGATAAAAAGTGGTGGAGGGAAAGGAAGGGAGAGAAGGGGGAAGAAAGAAAGAAAAATACGATTTGAAGATATGAGAACTAAATGGGATTAATTCTTCTGGTTACTGTACATCAAGATTTCATGAAAACTGGGGTTTGAAATGTTCGAGAAGGCCTCCTGCTGATCAGCTCAGTTTGTCACCTGGATGCGGAATGCAGCAGGGCCGGCCGGGCAGGGGCCGCTGCCGCCTGTCCTGGGTGCTTTACAAGCGTTACAGGCTCCGCCTGGTGCAGATGCTGCATGTCTAGTGTTGAACTGGAGGAGTCCTGTCCCCCAAAATGAAAACTATTAAACCACATATGTAAACATCTACCTTTTAAATCATTTTACTTGTGATGGTAGCTCATTTTAACTTACGACTAATATTCTTAATCAGTAGTGGCTTAGAACATTTTAGCTTTTAGTTTCTCCCATTAAGCATTTAATAATCTATAAACAAACACTTGAGAAGAGTTCTTATGAGGGATTCTTTTTATGCTTTGTATTTTGAATAACTTCACTTTCTACTTTACCATTGTAAGCAAGTTGTTCAGAAACAAATGCCAAGTTCTCGGTTCATTGCTGGGATCTTGATTCTGTTGGTCAGCAGCGGCCACTGGCTTGGCCCATCCACTTCACATACTTTAATCCTATTTGCAAGGCTACATCTTAGGAAAAATTTCTCAGTAAGTAACAAGAGTAAAGAAACCCGACATTTTACTCCTGGCTTACCCATTTTGCAATCTTGGTCAAATTACGTAAACTCTCCCTGCTTCAGTTGCTCCTTCAGCAAATGGTGTGAATAAGCTCAACCTTCCTGAATCTCAGAAGTAATGTGAGGTCAGCTAATTGACCCTACTGTATGTGATGTAATGGGGGTCCGGGGGAGAGCTATTAAAATGAGAAACATCATTACAATGGTCCAAGTTAGAGATTACCATTGCACAACTACCCTCTAGTTAGGCCTTTTGAACACCACTCTTAACTCTTTCGGGCCATATCTTCCTATATTAGTGGCATTGCCATGAGGTATCATTTGTTAGTTAGAGTTTTAAAGTCTAACCCAGAAGTAGAATGTACTCCAACTTTCAAAGAAAACATTTGTATCTTAAGATTTCAGAATATTCCAGGGTGACCAAGGATACCTGAGGTAGAATAAAATCAGTCCAGGGAATCATAGCATATGGGAATGGCTGACTCACTGCATTTATTCAAAACCTGCCTGGCAAGTATGCTAGTTAACATGGTCCAGTCTGCACATAGGCAGCCAGTGGGGCACAGGAGGAAAATCTGACTCAACTATGTGTAAAAACTTGTCATAATCCTTCCATTGCCAGGTGCTTTGCCCTTTGAAAGTCCACATCTCACCTCAATGAGGCAGACATTTTATTCTCACCTTATAAAGGGAGAAGTTGAAGCTCAGATAGATGGGGTAGTTTGGTCCAAAACTACATCAATGGTAAATACCAGAGGCAGGATTGGATTCCAGTTCTTCTGATGCTTTTCTAGGATTTTTTACCCACTTCATAGTGAGTAAACATAATACTTGATATCAGTCTATGGAAAGACAGAAGAGAACATTGTGCCCTAAATACTCCATTCAAATTTAACATCAAAGGAAAAATTTTTTTACAACCGATTTGATATTCTACAGGTGGCCAGAATTATTGGAACTATCCCTCTTCCTCTTCTCCTCCTCTTTACAATTCAGCATAAGAATCAGATAAGAAGGTACCAGAGAAGAATCCTCCACTTGTAAACAAAGTAGACCTTTGATATCCATAGACTGAGTGTGCATAAAGGGCCCAGATGGATTCTGACACATGACATTACAGTGGCAGGAATTTGAGTGACATGCACTGAGGCTCATGTATGGGGCTGAATCTCTTGGCTAGTGAGGGTGCCTGGCCTGCCACTTAGCATCCAGATACCAACGTGGCTTCTCTGTGCCCCACTCATGACCATATACCAATTCCATGGAGAAAAATTACACTCCAGGACATTCCAAAATTTGAGGACTTCCAAAGGTCTTGGGATATATTCCTTACAAATATTAAGGGTTCACTGTATTTGATATCCCTGCTTTAATTTTGCTTTAGTGGCCAGAAACTGAAGTGTAACATTAGTGCTCATAGTAGTGACTAACTCATCTGTTCTCCCTCTACTTGGCTTCTGACCAGTGTTTGCATTGTTTAAAGTCATTTCTCATTTTTATCATTCTATTTTGTATGTGTTTTGTTGTTGCAAATTATGTCAAATCCTTTCTTAAAGATCTTAAATCCCAAATAAATGTTGAAACTAGGCTTCCTAAAAAGAATCATTTATCTTAGCGCTAGAACCTTTATGATGTTAGAACTACTGAAAAGAATTAAGGGTAATGATTTCCAAAAGACAACAATGAAAATTTTTACATAAATATATCCAAATTCTGAGACTATCTGATGGGAGCTAAGAATTATGCTTTGAGTGACACCTAATGGTTGGAAAAGTCACTCTCCTAACTTTTTCGAGAGAACTGAGACCAGTGTTTCTCAAAGCTTGGTTCTTGGACCATTTTCAGAATCATCTAGATGCTGTTAAAAATGCAGAGAAATTCCTGGGACCTATCCTACTGGACCTCTGTTCCTGGCCACCCACGAATGTGTATTTTTCACAACTTCCCCAGGTTATTCAGATATACGCAGAGGGCCATCAGACCTGATGATGCGCAGAAGTTAGAAGTGGCCAAGGAGTAGGGATGGATTAGACCCGGGCTGAGCTTGTGACCTCCCTGATCTATCAGTGAGGGCAAGGGGCTGGGGTAAAGGCGGGGGCAGAACAGGAGCCCCAGGGATGCGGCGGGCTGCCCTCTTGGCAGTGAGGGTGGAGGTGGCGGTGGCTTGGGACCTTGAAAGCGGTCGCCCCTGGCTACCTGCTCCTGTCCCTAACGTAGAGCGAGGTCTCGGGAGCGTCGAAAGCCCGCGCCGCGGCTCGGCTCCTAACGCCTGTGCTTCCTGTCCCGCAGACGAACCCAACTCCTGGAGTGGTCCCGCTGCCGCCTCCCCAGGTCTGCAGGAAGTAGGCATCTCCCCCGAAGACGTCCTCTCGCCATTCTCTCCATCACATCCAGCCCCACCCTCCGACCCTTCCCACCAGATAAGCCCAGACCCGACTTGGGATATCAAAAGGGAACACGACGTTAGGAAACCAAAGGAGCTTTCAGCCGGCGGCCAGAAGAAGCAGCGCCTCGGGGAGCAGAGGGAGCGCTCGGCGAGTCCGCAGAGGGCCGCGCGGCCGAGGCTCGAGGAGGCGCCCGGCAGCCTGGGGCGGCCCGAGGCCCGCAGGCCCTCCTCGGAGGCCAGGGCGCCCGGGCCCGCGGCGGCGGCGGCGGCGGACGCGGTGGACGCGGCGCGGGCCGGAGGGAAGGAAGGGTCCCGTGCCGCGACGGGCCCGGAGCTCGGCCGCCGCGAAGGCTCAGGCGCTGCGCCTGCGTTCGCGGGTCCCGGCGGCGGCGCGCGGGAGGCCGAGGGCCGGGCGGGCGCGCGCGCAGGATCCCGGCCCGGCGCGCGGCCTCCGGGGGGCGCCACCGCGCGCAGGGCCGCTCTGGCGCCGGGGCCCTGGAAGGTGCCCGGCTCCGACAAGCTGTCCGGCGTCCTCAAACCCGGCGCCTCGGCCGCCGGCAGATGAGCTGCGCGGCCCCAGCCCGCCGCCCCGCCTCGACGCCTGCAGGCCGTTCTTCTTCGGTTGCGTCTCGCGGCGTTTTAATTTATTTTCACTGTCACACGCATAGATCCACAAGGCACCGAGGCCTGGGAGCCCCGACGTGAGGCGCCCACCTAGCATGGGCGGTCCAGCCTCCACGCGCAGACCGAAACTGACCCCAAAGCCCCCGGCTCCGCTGTGCGGGCTTTGGCAGCTATGGAAGAACCAAAATAACGTGAAGAACGTCACGGAGAGACAGTGCAGTGTAGCTTTAGTTTAAAAAAGAAAGAAAAAAAATTCCCCCCACTGCATGAAGGATCTGGATATCATCCAAACTTTATATCAAGAAACTGGACAAGTTAAGAGCAATCACGAACTGGAATATCGCCTTAAAAAATCAAACTGCACGGAGCAAGCTGAGACAAGATTATATCTTTTAATTGATCTAAAGAGTTGTAAATAAATTGTTCTTGACATAACTAGACAGGGGTTAAAAGGTTTCTTTGAAACATTCAGAACTGTTCGCCCACGACATGTTTCCATGGCTCACTCGTGGCATCCATCACCGGTATTAGCAGCAACGTTCTCTGCGTAGTGCAGGATGAGTTAGAAATCTAGTGAATTCATTGGTGTGATGCCATTTTTACTGCCATTTCTGTGATCAAATCATATTTCTGTACGTTTTCAGTGGTAGAGAAAAAAAGGTTTTAAAAATTGTATCCTAGGGAACAGTTTGCTGTAAGTCAGAATTTCGCGGTTTAGCTCATAGATCTTAATTGGTTTTCATCTAAAATATGAATTTCATAGAACCACAATTTGCTTAACCAAGATTGGCAAGCTGCAGTTCCTTTATGAAAAGGCTTTCCTGTTGTCTCCGGCTAGCAGAGATAGTAGTTTCTTTGACAGCAATGTTATATTTTACTTTGTCTTTTCTTAAAACCCTCTTTTCATGACTTCATTTTCACTTTCATAGAGCAGAAGCAAAGTATTTCTCCTATATTTTTCAGATTATAATGAATCCCTGATACTAAAAAATCATTATGACCAATTTATTTTCATTAAAGAACATAAATCTTTCTAGCATTTCTTTCTGCTTATCTTTCTTTCCTTTTTCTCCTTTTCTTTCCATTTGGTTTGCTTCCCCCCCTCCCCCCACTGGTCTTTGCCAAGTTTTATTTCTTTAGCAACCTCTAGATGTTTCTGTTTATCTTCATTGATCTATGGTTGATTCCCTAGTAAAATTCTAAGGCTTGCTTTTTTTCCCCTGCTGCTTTAATATTTCTTTGGGAAAAAAATGGTATCCATTTGTCAACCAAAGAACCTCCAAACCCATAGAAAACTTTTATAAAAATTTATTTAAGCCAGATTTTTTAGAAAATGCCCAGAAGGCAAATTGCAATGGATTGAGAAAATGCTCTAGAGAGTGTCAGTTTTCCTGTTTATTTCGGGTAGAAGGAGTGGAAGGAGAAATGGAAATTGATGATCAGACCATCCTGTGTGGTTACTTTTTGTTACAGTGCATTTCAGATCTGCCAGTAACCCCTGGGCTCGTCAGGTTTATTATATAGCCTCTTTTTGTTCACACAAAGTTACTTATTTGTATCTACACATATTAAAAAGCTAAATGTCTCTGAGGGCAGTTTTTCTTGAATATGGTCTGAATGAATGAGGCTTTATCCTGATGGTAAACTGCCCCTTACAGGAGTTCAAATGCAAATGAGCCTCACCTCCCTGCACTTGTAGTCAAATAAGGAAAGCAGGGAGGGCTGGTCCAGCACACAAGGTCTCGCCTAACAGCCTCCCTGTATTGACCCCTTTCCCTCTTTGTAATTGCTGTATCCTGAGCACTAGCGGTTTAATTTTCATCAAGCATAGGAGCAGTGTAGTTGTTTGACAAGAGGAAAATATGGTTGAAAGCCTCAAGTGAAGAGTCTTGCAGCTTGTAAAAGCAATTTCCAAAAATGGAGCCCATTCATCATAAACAAAAGCACAAACACATGTAGCAGTTTACAATACCTTTGGTTTAATCTCAATTAGTCTTTCTCCCCTGGACTAGAAATCCAGTATAGTTTGCCATTAATTTATTGAATCTGGTTTTGGACAATGCTTCTGTAGTGTAGCTGCACGTCCCAGTACTGTATCCTCTGACATTTATTTTCCATATGTTACAAAAGGATAAAAAAAATTGAGATTACGCTTGCATAAACTCTAATTTGCACAGTTCACAGCTACTACTTGTGCAGTAATTGCTTTATGCGGCTGTAATCCATAACCTGTGAAGACAGCACATCATCTAAATCCCATTCCAAATAATATTTCTGTGTAGTGTTAGCTGTGAATTTACCCTGTACAGCTGTATCTCTATAAATATAATTCCATGTATTAATAGTCACAGAAAGACTGTAAGTGAGCAACTATTTTTATGAAACGCACCACTATGGATAAATTAACTTTTACAGAAATCTTGTTTACTGTATGATATTCTAAAACACTGTCAAATAAAATATATATCCAAAAATCTTTTCTTTTCCCAACTATATAGGGTGTGTGTTAATTTGAGTAAATAATTACTGGAATTAAATTTTTTTAACTGTAGTTTTCATAGATTTTTTTTAAAAGTACACGTAAGTTGAATGCCCCAAACAGGACTTCTTTGAAACTTTAATCAAAATGCAGCGGAATTACAACGGGGGAAAAAAACTGTTGAATTTTTCACCAAAGTAAACTGAGAGTATTCTCATAGATAATCTAGTTGATATTTCCTGTCAGCTCACTATATCATTTATGGATTGACAGTATGTTTCTGTGGTTTGCTGCATTAAGTGATACTGAGCCTTATTTCCAAAAGGACTTAAAATTGATCAACAATAAATTTCATCACATTTCTTCCTTTTAATTCTGAATTTTTTTCAAGCAAAAAGTCCCAAGGAGTTTATGCAGCAGCCTAAACTGAATTTAGAGAACAGCAGTGTAGAAGTCCATACTGAATGGCCAAATCTCCCTTTCGCTGAGTATTACAAGGTGTGCACCAGGGAGAAGAGAGTGCTCCTGGTGACTGGAGCATCCAGCCGTGCTGTCCAGGGGACTACAATCCAAAGAAACAGCCTCAGGCCTAGTCTGTCAAGACATGGCAATCGGAGGCCTAAGAGTCCCAGACTGATGGGTTTTTACTCCAATATAATTTCTTAAAAGTTAAATGTACTATGTATCACTTTTAGAAAAGGGAAAAAGCTGATATGAAGTATGAAATGAAACACAAAGATAGTTGTACTCATCAGAGAATGACCAAGTGCAAGCTGAAAAAAAAAAGATTTATGAAACTATGTAGTTAACAAAATGGGGTATAAATATTAATAATGCACAGCTAATTACAAGTTTAAAAAGGAGGAAAGTCATTAAGATATCAAGAAGATTAGAAGTCAGAGGCCAGAGCAATGAAGACAGGGTCAGAGCAGGACTGGGGCGAAGGCCAGTGAGGCTCTGGCCTAGGCAGGGCCTCACTGTGAATCAAATGTCTCCGAGGTCAGGCAGGCAGCTCTGAAACGATGAAGAGAGCCAGGTGGGGACAGGGCCAATGGACCCGCCTCGAAAGCTGCCATCTTGTCAAGTCCAAGTCCACTGTGGAATGGTCTTTCAGTTTCTCAAGGGAAGGAAGGAAGGAAGGAAGGAAGGAAGGAAGGAAGGAAGGAAGGAAGGAAGGAAGGAAACTGGTTCTTTATTTGAAATTTTATGGTTTTTAAAGTATGACAAGCAGTTTAATTCACATTTTTAAGTAACACTGAACAAAAAGACAAAACACTACCACAATAAACTATGTGCAGACCAAGTCTGACTCACAGCCAACCAATTCGTAGCCTCTATCTTGGAACAAAAGCCAGGCTTTTAGTAGCAAAATCCTCACTTTCAGCAGAGAATTGGATGGTCTAATTCACCTTCCAAGCAGTGGATCATACAGATCCTAGAGATCATAAAGGCGTGGCTCGGAGGTTCACAGGAACAGTTTAAAATGTGCATCCTAAGTGTGAGTCCTCAGCCAGAAGCCTGATGGCTGTTCCTGCAGTAGATGTGAATTTGCCGTGAAGCTGAAGAAACTGAAGCTCACATGAGCCCTGAAGCTTATTTGAAATTTTATATTCTCTTTCTTAATGAGTCTCCCCCAAAATGTAAGCTTGGGGCACCCCAAAGGTGAATCTGCTCCTGCCCTATCGATTACTGCTTTTCAGGCCAAATTCACAGCCAAATCAAATGACATAATTGCTGAAGAATTCAGAATTAACAGAGAGATCTCTTTCAAACAACCACAGTGCCAGACAGGATGCCTGTAAAATCACAAGAGTGCTTTCCAAGTCTTAAAATAGACTTGGAAAGTCTAGGTCCTGGGTCTAATGATAAGTTCTGCATTGTGTCTAGTTCATTTAGGACACTAATTGACTGTATCGAGATTATGATTATGACTGTTGGGGGTAATAACAGTGGCAGTTGTAAATATGTGGGTATAAACAAACAGTGGAGCAACATCCTAGAATTAAACCCACCCCTCGTTGGGTGTTGGGGGCAAACCCCTGGGCAGCACAGGGATGGAGGGCTCCATGAAAGCCTGAGTCTGTCCCCGCCATGAGGAGGGCACCTGGCAACCAGAAATGAGCTGTATCCGTTCCAAAGGGCACTAAGGTTTGATGAATTCTTTTTTTCTGAAGAAATTGCCTCTCCAAGAATGATTTCACCTGGAAGAAGCTGGCAATCTTTGGAGCAACAAAGTAGCCATGGCTTTCCTTGTGAAGCAGAGGCAAATTTTCTGAAACACTAACAAGATTTGTCTGTGTGCAAGGATGTGAGCCCCCTCTGTGGTTTTGTGCCAGCTCAGCTGCCTTCACACCAGGGATCACCCATTCCTGGGGTACATGGAGACTTTCTAGGGGGGACACAGGCAGAGACAGCTTAAATTAGATCTGTATCTAGAACTGTAACTTCCATTTGTATGCATTTCAAACCTGTGGATGGCCCATTCCACCTTTCCACCTGCCCTGTACCAGTACCCTTTACATTAGAGAAGAGAGACGCACCTATCACCTGCCTGCATTCTACTCTGGTACATCGCCTACAGGTGTAAACATCTTTAGCACATTAAACAATGAGAGAATGCAGCCGTCCTGAGGGAGAATCCAGAGAGCAAAGTAGAAAGAAGGCATCAGGAAGAGCCGAAGAGCTATCTTCGAGGGCAATGCCTGCTTTCACTCAGGCGCCTGGGAGGCCTCCTACCTCTCTAAGAATTAGCACCCCCATTTATCTGAATTTTAAAATAAACTCAGACTTCATCTGATTGAATGTGTCATTTCGCTATTTGTCTGGCTTGACCACAAGGACTGGCTTTGCCAGTTAGGTTATATGGCAGGTATTTTTTATAAATTAAATGAGTTAAGCCTACAATTACAAAGTTTAATATATATAAAGCACACATATGAGAGAAAACATATCCTTTGAAATATTTAATTCTGTAATAAAATCTGTAGATGTTAGCAATAGAAATGAAAATGAATTTGGATTTTTATAAAAGTATTTTAGGGGCTGGATGAGCTAAAAGGAGCACTCACGAAGACAAACCTACTTAATTTCATCTAATAAAAGTTTAAAAACAGTGTTGAGTGTCTGCTGTATAGATTACAGGTAAACAGAACACAGTCCCTATTCTCAAGTTGCTTGTGGCCTAGTTAGGAGAAGGAGACAATTAACACAGGAAAGAATTCCGAAAAGTGCAACACAGGAGTCTGGGTACTGTAGGGAAATAGTTGGAAGCAGTTAGTAGTCATCCTGGATAAACAGCACTTTCACTGGGACGTGAAGGTTGGGTAGGATTTTAAGAGGCAGGGGAGGTGTAAGGGACAGAATATCAGGAGTGAAGTCAGAGTCAGGAAGTGTGGAGGGTGTCAGAGAAAGAGTAAATTGTTTATTTTGACCAAGACTATATTGGAAGGGGCTGAATTAAACAAAAGGTACGCTCAAGCAGATTGTACATGCCATTAGTGGGCAGTGGAGAGTCACTAAAGGATTCTGAGCAGAGAAAAGATAAAATCGGCACTTGGCTGTGGAAGGAAGTCCTGGTAGTCCCGTCCAGGGTGAACTGGAGGTGGTGTGGCAGGTACTAACACCAGTCCAGGTGAGAGGCAAGGACACCTGAGCTCCTGGGATGGAGGGGAGAGATGCGTCGAGGAGGTCAAATGAGCTGATATCAGACTTACGGGAGGCAAAGAGTCGGGGACAATGACAGGCTTCAAGTCTGAGTGAAAAGGAGAAAATGGGAGGCAAACCAGATCTAGAAGGGACATCACTAAGTTTTTTGACATGTAAAGTGTGAGGGACTCTTGGGTCTCTCAAATGGAAATATTCATCCAGCCAATAATCACTGGCTAAAGATGGAAATGCTCCAAAGAGAATGAAGTTCAGGCGAGACACTGAGTCTAGGATAAAGGTTTGGAGCTGACTCCCTTGAGCCCTGCTGGGCCTCACTCCAGAGATTCTGACATCAGTGGTTGAGTTGGGACCATTTGGGAGGAGATACGTCCTATGTATTATAAATACATCCACAGAAGTATCAGCATACAAAGAGTGCTTTGTTAGAGAAAACAGGGATTCTGGAAGAATTTAACTTCTTTCTAAAGTCCAGGTGCCACTGTGAGAGACATGAACCAATTTATTTTCCCATTCTGAACAAGATGTAAAAGTGAGCTACAAGCGGTTGAAATGCAACAGACATGGAGAAACTCACAGACGGAATACTTCAAACACAGATATTCATGTACACCACCCTTTTCAAATTTTAAAGGTTAGTGGAAGTCATAAGATTCAGTGACATACCTTCCAATTATTTCTGTATTATCTCATCATACTGGGGACACCTGGATTCTTGCTTCTTGATCTGGATTTCTAACTCTGAAATGACCTTAGCTGTGCCTCAAAGCAAGCTGATGTGAGTAAATGAGTAGCTGTGAGATAAAGACCAGGAAGGGAAAAATGATGTATATATTCATGCACACACAGAAACAAAACTTGCACATGAACACACAGATACACAGACATATACCTAGACCTCCAGTTTTAAATAATAACTTAAATACTCAGAAAGTACATACAAACATGTGAATATCTTAGTCAATTTTAAAGCAAGCACATATGTAGTTATCATCCAGGCTGAAAAGCAGTGAGGGACTCTGAAGTCTGGCACAGGGTAACTATTTGATACATATACGCTTTCATTATTGTTGTTATTTTGTTGATTGAGGGATATAGAAACATTTACAGTAGTGCTCTGGATTCTCATTCAACAAATATTAGGTGTTATATATAGCCTTTTGCCAGGCATGACACTTGCACCGAGACCATCACAGTGAACTAGACATAGCTGCCCGCCCCACAGAGAGCTTACAGTCAGGAAGCCAACTCCACAACCAGTTACATAATTGCAGTTGTGGTAAAAGCTAAACAGGAGAAGCGGGGGAACCAGAGGTGGGTCCAGCAGGGGCCTGATGGGGCAGGGAGGCACAGCTGGGAAAGCTTCTCCTAAGCAATTGGCTGCTGGGCTGAGAACTAGCTGATCATGAGCAGGTGTCACATGGGGGAGTCTGGGCCTCCAGGAACAAGGTGACCAACTCACCCCCCGTTTGCCAAGGACTGGCCTGGTTTTAGAACTTCAAGTCGGTGTCTCAGCAAACCCCTCAGTCCATCGGGATGGTGTGGCCACCAGAGAGGGAAGGACATATGGACCAGGCTTGCAAATCTGAGGGCTGGATGGAGTCCGGTCGCCTGGAGGCGGGCAGAGGATGATGAGAACTTGCCAGCAAGAGGCTGGAGATCCACGGGGTCCTGATCTCACAGGGCCTAATAGGGCCTCCATTGAAAAGGCAACTGGAGGCCACTGACAGGTTTTCACTAGGCGGAACCACCGGGTGAAGTTCGGGTTTCCCGTACATAACACTCTGGACTGGAGGGGGCGCCATCGTGCTTCCTACTCCCTGCCTCGGTCCCGTGCCATTTAGTCCCTCTCTCCCTTCCTCTCCAACCTCTGCTGGAGGTGGCAGCCCTCCCAGGCTGCTGACGCTGAGCTCAGCCTTCTCCAACTTCTGTCGCAGGCAGATGCCAGCCTTTCTGGGAGGGCTCGGGATGCCTTGCTGGTGAGTTTGCAACAAGGCAAAACACTTTCCTGGGCAGATGCCTGATCAGTGCACAGAATCACAGCTCTTATTTATAGGTTCTCTGCTTTTTCCCCATCATCACGGCGCAGGTTGCAGATTCATCTCCTGTTTCTACAACTACTCTCACACTGCACATAATAGACACTCTATACTTGCTGAAGGTTGGAAATTTTTTTAACCGGCATTATCTCTAAATCCAATGTAGTTTCCCTTAAATAAGAATAGGTTTCAACACGGTAAGTGGCCCTGACTAGTCACGGTAGGAAATTTGCCATTTTTCTCAGGACTGCTGCAATTTCTACAACGTGTTGAGAGAAGGGCTCGACGTTGTTATTTGAGCACTGCTTGGGACGAAGGCTGGCGTCTGCAACTCAGCCAGGTGCTTTATCCAAAATAAGCCCAGTAACTACTTCTCCTGACTTCTCCTGCTCATGCTCATGCCCAGCCTCTTCCCAAAGCCAGCAGCGGAACTCGAGAGGATCTTGGCTCTGGCTCATATTTAGCAGGGAAGGTCAGGATCAGGGCAACGGTGACACAGCAGGCCTTCTTGTTCCAGCCTTCCTTGCTTGTAACCCAGGAGAGATCTTCCACTGGTATCCTTGGCTGAATGCTAATCCACTGGGTCCGACTGGTCAGTTTCTTAGATTAATTTGGACTCCTCAACATAAATGTTTGCTGGAAGCACACAAAAGACCCCTGCGGGTTTTGAGTTTGGATTAGTCCGACTCCCTCTGCCTTTCTGCTCTGATCGCAGCTCTTTCCAATCACACACACACCTCACATCCAACTTGACTTCCTGTCCAGGCTCCTGTCGCTTGGGTCTTGCAGCCATTGAGTGACTGCACTTTTGGCTGGGCTCTTCCAGTCAACCTCCACCCTGCAGCCTGTGCCGGGGCCCTGATACTTGCTCACTGGCCACTCTTGTTAAGAGACTATGAGCTCCCTGCCTCAACCTCTCGTGATCAAAGACCCTCCTGGTCTGCTCTCCGCTGACCTTCCCACCGGATGAGGCAGATCATTCGTAACCAATCCCCAAATATATTTTCACTCTCTGTTTTTAATCCGAATCAACAAATAGAAGCCGAGATTTTTTTCTCAATCTTCATCAAAGAGCTAATGGTAAGAGAATTTGGTAGGGTTTTAAAGCATAGTTAGGTATGGATCTCTTCAAACATGAAGGAGGCCTCTGGAATATATTAAGGGGAGGGGCAGCCAGGGATGATTTTGTCCTGAGTACTCTGCCAGGACACTTTCAAACAGAAGCAGTGCATTGTCTGAACCACTCCCAGAAGACTAGATGCTGTACCAAATAAATCCCACCTCCCACCCCCAAAAAGCCTTATTTATCACTCAGGTGAGATCAGGAGTTGCTGGTTGAAGAAGAGCTTTTCTTTGTTTAGTCATGTGGAAGCCCATGTTCCTTTCATTCTATGGCTCTACCACCCTCTACGGCCTTGTCTCAGTGCCACCAGCATTGGCATCCCCAGGGGCTTGTTAGAAAGGCCAGATATCCGGCCTCACTCTAGACCTACTCGCCAGCCCTGCCTTTAAGAAGACCCCTGGTCCCGGGTGACTCGTATGCATAGAAGTCAGAGAAGCCCTGCCCTAGAACCTCAGAACACTCTGCGTCCAGATAGCAGGATGGGAAAGAGAACATGGAGTGAGCACAGGCCTTTATTGGTTTCATTAAAGTCCCAGCCTACAAATGACGGGTCATTTCCAATCCCATCCACTGGTGAGAACTAGTCATGTGGCCACAGCTGGACACAAAGGACCCTGGGAGATGTAGCTCCTGACTGGGCAGCCATCTGGCAGCCACCACATCACACTATGGAACTGGGAGGGCAGATTGTGGCAGACAGACATTTCTGACTCACAGTGTTTTCTGTACTTTTTCTACTTCCAGAAGAAAAGAAATTTCCTCCTCTCCTTTAGAAACTGCCTTGGGTTAAGATGGCATGGGAATCTTTCCAGTTTCTTTTGGGTTTTTTGTGGATTTTTACCCCCAGCTTTACTGAGGAAAAATGCACAAATAAAATTACACATATATTTATGTTGCATTCACCGACGCGAGAAACAGATGTTCAGAAACTTTCAGGATTCAAAGGTGTTATTTTATTGGCCAAAAGTTTTAACCTGTGCAGGGGCGAACTCTCAGAGTGTCTGGAGACACGATGCTCAGAAGAGCTGCAGACGAGAATCACGCCTCACACTTACAGCTAGGCCTTTTTAATAAACACAAGCAAGCAAGCATTTCACAGAAACAGAAGTGGCTGTTAGCTATTGGCTATCTTTTGGTGCGTGCGGGATCTATACATTGCAGGGTTTGGGGAATGGGAAATTTAAACTTAAACATCTCCTTAAATGGTAATCTGCCTCAAATTCTTTGTTCTCTGTTCCTGGTCAGCCAAATCTCACAGGGACAGTCCTTTAGCTATTTTCCTGGTTCCAACAATTTACAGTGTACAATGTGATGATCTGATATACATATACTTTGTGAAATGATTGAAGTTAACGGAGCCATCTATCACCTCACAGAGTTGACTTTTTGTGTGCATTGTGGGAACTGCTTCCAGCAAGTTTCAAATACACAACACCGTATCATTAACTGTAGTCAGTGCGGCTTCCTCCGCAAAGCCAGTCCAGCCTGTGATGTATAGGCAAGAAGATGTTTTCCCACAAATCATCACATCCATGAGGGTTCAACCACCAGTGGTTTCCACCAGTGCTGCTTCCCTCCTCCTGCTAACACAGAGGGCTCCCTGGGCGACTTTATCTCCCGAGCATATCCAAGGCATCTGACCAGGGATCAGCAAACTGTTTCTGCAAAATGCCAGGTAATAAATACTTGGAGCTTTGTAGGCCGTGCTGTCTGTCACAGTCACTCAGTTCTGCCATTCTAACATGAAAGCAACCATGTAAATATAGCATGGGAGAACTGATTGCAGTTCATTCCAAAACCTTTACTGAGCATTTATTAAGCTATTTAGTGTCTCTAATCACAGTCAAAATATAAACTCCATGAGGGCCAGAATTGTATATATCTTTTTCCTTATTGTGGTCTTTGAACATAACACCATACCTGACACATTTATAGGATGAAAGAATGAATGGTTAAGTGAATGGCAGAAAAGGGAAAGTTTACAGATTAGAAGAGGTGTAGGAAACTCTCTGAGGTCCATCCTGGCCAGGGGACCTGCATAGTCAGGATGGCCATGTAGCATAGAATCTGCATAAGACAAGAGAAAGGCATCAAGGTCATTCATCTTTGGCGATCTGGCTCCAAAGAGCCCTCACAGAACAGGAAAGCCCAGGGCTCTCATCTTCTTGTGCAGAAGGCTGGACTACCTTTATAAAAGAAGCTGCATGGTCGCTGTAGTTAATAATACGGGATTATATACTTGAAATTTGCTGGCAGTAGATCTTAAGTGTCCTCACCATGCACACCTCCTCAGAGACCAGGCAGCCAAAGGGGAGACAACGTTTTGACAGCAAACACCAGCCTCCACACCACCTGTGTGTGGAGAGGAAAATCAAGCAGGATTCTGTTGTGGAAAACCGGTTATGGTGAGAATTCCAAAGTCAAATATGCAAGCTCTGAGCAAGGGCAGAAGCCACACTGAAAGGATAACAAAGAGGAGAAAATGTGGTCAAGGTCAGGAGCAATAACAAATAATGAGGAAATTAGCATTTAATTAGCATATGCTGTGTTTTCAACACTTTTACCTATGTTATCCAGCTTTACCCTCACAAATATTCTCCCCACTCCTACAAAATACTGCTTTTGTTAAGTTCACACTATCTCATTCCAAGACTTACTATAAAGCTACACAGAGTGTCTCAACCGTGGCACAAGTAATATTTTTGGCTGGATAACTCTTCGTTGTGGGAGGCTGTCCTGCACATCGTAGGACACCACCTACCGATTACAACAACCATAACTGGGTAAATACCCTATGCAAGGTGGGGGGAGCAAAAATTGCCTCCAAGTGGAAACCACTGAACTACAATAATCAAGACTGTGGGTATTAGCAAATAACACACGTAGATCAATGGAACAGAACAGAGAGCCCAGAAACATATCTATATGCATATGGTCAATTAATTTTCAACAAAGGCTTAATGGCAGTTCAAAGGAGACAGCATAATCTTTTCGACAAAGGGATAATTACAAGCAAACAAATAAAGTACCTTGATGTTTATCTCATGTTGTGCAGGCATACATTGGAGATATTGGGAGTTCGGTTCCAGACCGCTGCTATAAAATGAATATTGCATAAAGCACATCATGTGATTTTTTCTTGGTTTCCCAATGTATATAAAAGTTATGTTTATATTATAGTGTATTAAGTGTGCAATAGCATATGTCTAAAAGTACAGCATACACACCTTAATTAAAAATGCTTTATTGCTAAAAAATATTATCCATCGTATGAGCCTTTGGCAAGTCAAAATCTTTTGCTGATAGAGGGTCTTAGCTTCAATTTGTAAAAAAAAATGCAACATCTGCAAAGCACAACAAGGCGAAGCACAATAAAGCAAGGTATGCCCGTTGGTTGCTCATGCTGCCCGGCAAACAGGCATTTTCTGGTGCATTTCTAGGGATCAGCCCACTCCCACGCCACTCTGTGGGTGACTGTTTCAAGTCTTCCCATCGCCGCTCAGAGCGCTAACACCTCCTCAGCAGTCCTCACTCTCAGCAGCTGACTTTGCTTCCCGGTTCTCTGAGAAAGTAGAAATTCCCACCCCCATGTTTTTCAAGGTTTTTTCTCGCATGAAAAAATACGTTCCCCGTTATGTCTCAGTACACACACATACACCCACATACATAATTTAAAGAAAGGTTTCACAAAGTAGTACTTATCCTGATAACAGGCTCTGCTGGTTTCCCATTCCGTTGTATTCCATTTTCTAAAACATGGGTAAGACCACTGATAGGTCCTACAGAAACCCCCAGGTAGTTTTCCATGAAGGCCAAGCCTCTTTCTTGTCAAGCACCTCCCAGGTTTGGATTGCTGTGGGTATGAATGACCTTGTCCTTCCAGGTGAGTATGGGGGAGGGCATCTTCTGTGCTGTCTGGAACACAGAACCATCTGCCTTAGCACATAGGAGAGTGGGGGTGGGGGGCGCAGGGCGGGGCTGGCATTTTCTTGTGAAACCAAAGTGCCTGGAGCTTAGTGTGCCTGAGTAGAGAGCCCGCACCCTCCGATTGCGGCTGAGCCACAGGCATGCACTGGGGCTGATGCTCACCATTGGCCAGAATGCGCGCCCATGCACTCCAAACACTCTACAATATCCAAATAACTGCTATGACTCATCTTTAATTATGGTCATATCGCAAATGTCTAAATGGTCTCTGAGTCACTGGTGTTTGGTGCTTGAATTTCTGATTGTAAAGTGGTTTTAAAAATCATTAAAACGTTAGCCACCTTGCTTCCAAATGGCATAATTCGTGAAGCTAATGAAAAACTATGGCAAAGCACTTTCACAGAGCGCGAACTAATCAGTGAGCCCAGAAAAGCCGATGTTGATGAAGTGCCATTTAGTTACAGCATGAAATGCCACCTGCGGGTAAATCTGGGTCTAATCTGCCATTTTGCAAGTAGTTGTATATTTACTTGAACGTGAAATGAATCCCGAGGAAGGTAGATGATAAAGATGCTGCCCCTTCAAAATTGACTTGATTTTAAATGTATTTGTCCCTTTTTTTAAGCATGTAGTTCAAGAGAAATATGCTTTTTTAAAAGAAAAAAACAGAAAAACCCTTCTTACATTTTAGCTCAGAAATGCAACCAGAAGAGGGAACACCCCCCCCCCCCCCCCACACACACACACACTCACTGCCTGGCTGCCCTGCCCCTGACTCTGCCTGAGGGTTGAGGCACCAGGGAAAGGAAGGTGCTGGAAAACAAAGATCTCAGAGAGAAATCAGGAGTAACTGAAGGTTGTAGAATGTTTCTTTTTCTCTCTCCTCTCCCTTTGGCCCCTATCGCCCTCACCTTCCCTGTGTGCTGTGCCCTCTTTACTGTGATTTCTTGCCTAAGGTCAGGGGGCCTCATCTCTCTTCCCTTTGGTTGCCCTTAAAACATTCCTGCCTTGTGTCTCTCTCCTGTAGAATAAGAGATAAAGTTCGTGGATTTCTCCATTTGGGTAACACTTTTTGTCACCATGAAGAAGTAACAGGCAAATCTACAATGCAGGAAATTCTGCAGGACAAATGACCCAGTTTTTGCAACCGTGTGAATAGCATGGGGGTTGGGGGAATGAAGGTGTGCTGGGGAGGGGGAGGAGGCGCTGTTATAAAATAGGAGACAGAGGATACAGTCATCAGATTTAATCTTGTCTTGAAGTAAAATGGATCTCCAATTGCTCATCACCCAGCTTCAACATTTATCAATATTTTTACTCTTTTGGCTTCAATTATTTACTCTAACAGATGTTTATTTGTTTGTTCCTTTTGTGAAAAATTTTCAAACAGATCCCCGAGTTCATATTATTTCATCTCTAAATACTTCAACATGTATCTTTTACAGAAATATACTTTGACAAAAGTTTTCTCCCTTCAGAGAGGGTCTCAAATGGGACACCTCTGTGACTCTAATGGAGGGTTTGCTCTGAAAACATATCAACATTTATAAAAACATGTTGCTTCTTTACACAAACCCTCAGGATAAAAGTCCTGCTCTTGGATTAGGAAAAACATAATTTCTCACCAAAACACCAAAAATTCATACAAGATGTGCTAGAAAGCTGAGAGACAAATCTGTGGCCAACCATAGCACATATCTGCACACTATAACACCAAGTTTTGTGCCAACATCATTTCCAATTCTAGTGTGTCCCTCTCCTTATTATTCCTATTTCTTTCTCATCTACTTCCAATCCATGTTGCCTTATTGCATTTGTGTATCTTTGTATGCAGAAATGTGCTAGTGAATGCTTCACAATTGGTTCTCTGAAAAAAAAATTGCATGTAGATACATACATACATACATACATTTATTACAAATTTTATTGCTATAAATGTATAATACACAATAAGCAAATAATAAAATCCACAATGTTCATTATTGTAAACTTGATGCAACCAATTGTTTCTCATAGAATGCTTTTGTTGGTTTTTGCCCAACCCTTTGTCCACAGCTAACCTGTGGCTGCAATCAACAATCACCAATAGTTCAGGCGGGAATGCTGGTTGTTATTTTTATTTACTTTAACAAGGAAGACAAAAGTGAAAGAACAAAGACCTACATCACACATCAGAACTTCACTCATTCCACAATGATGTGAGCACATTCTCTGCTAAATTGGTTGTTTTAAAATACTGGAAGGGTATTTCCTCAATTCTTTCAAAATGTGACTGCTATAGATAGACAAGACACATTTTTAAGTTTACTCTGCACTGTTACCATTCTAGCCATCATTTTGTGAAGTCTTAACAACCGATAAAGCAATAAATACAGCCTTGATTTGTAGCATTTGCACGTTTGCACAGTGTACATTTCAAGATTTATACCAGGCCAGTTTCAAGACACCAACAGGAGGCTGCTGAACGTGGACTTAGGGAGGTGCACGGTAGGACCCATTCTGTAGCCCGTTCCCTTCACAGAATCAACGGGCATAAATGGACTCGATGGTCTAAATCATAGTGAAGATTAGGAAGTGACAAACAAGAATACTTATTACCTTTGCTTCTTATATAATGTATTTAATTGTAAGTTAATATAATTTAATTCTTAATAACGGCTGTATTTAACAAATGACTTGCAAGATTCCTGAAAGTTTAACAATAAATTTTTTATGAGGCTGTTCAAGATAACTCCAGCACACCATTGGAACCACCTAAAATAACCCTGGAATTAGTCGGGGTATGAAAGCTGAATAGATCAACACATTTGTGGGGATTCCTCTTCAGCTAGGATTATGGATTGCTATTATGAAAATTCCTCCTTGAGAACAGTAAGCCCTGGATTACTTGTCACAATATGCTTTTTAAATCACAGCTGAATTATTTACAATAGCTAAGATAAGTAAATAACCTAAGTATCCATCAATGGATGAATGGATAACAAAATGTGAGATACATACACACAGAAATATTACTCAGTCATATAAAAGAAGGAACTCCTGATGTTCGTGACCATGTGGATAGGCCTTGAAGGTGTGATGCTATGTGAAATAAGCCAGATGGATAAAGACAAATATTGCATAATACCATTTATATGAGGAATCTGACAATAACCAAATTCATAGAAACAGGGATCAGATTGGTGGTTGCCAGAAGCAGGGGGAAGGCAGCTAACTTTCAAGAAGACAGATGAAATAACCAAAACAAGAGCATTTTGTAGCAGTAGAACCTGCACTAAGGAAGGACACGCTTCAGAAGAAAAGACCAATCTGAGTAAGGACTGCGAGTAAAGAAATGGGTGAACATGGAAGAACATATAAACACTAACTGTACAAAATAATAATAAATTCTAATTTTTAAAATTAGAAAAGGCATTAAAACACTCAACAATAGCTTAGAACATGGGTGTCAAACACAAGGCCCGTGGGCCAAATCCAGCCCTCCCCCTTGTTTTATCGCCCGGCACCTTATTTCTACCCGGAGGCAGAGCTGAGCTCCTTGCCCCTAGTTAAGGAGTAGTTACATTTATACAGTCCTAAAATTACATTCAGCCCTTTGAAGGCAACCTCGAGGCTGATGTGGGCCCCTGGTGAAAATGTCTGACCCCCTGGCTTAGAAGTAAAGAGGGGGGCTCCGAGTTAAAGAGTCAAATGTCATTAATTCCTTACAAGAAAGGAATTAAGATATGATTAAACTTTTACTTTGATAATTTAAGTATACATGTTAAAGTTTCAAAGACAAACACTAAAAAGTAGAAATAGAGGCTATAACCCTCCAGCCAGTAAAGAGGGAGAAATGGAATGAGAAAAGCAAGCAAGCAAAGAAAGGAAATCCACTCACAAGAAGGTAAGAAAGGTGGGAAAAAGTAGGTGTGTATTTAAATGGTGAAATTGAGGACAGTCACCAGGAAAACGGATCTGATTTGGGGTATCTGAAAGAGAAGTATTCCTTCTCACCCCTGCCCCCTTAAGCAAGTCTGTTTCCAAGCTCTGCAGCCACCGGGCTGGTGGATGGGCAGGTGGGAGTCAGAGTGCCCAAGCTCTTCACACCCCTCCTCAGAGATAGGGAGGCTCTGCACTTTGGGTTCCAAATCCACAGACTTCCAGGATCTCCTGAGCAACTCTGGCTCAGAACGATTCCCCCTCTCCCAGCTGGCCCCCCGAGTCTTTATTGAGTTACAGCCAGTGTCCTGAAGCACAATAGCAAAGAAGTGGAGGGGCCTAGACCGAACTGAGTGGCCCCAGTGCCAATCCCTTCCCACCCTTTGTCCAAACTCAGGACACAGGTGTCACCTCTGCATTGACTTTCCTCATCTGTGCAAACAAGGTTGAACCAAACAATTGGCCAGGTCCTTTAATAGCTCTAATATCCCTTGATTATGCTCTTCATTAAACGTGCATCAGACATATTCAGTTTTAAGTTTTATTTCCTGATAATAGTAAACTCTGTACTTTATGCATAGCCCTGATAACTCGCTTATATGACATGTTCATTTGCTTACAAGACATGATAGGAATATTCCAACAGTCTTGAATTCAGTTATTGCCTTTCTTTATATCACTTTTCTAGGACCTCAGATGAGCTCTTTCAAAAATAAAAAACAAACAAAGAAAAAAATAAAAAACAAACAAAGAAAAGTAAAAAAAAAAAAACCCTTAGTGATTCCGCTTTACATTGAAATATCTCCTTTTGCCTTTTCTCATGTGTTCAGGTGCATCAGATCTGTTGAGTTGGCTCAAATATCAAGTCCTCCTCTCCAGGGACTTAACGGGCCCTTATCTGTCTGGATTTGGAAGCCAGTCCTACTGACAGTGCACTATTAAGAGTTCCATTTTAAGAGTTCCAAAAATGACCTTTAAGTAGCTATAATTAAATGGTCATTGTCCACCATGATTCTATTTGATTTAAGTGATGCTTTTGACGTGATAAATCACAGAAAATTGCTTCACTGACTGCCCTCATTAAACTTTCAAGGCTCTGTACTCCAGCTTGTGATGTGTTTGTTCCTGGCCATACCTTTCTCTCTGACAGGTTTAGTGCCCATCATTCTCATGCAGAGGGGACCCAACACCTAAAGCTCCCAGTCATTCTCCTTACTTAATATCTCCCAGGCTCAAATTTATCCACCTGCTTTACTAGAACAACAACTGAGAAATGGAGCAGCCTCCTTCTTGACTGACCATTCACATCCGCCCCCAACCCCCGTCACCACCAGCCCTCCTCCTGGTGTGTGGGTGCTGTGTTCAGGTGGATGGCCCAGGTGCCACAACATTCAGAGCCCAAGCCCAGGATGCCAACCTCTTGCCCCCACCATCCTGGACTTCTTCTCTAAAGCTGTGAGAATGTTCTCACTTTTTTAAGGTCTTAGAGTTGTCCACGGAGTTCTCACCTCAGTCTGACCACTGGCCTCCTGTGTAATCTCAGTGAAACCACTCATACACTGTGCTCCCAGGACCATCATGATCACCCTGGCTGCTTGGCATCACTGTGCCAAGCCCATTCTTTTCCTGTAATACTGCCAAGAGGGTTAATAGGCCTCTTGTTGGCACCAGTCAGTTTTAACGAGTGATTTACAGTCTACATACATTCTCACTGATTGGTGCCTACGCCATACTAGTTGTGAACTTTATTAAATATGGCCTGGAGGTAGATGCCACTCACAATTTATAAATGCAGAGACTGAGGCTCTGCATTACAGGGCAACAGGGGAAGGACGCAGGGTGTCCATTTTGCTGGTGCAGACCAGGGCAGAGGTAGGGGCCTGGAGCCAGGGTGCTGCAGCAGCTTCCGGGGCAAGACAACGTTTGGCAGCCATGTTTTATGGGGCTGGCCAAAAAGTCCATTTAGTTTTATCCATAAAATAAAAGACACATTTTTCATTTTCACCAATAACTTTATTGCTTTGGATAATTTGAGTATGTTGGCTCTCTCCAGTATGATATAACGTTGATTATTCTCAATTAATGTCTCTATTTCGACGCTATCAACTTCAACTGGTCCTCCTGACCATGGAGCATCATCCAGTGAGAAATCTCCAGCAGAAAACTTCACAAACAACTTTTGACACGTTCAATCAATCACAGCACCTTCTCCATGTGCGGGGGCCCCTGTCCTGGGTGCCAGATGTGGGGGGGCTCCACCCGCAGAGCCCCATCCCTCCGTCATGGATGAAAATAAAAACTACCAAGACATGACTGCTTGGGGAGGAAAGGTGGTCAAACTCTCAGAGGAGAATGACCCAGAGCCCCTTCCTCACTGGGCTTTTATTGGGTTAAAGTACACAGGAATACAGGTATGTCAGGCAGCAAGGATCAAACAATGGTTAACATTTCAAAGAAATCTGAGGGCTTAATCTGAGTCAGTGTCTGTCAGGAAAGGGGGTTGTAAAACTTTGGGAGACATACTCATTTCCTCCTGGGACACTTATCACTTAAGTGAGAGCACTCTTAGCAAAGCAGGTTTCACAGGACTTTAGGAATTCTTTCTTATGACCGATCACCCAGGGAATCGTCCTGGCCGGCACAGGGCTGCACCACTCACCCTCACAGTTTCAGGCTTTAAGCCGATTAGGAAGCAGGAGACATCTCCCAGATGGAAATGAGGACTCAGAATAGCTGGGGGGCAAGGGTCCATCACATCCTCTTTGCTGCAGCCCCCTCCCCCCAGTCCTTCCACGAGGCCTCCCAAGTGATTGCGGCTGGCTCCTGCCAGGGAGATAAGCTTTGTCTCCTTAGTAGGTCACATCCTTGTGGCAGAACAGACCCAGAAGAAGTGGGTCCCTTGGGCTCTTACACAGCCCACCATGGGGTAAGGGTTACAACTCCTGAAACCAGGCTGAACGGTCCACAACATCCATGCACTGCACAAATTTTTTTTTGTGTTTCAGTTGCATTTTTACCTTTCTTAAAGTAATAAAGCATAATATGCCAAAAATGTTGTGTATTGTCTTCCATCTTCAGTATTAAAATGGCCACACAGAAATTCACCAATTTTGATAAGTACTTTTTTAAATGCATGCTGATATAACAGCTGTCACAATACAATCTAACAAAATTGTTTCAAGTCAAGTTAAAGATAACTAAGTGTTACTAGAGCCATCTTACAGAAAAAAACAAACGTACTTTTTGGCCAACCCAATATAATGTGGTCTGGAGGGCTGTTCTTGAAGCTTGAACTGGAGTCTATTTCTTCCATCCCTCCCAATTCTGTAAAATACTTTGCTTAATAAATGCCTGTGTGCATAAAGTAGTGCTGATGGATTCTGTTATCTGCAGCTAAGAACCTGGCCAGTATTCCTAGTCACAGCCACGTTTCGGGCATCAGAACTAAACTACAACCTGGCAGTAGAGGGCTAGCAAAGAAGATGGTGGAAAGTATTACTAGTTGCAGAATAAGGGGAAATTGGAGATAAGAATAAAGGGCACTGTGGGTTTTCTTCTACTGACATCCTGATAATAAAATAAAATGACAGATCATAAAATATTTTGAGGTTATTAGGGAAAAAAGAAAGCCATATTTAAAGCATATTAATATTAATATCCTCTACTACATTGCATATATTACTCTGTCAGGATTAATTATCTGATCTCCTTATTGTGGTTGTTGAAAAACATCATATATGTGCTCCCTTGAGAGGATCGTCTACTCAGCTTGGCACCCAAAACTTTGTTTTTTCCTCTTTAGGATGCCCCAATGTCTAGAACAGCGGTGGGAGTGTGGTGAGAATTTAATAAATATTTGTGGACAAACAAATGAATCCACCACAATGCCACACACAGAGCAGTTATTATCAGTGATATTACAGAAATGAATGTACATATGGTTGTCCCCTCTAAATACTTACAGAGTCCTTTTGGAGAAACATCTTTATCTTAGGAAAAAGATTAGAAAGAGAATCAGCAATAATGAAGGCCTGAATAAGGCCCAGAAGTGGGCAGGAAGTTGATGTAATAAGATTAGTAGAGAATAGGCAGCAAGAAGATGGTCAGATTAGGGAGGGGTGTTTTTATTTTATTTTAATTGTTGTTCAAGTATAGTTTTCTGTCTTTTATTCTCACCCCAACCCACCACCCCAGCCTTCCCCACCTCCCTCCCATTTCCACCCCCCATAGTTTTTGTCCATGTGTCCTTTATACTTGTTCCTGTAGACCCTTCCCCTTTTCCCCTGAAATTCCCTCCCCTCTCCCAGGAGGGGTGTTTTTAAAATGTGGTCTTCAGATATCTTGCAGCAAAATTAACTCGGAAGCTATCTAACAAGCAGATTCCAATGACCCACCCAAAACAACCTTAATCACATTCCCTGTTTACCAGCCTCCCCACCAAACCCTGTCCCTGTGATCCTTTCCTATACTAGTTTAAGAATATGTATATTATTTGCTGAAGATAATGCTTCAGCAATAGAGCTAACCATGAAGGACGAGAGGAGAGCCAAACCAATGCTTTCATAGCCTAGATATTGATTTTGTCTCTCTGACAGAGACCTCGGGGACCTAAGGGGGAACTGACAACAGAGGCAGCAGGAGGTATGCCAGTTAGGTTGTTTTTGTCTTTACATGTCGTGAAGCCTGCCCAAACCACCTCGTTCAGACAGCAAACACATACCTAGTCTTCCAAAACTAAAAGTCTGAAGGAGGGCCAAGTTTCAGGATTGGCCTCTGCCATTCCCTTTTAGGGTATGACTGCTGGTTTGGGTTGCAGTTGCTAAGCCAAAAGTCTTAGGAACCCTCATGGTGTCAGATGTTAATTAGTATTCATTTTTAAATTTGAATATTGTCCACTGTATCTTCACAGGCAGGTTTCCTTTTTGTTTCTAAAGCTAAGGACATAATTTCTAGTTTGATTACATACACTATATTCTATATTTTTAGAATTTCAACCTGAATCCCAAAGTAACTACCATGACTCCAGCCCTCTTCTCAAAACTTAATTTGGTTGATTAGTTTGGCCTCTCTGCTTGAAGAAACCTTACTGAAGAAGATGCACCAGAGAAAACTAAGTGTGGCGTTAAATCCTGAAATGATCCTGATAACCCCACATGAGACATCTGCTAATTCCAAGATGAAGTCACTTCTTAAGGCAAGAACAAAGAGATTGAGGACCATCTATGGATTAAGTTGTTCTATAGTGATTATTATAATTATGTATTATAATTATATAACATGATTATTATAATACCATGTCTCAACTCTTCCTGCGTAACTTTGTTAAAGGATATATAAATCCATTTTTTATTTTATAATTTAACTAATATATACCAAATGAAACCAAAAGCAAGCAAAAGGAAAGGAATAATAAGGATTTCAGTAGAAATTAATGTAATAGAGAAAAGAAACACTATAGAGAACATCAATAAAACTAAAAGTTGGTTCTTTGAAAAGATCCACATAATTCAGATTTTAGTTACCACAGGTGGCAAACACAAGGCCTGCAGGCCAAATCCAGCCCCCCAACTTTTTTTAATCCAGACCTCCACCTTGTTTTACCCAGCCCAGCACCTTGTTTCTACCTGGCGGCAAAGCCAAACTCCTTGCCCCTAGTTAAGGAGTAGTTACATTTATACAGTCCTAAAATTCCAATCGGTCCTTTGAGGGCAACCACAAGGCTGATGCGGCCCCCGGTGAAAATGAGTTTGACACCCCTGAGTTAGACTGATGGAAGAAAAATGAGATAAAACTCTAATTACTAAAATGAGGAATAAGAGAGAAATATTTTCACCTACTTCACAGAAATAAAAAGGACTGTAAAGGGATAGTATAAACAACTGTGTGCCAACAAATTAGATAACTTGGATGAATGAACAATTTCTAGAAAGACAAAAACTACTGAAACTGACAAAAGAAGAAATAGAAAATCTCAATAAGTCAATAATACATAAAGATATTGAATTAGTAATTGAAAAACTACCTACAAAGAAAATTCCTGAGACAGAATCACCTTCTGGTCAATGTGATATCCACATCCTCCCATAACCACATCAAAATTACAACCAAACTACTGAACAATCATCATTCAGAACCATCTGAAATCTAGATGAATGGAAGTCCTACAACTAAGGGTATAAAGAAGAAGCCACATCAACATTGATAAGAGAGACAGAGATACAGAATGGGCTGGTCCCACACACACTTGTGGTGGATAAATCAGGAAGGATCTCTCAGCTGCAGAGGTCCCCCCTGAGGAGTGAGGGGTGCCAGCTCCAGGTCAGGCCCCCTTGCCCAGGGTTCCATAGCTGGAAAGAGAAGTCCTCATAATGTCTGGTTGTAAAAACTAGTGGGGATTGTGTCTGAGCAAGACAAAGGGCTTCTGGAGTCCCAGGTAGTTGCTCTTAAAGGGCCCACTCACAAACTTACACTCACTCCCTCTGAGTTCCAGTGCTGAGGCAGCAGCTCAAAAGGCACCAGGGACATGTGGAGAGATGCTGAAGTGTCTGGTATCAGAGTGAGAGCTAGAGGGGCAGCTTTCTTTCAGACAGAAATGCTAGAAGAGGCCATTCATTGTTCCTTTTCTGAGGCCTTTCCCTATGAAGCTGGCATATATGAGTTTCCAGAAGGAAACCATATATGAGTTTCCATCAACCTGGCTATCACTCTCTGGCCTGCCCTGGTGATTCCCTAAGAACCTGCTCCAGTAACTTTTGAGCCCACCCAAGTAGTTTCCAATGGCTTTTCCATATGAATGGCTTGTCTTGGCTCATGCTTCAGACTTTCCTAAAATCTCTCAAACAAGCAGCATTTGGCCTCAATGTGCCCCATACCTCTTACTAAGTGCCCCAAGCAAGGTATTAGAGTCAGTCAGCCTTGATTCACAGGCCTCTCCTGAGTACCTCCAAGCCAAGCATAAGTAGCAGCCACCTGCAGATTGCTTTGTAGCTCATGTCAGGTGGCCCCAGGTAGAACACAGGTGGTAGCTGACCTTGGTTTGCACATGCTGGGAGGTCCCAGTGCCAGTGCACCCAATGGATAGCTTCAGAACATGTTGAAGCACCATGCACCCAGCTCCACAAGCAACACTCAAGGGGCAGACTCAGTAGGCACCAGAGCCCCACTGAAGTAAGTCCTGCTTTACTGGGTGGGCCCTTACACAGCTAATTCTCCATGGTGGGTGCAGTTAGCCCTTACAGTTGATTGGTCTAGGGGTAAATCCCTCCTATTGATGAGGTAACAGCAATCAAGTCTCAACGATAACAGGAGGGTGTACACAGCCCACATAGGAGCAGTGCATCTGGAGTGACCAGCTTGGGTGAATGGGGTGGTTGTGCCAGTGGAAACCTACTACAACACAGGGAGGCTGTCAAAATGCAGAGACAGAAAACATGTCCCAAATGAAAGAAAGAACAAAACTCCAGAAAAATAACTAAACAAAATGGAGACAAGAGATCTACTAGATGCAGAGTTCAAAACATTGGTTATAGCACTGACTGGTGTGGCTTAGTTGGTTGGGCATCATTCCACAAAACAAAAGATCACTGGTTTGATTCCTGGTCAGGGCACATGCTTGGGCTGCAGGTTGGGTTCCCAGTCAGGGTGCATACAAGAGGGAACTAGTCAATATTTTTCTCTCACACTGATGTTTCTCACCCTTTCTTTTTCTCGCCCACTCTCTCTAAAAATAAATAAAATATTTTAAAAACACTGGTTATAAGGATGCTCAATGAACTTAGGAGAAGAATAGATGGACTTAGAGAACTTCAACGGCATAAAAAAGGACATGGAAACCATAAAAAATGGGAAATGAAGGATACACTAACTGAAATAATATACAAACAATCAAGAGTAAAGTAGATGAAGATGAGAATCAAAACAACAATTCGGAATATGAGGAAGCAAAATACACCTAATTAGAATAGGAAAAAAAGAATCCAAAAAAATGAAGATAGTGTAAGGAGCTTCTGGGACAACTTAAAGTATACCAACATTCACTTCATGAGGGTGCTAGAAGGAGTGAGCAAGAAATTGAAAACCTATTAAAAAACACCTGAAAGCTTTCCTAACGCAGTAAAGGAAATAGATGTACAAGTCCAGGAAGCACAGAAAGTTTCAAACAAGATGAACCCAAAGAGGCCCACACCAAGATATACATCATCATTAAAATGCAAATGGTTGTCAGGGCATATGCCTGGGTTGTGGGCCGGGTCCCCAGTGTGGGGCACACGAATGACAACCACACATTGATGTTTCTCTCCCTCTCTTTCTTCTCTAAAAATAAATAAATAAAATCTTTTAAAAAATAAAATAACTTAAAAAATGCAAATGGTTAAAGACAAAGGAGCATCTAAAGCAGCAAAAGTAAAGCAGTTAGTTATCTATAAGGGAGCTGCCATAAAAATGGTGGCTGATTTCTCAACAGGAACTTTTCAGGCCAGAAGGGATTGGCAAGAAATATTCAAAGCGATGAAAAGCATGGACCTACAACCAAGACTACTCTGCCCAGCAAAGCTGTCATTTAGAATCAAAGGACAGATAAAGAGCTTCCCAGAAAAGGAAAAGCTAAAGGAGTTCATCACCACAAACCAGTATTATGTGAAATGTTAAAGAGTGTTCTTGAGGATGAGGAGGAGGAAAAGGAAAACAAGAACAAGAAGGAGGAAAAAGAGGAAGGGGAGCAGGAGAAGAAAATAAAACAACAAAATGGCAATAAATACATATCTATCAACAATTGAATCTATGAAACAAAACAAATGAACAAGCAAAACAGAAACACACAGATGCAGAGAATGGTGACAGTTACTGAATGGGAGTGGAGTTGGGGGGATGGGTACAACAGGTGAAAGGATTAAGAAGCACAAATTGGTAGTAACATAATAATCATAGAGGTATAAAGTACAGCATAGGGAATATAGTCAGTAATGTAATAACTCTGCATGGTGTCATATGGGTATGAGATTTATCATGATAGTTCCTTAGCATGTTATATAGTATCTAATCACTGGGATGTACACCTGAAACTAATGTAATAATGTATGTTAACTATAACTGAAAATTTCTAAATTTTAAAAAATATTTTATTTATTTCTAGAGAGTAGAAGGGAGGCAGAGAGGGAGAGAAACATTGATATACGAGAGAAACATCCATCAGTTGCCCCTCTCATGACCCTAACTGGGTACCTGACCCTCAACCCAGGCATGTGCCCTGATTGGGAATTGAACTGGTGACCTTTTGGTTAGCAGTCTGGTGCTCAGTCCACTGAACTGCACCAGCCAGGGCTTTGAATGATTTTTTTTTTAAAGAGAGAATTTCTGACCCAGATGGCTATTCCAATGACTTCTACAAATATATATTTTTTAACATTTTATTTATTTATCTTTTGAGAGAGGGGAAGGGTGGGAGAAATACAGGTAGAGAAACATCGATATAAGAGAGAAGAAACATCAATCAATGTTGTCTCTCAGATGCACCCACACAAGGGAAGAACACACAATCTAGGCATGTGCCCTGACAAGGAATTGAACTGACAACCTTTCACTTTGTAGGATGATGCCCAACCAACTGAGCTACACTGGTCAACACTGACTTCTAAAAATTTAAAGAAGAATTACTACCAATGCTTCCACAAACTCTTCCAAAAACTAGAAGAGGGAACAGTTCTCATCTTATTCAATGAGTCTTCTGTCACCCTGATGCCATACCAAAACAAAACAAAAAACTACAGACTAATTTTTTATTGTATATATAGATGCAAAGCTCCTCAACAAAATACTAGCAAATATAGGCCAGAAAGATATTAAAAATATACATCATGACTAAGTACGATTTATCTCAAAAATGCAAGACTGTTTTGACATCTAAAAACGTCAATTAATGTAATACACCATATCAATAAAATAAAGGGAGAGGGGGAAACACATGATCATCTCAATAAACACAGAAAAGAAATTTAATAGCAATGAGAGGAGATGTTGTCAACCTAGCAAAGGATATTTATTTTTTAAAAAACCCACAAGTAGTATTATATTAATGATGAAAAACTGAATGTTTTCCCCCTAAGACCAACTACAAAATAAAGACATCTGCCTTTTTATGTCGACAATGTGCTGGAGGTTGTATTCAGAGAAATATAGCAAGAAAAAGGGGGGAAAGCATCCAGATTGAAAAAGAAGAAATAAAACTCTATTTGCAAATGACATGATCTTGTATAGAGGAAATCCTAGGAAATCCACTAAGAAGCTATTAAAACTGATAACAAGGTTGGCCAAGTTATAAGATACAAGATCAATATACAAAAAGCAATTGTATATCTCTATAGTAGTAACAAACAAACAAAAATGAAATTAAGAAAACAATTTCATTTACAATTCAAAAAGAATAAAATATTTAAGTTAGAATTTTTTAAAGTGCAAAACTTTTACTCTGAAAACTACAACACATTGTTGAGACAAATTAAGACCTAAATAAATGGACAGAAATATAATATTGTTAGGATATCACTTCCCAAACTGACCTACAGATTCAGCATAATTCTTTTTTTTTGTACTGTTATTTCTACTTTTCTGTAAGTTTGAAACTTTTTTTTAATATATTTTATTGATTATGCTATTACAGTTGTCCCATTTCTCCCCCATCATTCCCCCCACCCTGCACACCCTCTTCCACCCACATTCACCCCTTTAGTTCATGCCCTTGTGTCATAAGTTCTTTAGCTTCTACATTTCCCATACTATTCTTGCCCTCCCCCTGTCTATTTTCTACCCACTATCTATGCTACTCATTCTCTGTAACTTCCTCCCCCTCCTCCTCCCACGCCCCTGTTGCCAACCCTCCATATGATCTCCATTTCTGTGGTTCTGTTCCTGTTCCAGCTGCTTGCTTAGTTTGCTTTTGTTTTAGGTGTGGTTCTTAATAGCTGTGAGTTTGCTGTCTTTTCACTGTCATATTTTTTATCTTCTTTTTCTTAGATAAGTCCCTTTAACATTTCATATAATAAGAGCTTGGTGATGATGAACTCCTTGAACTTGACCTTATCTGAGAAGCGCTTTATCTGTCCTTCCATTCTAAATGACAGCTTTGCTGGATAGAGTAATTTTGGATGTAGGTCCCTGCTTTTCAAGACTTCAAATACCCCTTTCCAGCCCCTTCTTGCCTGCAAAGTTTCTTTTGAGAAATCAGCTGACAGTCTGATGGGAACTCCCTTGTAGGTGACTGTCCCCTTATCCCTTGCTGCTTCTAGAATTCTCTGCTTCATTTTAATCTTGGCTAATGTAATTACGATGTGCCTTGATGTGTTCCTCCTTGGGTCCAACTTCTTTGGGACTCTCTGAGCTTCCTGGACATCCTGGTAGTCTATTTCCTTTGCCAGATTGGGGAAGTTCTCCTTTATTATTTGTTGAAATAAGTTTTCTACTTGTTGCTCTTCTTCCCCTTCTGGGACCCCTATAATTCGGATGTTGGGACGTTTAACGATGTCCTGGAGGTTCCTAAGCCTCTTCTCATTTTTTTGAATTCTTGTTTCTTCCTCGTTTTCTGTGTGGTTGTTATTTTCTTCTTTCTGGTCCACTCCATTGATTTGAGTCCCAGTTTTCCTTCCATCTCTATTGCTTCCCCATGCGTCTTCCTTCATTTCACGTATTGTAGCCTGCATTTTTTCATCTAGTTTGTGAGCAAAATCAACCAATTCTGTGAGCATTTTGATGACCAGTGCTTTGAACTGTGCATCTGATAGGTTGGCTATCTCTTCACTGCTTAGAGGAATTGACTCCGGCGTTTTCATTTTTTCTCCGGTTTGAGCCATTTTTGGTGGGGTTTTTTGTTTTGTTTTGTTTTGGTTTTAGTCTGATTCAGCATAATTCTTATCAAAATTCCAGCTGACTTCTTTTTGAGAAGCTGATCCTGAAGGTTATATGAAAATCCAAGGGTCTCAGAATAGCCAACACATTCTTGAAAAATAGAAACAAAGTTGGAAGACTCGCGCTTCTCAATGTCAAAAATTACTGCAAAGTTATGATAATTAAGACAGTGTAGTATTGGAATAATGGTGAATAGATAGATAAATGCAATAGAAGTGAGAGTCCAGAAACAGACCCTTCTACTTATGAACAACTGATTTTTGGCAAGGGTGCCAGAACAATTCCTTAGGGAAAAAATAATCTTTTTAGGAAATGGTACTGAGAAAAGGTACATCTTCATACAAAAAATGAAGTTGGACACCCTACCTCAGACTATATTTAAAAATAAACTTGAAATGGATCAAGGCTTAAATGTAAGAACTAAAATTAAAATTCTTAGAAGAGAATGTACACATAAATATTAATGACCTTGGATGAGACAGTGGTTTCTTAGGTATAATACCAAAGCACAAGCAACAAAGAAAAAATATATAAATTAAACATCACTGGATTATTAATGTGCAGGACTTCGGTGACTTTGATGAGAGCAGTATTTGGAGGGATGGAAAGGGAGAAAGATTACAAGGGCTGCACGTGGAAGTGGCAATGGGCATACAGAGAGTGTGAGAGATACAGCAGGGGATGAGTCAGCACAACTTGGCAAGAGTTCTTACGGTACAAGTTCTTACGGTACAAGAAAGAATGAAAAATCAAATACAACATATATAGCTAATTACAAAAATGCTTTGTATTTTGAATTGGTTTGTCGGGGGGGAAATTGGTTCAGTAATAAACATGCACACATACACAGAAAAAAGAAAGTACACAAAAAAATTTAAAGGACTTCTTCCACATTGGGGGATAGTAGATAATTTAATATTTTTTATGTTTTTAAATCAGAAAAAGAAAATAAATTCAAAGAGTTGTTTAAATTTCATAATATACAATAGGAATAAGGTAGCTTTTCATATCATCTTCCCTCACTTGCGACCCTTCCTAGATCCTTCCATGGCTGAGAATTCACAGGTAGGCCAAAACTCCAGAGGTAAAGCCATTTCTACTGACTTGGTTCAGGAAAGTGTAACCCTCAGACACAAAATAAGGAGGGTACTATCTCACTTTTCTGAGGTAGGTAGGATTGTGTATGAATTAAAAGCAAATCCAGAGTTCCTAGGCAGCCTCCGTCCCATACCTGTGAGTGGCCAAGAGCATATGCATTAATTTTTTTGTTTTGTTTTGTTTCAGTTTTTTTCAATAACAGTTGAACTTTATTATTATATTCCTTTCAAGTGTATAGCATAGTGGTTAGACATTTATACAAACTACTAAGTGATCTCCCAATAAGTCTAGTACCCACCTGGCACCCTACATAATTATTACAGTATTATTGATTACATTCATTATGCTGAACTTTGCATCTCCATGACTGTTTTGTAAATGCCTCTTTGTCTTTAATCTCTTCACCTTTTTTCACCCAGCCACCAATCCACCTCCCATCTGGCAACACTAAGTTTGTTTTCTGTATCTATGAAACTGTTTTTCTTTTGTTTGTTCATTTATTTTATTCTTTGAAAAATTATTAATTGATTTTGGAGAAAGGAACAGAGAGAGACATCAACCTGTTGCTTCACCCACCCATGCGCCCATGGGTTGATTCCCGTATGTGCTATGAGCTGCTGTGCCAAGGCTGACCCCGTGGAGCAGGATTTGACCCAGTGGGCATTGATGCCCGCTAAGACTACCTTTTGGGTGTGCCACTTTGTGGAGCTAATCAGGTGGTGTTCTCTTGTGTTCTGAAATAGCTCCACTGTACACCAGTGACAGATGCTGCCTGTGACCAGCCCAGGGCTACCTGTTTGGAGACTTAAGTGATCTGTGGTTGGTAGCTGCCTGTGCTGAGCCCAATGAGTTTGGAAGAGGCTATGCAGAAAACCAAGGCCAGCTGCCGCAGATACCAGGGCTGGGGTTGCTCAGCAGAATGCACAGGGTACCCCAAAGGCTGCCACTGCCTGCTGGCTGCCCCAGCCATGGAAAATGCCTCTGGCGCTGCTCCAGTTGGGTGGGGCAGGTCTCAGGGAGCCATCAGGGTGGTGTGAGTCATGTTCGCCAGGTTAATGCATATTCAGATTTGGTCATGTGCGGGAGGGCTCAACATAGGAAAGACAGTGACCACCTTCTGGCTGTGTGGGAGACGGGCTCTATAAAGGGACAATGGTGGTTGTCCCTCCACCCTTGCCCTGAAACCACACAACTCAATTTCTCCCTGTATGAATTTGGTACCCCTCAAGCCACTGTCTTTCACCAGAGCCCAGGATGAGAGCCTGTGAGTGAGTGAGTAGTGAGTGAGTGAGTGAGTGAGTTTTTTACACGAACTCTTTAAGAAGATACCGGCAGCCTTTCTTCTCTCCTGGATGGACAGAATGTCCACTGATTTTCACAGCCAGATGTTGTGGGGTTTCCACTCTCTGGTACTGGTGTTCTGGGCTGAGGAGCCTGGTGTGGGGCTGGAGTGCCTCACTCCTCAGGGGGTCCTCTGCAGCTGAGAGATCCCTGTGGATTCTCAGCCACCAAATGTGGGTGTGTGAACTGCTCATTTAGTGTCTCCACCACACCAACCAGTGTCAACATGGCTTCTTTCTTGTCCTCAGTTAAAGGACTTCTGCTCAATGAGTCTTCAAATGGTTCTGCAGGTTGATTGTCCTATAATTTAGTAGTAATTTTGATGTGGTTGTGGGAGGAAGTGAGCATATTTACCTACTGTACCATTTTGACTAGTACCCATATGTAATCTTGTTAACTGCAATTTCCTTTGGTGAAATGGGCTAATTTTATAGGGGTCTTTTGATGATAAATGAGCGAATGCCTGTAGATTGGGTAGCATGGTGCACACAGTAAATTTGGCTGATATCACTATTATTGTGTTATCTGCATGAGATTATGAGTTTGGAAGCTTTCAAAGGGCAGCAAAAATCTCTGAATGTTAGAGTACCTGTACCCAGCAACAAAGTGTCAGAAGTTAGAGTATTAACCATATCCTGTGCCTGACTTACCTGATCTACAGAAGACTGATCTAGCCCTTCAGATGCCACTCCCAGGCTGCTCTGTCCCTGATGTCCACGTGATTTTAATTATCCAGTGTAACAGGAGACTTGATGATCAAAGTCATGAATAAGGCTAGGGAGCTATAATTACGGGAGAATTACAGCCTCTAAGATGATTTGAGACTTTAACTGTGCTACTTAAAAAAACAACAACACTACTCGATCTCTAAAAATTCAAACAATTAAGAGAAACAAAAATGTGATTTAAAAAGATATTATTTATTTTTAGAGAGAGGAGAAGGGCAGAAGAAAGAGAGGAAGAGAAACATCAATTGGTTGCCTCTCACATGTGCCCCCTACTGGAGACCTGGTCCACAACCCAGGCATGTGACCTGACCAGGAATCAAACCTCATGACCTTTTACTTCGCAGGATGATGCCCAACTAACCAAGCCACACAGGTCAGGACTGATTGTTAATATTAGCAAGAGAGCTCAGAAAACTATAGCCTGTAGACCTGTAAACCCCATGGCAAATGAGACAGGGGCTCCACATCAAAATGAAAAATGCAAGGTAGACTAAATCACAGCAAGAAAGCACCACAGGGAAGAGCAAGTCCAGCCCTGCCTCAGACTCCTAAATGCAGAAATTTCCAGGTTTCATCAGTAGCAGGGAAATTGGAAGGGGGAGAATCCAACAGCAAGCCCTCCAGTTTTTCTTAGCCAGGCCCATCAACTACAAAACAGAAGAGCAATTCCTATAGGAAAGTTCAAGGACAGCAAAGAAACTAGGGCTTCTCTGCCCCAAACTTTTCCATAACAAACTCTGTTCTCCATTCAAAGTCTCCACGGGGTGGTTCCAAACTACTCTTCTCATCTTACTCTGAGGGAGCCTCCTCCTGAAGGAATATTGCTGGAATCTCCCAGACACTTATCATCCCCCCATCCCCAAGTGTCGCTGCCCTGCCCGTTTCCACCTGTCCAAATCCTACTTACCCTTGAAAACCCAGTTCAAATCACTGCTCTCATGAACTCACCCCTGATCACCCCAACAGGAAGCAGAGGCTCTCCTTTGAAATTCAAAGGGACTCACTGGTTAAACATCTTTTGTACTCCTCAGATGAACACCACACAGGACAAGACGCTCCACTCTTAAATATTGAGGAGACTGCAAATCCCTGGAGACCAGAAGAGCTCTGCTATTGTGTTACCATCCCCCTCAGCACCAAGCATGGAGAAGGGGGCTTCGTAATGAATAAATGAGTGAGCGAATGAACAAATGAATGAATGAGTGAACAAAAGAAAGGAATATCAGAACTTTATGTCCCATCTTCTCAGCTTGAGAGACTGTCAACCCCTTGAAATGAGGTAACTCTTCTCTTAATGACAATTTAAAGCCACACGCACCCCAGACAACATACTGATTGGCCGGAGAGATCATCAAAAATGTGAAGCACTTTGTCCTCTACACTAAGTACAATTAACTTCGTTACTGCTATTCTTCCCTTCCTTCTTAATGATGAAATAAATCCCCATTCCAGCAAATGGCCAATCTCTATTCTTAAATTGCACTTGGATTTTACTGATTTACTTTGCTTATACATAATTCAAAGGGTGATTTTATTTCAGTGCTTTATTTGTGCCTTCTAGTCATTATTCCTTCTGGAAATGGCCTTTCACATACATTAGGTCTAAAGCTCTACCACAGGTTTTGGGGATCTGTGTGTGTTTTAACTACATTCTCTTAAGCCTGCGAAGTGGAAGAATCTGTTTGGGTGATTGCTTCATGGTGGTATTCAGTTTCTAGCACAATATAAACCCTAATGAGGAGTGAGGGAAAGGAGAGGGATGAAATGTTGAAATACCAGAACGTAGGCTCATGGTTTCTCGGAAAAGATCTTGTTTGAGCCAAAAAGCCTTTAACTGCAGAGGAAATGGCCTTATATCAGAGTTTAATAAGCATTTCTCTTAAATGCCAGGAACTAGGTACACCAGTGGCTGAATAAGCATGATATTTTAAGAAGAAAGAAATCCCCTTGTCCCAGCGCTGTGATGTAGGGAATGCTCTATGCTGTGGGGCAACTACAAGGAGAATCTCAGTGGCTTCAGACACCAAGAGGGGCAGGCCTGGAAGACAGCAGCCCATCCCCCCCCCCCCCCCCCCCCCCGGCTTCCCAGGCTTCCCCTATGAGCTACGTCTAATGACTGTGCTGTCAGCTTCCTGCACCTCTGTGGCAGCAGAGGTAACTCATAAGGAACTTAAATGAAACTTTATTTTAAATTCAGTATTTAATTGCATGGCCAGGACATCGGGAAGGTTTTATGGACAGAGGGGGAAGGGAACAGAGAAAAGAGGCAGGTGGTCAGACTTACGGGGTGTGGACTATCTACCAGGTAGCCTGACTCTTCGTGGGGAGCCTTCCTGACAAGGCCCCTCCAGGTGTCCTCCCAGGCTACTTTACCCAGAAGCACTCCCAGGCCACCTCTGTGCTTAAGCCTTTATCTCAGGCTTTCCAGAGTTCAGTACAGATCTGCCCTTGACAGAGATCAGGGAGTCAGACTTAATGGCAAAAAGTCTGAAGTCGTGGGGAGCAAGGGAGGCTTTGATGAGAACCTGTGGGAAGGGGAAAAATCAGCTCAATTGGTTGGAGTGTCGTTCCATACACCAAAATGTTGAGGGTTAGAGTCCCAGCCAGGGCACATACCTAGGATGAGGGTTCAATCCCTGGTCTGGGCACAAATTGGGAGGCAACCAATTGATGTTTCTTTCTCACATCCATGGTTCTTACTCTCTCCCTTCCTCGTTCTCTAAAATCAATAACCATATTTTTAAAAAAAGAAAAAGGAGAGAAAGAAAGAAAGAGGTTCTGAGAGGGGCAGGAACAAAGACAGACTACGCAGCGAGTACAGCCAGACTCTTTCCAGAACCGTCTGGCCAGAATGCCACCACGAGGTGCCACGTGGTGTGTAGCTCCAGGCTCCCCTCTGCTGTGAGCCCACCTTAGAAAGCTCTGCCTCTCCCAGCATGGTCGTATCTGTGCCTCTGCTTGGCTAAGCGGTGGCACGTGCCCACCATCTGGCTGCCCCTGTACTCCAACTAATCTGGGGCTGTCCCCAGGAAAAAGGGTGTTTGGATACCAGGCAGCCAAAGCCATGGTCACAGGACCCACTTTGCAAGGTCCAGAAATTTAACGCCTGAGGTCTCGTGCTAATCTGAAGCCAGAAGTCCTTGGCAAAATGGCAGTACCCAGTCCTAACCTCCTTCCAGTGGAGGCTGGCCTGAGGTCTTGGCTTTGCCTTGGGTCATTCAACAATGGCCTCTAGCTAGACCACAGCACCACAGGCTGAGGGGGTTTGGAGATCCTGCAGTCTAACAGCCTACGTGAAGAAACTGAGGCTTCCAGAGATCAAGCCCCTGCCTCCCATCCTCTGACTCCTGAAGGCAGAACCCAAATTCCTTGCATCTCAGTGGGAGCACACACCCTGTGGCTTTAACTTGCATTGTCATTGGCTATGAATTAGTCTGAACTTGAATACATTAAAACACAATGGTTTTACTATCCTCAAAATAGAAACCCAATTTCTCTCCTGACATTTTCTATCTACCATTCTCCTTGCTGAAGTTCTTTTTATCTTTCTGCTAAATCTCTTGCTAAAACAATTCTTCCTGTTATACTCCTGACCACTATGCTATAACTGCATGGTGTGAATTCATTAATATTAGCCTAAAGGAGGCTCTTCTGTGACTAGTCCAAGGTGAGGGGTGGGGGACAGAGGTGGGGGTGGGAGGGGCAGACCTGGTATTAGTCCAAGGATTTGTTAGGAACAAGTGCTCAACAAGGTAGGAATAAGACAAAATGACATTGCCATTCACAAACCCTTTGAACACTCTCAGACCCAGCGGGCGACCTTGGTGGTGGCTGTCATGATCTGCTTAATGACTGAGCCCTTGTTTTATTCAATCAATTCAAGAAACACAAACTAGCTTCATTTCATTAGTACTTAAAATGCTATTAAGATTAGGGCATTCAGCAGTGAATGGTTGTATTTGTGTTGTATAAAGTGAAACATCTATTTTAATTGTGATTAATGCTCTCAAACTAGTCAACTAATGTCTTTAAGTATTAATGGAAAGGAGAAGACACAAAGGATGTTAAAATGAGCTCATCAAGCATTGAAGGACATCTTTGATTTCAAGACTTACTTTTTCACATTTAACATCTTTCAATCAATGGCAATGATTTTTCTTTCTTAGTAACATACAGAATAATAATATATTTTACAGTAGATGGCATCCTAGATTCAATAAAATACTGTCTAGCAAGCTACTTGTATGTATAATTTTGGGGGAAAATAGATGTAGCCATTTCCTTCTACTAACATTTGCATGTAGAAAATAAGATTATCCATACATAATATATCTATGATGTAATGAAAGTTCAAAGGATGTTTTCCTTTGCTCCATTCTACTGTGGCCACTTTACACTCAGTTTCTGGTAAAACCAGATGCTTGAAGGCTTCTATCATCTCTAATATGTTTTACTCTATTAGAGAAACAAACCCATTTGGTGACCACGAGTGTTGAAGGTGGTCTTATTAACCAGAGAAAAATAGAATATAAAAGTTAACCTAGTTATAGTAGAAAACACAAAAAACTGAGACCCTCACTTCCACTGTAGGACTAGTAGTCTCAGCAGGGTTTTTGTTTTTTGTTTTTTTTTTTTTAAGAAAACAAAACAAAAATCCTTTCCAACCAGAACTGCCACCTTCCAGTAATTTGCCAAAATGTCTAAGACAACAGGAATGAGGAGAAGCACCTGCTATATGTTCTCTAGGCCTTTTAGAAAACTTGGAGTGGTTCCTTTGGCCACATACATGCGAATCTACAAGAAAGGTGATACTGTCGATCGACATCAAGGGAACGAGCACTGTTCAAAAAGGAATGGCCACAGCTCTTCCCACAGCAAAGCGGAACAAGTCTACAGTGTGCATCGTTGGAAACGAACAAGTTAAAGACAAGATTCTTGCCCAGGGAATTAATGTATGTATTGAGTATCTTGAGCACTTGAGGAGCTGAGACAACTCCTGACATGTGCAACAGGAAATTGCCAGAAAAAGAAGGAGGAGCCTAAGAGAAAGGTGCCTGGGTTCATCTGAAGCCCAAGCCTGTTCCAGACGGAGAAGCACACTGTGTGAGAACCAATGGACAGGAGTCTGAGCTGCTGGAGCCCATTCCCTATGAATTCATGGCATGACAAGTGTAAAAAAATAAAGGATCTCTGTACTAATTTAAAAAGAGAAAAAAAGAAAACCACCATTGTGTTGCATTTTCAGTTCAATACTAGTGATGACGACCTGCCCTGTTGTTAGCACTTGCTATGAGTAAACATGAGTGAGCCTCTCAGGGTGATAAAAGTTACCCCTAGAGTTCAAAAGATGGATGTTAAGTGGTTTTTCTCAGCTTGTGTGTTGTAGCTGAAGCCTGATACAGACAGCTGACAGCTGGTTCAGACACGAGCAACAAAGTTACAGGTTTTACTAACATGTTCAATGGAAACTTAATATGCTTTTGAGTGAGTGTGATAGAAATGCCAACATTTCTCTTTTTTATATTTTATTTATTTATTTATTTTTAGACAGAGGGGAAGGGAGGGAGAGAGAGAAAGAAACATTGATCAGTTGCTTCTTTTATGTACCCAAACAAGGACTGAACCCAGAACCCAGGCATATGCTGTGACCAGGAACCAAACCTGCGACCTTTCGTTTTGCAGGAATATGCCCAATCAACTGAGACACACTGACCAGGTGAAATGCCAACATTTCACTCCCATCTTATTTTAGGTAACCTTTCTAAATAAACTATCCTCTTATACACATGAGGAGGTTAGGTCTCAGAGAGGGGAAGTGTTTTCCCCAATTCTCACCACTGTTGACTGAAAATCAGGCCTCACACCAGGCTTACCTCCAAGGCCTGTTCACTTTAACCTGCTGCTACTGTGGGTGGTCATGGCCCTCTGTAGGCTTTGAACTGTGACTTTGATCTTGAACAAGTGGACTGCAGGTCACAAAGAACAGTTTCCACAGGTTGGGTTGGAGAAGATTTAAGCACTACCACACTGCACCGTTCTCAGGAGCACTCTCCATGGACAGGTCTCTGAGCTGGACAGACCCTATCCAAACCTGACACCACGGCTTCCAAGCCCCGGGGGAGAGATGAGCAGGCTGTTCTGCAGCAGGTAAGTGCTTGAGGAGAGAGCTTGAGAGTGAAAGGTCTGCTTTCAGGGCAGTGTTCCCCCTTAGAGGGACATGCTCCCATCTGTTACCCCATGCTTCACTCCCAGACATTGAGGGAAATTCTCTTCTTTTTCACACAGTATGAAAGCTTGGGAACTGCTGACCTGAACTTCAGCTCCAGAGTGCCCTATGGGTTTGTCCTAAGAGGTCTTAGAGTGCTTCTGAAGACAATCCTATAGTTCAATGACACAGCAAAGGGGCTGGAGGTGAGTACACATGCCAGACTCACTGGGATGCTTTCTGCAGAGTCAAGACAGAATCAGAGTTCCCAGAACAGGGTTCAAGCCAAGGAGTTTTCTGGATGTCAGTCAGTTTCATTCAGTAGGTATATTTAACTCAAATATAATTTGGTGTATACCAAGAACTTTTATAATTCAGCATGATGACCTCTAGCTAGACCACAGGAAGCTCTGACAGCACAATAATTACACCAAACTTGATTTGTTTTTAGTCTTCACCCAAAGACATGACCATTCATTTTTTTTTTCTTAAGAGAGAGAGGGGAAGGGAGGGGGAGAGAGAGAAACATCCATCAGTTGCTTCTCATACATGCCCCAACCAGGGATAGAACCCACAACCTTTCAGTGTATGAGATGACACTCCAACCAAGCCCTATCCAATTTGATTTTTTAAAACTATTTTTATAGGGACTTCCAGTTAAGATGGCAGTGTAGGTAGACATGGCTCATTTTGTTGCACAACCACATCAAAACTACAACTAAAATATACAACAAACACCAATGAAGAACTGTCAGAAATCAAGGTAAATAGTCTAACAACTATGGAATTAAAGAAACCACATCCATCCAGTCTGGTAGAAGGGGCACAGACATGGAACAGGCTAGTCCCTCACCCATACATGGTGGATAAAAATTCAGGAGGGATATCTTGGGATCGAGGAGTCTCAACTCCACACCAGGCCCCCAACCCAGGATTCCAGTGGCAAGAAGATAAGTCCCCATAACTCTGGATGCAAAAACCTGTGGGGATTGAGTCAGTGGAAGAAACTGCTGGAGCTCCAAGCAGTTCCTCTTAGAGAACACACACTCAAACTCACCTACTTAGATTCACTCCCCTTGAGCTCCAGCACCAGGGTAGCAGCTTGAAAACTACCAGTGGCATGCAGGGGGAGTCTGAGGTATCTGCCATCATGGTGAGCAGAGGCCATTGACTCTTTTCCAAACCCTCTCCTACAGAGCCAGAAAGCTGGTGCCGTATGTGAGACTCCATCAACCTGACACTGTTTGACCCAACTTGGAGATTCCCAGAGACAACACCCCATGCAAGCTTCTTTTCCCATGCGAATGGCTTATCTTAGCTCATGCTTCACAACTTCCTAAATCCTCTCAAACAAGAAACATCTGGCCTCAGTGAGCCCCACACCCATCACTAGTAACAGCCAGCCTAGATTCACAGCTTGGCTTTGTCTGGGAAGCCCAGAACAAGTAGCAGCCATCTCAGATTGCTTTATAGCTCAGGAAGAGTGGCGCCAGGTAAAACACAGGTCGGGGCTGACGTTGGCCTGCACCACCTGGGAAACCCCAGGGCCAGTGCACCCAGTGGACAACTATAGACTACATCAGAGCACCAACACCCTGCCCCTGTACAGCTGATCCTCCACGGATGGTGGAGACTGGTGGTAAGTGGTTACATCCAATCCTTGAAGTTGACTGGCTTGAGTAAATCCCTCCCATTGATCTTCCAACAGCAGTCAAGGTTCAGCTACAAAAGGAGGGTGTACTCAGCCCACATGAAGAGAGCACCTCGGGTACCCAGCTTGGATGACAGGGGAAGCTGTCCCACTGGATCCTACAGGACATCTACTGCATTAGACCACACTACCAAGACACAATGTCAAAGCAGCTCTACCACTACATAGAAACAAAAACAGGGAGGCTGCCTAATGAGGAGACAGAGAAACATGGCCCAAATGAATGAGCAGATCAAAACTCCAGAAAAAGAGCTAAATAAAATGGTGATAAGCAATCTGTGAGATGCAGAGTTCAAAACATTGGTTATAATGATGCTCAAGAACTTAGTGAGGACCTCAACAACATAAAAATGATCCAGTCAGAAACAAAGGATACACTAATTGAAATAAAGAACAATTTACAGGGAAACAATGGTAGAGTGGATGAAGCCAAGAATCAAATCAATGATTTGGAACATAAGGAAGCAAAACACAACCAATCAGAAAAATGAGAAGAAAAAAGAATCTAAAAAAAAATAAGAATAATGTAAATGCCATCTGGGACAACTTGAAGAGGTCCAATGTTCACATCATAGGGGTGCCAGAAGGAGAAGAGAAAGAGCAAGAACTTGGAAATCTATGTGAAAAAATAATGAAAGAAAAACTCCCTAATTTGGTATAGGAAATTGACATGCAAGTCCAGGAAGTGCAGAGAGTCCCAAACAAGACAGATGGGAAGAGGCCCACTCCAAGACACATCATATTAAAATGCCAAAGGTTACACAAACAAATGGAAGCATATACCATGTTCATGGATCAGAAGAATTAATATCATCAAAATGTCCATGCTACCCAAAGCAATCTACAGATTCAATGCAATACCTATTAAAGTTCCAATGGCATATTTCACAGACATAGAACAAACACTTCAAAAATTTATATGGAATCATAAACGACCCCAAATAGCTGCAGCAATTTTGAGAAAGAAGAGCAAAGTAGGAGGGATCACAATACCTGATACCAAACTGTATTACAAAGCCACTGTAATCAAAACAGCCTGGTACTGGCACAAGAACAGACACATGGACCAGTGGAACAGAACAGAGAGCCCAGAAATAAACCCAAGTCTCTACAGTCAATTAATATTCAACAAAGGGGGCAGCAACATAAAATGGAGCAAAAATAGCCTCTTTAACAAGTGGTGCTGGGAGAACTGGACAGCTACATGCAAAAAAAATGAAACTCGAGCACCAACTTACACCATACACAAAAATAAATTCGAGGTGGATAAAAAATTTAAATATAAGCCGTGACACCATTAAAATCCTAGAGGAGAACATAGGCAGGAAAATCTCAGATATTTCACGCAGCAATATTTTTACTGATATGTCCCCTAGAGCAAGGGACATAAAGGAAAGAATAAACAAATGGGATCTCATCAAAATAAAAAGTTTCTGCACAGCTAAAGAAAACAGTATTAAAATAAAGAGAACCAACTGTATGGGAAAACATATTTGACAATGATACCTCAGACAAGGGATTAATCTCCAAAATATATAAAGAACTTACAAGATTCTACTCTAAGAAGACAAGCAACCCAATTAAAAAATAGGCAAAGGATTTGAACAGACACTTCTCCAAGGAGGACATACAGAGGATCCAGAGACACGTGAAAAGATGCTCGATATCTCTAGCTATCAGAGAGATGCAAATTAAAACTACAATGAGATACCACCTGACACCAGTCAGAATGGCCTTCATAAACAAAGCAACAAACAGCAAGTGTTGGAGAGGTTGTGGAGAAAAGGGGACCCTAGTGCACTGTTGGTGGGATTGCAGATTGGTACAACCACTATGGAAAACAGTATGGAATTTTCTAAGAAAACTAAAAATGGACATACCTTTTGACCCAGCAATTCCACTGCTTGGATTATATCCTAAGAACCCTGAAACACCAATCAAAAGAACCTATGCACCCCTCTGTTCATAGCAGCACAATTTACAATAGCCAAGTGCTGGAAGCAACCTAGGTGCCCATCAGTAAATGAATGGATCAAAAAACTGTGGTACATTTACACAATGGAATTCTATGCAGCAGAAAGAAAGAAGGAGCTCCTACCCTTTGCAACAGCATGGATGGATTTGGAGAGCATCATGCTAAGCGAAATAAGCCAGGCAGTGAAAGACAAATACCATATGATCTCACCTTTAACAGGAACCTAATCAACAAAACAAACAAACAAGCGTAATATAAACAAAGACACTGAATTTGAGAACGGTCTGACAGTGACCAGAGGGGGAGGGGAGGGAATTTCAGGGGAAAAGGGGAATGGTTTAGAGCAACAAGTATAAAGGACACATGGACAAAAACTATGGGGGGTGGAAATGGGAGGAAGGTGGGGAGGGCTGGGGTGGTGGGCTGGGGGCAGGGTAAAAGACAGAAAACTGTACAATATCAACGATTAAAAAAATACTGATAAAAAAATAAATAAAATGCCAAAGGTTAAAGATAAAGAGAGAATCTTAAAAGCAGCAAGAGAAGTTAGCTACCTACAGGAGAGTTCCTGTAAAACTATCAGCTGATTTCTCCAAAACAACTTTGCAAGCTAGAAGGGATTGGCAAGAAATATTCGAAGTCATGAAAAGCAGGGACCTACAGCCAAGATTACTTTGCTCAGCAAAGCCATTGTTTAGAATCAAAGGACAGATAAAGAGCTTCCCAGAGAAGAAAAAACTAGAGGAGTTCATAATCGCCAAACCATTATTATATGGAATGTTAAGGGGACTTATTTAAGAAAAAGAATATCAGAACTATGAACAATAAAATGGCAAAAAAAAAAAAAAACCCATATCTATCAACAATTAAACCCAAAAAGAAAAATCTAAGCAAGAACAGAGACAGAATCATGGATACAGAGTTCATTTTGATGGTTATTAGATGGGAGAAGGGTGTGGGGGAGAATAGGTTAAGAGGTGAGGGGATTAAGAAGTACAAGTAGGCAGTTACAGAATAGCCATTGGGATGTAAAGTATAGTATTGGAAATGGAGTAGCCAAAGAACTTACATGCATGACCCATGGACATGAATGAAGGTGGGAGGATTGCCTGAGGGAGTGGGGGGTGCTGGGTGGAGGAGGGCAAAGGGGAAAAATCAGGACAACTGTAATAGCATAATCAATAAAGTGTGATGTAAAAAGAACAGATACTTTGTTATAAGATAGTATATGCTATTCCCAGAAAATTTGAACTGTAGAGAAAAGTGAAGAAAATTAACATCACACATATTTTCATCTCCAGAAACAACTTCTGCTAACTTTTGGAGTATTCTCTCCAGCACTCTACCCATGTACAGGCACTCAACAGCTGAATGCCAGATTCTTGCTCTTACTGAACTGTGACCTTCAGCTGGATCTGTGGAAGGTCAACATCCTTATATTTGATACCAAATGCAAATTTTTAGCTAAAATATAACAACCACCTGGCATGTTGCCTTTTCATTTTGATAGTACCAATCTAAATATAACATGTACATGATAAGCTGCATTCTGAAGCTATGACTAAAATGACACTTTAAATCCTATCTTTTCCAAGTTCAGACTCTCCATTTTTTGTTCAGTCCTACTGGACAGAAGGGAAAAAACATAGGAATGAGCTCCATCATGGTTTAGTGGAGAGAGATTTTTATCAGAGGTGCTGTTACAGGGAACACATGGTATGTCTTATACCAAGCATTTGTGGTGCAGTGAATAAATCCTTCATCTACATGTTCACTCCACTTTGTACTTTCAAGGAGGCTAGAGGTGATTACTCAACTAAATATTAAATCTGGCGAAGACTCCATATCAAGAAATCATCTTTGCTTTTTTAATGATTTGTAGTCTTTTAAAAAAGATTTTTACTTATTTTTAGAGAGAGGGGAAGGGAAGGAGAAAGAGAGGGAGAGGAACATCAATGTGTGGTTGCTTCTCACACGTCCCACACTGGGGACCTGGCCTGCAACCCAGGCATGTGTCCTGACTGGGAATGGAACTGGCGACCCTTCAGTTTGCAGGCTGGCACTCAATCCACTGAGCTACACCAGCCAGGGCGATTTGTAGTCTTTTTATATCAACTCTGACTCTACATCTGTTACATATCAGAATTAGAGAAAAGATTCAGGTAGAAAAGAATCAGACTTGAAAGGAAACACCGATGTGTTGGCAGGAATGGGAATCACTCACTGGAAATGCTCTGAGTGCCGCTGACTCTATTCTTGACATAACAAAAGTTGGTAAAAGACCTCAGAACAAAGACGAAATCTAAACCATGCAGATGAAATACCTGAAAAGAAATAGGAAAAGATAAAGTTGTTTCTAATAAGAGAATCGGGGGACTAAGAAGGAAATGTCAAACTCCTAACAATGCTGCAATAGCCACAGGGCTTTATTTCTTTTTAAAACCACACACACATCATAGGCGTAGTTTGCTTCACTTCATAGCAGTTCAAGGGTGCAGCCTGCCCAGCACCCCTCTCTTCACCAGGCTGCCTGTCTCCTTCTGCGTTGCTCTGATGAGATTGCCAGTACCAATTTGTCTTCCACCTCCTGCCAAAGGACTGACCCCATTTGTCCAATCTTGGTTTTTCATGGCCCTGTGTAAAGTCAATGGTTCAAAAGATGGACAAGTAACCCAGGTAAAGCCAATAGAAAAATCTTCAAGGGATTGGGCCTGTGGATACAGGAAGAGGGCACCTTTGTTTCTATCTCCAGGCTCATAAGCTCAAAGATCCATAAAAGCTTATGTTACTGAACACAGGTCCAACTGCCTGCCGCTACAAAAGCCAATACTTGAGAGGCAGGTGCTGATGTAAAGGAAAGTGGTTTATTTTCAGGTGCCTGCCACCTGGAACATGGGCAACTCATGTCTCAAAGCCCACCTCCTTGGGAAGATAGGGGATTCATATCTCAAAGCCCATCTCCACCTCCCAGTGAAGGCAAAGGTTTTTATAAGGAGGCAGAGAGGAATAGAACAAAGAGGTCAAAGGTGGGTGTTTAAAAGTTCTTTACATGAAGATGAGCACAGTCCATTCCCATAAGGCAAGTTACAGTCTGGTGTGCAGCATCCTGTTTTAGACACCCTGGCTTCACATCATCCCAGCTTCACATCATCCTGGATGTACGACATCCTGGCTCCACAGTTAAAGATCAGAAAATCTCCTGGAGCTGGGATGCCTGAAGGTCAGAGTCTGTATCTTCTGAAGTTGGTTCCTAGGATTCTCATACAAACATGTTGTCCATCTGTAAGCTCCATATTAGTCACAGTCGGTGCTTACAGAAACAGTGTCAAAGGAATGGTGGGGTGGGTTACAGTTTCCCACCATTATAATTTTCCACTGTTACAAATCTCCATCGTCAATTTCTCTTCCATTTCTATGGAAGTTGGATGGCTTAGCCAAACTATTTCAGAAAACTAGAAAAATTCAGGATCCAGTATAGTGCACAGATGAAAAATAAAATTTTACAGTTAAGTGAACTAGAGTCTAATTTTTACAATTCTGTGTTATAGATTCTATTGAAACACAATTTTCCCCCTGAAATCACCCTCATTTTCATTAAACAGCTATTCTGTGATTGAATGGAGAACAAAGCAAACAGAAGTAGGCAGAAGGGAATGCATGGAAAATGAGAATGAATTGAAGGAGGAAATAGAAAATAGAGTGAAGCCATGAGACACTGTTTGAATGTCTGGTTTACATTATACATGTACCTAACCTTTTAATAAAATGCTCAAAGAGGATAGAAAAAGTAAGTTGTAAATCAGTCAAACTAAACAACACACCAACAACCAGGTTCAGAGGTTCTATCACTATCTGGCAAGGTGGCATCCAGAGTCTAGTACCTGGAAGGAGTGGAGCATGAGGGAAGAATGAAATGGAGATCAGTCACTGATCCCATTTCCCAGGCCTGGGATTCACCTACTGAGAATGAGGCAAGCCTGCAGAAAATAAGAAAAATTTGCTACCAAGGGCTACAATTTAGATCAATGGGTGGGAGATCAATGGGAAAAGAAGCTTCTGTCCCCAGAGTTTTAAATAAGAGCATACTAAAGAGATGTGGTCTGATTAACTCCATGTTCAGATGTAACAATGCCTGAATTGAGGCACTGATTTTGAGGAACCCAGAATGCATGAAACTTCAGAGGGTCTTGCCTGAACACCAAGGCTGTGTATGAAAGTGTGATGGCTCTATCCCACCAACCCAAAACAAGTGAAAGCTCACTCGGGAACAGTGAAAAAGCCTAGTGTGCTGCAGAAGTGGGCCATGGGAAGAGACAGAAGTGTCTGTAGTGACTTGCCTGTCCCATGAAAAATAGGATTCCTCAAATTAGAAAAATTGACTAAGGCAGACTTCTGTTAATATTGTAGAATAATGTAAATAATATTGTAGAATGGCTACATTTCTCCACAAGAAAACCTTTTAGTTTCCTTTTAGAAATGAGATGCTTATAAATTAAGTATTTACATTAGAAACTTAAAACTGCAGTCTATGAGAATAAGAGAATGCTTAATTCTACTGCTCATTAACAGTAGAGAGGACTTCCAGCCAAGATGGAGGCATAGGTGAACACACTGTGCCTCCTTGAACAGTGAAAATTAAGAACAACAAAGATTTAGAAACAAGAAAACAATCACAACTGACAGAAAATTGAACTGTACGGAAGTCCGACAACCATTCATTCAGACAGGTAAGAGGGGAGAAGTTGTGGCAGAAAAAAGCAGAGGTTGGCGGACCTGGGTGCACAGGAGCCCCAGGCATGCAGGCAGCGGCTAGGGGACCCTAGGCACGGGGTGGCAACAGGCAGACCCAGTGAGGCCATGCAAGGCGGCTGGAGAACTGGGCAGTCCCGCATTCATGCGCAGATAATCCAGGCGAAAATGGGGAGCGAGACAGACCTAGCAACCCAGGGCCCCCACACAGGGAAATAAAACCTAAAAACACTGATTGAAAACACTTGTGAGGGTTGAGGTGCCAAGAGAGACTCCCAGCCTCACAGGAGAGTTCGTTGGAGAGACCCACAGGGTCCTAGAACGTACACAAGCCCACCCACATGGAAGTCAGCACCAGAAGGGCCCAATTTGCTTGTAGGAAGTGGTGGAAGGGACTGAAGTATGAGAGAGAGAGGAGCAAGTACCATTGTTCCCTCTCCCACCCCGCCCCCACATACAGTGTCACAACCCAGCAACTGGGCTGCCCTGCCCTGGGGAATGCCTAAAGCTCCACCCCTCACTACGTAACAGGCATGACCAGACCAAAAAAAAAACCCCCAAAACAACACAAAAAATGGCTCAAACCGGAGAACAAATCAAAGCCCCAGAGCCAATTCATCTAAGTGCCCAAGAGATAGCCAACTTGTCAGATGTTGGCTATCAGATGTTCAAAGCACTGGTGATCAGGATGCTCACAGAATTGGTTGATTTTGCTCACAAATTAGATGAAAAAATGAAGGCTACACTAAGTGAAATGAAGGAAAACGTACAGGGAACCAATAGTGATGGAAAGAAAACTGGGACTCAAATCAATGGAGTGGACCATGAGAAAGAAACATCCAATCAGAAAAGAATGAAGAAACAGGAATTTGAAAAAAATGAGGAGAGGCTTAGGAACCTCCAGGACATCTTTAAACATCCCAACATCCGAATTATAGGGTTACCAGAAGGGGAAGAGGAAGAGCAACAAGTGGAAAACTTATTTGAACAAATAGTAAAGGAGAACTTCCCCAATCTGGCAAAGGAAATAGACTTCCAGGAAGTCCAGGAAGCTCAGAGAGTCCCAAAGAAGTTGGACCCAAGGAGGAACACACCAAGGCACATCATAATTACATTAGTCAAGATGAAAACAAAGGAGAGAATTCTAGAAGCAGCAAGGGATAAGGGGACAGTCGCCTACAAAGGAGTTCCCATCAGACTGTCAGCTGATTTTCTTAGATAAGTCCCTTTAACATTTCATATAATAAGGGCTTGGTAATGATGAACTCCTTAAACTTGACCTTATCTGAGAAGCGCTTTATCTTCCCTTCCATTCTAAATGAAAGCTTTGCTAGATAGAACAATCTTGGATGTAGGTCCTTGACTTTCAAGACTTGGAATACTTCTTTCCAGCCCCTTCTTGCCTGTATGGTCTCTTTTGAGAAAAGAAGATAAAAAATATGACAGTAAAAAGACAGCAAACTCACAGATATTAACAACCGCACCTAAAACAAAAGCAAACTAAGCAAACAACTAGAACAGGAGAAGAAACACAGAAATGGAGCTCACATGGAGGGTTAGCAACAAGGGTGTGAGAGGAGAGAAGGGGAAAAGGTACAGAGAATAAAGGTGGGTAGAAAATAGACAGGGGGAGGGCAAGAATAGTGTGGGAAATGTAGAAGCTAAAGAACTTATGACACAAGGACATGAACTAAAGGGAATGTTGGGTGGGAGGGGGTGTGCAGGGTGGGGGGGAATGAAGGGGGGAAATGGGACAACTGCAATAGCATAATCAGTAAAATGTATTAAGAATATATAAAAACAGTAGAGAAAGAAAATGTGAAGAAAAAAAGCCTCAGAATGGTAAAACTGAATGGGACTAGATAAAGTAATTCCAATTCCATCTCCTCTTTATTCAGATAGAGGGTAACCAGCCAGGAAATCAGTTTAAAAGCAGTGGTACAAACCTAGGTTCCTGATACTCAGAGGAGGACCTTTCTTCTACACCACATCTCACGGTGTATTCAATTGAGATGAAAAATACCACATTGTAGATGAGAAAATATGATTTTCAGATCACACACCAAGTGACAAAAGCATACATAGAATCATAATGTTGTGGAAGACCCAATGCATCAAGTAAGCCAGGCCTTGTTTCCAAGAATGTGAACTTCACGACCACCTAAAGCATCTCTAGGATTGGGGCACCCACAACTTCTATAACATCCTGTGCTGAGAAGGTACTTGATTCTTTTTGTGTGTGTGTGACTAGTCCAAATTTCATAATGCAATTCAAGTACCTGTAGCTTTAAATCCTGGGGTTGATGGAGAACAGCTGATCAGGGCTTTTGCTGTAAGCTGTCACATGCTTAAAAACAAATATAAGTGTTCCGTGTCTTTTTCATTTCCATATTGATTAATCCAAGTGATTTCTCCCAAAGCCTTATTTTTCATACTTTTAACAATTTAGGTATCTTCTCTTTAGACAGCTTCAGTTTCTCCAGTTTATTTTCCAGCTGGATAATCTCTTTACTGATATCACTCTAAATCCTTGTTTATTATCCAAAAGAAATGCTAATAGTTATTGTGAGACAACTTTGTGCCAGGCACTGAACAAAGCACTTTCCCTAAGTGGCAAGATAATTTGGGGGTAATTGCTATAGGAAGAGACTCAAAAGAATGAGCAATATTTTTCCCTCCACTATTCCAAGAAGGTAGGCACATAATCCTATTTTTTTCAGCTTGATTTCCTCCCCTCCCTGGTATTAGTGCCTTTGGAGCTTCTGGCCCAAAGTTATGACATCCTGGAAGAAATCTCCCCAGCCAAGCTTTGGCTTGGGAGCCTGGTAGATTCAGAGCAGCTAGTGGAAACAATGAAGGTGGGAGGAGCTGGGAGACGGGATCGTCCCCCAGACAGAATGCAGATGTGCCCACTGGAACATGGGTGTGTGGTGTGTGTGGACAATGGACACTGAGATCTGAAGCCTCAGAGGAGAGATGAGGTACTTGAGGCTGAGACTGGGGTCAGCAAGTGAGGACCTCTGCTGGAGCATCATACATGCCCAAGAGGCACAGGCATGGGCCAGGCAGAAGTACCACGTTGGAGGACTTGCCACCACCAAAGTAAAGGGGCCAGTCTGCTTCCATATTTTCCAGGTACCAGCGGGATCCCCTGTGTTTTTATATCAATCTAAGGGAGGAGTGGCTCCTCTAAACATAAGACTGCAGATTGAATTCTTGACAGTCTTTTGAGTAGGTGCTCAATGCTAGATTTAGTTTGAGGACAAATAAATCGATGTTTTGTTGCCTAGGAAGCTTGGGTAGCAAGCGCATGCCCATTACACAAACCTCTAATTCATGCACAGGCTCCAGCATTAGCAGCTCTCCACTTCATTTCACAGGTGTGTATTGGGAGGTTACGTACTTTGCCCAAGCTCACACCTGCTGCAAAGAATCTTAGCTCTCCCTGATTCCAGAACACATGATTCTTATCACAGTGCAGATGACTTGGGTTATTCTGTAATTTTTATTTTTTAATTTTTAATGTTTTATTGATTGTACTATTAGAGTTGTCCCAATTTTGCCTCCTTTGCCCCTCTCCACCCAGTACCCTTTATTCTCTCCAGCTATCACCCCACCTTAGTTCATGTCCATGGGTATAAGTTCATGTCTTGTATATAAGTTCTTTGGCTACTCCATTTCCTGTACTGTTCTTAACATTCCTGTCTATTCTGTACCTACCAATTTGTACTTTCTAATGTCTGCACCTTTTCCCCTATTCTCTTCCTTCCACCTAGCAACTGATAACTCTCCAAATGATCTACATATCTACGATTCTGTTTCTGTTGTGCTTGTTTAGTTTTATAGATTCAGTTGTTGATAGTTTGAATTTATTGCCATTTTAATGTTCATAATTTTGATCTTCTTTTTCTTAAATAATAAGTTTCTTTAACATTTCATATAATAATGGCTTGGTGATGACTTTACCTTGTCTGGGAAACACTTTATTTGTCCTTCAATTCTAAACAATAGATTTGCTAGAAAGAGTAATCTAAGTTGTAGGTCTTGGCTTTTCATCACTTTGAATGCTTCTTTCCAGCCCCTTCTTACCTGCAAAGTTTCTTTTGAGAAATCAGCTGATAGTCTTATGGGAACTCCTTTGTAGATAACTGTCTCCTTTTCTCTTGATGCTTTTAAGATTCTCTCCTCATCTTTAATCTTGAGTAATGTAATTATGATGTGTCTTGGAGTGGGCCCCTTTGGGTCCATCTTGTTTGGGACTCTCTGTGCTTCCTGGACTTGTATGTCTATTCCTTCACCTAAATAGGGAAGTTTTTTTTTCATTTTTTTCTAGTAAGTTTTAAATTTCTTGCTCTTTCTCTTATTCTCCTAGCACCCCTATAATTTGAATGCTGGTACATTGAAGTTGTCCCTGAGACTCCTGAGCCCATCTTTGGTGGGTTTATTTTTTTTATTTTTTTTCTTCTTGCTGTTCTGATTGAATGTTTTTTTCTTTGTTATGTACCAAATCATTGATTTGATTCTTGCCTTCATCCACTCCACTGTTGATCTTTTTTTTCACTTAGTGTAATCTTCATTTTGCCTCTTTTTATGCAGTTGAAATACCCAATGAGTTCCTTGAGCATCCTAATAACCAGTGTTTTGAACTCTGCATCTGATAGATTGCTTATCTCCTTTTTCTTTAGTTCTTCTCCTATAGTTTTTTTTTTTGTTGTTGTTCTTTCATTTGCTATATTTCTTTGTCTCCTCACTTTGGCAGTCTCCCAGTGTTTGTTTCTATGTATTAGGTAGAGCTGCTTTGACTCCCTGTCTTAGTAGCGTGACCCATTGTAGAAAAGTGCATTGGTAAGGTGGATGGGGTGGAGCTTTAGGTAAGTGCCAGGGTGGGGCAACCGTGTGAACCAGGTTAATAGAGTTTCCAATATGGTGTCTCCACTCTGTAGCTCTCGGTGGGAGAGGGCTCAGGAAGGTGTCAATGATGCTGCCTGGTCTCTGAATATTTTCTGAGAGGAACCTGTCCACTGGCACTCGCCCTGATGCCAGACACTTCAAGTTTTTCCCATATGCCACTGGAGCCCTCCCAGCTGCTGCCCCAGTACTGGAGCCCAGATGGAGTGAGTCTACATAAGTCCTAAGTTGGTTGCAAGCCCTTTATAAGCAGACATCTGAGAATACTGCAGTTTTCTTCTGCTGCCCCTCCCCCGCACTGGTTTTTACAGCCAGAAGTTATAAGGACTTATCTTCCTGGTACTGGAACCCTGGGCTATGCCATCTGGTGTGGGACTGTGATCCTTCATTCCTGAGGTACCCCTCCCGATTTTTATCCACCACACATGGGTGTAAGATGGTCCATTCTGCATCTGTGTCTCTGCCTCTCCTACCTGTCTGGATGACTGTGACTTCTTTAATTCCTTGGTTATTGAGGTTCCTTCCATACACCTTGATTTTCTCCTGATTCTGGGTGATAGTTGTTTTGTAGTTTAGTTGTAATTTTTGCTGTGGTTGCGTGAGGTGAGCCCTGTTTACCTATGCTGCCATCTTACTTTAGGGAAGCCCTAAAGTAAGATATGCCTCTACTCAGGAGTCCAGGGAAGAGCGCCTCTACTCAGGAGTCCAGGGAAGAGCAGGAGCTGCCCTGGCACTCCAGTGGAGTAGGGCTTCTGTGGATGGGAGGGGAGGCACGTGTCACGGAAAGCGGAGCACGCACACAGCAGTGGTGCAAACAAGATGGCAGCCATGCCTTTTGCCCCTACTCTGTAATTTTTAAGAGAATGATTTCACTTTGCAAATAATTATAATTTAATTCCACCACCCACATGTGAAGAAAGAAACTAAGGTAAATTTATTTAATCATATATTGGATACAAATTAGTGCTACATCAGGCTTTTTTTTTAATTACACAAAAATTCTAGCATAGAGTCTTTAACATGCACTAAAATTTTAAGTTATAAAAATTAATTCCTTTGGGAGAAAATGCAGACAACTGTAATTGAACAAAAATAATTTTTTAAAAAATTAATTCTTGCTTTGGTCATTGTGGTTCAGTTGGTTGGAGTGATGTCCTGTGCAACAAAGGGTCACAGGTTTGATTCCTGGTGGGGACACCTACAGGCAACCCATCAGTGTTTTTCTCTCTCTCTGCCTTCCACTCTAACAGTAATGAAAATGTCATCTCTTAGGATTAAAATTTTTTTAAATTAATTCTCAGACTGAAGCCGTTCATTAAGTATCCTAATGAAGAATGTGACATTACAGTTTAGTATCCACCAAGCAGCTACAACATGCCATTACTAAGCAATCGTAATCTTTGAGGATAAAATTTAAATTCCTTGGTTTCACAAAGTTATTTCCCAGCATTATCTCCCATTTCTTGCCCATACACACCATTTTCTCCAGCCATAGTAAACTGCTTGCATTGAACTTATACTGGCAACTCCATTATAGCTTGTATCCTCCACAAATTGTAATTTGTTCGGATGACTCTATGCCCTCCTAGCCTCCAAATTAAATGAAGGGCTATATTTTAATTTCTATATCCCTAGCGCCTAGTTTTGTGCCTAGCACATAATATTCAAAAACTATTCATGGAATGGATGAAACGAACACTAAATAAAATTAGAATTTTAATTGGAGTACTTGGTCTGTTTCTCATACTTCCTAGGCTAATCTCTCAGCCTACTGTCTTCCCCTAAATAGCAGAATTCATGTTATGGGAATCCTTCAGTAGCACTCATCTGACCCAGCAATTCTGGCTGAGGGCAAGAAGGGTAAAAATAAAGAGCAGGATAGCTTCCTGCTCACAGTCTGCATTTCCAGCCAAAAACAAGTAAATGTATTTGCAAACACTGGATATATATATTCAAAGCAATGCAATTGGCTATAGGCTTTGGCAACAAGTCTATTTTGCCTTAATGCACATCTCTTAGCAGTACCAAGGTCAGGAAAACCAGAAATTCCCACATACAAATAATTGATGAAACTTGTAAGAGATTTGATTAAAACAATCCCAAACCCCTGAAAACCTCTTAAGATTATTAAATAACTACAGAAAAGTCAATGATTAAATTTAGCAGTAGAGCTGAATTTAGCTTTAAAAGACAAAAAAGGAAAAGCCACTAGTTTAAATTTCAGATCATTGTTGAATACACAGAACTGAGTATTATAAAAAGGGACAAGCAACACTCTTAGCACTGAGATCATTAACTATTGTGTAGACATAGCAGCCAAATAGGTTGAAAGGGTAGATAGTGTAGATAGCCAAGTTCTACATTTTAATAGGTATGAATAGAAAGATATAGGAGAGCCAATTAGAGGGGGCGGGGGAAGGGCTTAAGATTCAACAGCCAGAAAAATGTGTGAGGCCCCTTTAGGTTGAAAGTCATCCTTTCGTTAACTTCAGTATATCGTAAGGCATCTGGCTTCACAATTCAGGACACAAGATGTATATACCACAGTCTGAGACCAGCTCTAATGAATCAACAGCACACCTGCCAAGCTACCATCAGTACGCTGCCTCTGCCAGTTTGGGGCAGTTTCTCTTGGTTTTGTCTCCCTTCTCCACTAATACTACCTCTTCTCTACTACTTTTTGCTTAATTCAATGACTACTTTTGGGTCTCTGCTTTCCTAGCAACTCACCCTTCTTAACACTGTATCCTGATCAAACTTGCATCAATAGTTTAGATGGGGCCTCAAGTTACCACCTAGGAGAGTGAGTGCCTTTGTTGGGCAAAGTTCTTATGCCAGTGGGTCTCACAGGTTAATCACAGGCCCATAAACGACTGCTTTAGGACCAGGTACCAATCAGTGACCAGCCCACCTGTGGCTCAGAGATAGTATAGTCCAACAAAACTTGAACATGAATCAACACCTTCCTGTCTTGTTCAGATGAGGGTAAAGAGTGTAGCCAGTCTTTATTGTGCCACTAGTATACAATGGTTCCATCCAACCTATAAACCTTAACTAGTGCTATCACACTCTAGATTCAAGCATGTTCCATTGAAATCTAAATGGTTGATAACATAAAATCAGGAAAGGAAAAGATTAAAGGTGATGGCAGGGGTAAAACTGAGGGGGTAGCATATGGAAGGGCAGGAACAGAATCCAGAGCATCAATAGGGAGCTGGTCTGAGAGAACAACATCTCTTCCACAGAGCGGAAGAAGGGAAGATGATAGAATTCATATGTGATGATTATCTTTTCAGTAACGTTAGAGAAGAAAAATGCTGACAGTTGTGGAATGAGAGGGATTAGGAACTTGAGGATGATAAGGTTAGTAGAGCCATTGTAGGGAGCATATAAATGGCCAAGAAATTTAATTTTAAAATGCCAAATATAGGACCAGAAGTTCCAGGAATATCTTTGTAAGGATGATTGGTAGAAAGTCAAGTCAGATGCTCTCCATCAACTCAACACACACAACATAAGGCTGAGGGTTCAGACCAGGCAGAAGATAAAGACTCTATGATGTTATTAGTGAGACTGAGATTTAGTAGTAGATATGATGGGATATGGACCTGAGATTTTAGTGAAACTATTCATAATTGCATATAAAATATAGGCTTATAAAAGAAAAACTACTCTTCCACACTTTTGCATACCGGTTTATGAAGGAATTAAACATCCACTGCTTGTAAAAAGGTCATGTATGATAATGCGTATGAAGGATGATTCTTAATTATATCTCATATTTGGCAGGCATACATCTTAGGTAATAGAAATGGTTTTGCTTGGAAATTTTTGTGACTTGTTCTAGGTGATTACTTCTTTGGAGGGGGAAATCACCAAATTTTTTGCACAACCAATATATGTCATTTCCTATAGTAGGTGCTTTATATATTATCTCATTAATCCTTATAGCCCTATTATTCTCAGTAATTTATACCTGAGAAAACCAAAGCTCACAGAGATTATGTAATTTACCCAAGATTGTAAAACAAGTCTGACTCCAAAGCATATGTTCTTTCCACAGGCTACACTAGAGTTGAATCAGGGAGATGTCAAATAAATTCTTACTTTTTCTATTGCCAAGGCTTATTATTTATATACAGTCATCCCTCGCTACATCACGGTTCACTTATTGCAGCTTCACTGTATCGAAGGCTTTAAAAAAATGTATCTAATTCTGTATCATGGAGTTTTCGCTATATCACGGGATTCTGTGGTACAAAGGTATTTATATATTTATTATATTATTTTTGCTTAGAAAATTTAAAACAATATAAAAACATAAAAAATGTTAATTCAAACATATTAAAAGAATATTAAATTGAAATAAAATACAGTATGCACTTCATCAGCGGATGAGTAACATACTGTACACAATAGAAATGCAGTAGCCACTACTGCTTGCGCAAGTTTGCCAATGTGAGATTGTACACAGCACACTATTGGCTGATGGAATGGAAGGTGACCAATCACAGCACTGTGTTCTGTATCCTGGGTGCTGATTGACCCAGTGACCGTAGCATTGGTCTGTTTGCTCTCCTGCACTGTGCTCATTCGTTCAGCATCTCTCCTTGTCCACTTCACATCAACGTCTGAACACTGCATGTAGTGTTGCTCTGTGGTGGTGTGTTTTTGTGAAATTTTTGTCAAAGTTTGAATTTATTTTAAGCCCTATGATCCACCCAAACGTTCTGTGCCTTCTAAGGCTTCTGGCAGTGAACCCAAGCACCAGAGGAATATGCTTACCATCAAAGAAAAGGTAGAACTTCTTGACATGTTAAAGGCAGGCAAAAGCTACACGGCTGTAGGCCGCCATTACAGGATCAACAAATCTACTGTTCGCTACATAAGGAAACACGAGAAGAATATTAGGCCTACACCAACAATGACTTTTAACAAGACTGCAAAGAGGGTGGTCACTTCCCGCAGTAAGGCCATTGCGAGGATGGAGTCTGCACTGGCCCTGTGGATAAATGACTGCAGGAAGAATATCTCGTTGGATACCAACACCATCCAAAGGCCAAGAAACTTTATGATAGTTTTGTTGAAAGCATGAGTGTTTTGCAGAAAGAGGATGAAGACAAGGATGATGATGCAGAAGCAGGACCATCAAGTGCTTCTCCCACCAGACCAACCCCATTCAGTGCCAGCAAGGGCTGGTTTGACAAATTTCAGAGACGCTTTGGACTCAAGAGCATTTCTCTGCGTGGAGAAGCTGCCTTTGCAGATAAAAAGTAGTGCCAGCAACTCCCCATAACTATGTTCATCACTCAGATGAAGAGATCAGTTACACCTATGCCTTAGCGAAAATAGAAGTTACCACCCAGGACGAAGATACTGCACCACCTGATGAAGTGGTGCCTTCAGAAGACCTGCAATGCTCTTCTTGGCTGTGCAGTACATTCAAATCATCGCCATCACCTTCATCGCCATCATACTGCACAGCTACATAATTCATGATTTTCATCATTCAAGTTGGAGTACACTTCACTGGTGAGTACCCATATAGAATTTTATGTGTTTTTAAAATTACGTAGGTTTAAGAGTGTAGAAAGTGTTTAAGAGCATACGAAGTGTTTATAAGAGTGCGGGAAAGGTTGATAAGAGAGTGGGAAAGGTTTATAGGAGTGTGGGAAGGGCTTATGAAGCTTTAAAATATGTATAAATAATAAATATAATGCTGCTACTTCGTGGATTTTCACCTATCACCGGGTGTCTCTGGAACGTAACTCCTGGGATAGGTGAGGGATCACTGTATAAGCTCATTAACATAAGGGCAGAGAATTTATCAATATCTTTGTTTCTTCCAGAACTTGCCTATGATTAAGTATTTTAATTGGTCAAGAAATATGGATGTACTATTACAGAATATATCTTCAACAGGAATAAAGAAGAGTGTATGTTCTATCACTAACTAGTTGTGCAACCTTAGGCAAGCTTCTTAACCTTGTGAATCTAACCTTAAATTTTTTATCTAATGAAATGAGGACTGTGGACTAGGTGGCGTCTAAGGTCCTATTTGACTTCATTCATCCGTCCACTCATTCATTCAGTAAATAGGTCAAGATTTTTCTATGTATCGGGAACTGTATTTAATGTCCTGGGAATACAGTGGTAAATACAATGAAAATCTCATTGAATTTACATTCTAGAACTTCTGTTTTTGAGATAGTAACTCACAATGCGGAGAGAAGTGACAGGCAGGGCAAATTTTCCGAACTGCTTGGGGAATACTTTTTTTAAAGTATACCTATAGTATCATTTGAAATGCAGTCTACTCCACAGGAAGTCAACACTGTGGGGAGTCAGTGCTATTGATAAACATTTGTGGTACCCTTCATGCAAGCTTGGCAGAAAAAAGGTTGAGAAGTAGTGTTCTAAGAGACATAGCAAATTAAAGAGTGCCAGTCATATTGCTCTATTTTGAAGTCTGAAGGAAGACATTAAAACAGCCAATTCTAAGCTTGAAGTTTGAAAATACACTTGAATTATCAGTCTCTGATTAAAGTGCCGATCAGAATGCTTACCTATCTTATTGTTAGCCATTATATAGGTTGAATTCATGTGAAAATTCTTTTGATTAAAAATACCACTATCCGCCCTGAACAGTGTGGCTTGGTTGGTTGTCATTTGGAAAGTGAAAGGCTGCCAGTTTGGGTTGCGAGTTCACTTCCAGGTTGGGGCGTGTACAAGAGGCAACCGATCGATGTTTCTCTCCCTCTCTTTCTCCCTCCCCTTCCCTCTTTCTAAAAATAAATAAATAAAATTAAAAAACAAAACACCACTATCCTTCCAACAATGAGTTTTAATATGCCATTATTCTGTATTTAATTACAAACAAACACACAAACATTAATGATGTCATAACATCATTAATAAAGGCCTGTGTATGTATTATTTATGCTTTTGTGTTCTGAGGATCATAACAAAATCTGAAATGCTGGGAAGTTTTAAAAATTTATTTCCACTCCCCTCAACTGTAAAAGCTGTCACTAAAGTTTAGGCTATAGTCAAACAAAATTACCATAGAAATGTGTATGACTTGAAAACTTAAAAAAACACCTCTATTTTAACTGTCAGTCATAGAATTTTTTATTTTAAATCTGCTGTTCAAACTTTATAATACAATACATGTGGCAAAGAATTAGTTAACACACATCTGCCACAATTCTATCTTTGAACTGCCTTTTCTATATTATGTGATATGTTACAATTTCTTTGAATTTCTTACATTCATAGTATTCTTAAAGGCAGCAATGTCAATTTTTCTGCATTGAAAACAGTTCCATTAATGTTCTGGAATTGCTTAAAATTACTTCTTCCCTTTATATTTTACTGTTGCCCACATTAGTGAAATAATTCAACATATTATTAATAAGTTGTTGAGAGGTATATGGTACTCAGTAAGTCAACTCTCAACTCCAAGTTAAAATAAACTTCAATCCAAAACAATATTTTCCTAAATCAGTATATTTAGCTACTTTTCTCAAAAATAATTCCATTCTGAAATAAGATTTTTTGTGATACAATAGTTTCTTTCCTCTTTTATTCTAACAGAACTCATGCTGTACTTTTTTTCTCAAAATATATTTGACATATTCTGTGCAAATGTTAAGTTCTGAATAGCTTTGTACCTTATTTTGAAAAAGTTTATAAAATATAATTCCTAAAAACAACCTCAACATTAGACAATAGAGGAAGAAGAAACATATCAGACAAAGCCTAATTTTTCACATGAGAAAATAAGTATGTTCTTAAAGCTCCAGTAATACATTCCTTGAAAAAACTCAGAATGCACTTTGGTCATTATTAAATATATTAGAACTTAGGCAAATAAAACAAAATGCTTTCGTTGTTTTCTACAGGAAGAAAATATACTACAGAGGCTGAATTGAGGCTGATGAAAAGGAATTGTAAGAACAAAGTGACATCATGACATGGCTCTGTTCTCTACACATTCCCAATCTTAAAATGATGATTTGGGGATTAAAACTGCACCAATCAAATACATAATTTTACAATTAATTATTTTAAATTCCCTAAAATGTTTTAAAAAATGTGAGGATATTCAACATGATACACCTTGCACCAAGAAAATTCTAGACTGTTTCAAATAAATTTTTTGTTTTAGAAACTAGATGCCCAGTTAAGAAAGAATTGCAAATACATTTCATGGTTCAATTATTTTCTAAAATATTCTTGATTGTACAAATATAACCACTTAAAATCAAGGCCAAATAAGATACCATCATATTTGCCCTACTTATCTAATGTGCCAACACAGTAAATTCTCATTTGGACATTTGGAAAATTATCTGGGGGTTGTGATGGGGGTTGGAGTGGTGGGTTAATGGTCCAGGTTAAAGACGTCTAAAATAGCCCTTATATAACTGGGTGGTGATGGGGGGAGGGGATATACCAGATTAAGTTTAGAGGACACAATTTGCGAGGTGAAGCTGCCTCTTCTGAAAATTTGGGTATACAGTACTTTTATAACTATCAATAAGAGGAGTATTTTATTGGTTCTGAAGTTATTCATTTGAGTGTGGTTTGAAGAGCATACACTACAGCGTACCATGGGGAGAAAATTATTTTACTTGAGTAAACATAATGTACTTTAGTAATATCAATAGGCACTTCACTTGTGAGATGAGTATATACCTCACTCAAAAGGATACCATATCATGCCCTAGTACACTATAACATATCCCATATAAAGAAATGCATTAAAAGTAACAATTTTAAAAAGTGCACATTTTGAGCATGCACAGTTAGAGCTGTGCAAACAGCCCAGTGTTTCAAATAAATACAATTATCACTAGTAAATTTTTATCAAAATATCTTACAGTATGGTAACCATTTACAATTATTGCTCTATTAAGAGTTTTATCATCAAAGAGCACTTTGTTGACCTGTTATGTAATACCATATATATTAATACTGAAGGGTGCTTAACTGCAGCTTAATCAGTTTAGATCCTGGCATTGTTCCAAAACAGTTCAAGAGAAACACTGACTGGATCTTGATTTACTGAAGAAAATGCTTTATGGGTTTAGCTGAGTCTAATGCAATATTCCAAAGTTGAAGAAGTTTTCCTCAAGTAAGGCAAGTTTACGGCATTGATGGAGAAACAGCGCTTAGCAATGGCTTCTATTCTCACGATTTGTTGTTTTGTCAATTATTTATGAACAATTACCAGGATCTCAAGTATCTGGATATCAGTTTTATCACCCTTTTCATCAACAACCGAGTATACATCAATACTAAAAATAAAATATAAAGACTAAAGTAAATGTAAAAAACAGTGAACAAGTAAAATAAATATAAGAATTGCACAAGACAGTGTGATGTAAACACTTCAATTTCCCAGCTGAGACTCCTGAAGCAGAGAGTCAGTGACTACGTTCAGGCGGCTTAGTTGGTACTCTTATTCCGGAGAAGAGGCTACATCTTCTTTTTCTCTGAATTGTCATGATTTAATCTTCCACAGCTAATGAAAAAATAATAGAAGTAGTGACCATTAGAGCCAGTTTTAATATTACAACTTATTACATTATATCACATAATACTATTTTTATCTAAATTTCATTCACAAACAAGTCTATGTTCTATTTTTTAAAACTCTTTTAAACTTTTATTGTCAAGAAGAACTCACCTTAAACAAGTAAAGTAAAAATCAGATTTCTCTTGCTTTCTTTTACAGGGAAGTGGCAATACAGATATACAACTAGTTTAATGTGAATGGTTTATACCTTATTCACTAACAGCTGAACATATATTAGAGGATATATGCATTGCTATATAGATAAATAATATAACTTTTGGCCAAAAAAAGAAAAAAAGAAATAGGGCTTTTTTCTTTTTTTATCAACTAAATTGGATTCAAATTATGTGAGTAAAAAGAAATACTTCCCCTTATTTTATACAGAGTCCTATTTGTAATGAATACTATTCCAAATTAGGAGTTTCAACAGTATTATAAACCAAGAATGTTTATCATTATTTGAAATTACGTATGAAATTATTTTCACTAATTGTATACAATATTATCAAAATGATTAGATTATTGTACATGTGAGATCATAAAAGAGTGCTGGGGTGAATAAATGTCACAGAAATATAACAGGCCACTAAGTAAGAAAAAAGACCTGTAAGTTCTTACCTTTAAATTAAATCCAAGCAAGTCACTGATAACACCAGAAACAGCTGACAGGATGACAACCTGGGTGATGTTATAAAGCAGTGGATTCATTGTGAGCCCATACAACCTGAAGGGACTGTCCAACTCCTAGAAGAAGAAAAAAATCATGAGCCCAGATTCATTAAGAATTATCAGTTAAACTAATTCAGGGCAATATATAATGAGATTTTTTTTAAAAAACTGTTTCAAGAAACCATTATAAACTATGGAGAGTTTTAGAAAGGATAAACTTGGTTAAACCTGAAATAAGTAAATATACTTTAAGAGGTTTTTGTTTTGTTTTGTTTTTTAGGAGAAGGTGACATCCTTTAAATGAATTCTGTAACCAGTGGATGGTTGCCAGATGTGAAAGATGTTAGGAGGATGGGTGAAAAAGTTGAAGGGATTAAGAAGTACAAATTGGAGACTTCCGGCCAAGATGGAGGCGTAGGTGGACACACTGTGCCTCCTCGCATAACCAAAATTAAGGACAACAAATATTTAGAAACAAGAAAACAACCTGGACTTAAAGAAAATTGAACTGTACGGAAGTCCAACAACCATTCATCCAGACCGGTAAGAGGGGTGGAGTCGCAGCAGGAAAAAGTGGAGGTGCGGACCCGGGCATGCAAGCAGCAGCGGCTGGCAGTTCCCAGGTGCACAGGCGGCGGCTGGCTGACCAGGTGGTCCCACATTTGCGTGCGCAAATAATCCAGGCAAAGGGGAAGCAGCAGAAGGGACCGGAGTCCAGGAGAGAGCGGAACAGGCGCCATTCTTCCCTCTCGGGCGCCGCCCCCACAAACAGCATCACAACCCAGCGACTGGGCTCCCCCGCCCTGAGGAACACCTAAGGCTCCACCCCTCACTACGTAATAGCCACCAGACTAAAACCAAAACAAAACAAAACAAAAAAACCCACCAAAAATGGCTCAAACCGGAGAACAAATAAAATCCCCAGAACCAATTCCTCTAAGCCGTGAAGAGATAGCCAACCTATCAGACGCACAGTTCAAAGCACTGGTCATCAAAATGCTCACAGAATTGGTTGATTTTGCTCACAAATTAGATGAAAAAATGCAGGCTACAATATGTGAAATGAAGGAAGATGCATGGGGAACTGACAGAGATGGAAGGAAAGCTGGGACTCAAATCAATGGAGTGGACCAGAAGGAAGAAACTAACAACCAAACAGAAAACAAGGAAGAAACAAGAATTCAAAAAAATGAGGAGAGGCTTAGGAACCTCCAGGACATCGTTAAACATCCCAACATCCAAATTATAGGGGTCCCAGAAGGGGAAGAAGAAGAGCAACAAGTGGAAAACTTATTTGAACAAATAATAAAGGAGAACTTCCCCAATATGGCAAAGAAAATAGACTCCCAGGAAGTCCAGGAAGCTCAGAGAGTCCCAATGAAGTTGGACCCAAGGAGGAACACACCAAGGCACATCGTAATTACATTAGCCAAAATTAAAATGAAGCAGAGAATTCTAGAAGCAGCAAGGGAGAGGGGACAGTCACCTACAAAGGAGTTCCCATCAGACTGTCAGCTGATTTCTCCAAAGAGACCTTCCAGGCAAGAAGGGGCTGGAAAGAAATATTTGAAATCTTGAAAAGCAGGGACCTACATCCAAAATTGCTCTATCCAGCAAAGCTGTCATTTAGAATGGATGGACAGATAAAGCGATTCTCAGATAAGGTCAAGTTCAAGGAGTTCATCATCACCAATCAGCCCTTATTATATGAAATGTTAAAGGGACTTATCTAAGAAAAAGAAGATCAAAAATATGACAGTGAAAAGACAGCAAACTCACAGCTATTAAGAACCACACCTAAAACAAAAGCAAACTAAGCAAACAGCTAGAACAGGAACAGAACCACAGAAATGGAGATCATATGGAGGGTTAGCAACAGGGGTGTGGGAGGAGGAGAGAGGGGGAAAAGGTACAGAGAATGAGTAGCATAGATGGTGGGTAGAAAATAGACAGGGGGAGGGCAAGAATAGTATGGGAAATGTAGAAGCTAAAGAACTTATGACACATGGACATGAACTAAAGGGGGGAATGTGGGTGGGAGAGGGTGTGCAGGGTGGAGGGGAATGATGGGGGAGAAATGGGACAATGGTAATAGCATAATCAATAAAATATATTTAAAAAAAAGAAGAAGTACAAATTGACAATCACAAATAGTCACAGGGATATAAAGAACAGTACAGGAAATACAGTCAGTAATATTGTAATAACTATGTGTGGTGTCAAGTGGGTACTGGACTTATGAGATCACCTCATAAGTTATATAAATGCTCAGCCACTATGCATACACCTGAAACTAATATCATATTGAATGTCCACTGTAATTAAGAAAAAACAAAACTCTAAAATCTAAATTTGTAACTCCAACTTCTATCTCAAATGGATGACAAGTATTGATCTTATAGCTACAAGGTTTGAGAACTTTTTTTAGTGTAAGACTAAGAACTTAGTATCTTTTTACAGAAAAATTAGAAATTTAACTAGCTAATTTTCTGACAATATATACATAAAAACTCCTCTTTGAGACAATTACTTTTCCAATACATGAATTAATTGACTGATACAAACATTTAAAGTTCTTTTTAAAAAAATTCTCACCTGAGGATATGTTTATTGATTTTAGGAGGTGGGGGAAGAGAGAGAGAGAGAAAAAAAAAAACACTGATGTGAGAGAGAAACATCGACTGGTTGCTGCCTGTATGCCTCCCCACCAGGGGGGCATATCATGTGACAGTTTGACACATCAAACTGTCAACCCAGGTATGTGCCCTGACCAGGAATCGAGCCATAACCTTTTTGGTGTATGGGATGATGTTCAAACCAACTAAGCCAACTAGCCAGGGCTACAGTTCTTTTTTAGTCCAGGCACTGTACTAGGCTCTGGGAAGTTAAGATTCAGTTTCTGTGCTGAAGGACCTTACAGTCTAATAGACCTGCAAATAAATAATTAAACAATCAGAGTCCCACAAAAGAGGTATGTATAAAAGGCAGTGGGTCATACAGGAAGGTGCTCCTAAAACTTAGTGAGTAGGGCGAGTAGGTATTTTATCAAGACATCTGAGAACATGTTACCTTTGAATTGTAGAGGTTGCTCAGGATTTTTAGAGCTAAGTACAAAGGAAGAATTACTTCAAACTTATAAAACTGGCTACTTATGTAAGTAAGGGTCCTCCTTTACGCAGACTGTATTGACAGACTGACACTAAAGAAATTTAATTAGGGGAGTAGCATATTGGATGTGCATATGAGAAAGGTCAGCAGGTCAGCAACGTGGAGGATGGATGAGAACAGAGAAACCAGAAGCAGAAAGGCCTTAAGAGTTCAGTATATCTAAAGCTTAACTGAGAGATGATGAGGGTCTGACTTAGGGCAGTATTGATAGAGAAGAGGGGATGAATTGAAAGATTTTTTTTTTAAATTTTTATTTATTTATTTTTAGAGAGGGGAAGGGAGGGAGAAAGAGGGAGAGAAACATCAGTGTGGCTGCCTTGCCTGCCCCCTACTGGAGACCTGGCAGGCAACCCAGGCATGTGCCCTGACTGGGAATCTAACCTGCAACTCTTTGATTTGCAGGCGAGGGCTCAATCCACTGAGCCATACCAGCCAGGGCAAACTGGAAGATATTTGAGAGGTTGAATCAATGTGCCTGAGAATTTCTTGGTTGAGAACAATGACAGAGAAGGAGCGATTTATATTAAGTCCTAGATTTCTGACTAGAAGACTGTTCATGATCAAAAAGAATCATGCTGTCGTGCTTTGTATTTTAGTTATTTTTATATTTCTCTCTGAGATAGAAACTGCTTTTATTTTATTTATTTTTTTAAAGATTTTATTTCTTTATTTTTAGAGAGAGGGGAAGGGAGGGAGAAAGAGAGGGAGAGAAACATCAATGTGTGATTGCCTCTCACACACCTCCTACTGAGGTCCTGGAGGGCAACCCAGACATGTGCCCTGACTGGGAATCCAACTGGCAACTCTTTGATTTGCAGGCTGGCGCTCAATCCACTGAGCCATACCAGCCAGGGCTTAGAAGCTGCTTGTAAATCTCATCTTTATAGGTTCTTCCTGTCTAGCATAGTGCCTACATTCTGAAGATATTCAATATACATGTATCAAACAAACCCACCGTTCTCTTCTGAATGCTTTCAATGCCTAATAAATATACTGTCAGGTGCAGTCTATACCAAATTAATACTTTCGAAAGAATTAAACATAACACTGAATTAACCATAACATTGACACAACTAATTTAATACTATTTTCTAAACACTTATAAACAACTTTAAGAATTATATTCATTTGTTATAGAAATTGAGAATTTAAAAAAATTCCTTTTAAGAATTACTAACACTGCAAAACATTTTATTAAATTACCTCCAAAGAATTATAATGAGATCAGATATACTGAAATTATATTCTCTTTGATTATTTCCAAAAATGATTTGAAAATATAAGTTTATTGGTCATACATATTATAATGATTATGTGTTACTACTTTTTAAGCTAACGCAGCCCAAGCAAGAAGAATGCTCTGAGAAAAAATTTTCAAATAACATCAAATCTTATTTTTTGAAATCTGTTTTAGGTTTTAGGGGGCAAAAATTTCCAAGATGCCAATGCTACGATATTCTAAACATTGTTAAAAGTCTTAAAATTTCATAATAAAAATAATTTGGATTATTTTGTTTAGTTTTACAATATGAAATAAAATGTAAATTGTGTGAATATGCTCAAATATAATTTGGAAATAGTGTGGACAATCATAGAAACCAAACACAAGGTAGGATCTACAAACAAAAGAGAGATATAATGTCAGAACAGCATATTCTACATTATATCTATTTTTATTTTTTTTACCTTTAGCAGTTTAGTAGCCAGTTTCAAAACATTATTCACTAGTGTCAGTTCCTCTTTTTTGTTAGGTTTCTTCTCCATTTTCAAGTATAGGTTTATCTTTTATAAAAATAAAAGTAAATTAAAAATATTTAAAGTTATTACAAGTATTTATTTTTAAAAGAAATGGAAAGATATTCATTGAAATATTAATGGTAGTTCTCTGGTCTTGATATTAATATTGATATTCTTCATACTTTACTGTATATTCCAAATTTCCTACAATAAATTTATTTTATAAGAAAATATTTAAATTTTTAAAATATAATTAAAAGCTGCAACAAGTAATGAAAACTGGATGTCATTACTTAAAAGGTGACACAATTTAAAACCCAGAGCCAAACCAACCTAAAAAATAAATAATACCTAATGTAAATCAATTGGTTTGTTTGCTACTTTCCCCTTTCATTTTAACCAAGCTCATTTGACAAGGTACCCATTTTTTTAAAATCAAATTATCCCTGACAAAAATACTCAACAAGTCACTGGCAGTAAGTTTCTTTGAATAAATTCTATAAAATGATTAAAACATTAAATAAATTCATACAAAATAAAGTTAACCATCAACATTATTATGCTTTATTGTTTCTATTGAATAAAAACTCATTCAAACATGGTGCTTCTATACTGAAAAGCAAACATATCTCACAAATGGTTTAGAATCCATCATTTCTATGGGAAAATGGGACACAAAAACAGGTTAGATTTGAATTCTGCATCAAGGCATTGAAAATGCCTTAAGACAAACGGTCTTAATCTAGTACCATAGGTTCCTCAATAACTTGAAGTAAATGAAAATATTTTAGTTTCATATGTACACTATAGACAGACATTAATTTATAACATAATAAACATGCATGCTCACCTGTTCGGTAAGTAATATTGAGGTATTGCTATATTTTTTACTTGTTTCTGATCCAAGGGTAACAAATCTTAGGAGAAAAAGCGTTAACGAGATGCACCAGATTACCAGTTCCCAATTGTAATGACAATCAAAGAAGATCTCATGCACATGAAGCAACTAAAAATGTTTGAAAAAGGCAACATGAAGAAGTGATGTTATTCAAACAATTCCTTTTTAAGAGAAAATAACATTTTACTTCACACAAATTGATCATGAATGTAGTATTACATTTTAAAAACATTTCACATATATTATGAAATACTTCAAGCACATAAAAAGTATAAGGTGTGATGTAATCAAATCCCATGGGGCCTCTACCCATTTGTGTCAAATCTTAAAATTTTGCAATATTTTTCAGATTATTGAAAAATGAAAGATAAAAGGTTCAGTTGAAGCTCTTTTAAACTTTTCCTTAATCATTATTCCCCTTCTTCTCTATCCCCTCTATAAGGGTAATAAATTTTGTGTTTCTCTTTTCTTTGCAGTTTATAATTTAGCTACATATATATCTTTAAACTATCTTATTTTTATGTATTTTAGAATTTATAAGTGTTATCAGGTCCACCTCATTCTTCAATTTGCTCTTTATTCCACTGAACTTTGGTTTCTAAAATTATCCATGTTGATACATGAAGCTCAAACTCATTCATTCTAACTCCTATAAGGTATTACAGTGAAAGAATCAAGCACAGTGTATTATTGGCCTCCTTTATCCATTAACATTCATTTTGTTGCTAATTTTCCTTATTACAAAAGTGCTGCAATAAACATTCTGTTATGCTCTCTTTGTGCACACATGTAAGACTTTCTCTAGGAGTTAATATCTAAAGTAAAACTGCTGGGTCCTTGAATATTCAACTTTATTAGATATTACAAATTTGTCTCTAAAACAGTTGTTCGTACCAATTTGTACTCTCAGCAGTGTTTTCAGAGTTTCCTTTGCCCCTCATTTTTGCCCACACTTGGTATTATTAAACCAATCTGATGTGTGTAAATTGTTTTCTTACCTTTTTGACTTTATTTTTTCCTGAATCTTAGGGAGAATGTATATGTCTCATATGTGTACTGATCATTTGGGTTTCCTCTTCTGTAAGTTAAGTTTTTCTATTCCATATCTACTTTTCCTCTTTGGCCTGCTTTTCTTATTGATTTTAGAAGTTATTTATACATTCTGAATAACAATGCCATTTAAGTCACATATTTTGCCAATATTTTTTGTCAGACTACATCTTGTCATTACGGTGTCTTTTGTAGTATATCAAATTTAAGGGTGGGGGTGGGGTAAAAGAATATATGAAACTGTATGAGTCAGGCAAAATTCTAAAATATTTACTAACTGACCCTTTACAGAAGTAGTTTGCTGATCTCTGGCTTAAAGGACAAAATTGATTTTTTTTTATGTTGATGTAACCATTTTTGTTAATCTTCATCTTCTAAAAAAAGTATCATATTTTTAATAATTTGTGAAGTCACTTGGATGTTCTATATATACAATCACACAGTCCATGATTTTGTTTTATCCTTTTTCATCTTTATATCATTTACTTCCTTTTCCTGTTTTCACTGGTCAGTACCCTCTATCAAAATGCTGACTAGAAGTGGTAGAGAGGTTGTGTCTTATTTCTGACTTTAAAATGAACACCTCTAAGGTAATGAATATTGTATATACAATGCTTGCTCCAGTTTTTGAAAGATACAATTTATCATATTAAGGACTGTACTTTCCAGTCACTGCATTATAAGTCTCCAGTGAAATTTGTTTTTTGCATCTATCGAAATGATCAGATGTGTCTTCATTTAAACAACTAAAGGAGCTCAAATTAGATTAATGGATTTTCTTTCTTTTAAAAAAAGATTTTATTTATTTTTAGAGAGAGGGGAAGGGAAGGAGAGAGCGACACAAACATCATTGTGTGGTTGCCTCTTCTTGCATGCCCCATACTGGGGACCTGGCCCTCAACCCAGGCATGTGCCCTGACTGGGAATCAAACTGGTGACCCTTTAGTTTACAGTCTGTGTGTAACCCACTGAACCATACCAACCAGGGCAGTTAATGGATTTTCTAAAGTTGAAAATCGCTGCATTCCAGGAATAAACTATCTTGGTCATGGCATATTTATTGCTATTAAACTGTTGGGTTCATCATCCTAGTATTTTGCATCTAAGTTAATAAGAAAAATTTACTCAGGGTTTTCCATTTTCATATTCTCTCTCTAGTGTTGGTATCAAAGTTATTATATTAGATGCGAGAAATAAATTGGGGAAATATGCCATTTTTCTCTATTTTGTGTAAGATTAAGGATTATCTGTAAAAGCGCATTAATCTAGAGGGTATTTGTTGTTGGTAGATTTTTAAACTACTGAAAAAATATTGCTTTATGGTTATAGACCTCAGTTTTTCAATTACTTTTTTGAGTCTGTTTTAATAAATTACGCAGTTCTACAAAACTGTCCGCCTCAGCTTTGAACTTTAATGACATAAAGTAACTTATACCAATATTCTTTTGAAAAAATCCTTATCTGTGCCAGTATTTTCAGTTTAATACTCTGCTTTTTTTCCTTTTAAATATCTGTTATTTATGTTTTAAAATTTCTAAATGTATGAGGTTTTTTGTTGCTGTTACTATTTTCTAATAGTATTACAGCTAAATCAAGTGGTGGTCTGTGTATCAACTGAGAATTACCTTATGGCCTAGAACAAGGGAAAGTTTTTATAACTGTCCTTATGCCTGAAAAGAATATGTATTCTTCAATTTTAGAATAAAAGTTTGACTATTTTGTTTAGATACATATCTTCATTGTATTTTTTGTCTGCTTAATCTATCAATTACTAAAAATATGTGTTGATACCTCTCAATGTGGTATTCTGTCAATTTCTCACTACGGAGCTACTGATTTTGGCTATAATAGATATATTTGAAGTTATAGGATCACATGCATACACACTGATCTTCTTGATGAATTATTCTTTTAATTTTTGTCAGGATTCTTTGATTACAGTCTATTTTACCTGATATTAATGAAAGTTTACCAGCTTTCTCTTGGCTAGTGTTTGTCTTTTTCTATCCTTTTACATTTAAGATCTTTCAATATTGTGATGTTTCATGTTGCTATCAATAAACAGATTTTATGTTTATAAGAGAAAAAAAATCAGATACACTTCAGGAACATGGAAATTAAACCCTGAAGAAAAGACTGAGATGTAATTAGAAACAGAGTACAAAATTCAGTCTTTTCCTCTTGGTTGCTTCTAAGATTTTTCTCTTTGTGTTTTAGTGTTCTATAGTTTCTGTATGATGTGTCTAAGTGTGGTGAAAATTAGTATCTTTCATCAATTCAGAAAAACTCATAGCCATTATCGCTCCAAATATTGCTCTCCCTCTTCTTTCCATCTAGAATTCCAGTTAGATGAATGAAGGATCTCCTGTCTCAATCCCCTTTTTATATTTCCATCTCTTTATCATTGTTTTATATTCTGGGTAATTTTTTTCCTTCTCCCAGTTCAATAACTATCTTTATCTGTTTTCTATTTTTTTCTGTTTGTTGTATTTTTAATGTCAATGCCATATTTTTTATTTCTCAGAAGTACTGTTTGGTTCCTCTTTCAAATCTATCTTTTCAATAGTGCTACCTATGTGTTTAATCATTTTATTTTATTTTATTTTTATTTTTATTATTTTTTTTTTTAAAGATTTTTTTATTTATTTATCTTTAGAGAGGAAGGGTAGGAGAGAGGGAGAGGGAGAGAAATATCAATGTGTGGTTGCCTCCTGTGTGTCCCTTGCTGGGAACTGGCCTGCAACCCAGGCATGTGCCCTGACTGGGAATCGAACCGTGATTGTTTGGTTCACAGGCCCGCGCTCAATCCACTGAGCTACACCAGCCAGGGCTGTTTAATCATTTTAAACAAGCTTATCTTAGAGTTTCTATCTGATCAGTCTATTATCTGAAGTAGATGGAGATCTATTCCTGCTGTTTATTGATCTGTTAATGTACTCATGTACTGCTTCTTCACGTGTTCTAAAACCTGAAGAGGCTTCATTTGTGAATATCCTGTGAGGCCTAGGTTGAAGTCACATACCCCAGAACAGTCTTGGTCTTGCTTCCACTAGGTTTCCAAGAGCCTAGAACTACTTTTTATATTAACAGGGGTTAGAGGACAAGACCTATAATGTACATTTGAACCTGAACCTGTAGTAAGTGCAGATCTACAGTTCTTAGACTTTTTCCCCACCCCCTTGCCAGAGTTCAGGCAGAGTCAGAGACAAACTTCCTTATCCCCTTCCTGTGCTGCTGGGCAGATTGCTTTTCTTATTCCACCTTTTCACAGAGACGACAGGCTTTTGAGGTTCTGGTTTTATGTGTAAGCATGTGTAAGAACACATGCAGGTTGAGGCCTTATCTTCTGTCCTCACGTAGGCATAAAAATCTCAAGTCTCTAGGATACTAAAATTGACTATGTACCTCCCTTCCTTATCCTAGGGCATTAACACATATATTTAATTGCTCTGCTTTTCAGTTTTATCTTCACTTTGGTCTCTTACGGTCTTATAAACTCAGATATGTATATAATATGTATATTAAAAAGCTGGGTTTTATTTTTCTAGCATTGTACAATGTTTTAAAGTAGAAGAATTTTCAGGTAATCTAGTATGCCATATTACTTGAAGCAGAAGTTTAAATTTCATAGTACAAAATATATCCCAAGATACATTTGTGTTTCCTGACTAATCTTGGTCAACAAGAGTTCTTTTACAGACATGACACAGTCAAGTCACAATGATGACTCAGATATAAAATAATTAATGTTAAGTGTGAATAAAGCAGAGATTCATGGAAAATAGTCTGAACAATTTCATAACTACAGTCACTCACAAGTTTGTTTTGGGAAATAAAGATCATCAGGTGGACTGTAGACAAAAACGGATATTACATGCCTAATCAATAGACATCTGAGAATATGCTAGCCACTAGTGTGACACAGAAATGAGTAAGATGCGTTTATTTTTCTAATAAAAAAATAAACTGCAAAAAGCCAATTTCAAAACTGTGTAACAAGGCTTACTTATATTATTACTTTGTTTATTATTAGAAAACCTTCTGAAGCTGGATCCTTATAGTTCTGATTATTTAATTTCTACACAAAACAAGTTAACTTACCTGGGCACAACAGATAAATACCACTGAGATAGTCAACAGGAAAGCAGAGGAAACTATTACATCAACTGATCGCTGAGGACCTCGACGCTGGGAGATAAAAAGGAAAACATTTTTAAATGTATTTACTAATTAGCAGCTAATTCCATGATTTCAGTTAAGGTGCTAATCCATCACTAAAGGTTGATCATTACTTACAATACTGAAAATATACTTCATTTGTCAGATGAACTTAAATTATAAAGAGTTACTATTTCCTGAGGATTTGCAACACAGTGAAAATGGTGAATATATAGCCTGGAATTCTTAGCATAACTTACTAAATTCTTAATATAAATTCTTAACATATTTCATTTTTTCAAACACTAATTATTCACTCAACAAATGTTCCTTAAGCACATGCTCAGAATGAGGTACTGTGCTAGATGGTGGAAATACAGAAGATAAAACAGACATAGTCCGTACCTGCACAGGAACCAGTGGGAAGTCAGACATCAATCTCATAAGCACAGATATATGTGATAAGTTGTGATGAGTGCTATGAAGGAAAAGTATAGGTTGCTTTGAGAAAACTGGTAGGGAGTCACTCCTTAGAGAGATCTTCCAAGGCCAACCCTCCTAACTCCCAAATACAACATTGTGTGGGCCTAGGAAGATCTTCCTAAGAAAGTGGTATTTATACCAAACTAGGTGCAGGGGTAAGATGGCAGATGGTAATATTCTTGAGAGAAGGAAGAACATGTGCAAGAGCACAGAACAGGAAAAACTGTGCTGCATTCAAAGAACTGAAGCAGTCTGTGTGGCTGGAACGTACAGAGAAGTGTTTCAAAATTAGACAAGAAAAGATAGGCTACTGGCAAGAGCTAGGTCATGAAGGGCATTACAAGCCCTATTAGATTGTGTTCTTTATCCTAAGAGCAATGGAGAACCTTCAAAAAGTTTTAAAATTATATGGTCAAATCTACATTTTAAAAAGATTTCTGGTGGCAGACTGAAGAAAGTATTGGAAGGAGGAAATATGAATGCTGGAAGGCCAGTTAAGAGGCAACTGCAGTAGCCTAAATTGGTTCTAATTAGGGTGGTGGAAATAGAGACAAATACAAATACTGTAAATGAATTCAAGTCATATTATGGAAACAGAAAGGGTGGAAATTGGTGATACACTGGATGTTGGAAATGCAAAAGAGGGAAGTAAATTCCAAGGATAATTTCAGGTCTGGGGTTTAATGTCACTGAAGTGTAAGGGTAAGGAATTTCATCTCATGGATGGTGGATGGCATGTGATTAACATTAAATAAATGTTTTCAGAACAAATTAATGCACAAAAGAATGCAATACTATGTAGAGTTGATAAAGAAGGGAAATTTGGGATGGCTTCTTGCTAAGTCATGCAGTGAAGACTTATTCATCCCTCTAACAGAAACATCACAGTGAGAAAAAAAACAATCTATGCCAATGTGTAGTATTTCCCAATGGAGACTAAGTTAGTTGTAACAAGTTAAATAAGCAGAACAATTAATATTTTAAATAGAAGGGTAGACAAAGAGTGAAAACTTTTTTTTCATTTTTTTCACTGTTGCTTCAAAATAAAAAGCATTAAAGATCTAGGTATGTTGGAGGATATTTGGTCAACTCCTTACATAAGGAAATTCAATGCTACTTTATGCAACAAAGAAATAATCTTCAGAAGTATTTTCCCAAAATTAATTAAGAAGTTTCCCATTTCCCACCTGAGGTTTTTTTTTTTTTTTAATATCTTACCTCCATAATTAGGGAAGTTATTTTAAAAGATTAAAGGAAAAAAACAGCATTAAAAGAATGGCTTAGAATGGCAAGCTAATATTATTAAATAGTAATAGGTAACTTCACTGAAGGGACTCTAATTTCAGATTATTTTTTTAGAATCGTTTTTTAAGCAGTGGGCTCCCTCTGCTGGCTTGTGATAACCATCCCAGGTAGAAACAGAAGGTGAGATTTATGAACAAAGATAAATTTAGGACAATCTGATCTTGAATCATCTACTTCAAATTCATTTACACCTTTTAGACTTCAGGTGTTTTACTACAAAGAACCAGTTAAATATTTACTTTGATTTTCTGCATATGGAGCATGAAAAACACTAAGTATGGCCCCACAGCATTATGTGAGTATGTATGCGAGTACACATCTACACATACCTTCATATTGACAAAGAAAGGGAAACTTTGAGAGGGAGCCGGCACATTAAAAGTACTTTTATCACTATTATTCTACCTTAAGATAGGACCGAAGAGATAGCCACATTTTTATATTTTGTACTTTCTTCAACCGGAAATGAGGAACCTCAGATTTTCGAGCCCTCCTTGCTGATGTTAAATGTCCAAAGAGTTTTGCAAAAAGTAAGCGCTAAAAAAGATAAAGGTAAGGATTAATTTTGAAGTGGATTACCAAAGAAAAATAAAAGTCAACAAAATGTGGATTGTTATGATTTTATTTGGTTAAGTACTACAAAAACAAAACAAGAAATGAATTAGATCAAAATGATTTAATGAAATACTAAGATATTTCAGGAACACTTTGAGTACTGGAAAAAGGATAAAATATTCTCTATTCAGAAGTCTTTATACCCACCTGTTTGTAAGTTCTTTCTGCTACACAGAGCAAAAAAAAGAAAATCCACACAAGAGACACACGAACCACAAAACTTATAATAACCATAGAAAAAACTATGACATCTTCATTAGAACCGAATGCAATCAGATAAAGTTCTGAAGCAGAATGTGCTGTGAGTTGTTCCAAGTCTGTAGCTTGGGACAGTCGGAAAACAAATGGAGTTAAACCCAGGATGACAGAGATTGCATTTCCAAAAATCTGGTATCCTATTCCTGGTACATGGCTATTCACCTTTAGAGAGAGAAAAGAAAAAAAAACTTACACAAATTTCACCTACAGTAAAATGAATTCCTATTAAGCATGATTTTAGTTATAGCAATATTAAATTGGTTTGTTAAAATACATTAGTTCTAATACAAGAATAATAAAATTTAAATTTACTCAAAGTTTGAGAGCCTCTTACATGTAAAAAGTAAGTCATTATTTCTTCAGTTTTTAAAAACAGTTCATTATCGGATCTCTAATTCATTGAGTAGATGCAAAAAGGATGAACTATCTTGGTCTTACCCAGATGTTAAAAAAATTCTATGTATCTCATTATTTCAAAAGTTAGAAAAACAGGGAGAGTAATTACAAAAAAGGAAACTAGAAATTAAATCATTGAAAAATATAAAAATGGCAGGACTTGGAAAAAACCTTAAATATCACCTAGCTAACTTTTTTATCATTTTATATATTATATAAGTGAGTTGCTAAGTTCACCAACAGTTAAAGATGTAGAGCACCAACTAGAGATTCCTTGTTGATAGCTTTTAATTTGCTTACAGTGAGATATGAAAGAGAAAGTAGATCAATTTCTACACTCAGTTATTTTAATTCCAGTCCTATATAAAGTGTATACAGCAGTTCTAGCATAACAATGCATATGAAATTTAGAAATAGAAGTTAAATCGTGACTAGTTGACCTGAGGAATCAGGTAAAAATTTTAAAGTAGCAATGATCTGATAAAAAAATAATTGTAATAGAAACTGAAATTAAAATCCACAGTATTTGTACTCTACTCTCAACTATTCGAGATGTTTATCCTTAACTGAATTTCTTCTATATATTTAACTAGGCAAGCAAGTATCAATATAAATTTTCTTCTTTGAATTTTTTTTTTATGTCTGGGCACTAATAAATAAATGAGCCAGGAGGGATGATAAAAAAATAAATCTTCATCAAAACTTCTAAATATCTAGCAGCTCCTCAGTTTGATCCACTGAAAGCAAGACACAGAATAATATAAAAGAAGAAAATTTTAGATTGTATCTAGTCTTGGTCACAAGAATGAAAATGATAAAAGATGAGAGTGATTTGCTGACAAATCACTGTTTAAATCAATGACAAAGTCAACTACAAATAACCTTTTTTTCAGGTTGGATAAATGAGGTGAGTAGGTTATAAAGCATAACATTCTAGTACTTAATATATTAATATTAATCATTGTTTTATCCTTGAACTAAAAGAATAAAAATTAAAAAACTCACTCGGTTCATTATCATTCCACTGATTTCAAGTACAGACATATCTGCTTTCTTACAGTCATTGCCTTCCCATACTATAGCGCTTATTTTTTCTAATCCTGGGTGGGAGCTGTGGAGCCAGGGCAAATGACTCTATAAAAAAATAAATAGAAATTGGTCAATATGTTTATCTCACTTCACAAATAAAACATATGCCATGTATATACATATATATATATACACACAATTTTAACATGAAAAACAGAAATAGGTGAATACATTTGTATTTTTATAAACAGAACATATATAGCTATAACACACAGAATTCAATGATACTAAATTTTTTTCTTAAGATATTCCAGTTATAAAAATATGTTAAGAACTTTCTATAACATTAGGCAACATGTTCAAAATACTCTAAAAATGTGTCAGCAAAAGCACTTAGTTGTGATCTGCCTATATAGCTACTAATGTTCAAAGACAAATGAATATCACACTGTTCATATTACTGATAGTTCGATTTATAATCATTCGATACAAAAAAAAATGACAACTGAGATTTGAACTTGAGAGTAAATAGTGATACAATATCATCCTGAAAGACACTCTTCCTCATACACCTACCCTTACCACTTGACTTACTTCTCTGATATTTTACTCTATTATTTCTCCAAAGGATCAATTTAACTTTTTTTTCCTCAGAGCAAATACTGCAAACTGAAGCACACAGAACTAGGAGTACTCTGCCAAGTAACATAAAATGTTTCTCAAAGTTTCAAGGAATTAAAAAAAAGGTAAAAAAGAAAAACTGAAAGCTTTAATACAAAGGATCAGATGCTTACGTTAGTTTTTTGTTTGTTTTAGATCTACAATTAAAGGAATAAAAGTTCAAAACAGGATAGCTGGGGATTAAAGATAGCAACACAGTTAATGAAACAGTAATCTTTACATTATCATATACTGATAGAAGTAACCCTAAAAGATAAGGCCCTGAATGGGATGAATTTCTTTGTTGACATTACAGTATTTCTACACTGATTTCATAACACATTTCATTAAAAGAGAGAGAGGACTTCTAATAATGAACAGAATAACCTATTCAACTTTTATTTAATCTTAGGAGGACCAAAGATGATTAAAATAGAATTAAGATATATTTCTGTAATTTTTTTTAAAGATTGTATTTATTTATTTTTAGAGAGAGAGGAAGAGAGGGAGAGAAACATCAATGTGTAGTTACCTCTCATGTGCCCCCTACTGGGAAGACCTGGCCTCCAACCCAGGTACATGCCCCGCCTGACTGGAAATCAACCCTGCAACCCTTTGCTTTGCAGGTCAGCACTCAATCCACTGAGCCACACCAGCCAGGGCTGTTTCTGTAAATTTAAGGAATATATTTTCCTCTAGGGTGTGTAGAGTTGCACTGATTCATTACAATTAAAGATATAAAATAATAATTCAACAATATGTAAGAAAGCAGATAAAGGAAATTATTATTCTGATCTCATTAATTTCATTTATGTAAAACTATATATACCATGTTTACTATAAACGCATAAAAACTGATGAATAATTACAGGCAAACCACAATGCCAATAGTTGTGCTATTGGCAAAGATCTTTTGCATGTAGCTATTTGACTATTGAGAGGTTTCTTCTAAAAATTTATCTTTCCCAAAGACAGAGCATCTTAATTTTTTATTGATTTAAGAGAGAGAAAGAGAGAGAGGGAGAGGGAGAAAGGGGGAGAGAGAGAGAGAAAGAGAGAGAGAGGGAGGAAGGAAGGAGAGAGAGAAAAACATCAATTTATTGTTCCACTTTTTTGCGCATTCATTGGTTGATTCTTGTATGTACCCTGAAAGAGGACTGAACCCGCAACCTTGGTGTATCAGAACAATGCTCTAACCAACTGAGCTACCCAGCCAGGGCTCCAAGGACATGACATTTTAATATACATTAGCCTTAATAGTATGTATTTCACTACTGGAGAGCCTTAAGAGCTATAAAATACTGGTAGTTAACCAACCACAGATTTCAACCACTGACACAGTCTTTCTCTCCCCACCCTCTTTCGTTCCCTCCCTCCCTTTCTTTAGAAACTCAGTCTGTAACGGTGAATTAAAGGTTTTCCAATTACAAGCAAGGAATATCAATTCCACAAAGGTCCATCGACAGAAAGAGAAATCAAGAAGTTCTTCACTCTCTTTACAACAGTACTCATTTTGCCTATCTACGTTCCCAGTTACTCTAGCTAGATTTGTTCATCATTTTCCCATTTCTAGAAAGCCAAAAAAAGGCATTAGATAAGAGAGCAACTAGAAACTGGTGACTTTAAAGGAGTTAATTAAAAAACCCTATGCCTATGTATTTGTCAAATGTACATATGTGTGTATGTTTGTCAAATGTATGTATTCTGAAAAAGTCTTGTTGAAATGTACTGCCTAAATGTATGAAGAGTAGTATTACATAAAATATTTTTTTAAAGGCTCAGGAAAAGCATTGGAGCAAATAATACTGTTTTATAATTTTATCACATAGATTCTTCTACATAAGAAGTTGTTCTTCTTAAGTTGTTCAAACTGAAATTTGGAACTCTTTTAATGATTTTATCCTCATTGAAAATCTTAACTGCTCTGCTCCTTGTTTGACCAAAATTGCCTGAAAACCGTAATACTTAAATGGTGGCAGGTTTTATTTCAAATAAATTCACCATGACAACTGCTTTACTGGAGTTTCCACCTGTGGGAGCTGTCTCCATCAAAATCTGGCTTTTCCCACTAAAAAATGAATTTCACTTAAATATGGCTTTACATTTTATTATTATTATATATTCAGCCATTACTAGAGGAAGAAAATTTTCTCCTGTAGAAATGTTTCAGTTGCTATTTAAAAAGAAAATAAAACAAATGATAAAACAAAACTACAAATTTTCCCCTTTAGAAATGTTTCAGTTACTATTTAAGAAGAAAATAAAACAAAACTACAAATTTGACTAGAGTACACTGATTCAAAAGCTCAGTGTTTCTTCATGAGGGATTTTTCAGTCTTTATGATAGATTAAAAAGGGCCCTCCAAACCTACTAAGAAAAAAGACCTGGTAGCTTTTCATTAAAGAGGGCTAATTTCCATTACATGGCTACTAATAAAACTGAAAACTTGAGTTTATTTTTCAGAAGTCTGAGACTAACAAATGTGTGTAAAATCAAGTCTTTCATCCCAAAGTAAAACCAATGGAAAACCAGAATTTTATAATTAGATATGGAGAGTAGAACATTAAAATCTTTATCTTACCAAAAAAGCAGCAGAACGATATGAAAGATTTAGGGCAAATTTGTTCTGTATAGGATTCATTAAAAACAATTTTTAATCATTTAGGAAAGGCCTAATTAGCATGCTTTTTAAATTTTTTATTTCATGTCATTCATTCACTCAACTTGTATTTATTAAACACCTACTGTGTACCAAGCACTGTATGATACAACAATGAGCAAAAGAACACATGGTCCTTGCTTCTGTGCAGCTTATGGTATCTCTGGGAAAACAGTTCACCGGCATTTTCTTAAACCTCAATTCCAGGTGTTATTCTCAGTGACTTGGGTGACTATGCAAATAACTGCACATTCATCCTCATGGATCAACCCTATTCTCACTGATTAATTGTTCATTGCCTTTTCACTTCTTAAATTCCAAGGAACTTTAGCTATTGCCATGGCCACAACCTGGACCTTGTTACCACACAGAATTTCTTTACTTCTAAAATGAGTCTTTAACTACACCTCTGATCTTACCAGGTCTCTCAAACCTTCAATTCTAAAACACTTGTTTCCTTGAACACACCTATCTTTCAACCTACCAATCTCTTCTTGGTTTCATTTCCTTCCCAATCTAACATGTCTAGACTCTTAGCACATCCATTATTTCAATCAGTGTATCATCTCCTCTCCTGTCTCTTGAATAACAGCTATTTATTGAGCACCGATGCTCTGTGACTTTGGGTGCATTATTTAATTCTGGGCCTCAATTTTCTCATCTACAAAATAAAAAATAAACCACACTGTCATAGGTTGTGAGGATTACATGAGATAATGAATCTAGATTATGTTACACTCTACCTGGCATATAGTAAATGCTTATTAAATGTTTGCTGTTATGATTATGATGACTATATTCTAGAGAGTATCACACAACTGTGTGGAATGAGCAACTAAAATTCATGGTTTCAGATTCTTACTGGACCCTCTACAATGGGACACTGTGACTTTTTAAATTAGCATTGACCACAGGGACACACATACTCTCTCTCCACTATCTCCATTTCCCTCAAATGATAACTTCGAGCCTTCATCATCCACAAGTCCCTTATCCTATCATCCACTTACTGTTAATAGACCCACTAAATTCCTGCACTCACAGAATAGAGATCATCAGGTGGTAACTCTCTCATCATCTTACTTGCTTCATGCACTCTTCCTTCTCCTCCTATTTCAACAGAAGATGTTTTCCTCTTCCTGCTGAAGAGAAATTCAAGCTTCCTAGTTATGCTTTCCCTCCGGAATCCTAACATCATTCATTTTTCCCTCTTGTACCTTTTCAATTCTTCCCTACTGGTTTTCTGTGTACATATGTGCTCAAATATTTCACATCTTTGGGAGGGGGTGGGGACTAAAACTCTATTTCCTCATCTAACTAGTACTTCCTTTTCCCAAACTTTCCCAGCCCTACTTCTTAAACCTCATTCCTCAGTCAACCCCCTGTAGCAAAGCTTCTTTCTCTGACACTTTCCTTTAACCAATGCCAAAACTAATATATATATTTTAAAATGAGACATTTCAACCAGATAATGTAGCAACAGTTGGTTTCATCATATTTTAACTTTCCCTCTTATTTGTTCCAGATATTTTAATTAAAAAAATGTTACAGGGAAAATTGAAACTCACTTTGTACTTCATTCCCTTTTATTCTCCAGATTTATTACCCTAAGTTTGTTTACTATTCCCTTGCATGTTTTTTTTTTTTTTTAAGGCCTGAAGGCAAATTTTATTTTTTATTTTTTAAGATTTTATTTATTTATTTTTAGAGAGGGGAAGGGAGGGAGAAAGAGAGGGAGAGAAACATCAATGTGTGGTTGCCTCTCACGTGGCCCCCACTAGGGGCCTGGCCTGCAACCCAGGCATGTGCCCTGACTGGGAATCGAACCTGCGACCCTTTGGTTCGCAGCCCGCGCTCAATCCACTGAGCTACGCCAGCCAGGGCCCCTTGCATGTTTTTATACTCCTACTGCATATGGTTTTACCCATAATATATAATACAGTCATGCATGTTTTAAAACTTTGTATAAATGGTATAGTGTATGTATACTTCTGCAACTTGCTTTTTTCATTACAGTTCACAAGATTTATTCCTTTTAATATATAAAGCTTTCATTCAATTTCACTGCTATATTGTTTTATCAGATAACCATAATGTATTAATTCTACTGTTGGCTACTACATTATTTTTCATTTTCAATATCATGCACATAAAAATTATTTTGATATTTCTCCTTGTGCCCATCTTCTAAGGTTTCCTTAGAGATGAAAGAGTCCTAGAGTATGCAGGCCCTTCAATCTTACTACATAATGATAAACTACTCTCCAAAGTAGTTGTACAAATTTATAATTAACATCAGCACTGAATGAGTTCCTTCTTCACATTCTTGCCAATACTAAAATTTATCAGATTAAATAATTTTTGACAATCTGATCAATATGAAATTGTACCTCATTCTAATTTACATTTCCCTGATTACTAAGAAGGCTGACAATTTTTACTTATTATGTATTAGCCCTCTAGGGGAATAGCCTGGTCACATCCTTTGTCCATTTTTCTGAGTCATTTGTCTTTCACTTGTTCATCTGTTGAAGTTCTTTGTGTGCTCTGTACAGTAAGAGTTTTGATAGTTAATGTGTTGGGAATATCTTCTATCACTATGGCTATTTTAAAAATATTTATGGCTTAATTTGTAGCTCAAAGCTTTACATTTTAAGATATTCAAATGAGTCTGTCAACCCCTAATTTTTGATGTTTGCTTGTGCTTTTTGTATTGTTTAAAAATTCTTCTCATACCTGAAGAAACAAAGATTCTTCTCCTATACTTTCTTCTAAGTATTTTAAAGTTTTGCTTCATATTTAGAAGCTTTTTTTTCTTTTAGGAACTATCTGGAGTAATTTTTATGTATGGATAATCATTTGATCCACAACCATATACTGAATAGTACATCCTTTTCCCACTGATTTGTAATACCACTTATGCCATACGTTAGGGATCCTTATAAGCATATATCTATTTCTGAGTTTTCTATTCTGACCCATTAGTTTATTTGTTTATATGCTGTCTTAGTCTCTTTCAGACTGTTTTAACAAAATACCATAAATTGGATGGCTATGGTATTAGAAACAACAGAAATCTATTTCTCACAGTTCTGGATGGCTATGGTATTAGAAACAACAGAAATCTATTTCTCACAGTTCTGGAGGCTACAAAGTCTACAGATCAAGGTGTCAACAGATTTAGTGACTGGTGAGATCTGCCCTCTTTTTGCTATAATCTCACATGGTGAAAGGGACAAGGTAGCTCTCTGGGGCCTCTTTAATAATGGCACTAATCCTATTTATAAGGGCTTCACCCTCAATGGCCTAATTTCTCCCCAAAGACCCCATCTCCAAATATGATCATATTAGGGATTAGGTTTCAACATATGTATTTTGGTGGGGACACAAACATTCAGTCTATATAGCATACACCTACATCATACCATCTTTTTTTTTAATCCTCACCCAAGGGTATTTTTTCTTTGTTTTTTAGAGAGAAAAGAAGGGAGAGAAACTGATGCAAGAGAGAAACACTGACCAGCTGCCTCCTGCATACACCTGAATTGGGGATTGTATACACCTAGACCAGGAACAAACCTGCAACCTAGGTACGTGCCTTGACTGGGAATCAAACCTGTAACCCTTAGGCTATGGGACAACTCTCCAGCCAACTGAGCCACACTAGCCAGGGCCTATACCATACTACCTGAATTATTACACCATTAAAGTAAATTTTTACATCTAGTATAGCAAGTCCCTGTTGTTCTTCAAAAATGCTTCTGCTACTGACACATTTTGTTCTTTAATGTGAACTTTTAAATCCAAGTCCAATTGAAAACAGATAAACATACTGGTAGAATTTTGACAGAAAAAACAGTGATAATGCTCCGAAAATTTCATCATTAAATATGTAGGGTTTTAGAAAGTTCTTTGATAGGTACCTTTGATCAGATTAAGGAAGTTCCTTTCTATCTCTGGTTTTCTAAGAGTTTACTCGCTGGTTTTATTGTTAGGATTTCAGGAGGACTTGAATAAGAGAAAAAAGAAAGTAAGGAAGAGTGAGGATTTTAAATGACCACCAGGTTTCTAGACAAGTGAGTGGATGGATGGAGATGTCATTCATCATGAGTGTGGGTACTGTAAGAAAAACAGATTTACAGGGGAAGATGGTGTGCTTAGTTAAATCTGAGGTATTGCTGGAACATACAAATGAAGATGTCCTATAGACTTGTGGTTGTCCGAGATGGTATACCCTACTCCCATGTGGCTACTGAACACATGAAATGAGGCTAGTTCGCATGAGATGTGCTCTAAGTGTTCACAATAGATTTTGAAGACTTAGTGTAAAAAACAAAAACTACTTCATTAATATTTTTCATATTAGTTACATGTTGAAGTGATATTTTGAATATACTGGGTTAAAGAAAGGATATTAAAATTAATTTCTCCTTTTTAAACATCTTTAATGAGGCTACCAGAAAAATTTTAATTACTTATGTGACTCATTATATTTCTATTAGATAGCATTACTATAAGCACTTGGAGATACAAATCTGATATTAACAAAATATACCTTTGTGAATTATAATCTTACAGGTAAAGCTAAGGCCACAGGTGTAATTAAATCTGATCATGAAGTATGTTGAGTGAGAAAAAGACTATTGCACCTAAAACACAATTCGACTTACAAAACTCCATTTACCAAGAGCTTTTCAGGAATACGTTTGCAAGATGAAAATACAACCATAACATAAATACTGAGATTCTATGTTCCAGTGAAGTCAGATCACAGCTCACAGTTAAAAAAAAATTATAGGACTATTATCTTAATTGAATGTAAGCTTTTTCTTTACTTCTATAAAATTCAAATGTCTACATACATTCGAAGGAGATGGACAAATAGCCCCACATAATCCAACACTGTAAACCAACCTGGTGAAAAGGATCGTCTCTATATTCTTTTTTCACACATGGATTAATATGTGGATTTTCCATATCTGTCTCACTGGTACAAGATGATCGGCATTCTGCACAATGTAACAAGTCTTCCCATAATACATCTTCTGTTTCAGATTCTGGCCTTGTGCTCTCAGAATCCTGTCTGGAACTTGAACAGCGAGAGCTGCAACTAGTACCCGATTTAGGGGCATCCTGAAATTAAGATATTCTTTGACATTAATACAATTTATGTACCCTTTCCAATTCAAAGGATTCTATTGGAACCATATATTGCTACTTTTTGCTAAAACAACAAATACACTGTCAAGTGACAGTGAAATAGGTAGCAAAACATTAAAAATGCAAATTAGTTTTTAAGGAGTAACAAAATTTCCTCATATCAAAATTTCACATTTCAGCTCAAGTGTTATTTTGCATGCAAAGACTGTGCCTTCTCTTAAACTTTATATGAAGTTAAGAATTCAGGTAGGCAAAGACTAGCCTAAATTGATATGGACTGCATAGTCACCCACTGTAACTGATGTGTTTAGTGGAGTTTTCTTACTTAGTCCTTTTTAGCAACAATAAATTTCCTTACCTATTGTTTTTGTTTCTCAAACAGTAGTTTCTATAAACTGACATAAAATTAACATATAATCTATACCATGAAGATAAATGCCAGTCCCTGTTTTTGAGAAAGTCTATGATATAAAAGTGAAAAACTAAAGTATACAAGTTAAATAGTTTCTAATCAATTTACTTTTTTCCTAGGAGTTTTTTAATGTACACAATAAAGTAAAATTTTAATTTAAATGAATTCAAAATAACTTGTACTGAATAAAGAATATTAGCCATCCTTATAGCAAAGTGTGCTAAAATTTTAGATTTGTTTTTAGCTATCCTGTCACTAAGATTTGTCAATTCCACCTTTAAAATGTTTTATAATTATCTCTTTCTCTTTCCCATGCTATCACCAGATATCATTCATACTTCGTTTGCTATGAGAGCCTCGTAAGTAACCCCTATCTAAAAGGCCTCCCCTCTTTCCAGATAAACCTTCTTCAAGTACAGCTAGCTGTTCTTTCACTACTCTGACCAAAATCTTCTGTAGCTTCCTACAGCTGCTCTCCTAGATAAAACTCAAATTCCTTCACCTAGCATGCTGTTCTTCAAAAGGCTACTTTTGGACTTTGTTTTCCATTCTCTGTACCAGAGCCTTCTCCTCTAGTGACTGCGGCCTACTCCCTAACTCCTAAACACAGCTTGTTCTTTGCCACTCCAGCCTCTGAGTATGCTCCTGCCTCTCATTATGAATTCTACTCTCCTTTAAAGCCTACTCAACAAAGTGTCAGGAAATTACCATCTCTACCCCTTTCTAGATGGCTTACCTTGTTTCTGAGCCTTAGTTTAGTCATCTACTGATACCACTGGGGAATAAACTACCTACCTTAAAGAGATATTAAAAATTAAATGAGCACTACAGCTTTTAAGACAAATCTGTATGAAGCTGGGGTTCAACAAATATTATTTTCAAGTCCTCAATTTACAGTGAATACTTTCTCCTTGAAGTAAGTTATTATTATATTCATTTGACAATAAACTGTCTTGTTACCACCCAACATCTACAATATTATCTGTTAATTAAATGTTCACATATTTCATATTCTCAAATTGTAACTCTCAAATACACTGTATGTATATCAAAGACAGAAACCATCGTTACAATAGGTAATATCTTTAATGAATGAGATATATTATTGATAATTAACGTATAAATATTAGAATGGGGCATTATGTATATCTAATGTGAAAAATATTTGTGGGAGAGTTGAGAGAGAAATAAAATTATTTTGAAAGAACTGAATGAGAAAATGAATAAAGAAATAAAAAGAAACAAAATTGCGGAGAAAAAGGGTAAAAACCGGTGTGCTTTTTTTTTTTTTTTTTTTTAGCAAAAAAACCCCTCTACAAATATTTCCGATTCACCGTCAAGCAGACTACTTGAAACATAAGCAGTTTTCATAAGATAACAAGGCACAGAATATATTAAGCAATCAGTAATTGCTTATTTAAAATATTTCATAAAGCTAGCTTATTATCTATTGCTAATTTCTGATGCAGACTTGCTAACCAGATACATAAATAAGGAGCAGATTAAATGCCCAATGACTGTTTAACTGACACTAATGGGTGATTTCATGAATAAGAAAATACCTATAATTCCTTATAAAAGTATTTTGCCAAATACTGCTTAATAAGTGAAGTGGGCCATTTATAAATGTACAATGTAAAAATTATTGCCTCTAATAGCTTACATTTCAAACAGTATTTTACCTGCAACATTTAGGCAATAAATGGCCACTTGGAATTTCATTACAAACTACTGAATAAAGACTAAAAATAGGAAATTATAGAATTAAAGAAAACAGCTCAAATTAATAGCACATTTAATTTAATTTGCTCTGCTTATTTTAAATCTTCAGATAACTATAACAGTATATAATCAAATTAAGAGAAGATTATTTGAAAGGAATAAGCATTTATAATATGAGTGCTTTGTGTCAGGCAATTATGCATAATCTGATTTAATCCTAACAATCTGATGCTGCTGTTCTCCTTCTCTCTCCATTATACTGGCAGAAACTGAGACTCAGAGAAGTCAAATAATTTTTCAAAAGTCACTTAAATAGTTTGATTCCAAGCCCATAGTCTCTTCATTGTTTTCCATCAAATGCTACCTTTGTTGAAAATCTTATCTACAATAGAGAATAAACATTAAAAGACACTTGTAGAGTTAAAAGCAGGACAGAACAGGAAATAAGACAAATGCTTCTAAGCTATCACAATTCCCAAGGATACTTTCTATATCCCAGATAGATAATCATGTAATTCCATCATCTTCCCAAAAGGTGATTGAAAGAAGCTAACCAGATATAGTAAACAGGAGAAAAAGGCAAGAAACTGAGTTAGGAGTGGGAGGTGAAGGGTGATGGAAAGGGGCTGATTAAAAGTCCACACACTGAATGGTAAGATCACCACCTCTACCTCAACCCCTTTGGTGCTAAACACATTGGTAGCCTAGTATATCAACTGGCATTCCCATGGACCAAAGACTAGATGATTTTTCTTGAAAAATGAAATGCCCCTAAAAATGTAGATCTATAAATAGTGAAGCTTCCTTATAGATCTCACGCACAAAGTGCTTCCACAAATAATTTATTTGTGCCTCATCATCAAATAAAAAATATCACCAGCAACTGGAAAAGAGTACAGTAATATATACATAAAGATACAAACAACATTATAGATTTTCTGTCTCAATTTTACTTAAAGGAGGTTTTGTTTTGCTTTATGTAAAATACTCTTTGAAGTTGGTTTGATTTGAGTCAAAATATTTTGGAACTGAATGCAGCTTTTTAAATATTCTAAAGTTCCTTTACCTTACAGATGAAGAACCTGAAGACTAGATTTTATTTTTATGTAATCTTTTATATCATTAAAAAAAGATGTAAAACAACCAATGCCTACTAGCTAATTATCAGCCTTACTTAAGCATGAAATCTAGAAGATTTTTAAGCAACATACATATTTAAAAGTTAATTAGCAGATAATGCTCTGCCCTCCAAGAATCTCAACAGTTCAAACCACAGCTGCAAGCCCAGAACAGCAAAGATTATGGAGTGAGAAAGGTATCTGTAAAGCCAAATAATTTATTCTGTGGGAAAGTGGAGATCTTCCATACGAGGTCCTGAATCCCTTCCAGGACCAAATAACTTTTCTGTCTGTACAGTAAGATTTTGGACTTCACACGCATGGTTATCTAGTTTTGGAACACAGAACAGCAGTACACCAGAGGATGTGGGTGATGAGACAAAGAGCAGACACACTGGCATTAGTGTCTGTGTGATGACAGCTACTGAGAGAAGCAAAATATCTGGTTACCAGAAAAATTAATTAGAGATAAGAACACAGAGAAGAACATATAAAGAACAAGTTAAATCTTCATTTCTTAAAACCCAAATTATTCAACGTTCCAGATCAGCATATTTGATTTTTGCAAAAGTTTAACCCTAAATCATTAACAAAAAAGCTAATAGAGTCCAAAAAAAAAAAGAAGTAACAGAAAAAGTAATTAATTTGTTTGGAAATCAAATAATGAAATGTTCTGTCTTTTAAATAAAAACTGAAAATACAATTGAATAAACTTCTTTTTCCATTTAAATAGTTTCAAGAGATATGATAATGTCAAGAGATGTGATAATAACTAGTGATAAGAACATAAAGAAAGTCAATAGAATAAAAATTTCGCTATAATCAAGCAGTTATACAGCCTTTCAAATTATGGGAAAGACTAACAAAGGAGCTCAGAGAGTATCTCTGAGGCGCTTCTTTAAAAGTAGACAAGAAACTGAATGCATGAGTCTTCAGAGATAATATACAAAATGAGTACAAATGTGTGGCTATTCATTATGTGTGCAACACGTAAATCTAAAACTGCTATTCTATAAATCCAGATCATATAACAATAAGATATTGATACTCGTGGGAAATGTTATTTTAATAATTATATTCAATAGTTGAAAGAAGCTATAAATTAGTAATATATAAATAATACAAAATATATATATATGCACATATGTAAGACCAAAGTATATACCTCATTAGGGTAATGTTTCTTATAATGGTGTGACTTCCTATTCCGAAGAATGCTCTCAGAAGTCCTGTCCACATGATGGCGTAATGGGTATCCTGTTTCAGGGCCCTCCTCGCTGGAGACTTCATCAGAGACATTTGTCTGTGTCCTTTGGGTATCCTAAAATGGAAGGCACAAAAAGGGGGTTATTGGTAATTTCTGACTTACCTATGCAAAATACATACAAGTGAGGGGGGCCCAAAAAACCGGAATTATCTTCTGGAGGGTGGGTCCATTGTAGTACAGGCTTCCCCCACTAGGTGAATGGTCAAGAAACCCATCTGTATCAGTGCACCAGTTGGCATTGTTGTGAGAGGGTGAACTCAGCTTCAGTAAACTCAGTGAACTTTTTTTGAAGACTCTTTTAACACATTTGCCCACTTCATAACGGGAGATTTACAAGCACACCTGCCCACACCACACTGAGCGTTCAGCAGTTTTTGACCAAAAATGGTAATGACCCCTGTGCCCCACCCTCCCTATTCACCCATTCAAACTTTAGAGTCTTTTTTTGTTTCCCTAGGTGAAAAGAGTCCTCATGGGAAATGTTTTGCTAATGTGGAAGAGGTGAAACAAAAAAAGCAGCATAAACACTAAATTAAGGCATCAAAATCAACCAGTTCAAAAACTGTTTTGAGCCCTGGCTGGTGTAGCTCAGTGGATTGAGCGCGGGCCTGCGAACCACAGGATCGCGGTTCGATTCCCAGTCAGGGCACATGCCTGGGTTGCAGGCCAGTTCCCAGCAGGGGACACACGAGAGACAACCCTACATTGATATTTCTCTCCCTCTCCCTTTCTCCTACTCTTCCCCTCTAAAGATAAATAAATAAAAAAATTTAAAAAAAAAAAAAAAGAAAGATTAAAAAAAAAAAACTGTTTTGAGCAGTGGAAAAAAGTCTTGATAGGTGTATTGCATCATATGGAGAGTACTTTGAATACAACTGAAGTTTAAACATGTAAGAATAAACACACAATTTTTTATAAATAAATTCCTCATATCCACAGACAGCTTGAAACACCTTCAAAAACTTCCAAGAGATTACATGTACTACCTGATTTTCTGAAAAAATATCTTAATCAGTGACTATACTGATATTTTAGGAGTAATTCCACAGCCATTTGTCAAATATTGTTCTATGTTTCAGTTCATAACAAGACTTGAAATAGCTTACAAAATTAAAGATATATAAAACACAATAAAAGCAGAACAGAGACCATTTAAAAAAGCTGAGAGACCTGAGATGAATTATGCTATTTTCACAAACTGATAATGTGATCAATTAATTATAAGATCATCACTAATTAAATAATGGCTTATGAAGCAGGAGGAGGTGAATGGTAGTTGAATGTGTGCACATATGAGACATTACGTACATATAAATTTGAAAGAGACATCCATCAGAAATTCTGAAATTGAGAGACTCCAGAACATAAGTGTTACTGACACTTTCATATAGCTTTAGTAGTTAATACATACCTGAAAGTGTACTTGAAAGCTGAATGATTGAAAATTTATTTGTTGAGGGATGATACTGATATGAAACTCACACTATCAGAGAGCTAAATGCTTCAATAATCTAAAATCAAGTAAGGGACTATATTTCATTGCAGTCCCATGCTATTTATTGTATAGCTACTGGTACTAAAAACATGTGTACTGTCAAGGAGCAACACATACTCCATTCAAAATTAGAGAGTCTTCTTTTCTTTATTTTCTTCAGTACAAATATTCATGCTCACATTCCTAAATGCAACAGTTAACATCTTTTAATTTGACCATATTTTTTTTAACTATAACAGCTTTTAAATAAAAATCCAGTGAAACAAAGAGACAGAAATACTATATTAGTCTTTGTTATAATAACCCAAGAGGTGTTTTTTATTTTGGAAAAGTAAACAAAAAAACAAGTGTGCTAATACCAAAGGTAATAAAGGTAGGAAAAACAAGGTGGTATTTTCTTATAGAAAACATGAATGGAAAATCAGGTTCCTAGTTCCATTTCTAGAATAATTTAGGTGTTCCATTTAAAACAAATTCTTACACTTGAGAAAATAGGGCAAGAAAAGGTAAGGTTTAATAAGCATCAACCATGATATTGTAAAGTGCTTTAATATCTTAGAAAAATTTCAGTCATTAAGCAATTCAAGAAGGTACTAAGTTATATTGATGAAAAAGTTTATTCATGTTTATTTGATTTTTCTGCTTCATCACTGTGATTTGTAAAGACTCACATAATAAATTCTGGAGAAAATACATAGTTCAAGGGAAACCTCTTAAGTAATTTCCCACTAACTAATGTAAAACCACACATGCAAACTATTTTAAAAAATCACATTTACTTTGTTGGGGATGTTCCTCAGTGTTCCTTTGTTCCAGGTTGTCTCTTCTGGCTGGATAATTTCACACTGAGGTTCATGGCTTTGTACTCCATCTTCACTACTTTTAACAGTCTTTTTCCCATCAAGAGATACATAGCCATTGTCAGTTTCAGTTGATTTATCAATTGAATTCTTTGTTTTCTTTGATCTATAAAAATATTCAGAAGCATGTTATATGGATTTTACTTATTTTGGATGGGTCACTGATAGAAATTATGATCTAGTAATAATAAAATCTGATGGTTACTTCTATGAATTTTAATGGTCACCTCACTTTTACAATAAATAATTTAGAAATATAGTATCCACCATAGAAAATAAACACATAAATCAGTGTCCTACTTTAGCTTATTTTATAGGTTCTGAGGTCAAACAAATAAATACCAATTCTAAGAGACATGTTTTAACTTACCAAATAATTCTTGGTCAAAATTATCTGGTGTTTGAGCAAAATCTAGGATCAAAATTTTGCCCATTTTATTATGGTTAATAATATGTTTTTTTAAAAAACCTCAGTAATTATTAGGCTAAGTTGCATTTAGTGGTTTAACTTAGTATTAATAGTGTTGTTTACCCAAATGCTTTTCCATTAGTATATACACATAAATATCTCTGATAAATTTATTTTAACATACAGTGGAGACACAGGGCCTTTGTTACATAAAAATATATAGAAAAAGGAAAAACTTTATACAATATTCTAAATAATTAAAGAAGTATAAATAAAGAACACAAAGAAGTAACCTCTTTCACCCACTGAAATACTCTGAAAAAATATTAGTAATCATGTAGACTGTAAACACCTAAAAGGCTGTAATTGAGGTTCTTCATTTACAGAAATTAAATTTTTCTCAATATCTAAGATACAACATAGAAAATAATAAATAAGACATTTTTTATTAATAGGCAAATGCTTGAGCAGTCCCTTCAGAGACTCCAGTGGGAGAAAGAATGGCTATCCAAAGGAAATGGTTAGTATTGTACAAATCAAATGTAAGTCCCACACAAAATTAAAATGTGCTCAGTGTAGATTAAGTCTATCACAGGACATTATTAAAAGCAATTGTATTTAGTTATACTTAAATAAATCCCCTCGAATTTTCTCCAGAGTATCAGTTTTGCAAGAAAGAAAAAATAAAACTAGTAATACTAGTTTTAGTTTTTCATGTGGGTCTAAAAACAAAAGTTTTAAAAAATGTACCAAAAAAGTTATTTTTAACACTACAGTTACTCCGTTTTACTGGAAATTTTTAGAACCGTGTAAGACCTTAGAAATCCCCTATTCTAAATGCTAATTTTGGAAATAAGGAATCAGAAGTATAAAAAGATCTAAATGATTTATTTAAGGTCACACAGCCAGATACAGGCAAAAATGGCACTAGATTACAGACCTTCTGACTATGAGGTTAATTTAATTCTGCAAATTACCTCCAAGTGCGCTATCTTTTGGAAAAATGCCTGTTAGGATTTCTTGTTAACACAGTCATCAAAGCCTAGAAAGTTTCTGTCTTATACAAATATGCCCTTCTCCTTCCTGATGTTCTGCTGCAAGGTTACTAAAAGGAACAGACAGACTATATTTGTCGTATGCTCTACAGAGCTCCAACACTTTCTAATCATTTAGAACACAAACTCCACAGAGTTGCCAAGACTTAGAAACCCAATCTGCTGATCCTTTTCTTTGTACATGACTCTAAGAGAAATTAAGAGACCAATGGAATGAGACACCAAACAAAGATCATTTAAGAGTGGCAGAGGGAAAGCCCTGGCTGGTGTAGCTCAGTGGATTGAGCGCGGGCCTGCGATCTAGACGATCGCGGTTCGATTCCCAGTCAGGGCACATGCCTGGGTTGCAGGCCAGTTCCCGGCAGGGGACACACGAGAGGCAACCGTACATTGATATTTCTCTCCCTCTCCTTCTCTCCTACCCTTCCCCTCTAAAAGATAAATAAATAATAATAATAAAAGAGTGGCAGAGGGAGGGAGGAAAATGGATTGTACAGGAGAGGACAAAGGGTAAAAACAAAAAATAAAAGGTGCAGTGATAACTTGTGACCTCCTCTGCCTGGGGAAAAAAGTGACAGAAACAGTTATCAATTGCTCCCTTTATCTCTACCTTGAGCATGGAGATATGGGAGAAAAAAAAAACAAGGGAGATGAAATTACTTGATATCTTGAAAATGTGAGAACTCAGAGAAGTTTTTTGAAAAAGTATTTATGAAATTTCACAGATATACTGGAGGGTTAATAGAACCATTAATCAGATAGGATATGCAAGAGGAAAAATTTATTTGGGAAGAAAGATGGAAATGTTAGGCCTGGGAACATCCTAAGATCAGCAGGCAGTTGAAAACATAGGTCTGGAGGCCAGTAGTCAAAGTAGAAAAAGTGGCTGTAAGCTTGCAGATTGAACCAGAACCTGAGAGGACAAAAGTTAAGGGCCCAGTGAAAAGGGTTTTGAATTAGTAATAACTGCTGCTTTAAGGATGATTACTTCCTTACTATGATGGGGTAAAGGCTGTATTAAGTGAGGGGAAAGAGTACTAGTAGCATCTATTCCATATGACTGACACCTCTCGGCTATCTCCCACTTTATTCTTTCCTTATCTCTGCCTCCTTCTCTGGGTTGCTTCTCTCCTCACTATCTTCCCTGAGTATGAGTAACACTATCAGAAGACATGAACAGAAGTTAGAAAGCTATAGAAACTATCTGGTGCTTCTCATGAACTAAATGCAGATAAGTTGCAAACCAAGCTGAAATGAAAAAGAAAGTAATAAATGTAAGTGCCACTCTCAGAATTTATAAAGTAATCAAAATATAAATCATGCAGTTTGGCAGTGACTGGTAATTATGGCGATTACAAGAGTATCGTTGGAATGGGTCAGCAGGGGCAGCCCATTTGAAGACAACTGAAGGTCAGGGTGCCAGGTGCAGCCCCACAGGATTGGGAGATGGGCTACACAATGAAGATTACTTGAATAAGTAAGTATATTGAGGATGATGAAATTGATTTTTCAGTGATAGAGAACAAAAATATAAATTAAAAGTGAAGGAAAGATGAAATGTACTCTGTGGTATTGTATTTGAATTGGAGCTATAACTGGAAGTTCATGTTTTATATTGGGTTGGCCAAAAAGTCCATTTAGTTTATTCCATAAAATAAAAGATGCATTTTTCATTTTCACCAATAACTTTATTGATTTGGATATTTTGAGTGTGTCAGCTATCACCCACTATTGGCTTCTAGTGGTAAAGGTCAGGAGTGCTCCTAAACATCTGTCAATGCATAAGACAGCCACACAGCAAAGATTTGGCCAAAATGTCGAAAGTACCAAGAAACTTCACAAACACTTTTAACACGTGTGATGAGTCACAACACCTTCTCCATACACTGCACAAATCTTTGTTTTGTGCTTCAGTTGTTTTTATTTTTCTTGAAATAACAAAGCATAATATGCCAAAAATGTTGCATATTTTCTTCCATCTTCAATATTAAAATGGCTGCACAAAAATTTACCAATTTTTTTTAAATGCACACTGATATGACAGCTGTCATGATGTAATCTAACAAAATTGTTTCGAATAAAGTTAAAGACAACTAAGCACTACTAGAGCCATTGTATGGAAAAAACTGAATGAACTCTTTGGCCAACCTAATAATATATCTAGATATAGAAATAAATATGAATGTAAAGGGATAAATACATACTCGCATTTTCTAGCTCTACCCACTGAAGAAGCCTGTGGGTAGAAACACCCCAACAGTCATGAGCACATCTACTATTCAAATCTTGGTTTCTATATACCACTCCCCTTGAAGAAATGGCTGATTCTAGGGCTGAGGCAATGGAAGTACAAGTTGAACATGAAACATTCTTTTGTGCCAGAAAATAAGGAAGTCCTCAAAGAGTGATAAGGACATGTCAAAAAGGCAAAGAAACTGCTCAAAGGGGCTCTGATGGCCAAATTTAGGACAATCTGATCATCAAATGATAGTAACAAATTAAATAAAATAGAAATCCACAAGTAAATAAAGAAGAGAAAGTTATTCCTTAAAGTAGAATGACAGTAAATGTAGAAGGAATGATGGAGTTAGAAAAATCACTATTTGGTAACATTTATAATAATAATTCACACAAGACTAAATGAAAGTAGGCGAAGGGATTGGCCAAAGAATGTATGAGGTCTGTCCAGAAAAAGTCCAGCCATTGTTAATATAACCAGAATGGTTGTTGTAATATCCATGTAACCTAGCAGCCAAGAGAGTGGACTGGAATGCACGTGCTTGAGGAATGATGACTTCATTATACTAGTCAATGGGGCTGTTGAGTGAGCATGTGTATACTATGTGGCCATTGCATCCAAATGACTGGGCGAGCAGAGCAATGAATCTACATCAAATTCTGCATTAAGCTTGAACATTCCTCTGTGGAAACTATTCAGATGATTCAGAAGGCTGCAGCTATGAGCAACTGGTGATTGGCAGCTTCCTCATGACAACACATCCGCTCATGCATCACATCTTGTGCAGAGATTTTTGGTAAAACATTAAATCACCCAGGTGACTCAGCCCCCACTGAGAAGTCACAGCCCAGATGTGACACCCTGTGACTTCTGGGTTTTCCCAAAACTAAAATCACCTTTGAAAGGGTAGAGATTTCAGACTGTTGATGAGACTCAGGAAAATACGAAGGCAGCTGATGGCAATTGGGAACTGTGTGAGGTCTCAAGGTGCCTTCTTTGAAGGGGACTGAAGAATAACATGTACAATGTTTTTTGTATCATGTATCTTATTCAATAAGTGTCTCTTTTTCATATTGCATGGCTGGATACTTTCTAGACACAGACAACAGTGTGGTGATGGCCAGAGAAATGGGGACCTGGGGTTGGGTGAAGGTGGGTAAAGATGGGGAAAATGAGGATATCTGTAACAGTGTCAACAATAACGAAAAAAACTCCCTTCCCGAAATAATAATTCAGGCAAGAATCTTCAATGGGTGCTAAAACTAGAAAGTAAAGGTGTGATGAGAAGTGAGTTATTTTTACAATATTTTTGTATCTCTATACAGGACATTCATTAATTATGAAGAAAAAATAAATAAATTTACAATGAAGAGATCTGGCAGAGGCAGACACTACCTTAATCAAGTGATTAATATAAATATCACTAGTAAGGGGATAAGCCTACATTGTCTGCCATCTGACAGGATGGATAAGAAGAATGAATTATCACTTCTATGACATTCCTGCCCAAAATGCATAACTTGAGTTTAATCATGAAGAAATATTACACTACTAACCCAGTAGTGTGTTGCTAAATGTTGGAACGAGCAGCTCTCCAGGGCTAAAAAACTCTTATTTGCGATGTTTCCTGACTTCCATGGTGTAAATAATCCACCCACGGCCAATTTCAAGTATGAACTGACAGCACTAAACATGGAAATGGGGAGAGATACATGTATTCAACTCTCACAAGTCATTTGGAGTCAGATCCAGAACACCACTAGCACAAACCCAAATTAAGGGATATTCTAAAAAGTGAAGCCCTGTAGTCTTCAAAAATATGAAAAACACGAAACTTGTTTTAAAAAGTGCAAACTGATTTGTACCCTGCTTAGAGTATTCTTTCGATGTGAGTATATAGGAAATGCTGAATGCAGAAACTGTAGGAGAGCTAAATTCCAATTAACACAGATGAAGAGAGTCAAAAATTGTTACTTCTACAGGTGAAGTTTAGTTTTATCACTGACTGTACTATATCATTCATACTGCAATTAAGAGCTGAAAATTAAAACTTCACAGAATATTAAGTTATCAAAAGGAACACAGGCTATCAAGGCTCAGATGTTTCAGTAATTCCTCCATTTCCTTGTTTAGGAAGTAAAAAAAATCAGGGAAAGGTGGTGGAGTGAGAAATTAAAAAATACATATTATAAAGTTCTAAAGATACTTATTTTCTAAAGGGAAGCTACTTCTATTTAAGTGAACTTTAAAATATGTACAAAAATAAACTGAAGCAATTCAATTTTAAAATAAACATATACACATCTAAATCACAATTCCCTACCAAAAATAAAAAGCAGGGTAGAAATAAGCTAGTATTATGAATTAAAGTATTAAGCATAGACCTAAAAGGTACTTTTTAGTACTATCTAGAAAATGTCTTCCGTTCTATCGCAATACTTAATGCATACATTGAATACATTCACTTAATAAAACCAGAGTTGGCAATACTTTCTTAGATCAACCCAAACACCATGAATCATAGGCATTAGGGAAGTGAGGTTAGCAGTAGTATCTTGAAAACAGGAGAGATACAAGTCTATACTAATTTTATTTATTCCATGGCAGAAACAATATTTCCTGCACGGGATTTTGAACAAAAAAGCATTTGCAAAGAAACAATGTGCAATTTCATGGCCATGGTCAAGATTTATAGTTTTATAACTAGACTACCACTTTAATCTTTGGATGGCAAGACCTATGTAGAATTTTCTTTAAAATATTATATTTGACATTCAGGAGGGATAGCACTATGTCAAAAATATCCTTAGGAGGAAAGAACCTTCAGAAATGTACATATACAATTACCTTACTTCCTTTGTGAGATAAATTATGATCTTAGTCTTCTCTGAAAAAATGCAAATATACAATCTACATCATAAATAAATTGTAAAACTAGATGGTTTTCATATTAAAAACTTTAACCAAAAAGTTAACACAACTTTTAAAGAGCTTACTAAATCATAGTATCTCAAATCTGTACCAAACATGAAAGCCAGTGTGTTTCTATATTAAAAACCTAGTCAGGTCATCAAAAACACTCATGGTACTCTATACTGCCACTGGGGGAAAAGGTAGAAGTAGGCCCTGGGTGGTGTGGGTCAGTGGATTGAGCACCAGTCTGTGAAACAAAGGGTCCCCAGTTCAATTCCCAGTCAGGCCACATGCCTGGGTTGTGGGCCAGTCCCCTCCTGGGTCCCCAGTAGGAGGCACATGAGAGGCAACCACACATTGATGTTTCTGTCCCTCTCTTTCTCCCTCTCTTCCCCTCTGTCTAAAAATAAAACAAATAAATCTCAAAAAAAAAAAAAAGAAAAGAAAAGAAAGAAAAAAATCAACCAATGAATCTGTAATTAAGCACAACAACAAATCGATCTGTTTTATTCTCTCCTCTCCCTCCCTTCCTCTCTCTCTAAAAATCAATCAATAAATTTTTTTTAAAAAGCTGGAACCATTTGTTGGTGCTCTCAAAAATATGCAGAGGTATATAAACAGATCCAACTAAAGATCATCCTTTCAGTACTAAAGGACATTAGAGAGTTGCTACTTAACAGTAGAAAATAACTTTTGTTCTAAAACATAGTATGGCATTTCTAGTTCTGCTCTCATTTCAATAAAGTTAGGCAGACATCAAGGGGGAGGGGAGATTACAGAAACAGAATGCCTACAATTTCAGATATAAGAAGATGACAACAGGAGCCTACACATTACCATCACTGCTCTCTGAAGCTATCATACACCTTGATTACATGCTAACATAGCCCTTCAAAGACCCTTGAATCCCTAGTATCCACTACAAAACATAGTGGGTACAACCTTTGAGAGGTATGTACCAAATTAGGTTTATTTATGATATCTGTAATCTTTCTAGGACCAGTCCAACTCTAAAATACAGTGACTTTAGTAAATTTAATCTAGTTGTGGTCGTAAAATATTCATTAAAAATCTGGGATACACAGGCATTTACATGGTCTGCATCCTTGTCTGTGGAAAATAGGCAACAGAGTTTCACCCAGTTTACAGTTTAAATGACTGAACTATTTAAACTAAATTCGCCACAAATGAAATTTTAATCCTTGTACCAAAAATTTCTGGTGGGAATACATCCCATTTTATCTTATACAGTGGACTGCGTTGTGTGAAGATCAATTTACTTAATCTTTAACTTTCCCTTTAGTGTTAAAAACAGTAAATACGGAGATTAAATGGGACAGAAGTCTTTAAAGTAGGTCAGAGAGCATATAAGTTAATATGTTGACCTGGTTTTATTTTGATTTCTGTGCTTAAAAGCATCAAGTCAACTTATATCACAGGTGGCAAACACAAGGCCCACAGGCCGAATCTGGCCCTCCACTCGTTTTATATGGCTCTGCATCTTGTTTCTACCTGGTGGCAGCACTGAGGTCCTTGCCCCTAGTTAAAGAGTAGTTACATTTATACAGTCCTAAAATTACATTCAGCCCTTTGAAGGCAACCGTGAGGCTGATGTGGCCCTTGGTGAGAATGAGTTTGACACCCCTGAACATGTTACTTTTTCTACTCAAAGAAGAGCATAATTCCTATTCACTGTCTGTTTCTGAATAATACTGTGATGGTCAAATGAATCTTAAAAGATATGAAAGAAAACTTAGGGTATATCTGATTTCTGAAATAGGCATTATACTGAAGAGATATACCATATTTTTCAGACTATAAGATGCACTTTTTACCACATTTTTTGCTTCAAAATTTTTTCTATTTTCCTCCTCTAAAACCTAGGTGCATCTGGGGTCTGCACCATAAGATGCACCTAGGTTTTAGAGGAAGAAAATGGGAAAAATTTTTGAAGCAAAAAATATGGTAAAAAGTGCATCTTACAGTCGGAAAAAATATGGTGCAATGTAAATACATTCTACATTGTATATCTCTAATGTATATCTACATAAAACTGTCTCATCCTACTGTTTGAAAGGAGAGCAATTTAAAAAAAGGAAGAAAAAGGAAAAAAGACTAAGAAAGATACAGACAGAATCCAATACAAGTTAAAAACCAAACCAAACCTGTATCTTCTCTGGAGGAAGCAACTTAATGCAATGTTACAGCAAACTATTTAAATTTTGGAAAATTTCCCCCCAAATTACAGTCAATGAAAATATGCCCAGGATATAATTGCTTAATTATATACCTAACGCATGATGAACTTTCAAAGAGCACAATCACATATTGATGAAACAATGATACCAGCAGAGGAGTTAACAAAAGTGACAAAATAATTATTTGCAGTATCCCTTTTCTTGATTCATTAATTTAGCAACTTTTATCGGTTATACTCAGTATTTTGATAATAGCTTTTTAACTTTTTAATAGCTTTTTAACTTTTTCAAATTTATTAAATATATGTACACTAGTAATATATAAGTGTTTTAAATTAATTATTCAAAATAATTACACAAGATTGAGTTAGGTTTAATTTACTTTTGAAGTTTGCTATCACTGCATTTCCTTACCTGGTATTTTAAATATTTATTGTGGTACAAACTATACAAAAAGCCCAATATATAACAAACAGAATTTCATCCAGTAATGTATTTTATTCTTTTAAATAAAAATGCCTATGTTGTATATCAGATAATTTTAGATAATTGAGACATGAATTAAATTTAAAAATCATACAACTTTCATGATATACTAGTAAAGCCAATTTGATCTATACTGCTGATAAAGTAACCAATTTAACAGAAGTAAAACAGGATTTGAGAAATCACAAAAGAAACTAAAATAAAGAAACCCAACTATTTTGATGGTATACATTCATTCTCATATAAATATATTTACACATATACTTTATTTTTCTATAATCTATAGTAATATAATTTACCAAAATAAAATCCATAATAGGGCTGTCATATGTAAAGTCATTAATATTCATTACCCAAGGCTGAAGTGCCAGAAAAGGGATAGATAGTGCATCTCTATGTCATATAAAGCCTTGAATAAATACAAACCCTGATAAAAAGAAAGCAGCATGCCAGAGATCTCTGAAGACTGCGCCAACAGTGTATGAGGTGCTTGTACCGTAGCTCTGGACTACTCCCTCCTGTGAATTATCTGTGGTACTAGAACCATCTCCTTCCCTATGTACTTCCAAATGGGCTGCTTTTCTTAATTTCCTTTAACAGAAGAGATTAAGAATGGAAGGTAGCTTTAAAATTAAAAAAATCACCTTTGTGGTAGTATGTTCAAAATTTTGGTAAACATATACATAGGAACTTTAATACATGATAAAGTTCAGATTTACTGGATAAAAGTTAACCCAAATATAAAGTACATATTCAAGACCAAGTTCCATAAATGTTAAGGTATTATCCCTTACTTATACTGATGGTTAGTGGATATTAGGTAGTAAGGATTACATTATTTCCTATTTAAATGCCACTATCTGCAGATAAAGATTTTAAATCAAAGAGAGTTGTAATCTAACTGATCAACAATGTTATTTATCTATTTATAGTTTTAAAATGAAAAGGGCTTAAATCTCAACATCCCCAAACTGCAAATGCCACAATCTTTCAGCAACAATGTTTCAAAGAGGAATTATTCCAGCCTTGGCAGGGTGGCTAATTTGGTTGGAGCATCAGCCCATACACCAAAAAAGTTGCAGGTTCAATTCCCAGTCAGGGAACATACCTAGATTATTGGTTCACGCCCCCAGCTGGGGTGCATACAGGAGGCAACCAATCAATGCTTCTCTCTCACATTAACATTTCTCTCTCACATTAATGTTTTTCTCTCCTCCCTTCCTCTCTCTCTAAAATCAATAAACATACCCTCGTTTGAGGATTAAAAAAATAAATAGATAAAAATTAAAAAAGAGGAATTGCTCTAAAAGACCTTTAAAACAGAACTCCATTGTACTGAATGGCCAGTGAGACTTCCTATGTTTACTTAATCCAGGGGCAATGTTAAACAGCTTCAAATAGCATTTAATAACCAGAATTTAGCTAAATTTTTTCTTGTCTCTTGTTTTTGCCAAATCATTATGTAAGTACAAAAGTTTTTAAATAGTGGATATTATTAACTCCAATTAACATACTGGGTTGGCCAAAAAGCCCACTTAGTTTTTCCATAAAATAAAAGACCTTTTTCATTTTCACCAATAAATTTACTGAGCTGGATATTTTGAGTATGTCAGCTATCTCCAGTGTGGTGTAATGTTGATTGTTCTCAATGTCTCAATTTTCACTATCAACTTCAACCACTCTATGGGACCGTGGAGCATCATTGATCAAGAAATCCCCAGCACGAAACTTCACAAATCACTTTTGACACATTTGATCAGTCACAACACCTTTCCATACATTGCACAAATCTTTTTTTCTGTGTTTCAGATGCATTTTTATCTTTCTTGAGATAATAAAGCATAATATGCCAAAAATGTTGTGTATTTTCTTCCATCTTCAATATTAAAATGGCTACACAAAAATTCACCAATTTTGGTAAGTTTTTTTTAAATGGATGCTGATATGACAGCTGTCACAATACAAACTAATAAAACTGTTTCAAATGAAGTTAAAGACAAACTAAGTGCTACTAGAGACATCTTACAGAAAAAATCCAAATGAACTTTTTGACCAGCCCAAATATTCCCCACATCACTATTAGGTGCCTAGAAATTAGCTTCAAGAAAGAAAATAAAAATAAAAACAGGTATGTGGTTTCAAAATGACACTGAAGCAAATATAGAAACAAAATCATATTTGGTGTCTGATTCTGAAGGTCACTGTTTTTTGAAAGACTAACTTTACAAGGTAACATTTTGTTCAAGTCAAGAACAATTCTAGGTTCAAATTACAGAAATCTACAAAAAAGTTTATTTACTACCTTCTTCTTTTACCGCCTGTACTTAGAGAAGGCTTGGGTGTTCTTGTCGAAACAATCTGGCAGTGCACAGTTCCCAGGAGCAGCATCAGCCATATCGGCCCAATCACTTCTGTCAGAGGTATGTTATGTGGGCTAGAAGCGGAACAGAACAATACTAGTGCAGCAACTACAAAAAGGGAAAAAAAATATGTTATAGATCTGACAGTCACTTCTTTTAAATTTTAAAAATTGTTTTAATATTGCTTCTTGACAGATTATTTTTTTCTAAATTTGAATAAGTTTAAATGTTTTCCCAGACAAGCTCTTTCAGACTGGCTAGCCATACTTGCTGTTCAGTAATAAACTCTTGGATCAAGATAACAACGAACATAGTCTCTAAAGTACACACTTTAGCACTACAATGAAAACTAGATGCATATGAATCTAAGGCCATTCCTGGTAAGATCCCAGATAGCCAATACAACCACACTAATCTCAAGTGCACTTATTTCTTTGATTAACAAACACAGAGGTCTATGATAAGTGTACAATAAGGCCATAAAGAACTTCTTTTCAACAGAGGTCTATCAGAATTAATAGCACAAATTTATTTGGGCGTATCTCTCAGGGGAATCACTAAACAGCCATTCATGCTAACCACTGACACATGAAGAAGAAATCTTGTTTTAGCCTGCTCGGTATCGCTCAGCTTTGTAGACACAGACTCTCTTTATTTTTGGGGAATCTGCTTCCTTTATCTGTCAATCGAATGTTCTTATTTCTCTCATCTCAAGGATAGACCTGTACCTCTAGGGTTGCCACAGTTTTAACTCTGGGAATAGTAATTAATAAAAAGATGGGCATGTGACCCAAGCAGGGCCAATCAGAATCTCTCACATGGAGAAACAGAGGTATTTGAAGGCCTTTCTCCTAAATCAAACACTAAGGACTATAAATATAAGAAATTGCCAGGGGCACCTCAGCCATCACTCAAAAAACGCCTCCCTAAGGATGAGAAAAACAGCATAAGAAAAACAGCATAAACAGCGAAGACATCCTCTCAGCCTCTATTGCTTGAATCAAGGGCCTATGAATACCTAATTTGGTTTGGGGGCAATTGAAGAATTTGAGTATTAGATTTCTTTTTCTTTTTTGAAAATAATTTTTCTAATCCTCACCTGAGGGTATGTTTATTGATTATAGAGAGAGAGGGAGGGGGAAGACTGCAAGGGGGGGGGGCGGAGAGAAAGACAGAGAAGCATTGATTGGTTGTCTCCCATACAGTGTCCTGACTGGAAATCAAACCCGAAAACTTTATGGTGTATGGGATGACACTCCAACTGACTAAGCCACCTGGCCAGGGCAAGTATTCGGAGATTTCTGTTCATTTTGTAAGGTGTGGTCATTGGAATGCGATTGTTTAATATTTTGAAGAGGTTCATACTGATGCACTCAAGGGTAAAATGCCATGATGTACATAATTTACATTAACAAGAGATTAAGTAAATATGCCAAAATGTTAATAATTATTAAATCAAAGAGATGGGTATATGGGTGTTTAGGGTGACTATGTAACTTATCATTTAAATCAGGACTCTTGTGTAAGTGAGATGAGAGCTGTTGATAAAAACATGAGGACAGCACAAGTAAACTTGGATAGTTAGATACTCCCAGGTAAACTGGAACATATGGCAAGTCTATCTAGTTATTGCACAAGTCTATTTAGTTTCCTGGAAGTTTTTGGAAAACTTTTATGATAACAGTAAAGACAATAAAAAACTTTTTGCAAAAGCTAGTTTACATTTGGTTTCTGCCACCTGCAACTGAAGGAATCCTGGTCTAGCATATCAAGATTTAAGCTTAAAACACCACTTTATCTTCTAAGATGTTTAAGAAGTATCATAAAAGAAATTTCAGCCTTACGTTCTCCTGAGTAATAAGATTCTTTAAGAAGAAAAAAAAAACACTTTAATTTTTTTAAATGCCGAACATTTTTATGAATTACCCTGGAATTTAACTCAGGTTCTCTAGTAGTTTTATAATAGAGTCTGAAATCTGGAAAAATAGAGAGTTTTTGTTTTTATTATGAACTGTAATGTGACCTTTATCCAGTCCTTTAACTTTCTTGAGCCCTGGTTTATTCCTCTGTACAAAAATACTATATTGCTACATAGGTTTCACGTGGACTAACACACATGTAACCACTTTGAAAAGTTCCTTACATACAGTAAATGTGTCTTAACATTGATAAATAGTACCATTAGCTATTATTAACTATTTTTTAAAAGGAAGGGGATGCGAATACTATTTTCTGAAAAGAGGTTCAGAATTTTAGGCACAAAGAACATCTTGAAGAACTTCAGATTTGATATACTTTTTGCTGGTTATTCATCTTTCAGCATTTTGACCACCATTTTCTGTAATGCTAGGACTGAGAACCTAAAAATGGTATTTTCTGTCTCAACAGAAGGTTGTTATATTCTGTGAAATTCTGCCCATAGACAGCATTAGAAAGGGGGAGAGGGAAGCTGCTTTATTCCTCTTTTTCCTTCTTCTTTCCAGCTGTGTCCCTCAAAGTGGCCATTTCCCCTCCATGGCCTCAGTTCTCAAGCAGGTGGTCCTGGTATCACCTCCTCCCTTTTGTTCTCCCTTGAGTAAAGGCTTAGAAAATATAAGAAGAAAACATTCACTTCTCTGTTATACTTTTTGATCATTTAATATCCTGTGAACTAGATAGCAGTGGTGTTGAAGATTTCTGCTAAACAGTACATCTAGAGATTTCTCCAAGAGGTCAACTAAGACAAAATGTTCTTTATTGGGCACAAGTAGTTCCAAGGCAGAGCTTCATATACTAGCTAAGCAGAACTCTACAATCATCAGGAATATAAAATTCCTGACGTTCAATTTTTAAAAGTCTGTTAATTTTTAGGATTTAGTGGCGGTGTTAGGTATTAGGAGCAGAAAGACAAGTAAAACATAGTCTATGTTTTCTGCCCCTCTTCAGGTTAGAGGAAAAAAGGTGGACATATAAAGAAAAACTAGAACACCTATAATGTACAGAATTGTGTGCCCACCCTCACAATTCATATTTTGAAGCCCTAACCCCTCAATGTGACTATATTTACAGACAGGACCCATAAGGATATAATAAAGGTTTGAAAGAAGTCATAAGGGTGGGGCCTTAATCCAATATGACTGATATCCTTGTAAGAGGAAGAGACACCAGAGATCTCTCTCCATTCACACACAGAAGAAAGGTTCTGTGAGGATGCTGTGAGAAGGCTGCCAAGTACAAGTCAGGAAGAGAGTTCTCACCAGACCCCAACCCAGATGGCACCTAATCTTGGACTTTTAGCCTCCAGACTGTTAAAAGTAAATTTCTGTTGTTTAAGCCACCCAGTCTGTGGTATTTTATTATGGAAGCCCAAGCAGACTAATAGAATACCTACGATAAATGCCGCAATATACAAAGGGAGACCAAAAAAATAAAAAGAAATTTATTTATAAAAATTTGTGTATTTATTCTTACATGTTTAAAAATAAATCCCCTTCAAAGTAGTCTATTTGATGTAACACATCTATCGACACCTTTTTCCACTGCCAAAAAAACAGTTTTTGAACTTGTCAATTTTGATGCCTTTTATTCTTCTGCCATTTTTTGTTTCACCTCTTCCACATTAGCAAAACGTTTCCCTTTGAGGTCTTTTTTCACCCAGGGAAACAAACAAAAAGAAGTCACTCAGGGCAAGATTGGGTGAATAGGGGAAGTGGTACATGGCGGTCATGATGTTTTGGGTCAAAAAGTGCTAAAAACTCAGTGAGGTGTGGGCAGGTGCACTTGTAAATCACCTATCATGAAATGGGCAAACACATTGAAAGAGTCTTCAAAAAGAATTCACTGAAGCTGAACACAGCCTCTCACAATACTGCCAGCTGGTACATTGATACAGATGTGTTCCTAGAACACACACCTAGCAAAGGAAGCCTGTTCTACAAAGGGTCCACCTTCCAGAAAATAATTCTGGTTTTTTTTGGGGGGTGTCCTCTCTCACACAGGAGAAACATGTAGCTAAACTGGGAGGTTATAAAAAGGATTCTGGTTCTGGCCAAGATGGAGGTGTAGGTGGACACACTGTGCCTCCTCTCACAACCAAAATTAAGGACAACAAATATTTAGAAACAAGAAAACAACCAGAACTGATAGAAAATTGAACTGTACAGAAGTCCAACAACCATTCATCCAGACTGGTAAGAGGGGCGGAGTTGCAGCAGGAAAAAGTGGAGGTGTGGACCCAGGCATGCAAGCAGCAGCGGCTGGCAGTTCCCAGATGCTAGTGGCACAGGGTGGCAAAGGTGCAGACCCAGTGAGGCTGCACAAGGTGGCTGGCTGACCAGGTGGTCCCACATTCACGCACAGATAATCCAGGCGAAGGAGAAGCGGCGGAAGGGACTGGAATCCAGGAAAGAGCGGAGCAAGTGCCATTGTTCCCTCTCGAACCCCGCCCCCACATATAGCGTCACAACTCAGTGACTGGGCTGCCCCACACAGGGGAACACCTAAGGCTCCACCCCTCACTACATAACAGCCGCAACCAGACCAAACAAACAAACAAACAAAAAAACCCACACCAAAAATGGCTCAAAGCAGAGAACAAATGAAAGCCCCAGAGCCAATTGCTCTAAGCAATGAAGAGATAGGCAACCTATCAGATGCACAGTTCAAAGCCCTGGTGATCAGGATGCTCACAGAGTTGGTTGATTTTGCTCACAAATTAGATGAAAAAATGCAGGCTACAATACGTGAAATGAAGGAAGGTGCATGGGGAACCAATAGAGATGGGAGGAAAACTGGGACTCAAATCAATGGAGTGGACCAGAAGGAAGAAACAAACAACCAAACAGAAAACAAGGAAGAAATAAGAATTCAAAAAAATGAGGAGAGGCTTAGGACATCTTTAAATGTCCCAACATCCGAATTATAGGGGTGCCAGAAGGGGAAGAAGAAGAGCAACAAGTGGAAAACTCACTTGAACAAATAATAAAGGAGAACTTCCCCAATCTGGCAAAGGAAATAGACTTCCAGGAAGTCCAGGAAGCTCAGAGTCCCAAAGAAGTTGGACCCAAGGAGGAACACACCAAGGCACATCATAATTACATTAGCCAAGATTCAAATGAAAGAGAGAATTCTAGAAGCAGCAAGGGATAAGGGGATAGTCACCTACAAAGGAGTTCCCATCAGACTGTCAGCTGATTTCTCAAAAGAGACCTTACAGGCAAGAAGGGGATGGAAAGAAGTATTTGAAGTCTTGAAAGGCAAGGACCTACATCCAAAATTGCTCTATCCAGCAAAGCTGTCATTTAGAATGGAAGGGAAGATAAAGCGATTCTCAGATAAGGTCAAGTTGAAGGAGTTCATCATCACCAAGCCCTTATTATATGAAATGTTAAAGGGACTTATCTAAGAAAAAGAAGATAAAAATATGACAGTGAAAAGACAGCAAACTCACAGATATTAACAACCACACCTAAAACAAAAGCAAACTAAGCAAACAGCTAGAACAGGAACAGAACCACAGAAATGGAGATCACATGGAGGGTTAGCAACAGGGGAGTGGGAGGAGGAGAGAGGGGAAAAGGTACAGAGAATAAGTAGCATAGACGGTGGGTAGAAAATAGTGGGAGGGCAAGAATAGTGTGGGAAATGTAGAAGCTAAAGAACTTATGACCCATGGTCATGAACTAAAGGGGGGGAATGTGGGTAAGAGGGGGTGTGCAGGGTGGAGGCGAATGATGGGGGAGAAATGGGACAACTGTAATAGCATAATCAATAAAATATATTTAAAAAAAGAAAAGAAAAAAAGGATTCTGAAAGAAGGTGAATAGCTGATGCCTAATTTAACTTTGAGAGAACAAATAGGAGTAGACTAGGTAAATGAAAGGGAAGAGGGCTACCCAGGCAAAGAACATTTGCATGTTCAAAGGTATATATATATATAGGGGGGGAAGCACATAATATTTGAGAAACAGCAGGAAAGAGCTAATTTAGTCTGGTTAAAGTTGGGAAGAGGCACAGGAGACTGACTAAAAAACTTGCCATATGTCTTGAAATCAATGATAACTAGGGAACAATTTAGACCTTAAGCAGCTGGTTTGGATCTATAATATAAAAGGTAAATGGATGGAAGAAGGTAGAAGATATAAGATCTCTTGGCAGTAATCTGGAAAGAAATGATATAAGCAAAAAGTAGGGATGGAGCTGAGAATATGGATACTTAAAAGGCATGTAACTGAAGTAAAAAAAAAAAAAAAACAAACAAACTATACGGAGTTATATAAAACCAAATCTAACTGCACATGATTCTACCTTTTGAGAGTTAAGGGTTAGGTACAGAATGAACGTATAACTCAGAGTACTGTGCCCTAGTTTTATATACAGGAAAATGGAGGCACAGGAGTTTCTAAAGGTACTAGCAGACTACTGAGGGTCATTAGGGTCATAGCAGGACTTTGTTGCTGGCTGTATAACTTGAAGCAATTAAGTCACTTCTTTAAGTTTTACTAGAATGTTCAGTGTTCAACTTATGAACACACAATGTTGTACTTCAGTTCTGAACTGACAAAATACCTTTTCATGCCTGTTCTAACCTGTATTCCCTATTTAACTTAGGAAAGCCATTCAGTAAATTTTAGACATACTATTTTGTTATCTTTTAGTTATACTGGAAACTAGAAAGTGACAATTAAAAAAACATAATGCATAGTGGTTACAATCAATGGTACTGATTATTATTCTCATAAGAAACTTCACTTTCTGACTGTTTCAGAATAAAGTTTGTTCCTTTTGGTAAGCTACAAAGCACTAGAAGATAATTATACTTAGCTCTCAAATATTTTTGGGAGCAAAGGAAACATAAGAAAGTAACTCAATAAAATTAAGATAAAACTACATTTAGAAGAACTACCATATAATGTAATGGTATTAGTTAGCAAGAAAAAAGATCAAGTTCATGAAAGCAGTTATAAACAGCATGAAAATCCTTGGAAATGATATTATACTAACTGTAGGCATTCTAGGAATTTATCGTAAGAAAATAATTCAAAATATTAAAAATATTTCAGAAATTGTATGTTCACTTCAGCATCAATTATAACAGCAAAAGACAGCAAAAAGCTTAAATGTCCAATACTGATATAGGATAGGATATTTTCCAATAATTTAAAATTATATTCATAAAGACTCTGATACTTGATATGACACAAGGTAAAAAAATACAATTGCTTACAAAAAATAATCTCAACTATATAAAAATGTTAAAAAGTAAGCTGAAAGGCAAGATAAGTCTTTTTTTCTTCAGTTTTTTCCTATATTTTCCAAATTTTCTGCAGTGAACATGTGTCATTTCTTTAATCAGAAACATACACACTCTCTCTCGAACAACCATCCCAAAATCTTCATAGTTCACTTCCTTTTATGTATATAAGCTGTACCCTGGCTTAAAGGAAACAACTTTACCTAAACAAAATTCTGTAGTTTTAAATTTACTTTCATTTACTTAAAAGAAATTTTCTTTTTCTTAGAGTCAGTTAATAAAACATATGTAAATAATTATTCAAGATTAAAATAATGTTTTTTAAAAAGACATTAAAAAGAATGAAAAAGTACCAACCAAATTAAAATTATTGTTTTGTTACTGATGGAATACGAGTGGTTTCCTCTTCAACACTCCAAACGCTTTAGTGTTGTATATTATGCTCTGTATACTGCTATGACTGCGCACTAGAATGCTGCTGTGATGGGAGACAGCGTAAGAGAGGTGTTAAGCACATGGCTCTGAGTCAGATGGTTTAAACTAGAACCTGGGCTCTACCACACTTGGTGATTGTATGACTTTGGGCCATAAGGTTCTTCAGGGTCCCATGTCTATAAGCTAGGCATAATAGTACCTATATTTCACTGGGTTATTGTGAGAATTACATAATCTGTGAAAAGCACTTACAACAGTTTATGGTATGCAGAATTTCAGAACAGAATGAGGGCAGTCTCAGATCACAATGGTTAAAAGAAAAAATAAATCCTGGCTGAGGCAGGAAAAATGAACTTGTATAAAAAACAAAGGACTGGTGTGGTATGTATATAGGGGAGGGGATACATTTTGAAGAGCCTTTCTAATTTTTTTAAATCCTCTCAATTTGTATTTTTTTCTAGCCATGCACAGATTCAAATTTTCACAAAATTATACTGAAAAATAACTGCTTTGTTTTCTCAAAACATTGTTAATGTCAGTGTGTCTTATTAAATAAAATATTACAATAAATATTTATCTTCATACTACTTATTTTTATAAAAGCCTTGGTAACCCTAAAAAAATAATAACCTGAAAGATAAAAGCAAAATGCATTTCTATCATTTAATTTTGTACCTTGAAGAAGATAAAGGACAAGAAGCCAGAAAAAGATGACTTTAGATGTTACTTGTAACCACCACCGGAAGAAAAAGGGAAAAAATACAACTCGAACAATTCCTTTTCTAGTCAGAGAAGTCCAAGGACTTTCAGGTTTTGCCTTAGCAAATGCAGAGCCTGAGAAGAGTAAAATAAAATGACTGAGTACATTTATTAGTCTTTTATTTCCTTAGAGAAAAAAATTTCAACATTTAAAAAAAAATAAAACATGTATAATTTTATTTTGTACTATGCTATGAATGAGAAATGTCCTACTTTGGGTAGCAGACACTTTAAAAAACATTCTTCATGCTGTCATATTAACTCAGGTACTTTGAAAAAAAAATTAACTGAAATAACAGCAGAATTTCTCCCACATATTTTATAAATATAAGACAACATTCAAATGCCAGTTCCAGTTAAGAATTTTAAATTACCACAATAACACATTAAATTAATATAATATTGTATGTCAATTATAATTTTAAAAATAAGTTTTAAAAAATGTTACTGCTTTCATTTTTATAACCAAGTCTTATAGTTTGCTAAGCAAACACAAGCTGCTTTTCTTTTGTACTTATTTCTTGAAATGATCTTTAGTGGGAGGAAAGACTAGTGAATGATATTTAAATACTTCCATTCTGTTTTAAAAACTATTCCTGTTTCATTCAGGCTCACATTAATTTTACTTCTACAAACATATATCTAACCCATTTTGAATTCTGTTTCTTCAAGGTCAATTTCTAATTGCCTTAAGCATTTACTTATCCAGGGCTCACCTCTTACAAGATCAACATCTATGAGGTCTGGTTTCACATGCGCTGTTTTCTTTGGTTTATTCCTTAAACCCTATAACATATTAAAAGTAGTATCAGTGAGAGTGTCGATCTTAAAAGTACTCATCACAAAAAAATTTTTTTTGTTAACTACGTATAGGGACAAATGTTAACTACACTTACTGTGGTGATCATTTCTCAATATATACAAATATCAAATCATTATGTTGTATACCTGAAACTAATGTTATATCTATACCTTAATAAAAAAGTAGTATTAAAATTACATATATATATCCAGAAGAACAGAGAATTATCTAAAGATTTTAATTAAAAAATTTAATATACTAGACAAAAATGTAATACATTATATATTTGTTATAAATGGAACACAAGTGTAGTATCATAATAAACTTTATTACTTTTCCAAAAATTTAGGGATGTGTATAATGCATGGTGCCCGTTTATTACTAAAAGTAAAATTCTAAAACAAAGACTACTGCTCCCAATCAATTTGTTATGTATAGCCTGAGATGGTCCAGGAAACTGTGTTGGCCTCCAGATTTGCATAGGAGAGTGTTGAGGATGGCTGGGGTGACAGTGACTCTGTAGGGCTTTCAAGGTGTGATACTATGGGCATTGCTGGAGAAAGCAGTGGACCACAGAGCTGAGGACAGTGATGCAGATCTAAGCAGATGCCAGCATGTATGGGGTGGTATTGGCTGAGACCCACAGAGAACGATGCATATCTCAGGCTTGCTACTATGTTCACATGCGTAACCAGACCAAAACATCACCTAATCACCTCAGAAATTGGAGGTCATGTCTAGTAGGTGGAATAGGGGACAGCAGGAATCACAACTTAATTTAAAAACTGGGAATCACTAAACACCAAGATTAAGTTTCTGCCATCAATATACAGAAAAGGGTAGATTATCAAAATTATTGAAAAAAATTACAAAAAATAAATTACACTTTATGACAAGTCTAGGATGTTAAAAATTGGAAGAGTTTAAGCTAAACTCTTCAGGAGCCAGGTGCTACAAGATGACACATGTTTAGATGGTGTTTATTATTCATTCAATACACCAAGTAACTGGTCAGTGCTTTGTTTAGTCCTAATCCAAGTTACTAACAATGACCACCTAAAGTCAAAATCTGATTAAATAGTGTTTGCATCTAGTGCAAAGCAGAGAGCATTTGAGCCCAGAATTAACAGATGTTTAAACCAAAATGTACCCTGAAATCAAGATGCAATTAAACTTTGAATCCCTGCAAATAGTCTGTCCATCTGAAGTTACAACCAACCCAGAGATACAAAGACACAAAAACAAGAGAAAAAGAGGGTCAGGGTTGAAGAAATATCCATGATAATTTAATAAACAGTTGGTCACAGATTCCACATTTGCAAATTCACCTACTCAATAAAATTTATTTGAATCCCAAAAGCGACACTTGCTGTACTTTTGCAGTCCTTTGCAAATGAGCAGAGTGACTGTGGTAAAAAATAAGTCACCCAACATGCACATTCCCAGCTGAGGTTAAACAAGGCAATGCTCTGACTTCTTGTTTCAGATCTCAGTATTGTAATTAAGTGTCCTTTTCACAGTCTACTCAGTGCTATATATAGATTTTGTATTTTTTTGGTGCTTCTTGTTGGTAATTTTGTTGTTTAAAATGGCTCCCTAGCATACTGCTGAAGTGCTGTCTAGTGCTTTTTAGTGCAAAAAGGCTGTGGTGCCTCCAAGAAAATGTATTATAGATAAGATCTGTTTAGGCGTAGTTACGAAGTGGGACCCCAAAAACACGGAATTATTTTCTGGAGGGCAGACGGGCCCCTTGTAGTACAGGTTTCCCCTGCTTGGCCAGTGTTCTAGGAACCCATCTGTATCAGTGTACCAACTGGTGGTGTTGTGAGAGGCTGCATTCAACTTCGGTGAATTTTTTTTTGAAGACTCTTTCAATGCTGTTTGTCCATTTCATGATGGGGGATTTATGAATGTACCTGCCCACATCATACTGAGTGTTCAGTAGTTTTTGACCCAAAACATCATAACCCCATGCCCAACCCTCCTTATTCACCCAATCTCGCCCTGAGTGACTTTTTTTGTTTCCCTGGGTGAAAAAAAGTCCTCGAATGGAAATGTTTTGCTAATGTGAAAGAGGTGAAACAAAAAATTGCAGAGGCACTGAAAAGCATCAAAATCAACAAGTTCAAAAACTGTTTTTGAGCAGTGGAAAAAAGTCTCAATAGGTGTATTGCATCAAATGGAGAGTATTTTGAGGGTGACTGAAGTTTTAAACATATAAAAGAATACACAATTTTTTATAAACAAATTCTGGGTTTTTGTGGGTCCCCCCTTATACATCATTTTTGTCCATGAGTTCAATGTTAATAAAACCAATAACATGTTGAAAAAGAGGTTTTTCAACAGAAATGCCCTTAAACAAGGTTATATACTGATGAGCTGAAGAAAGGGTTGTGAATACAAGAAGTTTGCAGGAACTTAACTCTGTATTTCCTCTAGGAGCAATGTTCAGTATTTGCTAAACAGTTGTTCACAGTGACTTTATAGAAAATAACTACTGTGAATGAGAATCAATTGTACCTGTATTTCATTTCCCACTTTAATGTCATGATAGAGCAGTGAAAGACTATAAATCATTCCTGATAATTTGCAAATTGGGAAGGCAATTCTAAGAATACATATGTTTAGTAAAATTTCATTAATAGAGCACTATTTAGATTTGGTATGATGTTTACTATGAGATTTTTTACCTTTATTAGTGCCAACACATTGGAAAATAGTAACATTTTAATTTATTTGTTTTTCATACATTATTTTAAAAACAGTTTGAAAATGACCTTATAGCCAATGTTTTACCACAAATGTAAAATTAAATGTACTGTTGTATACCTAAATTTTTTATCAAGATTGTTTTAAGAATTAAAGTCCTTACAAGAGGAATAACATATATCTTGTCTTATGCAATTATGTTGTTTTTCACCATGTTCATTCTACTTGAACTTTTTATATGTGTTACTTTTCTATTTCGTTAAAGCATTTATTTTGAGTTACATTGTAAAGTTACAATGTAATTACCAGTTTTGATAAGAAGTCCCCTTCAAGGTAGCCTATCAGAGTATTTCAAGGGTTTAAAAAAAGAAGAAAAATTATACTGATTAGTTTTCTAATATTAATTATTTTGTTCACAAAAATAAAAGATATTACCACCAAGATATGAGCATTCATAAAATCTGATTTTAATTAAGTATATATTTTAAGTTGGAAAAATTTAAATTGGTTTATAATAAACTAGATCCATATAAAATAGCACAGCTTTCAGTACTAAATATAATTATAGACCCTCAACATTTTTAAGTGGTGAAAATAGACTTTTGGTGGTGAGCATGCTATAGTGTATACAGATATCAAATTATGCTGTATACCTGAATCTTATGTAAATGTTATTAACCAATGCTGTTACCTCAATAAAAAGAAAATATACCAAAAGAGTTTAGGTGAACAAACAAAAAATGAAAACTAAGTTGGTTTAAAAAAAAACTTTAAAAACTTACTAGTTTAACTAGAAAGTAGAAACAATCAAGTACTACTAGTACAATTAATCTCCAAGAATTCAAGTAATATAATCTTTATTGAATATACATTTAAATTTCTATAGTACATTCCTAAAGTGCAATGACACAAATAGTATGAAGTTTTTAATTTAAAAATAGTATAAGTACACAGATAATGTTGAGCCAAAAAGCTTAAAAGGGTTAAGTTTAGAAAATACTTAGGTTCAATGACCCAGACTTCCATGCACGGACCTATTATAACACTTAGACTCCATTAAAGAATGTAACCAACAGTTTCACTTTCTGAAAATCCTGTTCAGTTCCCCTATCCCATTTTTCCTCTGTAATGACTTTAGACAGCCTAGTTCTTTTTGTTGAAGCCTTAAAACTGTATTATGTGCTAAACCAAGAGGAAATTCCACATTTAATTTTAAATTTGGGTCAAGGTGACAGAAAATGAAAGCTTTCAGTTATAACTTTTTAAATGCTTAAGAAAAAATAATTTGCAACTAACAAAGATTTAACACTTTGGCAATATAAACTCTTGGCTTTTAATTTAAAAAGATAAACATTTCTAAGAAATATAATTTCATAGCTTTTGTTGATTTCTTTAGTTGTTGCTCATTGCTTGATACATGAGCAAATTGATAACATAGAAAGACAACTCAATACATTCGAAACAGCATTCTCTATGCCACAGGTACAGTGTTTTTATTTTTTTAAATCAAACAGTTAACATTAATACACCAGTTATGCACTTGTCTACCTTTCTTAGAATAAATGCAAAATTATTTTATATTATAAAGAATATGCCTCCACTAGAATGTTTAGTAAGAATGGCTTTTATTACTGTTTTAATTCTTCAGTTACTATTACAAAGTATTATCTTTAAAGGCAGACATATTTCAGAAACAAGTTATAGGTCTTAGCTTTCCCTAAATTCATCCTGTCAGCATACCAAGAAACAACTAATATAGTCCTTTCTTATCCTAACCTTTATTTAGGCTTTAAAATAGTTCTTTTAAAAATAAGAAAATTACTAGGACCAGGGTCCAGTACAGCGAGCACCTTTTCCTGGAAATGGGGCATGGCCAGAAAAGAGACTGCCCCCTCCTGTCCTGACCTGCTGTCACATAGGGCATGCTCTGGGGAATGTGGTGCTACACAGACCATTGCAGATGGATGACCTGCTCCTGCTGGGTTGGGGTTTCCTAGCTGGCACAGCAGCTCCCTCACTGCGATCTATTAAAAGTCAGCCCTTGACACAGGGCTTGAAATAAATAAATAAAATAAAAATGAAGCAATTACATAACTAATGTAGTAATTTGTGATGAGTGGCTTGTAACTAAAAAGTTATATATATACACACATACATATATTTCAGATGTTTTTAAATTTCATAAAACATCTAAATGTGCCAACTGGTAACACAACTTCTCAAAATACTTAATATTCCCTGTCCAACAAGATAAAGACTGTCTAAAGATTGTCAAAAAGAATAAGAGATTTTAAGGCTTCTTAACTAGACTTCTCTGCGGCTTTTTATTTGCTTGACTATTCCAACTCTAGACTATTTCAACTCACAAGACTACTGTCTCATGAATCTCCTACTTCTCTTTCCTCCTTCATCTACATCTCCTGTTCCTTACACACCCATTAAATATTGACATTTCACATTCAATATCCCACTCTCAATTTTCTTCTTTCATCATTAAATGTAAATCCACTCACTCCTATAGCTGCATCAACATAATGTGTAGAATATATAAAATATAACACATACATACGTACTTTAAACACTGAGGACTCCTAAGTCTGTTACCTACATACCTGGATATTTCTAAAACAGCATTCCTTTATCTGCTCCTCTTCTAGTATTTGCCATCACACTTAGTAAAGTTGTAAAAATATGAATTTAATCAGGTAATCTTTTCTCCTTAAAATCTTTGTTTCCCCATTGTTTTCCAAATGATTTCTAGACTCTTGGGTAAGGCAGTCAAGCTCCTTCATACTGTGACTTACATTTTCATTTCTAATTTCCCTCCTCTATCCATCCTCTCACCACTCAAGCTCCTTGAGGAGTCATGTTCCTTCTTTCCTTTATGTATATTTTCATATGGTCTTCATTCTGTATGGAATGATTTATTCATTCTCCCTAGTGTCTCTCAAACTTAGCTCATGAATCGCCTCCTTTGTGAAATCTTTTCTAACCTCTGCAAGGCTGCTTCCCCTACAGCTCACCCAAAGAGACCTACACATCCTTCTCTTAACTGGATTAATCTCATCTGTAATTATGTACCTCGTCCACAAAATTAAAATCTATTTCACTATTTTGTTTCTATGATTTAATTCTATATTTAACACATATTAGATAGTTACTAAAACACTGTTAGCTGTATTAATTCTTCATGAAAATAGTTTAAAAATTAAAATTAAGAAATGACAAAGAATCTTGCTCTTTATTACAGATGACTAAGTTTTCTAAACACAGATTTTTTGACAGATTTTTAAGGTAACTAGAGACATTGGTTTTCAATCTAATGTAAATCTTTCTATACAAAATAGAAACTGTCAAGCAACTCAACTAACGTTCTCTGGGCCCAGATTAAATTTAGCTCGTGCAGGACCACACTGATTAGTATTATCTATGCAAATGAAAAATATAAATCTTATTACCAAGGAAGAGTGACTGCTGAAACAATAAATTTAGTTAAAAAATAATTTTCATGCTAGCAAGGTAGCCTGTGAGAACATCTTAGCCTCAGTGATTTACATGTTCAAGAAGAAACTACCTACTACAAAAGCATTTTAATTAATGCTTTATTTTCCTAAATTCTTTTTTAAGATGACCAAATTTTCAGCAGTTCTATTTGCATCCAACTCATTCTGTTAGTAGCATGAAAAAGCAGATCTCAATTAAGAAGAGCAGCATTTGCACAGGATCACTCAAGCGGGCAAAGTCCTGAAACACTTACCAGTTTAATAAACTGTACAGAGCAATGACAGCATCAAAAGTGAGGAAATGCAAACTAGAAGTATAAGGTGACAAGTGAAAGTAGAAAAGAGCTGACAAAAAATAATCATTAAACTTTAAATTTTAAAAGAACAGAAATAAGCTAAAAAGCAAAGAAAAGAAAATCAAAGGTAAAGACACAGAACTATGCCATCATAAAACAGTTTACCTTCTTTATTCAAAAGTTTGGATAAAACTATATGAATTTACACCTGAAAAGTATATGTGAAGATATTACAAAAAATATGGTTGATAACCAATTTTCAGAATATACACAATGAAATATACATATTACCTTGATTTCTCTTTGTTCAACAGATTTTTCCCATATTTGTTGATCATATGCTCCAATCTATGAAAATAAATAAAAGATATCTACATTAAATGATCACTGTGAGTGGCCATCCTAAAGGTACAACTGCTTTCATTACAAGCAACTTAGCATTCATTCAGCACAAATTAGATTCAGCTCTGTCCCACATTTCTGTGATCAATACTGTACTGCAGTGGCTCCCAAAATATGTTTTCAGGACCAGCAGTTTTAGCATTGCCTGAGAATTTGTTAGAAATGCAAACTCCCTTTCTAGAAACACAATCTCCCAAAACTGAATCAAGAAGAAACAGAAAATTTGAATAGACTGAAACAACTAATGAAACTGAAGCAGTAATAAAAACACTCCCAAGACAGAAATTCTGGACCAGATGGCTTCACAGATAAATTTTACCAAACATTCAATGAAGAAGTTAACACTTATCCTTCTCAAAATTTTCAAAAAAATTCAAGAGGAGGGAAAACGCCCAATCTCATTTTACAAGCCCAGCATTACCATAATTCCAAAACCAGGTAAATACACTATCAAGAAAAAAAAAATCATTGGCCAATATCCCTGATAAAGATAGATGCAAAAATCCTCAACAAAATATTAGCAAATGGGATCCAGCAATACATTAAAAAGATCATACAACATGATCAAGTGGGATTCATTTCTGGGATACCAGATTGTTATAATATCTGCAAATCAATTAAATTGATACACCAGATAAACAAAATAAAGAATACAAATCATGACCATATCAATAGATGCAGCAAAAGCATTTCAGAAAATCCAGACACACTTATGATAAGAACTCTCAGCAAGTAGGAATAGAGAGAACATACTTCAATGTAATAAATGTCATATATGACAGACCCACAGCCAACATCATACTCAATGGGGAAAAACTAAAAGCATTTCTCTTAAGATCAGAAACAAGATTGGGACATCTACTTTCGCCACGTTTATTCAATATATTGTACTACTGAAAGTCTTAGCTTCAGCAATCAGACAGGAAAATAAAACAAAGACATAAATTGGAAAAGAAAAAGTACAACTGTCATTATTTGCAGATAACATGATAATGTATATAGAGAACCCTAAAGATTTCAACAAAAACTACTAGAACTGATAAATTAATGCAGTAATGTAGCAGAATACAAGATTAATATTCAGGAAATGGTTGCATTTTTATACACCATTATACACCAAAAATGAACTATCAGAAAGGGAAAGTAAGAGAACAACCCCATTGACAATTTCATTTAAAAAAAAAAAAAAAAAAAAAAAAAACTAGAAATAAATTTAACCAAGGAGTAAAAAGACCTGCACTCACAAAATTATAAGACTTGAAGAAAGAATCCAAGAAGTACTAACAAACAGAAGCGTATATCATGTTCATGGATAGGAAGAATTAACATCATTAAAATGTCCATACTTCCCAAAGAAATCTACAGATTTGATACAATTCCTATCAATATACCAATGGTATATTTCACAGAACTGGAACAAGTAATTCAAAAATTTGTATGGAAACAACAGAAGACCCCAAATGGCAAAAGAAGTCTTGAAAAAGAAGAAAGTGGAAGGTATCATACTACCTGATATTAAATAATGTTCAAGGCCACAGTAATCAAAACACCAAGGTACTGGCATAAAAACAGACACATAGATCAACAGAACAGAGCAAAGGGCCCAGAAATAAACCCATACCTATATGGTCAATTAATTTAAGACAAAGGCGAAAACATACAATGAGGTAAATTAGGTCTATTCAATAAATGTTGTTGGGTAAACTGGACAGATACATGCAAAAATACAAAACTAGACTACCTCCTTATACCACATTCAAGAATGAACTCAAAATGGATTAGAGACTTATATGTAAGCCCTGAAGCCATAAAACTCTTAGAAAAAAATAGGAAGTAAATTTGTTGGCATCAATCTTAGAAATATTTTTGGGGGCCATATATCCTTGGGTAAAGGCAACTAAAGCAAAAATACACAAATGGGAATACATCAGACTAAAAAGCTTTTGACAGCAAAAAAAAACCATCAACAAAACAAAAAAGCAAACTACTGAATGGTGGAAGATATTTGCAAATGATAATCCAATAAGGGGTTAATATCCAAAAGACTGTATCTTGCCATGTATAATGTGCTCCCATGCATAATGTGCTCCCACTGTTTTTGTGCATATTATACACAGGATTATTATGCCCATTATTATATCGATGGTATGTAATCATTATACCCATGTATAATGTGCATCTTTATTTTCCCCTAAAAAATTTGGGCAAAAAAGTGTGCATTATACACAGAAAAATACGGTATATGAAGAACTCATAAAATTTAATATTAAAAAATCAAACAATCCAATTAAAAAGGGGTTTTTGGAGAACAGACACGTCTCCAAAGAAGACATACAGATGGCCAATAAACATGAAAAGTTGCTCAACATCACTAATAATCAGAGAAATGCAAATCAAAACCACAATGATATACCATCTTACACCTGTCAGAATGGCTATCACAATAAATCAACAAACAACAAGAGTTAGCAAGGATGTGGAGAAAGGGAACTCCGGTGCACTGCTGGTGGGGACACAGACTGGTGCGACCACTATGGAAAAGAGTGTGAAGGTTCCTCAAAAAAATAAAAATGGAATTGCCTTATGACCCACTGATTCCATGTCTGGGGATTTTTCTGAAGAAATCTGAAACACTAAAGTGAATGAATATATGTACCAATATGTTCACTCCATCATTATTTGCAATAGCCAAGATCTGGAAGTAGCCCAAGTGCCCATTAGTAGATCAGTGGAAAAAAGTTTTGGTATATTTTCACAATGGAATACTATTCAACCATAAAAAAGAATGAAATCTTACCTTCTGCAACAGTATGGATGGACCTAGAGGGTATTATGCTACGTGAAATAAGTAAGAGAAAGACAAATACCATATGATTTCGCTTATATGTGGAATCTAAAGAACAAAATAAACAAACAAAATAGAAACAGACTCATAGACAATGAGTACAGAGTGACACCTGGGAAAGTGGGAAGGTGGCTTAGGAGACTGGATCAAAGAGATGAAGGGACTGGGAAGTACAAATTGGTAGTTACAGAATAGTCACAGTGATGTAAATAACAGCATAGGGGAATACAGTTAATAATATTGTAATAACTATGTGTGGAACCAGGTGAGTAGATGAAAAATCAATGGGACTGCTCTGTAAAGCACATGATTTTTCTATTATGCTGTATATCTGAAACTAATACAGAATAATACTGAATGGTAACTGAAATTTTTTTAAAATGGGATGTGGGGGTGGGGGGAATGCAAACTCTGTGGTCTCTCCCCAGAGTTACTGAATCAGAAATAGAGTGAAGCTCTCAACAAACTGTGTTTTAAAAATCCCTGTAGATGCTTCCAATATACTACTAAAGTTAGAAAACCACTGCTCTAAGGAATCCTTTATTTTAAATAAACACAATTCTGGTATATTCAAGAAAAAACTCCCAAGCGATAAGTCCTTCATGGAGTTTTGTTTTGTTTTGTTTTTAAGAAAAAATACCAATGTGCTACAGAATTAAAAATTCATAAACATGTAGACCACAAATACTACTTGAATTAAGGTTTAAATTTAGCTTCTATGCCTATTACTTTTAGATGCTGGAAAGTTCTCTTAACTATATACATTCAACTGAGCAGGATGAGCAAACCATTCTTACTGCTCTTTGCCAAGTTCTTTGCTGTTAGCTCCTATTTTCAGTTTCCACTCAATTCCCTATATCCAACAGGACACTACAATGAGTCAAGAGCCCACAGTTTTAAATAAAAACTTAAAATTACTTCAGATAATTCTAATTAAAATATTAAAGACAGAGACCAGAGATAGAGGATTATGAGGAAATTCAGTAAAGTATTTCCTGACTCACATCATTCTAACCAAAGTCCTTTTATTTTTAAAAATCTTGTTTCAAGGATTGAGAAACTGAGAAAACAAGAATGATTTAAAGATCTACGTGAAGGAGGTAGCATAAACTTATATGATTCTATGAGAACTCTTCATTTCTATTTTTCTCTCTTACATATTATTTATTCATACTGATTTCTCTGGCCCTTTAAATCCTGTTCTCTTTCATCTCGTCCCTGTGGCTCCTTTCTTATTTTTAAAATCACTTTATGATATAATATAACATGCAGATAAAAATCTTGTAATACATAGACCAACCCACATAGAATGAACAACTCGCTTATATGTAAGCAAAGTTAAGACATAAGTAAGCAGTAACCAACTCATCAGACCAACTGGTAGAGATAACTTGCAGTGACTACTTGCTCCTTACTGTCTTTAATTCTGAATTCAAACTATCAGCATCCTTACATCTAGAAAAGGTTAAGTATGAGAACAAAGATTCCACATGAGTAATTCTAACTTGATAATTCAGAATGACTAGGCTTACTTCAATCAAAATTTATTTTTTAAATGTGTCAACTATTTCAATGTACTACATACTTATTTGTAAAACAATAACCAAGACTAACGAAGAATAAATAACAATATGTTTTAATGATTATTTTGGCAGTTTCACGTTCTCATGTAGAAAAAAATATACTAAAATCTCTTTTAAAAGAACCACACTTTTATTACAAGATGATTCAAAAACATGGACATGGGAATATATGTCCCACAATCCTACAATAAGGGAAAATAAAATAATGTGGTATTTCCAGAATGCACCAAGGTCCAGCAGAGGCAGCCACAAACTGTAGACTGACTGTAGCTCCAAACAACTGGCTCAGGGCCCATCACAGGTAGCATCTGACATTGGTCTGCACCAGAGTCCCTCCCAAGAGGCCAAGAACCAACACAACCAGTGTAGCCAGCTTCAGACAACAGCAGAGCAGGATCCAATAAGCTTCACAAGCAGCATTTCCAAAGAGATCTCGGCAAGCACCAAACCCTCTTGAGATGAATTCCACTTCATATGGTCAGCAACTTCATAGCAGCTCACAAAATGTGGTTGGAGTTGAGCCTCACAGTCAACCAGCCTGAGGGTCATTCCCCAAACAAACAGGCCAATAGCAATCAAAACTCAATTACTAGAGGAGGGCCCACATACCCAGCACAGGTGATCAAGGAGACTAGACCTCACAGGATACCTACTATATAAGGCTGCCCCACGGAAACTGGGAGTCATAGCAGTTCTATCTAACACATTGAAGCAAAAACAAAGAGGCAGCCAAAATGGGGAGAGAAAGAAAAAAAGGAGATAGCTCTAGAAAAAGACCTACATGAAATGGAGGCAAGCAATTCATCAGATACAGAGTTCAAAGTAATGATTATAAGGATGCTTGACATCATGAAAAAGGACATACAAACATAAAAAGGGACCAGTCAGAAAAGAAGAATATCTGAAATGAAGAATACACTAAAAGGAGTCAACAGTAGGTTAGAAAAGCAGAGAATCAAATCAGCAGTTTGGAAGACGAGGTAAAAAACAATCAGAACAGCAAAAAGAAAAAAATTAAAAAAACATGAGGATAGTTTCAGGGACCTTAGAGACAACATGAGGTATAACAACATCTGCATCATAAGAGTAACAAAAGAAGAAAGAGAACAAGGGATCAAGAACCTATTTAAAGAAATAATGACCAAAAATGTTCCTTACCTGGTGAAAGGGTAAGACACACAACTCCAGGGCACAGAGAGTTCCAAGTAAGATGAACCTAAAGAGGCCTACACCAAGACACATCATAATTAAAATGCCTAATTTAAAGACAGAGACAAAATCTTAAAAGCAGCAAGAGAAAGACAGTTACCTACAAAGGAGCTCCCATATGACTGTCAGCTGATTTCTCAACAGAAACATTTTAGGTCAGAAGAGACAGGCATGAAACATTCATAGTGATGGAAAGCAAGGACCTACAACCAAGACTACCTTACCCAGCAAGGCATTATTTAAAACAAATGGAGATATAAAGAGCTTCTCAGATAAGAAATAGCTAAAGGAGTTCATTACTACCAAACCACTATTACAAAAAATGTTAAAGGGGAGGAAGATGAAAAGAAGAGGAGGAAGAGAAACAGGAACATAGTTAAAAGAATAAAATGGCAATAAATATGTACCTGTCAATAATCATTTTAAATGTAAACATTCCAATCAAAAGACATAGGGTAGCTGAATGGATAAGAAAACCAGACCCATATACAAGTATATGCTGTTTCCAAGAGGCCCACCTCAGAATGAAAGATACATACAGACTAAAACTAAAAACATAGAAAAAGATGTTTCATGCAAATGGAAATTCAAAAAAAGCTGGGGTAGCAATATTTACAGCTGACAAAATAGACTTTAAAACCAGGGTTACAGTAAGATACAAAGGGCTATACATAATGATAAAGGGAGCAATCCAACAAGAGGATATAACCCTTGTAAACATTTATGCACCCACCATAGGAGCACCAAAATATGTAAAGCAAATCTTAATGGACATCAAGGACAGAATGACAATAATACAGCTGTAGTAGGAAATTTTAACACACAGGTGATATAAATGGATAGATATTTCAGACAAAAAAATCAAAAAGGAAACAATGGCCTTAAATGACATACTAGATCAGATAGATTTAATTGATATTTTCAGAGCATTTCACCCCAAAGGAGAAGATACATTCTTTCCCAGTACACATAAAATATTTTCTAGGAGAGGCCACTTGTTAAAACAGAAAACAAGTCTAAATTTAGAAAGACTGAAATCATATCAAGCATCTTCTCTGACTATAGTGGTAAAAAACTAGAACTCAAGCACAAGGAAAAAAATCTCAAAAACTAAATAACAAGTCACTAAACAATGAAGTGGTTAACAATGAGATCAAGAGAGAAAACGAACAAACAAACCTGGAAACAAATGAAAATGTTAACACAACCCAAAATCTATGGGACACAGTGAAAGCAATCATAAGAAGGAAATTCATAGCATTACAGGCCTATGACAAGAAACAGGAAAAATCTCAAATAAACAATCTAACTTAACACTTAAAGGAACTTGAGAACAACAAACAAAGCCCAAAATGTAAAAGGCAGGAAATAACAACAATCAGAGCAGAAATAAAAAATATATACATTCTAAAAAAAAAAAAAATACAAAACATCAATGAAACCAAGAGCTAGTGCTTTGAAAATATACACAAAATTCACAAATCTTTAACCAGACTCATTAAGGAAAAAAGAGAGAAGATCCAAATAAATAAAACCAGAAAGGAAAGAGAAGTAACTACTAATGTCCAAGAAATACAAAGCATTATAAAAATATATTACAAACAACTATATGGCAACAGATTGGACAATCTGGATGAAATGAACACCTTTCTAGAAACAAACAATATTCCAAAACTTAATCAGGAAAAATCAGACAATCTAAACAGAGCAATTACAATGGATGAAACTGTAGCAGTAATTAAAAAAAAAAAAAAAAAAAAAACTACCAAAAAAAAAAAAAGTTCTGCACCAAATGGCTTGCTTGACAAATGAATTTTACCAAAGATTCAAAGAAGAACTAACGCCTATCTTTCTCAAACTTTTCAAAAAAATTCAAGAAGGGAGACTCCCAATCTCATTTTATGAGGCCATCATTATTCTAATCCCAAAACTAGATAAAGACACTACAAAGGAAGAAAATTATAGGCTAATTCCCTGATTAATTTAGACACTAAAATACTCAACAAAATATTAGCAACCTGGATCCAGCAATATGTTAAAAAGGTAAGACACCATGATGAAGTGGGATTCATTCCTGGGATGTCAGGTTGGTATAATATTCATAAATAAATAAATGTGATAATTGACATTAAAAAAAGGATAAAACCACCTGATTACATCAACAGATGCAGAAAGAGCATCTGACAAAATCCAGCAGCCATTTATGATAAAAACTCTCAGTAAAGTGGGAAGAGAATAACATACCTCAATGTAATAAAGGCCATATATGACAAACCCACAACCAACATCATACTCAACAGGGAAAAACTGAAAGTGTTACTCTTAAGATCAGAAACAAAACAGGGATGTCTGCTTTCACCATTCTTATTTGACATAGTACTTAGCCACAACACTCAGACAAGAAGAAATAAAAGGCATCCAAATTGGAAAGGAAGAAGCAAAACTGTCATTATTTGCAGATGATATGATCCAGTATATGGAGAACCCATAAGACTCCAGCAAAAAACTACTAGAATTGATAAATGAATTCATTAAGTAGCAGAATACAAAATAAATATCCAGAGACAAGCTGCGTTTTTATATACGAATAATGAACCATTAGAAAGGGAAACTAAGAAAACAATCCCATTTACAATTGCTTAAAAAAATAAAAGAATTGTGAATAAATTTCACCAAGGAATGAAAAGATCTGTACTCAGATAATTACAAGACACTGAAGAAAAAAAGAAAAAGATACAAAGTGGAAGCGTATAACGTGTTCATAAATAGGAAGAATTAACATCATTAAAATATCCATACTACCCAAAGCTATCTATACAGATTCAATACAACCCCTATCAAGACACCAATGACATATTTCACAGAACTAGAATATTATAAAAATTCATATAAAACTACAAAAGACCCCAAATAGCCACAGCAACCTTGACAAGAAACAAATTTGGAGGAATCAGGTCACCTGATGTCAAATTACAGAAGGCCACAATAATCAAAACACCATGGTAGTGGCATAAAAAAGGACACAGAAATCAATGGAACACAATAGAAAGCCCAGAAATAAACCCACACTTTTATAGTCAATTAATACTTAACAAAAGATGCAAAAACATATAATGGGGTAAAGACAGTCTATTTAATACATGGTGTTGGGAATATTGAACAGATATTTGCAAAAAAATGAACAGATACTAGACCACCTTATTACATTACACACAATAATACACTCAAAATGGATGGAAGTCTAAACACTTAAGTGTTAGACTTCGAACCATAAAAATCCTAGGAGAAAACATTCTCCGAGGCAGTAAAATCTCGGACATTTCTTATACTAAATTTTTTTCTATCTCCTGGGAAAGGAAAAATAAAAGAAAAAATAAACAAATGGGATTATATCAAACTAAGAAGTTTTTGTACAGCAAAGAAAACCATCAACAAAATGAAAAGACAGTCCACTGAATGGGAGAACATATTTGCCACTGATACATCTATTAGGGGTTAATATCCAAAATTTATAAAGAACTTGTACAACTCACCAAAAAAAAAAAAAAGTTCAATTAAAAAATGAGCAAAGGACCTGGACAGACATTTCTCCAAAGAGAAATGCAAATTTAAAACCACAATGAGATATCATCTTACACCTTTCAGAATGGTTATCATAAATAACTCAATAAACAAGTGTTGTTGAGGATGTGAAGAAAAGGGAACCCTAGTGTACTGTTGGTGGGAATGCAGACTGGTGCAGCCACTGTGGAAAGCAATATGGAATTTCCTCAAAAAATTAAAAATGGAACTACCTTATGACCCAGTGATTCCATTTTGAGAAATATATATCTGAAGAAACCTGAATAACTAATTTGAAAGAATATATGTACCTCTATGTTCACTGCAGCATTATTTACGATAGCCAAGATTTGGAAGCAGCCCAGGTGTTCAGTCAATGAGTGGATAAAAAAATCTGACTTCCGGCCAAGATGGAGGTGTAGGCAGACACACTGTGCCTCCTCTCACAACCAAAATTAAGGACAACAAATATTTAGAAACAAGAAAACAATCAGGACTTATAGAAAATTGAACTGTACGGAAGTCCAACAACCATTCATCCAGACCGGTAAGAGGGGCGGAGTCGTGGCAGGAAAAAGTGGAGGTGCGGCCCGGGAATGCAAGCAGCAGCGGCTGGCAGTTCCCAGGTGCACAGGCGGTGGCTGGCGGTCCCCGGGCACAGGGAGGCAACTGTGCAGACCCAGTGAGGCCGCACAAGGCGGCTGGCTGACCAGGTGGTCCCACATTCGCGCGCGCAGATGGTCCAGGCAGAGGGGAAGTGGCAGAAGGGACTGAATCCAGGAGAGAGTGGAGCAGGCGCCATTGTTCCCTCTCGGACCCCACCCCCACCTATAGCGTCACAACCCAGCGACTGGGCTGCCCAGCCCCGAGGAACACCTAAGGCTCCACCCCTCACTACGTAATAGCCGCAACCAGACTAAAACCAAACCAAACCAAACCAAAACAAACAAACAAAAAAAACCCACCAAAAATGGCTCAAACAGGAGAACAAATAAAATCCCCAGAGCCAATTCCTCTAAGCCGTGAAGAGATAGCCAACCTAACAGATGCACAGTTCAAAGCACTGGTCATCAAAATGCTCACAGAATTGGTTGATTTTCCTCACAAATTAGATGAAAAAATGCAGGCTACAAAAAATCTGTGGTACATTTTACACAATGAAATACTACTCACTGGTAAAAAAGAAGGAAATCTTACTCTTTGAGACAGCATAGATGGACCTGCAGAGCATTATGCTAAGTGAAATAAGGTGGTCAGAGAAAGAAAAGTAGCATATGATTTCACTCGGAATCTAATAAACAAAATTAACCAAAAAGTGAAATGGAGACAGATTCATACACAGAGAGCAGGCTGACAGCTGTGGGGGGGCAGGGTTAGGCTGGGGGAGGGATGTGACTCAGCAAAAAAAAAAATGAGAAAAAAACTCATGAACATGATAAACAGTGCGGTAACTGCTGAGGGGGAGGTGGAGAAGGTTATAGATGCGATAAACGGTGATGGATGGCGACTTTACTGGGGATGGTGAACAAACAATACAGTGCATAGATGATGTGTTAAAGAATTGTGCACTTGAACATGTAGAATTTTGTTAACCAGTGTCACTCCAATAAATTTAATAAAAAGGGAAAACAGATAAACAAGGCTTGTTTTACCAAAGAATCCACTGTTTTCAAAGATTTAACAGGTGAGAAAAAATAAAACTTTCACTGTAATTGAATACTTTGTGTAATCTTAATATATTTTCTTAATCCTCTCCTGAAGACATTTTTTTTTTCACTGATGTGAGAGAGAAGCATCGACTGGTTGCCTCCTGTATGCGCCCGAACTGGGGATCATATGCACCCTGGCCTGGAATCAAACCTGCAACATTTTCAGTTACAGAACAATCTTCCATTCAACTGAGCCACAACAACCAGGGCTTAATATTTTTTACTTAAGTGTTACTTTCAATTACAAGCAATTAAATGTATGCACAAGTGGACATGAGTCCTCCTTTGCAGCAAACTTTCTTTTTGTTTTGAAAATAAAAAAAAAAAAAAAAATGAAAATAATACAAGAATAAGCCCTTTAGTAAAATAAGCAAATAAACCATTTTCTGGAAGAAAACAGAGAGGAAAAGAAAGTAAACTGTGAGGGAGCTTGTTAACCTAGATGCAGATGCTTCAGGAGATGTTCAAGGTTCTGCTTAGTGATGTGGATACCATTAAAAAATTACTCTTAAATCTGAATTGTCTCTGAAAATTGTTTGTTTCTTGGGATGTGTGTGTACATCAGAGGCATCATGCAATCAAGGTGGTGGCAGGATACAAGAAGGGATAGGAAGGAAGTCGAAATACACTTTCTAACTTAAAGCCTCACTTTATTCCACACTGAAATCTGGGAAGATAGTAGACAGATCAGAACACCAGAGCCTAGGGTCAAGCTTTCCCCCTGAAGCATCGCAATCTCTTCTGGTCAATCATCATGGAGTGAGAAAAGAAGTGAAACTTAGATGGAAGATGAAAAGAACCATCTTCTCAAGACTAGAGGTCATGGGTCAAGAATGATTTCCAGAGCTGTGCTCTGACACACATATACTTAGCAGACTTGACTAAGTCACCTAATCTTGACAGCTATTACTATTTTTGTATTTCTTCTCCATAAAATTAAGTCACATGGCTAAGTTCAATTATAGTTCTCTGTGAAAAATTAGTAAGAAAAACACTATTTTAAAATAATTATTTTTATTTAACTAATTGTATTTTCTCATGGTGTTTAAAAATTGTATTTTACTGATTATGCTATTACACTTGTCTTGGTTTCTCCTCCTTTGCTGCCCTCCAGCCAGCACCATTCACTCCCTCAGACAATCCCCACATCAGTGTTCATGTCCATGGGTCACACATGTAGGTTCTTTGGCTACTCCATTTCCTATACTGTACTTTACATACCCATGGCTATTCTGTAACTACCTATTTGCACTTCTTTTTTTTTTATTTTTTATTTATCTTTTTAGAGGGGAAGGGTAGGAGAGAAGGAGAGGGAGAGAAATATCAATGTACGGTTGCCTCTCGTGTGTCCCCTGCCGGGAACTGGCCCGCAACCCAGGCATGTGCCCTGACTGGGAATCGAACCGCGATCCTCTGGTTCGCAGGCCCGCGCTCAATCCACTGAGCTACACCAGCCAGGGCCTATTTGCACTTCTTAATACCCTCACCTTGTCATCCATTTCCCCATACTCCCCTCCCATCTGGCAACCAAAAAATGTTCTGTATCCATGCTTCTGTCTCTGTTCTTCTTGTTTGCTTAGTTTGTTTTCTAGATTCAATTGTTGATAGGTATGTATTTTTTACCATTTTATTGTTCATACTTTTGATCTTCTATTTCTTTAATAAGTCCCTTTAACATTTTATATAATAATGGTTTGGTGAGGATGAACTCTAGTTTTTTTCTTGTCTGGGAAGCTCTTTATCTGTCCTTTGATTCTAAATGATATACTTGCTGGGTAGAGCAATTTTGGCTGTAGGTCCCTGCTTTTCATGACTTTGAATATTTCTTGCCAATCCCTTCTAGCCTGCAAAGTTTCTTTTCAGAAATCTTTTCAGACAGTCTTATAGGGACTCTCCTGAAGGTACTAATTTCTTTTTTCTCACTGCTTTTAAGATTTTCTCTTTACCTTTAACCTTTGGCATTTTAATTATGATGTGTCTTGCAGTGGGCCTCTCTGCATCTATCTTGTTTGGGATTCTCTGTGCTTCCTGGACTTGCATGTCTATTTACTTCATCAAAACAGGGAACTTTTCTTTCATTTTTTTTCAAATAGATTTCCAATTTCTTGCTCTTTCTCCTTTCCTACTGGCACCCCTATAATGTGAACACTGGACTTCTTCAAGTTGTCCCAAATGGTGCTTACATTATCCTTATTTTTTTGGATTCTTTTTTCTTCCCATTGTCCTGAATGGTTGGTTGTGTTTTGCTTCCTTATGTTCCAAATCATTGATTTGATTCTCAGCTTCATTCATTCTTGTTTCCCTGTAAATTGTTCTTTATTTCAATTAGTGTATACTTTATTTCTGACTGAATCTTTTTTATGCTGCTGAGGTCATCATTAAGTTCCTTGAGCATCCTTATAACCAGTGTTTTGAATTCTGCATCTAACAGATCACTTATCTCCATTTTGTTTAGCTCTTTTTCTGGAGTTTTGATCTGTTCTTTCATTTGAGCGATGTCTCTGTCTCCTTGTTTAGGCAGCTTCCCTGTGTTTGCTTCTTTGTAATAGGTAGAGCTCCTATGATTCCCTCTGTTGGTATCATGGCCTAATGTAGTAGGTGTCCTATAGACAGGGTCCAGTAGCACAGCCTCCCCTATCACCCAAGCTAGGTACTTGAGGTTCACCCTTCGTGTAGGCTTAGTACACCCTCCTCTTGTAGTTGAGTCTTGGCTGCTGTTGGCAGATCAATGGGAGGGATTTACTCAGGCCAGTCAGCTGTAAGGACTGAAGGTTGCCACTTACCACCAATCTCCACCTCCATGGAGGACCAGCTGTGCAGGGGCAGGGTAATGGTGCTCCAGCATTGTCTGTAGATGTCCACTGGGTGTGCTGGCCTTGGGATTTCCCAGGTGGTGCAGGGCAAGGTTGGTCCCCACCTGTGTTTTGTCTGGGGCCACCCTTCCTGAGCTATAAAGCAATCTGAGGTGGTTGCTACTTGTGCTGGGCTTGGAGATTCCCAGGCAAAGCCAAGCTGTGAATGTGGGCTGGATGCTGCAAGTGCCATGCCTAGGGCTCACTGAGGCCCCCTCTTGCTTGTTTGAGAGAATTTAGGAAGTTGTGCAGCATGAGCCAAGACCAGCCATTCATATGGAAAAGCAGGTTGGGTTAGCCTATAAGGTGACTGGGGCAGAGTCTCTGAGGATCTCCAAGGTGTGTCCAACAGAGTTAGCCAGGTTGATGCAGTCTCAGATATGGCCTTAGCTTGCTGGCTCTGTCGGGGGAGGGTTTAGAAAAGGGACAATAACCTCTGCTGACCTTGATATCAGACACTTTAGTTCCTTTCTTTATGACACTGGTGTCTTTCAAGTTGCTACCCTGGTGCTAGAGCTCAGAGGGAGTGAGTCTGTGTAGGTGAGTCCATGTGTGGGTTCTTTAAGAGGAACTGCTTGGGGCTCCAGCAGTTTCTTCCACTGACTCAATCTCTGCTGGGTTTGACAGGCAGAAGTTGTGGGGATTTATCTTCCTGGTACCAGAACCCTGGGCTGGGGGGCCTGGTATGGGGCTGGGACTCCTCCAAAATTATTTTTAAATGCCATAGAACAGATTAAAGAAAGCTCAGAAGTAACATCTGTCTAACAGAACAGGAATTTTAATCAGAAAATATGTTCTTCAATTGATTAAAACATATTATGTACTATTTTGGCTGCTATCTTATTTCAGATACCTCCTTACTGCTCTCCCCTGCCCCCCACAATGTTTGGGTGTTTAAAAAAGTGCCTAGCATTCTGTGAGAACAAAAGGATATACAGTATATGCAAACAATGCTTTATAGGTAGATAGAGTTAAGACTACCAAAGTAATTAATGTATGAGTAGTTCAATGACTTTCCAAGTATATACTTCATAAGTGATGATGTATTTCAAAGAGGGAAAAACATTTTTTTCCATTGTATTGTAAGACTCCAAAATCCTGATTTACATTAATATGCAGCCAAAGTTTTATACATGTTAGGAAAGTAAAGTTCATCATCTGGTGCCTGGCTATGGTAAGCAAATTTACCAATGCTATGTTTATTATTCTCACAGTGTCCTGAATACCTTAAGCCTCTGGTGAACTATGGGAGACTGTTCTACGAGGTATGGGCCCAGGCAGGACCTACACCCACAGATAGGTTTTCCCATGGGGAATCAGGCCTGCATTGTACAAAGGCCACTTTGAGACTTGCTTCTGCTAAAACTCCCTCACCCTGAATTGAGGCAACAAGTGCTTACTGTAACTTCCTAAAGTCTGTGCTAAACCTCCCCAGTATGGAGTGTAACCAGTTCAACCACTTTTCCCCTTGGTCTGAACACCCTTCTCTTTGAAGTAATTAGCGACATTCTTTCCTTTGTTTTCTGTAATAGGTAACCACCTAAAACAAACCTCTGCATAGTAAATGAGGACCATCATGTAAAGAGCCCAGAAAAGCAATAAAAGGCTGTCAAGGCAAGGGTCGGGGCACTCTCCCCTTGAGAGAGTGGTGGTGCCATCCCTTTTCCTCCACAGGACTCTGTAGTCCATGTGAATTTGTTATGTCTCATCTAAAATGTTGTGGACCCCACAAGCCGGGGTCCACATCAGTGAACACCTAAAGCCTCTGGTGCACTGCTATGTACAGTCCTTTTTGCTTTTTACCTGACCCCAGAAGACTACTTTGCACTGTACAGGTTCATCTTGTATCTTCAACATGTCTGTTAATCCTATACTGACCTCTTACAAGATTTCCCCAAATGATAGCAAGAACAACTCTAAATTTTCTTCCATAGGCTTTTAATTCCTAATTACTATGAACCTTTCCACACCTGGCAGAATATTCACCCATCTAGTTCAACTACTAAAACTGAAGCCATAGATGGAAATACCTTCATTTTCTGTCTTCTACATCTTGTATCTGTTTTCTCTTCTAATTTATTTACTTTCTCCTATCTTTATAAATGAACTATGAGCCACTGCAAAGTTTAAGATTGATATAAATAAATAAATAAATAAATAAATAAATAACTGAGGGAGCAGTGTCCTGAAAGTGGTAGACAGAGAGAGAACTGAGATACTATAACTTAGTAATATCAAGTGAATTAAACTTGAACAAAGTGAATACTCTAAATGCTTTCTGACCTACTGAAGACTGTTATAAAAGAAAAATGTACACATTATAAATTTGATATTAATGTAGCTAACATGCTACATTGAATATATGTAAATATATATAGCATTTAGAAGGGTACTTGAAAACCATTAACAGTGATTATCTCTGAGACATATAGAAGAGAACAGCACTTTTTGTTTCTGCTTCATAATCATTGACACTGTATCACTCCTTACTCCCTACAATGGATATGTACTACTTTTATAAGGTAGGATTCTAACCCAGGTCTGGTGATTCCACAGTATTTGAACTAGTTATCTAAGAGATTAATATGTTTCTGAACAGTATCTTTACATCTATTCCCACCTACATTTCTATATACTGTAACATACAAAATGGGGAAGGAGAAAAAGAGGGGAGGACAGAGAGAGGGAGATGAGGTGAAGTCAGGGATGGAGAGGGATGAGGAAGGGGAAGTATTACAGATAGAGAAAAAGACTGTCTAGGTATCTGTCAGCTACTTAGCTCTGGCTTCTAAGAAAAAAACTTTTGTTAATGAATATGAAGGTATCAAGAGTATGAATGTTAAAATCTAGATAAACAGCTGGTGAAATGGGAAACAGGAATTCCAGAAAAGAAATATCTTTGAAAAACAATTAGAAAACTGTTAGTCTTAGGTGATCTAATTACTCCTCAGGGGATCTGATTACCCCTTAAGTCATCTCATTCAAAAGAGCACTGGCTCAGATATCAAGATCCTAAAGAGAAGGTATCTTGCTTCAAAAAACATAGCTACCAATAGTTTAATTAGATTAAGTGTTCAGATAAAATATTTAGAGTTCACAAATAAATATAAGCAGGGAAAATGGAGGCCCAGGTTTGCACACATGTATTAAGTATCTAATTTTGTTTAACTAATGAACAGACGTACAATAATACTGTATGTTGAAGTATTCATTATTTCTGGAACTACCATGCTTGGTTTCAGTTTTTGGAATCTCATTTCAGAAACTCTGAAGAGTAAGCTATTAATTCCCACAAACATCAAATTTAATTCAAACAGTTAACAGAGCCAAATCCCTTCTTACCCTGGCCTATTCAACAAACATCAGAGACCAATCGGGTGATAAAACAAACTCAGCCTACATTTGTTAGCAAGAATATGTTAAAAGCATGACAAGAATACCCTCAAGGCATGAGTTTAAAGAATATCTGGAGACAATTTCTCCTTTTTAAAAAAAAAAAGAGAGAAAAGAGGTAAAAGATACCTCTGTTCTTAGTGATCCTTTACCTCTCTAAACTGATAGTAAATATATTCTATACTCTCTGTGACTATTTTTTTGTACATACATCATCAACTATGAGATCCTAACAGGCAAAGGTCATGTTGCTTTTATAGCTATTACCAGTCCCATATGTTAATAGTGACTTAATAGCTGTAAAACCAAAGATAATTAATTTTTTTAAATTTCACAGAGAGAAGAAGGGAAGACAGAAAAACATCAATCATCTGACTCCCACATGCACCCCAACCAGGAATACAACCTGCGACACTTTGGTCTATAGGACAACACTACAACTAACTGAGCCACTTCAGCCAGGAGCAAAAATAGTTAATTTTTATCTTTGAGTCTTTTTATAAAAGTAAACATTATCAATCAGAATATACCCTTGGTTATATTTCAAGTGTTTTTTCATCCTTTGCTTTACCCACTGCCTTCATCAATCAGTTCTTAATGCTTGCTGACAGGAGTAGAAAAGACCCTGGACTTCGGAATAGAACTGAAGTTTCATCCTGCCTCCACCATGACTAATTTTATGGTGTTGGGCAAGTTTCTTGGCCTCTGAGCCTCTGTAAAATGGGGATAACAAAACCTACTTCACACACTGGAATGTAAAAATCTCAATCTTTCTAGGCCTCAATTAAATTGATAAAGTTTAACTATATTTGAGTAATTTACAACAATTTTTATACTCACTAATGATTTGGATGGCCATAGTCAATTTTTTTTATGTACCAGTAGGGGAGAGTAAAGATTCAATGCTACTATCAAAAGGGAAGGAACTAATAAAGGTAGCTAGAAATGTCTGAGCAAAAGATACAAAGTAAAAACAAGGATGTGGATATAAATATCTTTTTCTTAATTTGTAACCAATGTAGTACTTTTTAAGAAATGTTTACAGTTTATAAATGAAAACAGAGCTTTCAACTCACCAAATCTCATTTGCTCAGATACCTGAACTATATGGCTTTCATTCTCACAATGATCTATCTACGAGGTTGAGAAATTGAGGGATTGAACAATATAACAAATGTAAAAGTTATGGGGCAAAATACTGAATCCAGGAATAAAATATTAATCACCAATAAAAGAAACCATACATATAATCCCAAAAATTATGTTGTCATGGTAGACATTCCAAAATTATAACCAGTACTACTGATCACATTGTTAAAACATAGTGAAGAAACAATTAGGGCCATTTAAAATTATTAGGATTACTTATTAACCTTCAGATAAATAACCAAAATTAGTAGAAACTAATTCTTCTGACTTTTAAAAAACTTTTAATTCTAAAGTTCTCAATGCTTTGAATATCAAACAGGTTTTCACTGTTTTTTCGTTCATAACTACTGCCTCTCAAGCAAATTTTCTATCAAATGAATGCCTACTAATATTTGAGTACTTAAAACTGCCCCTCGAATGCCTCGTTTCTACCCTACTATCTTGCCTAACAACTCCCATTATGTCTATTTATATGCTGTCCTATTCCATTAGCTTGTCTTCTCACAATGTCATAGTTAAATATTGTCTGATGTTTCCGAATACCCACCTCACTCAATCCCCCCCCCCACAGACACCCCTAAAGTAAGACACATGGGTGATTTTTTAATGATGAGGATCAAGTAAGGAAATTGAATCATTTAATCACACAACATAAACTACGGATGATGTCAGCAAAAAGAAGTGGTATAAGGACATAACTAGTACCTCTTTGGAATGTGTAATAATTACACCAAATTATTTTACCAAATCTTTAACTGTTCTAAATCAGTTTTTGCTTAAAACTCTACCAAACATGAGAAGCCAAACCATAGGAGTCTTTTAATCCAATCATTAAAATCTTTCCCTATTATTCTAGCATTATTTGGGACAGGGGAGGGCATGAAATGGGTAAGTAATCAAAGTTAAGATATACTGATTGGGGAAAGAAGTCTAAATCATGAAATAAGTATAAATAATTATGAGCAAAGAGGCTTCTTTGCAACATCTTTGCCCCAACTATCATTTATTTCTTCTGCTCTGAATTATAGCAAAATCATGTCAAAACCAAAGGTATTACTACATAAAAGTAAAGTTGCTTGAGTAGAAGGCAAATAAAACTTTTTTAAAAGATTAAAATTTTTTTGTGGGGGTACAATATAACTTTTTAAATAATATAGATTTATAGAATTCAATCAATTTTATAATACATGTCTAAGTAACCTCCTACATTTGGGTCAAAACGTCAAAGTTTGAAAACACATCCCATCTAAGTGCAAATTAAAACCACAATGAGACATCACCTCACACCTGTCAGAATGGCTATCACCAGTAAGTCTAAACAACAAGTGTTGGTGAGGATGTGGAGAAAAGGGAACCCTCATGCACTGCTGGTGGAAAGCAGTACGGAGATTCCTCTAAAAACTGACAATGAAACTTCCTTATGACCCAGTGATTCTGATCCCAGTGATTTCTGGGAATATATATGAAGAAACCCAGATAACTAATTTGAAAGAATACATGCACCCCTATGTTCACTGCAGCATTATTTACATTAGCCAAGTTATGGAAGCAACCGAGAACCTATCAGTAATGCATGGATAAAAAATGGTGTGGTACATTTACACAATGGAATATTATTCAGCCAGAAAAAAAGAATGAATTCTTACCATTTGTGATAGAATGTATAGACCTAGAAGGTATTATGCTCAGTAAAATAAGTCAAAGAAAAGCAAATGCTGTATAATTTCACTTATATGGAGAATATAAAGAGCAAAATAAATGAACAAAATTGAAACAGACTCACAGATACAGAGGAAAAACTGCTAACTGCAAGAGGGGAGGTGGGTTGGGAGGCTGGATAAAGGAGGTAAAGGGATTAAGAAGCATAAACAGGGCCCTGGCTGGGTGGGTCAGTTGGTGGGAGCATTATCCCATATATCAAAAGTTTGCAGGTAGGACCCTGGGTTGGGGCACATAAGGGAGGCAATCAATTAATGTTTCTCTCTCTCTCTTTTTCTTTCCCCCGCTTCCTCTCTCTCTAAAATAAAACAAACAAACAAACAACAACAACAACAACAAAAACCAAAAACATGTCCTTGGGTAAGGATTTTAAAAAAAGCAGCACATATTGGGGGTGGTGAACACACAACACAATATACTAGATGATCTAGTATAGAACTGTACACATGAAACCTATATAATTTTATTAACAAATGTGACCCCAATAAATTCATTATAAAATTGGGGGGGAGCACAAATTGGTAGTTACAAAATAGTCGTGGAGATGTAAGTGAAGCATAGGGAATACAGTCAATAACTGGAAATATTCAAGGGAACACTTTCTGAAATATATGACTGCCAAACCACTATGCTCAATATTTGAAATCAATACAAAATAAAAACTGAAAGAAAAAATACATCTCATCTGAAGACACTAAGAGCTAGCTAATTAGCAAAAATTCCATTCATAACAAGTAATAACAGCTAAATCCATTTAAATATCTTCCCACATATTCTGTCAAGTTACGCATCAAAAAAAACCACACCCATTCCTGCACTAACCCTAAGAATAGTGTATTACAAGCACCATACATATAATCAAATAATGAATCATGATCAAGTTTCCATTACCTAGGGGAAGCCAGTTAATGATAGCATAACACTGACTCAAGTTTAGAAAAAAGCCTTGAAGAGTATCTTTAATTCAACAAAGAGAGATGATTATGGTAGAATCTGCCTCTAAGAAGATTCAAATTCAAAGAGAATTAGTATACTAATTCAAAGCAGAATCAAATGAGCACTATCGTGCTATACATTAGTGAGAGATGGTCTAAAAAAGAGCAGCATCTTACCAGATAATGGGATATGAGAAAAAATAAAAATGACAATTTCTGGCTTAAGTACCTGGGACTGCACTAGTATCACTAACCATGACACAGAATAATTGGCGCTACACAACAGCTAGAAATTATGGCTGGAGTTCTAGACAGTGGGGAAGGTACAAAATTTGAAACTCAGCAGCATAAACTAGGTATTTTAACATTAAGTGGACAATTTGATAATGTAGGAAAACAGAAAAGCTTAATGAAATCAAGAACAAAATATTAAGAGAAATAAATATACGAATGGAAAGAAGTATCAAAGTGAGGCAAGAAGACTTAGAACAATTAGAGAGGTAGGAAGAAAATGAGGACAATACATTATAGTAAAAGCTAAACAAGAAAGCATTTCAAGAAAGAAGGTAATCGACCTAATAAGCACATTTGGCAAGGTGCCGGGATACAAAGTCAATATACAGGAATTGGTGGCATTTTTGTACACCAAAAATGAAGTATCAGAAAGAGAAACCAGAAAAATATCCCATCTACTATAGCAACAAGAAAAATTAAGTACCTAGGAATAAATTTAACTACGGTGGTAAACGAACTGTACTCAGAAAAATACAGAACACTGAAGAAAGAAATTGAGGAAGATACAAATAAATGTAAGCATATACCCTGATCATGGATTGGAAAAACTAACATCATTAAAATGTCCACACTACCTAAAGCAATCTATAGATTCAAAGCAATACCTATTAAAATACCAATGGCAACTTCTGGTCAAGATAGTGGCATAGGTAAACTTAGCTCACTTCCTCGCATAACCATGTCAGAATTACAACTGCACTACAGAACCACCACGACACAGAACCATCAGAAATCAAGTTGAATGAAAGTCTGACAACTACGGAATTAAAGACACCACATCTGCTCTGGTTGGTGTGGCTCAGTGGCTTGAGCACCAGGCTGTGAAGCAAAGGGTTGCCAGTTTGACTCCCAGTCAGTTCACATGCCTAGATTGCCAGGTCCCCATTAGGGGGCGTGGGAGAGGCAACCACACACTGATGTTTCTCTCCCTCTCTTCCTCCCTTCCCTTCTCTCTACAAATAAAATCTTAAAAAAAAAAAGTAGAGATACCACATCCATTCAGGCTGGTATTAGGAGGGGGGACAAGGAATGAGGTAGCCCAGGAATGAGGTGGCCCACTTGTAAATGAGGTGGGTAAAAGTTCAGGAGAGATATCTCGGGTGGGTAAAAGTTCAGGAGAGATATCTCGGGAGCAGGAAGTCCCAGCCCCATACTAGACCCCCAAGCCCAGGGATCCAGTGCCAGAAAGATAAGTCCACATAACTTCAGGCTGCAAAAACCAGCAGGGATTAAGTTGGTGGAAGAAACTTTGAGGGTGCCAAGCAACTCATCTTAAAGAACCCATACACAGGATCACTCAGACTCACTCCATCCAAGCTGCAGCACCTGAGTAGCAGTTTGAAAGGCACCAGTGACATATAGGGAGAAACTGAAGTGTCTGGCATCAAGGCAGGACTTGGGAGTTGGGAGACAGCTTCCTCTCAGACACAAAGGTCAACAGAGGCCATAGTCCCTTTTCTAAACCCTTCCCACAGAGACACACAGAGACAGTAGGCAGGAACCATAACTGAGATCTCCCTGGCTAACACTGCCTGCCCTGGAGATCCCCAGAGACTCTGTCCCACCCAACTTATGGGCCGACCCAACCTATTTTTCCTTGTGAATGGCTGTTCTTGGTTCATGCTTCACAACTTCCTAAATCCTCACAAACAAGCAACACTTGGCCTCAGTGAGCTACCAACCCACAGACCTCTTGCTAAGTAGCCCCAGTCCAGACACTAGAAGCAGCCAGCTCAAATTCACGTTGGCTTTGCCTAGGAATCTCCAAGCCTAGCACAAGTACCAGCCACTTCAGATTGCTTTATAGCTCAGGAAGATGGCCTGGGACAAAACACAGGGAGGGGATGACCTTGGCCTGCACCACCTGGGAAACCGCAGAGCCTGTACACCAGTGAACAGCTACAGACCATGTCAGAGCACCACCACCCTGCTCCTGCACAGCAGATCCTCCATGCAGGGTGGAGATTGGTGGAAAATGGTCACAGCCAGTCACAGCACCCGACTGGCCTCTCATTGACCTGCCAACAGCAATCAAGGCTCAACTACAAGAGGACAGTGTATAGCCCACATGAAGGGCTCACCTCAAGTACCCAGCTTTGGTGATAGGAGAGGCTATGCCACTGGACCCTACAGGATATCTACTACATTAGGCCACACTACCAAGACAATGTCAAAGCAGTTCTACCTAATATATAGAAATAAACACAGGGAAGCTGCCAAAAAGAGGAGACAAACAAGCATGCCTAAATGAACAAACGGATCACAACTCCAAAAAAGAACTAAAAAAAAACAAAAACAAACAAACAAACAAAAAACAGACAAGCAATCTATCAGACACAGAGTTCAAAACATTACTTATATGGATGCTCAAAGAACTTTGTGATGACCTCAACAGCATAAAAAAGATCAAGTCAGAAACAAAGGATTCACAAATTGAAATAAAGAACAATTTACAGGGAAACAACAGTAGAGTGGATGAAGCAGAGAATCAAATCAATGATGTGGAACATAAGGAAGCAAAAAAACCAAGAAATTAGAACACAAGAAGGAAAAAGAATCCAAGAAAATGAGGATCGTATAAACAGCCTCTGGGACACTTCAAGCATTCCAACATTCACATTATACAATTGCCATAAAGAGAAGAGAAGGAGCAAGAAATTGGAAATCTATTCGCAAAAAAACAGAAAGACAATTTGGTGAAACAGACATGCAATAAATAAAATATTTTTTAAAGATTTTATTTATTTATTTTTAGAGAGAGGTAATAGAGAGGGGGAGAAACACGAATGTGTGGTTGCCTCTCCCATGTCCCCCACTGGGGACCTGGTCCACAACCCAGGCATGTGCCTGACTGGGAATCAAACTGGCAATTCTTTGGTTGCCAGGTCAGCACTCAATCCACTGAACCACACCCATCAGGGCAATAAATAAAATCCTTAGAAATAAAAATAAATCAACAAACCAAAAGTGCTGGTGAGGATGTGGAGAAAAGGGAACCACAGAGCACTGTTGGTGGGAATGCAGACTGGTGCAGCCACTGTGGAAAACAGTATGGAATTTCCTCAAAAAATTAAAAATGGAACTGCCTTTTGACCCAGCAATTCCACTGCTTGGAATACACCCTAAGAATCCCAACACTCCAATTCGAAAGAACTTACGCACTCCTCTATTCACAGCAGCACTATATACAATAGCTGAGTGTTGGAAACAGCCCAAGCACCCATCAGTAGATGAACGGATTAGAAAAAACTTTGGTATATTTATACAATGGAATACTATGCAGCAGAAAAGAGCAATTCCTACTCTTTGCAACAGCATGGATGGAACTGGAGACTATATGCTAAGCAAAATAAAACCAGTCAGTGAAAGACAAATACCATATGATTTCACTTTTAAGAGGAAACTAATGAATAAAATAAACTAATGAGCAAACTAGAACCAGAGACATGGAAAAATGGAACAGACTGACAGCAGCTAGAGTGGAGAGAGGAGGAGGACAATGGTGGAAAGAAGTAGAAAGGACCATAGAACATGTATGAATGGCCCACGGCCATAGATAACAGTGTGAGGATTGTCTGTGGGCGTGGGAGTGGACTGGATTGAATGCAAAGGAGGAAAAACAGGGAAAACTGTAATTGAATAACAATAAAAAAAGAAAGGGTAATATTAGGAAAGAGAAAATATTGAAACATTTTGAGGTGGTCAAAATGAAACATTTTGAGTTGTTAAACACCTTTGTGTCAAATAATCTTGGTCTCATTTAAATAAGTAGGCAAAGCCATTAGCTGAGATGTGGAAGCTGGAGAGTTTGGGTAATAACGGACAATAAAGGAGGTAAGAACAACCACTCAGGGAGACAGAGTAAGATATTAACTAGATTTTTTTTTATTAGGGACACTAGGAAGAACAGATAACTCTGTACTGGTATTAGAAGCAGTCAGCTGAGTATGCTTGTATTTTTCCTTTTACTCCAAAGCTTAAAAGCCCAGGATAAGGAGTGGAAGAATTAAACACACACACACACCCCTCACCTCCAAATACCTACAATATACCAGGCATGATGCTATCTATGCATTTGACAAGGCTCCTCAGTAAGTTTTCAAACTGTATAACTGCCTTTCCCCTTTTCCTCTGCTTCTCCTGAGCAACTCAGTACTAAAGCCATTAAATGTGGCAGATCCATGGGGGCCAAAAGTAGGGTGTCAGAGTCTGACACGTGGGGGCAACCCAGGTGTGGGGTATCAGATCAAGTGGGGTGTAGAGGGGGCACCTTGTGAGGTAAGTAAGGGGAGTCAGAGCTTGAGCTGGGTTAGGAGGGTGACCACATGTGGAGCAACCCAGTACAGGGTGTTGAATCCCAAGCAGGATAAGGAGGACATCCACTTAGAGGATATCTTGATGTGGGGTGGCAGAACCCAAGAAAGGTGAAGAAGGTTTATAATAAAGAGCATCAATGGGATAAAGAAGGTATCCACACACAAAATGTGATGGTAACCGAGATTGGAGACTGGTTACACATGTGGGGACTGATGTTGCAAAAGCCTGAAAATGTTCCTCTGTGTTTACTAGAAATCTGTATTTATAAAGCCATTAAAGAAATGAGAGATAAAGGGACTTCAGCCAATATGGAGGTGTAGGTAGGTAGATAAACTTTACCTCCTCATACAACCTAAAGAAAGACAACAACAAACTTCAAAACAAAAAACAATTAGAACTCCCAAAAAATCAAACTGTATGGCAGTCCGACAACCAAGGCATTAAAGAAGAAACATTCATTCAGATGGGTAGAGGGGCGGAGATGGGCAGCTAGGGTGGAGAGGACATGCAGCAAGGCAGGGCTGGAGGACCAGGCAGGCTGGTGGTCCCACATCTGCGAGTGAATAAACCAGGAGGAACAACTGGGGAGTGAGACAGACTGCACAATCCAGGATTCCAGCGCAGGAAAAGAAAGCCTCAAAACCTTTGGCCATCAAAATCTGTGTGGGTTGCTGCAGCGGGATAAACTCCCAGCCTCACAGGAAACTTTGTATGAAAGACCCACAGGGACCTAGAACAAATACAAACCATCCCTGCCATCCCCGGAAATCAGTACCAGAAGGGTCCAATTTGCTTGTGGGAAGAAGGGTAAGTGACTGATCCGGCAGAAAGCAGAGCAAGCGCCATTATCCGCCCTCAGACCCCTTCTTCACATACAGCATCACAACACAGTGACATGGGTTACCCCACCCTGGTGAATACCTAAGGCTCCGCCCCTCACTACATAACAGGCATGTCAAGACAAAAAAAAATGGCCCAAACGAAAGAACAGATCAAAGCTCCAGAAAAAAATACAACTAAGCGATGAAGAGATAGCCAACCTATCAGATGCACAGTTCAAAACTGTGTAATCAGGATGCTCACAGAAATCACTGAATTTGGTTGCAAATTAGACAAAAAAATGAAGGCTACACTAAGTGAAATAAAGGAAAATGTACAGGGAACCAATAGTGATGGGAAGGAAACTGGGAATCAAATCAATGGTGTGGATCAGAAGGAAGAAAGAAACATCCAACCAGGAAAGAATGAAGAAACAAGAATTCAAAACAATGAGGAGAGGCTTAGGAACCTCCAGGATAACTTTAAATGCTCCAGCATCCGAATCATAGGGGTGCCAGAGGGAGGAAGGGAAGAGCAAAAAATTGAAAACTCATTCGAAAACGTAACAAAGAAAACTTCCCTAATGTGACAAAGGAAATAGACTTCCAGAAGTCCAGGAAGCTCAGAGAGTACCAAAGAACTTGGACCCAAAGAAGAACACACCAAGACACATCATAGTTAAACTGCCAAAGATTAAAGATAAGGAGAAAATCTTAAAAGCTGCAAGAGAAAAGGAGACAGTTACCTACAAAGGAATTTCCATAAGACTATTGGCTGGTTTCTCAAAAGAAACCTTGCAAGCAAGAAGGGGCTGGAGAGAAGTATTCCAAGTCATGAAAGGCAAGGACCTACATTTAAGATTACTCTATCCAGCCAAGCTATCATTTAGAATGGTAGGGCAGATAAAGCGATTCTCAGATAAGGTCAAGTTCAAGGAGTTCATCATCACCAAATCCTTATTATATAAAATGTTAAAGGGATTTATCTAAGAAAAAGAAAATAAAAAATATGAACAGTAAAATGACAGCAAACTCACAATCATTAACAACCACCGAAAACAAAATCGAACTAAGCAAAGAACTAGAACAGAAACAGAAACACAGAAATGGAGATCACATGGAGGGTTAGCAACAGTGGGAGAAGGAGAGAGGGGGGAAAAGGTACAGAGTATAAGTAGCATAGATGGTAGGTAGAAAATAGAAAGGGGGAGGGTATGAATAGTATAGGAAATGTAGAAGCCAAAGAACTTATATGTACAACCAATGGACATGAACTAAAGGGGGTAATGTGGGTGGGAAGGGGTGTGCAGGGTGGAGGTGAGTGAAGGAGGGAAAATGGGACAACTGTAATAGCATAATCAATAAAATATATTAAAAAATAAAAAGATAAAACACATTTTTCATTTTCAGCAATAACTATTGATTTGGATATTCTGTGTATGTCAGCTATATCCCATGTGGTATAACCTTGATTTTTCTCAATTAATGCCTCAATTTGATCACTATCAACTTCAACTGTTCTATCCAACTGTGGAGCATTGTCCAGCAAGAAATCTCCAGCACACAACTTCACAAATCACTTTTGACACATTGGATCAGTCACAGCATCTTCTCTATACAGTGCAAAAAAATTTGTGTTTCAGTTGCATTTTTACCTTTCTAGAAATAATAAAGTATAAATGCCAAAAATGTTGTGTATTTTCTTCCAACTTCAATATTAAAATGGCTAGACAAAAATTCACCTTTTGGTAAATTTTTTAAAAATGTACATTGATATGACGACTGTCACAATACAATCCAACAAAATTGTTTTGAATTAAGTTAAAGATAACTAAGTGATACTAGTCATCTTACAGAAAAAACAAAAGTTGTTTTTGGCCAAGCCAATAAAATCATTAAATCACTTGGCATAAAAGGACCGAAGACCTGCTTTACTCTGAGGACAACTAAGGTTCATGACTTTGTTGTATTTGATGGTGCACACATCCCTCCCTCACACTGATCCAAACCTAGACAGCTGCTGACTCAAGTAAGTCAATCAGATTCTTTCTCCATTCTAAATGTCAGATAAACAGAAGAAACAGAGATGGCTAATAGAGGGGAATAAAATTAACTCTAACAACAGAATCCTAGAGAGAAGTTTCTAGAAATTCTGCTGCCGAAGGGCCCAACTCAGCCCTCATTTGCCTTTCTTTCCCCAGGTCTTGGCTGTCTGCTGTTGGCACAGTTTTCATGTAGTGAAAAGTAGAAGCATACACTGGTCTTTTTTTCTAAGCCCAGCTTTAATGAGAACATTGCTGTTAATACAACCCAGCACTACTTTGCATAATTTACAAAGTTTGCTTATTTTCTAACTTGCTGGTACATGGCAATACGTTCTCAGTAGATTTATTAATAAAGGCACTGCCCGGTTAATAACCTTTCACAAGAAGTCATCCTGGCAAAGATAACTTTTTTTCTAGTTAACCTAAACTTCATCATGAACTGTGAAGACTCTGCTAGTGAGATAAAAAGATCATTAGTTTCTTTTATTAATCATATGAAATAATTCAAATATGCCTTACTTTATCAATTATTCGGAGGGTCAAAAATTTTCGAGTATAAGTACTACAGTTCTATTTAACAAACCTGTAATATTAACTTTCAGGTGCTAAAGGTTTTATAGCCAAACCCATAACATTTAACATTACTTGATTAATAATTATATCGGTTTCTCAATAAATGTTATTTCAACAATTTCAGAGTAGAAATTATCTTTAAAATAGCCAAAATAAATCATTAAATTACTTAAAATAGTTTTTTAGCCCTGGCTGGTGTGACTCAGTGGATTGAGTACTGGCCTGCAAACCAAAGGGTTGCCAGTTTGATTCCCAGTCAGGGCACATGCCTGGGTTGCAGGCCAGGTCCCCAGTATGGGTTGTGCGAGAGGCAACCAGACATTGATGCTTCTGTCTCTTTCTCCCTCCCTTCCCCTCTCTCTAAAGAACTAACTAAATGAAATCTTTTAAAAAATATTTAAAAAATATTATATCATGTAAATTACTTAAAAATACATTTTTAAGAGATATTTATTGCTTAAAATGAACAGCTTAGTTAAAAAAATGAAGGATTCACTTCTCAAGCTTCCAAATAATAGAAATGCAGTCAAAGACCAAGCACAAACTAATTTGTCTTCATTTTGCCACTAAAAGTGCTACTCATATTTTATATATCAAACTTAAAAAAAAAAACCCTCCAAAAAACATAAACTTCCTCTTCCAACCTTGTCAAAAAAAAAGGTATTCATTGAAAACAGAGGCCATAATTCTCTCAACTAAACATGCATTTATAGAATTAACTTAAATAATAATGACCAAAACCAAGCCAGCAATTTTTGATATGTTCGACAAATCAAAGCAGATCCAAGCATTTCTCTAAACATCCTCCTATACTTAGAAATAGAAGCAATTTATTTATTTATTTATTTATTTTTAGAGGAGAAGGGTAGGAAAGAGAGAGGGAGAGAAATATCAATGTATGGTTGCCTCTCATGTGTCCCCTGCTGGGAACTGGCCTGCAACCCAGGCATGTGCCCTGGCTGGGAATCGAACCTGGATTGTTTGGTTCGCAGGCCCGCGCTTAATCCACTGAGCTACACCAGCCAGGGCAGAAATAGAAGCAATTTAAAAAAATGAAATCTAGTCCTATGACTAACTTAGGACATTATCTTGTTTACAAAGAGAATTGAATCAGAAACTCTGTATCTACTCTTAAATAATTTGTTTTATTGTTTGTTTTTTAAAAGCAGGGGAACTAAGCGGTAGTAAGGGCACAGAACTAAATTCCTGGATTTAAATTCCAGCCTCACCCCTTACTAACTCTATGACCTCATTCAACATACACTGACCTCTCTAGGATTTCTCATTTATTGTAGTAGAGAGAGATTTTGGAATAAATTCTTAATTTTTTAGGAATCTCTCCCCCCATCCTTCCATTTTGGAAAGCATGTAATAATAACACCTGCATCAGGAGTTTTATTTGAGAAATAATATGTATAAAATGTATGGGTAACTTGAAAGTAAAAAAGTATTGGTATTGGGTAATATTCATTGAAAAAACAAACAACATTTACACCACCCAAGATGGCAATAACAGGCTGTCGATCTCTAAAATAACCACCTAAACAATACAGCATGGATTTACTGGGATCCCAACGTGGATGGAAGGCCCCGCTTGGTACTGAAAGGTATTACGATTGCTGGTTTCTCCTTCCTTGCCAATAGAGGCAGTTAATGTTGTGGATCACAGTAACAACAGTAAATAGCATTTATTATTTATCAAGTATCAGAAACACTTTTTACCTATTAACTCATTTAATCTGCACAGCTCTATGAAATATTAGTGCTATTCTTATTTTATAGTTAAAATACTCAAATTGTACAAAATTAAATATAAGTAGTAGAGTACAGGAATACAAATCCAGATTATCTGGCTCCACAGCTGAGCCTTTACCAGTAATTTCATTTATATCATCACACCAAAAAAACCACCCCATGTTTTCTTGCCTTGGCTCTGATCACTAAGAGGAAAGGTAGCATTTAACCTCTAATTATTACCAGATACTTCTGCCTCCAATGATACCCCATAGCTACCTTGCCAGGAGGGATGCTATCAGGTTGTGTTAAGAAAGCAAGTATAATATACAAAAACTCATCATGAAGTCCAACTTAGTCCTAAAAATATGAAAACCAGTTAATAGTATTAGTCATCATAAGGTAACTATAGGGTTAAATGTGCTAGTGAGCTAACAAGGTGTGACAGACTCAATAAATGTCATTTCAATGAATTACCTACTACTTCCTTTTCCTTCATATTGCAGCACAAGACAAGGGAGGAATGTCTATGCCTTATTAGCATTCTTCTAGTAGTTATCATAGGATATACTCTGGTTTGTTATTCTAAAACATAATTCTGACTAAAACATGTGTGTGTAATAGGACTCAAGACTACAGCACCTTTCTTGTTTACATAACTCTACCATTTACTATAAATAGGATAAAAAGCTGTACTATATTTTTAGAGCAATTCTAATGCCAAGAGTATTAACATATCTTGGTTATTTAAGTATCTTTATATTTCAGAAAATACCTAACAGATTATTGATGTTCAATTATTTGAAATAAAAAATGAGACTATAAAACAGATCTAAATTATTCAAAATTGAATACATTGTTTGACTTCCTTTTACTTATCTACATAGGGTAAAATTAAAATGGGAAATAGTTAAAATAAATTGCTCCTGGGTGTTTAGTTCAGATTCCCCAGAATTAGAATCGAAGGGACCTGCACCACCGCCATCAATAGTCAAGAAAAGGTTTGCTATAATTACAAGAATCCAGGTGGCTACAAAATTTTGGCTACTAAAAAATGACTACAGGTATGCCTACAGAAGTAATACCTGTAATCTTCAGGATAAGATCAGGAAAAGCTGTGCAGAGAAGGAAATAAACTATTCAGGGTATCTGTTAAATTCATAATGAACCATTTATCTACATAATAAGACTGCACTATACAGTACAAACCTTTGTCAACTGCTTTGTAAAAAATCTACAATCTTACACTGTACAGACCAGTATTAACTTCTTGTACTAAGGAGATAACTGAGGCTTTACAAGATCTCAAAAGATTTCTACATCTAGTATTTGGGGACAGAAACCCAAATTTTGATTTATAACTCTATGCCCTTTCCACTGGACCACATCTGTTTATATAACTTGGCCAGCATTTTCCTAAGTATGTTCCACAGATACTCAAAGAAAAAAATTAAGTCAAATAAATTAAGAAATGATATCTTCTTTATCTCTTAGGCAGCCCGTAACACTGTACATTATTCATACTATAAAATCCTGTAATCATAAAACTTGTTTACCTTTGTCTAACTTGGTATTTCCCAAACTTATTTGACCAAAATATCTCTCTACTCTTCAAACACCTAGTAACATTGTACAGAACACATTTTAGTAAATATTACTTATATTGATGTGGATGTGAACAAAAACCATCTCCATCTTTGTGACTTTTCATGCTGTGTGACCTTTGACCAACCTCACTGTCCTTAGTAAGCACATCAAAGATTTCCACTTAATGATTTTTTGTGTTCCTTAAAATATAACCATAAATACATTTGTTAGTAATGGCCAGGATGACAACCAAGTATCAAACTGGTGCTAGTATTAACTACCAGGAGGTATGGCAAGATGACCCAGAGTTACGGTCCCTGGGGCTACTGCATTGTTGTCCCTTTGTCTTTTCAGTCACTAGTACCTGAGTGATATTATTATTAAAAACAGTGCAGTAAGAAGAGTCTTGGAGAATAATTTATGTAAAACTGCTGCTCCAGCCCTGCCATCCCATAAGTAAATTGTAAATTACCCTATAATAAACTCTATTATATTCTGTGGAGTTGCCTGCTTTGTCTTTTCATCTAAAGATACCTTCTTGTAATGGTGGCCATTATACCTTTGCCCTACCATTGGACAGTTACTACAGACTAATGTATTATGTTTGGTACTTAATGTAATAGATATTCAGCATACAGAGACTATTTCACATTTTATAATTAAAAATAAATCATGTAAAGTAAGTCATGTGCATGACTTGGTGCATGGCACATGATAGGAACTCAATATAATAATGAAGAGCTACGTATACTAAAAGTGTAACGTGCTGCCTGACAGAACTGCCTGTCAAAGCAGCAAACGGGTACCAACTCTACAGTAAGGAACTGAATAAATAATGGAGATACAAAGATAACGATTCCCACCATTATGGATCAACGGGGGGATTAATCATACTGCAAATCAGGCTGTGAGGAAGTACTAGTATAAATAAAATGTCACTGTAACAGAGATAGAATAACTGAATTTATAAAAGAGATCCTCTACAATGCTGTTAGATGGAGCAAAATAAATTTAGTTTATAACTACACCATGAACATCTCAAGTTTCTATGACAGTAAAAAAAAAAAATCAAGATCTCTCTGTAGCTTTCCCTGTCCCTATACAGAAAGAATTGCACCCATCTCAAATTTGTTTCCTTGAGGAAACCAAGTCTCTTTGATAGGCTCTACTACTAGAGACAAAGAAGCCAACCTGAATAAGCTCCTACTGGCAAAATAGAACACCCTGAGCATCAATACCGGCAACAGGTTGAAATGTATCACTTTAAACCCAAGAGCTCACAAAGATAATTAAAAATCAACAACAGTGGTGACTTTGGTGGATGCTAGGTGACTACCACATTACTTTATAAACTTATACAAAGAGAAAGAATCTAGAAGAGAAAAAAAAGCATTATACTACTGTTCAAAAAAGGAGCACACACAACTTTTCTAAAAAAGTATGGCAGGGGACAACTAATCCAGTCTCCACTGGTATTATGAAAGATGTCCTCCAGGGGAAGATCCTAGCTTTGAATTTTAAGGACAAACTTGAGTTAGTTAAAAGGAAAAAAAAAAAGAGCAGAGGTGGACATTCCAAGCACTAAGGTGAAAATCAGTATGGGGAGACTTCAAAAGATTATATTTGTTTTGAAGGATGGAAATAGTGAATAAATGTTGAGGGCTAGATAAAGCTAAGGGGCTGACTGAAATTAGATCAGAATAATTCTTAAAGGCCTTGAAGAAACTTGAGAATTTATACCATATGTGAGAGAAAATTTTTGAAAAGTGTTATTAAATAGGTAAGTGATAAGGTCAAATTTTATTTAAGTTAAGTCACTCTGATGGCTGTGAGGAGAAAATATTCAATTAGAACAAGAATGAAGGAAGGGAGATGACAGCAATAGTTAGGAGATAATAGTAACAGAACAGTAATTGGAAGGACAAATTTAGACGAAACTTGATGTGATTTTCCATAGCACTTTAAAGATAATTCTATTGTAGCACTTCTCGTAAAGTACAATAGTTACTTGTTTGCATCATTGGGGACAATGATGCAGAGTGAGTTTTAAGATGAAATACTCAGTGTCTGATACAGAGAAATGCTATTTAAATGTAGATGGGTGCAAATTCTACCACAACATTAATTTTTCTGTTCAGAGAAAAGTTTTCTTTTAATCCTCACCTGAGGATATGTTTATAGATTTGGAAAAAACACAGTGAGAGAAACATCAATGTGAAAGAAACATCAATCAGATGCCTACCACATATGCCCGACTGGGGATCAAACATGCAATCTTTTTGGTGTACGAGACAATGCTCTGACCAACTGAGTTATTACCCAGCCAGGGCAAGACAAAGTCTTGGTAATGTCTTTAATTCTAAAAGTTCCGCTATACTGGTAAAACTAAATGTATCAAATTTTTCCTACATAAAGTTTCTGTAATGAGCCTTCACCTAGCAACTGTCCCTAGATTTATAACAGTAAATAAAAATTAACAACAAAAAAAGAGTTACAGTGGCCAAAAACAGTTATATAATACATATTGTGCTGTCTACCATTTTGAGATTGGAAAAGTAAGACCTGAACGTCTGATTCTCCAAAGCTCTATTTAAAATTTTTATTGTTCAATTACAGTTGTCTCCATTCCCCCTTCACATTACTATTCCCTGCCCTGTCCACTGCTCACCTTCCACTTTCAATCCTCCCCTTCATTGTCTTTGTCCTTTATACACGTTCTTGACTTGACTTTTCCCCTTCTTTCCTCAATTAACCCACCCCTACCCTCCCTTCTGATCACAGTTTTTTTTATATATATATTTTTGATTATGCTATTACAGTTGTCCCATTTTCTTCTCCCCTTTATTCCCCTCCACCCTGTCCACCATCATTGCCCCGCCTTAGTTCATGGCCATAGGTCACACATATAAATTATTTGGCTTCTCCATTTCCCATACTATTCTTAAACTCCCCCTGTCTATTTTGTATCTACCATTTATGCTTTTTATTCCCTGTACCTTTTCTCCCATTCTCAACCTCCCCCTCCCCGTTGATAACCCTCTATATGATCTCTATTTCTGTGAATCTGTTCCTGTTCTAGTTGTTTGCTTTATTCCTTTTTGTTTTTCTTCTTTATATTCAGTTGTTCATAGTTGTGTTGGTGTCATTTTACCATTTGTATTTTGATCTTCTTTTTCTTAGGTAAATCCTTTTAACATTTCATATAATAAGGACTTGGTGATGATGAACTCCTTTAACTTGACCTTATCTGGGAAGCACTTTATCTGCCCTCCCATTCTAAATGACAGCTTTGCTGGATAGAGCAATCTTGGAAGTAGGACCTTGCCATTCATGACTTGGAATACTTCTTTCCAGCCCCTTCTTGCCTGGAAGGTCTCTTTTGAGAAATCAGCTGAGAGTCTGATGGGAACTCCTTTATAGGTGACTGTCCCCTTATCCCTTGCTGCTTCTAGAATTCTCTCCTTCATTTGAATCTTGGGTAATGTAATTATGATGTGCCTTGGTGTGTCCCTCCTTGGGTCCAACTTCTTTGGTACTCTCTGAGCTTCCTGGACTTCCTGGAAGTCTATTTCCTTTGTCACATTAGGGAAGTTTTCTTTGTTATGTTTTCGAATGAGTTTTCAATTTTTTGCTCTTCCTTTCCTCCCTCTGGCACCCCTATGATTCAGATGCTGGAGCATTTAAAGTTATCCTGGAGGTTCCTAAGCCTCTCCTCATTGTTTTGAATTCTTGTGTCTTCATTCTGTTCTGGTTGAATGTTTATTTTTCCCTTCTGCTCCAAAGTGCTGATTTGATTCCCAGTTTCCTTCCCATCACTATTGGTTCCCTGTACATTTTCCTTTATTTTACTTAGCATAGCTTTCACTTTTCCCTCTTTTTTTTGTGACTATACCCAACCATTTCTGTGAGCATCCTGATTACAAGCGTTTTGAACTCTGCATCTGATAGATAAGCTATCTCTTCATCACTTAGTTGTATTTTTTTCTGGAGCTTTGATCTGTTCTTGCATTTGGGCCATATTTCTTTGTCTGGCTGCACCTGTTAAGTTGCAAAGGGCAGAGCCTTAGGTATTTGCCAGGGTAGGGCAGCCCACATTGCTGCATTGTGGCTCTGGATGTGGGGGAAGGGTTAGAGAGGGAACAATGCTGCTTGCTGGGCTCTCAGCAGGCTTTCAGTTACTTTCTCCACTACCAACAAGCAAATTGGGCCCTTCTGGTTCTGATTTCTGGGGGCGGCAGGGGTGGTTTGTATATGTACTAGGACCCTGTGGGTCTCTCAAACGAAGTCTCCTGTGAGGCTGGGAGTTTCTCCTGCCACCTGAACTCCTACACGTTTTTGCAGTCATAGGTTTTGAGGCTCTATTCCCTTGCAATGGAATCCTGGATTGTGCAATCTGTCTCACTTCCCAGCTGTTCCTCCTGGTTTATCCGCACACAAATGTGTAACCTACCGGTCCGCCATCCACCACCTTGCCTGGTCCTCCAGATGCTGCCTTACCTGCCTGGGTCCTCCAGTCACCACTTTGTAGGTAAGTCCTCTCCACCCCAACTGCTCATCTCTGCCCCTCTTGCCAGACTGGATGAATATTTCTTCTTTAACTACTTCATTGTCAGACTTCCATGCAGTTTGATTTTCAGGAGGTTCCGATTATTTTTTGTTTTTATATTTGTTGTTGTTTCTTGCAAGGAGGCAAAGTGTATCTACCTATGCGTCCATCTTGGCCAGAAGTCCCAGTTTGTTCTTTCTTCCCATGTCTCTGGTTCTATTTTGCTCACTTGTTTGTTTTGTTGATGAGGTTCCACTTCTAGGTGCAACCACATGTCTCTTTCACCACCTGGCTTATTTCACCTAGCATAATACTCTCCAGTTCCATCCATGCTGTTGGGAAGAGTAAAAGTTCCTTCTTTCTTTCTGCCACATAGTACTCCATTGTGTAAATGTACCACAGTTTTTTGATCCACTCATTTACTGATGGGCACTTAGGCTGTTTCCAGTACTCAGCTATTGTAAATAATGCTGCTATGAACATTAGGGTGCATAGGTATTTTTGAATTGGTGTTTCAGGATTCTTAGGGTATAATCCCAGCAGTGGATGTGCTGGGTCAAAAGGCAGTTCCATTTTTAGGTTTTTTTTTTTCTTTTTTCCAGGAAATTCCATAATGTCTTCCACAGAGGCTGCACCAGTCTGCATTCCCACCAACAGTGTACTAGGGTCCCCTTTTCTCCACAACCTCACCAGCACTAATTGTTTGTTGATTTGTTAATGATGGCATTCTGACTGGTGTGAGGTGGTAACTCATTGTCATTTTATTTTATTTTATTTTTTTAAAGATTTTTATTTATTTATCTTTAGAGGGGAAGGGTAGGAGAGGGGGAGAGGGAGAGAAATATCAATGTCCGGTTGCCTCTTGTGTGTCCCATGCTGGGAACTGGCCTGCAACCCAGGCATATGCCCTGACTGGGAATCGAACCGTGATCCTTTGCTTCGCAGGCCCGTGCTCAATCCACTGAGCTACACCAGCCAGGGCTCATTGTCATTTTAATTTGCATCTCTCTGATGGCTAGTGATACTGAACATTCTGATGGCTAGTGATGCAGAACTGTCAGAAATCCAGCTGAATGGACATCTGACAACTACAGAATTAAAGAAACCATACCTATCCAGGCTAATAGGAGAGGTACAGATGTGGAACAGGCTAGTTTCTCACAAATTCATGGTAGATAAAAATTTGGGATGGATATCTCAGGACCAAGTAGGCCCAACAATACACAAAGCCCCACAACCCAGAATTTCAGTGCCAGGAAAAAAGTCCCCAAACTTCTGGCTGCAAAAACCAGCAGGGATTGAGCCAATAGAAGAAACTTCTGGAGTCCCAAGCAGTTTCTCTTAAAGAACCCTCACATAGACTCATCTACTCACACTCACTCCCTCTGAGCTCCAGCATCCAGGCAGCAGCTTGAAGGGCACCAGTGACATACGGGGAGAAACTGAAGTGTCTGGTATCAAGGCAAGAGGAGGCCATGGTCCCTTTTCTAAACCCTCTCCCCACAGACCTGGCAAGCTGGTGCCCTATCTGAGACTCCATCAACCTGGCTAACAATGTTGGACCCACTTTGGAGATTCCCAGAGAGTCTGTCTACCCAACTTCCTGGCCCACCCAAGCTGCTATTCCTATGAATAGCTAGTCTTGGCTCATTCTATACAACTTCCTAAATTCTCTCAAACAAGCAAGAGGGGCCTCAGTGAGTCCTAGGCATGGCACTTGCAGCATCCAGCCCACATTCACAGCTTGGCTTTGCCTGGGAATCTCCAAGTCCGGCACAAGTAGCCGCCACCTCAGATTGCTTTATAGCTCAGGAAGGGTGGCCCCAAACAAAACACAGGTGGGGACCAACCTTGGCCTGTACCACCTGGGAAATCCCAGAGCCAGCACACCCAGTGGACATCTACAGACAATGCTGGAGCACCATTACCCTGCCCCTGCACAGCTGATCCTCCATGGAGGTGGAGATTGGTGGTAAGTGGCAACCTTCAGTCCTTACAGCTGACTGGCCTGAGTAAATCCCTCCCATTGATCTGCCAACAGCAACCAAGACTCAATTACAACAGAAGGGTGTGCTCAGCCCACAGGAAGGGTGCACCCTCAAATATCCAGCATGGGTGATAGGGGAGGCTGTGACACTGGACCCTACAGTATACCTACAACATTTGGGCACACCACCAAGACACAAGGTCAAAGCAGTTCTACATGATACACAGAAACAAACACAGGGAGGGTGCCAAAAAAGGAGACTAAGAAACATGAACCAAATGACAGAACAGATCAAAACTCCGGAAAAAAAAGCTAAACAAAAGGGAGATAAGCAATCTATGAGATGCAGCGTTCAAAACACTGGTTACAAGGATGCTCAAGGAACTTAGCGAAGACCTCAACAGCATAAAAAAGATCCAATCAGAAACGAAGGACAGGCTAACTGAAATAAAGAACAATGTACTGGGAAACAACAGTAAAATGGATGAGGTCGAGGATCAAATCAATAATTTGGAACCCAAGGAAGCAAAAAACAACCATACAGAACAAGAAGAAAAAAAGAACCCCCAAAATGAGGATAGTATAAAAAGCCTCTAGGACAACTTCAAGAGGTCCAACATTTGCATTATTGGGGTGCCAGAAGGAGGAAAAGAAGAGCAAGAAGTTGGAAATCTGTTTGAAAATATAGAAAGTAAACTTCCCTAATTTGGTGAAGGAAATAGACATGCAAGTCCATGAAGCACAGAGTCCCAAACAAGGTGCGAAGAGGCCCACTGTAAGACACATCATAATTAAAATGCCAAAGGTTAAAGATAAAGAAAGAATCTTAAAAGCGGCCAGAGAGGTTAGTTACCTACAGGGGAATTACCCTAAGACTGTCAGCTGATTACTCAAAATAAACTTTGCAGGCTAGAAGGAACTGGCAAGAAATATTCAAAGTCATGAAAAGCAGGGACTTACAGCCAAGATTGCTCTACCCAGCAAAGACATCATTTAGAACTGAAGGGCAAATAAAGAGCTTCCCAGACAAGAAAAAAATAAAGGAGTTTATCATCATCAAACCATTATTATTTGAAATGAGACTTAAATAAGGGACTTAGTTAAGAAAAAGATCAAAACTATGAACAGTAAAATGGCAAAAAATACATATGTATCAACAACTGAATCTAAAAAACAAACTAAGCAAACAAGAAGAACAGAGACAGAATCACGGTTACAAAGAGCATTTTGATAGTTATTAGATGGGAGAGGGGTGTGGGGGAATGGATGAAGAGGTGTACTTTTAAGAAGTACAAATAGGTAGTTGCAGAATAGCAATGGGGATATAAAGTATGATATAGGAAATGCAGTAGCCAAAGAATTTATATGCATGACCTATGGACATGAACAAGGTGTGGGCACTGTCTGAGAGAGTGACGGTGGCCCAGTGGAAGGGGGCAAAGGGGGGAAATCGGAATAATTAAAATACATAATCAATAAATGTAATTAAAAATTAAAATACAAAAATTTCTGTGGCACACCACAAAAAGAAAAAAAAAAGGAAACCTTTGTATCACTCAATACTCAATTTGTAAAGAGGAAATAAAATAAATACTAAGCATCTGAGTATTTATGTATTCACAGTATCTGAACATCGTAAAAAGATGTCTCAAAAACCTTAAAAACAGAAAAGGAACTTTCTGACATTGTTTTTGTGACCCCAGTACTTTCAAACTCAGAAGTACTGAGGATATATTTACTTGGTGTCTATAAACATTGCTATGTAGCAGCCCAAAATGATATTGCTAAGAAACAGTGGAAGGTATGGTATTTTTTTCTATTTTCCATTTTCTTTACCCATGGGAGTTAAATCTTCCATCTCAATTACATATAGGTAGGTGCTCATCCAATAAGTGAAATTCTGTAACTCAGGTTATAGTTGACAGGATTTCTAGACCAGGTAAAAAGAAAACAAACACCAAAATACAAAAGAAAAAGACATTTTTGAGTTCCCTTATCTCTCAGTGTCTTCTTCCCTGCAAAAATAAAGATACTAGTAAGGTAAATTTCTAAGGTTCCCTTTCCCTCTCTACATTTCTGATTCCTTGGTAAGAAGTTAGATTCTAGCGTGGGAAACCTCAGTGACAGCCTCAGAAGAAAAAGAAAGAAATTAAAAAAAAAAAAAGGAAATAAATAAATAAATAAGGGTTTGTTTGTTTTTTTTTAAGCATTTACAGCTGATTTTATTTTCTTTTTAATTAAATGTACTGGGGTAACACTGGTTAATAACATTATACAACCTGCACATGTATAATTCCATAACACATCACCTGTATTATACATCACATTGTGTGCTCACCACCCAAAATCTAGTCTACTTTTGCCACTGTATGTTAGAGAAATCTCAAGAAAATTTCTCCTTTGGGTAGAAATTCAAGTACTTCAACAAAATGATTTCACTGACAGCTTCTTTCAGGTATTCTCCAAATTACCATGTAAAATTAAGTGGTATTAAACTTAAACTGTATCTATCCTGCTATTTATTTATCCTATCCACTTTTCAATGTATCATTTGTTTTGTTCCTTTCTAAGACACCTATCCTTACCATGAAAAAAAAGTACTTCAAATGACATATGCTGAAAAAAACTATTTGTGCTAGACAGTAAAACAAATAAGGGAAAGAGCAATTAAATGCAAGTACAGAAGCTCGAAAATACCAAAGAAACTTGACTACTTCTAATGGTGTCTTTCTATTTTAACAGATATAGAAATGTTCATTTTAAAAGAACTGTTATCTAAAACCTTTAATTATCCAAGTATATTATTAATTAGAACATTCCATATTTAGCAAAGGGGAAAAGAAGGCAAAGGAACTGTTGTTTAGCAGTATTTATTGAACACTTACTGTACACCAACACTATACTTGGTGTTTACACGCTACCTCATTTAGTCATCACAGCAATCTTAAAAGGATTCTCATCTCAATATTACAAAGAAACTAAGACTCAGAATAATTAAGAAACTCAGCTTAATAAAAATAAAACCAGCTAACCTAAGGTCACTCAGTAAAGCCAAATATGTCTTCAAGTACATAATCGGTCTATAGTGTTATAGAGAATTAGCCCCAAATACAAAATGCTGTAGCATTAAAGAGATCATGGTTGTTCAACAGCCTATACCATTAACAGAAAAAAAAAGATTCTCATAAATTTAATTCCACCAAGAGTTTAAAGTTTTAAAACTTCATATTTCTACTCAACTGTTACAATTTTATGTCTAAAATAATAGATTCATATTTATAGCACTAAATATTTACTTTTATATAAAACACTGTTTGTACCTAAAAGAAACAATCAGTATTTTAGGAGACAGTCAATAATTTATCAAAAAGTAGCTTTGATGATCTCCAAGACCAAAACATTGAGAAATATGTGATTTAACCTACATGCACGTTTTTAAAAATGAAAGAATGTTATTCATTATAATTAAGACATTAACCTCATAATAGATTAAATAAAGAACCCAAATATTTATGTATTTAATAAGAACTAGAAGCAGAAAATTGTGCTTAATATGGCACAAACTTATTCCTTAACATTTCATATAGGAGGAGCTCAGTGATCAACAATCTTAACTTATAAGAACATGAAGAACATAGTAAGGATCCTGGTCCTCTTTTACTCAGTTCAGTGTTGGTGGTCTAGATACAGCTAACAGAAGAAAATAAAAAGCTACACATCTCCACATGGAATCCACTAAAACCAGTCATATTCTTTAGTTATACTTCTACAATGGGTTGAATAGTGTCCCACAAAAATGCCCAGAACCTTGGAATATTACCTCATTTGAAAATAGGGTCTTTACAGATGTAGTTATGTTAAGGATCTCAAGATGAGATCATCCTAGATTTATGGTGGACCCTAAATTCAATGATAGGTATGCTGATAATAAGAGAAGAACACAGGGAAACAAAGTGAAGGTGGCAATGTGAGATGGAGTCAGACATTGTAATGACATATCTACAAGACAGGAAATGCCCAAGATTGTAGTCACCAGAAGCTTTCAGAGACACATGGGACAGTTTCTCCCTCAGAGCCTTTTTACAGAGGGAACCAACACTGCTGATACTTTGATTTTATACTTCTGGCGTTCTGAACTGTGAAAAAAACAAAATCCTGTTGTTTTAAGATACCCAGTTTGTGGTCATTGTTACAGAATTCCTAGAAAACTTATAAAACTTTCTTATAATATCTTGATATAATCATTGAGTTAATACATTTCATTATTATAATAAGTTAAATCATGCAAATATATATGTAAACACTCTAAAAATAAATGTTATTTAAAAGCATGGTGGTACTATATCATCATCATCACTGCCATTGTATGTATAAATACTGATATCTTTTTTAAAAGGTACTTACCTCCCCAAACATTCTCTCATTAGAAGTCATCTTAAAAGAGTTCCCAACCTCCAGGCACACACCAGTCTATGGCCTGTTAGGAACGAGGCCGCACAGCAGAAGGTGGGCTGTGGGTGTGCAAGTGAACCTTCATCTGTATTTACAGCTGCTCCCCATCGCTCACATTACTGCCTGAGCTATGATCAGCAGTGGCATTAGATTCCCACGGGAGCGCAAACCCCACTGTGAAGTGTGCATGTGAGGGATCTAGGTTATGTGCTCCTTATGAGATTCTAATGCCTGATGATCTGAGGTGGAGCTGAGGCAGTGACGCTAGCCCTGGGGAGTAGCTGCAAATACAGATTATCATTAGCAGAGAGGTTTGACTGCACAGAGACCACAATTCAACTGCTTGCAGACTCATATTAAAACCCTATCAGTGAGTGGCAAGTAACAATTAAGCTGCATCTAGTGGCAGGCCTTATACTGGGAAGAGAGTTCATGTACTTCAATTGTACAGCTGCATCTGGTGACAGACTTTAGTCAGAATCTGACACTTATTTTAGTCTGCATGTGGCCCACTCATTATTTTATTTATCACTCCAATTTACACCTCTTTCCCACACTACACACTTGCCTCAATCAATTTTGGTAATCCCACAAGCTAACCCTAGCCAAAATGAGTAAACCACAAACGTCGTTGGAGAGCTTCTTTTAAAAATACTTATTTATTTACTTACTTATTTTTAGAGATAGGGGAACGGAAGGAGAGAGAGAGGGAGAGAAACATCAATGTGTGGTTCTCTCACACACCCCCCACTGGGGACCTAGCCTGCAACCCAGGCACGTGTCCTAACTGGGAATTGAACCAGCACCCCCTTGGTTCACATGCTGGCACTCAATCCACTGAGCCACACCAGCCAGGGCTGGAGAACTTCTTTGAAAAGGCGGGAAGACCCAATTATGAGACAGGAGAAGACTCTAAGACTGCCAACAAAAAGAAAGCTGCCTTTAAAAGAAAACACCAAGAGTCCTATTTAAATTATGGGTTCATTGATTGCAACAGGTGGGCTACATTCTCCAAGCCCACTTTGTATACCATGTGGTAACCAGTTATCCCACAAAGCCATGAAATCTTCAAAACTGCTTCGCCACATGGAGATCAAGCACCCTGCACTAAAAGATAAGCCTCTGGAGTTTTTCAAAAGATAAAAAACATGAACAGAAGCAATTATTTGATGAAGCCACCACTCCATCAAATGTGTCTGCACTGAGAGCATCATTCTTAGCGGCTAACCACATTGCTAAAGTTAGGAAGCCCTCCACTATTGGTGAAGAGTTAAAATACTGCCTGCTTCTAAGGACATTTGTTGTGAACTTTTAGGAGAGGCTGCAGTTCAAAAGGTGACACATATTCCCCTTTCAGCTGGCACCATAACTAGACAAATTGATGAAATAGCAGAGGATACTAAGGCACAATTGTTAGAGAGGATTAATGAATCACCACGGTACACAATCCAGGTTGTTGAGTCTACCAATGATGACAACAAGGTAAAGATGCTTGTTTTTGTGCAATGTACTTTTCAGGAGGATGTGCATTAGGACTTACATGAACTTTTATTGCAAACCAACACCACAGCTGCAGAACTATTCAAGTCTTTGAATGATCACTTATCAGGAAAACTGAATTGGTATGTGCACAGACAGTAGCTGCCACGACTGGATGGCTTTCTGCTTTCACTACGTGGGTCAAAGAGATTGCTTCTGAATATGAGTCTAGGCACTGTGTCATCTGTAGAGAAATGCTGGCTAGCTGAAAAATGTCATCTGAACTTACCGGTTTGCAGGATGTGATTAAAATTATCAACCACATAAAAGTACATGCCCTTAACTCACATCTATTTGCACAGCTCTGTGAGGAGATGAACGCAGAGCACATACTTCTCTTATACACAGAAGTGAGATGGCTTTCTATAGGTAGCTCACTGGCCAGAGTTTCTGAGTTCCGAGAGCCACTCCAGAGATTTCTTTTAGAAAAATAGTCACCGCTGGCAGCACATTTCAGTGACACAGAATGGATCACAAAATTTGCTTACCTGTGTGATATATTCAACCTGCTCAATGAACTCAACCTGTCACCTCATGAGAGAATAACTGTGTTCAAGTCAGCAGTTAAAGTGGCTGCATTCAAAGCCAAACTGGAATTATGGAGGTGACAAGTGAACATTGGGATTCTTGACATCTTTCAAACATTAGCAGAGATTCTGAAAGAGACTGAGCCAGGGACTTCTTTCTCCCAGCTGGTGAATGATCACCTATCTCAGCTTTCTAAAGAGTTTGATCATTACTTCCAAACCACAAAAGACCCCTGAACTGGGAAGGAATGGATCTGCAACCCATTTGTGAATAACCCAGGTGAATCAACTTTGTCCGTGCTGGAAGAGGATCAACTGCTTGAGACTGCAAATAACGGTGGCCTTAAAAGTATGTTTGAGACAACCTCAAATCTCCCTATGTTCTAGAATAGTCATGGTGGAATATCCTGAGATTGCCACAGAAGCACTGAAAAGCTTGCTTCCATTTCCAACATCCTATCTTTGTGAAGCAGGGTTTTCTGCAGGGACAGCAACCAAAATGAGATGATAGAGTAGACTGGACATAAGCGACACACTTTGGCTTTCATCACTGTCTCCCATCACCCCTAGATGGGACCATCTAGTCGCAGGAAAACACTCAGGGCTCCCACTGATTCTGCATTACGGTGAGTTGTATAATTATTTCACTATATATAACGATGTGATAATAATAGAAATAAAGTTCACAATAAATGTAATGTGCCTGAATCATCCCGAAACCATCCTGCCCCGTGATCCATGGAAAAATTGTTGTCTACAAAACAGTCCCTACTGCCAAAAAGGTTGGGGACTGCTTTTAAAAAACAACTCTTGAATTAAACAAATAAATTTATAACAGGGTTTTTGTGTCTTTTTTAAAACTTTGAGAAAAGAAATTTGAAAGGAAGTGGTCTCCATTTCCCATTCTCACTCACTGGGCACAAATAACCATGTTCTTCCTCTTTCCTTTGCAAAATTCTTTCTCTCTGTTCCTCTTCCATTCCTGTGGCTCCTACTTATCTCTGGACTTAACTAAACTCTTTTGGAGTAAAAAAAAATTTTTTTTCTACAAATTCCATTTCCATGTATGGGGCAAGCATTTCACAGCTTATTGATACTTGCCTTAATGTCTTGAGAGGTGACACATGAATCTAAACTGTTGGAAAATTTAGCGTGTATATTAGAAATACTTTACGTAAGGTTGAAAACTTTGCAATCTCAATTAATTTCTTTGTTGCCATGTTGCTTTGTATTAATGTACTGACTTTTAAGTAAAAGTAAATGTCAGTGATGTGTATATTACTTAGTATTTTGAACAGTAAGTGTGGTCACTGTTAAATAAGACTTTAATAAATCAAATAAATGATAGTAAAATCTTAGTGGTTGTAAATATTTCTATGATGTATGATTTTATCACATTGCTCACAGATTTATTTCAATTTGTTTTCTAAAAGTTTTTTTGGTGTGTTTTTTAAAACAACTTTAGTACAGAAAGAAGAGTACTGAAAGCAGACCTAAGTTTGGGTTTTATCAATAATTCATGACTATGATCAAGGTATTAGGTCTACAGGCATGAGGTTTCTTATGCATAAAGTAAAAAGTTTAACAGGAACTAGATGATTTCTAAAATTAAACTACCTTGGTAGTTTATTTCTTTCTTGTAAATAAAACTAAAACTTAAATTATTTATGCTAGAGATACCCAAAGTGGAGAGTGTAAGGATGGAAAATTAAGAATTTCATGATCAAAATAGGGAGAAAAATCTTAAACGAAAAGGAACATATTTCAAGCATGAAACTAACCAATCTATTTTTGCTAGAACAGTCCTATTTTTGGCAAGTAAGTGACATTAAAAAGGAAGAGGTAGAAAACATGATCAGTGACTGACTAAAGCAAAGAAAGCTGAGGTCTATGAATTACACTTAATCATGATTTTGCTGTTAGACAACAAGTATCAACTAAATCCCCACTGTTCTAATGCTGGATATTAGAAATCTGACATTTTAGGTTTTTCATTTATAAGTAAGAATCTTTTCAGCCTCATGAAAATTTTCAGACTGTATGAAATAAACCCCAGAGCAATTCCTCTGATGTAACTATGAGGAATATGAAATAATAATAATAGTAATAACTTCCATTTACTGAAGGCTTACCCTGTGTACACACATGTATCATCAATTACTCCTCAAATTACTGCTGCACCCAGCCAGGGCAGTATGCTCTTTTTTGCAAGTAAAATCCAATTCAAACTAGCCTCAACAAGAAAGGGGAACTTACCTTGGCTGGTGCAGCTCAGTGGACTGAGAGAAGGCCTGGGAACCAAAGCATTGCTGATTTGATTCCCAGTCAGGGCACATGCCTGGGTTGCAGGCCATATCCCCAGTATGGGTGTGCTAGAGGCAACCATACATTGATGTTTCATTCCCTCTCTTTCTCCCTCCCTTTCCCATCTCTCTAAAATAAATAAATAAAATCTTTTAAAAAAAGAAAGAAAGGGGAACTTACTGGCTGATGTGACTAAATAACTCAAAGGTCAAGTGAAGGTAATCTCAGGGTGCAGTGAGTCCAGAGACCCGAGTACCACACTGGCTTGTGGTTATCTCTTTTTACCCCATTTCTGACCCACTCTGGTGTTGTCTCATTCTCTCTTGTCCACAACTTTCTCCATATTGTAGTAACATGCATAGGCTTTTATCCTTTTAGGTCCTCAATGAAAGAAGCAAGAGTCTTTTCCATGAGCTCTAATTAAAAAAACGTTTGTAGAAGGACCATATGGGTCAACTGATACACCTGGACAAATCACTGTGGCCAAGGAGATGACGTACCATCTCTGGTCTTGCCTTAGCCTTACACTCATGTCTTTGGCCAAATGGAAAAAGGAGTGTGTGCAGCACAGACAAGGTCATTAATGAAACTGTTAAGTCCTGAAAGCCAAGCTAATTTCTCATCTATTATATTCTAATTCAGAAGATACAATACTAAGATTCTTTTAAAGAGATACTTCATAATTATTGAACACTTCATAAACTACTTTAAAAAAATTTTTAATCATATATAAAGTTAATTTTCTTCTGCATAACCCTGTGAAGCACATAGGGGAATTATTATTATTCTCAGTTTATTAAAAACAAAAAGCTTGGAGAGATTAAGTAACGGTTCAATAATACAAGCTAGAGTATGTCATAAACTCAAATACAAATGCTCTTTGAACCATACCAATACTATAAAGCAAAATAGTTTAAAATTACATTAAAATTTAATGTTTCATATGAGAATGTGACTCAAGAAAAAAACGTACAGAGAAAATGTAATTAACCCATTTGTCAGAAGTTAAGTATTTCTATTTTGGTAGATTATACTTTTCTGTCTACTACTATAACCATCCAGAAGAGGACTGTATGTGAAATTATATCCCATCAGAATTTCTTGCATATCACTTAGAATGTTTTCAGCTGCAAGGGGAAAAAACTCCAAGTGATTGAAAAAAAATCTGGGGTTTATTATCTCACACAGTAAGAAGCCCCCAAGTAAAATATTTCCAGTTAATTAATTTGTGTCTCAAATGTCATGAAAAAAATGAGGTTCTTTCCATCTTTGTACTCTGCCATCCTTGGGTTGCTGGCAAGCTCCTCTCATGAGAGCAAGTTTACAGTAACAGCTTCAAGCAGCAGAGCCTCACCCACCAATGTCTACAGACAGGGAACAGATTCTCTATTTCATTTCATTCATTTACCATTGTTAAGTTAGTTAATATACATAAAGCTCTTAGAAAATGCACGCAATAAATGTTATGTAACTTTTGCTGTTACTATTGTTGGGCCTCTTTTTAAGAGATGAAAGACTTATCCCAGATGCCTACATGTTTGATTAGCCAGAGCTGGAATATATGCACCCTTTCTAAGCCAGTCACTGGCAAGGAAAATATAAGTCCATGACTGGCTTAGCCTACTCTGGATTCATCCCCTTTGAGAGGTTAGCAACATACTCCCTGGCCATAAGGCTCTGTGGAGGATAATAAATTCTGTCACAAAGTAGTTCTTCCAACAGGGAAAAAGGTTGGGAATAGTTTTGCATGAGAAACTCACTTTACTCCATTCCTCCCTTCTGTACATCCTTTCTTCTTATAGACCTAAAAGAATAAATATCTGGAGGTGCCTCAGGGCATTTTCCCCCAACTTGGAGAAAGTTTTCTGTGATAGGAGGAAATACACCTACTCTAGGAAAGCAGGGAAGGAAAAAGAGGCTGACTCCTCAAGATGGTGCTCTTGAATGTGCTCTGGTTATGGAGTTCCATTAATTCTGAGATAAGCTCCATCACTTCACATGGTTTAGTTCAAAAACCAATAAATGTCCCTGTTTTGCTAAAGACAGTCTGTCTTACTTGCAAAAAGAAGAAAAATCTTAAAAGTAAATAACAACACAGTTTTTGGAGTTTGAAAGCTGAGATTTAATACTTCTTCACCATCTGTCCAAGTTATTGCTCCTAAATGCCCTACTTATGTACTTAGTGTATACACAAACACACATGCAGATATACAAAACTAAACTTTACTAAAAATGGAGAGATTTTAAAGTTTCTATTAATAGTTGACAGCAGTGGGAGAGATTTTAAAGTTTCTATTAATAGTTGATAGCAGTTACCAGTCAAGTTCATGTTACTTAGGCTAGTTTCTCATTTATATTACTAAATAAATCCCACTGTTGGCTCATACTTAGAAGCCATTAAACATACTTATTCAAGCTTTCTTGTTAGCTATTGACTCCATAAAGGCAATGACCAAGATCGAAGTCATATAGTTCCTCCTCAGTTCTATAAGCTAAATTCACTATTTTACTGTCTCCATACAGTGTTGCTAGTGTTTTTCTTCCCTTTAAAATTTGGGGATTATTTCTGTGCCACCCTTTTATAATATATTCTTCTCCTGAAAACACAACCTCATTCTTTCATAATCTGACCTGCATATTTACAACAGAATCCTAGGGGTCATTATTTTTTTTAAAGGAATACTTAGTATGTCAATTATCTTTGAACCTATGACTGCAGGCCCCTCTTTAGGATGCCTTCCAAAAGATAAAAAATGCTCTCTCCTCAGGAACAAAAAACTACAAAGATGACAACAGAGTACTGTGTTAATAAAAGAAAACATTCAACAGCCCAATATTAATCAAAAACTATTCTGATTTTCTCCTGTCACTATTCTTACAGCATTAAATTGTTCCTCTGAGCCCTGGCTGGTGTGGCTCAGTGGATAGAGAACTGGCCTGTGAACCAAAGGGTCGCTGGTTCAATTCCCAGTCAGGGCACATGGCTGGGTTGCAGGCCAGGTTCCCTGGTGCAGGGCGTGTGAGAGGCAACCACACATTGATGTTTCTCTCCCTTCCTTTTCTTCTGTCTATAAATAAAATCTTAAAAAAAAAATTATTCCTCTGCATTAATGACTAAATATTTGTTTCAACAAGAACATTCAAACTATTCATGACTATGAATGGCTGTAAGTACAAAATGGAATTTAAAATTAGATATTAAAGAACTTCAAAAAATCTCAAAATAAGCCATGTAGAGAATAATTTATTAAAAGGTATCTGATATTTAATGAGATCTTCTACACATATTTTAATACTTTAAAACAATTTGGTTTTATTTCTTTTCTCCTGCAAATTTCATATCTGATATTAAAGCTCAAGTTTACAACAGTCCGCAAGTTAAGTAATGGTATCTGGGCTAGCTAGTGATCAGTACTCAAAACAAAAAGATGAAAATGCTACCACTTTCAAGTGGGAAAGATGACTTCAAAGTGAGTTATAACCAAGCAAACAAGTATTCAAGAAAATCAATGTGAATGTGTCTTGATTTTTATCCAGAGCAAAACCTCTTAGTATAAGCTGGATACTCCTGGAAGATACTAATAAAATCAAAGAATGCTACAATGTTAAAACTTTTAAAATCATCTAATCAGGACTTCTTCATTTGGGGTTCAAATCAGATGTGAAATTCATGTATATGTACATTTTTCTGGAAATAAGATCCTGGAAATTTTTCTAAAATTTCATCACAATTTCAAAGGGATGTATGATTGAAAAGAGGCTGAGACTGGGTAAGGAGAGGGAGAAGAAGTCCTGGAGACATTATCTAGTTAATGTAGAGATATGATTAATGAGACTCATAGAAATGAAATTATTTGCCTGAAGTCAAATAATCAGCAAGTATCAGTTTCGGTACTTAAGTCTTCTTTTTTTTCCACTGTACACAAACAGCTCTTAAAAGACTTTTTTTTTGTAAACATACACTTAAAAACAAATCTGTATGATGTAATAGCAATGAAGAGAAGTCTCAGGCTGATGATAAAAAGAATACCAAGATGGCAAATTAGAGGCATGACTTCAGAACAATTCATCCAGAATAGAGGAGAGTTCTAGGAGGCCCATTCCCAAGAAAGGAAAAAAAAAAAAAAAAAAGAAGAAGAAGAAGAACAAAGAACAAAGAACTGATACAATACCTGAATGTAACTAATTGAAACAAAATGAAATTTACAGCTCCAACAGAGACTTTGGAGAATTAGAAAAACCAAGCAAAAGGAGCAAAAAGTTTCACAGACAGAAAATATTATCACAGTACATTATACTGAAACAGTATGACACAGTTCTAAATGACTCATATGCAAACATAAGCCCTGAATACAATGTAATAAAAAATTGTAGTCACAGAGAGGGTGGGGTAGGGAAGGTGATTGAGGGAAGCTCAAAAAAAAAAGCTAAATCTTTATCATACAGTCATAAATGAACAAATAACATCTACAATAAAATAATCAAGGCAAGGTAGGTATGTTTAAAAACATAAAGAATATAGTATTAAAAACCCCAAATAGTGTTATTTAACCAGGCCCTATTGCATTTTGAGTGGGGTAATCCATTGTTGCATGGGGCTGTCTTAAAGCACAGGTCAGCAGACTGAGGCCTACAGGACAAATGTATGTAGCCTGTTGCCCGTTTCTGTAAACTATTTTATTGGAACACAGCCATGCCCATTCATTTTGTTCATTTACATATTGTCTATGGCTGTTTTTGTACTATGACATCAGTGAGTAGTTGCCACAATGACTTATGGTCTTCAAAGCCTAAACTATCTGGTCCTTTACAGAAAAAGTTTACCAACCTCTAGTTTACTGTATTGCATGACATTCAGTATCTCATTCCTACTCACAAATGTCAGTATTCCCCCAAAAGTAATTATGAAAACCAAAACTTCACACTCCACATTTTCAACACACCCTCCCCAACTCACTACTAGTGCCCAGAAGCAGAACTCTGGTTTGAGAACCACTAAGCTATAAAGAATTTAAAATGATTGTCCCTGGGGAGCAAAACTCAAGAGATTGGGTAAGGACACGGAGAGAAACTACTGGGGACTACTCCCTCCCTCAATAAGTCTTGAAACACTAATTAATCTTTCAAAGTAGTCACATATATTTCTTTAAGAAAATTAAATTTTAAAGCAAAAAATATGTAAAGGAATCAAATCTGATTAATGATCCTGGGGACTCTCTAATATAAAATGTGTGATTACATTTCCTAGATTTAAATTGTGACATCTGTTGTATTTGCTCTGGAGAATATTTTGGTTGTATACACTCAAAGCTGCTTAGGTAAATGACCCTCAGATAAGAAGAGTGTCACTGTGGTAAGTGAATGTGTATGTCATATTTCAACTTTTGGATCCCAAGAAAAGTCAGTCAATCTAGCACATTCTAGAAATGATCTTCAGCGAAGTTTTCAATGTTTAACATAAAAAGCCAAAGAGATAAAATGTTTAATAAACATTACTCTCATAATGAAACATTATAAGTTTTCAAAGATCTATATAGCAAATTTAAAAATTTTTGTTTTTTATTGTTTTCTTTTTGAATTAATAGTATGATCAGCTCTTCCATTTAGTATTTCCAATTTAGTATTTTAGTTGAAATATGTGATGCTATATATCTGTGATATGTTCTACTTAGAAAAGAAATAACACATCTAAAGACAGACAATATCCTTAGGTTTAACTAATCTTTAAAGTGTTCCAATTACCACTAACTTCCAATTCAACTAAACTTTATTTTATTTTTATTTTTAATCCTCATCAAGGATATATTTATTGATTTTAGAGAGAGAGGAATGGAGGGAAGGAGGGAGTTTCGGGGGAGTGAAAGAGTGAGAGAGAGAGAGAAACATCAACGTGTGAAACACTGATTTGCCTCCTGTGTGCACTCCAACAGAGGATCACATCTGCAACCTAGGTATATGCCCTGACCGATGGAACCCACAACCTTTTGGTGCACAGGATGATGTTCCAACCGAGCCACCCAGTCAGGGCCAAATTAAATTTTAAAACTGTTTTATCTTCCCATGCATAGGAAAAGCTTTAAATATATATTTGGTTAACAGGGACCTGAAGAATAAGAATCAAAAATGTTTTAAAATGTGAAAAAAAACATAATTCACTACATACACCAAAAGTCTAAGATACTACATTTAACAATATACATTTTAAAAAGTATAAACAACACTCTTCAGCAGTTAACAGTACACTGCATTTTTTAAAAAATTCTCTTGAATTTTATAAAGAAAATATTACATTGGTAAAAAAATATACATTATATTTTAGGATGATGCAGCTAGTTAAGTAGTTATGACAATAATACTAAAACATCAAAACAAACATTTTAATACTACAGTTTGAAAACTACAATCTCCAAAGGCTAATTTTACTATAAAGATTTAGCTGTTGAATTGTAATTTATAAGAAACAGATTAAAACTATTCTATCTCTTGAAATAAAATAGTTATAAAATTGTAACAGCTCTGCTAATGTAGCTTTCTTTTAAAAGAAATACAAGAAAAAAATTCAATGCCTTTATAAAATGCTAATTATATTCATAATCTTGGAAATTTGGTTTACATTATGACTGGAAATAATTAATCTAACAACTTTGAAAATGTGGATTTCAAAATGAAGAAAAAATGTTTTTAGACATCATCTCTATAATTTGTTTAGAAGTAAAATTGGCACAAGGAAAAATATTACTTCCCTTTCCATTCAAAAGATCCTGAAATATATGTCATTATTTTAGGTAACTGACATAAATCCATGGTATTTACATACAAACAGAAAGCATTTTTAGAATAAAAACATTTAAGACATTAAAACCTTTGATTATCAACTTACCTTTTTTTGATACCAGACTATAGCATCAGTGACCTTGGACGCCATTTATTCCACTGAAATCACACACTCGTCATTTTAAGCTGCGCAAGAGAAAAAAACATACTAATGACTTTACTTCCACCTTCCAAAAGGAAACTGAGCAACATGCATATCTAACACTCTGGTTACTTGTAGAGCAAAGGGTGTATGACTACACTTATATTACACTCTTCCTCATTACTATTTTAGCAACAGGTTCTCTTAAGTAAACAAAATCAGTTGCCATAATAAAAGAAGGATCTTTCTATGTGAATATAACACTTGAATTTTCTTGCAAAATAGCTGAATCTTTTTTTAATTAGCTTTTTAAATAAATTTCAGAATTTCCTAGATTATACTGGAAATTTTTCATTTATAAATTCACATATGATAGGAATTCATTCAGTAATAGATGAATTTTGCTGCAGTTTCTGTCTAGGAACTGGTGTCAATTATTGTTGCTAAAGGATGGCTTAATAAAGATGCCAAAATTTATAATCACATTTCATTTTCCCTGATACTCAGTAAACACAAAATTGAACTAAACTCAAATAACTAGAGAAATCTAATTAATTTATATTAAATACTAAGCCAATATTATAGTTCATTACACAGGAAAATTAACATGAAGGACTTCCCAGATATCACAGATTGCTAATATTTAGAAATTTACCACAGACCATTTCATAAACATCTTTTTGTGTTTGTATAAACAGTTTTTAGAGAATAATTCCTAGAAAGAATTAACTCCAAATTGATTCCAGTAATACTTTTCTAATTGTATCACCAGGCTGGATAGAGGGCACCTCCAGTGTGTTATTAAGGATGAGCCTAATGTTCAAACATAGGTACTTTCCCCAGAACTCATTACAAACCAGGATCACTGAAGGCCACCAGCATCTCAGGGAAATCCTGTAAGTAAAGCACCCTGTTGAGCCGATCCTAGCACATGCAGATCTATAAATGGAGAGATTCTACCACTATACAATTTGACCAGACTCAACATAATACCAGATGTTTATGTATCATTCTTGGGTGCTTATTTAGATTCAAATATAATAATTACGATCAGCAAGTTCAAATGTTGGAATGATCAACCTGTAAAATTGAAGGCAGAAATTACTTAATACCTGCATTTTTTATAAGTTATATATTAGATTATTTTATTACCTTTCCTAAGATACTAATTCCATCTTTAACTGATCAAATTTAGGCAAATTATTGTCTTGAAATTCCTGAAAAAAATGCCCTAGCATTTCTTATAGGAGAAGCAGAGTCCAAAGACCTGGGTTCAAATACTGTCTTCCTCTATCTAATGTGTAATACTGAAGGAGTCACTTAATCTATTGGATATCAGTTGCTTTCACTTGTATAATAGAAATAACTGTACCTATCCTTTACACAATGGAATTCTATGCAGCAGAAAGAAAGTAGCTCCGACCCTTTGCAACAGCATGGATGGAACTGGAGAGCATCATGCTAAACGAAATAAGTCAGGCAGTGAAAGACAAATACCATATGATCTCATCTTTAACAGGAACCTAATCAGCAAAACAAACAAACAAGCAGAATATAACCAAAGACACTGAAATTGAGAACAGGCTGACAGTCGCCAGAGGGGAGAGGGGTGGGAATTTCAGGGGAAAAGGGGAAGGGTTTAGAGCAACAAGTATAAAGGACACATGGACAAAAACTAGGCGGGGGTGGAATGGGAGGGAGGTGGGGAGGGCTGGGGTGGTGGGCTGGGGTGGGAGTAAAAGACAGAAAACTACAAGATCAACAGTTAGAATAAAAATTTTAAAAAATTTAAAAATACAAAGAAAGAAAGAAGGAGCTCCTACCCTATGCAACAGCATGGATGGAATTGGAGAGTATCATGCTAAGCGAAATAAGCCAGGCAGTGAAAGACAAATACCATATGATCTCACCTTTAACAGGAAGCTAATCAACAAAACAAACGAGCATAATATAAACAAAGACACTGAATTTGAGAACAGTCTGACAGTGTCCAGAGTGGGAGGGGAGGGAATTTCAGGGGAAAAGGGGAACGGTTTAGAGCAACAAGTATAAAGGACTCATGGACAAAAACTATGGGGGGATGGAAATGGGAGGAATGTGGGGAGGGCTAGGGTGGTGGGCTGGGGCGGGGTAAAAGACAGAAAACTGTACAATATCAACAATTAAAAAATACTGATTAAAAAAAAATAATGAAGTAAAAAAAAATAAATAAAAATAAAAATACAAATTTATAAAAAAAGAAATAACTGTACCTATCCATCTCTTGATAAGAAATATATTCTGTTATGTTCTAAGTTAAACTTAACAGCTGCTGAACAATAAGAAAGTGATACAACAGTCGGTTAATAGTTGTAGATCAGCTCTGACAAAAGACTGCTCACATTTCTGTATTTCTGTTGAAATTTAGAATTAATTTGCAGGTGGCTATTTCCGTGATTATCCAAAAGACAAAAGCCAGGGACCCTAGAAACCCAGAAGTCTCCATTTCCTACTTACACAAGAACCTTCCAATCTGCTGCCCACCATTAATTCACAAAAGTGGATACATCTTCCTTGCAGATTCTGCTGCATCTAGAACTAGCCCCATTTCAACTTCTCCTATCCTCTTTGTCTGTAACTAAAGTAGCAAATCCTTTCAAATGACTTACATCTTTCTTCCCCCTGCTTGATGTATATAAAAACCCTTGCAAAACTCCAAGAATGACTGACAGGATATCTTGTCTTTCCTCCCTAGCCATGCTGGTGGTGGTTTAGACTCCATGCCCCAAACCAATCTTCCTTCCTTCCTTCCTTCCTTCCTTCCTTTCCTTTCCTTCCTTCCTTCCTTCCTCCCTCCCTCCCTCCCTCCCTTTTCCTTCCTTCCTTCCTTTCTTTATTGGCTACCAATTGCCTAATAAACCCTTTCTTTTTAAAAATAATTTCACCTTGGAAGTTTAAAAAATTCTAAGATTTTATTTATTTATTTTTAGAGAGAGTTGGGAAGGGAGGGAGAGAAGAAGAGAAACATCAATGTGTGGCTGTCTCTCACATACCCCGCCTACTGGGGACCTGACCCACAACCCAGGCATGTACCCTGACTGGGAATGGAGCCTGCAACCCTTTGGTTTGCAGGCCAGCGCTCAGTCTACTGAGCCACACCAGCCAGGGCGGAAGTTAAAGTTTTTTGTTTAACACCCTTAATGTTAATACCCTTCTGTTATGTTTTTAACACCATTAGGGGTTTTGTGACTGATAATATAATAATCATAAATGCTACCACAGTCTAATACATATAGTGAATGTTCAGTTATAATTATTTTTATTATTAATGCTTTATTTTTAAAAACTCTGCAATCCAAGAAGTGGCAAGTATTTATATTTCCTTTTTTAAACATGGCAAACAGTTTAAAGAAGGAATACATGCAATCAGTTTTTGTTGACCTTTAAAATAAAAATAGCTAACTGATTATCATAAAATCATAAAGTCAATTCTCAACTACATACACATGGATTATTTATATTTCAAAGGTCACCTCCACTGAAGTTTCTCAGTCAGGCATGGCTACCTCCGTATCTCTCACCATAGTTTTTTGAGGAAGCTTGCTCTTACTGACTTTAATCTCCCATTTTGGTTTTTCTGTCCTGGAGACTTCTGGCAGTGATTCATTTACCTTTACCCATATTTCATCCTAGAGGTTTTCTCCATTGATTCTGCTAGGAGACCATTCAATAAAATATTTCACCTCCATTATACAGGGTAGGCAACAGTAGGTTTACAGTTGTTCAAAAATACAAATTAATAAATAATAATACAAGAATAAACTCTGTTTTTTATATACTCACAACTGTAAACCTACTTTTGCCCACCCTTGTACTTGTTTGTCAAGACAATCGTGTATGTTTTCCCGACTGGTTATAACTCTCCCTCTCCCCACTCCTGGCCCCCATGCCAAATGCAAACTACAAAAAATGATACAAAAAGTATATGAATGTCAACTTTTCTCTCTACTGCCTTTTCACTTTACCCAATTTTTAGGGTTATTCCAGATCATCTACCAAGATAAAGATCCTTTCAGAGTGCAAAAGCTATGCACTTCATATACAAAATGTGAAAGAATGTTTTATTTACCCAATCAATTAAAAGTATATGATATTTAATATATTTGGAGAATACTTAAATGGTCACATATAAATAGTAATAATTTTTTAAAGTGTCAATGAAAGTGAGGAAAATGCCTGCTTCAAATAAAATGATCTGAAAGATAATTTTTTATATACTTTGGTTTATACCAACTCCACTTAGAAAAAAACTTCAAAAATCAACTATAATAGTATACTACGTATACAAAATGTTCTAAATATTTCAATTATATTTATTTGGATTTATAGAAATAAAAATTCAGTCACTTTTATTTTAAAAATAGAAAAACACCTTTTATTAGTAATGGTAAAGTTTGCCCTGCAAACTCATTTAATAGTTTTTCCACTGTGTCAACAACATTTCTGTGACACCAAGTGGCTCATGCCTATTTTTAAAACAGTTTCTACAGCATGAGATAGATTTCTGAACCAGACATGACAAAATGCACTTGAAGACATGCAAACTTCACATGAGTATAAAAAAGTAATACATCAACAAATGTTTTTATGAATAAAGATTTTTTCTAAAGCTTTTCCAATTTCTTACATTCTGGCAGTTCAGAAATACAGGTTTATAATCCCTATTATTCTAGTTCATGTTATATAACTTTTAATGCTAAATTATGACATTAAAGTTAATTTACACTAAAAAAGTAGCAAAGAAAGCTTATTGAGTACCATGAACAGAGAATTTCAATCTTTTTCCACCAACCAATCTGACAGATAGACAGGTATTAAGGTACGGAAATGAGCCAATAATAAAACCACAGAGTTAAGTGCAGACATAACATTTAAACCTTATTATAGACATTACTTTAATTATCTTTTCGGTTTTTAAAAATTTTGTGCAAAATAACCGAGAATATTTGTGAGGTATTTTTACATTTTATTTTTTACTGCATCCATTGTAGTGACACTGGTTAATATAATTATATAGGTTTCAGGTGTATGACTCTATAATACATCATTTGTACATGGTATTGTAATGTCCATCACCACTTATCCCCCCATACCCTCATCTAATCTTCCTCCACTCCCCCCTTACCTCTGATAATCACCATACTAGTATCTGTGCCTGTGAATCTTTTTTGTTGTTGCTTTTGGTTTGCTTAATGCTTTCCCCTTTTTGCACCCATTCCCACAACCCCCATACTCTCTGACAGCTGTCAGTGTGTTCTCTACGGGTCTGTTTCTATTTTGTTAGTTTACTTTGTTTATTAGGGTCCACATATGAGTGAAATCCTTTGCTACTTGTCTTTCTCTGACTGGCTTATTTCTCCTAGCATAATGCTCTCCAGATCCATCCATGCTGTTGCAAAGGGTAAGATTTCTTCATTTATTTTTTATGGCTGAGTAGTACTCCACTGTGTAAATGTACCACATATTTTTCACTCCCTCATCTACTAATGGACACCTGGGTTGCTTCCAAATCTTGGCTATTGTAAATAATGGTGTATATATTCTTTCAAATTAGTTACTTGGGTTTCTTCAGATATATTCCCGGAAGTGGAATCCCTAGGTCATAAGGCAGTTCTACTTTTTAATTTTGTGAGGTAACTTCATACTGCTTTCCACAGTGGCTGCACCAATAGTGCATGAGAGTTCCCTACTCCATATCCTCGCCAACACTTGTTGTTTGTTGATTTACTGATAACAGCCATTCTGATGGGTATGAGGTGATATCTCACTGTAATTTTAATTTGGATTTCTCTGATTAGTGACTGAGCATCTTTCCACATGTCTAATGGCTAACTGTATGTCCTCCTTGGAGAAGTGTCTATTCAGGTCCTTTGTTAAATATTTAATTGGATTGTTTGTCTTCCTGATACTGAGTTGTATAACTTCTTTATAAATTTTGGGTATTAACCCTTCATCAGATATATCATTGGCAAATATATTCTCCCATTCCGTGGACTGTCTTTTTATTTTGTTGATGGTTTGCTTTGCTGTGTAAAAACTTTTTAGTTTGATATAGTACCATTTGTTTATTTTTTCTTTTATTTTCCTTGCCCAGGAGATATATGAGAAAAAAAATGCTATGAGAAATGTCTGAGATTTTACTGTCTTTCTTCTAGGATTTTTATGGTTTGGAGTCTAACATTTAATTCTTTAATCTGCTTTTGAATTTATTCTTGCATATGGTATAATAAGGTGTTCTAGTTTAATTTTTTGTACATATCTGTACAATTTTCCCAATACCATTTATTGAATAGACTACCTTTACCCCAATGTATGTTTTTACATCCTTTATTGTCAAATATTAATTGACAATAAAGGTGTGGATTTATTTCTGGGCTCTCCATGTCTGTATTTATGTCAGTACTGTGCTGTTTTGATTACTGTGTCTTTGTGGTATAGTTTGGTATCAGGTAGTGTAATTTCTCCAACTTTATTTTTCTTTCTCAAGGTTGCTGTGGCTATTTGGGGTCTTTTGTGGTTCCATATAAATTTGTGGTTCTAGTTCTGTGAAATACAGCATTGGTATTTTGACAGGAAGGGCTTTGAATCTATAGATAGCTTTGGGTAGTATGGACATTTTAATGATGTTAATTCTTCCTATCCATTAACACAGGATATACTTCCACTTATTTGCATCTTCTTCAATTTCTTTCTTTTTAAAAAAATATTTTATTTACTTATTTTTAGGGAGGAAAAAAGAGTGAGAGAAAAACATCAATTTGTGGTTGCCTCTCACGTGCCCCAGCATGTGCCCTGACAGGGAATCAAATTGGCGACCCTGGAGTTTGCAGGCCAGAGCTCAATCCACTGAGTCACACCAGCCAGGGCTCAGTTTCTTTCTTCAGTGTCTTATAATTTTCTGAGTACATGTCTTTTACATCCTTGGTTCAATTTACTCATAGGTATTTGATTCTTCTTGAAGCAATTGTGAATGGGTTGTTTCCTTAGTTTCCCTTTCTGACAGTTCATTGTTGGTACATGAAAACACAACTGATTTCTGGATATTTATTTTGTATCTTGCTAGTTTACTGAATTCATTTATCAGTTCCAGTAGTTTTTTACTTGAATCTTTAGGGTTCTTTATATACAGTATCATGTCACCTCCACATAATCACAGTTTTACTTCCTCCTTCCAATTTGGATACTTTTGATTTTTTTTCTTTTCGTTTGATTGCTTGAGGCTAGGACTATGTTAAATAAAATGACAGAAAACATCCTTGTCTTGTTCCCAATCTTAAGGAAAACGCTTGTAGTTTTTGCCCATTGAATATGATGTTGACTGTGGGTTTGTTTTATATGACCTTTGTTATGTTGAGGTATGTTCCCTCTGTTCCCACTTTGCTGAAAGTTTTTATCATAAATGGGTGCTGGATTTTATCAAATGCTTCTTTTGCATCTATTGATATGATCACGTGGTTTTACCCTTCATTTTGTTTATGTGGTATGTCACGTTTCTTGATTAGCAGATATTGTATCAACCTTCCATCTGAATAAATCCCATTTGATCACGGTGTATGATCTTTTTAATGTATTGCTGGATCTGGCTTGCTAATATTTTGTTGAGGATTTTAGCATCTATGTTCATCAGGGATATTGTCCTATAATTTTCTTTCTTTGTAGTGTCTTTATCTAGTTTTGGAATTAGGATAATGCTGGCTTCATACAATAAGCCTATGGGTAATTCTTTCTTTGACACTGCTTTAATCATCATACCTTGTCAAAACATCTGAAATTATTCTTTACAATGCAAGGTTCACACAAAATGCACTTATGAGCTCAAAGACCAGGATAGAGGGAAAAGATGACTACAAAGATATAGTATGTTAAGTCTGCCTTACAGAATTTCACTACAAATAGAGTAATATAGAGTGGTATTCTTTGCACAACTGTAACAAAAGATATCATCAGGTTTGTAACCATTCCCTACGTCAGAAAAAAATCACTATCAAATAATACACATTATGTTGCAACATACTTCTCTCATTATTCCAAAACAAGTTTCTCTGTTCTGCCATGATTTATACTATGCTCAGAAAACAATTTATGTCCACTTCTGACAGTTTGCTGGTGCTGTTATTCCCATTTCCTTTCTCCACTCATTCATCCTTCTAACTCAGATCAAATATAACTTCTTCTAAGATGAAGTTTCCTATAAGTGTTCATTTGGACTGAAAAATGTTGAAGCCTGATGTCTCTTTCAGTACTGACCTATAGTGATAAGTCTTGGATTTCAAATAAAATGCAAAGTATTACAGACATACACATTATTCGATCATATGTAAAAACTTTTAAGCAAAGAAAGAGGCATCTTTCTTCCTTTGTGTCTAAGTACCCAGTAAATTATAATATGCAGTAGAGGAACTGCAGCAGAGGGAAAAAAAAAGACTTAGCATCAGGAGAATTAGGTTCTAGATTCAAATTCTAACACCAAGAGCTATGTGCTTTTGAATAAGTTACTGAGTTCTCTCAGACTCAGTTCTCACCAGTACCACTTAGCCAAACAGTCCACAACTCAATAAAGGTTAAATAAATAACAATAAGAATAATGTACAGAGTTCCTCTGAATTTCTTTAGTAATGTACCCAAAAACATTAATATTAGTGAAATCGGGCTTATATTTATGGAATGTAACAGAGAGAAACCATTAGACAAAATGGATAACACTTTTTTTATTTTTTAATGTATTTTATTGATTATACTATTACAGTTGTCCCATTTCTCCCCTATCATGCCCCTCCACCTGCACACCCCATCCTACCCACATTCCCCTGCTTTAGTTCATGTCCATGTGTCATAAATTCTTTAGCTTCTATATTACCCACACTAATCTTCCCCTCCCCGTCTATTTTCTCCCCCCCCATTTGTGCTACTTATTTTCTGTACCTTTTCCTCTCTCTCCTCCTCCCACTCCCCTGTTGCTAATCCTCCATATAAATTCCATTTCTGTGGCTCTGTTCCTATTTTAGTTGTTTGCTTTTGTTTTAGGTGTGGTTGTTACTATCTGCGAGTTTGCTGACTTTTCACTGTCATATTTTTTTAATCTTCTTTTTCTTAGATAAGTCCCTTTAACATTTCATATAAGGACTTGGTGATGATGAACTCCTTTAATTTGACCTTATCTGAGAAGCACTTTATCTGCCCTTCATTCAAAGTGAAAGCTTTGCTGAATAGAGCAATTTTGGATGTAGGTCCCTGCCTTTCAAGACTTCAAATACTTCTTTCCAGCCCCTTCTTGCCTGGAAGGTCTCTTTTGAGAAATCAGCTGGCGGTCTGCTGGGAACTCCTTTGTAGGTGACTGTCCCCTTATCCCTTGCTGCTTCTAGAATTCTCTCCTTCATTTGAATCTTGGCTAATATAATTATGATGTGCCTTGGGGTGTTCCTCCTTGGGTCCAACTTCTTTGGGACCCTCTGAGCTTCCTGGACTTCCTGGAAGTCTATTTGCTTTGCCAGATTGGGGAAGTTCTCCTTTATTATTTGTTCAAATAAGTTTTCCACTTGTTGCTCTTGTTCTTCCCCTTCTGGTACCCCTATAATTCGGATGTTGGGACGTTTAAAGATGTCCCGGAGGTTCCTAAGCCTCTCCTCGTTTTTTTTTTTTTTTTTTTTTGAATTCTTCTTTCTTCCTTCTGGTCCACTCCATTGATTTGAGTCCCAGTTTTCCTCCCATCTCTATTGGTTCCCCATGCATCTTCCTTCATTTCACGTATTATAGCCTGCATTTTTTCATCTAATTTGTGAGCAAAATCAACCAATTCTATGAGCATCCTGATCACCAGGGCTTTGAACTGTGCTTCTGATAGGTTGGCTATTTCTTTGTCGCTTAGAGGAATTGTCTCTGGGGTTCTGATTTGTTTTCCGTTTGGAGCCATTATTGGTGTTTTTTTTTTTTTTGTTTGTTTTGGTCTGGTCGGGGCTGTTACGTTGTGAGGGGTGGAGCCTTATATATTCCACAGTGCAGGGCAGCCCCATCTCTGAGTCATGGGGGCGGGGTCCGAGAGGGAACAATGGCGCCTGCTCTGCTCTCTCTTGAGATCCCGTCCTTTCCGCAGTTTCCCCTCGCCTGGATTATCTGCGTGTGAGAATGTGGGACCACCTGGTCAGCCTGCCACCTTACGCGGCCTCACAGGGTCTGTACCCCATGAGACAGCCTCCGCCTGTGGTCCTGTCAGCCGACTGCACACTTGGAAACCACCAGCCACTGCCGCGCCTGTGTTCCCGGTCCGCACCTCCACTTTTTCCTGCCGCAATTCCGCCCCTCTTACCGATCTGGATGAATGGTTGTTGGACTTCCTTACAGTTCAATTTTCCATTAGCTCTGGTTGTTTTCTTGTTTCTAAATATTTGTTGTTCTTAACTTTGGTTGTGAGAGGAGGAACAGTGTGTCCACCTACACCTCCATCTTGGCCGGAAGTCCGATAACATATTATTAAAAGAAGTTTCTGTAACTCTCCTCAGGCTCTGAACGAGTTGTTATCCTCAACAACCTTTGTATCACTCCCTACTGCCTTTAGAATCATATTTAGATTCTACCCTTTGGAATTGTATTTAGAACACCTAAAATTTCATCCTAACCTACTTACCCACCATTATTGCCTACCATCTTCTCATACATCCTATGCTTCAACCATACCACATTTCCTACACTTTTCTACTTATGCCAAAGGGAACATTTCTTCTCTTTCCAAAACAAGGGGATTTCAAAAATACTTCCTAAATTCCACTTTCTCTACAAGTTTCTTCAAAATTCCTCCATTAAAGATTTCTCATCCTATTCTGTGTTTCCATTACATATATATTCTGTTCTATATAGACTTCTGTGTACTTGTCCTTGTGCCCTCACCCCATCCCTAGTTTCTTAAAGAGCAATCAAATGTCTTCACTATCTCCGCATTCACAGTTTTGTGTATATACTGCTGACCCTTGAACAGTGTGGGAGTTAAGGGCGCCCACCTGTCTCCCATCAAAAATTCGTGTATAACTTTTGACTCCGCCCCCCAAGTTAAGTAGTCCCTCTGTATATGCAGGGGGGAGGGATTGGTTCCAGGACCCCCACGGATACTAAAATCCACATATCCTCAGGTCCCTTACATAAACAATGGCAATCCTCAAGTCCCTTACATAAAATGGCATAGAACAATACATACTGTTCACCCTCCGAATCTGCCAACTCTGAACTGCTGATGGAAAATACTATCTTAGATCTGCAGTTGGTTGAATTTGCAAATGTGAAACCTGGAAACAGGGAGAGCCAACTATATATTTATTGAAAAAAATCTGAGTATAAATGGACTGACATTTCAAACCTGTGGTGTTAAGGGTCAACTGTATTAAACACAATGCTTACAAACCAAATAAAAACTTGCTAACCAAAGCAACATCAAAGAGGAATGAATTTAAGGACCAGAACTGAGAATTCTACCAGTCCAATTGCTATACAACCCCAACATGAACATAGACACAGAAACCATACTCTTTCCTAGCACTAAAAGGTACAAATATTGTGAAGTATATTAACATGGCTGATTTATTTAATTACATATGACTCAATCAACCAATATATAGTGATTTGCAAACCTAAAAAATATAACAAAGAGAGTTAAGGTCAAACCTGCCAAGTCTAGTCTATATCCATTCTCAAATGCCAAAGTTAAACTCAGTTGCTTCCTCCACAGCTAAAATTAGCAATTTTTAGACTTCAGAAACTGGAAACAAAGCTGTTCTGCCCTTAAGAAGGTAATAAATGCTAAGATCCAAATCAAATTTTTTCATATTGATAATTAAATCAGAAAAAAAGTGAAAACTCTTATAGGGAATAGTCCTTTCTTACCTACAGAAAATATGTTCCAAAATCCTCAGTGAGCACCACAAACAGTACTAAATCTTACATATACTATATTTCTTCCCATACATAAATACCTATCATAAAGTTTAACTTATGAATTAGGCACAGTAAGAGATTAAGAAACAGCAACTAATAATCAAATAGAACGATAACAATATACTGTAATAAAAGTTATACACATGGCTTTGAGGCCATTATTATGTAAAATAAGGGTATCCTGAACACAGGTGCACTGTGATACCAGGACAGTCGACCTGATAACTGAGATGGTTACTAAGTGACTACCAGGCCAGGGCTGTGAACACATTGGACGAAAGGATGATTTCTATCCCCCTGAATGCAGCACCATGCTACCCAGAATGACAAGCAATTTAAAACTTATGAGTTATTTATTTCTGAAATTTTCCATTTAATATTTGCAGACTGCAGTTGACCACAAGTAACTAAAAACCATGGAAGCTAAATGGTGGATAAGAGAGAAGGGAGAGCTACTGTACTAGTTTCAGGTATAGTACTTTCTAATCATGTAACCTATACATAGTTACAATTTCTTGGAAAAGTTTTTAATTCTTCATATGGAATGAGGATATTATTTCATGGTAATGCTGTGAGGAATAAATACCATACACTATTTGTTTAAAGTTGTTCAGTCAAATTCGTAGAGACAGAAAGTAGAAGGGTAGATGCCTGAATCTGGGGACAGGGAAAAAAGAAGAGTTGTTTAATGGGAATAAAGTTTCAGACTGGCACAATGAAAAAGTTGTGGAGGGCTCTTTTGCAACAATGTGAATATACTTAATACTACTGAAGTATATATTTGTAAATGGTTAAGATAAATTTTATACTATGTATTTTTTTAACCACAATTTAAGAATACCTGGCTATTATGGACTCCATATATTCAATAAAGTAGAAGAAAACATTAAGCATGTCAAAGAGTGATAGGGAAGATATAAACACGATTCATATAACTTGTAGAGATGAAAGATACAACGTCTGTTAAAAAATACACTTGATGAAACTAAGAACAGATGAGAAACTGATAGAAGAAAAGGTTAGTAATCTTGAGGACATAGCAATAACCTACATCCAAACTGAAACAAGGGGGGGAAAGACGACCACTTAAAAAAATAATATATAGCATCAATTGGCAGTGGGACAATATCCAGTAGCCTAATATATGTATAACTAAAATACCAAAATGAAAGGAGAGAGTAAAAGAAGAGAGAACTTTTTGAAGAAATAATGGCCATTTTCTAAGTTTGATAAAAATGATAAATCCATAAACCCAAGAAGCTCAAAAAACTTCGAGCATAAGAAATACAAAGCTACTCCAATATATATCATAATAAAAGTGTTTAAAACCAGTGTGTTAAAGAGATCATCTTAAAAGTAGCCAGCTAAAAAGTCAATTTCAATATAAGGAAATAAGGATAACAGTAGATTGCATGTTTGAAAAATGCAAATGACAACGCAGTGAAGCAGTATCACTAGTCCTGGAAAAAAAAAAAAAAAATATATATATATATATATATATATATCGATCTAAAGTTCTATACTCAGCAAAACTGTAGTTTAAAAATGAAGTCAAGAAAAGATTTTTTTCAGACATACAAAAGCTCAAAGACACTTCCGGCCAAGATGGAGGCGTAGGTAGACACACTGTGCCTCCTCTCAAAACCAAAATTAAGGACAACAAATATTTAGAAACAAGAAAACAACAGAACTGATAGAAAACTGAACTGTACGGAAGTCCAACAACCATTCATCCAGACCGGTAAGAGGGGCTGAGTTGCAGGAGGAAAAAGTAGAGGTGCGGACCTGGGCACGCAGGCAGCAGTGGCTGGCAGTTCCCAGGCATGCAGGCAGTGGCTAGCAAACCCCAGGCACACAGGAGGCAGCTGGCAGACCCCGGGCACGGGGTGGCAACTGTGCAGACCCAGTGAGGCCGTGCAAGGCAGCTGGCTGACCAGGTGGTCCCACATTTACACACAGATAATCCAGGTGAAGGGGAAGCGGCGGAAGGGACTGGAATCCAAGAGAGAGCAGAGCAAGCGCCATTGTTCCCTCTCGGACCCCACCCGCACAAACAGCCTCACAACCCAGGGACTGGGTCGCCCCACCCTGGTGAAAAACTAAGGCTCTGCCCCTCACTACATAACAGGCAGGACAAGACAAAACAAACAAACAAACAAAAAAGAACAACAACCCAAAAATGGCTCAAATGGGAGAACAGATCAAAGCCCCAGAGCCAATTTATCTAAACGACCAAGAGATAGCCAACATCAGATGCACAGTTCAAAGCCCTGGTGATCAGGATGCTCACAGAATTGGTTGATTTTACTCACAAATTAGATGAAAAAAATGCAGGCTACAATACTGAAATGAAGGAGGACACATGGGGAACCAATACAGATGGTGGGGGGCGGGGGGGGCGGGCAGGAACTGGGACTCAGGTCAGTGGAGTGGACCAGAAGGAAGAAAGAAACAACCAAACAGAAAACAAGGAAGAAATAAGAATTCAAAAAAAAAAAAAAAAAAAAAAAAAAAAAACAACGAGGAGAGGCTTAGGAATCTCCGGGACATCTTTAAACGTCCCAACATCCGAATTATAGGGGTACCAGAAGGGGAAGAACAAGAGCAACAAGTGGAAAACTTATTTGAACAAATAATAAAGGAGAACTTCCCCAATCTGGCAAAGCAAATAGACTTCCAGGAAGTCCAGGAAGCTCAGAGGGTCCCAAAGAAGTTGGACCCAAGGAGGAACACCCCAAGGCACATCATAATTACATTAGCCAAGATTCAAATGAAGGAGAGAATTCTAGAAGCAGCAAGGGATAAGGGGACAGTTACCTACAAAGGAGTTCCCAGCAGACTGTCAGCTGATTTCTCAAAAGAGACCTTCCAGGCAAGAAGGGGCTGGAAAGAAGTATTTGAAGTCTTGAAAGGCAGGGACCTACATCCAAAATTGCTCTATTCAGCAAAGCTGTCATTTAGAATGGAAGGGAAGATAAAGCGCTTCTCAGATAAGGTCAAATTAAAGGAGTTCATCATCACCAAGTCCTTATTATATGAAATGTTAAAGGGACTTACCTAAGAAAAAGAAGATAAAAAATAGGACAGTGAAAAGACAGCAAACTCACAGTTATTAACAATCCCACCTAAAACAAAAGCAAATAACCAGAACAGGAGCAGAAACACAGAAATGGAGATCACATGGAGGGTTAGTAACAGAGGAGTGGGAGGAGGAGAGAGGGGGAAAAGGTACAGAGAATAAGTAGCATAGATGATGGGTAGAAAATAGACAGGGGAGGGCAAGAATAGTGTGGGAAATGTAGAAGCTAAAGAACTTATGACACATGGACATGAACTAAAGAGGGGAACATGGGTGGGAGGGGGTGTGCAGGGTGGAGGGGAATGATGGGGGAGAAATGGGACAACTATAATAGTATAATCAATAAAATATATTTTTTAAAAAAAGCTCAAAGAATTCATCAGCAGTAGTTTAGCACTACAATAAATGCTGAAGGAAGAACTCCAGGCAGAAGGCAATTATAGATGGAACAAGAATTCTAAAGGAATGAAAAGCCTTGAAAATGATAAAAATGTGGTTAAATTTAAGAGACTTTTTTCCAGGAAGTATTTTTAAATCAATTTAAAAGACAATTGAGTTTTTAAAACTAAAAAACTAAAAGTATATTGTGGGTTTTATACCATATGTAAAACTAAAATGTATGACACTTAGCACAGAGGTTGAGAGGAGGAAATAGAAGTATACTGTAATAAGGTTCTTATAGGATATGTGAAGTAGACTTTGATAAGTTAAAGATATGTATAGCCACTATAAACTAACAACCCCCAAAAAGAGCTAAATAAATAAGCCAATAAAGAAGTGTCATAAAAATACTCAAATAACACCAGAAAAGGCACAGAACAGATGGGACAAATAAAAAACAAATAGTAAGATAGTAGATTTAAACCCAACAATATCAATAATCATATTAAGTGTAAATGGTCTAAATTAAAAAACAGAGATTAGGAAACTGAATTTAAAAAGTGAGACCCAACTATACACTATTGACCAGAAATCCACTTTATAAACACACAAATAGGTAAAAAGTAAAGGATGGAAAAAGATATATCATGCTAATACGATTCAAAAGAAAGCAGGAGTGGCAACACTGACAAAGTAGATTTCGGAGTAAAGCATGTCACCAGAGATAGAGTCATTTCACAATGATAAAGAATCTAATTCATCAAGAGATAACAACCCTAAATATTCATGTATCCATTAATGGGACTTCAAAATATATGAAGCCAAACTTATAAAACTACAATAAAATTGCTAAGTTCTTAGTCATAGTCAGAAATTTCAATACCCTTATCTCAAAAGTTGATAGAACAAGTAGACATAAAATCAGTAAAGATAGAGAAGATGTGAACAGTTGTATCCATCAACAACTTGATCTGCCTGACATTTATAGAACACCCAACATTCTTTTCAAGTGCACATGAATCACTTACCAAGACAGACCATATTCTAGACTACAAAACGAGCCTTAATAAATTTAAAATAATTCAAATCATACAATGTATGTTCCTTGACTACGATGAAATTAAATCAGAAATCAGTATCTGAAAAATCCTCAAATATTTGGAAACTCATGTTCGTACTTCTAAATAACTAATGGGGTCAAAGAGGAAATCATAAAAAAATCAGTAAGGATTTCTGAAAGTACAAATTGAAACATGACAAAATTTTGAGGATGCAACCAAAGCACTATTTATAGGAAAATTTTATAGCACTAAATGTTTATATTAGAAGACAATAAAGTAATAAACAGTTTCTATTTTAAGATTTTAGTCCAATCAAGAGCAAATAAAATGCAAAGTAAACAGCAGAAAGGAAAGAATAAAGACTAGAAATCAATGCAATGGAAAACATAAAATCAATAAAGAAAACCAAAAGCTGATTCTTTGAGAATATCAGTAAAACAGACAAACCTCTAGTCAGACTAACCAGGAAAAACTGAGAAAATACACAAATTAACAGCCAGGAGTAAGAGAGGGGAGATAATGTTACAGATTTTATAGATATTACAAGTATAATAAGGGAATATTATAAACAATATTATATCAATAAATTTAACTATTTAGATTAAATCAACAATTTCCTTGAAAAATTCAAACTATGGATGCTCACTCAAAAAGAAACAAATAGCCCTTTATGTATTAAAGAAACTAAACTTGTAGTTAAAATTTCTTTGTAGTTTTCTCTCACACACACACACACACACAAAACTCCAGTCATAAGTATGCAAGTCAGTTAAAACATTTAAGTTTAAGATCCACTGAGGGTTGAATATTTATTAACTATCATGTGCAGACACTTACAGATATAAGTTTGACAAATTATGTTAGTATTTCAGCAAAATCATTCTGGAAGGAAGCTGTGTGAAGAATAGTATGAAGCTAAATTAAAAGTGAGGAGACTAATGACAATCTAGGGAAGAAATGATGAGGGTCTAAAATAAGTCAGTGGCAAGCAGGATTTTTTAAAAATTGGTGTGGATGTTGGGACAGGCATAATTAAAAGATAACCAGAAGAGCGAATAGCCAGATATGGTGATTGATTAGACATGAAAGGTATGGGGAATAAAAGAATAGGATGCTCTATGTATGACTCTGGGCTTAAACACTAGAAAGAACCATTCATTAGGGCAGGGAATAAAAAAGGAGAAACATTTGGGAACAAGAAGGTATGTTTATTTTCAACATATGGCACCTTTAGACATTCAGTGCCCAAAAGATACATGGTAGGCAATGAGATATATGGAATTAACACTTAGGATATCTGTGTAATTAAAATAACTTATCTCCCCGATTACTTGCAATTAAAACCTTCTTTATAACTGTACAATTAATGGCTTTTGTCAGAAGAATTTTAGGCATAAGAAGGTAGTTAAAGAGATTTGAGAAAGTAAGTCCCTTTCTCTATACTTAATTTACAGTACAAGAAACCCAATTTCAGTGATCTTTTTATTGTCATTTACAACAGGAAAACCCTATTTATTTACTCTGGTTTAATGAGCCTGACCTACTTCCTTCAGAAAAAAAATTTGAGAATTTGAAGATCTCTCTCTATCTTTTCTTTTGTATGTGGCTGCAATGATTCAATTCTTTATTTACTGGGTTGGCCAAAAAGTCCATTATTTTTTCCATATGATGGCTGTAGTAGTGTTTAGTTGTCTTTAACTTCATTCAAAACAATTTTGTTAGACTGTATTTTGACAGTTTTCATATGAGCATGCATTAAAAAAATTTATCATAATGGAATTTTTTGCAGCCATTTTAAGATGGAAGAAGACACGCAACATTTTCAGCATATTATGATTTATTTCAAAAAAGGTAAAAACACGACTGAAATAACAAAATATTTGTGCAGTGTATGGAGAAGGTGTTGTGACTGATCAAATGTATCAAAAGTGGCGTGTGAAGTTTCTTGGTACTAATGACATTTTGGCCAAATAATTCTTTACTATGGGGCTGTCCTATGCAATCGAAGATGTTTAGCAGCACCCTGGCCTCTACCCACTTGAAACCAGTAGCAGGAGATGGCTGACATACTCAAAATATCCAAATCAATAAAGTTATTGGTGAAAATGAAAAATGTGTCTCTTACAGAAAAAACTAAGTGGATTTTTTCCCAACCCAATAACTCTGCCTGTTGCCTATTACCTCTTTTTAAGCTTTAATTTGTTTGTTTGCCCTTTTCTGGCTTTCCTTACTCTATTTGAGATTTTATATATATAAACATATATTTTTTCAACTTAATCAAATAATTGCAGCAACCATTTTTTGAGCAAGTCTTATAAGCCAGGCAATGTGTCAAAAGCTTTCCATACATTAGCTCATTTTGTCTTCGAAATCATGCAGTTTTTATCTTCAGTTATGATTAAATAAAACTGAACCGCAAAAAGTTTACATAATGAACCCAAAGTCACACAACAGATAGACTGCAGAATTGACAGCTGTACCTAGGTCTATAGAACACGAAAACTTCTGTCAAATAATTTTCATAGGTTTTTTGCAATCTGTACTAGACCTTTTACTGAATGTTTTATTTAGTAAGGTGCTTTTATTCATGCAACAAATACGAGCGCTTACCTTCAAAATTTCCATATATACTTTTAACAGGCCCTTTCCTCTACTCTTTCTGAAACTGGAAAGCTGCATACTGTGCACTTTTTCCCCTTTTACTTCCTCTCATTAAATGTCAAAATTAATCACGTTATGATTATTATCAGGTGGTGGTTCAGCCACAGTCATTTCCTGTCCCAGTTCCTGTTCACTGTTCAAAATGAAGTCCAGCATATTTTATTTCCTAGTGCTCTCAAACTACCTGTTCTAGGAACTAGTTAGTTTTTCTCATCTGAAAACTCACTTCTATATTCTGTGTCATTTTAGGAATTTGCACGAGGCTAACAAGTTGGACTTTTTAGAATGCAGCTTTCCTAAATGTTATTTAATATTTTCAACTTAAGTTATATGACTCTGGTCATCAAGTGATCCACATTTATAAATATAACATATTTACAGCTCTATGCTAACCTGAAGGGAAGATATTCAATATAAGCATAGGACATTTTCTTAGATTTTCAAGGACAGTCCCAATTTAAAATATTCTGTCCTACTGTCATGTCTCAAGTTTGGATTCGAAAAAAGAGTCAACATATACGCAAAGGGTACTCTACAATACTGACTCTCAGTGGCTACAGATTGGTCAAGGGGGTAGGGAAAGACAAGAGTCATTTTAAGATTCTTCTTCATTTTAAAATAATCCCAAAATACTTTCCACAAATTAAGTGCAAATTCCTCCAGTGGTATTAAGTCTTCTTTAACAGCTAGAATGAAATATCACAATAAAATAGTGGAATCACTGCTTAGGTGGACAGGTTTGAAAACGAAGTTTTAACTGACAATGCGAAAATAAAATATTAAAAGTAAATATTGAATAAAAATATAACACTGTACAAACAGTTGAGGTTTTCCTATAATTTTAGTATCTATGTATGGAATTTCCAACCAGCAAAATTGGGCAGTACTCACTTTGCCAGCCACATTTATATACAATTATCATTTAAATAAGGCCTTCACAAATAGTTTTTATACAAAGCCATAATTTTTTGCCACTCCTCAACCACCCATATTCCTGTTCCATTCTGTGTAAAATGCCCTCCTTCCCTACCAATGGAAGCTACCAGTCGCCAGTGATAACGCTCTAGTGATAGCTCCTAGCTCAACCCCCACATGCCTTTTCTATTCTGTCTCTTAAAGTTATTTGTTCTTTCTTCTTTATTCAAGACTTTCCAATGTGCCAGTACCTTACATATTTTGTTTAATGCTTAATACTCCCCTTTGAAGTATTATCCTCTCCCCCTAACAGATAAGAAAACTGAAGTTGAAAAAGGTTTCGTATCAGGTTTAAGGTCACAAAGCCAAACAGGAATTCAAATGCTGATTTGTCTCAACTTCAATTGAATTCTCTTTCCATGAAACCAAAGACTCTATGGCATTCTCTTATAGTATATATCATTATTATTCGTTCAAATCTCTCTCTCCTGCTAAACAAAATTCCTCAAAGACAGGAAAGATGACTCCATCCTTATATCCGCAGCAAAACTCAACAGTACCAACTGTGCAATGATCTCAAAGTATTACTGCATAAGTACAATACCCTTATTCAGTTTATGGTTTTGCGGCATTATTTTCCAATAATTAGTCTCCTTCTACCAAGTCTCTAAGAAGCCACTTTTAATGTGGTGATAAAGCATAACCACCACGCAGGCTTGGTAATCAGATTGCTGGGATGTGACTCACACCTCATACTCATTAGCTGAGAAATCCTGAACAAATAAATTAACCTTAGTTTTCATTAACTCATATAAAATAGGGGGGACAGTAATCACAGTACCTACAACATAGAATTATAAGGATTAAATGAGATAATATATTGTATAAGCTATCCAACTATTCTTTGATCCTCATTTTTGCACATGCCACTGTGAATTTTCTTTGCCTCAGTCTACTGAAGACTTTTCTCATTATTTCTTTACAATTTTGCATGAAATGAACTAGCCAAAAAGGTTTAAGGTTTAAAATTTGCTTAGGCCACTACTTCATTTTTAGGGCTCTCTGTCCAGTGCCAATTTGGACTCAAAAAAAGAGTTTACTCTTGGAAGCTTGTCTATGCAGAAGTGCCTCCATTGTACACTATACTTGATTTGCTTACCACACTTTCATGCCCTACCAGAAAGCGGTGAAAATTAAAACACAGAGATTTTCTACCTTGCTAACACCTAACTATTAATACTACCTGATGCATGCTGACAACTAACCTGTGTGGGAGGCAGGTTATTTTCCCAGAAATAAATTATCCTGGAACCAGCTGGTGTCTGGTCTCAGGCATGGCTCATTTCTCCCCAGACCTCTTATTCCTTTCCTTTCGAATCTGGAGGTTAAGCCACGACAACTAACAGGGAATACCCATTTCCCTCTCTTAAACTTAGCAACCCTTACTCCAAAAAGTTAACCATTTCAAACTGTTATGCTATTTTAAGGCTCCCTAGGCTAGAGTGCATAGTTTCCAAGTTCTCAGAATTCTCCCTAACTTTAAAACTGTTAAGAAAAAGTCCAGTTGGGGGAAAAAACAAATTTAAAAAAATACTTAATCCCTGACAACAAGAGCAAATACTAAGGCCATAGCCAAAGTCTCGGGAAAATAAAAAAGAGAAATCTTAAATTGTCTGGTGGGCTAAAGCCAAACAAAATCTATAAAATCAAAGTTCCACGAATAACAAAAAAACCCTCAAAGTAAACAGGATATACCATTAACAAAAGGAACAAGTGTAAAATACAAAATATTTAATGCATTTACAATGAATTTCTTAATTATTTGGTATTTAGATAGAGTAATAAATTGTCCTCGATTCTGTACTTCCCTACTCAGTATATGTTGATATAAAGCAGGTCCTTTTTTTTCCTTGCCAAGCTAAAAATGATCCCCTAAGTTATAGAGAAGGTGTTGAGCTGGAAAATCCCCGACTGGAAGGGACAATACCAGAACACTGTCAACATCAGAGAGATAAAAATAAGAAAAGATGAAACACTCTGATGCCGCCGTACCGTTTCCAGACGCGAAATCACTTAAGGCCGGAGGAAGGATTTCAGCACCCGTTTTGTTCAGGGCTGAAATCAGAAAACCAAACTGTTGCCTGTTCAGTGGGTGCTGGGCAGCGACCCTCCCTCCAACCCACTTCCAGCACGCGCAGTCAACCCCTCCTCCCGAGCCCGCTCCCCGCCGGCCCGGGCTCTGCCACCAATGCCACTGCACGCCCTCCAGGACCCGACGCACCCGGAGCACAGCACAAGTGGAAGGAATAGAAGCAGAGGGGCCACGGGAGAGGGCGAAGGGACGGAAGGAGGCACGAGCTTCTGCCCCTCACCATCAAGGATCGAAGACAGCGAAGGCTCGGGAGGAGGGCAGCAGAGCCGCTGCAGCCCGCCAAATGATGGCATGGGACTGCGGTTGACCGCGGCGTGCAGGTGCCAGCGGCTGCTGGGAAAGGCACTGGCGGTAGAGAGCGATTCGTTGGCCCCGAAGCCCCCACCTCCGTCCCGCCCGTAGCTGGTCCATCCTCCAGATTCTGTCAGAACCCAAAGACCTATACACGGCCCTCCCAAGCGCGAAGGTGATGCCGGCTCTCACCTTAGGAGCGGGCGCCGCGCCGCTAGGAGGCAGCTGGGGTGCGCGGGAGAAGCTGGGGCGAGCACAGCCACCGCGGAGAGAGACCTAGAACTCACAACGAGGCTACCCGCGGGAGCGTCGCCTCTACAGCCGTCGCCCCACCCCCTCTCCCGCAGTATTTTGCGCCGGAGCCTAGAGTCTCCGCGCGCTGTAGAGGAGGACCTCGAGTGGGGCGGAGCACCCCGCGGGGGCGTATCCGAGCGCTGGCTAGTTTGATTGGCATCTGTCTATCCAATGGGACTACGGACACTCCAGGATGTACTTTGACTGACTTTCCTTCTAGCCCGTAGCAATAGAGAGGCGGGGCAAGTGGCCTCTTTTATTGCCACCCTTTTGACAAACCCGAACGTTAAGAAAGGTCGGTTGGTTTCCACTGGCGGCCAAAAGCCCAATTACCGCAGGGAAAGGAGCCTCTGAACGCAGATTGACGTCCTCTCTACCTATAGGGTAGGCTCAGGGGCGGTGAGAACCTTCCCCGGATGTGGGCGCGGCCCTGAGGTAGAAGTGAGAATTCCTCTACCTCGGTCGTTTGGGGAGGCGGAGCTGAGATCGCTTTCTTGATTATCATGTGACGGGTTCTGGATTTAATGGGGGGAAAAGTGTGGAGTAGGCCAAAGATCCAAACTGGCGAATTCCCTGGTCTTCGCGCCTCTCTCCGCTCTCCGGCCACCGGCGCTGCCAGGTGAGTCTCGGGCTCCGATGGGCTGACATCCTTCACGGGCCTCTAGATGCCTGGGTGGGTTGTGTTGCCGCCGCTCCCCATCACCTCACATTCCCAGCCCCAAACGCACCAGGCTTGTGTGCATTGTGGATCTTTTTCTAGTACCGCGTTCAACTGCAGACTGTATTTGGCTCACAGAGCAGAATTGGGGTAGGGGGCGAGTCCGGATAGAGCTGACCTCCGCCCTTCGAAGACCTAGGACGAGGCTAGTTTAGAAACGTCTTGAAGTTCTAGGGGCGAGTAGGCGCGAAAATCAGATAAGTTATAAGCAGAACGCTGTTCCTTTGAAGGATAGTTAACAGGTAAGTTGGCCAAGGATGTAGCAACAGGGGCCTTTCGAAAGAGACTCTTTAGAGGAGTGCTGTGTTGTGGGCTCATTAAAAGAAAGCAGTTTTTGCTGTGAAGCGAATTCGCTTGGAAGAGTAATGGCAGTAGCAAGGGAAAGGAAACGGGGGTGGTGTTGAAGCACCATGGGCAAATGAGTCCACAGACCACTGACACCGAGACACTGGAGTTATGGGCAGGGCCCTTCATTTTTTTCATTTGGGGGCAACACAATTTTAACAGTGAATAAGAAAGCATATGAACTAATACTTAACTGTCTTCAAAGTACCAGAAATAACTCCCTCAAACAGGAAGTATTTAAGTTAAGCAGATTTTTGTTTTGGAGTATGCAAACCCCTCCTTTGAAAAAGAAGAGTAGTCGGAAGCAAATACGACTGCCTAAATTAATGAAGATATGTTAATAAATTAATACATTTGGGATTGCATATAATCATTGTCGCCCAGAAACACAGTATCAACAGAGTGCTCCCCGGTTGAGGGCATTTTAGTACAAGTGCATGAAGAACTTTGTTGCCTCCCACTTTATAGAACTTAACAGCCACAAGCTTGTCCTTTTCATCCTTCCCACCTCCAGTCCTAAAGTACCTGTGTTGAGGGCAGCTACCTTTCCTATGACTAGTTGCTGCTCAGCCCTATATAAGAAAAAAATGAAGCTTGATTCATCCAATGGCTGATGGAAAAGTTATGTATAAGCAAGTACATTATTGTAAACTTTTGAAAGGTTGACAAAGTGTCAGATAGATTAGAAATATGGATTGAACAAACTTAACTTACAGGATAACATCCATTTGTGGTCATTAATCAGTACACACCCCTCCACCTTTTGTCTAGGCTCAGGCCCACATTCCATTGTGGCATCCTCTGGCCAGGAAAAGACACCAGCACAGTAAAGCAAAAGCATCTGCTTTTCATACTGCAATATGAAGCACCTGCCAGCTACGTAAACAAGTTGAGTGCAAGCAGATAGGTATAATGGGAAGGGGAGTTAGGAGTTTGTCCTAAGGCACTATTGAAATGAGTATATATCTCTTGCACCATGGTAACCACCCACTGTTTATAGTAGTAGACACCTAGCAGAAAACATCAAATTTCTAAAATATAATTTATTACACATGCTATTAAAGGGCATTTGATTCATCTAGCCCCCTCTTCATTTTCCTCATTTATCTTTCTGCATTTTTACGCCTAGCACCTGTGCTGTTACCATGACAACTATCTGATCTTTTCCTCTTTCCATCAGGTATCCAATGACATCTTCCATCTGCGGGTATCACTCCCCAGTGGTTATATCCCTGAGTTCATAATCATACTTAGATTTCTCCCTTACTGGAAGTTTCTTCTTGATACTTTCACAGTCTCATTATATGTCTTATTTTTCATCTTCTTCAAATGTTTCAAGGGGAAATGAAGTGCTGTCAACTGGTATTACTTTTTATTGACTCAACCCACTGCTTGCAGTCTTATCCTCTGACTTCCCATTCTGTTTACTTTTTCCAAATGATCAAAAGATTGATATAAAAATAAACTGGAATATGTAGAGTACATACTGTAAACCTAGATGTGATGATTAAGTAAATGTTTATATCTAAGTGTTACAGTTTAATGCCCTCCCAATCAAAATTCTGAGTTTTTAAGAATTAATGAAAAATCAAAGGACAAAATAACAGAAAATATTCTGGAAAAGAAAACAGTAAGTAGGTACTAGGCCTTCCAGATATTAGAATATATCTTCTAGAACATATCCAATAACAGTCGTAGTACTAGTTCAAAACAGAAATAAACACCAGTAAGACAGAATAAAAATATAAGAAATAGCCCCAATTATTAAGTAATGTAGCATCTGATTATCACAAAATGTCAATTTTTAAGCGATCTTAATTATTGAATGTAGTAAAAAAATTGTGATTTATACCACAAACCAAAACAAATTATAAAAGAATTAGACTAAAATAGGTATTTATAAAAATGATCTAATTTAACTTAAAAATATAAGATCCATAAACTATATGAAAATATAGTATTATCAACATGTTCTGTATTATTTAGCCTAATGAACTCTTTATAATCATAATTCTACTTAAAGTCTTTTTACTAACCATTCATTTCCTTCCTACTAAAACTCTCCTCTCTTGACTTGATACCACCTTCTGCTTTCTCACCAATTTGATTTTGGATGTTTTTTCTTAGTATTCCTTGAAATTGATTGAAAATTTGTAGATGTGTAAATGTACAAAAAGAACATGCATGGAATGCAGGAATAAGGTCATCACTGCCTAGACTTGAGTAATAGTAATGAAAAGCAACAGTAGAGTAGGGGGTATACTACACATTTTATTGTCATGGGCTAAAAGGAACAATGGATATAATGCTGTCAAAGATGGCTACAAATTTTACAGGTTTTGAAAGGAAGAATAGTAAAATGTTTTCAAAATAGGAAATCTGTGAATGAAAAAGAGCCAGCTTTGTTCACCAGGAATGGAAGTGATTTGTTTTTTGTTTTTTGTTTTTTTCTGGTATCAAAACCATCTTGACCTTCTTTCCTTCTCTTAGGATATATTTCCCATTTTTCGACGCTGCAACAGCCTTTTTAAACTGTTTAAATGAGAATGTCCTTGGCTCAGAGAGTACTACTCACCTGGCTTTTCACATTACTCTTCTTGATCATGTTGGTGTTGAAACTGGATGAGAAGGCACCTTGGAACTGGTTCCTCATATTTATTCCAGTCTGGATATTTGATACTATTCTTCTGGTCATGCTGATTGTGAAAATGGCTGGGCGATGTAAGTCGGGCTTTGACCCTCGACATGGATCACACAATATTAAAAAAAAAACCTGGTACCTCATTGCAATGTTACTTAAATTAGCATTCTGCCTTGCACTCTGTGCTAAACTGGAACAGTTTACTACCATGAATCTGTCCTATGTCTTCATTCCTTTGTGGACCTTACTAGCTGGGGCATTAATAGAGCTTGGTTATAATGTCTTTTTTGTGAGAGACTGACTTCTAAGGACATCATCTTATTTTATTGCTGTTCAACAAGCAGTCATTAAAGCATTCTGAATCTTTGCAAGCTTGAAGAATACCAGAAAACTGAGAAAAATACCAAATGTATTTTATACTGCTTCCATAAAATAGTCTTGTGAATCATGGACTTCTAGTCAACCCAAAGCTTAATTATTCAATATTTGAGTTATTAATACCTCTATTATCCCTATTTAAATAAAGTTTGTTTTGGACCTTATATTTCTACTTGACTTTTAAATCTGTTGTAAGGATGGGTCAATATTTAAAGTAAAAAAGAACCTTTTAACCTATATAATATTTGGGTGTAAGTTTAATATGTCATGGCCCCATTACAACCAATTAAATAGTCATTTGTGCTTCTAAATAATTATGAATGAAGAAAAACTAGTTACTGAAATAATGGGGAGTGTTATGTTTACATTCAGAAAGAATCAGTTTCACAGTTTTTTGTCTAGGCTAAGTTCTTTGTTACCACTGCCTTTTGTTTGGAAATAAATTAGAGGGGGCATATTAAAACAATGCAGAACTTTGCTGGAAAGGAGGATTTTGTAGTGCAGTTAAAACTGTATACATGTACGTATTATCTAAATATAATCTCTTGCAAGGAAAGAAAAGGAAAGCCTACATACAAGCAGCTAGTCCAGGAGTCAGCAAAATATTTCTGTAAAGAGCTTTGGAGTAAATATTTTAAGCTTTCTGTTGCAACTACTCAGGTCTTGTGGTGAGAAAGCAGCAATAGACCATGGCTATGTTCCAATAAATCTTTATTTTGGACAATGAAATATAAATTTCATATAATATCTACATATGACAAAACATTTTGAATTTTGTTTCAACCATCTAAAACTCATTCTTGCCTCACAGTCCATACCAAAAGAAAAAAAAAAAAAACCATTTATGGCCAGTGGGCAGTAGTTTGCTGACCCCTGAGCTAGGTCTCCATGGAAATTGGGTAAGAATTGTATGTAAAAGCCACCAACATAACTATTTTCTTAATTTGGTATATTGCCACATTAAATAAACTTGAAACCACATAGTAAGTTGCTGATGTGTGCCTCTGATTCTGACACCAAGTCAGATGTGTTTTCTCCCCTACACCACCAAAGAATTAATTCTGGCACTGTCTACCTGGAAATAGCATCACATTCACAGGTTAAGGGTTCAGTCCCAGAGATTGAGTCCCACCTCAGACTTCAGAGGCCAACCCAACTTCCAGGTTTTCTGTACTTCTGACAGGCTATAGATTGGAGGTTCCCACGACCCCATCCTCAAGTTAGATTAACTTGCTGTGGCAACTCACAGAACTCAAGAGAAACATTTTACTTACTAGATTACCAGTTTATTATAAAAGGATATAACTTAGGAACAACCAGATGGAAGAGATGCATAGGGCAAGATATAGGGTAGGGGCACTAAGGTCCATGCTCTCTAGGAGACAACTCTTCCCCCATCCCCTGTTCACCAACTTGGAAACTCTTTAAACCCTGTCCTTTTGGGGTATTATGGAGGCTTTATTACATAGTTATTGGTTAAATCACTCATTATTCATAACTGAACTCAATTTGCAGCCTCTGTACTAGAGGGGGTGAAGGGAGTACTGAAAAGTTACAGCCTCTTAATCACAGGGTTGGTTCCCCTGGCAACCAGCCCCCATCCTTAGTTACTCAGGAGCTTTCCAAGTCACCTTATTTACATAAGCTCAAAGGACACCTTTATCACACTTACCACAAAAGAAATTCCAAGGGTGTTAAATTCCTGTGCTAGGAATGGGGATGAAGAAGACCAGGTACATTTAATAGTAATCAGTTTCACAGCCTCAGTAATTGGAATACATTTAAAACATTAATGAAATACATAAAGGACAGCGATTATGCTCACAGGTGGAAAAAGCAAAACTAATAGAATACATCAACAATTAGCATTGCAGAAAAATACCTTCCTATATTTGTTTTTAGTTATAGGATGCTTCTTTTATAATATAGAGATGTTTGTTAATGGTGTTTATAAAAAGAACTAACACTCTGCCTTAAGAAACTTGAAAAATGAAAGGTTCTTAGTGAAGCCATTATTTTGCAGATCAGCATGGACCAGAAATAATATAATCTTGCTTAGGCAAAAAGAGTTGTCAAAAAATCTAAGTAAAAGCAACTTATGAACAAATAACTTTTAAAAGACTTGAAACTGTGAAAAGTAGAAAATAGCAAATGAATAACTAAATAGGTATTTAGTAGATACAGAGCTAAAGCTTTCTCTAAGTTATTAACCGTACAAATCAGAGTCCTTTTAGTATTTACATTACCAAACAAGACACAAATTACCAAAGGAGTTTCTTTTAATTCTGATCTGTCATGTTTGCACAGTAAACATCACTCTTCCTCAGGAATTATAGAATGTTAGAACCAAGGGTGGGGGGAACCCAACTCCTCATTATAATGATGGAGAAACTGAAGCCCAGATAAATGAAATTTGCCCATGGTCATTGATAAATGGAGCCATCTAACTCCAAATACTGTTTCCATAAATAGGTTTCAAATGCTAGATAAAGATAACACTTGTAAAGGCTTTTATGAGAGGGATCTACCTAACACACTCAATGTTTTGCTCTGATTTACTTGCCCTGTATTCAAGTCAGCTAAATCACACTGGTAATCATACCACACAGCAAATTTACTACAACTATCATATATACACTACAAATCTGTATTTCACTTATATAAGGAAAAAAGTAGTCTGTGACAAGACATGATTTTGTCTTTCCAGCCCTGGGCAAATAGTAAAGGAAGAGGTTTGTTTTTATGTCTACCTCTCCACCATACTCTTGATGAAATTTTCTGCCCAGATGCCTATCCTCTGCCTAAAATTTGAGAGAACACATAGAAGAGACAGTGAGGAAGATGTGAAATTAGGGTGACACAGCACACAGCTCTCTGTTCTTTTTCCTGCGTTAATTCCAGGATCAGAAGCTAACGTTTGTAGAGTTTAGGATATGCCAAGCAACGTGCTAAATAAGCATTTGCATGCTGTCGTTTAATTTTCACCAATTTAAGTATTACCCCACCCCCCACTTAAATACAACTAATACAGACTAATTCCTCAACATTAAACAAATATATGTCCCCAACCCACTGCTATAAATTCCCTCAGCATAATATCCTAGTGAAGTGGTTTTACAGAAGGATGTCTGTGAAAACATGCCACCTTTATGTCCTTGTCTCACTCTGCAACCCAATACATTACCATAGACTAAAACAACTACTGCATGTTCTTTCAATATTGTCAAGTTAAATTGAGAATACCTGTTAATCAAATAATCAGATTTACCTTGCCAAATAAGATTTAGGAATAAATTTTGCTTAGGTTATGAAATATTAAGGTGCTTCTAACATATTTGCCATTTAATCATTTTAATTAAATTTTAACCCTTAATTTGTAATAACTTTCAGTGTATCACTAGTTGAAGGGTGGGGGAAGAACCTGGGTAAATTTTATAGGTTTCATTATCACTACAATATTTATGGTCTCCACATTGAACCCACAACTTTTTGGTGTTTCGGACAATGCTCCAACCTACTGAGCCACCTGGCCAGGGCTGAAATTTGGTTTCTTTATAGTTCCTTCTAATCTAATTTTCTCAACTTTTCCTTCTTGCAATTCTAGAATTACGTTATGATACCATCCCCAATAAAGTAACTTTTGTTCCTTCAAATACTTATTAAATATCAAGTGTACTATATATTAGGTGTTGAGAATACGTAGGGAAAAAGAAAATTTTTAAGTCTAGTTCATTCTTTAGTTAGAGCCCAATATGTGCTTAACTAATACACAGAGATACAATAAGCAGAGGGAAGAATTGGTTTTATACCAGTCCTGGAGTGAGGGGACATTTGGAGATAAAATCAGTAAATGATACAGAGATGTTGTTTCACTGGAATTTTGAAAAGAGATTTCTCATTACAGTGTATCCCAGGCAGAGATTTTCCCCAGCAAAGGCAAAGAATTTTAAAAGTACAAAAAGAGAGTGGCAAGTACTGCCATCTGTTAAAGCTGAAAATTAGGCACATCAAATGGAAGAAGAGATTGTAGTAGATGAGGCTGGAAAGGAAGGGCCATATCATGAAGGCTCTTCAGTGCTATGCTGAGCATTTGGCCTTTATTCTTCAGGAAAGCAGCCTTCGAATATTTCTAAGCAGAAGAGTAACAATCATATCTATTTTAGGAAGGTTAATCTAGTGGTAGCAAAGGATTGAGGTGACAGATGGTTATAGACTTTGTGTGGTGATCAGTTTGTAATGTATATGTTGAGTTAAATCTTTGTCTTGTATACCTGAAACTACTGTATGTCAACTACAACTTTTTTAAAAGAATGGATTGCAATGGGGAGTTGGGACTGAGGACTGCAGGCAGCTAGAACATTTTAGGTGACCTTAAAAGTCCAGGTGAGATGAACATCTATAACAGGAGTAGAAAAATTACAAACATTTCTGGGGTCAACTCAAGAAAATCTCATGATACACTGTACATGGAGGAAAAGATAGAGAAATCAGATTATTGTGAAAAGACTGTGTAGAGAAACAGTGATGCCAGTAACCATGTTAGGAGGAGTTTGGGGGCAAGAGAGAAGAGTTTACATTTGATTACAAGGATCATTAGAATTTAGTTGAGAACCAAGGCTGATGTAAGTCATGGGATTATGAAGACTGTTCAGGGACCCAGTGTAGAGACCTAAAGGTGTATGAACCATGGAGACTACTTTTAACTAGTGGTGGAGAAGCAAAAGAAGCCACCCAAAGAAGTGGAAAAACAACAAAAAGAACAAATGGCTCATATACAGTCTTAAGGAATAAATTATTGGTAACACCACAAGGGTTAAACAGAAGAATTGAGAAATGCACCCACTGGATTTGGCAAATGGTGGCCTTTGAAACATTTCAGTTTAGTGATTAAATTTGAAGATTAAAATGAAACTAGTTTGATGAGGAGGTGAAGGCAGACAGATTTTTCAAAACTTTGTCAATCAGGAGTAGAGATGAAAACAGGAACATAAACAGAAGCCAAACTCAAGAGAAGGGTTTCTTTGAAAAGACAGACCTGAGATTTTTCCATATAAAAATCTGGCTAAAAACAAAAAATTTCAAGGAAAGAAGAGACTTGGGGTGGAGATCAGACCGTCCAAATAAAACTACAAATGCTGTATTACTCAAAATACTCTCAACTTTATTAACTTGACTCTAAATATGAACACTTGTAGTCTAAAATACTACAACGGCAATGAAGTGTAACAGCTTAACATTTAAAAAACAAGGATGCGCCCTGGCTGGTGTGGCTCAGTGGATTGAGTGCTGGCCTGCAAACCCAAGTGTCACCTGTTCAATTCCCAGTCGGGGCACACGCCTGGGTTGAGGGCAGGGTCCCCAGTAGGGGGTGTGCAACAGGCAGCCACACATTGATGTTTCTCTCCCTCTTTCTCCTTTCCCTTTCTCTCTAAAAATAAATAAAATCTTAAAAAAAAAAAAAGGATGCACAAATTCTAAATTTCAAAATGTATAGAATGTCTCATACTTTAATAGCACACTTCTTGGAAGGCGGATAATAGTAATAAAGCATATAACCAGTACATTTTATTTTTTATTTCTACTTAATATAAATTGTTTTCCCATATTTTATCCTTAGCTCATTCATAGTCTCTGATTGGGTCCAAGTCCTAGAAGGGAAAATAGGCTGAATTGCAAGATGCTTCGCTCTCCTTTCCCTGCTCTCCTAACAGATACAATATACAATGTCTATGAACTTAAAACAGGAATAGATCTCCTTGCTAGCCTCCTTGTGCTTGGCATTCTAAACAGTGATCGTTTCCATCTGCAGTGTGCAGTGAGTTATAGGAAGAACTGAACAGAAAAGCCAGGGCAGAGATAAAGGAATTTATACATCTCCTGAGTTGTCCTCTTAATTATCTGCGTTATACTGTGCCAAACATACCAAATGTAACTCATGAAATAAACAACATACTCTAAAACCACAAAAATTTTGTTGACATATCAAGGTGCAGTAGAACCTCGGTACTCATCATTAATTCATTCTGGAACTCCTGATGAGTGCCGAAACCAATGAATACCAAGCAAGTGACAAGTGATGAAGCATTTTCTCTTGCATGGTAACATGGTGACTCACACAAGTTCTAGCAATTGCAACAAATCCCAAGCAGCGCCCAGTGAAACATCTTTTCTTGTCAAAAGGTGACAAACAGCCCTGGCTGGTGTGGCTCCATGGATTGAACGCCAGCCTGTAAACCAAAGGGTCACCGGTTCGATTCCCAGTCAGGGCACATGCCTGGGTTGCTGGAGATTCCCAGTAAGGGGTGCACAAGAGGCAACCACACATTAATGTTTCTTTCCCTCTTTGTCTCACTCCCTTCCCCTCTGAAAATAAACAAAATCTTTTTTAAAAAACTGACAAGTACAGAGTTTGACAAGTTCTGAAGCCCACGAGTACCAAGGTATGACTGTAATTATATCAGATGGAAGAAAGATTAAGTAAAAGCTACTCTTGAAGACCTAAAATCTTTCCTGTCACTTTTACCAGCTTAAAAATATCTGCAAAACAATGGGACTTTTGTCTTCCCCTACTGAGCTTTAAATAGTCATGTCTTGAAGGAAGGGAGGTTATTTACCATGACATCCCAGCACCCATACCTAATTAGTTTAACAAATTTGTTTAAAGTAATACCCTCAATATTTTCTGTTGGCATAAGTCAACTTTTAATAATCCGTTAAGAGAACAAAAAGACTTTCATATTGGAATCACTTCCAAGACCTTATGGCTTCTGTTGAAGGCAGAAAAACAAGAATTTTTAAAGATGAGATGAAAATGTCAAATGTAAAAAATTAATTACAAAACAAAGGGAAAAAGATTATGGTTATCAATTTTAGTATTTATTGAAAGGTGGAAGACATGGAAAATTCCTCTCAAACTCCAAAACAAATCTTGCACCTTTGCTAAATGTAAAATGAATTTTGAGATACTTGCTTTACATGACAGTGAACTTGTCCAAAAAATAACTGAATGCAACTTATCAAAATAGTGCTAATCTACTATTTACAAAAAATTATCTTACCTGCCATATCTGTTTAAGGAAAAAAAAAAAAAAACACCCTGTTTTACACTCAGGAATACTAATGAAATACCTTGAAGGCTTAATCCAAGACAAAATCTCTCCTACCTTCCAAGACCACCCCCCCCCCCAAAGTTATAGCATGGATTAAAAATGAATAGATGTGGAAACATTATTTCCAATAATCTTATACACATGCACACACAGACAGAATGTTGTGCTAGATTAACCTAATATTTATTGAAGGTCAACAGCCTTACTGACAAGGAAGGTAATGAATATGGCTTTTGTAAAGTTTTCAACTATCACAAATGTTTAATTATTTTGCTGCCTAGCTAGCTAACCTGAGTATGGAATATGTATCACTTAGTTAACGCGCATGAACAAATGTAATTAAAAAACAAAAAGTACTATCATAGACACCAAGGAGTTACCTTAGTTTTTTTGAAAGGTCTGTGTATCAATTAATAAATTATGTAAGAACTCTTTATATAGTATAAGATCATATAGAAACTGTATATTTTAAGCGCTTGATTGTTCTGGCCCAAGAAATTGGAAATAACAGCAAAAGAAAAAAGTGTGTTCAGATGAAGAACTGGAATGTACTACTACCTAGGAAACCATCAACATAATGCAATATTGAAACAAATTATTTGTGTGTAAAAAGGTAGTCAAAAAGTTTTCAGACTGCATCTGAAGAGGATTTTAAAATTATAACCCGTAAAATGAGGAACATTAAGCATTATCGAAGGTGACAAGGCTTTATCTTGAAATCTGAACTCACTGATTTATATTTCACATCCAAAAGGATGTAAGCATTTTACAAAACAAATTTTCAAAAAACGAAGAAGTTTGATTCTAGGCTATATAGGAAACAATAACTAAAACTATCTGCTACTGTTGTATTAGATATATCTTTAAAAGTTTAAGGCTCATATATTTTGGAGGGATACTCTAAATATATTTTATTGCCGTATGATCTTATGTATCTATGTGTATGCTACTGGAAAATTGGAACTAAGACAAATCTTGTTAAATACACTACCCTTATATTAAAAGAAGAAAACCAGGAAAACTCCCCTATTTCTCAATAGTGGTTTGTTACAAACTTTTGTCTCCTGAAATGGTAGGTGCAAATAAATACATAAATTTAGCTTTAAAGAGATTAACGTGAGGAGTAGGGTAACACAGTAAGATATAAAAGAGCGTCCCTATTTATATTATCATGATTTATACCTTCCTTATTCCATAAAAATTCCTACGCAGATATATTGACTTCCTACAAACCACTGAGATTTCCAATAGTATGTGCCTACCCTTTTTAAAGTGGGGGACAGAAATTACATCATTGCTACAGTTTACTTTTTCTGATGAAATGCCTCTAAGTAGCTTCTTTCTAACCAGAAAGATAAAGTGTTTTATGGGTCCACAAATGAAGCTAGAGCAGAGACTACTGAAATGTAATAGCAACTCTAGTCCAAATGGCAACACAAAGAACCCCAGTTGAAAGTCATCAACCAAAGTATAAGCCCAGAAAAATAACGAAGACAAAAAAAAAATATTTGCAATGAGCAGAGTTCCTTATATCAAATAATACATTAAAGACATTTGTTTGACTTTTAATTACAGAAGTGGAAGCAACTAAAATAGTGCTGAAAAGTCCATCATTGAAGACATTTGTTTTTCTTTAGCTAGGCACTGGCAATCCTGTTTCCTACCCTAATTTTACTTTGTAGAGCTTCTTTTGGAAAAAAAAGTACAGTTGACCCTTGAACAAGTAAACTGTGTGGGTCCGCTTACACACAGATTTTTTCAATTGACATGTGCAAGTCAATCCCACATCGTGTAAGGATCAGCTGTACTCTTATTTACCTTGCTAGGGTAGGCAGAGAGGGATCCTTAGAAAGAAGAGATAAACACATTTTGTTAGCTACATCTCTGTATGAGTCACTGCCCTTATTTTAAGATTTTTTATTTGTTGTATTTTCTTCCTGTTGTGCAAGAAAAACGTATAAGGATTTTTAACTGCTCACAGTTAAATTTTCTTTAAGTATTTTTTACTCAGCTACTATTAAGTATAACAAATGTGCCTATTAATAAGAAAATTTTCTCAACTTCATATCATTCCATACACTATAAAGAAAATTTACGTTAGAAGCAATGTATTCTGTCCACAGAACTTCATTAATTAGAAGGGTTAAATATCACTAAAAGACCTTTTTTGCCCAACTTTACAAAATTCTTTCTATTACCTAAACTGCCTTTTTAATGTTGATTATAAATATTTTAAAATGTATGCCAGGGAGTAGGGCTAGGAAGTTTCACATATTCGTCAATTCAAGGAGTTATGTAAAATAAGATATACATATATATTCCCATACATACACACACATATATAAATATGCTTTCATAACTGAATCTTAGTTTTAAAAATGCTTGCACAATGTGGAGAATTTAAATATTCACTAGATTTGAATATGTACATTTGCACTCCTTTACCACTCTAAATGGATACACCAGCAGACACATGAGATCAAATATATGATTTAACTGAATTTTCACTTTGTCTTTTTGCATACCTGACAGAAAACTTATTATGAACCTTTATTAAGTGGCTCACATTTCAGTATAAATCACACTAAAAAATTTTTTTTAAAGCTATTTACACTACAGTGCTGACACATTTAAAATGAAAAAAAAAAATTGGTATAAATAAGCTCTATGGAAAAGCCTTAAATTGTCCAAAAAGAATTCTGGCTCATATTACAAAATATATATATATATATATATGTTAATGTCAGCTCTATCCTAAAACCTACAACTCCAACTCAAATAACTTTTTAAAGACTCCATTTCTTTAAACCTGCAATGTTTACAGTGCATCTGGCCCTAAGTGCTTTGATACTTCACAGTTATGGACAGGCACTGAGGAATGTTACAAAGCTACATAAACTATTATTTTGTAACAGACTTGGGAGCAAGTCCTTGGCTTGCTTTCATAATTCATGAATCTTTATTACATTGTTAAGTTTTTGTTATTTTTTTAAAAAAGGATTTTAAATGGTATGTACATATTTAGCATCATCTTTTCTATCTTGATTCGAATGTGCAGAACTATGTTGCCTTGTATCAACTAGACTTAAGAGACTTCCAGGGCACAATTCCTCCTTTAAATCTTTGCTGCTATTTTCAAATTTGGAGTCCACACCAATCTTAAATTCTGTAAATTGAACATGATCCAATTTTGCTTTAATATTCTTGCCATCCATATTATTCGGTGCTCTAGTCTTTTCAGAAACATAAACATTCACAGATTCTTCATTGATTCTTACAGATGTAACAGGTTCATGTTTAATCTGCTGTACTTCATATTTAGAATGAAGTTTATCTGAAAAAACAGACTCCAAAGAGGTTTTGCTTACAGCACAAATCATATTGTCAGTGTGAGATCCAAGAATTGATGATGTGGAATCTGGTGATGTGCCTGTTTCATGAGTAGCTGTATTCTGAGCAGTGTCTTCCTCTGAGTGATATAACTTGAGCCGAACATGCCATGCTAAACTGCATACAGCTGAAACTGTCTTAAACTGATGAACAACATTCCTTGGGATAAAATAAATGTCATTATCATATAGCTGAATCCTGGCATAGCGAATGCCTTCCCTCCTCAGTTGATTAAGTTTTGCATCATCGACCCACTGGACACACTGAAAAAAGAAACAAGAAATACCAGTAAGTTGTTTTCACAATAAACATTAAACTGAAGACAATAACGGTTTAAAATATACCTGGGATAGTGGAGGTTCATGTAAATCTAACTGCATTCGTTGAACTACTTCTAAGAAATCTTCAGCGTGAAAACAAATGACATCTTTGGTTATTCGGGGTTGATTAAGCCTAGAAGAGAACATGAGATAACAATTTGCCATTAATGTTTCATTCTGTTAAGTCCTTATTAAATTCAAAGTAAAAATAGTTTACATTCAAAACCAAAGTACTTAGAAATAAAGTTAAATTATAATCAGCAGACCGCTTTACATATTTAAACAGGGATATTGCCATGCATGAGTTTCAACCTAAAGAGATAAAAAACAACTCACTTCATTATGTTATAGCTATGTCTAACAATACTTTGAAAAATTAAAACAATCTGAATTGGTTAATTATACAAATAAAAAACTATTTTGTATTCCCAGTCAGGGCACATGCCTGAGTTGCAGGCCAGGCCCCCAGTAGCAGGTCACAGGAGGCAACCAACCACACATTGATGTTTCATTCCCTCTCTTTCTCCTTCCCTTCCCCTCTCTCTAAAAGTAAATAAATAAAATCTTTAAAAAAAAAACAAACCACAAAACTATTTTGTCTTAAAGTTAAAGTCAATGCTTCAACAAATTAAGTGCGCAAGTTGAAAATACTACATAAAAATTAGAGTTGGGGGGGGGAGCAACTATTTTCTTTCAATGAAGATGTATATAAGTACAATGGTACCTAAACCCCTAAATAACCCTTAATAAATTAAGAGGTACTCATTTAAAAAGTACTAATGAGATAAACTATTACCAATTTAATTAGGAGTATACAAATACATGTTTACAGAAAATGCTTAAAAAATAGATTTTAGAATAAAATTCCAAGCAACTAAATAAAAAAACACCAAGGTAAATCATAACCATTTTTTTAGAATGGTGATAAAGAGAAAAATCTAAACTCATGCATTACATCAACATACAGAGAAAGGATAAGGATGACTGCAGGCTTCCCTTTAGAGACAACACAAGCCAGAAGAGAACACAGTATCTTTAAAGTACTGCAAGAAAAAGTCAATTTAGAATTCTTTATCTACCAAAAATACCTTCAAAGTGTGAAAAAATATTTTCAGACAGAGGCTGAGAATCTGTTACCAGAAGACCAGCACAATGAAAAATGTCAAGGAATCTCATTAGACTGAAGGAAATGATATTTAGATGAAAATATAAGTCTATTCAAATGAATGTAGAGCACAAGTAATAGTAAGTATGAAAGGTATTTTATTCTCATTTTTAAACTCTCTTTGGAAATACTTATAGCTAAAGTAGCATATTGGGGAGTTTACAGCACATGTAAAGTACAAATGTACAACAATAATTAGCACAAACTTCAGAAATGGGGGTGGGGAGAATAAATGGAAGTATGCTATTGAAAGGTTCTTAACACATTCCATACAGAGGTATATACTTGAAGGTAGACTGATAACTTTAGAGCAATCGCTAATAAGGAAATAGTGAAGGTATAATGGAATGCTTTAAAAAGACAGGAAAGAGGGCAAAAAAAGAAGAAAAAGGAGGCAAAACACAAAAAGATAGAAAATTTAAATCCACATTTACTGGTATATTAAATGGTCTATGGCAATTAAAAGACAGATTATCATTGAAAAGACTAAAAACAATATATAGTATCTATGTTAAACAATATAGATAATAAACCATATAGGTGAAAAGCCAAACAATGGGAAAATATGTAACATGCAAACACTAATCATAAGAAAGCTCAAATGGCTGTACTGACATCAGAGCAGAGCTCAGGACAAAGAATATTACCAAGGAAAAAAGGGTATTTTATGATAAAGGGATCAATTCATGGAGAAGAAATACTCTAAATACATAATCATCTATTAATAGAGCTTCAAAAATATGAACAACCTTGAAAACATTTTGCTAAACGAAAGCTAATCACCAAAGACAACATGTTATGTCATTCCACTTACATGAAATATCTAGAACAAATACAGAGAAAAGAAATGAGATAAATGGTTGCCTAGAGCTGAAGAGGGTGTAGGATTGGGGAGCAATCTCTAAAAAGTCCAATCCATAAATAAGGTGTATGTCTTTTTGAGCTGATAAAAATATTCTATAATAGTGGTGATAATTGCATAACTCTGAGTATACTAAAAACTACTGAATTATATATACTTTAAAGGTAAACTGTATGTTATGTGAATTATATGTCAAGCCACTACCAAAGCAAATACATGGAGCAAAAAACCCCCCAAACAAACAACAGAGCTCTGGTCAAGATGGTGGCATAGGTAGTCATGGCTGGCCTCTTCTCACAACCACATCAAAATTACAACTAAAATATAGAACTACCACCACTCAGAACCACCAGAAATAGACAACTATGGGAGTAAATGGAACCAATGGAAGTCTGACAACTATGGGATTAAAGAAACCACATCCATTGAGACTGGTAGGAGGGGTACAGACAGAGAACAGGCTGGTCTCTCATCCGTGTGTGGTGGATAAAAATTTGGGAGGGGTATCTCAGGAGCAAGCAGGCCTAGCCCCACACCAGGCATGGCAGCCCAGGGTTCTAGTGCCAGGAAAATAAGTCCCTACAACTTCTGGCTACAAACGTCAGCAGGGATTGAGTTAGTATTAGAAACTTCTGAAGCCCCAAACAGTTCCTCTTAAAGAACCCATACATGGACTCACCTACTCAATTTCACATCCTCAGAGCTCCAGCACACCAGGGTGTGGCAGCTTGAAGGGCACCAGTGGCATACTGTGAGAGGCTGAAATGTCTGACATTGGGATGACCAGAGGCCACTGTCCCTTTTCTGAGCCCTCCCCCTAAAGAGCCATGGAGCCAGCAGACTAGAGCCATATTTGAGACTCAACAACCTGGCTAACACTGTTTGACCCACCTTAGAGACCCCCAGACTGCGCCACCCAGCCACCCAAATTACGGGCCTACCCAAGCTGCTTTTCCATATGAATGGCAGGTCTTGGCTCCTGTTACACAATATTCTAAATCCTATCAAAGAAGCAAAACTTGGCCTCAGTGAGCTCTATGCTGGGCACTAGCAGCAACTAGCCCAGATTCACAGCCTGGCTCTGCCTAGGAATCTCCAAGCCAAGCACAAGTAGTAGCCTTCTCAGAATGCTTGACAGCTCAACCAGGGTGGCCCCAGGCAAAACACAGGTAGAGGCTTACCTTGGCTCACATCACCCAGGAAACCCCAGGACTAGTGCACCCAGTACACAGATATAGACCATGTAGGAACACCACAACTCTGCCCCTGCACAGCTGACCCTCCACAGAGGATGGAGGTTGGTAGTAAATGATCACAGCCAATCCTTTCAGCTGACTGGCCTGGATAAATCCCTTCCATTGATCTGCCAACGGCAGTCAAGGCTCAACTGCAAGAGGAAGGGTGTGCTCAGCCCACATGAAGAGAACACCCTCAAATACCCAGATTGGATGATAAGGAAGGCTGTGCCACTGGACCCTACAGGACACCTACTACATTAGGCCACACTACCTAGACACAATGTCAAAGCAGCTCTACCTAATACATAGAAACAAACACATGGAGGCTAGGGTGCCAAAACAAGGAGACAAAGAAACACAGGCCAAATAAAAGAACAGATCAAAACTCTAGAAAATGAGCTAAACAAAATGGAGATAAGCAATCTATCAGGTGCAGAGTTCAAACCACTGGTTATAAGGATGCTCAGGGAACGTAGTGAAGACCTCAGCAACATAAAAAGATCCAGTCAGAAAAGAAGGATTCATTAACTGAAATAAATAACAATTTACAGGGAAACAACAGTATAGTGGATGAAGCCAACAATTATTCAATGATTTAGAACAAAAGGAAGCAAAAAAAACAACCAATCAGAACAAGAAAAAAGAATTAAAAGAAAAAAAAAGGACAGTTAAGAAGCCTCTCTGACAACTACAAGCATTCCAACATTTGAATCATAAGAATGCCAGAAGAAGAAAAAGAGCAAGAGATTAGAAATCTATTTGAAAAAAAAATCAATGAAAATTTCCCTAATTTGGTGAAGGAAATAGACATGCAAGTCCAGGAAGCACAGAGTCCCAATCAAGTTAGACCCAAAGAGGATCACACCAAGACACATCATAATTAAAATGCCAAGGTTAAAAATAAAAAGATAATCTTACCAGGAGCAAGTGAAAAGCAGAGAGTTACCTACAAAAGAGTTCCCATAAGACTATCAGCTGATTTCTCAAAAGACACTTTGCAGGCCAGATGCTAGCAAGAAATATTCAAAGTGATGAAAAGCAAAGACCTAAAACCAAGATTACTGTAGTATCATTTAAAATGCAAGGGCAGATAAAGTGCTTCCCAGACAAGGTAAAGCTAAAGGAATTCATAATCACCAAGCCATTATTACATGAAATGATTAAGGGACTTATTTAAAAAAAAAGAAGATCAAAACTATGAATATTAAAATGACAACAAACTCCTATCAACAGCTGAATCTAAAGAATAAAAACAAAAACCAACTAAGCAAACAACCAGAACAGGAACAGAATCATAGGTATGGAGATCACATGGAGGGTTATCAGCTGGGAGGGGGAAGCAGGAGAGAGGGGGAAATGGTGCAGGGATCAAGAAGCATAATTGGTAGGAACAAAACAGACAGACAGATGTTAAGAATAGTATAGGAAAGGGAGTAACCAAAGAACTTACATGGACAACCCACAGACATGAACTAAGGAGGGGGAGGGATGCTGGAGGAAAAGGGGTTACCGGGCAGAGAGGGGCAAAGGGAAAAAAATTGGGACGACTGTAACAGCATAATCAATAAAAGATACTGGTACTTAAACAAAAAACTAGTGAAGTTGTAAAGAGAGACAAATCCAATGTTACAGTTGGAGATTAATAACTAGAGAAAAATCAGTAAGAATATGTAAAATTTGCACCACACTACCAATAATATTGACTTAGTGGGCATTAATAGAGCACATACCCCTAAGCATAATATACATTCTTTTATGTGCGCATAGACTATCCATCAAGATAGACCATGAAACGAACCACAGGAAATCAAAGAGAAATACAGAGTATGTTCCCTGGCCACAGGGAATTACACTGGAAAGAAAAACACCCCAAAAAATCTGGAAATAAATTCTGAAATAATAAAAAGTACGCAAAAGTCTTCTCAATAATCCACGATTTAAAAAAAAAAAAAAGACACCAAACAGAAAATTAGAAAAATTCTGAACTGTATAATAAAAACAAAATTATCAACATTTGTGGGATGTAGCTAAAGTAGGGCTTAGAAATTTAGTTTTACATATTTATATTAGAAAAAAGCAAGCTCAAATCAATAACCTAAGTTCTAACTTAAGCTAGAAAGAGAAGAGCAAGTTCTTTCCTTAAAAGAAGTAAAGAGCCCTGGCTGCTATGGCTCAGTGAACTGAGTGCTAGCCTGCAAACCAAAAGGTCACCAGTTCAATTCTCAGTCAGGGCACATACCTGGGTTGCAGCCAGGTCCCCATCTGGGGGTGAGCGAGAGGCAACCTATCGATGTATCTCTCGAACATCGATGTTTCCCTCCCTTTCTCCCTTGCCTCTCCTCTCTCTAAAAATAAATAAATAAAATCTTAAAAAAAAAAAAAAGAGCAAAAATAATGAAACAGAAAAATAGAAAAAAAATCAATGAAATAAATGGCTGATTCACTGGAAAGATAAATAAAATTAATGAATTCTGGCAACACATTAATATAAATATAGAGACCATTAACAATATTAGTATGTTGAATCCAGCACTAATTAGTGTATTATTATAAATATTATCAGGTGTATGTGTGTATATACATAATATACATGCCATATATAATTATGTTTAAAATTTGGTACATATTAGATAAACACACATACTTCTCTTAGTTCTTCCATACTGTCATATATGTATATAACGAATCACATACAGATAGGAGATGTATGATAATACAGAATAACCAAGAGAGGTTTTTAATCCAAGGAACAGAAATGGAATTAATGGAATTACAGGGTCCAAGAGTAAGTATATGTTTAAATTTTGTAAGAAACTGCCAAACTTTTTTTATGGTTTCCAGAGCACTATACGAAAGTTGTAATTAATTCATATCTTCACTAGTTTTTGCTATGGTCTTCTTAAAAATTATTATTATTAGCAATTTTAGTGACTATATAGACCTATCTCATTGTGGTTTTAATTTGCATTTCTCTTATGGTACAATTGAAGAACTTTTAATGTCAACATTTGTAGAATATAGCTAAAGCAGTGCTTAGAATTTAGTTTTAAATACTTATATTAGAAAGGAAGAGAGGTTTCAATAATCTAAACTTATAACAAGCTAGAAAGAGTAAAGCAAGTTCTTTCCTTAAAAGAAATAAAAAGAGCATTTGTGTACCTTTTGTAGAAGGCCTGTTCATATATTGCCCAATTTTAATTGGATTGTTTGTTTTCTTATTCTTGAATTGTAAGAGTTCTATATATATTTGGATTTGTCATTTACACATACACATACACAAACACCTCAAATATTCTCTCCCAGTCTGCAGCCTACCTTTTCATGATTTTAATGATACCATTTTCTCTTACAGTTCATGAAATTTTTGACTAATGCAAAATTTCCTCCAACATTTTCTTCTAACAAACTTTATCATTTTAATGTTACATTTCATTCTGTAATCCATTTTAAGGCTTTTTGTATGGTGTAAGATAAGGATCAAGTTTCATTATTTTTTATTTTTGTTTTTGTTCATGGATACCCTATTGTTCCAGCACCATTTCTTGAAAAGACTCCTCTCGCCACTAAATCATCCTGTACCCTTCACTAAAAATCAATGAACACTGGACACTCTTCTGTGCCATTAATCTTAAAGTTTATACCCATACCACCCTCTGTTATGTAGCTTCAAATAAGCTTTAAAGTGACAGGTAGTAGTAGTATAAATCCTCTAACATTATTCTTCCCCCACCCGTCAAGATTGTTTTGCCTATAGTAGGTTCTTTGTATTTCTATAAGAAAAGCATGGGGATTTTGATTGAGTTGATCATTTGGGAAGGAGCTGACATAACAATATTGAGTCTTCCAGTCCATAAACAAAGTATAGCTCTACATATATGTAAGTCCTCAATTTTTCTCTTTAGTTTTTATAGTTTCTAGCACCTGTTAACATATTTTTAAATTTTATCTCTTTAAGTATTATATGGTTTTATGCTATTGTAAGACCATCTAAGTGGTAATTTTCATGAATATTGCTAATATATAGAAATACAATTGACTTTCAATATTGTCTTATCCTGAGACTTTGATAAGTTTGCTTATTAATTCTAGTACTTTTTGTAGACTTAAAATTTTCTCTGTACACATTCATTTTGCCTTACTCTATCTAAGACTCTAATTCCATTTCTGTGTATTTACTAAAGTGAAATGAAATCTTGTATGTATAAAAAGACTTGTAAGTGAATGTCTGTAACAGCTTTATTCATAAAACTGGAAACAACTCAAATGTCTACCATCAGGTGAAAAAATAAATCAGTTGTGATACATCCATTCAATGACATACCACTCAGCTACAAGAAGGAATGAACTACTAATACATGTAAACACCGTAGACAAATCTCAAAAACATTATGCTGAGTGAAAGGAGTCAGGCAACATGCATGATTCTATTTACATAAGACCCTAGACTAGGCGATACTAACCTATGAAAACCAAAAAGAACAGATGAAAGGATGTCTGGAGCGAGGATAACAATCGGGGAGATTAACTGCCAAAACATATGAAGGACACAAAATGTTCTATTATCTTATTGAGGTAGTGGTAATATGGCTGTATACATTTCTCAAAACATATCAAACTATATAATATTTATAATGACTATGTATGTATGTGATTGAATATAAATTATACTTCAATGGTTAATTTTTCAAAAAATGATTTCAAAGAAGCCACCTTGAATATATTAATTCACCCCTACAGGGTGGGGCAAAAGTAGGTTTTCAGTTGTGAGTACCTGAAACACAGAGGTTATTCTTCTATTACTATTTATTATTGTATTTTTCTATATGAACAACTGTAAACCTACTTTTGCCGCACCCTGCACATGAATCTTTTCTTCATAATACCTAAAGAGCGATATAATTTGATCAATACTTCATAAGCCTTACCTAGCTGAAGATTTCTACAAAGTCTAAGTCAAAACTAGTCTTTATTTCAAATTGGTGTTAAGCCTGGCTCTAAGATAAAGTCAAGAATCTAATATTCTAATACCTAATGACTTCTTGAGACAAAGAGTAGAATTCAAAACAATAAGAAAAAAAGGAAGCACCAACTTCTTTAGTATAGTTTAATTTAACACCAAGGAATTTATTATTATAAAGGGATCATAAACCATGTTTACATCAGAGCCATGAAGCGCTCTTACAGCACCAACAAAATTATATTCTCATCATCTTTGGTATTAAGAGATGAAAGCAGCACTGGTCTAGGAAGCAAATTGTATTTCACATAGTGAGAAAACTCATAACTAGCAATATCTCATCCCAAAATCTGTCTCAAGCATATTCTTAAATTTGGCCACCTAACTTTTATTAGTTTGGCAACAGTCCCTATCCTATGAATTTACTAGCCACCAAAGTGTTTTTTTTTTTTAAATTAATGGATATTTATTGAGAACTATGATGGTCCCATGAAGGACAGGACACAATCTCTAAATTCAAATTGCATATAAAGTGGAAGACTGTATATATACCACCAATTATTTTAAAAAGCTTAAAAGATTTTAAAAGTGCTAAAGCCATGAAGCAGGAATATTTATCTCTGAAAAAAATGTAAATATGTAGCTAACTTAGCTGAACACTCTAAATTAGATTTCACCCTAAGTAATTTTTGATGACCTCTTAGATACTTTATATCAAACATTCAAGAGAAAGCTAATTAATGTGAAATAAGAGTTTGTAATGATTTCCACAAAGATAAATTTAGTGTTTTAAACCAGATTATAGTTTAAATCAGAACACAGAAACTATAAACCAGAACACAGAAACTGTATGAGCATAACAACAGATATTTAAAATTACGACTTCCGGCCAAGATGGAGGCATAAGTAGACACACTGTGCCTCCTCTCACAACCAAAATTAAGGACAACAAATATTTAGAAACAAGAAAACAACCAGAACTGATAAAAAATTGAACTGTACAGAAGTCCAACAACCATTCATCCAGACGGGTAAGAGGGGCGAAGTCGCAACAGGAAAAAGTGGAGATGCGGACCTGGGAACACAGGCAGCAGTGGCTGGCAGTTCCCAAGTGTGCAGGCAGCTGGCAGGCCCACAGGTGGCGGCTGGTAGACCCTAGGCACGGGGTGGCAACTGTGCAGAGCCAGTGAGGCCACGCAAGGTGGATGGCTGACCAGGTGGTCCCACATTCCCGCACGCAGATAATCCAGGCAAAGGCGTAGCGGCGGAGGGGACTGGAATCCAGGAGAGAGCAGAGCAGGCGCCATTGTTCCCTCTCGGACCCCGCCCCCACATACCACGTCACAACTCAGCGACTGGGCTGCCCCGCACTGGGAAAGACCTAAGGCTCCACCCCTCACTACAAAACAGCCGCAACCAGACCAAAAACAAAACAAACAAACAAACAAAAAAACCCACCAAAATGGCTCAAACCGGAGGACAAACAAAAGCCCCAGAGCCAATTCCTCTAAGCCACAAAGAAACAGCCAACCGATCAGATGCACAGTTCAAAGCCCTGGTGATCAGGATGCTCACAGAACTGGTTGATTTTGCTCACAAAGTAGATGAAAAAATGCAGGCTACAATATGTGAAATGAAGGAAGGTGCATGGGGAACCAATAGAGATAGGAGGAAAACTGGGACTCAAATCAATGAAGTGGACCAGAAGGAAGAAACAAACAACCAAACAGAAAAGAATGAAGAAACAAGGATTCAAAAAAATGAGAGGCTTAGGAACCTCCAGGACATCTTTAAACGTCCCAACATCCGAATTATAGGGGTGCCAGAAGGGGAAGAACAAGAGCAACAAGTGGAAAACTTATTTGAACAAATAATAAAGGAGAACTTCCCCAATCTGGCAAAGCAAATAGACTTCCAGGAAGTCCAGGAAGCTCAGAGGGTCCCAAAGAAGTTGGACCCAAGGAGGAACACCCCAAGGCACATCATAATTATATTAGCCAAGATTCAAATGAAGGAGAGAATTCTAGAAGCAGCAAGGGATAAGGAGACAGTCACCTACAAAGGAGTTCCCAGCAGACCGCCAGCTGATTTCTCAAAAGAGACCTTCCAGGCAAGAAGGGGCTGCAAAGAAGTATTCCAAGTCTTGAAAGGCAGGGACCTACATCTAAGATTACTCTATCCAGCAAAGCTGTCATTTAGAATGGAAGGGCAGATAAAGTGCTTCTCAGGTAAGGTCAAGTTCAAGGAGTTCATCATCACCAAGCCCTTATTCTATGAAATGTTAAAAGGACTTATCTAAGAAGATAAAAAATAGGACAGTGAAAAATCAGCAAACTCACAGCTATTAACAACCACACCTAAAACAAAAGCAAACAACTAGAACAGAAACACAGAAATGAAGATCACATGGAGGGTTATCAACAGGGGAGTGGGAGGAGGAGAGAGGGGGAAATAGTACAGAGAATAAGTAGCATAGACGGTGGGTAGAAAATAGACAGGGGGAGGGCAAGAATAGTGTGGGAAATGTAGAAGCTAAGGAACTTATGACACATGGACATGAACTAAAGGGGGGAACGTGGGTGGGAGGGGGTGTGCAGGGTGGAGGGGAATGATGGGGGAGAAATGGGACAACTGTAATAGCATAATCAATAAAATATATTTTAAAAGCAAAAAAAATAAAATAAAATAAATAAATAAAATAAAATTACCATTTAAGTTAAACAAAGTTCAATTATAAATTATTACTAAATTATAAACTATTAATGTTATTTTCCTGAAGATCTCTTAGGATTACTTCAGTACGAGCTACTTTGTATACCTCAAATTGATAAAGTTTCATTTATGTTAAGAAAGAAGGTCAGCTGACTTCCAGCCAAGATAGAGGCATAAGCAGATACACTTTGCCTCCTCTTACAACCAAAAGGACAACAACAAATTTAAAATTAAAACAAAACCACCCAGAACTGCCAGAAAGTTGAACTACATGGAAGTCCAACAGCCAAGGAGTTAAAGAAGAAACATTCATCCAATTGGTAGGAGGGGTGGAGATGGACAACCGAGGTGGACAGGATGCGCAAGGAAGTAGCTAGAGGACCAGGATGGACCTACATTTGCGTGCAGATAAACCAGAAAGAACAACTGGAGAGCAAGACAGACCGCACAACCCAGGGTTCCAACGTGGGAAAAAGAAAGCTTCAAAATATCTGGCTGTAAAAATCTGTGGGTGTTGAGGTGGAGTGAGAAACTCCCAGTGTCACAGGACAATTTGTTGGAGAGACCCAACAGTACACCAAGAATGTAAACAAACCCACCCACCTGGAAATCAGCATCAGAAGGGCCCAATTTGCTTGTGGGTAGCAGGTGAAGTGACCGAAAGCCTGCAGAGATCCAAACAAGCAGTATTGTTCCCTTTCTGAACCCCTCCCCCACATACAGTACCACAATGCAGCAACATGGATTGCCCTGCGCTGATAAATAACTAAGGCTCCACTCCTTACAATGTAACAGGCACATGGAAACACAGAAATGTGGCCCAAGTGAAAGAACAGATCAAAACTCAAAAAATAGAACTAAATGATGAGAGATAGCCAACTTATCAGATGCAGAGTTCAAAACACTGGTAATCAGGATGCTCACAGAAATGATTAAGGTTGCAAAATAGAGGAAAAAGTGAAGGCTCTGAAAAGTGAAATAAAGGAAAATGTACAGGGAACTGTGAAGGGAAGGAAACCAGGGTTCAAATCAATGGTTTGGAGCAGAAGGAAGAAAAGAACATTCAACTGAACAGAATGAAGAAACAAGAATTCAAAAAAATGAGGAGAGGCTTAGGAACCTCTGGGACAACTTTAAATGTTCCAACATCTGAATCACAGGATGTCAGAAGGAGAAGAGGAAGAGCAAGAAATTGAAAACTTATTTGAAAAACTAATGAAGGAGAACTTTCGCAATCTGGCAAAGGAAACAGATTCCAGGAAGTCCAGGAAGTTCAGAGAGTCCCAAAGAAGTTGAACCCAAGGAAACACACACAAAGGCACATTATAATTACATGACCAAAGATTAAAAATGAGGAGAGACTCTTAAAAGCAGCAAGAGAAAAGGAGACAATTACCTACAAAGGAGTTCCCATAAGACTCTTGGATGATTTCTCAAAAGAAACTTTGCAGACAAGGAGCTGGAAAGAAGTATGCGAAGTCATGAAAGGCAAGAACCTACATCTAAAATTACTCTATCCAGCAAAGCTATCATTTAGAATGCAAGGGCAGATAAAGTGCTTCCCAGATAAGGTAAAGCTAAAGCAGTTCATCATCACCAGGCCCTCATTATATGAAATAATAAAGGGACTTACCTAAGAAAAAGAAGAAAATCAAAACTAGGAACAGTAAAATGACAACAAACACAACTATCAACAACTGAACCTAAAAACAAAAACAAACTAAACAACTAGAACAGGAATAGAGTGACAGAAATAGAGATCACATGGAGGGTTATCAGCAGGGAGGGGGAAGTTGGAGAATGGGGGGAAAGGTACAGGGAATAAGAAGAATAAACAGTAGATACAAAATTATCAGGGGGCATTTAAGAATAGTATGGGAAATGGAGAAGCCAAAATAATTTATATGTATGACCTATGGCCATGAACTAAGGTGGGGCAACAGTGGTGGAAAGGGGGATACAGGGCAGAGGGTAATAAAGAGGAGAAAAAAAAGGGACAACTGTAATAGCATAATCGATAAAATATACATTAAAAAAAAGAAAGGAGGTCAGTTTACGCTGGCTTCCTGGCATACTATTAATTTACAAAATATAATAAATTTTTATAATATTATAAATTAACAAAAAGTCAATTCTGTATTAGTAGCCCTTGAAAATAAAATTTCCTCATGTATAAAATACAGATTACATATTTTTTTAAAGATATATTTATTTTTAGAGAGAGGGGAAGGGAAGGAGAAAGAGAGGGAGAGAAATATCAACATGTGGTTGCTTCTTGCAAACCCCCTTCTAGGGACCTGGCCTGCAACACAGGCATATGCCCTGACTAGGAATTGAACCGGCAACCCTTTGGTTCACTGCCCATGCTCAATTCACTGAGCTACACCAGCCAGGGTAGATTTTATTTTTCATTACATCTTAGAAAACTATGTAACAATATTGACATTTTATATTTTCAGAATTAGAAGTTTTCTTTTACAATTAGGAAATGTTCTTGCATATTTAATGTCTAATTCAACTGCTTTAATTAAGCAAAATAGCACATTCCAACTTAAGTTTCATACCTAAATACTCAGTTTGAAAACAGAAACCTAACTGAGAAAACTTATCATACAGTATCCATTTATTTATCAATAAATGGAAAAGTTTTTAATTATGGGAGGATATCTTAAGTATATTTAAGATAATTAATTATCCATTTTTTAATTTATGAATGATTCAAAGTGAAACTTGCAGGTGAAGCCAGAAAAAAATGATATATAAGGTGAACAAATACTTAATACTATAGATATCAAATCTTAGCAGAGAATAACAAGGTCGAACAGTATAAAGAGAAACAAGAGTCTGGAGTCAGATCTGAACTCAGTCTCAGCTCTGTCACTTATTAACATATAACTATCATAATGTTATTTGACAGTACTGAGCCTCAGTTTCCCTGTGAGATAAATATGGGCCTACAAGTAGTTGAAAAATCAAATGAATATTTGTAAATAGGCATATAGTAAGTACCAAGTAAATCTTAGTTTTTCTTTTACCTTAGATAAGACAATTGTTTTCATGTCTAGTCACTTAGAAAATGAAATTATTTCAGCCAAATCCAAAAGAAAAACTAGATTCTAGCAATGAAAATCTTTAGTGCAGTCATACAGTTAAAATATCCAAATATATGGGAAAATAATGCCCCATCAGTAAACAGTATTACTGAGAAACTTCTCAAAATTTTGAAGCCAAGAAAACATTTCATTAAAATAGCAGTAGTTAATATATACCACTCTCCACAGTGCACAGCCTTCAACACTCCAACAGCAGCTGTAGTCTGTCGTTCAAAACCTTGTCCTATATGATCTGCATGAGCTCTTGTCCTGTCTTCAAAGAGCATCTCACGGGGTTCACTAGTTCGAGGTAGGTATTGCAGGTTTTTTATTTCATTGGTAGTTCTGTTTTTAAAAAAATTAAAAACTTACATTTTATATATATTTTCTATAGAGAGAAAGGGAGGTAAAGGGAGAGACAGGGGTTGGATAGGCTTATGTATTAAGGCTTAATTACCCTCAACATTTGTTTTGAGGTTTAACTGCCATCAAGCATTTAGTAATCACATAATTCAGAGAAATGAAATTATAAATCATCTGCTCCTAAATTAAGTGTTCTTTTTAAAATGAATAAGAACAAATAAGAGCACATATATAATCCACTCTTTTTCATACACCCTTCATAAGTGGAAGTTTAAAGGCAATATATACTTAGATAAGAAAAAGAAATTACATGTGGTATGGTTCACCTAGGTCTCCCTGTACCCAGAATCTTTACCTGAAGTTTGAGTCTAACCTGTGGAAGCATGCCCCCAATCAGGTCACATGGCTAACACAAGGTATAGACCTTGAACAAACAGGTAACTTTTAAAAATGCACTGATTTAACATTTATAGAGCAACTACTATGTCAGTTATGATCTATGCCCTGGAGCTAGTGAACAAGACAGTAGTAAGATAAGTTCCCTACTCTTATGGAAGTTTATATTCTAACAAAAGAAAAACAAAACAAAATAGCAAGAAAACAAGAAGCATAAGTGCTTCCATAAAATATACATGATTTATTGGCGGTAGAAAGGAAATCCTTAGCTCCCTCTTAAGAGGGCAATCATCACCCATTGGACCTCCCCTCCACTGCGCACCACCTAGGAAACATACACAGAAGCTGCTAACTACTGAGTCTCACTCATTGTAGAAACTCTCTCAAATTTTGCTGTAGAAGGGGAAAAAGAGAGAAGAATTTCTTAGACTGGGAATCATCTTATTTATCTTCCTGTACAGTTTTTCTTTTCTAAAGAAAAATCCAGATTGTCCCATAATTTTCTCCTCTCATCCCAGTCTATCTCTTAGGGTCTCTTCCTTATTAGTTCTTCGATTTCTCACCTTCACACTCTACTATTACTGCTCTTTGTGCAATCCTGTATTACAATCTTATTACACATTCACACACACAGATGATGCTACAACATACTTTTTCGATCTTTGTGATTTATGGTCTACAGGTGTCAGAAAGCTAGATGGTGATGTTGCTTCCCACGGAAAGCTAACAAATAGGCTTTCAAGCCCAAAAGTTTTGTCCCGTGAACACCATATTCTAATGAATTAAGACTTTAGCATAGTGGCTGGGGCAATGTTGTTGTTAGTTTGGTCAGACTGTAATTGGATATGAAATTATTGGATATATGATAGATTTATAATCACTGCTGTGCAGATAAATTCCTTAAGGGGCTACTAAACTCCCTTAGATAACATGGAAAAGGGTGTACATATCTGTATCATCCTGGGCAGAGGCTTTCAGATTCTCAAAACAGTTCATAAATCCAAATTAAGAACCACTGAGAAACACCAATTTTACCATTTACTACCAACTTATATATTATAAAAGTTTCATTCAACCAATAAAAATTTATTAAGCAGTAAGCACTCCTTTTAGGTGCTAGAGACATATCAGTAACAAGAACAAGATAGTCCCTGCCTTCATGCACCCTACAGTTGCCCGATGACCATTTTTCCTTTTTAAATTAATAATCACTGTAACCAGTGAAACCATTTTTTTGTTATCTAACAAAAAGGTATCATTTCCCCCAGCATCGCCCACTCCATTCCTACCAAATGTTAACCTAGTGTACATTTTTCCATCCTTTTTTCTATGCTCACATAAATATTGGGTTGGCCAACAAAGTCATTCGGTTTTTTTCCATACAATGGCTCCAGTAGCACTTAGTTGTTTTTAACTTCGTTTGAAATTATTTTGTTAAGACTGTATTGTGACAGCTGTCATAAGTGTGCATTTTAAAAAAACATCAAAATTGGTGAATTTTTGTATAGCCATATGAATATTGAAGATAGAAGAAAATAAGCAACATTTTCAGCATATTATGCTTTATTATTTCGAGAAAGGTGAAAACCCAAGTGAAATGCAAAAAAAGGTTTGTGCAGCATATGAAGAAGATGCTGTGACTGATTGAATGTGTTAAAAGTGGTTTGCGAAGTTTCATGCTAGAGATTTTTCGATGGTTGATGCTCCATGGTCAGGTAGACCAGCTGAAGTTGATAGTGATCAAATCAAGCCATTAATTGAGAATATTCAACGTTACACTATGCGGAAGACAGCCAACATACTCAAAATTTCCAAATCAATAAAGTTACTGGTGAAAATGGAAAATATGTCTTTTGGCCCTGGCTTGTGTGGCTCAGTGGATTGAGTGCTGGCCTGCCAACCAAATCACTGGTTTGATTCCCAGTCAGGGCACATGCCTGGGTTGCAGGCCAGGCCCACAGTAGGGGATGCGCCAGGGACAACCACACATTGATGTTTCTCTTCCTGTCTTCCTCCCTCCCTTACCCTCTCTCTAAAAGTAAATAAATAAAATTTTTAGAGAAAAACAAAAAGAAAAATGTGTCTTATTGTATAGAAACAAACCATATGGACTTTTTGGCCAACCCCAATATACATTTATACATGTTTTTCATCTCTTCTAAAAACAGAATCATAGTGGGCACATTACTCTACATTTTACTCTTTTCAAGTGTCATAGAAATTCTTCCAGATCAACGAAGAGAAATAATTCATTTATTTTAACTATTTCACCATATTCTTTAATAGGAATGTGTCAAAATGTAGTCAACCATTCCTGTTAATGGGCATTCAGACCACTTTAAACCTTTTTTTCACTACAAATAATACTGCAATCAATATTCTTATTACATTTTCCTTTAGGGTTTTTATGTCTTGGGACAGATTTCAGAAGTGGGTGTGCTGTATTAAAGAATATATATAGTATATTAAACTTTATAAGCTACTGCTAAACTCCAGTCACAAAATAATTATAGCGGCTCACCAACAATGTGTAAAATAACTTTGTTTTCCTCACCTACCTACCAGCCTATAATATTACTGCCCTATTGATAATTTTTGTCAATGTAATGAGTAAAAATAGTATCTCATAAATATTTTAATATACACTTAACTGCCTAAGGCCTGTTTTTCTATTGGGTTGTTTATATTTTTCTTGTCAATTTAGAAATGCTCTTTGTATAGTAACTTTAGTTTGCCACATGGTACAAATGTGTTAGTCAATCTATCATAGTTTTGAACTTTGTTGTTGATATCTTTTCTCTCACTAATACTGCTGCCATTATATTTTTTATCTTGCTGAGGAAATGTCTCTTCTAGGCTTAAAAATTTTATTCTAGCCCTGGCTGGTGTGGCTCGGTGGATGAACGTCAGTCTACAAACCAAAAAGGTCACTCATTTCATTCCCAGTCAGAGTACATGCCTGGGTTGTAGGGCCAAGTCCCCAGTTGGGGGCGTGCAGGAGGCAACCAGTCCATGGTTCATTCACACACTGATGTTTCTTTCTCTCTTTTTTTCCCCTCCCTCCCCTCTCTAAAAATAAATAAAATCTTTAAAAATAAAATAAAATAAATTTTATTCTATTTATTTTTTATCTTATGTTTAAATCTAAAATTTATTCCTTATATAAGGTATGGCTTTGTTTTCTTTCAGATGGACTGCCAATTATGTCATATTATTCATTAAATAAATCTTCCCTTTCCCTGTATACTTTAATCTATTTCTGTACTCTATCCCTTTTATAAATGATCTTTTTAACACAAGGACCTGTCAGTTATCTTCTTTCACAATTTTCTTGGCTACTTGCTGGCTTTACTTATTTTTTCTTATACACTTTAAAATCATTGATCCAGTACTAGAAGTATATGCTAAATTTGAAAGGACTATCATTTTTATCCAATCTAAAATATACTAGGGTTTTTTACTTGTTTAGATCTTATTTTATATCCTCTATGTTTTAATTTTCTTAATAAGGGTCCTAAATATTTATTAATTTATTCCATAGTTTATATAATATCTGTACTGTGAATGACATTTTTTCCATCCTTACAATTTATTGTCATTTGCCTAATTTCTCATGTCTTATTAATATTTGACCATGGGACCACCAAAGACAGATATAGTGAATGGGTTTTCGGTGGGCATGAAAAAAATGTTTGATATATTTTAAAAATTGTATCAGCATGTGTAGTCATTTTTTAATTACATTCCAATTGTGCCCTGAACTTTCACCTCGTTCTTCCTCCAATTTTCAAATAACACACACACCCCCAACATTCAAATACCCACTCCCAGCAATACAAATTTGTGTCCAACATACCTTTTCCTTTTGAAAGGTGACTTTGGCATATCGGCCACTGGGATCATTTGTTCTCCTGGGCGTACCCACATGATGGGACCATCATCACTATCTTTTCGACTCTCTAATTTTAGACTAGATAGTGTCCCCCATGGCAGTGTACACTAAAGGCAAATAATTACATAGAAATCAATTATTGTCAAAATGTACCTTTAAATATACATTAAAGAATGCTGCCCCTTGACAAACTTTCATATATAATTTTACACTTATACATTTGAAATACATACCTATATTGAATATATTCTTATATATTCACACATTTTCTATCAAAAAATTCTTTTTCAAACATGTAAAGAGACTAATTATTTTTGGATGATTCCTTTCCCCAACCCTGTCACAGATATGATTCACTATATTCATCATTTGTTATTCTTCCTCCTACCAAATACGTAATGTTAATAAGTTGCCAAAGTAAGCAAGTGTTCTCCAGCAGAATCTATAAAAATGAGTAATTAATTAGTTAAAAAATGGTTACCAAAAAAAGATACTTCTTTAATTAGTTATAATCAAAACCCAGTAGAACAAAAAGGAAAACCTAACCAAAGTCAAAATTTATTTGTTTAGTAGCTGCTTGAAGAGTTTGCTAGTCTAAAAAGCAGAGATTAAAATCTTTGGAGAGAAAAAGGACAAAGGATCCACGTAATGGTAAGAATGGTATTTTTAAAAAATATTTTATCCCATACCCCTTTTCAAAAATGGGAGAATTGTCAAATTAAATTTCTCCAGAATAAATGCACTCATTCATTTGTTTGTCACTTAAAATATGAAACATAAATATTTAAATAATGTAGTTTTTAAGTACCATTCAAAACAAATACAGTCAAATTCCACGATGTCACTAGTTGGGAGAAATAGAAAAGGAACAAAAAGTTTGAAAGAATAAAAAAGGAAGTAAAAGCAAAATGGAATGGGGTGAAAGAAAATATACTCTCACACACACACTCACACACACACATACACAAAGATTAGAAAATTGAGTAAGAAGAAGTGAAAAAAGAAGAGATGTTCAACAGATTAAGTGGCAAACAGTAATGATAAAGTGATCTTGTCACATTCTGACATTTGAATTACTAACTGTATTTTAAACGTCTTCTTTATAAACAAAATGAAGCCCAAAAAGTTTAAATGGCTAGCCCAATCAGCTAAGTATAGCCAAGAATGAAATACAGATGTACAATCTCCCAGGCCAGTTTTCTGCAACGGCACATGGCCATTCCCTTCTCCTAAGCACTTTAATTTAGTAGACCTCCTTTCTTTGCTTCTTAAATCCTCTGGTACTCAAGTTTATAGCTAATAACAGATGAAACCTAATTTCCTAAAGTGGCAGGAACAAGGAAGTGTTATTTTGTTGTCCACCACTTAGCTTTTGCATTACAATTAATACCTGAGAAGCCATAAACCTAACACTACACTAAAATTTAGTTTCTTCCTTTCTTTCCCTCCAATTCAAATAAAATAAAAATTTCTACAATTCTGAAACAACCATCTATAGCATGAAAGTAACACCCACAATTCAGATTGCTTGATATTGTTTTCTCTTACCTTTAAAAATGGTGAATCTTCCAACATGTCAAGGAACTCAGGGAAGTAATCTCCCACTTCTTCATCAACTGCTCCCACCAAACTGATTTGTCGCATTGGGCCAGCTCTGTAAGTACCATGAGAATACGTTCTTTTTACCTGAGGGATATGGAATTAAAAGTTATAAGTAAGATAATGCTTACTCTCACTGTATAACACTAAATTACATTGTCCAAAAATATTAGAACATAATGTGAAGTGAGTAAAACAAAACAAAAAGCTTTTACAAACAGTAAATTAAAGTCATTTAAAAAAAATCTGCACTAAATCAAGCTGTTTTACCTTCCCTAGCTATACCTATGCACAGCTTATAAAAACAGTTGAGATAAACAGCATAATTCTAGACAACTGACCATAACTTCTTACAATACATGAGTTCATTATTTGATCAATGGTGCTACTGAAATTATATTCAAAACTTTATACATCTACATTTTTCTAATGGTTATCTTTTTATCAGACTTTTCAAAAGTACACACTGTAAAAATGTTACATTTAACCACCACCAGTGATTGGTATATCTAAAAGGCCACCAAGAATGATCTTCCCTTCTAAAATCTTACCATATTAATTAGGATCCAGTTTACATTTCTAACTCTGATGAAACTACTAGAGATTAAGAAACCAGGAGGCCTAGGTCCCAAATCTACCTTTGCTATCTACCAGCAGTATGACCTTCAGAAATCACTTAAATTCCTTGAGTTTTAGTTTTATTAATTGGAACAATTAACTTTGGATTGCCTAGGAAAACGTCATAATTACATAGTCACCTGCACAGTGCTAGCAAATGGGTATTATTCAAATATCAACTAAAATACAACAGCCTATACCTCAAAAATCATTGGTACTTTGAGTTTTCACAAGTACATATAAATCCTGCAAAGAGACATATGCCTTTTCATATACTAACACTAGTAAACAAGTCTTTTTTAAGTAAAACAACTTCCTTACATAAACAAATGTTAACCTAAACCCTAATTATTTTTTTTCTCTGAATTAGCCTTTGTGGACAGTATATTTAGGGAAATTAAGCTATCTTAGTTTCCTGGGTCTATCCTAGGGTTAACAAAAACCCTACTATAACATTATTAAACTACAGAGAAGGGATAAATACAATTAATCATCAGAAAACTAGAACTAATTATTAACAAGTTTAACGCTCAGCCTTCTTGGAATAAAATTTCTGCATTTAAGTGTTAAGTAAAAACATATTATCATTTAGTAACCCAAAATGGGTAAAGCTTCTTGGGTGGTAATAGTAAAGACAAATAATATGTTTTACGTGGTACCTTTAAGTACTTTACTAATTTTCATTTAACCACATGTTGTTACTTTAGGTTAGAATGATCACTTTGTTGATTGAAGAGATTATTGACCTAGCCATGTCACTTCATTCAGATTACACCTGTACATTAATTTCCAAGTTTACAAATGTTCTTTAAAATTAAAATAGAACACATGTCTAAATTAAGTACAGACTAAATATTAAAAACTTTAACAAAAAGTAGGACAAGCTTGATTTCCCTTCCCCCTCCTCTGTCTATCTTGGGGTTGCCTAGAAAGAGGCTATATCTTTTGATGATTTTTTAAAGTATGGCCCTATTAAAATTCATAAACATTTCAAAACGCTATTTGTGAGAAACTGAATTTCAAAAAGCAAAGTAACACACTAACACACTCTACTTGGATTATAATTTTAAATACTGTGTTTGAATCTTTATAGTTCTTGTCACCTCACAGCAAAATACGTATGTATTATATGTAAAATTCATTTACACACATAATTTGCTATACTAAAAGTACAGATCCCTCTCCTCTTTCACCAAAATGTGCTAAAACTGTAAAGTACATTCTGTTTGCCCACTATTAAAACCAAGGTAAATTCCACTATAAAGTATAGTCTTTTTAAAAACTATGTATAGGACCTGGCTGGTGTGGCTCAATGGATTGAGCACCAGCCTGTGAACCAAAGGGTTGCCAGTTTGATTCCCAGTCAGGACACATGCCTGAGGCCCACGAGAGGCAACCACACATTGTTTTAAAATAAAAACAAAACAAAACAAAACAAAAAAAAGAAACTATGTATACTTAGCTATCATGTTTAAAATGAAATAGCAATTTTCTTCTAAAACATTTATTCTCTAAATATTCAAGATACTATTCTGATAATCTAATAAAATCTAAATCTAAAATCTAAAATCTAAATAAAATCTATGGCCATACTACCCTGAATGTGCTCAATCTCTCTGATTTCATATGGTAAGCAAAGTCTGACTGGTTAGTACTTGATAATCCAATAGGATGAATACAAATATATTTAAATTTAAAACTAAATTTTAAAAATTAAATGAAAATCACCAAAATATTAGTTGTGAAACTAATTTGAATTTTAAAATACACTGCAATATAACTTTTAATTATATACCATTTAACACTTTCTAGTTTAATAACCCAGTACTTCAAACATATACTAAATCAGTTGGAACCAATTATTTAATATTTTAAACATTGCAAATTGCATATAACAATGTATTCAAATTCGAAAAGTATGTACGTCTTAATGAAATACATATATAGCACTTAAGCTGTTAAAACAAAATATAAGAATATAATCCATACACTTCACAAAAAGTAAATACTCCTTAATTTATGTGACAATTATTTTACTCCAATACTATCTATAGTAAATATCCAGTTTCGCTTATTACATGGAATAAAAGTAAATCTATGATATTGTTAAAAAGAAAATAAACTTCAATTCTCCAAAACTCATCTATCCAACAATTACAAATCAAGGGCAGTGGAGTGGGCAGAGGTAACAAATAAGGCTTGAAAGAATTTCTAAAGAGCTAAAATAAATACCACAAAGACTGTGATACTTAAAAGCGTGCTCTTATAACATATATATGTTTCTACATTAGGCGTAATTCTAACTAATCTTTAAAATGATAAATGATTAAAAAAAAAAACCACAAATTTAGAAGGGGGAAAGGGGCAAGAGGCAACCATAGCTACATCTCCCCTAGGACAACGGTATTATAACATCATAATGGCAAACCGAGACCGAAAATAAATTAAGCTGCATATGCTCAGTAAAAAGGCTATTTTCATTAAAATCTTGGTACTTAAAATATATGCTTCCATTACCTAGAAAAATTACTTATCTGGAAAATCTCACGACCTGATGACACTGGACATTACATTAGTCACAAGGCTTGTTTTTACTCACTTCGATAAACATTAACCTAACCATCAGTTTTCTGATGCAGTTAAAAAAGCAACCTGAAGCGCGGGCCTGCGAACCGAAGGATCGCGGTTCGATTCCCAGTCAGGGCACATGCCTGGGTTGCCAGGCCAGTTCCCGGCAGGGGACATACAAGAGGCAACCGCACATTGATGTTTCTCTCCCTCTCTCCTTCCCTTCCCCTCTGAAGATAAATAAATAAAATCTGAAAAAAAAAAAAAAAAAAAAGCAACCTGAAAATATAAACACGTCACTGTTTTAAAACATATCCTATATGCGTCCTATAAGACAAATACAGTATATACACTATTCCTCCCAATTTAGGTATAGCACTCTCAAGAGATGACACAATAAAAGATAGGAATAATATGTATACATTTGCAAAGCTTAATTTAAATAAATTTATATTTAATTAGTGGCTTAAGAATGGATGTAAGATTTTCATCTAAATCTCCCTACAGTCTCTGTACCCCCACAAAAACCTACCACCACCATAACTGCATTTTAACTTTTCCCTTCATACTTTTTTCTATAAATGTTATAAAAAGCAAAGAAAAAAAAAACAGGAAATAGGATACTTCTTGTACCCACTGCCAGTAAGTGTCATTAACAAAATCTTACAGGTTTTAGTTAATGGGAAATTATTTATTTAAATTACATTTAAACTAAAATCCTATTCATCATTGCTAATATAAAGTAATCTTTAAAAAAAAAACCTTATGATTCTGAGGTTGCTTGCGACAAAAAGAAAAAAGTAGACTTACTGATGGGAAAAATACATTGCCAAATATACATCTCTAAGGCTTAATACTGCTTTCTCTTATTTTTCTTTCAAAACTTGCTGCAACAAGGGATGAAGCAAATACAGTAATAAGTTATTCAAAAAACCATGAAGAATGACTCAGTTAAAACCATTTGCTGTTTCCCAAAATGTGTTCCCTGATGTGTCAATCCCTGAAGGTAAGAATTCTATAGTCTTATAAGTGTGGAAAACTCTTCCTGTTTAGGAAGTTCACCAGCATTATACAAACTATTTTGACTTCGAAACCTGTTTTTCTTATAGTTATTTTAGTATACCTAGCCATACCCAAGATATTAAAAGTTACAAAGAATACTTTAATAGTATCAGCATCAATCTGAAGAAAATACAAAAATAGCATAATTATTAGAGGTAAAAATTTAAAGGGGTGAGGGCAGTAGAGGCTGTTGGTTCAATTCTTCTGGTTAGTTTCGTGAGGGAAAGTAGAGGAAGAAAATGAAAGGGGACTCTCTTACTTTATTTTTTTAAAGATTTTATTTATTGATTTATAGACAGAGGGGAAGGGAAGGAGAAAGAGAGGAAGAGAAACATCAGTATGTGGCTACCTCACACCTACCGCCAATTGGGGACCTGCCCTGCAACCCAGGCTTGTGCCCTGACTGGGAATTGAATTGGCGACCCTTCGGTTCCCAGGCCTGCACTCAATCCACTGAGCCACACCAGCCAAGGACTCTCTCGCTTTAAAAAACAGAGTAGCTCATTATATTCTTACTGAGGCAATCCAGAGGAACATAAATGAGCATGCCACATGGGGGAGCCATTCCCCAAAACACTTGGCACATCCTTTCAAATAAAAACAGGTAGTAACATTTAATCAACATTTTATTTCAGATATATCCATATAACTTCAACTACAATAACAATGAAAGTGTTATTCATTTAGAAATTAGTACAATAAAAGAAAAATGGTTCTCATCCCGTACCTGCCATAATATTTTGTACAGACCAGTTCACAAGCATTCCCTTGAATGTGACAGGCACAATCAGTCAAAATTAAAGTTTAGTGCAAAGGCAAGCAATGGTTCAAAGATGGCATATCAAATCATCTTTACTGGCCTAGCACACTGAATAACCCCAGCATGAACTCAATAAATGTTACTTTTCTCTCTTCATTCTGCAGATGGCAAGGCTGACAGATCACATCAGGCTTTATACTTGTTTCACTACTAAAATATCAGCCATTTAATCATGAATTAACACCTTGACTTAAATTATTTGATACAAACAACAACTTAAGCCCAGGATAAATATAAAACAAGATTTTGAGTTTGGGGGAATTGGAAATTAAAAAGGAATTGCCTCAGTTTTCATTTTCTCACAAGTCTTTACTAGAAGATTCAGACTATGTGCTGATTAAATACTGAGAGACAAGAAATTTCATGTATTCCTTAACAGATAAAATCCCCATCTTACTTGCCTTTTTGTTTCCCTACCATCAAAGAAATAGAACAATAAATGTCTAAATGAGTATTTGAACAAAATAAAGACAGAAAAACTAGAATGGATGTGAAAGATTCCAAAATTCTTGGCCAAAAATTCTTTCCAACTATGTATGCTTATTTCTCAGCAATCTGACTGCCAATCCAATCATTAATAAGTGACTCTGGGATTGGCCATGTGACTTCCTTTGACCAATAGCACATTAGCAAGCACAACACAAGCAGAAGCTTAAGCACTGGGGATTGCCCTCTTTCTGCTCTAAGGAACCCTGCAAATACTACCATGTGTAGCAGCCCATGCTAACCTGCTAGATGATGAGATAAATCTGATCATCAACCTATCTGACACTGCACCAACCAGCAGACACATTAAGTGAGGTCTCCTAAGACAAATTGATCTGCCAACCACCAGATGAGTGAATGAAGCCATTAAGCCCCAGCAGAGCTGACAAAGACAAAAGGATTGTGAGAAATAACATTAAACCACTAAGCTTTGAGGGCTTTTGTTTACTGCAGCAAATGAACTGATATAGATAGGTTATAAACTTTCAGCAAAAATCATACATGTACGTTTCTATTTCCAAATAGATTTTTATTACATAGTTGATTGATATTATACCACTCACCTCAGAGCCACAACATTAGAGAAATAACATGACCTATTAACACAATATATAATTCCACAAGGTCTTCAAAATTTTCAGGTAACCTACAAGGATACAGATGAAGATGGAAAACCAAAGAACAAGATGTCTTGATCCTTGGTCCCTATCATGTGTATTTGTGTATATGTACATGTACACAAACACACACAAAACCCCTCAAACTAACACGTTTCAAGGATAAAGGCTCAATAGATACAAAACGAGTTGTTGTTTTTTTTTAAACTTCATACAGAGTAATAGTAGAGAGATAAACACTATCACTATAAAGATCATAGAAACTGCTGATAATTTGTCATCTTTTTGTTGCCACAGAATTTAGGACAATTTACTTTGGTTGCTCTGATTTTACTATTTTTTTAAAAAGGAAAAAAAAAAACCCAAACCCTAGTCTCTTCAGGTTGTAAACCCAGCATAAACTTGCTTTAGGTTCCACAAGACACTGGTAGTCAGTGCCATCAGGTTACACATTCTGGGGAATGTTATTTACATTACTGTGAATGGCTGCAGTGTCAACTTATGCCATCACACAAGTACAGTGCCATGCTGGTAGTATTCATTCTCTGGGCCTGATCTAAACGTGGACGTAAGATTAGGGGAACCTGTCTTAAAATTCACATGAATGGATTTTTATTAACAACCATCCAAACTTCACTATTTGCACAAATTACAATATTAGAATACAAGAAAAAACAAAACACGTATTTTAACATTATATACACTATTTTATCCATTAAAAAGTGTTCATTAATTACATATATTCATTACCATTATCATGAATTTCTTTCTTTGACATTGCTCAATGTATTTTCCAAACTAAGATTAAATAAAAATAAAGGTCAGATTCATAATCTTCTCTATTATCTCTTCTCACATACTTCTGGATCTTTTAGATACTCCTTTTTGGATTGGTTTTGACTGGATCAAAGGTTTTTCAGAATATAAAACGCAGAAAAAGAATTAAGGATAGTTACTGCATTACAAAATTCTACAACTGAAAACTTTTCTCTATAGGTCTGCTTTCCTCTTCTCCATAAAACGCATTATCTCAAAACTACAGAAGGTTCTACCTATTGAACTTAGTTAATGAGAAGGTATCCTGATCAAACTATAAAGCTTTATTTGTGAGCAACCATTGGAACATGAATTTGGCTTTATTATCCACATCTTGTCTTTGTTATGATTGATATTAAGTAAAACTACATTCCAATGTGAACAGCTCCCTTCCTTACCCTAGAACACTAATACACATTAGCTCAATTAATATTATCATCGCAACCAGTTCTTCTGAACACAAATTCGCATGGCAGTATGTAGGCTTATTTCACATCAAAAATATATATTGGGTTGGACAGAAAGTTGGTTTGGTTTCTTCCATAAGATGGCTCTAGTGCTTAGTTGTCTTTACCTTAATTTGAAACAATTTTGTATTGTGACAGCTGTCATAACAGTGTGCATATTTTTAAAAAAACTCATCAAAACTGGTGATTTTTTTGTGCAGCTACTTTAACATTGAAGATGGAAGAAGATACACAACATTTGCAGTGTATTATTTAAAGAAAGGTAATGCAACTGAAATGCAGAAAAAGATTTCTGCAGTGTATGGAAAAGGTACTGTAACTAAGCAAATGAGTCAAAAGTGGTTTGCAAAGTTTCTTGGTACTACTGACATTCTGGCCAAATAATTCTTTGCTGCAGGGCTGCCTTATGCATTGGAAGATGTTTAGCAGCACCCCTGGCCTCTTCCCATGAGAAGCCAATAGTGAAATACAGCCAACACACTCAAAATATCCAAATCAATAAAGTTATTGGTGAAAATGAAAAAATGTATCTTTTATTTTACAGGAAAAAACTAAACATACTTTTTGGCCAACCCAGTAGCTTCCCTGTGTGATTTTACTAATGAACATGTATGATAATGCCACAGATAAGAGGGAGGGGGATACTGGAAGAGAAATGAGATACAAAATACATTTTCAATTTCTGAAGATGAGTGTTAACGTCACACTCTAATACATGCTCAGAGCTTCCAAGTTCTCAAAAAGAGTGATTAACAAAATACAGTCCTCAAATACCTAGGAATAAATCTAACAAAAGATGTACAAGATTTGTAGGCTGAAAACCAAAAAAATATTAAGAGAAAAAAAATACTATGGGAAATACCATGATCACAGACTGGAAGATTCAATATTGTGAAGATATCAGTTCTACCTAAACTTATCTATAGATTCAATGTATCCCAATCAACATCCCAGCAGATTTTTCTGTAGAATCTGACATGCCAACCATAAGTTTATATGGAAATACAAACAATCAAGGTAATCTTGAATAACAGCACATACTTATTCTACTAGAAATCAAGAGTATCACATAAAGCTATACCAATTAAGACAAACAGAATAACAAAATTAAAGAAAGCCCAGAAACCCACACATATATGATCAACTGATTTATGGCTAAGATGGCAATGCAATTTAATGGGAAATAATGTCTTTTTTACAAATGATTGTAGCCACTGAATACCTTATAGAAAAATATGAACCCTGATCTTATACCATATGCAAAAATTAATTCCAGAATAACTGTAGATTTAAACATGAAAGGTAAAATAATAACACCAAGAGAGAACTTAGGAGAATATATTAACTACCTTGGAGTAGGCAAAGATTTCTTAAATACAATTCAAAAAGCACTAGTAATACATGGGGGAGGACTTATAAATTAGATTACATTAAACTTAAGAACTTCTAGTAATCAAAAGAACTCTTAAGAGTGGAAAAAAATAAGTCCACAAGTGAAATGAAGTATTTGCAATACATATAGCTGACACAATTCATATTCATAATATGTGAAGAATTCCAACAAATCAATTAGAAAAAAAAAAGCCCACTGGAAAATGGGCAAAAGAGTAAACCAGTATTTTTAACGAAAGAGGATATCCAACTGAACTATCTTCATTTTAAAATGTGCTTGACTGACTTAGTCCTTAGGGAAATGCAAATTAAATGCATAATGACAGGCTATTACATAGCCAACAGAGTGTCTAAAACGAAAGAGACATGGCCAAGTATAACCAAGGATGTGGAACATTGTTGGGAGGAATGTAAATTAGTATATAATGTTGGAAAACTGCAGTAGCTTGCAGAGCTGAACATTTGCATACCAAAGATCCTGAAATTCCAATCTTACACATATACCCAACAGAAACAAATACATATGCTCACCAAAACACATGTACAAAAATATAATTAGCTGTTACAACTATAACAGCCCAAACTGGAAAGAACTCAAATACATTCACAGTAAACAAGGATAACTAAACCATGGCATATTCATCCAATGGAATATCATACAGCAATGAGAAAATAAACTGTTGCTATACACAAGATGAGTTAATCTCACAAACAATACTGAAGAAGCCACATGACAATGCACCTATTATTTGATTGTATTATATAAAAAGTTCAAAGCAGACAAAATTTACCTCTAGTGTTCCAACTCAGGCAAGTGGTAACCTGGGTGTTTGTTTATATATTATAGGTGGTGGGGGTAGGCAGAATAGTGATAAAGAAGGGGTTGGCGAGGGCTTTTGGCTACTAATAATATTCTGCTTTTAAAAATCATGGATGTGTTCACTTTATAAAGATTAATCAAGCTATACATTTAGAATGTGTGCATTCTGTGAGCATATTATAATTAAGTAAAAAGGTTATTTTCAAATGCCAGTTTAAAAAATTTTTTTAATGTTTATTTTTAAAAAGTGTAAAATAAAAAACAGAACTACCACATGATCCTGCAATTCCACTTCTGGGTATTTATCCAAAGAAAATGAAATCACTATCTTGAAAAGAGATATGCAACCACCATGTTCACTGCAGCTGTATTTACAATAGCCAAGACATAGAAATAGGAACAACCCAAGTATCCACTAATGGATGAATGGATAAAGAAAACAAACACACACACACACACACACACACACACACACACACACACACAGGAATATGTTTCAGCCTTAAAAAGTAAAGAAATCCTGCCATGACAACATGGATCTTGAGAGCATTATGCAAAGTGAAATAAGTCAGAGAAAAGACAGATAATTACATAATCTAACTTATATGTACAATCTTAAAAACAACAACACCTGAACTCACAGACACAGAGAACAACTGGTGGTTGTCAGAGGGATGAAAAGGGTAATGGTGGTCAAAGATTACAAATTTCTTATTAGATAAATAAGTCCAGGGATGTAATGTTCCATATGTTGACTGCAGTTAACAATACTGTATTGTATATTTGAAAGTTGCTAAGAGAGTAGAGATTAAAAGTTCTCATCACAAGAAAAAGAATTTGCAACTATGTGTGGCAATAAATATTAACTAAACTGTGGTAATCATTTCACAATATATACATATATCAAATCATTATGTTGCAACCTAAAACTAATATAATGTTATGTGAATTATCTCGATTTAAAAAATAAAGAAAAACTCATACCTATTATGCAGTTATTTCCCATTTCCCTCTTACCCCTGCCACCAATCTACTTTTAGTTTCTAATTTACCTATTGTGTAGATATTTCATATAAATGGAATCATACAACATATAAACTTTTGTGACTAGTTTCTTTCACTTAATGTTTTCAAGATTCATCCACACTATAGCATTAGCAGTATTTTATTACTGGATTATATTTCATTGTGTGTACATACCAGAATTTAATCAACTCTTATCTGTATAAGTATTTATGGTAATTTTTGATCTTCAGTACTTCCTGAACTCCCTACCATCAATTAACACACTCTTAAAGAATCTTCCGTCAGAAGCTAGTCATCACCTATTCAACAAAATTAAAGCTTTTATAGTACTGCACTAAATCAGTATAACTCTTTTTGTAAAATCTGTTAAGTCTACAAAGCATTTCTAACCACTACCTTGTCAACTGAGCATTATTATTATTATTATTATTTTTTTTTTTTTTTTTTTTTTGTAGGTGAGGAAACTGAGACATAAAGACCTTAAGTAGTTATTCAATGTCACGGCTGGTAAATGGCAGAACCAGGACTAGACCTTTTCCCCTTTCCATCCATCCCACATCAGAGTTCATTCAACTACCCACACTAACCCAGTCACAACTCCCTACTACAGTGACTTTAAAATAATTCTACAAATTAAATTTGAAAGAAAGGCTCTCACATTCAGGACAAGAAAAGCCTCAAGCTATAAACTGGTTTAGCTCTAAATATATGTCTATAAGAGTCCTGCAATTCACAAAGCATTTTCCCAAATAGAAAACTGTATAAATGGTTTTAAAAAATCATTTCCTGTAGGGATAACACAATTAGGTTAAGAGACAGAGCTTTTAGTGGAAGAGTCAAGAAACTGAAATAAAACTAAACCAAAATAAGTATGTTCATTTTTGTTCTACTCTTCTCTTCTGGATCTCGTTCATTTTCATGAAGACGGTTTATAGGGACAAACTCAAGGCTACCTGCCAGTCTAAAGAGAACACTTCCACACTTAAACTCTTAAAAAACCAACCAAACTGAGAATCCAGTGTGGAGGAAATATCAAATGAGTAGTTCAGGGCAGCTTTTCATTAGATATTCTTCCCCACTACACAGGAATGACCAGATCTGGAGGGTCTTGGGATAACACATGGACCTTGTACAGGCACCTTCCAACCATTAAGTCTAAAGCTAAAGAGGTAAAAGGAGTCCCTGCAGCTGACAGATCAAACAGATATGTGCCAGAGTCACAGCTGGTAATGGAGAAGATGCATCTGCCTAGAATTTCTCTGTGCAGTATGTATTAGCCAAGCACGTTAAACACGTGATTGCAACCAGGGTAGGCAGCTCTTTGAAGGGTTTGAGACATACAACCTAGCCAAATACTGGCACGATTAATGAGTATCACCATGTCATTTCACTTAATAACAAAAGCATGGTTTACATGCTGTATTTACTACATATTTAGATAAAAATTCTTACCATCTAATAAAAAAATGAATGATTCCTAACCTTAAAAGAAAATTTGAAAAGCAAATATAAGAATTATGACAACCCTGGCCAGTGTGGTTCAGTTGGTTGGAGCTTTGTCCCATAGACTGAAAGGTTGCGGGTTTGACTCCCAATAAGGGCACATACCCAGAATATGGGTTCAATCCCCAGTTGGGGTACATAAGAGAAGGCAAACAATCAATGTTTCTCTCTCACATCAATGTTCCTCTCCCACCCTCTCTGTAAAAGCAATGAAATAAAGGGGTAAGGATAAGGGTAAAAAAAATACGATATTTAAAAGATGACTGAAATAAACTTGCATAGTATGATAGTGAGAAAGTTTGTGATATACTGGAAACAAATGGGATTGGAAGTCAAGAGTCCTAGTATAAAACCTGCAAATCTTAGCAGACATTTAATAAATGACAAGCAAATGAATGATCTAGTACTGAAGAACTCTAGACAAGTTACTTCTTCTCTCGCTGCATCTGCTTCCTATTGCTAAAATTAGATTGTAATGAAGATTGAATGCGTTATTACAAATAAAGTGCTTAGAGGAGTTCTTAACATAGTCAGTACTCAATAAATAGTACACACTATAACCAATTGCCAGTCGGGTTTTACCACTAAATTCAGGTATAATCTCAGACAAGTTACTAGTCATTTTGGAATTCTATAAAATGACAGGGCTCTGAAAAATATTTAAATTCTGATTCTCAAAAATTGTATTAGTGAATAATTCCCACACACATACATTAAAACTTTAAACATTACCATATTTTCAAGACTAGTATATTATAGAATGTGTATGAAACAAGAGTTCCAGCCAACATGGAGGCATATGTAGACATGCTTTGCCTCCCTGCATAACCAAGAAGGAAACAACCAATTTAAAAACAGAAATCAACCAGAACTTCCAGAAAATTGAACTGTATGAAAGTCCAACAAACAAGGAGTTAAAGAGGAAACATTCATCCAGACTGGTAGGAGGGGCAGATAGGGTCAGCTGAGGTGAAGAGGATGTGGGGCAAGGTGGCAGCTGGTATACTGGGGAAGCAAGGCCACTGCCTTCCCCACTGGTAGGCAGACTGGGCAGGCCCACATCCCAGTGCAGATAAACCAGGAGGAACAACTGAGGAGCAAACCATACCGGGCAACCCAGGGTTTCAGCGCCAGACAAATAAAGCCTCAGAACCTCTGGCTGTAAAAACCTATGGGGGTTGTGGCTGCAGGAGAAACTGCCAGTCTCTTGAAAGCGGGGCAAGAGCTGAGCAAGTGGCATTGTTCCCTCTCTCATCCCTCCCTGACAAACCGGGCCACAACGCAGCAAAGTGGGGTGTCCTGCCCTGGAGGATACCTAAGACTCCACCCCTTATTATATAATAGGTGTCCTGAGACAAAGAAATATGGCCCAAATGAAAGGTTGAAACTCCAGAAAAAGAACTAAGTGACAGGGAAATAGCCCACCTATCAGATGCAGAGTTCGAAACACTGCTCATCAGGATACTCACAGAAATGGTTGAATATGACCACAAAATAGAGGAAAAAAGTGAAGACTATGCAAAGTGAAATAAAGCAAAATATACAGCGAACTAACAGTGAAGGGAAGGAAACTGGGACTCAAATCAACAATTGGAACAAAAGGAAGAAATAAACATTCAACTGGAAGAGATTGAACAAAAAAAATTCAAAAAAGAGAAAAGGAGGAGAGGCTTAGGAACTTCCAGGACAACTTTAAATGCTCCAACATCCGAATTAATAGGGGTGACAGAAGCAGAAGAGGAGGAGCAAGTAACTGAAAACTTATCTGAAAAAATAATGAAGGAGAACTTCCCCAACCTGGTAAAAGATATAGACATACAAGTGCAGGAAGCTTAGAAAGTCCCAAATAAGTTGGACCCAAAGAAGAATATACCAAGACACATCATAGTTAAATTGCCGAAGATTAAAGATAAGGAGAGAATCTTAAAAGCTGCAAGAGAAAAGGAGACAGTTACCTACAAAGGAATTTCCATAAGACTATTGGCTGGTTTCTCAAAAGAAACCTTGCAGGCAAGAAGGGGCTGGAGAGAAGTATTCCAAGTCATGAAAGTCAAGGACCTACATCACATCCAAGATGACTCTATCCAGCAAAGCTATCATTTAGAATGGAAGGGCAGATAAAGTGCTTCCCAAATAAGGTCAAGTTAAAGGAGTTCATCATCACCAAGACCTTATTATATGAATGTTTAAGGGACTTAGCTAAGAAAAAGAAGAAGATGAAAACTGTGGACAGTAAAGTGACAACTCAGAACCATCAACAACTGAACCTAAAAAGACAAAAACAAAAACAAACTAAGCGAACAACTGGAACAGGAACAGAATCTCAGAAATGGAGATAACATGGAGGGTTATCAGTAGGGAGAAGGAGGGAGGAGAATGGGGGAAAAGGTACAGGGAATAAGAAGCATAATTGGCAGGTGCGAAATAGACAGGGGGAGGTTAAGCACAGTTTAGGAAATAGAGACACCAACGAACTTATATGTACAACCCATGGACATGAACAAAAGGGAGGGAATGCTGGTGGGAATGGGGGTACCAGGTGGACGGGGACAAAGGGGGAAAAAACAATGGAACAACTGTAATAGCATAATCAATAAAATATACTTAAAAAAAGAATACACATGAAACATACTGTAGGGGTGGGAGGTTTGGTATACGTGGAAGTGATCAGACATCCAGACTATCACCTAAAGTGGAGACTATAACTTAAAACACACACATGAGTGTGTCTGCATACACGCACACACTCAGAATAAGGAGGAGAGTCCTGGGTGAAGATGAAGGAGATTTTGATCTATTCCTGGCATTGCTGCCAACCTTAAAACCGTAAGTTACTCCTATCTATGTTTGCTTATCTGTAAGTTGAGAAAAGTGGGATACATGATTACTAAGATCCCTCTGAAACTTTCTTTACTTTTTTCCTCTTTCCAAACTAGAATGACGCAATTATTACCTAGAAAACCAGAGATTTTAGCACCAATAAGTGTGAAAATTGGCTGATTTCATGACTAAGCAATGCCTGATCTGAGAATGGGAGAAAACCTCACCAGTCTTTTAAACGGTCCTACATTCACTTTCAAAAGCCAGCAGACTTAATTCTGTTTCTGCTTTCTAAAATAATGTATATTCACCTTAGAGAAGGATAGGCAATGAAAATTAGCTTGACATATGCACTGATATGGGAATTTTCTCACATAATCACAAAATTAACTGTTGATTCCTTTGTTCCACAATATTTTTAATAGCCAAAATTTATTCACCTACTACGTGATGGATATGGTGCTGAGCATTTTTAAGGCATTATTACATAAACCAAGAAGATAATTTTATGTAATTTTCAGATAAGAAAACTGTTGTAAGGGCTGAAAAATACATGACTGAATTCATTCATTTCATTTCCAAGGCAAATCCTTGCAAAAGAGCACAACAGAATCTTATTTTGTTAATTGGCTTTAAGAAAAAGCCAGATATATAGAAACCAATTTAAATTCTGATGTCCAGATCAAGAATGTGATTTATTCTTAATAATCCCAAGAGGTTTCTTACCATTTTATTCTTAATTTTTTATTTCAAACTCATAGCAAAATGAGAAACAAAGAACAGAACTTGTCTAAAAATATAATTAAAAGTTTATTTTTTTAAAAAAGCTAAAAATTACTTACCTGAGCATGAAAATTGGACATAGTCGTTGTCTCTATATCCTTCTTTCCCAAAATCTCCATTTTCACTGGTGAATTGGGAAAATTAAATGAAAAGTAGTCTAAAAAGTCAGGTAAATAAGCAGCTGCCCCATGAACAATACCCATTACATAGAAAGCTGCAGAGTTTTCATTTTCACTGAATACTAGACCCACAAACTCTTCTGCAAACCGCTCCATCTCCACAGGAGACAGATGGGTTAGTTCATTACTGTAGGCATGGATAACTGACGCACCTCCATTAGGCTGATGCTCAATATGAATGAGCTGTCTGAACTCCAAAGTGTCCAACCTTTTGAGGTTATTCTGAACCCGTGGCTCCTTTAGTGAGACAAATGGAAACTCACTGTTCTCTGGAATTTTGGAATCATAGTTCTTGGTATCCAAATTCTTTCCACTGTAATCCTTTATGTTATCACTTAGGATGCCTTTAGGTTCTTGATCTTCAAAGTCAGATAGCAATCCTGAGCAGATGGTTTGAATAGATTTGCTATACATTTTTGGACGCTTCCGTTTTTCATTCTCTTTGTGTTTCTTTTTCTTTTTCTTCTTTACCTTTTTAATTTGTAAGTCTTCTACATTTGTTTTTGGTTTCTCCTTCCCACCTGTTGGGAAAACATTTTTTTTGAAACTCCATATTTTAGTTACTTAAAAAACCATGCTTTAGGAACTGTTTTATAATAAATAAGCAAAGTTTACTTAAAATCAAGTTTATATTTGGGACTCATTTTACACAGTATTGAAAATTACTATTTAGTCAGTCTCTCTGCTCCTCTCTACACACACACAAATACACACCACGGCTTAAGACAAAATTACACCTTTCTGATATGTAGCAGATGCTCAATCGGTGTTTATTGAAATAATGAAATGAGTACATTTTTAGAAAGCATCATCTTCAGATTTTAAATGTAGAAAATCGGAAATGAAAAGATGAACAAAAGTGAATACAATGCTTTCCATGTTTCCCAATGATATATATGATGATATATGTAGGAGATAATATATAGCATATTTATTTTAAGTTCTTAAAATTGCATATAGGTATCAAGATCTAAAAATCATAAAAAAATACTTGCTTAGTAATAATAAAAACAACAAACAGAGCAAATCCTTAGCTTTTTACTATATTTCCTCCTTAGAAAATTACTCTTACATCTAAAATGGGCTGTTTTGGTATACTACAGTTTACAAAGTTCCCAATGAATACCCCACAAGATACTATAAAGGAAATGACAAAACTAGAATAATTTCTCATGTCTTAAGCACAAATGATACACATTCACTAATAAAGAGATAAATTAAAAGGTAAAAAAAAATACATGGGGTATTATAAGCTTATATATTAATGAGTTTCTGTAACCAAAGGCAAGTACAGTCTGGGTTCAAAAATTTAGAACTCCAAAGAATAAAAAAATTAATCCAGAGACTTTAAAACTATAAAATCTAAATATAAACAGTTAACATTATCATAGTATATTTATTTCTATACAATAGGAAAAAGAGAAAAAAATGAATATCTCACAAGAAATTAAGTTTCCTAAGACATTATGAAAAAGCCATTAAGCTGTTAAGTTGAAAAGGCATTCAATGTTTTCACCTGTTATTTCACTTTTATAGGTAACCTTCCTGAATCTAATTGTCCCACCTACTTCTTTACCTAAAATTTTTCATCTTTGCATATATCTTTTATTCCTATCTCAATCAAGTAAGATGTCCTGCCTGTGTTCCAAAACTAAGTCCCTCCTACCATTCCGAAAACATTTGCTTCATAGTGCTTTCCTCTTCTTTTACCATCAAGCTTCTTGTAAACAACAGTCTACATCCAGTGCCTTCTCTTTTTTACCTTACCATTCTCATCCCTTAAACTGTGGGTCTGCTTCCAGTCTACTCAAATTTTCTTTCCCAGAATCTTCAAATTATCAATGATATTCTCTCAAATTATTCTTCTTGATCTTTCCAAGGTTGGACAGAATTATCTAACTCATCCTTGATTATTTTTGACTTCCTTGATTACTACTACCTTAATTTTTGGTCTAACTGCCTCATGACTGTCTTTCATCCTGAATTCTAGAGCCATATTAATCTTTAAGTTTTATATATTGTTTTAATCATATTCATTCCTTGCTTTAACTGCTTTCAAAGGTCTCAGTGCCTACCAAATAAATAATATAACCTCTCCAGTCTGGAAGACGATGTCCTCAAGAAACTCATGCTCTGGTCAATCTTCACTATTTACAATTTCTTATAAGATATAATCTAGTTTTTACCTTACCTTTCTACTACTGACAAAGGCATTTCCTCTCCTAAAATACACTTGCCCTGCCCAATACCTACTACTGAACTCTTCCTCACTCATCCTATAAAAACTATTGTCATTTCATTAACTTCACTTTGTTTTCCTTTCTCTCTCTAGTTGGGACTGAAATCACTTCACTCTTAAGTTATTCTATATTCCACATATATGAATATATGTGATATAGTTATATAAAGTTATTTTTTTCACTCATAGGATATCTATGTATCATATGTCCTTCAGGACGCTGTACAGTATGAGTGAAACAAATAACTTTCATATAAATTCAGAGTGGATTGATATCCACCCCCAATCAATGTGTCTGTCCCTCATGGCATCCAGAACATTGCTCCTGATGAACATTTAGTGAATCTACAAATGAAAAGATTTCTCTTACCAACAGACTACCTGAGGTTTACAGGTTTTTCCCTTATGTCCTTTTCAAAGTTTTCCACCATATGAATACCATTTAATCCCAAGCCTGGAAACAAAAATTCTCTCAAGTTGATAGTAATTCTAAAAAGGGAAGTTTAATGTTAACAATAAACTATCACTTCAAAAATTTATAAGAATGCAGTGAAGACCAAATTAATATCATCATAAAAGCAAAAGTAAAAATCTCTCAACATTATTGATTATATAGGTTTATAAAGTCATAAAGCTCTGACTGGGTGGCCCAGTTGCTTGGAGCATCCTATACACCAAAAGGTTGCAGGTTTGATTCCCAGTCAGGGCACATACATAGGTTGTATTTATTAAAATCTGTGGGCCAGACACTGTAGTTGGCACTTCCCCCATATTTTATCTCATTTAATCTTGACAACCTGTAAGGCAGTAATTATTACATTATTATTTACTACTACTTTACAGTAAATGTATTTCCCACTGTCATCCCAGAGATCACCAATTCATTTCCAAAGGTACTTCATTTTCTTTTCCTTATCATCAGCAGTTTTCAGTTTAACTCAGTTCAAAATATCTTCTAAATTTTTCATCTACTTTGAAGTCAAGGTAGTACTTACTATTACATGTTACTTTAAAAAGTCCATTTTAAGGCTATTTTAAATGTATTCGCATATGTAACTTCTAGATTCACATATTTCACAGTAATGGTATGTTAGGAATTTAACATTTAACCAACTGACAGGAATTTACATCACTGTACATTTATATGGATAAGAAAATGACTCTCTGAACCAGTAAAAAAATGACTGTATAACTAAACCACTAGGGTAAAGTACATTTCAAGCATTAATCATTAGCCACTGTTATAGCATTGGTATAGTCAAATTTGATTCCTGCCTCAAAGGCTTCCAATCTAACTAGACAACACATATAAAACACACTGGCAAAAGAAATAGAACAAAAGGACCATAAGCATTAACTAAGCAGCCATCAACTTAACCTCTGACATGTTTCATCAATGTTGACAAAATACAAAAAATAAAGTTCTGATGAATAGAAAAGAGAGCTTAAATAAAGTGGCACCAAAGAACATCTGGAAACATGACAAAGAATGAAATGAAAATGCAGAACTAATACTCTGTTTATCCAAAATAATATAAATTAACCAGTTACTTAGTTGTACATGTAGTGCTATGGCCTTTTCTCCTTTATATAAAGGCTTATGAATCCGTAACTTCAATATGAAATTAATCAAAGTCAAAATGTTTTGCTCTGCAAACTGTCAACTTGATAGGCAACTAATGAATTTGTTAGCTGCCTAGCAACCAAATGCCAGATTCTTCTTTTTACCTTGCTGAGTGAATTTAAGACTGTCCTTACCTCTATTCTACCACAAACTCTCTCTGAAATAGTTCAAATTTATTGATAGCATTTGTATTATTACCAAATCACCCACCTCCATGTATAAACAGCAACTAAAAACAATTGTAACAATGAAGTAAAAACAAGAAATAAAAAGAAAATATTCTTAAGCATATAAGAAACATATAGTAAAACAGTACACATTCTAATTTAGCTGAGAGTAAAATGTCCCTCCAAATCCCAGGCTATGATATAATGACCATCAAATATTTATAAGATCACTCCCTTCACCATCCCTATCTAGCTACAAAATAGCTTTAGTCTTTTATTTTAGATAGTCTAAATATGAATGAAGACCAATAATGCAAACTCAAAATTTGATAACCCGTTTTTAAATAATTTAAAGAACCTAACAGTTCAATGGAGCTTACCTTTACTACTTTTTAATGACTCACTGAATAAATATACTGAAGACATGTTACTCTACAGATTCGAACTCCCCACTATATTTAATTTTCATATTCTGACCATTGTTTATTCTCAGAAAATTCAGCACCAAATAACATTTATTTTAATAACTAAGCCAGTAAGTATACTGAACAATACAGTACAACTAAAATCACTGAATATAAACTTACTTTTCAGCAAAATCTTTACTTCTCCATTTTCTTTTTTGATCTCATTCATTACTTTATGCTTCTTTTTTTCCCTCTCTTTTTCTTTATCTCTCTCTTTAATTTTGTCTTTGATTTTATCTAAAAGACAAAAAAGGAAATATTTTAAACTATTTTACAATTTTATTTTTCCAATGAATTATAGTACAGTTTCTAAAATTCCCTTCATATATTAAACATGGAATACATAATACATATGTCATAAATGACCAAAATTAATCATTATACAGTTCATTCTGTGGATTATTTTTCACTTATTTCATGTAAACCACGTTAGACTAACTTCAAATCACTTAAAATAAAGGCTAACTTGAACTGACACAGTAAATTACAGTGGGAAAAGTATTAGCTTTCATTTGGGCATATCTAAACTGGTAACATAACAGTGGAAAAAATTACTCAGTCTTAGTTTCCTCATCTGTAAAATGGTAACTGCCATCTTTCTCATAGGTTACAAGATTAAATGGAGAAAGATAAAAAATGACTTCCCAGAGCCTGTTACATACTACCAGATGTTAGTTCCATTAACCTTGCACCTTTTAAAAAGGGTATCATTGATCTGGCTAGCTGGTGATATTACATTAAAATAAAGCGTATAAAAACTTAAGGAAGTATAGTCTACCATCTAAAAATCAAACTTTGAGTTTATAAAATGAATTGATGTTCTATTAACTCTTTTTTGTTCAAGCGTTTATGTACCCAGCAAAAATCAAGAGGTAGAAGAGAATTTTAAAATAGTGATATAGTTCTTGCCCTCAAAAAGGATACTACTGATTATAAAGCCATGATAGAAGCACACAAAAAACATAAAATATCCTTTAATATAATAGAAATTATATAGTTCTATGCATATTGCATTTCTTAAACCCTTCCTTACTTTACTTTCTATCCTCATTCATGCCCTGATCACCTATGTAGATTACTGTTTAGATTGCACTGTCCAATAGAAATATAATGTTCACGACATATGTAAATTTAAAAATTTACTAAAATGGTGAAGTTAATTTTAATAATATATTTAACCAATATATCTAAAACATTTCAAAATGAAACCAATACTAAAAAATATTGTGTTATTATACATTCTTTTCTCATAAAAAGGTTTCAAAATGCAGTGCATACAGCACAACTCAGTTAAAAGTATCAATAGCTGCGCATTAAGTGTGCAATAGCCACATGATACTAGTGGCTACCATAATCAGTAACTCAGGTCCAGACTACATAAAGAGACAGTTCTCAAAAAAAATTAAATCCTTGTCATGTAATAAGCATCTTAAAAGTTATACTCATTAATGATAAAAATATACCAATTCAAATAAGATATTTCTACCCATCAAACTGAAAGTGTGCTTTTTTTAAAAGTGATAATACTAAAAGCAGATGAGAAGACAAGGGATTCACCGACTTAATGATACATCACTGAATATAAGGAAAGGATTAGGATACAGAGGTAAGTAAAATATGTAAGGCCCTCATTTTTTACATATAACATAAATTACAGACTAAATTAAGCTGTCCTCACATTTTTTATTACTTGGCTACTCTTACTTTTTGATATTTAAAGTCCTGTTATAGTGTGTCATCCACCCTTTTTGTTATTCCAAATAGCTCGGGTTTAGACACATACAAGTTACAATTTTCTAAATAACTACACATTTTTAAAAACAAACTATTTATATATCATTTAAAATCAAAACTGATTGCAGGGGTGGGAGTGGAGGTGGAAGAGGGTATGGAGAGATAAATGGTAATAGAAAAAATACATACATACATACATACATACATACATAGAATAATAATAAAAATGAAATAAAAACCAAAGCAGTCATCTGAAATATCTCTGCAATTCATTTCCCAGTTATCTCTATTACTCTTATTATTCTAAAGTGTTATTTCGTACTATTAATCTTTTAATATACATACAGAAAAAAGCATGTAAGTTCAATTTTCACAAAAATGAACAGCACCTCAAACCTCTCTTATCCTCCCTTCTAGTATTTTTGCAGCCCCAAAGGTTAACCATGATCCTGACTTCTAGTCACATAGATTAAAACTATACAATTTTACAGGCATACATAAAGAATATGATATACTATAAATCCACTACAGTTGCAAAATACTTTATAGAATAAAGTTATATTAAATTCTTAGGGAATAAACTATAATATGGTATAACCCAAAGTTTTTATACCCTGTATTTATAAATATACTTGTAGACTTTATTTTTTAGAGCAATTTTAGGTTCATAGAAAAACTGAACAGAAAGTACAGTTTTTCCCACATACACCTCCTGCCCTTACACATACCATTTTTTTAAATATTTATAATTAATACATACTTTTAGAAAACACAGTGAATGATAACAATTCAAATTATTAAAAGCCATTATTTTTAAGTGACAAAAATTTTTAAGATGCTATAATAGGAACATGTTAGTTTCACAACACAGAAAAAAGGGTCTTGGAGTATTCCTTCAAATTCAAGTAAAGTTAAATGGCTCAATTAAAGATAAGTTGAAGGTCTGAGGTCATTATATCAAAAACATCTATAGAGGCAAGGCTCCTGTCAGGATGGCGGTATAGGTAAATGCAGTACTTGAAACCTCTCACAACCACATAAAAATTATAGCTAAATTACAGAACAGCCATCATTCAGAAGACTGAAATCTAGCTGAAGAGAAGTCCTATGACTAAAGATATAAAGAAATTATATGGAGACTGGCAGGAGGGGTGGAGAAGTAGAACTGGCTGGCCCCATACCCATATGTGGCAGTTAAAAATAGGAAGGAGTATCTCCACTGGGGAGCGGCCCCCCCTTCACAGCCCCGCAGAGGAGCAAGGGGTTCTGATCCAACATCAAAACCCTGGCCCAGGGTCCTAGTGCCAGGAAGAGAAGTCCTCATAACTTCCGGCTGTGAAAACCAGAGAAAATTATGGTTGAGTGAAACAGAGGCTCCTGGAGTCCCAGGTGTTCCTCTTAAATGGCCTAAATATGGACTTTCTGGGACTCACTTACTCTGAGCTCCAGTGTTGCCACAGCTCTGAAGGAACCAGAGAAACACAAGGAGGAAATAAATTGTCTGACTTCAGGGCAAGGGCTGGAGGGGCAGCTTCCTCCCAGATATACATACTGGCAGAGACACTATTCCTTTGCTGAGCCCTCCCCCCAACAGAACTGGCAGACAGATGCCGTATCTGAATCTCCATCAACCTGGCTAAGACTGTTCTCCCTGCCCTGATGATTCCAAAGCCCTGCCCCACCCAATTTGTCAGCACACCCAAGCCATTTCCAGTGGCTTTTCCATACAAATGGCTTCTCATGGTGCATGCTTTGGACTTGCCTAAAATCTCTCAAGCAGCATCTGGCCTCAGAATACCCCATACCTCTTGCTAAGTGGTCCCAAGCATGGCCATAAGCTGGCCCCTCTGCAGCCAGCCTAGGTTCAAAGCTTAGCCTCTCCCAGGGACCCTCCAAGCCTAGTACAAACAGCAGCCATCTGCAGATCAGCTCATGCCACAGGGTCCCGGCAGGGTATGGGGAGTGACTGATCGTATGCCTTCAAGGAGGCCCCAGAACCAGTGCACCTGGTAGACGGCTTCAGACCATGCTGGATTACAAGCCTGCATGAGTAAGAAACTCAAGGGATGGACTCATAGAACCAAAGTCTCACTGAAGCAAGTCCTGCTCCATGGGCTCAGACCCTATATAGCACCTCTTCTGCTACAGTCAGTCCCTATAGCTGATGCGCCTCGGTGTCAATCTCTCCCAGCAACATGCCAACAACAATCAAGGCTCAACTACAATAGGATAGTGCACACAGCTCACACAAGGTTGCATCCGGAGCACGCAGCTCAAGTGGCCAAGGGGGCTGTACCACTGGGCCCTACAGAACACCTAATACATAAAGCCACTGTATTAAGTACAAGAGACACAGCAGCACTGCCTAATACATAGAAACAAACACAAGAAAGGAGCCTAAATGATGACACAAAGAAACTGATCCCAAATAAAAGAATGGGAGAAATTTCCAGAAAAAGAACTAAATGAATAGAAGCAAGCAAACTACCAGATACGAGTTCAAAACAATGGTTATAAGGATGTTCAAGGAACTTAGTGAGAATTCAACAGCATAAAAAAGCACCTGGAAACCATGAGAAAGAACCAGTCAAAAATGAAGGATATACTAACTGCAATGAATAAATTACAGGACATTAACAGTGGAGTAGGTGAAGAGGAAAATCAAATCAGCAATTAGAATATAAGAAAGCAGGAAAAAACCAGTCGTAACAGCAAAAATTTAAAAAATCCATAAAAATGAGGATAATGTAAGGCGCCTCAAAGACAATTTCAAGTGTTATCAACATTTGCACCATGGGGGTGCTAGAAGGAGAAGAGAAAGAGTAAGAAATTGAAAACCTATTCGGGGAAAAGCAAAATGACAGAGCCCTGGCCAGGTGGCACAGTTGGTTAGAGCATCATCCCATACAACAAAAGGTTGTGGGTTTGACTCCCAGTTAGGGCACATACCAAGGTTGCAGGTTCAATCCCTGGTCAGGACATATACAGGAAGTAACCAATCAATGTTTCTCTCTCATAGATGTTCTCCGCCTTTCTCTCTCTCCTTCCCTCTTTCTCTTTCTCTCTCCTCCTGCACTCTTTAAAATAAAAAAAATATATCCACAGGTGAGGATTAAAAATAATAATAATGATAGAAAACTTCCCTAACCTGGTGAAGGATATAAACACAATTCCAGAAAGTGTGGAGTCCCAAACAATATGAATACAAAGAGACCCACACCAAGACACACCAATTAAAAAGCCAAATGTTAAAGACAAAGAGAGAATCTTAAAAGCAGCAAGAGAAAAGCAGTTCGTTACCTACAAAGGAGTTCCCATAGGACTGTCAGCTGATTTCTCAATAGAAACTTAGCAGGTTAAATGAGACTGGCACAAAATATTCAAAGTGATAAAAAGTAAGGACCTACAACCAATATTACTCTGCCCAGCAAAGTTATCATTTAGAATTGAAAGACAGATAAAGAGCTTCCCAGACAAGAAAATGCTGAAGGAGTTATTTCATCACCACCAAACCCAGTATTATAAAAAATGATAAAGGGTCTTCTTTAAGAAATAGGAAAAAAGATTTAAAAAATGAATAATAAAGTCATAATAGATAAATAACAATTACTTTAAATGCAAGTGGATTAAATGCTTCAATCAAAAGACATCTGGTGTTTGAATGGATGACAAGACTCTTATGTATGTGGTTTACAAGAGACTCACTTCAAATCAAAAGACACCCACAGACTGAAAGAAAGAAAGGAATATTAAAACATATTTCATGAAAATGGAAACAAAGATAGGGTAGCAATACTTACAACAGACAAAATAGACTTTTAAATGCTATAACAAATAGACCAAAAAGAATCTAGTAACTTCACTTCTGGGTATTTATCCAAAAAAAACAAAAACAGTAAATCAAAAAGACATATACATCCATGTTTATTGCAGCATTAAGATATGGAAGTAACCTAAGGGTCTACCAATAGATTAATGGTTAAAGCAGCAGTGGTTCATACATACAATGGAATACGATTCAGCCATAAAAGAGAATGAAATCTATAACAACATAGATGGACCTAGAGGGCATTACGCTAAGTGAAATAATCTGACAGAAAGACGAATAACAGATGATTGCACTTAATGTGGAATCTAAAAAACAAAATAAACAAACAAGCAGAACACAGACTCACAGAGAGAACATTTTGACAGTTGCCAGACAGGACAAGGGTTGGGAAGCTGAGTAAAAACGGTGAAGATATTTAGAAGTACAAATTAGTAATTACAGAATAGTCATGGAGCTGTCAAGTACAGCATAGGGAATATAGTGAATAATACAATAAATATATATGGTGTCAGATGGTTACTACATTTATTGGGAGGATCATTTCTTAAGTTATATAAATGTCTAATCACAGGGTTGTACATCTGAGACTAATAGAACATCATACAACTGTAATTTAAAAATCAAAAACTGTTTTAAAATATCTATAGAAACAAAAACAATGGCATAGCCAAGACAAGAACAGTGACTGACAACATGATTGCAATTATCTCCCACCACACACACAAAATGTTCTAAATAAATGAACCAAATACATACCACCCATATACACCTAACAGAAAAGCACTTTTGTGGCACAACTGCTGTCCCAAACTATATACTTGTCTAGGTCTTTCAATCTATCTTTTACTCTTCCTAGAAATTTTTGTTTGTCAGAGCATATACTTTTTCAAAACCTAACTTTAAATTCTTCAATTGAGTTTTCTGTAATCATGTTACAGATAACAAAGATGTTATGTTACATGTTACAGGTAAATATGTTATAGCTACAAGAAAATGAGAAGTCTTTAAGCTCAGAATACCAAGGTTCCAGTTCAAACTCTGTAAACCTGAAAGCTAATAAACTTTCAAATCTGTAGTTTCAGCTGTAAAATCAAATTTATGTAAAGATTAAATAGGAAATATATACAAAAGGTTTTATAAAGATATAAGCCTTATGAATGTAGAATATTATCTACTGAATAGATCCAGGTAAACACAGATATCTACCAATAGTGAGCCATATAAACATTTTTGGCCAAGAGAAATCAGAACACCACTGTCTATAAAATCTCAAATCAGCCACTACCACACTGTTATGCATTCATACTTATAAAAGTCACTTCCAGATCTTTTTACAAGGAAAATGGCTCCCTGGCATCGTGTTTACTATAATATATTACCTTTTAAAAAAATTGTCCTTATTCATTTCTTTTCATGACGAAAAATTTGTAGTTTTATCCTTTGTGGTCTATCTAAAGCCTAAGATGAATTTCTAGGTCACTTTCCCATCACAGTTCTCAGAATAAAAGTAAAAATTATTATACTATAAGGATAAGAAATTATCTGTTTTGAAAAAGTACAACCTGATATAAGTACAATTTTATTTTAAAATAAAAAGGCACAGAGGGAAAACAGATGCAAATAGACCCATGACATAGTTTGAACCTAAAGAGGCAAAAGAAATACAAGACAGGAGAAAAGGAGAAGGAATAAATGACTAAGTCATTATCAACCCAAACAAGCTATAAATTACATATGTGGAAAAACACTAATGGGCTAAAGACCTACATTGTGAGCAAAAGTAAAGATATAAAAAAGAAAGCTTATTAAAATAATTTAAAACAAAATATAAACAGGATTTTCAAATATATGGTCAATTTATGATTTTACACCATATGCCATATGTGCATCAATGTAACGTGTATTTCATTCACCCAATACATTTCTGTTGTGCACTTATGTGCAAGAGATAAAATAAATAATAGTGCTGCACTAAAAAACTCTTACAATTAACTAGATATAAGTTGATTCTTATTCTAAGTACAACTTTGGAAAACCAGCTCTGAAATAACAAAACCTTTTTTTCATTTGGTTATAATAAAATCCACTAGTCTCCACCAGTATAAAAGTCATCATAATAATATAGAGATAAAAATACATATACACACATAGATATAAAAATATCAAATGTGCCCTGACTGGTGTAGCTCAGTAAATTGAGCACGGGCCTGGGAACCAAAGGGTCGCTGGTTCAATTCCCAGTCAGGGCACATGCCTAGGTTGTGGGCCAGGTCCCCAGTGGGGGGCGTGTGAGAGGCAACCACACATTGATGTTTCTCTCCCTCTCTTTCTCCTTCTCTTCCCGTCTCTGAAAAATAGATAAATAAAAACCTTTTAAAGAAAGAGCTAAAGTTTTTAAAAAATGAGAAATACAATTTAGTTTTTTCGGCATGACAAAAATTTAAACTCTCATTATCATACTCATATTGATGACTTCAAAAACACAAGAAAAATTAACTACTCCAAACTAAAAAAATAGTTGAGTATCATTTCATTTTTATTGTCTCAGCCATCATTTATCATTCCAGGTCAGAGAAGTGACAACTATAATTTCTGGCAGTTATTTACAGGCTTATTCTCATTTGTTCTGTGCTAAGAAACTAGATTAGGTCCATTAGTATTATACTGTATAATATAGTAAGTAGGTTCTTGTATCTCTAGCTCTATTACAGCAAATTTCACATTGCAACTAGTTAGTTATAAACATCTTTCTCTTTATTATCATCCCTGTCCCCACCAGTATGCCATCTTGAGGATAGAAAAGGTTCTCTCCTTTAATGAATGTGTATTAGATACATGAAATAGGTCTAGTGATAGTGTACATTATGACTTTCTCCCCTATGAGATGCTCTCAGTTGATTTCTGTTCATCTTTTCTTCTTTTACTCTGCCGTGAATTATGGAATTCTTAGACCATAAAACCTTCCAGGAGTGGTTCCTAAAATTATTTCCCTTTTCTAACTGTACTCTTATTTTTGACAAAAAGCTCTAAGATTTAATAAAGCTACTCCTTCCCTGGCTGGTGTGGCTTAGTGGATTGAGCACCAGTCTGCAAATCAAAGGGTTGACGGCTCAATTCCCAGTCAGGGCACATACCTGGGTTGCAAGCCAAGTCAGACCCCCAGTAGGGGGCAAGTGAGAGGCAACCACACGTTGATGTTTCTTTCCCTCTTTCTCCTTCCCTTCCCCTCTCTCTAAAAATAAAATAAATATTTTTAAAATAAAAAATAAAATAAAGCTATTCCTCCAATAATATTAGGGATCCATGATTTTTCTGGCTAAATCTCAGTAAAGGCAATCCCTCCCCCCAAAAAAAGATAATGGGCTAATTTCCTTTTTTATGCAGAACTCTTTTTACATAAAACACTATTAAAACTTAATACCTACAAATAATAAGAAAAATAAAACTTAATTTAAAAAATTAAAATATAGAAAATAGAAAAAAGTGCAAATTTCAAAGAATGTCAAGGTCAAATAAACATTTAAAAGGTTCAACCTTATCAGTATTCAAAGAAATACAAATTAAAATAATATGAAAATAATTTTCATCTATCAAGTTGACCAAGTGTCTTAAAAAAATACATGTGCTTCAGCAGCACATATACTAAAATTGGAACGATACAGAGAAGATTAGCATGGCCCCTACATAAGGATGACACGCAAATTCATGAAGCATTCCATATTTTTTACAGGAACACGTGTAAAGGACACATGGACAAAAACTAGGGGGAGTGGAAATGGGAGGGAGGTGGGGAGAGCTGGGGCGGTGGGCTGGGATGGGAGTAAAAGACAGAAAGCTGTATAAGAACAACAATTAAAATAAATTTTAAAATAATAATAATAATCACTATTAGAAAGGGTAAAAAGCAAAATAGACATTTCTACATAATGATGAGTATAAACTGACAGTTTTATTAGAGGGCAATTTAAAAATATGTTGAAAAGCATTAAAACTCATTATTCCTTTGATTCCACTGCTAGAATTTCATTAAAAGGAAACAACCGTATCTGCACAAATATACATGTACAAGGGTTCTCATCCCATATTATTTACGATAGTGAAAAACTGTAAATAACTTAAATGTTTAATATGGAGATTGGTTAAGTAAACTTGAGTATATTCATAAATGGAAAATTATTAAGCCATTAAAAATTTTTTGATTACAGTTAACATCATGGGAAAAATGTTCATGACATGTTAGAGGAAAACTGCAAGTTAATATATTTAAATCTATAAAAGGATCCCAAACCTGTCACATATATGTGTATATGCATACCTATATACACACAAACATACAGGGGCAGGCAAAAGTAGGTTTACAATTGTGAGTATGCAAACTGGTTTATTCTTGTATTATTTTAAATTAATTAAATTAATTATTGTATTATTTATTTGAATTGCAATTGTAATACACATACATGCAGAGGTGGGGCAGAAGTAGATTTACAGTTGTTGAGAACACAAAACAGTTTATTCTTGTATAATTATTTACTGTATTGTTTTCTGTAAGAACAACTGTAAATCGACTTTTGCCCCATCCTGTATATATGTATACACATGCAGAGGGATCTTAAAACAAGGGAAATTGTTTAAAAGACTTTAAAATTGTTTAATATTGTTATATAAGAGTTAGACTTCTGCGTCCTCCTACCCTCACCCCAGTCTAGTAATCCTTTCAATCTCATACCTTAAGGCACACGTGGTATTTTCATTTTCTGGAAAAAATGAACAGACTTCGAGACTCAGGTTCCCCAGGCAAGGCAAAGGTTAGAGCTCAAAATAAGCTGACTATACTTTCCTAATATGCTTAAACTGAATTAAATCAGGAAATTAAAGAAAAAACTTTTGGAGATTAAACATACAATGGCAAAGCTAAAAAACTTAATTAAAAGTTTGGAAGATAGTTGAGATAGCCATCCAAAATACAGAGCAACAAGATTAAGTAGTGGAAAACAGCAGAAAATAAGATGACCTAAAAGATCTATCTATTCAGGAGATCCAATATCAAATAACTAAAAACTCAGAAAAAAACATAATTTTATAGGGAATAAAACTATATTTTAAAACAGTATTTTCTTAGAAAAGATCAGTTTCCGAAATGAAGATTCTGTCAAGGGATGAGTACTAAGTATGGAAGTCACCACCATAGCCCCCTTCCCACACACACACCAGGCATATACCATCATGAAGTTTCATTACACTGGGGATATAAAAAGATCTTAAAAACCTCCAGATTGGGGGGTAGGGGGTGGAAGAGAACACATATAAAAGATCAGATAACTGCATGGAACTGGACTAAAACGTTAACAGTAGATGATAGAAAGCAATACAACAGGGCCTTCAAAATTCTGAATGAATTTTTAACCTAAAATTCTACAATCTGACAAACTGTCAAGTATGAAGGAAGATATTTTCAGACAAGCAAGTTTAAAAATTTTTACCAAACATGCATCATTTCTTGGGAAGTTACTTGAGGGTGTGCTCATGTAAACTGAGTACACAAAGGAGGAAGACATGAGAACAAGGAAATGGGACTCAGCACAAGAGAGCACACTGGAAAACATCAGTATGAAAGCTATGCAGCTGGCTCAAAAAATAATCAACCAGTTCATATCAAAATACAAGAACAGAGCACTGTGAAATAAGATTTCCAGGGATAAAGAGGAATTGCCAGATTAACTCTCATCACAGAACACAGAGAACAAGGCAGAAAATGAAGCAATAGGTATACATATAAATGAAAAAGAGAGGCAATTGTTAACTATATGAAAACCAAGAAGGCCATACAGAAAAGGATATCTGATCTGCATTGAACAATAAGTCATAACATGCACTGATTATTGCTTTAAACTAAGGTTATTACTGAGAGAGGTTAAGGTTATGAAATTATTAAGAGAAATAGAAAAGAAGCTAGGTTATTTTTAAAGTGCTAAATTCTTATTTATATTAACAAGAGTGCAGTATATATCTAAAAATGATCAGCCATACTTAAAGTATGGACTTTAAGTTAATGAAAAAGGTAATATATGAGCATTTTATTCAGAAAGCTGGAATTAAAGGATAAGAAGCAAAAGAGTTTTAAAAAGAAATAAAAGAGCTTGGGTCAAGGAATGGACAGAGTTAGGACCATTTCTAACTCTAAACCTTTCAGTATTGTTTGACTTTTTAAATTAAGTTTTATTTTACGATTTACAAAGTCATAGTCTTCCTCCCCAAAACCCATAACCCCAGTTTAAACACACACACACAAAATCGGATAAACCCCAATTGAGGGACATTTTACAAATTACCTGACCTACACTCCTCAAACTGTCAAAGTCACCAAAAGCAGGCACCATCTGAGAAACTGTCATAGCCAAGAGGAGCATAAATAGACATGATGACTAAGTACAATGTGGTATCCTGGTGGGGATCCTTGAACCAAGAAAGGACCTTAGGTAAAAATTAAGGAAATCTGAAAGAAGTATGGACTTTAAGTTAATGATAATATATCAATATTAGTTCATTAATTATGACGCATGTACTATACAAATGTAAAATTTTAATAAAAGGAGAGTGAGTATAGAGTTTTGGGGGAACTTTGGAACTTTTCTGTATATCTACTATTATTTTAAAATTAAAAACTTACTAAAATTTGTATTTATATAAATTTATAAAGGTGAAACTTAAAAGAAATACACAAGATTCACACAGGTATGTACGGATGTATGTAAACTTAACATTATGTAATGGACAGAGATACTGTTAAGTAAAAAGAACAAACTATATAGAAAAATGCATATAGTACATTTAGGTTTTTAAATATAAGCTATATAGTTTTTTTTCTATGTGTGTGTGTATGAAGTCTGTCCGGAATAATATAATGAGAACAGTTTGCATGACACCAATGAAACCTGGCAGCCAAGGAGAGTAGACTGGAATGCACATGTGTGAACAATGACGACTTCACTGTAGTAGTAAGTGGGGGCGGCAGATGCTGTTGAAGGAGCCTGTGTACTGTGTAGCCATCACTTTCAAAATGACTGAACAAGTAGAGCATTGTGAATCTGCATCAAGTTTTGTGTTAAGCTTGAACATTCCTCCTCAGAAACTATTTGGACGATTCAGAAGGCCCCGGTATGGGCAACTGGTGATTGGTAGCTTCATCACAGCAACGTACCCAATCATGCATCACATCTCATGAAGAGTTTTTTGGTAAAACATCAAATCACCCAGGTGACTCAGTCCCCCTAGAGTTCAGGTTTGATGCCTTGCAACCTCTGGCTTTTCCCAAAACTAAAATCACCTTTGAAAGAGAAGAGATTTCAGACCATTGATGAGATTCAGGAAAATACGATGGGGCAGCTGAGGGCAACTGGCAACTGGGAGAACCGTGTGAGGTCCCAAGGTGCCTACTTTGAAAGGGACTGAGGCATCATTGTCCTATGTACAATGTTTCCTTGTATCTTGTATCTTCTTCAGTAAATGTCTCCATTTTTCATATTATTTGCCTGGATATCTTCTGGACAGACATCACACATTCTAAAAATCATGGTATTTAATTTTAAAAATTCTAAAAATAGTACTTTATGTATTTTCTATTAAATTAACACTCTAAACTTAATATACAGGGGCTTCCACTTCTAGCCATGATGCACTAATAAGGACCTTCTGGACAGACCTCATAGTTCTACAATAAGACAACGAATAATGTAGAAATGGATTCCAGAAACTGGAAAAAAAAAAAAAAAAAAGGAAGAAGAAGAAGAAAACCCTTCCTTCCTAATTAAGAGATGGCTGAGATCTGACAAACATGAGGCAGACTGGAACTCTTACCCTTTGCGATAGGATAAATGGACCTAGGGATTATCATGCTGAGAGAAATAAGCCAGTCGGAGAAAGACAAATACCACATGATCTCACTTACATGTAGAATATAATAAACAAAACAAACTGATGAACAAAATAAAACCAAAGGTGAGGATACAGGGAATACACTGACAGATCTCAGAGGGGAGGGGGTAGGGGATGGGGCGGTCCCAGAAGACATTAGCCAAAGAATATATCTGTATATAAAGCATAGCTCATGGACACACACAACAATGTGGTAAAGTCCAGGACAGGGTGAGATGATACAGGAGCTGGATAGAGAGAGGCAAGGGGCTTATACTAACTGATCTCTGAAGACCCATTTTCTTTTGCAATATTCATTGATTCTGTATTTCTATTTTATTTTTATTATTTTTTTAAAGATTTTATTTATTAGCTTTTGGAGAGAGAAGAGAGGGAGGAAAAGAGGGAGGAAAAGAGCAAAAGCTACATTGATTGGTTGCCTCCTGCACTCCCTCAACTGGGGACCTGGCCCACAACCCAGGCATGTGCCCTGACTGGAAATTGAACCAGTGACCTTTTGGTTCACAGGCTGGTGATCAATTCACTAAGTCACACCAGCCAGCACTCTATGTTTCTATTTTATAATGGAAAAAACTTAGTATAATGACTCATATGGTAATAACTTCCCATATTTTGTATAGTTATGCAAAAATGTTCTGCCTACAGATATTATGAAAAAATTCAAACTGTACAATACTTATCTCTTTTATGATTTGTGAATCGTTTTTGGTTGTGAATCAGGTTGCTTTTACTAACATACTCAAGCACCACTCCAACCCCAAAGGAACAGAACATTGAAAATAGGACAGTTTAAGACAGCTGGGGATTAAGAAACCTTAAATGTACTATAATACAGTGGAAATAGCTGAGGCTTTGTAGTTTAAGTTCAAATTCTACCTTTGCCACTAACTGACCAACTGACACAAAACAAGTTACTTAACTGTTTTGACAGAGAACAATACTGAGGTATTCTTATCAGGCAAAGATAACAGCACTTATCTTTTATATTTTTATGAGGATTAAAGGTGACAAATGCATTATTTCCAACACTATGCCCAATATATAACAGGTACTTGACAAATGTATTATTATTAAATACAAATAGAAGAATTCTATTAGTAAAGCATCTAGTAACATGCATATTGACAAAATAATATAGCAATAGTAGTCACAAAAACACAGAAAGAAGAGTAACAGAAAACAAAAAAATAAATACATATATAGCTACATGAAAGCCAATCCAGGCACAACATGAAAAAAAAATGGTTTGGGCTCCCTCTCCTGCCATTATGAAAAATTTCAGGTCAGGTTTTCCTCACTGAGCTACCAAGGAAAGATTTGCCTCCAAAACAGAAGTACAATTACTTCTGCTTTCAGCATATTGTAAAATCAAGACATGAAGTAGAGACATTATACAAAATTAAATCATTATAGTCACTGAGTCTTCTACTATAGTTATCATATAAAATATGACTCACATATAACCTGGGGCATTCTAGATCTCTAAATCAACATTATACAGTTATATAATTTAATTAAAATTCTAACATATAATGAAAACTGTAAGTCATATATTTCTTTCTGGTTAATGATAACAATATATGTGGGAACCACTACTCTTGTTTTAACTCCAAATTATATTTTTCCATACAACCAATTAAAGTTATAAATTGTAAAAATATACATTTGGCTAGTATCACTGTGTAACTCTCATATAGGTGATTATCTATTTTTAGTTCAATTTAGAATATGCTCTAAGTGAAATTTTATGAAGCAAATACATCTATTAACACTGGGAACCATCCTGCCTGGTTTCAGGAGCTGTAACCTTGCCAACAGGTGAAAAGGTCCCATGGCTAGGGCTAAGTAAAGAGACCTTGGGACCATAAACCACTAAGGAGACAAAACTTATCCTCCCAGCAGGGGCACAGCCTCTGCCCCATTTTACTTCACCCTGCTTGGCCTGAGCGGATGACTGATTAGCCAATGACGGGTAAGATTCATCAAGGAAGGAACAATCTAAGACAGGCACAATCTCGAAGGAGCCATCAGGGAAGGACTTAGGGGACTATAGAGAAGAGGCAAAAGACCTTACCCCTCAGCTTTGTCGTAGCCTGAGTCCTCATTCTATCCATAAAAAGTCTCCTAATTCTTTAGCAGTGTTGCTTCCCCCACCTGACTCAGGCCTGAAACAATCCAGAGGCGGGTTCAGCCCTGTGCTGGGATGGGTGGTTCCCAGAAGCAATAAGGCCCAAGAAAGAATGCATTAAATCCTGTGAAAGGATGCTTTGTTAAGAATGCCCTCAAGTCAATGTATACTAAATGTTTAGGGTCCAAGCACAAAATGAGTTTGTTTCCCCAGATTTTATGGCTGATTGGCATCACAGTCTACCAGACCCTGACTCAAAAGGATCCTCCTGGTCCCAGAAATGTTATCTGTAAACCGTATCTCCTTTCTTTAATATGTATTCCTATACAAGCTAAACTCAATAAAAGCCCAAGGAAAAAGGTGCTCAGGGCTCTTCTCCTCTGAGAGATTAGCCAGCCTTTTCTCACCAAGCAGATCATGTCTTGGTAGTCTTATTCTCATCCACAGAGGCTGGGAGAGCTCTGAGGGACAGAGTTCTCCCACATATTAAGACCTAAGGCCCTATTATGTGTATAGAGAGGAACTAGTTCAGACTTCTAAAGCAAGGTTATAACTATCCTTCCTTCCATCTGGGTGTCTTGGAATCCTAAATTGCCATGTAAGAAATTCAACTATTCTGATGAAGAGATCCTATGGAAAGGCTTTGAAATGACATGAAGAGAGAGGGGCTTAGCTCAACATCTGACAAGGCAACTGGTACATGAACAGAGTCATGTTAGACCTACCAGAAAAGACCAGTCACCAACTGAACACCACTGAGCAACCACACATGAAGCAAAATCACCTAGTCAATCCTGCTAAAATTCCTATATCATCAGATATAGCCCTGGCTGGTGTGTCTCAGTGATTGAGCACCGACATGCACATCAAGGGGTTACTGGTTCGATTCCTCGTCAGGGTACATGCCAGGGTTGCAGGTCAGGTCCCCAGTAGGGGATGTGCGAGAGGCAACCACACATTGATGTTCCTCGTCCTCTCTTTCTCCTTCCCTTCCTCTCTATAAAAAATAAATACATAAAATCTTTTTAAAAAAATCATCAGCTATAAAATATAGTTGTTTTAAGCCACCATGTTTAAGGTTAGTTTGTAACACAGCAATAGATAATTCAGCCTTTACATATTCTTCTTATAGATGAAGATTTTTTTGAGTAAGTTATATATTGGGTTGGCCAAAATGTTCACTTAGTTTTTTTTTCTGTCAAATAAAAGACACTTTTCATATTCACCAATAACTTTATTTATTGATTTGGACATTTTGAGTATGTCGGCTATCTCCTGTGTGGCATGACGTTGATTGCTCTCATATAATGTCTCAATTCCATCGCTATCAACTTCGACTGGTACACCCAGAAGTGGAGCATTCTCCAGCAAGACATCTCCAATATAAAATTTTGCAAACCACTTTTGACACGTTCCAGCAGTCACAGCACCTTCTCCATACATTACAAAAATCTTTTCTTGTGTCTCAGTTGCGTTTTTACCTTTCTTAAAATAATAAAGCACAATATGCCAAAAATGTTGCTTATCTTCTTCTATCTTCAATATTAAAATGGCTACAAAAAATTCACCAATTTTGTAAAGATTTTTTTAATGCATACTGAAATGACAGCTGTAACAATACAAACTAACAAAATTGTTTCAAATGAAGTGAAAGACAGCTAGAGCCATCTTACCAAAAAAATCAAACGAACTTTTTGGCCAACCCAGTATGTAAAAGACATTCACAAAAATGTTAAAACAGAATTTGTCTTATAAAACACAGATATTTTTAAATCTAACAGTAAGGGGCCAGAGCAAAGGTGCTTAGCAATAAATAATATCAGAGCTATTATTTAATAAAGAGAATCAAGTGTCTCAAAATTATGTCCTCCCTTAGCTTTTGTGACATTGCATAGCTCAGTTTTCCTATCTAGTTCCCATGAATATTACTTACATAATCTCTCTACCTAGAACTCCTTTATCTCTTTATTGAAATTCTACCACACTGTCACTCAATGCTTTTCTCAAACATCCCCTCCTCCTTCCTGCATTCCTCTCCCTTTCTTTTTTTTTAATTTCAATCTCCATTTATTGCTCCAGTTATCTCCAATGGATGAGCATATCATGTCATTTATTTTTATTTTTTAATATATTTTATTATTAGGCTATTACAGTTGTCCCATTTCTCCCCCATCATTCCCCTCCACCCTGCACACCCCTCCCACCCACATTCCCCCCCTTTAGTTCATGTCCATGGGTCATAAGTTCTTTAGCTTCTACATTTCCCACACTATTCTTACCCTCCCCCTGTCTATTTTCTACCTACTGTCTATGCTACTTATTCTCTGTACTATTTCCCCTTCTCTCCTCCTCCCACTCCCCTGTTACTAACCCTCCATGTAATCTCGATTTCTGTGGTTCTGTTCCTGTTCTAGTTGTTGGCTTAGTTTGCTTTTGTTTTAGGTAGGTTGTTAATAGCTGTGAGTTTGCTGTCTTTTCACTGTCCTATTTTTGATCTTCTTTTTCTTAGATAAGTCCCTTTAACATTTCATATCATAAGGGCTTGGTGATGATGAACTCCTTGAACTTGACCTTATCTGAGAAGCACTTTATCTTCCCTTCCATTCTAAATGACAGCTTTGCTGGATAGAGTAATCTTAGATGTAGGTCCTTAACTTTCATGACTTGGAATACTTCTTTCCAGCCCCTTCTTGCCTGGAAGGTCTCTTTTGAGAAATCAGCTGACAGTCTGATGGGAACTCCTTTGTAGGTGACTGTCCCCTTATCCCTTGCTGCTTCTAGAATTCTTTCCTTCATTTCAATCTTGGCTAATGTAATTATGATGTGCCTTGGTGTGTTCCTCCTTGGGTCCAACTTCTGTGGGATTGTCTGAGCTTCCTGGACTTCCTGGAAGTCTATTTCCTTTGCCAGATTGGGGAAGTTCTCCTTTATTATTTGTTCAAATAAGTTTTCCACTTGTTGCTCTTCTTCTTCCCCTTCTGGTACCCCTGTAATTCCGATGTTGGGACATTTAAAGATGTCCTGGAAGTTCCTAAGCCTCTAATCACTCTTTTGAATTCCTGTTTCTTCATTCTTTTCTGTTTGGTTGTTTGTTTCTTCCTTCTGGTCCACTCCATTGATTTGAGTCCCAGTTTTCCTCCTATCTCTATTGGTTCCCCATGCACCTTCCTTCATTTCACATATTGTAGCCTGCATTTTTTCATCTACTTTGTGAGCAAAATCAACCAATTCTATGAGCATCCTGATCACCAGGGCTTTCAACTGTGCATTTGATAGGTTGGCTATCTCTTCATGGCTTAGAGGAATTGGCTCTGGGGCTCTGATTTGTTCTCCGGTTTGAGCCATTTTTGGTGTCTTTTTGTTTTGTTTTGTTTTGGTTTGGTTTTGGTCTGGTCACGGCTGTTACGTAGTGAGGGGTGAAGCCTTAAGTGTTCCCCAGTGCGGGGCAGCCCAGTCACTGAGATGTGACACTGTATATGGGGGCGGGGTCTGAGAGGGAACAATGGCACCTGCTCCACTCTCTCCTGGACTCCAGTCTCCCCCCCTGGCCCCCCCCCGGACCTTCTGTGCACACAAATGTGGGACCGCCTGGTCAGCCAACCGCCCTACACAGCCCCACTGGGTCTGCACAGTTGCCACCCCATGCCCTGGGTCCAACAGCCGCTACCTGTGGGCCTGCCAGCTGCCTGTACACTTGGGAACCGCCAGCCACTGCCGCCTTTGTTCCCGGGTCCGCACCTCCACTTTCCCCAGCCACGACTCCGCCCCTCCTACCAGTCTCGATGAATGGCTGTTGGACCTCCGTACAGTTCAATTCTCTACCAGCTCTGGTTGTGCTCTTGTTTCTAAATATTTGCCGTCCCCAATCTTGGCTGTGAGAGGAGGCACAGTGCATCCACCCACGCCACCATCTTGGCCGGAAGTCCCCCTCTCCCTTTCTTAATATTTGTCTGCCCCTGTTCCCTCTAGTACCACCCAGTACTTTCTATTTGTCTTATGGTATTTAACTTACTGCATTAAATGTTATAATTACTTTTTCTAGTATCCTGCTGGAATGTTGAAAGCCCCGTGAAGACAAGTACTGTATATTAGTAATTTTGTCATTTTTGTTCACACCTACCACAGCATCTAACTACTAGAAATGCTTATCAAGTTGAAGAGTTATAGTCTGCTAACAGAGAACTCACATTTCAAAGACAAACACATGCTTGAAGAACCACAAAGAAATCACATCCTGAATACTACAAACTGTCTTACTGTAATTTAATCTGTTCTTAATTAAAAATAACGTTTCAGACTTCTGGCCAAGATAGAGGCGTAGGTGGACACACTGTGCCTCCTTTCACAACCAAAATTAAGGACAACAAAAACACAGAACCAAAAAAAACAAAAAACAAAAACAAAAAAAAAACCCAACCCACCAGAACAGATAAAAAATTGAATTGTATGGAAGTCCGACAACGATTCACCCAGACTGGTAGGAGGGGCAGAGTCGGTGGCCAGCAGAGAGGGGTCCCAGCAGGAAAAAGCAGTGGCTAGTGGTCCCAAGCGCACAGGCGGTGGTTATGGAGCATGGGGAGGCAACAAGCAGACCAAGCAAGGCGCACAAGGCGGCTGACCATGGTCACACATTTGCACGCAAATAAACCAGGCGAAAACAATCAGCAAGAGAGACTGCGCAACGCAAGGCCCCTGTGCCTGGAAATAAAGCCTAAAAGCACCAACTGAAAACACTTGTGGGGGTTGAGGAGCTGGGAGAGACTCCCAGCCTCACAGGAGAGTTTGTTGGAGAGACCCACAGGGTCTTAGAACATACACCAGCCCACCCACATGGAAATCAGCACCAGAAGGGTCCAATTTGCTTGAAGAAAGTGGCGGAAGGGACTGGAATTGGAGAGAGAGCAGAGCAAGTGCCATTGTTCACTCTCGGACCCCGCCCACACATACAGCCTCACAACCCAGCCACCAGGCTACCCTGCCCTGGTGGAACACCTAAGTCTCTGCCCCTCACTACATAACAGCTGCAACCAAACCAAAAACAAAAAAACAAACAAACGAACAAACAAACAAACAAACAAACAAAAAAAATGGCTCAAACAGGAGAACAGATCAAAGCCCCAGAGCTAATTCATCTAAGCAACCAAGAGATAGCCAACCTATCAGATGCACAGTTCAAAGCACTGGTGATTAAGAAGCTCATAGAATTGGTTGATTTTGGTAGCAAATTAGATGAACAAATGAAGGCTACAATAAGTGAAATAAAGAAAAACGCACAGGGAACCAATAGTGATGGGAGGAAAACTGGGACTCAAATCAATGGAGTGGACCAGAAGGAAGAAACAAACAACCAAACAGAAAACAAGGAAGAAACAAAAATTCAAAAAAATGAGGAGAGGCTTAGGCCCAACATCCAAATTATAGGGGTACCAGAAGAAGAAGAGCAACAAGTGGAAAACTTATTTGAACAAATAATAAAGGAGAACTTCCCCAATCTGACAAAGGATATAGACTTCCAGGAAGTCCAGGAAGCTCAGAGAGTCCCAAAACAGTTGAACCCAAGGAGGAACACACCAAGGCACATCATAATTACATTAGCCAAGATTAAAATGAAGGAGAGAATTCTAGAAGCAGCAAGGGATAAGGGGACAGTCACCTACAAAGGAGTTCCCTTCAGACTGTCAGCTGATTTCTCAAAAGAGACCTTACAGGCAAGAAGGGGCTGGAAAGAAGTATTCCAAGTCATGAAAGGCAAAGACGTACATCCAAGATTGCTCTATCCAATGAAGCTGTCATTAGAATTGAAGAGAAGATAAAGTGCTTTTTGGATAAGGTGAAGTTCAAGAAGTTCATCATCACCAAGTCCTTATGATATGAAATGTTAAAGGGACTTATCTAAGAAAAAGATGATCAAAAATAGGACAGTGAAAAGACAGCAAACTCACAGCTATTAACAACCACACCTAAAACAAAAGCAAACCACTTGAACAGGAGCAGAAAAACAGAAATGGAGATTACATGGAGGGTTAGCAACAGGGGAGTGGGAGGAGAGACGGGGAAAAGGTACAGAGAATAAGTAGCATAGACGGTAGGTAGAAAATAGACAGGGGGAGGGCAAGAATAGTGGGGAGAAAGTAGAAGCTAAAGAATTTGACACATGGACGTGAACTAAAGGGGGGAATGTGGGTGGGAGGGTGTGTGCAGAGTGGAGGGGAATGATGGGGGAGAAATGGGACAACTGTAACAGCATAATCAATAAAATATATTTAAAAAAATAACCTTTCGCTGCTATAAAATTATAAGTATATGTAGAAAAACCAAAAGCTTTCTTATATGCCATAAATAATCCACAGAAGCTCCCCAAAATAAAACTAAATACCAGCCCCACTCAGCATGGCTCAGATGCTTGGGAGTCATTCCGCTAACCGTAAGGTTCCCGGTTTGATTTCCAGTCAGGGCATATGCCTGGGTTGCGGGTTCTATCCCAGGTCAGGGTACCTTTGGAAGACCATCAATCAATGTTTCTCTTTCACATCAATGTTTCTCTCCCTCTCTTTCTCCTTCCCGTCCCCTCTCTCTAAACAATCAGAAATAAAATAAATTTCAAAAAACCTTTAAAAATATACCAGAAAAAAACTCAATGTATATTAACTATCAATAATTTTTTTGGTGATATAAAAGAATAAAAGTAGATAAAGAGATGCATGTAGTTTAAGTATAAAGGTAATTCTACAATGATTACAATCTTCCTGTAATTTAAGCAATGAATTTAATAAAAATCCCCTTTGGGATTGTGGAGGGTGGGGTAATTTCACAAAATAATTCTCAAGTTAATCAAAAAGAAAAAGAGGCAAGGGAAACTTGATCCAAACCTCATAGATAAAACTTTTCAAAATACACACAGATCTAAATGTAAAATCTAAAAACTGTATCTAAAAGAAAACATAAGAGAAAACCTGTGTGTGGACTTCGGTTAGGCAAAGCTCTCTTAGGTAAAATACAAAAAACATGAACCATAAAAGAAATTATAAAGTAAACTTCATCAAAATTAACTTTTCTACTGTGAAAACACGTGAAGAACGATTTTAAGTGAATGAAAAGCAACAGAATGGGAGAGCATATTTGCAAAATATACTACTCACAAAGAACTCGTACAAAGAATATATAAAAAAACTTCCACAATAAGAACATACCCAATAACAGACAATCTGAATCCACACTATGCCAAAGAAGAGATAGGTATGGAAAACAAACATGAGAAGATGCTCAACATAGTAACTAGTTATTAGAGAACTGCAAATCAAAACAACAGTGAAATACTATCACATATCTAACAGGATGGCTAAAATTCAGTAAACTGACACTATCAAGGGCTAATGGTACAGAATGGAAAATGGTACAGCCACTGTTAGAAAAGTATGGCAGATTACCATACAACCCAGCAATTCCAGTGCTAAGTATTTACTCAAAAGAAATGAAAACATATATGCATCCCAAGATTTGTATGTGAATGCTTGTAGTGGGCTTATTTATAACATCAAAAACTAAAAACAATCCAAATGTCCATCAACTGGCAAGTGGAAAAACAAGTTATGGCAGCGCCATACAATGAATTAACTCTCAAAGATAAAAAGGAATGAACTGAATGATGAGACAACATTGATGAAACTCAGAAGCAATATGCTAAGTGAAAGAAGTCAAACACAAAAATAGCTAGGTAGTGTATGATTCAACTTATATTGCATAACATTCGAAAAGTCAAAACTATTGGAACAGAAAACATATCAACCTTGGGTAAAGGTGCACTGAATGGCAAAAGGGAACTTTTTGAGGTGACGGAAAACAAAATAATATTAAAAATATAAGATATCTTCTTTGTATAATGCAGCAATGAGTTTCATTTTTTGGAGGTTAAAAGTATACGAAATAGCAACTTGGTACACAATCATAATTCAATTAGCATTATCCACACAGTTCATTTCCTGTCTAGTTCTCATACCACTAGTGTCTGCCTCTTTTGCTTACTTGACAATCTGTCCATTTCTGTGAGCAGTATACTGATCAACTTCTCATCTTATTATCACCTTCTGCTGCTCTCATTTTAAAAAATACCTGCCAAATTTTTCCTGAAAAACTATCAGCCGTGTCTTCTGAGCAGGGAAAAAGGGCTGAAATGCAGTGCAATTCATTCACTTTCCAAATAGAGTATCTACAGGTTAATGGTCTGACCTGAAACAAGACAATCTTAACCCCTGATTTCACAGATCTTAACAGTCTATTGAAGAAAACTAAATAAGTGATTAAAATGAAGTGAAGAAAGTCAAGACAGAAGTGTCAAGACAGAGATATGGAAAGAAACATTAAGGGGACCTAAACTAATCCAAAGAGTATTTTCAAAGCCCTCCCTTTCAAGTTGAATACTAAAAGATGAGTAGACATTAGCTAGATGTAAAAGTGTGGAAGTAGGAATAGAAGGACAATGGATAGAGAAAGTAAATGCCAGAGAGAGAGGAGTACTGTAAAAGGGCCCAAACATAAATTAAACACTAAAATAAGTAGCAGCAGAGATATGGACAATGGAAGGAGAGGCCAGGAGCAGGACAAATGGAAGGTAAACTGCTAAGTTGTTAGACCAAAGTAAAGGTTAAGAGACCTTGCCTAATCTTGTTTTTTTCAGCCTTCACCCATGGATATGTTTAATGATTTTAGAGAGAAAAAGGTGGGGGGGGGGGAGAGGGAGAGGGAGAGGGAGGGGGAGGGGGGGAGAGGGAGAGGGGGAGAGAGAGAGAGAGAGAGAGAGAGAGAGAGAGAGAGAGAGAGAGAGAGAGAGAGACATCAATCATTTGCCTCCCCATGTGTACCCTGATCGGGGATTGAACCTGCACCCTGACCTGGAATTGAACCATCAACTTCTGGTGTATGGACCAATGCTCCAACCAACTGAGCCACTTGGCCAGGGCTAATCTTGGGTTTTTTAGAGACCTTTTAAAGTCTGTGAACAGACCTGACCCATTTGACTCAGTTGGAATGTCGCCTGTAAACCAGGTCACAGGTTCAATTCCCTCATCAGGGCACATGCATAGGTAGCAGGTTCAGTCCCAGTCCAGGCACATAGGAGAGGCCAAAGGTAGCTGATTTTCCTCTCACACAAATGTTTTTCTCCCTCTCTCCCCGCCTCCCTTCCCCTCTCTCTAAAATGAATAAGCATGTCCTCAGGTGAAGATACAAAAAAATAAAAAATAAAAAGGCAGTGAACAACTAGTTACCTAAGAACCAAGAGAGGGTCTGAGATTATTTGCTCCTCAAAAAAGCAACCACTGCTATCTGTCACTGTAAGGAAACTTTTTTTTTTTTTTTTTTTTAAATTTATTATTTATTTATCTTTTAGAGGGGAAGGGTAGGAGAGAAGGAGAGGGAGAGAAACATCAATGTACGGTTGCCTCTCGTGTGTCCCCCGCCGGGAACCGGCCTGCAACCCCGGCATGTGCCCTGACTGGGAATTGAACCTCGATCCTCTGGTTCGCAGGCCCACGCTCAATCCACTGAGCTACACCAGCCAGGGCTGTAAGGAAACTTTTAAAAAGATACCTCCACACCGGCATGCAGACACTAATTGAAGAGATCTATACACAGAACATTTTCAAACCTTACCTGTTGACTCACCACTAATATGATTCGCATCTGATAACAGAACTCTATATGAGGTATTTGCCTGCATCTCAAACTCACATCCACATTTTTTCAATGATATGCTTATTCTCTCCATCTGAAACCACAGAATTATATATAAATCCTCCTTTCTTGCTAAATATGCGTTAGATTAGATAATCATAGTGGCCTATCATATACTCCCTCCCAAAATCTTTTCCTTTCCCTGTCCAGGAGTACCACTCATTTTGTCACTAAAATCATATCATTTCACTATTATAGTGGTCTTCAATATTCTAGTCTCTAATTTGTTTCTCAATCATCCTACACAAATTACACACGCTACTAAAATTACCAATTTGGATGTATTATCACCCTACTAAAACAACTGTGCCTTGCTGTTTTTGACCAGAGAATGAAGTCTAAACTCCATACCCTGGCAAATAAAAGGCAGATTATGGAAGATTTTCAACTGCCATTTCATCCTACCTCCCAACTTCGTACAAATCACCAACCCAGCCAAATGGTTCTGCTCGCAGACTACAAAACATGCCATGCACACTGCTGTCTCTACAATATTGTTCACACTACCCTCCTGACTAACAAGTCACTATCCCTTCATCTCCATTTACCCAAGTCCTGTTTTTCCATCAAAACCCAGCTCATTTATTTGGCAAACTATCTCACAATGAAAGGTACATTACTGGATGAAAACTTAAAAAATATTAACACAATTTGCACAGCTTAGAGCTGGAGTTCTGAAATCAAACCACCTAAAAATCTGAAACCCAGATTTACTATTTATTTCATAGCCTTGGGCAAGTTACCTAAATCTTCTGAGCTTCCACACAGCACTTATAAAAGGCTAATATCTGCCCTGGCTGGTGTAGCTCAGTGGATTGAGTACGGGCCTGCGAACCAGAGGATCGCGGTTCGATTCCCAGTCAGGGCACATGCCTGGGTTGCAGGCCAGTTCCCAGCAGGGGACACATGAGAGGCAACTGTACATTGATATTTCTCTCCCTCTCCCTCTCCCCTACCCCTCTAAAGACAAATAAAATAAATAAATAAATAAATAAATAAATAAATAAATAAATAAAAGGCTAATATCTGGCTGAACTTCTTAAAAGTTGTGAAAGTTAAATAAAAAATATATGTAAGTGCTGAACACAGTTCTATAAATGTTAAGTATTGTTGTTATGGTTGTGTCTGTAATCAAGAAGCTATAGTCTAGTTCAAATTGTGCCTAAGTACTCACTTCATCAGCTTGTTGCCCATCTCAGACAAGGTTGACAGAATTTATTGATTCCAGTATTTTCATTATCCTCAAAGAAGAAAACTGAAAAATGGTGAATATTTATTCCCTTAAGATATAAAGTTCATCAGTGATTCAGCAGAAAATGAACCCAGGACATTTGCTTTCCAGAATATATCTACACATGTCTAACCAGTCAAAGTGGCTCTAAATTAAGTAACACCTAAAGGAAGTATATCCATGCTATAAAAAAGCTAAAGAGACCCTGACCTGTATGGTTCAGTTGGTGGTGTGTCGTCTCACAAAGCAAAAGGTCACTGGTTCATTTCCCAGTAGAGGGCACTGCCTGAGCTGTGGATTCAGTCCCCAGTTGGGATGGGTACAAGAGGCAACCAAACGCCCTGGCTGGTGTGGCTCTGTGGCTGAGTGCTGGCCTAACAATCAAAGGGTCACTGGTTTGACTCCAGGTCTACGGCACAGTGCAGGCTAGGTCCCCAGTGGGGGCTGCGCAAGAGGCAGTCATACATTGTTGTTTCTCTCCCTCCTCCTCCCTCCCTTCCCTGCTGTCTAAAAATAAATAAAAATCTTTTTTAAAAATAAGGGGGCAACCAATCAATGTTTTTCTTTTATTAATGTTTCTCTACTTTTCTTTCTCCCTTCCTTCCCCTCTCTCTAAAAATATACGTAATAAAATCTTTTTTAAGCTAAAGAGTAGCCACCTAATTTGTAATGCAAAGAGTACAGATAAAATTAATTTATTAATAATTTTTTCATCAAACCAATCATTAAGTACAAGGCAAAGATCATAAAACAAAGACTAAAAAGATGCTTGCTCAAAAGGAATTGACATAATCTAGTTAAATGGGAATTTATATAGGTGAATAATTTCATTTATATTAGTCAACACAGGACTTTATGAAATAAACACTATAATTTTGAACTATATATAGTATTTAACAAACTATAATAATATACCCACTATATAAAAAAAAATTAGTAAAGATTTTTTTTTTATTTTTGGCCCATGTTACCAATACTGTAATAATTACCAATTATAACGGGACTATAATCAATCTATAACTTCAAGCACTCTGTACGTAGCTTTTCAAAATTTAAACTATTCTGAACTAAATTATCAAACTACAGTTAACTAAAAACTCAAGGAAAGTGTTTACCATAAGATTCTTGCCCTGGCTGGTGTGGCTCAGTGGACTGAGCGCCAGCCTGAGAACCAAAGGGTAGCTGGTTCGATTCCGGGTCAGGACACATGCCTGGGCTGCAGGCCAGGTTCCCAGTTGGGAGCTTGCAAAAGGCAACAAAATCTCTCTCACCTGTTTTTCTCCCTTTCTTTCTCCCTCCCTTCCCCTTTCCCTAAAAATAAATAAATCTTATACCCCAAAAAGTGTTTACCGTGATTCTAGTCACACCAATGAATTTGAATTTATAGTATTTGCGGCTCTGATTTTTTGTGTATTAACAAATTAGTTTTACATTATATTTTACTGATTATGCTGTTACAGTTGTCCCAATTTTTCCCTCTGCTCCCCTCCACCCAGCTCCCTACACTCCCTCAGACAATACTCACACCTTGTTTATGTCCATGGGTCATGCATATAAATTCTTGGGCTACTCCATTTCCTATATGGTAGATTACATCTCCATGGCTATTCTGTAACTATGTATTTTTACTTCTTAATCCCCTCACCTCTTCACCATTTCCCCAAAACCCCTCCCCCCATCAGGGAACCATAAAATTCTTTACATATTAGCTATGCAAATCTGAGCAAGTTACAAAAGCTTCAGAATTTTAATCTAAAATTATTGAGATAATACCGTGGCACATGGCAAGCACTCAATAAAGGCCCACCTAATCCCAGTATTTTATTTCTTATGCTGATGTGGCTGAATGTACATTGACTTCACAAGCATCTCCTTCACTTAGCTGTTATGGGTATTATGTATGCTTAGATTATTTACTTTCCTGATACTAAACAGATATTGGTACGTTCATGTTCATAGCAGCATTATTCATAATAAACAAATGGTAAAAGAACCCAAGTATCCATCAAGGATGAATGGTAAACAAAATGTAGTATGTTCATACAAATATTATTCAAGCTTAAAAAGGAAAATGTGACACATGCTGCAATAAGGATGAACCTTTGAAGACATTACACTAATTGAAATAAGCCTGTCGCAAAAGAAAAAACTACTTTATGATTCCACTCATATGAGGTTCTTAGAGCAGGCAAATTCAGAGAGACAGAAAATAGAATGGTGGTTACCAGGGGCTGGCTGGTGGATAATGGGGGCAGTTATTCTTTAATGGATATGGAATTTCAGTTGGGAAGAGAAAACAGCTCTGGAAATGGACAGTGGTAACAGTTGCATAACAGTGTGAATATACTAAATGCCACTAAATTATACACTTAAAATGGCTAAAACAGTTAATTTTATGTTATATGTATTTTACCATAAATGTAAACAATAACTTTTTAAACAGTTAACCTAAAAATATACAAGCACATCTATTCCAGAGGAGATATACCAAATTGTTAATGATATTATGGCACTAGGAGAGAATTTCACTCTTTTAAGTATACATATACCTGTTGTTAAAATTTTTATAAGCACCATTTTTCTGTAATGGAAAAAATTTCAATCCTAGTTATTTTGGGGTGAAATGATACATGTTGGGAATGTGCTTTAAAATACCAGAGCAAAACAGTAAGAATAAGTGGAGGAGGGGAAATAAAACATGAATTGTAAAACATTCATAAGTGTTGAAGAAGGATAACGGGTAGACCGAGAATTCATAACACTATTTTGGTTTCTTTTGTATTAATTAAAAATTTCATGATAACCCCAGCTGGTGTGGCTCAGTGGATTGAGCGCTGGCCTGTGAACCAAAGGGTCACTGGTTCAATGCCCAGCTGGGGCACATGCCTGGGCAGCCGGTCTGGTCCCCTGTGGGGGGCACGAGAGGCAACCACACACTGACATTTCTCTCTTCGTTCTCACTTCCTTCCCCAATCTCTAAAAATAAATAAAATAAAATCTTTTTTAAAAATTTCATGATAAAAAGTTAATTATCTTCAACCTACAATTCAAGAAAAAATATGTATATGTTTAGTATACCTTCAAACATGAAATGTTTGAGGTTATAAAAATATTAGTTTAGTTGGTAAGAATGCACTTTTAATCAATTTTCAATCACACACAAAAATTTATATAAACTACAATATTTCATTAATTCTTTTCAAAATAAGGCTAAAATATAAGATCTCCTCTTGAAAAGCCTACTCAAAAAGTAGGAAGAAAAAGAATCAGAAATCCCACTGTTGATGTAAGTAGGAGACACTGTAACTATAACCTGAAATATAATGTACGAAGACAGAAAGCTGATGGTGGAATTGTGACTTAGAACAGAAGGTTAATGTTAAGTCCTTTCCAAAAGAGGTAACAAAATATTTTATTTACTCTGCAGTACTCTAGAAAGGCTTAGAAACTGGAGCCCTGGAATAGGAAAGAGGGGAGAACCAACTCCCCAAACCCCTGCCACTCACAGACACACACAGACACACACTCCTAAGGGAATGAGAGAGATGGTATCCAGCAAAACTGAATCGGAGTGGCTCCAGGTTTGAGGGCATCCCACGCAGAAGGGAAATGCTGGTATGAAAATGGGGAGACTAAGCCCTGGCTGGTGTGACTCAGTGGTTTGGTTTGATTGCTGCCCTGCTAAACCAAAGGGTCCCAGTTCCATTCCCAGTCAGGGCACAGGCCTGGGTTGTAAGGCCAGGTCCCCAGTGGGGGCATGAGGGGCAACTACATATTGCCATTTTTCTTTCTCCTTCCCTTCTCCTCTCTCTAAAAATAAATTAAAAAATCTCTTAAAAAAAAAACAAACAGGAAACTAAGTGAAAATTTATAAACTGAATGGTGAAACTTGTAGCTTTCCTCCTCTATCCAGGACTACTAAGTACCCTGCCATCTAAACTCATAACCTCTGCCAATTCCCTCCTCTCTTCACTATTACACTTACACACGGACAGAGAAATGAAGGACTTTTAGCTGAAGAAACCGAGAATCATCTTCTTATTCACCACCAGAGAAAAGAAGTAAAGGTAAAAACATGGGAGTTCATTAATCACTAAGCCATGCTCATGTATGCCCAGTGAGCTTCCTATTACCTTTGAAACTTTCTCTTGATTATGAAGGAACTGCTAAGGATCACACAGATATGAAGAAAGCCTCCAACAACGAGACCAAAACAAATAGAAGTCAGAAGAACCAAAAAAAAAAAAAAAAAAAAAATGCAAAAACAGAAGGACATGTCAAAGAAACCATGATTAATACCTTTGAAGAGATCATAAATGTACCCCATGAAAAAGGATCAAGATGCTATAATACAGTAACAATGAACAAGAGCTCATAAAACATTTTTTAAGATACCTGAAATGTTAAAATCCAGTGAAAGGGTTCAAATCTCCCTGAAAGTTAAACAAAAAATTATTTGAAGACCAAATTTTGAAACATTAACATTGCAAGCCAGGCAATAAAGGAAGACCTCCAAACTTCTGAGGGAATATGATTTCCAATATAGAACTCTCTCAACAGTCAAGTGTGAGGGTAAAAATAAAACCCCAAAAACATATTCCCATTCAGTCTTTCATAGTAATAGTAGAGGAAACCAAACAATGGAATAAATCAAAAGACACAGGATCCAGAAAAAAAGGACTCAACTAAAACTAAAGAAATTCCCAGAATGTCAGCTAAGGGAAGTCCCAAAATGACAGCTTTGCAGCAGGCCTAGAATGAAACAATCTAGACCAAAGCAGGAAGACAGCTACAGAAGGGATGGATGGCTACAGGAACAAATGGAACTAGTAATAATATCTGACAGATCTGATCATGTGGAAAATTGTACTGAGATGCATTTTTTTAAGCTGCTAGAGAGTACAGAAAGGCTCTGCCAAACAAAACTAACCAAATGAAAAAATGAGGCATGAAAAACAAAAGGTTGCACAAGAACAACACAACAACAACAACAAAAGAAAATCAATTCTTTGTAACCTATCCCAGTAGTGACAAATATTTGGTCATAATGATGAAAACTATGAATACAAATTTAACCTAAAATGATGGAATAACAATATTACAAAGATGGGGAAAAGTCTAGTTTGAAAAACCTTTGAACATCTACCCCTTTAAAATCACTGACATTTCTACCTCAAATAAATTCTAAGAAGAAGAGCCTCTATTTTCACTAGAGTTAAACTCTGTAACTACACTTTCAAAAATTCTGTAAAATGCTCTGGTTTTGTCTTGGGATACTTCACAGGGTCATTCTAAGAAAATAAAGTAAGTCAGTAAGTGCAAAGCAAACACTAATAAAAATTAGAAGATATGTATATGTTTTATTGGTTATTGGAATCAGTTAAGGTATTTTGTTACCTAATAATGTGTTTGGTTCTGTTGTTTGTTATAACATAACTCTAAATGTTGGATACCTTTAGTACCTATTCCATTTTTACTGCCACATCTACTGATTCAGTAAGTAATTCCGCCTTACAGGAAAACAAGCTATGAACTCTTCAGCAAATTACCTCTGTAAGAACCAAAGCCTGATTACTTTCTAGTTTTAAAAATCTAAAGTGTTTTGTACATTACCTTTTTATAATAACTTTTACTTGATAACTCAGGCTATCATGCCAGACAGCTGCATCACTGACAGAGGCTTTAGGTGTGTAAGGCATCAATCTGTCCTAAGTTGGCCTAGACTGGTATGTTTTTATAATTCTCTTGTTCATCACTCCTAACTTTCAAATCTACTATTGATCCTTCCTCTATCTAAACTGACCCACCTTTTAATCTGTTATGAGGTTAACAAAAACAAATTATCATTCTTCTGACGCAAATAAAATTTACTAAATGCCCTGCCAAGCCCTTCCATATGCATTTTCATTTAACATAATTAGCAGTCCTTGCTAAAGACAAAAAAAAAAAAAAAAAAAAAAAAAGCCTTACTACAAATAAATAAAGGAGTTTAATTGCTTAATGAAGTTGAGAGGGTAGACCTTTTTTATTTTTGTTTACTTGTTTTTTGAAGGAAGGATTTGTCCCTTGCTTAGGTGTCTTAATAGCTAACTTCTAGTTCTGATTCAGATTGTTCAGTGAGCTATGGCATAATTGAGGGGGTGCACTGAACTATCCTATGAACTATCCAACTTAGAGTAACACTAAAAAGTATACATACCTAAAACAAAATACCTGGTTACCCATTCACTATGATTTTTACAAAAAGCCCAGAGAAATAAGAACTATATTACAAACTAGGACTTTTAGATGTGCAATCATAACTATATTGAATGCATTATGTAATCATGCTATTTTAATACCACTGTTGCTTATGAATCTTCCTTAATTGATTAAAACAGAACCTTAATCCGGTTATATCTTAGTTTTAGGATATAGGCAGCTCCCAAATTAATATTTTCACCATTAATTTTACTATCAAGACACAGAAAACCAACCTCCTTTTAATTTTTAGTTTTCCTCAATAAAAATAGCATTTTTGTCAAAAAATAAGAAAATCTCACAAATGTTAATATTCTAGTCATTAATCAAAGAAACCTAAATAGATCACAGAAAAACATGTCCCCCACATGTTTTTTTTAAAGATTTTATGTATTTATTTTTAGAGAAAGAGAGAAGGGAGGGAGAAAGAGAGGGCAAGCAACATCCATAGGTTGTCTCTCATGCCACTAAACCCACAACCCAGGCATGTGCCCTAACCGGAATAAAACCAGTGACCTTTTCCCCTTTGCAGAACACCCAACCATCAGAGCCACACAGGGCAGGACTTCCCCACATCTTAATGAAAAGCCATCACTGCTTATATTCAGGCTTAGTAAGGTAAGCTGTAGCCTTCAAAAGGATTCTAAATGTAATTAAAAAGACTAGGAAAATTTCTCTTTTAAGAGCCATTTCACTTTAAGGGCCATTTATGTGCTCCATAAAAATATGGAGTCAGAATTGTTAAAGAATGTGTATTTATTTCCAACCATTCCAATACATTGACAGTGTTATATCCACATTCACTTCCTCATCCAAAGAACTTAGAAAAGCAAATGCATTGTTTACATATAGTAACACAAGACTTCCACACACTTACAACTTTTAACTGTAACCATTAAGACAAAATAGCTTTAAAATACTAACCACTTAAAATTCCAGACTAAAAGTAGTACAAAAACCACTTTCCTAGAAGCAGCACTCTCCAAAGCTTAGATGTTTACTTTGTGCCAGAGTACCTGATGGCTATGCTTAGATGTCAAAGCTTTATTACAGGCAAAACATCAAGAAATAACTGTTGCTACATACTCGTTTACAGCATTTTAAAAAATTGTGAAAACAGCCATTCCAATTCAAATATATAGAGAATTTTTATGATGTAAGGTACCATTCGATCAGCAACGCTAGAAATGTTTGACATTTCATTTTTCCTTTCAACACAAAAACACTTTGACAATACTGTGTATCAATGTATATTAAAGATCATTATCCACTTTTAAGCTTCTGGTCATATAAATATTTAATTTTCAACCAGTCTCCATATTGTACCACTCACTTCAGATCTTCGTGCATCAACAGCTAAACAGGGAGGACATCTATTTAAAAGAAATGCTTTCTAAAAAATTACATGGCTAGCCTATATTTTAAAACTGTCTAGCCGTGTCTAAGAAAGACAGATAATAATTTGCCTTTTTCTGATGCTAAAATATTTTGCAGCCACTTGCTCTGACCCTAAAACGTTAACGCTCCTCATTTTATCATTTGCTGCAGGAAAAAAGGAAAAAGAAAGAATATGGCTGAAAATTCTTTCCGAAGGATGGTGTTTCAAACAAGACCACTCAAAACACTAAAGCCTATGGAGCGGAAAGGAGAGTGGAGAGAGGGTACCTTATACAACAGCACACTTCGGGCCCTACACGCTACCTCATTTCCCTAATAGGGTTGAAAAGCTCAGGCCTCCGGTAGCTTCCAGCTGACGCCAATACTCTCCACACCCCCTTTTTTTTTTTTTTTGACAGAATTCTCTGATGCTAGACCCTTGTCAAAAATATGAATTCCATGATCAAGATTAAAGGGTCTAATAATCGACCGTCTTTTACAAGACAAAACCCTTCATGACCCCATTTCCTCCCATCTCTCTCGGCAGCCAAACACTCCTAGACCGGTCTTTTAGACCAAATTCTACAATTCTTGCCGCATATATTAAGTGAGAGGCAGAAACAATATAGAAAATGAGAGTTTCGGCCATTCCCCTCGACTGCGACCGAAATTACAAGCTCCATTTCCTGTCCCCACGAGGGCTGCAAGACTGCCTGCAGAAAACCGGACGCCTCCCACCCACTCCAGGCAAGCGCACGCGGCCCCCATGCTCCCCCTGCTCCAACCCTGCGGGCACGACAGAGTGGCGGGGGGCCAGGGGGCCCTCTCCTCACCCCTCCCAGCACCGGGACCCACCTCGCGGCAGCAGCTTCACCTCCCCGTTCTCCTCCCGGGCGGCCTCGCCCGCTCCACCAAGGCCATGCCTCCTCCTTTCCTTCTCTCGCTTCTCCTTGGGTCTGCGCGGCTTGGCGTTGGCCGAGGAGGCGGCGGCCGGCAGGAGAGGGTGAGGCTGAGCGTGCAACAGCGTAGGAGGGACCAGCAGTTTGCGCGGCACCGGCTGAGACGGGGAAGCAGAGGCTGAGGACGGGACGGCCGTGCCAGCAGAGAAAGAGAAACTGCTCCGAGCAGAGGACGGGGAGGGGGCAGGAGACAGAGCGGCGAAGCTCCAGGACGTGGGGCTGCCATAGCTTTGAGGCGAAGGTGCAGCCGGAGGCTGCAGCTGCCTGCTGTTCCCGCCACTGCTTCCTTCTCCGTTCAGTCTCCGCGGCGCTTTCTTCTCCTCAGTCCGGACTTTCTTGGTGGACAGAGGACCTGCTGGGTCCCGGGAGGCGGTCTGCAGCTTGCCAAATGGTTCTTTCTCTGGGACGGTCGTGGCGGTGGCTGCAGCGCCGTGCGTTGGGCTTAGCGGCTCCGCCATTTTGCGCTCCTGTTGTATTTACTCTCCTCTGCTCCCGGGAGCAGGGCAGGGGCGGACCCAAAGCGAGGGGCGGGGGGAGGGGCGGGGCGTCCGGGCTACCGGCTGGGCTCTTCATTGGGCGAGCCATCCTGAGGGATCCCTGTAGAAGCGAGTCAAAGGCGTGAATCTCGAGCCGAAGGGGCGGGATCACCGAGTGGACCCGCTTAAGAGGTCACCGCGTGATTAGTGGCCCAAGAGAGCTGTGAGGGGAGTGTCTTGCAATTATTGCCAGCGTGAACTGCAGAGGCCCGTGAGTGTCTGGGAAGAACCACCACTGTGGACCCCAAAATTTGCCCGGGCCCAGGTCACACTCATTTCTGCTTCAATGACTTTGACATATCACTTTCTCTTTTTTCCCCCATGGGTCCTTTTGGTCCCTCCCTGCCACTTCGAGCCCAGGAAGCTGCAATTCGCAGATGCTCAGCTCCAGGGAGAACATTTTTCTGGTAATTAAGTTGTTCCTTTTTGGCAGTGGTCCGTTGATGGGAGGGGTTTAAAAACGTCAACTCCTAAATTTTGAGGGAGATAACTTCCTGCAAACCTAAACTTTGGGATTACTTCTGAGTTGAAGGTAAGAGTCTCTGTGGAGATTTGTTTTAACTTTTGTCATGGGACCTTTAAAGATTTTACTATAATTATAACTCGGATGTGCTAAGAAAAATCTGTTAGCGATATTTGTAGATGTTTGAAAAGCAAGGTGTTTTTAAAGTGTATTTTAGCATTTAGTTATCATCTTGAGTGTTCAGTATTTTGTAAGCCTGTACTTTGATTTCAAATTTAGAAGATAAGGAATTTGGGGAGATAGGTTACAGTAATACGGTTGCAACCAAAACGAGGAGTACGTTTTAAATTTAACTCTAAGGTCTCGCATGAGATGAAAAGTCGAAGGAATAGATGGTAAAAATAAAAATAGATTAGTCGATGACCATTCGAAGGGTATTTTGAGTCCTAATAGGGGACCTAAAGTTCCTGTAAACTTTCCGGAAAATAGTTTAAAAGTAACTATCCACTGGGATGTGAATAAAAGACAGAAAACTGTACAAGAACAACAATTAAAATAAAATTTTTAAAAAAGTAACTATCCAGGATTGCCAATATTTGTGACTTTATGAGGTTGGATTTTTGTCCCCCCTGCCTTTTTGGGTTTTTTTTTTTTTTTTTTAAGACTATTTGTAGTTAATACTGTTTAATACTGGTTTATAGGCTTGGTTTTTTTTGTTTGTTTGTTTGTTGTTGTTGTTGTTGTTGTTTTTTCGTTAGGTGCCTCCAGATTTTAAAGTGAAAGTATTCACTTCCTTTAATACATAGCAGTGAAAGCTAGTGAAAACTTTGTAGCTGGAATTGACTGGCAGCAGATGTCTTCATGAAAAGTAGCATTTGTAGAAGAGTGGGCAGAGAGCATAGAGCTGGAAATCATCTGCTACTAACTTTGTGACCTTAGTCAGGGTGCTTCATCTGTCAGAACAATGTTTTATTTGTTGAGTGAATTTGATTGCATGATCATTAAGGACCCTTGCCACGCTTTAAACTTTAAACTCCTGCCTACCATTTTCAAGAAGCTTTTCAAAATTACACTGACACTATTACAATCAAAATAGCCTTCTAATTGTTGATCCTCCAGATAGAGAAAACTGTCTTTTATATACATTAATGTAGTGCCTGAAAACTTGCACTACTTATTTCCTCATCTCCTACACAGAAGCCTAGAAAATCTGACTACGTAAGGGCCCAGCTAAAGTGAACTTCATCTGTGTGAATTTGTAACTCCTTGCACTATACTGTTTTAAATTTGCAGAGCCTGGGCAAGAATAGCAATGGAAGCTCACATATCACGTGTCCAAATATGTAAGTTATAAATCAAGATGATAAGCTTTTTTAAAAACATATTCTACTTTACTATCTGTACAAATCTACTTAAATAATAATCCAGAACACCAGGTTTAAATTTCAAATTCTCAGACTTTTAGAGATGTCACACTGACTCCATTCTCTTCCCATTCCTAGCTTCTTCACCTACTACACAAAAAGGGAACATGCATGCATGCAATCAACATGTCCAAGCTTGTGTCCACACCTCTCACTCCCTGCAAATAGTAATCAGCAATCAAATAGTAATCAGTAATCAGTTGCTGATATGTCATCGGCAACTGAGTCTGCCCTTAGATCTAGCCGGTCTAAAAGAGGAGTGCAGACTCCAGGCAGGCATGGCCCCTTGATCTCATAGGCACCTTGCCATTTGCAGCAGAAGGAAGGTCCTTACCCAGGTCTAAGGGGAGTACTATTATTGTAAAACATACTTTTAACTGTTTCCCATATATTCAGCCATTCCCTTTCAACTACATCATTCCTAACAACATTGAACTAGGAGAGAATTCTCACCACTGTTACCAGTCCTACTGGCTTCATCTCTACTAGCACTAAAACAGATCATCTACTTCTCCATGTCTACTGTTTTTTTTTTTTTGTTTTTTTTTAAATATATTTTATTGATTATGCTATTACAGTTGTCCCATTTCTCCCCCATCATTCCCCTCCACCCTACCCACCCTCTCCCACCCACATTCCCCTCTTTAGTTCATGTCCATGGGTCATAAGTTTTCTAGCTTCTACATTTCCCATACTATTCTTGCCCTCCCCCTGTCTATTTTTCCCATTATCTATGCTACTCATTCTCTGTACCTTTTCCCCCTCTCTCCTCCCACGCCCCTGTTGCTAACCCTCCATATGATCTCCATTTCTGTGGTTCTGTTCCTGTTCTAGCTGTTTGCTTAGTTTGCTTTTGTTTTAGGTGTAGTTCTTGATAGCTATGAGTTTGCTGTCTTTTCACTGTCATAGTTTTATCTTCTTTTTCTTAGATAAGTCCCTTTAACATTTCATATAATAAGGGCTTGGTGATGATGAACTCTTTCAACTTGACCTTATCTGAGAAGCACTTTATCTTCCCTTCCATTCTAAATGACAGCTTTGCTGGATAGAGCAATTTTGGATGTAGGTCCCTGCTTTTCAAGATTTCAAATATTTCTTTCCAGCCCCTTCTTGCCTGTAAGGTTTCTTTTGAGAAATCAGCTGACAGTCTGATGGGAACTCCTTTGTAGGTGACTGTCCCCTTATCCCTTGCTGCTTCTAGAATTCTCTGCTTCATTTTAATCTTGGCTAATGTAATTACAATGTGCCTTGGTGTGTTCCTCCTTGGGTCCAACTTCTTTGGGACTCTCTGAGCTTCCTGGACGTCCTGGTAGTCTATTTCCTTTGCTAGATTGGGGAAGTTCTCCTTTATTATTTGTTCAAATAAGTTTTCCACTCGTTGCTCTTCTTCTTCCCCTTTTGGGACCCCTATAATTCGGATGTTGGGACGTTTAATGATGTCCTGGAGGTTCCTAAGCCTCTCCTCATTTTTTTGAATTCTTGTTTCTTCCTCGTTTTCTGTTTGGTTGTTAGTTTCTTCCTTCTGGTCCACTCCATTGATTTGAGTCCCAGTTTTCCTTCCATCTCTATCAGTTCCCCATGCATCTTCCTTCATTTCACGGATTGTAGCCTGCATTTTTTCATCTAGTTTGTGAGCAAAATCAACCAATTCTGTGAGCATTTTGATGACCAGTGCTTTGAACTGTGCATCTGACAGGTTGGCTATCTCTTCACTGCTTAGAGGAATTGGCTCTGGGGCTTTTATTTGTTTTCTGGTTTGAGCCATTTTTGGTGGGGTTTTTTTGTTGTTGTTGTTTTGGTTTTAGTCTGGTCGGGGCTATTACGTAGCGAGGGGGTGGAGCCTTAGGTGTTCCTCAGGGCGGGGCAGCCCAGTCGCTGGGTTGTGACGCTATAGGTGGGGGCGGGGTCTGAGAAGGAGCAATGGCGCCTGCTCCGCTCTCTCCCGGACTCCGGCCCTTTCCGCTGCTTCCCCTTCACCTGGATTATCTGTGCACGCGAGCGTGCTGTTACGTAGTGAAGAGTGGAGCCTCTGGCGCTCCCCAGTGCGGGGCAGCCCAGTCGCTGGGTTGTGACGCTGTATGTGGGGGAGGGGCCTGAGAGGGAGCAATGGCGCCTGCTCCGCTCTCTCCTGGATTCAGTCCCCTCCACCACTTCCCCTCCACCTGGACCGTCTGCGCGCTCAAATGTGAGACCACCTGGTCAGTCAGCCAGCCGCCTTGTGCGGCCTCACTGGGTCTGCACAGTTGCCCCCCTGTGCCCGGGGTCCGCCAGCTGCTGCCTGTGGGCCCGGGGACCGCCAGCCGCCGCCCGTGCACCTGGGAACTGCCAGCTGCTGCTGCTTGCGTTCCTGGGTCCGCACCTCCACTTTCTCCTGCCGCGACTCCGCCCCTCTTACCGGTCTGGATGAATGGTTGTTGGACTTCCGTACAGTTCAGTTTTCTATAAGTTCTGGTTGTTTTCTTGTTTCTAAATATTTGTTGTCCTTAATTTTGGTTGTGAGAGGAGGCACAGTGTGTCCGCCTACGCCTCCATCTTGGCCGGAAGTCTTCCATGTCTACTGTTGCTACCCTATTCCAAGTACCACCCTTTCTCACCTGAAAGACTACACTGTCCTTATTTCTTGTCTCATTATATTCTAGTTTTCTCAAATCTGTTTTTCATTCTACCCAGAACATTCTTTTCAAAACCAGACAGGTCATATCTAGCTATCTATTTTTAACATTTTATGTAACCTTTTTAATTTTCAAGCCTAGATCAGTCACGGTACCTGCTTGGACAGTCTCCTCCCCAACCCTGAAATGGAAGTCCTCCGGTAATTCTTTTAAAAAAATTGTTTTTATTTATTTTTAGAGAGAGGGGAAGGGAGGGAGAAAGAAAGGTAGAGGAACATCAGTGTGTGAGAGAAACATCAATCAGTTGCCCTCACCCACCCCCAAACAGGGACCTAGCCTGCAACCCAAGCATGTGCCCTGACCAGAATCGAACATGTGACCTTTGCCATACCCGACCCACTGAGCCACACTAGTCGGGGACTTCCAACTGTCATTTTAACTAAATCCCAGTGTCCATGCTAGTGATCCATCCAATATTTTTGCCTCAATGTTTCTTCTTGACTTCATTTCTATTCTGTTTCGTCCACAAACGCCAATGGATCCTTCTTAATCTTTTTCATTACGCTTCCATCTCTGAAGTCCTAAATGACAGTGTTTGAATATTCAGCCTTCTGACTCCTTGATACCATGCCCTTGCCCTTTGACTGCAGGATAGCTCCCATACTCTAGGTCTTTATTTTCCATCTAATTATGGTTGCCAGATAAGATACAGAATACCCAGTTAAATTTGAATTTCACATTAACAGTGAAAAAAATTTTAGTATGAGTATGCCCCATACAATATTTGGGACATACCTGTACTTAAAAAAAAGTTACTCTTTCTTTATCTGAAATTCAAATTAACCAATGTCCATTTTTTTTCCTGATAAATCTGGCAACCCTACACTAATTATGCTTTCTATATTTTTTCCCTACCGAACATGGAAACTTTGGTACATTATTTGTACAAAATATTTGCCAGCACCTCAGTTCCTCACAGTCTAATCTCTTCATCTCTGTGCCACTAACCCCCAACCTCAGGTAATTACTTCTGTCTACTCTTCTGCATGTAGGCTGATGACCATCTCTTCCATTTAACTGTTGGGGATTCTTAGAGATATGTCGTTGCACTTTATCTCACTCTGCATACTTCTTTGTGATTATTATGCATTACAGTATCTTCTGATATAAATGCTGACAATTCCCAAGTCTTTCTGTCCTGACTCTTGTCCAAATGCCAGGTGAACATCACCACCAGACAGAATTATTTTTCACATCATCTTTAAGAAGTTGGTCTACATACTGCAGCTTCATTATCCCAAAGTATAGCCATAGACACTTCAGACTTACAACACCCATTTCCATCCTCCCATGTATCACTCTCCTTCATTGCTTATCCACCGTATCAATTCAAGCTACAAATCTGGGATTCTTCTTTGACTTCTCTCTTTCTTTCACTCTCCACATTCAGTCAGCCACAATTTCTAGTTAGTTTCTCTTCTCCATTACCACTGATTCTTGCTTTTAGGCCTCAAGTCAGCTTGGATTATGTCAGTTATTTTCTTCCTAACTGGGTCTATCTGTCTCTAGTCTTTCTTCTTCTAAACTATTTTCCATGCTGCTACCCAAATTATATTTCTAAAATATAGACCTGGTAGGCCTGGCTGGGTGGCTCAGTTGGTTAGTGTGTAAACACCATACACCAAGGTTGTGGGTTTGATCATCAGGGCACCTAAAAAAAATCAACTAATGAATGCATAAATAAGTGAAACAAATTCATGTTTCTCTTTCTCTCTCCCTTTCTCTCTCCCCCCTTCTCTCTCTAGACATATTAAATAAATAAATAATTGTAATGTGATGAAAATAAATATATATATATAAATAAAATATAGACCTGGTTGTGCTTCAGTCCCTTTTCAGATGGAATAAAAGTCACACTTTTTAGTGTAGACCAAAGCCACTCTTTTTGTTTGTGTTTATCTTTTGTTTTAGTATACATCTATAATTTTATTTCAAAACTATTCTTCTGGCATTAATTGGTTACAGTAATAGTAAGATACTGTGAGTGTGGCATAGCAGCTCTAATGTAACAATCGCATTCCTTGCTTCCTTAACCAAAGTTTAAGTTACCTCATATCCATTATGTACAAGTTATCTGCAATCATTAATGCTGCAAATACTGATGCATACACTATTTAAGAAGGAGTTGATGCTAAGGGATTAGGGTAAATATTGACAAGACTGCAAAAGTTCCTTTATGAGACTTTGTTTCTTCTCCCTCCCCCAAATTACTTTACTTTAAAAGACTCAGATTACTTAGAGCTAGTCTGAATAGCAGCAACACCAAAGAACATTACACTTAGTTCTTGTTAAAAAGCAATACCTGTGCAATCCATGTTTTACACCACAGGCAAAGGGAATGATTGCTCTAGTGTTAAACTCCTGCATTAGAGTCTCTTAAAGAAATAAAAGCATTCCATTAAGTTCTTCTAGATGGTGTTATTGCTGCACATTTGTCTGTGGGACACTTTCTGTGCTGTGTTGCTTCAAAGGGATCTTCCAATATATTTCTAATATTCCTTACTTAAAGTGTCCTTTTGCTTAGGTAGGATTTCACGTAACTCTAATGATCTATTAAGAATGTTCTCCTTGTTGTCACATTGGTTTTCTAGCATATCTTCGTAAGTGTCAACAAGAAAGGCAATTAGTAGGGGGAACTGAGACTTGGTTGCAAATCAAGTAATTGCTTTAAAAAATTGGGATATGTATTTGGAAAGACCACAGTCCTGCAATATGGCTTTCAAATAGTTCCATGCACTGTCATTATATAATACTAGTTTGATCATTTCCAGACTGTACCAGACTTCTTTCTCAAATCATTGTAGCCAGTGGTGTTAGAAATTACAAAGTATCTTGGTTCCAGACAGAATTATTCTTCACATCCTGTTTAAGAAGTTGGTCTACATACTATGTAGCTCATTATTCCAAAGTTTAAATTCCTGAATAACCTACTGTTGATGTTGCCAGGCATGATAATTCTTTGCATCCTAATAATAACCTCAAGCTCCTGAAATGGATCTTTTAGCCATTCCACTAATAACTGTGATGCCAAACTTCATGGTTTGGGGGCTGCTCTTCAGTTATTGCACTGATGTAATTCATTTCCTCATATAAATCCTTTTGAAGTGACTTTAAGAGAACTCAGCAGAAATGCCACACTGTATAATTGGCTGCATTTAACTCAATAGCATCTCTGGTTAGTTTAAAGCATGATCACTTCTTTCATCAGGCTACAGAGTGGCCCAGAAATAATCATAATCATCTCTAATTTTTTTTACTGTAAGTGACCTGGGCCCCTGGATTGGAACCATGTTCTGTAGCACTGGATCTGTATCAGCTCATTCTGCTCTGTCTCTGTACAGAACATATGTGGGTGAGTCCAGGCTCAGGAACCTGTTGTCCACACGGAATACTACTGCTTTTCCAGCTTCAGCTGCCATACTTCTTGCTGCTAGGGCAGTGGCTGCTCAGGCTGCTTGGGCTTGCTCCCCTGTGTAGCTTCCCTTACCTCCTCAGTGCCTGCCATCTTCAACAGGACCTGACAAAAGCCATTCTTGATATAACCACAGTACTCCTGTTCCTCCCACACACCTATAGCTTCCCTCTGTTTCACCTATTCTGAACTACATATAATTGCCATAAGAGTTTCGCTCCCTGACCTTCTATGCATTGTTTCCTCTGCCTGGCACCCCTAACAAAGTTGTACTTATCCTTCCAGATTTGGTTCAAGCCTCTCCTTAGCACCATGCTTCCTGACCTGCCTACTCAGAGTTGACCATTCTTTGGCACCATCTCATTCTGCCTCTGATCGTTTAACATATTGGTCTCTGCCTCTAGCCTGTGAGTTCCTCAAGGGCAGGAATAATGCATTATTTATATTTGTATGCATAGTATTTGGGATGTGGTCAATGCTCAATAAATATGTGTTGAAAAGAGGTATATAAAGTACAGATTCGTGATCTTTATAAGATGAGGACCAGACATTACAAACTTAAATGCCAGTAGTCTTGGTAGTTTAAAAAACAATGAGAGGGAACTTCCAGGCATAGGTAAACACAGCTCACCTTCTCACATAACCACATCAAAATTACAACTAAATTAAAAAACCACCATCCCTCAGAACCATCAGAAATCGAGTTGGATAAAAGCCTGACAACTATGGAATTAAAGAAACCAGATGCATCCAGACTGGTAGGAGGGGTGGAGACACAGAACAGACTGGCCCCACATCCACCTGTGGTAGATAAAAAATTGAGAGGGATATCTTGGAAGCGAGGAGTCCCAGCCCCACATCAGGACCTCCAGCGCAGGGTTCCAGTGCCGAGAAGATAAATACCCATAATGTCTGACTGCAAAAACCTGTGGGGATTGAGTTGGTAAAAGAAACTTCTGGAGTCCCAGCAGTTCCTTTTAACTCACACATGGACTTACTCAGACTCCCTCCCTCTGAGCTCCAGCACCAGGGTAGTAGTTTGAAAGGCACCAGTGGCATTCAGTGAGAAACTGAAATATCTAGCATCAAGGTAAGAGCTGGAGGACAGCTTTCTCCAAGATAGAAAGGTGGGCATAGGCCATTGTCCCTTTTTTTAACCCTCCCCCCCACAGAGCCACAGAGCCACAGAGCCACAGAGCTAGCAGGCTGGTGCCATTTCTGAGACTCCACTGACCTGGCTAAGACTATTTGCCCTGCCCTGAAGATCCTGAGACTTTCCTACCTAACTTAGACCATCTAAGCTGCTTTCCCTTGTCTCATGTATCACAACTTCCTAAATCCTCTCAAACAAGCAACAGCTGGCCTCAGTGAGTCCCCAGTCCCCATATCTCTTGCCAAGTAGCCCCAGGCCCGGCACTAGCAGCAACCAGCCTAGATTCACAGTTTGGCATGCCTGTTAGCACAAGTAGCAGTCATCTCAGATTGCTTTATAGCTCAGGCAAGGTGGTCCTGGGCAAAACACAGGTGGGGGCTGACATTGTCATGCAACACCCAGGAAACCACAGAGCCTGCGCACCCAGTGTACAGCTTTTGACCACTTTGGAGGACTTCCAAACTGCCACTGCATAGCTGATCCTCTGCAGAGGGTGGTCAGTGGCCACAGCCAGTCCTTTTAGCTGATTGGCCTGAGTAAATCCCTTCTATTGACCTGCCAACAACAATCAAGGATCAACTACAAGAGGAGGGAGTACTCAGCCCACATGAAGGGCACATGTTGAGTACGTAGCTAGGTTGATAGAGGAGGCTGTGCCACTGGACCGTATAGGACACCTACATCATTAGGCCATGATATCAAGACAAGGAGTTTTAGCAGCTCCACCTAATACATGGAAACAAACACAGAGAAGCTGCCAAAACAAGGAGACAAAGAAACATGCCCCAAATGAAACAACAGATCAAAACTCCAGAAAAAGAACTAAACAAAAGGGAGATAAACAATCTGTCAGATGCAGAATTCGAAACATTGGTTATAAAGATGCTCAAGGAAATTAAAAGAACCTTAACAGTATAAAAAAGATCCAGTCAGAAATGAAGGATACACTAATTAAAATAACAGTTTACAAGGAAACAGCAGAGTGGATGAAACTGAGAATCAAATCAATGATTTGGAACATGAGGAAGCAAAAAAAAAAAAAAAAACAATAAGAACAAGAAGAGAAAAGAATCCAAAAAAACAAGGGTAGTTATAAGCAGCCTCTGAGACCACTACAGGGGTTCCAACATTCGCATCATAGGGGTGCTAGAAGAGAAAGAACAAGAAATTGGAAATCTATTTGAAGAAATAACAAAAATTCCCTAATTTAGTGTAACAAATAGACGTGCAAGTCCAGGAAGCACAGAGAGTCCCAAACAAGATACATGGAAGGAGGGCCACGCCAAGACACATCATAATGAAAATGCCAAAGTTTAAAGATAAAGAGAGAATCTTAAAAGCAGCAAGAGAAAAGCAGTTAGTTTCCTACAGGGGAGTTCCAATAAGACTGTCAGGTGATTTCTCTAAAGAAACTTTGCAGGCTCTAAGAGATTGGCAAAAAATATTTAACATCATGAAAAGCAGAGACCTACAACCAAGATGGCTCTACCCAGCAAAGCTATCATTTAGAAATGAAGGGCAAAAAAAAGAGCTTCCCAGACAAGATAAAGCTAAAGGAGTTCATCATCACCAAACCATTATATGAAATTTTAAAGGGGCTTATTTAAGAAAAAGAAGATTAAAACTTTGAACAACAAAATGGTAATAAATACATACCTATCAACAAATCTAAAAAGCAAACTAAGCAAATAAGAGAAACAGAGACAGAATCATGAATATGGAGAATGTTTTTATGGTTCCCTGATGGGAGGGGTGTGTGGGAGAATGGTGAAGAAGTACAAATATGTAGTTACAGAATAGCCATGGGGATATAAAGTACACTATAGGAAATTGAGTAGCCAAAGAATATATGCATGACCCATAGACATGAACAAAGGTGTGAGTATTGTCTGAGGGTGTGGGGGGTGTTGGGTGGAGGGAAGCAAAGGTGGAAATATTGGGACAACTGTAACAGCATAATCAATGAAATATAATTTTAAAAAAGGTCCAATATAATACACAGGGATAAAAGTGATGAACACTGAAAAACGGAATGCACACCTTATCTACATTTGCTTCTCAACTTATTGTTCCATTATGGAAATGAAGTGGGCTTTTTTGATATATATTGTGTGTACACACACACACACACACACACATATTTATCCTCACCTTAGGACAGGTTTATTGATTTTAGAGAGAGGGGAAGGGTGGGAGAGAGAAAGGTAGAAAAACATTGATGTAAAAGAAACATCAATCAGTTGCATCTCATATACACCCTAACTCAGGACGAAACCTAGACATGGGCCATCTAGATATGTGCCCAGACCAGGAATCAAACCTACAACCTTTCGGTTTAGGGGACAACACCCCAACCAACGAAGCCACACCAGTCAGTGCCTAGATATTTTTAATGTGAAGTTTCTTCAGAAACTATGCAAGACAAACAAAACATCTGTGGATCAGATAACCCAGTCTGACTTCTGATCTAGAAAAGAGTGGCTTAGTTTGGTTAACATAGCTTTTGAGAGTTTTGTTTGTTTGCTTGTTTGTTTGTTAATCCAAGTCCGAACTTTGTCAATTGCTGGAATACATGCTAAGCAAATATACTCAAACTGCAGTCATAATAAATGTGTCTCAACCAAGATGGAGGTGTAGATAGGTACACTTTGCCTCCTCACACAAGTGAAAGGACAACAAATTTAAAAACAAAAAATAACCAGAACTTCCAGAAAGTCAAACTATGGAAATCTGACAATCAAAGAGTTAAAGAAGAAACATTCATCCAGACTGGTAGGAGGGCAGAGACGGGCAGCAGGGTGGAGAGGATTCACAGCAAGGGGGCAGCTGGAGGACTGGGGTAGGCAAGGTGGTGGCTGGTGGTCCCACATTTGCATGCAGATAAGCCAGGAAGAACAACTGGGGAGCAAGAAGGATCACAACCAAGGTTTCCAGCATGGAAATAAAACCTCAAAATCTTTGTAAAAACCTGTGGGGGTTGAGGTGGTGAAAGAAACTCCCGGCCTCACAGGACAGTTTATTGGAGAGACCCATTGGGTACTAAAAGGTTCATAAAACCACTAACCCAGAAATCAGCACCAGATGAGCCCAATTTGCCTGTGGGTAGTGGAAGAAGTGACTGAAAGTCAGCGGAGAGCTGAACAAGCGGCATTGTTCCCTCTGGCACCCCTCCCCCACATACAATGCCACAACACAGCAAAGTGGGTTGCTCCACCCTGGTGAGTACCTAAGACTCCACCCCTTACATGTAACAGGTGCACCGTCAAAAAATATGGTCCAAATGAAAGAACAGGTCAGACTTCCAGCCAAGATGGAGACAAAGGTAGACACACTGTGCCTCCTCCCACAACCAAAACAGGACAACAGCAATTTAGAAACAAAATAAGTCAGAGCTGACAGAAAATTGAACTGTATGGAAGTCTGACAACCAGGGAGTTAAAATAGACACATTCATCCTGATCGGTAGGAGGGGCGAGTCAGTCGGCGACGGGTGGCCAAGCGCAGAGGAGTCGCAGAAGCAGTAGGACTGGGTGTGCAAGGCAGCAGCTGACAAGCCCTGGGCGTGCAAGTTGTCAGTGGGCAGACCCTGGACACGCAGGCGGCAGCTGGCAGACCCCAGGCGCGGGGTAGCAACGGGCAGACCCAGCAAGGCAGCGATTGTGAAGCCTGGCACGGCACGCAAGGCGGCTGGCTGACCAGGCGGTCCCACATTCACATGCAGACAAACCAGGTGAAACTGGGGAGTGAGATAGACTGCACAACTCAGCAACTCAGAGCTCTAGCATGAGGAAATAAAACCTCAAAACACCTATAGAAAACACCTGTGCAGGTTGAGGTGTCAGGAGAAACTCTCGGCCTCACAGAAGAGTTCATTGGAGGGACCCACAGGGTCCTAGAACGTACACCAGCCGACCCACACGGGAATCAGCACCAGAAGGGCCCAGTTTGCTTGGGGGAGGTGTGGAAGGGACTGAAATCTGACATAGAACGGAGCAAGCGCCATTGTTCCTTCTTGGACCCCGCCCCCACATACAGCATCACAACCCAGTAACTGGGTTGCCCTTTCTGGTGAACACCTAAGGCTCCACCCCTCACACATAACAGGTGCGACAAGACAAAAAAAAAAAAAAAATGGCCCAAATGGAAGAATAGATCAAAACTCCAGAGCGAATACAACTAAGCCACAAAGAGATAGCCAACCTGTCAGATGCACAGTTCAAAGCACTGATGATCAGGATGCCCACAGAATTGGTTGAATTTGTTCGCAAATTAGATGAAAAAATGAAGGCTATTCTAAGTGAAATGAAGGAAAATGCATAGGGAACCAATAGTGATGGGAAGAAAACTGGGATTCAAATCAATGGAGTGGACCAGAGGAAGAAAGAAACAACCAAACAGAAAAGAAGGAAGAAACAAGAATTCAAAAAAATGAGGAGAGGCTTAGGAACCTGCAGGACATCTTTAAACATTCCAACATCCGAATTATAAGGGTACCAGAAGGGGAAGAAGAAGAGCAACAAGTGGAAAACTTATTTGAACAAATAATAAAGGAGAACTTCCCTAATCTGGCAAAGGAAATAGACTTCCAGGAAGTCCAGGAAGCTCAGAGAGTCCCAAAGAAGTTGGACCCAAGGAGGAGCACACCAAGACATACCATAATTACATTAGCCAAGATTCAAATGAAGGAGAGAATCCTAGAAGCAGCAACCGATAAGGAGACAAGCTACCTACAAAGGAGTTCCCATCAGACTGTCAGCTGACTTCTCAAAAGAGACCTTCCAGGCAAGAAGGGGCTGGAAAGAAGTATTCCAAGTCATGAAAGGCAAGGACCTACATCCAAGATTGCTCTATCCAGCAAAGCTTTCATTTAGCATGGAAGGGAAGATAAAGTGCTTCTCAGATAAGGTCAAGTTAAAGGAGTCATCATCACCAAGCCCTTATTATATGCAGTGTTAAAGGGACTTATCTAAGAAAAAGAAGATTAAAAAAACATATATAGTAAAATGACAGCAAATTCACAATTATTAACCACACCTAACACAAAAGCAAACTAAGCACACGACTAGAACAGGAACAGAACCACAGAAATGGAGATCACATGGAGGGTTAGCAACAGGGGAGTGGGAGGAGGGTGGGGGGAGTTACAGAGAATAAGTAGCATAGATGGTAGGTAGAAAATAGATGGGGAGGGCAAGAATATTATGGGAAATGTAGAAGCTGAAGAACTTATGACATATGGACATGAACTAAAGGGGGGGAATGTGGGTTGGAGAGGGTGTGCAGGGTGGAGGGGAATGAAGGGGGGAAATGGGACAATAGTAATAACATAATAAAATATATTTTAAAAAAAGGAACAGGTCAAAGCTACAGAAAAAATACAACTAAGCATTGAAGAGATATCCATCCTATCAGAGACAGAATTCAAAACACTGGTAATCAGGATGCTCATAGAAATGGTTGAGTATAGTTGCAAAATAGAGGAAAAAGTGAAGATAAAAAGTGAAGATATTTCACTATGCAGAGTGAAATAAAGGGAAGTGTACAGGGAACCAACAGTGATGGGAAGGAAACTGGGACTCAAATGAATGGGTTGGAGCTGAAGGAAGAAATAAACATTGAATCAGAACAGAATGAAGGAAGAATAATTCAAAAAAATGAGGACAGGCTTAGGAACCTCCAGGACAACTTTAAATGTTCCAACATCCGAATCGTAGTGATGCTGGAAGGAGAGGAGGAAGATCAAGAAATTGCAAACTTATGTGAAAAAACTAATGGAGAACTTCCCCAATCTGGCAAAGGCAATAGACTTACATAAGTCCAGGAAGCTCAGAGAGTCCCAGAGAAATTGGACCCAAGGAAGCACTCAGCAAGGCCCGTCATAATTACATTGCCTAAAATTAAAGATAAGGAGCGAATCTTAAAAGCTCCAAGAGAAAAGGAGAGAGTTACCTACAAAGGAGTTCCCATAAGGCTATCAGCTGATTTCTGAAAAGAAACCTTGCAGGCAAGAAGGGGCTGGAAAGAAGTATTCAAAGTCATGAAAGTCAAGTGCCTACATCCAAGATTACTCTATCCAGCAAAGCTATCATTTAGAATGGAAGGGAAGATAAAGTGCTTCTCAGATAAGGTCAAGTTGAAGGAGCTCATCACCAAGCCCTTATTATATGAAATGTTAAAGGGACTTATCTAAGAAAAAGAAGATCAAAAATACGAACAATAAAATGACAACAAACTCACAACTGTCAACAACCGAACCTAAACAAAAACAAAAAGGAACTAAGCCAACAGGTAGAACTGGAACAGATTCACTGAAACAGCGATCCCATGAAAGGTTGTCAACAGGGAAGTTGGAGAATGGGGAAAAAGGTACAGGGAATAAGAAGCATAAATGGTAGATACAAAATAGACAAGGGAAGGGTAAGAATAGTATGGGAAATAGAGAAGCCAAAGAACTTCCATATATGACACATGGACATGAACTAAGGGAGTTGGGATGCTGGTGTGAGGGGAGGTGCAAGGCGGAGGGGAATAAAGGCGGAGAATGCGACAACTGCAATAGTATAATCAATAAAATATATTAAAAAAATAAAAGTGATTAAACTCAGAGAATGTATAGATTGAAAACCCAATCCTGTACCCAATCTGTGAATTTCCTTTACTACATATCCTTCACTTTCTTGAACTGTTGAACTTCATCTCCAGAATAATTGTTGTCTCATCATAGTTTCAGCCATATGATCAGACTATTATTGTGGGCAGGGGGATAATGTTTACTGCGTGCCTCATATAAGCTTCATATTTGTGGATATTTCACTTTAATCCATGCTTTGAAAAGTCTGAAAAGGCTTTTTTCAAAACTGAACTGGAATTCCATGTTCATTCTGACTCTTTCTAATTTATCCTATCTTGCAAAAAGTAGCAAAAGTCTAAAGCATCAAAACTTTAAATCCGAACTTGATCAGGCCTTTTTAGAATTTTCAGTTAATTAAACTGTTATATTCAGAAAATATACATTAAAAATGATTCAGTGTTTTTTAGTGCACTAGTAGACACAGTTGCTTTTATCTCATAGGGAAGAATAGGCCAATAGTATTTCTAAGGGAAGGATGAGAGTGGGAGAGAGTAAAGACAGGCAGACCTATATAAATGGTGGATTGAACTTCTAGAGACACTACAATTCAGTTGCCCAAAGAAAGTCTGGGTAACCTGAACATCCTGAAGCAAATCTAACAGATCCTAAGCGGGGATGACCCACATTTAGAAGCGAATAGTTTTGTCCAAATACTGCACATGTCCTAGAGACTGGAAATTACAAAACTATGACTGTCACTAAGTTATTTCATTATTTTAGTTTCACAGATTCTACTTTGAAAAGTGTGGATGTGTATTTTATGTGCAGTGCCACGAAGAAACATGTATCTTGCCTCAGATTCAAGTGCTGGCTCTATTTGATTCCGTTAAAATGAATAACTACTTATGTATCATTAGATTGAAAAACATATATAATTATAATAGCTAAAGAACCATCAAATAATCACTCTTGTAAATTACCTTTTAAATCTAACCCAAGCTGTGTCTAAATTTGTTTACATTATGATTATAATTCTTAGGGTTTGGTTTTCTAGCTTTTCCCCTGTTTAATCCCTATATTTGATTTCAATGAGTGGAATATACTATAGTTTTAGACTAATGTCACTGGGAGTTTTACACTGTTAGTGAAAGAGGTACAAATCAGGTACCTGGAAACCTCTAACACCAAGACATGAAACCTGGAGTCAAGTCTGAGTGCTGAGCAAAGAGGATATAACCTTTCTATTTGTAAAGTTCTTGTAAATTTGCATAGAGTTCACCTGGAAGTCTTAATCTTGCCATCGGACTTTACAAATACCACCAGCATACCTTGCCCATCACTTGGATCTAGGTCAGAAGTGTGAGTAATGTGGACATACTTCTCTTCAGCTTCTTCACAGTGAACTGTCAGTACTCAGGCATAAGAATTAGAGGTATACATGTTCTCTTAAATATTGTTTGATGGTGATGCCACGGGAAGTGCATCAGTGATTATCATAGGAAAAGAAGCCTAAAATAATGCAGTAGGTGTACAGTCATATGAACTACAGGTATACAGTCATAATATGGTGTACTTATAAATAAAGAGATCAATTTGGGAATTAAATACCACTTACGATGCCTCAGACAGAAACTTTTCTATTGACAGACTGTTCCACTCTATGACTAATTGAAAGCAATCATATTTACATCAACTTATATTGCCTGTCCCTTTTCTAATAATCTTTCATGTTTATAATGACATGTTCAGTAATTTTTTTTAATTTCAGTAAGAAATTATATTATTTTCTACCGTTTCTTTATTCTTTTATATACTACCGCTTATGTTAGAGATGCTTCTCTTACTACATATTTATGCCTTCCCTTGTTCCATTTATCTTCAAGTAATTATTAGATAGTCTGCTATTTTCCACATACATTAAGTATTTAGTCAGTAAATACCTGTTAAGCATGCACATGGTGCTAAGCAATAAGCTAAGTGCTAAGAATATAACACTAAATAAGGCAGCCTGGTCCCTGTCCTCATGGAGCAGCCCTTCTTACTCCATTGTCACAATTTCTGTTTCCAAACAAGCTTTTCATTGGTGCTTTGTTATTCAAGATTGTCATCTCATTTTGTACCCATACATACAACAAACAGTGCTGAGTATCTGTGGTGTACCCAGCACAGTGTGATGATATAATTGAGAAGTAGACCTCAACAGATAAATTATAATACTGTGGTCGAAATAAAGTACTGGTGTCATGAACTATATACAATGAAAATACAAAAGGAAGATTAACAGCTCTTAGCTGGAGAAGCACCCCAAATAAGATGACATTTGAGCTTAATTTTTAAAGTTTAGTTGGCAAATAGGATAGAAAAAGACTTTTGAAGCTGAGGAAAGAGCACTGGGGAAAAGATATGGAATCATGGTATGTTCAATGGGGTGTTCTTTGTGAGAAGTTCACTGTAGTTCAAGTATAAGGGACATGAAGTGCTACGAAAGAAAAGGAATCTCTAAAATGGACTAGAGCCTGATTGTGAAAGGTGTTTGCTGATGACTGCCTTTGCATGCTGAAAAGTCAGTGAACACATTTGTTAACTTATGGGCTTTAATGAGAAAGAGTGAAAAATGTTCACATAATCATGTTTCACTTCCTGCTAATTTCCCACTGATTTCACCAGGTACTGCTTCCTTAATATCTAAATACTTCTGCATGCTGTGCGGGATCCATTTGCCTTTTAACTATACATGTAATACTTAACACTATTTCAGTTATCACAGTTTTTCTACAAACTGAATGCTTTGGGAAAAACTTGAAATTCTGACATTAGACTTACCTTTGCTCTAACTAAAAAACTGTTAGAATTGCAAATATCTTATCCATTTTGCACAATTCATCTCTTTATTTAGCTCTCCTACTTATATTCCTATTTATGATTGCCTACATTTTTATTTGAAAGAGTAAAAATATATTTTAAAATTAAAACAGTAAAATAATGAAATATTTTGGTATTGATTACAAAACAACACTTAGGTAGCTTCTATCTGCTTTTTCTCTATTTTAAAAAAAACATTGATGTCTCTTTTGACATTAAAGACTTTACCATTAAAGACTTACCATAAAAGACTTTTGACATTAGAGACTTCAAAAGTCTCTTTTGAAGAGACTTTACCACACATACAGATACAAAAGCAAGGAAAAATACTTTAAAATACTGTGGACCTAAGCAAAGCTGATGAAGCTGAAACCAATGGTTATTCTTATAAGAGTGGTTGAATTCAATATGTACTCCAGTCGTGAAAAGGAAAATCTGAAAGAATGTTTGTGGTATTACAGTAAGCTTTTCCTTAATTTCAAGAAGCATGTTTTAAGAACTTACTGATGTTAAACTCCATTTTAGTTACTGGAAATATAAAAAATGAATGAAACAGCCCCTCCTCTCAATAGACTTGTTGTCTAGTGAAATATTAAGTTGAAGCACATGAAATTGCATCCATTTTTAGGTCAAAAATGGTCAAATATCAGTTCAGCCTAACATATGTTTGTAAACAGAAATTTGCAACAATTAAGGTATGAATAAGGTGCTACCTGTGCTGAGAAAGTACTTCATGCTGCCTAGAGCAGTTCATGAAGTCTTCCCAGAGATGACGTTTGAGTTTCGAAAATGATTGGGAGTGCACCTTGTGTTCACAGGAAGCAAAGAAAATAAGGGCATTCTAGAAATAGGAAACAGCATGTGTGGAGATTTGAAATGACAAAGAGCCTAGCATGTGTGGGAAACTGCAAATATTTCACACTAGTTGGATTGCCAGATACTATTGGGGATGACAGGGGACAAGGCAGGTCATGTAAGCAGATCATGGAGTGGGATATAGCAAGTCTAAGAGCTTGATTTTCCCTTGAGACTGGTGAAATGTGTGTAATCCATGGAGTGTGCAAGGCAGTCTGTTAGGGTTCAGAAAGAAAATACTATTTCTATGTATATTCAACATTATCGTGTAGGTATTACAGTGTATGTAATTCTTATTGTGCTACTGGATATAAATTATAATGGTATGTTATGGGTTGAATTGTGTCCCCCCAAAAAAAATTTGTGTTAAAAATTAAGTTCTAACCCCCCTAGTATCTCAAAATGTGTCCTTATTTGTAAATAGGGTCATTGCAGATGTAATTTGTCAAGATGAAGTCGTACCAGAGTAGAGTGGGACCCTAATCCAATAGACTGGTGTCCTTGTAAAGATGAACACTATGTAAAGATGAAGGCATAGACTGGGGTGATGCTTCATAAGACAAGCAACTTTAATATTGCCAGCAGACCTGGCTGGTGTGGCTCAGTGGATTGAGTGGTGGCCTACAAACTATAAAGGTCACCAGTTCAATTCCTGGTCAGGGCACATTCTTAGGTTGGGGGCGTGTGAGAGGCAACTGATTAATGTTTCTCTTGCATGTCAGTGTTTCTTTCATTCTCCTTTCCTTCCCCTCTCTAAAAATAAGTAAATAAAATCTTTTTTAAAAAGTGCCAGCAAACCATCAAAGCTAGGGGAAAGGCATCAGACAGATCCTTCCCTCCCAGTCCCCAGACAGAATCGGTCCTGCTGACACCTTAATTTCAGAGTCGTGGTCTCTAAAACTGTGAGACAATATTCTATTGCTTAAACCACACAGTTTGTGATACTTTATTATGGCAGCCCTAGAAAACTAATATATGGTGCATCATCAAAAAATTTGGAGACCTTGATTAAACACCAGGGAGCCATAGAAGAGTTGGATTATGTTTTAAGAATTCAAATTATTTGTCCTGTCTTTGTTTCATCTCTGTATGCAGTAATTGACTCGAAGTGATTTCTTGACTTCTTAGTTCTTATTCTACTTCTTAAAGCCATTATAATGTGAAAACAATTTGTTCACATTTGTGTGTAGAAAAAGGAATTAGGAAATTTTGGTCCTTAAGTTCAGAACAGACAGGATAATGGTATGCAACAGTTTTAAGGGAAAACATTTACATTTAAAGGAAAAAAATATCAATTAACCCCATTAGGCAGAAGTGGGGCCAAAATCAGAAATAAGGTCCTACCAACAGGAATCACAGCTTCGAAGAATTTTATAGTATCTCATCAGTGCATGGAGGACCGTAGGCAAAGCATGCATTATTCTAGCTTCATAATCTTCCAGTATTAAGGACAGCCAGTCCTTTTTATACAAGTCATACATTGGTTATGTGCCTGGGGTTCCAAAACAGAAGGATTAAGTTTTCCAGACTGGGGATAATGCCCTAAACTCAGATGTACCTCTTTGGAACCTGTTTGTAGCAAAATCCAGAAGTCAGCAATGAATGAATTAATTAATATATTTATACAAAATAAAATATTTTTGTGTATTGTATTTGTGACACTTTAGATCTTTGTGGTTACATGGAATATTTGATCATTTTTTGGCCTTATCTATGCAAGTTAACTAAAGCATTTTTAAATACTACTAGTTTTTTTTTTTAAACACATGTATTTGAAATAGTTCTGCCATCCTTTGACAAGTAATTTTCAGACTGTGCAAAGTCTGAAAAAAAATTTAAAGTAATAAAACCCTTTCATCAAATGAACTCTTATGTGGAAGCTCAATGTGCAATCGTTACTTAATGATTTTACTCCAGGCAATTTACTCCATTATAGAGGACTACGCCTTGATATTTTAAAGTTTTGTTTCTTATATCTAGTTTGGAAGTTTTATATTTTGTGATTATATATTCTGTATTCACTCACTGTGTAATCTATTAGTAGAATGAAGAGGAATTTACATGGATGGGAATAATATGCTCTGGACCCATGATCTCATAGGGCCTGTGCTTGGAGTTACTTTCCAGTAGTGGGATACGTCCATCATCTCTAGTTTGACCCCCTTTGTGGCCAGCATAGCAGTCTGTGACCTGCAACTACTTGTTCAAGAATATAATGTTTACTGCTCCTTAGAAACACATTTCTCTTTAAGGGATGTCCTTTCCCTCCTTTCACCATCATTCTTTTAATAATTTTTGTGTCTCTTCTATTCATTTCACTACACCGTTGCTATCTTTGGATTCTAATAGATTCAAAAATCTGTTTTTCTCCAGTTTAATACATGGTTATTTTTCCTTCACCAATGACTTATAATCATATTGCTATAAGCTGATAAATATTTGGAACTATATATAGTTTTATGAGGGGGAGCCCCCAAAATGGAATTTATTTATAAAAAATTGTGTATTTATTTCCATATGTTTAAACTTCATTCTTCTTCAAAGTACTCTCCATTTGATGCAATACACCTATTGAGACATTTTTTCCACTACTCAACACAGTTTTTAAACTCATTGATTTTGATACCTTTTAGTGCTTCTGCCATTTTTTGTTTCACTTCTTCCCCATCAGCAAACATTTCACTTAGAGGACTTTTTTCATCCGGGGAAACAAAAAAAGTCACACGGGGCAAGATCCTATGAATAGGGATGGTGAGGCATAGGGCTCATGTGTTCATTTGGTCAAAAATTGCTGAACACTCAGCACAGTGTGGACAAGTGTGCTCGTAAATCACCCATCATGAAATGGGCAAATCCATTGAGAGTCTTCAAAAAAAATTCACTGAGCTCTGGCCAGCATAGCTCAGTGGGTTGAGTGTCATCCTGCAAAGCCAAAGGTTGCCAGTTCAACTCCCAGTCAGGGCACATGCCTCGGTTGAGGGCCTGGTGTCCAGATAGGGTGTGTGTGAGGCAATCAATCATCATCTCTCACCCCTATGTTTCTCTCCCTCCCTTCCCCTCTCCAAGAATAAATTAAATCCTTAGGGAAAAAAGATAATTTAATTTACTTTGGAATGGCTGCCTGGGTTACTTATAATCTTTTAATATGTTTCAAGAGAAAATGAAACAGTGGCAAGAGTTGAATTTACTAGATGCAGTAGAAAAAGGGCCCTGTGTGAAGGCAAGTTTTTGTCTTAAGATTTGCCAATCACTGCATCCTTTTTAATGAGGCAACTCAGTTTGAGCCTGCATAACTGCCACAATTATTCTCCCAGATCTTAAAGGAATCCCAGCTTCCAGGTGGGCAGGCCTCTGCTGGAATAATAATAAGCAAAATAATTAAAAGCCAGAAGACTGCCCTATTCCCTTCCCTCTACCCCATTCTTAAACCATTTACATAACTGGTAAAATAGTATCAAGATTCTTCCTTTGAATTCTAGGATGCCCATCTTCTCAATACCTTGCTCTTCATATGACCTGGTGTTTCCCATTCCTGAGATACTCCTAGGTTCTACAGAAAGGAGTGGCTATCCCCTTGGCTGCATTCCCCCTCTAGTGTATTCTAGACTGCACTGTCCCCTGTCTCTTTCTTTGGTACCTATTCCAACGTCAGTTTTGTAATCCAGAAATGTAATCTCTCAGCCATGGACTGCTTTCTGCTATTCTCTTCATGTTGTCGTTTCACACCCTTAGAAAAATTATCATCATTATAATGGAGCTCCTTGGGGAAAAAGAGATACATATCCACTGTCAGACAGCCAACTTGAACCAGAAACAGTGACATAACTTGTATAGTCAATTGTACAAGCACAGTAAAAAATTTAGAAAACAGAAAAGTAAAAATCTGTAATTGTACCACACTAACAATAATATATTTATCCATTGTTTGTACACTTACATATTCATTCAAGTCACCAGATATTTATATCAATATCTGTTATGGTCTAATCACCATAGCTTCTAGCAAATTAAAGTCTAGTAAGGGAATTGTAGCCAGGTAGAAATAATCGCTAATAATATTTTTGTATATTTTTATTGAATCCTAATGTTATCATAGTCTTTTTTTTATCGTAGTCTTTTAATACATTTCAATTACACTGTCTGTTCACTCTTATATCCTTATTTTATTTTTAACTTACAGCACAGTGGGAGTGACAAAAGAGGGGCAAAGCTATTTTTCTAGTTTTTTGACTACCAGGAATATGATTATGTTATTTTTAACCTGAGTCTGGAGTATACCGATGTTCTGTAATTCATAAAATATTGGCAAGCCCTGTCCCTTTTCTGCTTCACAGAGCCTGTCTGTAGCTATACTGTTTCTCCACCTACAACTGCGGCATCAGCTGTGGGTATATAGGTACTTCTTACCACCCACTAGTTTTCAATAAGGGTGATAAAGCTGATAGAGTTCACTTTCACCAAAATAGAAGCCAGGGCAGAATAGGTAGCAGCCTGGGGAGAGGATGATCAGCTCTTGTACCCTGGCCCAGCTGTTTCAGTCCCTTATAGATCAGCTTACACAGCGCATGACAGATATCTCATGACCTAGGCTATAAGAATGACCGTGTGCATGTTTTCTCATCTCCTAACTCAGCTCTTCTTAATTTCCCACAGTCCTTCTCTTTCACCCTTTCCCCTTCCAGAATCCTGCTTTTCAAAAAAAAAAACCTGCTTGATATTTTTTTCTGTAATGCCACCTCTCCCCTCAGAAAAAAATGAAGGCCTCGTTCACTTGATCCCTTCTTGTGTATTACAAATTATAGCCTCAGGCTTCCATTCAAGGTCTATAGCTTTAGCCCTTACCTGGTTTGTGCTCTCTTTTTAATCATGATCATATTTTAAGTATAGCCAAATCATATTCCAGTATTTTTTTTTTGCAGTTGTTCTTAATATGTTTACAAAATTGTGCAACATCACCACAATTTAATTTTAGAGCATTTTTATCACTCCAGAAAGAAACTATGTACCCATTAGCAGTCATTCCCTAGTTGCCCTAGTCTTTTGCCAGCCCAGGTCAATCATTAATCTACTTGCTGTCTCCCTAGGTTTGTCATGTATTGCTGTTTGTAGTGGGTACAGGTGCAGATGGAGAGAAAGGTGAACTGTGGTCTAGAAGTGAGCTTCTACTTCTGATCTCTGCTTGTCTTCTAACCCTTAAATTGGAAGTTAAAACTCCTTGTCCCTTCGACATTTTCTTCCAGAAATTCCCATCCGCTCTCCAAAAGACACTCAGCTATGATTTCTATAAACATATATACCTAAATTTTCATCATATTTCATACCCTTAATCCATTTTTTTGTGAAAGAGTAACACTAGTACTCATACATGCATGCATGCCTACCTTGCCCTGAGTTGTATTTCAAAGCCTTCTTGTCTGAACTTACAACGAGGTCACCATGCCTCAAACACATTACCCTAATTCTCTAATTCCTAGGTTTTTCAGATCAGGCCATACCTGTATTATGCTGATTTTAGGTAAGATATCCATAATACTAGGTTACAGTGAATGGCAGGAGACAGTAGAATGAAGCATGGGAAATGGCTTGGAGAAAACACGCCTCTCTGCTATGTGCACAACTAGAATTGAACATGGGGAGAGGAAGAGGTGTGGGAAATCAGTATGGGAACACTCTTTAGTGGGTACTTTTTCCCACCAGAGCATCTTGGCCTCCGCAGTATCCCCATCCCTCTGGAGTGGTCCTTTGTGATGTCTGAGCTCCCCTTAGCCACCATTGGCTATGAAGCCATGAGTCCTGAGAACTTAAACATGGCAAAAGTGATCAAGAAATCATGGAAGCCACAAACCACAAGCATCTGGAGGTGGAAGAAGAAAAAGACCCACTCTCATCCTGAATTAAGACATAATAGAAAGCTCAGCTGACCCTACCCACTCTCCCCCTCTTCTTCCTCATCTAAGTCCTATATCTGCCACCCTCCCCAGATAATCCTGCCTCTACTTGGTACCAACCTCCTCCTTAGCTCCCCTTCACCCCGCAGCCCCATTTTCTTTTTCCAACCCAGTGTTCTCTGGGCTGACCTTGTTGCCTTACCAGGTTCTGAAGATATGCAAGAAGATAAAAAGACCACTTCATGTGACCTCAAGAAAAAAATGCTCTCCTAAAGTTGTAACTACTTCAAGAAGGCAGAAGAGAGAGAGAAGGGCCAACAAATTTCAACCATTACCACAGACTGAGCTGAAGGCAGCCAGGCCAAGTCCAGTGGACCCTATAGACCCTATAGAAACACAACACTTGAAAATAAGACAGTACCTGCAGAGCAAGCTTCAGAGACTTGAATCAACTGCTGCATCTAGTGTCCAGGCTGCTGGGAAATGTTCAACTGCATAGGGACCTACTCAAACACTAAAGTGGAATATGGACCACAAAAAGTGGTTATTAAAATAAAATCAACACGGTGTGAGAAGTCCCTCCACAAAATAAAATAAAATTAAGCTCTCTACACAGAAATTGTGTTACATTACTGTTTGAGATTGTCCCTCAAAATGAGAGATCGAAATGGCAGAAGCTCAGAATCTTTGCTGCAAAACAACTCCCAGGTCCCCTCATATCCACCTGCGGAGAAAATGTATGTGCAACTTCCAAGGGTAGGTAGATGTCCTTTCCGCCAGATTCCCCAGCTATGGCAGGCCAATTTAACATTTTTTTTATTTTTATTACTTTTTAATTTTTTAAATTATATTTTACTGATTATGCTGTTATACTTGTCCCAATTTTGCCCCATTTGCTCCCCTTCACCCAGCACCCCTAACTCCAACTCCCTCAGGCAATCCCCACAATATTGTTCATGTCCATGGGTCATGCATATAAATTCTTAGGCTACTCCATTTCCTATACTGTACTTTACATCCCCATGGCTATTCTGTAAATACCTACTTGTACTTCTAATTTCATTTTAAAATTTTATTTATTTTTTAGAGAGAGGGAAAGAGTGGGAGAAAGAGAGGAAGAGAAATATCAATGTGTGGTTGTCTCTTGCATGCTCCCTATCGGTTACCTGGCTTGCAACCCAGGCATGTGCCCTGACTGGGAATCGAACTGGCAACCCTTTGGTTCGCAGGCCTGCGCTCAATCCACTGAGCTACACTAGCCAGGCCTTTGTACTTCTTAATTCCTTCACCTCTTCACCATTTCCCCAATACCCCTCCAATCAGGGAACCATAAAATGCTCTCCATATCCATAGTTCTGTTTCTGTTCTTATTTGCTTAGTTTTTTAGATTCAGTTGTTGATAGATGTGTATTTATTGCCATTATGTTGTTCATAAGTTTGATCTTCTTTTTCTTAAATAAGTACCTTTAACATTTCATATAATAATGGTTTGGCGATGATGAACTCCTTTAGTTTTTTCTTGTCTGGGAAGCTCTTTATCTGCCCTTTGATTCTTAATGATTTCTTTGTTGGGTAGAGCAATCTTGGCTGTAAGTCCCTGCTTTTCAGGAGTTTCGATATTTCTTGCCAATCCCTTCTAGCCCGAAAAATGTCTTTTAGAAATTAACTGACAGTCTTATGGGAACTCCCCTGTAGGAAACTAACTGCTTTTCTCTTGCTGTTTTTAAAAATTCTCTCTTTATCTTAACCTTTAGCATTTTTTAAAAGATTTTTATTTATTTATCTTTAGAGGGGAAGGGAAGGAGAGAGGGAGAGAAATATCAGTGTGGTTGCCTCTCATGCATCCCCTACTGGGAACTGCCCTGCAACCCAGGCATGTGCCCTGACTGGAAAGTGAACCGAGATCCTTTGGTTCACAGGCCTGCGCTCAATCCACTGAGCTACACCAGCCAGGGCTTAACCTTTAGCATTTTATTTATGATGTGTCTTTCTTGATGTGGGCCTCTTTGCATCCATTTTCTTTGGGACTCTGTGCTGCCTGGACTTGCATGTCTATTTCCTCTACCAAATTAGGGAAGTTATCTTTCATTTTTTTCAAATAGATTTTCAATTTCTTGCTCTTTCTCCTCTCCTTCTGGCATCCTTATGATATGAATGTTGGAATGCTGGTAGTTGCTTACACCACCCTTATTTTTTTGGATTCTTTTTTCTTGCTGTTCTGATTGCTTGTGTTTTGCCTCCTTATGTTCCAAATCATTGATTTGTTTCTCAGTTTCATCCACTCTGCTGTTGTTTCCCTGTAAATTATTCTTTTTTCCAAATTTTTATTTTTATTTATTTTTTACTGTTGTTCTATTACAGTTGTCCCAATTTTCCTCCATTGCTCTTCCTACCTCACTGCCCCCTGTTCCCACAGTCTATCTGCACCCTGTTGTCCATGTCCATGGGTCCTTTACACATGTTCCTTGACCCTCCACTTCTCTCCCCCCCATCTTCCTCCCTCCTCTTCTCTGGTCACTGTCAGTCTGTTCCTTGTTTCCATGCCTCTGGTTCTATTTTGCTCATTTGTTTGTTTTGTTCATTAGGTTCCATATAGGAGAGATCATATGGTATTTGTTTCAATTAGTGTATCCTTTGTTTCTGACTGAATCTTTTTTATGTTGTTAAGGTCCTCACTAAGTTCCTTGAGCATCCTTATAACAGTGTTTTAAATTCCACATCAGATCTCCCTTTTGTTTTGTTCTTTTTCTGGAATTTTGATCTGTTCTTTCATTTAAGCCATGTTTCTTTGTCTCCTTGTTTTGGCAGCCTCCCTGTATTTGTTTCTACATATTAGGAGGAGCTGCTAAAACTCCCTGCCTTGGTGGCATGGCCTAATGTAGTAGGTGTCTTGTAGGGTCCAGTGGCACAGCTCTCCTATCACTCAAGCCAGGTACTCGTGGTGCACTCTTCATGTGGGCTGAATATACATTCCTCTTGTAGTTGATCCTTGATTGCTGTTGGCAGGTCAATGGGAGGGATTTACCCAGCCCAGTCAGCTGCAAGGACTGGTTATGACCACTAACTACAACCACCAACCTCCACCCTCCGTAGAGGATCATCTGTGCAGGGGCAGAGTGGTGGTGCTTTGATGTGGTCTGTAGCTGTCCACTGGGTGCATAGGCTCTGGAGTTTTACGGGTAGTGCAAGCCAAGGTCAGCCCCACCCAGGGTGTTTTGCCTGGGGTCACCCTGCCTGGGCTATACAACAATATGAGGTGGTTGCTACTTGTGGTGGGCTTGGAGATTCCCAGGTGAAACCAAGCAGTGAATCTTGGCCTCCTGCTGCTATGCTGGGCCTGGGGCTACTTAATAAGATGTATAGGGACTGGGAGCTCACTGAGGCTGGCTGTTGCCTGTTTAAGAGGATAGGAAGTTGTGAAGCATGAGCCAAGACCGGCCATTCATATGGAAAACTCTCTGTTAATAGCTTGGATGGCCCATAAATAAGTTGTGTGGGACGGAGTCTCTGGGGATCTCCAGGGTGGGGCAAACAGTGTTAGCCATGTTGATGGAGTCTCAGATATGGCATCTGCCTGCTGGCTCTGTGTCTCTGTAGGGAGAGGATTCTGAAAAGGCCTCTGCCCACCTTTCTGTTGGGAGAATGCTGTCCCCCAGCTCTTGCCTTGATGCCAGACACTTCACTTCCTCCTAGCATGCCACTGGTACCTTTTAAGCTGCTACACTGGTGCTGGAGCTCAGGGGGACTGAGTCTGCATGTGTTGAGTTTACATATGGGTTCTTTAAGAGGAATTGCTCGGGACTCCAGAAGTTTCTTCCACCCACTCAATACCTACTGGGTTTTGCAGCCAGAAGTTATGGGAACTTATATTCTTGGCACTGGAACCCTGGGCTGGCAGGCCTTGTGGGGCTGGGACTCCTTGTGCCCAAGATATCCCTCTTGAATTTTTAGCCATCACACATGAATGTGGGACCAGCCTGCTCCATGTCTCTGCTCCTCCTACCAGTCTGGATGGATGTAGTTTCTTTAATTCCATAGTTGTCAGGCTTCCTGCTCAATTTCTTACGGTTCTGAATGTTGGTTGCTATATAATTTAGTTGTAATCCTGATGTGGTTGTGCAAGGAGTTGACCCATGTTTACCTATGCTGTCATCTTGACTGGTAGTCTAACAATTTCTTTACTAGGTACTCAATGCTCAGTTTCAATATAAGTGCAATCAGCAGAATATGGCACTGTCTATGTACACTCTAATGGGCTTAATGGCAGTGGAGAAGGGAAAGATGGGAAAGAAAAAGGAGAAAAAGGAGAAAGTCAGGCTTTCTTAGTCTGATGCAGAACTGAGCTGCCCCAGTCATGTGGGAGTAATTCAGTTCAAAGTTGAACGCCCTTGAGCTTCAAAGGCTCCCTCATCCTCTGTTGACCCTGAGGTGAGTTGTAATAAAAGACAGAGCAGCCCCAAGCCCAACACCAGGAGAGAATAATCATGTGGCCACATCAAAGCAGAGATACTTATCTCTGGTCTGTTTCTGTCCAGCCTCCCAGTCTTACCCTCCCCATCATTTTTTCTTCCCTTTAAAGCCTAGAATGGAATGCTCAAAGTCCCCAGCAGAGGCAGAAATAGTTGAAATTCCAATATTCATAGGTTGGAACAGGGATCCTCAAAAAATTTGTGTCTCTCCAAGAGAATTTGAAGCACTATTCATCTTATACAATTTGAAGTTAAAATCCCAACATTTTTACCATGAATTTAAATATTTACTGAGAATGTAATTTCTTACTGTAAATATTAATATTTAAAATAAAATTGACAGTTGGATGTATATTTTTGATCAGATAAATTCTGTCCCACTTTGCTATGGAATTAGACTGGAGAGGTGCCACTAGACAGGGTTATTTAGCCTGCATTTTTCTCAACAACATTTGAATATGCTCAAGTATTTGAACAAGCACATAGGTGAGACTCAATTCTTTACAACGTCGTATGAATGGAATGATTTTTTCTGTATATTTTTAAAGGCTGCTATTATCTGATATTGGCTTGAACCATAAGGAAAAATGCCAACCTGATCTCTGTGCACTCTCTGTGCCTCCAAGACACATTAGCTGCAAAATGCACCCCAGCAGAGGAGTGAATGGAACTGATTGTATGTGGTTGTTTAGTAGTGTTCTAGAAATCAGATGTCTAGTGTTGTGTAGCATCTTTTGTGAACATGAATATCCTGACCATATTTCCTAGTGCAAAATGTCAGCTAAGCTAGATTTGTTGACATTTAAAACTGTTGATGGCACAACAATGAAAACTGTTTCTCTGAAAAATAGGAAGGAAGGAAGGAAAAACAGTCTCTCCTATTCACCTTTTGGCTCTTTTCATATCTTTTTAGTAAATTTAAAACAAGTTCCTTTGTCTCTAGAATGATGGATCTACAGAAAACTGATAGCATTAGTTGCCTCCAAGAAGAGGAGCTGAGTGGCTGGGACAATGTGAAAGAGAAAATATTATTTTTTTAAAGAGGTATTTATTTATTTATTTATTTATTTATTTTTAGAGAGAGGGAAAGAGAGAGGGAGAGAAACATTAATATGTGGTTGCCTCTCACATACCTACTGCTGGGGGCTGGGCTCGCAACCTGGATGTGTGCCCTGACAGGGAATTGAACCTGGGACGCTTTGGTTCATAGGCCAGCACTCAATCCACTGAGCCACACCAGCCAGAGCAAGAAACTTTTATTGCATAACCTCTTGTATTTATTGAATTTTAAGCCATCTGAATGCATTGCATATTCAGTTTTAAAAAATGACAGTTAACTAGTTAATTATGTAATAACTTTAAAAAAGACCCCCTTATCAGAATGGTAATATGTAGTTATTTTGGTTTTCAATCATTAAAACATTTCTCCAGTTCTTAAAGGTTTATCCAATAAGCATACACAAAAATAGCATAATGCTGACAAGAAAATTACCAGCAGGAAAACATCAAAACAATATAATGAAGCCAGATTAGAAGAATGGGGCCCAAACAAGAAACTACACTCAGTGTATCCCAACCTTTTATTTTAAGAAATCTAAAGATTAGTACAATGAACACCCAGATTGACACTCTTCACCTAGATTTCACCAGCTGAATATGTAACAAATATGGTACCATATTTGCTTTATCACTAATATGGTTTTCAGTAGCGGCCCAACAGTCCCCAGTGTTGTCAGGGACTTGTTTTAGCTTGTTAACCACTTCATCAGAATGTCCTACTAGACCTATAAAACTCTGTAGCATATTGTATCACCAGAACTGTTGCCATAGTATCCTCAAAGATAGTGCAGACCTGAGGATGCAGTCTGCTTTTACAATTTGGATTTCAGCCCTTTTATGGTGAATGAAAATCAAGAGAATGCAGCATTTATTGAATTGATCATTAACATTTGTCAGGTGTGTTGTAGGGCGGTGCTGTGGAACTGGCATAAGGGAAGGAAAGAATTCTGGCTCATTGAAGGAGTTATGTCCATTTATAATAAACCAGTAATCCAGTCAGTAAACTGTGTCTCCAAGTTCTGTGAGCCATCCTAATAAAGTAATTGAACTCAAAGGGTGGGTTTGTGGGGACCTCCAATGTATAGCCAGTTGGTCAGAAGTACAGGTAACCATTGCAATGCTGACTGGATCTGAAGTGGGGGAAAGTCTTGCAGGACTGAACCCTCAACTTCTGGGATCTAATGCTGTCTCCAGGTAGATAGTGTCAGAATTAAGCTGAATTGTAGGACACCCAGCTGTTGTCTGAGAATTGCTTGGTATGGGAAAAACCCCACACACTGTCATTGGTTTCAGAATCATCATAAACTAGCAAATGGATGCAGGGTTCCGGTGCCAAACAGGAAATATGAACACTTAAATGAGATTTTTGTTAGAATATATACATCTAAGTTAAAAACAAATTATTATAAGCTAATAGAAAAGCTTAAAATGTAATGAAAGTGCTCAAAGTTTGTGGTTTTGTTTTTCTCCCTCTGCATTTAAGTGGTAGAATGTAAACGAGAGAATAAATATTTGTCCACATGCTTTGCCCACAATGATTTCCAAAAGGAGAATGTACTTCAGGGAGGGAATTATGTTCATTGGCCAAAGCAGGGGGAATATTTAATAGTTCAGGATCATTCTGGAGAGAATCATATATCTCATGGTGAGTACCCAGAGGCCAGAGAAGCGCCCACCATGCTGCCTCCCCCTTTGCATACACAGAAGAATGGCCCTAGTTCAGGAGACGAGAGACGGTACCAGGGCTCGTTTCTGGTCTTGCTAACCTAGGTCTCAAGGAATATACCATTTTTTCTTAAAAACATTCTTCATACTTGATCCGATGATTTTTACTTTTTAAATACAATCCATCAATACTTTTTCTATTTTCTACGTTATCTCTGTTTAAGTACAAAACTGAATTTGTTTTAATAATTGTATGTGCAAAATTGCAGGTTATAGACAGCTCCATTTATTAATTCATTAAGAGATTTTTAGTTTTCAAAATATGTAGTTTCCACAATATGTAGTTTCCACTTCCATTGCTCTGATTTTTTGTTTCGTTTTGTGCTCTTAATCCCATGATTTAACTTTCTGGTTTTTTTAAACCTCAGACTTGGGAATCATCTCTTCATGTAGTTGTAGTTCATTGTTCATCTGCCTAAATGTCCTGTATTTGACTGAACATGCCCAGTTCTCTTAACAATTTCTCATAGGTTTAATTTTACAAACCTTTAATCTGTTGCTGTTCTCCTCTGAACATACTCCAAGTTTTTTCTCTTCATACAGCCTGACATGTAAAATTAAACATAGTTTCTTCCAACTGAAGCCTGACCAGTGCCAAGCAAATAAAAAATAATTGCTTCTCTCTTTTTTCACACATGCCTTAATACAATCCTATAAAGTATTTGTTTCTTAATTCAACATAGAGACTCATCCATCTTAGCATCAACCATAATTACTGGATTTTACTTGGCTTGGTTTCAGCTAATGGCTGTCTTAGCCGGTATTTCCACATATTTGTTGCAATTCAGTAGCATATTAAAAATTAAATGTTAAGTCCATAAAATGATTTCCTCCACATATTTTTCCTTCAAAGATTGTTTCATAAACAATTGGTATAAATGTGAACTTAGTACTTGTGGTCTCCAGAAGTAAAGCTTGAGTGATTCTGAGCATTTTTGTGACATGAACTGGAAAGGATTGAGATGGTTAGATTCCAGAAGAGAGTGCCAAAAACTGTAGAATAAGTAGACTGTCTTTGTTTCACCTGTCTGAGTTCCATTGTAAGCGATTTCAGCTAACTTAAGCAAAGGGGAGTTTATTAGAAAGATGTCAGAGGGTTTTCAGGCTCGAGATCCATGCTTGGACACCTGCAAACACCAAGAATGCTCCCAAAAGCAGAATCTCTTTGGGACTGTTTCCTAGTTAGTCAGAGTTCTAAATCCCGGACACTGATCTTCGGCGCTGTGGAAGTGGGGGATCCTAACAGCAATGAGACACAATCAGCACCCTTCAGAACATCACTCTCTGGGTGGGGTGGGAGAGAAAGATACACAAATAATGAAAATAAAACCAAATGTTGATCATGCTATATCAAAAAATGTTCTGAAAGCTGACTTCCTAGTTGTCTCCTAGGTATAGAGAAAACAGACATTCCCAATAATTTTCAGTATAAATATAGTTTCTGGCAGAGTGCATTTAGCCTATCTTTAACCACTTCTCATTCAACCCCTCCACTCAGTTTTTGTGATATTTCCAGTCTGGTAAATGACAAAATGAAAAGCACAAATCCTTAAAGATACCACACATGGTTTTACAAACATGCTGGGCTTTATAAAGGAAGCCTTAGTGCTTGTCTTAACCTTGCTCTAGGAAATTCTCACTTTCAGAGAATAACTGTTCTACATCATTTTCTTGGGTGTCCTCTTATGCAGCACTTGCAACCTTGGTGAAATAACACAATGGTGTGTTATGTTTTGACATGAGGTGATCACAAGTAATTATTCAGAGTGGACAAGGTGTTGTATTATTAAAAGGGAACTCAAGAACACACAAAAAAATTCAAAATGGCAACAAAGATAGGCTGTGGTTTATGTAAAATTCCCTGCATACCAGCTGTAATTTTATCCCTTTCTTTCTCAGGAAGTCATACTGGAGTGCAAAACATGTAAATACATACATAATTCAAAAAGGAAGAATGAATACTCTGAGGTCATAGTAGTCTATCCCACATTACACGTTCTTTTTAAAATTATGCTAAAATGTCCATAACAAAATTTACCATTTTAACTATTTATAAGTTTATAGTTCAGTGGCATCAAGTACATTCACACTTTCATGCAACCCTCGCTAACATCCACCACCCAAACTTTTTCATCATCCCAGACTGAAACTCAATATTTTTAAAGTTTTTTATTGATTATGCTATTGCAGTTTTCCCAATTTTTCCCCCTTTATCCTCCCTCCACCCTGCCTCCCCAATCCTCCAGCATTCCCCCCCACCCTGAGTTCATGGCCGTGGGTTGTACATATATAAGTTCTTTGAGTCCTCTGTTTCCTATACCATTTTTATCCCTCCCCATCTATTTTATGCCTACTAATTATGCTTCTTCTTCCCTGTACCTTCCCCTCCTGTTCCTCCCTTCCCTCTCCCCACTGATCTCCCTCTGTGTGATGTCCATTTCTCTTAATCTCTTCCCATTTCTCTGATTCTGTTCCTATTCTGGTTGTTTGCTTAGTTTTTGTTTTCATTGTTTTTCTTTTCTTTTAGGTTCATTTGTTAATAGTTGTGAGTTTGTTATTTTATTGTTCATATTTTTGATCTTCTTTTTCTTAGATAAGTCCCTTTAACATTTCATATAATAATGGCTTGGCGATGATGAACTCCTTTAACTTGACCTTATCTGGGAAGCACTTTACCTGCCTTTCCATTCTAAATGAAAGCTTTGCTAGATAGAGTAATCTTGGATATAGGTCCTGTCCTTTTATGACTTCAAATACTTCTTTCCAGCCCCTTCTTGCCTGTAAGGTTTCTTTTCAGAAATCAGCTGATAGTCCTTATGGGAATTCCTTTGTAGGTAACTGTCTCCTTTTCTCTTGCTGCTTTTAGGATTTTCTCTTTGTCTTTAATCTTGGGTAACTTAATGATGATGTGCCTTGCTGTATTCCTCTGTGGGTCCAACTTCTTTGGGACTCTCTGGGCTTCCTGCACTTCCTGGAAGTCTATTTACTTCACCAGACTGGGGAAGTTTTCCTTCATTATTTGTTCAAATAATTTTCAATTTCTTGCTCTTGTTCTTCTCCTTCTGGCACCCCCATAATTTGGATATTGGAATGTTTCAGGTTGTCCCAGAGAATCCTCAGCCTCTCCTCATTTTTTTAGATTCTGTTTCTTCATTCTGATCCAGTTGGATGTTTATTTCTTCCTTTTGTTCCAAAGCATTGTTTTGAATCCTGGCTTCCTTCTTGTCACTGTTGGTTCCCTGAATATTTTGCTTTATTTCATTTTGGGTGTCTTTCATTTGTTCTTTCATATTTTGACCATGCTCAATCAGTTCTGTGAGCATTTTGATTACCAGGGCTTTAAATTCTCCATCAGATAGGTTGGCAATCTCCTCATCGCTTATATCTGAGGTTTTGCTGTGTTCTTTCATTTGGGCCACATTTCTTTGTTTTGGCGCACCTGATAAGTTGTAAGGGGCGGGGTCTTAGGTATTCACCCAGGCAGGGCAACCCTCTCTGCTGTGCTGCCTGTGGGGAAGGGGCCAGAGAGGGAGCAATGCAGCTCACCTGCTTGGCTCTAGTGCACTTTCCAACAGACAATAGTGTCAGACTGGAAGTATCTCCCACCAGGGCAACCGCAGCCTTAGTCCACAGTCAGCTCTGAGTCTCAGTTTCCCCCTTAAGTCAGTCCCTCCTGAGCAGCTCTGCAGAGCTCGGCAGTCAGCCACCTCCCTACGGTTTTTCTGAGTGGGTCCTCACAGTCTGCCTGACCAATCCGGTTGGTCTGGTTGATTTTTTTCTTTAATTCCTTGGTTGTTGGAGTTCCATGCAGTTTGATTTTTCTGGTGCCATTGATTGTTTATTGATTTTAGGTTGGTTGTTATCCTCCTTTTGGATGTGTGAAGAAGTGAAGGGTTTCTACCTACGCCTCCATCTTGGCCAGAACTCTGAAACACAGTATTTTATCATCCCTTGAGTGAATTTGAGATACTTTGGGAGGCTAAAAATGGGAAAATTCCTGTTCTCTACCTATCAATAGTTTTCCACTTGTTCAGTTTCATGTCCAGTACCTGGATAGGAAGAATGAATTTGTAGAAATGTTATTTTATTTTATTTATTTATTGCATTTTAGAATCTTTGGGAGAGAGTTGTTCACTGTCAAATTTCCAAAATAACTTTAGAGACTGACATGGAGTTTTTTATTTTTATTTTTGCCATGGTAAATACAATGGGAAAAAGGAATTATCCTTTATCACCACTATTCTCAAAAGGGCATTTTAAAAAAGATTTTATTTATTTTGAGAGAGAGATAGGGAAGGACAAAGTGAGAGAAACATTGATATGTGACAGAAACATTAATCATTTATCTCTTGCTTGCCCCCAAACAGGGACCTGGCTAGCAACCTAGGCATGTGCCCCGACCAGGAACTGAACTGGAGACCTTTTGGTTTGTGGGACAATGACCATCCCACTGAGTACACCAGTCAGGTCACAAAAAGGACATCTTAACACCAAATAAATAGGAAAACCATAAAGACAGATAAAAAGGAAATTTACCTTTATGAAAATGCTGCTCACTGCATGTTTCTTATTTTTCTGAATGTACCAGTGGCTGGCGGAAACTATGACATAGAGAAACAATGTTCTGTGAAAGAGTAAATGAATATTTGGTCTCAGTCAACCACTTTCCGCCAATATTCAGTGTCTCTGATGATTCATTTGGAAAGGTGTGTTTTCTCTAGGTTACACTTAAAAAATTTTTTTCCTCATCCAGTGAAATTTTTTCATTGTTGTTTTAAAGAGAGAGGAAGGGAGGGAGAGAGAAACATCAATTTGTTGCCTCCTGTACACACCTGGACAGGGGATTGAACATCTTGATTTTCATCAAGTTTTCTGAGATTCTGATCTAAAGAATTGCTACCTTCAATAGCATGAATCATTTGAGAGGAAGGGGGTGCCAGTTTTGTATTTTTTTCTTTTATGATTAAAGTAGATGTAAAAAGAGGAGTGAAGTTACGAAGGTAAAGATAAAAGATGTGGCAGTCCTCTTGCTAGATTTTGGATCGAGTCTCTCATTCTTGATGCTGTTTATACTCCATGCAGACCTTCCCCAGTACATGACACTATTGACTAATTTACTTCCTAATGCATTTTATGGCATTTGGAAGCCCTCCAGTGGCCAAATACTATACCTGAAAAAAAATCTATTACACTGAATTGTTTAGTTGTGAAGTTGTACCCATGTTTGCAATGTACTTTGAAATATGTCAGAAAATAAATGGAGTAATGTTTGAATAGAGAGATGTGTAGATGGTTACATATATGATAAAGCAAATATATTAATGTTAATTGTAGAATTCAGGTGACAGGGGTATGAGTCACTATATCATTCTTCAACTTCTCTGTGAAGTTGAACATTTATATAATAAATATTGACTAAAAATCTCTGCTAGACCCTGAAGATTATACCTTGTAATTCAGATGATTGAATTACCGTATTTTTTGGACTATCTAGGTTTTAGAGTAGGAAAAAAAACTTTGAAGCAAAAAATGTGGTAAAATATTTAATAACATAAATAATATAATATTTTACCAATGTAAATATAAACAGAATTCAACAGCAGCATTAACAACCATTATTCCTCCCATATTTGGGGGGGTGCATCTTATAGTCCAAAAATACGGCAAAATTTTTTATCTATGGCCATACCACCCTGAATGCGCCCAATCTCGTCTGAATTATAATTTTGTTAAGACAACATTTAAACTAACTTTCAATAAAATTGTCTTCATTAATGAACATGGACTAATTTTTCTTAACATAGATTAATTGTATTTTTTATTTTTAAAAAGATTTTGTTTATTTATTTTTAGAGAGATGGGAATGGAGGGAGAAAGAGAGGAAGAGAAACATCAGTGTGTGGTTGCCTCTTGAGCACTCCCGCCTGGAGCCCTGGCCTGCAACCCAGGCATGTGCCCTGACCGGAACCAAACTGGGGACCCTTTGGTTCCAATCCACTGAGCCACACCAGCTAGGGCTGGATTAATTTTTGAATACTTAAAAAGCACTTTTGTGTTTCCATTCAGAAAGTTTATACAACAGGGATGCGAAATAGCTGATCGATTTACTTGTTTTAAAAAATGTTTATCTTCCTAGAATATCTATTTTACATACTCCTAACTTCTTACTAAGTTAACTAGATTCACATTGTTTTTTAAATCAGAGAGGCCGTTGTTTGGCAATTGCCGACAATACTTTTTCTTAGAGGAAATGCGTTGATCAGGGTTGAATGCAGAGAACAAAACCCACTCTTAAGTAATTTAAGACAAAAGGGGTTTATTATATTGTATATTACAAATGGTTGGTAGGGTTGAAGAAACAGCCTACAAGCTGAGCTTCAGGAATGACTCAACAGGTTCATGCCATGAAGCTGGGCTGTCAAGGGACTGCTGCTCATGCCATGATCAGGAAGTCACTTGCTGAATGGGGAAGCCAACGCCACAGCCACCTCACCTTCAGTATCAAACGCCCATCAGGAAAGATGCTGAATAACCTTCCTCCCTCCCCCACTCACTTTTAGATTCTTCACTATACTTGCGGCTACACATAAATGCCTCTAGTTAGTAGAATTTAAATCACATCCATAACCCTAGCTGCAAAAAGTACGAACAATACGTTTTCAGGCCAGGAAGGTATGGTAGGAGGAGAGTGGTATTAAATGAAAGGCTATTGGAAACTCTTTAATGGACAGGGCAGGCTGACAGTACCTGAACACACTGATCAACTTTACAACTGAGACTACTAGACATTATGATAATGAGTGTAATAAGAAGTAGATGGCGCATGTATGAAGGATTCCTGCCCCAAACATCAAACCTGAATCCGAGAAAGCCTCCAAATCGAAACGCCAAGTTTACAAGAAATAGAGGGACAGTGCACACATTAACACCACCACAGGAATGCAGTTAGCAAAATCTAGAGTGTGGGGAACTATAGAACAGATGACATAGCTTCTTCAATAAATGACAGAAAGAAAAAAAGAGAGAGAGAGGAACCTAAAATTAGGTTTAAGAGACCTATCAAGTAAATGCAGTGTGTGAATCTTGTATGGGTCTTGATTCAAACAAACCAATAGTCAGAAATATTTTATGAGACTCTCAGGGAAATTTGAACATACATTTACTTGAATGATTGATTATACTAAGCAATTACTGTTAGTTTTTTAGATTAGATAATAGTGTTGTGATTATATCAGCAATTACTTGTCACTTTCCTAATTCCTTTCTTTTTCAGATTGTTATACATTGTTTATTTCATAATTTATAGTTCTTGGTTTTATTCTGAAAAGTTTATTGTGCTACCCATTTTACAATGTTAAATAATGTAATCCTTGTAACAATCCTGTGTTAAAGGTAACATAGTATTCATTAAGGGAAACACCTGTTCGAGCTTTTCTGAAAGTGGATAAAAACAAATGTCTATTTTAAAGTGCTTAGTATGTCTAGGAAAGAACAAGGAGGCAGGCACTTTTTCAGGGAAGGAAGACCATCAGGCATCTTAGCTAATTAATAGGTGAGAAAATTTTTCAGATTTCTTTCAAGAAAACAGATTTAGATTTATTTTAGATTCCATAAACTAAACATTAGATTCAATGTCCAAAGTGTTTTTAAAATGTTCCTTCATCCTTGAAACAGTGAAAGGACAGCTGCTGTCTCATTTCAAAGATGAGGAAGAACCCACAGCACACCCCAGGCCAGAATGATTAAAGTGTGACAAGCACATTGAGAGGTGTGGTGTTATCAGACACACCCAAGGGGAGGACACCTGGGCCCCCCAAACTAGTTGGCCGCAATCTTGAATTGGCAGTTCTGTTAATGTGCTTAGGTCATACATTTTGAAATTTTGTTCTTGAGGGTGAAAAATATCTTAGATATCACAATGATTTGTGCTACTCTAAGCCACAACCCTATCCAGCAAACTCCTAGTCCTTATTTGTGTCACAAGGGAGAATTTAAATTCAATTTAAACTTTCCCCTTGTATGTGTGGGGGAGGGGATGGATGATGAAAAATAGTTTCAGAAACACTTGCTCAGCCAAAGGATGTTTTATTTAGAATACAATGATGTTTCAATCATATTTTCTCATTCTTGAAAATAGATGTCGTTACATTTACTTTTTAAATTAAATTAATTTTAAGGATTTTATTTATTTACTTTTAGAGAGAGGGGAAGGGAGGGAGGGAGAAAGGGAGAGAAACATCAATGTGTGAGAGATACATAGATTGATTGCCTATTGTACACCCTGAACCAGGAACCTGGCCCGCAACCCAGGCATGTGTCCTGACTGGGAATTGAACTAGCAACCTTTCGGTTTGCAGGCTGGGACTCAATCCACTGAGCCACACCAACCAGGGATAAATTAAATTAATTTTAAAAACAAATATTTTTCATTCTTAAGCACATAGAGGTCATTCCCCGCCCCACCCCCCTCTCCCCCCAGATTTCAAATGGCTTACAAAATCAAAATGCTACCTTGTTTTTCTGAAAATGATCCACTTAGTGCCACTCTTTTCAAGGAAAATTGTGGCATCTCTGTCTAAAACTGGTAATAATTTATTAAAGGGGTGACTGGATGGGTCCTTAGGCGAACTGCAACCCTGGTTGTATATACATATATACATTATATATGTATAATGAGGTTATTAACTGGTCATTGCTAGTCTCCACTAAACTTTGTGCTTCATAAACAATATTTGTTTTAAATCCTCTTCTGAGGATTTTTTTAAAATTGATTTTTGAGAGAGAGGGAGAGAGAAACATCGATGTACACATCTCAACTGGGAATCGAAACCCACAACCTTTTGGTGTACAGGGATGATGCTCCAACAAATTAAGCCACCAGCCACGGTTTTCATAAACAATCTTACTTATAAACAATTGAAACCTGTTTGTAAGTAACTGTTTAGAGTTATTGTCCTATAGTTCTAGATTCCACTCCCACTGCTCCTGCTTATATGGTATTGCTGTAGAATTTTCTAGCTTGAACTGAAGATGTGAGATCATTATTTACCCTGAAATTGAACTCCCCTGAGACAATACCAGAAATGCCATCTCTGCTTGTCTCTAAAGTTTGTGTAAAAGAAATTGAGTTTGAAAAACATTCCCTCTTTGCCCTGACTTAATGTCACCTCTATTAAAATCATTTCATTGCAACTCATATGCACCTAAGCACGTTATAAGCAGAAAATTGGGTTAGGCATTCAAGAAGGTTGCAAGCTAACGTGGAAGGTGCATTTTGTAAACAGCTAATTTAAAATGATGTGAAAAAATTGCTTAGGATACTAGAGCTAAGGAGACTTGATAAGAGTGGGAATTGATTCTGCCAGAAGTCAAGGGACAGGTATGTTGCAAAGTAGAAAGGCTTTATGAAGAAAGTACTATTGGCTGAAAGTCTTTGAAAGGTATGTAACTTCACTTTTACATTTGATGAAAGTGGTAAGAGCTTTTCATGCAGGGGTTGGTGATGAGTGGGACCAAATGAGCAAAACACAGAGGTTGAAAATTCCAAGGTGGCCCTAGCAGGGTAGCGGTTGTGGATTCAGTCTCCAGTCAGGACATATATAAGAAGCAACCAAAGAATGCATAAGTAAGTGGAACAACAAATTTCTCTCTCTCTCTCTAAAATCAATCAATTAAAAAAATTAATTAAAAATTCTGCCCTGACTGGCATAGCTCAGTGAGTTGAGCATCATCCTGCAAAGTGGAAGATCGGTCAATTCCCACTCAGGGCACATACCTGGATTGCAGTCAGGTCCCTGGTTGGGGGTGTGCCAGAGGCAACCACACATTGATGTTTCTCTCCCTCTCTTTCTCCCTCCCTCCCCCTCTCTCTATAAGTAAATTTTAAAAATTAAAAATTCCAAGGTGTATTTGGGGGTAATAGTTGAAGGTTAGGGTGGAGGGGCCAGTGGTAGCATATGAGCTATATCTTGGATCTCAAACATGTAAAGGCAACCCTGGTCTCATGGTTACTTCTCCAGGAAGAATTACTTCAACGGAGCTGTTATTTGAATGCATAATACCACTTAACCCGCCCCCACCCAACCCTGACCTCTTTTATCAGCAAAGAGGGATCAAAATTTCCCTGCATTGAAATCTGCGGCAAGTTACTTAACCTCTCTCTGTAGTCTGATTTTCTTATATATAAAATGGAGATTAAAGATAATGTCTACCTCATTAAGAGAGCCACTTACATGGACATAGTATGAGTTTGTTACCTAAATTTGTAGACAATGGATATAGCTCTACGTGTCAGAAATTCTCAATTGTTTTGAGGCATAGGGAAAAAAAAGATTTTAGATCGGTTTAGATCTGTGCTAACTCCCAACCATGGGCTTAAGACTTCTCACATTAAAAATTATGTATATTACTATAGCCTTAAAGAAGGTGATTGCTAAAAGGACTACTAGTATGCCCTTTTAATTTAGAGGTCAGACAAATACTTTTCAGCCCTAGGAGATGTTCGCAGAGTGTTATTAAATGAGTGAGTACATTTCTAATTATTTTAAGGCTTGATTTAAGACTTTGGAAGTTCTTTGGCTTTCAGTTAGAGTCTTTTGACATTTTCAGTGTCCATCACCAACTATATGTTGTAAAAAGGAAAAGAGAAAGGACACATAGGGCCATTTTATCCACTTCTGGACAGTGGAAAAATGAAAGTAAATACGAAAAAGGCAGAATCTACATTACGTATGTGTAGATTTAACTCATGACATTTTGTTCTCCGTTATTGTGATTATTTCAGTATTGCCACATAGTAAACTACTTAAAACATAATGGCTTCGAAATAACACCCTTTTCTTACAGTTCTGGGAATTAGGAGGTCTCCGCTGGATGCTTCTCCCCCACATGGTGTTGGCTGTTACTATCTCCATCTACTTTCTCCTCATTCTCTCACTGTTCAGTGGTTTAGCCTGAGCTTCTTTACATGCCAGCAGGGTCCCAAACAGAATCAGGCCAGAAACACATCTGCTGCATTTTACTGGTCAAAGCAAGGCACAAGGCCAGCTCACATGCTAATGGTGGGAAAACAGACCCCACCTCCATCAGAGGAGCTGCAAAATATTGTGGCCATGATTTCCAGCCTACTATAGTAGCTAAGTTAACTGTAAAATTCAAGTTGACCAAGTTGGCCAAATTCCAGATTCTAACTGTTGCACACACAATGTTTTTCCCATTTTGTCCCAGAAATTACCCCACTTACTGCCGGATAGGAAGTAAACAGGGAGGGAAAGGATGCAGATGGCCTTCATGTTTTCAAGCTGTGTGTTTTAAAGTTTATGAGTGGCATTTAACTTAAGTGCCCCTAGTCAGTTAACTAGCACACCTGTTTCTTGCCTGCTAAAGCCTACATGCCTAGCTTCTCTGAAATCTAGAGGCATATAGTAGGGTGAGTGGTTAAAAACCAGGATTTTTGGAATAGGAGCTAGGTAGGAATTCTGGCTTTGCTACTTCGTGTGACTTTAAATTACCTAAAGTTTGTATTCCTCAGGTTCATCATTACACAGGAATATATATATCTGGCAAGGCTTCTGTGAAGTTTTAAGTAAGATATGTGTTCAGAGATCAGCAGTGCCTGACACATGGTAAACATTCAGCAAGGTTAATACTTTTTATTTAATAGGCCTGAGTCTGCAGCTAGATGCATTGATGCCTTAAGGTTTGTTTTCCTCATGCCTCTTGCAAAGTGAGGCACTTGACATTAGGCTTTCATAAACATTCTCACGCAGTGAAGCCACCCAAAACAGCTTCTGGGTGTTAATTCAAAATTAGCTTTTTGAATTTTCATGAGTACCTTTCTTGATTTTTTTTTTTAACCCATAAATTTCCCCTTGGTTTGCTTTACTACCCTCTTCTGGTAGAATGGGGAAGAGTTCAATGATGTTCCAGCTGGTGCAACCACAGAAATAAAAGCTATCATTATTTGGAATCCTTAAAGAATCCAAATGTTTGCTCCTTAGTTCAAGTGAATTCAAGTGAAAGTGAAGTCTAAATGTAAAATTTCTATGTATAAATTTCAATTTATTTCTGTTACAAGGAAATTGATGTTAACAGATAGAATAACATTAAAATGGACAACTCACTTTAGGTTGAAAAGATGCTAAGACAACTTTGTTATTCTGAATGGAACTAGGTAATTCCCTGTAAGCTGCATTTCACCTTTATTAACAAAATGTGTCTATATAATTAAAAAAAATATAGAGTTTTTATGTACTTTTTTTTTTTTTTTTTAGAAAGAGGAAAGGAGAAGCAGGGAAAGAGAGGGGAAGAGAGAAGAAACTTCACTTTGTTGTTCCACTTATTTATGTATTCATTGGTGAATTCTTGTATGTGCCCTGACCAGGATCAAACCTGCAATCTTGGTGTATTAGATCAACCCTCTAACCAACTGAGTTACCTGGTTAGGGCCTAAAAATGTTTTTGTGTACCTACTTTAAATACAATGAGAAATGCTAAATTCTTAAATTTTGTATTTAATAATTTTTTTTATCCTTGCCCGAGGACGTTTTTTCATTACTTTTAGAGGAAAGGAAGAGAAACATCGATGCAAGAGAGAAGCATTGACTGGTTGCCTCCCATATGCACCTGGACCAGGGATCAAACCTGCAACCTAGGTATGTGCTCTGACTGGGAACCTAACCCTTGACCTTTCAGTTACAGGATGATGCTCCAACCAAGCCACACCGGTCAGGGCTACTGAAAAATTTTTTTCTTAATTTTTACTTATTGATTAGAGAGAGAGAGAGATAAGTGTCTATTTGTTGTTCCACTTAGTTGGGCATTCATTGGTTGCTTCTTGCATGTATCTGACCAAGGATTGAACTTGCAACCTTGGCGTTATCAGGGCAACACTCTAACCAACTGAGCTACTTAACCAGGGCTACTGAAGAATTTTTGAGAAAAACGTAGTACTTGGGATGGGGGCCAGCAAAATGGGTGAAGGGGATCAAAAAGTACAATCTTCCAGTTGTAAAGTAAGTCATGGGGATGTAAAGCATGGTGAATACAATTAATAATACTGGATTACATTATTTAAAAGTTGCTGATCCGAGAGTGGATCTCTAAAGTTCTCATTTCAAAATAAAATCATTAGTATGGAAAAAATTTTACTGATTTAAAAAGGAAAAATTATTTTAAGGAGAAATAGAACTTTTTTTGTTTAACATTTGGCTATTTGGGAATAAATCTACTAGCAGATAAAAAATATGTTCTTGCTGAAGTACTGGTGAGTTTTTAAGTCACAAATCTTATTTTATGAGATTGTAACTACATATGCCATGTTATCTCTAAAAACTGTAAAATGACTGGAATCTTTGGAATTCTCTTCCCCCACTAATTCAACAAAGCCTGGATTTGTTAATTTAGAACACAGAGACACATCTCCTTGAGTTACCCAAGCACAGCTACTTCACAGTGGTTAAACTGTTCACAATCTATATATTGGTCATTTATATCTTACAAAATTTGTGCACCTTAAAAGACAAAGAGCAGAGGAAACAGATTACAACAAATCTGTTGAGTACAGTTTCTATTCTACTTTGCATTTTTCACATAACATGCAGGCTGCTTATTGAGTGGATATGTGCCAAAATCTAGGTTAAAGCTTTTGTAATTATTTGCCAGAATGAAAATATGAGCTTCTGGCCCTTAAGAGCTGTGTAACAACCACCCCAAATTGGAAAATAAGAGTATTTAAAAACTGAAATTCACATCTCACTATTTAAAAAGCTATTAACAGAATCTGAATTTTTGGTATTTAAAATAACATTACTAAAAGCAGGTAATTAGGAGATATCTGTGTAAGAAAAAGCATCAAGAACTTTCCCAAAACCAGCACAATGATTTGACTCAACTTAATCCTGTATTTAGGATTAACCTAGAGTGATTTCATGGATTGCAATCCAGAATACCAAATATGTATTTCAACAACAATATTAGTCAGAATACACTTTAAGGCTACACACATCATTAAGGTGTCATTCTCCACTTGACTTTCTCTTGAAAGCTTCAGGCTGCAAATTGCATTTTTATTGTTCCTCACATTTAGCACAAAATGGTCTCTTTTTAGCTTAATTATGAAAATGTTCTTAATATACATGTATAGGTATCTTCAGAACAGAGTGAAATATTCAGTTTGGAAACTGTGGATATATTCTTGGCAAAATATCAGTTAGTGGATGTTTTTGACTATTCTGTGCTAAGAGCTGGCTCCAGGAGCAGAGACAAGTATAACAACCTATTGTTAAGCTTCACTCCATGAGTAGTATATTTATGTGGGTACCTTAAATCATGTCAAGACGTATTACATTTGAAAGTACAAACACTTAATAGAAGGATGGTTAGGAATGTAAATCAAAACCAAGTATGGATTAGCTACCTTAACATGTGCTATAGTCTTGGATTCAGCTGACATTTACTTTGTACTGTGTCAGGGCCATGTTTAAGAAAATACAATTAGTTCTACTTTGAACATTTAGTTGCTTTTAAAGTATACATACATATGCCAATATTTTCACTAAATAGCATGATCACTTCAAATGGGCAAGTATAGTAGATCAGAAAGTTCAAGTGCATTGATAAATTAAAAGGGTACAGTACAGACAGATTAGTTCGCTGACTTGGTGGGAAATGGGACAAGATCAAGGGTTTAACACAAGAAATTACATTTGACTAAAATCTTGATGGACATGTCAGGCTCACCAGAAGGACAAAAAAAGAGAGTTCAAGATAGAGGGTATAGTGTGAGTAAGGTCAGGGCCTGAAAAAACTTTTATGTGGTTCATTATGACTGGAACACAGGTGTACATGGAGAGGAGGCTAGAGTCAGCAGCAGACAGATCTTTGGAATGGCATCTAACTTCAGACTTTATCTTCTGGGCTTGGTCCTCCAATTTCAGTATGCACCAGAATCACCTATGGTGCTTGTCTAAAACACATATTCCCCCACCCCATTCTAATTCAGGTCCACACTAGTACCTGGAACCTGAATTTTAAGGAAGCTCCTTAAAATTATTAATTCTAGTTCAGAACCTGGGCCACATTTTGAAGAAACATTACCATAGGCAATGAATAGCCATTAAACATTTTTAGGGAGCAGTAACAATGAGAAGTGAAAAGCCGATAAGAACCTAATGTGCAGAATGAACCAGATGACTGGCAAGGGTAATGGGAGAAAGATGATGCCATTTACCAAGATAGGTGATAGTGCCCGTGGTTAACCCATGCCATGTTTTTACAAACGCAAATGTTAATTTTACCATGTTACTGCAAAATCTCACTTAAATATCCCCCTGGGACTTCTGCCCATGCAGTTTCATTCCTGTCTGTATTAGTGCCATAATATCTACTTCCAGTCTGGACATTTCTTCTGAACTCAATGTCTACTGAGGACTGAACATAACCTCCTGGGTGCTGGCTGTACCAGGCATCTCCAATTTGCCATATTCAATATTGAGATTCCCTTTCCAAGCCAGAATCCTGGGAACTGAGAGACCCTCCCTATCCCTCACATTCATCTACTTACCTAAACGGGACCTATTATAAATTCAATGTTAGAAGACAAAAAGACAAACTTATATGCAGTAAATCCTTCACATTTATTTTAAAAAATATTTTATTTAGCCCTGGCTGGTGTAGCTTAGTGGATTGAGCGCGGGCCTGCGAACCAGAGGATCGCGGTTCGATTCCCAGTCAGGGCACATGCCTGGGTTGCAGGCCGGTTCCCGGCAGGGGACACACAAGAGGCAACCGTACATTGATATTTCTCTCCCTCTCCTTCTCTCCTACCCTTCCCCTCTAAAAGATAAATAAATAATAAATTAAAATATATACATATATTTTATTTATTTATTTTTAGAGAGAGGGGAAGGGTAATGGAAAGAAAGGGAGAAAAACATCAATGGGTGGCCCCCAACTGGGGACCTGGCCTGCAACCAAGCAGGGGCTCTGGCTGGGAATCAAACCAGTGATCCTTTGGTTCGCAGGCTGGCACGCAATCCACTGAGCCACATCAGCCAGGGCTTAAATCCTTCACATTTAAGAATTTAACATTCAGGTTTAACAAGTGACCCTAGGGGTTTAGAACTTACAGTCTGTAATTTCACTTAGGCAAAAATGTTAACCACATTCCCTATGGGGCTGGTATGTGAGCAGGTTGCTTAGCTGATAACTGAGCCTAGCTCAGCACTGACATTGAAGATGGCTTTATTGCTCTATCAACATATGGAAAAAATGTCCAGAAAGTGAAAAATACTAAAGTGGGAAGTACTATTTGTGGAAAACTGCTTCTAAGAAAAGTTAACTGGTAGTATTATGATAGAAAAGTTAAGATTTAAAGGTCCTTGAAGCCTAACCTAAAAGGTAGAACTTTTCTATAAAGAAAAGTGGCAGGATGAATTTGGCAGTGGCTTATCTCATACACAAATGAGCTTACTACATGCTTTACATAGAAAAATAAAAATGATTAAGTGTTTTCTCCAGTGTTGCAGGCAATGTAAAAATTAATCATTGGGAGAAAGCTGAAGCAGGAAATAAGCACAATTTTAATACACCATCATGAAGATAAGCAATGGAATAAAAAGAAAAAACATCTAGATGACTCACAGATCGATGGACACCTAAAACTTAGGCAACCTATGTAACAAGTGCAGAAAACATTAAATGGTGATTGGTCAAAGGAAGAAAAATCTTTAGATAAAAACATAATATAAAAATTTTTAAACTTTCTAGAAAATTGTAGAATAGCTTTGATTTTGGATGAACAAAGATTTGTAAAAGAGGACACCAAAGGGCATTAATTAGACAAGATTGGTAAATTGGACTAAATTTAGGAACTTGTTTATTAAAAACAAAACAAAGCACAATTAATAATGTGAAAACGCAAATCAATGAAATCCAAAAGGAGTAAGATGTAGAATATATAAATAACTCCAACTCCTCGGTAAGAAAAAAAAAAACAACTCAAAAGAAAAACAGGTGCGAAAATGCCAGATTATATGTGCATACTCAGCTTTAATAGATACTGCCATACAGTATCTGCTTGAGACTTGAACAGGTAGTTCAGAAAACAGAATATCCTCATGGTCATAAGCACATTAAAATGTGCTCAACCTCAGTCATGAGGGAAATATATATTCAGATCTTAATGCCAGACCATTTTGTAACCACTTGGATGGCTAAAATGAAAATTAATTGCAATACCAAGTGTTAGTATATGTAACAATCAGAACCACTTTAATCCAAAAAATCCACTTCTTGGTATATACCCAACAGATCAATGTATGTATATATTTAAAGATTTTATTTATTTATTTTTAGAGCGATCAGAAGGGGAGGAGAAGAGAGGGAGAGAAACATCAATGTGTGGTTGCCTCTCACATACCACCCACCGGGGGCCAGGCGCACAACCCAGGCATGTGCTCTGACTGGGAATCAGCTGGCAACCCTTTGCTTCACAGGCCCTCAACTCAATACACTGAGCTACACCAGCCAGGGCAGATAGATGTATATTAAGAACACTAAAAATGTTCACCAAAACATAATTTGTAATATTCCCAAACCAGAAACCCAAATGTCTATTAAAAGCAGATTGGACAAATTGTGATATATTCATACAATGCAAAGCTCTATAGCAACGAAAAATGAACAACTACTATACACAGAATAACAAATTTCAGAAGCCTAAGGGGGAATCATCTTAATGGCTCATCTGTTCTATTGTCTGACCTAGTGGTGATCACACAGAGGCATGTGTGTCTACACTGTCATGATTTTTGCAACCTTCTGAATACAATATGCTTCAATATAGGTGTTCCAAAAGAAACCTGGTCCCAAGAAAAAAATCGTTACAAATGATTTTAGTACTATATTACACAAATTATCAAGTGTGTGAAGGGGCTAAATATTTTTCAGTTATACTTCAGTATAAATTTTATTAGGAAAATGAATATGCTATAAAGGTGTTTATCTCTTATGAATGTTAAGGGTCCATTGTATTCATATTTCCTTATGACCAAAATGTAGGAGAAAAACTGGAAATTCTAAGGGATCAACATGAAGACCATTTGGTTTTAAAAATATTTTGGCGTACCCTGGCTGGTGTAGCTCAGTGGAATGAGCATGGGCCTGCAAACCAAATGATTGCAGTTTGATTCCCAGTCAGGGCACAAGCCTGGGTTGCAGGACAGTTCCCAGCAGGGGACGCACAAGAAGCAACCATACATTGATATTTCTCTCCCTCTCTCATTCCCTTTCCCTCTAAAGATAAATAAATAAAATCTTAAAAAAAAAATAAAATAAAAATATTTTGGCATGAAGTTGTATTTTGCCTTCCACTATGATCTTCCTTCTATTCACATAAGGTTACTCTATCTTACTTTATTTAGTCTCAATTTCTCCCCACCCTTTTGTATGCAGAAAGCAAAGATAGATGTCCACTAACTTTAATCCATGATGTCACAATTCAAACTTGGTTTTTACAGATGGTACCTGTGCTCCAGTAGTGTGATGGAAAGAAACTAACTCACATCTGTTTGGTGTTTGACTAGTACCTTAGTAGGCAGTAATGCCTAGGGCTGACTCAAAGGCTAGCATCGATTTTAGTATTACAATTGCAAAGCCATGTGTTTGCAGAAGGTCCTCCCTCTTCTTTAATTAAAAGATTAAACCCTGTTTGCACTCATGACTGTAAGGTAAGATTAAGCCAGCAGGAAGGCAGAAAATAACTCTAATTTCCTAGGAGTAAGGAATGAAAAACTAAGACAAGTAAGCACTGTAAAACTTTTTTTTTTTAATGGCTGGTCAAATATCCTGAAACATACATATATTTTGATAGTCTTCTAATCCCAGTTGAGTTCAAATATTAAAGTAACACACACAAGCTAAGAGAATTCAATATTGTTCCAAGGCACTTACTGAATCTCCATGACTAGATGAAAACAAGGACAATTAGAATAGACAATTAGACAGTATATGATATAAAAATAACTTTTTGCTTACAATTTACAAAATGTATTATTATTACAATCTTTGATCTCTGATAACCTGCAATGCTGGCTGCATGAATCCAGCAATTTTAAAATTCAGAAACTATTTTCTAAAACTTCAGGGCAAATAATTTACAAATAAGGTACACAAAGATTAGACCATGCAGAAATTTCTTACATCTTCTGTTAATAATATTTTATGACTCCAACTTTTATCAAATTATATACCTACTTGCCCTGTACATATACAAAATAATGCATACATGATAAAACATTAGCAAAAGAGTAGTCCTTAAACTCAATTTATCATAAAAGTATTACTATATTAACATGTTTACAAGCAGCGTGTAACAGGGTTAAGAGACATTAAGGCAATAATACTTGTAGTTACAAAAGAAACCGTATGTAATACTTTTTCCTAAGTGTAGTATAAGGCAGGTAGATGCTCCCAGCAAAAAATGCTAAGGTAACAATCTACACTGCTGTTAGTCCCACATTTTTAAGATGGAATACTATTAATCTGGCTTTCAGTGGCACTTGCATTTTCCAGTATAATTTAAAGTGTTTTCTGGCTCCTTGAATCATGTCCATTCTGAAGGTGGATCTCTTGGTCCTTTGGGTTTTCCACAGCGACTACCAAAACCTATAATCAAAACACCACGGTAAGTGGTTAGTGTTCAGAAATATTTTTGTACAGTTAAAACCATACTAGACATCCTTATTTTCTGGAACAAATAAATTTCCATATGGGAATTTAGAATTCAAACCAAATAAATATAACTATAAACACAAACCAATGTTCAATTGGGGGGTATCATTTAAGAAACTGAATAAATTACAGTACAAAGTTTAATAAACTTTGTCTTAAGAATATCCTGCAATCATGATGGCAAATGAACTTTGCTCAATCTTGCCAGCATTAACTTAACATAATTCAGATTCTGAAATTACCAATATCTGTGGCTTTTGTTGGACTTTCTGGCATTTGATCTTTCTTCTTACTCAAAGTAGGTGGACATTCTGTACAAGTCTCTGTGTGAATACCTCCTGCTGGATGACATAAAATGCAAAACAAAGCCACTGTTAATTACCATTATTTGTAGCATCATATGTAGTATCCTCTAATTGTTTTAATATGGACACTAAGTTAAATGAACAAGTTTTCTCTCCAGGGCATCATGATTTTAGAGACCCAGATAAATATAAATGCTAGGGTAGTGAGCACAGGATAGCCTACGGTGTTCTTGAGGACATTTAGAAATCTGAAAAGAGTACTTCTGCAACGTGAAGATTCTCCTTATGTTCTTACTTTACTTAATAATCCTGGATCTTCTCTGACTGGTGTGACTCAGTGGGTTGGGCATTGTCCCACAAAGTGAAGAAAGGTCTCCAGTTTGATGCTGATCAGGACACATGCCTGGGTTGCAGGCTAGGCCCCCGGTTGGGGACTTCCGAGAGGCAACCAATCAATGTTTCTCTCCCTCCCTTCCCTCTTCTCCCCAACCCCCCCAATAAAAAATCTTAAAAAAACAAAAACAAAAAAATCCTAGATCTCAGCATATTTCCTTAAAGTAGTTAGACTGTGTGCTAAATGCAAGTGAAATGCCTTTATACAGAAATCAATGGCAAGCAAGTTCATAGTTAAATAATGGACTTAGTATTTCCCCTAAAAGTAATAATTCTTTTCTTTTAAAGTTCTACATTACTTAAATTTCTTTCCTATCAGCCTATAACTATTGATAATAAATGCTATTATTTTCAGGATCGATAATAATCTCTGCAATAGTAATTAATTTGGAAGACATACTACATAAAATTCAGGTTCCAGAAGACATATCCTACATATCTACACATACAGAAAGAACTAAACAAATGAATAGCATATACTATAAGACATTCTATTTTATGAAAATTAATTTATATAATCTATAGCAAAAAGGAACAAAATCTAACTTACCATATTTTTCAGTTCCAGAGGTTATCAAGCCCTATAAAGAAGAGTTAATAGCTTTATGAACAACTACAGAAAAATTTGTCTGTTGTTAAGTATAGGTCCCAAGAAATCAAGACTTATCAAGATACTCAGCATCAAAGGAAAACAATGATGTTTTCAATTACACTTAAAATTTTTAAATGTATTTTATATTGGGAGTAAAAGGATAGGGAAATTCCCTTTCTTTTTTCCTTCTGGATAAAAACTGAAAATGCAGGAGCTACTATACAAAAAAACATATGTACTTCTACATTTTGCCAGTCTTTTACCATATTTAAAAATCATAAACTAGAAACATAACATAATTATCATAAGTTACTACTATTTTATTAGAAAGTATATCAATGCTTTTAAGCAGCTGTAACATGTACCCCAATTTCAGGGATATTAAAATATGGAGAAATATGAAACAATTAATGTTCATGAAAAATGATTATTTTCCAAGGCTAAAATACTTAGCTGCCAACACATTTCCTAAATGTGAAAGGAAACCTCATGTGACTAGAAAAAAACAAAGGGAGGTAATGTATCTAGTACTATAACAGAAGGAAAAAAATCTAAGAAAGTACTATTACCCTGAAAAAGTAACTCCAGTTCCATTCTAACCCCCAGAATAATTTACAAATTTCAAAAGCAGATTGGGAAAATAACACTCTGAAGTGAAATGATGGTCATAAGTAGACCAGGCTACCCTTTAAAAAAATTCAGACCTCACATTTCACCTGAAATCTAGCATAAGAAATGCTGATAAAAAATACATTTAATAGTCTTAAGCTAGCAGTTATTATAATAAACAAACGTATGAGAAATTAACCAAAGAGCAAAAATACTGAGCTCTAGCTATTTCAATCCAAAGGACTCACTTCAGATTTTTTTTGTTCAGACTCTTCCTGACTTTGAAGTTCATTCCATTCAGGTGTACCTGAGAAAAAGGAAATCTTACAATTAAAATTAACATCTTTACTTCTTGAAATTTCTTGTATTAGATAATATACAAAAACATGCTATAGAATTTTAGAAACTATCATTTTCATAAAAAATTTTCTTGCCTTCTATCAATTTAAGAATATTCCTTTCTTAAAATTTAATTTGAAATATTGTCATCAGTTTATTATAAGCTCACTATAATCTACAGATTTGACAGACTTGTTTAATATTATTAACATACATGGCTTCACTGTTTTTAATAATTCTTTTTTTAAAAACAGTGAAGCCATATACATCAATAATATTTTCATTTATTTGTTTTTAGAGAGAGGGGCAGGAGGGAGAAAGAGGAGAGAAACAGCGAAACATCAATGGGCTGACTCTCACACACCCCTAACCTGAGAACTGGCTCACAACTGGGAATCAAACTGGCGACCTTTTAGTTTGCAGGAGGACGCTCAATCCACTGAGCCATACCAGCCAGGACAACATTCTTAAAATCAGTTAAAATTAATAAAATATTGGTCAAATGTAATTCAGATAAGAGTAGTGATCACCTCCACAGAGCATGAAACACTGTAAATATATTAAAGCTGTTCTTACTCTTTTTCTAAAGGGGAAGAAGAGAAATGTTTTATCAGGGCTTTTAAATTATGATCACTATTCCCAGTTCTCACTTATATTCTTGTGGCCTGAAGTGTCCTTCAGTTAATACCAACTGAATGATGCCCAACTAACAACCCAACCTAAATGTTTACTTACAGGAACTGGGACTACAAATACATTTGTAGTTGCATTTAACTGCGTAATAGTATCTAACATAAATACAGTTATTTTAGTTATCTTAGCAAGTAAAAATAACATTTTTAAAAGTATTTTTCATACAAGGAATTAAAAACATTTGTCAATATCAATTCAAACCTGTTTTTTAATTTAATCATACAGTTTAATACCAACTACATTAATACCAGCCATGTTTTTCAGAGTTTAAACTAGAGTATGAAGTATTTTTATAAAAGCAGAAGAGATACTCACTATGTTCACTTGCTAATACAAAAGATTCAGGAGTTCTTTCAGGGAGAGGAGGAGGTAAATCTTCACTAATGGCAACATCTATATTAAATACATAAAATTTAGACAAATTACGTACTTTGTTAAAAAATGTTGATTCATAAAAAATGATCTTATCTAAGCAAGAGAGCTTTCTTGACATCCTTAATTCAATGCCCTAAGTATCTGAAAGTTTTTTTAAATGCAAAAATTAACAAGAAATCCTTACCATTTGACTTGTCAAGAATTACAAGGCCTATTCAGCAAATAAGAATGAAATCCATCATAGAGAGAAAATGACTCTCCCATAACTTTCCCAACACCTGCAAACATTATCACACTGCCTTCTAAGCCTGGAGGCAGTCTCCAGAAAAGCCAGCGCAGGTGACTTCTTCACTGGGTATGATGATGATGCTTTGAATCCACAAAAGAAAGCTTTGTCATTCGACCTAAGCCAGTATTTCCCAAACTGGAATCAACTGCCTAAGTGGACTTTGTGAGTTTTTCCACATTTCACACCATCTATATCTTCTTTAGTTTTTAAATGCCACTCATTTTAACTATATAATTCAGTCATTTTTTAAACAGTGATGATTAAAATAACAGATGTGAAGTAGTATTTTTTCTACAATACATAAAACTAAGTTTTTTTGAATGTCCATTCATATATTGACTAAAATCTTCTGAACAGAAGCGCATGATTATGATAATACTGACTGAAGCCATACAAAAGCTTTTCAATAAACACAAAATTACCTCCTGGAGAATACAATGCACTAAGCCTCACCAGTCTTACTATGGCATAGGGTGAATTAGACCTTTTGAGGTTTCACTGGAAAGGCAGAGAAAGAAAAACATAAGGATAAAATTCCATGTGTGGACTCTTAGGTTAGGGAGGATGAGGTAAAGAAAGGGAAATGTAAGGATCCTGTATTATTTTGTCTTGGCCTTGACAATTTTTTAAAATCTTGCCATGATATTTTGCTATTTTACCACATCTAATAGGCTGTCTATTAAAAAGAGATTGAAAATTAAGTAAACCATCTTCAGTTTTCAAGAAGCACAAGCCAGGTATGATTACAATATTTATTTAGTTGAATATACAAGATAGTAAGAGTTCTGCGTCCTGCTGAGAGCAAAGTTCCAGTCCAATACTTAGCAACAGTCTGAGCTATCATCATCCTTCCCTTGGCCCTTTTGTTACTAACAAATCACAGTGACAAAGAGATGGCTGCTGGAAAAAAGGGATGCATAATCTTGGCATTGTGGTGCCATTTCATAATGAAGTGAACAACTCAGGCAGGGCAGTCTTGCTTGTTTACATTAAGTATCAAGTATCTTTCAGAAACTTTATACCTCTTCTCTCTTAAAGCCTTTTTTATTTCCAAACTGTGGCCCTTGTTTTTAAACTGCATGTTTCTCCCTCAGTCTCTCTGGATTGCCTTTCCTATGTTACAAACTTGTTTTAGAGGTTATTTAACCTCTAAACACCACATTTTTACATACACTTTTGTGAATAATACATTGTATGGGGGCCTAGTGTAGCCAAGTTTGAGAATCTTTCAGTATACCAGAGTCAGTTTTAAAATAAAAATTCATAGCCAGGAATTTCTGTCAGACAGTCACTTATGCCAAAGGTTGTTTTAGGTATCAAAATAGAATTATTCTGTTTAACTCCCTAACAAGTTCTAAAACAAACTAAAATCTATTCTTGAGCCAATGGTTCATCTGAAGATAAATAATGACATTAAGAACAGAACTGCTTGTAGTTATGTTGTTGCACAGAACACTTACACAGGAAAATCTTCAGTTAACACCAGACTTATTTAGCATAGTCAGGACAGGGTGAAAAGAAACAGAAATCACATTTATAGCTATCTTTGCTTTGAAATACAAATAAAATAAAAAGCAGAAGTGAGCCAATATACAGTAGGGTGCTTTTAACTATCCCTGTACAGTATATGGTATTTTAAAGGAACTCTTTTCTGCTACCACCAAAAAACTGGGCATGTGGCAGTACATTTAATGAGCACATCATATCATGCATCCTTCCTGCCCTGACCAAATTCTATTTCTAATAATTATAAAAAAAATTTTTTTCCTAGGCCCAAGACTTCATGGCTGAAAAGGGGATGGGGCGCCACCCCAAATGAAAATTTCTTGTCTACACATTTTCTTGAGTAGTTGTAATTGGATAGTTATTTTTAAAACTCTAAAGTTGAGGAAGAAAAAGATATTAACACTTTTAAATTATGGCAAATGGGTAAAAGTAATATTTATTGTGGTATCCATTATCTTCTGAAGACCCTTCAAATAAAATACAAAAGACTCCAGAATATAAGAAATCCTATAAATTTTGGGAACTAACTTAGACTCTCATCCATTCATCAGATACATTCTCAAAATAAAAAATACAGTATGTATGAGTTGGGAAAAAATAAAGGTACCAGTGTGTGAGTGGCACTTATTCAACTGGAAAAAGAAAATCATCTTTCAAGTTCACAGTACTTATTTGCCAGTACAGTACAAATAACCGTCTGCATGTGTTACCACCAAAGTTCACTGACAAGTTAATGGCCACTGATAATCTATCAGTAAATGGCTTTCATGTTTATTCATTTTCGTTCAACTTTTTGGTCTGTTTAAGAAGGAAGCCAATGATTATTTTAGCAGATCAAACATAAAGTATCAAAAATACACCTTAAGAACTGAGTGCACACATTATCTTGAAATGGTAAGATTGCTTAATTAAATAATAGCAGCGATGACTTTATACAAATATAGCCCACTCACTACTGATTGGATTAAATTCACATACTTCTGCTGAGTACTTGCAGTATTACGTCTCGGTTAAACCCAGGATTGAAAGCAGCCTCTTTTTTCAAGCATTTGTGAATAAAAATTTAAAAAAATGTTTTTTAAAAAAGTAAGTACTTTTTTATAAACATGAGTGGAATTAAATGGCCAATCAAGCCATTCTACCATATTTGTGCCACCGTTATTTTAAACAACTGTCCTTAAATTATTTGTTATTCAGTGAGATAAAAAAAAATTTCTTTTAAGATTTTATGTATATTTTTAGAGAGGGGAAAGGAGGAAGAGACAAAGAGAAACAGTGATGTGTGAGAGAACTATCAGTTGCCTCTTGCATGGCCCCAACTGGGGACTAGCCTGCAACCCAGACATGTGCCCTGACTGGGAATCGAACCAGAGACCTTTCACTTAGCAGGCCAGCACTCAACCCACTGAGTCACATCAGCCAGGGCCAGTCAGACAAATTATATGACCCATACAAAACACTGAAAGCTACACTATAGAAGAGAAAATTTTCAGTTACAACAGTTGAAACATTTTGAAAACAGAAAACCCAGCAATGCAATGTGATCAAATTAAGGTAAGAAACAGATTACTTAAAGATTTTTAAATCTAAAATAACAAAATTTTGCTGTAGGTTCTATAGTAAAGTATGGAATAAAACACAATGAATTAATACAGCTAAAGTGCTTAAAACAGTGACTGGCACATAGTAAAAATATTTAAGTGTTAGATACTATTATTACCTTTTTCAGCACCTGAATGTATTGTTCCTGCTATATCATGCCTAGCAATGGACATTGGCAATACTTTCCTTGTAGAAATGCTTTCAGTACTAGTGGCAGCAGAAACTGTGGCACTTGCTGTTGAAATACTAGTTTTATTCTTGGTCAAAGCATCATCACAGTTCCTTTCATCTGAGTCTGAGTCATCTGAGTGAAGAGGATTAGTAAAACTGAGGGGTGCTCTGAATAGAGGTGAATCGCTACGATGATCCACAAGATCCTGGGTTTCAACTTGTATTGTGGGGCTTGGTGTTAAACTCACAGTTTTCATTGTTTGACAGTGGTTATCTGAGGATTTTCCTTCAGATGAATCAGGCACGGGTAGGGTATTTTCAGGTCCATGAAATGACCACATTATGTGTCCCTTCTCATCAAGAGGCAAGCGGTCTGGCCTTGGAGGTGTGTCTGAATTCTTCTGTGATTCTTCTGGTGGAGTAACTGCAGCTTTATTTGACTGTGACCCACTATAATCCACACAGGAATTCTGAGAATTATCATCAACTTTTGGATCCCTAGGTGAAGCTGATTTAATTTTAATTGCATGTCCCCTATTCAAGAGTGTGTTCCCATCAAAACTTTTTGGTCCCTCTTGGAGAGGGACCTTCTTAATTTCAAAACTTAAATTTCGCTCTAATTTTTTATCTGTCTGTTCAACAGCTGATTCATTTTTCCCTGGAAGTTCTGTTGATTTATTATAATTTCTGTTGAGGTCTGTCAAATGTTGTTCTGATGAAACCATGTGCAACACCGGCTTTGGATGGTATCTGTCATTGTCCTGCCACACAGTAGTGACTGTTGGAAAAGCTGAAGGGGGAGAAGGTGTCAAGATGGGTGGCACTGGGTGAGGTTCCGGTGGCTGGAGTATTTCTTCCTTAGCATCCCCTTCTACAAGGCAACTGAAAAACAAGATTAATAAAAGGCTATTTTAAGAATGTTCATCCTTTTAAAAACAAGTTGATAGGTAACAATTATATAGTTAAGTCTATTATACAGAGCCTGTGGTTATGAACAAAAATTGTAATTTATCAAACTAAAATATTTAATGTTTAACAAAGCAATACATGTACACTGTTTAAAAAGTCAAATCCAAGAATTTTAATGCAAAACAGAAGCCCCTCACATAGCCATTTAGTTGACACTACCAACGCAACTTTCAATGTTTTTTAATAGCTGTTTCTAAGATTTACCTTCATTATCTCAAAATATTTTAAAATCCATAACCTGTTCTATTCTATTTCATATAGTCTCTATTGTCTTCCTACTCTGTGTCTTCTACATCTTCCCAACACTGTAATATTATAATTTTTGTTTAGTTCCATCTTATGACTGTAGTTATTCATACCAGTGATACAATTATTTTATTTCTCTTATACAAGTTCTTGTTTCCCCCTAATAATTGCTTTATGTTTCTGATGACTTGGTTCTCTATGTATCATCAGTAATTCAGCCCTTCTTACAACTTACCTGCAGATTTGTACACCTCCTCTCAACTAGTCAGGCACACCAGGTAACTTATCAACACCATGAGCAACCCTCTTAGAAACTTTGGGCCTTCTGTTCCAGTGTGGGATACTGGCTCCTTAGGGCACCACAGAGATGATCTCTCCTGTGTTATACTCCTCTTTCCCACATCCCACCTTCCCTTTTCTAGGTACACTCCTTGTTTTGGTGGGTTATACACCCTCTAGTTGCTTCTTAAGAACTATATAGTCCCCAGTTGATGTGGCTCAGTTGGTTGGAGCTTCATTCAGTACACAAAAAAGTTGGGGGCTCCACTCCCGGTCAGGGAATATACCTAGGTTGCATGTTCAATCCCTAGTTGAGCAGTATATGGGAGGCAACCAGCTGATGTTTCTGTCCCTCCTTCTTCCCCTCTCCCTAAAATCAATAAACATTTTTTTTAAAGAACTATATATAGGAGACAAATTTCTTGAGGCTTTGTATATTTATTATGTTTTCAATGTTACTGACTTTTTTGAAAAGGTATAATTCTAGATTAGAAATCATTTTTCTTCAGAATTTTATAATTCTGATTCCTGTCCTTTGAATGTGAACTTGTTTTTTTTCTCTTGGTGCTTTCAGGCTATTTTTATCCTTGATGCTCTGTAACCTTATGTAACTGTCTAAAATCCACTGTATTATAATTTTTAATCCACTATATTGGGAACTTTCTATATTAAAATTAATGTTTTGTAACTAGAAAATTTTTATTTCTTTGCTACCTTTTTACTTCTGGTCGCCTTCCAAACTACTACTACTATTATTATTTAACAGACCTCCTGGTTTGATTCTTCCCTCTGCAATTTCTATTCATATTCATGGGCGATATCCTTGATTATCTTCCAATTTTTGATTTTTAAAATTTATGCTGTTATATTTTTAATTTCCAGTAGCTTATTTTTTACTATCCAATTCTTATTTCATGGTATCAGTATTTCCTTCTGAATGAAAAAAAAAAAAAAAGGACATTTGTCCACTTCCCCCGTATCTTTCTTCTACTATGTATTGTCTCCATTTCCTTCTAGTTCCTTACCCCCCTCCTTATTTGAGGCTGTCTTTCATGTTAGGGGCTTTGTCAAATATCTGATCATTCCTGGTTTGATTCACTTTGTAAAAGTGCATGATGGTCTAACCACTATGCTGTGCCTCTGAGGCTAACATACCATGGTGTTGAATATAAACTGTTATTGAACGAATGTATACATAAAAAAATTAATCTCTTAAATTGCACCTTGAAAAAAAATAAAATATTTAAAATGACTGGAAGATGTGTATGTGTGTGTTATGGAGGAGGGCTTGTGGCTTACTGATCATCGTACTGCATGGGAACCGAACATATAGCCTATGCAGCATCACTGATGGGCACTACCATCAATAATAGTGGTGGCTTTCCTCTCTTGGGCTGGTTAGTTTTTTAGGAAGGGAATTCTGTCAACACCAGAAGTGGCTACCAGTATTCTGGGAGTGAAATAAAGGGTAAGAGCAAAGGTGCTGGAGGATCTCATCAGTCAGTAGGCAGATTCCTGTTCTGAGTAAGACACTGACTACAACCCCCATTAGTTGGACCAAATGTCCTTAAATCCGGAGATTCCCTGTTCAACCACTCCAGAGTAAATCCTTCCTACTGCGTGCCAAGCAAGGTATGGGAGAAGCCATCTGTCTGCTCAATTAGATGGATGGAATATGGGGTTCTAAATCCTCTTTATAGAGACATTCAAGTACTCCTCTTGTTTTCAGTGTCATACAACAGCTTAAGTGGGACCTCTGATTTTTGAGCCTTTCTGGAAGGTTCTTTGAAGAGAATCATTTTGCTTCTTACTGGTTTTCCCACCTACATGAAAGCAAGTTTCATTGTTAGGTCCCTTTTCATTGGTCACTGTGCTGTTCAATTTTCAATATTTTTTTTTAATAATTTTTCTCCACACTTTTTTTTAATCTTTCTATTTTTTAATTTTTTTTAAAGATTTTTATTTATTTATCTTTAGAGGGGAAGGGTAGGAGAGAGGGAGAGGGAGAGAAACATCAATGTATGGTTGCCTCTCGTGTGTCCCCTGCCGGGAACTGGCTTGCAACCCAGGCATGTGCCCTGACTGGGAATTGAACCGCGATCCTCTGGTTCGCAGGCCCATGCTCAATCCACTGAGCTACACCAGCCAGGGCTCAATTTTCAATATTTTGTCAACATCTCATTTGATGCCATCTCTGCTCCACTTTTGTTTTTTTCTTTAATCTTTATATATTTTTATAAAGATATATTTTTATATATAAAGATATATATAAATTTTAGGAGGTTTAGAAAGGGACCAGAGGTAAGTGTTCCAACTGCCTTATTTAACCAATGATCTTAAAAATGCTTTTAGAAGCAATAGTCTATGCATGATGTTCATACATATATAGTAAATACATTCCTGACTACTCACATTTTAAAAAACAGCTTTATTGAGGTAGAGTTGATATGCAAAACAAACTGCACATATTTAATGTATATAATTCAATGCATTTAGACACATGACACTGTCACCACAATCAAGGTGAAACACATATCCATTACCTCCAAAAGTTTTCTTGTGTCCTTTCTGGCTACTCAAATTTGATAATTACACTGGCAGATTTTTTCTCTTTATCCTTCCTTGTTTTAAGTTTGGTTTAAACAAGGCTTAGTATACTTTTATGCCACTTTTATACACACAAAAATGGTAAGCCCATCCACAAAAAAAACAGTATGCTACATACTGATTTACCACTATGGTACCCAACACTCTTATTTTCACTAGATATTCTGATGTAAAAAAATTCCAGTGTAGAGATACAATATGATTTGCATCATTCTAATTTTAAATATTGTTCTAAATTGCATCTGTTCTGAGGAAGGCATGTTTCACTTCTCAGAAACAAAACAAAATATTAAGGACCTACTACATGCTAAGCATTATATCAGTGCCAGAAAATGACAAAGCAGTGAACACAATAGTCTGGGTCCCTAGGAGTACAAAGAAACACTGGAAAATAAGGCTAAAAGAATAGGATGAAGCTGTATTATAAAGGCCTGGAATTTTATGGTACAAAGTTTGGACTTTATAATAAAAAATTTACACTTAATTTGTTTGACCGAGTCTTAAAATTTGAATAACTCTATTAACTTGTTTCAAATTAATGTTTTATAGAAACGTATAAACTCACTTTCCTTATAGTAAAATAGGCTGGCTTCCGCATAGGATGGAAAGATTATAGAGGTGAAAGAAATGACAACCAAACTTTCCGAACACTTCAAACCCCCCCCCAAAATTAATTCATTCTTCCAGAGTAATACCCCCCACCCCCCCACCCCCCCCCCCCCGCCACACACACACGTATTGGACTGGAAGATAGATTTGTGTTCTCAGGTAACTCAGCTAGCCTGTACAGGTCAGCTCCTTTGGGTCAACTATATTAATATCCATTTAAGAAGGATGCTCCATTTGTGTTTAACCTTTATTTCTTGCTTTTACTATGTACTCTGACCACCACCAATAACTTTTATAATTATACCTGAGACCAAAGGTATTTTCTAACAATGGAAAGGAACAACACAATAATTAAGATTAAAGCACAGAAAGCATAAAATTTAAGACAATGACAATAAGCATGAATAACCATGCATGTTGCCAACTCTACCCTTACCTTAAAGAATGCCAGTGTTTTTTAAAGATCTTAATTAATTAATTAATTTTTTGGAAAGGGTAAAGGAGAGAGAGAGGGAAAGAAACATCAGTGTGTGGTTGTCCCTCATGCACCCTCCACTGAGGACCTGGCCTGGAACCCAGGCATATGCCCTGACTGGGAACTGAACTGGCAACCCTGTGCTTCATAGTCTGGTGCTTAATCCACTGAGCCACACCAGACAGGGATAAAGAATGACAAGTTGGAATAAATAATTCAACTGGAACTTTAACATTCTTTTCTTTTAAACTATTTTTCTCTTTATTTTTTTTAAATTTTGTTTCATGTTTTTTTATTGGGGTTCAAGTACAGTAGTCTCCATTTCTTCCCACCACCCCAGTGGAACTTTAAAATGTTTAAGTAGTCAAATAAATCAATCTTGTCCTTTGTGATTTCCTTTATCATTTTATTATATCCCTTCTTCAAGTTTGTCAAACATTAAATTATATTTTTTGTTTCAACAATTTGATTTCTTGTATTTACTGATAATTTATTTAATTATCTGAAGCTTACTTTGATATTTGTTGTGGTATAAGGATCTAAATATATTTTTCCCCAAATGGTTAATATTATAATATGGCAATAAATAATCCTTTTATTGCTCCCTACATGTGAAACTAATTCATAAAGGACCAATTCCTTAGCTGATTCAACTGTTATTCTTTTTTTTTTTTTTTTTTTAAGATTTTTTGTTTATTTATCTTTAGAGAGGAAGGGTAGGAGAGAGGGAGAGGGAGAGAAATATCAATGTGTGGTTGCCTCTCGTGTGTCCCTTAGCTGGGAACTGGCCTGCAACCCAGGCATGTGCCCTGACTGGGAATCGAACCGCGATTGTTTCGTTCACAGGCCCGCGCTCAATCCACTGAGCTACACCAGCCAGGGCTCAACTCTGTTATTCTTATACCACTAACTTTTAAAATAGATGTACTGTTTTATAACTTTTAAAAGGGTTGGTTCTCACTCATCATTATTTTCATTCAAAGTTTTCATTGGTATTTTTGCCTCTTTATCCAAATGGACTTTAACCTTATACTGTCAAGTTCAGAAAAGAGCTTCTTGGGATTCTGATGAGAACTGCATCAAATATGCAAAGAACTGATAGTTTAAACATCGTTGAAAGAAGCTAAGCAACTTTTAACTTTTCCAGCCAAGAACAGTTATTTTTTTTTAATAATGTAAATGAATATACTTCTACTTTCTACTTCAGGTTATCTCCAGGTATTTGATATTTTGAAAACGATCATGCTTTTAACTTTTCCTTCTCCTATTCAGCTGAACTACAGAACCATTTTCTTCTACTTTTATTCAGCCACTTTGCTCCCCTCTTTCTTATAAATTAACCATTTCAAGGCAGTGTATTTGGGTTTAAAAAAGTCAACAACATGGCCCTGGTTGATGTGACTCTATTGGTTTGAGTGTTGTCCCATAAACTTAAAGGTCAAGAGTTCAATTCCCAGTCAGGGCACATGCCAGGGTTGCAGGTTTGGTCCCAGGTCAGGGCACGTAGGAGGAGAGGCACCAATTGATGTTTCTCTCCCTCTCCCCTGTTTCTCCCCACTCTAAAATTAGTAAGCATGTCCTCAGGTGAGGATAAAAAAAAAAAGTCAACAACATGGAACAAACTGACAAATGTCAGACGGGAGGGAGTAAGGGTGACTAGATGAAAGAAATGAAGGGATTAGCTCAACAACAGATATGCATAGTTCAAGGACACAGATAATAGTGGGATGACGGACAGAAGAATAGAGGTGGGCAAAAGTGAGAAAAATGGGGAACCTCTGTAATAGTGTCAACAATAAAAAAATTTTAAAAAAAATCACAACAGCTTATAAAGGATTAGCCACAGCTTTGAGAAAAAAAATAAGTCAACAAAAGAAATGTAAAATTAAAAAATACCTAAGACTCTTTTTCTAAACAGTGAGGTAGAATAGTAACTGTTTTATGTGATATGGATTGCTCCTATTACCTAATTTTCTACTTGCTATTTTCCCAGGGTCCTTAGTTGCCAAAAATCCCATGACATCCTGTGCTAGATGAGGGTTCCCCAATGCTTCAATCTGAGAACTCATTCCTGGTTTTGATCCCACATACGCTTTCACTTTAGAATATCGAGGTTATTCTAAGAGTCATAGATGTCTGAAAATCCAGCTCATTCTCCTAGGCAACCCTTATAGGAAGTTGATATTCATATATTTCTGCCAGACACAAAACTTGCTCTTTTGTGACCTCTTTAATGCCACTGTTTTCTGGTTTTCCTTTTCTTTTTCCCAGCTTTCTCTTAGTCTACTCTTTACAAATTACAGTGCTTACCATAATACTTTGATAGATTGTTCTAACTAGAATCTGAAAAATTTTATTCATGCCTGAGTTTCCTATCTTTTTATTCTGCAAATCTTTACCTCCAGCCTAGATATTAAAGTGTCTAAAAGAGAATCAATCACATTCAGTCTTCTCAATTGTATTCCCACTTAAAATTGTTCAAATTGAGAGGCACAAGAAAGCATCAAATATACTGTCACTGTCTCTGAAATACTGAATAGATTAAGAAAAATTTACTAAGGCACACACCCTTTTGTGTTTCTGTAGTTAAATCGGTTGACAGTTTATAGAAATAGCTAACAAGGTACTTCTAGCATGCTGGTGTTAGTGAAAAAATATATCAAAAATTGTATTAGTATGAAAATAGAAAACTGAAACCTGCTGTTCAAAATCTGTAATATGATTTACGTTAAGTGTTTATAAACCTTAATTGTATGACTCATTAAATCTAGGACCTGGCCTGCAACCCAGGCATGTGCCCTAGACTAGGAATTGAACCAGTGACCCTATGGTTCGCAGGTCCACATTCAATCCACTGAGCCACACCAGCCAGGGTCTTGTTTTTACTTTTCATTAATCTTAGCTCTTGTGATTTTATTTTCAGTTAACAATTTACAATAGTTCCAAACCTATCTCAACCTATCAGTCACAGGGAACATAATGAAATTCTGCCATTTGGCTCTACTGCCCAAATTTAAAAAAAGATCACCTACACACGTAATATAAAGTCACATACATAAAAAAGTGAGCACATATCCCCAAATAAAATCCTATCATAAGCTGAATGAACATTTTTCTGTTAATACACATTTGCTACTTTTATTATCTTTTTGTTTATTAAGGAATAACAGGACCCGAACTTATGAAATGATATATAAGAAAGGCTTAAAATTCAGAATGTTCTATTACTATTTTTCCTTCAAAATTAGGAAGAGTCTACCATTACTTATTGTTGGAGATAGAAAACCATATAAATCACAAATTTCAATGTACAGTTTGAAAACCTCCACACTGGCTCAATCACAAAAAAAACAAAATGAAAGATATTAGAATAGCAAAATATTTCTTAATTTAATTTACAGCCAGTACAGTTTCTTCTAGGACTCACATGTGGAACAAAGTAGTTAAAGAACAGTCTATAGGTTTTTAACTAGCTATCTTCCACAGGAGATTAAAATTCCAATTTCAGTAGATACTACAGTGGGGATCAAACAGAAAAGAACTACTGGGAAGTTCTATTAATGCACAGTAAACATCCTGAGCATTTAAACGCTGAGACTTAAACCCATCTATGTAAGCATCTGATCTTCCTTAGAGAAGCACTGCAAAGGCAATCCAGAGACTACAGTAACTACCACATCTTGCCTTAGTCATTGGGGATAGCTGTAGTCTTTCTCTCTTTTTAAGAGGAATGGTCTTGTTAAGGTACAGTGACCAAGACCAAAAGCCAAGACCAAACCCTGTTCACCTCACCCAACAAAAGTCAACTTCTATCAAGGTTAAAAGGGAAAAAAATTGGTGAGTCCTATATAAAAGAAGTCTTACTCTGAGGAAAGGTCAATCAGTTTGGGCAGGCAATGTGCTTGAGACAAGATACTATATAAGTCATTTTCATAGTTTTATTACAGATCTCTGACTGTGCTTCTTTTTAAAAATAATTCAGTAACTTGATTTGTAACTTCTCATATTTTATTTCATTTAATCCTTAGGCCAATACTTAAACAGAAAAGCCACAATGATCAAATAAGTGACTTACTCATGACCTTAAAACTACTAAGTGGCTAAAAAGAATTTGAAATTAAACGTTCTGACTTTCTATACCTTTTCCATACTACCACATAGCTAATCTAGCAGTATAAGTTGATTTTAACTATTGTGAATGAGCTTAGTAAAAACTATGCATATAGCTCTGGCTGGTATAGCTCAGTGGATTAAGTGCTGGCCTGCAAACCAAAGGATTCCTGGTTTGATTTCTAGTCAGGGCACATGCCTAGGTTGCAGGCCAGGTCCCCAGTAGGGGGTGTGCAAGAGGCAACCATACATTGATGTTTCTTTCTCATTCTCCTTCCCTTCACCTCTCTCTATAAATAAATAAATAGATAGATAGATAGATAGATAGATAAAATCTTAGAAACTATGTATGGTGCCAGGTGGGTACTAGAATTATTCAGGGGATCAGGGATCACTTCACAAATTAAATAATTGGCTAAACGCTATGCTGTACATCTGAAACTAATAAACGGAAAAAAACTAAAAAACAAAACAACCAAAAAACACTTACAAAAAAACAAAAAAAAAAAACTCAGTATGAGAAAAAAAATGTACAGAACAAGCTAGTTTTTGTTAGTAATGCTACAAAACATCTTCATATAACCTATTTAATTTGCATGTAATTTTTGGCAAACATACTACCTGTATAATCATTAAGAGAAATTATAATCTTTAAAATATTTAAAATTTTAGTTGTCCAACATACCAAAGTGTGAGCTATAGTCAGTTCATAGTTTTGATTACTATACTACTCAGTATAGTAATTTTCTCAAAGTGAAACAAAATTTATGTAGTGCACATCAGTACAAATTAGTTGCCACATTTATGCTACATCTTAAATAAAAAAATAATAATAATTATAAAGAAAATTTGGATATATTCAGAATTTGTTATTTTAATTAATAGTGAGTAAAATAAATAGTATCCTTTCGAAGTGTGACGTACAATACCTGCGGGTCCTTGGTGGTTTTGGAGGAGGAGAATCTTGTTTGTCAGAATCTGTGGAGCTGACCATATTTTCAGTGTTAATTTCATTCTGCCAAGAAAGGGAAAAAAAAAATGCTTCATTAAAGTTTGGAGAAAAATAATTTTCTTTCCTCGTTATTTCAGATAAATTGTTTCTGGGCTTTTGATTTTTTTCAAATACTAATTTTTGTGTAGTAACAAAATAGGTCTTATTATTTTGTATAATGCAGCCTGAAGAATTATCAAAAACCAGTCCATTTCCAGTTACTAAAAAATCAATTGAGTACAACAACATTTCAACATATTTCAAATGCAGATTTTCCCAGGTTTCAGAATGTGGGCATGCATACACGCAAAGAAAAGAAAAGAGAAATAGGTTTCCCCAAAAAGTGAAGATCCAAGAAGATAGTTTTTTTTGGCATCACTACACTAGAAACTTAATATGTGGAGAGAGAAAAAAAGCCAACAAAATAAGGGTTATATCCTTCACCTTCCCAACCTTTTTTGGACCCCTATTGCTACCTAGTACTTTTATTAGAGGTCCCAGAGCTAACTTTAATCATTACTTGTCCTATCCTCCATCACCATGGAGTGCCCTACTCTGTTAGTGTACATATCCCCTATATCACTGTCTGAACAAATGAATTCCCAAAAGACAGGGAGAACCCATCCAGGGATATCTTCAGTTCTCACTAGTCACAAAGACCAGGGATATCTTCAATATAGATGCTCCCGTAGAGGCGGAAGAGGGTATCGGGTAGATAACTGGTAATGGAAATAAATAAACAAAACAACAACAAAAAATAAACAATAGCTATAACTTTTTTAAGGAAAAAAATCTTTGTTAGTGTTTAGGATTGTGAATAAAGGAGCTATGAAATCATTATATAAAACATTCCCTTGAGTAAGTTTCAGGCTCAGGAGTACCTCATTTTTATCCAGCTAGGCTATGTTAATTCTGAATGAGTAAGAACACAAGAATGATTTTTCACCCCTGCCTATACCGCAGATAATTTTGGGGGGGCGGAATTTTTGCATATGCTCATATACTATGATCAATTAAGGAACACTAAAACTGTAGTTACATTTTTTTTTTTAATCACAAGGCACTTCTAGCATATCCATCTTGGCAGCCTCTTTGTCTTTATAACTACTTCTTGACAGTATGTTTTTAAAATATATTTTGTTGATTATGTTATTACAGTTGTCCCATTCCCTTCATTCCCCTCCACCATGCACACCCCCTCCCACCCACATCCCTCCGCTTTAGTTCATGTCCATGTGGCATAAGTACTTCAGCTTCTACGTTTCCCACACTATTCTTGCCCTCCCCCTATTTTCTACCTATCATCTGTTACTTTTTCTCTGTACCTTTTCCTCCTCTCTCCTCCTCCCACTCCCCTGTTGCTAACCCTCCATGTGCTCTCCATTTCTGTGGTTCTGTTCCTGTTTTAGTTGTTTGCTCAATTTGCTTTTGTTTTAGGTGTGGTTGTTAATAACTCTGGGTTTGCTTTTTACTGTTCATATTTTTTATCTTCTTTTTCTTAGATAAGTCCGTTTAACATTTCATATAATAAGGGCTTGGTGATGAGGAACTCCTTGAACTTGACCTTATCTGAGAAGCACTTATCTGCCCTTCCATTCTAAATTAAAGCTTTGCTGGATAGAGAAACCTTGTAGAGCAATCTGGATGTAGGTCCTTGCCTTTCATGACTTGGAATACTTCTTTCCAGCCCCTTCTTGCCTGGAAGGTCTCTTTTGAGAAATCAGCTGACAGTCTGATGGGAACTCCGTTGTAAGTGACTCTCCCCTTATCTCTTGCTGCCTCTAGGATCCTCTCCTTCATTTGAATCTTGGCTAATGTAATTATGATGTGCCTTAGTGTGTGCCTTCTTTGGGACTCTCTGAGCTTCCTGGACTTCCTGGAAAGTTCTCCTTTATTATTTGTTCAAATAACTTTTCCACTTGTTGCTCTTCTTCTTCTCCTTCTGGTACCCCTATAATCCAGATGTTGGAATGTTTAAAGATGTCCTGGAGGTTCCTAAGCCTCTCCTCATTTTTTTGAATTCTTGTTTCTTCATTCCTTCCTAATTGGATGTTTCTTTCTTCCTTCTGGTCCACACTGTTGAATTGAGTCCCACTTTTCTTCTCATCATTATTGGTTCCCTGTGCATTTTCCCTCATTTCACTTGCCTTCGTTTTTCCATCTAATTTGTGACCAAAATCATCCAATTCTGTGAGCATTCTGATCACCAGTGCTTTGAACTGTGCATCTAATAGGTTGGGTATCTCTTGGCTGCTTAGATGAATTGGCTCTGGGGCTTTGACCTGTTCTCCCATTTGAGCCATTTTTTGGTTTTCAGGGTTTGTTTGTTTTGTTTTTTGGTCTGGTTGAGACTGTTCCATAGTGAGGGATGGAGCCTTAGGTATTCCCCAGGGCAGGGCAGCCCAGTTGCTGGGCTGTGACACTGTATGTGGGGGTGGGGTCAGAGAGGGAACAATGGTGCTTACTCTGCTCTCTTGGATTTCAGTTCCCTCTGTGAAGCTGGGAGTGTCTCCTGGCACCTCAATCCCTACAATTGCTTTCATTCGGTGCTTTTAGGCTTTATTTCCTCGCACTGGGACCCTGGGTTGTGCAGTCTGTCATCGCTGCCCGTTTTTGCCTGGTTTATCTGTGCGCGAATGTGTGACCACAGTCAGCTGCCTTGTGCACCTCGCTGGGTCTACTTGTTGTCTCCCTGCGCCCGGAGTCTGCTAACCGCTGCCTGCGCCTCCGGGACCACTAGCCGCGGAATCCGCCCCTCTTACTGGTCTGGGCGAATCGTTGTCAGACTTCTGTCTAAATCTTTATTGTCCTTAATTTTGGTTGTGAGAGGAGGCACAATGCATCCACCTACGCCTCCGTCTTGGCCGGAAGTCCTGACAGTGTGCTTTTTAATGAATTCTGCCCACTAAAGGAAACAGAGATCTCAACTTTCCATCAATTTTTAGTTACCCTGTCTCCTAATATATAGTCATATGTAATAGAAGAGTTTTATGCATCTTACTATGCATCTTACTCTGACCAGGAGTTATATCATGAGACTAAATGTTCTCATTCTTAATTAAACCCATCTACCATAACAAAGGCATATGTTGCAGGGATATCTGCTAAAAGTAGGGTTAACATGTAATTTATCATTCAATTCTGCATTCTTGAGAATAAAAAAGGAAAGCACTATTAATTATTATACCTAGACAAAGACTATAAACAGGCATTGCCTCAGGTAAAATCAGGACATTTGGTCACCACACTTTTAGATCAGATATTATGAAAATTTAGAGACTTTTTGCATCATATACATTTGACATATTAATCATTTATTATCCTATTAATTACACAATCACGTTACCATAATAATACTCATTTATATTTTTATACCAAAATCTGTAAATATTCACATTCAGTAGGTTAAATAAAGATTAAGACTGCATGGGAAAGTGCTACTAGTGATCTGTTTTTAACCTACAAAAACAGAGCTATTTTTTATAGTACAACATAAATAGCAGCCTCTTCTCACGTCAAGTCAGGTTTTGCTGCAAAATGAGAATACCACACACACACACACACACACAGCAAAACAACTTTAGGCTTTCAAAGCATTTTGGATTTTGAAACATTAGCCAAGGCATTGTGGATCCACAAGTGAAATGCACTGAACAATAAGCAACGGAAAGGATACGAAAGTGTAAAGGAAACAGTACTTAACTTGAAGAAGTTTACAGTCTGATGTATCACCAAACAAAAAAGTAAAAGGTTAATAATAAAAACCAAAAAGTGGTAAAATCAGTACTATAAAGCTGCCAAATCAGAGAAAGGAGATTTTATAGGTAAGAATATTAAGGTAGCATGTTGAATGGAACTGAGGGATAGGTAAGACTTTGGCAAAAGAGGATGAAAGGGAGAAAAGGTGGGAAAGGAACAACAAAAAGTAGAGCGTTTGCCAGCAAATGACTACATGTGACAAAGCAAAGAAGGTGACATGAAGGATTCCTCATTCTGGGTAAGAGAGTGGTAGAGCCATAAACAGAAAGGACAAAAAAGGAAAAAGAATTTATGAGGAAGATAATCTTTTTGAGCATGCTGAATTTTATCTGATGAAAGGAATTAATGTGGAAATGCAGAGGGAGCCATGGCCTATGCAGCATGAACGCAACATCCTAGTTGCTGGACTTCAGAACAGAAAACAATGTTCTTCTTAGACTCCTAGTTTTTACCTATTATAATATTTACTGTACTCTTAATGCCTTCTGACTCTTAAATTGACTATAGTTTTTGTCCCCACATTTGTCCTAATGTAATCAAGGTGGGTCCAGATGGTACCCAGCTATGTACTATGAAAGAGAGACACTTACTGAAGAAGATACAAGATGCAAAAAACAATGTACATAGGACAGTGATGCCTCAGTCCCCTTCAAAGTAGGCACCATGGGACACTGCATAGTTCTTCCAGTAGCCATCAGTTGTCCCCTCATATTTTCCTTAAATCTCATCAACGGTCTGAAATCTCTTCCCTTTCAAAGGTGATTTTAGTTTTGGGAAAAAACAGAACTTGCCAGGCATCAAACCTGGACTCTAGGGGGACTGAGTCACTTGAGTGATTTGATGTTTCACCAAAAACCTCTGCATGAGATGTGATGCATGAGCAGGAGCACTGTCATGATGAAGCTGCCAATCACCAGTTGCCTGTAGCTGTGGCCTTCTGAATCATCCAGCCAGATTCTGAGGATGAATGTTCAAGCTTGACACAAAATTTGATGCAGATTCACTGCTTTACTTGCTCAGTCACTTTGAATTCGATGGCTACACAGTTCACATGCTCACTCAACAGTGTCTACCGCCTCCTACTGACTAGTACCGTGAAGTTGTCATTCTCCACACGTGCATTCCAGTCCGCTCTCCTTGGCTGCCAGGTTACACTGATATTGCCTAAATCATTCTCGTTTTATTAATAATGGCTGGACTTTTTCTGGACAGATCTCATACAGCTGTCTTTGGCTGCTTTTATTACCAACTGAAATAATCTCCATCTTTTGAAGTTGAAAAGGATTTTAGAAATTAGTCCATTGGAGATTAGGTTCTAGTGTATTCTCTTCCTTCAAGCAGAGCCTGATAAAGTTATTATTTTTAAACTGCTGACAGCTTTTACCCATTAGCAAAAGTTATTTTATATATTACTATTTCCCATATAACACAGCTGTAGCAAAAGCCATAAAAGCAAATATCAGAACCTAATTATCAAATATTTAAGGATAATCTTCAGCTACACAATAAAATAAATATTAAAACAGGGTGCTTTAAAATTAAACATTATTTTTTCTAGTCTTTTAATTGTTGTTCAGTTACAGTTGTCCTGACTTTTCCCTGTTGCTCTCCCCCGCCCTGCCCCACAGTCAATCCCCATGAAGAAGATCATTTGAGGAAACAATATTTAGAATTTAGCATAACATCTAAAATGTATAACACAAACTATTGTTACTATTACACAATCATTCTAGAATTGATAATCCTGGTGTTGATAACTGGCAGTGATGTCTTTTCTATACAAGGTAAAAGAGCATGAGTATATAAGTCACGGGTAGTTTGTTTACTAAGATGTCTCTAAGTCAGGTAATATAGTACTGGATGTCAGAATAAACTCTCTCTTTAGATCTCCTATTCAGGAATGTCACTTTAATTATAAATACCTCTTAATAAATACCATGAATTTATTATAGAGTCTTAAATTGCTAACTAGCATTTCAAAATAAATTTCTACAAAAATATTTCTGGAACATAGAACTTGTATTAAAAAATTTTAACTATGTTCTCAGAGAAATAAGAAACAGATTCATGACTTTTACAGCACAGATTGAGAACGGTAAGTAAACATTATCTCAAATCATTTTATGCAACCACATGGTTTTAAGACAATTCTCCCCAATTTTTTAGATTCCATATTTTCTCTAACTGGGGTTCATAGTCTCCAATCATATGTAAACATACTATAGTAAGTCACCTATACTTAAAAGTGCCCAGACAATAAGATTTCTTAAGAGGAAATCATAGTGCGAGACATCATGGTACACACACAACAACCTTAGGTAAAAAATATTTATTCTCATCAGATATAGCTTCTTCAGAATGGATTCTATACAAAGCTGCCTCTTCCTTACACAAAATAGAAAAACCCATCTTGTCCAAATGGAAAACTCAGCAGTTACTATGTCAGCTTAACAAAATGCAAGGATAGAGTTTAACATTTTAAATTCAGTTAGCAGACATTTAGTGTGTGTACCCTATGTACTTGTGATTTTTCTTGAATTCCTTAGCTATTTGTAAACCTCTGACTGACCCATTAGACAGAAACAATCTATAGTAGAAATACATTAAGCTAAAAAGCATCTGTACAACAAAGGGAAGTATCGACAAAATGAAGACAACCTACCAAATGGGAGAAAACATTTTCATATCATATATCTGATAAGGGATGGATTAATATCTAGAATATATAAACTTATACAACTCAACAGCAAAAAAATATAAATAAATAAATAAATAAATAAATAAATAAATAAATAAATAATCCAATTTAAAAATGGGCAGAGGACCTGGAGACATTTTCCTAAAGACATACAGATGGCCAATAGGCACATGAAAAGGTGCTCAACATCACTATTCATGTGGAAAATGTAAATCTGAAACACAATGTGACTAGTTACAACAGAATGGTTATTAACAAAAATAAATAAATATAAGGTGGTGGAAAGGATGTGGAGCAAAGGGAACCCTTGTGCACTATTGGAGGGAATGCAGATTGCTGCGACCACGATGGAAAACAGTATGGAAGGTCCTCGAACAATTCAAAATAGATCTATCATATGATCTGGCAATTCCACTTTTTTGTATTACCCAAAGAGACACTAATTCAAAGAGATATATGCACTCGGATATTCACTGCATCTTCATCTACAATAGTCAAGACACAGAAGCAACCTATGTATTTATCACTGGGTGGTTAGATCAAGTATGTGTGCTCTATACATACAATGGAATACTATTCAGCCATAAAAAAGAAACCTTGCCATTTCCAACAACATGGATGGCAATTAATACCGAGTGAAATAAATCAGAGAAAGACGAGCACTATAAAGAAAGACAAGCACTATTAAGTCCTCATTTATATTTAGAATCTAAAACGAAAAGGCAAAACCAAACTCAAAGATAGAGAATAGATTAGTGACAGCCAGAGGCAGGGGTGGGAGGTAGACAAAAATGGGTGACGGGGTCAAAAGGTGAAAACTCGCAGTTATAAGTCAGTCATGGGATGTAATGTACATTTGGTGACTATAGTTAACGTTACTGTATTGCATATTTGAAAGTTCTTAAGAGTAAATCTTAAAAGTTCTCATCACCAAAGAAAAAAATTTGTAAATATGTGTGGTAATGGATGTTTACTAGACTTATTTGATGATCCTTTCACAATATATAAAAATATTGAATCACTATGTTATATACCTGAAACTAATATAGTGTCATATACAAAATAAGTTTTCTGTATGATTAAAAATGTAATGGTTACAATATTTTTCACTTCCATATACTAAGAAAACGAGAGTTTAAAACATCTGTGTCCCTGGTCCTGATCAGTATTGGCTCAGTTGGATGGGCAACGCAAAGCAAAAGCAAAAGGTCGCTGGTGCAATTCTCAGTCAAGGCATGTGCCTGGGTTGCAGGTTTGGTTCTAGGTTTCTCTCTCCCACATTGGTGTTTCTCTCCTTCTCTTTCTCCCTCCCCTCCCCTTGCTCTAAAACATAAATAAAATATATTTTTTAAAAAACCTATATTCCTGAAGTACGAACGCTTTACTTTAAAATTAAGGTTGCATTTATGGGGGAAAAAAAACAGGTATGTTTTTCAATTAAAGTTTAAAGAAAAATGTATAGCTTCCTTTGGTTTTTGAAATATTAAATAAATCTTAATTTAAGTTAAGATTATACAAGAAGGAACACACCAAGGCACATCATAATTACATTAGCCAAGATTAAAATGAAGAGAATTCTAGAAGCAGCAAGGGATAAGGGGACAGTCACTTACAAAGGAATTCCCATCAGACTGTCAGCTGATTTCTCAAAAGAGACCTTACAGGCAAGAAGGGGCTGGAAAGAAGTATTCCAAGTCATGAAAGGCAAGGACCTACATCCAGATTGCTCTACAAGGTTTCTCTATCCAGCAAGCTTTAATTTAGAATGGAAGGGCAGATAAGTGCTTCGCAGATAAGGTCAAGTAAAAGGAGTTCCTCATCACCAAGTCCTTATTATATGAAATGTTAAAGGGACTTATCTAAGAAAAAGATAAAAAATATGACAGTGAAAAGACAGCAAACTCACAGCTGTTAACAACCACACCTAAAACAAAAGCAAACAACTAGAACAGGAACAGAACCACAGAAATGGAGATTACATGGAGGGTTAGCAACAGGGGAGTGGGAAGAGAGAGGGGGAAAAGGTACAGAAAATGAGTAACATAGGTGGTAGGTAGAAAATAGGGGGAGGGCAAGAATAGTGTGGGAAACGTAGAAGCTAAAGTACTTATGACACATGGACATGAACTAAAGGGGGGAATATGGGTATGAGGGGGTGTGCATGGTGGAGGGGAATGATGGGGGAGAAATGGGACAATTATAACAGCATTATCAATAGAATATATTAAAAATACACACAATAATATATTAGCATTTTATTCTATATTACAAAAATCTGGGTACACTCAGCACAGGTTATAACAAGCTTTAATTAAAATAAAGAGAGAAAGTAATGGCAATGTTTGAGGCATGTGTTTTGCACAATCACACCTATGATAACGAAGTAAGAATGAGTTCACATAAATAAATCTTAAAAATGTGAAATTGTCACTTGGCTAATAAAGGAAATACACAGTCCCTAAAACTCATGGATCAATGTTTGTTTTAACACACTGAAATCAGCATTTGAACAAATCTTTCCTTTGTAAAGCCAAGAAATTTTAAGCAAATAGTCTGGGAAATTGCCAAAACCATGTAAAGAAAAAGAAAAACAAGGGTTACAAATTTTGCAACTCACTTCCTCATTTTACTTCAATTATTGGAGCTAAGCTTGTTTATAATGTGATAGTTGTCTTAGGTACAGTGATAAAGATACAAAGAAATTTTAATAAAATATCCCAATATCTTTAAGGACAAGGTTAGTATATATAGAAAGGAAAGAAGAGAATTAGTCAAAAAATACAGGAAGAAAGGAGAATATAACAATATACATTTTTATCAGTTCGTAAGTTTAAATATCCAATAAAACCCTTTTCCCCCCTAAAATTTAGCTTTAAATTACACTTGACACATATTATATTAGTTTCAGGTATCCAACATAATATTAGACATTTATATACCTTACAAAGTGATTACCATAATAATTCTAAAACCATATCACCACACATAGTTATTACAATATTATTGACTACATTCCCTATCCCGTACATTATATCCCCATGACATAATCTATAACTGGCAGTCTGTACTTTTTAATCCCCTTCACCTTTACATCCATTTCCCAACTCCCCTCTGCTATCTTGATCCTACCCTCTCTCCAGTTAAGATTTTTTAAAGCTAAAATGACATTAAACTAAACCATGCCAAAAGGGGACTTAGTTGTGGCCCTATACTTCTATCTAATTAAAAAGCATGTACAAAATACAAAACTTTACATCATCGTGGCCAGAACAAAATATTCACGTCAAATCAATTTACAGTTACTTATGTGGAGGTGGCAAGAAGAGGACAGAGAACTGTGAAGGAACAGGGGGCTGCCTACCTGGCAGACCAGACAAGGTCAGGGGACAACCGGCAGGCCTAACAAATTCATTAACTGAAGGTAACAACACAGGATGTTTTGATCATAAAAATTCCTAACTGAAGAAGTTACAATGGGAAGTCAGGTCCTACGCCTATGTGATAGATTGATCTTTATCTTAATACATTGTTTTTGTGTGTCTAAACACACTTAAAATGGCACCATGATCTCTTCTCCAGACCTCCAGAGATTATAGGAGACCGTTCTGCGTGGCATGGGCCCAGCTCCCACTTGGAGATGCACAGGATCCATGCCCACAGATAGGTTCTTTTGTGGGGAATCAGGCCTGCATTGTACCTAGGCTGCTTTGAGACTTGCTTTTGCTAAACTCCCCACCCTGAATTGAGGCAGCAAACATTTACTGCCTATCTTTAAAGTAACTTCCTAAAATCCATGCTAAACCTTCCAAGGATGAGTGTAACCAGTTCAAACACTTTTCCCTTTGCATTTGCAAATATCCTTCTTCTGTGATGTGATTAGCGGCATCCTCTCCTTTGTTTTCTGTCAAAGGTGACCACCTAAAGCAAACCTGGGCTTTGCTTTAGTAAATGAGGACCATCATGTAATGTGCCCAGAAAAGCAATGAATGTCATGGCAAGGGTCAGGGCACTCTCCCCTTGAGAGTGGCTGCACCATCCCTTTTCCTCCACAGGACTCGATGTCATGTCTCATCCACAAAATCGAGTGAACCCATGAGCAAGGGTCCATATCAGTTGGCACCCCGGAACAGGGCTACAAGACGTCATGGACAACACACCAACTTGGTTAGAGTATGCACGCATTAGCCCAGGTAAGGGCCCAGGACACCAATTGCTTTTCAGTTAGGTTGTAGGGTGTGTTGGATTTCAGACGAAAAGGGTTTTCTTCCTAGGTCACCCTCTCTTGCAACTGTACCCTCTTTAGTAAGCAGGAGCCTTGCTCTCTCCCCCAAGTACTTGCTGCAACCTTGTGGGTATGGGTCGAGCGGTGAAGAGCCACAAGGCACACTGTAAAAACACCCGCAAGCCCATCCCCACAGCACAACCCCCAACTAGGTCTAGGCTTGGGAGAAAGAGCAAAGATTTTCCCTTTAATCGGCTTTAAAAACATCAACTAGTTACAGGACAATTTACAAACATATCATCATATTCTTTTTTTTAAGCTGCCTCTTGCGGTCCCTTCAATTTTGCCTTTTCCTTCCATCCGCCTGCATAAGGATTTAAAGATGCAGGTGGAGAAAAAGCAAAATTGAGACTGGGTTTGTAATCACTGTGCTTGTAGCGGAAGGAATTTCAGAAAAAGGTTCTTTTATTGTTAAAGACTTTCTTTGAATGTTTCTGTGAATCCTCAACCATGGGAAATGGGTTCTGTGGGGAAGAGGAACAATGTTTTAAGCTAGTTTAGTAGCTTTTGGAGGCTGCTGAATGTCTCCCTGATAAGGGATCTTTAGACTTAGTTATTTACGAAAAAGTTGGGCAAAAGCTCAAATAACACCAGTGGTGTGAGATAAGACTCTAGGTTAGTGTCTCACTCCCTTGTTTAGAGGATTTAACTTGAAAATACTGTTTTGCTTGAATTTTGTTTTTGTTTTGAAAGGAACGGCTCAGTCTCAAAGCGGTCTAGGTTCAATGCAGGCCTGATTCCCCACGGGAGAACTTATCCGTGGGCATGGGTCCTGTGCATCTCTGAGTGGGAGCTGGGCCCACGCCACATAGAACGGTCTCCTATAAGAGATAAACACCCTGGTAACTGGGACAAGACAACCCCAAAATTCCTTATTGTTATTTTTTATCCGCACACCTCTGTAAACTACATTTATTAAATGTTTACTATTGTGTACTCATCAATGTAAAAGAAGTATGTACCTCTCCCATTTTGCTTTTTATCCATTCCTGGAGATTATCCCATTTTACTTTCTCCTGCCTCCTTAAGATAACACCAGTGGATTTCAAGTCACCTTCTTTACTTCTTCTTTGACTGTATTGTATAAAATAAGTGGCAAAACTGCTGTCTCTGGAGCATTTTATCAATCCACTGACATTATGCTTCCAAAGTTGGCTCTCACCCTTAGCTGAAATAAACTCTTTAAGTCTTTATTTAGGCTTGGAAACTTTCTTTTATGGAACAATACGGCTAACTTTTTTTTTTTTTTTTAAAGATTTTATTTATTTATTTTTAGAGAGGGGAAGGGAGGGAGAAAGAGAGGGAGAGAAACATCAATGTGTGGTTGCCTCTCACGCGGCCCCCACTAGGGGCCTGGCCTGCAACCCAGGCATGTGCCCTGACTGGGAATCGAACCTGCCACCCTTCGGTTCGCAGCCCGCGCTCAATCCACTGAGCTACGCCAGCCAGGGCGATATTTTTAACTTTTTTAAAAGACTTTATTTATTTAGAGAGAGGAGAAGAGAGGGAGAAAGAGGTAGAGAGAAACATCAACGTGTGGTTGCCTCTCACATGGCCCCCACTGGGTACCTGGCCTGCAACCCAGGTATGTGCCCTGACTGGGAATCGAACTGGTGACCCTTTGGTGCACAGCCCAAGGTCAATACACTGAGCTATACCAGCCAGGGCCAACGCAGCTGATTTTTTAAAAAGTAATTTATACTTAAAACAATAAAGAATTATATGATTTTTGACCTAAGAACTACTTTCCCAACTGTATTTTATTTAGGATATGATTTAACTTGTACTGGAGTCATTAAATACCCATCCTAATTGAGAATTTCAAACAAGAAGAAGGAAAGGAATTAATAAAATCAAGGTTAAGTAAGAATGATCACGGATATTCTCATGTTAGATGAAACACAAGATTACAATTAAAATATTACATCTAGGTAAAAAGTAAAAGTTTTCGAAAATTAACAGGGCAAGAATACCTACCACTCCATCAGCAATTTTCTGGACTCCATGAATTTCATACAGTTGTAGCTGTTTTTCAAACAGTTGGGCAATAGCTCTGTGAACAAGCTCATACTGCTCCTATTAGAGATATGAAATGATAAAGGTGAAACATTTAAAAAAGCATTTATAAAACTATACTTTGTAAGTGAAACAAAAAACTATACCTTAGTTTGTACTGCAGAATGTCTCTGTGTTCTCATTTCTTGTATTAAATTAAATACATTAAATTCCTCTGGTATTTTCTAAAACAAACAATGTAATACATGAATTTTGAATAATTGTTCAGAAAAGTAGTAAAACAGTCTTAGGACTATAAAAACATAATAGAGTTTAAATTCATTCTACAGGCTAATGTTTGCTGGGCTGGCTACGTAAGGACAGGCTGAGAGAGGTAAAAGTAATCAGATACCTCCACTACATCGCTGGAGACTGATTATCCTAGACAATTATTGTACATCTGTAATTAGAACTACTGCAATAGGCAACCCTGACATGAACAGACTTGATATTCAGGCAGCTTTTGTAGCAGGGATGATGGCATTCTGAAAAGAAGAGAAACTGGTAGAGGTTCACCAAAGTAGTATAAAACATATCGAAAGGTAGAAACAGATTTCAGGCACGTTTCTGAGGCAAAACTATTATACTTTGGGGATCAATACAAATACTTTGGAGTGATAAAGAAGATAGAAGAGTTAAGAAAATTCACAGATTCTTTGCTAGAGAGTCTTTATATCAAAAGATTTTTATATCAAGTCCTAACCTAAGGCCCAAGACCATATTTACTCTAAACACAAACTGAATCAAATGGGGATTATTTTCACAATATACAACTGCTGAAATGATGAGTTTATGTTTTGCTTGCTGGCATTTAGATAAATGCCTCTTTCCACCTCAATTTTAATCTTTGACTTTTATGTTAACATGTGATAGAATCCTACTTGAATTTTATTCACTTAAAACTTTCCAATGAGTATTAGGAGATGATTACCATTTTGAGGAATATAAAAATAAAATTTAATCTCTGTTTTTTGTTTTTTTTTTTTTTTTTTAAGAAACTGTTTAAAATTTAAATATTCCCTAACAAAAGTAAAAAATGGCAGAAAGGTAGCGGGGGGAAAGAAAAGAGGAAGAAAAGAAAGAAAAGAACCTAAACATTTTATTAATCCTTTTTTTACACAAGACATAGATTGACATATTCAGAGGAACCATAAAGCTATAAGGGATTAAAAGTTTCTCTGTAATACACAGAAAATGAACATAGTATAGAACCAACAAATGAACCGAATCCATACACAATAAGAAGGACTGTGTTTTTCAAATCCTCCAAAGTACCAAACAATCTTTTTAAAAACAGTAGTGGTGATAATAGCAACAATAGTAATAAAAACTAGCACTGAACTGAGCACTTGCTACATGCTACACATAATTCTAAAGAACTTCACAATGGTTAACTTATTTCATTCTTATGAATTATTAGTATTATGACTCCAACTTTCAGATGAATTGAGGTACAATGAGATTGAGTAATTTGACCAAGATCTCACAGCTACTAAATGACAGAATCAGAATATTAATCTGGGCAATTCGGCTGCAGAGTCAGGATACCTAACCAATGTACTGTGTTTCCAGTTAGGCATAAAATATTTACAAAATTGATCTGGTAAAAGTCAATGCAGAATAGGTATTAATTCACCTAGAACAAATGGTTGACAACATGTTTACCTTGCTGTCCAGTGCATTATCTCAAAAGTAATGTGAATCATTTACACCTTTTCACTAACCTATATTATTTGATAGCAAATCTACTTCTAAAAAAGTTAACATGTACAACAAAACATATGCTGAAACTTACAGAAACTGGTCATTATATTTGAAAATCCTAACAGATAAATTGGAAGTACTATTATATAAAAATTATTCTTACCCCAGCTTTTAGTAAATTCCACGTATAATCTATGGCACAAATGGCACCTGTTCTTCCACAGCCTGCACTATGAATACAAAGTTTGAAAAAAATTTTTGGATTTTTAGGATTAAAAAACTACAAAAATTAAAAACACATTACTATTTAGAAGCAAAAAATATCATTTAAGAAATCTGACAAAATTCTACTTACAGTACTTAAAGTACCATATATGCATGGCAAACATCCATAACACTAGTATTTGCATTTTGTTTTTATTAAGTTTAAAGAACTGCCAACGGTAAGCAACTCACAGAATACCTAGGAGCCTTTCCTATGGAAGCCTAATTCTACCTCAGAAAATCTTGTCTAGCTAACAAAATATCTGGCAGAGATAAATTTATTCAATGTTTAAACACAGTTCTGGTGCTTTAGAGTAGAAGAGAAAACAGTGCCTTATTTCAATCTGCAAAAGGTATAGGAATAAGATGAAGAATGCTACAAGCCCTGAGACTAATTTGAACACCAGCAATGATTCACCAAAAGATCACTGATGCACCTCACCTCCTGAAGAACTAATAGAACCTGGAGAATGTAAAATACCACAGGTTTTTATTTTAAAACATGACAAAAATACTTTAGAGTAACTGATTCTCAATTAGAGGGAGGCAATATGCATCTCAGGATTGAGAGTCACTATGAGCAATAAAAATATTACTGACATCACTAGAATAATTTTTAGGCAGAAAGAAGTGGAGCATTATTTTAATGTGTATTTAAAAAATTTAGAAGTACTCTGTTAAACATGTACATTATAAGCAACTTAGTATAATTTTAAAAAAGCTCTTAATGATCGATAATATTCATTTTAAACCGCTGATACATTTGTCAATTCCACACATTTCTAAAACATTTCTAGAATTTTAATAGTCAAGAATTACTAGAGCTAAATAATATATACTTAAAACTTCATGGTTAAAAGTATAATATTACAGACAGAGAACCACACAAATAAATCAAAACAGAAAAGTTCAGAAACAGATCTGAGTATATTTAAGTGTATATTACATAATGGTGGATTCTCCAATCAAAGGGTTTCCCTTTGTTTGACTAGAACACTCAAACGAAGGGCACAGGGAGTTAGCGAACAACGGAGGGCAAAAATCGAATTCTTAACCTCATACTTTAATCATAAAAAAATTACAAATGGATTAAAAATAAAATGTTAAACTATAAAGTGCTAAAAAATATAGGCAAACTTTAAGCACTACTGTGTCAGGGAAGGACTTTCAAGCTTATCTCAACAGACGGAAATCATAAAGAGATTCATACCACTAACTACGAAACAATTTAAAACTTAGATGTCACAAAAGAATCAGAATAAAAACCTCAATATATAAAGAATGTGTAATGTATAATTATTAAGAGATAAATGACTACTTCTATAAAATAACTGGCAAGGTATACAAGCAAGCAATTCACAAAAAAAAAAATATATGACCCCCCCCCATAAGCTTGCCTATCATAGGCATTAAAACAAACAAAAAGTCTTGGGGTGACTCCAGAGCAAACAGGTCTTCCCATAAACTTGTAGTGGTAGGACTAAATATCATTAACATCAACTTTATTTAAATTTAAAAATAAATTTGCATTAAAAGCTTCACATCCTTTGACTTAGAAATCCTACTTTTAGATATCTATCCTTAGGAATTACAGATATGTTCAAAGATTTTGCTGTAAGATTGGCCATTGAATATTTAAACTATTGTTTATAATTTCAAATAACTTATAAAGAAGTCAAAGAATTTGCTTTATCTTTTAATTTTATAATTAAATATGTTTTTTTCTTTTTAACCGATTACTTGATTAAAAGATCAACTAACCACCGAAATAACTACAGGAAAATATTTTTTAATTAACCAAGTTGTTAACTGATTGTTCCCAAGTCCATCAACAAGTTACCTTTTCTGGCTAATAAATAAAAAAGCAGCCCTTTCACTTCACTAATGTAGGCATTACAACTAGATTAACTGGGTGAACTATCTTCAGTGTTCCATCTCCAGTTTAAAAAAAAAAAAAACTTTTTTAAAAATATTTTATTTATTTATTTTTATTATTCATTCATTCATTCATTTATTTATTTATTTATTTATTTATTTATCTTTAGAGGGGAAGGGAAGGAGAGAGGGAGAGAAACATCAATGTGCGGTTGCCTCTTGCATGTCCCCTGTCGGGAACTGGCCTGGCAACCCAGGCATGTGCCCTGACTGGAAATCGAACCGCGATTCTTTGGTTCACAGGCCCGCGCTCAATCCACTGAGCTACACCAGCCAGGGAAAAAAATCTTTTTTAACTACTGAATAAGCCAGTAAATCTCCAAGTCACTTAAAGAGGCAAATTAAGAGCAGTTTTATGAAATAAGTACTATGAATGTAAGTCTTTTTAAAAATCTGATGTGGCCCTGGCTGGGGTGGCTTGGATAGTTGGGAGCGTCACCCTGACAACCAAAGGGTCATGGGTTCAGTTCTTAGTCAGGGAACATGCCTGGGTTTTGGGTTCAGTCCCTGGTTGGCAAGTGCAAGAGACAACCGATCGATGTTTCTTTCTCTCCCTCTTCTCCTCCCTTCCCCACCCCCTCTCTAAAATCAGTAAGTCTGTCCTTAGGTGAGGATTAAACAAAAACAAAAACCCTCTTTCCAAGGCCTAGCTTTATAAACATTTATTTAAAAAACAATCTAATGTAATTTAAAGATGAAGAGATGGAAAAATGCCTCAGGATTCAGGTGCTTTTATGATTTGGAACCCATGTAATTACCTAATGAAAATGCAAAAATTAGGTTTCAAAATACAATATATCTATCACTCATATTATAACACCAGCCATATTCCAAGCTATTTAAAAATCTGGAAAATACTTTTGTACCTGCAATGGATACAAATAGGCACATCTTCATGTTCCTGGTATTTCCTCATTAAGCTTATCATATCCAGAATAGAATCAAATGATGAGGGAACATCATGGTCTGGCCAGTTCACATAATGGAACTGATAAAGCCTCCGAGATTCCTTCAAGAATAACAAAAACTCAGTAATTATGTAAATACATTTGTCAATTTTAAAACATAAAGAAAAACTGCATCTCATTTTGCTGCCATTTCTAAGAATAGTATGTGGTATTCAGTATTACATTTAAACAACAATAACAACAAAAACCCAAATGATAGTCCACATTTACTGACTATGACATGCCTAGTATTGATCTAAGGGATTCATGTGTAAGAATTTATTTAATCCCCATGTAATGCCAAGAGGAAGGTACCGTTAATATTAACTTCAATTTATAGGTAAGAAAACAGACAGTATGATTAAATAACTTACCTAACATTTCACAACAAGTGACAAATGTGGGATCTAACCTCAGGAAGTCCTACCTCCAGAGCATGCTCTTAACTATTGAACTATGTATGTAATTTAATTACTCTACAGTATTAAATGGATATACAATATATCATAAGCACTGTATTATGATCTATTGTAATTAGAAGACTAATATCATATTTAAACTGAAAAAGAAAATTAGAAATGAACCTGTCTAATCCCAAACCCATATGTCTTATTTCAGATCAGTATGGTGTGGGGAGGCCCATCCCCCAATACTTTCAGGGTATCTATGAGTTTTAAACTATTTTCATAATAGTAAGGTGTTCATTTGACTTTTTCACTTTCATTCTCTCACATATGTACAGCAGGGTCTTCCCAACACTAAATGACTTACGATGATATCATCGTGTTGACAACCAATGGAACATATGCTTGTGTATTCATGTTTTTTAAAGAAAATGTCTCAGACTTCTGGTCAAGATGGCAGCATAGGTAAACACGGCTCGCCTTCTCGCACAACCACATCAAAATTACAACTACAATATAGAACAACCGTCACTCAGAACTGTCGGAAATCAAGTTGAATGGAAGTCTGACAACTATGGAATTAAAAGAAACCACATCTATCCAGACCAGTAGGAGGGGTGGAGATTCAGAACAGGCAGGTCCCATATCCACCAATGATGGATAAAAGTCCGGGAGGGATATCTCAGGAGTGAGGAGTCCCAACTCCACATCAGGTCGCCAGCCTAGAGTTCCAGTGCCAAGAATATAACTCCTCAAAACTTCTGGCTGCAAAAATCAGCAGGGGGAACTGAGTAGGTGAAAGAAAGTTCTGGAGTCCCAAGCAGTTCCTCTTCAAGAACCCACAAATGGACTTACTCAGACTCACTTCCTCTGAGCTCTAGCACCAGGGTAGCAGCATGAAAGGTATCAGTGGCACACAGGGGGTGGAAATTGCAATGTATGGCATCAAGGAGAGAGCTGGGGGACACTTTTCTCCCTGACAGAAAGGCAGACAGAAGCCATTATCCCTTTTTTGAACCTTTCCACTCAGAGCCAAGAGCCAGCAGGCAGATGCCATATCTGAGACTTCATGAACCCGGCTAATACAGTTTGCCCCACCCTGGAGATCCCCTGAGACTCTGGCCCTGCAAACTTACAGCTGTTAACAGTAGCTGTTCCATATGAATGGCTGATCTTGGCTCATGTGTCACAACTTCCTAAATCCTCTCAAACAAGCAACAATGGGCAACAGTGAGCACTCTCCCTACCTCTTGCTAAATGGCCCCAGGCTGAGCACTAGCAGCAGCGAGCCTAGATTCACAGCTTGGCTTCACCTGGGCATCTCCAAGCCCAGCATAAGTAGCAGCCACCTCAGACCACTTTATAGCCCAGGGAGGGTGGCCCTGGCAAAACACACTGGATCTGCACCACATGGAAAACCCCAAGCCTATGCACACAGTGCACAGCTACAAACCACGTTGGAGCACCACCACCCTGTACTACACGGCTGATCCTCCAGAGGGTGGAGAATGATGGTCAGTGGTCTTAGCCAGTCCTTGTAGCTGACTGACCTGGGTAAATCCCCCACTGACCAGCCAACAGCAATCAAGACTCAACTACAAAAGGAGGGTATACTCAGACCACACAAAGGGCACATCTCAAGTACCCAGCCTGAGTGATGGGGTGCCACTAGACCCTACAGGATACCTACTACACTAGGCCATGCTACCAAGACAGGGAGACATAGCAGCCCTGGTTAATACATAGAAACAAACATAAGGAGGCTACCTAAAGGAGGAGACAAAGAAACATGGCCCAAATGAAAGAACAGAACCAAACTTAAAAAAAAAAAAAAAAAAGGAACTGAACAAAATGGAGATAAGCAATCTATCAGATGTGGAGTTCAAAACACTGGTTTTAAGGATGATCAAGGAACTTAGTAGTGAGGACCTCAACAGCATAAAAAGTATTCAGTCTGAAATGAAGGAGTCACTAATTGAAATAAAAAACAATTTACCAGGGAACAACAGTAAGTGGATGAAGCTGAGAATCAAATCAATGATTTGGAACATAAAGAAGCCAAAAACCAACCAATCAGAACAAAGTAAGAAAAAAGAATCCAGAAAAACAAGGACGGTGTAAGAAGCTGCTGTGACAACTATAAGCATTCCAACATTTGAATCATAGGGATGCCAGAAGAAGAGAAAGAGCAAGAAATTGAAAATCTATTTGAAAAAATAATGAAAGAAAATTTCCCTAATTTGGTGAAGGAAATAGACATGCAAGTTCAGGAAGCACAGAGATTCCCAAACAAGGTGGATGCAGAGGTCCATTCCTAGACACATCATAATTAAAATGCCAATGGTTAAAGATAAACAGAGAATTAGATAATTACCTACAAAGGATCTCCCGTGAGACTGTCAGCTGATTTCTCAACAAACACTTTTCATGGTAAAAGGGATTGGCGAGAAGTATTCAAAGTGGTGAAAAGCAAGGACCTACAACCTAGATTACTCTTTCCAGCAAAACTAACGTTTAGAATCGAAGGGCAGATAAAGTGCTTCCCAGACAAGGCAAAGCTAAAGGAGTTCATCATCACTAAACCATCAGTATATGAAATGTTGAAGGGACTTATTTCAAAAAAAGATCAAAATGATAAACTTTAAAATGGCAATACATAACTATCAAAAATTGATTCTAAAAAACAAACTAAACAAAGAAGAACAGAAATAGAATCATAGATATGAAGACAATTGGGATGGTGGTCAGTGGGGAGGGGACCTGAGGTAATGGGAAAGATGAAAATATTAAGAATACAAATTAGTAGTTACAGAATAGGCAGGGGGGATGTAAAATATAGTATAGAAAATGGAGTTGCCAAAGAACTTATGTGCATGACCCACAGACATGAACAAAGGAGGGGAGATTGCTGGAGGGAGTTGGGGGGGCACTGGGTAGAGGGGGGCGAAGGAGAAAAACTAGGACAACTGTAATAGCATAATCAATAAAAATAAGAAAATAAATTTAAAAAATAAAGAAAATGTCTCACTTTAAATTTCAAATATAGTAAATATTAAAAGATATAACCCACACAAATAAAAGCTCCCAGAATCTTCAATAATTTTTAAGAATGTTAACAGTCCTATCAAAATGCTTTGAGATTGGCTATTCTAAGTGTTTGAAAGAGTACCTGCTTTGAATCCAGATTAAAACTGTATTTAAATTCTATTTCTGCCACTTACTGAGTAACTTTAAGTAAGCTACTTAACTTCTTAAAGACTCTATTTTCATTTATGTGCAATGCAGATAACAGTATCTATACCACGATAGAGTTAGGAGAGTTGAAATGCCTGATACACTACTAAAATTTAATAAGGTACCTATTGTTATTACTGTAAATTAAGAAATAGCAACCAAAGCATAATAAATGACTCAAATAAAGGGACATGATTATTAGTCAAGTCAGGGGGGCAGTAAAAGTACTGGAACCATGTCTTCTTGTAAACAGTAAGGTAGGAGTTGCAAGTATGTTTACAAATGCACTTGAAGGGGAAGAATAATGAACTTCATGGACAAATTAGATTATAGATAATAAAAGTAAGCTAAATTAAGATAATAAAAAATAGAGAAATTGAGGAAGAGGTTAACAAGCATTCTCTAATGTCCATTAGATTTTCTTTGATTTCTTCCTAGACAAATTATCATTTTATATAGCTCCGAAACATTGAAATCAAGTGTTTCAAGTAAAAACAATATATCTAAATGACAGCTCTGACAGTGGCCTGTCCCCTTCTAAAATATTATCAACTGCAGAAGTGGATAATAATCATCTAAACAATGCTATAATCTGCTATTGCAATAAAGGAAATATATTTGCAGCAAAGAAATCAACTATTCCAAATACAGTAAATTTAATTTAGGGACAGCTGTTCTAAGTAAGTTAAAATTTATATTATTTGTTATTTAAGCTAAATTATCTAATTTGATAAGTGTAAAGCTGAAGATATTAAATGCTCAAGACATTAAGGAAAGAGTACATTCTGATTTTCTTCATTATTGCACAGAACTAAAAAAATTTAAGTCTCTTTTATGTAAGATAAAATAAGATTTATGTCTTCTCTTTAAAAATTATCCTTAGAAATTACCTCTAAATGAAAAATACTTACATTCTGAAATTCAAGTAAGAGTGTCCTAATGAAGTAGTCTGTTCTTGCTTGTTCAGCTTCCTAAATAAAGGGAAACACTTGTGAGTCAGTGAAAACATTAAAACAAGACCAGTACACAGCAAAAGAAGCAATAACTTCATATTTAAAGTCCACAATATAAAATCAACATTTAAAATTCCCGGTGTACTTAGTAATTATAAAAACCACCATCCTAAAATTCACAAATTTAAGTTTTATTTATGTGTATATATACATTTTTATTTTCTTATGTTTGCTTTTTCCAGTCAATGCAAGGGAAACTTTATTGAGGTCCTAGGGCCATGGGGTTCAGGCAGAAGGCCATTCTGTGGGCTGAGGAGGTGGTGGAGGGGCCTTATTCAACCTTATTGGTGTGCAATTCGTGTGTCCACACTTCTTGTGGCAACTGACAGCACAGGGATACAGGCAGGAATAACACATGCAGCAGATCATCTTCTCACAGTCATATTTCTGAGCAACCTGGTGACAGGAGGGCTCAAATAAGCCACCCTGCAGAGTCCACCGAGGGCAGGCTGGACTCTTTCTGAATGTTGTAGTCTAAGATATTGTGGCCATCCTCTAGCAGTTCGCCAGCAAAAACAAGATGCTGCTGGTCACACAGGATGCCCTCCTTGTCTCAAATTTTAGTTTTGACATTCTCACAAGGGTGATGATCTTGTCAGTCAGGGTCTTCACAAAAATCTGCATTTCTGTGCCTGCTGGGGATACTGCTCTGCCTCTTTGTTGAGGAGAAAGAGGGCAGCGCTCTATTCATATTTTTAAACGGAAGTGTCTGTTAACCAATTACTTAGCTAAAAGTTTATCATCCAATAAAAGTAACCACCATCACCAGAATTATGTAATAGTAATAATACAAACAAAATGTTACTTCTTAGTACCTATCACCATCTTCAATTGTTTCATCTTTCCATAGAGCTTGATTTTCCTTACTAAACATTCAACTCTCAGTTAACTGGATGCCAAATGGAGAAGAGTATACATTCAGAAATTCCCAAATTGTTCTTCTTGCTGCTTTAATTTTTAAAATCCTACTAATTCATTTGGAACTTTTCAAATAACATTAAAGTAAAAGTATGTTTTTTACTTCCACCAAAAATGAGTATGGATGAAAACACTGGCCTAAGACCTAATTTTCTCTGGTCTATAAAAGATAAGCTAGTATCTATTTTTGGATTTGTAGGCCATAAAGTCTCTATCTACTCAACCTTTGCTGTTGTGAGAGGCAAACATGTAAATTAACGGGCCTGGTTGTATTCTAACAAAACTTTATTTACTAAACAAGCAGTGGATTAGATTGACTCATGGATACTGGGCCAACATCTGGTCTAAGTGGTTTACATGCAGCAACATACAACCGAGCTCCTGCTAGCGAGTCTTTCTGCTTCTACAACCACTTTACCCTTCTTATCCCCAAACCAAGAGAGCTCCTCATACTGTTCCCTTCCTCAGTCTCAGACACTGATTGCCAAGTAATCAAGTCACTTACTATGGTTATTTTCACCAACTTGCTATCTATTTCTAAATCTGATTTTTGTTTACATCAGTTCTAACAAATCCTAAATTGTTTGAATCAACAAAAAGACATACAAATTACCTTTCATTTTGAAATCTTACTTTGCTTCTTCAGCAAGTATCAATCCCAATGCTGACAGATTAAACCAGCTATTACTATCAAATCAAACCTCATCAAGGACTTCTTAATTACCTTTTAGTTCAATTGAACAACTACCCCCCCAAATCAATTCATCTTTTTTCAAATTATAAATGATTTCTTTCTCTTCTCTATTCATTATAAGTTGTCTTACTACTCCTGATCCCCTACTGATAAAAATTAAGTTGTTTGTTGTTCAATGTTAAGCATACATATTTTCACTTTGAATTTTATAATACCGAGTACAGTTACCTTATTATATTTAAATTTGCAAATGTTCAACACAACCACACTGCACAGAATTAGGTTTCCTGCATTCTCAGCATTACAGAATACTTTTTGGGTTCGTGAGGGGGACGGTGTTTCCTCACAGAAGTAGACAATGTGGAATGTATTGGTTTTTATTAATTTCAAATAATATGAAATGTACTATGATTTTTTAAATGTTTATATTTAACCCACAAATAGTTTGTTCTAACAATACTTTAGAGTACTGACTGCATATTAAATCTAAGCAGTTGCACTCTAAGTGATAGTTAACGTTCTAAAAACACATTGTATTTATAATGAGATTGTGTGATACAAGTTGAGTCCTTTCCTGGATCATCAACCCAGGTAGCACTGAACTTTGGGGATGCATCAGAGGAATTCAGAAGTTTTAAGTACAAATAAGTCATAAAATTATGGACTTTCTGAACTCACCAATTACAATGTGTAAAATCACAGAAACTGTTTTTTCATTTAACCGTGGACAACAAAGCCAAAAACAAGCAATTCTGAGATGGTGTTAATTTTTGTGTCAACTTGGCTAGGCAAAAGAGTGGTCATATCAAAATTGATATTTGGTCGAACATTATTCTTGGTGTTCCTATGAGGGTGTTTTGGGGTAAGATTAATATTATGATCAGTGGACTTGGAGTACAGCAGACTGCCCTCTATAATATGGGTGAGCCGTATCTACTTAGTCTAGGCCCAAACAGAACAAAAGAACCAGTTTTCCCCAAGAGAGAGAATTCTCCAGGTGACTGCAAAATCAATTCTTCCTGGTTTTACCACAGACTGTCTTTGAACTGGAACTGAACATCAGAACCCAGTCTCTAGCCTGCCCACCCACCCTGCAGATTGTGGACCTACCAGCCTCCATAACAATGTAAGCCCATTCCATATAATTAACCTGTTTCTCTTTATATATACACATCCTAATGATTCTGTTTCACTGGAAAATCCTGACTAATATAGGTAAGTTATTTTTCATGTTGCTCAATCATAGGTCTTTTGAGTTGAGTAAGTAAGAAAATACATTTCTTTCAGCTAATTAAGAAAGATGCCATCATATGTAACCCAGAGCAAACTGTGGTTTTTATTTTAAAAGCTCATTTTTTATCTTTTTTCTTTCATTGGTTTTTTAAAATTCATTTTTCAGATTTGTGTTGAGAATGTCAATTTAATTCAAGAGCTCATTAAATGGTTGTATATTTTAAGTTTTTTAACAAATTGTCTGTCATAAAGGGTCACTTTACATCTAGGATGGCAATCCTTAGAGCCATCTTTGTACAATATATATAATTAGAACATCCTGGAGAGTGTGACAGATATGAAAGATAAATATGATAAACTACAGTCATCAAGGGTTTCAAATATATCACTCAAAGCACAGTTACTCCATTTACTCATATTCTTATTAACTTATCTACAAAGGCTAACACAATTAACATAAGGTAACAAGTGATATGTATTTATGAAAAGTCAATCTCAAAGCTTCTAATTTTTAGAGTGGTATAAAAACAAACATTATTAATATTGGTTTAGTATAAATAAGCATAGATTTACAATGGAAACACTGAGTGCTTGGCTTACCTAAAAAAAGGGTTCACAATGTATTATCATTTAATTATTGGTCTAGCATGCCAATTTTCTGATTAAACAATGTACATAAAAACAGGTACTTACACAAGAAATTTTAAATGGTGCAAATGTTATAGGGTCTTCTCCATATAAAGGCCAGTAGCGCTCACATTTTTTCTGTTGTCCAAAAAAGAAAGTTAGTAATCCGTAGGATATTTTTTCTTGACCTTTTATAAATATTTCGTGCCCCAGTGTTCAGCTTCTTGATGCTTCCCAGGAAACAGAATAACTGCCATCAGTAGGCAAGGATCTGAGAGAGCTCCAAGTTATCCAATCATTCTTAAAGATAAACTACTCTGTCCTCTCTAAGATTGTTCAAAGTCTATACAATTAAAATCCCTATAATATCTGGCTGAATTCTCATCAAGTGTAAAATCTGTGGCTTAGTGGAAAGAGCATTCTGCTTGGTAGCAAAAGAATTTCACAAGTACTAACTTTCCTGTTTAACTGATCTTTAGTTCCTTTACCTGTAAAAATGGGAATAATTCTTATCTTACGTAATTGTTGTGAGTACTAAACAACAGTATATTTCAATGTTATATTGATGATAAAAAATACTCATTAACACAAGCATAATGAATGATGTAAACTATCCACTTTTATTTAAAATTACAGAAAATGTAACCAGTTTCCCCCCTTATCTTTCTGTTTTACACAGGTATAGAAATAGAACACTCAATTTTCATTGGTTTTCTAATATCAAACCCCATCATTTTAGAAAATTTGGTTAAGAAAAAAACTAACTTAATAAAAATATGCAATGATTCTGATGCTAAGAAATGAAACCACTTTAAAACCCACTAAAATGAAAGCCTTTAAATGATACTCCAGCTTAAAATAAACCTTCAGGCAGTGGGAAGTGTATCCGTTCTTACTAAGTTCTTACAGTTTCAATATAGTTTAAGTAGAATTATTACTGACGGGCTGGAATTAACCCTAAACTAACAATACTGCTCAGAAGGCAACGAAGTAGAACTCGCTCGTGTGTTATTTTGACCTAGAGCAGTATTATTAATATTTTAGGATGCTTAAAACCACAAAACTCATTTCCCAGTAGAAGTTCATAGAAAATAATAAAATTAATTAAGTTATTTTTAAGGATTTTTTTTGGTCTTCTACCTGCTAAAGTTTTAACATCTTGAAAACAGACACAAACAAGTTATACAAGATAAGCAAGAATTGAAGCTGTGTTAACTAATTTACCACAGTAAATGAGTAAGGATTATATTGGTATTTATAATCCAGATATAAACTAATGATTATTAATACCAAAAACTGTGTTAAACATCAATACATGCATAACGTATAATCATATAACATTCATGTTGGAGGTGAGTAAAGTGAAGCTTAGAGGGGACAGTTTACTGTACCAATGGTCAAAACAACTAGGGAAGTATAGTTTGTTTGATTTCATTACTTATGCTCTTTCATCAGTCATATTCTATTTGAGATTTAAGGTTATCAAACAAATTAGCAGGCCTGAATTCACTGACAATCTAACAAAACACTACCAATCACAAAATCTTTAGTTTAAAAAATTTTTGCATTCAATACAACTATTTTCATCAAGTATTATTACTGATGTATATGGGGAGCTTATTAATAGAATGAAGAGAAGTAAGTCCTAAACCTTAATAGTAACTTAAGAAACTGTTAGGAGAGTAAAATTTAAATTTCCTAAGATAACTGATTAATAATGGCATTGAACGATATACCAACAGAACTTAAACAGGTAAGTTAATAATTTCTCAGTCCGCTTAAGGTCTAATTTTAGAAAATGTTTATTTTCTGTCCAATATTACTGAATACTTCCACTACTGGTTAAAAAAAAATTGGTTTGGGAAGAATGACAAAAACTACCAGTTAAACTAAGCTTTGCAATGATTTATATATTATTACATCTCACATAACTGAAAGATGTACTATTTTGCTTTTGCAATATATTTTTTACTGAAAAATTTTTAAATTTAATTTAACTTTTACAATAAAACTAACTTTCACCTTAACTAATGAACCACATTAGCATAGGGAAACTTCAAACTACCACGTAACTTGTTTCCTAAGTTTGATTTGTGTGTCACATTTACAGAAAACCACGCATAAATTTTATTTAGTGCCTATCCTATACATATTACCTACCCAAACAATGAAGACAGAGTAGTTGATGCTGCAGGAGATCAAATGGATTTAAAATTAAATTTATGTGTATAGGGCATAAAAATAACATTATAAAAAATTTCATATTAGCCCTGCTGATGTGGCTCAGTGGATTGAGCGTGGGCTGTGAACCAAAGGGTCACGGTTTGATTCCCAGTCAGGGCACATGCCTAGGTTGTGGGCCAGGTCCCCAGTGGGGGGCATGAAAGAGGCAACCACACATTAATGTTTCTCTCCATTTCTGTCTCCCTTCCCCTCTCTAAAAATAAAGAAATAAAATATAAAAAAAAATTTCATATTAAAGAAGTTTCTTTGAAGGCAGCATAAACAAACAAAAAAAATGCAGTGATATTTGCAGGCACAGAAATAAAAATATTCAAGTTATAAATTTATAATAACCAAAATTATTTAACTCATGTTTATGGCTCAATTTTATTCTTATTTTTGCCTTTAAAATTTTTATTTATTTATTTTTAGAGAAAAGGTAAGGAACGGAGAAAGAGAGGGAGAGAAACATCCATGGGGTGTAAGACATATATTGATCAGTTGCTTCTCTTATGCCTCCAACTGGGGAGTTATCACACAACCCAGGCAGTATACGCCCTGACTGGAATTGAACTGTCAACTGTTTGGGTTTGCAGGCTGGCACCCAATCCACTGAAACATACAACACAGGGCATCATTCCTATTTTTAAAATGCCTCTCCACTTCAATCCATAAACAGTATTCTACTTACGGCACCACTAAAATCTATTATTTTCAGTATATAATAAAATGCACTTATATTTTGTTCCTTTCATCCAGTAAAAAACAATAGCAGAACACACACACACACACACACACACACACACACACACGAAGTATTGCTTTAATGACAAGGGCTCAGAATATAAGACCAGGAATATATATCCTTAGAAATAAAGTGACAAAATGAATACACAAAATTATTTTTAAGTGTTAACAGGTATACATACCCTTCCCATCTCAAATTCTCGACAGGCCATTACGATGATCTAAAAAAGATGTGGGGGTTGGATAAGAGTAAGAATTAAACACAATTTTCTCTTTTTAATGAAATACAGATTTCAAGAATTACTTTTTACCCAGAGCAATCAATCGGTTGCCCCCCATACACACCCTAACCAGGCAAAAAAGTAGTTTTAATATGAAAAGTATGAAGATTGTACTCTTAGGGATCATTTATACAGTTTGTTAATATAAAAACTATGAGTTAAAGAAATTATCAAAATCACACCTTCCAAACAAGGGCTATATAGCAACAAATTATAGAGATTTACTTCTGACTTGAAATTACATTTAATAAAATTATCTAAAGGATGAACACATTTAAAGGTCTTTATTATCTTTTTTTAAATCCTCACCCAAGGTTATGTTTTTATTGATTTTTTTTGGAGAGAGAGAGAAACACAGATCAGTTGCCTCCTCTATGCACCCTGACTGTGGATGTAGCTATGTGTTGTGATCAAACATACAACCTTTTTTTTCTTTCTTTCTTTCTTTTTTTTTTGGTATACAGGACAATGCTCCAACCAACTGAGCCACCAGGCCAAGGCCATTTAACTGTCTTTAAACCTAAGGATGTTACATTTGCTCCCCCACTCTAACATTTTTTTAATGCAATGCAAAGTTGTGTAGCTGCCATCTGTAGTCTACCATTAATATACTATACGTAATTTATCACATAACTATCTCTCTATCCATCTATCAATCCCTCTTATTTGGTAGCTGTCTTATTAGTTACTAACAGAAGACAAAATTTAAAGTGTTATCATACCCTCTTCTTAATTTAATGAAACATCCTAGAATCAGATTGACTTTTTAGTAAAATTAGCAATAACTGAGATATCCTTATGGCTAAGAAGTGTTTCCATGTCTTATTTAGTAAAACATCCTATGTCATTACATGTAATACTTCTCAAAATAGATTATAAAAAGTAAATTACTTACTACAACATTGTACTCCCATATCATCCTCCAAAAATCTATTACTGTATTTGCTAAAGGTCCTTGGGTTGCCACGTATGCTTTTGGCCCATAAACACCCTAAAATGGTTAAAAGCTAATTTCATTATGATTACCAAAAATATTTCCTTATCTAAATTTTAAGGTTTCAAATTTTATTAATACTGCTGCTTTCACTTACAGCATTTCCAAATATAATATTTCGTTCAGAGTACATAAAAGCATGACAAAATTATAATCAATTCACTTCAGCTTTGAGTGAAATGTTACTACTTTTGTGTATTTATTAGACACGGTACACAGAATTAATGATTAACTGCCTTATGATTGCTTAAAAATTATTTACGTAAGAAATAAAAACAAAAGTCCCAAGACTGAGTCAACAAAGTTAACTGTAGTATAGCAGAAACAAAAAAGTATCCTTTGATTCTAAAAACAATACTAAAATTAGCCAACATTTCTTTCTTAGATTCTTCTGTAGGTACTTTCATTATTTATTCAACTTAAACTTTATTACATGGCTATTATTATGTTTCCAATAATGAACCTGAGAAGAGACCAAACAAGATAGCAGACTAAAATACTAAACCAACATTAATGGAATCATACAGTGACTAAGTATTATTAAAGTGCAATTAAAAGCTAGAACTTTTCACAAATGTCCTTTTATAAATACTTAGCAAATGTTTATAAAAGAATATAAACATGAACCACATCTGAAACAACAAATCACCTATGTATTAGCTTTATCTATTTGTTTTGGGTTTTCTAATAAAATTCAACTTGTTTGGAAAAATAGGTTTTTATTTGAAACCATTACTGTTCAATGTTGGCATAGATATTCTTTTTACCATATAACTCTTACCACTTTAATACCTCTGTCAACAAAATACTGTATTAAAATACGTACATATACATACCATATATAAACCACTAAAAATAGGGCTATACTGTCATATAAAGATTCAAAAACACAGAACAGCTTAAGTCTTTTATTTAATCAAATAGCAGTTTGAATTTGTCTCTCTGATAACCATATAAAAACTTAACTGCTTTTGATCAAAGAGTATACCAAAAAAGTTAACTATATATTGACTATATTTAATATTTAATGTTGTGTTTTAGGTCGCCACTTGAAATGGTGACAGCTGACAAAAGTCTTCAATATAAGTTTATATTCTATAATTTTAAATCAGTCTTACACACTAATTCTACCACTAGTAATTTATCCTATGAGGTTTTTCAAAAGAATGTTTACTGCAATATTACCATCAAGAAAAACTAGAAATAACCTACATGATTTAATACCAGGGAATGGTCATGTACATAAACTCAAAGGGACAACAGAAAAGATGACTTAGCAATAGGTAAAGTGTTTATAAGTCTTCAGTAAAAAAAGAAAACTTTATCTCCAATATCACAAAACTCTCTATGAGTAAGGACACTGTAAAGGAAAGCACATAAAAATGCGTCAGGGCTGTGATTTTATTTTTATTTCTTTTGCTGATGGCATCATGTTTAGGCAATTCAAAATAATTCAATAAACTAGTATGTAGGAAGACATAACTGTGGCAGAGAAACACCATTTAAAGTTAACACATACCTTAATAAAATTTGCATTGATATAGTCCGAATCTTGAGAAGGAGTCTTTAGAGTCAACTTAACTCGGCTGTGATCAACTACAAGATAAATAAAAGGATTTCATAAATTATGTCCTGTTGAAGACAGGTATTTTCTAATGTACCGTAAGATTAAGTAAATAACAAAAAACATTTACTTTGAAAAAACAATAAAAACTGACTCTAGGTATCAGAAGGATAATTTTCAACATCATATTGACAGGAAGTCATTCTTGAAAAACAGAAATCTAATGATGTAAAGCTGTGATTTAAAGATGCAATCAGCATAATCTCAGGAGCTCTTTGAACATACAACTTCCTAGGCATCATCCCACCATCATCCCATATTTACTAGATAAGAATCTGGAGTTTAATCTCTGCAGTTTTTAACAAGCATATCATGTAGTGAGCACCAACCACTGACACACAAGCCCATTTGCAAAAATCTTACTAGAAAATCTAACTTTCATTATTTCACAAAGTTACAAAAATTAAGTAAATTATGACAAATAATGAATTAAGATGATATATAAAAGTGCTCTTATACTGCACTTGGTCAACACAATTTTATTATTAGGTAATGACTACTTAGGGTAAAAAATAATCTTTACAGTAAAGTCCCAAAATATAAATTTTTAAAGATAATGTATTTTATTTTTAAAATGAAATACGATTTTTAAAAATTAAATCTTAAAGATATGACATGAAACTAATTTTTCCCTCTCCTTGAATTCTAAGGACTCCCTTTTTCCCAACAAAGATACTAGAGGTTAAAGTTCTTTTTCTCCTTCCAAAAGTAATTTTTATGCATATTACTACATACTTTGAAAAACCACACCAATGCAATCATACTACACAAGTTGTTGCTGCTACATACAAACTGGGTATTAAAAATTTTTTTTAGAATGGCAAATTTTAAGCACAGGCAAATATATAATAATATAATAAATTGCCATACATCCATTACCAGGCTTCAATAATTATTAACATTTCTCCAGTCTTATTTCATTTACCTCTAATCATACAACAGCTAGGGCACTAGAGAAAGCAAATTAAAACAAGAGCTCTGAGTCCCATACTGCAGTAAGTTTGATTCAATAACTTCAAGCTGGGGCACAGAAAATGGCTTAAAAAAAAAAAAAAAAATTCTGACCTGAACAGACACTTTTCTAAGGAGGACTACAGAGGGCCCAGAGACATATGAAAAGATGCTCAGCATCATTAGCCATCAGACAGATGCAAATTAAAACCACAATGAGATACCACCTCACATTGCTGAGAATGACCATTATAAACAGAGCAACAAACAAGTGTTGGAGAGGTTGTGGAGAAAAGGGGACCCTAGTGCACTGTTGGTGGGATTGCAGGCTGGTACAACCACTATGGAAAACAGTGTGGAATTTCCTCAGAAAACTAAAAATGGAACTGCCTTTTGACCTGGCAATTCCACTGCTAGGATTATATCCTAAGAACCCTGAAACACCAATTCAAAAGAATCTATGCACCCCAAAGTTCATAGCAGCACAATTTACAATAGCCAAGTGCTGGAAGCAAACAGAGTGCCCATCAGTAAATGAGTGGATCAAAAAAACTGTGGTACATTTACATGATGGAATACTACACAGCAGAAAGAAAGAAGGAGCTCCTACCCTTTGCCACATCATGAATGGAACTGGAGAGCATTATGCTAAGTGAAATAATCCAGGCGGTGAAAGACAAATACCATATAATCTCACCTTAAGTGGAACCTAATCAACAAAACAAAAAAGCAAGCAAAATATAACGAGAGACATTGAAATTAAGAACAAACTGACAGTAACTAGAGGGGAGGTGGGAGTGGATAATAGAGGGAAAAGGGGAAGAGTTTTATAACTCTCTATAAACTATAAAGGAGACATGGGAAAACCAAGAGGGTTGGAATCAGGTGAGGGAGGTGGGGATGGCTGGGGTGGGGGGGAAATGCAAACAACTGTACTTGAACAACAATAAAAAAAATAAGCAACAACAAAAAAAACCCTTCTTAAGGCACATGCAGATTTTGTAGTCACTATTTTATATTTACAATCATAGTATATTATTGACAATTTAAAAATTAACATGCTGCTTGTATCACACATCATTTTGTGTACTTTAACACTCTTCATTGGTACTCCTTTTAAGTATAAAAATGAGTAGATAGAATATATAGACTAACAAAGAAGTGAAAACAATAATTTCTTCCCATGGTTTTGCTGACTGCCTCTACAATTTCCCAAGAGTTTAATTCCAAATAGATAAAAATCAATGCACACTACCCAAGGGGCTCTTTAAAGCAGCATTTTTTTTCTTTCTGAACAAACATCAACAACCTATGACAACAAAAAGAAAATAGATAAGATTGTCACCAAGGAAAGAGAAACGACCTAGTGACTGAATCCAGGTGTAAGAAATAAAAAGATCTCCACAATTAACATTAGATAGGCAGAGTAGCCCGATCCATCACTCTTACAGGCTAGCCAGCTCAGTTTTAGCCCTCAGAACAAAGCACAGGTATCCTTAACACAAGGAGTGCCTAGAAATTTCTTAATTGTGGTACTGAGTTCAGTGTTCGATTATAAAATAAATCAACTATCCAATATAGCTCCAGAAAAAACTAATTGATCTTTGAATAGTGATGAAACTACTTTTAATTGAGCAAAAGCAAGGATGTCTGCTCTTGCCACTTCAAGTCAACATTATACTAGAGGTTCTACCCAAAGTAATAAGGCAAATGAGACTCATACTGAAAAGTAGCAAAACTCATTATTTGCAGATGTCATGATTCTGTATGTAAAAAAGCCTAAAGGATCCACAGAAAAATACTAAACTAATAAATGAGTTCAGGAAGGTCACTAGATTTTTAAAAATCAATACACAAATATAAATTTTATTTCTATATACAGTTGACCCTTGAACACTCACCTGCCTCCACAGAGTCAAAAATTCACTGACAACTTCTGACTCCCCCAAAATTTAAGTTATCCCTTGCTTGCTACTGTGGGAGATTGATATGTGGACCACGGCCACTGGGGAATACAAAAATCTGCAGATGCTCAAGTCCCCTGGCACAGAGCAATGCATAACTGGCCCTCTAAATCAATGGAATCCTAACTTCAAACAGAAGATAGTAGTTACTGAAAAAATTCACATATAAGTGGACCTGCGCAATTCAAACCTGTTCAAGGGTGATACTGTACTAGTAAAAAATAATTTGAAAATAAAATTAAAATAATTCCATTTACAATTGCTTAAATAATTTTGTAAAAGGAATATAGATTTCTAGTCAAGATGGAGGCATAGGTAAATATACTTTGCCTCCTCGCACAACTACAGCAAAAACTACAACTAGACTACAAATGAAGTATCACCTAGATTCATCAGAAAAATTGAGTTGTATGGAACACCAACAACCAAGGATTTAAAGAAGCCACATTCACCCAGATGGGTAGGAGAGGTAGAGACACAGAAGTGCAGCAGAGAGGCGGAAAGCCACAGAGAGGAGCAGAGTGGGTGGTCCCACACTGGGAGAAATACCTAGGGAACATGGGATCCCAGCCCCACCCCTAACCACACAGTCCACAGTCCCAGCACCAGGAAGATTAAGTCCCCAAAACTTCTGGTTGTAAAAATAAGTAGGGGTTGGGGCGGCGGAGTAAACTGCAGGATTCCCAGGAGTTTCCTCTTAAAGGGTCCACAAAGGACTTAGTACTAAGGCTGACTCACTCCCTCTGGGCTTCACACAAAGGCAGCTGCTGGAAGGGCACCAGTGGCACACGGGGAGAAACTGATGTATCTGGCATCAGGGCATGTATGAGGAGACAGCTTCTTTCTGGACAAAACTCCAGAGGCCAGCCAGTAGCATTGTCCCCTTTCTGAGCCCTCCCCCCACACAGAGCCACAGAAGTAACACCATACCAGAGACTCCATCAACTTGGTTCATAAAGGTTGCCCCACCCTGGTGATTACCTAAGGCTCTACCTCATTCAACTTACTGGTGTGCTTTTCTACAATAGGCCATGCCACTGAGACAGGCAGTCAAAGCACCTGTATCAAATACATAGCAAACACAGGAAAGCTGCCAACATGAGGAGATTAACGAAATATGGCCCAAACAAAAGAACAAAGAACAGAACCAAACTCCAGAAAAAGAACTAAACAAATGTAAATAAGCAATTTATTAGATGCAGAGTTCAAAACACTGCTTATTAGGATGCTCAAGGAACTCATTGGGTATTTAAACAATATAAAAAAGACCCAGGCAGAAATGAAGGTTACACTAAGTGAAAATGTACAGGAAACCGACAGTGGAGTACATGAAGCTGAGAATCGAATCAATGATTTGGAACATAAGGAAGAGAAAAAAAACAGGAGGAAGAAGGAAGAGGAAGAAGGAAGAGGAGGGAGGAGGAGGGAGGAGGAGGAAGAAGAAGAAGAAGAAACCCCCAAAACCACAAGGATAGGCTAAGGAACCTCAGGGACAAGGTCAATGTACCAAATATCAAATAGGGGTGCTAGAATGAGAAGAGAAAGAGCAAGAAATCAAAAACTCATTTGAAAAAATAATGAATGAAAACTTCCCTAATTTGGTGAAGAATTTAGACATACAAGTCCAGGAAGCACAGAGTCCCAAACAAGTTGAACCTGAAAGGAACCACACCAAGAAACATCAAAGTTTAAAGAAAGAGAATCTTAAAAGCAGCAAGAGAAAAGCAGATACAAAGGAGTGCCCATAACACTGTCAGTTGATTTCTCAAAAGTAACTCTGAAAGCTAGAAGGGATTGGCAAGTAGTATTCAAAGTGATGAAAAGCAAGGACCTACAACCTAGATTATTCTCTATCCAACTAAGCTGTCATTTAGAACTAAAGGGCAGGTACGTGCATCCTAGACAAGGTAAAACTAAAGGAGTTCATCATCACCAAGCCATTATTACACAAAATATTAACGGGAATTACATAAGGAAAAGATCATCAAAATTATGAACATTAAAGCAGCAATAAATTCACCACTATCAACAACTCAATCTAAAAAACAAACTAAGTAAACAAGCAGAGGGACAGAATCATGTATATGGAGATCATTTGGAGGATTATCAGCTGGGACAAAGAAGGGAAAGAATAGTGGAAAAGGTGCAGGGATTAAGAAGTACAAATTGGTAGGTACAAAGTAGACAGGGAAATGTTAAGAATACTATAGGAAATGGAGTAGCCAAAGAACTTATATACATGACCCAGGGACATGAACTAAGTGGCAGGGGGTGGTTACTGGAGGGAATGGGGTTATCAGGCAGAGGGGGCTAAAGGGAGAAAAATCAGGACAACTGTCCTGATAATCAATAAACTATATTGTTAAAAAAGAAAAAAATATGTACACTGAAAATCATAAAACACTGCTTAGAGAAATTAAAGAAAATCTAAAGAAATGAAGAGAGATATTCCATATTTGTGGATTGAAAGAATCAATATGCTTTAAGATGATACTTCCCAAACTGATCTATAAATTCCTACTGGGATTTTTGCAGAAACTGACAAGCTGATCCTACAATATATATTGAGATGCAAAGGATCCAAAAGAACCATTTAAAACACACACACACACACACACACACACACACACACACACACAGATGGAAGATACATTTCTTCCTTAAAATTTAATGTATAGCTCCACAGTAATCAAAATAGTATGATATTGGCTTAAGAACAGGTCAATGGAACAGAATTAAAACATAAGGCTCACATGCTTCCCAACAAAGGTACCAAGGCGACTAATGCAGAGTCTTTTCAAAAAATGGTACTGAGTAACAATCCCACATGCACGAAGATTATTTCAGTCCCTAATCTCATACCATATTAAGGAAAATTTTTTTTTACAAATCATGTATCAAAAAACAAAATAAAAAAACCCCAAAACTCCTGTATCTAGAATACATAAACAACTTTTAAAACTCAATAGTATAAAAAACTGAAATTTTAAAAAAGTACAAATGATTTCAAGACACTTCACCAAAGATATGTAAGTACCTAAAAAAAGCATGGAAAGATGCTCAACATCAGTAGTCATCAGCGAAAAGCAAATCAGAACCATAATGAGATACTCTAAATTTACTACCAGAATAACTATAATCAAAAAGACATTAACAGGTATTTGCAGACACGTGGAGAAACTGGAACTCTCATATATTGTTAGTAGGAAAGTAAAATAGTACACAGCTACTTTGAGCTGTGTACAGTTTATTAGTTTCTTTAAAAAGTTAAAATAAGCTTCCATAGACCCAGAAATTCCATTCCTGAGTATATAGGCAAGAGAAAAAAATCATACATCCACATAAAAATTTGCATGGAAATGTTTTCAACAGCACTGTTCATAATGCTCTTCAACTGGCAAATGGTTAAACAAAATGTGATATAACCATACAATGGAGTATTACTGTAAAATAAAAAGAAATGAGCTACTGATATGTTACATGGATGAATTAAGTGGAAAAGCCATATGCAAAAGACTACGTATTTTATAATTTACATTTATATGAAATTTCCAGAAGAGAAAAAGCTATAGAGACAAAGCATAGCTGCCTGGGGCTGAAGATGCCAAATTGGCATAAATGATTTTTTGGGGGTGGTGAAAAGGTTCTAAAATTAAATTGTGTTGATAATTTCACAACTCTATAAATTTAGTAAAAAATCATTGAATTATATACTTTTAATGGGTATTTATTTTATGACATGTAGATTATCTCAATAAAGCCATTTTAAAAATAATGTATCTGCAAGCACTGGACATACTAAACATGCAAAAGAAATTGACATTATCCTTATGACAATAAGTAAACATACATGTCTAAGCATAATTACTTTTAATATAATTTTCTAAATTAAAGTGACTTAGAATGTATTGGACACTTGACTTATCGAACCTTACATAATTTAAAGGAAAAAAGGCATTGCCATTCTGACTCAGAACAGTGATTAGCTCAGGCTCTAGGGTAAGGGTTCTCAACCTTAGCACTACGGACACTTTGGCCTTGGATAATTCCCCTTTTTTTAAAAAAAGATTTTATTTATTTATTGTTAGAGAGGTGGAAGGGAGGGAGAAATAGAGGGAGAGAAACATCAGTGTGAGAGATGTCAACTGGTTGCCTCTCACATGCCCGCAACTGGGAACCTGGACCACAACCCAGGCATGTGCCCTGACCCAGAATCAAACTGGTGAGCTTTTAGTTCACAGGCCGGCACTCAGTCCACGAAGGTATACCAGCCAGGGTGGAAAATTCTTTATTATGGAAAGGCTGTGGCCTGTGTATTGTAGCAAGTAGAAGCATTCCCGGCCTCTACCCACAAGATGTCAGTAGCAGCCTGCCTACTGTGCATCCAGTTTTGACAACCAAAATGTAGACATTGCTAAATGACCCTTCAAGGGCAAAATCACCCTAGTTGAAAACCAATGTTCTAGATACAAACCGCCTGGATTTAAATTCTCATGCACTCTATTAACTGTATGACAAGCTATTTAACCTCCCTGTCTCAGCTTCCCAACTGCAAAGTGGCGTATTATAGTATCGACCTCATAGTTTTGTTATGATGATTATGACAAATAATCCATTTACTAGAGAAATTGGTCAACAATACAAAAATCAGGGCTTTTATTTTTCAGAGGGTCAATTTAACAACACACTACTGACTGACCCTCCTTCTCTATGTAAAATTGTAAAGCTTCCCCATTCTACTGTCAGCTTTCTCTATGCCCCTCATTCCTACTACATTATTCTCAATATAGCACTAATCACCATTTGATAGACCACATATGTTATTTGTATTCATTACCTGACACGTTGAACAGAATGTAAGTTTCATAAGGGCAGGTTTTGCCACATTTTTCCTGCAGTATCCCCAGTGCACAGTATATGATCAAAACATTTTGTAAAATCAATGAACAAAATCACAATTGATGAAAACAGAAACCTGGAGCTGTTTAAGATTCATTTCCCTAGATGATACACAAAGGTGGAGAAACTGTCTTTTTTTTTTTTTTTTTTTTTAAGATTTTATTTTTAGAGGGGAAGGAAAGGAGAAAGAGAGGGAGAGAAACATTAACATGTGGTTGCTTCTTGTGTGCCTGCTACTGGGGGCTGGGCCTGCAACCCAGACATGTGCCCAGACTGGGAATTGTACCGGTGACCCTTTGGTCCACAGACCAGCACTCACAGCAGACATACAGGCATGAATTATTTTATGGTCTATTTTTGCATGCCTAACTAATCAATAAAGGTTCTCATTGTGTACAGACAACAGATAAAAGTTTATATTTATTTTAGAATTTTGAAAAATTTATTCAGTTTTATCGAATTATCTGTCTATATTATTTTATTTTTTAACAGCTTTTATTTATTTTTCAGAGAGAGAGAAGCAAGGGAAAAAGAGAGGGAAAGAAACATCAATGTGCAAGACATACACTGATCAGTTGCCTCTCTTACACCGCCAATTGGGACTTGGCATGCAACCTAGGCATGTAGCCTGACCAGGAATCAAACCAGACACCTTTTCCTTCACAGACCAGCAGTCAATCCACTGAACAACACCAGCCAGGGCTATATTATTTTATATTAATAAAATAACTTTGAACAGAGAATCCAAAGACTTTCTTACTTGGATTTTTTGGTATTTAAAAGTAGTATCAGAGTAAAATAATTATGATGCTTAAAGAAAAATTAAATAAAAAGCAACAAAAACTATTATGAAAAGAAAAAATAAGAAGCAAAATCACAATTAACTTACAGTGTACCTTGAAAGAGAAGTTAACTACCACCTCCTTAACAAGCAAACTCATTAGAAAGACTAAAGCAAGTGTAGGCTATAAACTGCAAATTAGTATTTCCATTTCATTGGAGGGCATTTCAAACTTACATGGCAATATGTCCTTATATCTGTTCTTTTTAACATTTTCTTCTTTTTCTCCAGTGGCTGTGGGATAAATCTTTTCTGTTCTATATTTGGTAGACAATCTTCTTAATCGCTTAAAATATTTAAAAAAAGAAGAGAAAAAAATCAAGTTTAGAAAAGCAGTATTTTCAAAATTTTAATAATTCACAAATAGCTCTTCATTGAATTCTGCTAACCCCAATTGCTCGCAACTCAATTTCCTGTTTTTTTTTCTTCTTCTTTTTAAATTTTATTTAGTAACGTTTAGAGGGCAAGGGAGAGAGAAAGAGGGAGACAAACATCAATGTGTGGTTGCCTCTCATATGCCCCACACTGGAGAACCTGGCCTGCAACCCAGGCATGTGCCCTGACTGGGAATCAACCGGTGACCCTTTCGTTCACAGGCCGGCGCTCCATCCACTGAGCCACACCAGCCAAGGCTCAATTTCCTGTTTTTCTAAGATCACAGTATCTCCCTAATCCTTAAAAATTAACCCCAAGGATGATTTTTATTAAGTGCAAACATAAGATTAATATTCCAAATAGCAGTGAAGAAAAGAGAATTAAAGTAATTTTATTTGAAGAAATCATATAAGCTACGCCAGAATATTTAACTCAGTCCTTAATTTACTCAAATAATTTTTGTGTTTTAACAAGGGGTTCCAAAAACCAAGTTTTAAAACCATGCCCAAAAGATTAAGTACAATTTTCCTTATTCCATCTTAAGCCCTGAGCACCGATGATATGCCAGTCTCTTTCTAAAGCATAAGCTAATGATTACTTATAAGACACTGCAAAACAAAATTCTTTCACATATTGAATTGGAAATATCCAACAAAGACCAATTCTGCTTATTCACTGCATTACAGAAGTGGTTTGTGAGTTAGTGACAAATTCTTACCACATATGGCAGTAGGGATGTTCTTTGGGCTGGAATATTTCTGCATGTCTGTAATACACTTCCTGCTTTCAGAAGCACTGAAAGTCAGCATTGTGAATTGTTTTAATTCACTACTCAACTACATTGCTGAAATTTAATTTCAAAGGAGCCTACTTTCTTCCAGGCTTAAAAACATACTTAAGAAGACATTCTGGTTTAACTATTCAATAAATTATTAAGAACAAATAAAATGAAAAAGAAGCCTAGTAACATTTAACTTTTTTACCATTTTATTATTTTTACTTGTGATGCTAACATTTAAACAGTGAAGAATATTATGTCTATCTTTTAAAAAATCATATTGAACTTTAATTCAAGATTCTTCTTATTAAGATATACTTTAACATACAGCACTTGAAATAATCTTACAAATAGAATATACAGAATAGTGAGTGAGCCTTTTGGTTTTCTTTGAAAAACTAACTAAACTTTACCACCATAATCTCAGAGTCCTAAAATAAGAATACACATTTTTTTCGTTGACATGAAAAAATGACTAGAATCTTGTTCTGCACTGGCATAATGCCAAAGTAAAATTCCCCACATTTACAATGCTACTTCCTGTGGTAAAGTTTTCAAAGTGTATTAGGGGGAAAAACTGTATTTAAAACTAAATGGACCACCCTGGCCATGTAGCTCAGTTGGTTAGAATGTGGCTCCGATACACCAAGGTTGCAGATTCAAGCCCCAGTCAGGAAACATACAGAATCAACCAATGAATTCATAAATAGGGGTAACAACAGATCATGTTTTACTCTCTTTTCCTCCCTCCCTCTCAATCAAAAAATAATAAAATAAAATAATCTTTAAAGTAAACGGACTGTTAGTGAGGGCATGGGAAAACCAGAACTTCATTAAATGCTGACAGAAAAAGAACAGTTTTAACTCCTAAGGAAGGTAATTTGGTGATTACAAATAAATGTAACTCTTTAACCCAGGAATTATACTTTAATGATATGGAAATATCTCAAAAATGCATAGTAAATGTAAAAAGCAGGGAACACAACAATATATATACTACTATAAGTGTTAAAAAGAATAAGAATGTATTTGTTTGTAGATATGTATAAAATATCTGAGGAGAAACGATTAACAAAGGTTGCTGTCTGTGGGGAAGAGAAATGGGTAGCTGTAGGAAATGGATGGGAAAGAAACATTACTATATGTCCTTTCATACTTTTTGGATTATATAAATGTACTGTCTATTCAAAAAATTACATGTTAAAAAGATTTTCATTTTCAGATATTTATAGTATCTTAATGGATTACAAAATATTGTATGCAAATCTGGCTTTAAAAGGATATCAATATGAATAGTTGCAGGGACACTGGAAAAAAAAGGAATGTAACTTAAATAACTATCATAAAAAAACCACATATATAACTAAGACAGAAAAGGAAAGAATAATTTAATTATAAAATGTGAATGAACTTCTGGAATACCTGCTGCGATCAATCCAAGCATTCTTCTTTTACATGACAAATCATTTTGAGAAATGTGCAAAAAAGTTTTCATGTAAAATGACTTTTCATTTCATATAATGAAACTTAAAAACACTTGTGTACAAGTAAGTATCTAATTTGAGTATAAATTGTTATATATCCAGTTTTCTTAAAGCCTAGTACAGAATGGAATGCTACATTCAAACTTCTGATGAATGTTCTATTAAAACAAGTCTACGTAAGTAATGTACTTAGAAATTTTCCTACCCATCAAAGATACTAATCTTTATACAGTATAAATAAAAGGTGGTCCATTAAATGTAAAAACTTTGTTACTTAAAAAAAAAAAAAATAATTCTACCCCACTGTATTAAAAAGATATTCCCAAGCAGGGACTTACTGCCTAACGACAACAGAGTCAGCTTTATAGTTAGCTGCTCAAGTTAACTGGATATGCCACTTTCTAGCTGTATGACGCCGACCATATTTAACCTATGTCTCACCTTCTGTAATACAAGGATAATACCTATACTCCTATATTTAGCAAACAGCGTGGCACAAAAAAATGGGCTCAATAAATGTTAGCTATTATTACTGAGTCAATTACTGAAATTCTTTAAATGTTATTTACTAACTACAGATTTATTTATTTTCTTTAAAACCCTTCCTACTCAGAGATCAAAAGGAGTCACACATTCTGGGCCAATTTGTTTCCTGGGGAGTGTTAAGTATTATAAGACATACTTCAGTCATACTGTCAAATTTGAGCATGCTCCAGAATCCCCTTGAGGGCTTGTTAAAACTTAGATATCAGGGCCCCAATCTCAGAGGTTCTGATTCAGTAGGTTGAGGTACAGCCTGAGAATTTGTATTTTTTAAATAAGTGCCCAGGTGATACTGTTGTTTGTTGTCTGAAAAACACACTTTCAGCACCACCAGTATAAGGGATATAGGTTCAAAAGGAAGGAGTGTTGTGATCAGTTGCATGGAGGAAAGGAGATTGATTTTCAACAAAGTTTAGGTTCCTCTATATTTTATGAACAGCTGGGCAGCATCAAACAATTTTGAAAAAATGACTAGGGTTTTTTCTCAGAAGTGGAGGATAGATTAGGGATAAAGAAGGAAAATAATTAACAAAAGGGACAGGGGAGAAGACTGTGGTTCAGCAGCAAGTGGGGGCAAAGAAGAAATGACCAGCTATAAATAAAAAGATTTTAAATAGAATAATCAAAAAGGTTTTGAGATTAGACTCTACATAAACTGGGAGGTATGGTAAACAGAAAAATCATACTCTTTTCTAAATCTCTTAAAGTATCAGTATAATACAACATGGTATGGACCTGGTAGCAGCGACACCAGTAACATGTAACTAAAACAAACACCACAAAAAGGTGCTTTCCAAACTCCACTTTAAAATTTCCCCACAATAATTATCTTTCTGTGTTTTTGTGTATGCTTTTTCTCTGCTTCTTAGTGGTCATTCTATTTACATACCCCCAAATCTTATCCATCTTTTTTTTTTTTTTTTTTTTTTTTTAAGTCTCAGCTTCTTTGGAATTTCTTCTCCTACTGATGCAAAAATAGTTTTCTCTTCTGAGCTTATTTTAGACTTTACATGTACTCTTAAAACACTATATCCTTCTATGTATTTATGATAAAAATATAAAGAGACTATGTCTTTCTTCCCTTACTCAATTCTCAACTCTGATTACAATATTATTGTCAGATTAATATTCATAATACCCTGGACTCTGGAGTATACATATTGCCAGTAAACACTTACATGTTAAGTAAATTAATCTTAGAGTAAGATTTTAATACTAACCTAAAGGTTTTGTTCTTTTAATACATCAAAATTAATGTCTAAATAGTGGTTGAAGTAGAAGGTAGCACCAAAGTTCATTTAAGTATATGAAATGGACAGTATCTACACATTTAATTTCATTTTAACTTCATAACCACTATTTTCCATGGTCTGTAGTGAAGGTGTTACTAGGAAATAAGTCGAAAAACATGCCCTAATATACTAAGGGACATTACTCATGAGGTTAAATGCTATGGAACAGGATGTGTAAGGCTAGCACTGAACTAAACATTAATAAAAAAATTCATTTATTAAGTTGTACATAATTATTCAGTATAATCCTAAAGAAAGTGCCATATTTTTGGACCATAAGACACACTTAGGTTTTAGAGGTGGAAAATAGAAAAAAATTTTGAAGCAAAAGAATGTGGTAAAATATTTAATGACATAAATAACACAATATTTCACCAATGTAAATGTAGAGCTACATTAGGACTAGGGGGTAAGACACACTCCCTTTCCCCCTGAATTTGGGGGGGAAATGCATCTTATAGTCCAAAAATTACGGTACTTTGAATCATTTATTGTCCTAACTGGGCAAAAATATAGCTAAACAGTATATTCACATACACTTATACTCACCACATCCTGTTTCACATCAGTACAGTACAACACTGTATGGACCTGGTAGCACTAATTTAAAAAATTTAAGCAAATAAAAAACCCAACAAGCCCTTTAAGAAAGGCATTTTCTTTCTCTACCTGACTTATTTCACTTAGCATGAACATGTGGAATCTAAATGACAAAATAAATAAAATAAAAACAGACTGACAGTTGCCAGAGGAAAAGGAAGTTGGCAGGCTGAGTGAAAAATATGAAGGGCTTAAGAAATACAAATTGGTAGTTACAGAACAGTCACAGAGATGCAGATTACAGCATAGGAGTATAATCAATTAACATCATGGTAACTATGCATGGGACCAGGTAGGTACTTGAAAACAGTGGGAGGAACCACTCTATAAATTATTGGGTTGGCCAAAACGTCCATATAGTTTTTTCCGTAAAATAAAGGATACATTTTTACCAATAACTTTATTGATTTGGTTATTTTGAGTATGTTAGCTATCTCCTACATGATATAATACTGATTTTTCTCAATGTCTCTATTTCATCACTATTCACTTCAACTAGTCTACCTGACTGTGGAGCATTGTCCAGTGAGAAATATCCAGCAGGAAACTTCGCAAACCACTTTTAACACGTTCAGTCAGTCTCAGCACCTTCTCCGTCCACCATACTAATCTTTTTGTGTGTGTGTGCTTCAGTTGCGTTTTTACCTTTCTTGAAATAATAAAGCATATGCCAAAAATGTTGCCTATTTTCCTCCATCCTTGATATTAAAATGACTACACAAAAATTCACTAATTTTGATAGGTTTTTTTTGGAAATGCGCACTGATATGACAGCTGTCATGATACAATCTAAAATAATTATTTCTGATAAAGTTAAAGAAAACTAAGCGTTACCTAAGCTATCTTACAGAAAAGAAGAAAAAAAACACCAACTTTTTGGCCAACCCATTACATGATTTTCTAAACCATTTTGCTGTACATCTGAAACTAATATAGAACAATACTGAATATAAAATGTAATGGAAAAATAAAAAATAAATGAAAAGACATTTTGAATTAACTCTATACCTTTAAAAACATCACAAATTCCTTAAATAATTTCATTCATATCTCATAGAGTTTTTGTTCTAAAGGACAAGTACAGTCACTTTAATTTTAGTCTCACACTTAAAAATCTTCCAATGGGTCTATTACTCCAAGATAAACTACCAATTCCTTAGTTTAATTACAGCATATTTTTAATGCTTCCTGTCCAATTTCCTACCTTCTTTTTTATAACACTCTCTTACTTACGAGTTTGATGCTTCAGCCATATAGAATTACCACCACCACCACCACCACAAGAAACCTTTCAACATCAGTGTTTCACAATTTTTATTCCGGTTAATGCGTCAATAGTAGGTCTCTGGCTAAAGTGTTATTTCCTTTCTGAAGCCTTACTTGAACTGCTGCTGTCCCTTTTTAACCAGCCACCCCTCACCCTCCAGCACTGAGTAACTCAGTAAGCGCTCTATTAGCATTTGTGATTAAGTATTTCAGTAATTGTCTTACTCAATAGACTGTAAAACCGAAGATAAACACTGGATAATCTTATTGGGCTTTATAGATCAGTATGTAATACAATGCATATCTCGGTAAAAATGGGGAAATTAAAAAATTATGAGCCTTTTCAGACAAGTCACAGAAATGTCTTTAATATTAGAATTTTTCATGCAAACAAAAATTGAGTTTAATATTCCTGCTTTAAAGTTCCAAATTATTTTCACTTTGTCTCTTAAAACACAAGTTTTATTCCTCTAAATTTTAAATCAATAAGCTGATTCTCGAAGGCCCCTAAAAGTCACACATAACATGATGATCTTCTTTATTTACCCTTTGGTGCCAAGATATGAGTTCTTTAAAAGGTTAGAACGGTTTCATTGTTCTACCTCAAGGACCAACGCTAATGAGAACGTGTTGTGTGATGCTTGTTGAATCTCTCCAAATAGCTGTCTGATAGATTGTCCACTGGGTGTCTCATGGGCATCACAAATCTCTAAACAGTAGTACCACCATTCAAGAGTCACTCAAGTCTAAAAGCTGGGAATCATATATGTTTCCTTCCTTTACCTCCCCTCACCCCAGTTACCCAATCCATCTGCAAACTGTGTTAGCTCCACCTCTAAAATACATCTAATTCTCTTCACAGTCACCGAACAGACTTAGAATTCAGAATACAGTTAGACAAGAACAAGTATGAAATTTAATTTGTTGGCTAGATTTTAAGTCAGAGTAATTAAAAATACAAATAGACACAAAAATAGAGCTAAAATGGAAATTAAGGTAACTCAAATTCTTTTTGGAACAAGATGGGATATAAATAATTTAAATACTGGAGCTCAAGACTGCTTATGCTGTTACTAGTCCACACACTACTGCCCCAAATTCCTCAGTCAAAACACTTTAAAAATTGTATGAGTTTCCTAAGGCAATACTTTTAGTAAATATATACACAATATATAAATCTTAGAAGTGTACCTTAAAGTGAAATAAAAACAAAATTGCTTTAAGCTTAAGAGTTACATTCTAGCAAAATATAACAATAACTAACCCATAAAATAGTACTGCTTTTGCTATTGCTCTGAAAATTTTGAGGCAATTACTGAAGAACTCATCTGGAATTTTAAAAGGTAGGGGTCTGGCACATAGTTGGCACTCAATAAATGAGTAAGTTCATCTGGTTTGATACCTAGAATATTTAATTGTCCTACATCACAAAAGTCATTCAATCTAATACTAGTTAGTAAATTAACCCTACCATATAACCTGCATTAAGTATCAAACCAAAATAAATTTTGTTAAAAGTCTAAATACAAAGTAACAGCAAGTAGTAAAATCAGAGTATAATTTCTACCAAAAGCATACTATCTCTAACTGGCTGTTCTTAAATACTTATAAATATATTTATATAAAAATATTCACACCTCTAATAATGTTACAAGCAATTAAAACGGCCAAAAGGCTTTTCAATTATCCAACTGCAATGCCCACCTTAAAATGCAAAATATGCAACTCTTTCAAAATTCTTCTTATCTTTGTTCACCCTTTACCTACTTCTGCATGACAAACCTGTCTGCCATTCTTTTTCAGAAATATGTGGTTATAAAGCTGTCAGAACTGATGTAAAAGGACATAATTTAAAGTAAATAGAGGCCAATATTATGGGTCTTTGGATACAAAATTATCTTATTTTTTGTTCATGTTGATTCCAATGCTTCAGTTACTTTCCCAGTAGCCTCCAAGCAAACTTTGCTTTCTTCTAGCTCAATACAGAAATCACCTTGCTGAAACATTTCCTGAGACTAGTACTGATACCAACAACCCCCATCTTCCACTTCCTCATCTCTAGCCACAGGTCCTCAAATATACTTCTAATCTAGGACATATCCCAATGCACTGGGCTGGCCAAAAAGTCTACTACTTTGTCCATACAATGGCTCTAGTAGTGCTTAGTAATCTTTAATTTCATTTAAACAATTTTTTGAGATTGTATTGTGACAACTGTCATATAAGCATGCTTAAAAAAAACTTACCGAAATTAGTGAATTTTTGTGCAGCTATTTTAATATTGAAGATGGAAGAAAATGAGCAATATTTTGGGTGTATGGAGAAGGTGCTGTGACTGATTGAATATGTCAAAAATGGTTTGTGAAATTTCTTGGTACTACTGACATTTTGGCCAAATTGTTGCTGTGGGGCTGTCATACATTGGAAGATGTTTAGCAGCATCCCTGGCCTCTCCCACCAGAAGCCAATAGCAGGAGATGGCTGACATACTCAAAATATCCAAATCAATAGTTAATGATAAAAATGAAAAATGTGTCTTTTATTCTACAGAAAAAACTAAACAGACTTTTTAGCCAATTCAATTCAATAATTATTCATATATGCACATATACTGTCCCTGACAGGACGTTAATTGCCTGAAGATGCAGACACTATGTTCTTTTTCTATTAATACCAGCTAGTGCCAGCATAACTCATAACAAAAAGTAGAGTCAATAGATTGTTTAGGTCTTTTCAGGTATTATGTTCAGTTCAGAGAAAATGGATGCAAATGAGAACTAGCCAGTATACTTAAGAAACAATTTTATCTCCCCTCTTACACTTCATTACTACTTCACAGTAGGACTGCTTGGAGTCAGAGAAGCTGGCGTTCAATTCTATCAACCACTGGCATAGGAGATATCAACAGAGCAGTTTTATAATCCTCCCTCAAAGTGCCTAGCATAAGACCTTTATTTAGAGAATTTGTTTCTAAATAAAACTTTGTACTAGACTTTATATTTTAAAACAAATACAGATAAGCATAAAAACTAAAAGAAAACGGTATTATACAAATTTTATAACAAGCTATAATTGATTTTCTTTTCAACATCCCAAACAACAAGCAAATGCTTCCTTTTCTTAAAGGAAAGGGTCCTGTTTTCTGGTTGGAAAAGAAATTATTTCTGTATCAAGATCAAAATAAGATGGGAGATATAATCCAAGTTTATCCTCTCCATCCTATATTATGGAAATAAAATAGAACCCCATTTGAATTAGGATAATAATAAGCTTTAGCTGGTGTGGCTCAGTGGATTGAGTGCCAACCTGTGTACCAAAGGGTCTCTGGTTCGATTCCCAGTCAGGGCACATGCCTGGGTTACAGGCCAGGTCCCCAGCAGCAGGCACGCAGGAGGCAACCACACACTGGCATTTCCCTGTTTGTCTTTCCCTTCTCCTCTCTCTAAAAATAAATACATAAAATCTTTCTTTTTAATTACAGAAATGCTGTCGTATTTTATTAGTGAAATGAAGACATTTAAAAACAAAAAGAAAAGTGTCCCCAGGTTTGATTATTTTTATTTGGTTCTACTCACAAAGCCATCACCTTTTCTTTCATCTATTTCTTCATCATCTTTATCTAATGCCTCTCTAACCACTTCACTGGTCCCACATTTTCCAGGTCAGCCCCAATATTTTCTCCCAGTGTCCCCACAGCAAATTGCTCAGAAATTCCAAAATTTGGGTTTTAAAACTATGGCTCCTGACTATGCCCCCCTTCATCTGGTTTTGTGTCTTGACTGAAGAAAATGAGATCACTGTAGTTCGCTTTTAGCCTTCAGTCTCTCCATTGCCAAACCCAGACTCTCAAAGTATTCTAAAGTAACCCATCACTAATGTCATTCCATAATGTGTAATATAAACACACAGTAAAACTGAGAATACTGAGTTCCAGCTTTAACACAATAAGCTACAATATTATCAACTGTCCAACTAAAAAATAAACAAGACCCCCAAATTATAGTACAGATGCAGAATTCGTATTTATCTTTGCAAATACAAATGTAACACAAGAGTCACCTAGGCAGTTTAAGAGAACTCAATACATACATGTTTACCACTATATGGAAATAAATTATCTTTTGCTAGGCCAAACTGCCACAAAGCTGTGATCAACAGACCAAGTTTTTAAAGAGAAATTTACACTTTCTGGTGAACCATTAACTCTGAACACCCTGAAAATTTCATTCTGAAAGCACTTTTATGAAGTCACCACTAATCTTCAAAAGGTATCTAAATCTCAAAAGCCTCAATTCATGTTTTTTTAAATTCGTATAGGGTTTTGTTTTGTTTTTTTTAAACCACAGATGAGTATTTCCTTTCTTAGATTCTATTAAGTAACTGTCTCTCAATTCTCCTCTTATCTGTTAATGAGTCATTCTGGTTCCTCTTCTTCCTAGCCTCTAAAAGGATGTATTCTCTGGAACTGCTCTCTCAGATTGTCTTTTAGCAAGTTTCTCTCCTTCTTATTGTGCCTTTAACTATTACATTTCTGATTCTCAAAATCCCTATTTCTAGTACTGACTTTTCAGTTCCAGTTCCATATTCAAACTGCTTACCGAACATATCAACAGCATAAGGGTTTAGGTTATCAAACCTAAATAGATAAAAATAAATACACCTTATTTTTCAAATGCTTTTATGTCCCTTTTTATTTTCATGGTACCTCTGCCCCCCTTATCCATTCCGGCTTAAAAGTTCCTAGAGTTTGGACTTACCCCCCTTATCTGTCCACTTGCTTCCCTTCACATCCAGTCAGTTTCAAGTTCTGCTTGAATCCACTTCAATAAACATCCCCCAAACCTAGCCCTTACTTTCTAGTCCCAGTGACAAAAAAAGACAGTTGTCTTAGTATAGGATCAAGTAACAATTTTCTTTCCTTCAATAACATTGTTATTTGAATTATCAATAAAAAGGTTTAAGAAACACTGAAAGAGGAAAAGGGAGAAATCTGGCGGGCACAACAAAAACAATGCCATAAATTAATCAATGATGTCAGAGTAGAAAAAGAGATGCATTTGTTCTTTAAATGTTGAATTTAAGTCTCCTACACAACGCCTAGCATAGAGCATGCCTTTAAATATATGAAAACTGAGGTGAGTATACAAGACTTATGAATAGAAGAGGAATTTTAAAAATTAACTTATTTTCCATTTAGACTTGACATATATTATTGTATTAGTTTTAGGTGTACAACATAGTGATTACATTTACATATCTTAAATAGTGATCACCCTTTTTAATAAGTCTAGCACCAATCGGACACTATACATAGTTACTATATTATTGACTATATTCTTTATACACAGATAGGTGTGTAAGGGCAAATTTTAATTAGCTGCCTCAGATTAGCTGAATTGTTCTTGAAACTAAAAGATACCAAGATACATTTGTATACTCAAATATCACCTAATTTTTTTGTTCTTAAAGAACATTTTAATCCCTTTTGTGTGTACCCAAGATTTGATGGAAGTCAAATCAAATCAAATCCCCGAGTAGGATACTTAACACTGCTCATTACCAGCTCCAGTTCCTGTTTCAAAACTCAGAAAGCAATTTTTAACTGTATACTGCAAGTTTATTTGAATTGCATTAAAAAAAATAAATCATGGGCCAAATTCTAGAATGGTAAATTGTCACTGATGTCCTCCCTAATCCTTGCATTACCAATCTAGTGGTCTTAAAGTCTTAATTGTTGTATATCCAAAAGCTTGAAAGTTACCTAGCAAAACCAGACTAACTTTATAGGTTATGTATTTATCTTCCCATTCCAACTTCCGAAGTCTAGTAACACATAAGGCATTATTATTAAGTGGTATGTTGTACTGATTTTTTCTATCAATGCATAGAAATATTCTTTGTTTAATATAAGGCATTTATGTTTTTAAGATATAAAAAATTAAAGGCAATAAAGAATCTACTTTAACACAGTATTAACACTTTTCAAAAAAGAAAGACCAAGCAGAGATAAAATCAAATTAGTTGCCAAACTTTTGTTTGTAGAAATAAGTTTTCTTAACAGAAAAAGAATTTGCCAAGACCTCAAAAGGTTAAATAGTTACCATATGACCTAGTATTTTCACTCCTAGAAACACATACTCAAGAGAACTGAAAACATATAGCCACACAAAGACTTATACACAAATGTTCAAAGCAGCATTATAAGAGCCAAAAAGCAGAAACAATTTAAGTGTCCATCAACTGATGAATGAATAAACAAAATGTGATATATTCATACAATGGAATATTATTTGGGCATAAAATGAAGTACTAGTACATGCTCACTAGATGAATCTTGAAAACATTATGTTAAGTGAAAGAAGTCAAACACAAAAAGCACATATAATATTTATATGGAAAATCCAAAATAGGCGAATCCATACGGACAGAAAGTGGTTTCCAGAGTATTGGAGAGAGGGGTAAATGAGGTGTGACTGGCAATAGGTATGGCATTTCTTTTGGAGAATGTTCAGAATTAGATAGTGATGATAGATACCCAACTCTGACTATCCAAAAAAACAATGAAATGAATATTCTGAAGAGGTGAACACTATGGTTTGTGAATTAATCTCAATAAATGTGAATTTATCTCAACAAAGCTGTTATAAAAATTTCTTAAGACGTTGAGAGCCATTGTTAATAGTATTCATTGGCAGCCTCAGAGCAGACTGATCAAGGCATATTCAGTCACCCCACACTGTAATAAGGAATATCCATCCACCTCTAATTATTACTCAGCCTCTGCTCCTTACTGTGGACTCTCCCATTAGGATATTAATACCACAGAGCTAAACATAACAAAACTGAAGAATATGATCTAAACAACATAAGGAAATTATAAATGAACAAGTAGGTCAATTAGAAACTTTGGCCAGTGAACTCAATAACTTTTGCAGAAAAGGACAGGTAAGTATGATGAATAGGAAAGATAAAAGCATGCAGTTTTCAATATGAGTTGATGTACAAACCACAGAAATAAAGCTAGACAATTGACTTGGAAGAACAGATATTTAAGAGGGAGACAGGTAGAAAATGCAAGCGAGGGGGTAGGAGAAATAACTGATAAACCGTTGGCTTAAAATTTAAATTCTGCAATCTCTATAACTCTAACACAGGACCAAGAAGGAAACTTAAAAATAAAAGAATTAAACCCAACCTGGGTAATAAAACAAGAACGTGTTCTTAAAGTTTTAGTATATTTCTCTGTAGAAATGAATTGGAGGTTATTTTTGATAACAAACAGTCGGATTCCTTGCAAAAATGTATTTCATTCTAATATTATTTTAAACTGGGTCCTGAAAGGCTGGACCACACTACTATCAAACAAACAAAAAGCTCAAAATCATAATAAAAACCAGCACCTACCTACCTAAATACTATCAAAATTTCCATAATATTTTAAGTAAAAAACAAACCTATGATAGAGGAAATACACAACTAAAAATAATGTGTAAATATAATCTAGAATGGGTTTCTAGATTATTTTTTAAAACATACTTTAGAATCTGCCAATCAAAATAAGTCAAGATTTTAAATAAAACATGTGACACATTTTGACAACTTTCAAAACCATGGTCAAACTCATTAAAGATAATTTACTAATATTCTGTAAAGGAGAAACTTTACTGAGATACACTGAAGGTATGTCAATCTGAATAGTAATCTTAAAGAAAAACTTGTAAGTAATTGAAACTTCAGCTGATTATAAGAACTACTAATTAAAATGGAATTATGAAGCCACATTAACTGTCCTAGAAGATGAGTGCATTTTACTTTGAAAATTAATCACAAGTTTTGTTTTAGTGTGATTGCTAAACTTTCATAAACTGGTGGTTCTCTTTGTGTTACAGATGGATATGTAGAGACACTGATATAAAGAACTACAACAACGAAAAAAACACAATTAAAAAATGGACAAAGGACTTGAGTAGGTATTTCTCTAGAGATATACAAATGGCCAACCATCATATGAAAAGATCATTAATCAGCAGGGAAATCAAACCAGAATAACAAAATATCACCTGGTGCTCATTACAATGGCTACTATTTACAAAAAACAAACAAACAAACAAACAACAATAACAACAACAAAAATCCACTAGTAAGCATTGGTGAGGATGTCGAGAAACTGGTGGACTATGCATGGAAACATAAACTGGTGCAGCCACTACGGAAAAATGGTGTTATCAATTGCTGAAAAAATTAGAACTTGAATTACCATATAATCCAGCAATTCTATTTCTGTGTATATACTGAAAAAACTGAAAGTAAGGTCTTGAACAGATAGATATGTATACACTCACATTCAGAGCAACATTATTCATAATAGGCAAGAGGTGAAAGCGACTTATGTGTCCATTGATGGATGGATGGAAAAACAAATGTGGTTTATACATACAATGTAGTATTCAGCTTTAAAAAGGAGGGGAATTTTGACACATGCTACAACATGGACAAACCTTGAGAACATTATGCTAGTTGAAATAAGCCAACCACAAAAAGACAAATAGTGTATGATTCCACTTAAGTGAAGTATCTAGAGTAGCCAAAGTCATAGAGAAAAGTAGAATGGTGGTTTTTTGGAGCTGGGGAGAGGAGGAGAATGGGACTTGCTTAATGGGTATAGTGTTTCAGTTTTACAAGATGATGAGTTGTAGAGACTGGCTGTACAACAATGTGAATGTACATAATACTGGACTACACTTATAAATGATTTAAGATGGTAAGTTTTATGTTATATGCACTTAACTACCATTAAACATTTCTTTTTAAAAAGAAAAAATAAAACCAGTGTAGTTTTTTATATGGAAATTAAATGTCTTATCCAGTATAGCAAGGGAAACAAGCTGCTTGCGGGTTGCCATTAAAGTATCTCAGGTTACCAGGCCACACAATATTCATATAACATTAGACATTCTGCTCTACTCATGAATTAACTGTTAAGATTTTTTTTTAAATCTACTTTTTCATTTTGGTGACATACTGGGTCCAGACATCTGCAATAAAAAGAAAAAGTAAGATTTAATTACCTCCTTCACAAAGATGACTGATCTAACACTTTCTCCTAACCTATCCCATACGTCAGGTACTCTTTTAGGTACTACAAATACAGTGGTGACCAGGACAAAAATCCCTGTCTTCATGTAGCATACTAAAAAGTACATGCTAGTCATGTAAGTATTTTTCATTCCTACTTCTTATATCTATCATTCATTTACACATTTTATTCTATCACTACTACCACCTAAGATTGTAATTCCCTGTCTGTCAAAAATAACCTTTTATATTTCTCTTTATTCCTCCATAGTACCTACTGTCTTCCACATATCACACATTCAATAAAGCATGGCAAGTCTTTTAGACATAACAGGCACTAATAACCACAGCTAGAACATCACAATCAATAAACTGGAACTCTACATTCACATTTATAACACTTTCAGTTCAAGTTGAGATAATATAGTTTGTATAACTGTAGAGTATGAACTTAAAATGCTACTTGAAATTTGATCTTTGGGGCTTACCAACATAATGACATATGAAACTGACAGTGTAATTTAAGATAAGTTATCTAAAGTAGTATCTCCTTGTCCTATAACATAACTGAAGACAGGGATAACATAACATAACTGAAGACACTCTGTTTTTGATTCATTTCTTTATTAACTGCAATGTCACCAAGGAAAGCTTTCAATTTTATCATCAGAAAAAAAATGTGCTAAATAAATGAGTCAGATAATGCACATATCAAAAATAAAACAAAAAACCCAAACCCTTAGAGATGAGGTATATATCTGTACCCATGTATACATACACAATTTAAACATATTATTGATAAATTACATGTTTAAAAATTTATATAAGCAATACATGCAGATGCTAAAAAATTCAAACCACACTGAAAAGTTGTGTCTTGAATTCACAAGACTACCTTCAGGTTTGATGATTCACATGGAAAGCCTCACAGGACTACACATATAGTCATATTCACAGCTATGATTATTACAGCGGAAGGATACAAAACAAAGGCAGCAAAGAGAAAGGTATCTGAGGCCAAGTTCAGAAGAAACTAGGCACAAGCTTTCGAGAACCCTCTCTAATGAAGCCACATTGGACCTACTTAATTCCTCCAGCAATAATTTGAGATAATATCTGCAGAATGGTGTCTACAGGGAACATCATTAGAGATTCAGTGTCCAGTTTTTTTATTGGGGGTTCGTCACATCGGCACTCTGCCTAGCACAAACCAAAATTCTAGACTCCAAGAAGGTTCATTCTTCATAAACCATATTTGCATATAGTCAAGGCACAGCGAGTGACTCTTATCAAAGAATGATAGATACTCTCCCAAAAGACCAATTTCCCAAACACCAGCCAAAGGCCAATCTTACATGTGGGACTTTCTAAGGATAGGAGTCTCAGGTTTGCTATTAACTCTTTTCTGCACCCAATTATCAAATGAAAAAAGTAACCCCCCCTCCATCCCCCTGTCCTTTAAAGTGGTCATCCATGTTAAGCCTCCTTATTAACAGATATTTTATACTGTTTCATAAAAATTGCTGCAACCAACATAATTGGACATGCTATTTTATTCACATATGCAAATATTTTAAAGAAAACATACCTACAAGTTGACATTGGGGTCAAAGAATATACACATTATCAATCCTGCAAGTGGCCAAAAGATTTCACCAATTCACCTTCTATCAACAGATCAAAAACATCAGTTTTTTTTATACTCTTGCTAATGTGTGCAACTATTAATTTCTAAATTGCCATGATTAACAACTTCTGAATTTTACCAAATTTGGTGGACTCTGGTAGACTCCCACAAAGGTTAATAATGATGGAACCAAAAATTAATGTTGTCTATTTGTATTGTATTTCTCTGATTGTTGGAGAGGTCAGTGACTTTTCTTTCTGCATTCAGTAATCATGTGCATTTTACGTACTTCTGTTTATCAGTCACAGCATGTGCTTATTTTTTCTACTGGCGCATTCTTTTTACTGATATATAGAGGATACCTAAATATTTCAGATTAATCTATTACTCATCTTTGCACTACTTTGTATTGTTTTTTATTTTTATAAGATCACATTTGATCTTTTTTAAAATATATTTTATTGACTATGCTATTACAGTTGTCCCATTTCTCTCCCATCATTCCCCTCCACCCTGTACACCCCCTCCCACCCACATTCCCCACCTTTACATTTGATCTTTATTAAATGTTTCACCAGCCTCCATACACACACACACACACACACACACACACACACACACGTACGCACACACTCTTCCCCCCCCCCGTAGACAACTATTTTATAAAAAATTTACCCAAATATAGTGGCTATATATATTTTTGAGCTTGTTTATTTTAAAATAAAATAAAGAAAGCTTATGATTTGGCTACATTTTATATTACAAAGGGAAGTCTTAGGCAAAGTGGTATTCCCTTGCACCACTTTGTGAAGTGACAATTTTGGGTGACCAGCTAATTTCTAATAGGATGAAGCCATTAGCATGACAATACTGGACTGTCAGCTTGACTTCTTTGAGCCATACATTTCCTTCTTTTCTTAATGCTTAATGTGTAATGTAGGTTACACTGACAATCCCTATGATAAATTATTTTAGAGCATGTCCCCTATAGTCAAATAACATTTATTTATGAAATTATTCTACTACCTAGAACATTTCATGAATGAGAAAAATCAAATCAACTTTTACATGTGTAAAACTGACTTAGCATTTATTCTAACACCAATTCCTTGTCTGTTGTCTTAATAATAAATTCACCAAAAGTCCAAATATATTAGTTATATTTGTAAATGTTCTTTTTGATTGCTCTTGTTTAGCTAATGCTGCTACTAACTGCTGTTCCCTTCACTTCACCTATTCTTCTGGGCTCATTTTGAAAATCCATTCTTATGAAGCACTCCATGGCTCTCCAGACGGTATGTGAATTTTCCCTTTTAACAAGTCACATTGCACAACAATGTGAATGTATGTAATGCCACTGGACTATACACTTAAAAATGGTTAAGATGGTAAATTTTGTCATGTACATTTTGGCACAATAAAGAAACTGCAACAACCAAAAGAAAAAAGAAAAGGAAAAAAAAAAGAATCCTTGTGGAACTCTGTCCCATGATATTGTGATCAGTTTTGCATGTTATTTGCCTATATATTTTATTTCTCCACCTCTATTGAAAATTCCCAAGAAAGGAGTCATATAAGCCCTGCTCTCGTTCAAATGGGTTGAATTTCCCAGGAAACGCAGAGTAACTCATTCTCTTTGAAATGAAACAAACTCAGGATAATTCTACATATGACTCACTCTAACTTGGATATGTAAGAAATATAGGTAACCATTTAACATGTTTTTACAATTTTAGTAGATAAAAAGGAGTCTACACAAATTACTTTTACATACTAAATTAATGCTAAACTATACTCTCAACAGAAAATTGGTGTCAAGCAACCACTTATTTCAAATGTTCACTCCCCATCTGCTGCCTGGACCCCAGCACCCCCTTCCCCTGGTTGGAATGATCATGCCCACAATGACTACAGTGAAAGAGGCAGCAAAACATAATAGTTAATAGCATCAGTTTCATAGTCAGAATAGTTCTGCCAAGTTTCTACCAATGTGGCCTTGGGCAAATTTGGTTTCCTAATCTATAAAAATAGGATTCGTCTTTGTATCCAATGTAAAGGGTCTAGTAACATTTCTAACAGAGTTTATTATATAAACAAGGTATACAGCACTACACATACACCATTATTTGTGTTGTCTGTTAAACACTTTTTTAAGCATGTTGCAATGATTAATTTACTTAAGATTTACAAAGCACCTTTCATATGGTCACTGCCTATGCCTACGTTCCAAAAATACAAAGACAAGACAGATCCAAACTACCTGATCTTTGACTATCTGGCCACTAAAGACCTTACAACCTAGTAATATACACAGAAAATTATATATAGACAAGGTAAATATGTCATACCTTTACTCTGTCAAACCCAGTTTATTTCACCAATAGTTTTCATGTAATGATTACCACTCCCACTCTCCCCAAACTGAACATTGAAATGGAAAAGTTCTGTACGGTATTACTGTATTTTTTGGATCACAGACACACTTACATGTTAGAAGAAAATAGAAAAAAATTTTTGAAGCAAAAAATGTGGTAAAATATTTAATAACATAAATAACATAATATTTCACCAACATAAATGTAAACAGAACAGCAGCATTAACAGCCATTATTCCTCCCAAATTTGGAGGGGTGTGTGTGTGTCTTATAGTCCAAAAATAAGGTAACTACTAATGGAGGTCCACCTCTCTCAATGTCCCCATCAAGCTGAAGGGCAATTTTGGTAACTGTTTTCTCACCTATAAAATGGACATAGTATCTTGCTCAATAGGTTGCAATTGGAAGAGTTCATTAAGCACAAACTGGCACCAAGTCAACACTTGTACAGTTCTTTAAATCACTCTCTTGATTCCCTGATCTCAGGGTTTTAAGGAAGCTCTGGTTGCAGTGGATGACCGCACTGCTTTAGAGTAGAGGGCAAGGTAAACAGCAACAAAAGGGTGGCACAGCACAGAGGGAAGAAATGGGAGAAGAGATCCAGGGTTAAGAGAGGAGAGAATAATAAACCAAATCGATACTTTTTGACCTGTCCTCACTCCCTTCCCCAACTTCTTTCTGTTTTTCCCTAAAATGAACATCATAGGCTTACTTTTCAGGGAAGTAAATAAATAGTATTTCATGCACAAAGGTAATTCTCGAACTGTTTTAAGAAATAAAATAAAATCTATTCTTATGTAATAACTGACTATATCCCTTAGTATCTTCCATTTAAAAAAAAATTATATATATATATAAAGGAAATCTGTGCTGCTATTTTCCCAGTGCTTTTGACAAGGTTACTCATGACTGCCATCATCAAGTCCATATTTAAATCCAAATTCTCTTTGAAATTCCTTAATCTACCTGGCCTCTATAATTCCATCCAGGTTTTGCTCCCAACTCTCTAGCACTGAGGGCTTATCATCATCAAGCAGACACCTAAGTGTCCCTAATGTTCTATATTTCTGTTATTCTCAGTATATTTTTATCCCAGAAATCTCATCATTCTTGAGTTCAATGACCACCTATACACAAAAAAATTAAAGATCAGTAAGGCCAACATGACACTGACCTGAAATCTAAACTCAACTCAAACTCAATAATCTAAAATTGAACTTAGTAACCCAATCTTCAAACCCATCTTTCTTTCTGTATTCTTTATCTCATTACTATCACTGAGTGTCCATGTTAGCTTGGATAAGTTTTTCCTCACCCTCCAACATCACCAAGTTTTGTGAATGCTACTTTAGAACTACCTTCCAAATTCATCCCTTTTCTTCAATATTCATTGTCATTGTCTTTGGTGCCTGCTGCTTGAATTACTGTAATAGCTTCTTCTAAATGGTCTCTGGTCTTTCCACACCCCTGTACATTTTATTCTCCACACAGCAGTCAAGGTAATCCTGTTAAAATGCAAACTATCATCATACCTAAGAGTAAAACAAACCCAAAAGGTTCTCATCTCACTTAGATGAGTAAAACCTAACCAAGAACCAAGATGGTCTGCACAACTCCCAACCCCACTGCAGATCTAGTACTTCCTCACCCATTCTGCTCAAGCACACTGGATTCCTTGATATTCCTTCAACACACTCAACTGAGATCCTTGGGCACTCGCTGCTCTTTGAGTCAGGAATGCCCTTCTTACATGTAACTGTGTGGCTCATTCCTTCACTATTTTAAGTCTTGGTTCAATGTCTTAAACACTGCATATAATAATAATATCCCCTATACCTGACATATGGTACACTGATCACATTAATAGCCTATTTTTCAACCTTCCCTGTATTAAGAACCACATGTTACTTTGCGGTTCTTCTGACTTAAAGGTAGAATCTATTTCCCCACCCTTTGTAGTTGAGGTGACATTATATCCTACTTTGGCCAACAGAGTGTGACAGAAATGATAGTGTTACATATTTTTCCCTTACTTGCATCTCTGCCACAGCCAGGAGAATGTGCCAGGTAGCCTGCTGGGGAATTAGAAACATGTGGAACAGGGACAAGCAGCTCAGTCTTCCCAGCCACAGCCAGGCTAGATGCACTGACAACCAGCTGACTCTTAAAAACACAAAATGAGCCAAGTCACAATCAGTAAAGGTGCCTAGCTGACAACCAAAACATGTAATAATATTTATCATTGTAAGCCACTAAGGTTTTGTGGTTGTTATAAAACATTATTGTGGTAATAGGTAACTGATACACTCCTTTTTCTCCTTCCTGTTTTATTGTTCTCCATAGCACTTAGTATCTGACCTATTATATATTTACTTGTTTATAAGGTTATTCTTTGATTCTTGACAACAGAAAGTTAAGCTCGTGAGGAGTTACAGTCTTCATGGTCTTAGGAAAATATCTGGCACAGAGTAGGCATTCAATAAATATTCAATAATAAAAGTGAGCATGATGATTTAGTAAACCATTTAGATCTATTTATCTGTATTAGAGAGCTTTTTAATCTACAGAAGCCATGAAACTCAGAACCATTCTTTTGAATCACTATTTAAAAAAATGTTAAAATCAAAATTTTTATAAAATGTCACAATTTTACTAAACAAATATGCATTATGTACCTTTTTTTTAAAATTTAGGAATATTATATCTACAGGCTTTATCTTATTCTATTCTAATTCTGGTGTGTTTTATAATAAATTTTATCATGGTAGTACAAATATATACATAATTTCTAAATTAATGAAACTACACTGAGAAGGTGCATACTCAAAAGTTTTTACTGTGATCAAAAGTTTGGGGGGATCACTGGTTAGGAGCATAAAGTTAAAACTCACAAGTTACTATCAAATATATCTTTAGATAATTAAATATACTATACACATTATTTATTTTTCTATCACCAAAGAAGTCCAAATGAGAAAAAGAGCAAGAAGTTGCCTTTCCCCTCACATTTTTTTACTTCTTATTTAATACCCTCAATCACTCTTCCTTCCTAGCATCTATTTAGAATAATACCTGACAGTACAATATGTCCTTTACTAATGTTATTAGTCTCACACTGCAAAATATTCTTGTTTTATGGATGAGGAAACTAAGATTGAGAGTAGCTTAAATAACTTACTCAAAATTACAGAGACAGTAAGTAATTAAGTAATGTTAGGTCTATTCCAGATATAACTGTTGTGATCCACTCAACTGAGGTATCCAATACATATGATGCTAAACACTCAACTTGCTAAAATCAAATATATCATCACAAAGATATGCTACTTCTGTCTGGTCCTCTTTCCTGCCATTATGCCTTTATATCTTCTAATTAAGATTCCCTCCCACCAGCATCAAAGATTATTCTTCTTCCCTACTCTAGCTACAACATATCTTAAAGATAAAGTAGTGACAATTTATCTATCTATTCAATCCATGTTCTATTTTAAATAAAATTTTCTAAATCTTTAATCACTTATTTATAGAAGAAGGAAAAGGAGGGAGAAAAAGGGAGAGAAACATTTATGTGCAAGAGAAACATCAACCAGTTGCCTCTCCCATGCTCCCAAATGGGGACCTGGCCCACAACCCAGGCATGTGCCTTAACTAGGAATGGAGGTGACAACTTTGTTTGCGGGATGACGCCCAACACACTGAGCCAAACCAGTCAGGGTTAAATCTCCTTAACAAGAAAAATAATAAACAGGGAGATCCTTTTGGAACATATTAGATATGGCATAAACAACATAACTTATAAACAATACAAAAACTGGCACATAACAAAGCAACAACAGAAAATTAAATGTATTGGTTCTATAACTAAAAGTAGTAATTTTATACTCTAAATTAAGGTGCATTTTAAAATACTTTAAAAATAGCTCTGGCTGGTGTGGCTCAGTGGATTGAGCACCAGCCTACAAACCAAAAGGTCACTGGTTTGATCCCTGGTCAAGGCACATGCCTGGGTTGCAGATCAGGTCTCAAGTTGGGGGGATGCAAGGAGCAACAAATCAATGTTTTTCTCCCTCTCTTCCGCACTCTCTAAAAATAAATAAATAAAATATTTAAAATAATTAAAAAATAAAAGTGGTAGACTGATCTGCCATCCATCACAAGAATTTACAGGATAAAAAAAATCATTATTTTATTATTCTTCGAAACTCCTAAGTAGCATCAGAACAGCCCATGTCACTGTAGTCAGTTCTACAAGACTAATAATATTCTTTATTACTTCTAAATAGTCAAGTATTCAATTATATTTCCCTTAGAACCTAAGAGCATCAAAAATAAAAAGGTAAAAAATATGCTGTAACTGAGCCAGTAGTAGAGGAAAGAGACTAAAAAGATAGGCAAACACCATGTTTAACATCAAGGGGAAAAAGGACTTTAAAAAAAGGTCAGCCAGAGCTAGCAGTTGGTTAGAGCTTCATCCACATACGCCAAAGTTGCAGGTTTGATCCCCAATAAGGGCACATACAAGAAGCAACCAATGAATGCATAAATAAGTTGAACAACAAATCAATGTTCCCCTCTCTCTCTCTTTCAAATCAATAAACATATCCTTGGGCAAAGATTAAGAAATAAAATGAAGAAATAAAAATAAAAGATACTTCATACCAACCAAACCATACACTCTAAGACTAAACAACTATGCCACACTAGACATCAAAACACTTCTCACCAAAACATTCAAAACTGTAGAAGCCAATTCCATAGTCATCTCATATTTCCCCCTTAGCTTTCATTCCTTCCTATTATTTGGGTATATGGACTTTGCATATTTTATATACTGCCACCTTGTTCCTCTCATGTAAACCCCAGTTTTTATCATCTCTGCCTGAAATGCCTTATGTCCTAGTCCACTTGACAAACTCTTCAAAAAGTCAGTTCGAATGGGGCCTCTTTGCTGAAACTGTTCATGATTTTTCAGGCAGTTTTATCCTTTCTTGCCTCTATGGTTTCCATCTTGAATACATTTCCATTAGAGTAACATGTTGACATTTTGAATTACTATTGAGTACTTTCTATGTACTTCTATATTAGGACCTTCGGATACATATTATCTTTGATCTTCGTCCTTCCTAGTAGGTATTATATCCCCAATTTCCCTATACAATCTGCTTGTATCATAGCAGGGCTAGGATAGAAATTAACTCCTGTATGGCTACAAAAGATCATTGTCTTTCTACTAGTTCAGAGGTTCCAAGGTTTTTGGAACCCAAGCTCCTTGAGAACCCAAGAGCTATGACTATTCTCCACTCTAACGCCCCCCCCCCCACCCACCATGGATTTACACACAAAATATTATGTATAAATTGAAAGGATTCCTAGGCCCCCTGAAGCCTACCCACTGCCCCCAGGAAAACTCCTAGAGGAAAATGTCCTTTTCAAATGCCAATTATAAACACAGTGCCTAGGCCATAGTGGGCTGAATGAATTATCTTTTGTATGAATAGTGGATGGTAGAAACCAAGGAAAGATGGTAAGGACACATTTTTGCATTCCTTTGGAGCCTACCAGGGTAGCTACTCAAAAATTAAATAGGTTTTCAAGTACAGATTACATTTAAAAACAGTTGTTACAGGAAATGTAGACAGTAGCATACATCCCAAAGCCTGAGATTAACAGGAACCACATTCCACATTCTCCAGGTAAAACTTTCAGGGAGTAGCTACATATACTTGCCATAAGCCAGTTCATAGACACTACAATATTGTACATATAGAAAAAAGATTTGTGTGATTTCAGAGGAAAGTAGATTAATTGTCAAAGCTTGAATGCATAGATACAAGTTATTTAAATAGTACAGAAAATATAAACTAGGCTAAAATATTTATCCCAGAAGGTGAGAATTACATTTTTGCTTCTGAGTTCTTGGTATATGCGGGAAAGCCATTCTAAATTTTTAGTGCTCTGATCTTCAACGAACCAGTCTATAAAGTAGGAGAAAACTTTTCCAAGAAAGGGAAGAAGCATGTTCAACAAGTACAATCACAGATAAGCAAGATTTAATTCATTCAGCAGGTATGCTCAAGGACAAGAATAGCTTATTCCAAAAAGTAGCAGCAGATACATACTGCACAGAATGGGAATTTAACACTGGAAAGGTAATGTAATACTACATTAAGGAAGCTCTGGAATGCCACACTAAGAAGTATAGACTTTATCCCCACTGGCATGAGATTCTAAACTAGGGCGGAACTTACAAAATTGGGAGTACAGAATACAGGAAAACTGGGAAGACCGATGGGCATATAATTGCAATTTGGAAAAAAGAAGAGCTGGGATCTGATTCCATCAGTTGGCTTAGGCACTTAAAATTTCAATTACTTTAATGGTCAAAGGGAGTCTTGAGGGTGTTTTAGAACACACATTATTTTTAATAATAAAAATAAAACCATGTTTCCAATACAGTCCTATATGAATGTTAAAGAAACATGTAACTAAGCAGCAACACTGGGATTCAAATCCATACCTCCTTGCATTTCCTTTACCCCACTGATGACAACACTTGAAAGCAGTGGAGGAGGCAAGAAACTAGAAGCAAGGAAAAAACAACAGCTATTGCTATAATCACTCCCCAAACTCTCAAGATGCTACTATTTTTGAAGACACCAGTGATATGGTATCTGGATTTTATTAATGCAATCTAAAGCTGAAAGTTAAAATATTCTAGGATAATGTCCCCACAGTATAATTCATGGGGTGCAAGACACACAAGCAGTCACTAAATGGTTCCATGAATCCTTTATGCACACCAACCAATGTACAGAGAAAAATATGTACTGACTATTTTTCATATCTATGTGCAAAATATTATAATTAATGGAATTATATTTGTAAGTTTCATTGAATTCAGTCTAGTACTTTATACCTTATGCTTTCTTTTTCAGTAGATATTGAAAATACAACTACGGTTTTGTAAGCACACCTGTACACATATGAGGAGAAGAGCAGTTTTCACACTGGCCTAAGAGATAAGCCCTTTGGACCATTTGAAGAATCTGCCTGAAGAATAAATCTCTCTTCCAGCAGTAGGCTCACTACAATTTCTGCTCATGCAATGACCATTAATGCCTATTAAATGCCAGGCACTATATTAAGCAATGGGGATACAGAGATAATTAATTCCCAGTCTCTAGCCTTGGAGGCTTTCAGCCTGGGGAAGTATAAATAAATAAATAAATAAATAAATAAATAAATAAATAAAGTGAATGTTTATAAATCTAACGAACTGAGTGCTACAGAAACACGGTAGTGTTTAACATGCTAACAAAAAATTTAATCTATAGAAATGTTAATATTTTACTTTCAGTTTCAACCTTTCAAAAACCTTTTCTAAATTAAACGTCAAATGCTGAAGGAAAGAAACTACCAATATTCTAAAAGTAAACGCAGTAAAAAAAAATTACTTAAAATTAACATTTGAGGTAAATTTGCAGTTGCTGTTTCAGTGAGCCATGTCTAGAAAGTTACATAAAAGTTCTCTTCCACTTGTATAGTTAGTTAAAATATAAATATGTTTGGCTGGACACCCATCAAAGAATGCATAAGGAAATCTTAACTAACCCAGTAGCACTGGGAAAGCACTAAGATTAGCTCGAATGCATACACTGGAAAAATATATCCTATCACTCTAGCTGTGAAAGACACACGAAACATATAGGCACCATTTATATAAACTTACTGAGATATTTTACAAACCTACATGCCAATGGCAACATACCACTCCTATACTTACTAAAATAACTATAATGAGAAAGACAGACAGTAACAAATGCCAGTGAAGATGTAGAGAAAGTGGTGGGATATAAAGTGTGCATTTTCCTGGTGGGATGCAAAATGTGCAGCAGCTTTGGATAAGAGTCTGGAAGTTCCTCAAAATGAAAAATATAGAGTTACCATATTACCCAGTAATTCTACTTCTAGGTTTACACTCAAAATAATTGAAAATATATCCTAACAAAACCTGTACATAAATGTTCACCATAGCATTAATCATGAAATACAAAATATATTTGATATATTATTGTAGAATTCAAAACATTTTCAACAGTATAAACAACTCAAATGTTCATCAACAGACAAATGGATAAACAAAATGTGGTATATCCATTACAATATTATTCAGTCATAAAAAGGAATGAAGTATTTTTGATTCAACAACATGGGTGAACCTTGGAAATATTTATGTTAAGAAGTCAACTCACAAAACACCACATTCTGTACAATTCCATTTATATGTCCAGAAGAAGCAATCAATGGAGACAGAATGTACATTAGTGGTTGCCTAGGGCTGGGGACAGGAGGAAGGGAAAAGGGGAGCAATGACTGCTAATGGGTATAGGGTTTCTTTTTCTGGGGATGTGGGGTGATAAAAATTGAATATGATGATTGTTGTAAAATTTTGTGAATATACTAAAAACTATGTACAGCCTAAATTAATGAATTTCTATGTAGGTGAATTACATCTCAATAGAGCTGTTACTAATTTTTAAAACATCTACAAGCCACAATATGCATAGGATCTTATCAGGCTTTCAGTCTTTCCTTCCCTCCTGGTTTCTAAAATTTCAAATCCAAATTTTAAATTAAAAAGAAAAAATCGGAGTTCTTAACTAACCAAAAGACAAGTTCTTGTTATCTATCTTAAAAATTATATTAAAACTGACAGTACCCAGAGGGGAGGTGGGAAGGAACATTGGGGGGATTAGAGAGGAAAGGTTGTCAAGGAACATTTATAAAGGACACTTAGACAAAGCCAAAGGGGGGTAGGATCGAGGGTGGGAGGTGGGATAGTTGGGGTGGAAAGGAGTGGCGGGGTGGGGGTGGGGATGGAGACAACTGTACTTGAACCAAAAAGAGATATTTAAACAGCAATCATTTCAGGAAAAGGAATATATATATGAAACATGAAAAATACTGTCTCTATCCTGTCTTAAAAAAAAAAAAAAAAAAAGCCAGAGGATGTCCTGGCAGGGTAGTTCAATCAGCTACAGTGTTGTCAAGAAGCACCAGGATTGCAGGTTCAATCCCCAATCGGGACACAAACAGGAATCAACAAATGAATGCATAGATGAATGGAACAGCAAATCAATCTCTCCCTCCCACTTAAAACAAAAATCAATACTTAAGAAAGGGGAGAGGAGTACTTCTTCAAACCTGTGTCTTCCTCTAACTTCTGCCATCGACTTTTAGAATACTAAAGTAAATGAAGGAATTTACACCCACATCACCTATTTTCTCAACCCACTATAATCTGTTTTTTTCCAATACCCCAACCCCAGACTGTCTTTTTTCTAGCCACCAAATCATTTGTACTTGGCAAACAAAATGGGTACTTTCTCAACCTCATCTTACTGGTCTTCCCAGAATTATTTGACTTTGGTAACTACTCCTTTCTGAAACTCTTCCAGGTTTTTAGTCCTTGGGGTTCCCTTCCCTTCTTTTTGACCACATCTTCTCAGGAACAATCACTGTTTTTTTCCTTTCGTGGCTGCTTTCTAAATACTGATGCTCTTTGCCCTGGCTGGTGTGGCTCAGTGGATTGAGTGCTGGCCTGCAAACCAAAGGCTGCTGGTTTGATTCCCAGACAGGGCACATGCCTGGGCTGTGGGCCAGGTCCCCAGCCAGGGGTGTGCTACAGGCAACCACATATTGATGTTACTCTCCCTCTCTTTCTCTCTCCCTTCCCTTCTCTAAAAATAAATAAAATCTTAAATAAATAAATGCGTTAAGTGATGATGTTCTTCAACCTAAAGCTGATCATTCTATGTACTTGTCTGAAGCTTACTCACTCCCATACTTTCAATTACCTCTCTCACGTGTTTATGTGATGACTCCCAAATCTTGAACTCCATCCCTCAGCTCTCTTGAGCTCTACATATCTATGAGATATCTCATAAGCACCTCAGTTTTAACATGTCTAAAAACAAACTCATTCTCTTCTACATTGAAATTTCCTCCTACCATCTTCTGCTTGATCTTCTCTCGTTACTCCTCTTTTACTTTTCAACCTACCAAATGTTACCTTCTAACTTGGGTGATAGTATACCAGGCTAAAAACTTTGGAGTCATACTATAATGTTCCTTTCTCCTTTACCATTCCCCCTAGTGAATCATTAAGACTTCTTTCTTAATCCTCATCAGATCATTCATAAGCTCTCTATTCTGCTAGTTCATTTTAGTTCAGACCCTCACTTCATTTCTTATAGTTCAACAACTTCCAAAATTCCCTTTTTTATCCCCAATTCATCCTTCATAGTGCCATTAGAATTAACTTCCTACAACACAAATCTGCTGACTGCTTACCTTTCTCAGCTCTTCTACCAGAACCTAGCTGAATGATATAATTGAAGGCTCATGGTAAAGCAGGCGGGGGAAGGAGAGAGTAGGGTGTTGGTGGCAGTTGGAGGTGGGGAATACTGCTGGAGAGCTGGCAGCTAGCATATCTGTATCTTTAACACCTGCCCACTTTCCCTGTGAATCTAAGAATTGTAGTGTAGAACTGTTCAAAATTACTATTACTGACCTACAGAATAAAATATAGCATAGATGCAAGAACAATGACTCCTACCTAACATTCTCAGCATCATCTTTAACCTATACCATGATTACCTCACTGGTTCTCAAAATATAGTTCAGGGGTACCCACTCCCAGATCATTTCAGAGAGCCCATGAAGTCAAAACTCTTTCCTAATAATACCGAGTCATGTTTCCTCATCTGTAAACAAGAGAATGCACAGACTTGAGTATAATAATTTATCACTTTTCTTCTCTTAGGTGTGTATAGGAGTTTTCCAGAGGGTACATGACACATAATACTGTGTAAACTGTGAAACTGCAACAGTATGAAGACAGCAGGTATGAGAATCCAGTTTTCTTTTTATTAAACCAGATGTTATAGAATTTGCAAAAATATAAAAACAATGCTTCTTCAAACTAAATTTTTGTTTTGAACAATTAAAATATAGTATACAGGTTAATATGGAATGGATTTATTATCATTATTTCAAAGTGAATTATTTTTTAAAATATCTGTTTTAATTTCCAATACGGTAAATAAACAAAAGCTCCTTGGGGTCCTCAATAATTTTCAAGATTGTAAAAGACTCGAGACCAAAAGGTATTAAGTACTGCTGCATTACTTACAGCAGATTATCTACCCCTTCCTAAACATGTTCAACTTTAAAACTTCCATCCTTCTGCATGGTGATGTGCTCTCCACTACTAGCCTACTTCCCACCCAGGTCTTCGGGGACCTCAGATGCATCCTGGAGAAACAAGATAAAAAGAAAAAAGGTTCTGAAGTCATGCAAGATAATTAACTTCTCAGAGTGTGTTTCCTCATAGGTAAAATACAGGTTATATCTACTTCATAAATAACTGGAATTATAAATAAGACAGAATTTAAAACATCTGGCATAGTGTTTAGCTTACGGTAGAAATGAAAAAAATGTCAATTTCCTTTCTACTTAAAATTATAAAATAATCACTAACATTCTGTAGTAAAATAAAAACTAAATTATTTAATTATAACAAAGCAATCAAACTGGTTCTGAGTAGTTCTGTCAGGATTACTATTTGTACAAAACATGCTTTTATAGACTAAATCCCTTGAAATGCATAAATGCTATGACAGCTCTGTGGTTACCTCTGACTGATAAATTTAAATAAATTTAAAATATTTAATTTCAAATAAGATCTTAATATAGGATGATTTGCTATTATACCCCAGTTTAGCTTTAGAAAAATGTCCATAAATCTTCTCTTCCCAATGTTTCACAAAATTAAGTAGTATAATTCACATCGCTGCTGCATCCTGTTTTTTAAATACTCCACTGAGTCCACTCATTAAATTTTTGTTTTCACCTTCATAAATGGAGAGAAAACTGGTTGTTAAGCTGAAATGGCCATATTTACTTATAGCTTAAGTGTCATCTTTTATGGTTTTTTACATACAAGTGTCTAATGCACATTAGATAACCTTTACCCTGATGTGAATAAATCTGTTTTACATTAAATATGATAAAACTTTAAAAAACAAAAGAAAATGATTGAAAACAAAAGCCCAGAAACTTCTTCCCTTCTATCTCTAGTTATCTATAACTAAACATATATTGAACATATTAGCTACCTGAGGATACACAGTCTTCATTTGCACAATAATTTGTTAGATGATGACCCTAAATATCAGTCCCATACTTCAGCTTTATAAAGGAGGTACACTTTTCTTCTTTTAGAGATGTGAGAATGCAGTCTTTCATTTTCTGTTAAGTGGCCTGCCCAAGGTCAGGTAGCTGGCCAATGGCAGAGACGGGAGTAAAATCCAGGTCCATCAACTTTGAATGTACACAACCCTTCCTTACATGTCTGCCTGTCATGATCATTACCTGCTGTCTTGGAAAGAATACTGAAAGTTGAAATAATTGTTATCAGTCCTGGATTTGCCACCAATAAGTTGTTTAACCTTCAACATGCAAGTAATTATCTTAGCTCCTCAATATACAACCATCTGTATACCTTAGTTTTTTTTCTCCTCTTTAAGAGGGGGGGCCACAACAGGCCATGGCCAAGAACAGACAACTCATACAATAGTTAATGACAGATGGAAAATTTTCTACCCCCACTAGTTGTCAAGAAATTCAAACTAAAACAAGACACAATTTTTCAGCCATCAAATGATCAAAGATCAAGGTAATTATTATATAAACGCTCATACATTACTGACAAGTTGTATAAACTGATAGGATGTCTTCAAGAAGTTATTTATAAACATATATTGAATGTTTATGTCCTTTTACCTAGTACTTCCAGGCCTAGAAGATATCTTATGCAATAATCCAAAATAAAGAAGTTTTATGCATAAATGTTCATTACAGAATTATGATATATAGTAGCAGAAAATAAACAGCCTAAACATTCAACCACAAGGAAATGCTTAAGTTACAAAATAGTCTCCAGGTGAAATATTACGTATCCACTTAAAACTATTTTTGCAAATGAAAAACACTTATCAAAATGTTAAGTTGGGGAAAAAAACCCAAAATATTAAACGGTGTCTGTAGCATGGTCACAGAGAAGCATTAAAACAATAACAGATTAGTAACATTGCATGCCAACTAATAATAATTATTTAAATAATTATTTAAAAAGAACTGCAAGTATCTATACATACTTACATACTCATGTCCAAAGTAAGATACAAATGGGTATACACAGTTCAAGGCTATTTGCATAAATAAAAATGTTATATAGATTAAAAAAAATTTTAAAGACAGCCTTTGGGTGATGGGGGCTATAACAGTGATTTTCAACCCATACGCCACAAGAATTTTTAAGACATGCAATACCTGACTATTTAGTCAGAGGTACTGACCTCTTTTTCCTTAAATTGCCAAATAAAAACATTGACAACACAACCACAGCCATCCAGTGTGAATGAATCAAAATCATACCTATTTTCTGTAAGGTCAGCAAAAAATAGTTTTGGTGTGCCACAGATTTTTAGTACTTAGCTTATGTGTGTCACGAGATGAAAAAGGTTGAAAATCGCTGGACTATACAAGAAGTCTGGATAGAATGATGGAGAGAGAACAGTTTAGATGGCCATTCCACTATCCTAAGGGTAGGGCATTATTATTATTCTGTAATTTCCAAATTTGAAATAATGAACATTATTTTACAATTGAATAGGGTTATATTACCTAGATTATATCTAAGGCTCAGTTCGAAAATGCTAAAATTTAAAAATATATTTAATCCCCATCAGAATTTAAGACTAAGAGACAGTTAACTGATCATTTGTTCACTTTCTATAGCAGAAGGTACATAGTTTCCCTCCAATTTTCCAGTCAAGGGGAAAAGCAGCACCAATCAGCAGCCTTAATTAAAGCTATTGCTTACCAAGTCATGGAATTAAAAAAAGCAAGCACTATACAAGAATAACCTTAGTCATCAAATCTCAAATGTAGAATCACCTAGGTACTATGGAAGAAAAAGGAAACTCATTCAAGTCCTGAAGAAATGAAATCTCCAATAGGAATCCCTGACTCATCCCTAAAGCATGAACCCTAGGGTTTCCCTTGTACAGGACTTCAGAAACTGGGCACCTGTCCTGATGGCCTGCATCACCAAACAATGCTCTTTCCTGACAGGATATGCCCATGGATAACAAAATGACTAGCATGCAAAAGTGGCCAGAGACCACACCACCTATCCTTCCATAACCAAAATAAGACTACAGAAGACTAGTTTTACATGTTTTAAATCTCCTAAGTAAACATTTTCTTCTATTTCTGCTAGAGTAGTAAAACAAGGGCTCCACCCAATTATCGACACTATTCAAAGATACTAAAACAATAAAAAGTCGCAGTATTAAGGGGAAAAAAATCCTCTTTTCTTTACCTTCTTAGATCAAAATGTAATTTTTCAAAAATTCATAGGCTAAAAGTCGAGAGAAAATGCTTAAAATAAGGGATAGATTATTTAAATCTGTATTTTCCCATCTTCAAAAGATACTAACAAAATCTTACCCCTATCTTCTATTATTAGTCTAGAAAGGCGGAAGTCACAAAGCCCCACAATACTATGGATCTATGTTATAAGCTGTTCATTTTAACGCTAAAGCTTTACTAGACTTCAGTCTCTTTAAAATGTGAAAAAGTATTTCAATACTAAAAGTCACTTCATTTGCACCTTGTAAACCAACTGTTCCTTAAGGCAAAACTAAACCAATGTTTGCTGCTAATTTATATATATTAACTGTGTATACTTTTAACAATCCAGAAACTGAGGGTTAAATGATTATTGTTGGGGTGTACCTTGCCCAGGAGCAAAACTTCACCTACTTTATCTCCCATTTCCAAATCCCGCCGAGGCTAAGCAGCAGCCACTTCCCCAAATCCCACTTCCTTTTCCATTCCCCAGACCTCCAAGGTTTCCAACGCCCCAGTCTTGCGCAATATCCGCAGGAGCAGCCGCCGCAACCACCGCCTCCTAAGCCGGGAAACAACCCTAAAGGAATTGTCCAGCAGAAAAATAAGCGTGGGGGGGGGGGCAGGCAATGAAGGAAGTCGACTTCTGGTCCCACGCCTTCGGATCTGACCCCCTCACAGCGATGCTGGCTAGAGAATTTCACGAACTAGACTTTTAACCTCCTTTCCAGCCCGCCGGCACAAGCGGAGGGAGGAAAGGGGGGAGGGGAGGCTAAGAAGGTTATCTCCCGGTTCAGGGCTTCAACCCGCACCGTCGCCTCCGCCCCACCAGGACTATTGTTCCCAAGCTCCCCACCCCCACCCCGGATAGGAAGTGATAGTCACATCCCCTCCGCCTTCGGCAATATCCCCTACGGAGTCTGAAGAAGGTTTCCTTCAGAATAACCCTTCCCTCTCCACACAAACACACACCCTCAACCAAGAGTCACTTTGACCCCCAACACCTCAAACCCGCGTCTCAGGAGACAAGAGAACGGACGGAGGCGAATGGGAATTAGCCAAACCGTGAGAAACCTTAAAGACTATCCTTTTCCAGGCGTTTGAGATAACAAGTGCGAACCCGAGAACAGCAGAAGTCCTTCCCTGCACACTTTTCAGAACAGCTTGAGCAAAGGGACCCCACGAATTAATGCCATCATCAACACCCCCGTTCCTCCGTCAGCCGCGATCCGCGCTCCTCCCAGGACAGACACCCTGCCTCGACCCTCCCAGGAGGGGCAGGTAGGATGAAGAGGTGAACAGAGACCTCGCTGATCTCCGGATGCCCGCACGGGAAACAATGGGTGGTCTCCGGCGGCGGTGCAGAGTGCAGGCTCGGCCCGGTGGCCGCTCCCTTTGCGCCCAGAGCGCCCGCGGAGGTGGCCGCGAACGCGGGAGGAGGGGAAAGGAAGCCACGAGAAGGCGGTCTCACCTCCTGCCGGCCTCCGAGACCACCTGGCCCTTGGGGATGGTGCGCGCCCTTCCGACCCTCTCCTCACTGCCGCACACAAAGCGCTGGCGGCCCGGTAAGCGGGCGGTAGGCTCCGGTGCCCGCGAGACAAGGCGACAACCCGGGAAGGACTCACCATGAAGTCCCGGGCGAAGTTGTCCTCCCCATTGTGGTCCGGACTCTTCATGGCCTCGACCCTCTGGATGAATTTCCTCAGGATCTCCACTTGCTCCATCCTCCCGCGTCCCCCCGGCTGCGGTCGCTGGCCCCCCCGCCGCCGCCCGCCCGCCCGGCGCAGAGCCCGCTCCGTCTTCCCCAGCTCGCTCCCCCTGCCCGTCCCCTCCCTCCCGAGCCCCGCTAACCCCAGCCGCTAGTTCCTCCTCCCCACCGCCCAAGGCGGCGGCACCGGCCCGGCTCACAACCCTACAACTTCCAGGAGCAGCCGCCGCTCTCCCACAGTATGCGGCGAGCCCCGGCAGCTAGGGCCAACCCCAACCCCCAGTTTGCTCCATCCTCCTTCCCCGCCTTCCTCCTCCTCCCTCGGAGACGGAGAAGCTGCCACCGCCTCAAGAACACTGCTCCCCGCTTGCCCTGCCCCCCTTCCCGGTTCCTCCTTTCCTCCCACTCCCCACTAGCAGCCGCAGCCACCTCTACCCACTGGCGCGCCCCCGGCCGCCACCCAGACGCGCGGCCCCGCGCTGCGGCTCCGCCCCAGGCGCTACGCCACGCCGATCCGCCCCCGCCTGCTCGGTCTCCAGGCCGCACCGCCAAGCCCGCTCCGCCCGCCCCAGCCCCGCTAGGAATGGCTGGAAGGGGTATCTGCTGTCTGCTGGTCGACCTGACTCCACTTCCGGGGCGGGTTCAGACGGGGAAGCGCATACGTCTGTGGAGAGCTGGGCGCAGGGAATTCGACTCTGAGCAGGTCAAACCCTAGTTACCAGGAATAAAAGTTTAATTGGAACCTGCGGTCTCACCGCGGACTAGGTGGAAAAAGCGTATTTGTAGCGTATTTTTACGCTGCTGCCAGCCGTAGACTGGGACTGAAGTCCGGGCGGGAGTCCAAAAGCGGGGGCGGAAGAGGGCGGTGGTGGGGAAAGGCATTCTGGGAGCTGTAGTAGTGTTAGCTCCACGGTCACAGATAGTCTGTCTTCGTGTTACTATTGGCTTGGTGACAGGACGGCAGTTAGACTTTTGGAATGGCTATGGAACCGCCTCTTGAGTGAAGGAACTTTGGCTTTCTGCAAATCCGTATAAACCCTGGCAAGTGGGCGCCTGAGATTAGAAATGCACCCTAGTGCTATTGATACCACGCTTATGGGGACTAAGTGCTGATTGAAGGGAGTTAGTCTTCTTGCTTTTTCGATTACCAGTACTAGATTTACAAAGTTGTATAAAGATTCATGAAGTGCATTCTACGGAGAAAAGTCTATATAGTACTTTGGAACTGAATAGACTTTTCTCCGTAGAATGCACTTCATGAATCTTTATACAACTTTGTAAATCTGGTAGTCAGAGAATATCCTAGTCTAATAAACCATTTTGCAAAGAAAGTGGTTTGCCCAAGGTCTCCCAGCGTATTCTTAGCGGAACCAAAGACAGAACTCAAGTCCTTTTGCTTTCACTGCAATACCATATTGCCTTTCACTAAGGAACGTGAACTTTTGCTAATGGGACGTAGTGAAGGATTTGATTGTTGGACTTACACTCACAAACATTTTTTACAGATCAGATTGGTCAGAGAATTTGATTAAAATTGAGAATATCCGTGGTAGGCCCCTTTTCCCAGATGAATGTTTAGAAGTAGTCTGGGACTGGACTCTGGTGAGCATTAAATACCTGGCTAACGTGATAACCACTACACTAAGGAGTGGGAGGAGGAGAGAGGGGAAAAGGTACAGAGAATAAGTAGCATAAATGGTGGGTAGAAAATAGGGGGAGGGCAAGATTAGTGTGGGAAATGTAGAAGCTAAAGAACTTATGACACATGGACATGAACTAAAGGGGGAATGTGGGTGGGGGGAGTGTGCAGGGTGGAGGGGAATGATGGGGGAGAAATGGGACAACTGTAATAGCATAATCAATAAAATACATTTAAAAAATAAAACCTTTTTAAAGTAAAAAAATAAATAAATAAATACCTGGCTAAGGATTCGAACCTAATATTGTTGGTAGTGGGAGCCACCAAAGGTTTCTGAGTATAGAAGTAAAATTAGAAAAATATTAATCTGTCACTTTTGGATAGATTGTCAGTGTTTAAGGGGAGAGAATATAATGAGAGAGATATTGGAAGCCAGCACGTGAGGCAGTAAAAGCTGGAATTAAGGTCATAGCACTGCAATTACAAAGACACAGAGGGAGGTGAGAGACTGAAAGAACTAACAGAACTAGGTAACTGACTTAGCAAGAAAGAAGGTAGAATTTAAAATGACTGAAATAAATATGAAAGAAAGAAGACTGAAATTACCATATTGGCAGAGATCAGAAGTTTTAACAGAACACAAGACTCCGCCCTGATTCTGGAGCATGTAATGTGACTGGTTGATTCCCACTCAGAGCATATGCCTGGGTTGCCAGTTCACAGTCTTTGGTCAAGATGCACTGGAGAGGCAACCAATTGATGTTTCTCTCACATGATGTTTCTCTCCCTCTCTTTCTCCCTCCCTTCCCCTTTCTAAAAATAAAGAAATAAAAATCTTAAAAGAAAAAAGACTGTGCATAGTATGGGCAAATGGGGACATTCATACACAGATGGTAAGAGAAATTGGCACATCTTTGGAGGCAATTTGGCCATAAATGCATTAAAATGGAAAAGGCAGGCATGCTTTGACTGAAAATTTTATAGCTAATATCTATAGCTGTGTACAAACAAATGTTTATTGCAGCCTTATTTGTAATGGCAAGAATGTAAACAACATGCCTGTCTATCGAAAGGGCACTCATTAAAACAAAATCACATGCATAGAATTAACTTCTACGAAGCTGCTTTTTAAAAGTGAAAAAAAATTATGTATGTTGCTGTAAAATAGGCCAAAAGCTGTGCCTATTAAATGAGGAAAGCTAGGCAGACATGTTTATGGTATTCCATTTATGTAAAATGAAATATGAATAAAATACTTAAACATATATAGAATTTTTTCTGAAGGATACTTCAAAAACTGTTAGCTGTAGTCACCTCTAGGAGGGACTTGAGAATCTTTAGTAGAAAGGAGACAGCTTTTACCATTTGTGTGCTACTTTTCTAACAAAATTAAATCAATTTAATTTGCAGAGCTTTTAGACTTTCAATCTGGGTGATAAGAAGTATGGCAATATCTTTAATAGAAACATGAATAAAGGAAAAAGGAACATCTTGTTTGGGAGTTTTTTTTAAAATGGAACAGGCTAAGTTTCAGAATTTCCACCTATGTACACTGCAGTTCTCAAGGAACTTGACCGTCCCGCCCAGCCTTAGCCACAGCCAAGGGTTTAGGCACTTGACCCAAGTTAACTGTAAACTGGCCAGCAACCTATGGCCTGGTGTAGGAACATGATCTGCTCCAATCAATTCTCACTGTTAGGAATCTGAACTAAGACACCTAGAGAGAGTAAGTCATTAAGCTGCAAGGGCAAAAGCTAAATGCCATGGGGTAGAGTTAGAGATTTGGCAGGTTGAAGCCTTGTGGGAGAGTAGAAAGTATAAAGAATCTGGTTAGTCAAGAAGGGAGTGTTAAGCAGGCATGCAGAGATATGTAGAGATGTCATGATATAACCCATGTGGCCATGGGAGAGACACAGAGAATCCCTGGAACGACTTGACTTCCTCATAACTTCAAGGACAGGCTTGGTTGACATTTATTCCATAAATAAATTCTGCTTTTACTGAAACAGAATAGGACAAAAATAAAGAGCATGGGCTCTAACGTGAAAGACATACAGATTCAAAAACCAATTCCATTTCGTACTTAGGGAAAGTCATTTTACCTCTCTAAACCTCAGTTTCATCTTCTAGGAAAGCCACCTTGTGCTGTCTTAACACAATGTGTTTCACAATTAGTGTACTGCACATGACACTTACTCATAGAAAACACAAAATAAGAATTGATTAAACAGGCAAAGAATGAATGATTTCCAGTAGACCTTTTAGTTTTTTACCTTTCCTCTCTTTAGGCTCATTCCCTATGCACTAGCTGCCTGCACTTGGTAAATACAGGAGGGATGAAAAGAAAGCCAACTACCCTTTTCAAACATCTCTCTTACTAGTACTTTTGTGAGTTTTTGAGTGGGAGTTTAATAATCAAAAAGGTTTCAGAATTATCTACCTGTTTCATATTCACAGTACCCCTTTCCCCTCTAACTCAGATAAAAGTAATGCTTTATATCTGTATAGAAAACTTAAGAGTATTTTCACATCTATTCTCTCATAAAAGCTACCTTTCTTATAGTTTTCATGGCATTTCAACTCTTTGTGAGTTCTATTTTTTCTAACAACCTTGGGAAGTTGGCATCATTGTCCTCATTAATAGATTAAAAACTAAATAAAACACAGGAGTAAACATGACTAGCTCACTTGTAAAAAACTAAATGGCAGACTCATGCCCAGAACCCACAGATCCTGAGTTTCCAGCTTGTTGCATAAACCACTGAGTCACAATGCTTTTATACCTGGTGTAATTTAAGTGAAACTACAGATGAGGATTCAAACCTGAGGTTCTCTTAAAGTAGCACTTCTAGCATTAACTTGTCATTTCACTCTATATACTCAATGCTCTCTATACTCCCAAACTAAAAGACTCATAGCTGAGAAGTTATGGGAGAGTGAATAAGAAAGAGGGGAGAGAAATTCTTCTCTAGTTTATTCCCGGTATGCCTTACTCCCTCATTCCTAGACCTAGTCACAACAAAAAAGATGTTAACCATTTCTTAATTTGTTAGTTTAGAATTGAAATGTGTTATCCAATAGATAGTGACTCAGGGAATACAGGAGCATAACTTTTTATTCCAGGGCAGGATAACATTTTACATTTTTTTAATTTTATTTTTAATTTTAGAAAGAGGGGAGAGGAGAGAAATATTGGTGTGTGAGAGAGAAACATTGGCTGATTTCTGTATATGCCCCCATTAGGACTGAACCTGCAACCCAGGGACATGCCCTGACCAGGAATCCAACCGGTGTCCTTTTGGTTTGCAGGATGATGCCCAACCAACTGAGCTACACTGGCAGGGGCTCTTTAAAAGTTTTTTTTTAACTTTACACATAACATTTTTAGAAGAAAGGCATATAAAAAGGAAGAGAAGTTTGGAAAAGATTAAATTTCTTTAATATTATACATGTTTCTTTTTTTTTAAGTCAGAAGTTTATTTCTCTCTCAAGTAAAAGAGGTCCAGAAGCAGGCTATACATGGCAGATAGGGAGGCTCTACAATAACCCAAGACCCAGGCTCCTTCCATCCTTGCATCCTTGTATCCTTCCATCCTTCCATCCTTCCATCCTTCTGCTCCACAATCCTTGTATTGGAATTTCAACCTTAACAGCACCTCGTGGTCCAAGATGGATGCTGCTAAAGCTCCAGCCCTCACATCTGTATTCTTGGGATTATATTTATAAAGCTAATATTTCAGAACTTTGTCACATAATACTCCTTGTTTATTCTCATAACTCTACCCTAAAGTAGGTAGGCTAGGTATTAATATCTCCATCTTTATTTATGCATTACAATTTTAGTGGGGATAATAATACCTAAACTTAGAGAAATTAAAAGATTGGCAAAGGTCATACAGATGGCAGAACTGGAACCAAAACCCAGGAGGCTCTCCACTCAATGAAAACTTCAGAGTGTTGCAAACAAAGGCTAAATGGCTAGGTATAATAATAAATACTAACTGCAAGAAAATGTAGTAATTAAGTAACCTTCTTCTCTAAATTTTCTGTCTCATATTTCTTATGCTATTTCATTTAATATTCAAAGAAAAAATACTATTTTATAAATAACTTTGAAGTCAAGTACTACCTGAGCATTTAATCAATGATCCTTGAACATAATGACATTTAGTTTCTGTATTCTGGAATGGATAATTAACACTGGCTGTGAAATATGATTGCACCATATAATGCATCCAGTATATTAATTGAGCTCAGGCTCAGCTATCTACAAAAAGCCCCAGAACAAAATAAGCAAAAAATTCCTTTCATTCAGTGACTGCTAAAATTTTAGATTAAAAATAAATTGTAGATAAAAACAAATAATGTATGATCTCACGCACAGAATTTTTTTAAATAAAAACTCACAGAAAAAGAGATCAGACTTGGACTTATCAGGGGCAAAGGGTGAAAAGAGGCAGAATTAGAGGAAGGTAGTCCAAAGGTACAAACTTTTAGTTATAAATAAGAACCAGGAATGTAATGTAAAACATGATGACTACATTCAACATTGCTGTATGATTTATAAGAAAGTTAAGAGTTAATTCCTAAGAGTTCTCATCACAAGGAGAAAAATTTTTTTCTTTTTTATTGTATCTTTTTGGGCTGATGGATGTTACCTGAACCTATACGGCACAGGTGGCAAACAAAAGGCCCTCGGGCTGAATCCAGCCCTCCACCATGTTTTATTGGCCTGGCACCTTGTTTCTACCCGGCAGCAGCGGCGAGCTCTCACTTAACTGTTCAGGAATACTTAACATTTATACAATCCTAAAATTACATTTGGCTCTTTGAAGGCAACCAAGAGGTTGATGTGGTCCCTGGTGAAAATGAGTTTGACACCACTGATACAGGGTTAGGCAAAAATAAGTTTACAGTTGTGAGTATGTGAAATAGTTTATTCTTGTATTATTGTATATCATTGTATTATTTTCCAAATGTACAACTGTATACCTACTTTTGCCTAGCTCTGTATTGTGGAAATAATTTCATAATATGTATAAATCAAACTATCATGCTATGCACCTTAAACTTTTACAGTGATATATATTAATTATTTCTCTATAAAACTGGGGAAAAATATAAAATTGTGATTCCAGCTACACAATGTATCTAAAGTAGTCAAGTTCATAGAAACATAAAATAGAATGGTGGTTACCAGGGGCTGGGAGTAAGGGAAAAACGGCAGTTATTGTTTAATGGGTATAGATTTTCAGTTTTCCAAGATAGAAAAGTTCTGGAGATCTGTTTCATAATGATGTGAATATACTTAACATTGTTGAACTTCGTACTTAAAAGTGGTTAAAAAGCTAAATTTTATATGTGTTTTTATCACAATATAAATAAATAAATTATATTGGTTGGGATGATAGATAGTGGTGATGGTTGTACCACAATGTGAATAGACTTAATGTCACTGAACTGTATACCTAAAAATGGTTAAAATGGTAAATTTTATGTTAGGTATATCTTACCACAGTTATAAAAATTATATATAAAATGCCAATGTGATTTTAACTTTTTATCCCATTTACTATTCTGTGAAAAAAAAACCAATAAAACAAAAAACTTACCATGTTTCTGCATAGGCCACTGAAAAGCTAAGATTTCTTCAAGTTTCTGTTATTCGCCCTAAGTCAAACACAAATAATCAGTGTTTTTAGGAAGATATTCAAGTCTAAACTAAAATCTATATAGGCAAATTTTATTTCCAAGTCTTATCACATTGTGCAGAAATCTTGTGATGCCTTTAGCATTCCACAAGGCATCTTACATTGAATATAATATTCAGTGAAATCATTAGATGATCGCCTTGCCTCATCATCAGTGACTATCACATTTCAAGATGCCCATTTTGTAGTCATATTCAAGTTTGCCCTGTAGTTGAAAATGTGTTTAAAGACGTTTGTTGTGAATAGCTAGTTACTCATTTTTCTTAAATTTCAACTAAAAAGCATTCAAGGTTTTAAAATTATTTCTGAATTTCCTTTTAACACGTCCTGGCTGTGTGGCTCAGTGGATTGAGTGCCAGCCTGCGAACCAAAGGGTTGCTGGTTCGATTCCCAGTCAGGGCACGTGCCGGGGTTGCAGGCCAGGTCTCCAGTAGGGGGTGCATGAGAATCAACCATACATTGATATTTCTCTCCCTCTCTTTCTCTTTCCCTTCCCTCTGTCTAAAAATAAATAAATAAAATTGTTTAAAAATTTTTCCTTTCAATGTGCTCTATCAGTTATTCTTTAAAAGTAAACTTTGAAACTATTTATTTTAAATTGTAATGCATGTATTTCCTTCTTTTTCAAAGAAATAAGCTACGTAATTCATCAGGTCACTTGTTATCTACCCTTTCCTTATCAGTTTTTAAGTAGTTTCATTATTTCAAAATTCTAGTGAATTATTTGCTTATATCTTTATTTCATAGTAACTTGTCCCTGTAGATCTTTCATTGCTTTTTTCTGGTTGAGTGTTTGATATTTAATGTTTCTTCAGTAAATTTCAATTTGCTCTTTCTCCAATTATCCCTGCCTGATCTTTGACCTACCCCTGCCTGTAGCATGTTACATAAAGACTATTTTAAGTATATTCATAATATGTCATGAATCCAGTATCATGTGTCTTACAGATGGTATTATGCAGTAGTTTTATTTCTGATTAGCAATTTGTGAGACAGTATTAGTTATGCAATGCTTTTAACAATTAAGCTTTTCTCATTGTGGATTTAGGAGGCAGGGAGAGATTTATGATTTCCACTAAAGCCCTCAAAGCTGCCCAAGCAGCCCTTTGATTCATTCTTACTGAACTTCCATGGCTCCTCAAGTCCTGCACCCTGCTTCCTCATTCCTGGAGAAAATAGGAGTTACCAAGTATCAACTCAGCCACTCCCCTCTCCAAATAAAATTTGGAAATCACAAATTTATCTCTGTATTTATTTGTTCTCTCCAATATTAGGATTCTCAATCCTTTCTAAGGTTAACCCCTCCCCTATTGACCTTCTATCCTCTTTTCTCTCTTCCTAGTCTTGCTGTATCTCCTCTCCTTTATCTGACTGCAGTCCTTCCCTCTCCACTGACTCCTCTTATCCTTCAGAACGCTGAAGACTCCCACAAGCTACTGCATTGACCCATCTATTGCAATCCACAACAGTTCAACTACTGGCACATTTGTTTTAAAAGGACCTCCTACTTGCCAAATCTAATGACCTCTTAGTTTATAGCATAGGTGGCAAACACAAGACCTGAGAACAGAATCTGGCCCTCCACCTTGTTTTATCCTGCCCAGCACCTTATTTCTATCCTGCGGCAGCACCAAGCTCCTTTTCCCTAGTTAAGGAGTAGTTACATTTATATAGTCCTAAAATTGCGTTCAACCCTTTGAAGGCAACTGCCAGACTGATACAGCCGTCGTTGCAAATGTGTTTGACACCCCTGTTTTATAGTCTTCTCTACTTTTCTGTGGCCTTTGATCCTTTTCAATAAATACCCTTCCTTCTTGACTTCTCCCTTTTCTTAGTTCTAGTTTTAAATCAAGGTGAAACTGACATAACAAAAAATTAACCATTTCAAAGTGAATAATTCAGTGGCATTTAGTACATTCAAAATGTGCAACTACCATCTCTGTCTAGTTCTAAAACATTTTCATGACACCGAAAGGAAAGCCCATACCCACTAAGCAGTTGCTCCCCAGTCCTCCATCCTCCCAACCCCTGGAAACTACCAACCTGTGTTCTGTCTCTATGGATTTACCTGTTCTGGGTATTTCGTATAAATAGAATCAAATAATACATGATCTCTTGTGTCTGGCCTCTTTAATTTACTGTAGTTTCGTTTACTTCAAATCCTAATATTTTGCCACACTTGCCTTAGATTTTATTTAAGTCACAAAACATTACAGAGAGAATTGTGATGATGTCTTTGTCGTCCTTCCCTCCCCTCCCTCTTCAGAAATAACTGTTATCTTGGATATAGAATTTTTATTGTTCATGTTCAGTAGTATGTCAAGAGGTGTCTCATCTTTTTAAAAATTTATGGTAAAAACATATAACATAAAATTTATCTTCTTAACCATTTTAAATGTACAGTTCAGTAGTGTAAGTATATTCACATTCTTGTGAAACAGATCTCCGGAAGTTTTTCACCTGGCAAAACTGAAAATCTATACCCATTAAACAGTAACTGCCCTTTCCCCCTTCTTCTCAGGACCTGGTAACCACCATTCTACTTTCTGTTCCAATGCATTTGATTATTTTAGATAGCTAATAAAAGTGGAGTCATCATTATCTGTCTTTTGTGACTGGCTTATCCCACTTAGCATAATATCCTAAAGGTTCCTACACATTGTAGCATGTGACAGGATTTTCCTTTCTTTTTTTATGGCTGAATAATAGTCCATTGTATATATATACCACTTTTGTTTATCCATTCATTGATGGATAGTTGGGCTGTTTCCACCTTTTGACTGTCGTGAATAGTGTGACTATGAACTTGTGTGTACATGTATTTGGAGGAATTATTGCCAGGTTGTATTCTACCTTTAACTTTTGAGGAACCACCAAACTGCAACATTTTATATTCTCACCAGCATCATACAAGGGTTCAAATTTCTCCATATCCTTGCTATTTTCCTTAAATTTTTAAAAAAATTTTTTTGGTTATCCTAGTGGATGTGAAGTAGTACCTCACTGTGGTTTTAATCTGTATTTTCCAGAAGACTAATGATGTTGAACATCTTTTCAAATACTTGTTGGCCATTTATACATCTTTGGAGAAATGTCTATTCAAGACCCTTGCCCATTTTTTAGTTGGGTTCTTTGTCTTTTTGTTGTTGAGTTAAAAGAGTTCTTCATGTATTCTGGATACCAGACCCCTATCAGATACATGATTTGCTAATATTTTTTCCCATTCTGTAGTTGTCTTTTTCTTAGGGTTAAAACTTTACTCTCTGCTATTTCCCCTCCTGCCTCTCTTTCAAGCAGGAAATTTATTCAATGGGATAATTTTGAGCATCCAGTATATTGTTAGGCACTGTCTTAGGTACTGGCAGTAAAAATAAAATATTATTTATTCTCTAACTTTTTAAATTTATTTTTGCTATCTTCTATTTTTTTAAATGTCTTAATGTGATCATTTTGGGGAGTCATGTTGCCTTCTCTATGGAGGCTTCCTACCTCTTTTTGTCCTAGCAAAAATTTTATTTAACTTTCAGGGGCCAATCTGAACATCAGTCCTCTGGGAAGGTTCTGTGGGTTCACCAGGCAGAATCAATCACTCCTTCTTTTCTACTATAACACTTTATACATTTAACACAATATTATAGCCTTTACATTGTTTTATAATTGTTTATTTATATATCTAGGATGTGAGCTCCTTCGTGTAGAACATCCTCATATCTAAAAAATCTCTCCTAAGCTCCTAGTAAAATCCTGCACAGAGCAGTCATTTGACAAATATTGAATGAATCACTATGCCCTGGATTTTTTTAAAACTTGTTGTTATGGAAAATGTTAAATTTATAAAAGTAAAGAGAATAGTAAAGTGAATCACCTTTACTCACTAATTAGCTTTGACAGTTATCAAAATAAGGCCAATCTTGTTTCTTGTACATTTCTTTAAAAAAAAATAAAGTTATATCTATTTTTAGAGAGGGGAAGGAAGGGAGAAAGAGAGGGAGAGAAACATCAATGTGTGGTTGCTTCTTGAGCACCCCCTACGGGGGACCTGGCCCACAACCCAGGCATGTGCCCTGACTGGGAATCGAACCCTCAACCCTTTCGCAGGCTGGTACTCAGTCTACTGAGCCACACCAGCCAGGGCTTATCTACATTTCTTATACTCCTTCTTCTCACTGGATTATTTTGAAGCAAACCTCAGAAATCATTTCATATATAAATACTTTTCTCACATTTTAAGGGAAAGATTTGAACATTAAATATAAAACTTTAGTATTCTTGAGATCAACTAATCAGAACCCTCAATGAATTGTCTTCCCGTTTTATGAGTGAAAGACAAATCACAAGAAATAATCCGTGATCTCAGATCTTAAAAAATTTAATTTGGTAGGTACAAATTTAAAAACAAACCCAGCATAATCTCCTAAATTTTTACACTTACAAAGGCTCTCAAATGACAAACTGATGTCCCTTACACTGAGCATAAGGTATTGTAAGATCTAAATTATCAAAGAAATATCCGAGATAAAATATTTTACTCAGGCAAGAAATATACTTTTTGTGGTAAAGTTTTTTTAAATACCATTTTTGCTGAATTTTATTTCACCAGAAAATAATGCTTTACTATATTTAGATATAAAATGACACAAGTAGAAGCCTAAAGTGGTTTTTAATTGCACTGAATAATGAAGTCATGTTATATGAGTATTGTTAGCAATAATGAAAATTACTACTCTTTACTTCTAATCTAATTAATATATTTTGTGCCCTTTCTGTTTTTTACATGGTTTTTAGGGAGTCTGTTTGAAAATTTAAAAGGTTTTTTCTGATACATCTAATTATTATCACTTTCCTACTCCCCTGGGCCAAGCCACTATCACCTCTCACCTGCCTTTTACTGTAGCCTTCTAACTGGTCTCTCCGCATTGGCCTTTGTCTACCTGTGCCCCAAAGGTCAGAACAATCTTTTTAAGCCATATCAGATCCTATTACTCTCTACTCAAAACCCTCTTACTGGTTTCCCATCCCACAGATTCCAGCCAAAAGTAATGCTCTCTCATCCTGCATTATTTTTTTAAGAAAAATTTTGAGATATAATTTATATGAAATAAAATGCACTATGGTACAGTTTGATGAGTTTTGGCAGATGTACACACCCATGTAATCACTGCAACAATCAAGGTATAAAACATTCTCATCACCACAAAAAGTCCCCTCATTTGCCTTCTGCATGATCTTTGAATGTTTTGGACATTCTTGAAGGTGAAAAATCTGTTTATAATGATCTGAGCCTAAAACCTAACTCTGTTTATATATAAATACAAAATATTTTTGCATGGTTTTAATGTACACTTGATTTTCCAGAAATGCAACTGTCACGTAATTTGAGGAATGTTATACTCTGTTCAGAATTTTATGAGTTTTGCCATTTCTAAAAATCATGCTAAAGACTATATCAACAACGCCATTTGTGGCATTTGAGTTTCCAAGAGAATACTCTTCTGTTAATCTGTGTTTGTAGTTGTCACATTTACAATGGTTCTACATAAAGGTGAAATATTTGATTGTGTCTTTTACAGTGTTCATGTCTGAACATTTACATATTGAAATAGATATTATTTTACTATAGATTATTTTTATATATATTATAGGTTCAGCATTCCATTGGTTCTTTTGAGGTTAGGTTTGTAGATAGGTTGTATTTGTGAGTTTAATTTCAGGATAGTCAGTGAAAAGTACAAAATATTTGTTATAAAAAAAAAGAGCATTGGGCCTATTAAATTAGAGAAGCACTGCCCTACATAATCAGATCCCACCCGTTTTCTCCCCTAGGTTGCCTCTCTGATAGAATCTACTATTTACTCTTTATTCTCCTTGGCATTCCATTGGCTTCCCTTTTGTTCCATGAAAGTGCCAGGCATATGCCCACCTCTGGACCTCTGTCTTCAGTTGCTGTTTGCTTCTCATGCTGGAGTGCTCTTCTACTGAGTATCTGAATGATTCATTCCCTCCCTTCCTCCAGCTTTTTGCCAAAATGCCACCTTGCTGAGGCTTTGCCTCACCACACTATTGAAAATTATACCTCTATCCTGCAGCACTCTTCTTGTCTCTTCCCTGTTTTGTTTGTCTTATAGAACTTTGTACTCTCCGGACTGACTTTATATTTTACTCATTTGGGTTTTTGTTGTTGTTGTTGTCTATTACATGCCCTCCACCCTTTTCCACCCTCCACCACACTAATATGTAAGCTTCATGAAGACAGCTGTAAAATGTGCATTTGTACTGATAAAAAAATAAAAATGTCCAGTTATCCAGCAAAGTGGCATTTGTTTTGATATGCTACAAAGACAAATAGAACCCTGGGGAAGTGATTGTGCATTACTTCTGAGACTAGGTCGAAAAAAGACATTACCACCTCTGACTTGCTCTCTCAGATGTCTCACTCTGGTGAAGCCAGCCACCATGCTGCTATGATACTCAAACAGCTCTATGAGGGGTCAGCAAGGTGGGGAGCTGAGGCCTACTTCCAACAGCCAGCACCAATTTGCCAGCCCTGAGAATGAGCCATCTTGGGATTCTCTAGCCCCAGTCAAACTTTCTTATGACTACAGTCATGGCTGATATCTTGACCACAACCTCATGAGAGACCCTGAACCAGAACCACTCAGCTAAGCTGTTACGGAATTCTTACCCACAGAAACTGTGTGAGATAATAAATGTTTGTTGTTTTAAATCACTAAGTTTTGGAGTGGTAATACATCATAGAACAATACGTAACTAATACAGCATGGCTCATTCAGGTCTAAACGTTGTCTTTTGCTTACATGACACCCCAGCAAGATAGGAATTCTCCTACTATTTCATGAGGTACTGGAGTATAGAAATTATTGTGCAGTTGTCTATGATCCCTCTTCCCCCAACACACCATATCAGTATTTCTTCACTAGCATTGTACTTTCCTAGTCTCTCTGCTCAGGAAGCAAAGCCTAAGTTCCCTCTTTTTCTAGAAGCATAGACCTATTTGCAGACCTGCCATCCTTTACCTACAAGCTTCATCTTGTTTTTTTGTTTCTGTCTTATAAAAATCGTCCTCTACCTTTATGACCACAATATTTTGTAATTCAATTTTTTCACCCTTTTCAGGACTTTTAGAAATAAAAGTTAGAAAACTTGCAAGCCTATCTTTTTTCTATCATGTTGTAATCTCTTCCCTGAGACAGTGAATACATGGCTATCTCCTTGAATTTTGAGTGGTGGATAAGGAAAGAGGAAAATGAAGGAAAGAATCTAGTGGAATCATCGTTAAATATCTAAAAATACTACATACTACAATTATCAATGTGTTGAGTATTTACTCTGCACCAGGTACCATATTGAATGTTTTAAATATTTTATCTCACTGAAACCTTACAATAACTTATGAAGTAAGTACTATTATGCTCATTCTACAAACAAGGAGGTCAGGTTGAGTGAGAGATTAAGTAACTTGCCTGAGGTCAGAAAACTTGTAGGTGGCAAAGCTGGGACTCTACCAAGTATGTGTTTCACCAGGAGGCCCAGGCTTTTGACCATTACCACAGAGTTTCTTTCCATGTGGTTGGGGAGGGGACAGAGTGGATCTAATGATGCTCTTCTTTGGCTCCACTTGTTCACATAACCAAGTATGCCATTCATAGTTAAGATTTATCTGTTCATTAAAACATTTCTGAGAGTTGCTTCTACTTGGCAACACTTTTCGGGCAGTATATCTACACTGTGCACCTGAAAATCTAAAAATGGCAGTTCTAAAATACTGTCTAAATCAGACATTTAATTTAGTTAAGCAGGTCATCCATCCACCCAGCAAATGTTTTCCAAGTGCCTGTGCTGTATGTACTGTGTGTGATTCTGGAGATACCACAAGTGAGCTATATGTGTGTTTGGATGTTACAGAGATATAAACTAATAATTATAGCAATGAGATAAGCTATGTATCTAAATAGTGTATGAACTACACGTTCTGGAATGCAGAAGAGAAATACTAATCTTAGCTTAGGTATGAGAGGGAAAAATTCTCAGAGGTAACATTTCAGCCTTCAAGGATGAATAAGAATTCACTAGTAGGACATTCAGGAGAGAGGAAGTGACATGGGCAAAGGTGCTTGGCAATTTTGGAGAGGTCCACATACTTGAGAATAATTGAAGAGCAGGATAGATGCTTATAGGGACCAGATAACAAAGAGGTTTGTTATACAATGCTAGCAAGTAAAAAGGATTAAAACTCTACCCCATGAGTGGAATCTTGCCCACAGATATGCCTTGTTTGGCATATCTTTAAAATTTGAATGCCTTAAGCAGACATCCTTCAGTTCTCTGTCTCCTCAGGTCACCTCTACATATTATATTTAGTATTCCTATCTACCCCTGTAGACATTTGAGTTTACTTCTTTTACTGCATCAATGGGGAGCCACTAGAGAATATTTTAAAGCAAGATAGCATTTGCTCTTCTAGAAAAGACCATTCTGGCTCAATGTGGAGGATGAATGGAGAGGCGGCAAGCTTAAGTACAAATTAAGAGACTTTGGATGAGGAGGCTGAGGGAGGTGGAAGAGTCACGATTCCCAGGTTTCTACTGGATGAATGTTGGTGCTGTTCACCCAAAATAAAGAAAATGGAAGGTTTTGCTCTATATGTTATAAAAAATAAAATTCCTTGGGAAGGATTGTGCAGCACTTGCTGGAGTCCATTTCACATCTATCAGGAGTACATAGATGAAGATCACCTGGAAGCTTTTCAAAAGTGACAGAAATGTGCCAATAAATATTGTGATATATTTACTAGTCACAAATCAGGATACATTTAAGACATGTTGGAATGAATAGGAATATTCTTTTATACTGTCAGTAAGAATGAGACATAATGCTGAAAATGGGGACTCTTCAGGAAAATCTGGGGTACATGGTCACTAGCTATGAAAATTACTTTGTCACATCATCTACACTCCCTTTAATCAAAAGTCTCTCTGAATAAAAAGACTATCTTTGGAATGTATGTGTTTAGGAAGAAAGAAAGGAAGAAAGAGAAAGAAAGGAGGAAAGAAAGAAAAGAGAAGAATATTTACTCTCATCTTCAAATAATAATTTAAAACTGCTCCTTACCACACTTTTCAACAGAGCTATTAATGGGAAGCCCTATCAACTGACTTGAGTTTTCTCTTTTGCCCCAGCTCATACTCACTGAAGGTATTAATGGGCAATATAATGTCTAAAATACAGGAAGCAGGAGAAACATGGGTAATCTTCCAGCTGGATACTCAGGTAGTGAATAAACTTAAATCCACAAAAACCTGTTTTGCACTCTATAAAGTATCTAGTACACTCCAAATGCAAAGTAGATATAAAAAAGAAAACCACATTGTAGCAATGTCTCCCTGTTATTCTATACATACTATTGTATAATAATTTTTAGAACTATTGGTTAAACCTGACTTTACAATAGAAATTATGTCACAAACTTTCTCAAAACTCTAAAAACACAATTAACCTAGCAAAAATATTGAGTGAGATACTACATAGAATGCAAAGATGTATAAAACATGATTCCTTCAGGGAGTTTTATACTTAATAGAGAAAATAATACACATTTATAAAAAAGATAATTACATAAGCTACTGTTTGATGTAAAAAATAGTTTTAAAAATAAGCACAGTTGTACAAATAGTATGACAAATATACAAATGATAAGTAAGTAATTTTTTTTCACTCGAAGGGGCCAAAACAGTATTTATTTATAAACTGGACTTAAGCTATTTATAATGAATACATAAAAATACTCAGAAATGCCCTGGCCAGGTGGTTCAGTTGGTTGGAGTATCGTCCTGTGCACCAAAAGTTTGTGGGTTCAATTTCCTTGTGGGTTCAAGTCAGGGCACCTACATGGGTTGCAGGTTTGATCCCTAGTCAGGGTGAATACTGGAGGCAACTGATCAATTTTTCTCTCTCACATCTCTCTCTTTCTCAAATTAATAAACATATTCTTGGGTGAGGATTTAAAAATCTACTCAAAAATATTGTAAAATTGGTCAGTACAATAATATGCTCTTGATATTCAGAATGACAATGAAAGATATTCTCTTAAAATAAATAAAATATTCTATTACTAAATTCTACATTAAAAAGTAATCAATTCATAAGAATCTAAAATATTGCTCACATTAAAGTTTTTTTGCATTCTGATTGTCTTTTTAAATATACTTTATGGATTGTGTTATTACAGTTGTCCCATATTTTTTCTCCACTTTATCTCCCTCTGTCCTGCAACCAACCTCTCACCTGCATTTCCCCCATTAGTTCATGTCCATGGGTCGTACATATAAGATGTTTGGCTTCTCTATTTCCTATACTATTCTTAACCTCCCCCTGTCTATTTTGTACCTAGCAATTATGCTTCTTATTCCCTGTACCTTTTCCCCCATTCTGCCTTCCCCCCCTCCCCACTGATAATCTTCCATGTAATCTCCATTTCCGTGATTCTGTTCCTGTTCTAGTTGTGTGCCTAGTTTGTTTTTGTTTTTGTTTTTCTTCTTTAGATTCATTGTTGATAGTTGTGAGTTTGTTGTCATTTTACTGTTCATAGTTTTGATCTTCTTTTTCTTAGATAAGTCCCTTTAACATTTCAAATAATAAGAGCTTGGTGATGATGAACTACTTTAGCTTTACCTGGTCTGGTAAGCACTTTACCTGCCCTTCCTTTCTAAATGATAGCTTTGATGGATAGAGTCATCTTGTATGTAGGTCCTTGCCTTTCATGGCTTTGAATACTTCTTTCCAGCTCCTTCTTGCCTGTAAGGTTTCTTTTGAGAAATCAGCTGATAGCTTTATGGGAACTCCTTTGTAGGTAAGTGTCTCCTTTTCTCTTGCTTCTTTTAAGATTCTCTCTTTATCTTTAATCTTGGGTAATGTAATTAGGATGTGTCTTGTTGTGTGCTTCTTTGGGTCCAACTTCTTTGGGACTCTGAGCTTCCTGGACTTCCTGGAAGTCTATTTCCTTTGCCAGATTGGGGAACTTTTCCTTCATTATTTTTTCAAATAAGTTTTTAATTTCTTGTTCTTCCTTTTCTCCTTCTGGCACCTCTATGATTCAGATGTTGTAACATTTAAAATTGTCCTGGAGGTTCCTAAGGCTCTCCTCATTTTTTTAAATTCTTGTTTCTTCATTCTGTTCCTGTTGCATGCTTATTTCTTCCTTCTGCTCTAAATGGTTGATTTGAGTCCTGTTTTCCTTCTTTTCACTGTTGGTTCCCTGTAAACTTTTCTTTATTTCACTTTGTGTAGCCTTCATTTCTTCTTTCATTTTGGGACTGAGCTTAATCAGTTCTGCACATTGTGAGCATCCTGATTACCAGTGTTTTGAACTCTGCATCAGCCAGGTTGTCTATCTCCTCGTCACTTATTTCTGTTTCTGGAGTTTTGATCCATTCTTTCATTTGGGCCATATTTCTTTGTCTTTGTGCACCTGTTATATGGTAAGGGGCGGAGCCTTAGGTATTCACCAGGGAGGGCAACGCTCTTTGCTTCGTTGTGGCTGTCTGTGTGCGAGGCGTCAGAGAGGGAACAATATCGCTTGCTCCACTCTTGTCCCACTTTCTGTCACTTTCCCTGCTTCCTACAAGTGGATTGTGCCCCTCAAGGTGTTGATTTGCAGGTGGGTGGGTTTGTGTAAGTTTTAGGACCCTATGAGTTTCTCCAGTGACCTCTCCTGTGAGGCTAGGAGTTTCTCCCACTGCCATAACCTCCACAGATTTTTTTACAGCCTGGAGTTTTGAGTGTTTAGTTTCCTGCACTGACACCCTGGGTTTTGTGGTCTGTCTCACTGCCCCATTGCTCCACCAGGCTTGTCTGTGCAGGAATGTGGGATCGCCTGAATGGTACACCAGCTGCTGCCTTGCCCACCCACTCCTCCAGCCGCAGCCTTGCCTCAAGTCCTCTCTGCCTGGCTGCCAGTCTCTGCCCCTCCTACCATCTGGGTGAGTGTTTCTTTAACTCCTTGGTTGTTGGACTTCCATGCAAATGTTTTTCTGTCAGTTCTGGTTGTTCTTCGTTTTTAAATTGGTTGTTATCCTTTTTTTGGTAGAGCAAGGAAGCAAAATGTTTCTGCCTAGCCTCCATCTTGGTGGGACTGTCTGTTTTTTCTTTTGGGCCATATTACATTGTCTTGGGGCACCTGTTATGTTGTAAGGGGCAGAGCCTTAGGTATTCACCAGGGCGGGGCAACCCATGTTGCTGTGTCGTGGCGGTGTATGTGGGGGAGGGCTCAGAGAGGGAACAATGCCACTTACTTTGTTCTTGCCTTTCTTTCAGTCACTTCCCTGGCTACCCACAAGCAAATTGGGTCCTTCTGATGCTGATTCCTGGTGGGGGGGGTCGTGTACATTCTAGGACCCTGTGGGTCTCTCCAACAAACTCTCCTGTGAGGCTGGGAGTTTCTCCTGCTGCTGCACCCCCCAGGGTTTTTCAGTCAGAGGTTTTGAGGCTTTAGTTTCCTGCACAGGAACCCTGGTTTGCACTTTGTGCTTCATTCCCACATTGTTCCTCCCAACTTATGTTGGACCACTGTTTGCCAACCACCGCCTCGCCTGCTGATTTTGCCACCTTTCCACATGACTTCTCCACCCCAGCTGCCTGTCTCTGTCTCTCCTACCAGTCTGGATGAATGTTTCTTCTTTAACTCCTTGGTTGTCAGATTTCCATACAGTTCGATTTTTTTTGGCATTTCCAGTTGTTTTTTGTTTTTAAATCGGTTGTTATCCTTCTTTTGGTTGTGTGAAGAAGCAAAGCATATCTACCTATGCCTCCATCTTGGCCAGAAGTCACTTCAAAGTTTTTTATGAGTTATGGAGAATATATATACAGGGTCCAACACAAAAAAACACCCTTTTTTATTACAAAATCATAAGCATATAAATCTGTAAACTAACAATATCACACTCAAGCACACCATATGAAATTTTAGATGAAAGGTTCAAATTAAAACTATAAATTATTACACCCATATTATTACTCTACCAACCATACTCAAGCAGGTGTTAACTTCTGCCAGACCTTGTATATCTTTTAAATTTTATTTTTCAATTACAGTAGCCATTCAATATTATTTTCTATTAGCGTCATGTTAGATGTATAGCATAGTGGTTATATATTTATATTGATTAATAACATGTTATTTATCATCCATGAGTTTGTGTGTTTTCAGTTTTTTTCTTGTAATTTATTTCTAGTTTCATACGATTGTGGTTGGAGAAGATGCTTGATAAAATTTCAATTTTCACAAATTTATTGAGACTTGTTTTGTGGCTTAACATGGCCTATCCTGGAAAATGTTCTATGTGCACTAGAAAAGAATGTAGATTATGCTGCTTTGGGTGAAATACTTTAGAAATATCAATCGAATTCATCTGGTCTAGTATATCATTGAGAGCTGCTGTTTCCTTGTTGATTTTCTGTCTGGAAGATCTATTCATTGTTGTCAATAGGGTGTTAAAGCCCCCTACTGTGGCTGTATTACCGTCAATCTCTCCTTTAATGTCCATGAATAGATGTAGGTGCTTCTATGTTGAGTTCATGGGTTATGTTGGATTGATCCCCTTTATCATTATAAAACAATTTTCAAATGGTGTGCTTCAAGAATTTTTAAAACATGCAATAACTTGACTATTTAAATAATTGGGGGCACTTTCCCCTTAGAATGTCAAATAAAAAAATCTCAACAGCCAACACAACAGTAGCCATCTCATGTGAACAAATTAAAATTATACCTGTTTTTTTTTGTGAGGTTGGCAAAAAATATATTTTTTTGGTGTGCAAGAATTTTAGTAGTCAGTATACATATGCCATGAGATAAAAGGTTGAAAATTGGTGTTATAAAATATCCTTCTTTGTCTCTTATTGTAGCTTTAGTTTTAAAGTTTATTTTGTCTAATATAAGTATTGCTACCCCAGTTTTTTTAACTTCCATTTGCATGAAATATCTTTTCCCATCCCTTTACTTTCAGCCCATGTGTAATTTTCAGTCTGAAGTTGGTCTCTTGTAGATAACGTAGACATAGGTCTTCTTTTCTTATTCATTCAGCTACCCTGTGTCTTTTGATTGAAGCATTAAATTCATTCACATTTAAAGTGATTATTGATAGGTACATATTTATTGCCACTTTATTACTCATATTTATGTTCCTCTCCCCCTTCTTATTCCTATCATCTTAAAGAAGTCCTTTTAACATTTTTTGTAATACTGGTTCGGTGGTGATGAAGTCTTCTACTATAGTTTTTTGGAAAGCTCTTTATTCTCCTACAATTTTATTTATATATTTCTAAGGGTATTATGTTTTTCATTGTAAAGATTTTATTTATTTTTAGAGAGCGGGAAAGGAAGAGAGAAAGAGAGGAAGAGAAATATTGATGTGCAAGAAATATATCAACCGGTTGCCTCTCACATACCCCCTACTGGGGACCTGGTCTGCAACCCAGGCGTGTGCCCTGACTGGGAATCAAACCAGTGACCCTTTGGTTCCCCGGCTGGCACTCAATCACTGAGTCACACCAGCCAGGGCTATTCTACAATTTTAAATGATAGTCTTGCTGATTAGAGTAGACTTGGTTGTAGATCCTTGTTTTTCATCACTGAATATTTTTTACCAATCCTTTCTAGCCTGAAAAGTTTCTGTTGAGAAGTCAGCTGACAGTCTTATGGGAGCTCTCTTGTAGGTAACTGCCTTTCTCTTGCTGCTTTTAAATTTTTGTCTTTGTCTTTAACCTTTGCCATTTTAATTATGATGTGTCTTGGCATGGGCTCCTTTGGATTCATCTTGCTTTGGATTCACTGAGCTTCTTAGACTTGTGTGTCTTTTTCCTTCACCAGGTTATGGATGTTTTTAGTTATTACTTCTTCAAATAGGATCTCAATTCTTTGCTCTGTCCTCTCCTTCTGGTACTCCTATGCTGCAAATGTTGTTATGCTTAATGTTGTCCCAGAGGTCACTTAAACTGTTCTCATTTTTTTTGTTTTTTATTTTTCTTCTCTGATTGCATGTTTTCTGCTACCTTGTTTTTCAAGTCACTGATTTAAACCTTTGCTTCACCTAATCTGCTATTCATTCCGTTTAGTGTATCCTTCATTTCAGTTATTATAATAATTTCTAACTAGTTGTTTTTTATGGTTTCTTGTCCTTTTTAATGCTTACTATCTTTTTGTTAAAGTTCTTTTGAGTTCATTTATTCTTCCCCTAAATTTCTTGAGCATTCTTATAACCATCATTCTGAACTCTAACAGATTGCTTGCCTCCATTTTATTTAGTACTTTTTTCTGGGGAATTCTCCTTTTATTTCATTTGGGGGCATGTTTCTTTATCTTCCCATTTAGTTGGCCTCTCAGTCTTTGTCTCAGTGTATTAGGTAGATCTGCTATATCTCCCAGTCTTGGTAGGGTGTCCTTATGTAGTAGGTGTCCTGAGGTGTGAAGTAGCATAGTCTTCCTGATCCCCTGAGCCAGGTGCTCCAAGAGTGTCCCTTATGTGGGTTGTGTGTTGAACCTTGATTGTAGTTGGCATGTCTGTGGGTGGGATTGACCCTCAGGCTAACTGGCTTGAACATTGTGGATTAGCCATGAACACAGTGTATGAGCTGCTATGCAGAGGCTGTCCCCATGAAGTGGAATTTGCTCCAGCAGGATCTGATGCTCATCGAGAACTCCTTTTATATGTGCTGCTTGTGGAGCTAATTGGGTGTGCTCTGCTGTGGTCTGGCCTGAAGCCAGCCTCAGGTGTGTTGGTTCTGGGGTCTCTTGGAAGAGACACTAATGCAGGTCAATGTCAGATGCTGCCTGTGATCAGCCCTGGGCTACATGTTAGGAGCTATCAAGTGATCATGATTGTTAGCTGCCTCTTCTGACCTGGTTGTGTATAGGAGAAGCCAAACTGGGAACCAAGGTCAGCTGCCACTAGTATCGGGCCTGGAACAGGTCAACAAAAGGCCCAAGACACCCCAAGACATACTGCTTCCTGCCAGATTCCTGTTAGGCTCAGCTACCAGAAGAGCCTCAAGCAGTACATGAGTTGTGTTAAGGTAGTTTCTCAGGGAGTCAACAGATAGGGGTGAGTGGTATTTGCCAGGTTAATACAGTTTCGAACTCATCACCAGTGCTAAGTCTGAGGCCACTCAGCAAAAGTCTCAGGGTACACTGAGGCCAGCCATACCCCACCTGAGGCCTTAGCAATAGGATGAGATCTCAGGGAGTTGTCTGGGTAGAGCTAGGCTAAAGCAAATTAAGATTTGTTTGAGTAGAGGGAGGGCTTAATACAGGGAAGTTGCCACCAGTTGGCCATGCGGGAAGATGGCCCTTGCCCTGAAGCCACACAACTCAGTTTCCCTCTGTGTGTCTGTGGCACCCCTTGAACTTGACTGAAATTTCTCAAGAACTTTTCAAGACTGAAAGATGGGCCCAAGCTCCCTACTGCTAACAGAGACCCTGGAGTGTACAAGCTGGACAGGATAGGGGCACAGAAGTGTTAGGGAAGCCCTAATATAGCTTGCCATGCTAATTCTGTGTCAGGGGAGTGCTTAATCCAGGAAAGATGGTGTGCATGGACCATGGGGTAGGAGAACTCAATGCAGGGGCATTAGAGGCTATTCTTCCAGCCCTCGCCCTGAAGTCCCATGGTTTAGTCTCTCCATGGGTGAGTTTGGCACTCTTCTAAGCCATTGTTCCTCTGCTGGAGCCCAGGGTGAGTGCCTGTGAGCAAGAGTGAGTTAGTGCATTGTCCCTGTAAGAGGACACCTGGTTCCCAGCAGCCTTTTGTCTCACTGGGGTGGACAGAATCTCTGCTGATATTCACAGCCAGATGTTATGTGGGTTTTTCTTCTTGGCACTGGTGCTCTGAGGTGGGAAACCTGGCATGGGGTTGAGACCTCTAGCTCCTCCAGGGCACCTCTGCAACTGAGATATCTTTCCAGATCCCGAACTGCCACACATAGGGGTGGGGCCAGCTCATTTCGAGTCTCCACCTCTCCTACCAGTTCTGACATGGCTTCTTTTCTATATCTCCTGAGTTATAGGACTTCTGTTCAGCTAGTGTTCAGATGGTTCTCCATGATGATTGTTATATAGCTTAGTTACAATTTTGATGTGGTCAAAGGACAGGGTGAGTGCGGCTTCTACCTACTTCACCATCTTTGGAGAATATATTTTAAAAATGTAAAATAAGTAATTGTTTCTAACATCGCATCTTTTCTATTAACTTGTATTATATTCCCAGAAGTAGAATTGCTGGGTCATAAGGCAGATCCATTTTTAATTTTTTGAGGTAACTCCATATTGCTTTCCACTGTGGCTGCATCAATCTGTGTTCCTACCAACAGTGCACAAGCGTTCCCTTTTCTCCACATCCTTGCCATTACTTATTGTTTGTTGATTTGTTGATGATAGCCACTGTGATAGCTATGAAGTGATATCTTATAGTGGTTTTAATTTGTATTTCTCTGATGATTAGTGATGTTGAGCATCTTTTCATATGTCTATTGACCATCTGTATGTCCTCTTTGGAGAAGTGTCTATTCAGGTCTTTTGCCCATTTTTTAATTGAATGGGGTTTTGTTTTTCGATGTTGAGTTGCATAAATTCTTTTTTAATCCTCATACAAGAATGTATTCATTGATTTGAGAGAGAGAGAGGTGAAACATCGATTGGTTGCTTCCCACACGTGCCCTGACTGGGGATCAAACTGGCAACCTTTTGGTGCATGAGACAATGCTCCAACCAACTGAGCCACCCAGCAAGGGTGAATTGTATAAGCTCTTTATAAATTTTAGGTATTAACCACTTATGATGTGTGCCATTGCGAATGTGGTCTCCCATTCAGCAGACTGTCTTTTCATTTTGTTGATGGTTTCCTTTGTTGTACAAAAATTTTTTAGTTTGATGTAGCCCCGTATGTTTATTTTTTTCTCTTGCCAGAGGAGATATGTCACAAAACAATATTGCTATGAGAAATGTCTGAGATTTTACTGCTTATGTTTTCTTATTGGATTTTTACAGTTTCAAGTCTAACATTAAGACTTTAATCCATTTTGAGTTTATTCTTGTGTATGGTATACGAAGGTGTTTGTTGCAGTGTTAAGGTTTGGAAACAATGTACATGTTTATCAGTAGATGTGGATAAAAAAGCTATGGTACATTTACACAGTGGAATATTACTTGACTGTAAAGAAAAAGAGGAACCCTTACCCTTTGTGACAGCATGGATGGACCTGGAGAGAGCATTATGCTGAGTGAAATAAGCCAGTGAGAGAAAGACAAGTACCATATAATTTCACTCATATGTGGAATCTCATGAACAAAATAAACTAACAAAATAGAAACAGACTCATAGATACAGAAAACAGTGAAGCTGTGAGATGAAGGAGGCTTGCAGTACTGGGGTAAAAAGTATAGGGATTAAGCAAAAATTAAAAAACTCATGGACACAGACAACACTATGGTGATTACAGGAGGGAAAAGGGGTGGAGGTAGAAGAGGTTATGGGGGATAAATGATGATGGAAGGAGACTTGGGTTGGTGAACACATAATACAATATACAGATGATGTATTATGGAATTGTATACCTGAAACCTGTATAACTTTGTTAAACAGTGTCACCCTATAAATTCAACTACAGAAAAACAATACAGGTTTATAATGTTCTTCCATTCCTATGAAGGTAGTTATTTCTGGTACTTAAGTCAGTTCTCTGTTCTGTCAATATATTCAGCTTAAGGATATGAAAACCTTAAACAAAGACACTGAAAAATAAAAAGCTATCCGTTAGAGCCCTGTATGAATTAGGAATCAGTTTAGCTATGAATAAAGGACCCCAAATAACAGTGGCTTAAAGAAAGGTAGTCTTTTGTTTGTTTCTCATATAAAAGTTTGGAGCTACTAGTGGTCCAGGGTTGTTGTAGCTTCCATTCCCAAGATTACCTCATGTTCCCATGAGACTACTCCAGCCATCACACATTCCAGTCTGTCTGGAGGAAGAAAAGAAGAATCAAGGGCAAAGGATACATGCCAGCTGTCTTTTAAAGGTTTCTGTGCTATACTTTGCTTACCTATAAGAAAGAGCTACCTGACACCAATATCAGACAAGGCCAAAAAAACTAAAGCTACATAATTATGCCTGAACACAGATGAAAAATGTAAATATTGACCAAACTGCAGTAACCAAACATCTACTCTGCCTAATAAGGCTGACTACTACTTGTTACCAATTCAGCTTTAGTCATGTTTCATTCTCCTGATATTTTAGATCCCCAATCATACTGTTTTTTAATCCAATTCAGAGTAAGACCCTGTTTCCTTCAACTCTCCCTACAATTGCCTAATACAAGGCAAATCCTACAGTAAAGCTTTTCTAATATTTTCTTGCTGTGATACCCATGGTTTCCCATGGTATGCATACTCCCTCGTAGCAACAAGCAATAAATCTAATTTGTTCAACCACCGACTTATTCCCATGGCTTCTGGATGAAGGGCAGAGACACCCATTATTAACAGTAATTAGTAATGCTATACCTGAAACCATAAAAATCCTAGAAGAACATAGGCAGCAAAATCTCAGACATTGCTTGTAGCAATTTTTTATTGGATATATCTCCCCAGGCAAGAGAAACAAAAGAAAATATAAACAAATGGGACTACATCAAATTAAAAAGTTTTTGCATAGCAAAGGAAATCATCAACAAAATAAAAAGACAACCCACAGAATGGGAGAACATATTCACCAATACATCTGATAAGAGGTTAATATTCAAAATTTATAAAGTACTTACAAACCACATCTAGACCAAAAAAATAAACAACCCAATTTAAAAAATGGGTAAATAACCTGAATAGACACTTCTCCAAAGAAGATGGCCAATAGATGTATGACAAGATGCTCAATGTCACTAATCATCAGAGAAATGCAAATTAAAACCACAATGAGATACCATCTCACACATGTCAGAATGGCCATCATCAAAAAATCAACAAAGAAAAAAGTGCTGGTGAGGATGTGGAGAAAGGGGATCCCTTTTGCACTCTTGGTAGGAATGCAGATTGGTGCAGCCACTGTGGAGCTACAGTATGGAGATACTTCAAAAAATTAAAAATGGATCTGCCTTTTGACCCAGTGCTCCCACTTCTGGGAATATATCGAAAAGAACCCAAAACACTAATTCAGAAGAACATAAGCACCCCTATGTTTATTTCAGTGTTATTTACAATTGCCAGAATATGGAAGCAGCCCAAGTGCCCATCAATAGTTGAGTGGATAAAACAACTATGGGATATTTATCCAGAGACACATGAAAAGATGCTCGATATCGCTAGCTATCAGAGAGATGCAAATTAAAACCACAATGAGATACCACTTGACACCAGTCAGAATGGCCCTCATAAACAAAGCAACAAACAGCAAGTGTTGGAGAGGTTGTGAAGAAAAGGGGACACTAGTGCACTGCTGGTGGGAGTGCAGACTGGTACAACCACTATGGAAAACAGTATGGAATTTTCTAAAAAAACTAAAAATGGATATACCTTTTGACCCAGCAATTCCACTGCTAGGACTATATCCTAAGAACCCTGAAACACCAATCCAAAAGAACCTATGCACCCCTATGTTCATAGCAGCAAAATTTACAATAGCCAAGTGTTGGAAGCAACCTAGATGCCCATCAGTAAATGAATGGATCAAAAAACTGTGGTACATTTACACAATGGAATTCTATGCAGCAGAAAGAAAGAAGGAGCTCATACCCTTTGCAACAGCATGGATGGAACTTGAGAGCATCATGCTAAGCGAAGTAAGCCAGGCAGTGAAAGACAAATACTATATGATCTCACCTTTAACAGGAAGCTAATCAACAAAACAAACAAACAAGCATAATATAACCAAAGACATGGAAATTGGGAACAGGCTGAAAGTCACCAGAGGGGAGAGGGGAGGGAATTTCAGGGGAAAGGGGGAAGGATTTACAGGAACAAGTATGAAGGACACATGGACAAAATCTATGGGGGGGTGGAAATGGGAGGGAGGAGGGGAGGGCTGGGGTGGTGGGTTTGGGTGAGAATAAAAGACAGAAATCTGTACAAGATCAAAACAACTATGGGACATTTATGCAATGGAATACTACTCAGCCATAAAAAGATAATTTTACTCTTTGTGACAGTTTGGATGGACATAGAGAACATTATGTTAAGTGAAATAAGGCAGTCAGAGAAAGACAAATACCATATGATTTTCCTCATATGTAGAATATAATGAACAAATTACACTAATGAAGAAAATGGGGACAGACTCATAGATGGAGAGCAGGATGACAGTTAGTGTAAGTAGGGATGTTAGGGGTGGAGGGATTGAGCAAAATGGAAAAACAACTCATGAACATGGACAACAGTGTGGTGATTGCTGGGGGGGGGGGAGGGTATAAGGGGACTAAATGGTAATGGAAAAATACAATAAAGATTAGTTATAGGACCATACTCAGTTGGTCAGTGTTGCTGAGAAATATAGTCTCTTCCTTGGACCACCATGTGGTCAGTGAAAATTGGGGTTTCTATAGTCATAGAGGGAGAGAGAATAGCTATACCAACCAGTTAACCATCTCTTCTACAGCCTCTAAACTTAAGAAAGCCCAAAGGGTTTGTCCAAAATAAATGTATACTAAGAAGCAAGAAGGTGATGTTAGAAAATAAATAAATAAGGAAGCCATATAAGAAAGTCACAGAGTTTGTAGGCTTGGTCTCTCTTCCAAAAAAAATATTTGTAAGCATTGCAAATGCATATGTGTGTGGACTATGACCACCTAGAGACACCTTGCCTTAACTGAAGGGAGCAGCTGTCATTTCTCAACTCCAGCAGATGTTACCATGTGGGGACACTGCCACAGTGTTGCCAAACCTTCTATATTGAAATCTTACAATTTTTCAATGTTGGTTTAGATTCTTAAAAATACAGTGTGGGCCAAACAAAATATTTCTGTGAGCTAAATCGATCTTAGTTTGTAACTCCTTATAGAGAAATGGATTGACTTCCTCCCCTTCCGATAATCTCCCAGTAACGTGCTTCTCTCAGCATGTATACGTGTTGTAGTTGCTCTGGGTCACAAGTATGATTGACTTCCTCCTGCAAGAACAGAGTTGCTTAAATGACATGGGTTCCTGAATAGAATGTCAAAATGGAAGAGAAGATACTTTATTTCTTCTCAGTTTTCATGAAATGATCCAATAATCAACAGAATATTAATTTTATAGCTGACCTTTTTCCATGGTACACTTGGAAATGGCCCAGAAGAGGCCTAGCTCATTTCACTGAGGCCAAAAAATGGCCCCATGGCAGCACCCAGTAGGCTTTTCCTCCTCATTTTTGTTATCAAATTTATATTTTTCACCACTGATAATAATGCTTGATGTTCTTTTACTTATATGTAGCTAATTCATAGTTCATAGATAGCTAATGGTAACTGGAAGAAGATTTCACCTTAATTTTATTAGACCCAAAGAGTACTACTGAAATATCTACATGTGGATACATGGGTTTTCCAGTTCTTACACAGTGACTTCCACAGCTAAACCCTTTTGATGCCCTTAGTCACTAAGACTAAGCTGGGGAGAATGCTCTAATACAGTGATCTTCATCAGGTTCTTGTCAAGAACAAGTATGCATAAAATTCACAGCTGCTGGACTGCCAAGGTTAATATTTCCAGATGACCAGCAGGAATTTACTGAATTCACAACATATATGGTTGTTCTGTTATTTACCCTAGAATGTTTGTAAATATCTCATTTTTAGATGATTCTTAAGTATTTATATATGATGTATATATCCCCTTGGTTCTAACAAAAAATTATACTTTCTACCAATTCATTCTCTGACATGTATACATACTAAATTCTGTATTTAATTGCCATTTTCATGAGATATATAGATAGTTATTTTACACCTATAGTGATGTGAGGATCTGCAGTTTAAAAGAAAAATACCTCACTGGCCAAGATGGAGGCATAGGTAGATAAACTTTGCTTCTTCATACAACCGAAAGGAGGACAAAAAACAATTTAAAAACAAAAAGCAATAACTTCCAGAATATCAAACCATACGGAAGTCTGACAACTGAGGAGTTAGAGAAGAAACATTCATCCAGACTGGTAGGAGGGGCAGAGACGGGCAGCTGGGGTGGCTAGTGGACTGGGTGGTTCCACATTCCAGCGTGGATAAACCAGGAGGAACAACTGGGGAGTCAGACAGACTGTGCAACCCAGGGTTGCAGCACAGGAAACTAAAGCCTCAAAATCTCTGGCTGTAAAAACCTCTGGTGTTTGTGGCGGTGGGAGAAATTCCCAGTCTCACAGGAGAGTTCATTAGAGAGACTCACAGGTCCTAGAATGTTCACAAACCCACCCACTTGGGAATCAGCACAAGAGGGCCCAATTCACTTGTGGGTAGTAGGGGAAGTGAGTGAAAGTGGGGAGAGAACCCAGCAAGTGGCATTGTTCCCTCTCTGACTCCTCTCCCACATACAGCACCACAGCACAGCAAAGTGGGTTACACCACCCCGGAGAATACCTAGGGCTCCACCCCTTAAAATGTAACAGGTATGCCAAGACAAAGAAATGTGGCCTGAATAAAAGAACAGATCAAAACTCCAGAAAAAGGACTAAGTGACGAGAATATACCCAAGCTATCAGATGCAGAGTTCAAAACACTGGTAATCAGTATGCTCACAGAAATGGCTGAGTATGGTCACAAAATAGAGGAAGAAGTCAAGGCTATGCAAAGTGAAGTAAAAGAAAATGTACAGGGAACCAACAGTAAAGGGAAGGAAACTAGGACTCAAATCAATGATTTGGAACAGAAGGAAGAAATAAACTTTCAACCAGAGCAGAATGAAGAACAAAGAATTAAAAAAAAAAAAAAAAAAAACAACTGAGGAGAGCCTTAGGAACCTCTGGGGCATCTTTAATTAAATGTTCCAACATCTGAATCACAAGAATGTCAGAAAGAGAAGAGGAAGAGCAAGAAATTAAAAACTTATTTGAAAAAGTAATGAAAGAGAACTTCCCTAACCTGGGGAAGCAAATGGACATGCAAGTCCAGGAAGCTCAGAGAGTCCCAAAGAAGTTGGACCCAAGGAGACACACAACAAGACACATCGTAATTACATTACCCAAGATTAAAGATAATGAGAGAACCTTAAAAGAAGCCAGAGGAAAGGAGACACTTACCTACAAAGGAGTTCCCATAAAGCTATCAGCTGATTTCTCAGAAGAAACCTTGCAGACAAGAAGGAGCTGGAAAAAAGTATTCAAAGCCATGAAAGGCAAGGACTTATACCCAAAATGACTCTATCCATCAAGGCTATCATTTATAAAGGAAGGGCAGATAAAGTGCTTCCCAGATAAGGTCAAGTTAAAGGAGTTCATCATCACCAAGCTCTTATTTTTTTAATATATTTTATTGATTATGCTATTACAGTTGTCCCATTTCTCCCCCATCATTCCCCTCCACCCTGCACACCCCTTCCCACCCACATTCCCCCACTTTAGTTCATGTCCATGTGTCATAAGTTCTTTAGCTTCTACATTTCCCATACTATTCTTGCCCTCCCCCTGTCTATTTTCTACCCATCATCTATGCTACTTATTCTCTGTACCTTTTCCCCCTCTCTCCTCCTCCCACTCCCCTGTTGCTAATACTCCATGTGATCTCTATTTCTGTGGTTCTGTTCCTGTTCTAGCTGTTTGCTTAGTTTGCTTTTGTTTTAGGTGTGGTTGTTAACAGCTGTGAGTTTGCTGTCTTTTCACTGTCATATTTTTTATTTTCTTTTTCTTAGATAAGTCTCTTTAACATTTCATATAATAAGGTCTTGGTGATGATGAACTCCTTTAACTTGACCTTATCTGAGAAGCACTTTATCTGTCCTTCCATTCTAAATGACAGCTTCACTGGATAGAGCAATCTTGGATGTAGGTCCTTGCCTTTCATGACTTGGAATACTTCTTTCCAGCCCTTTCTTGCCTGGAAGGTCTCTTTTGAGAAATCAGCTGACAGTCTGATGGGAACTCCTTTGTAGGTGACTGTCCCCTTATCCCTTGCTGCTTCTAGAATTCTCTCCTTCATTTGAATATTGGCTAATGTAATTATGATGTGCCTTGGTGTGTTCCTCCTTGGGTCCAACTTCTTTGAGACTCTCTGAGCTTCCTGGACTTCCTGCTAGCCTATTTCCTTTGCCAGATTGAGGAAGTTCTCCTTTATTATTTGTTCAAATAACTTTTCCACTTGTTGCTCTTCTTCTTTCCCTTTTGGTACCCCTATAATTCAGATGTTGGGACATTTAACGATGTCCTGGAGGTTCCTAAGCCTCTCCTCATTTTTTTGAATTCTTGTTTCTTCATTCTTTTCTGTTTTGTTGTTTCTTTCTTCCTTCTGGTCCACTCCATTGATTTGAGTCCCAGTTTTTCTCCCATCTCTATTGGTTCCCTGTGCATTCCCTTTCATTTCACTTATTGTAGCCTTCATTTGTTCATCTAATTTTTGAACAAAATCAACCAGTTCTGTGAGCATCCTGATCACCAGTGCTTTGAACTGTGCATCTGATAGGTTGGCTATTTCTTGGTCACTTAGATGAATTGGCTCTGGGGCTTTGATTTGTTCTTCTGTTTGAGCGATTTTTTGGGGGGCGGTCGTCTGGACAACATGGATGCTATGTAGTAAGGGTGGAGCCTTAGGTGTTCCTCAGTGTTAGGCAGTCCAGTTGCTGGATAGTGATGCTGTATGTGGGGGCAGGGTCCTAGAGGGAACAATGGTGCTTGCTCTGCTCTCTCTCGGATTCCAGTTCCTTCTGCTGCTTCCCCTTTGCCTGGATTATCCGTGCTTGAATGTGGGACCACCTGGTCAGCCAGCTGCCTTGTGTGGCCTCACTTGGTCTGCACCATTGCCGCCCTGCGCTTGGTGTCTGCTAGCTGCTGCCTGTGTGCCTGGGGTCTGCTAGCCACCACCTGCACACCTGGGATCTGCCAGATGCTGCAGCCTGTGCGCTCAGGTCCGCCAACCTCCACTTTTTCCTGCTGTGACTCTGCCCCTCTTACCAGTCTGGATGAATGATTGTTGGACTTCTGTACAGTTCAATTTTCTATTAGTTCTGGTTGTTTTTTTGTTTATAAATCTTTGTTGTCCTTAGTTTTGGTTGTGCGAGGAGGCACAGTGTGTCCACCTACACCTCCATCTTGGCCAGAAGTCCCCAGGCTCTTATATGAAATGTTAAAGGGACTTACCTAAGAAAAGAAGACCAAAACTATGAACAGTAAAATGACAACAAACTCACAACTATCAACAACTGAACCTAAAGAAGAAACATGAAAACAAAAATAAACTAGGCATACAACTGGAACAGGAACAGAATCACAGAAATGGAGATCGCATGGAGCGTTTTCAGTGGGGAGGGGGGAAGGGAGGATGGGAGAAAAGGTACAGGGAATAAGAAGCATAATTGGTAGGTACAAAACAGACAGGGGGAGGTTAAGAATAGGAAATGGGGAAGCCAAAGATCTTATATGTATGACCCATGGACATGAACTAAGCTGAGGGGGTGGGGGATATTGGATGGAGGTGGGTTGTAGGACAGAGGGGGATAAAGTGGAGAAAAAAATGTGACAACTGTAATAGCGTAATCAATAAAATATACTTAAAAAAATAAAAGAAAGAAACTTCAAGAAAAATAATTGTTGGTGTAGTTTGGGCAGAAGATTTTAAATTGTTAATAGACAATTAAAATAATAATGGGAAAGAGATTGAATATATTCCAAAATGACACTCATAAACATATGTCTGGCTATTTTATGTAGACATTTGTATTTCTGACAAAAGTAAGTGTTTCTGGTTAAGTTCATATACATTTATTTTGAGCCTTGACTTTGGGAACTCAGACAGCTAATATGCATACCAGATGATTTAATCACAATGGGTGATAAAAGATGAAAAAAATCTCATAATGCAAAGCCTGCGTCCAACTTCGAAGCCTAAACCTAACAATTTTCTCAGCTTCTATCCTTTGTTTTCATGGGAAATTGTGTGTGACATTAGTTTGAAATGGGTGAAGAGCCTCTCCAAAGGCAACAGAAAGCATGGGTTTAACTCCATCGAGGCTCTTGTGAGGCATTATGCTAGGCAATTTTTACAGGTATTATATGTGTATGTTCTTAAGTCCTATCCATGGCATCTCATAATGAGAGAACAGACATGGGTTAAATAGCTTGCCTAATAAAGTGCAGCAGGTGAGGATTATAATGATGGCAATAGCACAAAGAAGCTGGTTCCAAAGGTAGCCTGCCTGAAGTCCCACACTAAGGAAGTGGCAGAGCGAGGCTGTGCTGAAGTGCACAAGCAGCACTGTCAGCCTGGAGAGACCACAGAAACATATAGTTTTAGAATTGAAAGAGGCTACACAGAGCACTGAGGTAATTCAACACCCTCCAACACACCAGTTTTATATGTGAGGAAACAATGTACAACAATATTAATGTCCTTTCAAATGAGGATAAGTTGTGAAATTGTTGGATTAATTTAATTCTTTCCCTAGTATATCATAGTCATTCACTTTTTAATAAGTAAACAAGAGAACACTTTGATAATAATTGGTAACTTTTTTTGTGGAGAGAATCATCAGTGAACTAAATGAACAAAATCCAGGTGCTTGAACTTTCCTGTGCTCTTCACCTATACCTATCCCCCTCTGCCCTGTTTTTCTGTCATATGCTTATAAATTTATTCAGAGAACAATGGAAATTTAGGGAAATCATAAGAGCATATTTTAGGTGTATGAAGTTCCCCCAAATTAGCCTACCAGTTTCCATTTGGAAGTACTTTATTACTTAAAACACTTAGGAGAGGTGAGCTATTTAAAAAAAATCAGTAGTTCTGAAAATCTGAATTGTAAGATGCTCTTTCAGGGGTGTCCACCCCTCAGCCCATGGGCCGCATGCAGCCCAGGATGGCTATGAATGCAGCCCAATACAAAATCATAAATTTACTTAAAACATGAGATTTAAAAAAAGATTTATTTACTTACTTTTAGACAGAGGGGAAGAGAGGGAGAAAGAGAGAGAGAGAAGTATCAGTGTGTGGTTGCCTCTCATGTGCCCCGCACTGGGGACCTGGCCTGCAACCCAGGCATGTGCCCTGACTGGGAATCAAACCAGTGACCCTTTGATTTGCAGGCCTGTACTCAATCCACTGAGCCACACTGCCTGGGCCATGAGATTTTTTTTATTTTCATTAGTGTTTTTGTACTTAATGTGTGGCCCAAGACAACTCTTTTTCCAGTGTTGCCCAGTGATGCCAAAAGGTTGGAAACTCCTGCTAGATGATCTGTTTCTTAGATCTCCGGCAGAATAAACTTTTCTTGTAAATTTAACAAGTGTGTATTTGTGCTTTGAACAGAAATAAATACTTTATTCGTGATGTTACACTTTTAAAAATTAACAATTCCTTTGCTTCTCATTCAAGCAAAGCTATCCTCCCTAAGTATCTCCAGTTGTGTCCAGTTAGGAGTATGTGGTCCACAGATTCTTTCTGTTAGAGAACTTTTTTCCATGAGAGAACTACTTGTCTTTCAGTATGGAAATTCTACACAGTCCTTCCCTGAGTAGCTGGTTCCAGTATTTACTCATCTTTATAATCAGGGAGTTCATCTTTGCATCTATCATGTATGATTCCTACCTCATTTCTCTGGCTCTGCCTGCTGTGCTGGCTGGGACAAGCTGGACAGAAATTTACTCACCTGGGAGCCTTCCCACACTCTCAAGGAGCTAATGCTCAGTGGAGTGGCTATCACCATGTGAGGTGCAGAACAAGTTGTAATGTGCTCACTACGCCTGTTGAGTGACAGTAATCCTTCTCTGAAGCTCAACTCAAACTGGCGGGCCCATTAAATCTCTGTATCCCATATTATTCTATCCCTATCTCTCCCTTCTCTATCCGAACAGCTACTTATTAGATATTGAGTGGAGCAAAGTGATTATCTGACAAAATATTTTTCATTTAGGTATGGAAAATTGAAAAGACAACAGGCAGTTACTTTTTAAAATAAATACCTGTTGATTAAGGAATAAAATACTTATTACTGAAAGATATCAGGAATTGGAGCTAATATTACTTCCTTTCAGGCCTGTGTAAAGCTTAGAAATAACAAAAATAAAGTACTTAGCAGGTTGTATTCATAAAGCAAATAGTATCTGTTATTGTTAGATCCTGTATTCCAAATAGTCTTTGATTCACAAATAACACTTCCATGGCCCTCTCTGAAAAGTTTTTGCTTTAATACTGTCCATATTAACAGCTCTGAAATATAGAGTAGGCTAATAACCTCAGGTTTTCAAAATTTCCTTAAAGTCATTGTATATCCTTTAAAGTTTTTGGTGTTTACCCCCCGGAATCTCTAATTAATTTGTAATATATCTATAAAAATGTATTTTTTCAGCATTTCTATGAGACACATACCTTCTAAAATGCAAACAGCCAGGTAACAGATGGTTACTAGACTTATCGTGGTGATCACGTTGAAAGGTATACAAATGTCTGTCTAGTCACCATGCTGTATCCCTGAAACTAATATAATATTGTAACATGTGAACTGTAATTTTAAAATAAATCTTAAAAAATGTAAACAGCCAAAATAGAAACATTAGTGTAATATCTAACCAATGCTGAGAACGAAGGAAGGATAAATTTATGGTTAGTAATTTTGTAATGTTCATATATAACAATATTAGACATTTTCAAATGTGCTACTTTCCTGACTCATGTTTGGGATGGAATCACTCTAGTCCTCTATTCTTTTCTATTATTTCCTGATATACTAGTACTTGTATAAAGCCCAGCTTATGTCACCTTGTTCTTGAGCAGACTGTTTTTCTTCCCTAAAATAATTACACATATCCTGCAAAGCATCATCTGTTCTTACCCATTCGTTCTCCTATTTTGTTGAAAATTTTAGTTTTAATGTACTTTTCCTCGATTGTAGCCACCCATGCTATTTAGAATCACTATTAATTATCATCATTTAAATGATTCATGGAAGTGATAAATGGCATAGGATTCAGTACTGATCCTTTAAGAGGATCTTCACTGCTCAAGTCCCAATTAGCTGTGATAATTTAACGGAAAGAAGGAAACACTGAAAAAGTGGAAAAGTCTTTGGAAAGAGAAAGAGGCCAGAGTGAGAGATAGAAGTCCAGAGTTTCAAATATCCAGAAAGAAAGATGTAGAGAAATAATAAGGCTGAATGAGAGAATGTGGAAAAGAAAATAAAAAGTCCGTAATAAAGAGGGAGACATATGGTAAATAAAGGTTCAATAAGTAAACAAAATTTCAGTATATACACTAAGTCTTGAAGTTGGCACATCAGATATCCATCATTTCCAGTGCCTCTTTTGAAATATACTCTTAAGATAATTGTTAACATTTACCTTTAGTGCTTAAAATGTTCTCTTTAAGACCTTAAACTCTGTTTAAGTTCTATTTAAGAACTTAAGTTTGATAGAGAACTTAAGCTCTGTTTAAGTTCTATTTAAGGCTGGTGTGGCTCAGTGGGTTGAGCACCAGCCTGTGAACCAAAGGGTCACCAGTTCAATTCCCAGTCAGGGCAGATGCCTGGGTTTTGGACCAGGTCCCGGGTAGGGAACCCATGAGAGGCAACCACACATGGATGTTTCTCTCCCTCTCTTTCTTCCTCCCTTCCCCTCTGCCTAAAAATAAATAAATAAAATCTAAAAACAAGTTTTATTTAAAAGTTAATCTACTTTTTATATGGAGCATAATTTGTAACATTTATATTTGGTTTTGACTAACATAGAAACTGAGAATTTTTATTTAAAAGAATTACAGTATGGTATGATAGAATAAGCAGGGGTTTTAGATCTAGGTAGATTTGAGTTCAAATCTTGCCTTTTTTACTTACTACCTGTTAACCCCATGAGAATCACTGAATTCTCCTGCCTTGGTTTCCTCAAGTGCAAAATGAAGCTGAAATTAAAACATTTCAGGCCTGTAATAAAGTTTAGAAATAATATATATAAAGTGTTTTACAAGTAGCATGAGTAAAATAAATCAAAGCTATTTTTATTAGGTTATGTAACCCAGTTAATCATTGATACAATAAGTAATATTTCCTACCTGGATCCCTGGCATTTCATTTAATAGCAGAGCCTGTATATTTTCTTATTTTGTGTGTTTGGTATTTTGTCATTAATATGTGACATTTTAATAGTTGGAAAACAACCCATACAAAATAACTCTAAAATTTTATCTTTTTATTTCCTTTTTGCATCCAGTAATGTATCTTGTTTTGCTAATGGGCACCGCCTTAACCCAGTGATCAAGTTAACATCATCAATGAGAAAAACTCTTATGGTGGGCCCTCTGACGTGATGTGCTGAGGACACAACATCACTTACTAAGCATTCTTGCTAAAAATACATACTTTGCTCTCAAAATGAGGAAACTTCAAAAAAATCCAAATTGGTGGATAGTCTGTGAAAACAAATGTGCTGTATTCTTAAAAAAAAGGTTAATGTCACAAAAGATAGGGGAAGGCTGGGAAACTTTCCAAATTAAAATAGATTAGATATGATAATTAAGTGCAATGAGTGATCCTGAATTGGATCTTGGATTAGGGGAAATTTTACCATAAAGATTATTATTGGGAAACTGGTGACATTTGAATATGGACAGTATATGAGATAATAACACATATTGTATTAATGTTAAAATTCTGTATGAGAATATCATAAATATAAGAAGACAAATAATTAGATAGATAGACAGAGACAGAGACAGGCATAGCAACGACTAAAACAAATGTGACAAACTGTTAAAAGTTGATAAATCTGGGTGAAGAGTATCCAGGAATTCTGTGTGGTATTTTTGCAATTCTTTTATAAGTTTGAAATAATTTAAAACTAAAAAATCAAAAAAGAATTTATATTGTTTTATAGAAAGCAACTGAACTTTTGATGCAACTAGTTGACTTTTTAAGTAGAATTTATTTAGAAGTCTTATAAGCCCAAGTCAGGCACGTCTTCTCTTAACAACCTATTAAGATTAACTTATCTCAATTGATGCCTTATTCACAAATGTGCTAAAAAGAAATAATGAGAGTAATGACTTCTCTCTCATCCTTTTAATGGACACTTCCCCCAGGCAAATACAATACAGTGTTGTGGATAGGTCTTCATGTAAATGTTTGCATTATTAATGTGAACAGGACTGTTCACTAGAAAGCAGCAATTGCAATGAACATTTTTGAATTTCTATATGCAAAAGTTGGACCTGGCAAATAAAAATTAACTTTCTTTGGGAAAAATAAATTTCAGTTTAGCCCATTGATCTTCAGAGAAAACTATTGATGTATACATTTTGAAAAATAATTTAACATATTTTAGATTTGTTTTCTCAGAGAATTTAAGAACATATCCCTCATATAACTGTCTGAAATCTGGAAACAGGACTAACTCTTACCTCTTGGTATTTAATATCTCAACAGATAAAAAGGGTCATGAATGTTTTACTTTTCCCTCTTTATTAGAAATGTGAAGTTCTTTATATGTAACAATCAAAATATGCTTTTTTCAAACAACAAAAGTGGTATTGTTATTTGGAATTGCATTATTTTTATATTCTCAACTTTGTGTGCATGCATTTATTTTAGGCTATAAGTTTTGGATTCTTTTTTAAAAAATAAAAACAATAGCCCCAGCTGGTGTAGCTCAGTGGATTGAGCGCGGGCCTGCGAACCAAAGGATCGCGGTTCGATTCCCAGTCAGGGCACATGCCTGGGTTGCCAGGCCAGTTCCCGGCAGGGGACATACAAGAGGCAACCGCACATTGATGTTTCTCTCCCTCTCTCCTTCCCTTCCCCTCTAAAGATAAATAAATAAATAATAAAAATAAATAAATAAAATATTTAAAAAAACCAATAAATTTCTTTTATAAAACTAGCAAAACCAGTTGCTAATTTATGTCATATATTCTCCAGCTGAGAATGGCTGCAGGCTCCAAGAGGCCATGTGTGTCAAGAGGTGGATGAAATCATTCCTATGTTGTGCAGGCTGAAGTAATTTTGTAAGTCCCTGGGTGGTCTGGCCAGATTTCCGGGTTGAATTAGAGCAATCTTTTATGTCATGGGATGCCTTGCCCAGGTTGTGCAATGTAATCATTGAAACCAAGCAAACCTGTTGCTCAACTACTTCAATTCTGTTCCTTCTGTGTCCAAATTAGGTGATATCTATACAAACATGGTTTAATAGAATATTTGCCAGCTGATAAGAAGGATTGGAAAAGTTTCTATGGACTTAGTAAATTAAAAAAAATAATAATTTGAAAATATGCTGTGAGCCAGATGGGGCTTGGAAGGCACTTTGAAAAACAAACTTTACCGTCTAGATAAAATTCAGGTTCAACCAAGAACAGATAATATCAGATGCTATAATTCTTTACAGGTGGCCCTCCTTTTCTCCTTTCTACCCACCTGGGCTATCCACAAACTCCTTTACTTCTCATCCTAGGACTGCGGCACAAGTGTGCAAGGTGTGGCCCTGCTACCGGCCTAAAGCTTCTGCTTCTTAGGAAGGCCCAAGACCAGGTCATTGGATAGGAATGAATGGATGGGTTGTTTTTGTTCTGGGCAGAAGGTGGGAGAGAAAGCAAGAGGAGGTCTGTATGTGAATTGTCTTGGGAAGAGAGCATATTACATCCTGTTTTCAATTGTTCCGTTTTTCTTTAGTTTTTACACAATGGCCTTAAGAGTTAGTCATCTATTTCTTTATAGTAGCTAATTCACTTTTCATGCTTTGTGTTCTGCCTTCCAAATTTATTTTGATGAAAATGTGGATCAACTAACTTTGAATTCAGTTTTAACTGGTACTTAATTTGTTAACTTCTCATGTATTAATTCCTCAAAGAAAAATGAAACAAATATGGTCCTGAAAAATGAATTTGGAAATTTTATTTTTAAAAAGACAAAAATAAATTGCTAACATTTCTTTGGGCAGTTCTGTGCTATAACTTTCCCCTGCAAACATTGAAATTTTCAGAATTTCTTTACAAAAACTGCTCTTGCATAAGATTTCTCTTCTGTTTTATTCTATAATGTTTTGAGCCCACAATTACTTTGCTGCATTGTGAGGACAGTTCAGAGTCTAACCATGTAAAGATATATAGGTTATTAACTGTATTATTAATTGTATGTACTAAAAAAAGATTACTGAAAGCCTACTATGTGCCAATCACTGTGTGCCAGTCTAATTGGGGAAATACACACATATCTGAATAATTACAAAGTAGTCACAGAAGTGTTAAAAGTGATCTACAATGAAATAACTAATTGTGCCAAAGAGAGTCAAGGAATGTGGTAATATTTGATCAAGGTCTTAAAGGATGACTAGAGATTCGCCCAAGGGGTCTACCCAGTGGGAGTAGGCATTCCAGTTATAGGGAACATTGCAAAAGCAGGGAGGCCTGAAATGCAAGATAAATCCTGAAAGCGGCCTGGAATCACTGGAATTTAGGGTACAAACATTAAGCATAAGTTTCTTTCGCCAGTTGGCTAGTTCTCTCAGCTGCCTCTCACATTCTCTTAGTTTCACTCCTGCTTCATCTCCCAGTACAACTGAGCTCTTTTTGTCCCCCAGCACCTCTGGTCATTGAGTAGGTAATTTCTCAGTTACTTTATGAGCATCAGGCTCTTTTCATGAAAGGGACACACCTTGTGCTTCATATTACTTTCTTTAACAAAACCAGTCACACCCAATCTGATTACTCTCCCTATTTATTGGGGTTTATTTTCCCAATGATTTTTGACTGTTTTCATTCAAATCAAGTCCATTTTGGAAGAGTGAAGCTTTATCATCATTTGGGATAATTAAGGTCAAATTCTGACCCTGAGGTCAAAAAATGACCCTGAGAAGTATTCCAAAAATGTTTTGAGAAATGCTAGCATCACTTACAGACTTTAAAGATGGTTCTTTAAAAAGAACACTCCTTTGGATGCACAAATTCTAGCATATTGTAAAATAGTCACATATTGTTAATTTTTAGGTGTGGTAATGATATTGTACTTATTTTTAAAAGTCATTTTTTGAGATACATACTGAAATAATAAGGTGAAATAGTGAGACATTTGCTTTAAAATAATCCAGTAGTGGGAGGAAAGGGCAGTATGGGGAGTAGATGAAATAATATTACTGGATAGACAAATGAGTTTCATTGTACTAGTCTATTTTTGCATATTTAAAACTTTCAATAGTAAGAAGTCACTTTACATTATAATCACATTTCATCTTGTCCTTGTAGGTGAGAAAGGAATAATCATTTCCACAAACATAAAGGCACATAGAACACTTATCAGTTCATTAGCCCCTCCATAGGTTGAGAGAATCTGAGGTGTTTTTTTTTTTAAGATTTTATTTATTTATTTTTAGAGAGGGGAATGGAGGAAGAAAGAGAGGGAGAGAAGCATTAATGTGTGTCCCCTACTGGCATGTGCCCTAGACTGAGAATCAAACCAGAGACCCTTTGGTTTGCAGGCCAGAGCTCAATACACTGAGCCACACCAGGCAGGGCAGAATCTGAGTTTTTTATAAAGACTTCTAATACCCTTTTTGTTAAGAATTTTATATTTATATGTAAACAAACAATCTTTTAATTAAGTAGGCAATTAAACATGCAAATCTAATAAAATATACTAAAAATTCTACCTTTTATCCCAAAGAGTGCACCACTTCTTGTTTTAGTTTGTCATTGTCTTTTATTTTACAATACACTGTGCTATGAATAATGAATAACATTATCCAGTGTAATTGTAGAGGTATTTTCCTCCTGTTATAATGCATCAAGTTATATTGCTTTGTCTTCTCTATAGTGCCCTCTTCCACATACTTTAACAATTTTAAAAAGAACACTAGGCATTTTGGACAATAAAGATCTTATTAAAATCCGGTCTTTCTTTAATTCAAAATGGTTAGCCTGTAGAGCAGCTTATAGGATGGGATGTTTCCAGCCCCTCTTTAGCATGTAAAGTGTTTTGTTACAGGAATGGTAAGGTGACTCAATGGTGACCCAAATCCTCCTCTTCCTTGGGTGAGCGCACAGATTTCAGAGCACAGGGCAGGCTCACCAGGCTGAGCTCACATTTGAACCTCAGAGAGCTGTCGGAGATGAACCATTACCACAAGCAAGGCTGTGCTGGTCTTGTTTAGTTTAATTGCAAACTCATAACACATGCATTTTGCAGTGGTCCTCCTTGTTCCAAATGTAGCTTAATCAACACACTTTTAATTCAATTTTTCATTTTAAATATCACCTCTACAAATTTTAATTTCTACATCTTCCAGTACACTTTCCCTTTAGATGAGTATTTCCCAAACTGTAACCAAAGGACTGCTTCTGTCCAAATTGTATGGAGTACAGCCCCCTACCACAGACATTCTGGATCAGAATCTCCGGAGGTGAGGCCTGGGAATGGGGCTCCAGTGCACATTAACAACTGGCACCTGAGCTTAGGAGGAAGTTTTCATTTGGCTGTGGAATGGCAGGACCAAAAATAGTAAACCATTGCTCTTCTCCTGCCTATCCCCTTCTTTAGAAGTATATTTCCTCAAGTTGAAAAATGCACATTGATTAAATGACAGCTTCTTGTGCAAAAGGAAACCCTACATTTTGGGTGACATTTTAGAAATATTAAATGCAAAAATACCCATCAGTTCTAGAAATGGTGACATTACAGGTACATTTGCCTGTTTGTCCAGTTGTCAAGTCATTTAAACAGTAAGCTCCTTTAAAATACATGTTTAACCATAAAACTCTGAGAACACATAGACAGTAAAATCTCTAATATTTCTTGTAGCAACATTTTTTCTGATATATAATCCTCAGGCAAGGGAAATAAAAGGAAAACTAAACAAACAGGACTACATCAAACTAAAAAGTTTTTGTACAATGAAGGAAACCATTAACAAAAATGAAAAGGAAACCTAATGAGTAGGAGAAAATATTTGCCGATGATACATCCTATGAGGGGTTAATATCCAAAATGTATACATACACAACTCAACACCAAAATAACAAACAATCCTATTTAAAAATGGGCAGAGGGCAAACAAATGGCTGACATATGGAAACATGCTCACCATCATTAATCATCAGACAAATGCAATTAAAACAGCAATGAAATATCATCTTACACCTGTCAGAATGGCTACCATCAATAAATCAACAAACAACAAATGTTGGTGGGGACGGGGGATAAAGAGAACCCTTGTGCAAATTGGAGCAGCCACTATGGAAAACATATGAAAGTTCTTCAAAAAATTAAAAATGGAACTGCTTTTTAATCCAGCAATTCCACTGCTGGCTATATATCCAAAGAAACCCAAAACACTAATACAAAAGGATATATGCACATCTATGTTCTTTGTAGCTTTATTTACAATAGCCAAGATATGAAAGTGACTGAAGTTCCCATCAGTAGATGAGCAGATAAAAAAGCAGTGGTACATATATACAATGGAATATTACTCAGCTAATAAAAAAATGGAATCTCACCATTTGCGACAGCATCGATTGACCTAGAGGGCATTATGCTAAGTGAAATAAGTCAGTCAGAGACAGACAAATATCATATGATTTCACTTATATGTGAAATTTAAAGAACAAAATAAACAAACAAACAAATTTGAAATAGACTCATAGATATAGAAAACAGACTGATAGTTGCCAGATGGGAGGGAGGTCGGGGGACTGGGTGAAAGAGGTAAAGGGATTAAGAAGTACAAATTGATCATTACAAAGTAGTCACAGGGTTGTAAATTACAGTATAGGGAATATAGTCAATAATATTCCAATCACTATGTGTGGCGCCAGGTGGGTACTGGAAATATCAGTGAGAACACTTTGTAAAATATATGATGATTTACTATGCTATGCACCTAATACAAAATAATATTGAATGTAAACTGTCATTGAAAGATAAAATAAAATACAGTTTTAAATGTTAGTCATTCTTATTCTTTTGAAATTTAAAAGAATTTGTGAGTATTTTGGCCTGGTTGGTGTGGCTCAGTGGATTGAATGCCAGCCTGTGAACTGATGGTCCCCAGTTCAATCCCCAGTCAGGGCACATGCCTGGGTTGCAGGCCAGGTCCCCACTTGGGAGAGTGCAAGAGGCAACAGGCAAGAGGCAATGTATCTCTCACACATCAATGTTTCTTTCCCTCTCTTCCTCCCTTCCTTCCCATCTCTCTAAAAATAAATAAATGAAATCTTTAAAAAATTTTGTATTTTATGTCAATGAGGAGGTACTATTTAGGCAAGTTGTGGGGTTTTAGGGCAGCAGTCTTCAAACTATACCTATATATATATGATGTGTAGAAGACATTACAAGAGCTATGAAGGTCATGGAAGAGTTTTAAGGAATCAGGATTTTAGATATACAATTTCCCTTTGCACTCCTTAAAACTATTCTGAAAAAATAATGTATGGAGAGAGGACAAGAGGGCAAAAGTGGAGGTTCCTGAGTTCCCGATCTCCTTTGAATGCACTGATAGTACAGCTACACATGAAACAATTCCCTCTGAAAGAGATCCAGAAACTAGCTGAGCAACTCCTACACATCAGGCAAGGAAAATATCCACATCAAAACAGGTAAGAAAGGCCAAGACATACTCTAACCATTACCTCACCCCCAGCCCAGCACCATACAATAAGAAGGGAACCTTTTCCCTAAGGAGAGTAGGGTTTGGGCTGTATATTTAGTGCCTCCACTTTTAAGACTCCCACTCAACTGGCCCTGCAAATACCTAGCTCTGAAAGTCAGCAGGATTTGCTTCCAAGAGACCCACAAAATCATAGCACACGAAGATCATACTGTCAATAAATGGTGCTGGAAAATTGGACAGCCACATGCAAAAGAAGAAAACTGGATTCCTGTCTTACACCACACACAAAAACAACTCAATGTGGATTAAGGACTTGAATGTAAGACATGAAAACTAAAACTCCTAGAAAAAAACATGGGGTTGGGGCAGGGCTGCAAGCTCTCTGATATTGGTCTTAGTGATTTTTTGAATTTGACACCAGAAACAAAGGTAATGAAAGAAAAAAATAAACAATGGGACTACACCAAACTAAAATGCTTCTGCAGAGCAAAGGAAAATGAAATTTTCAACAAAATGAAAAGACAACCTGCGGAATAGGAGAAAATATTTGCTAATCACATATCCAGTAAAAGGTTATTATGCAAAATATGCAGGGAACTCATAGAATTCAATAGCAAAAAAGGAAATAACCCAAATTAAAAATAGGCAAAGGCTCTGAATAGACATTTTTTTCAAGGACATACAGATGGCCAACAGGTACATGAAAAGGTGCTCAACATCACTAATCAGCACAGAGATGTAAATCAAAACCACAGTGAAATATTACCTCATACCTTTTGAATGACTGTCCTCTAAAAGACAAGAGATCAGTATTGGTAAGGATGTGGAGAAAAAGGAACTCTTGTATACTACTGGTGGGAATGTAAATTGGTGTAGCGTTTTTGTACAATGCATCCTCAAAAAATGAAAAATAGAATTACCACATGATCCAGCAATCCCACTTCTGGGTATATAACTCAAGGAAACAAAATCACTATCTTGAAGAGATATTTGCACTCCCATGTTCATTGCAGCATTATTCACACTAGCCAAAGTGTGGAAATAACCGAAGTATCAGGTGAAGGGATCAAGAAAATGTGATACCTACAGACGGTGTTTTTCGGACTATAAGACGCACCTAGGTTTTAGGGCAGGAAAAAAATAGGAGGCTCCTGTCTTCTGTGACCCCGCTCCACCGCTGCACCCCACCGCCCACAGTGAGCCAGGTAAGCTACATTCAGACTATAAGACACACTCCCATTTTCCTCCCAAATGGCGGGGGGGGTGCATCTTATAGTCCAAAAAAATAATGTATATGTGTGCACACACGAAATGGAATATTATTCATCCTTAAAAAAGAAGGAAGTCTTCCTGGCTGGTGTAGCTCAGTGGATTGAGCACGGGCCTGCGAAGCAAAGGATCGCGGTTCGATTCCCAGTCAGGGCACATGCCTGGGTTGCAGGCCAGTTCCCAGCATGGGTGGGACACACAAGAGGCAACCGTACATTGATATTTCTCTCCCTCTCCCCCTCTCCTACCCTTCCCCTCTAAAGATAAATAAATAAAAATCTTAAAAAAAAACAATTAAAAATAAAAAAATTAAAAAAAAAAAAAGAAGAAGGAAGTCTTGTCGTTTGCACCAATATGGCTGAACCTGCAGGGCATTATGCTAAGTGAAATAATCCAGACGTAAAAAGACAAATACTGCATGGTATCACTTACACATGGAATCTAAAAAAAAGTCAAATTTATAGAAACAGAATAGAAAAGTGGTTTCATTGGCTGGAAGATGAAGCAAATAGGGAGAGGATGATAAAAGGATACAAACTCTCAGTTATAAGATGAATAATGTCTGAGGATCTAATGTATGATATGGTGACTATAGTTGATAATACTGTATTGTATAATTGAAATTTGCTAAGAGAGTAGAACTTAAATGTTCTCACCACCCTTCCCCACCAAACAAGTAAATATGTGAGGGGATGAATCTATTCAATCTGACAGGACGAATCCTTTTACAATGTATACTTATATCGAATTATCATGTTATATACTTTAAATATTTTATAATTTTATTTGTCAATTATACACTAATGAAGCTGAAAAATAATAAAAAACTGATCTGCTTGAGGATACAAAATTTCTACCTTTTCTTTCATGTACCTCTTTCCCTTCATGTAATATTTTAAAGAAGAAAGACCCCCCTCTTACCCTGATCTTTCTATACTTATTACCTTGTGATAGAAAAACCTCTGTAATCCACAGGGATAATTAGAAATGCAGCACAGGTATATTGGTATTGGTGCTGAGAAAGGAGTCACATTAATGAATGAGTAACAATTCCATTTGCAATTAGATGGTTTTCTATTTTGCTTTCAAATATCTGCTATCAAGTTCTCAACTGATAGAGCATTAAAAGCAAATTTTGATGCTAAGTTTCTCCATAACTTTGGCATATGATTCTGACAGAGTGCAAAGGGATTGAGCCAAAAGGAAAAAGGACTCATGGGTATGGACAGCAGTGGTGAGTGCTATGGGAGGGGGGCATAAGAGGGGTAAATGGAAATGGAAACAATACAAAATTTAAAAAAGAAGAACTGAGAGCATTGCTGTAACAAAACTCCTATTCCCACCTACTGATTTATGTGAAAAAATTTTGTTCAACATTTACATTAATAATAAAACACAAAAGGTAGGGGGATAAAACTGAGGTTAAACACTGTCTCAATTTAGCCATAAATAATAAGTAATTATACTAAACTGATACTTGACCTAATTTTAGCAAAAATTACATACTTGACCTAATTTTAGCAAAACCAGTCAGCCCCCATCTAGCTCATTAAGAGATACATTAAAGCAAAATTTGATTTTTCTGTTTAATAATTACTTAATCAAAATTTATAATATATTCATGTTGCTTTTACCAAGAGTATGCTAATAGTAATTGAAATAACCTAACACAGAATAATTTTTAAACACAGCTTTATGATCACCAAAAATTCAAAAATAAAATTTCAATGTATATGCCTTTTGTTATTATAATTAAGATAATATTGACAAAGACTTTCAAAAATAAAAATATGCCATATTAGGATGAAAGTCTTTGGCAAAAGCAGAATAGAAATATAAGTTCAAGGAGAAAAAAAGGAAATATGCAAAATCTCTGTTATTTAAAAAAGCTTGTTTTTTAAACATAATTTAAAAAATAGAAGGCATGATATTTAGATGCTATGTTTTTTAAAGTGCTATAATATTTTTAAGGACAGTATTTACAATACACTGAAAGTTACATCCTTTGTAACTATTTTAACTTGGGATGAAAAGTTTTAGATGTCAGCTTAATAATGTGCAAGAGGATACAAAGTTGTACGAAATTCTTTTGAAAGTATTTGCAAGTAAAAAGTTTGAAGACTACTATTTTAGGGTACCAAGTCAGAAATCTGTGTGTAGAAGGGACTAGAATGGGAAAGAATGGGGAAAAATTGGCAGGGCTCCTGTTAGGAGACAATTGATTTCTTCCAGATATAAGGAATTTGAAATAAATTAAGTTCACAGTCATGGAAATAAAGAAAAACAGACTGAAAGCAAAAGCTACTAAGAAATGAAAATTGTTGATGTCAGTCCCTGTTTTATTTTGTATTAAGTTTTAAATACTGACAAAACAATTTCCCACTCTCAGTTTGGCCCTTCTGTTTCTTCTTCCCCTTCCATTCTTTCCCTCCCTCCCTTCCTCCTTCCTTCCTTCCTGCTATTCATCACTCTGCTAAGTCCTGGGACTTCTCAAACAGTTAACATCAATCAAGCCTCTGGCATCTGATAGTTTCCAGCCTAGCAGAGAAGCTTGCAGCTGAATATGATGGTGAAGAGATATCACATGGAGCCCCGCCCCCTTCTGCCTCACCCCCTTGTAATATGCTAGAGGATAGGGAGCGGAAGCTTCCATTTCCGACTTCCTCAGATTCCACATGTGGCCCAGTCTCTCTGCCGAAGCAGACATATGAATGTCATGTTTTGAAGACAGAAGTGAGACTTAGCTGGCACTTCTGCTGTTTCCACTAGCAAGCAGAGATGTAGAGGCTCTGGTTCTTCTATGGCAATGTAGCAGGGGCCCCAAGGTCTGATACCTGCTTCTGTGGGTGCCAGGGACTTCCATTTTGATGGCGTGGATCTGGACTGAGGCAGTGTGTCTGGAGCCAACAGTTGGAGCTCTTATTTCCTTATTCCCCAGCTTTCTGATTATTCCCCAGTTTTCTGACCATGGCACAGGCAATAGCTACCTTGATTGGCACATCTGGCAATTATTCCTGGAAGCTCAGCTTGGATCCTGTTTCCCCAGGTTTTCTAACAATTTTGTAAGCACCTAATTTATTATATTACATCCCTTTGATTTTAAATTAGTTAGAATGGCTTCTGTTATTGTCAGCCAAACTCTGCCTGACACAGATGAAGTCGACCATTCTTCCCAGCCTCCTCCCAGATTCTTGTGTTGTTCCTAGGTCACTTTTTTTGTCAAATAGCTGTTTTCCTATGGGCCAATGATAACTGAAATAGTACAACCCTGGATCTAATCTCTGGCATGACTTGTTCTGGTTGACTCTCTCTTTGGAGAACTGTGGTCTCTCCTACCCAGTTCCGGTGAAGACTGTTCCTGAATATATCTAAATGGTGGCTTCAGAGTGTCGAACCCTTATGTACTGTTTACTCTGTTTTTGTGCCTCTATGTTCTACCCACTTGCCTTGGACTCCATTACATCTTCTTGTGCCCTATGAACAGAGTGTCTTACTTACCTAGCTTCTTCTCCACGGTTTATCTTCTCTGCAACTGGGTCATTTCCTTTAGAGTATTCTGTTTAGTTGGCCTAAGAGTTCCCTGGAGAACTATTTTAAAATGTGGACTCCCCACCTTAACCCTGATTCAGTAGGTCTTTGGTGTGGCTGCAAGTGTGCATTTTTAAACAAATGCAGCAGGGATTCTGACCCATTGGCCTTGTACTATACCTTGACAACTCTCTGATGTCAGTGGTTGGGACAGAGAATAGGTCCTTGCTCCTTTCCTTCCTTCTTCCCTGTACCATGGAGTATGAGAAAAGAGAAAAGTGAAAGGTAGCCCCTAGGTTGAAGTCTGGGTGACTAAGATTATGGTTGTAGCACTGGTTCAAACAGGGAACTTAATAAGGTAAACCAGCTTGTGTAGGAAATAATGAGTTCCACTTGAAATATGTTGCATTTGACATCCAAAAGAAGATGATATATTGTTGGAAGCTTGTAATGGATTGATGACTTAGCCCTGGAGGTCAATTAGTGGGATGGATTCTCTGTTAAGTGGACTTCAAGAAGCATTGCTGTAGCTAAATTATTTCTTTAATGTGGTACAACCATAATTGTCCTGAAGATGACATATATCTATTGGTATCACTCCCAATATGACATGGAGTCAAATATATTTTGTATAAGAAGAAAAGTGAGAAGAGTCATGGTAGGATAATCAATATTATAGGTTGCCTAGGAGATGCCTAAGGCTCAGCTATTTCTCTTAGATTTCTCCTTCCCCTCTCCCTCCTTCCTTCCCTTTTCTCAGCCCAGTGGTAAATAATTGTGGAAGGGAAATTGTGTAGGATGAATGTAACAGAAGAGAATAAAAACTAAAACTACAAATTTTATTTGTTGTACATGTTTCAGATGGCCATAAACTAGGCAGGGTAGAGTAATGTTATACTGCAGCTGTCTTCCAGGTCTTTGTGTAAAGGAGAACTCTAGACTCTTGTTTCAACCTATTGTAAAAGATCTGTTTCTTCTCCAAGATTTAAAGCCATTGTTTTAGAGAGGCATTCAAGCTCTTTTTTTTCAAGTGAAAATCTTATGCAGAAATAATATTTCAAAAATATAACTGTACTTGATTTAGTTCAAGTGTGCATCATTTATTTATTCTAAAGTTGCTACTTAGGTTCATGAGAATGATGTGACTACTTTTATGGAGATAAAAACTTGAAACTAGGGAATATGGACAATAGTTGTATGTGGGCAAATTTCTTTCCAAATTTATATTGATAAAATTCTGACTTATTCAAAAAAGTAGCTGCAAATGGAATAATTTTTAACATGTTTTGCAAACTTGGGATACTGTAAATAAACAGATATGGTACCAGAACACTAATTCTGAAATCTGCCCTATAATCATTTCACTTTGCCAGTAGGTCAGTCATGAATATTTATTCAACACTTAGTATGTTCTAGATCAAGGGTGTAAAACTCATTTTCACTGGGGGCCCACATCAGCCTCGCAGATGCCTTCAAAGGGCCGAATGTAATTTTAGGACTGTGTAAACGTAACTACTCCTTAACAGTTAAGCGAGAGCTCAGCACTGCCGCTGGGTATAAACAAGGTGCCGGGCCCAATAAAACAAGGTGGAGGGCCGGATTTGGCCCACTGGCCTTGTGTTTGTCACCTGTGTTCTAGATACTGAGATTATTTTAGAGAAAACAGACACCTGGAATTTAGCAGGGAAGACAAACACTACACAAATAATTGTAAGTAATTATAGGTGCATAAATTACAAGCCGAAAGAAATTCTAAGTATGCTGAGAATGTATGACAGGAGACCTAACTTATATAAAGGTGTTCAAAGTGTTTTTCCTAAAGAAATTATGTTTAAATTGAGACGTGAAAGGTGAATAGGCAAAAAGGAAGGGCAAAGAAAAGTATTCCAGGCAGATGAGCCGCGATGTGCAGAGACCCAGTGTGAGAGAAGGCATGGTTTATCTGAGAAACTGAAGTCAGCATGGCTTTTGCCCAATGAAAGTGGAGAGACTGGTGAACTATGTTTTTAACACCAGTGCTATATGAATCTTCAACCCTTCACCATTTGACCTAGAAACCAAGAGGTACCCCACCCCCACCTCCCAAGATGTGGAGAGGATGTCGCAAAGAAAACCAATAACAGAATCTTCAAATTTTGGGCTGTTACATCTAAACCAAAAAAGTGACAGGCTGGGAATTAATAAAATTGGGGCTGGATGGTTGCTGAGTGAGAATATAGTATAGGGCTTACATAGGGGGCCTGAGAGAAACACCTGGGCACAATCTTACAGGTAAAGATGATCACCAGTCAGGTGGAAGGAGCAGCCAGTTATTTTCCAGTGAGGCCAGAAAGTGACACTGAAGAGTTGGCTGACCAGGAGGGTGCTGGTGAGGCAGGGTACACACTGAGGGCTGCAAGTGTCTAGAGAAGGAGGGACAAGGGATCAGTGTATATTGAGGTGGGGTTGGAGTCCCCCAGTTAACATTTCTTATATCATCCTGACATATACATGTTAGGTATTTGGGCCTTATTTAAAGTGAAAGCTACTGAAGGATTTTAAAGGAAAACCTGACTTGATGATATCCCTCTAGCTGAGCATAAAGAATGATTTGAAAGAAGTGAGACTGATCTAGAGGGAAAACAGAAAGATACTGTGCTAGTCTAGGCAAGGGATAATGGTAGTCTGCACACAGATGGTACCAGTGGAGAGAAAACAAAATGGACAGTTTATAGATAGCTATCTTAGTGGGCTTGGGTTGCCATAAAAAATTATATAATAAAGCCTGGATGGCTTAAAAAGCAGAAGTTTATTTTCTTAGAGTAGTAGAAGCTGGAAGTCACAGATCAAGGTTCAGTAGGGCCAGCTTCTGGTTTGCAGATGGGCCATGTCACATGGCAAAGAGAGATCTTTCTGTTTCTCTCTTCCTCTTCTTTTTTTAAAGATTTTATTTATTTATTTTTAGATAGAAGGGGAAGGGAAGGAGAAAGAGAGGGAGAGAAACATCAATGTGTGGTTGCCTCTACATGCTCCCAACCAGGGACCTGGCCCACAACCCAGGCACATGACCTGACTGGGAATCCAACCAGCTACCCTTTGGTTCGCAGGGTGGCACTCTGTCCACTGAGCCACACTAGCCAGGGTGTAGTCTGTAGCAGTATCTTATATCTTTAGGAGATAGTACTTGATTGGGTGTAAGGATGAGGTGGATCAGGGTAGGAGTCAAGGATGACACATTTCTGGTTCGAGTAAAAATGATAATGCCATTTATGGAGATTAGGATGACTGGAGGTAGAGAATATTTTGGGAGAAATATCTGAATCTAATATTAAACATGTTTATTTTGAAGTATCTGTGAAATATCAAAAAGGAAATGCTAACTGGGTAGTTGATTGCATGGGTCTGGAATTCAGAAAAGATATCTTGGTTACAGATGTAGATTTAGGACTCATCTGCCTAGAGATGGCCATTAAGCCATTGGAGTAGGGGAAAGTCCCTAGAGTAGTGGTTCTCAAACTTAAATGTGCATCAGAATCCCTTGGGTAGCTTGTTAAAATGGATTGCTTTGTCCCACCCCCAGTTTCTGATACCACTGCACTTTCAGAGGGTTATGAATATTTTAAGGCTTTTAAAATATAGTGGTAAATTACTTTACAGAGAGCTCAGAGCAATTTATATTTTTTTCATTAGTATGGAAAGGCCATCTCACTGAACTCTTTATTGCATTGAATATTGTAACTTTTTTAATATTAGAGGCAAAAAAGTAAAATCATTGCAGTTTTAGTTTGCATAACTTTGGTTATCAGTGTGATGGTGAACTTTTTTTCACATTTTAAAATGCTGTTTGTATGTCTTTTAGGTTTGGCTTAAAAATTTTTTTGTTTTTATATATTTATATTTTAACATATTTGTTCTTTAGCCCCTTCAATACACCATTGCATTTTGTGATCAATATATTTGGGAGATAATTCATACTGATAAAATGTACCCTAATGTGTGTGAATCATCACAATTAGGCAGGTGTTTAAAACTGACCTCTTTAATATGATGAAAATACTACTGCTTCTTTTCCAAGATGAATAATATAAAAATGTAGCCTATATAGTGATAGAGACAATTTCCATGTATATGTAGAGTAAGTAAAACCATGACATTGTCATTCTGATTGATCTTAGGTCATCCTATGGCCTTTTATAGGGGCAAAGGCCCCAAAATCCTTCCCCTTTTTCTAAACTGGACATTTCCTCTTGACTAGTTCTGGTAAACTGGGCATGACCTAATGTTCTATTGTTGCACGACCCCATTGCATGGGAAAGCCAGCCCAAGTGCTTAGCTACAGAGCAGTGAAACAACTGATGGCAAATCCAGATCCTGCTGAACATCAGCTGTCTTTTCTCTGCAGCTCTTTCAGTCAGCAATGTTAGATGACTTGAAATTATACTTCAGTGTATGCTCCAGACACTTTATGACTCTTCTCTGGCCTGCAGCCTCCTTGTTAATTTATTGTAACGTCTGCCTTGGCCCCCTGTCATCACTTCTTTTGGCATCTGACAACCTCAATGCCGTGGAACTGGGATTCGGTCTGGTTTGATGGCTGTGAAGCAAATGTTCTCACAGTCATCATCAAATTGCATTTTTTAAACACCCACCCTACAGTTAGTTAATCATAGAGGTACTTTCTGGGCTCTTTGAAGTGAAGGATAACCATCATATTTTGCAGAAAAAAGTGCACAGAGACGTAACCTGGTATCAGAGCAAGGCCAACTCTCTTCATATCCAAAGGACAATTGAATTTTACAATGTATTTTTACTTTGAATGGAAATTTTTGGATCCTCCACCTCTTCTTAAATTGAGGAAAGAGCAGAGCACTGTGAAATGGACTTAAACTTTGAGATTAGACAAACCAGTCTTCTGGCTGTGTGACCTTGAGCAACTTTCTTCCTTTCTCAGAATCTGTTCCTTCATTTGTAAAATGAGGTACTACATTTCTCACAGAGCTGTTGTGAGAATGGGCGTACATACAAAACACATTGCAGGTGCTCAAATGGTGATTCCCTTCCCTACTGACAATGAGTATCCATCACTTTATGAAAAGAGTTGTCAGTTCTTTACTAGGATTCAGAAAGTCAATTCTTTAATGAATAGCCTAATCCTTGAATAATAATAATAGCTCAGCAGCAAGGGCTTGAGTAATTGTTTTATTGCTTTGAACTTCCTTTGGCACAGGGCTCCACCCAGCCCATATGAAAATAAATAACACTGAGCAGCTAAGTGTTTCTCAATTGTGAGCACTTTCAACACAAATTTTTAAAAAAGAATTTAATGGCCAGGAGTCAAATAACTACAATCAATATTACCTATGAAGATCAAGATTCACAATAAATCCAAGGGCTCTTATATGTTGTATCCTTAGCCTGACTATCTCTCCATTTCTCTTTATAGTTCATGATGGATGATATGAGGAGATAAGGAACTAGAGACAGAGAATGTTCCTGTTTTGGGCTCCATTGAGGGCATCTGATGCAGTTTCCTGTCAGGACTCAACTTTCTCTTTGCTAGAGATGTTTCACAATTATAGTAACACTGTAATTAGGACTTCTGAAAATCACAAATTACGTAGATAGAAGCTGGCTTTGCTTTACACCCATTAATGGAGGGTGAGATGGAACATGTGATACATGCTGATCACCTGTCATCCATATCCACTTATTAAACCACAATCTCTAAACACTTAGCAAGACATAGTCAGCTTGGTCTCATTGCTGTGTTTACTCCAAAGGAAAAAATCCTTCTAACTTTTAAAAAATTTCATTCTTTTGATTAATTCAGGTACGTGTACACACAACCTCCAACCCCTTCTAGTTCACATTTAACAGATATAATTATTTGAGCATATTTTCCTTTAAGAATATTGAATGGAGATATTAAAATCAGAATTTATATAAAATATAGTGTAATTGAGAGGCTGGTTGTTAACTTTACTAAAAAAAAGTTCCTTCTGTAGTTCAAACTTCTCTGGTTCAAGTGATAAGTTGCTGATAAGATCATGGAAAAGCCAGGCAAGGATGCTTGAGAAGACCTCTGGTCTAGATTCTAGGGCTACCAACCATTTTTGTCTTGTTGGTTAGATCACATAATTCTCTGGTCTTCAGTTCCTTAATATTAGAGATTTGAGCAAGATAATCTCCATGGTTTCTTCTGTAAATTCAAGTTATAAGAATTCATCTAGCACATAAACCACAGCCAAAATTTCCTTCTTGGACATTCTGAGTCACTTAAGGAATTGTTAGTGGAGTTAGGAATTTCCCAAACTCTATTCCCTATAATTTCTTAATTCTACCATTAAGTGCCACAAGTAATAGAGTTCTAAATATTAGTAAAATATTTAAATAAATTCAATTAAATTCAAGGGTATACAGAGAAAAAAATAGTTCAAGTTAAAAGCATGCTAATATGTTTCATGTGATAATGAGTTTATTCAAAAAGCTTGTAAAATCTCTAACTAGTGCAGTATTATTTTATAGCTTATATCTATAGTCTGTTGAGTAGTGCCTTTCTATTTGATTAAAATTTTGCAAGTTGACAGTGAGTACACTTTCCTTCAAATCACACGTATCAAAGTACTTGACTTGAGTCCTAAATTTAAAATCACATTGCCTTAAAATTCCCTTACCTTCTTCTGATATATTTAAGAAGATTGGTGGAATTGACTACACTTTGGGACATTTAGGATAACTCTTATTATTTAAAACAATTTGAGAACCGAAACTCCACTAACCATAAGAATGACTTTAAAAGTGACTCACCCAATTTGGTGGTCAGCCTATTTTTTAAAAGCTAGGTTTGAATGGAAAATTGAGAAAGTGAAAAACTATTAATAATGACAGAAGGTGGGTGTATAACCAGGTGTAGTAGCTTGTGGTGACAGAGATGTGAAATTGCTGCAATTCTGAAGAACCACATCCCTATTTTTTGTCACCTTCTCAGCAAATGGTGGTTTTATGATTCGGAAAAAGATGTACTGATGAAATAGACAAGACCATTAGCATCTTTTTCCCTCAAGAGAGTGAGAAGATTTCAATGTAAAATTTTAATGCTCAAACATAAGAATGAGTATTATTTGTTTTAATTCAAGTTTTATACATTTTCACAAGCATTTGTATTAATCATGACCAGGAAGTCCTTCATTTCTCATATCCAGGAAGTCTTACTGACTCTGTATCTTAAATATCTCCAGTTGCATCCTCTTTTCTCTGTCTTCACAGTCACTGCCTAGGCTGATACCATTATCCTTTCTTACCTGGTTGACTCTACCAGCTCCCAGCTGCTTGTCGTTTCCAACACTGAGGGACCTATGCACCCCTATGTTCATAGCAGCACAATTTACAATAGCCAAGTGCTGGAAGCAACCTAGGTGCCCATCAGTAAATGAATGGATCAAAAAACTGTGGTACATTTACACAATGGAATTCTATGCAGCAGAAAGAAAGAAGGAGCTCCTACCCTTTGCGACAGCATGGAAGGAATTGGAGAGTATCATGCTAAGCGAAATAAGCCAGGCAGTGAAAGACAAATACCATATGATCTCACCTTTAACAGGAAGCTAATCAACAAAACAAACAAACAAGCATAATATAAACAAAGACACTGAATTTGAGAACAGTCTGACAGTGTCCAGAGTGGGAGGGGAGGAAATTTCAGGGGAAAAGGGGAACGGTTTAGATCAACAAGTATAAAGGACTCATGGACAAAAACTATGGGGGGTGGAAATGGGAGGAAGGTGGGGAGGGCTGGGGTGGTGGGCTGGGGCGGGGTAAAAGACAGAAAACTGTACAATATCAACAATTAAAAAATACTGATTTAAAAAAAATAAAACAAAAAATGGAAGAAAAAAATGCAAATCTCACCGTGGCCTCTTCAACATGTCTTCAAACTCTTCTGTAACGTTATTAGAAATTTTACTTATATGTTCACTTACATGTAATTCTGTGAAAAATGCAAGTTCCAAAATAGTCTACTTTCATAGGGAGAAACAACAGGTAAAGTGATGCGGACACCGGCTAGCAGTGTCTGCGTCATTATGGATGAAATAAAACATACACATGGACTACTGAGTCTGGTGGAGGAAAAAAGGACGACAGCATAGCTTTTCTCTCAAGGAGAGCAAAAGCCGCTGCCTCTGCCATGACAGGCCTTTATTTTATTTCTCCTCACATTACAAGATGGCCCTCCCTCACTATACCCTGGTTACAACAAAAAGAGCCAATGCCCCTCATCACATCACAGCAGAATGATATTAGCAAATGAAAAGGCAAAAGTGGTTGAGCTGGTTACACTGGTCCCTGCAAGGTTTAGCATGGATTTTAGGAAGCTACAGTAAAAGCAAGGCTCAAAGCAGCCTAGGTATATTGCAAATCTGATTACCCATGAGAGAACCTATCTGTGGGAGTGGGTCCTGTGCATCTCCGAGTGGGAGCTGGGCCCACGCCATGCAGAAGAGTCTGCCACAGTAAAGCAAGGATGAATCTCTCTAAACGTGGGCATCCAGGAAGTATTTCCTTATTTTTCTATATGCCTGTCATTCTGTGAACATAATTTTAATATAAGCCCCAGTAGAAAGGCTAGAATGAGAGGTGACTGAAACTTAATTTCAGTCAATTTGGACTTTTCTTTCCTTCTTGAAGTCTAGGGGTTGATATAGTCCCTCAGTGTTAGAGGGGTAAAGAAAAGGGGTGTTTGGTCCTTACTCTCATTATCTAACCAGCTATATTTCAAGTGTTTTTGTAATACACACATGACAAATGACAGCGTAGAACTATAGGCCACACCTGTAAATTACAGACCACAACTACAGGCCAATCTAAAAATCACCTGAAATCAGCTATTGTAAACATCTGAGATACTGAAAGCAAAAGTGATAGCATACTGCTTTCTACCAGAATCAAGCGATCTATTTTATTATCTAAGCTCCATGCATTTGACATGTCCTGTGAGAACCTCAAACCAATCTCAAATAAGTTAAAAATGTTATACAAGGTTAATGCTTATAATGAGTTCTATACAAATGAACATATTGTATAAGGCTCTATGTATGTAACATCGGACTGAACAATAAAGTTAGAAGTAGATGATTTTTATTTATAGGAAATCATGATCACCAAATTTCATGGTTTTAAACAGAAAGGAAAATAATAGGAAAGTAAACTGCAGACTTCCAGCCAAGATGGAGGCATAGGTGAACACACTGTGCCTCCTCGCACAACCAAAATTCAGGACAACAAATATTTACAAACAAGAAAACAATCAGAACTGATAGAAAATTGAACTGTACGGAAGTCTGACAACAATTCATCCAGACCAGTAAGAGGGGCGGAGTTGTGGCAGGAAAAAGTGGAGGTTGGCAGATCCCAGGCACACAGGTGGCAGCTAGCAGACCTCAGACGCAGGGTGGCAATGGGCAGACCCAGTGAGGCCACGCAAGGCAGCTGGCCGACCAGGCAGTCCCACATTCGCATGGAGATAATCCAGGCGAAAAAGGGAAGCAAGACAGACCTTGCAACCCAGGGCCCCGGCGCCAGGAAATAAAACCTGAAAACACTGATTGAAAACACATGTGGGGGGTGAGGGGCCAGGAGAGACTCCCACCCCCACAGGAGAGTTCATTGGAGAGACTCACAGGTCCTAGAAGGTATACAAGCCCTCCCACATGGAAATCAGCACCAGAAGGGCCCAATTTGCTTGGGGGAAGTGGTGGAAGGGACTGGAATCAGAGAGAGAGTGAGCAGAGCAAGCACCATTGTTCCCTCTTGGACCCCGCCCCCACATACAGCCTCACAACCCAGGGACTGGGTTGCCCCACCCTGGTGAAAACCTAAGGCTCTGCCCCTCACTACATAATAGGCAGAACAAGACAAAACAAACAAACAAACAAAAACAACAACCCAAAAAGGGCTCAAATGGGAGAACAGATCAAAGCCCCAGAGCCAATTTATCTAAACGACTAAGAGATAGCCAGCCTATCAGATGCACAGTTCAAAGCACTGGTGATCAGGATGCTCACGGAATTGGTTGATTTTGGTCATAAATTAGATGAACAAATGAAGGCTACAATAAGTGAACTGAAGGGAAATGCACAGGGAACCAATAGAGATGGGAGGAAAACTGGGACTCAAATTAATGGAGTGGACCAAAAGGAAGAAAAAGACAACCAAACAGAAAAGAATGAAGAAACGAGAATTCAAAAAAACAAGGAGAGGCTTAGGAACCTCCAGGACATCTTTAAATGTCCCAACAGCTGAATTATAGGGGTACCAGAAGGGAAAGAAGAAGAGCAACAAGTGGAAAACTTATTTGAACAAATAATAAAGGAGAACTTCCTCAATCTGGCAAAGGAAATAGACTTCCAGGAAGTCCAGGAAGCTTAGAGAGCCCCAAAGAAGTTGGACCCAAGGAGGAACACACCAAGGCACATCATAATTTCATTAGCTAAGATTCAAATGACGGAGAGAATTCTAGAAGCAGCAAGGGATAAGGGGACAGTCACCTACAAAGGAGTTCCCATCAGACTGTCAGCTGATTTCTCAAAAGAGACCTTATAGGCAAGAAAGGGCTGGAAAGAAGAATTTGAAGTCCTGAAAGGCAAGGACCTACATCCAAGATTGCTCTATCCAGAGAAGCTGTCATTTAGAATGGAAGAGCAGATACAGTGCTTCTCAGATAAGGTCAAGTTAAAGGAGTTCATCATAACCCAGCCCTTATTATATAAAATGTTAAAGGGACTTATCTAAGAAAAAGAAGATAAAAATATAACAGTGAAAAAACAGCAAACTCCCAGATATTAACAACCACACCTAAAACAAAAGCAAACTAAGCAAACAACTAGAACAGGAGCAGAAACACAGAAATGGAGATCATTGGAGGGTTAGCAACAGAGGAGTGGGAGGAGGAGAGAGGGGGAAAAGGTACAGAGAATAAGTAGCATAGATGGTGGGTAGAAAATAGACAGGGGGAGGGCAAGAATAGTGTGGGAAAAGTAGAAGCTAAAGAATTTATGACACATGGATGTGACCTAAAGGGGGGGAATGTGGGTGGGAGGGGGTGTGCAGGGTGGTGGGGAATGATGGGGGAGAAATGGGACAACTTTAATAGCATAATCAATAAAATATATTTAAAAACAAAGGAAAATAATAATGACTTTGAAATACACAAAAATTTTAAAATCATTCAGATCTACATATGTGTTAGGGAAGCCTTGATTATAACAATAGAAACAATCAGAAAAATACATTTTGGGGTATTAACACTGATTATTTCAGTAGCAAGATCACTGGTCATGTAATATGTTTTTCTTTTATTTTTTTTTCATTTACTAAATTCTATAATACATATGTACTGTTTTTAAAATAAAAATAATTAAGTTGCATTTCTAAGTTTTGCTTATGAGGGTCTTGTTAACAAGACAGCAGGGGGTGCACATATGTGTGCATGTGCACCTGCAAGTGTGAAGGTAACACGAGTGCACTAGAGAGAAACTCAAGTGATGATGGAAATGAGGAGGGCAGGCAAGTAATGTAGATGACAGAAGGCGGATAAAGCAGAAAGGGCAAGACTTGTCTCTAGGACACTGCTGTTATTTGTTGCCAGTTGACTGTTGCAATATAAGACTACAGTTCTATCAATTTTTCATGAGAAGCTAAATAACGAGATTTTTACGTAAAATTTTTAAATGTTGCAAATAAATTATTTAAAAATCATCAACACCGTATCTGCTAAAGCAAAGATGTCTGCAGGACAGATGCAGATTCCAGGCAGCACATTTGGACTTCTGCTCAGACCTGTTGGTTCATACTTCGATAAATTAGTTTACAGTGCTTCCCACATATTTGATACCAGGGCACACATAAAAATACATTATTTGTACAGCACACTGAAAAATGCTTCCTGTTACCTAGTGGTGTCTAAACTGTCGCCTCCTAATGCTAAGGTTTCAATCCTCCCCCCTGAATTATTGAGGAGCCAACTTGGGCATCCCTGTAACCCATTTTAATCCACTGGCAGTACCCACTATGGCATACCAGACTCTGCATTAGAAAGTATGGAATAATGTCAGAAGGAAATGAGATGAACATAGCTTTTGCTGATGGTAGAATAGGGAACAGGGTTGTGAAGAGAAATCCCAGAACAGGGAGAAGTATTTGGTGGGAAGAAGGGAGGGTGGCTGGCTGGGCTGGAGTACCTCAGTGAAGAACCTAACTAAGTCCTGGTCAGCTGGTTTAAGTTCCTTAAAGGCAAGGAATGTAAAGGTCTTTGTATGCCTGGGGCCCCGGCATTGAGGCTGAGGTAGAAAGTACCTAAAAAAAGAAGGAACGAATGAAATGCAATCCCAGGATGGTAATTCAGGAAGGAGAGGCCTTACCTCAAGGTTCTACCACTCTCTGAGGATGGAAGGTAAGACTAGTCCATTATCTAGTCCATTATCCCACCTAGAGATACCTGCCACTCCTTCCTCTTCCTCACCCCCAACCACCTTCCAGAAGAATTTTTCTTATCCTTCAACAAATACTCTCAGGTTTATAATTTCTTTCCTCTCCCTCCAACTCCCATTGGGTATGATGAGAGAAAGAAAAGTCTCATTAGTCTAAATCAACTAAGGGTGCACAAAGATTTCTAAGGGTCAAGAAGGCCTAAAGATAGATTTACTGGATAGATCTAGCTTCTGGATCTTCAACTCCCTTCATTCTCCTTCAAACTGATCTGAAAATACCCTTGCTTTGTGCTGTCTCTTTTCTCACCTCTCCTAACATAATTCCCCGCCCCCCCCCACCTTGTACATCATGAAAGAAAGCTCCCTCTCTCTCAGATGTTGCAGCAGCACATTGCACTGGGGTGCTGGACAAGAAGATATTTCAAATTAGTGGTGTAATCCCCTCACCTCCTCACCCATTCCGCCACAGCCTCCTCCCAACTGGCAACCATTGAAAAGCTCTCCATATCCATGATTCTGTTTCTGTTCTTCTTATTTGCTTAGTTTATTTTTTAGATTCATTTTTGATAGATATGTATTTATTGCCATTTTATTCATAGTTTTAATCTTCTATTTCTTAAATAAGCCCCTTTAACATTTCATATAATAACTGTTTGGTGATGATGCACTCCTTTGGTTTTTTTTTTCATTTGGGAATCTCTTTATCTGCCCTTTGATTCTAAATGATAGCTTTGCTGGGTAGAGCAGTCTTGGCTGTAGGTTCCTGCTTTCATGACTTGGAATATTTCTTGCGAATCCCTTCTAGCCTGCAAAATTTCTTTTGAGAAATCAGTTAGCAGTCTTATGGGAACTCCCCTATAGGTAACTGACTGCTTTTCTCTTGCCGCTTTTAAGATTCTCTCTTTATCTTTAACCTTTGGCATTTTACAAATAGGTAGTTACAGAATAGCCATGGGGATGTAAAAAACAATATAGGAAATGGAGTAGCCAAAGAATTTACACCCTGGACATGAACAATGTTTGGAGATTGCCTGAGGGAGTGAGGGGTGCTGGGTGGAGGGGAAAAAGGGGGAAAAATTGGGATAACTTTAATAGTATAATCAATCAAATATTATTAAAAATGAGAAAAAAATCATGTCCAATAGAAAAAATTAATGGTGTAGACAGTGAGGGGGGAATAATTATAATCCTTTTGAAACTCAGAAGGTTTTCAATTCCTTACTCTCAACAAAATTAAAGGAGGAATCGAGTAGTCAGTTGGTGACTCATTAAAAATAATTTGTTAATGATGCATTAGTATTTGATTTTAGTTGTATAACTCTAAGAGGTTCAAAAATTGCAGGCTATTGCTATAGTAAAATTTTTTTCAGCCCCATCTTCTCATTTATATGAATAAGTTTGATCAGAGCTTACATTTAAAAAAGAATAAAGTATGTCTAATTCTGGCAATAAGTAATATGAACCTATAGATACATTAACTAATTGAAAAGAGACCCCATTACCTCATTAAAAGATACATTTACAATAAAATTTTAACTATCTATTCCTAACATTTATTTAAATATATTAATTATGTTGTTTGATTTTTTTCTATTTAATAACTGTGGTGGTAACTAAAATACAGAAGAAAAATAACAATTATAGAGCCAGAGAATATTGCAATTTTTATTGCAAAAAAATATGATAATCAAAGATTTTCAAGCATCAAAACGTGGCATATAGGATAAAATCTTGGTGGGAAATGGAATTGAAATATGAGTTCAAGGAGAAAAAGAAGTGATAGAAATTTTGGCCAATTAAAAAAGAATTTGTCTATATATATTTTTAAATGGATGATGGTGGGAATCAAACATCTACGGTATTTACATTCCTTGATTGTACTAGAGTGATATAATAGTTTAATTTTAAACACATCAATAACAATAATACACCAGAAATCATATTTTTGTCACTATTTAAATATATGATAAAAATGTTTAGATGCAAATTTAAAAATTTGTGAGGGAATATAAAATGTTTCCAAATTATTTTAGGGAGCATGGAAGCAGACTCTAAAAACCACTGGTTTAGGAGCCAGACTTAGGACCAAATAAAATCCTATTTACTTTCTTCATTGGTAAGATAGACTCCATCTTTAGAATTGTAACAATTGGTCTTATGTCTCAGTTCTTCAGTAGAGCAGATATGAAAGAATGCAGCAAGAAAATCTTAGTAATTAGCTGTTTCCCTGTAATAAGGAGAAAACAGCTAGAGTAATTAGCATTAAATGACTTCTAAATGCAGATGATTCACAAACTTATACTTGTAGCTCAGATTTCTCCTCTGTGTTCTATTTACATTTGCCGCTACCTGTGACAAAGTCCACATGGTATCTCTCATGGGCATTGTGCGAGTATCATGTTCAGTATTCCAATTCTGATACCATGATTCCTTCCCCAAGCCCCAAAGTGTTTATTTTCTTTCTTTTTTAAAATATATTTTATTGATTATGCTATTACAGTTGTCCCATTTCTCCCCCATCATTCCCCTCCACCCTACCCACCCTCTCCCACCCACATTCCCCCCTTTAGTTCATGTCCATGGGTCATAAGTTTTCTAGCTTCTACATTTCCCATACTATTCTTGCCCTCCCCCTGTCTATTTTTTTCCCATTATCTATGCTACTCATTCTCTGTACCTTTTCCCCCTCTCTCCTCCTCCCATGCCCCTGTTGCTAACCCTCCATATGATCTCCATTTCTGTGGTTCTGTTCCTGTTCTAGCTGTTTGCTTAGTTTGATTTTGTTTTAGGTGTGGTTCTTGATAGCTATGAGTTGTTGTCTTTTCACTGTCATAGTTTTATCTTCTTTTTCTTAGATAAGTCCCTTTAACATTTCATATAATAAGGGCTTGGTGATGATGAACTCCTTGAACTTGACCTTATCTGAGAAGCACTTTATCTTCCCTTCCATTCTAAATGACAGCTTAGCTGGATAGAGCAATTTTGGATGTAGGTCCCTGCTTTTCAAGATTTCAAATATTTCTTTCCAGCCTCTTCTTGCCTGTAAGGTCTCTTTTGAGAAATCAGCTGACAGTCTGATGGGAACTCCCTTGTAGGTGACTGTCCCCTTATCCCTTGCTGCTTCTAGAATTCTCTGCTTCATTTTAATCTTGGCTAATGTAATTACAATGTGCCTTAGTGTGTTCCTCCTTGGGTCCAACTTCTTTGGGACTCTCTGAGCTTCCTGGACGTCCTGGTAGTCTATTTCCTTTGCCAGATTGAGGAAGTTCTCCTTTATTATTTGTTCAAATAAGTTTTCCACTCGTTGCTGTTCTTCTTCCCCTTCTGGGACCCCTATAATTCGGATGTTGGGACGTTTAAAGATGTCCCGGAGGTTCCTAAGCCTCTCCTCATTTTTTTGAATTCTTGTTTCTTCCTCGTCTTCCGTTTGGTTGTTAGTTTCTTCCTTCTGGTCCACTCCATTGATTTGAGTCCCAGTTTTCCTTCCATCTCTATCAGTTCCCCATGCATCTTCCTTCATTTCACGCATTGTAGCCTGCATTTTTTCATCTAGTTTGTGAGCAAAATCAACCAATTCTGTGAGCATTTTGATGACCAGTGCTTTGAACTGTGCATCTGACAGGTTGGCTATCTCTTCACTGCTTAGAGGAATTGGCTCTGGGGCTTTTATTTGTTTTCTGGTTTGAGCCATTTTTGGTGGGTTTTTTTTTTTGTTGTTGTTGTTTTGGTTTTAGTCTGGTCACGGCTATTACGTAGTGAGGGGTGGAGCCTTAGGTGTTCCTCAGGGCGGGGCAGCCCAGTCACTGGGTTGTGACACTGTAGGTGGGGGCGGGGTCTGAGAAGGAGCAATGGAGCCTGCTCCGCTCTCTCCCGGACTCCGGCCCTTTCCGCTGCTTCCCCTTCACCTGGATTATCTGCGCACGAGCGCATGCTGTTACGTAGTGAAGAGTGGAGCCTCTGGCGCTCCCCAGTGCGGGGGCAGCCCAGTCGCTGGGTTGTGACGCTGTATGTGGGGGTGGGGCCTGAGAAGGAGCAATGGTGCCTGCTCCGCTCTCTCCTGGATTCAGTCCCCTCCGCCATCTCCCCTCCGTCTGGACTGTCTGCACGCTCGAATGTGAGACCACCTGGTCAGTCAGCCAGCCGCCTTGTGCGGCCTCACTGGGTCTGCACAGTTGCCCCCCTGTGCCCGGGGTCCACCAGCTGCTGCCTGTGCACCTGGGAACTGCCAGCCGCTGCAGCTTGCGTTCCTGGGGCCGCACCTCCACTTTCTCCTGCCGCGACTCCGCCCCCTTACCGGTCTGGATGAATGGTTGTTGGACTTCCGTACAGTTCAGTTTTCTATAAGTTCTGGTTGTTTTCTTGTTTCTAAATATTTGTTGTCCTTAATTTTGGTTGTGAGAGGAGGCACAGTGTGTCTGCCTACGCCTCCATCTTGGCCGGAAGTCCTATTTTCTTAATAAATATTTCCTCCCTCAGCATTTAGGCACAATGGGCTCTTGCTCCTGCAGCTGGTGGCTGCCACCAATGACATACCGTATTTTTCAGACTATAAGACACACCTAGGTTTTAGAGGAGGAAAATAGGGGAAAAAATTTTGAAGCAAAAAGTGTGGTAAAATATTTAATAACATAAATAACGTAATATTTCACCAATGTAAATGTAAACAGAACTCAACAGCAGCATTAACAACCATTATTCCTCCCAAATTTGGGGGGGGGGGAAGGTGTGTTTTATAGTCTGAAAAATATGGTATTCCTGGATTTCCCAGAGGCTGGAGCTGGAAAGAGATAAAATAACACCACTAGGTGTTTTCTTCTGTTTTTCTCTCAGCATTAGGGTCCTCTTCCTTGTTCCTTGGGCCATATCTCAAGCTTTCCTCTGGAGGGCATTCTGTCCAGGCCTTTCCACTTCCAGTTTCAGGCTATCCTGACTCCAGGCCAGGAGGCACCAGACAGAAAAGAAAATGGGAAACTCCCTGCTGCTTCAGCAGGACTTCAGATTCTCAGCTTCTTTTCTAATCTGCCTGCTGCGATTTCATTTTAGAGCAGACATGCTCTCTATCATTTCATGTCTGCATTCAGTGGTGAAGAAAGGGTAGAGTCGGCTTATTCGGAACTGGAAACTCTGTGTTCTGTATCTTAACTTCTTATTCTAGGACAAGCATTTTCCATTTTTAAAAAAATAGTTAATGGGTGCATACTACACTCTTGATTGGACATTTAGGTTGTTTCCAATTTCTCCTTATTCAAATTATGGTGGTTACAAGAATACAGGAAAATCTCTCTCTTTCTGGGGCCTATGCCTTTCAAGCAAATTCCTGTTATAATGAGACTTTCTCCTTTTTGCCATCAGACTGTGTCTTAAATGAGTGGAATCTAGTAGGTGTTAAATTATAAGCAAGACTGAGCAACTCTGTTACAGAGCAGTGGTTTGAATTTAGGGGCAAATTTTGTATTTGACCTGTAAGTCTGTGACTAGTTTATAGCATTGTAATTGGAGGGTGCATAGGTGGTCTAGTCCATTCATGCCTGGCCACTGTGGACAGTATCCATGACTATATCTGGATAGTCTCATAATTGCCAGAACCCTCTGGCTCTCTGTCTCTTTGGGACAACCTGTAATAATAGGATGCACATCGGTGTGATGTGTTACACTTGCTGAAAGCTGCAGAAAGCACCACTTTCCTTTCCTGCAGGTATGAGGCAGACTCTGTGATCTTGGAGACATATAGGCATCCAGATGCTTCCAGCCCTCTCCACTGTCGGTGTGCTCTTGCATCTTTGCTGGAGTGGTGAGCGGTATAACCTTTACTCTCTCCTGGGTAAGAACCACATCATTCCACCCTGCTGAGTCTGCAGAGAACTGGAGGTGGCATAAAGCTTGCTTTTTGTTCTATTGTATATCATATCATGAGTTTGTATTCTTCATGTAAGGGCTCACTCACTTCACTTGAGAAAAAAGAACAAGATTTTACCTCCAACTTGGGTAGGAGAAAATTACGCTGATTTTCTTCTGCCAGGATTAGTCTCTCTCTATGGTTAGATTTCTCTCCAGAAGGATGTACCAATTTACATGTCCACTAAAAAGATATTAAAATGCCTGTTTTACTACACCCTTACCAATAAGTCTCATTTTGAATATTCATTAATATGACAGATGAAAGATGGCAGTTTTTTTATTTTAAATGTTTGTTTCTTTAATTGCCTGTGAAATGGAACATTTTTCCATGTTCACTGCTAGCTGAATTTCCTCTCTTGTGAATTTTCTGTTCTTGTTCATTGCCCACTTATTTCCCCACAGTTCTTAAGTGTTACATATCTAAAGATTTAACATTTTATATTTGTTTGGAAAAACCAAAATGGAAATATAAAGAAGTATAGGCAATGTGATTCTCTAGTTTCTTTTCTTCAAGTATATTTTATTGACTATGCTATTAGAGTTGTCCCATTTTTTCCCTCCCCACGTCTCCTTCCACCCTGCACCCCTGATCCCACCAGCATTCTGTCCCCCTCCTTGCTTCAAGTCCATGGGTCATACATATAAGTTCTTTGGCTGCTCCATTTCCTGTACTATCCTTATCCTCCCCCTGTCTATTTTGTACCTACCAATTATGCTTCTTATTTCCTTTACCTTTTTCCCCATTCTCCTCCCTCCTTCTCCCTGCTGATAACCCTCCATATGATCTCCATTTCTGACATTCTGTTCCTGTTCTAGTTGTTAGCTTTTGTTTTTCTTCTTTAGGTTCAGTTGTTGATAGTTGCAATTTGTTGTCATTTTACTGTTTGTAGTTTTGATCTTCTTTTTCTTAGGTAAGTCAACTTTAACATTTCATATAACAAGAGCTTGGTAATGATGAACTGCTTTAGCTTTACCTTATCCGGGAAGCACTTTACCTGCCCTTCCATTCTAAATGATAGCTTTGCTGGATAGAGTCATCTTGGAAGTAGGTCCTTGCCTTTCATGATTTTGAATACTTCTTTCCAGCCCCTTCTTGCCTGCAAGGTTTCTTTTGAGAAATCAGCTGATAGCCTTATGGGAACTGCTATGTAGGTAAGTGTCTCCTTTTCTCTTGCTTTTCAGATTCTCTCATTATCTTTCATCTTAGGTAATCTAATTATGATGACCCTTGCTGTGTGCTTTCTTGGGTCCAACTTCTTTGGGACTCTCTGAGCTTCCTGGACTTCCTGGAAGTCTGTTTCCTTTGTCAGATCGGGGAAGTTCTCCTTCATTATTTTTTCACATAAGTTTTCAACTTCTTGCTCTTCCTCTTCTCCTTCTGGCACCCCTATGATTCGGATGTTGGAACGTTTAAAGTTGTCCTGGAGGTTCCTAAGCCTCTCCTCATTTTTTTGAATTCCTGTTTCTTCATTCTGTTCTGGTTGAATGTTTATTTCTTCCTTCTGGTCCAAATCATTGATTTGAGTCCTGGACTCCTTCTCTTCACTGTTGTTTTCCTGTACATTTTCCTTTATTTCACTTTGCATAGCCTTCACTTCTTCCTCTATTTTGCGACTATACTCAGCCATTTCTGTGACCATCTCAATTACCAGTGTTTTGAACTCTGCATCTGATAGGTTGGCTATCTCTTCATTGCTTAGTTCTTTTTCTGGAGCTTTGATCTATTCTTTCATTTGGGCCTTTTTTTTTTTTTTTTTTTTTTGGTCTTAGCGTGCCTTTTACATAGTAAGGGGCAACGCCTTAGGTATTCAGCAGAACAGGGCAACCCATGTCACTTCCTTGTGGTGCTGTTTGTGGGGGAGGGGTCCAAAAGGAAACAATGCTGCTTGCTCAGCTCTCAGCTGGAATTCAGTCACTTCCTCTGTTACCCACAAGTAAATTGGGCCCTTCTGGTGCTGATTCCTGGGTGGGCGGGTTTCTGTACATTCTGTTTGTGTACCTGTGGGTCTCTCCAACAAACTCTCCTATGAAGCTAAGAGTTTCTTCTGCCATTGCAACACTCACAGATTTTTACAGCCAGAGGTTTTGATGCTTTAGTTTTCTGCGCTGGAACCCTGGGTTATGTGGTCTGTCTCACTCCCCAGTTGTTTCTCCAGGTTTATCTTTTGTGGCATTGTTTATTCTAGGTCTGTATAGGAGAATGGTGGTAAAGTTTCCATTAATAACTGAAACCTAGAAAGACTCCAAAAGCTTAAATTAAGAAAATGACTTAAGTTTTGTTCCTCCAACTAACTTTCTGATCAAACAGTTTCCAATGCTTTCTTCCTGTCCTGCCTGCCCTCTGGTGGAGATGCAAAACAGCAGACCAGGAGATCAGACAAATGATAAAGGGGACTAGTTCCAAAAGGCTTAAGGTTTGCCTAAATAGCAAGCCAGCCCCTGAATAATTAAAGACCCAGTGTCTGGCTTAACATACCTCTCTGTTCCTTGGTTTTTCTATCATTAAATGGGTGGCAGTATTTACCATAATACTATTATTCTCAAGCTAGTACCTTTCCATAGTACTGCTTTCCATCTCTAGGAAAAAAAAATTCCACCTAATTCTATATCTGGAAAAAAACACAGGTTGGTGCAAAGAGTAGAGGACTGGGAAGTAAGGAGACTGCTCCCAGTCTGGTACTTACTAATTAGTTGAGTGACCTTGGATACTTTCCTTAATCTCTCTGAGTCTGGGTTTCTTTATCTATAAATTATTAACAGTGATATTAATAGATCTTTTGTGAAGCTCAAATTAGATAATAGTAGTGACAGTGCTTTGTAAACAAACCTCTCTACAGATCTAGGGCAGTGATTTTCGACCTTTTTCATCTCATGGGACACATAAACTAAATTACTAAAATTCTGTAGTACACCAAAAATATATCTTTTGCTGATTTGGCAGAAAAATATGTACACTTTTTAAAAATTCTTTTTTTTAATGTTATTTATTTATTTTTAGAGAGAGGGGAAAGGAGGGAGAAAGAGAGGGAGAGAAACAGCAACGTGCGGTTGCCTTTCACCTGCCCCCCTACTGGGAATCTGGCCTGCAACCCAGGCATGTGCCCTGACTGGGAATTGAACCAGTGACCCTTTGGTTTGCAGGCTGGTGCTCATTCCACTGAACCACACCAGTTAGGGAAAATAAGTATAATTTTGATTCATTCACACCAGATGGCTATTGTTGAATTAGCTGTTGTCATTTTTTAATTTGATAATCTAAGGGAAAAGAGGTCAGTGCCTCTGACTAAATAGCCAGGTATTGCATATTTTAAAAATTCTTATGGTAGGCCCATTGAAAATAGCTGAGCCAGTATCATATTAATTTAGTGTTGATAACTCTTCTTTCTGAATCAGTGTTTGGCTTGACAATTGCCTTTGTACTTTAAAATAAGAAATAATTAGTTTATCCTTTTAATCTTTAGCAAATAAATGGAGCCTTTGGTCTCAGATCCATAGAAAAAGTAAATTTCATGTCCTGATGTGACTCAGATCTCTGTGTACTGTCTAGATTTCACTTTCATTTTTTTGTTTCAATTACAAGCATTGAAAGAGTAGAAGGTTTACAATAGTACCTTTCAGAACTAGTCATTATTTAGTAACTCTCCATTTCAAAAATATTGCTCATATCTTTAAAATAAGTGATCAGTTTCTTTTATTTTTACCTTGGCCTGAATATAAATTTATTGACATGGTAATGATAATGATTTTTAGTTTTTTAAAAAAGTTTTCTTGAAGTTGTAATAACCTGGAACACTTAATTATTTAAACACATTAAATGTTTAAATTAAGATTAAATGTTTAAATTAAGTTTAAATGTTTAAATTAAATTGCTTATACATTTTGTTCTGTGTGGCTGAAGATAAATGTGAAAATACATAGAATTATATACTACAAGAGGTGTGAGTTCTGCATTCCTTTCCCTAGTATACACACAAACGCTACACCTTCCTCTCATCTCACTTTAGTATGATATTCTAGAAGAAAAACAAAAGAGGTAGCTATCTGAAAAGAGATAAAACTGTCAAAGGTATCAGGTCCAAGTCACCATTATTCTTGCCTAGGTATTAACAGTAGCCGTCTATCTGGTTTTCCTACTACCATCTGTCTGTTCTTGAAAGAGCACCAGAATGATTCTGTTAAAAGCTCAGACAGAAAATATCACTTATATGCTCAGAAACTTCTAATGGCCTTTACTCCTTAGTCCTCTTTTCCTGCTCACCCCTCCCATTCCCTCAGTCTAGCCACATGGCCTCCTTGACCAGGTCCAATAAAGCCTTGCCCTGGGATGTGCTTCCTTCAGGTATCAGCATGAGTGGCTTCCTCACCTACCTCAGGTCTATTCATCATCCCAGTAATGTCTTCCCTGTCACCTTTTTTAAAATTACAGCTCCGAAACCACCCCTGTATCTCTTCCTTCCATATCATCACCATCTAATATACAATATGTTTACTTATCTTTTTTGCTTATTATCTGTCTCATTCTCCAGAATGTAAGTTCCAGAAGGGCAAAGGGTTTCTATATTTTGTTAACTGCTGTATCCTTAGCATCCAGAAGAGTGCCTGTCTGGCTCATTGTAAGTGCTCAGTAAATATTTGCTAAATGAATTAATGAATGAAAGAATGACTAAAACAAGGACATGTCATGGTCTTATTTGATTGGCAACAATGTAAAAATTGCAAAATTTTTACCACGACTTTTAGAAAGCCACAAAACTTTGGATATCTTCTTTTTTAAAAAAAGATTTTATTAATTTATTTCTATAGAGAGAGGAAAGGAGGGAGAAACAGAGGAAGAGAAACAGCAATGTGAAGGCAGTTGCTTCTCACATGTGCCTAACTGGGAACCTGGCCTGCAACCCAGGCATGTTGCCCCGACTGGAAATTGAACCGTTGATGCTTCCGTTCACAGGCCAGTACTCAATCAGCCATGGCTAGAATATCTCTTGATTAATCTTCTTCTTGGCCTTTAGAGGATGAGGACTGATGTTCTGCATTTCCAACATGCTACTGAGTCAAGCTGTTGTTGCTGGTCTGTTGACCACACTTTGAGCAACAAGGGCCTCCTCTAGGGTAACAATGGTCACCTGAGCCTAGTCTTCCACTCCTCATTACATGGCTATCTCTAAGAAAACCTCAATTCTCTTTCAAAATAGAGACCTGATATTGTCCAGTCGTGCTTTAAAAGAGAATAGGTCTTTTCTATGTCATAGAAGATTTGGAAAGTTAGAGTCAGAAGATAAAAAAATTCTAATCAGTCATTATGGTCAATTCACAATTAATCATTAACACTTTGATGTATATTCTTTTAGTCCCTTTTTTCCTTGCATGCAAATATATATTCAAATTTTATCTATATTTTTAAATCATGAAGGAATCATTTACATATTTCTTTTGTTTCCTGGTGTATAACTTTGCTCTCTAAGTGTGTCGAATCCTCTGTCTTATAAAATAGATTCTTCCTTGTCTAATATGATAAAAACTCACTGCTGCTTTTCTCAACCTCCCTTACATCTGGGAACTGGGGACTTGGTGTAGCCAAGCAGATGCATCCTCTCTAGACTTTGATTCAGGAGCTGGTGATTCAAAGCAGCAGGAATGACGCAGAATCCATTCTGGCCAGGGGACATGTGATGGCAGCTGCATCCGGTTTCCAGTGGCAGCAGAGACAGCTGTTCTCTACCAGTGTGCAGTGTCTAGCATTTAAGGACTTCACAGTACAAGCCATATGGTCAGTGCTTGGCAGCTGCAGTGGTAACTTCACAGGACCAGCTCTGCAGTATGTTTTGGGTATAGTTCTTGCCCCGTGTTTTGTCTTCCCACCTTTATTTCTTAAATACTCTTAAAAGGTGTGACTTAATTTACTGACACAAATTCTAACACTAAGTAACTCAGTGCTTACTATCTAAGATATGTGTCAGGCAAATTTTAATGGGTTTTATGTGTATTAACTCATTTAATTATTACAACCCTATGACATGTACTGGTATTATCATCATTCTTTAAAAAGATTTTATATATTTATTTTTAGACAGGAGGAAGGGAGGGAGAAAGAGAGAGACATATCAATGTGTGGTTGTCTCTCACTCACCCCCTACTGGGGACCAGGCCTGCAACCCAGGCATGTGCCCTGACTGGGAATCCAATCAATGACTCTGGTTTTCAGGCTGGTACTCACTCTACTGAGCCACACCAGTCAGGGCTGGTATTATCATCATTTTATAGATGTTGAAACTGAGTTACAGAGATGTTAGCCTACTTGATCAAGGTCACATGACTGTAAATGACAGCTCTGAAACTCAAACCCAATCAGTCTGAGATAGTTCTTAAGAGCCCTTGTCCTGGCTGGTGTGGCTCAGTAGATTGAGTATCGGCGTGCAAACCACAGGGTCACCAGTTTGATTCCCAGTCAGGGCACATTCGTGGGTTGTGGGCCAGGTAGGGGGTGTACAAGAGGCAACCACACATCGCTGTTTCTCACCTTCTCTTTCTCCTTCCCTTCTCCTCTCTCTAAAAATAAATAAATAAAATTTATAATTAAGAGCCCTGACCCATGTACTGTTTTATAACCTAATTTTTCTTATACCAAAATTTCATGAGCATATTCATCAAAATATTTAAAATAGCTATACAGTATTTACTTATAAAGATCATTCATGAATTATTAAACCAATTTGATATTTTTGGACATTAAGAATATCCTGGTGGCTAAACTTTTTTAAAAGAAAATGTCCGGGACTTCTGACCAAGATGGAGGCATAGGTACATACACTTTGCCTCCTCACACAGCCCAAAGAAGGACAACAACAAATTTAAAAACAAAAAACAACCACAACTGCCATTAAATTGATGTAAGGAAGTCCGACAGCCAAAGAGTTAAAGAAGAAACGTTCATCCGGATCTGTAGGAGGGGTAGAGACTGGCAGCTGGGGTGGAGATGGCACGCAGCTGGAGGACTGGGTGTGTGAGTTGGTGGATGGTGGACCAGGTGGTTCCACATGTGCATGCAGATAAACCAGGAGGAACAACTGGGGAGAGAGAGAGAGCATGCAACCCAGAGTTTCAGTGTGGGGAAATAAAGCCCGAAACCTCTGGCTGTAAAAACCTGTGGGAATTCTGGTGGTGGAAGAAACTCCCAGCCTCACAGGAGAGTTTGTTGGAGAGACCCACAGGGTCCTAGAAGTACACAAACCCACCCACCCAGGAATCAGCACCAGAAGGGCCCAATTTGCTTGTGGGAAGTGGGAGAAGTGACTGAAAGCCATCCAAGAGCCAGCAAAGCAGCATTGTTCCCTATCAGAGCCCTCCCCCACATATAGCACCACAACACAGCGATGTGGGTTGCCTTGCCCTGGCAAATACCTAAGGCTCTGCCCCCTAGAACATAACAGGTGTGCTAAGACAAAAAAAATATGGCCCAAATGAAAGAACAGATCAAAGCTCCAAAAGTAGAACTAAGCAATGAAGAGATAGCCAACCTATCAGATGCAGAGTTCAAAACACTGGTAATTGAGATGGTCACAGAAATGGCTGAGTATAGTCGCAAAATAGAGGAAGAAGTGAAGGCTATGCAAAGTGAAATAAAGGAAAATGTACAGGAAAACAACAGTGAAGAGAAGGAGTCCAGGACTCAAATCAATGATTTGGACCAGAAGGAAGAAATAAACATTCAACCAGAACAGAATGAAGAAACAGGAATTCAAAAAAATGAGGAGAGGCTTAGGAACCTCCAGGACAACTTTAAACGTTCCAACATCCGAATCATAGGGGTGCCAGAAGGAGAAGAGGAAGAGCAAGAAGTTGAAAACTTATGTGAAAAAATAATGAAGGAGAACTTCCCCGATCTGACAAAGGAAACAGACTTCCAGGAAGTCCAGGAAGCTCAGAGAGTCCCAAAGAAGTTGGACCCAAGAAAGCACACAGCAAGGGTCATCATAATTAGATTACCTAAGATGAAAGATAATGAGAGAATCTGAAAAGCAAGAGAAAAGGAGACACTTACCTACATAGCAGTTCCCATAAGGCTATCAGCTGATTTCTCAAAAGAAACCTTGCAGGCAAGAAGGGGCTGGAAAGAAGTATTCAAAATCATGAAAGGCAAGGACCTACTTCCAAGATGACTCTATCCAGCAAAGCTATCATTTAGAATGGAAGGGCAGGTAAAGTGCTTCCCGGATAAGGTAAAGCTAAAGCAGTTCATCATTACCAAGCTCTTGTTATATGAAATGTTAAAGTTGACTTACCTAAGAAAAAGAAGATCAAAACTACAAACAGTAAAATGACAACAAATTGCAACTATCAACAACTGAACCTAAAGAAGAAAAACAAAAGCTAACAACTAGAACAGGAACAGAATGTCAGAAATGGAGATCATATGGAGGGTTATCAGCAGGGAGAAGGAGGGAGGAGAATGGGGAAAAAGGTAAAGGAAATAAGAAGCAATAATTGGTAGGTACAAAATAGACAGGGGGAGGATAAGGATAGTACAGGAAATGGAGAAGCTGAAGAAGTTATATGTACAACCCACGGACATGAACTGGGGGAGAATGCTGGTGGGGGGGTGTGCAGGGTAGAGATGAATAAAGAGGAGAAAAAAATGGGACAACTGTAATATCATAATCAATAAAATATGTAAAATAAAATAAAATGAAACAAAAGGAAATAAAAGTCCTTAACTGTTTCCTTGGAACTAGTTCCTAGAAGAAGAATACTTGGTCAAAGGGTATTCAGATGTCTTCCAGAAAGATTTTTCAGTTTAAGCACCCAGAAGTATATGACAGCAGCCTGTTTCCCGGAGTCCTTATTAAGATGGAATGTTATAATTTTTTTGTTAAACTGAAAATAATATGTAGTTTTTTAAACCTAGAATTCTTTAAACATTTAAAAGTACATTTATTGGCCATTTGTCAAAAGTTTTTTTCATGAATTGACTTCTCTGTCACCTATGGGATAGAGTTGGAACTTAGGAGGCAATGCAAGGCTCTTCCTACTCACCCCATGTTCTTTTCCAACTAATTCACCTGCAACTCCTAAACATTCACCCGACTCACCATGGGAATTATTTTGTATAAGATTAAACTATATGAATGTGCTGTTTTTGTAGGCCAAAAATGGATGACTATAGGCTATTTCATAGAGTTACCCCCACCACCCCCAGGTATCCAGACAACTCTGACCTTTTCTTTCCTTCTTGTTCATCAGGAAAGTCTGTGCTCAGGATTCTGCCCTTTGTAAGTGGGCTTCTCTAATCAGGGAACTGGTTCAATTTCCAGATGCAAAGATGTAGAACTGTTTGAGATTTTTTTAAATAGAGGGTGGGATGGTATAATAAAAATGACTGACGATAACAACTATTGGCAAGAATGTGAAGAAACTGGAATCCTCATTCCATTCCCACAGTGCTGGTGGGAATGGAAAATGGTACAACCGCTTTGGAAAATAGTCTGGCAGTTCTTCAAATAGGTAAACATAGAATTACCATATAATTCAGCACTTCCACTCCTAAGTATATGCCCAAGAGCAGTAAAAACATATGTTTACATAAGAACTTATATGTGAATATCCATCACAACATTATTCGTAATAGCCAAAGTGTAGAAAAAACCTAAATGTCTATTAGCTGATGAGTGGATAAATAAAATGTGTCATGTCCATAAAAAGGAATATTATTTAGCAATTGAAAGGAGTGAAGTGATGATATATACTACAAAATGGATGAACCTTGAAAACCTGCTAAATGAAAGAAACCAGTCACCAAAATCCCAGATTATTCTTTGAGTCTATTTATATGAAATATCCAGATAGGCAAATCTATAGAGACAGAAAGTAGATTAGTGGTTGCCAAGAGTAATGGCTAAGGGGACTATGGTTTCTTTTTGAGGTAATAAAAATGTTCTAAAATTGGTTGTGGTGATGAATGTACAAGTCTGAATATTCTAAAAGCCATTGAATTATATATTTTAAATGGGTGAATTATACAGTATATGAATTATATGTGAACAAGGCCATGAAAAAGAAAAAAGGTGTGTGTGTGTGTGTGTGTGTGTGTGTGTGTGTGTTTTCATTTAATTTTGTCTCCTAGTACTTCTCTGGCTAGCTAGACATTCTCATGCCTAATTTCAGACTTGCTTTGCCCTTTAATTCTGCTTGAAGTCTGGCCAATAGCTAACCTAGCAGTGTGGAAATTTAACTCACACTACAACCCAGACATAAAGAGAAAATATAAGTTCTTTATTTAGTCTATAAGAAGCCTGGCTTTCCTTCTGAAGTCTCAACTGATGGATCATGGGAAAAATGAATGACTGACATGTTTAGTCCACAGTGTCTGGGAAGCCACTACAGTGGAAGGAATGGCTAGGACTGATTTACCTGCAGCTAACACACACTATTCTTGCTGCAACTAGATCCACTCAAATAACCAATAGGCAGGACAGTGTGTGCTCCATATGCATGATTCTGAATTCTTGTTTTGATTCTTGATTCTGTGCCTTACTGTGACCTCTGTTATCCATGTGATTCAAGACTTGCTTTGAACCCCTGCATGTGTGTGTTCCATAACTCACAATGGCTCTCCTGACTTCTGACTCCTGGTTCTGTCTTGAACACTGGCTTCCAAGCAATGCTTATGTCTCTGGGTTTGCTGTGTTCCTGTAGCTTGTCACAAAGATGCATTGTTTCAGTCTCCTAGTCATGGCTTCTCGTTCCATCTCTACGATCAGTAGCTGGTTAGGATGAAAAAATGATTTTTTGTGGTTTCCTGAAGCATTAAAGCTTAATAGAATGCTTTCCCTTACTCCTTTCTTCTGAAACTTTAAAAGTACCCCCAAATGTTTTAAGTAAAATTTGACATGTTTGTATAATTTTGTACTAATGATGCTATGAGTACTTATTTTACTTTTAAATCTGTATTTTGTTTGTTTGTTTGTTTGTTTGTAAAGAGGACTGCCTGACTGTTGGTGCTTTAAATGGAGGAAATACAAAATAGTATTACAATGGTTAGCCCAGAAGGGAGATAAACTGATATACATTTGTTTTTCAAACCAAATTAGCAATGTGACCATTCATAAAGGAATTTGGAATGCTTACTGGTCGCTTTGAATGATTTTTATTCCGAAGAATTATGATTTCTACAAACAACCAAAAATATTTAAAAATTGGTATTCACTAGGACTGAATATGACCTTAGCATTTATATGTTCTCTATATTCTGAGTGCCAATACCTGGGAGGTTATTTTTATTACCTATATTATTTTGGAAAAAAACAAAAATATTAAGAATATTTAGTAGTTGCAGATGCTCCTGTCCTGGAGTGATCTGCGCCCAACCACGGTCAACCACACCGAGCCCAATAGCTGCCATTGGCTAGTCCTTGGACTGACTGCATCTCCTTTTAGCTGTTTGCAGACAAATTTCCAAAGACAGCAGAAAACTGTCATGCTCTGAGCACTAGGGAGAAAGGATTTGGTTATAAAGGTTCCTGATTTTACAGAAGTATTTTGGGATTTATGTGCCAGGGTAGTGACTTCACACACTATAATCGCACAGGTGGCAAGTCCATCTATGGGGAGAAAATCGATGATGAGAATTTTATCCTGAAGCATACAGGTCCTGACATCTTGTCCATGGCAAATGCTGAATCCAACACAACAGTTCCCAGTTTTTCATCTGCATTGCCAAGACTGAGTGGTTGGATGGCAGCATGTGGACTTCTGCCAGGTGAAAGAGGGCATGGATACTATGGCAACTGTGGAGCGCTTTGGGTCCAGGAATGGCAAGACCAGCAAGAAGATCACCATTGCTGACTGTGGACAACTGTAATAAATTTGGCTTGTGTTTTATATCAACCACCAGACCATTCCTTCCGTAGCTCAGAAGAGCATCCCTTTACCTCCATTTGCTTGGAATGTTCTATAATCTTCCTATGGTTGCCACAATTCATTGGGTTCCATATTTTCCTTACCCCTTCCAAGTCTAGCTGGATTGCAGAGTTAAGTGTATGATTATGAGATAAAAATTAAACAAAACAAAGGATATTTAACATTATATGAATATACTGAGTTTATAAAGAGATTGAAGTATTTGACTACTAAAGGAAAAAGATTTGAGAATGTATTTTATAGGATTTTATATTCAATAGAAGTTATCTTTGTATTCATTATATACATACATATAAATTAAAAATTTAGGAGGATATAAAACTTTGCACAGTGGCAGTACTGTAGCCAATGAGGTTTATCCGAGGCGCGATTATTGCTAATTAAAAATTTAGGAGGATATATATCTAAATATATAAAAATAAATACATATATAAATAAATGAATATTTATATTCTTAGATATGTTGTTCTAAGAAAGATTCAGCTGTATATAATGTTCACATTATCACCTTAGTCCATATCATGCTCATTAATTCACTAGGAAGTAAAAGATTGATAATGACAAAAACAAGTATACTCTTTTGGATGTTTGTTTACTTATTCTTATATTCAAAATATTAAAAGGTATTAAAAATGAATGAGCAATTTGTAACAACTCTAAAGCAGCTGTAGAAGAAATGCTAATAAAATATGAGGCGAAAGCACGTAGATCACTAGACCCAAATAAATGCAATGATGATGGACAAAGAACAGTCAAGAAAGAAGACTGGAAACGGGAAGAGTGAGATATTAAAGGACTGATCTAATTCAAATGAAGTCTTGAGTGCATTACTAAGAATCAGCATGGACAAGTACAACAGGAAAAATGTGACTGCACATTTTTTTTTTAAAGATTTATTTATTTATTTTTATACAGAGGGGAAGGGAGGGAGAAAGAGAGAGAGAGAAACATCAATGCGTGGTTGCCTCTCGCGTGGCCCCCACTGAGTACCTGGCCGGCAACCCAGGCATGTGCCCTGACTGGGAATCGAACCTGCGACCCTTTGGTTCGCAGCCCGCGCTCAATCCATTGAGCTACGCCAGCCAGGTGTGACTGCACATTTTAAGCACTGCACTGCAATGAATTTATGTGTTATTCTCACACCTCTCATGTCTCTCATTCCATTTGTATTGGTTGGGATACAGATTAGACTGTTGTATCAAAGAGACCCAACATACAATGTCTTAAACAAGTAAAATCCAGTTTTTGTAAGATGGCTTGATAGGCTCTGGGTCTGAAGCTTCTTCTCTCTTTTGGCTTTGCCATTCTTGAAGATACAGCCTTTATCATTCACACTGCTGAAGATGGCTCACTACCATACCAACTGTGTCACTGTTGGAGCCGATGGGAAAAGTAAAAAGGGAAGCAGAAGGCCTCGTGAAGCCTGATGCAGTTCTTAGAAAGGTAAACAAAAGAAAAAGAAACCTGACCATGTGTCCAATATGGTTTAAGAATAGTTAGGCCTAGGAATTTAAACTGTCCCTCAGGTTATGCTGTATCTTTCTAGGAAAAATGGTCACTCTGAGATGCCCCCACCCATCCTGTTTCTCTCCTTAAGAAGATGCCCTGGTGTAAATGGAAGAGAGATGTGGTTTATATATCTTCATCGATGAGGGATGAGTTGGAGAGATTTGAGCAGGGGTCACTCATAGAGATGATTGCTTTCTAGGGCACTACATGAAAATCAAGGACAAGGAATTCCTTTGCCCTTGGGATTACTTTCATTTATTCAAGACCGTAGTTCTCGTTGGACCAGCAGCATCAGAATCACCCGGGAACTTGTGGGAGATGCAAATTCTTGAGTTCTACCCAAACCTATTGCATCAGAAATTCTAGGGGTAAAGCCCAGCAACTGTTTTGACAAGTATTCCAGGTGATTTTAGGCATGTTAAATTTGAGAACCACAATTTAATGCAATTCCCTGAAATGAGAAATTAGGATACATATTTGACTGACTCATGTTTTCTCTTGGTGCTTCTCTCTCTCTCTCTCTCTCTCTCTCTCTCTCTCTCTCTCTCTCACACACACACACACACACACACACACACTTCCACAATCCCCTGGGACTAAAAGGAGTAAGTTTTTCTTTTACTTTCCTTAATGCAATATTCTACTTCTATAAAGCATCAACTTTCATATCAACATCACATAACAAACAAGGAAATAGACAAACATGTAAAACTTATGTGAATGGGCCCTTTTGGGCTGCCTGTGGAGAGGAGAGAGAAATTGGAAGATAGCCTGGATTGCTGCATGATTCTGTTGTGAATGCCAGAACTGAGTTTTACTCTTGCCTGTATGATGTACTTAATTTCCAGCCCCTGCCCCTGAACTGGCTGTGCTGTGGGTTCTGTTCTTACAGCGGTAAGAGAAGAACTCATTAGTTTTCAAAGTATTATTTTGTTACCCAGTTATACATACTTGCTTTTGCCAGGAGTCTACACTTAAACTTGGTGAAAATGATGAAGAGAACTGGCTGCCTGCTCTGACATGCTCCTCAGGAAGAAGTAGTACCGGGCAACAAAAACAGAAATAGTCAATCATGGGGAATGTCTAATTCTAGCTCTGTTTCTATGCCAGCACCTTCAGTGAAGTGCATAGTTTCCCCTGATTATAGAATTGAGATAATGTTCTGATGCAACATTACATGAAAAGGCATTTATTTTTATTCCTTCCTCTGTCTTGGAAATAGAGTTTGTTTTCATTCTCAATGTAAGTTAGAATTTATACTGCCTGAGTAGAAAAGATTTTAGTTTTCATTCATTTAGCAATAGTATGTTTCCTTGGGAAAGAGTTGCCTAGTAAACAGAAAATGTGTGGGATGTTAAACTTTTATAATTATTTAAAAGAAATAACTCTGGTTTTGGCCTGTGTGGCTCAGTTGCTTGGAGCGTTGTCCAGTAACCAAAGGCTTGCGGGTTCGATGCTTGGTCAGGGCACGTGGCTAGGTTGTGGGTCTGATCCCCAGTTTGGGCATGTACAAGAGGCAACCATTTGATGTTTCTCTCTCACATCAAAGTTTCTCTCACTCTCTTCCTCTCTCTTTCCTCTCTCTCTAAAAAGCAATAAAAGTGTTCTTGGGGTAGGATAAAAAAAGAACTCTAAACATTAATATTATTATAAATTGGAAGTTGTCACTTTTGTGTATGGGCAGTTTGTATAGAGACATGATTCTTGCCTCCACCTAATCAATTTTCCACATCTAATCTTTTGAATAATCATTTTAAAAATGTAAATTGCATCACTCCTCTCTGTTTGGACTTCCCGTTGTATTTAGAGCAAGCTTCGGTCTCCAAGGCCTTGCAGGCTCTGCCCTTGTACACTTCTGCAGTGTCGTCTCAAGGCTTTTCCCCCTTGCTCATGCTGGCTTTCTTTCTATTTCTTGATGGAATCAAATTGTTTTCTATTCCAGAGTCTGGGGATATGCCCTTTGCCAGCAATGTTCTTTCTCTAACCCTTCACAAGGTTAATTTTCACTTATTCTTAATTTCTCAGTGAAAAGTCTCTTCCTCAGAAAAGCCTAGTGTATGCCCTAGATGGTGTGGCCCAGTAGATTGAGTGCTGGCCTATGAACCAAAGGGTCGCTGGTTCATTTCCCAGTCAGGGCACGTGCCTGGCTTGTGGGACAGGTCCCCAGTAGGCATGTGCCCCCAGGAGGTACCTGAGAGGCAACCACACATTGATGTTTCTCTCTTCTTCCCTTACCCTCTCTCTAAGAATAAATAAAATCTTAAAAAGGAAAGCCTAATGTGACTTTAGGAGTCTCTCTTACTAATCCTTTCCCTTCATATTGATTGTCACAGCTTGTATTATGTATTAATTTGGTGCTTATTATTTATTGTCTAAATTAGATTATAATCCTGTAACATCAGAGATCACACCCATTTTGTTTACCTCCCTAAAATCAGTGCCTAGCATAGTGCGTGGCACATAGTAGGTATTCAATAAATATTTGATGATTGGGTTACCAAATATGTTTTAAGATAAATGGACACTGGTTTGAAATATAATTTTAACATTACAATATATTGAATATGATTGTTCACAAGTAGGTTGAATTCCCAAATTTGCAAACCTGCTATTTGATACTCAGAATACATTTCTCCATAGAAAAACTGTCCTTTTTGGCCCAGGCCTGTGCCTGCAAAAAATAAAAATTACAGATCTGCAAGCTCACTTCCATCCATATAATGGCATCCTTAGACATGGATTTATAACTCAGGATTCCTAGTTCACAGCCTCCATGTAATTTTTAAAGATTTCTTGTGAATTTAAGATAGAAATGATATATTAAAAAGATGAGTTTTAGTTTTCTTCTCTTCCAACATCTCTTTCATGATCTGAATGTTTGCATGAAGAGGAACATTGCTGTTGTGCCCAGCGTAAGGGGGATGCCTTTAAGTAGCTTGGAAAAGGACAGCTTCTAGTAATAGTTTGGAATGAGATCTGTCAGCACACCGTGGTAGCTTCTAGTGCAGAAATGTGTTTGTGTGTATGTGGACCTAGGGTGGGAGAAAGGGAGATTCTGTTTGGAGAAAGGAAATGTCCCTGGAATCAGTCCTTTGTACACTGGAGTGTTCCCTGCTGTTTAGTCACAGTGGCAGCTGCGCAGCCCTAATGATTGTTGGAATGCTAGCTCTCAAAGACCTCATCAGTGACGCTGAAGTGGCCACCCACAGATGCAGATGTATTTCTTAAAGTGTCCAATGTTAGTAGGGCATCTTAAAAATTATTATTCACTGCAGCTCTCTCCTTGAGGTCTCAAATCATACTCAGTTTTGCTTTCAAGCTCTCAGATCTAGAGAAGCATATTAAGTGGCTAAAAATTTCCTTTCCAGAACAGGAATTTCCACTACAACACCTTGACAGGAACACCTGACAGGTGTTCTTCCAGCCTTTGTTTGAACACTCACCTCCTTAAAAACTAGCCTACTTCAAATTTGGACAGGTCTCATTCTTACATATTTCACTTCCTTACACTGTAATGAAATCTGCCTCCCTGGACTTTTACCCCATGTGTCTTTGTTCTGCCCTCTAGAGCTATGCAGAATATGTCTATCCTTCAACACGATAGTTCTTTAGACATTTGAAGACAAGTGTCAGATCTTCACTCCTAAATTTTCTTTTTCTCAGGTAAAATAGCCTCAGATCTTTCAACCATACCTTTTATAAATAGTGTAATATGTGGAATATTTGGATTCTGTTAATTTGTTTATTCAATTATTTAATCTTCTTGCATTTATTCACACTATCAAGTAGGATAAATATGATAAATCCTGCAAAGGAAAAATACAAGGTTCAATGAGTGCATCCACTAGGGAGGGATTTAATCAAGGCTGGAGAAGTCAGCTAAGGCTCTCTTAGGCGGTCAGGGCTAAACTAAGGTGATGGATGGGTAGTAGTTAATAAGAAGAAGAGGAGAGGAAGTACTTTCTAAGCAGAAGGAGCAACATGTAGACCCTGTTGTGGAAGGGGTATGTAATGGAGGCATCACTTATCCGATTGATCTTTAATTTCTGCATATAGGCAAAGATGCATTATAATAACTTTTCCCTTAGTAAAAGACCTGTTCTGAGGATCTATGAGATGGAGATGAATGTGCTTTAAAGTGCCAAAGTCTTATGTTATTGTTGAAAACAGAATGATCCGTTAACCCTGTCAGGCTTATTCCCTCACTGTTCCCTCAACAGGCATTCCTGCTTCTGTCCTTTCACTCTGCTTTTCCCCTCCAGGACAGTCTCGTCTTTTCTCTCTGTTCATCCAGTTCTTGCAACCTTTATTGCCCATTTCCAGTCCTAATTCCTCTGAGAGGCTCCCCTGAGCACTCAGGCTCAGATTCATTTCTGTAGTGTAAGGGTTAAATGCAGGACTTCATAATTCTCAGTTTAAGTACTGGTTTGATTACAGACTACCTGGTAGCCTTAGGCAAACTGCTTAATTTCCCAGACATCCAATTTCCTTATTTATGCAAAGGAGGTAATAACAGTAACTACTTTATTGAAGTGGTTGTGAGGATGAAATTATTTTATACACACACACACACACACACATATGTGAATCAGTGTTCTTTCTTACTTTCTGGTCTTGTACCTCCTCTGTGCCCACACCAAGCTGCTCAATAATTCTAAGGCCAACTCTAAGGATAGAGGAGTACAGAGGAAGCCATTTGTTTTGCTCCCAGATATTTGAAGTCTCTGGTACCCAGCTGTTGCTACCGCACGTTGGGCAGAAGAGCCTGCACAGTGAGCCCGCATGCGTACAGAACCTCTGAGCGGCTCACCAGCTGACCCAGTTACCTTACGACTCCCCAGGCTCTCTTAGCTCAGCAGCACCATGCATGACCAACCCAGCCCAGTGAAACTGTAGAAGGCAACTTACATTCATGTTTTAAACGGCAAGTAAAATCATTTTTCAGACTATCATACCCAGAATCCAGAAGGCTTTTCTGGATTCAAGATTCTTTTGCAGAATCCTATTTCATAAATATATCTTGACAATTTTTGTAACAGAAAAACAAATTATTTAATTCCTAAATAAACGTGTTTTTAAAGTACTTACATTCAAATGAGGTTAACTAGGTAAAATTCTAGTATTATCTTCTAAAAGATTGCAACCTATATGTCAAGACTGCAGGCAAAGTTGTAGGGGCAGGATATTGAATTTCCATCTTGAAAAAGGAATGGAAATGTACTAAACTGATTCAGTCCATTGACTTAGGATTCTTTATGGTCACAAGCTGCAGACAACTGTGGTTCAATATTGCAAGCAATTTTCTTCTTTGTAGAATTAAAAGAATCTGCAAAATAGAAACTAAATCAACGTTGTATTTGCAATTTAGAATATAATCCCTTATGAGCGCCCCTCTGCAAGTATTTCATACTTCAGAAGCTTCTCATGCTCTGCTAGGTCAGGGGCCATAAAAGATATATTAATGCATGTCTAGTTCTGCAATCCATAAAGCTAATTTAAACTCTCCTTCACAGGCAAAACAAACGATTAGTATTTAGGTCTGAGATTAACAACTGAAAATAGGCCATTCTGTGATACCCTCAGGGACACAGCACAGTTTGGGGTTTAAGGCTCAAAAAAATCTATTTTGAGACAAATATTTCATTATGGACAGGTGTGTCCCACTAATGGTATCTTTATTTTCAGTTCCTGAAGCATCATCTCTCTATTGCAACATAACTCTTCTTTCCCCCACCAATCTCAATTCTATCAACTGATTTTTTTTTGCCCTTCCCTTTATTTTTGAAATGGAGCCTCTCGTCACTTTTACCTTCATTACTGTTTTGACAGATATTAAAACCAGTATCAATGTGTTTATTTTCCTGTTGCAACTGTTTTGACTATAAGTATTCAAAAAGTACATAAAGTCTCACTGCAGCAGTTATTTCAGAAGCTGAAAATGTGTGTACAAAAACACCATAATTCTGAAGAATTCAAAATTGGCCATTTGGATTTCTTATAAAACTCACAATGAAAAGGTACATCTTGTACTATTCATCAGTTTTTTCCTGTTCTCTTTAATTCACCTTCATTTCATTTGTTTTTATTTGTAGTCTCTTCCACCCCCACACAGACTTTTATTATGCAGATCACTTGAATGATGGATACTGACATCAGTGAACACAGAGGTTTTTTTTTTTTTTTTCCTTTTATTGATTCTAGAGAGGGGGAAGGGAGGGAGAAAGAGACAGAGAGAAACATCGATGTGAGAAACGTGGATCAGTTGCCTCTTGCATGTTCTCAACAGGGGACCAAACCCACAACCCAGGCATATGCCCTGACCAGGAATCAGATCTGTCACCTTTGGTTTGCAGGACAATGCCCAACCAACTGAGCCACACCAGCAAGAACAGTGTCCACAGTTTTAATACCAGTTTTATTAAATATAATATCTTTCATAAAAATTCAGGTATATTTTAGGGAAGCAGAAACTTACTAAATATTAACTAACCTCATTTTGTGGCCAATTCCCTCTTTCCATGTTGCTCTACAATTTATTTTTATCAGTTGCTCTTATCTTCTGATAGGCATCATGATAAGAAATACAATTGAAGCTCCACTTTTTTCTTTTCACCATGCAACATTTTATTTTAATAAATTAGAAAGGTTGAAATATCTGTATAATGGATTTCCATATACCCACCCATAAATATTCTACTATAAACATTTTATCATATTTGCTTTGTTACCCAAGTATGCATTTATCCATTCCTTCATCCAACTATCAGCCCATCTTCATTTTCTGATGGAGTAAGTTGCAGATAAAAGCATACATCATCTCTAAAGCCTTTGGCACATGTATCATTAACTAGAGTTCTGAACTGGTTTATAGTTCTTTTGTTTCTTTCAAGTAATATCTACCTATAATAACCAGTACCAATCTTAAGCTTACCGTTCACTGAGTTTTGACCAATATATACATCTGGGTAGCCTAAACCCTTATCAAGACAGAATATTACTATCACTCCAGAAAGTTTCCTTATTCCTCTTTCCAATTGATCCTCACCCACACTCCTCCTTCCCTAGGCAACTAGTGTTTTCATTTTTTTCCACCTCAGATTAGTTTTACCTGTTCCACAACTTCATACAGATGGAAGCATAAAGTATATACCTTTATGGGCAAGACTTCATTCAGCATAATGTTGACATTTATCCACATTGTTGGTGCACCAATAGTTCTTTTCTACTGCTGAGTGGCATTCTGCTATATGACTATACCACAGTTGGTTTATCCATTTTCCCATTGATGAACACCTGAGTGCTTTCCAGATTTTTGGCTATGATCAATAAAGCTGTTATAAGCTTTCTTTGTATGTGTTTTTTTGAACACAAGTTTTCCTTTCTTTTGGGTATTTAGTAGTGGAAAAGTAGTAGTAGTCATAAGGTAGGTATATACTTGATATTATATGAAAGTACCAGGCCTATTTCTAAAATAATTGTGTGCCATTTAACATTTCTATCATTAATGTATGAATTTTGGTTGCTATATATTCTTGTCATCATTTAGAGTTGTCAGTTTTTTTTAAAATTTTAGCTATTATACATAATGGTATCTTATTGTGATATTTATGGCATTTTAGGATGACTAATGATGTTTAGTACTTTTTATATGCTGTTGGCCATTCATAGGCCTTTCTTTGTGAAACATCTATTTAAATCTTCCACACTTTTATGTTAGGTAGTTTATGTTTTCAAAATTGAGTTGTAATTCTTTATATATTCTGGATACCAGTCTTTAGGCAGATACATGTTTGTGAAACCATTTCTTCTTTTTAAATTTTATTTATTTATTAGTTTCAGAGAGAGGGGAAGGGAGGAAGAAAGAGAGGGAGAGAAACATAGATGTGCAAGAGATACATTGATTGGTTGCCTTTTGCATGCCCCCAACCTGGGGACCTGGCCTACAGCCTAGGCATGTGCCCTGACTGGGAATCGAACCAGCAACTTTTCAGTTCACAGGCCAGCACTCAATTCACTGAGCCATACTAGCCAGGGCCCATAAAATCCATTCGACCATAAGATTTTACATATAGAAAGAACTCTGGGGTCATCTGGTTCTATCCCCTCATTTTACAAAGGAAGAAAAACTCTCAGTGAGATTAAATGATGCGCCTAAAAAAATAGAACTCACAGTTCCAAGAGTAAAGACAAGACACAGATCTTCTGATTGAATAGCCTTTTGGTTTCATGTTTTTTCCTGTTGTCAAGCCGTATGGATTTGTGCTTTAAGATGACACTTGAACTTATCCCTTCCTTTTTACTGAGTTTGCCAACATGGTGTCTAGTTATATCAAAACTTGATGTCATTCAGGCTAATCTTTTCTCCTGGGGCCCACATTGCACTCTTACCTCACTGATTTTTCTACTATAGATCCTTCCTCAGACATCCATTTATTCCAGAAACTTCAGTGTTTTTCATGGAACTGGGCCTAAATTTTTAAGGATCACAATACTCTAATCCCATCCTGCCTCTTCATTCTTATTTCTCACTCTCCCCATCCTGCACCAGCTCATCAGGATGGTCTCATTAACCCCTAGCTGCATGCGAATTTCTGTTGTGGTTGCGAATTTCTATGTTGGTTCCGTATTCTGGTATCCCACCGACCCTACTCCTCTCCATTTAGCCACTTTCATACAGCTCATAGTTCAAAACCCAACTCCAGTGCCACCTTTTCCATGAAACAGTTTCTAGTTTTTCTCACACCTGAGCATACATGGCAACATTCCGCTTAGCAACTGAAACTACCCTCTATAACAGATAAACCCCGAAATATCAGTGGCTTAACATCATAGAAGTATACTTGTTCATTGGTAATATAAGTATTGGTGTATTGGTGATCACAGTGGTGGGGGGCTGTGCTTTTTGTAGCCATTTAGGAACCCAGGGTTCTGTTCTGGAGGCTCCATCTCCATCTCCAGCGCAAAGCGCCCAGAGTTGCCCAGACACTGGAAGTGGGAGAAAGAGATGAGAAAGCACCTCTGCTTCTTGACCACCTCAGTCCAGTAGGGACGTGTCACAGAACTTTTGCTGCTGAGAACTAGTCACAGGGCTTCAGTTCACCTTGTGCTGGGAAATGTACTCCCTGCCTGAGCATCTGCATCCCTGAAACTACCATATTCTCTGGAAAGGAAGCACAAATCTCTAGAGGTGGCTAATTAGTTTCGTTACAACGTTATCCTGCACTGATTTCCAGTTGCTTGGTCTTCTTGTATCCTCAGCTGGTTTATATTATAGCTAAAATACCACAAACATATACAGCAAAATGCAAATCTAGCACTTAGTATATGCTCAACGAATGTTTGTTAAATAACAGGATAATTTACATAGTCTTTTTAAAAGTTCTTAGTTCCTAAATTAAACAAGAAAGAAACAAAAATTAACAAATCCCCAGTGGGTCTGTCTCTGTCTTTTTTAACAGCGCATTTGCAACGTATTTTCATTTTATAAACACAAAGTGAAATTTAGATTATCTTCAATTTCAAAAACTATTTTCAACTGGTATATCTTGTTTTCCTTTCCCCTCTAAATCTTTTCCATTATAGAGAAGTTGACAAATACAAAAATAGAATATTATAATAATACGCACCGCTTGACTTCACTAATGACTGACTCATGACCAGTCTTGTTTCATCGATATGCCCCACTCCCCTCCCACACTAAATTTTTGAAACTAAACATAAATATCATATTATTTCGTGTGTAAACACTTTTATTTGTATTGCTAATAGATAAGGCCTAAAAACTCACAATACCGTATCTCATTTAAGTAATAACAACAATCCCTTATTATCTGTACATAATCATCAGTATTCCAAGTCCCCCTATACTTTAAAAACAATTGGTTTGTTCAAATCAAGATCCAAAGTCTAGACAATACATTTCATGCATGCCTCTTGAATATTTAAAAAAAATTGTAGTTCTCCCTTTCTCTCCTTATCTTAGAATTTATTTGTTGAAGAATCCAAATCATTTGTTTTATAATGATACTCACCTTCTTGATTTGGCTGATTTCATCCCTTGGTTTAATGGTTTAGTGTACCCCTGTCTCTGGCATTTCTTAAACTCTGGCATTAGGTTTACAATCTTGATTAGATTCAGGCTTGCTATTTCATCATAAATGGGGTTATACGCCCAGAGAACCTGTGTACTTGATTACCTCTCTTTTTGATGTTAACATTTCTCAGTGAGTTTAAAAGTTATCACTCTGATCTGTCCATTATAACAACATTCTCCCTCAGCTTTTCACCCGTGGCTGTTGCTGATGATCATTACTTAGATCCATTATTTCATTATGCATATCTTGTGTCTTTTTACAATAAGGTCTTCTAGAGTTTTGGAATATTTCATTATTTGTTTTCATCTTATTAAATATATTTGACATTAAAAAATTTCCCAGTCATAATAAGGGTAATTAACCTGTTTGACACTTAACACTTTACAAAATCTTTTTGTAATGGAGTGGCCAGGCAAGATCACTGGGGAGTGGAAGGGGGAACCCCAATCTGGCATGAGGAGCTGTCTCTCACATGAAGAAGCCAGGCAACCTGCCTTCCTGGAGAAGGGAGATTGCTTGAGGCAACTATAAACAAGCCAGCATGCATTGCCTCACAACCAAGCAAGAGCCTTCCCAGCACCGAGAGGCTCTGGGAGAAGGTTACTGCCTCAGGCAACTGTAATCAGTGGGCCAGTAACAGAGCAGAGCAGTGAGCAGGAAGAGGTGCAGAGCTGAGCTCCCCAGAGATACCTGAGCCTGAGGGGTTGGGAAGCCTGAAGGCAGCCCAGGATTGAACCCCAAGCCTAGGCGGAGCTAACGTAGACAATCCCTGCAGCTCTGACACAGGATGCACAGCACCTGCATGAGCAGTGGGGGCCAGATGCCCCCACCCCACTGAGACCCAGGGCTGCTACTGTGACTGGAGACTTTGCCCCTTTATAGACTGGCAGCCTGAAGAGGGGAACGGGCAAACATGGCCAACATGGCCCACATTGGTTGAAAACATGGATACTCCCACAGCATATGAGATTTGGGGAGGGGCTTTAAAACAGAATACAGGCAAAAGCCCATGCTCTCTTGCTTTTGTCCCACATGGGAGGGAGAACTAGGGGCTTAGACCAGCTCCCAGAGGCAGATTCCCATGCTGGGGTGTGTGCTTTGAAGGGTGCCAGCTCTTGGGTTCTCCCTGAGACTGTATGCAGGGGCACAGGCAGTTTGATGCGCCAGGGCGCCACAGGTGGAGCTTTCCCTGCACAAGCATCTAGAGTGATCCGGCTGTGCACTGAAGACAGAGAGGGAGAGGCAGAGGAACAGGGAGAGAGGGTGGAGGAGGGAGAGAGGGAGAGAGAGAGGGAGAGAAAGCTGTTGTGAGGAGATGACGACCCAGGCACTAGAGAGAGAGATCCTGGAGCTGGAGAGATGGGGACCCTTTTGAGTACTAACCTTGGGTTACAGATAAGCAATAATGGGAAACTTCTGGGCATGGACTTGAGCTTTAATTTTTCTGCGAACAAGGGAATTCCTGTGCTTTGCAGGAGGTTGGCTTGGAGCAGGAATGCTCCCAGCCTCCTCAAATTGGGAACCCTGTTAATAAAAACCTATTTCCTTTGCTTCAAATCTTCATTTTATGCTGCATTTTAGAAGGCAGCAAGTGGCTGGACCCCAGCAGCTCAGTTACATTTTCACACACGCTGTTTCACACACGCTAGTTTACAAATGTTATCTGATCCTCTCAAAACACTGAGGCAAACTGCCTCTGTGAACTTGGGCAAAGTTCTTCATTTTAGAGATAAGGGAAATCATAACCATTTCTAGGATTGTTATAAAAATTAAACAAGTTAAATACATGCAAAATGTTTAGAACAGTACTCACCATATTATGGTAAAAACAAATAAACATTTTACTACTGTTATTACTGTAATTTTATTTTAACTAACATTTGGTTTTTTAATTTTTATGGAAAATAATAGGATGATTTAATTTCTATTTTTATATAATTTTTATAACTTCCACTCATAATCTTGATTAGGATGCATATGATATGAATTTAGCTTTTACTGTCACTTATTGCTAAATATTATTTAAATACTCTATTTTCTTTATTCATAGAAGATCAATTAAAGACATTTTCTACCAAAAAAAGTAAAGGAGATGATATTTAACTTATACCTTCTAGGCTATATATATAACATGTTTTCCTTTGTGAGAAGAAAACATCCATATACTTTCACATATTTTATATAAGTTTTTAACATGTTTCAGAATAAACTTTAATAAAATTATGTAGTACTTGAGCTTAAAGGATCTTGGGGAACAGTCTTAGCACTTTATTTACAGGTGAATAAACTGAGGACTCAGACAACTGTCCAACTTCACATGACTAATCCACAAAAAGGCTAGTACTAATACTGAAATCTTAAATCAAAATCAGCCCAATTTCCATTTCCAATGGAAATTGCAACCTCTTTCCATTACAATGTATAAGGCTAAATGATTTTCATTTTTTTAAAGTATATTTTATTGATTATGCTATTGCAGTTGTCTCATTTTCCCCCTTTCATTCCCCTACACCCTGCACATACTCTCCCACCCACATTCCCCCCTTTAGTTCACGTCCATGTGTCATAAGTTCTTTAGCTTCTACATTTCCCACACTATTCTTGCCCTCCCCCTGTCTATTTTCTACCCACCATCTATGCTATTATTCTCTGTACCTTTTCCCTCTCTCTCCTCCCACTCCCCTGTTGCTAATCCTCCATATGATCTCCATTTCTGTGGTTCTGTTCCTGTTCTAGCTGTTTGCTTAGTTTGCTTTTGTTTTTGTTTTAGGCGTGGTTGTTAATAATTGTGAGTTTGCTGTCATTTTACTGTACCTGTTTTTTTATCTTCTTTTTCTTAGATAAGTCCCTTTAACATTTCATATAATAAGGGCTTGGTGATGATGAACTCCTTTAACTTGATCTTATCTGGGAAGCACTGTATCTGCCCTTCCATTCTAAATGAAAGCTTTGCTGGATAGAGCAATCTTGGATGTAGGTCCTTGCCTTTCATGACTAGGAACACTTTCCAGCCCCTTCTTGCCTGGAAGGTCTCTTTTGAGAAATCAGCTGACAGTCTGATGGGAACTCCTCTGTAAGTTACTGTCTCCTTATCCCTTGCTGCTTCTAGAATTCTCTCCTTCATTTGAATCTTGGCTAATGTAATTATGATGTGCCTTGGTGTGTGCCTCCTTGGGTCCAACTTCTTTGGGACTCTCTGAGCTTCCTGGACTTCCTGGGAGTCTATTTCCTTTGCCAGATTGGGGAAGTTCTCCTTTATTAATTGTTCAAATAAGTTTTCCACTTGTTGCTCTTCTTCCCTTTCTGGTACCCCTATAATTCGGATGTTGGGATGTTTAAAGATGTCCTGGAGGTTCCTAAATCTCTCCTCATTTTTCTGAATTCTTGTTTCTTCCTTATTTTCTGTTTGGTTGTTTGTTTCTTCCTTCTGGTCCACTCCATTGATTTGAGTCCCAGTTTTCCTCCCATCACTATTGGTTCCCTGTGCATTTTCCTTCATTACCCTTAGCATAGCCTTCATTTTTTCATCTAATTTGCGACCAAAATCAACCAATTCTGTGAGTATCCTGATCACCAGGGCTTTGAACTGTGCATCTGATAGGTTGGCTATCTTTTCATCATTTAGTTGTATTTGCTCTGGAGATTTGATCTGTTCTTTTGTTTGGGCCATTTTTTTTTTTTTTTGTCTTGATGTGCCTGTTATGGAGTGAGGGACAGAGCCTTAGGTGTTCACCAGGGTGGGGCAACCCAGTTGCTGGGTTGTGAAGCTATATGTGGGGGCAGGGTCCAAGAGTGAATAATGGCGCTTGCTCTGCTCTCTGCCGGATTTCAGTTCCTTCAGTGCTTCCCCCAAGCAAACTGGGCCTTTCTGGTGCTGATTTCCGTGTGGGTGGGCTTGTGTACATTCTAGGATCTGTGAGTCTCTCCAACGAACTCTCTTGTGAGGCTGGGAGTTTCTCCCGGCACCTCGATCTCCACAGGTGCTTTCAGTTCATGTTTTGAGGCTTCATTTCCCTGCACTGGGACCCTGGGTTGTTCAGTCTGTCGCTCCCCAGTTTTGCCTTGTTTATCTGTGTGTGAATGTGGGACCACCCGGTCAGCCAGCTGCCTTGTGCACCATGCCAGGCTTCACAATCGCCACCTCTCTGGGTCTGCCCATTGTCACCTTGCGCCCATGGTCTGCCCGCTGCATGGCAGGGTTTGCCAGCTGCTGCCTTGTGTGCCTGGTGCTAATGCTTCCTTGGCCCCTCTCTGCCCAGCTGCCCAATGCCGCCTGACTCTGCACCTCCTATCGGTCTGGATGAATGTGTCTATTTTAACTCCTTGGTTGTTGGACTTCCATACAATTCAATTTTCTGTAAGTTCTGATTGTTATTTTGTTTCTAAATTGTTGTTGTCCTTATTTTAGTTGTGTGAGGAGGCACAGTGTGTCTACCTATGCCTCCATCTTGGCCAGAAGTCCTAAATGACTTTCAATGTTCCCCCATCAATTCTCACAATACTACTTTAAAGGCTATTTGGAGTTTTCTTACTATTTAATTTGTTTAAACATTAAAAGTATTCGGGTTACATCGGTTAATAAAATTATATAGGTTTCAAGTATATAATTCTGTGATACAGAGTTAAAAGTGAGAAATGTGAGCTGCATGCTTGAAGACACACAAATGTCAGTTAAGGAGAGCAGAGTGAATCCCAGAAACCTATCTCTGTTTAATGACACTTGAATGCCAACAGACAGTAACTGCATGAAAGACTAAATGTATATAATGGTATATACAATAATGTGTGTACACATTAATGCCTATACACAAATAAAAATAACAGTTATTTTCCACTGACACAGTATGCCTAGTTGTACTTGTCTAGTCACACAGAGTCATGTATGAAGGGTAGAATTACAAGGCGGAGTTTATTTTTGGCTTTTTAAAAACTTTTAACTGTAAAGAATTTTAAATATACACAAAAGTAGACAGAAGGGTACAATGAACCTTTATTTACCTATCACTCAACCCCAATATCCATCAGCCTAAGGCCATTTCTATCCCATGCCTTTTCCTATCTACTTACCCTTTCAAATTATTTTGAAGCAAACATTACAGACAACAGATCATTTACTGTAATGATATTTGAAGCATATTTTTGAGAAGACAAAAATATTTTTTAAATAACTACAAGATTAATTATTATGCCTATATTTTCATAATATAATTAAATAGGCAGTTGGTATTCAATTTTCTCATAGTTTTATAAACATCAATTTTTTAGTTTCTTTTTTTTTAAAAAATCAAGATCCAGTCCCCCACATTGTGATTATTTCTTCTTAATCTATGTTATTTTTCTCCTTGCTCTTTGCAATTTATTGTTGAAGAAAACAGATCTTCAGCCTGTTGATTTCCCCACAGTCTAGGTTTTGAGGTTTATATGCCTGTGATGTAGTTACAAGACAGCTTTAAACGTTAAAGAAAATGTTCATTCATATTATTAGAAAAGTCAGGAGTGCCTGAGTGTAGCTTTGTGTATAACTGAATTCTACATGACACACACACCATGGTTTCCAGCTGGGAGTGGGAAAACATAATCCTGATAATTCATGATAATCATTTCCTCACTGGAACTTTTTCTCTTGTGACTAAGCACCAAGTCATATTTAATTCTTCCGTCTTCTTGTCTTCTCTTCGGGATGACAGAAATAAAGTTCCTGGGCCAGGGTCATCCTATATATATGCTGCTCTTTACTCAGTCATCTCTTTTAACAGAGATGGAGTCTATTTCTTCATCCTGCATTTGTCCTGATTTCATAGGCTTGTTGTAAAAACTCTATGCTCAGTCAGTCCACCAAAGAGACAAGAATGGGAGATTCAGAGGAGACAAGAGTCAAATGCAGATGCTAATGGGTCCTGAGAAGCTGCCCCTGGAACCCTGCCTTCTCCTGGGGCAAAACCAAAGGAGATAATTGTAATACCCAGATTTATCTAGATGAACCTCAAGTTTAGAATAGCATCCAGACAACAGGACACCTGGGCAGCAAGGACTGAGGAAGTCTTAGCAGATGGGCTGAGGGCAACATTATAGAACCTTGCACTTGCCAGGATGGTGTGGGAGAATTCACTGAGAGGTTTTATGTTCCTGAGGAGTTTGAGAGTGGTGGCAAAATACCAAGAGGTCTGGGGACCCAGGGAGGGTGTGAATCTTGAGACTGAAGCAATAGCAGGGACCATGTTAACCAGCAATGGATAGCATGTGCCATTTGTGATCAACTGCACCTCAGGTGATGCATGTCTGTGACCCACCAAGGACCACCACATTGACAATCGCACCACAGAAGTCCCTTGTACCCAACGCTGGAGGGTAGTTAAGGCTTCCTGGTGAAGTTGGCTGAATGTCATGAGAATGGAGAACACAAGAAGGAGGAGGAAAATTGAATCAGAATAAATATTTCTTAGTTTTAAACAGAAAGAGACTGGGTTATTTTCAAGTGACAAGACTGACTTAATTTTCCTTCCATTAGCAGAAAGGGGGACTCTAGAGCGAAGTTTTCATTAGAAAAGATAAACACATTCCAGCACATCTAATTTTCAAGCCATTACATTACTGATATTTATGTTTATTTTTAAACATCTAGCTTCATTGTATTGTAAGTTTCATGAATGTACAGACCATCCCCTTTTACACTCTTACCACCTAACTCAATGCTTTGCATCATTCTGAAGAAGAATTTATTGAATGAATGTTACACACATGTTTCAAAGCTCCTTACATAGTACTTGATACAGAAGAAGTACTTCATGGTCTTTTGCTTCATAGAGGAAGATGTATTGAATTTCTCTGAGCATTGTCTGTCTGTCTTGCTGCTGAAAGCCAATTCTGTCTTGGATGGCTTTGAGGGTAAATCTGCTTTGGTTATTTTTACGGAAGTTACTTAAGAAGCCGAAGATAATATTTGTCTTCTCTGTCCTTATTTTGTATCCAAAAGGTATACTGGGTACAGCAGTAGTCACAGCTGCAGGTGGAAGATGCTAAATACTTAGGAGAGGTTACCCTACCACCAAGATAGTCTTGGCCCCTTCCTTAAATCCAACACTTTCTCACCTTTCCCCTCCCAGCCTGGGATCCAGTCCATTCTCATTCTTGTCTCCTATTCTGTGCCAGCGCTCTGGTCTGCCCCTTCCCATTTACACCTCCAACTTTTGCTCCTTTGCAGGGTAGAATCCTGGACGGACAGAGGCCATATGTTCAGAATGGTTCTCATTTTAGGGAGATTCATCTTCTGTGGAAAAACCAAAAAGGAATTTTATGAAATAGTCAAAATGTAATTTAGTACCTATATCGTTGAGCCATTTATTTGTATTACATGTCATTTATAACAGTATTTGAGGAAAGTATATCTTAATGAACCATTTGTGATAAATAAATTTACTAACCAGTAAAAAAAAAAAATCTGTGTGCTCTAATTTTGACTTGGGAAACATGGACCCTGTAGTATAGGCATACCTTGGAGATATTGCGGATACAGTTCCAGATCACCCCAATAAAGCAAATATTGAAATAAACCAAGTTGTAATGTTTTTGTTGGTGGATGGTCTTGGCTTTGATTGGTAAAAAAAGGGGGGGGCAGCAGCTGTGAAGCACAATAAAATGAAGCCTAATAAGATAAGACATTTCCCGAACTTGCCTGATAAGAATTACCTGTGCCACTTGTTAAATATACAGATTTTCTCAGCACTTCCCCTGGAAATCCACTGTGTGGGCCCGAAGTCTTTTTGTTCCTTTAGGTAATTTTTCCATTTGATAAGTTTAAGAACAATTGCCAATGTACATAGCAAGGTCTGGGAGGATGAAGACATGTGAGGAATAGGGAGGGACATGAGTTCCAGGTAGGGACAAAGAAATTTCTGAGTGGAAAGGAATTTGATCCAGCATTCCTTTTTGTTTTTCCAGTATGAATATATCTATGTGAATATTGATAACCAAAGAAGTTCATGATTATGGAAAACTGATAATATTTATATTGGCAAAAGATAAAACTATTGAAGTAAAAAAATAAAACCTAAAAATGTAGGTCGAGCTGTGTCAAAAGTGCTGCAGTCATTTCAGTGCCCTTGACTGTTGTATATTATTGCCGTGCAGTGCAGTGTGTGATTAACTGAGCTGTAAGTTTTGCTTATTAGAACATTATTCCTTCCTCTAAATGCCTATTTATAGCTTCATATAATCAATCTTAATAGGTAATTGTGTGTGTGGCATGTTACCCTCTCAATTTTAAAATATTAGAAGGAACATTGCATAGATAAGGCCCTTTATTTTTATTTTTTGAGATTTAAGGCAAACACCTTTTAGAATAGCAGGTTACCCATTTTATAATCTCTGCCTCTTCTGAGAATTTGTTTCTGTCTCATCCCCCTTGAACAGGGGAATTCCATACTTCAAAACTTACCGCACTTAGTAAAGAACAGTACTTACAGAAAAGGAAAACCCCAAACCTTTGTACTTTGAGGCCTCCACCTCTGAGGGTTTAGTGGCCTTTCATTCCCTGCAGTCTCAGGATCAGTGGGATTGAGGCGTCTGGGAACACATGTTGGGGGCAGGAATGACAAGAGCCCTGGGGAGCTGGGATGGTCTGATGCTGCTAGAAGGACTCAGACACTGGAGATGTGCAGGAGCCTCATGGAAGTCGGCAGCCTGGAGACTTCCAGGCCTTCTGGTGTGGCCCTGTCATAGCGTCCACTGCTTAAAAGTTGCGATTATGAGAACTGATAATTCCTAAACAACATAGTTTTTGTAGTATGAGTCTCTTCTTAACAAAACATGGCATGCTATGAAAGAGAGTCCGTAGTGCAGGTTTTGGGGCAGATGTATTCTCCTCTCCCCAGAGTCTAGGTTCTGCTTTTTTGTGTGTTAGCCGGAGACAACATATTTTATAAGCCTGGTGTACTGAAAACTAGTGTCACTCAAAAAATTCCCAGTTGCATAGTACTTTCCAAATGTTGGGTACTTTTAGAAGTTTGCAGCCTTGCAGTTATGTCTATTAGTTTAATCCTCTCTCTGTTGCTTTCATGCAAATGACAGCATAGTGCCAACTGATCAGGTACTAACAGAACTCACCATTGAAGGACCTTGGTCATATTATCCACACAGAAAAATTGAATTTTGGTTTCCATAGATGTGCACTGCTGCTGCCTATTTTTACCAGTCTCATCATGTCCCCTCTTTAGATGTCTCTACAAAGTTTGAAACATCACTAAAGGATGATAAGAAGCAAGAACATAAAATAGATTAAAGATAGCCCATTCAGTAAATGGTGTTGGGAAAATTGGACAGATATATGCAAAAGAAATTAATCTAGACCACATTTTTACACCATACACAAGAATAAACTCAAAATGGATTAAAGACTTAAATGTTAGACTTGAAATAAAAAAACTCTTGGAAGAAAACATAGACAGTAATATCTCAGATGTTTCTCATAGCAATATTTTTTCTGATATATCATCTTGGGCAAGGGAAACAAAAGAAAGAGTAAACAAATGGAACCATACCAAATTAAGAAGTTTTTTGCACAGCAAAGAAAACCATCAACAAAATGAAGGCACAACCCACTAAATGGGAGAACACACTTGCCAATGATTCATTTGATAAGGGGTTAACACCCAAAATTTGTAAAGAACTTATACAACTCAATACCAAAAAAAAACCAATCCAATTAAAAAATGGGCAAAGGACCTGAATAGACACTTCTCCAAAGAGGACATACAGATGGCCAATAGACATATTGAAAAGATGCTCAATGTCACTAATCATCAGAGAGATGCAAAATAAAAGCACAAGGAGATTATCACCTCACATCTGTCAGAATGGCTATCATCAATAAATCAACAAACATGCTGGCACAGATGTGAAGAAAAGGGAAACCTTGTGCATGGTTGGTGGGCGTGCAGATTGGTGCAGCCAGTATGGAAAGCAGGATAGAGTTACCACAAAAAATTAAAAATGGAACTACCTTATGACCCAGTCATTACATTTCTGGGAATATATCCCAAGAAACCCAAAACACTAATTTGAAAGAATATATGTTCATTGAAGCATTATTTATAATTGCCAAGATATGGAAGCAACCCAAGTGCCCATCAATAGATGAGTGGATAAAAATGCCTTGACATATTTCCACAATGGGATACTACTTGGGTGTAAAAAAAGAAGGAAATCTTACCTTTTGGGACAACATGGATGGACCTGGACAGTATTATGCTAAGTGAAATAAGCCAGTCAGAGAAAGACAAATACTATGTGATTTTACTTATATGTGGAATTTAACAAATATAATAAACTAACAAACAAAATAGAAACAGACTCATAGATAAAGAGAACAGACTGACAGCTGTCAGTTGGGAGGGGAGTTGGGGGCAAGGTGAAAAGGGGAAAGGATTAAGCAAAGAGAAAAAAAAGAGAAAAGAAAAAACCTCATAGACACAGACAACAGTATGGTGATTACCAGAGGGAAAGGGGGTGGGAGTAGGTAAGAGAGGGTAAAGGGATGATAGATGCTGATGGAGGGAAACTTGACTTGGGGCGGTGAACACAGAATACAATATACAGATCATGCATTACAAAATTGTACCCCTGAACCTATATTATTTTATTAACCAATTTCACCCCAATAAAGTCAATAAAAATAAAAAATTTTCTATATTAAATACACTTCCTTTCCACAAAAATATTTTTTCTTTGTATAAAATGATGGTAACAAGTGATTATATTACCTCACTTTTAGCAAAGGGGAAAATGTTAAACTCTTTCAAATTACTGACCTCAGAATAATATTTCTATGTAGAATAAAAATAGCATAAAAATAAAGGATAAGAGTGCCTTCAGAGTTTTCCACAACAATTTTTATGAATCAAAGGAAGGTGACATTGATCATAGAGGCAGATTGTGCTAGAATTATTTGGGCTGTTAGCTGGGTTTCCTTCCTGGCTGATTCAGTCTGCTCCTTTGTGTCTGCCCATCCATCTGTGGAAAGGGGATAATTACAACTGTTCCTCATTTGCCTCAGAGAGATGTTACAGAGATTCATTTTAAATGTCTGTAAAACTTTCTGAGCATGGAGAAGTATAATTACAGGAAGATATATTGTCATTGCAGTGGCCCTTGCAAATCTTAAGTAATTCCAGTCATCAATACATTGATGAATATGCATTATTCCACTTTATTAAAAATTAGCTCTTCATGCTTGGTGAGTTTTTCCCAATGTGTGTGTGTCTAAGAGAAGGGAGTTTGGAGAATGAATAATGTAGGTTTTGCAGCCTCAAATGTAGGTTTTAAATTATCTATTCTCTTTTAACTCACTTGTGTTCAGGCTTGAAGCTAAAGGAGATGAGCTAAAGAAATGACATGAAGTAAGCAGCAGTCCCAAGCTACACTGTGGACTAATATTTTTTGGGCTTATGATCAAAAGTGATCACTTGAATTGGAAAAGATTTCTTCAGGTCATAAATGCTTGTTTCTGGTTTTTGAAAAATAGTTCCTGAGTAAATCTTGGCAAGTCACCTGAACCTTTTTTGATGTTTTCCTAAAGATTTGAAAGAAAATCAAAAGTCAGTTGATTCGACTTCTATAATGTCTACTGTCAGTTATGCAAGAGGCAAGACTATCACAGATACATCAGAAACATTAGTTTCTTCCAAAACATCATTTTCCTTGTTATCAAATTTTCATTGTCTTTCAAGGAGAAAAGTAAGAGTTGTTTTCTGAAAATTGTTAAAATTTTATTAACAGTGCTAAAATTGCATCAACAGCATGGGAAGCTGAGGAAAAGTACAACAAGTACACAGAAACCCAGAAATCCAGAATGAAATGATTCCTACTTTCTCCTGTTCCACAGCATGCATTTCTGACCTTTCATTATGAAAATGAACATGCGATGCTGGTCAAATGGCTGCTGTGTGTTTTAGTAATGGTTCTCAAGTCTGGTTCCCTAGACTAGCAACTTCAGCATCACCCAAAAACTTGTTAGATATATAAATCAGAAACTCTGCAGGTGGAGCTCAGCAATCTGTGTTTTAACAAGCCCCCCATACATACTAAAGGATGCCTCTTACAACTGGAAGGAATTTCACAGGGTCACAGAGAGGTGAGGATGGGGCTGGACATTCTGCGGGCAGTGTGGTCAGTGGCTGAGCTCATCCCTCTCACTCATTAGGGTGTTCTCCTCTGCCTGAGCCAGCTCTGGACTTGTATTTTGGGAGGAGAATTATTCTCCTCTGGGATTTAGATCTCATTTTGGTTAAGTGCTCTAACGGGAGATGTTTAGACTTGTGGTTAATACTGTATGCCATGAAGACAAAGCTTTTCTCTTTTGCTTTTACAACATTCCTGTACAGAGCTGGATGAAGGGCCCAAGATAGAAAAGGGACAAAAGGCCCTGAAATGGGTTGGATCCTTCTCATTTTCATCTCTCATCTCTAACTACCCCCTCCCACTATTCTTTTTCCCTTTTTCTTTTGACCTCCCTGTGTCCAGCATACTCTCCAGTGAAGACTGGGAGAGGTGACAGAGTGAAGGTAACATGTACTAGAGGTGACTCAGAGAGAGGATACCCAGAGCCAGTTCCTGATCTCACCCAATAGCACCAGTCAGAATTCTAATTGCCTCTTAGCTAAAAGTTACTATCCTGTATTCAGCCCCACTCTCTTCTTTCTCCCCTCAGACAAAAAGCAATTCCTGGAAATAGAAGTTGCCTTTTACTTTAACAGATGTTAGTATGATACATGTCCCAATTTCAGCTGTCAGTAACCTGGGTTCCAAATAGATCCTGGTCCTCACTGCTGGAGGGTGCCTAACAGTGCGACCAACTTCCTCAGGTCCATGGAGCATTTCAGTCCTGCTCACACAGTCTTCGAAGTCAGATTTGGGGACTAATCTTACATGGAATCAGTATTCCCTGCAAAAACATTCCCTTAGGAAGCTTTTGATCTTTGCAACATCAAAGAGTGACTGGGAGAGAGGAAGCTTTAATTTTCACCTGTGGTTTAAAATTAATATGTAAAATATATGAAAAAGAGAGGAATCCGAGTGGACTCAGCCACCTGAGACATCTGGCTCTTTGTTTGTTCTAATCTTTTTATGAGCTAATTATTCAGCTGCACACACTGCAAGAGACGTCTGACAAGGACAGAAGAAAGAAGTGTTGGTTTATTTGGATTCCATATAATCAATAAGCAGGGAAGTTAGGATTTTTCTAACACTGAAAGTAACCACAACTAAGGCATTTTAAAGCAAAAATTAGCAACACTGCTTGAACCTTAGAAGGTCTTAACTACCCCCAAAGATCTTTCAGTAGTTTGTGGGTAAACCTACATTTTGTTTTTTAGGAGGAATTGGAGAGTAGAACTGAACTGCTATTTTTTTAAAAGACTCCCTAATATTCCTTAATCCTCAATTCCATTTTCCTGGGTTGCTTTGTAGAATGTGCCTTATCCTACCACACAGGGTATGTTTCCATGGATAGTAGATTCGCAATATTTCCCCCAAGCCACTCTCCACATACAGACTTGGTTACAGGGATTGGCGAGTGCATAGCTTTTTTATTTTTATTTTTTAAAGATTTTATTTAGCCCTGGCTGGCGTAGCTCAGTGGATTGAGCATGGGCTGTGAACCAAAGGGTCACAGGTTCGATTCCCAGTCAGGGCACATGCCTGGGTTGCAGGCCAGGCCCCTAGTCGGGGTCACGTGAGAGGCAACCACACATTGATGTTTCTCTCCCTCTCTTTCTCCCTCCTTTCCCCTCTCTAAAAATAAATAAATAAAATCTTAAAAAAAAAAAGATTTTATTTATCTTCAGAGGAAGGAAAAGGGAGGGAGAAAGAGAGGGAAAGAAACATCAGTTGGTTGCCTCTTGCATACCCCCAAAGGGGGACTTGGCCTGCAACCCAGGTATGTGCCCTGAAAAGGAATCAAACTGGCGACCTTTCAGTTTGCAGGCTGGTGCTCAGTCCACTGAGCTATACCAGCCAGGGCATGGAGAGCTTCTTTTAGATGATCTTATTGCTACTATAGTTAAGAATCATAGAACTGTTTACAACTGAAAAGGACTTTTGGGGGGTCATAATGCAGTTTCTTTTATTTTACAAACAAAACCCCAAGTCCGGAAAGTTTGAGTGGCTTGCCCAAGGTCATATAGTAACTTGATGCAGGGGTTGTGACAAGAATTTAGGCTTCTTAACTCTCAGTCAAGTACTGAGTACATTAACTTTTTTCTTTACCAGTTTTACTTTTTCTTTTTTAAAATACATTTTAATGATTGTGCTATTATAGTTGTCCAATTCCCCCCTTATTTATTTATTTATTTATTTATTTATTTACTTACTTACTTATTTTTAGAGAGAGGGTAAGGGAGGGAGAAAGAGAGGGAGAGAAACATCAATGTGTGGTTGCCTCTCACATACCTCCCACTGGGGACCTGGGCCGCAACCCAGGCATGTTGCCTGACTGGGAATTGAATCTGCAAACCCTTTGGTTTGCAGCCTGCGCTCAATCCACTGAGCCACACCAGCCAGGGCCGACTTTTCCCCCCTTTATTCCCTGACACCCTACACTCCCTTCCACCAGCATTCCCCTCACCTGCCTTTAGCTCATGTCCATGCGTAGTACATAAAAGTTCTCTGGCTTCTCCATTTCCTACGCTATTATTAACATCCCCCCCCCACCCTGTCTATTTTGTACCTACCAGTTATGCTTCTTATTCCCTCTACCCATTCCCCCATTCTCCTCCCTCCCACCCCCACTGATAACCCTCCAGGTGATCTCCATTTCTGTGATTCTATTCTTGTTCTATTGTTTGTTTAGTTAGTTTTTTTTTTTTTGTTTTCTTAGATTCAGTTGTTGATAGTTGTGAGTTTGTTGACATTTAACTGTTCATATTTTTGATCTTCTTCTTTTTCTTAGATACGTCCCTTTAACATTTTATATAATAAGAGCTTGGTGATGATGAACTCCTTGAACTTGACCTTATCTGAGAAGCACTTTATCTTCCCTTCCATTCTAAATGACAGCTTTGCTGGATAGAGCAATCTTGGATGTAGTTCCTTGCCTTTCATGACTTGGAATACTTCTTTCCAGCCCCTTCTTGCCTGTAAGGTTTCTTCTGAGAAATCAGCTGATGGCCTTATGAGAACTCCTTTGTTGGTAACTGTCTCCTTTTCTCTTGCTGCTTTTAAGATTCTCTCCTTACTTTAATTTTAGGTAATGTAACTATGATGTACATTGGTGTGTGCTTCCTTCGGTCCAACTTCTTTGGAACTCTCTGGGCTTCCCGGACTTCCTGGAAGTCTATTTTCTTTGCTTGATTGGGGAAGTTCTCCTTCATTATTTTTTCACATAAGTTTTCAACTTCTTGCTCTTCCTCTTCTCCTTCTGGCACCCCTATGATTCGGATGTTGGAACATTTAAAGATGTCCTGGAGGTTCCTAAGCCTCTCATTTTTTTCAATTCTTGTTTTTCATTTTGTTCTGGTTCAAAGTTTACTTCTTCCTTCTGGTCCAAATCATTGATTTGAGTCCCAGTCCTTCCCTTCACTGTTGGTTCCCTGTACATTTTCCTTTATTTCACTTTGCATAGCCGTCACTTCTTCCTCTATTTTGTGACCCAACTGAGCCATTTCTGTGAGCATCCTGATTACCAGTGTTTTGAACTCTGCATCTGATAGGTTGGCTTTCTCTTCATTGCTTAGTTGTTTTTTTTTCTGGAGCTTTAATCTTTCATTTGGGCCATTTTTTGTCTTGGTGTGCCTTTTACTTAGTAGGGTGGAGCCTTAGGTATTGGCCAGGGCAGGGCAACCCATGTCACTTCCTGGTGGTGCTGTACGTGGGGGAGGGGTCCAAGAGGGAACAATGCCACTCGCTGGGCTCTTGAGCAGCTTTCAGTCACTTCCCGTTTCTCACAAGCAAATAGGGCCTTTCCAGTGCTGATTCCCAGGTGGGCAGGCTTGTGTACATTCTAGGACCCTGTGGGTCTCTGAAACAAACTCTCCTGTGAGGCTGGGAGTTTCTCCCACCGCCACAATCCCCACAGATTTTTCAGTCAGAGGTTTTCAGGCTTTATTTCCCCATGCTGGAACCCTGGGTTATATGGTCTGTCTTGCTCCCCAGTTGCTCCTCCCAGTTCACCCACAAGCAAATGTGGGACTGCCCAGTCTGCCAGCTTCGGCCTCACCCACCCTGGTCCTCCTGACATAGCCTTGCCTCAGGTCCCCTCCACCCTGGCTGCCCATCTCCACCCCTCCTACCAGTCTGGGAGAATGCTTCTTCTTTAACTCCTTGATTGTCAGACTTCCATACAGTTTGATTTTCTGAAAGTTCTGAATTTTTTTTGTTTTTAAATTTGTTGTTATCCTTCTTTTGGTTGTTCGAGGAGGCACAGTGTATCTACCTATGCCTCCATCTTGGCTGGCCCTTTTCTTAAAAGAAAAAAACAAAAAACTTGAAATTCTTTACTCTCTGGGGGCTTAGCTCAGTGGGTGGCCAACCTGGTATAGATATCAGACTTTTTCTTAAGCAACAAGGTTTCGATACTATGAAAGAATATCCAGACAGGGAATTGTCGTATCTGCTCCCAGGGGTGGACACAGATTAGATGGACATCTGGAAAGCTGAAGGCCCTGAAGGGAAAGGTGACACATTACAGGTGTCAGGCTGCTATTATACTAAGCATTCTGATAGTATTTTGATGCCTCACAGGAGAGAGCAAGAGCTTTTTCCTTCTGGCTCTAATTTGTCTTCGTAGTCTGCTAGCAGATCCGAGACCAACCTTGACTAAAATGACATAGATACAGATCATCTCTTTAAAGGAAAATTCTGTGATGGAGGTGGTTAGCTCAAAATTTGGAAGAGGTTCAGATTTTTGAGAATGAAGAAGGCTTCAATTAAATACTCCAAAAAATTAAATGAACATAAAGGAGAACATCAATGGAGACATCAGTAAATTAAAAAAAAATCACTTACAAATCTCAATACTTCCACAAATTAAATTATTTCCATGGGTTTTAAGAGGATTGATACATAGCTATTTTGCTGATTAACTGTTTCGATCCTTTGCTTTTTAAAAATTTTTAGTTACAGTTGACATTCAATATATTAATTATAAGTGTACAGTATTGTAGTTAGACATTTACATAACTTACAAAGAAATTCCCCCATAAGTCTAGTGCCAACCTGACACTATACATTGTTATTACAATATTATTGACTATACTCCCTCTGATGTACTTTACATCTCTGTAACCATTTTGTGCTCTTAGATCCTTTTTGGAATGTGGTGGGCTGGTTTCTATCTCTCTGAAGTAGTCTACATTATTAGAATGCACACAGAGAAAGGTTCAGGGGCTTGCTATTTTTTTAGCACAGTAAAATCTTTCTCAAAAAATTTTTTTTATGATATGGTTTTGTTTTTTATTTTAATACCTCAGGTCAAATCATGTTCCCTTTGTATATTGTGATTCATGGTAAGATAAAAAAAAATAAACCACCACCAAAATTTAAAAAGAAGCTACTTAAGGACGAAGATCTCAAGTAGCAAATGAGTCAGTGTGTATTCATAGGACTTCGATCAATGCTTGCAGGGACTATTTTATGTGAGAACAAAGACACCAAAGAGATAGGGCCACTGGGAGGAAACTGGAGGGGGCGGGGAAGGCTACTATGGAACACAGGAATCAGGAAATTCCCAGTCCTAACTGCCAAAGCCAAGCGGAAGAGAGAGCAGCTGAAAGAAATTCAGAATCAAAACAGGTGGAAAATGCAGGAAATGTAATGTTCTTAGCAAGGAGGTATATCTTTCACTTTACATCACCCACAACACATTTTAAATGTAAAATCTTGTCCAAGAAAAGAGATTCCTCTGATTCAACAGCTGAAGGGCAGCCTGCTATTTCCCTCCCTCCTGCAACTGACACTAGCCGGAGGGACACCCGAATCCCCTGAATTGGAACATTACATCATACAACAAAATATTCATTTTAATCCATGTGTTTTCCCAGGAGCATTCAAAACAGCACAGTAACCCGGTGCTTTCGAGATGGTAATTTATTTGCATAGTTTTTGTTTATTCAAGACCCTAGATTGGCTGAAATGTCCCTCCAGGAATTGCCCCTCCAGAAGCAGTGACAATAGGTCTTCTGTGGAGCGGACTGCTGGGAGAGCCATCAGCTTCAGTAAAGGCAGCTTTCAGGGAAGTGAGAGCTGAGGGCCTGGCTGCCAACATTTTAATGAATTGCTTCAGATATTCTCTCTCATGGCTTCCACTGTGTTTAGAAATCTGAAAGAAAGAAAAGCATCTATGTAGAGAACACATGGCATTTGGACATTAAAAATCTGCCACATACACAAATATCTGTTATAGGTTTGTTTTGAAATGGCTAAGTGCAGTTTATGAAATTCACAAAAAATTCCATAAAGTCAATGTGTGCATTTTTAATAAAAATATGTGATGGATATTATTTTTCACCATCAATTTTCCTATGAAGTAAAGTCATGTGATAGCTCTGAAAAAATGTATGAGTAATTTTTCCCTCTAAGGACAGTTAATAGAAGGTTCCTATTAAGGAAAAAAGATAGTCACATAAGAGGTGACAATATAATTTTCCATCATGTTTCTCCTTTTATTTCCAGCCAGTTTGGGAGATTTACTTCACAGAGCACAAGGTTAATAAGTTTATAAACTTTACGAGTTTTCAGTATAAGAGAAAAATGCAATCTAATTTAAAGCCCTTGCATCTTCTGATAATTCAGTATTTTATTTATTTTAAAAAATTTAAAAATATGTTTATTGGTTTTAGAGGGAGAGGAAGGGAGAAAGAGGAAACATCGTTTAGTTGCCTCCCATAGGCACTCCAACTAGGGATTGAACCCACAATCTAGGTATGTGCCTGACCAGAAATTGAACCCCCAACCTTTTGGTATACAGGATGACACTCCAATCAATTGAGCCACACCAGCCAAGCCTGATAATTCAGTGGTATAAATCAAACTCACCCGTGTCACTATGTAAAGTCCAATCTTAGCAGGATAGGAGATGGTAGTTCTTTTTATGGGGAAAAAACTTTATGAGGCTTCTGAAACACCAAGCATTCTGACAACAATTATGTTTTTAGAAATATTTTTCATCTTGAAACAATCACAAACTTACAGAAGTTGGGAGTACTATGCAAATAACTTTCTTTCTTAACCGTTTGAGACTAATTGCTCATCTGATGTCCCATTATCTCCCAATACTTCAGTACATATTTTCTATAAATAAGAACATTCTCCTATATAACCATAAGACAACAATCAAAATCAGGTTATTAACCTTGAGACATCACCACCAGCTAGTCTGCAGACCCATTCAAGTTGATTCATTTGGCCCAATAATAGATTTTACAGCAAAATTATCCAGGTCACAATCACATGCAGCATTTATCTGTCATGTTTCTTTAGTCTCCTTCAGTCTGGAACAGTTTCCCAGTCACTCAGTGGCTTTTATGACCTGGATACTTTCAAGATAACAATGCAGTGATTTTGTACAATATCCCTTAACTGATTTTGTCTGATGTTTCCTCATGCTTAGGTTAAGATTATCATTTTTGGGAGTGATTTTATTCTATAATTTCCATTACTGGTGACATTCACTTTGAACCCCTGATTTAGGTGGTATATACCAGGCTTAATAAGTATTTTGTGGGGAGGCACTTGGAACCTATCTAGATATCCTGTTCTGTATCAAACTTTCTACATATGTATTCATATGGTTTTCTGTTTTATTCAATACGTTTGTTAAATTAATTAAGCATAAAGGCCATTAGACTGAGTTGTACCTAATGCCTGGGTAGCTTACTCAGCAAACCAAAATCTAAACATAACTGTGTAACCCAGGGCTTGGCCACATGACACCTTCAATTTACATGACTCAACCATTAGTGCTGAAGAAAACAGGTTTTTATTAAAAGGCTTCCAGCCTTGGGGATGCCGAGAACACTCCTGCTCAGAGCCCTCCTCTCCCACAGACCCAGCACTTCCCTTACTCCACAAAAGGCTACAAGCCAAAACCATGCCTAAAAGTTCCCCATATTTTTATCTGTCCATTAGCTGGTCACACAAACAGATTTTCATCCTTTCTGGAATGTGCACTTGTGTGTTTCAGAGTCACTGTTCTTTTGCAGCACCTTTCTTTTTTAAGATCTGGGGTGCACTGTTTGTAGCCTTCGTGTAGCAGTTCAGGAAACCATGTGCCGTGTTACATTGGATTACAGTGTCTCAGAGGCTGAAGCCCAGGGAGGCACACATCCCTGCGTGAGATCCTGTCTTCAGGAGTGGGCTCCCACCCATGCAGGGTCTAAGTCCCTAGTGTGACCCTCATTTCCTGGTCCCACAAGCTCAGGGAGCAGGGCCAGGAGCCCAGAATATCCAAATACCAAAAACCCAGAGGAAGAGACAGCTTGTACCAAGCTTTAAAGTCCCATACCAAAAGTCCTCATATCAAGAGACCTACTTCTCTGGGCGTTCTTCAGAGAAGCAGAAGACTGCTACTTGGCATTTTTGGTCACAGTTCAGCTCCAAGCACCTCTTACCTGTCTGTGCTTGGCCTGGCCTGGTGGGTCTTCCCAGCTCCGTCAGCTCTGTCACCATCTTCTCTAGGCAGGCAGACCTTGTGGCAGACTTCCTCTGCAGACCTCCTCTGATTTCATGGCTATCTCCCTCTTGACCTTCAGCCTGCCCTAATTTAAACACTCAGCTCAGAACTTCCTATGTGACCTTTCTATGGTGCATTAGTGTCTGCCATTTTTGTCAGCTCCCCAGTGTCTTTGACCCTCTTTCAGCTGCCATCTTTGGTTAGAGCAAGAGTTCCCGGTGACTCACAGGCATCTGGGGTGGGCATCTACCTGCCTGCCCCTCCCACCCCTGTGCCCAGCAATGTCATGAGTCACTGCACATTCTTACAGTCATGTACATAATTCTGCAGCTTCTGAGATCTTTCTTTGAGGAAGGCTAGAAATGGCTATTAACTTGCCTTTGTTATTCAATGTGTCATAAAATGCACCTTCCACACTTCCCTGCCCCCTAATCCTGCCTGTAGGCAGGATTGTTGGGGGTGTTCCCCTATTACCAAATACCTCAAGATTATGAAATTAAAAACTGAGGACAACCAATCACAAATAGCCAATCAGGTTTTAAGCCAATCAATAGTTCCCTTACTTTGTTTTCATCTTTTCTCTATAAAAGTAGAACACTTCTAATTATTTCCTGTTTGGTGTTGCCTGATTTGAATAGATTTTGTTCAAACAAACTCTCTAAATTTTATTATGCTTAAATTTATATTTTAACAGTGTATAGTCCTTTATTATCATTTATTTTGATGTGCAAATTGTCCCAGATTTGGCCAGTTGGGAGCCCCTTCAAACTGGCTCCTATGTCCTTCTCTCATATCCCCAGCATGCAGATCCTATTTTTGCTTTCTGGCTCTATGACATGTTCCAGACTCAACTTGTTTCCTTGTTCCAAGTGTGTGAATTGATATCGGGGATATTGCTGCTCCCAGACTTTCAGTGGACACCACTAGGGAATGCATATGTATACATATACACACATACACACATTTACTCTACCATCTACGTTGATGTCTATTATCATCTATCTATCTAATGAAAACTTTAAATTTACACAAACACCTCCAATTTCAATCCAGCACTATAGAGTTTTAGGGTTTTTTTTTTTTTCTTTTCTGTGATACCCTTGCCTGCCAGTGAGAAACATAGCTCATGTTATTCTTAACATATTTACTTAACTGATCAATCCCTATGTAAGTAGCCAATCTCCCATCTCAGTTGCCATTCCCACCTGGTGCGGATGCCCTCCCCAACTTACTTGAAATCTGATACCCTGTGCTGGACAACCACCCCCACTGTACCTACCCCAGTCACTCAGACTGGCCTCTGACACCTCACACTGGGTGATACTCCTCTCCCCCTTGAACACTCCTTTGCCCTGCTTGGGCTCTGAAATCCAAATTTTGGCCAACACTCTGCCCTCAGTTTCATCTGTACAGATGCTTACCTTTCTTTGCCCCTCCTGGTTAGGATGGAATTGTTTAGAAACAGAGGGGAAAGACAATGGAGGGGGAAGGGAATGGGGTGAAAAGGAGGAAGGAAAAGAAGAAAGGGGGAAGGACAAATTCATGTTTAAATAAGTCACAAGTAAGCAAATTAAGTTTCTCCTAAAATGATACAATTTAAATAAGAAAAGTGAAATCTAAAAAACCATTTAGGAATGGAGTGTTTTCTACATCAACAAAATGAAAAGGGAACCAACTGTATGGGAAAACAAAATTGCCAAAGATACTTCAGGCAAGGATTTGATCTGCAAAACATATAAAGAACTCACACAACTCCACACTAGGAAGACAAACAATCAAATTAGACACTTCTCCAAGGAGGACACAAAGATGGCCCATAGACCCATGAAAATATGTTCAACATCACTACCCTTCAGAGAGATGCAAATTAAAACCACAATAAGATACCACTTTACACCAGTCAGAATGGCCATCATTAACAAATCAACAAACAAGTGCTGGTGAGGTTGTGGAGAAAAAGGAACCCTAGTGCACTGTTGGTGGGAATGCAGATTGGTGCAGCCTCTGTGGAAAACAGTATGGGATTTCCTCAGAAAACTAAAGATGTAACTGCCTTTTGATCCAGGAATTCCACTGCTGGGATTATACCCTAAGAATGCTGAAACACTAATTCAAAAGAACCTATGCACCCCACTGTTCAGGCTATTTACAATAGCCAAGTTCTGGAAATAGCCTAAGTGCCCATTGTAAATGAGTGGATAAAAAACTATGGTACATTTACACAATAGAATACTACACAGCAGAAGGAAAGAAGGAGCTCCTACCCTTCCCAACATCATGGAAGGAACTGGAAACTGTTATGCTAAATGAAATAAGCCAGGCAGTGAAAGACAAATACCATATGATCTTACCTATAAGTGGAACCTAATCAACAAAACAAACTAATGAGCAAAATAGAACCAAAGACATGGAAATAAAGAACAAACTGACAGTAGGGAGAGGAGAGGGGATAATGGGGGAAAGAAGGAGAAGGGGCAAGTCAAAGAATATAAAAAGAGGACTCATGGGCACAGACAATGGGGGGAATTGACTGTGTGGGGGCCGGGGCAGGGGAGAGCAATGGGGGAGAAAAGGTGGGACAACTGTAACTGAAAAACAATGAAAAAAAGAAACAGTGTTTTCTGAGATAAAATAAAACATTTAGCCCCCTGGCTATGACAAGTAATACTAAAATCCATGTATTACAGATGATAACCCATCTTTTACATGATTATATAGTTTTGGATGATCTTTTCGTACTTTGTACATTCCATTGTTGTTCCTATTTGAGATACAGTAATTCCACACAGTTAATAATGCTCACTCATTAGCTAAACTTGAAAAGGAACTTGGTGAAGCATTCAGGCATAATCCCTTTAGAATGGATTTAAACTATTGTCTACACCATCTTGTTCATTTAACAAGATGGCAATCCTTTATCTCCCTCCAAACCATAGGGCTATTATTCTTTAGAACATTTCCTTAAAAGATCTATTTCAGTCATCTTTTCAATAAATTGCAGGAAGCATGCTCTCCTACTAACATAAATGATAAGCAAATTGATTTAAACAGTTATTCTATCAATCAATGCTAAACAGAGTGTCAGCTCTCCAAGAAAACACATAACAATGTATTATGTCCCTTGGCATTCAGACATCTCTGCCACTACAGATGACAAAAAGTGGCACAAATGATTAGGCCAAGGGCTCCTTAAAGCTTGAACAATAAATTTATTACTGATATTAGAGTAAAGGCAAATTAAAAAAATTAAAGCTAATTTTTAAAATTAAAAAATATTAACATGTACCTAAGGTTTAATTTAAAAAAAACTTCATATAGTTACAGTTCACAGATATAACTATTGTTAACAGTTGAGACAGTGTTTGGAATTCCATGTGTTACTGGTAAGGAATAGGACTATATCTTCTATTTTTAAACATATCTAAATAAAATTCCTTTCTTAGATGAAGAAAATGTGTAGGATGTCAATAAGCTTTATTTTCATTTTTAGAACAGAATTTAAAAATACTAAGAAATAACTGCAAAAACATCCTACCATAACAGAACTTGGAAATGGTGATTTAAGGACATATGGATTATCTACCCTGAAGAGCCTGTAGATTTTTTAAAATTCCCTAGAAAGGCCACATCTTTTCTCTCCTATTGTATAGATCTCTAATACTGTTACTGGAGTCAGAAGTGAAACACTGAAAAGTTTGAACACATATGAAGATCTTGAGTTAGGATACCTATTTATTTTGTTTAGATCACTGTTGAGATATACACAGAGTAGGTATATTTTGAAGGACTCTTGTATTCCTATTCCCCTTGCCCCTTGCATCTTGGAGTGGAGTCTCTCTGCTCTGCACCAAATCAACACAGGTTTGAAACTCAGTAACAGTCACAAAGAAAAGAAAGAAAGCGACGCTATTTATAACACATGGTAGCCAGACCGGTGCTTCTCAAACTTCACTGTGCACATGAATCATCCAGAGATCTTGTTAAAATTCAGATTCTGATGCACTGCCTTGCTTCACCTCTATTCTTGCCTTGTGTTTGCATTTCTCCAAAAAGTGTCATTACTGTAATCTTTGCCCAGACTCTGCTTTCTAGAAGTTCTGGGGTAAGAGCCTTTTCCTTTTTTTCTAATATCTCCTCCCTTCTACTCCTATTTTTCTGTGGTCTGCTTTTAGAACTTGTGGCCCATGGGCTGGTTCTCACTTACAGAATCAGTACTCACTCTCATTTTAGACTTCTCTCTGGACCTAGACCTTTATTTAGCCCCGGCTATCTCCACTAAGCTAGCCCATCCAAACCTATCTCCATGTGGCCCTCTCTGTGAGAAAGGCAGCAATGCACAGGTAGAAAGATCCCTGTATTAAGTAGCAGAACTTTGCTATTCAAATCATCATCCATGAACTAGCAGCATAAGCATCACTTAGGAGCTTATTAGAATGTAGACCCTGTCTGTAGAATCAAAATCTATTCAGTTTAACAGATCCTCAGATGATTTGCATGCTCATTACAGTTTGAGGATCCTGGACTTTGGGTGCTTTTAGCAGAAGTAACTGAAAATCCAATTCAAACTGGCTTACATCATAAAAGAAATGTAATAAAAGCTCATGTAATTGAAAAGTATGCTAACAGAATGAGTTTCAGGTGTGCTGTAACCCAGAAATTCTTAGTTATCAGGGCTCAGGAACTATTTTTGCTTATCTGGGCTTCCCCCACCAAGCCTACTCCCTGGACATTATTTTAGTTTATGTTAATAAGAACATTACAGAAATATAGAACAAATGACATGATTTTTAACCACTTTGCTATACAAGTGAAACTAATTCAGAGTAATATTGCATGTAAAATGTAATTAGAAAAATAAAAACTATTATAATCAATCACTCTTTGTTGGAAGTTACAAAAATTTTGAAGTGATAGCCCTATAAAATTGTGATGGTTGGCTGCAAGTAAAATAAAATTGTGACTCATTCTTGTGCACACAATAGGGAAGTTTGTTATCTCTGATATCAAAAAGGCCAGAGGTATGGCTGGCGGCAACAATGGCAGGCTGGACTCCCTTTCTCTGCAGTTCTCTGGACTCTGCCCAGCTCCATCTGTTGATTCCATCTTCATACTGGTAACAAGACAGGTGAAGTTTCAGGAATAAAAACCAAGTCTTGAAACATACAGAGGCTGAAAGGACCTTCCTTTTTCATGTCTCCTCTATTAGAAATAGAGAAATCTTTCCCACAGATTCCATAGGAGAGGTTCATTGGAATCTGTTGTCTGGAATTGAGTTTCATGCCATGACAGAGACCTCTAGTTGCTTCCGAATATCCTTTCTCCTCACTTTCTGTAGTAGTGTTATATTGATTTTTATCTGGGCATATGGCTAGCCAACTAAAAGCCTATATTTCCTTGCTTCTCTTGCATCTATATTTGACCATACTACTAAGTTCTAGTCAAAGAAATGTAAGTACAAATATTATGTAGAGCTTCCGGGAAGTATACTTAAAAGGAAGGCAGTATCCTCTTTTATTTTTCTCTTTTGATCTGAGTTCTGGAATGCAAACATGATAGATGAAGCTTTCACAGTCATCTTGGACCATGAGGATAAGGATATACTCAAAGAGCTAATGGAATAAAAACACTGAAAGAAGACTGGTTCCCCAATGACTTCAGGGACCTGCCTTTATAAGCAATGTACTGTCTACCTCCATAAATATGAGAAAATAAAACCTTGTGTGCTTAATTCAATGTTAATTTGGGTTTTCATTAACTTCTGGTGACCCTAACCCTGACTGATATACATGCCCATTCCTAAATCAATCACTGGCAAGAGGAAATGTTACCACCTGACCGAGGGCAAATGAATTTGGGGGAGTCATAATGGTCACCACACTAGGTATTTATTTATTTAAAAACATATTAAATGTTTCTATTGAAAATAGGTTATTATAGGGAAGCAGTATTCTTAACATCTACATAGGAAGACACCTGATTGTAAATACTTCAGCAACATTTAAATAAATAATAATTTCCTGGAAGTGTAGAGGAATCTTACTAATGTACTATTAGATTCTAAAGGGTTTTTTGTAACCTGTATTAATTTTTATGAAAAAATTTTCAGCTTTGCTTTCAAAGGATTAGCCACAAAAATTCAAGGTTTGGTGTTTAGTTGATTTACTTCTACTTAATTTCAATGCACATAAGTTTATTAATGAAAATGTTGTTTTAATCACTTTAAATATAAATGGGTTAAATGCTCCAATCAAAAGATATAGCATAACTGAATGGATAAGAAAACAAGACCCATATATATATGCTGTCCACAAGAGACCCACTGAAGATCAAAGACACGCACAGACTGAAAACAAAGGGATGAAAAAAGGTATTTCATGCAAACGGAAATGAAAAAATTCTGGGGTAGCAATACTTATATCAAATAAAATAGACTTTAAAACAAAGGCTATAATAGGACAATGGAGAAAATTACATAATGATATAGGGATCAATCCAACAAGACTATTTAAACTTCGTAAACACTTATGAACCCAAAAGAGGAGCCCCTAAACACATAAAGCAAATATTGATGTATATAAAGGAAGAGATTGACAATAATACATATTAGGGAACTTTAATACTCCATTCACATTAATGCATAGATGTTCCAGACAGAAAAATCAACAAGGAAACAATGGCCTTAAATGACACATGAGATCAGATGGATTTATATGATATTCTCAGAGCATTTCAACCCAAAGCAACAAAATATACATTCTTTTCAAGTGCACATGGAGCATTATCTTGCATAGATCACATATTAGGACACAAAGCAAGTCTCAATACATTTAAGATTTAAATAATATCAAGCATCCTCTCTGACCACAATGGTATGAAGCTAGAAATCAATTACAAAAAGAAAACTGAAAAATACACAAATACATAGAGGCTAAATAATATGCAGCTAAACAATGAATGGGTTAACAATGAGATCAAGGAAGAAATAAAAAGATACTTTGAGACAAATAAAATAAAAACACAATGATCCCAAATCTATGGGACACAGTGAAAGCAGTACTAAGAGGGAAATTCATAGCATTATGGGTCTACTTCAAGAAACAAGAAAGGAGCAAAAAGGACTTCCAGCCAAGATAGAGGCATAGGTAGACACACTGTGCCCCCTCACACAACCAAAATAAGGACAGCAACAATTTAGAAACAAAATAACAACCGGAACTGATAGAAAACTGAACTGTATGGAAGTCCAACAACCAAGGAGTGAAAGTAGACACATTCTTCCAGATCAGTAGGAGGGGTGGAGTCGGGAAGGAGAGGGCTCCTAGCAGGGCAGCTGGTGCACCCAGCAAGGTGGTGAAATGTGGAGTGGCGCAGTGCAAAAGGCAGCTGGCTGACTGGGCAGTCCCACATTTGTGTGCAGATAAACCAGGTGAAACTGAGGAGCGAGACAGGCCGCACAACTCAGGGTCCAGCACTGGGAAATAAAGCCTCAAAACACAGATTGAAAGCACCTGTGGGGGTCGAGGTGCTGGGAGAAACTCCCAGCCTCACAGGAGAGTTCGCTGGAGAGACCCACAGGGTCCCAGGACCTACACAAACCCACCTGCCCAGGAATCAGCACCAGAAGGGCCCAATTTGCTTGTGGAAAGCAGGGGAAGTGACTGAAATCTGGCAGAGAGAGGAGCAAGCACCATTGTTCCCTCTTGGACCTCTGCCCCACATATAGCATCACAGCACACTGAGTAGGTAGCTCTGCCCTGGTGAACACCTAAGGCTTGGCCCTCACTACATAACAGGCACATCAAGACAAAAAAATGGCCCAAACGGAAGAATAGATCAAAGCTCCAGAAAAAATACAACCAAGCAACGAAGGGATAGCCAACCTATCAGATACACAGTTCAAAACACTGGTAATCAGGAATCTTACAGAATTGGTTGAATTTGGTTGCAAATTAGATGAAAAAATGAAGGCTACACTAAGTGAAATAAAGGAAAATGTGCAGGGAACCAAAAGTGATGGGAAGGAAAATGGGATTCAAATCAATAGAGTGGACCAGAAGGAAGAAAGAAACATCCAATCAGAAAAGAATGATGAAACAAGAATTCAAAAAAATGAGGAGAGGCTTAGGAACCTCCAGGACATCTTTAAACATTCCAACATCTAAATTATAGGAGTACCAGAAGGAGAAGAGGAAGAGCAACAAGTAGAAAAGTTATTTGAACAAATAATAAAGGAGAACTTTCCCATTCTGGCAAAGGAAATAGACTTCTAGGAAGTCCAGGAAGCTCAGAGTCCCAAAGAAGTTGGACCCAAGGAGGAACACACCAAGGCACATCATAATTACGTTAGTCAAGATTAAAGATAAGGAGAGAATCTTAAAAGCAGCAAGACAAAATGAGAGAGTTACCTATAAAGGAGTTCCCATCAGACTGTCAGCTGATTTCTCAAAAGAGACCTTATAGGCAAGAAGGGGCTGGAAAGAAATATTCCAAGTCATGAAAGTCAAGGACCTACATCCAAGATTGCTCTGTCCAGCAAAGCTGTCATTTAGAATGGAAGGGCAGATAAAGTGCTTCTCGGATAAGGTCAAGTTAAAGGAGTTCATCATCACCAAGCCCTTATTATATGCAATGTTAAAGGGACTTATCTAAGAAAAAGAAGATAAAAAACATGTACAATAAAATGACAGCAAACTCACAATTATTAACAACCACACCTAAAACAAAAGCAAAAACAAACTAGCAAACAACTAGAACAGGAACAGAACCACAGAAATGGAGAACATATGGAGGGTTAGCAACAGGGGAGTGGGAGGAGCAGAGAGGGGGAAAAGGTACAGAGAATAAGTAGCATAGAAGGTAGGTAGAAAATAGACAGGGGGAGGGTAAGAATAGTATGGGAAATGTAGAAGCCAAGAACTTATAAGTATGACACATGGACATGAACTAAAGGGGGGAATGTGGGTGGGAGAGGGTGTGGAGGGGAGTGAAGGGGGGGAAATGGGACAACTGCAATAGCATAATCAGTAAAATATATTAAAAAAAAAGAAACAAAAAAATTGCAAATAAACAATTTAACCTTACATTTAAAGGTACTAGACAAAGAGTCACCAAGTCCAAAGTAAGTAGATGAAAAGATATAATAAAGATCAGAGCAGAAATAAATGAAATAGAGTCTATATAACAATACAAAACATCTATGAAACCAACAGCTGGTTCTTTGAAAAGATAAACAAGATGGATAAGCCTTTAATAAAACTCATCAAGAAAAAAAGAGAGAGGACCCTAATAAATAAAATCAGAAATGAAAGAGGAGAAGTAACAACTGACACAACAGAATTACAAAGAATCCTAAGAAAGTACTTCAAACAATTATGTGCCAAAAAGTTGGACAACCTTGAAAAAATGGATACATTCCTAGAAACATACAATCTCAAAGACTGAATCAAGAAGAAAGAAAATCTGAGCAAACTAATCACAACCATCAAATCAATGCAGTAGTAAAGAAACTCCCAAGAAACAAAACTCCTGGACTGGATGGTTTCATAGGTGAATTTTACCAACATGCAAAGAAGAACTAACACCTATCCTTCTCAATCTATTTCAAAAAATTTAAGAGAGTGGGTGACTCAAACTCATTTTAGAGGCCAGCATTATTCTGATTCTCAAACCAGACAAAGTCACTACAAAGAAAGAAAAGTATAGGCCAATATATTTGATAAACATAGATGCAAACATCCTCAACAAAACATTAGCAAACTAAATTCAGCAATATGTTAAAAAGATCATACACCATGATCAAATGGGATTTATTCCTGAGATGCAAGTTTTGTTTGATATCTGCAAATCAATTAATGTGATTCACCACGTAAGTGAAGGATAAAAATCATATGATCATATCAATAGATGCAGAAAAGGCATTTGACAAAATCTAGCATCAACTTATGTTAGAAATTCTCAGCAAAGTGGGAATAGAGGGAACATACCTCAATATAATAAAAGCCATATATGGATTTGCTAATATCATACTCAATAGGGAAAAACTAAAAGCCTTTCCCTTAAAACCAGGAACAAGACAGGGATATCCACTTTTACCACTCTTATTCAACATCGTACTGGAAGTCCTAGCCACAGCAATAAGACGAGAAGAAATAAAAGGCATTCAAATTGGAAAGGAAGGAGTAAAGTTGTCCTTAGTTGCAGATGACATGATACTATATAAAGAGAACCCTAGAGAGTCTAGAAAAACACAATTAGAACTGATGAGTGTGTTCAGTAAAGTAGCAGGATACAAAAATAAATACTCAGAAACCTGTTGCATTTTTATACACCAATAATGAACTATAACAAAGGGAAACTAAGAAAACAGTACGATTTATTGCCCTGACCAGGTGGCTCAGTTGGTTGGAATGTTGTCCTTTACACCAAAAGGCTGAGGGTTTGATTCCAGACAGGGTACATACCTAGGTTGTGAGTTCTATCCCTGGTTTGGGTATGTACAGGAGGCAACTGACTGACGTTTCTTTCTCTCTCCCTTTCTCTTCATCTAAAATCAATGAAAAAAACATATCCTTGAGTGAGATTTAAAAAAATCCCATTTATAGTTCAATAAAAACACCTAGAATAAATTTAACCAGGAAGTAAAAGAGCTGTACTCAGAAAATTATAAGACAGTGGAGAAATAAGGTGAAGAAGATATGAATAAATAGAATAGTATATTGTATAGGAAGAAATGACATCAGTAAAATATCCATATTACCCAAAGCAATCTACAGAATCAATGCAATTCCTACCAAGATATCAATGTTGTATTTGACAGAAAAGGAACAAATAACCCAAAAGTTTATATGGAACCACAAAAGACTCTGAAAAACAAAAGCAATCTTGAAAAAGAAGAACACATTTGGAGGTATTATACTACCCAATATCAAACTATAATAAAAGGCTTTAGTAATCAAAACAGCATGGTACTGGAATGAAAACAGAGATATAGATAAATGGAACAGAATAGAGAACCCAGAAATAAACCCACACCTTTATGGTCAATTAGTATTTGACAAATGAGGCAAGAACACACAATGGGGTAAAGATAGTTATTCAGTAAATGGTGTTGAGAAAATTGGACAGATACATGAAAAAAAAGACAAAACTAGACCACCTTCCTGCACCATACATAAGAATAGACTCAAAATGGATTAAAGACTGAAATGTTAGACTTGAAACCATAAAAATCCTTAGAAGAAAACATAGGTTGTAAAATCTCAGACATTTCTTGTGGCAATATTTTTTCTGATATATCTCCTTGGAAAAGGGAAACAAAGTGAAAAATCAACAAATGTAGCTACATCAAACTAAAAAGTTTTTGCACAGCACAGGAAAACATCAGCAAAATGAAAAGACAACCTACTGAATAGGGGAGGATATTCCCCAATAAGACTTCTGATAAAGGGTTAATATCCAAAATTTATAAAGAACTCATAGTACTCAATCTTCAAAAACAACAACAACAACAACGATGACAACAACAAACAATCCAATTATAAAGGGAGCAAAGGGCCTGAATAGATACTTCTCCAAAGAGGACATACGAATGGCTAGTAGACATATGAACAGCTACTCAACATCACTAATCATCAGAGAAATGCAAATTAAAGTACAATGAGGCATCACCTCATGCCTATCAGAATGGCTATCATTAATAAATCAACAAACAGAAAGTGTTGGCAAGGATGTAAGGAATAGGGAGCCCTCATGCTCTGTCGATGGGAATGCAAACTGGTGCAGCCATTGTGGAAAACAGTATTAAGTTTCCTCAAAAAATTAAAAATGAAACTGTCTTATGACCCAGCAATTCCACTTCTGGGTATATATATCCAAAGAAACTCAAAATACTAATTCAAAAGAACATAAGTAACCCTATGTCATTGCAGCTTTATTTACAATAGTGAAGATATGGAAGCAGCCCAAGTGCCCATCAATAGATTAGTAGATAAGAAAGCTGTGGTACTTATATAAAGTGGAAAATTACTTGGTCATACAAAGAATGTAATCTTAGCATTTGCAACAACATAGATTAATCTAAAGGATATTATGTTAAGTGAAATAAGTCAGTCAGAGAAAGACAAATACATGATTTCACTTATGTATAAGATCTAAAGAATAAAACAGACTCATAGTGACAGAGGGGAAGGGAGGGAAGTTGGGGGACTGGATAAAAAAGGATACGGCGTTAAGAAGCACAAATTGGTAGTTACCAAATAGTCATAGAGATGTAAAGTAGAGCACAGGGAATATAGTCAATAATATTGTAATAACTATGTATGTTTTTAGGTGGGTATTAGACTTATTTGGGGTTTGCTTTGTAAAGTTTATGATTGTCTAATTACTATGCTGTACACCTGAGACTAACACAAAATAATATGAATATAAACTGTAAGTGAAAAATATAATTTAAAAAAACATGTTCTTTTAACACATTTATTGTTCTACTGAATGTAAATTTAAAACCTAGTATCTTCAGTTCTTTCCTTAGAAAACTTGCAGTTTTAGACTTTTGAATTAGATTTGTTAAATAGGCCATTTTCTAACTCCTTCAAAATCCAGTTGTATAGTTTACCACCTCCAGGAGCTCTTTCTTGGTTAGGAGTGTGGAGTAGAACTTTTCATTTTAACGTCTCTGTTAAGGAAATTATTTTCACTTATAAATGGTTCACTAAACCCACATTTCCTTCCTTCAACTCTAAATTTCAAGAGAAAATTATAAAGAACCTAATGTGTAGTGAATAAACCAAGCTGTGTGATTTCTTACTATTGTCCCAGAATTCCACCTCAGTTATGGTGTGGTATTTGGATAACTAGATATGCTCACGCTGTAAGGTAATTTAAGAATCATCTAATTTAATTCACCAGACGTAATCAACACAAACACCTGTAGCAGGAGACTTGCTTTCTGTTCCCAACTTTGTGATTAAGTAGTTTTGCTACTTTAGGCCAGACACTCATTCACCTTTTTGAGTCTCAGTGTTCTCATCTATAAAATAAAGTCCTTGATTATAAGATATTTAAGTCTGCAATTATATGCTGTACTCTAATTTTAATGAACATAATGATTTATTCTTAAAATCTCTAACAAGCAAAACTACTTTTACTCTATCCAAAAGTCAGTTCCAGTGCTTAATGATTCCATGAGGCAGGTTTCTTCCCCCCCCCCCAACTTTATTGAGGCAAAATTGACAAAAACAATTGTATGTATATAAAGTATACAATGTGATGGTTTGATATAAATTGCGAAGTGATTACCACAATCAAGTTCATACATCTATTATCCCTGGCTGGTGGTTCAGTGGATTGAGTGCCAGCCTGCAAACCAAAGAGTCACAGGTTCAATTCCCAGTTCAGGGCCCATGCCTGGGCTAGGTCCCCTGTTGGGGGCTTGTAAGAGGCAACAGATTGAAGTATCTCCCACACACTGATGTTTCTCCTCTCTTTCTTCCTCCCTTGCCCTCTCTCTAAAAATAAATGAATAAAATCTTAAAAAAAAGTTAACACATCCATCAATGAAGCAGATTTTTAGATAAAGAAGATACGATAGTCTCCAGTTCTGTCCTCTCTAGAATTGAAGGATAATCTATCATTCTTCTATTAACGCTTTGCAAATTTAAGTAGTAACTCATCATGTACCAATCTTTTTCCATAGCAGATGATCTCCAAGATGTCATTCATATACTTACTTCATGGTTTTGGCCACTTATTTCTGCTATTTTGGTTATTGTTTATCACCCTCTCTCTGTTCTTTTTTACTTAAATTTATTTTGAAGAGAATTTTATATAAATCACTGCTTGTTGAGGACTATATGGTTAATCTTTCTTGGCAAAAATAGAGGTTAACTGTGAAAATAACAGAAATTTACTGAACTTTTAAAATAGGCAAGTGAAGACATTTCTGTATGACAAAGGCAACAAGCTTCATTTACTGCGAAACGTTCTTGTAGCAGTGCCCCATGATGTCAGTGGCCTTCCTTTTATGTACTAGCAACATTAGCAGCCTCATTAGCATTTCTGTTAAATCTTCATGCACTTTACAGATGGGAGGATTTTCCAATGAATACGGTGGTAAGTAATGCAATTCCATCTAAAATCATCCACTACCTCAATTGGAGAAACACATCTCTAGGATGAAATCAAGAGTTTCTTTTTACCTTTATTTAGAATAGTTTTCAAACCATAGCAAGCCTAAGAGTCACTGGAGACTCTGGCTAACATGCACATTTTTGCGCCTAGCCCAAGTCTAGACTAGAGCCCAGGAGCCTGCATTGTAAAACAGCTTCCCGGATGACTGCAATGCAAGTAGTTTTCAGGCCCTATCTTCGAGAAACAGGCGACAAGGCATTTTTGCCATCTATTATTGTATTTACTCACTCTTTAATAACTGTTGAGCACCTTCAAGGTAGTCTGTTAGCCCCTGGTAGGAGGCAAAGGGGAAGAGAGGTGTACAGGGTCTTGAGGTTCAATTTTTATGTCTCAAGGCAGAATATGATTGTCAAACAAGGTGCACTAGCAATACCTCTCTAGGAGTTCAGGGCTGGGAAGGTAGCTGTGGGCTGCAGTTGTGGGAAGGCTTTGTGGGCCTGGTGATTTTTTTCAGGGGAAGGAGAGTAGAATCAGAGGGGTTCTGGAAGTCAGGTTAGGCTGGAGCTGAAGTTCTAGGTGAAAGGCTGAAAGGGTCTAACAAAGTGTAGGCACTTAATTCCTGGGCAGTGAGCTGTTACTCAAGAACTGAGGACAGCTCTGTTTTAGGGCAAATAATAACCTGGTGTTGATGTTCAGGAGGGATTGGAGCTGGCAGTGCCAAAGGCAACCACTAAACTTATGCTGCTGAGGGCAGGAATGAAAAGAAAGCTGAGATATATTTGTAGCCACGGAGAGAGGAGGTGCCCAAGGAGGCAGGTGCCCTCAGAAGAATGAGAGCACCTTTCAAAAGGCTAATCACAGAGGGATTCCTGAACAATTCTGCTTCACCGAAGCCAATGGTGGGAAACCCATAAACAGACAGCGACAGTCTGTGTTAACCTGATTAACCCTTTCCAATGTCTCTAGAATTTCTCTTAAAACAGAAGCATCTTCTTCACTCGCTCTCTTGCTACCTACTACCTAAATACTACTGATAAAACATTACCACGCTGAAACTGGGTCTAGTGGGCCCCAAATAACGCCCATTTCCGCTCCTGCGACGAACTTGAACCTTCTCAGGCGATCCAGCCACTAATACCTCTAGCCAAGTGGGTTCTAAACTTGACTGCACAGTAGAATCACCTGGGGATTTTTTTAAAGAAATAAAGGAAAAAAGAAAAGAAAAAAGCCTACCGACCACATATAATGGGGCAATATAGTTTGGAAACCATTGGTATGGCCATATCCTCCAGAGCCCTTAAAAAAAAAAAAACACAACCCAATCCTCCCGCCCTTTCTCTCCCTAGCGCGGAAGGTGCGAGTTGAGGGTTCGGGGCCTGGATGGGCGTGTTCCCAGCGCCTCGATCCCCCTAGCCCCAAGCCCAGCGTGCCCGATTGCCGCTCCGGTGCACGGTGCGGGCCGGGAGGAGGCGGTGCTCCGGGTGTATCCAGCCCGGACGCAGCAGAACCGAAAGCTGCCGGCGCGAAGAGGCGGGGAGAAGAAGGAGGGGGCGGGAGCCGGAGGAGAGGGGCGAGGTGGCGGACGCCGGCTGGGAATGCCAGCGGCGCGGGGCCCTGGAGCCGCCCTGTGGCCGCGTCCGGGGGGATGGCTCTCCATCTGGTCGCTGACTTCGATCTTCGGAAGGACGCGCTCCCGTGGCTGCAGGCGCAGCGGGCGGCGTGGACAGGCGCTGGGGCCCCGGGCGGCTGCGCAGGTGCTGGCGGCGCGCGTCCGGGGTGGCGGACCACCTTTGGGGGCTGGGAAGGCGGGGAGGCTGAGCCGTTCAACCCTAGGGGCTCCCAGGCTGGGCCGAGGTGGTGGGCAAAGTCCAGACGCGGGTGGTAGGGGGGTTGTTCAGGGGATCCGCAGCCTGTGGCCCCGGCCAACCTGTGAAGGTTAGAGCCGAAGGCGTGCTCTTCCCTCAGTTGAGTCCGGGGCGCGCCACCCTCACCCCCCGCCACTGGGTGGAGGTAGGTGGGGCAGCGCCTGGGCAAGGTCGCGGCTGGGCTACATTTCTTTTTCCAGCGAGTCCTCTAGCCGCTGGCTTGCTTGTTGGCTACAGTAGTTCACCTTTAGTAGAAAGGCCGGGGGGTACTGGGCACCCTCAGCATCATCTCACCTGGGAGAGCTGGAGGGGCAGCTGCTGAGACAGTCCGCTCCCCCTACCCAGGACTGCGGCGCGGGGGAGGGAGTCGTTCCTCACGCGTCACTCGCGTATCACCTCCGAGAGAAGAAGGTTCATCGTCTTCATAGGGGCTTTGACAGGACTGGGGGCCCCTGTAAGTTATTGGGTTACGAGAAAGAAAAGAATCGTGGCCACCAGGAAAATGATATAAATACTTAACAGTTGCAGTTTGTCTCCACGTACGTGAGACGTGTTTCTGCATCTGCGTGAACAGTTCCCGTGATTTAGGAACGTGGAACTTGGGTGTGAAGTGCGAGAGGGCTGCGAGCCGTGCACTGACGGCCAGCTTGCTGCGTTAGGAGAAGCACGAAGCCCACCACCCGCAGCTCGCCGACTCGACTGTGCGGGCCGGCGACGGTGGCCTGGGACAGACTGACACATGCTCAGGTTTCCTGCCCAACTTCCTCGGGGGGAACTGGAGTACATTCCCGGCAGTCGAGGCTTTGTGTTCACAGAAAATCCTTTGTTTGACTTCTGACTTTTGAACCTTCCCAAAGTGGATCAATCTGTGATTGAAGTGTGAGGAAGGGGAACTCTGTGATTTCCTGTGTTAATGTGTGTGCTTGTGTGTTTTTGTTTGTTTGTTTGTTTTTAAAGAAGTGTGCTGTAAACAATGGTCCATCTTCAGGGCTTATATCCAGCCTCAAAGCAGTGATACGCCTCGGATCCCACCTTGTGCACAGTAACTCTCCCCGGCAGCGTGCTTGCCTTTCTTTTTTTCTACTGCTTTTCCTTAAATACGGCAGACCACTGGAGAACATTTATTTTTGGAAGGGCCCTCAAATTTACAACTTTTCCCCCCTTAATTCTGGTGAAAGTTTTCTATCCCAACCTCATATCTTTACACTTTCCTGTGTTAGTTGTTAGTTCCAAATAACAAGTCCTGTTTTTGTAGCTCAAGGCTTGTGTTTGACTAGTGAATTTGATTAATGACTAGTATTATTATTAGAAAAACGTCTCGTTTGGGGGGAAATTTAAAAAAGTCTCCTGAATATCTAAAGAGTTTTTGAAGGCATAACTTTTAAAATACATTTGGCAGCTCCACCCCAAAGTGGCCTTTTCTGTGAACCTCCACCTTATATAGCTAAATGGCAGTTGTCTGCAAATGAGAAGTTAGATGAAGTGTGAAATGCCACAGTCTTGTTTCAGTAATATGTGTGGTGATTGAAAATCTGTGTGGGAGCCAATAAGATTTTGGCTTCCTTGTGTCTTTCACTTACATGTAAAGAAATGTAAATGTGTGTATTGACATTCCACTGAACAGCAGGTACTCTTGGGTCCTCAGAAAGTAAGCTTACTAGAAATACTAGATTTTTAATCTATATATTAAAACTTTAAAGAAGGGGAACTCTGGTTTCCCAGGTGTTAAAAATCTTTTTAAAAGCAGTGTGCTATAATCAATATATATGTAGTATTTTACTCTTACAGAGCATCTTAGCAAAGATATTAATGTTATACTAAAAGAAATTGTTACTACTGATAATCACCAGTGGGTGGTAGCTCAAAAACAAAACAAAAACCCTCACCTCAAGTTAATTCCTCTTCTGTTATAATTTATAGCACTGGCGGGGGAATCTGGGATTCTATTTTATTTCTAGTACAGACATATCTGTGCAAATTATTTTCCTTTCAAAGTCTCAGCTTTTCAAATGTAAACTGTAATGTCTCCAGTCTGCACACTTGCTATCTAAATTTGAAGCCTCAATGTTTTTATATCAACAAATACAAGTGAAGATTTCATAGTGGTGCTAAGTAGTTCTTGTGAAGTATGACAGTATTTCTGGCAAAACAGCAAGGGCTAACCGTGGAAATTGAGTCTTAACCTGAGTTATATAATTTCATTTTGCTTGCTCATGAATTTCAAATGAATGAAAGCATACTATATATATTCTTTTTGCTTTTTCTCCCTCAATGTTGTGAGATTTATCCACGTTGACTGTTGTAGCTTTAGATCATTAATTCTCACTGCTACATTGTATTCCATTGTGTGAATATACAGCAATATGGTGGACAGGGAGTAAACTGCTTTGATCCTCCTTTCATGGAAGGACTTGTCCCAGGTGCTGTGAGTGTGGTCAGCAGGTAGTCTTCAGCTGTTGGACCTTTCAGGGATTGTTTTAACAGAGGGCTGTCTGGCCTTTTAGATGTGGCCTACTTCTAATTAGGGTGTGACATGGGGTGTAAAGGCCAGCCATTTTGACTCAACATGGGACAACTTTGACAATCCATTTCAGTTCCAGAACTTCTCTGACCAGGGACCCTGAGGCCACCTAGAGCTACTGGTCTTGCATTCAGTTTGACTTCTTCTGCTTTGTCTTGTATCCCTCTCTGTCCTCCTGCAGGTTTTAATCCCACCCTACTAAGCACTCCCCAGTGAATATCCCAGATGCTAAACTGTCTCATGGTGCTTCCTAGGGAACCCACATTTATTTATCCTTTTTCTGGTTGGTGACATTTGGGAGGTTTCTGGGATATGCAGTCAGTGCTTTTACTAACCTTGTCTCTGTTGCCTGGTGTAGCACAAGTTTCTCCAGGATGGATGTCTAAGACTGGAGTTGCAGAGTCAGAGGCTCTACACATCTTTATTTTTCCTGGGCGGTGCCAAATTGTTTTCCAAAGTAGTTAATGTATTAATACCTCCATTTATAGTATAGAAATGTTTTTGGTAACCTTTATCCTCACAGCTCTTTATAGTTCCAGATTTAAACTTTTTTTTGGTCAAACTGTTGGATCTAAATGTTATTTCATTGTGGTCTGAGGTTGAGCATCTCTATATATTTATTGGCAATTTGACTTTCTCCTTCCATGAGATGTCTGTCATCCTTTTGTCCATTTTTCTATTGTGTTTTATTTATCATATTGATTTTTAAGGGTTCTTTATAAATTCTGGATTCTAGTCCTTTATTCATCATGTATGTTGCAAATATTTTCTCTCACTATGTAACTTTTTTATTTTTATTATTTAGTTTGCCATGGTGCCTTTTGTAAACAATTTTAATGTTGTCTAATTTATTAATCATTTCCTTCATGGTTTCTGCTTTTGTGGGATCTTTTAACGAAATCCTCCCCTATTCAGAAGTCATGAAGACATTTTTATATTAACTTCTAAAAGCTTTATAGCTTTGCTCTTCACATTTTGTTTTAATTGACATGGAAATTTATTTTTGTGTGTGTTATGATGTAGAGATCCAATTTTATTGTTTTTTCATATTTGTAGCTAATTGTTTTAATATTACTAACCAGAGAGCCTTGCCACTTCCGACAGCAAAGCCACTTCTCTCACACATGGAGTTTATTTTCTTCTTCTTCTTTTTTAGAGGCTTAAAATAACATTTACTATCTTCCAGTTTCTGTGAATCAGGAATCTGAGCAAAAATTAGTTGGGTCTCTTTTTCTGGCTTCTTAATTATCATTTCCCTGTACTGTCGACATTGTCCTTCTTTTTCCCTTTTTCTTTCCCTGCTTTCCTAGTCTTCTTTTCTCCTGCTTATTGCTTCTTAACTAATCACCCCATTCTTACCTTTTCTCACTTTACTCACAATATGCATTTGAAATCACACAATGATATTTACTTGATAAATTTAGCAGTTATAATATCTGATCATGTTGAGCTTCAGGATTTATGTGAATTGTTTACAGATTAAAAATGTTACAGGTATAATCATATTTTGTCACCTCTTGATCTGGGTATTAGGAACTAGTTTAAATTTGTATAAGACTGTGAGGTTCCCCACCCCCATATAGTCACTGTGAAGGCAAGAAATACTTCTTTATTTGACTTTTGTCTCAGTGGTTGGGAACATAATTTACACATTCGGAAAACATCTTCCTGTAAAGTGAAATCACTTGTGTTTAGCAAATAATAGGTTGAAATGGACCAAAATATCTGGCAAACCAGCTTCAATTTTACATGAGCTATGATTTGCCAGTACCTCTAATATCTAGGCACTCTCCTTTTCTTTAGTAGGTTTACTTATGCAAGTATCTCATCTATCAAAATGTTACATTTTTTTTTCTTCATGAGCACTGAGTACACTGAACTGTAAAGTTAAACCTCATTTCCTCATTTGAAATTGCTAAACTTCCTCCTCTGGACTTTCCAGTGATGAGCTGCTGGGAGAAGAGTCAGGATGAATAAGCAAAGAGGTTATTGAATACTTTTATTTTTTATCCTTATTACATATTTTTGCAATACCATTTGTTCCCCTTATACTCTCTTCAAGGGTGTATCTAAAACAGGAGGAACCAAGCAGGGGAGGAGGGGCTGATGGGTTGAGGGTGTGTGGTGAGACATTGGTCTCTGGATTTCCACCAATGCCCAGTTTGTCTAATTCGAATGTCCTTGAGGTGAGAACCATGTACATAACTGCAGGATTATTTAAACTGCAGTTATTACAACCTAACAGGCCCATGAAGGCATTCTCTTTATTGTTTCTTTTAACTGTCTACCATGGCTGCATTATAAGCTGGTTCTAGTTATGCTATCTAATGAATATTGTTTAATATACAAGGGTGGGCAAAAGTAGGCCTACAGCTGTTCATATGGAAAATAATACAATAATTAGGGACTTCCGGCCAAGATGGAGGCGTAGGTGGACTCACTGTGCCCCCTTGCACGGCCAAAATTAAGGACAAAAAGATTTAGAAAAAAGAAAACAATCAGAACTCATAGAAAATTGAACTGTACGGAAGTCCAACAACCATTTATCCAGACCAGTAAGAGGGGTGGAGTTGCGGGAAGGAAAAAGTGGAGGTTGGTGGACCCAGGTGCGCAGGCAGCGGCTGGCAGATCCCAGGCAGACCCCAGACCCACAGGCGGTGGTTAGCGGACCCCAGGCATGGGGTGGCAATGGGCAGACCCAGTGAGACCACTCAAGGAAGCTGGCTGACCAGGCAGTCCCACATTCGCATGCAGATAATCCAGGCAAAGGGGAAGTAGTGGAAGGGACTGGAATCTGAGAGAGAGAGCAGAGCAAATGCCATTGTTCCTTCTTGGGCCCCGCCCCCACATACAGCGTCACAACCCAGGGACTGGGTTGCTCTGCCCTGAGGAACACCTAAGGCTCTGCCCCTCACTATGTAACAGGCGAGACCAGAACCCCCCAAAAAAGAAACACCCCAAAATGGCTCAAATGGGAGAACAGATCAAAGCCCCAGAGCCAATTCATCTAAGCGACCAAGAGATAGCCAACCTATCAAATGCACAGTTCAAAGCACTGGTGGTCAGGAGGCTCACAGAATTGGTTGATTTTGGTCACAAATTAGATGAACAAATGAAGGCTACAATAAGTGAAATGAAGGAAAACGCACAGGGAACCAATAGTGATGGGAGGAAAACTGGGACTCAAATCAATAGAGTGGACCAGAAGGAAGAAAGAAACAAATAAACAGAAAAGAATGAAGAAACAAGAATTCAAAAAAAAAAAAAGAAAGAAAAAAAAAAAACAAACGAGAGGCTTAGGAACCTCCAGGACATCTTTAAACGTCCCAACATCCAAATTATAGGGCTACCAGAAGGATAAGAACAAGAGCAACAAGTGGAAAACTTGTTTGAACAAATAATAAAGGAGAACCTCCCCAATCTGGCAAAGGAAATAGACTTCCAGGAAGTCCAGGAAGCTCGGAGAGTCCCAAAGAAGTTGGACCCAAGGAGGAACACACCAAGGCACATCATAATTACATTAGCCAAGATTCAAATGAAAGAGAGAATTCTAGAAGCAGCAAGGGATAAGGGGACAGTCACTTACAAAGGAGTTCCCATCAGACTGTCAGAAAGAGATTTCTCAAAAGAGACTTTACAGGCAAGAAGGAGCTGGAAAGAAGTATTCCAAGTCATGAAAGGCAAAGACCTACATCCAAGGTTGCTCGATCCAGCGAAGCTGTCCTTTAGAATGGAAGGGCAGATAAAGTGCTTCTCAGATAAGGTCAAGTTAAAGGAGTTCATCATCACCAAGCCCTTATTATATGAAATGTTAAAGGGACTTATCTAAGAAAAAGAAGATAAAAAATGTGACAGTGAAAAGACAGCAAACTCACAGATATTAACAACCACATCTAAAACAAAAGCAAACTAAGCAAACAACTAGAACAAGAATAGAACCGCAAAAATGGAGATCACATGGAGGGTTAGCAACAGGGTAGTGGGGGGAGGAGGGAAGGGGAAAAGGTACAGAGAATAAATAGCATAGATGGTAGGTAGAAAATAGACAGGGGGAGGGCAAGAATAGTGTGGGAAATGTAGAAGCTAAAGAACTCATGACACATGGACATGAACTAAAGGGGGAGTGTGGGTGGGAGGGGGTGTGCAGGGTGGAGGGGAATGATGGGGGAGAAATGGGACAACTGTAATAGTATAATCAATAAAATTTATTAAAAAAGAAAATAATACAATAATTAATAAATAAAAACACAGAATAAACTCTGTGTTTTGTATACTCACAACTGTAAACCTATATTTTGCCCACCCCTGTATATTATAAATATGTAGTTTAGTTGTTCTCAACTCACTGCACATTAGAGCCCCCCCGGGGAACTTAAAAACACATACAGTAGTGACTAGGTGCCTTATCAGCACAATAAAATCATAGTATTTGGGAGTATGAGTTGGGGATCCACATTCTTTCAAAAGGTCTCTTGATTCTAATGCACAGCTAGAGTTGAGAATTACTGGTTTAATGGGATAAGTATATATCATTTGTTGTGATCTGTACTTACTAGAGAACTTTTTTCTTTTAATTTTTTAGTGATTTAAAAATAGATGTGCTTTTGCAAGGAAATTGGATTTTCTTAGCAAGGTTTCTTGTAAAGGAGTTTCTTATCTTAGCTGAAACCTTTTAAGTGTACTTTTGAGAAGGTCTCTTCCACTATCCTTATAATCTCGAAAAAAATACTTCTCAAAATATTGACACATTGCATTCCAGAAGTTTTGAGTCATATGTAGGGTGAAAAGAAACTCACCCTCTAAAATTCTCTTTAGATGTCTACAGAATCTACCTTAAAAGGATTTTTCAGTAATTATCCATTTTCCCATTATAAGCATGGGACAGGAAACAGTTCATTCTCTTTACCTTTTTCTAGTTTTGAATTTAATCTATGCCACTTTTACCATGTATGATACTGGCCAAGTATCTTAACCTCATTTCAACTCAATTGTTTTATCATTACAATGGGCCCATAATAATTTACATGGTATGGGTGAGAGGGAAATGAGGACTTTGAAAATTTAGCAGCAAGCTAATTGAATCACATTATTCTCCTAAAAGACCAAGTGATTATCCTTATTTTTCTAATCAGTAGGAAATGTGTATGACAGCTCAATATATATTGAAAAGTGTATACCATGTATAAAAAAAATTTCCCTCCTGTTTCTGTCCTGCCCCCAGAAGATTCATGCAGCTTTTTCCTGTCAGGAATAGGGAAGAGAGATCTCAGGATGATTCTAAATTCTCTATCTTTTTTCTTTTTCTTCTTGTTTTTTTCTATTACAGTTGTCCTAATTTTTCCCCCTTTGCCCTCCTCTGTCCAGCCCACTCCCACTGCCATAGTTGGTCCCCACACTGTTGTCCATGTCCATGGGTCATTCATACATGTTCTTTGACTAACCCCTCCCCCTTCTTTCCACCATTCTCCTTATCCCTGCCTTCCTCTGGCAGCTGTCAGTCTGTTCCCTGTTTCCATATTTCTGGTTCTGTTTTGCTCATTAGTTTATTTTGTTCATTAGATTCTTCTTATAAATGAGAGCATATGGTATTTGTTTTTCCCCACTTGGCTTATTTTACTTAGCATAATAGTCTCCAGTTCCATCCATGCTGTCACAAAGGGTAGGAATTCCTCTTCTTTCTTTCTGCTGCATAGTATTCCATTGTGTAAATGTACCACAGTTTTTTAATCCACTCATATACTGATGGGCATCTGGGCTGTTTCCAGCACTTGACTATTGTAAATAGCACTGCAATGAATAGAGGGGTGCATGTTCTTTTGAAATGGTGTTTTGGGATTCTTAGGTTATATTTCAGCAGTGGAATTGGTGGGTCAAAAGGTAGTTCCATTTTTAATTTTCTGAGGAAATTCCATACAGTTTTTCACAGTGGCTGCACTAGTCTGCATTCCCACCAACAGTACACTACAGTTCCCTTTTCTCCACATCCTCACCAGCACTTGTCATTTGTTGATTTATTAATGATAGCCATTCTGACAGGTGCGAGAGGATATCTCTGTGTGGTTTTAATTTGTATCTCTCTGATGATTAGTGATGTTGAACATCTTTTCATATGTCTGTGGGCCATCTGTATGTCCTCCTTGGAGAAGTGTCTATTCAGGTCCTTTGCTCATTTTTTAATTGGATTGTTTGTCTTCCTGGTGTTGAGTCTTATGAGTTCTTTATATAATTTGGAGATTAAAACCTTGACCAATATATCATTGGCAAATATGTTCTCCCACACAGTTGGGTTCCTTTTCATTTTGATAATGGTTTCTTCAGCTGTGCAGAAGCTTTTTAATTTGATGGAGTCCCATTTGTTGTTTTTTTTTTTCTTTATTTCCCTTGCCCCAGGATTTATATTGGCAAAAATATTGCTATGTGGGATAGCTGAAATTTTACTACCTATGTTTTCTGCTAGGACTTTTATGGTATCACAGTTTCTATTTAAGTCTTTTATTCATTTTCAGTTTATTCTGGTGTATGATATAAGTTGGTGGTCTCATTTCATTTTTTTGCATGTACCAGTCCAGCTCTCCCAACACCACTTATTGAAGAGGCTATTTTTACGCCACTCTATGCTCATGTCCCCTTTGTCAAACATTAATTGACTATAAAGACATGGGTTTATATCTGGGCTCTCTATTCTGTTCCATTGATCATTGTGTCTGTTCTTCTGCCAGTACCAGACTGTTTTGATTACAGTGGTCTTGTAGTATAGTTTGATATCAGGTATTTTGTTCCCTCCAACTTTGTTCTTTCTTAAGATTGCTGTGGCTGTTCAAGGTCTTTTTTGTTTCCATATACATTTTTGAAGTATTTGTTCTAGATCTGTGAAATATTTATATTCTAATAGGAATTAGATTGAATTTATAGATTGCTTTGTATAACATGGACATTTTAATGATGTTTATTCTTCCAATCCATGAACAAGGTATAAGCTTCCATTTATTTGTATCTTCCTCAATTTCTTTCTTCAGTGTTGTATAGTTTTCCAAGTATAGGTCTTTTACCTCCTTAGTTAAATTTGTTCCTAGGTATTTTTTTTTGTTGTTGTTGTTACTATAGTAAATGGAATTTCTTTCTTAGTTTCTCTTTCTGATTGTTCATTGTTGGTGTACAACAGTGACATTGATCCCTGATTATTGACTTTGTATCCTGCTACTTTGCCAAATTCACTTATTAAGTCAAGTAGTTTTTGGTGGAGCCTATAAGGGTTTTTTGTGTATACTGTCATGTTGTTTGCATATAATGAAAGTTTTACTTCTTCCTTTCCAATTTGGATGCCTTCTATTTCTTCTTCTTGCCTGATTGCTCTGGTTAGAACTTCCAGTACTATGTTGGATAAAAGTGGTAAAAGTGGACACCCCTGTATTATTCTTGATCTTAAGGGAAATGTTTGTAGTTTTTGCCCATTGAGTATGATATCAGCAGTAGGTTTTTTGGTTCACAGGCTGTCACTCAATCCACTGAGCTACATCAGCCAGGGCAGCAGTAGGGTTTTTGTATATGATGTTTATTATGTCAAGGAATGCTCCCTGCATTCCTACTTTGCTGACTCTGTTTTTTTTTTTTTTATCATAAATGGGTGCTGGATTTTATCAAACACATTCTCTGCATCTATTGATATAGTCATGTGATTTTGTCTTTCATTTTGTTTATGTGATATATGACATTTATTGATTTGAGAATATTTTATCATCCTTGCATCCTTGGAATAAATCACAGTTGAACATGGTGTGTGATATTTTAAATATATTACTGGATCTGGCTTGCTACTATTTTGTTGAGGATTTTGGCATCTGTATTCATCAGAGTTATTGACCTGTAATTTTCTTTCTTTGTTATGTCATTACCTGGTTTTGGAATTAGAATACTGGCTTCATAAAAAGAGTTTGAGAATCTTCCGTCTTTTGAGTATTTCTGCAGTAGTTTGAGAAGGATAGCTGTTAGTTCTTCTTTGAATGTTTGGTAAAATTTGCCTGTGAAGCCATCTTGTCCAGGGCTTTTGTGTGTTGGTAGTTTTTTGATTACTGCTTCAATTTCACTAGTTGCTACTGGTCTATTCAGATTATCTGTTTCTTCCTGATTTAGTTTTGGAAGCTTGTATCTTTCTAAAACTGTATCCATTTTGCCCAGGTTGTCCAATTTCTTGTAGTTGTTTATAGTAATTTTTCACAATCCTTTGTATTTCTGTGGTATCAGTTGTTACTTCTCTTTCATTCCTCATTTTACTTATTTGGGTTCTATTTTTTTCTTGATGAATCTGGTTAACAGTTCACCAAGTTTGTTTATCTTTTCAAAGAACCAGCTCCTTGATTCATTGATCCTTTGAATTGCTTTTTAGGCTCTATGCCTTTTAATTCTGCTCTGATCTTGATTATTTCCTTCCTTTTACTTGCTCTGGACTTTATTTGCTTTTGTTCCTCTAGTTCTTTTAGATGTAGGGTTAGGTTGTTTACTTGATGTTTTTCTTTTTTTTAGGTAGGCCTGTATTGCTATGAACTTCCTTCTCAAGACTGCCTTCACTGTGTCCTGTAGATTTTGGGATGTTGTGTGCATTTTCATTTGTTTACAGATACTTTTTGTTTTTTTTTTCTTGATCTCATTGTTAGCCCATTCATTATTTAATAACATGTTATTCATCCTCCATGTTTGAATGCTTTTGAGTTTTTTTCTCGAGGTTCGTTTCTAGTTTCAAGCCATTGTGATCCAAGAAGATGCTTGATATGATTTCAATTTTCTTGAATTTATTCAGGCTTGTTTTGTGTCCTACTGTGTGGTCTATGTTTAAGAATAATCCATGTGGGTTTGAGAAGAATGTGTATTTTGTTCTTTGGGGTGAATGTTCTATAAGAATTAAGTTCATTTGATCTAGAATGTCATTCAATTCTGCAATACTTTTGTTGATTTTTTGGAAGATCTATCCTTTTTTGACAGTGGGGTGTTAAAATTCCCTACTGTGACTGTATCGCTGTCTGTCTCTTTCTCAAAGTCCTCCAATATTTTCTTTATATACTTAGATGCACCTGTACTCAGTGCATATATATTTATAAGAGTTATATCATCTTGTTGGACTTCTCCCTTAAGTATTATATAGTGACCTTCTTTGTCTCTTGTTATGGCCTTTGTTTTGAAGTCTGATATAAGTATTACTACCCCAGCATTTTTTAAATGTTCTTTCACATGGAATAGTTTTTTTCATCCTGTGTAATCTTTTGTTCTGAGGTGGGTCTCTTATAGACAGCATATATGTGAGTCACATTTTCTTATCCATTCAGCTACCCTGTGTCCTTTGATTGGAACGTTTAATCCATTTACATTTAATGTTATTACTAATATGTACTTATGCTTTGCCTTTTTGCTGTTTCTCTCTGTTTCTTCTTCTCTTTTAAAGTATTTTTATTGATTATGCTATTACAGTTTTTCCAAATTTCCCCCTTTATCCTGCCCTGCCCCTCAACCCTCCAGCATTCCCCCCACCTTAGTTCATGTCCATGGGTTGTGCATAAAAGTTCTTTGAGTCCTCTGTTTCCTATACCATTTTTTATCTTTCCCCGTCTGTTTTATGCCTACTAATTATGCCTCTTCTTCCCTTCCCCCTCCTCACTGAACTCCTTCTGTGTGATGTCCATTTCTCTGATTCTGTTCCTGTTTTAGCTGTTTGCTTAGTTTTTGTTTTCATTGTTTTTCTTTTTTTTTTTTTTTAGGTTCATTTGTTAATAGTTGTGAGTTTGTTGTCATTTTATTGTTCATATTTTTGATCTTCTTTTTCTTAGATAAGTCCCTTTAACATTTCATATAAGGGCTTGGTGGTGATGAATTCCTTTAACCTGACCTTATCTGGGAAGCACTTTATCTGCCCTTCCATTCTAAACGATAGCTTTGCTGGATAGGGTCATCTTGGAAGTAGGTCCTAGCCTTTCATGACTTTGAATACTTCTTTCCAGCCTCTTCTTGCTTTCAGGGTTTGTTTTGAGAAATCAGCTGATAGCCTTATGAGCACTCCTTTGTAGGTAACTTGTCTCCTTTTCTCTTGCTGCTTTTAGGATTTTCTCTTTGTCATTAATCTTGGGTAACTTAATGATGATATGCCTTGGTGTGTTCCTCTTTGGGTCCAACTTCTTTGGGACTCTCTGGGCTTCATGGACTTCCTGGAAGTCTATATCCTTCTCCAGATTGAGGAAGTTTTCCTTCATTATTTGTTCAAATAAGTTTTCAATTTCTTGCTCTTGTTCTCCTTCTGGCACCCCTATAATTCAGATATTGGAATGTTTCAGGTTATCCCAGAAAATCCTCAGCCTCTCTTCATTTTTTTGGATTCTTGTTTCTTTGTTCTGATCCAGTTGGATGTTTATTTCCTCCTTTTGTTCCAAAACGTTGCTTTGAATCCTGGTTTCCTTCTTCTCACTGTTGGTTCCTGAATATTTTGCTTTTATTTCATTTTGGGTATCTTTCATTTGTTCTTTCATTTTTTGACCAAGCTCAATCAGTTCTATGATCATTTTGATTACCAGGGCTTTAAATTCTCCATCAGATAGGTTGGCAATCTCCTCATCGCTTACTTCTGAGGTTTTACTGTGTTCTTTCATTTGGGCCACATTTCTTTGTCTTGGTGCACCTGATAAGTTGTAAGGGGCAGGGCCTTTGGTATTCACCCAAGCAAGGCAACCCTCTTTACTGTGCTGCCTGTGGAGGAGGGGCCAGAGAAGGAGCAATGCAGCTCACCTGCTTGTCTCTAGCGCACTTTCCAACAGACTCTTGTGTCAGACTTGAAGTATATCCTCTTTAACTCTCTGTCTTGTGGAATAGCCTTGTGTGTTAGGGGTCCTTGATCTCCTGATCTGAATGCTCTAGGAATGATCTCTGTGTGGGTTATGTGGATTCTTGTGTTGTTTTTGGGTCCTGATTATTATTGACCTGTTTCTTGGTTGGAACTCCCTTATGTCTGACTGTCTAAAAGGCTCAACCCCTACCACGTGTTGTACACTGTTGTTTAGGTGCTGGAAGAACAAAGCAAAATAACAAAAAAACAACACCATACAAGAAGCTCCCTGTCCACCCCCCACCCATCACCACAGCAGTATTGACAAGGGAGCAAAAAATAATAAAGTCAGTAAGGAAAATGGAATAAGAGAGAAAGGGGAAGAGGAAAGAGAATATGGGAAGAGCAAAGGAAAGAAAAGCGATTATGAGAGGAGAAAGGGGAAGAGAACTACTACTTATAATGAACTGAAAGAGGAAAATTGGGAAAAGGAACACAGAAAAGGTAACAAAAACAATGAAAGGAGAGAAGAAAGGAAAAGGGGCATAGTCAAAGGTAAAAGTAGAATAAAATAAAAACATAGATAAAAATAAATAAGGCTATGAAAAAGAAAAAATAACTAAGATAATGAAAAAAGAGCCAAGTGGATTTGTCTCAGCACAGTTTAGATTTTGCCTTCTGGTTTCTCCCTTTGGACACCACTCTGATGTCTGAATCTGGTGTAAGCCAATGTTAGGTGCTCTCCACGCCTGGCCCTCAGTGGTCTTTTTGAAGCTACAGGTGATCCACAGTTTGTGGCTGATTCCTACAGGCTTGGCTGCTCCCAGGGTGGGCCACGCTGCTCTGCAAAGCTGGCTTTTTTCAGCACTGGGTCTGGGGGTGTGTCAGCCAATGTCCCAAGTCACCACAGGATCCATCTCTGCCTGCTAGTCTGCTGTCAATCCTAGACTAGTCACAGACCCAACTATTTCTGAGAGAGCTTCTAGCAGAAACACAGGGCTATGATTCCTGGGTCTCCCATAGAAGGTGACTTTCAGACTTCAGGAAAGACCGTGAGTGTGTTCCCCCTTCCCCAAGCCACTAGACTGAGTCTGTCTGGGATTATTTCCCTGTACTTGGCAGGGCAGGACCCCTAGTAAGCCTCCAGAGCCCAGAGTTTGGGTCTGCTAGATACCAGAGATATTTCTGTGGCTCTTCTGTGTTTGGGAAGGAACAGTCTATTTCCCAGGATAGTGTATGGATTGACTCTGCCCTTCTGCCAGTCTCTGATGACCCCTGAGTCTGTTTATGTTGCTCTCTCCTCAGCATGGGTTAAGATGGAGGGGGGAAGAAAAGAAAGGAAAAAGACAAACAAACAAAACAGAACACCAAGACAGAGCAAAACTGAAAAAAGAACAAAAAAAATTGTTGAGTGCAGCAAACAGGTTTTCCTGATTCCTAAATTCTCAGTGAAACCTTCTCTTTGTCTCTCTAAATGTTTCCACCTCCAGCTCCAGCTCCAGTTCAGGGATCCAGCTCATCAATTGTCCTTATTTTTTATCTTGTTTTGTCCTTTTTAACAAGGTATTTAAAATGAAATTTGCTCTGAGTTATAAGATATTTTACGTATGTTTTGTCTAAATATTGGAACTTATCATAACATAATATTTTAACATCTAAAACACTATTCATGTATAGGGAACATAAGTCAAGTTAAAACAATTTAATTTTGAGGAAATTGTGGAAATAGACATTTCTCCTCAACTAATGATGATAATTAGCAATGTTGTATTTACCAATGTTCAAATCCTTTAATCTTAGAATTGGGAGGAATATCCTAAAGTTTTAGAACATTATGGTCAGTTAACTTTAAGATTAAATGTATTGTGTTAAGAATTTTTATATCCCTCATCAAAATATGACTTTCAAACAGAAAAGTACACAAATCGTAAGCCAAACATATCCATGTATCTAGATCTCAGAGCACAAAAGAAAACATGAATAGAGCCCTCAAGGTCCCCTTCAAGCTGTCACTCATCTAGCACCATAGATTCATTTTACCTGTTTTTGAAACTAGTGTATAAGTTAAATCATACAGTTTGTGACTTTTTTGGGGGGAGGGGGAAGGATCTGGGCTTATTTTGCTCAATTATTTATGTTGTATGTTATAGAAAATTGATTAATTCTTATTGTTGCAGAGCCTTCTAGTGCTTGGATATCCACTGGATGGATATTTTGGGTTTCCAGTTTTGGCTATTATGAACCATAGTAATATAGACATTATATGTGTCATTTTCCAAAATATGCATATATTTCTTTTGGGATATATGTACAAGTACAGTTGCTAAGCCATATATATTCAATTTCAGTATATACTGCCAGTTTTCCAGTTTACACTCCCATTAGCAGTGTATGAAAGTTTCAATTGATTCAATTTTTTGGTACCACATACTGTTAAAGGGTAAGTTAAGGGTTCATGTTGTAATCTTTAGGATAACTAATAAAATAATAGCAAAATAATATATAACTGACAAGTTAATAGGTGAAAGACTGAAATAATAGAACTTCAATTAATCCAGAAGGCAAGGACAGAGTAAAACAGTTGAGTTAAATAGAAAATAAATAGTAATGATTGCTATAAACCCAATATATCAATGATTATGTTAAATTTAAATGTACTACATACTTTAAAGGGTACTTACTGCATGTGAAACATCTTAAATATAAGGGACAAGAAGGGTAATTATAAAAGGATATGAAAAGTTATATTATGTAAGCACTAACCAAAAGAAAGTTGATGTAGCTATACTGATACCAGGCAAAGTAGCCTTTAAAGCAAAAAGGAATTCCTACCTTTTGTGACAGCATGGATGGAACTGGAGACTATTATGTTAAGTGAAATAAGTCAGTTGGTGAAACACAAATACCATATGATCACTTAAAGAGGAATCTAATAAACGAAGTACCATATTTTTTCGGACTATAAGACCCACACCCCAAATTTGGGAGGAAGGGGGGGTGCGTCTTATAGTCCAAATGTAGCTTGCCTGGCTTGCTGTGTGGGGGGCGGGAGGGGGGCACTGGCCTATGTTATTTATGTTATTAAATATTTTACCACATTGTTTGCTTCAAAAAATTTTTTCCTATTTTCCTCCTCTAAAACCTAGGTGCGTCTTATGGTCTGGTGCATCTTACAGTCTGAAAATTCAGTAAACTAATGAGCAAAATAGAACCACAGGCATAGAAACATGGAACAGACTGACAGCAGCCAGAGGGGAGGGGAGAGGTGGTGACTGAAAGAAGATGAAGGGATTAGTCAAAGAACATATCTGAAGGACCCGTGGAGTTGGACAACTGTGTGGAGACTGATTATGGAAGTGGTGGGTGGGCTGGGTGGAGGGGACTGATGGGGGGAAAAGTGGGACAACTATAATAGCATAAACAATAAAATAGTTTAAAAAGAATTATTAAAGGATGTTTTATAGTGAATAAAAGGGTTGAATAGTCCAGCTCCTGTGTGGACTAAAAACCTGTGTGTGACTTTTTTTTCAAGCCCAACCATGTGTAATTACAAAAGCTGTACTTGGCCTCAGGGGAGAAAGCTGCCCTCCCCAAACCAGACTTGGTGCATAGCCAGTACCTGCAGTCCCTGAAGGGCCATGCAGTCAAGGCCCCCTGCATGACCATGATCTTATACAAAGCTGTGTTCCCAGCCCAGGAGCCTTCAGTCAGAGGCTTCTTTATCAGGAGCCTGAAGTACTGAAACCACCTTAGCAGGAAAAAGAGGGGGACCTTCAAGATACTTTTTCTCCCCTTTGACTCAGTACTCAGTACTTTTCCACTCTTAGCTCTTCTCCCTCTCCCTTCCTGGGGCCCTTGGGTCCACAACACTGCAGGAGCCTTTTGTTGGAGGCTCCCAGAGCAGTGAGATATCCCTACCTCTTTGCTGACCTACATGTGCCTCCACCCATTCCAAGGGCAAATGGACAGGGAAGTGGTGCTTTCTCTGGCTTAACCTTTTGCTTTACTACCACAGTAAGGGATAAAAGGCTTGACCACTACTATTTTTTTATAGCTTTTTGCTTTACTCTGATACAATGACAGCTCTGCTGAGTTCCTGACAGGTTAATCCACCAGCAAGCCATAATAATTCTGAATTTCTATGCCCTTTATAAATAATATACATAAAACAAAACTAATAGATACTTAAAATCTGTTGAAGTATAACACACATGCAGAAAAATATATTGATTAGGGTGTACAACTCAGTTGTACCTAATGACAAAATGAGCCTATCAGTACCAACATACACAATAGTACCAGCCCCTCCAAAGGCTCCACCGAGGTAGCTCCCAATCACTACTCCTTTCTTCTTCCCTAAAGGTCTCTACTTTTTTGCCCTGGCTGGTGTGGCTCAGTGGATTGAGTGCTGGTCTGCAAACTAAAGGGTCACTGGTTCATTTCCCAGTCAGGGCACATGCCTGGGTTGTAGGCTAGGTCCCCAGCAGGGGGTGTGCAAGTGGCAACCACACATTGATGTTTCTCTCCCTCTCTTTCTCTCTCCCTTCCCTTCTCTCTAAAGATAAATTTAAAAAAAAAAAAGTTCTCTACTGTTCCGACCTCTAATTCAATAGGTTAGCTTTGCCTGTTTGTAAACTCTGTATAATGGAATCATCAGTATGTATTCTTTTGTACTTGGCTTTTCACTGATACTATATTTGTTAGATATGTTCTTAATCATCTCCTGCTAAGTATTAACTTGCTATTATTTCCAGGTGTTTTAGAAAATAATTATGAGAGCCTACGTGTATTAAATGTTGAAAGAAATGGAAATATAATCTATACCTATAAGGTATGTCTATTTCTCTTTTAGTGTGGTAAAATGTACATACATAAAATTTACTATTTTGATCATTTATATTCTCCTGTAGAATTTTATGCTCTTATTGAGGGGTAACAAATAACTATTGTTGGCATTTAATCATTACCATATGACTTTTTTATTTTGTGAGATTGAATAGGGTGCTTTAAATTCAGTCTTCTGGTGGTGATTGCTAGGGGTGGGGGGTATAAGGGGACTAAGTGGTAAGGAAAATATAATAAAGATTATATATTAAAAAAGAAAATAAATTCAGTCTTCTCTTTTTTAAATGAAATAAAATTGCACATAATGTCTGACATACTACTCAGTTTTTTCAAATAAATGAACAGTTCTATTTTCTAGAGGAAAGATGCCAAATAGAAGAAGTTTAAATATAATTAATATGTTAACTTTTTATCTTTGAGGAAATATTAAATATAATTACTTTATCCCGTCTGTTAAGACTTAGATATGCTCAGGCTTTTGAGGCATTATTATTTATCAATGTGTTTTCACTGTTAAGTGTTCTAAGAAAAAAAATTAACTTTCTGATAACTTTATTACAGTAGAGGAATGTGGAAGAATAATTGCAATGGCCATTTTGCTTTACACAGCTGCATCACTGTACATTTTTGTTGCTTAAAAAGTTATTAAGTTGTACCTACCAGTATGCTACATTTAAGAAACTGTATTATTCAAAAACTTTTTACTTACAAGAATATCATGGTCTTGATCTAGCCACTCCCAATACCCATCATCTATATTTTCTTAAATAAATGAAAGTACAAAGGGATTCATCCTTTTACCATGCTTAGTCCCACTAGACAGTGTCCCCTACACGCACTGAGCTGAAACCAATTTGGTACCTCTCTGACGTGCACAGTATGATGCTTATAGAATGCTTATTGCTAATGTTGATGGAATTATTGCAGTTTGAAAACCTGTAACATCCTAACTTTCTAAATAATGACATTTAATAAACCTGTAGTTAATTTTTTTAGGATGATAAGGGAAATGTCTTCTTTGGATTATATGATTGCCAAACCAGACAAAATAAGGTAAAAATCATCACTAAGTATAGATTTACTTATTAGTTACTTTACTGCTGTTAGAGTTTTCCTTATTTCTGCCTCCTTTTTCTAGGTACAAATTCTCATTTGATTTTCTAAAAATTTAGTTTTTATTTCTTTGCTTTTCTTCTCTCTTCCCTTTTACCCTCTCTTGGCACCATTATCTTTATCTTTTTTTTTTTTTTAATGCAAAGACTTGAACCAAAACATTGGTTGAAATCTTGTAGTTTTTTGAGATTTAAGCAAAATTGGCTCAAACCAATTACCCAATGTTCTGTAGGAAGGTAGGGAATCCAGTACCCTCCCCAAGATGTTATGTGCAATTTGTGTGCACAAGCTTAGGATCTCATAATGACCTCTAGCTCTGGGTTCTGCTTTTGCTTAACCTTCACTTATCTTGCTTCTCAAAGATCCAGGTATAGAACCTAGGCTGCTTTTCTTAATTTTTCCTCAAACCACTCACATAAGATATTAGATGATGCGACAGCCTTGTCTAAATCTTGGGGCAAATGGGAAAAGGTCATTTTGTGCCTATGCAAAAACAATTTACAAATATTAAGGGATTAAGAAGTTTAAAAGGGTACACTGCTTCAAAAGCTTCCCCAAAACACATTGTTACATGAAAAAAGCAAGTTGCCAGGATAATATATTCTATTTATACTTTAAAAAATTATAAGAAAACTATGCAACATATGTGTGTGTGTGTGTGTGTGTGTGTGTGTGTGTATATATATATATATATATATATATCTCATTTTAAAAACTCTGGAAGGCCAAAGAGCAAATTACCAACAGGTTTCATTTTTGAAGGGATTTGGGATTGGATGAGTGTAATGGAGAGCTTTGACTTTTTATTTGGTAGTATTTGCATGTTTTAAATACTGCAATTATGCTCATGTGTTATTTTATAATTAAAAACATAAAAACACTAAACATTAAGTGTATACATTCATGATTCTGCTTACTTACAAATTAGGATTGCTCAATTACAGCAAGAATCAAAGGAATCCAAAATTTCTCACATGAATTCAGAGCTTTCTTATTCTTAGTTCTTATTCAAAGTTCACTTTCTCTAATCAAGTGTTTTCTGACTTCCCAACATATTTCAATCAACTTCTGGCCATAGGATTCCAGTGTGTTCTTAGTGCTTTTTTTTGTTGTTGTTGTTTTTTTCAGGTACTAATTATCTTTTTAATATTTCTACTACTTACTGTTCTCTTAGCCCATTCTCTCCTGACATCTAACACTCTACCTTTCCTTAACCTCTGAGTCCTATACTTTATAAATTTGCCTAATATAAGTGATTGTCTGCAGTTCCTCAATCTGTATCTCACATCCTCGTTCTGCATAACTATTTTGATTTTTTTTAATATTCAAGGAAATGGAATCTTGCAACATTTCAAACAGCAGCAAGACAGTTTAAAAAAAGATTAAATAAAGATAGGAGATTACTTTGCCAATGCACTAATTAGGAGAGTCCTATAAAAGATGTACTTGTTATAGTCTCTTAGACATAGCTAGTGATATCATTTATTTAATTTGATTAGAACTTTACTCGCCTCAGTGATCATAATAGCTAACATTTGAGTGCTTATTATCTGTGGCAGACATTGTATTAAGTACTTCATATGGATTATCTCACTTGATCCTTTTATAAGGATCAATCTCTTAAGATAGGTATTATGATCCCTGTTTTGCTGATGTGAGGCTAGAGAGGTTGAGTAACTTGTCTAAAGCCACACAGCTAGCAAGTGGTAGAGTCAGGATTAAAACCTGGGTCTAATTTGGCTCCAGGGTCTGTGCTCTTAATTGCTATGCTCTGTTGCTTCATGGCTAAGTTTTGGTTGTTTGGCCTACAAACCAAACACCTTTTTTCTTAAGAAATAATCAGAAACTTCTCAGTATGAATAAATTGGCTCATTGCCTGGTTCTTTGGTTAAATGTTTGTCACAATGATACTTGGTAGATCGCTAAATGGGAATTTGTATTCATAAAATTGTTATTAATATGGAACTTCCAATTAAAAATATTTTGTTTTAATAGCATCTCTATACATTTGAGAAAGACTTGCAAGTTGTCAGTTGCTCTGTCAACAGTGAGAGAACTTTGCTTGGTGAGTTAAACTTTTTTATTGCTACATGTCAAGAACTAAATTACATTTTTTTGAGTTTCAAAGTATTGGATTTTTACAATATTTGATTTGTCTATTACAATAATTTTCTATTGAGATGCTTTTAAGAGATTATGTGAAATAAGGAACCTGTTGAGTCTACCTACAAAAAAAGATTGCTTTGTATTCTGCCTTAATCATCCACTGACAGATCCTTTGAGCCCTCACTCAATTCAGATAGAAATCAGTGATTTTAACAAGCCACTACATGGATCATTTGCTAATGACTTATTTTTTCCCCATAAGCTGCAAGTTTAGTTCAATCTACTAAAGAAGGAAGAAAGAATGAGCTTCAACCAGGTAATAAAATTATATTTTTTAAGTGCCTACTGATAGATGAAGATTTATTGAACTACTTAGTCAAATTTCAGACATCTTTACAAATAGCTTTACCTCAGAACAAAAAGGTAAAGGACATGTCAAGCATGAAAAAGAGTTAAAAATTTTTTTCAAGTAAACAAGAATGTTCAGAAAATATAACAGTGAATAGCAGAAGTATTCAAAAGGCAGTTAACACCCCTGCAGACTAAATAAACATTGAGAGCACACTAGAACCCTATGCTCAGAAGCTTGTTTAAAGGGTTAGTAAAAGCTTGGTTTCCTGTTAAGAATACCTTTCTTTTTCTTACATCTGGTTCACTGTTGACCAATATATAATGCATTATGACTAGTCTACCAGTTCTAGGTGTAAAATCAATTCTACTCATTTGCCAAGGCCCACTTCATAGTTTATTATCTGTGTGATGCCCCACCCCCATCCCTTTGACATTCTATAGCCCTATCTGTTCAGAACTCAACAAACATACTAAGTGCCTGCAGTGGGTCAGGCACTATGCGTTGTTGTGCGGGGGATGCTATGGTACACAAAGAGGTGTGGCAGTTGTACTCAGGGTGCATTATAGGCACCATGGGTGGGTGGGGATGCCCTGTGAAGCATGTGCCCTGTCTTCAAAGGAAGCCCAGTGGGACCAGCTTTTCAGTTTATCAAGAGAAGTATGGACATTGATGTAAAAATTTTATTTTTAAACGTTGGCTCAAATAGTTAAAAAAAATTCTACTCTGGCAATGGTAACCGCCTGTGGCTGGATCTAGCCTTTGGGCTACCATTTTTCAACCCGTGGTCTGGTCGATCTCATTTCAATTCTCTTACTTTTCCAATCCTGCAGTGTGTTCCTGCTGTTCTGTTTATTCGGCACTTAAACCCCTTCTTTTGTTAGTATAGTTCCCACTCAGATGTACTCTCCTGTGGCTGCATGCAACGGAAAAACCCTTTTACGTACTTTCCACATGACACTTATGTGGCAGTTCTGGGCTCCCACAGAGCCCGCTTAGAGAGTGTCAAGGGAACCAGAGCTGGGTCTGTGTAGGACCATCTCAGGGACCTCAGCTGGAGAGTTTCTGAGAGAAGGTGGTGAGCAGGATGTGTTCTCTGAAATCAGTGTGTATGATACTCACCCACCCTTCCCTCCTGCCCTATCACACTGAGAGCCACAGCAGTCCTCCCTCTTCCGTGCTCTGTCCTGCTCTCAGCATTCTCTGCTCTTTGTAGAATCAGATGCAGTGCTCACTTCAGAGGTAATGGAACTGGACTAGCTTAAGGGAAATAGGGTCTAAGATATTGGTTTCCTGACCTTTAACACAAGGGTATGGACAAAGTCAGGATATGACCCTGATTTCCTGGGTTAATAAACCCCCTTTTCCAAGAAGAGAAAGACCCACCTGCTTGTATTCCTCCCAATCACAAATCTGGATTAGGTCCCTGCACCTCCTAGTCCTTGAGCCTTATTGCTTTTAGCTTCAGAAATTGTTATGCTGAGAAACCCGGAAGTAACTATAATCTGTATATGATGTTTACTGTCTATACCTGATTGTCATGTAAAACAGTGGCAATTATCTATATTATAAAATGTACTTTCAGACCAACTTTACTGTAAGTTTTGTTTGATTACAATGTTAAATCCTATGCAGGTATATTTACTCAGTTTTGGAGATTTGATGCAACCTCTAGTGAGATTATCTGATTGCTTCTTTAAAAATATCAGAATGAACACTTCTAGCTATTGGATACCTCATACTTTATCTTCTTAGTTCACCTCATGTCAGCCTCTGCAGTGAGAACCAGCTCTGCTCAAATGTCATTTGACAGACAGTGCCTTACCTCAGCTGTTTTACCTGCTACTTGCTTTTTGTCCAGAGCCCTTGGGTAAATCTGTTTACTGCCTGCATGTGTACCACCTGGATGTATGGTTGGGAAGGATTCCCAATAGGGTAGGCCATGGCCACCCGCAGGTGGGGGGCAGGAGGGCAGATGAAGGATAAACACTCCCTCTTTCCATCACTAAAGTGGGTAATTCTGAGGCACATTCCATGTAGTTCAAGACCCAAGGGGGTCACTAACTTGACAATGCCCCTGATACTGGCATCCTCTTCTCCCTGGTTCAGTCACCCCACTCTCTCAAGATAGCCCCTCATGGCTAAAGTGATCCTGTTTCCTGACAACTTCTTGCTTTAGTTTGGGCTTCCCCATAAGTAAAGTCCGAGGCAAGTATTTGGGGGAGGATCCTTGACACTGATAGAAGTGTATTTAAACAGAGATCTGAAAGAGGGAGGAAGCAAGTATGCGGCTATGGGGAAAGAACATTTCTCTCCAAGTAAACGGTCAGCACAAAGGCCCGAAGGCCAGAGTGTACTTGGTGGACTCACTGTTCAAGGATAGTGAGGAGTCAGTGAAACTGGAGTGGAATGAACAAGGGATGGAGTAGTAGGAACTGATGCCACAGAACAGGGGTGATGTGCAGAGAAATCGTAGAGATGCTTAGAAGGCTTTGTTCAGTTGAGATTTCAGAAATGATGTGACCTGAGAGCACTATAGGATCTCTTATAATATTTTGTCCTTTGAATAAGTATTTTGAAAAGGCTTATTATCTGTCCATGAACGACTTGATAAACCATTTAAGTATTATATGTAGTTGGCCTCAAGGTGTTATTTAACACTCTGTTGTATATAATACATTTTTTTCCCTTTGGAAATGAGATAAACTGTAACCTCTTTCATATGGAAGGTGGGGTTCCTCGGTCCACTCACTTTACAACACAGTTTTTATCAACAGCACTTATTATTTTGGCTGTGGCATGCCTGAGTTCATGTGTAGTTTAGAATATGGCTTACCATAGCAAGCCAGGCCCAGCTGCCTCCTTCACCTTCTCCTGCGGAATTCATTCACTTCAAGGCACAGAGATCTTCACTGGGCAGCAGTTGGAGTGACCACATGTGTTGGCCCTACTGCCACTGAGATCTTCAGACCCCCCAAGTACCATTATAGACAGTTGAATGCTGCAGCTACTCCCTGGAGCTGTGGTTTGATTTCAGTGTTCCAGTTACCAGAGCTTTTTCAGAACCAGGTCCAAGTAGACTTTTCTAACCTTGTTACTGTTTCTCAACATGTACTGTCACCTGCATCAGACCAGATTCTTTTGCCCACTCTCTACCCGCCTCATGCCATGCCTGTTCCTGTGTTTTTTTTCTATAATTTTGTTCGATTTACTTAAACTAAATTAAAAAAAAATTTACCATTTCTTTCGTCACTCTACTTGCCCCCTCTTGCAACCATTGATCTATTCTCCGTAATTTTGAGGTGGTTTTCGTATATAAATAAGTATATATGTATTTTTTTATTCCATATATAATACAGATCATATGGTATTTGACTGGTTTCACTTAGCATAATGCCCTCAAGTTCATCATGTTGTTGCTTCTGATCCTGCCGTTTCTACTTCCTGGATGTCCATATCCTGCCTGGCCTTGTCATGACCTTCAGTGCTACCCTCCAGGCTATATTGAAACATGGATTCTCTAAGTTCTTAAGACAACTTTAAGTATTTCATGGAATCATGAGGTTTTTATGGTTGAAAGCAATTGTAGAAATAATCTGGTTCAGTAGTTTTTCATTTTGTTTTTTAAATAACAGGGTACTGAGGCCTAGGAAATCTTCGTGACTTGCTGAAAAGTATATATTAAATTAGTGGCAGAGCTTACACTAGAATTGATGTCTTAACTCAGTACTTCCTGTTACACTATGAAAGCAGATGGTGTTGTTGAGAGAAGTTTTCATTTGCACGATTACTCGTATCATTATGCTAATTATATTATTTGTGTCTCAGCTGCTCTAAAGAAGGGAAATATTAGTGTAGGAAGATAGTTTCTGCCCTCGAATATCCTACCATTTTTTAAGGCAAGTTAATTTAGCTGATAGCTTGTTATCTCACTTAGGTGCAAATTCACTGCCAAAGATGCCAAATATAAGGTGATTCCTTATTTTCCAACGAGAAGATTCCTCTACCCGCCCCCTGAAAAGTTTTTTTTTTTTTTCAAATGAAATATATATGCTTTTAGGGCAAGAAATAAAATAGTCAGATGCCAGCTGTACTACTTAATATATTAATGTAGTAAGGAAAATTGCTCTTCTCATTTTCACATATCTAAAAATAATTTTTTATTTTTCAGTTATAGTTGATCTCATTCTCACATTTCACAGAATATTTCTATTCTACTGTTACTTTCTATCACAAGTGTCTTTGACACCAATGTCTTTATTTATTCTTAGAGCCATATTTTGAGCCATCAAGCAGATTTCTAAAGGACCTCACCTTTATCCCTTTTTATAGAAATATAGCCTTTTTGAATTGGTCCTAGATTTTTATTCTAAGCTACAAGTACCCATTGACCAAATAACATTTGATTTTCACTTCTGTTGTATATTTGTGATCCCACACAATAATGCACTCATTGTCTTGATTTATAAATAATCTTTAAAATCATTTTTATAGAAATATCCAGTCCTTGCAGTTAGAAGGACTGTCCCAGAGATTGTTTTACATTCTTTGCCTTTTTAAAAAAATTGAATGAAGCAGTGTTGCCAGGTTACTTTAAATAGTGAAAACTGGCTTTGATTTAATTCCAGGCTGCTGTGCCACCCCCAAATTGTACATTGTTATTCAAAATAAAGTCATTGAAAAGTGCCCTGGAATATTAGAGTCTTTGTAAGTGCTCAAACATAAGGCAACTTCTTTTGAGGTTTAATCTTTGGGGAGGGGAACTTTTAGCCTAAATTTGGGTATCTGTGGTAATCCCATTATAGCCTCTGTCCAAGGACTTCCTCCTAATTGCTATCTTTGATGACCTTTGCTCAAATGTGACACTGAGGAAGTAAGGGGGTCTGTATCGGTGCAGCTCTGCCACTGCTTGCTGTTCCTGATAGGTGCTGTCAACTCTGACTTGTTCATGCATCAGAAATATCTTTATATTTTCATATACAAACAGTATTTTCCATCATGCTGCAGAATGGGAGTGACACTGAGGTGGGTTGTGTTATGTAGATTTACAAGTTGAGAGGCCTGCAAAGCTGTGCTAAATAAAAACGGCTGAGGAATGGGAGGAAGTTGTCCCTCTATGCACATCAACTTCTCCTTTATGATGTTTTTTTCAGTGTCTGTTTTGGTTTTAAGAAATGTCAAAGTAAATTTTAAGAAAATTAGTTTTCTTTGTGTAATACAGTAAGCAACACATTTACATATTCCAAGTTCAGACCTCTGTGGAGAAGATAACCTGTATTCTGGTCTTCATTTCTCAAAGCCTCCATTACTTTGTAGGATCAAAGTGCTTAACTCTGTTGGTCGAAATCTGCCCCGTGAACAATGTGAAGGTTCTAAAAGCAGTGGATAGCTATGTTTGGGTACAGGTAAGTAAGCATGTCATTTAAGACATCTCATTAATCAAAAGGCATGAACCTAGAGAAAATGGTGTTTACAAAGTACCTTCACACAAATTATCACATTTAATCCTCAAAGCATTCTGATAAAGCAGGAATTATCAGCTCTTCCTTTGCAAACATGGAAATCTTTAAAACTCAAACCCTGTTCCTTTGTCTCTATTCTGTTTTGGTTTGTCTGATAGTAAAGTAGTGTTTTACATGATAAAATATTTAATATCAAAACACATTTAAGTAAGTTTGAAATAGTTTATTTCATGTATTCATATAGTTGACAGATTAAATATCTGTGATTACGTGACTTAATCCCATAATTTATCAACTCCTTGAATTGATGCAGAAGCACTATGTGTATAATGCAGGTGGACTAGATATAGTTGGTCCTCATTACTAGCATATTCTGAATTTATGAATTCTACTACTTGCTAAAATTTATTTGTAATCCCCAAATTGTAATACTCATGGTGCTTTCACAGTCATTTGCAGACATGTTCAAAGTGGTGAAAAAAGTGTTCCCCAATGCACACATTTCCAGTTGAGGTTGAACAAGGGGACACTAACTTCTTGACTCACTTCTCATATTGTAAACAAATGCTGTTTTTGTGTTCTGTGTATTGCTATGATTTTTTGAATTGGGGGGCTTTTTTGTTAGTGATTTCACTGTTTAAAATGTCCCCAAGCATATTGCTGAAGTGTTATCTAGTGTTCCTAAATGCAAGAAGGTTGTGATGTGCTTTACAGAGAAAATATGTGTTCTAGTTAGATAAGCTTCATTCAGCCGTGAGATTATAGTGCTGTTGACTGTGAGTTCAAGGCTAAGGAATAGACAGTATATAGTAAATAAGGAGTGTTTAGACAGAAGCACAGATTAAACAAAGTTAAATATTAATTTGTTGACAATAATTTTATGACTAGAGTCTCACAGGAAGCCACCCTTGTACTTCCCGTAGGAGCAATGGTCAGTTTCAGTGTACAGTGTTTGTGGTGACTTTATAGAATATAGCTACCACAGATAGCTTGCCATGCCTTGTTGCAGTACAGTTTCCTTGTGTAACGTGAAGTATTTGCCTCCTTCCCCCTCCACTCACTCTCAGCCTCGAGCCAATGTGTCTTCCTCTTGCAGTGTGCATTAGGAAAGCAGATAGTCTGTCATCTGGTTCTCCACCATCAGCAATCCTTCCAGCTTTGCATTTTCACCACCACTTCTGGCTTCACTGTGGGATGCTGCTTGCTTCCAGGCAGGGCCTGGTGTGGAGCTCCTGAGCTGCATTCCCCTTTCCCTGAAAAGCCACTCTGTTTACACTGTGATCAGTACAGGGGTGACTGTGGGACAGAGCATACTTCTCTTCTTGGCTTCCTCAGCATCTCCACCCAGGGCTGCCTAGGCAATGGTGATGTTATTGAAGGATTGGGACACATAAAGGGATTTTGAACTTGGGAAGGGAAAAGTTTTTATAAGTATTTGGTTGTGCAACATTATGAGTATATCAAAAACTACTGAACTGCACATTTTAAAATAGTCAGAATATTGAATGTTATCTCAAATTTTTTTTTTAAGTACATGATGCATGACAGCATCCACAGGCCAAAGGAAAAGTCTCCACCCAAATAAAGTAAAATATTCACCTCATGATTCCATCTCAGTTCCTAGCCCTGCTCCCTGTGCCTCATGCCTGTTTATACCCCTGGAGAGAGAAACATCTTCAAACCTCCATCCATGGCAAATCCCTACCTTCCTGCCTCTCCCTTCTTTTCCTCTCCCCTCTTTAGAGAAACACCCTTCACTGTCCACTGAGTTCATCTTGCCCTTACATCTATCACCCTCCCTTTTCTTATCAAGATATCCATGGTGGTCTCCAGCAGAGCATTTTCCTAAGTGCCATCTGGACCCCTTTCGTAAAGGAAGTTCAGCAGGACAGTAGTGAGTGGGGTTTGGATTCTAATCTGACACCTTTTGAGGGTTCCCTTTCAGCATAAGGTGCATCTTCTAGATAGTTCCAGTGGGTAATCAGATACCCATCTACACCCCTATAGTGCATACTTTCCAATGACGGATATTAACCATCAGAGCTCCATATCTGTGAAGATAAATATTTCCCTAAAATATATATAGATCCCTATTCACAAGGCAACCCCCCCAAAATAAAAACAAAAATCAAAACAAACCAAAAAACCCAACTTTGTGTGCTTTTGTAGAGCTGTGTCTAAAGCCTGTCTATTTATATTCTGACTTCTAGGCCCTACGGTCACTTTATAAAATGGGACTTTTATGATCAGGTTCTCACTGATCGCCACGCAAAGACCAGGCAAAGGTTTAGAATTCCACAGCATGTTAGTCCAGGTCACAGTCCTAAGTGAGCATGCCCTGGCCACCTCTGTGGATCCAGGGCCACTGCGTCATCTTCAGTAGGAGCATCCCCTTATTTGAGGTGCTGAACATTTGCTCTTTGTTCTCTATGTGGTGTCTCTCATCTGTGCTCCTCCTCAAGCCCAGTATATGAAATACCTTGCTTGATGTGCCCCATTTCACAAACAAGGAGATAATAAGTTCCATATTATAGTTGTAGCTGAATTCTGTACTTGCTATCTATTTTATAATTTTGAGGTTGTTGCTCTGAAGAATGATATGTAGTTAATGTTTTATTTTTCAGTTCTAAAAGGGAAACCTGACTACAAATAATTTTAAAAGTAAACCAGTTGTTTTTCTAATTTGTCATTATGAAAAGTTAGGACACCAGGTGATATATTTTGTCAAAATTTTCCTAGTTTGTGGAGAGGATACCAACTATAACATAGGGACATAGAAGGTTGTGTTCTTTTATTATGCTTTCAAGTTTGGAGGGAAAAAGCAAAATTCACTGGTGGAGCTTATCTAGTAAGCTTTGATGTTACTAAATGAACCTACTGAGTTACTGGAGTCATCCATCCCATAACTGGTGTTCCCTAACATCGCAGCGGACAGTGTCAGGCTGTGGGTTTCTGGCTGCCTGCCTGTCATATATGAGAGAGCACAGAGTGGGGGGGAGTAGGGTGGGTCAAGCCTTTCCTTCCCAGGGGCAGGCATTCTATGCTTTGAGGCTTGTACATCCTCCACCACTTGCCACACTGTGACTCACTGTCCTTGCTTGGAAAGTCCCTGGCTAGGTTGTGCTTTGTCTCTTGGACGTGGGACTTTGGAAGTTGTAATGGAGAGTAGTTTACTTAGCTCTCAAATTAAATACTAGGGTTTGGTTGCACAACAAATGTATTGATTGCTCTTATTTTGTGTGTGTGAAATAGAACTTACTGTACAAATGTTACATTGTTTCTGATTGGCTTCAGAATCAATTGGCTTCAGACAGATTGTAAATAGTAAGCACCATCCCTAGAAATAGTTTATACTTTAGCCTTACTGTTTAAATGAATTATGTTGGACCTGAGATCAATTTCCCTCTGGAAAACTGAGCTCCTAAATGTGTTCCATTTTCCTGCTTGCTTCCATCTGTAATGTGTGCCTGTGTGTGACTCACCTAAATTGTTCTGTGGCTCCCAGTCCTTTCTACGGTATGTAGTAGTATAGTGATCAAGTACAATTTTTCAAATAGTTGTGTCAGCAAGGTAGTTGCTTATATTTTTGATTACTTTTCTTTTTGCAGTTCCTCTACCCACATGTTGACAGTCATCCTCTGCCAGAGAACCACCTGTTACTGATTTCAGAAGAGAAATGTACGTGCATCTTTAGGTGGTACACAGGAACTTCATGAGTAGCACATCTCCTAATGAAGTACGGGACATGACTAAACCTTCTAGGGGTCCACTCACCTGTGCTGAGGGTCTGCTGACCTTTGATGTCCATGTGAGACCTAGGACTACTGTGGAAGGGCTTTTCCTTTGGCGTCCATTTGTTATTCCATTTGGACTCTGCTCTGTTTCCTCATCCTGGGAATGATGGGCCCCTGCATATATGGATTTCCAATTTTGTCACATGGTGGGATGTTTGTAGAACAGCTGTGCAGGTCATTTTTGCCTTCTTTCGTCCCTCCTACTTTCAGATGTCTGTCACAGTGGGTAAGCGTGATGTAAGGAGGAAGGTTTGGATGGAGAGAGGAACATATTAGAAGCTAGAAGAATTTCATGGCAGAACTTGAGGACATATACTAAGTTAGTTAAAGTCAGATAGAGGCAAATAAGATTGGGACATCCTTTAATGATGTTTTCAAGTTGGGGGTTGGAAGGAGAAAGGACAAAATTCAGTGGTGGATCTCATCTAATAAGCCACCTTTCATTTTATAAGATTAAACTGCTAATTTGTAATTTGGAAAACAAACCTGAGGGGTTAGGCTTGTGTTTACTGTATTTGCCGTGTATAATGCACACCCTCATTTTTGGCCCAAACTTTCAAGAAAAAATTCTTTTGTTTTAATTTTTTAATTCAATTTTTATTTATTTATATTTAGAAACAAAACCAATTATCATATTCCAGGGTATTATTTTGCATATGGATATCATTATTTCTTTCTAGAGTAACACTTTTAATGCATAAGCATAAATAAAAGAATTAAAAACATATATATATATATATATATATATAGATAGATAGATAGATAGATACAGAAGTAGTACTACCCACATATAATGTGCATCCTTATTTTCACTAAAAGATTTGGGCATAAAAGTGCATATTACACGTGGCCAAATACAGTAGTTACTATTCTCTTGCCCAACTGTCTGTCTCACATTTTTGTAACCAGAACTTGCAGAAGGTAAGTATGGTGAATGAATCTAAATTGCTTACTGAGAGAAAGGGATCATCTACAAATCCACCCGAAACATTCAGAGTTTTGTTAATGTGAAACTGATTCCTGTAAGAATGCCTCCCTCAGATATCTTGTATGAGTTTTCTATCTGATATTTTCACACATATAGGTGTTTGGCATTTGGAAACTGAAGTTAAACCCTGTCAGGTGAACCCTTATTAGCTGTACACAGGACTGGGGATACAGGGGAGACAAGGGCTTATTGAGGGAATGCAGGGGAGCAGAAAGGTTACATGTGGGTATTTAATATTGTTGATATTGAGAGGAAAGGCTGGACCTGAAACAGACTGTAAAGGGAGGCTGAAGAAAGATGAGTTCTGTTTTGAACCTTCATTGTGAGATTGGTCTCTGTGATAATATTTTTCAGCCAGTTGTCTAATTTCCATTTTTCAATAAAAAATTATTTACAATGGTTAGATGAAAAGAGTACTTCATGTTTTTTGTGAAAGTTAAATTATCTTTCTGTTGTTTCTTTGTTTAAAGATATTGAACAATTTCATATCCAAGTCATCCAAGAAGATGGAAATAGAGTGGTAAATATTTGAAATTCCTTTTGCTTTGGAGTTTTTTTTCCACAAAGAGTGACATTTTTAAACTGTTAAAGATAGGTTTATGTCATAGAAACATAACGTTTTCTTTATTTGATATCTTTCAAATTATAGTCTTGCCATTGTAAAATGTGAACTAATACAAGATACAGAAAGGGGTTAAATGTTTCCTTTACTTCTGTCTCAGCCTCTAATCTTGGTCTCCTGAGATAATAATGATAGCCTTGTGTGACTCTTTCCGCGCATTTTACTTTGCACAGGTGCATGTGTACAAGGATTCAGTTGTTTTTACCAAAATAGAATCATAACACATATATTAATTTGCTACTTTTGTTTTTGCATTTTACCTAATATATCAGGGGTATCCTATAGGTTACTAAATAAAGATATAACTTTTTTCCTCTAATTTTTGTACATAGATACATATGTGTACATATGTAATAAATGGGATTATAACACATATGCTGGGGTTTTATGTAATTAGATTTTCTTTTCTTTTTTTGCTTGTTTTTTTACTTTCCCTTACCTTTTCACCTTTAACTTTTGTTCGTAACCTAATGTAGCCTTTCTTACTTTTCTCTCGACATGCATTGTCTATCATCCTCACCCCTGACACTCCCAGGGGCTTGTTTATTGTTCACTCCTTCTTCATTCACCTTTGTGAAATTACCTGCAAGTTAACTAAAACAGTACCAATTTATTTTCTTTAGAAGTACATAACAGTCCCCAGAATGAATGTACACAGTCTTCAACCATTTTCCCATAGATGGACATTTGCTTGATTACCATTTTTTAATTTTATTTGTTTGTATCAGAAATTGTCACAAACATTTTTGTGTCTCTAGCTTTACATATTTGGTATGGATAACTCTTGGGGTTAAATCCTCAGGGATGGATAATTGGGTTGATGCTTTAATAAAGTTCAACAGATTTTGCTAGATTGCTTTTCAAAAAAGAAGTAACAATTTGTAGTTTTACAAGCAAAGTATAACAAAACTCTTTCCTCTATCCATACTGCTAATAGGTGTATTTGTCTTTTTTAAAAAATCCAATTCAATGGGTACACATTGATATCATTATTTTAGTCTGTATTTCCCTTAATAGCAGTGAGTTAGTGAGTGCATCTACTATGCCTGTTGACTATTTGCATTTGTTTTTTTAAAAGTTGCTTAGTTGTATCCTTGTCTGTTTTTCTACTGGGTTATCTTTTTCTTGACAATTTGTATGAGTTGTTAATATCTTATTGATATTTAAAATTATTTCCTTCAATATTTAAGTAGTCTGCATCAAAATAGCTTTTCTCTGAAGATTTTAATTTGAAAATCTTGAATATCAATTTATTGAAGTTATATGAAGAAAATTGAAATGGGAAAAGGCATTTATTATATGTATCTACTATTGATTGCCTTATAACAAAAGGCTGGTGTAGAAAGCGACCAGGGGGACGTGTGTGGCAGGAGCTCTAGGCCACCAGTGGCTAAGTGGGTGAGAGGGCAAGGTCAGGGCCAACGCTCAGCAAAGGGTCAGGTCTGAGAGGAAAGAACAGGGCAGAATTCCAAAGCCAGTGATGAGAATCTTGGGGAGAGATTTAAATAAACAAGTAGGGGTCAGAAATGGAATGGGCATACACAGAGGACTGGGAGAGGAACGTCATTCTCGAAGACTGAGTCAGCAGCCTCTTGAGGCAGTGCATGGTTCCACACATTCCTCACAACATTCCTGTGTGAGGGGGGTGGCATTGTTCTTATCCCCATTTTTAAGGAAATTCACAACCAAGACTCACAGAGGTGACATAGCTGGTTCTAGATAGGTACAAAACTGAGAGGTGAACCTGGGCTGCTACATTCCAGTGATGAGGTTCTTGTCAGTATATATGTTTATCTGAAAGAATTCCCAAATCTACTCCAACCTAACACATTTCAGAAAAAGGGGAACAAGATGTGTTTTCCAAGGTTTAGGGACAGACAGGTCCTCTGGGATCTTTTCTCTAGCATCACTTTTCTCCAGCCTATGTGTGATGGACATCTGCAAGCCAGAAACAGAGGTGCACGGTTCTGCACGCTCTGTGCCCCCATGAGTTCTGGCTTAGCCTCAGTAGAGAAATTCCTGTTAGCATTAAGACAGTGTAGGCATAAAAATGGACCATTCTGATGTTCCTTTTTTTTGCTCATTTCTTCTACCTCAACCTGTTTACAGTTTTTACTCATCTCTCCCAATATATAATAGATTATTTTTGCTATGTAAGCATTTTGAGGAAAGTGAATACTTAATTCCTTGCATTAAACTTGTAATATCCTTAGCAATTTACATACCTTATCTCATTTTTCTTCTTCTGAATAAACATTCCTTGAGTACATGCTAGAAACAAGACACTAAGAATATGAAGATGTTACAGCAGAGTGCATACTCACTGGGGAGACTTAGAGTATTAATTAAAATGTAACTGAAATAGAAGCATGCCAAAGTACCATAGGAATACAGGGGTGGGGAGCTTTGCCTTTGTTGTGAGCCTGAGTTTTGTTTTTGTTTTAATCCTCACCTGAGGCTATGTTTATTGATTTTATGTAGAGAGAAAGGCAGAGAGGCAGAGAGAGAGAGAGAGAGAGAGAGAGAGAGAGAGAGAGAGAGCGAGCGCGAGCGCGCGCACCATCTATCTGTTGCTTCCCATACGCATCCCAACTAGGGATAGAATCCACAATGCAGGTATGTGCCCTGATTGGGGATTGGACCTGCAGCCACTTGGTGTATGGGCACAATGCTCCAACTAACTGAGCCACCCAGCCAGGGTGGGCCTGAGTTTTTTCCTTGGCATCCCAGCCTCTGTGAAGGCCTCTTGTCTGCAGAGACCTGGGGGGGTTGTGTCCAGAACAGGAAGCTCTGAATTTTCTATTAACCAAGCTATTGATTTGTGGTAGATGTGTCCTTGCCTCAACATCACCAGCTTGTCTGTTAAACTAGGAATAAAATAAAATAGTGTGTTATAAAGTGTTTGGGAAGAGCTAGTAATGAAATAATGCCTTAAACCTTTTTTGAAAAGACTTTCCATAGGCACATGTTTGGGGAGGCCTGCTAAAAATAAACTGTGGAAATATTTACAAGTATTATAAATATAAAATATGCAAAATCATAACAAATTCCATATATTTTTTCTTTTGAAATAGTTATTTGTTTCTAAAATCTTTTTGTCTCTTTAGGTGATTAAAAATTCTGGCCATCTCCCGAGAGAGAGAGTAGCAGAAGATTTTGTGTGGGCTCAGTGGGATATGTCAGAGCAGAGATTGTACTACATTGACCTGAAGGTAAAAAGTAGTCCACTAGCCTTTCTTCTTATAGGCACAACTGAATTTTGACATTATCATTGTTGTAATTTATCAATTACTGCATTTTCATGGATGGTTATTTGAAATAAGGAAAACGTTTTTATTACTGTTGGCTTCTTGGCTGCTTTTCTCTCCTCCTTGTGGTTTTTGTTTTTTTAATGAATGTTTCTGTTGATTTTGGGGGGTAATATGTCATTTATTCTGTTGTCTGTTTTAGAAATCAAGGACTTTCTTAAAATGCATCCAGTTTTGTGGTGATGAGAACTTTAAACTAATGGTAAGTCCAGAAAATGATTGGGCTAGAGGAACATTTTTAACATTGCTGCCCTCTTTTACAGAGGGTTGTTACCATAAACAGCTTTTTAGCATTTTTGGTGTTCTGTTGGTCAGTTGTGTGAGCAAGTGAAGTAGTTCCTGCCATCTCAAGGCTTTGACACTATAACAATTGCAATTAATATAAACACAGGGAATTTCTGCTAGGTGAATGCCTCACATTAAATAAAGCCTAAGAGTAAGGATTAGTAGAAGTTAATAGTATGGTCTATAGTAAATAGCTTTAAGTGGTTATGTCATTTGATGCCAAATGACTTGTGAGGGTATGGGATTTGAGAATACAGTCAGTGAGAGGATAGAGTCTAATTAGTAAAATTCTAGCATGACTCCTGAAAAAGCAATTTGCAATGCTGGCCTTGGGATGAGGAGTCAAATATTTTTATTTGTAATGAACAATATGTTATTATTCTTCCTCACCAGGATGGATATTGGTGTCTAGATTAGTATCATACCATTATAAGGATTTAATTTATCCTCCTGTCCCCAACCCCCTCTATTTTTTGACTTATCCACTCTCCTGCTAAAGACATGCAGTTCTTTCCTTCTTTCCTGGTCATCTGTGTCTTGTAAAATCCTTCCAGTTGGTTTATTATACAATCTGTGTCTGATATTCAAACCTAAAACAAAGTTTACCAAGTACTAGCCCTTTGGGAAATAAATATACATCAAGCCTGTGATCATATATGAACTTCAAAATATTCCTGATGGACTTCTTATGCTGGGTATCTTCAGAACAGCCTCTGAAATACTGGTGGTTAAATGGGCTCTTTATCATTAGGCAAGTACATTATTGTCAGGTTTGCTCTGGTCTTCAGAACTGTTGTCACTTAATTAATGTTGTTTTTTGTTTATTCTCTCCTGACTTTTTGACAGTTTGAGGCACCCTTGGACATATCATTAAGTGACTCAGGATTTAAGTAAGTTGTTCATAGATTTCTATTAATTTTTATAGACACTCATGGGAAGAATGATTATATTTATACCTAATGTATGGTATACAGGTATAGTGAATGGATAATTTGATATTCTTTGTGTGTGTGTGCGCATGTATCTTCTTTTATACTTCTGTTCTCTCTAGGGAGTAGAAACAGCTTTATCAAGCATGAACACAGGGTTTTTCCATGTAAAGCCAATCATATTAATTTTTGTAGTCATTTATTTCTATATTGTATCTCCATCTATTTTGATCTATCTATGGATGTGCTCTTCTCCCTGTGATTCAATAAAGGATTCAGTGAGTCAGAAACAACTACATTTAGAATCAAACATCAAAACACCTTTCTTGTTGCCATCAAAGAGAATGTCACAGGTCAATCCACTTGTAGTTCAATCTATTGCTTTACTTCTTTTTCCTGTTTTCATTTTTATACAAGAGGTGAGTTTTTTTCTGAGACTATTTTTGTAAAAGCATGAACTACTTTTGAAAAAATGGACACAGACTACCAGTGCACAGAAAAAGGAAAGTCTTGAATTAGAGTAATGATAATCCTAAACTATTAAGTGTTTTACTGTCTTTATTTAATCATATGTAAACATGCAGTTGTGCTTATTTTGAAACATATGCAGTTCTCTAAATCAGGAAAAAATTTAAGTTGAAAGTAATTTTTTTCTCTGTTTCCCAGGCCACATCATTTATGTACAATGTATTTTTTAAATTGTTTTATGGAATTTTTTAAACCAAAAAGCATATTATCTACTTAAATTTCTCAAGGACATGTCTCTATTTCTGTAGGTATATTTTAGTGGTTACTATCCTCTATGAGGGAGCTTATTTTTAAATGTATTCAATTTTTAAACATTTTTTATGTTCTTAGACTTGTCAACTTTGGATGTGGTTATCTTCAAGACCAAGAGAAATTACCTAAATACCCGAGTCTGTGCGTTTTTACCAACCGTACAGGTAAAACCAATGTTGCATTTATCAATTTGTTCAGCAAAATTCAGTCATCATTTAGTTATATGGATCTTGAAAATGAAATGTAATAGCCACAATCTTACATAAGTGATTATATGGATTGTTATATAGCAGATTATCTTCTTCACTGTATGTAATTTTATGCATCTGCTGTCTATATAAAAGAAGCCATAGTCAACAGGGTTATTGTCCTAATAGGCTTTTTTGTTCTAACAGAGGGGATGGACTCATAATTAATCAGTCTACATTTTCTCTTTTGCTCCACCTTCTAACCAACAGCACAGTGGTGGGGGTACTTTATGCATCAGGCTTACTGATGTGTTTGGGTTCTTAACCTCTGTATTCAGCTGCTTTAAGAGTTATGCTATGACCCACTGAGCTGACGATAAAAGCTTGATAAAAAGTCCTAGTGTGCAATCTCTGTCTCTTAACACCTCTGTATTGTAGATAGAGAAAATAAAGAGGGGAAAAAATCATACCTGAACATGAGAGGAGAGGAGTGTGATTGCCTGAACAAATCTGGTGGGAAAAAACTGCTCATTAACCTCAACAATCATCTAAATTATCAACTCTAATAACTAAATCTAATAACCATTTTTAATATCCCATCTTGAGTGGACATTTATGATGTGAGTTAAGTAGTATCTGGACTAAAATGGTATTCTTTTTAAATCAAAGTATTCTTTAAGCCAACAAGCACTTTCTGTATGCTGGGTATTGGGAATATAATGGTTAGCAAAACTGAGCTAGTCTTTATTAATTGGTGTAGATTTTTGACATTGGAGAAGTGCGCACATAGTTGTTAAGTAGAATCATGATAAATATTATGAATGAGGGTTACAGGAAGCCATGAAAGAATATAATGGGGGGTTAATGGAAGCTATTCCAGTGCAGCCAGTCCATCTCTGTTTCTCCCTCTCTCTAGGACTTCCTGTCCTGTCCTGTCCTGTCCTACCCTTAGTCCTGAAATTGCTCCCTTTCCCATCTCACTCCTTCATAATTCATCCCTTTTTTCTTGTTCATCCCAGCCCTCAGCCACATGAGTCCCTTGATAACCCAGTCCCGGGGAGTTTAGGAGAGGAAGTGATATTACACTTAACACTTGAAGGATGTATATGAACTAAGAACAGTGGGACTGAAGTTGAGAAAACACAGGGGAGAGTGTGTGAGAGAAAGCCTAAGAGGTAGGCAGGGACCAGGTGATGTAAGGCCTTGTAGACCATGGAAAGAGTTTAGGTTTCATCCTAGAGGTAATGACAAGTCATTAAAGACTTTTTTGTTCTTATTGTGATATTTTATTCTGAGAATGCTCAAGCATATAGAAAAATTCAAAATTGTAATGACTATCCATGTGCCTTTTACTTAAACAGTTGTATCATTTACAGTATTTGCTTCATCATTCTCCCCACATATAGGTTGCATTTTCTTCCTGTTGACTAACCCTTTTAAAAGTAAGTTGTACACATCATGACAAGTTACCACTAAATAATTCATCCTGTATCTCCTTAGGTTAAGGATACTCTTTTATGTAAACCTCAGTACCATTATCACTGAAAGAAGTTAATTAGTAAACTATTTTACATTCAGATTTTCACAATTATTTAAAAATATATGTGTGTGTAGGTATGTGTATACATATAAATAAATATATGTATATATGTATGATATTTAAAGTCAGAATCCCATCAAGATTCGTGCATTATATTCAGTTATGTCTTTGCAGTCTCTTTTGGTGTAGACCAATTACCACCTCCTGTCCTCTGCCCTTTTCTTTCTTCTCACAGCATTGACCTTTCAAAGAGTCCAGGCCACTTGCCTTATACAATGGCCCACATTCTGGATTTGTCTAGTGTTTTCTTGTGGAATTATTTAATTTTCCCCTCTATTTTTTACATTTCCTGTAAACTGGAATTTAGTCCAAAAGGGATTGTTAGATTTCGGTTAAACATTTTTGGTAAGAATACTTCATGGGCAACATTGTAAACTTTATTTGCACCTGATCAGGAGGCATATAATGTTAGGATGTCCTAATATTTGTGATTAAGTGGTAACCACTGTCTGTCTCCTTTAAAAAGGTACATTTTAAACTTTGTATTAGTAATCTGTGAAGTGATAGTTTGGCATCATGTGAGTATCCTATTCCTTAATAACTTCTCACCTGTTGGTTTTAGGATTCACTGATACTTTTTTTAAATTATATTTTATTGATTGTGTTATTACAGTTGTCCTATTTCTCCCCCATCATTCCCCTCCACCCTGCACACCCCCTCCCAACCACATCCCCCACCTTTAGTTCATGTCCACATGTCGTAAGTTCTTTAGCTTCTACATTTCCCACACTATTCCTGCCCTCTCCCAGTCTATTTTCTACACACCGTCTATGCTACTTGTTCTCTGTACCTTCCCCCCTCCCTCCTCCTCCCACTCCCCTGTTGCTAACCCTCCATGTGATCTCCATTTCTGTGTTTCTGTTCCTGTTCTAGTTCTTTGCTTAGTTTGCTTTTGTTTTAGGTGTGGTTCTTAATAGCTGTGAGTTTGCTATCTTTTTACTGTCATATTTTTTATCTTCTTTTTCTTAGATAAGTCCCTTTAACATTTCATATAATAAGGGCTGGGTGATGATGAACTCCTTTAACTTGACCTTATCTGAGAAGCACTTTATTTTCCCTTCCATTCTATATGACAGCTTCACTGGATAGAGCAATTTTGGATGTAGGTCCTTGCCTTTCAAGACTTCAAATACTTCTTTCCAGCCCCTTCTTGCCTGTAAGGTCTCTTTTGAGAAATCTCTTTCTGACAGTCTGATGGGAACTCCTTTGTAAGTGACTGTCCCCTTATCCCTTGCTGCTTCTAGAATTCTCTCCTTCATTTGAATCTTGGCTAATGTAATTATTGATGTGCCTCGGCATGTTCCTCCTTGGGTCCAACTTCTTTGGGACTCTCCGAGCTTCCTGGACTTCCTGGAAGTCTCTTTCCTTTGCCAGATTGGGGAAGTTCTCCTTTATTATTTGTTCAAATAACTTTTCCACTTGTTGCTCTTCCTCTTCCCCTTCTGGTACCCCTATAATTCAGAAGTTGGGACATTTAAAGATGTCCTGGAGGTTCCTAAACCTCTCCTCATTTTTTTGATTTCTTGTTTCTTCATTCTTTTCTGATTGAATGTTTGTTACTTCTTTCTGGTCCACTCCATTGATTTGAGTCCCACTTTTCCTCCCATCACTATTGGTTCCCTGTACATTTTCCTTCATTTCACTTATTGTAGCCTTCATTTGTTCATCTAATTTGCGACCAAATTCAACCAATTCTGGGAGCATCCTGATCACCAGGGCTTTGAACTGTGCATCTGATAGGTTGGCTATCTCTTAGTCGCTTAGGTGATTGGTTCTGGGGCTTTGATCTGTTCTCCCGTTTGAGCCATTTTTCTTTCTTTAGGTCTGGTGGAGGCTGTTACATAGTGAGGGGCAGAGCCTTAGGTGTTCAACAGGGTGGGTCAGCCCAGTCGCTGGGTTGTGAAGCTGTATGTGGGGGTGGGGTCTTGGCATTTTTAGGTTTTATTTCCTGGCACTGGGTCCCTGGGTTGTGAGTTCTGTATTGTTCCCCAGTTCCACCTGGATTATCTGCATAAGAATGTGGGACTGCCTGGTCAGCCAGCTACCTTGTGCCTGGGGTCAGCCAGCCACCGCCTGCAGGCCCAGGTCCACCAGCAGCTGCCTGCACTCCCAGTCCAACCTTCACTTCCTCCTGCCGTAACTCTGCCCCTCTTAGTGGGCTGGATGAATGGTTGCCTGACTTCTGTACAGTTCAATTTTCTCTCAGTTCTGCTTGTTTTCTTGTTTCTAAATCCGGTTGTCCTTAATTTTGGTCATGTGAGGAGGCACAGTGTGTCCACCTACGCCTCCATCTTAGCTGGAAGTCTCGATTCACTGATACTTTTTCACGTGTTTTAAATGTGCAGTGACATGGTTAGACATGTAGTTTTAAAAGATCACTGTGGCAGCTGTGTGAAGAATGAGTTGGAGGTGGCAAAAGAAAGAACAGGGAGCTGAGATGTTAGGATGAGGTTGTAGCAGTACATTTGAGATGAAGGTGCTTAAACTGTAGGATGTACAGTAAAGGTAGAGAGAAGTGGATGGATTTGAGATGCATTTTGGAGATGGAGCTGAGAAGACTTGCTATAAATTAGATGGAGAGAAATCATATTCAGATTTCTGGCATAAGGAAATAGGTGAACAGTGGTGCCATTTACTGACATACACCATCATTTTGGCTTTTATTCTATGACAATTTTATTCTTTTTCATTTTATTGCCATAGGAATGTCTCAAATATTAGCAGCTACAATTTATAAATAGGCTGTCCATGACATATCTTATTTAATAAAGTGCTAGGTGTATCTGGCATGAGATGTGAAAGAGTCTGTTTCTCCTTTCTCAGTAGCATCTGGGAGAGTAGAAAGTGAGCCTTGCTCTTCACAGTCAGCTTCGAAATAGAAAAAGTAAGCCTGTTTCAAGTGGGATGCTCCCAGGTTTGAGCTGAAACATGACAGAGAAGCAACCTTATTTTGGTCTTTGACTAATAAATTGTCAGTTCATATATTTTCCAAATTACTTTTCAAAAGTGATTTTTTTTTTACCTTTGTGGTTAAACAAAGAAACAGATAAAAAAAACTATTTCAGTGAAGTAGGAATGGAGAAGGGAGCAACTAGTCTACTCCCTACACGGCTCCTTCTCTGACAGCTTCATCTTCCAGAAAACATGGTTCATGAATGGAATGCCAGTGGACTCAGGGCCTTCTCCAAACTCAACTTAACTGTTTACATCATGACAATGCTATACTAATATTTGATGTTTGTTTGTTGCATATTTGTCCTTGGGAGCTTTACTTCTTACATCTTGGAACATGTTTGTCCTGAATTTACTGCCATAAGAAACGAAATCTGAGAGCTTCCAAGGACCTGGAGATTAAGACCTGGATGATAGGGGGCTCCTGGGGGTCGATGGTGGGCAAAGGTGCTGTTGCTGTTGTCAGGCCATGTATGTGCTACAATTGTGAGTTCAGACAGATTTTTCTAATAAATCTTTTATGGTAGGAGGGTAAATCAGAGACTCCCTGAAGCACTGAAGGAAAGAAAACATCTCATTCCTTTCTTGGCTGATAGTCACCCTTGAAGCTGGATAAAAAGAGTACTCTTGTGTGTTCTAAATCAGTGGCTATAATTCTTTTTTCTAAAGATTTTATTTATTTGTTTTTAGAGAGAGGGAAAGGGAGGGAGAGAGGGAGAGAAACATCAATGTGTGGTTGCCTCTCCTCCTCCCCCCCCCTCGGGGACTGGGCCTGCAACCCAGGCATGTGCCCTGACTGGGAATTGAACCAGCAGGCCAACACTCAGTCCACTGAGCCACACCAGCCAGGGCCAGTGGCTGTAATCTTTTTTGTGTACCACCTACTAGGAGGTGGTGGGGGTGAAAAGTGTAAATTCTCCTTCCTGTTCATATAATTATAAGAGTTGCCCTTCACAAGTTCCCAGAATTAGGCCTGTGTTTTAGCATTTTGTAGAGCCTTTTACAATGAGATAATTTCCCTTGGAAAACTTTGTCTATAATAGCTTTCATTGTCCAAATGGTTTCCTGACACCTAGCCAACTTTGAGATATTATCTTCATCATTGATGAATATTTATTAAACATCTCTGGATACCCCATTTAGAGCATGCTTTGTTTTTTAAACTGTGACTCTCCTCAACTTGTAAATAGCAAAATTATTCTGGAATAGTAATAGCAGGTAACCTTTATCTCACTTAATTCTCACATAATAACCATATGAAGTAGGTTGTATATTTTAGGAAGTGAGGCTTAGAGAATTTAATTAATTTGCCTCCAGCAATTTTAAAAAATACTGATGCCTGAGTCTCACCCCCAGAGAGTCTGATTCAGTTTATCTAAGGTGGAGCCTGGCCAACTGTGAGCCCAGGTAAGGTTAATGCACTTTTAGGGTTGAAAACCACTGCTCCAGAGCTACATTGTCCCATATGGCAGCCATTAGCCACATGTGGCTAAAATATAAGTTGGTTAAAATGAAAAAGGAGTTCCTTAGTCACGCTAGCCACATTTAAAGTGTGGCTGCTGGCTCCCATATTCGTAGCACAGATGTAGAACATTTATATTATCAGAGAAAATTCAATGAATGGGGTAGCTTTGTAGTGCATGTGCACGCCCCATTTCACCTTGCTGTATTTGTTTTCTTTTGGGTTTGGGGAAGGAACTAAGCCACAACCTATTTGGAACTGTTTGCTTATGAGACTGAATATGGCTTTTAGAGTATGCAATTAGGCACATTTATTCTATATCTTTAACTTTCTTCAAAAAAAGGAAAACAGTAACCTTCATTCTCTAAAGGATGGTGTGTGGAGGATTTTGCTAGACTGGAGGTTGTGATCTTCCTTATATGCAGAAATAAACGCGCCATGTTTATTCCTCAGGATGGATTCCTAAATAAATTATTACTGGATCAACAGTGTGACTCTATTCAAAACTATTTTTTAGAGAGTTTGTACTAGTTCACTCTTTTACCACTATGATTTGAGAATGTTCTCTCTACTGTTCCCTTGACAGAATTGATTTTCATTTTTAAAATTTAATTAATTTGAAAGGAAAAATCCAGTGCCTTGTTTCCATTTTTATTTCTCTCTTATTAGAGAGGCTGAAGTTTTACCTATGTTGACTAAAATTTTCTTTCTCCTTGTGATTATGGTATATAAAAGGACAGGATAAACCAGTTGTTTTTTTGCTGATGTTGTTTCCTATGTGGAAATAGTCAAAGTGCCTCATTGGGCTTTTGTACCTTTTATAATTATTATTTTTGTTTATACCTTAATATAGCATTACTTTTACTTGTAGTGAGTCTGCTATAATTTTAAAGAAAAGTTGTATCATTGTTTACTCAATAGCCACAATTGTAATTTTATATCTAACAGAATTGTTATTATTTTTATTTGATAAAATTATTTTCTGTTTCAGATATTATAATAAAATGTACTTCTAACAATATATTCCTGTCTTAAATGTCATTAAAAATAGTCACAGTTTGCCTTTTATTCTAGATGAATAAGAAGACTGAAAACTTTCTGTAACACAAGGAGACACATTTTTGATAAACCAGGGTCTATAGGTGTTGGTAATGACTGGAAGGCAAGCTGGATCAGAGGGCAGGGCAGTACATGTGTATTAGGAGAATCTCATGAAACTGCAAACTTCTCTAGTCTCCCCTGATTTCATACACAGGAGTGTGTCTTTACTCATTTTCCTTCCCATCGTAGCCCACCACAATACACTGCTTATAGTATGTGCTGAGTAATGCTCGAATTGAAATTTCTCAACAACTTGTTAATAGACCACTTCTAGAATTTGAGAATAATCTATGAGGTAAATTGAAGCAAGACATCTAAAGGAATACAAGTAAGGTTAAGTGGTTTAGGAATCTTTTTGTTTGTTTGTGATTCTCCTAAATACCTTCTTACTTCTAGGAAGTTTGTGTGTGTGTTACAGCCCGAAGTTTGACTCTTGGGAACAAATCACATATTCAGTGTTTTACTTTCATAAAGGTAATTTTCATTTACTTTGTATGTTACCTTTACATAATCACTTTTTCCAAATAGTAGCAAATTTGATAGATTTTAATATTAACTACATTCTATACCTGTATACCTATATAATAAATGTTTTCTGAAGAAATTTGCTAGTGATAAATATTAGGTTAGCTAAATATTTTTATATATCATATACTTGTTATCCCAACCTATATCTTTTTCTAGACCTATAGATCAATATTAATGGGCATTTTTGCCCAAAGTGTGTTTGTTTGCTTTCTTTTATTATTACTAATTGCCAAGTGTCAATAGATTTAACTTACAAAGATACCTAAGGTTTTAGTTAAAATCTTCCATGATCTCAGACTTTAACAGTTCTGAGACCAAAGATATGTTTATTTCGTTTTGTCCATCTGTGACCCCAAAACTGATATGTTGACAGTCAGCCTGGGGAGCAGGAGGAAAGTGTCCAAACTTTTTCAATTCTGTAGTTGGTCACAGTGTGTCCTTTAATAGTTTAGTCTGAACCATGCTAAGGAGTATTTATGTTGCTTGTTTAGTTCCTTAAACAGTGGTATTTATGTAGTATATACTGTAAGTGAAGTAAAACATTTTTAAAGGTGGATTTTTTTTTTTTTCAAAATTGAAAAAATTTTATGCCAGGCCATACCAATTTATTATTCTATAAGTGAGCCTAATATTTCCTTCACAAGGTAGAAATCAAAGTAAAAAAAGTTTAATAACTTAATCAATAATGAAGAAAATAAAAGTAACTTAAGAATTAGACATATATACATAGTTTAATAGTGTAAGTGTGATATGTTGTGGAAAATTTTAACACATTTTTCTAATGGTTAATGATGAAAACCAGTAAATAAAACTTTTCTGAAGATGAATAGGAGTTACAGAAGTGGAGAGTGAAGCCTAATACACTGAGTTTGAAAGGTAGTCTAATACCCTTTCAAAATGGTATTATGAAAATGACTCACAGAAGTCTCCGAGGCTCTTAATGACTTCAGGAGTCTGAGCCACCCAGTCTCCTCCTTGGAACCTTCCTTTGGATTGTCCCCTTCCAGCACAACCTACCTGTTATGGTCTAAGATTATACCTAAGCCCTGAACATCTGGCATGAGACCGTGCTCAGGTCATCCACCCTTAAGGCCAGCTTTTGGAGAATGATGAGGAACCATGAAATCTAGAAGTCAAAGATGCTTGCTCTTTCAGTGTCACAGGTGCTAAGTGTTGAGAGTATTACACAGAGTCACTGCTTTAGGTGGATGAACAGCTCTTTGTTTCTTAACATGCTTTGTCTGGCTTCACATTCTCTCCACAGGCTACAGCAAGACCTTCACTGCTGCTCTTGGGAGTGCTCACTCACGGGTGACAAAGGGCATTACTTTTCTTAACCTTGGTGAGTAAGAGAGGCATCTCTCTGATCCTTTCTTCCAGTTCATGATATCTTCAGCCTTCTATATCTCATTTCCTTCTCTGTGCACCCCATTTTCTCATGCCTCTTTGGGTCTTGGATGGCAATGACAATCACTGACCTTTGTGAAGCCTGATAGGTGAAGGTTTTCTCTGGAAACAACCTCCCACCTGCCCCCAACAACTCCATCAGCCTTGATGGGGATCTGGGGTGAGGAATGCATTTCTCTTTTTAGAGAACTTGCACTGTGAGCTTTCTTATGTTCTTAGTAGCAATCATAAAAGTCATTTCATTAGTATAAAAATTATGAGAATGAATGAGATGTTCCCTAAAAGCCTATGAGAAATAATGCATGATGTTGGCCCTTGATTCTAGAGAGGACAAAGGCATTTGGGAAATGGCCCATTCCCTTTTGCTAATTGCTGAAAGCTTCCAAGTTTCACAATTGGTTTATGGTTCAGCTGAGTGAGTTGTTTTTTCATTGAGTAAATATGGTAAAGGGAACTTGAGTTGCATGAAGGGAGTGTGCGAGGAAGAAAATAAAGAAGGGGTTTATTGTATCTCTCTACTGAAAGAGGCTTTTCCATGCTAATTGGGATGTGGGACACAAAGAGTTTAGCACAAGGCTGAACAACAGAACTGTTGCTTGCCTGCATATGGGACATGGCACAACATTGAAAAAGGAAAAGCTACTGTCCTGACAAAGGTTTAGGAAGGTGCGATGTGAGGGAACTGGGCAAAGTGAAAACCAAAATGATAAGAATGTTTATAAAAAGATTTTTATTTTGAAGAATACTATTGGTGAGGTAAGATGTCTATGCTATGTGGGCCGGTATGTGGCAGATTTTATCATGAGTTCTGACGTGGAAAATGGCCTTAGGGAGGCCTGGTACTACTGCTTCCTGTGGTAACAGATGCAAGATTTCTTGGGACTTTATTCTTATCAGTACCCATCTCAAGAGTGATGTGGGAAACTTTCCACTAAAAAAACAGCGTTTTGTGAGGTCAAAGGTATCCTTCCCCAACTTTTTTTTAGCCTGGGGAATGACTCTTGAAGGGCAGGTGTGGTTTAATCTGTGGTCTTCAGAATGTGAAGGCAGAAACTCGAGAGCTGTGTGAAAATAGGCTCTTACACAGGTCGTCTTTCCTTCTTAGACACGTCTGATAGGCACAAAATTGTACCTAATTAAAATCATTCTAGAGGTCATTTTTATGCCAACAATAATGCTTTTTTGAATAATATAATTTTTGCTATTAATTGCCTGCAATTTCCCTAAATTGCCACTCTGTTAAAAGTGGCTTATATTAACTGAAGCATTTTTAAAAACAGAGGGTTGTTTTGGAAATTTTTAATGAACTCCCAAGCACCACTATATAAGAAAGATATGTTTATAAATAAAAATCTTCCATTTAAAAAATGAATACCATATGCTGTTTTATTTAAGTTATCTTTATTATGACAATAATTTTGCTTGGCGATGGTAATGAAACTGAGGCTCAGAAAGGCTGAGATGTGTGCCCGGCTTCTTTTAGTGTCTCTTATCAGGTGCACTATTTTAGTTTCTTATTTCTCCTATAACCAATGACTATAAATTTAGTGCTTAAAACAACACAAATGTTCTCTTGTGGTTCCGAAGGAGTCTTGAGGAGCTAAAATCAACATGTGGCCCAAAATGGCTCTCTCTGGAGATGCCAGGGAAAAAAGGGTTCTTTGCTCCCACTGGCATTTCTTGGCTTGTGATCACATCACTTCAAGCTCTTTCATCATATGCTTTTCTGTAGTCAAATCTCCCTCATATAAGAACATTTGTGATCACATTGGGTCCACTGGATAATCAAGAATACTGTTCCCATCTCAAGATCCTTAATCACACCTGCAAGGTCCCTTTTACCACTCAAGGTAACGTATTCATAGGCTCTGGTGATGAGCACATGAATATCTTTTGAGGCCATCATTCATCTTACCACAGATACTATTGACATTTTTAGTGAGACAATAATTCTTTGTGTGAGAGCACACTGAGGGATTTAATGTTCTGGAGCCCACTCATCAAATGGTGTTAGGAATTCCCCTCCACTCTAATGATTGTGACAACCCAAAACGCTTTCATATATTTCCAAATGCCCCCTCTCCCAGGGACATAGTACCATCCTAATTAATTGGTTAACCTAGGTCATTTGATGCCCAAACCCTTACCTCTGTGCCCTACTATATTATTATTTGTGTTTTTCTACTTTAGGTTTGCTATAATTATATTATTGTGACCATTTGTACTAAGCAGTTCAATATCACTTGCTCCATGGTGACTGGTTAGAGTATTACATCCTCTTTACTTTGCACAGAATGCCTTCTCTGTAAATGACTAGCATATATTTCTTTGCTTTTTTGGAAAATAGGGTTCTAGCTGGCTTACTTATAATCTAAATATTTCATCTGTATGAAATTCACTACAATCATGTGAATTTCTGTTTTTCTAAGATCCTAGAAAAATTATTGTTACTCTTACCCTCCTATTCTCCAGAAATCTATTTTTATAACTTGGTTCAATCTATGTACAAATTTTCTTGGTACAAAAATATCTAGTGCAGGGGCCATGAAGGTATGAATCCTAGGCAGCTAGATATGCAAGGAAACAAATTAGTACTTCATATCGTGTCAGAATGCCTGCAGAGATGCCTGCATTGTTTTGATAAATATCAATTTAAAAGTTGTCTAAACAAAATGATGATGGTGATGACAGTAATGATGGTGACAGTGATAAGGATGACTCTGATGACAAGGATGAGTGGGTAAACACAGGAGACTAAATTATATAGAGCATCCCCACCCTGGCAGAAACTGTGAAGGAAATTTCCATTATAAACTATTCCCAGTTTATCAGATTAATGACTAATTCATGTGGCTTAATGTTTTCTATTGTAATTTGCTTCCAAAGATCATTTAGATTTACAAAGCCACAATTCACTTAGAAACAAAACTTACAGATTAAATTAAGGCAACCAGGGCTAAATGTCTGGGTAAATTAACCACAGAAGAAATAAATGAGATCTGGCTAGTAAGATGAAATGTACCAACATCAGACAGCTTATTATCACATTGGTCAAAACTTACGTGTTTTAAGACATTAAAAAAAATAGGGGTAATGTGAAGTTCTGGGTTTTGTACCTATACAGCTCTTACCACATACAAGTGACTGAAATCTTTTTCTTCTACAGAATATTACATAGCTGTTTACTTACCTGGTCATTTCTTTCATCTACTTAACATTCAGCATCCAGACCTGATCTGCCACAGTCTGTTTTTGACAGGTATGGCTATAGTGTTTCCCTCATGACATGGACCATTTGAATTTGTTTTGACTTTAATGGCTATGTTTGGGTGAGAGGGGTTCCTTTTATTTGCCAAATTTTTATTGATTGATTGATTAATTAATTCATTCATTCGTTTGTTTATTTATGTCCAGGAAGCAACGACGTGATCAATACGCTACCTCATAGTCCTTTGCACTCGCTGTCCGGGTCCCTGGTACTGGACTGGTGTTCCGGAAAGCTCTACAGAGTGTTTCTGAGCCAGTCCTGTTTACTACAGTTCCTGTGGCACGCCCGGCCGGACTGGGAGAAGATGGCCCTGTTGCACTGCCTGCTGGCCTGCGGCCGAGACCCGCAGTTCGTGGAAGCCAAGGTGCAAACACCGCTTACGTTTACAAATAGGCAAAGAGGCAATATCAGATGTATTTATGTAGTGGTTGAACACGAACAGAAGTTATTTTTATTTGTTAACGATTAATTGAGGTTTATGGTCTCCATCCGGACTTGAATGTATTTTTCTCTTGTGCCCTTTTTTAATGGATCCCAAGCAGAGCCCACACTGAGTGCATGTCTGTTCTTTTGACTACTTTCTTTTCAATATTATGAAAAAATATTTAGCTGCATCAGTAACATTCTAAGGAAGCGCTCAGTAAATAAATTCTCAAATATTTACTTTTTCACCTGTTCTGTATTTGGTGTATATTTTTAAATGGGCTAAAGTCTGGTGGCATGTTTTATTAAAAATTACATTTAAGTTTCACATATAGTTTACAAAGTGCTTTTACACCTTCTGTCATTTAATTTTACAGTTATCCTGTAAGTCAGAGACTTAATTGGTACCAATGTGTGGTTGGTTAATTGAAAAAAAGATATCCTAAACATTTTATTTTAACCTAAAACATATAAATGTGCATTTATTCACTCATCTTCTGATGTAAATTAAAGCCCTTTATTTAAATGTCAGCTAATTGAAGTTCAAAATCATTTGTCTTATACTACATCACTGGTAATGTATTGTCTCTTATTTCCTGTTAATTTCTTTCTTTTCTTGTCCTAAAGAGAGCAATGATTTCAAAGCAATCTGTGTACATATTTTTTTTTCTCAATCTTATATAGTTGTCTTGTGTATACCTAGTTTTTTAGGAAGTGTTTTAGAGTCTTTCTAAAGCCTCCAACTTTTTAAACAACATTCTTTTTGCATCCGTATTCCAATTGTCTATGCTAATAGTTTATTTACCTAATTGTGAAAATAAGTACAATTAGCATGAATAGGTTTGGAAAAAACAAATTATTGACAGGAGCAGAAATGAGGGAGTCTGCTGTGGCTAGGAAAGCTGTATAGTACTTATAAATTGTAAAGTAGGGACCGAGGGGCTTCATTCCACTAGGAGATGTGTATGATTTTGGAGACTTATGAGAGAGAGCTGTTGATAGCACAGGGATTATCCCTCCCTTGAGAGGATAGTACAGTGCTGCCAGTAAGAGTTAAATAGTGTGACAATGTTCAATTCACCCTGATGACTGAGTGGGCATTCAGACCCAGATCTGCTGCCTCCAGGCTTAGTGGTTTGTTTTCTCCTTTGTCCCACAGCTCTTCCCACTGGTCCTATGCTAGAATATGGCCTCCTCTAGCAAAAACAAACATTGGGTTGAGGAAGGTTTATTTGGATTCCATCCATGGGCACTTGTTAAAAAGGCCTGTTAAAAAAGAGCTTATTTCTAATACTGTTTTACCCACACGGTCTTCCATTAGGTATCTTGTAGGTAGTATAGAAGTGAGTGTATTCTTAGGCAATTCCAAAATAGATGTAGAATTTACAAGATTTATATATATTTTATACTTCTTTGGTGGTGGGGGCAGGGTGCAGATTTAAATGTTAACGGAATTGTCTTTTTTATTTTTAAAAGATTATTCAGTGGATTTCTGAGAACATCTCTGCCTGCTATTCATTTGACCCCATTCAGGAATTTATAATTGGTAGGTGTTGCTCATGTTGCATCCTTAACCCTTTTGCCTGAGGGAAAACAATAAATTGATAATGCCTCAACCTGTCAAAATGCTGGTTGGGAGCTTTCCCCCTCTGTTGTAGTCAGCAGCTAATTAAATTTCATTCTCTTGTGGTTTTATGAGAAGCTGTGGCTGCTCAGAGACTGATGAGATGTAAGATATGATTTTCATTCTATAACCTCATCAGTGATTTTGTCCCCATAAAATGTAGCTTTTTAAGCTCAGTTTTGTGTTTGCTGATAAGATATGAAGTAGTATAATGCCATTTGGATAGCTATAAGTGCCAAATAGTTTTTAAAAAATTTATTTTCATCATCGAAAGTAGAATCTGAACATTTTAATCAGTAGATAAAATTATAATGGTTAACATTTGGAGGATAAAAACTTTTGTTGCTTTCTTATTTTGGCAAATTAACAGTGCCCACTGCCTGATTATTATTAAACCATGTCTATTTTTTTTTTTTAAATTTCCAAAAACCTGCTCAGCATCTTCATATTGGAGCATATACCCAGAGACAAGTAACATGGATACACTTTTGCCATATTCCTCGGTGCTCACTTGGAATACAGTAAGTTAACACTTTTGTGTTCCTTATGTAATTAAAATTGACTCACAGTTATGAGTCAGATGTAGGCCTTCCCTATTGTGGTGACCAAGGTTGTGATTTCATTTTGATTTTGACTGATAAGGAACTGAATTGGTGTTTCCTGGCAGAAAAAGAATCCTTGCTGTTGGCCAAAGATATTTATAAAACAGGAGAATTGAGGAGATGGTATAGGATTTTTGTCACTCTTCCTACTACTAAACAGAGCTAAACCTTTATCATCTTCAAATGGTATTTCAATTTTATTAGCATCTAGAGTAGATCAAAATATTTCTTAGGGTTTCATAAATGAGGAACGCTGGACCATTGCTATTAATCTGACCAGTTCTCTTTACTTAGTAGATTAGCACCTTCATGACCTCTTTTCTCAGCCTTACAAAGAAAATATGTAATAATTCTAGAGCTTTATGATCAGTAATAGTCAGTAACCGTAAGCAAACTCACTCATTTAACCTTCTCTTCCTGTTGGTCCAGATTTCCTCCTTTTTAATTAGGAAGTGCTGAGCTAAAGTATTGTTCATTTTCTCTTGAACATGATGCAATGAGCTGCACTTTGTTGGATCGGAAAGTGAAAAGCATGTACAGGCATCCCCTGAAAAAGGTTCTGCTTCCTCTCCTTTCAGATTCAGATGTCAGAACTACATGCTTAGTCTTCAGACAGAGGTTCATATCAAGAAGACATTTAGAAAAATACATTCAACTCAGATAACACAGTCCTAGGAAAAGACATATCAGGATAAATTGTGACACTTCCTGTTCTGTATTTAGACTGTTTAAATACAGTCCTTAAAAAAGACACACATATCAGGTGTGTTTGATTAATATGTCAGTATTTGATATGCACAATGGTAGTGTTTTCCTAAACGCCCTTTGTTCTTGTCTTTTTACTGTTAGAATCATTAAACTTTCATGCTGCACTGTAGAATTATAAGTGGAAGATCTGAGCTTGTTCCTTTTCAGGTTCTCACTGTTTTAAGAACCCTTGTGAACATATTTGCAGACTCTGTGGTAATGTGGCAGGAAGTTTGCAGGTTAAACCACCCACTGTCAGGAAATGCATGTCTCAGCTTCCTCCGCTCACCACCCATCCTCGTTCTTGCTGTCCAGCCCTGTCAGCCTCAGCTGGGGGGGCAAGAACAGGACCTCTAGTTCCTAGGGTTGTGTTTCAAGATGGAGGACGTTGGACTGACAGGCAAGCCTTCACTTTTGCATTTCTCATGGCTTTGTGCGGCAGAGGAGCTACTGTGGACATATAAAGTGACATCTGACAAAAAGTACAATACAAAAAACCCCAAAGTTATAACCACCTGTGTACTAAGCTTATTTTAGGGTTTACCACGTTGCTTTAAAGTTCTTGTGGTTGGAGTAGGTTATCTTAAAAGTTTCTTCTAATCCAGAAATTATGGAAATCTATGCTTATCTTTAGCAATGATGTAAATCATTTCTTTTTCTTTTTTTTAATCTGCAAATGCTCTTAATGCCACACCCTTAGTAAACACTTGTCACAATAGAAAACATTAATTTCACATTTTTTTGTGGAGGCAGAGATTATTTCTGTAAATAACTGAATTGGATTTCTTAAACTACTAGAAAATAATCGTGTTCTTACACACTGATAATCCTGAGTTATTCTGTGCAAACAATTAGCCTTGTTACATCCCTTCTAAGATGTTATTTATAACCTAAAGCTATAGTGAAATTATAATGTTGTTTTTGGAAGTGTCCTATGTTGTGAAGCACACTGAAGATTCTTATCATAGGCTTTTTATTCTCACAGTGGAGAACACAGTTGCTTGAATGTTCTAGAAGTTTATTTCTCTGTTGTTGCAATCCCCCTTTCACAGGAATGTTGTATATCAATAAAATTCAGGATATTTAAGTCCTATCCACATATCAGGTTTTATTTCTATATAACAGATTCCAGATTATTTACTCAAATATTATTTACTTCTTTAGGAAATGAAAGATGAATTGACTAGTTGAAAGCTGATGTACATAATTCACTCAGAAACACACTTTGAAAATAACTGTGAATAAAGGGCAATTTTGATTTTACTTAAATGTCTGTTTGAATGCTCACTAGTTAGCAAAGTGTTACAGTTGGGACTACCTGAGATGACACGCACATCCTCCACATTTGCCATGGTGATAGAGCTGCCTCAGCTCCATGGGGCTCTCTTAGCTCTGAAATTATGGGTGAGGATGAGGTGCAGAAACATTTTTTACTAAGGTCATACAAGAATCCCATTAATCATGGTTCCTTCTAGGGAGGAGGGACCAACGGTAATGCGTTGAAATGAAAGAGGGAGAGGAAGGAAGGATTACAAAAAATGGAATGTGACCCCCCACCCCATTATTATACTGATAGTGTGAATGGAAATGGAAATGTGTAAATAATATACTATTTGCTCTGTATTTCTTCATTAATCTTCTTTCCTTTAGAGAAACTGACAACTATTATAATCATAACTCTAAAGAATATTTTTCTTCCTGAGGAGAGTGATAGGCTGTGTTCACTGTTATTTATAAACCTCAAGGTTTATTTAAAGTAGAGGTTAGCAAACTGGAAGCTGCTCTCAGCTTCTGTCTGTGCAGAAAACACTTCCTGAAGGCTTGAGCTTGTGGTAGCTGATATTGTGCGCCTGTTTTTCCCCCACCATAGGAAATTCCTGGAATAACCCTTGTGACAGAAGAGATCATGTTGCCTCTAATGAAGGTAAGTGCCATACAGTCAGAGACTTACAGGTGCAGACACGCCTGGCTTCCTTACTGCCTCCACACTCAACTGGCATTAAACCTCTGCTGCCCAAGCATTCAGGAGGTTCCAAAAGGGATTGTGAACTGTCAGGAGGATGGAGGTAAAGGTTAGGGCTAGTTTTCTAGGAAATTCTTACTAAGTGGTTGAGTAGTCTTTAAGGATGTTCTTACACCATTCTTAGGAATGCTCCTTGAAGGGGAAAGTTTTCTGAAGACAGAGAATTACAGGGCTCAATGGAAATCGTGTAGAACTAGCACTTTGTATTGCGCCTTAAGCCCATCAGTTCTTGTAAATTATCTTATAGGGCCTGAAGTTTGGGACTTCATTTGTGCTGTCACCACCTCATAACACACAAACACACACATCAAGTAACCTGGCTGGTATTATTTAATTTCTTCTGGTTCTAAGAACAGCTTTTCTGTTCTCATGAGTGACCTGCACTGACTGGCTATGGTCTCAGCTGAGTTTCTGGACACCTCCTTCCTGCCCACTACATGGTAGCTATTAGTGTCTTTCTGCAGTCTGGTGGTTTGGGAGGAATTTCTGAATACAATAGGGAGGACGGGGTGGGGTGGGTGAGTGGAAGAGAATGCATATGTAGTTAAAAACTGGGGAGTATTTTAGCAGTTCCTTGAAGCTTCTTTGCTGTCTTTGGCGTTGCCTCCTGTTAATTATAGATTGTTGTGCACTGGGAAATCTCAACTTTTGGCAGCAGGCCGCCAGTGTGCTGCTGCCTTTTCTTTATGTTTGATTCTGTTGGGTCCCTGAAGGGTTGGCCAGGCCTAAGCAGCTGGGGGAAAGCCGTGGGCGTCTGAGGTCACAGTGACACCCTGGGGATGAGAGAGGGCTGACAGGGGCGGGCTTAGTGGTTCTGGTTTTGGTCTTCAGAAGGGTGCTTTAAGGAGAGACTTGCAAGGGAATGTTTCTAGGCCACTGTGAAGCTCTACAAAGGTAGGAAGATGAAAGGAAAAGAAACGTTTGATTAACAGTTTAAAAGGTTCTTATTAAGAGCCTCCCTCCTTTCATTTCATTGTTTCTGCTTCTGCAACTTATCCTACCAAACCCATAAATTGTTTCATGGACGAACAATAAACTTATGAAAAGAATTTTAAAAAGAAACAAATTTCACCCATCATTCAACATGTCCTATTCATATCAACGGTCTATTTCTCCCCATTTCCCTTTGGTCTTTGTGATGGGTATGCATTTTTACCTAGTTGTAAGGCAATCTAGAGATATTTCATAAAGATTACCAATTGTATTATAAACATTTTTACGTTGCTACATCAATGTCATAATTATGATTGCTAATGACTTCATGGATTCTACTGGGTTGCTGTGTCTAAATTACTTAATCATTCTTCTGTTTTGGGACATTAGTTTGTCTCCAGCCCCAACTTTTAAAAAATCACTATTACTAATAACATTGCAGTGAACATTTTCATACAGACAGCTTTCCTTTGGGTTTACTCCCCTAATGTTAAATGGCCAAGAGTATTGTTAGGCAAAAGGCTATGAAAATTTTTATAGCCTTTAGTTCTTTTTTCCTTAATTGACACCTGAGGACATGCTTCCATGACTGTTAGAGAGAGAGAAAGAGAGAAAGGAAGAGAGAGAGAGAGATGGAGGGTGGGGAGAGAGAGAGAGAGGGAGAGAGGAGAGAGAGAGATATCAACTCGAGAGGGAAACATTGATCAGCTGCCTCCTGCACGCACCCCAACTGGGAATTGAACCCATCACCCCTTGGTGCACAGGCTGTTGCTCCAACCAACTGAGCCATGTGGCCAGGGCTAGGCTTTTTTTTTTTTTTTTAACTTTTTTTTATTGTTGTTCAAGTACAGTTGTCTCCATTTTCCCCCATCACTCCCCTCCACCCCAGCCATCCCCACCTCCCACCCCTGATCCCACCATCCCTTGGTTTTGCCCATGTGTCCTTTATGGATGTTTGAAAACCCTTCCCCCTTCTCCCCCCATTACCCATCCACCTCCCCTAGGCTTTTGTTCTTATTGAAAAATCAAGTCAAAAAAAGTTGTGATAACTTACATTGTTACAAGGCATTTGTGAGTGTATAATTTTATTATAATATCAACATTATGTATTTTATTTTAAAAACTAACTATAAAGAGTGATGGAAAGGTTCTCTTAAAGTTTTTACCCACTGGCTTATTCCAAGAATATAATTTGGCTTTGCTTAGGAACAAAGTAGCTTATTTTTGCACTGTTTGGGTTTTAGTTAGTTTTTTTCTGTGTGTGTATGTGTAAAATGATGTGTTTTTGTGTTGTTCATATATATTTCTTTTCTCCTTGGCTATTCATTCTGCCTTTACGCTTTTTCTCCTCTTCCTTGTCTTCAGCATTTGGTCCTGCAGACAGTGGTTTCCCGTTAACCCTTCCCAAACAAGCATGGGAGCGCTTTGGTGACTCCACATGTGCCCATAGGCCAGTAGAAGTGTTACCTAGGACAAGTTTGAACTGTGGGTCTTGTCACAACCACACGATCCATGGAGGAGTGCAGGCATATACTGCTGGGACTAGCCTTGGGCTCAGAAGACATTGGTACTGGGTTTGGTTTGGCCAGCTCCTTCACCGCCACCCCAGTCACTCAGCCTGGGAGACTAATCAGTACTTTCCAGTTCACAGGACACCTTGCCCTGGTATCTCTCATTTGTTTCCCCATCTCTGCTTGAATAATGCACATCTCTGTAAACTGCTGCCTTTGACCTGCTTCTTCTACCCCAAGTCCCAGCTTAATTATATTGTGAGGGACCTGGTTGCTGTGGCACATCCCGCCTCTGCTCCTCCCTCCCAGCCTCCGTTATAAGACTCTTCTTGCCATGCTTACCTGAGAGAAGATGGCTCTGAGCACCTATGACCTGAATCATAAGCTACCCTTTGAATGCATGCCTGCTGCCAGGCTTCCCACGAGGCCCCAGGGACCCCACACTGTTTACTTGGAACTGCGCTTGCTTCCATTCTCCACGGTATGAACGCCCTGATAAGGGGTCAGGAGAGGGAAGGGAAAATAAAACTAGATACGTGCTTTCTTCCTGCTCTTTCTGCAAATAATTTTAGTTCAAGTGGAGCACTTTACAAACAATATACAGGGGTAGGCAAAAGTAAATAAACAGGTATAATGTAAAAAAACTCCAATAATTAATAAATAATAACACTACAACTGAGCAAACCAGGGCTTGGCCACATGGCTCCTTGACACACGACCCAACAATTGGTGTTGAAGGAAATAGGTCTTTATTAACAGGATTCTGACCTCAGGGTGGGTGGGGGAGGCTGAGATTACCCCTGCCCTGAGCCCTCCTCCCCCCGCAGGAACCAACACTTACCTTGCTCTCCAAAAGACTACAAGCCAAAACTGTGTCCAGAAGTTCCCCATGCCCTTATCTATCCTTAAGCCAGTCATGCAAACAGGTTTCCATCCCCTCTGGAAGGTGCACTTGTGGGTTTCAGGGTCACCATGCTCTCGCAGCAGCTCTCTCCTTCAGGGTCTGGGGTGTGTTGTCCTCAGCCTCCATGTAGTGGTTCAGGGAAACATGTACCATGTTACACTGGATCATGGTGGAGTCCAGGGAGGCACATGTCCCAAGAGAGTGGCTTCTCCATATGTTCTTCAAAAAAGCAGAAGTCTGTAGTTTGGCATTCCTGGTCACAGTTCAGCTCCAAGGGTCTCCCACAAATCTGTGCTTGGTTAGGCAGGTCCCCGCACGGCTCCATCAGCTCTGCAGCGGGCCTGCTCTTACTCCAAACTGTGTGGCTTCCTTCTGGTGGCAGACCCCGTCCTATACCTCTCAGACCATACGGCTGCCTCTTAAATACACACCAAGCCTCATGGTGGACCGGGCCCTTTCTACATTCTCCCAAACTGCATGGCTGCTTCTGGTGGCGGACTTTCCTTACACCCTTCCCTCCCATGTGGCTTCTTCTCCCTACTTCTCTCTCAGCCTGCTGTTGTTTTCAGTGCTCCTCCTGGACCTTCCCATGTCACCTCATATCTGGCCCCTCCTATGATGTTCCATTTTTGCCAGTCCCCCCATATTTTCTACCTCCTTTTGGCTGCTGTCTTTAGTTAGGGCAAGAATTTCCTGTGACACAGGGGCATCTGCCTCCGCTGGCTGTGTCATGAGTCACTGTATGCTCTAGTACACCTTTCACCCTGGGTGGCAATCTGCTTCCCTTCAGCCAAGCCACAGCTATTAACCTGCAATTGTTATGCAAAGCATATTAAAATGCCGCATCATCCACTGTCCCCTTCCCCCAATCATGATTTATGGGGAATATACTTTGCTGTTTTCCAGGGACACCCAGTCTGCACCCTGTTATAATACAAGAATAAATGGTGTTTTGCGTACTTACAACTGTAAACCTGCTTTTGCCAACAATATGCTGGGGTATAAATCAGTTGAATTAGAAGATTGTCATCTAAAAGACAAAATTCTTCCTTACTTAATAAAAGGGCTTCCAAAAGAATTTTTAAAATGAAATGAAGTATATTGAAGTAGTCTCACCCTAGAAGAAATGTCATCAAAAGTGTGACTTTCTGCCTTGGATGCTGTGGCCTAGCTGGTAGGAGCATTGTCCTGTGACTGGAGGGTTGCAGGTTCAATTCCTGGTCAGGGCACATACCTAGGCTGCAGGTCTGATCCCTGGTCTGGGCACATAGGAGCCGATGATCCCCAGTCCAGGTGCCTATTTATGGGAGGCAACCAATTGATGTTCCTTTCACACATTGATGTTTCTCTGTCTCTCCCTTCCCCATTCTCTAAAAGCAATGAAGAAAATGTCCTAAGATAAGGATTTTAAAAAAAAGGTGACTTCCTAGCTCTGGCCAGTTGGTTGGAGCATCATCCTGTACACCAAAAAGTTTCAGATTTGATCCCTGGTAGGGGTGCATACAGGAGGCAACTGATTGATGTTTCTCTCTCTCACATTGATGTTTTCTCTCTCTCTCTCTTTCCCTCTGTAAAATCAGTGAACATATTCTTGGGTGAGGATATAAATAAATAAATAAAAAGAGCAACTTCCTAAGAGTTATTTTATCCCTTCTTAAAACATGGTTTTCTCTAGGGAAATGGCAACTTTTGTAAAAGGTTAAAAATTAGCCTTGATTTGATAATGACAAGAGAAATTATTAAAACTGTCCTACCACAGGAAGCATGTATGGATTAAAAAAGAGAAACAATAACTAACTTGAATATAGAGATAAAAGTTGAAAGAGCATGCCACAAATGGAGAAATGTAGTATTACTGTATTTTTTGGACCATAAGATACACCTAGGTTTTAGAGGAAGAAAATAGGAAAAAAAAAATTTGAAGCAAAAAATGTGGTAAAATATTTAATAACATAAATAACATAATATTTCCCCAATGTAAATGTAAAGCTACATTCAGACTATAAGATGCACCCCCATTTTCCTCCCAAATTTTTGGGGGAAACGTGCATCTTATAGTCCAAAAAATGCGGGTGTATTTTTTGGTCCAGACATCTTTAGTTTTATTTCATAAAGTAAGGAAGCCTTTTGTGTAATCATTTGTTTAGAGATTATTCGCTGCCTGACCCAGGGACTGGGAAGCCCAGGAAGGTGAGAGCCCCTCCCACCTGTGGTCACTCGGAAGGGAGGGTGTTGCTGCTACCGTCTACCAGGCCTCTAAACACCCCCGAGCAGCTGGGAAATGAGTGGTTGGCGCCGGGGCTGTTCTCCATTTACAGACTTGTTTGTTTAATTATGGGTCTTCGCCTAAAAAGTTTATAAAAATACTGTTTTAACTGGGCAGAGCATGAGTATAATTAATTGCTTATGGAGACACGAGACACCTTTTCCTTGACTGTCCCAATGAAGATAACCACCGTCACTCCAATAAAAGGTTTGCAAGAGATCCGAAGTATCAGTGCAGACTTGTGCAACAGCTGACAACTTCTAAAAATTAGAATTGTTGCTCTGACAAAATGTAGTACTATCAGAAATATTGATCAGTTATGTGGGAAATAATCGATTTTCTAAAGTTCAGTTTGTACATATATGATATTGTGTTATAACTAGAAATATATCTTTGGTCTTCATCCATAGTTCCTCTGCACCATAGTGCAGAGGTCCCCAAATCCTTATAATTTCCTAAGTGATAAGCACTGTAGGGACATCTTTTATTATACTATTTAGTGTTCCCAGTTTCTAAAATAGCTCATAACACAAAGGTGAGGAGAATGTCTGTTATAGAACAGAACCAAGGGAGGGGAGTGTATGATATACTATTATCAAAAGGCCTCCCCCTTATCTCTGGGGGTTCCCCCCGTACTAGGTTCTCTTTGCCCACCACCCAAGGAAACACGTCTCTCAATGCCAGAGATTGGTGAAAAGGAAAGGGATTATTTATTTAAAAGTTATGCAGACTTAGAGTAATGACTTAATGTCTTCATTAAAATACTGAAGTCCTTTAGAATAACCATAGATACATACAGTCCTTCCTTCTCTCTCTGCCCTAGTCTGGGGTACCGTATCTCAGGAAAAGAAGCAGAAGTCCATGATTCAGGCTCCCAGCACCATCAGCTTTGTCCCGCCACGATCTCCAGTTAATCCAAAACCATATGGCACCTTCTCATGGCCCACCAACAAGAGTTTTTTCACCTCTTTTTTTCCAGGCAAAGTCTCTCCTGCTTCCTAAGCCACATGGCAAAAGGCAGCACCCCAAAGCTGAGTGGTCCTGACTCTCACCAAAGCCTCAGGGTCCCTACTCTGCCAAAGCCATGTGGTTCTCCCCTCATATGGCTTCCGTGCCTGGATTTAAATCCCTGAGCCAGTCTTCCTCTGCAGCCCCATTTCTGACCCCTCCCACAATCAGTTATACCTGCTATCACTCCTATATTCTTCCAGCTTTTCTGGGCTGTCCTAGTAAGTCTGGGTAGGTGTGGCCCCATGGCATGGAGCCAGTCTTCTCCAAGCTCTCACACAGGGGCTGTAACCAGGGGGAGTTGCCTCCCAGCTACATCTTGGGTAGAAGTCACTCCCATCCCCCTGGCTCAAAGCATGGCCACGGCTATTTAACATATCTATGAAACCAGTTAAATGTTATAGATATGTTAAATGGACATGCCAGAGGTGAGCTGCAAAGCTGTTGCTGTGCAAAACAGCTCTCAGTGGCCCTGCTTCATGTGTCCCATTCCCCATCTCAGACTTGTAGGGGTGAGGACGTCTATATATATTTCTAATATTTTCTGGACACCTTGAGTTCTGGACCCCATTACAAATCTCTATTTGGGGCCCCACTCTTGGCTTAACTGTTACATGTCTTTTGTTATTTATAACAAGCCCCTTTCAACCACATCTGAGTATGTTAATAAGGTGACTTTCGAAAAGCACCTAAGGATGGGGACCTGAGAGACAACCATGTGATTAGAGGGTTGGCACGTTCAGCCCCACCCCCACTCCCGAGGTGGCTAGAGATTGAGTTCAATGACCAATGGGTAGTGAGGTAATGAACCATGCCTTTGTAAAGATGCCTAACCAAAGGGGTTTGGAGAGCTTCTGGGTTGGAGGAGCATAAGGAAGTGCAGAAAGGGTGGTGCACCCGGAGAAGGCCTGGACCTCAGTGCCCCTTCCCACGCACCTTGCCCTATGCATCTCTTCCACCTGGCTCTTCCTGAGTTGTATTTTTTTATAATAAGTAAACTGTTTTCCTGAGTTCTGTGAGTAACTGTAGCAAATTATCAAACCCAAGGAGGAGGTTCTGGAATCTTCCAATTTATAGACCTGTCAGTTAGAGGCATAAGTGATTTGTAATTGGCATCTGAAGAGGGGGGCAAATTTTATAGGACTGAGACCTTAACCTGTGGCGTCTAACACTGTCTCTAGCTAGATAGTGTCAGAATTATGTTAAATGGTCGGACACCCAACTGATGTTGAGAATTAATGGATGTGGAGAAAAATTCCCTCGCACATTTGGTGACCAGAAGTGAAGTATTCTGTGAGTAGACTATTGTAGAGAAAAAAATTATTTTTTCCTATACAATGTATTTTCTGGCACAGTGAGTTATGGAAAGTACAATTAATATTATAAAACATAGTTTTATGATGCTACCAAAATCCCCACTACTTATTCAAAATAGAACACCAGGCTGATAAATTCACTCCTGTCATATCTATAGAGATGGGGGTAACTGGTTTACTTCTTAGGTTACAAAATTGAGGAACAGACCCAGGGTCAAGGATTCTTGTTTTTATTTCTCTCCTACTAGTCACTAGGCTGTGCTGTTCTTATTCATAGTTTTGGTTGGAGACATAATGTTTAATTCTTAAGGTTGAGAGGATGGAAATACCTTAGCATTGACTTTCTCAGGATACATACTGATTTGGAGATGGAATAATTTAGAGCAATGTTTAATGATTACATGAAAAATTTCAGCCCATGAAAAATGACTAAGAGAACTACCCAGCTAGGCACAGAGCAGAGATTTTTTTTTTTACTAGATTTTGGGAGGAATGAGGAAGTCCATTTATAAACAGCAGAACTTGCACTTGCAACATGCAGTTCCCCAACAGGAAGCCTCAGTGAAACTGAGTCCAGGCTCATAGCACTCTCTGTTTGGCAGCCAGTAAGTCGAGTGACAAGGTGCTGGGGCGAGGAAAAGTGACTTTATTTGGAAAACCAGCAAGCTGAGAAGATGGCAGACTAGCTTCCTAAAGAACCATCTTGAGAAAGTACAGAATTCAGGCTTCTTTTATATCAAAGGAAGGGGAAAATGGGAAGGGCAAGAAGTGATTGAGGATGAAAGACATCTGGGCACCATCAGGGGTCTGAGGAAGATTGTGAAACTTCTTTGTTCTTAGCCTGTTGACTCCAGCTGATGTGAGTCCCATCCAGAGGTTCCTGGAAATCTTTGATAAACAGTTATTATCTTTGTACATGCTTCCCTTATCTCCTCTGGTAAGGCAATGTTTTTGTAAAGTTCGAGGTGCAAGTAAAATTCCTCTAACGAGTAGCATATCTATATGCAAGCCTAGGCAGAAGCCATTAGCCAGAAGGTCATGGGAACAAAGTAGGCTTGGGGTCAGAGAGGGCAAGCACTTCACTCTGTTACATCTGGAGTTCCAGTCACTAGAGAGTCTCGGCTTAGTGTGCTGCCTTGCTACCTTAATGGACTCATCGCATATCTATTTAACTCTGTCTGTGTTGGAGGTAGTGGGTCATTGTGTTTCCCTGGGCTGCAAGTAAATGCTGGTACTGAGGTGGTATCCACTGAAGAGCTGAGTGCACTGATGCTTTAGCTTTGCTAGTTGAGCCCTGGCATGGAGAGTTAAGGTTCTCTCCCAGTTGGCTTCCTCTCTTGTAAGAAGATGCTGGTTAATCAGAAGACCTAGGACCAAAGGCAGAGGCTGGTTTAGAAATGAAGGGCAGATGTTTCTTTCTGATAGTAATTTGCAGATGAGCCAGTACCCAGGGCTCTTTTTTTTTTAATCAACTATCAATCTAAATCATAAATGGGAAACAATCCCTTAATATAACTCTTTCATCTTTTTGTTCAATTAATAGTTGTGATGGGCCCTGGCTGGTGTGGCTCAGTGGTTGAGTGCTGGCCTGCAAACCAAAGGGTTGCTGGTTTGACTCCTAGTCAAGGCACATGCCTGGGTTGTGGGCCAGGTCCCCAGTAGGGGCGCATGTGAGGCAACCACGCATCGATGTTTCTCTCCTCTTTCTCTCTCCCTTCCCCTCTCTAAAAAATAAATAAATAAATAAAATCTTTAAAAAAATAGTTGTGATGGTCTACATTTGTTAATTACTTTATATCATCCTAGGAGACAAAAAGACTATTTCTCAAGAAGAGACTTCTTTCAAAATCAAAGTTTAAAACTCTCCCTTGTGCAGGAAAATGCTTCTGGATATTTCCTGGAGTATCTACTGGCTTCTAACACCAAGTCTCCCAGAAGTAGCTAAATTCATGGGTATTTTTCTTATAAAGCTTTGTGTGTGTGCGTGTGCATGTGTGTGTGTATTTTAAAGTTTTATGAGTTCTGATTAAGTAGCTGGCAATGTGCTTCTTGGGCCATTGTGGCTTTCACTTTGCTCAGTTGTTTCTAATGAATAGAGCGCTTGGTACTCAACTAGTTCCGTATGTGCTAGTTGACTAGCGTGTTTTTCTCTGCTCCCAGGTTGGGTGTAAGGATGTGATTGTGCAGCTTCCACTCCCCACCCCCACCCTAATACTATGTTACAGTAGCTAAAATTTTATCTTGGACTTCTTTTGTTCTCTGGATTAATGAGCATGCTGGTGTTAACTTGGCATCTGACATCTTTCACAGATTGGCCCTAACCTCTTTTATGCTGTCTCCTATTAACACAGTCACCAAGTCTTCCTCAGCCTTTAAGCCAGAGGTGTAGACTGAGGAAGATGTTTGAGGGCGGGAGGGAGACTAGGGTTACCTGGACATGCTCCAGCAGTGTTCCAGCCCTGGCTGAGCAGTAGGATTCCCAGGGCGGAACTTGTTAAATTCCGGATGCTCAGGTCACACCCCAAACCAGTTAAATCTCCAGGGGATGGGATCCAGGTGGTTGCTGAAGTTTGGAATCAGCTCTAGAGGCGGATACTATCTACACCACAGAGAATGAAGTGTTGTCGGTTGCTTTCTCCAATGCTCTGCCTCTAATGTAAACCCCAACCCTCATTTGGGCCTTGGAATCTTCACTCACCTCCTCAGAGGCATACCTGGAACATCTACTTATCTTTCACTTAACTCAAATCCATTTCATCCTTCCGGCCTCATCTATTAACCAGATTTCCAAATAGACTTTCCAATTTACAATGATGTCCATGAATTTTTATGACGCAAAAGTTGCTTCACTAATCTAGTGGAGACCACGGAGTGACATGTGGTAGATTGTTTTTCTCTGTACTTCCTTAATAGGACAACATTCAGCCCATTGACCTCCTTGAAAGATCAGTATGTTTAATATGTTTACATTAAAATATTTTGGGGACTTTTGGCTAACAGTGTTTCTTATTTAAATGTAAGTTGCTGTTTTTATTATTTAAAACTTAGATTTTTTTCCCCTTTAAACTGCCTTTGAACGATTCATGGATTTATTAAAAAATTTGGTACAGACTATATACATTCCCAGAAAAATGCTCAGGCAAAACACACACTCCATTTCATACACCACCAGTGGGTTCATGAGCCCCTTTGAAGCCTATCCATGGACTTCTTTTACCTGTATTTTCTATTCTAAGAAAAGGGATTTTTAAAATGGAGGAGCAACAAGAAGGAAAGTAATTTGGGAGAGATCTTTTCTTAGGAGCCACAGGGTGGGTATGTGAGTGAAATCTTCTGACACGAGGGCGGCACTTGTTCTGAGCGGAAGAGGCCCAATGACAGGTAGGGCACCGGCATCCCTCCCCTCACATGCCTTGTCCTGAGCAAAGTCTGGCGACCCTGTGGTGAACTTCTGTGGCAGAGCAGGCAGAGCTAATTGCTGAACTGACCACTAGATGTCACCACAACACCAATAAGTTTTCTGGCTTTTGGCAGTAGTGTGCCTGAATCCAGAGACAGAACAGCCAGAAAACTGTAGTGACGTCCCATCAGGGACCTAATACTGCCAAATGTCGGCAGGATTTGCTTTCATTATTGTTATTTCTTCGATACAAGGAAGATCAAGGAGTGAATAAAAATACATTCAGTGTAAATAAGTGGAAAAGGGAAGAAAAGTTGAATGAGATAGGTCAAGTGGGAGTAAGACCTGACTCCAGTGTTCACATTTCCCCTAGAAATGACACTTTCTTGGAAACAGTTTTTTGTCTGGGTGAGAAGGAATGTTGGCTGGACTGGGCTTTCAGGCACTTAAAACAGCAAATTATTATTATGTAACACACTTTACAGAGACTCCAAAATCCATTTAATCAATTGTGACTACCCTTTTAATAAGAATTTGGATAATGTGCTCTTATTTAACATAAGGGCACATTTCTTGATTGAGGCATATTTCATTTCTCTTTTTTTCTCGCAGTATAGGCAAGTCTAGTACCACAGTAGGCATTAGCTCACTTTGTTTCATGGCCACACATGAACGCTTGGCCTCAGTCAAATCTTCATAATTGCATAGTTTTGGCAAGAGCACATGCATCATAAATTTATCTTCATTGATTTAAAAAACAATTTGTGTCTGTATATCCTTCAACATTAAAGAAGATATTACTGTATTTAATTTAAAAATGAACAAATGGATACATTCTTGCTTCAGGGTACAATTACTGTGTCAATAAGTCAAAGACCTAGATAGGATGCCAACTATTCTGTTTGGGAGTATTTTGACAACTGAATGTGAAACTAGTTCACTTCCTTTGGAAATAAATAAATTCAGTGGCAAATAAGCCTATTCCACATGCTCCAAATCTTATGAACATTCTGTGACTGGACATGGCATTGTTGATACAACACCTGTGTTTAACATAGGCAGACCTGCTTAGCCTTAACCCAGGGAAGTAATACCAGTTTGGGTAAAAGGAGGTAGGAGAAGCAGTGGGGAAGGCAAGACTCTTTAAGCCTCTGTTTTTAGGATCCCTGTTGGGATTAGAATACCATTCTTTGTGGAAAGCATTCACTGGGAAATGCTGCTCTGTAAGAGCTGAGGAAGTAAAGGAGCCCAGTTTGCAGCAAGGCTTGGGTGTCCTCCCTGGTAGTTTGGCCAACAGGGCTGGCTGCTCAAGTTTGCTGATGTTTTTGTCTTTTACAGGTGCATAACTTTAAGAGCTACTGGGAAAAACTGAATGCCAATCTGGACTATGTTAAGTACTCCAAGACACACTTACATTATAACAACAACGTGGTCAGGAGAGAGTGGCACAGTCTGATCTCGGAAGAGGTATGTGTGGGTTCAGGAGAATAAAGCAAGAAGCAAAAGCATAGCAGGTTAGATTCAGGAGCTGCCTGCAAGTCATAAGGCTGGCTTACGTTTGCAGCACTCTTCACAGTTGCCAGGCACTTTTACATTGTTGCTACTGATCTCACAATAGGCAGACAAAGGTGCTTCTCTGATGCTTCTTTGGGTGATGGAACCGTTTTGTATTTTGATTGTGGTGGAACACGAATCTATGCATGTGATTGAGTGACATAGAATTAATTACACACATATTCTACCAGTGTCAGCTTCCTGATTGGACAGTGTACATGTATAGTCATTTATATAAGATGGAAACATCGGGGAGATCTCACGTGAAGGGTACCTGAGATCTCTCTGTAGTATCGTCATATGTAGTTACTGTAGTGTTTTTGCATGGCATGCATAACTGACTTGCAACTTCCTGTAAATCTAGAATAGTTTTAGAAAATATCTTTCTAAAACTTTTTAATAATCTAGATATTTTACCTGTTTACCTGGAAAGTATATTTCTGGGGAGGGTGGAAGCAAGGGAAGGAGGCCAGTTTGGCTGGGGTAGGATGGAGTGGTAGGGGGAAATGCAGACAACTGTAATCGAAAAACAGTAAGATAATTTAAGAATAAATAAATAAAATGTATGAGTAAGTAATAAAGAAAAGGAAGTATATTTCTTTTTTTCTGAAATTCTTAGTTGTATTATGTTATGTCCTTGGTGTGAAAAATGTCACCCACAAGACCTTCACCTTTCACACCTCTGACATGTTCTCACTCCTAGAAAACAGGAAAAAGCAGATCCAAGGTGTATGTGAGGAATATTCTTGATAATGCAGTAAAGTAAGTACAGTTTGGGATTACCGTATCTGTGAGATGGTTATCATTTGCAGTTACTTTGCTGGCTGCCTTTCATGGAAGTGCCTTACTTTCTTTGTGCGATGCTGTCAGCCTAGTGAATGCAGCCACTTGGGCCCTCTTCTAGAGTTCGAGGCTAGAGTTTCCAGTGGGAAACGTTTATCTGTTAAGACTTACAGGTTTGCATCCCATGGATGAATAATTTATAAGGAAATAGTAAAGAAAGCTCTTATTAACTGAGCGCTTTGTGGGGAGCATACAGATAATAGGCTGATTTTAAAAAGTGTTGGTGGACCAGTGAGCTCGCTCTTATTTTGAAAGCAGATTTGCTGGGTAGTTGAGTCACCTCATAGTGCTGCAAGTGTGGGCCCCGTTCCACCCTCTGGTCTATTTTCTGTTCCCATTACTTCCAATAACTGAGAGCTGCAATTGTTCTGAATTATTGTCATTGTTTGCACTGAAGGGCTTTGAGTTTTGTAATTGCCTGATGTGGCTTTTGCCAAGTCGCTTAAAGTTTTTGGAGGTTTTCACCAGCTGAGAACAGTTTCTGCAGTAGTATTATGGGTTTTTAAAGGACGATATCTTTGTATGGTGTTGTGGCTTTCATGTAAGAAAAAGAATGCTTCCTGTGTGAATAACATTGGCTAATTTCTTTGTAGGGTGATTTCGAACCTAGAAGCAAGGAATTTGGGTAAGAGAAGACCTGTAAACAGCCTTCCAGATTTCAGTCAGTGTCTCGTTTGTAACAGTGGTCATCTTTCCTCTGTGGGTTGGCAAGAAAATCACTTCCCACAGAGTGATGAAGGCAGCACCCTTTAAGATCTTCCTGTCAGAGTGGCCGCCCAGCTCCTTCCGGGTCTGTCCTGGCACCAGGACCTTCAGCGACAGCTGCTGAATGTGTTTTTGCTGGAGGGGTCCCTGAGTGTTGGCCTTCTGGTTTTCATTATTTTTCCTCATAGAGTTGATTTAATTAATGTGCCCTCTGGCTGTACCCACAGAACGCACTTTGGAAATTCCCTTGGCTGAGGGCTGCTTTCTCTTCAGCGGTCTGACCACACAAGCGCCTTTGACTTGTGTGCTCCTTGCATTTTGGTTGACACTCATGCACCCGCTGGGCTAGGTCCCAGGGGTGCAAAGATGAGGAGCCTCTAGGTAAGCACTGCGTAAGCCATTTACCCATTTTGCGTGGTCCTCCTCGAGGTAAGGGTGAGGAGAAAAGGAGGGTCCGTGGGGTAATGTTTATGGCACCCAATACAGTGCTTGGCACCTGTGGGATACCCAGGGTGGCTGGTCGATCGTTAGTGTGGAGGAAGAAAGGCTAACACATAATTTCTAAACCAGGTGACAGGTTTTACGTAACCACAGGTGCAGGGGCAAGGGGCTAGGTCGGGAAAGTCTTGACAAACAAGGGGAACTTGGCTGGATGGAACTGGGGAAAAGAATGCTAAGTATATTCAGGTAAAAGCCCTTTAGTGGTTTTGTCAGTGGAACTCTTTCATGGCTCATAAAAGTCAGTCTCTATTTAAAAAGCTGTTGTTTTTATATCTCACTTCTGCTTTATGGGCCTGGATGTTTAGCTATATGTTGGGTTACTCTAACGGAAGTTATTTTATACAGTGTGTTGCTAGTTGCACATCTGCAGCTGTGCACACAACCCGCATGAATTGTGACTGTGAACTTGTCAGGCAGCCCAGGCAGGCAGAGCTTGAGTTCACTGAACAGCCCCAAGGGAACCAGCCTCTGCCCGTTACCAGGTCATCCATGTCTGAAGCCAGGGGTTCTGTCACCAGCACCAGGCAGCAGCTGTCGGCAGGAGTCCTGCCCAGTGCACGGGGGTGTGAGCGTGTGTGTGACTCAGGGGTTTGCAATGCGGGAAATACTGCTGGTCTGGTGTCCCACTTCTGTCATGCCCACTCCTCGCCCCGTTAGAGCCCCTCCTGCTCCTGTCCTTCAGGCCTGCTTGCATCCTGTTACTAGTCATTCCTTCTTGACACACTTTTGGGAACTTGCCCCTTCCTCTCACATGCTTTGCTTGTGCTAGTTTCCTAGGAAGAATGACGTCACTGCCAGGGTCAGAACACTTGTGTGAAATTCAGGGCTGCTGGGCTCAAGTCCTGAATTGTTTCATCTTAACCATGAAGGTTGCGTAGGATCCAGGTAGGATTTCTCCTGAGGTATCAGGAGGCATCCATGCCCTCCCACTGGAGTTGTCAGCCCACGGGCCTGTGTAGATCAGTCCTCCTGACTAGTGCTGTGCGTCAGGTGCTCTGGGACAGGAAGAGTGGGCCATGAGGTACTGTTAGACAAGTGTTAGGGACCTGCCCCTCCAGTCTTTCTGGTGAAGTGCAAGTCACAGTGGAGAAGGTGCTGTTCAATTTGACCTTACATATCACTTTTCCATCTTGATCTAGTTACCTTGCAGTCTGATAACTTACGCCAATTAGTGTTATTGCCACAGTAATTGACTGGCCCCTTCAGCTTAGTAATTCCCGGAGACACTGAACTATGGGAGGTCAGAAAGAAGGGAATCAGGTGATCCTTCCCTCAACTCCCTTTCCCTGGGTTTATGTCCCCCTTAGAGTTAAGAGAGGGCCTGATTACTCTGCCTCCAGTGGAGCAGAAGTTCTTAGACAGTGGTGAGTTTTTGTGTTGAACAGCAGTCAAAGCCAGAGCTTGTTGGTGTTGGAGTGTGTTCCTTCTCCCTCCCTGCGTCCTTCCCTCCCTTTTTCCCTCCTTTCTTCCCTGTTTCTACCTCTCTCTGTTGCCCAGAGCTCTCTGAAAGTCACCTGAGTGATAAGTTCAGCTTGTAGGACTAGGTCACACTTACCAAGTGAAAAGTTTTTATCGTGTCAGGAAACTGTTATGTTTTCCCAATGACTCAGAGAGGGGAAACCAGGCTGATTCCTTTTTCTTCTAGCCCATTTCCAGTAAACCACCCTGGTTGACAATTGCTCTGTTTAGTTTCAGAGCCAAGATTGACACCCCTCTTCCAGGAGGAAGACAACCACCAGAGGCTGCTTGTGGGGCTGGTAAGTGGTCTGTGGTGGCAAACAATGGGCTCCAAGAAAAGAGGGAAGGGCTGGATTGAACTTCTCATTCTGATCTTGTTTTTCATCCTTCCAACATGAAGTTATGTCCAGCACCTGTAGGCCCTGTGTGTTCAGTGGCAAGGAACAATATGATTTCTGCCCTCTTGGAATTATAGTTTAGTGGGGAAGACATACATTAATCAGTTACCCCAATAATTACATAACTACAAAACATCATAAGGAAATGTACATTGAGAGTGTTTAAAATGAGGAAAAAGCAATGTTTCTGTGGCATTTGTATTACAGGTTTAAAATATTACAGAATAAAACATTCTTTCTGAAGAAGTCCTACCACTAGAAAAACCAAAGAGATATAAATAAAAATAAATTAATTAAAGAGCAGAATTGGTAAATAACTCCAAAAATCTTTAAAAGTCTGATTAGAGACATCACGAAAGTCTAATAAAATATTTTTAATACTGTGTAGGCTTAGGAATGGGATAATCTATTACTAGATATGGCAAGTTAAAAACTATGAGGAAAGTATGTAAATACATATTTATACATTTAAAAGTTTTAGTTAAACTAAGTATCCTTGGCAAATAGGATGGCTAAACTTGAGCCAAGAAGAAATAGAAGATCTGAAATAACAATAATGATAAAATAATTTGAAAAAAGTCAGAGATTATCTCCAAAATAGTCCCAAATTTATGTAATGGTCTATTCTTCAAAACAGTTAAGGGCCAGGTCATTCTCATGGTATGTGAAATATTTTTGAAAGAGATGGGAAGCTTCTTAATCACTTTAAAAAGCCTGCATAACTGTAAAACCAAAATCTGGCAGTGATCACTTTGTTATTAATATAGATACCACAAACTTAATTAAAATACTTTCCAGTGCTCTTTTTGAAAATACAAGTGGGGTTCTTTCTAGGAAGCCTTAATATTAGGAAATATATTAATGTAATTCATCATATTACTAGGTCAAAGAGGAAAAAGTGATAATCTGTATAGGTGCTAAAAGTTGATAAAAGTAAAATTCTACTTTTGGAATACACTAACCTAATAGGACAAAGAATAATCTAATACTAATAGCCGACATCCTTCTTAGTGGAATGCTGGAGGCATTCCTATTAAAATCAGAAAGAAGTTAGGGATCCTTGCAATTTTCACTAAAATTTGTTATGGTTCTGCAAGAATAAACAAAAGTAAAATAAGATGTTAAGACTGTCTGATGCTACAAACAAAATAATCAACTGGAAAAATGGAAAATAAGTAGCAAGTTAGTCAGCTGGTGATGGTATATCTATTTTCTTTTTTTTTTCTTTAATCAGGATTAACCAGTTAGAAGTAATAATGAAAAACAATATTCCATTTACAAGTCCTTAGTGTCTGGGTTAATAACATACAAGCAAAAAGCCAATAAATTCTCTGACAGTTGGCTAAATGGTTCCCCAGATACGGCAGAGAGGCGTGGGACTGTCCTTGCGGATTCTGAATGTGTTGTTGGTCCACACTGACAGCGATAGTACGGTGCTTGTGCAAAAGGAGACGGTCAGTAGATTCTAGTTTAAATTAGGATATTTAGTATATGATACATGAGGTGTGGAAAGAAATAATTTTTGATAAATCAACCAGGCAATGGTTGTCTATTTGTAAGAGAAAACTACGTTAGATTCCTCCCACCCCAAATACCAGCACTTTGGTCTACGGCCATACCACCCCGAACATGCCTGATCGCATCCCATATGCCACCACTTATACCATAAACCAGCGATTTGCAAACTTTTTCACCTCATGGCACGTATAAACTAATTCCTAAAACTCTGCAGCACACCAAAAAAGATGCTATTATATTTTTTGCCAATCTGACAAATAAAAATAGGTATAATTTTGATTCATTTGCACTGGATGGCTATTTTTTTTGTTGACTGTTGGAATTTTTTAATTTGATAGTCTAAGGGAAAAGAGGTCAGTGCCCCTAACTAAATAGCCAGGTATTGCATATTTTAGAAATTCTTGTGACACACTGGTTGAAAATTGCTTCAATAAACCAACAGAAATATCAGATAGATAAAGCAGTCTAATATAAAATATTTAACTGTATGCAAGAATTTGAATAAAACAAGTGGGTAGTTAAATAGTACTGAAATAGAGAAGGCCTTTTATTCAACATAGTGTATTACTGAACATAGACATATAGGGAAAGATAAGTCGAAACCTTAAAACATAATCAGAAAAACAAAAGGCAAACTATAAATTTGGAAAAACGTTTGATATGTGTGATAAATGATTAACATTTGGTGTATAAGTAAAGTTTATTAATCAGTAAGAGAACAGCACACCAGGAAATGAATAAAGGATGTGACCAATGACGTTTCCAAAGTAAATTTAGGCCCAAAATCTCAAGTTGGGGGAGGAGAAGAGAAAGAATGTTTACCACTACTATAATCAAATGGCAAATAGAACAAGTGTTTTTCCTTGTTTTTGATTGCCTATCAAATTGACAACAATTTACAAGTCATACTAGCAAGTTCGGGGCACAGGGGACTGGACAGCCTTATCCAGTGCAGCTGAGAATCAGTACAAGTACAATGGAAGGTGTTTTGGTGCTGTCCCCACAGGCTCTGAGTGTGCGACCCAACAATTCCATTTCTAGGAGCTTATTCTGACAGAAATAACGACTGGGGATATGGCAAAAACTTCTGTTTGAGAATTCTTTGGAGAATTCTCATCAGGGCTTGGAGCTTGACAGTAGCGGCTCCCTGGGCTTTTGGTGAATCAGAAATAGTTCCTCTAGGCAGGGGTGTCCAGCCTGCAATCTGCAGGCCGCACACAGCCCAGGGTGGCTGTGAATGCAGCTCATGCAAAATTGTAAATTTACTTCAAACATTATGAGGTTTATTTGTGATTATGTGTCACAATGTATTTCATGTGTGGCCCAAGACAACTCTTCTTCCAGCGTGGCGCAGAGACATCAAAAGTTTGGACACCCCTGGTCTAGGGGAAGACATTGGCACCTGAACTGTGCTCATTAAAGAAAGGTTGGGGGTCATGCATTGCTGCTGGTGGGATCTTCAGACCCAATGTTTTCACACTCATAGGGAATGTTAATAAATGGTTCTAATTCAAACCAGTTGCAGGTGTGAGTGGGTGGGTTGTGACTTATCTAACTTATATCCTGTTTTCAGATGGTGTCTGAACTAAAAGACCATCTTTTGAGACACCTACAGGGTGTAGAAAAGAAGAAAATTGAACAGATGGTTCTGGATTACAGTTCAAAACTGGTTGGTTTGCTTTTTGTTTTTCAGCCCTAGCCCCTGGTATACAGTTCCCAGTATGCAATTCAGTATGTTTTTCGAAATAGGTTTTAGGAGGTCTCCCATTCTCAAACCAGTACATTTGGTGCTGTAGATGGAGGAAATGAGAAAAGAACCTCAAACAAAGAAAACTTGGTTTTGAAAATGCTCATTGCACTCCTTTCAAATAGTGATTATATGCTCATGAAGCATAGAACAGTTATGGATTTAGCATGGCTGCCTAATGTTCGCATCTCACCTTGACATTGTCCAATTTCTTATTATACAGTAGGTAATGTTGTCTGTACATGGAGGTTTATGCAGACAAGAGAAAACTCGAATTTCAATTCTTAATTAGCTCCGATACCTCAATTAAGAATGATTCTAGCCAGTTGTACACATACTACCACATTCAAGTCCTCTGATGAAATTGGCAGCTCACCTACGGGTAGCCACTTACTGAAATTGTGTAATCTAAATTAATAATACCAGTTTATGTTTAAATAGAAGTGATGTTGTTAGATTGAATTTTGAAGCTGTCTTAGATCCTTCAAAAAGTATACAGAGTTGAAGCCTAACCCTGCTTGGAACCTAGAAATAATATGCTGGAAAAAAATTAAAGTATTTAAATACACAGAAAGAGAAAGAACACTCTATTTCTCCAAGTTTGCAAATGAGCCAGTGTGCAAATACATACTTTTCGAACTCTGGAAGATTAGTTTATTGGATAGGACCCTCATTTAATTTTATGTTTAATTTTATTTATTTAAAAAATTTATAAACTTTTTTATTGTTGTTCAAGTACAGTTTTCTGCCTTTCCCTCCTACCCCTCCTTTATGTTTAATTTTAGAGTGTCTGCCTTTATTGCAGTCATTAGTGTCTGTTTTTAAATAATATCTTTGAATTTAATAGTTTTTAATGTATTGGGAGAGGTTGGTATTCTCATATACTGCTATTTATAATCGGAGCATTGAAACTTTCCTAAAAAATTCTCTCTTGGCAGTAGAACAGTACAGAGGAGCTCACTTTTATGAATGTGTTACCGATCTTCCCCATGTTGGTATTAACTTGCTTTCTTGGTCCTTTAACATATAACTAACTATTTAATACATTTATCTATCACCTTTATTTCTGTTGACTTTAAATTTCACCTTCCAAATTGCTAAGAGTTTTGGTTCAAGCATCATTCTTCCTCGTAGTTAATCACATAAAAGTTTTAATATAAGTTTGTGTTAACCACTCTTAGAACCAATAGGACCAGAAATGACACAGATGTAGTCTCAGAAAACTCAGCAGTTACTGATTGAAGCCAAATTGGCCCACCCGGGCCCAGCAGCAAACAGTCATGCCTCCCAGGCCCCTCTCTGGAGGGTGATTGGACAGCCTTTCTAACACAAATTCTTGTAAGTTGCTGCAGAGCCTGATTATATTACTCACATGCTATTTTACCTGATTTCAGCCAAAGAGAAACTGAGAATCTGTATCATTGAGAATAAATAGGCCTGTGCCTGCAGGGGCCCCTCTCCTTTGGGCAAAGGAGCGCCTGGGTTCATGGCTGAAAGCTGCTCAGCAGAGACTGTCCCGTTATTGATAAACTAGCACAGTGTTGAACCTGGGGACCAGAAGCCAGTTTTACTCCACAGCCCATGCTCAGGACTGTTGTGCTATTCAGTATCACCTTTCTTCTCACTGTCAGCTCTTGTCACATAATAGGCCTAAAGTAAACCCAGTTACACTTGACCTTCACTGATGGACGAGGGCCTGTTAGCCAGGCTGGGGGAGCTCAGCTGGGGCACTGCCCATACAGAGGGTGCTCTGTTAGAGTGTGGGGTGCATTTTCAGTTTTTCCATTTTGGGTTCCAGGGCCACAGAACTGACTTCAGAAAGGCCGGTTCTGTGTCTGGGAACAGCCTGAATGCCAGCCTGTTCTGATGAACAGGTCCATCTGATGAACGTGTCCATCAGAGACTGGAGGGGTGGCCGTGGGGCCTCTGAGGGAAGGAGGGTGAACAGAGGTCAACAGGCTGTCTTTCCCCTCCAGCTGGATCTCATTTGCCGAATACTGGAAACCAGTTGGAGGAAACATCATCTTCACCCCTGGGTTCTCCACTTGTACGCAAGTATTTTTCTCTCTTTTGTTGGGATGCATACAGAGGCAAAACAACTCTGATTGCTGCTTGTTTCAGCAAAGCCATTTTGAAACTTACCAGTTGAAAGCGATTCACACCAGTGCTGACACCATCTATCTTAGTTCTGTACTCAGCCGTGTCACTTCACTCATCCACTTTCTGGGCATATGGTTGGTGAGGAGGGAGGGAGCATGAGCTCAGTACTGCTGAGCAGGGCAGTTGAGGTTCATATGACTCATTATTTATGTGCCAACTGGTTAGATTCTAGGAATTGGGCTGATGGTCACCATCATAATTCTGAAGCTTTCTCCAGGGCAAAGCCTTTCATGATTAGCATGGATTCCATCTGTTTGTGGCACTCAGAGCCATTGCTTACACAAATGGAGTTTCAGAGATGAGCGCCTTGGCTGATGCGCTGCCTTGGTATTTTCCCAGCAACAGGCGGGCTAGTGCTGCTGAATTTGCAGTCTTCCACATCATGACCAGGATTTTGGAAGCTACTAGCAGTTTGTTCTTACCTCTGCCTCCTGGTAAGCCTTGGCTCTTTTATCCTCTGTCGTAATAAATGTGTTCTTTTTTCTTCACGTTGTCCCTGGACTTGGGCATGTTATGAGTTTAAGGACGAGAACTGCTGCATCTGAGAAATTGTGTGCCTGGTGTCACTGTGAGAGTTAGGCCTGCGGTTGGTCTCTGATGGCCAGATCTCCCCCAGTTATTAAACTGTGCTGCAGTTTGTCACTAACGTTAGGGAGCCTAGGTTGGTCCTCGAGTTAACTTTCTGGGATACTTTATGGATACTGTAGGTAGGATACTCAGTGGAGCTGATTCAGGGAGAGCTTTCGCTGATGCCTGTAAGCCTAGTTTGTCTGATCAAGAAGGTTAACACAGAAGGAAGTGGGTCTGGCTGGGTCCCAAAATTGAGTTGATTCTTACATGCTTAGAAACTAAAAATTTCCCTTAGCACTTTGAAATAGGACCAAATCAGGCCTCAAAACAGCCTTGGCATATTTATATGCAGTCATTTATTTAATTGGTCATTTGCTCATTCAATCAACAAACATTCATTGAACAATTACTACATGCCACATACTGCACTAGAAATTAGAGCAATTACGAAAATTAACAAAAGTCTAGTTGGGAAGATGTCATGTAAATCAATAACCATTATAAGAAACAAATAAGCTCCTGATTGCTATAAACTATGTGCCTTATGTTCATTGTATATAAGTTCTAATGTAAGCTTTACAATAGCTATTACTATGTAAAATATATCAGACAGTTTTTAATATTTTTAGATAATTCTTTAATTCTTATCCTCTTTTTAATTACAGTAGAATACAATGTTGTATTAGTTTCAGGTATACAGCATAGTGATTAGACATTTCTATAACTTACAAAGTAATCACCCCATTAAATCCAGTACCCATCAGACACCACACATAGTTACTATAATATTACTGACTCTATTCCCTGTGCTGTACTTTATATTCCTGTGACTATATTTTTTGTAACTAGCATTTTGTACTTCTCGATTCCTTCACCTTTTTGACCTATCCTTTGCCTCTCCTTCCCATCTGGCAACAATCAGTTTGTTCTCTGTATCTATGAGCTTATTTCTGTTTTTTTTTAATTGATAATTTTGTTTTTTAGATTCCACATATAAGTGGAATCATAGATTATTTGTCTTTGCCTGACTTCTTTCCCTTAACATAATACCCTCTAGATTTATCCATGTTGTTGCAAATGGCAACAATTCATTCTTTTTTATGACTGAGTAATATTCCTTTGCATACATGGACCACATCTTCTTTATCCACTTGTTTACTGATGGACACTTAGGTTGCTTTCATATCCTGGCATAGGGGTACATATGTCTTTTCAAATTAGTGTTTAGGATTTCTTTGAATAAATACCCAGAAGTGGAATTGTTGGGTCATAAGGCAGTTCTACTTTTAATTTTTTCAGGTAACTTCATACTGTTTTCCATAGTGGCCACGCAAATCTGCATTCCCATCAATTGCGGGGGACCCTGTCCTGGGTGCCAGATGTGGGGGGGCTCCACCCGCAGAGCCCCATCCCTCCATCATGGATGAAAATAAAAACTACCAAGACATCTTCTGCTTGGGGAGGAAAGGGGTCAAATTCTCAGAGGAGAATGACCCAGAGTCCCTTCCTCACTAGGCTTTTATTGGGCTCAAATACACGGGAATACAGGTTTAACATGTCAAAGAAATCTGAGGGCTTAATCCGAGCCAGTGTTTGTCAGGAAAGGGGGTTGCCAGACTTTGGGAGACATACTCATTTCCTCCTGGGACACTTATCACCTAAGGGAGAGCACTTTTAGCAAAGCAGGTTTCACAGGACTTTAGGAATTCTTTCTTATGTCCGGATCACCCAGGGAACCGTCCTGGCCAGGACAGGGCTGCACCACTCACCCCCACAGTTTCAGGCTTTAAGGCAATTAGGAAGCAGGAGACATCTCCCAGATGGAAATGAGGACTCGGGCTATGTCAGAATAGCCGGGGGACAAGGGTGGGGTGAGGGTCCATCACATCCTCTTTGCTGCAATCCCCCGAGTCCTTCCATGAGGCCTCCCAAGTGGTTGCGTCTGGCTTAGGTTGCTCCTCCCATGAGGAGTCTTACCCATCATTGACTGCCAACCAAGCAATTGGGCCAGAGAGGCAGAAGCAGCACTCCTGCCAGGGAGATAAGCTTTGTCTCCTTAGTAGGTCACATACTTGTGACAGAACAGACCCAGATGAAGTGGGTCCCTTGGGCTCTTACACAGCCCACCATGGGGTGAGGGTTACAACTCCTGAAACCAGGTTGAACGGTCCGCAACAATCAATGGTGCATGCGAGTTCCCTTTTCCCTGCCTCCTCACCAATACTCATTGTTTGTTGATTTGTTGATAATATATCAACCAGTTTTATTTATTTATTCATATACATCTATTCATTCATCCAACATTAATTCATTTCTTTATTTGTTCATTTTAAACCAAGATGTATATAATGCCTATTTTGTGCCAGGTACTGTTCTAAGTACTGTACATAAATTAACACATTTAATTTTCATAACAATCCTAAATAGTAGGAACTTACATTGAACCACATTAAATTTCTGGCCAACACAAATGGTACTTTCATATGGTTTCACTACATATTGTTCCCATTCAAAGATGGTAAAATTGAGGCACAGAAAGTTTAAAAGTAACTTGCCAAAGTCACACAGCTATGAAGTAACAGAGCCAGTATTCACATCCAGCTCCAAAATCTGTTCTGCCTTTTGCATTTTTTATTCCAGTTGAATTAGTTGAAGGTCAAACTTTGGGCCCCCAGCCCCTTTAGCATGCCTGAACTCCTCTGCATGTGTGATATATCTGACATTGTTTGGAATCCTTCATGCTTTCTCTAGCCACACAAGTTATCTTATAGGGTCTGGGTGTAGTGGAAGTACAAAATGGGTTTCTTTTAACTTTGTAGGAATCTGAAAGTGGCCATTTTTTTTTATGAGGAGAAAGGATGGCTTTAAATAACCCCAATGGAATATGAATTGTGAGGTGCCCTCTAGAAAGAGTGAAGGGATTTCATGAAAACTGTGCATGGCTTTCTGGCTGAAATTCTTTTCATGTTAATCATTATTCTTAAAAAAAAAGATTTTATTTTTATTTATTTTTAGAGAGAGGAGAATGGAAGGAGAAAGAGAGGGAGAGAAACATCAATGCTTCTTGTGTACCCCCTACTGGGGACCTGGCCCACAACCCAAGCATGTTCCCTGACTGGGAATTGAACCAGCAACCCTTTGGTTTGTAGGCCGGCACTCAATACATTGAGCCACACTAGTCAGGGTAATGATTATTCGTAATGATTAACACAAAAAAGCTTGGTAGAGGAATGAATTAACATTTTCATATTTGTTCACCATGGATATTCAACCTCCCTTTGTAAATAAATGAAACTGACTTGCTGGGAACAATATTATTCTTGGGAAGTCATAAAAATTCACTTTCTATAGAATGTTACATTCTTTCACAGGAATGGATAAGGAGGGAGAACATAAGGAAATGTTATCTATAGTGACTGAGAATTATCTTGAATAGACTTAACGGCTTGTGTCCATGGATCAAGCCAGGAAGAGCAGTTTCTATCCCTTTTTTTCTTAAATGTTTGTTTCTCGTGTGACATGGAAATAGAGGTGAAGTAATGCTGGACTGGGTGCGTGCACACATGTGCATGTAAATACAAGGACGTTTTTCGCGTACATGGGTCAGTGTGCATGCTTTCCAGGCCTCCCACAATAGCAAGAAACTGAATTTCAAGTGTCAGAAATGTCTAACCTGGATTGGTTAAAGACAAAAGATAATGAGGACCAGGAAAAGACAGTCATGGTTCAGAGCTGGAGCACTTGCAGTTTAAAAGGGGCCTGTGTTCCTTTGCTGGCTAGAGGGGGCCAGGACCCTTGAAGGATGAGGATAAGAGTTGGCTGGGAAAGCTTTCTTTCAGAACTGCTGTCTACTTTTAGCTGATTTCTCTGTGCTTAGAGCTGACATTCAGAGAGGAGGCCAGAAACAGACTGTTGAATTTGGGACTGTGCCCTGGAGACAGAGGATGAAGGGTCATCAGGGATCTTTAGGACATGGACACAGGGTGGAGAGGAATTTTGAAAATCTATAGGATTTATAAACTTGTATTCGGAAAAAAATTTCATAAATGTTTTAATCTTAGGAAGAATGTTTAAATCCATTAAAAATCTCATGTTAACTAGGTAGTAAAATCACTATGTTTTTCTTCAAATATTTATTTTTAGAGAGAGGGGAAGGGAGGGCAAGAAAGAGAGGAAGAGAAACATCAATGTGAGAGAGAAACATCTGAACCCGCAACCCAGGCACATGCCCTGACTGGGAATTGGACCAGAGAACCTGAACCTTCTCTTTACAGGATGATGCCCAACCAACTGAGCAGCACCGGTCAGGGCTAAAATCACTGTTTTGGGGTGGATTCAGGGAAGCTAGTGGACTCGTCCATTGTTAGCCCATTAACATCTGCTTATGGGCAGAGTCTGCATTTTATCTGACCCTTGATGTTTCCAGGGTGGGGAACTCAAGTCCCTTACTGCTTATGATCCATGTGCTCAGAGAGAGAGGGAGGGGGAGAGAGAGGGAGAGGGAGGGAGAGGCAGAAGCAGAGGCAAAGGGAGAGCGGGGGAGAGAGAGAGAGAGAACTCTGTGATTTGTCTGAATTCAGGTTCCTGTTCTTTGGGTGTCATTTCTTTGTCATGTAAGCTCCCAGGACTAGGTTGTGATTCTTTGTCATATCTTGCCTACTTCCAGTCAGTTTCCAAGCCTGTACACGTGGCCATGCCTCTCTCATCCCTCCCCTCCTCTCTCACTTCCGGTGCCCTCATTACCCCTCACCCAGGTTCATGCCATAGCCTCCCAACCTATTGTAGCAATCAGTCCCTTCTTTGCCCGTTGCCATTTATTCCAAAAGTAAAGCCCAGATGCTCTTTCCATCCTGCTTAAAAACTTTCAGTGCCTGCCCCAAGTTTACTAAATAACAAATTCCTTGCTGTCATTCAGCATTCAACCCCTGTCACACGCACTCAGAGCTCTCTGCACTTTTTTTCTTTCATAGAACTGGTTGCATTAAAAAATATACGTTGATTTTTTTGTGATTATTTGATTTTTCTCTCTCCCCATCATGCTGGAAGGTGGATGGGAGCAGCTGTTGTACCTCTTTTGCTCATTGTTGTACACCCAGCCCCTTGCCTGGTGTATGGAAGGCATTTGTTAAATCAACCTTTCCAACCTTACTTCCTGGTGTTCCTCTCATACTCCTGATTCCAGTTCAGCCAGATCACTTAATGTTTTCTGAGAATGCTCCATGCTTTCTTACCTTTGGGCCCCTGTTGTTATTCTGTGAAGACAGCTACTATTGGGGCAGGATAGTGGAAGCTGAGGCTAAAGTTCCACAGCCTGTGTTCAAATTTCAGCTCAGCCATTTATGGGCAAGTTTCTTAGCTCCTGTGATCTTGGCTTCCCCATTTATAAACTGGCTCCCACTTTGTGGGGTTGTGTGAGGATCAAGTGAGCCAGCGTGTAGGTTGAAGGCTCAGTATGTTTGGTATTAGTCACTGTTGTTATACCATGGGCTAGCCCCCACCCTGCCCAGTGAACCAGCTCTGGTTCTTAGAGCAGCCCTGTGAGAAAGGTGCTGGGGGTCCTGTGTGAAGGGTGAAGAAATGGAGGTTCACAATGGCTGAGTTGCCTGCAGCTAGTAAGTGGCCTGGGGGGATCCCACCCTCGGTCTGTTCATACAAACCTGGCTTTTTCTGTTGTTACCACTCTGTATGTGGCAACCCCCCCTCCCCCACCACCTCATTTCCACCCCCAGAAATTGCATTTACCCATCACAGCGCCCCTCACATGCTGTCTTTTCCAAGAGGGCTCTTCTGATTCTCTCCTGGTCTGAAATCTACTCTTCTCACGGGTGTTTTTATCACTTACCGTTAATAGTGCACTCAGAGTGCTAGGTTTCTGTGTGCTGGAGAAGGCTTCCTTCCCCATGATGCTTGAGTTTGGCAGAGCTTTCCTCTCTATTGAGTTCCTATGGATTTACTATCTGACCGTATCATTTTAATTCTTCTTGCATATAATTTAGTCCAAGTAGACCCCAAAAGCCTATCCAGAGATCAGGCATGTGAGCGGTCTCCTTCTGGTTCAGATTTTTGCCTCTTTAGCAAAATGGTCCCTATCTACTAGCATTTTGCCTAAGCATGTGGAGTTGAAGGTCTTCTGTTACCTGTTCTCTTTTGCCATCTTACCACAGAATTGCCAACCTGTTAAACCATAAAGTCATTTTTCATTGAGCAGAACTTCCACTCTTTTTCTCTTTCCGCCTGGGAAGAGACAACATGAAGGGAATGAAGACTTGAGGGAACTTAAATACCCAGCACAATGCTTAGTCCTGATACTGCTAAGAAGGAAATTTGGGCCTTGTTTTCAAGCAGCATTTAGTTGACTCTAGGCACCAAGCGCTGAGCTAAGTGTTTTATTAACACTATCAATTTATTCTGTCTGAAAGGCTGGAGGTGCTGGTTGACTGTGTTTACCCTCCCGCATCTCTTGTCCTAGGTTTTCACACTCTGCACACGATCCTTGGCGTCCACTGTCTCCCTTTGCATAACCTGCTACATTACATTGATAATGGGGTATTGCTTCTCACAGAAACAGCTGTCACAAGGCTCATGAAAGGTAAGAGGCTCTGAGTTTGCCAGGGTGCTAGTTCCAGTCTGAGCACCCCCACGCTGTCACACAGGGCCCAGCAGCACTCGGGAGCACCCCATGCTTAGTTTAATGCTTTGCATTAAATCTTGAAATCTTAATAGTTGAACAAGGGGCTCCGCTTATTTATTTATTTTTTGCATGTGTTTTGGAAGCCATAAATTGTGCAGCTGGTCCTTTTGGGTAGTTTATTTCCTGTAACCATCCTTTGGGCTAATTTAAAGTGTCTTTGCCCTCAGGAGACCCCACATGGCTTCCCAGTCCACACATAGCTGTTAGAGTCCTTTTCTGTACACGAGGGCATTTGAGGATAGAAGACTGTGAAGGCGTGTTTCTCAGGAAAATGTCATGAAATGGCTTGATTTCAGCTGATTAACTCTGCCACTGCAAAGTTGGACTTGAAATGCAAGAAAAATTAATGAGAAATGCAGTGATTATGTAAATTTGAACTTTAAATATGTTCTGTAATATAATCACTCTCACTTAAATGATTTGGCTTTGGTATTTTATGATGAACTTTATTAATAGATAGTAAAGTATTTCCCATTCCTCAAGGCACCCTCTGTTTCATGTTAGTCAATAAATTGTTTTGTCACTAGCATCCTATTAAAGAACCATGTTCCATGATAATAGAAACAGCTTCATTTAAAAATTCCTTTATTTAGAGAGACACAAACTAAAAATTCTAAAGCGTTGTTAGCTTGAGAATACAGGGTTGTGTTACCAGGATGAACCACTGAGGCATTATTAGCTCGTTCAGACACTAAAATGGAGATGTCTGTTTTGTTTGCCAATCTAACTTTCTTGTAGATCTGGACAACACAGAGAAAAATGAAAAACTAAAATTCAGCATCATTGTGCGGCTTCCTCCGGTAATCCTGAAGTATATTTCATTTTCTCCCTAAGCCTTGGCATGAACTTCCTTAAATTTCTTCTTGCAAAAAGAGGATTTACTTGATTTGGGCTAAAGTCAATTGAATTGTTTCACTTCCAGCTCTTCCCAAGAAATCCCATCCCTCCCCACCCACTGCCTGCAGCTCCCACTAGGTCCAGCAAGTGCTCGCTCCTCTGGCTGTGCTGCCTTGGCACCACCCACCTAAAACGTTTAGCCATTTTCTTCTCTTAGGAAACCACACTAATATTTACATCTGTGAGGCTGAGGGAAGGGAGAGGGGAAACATGTGCTTTTGGCTTTTAAACTGATAAGACATTTAAGTACAGGTGAGGTCAGAGGTTCTGGAACTGCATTTCCTCCCACTGTTGTTTCCACCAGGGCTGGACAACATCCCAGGTCGAAGGAAGAATGAAAAACATGAGGGAGAGGGTTATATAGGCACTCCTTGTTTTGTGCAGAATATTAGCTCTCAGAGTTAGAAACACTATGAAAATATGACATTCCACAGCAAGGTCTTCAGAGCCTCTGATGTGAACTTCCTGACCCCGAGCGCGGTGGCCAGCTCTGTGTGCTGTTTACCTATCTTGAGCACTTGTGTGTCTGGCACGATCCTCCCACGAAGGGATGTCCGTTGCCTTTCTGGATCTCATCGGCTTGCTTTGTAACACCCTCTCCCCCTCGGGGGCTTACTGAAGCAAAGACGAGAATAGAAAACAAAGCATGTTTTCCATGGCTAGATCTCTCTGGGGGTTGTCTCTGAATGTTTAGTTTGCTCTCTACATTTGACTTTTTATTTTTGCCTCATGCTCTTAGGGAATTAAAATTTTCTGGGCAAGGCATTGGCAGAGAACATGCCTATAACCTTTAGTTTCCTATCAAAACATCGCTTAGAGTTGGCATGCAGAATCCCCATTTTGAAGAGTAGCAGATGAACTCTGTTTCAGAAAAAGAATTTGGCAACATCAGTGTATAAACTGCTTTCTCAGGGTTGCATTTAAGAGAGTATTTATTCAAAATTCAGAGGCATACCTCCTAGGAAATGGCCTTTTCCCATGGGTCATTAAGCATAAAGGACCTTTTAGACTAACTAGTAAATTTGGAATAATATTTTAAAAATTATGAATAGATATAAGGTACATTTACTTAATTCAGTGTGAGGTGTATTCTTCTATGTTTTTCCATCCTTTTGTTTTTATTATGGACTTTATTTTTAAGGGTAGTTTAGGGTTCACAGCAGAATTGAGGTGAAACAGAGATTTCCCAAATACCCGCTGCCCCACACATGCGTGGCCTCCTCCATTATCAACATTCCTCACCAGACTGGTCCATTTGTTAGAATTAATGAACCTACATCACAATCATCTGAAATCCATCCTTAACATTAGGGCTCATTCACTCTTGTTGGTGATTATTTTGTCAATTTGATCATCTTTACAGTGTCATACTTCCACTACCTTAAAAATCCTCCTTGACCTCTTTTTCAATTTGCGTAATAGCTTATTGGTCAGAAGATCTGTCGACTTTGGGATCATCCTATGAGTTCTAACATTATTTCCCGGAACCATGTAAAGCGACTGCTTCAGAACTATAAGAAACAGGTGAGTCAGTGTGAAAGCACAACCCCACTAAATGGTTTTTTTTTTTTTTTGGAACTTATTTGCCTATTTCAGCATTTCCATATGCGCAGCAATTGTAGTTCTTACCACCTTTTTAGAAAATCTGGGCTTGTTTTGGATAATCAACTAATACCAGATGTGGTTTCCTTTTTAGCCTCAGAGTTCTGTGATTGACAAGTCATCATTCAGTGTGGAATTTTTGCCTCTGAACTACTTCATTGAAACACTGACAGATATAGAATCCTCCAATCAAGGTAATTTGCTCTTCTGCTCTCAAGAGTTGTCTTGCTTTCCCCTTGACATGTTAATCAGTCCCTATTTACTTCTTTGTGCCCTTTTCTTTCCAAAATGCCCCTTACTTTTAAGTAAGTCCTTAGTGCAGCTGGTTTTAATTAGCAATATACAATTTATCTAGAGTAAATTACCAAAGGAATAATCAATCACCTCTGAAGTTTTAAAAGGGTTTAAGACACAGGTGGCAAATACAAGGCCCATGGGCTGAATCCGGCCCTCCACCTTGTTTTATTCTGCTCAGCACCTTGTTTCTACCCAGTGGCAGTGAAAAGCTCCTTGCCCCTAGTTAAGGGGTATTGCATTTATACAGTCCTAAAATTACATTCAGTCCTTTGAAGGCAACCACGAGGCCGATGTGGCCCCTGGTGAAAATGAGTTTGACATTCCTGGTTTAAGATGTTATAAATCCAGTTGGTTGATGCAAATGGCCTTTCTTGGTTTTTGAGGTTTAATAAATTTTAACATTCTCAGAACAATGTGTTTTACTAAAATTTAAAATAATTATGGTTTCAAAGAGCTGTGTGCACAACATAAATGTTGCATGGCTTCATAGTAATTCTTTTTCTCTTTCTTGCTCTTTCCAGCTCTGTATGGTTTTGAAGGACATGACAATGTGGACGCAAAATTTGTGGAGGAAGCAGCTCTGAAACATACCACAATGCTTTTAGGTTTATAAAAAAGATATAATAATATCATCTTCCAATTTTTAATCTTGCTCATTAGTTCTACTTCTACTGAGAATTCTCTATCAAGATTTAAAATTGGTTATAAAAATCAGAATACATTGTTGAGCCATCTGAATTTCAGTTTGGTACTTGTTCAGACAGAAGTAAACCACGGTACTTCACCCCAGTTTTGAACAGCAGGTGAGCTGTCAAGTGTGGAGAAGGGACAAACAGTCCAAGGAGGCAGGCAGCAACATAAATGATGCTCTCCCTAGTGGATTCCTAGGCCAAAAGCCAGTTCTAGTGCATTCTGAAATAAAATATGCTTTAAAAATGTAGGGACTAGTGCTTAAAATAACAAAAACTAGATGTGTCATTGAAAATAACATGACAAGTGGAAAAATTAAATGTTGCATAAAAACTGTATTTGTAAAAAGGATAGTTTTTAAAAAACTGAATTTGGACCAAGTCAAATCTGCTATTTCCAGAATAGAATAATTTGTAACATACAGCAATTTCTTCATACAGTCCATTTAGAGTAGGATTTGTCTTTGTAATAGTTCAGATGGAATCATATTTAATGTTTAAGTTTTTATATTTATAAAAGTTTGATTTAGAAATACCTTATTAAAATCACTGAAAATTTTGGCCTGATTCTTGTCCCTTCTACACAGCATTTTTATTCGAGCCAGGAATCACGAGTCTATGAACCTGTTCCCCCGCAGACCCCCACATGTCGAACTAGTTCTCCCACTCCCCGCTCTCTTCTACAGTGACTCCATCCTGACCCGTAACTCCGGTTGCTGCCTGGGGTCAGCCCATGACACTTTGCTTTTCTCTTTTCACATTATTTTCCTCAGTGAATTTGTGAAACTTTTATCATTATAAGTATCACTAGCGATACTTCAGCTTCTTTTCTAAAGTGATCATTGTGTTCTAAAAATTGTCCTCTCCTGCAGAATTCCCATTTTTGGCCCAATACTTCATGGTCACCGAGGCTCAACATCTTGGAGCCATATGAACAAGGCAGCACTGACTTTTTATCTTGATGTCATTATTTTTCATTCCCTACCCTCTTCTTTTCACACCTGGCTGGTTTTGGTCACTTTCTAAGGTCTAATTCATCAGACTTAATCTTCTGCTCATAATCCTTCAATAACTTGCCATTCATTACAGGATAAAATTTAACCCCACATTCAAAATCACAGGACAAAATCCAAACTCACCCTAATCCTGGCCTCGTACGGTTCCTCAATATGAACTTTCTGTTCCCGTGAGCCCAGTTCACTGGGCCTTGAACACAACTTTTGTCCCTTTACTTCTCAGCCTTGCTTAGGCTGTTTCCCCTACCTGGAATCCTCTCTCTACCTATTAGCGTCTTACTATGCTTAAGGGCCAGATAAAATTTCCACCTTTCATTGAGTAGCACACATTGTTACATTTAGTACAGCCCTTTGTGATTTTTAAAATTATGATTCCATTCTTAGGTTGTTAAGTTTACTATGTATATATATTTTGAATCCCTAATGTGATTATTAATTCCTACAACACAGGAACTATGTTTATACATTTCTTTGTTGTTAACCACATGATTTATACAGTGTTACTTATAGGCACTCCTAAGGCATTGTTCTTCAGTAACTTCACTAAGCAATCAGGTTAGAATCAGGACTCTGTAGACTGAGAATGAGATTTAATTTCTCTCCAATATGGCAGGATAGGGGCTTGGAACAAATTTTGTTTGATTTAGCAAAATAAAGGAATGTGGTATTTCTCACATCCAGAGTTGTGAAATAAAATTCATAACTAATACCAGAATGAAATAAAGATAGGTTAAGCATACTAATGAATGTAAAAATCATAGGTTTGAAATATTGTGTATATGCATACATAAGAAAATATAAAAAGAGAATTAGGAATATACTTGGATGAAATGCAATAAAATTAGAGTAATAAAATAGTGGAATTGTCCTCATTTTCAACTTTTAACATGCCAATTAGAAATATTTTCATTGAAAAAAAAAGAAAGAAATATTTTCATTGAAATTTTGAAGAATCTTGTATCAAAACTTAAAATAATCACAAGTTTATTTGCATACAACAGCTGACTAAGTCTAGGTTTATAAGAAAGATAAATTAGGCTCTGACTGGTGTGGCTCAGTGGATTGGGTGCTGACCTGCAAACTGAAGAGTCACCAGTTCGGTTACTGGTTGGAGCACATGCCTGGGCTGTGGGCCAGGTCCCCAGTGGGGGGTGCACAGGAGGCAGCCACATGTTGATGTTTCTTTCCCTCTCTTTCTCCCTCCCTTCCCTTATATCTAAAACTAAGTAAATTAAAAAAAAAAAGATAAATTAGGATGGAGGTCCCAGATGATGAAGGAGAAAGTGGAAGCTGCACTAACTTCCTCCCAGGACCAATCTGGAATTACAACTAGATTGTAGAGAAATCATCCTGAATAATCAATTGAATACTTGCTGGAGGAAGTCTTATAATCAAGGACAGACAGAAGAAGCCATTTCACTGCACTGTGACTGGTCAGGAGTATGGAGATGTGAGAGGACTGGCTGGGTTCCCACAGGCAGCAGCTGAAGATCTAGAGGGATATTTCAGCAGCTGAGGGCATTCCCCTGAGAAGGTTGGGGTCTAAACCCCAAGAAGGGCTCCCCAGCTTATAGCACCAGAGCCAGAAAACAACCCAGATAACATCCAGCTATGAAAAGCGGCAGAGTTTTTGTTAGAGACTCAGAGATCCTCTTAAAGGGCCAGTACATAAAATTTTATCTGCAGCCACTTACCCTGGGCTCCGGCAAAGGGAGGGCAGATTGGACTAGAGATGCTTGAGGAGAGACTGTTCTTTCAGTTGTCTTGGGAGGCAACTGAAAGAACAGTCACCAGGATCCTTGTGCTGAGTCATTACCCATACTAGGGGAGCCATCTTTATCAGGCAGAGCACTCCCCTCCAAGTGGTATCAGCCTCAGGGGGAGCAAAAGCCCTGCCAGCAGGAATTACTCTGCCACACCCTGTCAAGTGTAAGATGCTGATCATAAACTGATTAGTTTAACAGCTGATAGTTTAACTACTAAGGCAGAAAATACAATGAAGCAGTAAAAATGAGAAGACAAAGAAACAGACCCCAAATGAAAGAACAAGAGAATTCTCCTGAAGAAGAACTAGATGAAATGGAGACAAGCAGTTTATCAAATAGATTAGAGTAATGATTATAAGGATACTCAAAAGCATGAAAAAGGACAGAGAAACCATTAAAAAGAACCAGTCAGAAATAAAGAATGCAATATCTGATGTAAATAATACACTGGAAGAAATAAACAGTAGGTTAGGTGAAGCAGAGGATCGCATCAGTAATTTGGAAGACAAGGTAGAAAATAAACACCCAGGCAGAGCAGCAAAAAGAAAAAAAATAATTTAAAAAATGAGAGGTTAAGAAACACTTTGGGAAACAGGGAGTGTAATAACATCCTCACCATGGGAATACCAGAAGGAGAAGAGAGTGAGCAAAGGATTGAGAACTTATTAGAAGAAATAATGATGAAAACTTCCCCAGTCTGGTGAGGGGAAAAAAAACACACAAGTCCAGGAAGCTCAGAGAATCTCAAACAAGTTGGACCCAAAGTGACCTACACCAAGACACATCATAATGAAAATGACAAGGCTTAAGGACAAGGCAAGAATCCTAAAAGCTGCAAGAGAAAAGCAGGCAGTTACATACGAGGTAGTATCTGGCATCTGATTACTCATGGGAAAACATTTCAGGCCAGAAGGGAGTGGTGTGAAATATTCAAGGCGATGAAATGCAAGACTTACAACCAAGGCTACTTTACCCAGCAAGGCTATCATTTAAAACCTAAGGAGAAATAAGGAGCTTCCCAGACAAGAAAAGGCTAAAGGATTTTGTTAACACACAACCAACACTGAACAAATGTTAGAAGGCTTGGTAGGGCTTGGTAGAAGAAGGAGGAGGAGGAGAAAATAAAAATGAAAAGGAAAATAGTCTAACAATAAAATGGTACTACATACGTATCTGTCAATAATCACAAAAAATGTAAATGGCTTAAATGCTCAAACCAAAAGACATAGGGTAGCAGAATGGATAAGAAAACAAGACCTATATACATGCTGCCTCCAAGGGACCCATCTCAGATTGAAAGATACACACAGACTAGAAGTAAAGGGATGGAAAAAGATATTTCATGCAAATGGAAAAGAAAAAAAACCTGGTGTAGAGTACTTATATCTGACAAAATAGGCTTTAAAAATCAAGGGTATATTAGAGATGAAAAAGGATACTACATACGAATAAATGGAACAATCCAAGAAGAGAATATAACCCTGATAAACATTTACATATTCAACACAGGAGCACCTAAATATATAAAGCAAATCCTGATGGTCATAGGGAGAAATCAATAGAAATACAGTCATGGTTGGGATTTTAACACCCCATCAACTTCAATGGATAGATCTTGCAAGCAGGAAATCAACAGGGAGACAGGCCTTAAATGACGCACTAGATCAAATGGATTTAATTGATATTTTCAGAGCATTTCCCCCCAAAGCAGCAGAATATACATACTTTTCAGGTGCATGTGAAATGTTTTTTAGGATAAACTACATGCTAGGGCACAAAAGAAGTCTCAATAAGTTTAGAAATATTGAAATCCTATCAAGCATCTTTTCTGACCACAATGCTATGAAACTAGAAATCAATCATAAGAACACTGAAAATCATGCAAAGACATGGAAGCTAAATAACATGTTATTAAACAATGAATTGGTTAACAACACGATCAAGGAAGAAATCAAAAGATATCTTGAAACAAATGAAAATGAGGACACAACAAACCAATATCTGTGGGACACTGGGAAAGCAATCCTAAGAGGGAAATTCATAGCATTACAGGCCTATCTCAAAAAAAAAAAAAAAAAAAAAAAAACCAAAAAAAACCCCCCAAAAAACAAACAAACAAACAAGAAAAAGCTCAAATAAACAATCCTCACACTTAAAAAGAACTTGAAAAAGAACAACAAACAAAGCCCAAAGTAAGTAGAAGGAAGGAAATAATAAAGATTGGAGGAGAAATAAGTGAAATAGAGTCTAAAAAAATAATACAAAAGATCAGTGAATCCAAGAGCTGATTCTTTGAAAAGATAAACAAGATTCACAAACCTTTAACTAGACTCATCAAGGAAAAAAGAAAAGACCCAAATAAATAAAATCAGAAATGAAAGAGGATAAATAACAACTGACACCAAAGAAATAGAAAGGATTGTAAGAAAATATTGTGAACAAACTATATGCCAACAAACTGGACAACCTGAACAAAATGGACAAATACCTAGAAACACACAATCTTCCAAAACTAAATCAAGAACCAGAGAATCTGAATAGACAGACTACAGCTAGTGAAATTGAAGCAGTAACCAAAAAACTTCTAACAAACAGAAACCCTGGATCGGATGTCTTCACAGGTGAATTTTACCAAATATTCTGAGAATAACACCTCTCCTTCTCAAACTATTTCATAAAATTCAAGAGAAAGAGGGTTTCCAAACTCAGCTTACAAGACCAGCATTATCCTAATTCCAAAAGCAAATAAAGGCACTACAAAGAAAGAAAATTATAGGCCAATATTTCTCATGAACATAGATGCTAAAATCCTTAACAAAGTATTAGCAAACTGAATACAGCAGTGCATCAAAAAGATCATACACCATGATCAAGTGGGATTTATTCCAGGAATATAAAGTTGGTACAATATTCACAAATCAATAAATGTGATTCACCACACCATAGAAACAAAATGAAGGATAAAAACCAATGGTCGTATCAATAGATGAAGAAAAAAGCATTTGATAAAATCCAGCACCCATTTATGATAAAAACTCTCAGCAAACTGGGAATAGAGGGAACATACCTAAACACAATAAAGGCCATATATGACAAACCCACTGTCAGCATCATACTCAAATGGGCAAAAACTACTAGCGTTCCCCTTACAATTGGGAACAAGACAGGGATGTCTGCTTTCACCTCTTATTCAACATAGTACTGGAAGTTCTAGCTACAACAATCAGACCAGAAGAAGAAATAAAAGGCATCCAAATTGGAAAGGAAGTAATAAAACAGTCTTATTTGCAGATGATATGATACTATACATAGAGAACCCCAAAGATTCCACCAAGAGACCACTAGAACGAATAAATGAATTCAGTAAAGTAGACAGATACAAAATTAATATCCAGAAATCAGTTACGTTTTTATATGCCAATAACAAAGTAACTCAAAGGGAAATAAAAAAAATCCCATTAATAATTGCTTAAAAAAAAATAAAGTACCTAGTAATAAACCTAACCAAGGATGTAAAACACTGGTACTCAGAAAATGATGACACCAAAGAAAGAAATTGAAGAAGATACAAATCAGTGGAAGCATATACTGTGTTCATGGATTGGAATAATTAACATCATTAAAATGTCCATACTATGCAAAGCAATCTGTAGGTTCAGTGCAATTCCTATCAAGATACCAATGACATATTTTACAGAACTAAAACAAATATTTCAAAAATTTATATGGAACCACAAAAGGCCACACATAGCACAAGTGATTGTGAGAAAGAACAAAGTTGTAGGAATCGTGCTACCAGATATTAAATATACTCTAAGGTCAAATATACTCTAAGGTTAAATATACTCTAATCAAAACAGCATGGTACTAGCATAAAAACAGACACACAGATAAATGTGAACCGAATAGAGAACCCAGAAATAAACCTACACCTTTGTAGTCAATTAATATTTGACAGAGAAAGCAAGCACACACAATTGGCTAAAGATAGTCTATTCAATAAATGGTGTTGGGAAAATTGGACACATACACACAGAAAAATGAAACTAGAGCACCTTCTTACACCACACATGAGAATAAACTTAAAATGGATAAAAGACTTAAATGTTAGATCCTAAACCATAAAAATCATAGAAGAAAACATAGGCAGCAGAATCTTGGATATTGCTTGCAGCAATATTTTATTGGATATATCTCCCCAGGCAAGGGAAATTAAAGAAAAAATAAATGGTACTTCATCAAACTAAAAAGTTTTTGCTCAGCAAAGCAAATCATCAACAAAATAAAAAGACAACCCACAGAATGGGAGAACATACTTGCCGATACATCTGCTAAGGGGTTAATATCTAAAATTTACAAAGTATTTAACAAAATTCAACACCATAAAAAAAACAACAACCCAATTAAAAATGGGCAAAGGATCTGAATAGATACTTCTCCAAAGAGAACATACAGATGGCCAATATATGTATGAAAAAATGCTCAGTGTCACTGATCATCAGAGAAATGCCAATTAAAACCACAATGAGATATCACCTACACCAGTCAGAATGACTATCATCAATAAATCAACGAACAAGTGCTGGTGAGGATGTGGAGAAAGGGGATCCCTTTTGCACTGTTGGTGGGAATGCAGGTTGGTGCAGCCACTGTGCAAAGTAGTAGGGAGTTACCTCAAAAAATTAAAAATGAATTTGCATTTTGACCCAATGATCCCACTTTTGGGAATATATCCAAAGGAATCTAAAACACTAATTTGAAAGAACATAAACACCCCTATGTTCATTGCAGCATTATTTATAATCACCAAGATATGAAAGCAGCCCAAGTGTCCATCAGTAGATGAATGGATAAAACAACTATGGGACATTTACACAATGGAATACTACTCAGCCATAAAAAAGAAAATTTTACCCTTTGCAAAAGTGTGGATGGTTGTGGAGAACATTATGCTAAGTGAAATAAGCCAGTCAGAGAAAGACAAGTACCATATGATTTCACTCATATGTGAAATCTAAATGAACAAACTAAACTAATGAGGAAAATTGGAACGGACTCATAGATGGAGAGCAGGATGACAGCTAGTGGGTGGGGATAGGTTTGGGGGTGGAGGGACTGAGCAAAAAAGAAAAAGGACTCATGGATGGACAACGGTGTGGTGATTGCTGGAGGGAATGTGGTATACGGGGACTAAGGTAATATAATAAAAAATACAATAAAGAATCACCATAACATTATTTTGAAAATGACAGTTTTCCCTACTGCCTTTTACTTGATTTAGATTTAACAACATTAACGTCAAACGCAACTAATTATTTAACAAACTCCATTAAGCCCTTGTGATACTTGGTCATTCCCTCTTTTTCTTTAAAAGTCAGTATATTGAGCAGTATTTTCTTTATTTCTTTAATAAATAAGGACCACTCTGTTAATTTCTGTACTTTACTGAATATTGATTTATTTTTATCACATTTTTATAGCAACTGCTCTACTATATATTTCTGAAAGGTTTCAATATATAGAGTGAAAAAGAAAGAAATGAGCAATGCAAATAGATGCTTTGACATAATTACAGAACAATTATACGTCCTACTCAACATCATGTAAAATATAGTGCTTGGTGAACAGAAAAAGAAACTGTTGAAACTGTTGATTAATGTGGATGGTGCATTTGTCTGTAATTTGAACTATTGTGTGGACATGTTCCAGCTGTGGATATGAGGAAGCCTGGCTTAAGTGTCTCCTTGAGAAGCCTGGATCAAGTTACACATTCAGATTTCAATTGGCTTTATAACAGGTTTCCTTATGTGCCTCATATTGGCCCCAGGTTCACTGGGCTTAAAAGGAGCCAAAGCACCATATGGTTTTGGCAAAGGAAGAGTAGCTTCTGCCTCTGGGATGTAGGCATTTGGACGCAGCTCTGCAGTCGTGCGAACACCATTGGGCAGCTGGCGACGATCCGCTTCCAAGAGCTCCTGCAAAGAATGATTTTTCCTTTTCAGTTTTCTGAAAACTCTGATGAAGTCATTTCTCCCCAGGGCCCACCATACACAGCTGGGCCTGAGCAGTCTTAGGCTATGCTGGCTGATATTCCCCAACAGGACAGGAGAGTATGAGGGTGAAGTCAATACACATGCACACACACATTGCATCTCACTGGAATGACCTATGTTGTTCAATCATTACTCTCTTCCTGGCATTTATGGTTTATCATAAACTGGTTGGTGGCCTCTAAATTTCACTGTATTACAATCTCAGTATCTTTCATCAAATACTAATTATTTCCATGGTTTTGTTTTTGACAGAAGTAGGACAATCTATTCCCTTTGGTAAGTCATTGATTGGTGAACAAATGTTAGAACAAATGTTAGATAAGGAGGGTAGAACCAGAGGAAAGAAGTGGTTCTTAGCGTGCTTTGAGCTTCAAGGTCCTCAAGATTGTGCCCATGCCTCTGGGAAATAGAGTAATCTCTCATAGTGTTCTAAATAAGGGAGATGGGTAAATGATAGCTGGGATAGCGTAGGTATTTGGAGGTAGCTCTGTAGTCATGTAAACACCAGTCTGAATGCCCTAGAAAATATAGTCCCAGAAATTACAAATCAGGCCTTGTTTTCAGATATCCCTAATATCTGAAATGCACATTTTTCTTGGACTAAGGGGTAAATAGTCATCTTCTTGAGGATGTCCACTGGATAGTCTGAGAGTAAGCTATATGTCCCCAAGATGCAGTCCCTTTAGGAACAGATGCCTAATTCTGTTTTAAGAATATTAAAAGGTCATGGGTTTAGGTAGAAGAACTGGACACCCAACTTGCAGGTGGAATCAGTGATAGACCTAGACTTAGGCCAGTGGCAGGGGTAAAAAGGGGTGACATTGAGGCCTATGATGCACCCCAAGTGTACTTCATCTGCTGGAGGCCTCACAACATGTTTTGGTGGCTGCAGTAGATGGACATGGAAGGGTGAGGTATGGCTTGAGCAGGGGTGCAAGTACAGAGATCGGAGACCAATGGATAAAACCAAAGCCAGCCAGGTCACTGCCAAGACAGTACGGGTCCATGGTGTTCAGCCACATCACCCCAGGGTGTAAGATTGTGGGGTGGAACTTGCTGATTGCTAAATGTTCTCCAGAGAATATTATAGTGCTTTGGAGTATTGTACTTTGAATTGTCCACATAATATCTTTAAAAACCCCAAAACTTTCTTCTGACTGTTTGGACTAGGTATGATAGAGTGGGAAATTTTTCATATATTTTGGGAGAATTAAAATCCTTAAAAATATCCCTTCCTGGACACTTTTACAAGTGCAATATAGAAGCCTAAATGTACCTCATGCTTTTCAGTGATGGCCAAGGCATACATTTCTTCATCTCGAAGTACCTTCAACCATTCTCTCTCAATCTCCTTATTGAGTGGCAGACCCTTTTCTATCCTGGAATTGCAAGAGAGGATGAAGTCTTCTTTCTCTTTGACTTCCTTTTGGAGTTCAATGGCCAGAGCTTGTTTCATGGACAGCTCAGCAACAAGAGCCATCATTTTTTCAGTAGCATCTTTGATCTTTTTCTGGTAGCCGTTCATCTAGAATTAAAGAGCCCAAGGCTTAGCCCACGTATACATTCCATGAAGAATTGAAGAAAATGGCAGGTTGCTGGCTACATACAATGTGGGGGACATTTTTGCCTGAATGAAGGAGAGTTTAAGTGGGAATTTCTAGAAAATAAGAATTGGAGAAAATCCCAGAGATTGAGCCCTACACCCTAGTTATGAAAATAAGGACAAAGCAGGAAAAAAAGACATATGCTCATTGAATTACCATATGTCCAGGTGGATAGCATTGAGGGGAATAGTTGAGTCTCTTTATTTCTAAGAGGTGATGAGGGCAGTGGAATAGAATGTTCTGGATGTCTAAGTTCTGGCCTGATTTTTCCATATTATTCATATATCACTTATCCAGTGGAAAAAAGTCTGGTAGGACGAAAACTATCTTCAATAGTTACGTTTTACTTATATAAGGTAATTAGCAGAAGTCCTGCATCTGAAATTATTTTTAATGGAAGCTATCACACCTCAACATGTTTGTATTATTGATCATAATTTCTGGGATCATAAGCAAGCATGAACTGAACTGGAGAAAATGTGGCCAATAATTTGAATAGAATGTTTTGGTTGTGAGCCTGTGTTCACCATTTCACATCAGCAACTTATCATCAAAGAATTAAAGGATAGGACCAAGTAGAATACTTGATTTTAAAAGGCAAAAAAGAAAAGTTGGAATTGGTGTCTCTTCTGAGCTTTCTAGCCCATAGCACAGCCTTTTAGTGTGGCCATAACCATGGTGGAGACCTGAGTGGTGACTCCTCCCATGTGCCAACACTGTCAGATTACTGCGCTTTATTTTAAATTTATATCCTGTTCCACTACTGACATTGTATTAGATATGTATGTATTTGACTATGTGGTTATAGTCTGACATCCCACAAGAATGTACTCTTCATGAGGACAAGGATTATTTGTTTTATTCATCATATTCCCACTGTCCAGAATGGTGCTTGGAACATAGGAGGCACCAATCAGAATTATTTATTTATTTATTTGTTTATTTATTATTAAATTTATTGGGGTAACATTGATTCATAGGGTCATATATATTTCAGGTGTACATTTCTATGCTACATGATCTGTATATTGCATTGAACCAAACAAAGTTGAAATCAAACATTTGTTAAATGAAGGAATGAGTAAATTCTTAGTCTATTTTAATCCTTCAGTCCTTTGAACCAGGGTAAATTGAGACATGAATAGGAACTCCCCCAAACTATGCCCATCCTTGAAATATTTCCTTCTCCTAATAGAGCACACACTGGTCTATGTGCACATTTGCTTAGAGGAATGTTGCCGCCAGCAATTTACCTGCCTCTGAAAAGAAAATGACTGATTACTACGTATGCACTTTAGCTCCTTAAGGGAATATAAAATTTTAAAACTCTTCTACACTATAGTAATTTTAGAAAGCACACACTGAATGAAAGACTACCATTTAAAGCTTCAGAGGTAAGTCATTATCTAATTTCATTAGTTAATCAGTCTCTGCATATGTGAGTGTTGTATGTATGCATGTGTAGCTGGCCAACCTTCCTTCTCTACATATCAAAAAAAGGATGGTATTAAGTTTTTGCTGAGATTTTCCACTTTCTGTTCATGTGGGAATCTTGGAAGATGAGCCATAAGCTGTCTAGGAAAGATGACAGGCTTGAGGTGACACTCATTCTTGTTGAGCACCCACAAAAAGCTAGGCTGCTTCTGCTTGACTGTGTAATGCTTGCAACAACTTTAGCTGATATGACACCCATTTTGCAGGTCAGAAAAGTCAGTTTTAAGGTCATTTATGTATCTTTCTCAAGGTCACTTGCTAGCATTGGTAAATCACAGATTTGAGATCTGAACATTTTTCTACCTTTGAGTTCTGGGTACTATGAGGATATTATAATTTCAAATGAAAAAAGTATCCAGACAGAGAACATGGAAGGTGGGGGAAGAAAAGGGAAGCTAAATCACTGGCTAGAACTCAGTTAGTTATACTGGGACCTTTCTGACCATGTGCATGGTTGCAGAAGCCACTCTCAGCATTTCTCTAGCATTAACGTTGACTTCAGGAGATGCTCTGCCCTAATCTTTGATAAGCCAGCCCTCAGCAAAAACAAACTTTCTCACAAAAATGGAAATTCATTTTGCAAAAGGAAGGAAGGCAACATTTAGAGAAACATCAGACATGCTAAGTTCAATTAAAGTTCATGAGCTTAAAACGTCTCAACATTCTTATTTTATGAGGTAAAGTTGTAAACTGTACAAGTGCCACTGCACTGATCATCCTCTGGTGTAGTCATCAGAGCCAAGCATAAAAGCCAGGTCAAAAAGGCACAGGAGGCTTGGGATGCACAACACTTTCCTCTATTTAGTGAGCCAGAACTGCATTTAGAACAGGACCGACTGTTTACTTATTCAATAAATGTTGTTCTAGACTTTAGTACATGCCAGGCACTGGGGAAATGAAGAAGAATGAGGAGCGGTCACTGCCCTCTGGAGCCCACAGTCAGGTGTGGGCATTAGCATGATCTGTTTTCCTACCTGTCTCCTGCACTCCACAGTGTGAACAATGTGCCCCTTCCTCTCTGTTTGTGCCACTATGCCTAGCATGAGGGAAGCACATGGTGTGTAAGTATTGCTGACTAACTAAGACCCCTGTGCTGTCACAGCAGGATGCTCTAGGATGGGCCATGGAGGCCAGGAGATCTCACCACACTATGGTGAAGGCCCCTCTGCGTCATAATTACCATCCTCCCACCTGCTGGCTGCTCCATTCAAGGTACCTTCTAGTAGTCCCAGTCTGACCCTGTAGCTTTGAATCAGCAGTCCTGTTACAGTATTTTAGGTTTATGAAATTAGGAAGCTCTGTGTTACTGGCCTCTCCTCACTAGTGGGGCCTAGTGGTGACTGCACTCCATTGTGTAATAGGCCCATGTTTACGCGACTGTTGTGGTCTTTAATGGTCTCTTTCTACTTCTGGGTTCTAGCTGAGTTTCCATGAAGTTTCCATGCAAACTGTTGTTTAAGTAAAGCCTTTCATTCACAAGGAACTAAAACAGATTTAACTTGGCACAAGTAATACAAAGATAATAATGGTCATAATTGAGTAGATGTCCAGTTAAGTGAAACTTGTATACTGTCATTTAAAAACTTAAGTTTTCCCACTATAATGTCAATTCATTCAAGGAACAAGATTGAAACTTACTTTGAACAATTCTCTAAGAGTCATCTTTACATTTTTAATTCTACATCTTTATGTTTCTCTAGTCATGAAGCCTAATTTCTCCAGTGCTCCACTCGGTAAATAAAGCAGACTATGGAAAATGAACCGTAAGAAAGCATTAAGGGCAGAAGAGAGAAGGCAGGGTCTCAGACAGACCTTCTTGGCCAAAAGCAGTGTGTCCTCCTTGCTGGCCTGAGTTTTGCAGTAGAGCCTTTCTGAGAGCTGGGAGACCTGTTCATAGATGAAATCCTTTTCCAGTAGTCGTTCCTCCTTCTTGGCCAGCTGCAGTTCCAGCTATAGTCCAAAACAATTGCAACAGGAAGGGGGTAAAAGGTCATGCAAGTCAAAAATTAGAGCACTATTTTCCCTCCTTCAACAAGAAATATGCCTTCGTAGTTGTCAAGATATCTTTAGAAAGTCTTTAGCGCTGGGCTGTCATGACTTTCCCTGCTGCAATCCCTTCAAGATACTCCTGGGAATTCTTCCTCCTCAGGGTAGAAAATGGCTCCCTTACCTCCATTTAGCTTTCATTGCCCTTCCTTTGATATGCTACTAGCAGAAAGACAAATTAATACCTTCAAAATGCCAAAATTTCCCCTTTGGGCTATGATACAAAGGTGGGCATCTGGAACCACTTAATTTTTACTTTTTTGGGCAAGTATTTAAAGCCAACCTTAGGTTTTGTTACTAAATTACAATGAAAGGACCATATTAGTGACTAGAGTAATGAGGGATAAATCTGTTCACATAACATGAAACACAGTACAGGTATCTGAGACACTAAAAGACAAGGGGCAAATAGATGCTATTTTAAGAAAGAGTGTTTGGGGATCCAAGATGGCGGTGGAATAGGTGGAAGACTACACTCACCTCCTCCCAGGAATAAACTGGAATTACAACTAAATTACAGTACAATAAACCTGAATAGCCAAGTAAAGACTAGCTGAAGAGAAGCTTTATAACGAAGGATTTATGGAAGACACTGCACTGAGATTGGTAGGAAGGGCAGAGACATAAAAGTGCTGGCTCTGCTCCCACAGGTGGTGGCTAAGATTCTGGAGGGATATATCAGCTGATGGGGTTCACCCTGAGAAGTGTGGGGTTTCAACCCCACACTGGACTCCCCAACTAAGAGTGCCAAAGCCGGGAAGAGGTACTCTTATAACATCTGGCTGTGAAAATCAGTGGGGATTCTGGTCATCAGGGAAGATGGAGTCTCCTAGAAACCCAGGTACTCTCTTAAAGGGCAAGCACACAAAATCTTGTTCACAGCCACTCGTCCTGGGCTCTAGTGGAGGAAGGGCAGAGCTGATTAGAGTTGTGTAAGGAGAGACTGGAGTTTGCGATTCGGGAGAGAGCTGAAGGGACGGCCATGAGGATTTCTGAGCTCAGTCCCTCTCTCATACCACAGACACCATTTTTCTTGGGTGGAGGACCCTCTTCCATAAGGCATCAGCCTAGTGGAATGCAATAGCCACACTTCCTAGTCTCCCTGCTGCCCCACCCTGCAGAACTCTGCTGAGGAGTTGGAGTCAGATGCCTGGGACCTTAGGGTTCCTTGGGACTTTTGCTGACCTTTCTTCAGACCTGGTGTTCATAAAAGCCGCCTTTGGTGGCTTAGTCCTTCCTGTGCACACGCAAGCACAGTAGAAGCAGCCACAAACTATGGCTTACTTAGGAGGACAAAATATGTTGCCCAGGGCTAGTCATGGGCAGCGTCTGACATTGGTCTGACCCAGAGTCCTTCCCAAGAGGCCCCAGAACCAACACATTGAGAGGCCAGCTGCAGATAACATCAAAGCAAGATCCATTTACTTTCACAGTGGAATGTACAAAAGGAGATCTTGATAGGCACCAGACCCTGCTGAGGTGAATTCCACTTCATGTGGTCAGCACCTGCACTGCAGCTTATACACTGTGATTGAGGTTGATCCTCACAGTCACCCAGTCTGAGGGTTGACCCCACACGTGAACGGATCAATAACATCACACTCGATTACAATAGGAGGATCCATATAACAACCAAAAGGGACATTCCTAGAGCAATCACTCAGGTGATCAAGGAGACTGTGCCACTGGGTCCCACAGAACATTATGAAATAAGGCCACCCTACCAAGAGTAGGAGTTATAGCACATCTACCTAATAAATGGAAACAAACAAGAAAAGGCAACCAAAATGGGGAGACAAAGAAACATGCCCCAAATGAAAGAAGAGAAGACATCTCCAGGAAAAGATCTAAATGAAGTAGAAGTAAGCAATATGTTAGATATAGAGTTTAAAAAAAATGGTTATAAGGAAGCTCAAGGACTTAGTGAGAGCAAGAAACTTAGTAAGAACTACAAAAGAAACCATAAACAATATCCAGTTAGATAAAGAATACAATATCTGAGACAAAGAATATACAAGAAGAAATAAACAGTAGGTTCGATAAAGAAATAAACAGTAGGTTCGATCAAATTAACAATTAAGAAGACAAGGTAGAAGAAACACCCAATCAGAGCAGCAAAAAGAAAAAAATGATTTTAAAAAATGAGGATAGTTTAAGGGATCTTTAGGACAACATGAAACATTACAATAGCCACATCATAAGGGTACCAGAAGGAGAAAAGCATGAGCAAGGGATCAAAATCTTACTTGAAGAAATAATGACTGAAAACTTCTCTTACTTCGTGAAGGAAAAAGACATACAAGTCCAGGAAGTGCAGAATCCCAAACAAGGTGAACCCAAAGAGGCTGACACCAAGGCACAGCACAATTAAAATGACAAAAGATAAAGAAAAAGAGAGAATCTTAAAGTAGCAAGAGAAAAACAGTTTGTTACCTACAAGGGAGCTTCCATAAGACTGACAACTGATTTCACAACAGGAACATTTTAAGCTAGAAGGAATTGGCATGAAATATTCAAAGTGATGAAAAAGCCAAGGACCTACAACCAAGATTACTTTACCCAATAAGGTTATCAGTTAAAATTGAAGAAGAAATAAAGAGCTTCCCAGACAAGAGAAAGCTAAAGGAGTTCATTACCACCAAACCAGTAGTACAAGAAATGTTAAACAGCCTTCCTGAAGAAGAATGGGAAGGAGAAGGAGGAGTAGCAGGAGGAGAGGAAGAAGAAGAAGAAGAAGAAGAAGAAGAAGAAGAAGAAGAAGAAGAAGAAGAAGAAGAAGAAGAAGAAGAAGAAGAAGGAGAAGAAGAAGAAGAAGAAGAAGAAGAAGAAGAAGAAGAAGAAGAAGAAGAAGAAGAAGAAGAAGAAGAAGAGGAAGAAGAAGAAGGAGAAGGAGGAGGAGGAGGAGGAGGGGGAGGGGGAGGGGGAGGGAGACATAGTTAAGAAATTAAATGGCAATAAGTGTGTACCTGTCAATAATTATTCTACATAGAAATGGCTTAAATGCTCCAATCAGAAGACATACGGTAGCTGACAGGATAAGAAAATAAGACTCATATATACGCTATCTACAAGAGACCCATCTCAGAAAAAAGATATACACAGACTAAAAGTAAAAGGGTGCAGAAAGATATTTTATGCAAATGAAAATGTAAAAAAATAAGGGCTAGCAATACTTATATCTGACAAAATAGACTTAAAAACAAAGGCTATAATAAGAAGGGTACTACATAATGATAAATGGAACAATTCAACAAAAGGACATGACTTATAAATATTTATGCATTCAATATAGCAATACCTAAATATATAAAGCAAATCTTGATGAACACAAAGGGAGAGACAGATAATACAGTCACAGTAGGAAATTGTAATAGCCCATTCTCATCAATGGATAGATTTTGCAGACAGAAAATCAACAAGAAAACAGCGGTCTTAAATGACACACTAAATCAGATGGATTTAATTGATATCTTCAGGGCATTTCATCCCAAAGCAGCAGAATATGCATTCTTTTCAAGTGCACATGGAACAGTTTCTAGCATAGACCACATGTTAGGACACAAAACAAGTCTCAGTAAATTTAAAAAGTTAGAAATCATATCAAGCATCTTCTCTGGCCATAATGGTATGATACTAAACATAAGTCACAAGAAAAAACTGAAAAATCTCTGAGACACAGCAAGAGCAGTTCTAAGAAGGAAATTCATAGCATTATAAGCCTACCTCAAGAAACAAGAAAAATCTCATATAAACAATCTAACTTTACATTTAAAGGTACTTGAAAAAGAACAACAAACAAAGCCCAAAGCAAGTAGAAGAAAAGTAGTAATAAAGACTAGAGCAGAAATAAATAAAGAGTAGTAATAAATAAAGAGCAGAAATAAATAAAATAGAGTCTGAAAAAATAATACAAAAGATCAATGAAATCAAGAGCTGGTCCTCTGAAAAAATAAACAAGATTGACAAACCTTTAACCAGACTCATAAAAAACAAAACAAAACAAAACAGAGATCTCAAATAAATAAAATCAGAAATGAAAGAGGAGAAATAACAACTGACACCAAAGAAACACAAAGAATTGTAATAAAACATTACAAACAACGACATGCTAACAAATTAGACAATCTGGACAGAATGGATAAATTCCTAGAAACATAACAATCTTCCAAAACTGAATCAGGAGGAATCAGAAAATCTGAATAGAGAGATTATAACTAGTGAAATTTAAGCAGTAACCAAAAAATTTCTAATACATAAAAGTCCTGGATCTGATGGCTTCCCAGGTGAATTTTACTGAACATTCAAAGAAGAACTAACATCTACTCCTCTCTTACTTTTCCGAAAAATTCAAGAGGAGTAAAGACTCCCAAGCTCATTTTATGAGGCCAGCATTATCCTAATTCCAAAACCAGATAAAGATACACCAAAGAAAGAAAATTGTAGGCCAATGTTCCTGATGAACACAGATGCTAAAATCCTTAACAAAAATGTTAGCAAACTGAATCCAGCAATATGTTAAAAAGAACATACAAGAGAAGCAAAACAAAAAACAAACAAACAAACAAAAAGAATTTACACCATGATAAAGTGGAATTTATTCTAGGATGCAGGTTGTGATATACCACATAAACAAAATGATGGATAAAAAACACAGTCTTACCAATAGAAGCAAAAAAAGCATTTGATAAAATTGAGCACCCATTTATGATAAAACTCTCAGCAAACTGGGAATAGAGGGAAAAATACCTCAATGTAACAAAGTCCATTTATGACATACCAACAGCCAATATCATACATAAAGGACAAAAGCTACAAGCATTTCCCTTAAGATTAGGAACAACACTTCTGGCCAAGATGGAGGCATAGGTGGACACACTGTGCCTCCTCTCACAACCAAAATTAAGGACAACAAATATTTAGAAACAAAAAACAACCAAAACTTATAGAAAATTGAACTCTACAGAAGTCCAACAACCATTCATCCAGACTGGTAAGAGGGGCGGAGTTGCAGCAGTAAAAAGTGGAGGTGTGGACCCAGGAACGCAAGCAGCAGCAGCTGGCAGTTCCCAGGTGCACAGGCGGTGGCTGGTGGTCCCCGGACCCACAGGTGGTAGCTGGTGGGCCCTGAGCACAGGGAGGCAACTGTGCAGACCCAGTGATGCCGCACAAGGTGGCTGGCTGACCAGGTGGTCCCACATTCACGCTCGCAGACGGTCCAGGCAAAGGGGAAGTGGAAGAAGGGACCGAGTCCAGGAGAGAGCAGAGCAGGCGCCATTCTTCCCTCTTGGACCCCGCCCCCACCTATAGCGTCACAACCCAGTGACTGGGCTGCCCCACCCTGAGGAACACTGAAGGCTCCACCCCTTACTACGTAATAGCCGTGACCAGACTAAAACCGAAACAAAACAACAAAAAAACCCCCACCCAAAATGGCTCAAACCGGAGAACAAATGAAAGCCCCAGAGCCAATTCCTCTAAGCCGTGAAGAGATAGCCAACCTATCAGATGCACAGTTCAAAGCACTGGTCATCAAAATGCTCACAGAATTGGTTGATTTTGCTCACAAATTAGATGAAAAAATGCAGGCTACAATACATGAAATGAAGGAAGACACATGGGGAACCAATAGAGATGGGAGGAAAACTGGGACTCAAATCAATGGAGTGGACCAGAAGGAAGAAACTAACAACCAAACAGAAAACAAGGAAGAAACAAGAATTCAAAAAAATGAGGAGAGGCTTAGGAACCTCTGGGGACATCGTTAAACATCCCAACATCCGAATTATAGGGGTCCCAGAAGGGGAAGAAGAGCAACAAGTGGAAAACTTATTTGAACAAATAATAAAGGAGAACTTCCCCAATATGGCAAAGGAAATAGACTTCCAGGAAGTCCAGGAAGCTCAGAGAGTCCCAAAGAAGTTGGACCCAAGGAGGAACACACCAAGGCACATCGTAATTACATTAGCCAAGATTCAAATGAAGGAGAGAATTCTAGAAGCAGCAAGGGATAAGGGGACAGTCACCTACAAAGGAGTTCCCATCACACTGTCAGCTGATTTCTCCAAAGAGACCTTGCAGGCAAGAAGGGGCTGGAAAGAAGTATTCCAAGTCATGAAAGGCAAGGACCTACATCCAAGATGTATTGCTCTATCCAGCAAAGCTGTCATTTAGAATGGAAGGGCAGATAAAGTGCTTCTCAGATAAGGTCAAGTTCAAGGAGTTCATCATCACCAAGTCCTTATTATATGAAATGTTAAAGGGACTTATCTAAGAAAAAGAAGATCAAAAATAGGACAGTGAAAAGACAGCAAACTCACAGCTATTAACAACCACACCTAAAACAAAAGCAAACTAAGCAAACAGCTAGAACAGGAACAGAACCACAGAAATGGAGACCACATGGAGGGTTAGCAACAGGGGTGTGGGAGGAGGAGAGAGAGGGAAAAGGTACAGAGAATAAGTAGCATAGATGGTGGGTAGAAAATAGACAGGGGTAGGGCAAGAATAATGTGGGAAATGTAGAAGCTAAAGAACTTATGACACATGGACATGAACTAAAGGGGGGGAATGTGGGTGGGAGAGGGTGTGCAGGGTGGAGGGGAATGATGGGGGAGAAATGGGACAACAGTAATAGCATAATCAATAAAATATATTAAAAAAGATTAGGAACAAGACAAGGATGTCACTTTCACTACTCTTATTCAACACAGTAGTGGAAGTTGTACCCACAGCAATCAGATAAGAAGAAATAAAAGGCATCCAAATTGGAAAGGAAGAAGTAAAACTCATTATTTGCAGAAGATATGATACTGTATATAGAGAAACCTAAAGATTTGTAAAAATAAATACTAGAACTGATAAATGAATTTAATAAAGTAGCAGGACTCAAAAGAAATATCCAGAAATCAGTTGCATTTTTACATACTAATAACAGACTATCAGAAAAACAAACTAAGAGAACAATTCCATTTACAATTGCCTCAAAAAAAATACCTAGCAATAAATTTAACCAAGAATGTAAAGGATCTGTACTTGGAAAATCATTAAGATGTTGAAGAAAGAAACTTGAAGAAGACACAAACACATGGAAGCATAGACCACATTCATGGATTGGAAGAATTAACATTATTAAAATGTCCATACTACCCAAAGCAATCTATAGATTCAACAAAATTCGTATCAAGATACCAATGGCATATTTCACAAAACTAAAACAAATATTGCAAAAATTTATATGGAATTACAAAATGCTCTGAATAGCCACAGCAATCTTGAGAAAGAACAAAGTTATAGGAATTGTATTACCTGATACCAAACTATAAGACCATAGTAATCGAAACGGCATGGTACTAGCATAAAAACAGACATATAAATCAATGGAACAGAATAGAGTGCCCCCAAACAAACTATGCTTTTATGGTCAATTAATATTTGACAAACTAGGCAAGAACATAGAATAGTGCAAATATAGTATATTCCATAAATCGTGTTGGGAAAATCAGACTGGTACCTGATAAAAATGATACCAGACAACTTTTTATACCACACACAAGAATAAACTCAAAATTAATTAAAGATTTAGATGTTAGCCTCAAAATCATAAAATTCTAGAAGAAAACATAGCCAGTAAAATCTCTGACATTTCTTATAGCAATATTTTTTCCTCATATGTCTTTTTGGGCAAGAGAAACAAAAGAAAAAATAAACAAAGTAGACCACCTCAAATTATATAGTTTTTTTTTTAATCTTTTTTTTAAAGATTTTATTTATTTATTTTTAGAGAGGGGAAAGAGAGGGAGAGGAACATCAATGTGTGGTTGCCTCTCACGTGGCCCCCACTAGGGGCCTGGCCTGCAACCCAGGCATGTGCCCTGGCTGGGAATCGAACTTGTAACCCTTTGGTTCACAGCCCGAGCTCAATCCACTGAGCTACGCCAGCCAGGGCTCAAATTATATAGTTTTTGCACAGCAAAGGAAACCATCAACAAAATGAAAACACAGCTGACTGAATGGGAGAACATATTTGCCAATGATACACCTAATAAGTGGTTAATATGCAAAATCTAATGAGCAATATAAACTAACAAACAAAATAGAAACACTCATGGATAGAGAACAGACTGACAGTGTCAGAGAGGAGAAGGTTTAGGAGGCTGGGTGAGAAAGGTACAGGGATTAAGCAAACAAACAAACAAAAAGCCATAGACACAGATAGTAGTAAGGTTGTTCCCAGAGAAAAAGCAGTTTGCAGGGAGGTAGAAAAGAGTGGAGGCAGAGATAAACGGTGACTATGGGGCACTTGATTTGGTGTGGTGAACACGCAATACAATATATAGATGATGTATTTTATAATTGTACACCTGAAACCTATATAATTTTATTAATTAATTTCAACCCATTAAATTCAATAAATAAAAAAATTAAAAAAGAAAGAATATTTACCCCATCTATTTTTTTGATCATTTCTTCTTTAGTCATATCTTTTCCTGGAATAAAGCGGGTTCTGTTCTTACCCTCAGGATTTATAAACTGTTTCTCCAGTTCTTTTATTCTGTCCGTACACTGTGAAAACTATTAAATGAGAAAACAACATTAGCTTTAAATCCAACCCTCTTTTTCATAAATATTAAAATTACAAAGCCCAGAGTCTTTAGCATCTTTCAGTAGGACTGACACAGGCAAAGGTGGAAGACAATGCTTAAGACCCTATCATCTGGGACTCGATGTCAGGCAATGTTTCTGCTCACCCATGGTACCATGAAGATGATGTCTGTAATTGACCCTAAAGGAAGGCAGTTAACAGGAATTAAGAACAGGTTAACAAGCAGTCTGATTATATGTGACTGCCAATTACTAACAAACAAAAATCTCCAGAGGGCAAGAGTACTAAAAATAAGAGAGCTAGATCTTTCCAGCAAGAACCAAAAACAGAATGATGCTGGTGGTAATAAAATGACTGAAGTTTTGAGTTGTGAGAAAGCTGAGCTAGGGTTGAGATTTGGGAGGGTGTATATTCCGGGAAAGCGGAAAATGCTTCATGGGAGAAAAAGACATCTATAGCTCAGCTGCTCAAAGTACAGATTCCACCCTGCAGCAGTGCTTGCGGCCTTTTGAAACAAGTCCTGTAACTCATGGGTTCTTACAGGTTCCAGGAGAAGCCTGGCTTGATTTATATGTAAAAACCTATACTATGCACAGACCAATAATGAAGAAAAAAATGAAAAGCAAACGGTCCCATGAAGTGTCTCTGAACACTTTCCCCACCTGAATTTCAAGCACTGCTAAGTCGGCATCCAGGGACCTCTTGGCGGGCAGTAATTTCTGAGTTACATGAATCTGTCTTTGCTTCTCAGCAATCTTCAGTTTAAGGAATCGGATCTTTTCATCCAGGACATGTATTTCGATTTCTGCATTTAGTTTCATCTTCTCTTGAATATTTATTTTTTCATAAAAAATGCACACTTCTTCTTCCCGCTCTATCAGCTGAACACCACTACAGTCAAATTGAGAGGCAGAGGTTGAGAGGATGTTGAGGCCACAGCTTTATTTGCAATTGTGGTCCCTCTGGATTTGGGCACAAAATACACATGAACATTGTATAATTCTAGAAGACAATAGATATTTATCAGTGGCTTTCTAGTTAAACTCCACACTTTGAATTTTGAGGGAAAGGAGAGGAACGGTTGTTTAGCATCTCAACTCTGAGCTGACCATGTGATTGGCTGGCACGATCTCTCTGCAAGTCCCCAAGATTTCCTGGGGTGGGAGAGAATGTCATTCCCCATGCATGAACAAAGTGATCCCATAGCCTGATTTTCCACAGACGCTTTTCTTGGACCAGACTTTCCAGCCAAGGGCTGGCCAGATGTACCCAAGCCAGGGAATGCATTTCTGCAGTGATTCTGTTCTAGGTTACTTGCCAAGCCCATTAGGTTCTTTTAAAGTTGACTGTTTCCAACACAAATTTCCTAATAAACAGGCAAAATTCTATCATTTATAATAATGCCAGGGGAAAGATCCTCTCCTCCTGAGGAGAATATAGGGAAGAAACAAAGTAAGAAATTTCTAATTCCAGGCCCACAGATCTGACCAGGGCCTGGCAGTGCACTGCCTAAATGCTTTGGTCTGTGCCAGGAGCCAAATAAGAAGACTCCCCCACACCCCCCAGAAAAAACACCTGCCAACCCTTTGAAAAATGGTATTCTTCACCACCCTGCAGTTCTTCCCACACACTGTGCATATCCACCATCCCAGAGTTCATCCCTAATTCTCTCTCTCTCTCTCTCTTCCTCAAAACATGTGTTCACATAGTGGTATTTGGCTAATCTTAGCTCTGTATTTTGTCTCATTTGCCATTTATTGGTTCTTCTCATGATCTCAGTTCTCTTGAAAATATAAACCAGGAGCAATGCTTTACCATCTTTTTGTACCTTCAGGGTCCGGCACTTATACAGAACACAACCAAGGGTTGATGAAAAACAATCTGATACCAGATATAATCACTATGGGGCTCTGCAATCTCACATGCCAGATTTCTCACAGCACAAGAAACTTGGGAAAACTGCTAAAGCAGCAATTGAGTAATGATATAATTGTAGCCTGGAAGAAATGATGCTACTCCTAAAGGTCTTGCTTACTTGCTGAGAAAATGAACTTGGAGAATAGCTGAATAAATATCATAAAATGAACAAAACTGTTGCAAAAATGGGTACATGATCCAAAGACCTATGTCAATTTGACAGAAATAATTTCATGTTATCAGAGGCATCCTGACTGGTAATCTGGGAAAGGACTTTGATCTTCAAATAAGCAACTTCTCAAACTCTACTCTTGCCTGTCTCTCTTACAAGGGCAGTTTCTTACTTCCAGGAAAAACATACAGCTACCCCTCTCCACCACACTAATAAAACCTGAATGTCAAATGTCCCTTACTAGTCCCTGTCAAGTGGAGATAGAAAAAAGGGAAACATTCCTAAACAGGATCTCTGGGTGCTTTGTTCTCACAGTAGTTTCCTGATTTTTACCTTTCATTTCGACGCTGGACGGCTTGTTCGTATTTTTTGCGAAGCTGCACCATCTCCTCTTCAATCATTGTGATCATATGGACAAGTCTGTCAATGTTATTCAACTGGGCTTCCTTCTTTTCTTTCATTTCCTGAAGTTTTGCTACAATCTTGCAAACATCATTTTGCATGCTTTCTCTGATGGTAACATTGTTGGCATGTTTCAGCATGGAATTTTGTAGCTTTCTTTGGAAATGAATAAGATTATAGTTTTTCTTAGTTTCTTTAAAAATGATGAAGACTTCAAAACACAAACAGAATCAAAGTAGCTCTTGCTTTAGTACATCCTTTGAAATGACTATAGTAGTAGTAATAATGATATTCACCATGTGATACTTGCAGGAATTCTTGAAATCTTCCCAGATCTCAGATTCCCCCTCTGTCAGATTAGGACTTGTTTCTTTTGTGTCCCCAGACTGACCTGCCCTGTTTTGTCAAAGCTAGAGTCTATAGTAGTTCATTTACTGCTCTGTTGTCCTTAGGAGACTGTGCTCTCTTAAGGACAGAGATGGTTTTATATGATAATGGTCACTGGACTTAAGCTGGTACCTGACTCAATATAGCTTCACAATATATGCTAAATGAATTCATGGCTTCTAGAAATGATATTTTGCTTTCAGGTAGGATTAGAACCTGATTAAGAAATTAGATTTTCGTTTTCGAGACTTCCAGCCAAGATGGAGGCGTAGGCGGACACACTGTGCCTCCTCTCACAACCAAAATTAAGGACAACAAATATTTAGAAACAAGAAAACAACCAGAACTTATAGAAAATTGAACTGTACGGAAGTCCAACAACCATTCATCCAGACCGGTAAGAGGGGCAGAGTCACGGTAGGAAAAAGTGGAGGTGCGGACCCAGGAATGCAAGCAGTAGCGGCTGGCAGTTCCCAGGTGCACAGGCAGTGGCTGGCGGTCCCCGGGCCCACAGGCGGCAGCTGGCGGACCCCGGGCGCAGGGGGGCAAATGTGCAGACCCATTGAGGCTGCACAAGGTGGCTGGCTGACCAGGTGGTCCCACATTCACGCACACAGACGGTCCAGGCAGATGGGAAGTGGCGGAAGGGACTGAATCCAGGAGTGAGCAGAGAAGGTGCCATTGTTCCCTCTCAAACCCCGCCCCCACAAACAGCGTCACAACCCAGCCACGGGGCTGCCCTGCACTGGGGAGCGCCAGAGGCTCCACCCCTCACTACGTAATAGCACGCCCGAGTGTGTGCAGATAATCCAGGCAAAGGGGAAGCAGTGGAAGGGACCGGAGTCCAGGAGAGAGCGGAGCAGGCGCCATTCTTCCCTCTCGAACCCCGCCCCCACAAACAGCGTCACAACCCATCGACTGGGCTGCCCCGCCCTGAGGAGCACCTAAGGCTCCACCCCTCACTACGTAATAGCCGCAACCAGACTAAAACCAAAACAAAACCAAACCAAAAAAAACCCACCAAAAATGGCTCAAACTGGAGAACCAAAGCCCCAGAGCCAATTCTTCTAAGCGACCAAGAGATAGCCAACCTATCAGATGCACAGTTCAAAGCACTGGTCATCAAAATGCTCACGGAATTGGTTGATTTTGTTCACAAATTAGATGAAAAAATGCAGGCTACAATATGTGAAATGAAGGAAGACACATGGGGAACTGATAGAGATAGAAGGAAAACTGGGACTCAAATCAATGGAGTGGACCAGAAGGAAGAAACTAACAACCAAACAGAAAACGAGGAAGAAACAAGAATTCAAAAAAATGAGGAGAGGCTTAGGAACCTCTGGGACATCATTAAACGTCCCAACATCTGAATCATAGGGGTTCCAGAAGGGGAAGAAGAAGAGCAACAAGTGGAAAACTTATTTGAACAAATAATAAAGGAGAACTTCCCCAATATGGCAAAGGAAATAGACTTCCAGGAAGTCCAGGAAGCTCAGAGAGTCCCAAAGAAGTTGGACCCAAGGAGGAACACACCAAGGCACATCATAATTACATTAGCCAAGATTCAAATGAAGGAGAGAATTCTAGAAGCAGCAAGGGATAAGGGGACAGTCACCTACAAAGGAGTTCCCATCACACTGTCAGCTGATTTCTCCAAAGAGACCTTGCAGGCAAGAAGGGGCTGGAAAGAAATATTTGAAATCTTGAAAAGCAGAGACCTACATCCAAAATTGCTCTATCCAGCAAAGCTGTCATTTAGAATGGAAGGACAGATAAAGCGATTCTCAGATAAGGTCAAATTCAAGGAGTTCATCATCACCAAGCTCTTATTATATGAAATGTTAAAGGGACTTATCTAAGAAAAAGAAGATCAAAAATAGGACAGTGAAAAGACAGCAAATCACAGCTATTAAGAACCACACCTAAAACAAAAGCAAACTAAGCAAACAGCTAGAAGAGGAACAGAACCACAGAAATGGAGATCATATGGAGTTAGCAACAGGGGCATGGGAGGAGAGGGGGGAAAAGGTACAGAGAATGAGTAGCATAGATAGTGGGTAGAAAATAGACAGGGGGAGGGTAAGAACAGTATGGGAAATGTAGAAGCTAAAGAACTTATGACACATGGACATGAACTAAAGGGGGGGGAATGTGGGTGGGAGAGGGCATGCAGGATGGGGGGGATGATGGGGGAGAAATGGGACAACTGTAGTAGTATAATCAATAAAATATATTTAAAAAAATAAAAATAATAAAAATAATCCCTTACCTTCTTAAAAAAATATATATATATTTAAAAAATAAATAAAGACCACAAAAAAAAAGTACAAACTGACAGTTAAAAACTAGTCATCAGGATTTTAAGTACAGCATAGGGAATACAGTCAATAATGCTGTAATAACTACGTATGTATGGTTACTATGGTGTAACCAGTGCCGTAATAACTATGTGTGGTGCCAAGTGGGTACTAGATTATCAAGGGGATCACTTCATAAGTTACATAAATGTCTGATGACTATGCTGTGCACCTGAAACTAATGTAATATTGGATGTCAACTGTAATGGAAATTTTTTTCATTAAAAATAAATAATTTTTAAAACAAAAACAAAACAAAACAAAAAAAAAAGAGAAATTAGATTTTCCTTTTCACACAGATTCCTTCCTACCCTCTACCCCCATCCTTCCACTACATACACAAAAGGGCCCATTTTTGTGATAACTTTTTAAAAGGAAACTGGGCAACAATGGCCACCAGAAAGATTTCAGATTATATAGACTCAGTAGACTAAATATCGAAATATAAGTAGAAGAGTCAAATAGATCTTGGCACACAATCAGTGCTAAATTAAAAAAAAAAAAAAAAAACATTTGCCAGGCATTTTTGAGTATTTTTACATCATTTAACTTGTTTAATAATAAAAATTTCTATAAAATAAGGACAATTTTTAGGGGTAAGGAATGTGAGCCTAGAAAGGTATTTTGCCCAAGGTCACACAGCAGGAAAAGTAGCAGGGCTTGGAGTTGAATCTAGAAAGCCACCTCTCTTAACCAAGGTATTGTCTCTCACAAGCACATTAGATGCTTCAAATCTACAGCTAGGGAATGCTGGTTAATAAACATTTGATTGTCTTCTAACTTTAAATGCAAATTGTCAAATTGGTGCTTTTTTCTAATTGAATAAATGAAAATTAGCATAGTAAACATAGTTATATATTATAATTTTTCATTTACTTAAATAGATGGCTCCCAAATAGTAGAAGCATAAGGAATCACATTCAGATGAGTAAAAGTTTTTCCAGCTTTGTAAAAGACTATTATTTTCTATTTTACAATCTCCACAGTATTTTTGAGTTCAATGAATCAGAAGAGAACACTTTGAAAGTACAATAATGATAACACTTACCTTTCTTGAGTAACTGCACTATTCCTTAAAATTTCCAATTCATTTAATGACATTTTATGCCTTTCTTTTATTTCATTTACTTGCTGATGAGATTTGTGAAGTAAGTTAACAAATTTGTTTCTTTCATTTCGAACAGTGTCATACAGTTTAGCAAACTCTCTGAGTCTGTGAAAAATGCAAGTGTTTTTGAAATTTGTGAAATTAGGATCTGTTTTTCCCTCCACCTAACTAGATAACTTATCATGTAATTCTTTTACCTCCTATGAATTTCACGTTTTTTCTTCTTGTATATCCTGATTTCAAGATCCTTTGCTTTGATATCCCTCACGATGTTGTTATACCTTTGCTAAAATATAAAAATTATGTGTGAAATAATAATTTTAAAAAGTCCACCACCACCAACACATGAATACTCGCAGTCTCACTCCATCTCTTTCCTATCCATTATCTAAAATCCTTTGTGCAGATCTGGGGAGATTGGAAAATTGCCTTACCCACTGAACTAAATCACACTAGCTAGGATGGAGGGTTAATTAAGGGAGCAAAAGAATGAGAAAGGAGGAAAAGAAAAGAGCCTGGGCAGGATGGGTATGAGGAGAAGTTCTGGGAAATTTTGAGGGAGCCAAAAAGGGGACTGGGTGAGTGAGGAGTTTGTGGAATGTAGACGAGGGAAGGGGCTTTGTAGTAAGTTTTGGTAAATGTTATGAATTGAATCCTGTGTGGTATTTTGTGAGAGATAAGGCATGATTTTAAAGCATTTTTCCATTTTTTTGTACATTGAGTGTGTTTTCCTGCACAATACATCACTATACTGAGATCAGCCATAAGGAGATATTACAGATTACACATGAATATCATGTCAGCACTTACAGTTTTAAAATCCTAAAAACATACCAAGTCTAAACATGCTAACTATGTTCTTCAAATGTCAAGATGCTGGGTCCTTCACCTAGTGTAAGACACATATTTGAAGATGAAGTATTTGCTGATAGAAACCAGAGAAAATGGTTTCTGTTGGCCTTCTGTTGAGGACTGTGAGAGCAAAACACATTTGCCACAGGTGATTAAAAAAAATTAGGCATTTGAGCCATGATTGACATGCAGCAATTTTATGTTGTTCTCAGTGCGAATAGGAGTCAGGAAGAAGCTAATATTTAGGTAACTCCAGGTGTGAAGAGTTAAACAGATGTAAAAATTGAGTATCATCAATTCCATCTTAGAGGTAATAGCAACATTAGATTTTTTTCTTCACCTTTTGTATATTTTTAGGGATGTAGATGACATGTGAAATAAAATGATAAAATAAAATTGTCTCATGAAAATTACAGTTTATTACAGCTAGTGTTTAACAGACTAATCCCTCACACTAAGAATACTAAGGAAAACAGTATCTTTCCTTTCTCGATTTCCCTATTTTAAGAAAAAGAATTGTGTGCTTTTATAAGAATGAGTTCATTTAGTAATGAGTTTTGGTTTGACACACAGATAATATATGTATCATCTTTGAGATTAATTTAAAAATTGTCTAATTCGTAAAACAGATCACTGTTCCTTATAACAAGGATCCCACTGCTCCCTCCTTTCCTTGTTTTGTTTCTGCTCCTCCTCTTCTCCGCCACCTGCTCTCTGAAGTTACCTTCTTTCCTCCTCCTCCCTTCCTCCCCTGCCACCGCCTTTCCTTCCTTTATTCTATGAAACCCAGTTACCCCATTCATGGGCCAACCATGCTAAACTTCTATTAGTGTCTCAAATCTTCTGAGGTGGAAAAAACAAACAGTTAATGAGGACTTGGAAGAGTTTGCTGTGGGTTGTGTGGTATAGATCTTTTCCTCAGTATTCTTTGCAAAACCTTTATTTAACCTCATAATTTGCTAATGCTTTGATGTGAGTTCTTTCTAGGGAACCAGAAGAATTGCTAGTCTGTGTAAATACTTGCTCAGAATTAGAACAAAGGTTGTATTTAGAAACCACCAACATCTGGACCACATGGTAAATTCAGGTTTTCTAGTTTAGCAATAAGTTATATCATATTCATTTTTAACAGGGAACCTCTGGATGTAATCTTTAAGTGGAATAAATGGTTCTGATATTAGAGTTTTAGTTAGCATGGCAGGAGGGTTGATTTTGCTATTGGTTTTGTTTTTGTTTTGGTTTTGGGATGTTGCACTGGGTCTGCTCTTGTACTTTGTCCAGAGCCTAGGAAAGTTACTAGGTAAAGCAGGAACTAAGGGTATCATAACATTGGTTTAAATGAGGATGGCTTGCTGATCTTGGGAGGGACAGCAGTCTAGTACTACCTGCTTTTGAGTTGTTCCTAGGCAAATCACAGTTGGATGTGAGATATCTGTGGCCTGGGCAGCTGTCTGCCATATCCACCACATTCTTAATGATTGTCATCTGTTCAAGTCCTCTGCTGATTTTGATTGATCTAGCTCTGTGTCTTCCTAGATTATTGACTACTGCTAATTGAATGATGGGACTAATTTTCAGGGCATGATCAAGTTTTACTTTGGGAAGCTGTATCACCAGTGGAATTTGAAGGAGACTTAACAATTGCAGCCTTCTAACGAACATTGTGTTAAAATGAGGCTACCCAAGCTCTTGTAGTAATTTGTGAACGCTTACAAAAATGCATTACCTGAGCTTTCAGGAAGTCCTTGGATTTTTGCTCCTTCTCATCAATTTTGACTTGAGTCACACGAACAAGGCTGAGTACCATGTCTCGCACATTTTCTTGCTCCTTTAAAAGCCTGCTTTCTTCCTCAAGTTGTTGCTCTATTAATTTACACTCAACATCTGATAAAATTTTCTTTTGAAAAACACAACATATTATGATTTATTTCTTTGGAAGAACACACTAAGGCCATTATCTTAGACTATGCTTTTTATGTCCCATGTAGAATTTCTTTTATTACAACATAAAACCAAGTAATTCTACTTCCATAGCTCCAAATATTTTTAACCTTATAAAAGAATGTGCAAATATGACATGTTTAACACAATGGAACTTTTTCTTATCAGATTGTATTTTCAAGTAAACTTAAGAAAGAGACATAAAAGCATGTTTTAAAATACTTTCACAGTGGCTTAAATAAATAAACTTTGAAAAATTTAAATTAGATGTTGGTGAAATAAAACATTTATTATTCATTTTCAATATTTTTATTTAAATACGTTTTTATTTAAAACATCACATGAACTTGTATAATTTTTGATGGTTCAAACACATCCTTTCCCCCCAAATTTAATGTAGGGTTAGGGTGGACTTTAAGATGAAGAGACAGACCCACGTTAAGTAGGATCACGCTCTCTTTGCTGATTCTCCTATTGAGATTTCATGGAGCACTGTTAAACACCCAACAACAACATATCAACCATTCTTAGAAGCTTAAATGAGAGGTGATATTAACCTGTTGGGCTAAATTCCTTTTAGCGACTTCAACTTCCTTATGGAGCTCTCTTCTCCTCTCAGATAATGTAGAATCATCTTTAGGGATAGCTTCGATCTGGAAATAAAAATGTAAAACAGACATTTATACAAAAAAGAAATCTTCAAAGTCATGTAGTGAACCCCAACATGTTCCTTTTGAAAATGGTGGGCAAATTATGATTTACAATCTTACAGGAACTGCCTATTTTGCTGAGTATTCTTTATAAAGTCATTGAAAACTAAAATATAAAGACCTGCCCAAAACCTATAACTCACTAGAGGCAAATATGCTATTTCTCATTCATTTAGAAATAAAGTAAATCTTACTAAAATAGCTACTAACATTTCTAGAGCATTAACTATGTGTCAGGCAAAGCTCTAAGTACTTATATGTATGGTCTTATTTAATCCTCACAATAACTCCATGAAGTAGGTAATATTATTATCTCCAACTGTACAGATGAGGAAAATGAGGAACACAGACATTTAGGTAACTTGCCTCAATGGTGTAGGTGCAAATCCAGGAAGTTAGACTTAGAACCCATGACCATAACACTGAATTTTACTGCCTCTCTAACTCATCACTCAGCACTTTGGAAACATGCATATTTAAATTATATTATTAAACTTTTAAAGTGTGAATTCATTCATTAAATTCTATAGATTAAAGAAAAACAGGAACTATTTATCAATAACAGTGAGAATAGTCAGCTACTCTTATAATTTGATGAGTAGCTGGAAAATTCTTACATGAAAGAAAAACCTCCTAATCTTTTTTGTTGATACCAGAAATTCCACCATTACATTTCTATTGTATTGGCTTGTGCTTCTGTCCTCTGTTAAAGAACTCTGGGGGAAAGGCAACATCTCACTCCATCAGTCTTTGTTGCCTTATTAGGAATGAACTTGTCAGATTCTTCATGAGGGAGAAGAGAGGAGAGAGGAGGAGGTACATGGCAGCTACTGAGGAAATACCACCCAAGGGTATAGGAAGGGTTATTGTGGGGGGCTGACAGCATTCTTTATTATGGCGTGTTTAGAGTTGGACCCTTATACTGAAAGCACATGACTCCAATCTGATGTAGTTTATCCTCTACCGTAAGTATACACTTCTACGTACCAGGGCAGGATATTGTCCCAGGAAGGGAAGATCATACTATTTAGTGAGTTAAAGATCATCTAACAGGATCCTTCTGAGGTTCATACTACTTTTTTTTTCAATATTTTATTTCTTTTTATTTTTAGAGAGGATGAAGGGAAGGAGAAAGAGAGGGAGAGAAACATCAATGTGTGGTTGCCTCTCACATGGCCCCCACTGGGGACCCGGCCTGCAACCCAGGCATGTGCCCTGACTGGGAATCAAACCATGACCCTTTGGTTCACAGCCCACACTCAATCCACTGAGCTACGCCAGCCAGGGCTCATACTACTTTTTAAAACTTGCTAAAGGGTGTCTTTAGACTCCCCAACCACTTGAACCTGTGCATCTTTGGTAGCACCTTCTTTACCCCAGACTTCCAAGGACATCCTGTTTTCCAGGGCCCCTCCTGTCCTAGAGCACTAGCTGTTGAGGAGCACACACTGGACTTAGGGGGATAAGATATTGTCTTGTGAAGTCTATATAACAATATACAGATTTTGTGCTTTTGATTTGCAGATAATTGCTATAGCAGTTCAGAAAAGGGAGAGCCCAACATAGACTTGAATAATCAGGGAAGATTTCATGGAAGAGTTGAGAAATCATCAAAGAAGAGTTTGATTTCTCTTTCTGGAAAATGGAGTTAATTCTTCCAGGACAGAGCAAGTCCAGTAGGCATCCTGGTGCCTGTCTGATTCTCTGCCACATGTGCCCAGGAGTCAGCTGCTCCAAATGCTTTGAGCCCCAAGGTAGGCATGCCTGCATGAATGATAACTGGAACCAGAGATGCTTCTAAAGCTTTTCTTTTTAATTAAAAAAATTTTTCATTGTATTTTTACATTACCATTTAGTCCCCTTACACCTCCCTCCCCACATTCACCACACTGTTGTCCATGTCCATGAGTCCTTTTTCCTTTTCACTCAATCCCTCCCCTCCCTACTCTCTTCCTCCTTTGATGCTAACATTAATTATTTTTTATCCCCCCCCCACCACTCCCCTCCACTGAGAACACACTCACTAGCTACTCTGTCAACTAAAGGCTCTTGAAAAATTTCCCTGATTTCAGGTTTCAAACATTTAGTTACTTCCAATGTTATGAATTACAAATAATACTGCAATAAGTGTATTCATTTTTTAACTTGAGCTAGCTGCTTCTCTGGCACCTTTCTCAATTCTCCATAAACACAATCCTCTTGTTTCAGGCAGGAATTAAATATTCTTGCTTTGTGGAAGAGCTAACAGGTGAGCCATCAGCAGCAGAGCCTGCTGGTTGCCTAGACAATACCCACCCTCCACTTTGACCTTACTAATAGAACCTCAGTTTTGTTCAGTGCTACAATGTATCCAGGAGTTCTCAGGTTCCTTTGCAGCTGAAGGCTGATTGTATGAGTCAGGACAGGCCAATAAAATATAAGTGAAAGTCTTCTGGATAGGACTCCTGAGAAATTCAGCTACCATATGCCTTTTCTTTCTGCCTTTCCCCCACTTCAATATGATCTACCGCCTAAAGGTGAGATGGCCATATGAGCTTAGAGAAAATATATACATGTTAAGGATGACGGATGAAGAAGCTAAAAGGATCCTGGACTTTTTATGATATGAAATTACCTGCTGTGTCTACCTCTGATCAGCTAATATTTTTATTATGTAAATAAAATAACCCTCTGTGGAGGTAAGCCACTATAATTGAGTTTCTATTACTTCTTGTAGCCAACTTGCAAACCTAATTGATTCTAGTTATAGTTCAGCTGTGCTACAATACTGGAGTGACTCAGATATTTACCTTTATATTTGAGCCCCAAATTGCATATGCCAGCAGGTTTTATAAGCTTATTTATTTTAGTTCTTTGTTTTATTTTTATAGAATTTCAAAATTAGAGAAAAATGTGTTTATTGTAATCAAGAAAATAATTAAAAAATATTAAAGTAATTAATTAAACATCTCTGCATCCAACCTCTACTTCAAATGTTCCTCTTCGAGTCACTGTTAATAGTTTTGTGTCTGTTCTTCTGACATTTTCAATGAATGAACAAAAAGCAGTAGCTTTCACAAAAGTTAAGAAACTAGATATTATTCTGTTGCTGTAAACATCTCAATTACTTGATATTAGTGAACCTTGGTTTCTTTAAGACTTTGATAATTTTCTGAAATATTTCAAATGTTCATGAGGTTTGTGGCTTGAATTTCTGGGACACTCTCTACAATCAAAGGCCATAGGAGAATCAACAACTGGCTCTAGGGTAAAAAAAAAAAAAAAAAAAAAAGCAAACCCTCCCACCCCCCAAAATAGCCACAGCCCTTACCTTTTATCTCTTTCCTTTTTAGATTATATGCAAGTCAGAAGTGTTTATGCAGGATGGGAATAATTGGCCTGACCCACTCCTATTTTCAAGTACTGCCAACCACTGAAGGTCAATGGCTGGGATAATTGTAAGTCACAAGGTCAAAAGGGAAGTTAGTCTCTCACTGAGACTGTACTAGGGCAAAAACATAGGTATTTCTCAAAATCAATGATAGAAGAGGATTTCAATACATTTTCATGTCTGTTAGTTTTATGTTGTATGAGTGCTATTTTATGAACTTAATTACTAAAAGTTTCCTAATATAAGTAGCATTTATTTATTAAAATATGAACAACTTGTGAGCATTTTACTGCAATCTCCTCTTTGGTCAGGGGCCATTCCTTACATATTGGTGTCCAGCTAGACCAACCTATAGTGAGCAAGCTTTATCACCAGAACCAGTATTCAATTACCTTTACTCTATCCCTTTCTTAAAAAGAAGCAGGTATGTAAGGACCACAAGATATTTGAGGACAGTTTCTAAAAAGAAAGAGGCAAAAAACAAACAAACAAACAAAACCCCACCCCACATAAATAAAAAAACTAAAACCAGGAAAATGTAATTTGTGAAAATAAAGTCTATATGGAGAAAAGAAAGAAACTATCATTAATATCCTTAGGAAAATAAAAGGAGATATGAAGTAAGATAAGGATACTATAAAAAAGAAATATTCAGAGAAGAAATAGCTCATGGAAATTTAAAATATGGCAACAGAATGAAAGATTACATAGGATTGGAAGGAAAAGTTGAGGAAATCTCCCCTTGTAGAAAGTCCAAAAGACAAAGGAATGGAAAAAGCAAGAGAAAAAAGACAAGGAAATTAAAGGACTGTTTTAAAAGACCCAACATCTGGATAATAGGAGTCCGAGAAAAAAAGAGTGGATATAATTAAAGAAACTATTCAAGACAGAGTCTTACAACTGATTCACATACATTTCTAGCTACAAAGAACTCATTCAGTGTCCAGCACAATGGGTAAAAATAGAAGACCCACAAGTAAGAACATCATTGTGAAATTTACAAATTCTGGAGGAATGTAAAAATTCCTACAAGCTTCTAACATGAAAAATAAAACCAAACTGGCTTTAAACAAAAGATCAAACATTAGAATGACACCTAGTTACTTAATAGTGACCCCAGAAGTGAAAAGACAATTGATCAATGTTTTCATAATGAGGGAAATGACTTCCAAGCAAAAATTCCATATCCATTAAATCACTAATTGTTGGGAAGTGCCCTGCTTGGTTTCAGAAACTGTAACCCCTCATGGCTAAGGCTGAGTAGAGAGACCTTGGGACCCTAATCTATTTGGAGACAAAGCTTATCTCCCTGGCAGGGGCACTGCCTCTGCCCCCTTTACTTCACCCTGCTTGGCTCTGAGTGGATGACTGGTTAGCCAATGACGGGTAAGATTCCTCAAAGGAGGGATTGCCTAAGACAGGCATGGTCAGGAAGGGGCCTTCAGGGAAGGACTTGGGGGTTATAGAAAAAGGGGGTGATGGACTCTCACCCCTTGGCTTTAACATAGCCTGAGTCCTCATTCTGTCTGCAAGAAGTCTCCTAATCTCTTGGCTGCCTTACTTCCCCTGCCTGACCTAGGCCTGAATCAATGCCTTAAGCCCGAAACAATGCCAGAGGTGGGTGCAGCCCTGTGCTGGAAAGGGCAGGTTCCTCAGGGAAATCAGGCCTAAGAAAGAAGGCATAAAATCCCATGAAACTTGCTTTGTTAATACCCTCAATTTAAATAATAAGGGTCCAAGCTTGAAGAGAGTTTTTTCTCCAAAGATTTATGGCCCTTTAACTACCTGACCCTGACTCAGAATAAGCCCTCAGAGTTCTTTGAAAGTTATCTGTTGTTTAATCATTTCTGCCTGACATTGACTGATGAACTTTACGTATACACCCTGTATTCCTATGCAAATTAAACCCAATAAATGCCCATTCCCATTAAGGAATAGGTTCCTGGTCTTTCTCCTTTGAGAGATCAGGCCACCTTTCCTCCCCAAGCAGATCATGTCTTGGTAGACTTATTTTCATCCATGGAAGCCAAGGGGGCCTTGTGGGCAGAGCCTCCACACAACTAATTATCTGTAAGTCTAGTGAGAAGTTAAAATCTGACATGTACTTTTTGACACACAAGGTCTTAAAAAATCACTTTCTGTTTACCTTTTCACAGGAAGTTATTGGAAGGCATGTTCCTCCCACCAGAAGAGAGTAAGCCAAGGGAGAGAAATAGAAGAGGTCCATGAAATAGGGGATCCAACAAAGAAGGGGTGTGAGTGGAGTCACCAAGATGATGGAGTGAGGCTCCTAAGATATGAGAAATGAGATTAGTAACAGATCAGAAGGCTTAAAAAGAGAAAAGCACCCCTGATATCCAGGAGCTGACCTAGCACTCACAGTTAGGCCTTGGTGTTCTCCTCTTGAACACAAAAAATGTCATGGAAAATAACCATCAGACAAGACTATTCTATGATCATAGACAAAAACAAGGCCACGCTGTATTTGTGTTTTATGCAGACAAAAACATGAACATCATCTAATCCATAAAATATCACAGATTCCCATCTCACAGTCTTCCTTTCTAATTACAGCTTTAGCCTCAATCTAGTCTTTCTCTTTTTAGCTAAGATTTACTAAGATACTCAATCACAGAATTATTCTCACTTTCTGACAATATCCAAATCCCAGATAAAGCCCCCTTTTCTTATACCATCCCCCAAATCATGTAAGTCCTTTCTAATACCCTCTACCGAGATACCCTGCTGTTCCCCATGTTGTGTGTTCTTCCTTGCTGCAATGAATAATAAACCTGGTTCATTCAACTACAGATGTGTTCTTAGTGGTCTTGGTTACAGGTCGTTAACAAGTCTCAGAAGTGATTACTTCAAAATGAAATGAACAGACTATCAAAAAGATTTTAACCTATTAAAAGGAAATTTTTACAGTTAGAGAAGAGTTTGGTTTTGAACTAAGGATATGTATACAGAAAACCACAAATTAAAAAAAAAGGTTATATATAAATTTCTTTCTTACAAAACTTTTATAAGGAAGGAGAAAATAATTGTCCAATATTATATGACTCAGGTGTGGATAGCTTTTACATATTCATAATAATGTAAACATCAAATTTTGAACTAGCCAAATGATGATATGAGTCCATTCAGTGTATGGAGGGATAAAATGTATGTGTTGAACAGAATTATAGAGAAAGCTTAATCCTCATCTTTTATAGTTAGAAGTAAAAAAGTGAAAAATCAAGAAGTACCATACAAGCATATTACTTAGAGTATGAAGGTATACCATAAGAATCAGCTAAAGGAGTAGGACTTGATTAGGAATAGGAAATACACAGAGTATATGATATTATCTACCTTTCCATACCAGAGGAAGACATCACTAATCAACCATAGGGCTGATAAGCCAGTGCTAAGCCTCAGAGTCCTTTGCAACATGGTTACTAGAAGGAGCCACCATCTATGAATGAGGCTGGTACTTGAGATAAAAACTATTTGCCTTCCTTTGACCATATGATCTTTAGGATTATTCTCAGTTCTTTCATTCTGTGATTATGTAATATAAGGAACACTAACTGTCTTCAGTAGGTGAGTAACACATGAAAGTGCCACTTGAGGAGGTTAATTAGGTAGCAATATGGAGGATTGATTGAGTGTGGAAGGAAAAGAACCAGGGGAGAAGAACAGCTGGTGGGCAGCTGCAGTCACTCAGACGATGTAGCATAGGTACTGAGACACTTCCGAGATTGATCGAAAGGCTCTGATAGTACAGTCATCTCCATAGGCATGAAATAGCCATATTTATAGTCTTATCCTAACTATAAGTTTTCTTTAGCCTTAGAAAAAGTTCATATGTATAAAGAAAGGAAAGCATTTACTTCTTGGTACCATTTCCTTGGTACTACACACTTTCACATTTGTAATCACATTTGTTCCTTGCAATATTCCCGGCTGAAAAGTTTGGAAATGCCTAACATCAGAAGGAGTTCAGTGGATCTAGGATTTAAACCTGACTCTGCCAGACTCACTGCTGATGTTCTCTGGAACAGTATGTTGACACAATTGCCTTGAACACTGCAAATGGGTCAGGAAGAGAGAAAAGTGCAGAATCACTTCTAAATCAGAAGAAAGATAAAACTGCTAGAAAACTACAAACAAAGGAAAACTGTGCTTTTGGAAAGCGAGTGTTCTGTGTGCAGTCCTTCCACCCCCACTTGGCTCATAACAATGGGCTTTGGGCCTAGAGCACTTCCTTACCAAGAGATCAAATCCACACACCTGTGCCTCCTGTGGAACTATCTTGCTGTTTCAGGCAAAATGTCTTCCTTTGTTCTGCTTATGTCCATGGCCCTCAGGCTCACCCCAGCTTTCAGTATTTCAGATTCCAGAAGAGAAGGGTCAGGGTTCCTTCCACTGCAGCCTGACATGAGAAAGCACAGGCCAGTCACACTGAACTGGCTGTCAGGAGGGGCCTGCAGGTCATAGGCACCAGAGTCCAGCACTGAAATTCATCTTGCGCTGTCTCTTCTCTATGTAAGTAAAGTGTTGTTCCATCCAGTGCTTGACTGTCTTGTTTTCCTGGGGAGCTCTGATACCAAGATACAATGGGCCTCCTCTCCTGGAATTGGTAAGTGGTATATGGTGTTTTGCTTTCTTGAGATCGATAACCTGCACAGTGCTCTACTAGCCTGTATCACACAGAAAGTGCCATATTTACTTGGTTAGAGGCTGTTTTGTTGCTGTTGCCACAATCTTGGGCATGGTTTTATGTTTAGACAGAGAATAACATTAAGGACTAAGAATATTCCAACCCCTAAAACACAATGGTGAATATCAGAGCAAAACCCAGAGTCACTGAGGGGACTGTGTTGAAATGTAGATATGGGGTTTCATTTCTCTTCAGTACCAAATGGAAATCACAGAGGCATGATTAAATGCAGAGGTTTACTGCAATGTATACTATTATTACATGAGGGTATGATATCTTTGATTAAGAAATCCTTCACATTCCAATTTGTCATGCTAACCCACATGGTCATTAAAAGCTACTGGCCCTGGCTGGTGTGGCTTAGTGGATGGAGCATCAGCTTGTGAACAAAAAGGTCACTGATTTGATTCCCAGTCAGGGCACATGCTTGGGTTGCAGGCCAGGTCCCCAGTTGGGGGTGTGCAAGATGCAACTGATCAATGTATCACTTACACATTGATGTTTCTGTCTCTCTCTTCCTTCCCCTCTGTATAAATAAATAAATAAAATCTTCAAAAAAAAATCATACTAAACTCTAATAAGTTAAGGATGAAGGTGGTAATTTTTAGGGTAACCACCCAAAGATGGATAGAAAATGCAAAACTAATGCATAATAAAAAATGAGGAAAATAGCGGCTAAGATGGAGTCGTAGGTAGGCACACTATGCCTCCTTGCACAACCAATATTAAGAACAACAAAGATTTAGAAACAAGAAAACAACCTGAACTGATAGAAAATTGAACTGTATGGAAGTCCGACAACCATTCATCCAGACTGGTAAGAGGGGCGGAGTCATGGCAGGAAAAAGTGGAGGTTGGAGAACCTGGGCACGCAGGCAGCGGCTAGCGGACCCCGGGCACAGGGTGGCAACGGCAGACCCAGTGAAGCTGCGTGAGGCGGCTGGCTGACCAGGAGGTCCGACATTCATGTGCAGATAATCCAGGAGAAAATGGGGAGCGAGAAAGACCTTGTAACCCAGGGCCACAGTGCCAGGAAATAAAACCTAAAAACACAGATTGAAAACACTTGCGGGGGTTGAAGTGCAAGGAGAGACTCCCAGCCTCACAGGAGAGTTCACTGGAGAGACCCACAGGGTCCTAGAATGTACACAAGCCCACCCACACAGAAATCAGCACCAGAAGGGCCCAATTTGCTTGGGGAAAGCAGCAGAAGGGACTGGAATCCGAGAGAGAGCAGACCAAGTGCCATTCTTCCCTCTCAGACCCTGCCCCCACACACAGCATCACAACCCATTGCTCCACTCTGGGGAACAATTAAGGCTCCACCCCTCACTATGTAACAGCTGTGACCAAAAGAAAACAAAACAAAACAAAACCAAAAATGGCTCAAATGGGAGAACAGACCAAAGCCCCAGAGCCAACTCATCTAAGCGATCAAGAGATAGCCAACCTATCAGATGCACATTCAAAGCACTGGTTATCAGGATGCTCACAGAATTGATTGAATTTGGTTGCAAATTAGATTAAAAAATGAAGGTTATGCTAATTGAAATAAAGGAAAATATACAGGGAACCAATAGTGATGGGAAGGAAACTAGGACTCAAATCAATGGTGTGAACCAGAAGGAAGAAAGATCTAATCAGAAAAGAATGAAGAAACAAGAATTAAAAAGAATGAGGAGAGACTTAGGAACCTCCAGGACATCTTTAAACGTTCCCAACATCTGAATTATAGGGGTACCAGAAGGGAAAGAGGAAGAACAACAAGTGGATAAGTTATTTGAACAAATAATAAAGGAGAACTTCCCCAATCTGGCAAAGGATATAGACTTCCAGGAAGTCCAGGAAGCTCAGAGAGTCCCAAAGAAGTTGGACCCAAGGAGGAACACACCAAGGCACATCGTAATTACATTAGCCAAGATTCAAATGAAGGAGAGAATTCTAAAAGCAGCAAGGGATAAGGGGACAATCATCTACAAAGGAGTTCCCATTAGACTGTCAGCTGATTTCTCAAAAAAGACCTTACAGGCAAGAAAGGGCTGGAAAGAAGTATTCCAAGTCATGAAAGGCAAGGACCTACATCCAAGATTGCTCTATCCAGCAAAGCTTTCACTTTGAATGAAGGGCAGATAAAGCACTTCTCAGATTAGGTCAAGTTAAAGGAGTTCATCATCACCAAGCCCTTATTATATGAAATGTTAAAGGGACTTATCTAAGAAAAAGAAGATCAAAAATATGACAGTAAAAAGACAGCAAACTCACAGATATTAAGAACCACACCTAAAACAAAAGCAAACTAAGCAAATATCTAGAACAGGAACAGAAACAGAGATCACATGGAGGGTTATCAACAGGGGAGTGGGAGGAGGAGAGAGGGGGAAAAGGTACAGAGAATAAGTAGCATAGATGGTGGGCAGAAAATAGACAGGGGGAGGGCAAGAATAGTATGGGAAATGTAGAAGCAAAAGAACTTATGACACATGGACATGAACTAAAGGGAAGGAATGTGGGTGGGAGGGGGTGTGCAGGGTGGAGGGGAATGATGGGGGAGAAATGGGACAACTGTAATAACATAATCAGTAAAATATATTTAAAAATGAGGAAAATAGAACAATATAAAGTATAGTACAATAATTCTTTTCTTTATTAATCCAAAAGAAGGGAAGATAGGAAAGAAAATGGAACATAAAACAGATGGGACAAATAGAAAGCAATAGTAACATGGTGCACATAGCCCAGGAGTATCCATAATTACATTGAATGTTTTTTAACTCAACACAAGAACTAAAAGGTAGAAATTTTTGGACCAGATATTTAGAAGTATATCCTGTGTATGAAAGATACACCTAAGTAAGGAGACACAAATGGTTAAAGTAAAAGGAAAAAGAAATACCATGCAAAGTCTAACCCCCAAAACCAAATGTAACTGATAAGGCAACTTCTAAGGCAAAAAGCAGTTCTAGACTTAAAGAGATTTCAGAGTTAGAGAAGAATCAACCCTGATCAGGGTGGTTCAGTTGGTGGGGCATCATCCAGCAAAGCAAAAGGTCACTGGTTTGAGGGCACATGCTTGGGTTGTAGGGTTGAGCCCAGGTTGGGGCGTGGCAAGAGGCAATCGATCAATGTTTCTCTCTCACACCGATGTTTCTTTCCCTTTCTCTCTCCCTCCCTCCCTCCCTCTCTTTCTAAAATAAATAAATAAATGATATTGTTAAAAAAAATTAATCAACCTGCTAGAACTGTGGTTATAATATTAGAAGTATATGAGAAACATAAATAACTATTCTATTTGTTTTTCAAAAGTGTAAAAAGCACATCTCACCTCACTGAGATAGAAAAGTAGAGTCTATGAGGGCCATCAACAAGGCTAAGACCTAGTCATTTGTGACAATCATAATCCTAACCAATTATTTTCACACTTTCCTAAAGGTTGGTCTTCCAGCCGGGATGGGCTAGGTTATGCTATAGAAATAAACAACCCCCAGACATCATGGCTCAAAACCAAGACAGCTTATTTCTTGCTCTGGCAAAACCTATGGCCAATCAAGACAATTTCCCAAGACTGCTGTTAGTATTCCTGGCTACTTCCATTTTGCAACACTTCCACATCATCATGTATTTCCACAAATGTCACAGAAGGTGGAAAATGAGCTAGAGGGTCTCACACTGGCAATTAGATGCCCCAGGCTGCAAGTGACACATGTCACCTCTGCCTATGGTCCATCAGCCATCACTAGTCATTTGATGCTGCTCAACTGCAAAGGGTGCAAGGAACTATAAGTTTTCCATGCGTGTAGGAGAGGGAACTAGGTTTAGGTTAGGGTCAGAAGTGTCTACCACAGTTGGAAACTTCCACTTACATTTCTGAGGTCACAAATCTCCCTAAGTCAGGGAACATTCAAGAGAATGAATATGACTTCTATATACCCCACTGCTTGGTTTCAGAGATTGATGATCTCTCTCTCATTTTTTTTTTTAACTAAAGGAAGCACTGGCCAAGGTCCAACACAAGGATGAAGCTTTTCGGCAGTGCTTGGTCAATTAGCACAGGTAGTACCACCTGAGAGAGGAGAGAATCAGATGCAAAAGGACCAAAACCATTCACTTGGGAGCACAGAGTAACATCTGTCTTGATCATTCTCTGACTGGAGTACTCTCTGATACTGCATAGAATTAGCCTGGTAGGCTAATCTAAACATTGGATTCCTGTTGTTGGAGGTGCAGGCCACCTGACCAGTCACATTGACATGATTTGATCTAGTCCCTGACTGTGATAGTCTACAGTGACACCATGCTGGACCTCTTTCAACTGGAAAAGATGGTCCTTTACTTGGTCTTACCCTGCAGTGACTGGATGGCCCACTGCTTCACCTCACCAGGCTGAAGCCAGATCCAAACAAGACATTTCTCTAGTCTTGGGATAGTAAACAGACCAAAAAGCACTATGGAACTGTAGACTGTATTATAGGTTTGATGCATTTTAAAATGACCTTTTCTCTGTTCTTTCTCTTTTCCTCTTCTTTTTCTACTGATAATAAAAGCAACTTCTTAAAATATTTTTACTTCAAAAAGACAGCACTGAGTGGTGTGAGCACCCACCTCTAACAGAAGCCTTTGATGCAGTGCTTGAGTCTGAGTTAGGGCATCCCAGGACACTTTCAAGAGTAGCTCCATCTTTTTCAAATTTCGAACATCTCGTTCTCTCTCTCTTTGCTTCCGAGAGAGTTCATCGTGGTAGTTCTGTTTGTCAATGACACAGTTTCGCAAATTGAGATCCAAGATCCCTCTGTTCCAGGTAAGGAGACAAAATGAAAATGGTTAGTCATCAGCTGACCTTCATGTTTTTAAAGACAGGATGCTCAGCATATATGCAGAAAACTATTCTCGTGTTAGAATCGAGTTGTGTATAATGCCCAAAGCAACTTTGTTTGCAAGTTGGTATCATTTAATGTCACAGTCTTATAAAAACCCCAAATGGCATTAGCAGATTGGCAGAGACAGAGGCTCACAATTTCCCTGAAATTTACTTAAAATTAAGAAGTAACACTCTCTAGGGAAACCATATCACTAAATTGCTCCCATTTGGGAAAAAAACATAATTACCTCAGAAATACCATTCATTTGTAGAAAAAAAGTTCCTCAGCCATAGTACTCTCCAGTGATATAATTTTCTGGAGGCATATTTCAGGAACTTACAAAATATAACAGATATGTCCTTAAGATTTGGTTACAGAAAATTAAGGAAAACAATAAATAAAGGATGGAAAAAATACTTCTAAATGCTTTATTTAATATATATTTTATTAATGGTAAAATTGATTTAAAATTCTATACAAATGTTTAGCAAAAATTTCTATAAAAAACAAATCTGTTTGAGATTATGTTTTGAATCCTCATATACAGGGTCTGGCAGAAGTAATGTCTGCTTGAGTGAGGCTGGTAGGGTAATAATATGGGTGTAATAATTCACAGTTTTAATTTGAACATTTCACCTAAAATATCATATGGTGTGCTTCAGTGTGATATTGTTATGTTACAGAAGTGCATGCTTATGATTTTGTCATAAAAAAGGGTATTATTTGCGCCATACCCTGTATAAATTGAAAAAAATTTAGATGACAGATAAACATATAACTAACTTTTCAGTTAGCGAAGTTGCTTCATTCTCTCTGGTTAATTCCAACAGCTTGACCAATTGGTTATATTCTCGTTCTTTGACTTCAAGTAAGGCTCGTTTGCCTTCAACTTCTTTTATCACATCTTCCTTCTCTTCCATTATAGCATTAATTTTAGTTTCAACTTTTTTTAGGGAGTCATTTATTTCTTTGAGTTCATCATCCAAGACAACTTTTTTCTTTTCCATTTCTCTGTAAGGAATACACACACACACACGTACATACATATACATTTGTGTACCTACAGATACATACATACACCACACGCACACACGCATACATTCACCTTATTTTGAGCTCATGCTATCTTGACCTATTTTCACTTCCTCACCAGGCAACAGAAGAGCTTGTCATAAATTCAGTGATCTCAGAAGTGGGGTGAAGACAACTAAGGAGTGGGTGCAGAGGGTATCTCCACTGAGAGCCACTGAGGGCAGGGATTTGTCCAGCCCACCCCTTCTTCCCAGATCCTGGGGTTTTACCCTCATTCTGACCTGAACTGACCTGAATTTCTCAACTTTGGTGCTGGTGGGCTTGGCTTTTAGCACTACTAGTGCCTACTTTTCACATTCTTCTTTTGAGATCAGTTACCAGAGCAATCATATTATTTCTCCAGAATTTTTGTGTCTTCACTTATCTTTATCTTTTTTAGTTCCTCTAAACCTTGATAATTTCCTCAGTAATTTCTGCCTCCAATCTACCCTGAATGCTGGGTGTACGGGTGTGTGGGGGATGGTGGGGTTTACACATGTGAGTAGGTGGCAAAGAGTTCCTATCATTTGGGCTTCAGGCTTCTGGCTGGCTGACATACTTTCAAAACATGAAATTCTACACAGTTCAAATAATTTATCCCTTGAACACCTCTGTTAAAAACAATTGGACTTCTCTGCCCTGACTGGTTTAGCTCAATGGATTGAGCACAGGCTGTGAACCAAAGGGTTGACAGTTCAATTCCCAGTCGGGGCATATGCCTGGGTTGCGGGCCAGGTCCCCAGTATAGGGCGCTGAGAGGCAACCACACACTGATATATCTCCCCCTCTCTTTCTCCTTCTCTTTCCCTCTCTAAAAATGAATAAATAAAAATCTTTAAAAAACAATTGGACTTCTCCATAAAGATAGGATTTATAAATTGGAAAGAGAATATTGTCCCCAAATTAAGACATAAATGAGTGTTATAAATGATAATAATATGCTGCACTTCTTTTTTTAAAATGAACTTGATATATACAGAAACAAATGAAAATATTTCTAAAATTATAACAGTAATCTGATGTGGTCAGTGGTTAATATTCTTGTTTTAGTGTGTACACAAAACTTGGGGGAAGAGAGACTTCCGGCCAAGATGGAGGCGTAGGCGGACACACTGTACCTCCTCTTACAACCAAAATTAAGGACAACAAATATTTAGAAACAAGAAAACAACCAGAACTTATAGATAATTGAACTGTATGGAAGTCCAACAACCATTCATCCAGACCGGTAGGAGGGGCGGAGTCGCGGTGGGAGAAGGTGGAGGTGCAGGAGCGCAAGCAGCAGCAGCTGGCAGTTCCCAGGTGCACAGGTGGCAGCTGGCGGTCCCTGGGCACAGGGAGGCAACTGTGCAGACCCAGTGGGGCCACACAGGGTGGCTGGCTGACCAGGTGGTCCCACATTCGTGCGCGCAGATGGTCCAGGCAGAGGGGAAGTGGCGGAAGGGACTGAATCCAGGAGAGCAGAGCAGGCGCCATTGTTCCCTCTCAGACCCCACTCCCACATACAGTGTCACAACCCAGTGACTGGGCTGCCCCGCACTGGGGAGCGCCAGAGGCTCCACGCCTCACTAAGTAACAGCATGCACATGCGCAGATAATCCAGGTGAAGGGGAAGCAGCAGAAAGGACCGGAGTCCAGGAGAGAGTGGAACAGGCACCATTGTTTCCTCTTGGACCCCGCCCCCACAAACAGCGTCACAACCCATCGACTGGGCTGCCCCGCCCTGAGGAGCACCTAAGGCTCCACCCCTCATACGTAATAGCCGCGACCAGACTAAAACCAAAACAAAACCAAACCAAAAAAAACCCACCAAAAATGGCTCAAACCGGAGAACCAAAGCCCCAGAGCCAATTCTTCCAAGCGACCAAGAGATAGCCAACCTATCAGATGCACAGTTCAAAGCACTGGTCATCAAAATGCTCACGGAATTGGTTGATTTTGTTCACAAATTAGATGAAAAAATGCAGGCTACAATACGTGAAATGAAGGAAGATGCATGGGGAACTGATAGAGATGGAAGGAAAACTGGGACTCAAATCAATGGAGTGGACCAGAAGGAAGAAACTAACAACCAAACAGAAAACGAGGAAGAAACAGAATTCAAAAAAAATGAGGAGAGGCTTAGGAACCTCCGGGACATCGTTAAACGTCCCAACATCCGAATTATAGGGTTCCCAGAAGGGGAAGAAGAAGAGCAACAAGTGGAAAACTTATTTCAACAAATAATAAAGGAGAACTTCCCCAATATGGCAAAGGAAATAGACTACCAGGATGTCCAGGAAGCTCAGAGAGTCCCAAAGAAGTTGGACCCAAGGAGGAACACACCAAGGCACATCGTAATTACATTAGCCAAGATTCAAATGAAGCAGAGAATTCTAGAAGCAGCAAGGGATAAGGGGACAGTCACCTACAAAGGAGTTCCCATCAGACTGTCAGCTGATTTCTCCAAAGAGACCTTGCAGGCAAGAAGGGGCTGGAAAGAAATATTTGAAATCTTGAAAAGCAGGGACCTACATCCAGCAAAGCTGTCATTTAGAATGGAAGGACAGATAAAGCGATTCTCAGATAAGGTCAAATTCAAGGAGTTCATCATCACCAAGCTCTTATTATATGAAATGTTAAAGGGACTTATCTAAGAAAAAGAAGATAAAAATATGACAGTGAAAAGACAGCAAACTCACAGCTATTAAGAACCATACCTAAAACAAAAGCAAACTAAGCAAATGGCTAGAATAGGAACAGAACCACGGAAATGGAGATCATATGGAGGGTTAGCAACAGGGGTGTGGGAGGAGGAGAGAAGGGGAAAAGGTACAGAGAATAAGTAGCATAGATGGTGGGTAGAAAATAGACAGGGGTAGGGCAAGAATAGTGTGGGAAATGTGGAAGCTAAAGAACTTATGACACATGGACATGAACTAAAGGGGGAGTGTGGGTGGGAGGGGGTGTGCAGGGTGGAGGGGAATGATGGGGGAGAAATGGGACAGCTGTAATAGCATAATCAATAAAATATATTAAAAAAAACTTGGGGGAAGATTAGGCAGGGAAGGATTAAAAATAAAAAATATTAAATCATACACTTTTTTGCGTGTTGTTTTTTCTATCTCTTTTCCAATTTGTACAGGAAGGGATTGATGGTGAACCACTTCATCCTAGTAAAAAAATGGAACCATGTTAAATTATGTAGTCTTGGGCCAGAAGCAGTTAAGATAACCAAATTAAACAGGAGAGAAGAAGGAACTACTATATGTAGAACTCTATCTGTTCTGTTCTATGTAGGGTGCTTTACTTACTCTATTTAATCCTCACAGTGACTTTACACTCTAGTTATGGTTGCCACCATTTCAAAGAGGAGGTAACTGAATCAAAGTGGTTGGCCCAGATTCCCTTTGTGGAGGTATACCCCTCGGTCAGAGGTTGCAGGACTCAGCCTCTCACAGTTCATGCTTGTTCTCTTCTCAACAGCTGAGCAGAGCTGACTTGTTGGGGAAGAGAGGGGTGGAAGGAGGTGGGAAACGGGCTGTGAAATTGCTAACTGATGTGGTGATATCACAGCCCATCCCCCCTGCCTCCAGGTGAAACAACCTCTGTGGTGCAATTCATAGTCAGGAGTTAACTCCCTATGGGATTGGGTTGATACTAAGTTTCTCCTGAAACTACATTTTGGCCCAGTTTCTCTCCCAGCTCTATCTTGCTTCCCTTACTCCCTTATCAGGGAGTAAACTCCTGAAAGCCCTCCCTCCATGAATGGTTGTCTTAAGTTCTGTTTCTAGGGAACCCTGCCTAAGATTCATGCTCAGAGAACCTAAGTAATTTTCCCAAGGTCACACAGTTAGCAAGTGTCAAGACCAAGATCAGAAGCTAATTTTGTCTAACACCACTTTTCACTATGTTCTGTAGGTTCATAGAAATTTCAGTTTTAGCCTCAAGAATCTCATGTGCATGGCGTGGTTACAGGAGGGACCATCCCTGCCTGAGGATCACAGTGAACTTTGGAGCCTGGGGTAAAACACGCATGGAGGTTGAACACATTACTGCAGTGTGTGCATTTCTCCCTGGGATCTTGCTCAGTCCTGGGCCAGATCCAAGTTTCACGAGGCTGAAACATGTACAATCTGGGGGTGGGGTGGGGGGGGTGGCTCTTTAAGAAAAAGAGTGGAAAATTACAAATACTGAATTAGGTACAGGGCTTTGGAAGAGGTTCATGCAAGTGAGGGCTCTGTAGTTTTAACCTCACTGGGTTCCTAATAAATCCATCACTGTTCAGTTCCCAAGTTCTAGGTAGCAGCTGGGTACATCTTGGCCAAATGCTCCAAAACTCATAAGGAAAAAGAGGTCAAAGTGTATCATAATTGTCCTGTGAGCCAAAGAGTGTCAGATGTTATTTTTAAAAGAACTCTAGATTATTTAAAGTTTTGAGAGTTATTACACATTTTTCAAAGTAAAAGGAATTTAAATTATCTCCTAAAACATAAATACAGGCCCCTCATCACTTGCATAGTGAGAGGGAAGTAAAGTGGAGTCAAACAGACAAGGATAAGGTGATGAAAATATACATAAGAGGTTAGGAAATTTGGGCCCTGTTCAAGGAAGAGATTGTGTTTGTAACACACATTTCTAATATTGAAAAACGCTTGGTGGAGTCTAGAGAGGCCTTCCCTTGGGCTGGGCCTCTAAATTACAATGACACTGCTGAGCTCTCTAAAGACTTTTGTGAATTCCCAGAGTCCTGGTTAAGTTTGATTGGCTCACTCACAATGCTGAACATTCCAGTTTGTGTGATGATGCTCCTCTTTGTCAAATCTTTGTGGTCAAACTTGATACTCATGCATTTTTATGTCAGTGCAGGCACAACGTCTGACTATGAATGAACTGTAAGTAGCACACCTTTAGGTTGACTTGATATTCCAACAATTCTTCTAGTTCCTTCTGCTCCTTTAGTAATTGTTTCTGCTTAGATGTGAAATCTTCCCGTAAATTTTTAATTTCTAATTTCTTCTGCATTATTTCTTTACGTAATTCTTCAGTGCTTTCTTTCAATATTCTCATCTTCTTCTCCATCTCCTTTAAAAGTTGTGAAAATGATCAGGTTATTTAGAGTCTGAGCAAACATTTGTCTACCTAAGTATCAACTTAAAAACAATTTTACTTACCGCTTTGATTATATTTGTTTTGAGTTTCATGAATGATTTCTTACCAAGTTAAATACAAAGTATGATTTCTGACATTTTTCAATAAAGGCATCAAAACTGTACTGCATGTATTAAACATTTTACATTGATTCATACTCTTTATTTTTTAAATATATTTTATTGATTATTCTATTACAGTTGTTCCATTCCCCCCCTTCACTCCCCTCCACCCTGCACACCCTCCCCCACCCACATTCCCCACCTTTAGTTCATGTCCATGTGTCATATACATAAGTTCTTTGGCTTCTACATTTCCTATACCATTCTTACCCTCCACTCATCTATTTTCTACTTACCATCTATGCTACTTATTCTCTGTACCTTTTTCCTCTCTCTCCTCCTCCCACTCCCCTGTTGATAACCCTCCGTGTGATCTCCCTTTCTGTGGTTCTGTTCTTGTTCTAATTGTTTGCTTAGCTTCTTTTTGTTTTTGTTTTAGGTGTGGTTGTTAATAATTGTGAGTCTGTTGTCATTTTACTGTTCATATTTTTTATCTTCTTTTTCTTAGATAAATCCCTTTAACATTTCATATAACAAGGGCTTGGTGATGATGAACTCCTTTAACTTGACCTTATCTGAGAAGGGCTTTATCTGCCCTTCCATTCAAAATGACAGCTTCTCTGGATAGAACAATCTTGGATGTAGGTCCTTGCCTTTCATGACTTGGAATACTTCTTTCCAGCCCCTTCTTGCCTATAAGGTCTCTTTTGAGAAATCAGCTGACATTCTGATGGGAACTCCGTTGTAAGTGACTCTCCCCTTATGTCTTGCTGCCTCTAGGATTCTCTTCTTCATTTTAATCTTGACTAATGTAATTATGATGTGCCTTGGTGTGTTCCTCCTTGGGTCCAACTTCTTTGGGACTCTCTGAGCTTCCTGGACTTCCTGGAAGTCTATTTCTTTTGCCATATTGGGGAAGTTCTCTTTTATTATTTGTTCAAATAACTTTTCCACTTCCCCTTCTGGTACCCCTATAATTTGGATGTTGGAACATATAAAGATGTCCCGGAGGTTCCTAAGTCTCTCCTCATTCTTTTGAATTCTTGTTTCTTCATTCTTTTCTGATTGGATCTTTCTTCCTTCTGGTTCACACCATTGATCTGAGTCCCAGTTTCCTTCCCATCACTATTGGTTCCCTGTATATTTTCCTTTATTTCACTTAGCATAGCCTTCATTTTTTCATCTAATTTGTGAGCAAATTCAACCAATTCTGTGAGTATCCTGATTACCAGTGTTTTGAACCATGCATCTGATAGGTTGGTTACCTCTTTGTCACTTAGTTGTACTTTTTCTGGGGCTTTGATCTGTTCTTTTGTTTGGGCCATTTTTTTTTTTTTTTTGTCTTGACGAGCCTGTTATGTAGTGAGGGGTGGAGCCTTAGGTGTTCACCCGGGCAGGTTAACCCACGTTGCTGGGTTGTGATGCTGTATATGGGGAAGGGGTCCAAGAGGGAACAATGGCACTTGCTCCGCTCTCTGCCAGATTTCAGTCACTTCCTCCCCATTCCCACAAGCAGATTGGACCCTTCTGGTGCTGATTCCCATTGGGTGGGTTTGTGTGTGTTCTAGGACCCTTTGGGTCTCTCCAACGAACTCTCCTGTGAGGCTGGGAGTTTCTCCCGCTGGCACCTCAACCTGCACAGGTGTTTTCAATCAGTGGTTTGAGGCTTTATTTTCCTGTGCTGTGACCCTGGGTTTGCGGTTCGTCCCGCTCCCCAGTTTCACCTGGTTTATCTGCCTACAAATGTGGGACCAGCTGCTCTAACAGCTGCCCCTTACTCGCCCCAGTCCACCACAAGTCCTCTCTGCCCCAGCTGCCCGACTCCGCCCTTCCTACCGGTCTGGATGAATGTGTCTTCTTTAACTCCTTGGTTGTTGGACTTCCATACAGTTCAATTTTCTGTCAGTTCCTGTTTTTTTGTGTTTATATTGTTGTTGGCCTTCTTTTGGTTGTGCAAGGTGGCAGTGTGTCTACCTACACCTCCATCTTGGCCAGAAGTCCATAGTCTTTATTTTTTACTAGTGCTCTTTTCTATCCTCTTCTATTTTAAATGTTTCCTTTTTTAAAAAAATTAAAAAAAATGTTCATTTATTGCTTTGAGAGAGAGAGAGGAAGTGGGGGTGAAGTTGGAGGGGGGAGAGAGATTAATTTGTTGTTCCAGTTATTTATGCATTCATTGGTTGATTCTTGTATGTGCCCCGACTGGGGATCAAAACTCACAACCTTGGAGTATCAGGAACAATGCTACGGCCAACTGAGCTACCTGGCCAGGGTTATATGTTTCCTTCTTCTGAGTTAATTTTTATTTTATACCAAAAATTATTAGTGAAAATTTCCAGGCTATTTTCTTGTAGCTTAGAGATTTGACAAAATTAGATCCAAATACTCGTTGAATATCTGACTTCTGGTTAACCTGAGTCCCACATGAGTTTAGGGAGTTGGTATTTGGAATTTGGAAACCCTTGCCCTCCTAATCTCCCACTTTCTTAATTGATATTACTTCTCTCATTTCATGCATATTCTCCCCAAATACCCTCCACCCAAGACTCATAACACATCTTTGTTTCCCATGACTATTTGGGGAGTATTTGGCTTTGGGAAGAGAATCCTTTTTAGAAAGTCTGCTGCCTATTACTAAAGTGAGTGGATAGATCCATGCATCCTGCTTTGGGTGTTCTGCATACCTCCTTCCTCCACTGCTGCTGGTAGAGGGTGAAACTGGTGATCCTGTAATCTGAAACTAAAATTCAGAATGTTTTTTCCTGCCCTGGCTGGTGTCACTCAGTGGATTGAGTGCTGGCCTATGAACCAAAAGGTCACTAGTTCAATTCCCAGTTAGGGCATATGCTTGGGTCATGGGCCAGGTCCTCAACTGGGGGCATCTGAGAGGCAAGCACATATGGATGTTTCTCTCCCTCTCTTTCTCTGAAAATAAATAAATAAAATCTTTTAAAAAATGCTTTTTCCCAAAAAACCTGTGTTGTAAATGATATTTAGATATCCTTGTGTAATACTATGTATTATATATTCTATATATTACAATTGTATACATATAATATATATTCATGCATATATTTTATATAAATATAAAATAGTACTTTGCTCTATGCTAAATTTTGTGTTTTGGAATTAAAATACCAACACCATGCTTTTGAAATATAACCATTAAGAAGATGAAAGCAATGCAAAGTGTGATGATCTTCCTATTTATTCTCTATGATATATTGCAAAAATTAGACACAAATTCCTCTTATTCCTGTATATGTTTGTCATTCTTCTCATTAAGAGGTAGGGCCTATTTCTCTATCCCTTGATTTTAGACTTGGTCATGTGACTTGCTTTGACCAATAAAATATTCCAAAAATGACTTTAGCAGAGGCTTGAAAAGTGCTTGCATGTTGGGATTTTTCTTCTCTTGAATCTGTCTCTTTCTTGAGGCTGGGAATCCTTCCACCACCATGTGATTAACTAGTGACACGTGACCTAAGACCACCTAGCCTGCCAACTGACTGACATACTAATAAAGCCATCCTAGACCACTCAGCCCCAAGTGATCCAACTTAGACCAGAAGAATTCAGGACTGTGAAAGATAAGAAATAGTGGTTGTTTTAAGCCACTAAGTTTTGGGGTGTTTTATTATGCAGGAATAGATAAGTGATACATCTTCTTTATAAAACTTCCTTGTAATAAGCAGTTCAGGAAACTATGTAAAAGCTATAACAAAAATAATGTTTTAAAATGCCAACCACAAAATCCTTCTCTTTTGTTCTGGAAACAAAGCAAATATTGTCCAACTAAACCCAGCCTAAATTAGGTGCCAAATTAACTAAAGTGTGTAATAGGCACCACCTATGCTTACTCCAGAAGTTATACAGATACTCCCTTTAGCATTGTCCATAGTTAAGACTTCTGGATCTTTAAAATGTTTCAGGGTATGGCTGTTGTGATAAATTATTATTTATGAAAAGGTGTGTTTGAATCCAGCTGTATTTAACAAACTCTAGACCATCTACATAAGACTTACTCCTGGCTTAGGGATCTTCTCAAATTCCTTTATTATGAGGCTTTTTTCTTCCATTAAGCTGCAAAAAAATTAAGAAGGAGGTTTGACAAAGTACGAAAGAGTTAGCTATGTCCACAGTAATAACTTTCTCTTCTCTTCTCCCCCTGTACTTCCCCTGGTTGTTTGCCAGGCCCAGCGTTCATTCTGTATGATGGCCTCAGTGACTCCCACAGGCCTGTGTAGGTGCTTCCTTCCAGTCCTCCCACAGCACTGTGTACACACGCCCATTAGAGCAGTTACCCATCACATAAAACCACTTGGGAACATGACCTCCCCCTTAGACTGGTTCCTTCTAGACAGGCTCTGGGCCTTTTCTGCTTTATATTATTTGCAATGAACTAATGTTTTCCAGGATTACTGCAACGGGTTCCACTGGTTCCTTCAAATAAGCATATACTGAATCCCAGCGCTTACTTAATAAGCGCTGAATTTTTCAGAGCTTTGAACTCTTGCCTCCGCTTTTAGAGCTTGCAATTGATTTTACTTCCAAGCTATTGATCCTACGCCTTACCCATCCTGCCACCAGGGGGCGGTAGTGTGCTGCCATCTTTTGGTTGCAAAGAAAACCTTGGTATCCTTGTTTCAAAATGGTGACAAGAAGCTCTCGTACAAGTCAAGACTTAATTTTTTTCTTTAAACAAATATAAAATGGCTAAATCTTTAGGGAAGTTTTAACTATATTTCTATTGTTCATTTTCCTTTTTTTAAAATTTAGAAGCAATGACTTTTTCCCTTTAAAAATTGTATGACTTTATAGAGAAATACAGTTGACCCTTAAAAAGGGTTTGAACTGTGTGAGTCCACTGGTATGCAGATATTTTCAATAAATACTGCAAATTATTTTTCTCTTATGATTTTGTTAATAACATTTTCTTTTCCCCAGCTTACTTCATTATAAGAATATAGTCTATATTATATACATACATATATATGTAAAATGTACAACATGTGTGTTCATTGACTGTTTATGTTATTTATTGGTAAGGCTTTTGGTCAATTATACGTTATTAGTAGTTAAGTTTTTGGGGAGTCCAAAATTATACACAGAGTTTTGACTGTGTGGAGGTCTGTGCCCCTAGCTTCCCCCCACATTGTTGGAGAACTGACTGTGTACCATTCATAATCCCATCCCATCATACCAGTTAATCATTTTTATTTTTTTAACATCTTTAATATTACTTTCATATCTTTCTAGTAAATCTAATAGATCTAATAAAGATATAGCATTTAGATCTTTCATATCTAAATATTAAAGATATTTAATATCTTAATACTATATTTTATTAATATATTCATATTATTGTCCTTTTAGTACCTTTTAATAAAATTATGTTAAAACTGTATATATGATTGAATCCATTTTGCCCAACATGTAACTAAAATATTTTCCCAATTGCACAACAGATTTCATAATTGATAACTAAATAGCTAGTTTCAAAGTTTTCTAGTGGGTGGATATACCATACATAATAGAATAATCCTGGATATCACCTATCTTTTAATAAACCGATTCTATGCCAGGTACATGTATCATTTCTAAACTTTACGCCCAGGTTGATGTGGCTCAGTTGTTCTGGTGCTGTCCTGCAAAGCAAAAGGGCACTGGTTAGATTCCTAGTCAGGGTACATGCCCAGGTTGTGGGTTTGGTCCCTGGTTGGGGCACGTGTGAGAGGCAACCAGTTGATGTTTCTCCCTCACATTGATGTTTCTTTCCCTCTCTTTCTCCTCCATTCCCCCATCTCTAAAAGTAAGTAAGTAAGTAAATAAATAAAATTTAAAAAAACCTTCAGAATCTTGCTAAGTAAGTATTATCTTCATCGTACAAATGGAGAAACTGAGGAGTTAAGTACACAGTCCAAGCTGAACTGACATTCAAATCCATTTCTATCAGGCCCCAGAGGGCTTTTCAGTATCAGGCTGCCCCTGGAACACATTATAATTATCTTAACATTCTATTATATTTTAGAATTTAGATTGCTTTCAATTTTCCACTTTTATAAATAATAAGCATCTTTATGCATAATGCATTTTTTCTCCTTTTGAATTCTCATTTTTGCATAACATTATGGGGATTAACACATTGTTTGTGTGCCTCTTGATATATATTAACTCTTAGTCTTTTAAACTGACATTAAAATTGAAATCTGTCTGATGTTTTCAGCTTTCCTGACTAAGGGGTGCTTAACATCAAAGCTCCTCAGAACTCATTTCTTTTTTGCAGAAAGAAGGTCCTAACTAAAACCACATCATCAAAGGTTTTTAGATTTAAGGACTTGGGGGTGAACAGGCAATGCAGGAGATTCTGTATGCTGCCATGTGCAAGAGGCATTATTCACCCTCCCGAGTAACATCAGCCTGATGGTGGAAGTTGCAAGAAGGTAGGTTTCTAAACCAATGCAAGCAATAACCGTCTAAGAGTCAGGCTGTCCCAAGCTGGGATGGCTGCTGTGGGAGGTGATCCTGTCACTGGAGCTGTTGAAGGATAGACTGAGTGGCCACCAGAGCAGACTTAGTTGATTTCACATGTGGTCAGTCTGAGAACCACTTTTGGGACCAACTGTTCTCAAAATCTGACATGAATCAGGACCACATAGGAAGTTTGTAAAAAATTCAAATGCCACAACCTTAGGTGGGAAGGTTTATTAAGAAATCAGAATCATTAGGGTTAGATCTGCTTTTTAAACAAGCATCTTAGGTATTTCTCTTTCAGTCATGAGGACTACACTGCAAAAGTTATTCTGTTCTTGGTTGTCACAGGGCAGGCAGGAGACATTTTTTTTTTAAGTTCAGGAAGTAAAATCTGTTCCAGTGGAGTTTTTCCTTACTGCTAATCCTGATGACCTGTATGCCCCACTGTCATATTCCAGCAATTCCTGTAATTCCAGATGCTTTGCTAAAATAATTCCTGTTCCCTTCTCACTGGATCTGTTTTTGGCTCCAACTTTGCAGTCACTACTGGACTAGGAATGGAAAATAATTACTACACTCTGGGTGAGCACCAGTAGGGATGCCAGGGACCAGCTTGGAGAGTAGTCACTAAGGCCAGGACCATGTCGGGACACCCTGTACACATGCAGCATGAATGTCTCCATTCTCCACGCCTGCTCCAACAACACACAGCACTGACAGTGTTCTCGTTTCACCAGCTGACTGACACTTGCCAGAATGCATCACATTTAGCATGACAGACTCAATTTATTTGCTTTCTAAATCTTAGGAATTACTAGAAAATACAGAATTTTATTGTAAAGTAAAGTGAAGGCAAGGAAAAGGTTGAAAAGAATATTGGAAAATCTTTTCAGGGAAATTTCCTAGAAATATAATGGCTTCTACTTTGTTTTAAAAATAAATTACAGGGGCTCCAAGGCTGAGGAGAAAAGACTGCGAGGCGGCCACAGCTGTGGCTGGAGAGGATGAATCAGCAGTGGAAGAGAAAATACTACGGTGGTAAAGATGACGTCTTAATTTTTGTGACAAGTGTCTGTAGGATTTGTAATAGAAATGAGGACTAAAGATTTGAGGAATTTTTTTCTTTTGAAAAATAGTCAAAGTTTTGGGAAGGAAGATGACATTCATTTTTGATAGCTCTGGATTTATCAAAAGGGCACCTTCAATATTCATGTCATTTTCTTTCTTGGTCTTACATGATGGTAACATTAATTCAGCTTTAGTCATTACAAAGCTTTTCTTTTCTTTTCTTTCTTTCTTTTTTGCTATTCTCACTTAGGTTTTATAAACTGTTATGCAGGATGGCTGGCTGTGGTGAAACTGGTCACTCAGTAAACATGCTTCCTATGAACAGGAAAGTGAATGAGTCTTATTCTAATACTGCACCTTCTCTAACTGTCCTTGAGTGTGCTATTGGTCTGCAAACATGTTTACCTAGTCTGCCTTGTAAACATGCTTTCTGCTATCTGTGTGTAAAGGGAGCTTCATGGCTTGGGAGGCAATGAGCCCTCTATTGACAAGATGTTCCTGAGGATTTGCTTGACAAACCAACCTTATTTTCTAAAGAACAACACAAGGCAGCAAGTAGAGGAAATGGTGAATATGCATGATATTATGAAGGAAGAAACAGGTGGTGGAAGTATAATAAACACACTAGTAGAGAGCTGGAAGATGCTTTGTCCAAAGGTAAGAAGAGCACTGGAATGTTAACTGTATGTTGCTGATCTTGAAAATATGGTTCAATATAGGTGAGATGAACATGGACATCGCATGAAGATTAAGCAGGATATAGTAGATATATCAAAGAAGGGAGTAGCTGGACTTAGGCTGGACTGTGAGGCTAACACTATAAACCTAACAAGAGAGAGCTCTGCTGAAGGAGTGGACAGAATGTTAGCACAGAGCGGAGCTTCTGTTTAGCCTCTGATGTCTGCTTCTGTAAGGCACCTGATGTCAGTAGATGGTCAGTAAAGATGCCCTGCAACATCATCTGCTGATTCAAACCCCTCTCTGGAAGACTCTTTTGCTCATTTACAACTCAGTTGAGACAGTCTGGCTGAAAGGAGTCATGAGGAGAAGGAGAAATTTGTGAATTACCATCTTCAGGCAGGGTACTAGCACCAGACACCTCCACTGAAGAAACTGAATCAGATGCCAGTAGTGATGTTGAGGGCACATCAACACTTGTTGCACAGCACTACTTGACCCAACAGAGACTTGTGGTTCCTAATGCAAACCAGACAGTATCTGATCTATCAGATCAATCAGGTCGATCAGGAACTGATGGCTCACTAGCAGCAGGTGGAACAGTGAGTACCACTGTCAGATCTAGAGGGCCTGATGGACAGGGCACTGTAGCTGAAGTTCAAATTAGAAAAGCATCTTCAGCTCCATGCTCAGCATTAACATGGTTATCGGTAAGTTTCTGCCCACATAACATTATATTCATCCCTAGTAGTATTTTAGGTGGTAGGGGGAGTTGGGGTGGGAAGGGGTTTAGGAAAGATATATCTATACATAATTGAAGTGTCTAACAGGTCTTTGTTGAGAAATTTATTTAATGTAAGGAACCTGAGGGTTAATAGTTGAGAGTTATTTAGTAATAACCAAGTTTTCTCAAGGTCTGTTTATAGTTTTAAAAAATTTCTTCAATTCTTTTGGCCAGTGTGTATGTATTATCTGTGCATTAATGGTCCCATCTGACTCTTACTTCTGCATGGATTGGCATAAAACCATTATTAAAAGTTGGCACCTGTGAGATGCCTGGTATCAGTATTAACAGGAAGCTTAAGGTGAGAATACATGGGAAGTAGGAATGTTATAATAGACAAAAACTATTTAATAGTAAAGTTACTGAAATGGAAATGTAAGGAAAAATACCTAACAACATGTGTCGTAATCTTGTCTGTAACACATTTCATGGCGTTCCCACAGACTTTGCTGTCTAGCCCATGTAGTTTGAAGTTTCTCTTGATCCGTGATTTTCTTTTTGATTACAAAATTTATAATTTAATAAATACTAAAATTTACTAAAAGTAAATAAGTTATAAGCAGTATTTATTTACTTCATTACTTATTTATAATAAATTTATTTAACTTAAGTAGGTTATTATTATTTTGAACTATGTATTTATGAAGCAGTCATAAATAAATATTAATCTCCAAACCAAAGCTATATATCATAACAGATTTAACTATTAACTGAGCATATAATTATACCTACTATTTTATTATGTGAAAACATGAGAAAGTCAGCCAAATTATAGATTAAAATCCTTTGTCTATAGTATGTTTGAATAATATATTATTCTTAGTTTTTGCTAGTGATTCAGAAGTTCCTACAGATGTTGGGGTGGAGAAGAGCTAGTTATTTGGGTTTCTATTATTAAGAGCCTGAATGAAATGAAGACTTGTGGTGCTGATGTGAAAAAATATCATCTGTATATTTGGATGAATAGTCTCTCACTGGGTTAGTTTCTTTATCTTTATGTGGGGATGGAAATACCTACTTTTTCTCCTGGGAAAAGAGTGAATTTGTTTCAGTACCATATAATACTACATATATGAAGCCAATGAAATAAGCAGCCTATTATTTTTTCCTGATATTTCTTTTGGTATCACCATTATTTTTATGCAAATATATTTGTTATTTCTTCAGTTGTTAATATTTGAGAATGCAAAGGAGACTGCTCAAGCTAAAGTATCAGGCATTACAAATCCAAAAAGAATACACACTAGTCATTTTTGCTAATGTGCATTTTGAATGTTCTTGTCCACTGTTGGTCAGTATTCACAGTCCCCTCCGTTTCCCGAGTAACTCAATAAACAATTTGCCTGTCTATACCTAAAAGGCAAGAGTTCTGGTTTCTCCTCCACCCACCCTTGGCATGAATACTTGGAAACTTTAAACAATTTAAATATCAACTGACTTATGTTCTTCTTACCCTTTCATGGAAATGTCAAGCATTCATATTTTCAATACTAATGAACAACCAGCAATTGTTTTAATTTCATTATTTTCTCAACTGAAAGAGTGCTTACAGAGAACAGAAATAGCTAGGCTTTCTTTTTATAGATCTCACTGGTGAGTCTCAAACAATTTAGATTGAAAGACAAAAAAAGAACTCCTGTTTTTTTCTTCCTGAATATGATTCTCCTGATTAAGCAAGCTTTCTTCATCCCCATAAGCTGAAAAAATAAGTCCTAAAGAGAAGTTTCAAAACCCAGGACTTGCAAGGTCCCCAGGAGGCCACTCAAGTCATCTGCTTGTCCATCAGTAGGACTGAATTACATTCCCTTGGTCAGAAATCTGCCTACTCTTTTTTTTTTTTAATTGTTGTTCAATTACGGTTGTCCCAATTCTTCCCCTGTTGCTCTCCCCTGCTGCACAAGTCAGTCCCCACCCTGTTGTCTGTTAGAGTGGGTCGTTTATACATGTTCCCTGATTAAACTCTTCCTTTCTTTCCTTCATTTTCCCCCTGCTCTTCTGGTCACTGTCAGTTTGTTCCTTAATTTCCATGTCTCTGGTTCTATTTTGCTCATTTGTTTTGTTCATTAGGTTCCACTTCTAGGTAAGATCATATGGTATTTGTCTTTCACTGCCTGGCTTATATCACTTGGCTTAATACTCTGTAGTTCCATCCATGCTGTCATGAAGCATAGGAGCTCCTTCTTTTTTCTGCTGCATAGAATTCCATTGTGTAAAGGTACCACAGTTTTTTTGATGCACTCATTTACTGATGGGCATCTGGGCTACTTCCGACACTTGGCTATTGTAAATAATGGTGCTATGAACATTGGGGTGAGTAGGTTATTTTGAATTGTTATTTCAGGATTCTTCAAGTATAATCCCATCAGTGGGATCACTGGATCAAAGGCAATTCCATCTTTAGTTTTCTGAGGAAATTCCATACTGTTTTCCACAGTAGCTGCACCAGTCTGAATCCCCACCAACAATGCACCAAGATTCCCTTTTACCTACATCCTCACCAGCACCTGTTGTTTGTTGATTCATCAATAATGGCCATTCTGACTGGTGTGAAGTTATATCTCATTGTGGTTTTAATGTATCTCTCTGATGGCTAGCGATGTTGAGCATCCTTTCATATGTCTATGGGCCCTCTGTATGTCCTCCTTGGAGAAGTGTCTGTTCAGGTCCTTTGCCCATTTTTTTAACTGGATTGTTTGCCTTCCTGGTTTGAGTCATATGAGTTCTTTATATATTTTGGAGATCAAACCCTTGTCCAAGGTATCATTGGCAAATATGTTTTCCCACATGGTTGGTTCTGTTTTCATTTTAATGCTGTTTTCTTTTGCTGTGCAGAAGCTTTTTATTTTGATGAGATCCCATTTGTTTATTCTTTCCTTTATGTTCCTTGCTCTAGGGGACATATCAGTGAAAATATTGCTGTGTGGAATATCTGAGATTTTCCTACCTATGTTCTCCTCTAGGACTTCAATGGTGTCATGACTTATATTTAAGTCTTTTATCCACCTTGAATTTATTTTTGTGTATGGTGTAGGTCAGTGGTCTAGTTTCATTTTTTTGCATGTAGCTGTCCAGATCTCTCAAGACCATTTATTGAAAAGGCTATTTTCACTTCATTTTATGATCCTGCTCCTTTTGTTGAATATTAATTGACCATAGAGATATGGGTTTATTTCTGGGCTCTCTATTCTGTTCCATTGATCCATGAGTCTGTTCTTATGCCAGTACCAGACTGTTTTGATCACAGTGGCCTTTTATATAATTTGATATCAGGTATTGTGATCCCTCTTATTTTGTTCTTCTTTCTCAAAATTGCTGAGGGTATTTGGGGTTGTTTATGGTTTCATATAAATTTTTGAAGTATTTGTCCTGTATCTGTGAAATATATCATTGGTATTTTAATAGGAATTGTGTTGAATCTATACTTTGCTTTGGGCAGTATGGAAATTTTAATGACATTAATTCTTCCAAACCATGAACATGGTGTTTGCTTCCATTTATTTGTGTCTTTCTTAACTTTTTTCTTCAGTGTTGTGTAGTTTTCTGAGTACATGTCTTTTACCTCTATGGTTAAGTTTATTCCAGGTACTTTATTTTTCTTGTTGCTACAGTAAATGGGATTTGTTTCCTAGTTTCTGTTTCTGATATTTCATAGTTGGTGTACAAAAATGCCTTTGACTTCTGAATGTTGACTTTGTATCCTGTTGTTTTACTAAATTCACTTATTAGGTCAAGTAGTTTTTTGGTGGAGTCTATAGGTTTTCTATGCACACTATCATATCATCTCTAAACAATGACAGTTTTGCTTCCTCCTTTTTAATTTAGATACCTTTTATTTCTTTTTCTTGTCTGGTCACTCTGGCTAGAACTTGCAGTACTATGTTGAGTAGCAGTGGTGAAAGCAGACATCCTGGTCTTGTTCCTGATCTTAGGGGGAAGGTTTTTAGTTTTTGCCTATTGAGAATGATGTTGGCTATAGGTTTATCACATATATGGCCTTTATTATGTTGAGGTATTCTCCCTCTATTCCTACTTTGCTGAGTGTTTTTATCATAAATGGGTGCTGTACTTCATCAAATACTTTTTCTGCATCTGTTGATATGATCATGTGATTTTTTTACTTTAATTTTGTTTATGTGGTGTATTATGTTTATTGGTTTGTGAATATTGTACCATCCTTGCATCCCTACTCTTAAAGATAGCCAGAGAAAGTTCTGCCACCTTAAATGGCAATAATTCTGGGAGAGATGGTTTGGCTTTCTCTCTGGCACCCAGGTGTAGTAAACAGCACATCACAGTGTAAAAGCTGGGTTACACTCATTTTTAAATTTATGTAAATAGTGTCAACTGCAGAACAAACTCTCCCACTGACTTGTTCTTCACAGGAAGAATGTAAGTAAAAATTTTGGAAATAACATTTGTCATCTAGCAATATATTTCTATTTTAGTTCACTGAGTGACGACGTACTGTAGATTTGGATAAGTAAATGTGGCTTCCAAAAGGATGTAATTTTCTTCCTTGATCTTAAGGACTAGTTCAGTAATAGGAGAATAAGGTTGACTCTGTGGTCTGAGTTCTGATATTAGAATAGAGTGAGCCAGATATGACCCTCAACTCACTAGGCTTGTTTGGAATGTGCATGTGGGGCACTCACCATGCAGACCTGTGTAGTGGTACTACAAAAAGGATGAGGGGCCACCCTGTCAGGGCTGCAGAGGGCCAGAGTGTGTGCCAAATCCTTGTTCTGTGGAGTGCATTTTTTGGCTGCGACTCCCAATGCTCAAGGCTTTCCTGACCCACAGAAAACACAGCAGCAAACTCTTTCCCTTTTCCTGAAAGTATCTCCTTGTCATCTGAGCTTGTTTCCTCAAGTTGTGTAACCTTATTGTTCAGTGACTGCTGTTCTAGAGAATCAAGGAAAGAAATAGGCTTGTAATCATTTAAACATTGCTGTGTCATACCCATTGTACCTAGAATGCCTAATATAGTCTAATTTTTTAAATTTTGTTTATGTGGAAACTGCTTGGCTCTTGTATATCTTCAGTATGCTTGAGACAATCGTGTACTTACCTATTCAATCTGTACTGATTATGATACTCTCTTTCCTTAGCCGCATTATATTCATTTTGATACTTGAGAAGCTGTTCTCTCATTTTGGAGACCTCGGTGGAGAATGCTTCTGGAAAATTATCAGCTTGCTGCAGGTGAAACTGCTGCTGTTGTATTTGCTCAGTGAAACGTTTGGCATTCTGGAGCAGTTGGACCTCTGATTCCTGTGTGCTATGTTCCACAAGAACAGAGATTCACATAATGAGTATACATGGGGCCTGTTTCCTCCCTGGAAGGAGGTGGACAAAGTGGTTAGGATTCCAGTCAGAACACAAATGGTAATTTAGCCACATGGACTTGAAATATAGCGTCAGCAGAAAAGAATTTAATGACTCCTGTAACGTAGCTGCTATGGAAAACTCATTCAGTTTCAGTTCAACATTTCCAGCCTGTATCAGCCCTGCTACAGCCCCAGCACCACGCATGAAAAGTCTATTTCCTAATGCCTTCCCTACCCACCAGGCAGCGGCAGTGGAAGAGAGTGGTGGGGTTTGTAATGACAGAAGTGAGAACTAAAAGGTTAAGAGGAGTTAGAATGTGGGGAGCAGAAGAAGAACAATAGTTTTGCAACAGAAGTGGGAAGTAGGAAGAAATAACACTATACCCTTGGTCCTGCATTGCTATCAGTCACTAGGGCTGAGAGAACTGAGCTGTGGTCCAGCAAGGAGGAAACCAAGCCAGCAGCACCCTTTAAAGCTCTGTAAGGCTCTCCAGAGGGTGAGAAATGTTGCAATATTCCTTGTATCTACAAAGAGGTTTCAGAGGGATGCCCCAAGAACTGTATGGAGTTTTCTCTCAGTTAAGCAGTGTGATGTGTGTTGGAAAAGATTACCCTAAACTTTCCATCTAAATCCTCTAAGTTCTTGAGTCTTGAGAGCTACGTGTGCACACTGGCAGTCAGGACTAATTGTGGGAAATGAATCTCCATTAGGGATGAAGGTGAGGATTTATTTTGGGGATGGGGAGGAGGAGGAGGTGGAAGAGGAGGAGAGGCCAAAGCTGAGGGCTCTGGAGTGTGGTTAGGAACCTCGATGGAGCTGACTAAGTATGGGGTGGGGGAAAAGTGAAGGGTGCATACAGATGTAGTTCTGTTCTCCTAGTCGTTCACTCTTGATTCCATCCTCAAAGTAGCCAAATGACTGAACAAGAAAAGAAGTAGGGATAACAGCTGGAGACTGGGGAAAAGAATGGCTGGGGAATGGCAGGATGGAGTTTCTATCCATGGCTGTCTCTCCTTGGCTTTTGATGGAGATATCATGCAAGGCTATGAATCAGGAGGTGAAGAAAAGGGAGAAAGAAGCTTAGGAATAGTAAGGAACAGAGACAGAACAGGATTTTTCTTTCTCTCTTCACACATCTTTCCCCTTCATTCCCAATGGCTGATAGGAGCTTAGGAAACCTTGCTGAATTATTCTGTGGAAGCCTATTCTTCTGACATGCCACTGACTGGGACTGAACTAAGGTGCGTAGCCTGGGGTAGGACAAAGAGGTGAGAAGTAAAGATCAAAATCTTGGCAGATGTAGGCTGGGGTTGCCATAGGACCTATACCTTTGAGTGGTGAAGAGAGGTGGGGAGAAGTACCCTACAGGAGTGCCTTGTAGTAGACGATGTCAGTGTCCACCAAAGTCCTCTTGGCCTACTCTCATATATATCAACAGCACCTGTGTGTTTCTCTCTGAGAGCTTCTCTGGCCATAGGAGCTTGCTTGACTTTTCAAATGGCAAACTAGATGTGCCAGGAACTCATCTCCCTAGAAGCAATCCTTAATCAAAGAGGGACAGATAAATACTGCAGTTTCCTCACCCATCAGTGGGAAAGTTATGATGTGTGTTCTACCCAGTTCTCCAGTTGCCTATAGTGTTAACCCCAAGAGTGATACATTCTCAGCTGGATTCCTCCCATTCCGGTCTCACTTCCCCACTCTCTCACGATAATTTCTGTATCACTTCTCAAACTGCTTGAGCTCAAATCCTTGCCTTGGGGTCTGCTTGGATGGGGAATACAAAACAAGATATGTCCCATCACAGGTGAGAAATATTAATATGATTGAAGATGTCTCCACATCAGTAAATAGCATACCTTCTAACAGTGTCATGCAGCAAGGTGTACTTGGCTTTTAGTTCTGCCACTCTGGTGCCAGCAAGTTTTCCCATAGCATGTAACTAGCAAAGAGAACACAAGATCACTATTAGCCATCACCCTCTTTATGCTTTAAACAGAGATAACACAGATGTGTGGATTAGCTTATAAAATCTTTCAGCTAGATGTAAAAGAGGAAACTGGATGTTTGGAGGAAGTGTTTCTAGGTCTATAGTGCCTCCAGTAAGCTGTGTCCCTGGGCAAGTCCATTTCCTCTCTAAATGAAGACTGATTTCTTCATCTGTAAATTGAGAGAATGACTGAATTAAATCCCTCCAATTCTAAAAACCATATTTCTAGGTTTAGCAAACAACCTGAATAGTATAGATTACTAGCATGGCTATTTGTATGTTGAGAGAGCTAATGATTATTGAGCATCTATTATGAGCAAGTGTCGTACACCAGTTATTCTTTCTAAAAAATGTTTTGTGAAGTAGGTATTATATCCATTTTAAACTAAAGTTTAGAAAAGATAAATAAATTGGTCAAAGTTACAGAGTTAGTTAAAGGCAGAATCAGGAATGAAACCTAAGTGGTTCAGCTCCAAAATCCATGTACACTCACTTGTACGTGAAGATTCTGCCTGTTGTGAAAGGAACATGAAATTTATCTGGTACATAAAGCAATATTATTTATTCCTTTCTCACTTCTGATGAAAGAACTTTTGGTTTACTCTCTTAGTTAGGGGATAAGTAGTTAATAGACATCATAACATAACATCAAACACCGAAATATTACCACAATTCAATGAGCATTTTATAGTAGGCTTGCCTTCAACTGACATAGTATCGAACAATCCAACTAAAGAAAAGGTTTGTGTTTTTCAATGCCATGTTGTTCTTACCTCCAAAATATTTCTTGCATGTATACACTTTCCTCTCCCTCTCCTGATCCCACTAGTCTGAGTCACACAATCTGCGAGGTGACTGCCACAAAACCTACACTGTCCTCCCCTCCCCGTCATTGTTTCTACTTAGGCCCCTGTCCATCTACTTTTTATGGCGATCTTTTAAAAAATCAAACAAGGTCTGGGTGATGAAAACTCTTCAAGTGGAATAGAATTCAAGATCTTTAAAATGACTCTTAAGGTCCTGCATGACTCTGCCACCCTTCCAACCGTGTTCTCCACACCCTCCTCAGGCTCACTGTGCTCTAACCATAGAGCTGCTTTTTATTTCCATAAATGCCTGAATCTCTTTCCTACCCCAGGGCTTCTGCACTGGTCAGTCCTCACTTTATCCAGACTTCACTCCAACTCTTTCTTCATACCTCAGCTTAAATATCAATTCATAAGACCACTCCTCTGACTTCTAAATTTTAGATGTTCACATACATCACCCACCCCCAAAGAACTCTTTTTTTATATTAAAATCTGCAGTGACAAATGTATGTGATTTTTAGAAAACATTACTCCCTAACTAACAAATAAACACCACAAGGAAAAGGCCCAGGTCAACTTGCTCTTGACTCCATCATCAGCAGTGGAACTGCAAGGCTCAATGCATGTGCTTGGCAAATGTTTGCCAAGGGAGCAAATGAATGAATGTAAATGATGATATGCAAAGGTCTGAGTCTATACAGCAGGGTTTCATTGTGTCTTTACCCAAATCAGAGTAGAAAAACATTGTTTACTTCACCATAAAGCCATTACTTCTTTGTGATAGTGTTTGGGATCTTTCATGAGGTCCCTACAAGCTGGTGCCAGGCCTTGGCTCCAATCCTCACAACCTTATTTTTAATATATGGGTGAAATATGCTGAACAGGATTTTTAAAACCTTTGTGGTGGTTCCACTACTCGCTGTATGAAATATCTTTAAGTGCATTAGTATGTCACCTTAAATATAATTTATATCTAACGTTTAAAATGTTGAACTGCTGTTAGAAGGTTGACCTAATGTTATATTTTATAGGCATTTAATTAAGCATATTTAGTTTGGTTCTGCAGTTTTCTTTCTGTATTTTTCAGCTAATGTACAATTTATTTCAGGTCTCAAATATTTTCATTGGTTCCTGAAATGGGGGTATGCCATAGGCACTATACTTTTGAAGTCTAATGGGTTAAAGCAAATAATGCTTTGCATATGCGTACTCTTAAAGAAGAGTTACTTCTTTCCTGGGAAAAGATTATGAAAAGGCAAGTGTAGTAGTGTGTATTTGTGTGTGTGTGTGTGTGTGTGTGTGTGTGTGTACTTTAAAGACCACATGAGGCCAGTCTTATAACTAGCCCACAAGCTAGCTACAGGATGTAAGCTATTGGGTAAGCTAATTATGGAATCATGTGTTTAAAAGGCATATATATTTAGTTTTGTTTTGAAGATGAAAAAACCATTATCTTCTACCTGCTGCCCTACGTGATGGAAACAGAAGTGAATGTGACATAGGTCCTGCCCTAAGGTAGCTCACAAGCTGAGGAGATACACACAAAAGAAATGACAGAACACTTAAACTATACTCAGTAGTTTTATTGTTAGTAAATAACTATATCGGGCATTTTACAATTTTCTTCAAATTGTAAATAAAAGTAAAAGTATGTATATGTTATATATAAGTATGAATACTTACACATAAGTAAAAGTATAAATTGCAGACTACTTCCAGGGGTATAGCTTCTGGAATGGTGGTGTGAAGAGCTTAATAAATCCTCTCCCTCCAAAAAAAATTGATTGAACTGGTCAAAATGATCTAAGACAACCATTTATAGTCTCTGGAAATTGACCTTAGGATTGTGCAAGGAATTGAGCAGCATTTATTCATCAAATGCACTGAAACTCAATATGAAGAGTGGAAGACTGTGGCATTGAAACATGAGTTGTATCTGTCACCCTTAGCTCCATGTTGTGGAAGAATTGTTCTGGGCAGCTTTAGCAGCCAGTGAAGAACCCATGTGCCTTACCTTCCTATTGCTGAAGATCTATTCAGGCGAGTGGGGCAGCCCCAGAAAACTGCTACACTTATCCTCTCCTACCCCTAATTCTGTGTTGTGAAAGAGCTTTACCAGATGGGTAGCTGCAACTGTTCAATAGTGCCCATCCCCACATCCCAAGCTCCTGTTTTATAGGGAGACTCTGAGTGAGGCAACCCAAGAAGATCAGAATCCTCTATCCCCCCAACTCCTGTTGATCAAAGTCGTGCTGAGCAAGTTGTGAAGACTTGCAGCTCTGCCTAAGAATGCTCGCTTTTTGGAACAGAGTATAGAAATCCATGTCCCGGTGCACTGTCAGAAACCACAGATATCACAAAGGTTAATAGTGAGAGGAGGCTAATAGCTTAGTGGTACCACAAGGCAGACAAGCAGAAGTTTAATGGAGAAATTGGGATCCAAGACAGCCAGAAGAGGGCCCTGCTCTCCCCATTGTTGGTACTGGTGGTCCAGAAAGTTATGGAAAAGCTCCAGGTTGTGACCATGCAGGAGTGACCAGAGAGAGGGAGCTTCCAAGGTATCAGTCCCTGAGCCAAAGGCCAGGCAGATAGGTAGACTCCCTGAAAAGTGGTTCCCCAGGCTGTATACAGACTCAGCAGAAAAGGATGAAAACATTACTGGCTCAGGAGGCTTAAGCACAATCTCTGACCAATCAATCAGTGGCTGACACTAAGCTATGATGACACAGGCACAGTCTCCAGGAAGCTGACTTAAAAATAAGAACAAGGAAGGAATATCTAAGCAGAGATGTCAGAGGCCAAACACTATGGGGGAAATACACTTCACAGAATTAGTTACTAAACAAATTAACATACGAGCAACCATAGTAACACAAAATAGCAACAAAAAGCCTAGGGAGGACCCATAATTGCTACAATACAGCATTTAAAATGTTCTATTTTCAACGAAAAATTAAGAGACATGAAGAAATGGGGGGAAAGGCAGAAACTGCTTTGGGGGTACAGATGTTGAACCTAATAAAGAGTTCATGCAACTGTAGTAAATATGTACAAAGTATGAAAGGGAACCATATTTAAAGAATTAAAAGAGTATGATGACAACTCATCAAATAGAGACTATCAATAAAGTATCTAGGAGGATAAGAACTAAGATGTCAAAATGATGTTCTTTGGATAGTAAGAATGCATGGCTTTTATGTTTTTATTTTTGCTTATTTGTATTTTCTCATTTTCTATAACACATATTTAGTGCTTTTAATAATACAAGTCTATTGAATATGCTTGAAAACTACTGGGCTTGAAAACAATAGGGATTCGCAGCAGAATTTCCAACTCAGGAGAACTGTGATTAGGTCCTACTGGCAGACGCAGCCAGATCCTCGCTCAGACTTAGTGAAAACTCAGCTACACGTTCCCTGAGTTGAATCTCCTCTCAAATGGCCATGAAGCTTGTTGTGGGCCAAGGATGCTTGTTGGCAAGTTTTCTGACCACAGGAAGAGCAGAAGGATGTAGAGGTTTCCTTTCCTGTTTGCTGTTTCCATCATTCCACTGCCTTTAATGCCTAAGAAATTGTGAAGAAAGCGTGGCAGGGCAAACATCTGATAGGTCTTTGTAGTTTCCACATATTGGAAAAGGTTAAATCATGGATATTCAGGAAGAGAATTGATAAGCTATCTTTTATTTGACTTATTCTCCTAAAAAATAAACTCTCAAAAAAGAAGATTAAACTGTGAAGAATGAATTTTACCCTCCTTAAAAATAAAAAATCATAATCTGGAAGTTAATATTTGTAAAACATTGACATTTCTGTGAAATCATAAATTGTCTCTTTAAGTAGACCTACCTCTGGTTAGGAACTTCAGACACAATTCTAGTAGGTGAAATGTTTCATGTGTGAGCACAACATGGAAAAAGGAATTGCATTTTTTTCACACTGCATGATACAAATGAGTACCAAGTTTGTCATGTTTTAAAAATGCACAATGTAAGAAATAGGGCATAAAGAACAATCTTACATTGTCAAAGAATATACACAGTGAATACACAGTGAAAGGTTAGATATAATGTCATAAGTTCTTAAATATGATTTCACAATAGATACTTGTGTTACTGAATTGCCTTGTTGGTAACTGAGACTAGAAGAATATATTTACTCTAGAGTTAAAAGTTTAACAAGAGTTCATGATTCATAGATGACATGTAACAATATGGAAACATTTCAAAAATTGAAGTTCTAGGACATTCCAAGGAGAGTAAAAGCTCAGTAAGTGCTTATATACTAAAAGAACTTATCTGGAAGGGGGTCAGTCAGCATAAAGAGACAATTAGGTTTTTATGTCAGTGTCTTCAGGGGAATTAAGGTGGCCATGAATACTCTATTCTTGTTTCCCCCTTTGACATCACCTACTGATTTGGCTGCATTTTGAGAAATAATTGCCATGTTTTGGGAGATGGCATACACTTGAAACCCTTACTGTTCTCATCTCCCTCACCCTCACTCTTTCACTGCTGGAAATATACAACCTAGCTGTTTGAAGCAGTTTCCAAATATGACCAATCTCTCAACAACGATTTGTCACTTCCTTTGTCTGACTTTTCCCATTAGCAGTTATATGAAGCTTTCATTTCTTTCATACCTAACTCATTGACCAAACAAATGTAGGCCACCTAAATTGAACCTCCATATCAACAGATCCATTTATCTACATCCATATCGACCTTTTACTTCTTTCTCCAAATCTCAAAAACGAAGTCTTTCTCTCCTTCTGGTTAGGACCAACTCATCCACCCATGCTCTCAAATACATACTCTTCTACCTCTTCCTAGACATTAAATTATCAGTTATGCCTTCTCCCCTTTGTAACCTCTACTTCTGCCTCTTTGCTGGCTCACTATATAGTAGTCAAGTATATCACAAGTGGAGTTGGATTGAATTCCAGCTCTGCTACTTTTAACTATGTAACTTGGAGTAATATTGACTCTACCTGTGCCTCAGCTGCTTCAGTTATAAAAGAGACAAAAACAGCCCCATTTCATTAGACTGTGGTGAAGACTAAGCGACTCAGTATATGTAAGGTATGTAGTATTGTATCTAGTACACAAGTAAGGGCTTAATCAATGTTATTTATTATTATTATTATCCTCAACCTATAAATTTTCTCATTAAAAAAAGGACAAAATCCACCTTGGATGCTATGCTCCTATCTAGTCATCCTTTTCTTTATCTCCTTCACTTTCATTTCAGTTTTTCTCAAAAAGAGTACCCTCTGCTCTGTGGCTCCACTCCCTTGTCTTCCAGTTACTCAACAGTCCATAGTGACCAGACTATCAGTACATCGCCAAATTGGTAAACTGACAAATGACTTCCTCATATCTCTGGTTGATTTTGATATATTTTTCTTTATCATTGTTTTTCAGTTATTTGTTTATGATATATTGTGGTGTGATTTTCTTTGGCTTTAGATTTGCTCTAAGTTTTGGATCTGTGGGTTTATAGGTTTTCAACAAATTTGGAAACTTTGTGTTATTTCTTTAAATATTTTCCTGTCCCCCTCTCCTTTCCTTCTATAACTCTAAGTACTCATATGTTTAGCCACACAATGTTCACAGATCACTGATGATCTGTTAATTTTATCTTCTAGTCTTTTTTCTTTGTTTCATTTTGAATAGTTTCTATTGTCATATCATAAAGCCCACTAATCTCTTTTTCTTTAGTGTTTAATCTGTTGTTAATCCCATCCAATGAAATTTTCATCTCAGCTATTGTACTTTTCACCTTTGGAAGTTTGATCTGGGTCTTTTTTATAATTTCCACTTCTCTCATTATGCTCATACTTTCCTCCACCTTTTCTCCAACATTCAAAATATCTTTAATAGCTATTCTAATGTCTTTGTCTACTAATTCTATTTCTGTGTCTCCTCTATGAATTTATTTTTCTCATTATATGTCATATGTTTCTGTTTCTTTGTATGCCTCATAATTTTTTATTAGATGCCAGACATTGTGAATTTTGCACTGTTAAGAGAAAAAAATTGTTTGGTGTTCCCTTAAATATTTTTGGGTTTTGTGAGTCAGTTAAGTTACTGTTAATTTAACAAACTATTGGAAACAATTTGGTTCTTTCAAGGCTTGCTTTCAACTCATCCACCCATGCTCTGAAATATATACTATTCTTTTAAATATATAATATTTTGTCTAGGGATAATTTGGCCCCATTACCAAATCAATAATACCCTTCTATTCAGGTTCATAGGTCCATGCTCAATCCACTGGGCCACACCAGCCAGGGCTGAATACCCTTCTATTCAGAGACCATGTATTAGGAGGTCTTTCTATTCTGGTTGATGGGAACATGAGCTATTCTTGGCCCTGTGTGAGCTCTAGATATTATTACACACCCTCCTTTCTGGGAGTTCTTTTTCCAGCTTCAGCAGTATCCTCGCAAGTGTGTACTAATCAGTACTTTTCTGCAGATCTCTGGAGCACTCTCTCTCTGAAACTCTCTCCTCTCCTGATCTATGTACTTTGCCACCTTGGAATCCCTGTACTCATACTCTGACTTCTCAAATCAGCAAGACCTGGCTCTGTGTTCCCCTCTCTATCGTACCACTGGAAACTCTCCAAATAGTAAGCTCTCACTTCATTTATTTCTTTACTCCCAGGGATCACTGTCCTTGACTTCAAGTCTTGTCCCTTTTGAATTTGTCCTTCAGGCTGTCAACAGAGTATTCTATCCAAAACACAATTTTCACTTTGATTTAAACCTTTGAAAAGATCCCACCCCCTTCAAGATTAAGTTCAGCTCTCTTGATATGGCATACAAGGGTCTTCATTATCCAGCAACTGCTGTCCCTCTCCTCCCTTTCTAAACCTCCCATGACCATGCAGTTCTGTAATATTTTCTGTGGTAGGCAGATGTCCATGTACTAACTCCTGGAACCTGTGAATATGCTACTTTACATGGCAAAAAGGACTTTGCACATGTGATTGTGCTGGGGGAGATTATTGTGGTTGATCTGTCTGAACCCAATCTAATCACACAAGTCCATAAAAGAACAGAATAGTTCCTGGCTGAACTGGAGAGATGAAATGGAAGAAGGAGGAAAGACTGGGAAGTGTGAAGAGGACTTGACCTACTAGATGAGGGGGGTCAAAACACATGGAACGTGTGTAGCCTCTTGAACGTGGAAAAGGCAAGGAAACAAGTACTCCCCTAGGACCACCAGTAAAGAATATAGTCCTGCCTACACCTTGATGTTAGCCTCTTGAGACTCATGTTGTGTTTGTTTAAATCACTAAGTTTGTGCTAATTTGTTATGAGAATAGAAAACTAACACAACTTCCAACCATGTTTTTGCATGTTATTTTCCCCTATCTTTAATTTCTTCACTATCTAGTCCACTTGGAGAACTCTTATTCTTCCTTTAAAACATCTCAGTGCTCACCAATTGTAGATCCATCAAGAGACACCTCCAGGAAGAATTATTTGTTTCTCTCTATGGCATCTCTATTTTGGGATGTACCTAGTATTGCACACATTGCACACTATTATCAACACATGTTTAAATATGTCTCTACACTAGGCTGTGCATGCCTCCATGATGGGAACTCCACTTTAATCATCTTTGGTCCCCAGCACATAGCTTGGTATCTTGTAAGTGCTCAATCATTTTCATTAAATTGTTCTTTTTTTTAAGTTTAAAACAGATTTTATTGTATTTATTGGGGTGACATTGGTTAGTAAAATTATATGATTCAGGTGTACAGTTCTATAATATATCATTGTATCTTGTATTGTATGTTCACTACCCTAAATCAAGTCTCCTTCCATCATCATTTATTTCTGCTTTACCCTTTTCTACTTCTTCCCCAACTCCCCTTCCCCTTATGTCTGGTAATCACCATACTATTGTCTGTGTCTATGAGTTATTTATTTATTTATTTATTTATTTATTTATTTATTTATTCTCTTCACTTTTTCACCCAGCCTCCTAACCCTCACCCCTCTGGCAGCTATCAGTCTATTCTCTGTATCTATGAGTCTGTATCTATTTCATTTGTTAGTTTATTATGTTTATTAGATTCCATAAATAAGAGAAATCATATGGTATTTATCTTTCTCTGACTAGCTTATTTCACTTAGCATAATATTCTCCAGGCCCATCCATGCTATTGCAAAAGGTAAGATTTCCTTCATTTTTATGGCTGAGTAGTATTCCATCGTGTAAATATACTGCAGCTTTTTTATCCACTCATCTACTGATAGCACTCGGGCTGCTTCCAAATCTTGGCAATTGTAAATAACACTGAAATAAACATAGGGATGCATAGATTCTTTCAAATTAGTGTTTTGGGTTTCTTCAAATATATTACCATAAGTGGAATCATTGGGTCATAAGGCAGTTCCACTATCAATTTTTTGAGGTAACTCCATACTGCTTCCCACAGTGGCTGCATCAATCTGCATTCCCACCAACAGTGCACTAGGGTTCCCTTTTCTCTACATCCTTTGTCAGTACTTGTTGTTTGTTGATTTATTATTGATGGCCATTCTGACAGGTGTGAGGTGATATCTCATGGTGGTTTAATTTGCATTTCTCTCATGATTAGTGACGTTGAGCATCTTTTCATATGTCTCTTGGCCATTTTAAACTCTTCTTAATTTAAGCTTAAATAAAAGCCAGTTATATGGTTGGAAGAAATCTTATTTATCCATTCATTTCCATTATATTGAATAATTTACTTGTCAGAGAAGGCAATGGGAAAGGAGAAATAGTGAAAAGTAACTTGACCTAAACTTGAAAGAGTAGAAAACCTGTCATACAAAACTGTCTGCCTCAACCACAGCTTCCCTTCTCCCTTCTGTGTGGTTGGCAAGGCTCACAAGAAGGGCAGAGAGATCCAGGACTGTTCCCTCACAGCTGTCTGCTCCTCCCTTGGTGGCCCACCACAGGAATGTGAGGAGGAGGCCACAGCGACAAACAGGGCCTCCCAAGAGTTAAGGTATCAAACATAATGGACATTGTGGATGAGTAATGCAGGTGCTTAGCTATGTGTAAAACTTCAAAGTTAGATTACAGTAATTTTAAGAGAACATGTACAGCCATATAAACACCTGCTTAAGCACATACATACTAATGGGTGGTATTTCTTTAAAAACTCACACTTGTCTCAGATAAACTGCAATTGCTTGGAATTTTAACTGTCATTTAACCATTGTTTAAAATTATTCTGGTACCCCTACTTCCAAGGATCCTGGGGCGAGAGGGTAGCAGATTGGAATGGCTGTAAGCCTGGAAGGCAGTTCAAACAAGCCAGATTGAAACCCACGTGCCTCTTTAAGAACTTCAAAGGATGAACCTAACTGGACCAAAATCATGAGGGGTGTTCACAGAAGGGTCAGGAGATAATCAGAGCCACAACAGGAACCAGAAGAAAAGGGGTGGGAAGGTATTAGCAATGGTCCCAGAAAGAAATGTGTTGCCAATTGACTCTGACCAATTAGCTTTCAGTCCTTCACAAGCAGAAGTCCCACCTCTAGTGCACTTTTAAAGTCCGTAAGTGGGTTTCGGCAGTGAGAAATCTGAAATGGAACTGTGGCCCTTAGGGACAAGAGCAGCTCTTGCACAAGGGTTACAAGTGTATGAAGATGTCTGCAGCTGGTCAATTGTTTTTCTCACTGTCCCGCCTGACCCTGTCCTAAGGGTCTGCTACTGTAAATGTGGCTGAGCCCAGGGAGAAGGAGGCTGGATCCCTGGGACTGGCTGCTTTCTATGCTGCTGAGTAGGTGTGGGTGCCCGCTTTCCAGACCTCTTCTGTGCGCTGAGAGCACCGCCTGTCTTAACTGGCTGTCAGCCAGTGTCTCCCAGCTCTAGGCTATGAGGTTTCAGGAAAGAGACGTAGCCACGGCCTACAACAAAGAAACATGGGACCTCTGGTGCCCACCTTCCTGTTTTGAGGATGCTTTCTGCCCACAGTACTGTTTCCAGTATTCATAAATAACAATTTATTTAGCATAGATGCATCCGGAAGCCATACTTCTCAGCAGAGTGTTGTTGCAGCACTACCCTCCACTTCCCCTGGTAGCAGGCAGTTTGCGATGACGCACAATGAATGAAGTCTTTCACTGCTAATCACAGAAGTGTTCTTTAAAAAAGAACAGAAACTCAAAGCTTCAGCTTGAACTCTCCCATTGATACCATTAAAATGGAAACTTGGGAACAGAATATGGGGATGTCTGAGTTCCATTCTTGCTAATTTACTGGTAAGGGGGCTTTAAATCCTGGCAGCATATTTAGACAAGACATATAATTTTTAAAGTTTATTTCTAAATATTTTATTATTTTTGATTCTATTATAAATCAAATTGTTTTTGCAATTTCAATTTGGATTATTTATTGCTAGTATATAGAAGCCATTCCATTTTAACTAAATTATTGAGAAAATACATGCTAACCCTTATAATCCTGGTGTAAGCCTTTCTTCAAATGTTTCAGTTAGGAAAGACTATCTTTAATTCTCTTGTTTGCTTGATGTATTCTTAGTATATAGAACACCACCTGACCTTAAGGTACTCAAAAATGTATAATAATTGAGGCTACTATATTTCACACATTCCTCAATTAGAGCACTCATCTTGTGCTGAAATCATACTCAAGTGGCTGTCCACCATATGGGAAGCTCTGAAGGCAGGGATCATTCTAGTGTCTCAAGAACCTTTCATAGTACATGGCACACAGCAGGTGCTTAGCACGTAACTGAAGAATCTATCAGTATCTGGCAAAGTAGGGTGTGGCATGAAGGGTTGAGCATATTACAGAAGGTAATCTCAATGTATGGCTTTCCATTTCCACATGTACATGTGAACTGGGCCAAAATGACCATTAAGGACATCACCCATAGAATAAAAAGAAATCAGTCCAAAAGGAACACCAGCAGCCAGAAGGGTGTGTGTGTACATGCAGGTGCACACGTATGTGTAAACTGAAGAGGATGTAAACTTGATGCCAGTTGTGGAAAATTTATGGATTGGTTGATTTTGTGTAAGATACACATTCCCTATACAGACTGGAATGAAATATTAAGAGCCTATGAATAGAAAACTTGTCAAGCATTTTCTCTTGATAGCCTGCCACCCAGAAAAAGTGCTTAACATGATCTACTTCCAAGGATGCTTAACTCAGCCCAAGTTACTCAACATGACTAGTGATACAATAGATGGGTGGGCCAAAAATAAGATTCAGAGAGATTCAAATCCATTAATGAAGCAAAAAATCCAATAACTCAATATTTTTTTAAATATTTTATTTATTTATTTTTAGAGAGAGGAAAGGAGAGAGAAAGCAGAGGAGAGAAACATCAATGTGTGGTTGCCTCCAGAGCACCCCCTACTGGGGACCTGGCCCACAACCGAGGCATGTGCCCTGACTGGGAATCGAACCAGTGACCCTTTGGTTCGCAGGCCAGTGCTCAATCCACTAAGCCACACCAGCCAGGGCTCAATATTTTAATTCTAACAAAAACTCTTTTTCCCTCTCACTTTGCCTTTGTCTTTTATTTATTTATTTTTTATTGTTCTACTATAGTTGTCCCAATTTCTCCCCCTTGCTCTCTCTTGCCCTGGCCACCCCATTCCCACAGTCAATGCCCACCCTGTTGTTCATGTCCATGGGGCATTTATACCTGTTCCTTGGCTAGATCCTTCCCCTTCTTTCCCTCCTTATCCCCTTTCCCCTCCTCTCTAGTCACTGTCAGTCTGTTCCTTGTTTCTATGCCTATGGTTCTTTTTGCTTGCTTGTTTGTTTGTTTTATTCATTAGGTTCCTCTTATAGGTGAGATCATATGGTATTTGTCTTTCACTGCCTGACTTATTTCACTTAGCATAATATTCTCCAGTTCCATCCAATATAGTGTGTAAGGTAGGAGTTCCCTCTTTCTGCTGCTGAATTCTAACAAAAACTCTTTAAAGAGCAAGATAATGATGGGTCCCGGCCAGATGACCCAGTTGGTTGGAGCGTTGTCCAGTAGACCAAAAGTTTGTGGGCTCGATTCCTGGTCAGGACACATACCTAGATTGAGGGTTCCTGCTGGAGGCAACCAATGAATTCTCCCTCTCCCCCCTCCCCACTTTCTCTCATATATCAGGTGAAGATTAAAAAATTGGGTGCAAGATAATAGAATTTTAAAATAACTCAATTGGTATTTTAAAAGGTTATATTTAAACCTGAGGTTAGATCTTCAGAATCTTTTAGATTATGACCTAATATGAACCAATTATTCACCTTGTAAATTTCTTGAACTAATGTAACACATGGATAGCATTATCCATGGCATTTATATAACAGATTATTCTGGAATTTCCTCAGAAATTAAGTTTTCCAAGAAATCTGGTTTTTGTGATATTTGGAAACATAGTTTTTTAGCTTGTCTTAGTTTTTGAAAAAAAAGAGAAAACCATATAATATCACTAAGTATAATTTTAACTTTTTCACTTGACACCAACTTTGATACCCAAGCAAGGTAAAATAAAAATAAATAGAAAAGAAAGACTTAAAAATAAATTTCCACAAACATTTCTCCAAACACAGCTGTTTCTAGTTCACTAAGTAGACTATTACAAAATATTTTAATGTGCTTTCTGGCAAACATAAATAGCCTCATTTCATGGAAATGCCACATTTCCAGTTATTCATAATAGGTTGTAACTGTTTAAGGATATGTAATTATTGCTACAGATTTCTGTACCAATTAAAGAAAGATACTACCTAAATCTCTTAAAATATGTAAGATAGACCTTAATCTATGTTATAACAGCATATTTCATTCATTTCATTGCAAGCTAGTAGCTAATAGTATAACTACACTCTTCAGATATTTTTAGTGTGCTCAATTAAAAATTGGTAGATTTGCCATAAAAAATCTGATTTTTTTAGCCCCTCTTGAAAAATTGTGAGATTTGATAACACTGGATTCATATTTTAACTTTACAACAATCAATTGGCATTTAGCTGAGACTGACTTTCAGAGGTGCTAAAGAGGCTGTACCCTTTAAAAGGAGCACAATTTGCCCCATTCATTCAATGTAAATGCAATGCACTAACATAACACCTAGACCAGTTCACTCATTTATGTTACTTTTATGGACCTTGTAGGCACTTGAGATTGGGACTCTGATTTTAATTGTTGTGTGTATGTGTATGTGTGTGTATACATATACACACACATACACATAAGGTCTGGCACAAATAATGCCTTTTTTATTACAAAATTTTTATTAAAAAATTATAAGCATGTAATTATGTAACACAACAGTATCACACTCAGGCACATGTATGACATTTTAGGTGAAATGTGCAAATTAAACTTTAAATTATTACACCTATATTATTACCCTACCAACCACACTCAAGCAGGTGTTACTTCTACCAGACCCTATATAATACATAAAATTTTATATATGAATATTTTCTACTATATATATTTAAAAATAGAAAATACTTCATTGATTGAGAGAATGGCTCCACTTATAAACTCTTGCATGGACTTTTTGGAATGTAATGTTCTTCAGAATTGTGCGTGCCTCTCTTGTCTCTCTCTGCACCTTCCTTAGCATAAGGATGTATGACTGCATTATCTGAGATTTAGAACTTAATGCTTTAAACGTTTTGAGATTTTCTTACTGTTTTTCCACTTTTGCCTGATAATTTTATGCAAAGATTAAATAAACATGAGTCTTGATACTTTTTTGACTGAAATATTTAAAATTATTTAAATAGCAATACCTTGTTACTTAGGTATTCAAATATATTTTAATTCAATAAAACATATACCATGGAACAAAATGTAACCGAAAAAGATTATGAAGCCATTGAAAAAAATGTGTCAGTCAGCTAAATTTTGTTGGGGCTTGAAAACAGGAAACATTCAGTTCACATGAAGGACTTTTTTTTTCCCAGGAACTAATGTTCCCTTTGGCTCTTTCTTTATAAGCTTTGACAAAAAAGCAAATTGTAATTTGTAAGGAAGTGAAGATAAATTCTGAACAACTTATACCAGCAGTTATTATTTTTAGTAGAGGTTTGAGCTAAACAGCAAGTGAACATCCAGTAATATAGTGCAATGAGTAAATTATTTCCAGGCAAATCAGTCACCAGCACACTAAGGATTCTAAGAGGGGCGTTATCAATACAAAAATAACTTTTTCAAAAATAGCACAATTTAGGACTTCTGGTAAAATGGAAGACTGGAAGTTTTATTAAAGTAGGGATGATGTCCTTCTTTTCCATCACTATATTGCCAAGTCTAGCCCATGTGCAACTCATAAATACTTGTTGAGTAAGTGAAAGAAAGAGTACATGCAAGTGCTTAGCAAATAATAGTCATTCAATATTTACTAAATAAATAATTCATGAAATGAATTTATTCAATACATATTTACCAAATGAATACACAGTAAAAATTAATAATTCTCATGTATCTTATTGAAAGTGATAATTATTGAGAGATTGATATTTATTATGTGAGGTACTTTATGTATGTTATCTTATTTGGTTAGCCCTCACAATAACCCTATGAAGTAAGCATTACAATTCAAAATTTTAAAAATGAAAGAAAACAAAACTCAGGATGGTTAAGTAACTTGAGCAAAGTCACAAAGCTGGTGACCTTGTAGGGATTTGACCATGATCCTATTCTGTTACTCATTTTTAAGTGAATTAGAGAAACTCAGAAATGAATAGCATACTCTTGTTGATGGCATAGAAACAGTCTGAAACACATTTAGAGAAGTTAAGGTAGTACAGGTTGACTGACATAAAAATAACATGTAGGGAGAATGACATGTATAAAAAGACACTATTCAAATTGATGCTGTGAGGAAAGATGGGGGAAGAAGCTATATTAGCTAATTTTGATATTACATATATGAAACCAAAAGACAATAGTCAAAAATAATTATAAAAAAGAGGGAAAAGGGTAACAAAAGCACAAACCTTCCTAAACTCCAGAAGGTATACTGTGAATAAAAAAGACATATATATGAACATAAAGGAAGAATAAACCTTAGAGTTATACTATAGGAAGAGGGAAGGACAAGGTAGAGGAGATAGGGATAGAAGCTAGAATTCTTGAATATACTTTGTTTAGTAAATATGATCTAGAATGTCTTATTTACAAATAATGCCTTAATTTAAAAATTATGTACCTTAATTACAATTACAATTATAATTAAATTCAAAAGCAATTTTTAAACATTGAAAACAAAATAAATCAATTTGCCATACTATATATCAAATTAGTACATCACTGTACAGAAAGGAACCATTTTAATTTGACTATAAACCCTAAGTAGTTTAGACCATAAGGACAAAAAGAGCTGCATGTGTTTTCTGTAATCACATTGTTGGTGGTAGTGTTATTTTGAAACAATTATGTGTGTATTGTATAATAAAGTGAATGAGTCATTTTACTAGTGTATTAAAAACCATGATTTTGATGCAGGGGAAAGAGATGTCTGTAACATTGATGAGGTTAAGTAAATTTCATGTCTTACTGACTTTGATATATCATGTTGTATTATATGAAGTATGTCCAGAAAAAGTCCAGCTACTGTTAATATAACGAGAATGGTGTGCGTGACATTGATGAAACCTGGCAGCCAAGGAGAGTGGACTGGAGTGCACATGTGTGAACAATGATGACTTCACTGTAGTAGTCAGTGAGGGTGGTAGATGTCGTTGAGTGAGCATGCGTACTGTGTAGCAGTCACATTCAAAGAGACTAAGTAAAGCGACAAATCTGCATCAAATTTTGCATCGACCTTGAACATTCCTCCATGGAAACTATGCAGATAATTCAGAAGGCCACAGCTATGGGCAATTGGTGAATGGCAGCTTCATCATGACAATGAGCTCACTCATGCATCCCATCTCGTGCAGTTTTTTGTTGAAACATCAAATCATCCAGGTGACGCAGCCCCCATACAGCCCAGATTTGGTGTCCCATGACTTCTGGCTTTTCCTGAAACTAAAACACCTTTGAAAAGGAAGAGATTTCAGACCATCAATGAGATGCAGGAAAATACAACAGGGCAGCTGATGGTGATTGGGAGAACTGTGTGAGGTCCCAAAGTGCCTGCTTTGAAGAGGAGTGAAGCATCATCATTTTACATACAATGTTTCTTGTGTCTTCTTCAATAAATGTCTGTTTTTCATACTACATGGCTGGTTGTCTGATGATTAAGGAATTTTCGGTAGTTGGGGGAGTATGGTAATGGTATTATAGCTACCTTTTAAATGGGAGTTCTTGTCTTTTAGAGATGCACATTGAAATATTTATAAGCAAAATGCTTTGATATTAGGGATGTGCTTTACAATAATCTGGAGTTTGGAGGTATAGGACATGAGTAGGGGTGAAACAAGACTGGCCTTAAATTAATAACTGCTGAAGCTAGGTTATGAGTACTTGTGGATTTATTCTTTACTTTTATACAGGATTATTATTATTGTGAATTTTTGAAATTTTCCATTAAAAGGTTATATACTTCTTGATAACCAAAAGTATCAGAATTTATATATTCAAGTGAGTGTTGACCTAAAATACTTTAAAGGCTTTAAAGGAATAACACCAAATTATTCCAATAATATAATTTCTATATAATTTCTATATAATGCCATAATTATCAATATTATAAATATTTGAGCACACTACAAATTACAGTCAACCTTATTTTTACACAAAATTACTATCAATTGGCTTTCTTTCCTACCTCAGTCATCAGACTTAGCTCTATATAAGCTTTGGCTTTCCTCAAAACCCAAACCCATCCTCAGAGAATAAATATTTGCCAGCCACAGAGATGATGAAAGAATGTACAGATTTAGAATGTAAAAATGACAGATTTAGAATAGACTATATCAACTAGTTTAAAAAGAAAGCATAAAGGAAGAGTTCCAGCCAAGATGGAGGCATAGGTAGATACACTTCACCTCCTCGCACAACTAAAAGAAGGAAACAACCAATTTTAAAACAAACAAACAAAAAAAACAACCAGAACTGTGAAAACCAAACTGTATGGAAGTCCGACAACCAAGAAGTTAAAGAAGAAACTTTCATCCAGACTGGTAGGATGGGCAGGAATGTGTATCCAGGGCAGAGAGGACATGTAGCAAGATGTGGCTGGCAGACTTGGTGGTCCCACATTGGTGTGCAGATAAACTGGGAGGAACAACTGGGGAGCAAACCAGACTGTGCAACTCAGGGTTCCACTGTGGGTAAAATAAAGCCTCAGAACCTCTGGCTGTGAAAACCTGTGGGGACTGTGGTGGTGGGAGAAACTGCCAGTCTCTTGAAAGCAGGGCAAGAGTCTGGCAAACGGCATTGTTCCCTCTCTGACCCCTTCCCCACAGACAGTGCCATAATGCAGCGAGTGGGCTGTCTCGCCCTGGTGCATACATAAGGCTCCACCCCTTTCAATGTAACAAGTGCACTGAGACAAAGAAATATGGCCCAAATGAAAGAACAGATCAAAACTCCACTTAAAGAACTAACCAATAAGGACATGGTCAACCTAACAGATGCAGAGTTCAAAATGCTGGTAATCAGGATGCTCACAGAAGTGATTGAGTATGTATTCAAAATAAAGGAAGAAGTGAAGGCAATTAAAGTGAAATAAAGAAAATATACAGGGAACTGACAGTGAAGGAAAGGAAACCAACTCAAATCAACGATTTGGAACAAAATGAAGAAATAAACATCCAAATGGAAAAGGATGAAGAAACAAGAATTCAAAAAAATGAGGAGAGGCTTAGGAAGCTTGGGAAAATTTTAAATGCTCCAACATCTAAATCATATGGGTGCCAGAAGGAGAAGAGGAGGAGCAAGAAATTGAAAACTTATTTGAAAAAATAATGAAAGAAAATATCTCCACTCTGGCAAAGGAAATAGACGTAGAAGTACAGGAAGCACAGAAAGTCCCAGAGAAGTTGGACCCAAAGAGCATCACACCAAGACACATCATAATTAAATTACCCAAGATTAAAGATGAGGAGAGAAGCTTAAGAGCAGCAAGAGAAAAGGAGACAGTTACCTACAAAGTAGTTCCCATAAGACTATCAGCTGATTTCTCAAAAGAAACTTTGTAGACGAGAAGGGCCTGGCAAGAAGTAATCAAAATTATGAAATGCAAGGATCTACATCCAAGTTAACTCTATCCAGCAGAGCTATTATTTAGAATGGAAGGGCAGATAAAGTGCTTCTCAGATAAGGTCAAGTTAAAGGAGTTCATCATCATTGAGCCCTTATTATATCAAATGTTAAAGGGACTTATTATTTAAAAAAATAATTTAAAAGGAGCTATTATTTAAAAAACAAAATAACAATTGTTTGCAAAGATGTGGAGCAATTGGAACTGTTGTACATGGATAGTGAGAATTTAAAACGTTGCAGCTATTGTGGAAAACACTATAGCAGTTCCTCAAAAAATTAAACATAGAATCCCCATATGGTCAATTCCATTTCTGGGTGGGTATATACACAAAAAAATTGAAAGCAGAGACTTGGACACTTATTTGTACACCAATGTTCATGGCAACATTAGTCATAGTCAAAAGGACTATGGAAACAACCAAAATATTTACTGATAAACAAAATGTGATATACTTGTATATATATAATGAAATATTTGTCAGCATTAAAAAGGAATGAAATTCTGATACAGGCTACAATATGAACTAACCTTGATGACAGTATGCTAAATGAAATAAGCCAGATGCGAAAGGACAAATATTGTATAATTTCACTCATATGAAGTACCTAGAATAGTCAAATCCATAGAGAAAGAAAGTAGAACAGTGGTTACCAGGAGCTGGGACAGCAGGGAATGGGAAGTGAGTGTTTAATGAGATACTGACTTTAAGCACAGGCTCAAGAAAAAGTTCTGGAATGAAAAATACTGATGGAGGCACAGCAAAGTGAATGTACTTAATGCCACTGAACTGTACACTTAAAATAATTAAAATGGTGAATTTTATGTTGTGGATATTTTATTACAATAAAAAGTATTAAGATTACAGTTGTCATATGCATTTTCATATTTTCTAATTTTTTTACAATAAGTATTTCATTTATATTATAAAATAATTTTTTCACAAAAAAAGATTAAAAAATATGTCACATGTCTTCTAGAATAAAGCTCTGAACAGGGTGGGACACAAAATATTTAAAAAATATTATTCTAAAATTTATTCTCTAAGTCAGACAATACATATAAACATAAGCATAGAAAGAAAAATGGGAAAAATTTGTAGAGACATATTAGTATGTATTGGAGAAATTGAATCATTTTCATGTATGGCAAGCCATGTGAGTAGCACATGTAGGAACTCCCAATTGTTTTGAAAGACCTGAAGAAACTGTATTGTTTTCTAAAATCCCAGAAGCATTGTTCTAGAAAAGTTTTAATGTGGGTACAATGTATTTTTGTGGCATATTTTCTATAGTCTAGCTACAAATTAAGGTACTATAGAGGTCAATCTAGAATAGATGGACTGGAAATTGGAGGTCTGAGCAAAGTTGGTCTGGGTTGGACAGGCTATCTAGTTTTTCTTTGACCTGTTTACTCAGCTGTGAAATGAAGGAGCTGGTCCTGATAGTGTGTAAGGTCATTTCCTGAGGTTTTGTGGCACTGGGACAAATACACTTGAAATAGCTGTTTAATACTAAAATTATTTTAGCAAACTCTAAATGACATTTGTTCTAAATATGTTATATTAATTACTAGAATATATATCTAGTATATTCAACTTCCAACTGACAATGTTATTTGCTATTTGTTGTAGTACTGGTATTTTAAAATATGAAAAACTTGAAAATTAAACAAATTAATTGTTAAGAAAGCAAATAGTTGCACAGCAAAACTCCTTTAAACATTTTGAAATGGGTTATGTTGGCTAAAAATTCACACTGGTTATAAAGTCAAGCTGTTTGGAACTTGTACACCATAAACATTTATTTAATTTTATTGATAATATAACCTGAAGCAGGACTGGCCACTGTCAAAATGATGGGAAGGCGTTTATCTTTGGTGCCCTAATGCTCTGATACTAATACTGTCCTCTAACTTTGTTCTTACCATATCCACTCTGAAAAACACAAATCCCATAAAATTAGCTTTCATATGGACTTAGTATCTTCATTAAACAAAGGATTGTGATAAAGTTCCCACCATGATTCAATTTCTGCCCCTCATTTTCCTCTGAGTCTCTTTTCTCTGTTTCTTTGTCATCTTTATCTACAGCTTTTGTCTCTGTGGGCCCATTTCACTCCTCTACACTATATTCCTGTCTTTTGTGTTTGGATAGGAATTATTAGAAAAATTAGAGAACATAGGCCACATAATAAGCAGCAGATGTTGGCTATTTGTGGAGTGGTGAGGAAGGACAACTTAAACTTGGCCTAGATTCTCCAAGTCAGGACAGACTCCTCTTTTGGTCCTTGCCTTAGAAAAAAGTAAAATCCCGTAGCCATATGCTTTTAAGTTGCTAAAAAGCAACTTCTTCTTCCGCCTTACCCCCACTGCTTCACACTGCAGAAGAGAAAATATAAAAAGGAGGGGAAAAGAGTAAATGTAAAAAAAAGATTTAATATATAGGGTGGGGCTAACATAGATTTACAGTTGTGAATATGCAAAACAGTTTATTCCTGTACTATTATTTATTAATTATTGTATTCTTTTCCATGTGGACAACTGTAAACCTACATTTGCCCTGCCCTGTATTTACCCTGTGTGTGTGTTTTTTTTTTAAGATTTTATTTATTTATTTTTAGAGAGGGGAAGGGAGGGAGAAAGAGAGAGAAACATCAATGTGTGGTTGCCTCTTGCATGGCCCCCACTAGGGACCTGGCCCACAACCCAGGCATGTGCCCTGACTGGGAATCGAACCTGCGACACTTTGGTTCGCAGCCCGTGCTCAATCCACTGAGCTACGCCAGCCAGGACCCTGTGTGTTTTAATATTTTCAGTGTTACAGCTATGTCTTTATTCTGTGCATTCTGCAGAATCTGTAATTTATTGAATTGATAAACCCTACACTTGTCAAATACATTTTAGACAGTGGGAAGTTACACCTGGCATTTTTATAAGATAAGATTATCTTTTAAAAAGCTCCCTTCACTCTGAATGCTTCCTTTTCCTGCTTTGTAAATGGGAGACTTTGGAGTGGTGGTATTGGGGAAGGTGGGTTGAGAGGCGCAGCAATACCACTAAGAGAGGGGAGGAGCAGGAAGCTTTCCTCTCTGACAAAGGCTATTTACAGAAAACGTACAACCTCGTGGTCTAATTTGGAAAGAGTGACTCTAAAAGCAGCCATTTCAGTTAGCAAAAGGAGAAGCCAATGTTGTGGCATGCTGGGAGAGAACTGAGGGGTTCAGAAATGGCCTTGGTGTGCCTACTGAACCCCTCTAAGGCCAACGACAGTGCCTTTGCCCAAGTCTGGCTCTGGCTTGAAACACATTGCTCTACAACTTAATGCTCCATAAGTGAGAGATATGTCCGTTTTTTCACCCTTGTCATCCCCAGGCTCAGTACAGAGAGCATGGTACAATAAATACAGAGGAAGCATTCATCAAATGAATGAATATCTAAAACAAGGTAGAGCTTTATGATTCTCCATTGGAATTAATGATTTAACTAAAGGACAGTATGTACTTATGTTTACATTTTGATGATTTGCTTTGCTATTTTATGGCTTCTAATTAATAATATTTAGAATCATAAACAGGAAACCTGAAAAGGACCTTTATAAAGACCTCTAATCCGACCGTCTCATATTGCAGATGAGAAAACTAAGGCCTAGATTAGTGGCAACGAAGTGGAAGATTTCTCTGCTCTTTTCTCTCACGTCATACTCTTTTTTAGATGATCACAGTAATGAATGGAGATTTATTTTAAATTTATATTTATATGTGACTACACAGCTTGTGTGTCTATTTTGTCATCTTTTTGTACAACAGCATTTGTTGCTGCTAAACTTCGTATCAATTGTCAAAACACATGCCATGTCATTTCTACATGTAAACCAGCCGAGGAGAGCTGTGATAAATAATGGTGGATACTTTAAAATAAACAAAATAAGGACCAAGCAATTTTACATCTGTTGATAATGATCATGAAGTGGCTTCTTCTAATCTGGAAAGTTTTCATCAAAAAGAACAGGAAATGACTCAAATCATAGATATTATCAAATTAAAAGCAGAAAAAGGAATAAAATAAGATAATGTTATACTACAGAATGCTATACTTAAAATCATGTATAAAAAGATTTCCTTAGAACTTGGACAATGAACTATCACTATATTTTAATGTTTATTATTAACACTGTGACATTTACTCCATTTCATAAATTTCCTTTAGTTACCAACACAGTGGAAATTACCTTTAAATGAACATTAATTGAGAGTTCACATCCTGATATATATATTTCATAAGATAAACTTGAGTTTTTTTAAAATGTGTTTCAAATAGACCAAAGAGACATTTAAAAGACATGCATTCAGCATGAAATTTAATTAGCATGGAATTAGTTTCATATTTTCACTTTTATAATTTAAGATGCACACTATTTTTATCAATGAACTGAAATATTAAAATAAATTCTTGAGCTAAATTTTGTTTCAATTTATATTTATATAGATTACCTAACACATAAATGATATAACATTATATAACTTGTATATACATGTAACATGTTATGTACTATATACATTCACATTTATATATTATTTTAAGTGTCAAACAAAAACAGATAAAACAAAAAATACCCCAAAGAATGCAAGTGGTAAAAACAGGCAAAACCAAATCAATCCTATTAGTTTAGAATGAACATATAGATATATCCAATAATTCAAAACCATGGATTTTGTAATAATATAGAGTCAATCCTCATTACTTGTGGATTCTGTATCTGCAAATTCACCTATTCATTAAAATGTGTTTGTAATTCCAAGATAACATTATGGATTTCTGAGATCATTTGCAGACTGTGTAAGGTGGTTGAAAATTTGGGTTGCCCAACACACACATTTCCAGCTAAGCTCAAAGAAGGCAACACTCTGTTCTCCTGTTTAACTCTCATTCCATAAATAAGTGTCCTTGTTGTGGTCTAAGTATCACATTTTTCGGTTTTGTGCTTTTTTTTAAATTGGTGATTTTACTGTTTAAAACGGCCCCTGAGCTTAGTGCTAAAGTGCTGGCTTAGTGTTTGTAAGAACAAGAAGGTTGTAATTTGCCTTATGGAGAAAACACAGATAAGCTTCCTCTTCCTTCAGGCATGAGTTTATAGTTCTGTTGGTCAGGAGTCCCATGTTAATAAATCAACGATACATATATTTTTTCTTTTTTTAACGCTTTTTCTTTTTAAATTATGGGTGATGTACAGTATTATATTAGTTCCAGGTATACACCCCTGTGATTACACATTTTTTATAATTTATGAAGTGATCACCCTAATAAATCTAGTACAATATGACACCATATTTAGTTATCACAAAATTATTGACTGTTTTCTCTATGTTGTGCTTTACATTCTCATAACTATTCTGTAACTAGCAATTTGCACTTTTAAATCAGGGGTGTCAAACGCATTTTCACCGGGGACCACATCAGCCTTGTGGTTGCCTTTAAGGGGCTGAATGTAATTTTAGGACTGTATAAATGTAACTACTCCTTAATTAGGGGCAAGGAGCTCGGCGCTGCCGCCAGGTAGAAACAAGGTGCCAGGCCAGATAAAACAAGGTGGAGGTCCAGATTTGGCTTGGGGGCATTGTGTTTGCCACCTGTGTTTTAAATCCCTTCACCTTTTTTTCACCCATCTCCTTAACCTGTCTCCCATCTGGCAACTGTCAAAATGTTCTCTGTATCTATGAGTCTGTTTCTGTTCTGCTTATTTGTTTGTCATTTGTTTTTCTTTGACTTACTTCACTCAGCATAACACCCTCTAGGTCCATCTATGTTGTTGCAGATGGCAAGATTTCATTCTTTTTATGGCTAAATCATATGCTATTGTATATATGCATCACTTCTTCTTTATCCATTTATCTATTAATGAACACTGAGTTTGTTTCTATATCTTGGTTAATGTAAATAATGCTGCAGTGAACATGTCACAGATATGTCTTTTCAATTTAGTGTTTTGTGTTTCTTTGGATAAATACCTGAAGTGGGACTGTTGGGTCCTTCTTTGTCTCTTGTTATAGCTTTTGTTTTAAAGTCTATTTTGTGAGTTATAAGTATTGCTACCCCAGATTTATTTTGTTTTGTTTTGTTTCCATTTTCATGAAATATCTTTTTCCTTCCCTTTACTGTCTCTGTCTTTCCATCCAAAGTGAGTCTCTTAGGGTCTTTTTTGGTTACCCATTCAGTCGTCCATGTCTTTTGATTGGAGCATTTAAAGTAATTGTTGATAGATATGTGTTTATTGCTGCCGTATTATTCATATTTTTATTTTTCTTCTGCAAGAAGACTCTTTAATATTTCTTGTAATACTGATTTAGTGGTGATGAATTCCTTTATTTTTTTCTTGTCTGTGAAGCTCTTGATCTGTCTTTCAATTCTAAATGATAACTTTTCTGGGTAGAGTAGTCTTGGGAGTAGGACCTTGTTTCTCATCATTTTGAATATTTCATGCCAATACTGGCTTGAAAAGTTTCCGTTAAAAACTCCGTTGACAGTCTTATGGGAGGTTTTTTCTAAGTAACTAACTGTTTTTCTCTTGCTGCTTTTAAGAGTTTCTCTTTGTCTTTAACCTTTGACATTTTAATTATACTGAGTCTTGGTGTGGGCCTCTTTGGGTTCATTTTATTTGGGATTCTCTGAGCTTCTTGGACTTGTATGTCTATTTCCTTTACCAGGTTAGGAAAGTTTTCTGTCAGTATTTTTTCAAATAGGTTTTCAATTCCTTGCTCTTTTTCTACTCCTTCTGGCACTCTAATGAAATAAATGTTAGAATTTTTGAAGTTGTCCCAGAGGTTCCTTACACTATCCTAATTTTTAAAAATTCTCTCTCTCTCTCTTTCTCTGCTGTTCTAATTGGTGGTGTCTGCTTTCTTGTCTTCCAAATTGCTGATTTGCTTCTCTGCTTCATCTTCTCTGCTGTTGACTCCTTGCTCAGTTTGTGTAGTTTTCATTTCTGACTGGTTCTTTCTTATGGTTTCCATGTCCTTTTTTATGCTGTTGAAGTTCTCACTAAATCTCTTGAGCATGCTTGTAATTATTGTTTTGAACTCTGTTTCTGGTAGTTTGCTTGCCTTCATTTAACTTCATTTCTTTTCCCTGGAGATTTCTTCTATTCCTTCATTTGGGACCTGTTTCTTTGTCTCCTCATTTTGGCTGCTTCCCCACGTTTGTTTTTATGCATTAGGTAGAGCTTCTATGCTTTCTTAGTAGAGTGTCAGGTATCCCATAGGGCCTGATCACCAAAGCTGGGGACCCCAGTGTTGGATATGTGCACTGTCTGGTTGTAGTTGAGCCTTCACTGTTATTTGCATGTCACCAATTGGCTGTAAGAACCATATGCAACTACTATGGAGGAGTTGTTGTGCAGAGGCCAACCCCATGGACCAGGACTCGCTTTAGTGAGGCTTTGGCTTCTACCAAGTCCATCCCTTGAGAGTGTCACTTGCAGAGGTGGCTGGGTTGTAATCAGGCATGGTCTGAAGTTGTCTTCACTGCACTGGCTCTGGGGCGTCCCAGTACCTCAAGGTCAGCCACTACCGTTTTTCTGATAGGAGTTACCTGGCATGAGCTATAGAGAGATCTGCAGATGGTTGCTACATGTGCTGGGCTTGGAGGTACTCAGGAGAGGCTGGTTGCCACTTAGTGCCAGACCTGGGGCCACTTAGCAAGTGGTACAGGGCATGCAGAGGCCAGATGCTACTTGTTTGAGAGATTTTTAAGAAGTCTGAAGCATAATCCAAGAGAAGTAGTTTGTATGGAAATGGCTTGGGTTGGCCTACAAGTTGGGTGGGGTAGGGTCTCAGAGAATTACCAGTATTAGCCAGGCTGATGGAGACTCAGATATGGCACATTTCTACTGGCTTTTTGAGGGGAGGACTCAGAAAAGAAACAATGGCTTCTGCCCACACTTCTGTCTAGGAGAAAGCTGCTTCTTCAGCCCTTGTCCTGAAGTCAGACAATTCAGTTTTTTCCTATATGTCCCTGGCACCTTTTAAGCTGCAGTCGTTGTGTTGGAGCTCAAAGTGAGTGAGTCACAGTAAGTCTGGGACTCTAGGAGCCTGTCTCATTCAGTCTCAATCCCTGCTGGTTTTCACAGCCAGAAGTTATGGGGACTTCTTTGCCTAGCCCTGGAATCCTGGGCTGGGGGTTCTGATGTGGGGTCAGGGATCGCTCACTCATCATGGAGGCCTCAGCAACCAAGATATACCTCCTGATTTTTATTTATTACATGTAGTGTGGGACCAGCCCATTCTGCATCTCCACCCTTGCTACCAGTCTCAACATGGATTTCTAGTCTGAATCTCTTCACTTATTCTACAGTGAAGTACTGGTAAAACAGACCAGAGAACCTACCACCTATTTTGGTTTTAACCTAAATAAGGCAATCCCTGATCTCTGTATGTGCTGCATTTTTGTTTGAAGTTCAGGATTTTGTTTAACACGTTTTTCATGAAATTTATAATGAACAACAACTTACACCTCTAAGGAATATTAAAGTAAACATTATTTATCATTGATATCTCAAGTAGTTTAAAAATTAAATGTTAAAATTTTTTATCACAAAAGCATGTATTCTGTAAAGAATAATCAAAGGTTTGTGAATTTAATAAATCAGCAACTACAAATATGTTAAATTAATAAACATACTCTCAGTACTATAAATAATAATTGTCATTAAATTTACTTCTTTTGGTACAGAGACATACAGTGTTTCCTTTAAAAAACTATATTGCAGGAAATTTAAATTTAGTTTTGGAATCTGATCCAAATACCGTAAATGCAGATCCTCCCTTGAATATACTTTGTATAAGCAAAAAAAGAAGGAAGTCTGAACATGTTGTGAATGTGAATGTAGACAGATGAAAGTAATTTTTCTATGAGGCTTATAGAAATAAATCTTGTTACTTTGAAATTCCACTATATATTGTGTTATTTTTAATTAAATTTATTGGGGTGACATTGGTTAGGTTTCATAATCATATGGGTTTCAGGTATACATTTCTATGATACAAGATCTGTATATTGCACTGTGTGCCCATTATCCAAAGTCAACCCATCTTCTGTTACCATATATTAGTGTTAAATAATTTGTTTAGATCTGGAAAAAAGTCTGTAAATAGGCATAATGTGTCAGTTCTTTGTTGGGGGGCAGATCAGTGGATGATACTAGGAGTCAGGGCAGGCTGTGCATGAGAGAATCCAGAAAGGCTTTCCAGCAAGAGGAAGGAGTGTTGTGGACCGTTCAGCCTGGTTTCAGGAGTTGTAACCCTCACCCCATGGTGGGCTGTGTAAGAGCCCAAGGGACCCACTTCATCTGGGTCTGTTCTGTCACAAGGATGTGACCTACGAAGGAGACAAAGCTTATCTACCTGGCAGGAGCACTGCTTCTGCCTTACCCATCTCTGGCCCCATAGCTTGGTTGGCAGTCAATGACAGGTAAGACTCCTCATGGGAGGGGCAACCTAAGCCAGACGCAACCATTTGGGAGGCCTCATGGAAGGACTTGGGGGGTTGCAGCAAAGAGGATGTGATAGACCCTCGCCCCCCGGCTATTCTGACATAGCCTGAGTCCTCATTTCCATCTGGGAGATGTCTCCTGCTTCCTAATCGGCTTAAAGCCTGAAACTGTGGGGGTGAGCGGTGCAGCCCTGTCCTGGCCAGGACAGCTCCCTGGGTGATCCGGACATAAGAAAGAATTCCTAAAGCCCTGTGACACCTGCTTTGCTAAGAGTGCTCTTCCTTAGGTGATAAGTGTCCCAGGAGGAAATGAGTATGTCTCCCAAAGTCTGGCAACCCCCTTTCGTGACAAACGCTGGCTCGGATTGAGCCCTCAGATTTCTTTGACATGTTAAACCTGTATTCCCGTGTATTTGAGCCCAATAAAAGCCTAGTGAGGATGGGGCTCTAGGTCATTCTCCTCTGAGAGTTTGACCACCTTTCCTCCCCAAGCAGAAGATGTCTTGGTAGTTTTTATTTTCATCTGTGACGGAGGGATGGGGCTCTGCGGGCGGAGCCCCCCCACATCTGGCACCCAGGACAGGGTCCCCCGCAAAGGAGGCAACGGCCAAGGTAAGAAGTGGGGAATTCTATACTCGCCAACCTATTGTTCCCTCTCTGCTCTCACTGTGATGACATTACTTTAACCAGAGTCATATTTCACAGTTCTCCTTCAATTTTCCCTCCTTTTCTTCCATTTCTCATCACTTATCAGATATTATGGTTTCCATCACTTTTTAAAATAATGTCTGCAACCCTTTTATCATCCCTCCTGTCTCTACACTTACTCACCACTTTACCTATGCCTGCCACCACACTAGTATCTCTCACCTAGAACACCACTTCCTGCTGGTTTCTAGCAGAGGATTCATTCCTAAAATTGGTCCTAGGATATAAAATATTGGTCTTATTATTAACTAACGTTTAAAAAATGTAGCATACATATCTTTCTTCTTGGCCAGCCATACACACATTAGCATAAGACTAATATTTTTCAGAGTTGCTTGTCCTGGAACTCTTTACATATAACATTCATCAACATCTAGTCATTCATGTTCCAGAAAACACACTTTAGGAAACAATGACTTAGAGTATTTAAATGGCCTCTAAACTGCTCTGCTTGCCTAACCTTTCCTTTTCTAATGCATCTAGTATTTCACTGATAGATTACTTTCTCTGAAGTGCTTAACTGAGTATATTATTCCTTTGCTCAGGAACCTTCAGTGGCTCCCCACTGATCTAAGCAGTAAGCACCAGGCTCTCCATAACATGCCACCAACACACCTTGCTGTGTGGCATAGGAGAAAAGTCATGAACTTTGGAATCAGATCCAGGTTCAAGTTCCAACTCTGCATCTTAAATACTGTAACACCATTGGAAGTCATTTATTGCTTTGAGCCTATATGTATATTTTTACTCATCTGCAAGTACAAGCAGTAATTGTAGAGATAGGAGGATATAGTGAGATAGTTTTTTGTAAAAGCTTCTTGCACAAATTGTAGCACAACACTCTCTGGCCCCACGGGTTGTAAACCATTTGGCAGGTTCAGCTTCTTTCACATGGTAGTCACTTAGTGTCTGTCTGTAGTAAGAGAGCAATGATTTTCTAAATCGAGGACCCAGAGGGTCACCTATTAGTGTCAATAAAAACTGATTAATAAAACAATCTCTGCCTTTATTTGGGGAACTTTTCATAGGTCCGGAAGGAACAAGAGTCAGTTCCCACAGCATATTCAATCTTTTTAGGTGGAACTATGCCCTTGGTTAAATGGGTGGGCAGGGCCCAAGAATTAGCAGCAGAGCTTGGAAAGCAAATCCTGGGTTCACACACATGAAACGAAAGCCTATTACAAGAGTTAGAAAGATGCTCTTTTGTTAGATTTAGAAACCTTTAAAAGTGTTTCTGATGTACTTCATAGTCCCCAAAGAAGAAAATACAAGGTCTTCAACAGGCCTTCCTAAGAAGGGAAAGAGGAATTTTTGTTTGCTCACTAGTATAGTCCAAGTGCCTGGAACAGTGTCTCGCATGCAGAGGGAGCTCAGTTAAATACAATGGATGGATGGATAAATGAATGAATGAACTAATGAAAGAGGCCATGGCTTGCATATTCTATGTGTTCTAGTGTAGGGCTGAGTATATAGAAGATCCTTACTAAACACTTGACTGGCTAAATGCATGGATTTATATATTCCCTAGCCAGTCAAGGCCATTTAAAAATGTACTTTAAACTAAACATTATTCCAATATATTCTACTTTATACAACATTGTTATATATTATTGTTATTCTCTATATTCCTTTTAAAAACATTACTTTGTTTTTTTGTGTTTCTACTTTATAAAATATTTTTACACCATATATATCATCATTCTCCTTTAAAATTTATCTAATCATGGATTTATTTCTCCCATCAATACAGGGGAATGTCACAGCTTGAAAGTGGAAGAGGGGCGAGAAAAAGTGATTTGGCCAAAAAGTCCGTATGGTTTTTTCTGTAAAATAAAAGACATATTTTTATTCTCACCAATAACTTTGTGAATTTGAATATTTTGAGTATGTTGACTATCTCCTGCATGATGGAACATTGATTGTCTCAGTTTGGTTGCTGTCAACTTCAACGGGTCTACCTGACCATGGAGCATCGTCCAGTGAGAAATCTCCAGTAAAAAACTTCACAAACCACTTTTGACACATTCAATCAATCATCTTCTCTATAATACTGCATAAATCTTTATCCGTGTTTCAGTTGTATTTTACCTTTCTTGAAATAAAACATAATATGCTGAAAATGTTGCTATTTTCTTCCATCTTCAATATTAAAATGACTACAAAAAATTTACCCATTTTGGTAAGTTTTTTAAATGCATGCTGACATGACAGCTGTCATAATACAATCTAACAAAATTGTTCTGTATGAAGTTAAAGACAACTAAGCGTGACTAAAGCCATCTTATAGGGGAAAAAAGCACGATTTTTTTTTGCCAACCCGAAAGATTTAATACATATTTTAGTTAGAAAGTAAAAATTTTTGTATAAAATTTATTTGAATATACTGAATGAAATGAAGAGAAAAACAACTTAATTTTTTAAAAGACCAGAAGAAGATGGAGGGAAAATGAGGCATAGGGTGTGTAGAGCATGTCTGAAAAATTTGTTTGGAAAGAATTTTACATTTATACACTCATTTTTTTTTCCCCTGAAGCACTCCACTTGAAGCTTTTTATAACCATCAATTGTGTGTGAAGAAAGAATAGCCAAATTCTTCCTTCACAGTTACAAGAACCAAGGCTCAGTAAAGTGAATGATGTATATAGCCAATAAGAGAAAGATCCAGGGGTGGGATCCAGGCCTCCTGAGTATTCAGGAGGAAAAACAGCTGTGGAATGTAAAGTGAGCCTGACATGTTCAGAGAACATGAGTAGGGTAGTTTGGCTGGAATGAAGAGGGTACATAGGACAGTCATAGGAAATCAGGTTGAAGAAATAAATATGAAATAGGTTACAGAGTACATTAAGTAATATAATAAAGAATTTGGATTTTTATCCAAGTCAGTCATTCTGAAATTATTTTTAAAGAAATAAAATCCTTTCTTTTTTAAAAAAATAAGAAATCTTATATGAGATGGCAATAGGCAAAACAAATTAAAAGGAGGTGGTTTTTCCAATTGAAGCTGTTCCTCCTTGCCTTCAGCCTCTGAGGAGAAAAGTTTGAAAAGAGAAAAAAATACAAAACTGAGATTTTTTTTAATTATTACTTTTTAATCAGTATTTTTTAATTGTTGATATTGTACAGTTTTCTGTCTTTTACTCTGCCCCCAACCCACCACCCCAGCCCTCCCCACCTTCCTCCCATTTCCACCCCCCATAGTTTTTGTCCATGAGTCATGAGTGCTGACATACTGTACCAAGAGGCACAGGGTGCGGGTGAAGGGACACAGTCTAGAGGCAGGAATCCCAGAAGCGGGGCTATCAGGGCTGCTGGTGGGAAGGGAAGGTAAAGATGCTCAGAGACAGAAGAATCCGAACAGAGCCAGGGATTTCAAAGCTTTACATTCAGGCAGCTGTGGGAGATAACATAATCACAAAAATGGTGAAGGGCAAAGGAGGAGGCTGCTGGTTTTGATGAAAGACAATGATGTACTTTTAACTGTGTTTTAGTCATTTAGTCCTTTCTACTACACTATGTTATTTATGGTCAGAGCAATAGAAAGCAGCCCTTTTTTTCCTCTACCAGTTTTTTCCTCTTTTTCATGGCACAGGTCAGAAAGCTGCACTTTGTTATATTTAAATTTTTTTAAGTGCTTAAGATTTTACCTGAATGTCCAACATGAAGAAAATGTAGGCTCCTCAATGCCCCAGTCTAAAAAGAAAAAAATGACCGTTTCCATTTTTTTGGTAATATTTCTGTTCTTCAGACAGTCTGGATAATTAAGTGCTAGTGTATTTAATTTTTATTTTAAAAATATTTTTCCTTTGGAGTTAAGTACAATTAAATGATTTACTTCAAGCATAATTATTTTGAAATACAAGATTTTTCTTGTGCTTTATAAAACGAATGATGAAAGTAAAACTTATTCAATATTGTGAACCCGTCCAACTAATGGTAATTGAAATGAATAAACTTGATGGAGAATAAGTTACAGTTTTTGGCAAACTGAGTCTGATGAGGACAATCTCCACATCTCTGAGTTTCTGAAACTAGTGATGCAAGCGCTCCCGCCCTTTTCTGAGAACACAGCCTGACTCAGGCAGGCAGCTGCTGCTATTAAAACAGCTCCAGCCCTGCACGCTTCCACACTTCCCTGCTGGGGTGAGCGCCACCACAGAGATGAAGCTAGCGACCTGGTGCTGGCTGAGCTCAGCTGTCCTTGCTGCTTACAGTTTTTTGGTTGCGGCAAACAATGAAACAGAAGAAATGAAAGATGAACTGGCCAAGCACGCCTGCCCGGTGAGACTAGAGAGCGGAGGGAAATGCGGGGAAGGAGGTGAATGCCTCTACCAGGTGAACCTGCCCGCGCTGACTATTCAGCTCCCGAAGCAGTTCAGTAGGATAGAGGAGGTGTTCAAGGAAGTCCAGAACCTCAAGGAAATCGTAAATAACCTGAAGAAATGTTGCCAAGATTGCAAACTGCAGGCTGATGACAACCGAGACCAGGGCAGAAATGGACTGTTGTTACCGGGCACAGGAGTCTCGGGAGGGGCTGATGAAAACAGAGTTACAGAATTAGAGGACGAGGTCAACAAGCTGTCCTCTGACCTAAAGAATGCAAAGAAGGATATCGACGTGCTTCACGGTCACCTGGAGAAGCTGAATCTTGTAAATATGAACAATATAGAAAATTATGTTGATAGCAAAGTGGCAAATCTAACATTTGTCGTCAATAGTTTGGATGGCAAATGTTCATCTAAGTGTCCCAGTTCAGAACAAATACAATCACCTACAGGTATGTATAATATCCTTTTTCTTATCATTTGTCCATGAATGTTATATAGCTAGACAATATCTACAAACATTAACCTGAGCAAATATGTTAAGTAAATGACAGATTAAATAAATTAAGCCTTTTATTCATCAAGGTAGTACAGGAAAAACTAATATCTTTGCAAATGTGTGACCACAGAAATGATATAGGACCCTAATTACAAAGATTGTAATTAGTTCTTTATCCATTAGAAAGCACTTTCAGTTTCAAAGATCTTATCTGCTGCTACAGCTACACACAAATCAAAAGAAGAGAGAGAGAATTCTTAATGTTTTAGTGCATTTAACTTTTTTTTTTTTAATCTCTTCACTGACGTGTTTGAAAACAATAGGGATAAGCGTTTGTGCTTGGTTCACTGAAAACCATTTTCTTGGTCTGCTGCTGACTGTTCCCTTTCATGTGGCAATTAAGAGATGTTTGAAAGATTTTAGCAAGTAATCTGCATGCAGTTCATCATCCGGAATATCTAGTGAAAATGGGAGATTTTATAGCTGGCATCTTAAAAGCAGTTATATGATTTTATGTGTGAAAAAAACTTTGTGCTTTGAGACCTAGTGGCAGAAAAACATTTTAAGAAGAGTTTTGGCATGCCATTAAGGGAAGGAAAACATTATTTCTTTTCCTTTTTTACCTCAAGCTAGAACTCAAGCATATAAAAATAGAACCCATCTTCACCATCCAGATTACCTGATTTAACTTTAATAAGTATATGTTAAAGATAACAAACCTATCTGCCTACTCTGCCCATGAATCAGCCATAGCACTGGTTCCTACCACCCCTGGCTTTCCATCTGAGTTCCTGGGGCCACTACTTCTGATACTCTTGTTACACTTTGGAAAGCCATCTGTGCATTAGGATTAGGACTTACCATGAATATAAAGTTGAAGGGATATGGTGCCTGGGGCAGGGATCATGTTCATTTGGAACAAGCACCTCATGCATGTTCCGTCCCCAGGGAATCTGCCAGTGAAGGTAGGTGGGGGTTCAAGGACCACTGTTGCTCATACACCAGGCAGCCTGCATCTGAGGTTACCCTACACATTGCAAGGCAATGAACTTCACATCTTAGGTGACATCCTTGGGCACACATTAGATTCTCTTGTCTATTTTTCACTAAAAGTTTTGGGAAAATATCCAAATATTTTGAATTCTAAATTCACATGAATAGATTTCTTGTGCCTCAGAGCAGTTTATATTAAACTTACTTTATCTGGCATTCATTTTTATAAAACTTATCTAGGAGTAAATATCTGTATTTGATTCCTACAGAACCATGTTAACTAATCTTACACTTATCCTGAACGTAATTGTCTGCCATTTCTTTCTAGAAACCAAACATGAAATCTGGCTAAATGCTTTCCTGGATAATAAATTCAGAATAAGAATATTAGTATATTATTTTTTAAATTTCCTTTTTACTGGAGCTTCTTTATTTAGTGGTAAAGCGATTAAATAATGTGACTGTATGATCAATGCGGTACATCAGAATTTTACTATGTCATTTAAAACATATCCTATAAAACTTCTTGACAGTGGAGGTTATCAGCCCCTTTAGGTGAAAGGAAATAGAAGCCTGTGATTCCTTCATATGCACGGACTAAGAGAGGTGGGGTCATTGGCAGAATGCCTACTGAGAGTAGCTCTCACTAAACGTTACTAAGTGATTCAAACTATTATTTTTATTTATTCTTCCTGTTATTTGTTGTTGATGTAGACCAACTAAGCATAGGTTGTCTGCTTTGTAACACCAGGTTCTTATTCTGAGGCCTTAACAAGAATTTGAACAGGTTCGAGTAAGTTTAGCCGGGCAGGGTTCCATAATCACCGTAGATGGAACTGTCAAACTGCTTTTGTACATACAAAGAATTCTTCAGATGCGTAGTTTTGTTTTTTTTTTTAAACAAAACCCAATATCTTTCTTTTCTTTCCCCTTCAGGCCAACATCTAATATATAAGGATTGCTCTGACTACTACACAACAGGCAAAAGAAGCAGCAAGACCTACAGAGTTACACCGGATCCCAAAAATAGTAGCTTCGAAGTTTACTGTGATATGGAGACTATGGGGGGAGGCTGGACAGTGCTGCAGGTGCGTCTCGATGGAAGCATCAACTTCACCAAAACATGGCAAGACTACAAAGTAGGCTTTGGAAACCTCAGAAGAGAATTTTGGCTGGGAAATGATAAAATTCATCTTCTGACCAAGAGTAAGGACATGATTCTAAGAATAGATCTTGAAGACTTTAATGGCGTCAAACTCTATGCCTTGTACGATCACTTTTATGTGGCCAATGAGTTTCTCAAATACCGCTTACACGTTGGTAACTATAATGGCACAGCTGGGGATGCTTTACGTTTCAACAAACACCACAACCATGATATGAAGTTTTTTACCACCCCAGACAGAGACAATGATCGGTATCCCTCTGGAAACTGTGGGCTCTACTACAGCTCAGGCTGGTGGTTTGATGCATGTCTTTCTGCAAACTTAAATGGCAAATATTATCACCGAAAGTACAAAGGTGTCTATGATGGGATTTTCTGGGGCACCTGGCCTGGTATGAGTGAGGCACAACCTGGCAGCTACAAGTTCTCCTTAAAAGAGGCCAAAATGATGATCAGACCCAAGCACTTTAAGCCATAAATCACTAATGCTCATTTCTCTGAGTACTTGTTACCTAATAGGGCAATTATTTCCTTTTTGTACTTCTTTTCCATGGTTAAAAATTTATTTCTGAGCAGTGGGTACTTATCCTACACAGCATTTGAAATAAAGCTGAACAACATACATTTTAAAGGAGTCCTTTGTTGCTGTTATGCTGTTATGCAAAAAAAAAAAAAAAAAGAAAGAAAAGAAAAACACTTGCAGGCCCCTGGGAATATTGAAAATTACACATTAGATTTATAATTCTCCTAATTTCTACTCATCAGAAAGTCTTCTATTAGTTGTATTACTTGCTATAATTTAAAAAATAATTGGTTATTCAGCAGGCTAGATTTTACACAAGTAATTTGTATTTTGGCCATGATGAATACATCTGAGGGAATATCACTCTTTTGGGGATATAAAGAGTTATTCAGGTATTTATTTGTGTCCAGATAGCCTAATCCTTATTCTGAGATAAACTTATTAACTTTATGGCATTTGCTTTGAGTCAGGAAGACCTGACAGCATTTTAGTTCCCAGGAAAATGAAAGGTCTTCATGTACTATTCATGAAATATAAAATATTTGTCATTTAAAATATTTTAAAATGTGGTAGCATAACCTCACTCCTAAAAGCATTCAGAAAATTAATTTAACCACAAAGACCATTGTTTAAAAGTAATTAATTTATAGTTTATATCTCTTTAGATGTTTGATGGTAAAAACTGCTCTAACATAAAAATAATCTTCCTTTCATCTCTATGTCTAATAGCTTTTAGGATAAGATTGCTCACTGCTGTACAAGATTACTGGTAGGCTTTCTTTTGGAGAGGTTGGTGTGGGTAAAGAATGAAGCATTTATTTATAGGCTATAATACTCTGAGAGCCAATTTTATACCCTAAGCAATAGTAGCTTTAAAGCTAAGTTTTATAGGACAAATAGATAAATGTATTTATAAAAGGCATATGAATTTTGAAATGTATAGAACAGTAGTTTGAATAGTATATATTATTTAACCCTAACTGTTATACTGGTTATTTTACTATCAGAAATTCAAGTACAGGTGTTTATTTTTTAATCAAACAAAAGTATCTGGATCTTTTATAATTAATCAATAGTTAATATCATGTTTAAAAGATTATAAGCATAATGTGTGAAGTTTCATCATTGTAAAAAAGGATCATTTCAAAGAGAACAGCAGTATACAGCTGCATGTTTAAAACACAAAATTTGAAATACTTAATGTACGCGAGTCATAGAAATACAATCTTCAATTTCTAGTGTCTGTTTCTAATATAGTATCTAAGATTTCAAAATATATTCACAAAGATTCATCTTTACTCATTATTTGAAAGTGATTAAGGAAGATAGCTACCTTAAATAACAAGTTATTTTTTTGAGCATTACCCTTTACAGAAAATTCTAATCAAGAAGCAAAAGATACTTTTAATAATATATAACATACAAAGTTTTCAGGTAATCATAATGAAAAGTTAATATGAATACTGTTAAAACGTTAAATAGAAATACAAACAAAATTAAGTTATGACCAAAATGTATCACTGTAGACCAAAATCTATATTTGTAGATTTCAAAGGTTGCATAACTACCCAATAGGATACCAATGTAAATGTCATAACCAATTTACTTTTTATTTCTCTTTTGTTTTTTAAAAATGAACATTTTTATATTATACAGTGTATTTATTACAAATAAGGGCATTTTGATTTACTATATACAATTATTAATATATGTATAAGTTTAAGTAAATTTAATTTCTGTGATCAAAAATGAACTGCTCACAGAATACAGCACTAAACAAAAATAGCTCCTATAGAGAGTGTGCACTGATATAATGGGAACAAGGTATCATTTCAGGAGAATCTGGCCTATAATTCATTAATCCATGTAAATACTCAAAAGCATCTCTTTCCACCTTTCCACCTTATTTCAAAGGATCAGAATTTTATTTTCCATTCTACTTTTATGGCACTTTTCTAATAAAAAATAATGTAATATAGAAATTATTTTTTGAAATCATTTCATGCCACTTATTATGAAATATATTTTAGATTTTTATAATCTTTATCATGTTGATAGAAGTAGATTATATCTAAAAGTTTTTTACCTTAATATAACTTTACTAATAAATGCTAATGTCCATAGATGTGGATTTACTATTCGCAAGCATGTTATTTCAGTCTTGTTTTGTAATAATCAACACTTATTTTAATTAAAACTTTATTTCTGAGCTTTATCATTCTTTGAAAATATTGACTAAAACTGGGTCCTTAGAAATTCTAAGTGGAACTGCTTCACTCATCACTGAGAAAAAAGTCAAATATTTCTGATAAGCAATAATGCTCCAGTGAATTAATGATACATCAGTCTAATAGATAAAGAGCTTAAATATGCAAAGCATAGAAGATATTCTGGTAACAAAATTTGCTGGTTCTTATTTTTGAACGGTTACCCAAGGAAAGGTTTTAAAGGTAAACATTAGGGGTGATGTTATCACAATAAGCTCTTGTTTATAATTCTTATTTTTCTTTATGTATAAATAAATTTGTTTCATGTATTTTAAAAACCCTGTAAAATAAAAGACTTAATCTTCACATCTATTTATTTCTTCAGTGTGAAAACATTAAACATTATTGTCTGTGAAATAATATTTATATATTTACTCTTGTCTGAAAAGTTGTATAATGTTTACCTAACCAGAAAATATCTTTGACTCTTTGAAGACTTTAATGAGTATGATTTTACTAACAGGAAGACAGAGGCAAATACAGAAACATCATTATCTTATTTCCGTCTATTAAAATACTGTTGACACATTCGAAATATAAAAGTTTCAGTTTCATTTTGAGGCGCTCGACTTCATCTCCTCTTTTTCTGTCATTAATGTTGCTGCTCTGCTTCAGCCTTCATTATCTCCTTAGGATAATGCAAATACTTTCTAATAGTAACCCATGCCTCTAGTTTCACTCAATTCCAATCTATCCTCCATATCAGTGCTAGAGGGATTATTCAAAAATACAATTCTGATCATGTTATTGTCCTGCTTAAAACTTTTCAACAACTCCTCATTCCCTGTATGATAAAATCCATCAAATAAGCCCCTTCATGAACTGCTTTCTGCCTACCTTTTAAAATGTTCTTTTCCATCACTACTTACACTCCTGCTACACCTAGTACCTTGTTCTTGAACAAACCATATTGTCTCATATTTTCTTGGCTTTGTGTATACTGTTCCCTTGGTTTAGATAGAATGCCATCCTCAACCCCTGCTGAATTTTATCTTCTCATCCATGATTTAAGAGCAGGGACTCAGGAGCCAGACTTGCTAGGTTTGAATTTTAGGTCTACCATTTGCAACCTGTTTGATCACTAGCAAAGTCACTTAATCTCTCTGTTCTTTGGTCTCTTCAATTACAAAGTAAGGATAACAGAAAAATTTTCCTGTTAAAGTTATTGAGCAAATCAAATGATATATGCAAAGCACTCAAAACATACATATGTACCATTATCATCATCATTATCATCATCGTCATCATCATCATCATCATCCTAAGAGGTATCTCTTCTGGGCAGTTTTCTCTGATGACATTAGGAAGAATTTGTTACCTTCCCTTTTTGGTCCTATACCATCATACATTACATTATCTAGGTTAAGTTCTACCCTGAAATCAATCTGTATCTAGGATGTAAAGGAAATTTGAGACAGGAGTGTTGTTACTCAAAGTGGTTCATGAATATGTTACCAGAGAGGAAGGGCTATAGCCTAAAGAAGCCAGAGTCATGGTAGGGGAAGGAGTGGTACTTTCAAATCATAGAATTTGGGAGATGGCAGCACATACAGGTGAGAAGTGATTGAAACCAGGGGAAAATAAGGCAAGACCAGATCAGATATATACTATAGGGCTGGGTACATTACAATGGCAAACTTCTAAAAGAGGTTCTGAGAACTGAAGCAGGTTATTAAGAAAGTAAGAAAATTCTCTGACAAGTTGAATGAGGAAACTTAGACAATGGCTGAACAAATGGCCAGAACATCTGAGCAACTAATTGCCAGCTAATAAATCACAAGACCCTATTCTCCCTAACCAAAGGTACCTAAGAGCAAATGGTTTAAATCACATAATCAGGGAGAAAGATATTAAACCTAGACTAATCCAATATAGAAGTGAAACAAACCAGAGAACGATCCCTGTTCTGCCCCCACTATATGCTCATTGTGCTACATTAGCCTACTAAAGGACACATCTCTAGATCTGATGAATAGTCTATTGACATCCTCCCCTGGGACCTCCCCTAAAATCCCTGCCTACAGAAAATACTGTGTTGGCCAAAAAGTTTATTTGTTTTTTCCATAAGATGGCTCTGGTAGTACTTCATTGTCTTTAACTTTATTCAAAACAATTTTGTTAGATTGTATTGTGACAGCTGTCATATCAGTGTGCATTTTCAAAAAAAGCTTATCAAAATTGGTGAATTTTTATGTAGCCATTTTAATATTGAAGATGGAAGAAAATAAGCAACATTTTCAGCATATTATGCTTTATTTTTTTAAGAAAGGTAAAAACGCAACTGAAATGCAAAAAACAGATTTGTGCAGTGTATGGAAAAGGTGTTGATTGAACTGCTTGAACATGTCAAAAGTGGTTTGTGAAGTTTTGTGCTGGAGATTTCTTGCTGGATGATGCTCCCCAGTCAGGTAGACCAGTTAAAGTTAATAGGATCAAATCAAGACATTAATTGAGATCAACATTCTACCATGCTGACATACTCAAAATATCCAAATCAATGAAGTTATTGATGAAAATGGAAAATATGCCTCTTATTTTATGGAAGAAACCAAACAGACTTCTTGTCCAACCCCATAGATAAAACCCTCAGGACAAAGGATGACAGCTGATGCTCCTCTTTGAGTACACATGTGCCCCCCTTTCCTCAGGCATATACTTTGTTTCTATCCTAAGCTATAAAGGTTCTCTCAAGACCTGCACCTAGAGGACAAATGGGCAGTGGCTGCTCATTCTAGGCTTACCCTCTGATCCTGTCTCCAGGGACCCTTATTTTTGCCTCGCTGTCTCAAGCATTAATGAATTTACTCTCACTTTCACCTGAACTCATGTTTTAAAATTTTTCCTGCAAAAGTCAACAACCTGGAGGTCACCTTACATGGGAAAGGTCTTGGACCTTGCCAGGGCAGGGCCAGCCCCCAGCATGGAAGCATTCTAAGAACAGGAGCATACCTCTGGGTACATGTCATGTGGAGAGGTAAGACTGTACTGGATTGGACAGTGATTTTTCTACTTGAGTTTCTGAAGAAAAAAGTATTTTCATACTTCTTATACTATATGGTAAATTAGAAAACCCATGAATGCTTTAATTTTTAAAAATTACAGATCAGATTAAAGACCTCTTTGAAAACCACCTTCAGTTACAAATCTCCTCCCTCTCCCCTGAGGTAACAAGCTGAATCCAAACCATAATTCTATTCTGTGTTGCTAAGTTGCAACATTTGCTGAATCATATCTTTGCCAGGTTTCTTTTGTTTATCAATTGGGGAGAGTTGGAAATGAGAATAGATATTAGAGAAGTTGGTTATACTTGGAGAGCTCAGAGGCTCCAGAATTCCCAAAAGTGACTGAGCTGCACAGGCTCCTTGAAGCACTCGCTAAGGCTCTTCTTGCTGGAAGACACTGCTGCTTTTTCTCATGAGGGAGCAACCATAATTCCTCTTTAGTCTCCTTCATCCAACTCTGTGCCACCTCCAGATCTGCAACCAGGGCATGCCCTAATGTCAACTATAAAGTCAAATTAAGAAGTCTTTATACTGCTTTGCCAATAAAATCAGCAGAAAACTAGAGAATACACACATCGAAGCAGATTTTAAGGTTGCTTGAATAAAGAAGGAAAAAACAAAATTTCAGATGTGATTGAATCCATTGATACAGGTATATTTACCAGAAATTTTTTAAATTATATTTTATTGTTTATGCTATTACAATTATCCCAATTTTCCCCTTTGACCTCCTCCACCCAGCTCCCCTACTCCCTCAGGCAATCCCCACACCATTGTCAATGTCCATGGGTCCTGCATATATGTTCTTCAGCTACTGTATTCCCTATGCTGTATTTAGATTAAATTGTTGATAGATATGTACTTATTGCCATTTTATTGTTCATATTTTTTATCTTCTTCTTAAAGAAGACCCTTGAACATTTCATATAATACTGGTTTGGTGGTGATGAACTCCTTTAACTTTTTCTTGTCTGGGAAGCTCTTTATCTGTCCTTCAATTCTAAATGATAGCTTTGCTGGGTAGAGTAATTTTTTTGGTTGTAGGTCCTTGCTTTTCATCACTTTGGATACATCTTTCCAATCCCTTCTAGACTGCAATACTTCTTTTTAGGTCAGCTGACAGTCTAATGGGGACTCCCTTGTAGGTAACTAACTGCTTTCCTGTTACTGCTTTTATAATTTTCTCTTTGTATTTAACCTTTGGCATATTAATTATGATGTATCTTGCCGTGGGCCTCTTTAGGTCCATTTTATCTGGGACTCTCTATGCTTCTTGGACTTATATGTCTATTCCTTCACCAAGTTAGGAAAATTCCCTTTCATAATTTTTTAAAATTGTTGTTTAAATACAGTTGTCTCCATTTTCACCCCACCACAGTCCCCTGCCTCAGTTATGCCCCCTCCTACCCTCAAACCTACCCCCTTTGGCTTTATCCATGTGTCCTTTATACATGTTCCTTGATGTATATTCTTCCCCTATTTTCCTCCTTAATCCCTTTCCTTCTTCCCCCCTGGTTACTGTCAGTTTGCTTTTTATTTCAATGTTTCTGGTTATATTTTGCTTGTGTGTTTGTTTTGTTGATTAGGTTTCACTTATAGGTGAGATCTTTTGGTATTTGTCTTTCACTGCCTGGCTTATTTTACTTAGCATAATACTTTGCAGTTCCATTCATGCTGTTGAGAAAGGTAGGAGCTCTGTCTTTCTTTCTGCTGCATAGTATTCCACTGTGTAAATGTACCACAGTTTTTTATCCACTCACTTACTGGTGGACATTTAAGTTGCTTCTAGCACTTGGCTCCTGGAAATTGTGCTGCTATGAACATTGGGATGCACAGGTTCTTTTGAATTGGTGTTTCAGGATTCTTAGTGTATAATCCCAGCAGTGGTATTGCTGGGTCAAAAGGCAGTTCCATTTTTAGTTTTCTGAGGAAATTCTATATTGTTTTCCACAGAGGTTGCACCAGTCTGCATTCCCACCAATAGTGCACTAAGGTTCCCTTTTCTCTACAACCTTGTCAGCACTTGTTTGTTGATTTGTTTATGTTGGCCAATTTTTTTTCAAATAGGTTTCCAGTTTCTTGCTGTCTCTCTTCTCCTTCTGGCACTTCTATGATGTGAATATTGTTATGCTTGAAGTTGTCCTAGAGGCTCCTTACACTATCCTCATTTTTTTAGGTTCTTTTTCCTTCTTTCTGTTCTGATTAGTTGTTTTTGCTTCTTTTTTTTCCCAAATCACTGATTTGATTCTTGGCTTCATTCACTCTACTGTTGATTTCCTGTAAGTTGTTCTTTATTTTGATTAATGTATCTTTCGTTTCTGATTGGATGTTTTTTATGTTGAGGTCCTCACTAAGTTCCTTGAACATCCTTAAAACCAATGTTTTGAACCCTGCACATGATAGATTGCCTTTTCCATTTTGTTTATTTCTCTTTCTGGAGCTTTGTTCTGTTCTTTCATTTGGGCCATGTTTCTTTGTCTCTTTATTTTGGCAACCTCCCTATGTTTGTTTCTATGTATTAGGTAGAGCTGTTACGTCTCCCAAGCTTGACAGTGTGGCTTAATGTAGCAGATGTCCTCCTGTAGGGCCCAGTGGTACAGCCTCCCCCATTACCCAAACTGGTTACTCAATGTTTATCCATTATGTGGGCTGTGTACACACTTCTCTTGTAGTTGAGCCTTTATTGCTGTTGGCAAGTCCAAGGTTAGCTTCTGCCTGTGTTCTCTTTGGGGTCACTCAGCAAAAACTATAAAGTGATCTGCGGATGGCTATTATTTGTGCTGGGCTTGGATGTGCCCAGGAGAGGCCAAGTTGTGAACCAAGGCTGGCTGCTACTAGTACCTGGCCTTGGGCAACTTAGGGAGAGGTTCAAAGCTTGCTGAAGCCAGTGCTGCTTGTCTGAGAGAATTTAGGAAAATAGAAACATGGCCCAAGACAAGCCATTCATTTGGAAAATGCACTGGAAATAGCTTTGGTGGGCTTGGAAGTTGGGTGGGGCAGGGCCTCAGAGAATCACCAGGGTGGGGCGAACCATATGGCCAAGGATGATGGAGTCCTAGATATGGCACATGCCTTCTGACTCTGTGGGGGGAGGGCTCAGAAAGGAACAATGGTCTCTGCCAGCACTTCTTTCTTTCCCCCCACCTCTCGCCCTGACGCTGGATAATTCAGGTTCACCCTGTATGTCTCTGATGCCTTTCAATCTGCTGCCCTGTGCTGGAGCTCAGAGGCAGTGAGTTTGAATAATTTGGTGCAGAGGCCCTTTAAGAGGAAATGCTTGGGATACCAGCAGTTTCTGTCTCCCACTGCCTAAATCCCTGCTGGTTTTTACGACCAGTGGTTATGGTGACTTATCTTCCTGGTACTGGAAACCTGGGCTGGGGGACCTGGTATGGGACTGGTACCTCTCATTGCTCCGATATCCCTCCTGATTTTTATCCACCACACATGGTTATGGGACTATCCCATTCTGCATCTCTACCCCTCCTACAAGTCTTGATGTGGTTTCTTCTTTAATTCCATAGTTGTAGGACTTCCATTCAGCTTGATTTCTTATGCTTCTGAATGATTGCTGTTCTATAGTCTAGTTTTAATTTTGATGTGATCCTGAAATTCTTAATTCAATGGGCTGGCTTGAGCAGATGTATTTGGTTCTCATGGCTTGCTTGATTAGTTAGCACAAACCTAGATTCAACAGCAGCTATACTAACTAAAGCCAAGAAGCCATAAATGTCTAGAACTAAAAGACTTATAGAGATAGAATGTGAGAGTGGATTTAGCTATTTAAAAGTTAGCTAAATTCAGAAATTATTGATTAGATGTATACCATGCGATGCACAATCTTATAGGAAGGAAACCAAAGATATATCAGTAACCAAAACAGACAGAAACCCTAAACTTGGGAAATTTATATTTTATCAGGGGAGATGAATAAATAAACAATATGTGATAAATACCATAAAAATTAAGCAGGGTAAGGGAGATAATGAGTATCAGAGGAGGGGTGCTATTTTATATAGGTGGTCTGAGGAGATCTCTCATAGGAGGTGACTTTTGAACAAAGACTTAAAGGTATGAAAGAACAAGCTAGGCAGGTATCTGGGAGAAGAATGTTCCAAGCAAAGAGAGTATCAGATGCAAAGGTGCTTGGCATATGTTAGGGTCAGTATGGAGTCCCATGTAGGAAAAGCAGACAGTGTGAGGTGGAGATTTAGGACATGAGATCAGAGATGGCTTAGGAAGTTGGAGTTAAATAAGGGGTGGGGTGGGAGCTGCCAGATATTGCCTTTTAAGTCACAGTAAGGATTTATCTTTTCTTTGGTTAAGTAAGAGACATAGGGTTTTGATCAGAGTATGTAGAGTCTTCCAGTTTTAAAAGGATCCCTCTTGTTCTTGAGTGGAGAACAGACTGTTGGGAGACAATATTGAAGATGAGCACCAGTTTGATTGTGTTTGCAATAATCTTGAAGACAGATGATGAAAGCATGCACTGTGGCAGCTGCAGTAAAGTGGACCTTTAATAAGGTAAAGTTGACAAAATTTTCTGATCAAAGATCAAAGGTGGACAGTGAAAAGACTGGGAGTATCATCAAAAGCTACAGGATTTTAGCCGGAGGAACTTAAAAGAATGGAGTTGCTTTAACTGAGATGGGGAAAACCGTAGGAGAAGCCTGTTTGGAAAGTGTGTGGGGGTTTAGGTGTGGGAATCAACATTTTTGAACATTCTGAGTTCAAATATCTGTAAGCCATTCAAGTGGATGACATTTGAATATTAGTGTGACACTCAGGGAAGACTCTAAGGTTCAGAAATACATTTGAAAGTTGCCAGAATATAGATGGTAATGAAACCATGGGACTAGATGAGATAACCTGATAAATAATGTACATGGAGCAAAGACTTACACAGAAGGAGTTGGAGATATGGAGGAATCAGCACAGTTGCATCCCATCTACCCACCCTGTCACTATGTCTTTTGCGAGGTCCCCAGGCTGCTTTCTAATGGAGAGGGCAGAGACTTATTCCCATTGGAACAGACATTTTCTCTAGATTATTTTACATTTGGATGTGCTTTTTCTTGCTTCTGCCAGCAACTATTTTGTTGAGTTACTAGATGTCTTAAGAGCCATTATGGTATTCTACAATTATATTCTACAAATCACTGCTTTAGACCTAGGCAGTTACTTCACAGTGAAGGAGGGAAGCAATGACCTATTGCATCTTTTCAGGGATACCACCTTGTGGAGTTGGAATGTTGTCATGAAGGATACAGTGTGTGTACACATGTATATAGCAAAAGAAACATAAACTAGGCCACAGACCAAAAAATGTTCTTCGTTCACAGCATAATGCCCAAGTTTGAGGAATCATGTCTGATCATTTTAAATTGTAAGGGCACAAGTTTAGTTAAGCAGAGACATTTTTTATTCCTTTTCTCTTTATTTGAGAGACATTAATGATCTTAAACCTTGTCTGATTCACAAATACTTTCCAAAAGTTATCCAAGTTAGAGATAACCTAAATCTAATATTTCTAACAGCTTTCAAAATATTAATACTGGAATAGTGATGAATGAATCTGACTGGCAATATTCAATTAATGTTGGGTCTAGCTGCAGGTGGAAATGAGTATATTTTTTTCATATGGGTAGGTTCCCCTTGTGGCACACACACGCACACACACACATCACAAAACACATATACATATCTGATGGACACACATGCTAAAAATGCTATTTGTAACAATTATGCTCTAACATGCAAGAAAACATGCTCATAGGAAAACAATGGATATGTAGCTTTTACATGTAGTCAAAAGTCAGTACAACAAAAGCCACCATGGTCAATAGTTAGCTTATTTTAAGCAATATTATCTAAAATAGATTAAAATAAAATAGAACTTTAGATAGTCTCTTTAAATCCCCTACAACAAATTCTATGCTATTAATGCTGCTGTTATTCCTTGAATGGTTCCTTCTTTACTGCTTCTCCTGTCCTCCACAACCCCATGGAATAACTCCTTCTAACTTGCTCTTTCTACTCCTTGTTGACTTCTCTGTCAGGTGAGCAGCCTGCTATTTCCATGCCCATATTCAATTTTGCCTCTGCACCTTTGCTCACCAAGAGTCCCAAAGTAAACCAAAATTAAAACCATGAGCTAGTTAACTTGTGATCAGCATCTTCCCAGACATTACATGGTCTCTCAAAAAGATATGTATTATTTTATTAGCCATCTTCAGAAAAAGTCTACACTATACCTCTGAGAATATATGCTCTTCTTTTGAAAGTCAGAAAAGTCACATTTTAAAATAAACAGCCTTTTTCATCTTAGCTTCTTAAAATACTGATACTACAGTTATAGTTATTGTTTTAATCCAATAAATATTTATTATCTGCCTAGCATGTGCATAGCATGGTGCTATATGTTTGTCAAAGTATTTTAAATAAGATTTTTTCCACATAACTTTCTAAATCTCAAAATCTGAATTTAATCTCTAGCATTCAAAATTGTCTCTGAGTGAGGATGACATGCTTTAAGATAAACTGCCTCTCTACTACAAAGACCTCATACAAAGGTTTACCATCTGGGTCTGAAAATTTGTTGAGCTTCTATCTCTGGAAGTTGGCTTTTCTCCTCTTCCACAAGAAGCAAATAATTTGTGCTTACATTGTGAAAGTTTAGGCTCCACAAAACTAGCTGCTTATATTTGTTTCCCATTCAGTAATGCTAGTATCATACTTTTTCAGTTAAGTAAGTAACCTGTTTTAAATTTTGTTTAGAGATTCATGCTTCTAAATACTTAGTGATAAGCAGCTGTCACTTACTGAATGTCAATTTGCTGGACACTTTCCTAGGAGCATTTGCAATGTTATTTTTGTTTTCTGTAATTAATGCTTCAGTAGAAGGTAATGTTTTAACTCATTAAAGTCTTCCCTGAAAAAACTCAAACAAACCTCTGTTATCTACAAACTGTTTATCATGCGTGGACCATTCCGTTTTCAGCTTTCCTGGTTTTTCTGGTGTCTTTCTCATGAAATGAGCTAATTTGCCATGATAAATTACCCAGGGTAATTTCACAGTGAAGTACACACATAGCAAATCTCAACATCACCCCTACTCTGACTTTCTTTAAATCTGTAAATGCGAAATGATTCCAATTAAATCTCAGCTTAGGGTGAAATATCTTTTTTTTCTGTATCTTATCAGAGCAATTACATAATATTCCGTTGACAGGAGATATTTCAAAAATTAATATATTTTCCAAGTGTTTTAATGTCTCTACTTAACCGAGTGGTTAAAAATTATTTTCTTCCTGCAACTTATCAGAATTTATAACTCTGACAGAAAAGGCTAACAAGTTCCTGTGCTCACCAAACATTATTTCACTACCATGGTTATGAGGCAGAATTCACTGATGAAAACATACTGCTTAAGTTCAAAGCACTTTGTAAGTTCTTTGGAGGCTGAAAAATTTCTCCAGTGCACACCATAGTTCTTTTTTTCATTTATTACATAAAACAATTAAAATTTTTTAAATTGATTCTAGAGAGAGGGGAAGAGAAGGAGAAAGAGAGGGAGAAAAACATTAATATGAGAAACATCAATTAGTTGCTTCTTGCATGTGCCCTTGAACCTGCAACCCAGGCATGTACCCTGACTGGGAATCGAACTGGCAACCTTTCAATTTGCAAGATGACACCCAACCAACTGAACCACACCTGCCATACTAAAACAATTCCTTTAAAATATGAATATAATTTACAAATTAATGATGTCAGTGAGGGGATTTTTATTTCTACCCTATAACAAAATGTTTCCTTTATCTGATCAAACCAATGATTAGAAATCTAGAGAGGCTCCGATATCATGGGTAGGTATGGAAGTTGGACTGGAAGATTGATACTTTTATGATGAATACAGTGTTGGTATTTAACATGCTGAACTGATAGAGTAGGGAGTCCTCAACTGTGTCCCCAGGGACTCTAAAATTCTGCAGACATATTTCACGAATATAAAAAAAGCCAGGACCAGGTATGATGCATGAAACACTGTTCACCTAGAGTAGTTCTGCTTTTATTTTGTATCTTGAGACTCCATCTTCAATTTCACTTAAAGAAAATGTTTTGTTTTGTTTTAAAAATATTTGAAAATCATTGCCTTCTCATTGCACATTCCTTTGGCAGCTATGCCAGTAAAAATAAAACTGGAAGAGATGCATGATGGTTTCAATGTGCTTTGACATTTCTAACATTAAACATTTAAATATCTGAAAGTGTAGGTGGACTCGATGTGGAAAATACATTCAGAAATTCAGAAAAAAACTTCTCCTTTTTAAGTTTGTCTTAAAAAATAGTGATTCAGTAGTGGGATTATTTGATGGAAGTCTTCACTAGTTAACACATACATCATTCCTTTGAAAATGGCATGGCCACATACATGACAGTGAGCTAAGAGTTCACTAGGAGTATCAAGAATACCATAGGCTTCCTTCTTTCAATGTTCCTAAGGCTACTATCAATTACCTTAAAAAACAGGAAAGAAAATAATAAGTGGCATAAGGTATATATAAACACAACACAAGGTTACAGAAAGGGAAGTGATCACACTGTCGAGAAGTGAGATGCTTTAAGTGAAAGGTGGGATCTGAACTGTTCTTGAGGATGGGTAGAATTCTGAAGTACAGAAATATGACAGAGAGCACTCTTGACTTGGGTACAGGATGACCAAAGGCATCAGCAGGTTGGAAAACCAAGATCTAGTTAGGAAAAGCGCAGTAGGTCAAACTTACCTGGAGCAGGGGTAAGTGTCAGGGGACAGTAACAAAAGAAAGAAAGGACTGGTGGATCAGACTAGAGTACAAGGATTTGACTGTAAGGTCAGAAGGGTGACATTTAATCCATTTGACAGGGCAAGGAAAATTCAAATCTAAGTATCTGCAATCTCCCCTGCTTCCTATTGACTGCTCAGTTCTGTGCCTGGGCCTGTGAGGTGATGAGAGGATGCTGGGTGGGAAGGAAAACTGGAAGGAACTCTGATGACTTACAAAATAATGAAATAGTCAAAGATATCAAAGAGAAGATGGATGGAAATACAGAGGGGGAAAAGCCAGGCTGAGGATGAGAAAACAACTTTCTGGAGGAGTTTTCAAAGAGGGGATCAAAAGGGGCGTGGGAGAAGCATCTTCTGTGACTAGGAATTTTCGGAAGTTTTGCTGTATTATGTGCTGTGGAACTCCTTCTTCTATTCCCGAAGGAAACTTCAATAGAGTCAAACTGCTTTTCAAGGCTTTCTGAAGGCAGATCTGTGTTTTGGCTGTGTTGAGATGGGTATGAAGGTCAGGGAGAGAGGGCTCAGTTTTACTCAGTCTAAATACTATCTGTATGGAGCATGGGCTTTCCCCGGTGTGCTCACAGCCTTTGGGGGAGTGGTGCTGGTGGTGACAGTAGACATGAAGGGGTGAGAACAGGGGACCTTCACTTCTGCATTCTTAACCTCTACATCTACCACATCTGAATCTGTTTTATGTATTGTGATTCTGTGTAAGAGTTCCACCGGAAAAGGTGATAAATGTAGTTTTAAAAAGTGGAAACCACTATGGTAGGCAGTGAGGGACCCTTGAAGGATCATGAGCTGAGAAATGTACTATTAGTGTAAAGTAGGCTCAGAGAATTTAAATGACTTGCCGAACGAAGTCTGCATGGTTAGTACATGCAGAGGTAGGACTAAAACCCATTTTTACCGAACCACTCCCTTACCACCAGCCAACCAAAGATTTTTCTTTTCAAACTATTAAGATTTAAGATATTTTGAGCCTGTCCATTCTTAGACATAGTTTTTACAAATAGCAATATTTCTGTCTTCTTAATTTGAGTTTTGATGTCCAGTAATTCTTGTCCCCCCTGCAGATGAAAAGGGGCCATATACTGAACCTGACAAGCTCAGGGTAGGCCTAGGTGGTTGCCTTATTAACTCCGAGAACTAAAGCAACCACAAACGATGATCTGAAATTAAAACTTATTGACTAAAAGCAGTTTATGGCAGGTAGTCCTATCCTAGGCTAGAATCTTCCCTGACAGAAGTCAATCTTTCCCTTAATTGAGCCTCTCTACTGTTTTTTTGTTTTTTTGGGGGGAGGGGGGATTGCATCTACAATAACATACCTGTGGGATGTCAAATTTCCTTTTTTCAGAAACTTCAAAACACAGGCACCACACCAGAAGGAGACCACAAATCCCCTCAAGTTATTGTTATCATGTTAACTGTTGACTATTAACTATCCTCAACCCACCTGTGTAAAAGAAGTACATGCCTAACACTTTATTTTTGATCCAATCCCAGAAGTTTTCTGGTAAACTTTCTCCTAATCTACCACCAATGGATTTCATATAACCCACTTACCTCTTCTCTTTTAATTGTAATGTATAAAATGAGGTTCGAACTGCCATTTTCTGGAGCATTTTATTAATCCTTTGAGATTTTGGTTCCCGGCAATTGTCCTCAGTTTGACTCAAATAAAGTCATAAAAATTCTTACAGGTTTGGATGTCTCCTACATTGGCACTCCTGATGCCACCCAGGTGTGCCTGTTGGCCTCCAGCCAGGTATGTATATGGTGGGAATATGTAAAGAACTTTTGCCTCAGAAGATAATGGATTCCCATTACGTTCTAAGCTTGTTGCTGGCACCTACTTTCTGTTTCCCCTTACACAAATAGACATGGCAATGGAACAAAGGTTAAAATATGATGACTCAAACTATCAATGTACTGGGAGAAAACAGGAAGCAAATTACCATCTTAGAGTAGTAACAAAGGTCTTAAGTGTGACACAAAATCCTTAAGCTGTAAAAGAAACGTGCATAAAAAAATGTCCACATGGAGCAAAAAAACAAAACAAAACAAAACAAAAACTCAAATGAAATCCAACAAACTGAGAGACTTTTGCAATGCATATTATACACAAAGGCCTACTTTCTACATGTATAAAGAGTTTCTATCAATCTATAAGTAAAAGACTACACAATAGAAAAATGGGGAAAAGATATGAATAGAATTCATAAAAAAGGAAGTACAAATGAGTCTTTGTATCAACCATGCTTTTAGCTTCTATAAAGTTGGTACTTTACCATCTGCCCTACATGCTCATGCTGGATACGCCTTGTTCTGGACAGCCTGATAATAGGCCTGAGTCACCTTCCTTGCCTTGGCTTCCTGCTTTCCTCATTGGTCTCCCAACCCCCTTCCCCCTCATTGAGTGGAGTCTTAAACCAGGGGCATACTTTTCAAATACAAACCAACTAATCCAGAGTCCACACTCTTCAACCATCTTCTTCATAAGGTTGTCTCACTCAGGCCACTATACACTTGACCTAATCATCTCAGTGCCCAGGAGGACCAAATAACTATGGATATCTCCTGTGCCACAGAACCAGCTGAAATTATTCAAACTAGCCAGTCCTAGGCCTGCTTACCCTGCTTCACTCATTCCTTCCCAAGGAAACCACAGTAAAGGCTCTTGCCCACAATTTCTCCCTCTCCCTCTGCCTCCTGACTGACCTAGTGCTTCCCCATGTTGACCCCTGTGTCATGCATGCCCCTTTCTCTTAGGAACTGTGAGTAATAAATTATCATTTCAATGGTGATTGTCTCCTGATCTGTTGGTTTTCCTGTACTTCATATTTCCTATTAATATACCATATTTTAAAACAGTCTTAAACATATAAAAAGAAGTTCTCCTCTACTAATTTTAAGATAAATGTAAATAAAGATTCTGATGAGATGTATTTTCCCCCATCATAGTGACGAAGATCAAAAAGTTAGACAGCACAGTGTTGGTATGAGTAAAGAGACATTCATTTACTGTTGATGAGAACATAAATTATTATAACCTCTACGGAGAGCACCTTGGCAATAAAAACAAAATGTCAAAATGCACAAACTCATGCTGCAATGATTCCATTTCTGGGTATATATTCAAAATAATTGAAAGTAGGATCTCAAAGAGATATTTGTACACCATATTCACAGTAGCGTTATTTATAACAGCCAAGTGTCCACTGACAAATGAATGGATAAAATGTGGTACATACTTCCTGAAAAGGAGGGAAATTCTGTCACATGCTACAGCATGCAGGAACTTTGAAGATGTTTTGCTAAGTAAAATAAGCCAGTTACAACACGAAAGATACTCTAATATTCCACTTATATGCTATATCTAGAGTAAATTCATAGAAACAGAAAGCAGAATGGTGGTTGCCAGAGGCTGGGAGGAGGGGGAAATGAGGAGTTGTTTAATGAGAACAGAGATTCAGTTTTGCAGCATGAGAAGTTCTGGGTGTTGGTCACACAACGATGTAAATATACCTAATACCACTGAACTGTACACTTAAAATAGTTAAGATGGTATATTTTATAATATGTGTATTTTCCACAATTAATGTTTTTTTTTTTAATGAGCAAACCCATTGATCACAATCCCACTATTAGGAATTTGTCCTTTCATTATGATTATTCCACTGTGAAATGATGCCTGTATAAGGTCATTGATTCTCATTGTCAGAACAGCAGAAGATTGAAAGTGACCTAAATGTCTTATAGTAGGGAACTTATTAAAGTATGCTCCATTCATGCATTGCAACACTACATACAAGCATTAAAATATAAAAATTGTATATCAATGTGAAAAAAGCAAGTGTGTATATTGAACTACCACTTGTGCATTGTGCATTCGTTTCTCTAAGGCCACATAAGAGACTCAATCATGGTTGCCTCTGAGCAAGGGGACTGTGGATTGTGGTATGGGGTAGGGGGCTGACTTACTTTTTACACTGTACTCTTTTGCACCTTTTGAATTTTGAACTTGGCATATTTTATGTATGAAAAGTAGTTAAAAAGAAAAAACTAACTTTGTGGCTGAAAAAAAAAACATTACCTGGCTCTCTAATACTGTTCATTAACTCCCTAGTATGGCTTGTATCTCGCTGCATGACCACTGAGACCCTGATCCTGCTTGCCTATTGAAAACTATAATGATTGCCTTATTTTAGCTGAACTTCCTGTGTTCACTACTGCTGACTCATTTATTGAAGTTACCTGTAAATCCAGTTACAGGATACCCAAATTCCCAATCCTACTTCCTTCTGCTTTATTCCCCAAAGAATCTACCCAATAGACAAAGGTACCCTCTCCCCATCCACCTAGGTATAATAAATTTTAACTGAAAAGGGCATCATTTATTTTAATCCTAGCTTCCATCTTGAATAACTGATATATTCCACACAAGGATGTTTTGGTCAACAAGGAACTGCAAATTCCTATCACCTAGTGACTTTGTAACTGTTATAATGTAGAACAGCACATTACTGTCTTGTGTTGGTCTCAGTCTATTGACAGTAATCCTGTGGGCTAGAAATGCCTGGGGGTATTTACCAGAGACTTGCTAAACATCTTGCAGACATCTCCCCTTTATAAACCAGTGTTACAACTGACTCTTGTGGTTATCATTAATAAATCAAGATGCCTTTCAGCATTAACTATTAGGAAACTTTGTAAAAAAAAAAAAAAAAAAGGTATATTACTTACAAGGCATGCCAGGGAGCACAGAGTGAGGTCATGGAGTGAAGGGGGAGACAGGGGGGAGGAAAGGGGAGGGAAGGGGACAGAAGGAGAGACAGAAACATACAGGCAGCCGTCAATTCTTCTCTGTCCCTGATTTTCAACACTCTTCTGACTCCCACTTACTACTAATTATAGCCTGTTCAGATAGCAAAGTTTTTCTGACAATACCCCAGATTATTGGCCAAACTCAATCTTTGTTTTTTTTTTTTCTTTTTTAAAATTTTATTTTATTTATTTTTTTTTCGGTTATCGGACGACACTTTATTTTTTTATTATTATTTTTTAAATATATTTTATTGATTATGCTATTACAGTTGTCCCATTTCTCCCCCATCATTCCCCCCACCCTGCACACCCTCTCCCACCCACATTCACCCCTTTAGTTCACGTCCTTGTGTCATAAGTTCTTTAGCTTCTACATTTCCCATACTATTCTTGCCCTCCCCCTGTCTATTTTCTACCCACTATCTATGCTACTCATTCTCTGTACCTTCCCCCCACCTCCTCCTCCCACGCCCCTGTTGCTAACCCTCCATATGATCTCCATTTCTGTGGTTCTGTTCCTGTTCTAGCTGTTTGCTTAGTTTGCTTTTGTTTTAGGTGTGGTTGTTAATATCTGTGAGTTTCCTGTCTTTTCACTGTCATATTTTTGATCTTCTTTTTCTTAGACATCCAGGAAGCTCAAAGAGTCCCAAAGACGTTGGACCCAAGGAGGAACACATCAAGGCACATCTTTTTTAAAATTTTAAATGTGCCAAGTGTAAAGATAACCTAGGCCCTTTTTTCTCTCACCCTGAACTCTTTTGCAGTGTACAAAAGGATTGGATTGGATTTTACTGATTGGATTCAGGGGTATTAATCTACTTTGCAAAGGGAATATGGTTGTATTCTTGTAATTCTAATATAAATCTTTAATCTTTGTAAATAAATATGAAGCATGCCAATGTTTAAGTGCATTCCTGGCATGTCCCGTAGGTTTCTTCCATACTGGAAAATGTTTTCTATTTCCACCTAACTGTCAGAGTTAAAAACTAAAACAAAACAAAAATCTTTATGAGAAAATGAAACTTATCTGTATTGTTTAATAAATTATCTGCCTGTTTAAAGTTTCTTGACGGTCAAACAAGATTCTTGCTAGGCTACCTGGATGTGTGAAGGAAAAGTAAGAACATGCCAACAACAGCAAAACTTGTAGAAAGATTTTAAAAAGAAATTTAGTCGTTTTTAATGCATATCCTCTAAGTACAGCTGTTAGCTAGGTGTGAAAACTAAGAGAAGGATTAAGAGCCTAAGGAGAAATATTTAAATAGAGCATTAAATTGTTATCATTATTTTTTCTTTTAATATACAATTTACTTAAAATGTAAATCTGTAAAACTCTAAAATAGCAGTGTTTAGATGTATGAATGTCAAGTGCATAATGTCAGGTGAAATGTGTGCTGAGATAAAAATAGGAGCCTGAGTTCCAAGCCTGTCTCTGCATATGCCCAGCTGGACAACCTGGGGGAAGTCTCAGTCTTTCAGAACCTTTAAGACAAAAATACTGACATCTTAAATCTCCCTTCCCAATGGCAGCAATTTTCAACTTTTTTCATCTCATGGCACACATAAACTAATTACTAAAATTTTGCAGCACACCAAAAAATATATTTTTTGCCAATAAGTATAATTTTTATTCATTCTCACCGGATGGCTATTGTGTTGACTGTTGTCATTTTTTTATTTGACAATCTAAGGGAAAAGAGGTCAGTGCCCCTCACTGAATAGTCGGGTATGGCATGTTTGGAAAACTCTTGCATTGCACCAGTTGAAACTCCCTGCCTCACGGAATAATTGTGAAAATTACGTTACATACTGGAAACTGCATTGACTGTGTGCTCATTAAGGATGGGGATTTTATATTTTCATCTTTGTTATCAGTTACTTGATTAATTCATGTATGAAAGGAATAGAAAACTTTTTAATTATTTGAAAAACACTTGAAATTTCATTGTGGATTATCTCAAGAAACTCATTAGTAACTCTATAGAAGGTCCAACTGAGAAAATACAGAAAGCCTTAATAGCATCAGAAAATCAATCTTTTCCGTAGTTAATCTAAAATTTTTATTAAAAATTATCCGAGTGTATTTAATCTGTTGTTAGCTTTAAAAGGACAAAATGTATTTAAAAAGTGTATTTTGAACATGTGAACATCCTAGTAAACAAGATAATTTTAAAAGTAGGGAAGTAGTAAAGGGTGGCAACATCTTTTTTAATAAATACACAGTGGTAGACTGTGCTTTTAAGTATATATAAGAAACTATAGGGAACCTATCCATGTGGGATGGTGAATATAGCCCAGCCCGACTCGGAAAAATCAGTTGGGAATGAGTCAGCACACAGGACCCAAACCTACGGATTGGTTTTCCTGTGGGGAATCAGGCCTGTGTTGTACCTAGGCTGCTTTGAGACTTGCTTTTGCTAAAACTCCCCTCACCCTGAATTGAGGCAGCAAATGTTTACTGTGTATCTTTAAAGTAAATTAATAAAAATCTGTGCTACCTCCCAAGTATGGAGTATAACCAGTTCAACCACCTTTCCTCTTGAATTTGCAAATATCCTTTCTCTTTGAAGTAATTAGCAACATTCTTTCCTTTGTTGTCTGTAAAAGGTAATCACCTACAGCAAACCTGTGCATAGTAAATGAGGACCATCCTCATGTAATGTACACGGAGAAGCAATAAAAGCTTGTCTTAGAGAGTGGCCATGCCATCCCTTTTTCTCCACAGGACTTCTGTAGTCCGTGTGAATTTGTTCATCGCAGCCACAACACATGGACCCCACGAGCCAGAGTCTGCATCAAGAAACAATATGCAATCTTTTCAGAATCCAATCTAGATACTATTAAGAACCTGTTATGACTATATCTTCAGCCCAGGGACTTTTCTGGTAAAGGTGAGATCCACATAATAAACATTTCCCTCAAACCTTTTGCTTCTGAATTCTCTGTCACTTACAGTAGCATGATTCAGCCACTTTGTAAAGTCAGAAATCCAAGCACCAATTTAGACTCTTTCGTCTCCCTCACCACCACCCCCTCCATTAATTCAGATACTAAATCCAACATTTTATACTTCCACAACAACTCTCCTATGTGTATTTTGTACTTTTTTCCATTGCCAACCCTTGGTTCAATCTCTCTTCATATCTTATCTCAATCACTGAAATACCATTCTGATTGATGATATGGTGGGAATGGAAAGGAGACAAATTTAATAGATGTCTAAGAGAGAGCCAACTGACAACGCCGGAGGAGAACTGGGCTTGGGAGGAGAATAATGAGTTTAGTTCTGAGCATGTTTAGTAACTTGGCAGTCATCCAGGTGAAGCTATCCCAAGTATGTCCAGGTGAAGCTATCCCAAGTATGTGCATGCTTGGGTGTGGGAAAAGCTTAAGGATAAAAAGTAGGTTCACAGGGGACTCCATGGATATGGATGAACTATCGCCTCTCATGTCTTGCTGCCTCCAAAAGGCTTTTTCCAGATTATCTCTTCCCACAGTGAACAGATAGATTCAAGATGTATTTAAGAGATATTTAACTCTCAGACTGACAAAGAAGACACAGGAGGAGAGTTAGGATTGAGAAGAAATGATGAATTCAGTTCTGAACATGCTGGTTATAGCCATATGTAAAAATTCACCAAGCTGTACACTGAATAGTTGTGAATTTTAATGTATATATAATGCTGTAAAATTTTTTTAAATGAAAATAAAATAGAACAGGATTGAATTTCCAATGGCACAAGAAAAGTCTGTGGAGTATCAAGCAGCAATGGCAGAGTTGGGAGCCAGGTGTCCAGCATTAACCCACAGTCCATTGATGAAAATTATGTGGCCTAGTTCCCAAGTATTACCTTGAATATGCATCCCCAAGCATTAATTAATACAGTGTAGTTCTTCCCTGTTAGGTGTTGCTGTTTAATGTGATCATAATGTCAGTGGAGAATTCTAAATTTTCTACAGGAAATATTTTATGATGAGATGATATTCAAAAAATATTTGTTAATGACCCTAGTACCAAAGACAGGTACAGTCTATAAATGCTGTAACAGTTGAGAGGTTGGACAAACCACTGTGAGCTAAATACTCAGGCAAAATTTCTCAGAGGTCTGGCTGGTGTAGCTCAGTGGATTGAGCATGGGCCAGTGAACTAAAGGATCATGGTTCAATTCCCAGTCAGGGCACATGCCTGGGTTGCAGGACAGTTCCCAGCATGGGATGCACGAGAGGCAACCATACACTGATATTTCTCTCCCTCTATCCTTCCCTTCCCCTCTAAAGATAAATAAATAAAATCTTTAAAAAAACATTAATTGAAAAAAAAATTTCTCAGAGGATCTGGAAATTGAGCCAGACCCTAAAAGGTTAGGAACAGATGCAGGGTTTGCAAAGTATGGCCTATACAAGTACTTTATCAGATTTTTTTAGTCTGAATGGCACAGTCTTTCAAGAGGCAATGAAACTAGGAGGATTTGTGGATATTCATGACCTTGCATTATGCTTTGAAAATTGTGCCTGTTTCCTAGACATCTGAATATGAGATCATTGCTAAGGGAGCAACATAAACAGAAGATCATGAGGATCTAAGTGAATTATTAGATTGAAAAAATAGGTTGGGCACAAATTGCAGAGTGCAATGAATGCCATACTGAACACATTCTGTAGGCAATATTAGATGAGAGCATGATATCCATGTTTTGCAATTCAGTAGTGCTGGGCCAATTGTGCGACTAACATTAATAACAATCACTGCCATAAGCAGCTTCTGGTTCTTTCAATGTGATGTCAAGCATCTGGACCCTTGGAAATAGATTCTGACTGTTTTCTTTCAGTTACTATTTGAATCCTTGCTATTAGGTAGACAGAGCTTCTGTTTATACAACTGAAGGGGGATAGCTTGTACAAAATTTTTGTACAAAGCTACAGTTTTTTGTGAGAGTTAAAAATCTTACAGGAATGTTAAAAGAATTAGAAAATAAATTTATAGGTGCCAATAGGAACAATTTCACTGCTATGTACTATGAAAATAAAGTTTGAAGCCAATAATTCATTCTGTAAGATTTTGCTGGCTTGAAGAACAGTTCACATGCAGTAAAATTACTGATTGTAATTATAGATATAATTTTACACAGTAATTTTACACTACTCAAAAGGGTAGGTAAGAAAGTCCTTTGATGCTATGACCTAAGGTATCCACTTCATCATGGGCTGGTCATGCCTAAGAATTAATAATTATGATTTGTGCATACATGTGTTTTGAGAGAATCTTGAAATGTTTAATAAATTGTTACATGGAAGATCAATATGCAAGGGATGTCCTAAGTTATCCTTTGACTTACAATGCAAATTTTTCATGCTTCTTAATCTGAGAAAAAATTGGACTGTATTCTTTATTGTTAGTATAATTTTTTGTAGAAATAAACTCTAGTTTAGCTTTATTTTTTATTTAATAGAATTACTAAGGGTAGTGGTGTATAAGTAGAAATGCTGTTACAAAGTTGAGCATGTGATGAATTTTAGCAGAAATAGAAAACCCTGCTTACTTAAAAAGTATTAGGACTAGAGATATGAACTTATGGTTTTAAAGATATAAAGTTTGATATATAAATAGATATAAATTTGTATGAATAAATATAATCATGCTGCTCTGTGTGCAGAGAGTACTTAGAAGCAATGACAAACTAGTGGCAATGAATATAACCACTATTAACATCTTAGGGTTCAAATATCATTCTCTACTGAAAGGAGCAAGAGATCCTTTGAGAAATGGCTGATTCCAGGGTTGGAGAAAAGAAAATACAAGATGAGCCTGGAACATATTCTCATGACATAAAGTAAAGAAGTGCAAATCTGGGACAATTGAAGTATCAAAATGAGTAATGATAGTGATAGATTGTAACCAATTATACAGAGTAAGAACTCATAGTCCATAAAGATAGATTGGATAGATAAATAGACAGACAGACAGATAGATAAGAGAAAGTACTTCCTTGCAATAGGAAGCCAACTAATAAATGTAGAAGCAATGATGAAATTAGAAAATCACCATTTGGCCACCATAAAAACAATAATTGATTTGGGCAAGAATCATCCAGAGATATAAAACTAATAGGTAAAAATTTTAGGAGTAATAGAATACATGAATAATCTCAGAGTATCTTCCCATGGGTGCTTACTAATTTTAAACAGAAAATAACTTTACAGGGCAGAAACATAGAAGTCATCACCTTAACCAGTGATCTAAGTTAACAACACATTGACATCATGTGCTCCTCATATTATATATATAGTGTATATATACATAAATTACATACATTATATATATTACATATATATCATATATAAAATAAACTATTCTATCTAGAGATAGAAACTCATGGTTTTAAATATATAAAGATTGATATATATATATATATATATATATATATATATATATATATATATATATATATGAATGAAGATGGGGGCCCCAAAACCCCAGAATTGTCTTCTGGAGGGCAGGATCATTGTAGTTCAGGCTTCCCCCACTAGGTGAGTGGTCTAAGAACCCATCTGTATCAGTGTTCCAGCTGGCATTGTTGTGAGAGGCTGCTTCACATTGAGTTTTTCTGAAGAATCTTTCAACAACGCCCATTTCATGATGGGAGACTTACAAGTGCATCTGGCCACTCCGTGCTGATTGTTCAGCAGTTTTTGATGAAAAACTGGCATGACCTCCATGCCCCAACCTCTCTGTTCACCTGATCTCACCCCAAGCAACTCCATCCCCCACAAGAAAAAAGTCCTCAAAGGGAAATGTTTTGCCCATATGGAAGAAGGAAAAAATGGGAGAGGTACTAAAAGACATCAAAACAGACAAATTCAAAACTGGTTTTTTGAGCAGTGGAAAAAGTGTCTCCATAGGTGCATTGCATGAAATGGAGAGTACTCTGAAGGTGACTGAAGTTGAAACATGTAGGAATAAATACACAATTTTTTATAAATAAATTCTGTTTTTTGTGTGTCCCACCATTGTGTGTGTGTGTGTATGATCAACAGTTGTTATGGTAATTGTTTAAAGTATTTACACCAACACAATATTTGGAGGGCAGACTTAATTTTGCTTCTTGGCTTGGAATATACTTTATTTTGCTTTATGAGTCTTTCAGCTTATTTTTATTATGACTATTAAATTTTTAGATGTTTTATTCAGTTATATTCACATACAGTTAGTAGTCCATAATGCAGAGGTCCTCTGAACCATACCCTAAATTACAGCTCTCAAACACAACACAGTAACAGTTTCATATATGCCTAGTTAATAGCCTTGAAAAAATCCTCCTATATGAGTATTTCCTAAATGTTCATCCCTTTTAAAAAAAAATCAGGCAATGAGAATACATATATCATATTCCTCTTTTTGTTTCTCTGCTGAAGGAACCAGCAGGTTTCAATGTTCTATTACAGTAACTACTTTTAGTTAGGTAAACGTATATTCTTTTTAGCATTATAAGTCAAGGTCTTTTATCTTCATTTTAAGGAAGTAAATGTAGTATATTCAATACCAAAGTAAATCTCTTTACTTCATTTACCAACCTACGGAGTGTACTTAACTGACTGCATATATGCAAATATTTATTATGCTATAAAAGTATCAGAACCTATACTGCTGTATTGGTACAGGATTACATGATAAGGTCTTAGAAGAGAAGGTAGAAACTTTTATTTTAAAGTGCTTCAAACTGTACGGATTGCCTATAGGTTATATGTAACATGTTATTTTGATAATGACATTAGCTTCATCTGAATTTTTAGGTAGATGATTCAAGTCTTACTATAGTAATACATAAAGAGAAATAAATATACCTCATGCAGACAAATGAATGCTGGAGTTGTAGATAAATCAACAAACCGCTCATCTTGGATGTTAATTGTGGGCACTGTGGCATAAATGGGATCTTCTTGATCCTTTTCATCCTTCTCCTCTTCCTCTTCTTGTTCTGTGTCTGTGCCGCTGTCTTCCATTTTTCACAATTCTAAAATAAAATCATTCTATTTAAGCTATTTGGGTTTATCTTCACTTATAAAATAAAATTAATGGAAAATAATAAAAGCAAGCAAAACTCAACTGGTTTACACTATTCTCCAATGGAACTATAAGTCAGGAAAGTTAGCTATAATCATGTTATTATAAAAGCTTGCTTTGATATAAAGGTATTCTCCATTGTTATACTCAAATCAATAATTCTAATTTTAAGAAGTAGATATTGTTGCATTAATTGGAAAAAATACATAGAACTAGAATGTAAGTTCCATGAGGGCAGAAATCTAATTTTGTTTACTGAGCATTGTAGTAAGCACTCAATTATTATTTATTGACTGAATAAATAAATAAAGCTTCATTCTTAAATACAACACAATGTTAATTCAAGCTTTTTGGGGGAAAATAAAACTAACACCCTGGGTGCCTTGTACTGCCTGAGACACAAACCTGCACACCAGGCCACCAGGCCACTAGGCTAGTTGCTCCACACCCACACTGCCTGCTGTGGCCACAGCTCACAATGCTTGTGTGCACTGCCACTTGGCCTATCTCTGCTGCTCATGTCTATGTTCAGTGGTCCTACCAGACTTCACTTACAAAGTGTAAGTTCAAAAATAAAATTATTAAAAATATCAAGGTGGAGACACCACAGCATTAAACTAAATGCAAGACCCTTCTGAGAGCAGGTCCAGATGGGACTACACAGGTCACACATCTATGAAGTCAGCCCTGTTTAATGGCCATTGATTTGCATGTATGCAAGTGGACCCAGAGGGCCCCTGTCTTGGCATGCGAAGTCTCTATTGGCCTAATTTGGTGGCTGCCTTTCCAAAAGAGAGCTGGTAAGAGCCTCCATTGCACAAGAGAATGTCAATGTAATCATCTGCTCTTTTCATCTCTGAAATATATGAATCTACATGCAACAGAAGAGTATACCTACACTCTCCTTTTGCCAAAGAAGATAACACCAACTATCATAAATTTTTGTTATTCTTTAAAAATTAAATTTGTTCAGCTGATATTGGTTAATAACATTATGTAAGTTTCAAGTGCACAACACTATAACACATCATTTGTATATTTCATTGAGTTCTCACCATCCAAAGTCTAGTCTCCATTGGTCATTATGTATTTACCAACTTTTGTAACTTTAAGGTCTGGATCTTCTGTTGAACATATATCACATCTCATGTCTATCTTATCAGATTAGCTGCTCCTTGATCATCAGTATCCTTGTTCTTTTAATATGGAAAGCATATTCTATAATATGAATCCAGAAGGCCTGACAGGCTCTAATTTCTGTATTTATTATTCAAGTGGCACAGGCATGTCATTTATTAAGTTCTCTTTCTTCCTCTCTAAAATGGGAGTAACAATGCTAATTTTTCTGCTTAATAAAGAATATATGCCAGAGATTTTCAACTTTTTTCCTCTCATGGCACACATAAACCAATTATTACAATTCTGTGGCACACCAAAAAATTGTATTTTTTGCTGATTTAACAACAAAAAGAATAGGCATAATTTTGATATATTCACACCAGACAGCTATTGTTATGTTGGCTATTGCCATTCTAAGGGAAAAGAGGTCAGTGCCCCAGCCTAAATAGTCAGGTATTGCAGGCTTTGAAAATTCTTGTGGCACACCGGTTGAAAGTCACTGATATGCAGATTAAATGTGATAATACCTCTGGACTACTAGCTTCCACTCTGTATCTCTAATTTCTCCCACAGCTATAAATTACACATGCATTTGCTTCCCTCCTCCCACTACAAAAGTAAATCATAGGTGGTAGCATGTACTTCTATCAGGAGGCACTAAACGTCAGGTTGTCTTAATACAATATTAATAGACATTGATATCATTTGGACTTTCCCTCCTTTAACACACATTTTTTCAATGCCATAAAGCAGATTTTTTTAAAAAAAGAAACTATTATTATTAAGGCATCACAACACTTTAGATTTGGTAAGTGATCACAGTTTATTGTTTAAATCTCCAGGGAGAGGAAAATGGTCAGGTTATATATCTAGATTTTTATGTGTTTAAGATGCTAAAATTTGTATGTTCAACCATTTCATGGATGCCAAATACTAATGACTACCCCAGAAAAATATTTATTTCAGAATGTTAGACCATACCTGTTATTTTTAGCTTTTAATTTAAGAAATATTTAAAATATAAACAAAAGCTGCAGAATAGTATAATGAATCCTTAAGTACACACCAATCAACTTCAGGAAATATCAATTCATAAGCAATTTTGTTTTATCTAAACCTTTCTACTCCTATCCACTCTCACTATTTTTTTGAAGCAAAACTTAGGTAGAGAGACATATAACATGTGTCCTGAAGAAGTCCATAATAATATACAGAGATAGTCCTCATTCTTTTTCACAACTGCATAGCACCTCTTTGTACAGATGCACCACACGTTATTCAAACAATCCTCAATTTCTAAATATATGGAATGTTTCCAGTTTTCTGCTATTACAGTTTTACAAAGTATAGTGTAGCTATTTATTTAAAAATATTTTTAAAAGGCTTGTGAAATCTTTATGATCAACTTTGAAAACTTAAATTAAGGTAATCTTCTTAAAGCACTGCACCTTTAAATATGATGCAACTTACCTAGGACACAAAAGAGAGGTATTATATTGAATTTATAAAATCCTTATTCTGCTGAAGTTTTCATTTTCTATTATCTTGAAAACATTCTAGATATTTTAAAGTACACAACTCTTTTATTTTAGGGAAGAAATTAAAAGACATTATGAGAGAATTCTGATAGACATGATCAGACAGATTTCAACTGTTAGAAAAGGAGAGTGAATAGGAAAGTAAGAAAAGTAAGTAGAGGCAAATATGTAAGCTTCACATGGATTCAAATCTAAAACAGTAATCTAATTAAATAAGATGGAAATGGCTTAAGTAGATACTAAAGTTCAACAGGTAAAACAAATATTCAAGGTTTCATTAACATAGGATTTCAAAGTCCATTGTATTAATATTATCATGCTGCAGGAAGTATGATTGATAGCTGTAAATGAAATGAAGGAATAAAATATATTCCCAGTCTACAGTGATACAAACAAGAGAATATTTATAAAACATCTTAAATTCATGGTATAGGAAGAACTACATAACTATCAAGTATAATAATTCTAGAGATATTTTTCTCCATAACAAGTCAATTAAACAATTATTAATTGAGTTTTATGAGGGCCAAGAATTTACAAAGATGCAAGTGATATACAATCTAAAGAGGAAACGAGGTAAGGAAATAATTTGCTTTGTACCAAACAAGGTAATGTAAAATAAGCCTAAATAAAAAGCAACATTCTCAGGAAGGGAGACAAAGCTTAAAAAGTATCTGGTAGCCTGAAATTTAGATTTTAATCTATAAGTATGGGAAGTGATTACATTTTTTAAAGAAAGGTGTTATCTGAGTTTGTAAAGATGTTGGTAACAGTAGAAGAATAATTTGAAAAGGATGTGAATTTGGAGGCAAGGAGACAATTTAGAGCAGGGGTGTCAAACTCATTTTCACGGGGGGCCACATCAGCCTCGAGGTTGCCTTCAAAGGGCCAGATGTAATTTTAGGACTGTATAAATGTAACTTACTCCTGAACAGTTAAGCTAGAGCTCGGCGCTGCTCCCAGGTAGAAACAAGATAAAACAGGGTGGAGGGCCAGGTTCGGCTTGTGGGCCTTGTGTTTGCCACCTGTGATCTAGAGGCTATGTGCCTGCCATTGTCCTGTAGGGTAGGAGATAGATTCAGTGGTGAGCAACACCAGACAAGGTCCCTGACCTCAAGGGCGCTCACAGACTGGTGGGGAAAGCAGAAATTAATCAAAGAATGGCAAAGATATGTGTAAATAAATATATGTAACTGAAAGAGGTGCTATAAAAGCCTGGACCACAGAAGGAGTGTTGCCGTGTACTGCACACTTCCAGTGGGCACCATTCCCATAGCAAGTTCTACAGTGAAGCCACCCTTATTGAAAGATTAGATGATGAGGGCCCAAGCAAAGGCAGTACTGTCTATGCTGTAGGGGTCCAAAGAAGAGAGGACACGGTTTTATGAGGCTTTCTATAAAGAAGAGGACATGTACTGGGCTTTGACGTGGATAAGTGAAAGGCCAGTGAAGGAGAAAAGAAGGTAAATAAAGATTTAGTCCTATTGCAGAAGAACATTGAACTCCTCTATTATTCAAATTTCATCTTGGAGTTAAAAGATAAAGCCAAAGAAGGAAGCTTCACAAAGAAATATTAAGCAATGAACATTGCAGGGTATGCCTTGTTTTGTAAAACACACCATTACTTCCTCTTCTCTAAATCTAAAGAAGGGATCATCATTTTGGTTTGATTTTGAACTCTTAAGGAAATTTTTGTCTTGATAGTTACAAGGAACATGTGAAAAAATTGAACACCCATGTGCCAGTGCACAGAGGAGGATACACAAATGATGTAGCCTTTTGAAGGTAAAATGGCAATTCTTGCTCCACGAAAGATGTAGCAGGAAACCACTCAGTCTTTTGATATTACTTGTCACTGAACAAGCACAAGTTTTACTCATTTTACAAAAACAGGATATAATGTAAAGTCAAACATGATATTTCTTTCCTATACAGAATCCAAACTTTCTTTCTTATAACTGAGTTCTTCGAACTGCCCCGGAAACATGATTGTGTGCTCCTTTCCTCAGCCGCCCATTGCTATAGGTTAGTTACAAGACTGTTGCTATGTAACAGATCCAGACCCCTTGGAGGAAGGGAGAAGTATAGGGCACCAATTTTTTTCTTTCAGTTCCCTATATTTATTTTAAAAAAACCATAGATATGTCAAAACAGAGTTACGAAAATCGTGGTGTATTTAAATTTGCATGACAAGTTCCTCTCAATCCTGTCACTGTATGTCTGTGATTATAAGTATATTCTCTTTTGGAAATAATGTTAACAATCTACATTAAAGGCCTTTTCTGAAAGGCCTCTGGTCCATGATATGAGAGGCTTATCATATTGGGCAGCCAATTCAATATGCAGCCTACAGTTTCCTCAGATTCACTTAGTCCAACCACAACAAAATCATCATCAAATACTACCAGCTTGGCAGTTCTAAATACAACATATACAATTATGCACTTATTCCTGTCTACATCTTTTATTCCATGTCCTATTATGTGGTAGCCATTATTACTATAAAGACAAGATTAGACTTGAAACATTTTTTTAAAGATAAAGATACAGATTTCAGGTCATATTTTTAAAAAGAGGGAGTAGAAACTTCTGGTCAAGATGATAAAGAAGGTAAATGTTGTGTTCATCTCTTCCTATGATGACTTCAAAATTACAACTAAATTAAAAAACAACCATCCCAAAGAACCACCTGAAAACTAGCTGAACAAAACTTCTATAAATAAAGATATTAAGAAGCTTATATAAAGATATATGAGACTTATAAGAGGGGCGGAGACATGAAAGGGGATGGTCCCACACTGATGGGCAGTGGTTAAGAACAGGGAGGGATATCTCGCTGCTGAGGTCTCCCAGAGGAGTGAGAGGTTCCAGGCCCAGGTAAGACTCCCCAGACTTCCAGTGCCAGGAAGAAGAGTCACCACAACAACTGGCTATGAACATCAGTAGGGATCCTGTCTGGGTGAGGCAAAGGGCTTCTGGAAATCCAGGCATCCTTTTAAAGGGTCCCTACACAGACTCACTCACAAACACCTGCACTAAGCTCCAGCAAAGGGACAGCAGGGACATATGGGCAGGAACTGAATTGTGTGGCTTCAGGCTAAGAGCTGGAAGGACTCAAGTACCTGCAAGTACCTCAAGGTGCCATTGTTCTTTTGTTGAGTCCTGACCCCACACAGTCAGCACACACAGGTGGGTGCCCAGTCTGAGTCTCCATTAGCCAAGCTAACATAGCTCCTGTCCCACTCTGGTGATTCTCTGAGACCTTGCCTGGCCAGAACAACTTTCTGAGGCTGATCTACACAAGCTATCTGTCTGGGCCCACATTGAAGACTTTCCTAAAATCTCTCAAAGATCCATACACTCCAAATAAGTAGTGGCTGGCCTTGGCTTGCCCTGTATACCTTGCTAAGAAGCCCAAGCCTGGTACTACTAGCAGCCAGCCTTGGTTCACAGCATAACAACTCCCAGATGCCTCCAAGCCCAGCATAAGCAGCTACCAACTAAAGATCACTTTGTAGCTCCTACCAGGCAGATCTGGGCTAGACATGGGCAATGGCTGACCTCGGCTTGCACTGGAGCCTCTCCCAAGCAGCCCCAGAACAAACACACCTGGCAAGTGGCTTCAACCACACTACAACACCACACACTTAGAACCACAAATGACCCACTCAACTCAGCAGGCACCAGAGAGCCCGCTAAAGCAAATCCTGTGTGATGTCAGCCCCTGCATAAGAGCTTAGCCTCTGTAGTCACAGACAGTCCTCATGGTCAATTACCATGAGGGTCAATCCAACCATCAGACATGCCAACAGCAATCAGTAGGAGAGCTCACACAATCCATACAAGGGACACCCCTGGAACAGCCAGCTCAAGTGTACAGAGACACTGTACCATTGGGCCCCATGGGACACTTACTACATAAGGCCACTCTGTTAAAACTTGGAGAAGTAGAAGATCTATTTAATACATAGACACAAACATAGGGAGGCTGCCAAAATTCGAAAACAAAGAAACATGCCCCAGATGAAAGAACAGAACAAAATTCCAGAAAAAAAGAATTAAACAAAGTGTTTTCCCATACAGTTGGTTCTTTTTATTTTAATACTGTTTTCTTTAGCCATGCAGAAGCTTTTTATTTTCATGAGATCCCATTTGTTTATTCTTTCCTTTATGTCCCTTGCTCTAGGGGCAAAATATAACCAAAGACCCTGAAATACAGAACAGGCTGACAATGACCAGAGGAGAGTGGGGAGGGAATTTCAGGGGAAAAGGGGAAGGGTTTATAGGAACAAGTATAAAGGACACATGGACAAAAACTAGGGGGAGGGTGGAAATGGAAGGGATGTGGGGACGGCTGGGGTGGGGTGGTGGGCTGGGATGGGAGTAAAAGACAGAAAACTGTATTTGAATAACAATTTAAATACATACATACATACATACATACAAGAAAAAAAGAATTAAAGTTGAGGCAAGCAATCTACCAGACACAGAGTTCAAAACACTGGTTTTAATGATGTTCAATGAACTTAGGGTAGCATAGATATTGATATCAGTGAGAACTTCAATAAAGAGAAAACATAAAAAAGGAAATAGAAACAATGAAAAAGAATCAATCAGAAATGAAAAATACAGTAACTGAAATAAAGAGTATGTTATATGGAATCAATAGCAGATGAGATGAAGCAGAGGATTGAATAGGTGATTTGATAGACAAGGTAGCACAAAACACTCCAATGGAACAGCTAAAAGAATGTAGAATTTAAAAAATGAGGACAGTTTAAAGGACCTCTGGGACAACATCAAATGTAACAACATTTACATCATAGGAGTACCAAAAAGAGAAGAGAGCAAGGGATTGAAAACCTATTTGGAGAAATAATAACTGAATACTTCCCTAAGCTGACAAAGGAAATGGAGATACAATTCCAGGAAGCTCAGAGAGGCCCAAAAAAGATGGACCCAAAGAGGCCTACACAAAGACACATCATAACTAAGATGCTAAAGGTTAAAGACCTAAATATTACAAGTAGTGGAGAAAAGCAGTTACCTGCAAGAGCGCTCCCATAAAACTGTCAGCTCATTTTTTAACAGAAACTTTGTAGGCCAGAAGGGATTTGCACAGAATATTCAAAGTGATGAAAAGCAAGGCCTTAGAATGAAGATTGCTCTACCCAGAAAGGTTATAATTTAAAACTGAAGGACAGATAAAGAGCTTGCCAGACTAGAAAAAGCTAAAGGAGTCCATTACCACCAAACCAGTATTACAAGAAATGTTAAAGGGTCTTCTTTTAAGATAAAGAAGGGAAAAAATTAAAAATATGAATAAGGAAATATCACAAAAAAATTCTCACCGACAAATCATAACAAATGCAGTGAGTAAATTAACTAACGCTAAAGCTATTACAAAGCTTAAAAGGCAAAAGTAAGGAGATCAATATAATTACAACAGTAAATTAAGGGATACACACACATGAAGTAAAAAGTAATGACATTGACATAAATGGGGGGGGCGAGTAAAAATGGTAGTGATTGTAAAATGTGTTTATACTTAAGTGACCCTCAACTTAAAATAGACTGCTATAAACATAGCTCAGTATATATGAAGCATATGGTAAACACAAACCAAAAATCTAAGAGAGATATACAATAAATGAAGAGACAGGAATCTAAATGTAATACTACAGAAAGTCAACATAGAGTAAGAGAATTAAAAAAATGGAGAACTACATAAACAACCAGAAAACAATTAATAAAATGGCAACTACATACCTATCAATGATTACTTTAAATGGATTAAAGGCTCCAATTAAAAGACAAATGGATAAAGAAGAAGTGGTACATAATATGCAGTAGAATATTACTCTTACGATTTGCAACAACAAAGATGGACCTGGAGGATATTGTGATAAGTGATGTAGGTTGGATAGAAAAAGACAAGTACCACTTCTATGTGGAACCTCAAAAACAAAATAAATGAACAAGCAAGACAGAAGCAAACTTACAGATAGAACAAATTGATGGTTGCCAGATGTGAGCCTGGGTGAAAAAGGTAAAGGGATTAAGAAGTACAAATTACAGTTACAGAATAGTCATGGGGATGTAACATACAGATTAGAAAATATAGTCAGTGATATTTTAATAACTATACATGGTGTCAAGTGGGTGTAAGATTTATTGGCGAGATCACTTTCTAAGAAACACAAATATCTAACCACTATGCTGTATACCTAAAACTAATATAATATTGAATATCAACTGTATTTGAAAAAATTTAAGAAATAAAGAATAGGTAGTAGAACTTTGTTATTCAAAGAGCCAACAAATCAAACTACAACTTCTTTCTGTTTTTAAAAAAAAGTAAAAAAGAAAAAAACCCCTCTCAAAAAAAAAAAAAATCCCACAAAAAAACCTACTGTGGCACAGAAAAATAAAATAAAACCAGTACATTAAGTATGTGCAAATAAATTTGCCTCATAATTGAACTTTTAAAGTAACAATTTGGTTTGGACAACCTTTAATTAAGAACATACATTCACATGAAAAAATAAAACTCTTACGAGAAAGCTGCAAGTGCATATCTAGGCTTTAATGTAAATGTTCGCAGTTTTGGACAGCTAAATCTTAAATTATATGCATGTATAACCAAGAGGAATCTGGTAATTGCCCGCAATCATAGAGAACCTAAGACTCTGTTACAGAATAAGCTCCCTCCCTGGTAGGAAGGATGCTGAGAGAGAGGCCTCCTCCCAACGCATTTCTCTCCCCCTTTGCCTCCCTTTGCCCACTCTCACCCCACCCAAAACACAGACCCATGAAATGTTACTCACTCTCTTTTCACAGCTGCTTGTATTTTTCCTCCCTTTTACTCAGAAACCTATGCAGCCCCAAGGAGCTCTATGTTACTCATTTTTGAGTGGGTATAGCATATAGGTTCATGATGGGGAACACTGCCATGTTAAAGAATGTCATAGAAACAGAAATGATTTTGTCTCAACATATCCTTTTGATCACCCTCATCAACATGCAGATGCTCCTGCACAGTGCTCACTCACCTGTGCACCTGATAATAACAACATTTATATAGATCTTTACAACTTAAAAAAGCTTTCCCTCATATTATTTCATTTTTATAACCACCACATTCCATACGAATTATGTCAATTTTATAGATGAGAAGACTGAAGGTCAGCCCTGGCTGGTGTAGCTCAGTGGATTGAGCGCGGGCTGTGAACCAAAGGGTCGTGGTTCGATTCCCAGTCAGGGCACATGCCTGGGTTGCAGGCCAGGTCCCAGATGGGGGCTATGTGAGAGGCAACCACATGTTGATGTTTCTCTCCCTCTCTTTCTCCTTCCCTCCCCCTCTCTCTAAAAATAAAGAAATAAAAAAAAAAAAAGACTGAAGGTCAGACAATATAAATGATGTGCCCAAGATCTCACAACTATAAATGGCGGTATGTATCAAACTGATGTCCACTGGCCCCAAATCCCTAACCCTTGTCTATTACATAGTACAGGACTCTCACCATGGCCTTAGCAATGCCCTTTCCTCTTGGTCTCCAGTAATGGAAAGCAGAATCAAAAATATAGGCAGGCCTGATGAAATTCAAATTCCGTCACCACAAAGGTATAAATAAGGCTAGGACCCCTCTAGCGAAGAGCTGGCCGACACTGTGTAAATCAGTTAAAGACAAATCAGTTCTTGTAAAACAGTAATTAAGCAGTGCATGAGGTGGTAAGACTGAGCTATGCAAAAACAATGGGCACTAGAAATTGTTGCTACAGTTACAAAACAAAGGAAAGCCTTCACATATACAAAGCATGGCAAGAAACACTGGTCTCCTATCTGCAATAATTTACAGTCATTCTACAAGTCCATTCAGGCTTCAGAAATTCAAAGGGTGCCTGAGAGGCCCAATGAGTCCCCTTAGTAGTTTCCAAATAATTCAACAGGGAGCAGAAATTGAGTTCCAAATCCTTTGGGAGGTTTGGAATGCCCAAGTAGCTCTGAAGCTGACAGTCTTCCAGAGGTCTATAAAGCAGAGATTCTACATGTTTGCAGGTAATCTAGAATCCTCACATTGCAGGCCATTCCTCACTACTGCTACAAAAATGTTCATGTTTTCCAAATTCCACTGTCTTTGCTTAAATTTTAAAAAAAGATACCAGAAAACACATTTATAAAATTGTTGTAATAGTCTATGTATCCTAAATAATTAGGTTAGTAGGAACTGTGGGTCTAGATGGGTTTGTTTCCTTAGCAAAGAACTTCATGAAACATGTGCTATCACCGCTTTTGACCTGCAACAGCCCAGGTTCCTCCCCTGCCCTTCCATGCCCCCCTCCTCCTTCTCCTCTTCTTCCTCCTTCCCTTCATATTATTTCATCTAAGATTGTAATTAGAGGTTTTTAACTTAAGTCTACTAAGATGGCAATATGGGGTAAAAGAAATGACTACTTTAAAGTTAATCGATTTAGGCTTGAATTTTACTACTCTTCTTCCTGTGTGACCTTGGGCAAGATGTTCAACCTCTAAGTGGCTGTTTCCTTAAATGCAAGATGATTTAAAAGTTGCGAAGATTAAATGGGACAATGCATGTGAAGACTCAGCCTAGAGCCCAGCCTATAGTCCTCAATAAATCTTAGCTCCCTAACACCACTGCCTGCTTCTCTTGTTTTTATGTATAATATGCCTTAAATTATTTTGAGAGGGAACAAAGAAATAGAGGTCAGCTTGGTAATCTATAGGCTGGAAAAAGTAATCTGGGTCCTCTTCAGCATGAATTTGTCCCAGAGCATTCCTTAGGATTTGATGTGAGAATCCTGGTAAACCTGATCTTCAAATTTCACTGTGAGGTGTTTATATGTTGGATAAGGATGACTGTCTAGGACACTGGGTGCTGGAGATGGAGAAAGGAAGCAACACATTATTTTTTAAAGTCACTAAAAGAATATGTGTCAAATCTACGTATGGGGAGAGGCAGCCTTACATAAAACAAGCAAAGTTCCCTCTCCCACATCTAGAAATTTCAGTCTTTCCTCATTACATAAGTATTTCCTGTTCTAAAGCTTTCCCTGGTCCTAGGCAGGTCTCTATTTCAGACTTCCTCTCTCCGGCAGCTTCCCTTACTCAATTTCTTTCCTTCCCCTAAAGGCAAAGTTTCTTACATTCATTATAAGATTACAAGAATATTTACCAAGTCTATGGTCATATTTTACATTGGAATAGGAAATCAAAAATGAAAATAAACAAAATACCTTTCCTGATCTGGGGAACAAGGAGAGTTGGTTGAGCAAAGGAGTTGGGATGAGCCACTGAGGCACCCTGTCTACCCAGGACCAGGCTTAGAAAATGAAATGAACTTGTGTATACAAGAACATCAGAGAGATAAAGTGCCTCTTTTCCCAACTTGGGGAAAGTGGCAAGGTTCCAGAGTAATCAACTTTACCCCTTCATGTGATAAAGTGGAGAGGAATATCTAGGCAGAAAGGGCCCAGAAGAGTTCACAGAGTGGCGTGGGAGAGGAGTTGAGGCTGGTTGGGAGTACTATATCCCAAGGACCCTTCACATTGTGAAGAAAAGACATTCCTTCATAAAATTTTGTGGACCATACATCTGAGAACCTGATGGGAATCAGAATTCTCAGAAGATGCCAGCATGTAGACCCATATCTGAGAGCCAGTAGATGCACATTTCAGAAGGAGGTGGCATTGTCAGATACAAACCACTGACCAGACAACCATCCTGAAGCCATAATACTATCTACTAACCCCAAAATTGGGTCTCATGCCTATGAGAATAAGAGGAAAAGGAGAACATGAATTGTTTTATTTTTTAAATGTAGCTTTTTAAATTGAATGTATTGGGGTGACATGGATAATAAAATTATATAGGTTTCAGGGGTATGATTCTATAATTCATCATCTGTATATTGTATTATGTGTTCAACACCCCAAATGAAGTCTCCTTCCATCACCATTTGTAAAAGCTGAAAGATTTATATGATCTGAAGAGAAACCAGAGTATCCTTCCATCACCATTTGTCTCCTGATGCCCTCTTCTATCACCCATCCCCCATCTCCCTCTTGTTATGTCCTGTTGTCTGTGTCTATGAGTTTCTTCCTAATCCCTTCATGTTTTTCAGTCTGCCTCCCATCCTCCCTCCCCTCTGACAGTTGTCAGAATGTTCTCTGAATCTGTGAGTCTGTTTCTATTTAGTTTGTTTGGTCATAAGATTCCACATATAAGTGAAATCATGTGGTACTTGTCTTTCTTTGACTGGCTTATTTCACTTAGCATAATACCCTCCAGGTTCATTCATGTTGTTGTTGTTTTGTGTTTGTTTGTTTTTTACAGCCAAGTAGTATTCCATTGTGTAAATGTACCATGGCTTTTTTATCCACTCATACACTGATGGGCAATTGGGATGTTCCCAAGTTGTGGCTATCCTAACTAGCACTGCAATGAACATACGGTGCATATATATTGTACTTTCAAGTCAGTTTTCAGGTTTCTTCATATGAACTCCCAGAAGTAGGATTGCTAGGTCATAAGGCAGTTATAGTTTTAATTTTCTGAGGTTACTCAATACTACCTTCCACATGGCTGCACCAATCTGCATTCCCACCAAAAGTGCACAAGGGTTCCCTTTTCTCCACATCCTCGCCAACACATTGTTTGTTGAGATATTGATGATAGCCATTCTGACAGGTGTGAGGTGATAGCTCATTAATTTGCAATTAATTTTCATTAATTTGGTTTTAATTTGCATTTCTTTGATGATTAGTAGCACTGAACAACTTTTCATTTTATGGTCATCTATTTCTCCTCTTTGGAGAACTGTCTATTCAGATCCTTGACCCATTTTTTAATTGGATTGTTTGTTTCTTTTCATGTTGGATTTTATAAGGTTTTTATACATCTTGAATATTAACCCCTTATCAAATGCATCACTGGTGAAGGTGTTCTTACATTCAGAGGGTTGTCTTTAAATTTTGTTGCTAGCTTCCTTTTCTGTGCAAAATATTTTTAGTTTGATGTGGCCCCATTTGTTTATTTTATCTTTTGTTTCCCTTGCCCACAGTGATATATCAGAAAAAAATATTGCTATGAGAAATGTCTGAGATTTTACTGCCTATGTTTTATTCTAGGATTTTTATGGTTTGAAGTCTAACACTTAAGTGTTTAATCCATTTTGAATTTATTCTTGTGTGTGGTATAAGATGGTGGTCTAGTTTAATTTTTTGCATGACTCTGTCCAATTTTCCCAATATTGTACATCCAATAGATTCTCTTTTTTTCCCATTGTATGTTCTTGCCTACTTTGTCAAATATTAATTGACCACAAAGGTGTGGTTTATTTCTGGGCTTTCTATTCTGTTCCATCAATCCATATACCTGTTTTTATGCCATTACCATGCTGTTTTGATTACTATGGCCTTGTAGTATAGTTTCATATCAGTTAGCATGTGTCCTCCAAATTTGTTTTTCTTTCTCAAGATTTCCATAGTTATTTGGTGTCTCTTGTGGTTCCATATACATTTTTGGGTTATTTCTTCTAGTTATGTGAAATTAAAGTGGTGAAATTAGGCATATTTGTCTTGTTCCCCATCTTAAATGAAACAATGTTAATATTTGCCCATTGAGTATCATGTTGGCTGTGGGTTTGTTTTTTGTATGGCCTTTATTTTGTTGAGGTATATTTATTCTATTCTCACTATGCTGAAAGTTTTTATCATAAATGGGTGCTGGATTTTATCAAATGCTTTCTCTGAATCTGTTGATATTATCATGGGGGTTTTATCCCTAATTTTGTTTATGAGGTATATTGCATTATTGACTTGTGGATATTCTCCCAAATTTGCATCCCCTGAAAAAATACAGCTTGATCATGGTGTATGATCTTTTCAGTGTCTTGCTGGATTTAGTTTGCTGATATTTTGTTGAGGATTTTAGCATCTATGTTCATGAGAGATATTGGCCTATAATTTTCTTTCTTATAGTGTCTTTATCTGGCTTTGGAATTAGAATAATGCTGACCTTGTAAAATGAGCTTGGGAGTCTACCCTCCTCTTGAAGTTTTTGGAATAGAGGATAGGTGTTAGCTCTTCCTTGAATGTTCAGTAAAATTCACCTGTGAAGCTATTTGGTCCAGACTTTTGTTTGTTGGGGTTTTTTGATTACTGCCTCAATTTCATTAGTTGTAATCTGTCTATTCAGATTCTCTAATTCTTCCTGATTCAGTTTTGAAAGATTGTACATTTGTAGGAACTTATCCATTTCACCCTTATTGTTCCATTTGTTGGCATATAGTTCATAATATTTTCTTACAATACTTTGTATTTCTTTGGCATCAACTGTTACTTCTCCTCCTTAATTTCTGATTTTATTTATTTGGGTTCTCCTTTTTTCTTGAAGAGTCAGGTTAAAGTTTTGTCAATCTTATTTATCTTTTTCAGAAATCCAGCTCTTGGTTTCGTTGATCTTTTGTATTGTTTTTGTAGACTCCATTTATTTCTGCTCTGAGCTTCATTATTTCCTTTCTTCTACTCATTTTGAGCTTTGTTTGTTGTTCTTTTTCTTGTTCCTTTAACTGTAAATTCAGATTGTTTGAGATTTTTCTTGTTTCTTGAAGTAGGCCTTTCATACTATAAATTTCCTTCTTAAGACTACTTTCACTGTGTCCCATAAATTTTAGGTTGTGTGTTCTCACTTTCATTTGTTTCAAGTTATCGTTTGAGTTCTTCCTTAATCTCATTTTTAACCTATTCATTGTTTAGTAGCATGTTATTTAGCCTACATGTCTTTGTGTGTTTTTCAGTTTTTCTCTTGTGACTTATTTCTAATTTCATACCATTAAGGTCAAAGAAAACACTTGATATGATTTCAATCCCCTTAAGTTTATCGATACTTGTTTTGTTTCCTAACATGTGTTCCATCCTAGAAAATGTTCCATGTGCATTTGAAAAGAATGTATATTCTGCTGCTTTGGAAAGAAATGCTCTGAAGATATTAATAAATACATCTGATCTAGTGTATCATTTGAGGACACTATTTCCTAGTTGATTTTTGGTCTGGAAGATCTATCCATTGATATAAATGGGCTGTTAAAATCCCCTACTATGACTGTATTACTGTCAGTCTCAAATTTTATGTCCATCAAGATTTGCTTTACCTATTTAGGTGCTCCTATCTTGGTTGCATAAAAGTTTACAAAGGTTATATCCTCTTGTTGGATTGCTCCCTTTATCATTATGTAGTGCCCTTTTTTGTCTCTTACTATAGCCATTGTTTTAAAGTCTATTTTGTCAGATATACGAATTGCTAGCCCAGATTTTTTATTTCCATTTGCATGAAATATCTTTTTTCATCCCTTCACTTTTAGTCTCTGTGTATCTTTTCTCTGAGGTGGGTTGCTCACAGAGAGCATATATATGGGTCTTGTTTTCCTATCCATTCAGCTACCCTATGTCTTTTGATTGGATATTTTAATCCATTTAAAGTGATAATTAATAGGTACATATTTATTGCCATTTTACTGTATTACCTACATTCCTCTTTTCTTCTTCTTTTTATTCTTAAAAAAGACACGTTAATATTTCTTATAATACTGGTTTAGTCGTAATAAACACCTTTAGTTTTTTCTTCTGACAAGCTCTTTATTTTCATTCAACTTTAAATGATAGCCTTGCTGGGCAAAGGAGTCATGGTTGTACATCTTTGCTTTTCATCACTTTGAATATTTCATGCCAATCCCTTCTGGCCTAAAATGTTTCTTTTGAGGAATTAGCTGACAGTTTTATGGGAGCTCCCTTGTAGAAAACTAACTGCTTTCTCTTGTGACATTTAAGATTCTCTCTTTGTCTTTAACCTTTGCTGTTTTAATTATGATGTATGTGTCTTGGTGTGGGCCTCTTTGGGTTCATCCTGTTTGGGATTCTCTGAACTTCCTGGACTTTTGTCTTTTTCCTTCACCAGGTTAGGGAAATTTTTGGCCATTACTTCTTCATATAGGTTCCTTGCTTTCTTTCTTCTTTTTCTGGTACCCCTACGGTGTGGATGTTGTTATGCTTCCCAAAGGTCTCTTAAAGTATCATCATTTTTAAAATTCTTTTTTTTTCTTTTTGCTGCTCTGATTGGCTGTTTTCCACTACATTCCTAAATTGCTGATTTAATCCTCTGCTTCATCCAATCTACTATTTATTATATTAAGTATATTCTTTATTTCAGATACTGTATTCTTCATTTCTAAGTGGTTCTGTTTTATGATTTTTATGGCCCTTTTTCAGGCTGTAGTTATTTTCATTAAATTCCTTGAGCATCCTTATAACCATTGTTTTGAGCTGTACATCTGATAAACTGTTTCCATTTTATTTAGTTCTTTTTCTGGAGTTTTTTTTTTGTTGTTTCATTTGGGGTATGTTTCTAGTTTTATTTTATTTATTTTTAGAGAGGGGGGAGGGAGGGAGAAAGAGGAGAGAAACATCAATGTGTGGTTACCTCTCATGCACCCCCACACTGTGGCCTGGCCTGCATCCCAGGTATGTGCCCTGACTGGGAATTGAACTGATGACCCTTTGGTTCGCAGGGCAGCACTCAATCCACTGAGCCACACCAGCCAGAGCTGGGGTATGTTTGTCTCCCCATTTTGGCTGCCTCTATGTGTTTATTCCTATATATTAGATAGATCTGTTAGGACTCCCATTATTGGTACAGTGGTCTTATGTAGTAGCTCAGCTCTCTTGTGGGACCAAGTGGTAATGTTTTTGATCACCTGAGCTAGGTGCTCCAGGAATGTGCCTTGTGTGCATATGTGGGCCCTCCTGTTGTTCTTAAGTCTTAATTGCTATTGGTCCATTTGAATGTGGGGTCAACTCTCAGGCTGGAGGACTATGAGAATCAAGCCTGACCACAGGTCCTGACTACAGAAAAGCACAATTTGCCTCAGCAGGATCTGTTGTCTGCTGAGATCTCCCTTTGGATTTTCCACCTGTGCAGATAATTGGAATCTTCTCTGATGTTATCTGGAGCTGGTAACTGGGTGTGTTGGTTCTAGAGTTTCTTGGGAGGGACTCTGCTGTAGACCACTGTCAGACACTGCCTGTGACTGGCCCTGGGCAACCTGTTTGGAGCTACAGTGATCCATAGCTTGTGGCTTCCCCTGCTAGGTCTGGATGTGCATGGGAAGAACCAAACTATGCACCAAGTCCAGCTTTTACTAGCACTAAGCTCAGAGGCAGGTCAGTGTAAGTTCCAAGGCACTCTGAGATCTTCCTCTGCCTGCTGGCTGCCCATTAGGCTCATTTATTGAAAGAGCCTCTGGCAATACATAAGTTTCATGAGATAGTTTTTCAGTAAGTCACCAGGTACTATGAATGTTGTTCACCAAATTGATACAGGTTCAAACTTGGTGCCAGGGCTCCATCTGAGACCACTCAGAAAATGTCCCAGGGTGTACCAAGTCTAGCTACCTCCCCCTGAGCACTCGCACACCTTTGTGGTTATATGGGGTCTCAGGGAGTCATGAGGGTGAGGCCAGCAGTTTATAAGGCCCAAACAGACCAAGATTTGGCTCTGTGAAGGGAGGACTCTGCACTGATTGTGCATGTGAGAGAAAATGGCCCCCGTCCTAGAGCCACACTATTCAGTCTGTCCTAGATGCTGCCATGAGTCTGAACTCAGCAGGGTGGGACACTGGAAGTCAGGACTAGTGGATCTCCTGTGAGGGGGAGGTGCCACTTAGGCTTAAGAGAAGATGCGGGGAGTGGAGGGAGTGGCCCTCACCCCAGAGCCACACAGCTCAGTCTGTCCCAGATTCTGCACAGACCTTGGCAGGGTGGAGCCACCCAGAGTTGGTAAGTTGGGACTGACTGCAGGGAGCCTGGAAAGTGGGGCAAGTGTATCCCCAGTGAGAAGGAGGCACCTGTGAGGTTCATGGGAAAGTGAAAGGAATGCCCCTTTCTCCAAAGCCACACAACTACGTCACTGACACCCACTGAGTCTTCCCAGACCCCTGTCAGGCCAGGCAGCTAATTCCTACGCAGAGCACAAGCTCCACAGGGTGGGATGACAGGGAGTCAGGTTGTTGGGGCTATTGCATTTCCCTCAGGCTGATGCCATAAGTAGGGGCATGCTCCACCCAAGTAGGAAGGTGCTTTCAGCTTGTGGGGAAACTCAGCATAGGAATCCTGGTGGAGGTCTCTTCAGCTCTCTCCCCAGAGCCATAAACCCCAGTCTCTCCTCACACAACTCTAATCTGCTTTGCCCTCTCTTTGGTATCGCCCTGGATGAGTGGCTGCAAAATAGATTTTGTCTGCTGGCCCTTTAAGAAGGCACCTGTGTTTCTAAGAGGCTACTGTCTCTCCTTGTGGGACATAATCCCTGTCAAATTTCACAGCCAAATATTATGTGGATGCTGCTCTCTGGCTTTGGTGTTCCGGGCTTGGGTTTGGAGCCCACTCTTCCTAGGGGTATCCTTTGCGGCTGAGATATCTCTCTGGAATATCAGCCTTTGTCTATGGGAGTGGAATCAGCCCTTTTCACATCTCTGCCCTTCCTATCAGTCTCAATGTGGATTCTTCTGTAAATCCCTGGTTATAAGACTTCAGTTCAGCTAGTCTTCAGTTGGTCATTCAGGTTGCTGTATATTTTAGCTGTAATTCCAGTTTGGTCCTGGGATGAGGTGAGCGTAGCTTCCACCTACTCCACTGTCATCTTGATCGACCAAAAAGTAGCTTTATTGAGGTAAAGTTTATGTGCAAAATAACAACACTTTATTTTTAAAAATTTTTATCCTCACCCAAGGAACTTTTTTTCATTGCTTTTAGAGAGAGAGGAAGGGAGAGGAAGAGATGGAAAAAAACGTGGATATGAGAGAGAAACATTGATTGGTCACCTCATGTATGTCCCAGGATTGGGGATTGTACATGCCTGAACCAGGAATAGAACCTGCAACCTAAGAATGTACCCTCACTGGGAATCAAACCTGCAACCATTCGGTTACAGGGTGATGCTCCAACCAACTGAGCCACACACCAGCCAGGGCAAAAACTCACAATTCTAAGTGTGCACTTTGGTTCATTTTTACAAATATTGACAGCAATGTAACCACTGCCCCAAACATTCCCATCACTCTAAAAAGTGCCTTTGTGCCCCTTTACAATCAGTGCTCCCTCTTATTTCCAGCCCCTCCACCCCAGGCACCTGGCAACCACAGTAGTTTGGCCTTTTCTTTAACTTTGTCTAAATAAAATCATAGATGTCTGACTTCCTTCATTTAGCATAAAAGTTTCTGAGGTTCATCTGCATTGCTGTGAATTGTCAGTATTTCATTCCTTTTCTTGCTAAGTGCTATTCTATTGTACAAATACATCACAACTTATTTTCCTTTTTCCAGTTGTTAGACATTTGATCTGTGTCTTCTCTTTGGTTATTATGAATAAAGTTGCCATGAACATTTGACTACAAGTCTTCATGTGAATATATGCTTTCATTTCTCTTGGGTAAACGCAGCAGTGGAATTGCTGGGCCTAAGGGAAGTACATATTTAATTCTATAAGAAATTATCAAATTGTTTTCCAAAGTAGCTGTACCATTTTGTATTCCCACCAGCAATGTATGAGGGTTCTCACTGCTCCACATCCTTTTCAACACTTGGTATTGTCAATATTTTTAGTTTTACCCATTTCGGTGTGTGTGTAGTGGTATCTAATTTTATTTTCTAATTTGTGGCTTTAATTTGTATTTCCATAATGGCTTATTATGTTGACTGGAATTATTTGCCAACTATATACCTTCTTAGGTGAAGTTTCTATTGAAAATTTTTTGCCCATTTAAAAAAATCAGGTTGTTTTTCTTTCTATTATTGTTGTAACAGCTCTTTGTGTATTATGGATACAAATCCCTTATCAATATGTTTTGTAAATACTTTTTCTCAGTCTCTCCTTGGTTTTTCATCTCCTTAGCACTGTCATTTTGAAGAGTTTTGAATTTTGAGGAAATCCAATTTGTCATTTTATGGTTTATGTTTTCATATCTTATTTAAGAAATCTTCACCAAACTCAGGGTCACAGATTTTTCCCTATATTTCCTTGTAGAATTTTTATAGTTCTGGCTATCCTATTTGCATGTTTTATCTATTTCAAGTTATTGTGTATGGTGTGAAGTAAGCATTGATGTTCTTTGGTGCAGGATGAGGGAGGAGGGTACTATGGATATCCAGTTGTTCCAGCAGTATTTGTTGGGAAATGTATCCTTTTTGCATTGAACTATCATGGCACCTTTCTCAAAAATCAATTAACCAAATATGTGTAGGTCTATTTCTACATTCTTTATTCTGTCCCATTGATTTATATGTCAATTCTTAAATTATATTATTATAGTTTTACTATAAGTCTTAAAATGAGGTAGTATAAGTCCCCCAAATTAGTTCTTTTTTAAAAAAACTGTTTTGGCTGCCCTGGCTTGTATGGCTCAGTGGGTTGAGTACCAGACTGTGAACCAAAGGGTTGCTGGTTCCATTCCCAGTCAGGGCACATGCCCGGGTTGTGGGCCAGGTCCCCTGTTGGGGGCGCACAAGAGGCAACCACACATTGATGTTTCTCTGTCTCTTTCTCTTTCCCTTCTCCTCTCTCTAAAAATAAATAAATAAAATCTTTAAAAAATAAATTGTTTTGGCTACAGTATGTATTTTGCATACCCATATATATTTTAGAAGCAGTTTGTCAATTTCTATTTTTAAAAAAGGCTGCTGGAATTTTGAGAAATGAATTAATGCACCCATGTGGGGTGACATATCATCTTAACATTGAGTCTTATTTTCTTTGAATATGGTATTTCTCCACACTTATTTAGGTCTTCTTCAATTTCTCTAAGCAATGTTTTATAGCTTTCTGAAAACAGGTCTTGTACATATTTTATTGAATTTAGCCTTATATATTCCATATTTTGTATATTATTGTAAATGGTATTTTGAAATTTCAATTTGCAAATGCCACTGTTGTCCTTCAAAATGCACTTTATTTTTGTTATTGACTTTGTATCTTGTAACATTGTGAAATTTTTTTATTAATTCAGTAGCTTGTATAACATTCCTTAAAATTTTCCACTTAGATGATCATGTTGTATGCAAATAAAGATAATTTTATTTCTTCCTTTCTCATTCTGTGGGTTATCTTATTATTTTGTTGATGTTCTCCTTTGTTGTGCAAAACCTTTTTAGTTTGATGTAGTCCCATTTGTTCATTTTTTCTTTTGTTTCCCTTGCCTAGGGAGATATATCTGATACAAAATTTCTACGAGCAATATCTGAGATTTTGCTGCCTATGTTTTCTTCTAGGAATTTTATGGTTTTAGGTCTAACATTTAATTCTTTGATCCATTGTGAATTTCTTCTTGTGTGTGGTGTAAGAAGGTGGTCTAGGTTCATTTTTCTGCACGTATCTATCCAATTTTGCCAACACCATTTATTGAATAAACTACTTTAGTCCATTGTATTGCTTCCTCTGTCCAGTACTGCTTGACTATAAAGGCATTGGCTAATTCGTGGGCTGTCTATTCTATTCCATTGATCTATGCATCTGTTTTTATGCCAGCACCAGGCTGTTTTGACTACTATGATCTTGCAGTATTGGCCAATACATCTAATAAATGGTTAGTATCCAAAATTTATAACATACTTACAAAACTCAACACCGGAAAAACCAAACAACCCAATTAAAAAATGGGCAAAGTAATAGACACTATCCAAAGAGGACATACAGATGGCTAGTAGACACATGAAAAGGTTTTCAATGTCACTAATCATTAGAGAAATGCAAATTAAAACCAAAATACTATCTCACACCTGTTAAAATGGCTATCATCAATAAATCAACAAACAACAAGTGCTGGTGAGGATGTAAACAAAGAGGAACACTTTTGCACTATTGGTGGGAACTCAGACTGGTGCAGCCACTGTGAAAAGCAGTGTGGCGATATCTCAAACAATTAAAAATGGATCTGCCTTTTGATCCAGCAATCCCACATCTGTGAATATATCTTAAGGACCCCAAAAACTAATTTGAAAGAACGTAAACACCCCTATGTTCATTGCAATGTTATTTACAATCATCAAGATATGGAAGCAGCCCAAATACCTATCAACAGATAAGCGGATAAAACAACTATGGGACATTTACACAATGGAATTCTACTTGGCCATAAAAAAAGAAGAAAATTTTACCCTTTACAACATCATGGATGGACCTGGAGAACATTGTGCTAAGTGAAATAATCCAGTCATAAAAGACAAATACCACATGATTTCACTCGTATGTGAAATCAAACTGATTGACAAGCAAAACAAGAGACAGACTCATGGATGGAGAGCAGATGGCAGCTAGTGGGGATGGGGAGAGTAGCAGGTGGAGGGATTGAGCAAAAAAGAAAAAGGACAGCAGTTGTTGATTGCTGGAGAGAGAGGGGTATAAGAGGACTAAATGGTAATGGAAAAATACAATAAAGATTAAATTTAAAAAATAATTTTACTTCTTCCTTTCTAATGTAGATGACTTTTATTTCTTTTTATTGCCTGTGTAGCCATCTTGGCCAGAAGTCCCAAGTTTTGGTTTTTTTTTTGAGACAGGACACAAAATCACAAATCACAAAAGAAAAAATAGGTAAATTGGACTTTTACAAAATTTAAAAGATTTGCTCTTCAGAAGACAGTGTTGAGAAACTAAAAACAATAGACAAGTCACAGTTGGGAAGAAAATATGTGCAAATAATGTATGGGACAAAAGACTGGTATTAAGAATATATATAAAAATCTCATAACTCAATAATAAGAAATCAAAGAGACCAATAGAAAAATGTGCAAAAGATTTGAACAGATACTTCACCAAAGAAGATATATAAATGTCAAATAAGAATGTGAAAATATGCTCATTTCATAAGTAATTGAGGAAATGCAAATCAAAATCACAATGACACACATCTATTAGAGTAGTTTTAAAAAACATGACAAAACCAAGTGTTTGTGAGGATGTGGAGTAACTGGAACTCTCCCATATTGCTAGTGGGAATGCAAATAGCTCCCTGGAAAGTAGTTTATTTATTTCTTATAAACATTTATGAAATGACCCAGCCATCCTGCTCATATGTATTTATTCAAGGTAAATGAAAGCATATATTCATTAAAAACTGTATACAAATGTTTATATTGGCTTTACTCATATTCACCCAAAACTGGAAACAACCCAAATATCAACTTGTGGAGGTACAAACAAATTACAATACATTATTAAAAAGGAATTCAATTCAGATATGAAAAGGAACAAACTACTGATACATACAACAACATGGATGAATCTCAGATGCATTATATAAGTCAAATGGCTATGTACCATATGATTACATTTATATGGGTTTTTGGAAAAAGCAAAAGTATAGGGACAAAAGTATAGGTCAGTGGTTGCCAAGGCTCTGGGTTTTGGAAGAGAAGGACTGACTACAGAGTGCATAATGGAAATTTGGCAATGATGGAAAAGTTCTACATTTTGATTGTCATGGTGGCTATATATTTGTATACATTTGCTATAATTTGCAGAGCTGTACACTTAAAAAGGGTGAATTTTACTATGTGTAAATTATACCTCAATATATTTAACTTGAAAACAAAGCAAAGCAAACAAGAAGAACTAATTCTACACAAAGTGTTAATTAAAACTGCAGACTATCAAACTAAAAAAAAAAAATCCCAAAAATAACCAAAGAGGAAAAACAGATTCTTTAATAACAAAGAAACTAGATTAAATAAAAGACTTCTCATTAGCAAACACTGTACTTCCAATATTGAGAGACAGTAACTGTCAGCTTAATTATTATTTAAAAGTGAAGATAAAATAGAGACATTTTCAGACCAAGTCTAAATGAATTACTCAGAGACTCATTGAATATACATAATGGATATACTTCAGTAAAAAATAAAATTGAATCTAGAGGAAAGTAGTGATAGGTAAACATTGCTAATCTTTAAAAAACACTGAATAAAAATAGTGACAACAATAAAAATAACTACTTGTGTGGCTTCAAAAACAAGGTGGAACTAAAATACACAACACAATAAATTACATGGAAAGTGGAAGGGAAAAGATGGATGTTAAAAAATTCTGTTGTTTGAAAGGAGGATGAATATATTGATTGACTATACTTCTGCTAAGTCCAATGAGTATGCTATAATTTTAAGGATGATGATTAGAAGAAAGGAAAATAGCCTTCCAAATTACTATAGAGGAAAAAACTGAGTAAAGAAAAACACTTAGATGAAAAGAAGGTGTGAATGGAGAAAAAAATAAACAACAAAATAAGGCAAAAAAGGAAAGATTAGTGGAAAACACAAAACAAGACGGTAAGAATAAGTATAAATGTAAAAGTAATTTTAAAAAATGTAAATGTATTAAATTTACCTGTAGAGACAGATTCTCAAATTGGATTTAAAATATCGAGCTGCATTCTGTTTATAAGGGGCAAGTCCCAAATATAATGTCACAGGTTTGAAATGAAAGAATGAAAATATTATTTATTATTAGATAACAATAAACATCAAGACAGAACACAATACTAGAGATAAAGAGGGTTATTATTCAATGACAAAAGAGTTATCAGGAAGCAATAATAATCTTGAATCCATACATAACTAACAACATTGTCTCAAAATACATATAGAATGTAAATGTAATTTCTACTCAAAGGACATACCAATGCAACTACTGTGTGAATGGTTGAAACGCTATTGCTAACTTGTAGAAATGAAATGAAGCATTAGCACTATAAGAACTCTAGTCTAAAATAAGCTTTGAAATTTTTTCTGTAAGTAAACTCTGTGGTTGCAATAAATACTATCTAACACACACACACACACACACACACACACACACACACACAAATACATATAACTTTAATGTATAAACTACTCACATCCCCGTAACTCCAGAATCTTCCTGAGATTTTTGTAACCTATGTAACTTCTCAAGGTGTTTAAAGTGGAAAGATTTGACCACATTAAGTACCATACTTTTCCTTGTTTATCATCTTGCATGGAAACAAACACATAAATGTCAAATGGGACTACCTACCTATTCATTAAATACTTCCTAGTACTATTAGTTAGTAGTTTAGATTATTGAGTTTATTAAGATTTCATAAGAAGTTATAAGATATATTTGTTTTAAAAGTTTATAATTAAGAAAGTTAGCAAACTCCTAGAGCTTCCTTCACTTAAGGTGAATTCCATAATCCTTTGTTTAGGTTACATTTTTCTGAAAACTCTCTCATGCCCTCTGCTGTCCGTTTATTGAATATAAATTATTAAAGTAAAATATTCATGAGTATTTACATATAGATACTAAGAAATCCTCTGCCTGTTTCATTATTTGAGTACCTCTTATGAGGTAAAATATGCTAAGAAATGCTTTAAATATTTTAAATCATGAATGTAAAATGTTTACTATTGAAAACACACAAAAATGAAGTAATCATTCCTTATCTCACTATGTAGACATAACCATTGTTATCAAGTAATGTATTTTCCTCTGGAATTGTTTCTATGGAATATATTTTTAAATGTATTTTTATGTTAAAATTACTATTATCATGATTGCAGAATTGGGATCATCCTATACATACAATTTGGCATTCTACCTTTTCACTTAATATTACTGAGAGCAGGAGCTTCTTCTATATCTGTGCAGATGGGGTATGTTACCCTCTTGGTGTAGCTATATTGCACACCAATGCACACCAAGAGAGTAACACACCCCATCTTCACAGGGATAGAAGAAGCTCCTGCTCCCAGACTTAGCACTACATATTTCTTCATTTGGCTGTTTATCTGTATCTTTTATTACATCCTCTAATAAACTGGTAAGTGTAAGTTAAATGTTTCCCTGAGTTTTGTGTGAGCCTTTCTAGCAAATTAATCAAACCTGAGGAGGGCTTCTTTTTGGCTGGAACCGCCATCTTCCAGTAATTTGCCAAAATGAATAACACAAAGGGAAAGAGGAGGGGTACTCGTTATATGTTCTCTAGGCCTCTTAGAAAACATAGAGCTGTTCCTTTGGCTACATACATGCAAATCTACAAGAAAGGTGATATTGTAGATATCAGGGGAATGGGCACTGTTCAGAAAGGAATGCCCCACAAATGTTACCATGGCAAAGCTGGAAGAGTCTTCAATGTCACCCAGCATGTGGTGGGCATTGTTTTAAACAAACAAATTAAGGGCAGGATTCTTGCCAAGAGAATTAATGTATGAATTGAGCATATTAAGCACTTGAAGAGTAGAGATAGCTTCTTGAAACGTGCAATGGAAAATGATCAGAAAAGGAAGGAAGCCAAAGAGATAGGTACCTGGGTTCAACTAAAGTGTCAGCCTGCTCCACCCAGAGAAACGCACTTTGTGAGAAGTAATGGAAAAGAGCCTGAGCTGTTGGAACCCATTTCCTAAGAATTCATGGCATGATAAGTGTGAAGAAAAAAGAGACTTCTATACTGATTAAAAAAACAAACAAACAAACCTGAGGAGGGGATCATGGGAATTTCAATCTGTAGCCAAATAAGACAGACGTTGTGGGTAACCAGAGGACCTACTATTTGTTGTTGGTATCTGAAATGGGTGCAAGCAATCTTGGGGAACTGAGCCCTTAACCTGTGGGACCTGACATTATCTCTAGGTAGAGAGTGTCACAGTTGAGTTAAATTGCAGGACACCCAGCTGGTGTTGCAGAGAATTGCTTGTTATAGGCAGAAGCCCCACACATTAGGTAACCAGAAGCGTCAGAAGTGAAGTGTTTTGAGTGTGGTTGTAATGACTGTGGTTGTAATGAGTGTGGTAGTAGTGAAGGGGAAGCACACAGAAGAACTGTATTTCCCTTTAAAATATTATGGAAAAATTCCTGTATCTTTGAATAGTCTTCAAAATATAACTTTAAATTGTTGCATAATACTCCAGATGTATACTAATTTATGTAACACCCTCCTATTTTTAACATTTAAGTTGCTTCAATTCTTTAGTTTCATAAGTAAGTATGTAAAACAAAATTCCTTGAACATAAGTTTTTTTAATATACCTAATTTATGCTTACATTAAATTTCAAAAAGTATAATTTCTGGGTCATGGATACACATATTTTTTTAAACTTTAATTGTTGTTCAAGTAGTTTTCTGTCTTTTACTCGCATCCCAGCCCACCTCCCTGATACACATATTTTTAAGGCACTTTATGTATATTGTTAAGCTGATCACTGGAAAGTTTGTAATAACTGACACTTCCATCAACTATATATATATATGTTCATGATCACAGGAACGGCTTCTTAAAAAATGAAGATGTAAAAATATCTTACAAGTATGCTTGAAATAAGGAGGAAAATTTATATATGATTCTCCATTCATTTGATGAATAATTTTTTCTTCAAAGGTGTCAGGAAGATAGGACCTTTTGGTAGAGTGGGAAGAGGGCCAGACCTTTTAACTGTTTAATCTTAAATTTTCTGAATTTGTTTCCTCAACTATAATGTGAGGATAATAATACTTGTCAAACTAAACACAGTGTTTTGTGAGGATATGTGTAAACATGCTCTGAAAACTATGTCATATAGATGGAAAGTAGTATATTTATTAGTCAGTATTGACATATGGACAGATTTGATTCATAAATCATTTGACTTTTTAAAGTATCAGTAACTTTTTAATATCTTAAACCTAATTATCAATAATTTTCTCCATTTTCAAACTTGTATGATCAGAAAAGTAATTTTTCAGTCAATTATCTTTAGTTTTATTGTATTTACTTCAAAATACTAAAACAATCGTTTTGTCATATGGACAACTAAGGGTCAGTTACCAATTCCATTTACTTGGTTTGTCTTAGAAAAGAAATAACCATAGAAACAAAAATATCTATTAGAAATTTCTATTTAATCTAAAAATATTTGGCATGTGTACAACAAATGTGAATGCATTCTCAACTTGCTTAAACCAATGCCTTTTTCAAATTCTTGTCCAAAGTTATTCCTATGGATTTTCATTAAAAAGACATTTTTAAGATCAGTATGAATAATTATGAGCAAATGAAACAAAAGCAAGAACAGAACTTGGTGAACCTAAAAGGTAATACCTATTGTGAGCCTTTGCTAGGAGTAAGAATAAGGAGGGAGGAAAGACTATGGCAGAAAGGAGGAAAGAATAACTTAAAACACTAAATTTTAAAAAAGTTAATGGGTAGCAAAGAACCCTGTGACTTGTGCCTATAAGGAATTTAGCCCACCTCATTAGGACTCTAGTCCATCTCTATCACTATAGCTCCCAGTTATTCTGGTTATTGCATTTAGTAAGAGTTTTTAAGGGATTCAGTTTCTGCACTTGTACTTTATTAAACGTCATTGTTTGCACTGTGTATTTGCTGAGAACTTAGAGAATAATTTGTAGGAGGAAAGTTGTGCCAAATGGGAAATATAAGCAGCAAAGAAGTAAAAAATATTTCCTTTTTTCACTTTTTAAAACTACCCACAGAATAATAAAAGGTAAAAGAGACATTATAGAGTCATTCAGTACAACCTCTTTTCATCTTAAGTTTGAAGAAATAGGTCCAGCCCTGGCTGGTGTGGCTCAGTGGATTCAGTGCAGGCCTGTGAACCAAAAAGGGTCGCTGGTTCAATTCTCAGACAGGGCAATGCCTGGGTTGCCGGGCAGGCCCCCAGTAGGGGGCGCGCGAGAGGCAACCACACATTGATGTTTCTCTCCCTCCTTCTCTTCCCCTCTCTCTAAAAGTAAATAAATAAAATCTTAAAAAAAAAAGAAAGAAAGAAATAGGTCCAGGTGACACAGATAAACTAGTGACAGAGCCAGGAAAATAATCAGTTCCATGTTCTTCTCATTGTACTATGTTGACTTTTTTTTTTTTTTTTGTATCTTATTTTAGTACTGAAACCGAGGATTGTTTTTCAACAAAGAGAATGATGATACTGTCAACACAAGTCCTGATCTTTCAGATTTTTCTCGGTAACCTAGAGTCAATATTATCCCTAAAATAAAAATACAGTACTTTACATTGCAATTCCGTTGCCTGTGCTCTGGGTTCACATCCATTACATCATTTGATCCTTACAAAAACCTTTGAGGCAAGTCAAGGAAGGTATTATTGACCTCATTTTATGAGCAAGCAATTAAAACACAGAGATGTCCAATGGCTGGCCTAAGGTCATTTAGTATCAGAATGAGGCAGGACTCTAACTCTATTCCAATGGAGTCTGTTAAAGAGGAAGTTGCCACACAGTACCAATCTGGCTTTTTATCCTCTTGCCAAGGAATTTTTCCATCCCTTGGAGAATTTACTAAAGTTTGGACCTAACCACCCACTGAAGGCGCTCCTAGTTTGCATCCATTTCTCACCTTTAAAACCGCAGTTTCTTATTCCTTCCCTTGGTACTGATCCTTACTTAAGGTTCTATATTTTCTCTGTGGGTTACAGCCTCCAGCGTCTCACTCTACAGCACCACCCTGTTCAATGAAGTAGCGTCCTCGGTATCCAAGGGAACCACACTGCCTAGCCTACCTTGCCCCTTCCACGCTTTCCATTGGCCAGCTGAATTCACATGTAGATTTTTCTTTCAGCCCTTCCAATGGCTAATGAGGGGAAGAACGCGCGCCTTTCCAGCACAGTCTAAAACCTGCTGTGACTCCTTTTCTACCCTGCGCATTGCCTCCTGGGATATGTAGTTTTTGAGCCGCCCGGAACCCTTCGCAGTTGGGCTCCCTTTAGAACTATCCCGTCTGCCCTTGCGAAAGGGCAGGTGGTAGACTGGAAGTCTGGATCAGGTTGGATACTTAGAGCTTTGAAATTACAACTTGCTGTTGAGCCGTGTACCGTTTGAGGTGTAAACTACCCGACACAGTGAGAAGTGTTACTCCACTTCAACAACCCCAGGGAAACAGCGCCCTTTTGACTTGAGCCGGAGCAGTGCCTAGTGGTCTGTCAGGTGATCTGCTGCAGGCCAGAGGGGTGCGCCATGTTCGCCCCCCGCTCGGGCAGGGGGCTCGACTGCCTCCGGCTCGGTCACCTCCGAGTGTGGGCCGGTGAGGCCGTGGGGCGCCGGGTGTGTGGGGCTCGTCAGGCCCGACGCTATGGCTCAGGTGGGGGCAAGCGCCCTCCCGGGTCCGAGCCCGAGGGCTCTCCGCCGGGCCTCGTGCACGGGACTCGGACAGAGTGGGCGCTGCTAGTGAGCCCATTTGGACGGCTGCGGGTGCGGCTTCCGTGCCACCTGGCGGTGAGACCGCTGGACCCCCTGACCTACCCGGATGCGGACCGGGTGCTAGTCGCGGTGAGAGGAGCGGAGGGCGGGGCGCAGGCCCTGGCCGGCCTGCAAGTGAAGTACAACGAGGCGCTGGAGGAGGTGGCCATTGAGTCTGACACCCTTGACCCCCAGGCGTCCGTGGAGGTGCAGGCGCCCCTGAAGTTTGGCAAGTGAAGTGAAGTTAAAATGGGTTTGGGTCCCAGGCCGACGTGCACTTTTAGATGATCCCTTTGGATCTGACTTTCTAATTTACAGTTTTTCCTTTCAAAGCTGCCGCCTTTTCCTATTCTACTTTGAGTTACCCAGTAGTAGTTACAAATTCGTTTCCCAGTCATAGAAATTTTATAAATCGAATGGAAACATGATTTGGAATAATATACCTCAAATAACATTTGCATTCTCCCTTGGCACTTTGTTCCTATTTATGTCACTGCATCTTGTCAATAGAAAAGTGGTTTATTTTTCGGGCTTGACGTTTCTTGTTAAACCCTTCAATAGAATGGCAGTCCATCCACATTTCCCCTTGCTTACAGCTTGGGGTCTGTCCCCAAACTGCCCAGTCTATTGGATGTTCCATTTCTAATCTGGATCAAGTGTTCGGTTTCAAGTAAGCACCCAGCTTCTTTCATATGTCTCCATTCATTTTGGCCTAAGTAAATTTTTCCACGAGTACCACGTTTTGAAGAAAGACACATAGTAAGACTGCTTGGAAAACTGTGATTGATAATGCCTACAAGATATGTTTCCTAGGTGGTTGGGTTGGGTGTCATTCTCAAATGCAAACCAGCACTTTCCTAGGGAAGTCTCCCCGAGTTCTCCTTCCTGAGACTGAAGGATGATACTATTGATGATCATACCAGCAACTAACACTTGCAAAGTAATCTTTTCTAATCTTCACAGTTGCACTTATAAGGTAGATACTTTTGTCACTATTTCAGGTAAGGAAATTGAGATACAGCAAGTTTCATGAAGTATGTATTTATTGTGAGTGGGCAAATAGAAAAAAAAATCTATGCCATCATGAAATTTATATTCTGGTGAGGTTAGATAAAAAAATATACCTGTTGCTCTCAGATCAAGAGTGGTGGAACTGGGATTTGAACTGACTGGAATCTGCTGAACCAGTATGCTTTATTGCTTCTCAACTTCTAACCAGCTTAGATGAATGAGACCCTTGACCTCATAATGTAACAGTCTGGGGTGAAGAGGATGATTTCCAATATATTACTGTAATAGACTTGCATATTTAAATAGAGATACACAAGATTTTATGGCAGCACAGATAAAAATAGAACTACCTGTGTTGGTAATCCCAAACTTCATTTTTGTCGATTCCTCTTTAGAGCCAAAACCCCATTTCCAATAGACTATTTCCATGTGTCTATTTCATAAGCTCCTTAAATCAATTCAGTTTTCTTCATACTTGTTCCTCCAGTTTATCTAGACCTGTTTTAATGAATGGGTGAGAGTAGCATTACTGCCATTCAGTGTCCAGCCTTAATTTCTATATCTGCCTAGTGAGGGCAGAGTGTATTTAGAATGTTTCCTTCTTTCCACATCCATCACTGCTGCCTTAGCTCAAGGCTTATGTTGTACAACAACTGAGTAAAAATTTTTGCAGTTACATTTGCATCCGTAGAAGTGTGAGATAAAATCATCTTTTTATATATTTTAGATTAATCCCAACCAAAATATTGCTGTTAGTTTAAGCCTTTATAGAGTCTGCAATATTCACAACCGTAGGAATTAATTTTTATGCCATAACTATGGAAATCGTGGTGTTATACCCCAGTAGTTTGTGTTTGGGGCAACATAATATTTGGTTTAAGGGAAATAATCATATTTATTTGAATTAGGTATTAAATATACGTGTTTATTATTTTTTATTTTTATATAGAGACAACTAAGATTATACCTTAAAATTGATATCCAAGGATGGCACCTGTGACTCTTTTGTTTTACAGTTTTCTTTAGATAATACTGTTATTCACAGTTTTGAAGTTTTAATACCATTTATTACTAGATTTTTCAACATTGTCCCCATTTTTTGTTACTGAAAATAGCTTTGATATAGCTGCATGGTAATATCCTCTTTTTCAGATACAGAAGATTAGAGATAGGATTTTAAGTCCATGATCATATATGTTGATCCACGCTACTTCTGCAAAATGCTTTTAATTTGGAGGAGGTTTGGGAAGCAAATTTTTGAATCTTCATGAATATAAGAAAGAATAGGCTAACTGACTTATCCAGTCTACAATACTTATTGTATTCTTACTAGAACTCTGTGATGTTTTTTTTCTCAGTGGGAAAGAAGCTTCTGTGATCTTAAACGCACTTCCAGGAGTGCGTTTAAGATTTGGAGTTTCTGACCTCCTCTAGTTTCCTTTGTATTAGCTTTGTCTCTTTAAATGATATTGACCAACAGAAATAACTGCTGCATTTCTAAAAATGGCAGAAAAAGGTATTACATTTGGCCCTGTTGTCATAGGGGAGACCCCTTACCTTTAGAGAGAGACTTCTGACAGCTATGCTCTCTCCAGGGTTCTGTAATATTATGAACAAAACAGAGGAGCTTGATTTCTAGAGGTATTACAAATGCCTTGGAGCCCATTAACCATAGTACTAACTTGTATTTTTTTTTTTTCATTTCTAGATTTGAATATCAAGTCATCAGGGTCTGGCTGTATAAAAGTCCAAAATATCGAGTGTGATAATTGCAAAATTGAAACTGAGCAGGGGGCTAGCATCTTACAGTCTGTTAAGGTATAAGCAGTTTTCTAATTTTTGTTTCAGCAGTATTTTTTTTAAACAATAACCTTAAACTATGAACTGCAGTATCAGACTAAAGCTACTATTCTGAATATCATTTATTGCCAATACTGAATCTTTTTAAATGATCGTCAGTTGTCTGCTTGATAAAGATTATATTATATTCCATTTGACTTCAGACTTATGTCACTGTGGGCATGAGGTAGTTTATTATGGTATAATATAGATAAACTTCTTTAGAATGATTCATTATGCCTTTTTTACAAAGTTTTTTCAAATTCATTATTTTAAATTCTATTTTACCTGAGGTTCTCTTCTTTTTTTCCCTGAATAAAGCAACCATAAGGCAAATGGTTTTTTCAAATTTACTTCCTATGTTTTAGACACTTCTTTGCTATTGCTGGTCATGATATTGGTGAGTTTACTTTTGCTATTTTTCTTTCTCTGCTATTTACTTACTCTTTTTCTCTTTATAATTGTGGCAGAACGGAAGACATATGTAACTGTAAGACGAGGTAAAGTTAGCTACTCTAAAAAAACAGACCGAACATCTAATAGTTTATATGCAAGTGTAGTTCTCATTTGTGCCCAGATGTGTGGGTGGCTCTTTTATATTCAGTGATTCTAAGTTCCTTCCATCTTCGTGCTCTACCATCTTATAGTCTTATTGTATCTGCACTCCTCTGGTGGAAGGTGCAGAGCACAAAGAAGGCACACCAACTCTTCTAAACGCACAAGTCTGGAAACTGCACGTAGCATTTCCATTTACATTCTTTTGGCAAGAACTTAGTAACACCTAAGAGGTGAGAGAAGCTGGGAAATACTGTCTCTTTATGGGCTCAGCTATACTCCTTTTAAGTACTTTGAAAACAAAGGATTTTTGTGGCCCGGTAGTATTCTGCCACAGTTGCCAAATGTGAGATCAAGTACAACACACATGCACTCTCTCTCTCTTTCTTTTTTTGCTTGGCAGAGGAGGCAATTTGTGACTGCTGTTTTATTTGTGCTTAGAGGAATTTTTACTTAGTTTCAGTTTCTGGGGTGTCGTACTACAAAGTTTAACAGTCAGTGGGGCTGTTATCCTAAATATGAATATATCCTTCAGATATATCCAGCCATAAGAGTGTGGGTTTTGAAATTATACAGAGCTTGATTCTGTTAGGTTATGTTGTTTTTGTAACCATGTCAGCTGATAAAAAGTTATTTAACTTTTCTGAATCTTGGATTTCTTCTTCTGTAAAATTGGGAAAATATGATAGCCATTTCTCTGTGTTATTATGAGGATTAAATGATAGTTAATGTAAAGTAGTAAATACTGTATTTTGATTTAAAGTAATATCAGATAAGTGATAAATATTGCAATGAACATTAATAACAATGAACAGTAACAGATTATTGTTGTCATCCTCATCATCATTTATGTTGTGTTTGCCAGTCTGTGATCTTTGATTCCCAAGTTCTTTTTCATGAAAAGTGAAGCTACTGGAACATCCAAGTAGCTCTTTTTTTTCCCCTTTGGGTCCGTGGGGCTTATTTAATCTCCTGAACATCAGTTGACATTCTTTTTGGGTTGATGTTATTCCAAATAATGATTTTCTACTTAATTACTGGTTCCCCTGTTCACTTTGTTATTATTTAAAAAGAAATATATAAATGTTAGAAATCTTTTTATTAGTATAAGTCTAATTTATTCTCTTTTTCTCTATGTATATTTTTGTATTTGTCTTTCAGAGTCAAAAATTACATGTCCAAACAAAAGGAGGCAAAGTGATCTGTCTGGGAACAATTTATGGAAATATAGACATTCATGCATCAGATAAAAGTGTAAGATTGAAACTTCCATTTTTTAGTAATTGCAGTTTTATATCAAGTTGGCTCACACAGTGGGTAGGTTCCACAAAATTTGTGGCATAACTTTCCCTTTTTACTACATTTTAGTTCATTAGTAAATTTAAATTTCAAACTGAAGTGATTAAATATTATACAATTTAAATTTTAATTTGTGATATAATACTTTTGACAGTTATTTAGTTTCTTATGTGGAATCAATAACATCTCTAAATACTTAATATTTAATTCTAGTTCTGGAGAGATATTTATGATCATGGATTAAAGCTGATCATTTACTAATACATCATAACTAGGATTAAATTTTTCTTATGTGTTAGGTTTATTTGAGTATTTTTCCAAGATCTGTTTACTTTGCTTTTAGGCAATTGAAGGATGAGCTTCAAAACTCAACTTTCTTCAGTATTTTCCACAAGATGGCACCACTGTATAGTATTACTGTTCTCTAAAATCTTATATTAGCCATAGCGATTTTGGTTGTTATAAGATAGTTGGTATTTTTTTATTTTTGTATTTTATTGATTATGCTATTACAGTTGTCCCAATTTTTCCCCCTTTACCTGGTACCTCCCTTCCCTCCAGCAATCCCCTCCCTTAGTTCATATCCATGGGCTATGCCTGTAAGTTCTTTGGCTTCTCCATTTCCTATACTATCTTTGACATTCCCCTGTCTATTTTGTACCTACCAATTATGCTGCTTAATCCTTTCACTTTTCCCCCCCAATCTCCCTCTTCCCCCTCCCAGCTGATAATCCTCTGAACGATCTCCATATCTATGATTCTGTTCCTGTTCTGGTTGTTTGCTTAAATTTTTTTTTTTTTTTTTAGATTCAGTTTCAAGGACCTACAACCTAGATTACTCTATCCAGCAAAGTTATCATTTAGGCAGGTAAAGTGCTTCCCAGACAAGCTAAAGCTAAAGGGCTAAATGTTAAAAGGATTTATTTAAGAAAAAGAAGATCAAAACTATGAACATTAAAAGTTTGTATTTTTTAACCAACTTGTGTTTTTTTTTTGTGATTTAGCATAGTATTAAGAATAAAGGTACAATTTTTTATTCAACATTTTATTTTTTAATTTAATCTTTATTGTATTTTTTCCATTACCATTTAGTCCCCTTATACCCCCTGCCCCAGCATTCACCACACTGTTGTCATATCCATAAGTTCTTTTTCCTTTTTGCTCAATCCCTCTACCTGCTAACCTCCCACTCCACTAGCTGTCATCTTCTCTCTTTCTAGGAGTCTATCTCTGTTTTGCTTGTTAGATTAGTTTGTTCATTAGATTCCACATATGAGTGAAATCATATGGTATTTGTCTTTCTCTAACTGGCTTATTTCACTTAGCATAATATTCTCCAGGTCTATCCATAATATTGCAAAGGGTAAATTTTTCTTTTTTACAGCTGACTAGAATTCCATTGTGTAAATGTCTCATAGTTGTTTTATCTACTCATCTATTGGACACTTGGGCTGCTTCTATGTCTTGGTGATTGTAAATTACACTGCAGTGAACATAAGGCTGCTTATGTTAAATGTAGAAAAATGAAACTAGACCACCTTCTTATACCACACACAAGAATAAATTCAAAGTGGATCAAAGACTTAAATGTTAGACCCAAACCATAAAAGTCCTTGAAGAAAACATAGGTAGCAAAATCTCCGACATTGCTTGTAGAAATTTTTTATTGCATACATCTTTCCAGGCAAGGGAAAAAAAAAGAAATGAATGTGTAATTTTGAAGTATAAATAGTCACAATTTTTTTAACATGATTGATTGTGGGGGTGCTCCACCTGCAGGGCCCCCCTGGCTGCCACGGATGAGAATAAGTCTACCGAGACATGATCTGTTTGGGGAGGAAAAGTGGCCAATCTCTTATAGGAGAAGGGCCAAGAGCCTTTTCCTCAATGGGCTTTTATTGGGTTCGTTTTGCATAGGAATGCAGGTAAAGCTCATTAATCATTGTCAGGCAGTAAGAATTAAACGATAGATAATGTACAGAGAACTCTAAGCGCCTATTTTGAGTCAGGGTCAGATAGCTAAAGAGCCATAAAACTTTGAGGAACAAACTCACTTCTTGCTTGGACCCTTATTTAATTGAGAGCATTCTAAACAAAGCAGGTTTCACGCAATTTTACAAATTCTTTCTTAGGCCTGATTGTCCTAGGGAACCTGCCTTTTCCAGCACAAGGTGGTACCCACCACCAGCATTGTCTCAGGCTTAGGTCAGGCAGGGTAAGCAAGGCAGCCAAGAGATTAGGAGACTTCTCTCAGATAGAATGAGGACTCAGGCTATGTCAGGATAGCCGAGGGGCGAGGGTCCATCACCCTCTTTTGTTGTAGTCCCCCAAGTCCTTCCTTGGGGCCTCCACATGATCACGCCTGTCTTAGGTTGTTCCCCCTTGGGGAATCTTACCCATCATTGGCTAACTGATCAAGCATTGGGAGCCAGTTATGGATGAAGTAAAAGGAGCAGAAGCATTGCCCCTGTCAGGGAGATAAGTTTTGTCTCCTTAGTGGCTTACAGTCCAAAGGTCTCTTACTCAGCCTTAGCCGTGGGAATTTACAGCTTCTGAAACCAGGCAGGGCAGTTCCCAACAATTGATAATGTTTTAAATCATTCAGAAAGATCTAAGTCACCTATTACTTCCCTCGTACACAGTTTGTGAGTGTCTTTTGTTATAAATATATTAAATTACATATTCAGCTGTATCCCAGGTAATTGTCAGGGAAAAGTTGTGAGTATATCTTATAGGTAGATTACTGTTGGCATAATTAAACAAGGTAGAATATAACACTGATTGTTTCCACAGTTGTCACTTTTATTTTCTGTCATCAACCTGTAGGAGATGATTAAACCCACACATTCAGACTTATCCTTAAATTAAACCAGGAAAGTATTGAAAGGTACTACTGCCTTGCCTTATGTGGCAGCTCTTTTGAGATGGCGTTTATTTTCTCCTATCACATTACTGTGGTCTTGGAGGTACAAAAGGGAAATTGGACCAATTTATACCTCCTTCAAATTCTGTTCTTTATTTTTTGTTTTTATTCTTTAAAAATATATTTTATTGACTATGCTATTACAGTTGTCCCATTTTTCCCCCTTTATTCCCCTTCGTCATGTACCCAACCCCCCATCATTCCCCGCCTTTAGTTCATGTCCATGGATCATACATATAAGTTCTTTGGCTTTTTCATTTCCTATACTGTTCCTAACCTCCCCCTGTCTAGTTTGTATCTACCATTTATACTTCTTATTCCCTGTACCTTTTCCCTCATTCTCCCCACTCCCCTTCCCTGCTGATAACCCTCCATGTGAACTCCATTTCTGTGAATGTGTTCCTGTTCTATTGTTTGCTTAGTTTTTGTTCTTAGGGTTCAGTTGTTGATAGTTGTGTTTGTTATTTTATTCATATTTTTGATCTTCTTTTTCTTAGATGAGGCCCTTTAACATTTCATATAATAAGGGCTTGGTGATGATAAACTCCTTTAACTTTACCTTGTCTGGGAAGCACTTTATCTGCCCTTCCATTCTAAATGGTAGCTGTGCTGGATAGAGTAATCGTGGATGTAGGTCCTTGCCTGTCATGACTTCAGGTACTTCTTTCTAGCCCCTTCTTGCCTGCAAGGTTTCTTTTGAGAAATCAGCTGATAGTCTTATGGGAACTCCTGTGTGGGTAAGTGTCTCCTTTTCTCTTGCTGCTTTTAAGGTTCTCTCCTTATCTTTCACCTTGGCTAATGTAATTATGATGTGCCTTGGTGTGTGCTTCCTTGGGTCCACCTTCTTTGGGACTCTCTGAGCTTCCTGAACTTCCTGGAAGTCTATTTTCTTTGCCAGATTAGAGAAGTTGTCCATTACGATTTCAAATAAGTTTTCAATTTCTTGTTCTTGTTCTTCTTCTTCACCTCTGTGATTCAGATGTTGGAATGTTTAAAGTTGTCCTGGAAGTTCCTAAGCCTCTCCTGATTTTTTTTGAGTTCTTCATTGTGTTCTGGTTGAATGTTTATTTCTTTCTTGTTCTACAAATTGTTCATTTGAGTCAGTTTCTTTTCTTCACTGTTGGTTCCCTATACATTTTCCTTTATTTCACTTTGTATAGCATTCACTTTTTCCTCTAGTTTGTGACCATACTCAACCATTTCTGTGAGCATTCTGATTACCAGTGTTTTGAAATCTGCATCTGGTAGGTTGGCTATTTCTTCATCGCTTAGTTGTATTTTTTCTGTAGCTTTGATCTGTTCTTTCATTTGGGTCATATATTTTTGTCTTGGTGTGCCTATTATGTGGTAAGGGGCAGAGCCTTAGGTATTTGCCAGGGTGGGGTAACCCATGTTGCTGCTTTTCGTGGGTGCTGTATGTGGGGAAGGGGCCAAGAGGGAACGTGAGTAGCTTTCAGTCACATCCCTGGCTACCCACAAGCAAATTGGGCCCTTCTGGTGCTGATTCCCAGGTGGGTGGGTTTGTGTATGTTCTAGGACCTTGTAGGTTTTTCCAATGAACTGTCCTGTGCGGCTGGGAGTTTCTCCTGTTGCCTCAACCTCCACAGGTTTTTTTAGTCAGAGGTTTTTAGGCTTTATTTCCCTGGATTGCGTGGTCTGTCTCGCTCCCCAGTTGTTCATCTCAGTTTGTTCACACACAAATGTGGGACTGCCCAGAAGGGTGTGTGCCAGCCGCCGCCTTGCCCGCCCTAGTCTTCCAGCTGCTACCTTGCTGTGAGTCCTCTCCATCCAGGCTGCCCATCTCTGCCCCTTCTACCAATCTGAATGAATGTTTCTTTAACTCCTTGGCTGTCGTACTTAAGTACAGTTTGATTTTCTAGAAGTTCTGGTTATTTTTTGTTTTCAAATTTGTTGTCCTTTGGTTGTGCAAGGAGGCAAAGCATATCTACCTACACCTCCATCTTGGCCAGAAGTCCACATTCTGTCCTTTAAATGATGGCTTATGTTATGTGAAATGATCTAAGTTACTAGAATATTACATGTTGACATTCAAGTCTAAGTACTGAAGAATTTAAATCACCTTTTAATTATTTGCTATTTTGAATATTTTGGCCACTGTTTACACATTATTTCTTTCAACTTCCATGGTTAATTGCATATTCAATTTATTCCTCTTTTCCATGATACTGTTTTTTTTCTTGCTTGATTGAGTTTTGTGTTATACTAAAGAATCAGTGTAGATATTTCTTTATATTACAGTGTTAATTTTTAAAGCATATTTCTAAGTTTATGGGTTTTTATAGTAAGATAAATGCTTATGAAATATGTTAATGTTTTAATGTACTACTTTTACAGACATCTGCTTTGCATATTTGAGAGGCAGCATTGTGAGTTGGATAGGAGCAAAGAATTAAGAACCAAACTACCTGTGTTTCAATCCTGGTTCAGCTACTTATTATACTCATTAATTTCAGACAGGTTACTTAATCTCTGTGTATCTTCATTTTCTGGAAAATGGAATAATAATAATGTACTTAGAGAATTGTTACGAGGATTAATGAGTTAATATAGACAAAATACTTAATTTCTGGCACATAGCTAACTAATATGATGTTTATTATAATGATGACGATATAGGTAAATGAAACACAGATAACAAAAGATAACTTGACCAGTCCTGGATATACCAGTAAACTTTACTGAGACTTCATTTCATTATTTATAAAAAAGGGGTGGTATTATTTGTTTTTCCTACTCAAGATTGTGAGACTCAAATGAGCTCTACAAACACTTAACAGCATTCTTTACATGTCATTTTATATGGAGTTGCTCTTTTTAAATTATATCATTAAGTTCGGTATCCCAAGTTTGGTACAGAAAAGAGAGAAATTCGTCTGATTGTTGGATGAATTAACGACATAGTTGTCAGTTGACCTCTTTCTTAGGTTGAGCTACAGAGCCACGGTGCTTTCTTAAAACTTGATTTTCACTATATGTAATGTTGATTTATAATAACTGAACTTACAAAAAGTTTTCCCTCTTGTATAGGAAAGAAAGTTAATTTATAGCAATATCTCTGTCAGGAAGATACTGATTTTTGGACCGACTTTTTTTCTTTCTTTAAATAGTTATTTCTGTTAATAAGCCAGCTATATAGATTAACCCAAAGAACCTTTTTATGACAGTTTGTTTCATTATCATTAATAACTGTAAATCAGAGCCTTGTTATTGTGCTGTAAACTGTGGTATCCTAAGTTTATTTGTTTTACACTAGTTAGTATCAGATATTGTGTTATATTAGTCAATTTTGAATTTGTTTGAAATTAATTTTATAGAATGATTGGTTAAAATAACTATATTATTGTGGTGGGTGAAATGTTGTACTGTTTTTTCACTTGCCTTCATTTGCTTTGGTGGGTCAGTAGAGGATATTTTTCTAGTTTCCTACAGAGTAAAATCTTTAGTGTTTAATGAACAAAGTAAATCCTTGACATTTTCCAGATATTCATAACTTTTCTTAAGACTTCATTTGGTAGAGAGGAAAGTCTAATCAAAAGTGCCCCTTTGCCTGTTCAATCAAGTTTCAAATATTCTCTCAATATTTATCTGTTCATTTTTCAGTGTTCCCTAAAACAGCTTCTGTATCTGTAAAAAGCTAGAGTATTCCTACTTGTTAAATAACAGGAGAATTTAAAACCATGCATAAAACAGATTTTCATCAAGAGTCATTGTAGGTAAAGAATAAATTTTTTTCAGGAATTTTTATACCTTTACCATTACACTGCAGAATACAAAATATTTGTATTCTCACAAAAATCAAATACATCTTTTTTTTATTTTTTAAGATTTTGTTTATTTTTAGAGAGAGGGGAAGGGAGAGAGAAAGAGAGACAGAAACATCAATGTGTGGTTGCCTCTCACATGGCCACCACTGGGGTCCTGGCCCGCAACCCAGGCATGTGCCCTGACTGGGAATTGAACTGGTGACCCTTTGGTTCGCAGCCCACGCTCAGTCCACTGAGCTACATCAGCCAGGGCCAAATAGATCTTTTTTGACAATTTTTGAGAAACTAAATTCTTATGAGTCTGTAAGTAGCTTAAAACAAACTGCAGTAGACAAGAAGCAGTAGGGTATATATTATATATTTAATAAAAGTCCACTAAAAAAGGAAGTTATATACTTCAGACCCAGAGGACCAAGTAATTCTAACTTGCTTCCCTTAAAAACCTCAGGATACTTTTCTATTTTCAGACTTTTATTTGTTTTCTTATATTTTAGTATTCTTAAAACTCAATTCTTATTAAAAAATGCTTTGAACTCTTAACAGTTTTTGAAGGACAGATTAGGAGCAGGTTACACTGATGCCCTTGTGTTGAAGAAAATGGTATTCTATCTTTAAACACCACAGTGTAATACTTGAATTTGACCCTGGACAAAACTGGCAAGCCTTCCTGGTGTTTTCATTTTCTCTGTCAACAATTTTATATTAACATTCACTTCATGCTTAAAAATTATTTGTTTAAAATACCACAAAAATGACAGTCCTAAACTAGATATCTTCATTTCCCATTGTGCTCAATATTTGAAACTTAAATGCATACATTTTGTTAGGGAAACTTAGGAATAAATACAAATTTTCTTTCATTTTGTTCAGTGGAAAGCTATAGCCTTATATTAGATGTAAAGTGGAAAATTCTAAAAATAATAGTGCATTCACTGCATTAACAGATGAAAGGAGAAAAGTCATGAGTATAATAAAATCAGATAATATATGTGCTAAAATTTAAAACCCACTGAGATTTAAACAACAAAACAAATTTGAAATACAAGGGAAGTTGCTTACTCTGGGGAATCAGATTAAGGGATCAGAAAGGTATCTATAGCAAACATCCTACTCAGTGATGCAATGTTGTAAGCTTACCCTCTGACAACAGGAGTAAGATTAGGATTCTTGCTATTCTATGGCTTCTGTTCATTGAATCAGAGGTCTGAGCCAGTTAGTTGGTGAGGGAGGAAGGAGCATGGAAAACATAATTAATGTAAAGGTTGGAAGGGGAAAAATGAAACTATAACTTGTAGATAATTATGCATGTAAGAATTAGTGAGTGTAGTGAAATTGTTGGATATAAGGTGAAATAAGTTAATTGAGATAAAACGAAGTTAAAATATCTTTTATAATAGCACGTAGGAATATCAAATAGGAAAACATCTTTAAAATTTATTTTTGTTTTTTAAATATGTTTTATTGATTATGCTGTTACAGTTGTCCTGATTTTACCCTCTTCTCCCCTCCACCGAGCACCCCTCACTCCCTCAGGCAATCCCCCCACCATTGTTCATGCCCATGGGTCATGCACGTAAGTTTTTTGGCTACTCCAGTTTCTATGTTGTACTATACTATACTGTACATCCCCATGGCTATTCTGTAACTACCTATTTGTACTTTTTAATCCCCTCACCTTTTTACCCATTCCCCTACAGCCCCTCCTATCTAGTAATCATCATAATGTTCTCTGTATCCATGATTCTGTCCCTGTTCTTCTTGTTTGCATAGTTTGTTTTTTAGATTCAGTTGTTGATAGATAAGTATTTTTGCCATTTTATTGTTCATAGTTTTGATTTTTTTCTTACATAAGTCCCTTTAACATTTCATATAATAATGTTTTCGTGATGATGAACTCCTTTAGTTTTTTTCTTGTCTGGGAAGCTATTTGCCCTTCCATTCTAAATGATAGTTTTGCTAGGTAGAGTAATCTTGGCTGTAGGTTCGTGCTTTTCATGACTTTGAATATTTTTCCCCAGTCCCTTCTAGTCTGCAAAGCTTCCTTTGAGAAATCAGCTGACAATCTTATGGAACTCCCCTGTGGGTAACTAACTTCTTTTCTCTTGATGCTTGTAAGATTCTCTCTTTATCTGTAACCTTTGACATTTTAATTATGATGTATCTTGGAGTGGGCCTCTTTGCATTCATCTTATTTGGGACTCTCTGTGCTTCCTGGACTTGCATGTCTATTTACTTTACCAAATTAGGGAATTTTTCTTTCATTATTTCTTCAAATACATTTCCAGTTTCTTGCTCTTTCTCTTCTCCTTCTGGCATCCCTATGAAGCAAATGTTGGACCGCTTGAAGTTGTCCCAGAGGCTCCTTAAGCTACCCCTCTTTTTTTGCGGGGGGGGGGGGAATTTTTTCTTCTTGTTGTTGTTCTGATTGGTTGTTTTTTTCTTTCTTACATTTCAAATCATTGATTCTGTTCTTGACTTTATCCACTCTACTGCTGTGTCCCTGTAAATTGTTCTTCATTTCAATTAGTGTATTCTTCGTTTCTGACTGGATCTTTTTTATGCTATTGACAACCTCACTAAGTTCCTTGAGCATCCTTAAAACCAGTGTTTTGAACTCTGCATCTAATAGATTGCTTATCTCCATTTTGTTTAGCTCTTTTTGTGGAGTTTTGTGGAGTTCCTTCATTTGGGTCATGTTTCTTTGTATCTTTATTTTGGCAGCCTCTCTGTGTTTATTTCTGTGTATTAGGTAGAGCTGCTGTGACTCCATGTCTTGATACTGTGGCCTAATATAGTAGGTGTCCTGTAAAATCCAGTGGTACAGCCTTACCTATCAAGGTGTGCCCTTTGTGTGGGCTGAGTACACCCTCCTCTTGTAGCTGAGCCTTGGTTGCTTTTGGCAGATCAATAGTAGGGATTTACCTAGGCCAGTTAGCTGCAAGGATTGGCTGTGACCACTTACCACCAGCCTCCGCCCTACATGGAGGGTCAGCTGTGCAGAGGCAGGATGATGGTGCTCTGATGCTGTCTGTAGCTGTCCACTGGGTGGCCCTGGGGTTTCCCAGGTAGTACAGGCTAAGGTTAGCCCCTACCTGTTTTTGCCTGGGGCCACCTTGCCTATGTTGTAAAGCAGTCCGAGGTGGCTGCTATTTGTTTTGAGCTTGGAGATTCCCAGGTGAAGTGAAGCTGTGAATCTGGGCTGACTGCTGCTAGTGTTGGGCCTGTGGCTCACTGAGGCCACCTGTTGTTTGAGAGGATTTAGGAAGTTGTGCAGCATGAGCCAAGAGCAGTCATTCATATAGAAAAAGTTTGGGTGGACCTGTGAGTTTGGTTGGGCAGAGTCTCTGGGGGTCTCCAAGGTGGGTCAAACAGTGTTAGCTAGGTTGATGGAGTCTCAGATATGGCACCAGCCTGCTGGCCCTGGGGTTAGGAGGAACCTTGGGGGTTTAGAAAAGGGACAATGGCCTCTACTTGCCTTGATGCCAGACACTTCAATTCCTCCCTTTATGCTACTTGTGCCTTTCAAGCTGCTACCCTGGTGCTGGAGTTCAGAGGGAGTGAGTCTGAATAGGTGAGTCCGTGTGTGAATTCTTTAAGAGGAACTGCTTTCATCTCCAGCAGTTTTTTTTCCACTGACTCAATCCCTGCTGGTTTTTGCAGACAGAATTTGTGGGGACTTATCTTCTTGACACTGGAACCCTGGGTTGGGGGGCCAGCTGTTTGCTCCCAAGAAATCCCTCCTGAATTTTTATCCACCACATGTGAGGGACCAGCCTATTCCATGTCTGTGCCCCTCCTACCACTCTGGATGAATGTGGTTTCGTTAATTCCACAGTAATCAGACTTACATTCAACTGAATTTCTGATGGTTCTTAGTGATGGCTGTTGTATATTTTAGTTCTAATTTTGATGTGGTTATGCAAAGAGGTGAGCCATGTCTGCCTGTGCCATGGTCTTGACCAGAAGTCTCCCAATAGGAATATATTTAACAGAAGATGAAAAACCACATAGAAAATATAATGTAAAACATTATTAAGAGAAATTAAAGAACATCTAAATAAATGAAGGAAGATAATGGGTCTATTTCACATTCTATAGAGAATACACTTGCTCTTAATCTTGTAACTGATAGAATAAGGGAATCAAAGTCAATAAAGTGATTGGGTAGTAACTCTTTATGCATCTGGACACTACTTTTGTAGGTACCATTTTGGCTTTTTGTCAGTCTTGTTTTATAATGAATTGATTTGAGCCTTTCTCTTACTAGACTGTGACTGTAGATAAACTACAAGGAAGTTCTGTTAATATATCTACCGAAGATGGTTTGCTGAAAGCCAAGTATCTTTATACAGAATCTTCATTTCTGTCTTCTGCTGCTGGGGACATTACATTAGGAAGTGTTCATGGTAAGATGACAAAGGCCTAATATATCTGAGACTGTCCACATAATATAAATTTTAAGAGATGACTCTGTAGTTAAAGGAATTGCCATTAGGAATTAACTACAGAGTAACCATCTTTTTAAAAACCCGTAAAATAAAATGACTTATAAGCTATATAATTTGGTAAGAAATTGAACGTTATGCTATTATATGTGAAGGTAACAATTATGATTTGTAATGCAGTTCTTTATAAAAAATACCAACAACAAGGAAAAATGTGCAGGAGATAACCAGAGGGAAGCACAAAGAAATAAAAGCAGTGTTAAAAGTAAAGATGGGTTTTGAGTGGTTGTTTTTATGTATGTTATGATAGGAAAGCTAAGGCCTAAACAAATTAATGAAATATTTGTATGGAATCTAATTGTAGTAAGTTGGTGATACTAATTTTGACAGAAATATTTTTACATGTATTAGTACTGGCACCAGGTCCTTTTAGTGCTCTGCTGTTTTCAATTTTCTTTGATTAAACATCATCTTGTGACTTTCAAAACATGTCTCTATGGACAAGTAATATCACTTAGTTGCTTCATTTTATTGAAAGAAAACATAATGCTGAAGAAATATGGCAAAGTTTGTGCTGGTTTTCAGTGTTACTGAGCATGTTTCTTAAATTTTCATGTAACAGATGTTCAAGTCTAGGTATGTTTTTTGAAATAAATACAGATAGAGTTAAGAGTCATTTTTCCTGGCAAGAAATACAGTGGATACACATCTGCTAAATGCCTTTTGGGCCATCTTTTAGGAAATATAGTCTGAAACTTTTTCCCTATACAGACCACTCATTTAACTTCTATAGCAAAGCTGAATATTGGGACCCATACGCTTCGGCAAAACCTCCAGATTTTAGTAGTGAACGTGAATTATTGGGTGGTAGAAAGCTTGGCTAGTGCTAGCCAAGCTCTGTAGCAAATTGGCAAATAGTTTACAGTGTAAAAAAAGCATAGGAAATGAGTACCTGTATTGAAATAATTTTTGAACCTCAATTTAATAGTCAAAACTTTATCAACCATTCTTGCAACGTTGAGGTATTGTTTGAGCCCAAAATAGCTTGAGTCCAAGGTAGCTATATCCAGATAAAGCAACTATTTTGTTACTTATTCATTTATTTTTTTACTGAGTAGCTTTTAGTGGTAAAGCAATTCCTTGTTAAGTCACATTTAATGAATATGCTTGATAAGGGCAGCTCTGTTCTCTGCAGTGCTTTATACCATGTTTATACTAAATGCACTAATATTTAATATTTTTTTTTTTGCTTTCTTTTAAGTTAGACAAGAATTGCATTTGGTGCAGCTTGTCATTAATAGCTTATATGATAGTAAAACAGATGCTCTTTTTTGAGGCAGTTCTCAAAGTGCTGTAGGTCTTTTGATTACTTAAAGTAGCTGAAATGGGAACAAATCATGGGGATAAAAGAATTAATGATTCCTTAGCCTTCATAAAGCCTTTTATACTTACTGACTTTTAATATGAAGTTAAATACCTTTCCTTGGGTGATTTAAATTTGGGTCAGACCTAGAACCTGTTTTGGACTGTTGTCTCAGGTTGGGTTTCTTGAAAGCAAGCTCTCAGGATAGAAGTTAGAGTGCGGCATATTTACTAGGAAGGATTCATGGGACTAATGCCATGCAAAGGAAGGAAGCAAGCCCAGTTTCTGTGGAAGTTGGACTGTGATGTAGTCTCAAAACCCCAAGAGCCTCTGTAATTGGGGTGGTTCCCATAATTGTCTCAACTTGGGATGAGGTGAGCTGGACCTTTATATCCCCAATTATTAGCGGATAGGGACCAGGTCTGCCTTGGGACCACCTGTAGTGTGTGGGTTCTTGACTTCATGCAGGAAAGATTTGGCAACACAAGTCCAATTCCAGGCAAGTCCAGGTGTTTTATTTATTTATTTATTTATCTATCTATTTATTTATTCATTCATTTATATTAGGGAAAAGGGAAGGGAAGGAAAAAGAGAGAAAAACATCAATGTGTGGTTGCCTCTCACACACCCCATGCTGGGGACCTGGTCTTGCAACCCAGGCATATGCCCTGACTGGAAATCAAACCAGACCCTTTGGTTTGAAGTCTGGTGCTCAGTCCACTGAGCCACACCAGCCAGGGCGAGAATGTGTTTATTAAAGGTGGGGACAGTGAAGCAAAGGAAAGACTTAGGGAGAAAAGCAACAGGGGAGAGAGCCTAAGTAGTGCTCTGCTCTGGCTTCCAGAAATGTTTTTGGAAAGGAGTGAACCAAGGTAGGGCTGCTGTTAGTTCACTGGAAGGTCAGAGAAAGGGGGGCCTTGGAGACAGGTTCAGGGGTTAAGCCTGGAATGAGCTGCCACTGCTCCCCTGGTTGCAAGTCTCATGGGTACCCTTAAAGTTTAGGAGAAAGAAAGTAAAAATTTCATGCCCAAGAACAGACATGGGTGTGCTCCAGAGAGAGCTTGTGCTGGTATCCTTTGTCTTGAGAGTTTTTACCTTTCTTATGTGGGCAAGAATCTTAAGGGAGAGTTTCAACAGAATATTCATCAGCTCTCTAGGTACATTTTTAATATGTCGATGCATCAAAATGAGGGCATGGGGGAGTTCAGGATTATTCTCTGGTTAGCCGCACTGCTTTGGGTTTGCCTGATTGTAATTAGGTTTTCGTTATTTGTTCCCCGACTGTATCCTTCCTTGGGTTTGGCTGACACACATGGCATTAATTGGGTCTTTGTCCTTTATCTCCCTGACTAGGGTGATTTAAGCTATTTATTCTCTGGTCAGAGAGGAGAGATATAAACCATTTGTTTTCAGGTGTCCTTGGTGAGGGAAAATAAGGTCTTATGGTTGATTCAATAGTTGGCTGCAAGTCAGTCAAATTGTTTGGCCTTGTTTAATTATTTTGTTTTAGTTTCCTCATTCCACTTGCCCAGGAATTTTCCAGGCTTACTATCCTGCCTCAATTAGATGCAGGCTGTGCCTCAGGAAGGCCTACTGTATGTTGCTGTGTATAATGCACACTTTTTTGCCCAAATTTTTGAGGGAAAAATAAGGGTGCACATTATACATGGGTAGTACCTGAAATACCCTGTGTCTGTTCTTGTGTTGTGTAATTATTTGTTACATAAAATTTCTTGTACCATAATATGTTCAAAAATAAATGCTAAGATTCTTTTATAATACAACAAACAAGTGTCTAAATATAAATAAATAAATAAATAAATAAATAAATAAATTGAATTTTAAAATTAAAATGAAAGATTTTTTTTCCCTGAAAGTTTGGGCCAAAAATGCGGGTGTGCATTATACATGGCAATACACTGTACAATCTTGGGCCAGTCGCCTTATCTGAGCCCTAAGAGGGCTGACAGCTGTCTTTCAGCATTACTTCCAACACCTAGGCAAATAAGCCCTTCAGTTACAAAAGGAATTCTTTCTTGATGATGAATCACAGCATCTACTACAGTTATATTTATTGATTCATTTAACATACAAGGTGTGACAAAAGTAGGGTTACAGTTTTGAGTACATGAAGCACAGTGTTAATTCTTGTATTAGTATTTATTAATTATTAATTATTGTATTACTTTCCATATGATGATGGTACACCTATTTTTATCCCACCTTGTATTTTCTAGTAGTGAGTAACGAGTAATGAATATGTCAGTTGAGGAGTAATACTTACTATTTGAAAGATTGGTTGAATCATCATTACTAAGTATTTATGCCTTCTAATACAAAAGAAACTAGTTTATTCATTGATGCATCACTATTCTGGTACTGGGAATCTAGTGAGAGAGTAGGTACTTGGATAGTTTGTCTTAGATAAAAGATTTTGTGACAGTATACTATTTTGATTTCCTTCTAAGTTATCAAAATTTAAATTGTGCCCCGGCAGGTGTGGCTCAGTGGCTGTGAACCAAAGGGTTACCAGTTTGATTCCCCTTCGAGGTGCATGTCTGGGTTGTGGGCCAGGTCCCCAGTAGGGGGCGCACGGGAGGCAACCACACATTGATGTTTCCCTTTCTCCCTCCCTTCCCCTCTCTCTAAAAATAAAAAAATACAATTAAAAAAATTTAGATTGTGTTAAGTACATTTTATTATATTCTACTATTTTAATATTTATAATTTTAAACAATTTTCAACATATATATGATGTATACATATTACATGTATTCTACTAAATATATTTTAAAAATATAAAAAGAGTCTCCTGACTCTTTTTTTTTTAAAGATTCTATTTATTTACTTTTATAGAGAGGGGAAGGGAAGGAGAAAGAGAGGAAGAGAAACATTAATGTGTAAGAGATACATCAATTCGTTGCCTCTCACATGCCCCCAAGTGGGGATCTGGCCTGCAACCCAAGCATGCGCTCTGACTGGGAATCAAACCGGAGGCCTTTCAGTTCACAGGCCAGTGCTCAATCCACTGAGCCACACCAGCCAGGGTGCCTCCTGACTCTTAGAAAGAAAATCTTCCTTGAAATGGTGTGTTGGGATTGCTTTTACTTATAAATAATTGAAACAGTGATTAGATTTAATGTATTGGAATCCTCATGACAGTTATTTTAGTGTTTTATATTTAACTTATTGTTTGGAATAAGTGATTAATGAATAAAACTTCATTTTAAGTACTTAGATTCCCTATATAACTTAGGATATTATTTTAGGTTTTTTTGGGGGGGAGAACATACCTTGATAAATTGCTGAGAATTAGTTTTCTCATTTTCTCAGTACTTCAAAAGTCCATTGTTTTCCCCAAGATACAGCAATATGTACACGCTTAAACTCTTCCTTGAATAACTACTTCGGATTTTAGAAACTTTCACAGAAAAGTTACATAAACTATACAAACGCAGTTGATAACTTTGATGGCACTGAGACTTTCATAAAGAAACATCCCAGTTTACCTTAAGAAGGTCATATAGTCACCAGTGAATTTATAAATCTGCCTTATAAATTTAGAAAGTCAGAAACAATATAAAATTTTAAAAAGAAGCTTTTATTGGATTAAACAGAACTTTCATAAAATTTATGAAAATACTTTGTTCAGATTCTAGTATTTATTAAATCCACTGTGAAATACTGGTTTCATTACCATTTTGACCTATAATAATGTTATGTTAATATTTAATCCGGACTTGAAACTTTTTTATATTAAATATTAGGAAGGAAACACAGCCTTACTTGTGATGTAGACAGCATAGACTTTTTCAGGATTTAGACATGTGATAACTAAATATTGCTATTCCATGTAGTGTTTGGATTTACCTCCTTAGAGGGACTCAGCTCCTTCTGTAAAGGTGATGATGCCATCTTCAGTGGATGACTTCCAATCTTCCTTGAAAGGAAGAGAGATAGATCATAGAGGATCATGTGAGAAGTTTCAGAAACCAGGCCTAGAAATGCATATATTACTCCTGTCAAATATCTTAAGACAGAATATTTTATATGACTTTATATGACTACAAGAGGCCAAAACACAGAGTTTAGTATTCTAAGGAAGGAAAAAAGCACACCAATATTAGAGGGCACTGGTAGTCTTTGTCAAATCTTACATTTATTATTATTTATTATTGCTGTTCTGAAACTTCCATGAGTTCCTGATATTTCTACCCCCCTTGATATTCTCCAAGATTTCATCTTGGGCATCTAATCACTTTGTGTCTTAACTATCCTTGTATTCTAATGATTCAAATCTATATTTCTAGCCCTGACTTCCAACTTATACATCCATCTGCTTGCTGTAGATGTAGCCATTTGGATCTTTATAGGCCTCTGAAACTCAATAGTCTAACTCCTTTCTCCTACTTTTCTAGTCCCTCCAACCACATCCATATTGTGTCCCTCCATTTTTACTTACATTTGTTGTTTCTGATATTATCTGTATCTGACTCCCCACTAGAAATCTAGAAATAATATAGGCATACGTTGGAGATAATCCATGTTTGGTTCCAGACCACCTTAATGAAGTGACTATCTCAATAAAGCAAGCTGTCTGGTTTTTGCTGGTGGGGGGTCTTGCCTTCATTTTGGGCGGGAAAAAAAGCAACACCTCTGAAGCACTATAAAGTGAAGCTCAATAAAACAAGGTATACCTATACTAAATCTTCTCTTTCCCTCACCTTCCACATGTAGTCAGTCACTAGGTTTTATCATGTAAATATTTCTTTAATATATCCTTTCTTTTTCTTTCTAATTTCTGTTATTTAGCCTCTCCTGGCCCTACTCTTTGTCTTCCATAATCACACAATCTCTTACTTTTTCCTGCATATATTCTTACCTCTTTTATACTTGTGTCCTTGATCAGAGCCTTTGATCATACTGATTATTCTGTTTACAGTCTTCCCAAAATGCTTTCCCCAGCTTTCTTTATCCGCATTGACTTTTAGCAATTTTCCAGTACTCAGCTAAAAAGTCCTCTCTTCATCTTTGACCTTCCATTCACCTATAAATTCTTGCCTAATTATAAACTACTCAGGAGCAAAGTATGTTTTATTCATCTATATATTCTTAGCTTTTAGCACCGTGGCTTGCAAATAGCAAGTGCCTTCCTTCCTACACCTCTTCCCCAAAGAAAAAACACAAAAATGAGATTTAACTTTTAACGATATTCGATTGCTTTGTTTGGATTACGTAAGTATATATGCTGTCCTAACCATAATCACATTTCTTTCAGCAAAGAAAAATAAATTAATACTTACTTTTAAATTGATAGCTTATTTTCCCCTCTGACCATACTAGAATGAAGGGCTACTAGCTAAGAAAAACTATATATTTTCCTCAAACACTGGTGGAAAAGTTGTGTAACTTGAGAGCAGAGTAAGCACACATAGTTATTATAGATCTTATGGCATCTGCTTTAGTGGAAAGAAGCCTTTTTCAAAATTCTACTCTCACATAGTTGGTTTATTGTTTTAAGTCACTGGAGATAAAGTATGTGAAAACAAAATATAGAAAATTGTATTAGTAATGCCCATTTCATTGATTTGTGTACTTTTAAATATTCTACCTTATTCCACAAAGTATTTGAGGTTAGAGGCCCATTTTTTTAAATTGAAAAAATTTTTTTTTAATTTTTGTTCAAGTACAGTTTTCTGCCTCCCCCCCACCCCTCCCCACCACCCCAGCCCTCCCTGCCTCTCTCCCCTGTTTCCACCTCCCCCTTGTATTGTCCATATGTCCTTTATACTTGTTCCTATAAACCCTTCACCCCTTTTCCCTATTATCCCCTCCCCTCTCCCCTCTGATCACTGTCAGCCTGTTCTCAATTTCAATGTCTTTGGCTGTACTTTACTTGCATGTTCATTTTGTTGATTAGATTCCTGTTAATGGTGAGATCATACAGTATTTGTCTTTCATTGCCTGGCTTATTTCACTTAGCATGATGCTCTCCAGTTCCATCCATGCTGTCACAAAGGGTAGGAGTAGGGGCCCATTTTTTATATTCTAATGACTTTGGAATGTTTCTGTTTAGTATAGAGATTTTCCAAAAATTTTTATATGAGTTCTGAATATATTTTTTATTGCTTTGAAAAATCCCTTAGCATTGACAAAATATTTTAGAATATTTACATTTACAGATGTTTCTCATTTGTATAGTTTTCTTGTTCTATTATGCTTTTACTATACTATACTCTAACATTAAAAAGAGGTAAGGTCTGAAACTCTATGATAGGTCCCACTATAATATGAACTCGTTCTCATTCTTTAATGAATTTAAAACCTCTATTTTAAGGTTCTAAGAATCATTATTTTTTTGCAATTGCTTTACTCATCATAAGCATTAATGATATATTCTTTATGGAAGACCATATTTTCATGTAAAAATAGTGATTTTTTTACTGCATTCATTGAAGACTATATAACATAATAAAGCTCCTTGCTTTGCTGAGTTGGGTGGACTCACTAACTAAATGGCTGACTATCAAATGATGTCATTGTTCTTTACTAATATTTAAAATCACAAATATTAGTGATTTTTAGGTGTCTGCTTGGTCTTATTTTTGAAGAGTTCAGGAGGTGAAAGCAGTGAATAGAAGCATCCACTGTCTCACACTACGTTAATTGTCCTAAAGTAGGGGTGTCAAACTCATTTTCACGGGGGGTCACATGAGCCTCTTGGTTGCTTTCAAAGGGCTGATTGTAATTTCAACTCCTTAACAGTTAAAGAATAGCTACATTTATACAGTCCTAAAATTGTTTTGACCTTTTATTTAGGACCTAAAACATTATTTTCATGTATTGTCTCCATCTTGAAATTCTTTGCCTACTCCTTCAGTGTAGGATAAAGTCAATAGACTAGCATTCCATGGTTTTGCTACAGATTGCTCTCTACCAATTTTTCCAAACTAAATTTGAACATTTGTTTAAAAAAATAATCGTGCTTACTGTGTATGTACTAGGTACTGTGCTAAGCTCTCAAAATATACTGCTAAATAAGATGTGATCCCTGTCCTCATAGACTTGCCTGATTTGCATGACTTAAATGTAACATGTATAGTTCCGCATTTTAGTCTTTGCTTATATAATTCTTTTTTTGCAGAAAATCTTTCTGCCTCAGCATATTCAAATTTTACCCATGTTTCAAATCTCGACTATGGTGATAATCTCCGATATGACTGTTCTTCCTGTGCAAGTTAGGTCATTTTAGTCTCTTTTCTCTTAATGGCTATGGCACCTAATTCATACTGTTCACTTACGAGGTTAACTTATAACTAATAATAAACACTAATTTTTAACTTTTAATGTGTATATCTTCCCCAGATATCCTATAAGGTTTGGGATGGCTATTTGTCCCCTGCCCCCCCCGTCACTTCCCATGACCCTCCCACATGCAAAATATACTCCCTTCCTCCCAAGGATCCCGAAAGTCTCATCCCATTATACATCATCTCAGAGCCCAGAATGTCTACATTAAAATCAGATCTAGTGTAGAAGAGGCTTCTCAGGTGTAGTTGCTTAAGTACAAATTCTCAAGTACAGGAATATCTTGTTTTATTGTGCTTTACTTTATGGTTCTTCATAGATGTTGCATATTTTATAAATTGAAGGCAAGAACCTCCATCAGCAAAATAATTACAACTTGCTTTATTGTGATATTTGCTTATTGTGGTGGTCTGGAATCAAACCTGCAATATTTCTGAGGCATGCCTGTATTTTAGTTCCTCTGAACCTGAAGACCTGTGAACTAAAACAAATTATCTAGCACCCCTACCTCAATCCCCACATACACCACCTACATACCCAACATACAATGATGAAATAGTCATAGGATAATTGCTCTAGACTTTCCTGTTCAAAGGGGGGAAATGAGAAGCAAAAAGGAGTCATTGCTTCATAGTGATTTTGAAATTTGAATGGGCAAACATTGGATGTTCCTTGATTAGACCTCAAGGCCTGAGGATAATTCTTTAGGGTTCAAGGTTTGTTCTCTGAGCTCTTGGTTCTTCCTTCTGAGTCATCCTTCCTTTTTCATGAAATGTAGCATGTTTTTGCAGCTGAGTAGTTTTCTCAGTCTGCTTTCTGCCAGTAGAATTTTGTTGTCCAGTGTTCCGTTTTCATTTTTTACTGTCACTGTTTCTTTTAGTCCCACTTAGCAGTGTGTTTGCTGATATGAGGTCTGTCCAGAAGGTATCCAGCCATGTACTATGAAAACTAGAGACATCTATTGAAGAAGATACAAGAAACAAGAAACATTGTACATAGCACAATGATGCCTTAGTCCCCTTCAAAGTAGGCACCTTGGGACTTCACACAGTTCTCCCAATCGCCATCAGCTGCCCTGTTATATTTTTCTGAGTCTCATCAATGGTCTGAAATCTCTTCCCTTTCAAAGGTTATTTTAGTTTGGGGAAAAGCCAGAAGTTGCAGGGCACCAAATCTGGGCTATAGGGGGAATGAGTCACCTGGGCGATTTGATGTTTTGCAAAAAAATACTTTATATGAGACATGGGCAGGCTCATTGTCATGATGAAGCTGCCAATCACCAGTTGCCCATAGCTGCAGCCTTCTGAATCATCTGAGTAGTTTCTGTGGAGGAATGTTCAAGCTTTATGCAAAATTTAGTGCAGGTTCATTGCTCTACTTGCTCAGTCATTTTGAATGCAACAGCCACACAGAACACACTCACTCAACAGCATTGACTGCTCCCACTGACTAGTACAGTGAAGTCATCATTATTCACACATGCACATTCCAGTCCACTCTCCTTGGCTGCCAGATTACATTGATGTCATGCAAACCATTCTTGTTATGTTAACAATGGCTGGACTTTTCCCGGATAGACCTTGTACTTGTGTCAAAAATTTGTCAACCTCCTGTGAATCATATTGGGGTTTATTCCACTAGATAAATGCTACATCTAAGAATTCTTTGAAAATATAGGCTTATTCAGAGGGCCTCCAGCTTTCTAGAGGGCCTGTTGTTTGATTGAGGATCTATGAGATCTACCCTTATTATTTTTTGAAGGACTTTTTGTACAACATTAATACTGTGAGGTACCACCCTTGATCTTTCTGGGGTCTTAACAAAAGTTTTATAACTTTACCCCCTCAGCTTCATTTTTAGGCTATGTGTGGCAGTGCCTGGATTCAAAGTTTGTTTAGAAGTCATTCTCAACCATCATTGGCCATCTGAGAGACTGAGAATTTTGAAAAACATTCTAGTCCTGTTCTTTTTTTGTTTAACAGTCCTTTAATTTCTCTCTCTTACATTTTACTGTAAGCAACAAGGAAAACAACAGGCATCGCCTATAACACTTTGACTTTGCTTAGCGATCTTAGCTAGATTTCAGTTTATTAGGCATATTTCCTACTTTCCACATTATTGAAAGTAAGAGTATTGCTAAGTTTCCAGTACTACTAAACAAGTACCCTCCTTCCTCCAATTTCCAAAACATTTTTTCTTACTTCCCTTCACTGGTATGGGCCCTCATGGGAAGCATACTAACAGTCTGTTTAAGGCAATTCAGGCCTTCTCTAGCATGCTCCTCAAAGTCTTTCTGCCCTCTACCTGTTTGCCAAGTTTCAAAGCTACTCTCACATTTTTATTTTTTAATTTTATTTTAATTGTTGTTCTTATACAGTTTTCTATCTTTTACTCCCATCCCAGCCCACCGCCCCAGCCATCCTCACCTCCCTCCCATTTCCACCCCTCCTCATTTTTGTCCATGTGTCCTTTATACTTGTTGGCTCTAATCCCTTCCCCTTTTCCCCTGAAATTCCCTCCCCTTACCCCTCTGGTGACTGTCAGCATGTTGTCAATTTCAGTGTCTTTGGTTATATTTTGCTTGTTCGTTTGTTTTGTTGGTTAGGTTCCTGTTAAAGGTGAGATCATCTGGTATTTGTCTTTCACTGCCTGGCTTATTTCACTTAGCAGGATGCTCTCCAGTTCCATCCATACTGTTCACTCTCACATTTTTAGATATTTATTATGGCAGCACCCCACTTCTAGCTTTCAACATCCATATTAGTTATCTTTTTGTGTGTTACAAATTACCCCAGAACTTAATAGCTGAAAACAACAAATGGTTATTGCCTTATAGTTTGGATAGATTAAGAATCTCAGTGCAGCTTAACTGGGTCCTCTACCTGAGGAGTCTTGCTGAGGTTGTAATTGGTCTCATTTGAAGGTTCAGCCAAAGGAGAATCTGTTTCCTAGCTCACTTGTGTGGTTGTTGTCAGAATTCTGTTCAGATCCTGTTGGATGGAGGCCTCTTTGAGTTCCTTGCTTGTGGGCCTCTTTCATAGGGCAGTTAACAAATGCCTAGTTGGCTTCCATCACAGCAAAAGATGGCTAGTAAGACAGAAGCCAGAATCTTGTAACCTAATCTTGAAAGTAACATCCTATCACTTTTGCCCAATTTTTTTGTCAAAAGAAAATCATTAGGTCTAGCCTACACATGAGGGGAGGAGGTTGCACAAGGACTTGAAGCACAGGGATCATTGTAAGTCATCTAAGTAGCTGTATGATCTTTAGCCATTATTTGCATGTTATGGTGAATCTACATTTACTGGATTTGAAACTAGAAGAGAATGTCTAGAACACAGCAATGAAATAATATTTACATAACACATTTAACCGTTTCTTTACAACTTTATAACTTACTGAGACTTGAAAATAATTTTTTGAACTGTACACAAACCAAGTTGTGTTCCTACAGAAATGTACCCATTGTTATACTCACATGAAGTATGATGGAATGTAAGAGTTTTAAGGAATTTTTTTAAATATATTTTATTGATTATGCTATTACAGTTGTCCCATTTTCCCCCCATCATTCCCCTCCATCTTGAACACCCCCTTCCACCCACATTCCTCCCTTTAGTTCATGTCCATGTGTCATAAGTTCTTTAGCTTCTACATTTCCCATACTATTCTTGCCCTCCCCCTGTCTATTTTCTACCCACTATCTATGCTACTCATTCTCTGTACCTTTTCCCCCTCTCTCCTCCTCCCACACCCCTGTTGCTAACCCTCCATATGATCTCCATTTCTATGGTTCTGTTCTTGTTCTAGCTGTTTGCTTAGTTTGCTTTTGTTTTAGGTGCAGTTCTTAATAGCTTTGAGTTTGATGTCTTTTCACTGTCCTATTTTTGATCTTCTTTTTCTTAAATAAGTCCCTTTAACATTTCATATAATAAGGGCTTGGTGATGATGAACTTGAACTTGACCTTATCTGAGAATCGCTTTATCTGTCCTTCCATTCTAAATGAAAGCTTTGCTGGATAGAGCAATTTGGGATGTAGGTCCCTGCTTTTCAAGATTTCAAATATTTCTTTCCAGCCCCTTCTTGCCTGGAAGGTCTCTTTTGAGAAATCAGCTGACAGTCTGATGGGAACTCCTTTGTAGGTGACTGTCCCCTTATCCCTTGCTGCTTCTAGAATTCTCTCCTTCATTTGAATCTTGCCTAATGTAATTACGATGTGCCTTGGCATGTTCCTCCTTGGGTCCAACTTCTTTGGGACTCTCTGAGCTTCCTGGACGTTCTGGTAGTCTATTTCCTTTGCCAGGTTGGGGAAGTTCTCCTTTATTATTTGTTGAAATAAGTTTTCCACTTGTTGCTCTTCTTCTTCCCCTTCTGGGATCCCTATAATTCATATGTTGGGACGTTTAACGATGTCCTGTAGGTTCCTAAGCCTCTCCTCATTTTTTTGAATTCTTGTTTCTTCCTCATTTTCTGTTTGGTTGTTAGTTTCTTCCTTCTGGTCCACTCCATTGATTTGAGTCCCAGTTTTCTTTCCATCTCTATCAGTTCCCCATGCATCTTCCTTCATTTCACGTATTGTAGCCTGCATTTGTTCATCTAATTTGTGAGCAAAATCAACCAATTCTGTGAGCATTTTGATGACCAGTGCTTTGAACTGTGCATCTGATAGGTTGGCTGTCTCTTGGTCGCTTAGAAGAATTGGCTCTGGGGCTTTTATTTGTTCTCTGGTTTGAGCCATTTTTGGTGGTTTTTTGTGTTTTTTTTGTTTGTTTGTTTTGTTTTGGTTTTAGTCTGGTCGCGGCTATTACGTAGTGAGGGGTGGAGCCTTAGGTGTTCCTCAGGGCGGGGCAGCCCAGTCGCTGGGTTGTGATGCTGTAGGTGGGGGCGGGGTCTGAGAGGGAAGAATGGCACCTGCTCCACTCTCTCCTGGACTCCAGTCCCTTCCGCCGCTTCCCCTTCGCCTGGACCATCCGTGCACGCTCACGTGCTGTTACGTAGTGAGGAGTAGAGACCCAGGCGCTCCCCAGTGTGGGGCAGCCCAGTTGCTGGGTTGTGACGCTGTATGTGGGGGCGGGGTCTGAGAAGGAACAATGGCGCCTGCTCTGCTCTCTCCTGGATTCAGTTCCCTTCCGCTACTTCCCCTTTGCCTGGACCGTCTGCATGCGCGAATGTGGGACCACCTGGTCAGCCAACCGCCTTGTGCGGCCTCAGTGGGTCTGCACAATTGCCCCCCTGTGCCCGGGGACCGCCAGCCCCGCCTGTGCACCTGGGAACTGCCAGCTGCTGCTGCTTGTGTTCCCGGATCCGCACCTCCACTTTTTCCTGCCGCGACTCCACCCCTCTTACCAATCTGGATGAATGGTTGTTGGACTTCCGTACAGTTCAATTTTCTATCAGTTCTGGTTGTTTTCTTGTTTCTAAATATTTGTTGTCCTTAATTTTGGTTGTAAGAGGAGGCACAGTGTGTCCGCCTACGCCTCCATCTTGGCCGGAAGTTGAGTTTTAAGGAATTTTTGTAATAACACGTCTAACTTGAACAAAGGAATCATGTGCCCATGAAATGAAATAAATGGGTTTACTTAATGTAGATTAATTTTAATATAATAATTCCTTTTTACTGTGGTTTTGAAATTGTGGTAGAAGAGGTAATACTGCTTACACCTTCAGTATAGTAAATATGGGTAGTATGGCTCAGAGTAGTTATACATGCAAACACACATATGAAGAAATAGCCTCCTATTTTTGGTTTGGAGGAGGGGAACTGGGAAGAATGGTTACAATAGCCCTTATTTGTCCTGGAAAATATATTTTCTTTGAAAGATGGAAACTTTTGAAGCTTTTCAGTTTGCTAGTCATACTTCCATGTGTTCATTATTCCTGCCCCAAAACTATTTAACTCAGCACAAAAACCACTTTAATCTAACATATAGGCATAATGTACTGGCCTGAAAAATAATAGTATTTTTTTCTTATAGGTTATTTAAGTATTACTTGGTTCAGAACTTGGCTTTGTGTAGTCTAATAAATACAGTGATGTTTGGGTTGAAAATGCATAGTCAGTCCAAGTGATTTTTTCATTTGTAGATTTTAGAAGTATGATGTTTCTTCCATATTTCCCAGAATGTATGGTGGTATGTTTTGTAGTTATATTATAAAAGCTTAAGGTGGAGTGGAGGAAGAGAGTGTGTATAGATGCCTAAAGCTATTTATTTCAGAATTGCAACTAAATATCTGATTGGTGTTTGATACTGTAAACAATTGCCAATAGCAAAAACAATATTATTAAATAACATTGTGAATCTCCAACCATGTTGTAGAATGCCATGTAACACAGTTCCTTTGTAGATTATTCCTAATATATTAATTTTATGTATGATTTAATTTTTATATATTTATATAAATTTATTTATATACAAATATATATAAATTTTTTTCCCCTCTCTTTTACAGGAAATATAACATTACAAAGCAAGATTGGTAACATCACAGTAGGTATGTGCTAAGATACTAGTTGATAAATTTTGCATGATTTTTAAATAACTATATTTGTGATATCTTGTTAGGTTAAATAAAGTCTACAGTTTAGCTGATGACTTGGTAGGATCCTATATGCAAATAAAAAATAGGCAGGCCCAATGTATGAATATGTGAAATCATTTCTGGATATTCATTGGTTCATCATCCTATAAATATTGTATAATTATAGATTTGGCCTCAATCAGAATAGGGTTAGAATTCTGATTTCACCATTTTTCATACATGGGCAAGTTATCTAACTTCTTTGTGCCTCAGTTTCCACATCTGGAAAATTAACATAATAAGTACCTATCGTAGGGTTGTTATAAGGATTAAACAAGGTTTTAAGTGTGTGTGTGTGTGTGTGTATTTACCATATGTCTGACATGTGGTAAAAATTAAACACATAATAGCTATCTTCATTATTGTTATTGTTCTAATCCTAGGCCAGAACTAATAGTGGCTAATGGTACTTTAGACCTAATCACAATATGTGATGCCGGGCCTGCTGGAGGAAAAAGTTCAGATTTGGGGGCTGTCCAACCTGCAGCACATGGAGTGCACGTGGCTCAGGATGGCTATGAATGTGGCCCAACACAAAATCACAGATTTACTTAAAACATTATGAGATTTTTTTGTGTGATTATGTGTCACAATGTATTTAATATGTGGCCTAAGACAACTCTTCTTCCAGTGTAGCCCAGCGATGCTAAAAGGTTGGATATCCCTGGACCTTTTCTCTATCCCAGGTAGCATCTGTTTGCCTATTAGGTGAAGGCACACTCTGAGTTCTCTGAGTGGTAGTTGTTTTTTAGTCCTTAGACAGTAGGGGGCAGGGATGAGAAACTAGGATCTTTGTTGGGGAGCTGTGGTTTATAGCCAGTATGAATGCCCAGGGCCTCCTTTTTGACATTTTACATTTTTCCTTTCTTCGTGCTGATTGAAATATCGAAATTGTCCAACAGTCTTTTTCACTATCACTTACGGATTTTTTGGCTTAAAGTACATATCCTTCTTTAAGTTTTCTAGAGACTTTAACTTTTATGTTGAATGGGGGATAAATAGAAGATAAAGGCTTCATCAATGATAATTATAAATTATTTTAACTAAGACATGATAGAAAGACTTAACCTGTGTTCCAATGGTAAATCAAGATTTATTGTTGACTTTTCAGGCCATTTCATCAGGGGGAATAGTAAGGGAAGTTTCTAGGCTGAACAAAAAGGTACACTGACAAGAAGCTGAGCTAGTTGGGGAGAAGTCCTAGATATGGGTAGGGTTTATAGCAGTACAGGAAGGTGGGAAAAGGAGAGGAATATTTTAAACTGAAAGGCACTGGGAGTTTCACTGTCGACTAGCAGTCGTTTAGGCAAAATGTGAACTCATGGAATTCATATGATATGATATAATAATCCTAGTGTTATTCTTGGGTGGAAATGTGGGAACACAATGGGAAAACCATTCTCTCTAAAATTGAAAATGAATGGTTATTTATACATACTGGAAAACAATAGTAATAGCAAGGATGAAATATGTAATAATTTACATCTTGGAAGATGGTATAATACTCTGTATAAGTGATTAATATTATGCATTCTTACTAATTTTCGCTATAAACATTCCCCCTTTCCCACTATTAAGTATTAGAGGGATTTTAAGGCCAGGTGTTTTATTTTTATTAGATAAATCTGTCCACTCAAAGAAAATTACCTGAGCCCAGGGTTAAGAAATATCTTACAGATTAGATATCTATCTGTTATATCTGTATCAAATAGATGTAGATAGGCCAGAATTATAGAAGTATTAATGACCTTTTATAATTTTCTTTTTTTCCTCCCTTACCCTCTGCTACCCACTTCCTCAGGCAATCCCCACACCGTTGTTTATATTCATGGGTCATGCCTGTAAGTTCTTTGGCTACTCTATTTTCTTTTTTCTTAAATACATTTTATTGATTATGCTAATACAGTTGTCCCATTTCTCCCCCATCATTCCCTTCCACCCTGCACACCCCCTCCCACCCACATTCCCCCCCTTTAGTTCATGTCCATGTGTCATAAGTTCTTTAGCTTCTACTTTTCCCACACTATTCTTCTTCTCCCTTTTGTCTATTTTCTACCCACCATCTATGCTACCTGTTCTCTGTACCTTTTCCCCCTCTCTCCTCCTCCCACTCCCCTGTTGCTAACCCTCCATGTGATCTCCATTTCTGTGTTTCTGCTCCTGTTCTAGTTGTTTGCTTAGTTTGCTTTTGTTTTAGGTGTGGTTGTTAATATCTGTGAATTTTCTGTCTTTTTACTGTCATATTTTTTATCTTCTTTTTCTTAGATAAGTGCCTTTAACATTTCATGTAATAAGGGCTTGGTGATGATGAATTCCTTTAACTTGACCTTATCTGAGAAGCACTTTATCTGCCCTTCCATTCTAAATGACAGCTTCTCTGGATAGAGCAATCTTGGATGTAGGTCCTTGACTTTCATGGAATACTTCTTTCCAGCCCCTTGTTGCCTGGAAGGTTTCTTTTGAGAAATCAGCTGACAGTCTGATGGGAACTCCTTTGTGGGTGACTGTCCCCTTATCCCTTGCTGCTTATACAATTCTCTCCTTCATTTTAATCTTGGCTAATGTAATTATGATGTGCCTTGGCGTGTTCCTCCTTGGGTCCAACTTCTTTGGGACTCTCTGAGCTTCCTGGACTTCCTGAAAGTCTATTTCCTTTGCCAGATTGGGGAAGTTCTTTATTATTTGTTCAAATAACTTTTCCACTCGTTGCTCTTCCTCTTCCCCTTCTGGTACCCCCATAATTCAGATGTTGGGATGTTTAAAGATGTCCTGTAGGTTCCTAAGCCTCTCCTCATTTTTTTGAATCCTTGTTTCTGTTTGTTTGTTTCTTTCTTCCTTCTGGTCCACTCCATTGATTTGAGTTCCAGTTTTCCTCTCATCACTATTGGTTCCCTGTGCGTTTTCCTCCATTTCACTTATTATAGCTGTCATTTGTTCATCTAATTTGCGACCAAAATGAATCAGTTCTGTGAGCATCCTGATAACCAGTGCTTTGAACTGTGCATCTGAAAGGTTGGCTATCTCTTGGTTGCTTAGATGAATTGGCTCTGGGGCTTTGATCTGTTCTCCCATTTGAGCCATTTTTGTTTTTTTCCCCTTTGTAATTTTCTTTAGCAAAACAAATTATGGTTTTATGTTGTTTTTTAAAACTTTAAAAAGTCAGATTGTTAAAAATACACAGATATGTAAAGGTAAATAAAAGTTGGTTTTCTTGTTTTATAAATGTCATTGATAAATTTTGAGTTTTATGTTAGAAGAATAAAAATAAAGGGAAAAGTATGCATTTGTAAATTGCCATGTGTTGATCTGTGATAGTGTGGAAAAACATGGACTTTAGAAGTAAATTTGACTGTGAATTTTGACATAGCAGCTGTGTGACTTTCAACAGATTACTAAATCTCTCCAAGTGTTCATTTTTATGCATATGATGGGTATATGGATACCACCCATATAGCACAAGGTTTTTGAGAAATTAAATAAAGTATGCAAAGTACAGCCCAATGCATGGTAGCCTTTCAATAAACTATCTCTTTTCTCCTTCAGTTTATTATCTATAATACAGAACCATTAAGCCACATTATTTTTTTTTAATTTTATGTATTTACTTTTTTAGGGAGAGGGGAAGGGAGGGAGAAAGACAGAGAGAAATGTCAGTGAAGTCACACTATGTTTTAACCTTAATTATAAGGGAAGTATTCATTTTATATGTTCCTTTAACTCTATGAATATTTATATTAAGACTTTGGAAGAAAGGAAGATATAAATTATTTTACTGTTTATTGGTCTTAAAACTGTGTTAACATTTGAAAACAACAAGACTGGGGGTAATTAGTCAACATATTTATTGAGTGCCTACTCTATATCAGTAACTCTTTTAGTACTGAGGATTAAATTGGTCAACAAGACATAGTCTCCATGTTCAGTCTAGAACTGAGAAGACAATAAGTATGTAAATAAGAAAGATCATTTCAGATAGAGCAATGAATAAATAAGAGAGGGTAATGGAATAGTGGGTAAAGAAAGCTGTTTTATTTAACAATCAGGAGGGTCTGGAGAAGGTATATTTGAACTAAGGCCAGAATAATGGGAAAGAATATATAAAATTCTAAAATTGAGCTCCCCAGATAGAGGAACAGTCAGTGCAAGTCCTGAAAATGGAATGAGTTTACCATTTTTGAAGTATAGACAGCAGACTTGTGGAGAACGGTGGGAAATGAGGAAAGTGAGGCTAAGATCATCAGGACTTGTAGACATGGTAAGAATGGGGACTTTATTCCAACTACAACAGGATATTAGATCAGTAATAATTTACATTTTTTTCTTTTTTTTATTCTTGTTTATTCTATTACAGTTGCCTTAATTTTTCCCCCTTTTGCCTTCCTCCGTCCAGCCCACCCCAGACTCCCACAGTTGTTCATGGGTCATTCATACATGTTCTTTGACTAATCCCTTCCCCTTCTTTCCATAATTTATTATTTTAAAAAGAGTAGGCATTGCTGTTGTTGCCGCATGTGCCAGAAGGATGCAGTAGTGAAAACAGGCAACTAGAAAGCTTAATTTGTTCATCCATTTTCCTATTACTAGATACATGGGCTGTTCTGCTTTGGGGCAATATAAATAAAGCTGCTGTGGTCATTCTTAGACAAGTGATTTTAAGGAGCTGCACATACATAAACACATGTGTATGTATTTACATGTATATATAAATACATGTGTGTATACTTATGTATATGTGTACATATGTGCGTATATATATTTTTCCTCTTGGCTAAATACCTACGAATGGAGCTGCTGAGTTAATTAGGTATGTATATATTTAGTTTTATGATAAACTACTGCACTTTTCCCATAGTTCCATATTATACTCCCCTCTATAATGTATGAAAATTCTAGTTGCTCCATATCCTCACCAACAATTATCATGGTCGGTCTTTTTAATTTTACGCATTCTGATGTGTGAATAGTAGTATATCTCTGGTATTAATTTATATTTCCATAATGACTAATGGTGTTCAGCACTTTTTCATGTACTTATTCATCATTAGTATATATTCCTTTGTGAAGTTTTGTTCATATCTCAAAAAAAAAATTTTAATGACACTGTTTAATGGTACTGTTTTTAGAGAGAAGGGAAGGGGGGGAGAGAAATATCAATGTATGAGAGATACATGGTTGCCTCTCACATGCCCTCAACTGGGGACCTGGCCCACAACCCAGGCATGTGTCCTGACTGGAAATGGAACCAGTGACCTTTCAGTTCACAGGCCAGTGCTCAATCCACTGAGCCACACCAGCCAGGGCAAATTTTTTATTGTTATTCTATTACAGTTGTCCCAATTTTTCCCCTTTGCACTCCTCCAGCCAGCTCACCCCCTGCTCCCACAGTCAATTCCAACACTGTCGTCCATGTCCATGGGTCATTCATATATGTTCTTTGACTGGTCCCTTCTCCTTTTTTCTACCATTATCTCCCTCTTCCCTCCCCTCTAGTCACTGTCAGTCTGTTCCACTTTTCCTTGCTTCTAGTTCTATTTTGTTCATTAGATTCCTCTTATAGGTGAGATCATGTGGTATATGTCTTTCACTGACTGGCTTATTTCACTTAGCATAATAGTCTTCTATTGCATCCATGCTGTCATGAAGGGTAGAAATTCCTTCTTTCTTTCTTCTGCATAGTATTCCATTGTGTAAATGCACCCATAGTTTTTAATCATTTACTGATGGGCACTTAGGCTGTTTCTAGTGCTTGGCTATTTAAATAGCACTGCTATGAACATATGGGTACATAAGTTCTTTCGAATTGGTATTTCAGGATTCTTTGGGTATATTCCCAGCAGTGGGATCACTGGATCAAAAGGCAGTTCCATCGTTAGTTTTCTGAGGAAATTCCATACTGTTTTCCACAGTGGCTGCATCAGTCTACATTCCCATCAGGCTGCACCAGTGCATGAAGGTTCCCATTCCCTCACATTCTTGCTGTCACTTCTTGTTTGTTGATTTTTAATGATGGCCATTCTGGCTAGTGTGAGGTGATATCTCATTGTGGTTTTAATTTGCATCTCTCTGATGGCTAGTGATGTTGAGCAGCATCTTTTTATATGTCTGTGGGCCATCTGTCCCATAGACATATGAAAAGACTTCTTGGAGAAGTGTCTATTCATGTCCTTTGACCATTTTTTAATTGGATTGTTTTTCTCCCTATTGTTGAGTCGGATGAGTTCTTTATATATTTTAGAGATCAAACCCTTGTCTGATGTAACATTGGCAAATACGTTCAGTGGCAGACCCTTATGCATGACGTGGGCCCAGCTCCCACTCGGAGATGCACAGTACCCACACCTACAGATAGGTTCTCTTGTGAGGAATCAGATTTGCAATATACCTAAACTGCTTTTTGCTGAAAACTCCCTCACCCTGCAAATGTTTGTTGTAACTTCCTAAAATCCGTGCTAAACCTTGCAGGGACCAGTGTAACTGGCTCAACCACTTTTGCCTTTTCATTTGCTAATATCCTTCTTCTGTGATGTGATTAGGGGCATTGGCTCCTTTTGTTGTAACTGGGGATAGTGAGTGAGGACCATCTTGTAATGTGAGGAGATATAGAATAAAGGCCTGTCATGGTGGAGGCCGAGGCTTTCGCTCCCCTTGAGAGAAAAGCCACACTGTTGTCCTTTTTCCTCCACTGGACTCGGTAGTCCGTGTGTGTGTGTGTGTTTTTATTTCATCCGTAATGATGCGGACACTGCTAGCCAGTGTCCGCATCATTATGTTCTCCCATACGGTCTGTTCCCTTTTCACTTAAATGATGGTTTCCTTAGCCATGCAGGAGCTTTTTAATTTGATGTAGTTCCATTTGTTTATTTTTTTCCTTTACTGCCCATTCATTTTTCAATTTGATTATTTGTCTGTTTATTATAGAGTTTTAGGAGTTCTTTATATATCATGGGAACAAAACCTTTGCCAGACATTTTTTTCCCCTGTATTTTTTCTTAGTCTGTGGCTCTCCTATTTATTTTCTTAAGGGTAAGTGATCAGGGTCAATGAGAAGTTAGAACTGCCTTGAAACAACAAGTTTTTTAAATTTCTATAAGCAAGAATTTTATAACTATATAATTCTCAGCCCTTATGGGGAAAAAATCTAGTTTCAGTAAATTGGTAAATCTCTTTGTCTTAAATACAATCAAATTTTACATTTTGTTTTTTTTGGGGGGAAAAGTTCATTTCCTCCCAACAAAATGGTTTTCTGTAAGTGTTGGCCAACTTTGTGTGTAAAGGGCCAGATTGTAAATATTATTGGCTTTCTGGGCCACACTGTCTGTCTGTACTATACAACTCTTGTCATTTTAACACAAAAGCAGCCATTGATTATACACAAACAAATAGATATGTCTATATTCCAATAGAACTATTAATCAAAACAAGAGGTGTCTGTAAGCCTGAAACCTATTATTGTGACTGGATAAATTTTGGGTTTGATGTTTTAATCCCAAAGGTAACAAGTGGATAATATTTATTTGTAATTTCTTGATTGGTTGCTTTGTGTTTTCCTTAAAACAAAAGATTTGCTTGAGAAAGTTGAAGGCAGCTCTTACAAACCATGACAACCAAATAAAGTCTATTGAGTAACTTGGATTTTGAGGAATTGCTATTAGTAGAAGCAAAACACTTATAAAGGAACAAAAAGTGATGTATAGGAACTAGAGAGGGAAATATGTTAGAATAGCAGAAGCTTCAAAATATTGGAATAGGTATTGAGAAAAGGTTATATAATATTACCCAGTTGGAATATTAAGAAACTTGAGATAATTTAGGTATTATCCTGTCTGATTTCAGGAAGATAGACTGTCTTCTCCATGATTATCTGTATTAAGAAGAATATGTTATTATTCTTTGTTATTATTATTCATAACATAAGAATATGTTATGGTTATTTCTAATTTAGGTAATGTAGTTGATCAGTTTAAGTAATCTCATCAGTCATTTGGATTTTGTATATATTAGACTGGCCAAAAGTCCATTTAGTTTTTCTGTTAAATCAAAGATACATTTTTCATTCTCACCAATAACTTTATTTACTTGGATATCTTTAGTATGTCAGCTATCTCTTGCATGGTATGTTGATTGTTCTCAATTAATGTCTCAATTTGATTCAACTGTTCTACACACCATGGAGCATCATCAGTGATAAATCTCCAGCATGAAACTTTTGACACATTTGAGCAGTCAGACCACCTTCTTTATACAATGCATAAATCTTTTCTTACATTTCAGTTGTGTTTTTACCTTTCTTGAAATAATAAAGCATACTATGTCAAAAATGTTGAATATTTTTTTCCATCTTCAGCATTGAAATGGCAACACAAAAGTTTACCAATTTTGATTTTTTTAAATGCGCACTGATATGACAGCTGTCACAAAACAATCTAACAAAATTGGTTTGAATGGAATTAAAGTGCTACCAGAGCCATCATATGGAAAAAAACAAACTTTTTGGCCAATCCAATATATTCTAACTTACCTCTCAAAACCCTTTTCTTCCTAACTGTCATAATACAGAACTCTCTTCTAAGAAGCTGAAAAGTTTTGATTATCAAAACCCTGATTTTCCTTGAATTCATTTTTAAAAATGACTTTCATCTGGAACATCAGGTCTTATTCCATTTAAAACAAGTGAACAGGAGAGAGCAGAGGGTGATAATAAATAATGGTGCAGAGTTGTTCACCTAGCTTTACTTTCCCAAGGCATTGCCAGAAGTTGTATACTTCTGGCAATGTATAGTAATTATATCTTTTAAAAAAGAACATCTTCATTTGGGATGGGGTAGAGGGATTTTGCCTTGTGTGTTTTTCCTAAGCTCAGCCTCCTATGTGCTACTTCCCCAAAATCAGAATACCTAGGCAGGACATTAATTTAGAAAACCTTACTTGAACTGACCTTAAAATTCTGCCTTTGCAAATCCTTTACTATAATACAAATGATTGCAACTAAAAATTATTAAAGTCAAATTAAGGCACATATATTTAGTCCTATATGTAAAATTTGTTCCTTATTCTTGCAATTAGTATAGGTTTGGAAATACGAGAACCAAGTTTCAGAAATCAAGAGCTATCTTTTGTGTTGCTCTTTCTTAGTATGTACATGTTGAAACTTGAGGTAGAATTATAAAAATTCAGAACTTTCTGAATATGCCTGACCAATTTTGAGAGAATTCTCCTTTATCTGAAGGAAAATAGCAAAGTTTAGGATTTTAGCTTTTCAAGCTTATTTGTTATTTTCTGCTATTAGTGAAGTACATGTTACAAATACCTGTTTTTTTGGTTGCACATAGTGTTAGCTGGTAGTTGACATCAGTTTTTCCCTTCTGTATGCGTAATTTTCCAGGAAAACTCAGTGGTCTCTGACAGATCAACAAGATCTGTGTCCCAAATTGTGATGACACAAACCTGTGAAGTCTACTTATGCCCTACTGTCTGGACTAACAATTTCTGTTCACTTCTTAATCACCCTCTAATGCTTATTTCCCTTAAGGCTTCCTCCAAGAACTATAGAATTTCTCCATTATGTGAATCTCCAGAATATGAAATTCTGTGAGTGAAGCATTAATTTGACTCTTGATAGTTAATTTTCAGTTCCAATCACTTGTCTTATAGAAAACAAAAAATTAGTGTATGTTTTACTAAACAGCTTTTTCTATATTACCTTTGCTTTCTCTTTTGAAAATACATCTTGAGTAAAAAAAGAATGTTTTGACAGCCTCTAAGGGATGGGCCATTATCAGAGCTCAACACTGATAACATGAGAAGGTAATTACTTAGTGGCTTAGGATACAGTTATTTAGCTGTGATTATTTCCCATCTGCAGGGGGAGGGGGAGAGAAGTGAAAAGTATTATTTACGAACCACCTAAAAATTTTGTATTTTTTCTTCCTAGAGAAAGCAAGAAATCAAACCAATGTTTCAAATATTTCATTTTGTTCAACCTTGCACACATTGCAAGGAAATGCACACATTGTGTAGTCTACATTTTTTATCATAGTGTAGTTTTTACTTGGCTTCTTTTAGGATGTAGTAAGGGGCTTTAAAAGGAGTTTCTGTTGGTACCTGAGGAGAGCAATATTCATCTTTGTCCAGCTCTTCTATGTTATTTATCTCTAGTGGCTTAATTTCCCAGTATTTTAAGTTATCTTTTGACACTTAAAAATTAAATAAATGTTGAATCAATATATTGTACACCTGAAACTAATATAATATAGTATGACAACTATACTTAAATTTTTAAAATTAAATAAATTGATTCTGATAAAGGCCATTTTTTTTTCAGTATAAACTAGAAGTAAATTATTATAAATTATGTTGGAGTCAGATTTTACACAGTTTATTCCCAAATTGTTGTCTTTGGAGTCACCTAAAATTTAAAGAAAAAAATGTTGACTTCATATTTTATGAAAAGTGTAGCAGTATAATTTTTGGCAGTAGTTTCATCCTACTGCCTACTCACTTTGTTTCCACTTCGAAGTAATGAAAGCTGCAGAAAAATAGGCTTTTTAAGAGGCCTTCTCTAATACACACACACACACACATACGTATACACATACACATACATATACATATATGCATGCTTTGGCTTTTGCCATGGGAGAGGAGAAAAAAGGAGAAGCTACTTAGTACTGACAAGTCATCGATCACATAAAGAAATTTGAGTATGTAATCAGGACCACCTTAATTGTGGTTTTCTTCCCCTCACTTAAATATCTGTTTAATTCCAGAAATTTGAAAAGAAATATTTAGGTATAAAAAGCTTCACCCACTTTTCAATTGATTCCCTGTCCCCACTTCTGTCCCTCTAAGAAATGCAACAAACCCTTATGTAATCTTTCATTCTGAGCAGCACTTTTAAGTACTAGCATATTTGCTAAAGGGAGAAAATACAGGTTTTGATTTTTGTTAACTTTGCCACTACTTATATGTGACTCTACACGAGATATAATTCTTTAGTAAAGTTTGAAAGTTGATAATAAATTAAATGTACCAGTGATGTTTAAGCCATGGTCTTGGCTGTCAAGGATATATTGCTTATGTACTGTCCTTCCTGCACATCAGGGTTTAGAGTAAACATATTTAGACAGGATGCCTTAGATGCTTAGAGATAAGTTATTCAGGTTACTATAGAGATAGGGATTTTTAAGTTGTCTAGGTATATAATTCTATATTTCTGGTTTTGTTTTCATTTCATTTTTTTTATTTTAATTGTTGACCTTGTACAGTTTTCTGTCTTTTACTCAGTTACAAGAAAATTGTTTTGTTTTGTTCTTTTAAAAAACCCTTGGAAGACTCTTAGCTCCTTATCCTAATGCTGAAGCAGAGCTTTTTAGTTCAACTTTATAATTCTATTTACTAGGATGATTATGTTTATGGCTTTTTCCTTCCTCCTAGATTCATCCTCTGGATGTCTAAAAGCCTCAACTCATCAGGGTGCCTTAGATGTTTATGTCAGCCAGCTGGGGAAGGTGGAATTGAAATCCCATGAAGGTTTGCCAAGTGAAATGTTCTATTTTGACCTGGTGTAAGGAAGGTTTTACATAACATTCAGGAAACAGATGGTCAAATTATCTTATTTATAGTAATGACAAAGTGATTTCAAGAAAATTTCTTCTGATAGAACCTGATTTAGAAATTGGAATACTAGTCCTGTAGACTGATGATCTTTGAAACTTTGGGGACAGATAGCCATGAAGACTATCTTTCCTTTAAAAATATTGTATTCTATTGACTTTTACTGTAAAATGTTTTAGTGATAGTGTGTGGGTTTTTCAGTTTAACTTTAGTTCTGAAATAGAGTATTATTTGAAAAATGCTCTCGTCCATTCTTTTGAAAGCTTTATGGCCACTGTAAGAGGACCTTTTGAGGCCATGACTCTAGAGTACTATTTTTCAAAATGTGATCCTGAAATAAAGGTATTAGCAGGTGGGACCTCTAAAGTGATTGTTGGCTTAGTCCTCCTGTAAAGTATCAAGACTGGCCCTGGCCAGATTGCTTAGTTGATTGGAGGAGCATCATCCCAATAAGCCAAGGTTGTGGGTTTGATCACCTGTCAGGGCACATATAAGAATCAACCAGTGAATGCATAAGTAAGTGGAACAACAAATCGATGTTTCTCCCTCTCTCTCTCTCTCTCTGTTTCTCCCCATACCCTTCCTCTCTCTCTAAAATCGGTCAATAAAAATAAATAAAATTACTTACTATGTGTTTCTTCCTATAATATTATTTCTAATACAAATAACTTATTCTAAGACTCCAGATCTTTCATTAAAAGTTATACACTTAGTCCTGGTTAGTGTGGCTCAGTGGATTGAGTGCAGGCCTGTGAACCCAAAGTTTGCTGGTTCAATTCCCAGTCAGGGCACATACCTGGGTTGCGGGCCAGGTTCCTGGTTAGGGGTGTAGGAGAGGCAACCTGGTTGGTCAATGTTTCTCTCCCACATTAATGTTTCTCTCCCTCTCTTTATCCCTTTTTTCCCCCTCTCTCTAAAAATAAAGAAATAAAATCTTCCCAAAACTTAAATAAATAATATCTTTAAAAAATAAAAGTGATACTCTTTGTGGTAATCTGAAGACTGTGTACATATACATGGACACATGCATAGTGGCAAGTGGCCTGTGTACTTGGAGTATCTTGGCCAGTGGAGCTGAAGTGGCCTGGGTGCAGAAAGTTAAGAACCATAACTCTGTATAAAAAATTTTTTAAGTAAATCCTAGAACCTATTGCATATTGGCCAGACCAGGATTATATACCAATTGTTCCTGCTGTTAGTAATTTATTTCCCCCATTGGTTTAATTATTATTTTTTTCCTTCTGTCAATGAAGCTAACTTGTCACAGTGTCAGTATAAAAGTACGAACACAGAGTTCTGAAACTGAAGTTACTGCTGACACATAGGTGTGATTTGATTTCTTAAGGTCACATTTTTTCCTCTAAATAATATGTTCTGACTAAATTTCTAAGATCTTCAATAATGCTACTCAGACTATTTTGTGAATGCCAAAGTAGTTATATAATTGCATTTTTCTTATTATGAAGACCCAAAGAGAAGAAAACAAACCATTGCTGCATTTAATGTAACTAGTAACAGAGTAAAAGCTCTCACCTGAAAATTTTTTCCTGTTTTGTATGGAGGGGCAGAAAACTAAAACAAAACAAACAAAAAAAGGATTGTGTATCTTCATCCTCCTGAAATATTTTTTAGTGTTATTTGGAATGTTGTTTCAGTAACCTATTGAAATGGCATATGATGTTGCAAAATTTGATTAAGATTACAATTTTATGTTTTCTCCTAGTGGTAGCTTAAAGATAACTGGAAGCAAAGATTTCTTTCTTACTTTAGGTCTCTTAATTACCATTACATTTGGCAACAATAACTTTTTTAGAGTAATGGAAAGTTACTCAGGGTTTTATTGCCTGATGTTTAGTAAAGACATTTGGAATCCTTTCCACCTCTACTTCTGTCTTGCTATAAGGTTCAAGGGCCAGCCACTTGAGTCTCTCTTAGGGCTTCAATATTTTACCATTTGAAAAAGAGTGTTAAAATGCTTGTTTTCATTCTCCCTGTGAAAACCATGGGATCTTATTAATTCACTCAGAAAGGCTGTGTTTAGGCTTGGTCAGGCCTGCATCTGAATATTGACTTTTGCACTTAAAATTTGTCTTGATAAAACCACTAATCTCAGTATAATATGTCTTCATTAAATGATGCTTTCCTTTCTTAAAAAAATACCATATTAAAGCGAACATTTGGGAGTTTTCAAGACATGAGAAATCTTAACTCGCAAACAGTAATGGAGCATTGATAGAGCTGGTTTTTGTTTTTGAAGATAGAGAAAGAATGGGGATAAAACTATTTGCATGGCTTAACATTTTTAAAGCTCTCACAGATTTAAGATCCTTTTATTCATTAAGAACAGAAAAAATTATCACATTTGATGTATTTAGAGATATAAAGTCCTTAAAAAGTTTTTAAAATCTATTATTTTCTACTTTTAAAGTATGTTTGGTAGAAAAACATGTATTTTCTACTCATCTAAAAGTTTCTCAGAGTTGTTTTTTTCCTAAAGTTTTCATATCTGATGTTATGGGGAATCTCTTGTCAGTAATTTACATTTAAGCTCTGAAAAGCAATTTGTTTTTTAAGTAAAACAAACCAGTTGTAGTGATGTGCTTTGTTACCCCCCTTTTTTGAGGAGTAAATATGAGAGTCTTACCCCAAACTTCTAGCTCTGGTTTGGAAGGCTAAGAAGATATGAAATTACTTAAGCTGATATTAACCAAACTAGAAGGCAAACAATGACCCATAAATAAATGCATTCTAAAAGGAATCTTTACATTATTTACAATGGATGTCATCCTGACCATCTTGTCTAATGTTTTATGGCAGGGGCCATATATTCAAAACTTTATGAATATATGAGGAACAGCGAAAGAAAATTTCTGAAAGAGGAGTGTGCTAGTGAGTTTGCATTATAACCCATGTCATTGTTTTGAAAATGCTTCCTTAACTAACAGTACTTTTTCTTATTTCCTCCTTTATAAGCTTGAATTGCTACAAGATTATAGTGGAAATAAAGTTTAGTGTCTTGCTTCAGGTACCCAAAAGACTGATCCACTGAAAAGAAACATTAGATAGTTAAAATTCAAATATCTTCTTTTTATTATTGTTATCCCCCTGTCCCCAACAAGGTACAATTGAAAGCATGAGAGCTCAGGGTTCTAGTTGAATTGTAATTATCTGTGAGGTCACAAGTTCTACAATAAGATGAGGTAGCAGTGTGTTAAATACTACAGTGGTTAAGAGCGTAGGCTTTGTTGTCATTGAAGTGGATCTAGATTCCAACACTAGTTCTAGTGAGAACTTGAGCCAGTTCTCATCTGTAAAGTCAGAATTATAGTATCTCATAAAGTTGATGTGGAGATCAAAGGAGATAAAGTACAATAGTTAAGGTGTAATTACATTACACCTTAGTAAATGCTCGATTATTGGTAAATCCTTTCTATAAGCTTCATGTGTAATAAATCACACACTTTTCTGTGATGAGGGCTTTTGGCAAAAGAAGAAATAGTAGTTTATAATATCCTAATAACTCACACTCTTGACATAATGCCTTGAGAATAAGGAAACATTGACCACCAGAGAATAAGGAAAAGACACTGCTGTTTAAGAAAATATTTTAAGGAATAAAGACAGTGTATCAGGAGCAGTGCTACCCGATCATTCACTTTTGTAGTAGACTCTGGTACTTTTGATTTCTTTGCATTAATAAGCTCTCCTATAAACTTATTACAGGTTCTATTCTTGTCAAGGTTGCATCTTCTCTTCAAGCTCATTTACAGTTATCAGGAAAGGAAGTTGATGTGAACTCAGAAGTCCATGTTCAAGAGATGGCTGAAACTCATAAAGATGGTGGTATAATAATTACTGGTAAGGAGGCTACATTTTGCTATTTAAGATGAATAGTCATTGTCCATACAAAATTAGAAATATGGTATGCTTAATTGCAGTTTTATTCTTTTGTTCTTTTCCATTATCATATTTTGGTATTTGGCACTTTCTTCATCCAACTGCTTATCACTAACACATTACAGACATTTTGTTTGAAATGCTCACTAGTCATATCATTGGATAAAATTGATTTAAAACATTTTCTTATCTTGAAGAGATATTTACACACCCATGCTCATAGCAGCATTATTCACTATAACCAAGAGGCAGAAGCAACCCATATGTCTATTGATGGACGAATAGATAAATAAAATGTGGTGTATACTACATACAGTGGAATGTTTTTTATCATTGAAAGGAAGAAAGGCCTGTTGCATGTTACAGTGTGAATGAACCTTGAGGACATTATGCTAAGTGAATTCAGCCAGTCATGAAAAGATGAACTGTACGATTCCACTTATGTGAGATATCTAAAGTAGTCAGATTCAAAACAACAGAAAGAAGGAGAAGAGGAAAATGGGGAGTATATACCCAAATACAGTGGGTATAGAGTTTCAGTTTTGCAAGATAAAAAAAGTTCTGGACGTCTGTTGCACAACAGTGTAAATATCCGTACCACTACTGACCTGGAAACTTAAAAATTGTTAAGATGATAAATTTTATTAATGAGTTTTTTCACCCCAATTTAAAATTTTAAAAATCAATTAAAAAAAAAACTTCTTTTCTGACACAGATGCTTTCTAATTCTTGGACTTAAAAATCAACTAAATACATACAGTGCAAGATTTAAAGTTAACTTGATGATTAGAATAAATAGGAATTTGGTTTGGTATTATGCACATTGAAAACTTGCTCTCTTAGTATAAAAGAATTTCAGTCTTAGAAATGTGAATAGTTTTGTACATTTTTCCTAATTACCTCTGGCTGTATTGATCATCGATACTACTTTTAAAAATATTTATTGTATAGATAATATACATACATACAAAAAATAATTAATGCTGGTGAAGTTTCCCTTTAAATTTTACCAGTACCAAGAAGGACACTGAAATTAAAGTGTGTACACACGTATACTATAGGGTTATCCATGAACTAATGTCTAGAAAAAGAAAGTATGTGTGGTGGCCATGGTGGTGGTGGAGGTGGTGCAGCTGTGGGGTGTCTTCGTGAGATCAAGCTTCAGTTTTAAATATTCAGTTTATATGTTTAGAAAGCAATCTGTTAAAAATCATAGAATATTAATAAAAAACATAATAGTAATACAAATAACACCTGTATGTTCTCAGTACTTAATGAGCAACTCTAAGTTACATGAAAAAAATTAAAGTGTATTATATTTGGTAAGACTGGACTTCTTGTGATCTTATCTCTTGAGTCTGATAAGGAGCCAACAGAATTACCTTCTTTTGGCCCCAGTAATCTAAAGATAATACAAATTTGTTTAATAATGCTCCAAATGATAGTGTAATTAAATTATTTTACATGTATTAAGAATGTTTGAATTATAAATTAAAGTTATTTTGTAATTTTTCATTGTTACTCATAAAATCATACGCCTTTCTGAAATTTAGATTTTGTTTTAATTCAGTTTTGAAACTCCATTCTGATCACTTAAGCCATTGAAACAATGACCTCATTAAATCATTTAAGAACACTTACTAGTTCTGTCATTGGATAAAATTGGTATCTGCAACGTGATCTCTTTATTAACTTCTAGCCCATTTCTATTCTACCAAACCAGTACCACCTCAAAATTAATATATTTAAAAACAAACATTATCTTTCCATAGTCTAGCTCTTCCTCCTGCCATCTTCTGTAGTTTCCTTCATTTGGTCAGTCAGTCACTCAACAAGCATTTATTGACTCACACTATGAGGAACTCAGAGTGCAATGATAATAAAGTATGGTCCACCTGCCATCTGAGGAGCTTACATTCTAGTGAGGCAAGACAAACCAACCAGTGAATACAATAAAGTGGAAAAATGTTATAACAAAGTCTTGTACATGCTACTGTGAGAGCATGTAGGTGACACATCTAAATTAGACTAGCACTGTGAGTTTGAGGAAGTGATAGAAGTCTAACATAGCTAGAGAATAGAGAGTAAGGGGGACAGTGACATAAAAGGGGACTAGAGAGTTTGGGATGCAGTCAGATCACATAGGACTGATTTGGATTTTATACTGACTACATTGCAAAGCCACTGAAAGGTTTTAATCAGGGCTTCACATAGGCAGATCTGTATATTAGAAAGATCACTGAATGTTGAGTGGGGCAAGATTAGAAAATACAATATTGGGAAAAGAAAAATTTAAATAGCAGCAGGTTACTGCGGTAAATACAGGAGAAAGAGTTCAGTGGCCTGGACTCCGCAGTGGTCTAGGTTGAATTCAACATGAAAATAAGCCTTCAACAAATATTTTTAATTCTTTTTCTAAGTATTTTATTTATTTTATTTTTAGAGAGGGGAAAGGAGGGAGAAATAGAGGGAGAGAAACATTGATGTGCAAAAGAAACATCGATCTGTTGCCTCTCACACATCCCTGACAGGGGATCTGGCCTACAACCCAGGCATGTGCCCTGACTGGGAATCAAACTGGCAACCTTTTGGTTTTGGGGATGATGTCTAACCCACGAAGCCACACCAGTCAGGGCTCCTTCAACAAATTTTGGCAGATGAAATAAATAAGTGGATGCTATGAGGAAGATGCATGCTTAACCCAATTATTATGAAGCTTCGCAGCCTAACTTGTTCTTTTTGGGAGTTATTTGTTATTATGTCTTGTATTCTAGACCCTACTTCCTAAACCAGGAAGTCACAAATTGCAGAATGAATTTTATTTCCTGTTCATACCACAAGATTCTAGCTTCTGATAAGAATTGTTTTGTAGAGCAGCAAATGATATCCTATGAAGCTGGGCCCTAAGGTAGGTTGTCAGTGATGTTAGATTAAATCCATTAGAGTGATAAGGACCTCAAATAAAGACAAAGTGGTTTTGGACTTCTGGTCAAGATGGCAGTATAGGTAAATGTGGCTTGCCTCCTCACACAATCACATCAATTTACAGAGACTTACAGAGAAGAACTAAGCTATAGAACAATCATTATTCAAAGCTGTCAGAAATCAAACTGAAGGAAAGTCCTACAGCTATGGAATTAAAGAAAAAAAATACATCCAGACTGGTAGGAGGGGTGGAGACATGGAATGGGCTGGCCCCACACCCATGTGTGGTGGGTGAAAATCAAGACAGATATCTGAGGAACAAAGAGTCTTAGCCCCACTCCAGGCTCTCCAGCCCAGGACTCCAGTGCTAGGAAGAGAAGTCTTCATAACTTCAGACTGTAAAAACCAGCAGGGATTGAGGCTGTGGAAAGCAGAAACTTATGGAATCCCAGGCAGTTCCTCTTAAAGGGCCTGCACATAAACTTATGTGGACTCACTCCCTCTGAGCTCCAGCATGGGGACAGCAGATTGAAAGGCATCAGAGACATACAGAGAAGAACTGAACTGTCCAGCATGAGGGTGAGAGGTGGAGGGCAGCTTTCTCCCAGACAGAAGTGCTGGCAGAGGTCATTGTTCCTTTTTGGAGCCCACACGCCACAGAGCTGGCCTGTAGGGTTCATATCTGAGACTCACATCTACATGACTCACTGTTGGACCCACCCAATGTGAAATGTTGGGTGTGAATTATTATAGGCAACTGAGCTCAGCTCATCTGGGTCTTTCTTTCAGAGCCCATGAAGCATAGCAATGGAAATACCCTCTCTGCTAAGAGGTCTGGATTGTATCTGTAGCATGATTTCTGCAAGAAGCCATAAAATTTAGTCCCGAGGGCTCAGGCTTCCCACAGGATTTGATGGTTTAGTTCTGTAATTTTATTTGATTTCCTGCTAAATGTTTTTTCTTGCTGTTGCTGTCACTGATAAATAAGTTTATGTTGTATGATTCTGAATGTGATTTACAAGTATTAAGAGCTATTCTGAGGTCAAAAGAAAGCCTGGGACTCTCTCAGGCTGAAATATTTACCTAATGAAAAAATGTGCATGTGTGTATTCTTCTGGGTGCACTCTCCAATTCTTATGAGATCCTTGGTTCTAACTTTCGTCTCTATTCTTATATGGCAAATTCAACAGATGGTGAATTGATTTAGGGAAGATATTTCCGGGAAAAAATTGACTTCTCTATTAGGTTTTAGATTTTGTTCATCAACCTAAGTATGAAACCTCACTGTGGAATATAAAGCCATTCTCTAAGCCTCAAAATGCATGTGGTCCAAAGTCCTTTTGTCTTAAAACTACCCAATTTAGGTGTTTAGAGAGTATTAGAGATAAAGTGTAGGGCTAGCCAAATGGTTGTTGTTTGTCATAGTCATAGTAGGGAAGGTGGTACTACCGGTTTTAGTTTATTTTAGTCAAACTGGATATGTGAAGCATTTGTTGGGGATCAAAATAAACCAAAATAGAAGAGAGTTCTCATTCACCTTGTTTTTAATTTGGAGAGTGATACATTTATGGTATTGTGATTTATGATGGAAAACTGGTTCATTGGTTAGAAAAGAGGTTGAAATGAGACTAATCCCACAGGATAGCACTTTTAAGATCTAGAGACACTGTTTTCTCTCCAAAAAGGACAAGTCTATAGTCTTTGATATGACTCAGAAATACAGGGATTTTGGTTTGTTTGGGGTTTTTTTTGAACATTGAAGTTTTGGTTTCTCCAAGCTTATAGCACATGGATTTGTCAGTCATGTAGATGTACTTCAGGATGACTTAGAAGAAATTTATTAACAGAATGAAAAATGCTATAGGCTCATGGCTGTTTAAAAATACTTTAACAGGGATTTAATATAGGAATTTCCATCAGTCATTTATGCTTTTATAGTGTTTTTGTTTCCCCATCATTTGGGAAAGTGTAAGATTCTGGGAGTATCAAAGATCATTAAACATCAACTTTGTTAATGTTTACCAAAAAAAAAAAAAAAAAAAAAAAAAGGTTTTGTTTTTACTCATCTACAAACATTGTATGTAAAGGCTAGACAGTAAATATGTTAGACTTTAAAGGCTACATAAGGTTTCTGTTGCATATTTTTTGTTTTTGTTTTTTTTATAACTTTAAAAAAGTAAAAGTCATTCTTATCTCTTAGAACATAAAAACAGCTCTCAGACTAAATTTAGCTATAGGTTGCTGACTGCTAGACTAGAAACGTAAGTGTAGGCTCCATTCATAGAGGATTTGAATTCTTTTTGTAATGCCTGTTTTTTCTTCTTTGTTTGTTTTTGGTTTTGTGTTTATTCTGATCATTCAAGAAATACTGAACTACAGCCAAATCATACCCTGAATGAACTCTTCCCAGTAGTGAACTAAAAATGATTTATGCACATAAAAGTGTAATCGTGTAAGATTTAAAACACAACCACAGAAGATATATGACGACAAATAAAAACACAAAACATGTTCAACATCACCAGCCATTAGTGAAGTGCAAATTAAAACCAGAAGAGGATACTATATACCTAGTAGAAAAGCTAAAATGAAAAATACTAATTATACCAAATGTTGGCAAGGATGTGAAGAGATTGGACCTCCTCTGCATTGTCACTGGGAAGGTAAAATAATACAGCTACCTTAGCATTCAGTCTGGCAGTTTGTTAAAATATAGGTTATAAACTACCTAAATTTTAAAATTTAAGTTTAAAATTAAACTACCGTGTGACCTAGCAGTTAAAGTCCTAGCCATTTATCTTGGCAAAATGAAACTTCATGTTCACATATAAACCTTTACACAGCCCTGGCTAGTGTGGTTCAGTTGGTTGGGTCATTGTTCTGTAAATTGAAAGACTGCAGCTTCAATTCCCAGTCAGAGCCCATGCCTGGGTTTGTCCCTGGTCAGGGTGTGTATGAGAGGCAACCAATCTATGTTTCCCTCCCTTTCTTTCTCCCGCCCTTCCCCACTCCCTAAAATCAATAAGCATGTCCTCAGGTGAGGATTAAAAAAATCTTTTTAAACTCTACACAAATATTCATAGCTTTATTTGTAATACCCCAAACTGAAAATGACTAAAATATCCTTCTACCCGTAAATGGTTACACAAACTGTGGTATGTTCTTACACTGGATTACTGTTCAGTGATAAAAAGGAACAATCTATTAATACATACAATTTGGATGAAACTTAAGGGAATCATGCTGAGTAAAAACTCAGTCTCAAAATGTTGCATACTGTATGATTCCATTTACATAAATTCTGAAAATGATAAAATTATAAAAATGAAGAACAGATAAGTAGTTGCCAAAGGTTAGGGAAGAAGAGAGACTATAAAGAGAGGTCATAAGGGACTTTTTTGCAGTGATAGTATCTTGATTGTAATGATGGTTATATGAATCTATACATGTGATAAAATGTCATAAAAGTATATTCAAAACCTACAAAAAAGTGAGTATGCAAAAAATGAAATATGAGTAAGGTTAGTAGTCTAATTAATTGTACTTTGCCAACTAATTACCTGGTTTTGATAATGTACTATAGTTATATACGATGTCACTATTGGGCAAACTGGGTAATGGATACACAGGACTTCTTTATAATTTTTTTGCAACTTCATTTTTTTAAATATATTTTATTGATTATGCTATTACAGTTGTCCCATTTTCCCCCCTTTATTCCCCTCTGCCCTACACCCCACACCCACATTCCCCCCACCCTCATTTCATGTTCATGGGTCATACATAAAGTTCTTTGGCTTCTCTATTTCCTATATTATTCTTAACCTCCCCCTGTCTATTTTGTACCTACCATTTATGCTTCTTATTCCCTCTACCTTTTCTCCCATTCTCCCCCTTCCCCTCCCCACTGATAACCCTCCGTGTGATCTCCATTTCTGTGATTCTGTCCCTGTTCTAGCTGTTTACTTAGTTTGTTTTAGCTTTTAGGGTTTGGTTGTTGATAGTTGTGAATTTGTTATTTTACTGTTCATATTTTTTTAAAGATTTTATTCATTTATTTTTAGAGACAGGGGAAGGGAGAAAGAGGAGAGAAACATCAATGTATGGTTGCCTCTCACATACCCGCAACTGGGGACCTAGCCTGCAACCCAGGCATGTGCCCTGACTGGGAATTGAACCGGTGATCCCTTGGTCTGCAATCCAACACTCAACCCACTGAGCCACACCAACCAGGGCACTGTTCATATTTTTTATCTTCTTTTTCTTAGATAAGTCTCTTTAACATTTTATATAATAAGGGTTTGGTGATGATAACTCCTTTAACTTGACCTTATCTGGAAAGCACTTTTCTGCCCTCTCATTCTAAATGGTAGCCTTGCTGGATAGAGTAATCATGAATGTAAGGCCGTGCCTTTCATGACTTTAAATACTTCTTTCCAGCCCCTTCTTGCCTGCAAGGTTTCTTGTGAGAAATCAGCTGATAGTCTTATGGAACTCCTGTGTAGGTAAGTGTCTCCTTTTCTCTTGCTGCTTTTAAGGTTCTCTCCTTATCTTTCATCTTGGCTAATGTAATTATGATGTGCCTTGGTGTGTGCTTCCTTGGGTCCAACTTGTTTGGTACTCTCTGAGCTTCCTGGACTTCCTGGAAGTCTATTTCCTTTGCCAGATTAGGGATTTCTCCTTCATTATTTGTTCAGATAGGTTTTCAACTTCTTGCTGCTCCTCTTCTCCTTCTGGCACCCCTATGATTTGGATGTTGGAATGTTTAAAGTTGTCCTAAAGGTTCCTGAGCCTCTGCTCATTGTTTTGAATTCTTCTTTCTTCATTCTGTTCTGGTTAAAGGTTTATTTCTTCCTTCTGCTCCAGACCATTGATTTGAGTCCCAGTTCCCTTCACATCGCTGTTGGTTCCTTGTACATTTTCCTTTATTTCTCTTAGCATAGCCTTCACTTTTTCCTCTGTTTTGTGACCATACTCAACCATTTCTGTGAGCATCCTGATTACCAGTGTTTTGAAATCTGCATCTCATAGGTTGGCTGTCTCTTCATCACTTAGTTCTGTTTATGGAGTTTTGATCTGTTCTTTCATTTAGGCCAAATTTCTTTGACTTTGCATACTTATTATGTTGTAAGGGGCAGAGCCTTCGGTATTGCCAGGGCAATACCCACATCATTGCGTTGTGGTGCTGTAAGTGGGGAAGGGGTCTGAGAGGGAACAATGCTGCTTTCTTGACTCTTGGCTAGCTTTTCAGTCACTTTTCCTACTACCCACAAGTGAATTGGGCCCTTCTGGTCCTGATTCCCAGGTGGGAAGGTGTGTGTAAGTTCTTGGACCCTGTGGGTCTCCACTAACTATCCTGTGAGGCTAGGAGTTTCTCCCGCTGGCACAACCCCCACAGGTTTTTTCAATCAGAGGTTTTGAGGCTTTATTTCCCTGCATTGGAGCCCTGGGTTGCATGGTCTGTCTCGTTTCCCAGTTTTTCCTCCCAGTTTATCCTCATGCAAATGTGGGACAGTCCACGGTCCTTCAGCTGCTGCCTTGCTGCGAGTCCTCCCCACCATGGCTGCCAGGTCCACCTCTCCTACTGGTCTAGATGAATGTTTCTTCTTTAACTCCTTGGTTTTTGGACTTCCATACAGTTCCATTTTCTGGAAGTTCTGGTTGTTCTTTGTTTTGAAATTTGTTGTTATCCTTCTTTTGGTTGTGCAAGGAGGCACTGTGTATCTGCCTATGCCTCCATCTTGGCCAGAAGTCCTATTTTTTGCAACTTCTTGTGAGTCCTTAATTAGTTCAAAATAAAGAGAAAGAAAGTGACAGCATGATGGAGGGAAAATGGAAAGTGGGGGAAAAGGAAAGAAACAATGAAGGCTTCTAGATAAGAAGAGAAGTTAAAAGGACTAATTTACCTTTCTACCTAAAACAACACCACAAAAGTTTTTTAAACAGACAAAATACATGAAAAATTTTCCAAGACAATATGCAATAGGCAATGAAAATGATCACTGAGAGATAGGAAACAAAATAATCCCCCGCTAACTAATGGCCTCAAGAGTTTCCAGGCTGTAGTTAGGACAGAGGGAGAGGGATCTAATGTAGAAACCAACATACTCCCTGAATGGAGGAGACCATGGTAAGAATCCACAGAGACCATGACAGCTAGAGTTCATAGGACAAAATGCCAGAGGGAGTAGAATGTGGTGCTCACACAGGTCCAGGAATAATGTCTGTGCTACTTTCCAGAATGGAAAAAATTGCAACTCATGGAGCATTGGGTAAGGGACTTAGTATTTGGAAACAACTAGCTCTAGCTGGAGTACTCCTCCAGAACTGCCCAACAAATTATAAAAGCAGGAGATGAAAGGCTTAAACTGTTTCCAAGTAACTGAAATGCATCCCTGAACAAAGCTAAAGATTTACAGGAATGCAAAAATATTCAGCACCCAACAAAATGAAATTCATAATGTCTGGCATCGAATCAAAGATTATCAGACATGCAGAGGCAAGAAAACATGACCCACAGTAAAGAGAGTATCAATTGAAACCCACCCAGAACAGACACAGATATTAGTATTAGCAGAGTAGGAAAATAAAAGTTATTATAACTGTATTCTAGATGTTGGAATAAAGTTAAGACATATGAAATGATGAAAAGTTAAGAGAAGAATTTGTGTCAGAGAAGCACTTGACATGAAGATTGGATGGTACAAAGCACTTTTTCATCAGCTGGGACATCAAATGGTACTCACAAAGGAAAAAAAAAACTATACTAAAGAAAAGGATTGCCTGATTTGTGTACTTGGATTCAACAAAGAAAATTTATATGATGAATTGAGATGTTATATTCACAACTCTCAGTTCAGATTGAGTGAGTTCTTAAGTACCAAATTAAACAAGAGAGCATCAGAGATGTGTAGCAAGAGAAGCCACAGGAGGGGAAGATTACAAAGGGGCACCAGGAAACTTGTAGGTATGATGAACATGTTCATTATCATGATTGAAGACATGGTTTCACAGATTTTTTTTACATATGCCAAAACTTACTACATTGCATACTTTAAATACATGTTGTTTACTTTGTCAGCTGTGCTTAAATAAAGCTCTTTTTAAAACCTGTATGCAAAGAAATGCAAGACCTTTATACAAAAGGGAAGAGTAGCTTCCCTTTTAAAGTTCTGAGAAGGTGAAAGGAAGAAACAAGCCCAGGTAACCTCTTTGTAACTCCTTCCAAATTATATCTTTACCAAAATTTTGTGCTGTTCCAAAGTGTTTTCAGTTTTAGAGATATATTGTTAGGCTCTATGTAGTCAAATATTGCTATTGTCACTCAAGATATAACTTTATGCATTTTGTGTTTCAGGGCTCATGAATCAAGGAAACAAACCTGAAAAATGGATTAAGGCTGATGCCCCAAAAGGCACTGTAAGTTTTAGAAGTCAAAGCTGGTTTCAGTCCCTGAAACTGCAGGACTAAGGATGGTTTGAGTTATAATTTATAATTTTAACAGTGATTAGTAGATCCATGACTACAAAAATGCAAATACTACTTTCATGTAAATATTGAAAATGACAAATTATAACAAATCATCAAAATGGATGAACACTGGTGAACTGTCTTGCGCGGGGGGGGGGGGGGGGGCGGGTAAAATTTGTACTAGCTATTGTATTAGTTTTATTATTCTGTAACAAATTACCACAAACTTAATGACTTAAAGTAGTATCCATGTATCAGTTCACAAGTCTGTAGGTCAAGAGTGCGCCTAGATTTTCTGTTCAGGGGATACAGAAAGATAATGATTAACTCCATTTAAGAGATAAGTCACAGAGGAAATAGAAGTGTTTTTGTCTCTTGTTAAGTATCTGGAACTCACAATACAGCCTTGTTTCCTTTAAAAATGTATGTTTATGTCCTTTATAATAAAGCTTCACAGATCCTTAAAGTCATTTGCCCTGGCTCAAACACTTACTCTGCCTCATAAGGCCATCTCTGCTTTCTTTTCTAAAGAGGAACTTCTAAATCCTTTGTCAAAAACATCACATCTCTCATGGTTGTTTTATATAAATGTAACCATGGGTTTGATCATCTTAAAACTATTGGTTTAAAGTAAATTTATGTGGAAAATTTATATAGTAGCAGTACTTAATTTGGTTTTTAAAAATCATGATTATTAGCCCTGGCTGGGTTACTCAGTTGGTTGGAGCGTTGTGTCGTGCACCAGAAAGGTTGTTGGTTTGATTCCTGGACAGGGCACATACTTAGGTCGCAGGTTTGCTCTCCAGTTGGGGAGCATATGGGAGATGATTGATGTTTCTCGCCCATGTGGAAGTCTCTCTCTCTCTTTCCCCACGCTCTGCTCCTCCCCCTTCCTCTCTTTCTAAAAAAATACATAAATAAATATATCCTTGGGTGAGGATTTTTTTAAAATAATAAAATCACGATTAGACAGAAGAACTAATGATGTATTTAGAAATGTTTGTAGTTGGAATAACAATCAGATGATTTGATGCTGTTTACACCGTCAAGATCCAGCTAATAAAAATACTTGCATCAAATGAAGTTGCCCAGTTCTTGACTTTTTGTTCCTCCTGCTTTAGTTGAAGGTCATACTATTTCCTCTTCACTATTGTATGTCGACTCTTTCACTGTCGACTCTGTATCTGTAGGTGGTGCTGTATCCTGTTGCTCTCTTAGAGGCTTGCCTTCACAATCATAGCCAAACCAAAGCGGAGGGTCACTAGGGCTATATTCCTGCTGCTGAACTGTAGATGACATTTTCTCAGCCGCCTCCCTGTAATAACAGTGATTAGCATTAGCGACATGCAGGAGTAATCACTAGTGCAGAATTTTCAAACATGTTGGGAGTCAAAGAACTCACTGGCAGGAGTTGAATTCACTTTTCACAGCTTTCTTGCCTTGCTGAGGATGAGGGTGTTGGTAATTGTGCTAATAATTAGGATCCCAAGGCTGAAATAGCTCAGTAGCCCTCCAGTTCAGCCAGTTCAGAGATTAACAGACACAGTGACTGGGTGAGGAAATTGCGTGGAGAGGGAATACTGAGGGCAACTTTATAGTGCTCTTTAGGGAGCCGTCTGGTATTTCCAGTGTCTTAGTTAAGGGAGTACCCTTCCCAGCCAACCTGTGAATGCTAACTGTGCACCTGAGCAAGAGCTCTGAACCCAAAGTCTACAGATCCCTGTTGGATTCAGGTATGAACTTAAGGGAGGTCCGTGAACTCCCATACAATTCATACAGTTTTGTACCTGAGGAGAGGGTTTATGACTTTTATCAAATTTGCAAAGGTATCTATGACCAAAATGATTAAAAATACTATTGCTGTCTTTCTTAGGAAGAAGAAAGCAAAGAGCATGTAAAAGTTGTTCTGGACCCCAATTCTAACATGGGGGTATGTGTGTTAGTGGGCAGGTTCCCGCATACTACCAAGCACTTATCAGATATCAAGCTGGGTGTCCCACCATTCAACTCAATTCTAACACTGTCTACCCAGAGGTAGCATCAGATTCCACAGGTTAAGGGCTCAGTACCACAAGACCACCCTTCACTTTGGATGCCAATTGCAAGCCCAGGTTGTCACCTGGGCTTTTGACTGCCTGGCTGTATAGATCAGAGTTTTCAATAACCCCCTCCTTGGTTCAGTTAATTTGCCAGAGTTTCTCACAGAACTCAGAGAAACTTTACTTACTGGATCACCAGCTTATAGAGCAAAGGTGCCTAACCCACTGGTCCACAGCCTATTAGGAGCCAGGCCACAAGCAAAGCTTGCCTGAGCTCTGCCTCCTGTACCACTCACCTACCCCACCCCCCATACTCCACAAAACTGGTCCTTGGTGCCAAAAAGGTTGGGGACCGCTGTTAACAGAGGATATAACTCAGGAAGAGCCAGATGTAAGAGACACACTGGGAAAGATATGGGGGAAAAGTGTAGAGCTTTCATGCCATCTTCAGTCATGCCCCTCTCCCCAAATCCCCATTCATTCACTAACCCAGAAGCTCTCTGGACTCTGTCCTTTTGGGGTTTTGTGGGGACATCTTTATACAAGCATAATGGATTAAATCAGTGGTCATTGGTTATTGATTCAATCTCCAGCCCCTCTTCCCTCCCTGGAAAGCAGGTATTGGGCTGAAAGTTCCACCCCTTTCTTCATGGTTGGTTCCCTACGCAACAAGCCCCTATCCTTATGTTTATTAACATAAACCTAGTTGTGGACACAGTCTTGTTCTGAATAATGAGATACCCATTTCACCTTTGTGGCTCTGAAATGATTTCAAGAACTGAGGACCAGAGACCAAATACGGTAAGAAATGTTCCCTTTGCTCTTATCACTCAGGAAATTCCAAGGGTTTGGGGAGCTGTTAGCCAGGAACCTTGGAAGGACCCCCCTCAAAAATGGAATTATTGTCTGGAGGGTGGCCCTTGTACAGGCTTCCCCCCACTAGGTGAGTGTTCTAGGAGCTCATCTGTATCAGTGTACTAGCTGGCATTGTTGTGAGAGGCTGTGTTCAGCTTCAGTGATTTTTTTTTTTTTTTACTTTCAGTGAGTTTGCCCATTTCATGATGGGTGATTTACAAGCACACCTGCTTACACCATGCTGAGGGAGTGTTCAGCAGTTTTTGAACAAAACAGAATGACCCACATGCCCCACCCTCCCTATTCACCTGATCTTGCCCTGAGTGACATTTTTTGGTTTCCTTGGATGAAAAAAAAACTCAAAAGGAAATGTTTTTTTGCCAGTGTGGAAGAAGTGAAACAAAAATCAGCAAAAGCACTGAAGGCATCAAAATTGACAAGTTCAAAAACATTTTGAACAGTGGAAAAAATGTCTCAATAGGTGTATTGCATCAAATGGAGAGTACTTTGAAGGTGACTGAAGTTTGAACATGTAAGAATAAATACACAATTGTTTAATATATAAATTGCATTTTTGGATCCCCCTTTGTATATGAGAATTATAGTTTGGTCATATGAATGGCCAACTATACATTTTCTTGTAAATTACAATATCATAGCATTAGGAAAAAAGTATATTTAACTTGAAACTAATTTGAGGATAGAAGGATTTTTATAGGAATATGGTTTGAATCTTGAGAACAGCACTAAAAAAGAAATGAGTAATTGGCAACTTTTATAGGATCAGTAATAAGTAATGTTTGTGCATGAAGGGGCCACTTTGCCCACTATTGCCATGTAGTGCATTGAGTTATTAATTGTAAAAGTCTGGAAACAGTCATTGATATAAAGGCTGTATTACCATATGCTTGAAATTAAATTTGTGCTCAATGGTTATATGAGTTCAAGTAAGGCAATGAAATTGGGAAAGGGTAAGATACAGTTGTTTAAAATGCTGTTTCACTTGCTTGAATCAAATCTTAGAAGTATTAAAATAGTTGTAACCAGACAACAGGGAGACAACCAAAGCACTGCTAATTCTGTCTCTTACCACATTGCTTTTTGACTTACATATTTGCACTCACGCAAAACTTACACAAGTTTAAAGAACACTCTGAGTGAAAGAAATTGTTATACTAACTTAAGTGTAGTTCTACATTTTAAACTTACTACATAATCTTTATATGTCCTCTAAGTAGGAATTGTCTTTCAAGATCTCATTGTCTTCATTAAGTAATTTATGAACGGGGCAGCATCCCTTCTAGCAACTAAAAGGATGCTCTTAGTAGGGTATTTTTACATAAAAATAACAGTATTATATCTTTAGCTTTTGAATTTTCTTCTGAACAGTTTTCTCCCTTTTTCTATGGAGTTGAGATTGCCATGTCTTTGAAGGTGTTTTTTGTGAGATTGTTTTCACTCAAGGGCCTACCACAACATAATATCAAATATTGGGGGAATTTGAAGCAAAAAACATTGGTGCCATCAGTTTCTAACGGGTAAAACTGTCCTGGGCAACAGAGCATTGTTACTTATCCTTCACTTCATGCCTGCCTGTCTAAACTTGATCCATCTCTCAAAACTCCAAACCAGTCCAGCCTCTTGTAGAGACCCAAACCCTATTCCTTCCTCCTCTGACTTCTATAGGAAGTTGATCATAAAATTAATTTCTTTCCAATACATAACTTTGTGGCATTGTTTACAATTTTAAACTTTGTTATTTTCCTTTTGTTTAAGAAGACGGTAAGTTATTTAAGGGTATATTAACAGTTCTTTGTATCACCTTGAAACCTAGCAGGAAGAGCCAAAATGAGATTTCAGCAGCTTAACCAAGAAGGGAAGTCCTTTAGCTCTCTTGTTTTCTGCTGGTTTGTTGGTTTTGAAGAGGCATTCCTCAGTCTCTATTTCCTAACCCCTGCCTCCAAAGAGCAGAGCTGTGGACACAACTGTAGTTTACAGTTGTTGGTAATGATTCAGTTTCACTAATGGTAACAAAACTACTGCAGTTAGAGGCAACAATGGTCTTGACCTGTAGGAAAAGGACATGTTTGCTTGGGGAATAAAAGATGTGTAAGTAGTTGACCAAATTATATGTAACCTTTGGCCTCATAAGAGCAACAGTTTTTGAAAATTCTAGGTAACTGGTAAGAGGTAAAGTATTCTTAATGATAAGTTTGGGAGCATTTAAATATTGAGTCATACAGTTCCTCAGGCAACTACACACCAGGGTAAATTACCGTATTTTTCAGACCATAAGACAAACCCCACCCCGCCCCCCCAAATTTGGGAGGAATAATGGTTGTTAATGCTGCTGTTGAGTTCTGTTTACATTTAAATTGGTGAAATATTATGTTATTTATGTTATTAAATATTTTACCACATTTTTTGCTTCAAATTTTTTCCCCTATTTTCCTCCTCTAAAACGTAGGTGTGTCTTATGGTCTGAAAAATATGGTAGATGGTAATTGTCATGTAAAAATAATTTGCAAATAATGGGAATTTGAGAAAATAACAAGAAAAGAAAATGAAGGATTTTGACTCAATATAGACAAGAAAAATAGGGGATGAATGGGAAGACCACTTATTAAATGCAATGTGATGGGACAGAATCTAAATGAACTGCATATTGAAGTACCCAATGACACTCTTTTCTTGAATTTGTTTATTTCTTGGCTCCAGGTCTCCCTTACCTATGCACTGCTCTCCATTCTACCCACAGTCAGCTTCAGTGAAATTAAACATCAGAGGGCCAACTCCCTTACTATATATAGGAGGTGATGCCTACAGACTGGAAAGGAGCAAAGGATCATGTGTCAGACTGTTCTTTCCCCCAGTCTCAAATGCCAGGAGGTTAAGGCTTCCTCCAGTGTGGAGTGTCTCTAGGGCCTGTCTCAGTCTTCTGTGATTTCACAGCAAGGGTGGTCCTGGGGAAAAATTGAAAATCTGATCTGTCCTGCAGCAAATCTGGAATTTGTATGCTAGTATAGATGAGTCCGCTTCCTTTCCACCCTTCAGAAAAGCCTTAGCCCATGAACTACCTGTTCTCACCACCTTACTAAGACCTTTCGCATCCTCACATGGACTGACTCCTGAGACCTGGGCAAAAGGAAAGACCAGCATGATGACTTCTGGCAAGTTTCTGAGTTTCATCCTGTGTAGCTGTGTGTTTGCACATGTGCTTTTTTTCCCCCCAATTTTTATTTTAATTGTTGATCTTGTACAGTTTTCTGTCTTTTATTCTCACCCCAACCCACCACCCTAGCCCTCCCCACCTCCCTCCCATTTCCACCCACCATAGTTTTTGTCCATGTGTCCTTTATACTTGTTCCTGTAAATCCTTTCCCTTTTTTGAAAAGTATCAGGAAACTTGAAAATGTAGAAACCGAGTGTCAGTAACATCTCTCTCTCTCTCCTGCCCTCTCTCCCTTTCCCTCTCCTTCCCTCTTCCCCCCTTCTTCCCTCTCTTCTTGGTGCTTTAGTATGGTCATACATGGGAGCCAGGAAATATTGAAAAGAAAATGTACACTTAGTAATCACCGTGTGTTCTAAGTTTCACAGAGTACATGTAGAATCTGTGGACTGCCTTCCACTCTAACTTGGCCTAAGTAACTCCAAAACCTCGTATGAGCTGATTTGGGAATTTAACAAGTCTACTGCAATGGTTAATCGTCATTATTCATTTAACCCGGTGAGAGAGGGTTTTTTTGATCATAAAGAACCATGATTTTCAAAAACTGTACTTGAACAACAATTTAAATAAAATTAAAAGAAAGAACCATGATTTTTAAGCATGATATGTTACAAACAGTAGTAAAGTATCATGTTAGATGGTTAATAATGACATACTGAAATTTGTAAGTGATTTTCTGTTTTTTGTATGTTAAAGTGGACTTAGGGTTTCCCCTGCAATGACATTGCTTGCCCTCACTCACATTTTCTTCTAGTTTCTACAGTAGCCTGAACAAGGGTGGAGGGGGGACATTTGGAGTCAATATAGAGACTGCTCATAATCAGCCACCCCTCTTATTTATGCATCAACAAGTAAGTTGAACGTGTGCGTAACCTACCCTTATTGATCAAAGTCCAATGACTGTTAGAGCTTAAAAAAGCTTGACTAAGTGGTGAGCACACAATGCAATATACAAATGATGTATTATAGAATTGTACACTTGAATTTTATGTGTTATTAACCAGTGTCATCCCAATAAATTTAGTTTTTTTAAAAAGCTTGAGAATCATGAATCTAATGGCAAAAAAAAGCAACTTAATAATGATTAAGACCTAAGTACAAAATATGGCTGTGCCGTTTATTTGTAAGACCTTTTTAAACCAATTTAACCTGTTTAAAACAGTTTCTTCACTCATTTTTATGGTAATAGGATATTTGTGAGGATTAGATGGGATAATAAACAAAATGGGACTTAGTGTAGTACATGGCAAATAATAATTGTTCAATGATATTTATTCATACTAATGATATAAGTCAATAGCTCCAGATCCCAAAGGCCTTTTCCACAAAGACCTTTCCATAACTGGAGAGTAGAGCTCTTAAGAGTTTTGTTTCTTAGCAACACAGTTCTTTCAGGGTACCTAGGTAAGTTTATGCTGCCAACAACTGCTAAAGAAGGCCTCCAAGGAATCTCTTTACTGCTTTGGAAATACTGAAGGCCACCAAGACCTTCTCTGCTGATTTCTCTAGAGTAGAAGGTTTTGGGCTCCAGATAAAAAAAATGGCAGAAAGGTCCCTTTCCTCTTTGCTAATTATAGACTTAATTGCTCTTCTACTTCTCTGTGGTTCAGACCCTCCAAGGTTGCAGAGACCTTTGTTTGGGTCTTTCTCCCTCTCTCCTACTATGCTTTTCTTCATCATTGTTTTTCTTGCTTGGGGGCTATAGGTTGAAAGGCTGGCTGTATACAGCATCTTCAAATATAAATAGCTAGATTTTCTTGTCATGTTTATGATCATAGTTGTTACTTCTTCCTCCTAGAATTAAAGGAGGCTTTATTGTTCCTCCACATGGGGCTTCTGAAATCACTTTCTGGGATCCCTTCGGGATCTGGGGTTGGCAGAATGACAGCATATCTCATGCTGGAAGCTCTCTCCCAAACAGATGCAGCCAGTTTGCTCATTGACCAAAAGTTTGCTACTCCCCTGGCCAGAAAGGGTGGGCTGAGCAGACCTCTTTGATTTGCAAAGCTGGTGCAGTATTTTCAGACTCCACTGAGTGTGGGGGAATTTGTCCATAGACGAGTTTCTTCTGAGTTCTGTAATTAGATTGTAAGGACTACATCATAAGATGTTTTCAGGTTCAAAAGGAACCAAATGTGTGGGGTCCATTACTTTGTCAATCAATGTCATTGAACCTCTTCCCAAGTAAAAAAATGTCTATCACAACTATCAAATGTTTCACCCAGGCAAAACAAAGTCCCTGCAGTTGAGGGATCTGCATGGCTCTGGTAAGGGCAAACAACTGCTCTTTTAGAGTAAAAATAGGTATGGGACTAGACATCATCATGACCTTGATTCTTGTAGCTTTTCCAATTCCACCCAAGGATCTAAGTGGAGAAGGGAGCTGCTGCACAGACCCTAGAGCTGACCCCAAACAGCTGTATGTGGCCAGGCCTTTGAGGCCCAGATATCTTGGGAGCTCCTTGACTGACAAAGAGCAGTCAAGATGTTGACTGCTGTCCTAGATGTTGGAAGTCAAGACACTTGCTTGTGATGTCCCAATGCTAGGACTCTCCAAGCCACTCTGCTCTGGGGACTGCCCTTCTCCATTGTGAAGCAAAGACAGAGTCTGAGGATTCTAGGCCTTTCCTGCTGGAACCTAGTAGGGATGGAGCTATAAGGAAGACTAAGGTGTTTGGCCTCTTTAGACATTGAGATGGGCAGATAAGTCAGCTCCCCCCCCCGCCCCCCGAGGCATTAACGCTAAGTCTCTTCTTGGTGATAGGGACAGCCAGGCTTGGTGGTAGAAAACAAAAGGGGTCTTTCGGCTTAAGGAAAGGAATTTTCCATAGATCCAGCTAGTTAAATAGAGTTTTGCATTAGGTTTTGGGGGCCAAGCCCAGCTAGTCGTAAAATCTTACTTTGCCTTGTTTTGTTTTCTTGGCGTATTTCTTTTCTAGTGTCCTTGCAATAAGGAGTGAGTAATCAAAGGCAGGATTTGGATAGTGCTAGATATCTAGGATCTTCTTGACGAAATGCCATATTTATCACACTTTAACATCCTGTAGCTTGATTAGATTCAGAGAGGCCCTTGCCAGAAAGTCTCCATTCATTCTAGTTAAAAATCCCACTTATGCCCTGGCTGGTGTGGCTCAGTGGATTGAGCACTGGTCTACAAACCTAAAGGTCACTGGTTTTGACTCCCAGTCCATGCACATGCCTGGGTTGCATCTGTGAGGGGCAACTGATTGATGTATCTCTCACACATGCACATATTTCTCTCCTCTTTCTTCCTCCCCCTTTCTCTAAAAAATAAATACATAAAATCTTTTTTAAAAATCCCACTTATTAGAAGTTCAAAATATTACCTCCCAAAAAGTGATTGGCAAAATACAATCAAAGGATTACAGGCCGAACTCCTTTGTGTAATATGTTATTCATTCACTGCCATCTGCCCAAATGATATGAGAAGGTTGACAGAGACTCCCAGGACCTATATCCATGTCAGTCTTCTCAGACCTATCAGGAAGGGTTGAGTCACTGCTCCTCGCCCTCCCTCCCTGCAGGCCTGCACTCAGAGGGAGTACCTATTTTACAAGTTGTAGTTTTTGGTTCACTTTCATCTTGTTTTAATACATAGCCTTGGATCAGAAACCATTTTCTTCCTCAGGCCTCAAGGGACCAGTTTTCATGGTTCAGTTCATGCCAGGGTTGCTTAATTGAAAAAGTTCTCTGAGAAATCTACATGCTTGGATTATGCACATTATGCACTTTATACTTTGATGATAGTATTTATTTTGTCAGCCTGCAGAAAAGAATCTGATCTTTAAGGGAATAGTCAAGATTTCTCATTTTGAATGCTCCACAGGTCACTTCATCAGGTCAGTTAAAATACTTGTACATTTTTTACTCTCAGTCAACAGGAAAAAAATTAAACAATGGAGCAGATAACTACTCTCTATTTAAAAACTTACAGGGTAGCCACCCTAGACCTTCTTTCTTTATAGATTGCTTATTGAACCAACTGTTATTTCATTGGAAACGTTTTGCAAACTCAGGGAACAGGCATTTGGCCCATAAGTCAAGTCAGAATACCCTACTCTGAGCCCTAGATAGTATAGGAAATCCCTAGTTAAATGAATAGCACCTATCAAGCAAATAGCTTTGGGAGTGATGGGGTTTAGGATAACTGTTAGTAATTTATACTTAATTGGAAGTTGGTTTAATCCGAGTATTTTCTAAACCCATAGGGGAGATTAACTGAATGGAAAGATTCTGAGAGATAAGTAGAGGAAGAGCTAGTGATCATTTGGACATCTGCAAGGTCAGGGAAGGGATATAAAACCACAAAGATGATTTTAGACGAGAGCTTCTCTTGGTTCAGCTCAAAACGTTGGCTTTGATTGGGAAGAAAAGAAAGAAGGAAAGAAGGAAAGACATTCCCTAAATCTGAAAGGCACTATGTATTATGGATGTCACAGTCACATTTTCTGTTTTCTCAGAAAGTAGTTCTCAGAGCTTTTCATATTCAGGTGCATACTTACTTGGAAATATGTCTGCAGTATTGCATCTTAAGGATCCGGAGTTGTTTGCAGCCTATCTGAAGGTTCTCAAGCATTTGGTCAGTAAGCAGAACACAACCAGAAGTATCCAAAATATGCAGGTAATGGCATTTTGCTGATAATACCTCCATCGCTGAGTCAGTAATCTGAACATACAGCCAAAATAAGTACCAATTATTTTGATGAACTTCATCAATAGTGTACTAATCATTTTGGGCTGCTATAACAAAATACCATAGACTGGGTAATTTTAACAATAGACATTTATTTCTCACATTTCTAGAGGCTGAGAAGTCTAAAATCAAGGTGCCCACAGATTCAGTGTCTGGTGAGGGCTCTCTTCTTGGCTTGCAGGTAGCTACCTTCCTGCTGTATCCTCACATGGCAGAGAGAGAGAGAGAGTTCTGGTTTCTTCCTATTCTTATAGGGACACTAATCCCATCATGGGGGTTTCACCCTATTTAATTACTTCCCCAAAGCCTCACTTCCTTATACTATCACATTGGATATGAGGGTTTCAAAATATGACTTCTGGGAGGACACAAACATTTGGGGATGAGGGGGTGAGGAGACACAAATATTTAGTCCCTAACAAAGTGAATCAGGACACTTGTCACATGATAATGAAACTAGAAAAGTAAAGTCGGTATTTGTGTGGGCTGTCACTACCAGAACCAATAAGTAGAGACAAGGACTGAATCTTTATGGGCTCTCCTTATGCAGATGCTGGCAATTTGAGAAGATGACAGGTTATGTACCATAAAAACCATCTTAAGATCTCATCTCAAGCTGACCTTTTCATAAGAAGAAAAGATTAGGTAAGGGGTTTGGGAAAAGGTTAATCAGGTAAGAGTTGCAGTCCAGCAGTCACCTAGACAAATACCATATGATCTCACCTTTAACTGGAACATAATCAACAAAAGAAATGTAAACAAAATATAACCAGAGACACTGAAATTAAGACCAATCTAACAATAGCCAGAGGGGAGCAGGGAGGGGACTGTGGGGAGAAGGGTTTTCAGGAACCACTATAAAAGACACATGGACAAAACCAAGGGGGAGAGTGGAAGCAAGCGAGGGAGGTGGGTTTGGCTGGGGTGGGGCAGGGGGGAGAATTGAACAACAGTAAAGTAATTTAAAAAAAATAAAATAAAAAAGGCTCAGATGCCATCAGCTGATGCCCTGGCACACAGAGGTTGAATTGCTTGTTAACCTGGAGTCCCTCATGTCATGCATTCCAGTTCCTGGTATAACAGCTTCCCACAATCATTAATCACTTAAGCATATCAACTATGACTACAGCTAAAATCTTTAACTCTTAAGTTCCCTGTCAATAGGTCAAGTTAGTGATTTAACTGTTTTCAGGCCACTAAAATGTATGTTACAAGTGGTGCCAACAGAATTTGTGATCTTTTAGAGAGCTCTTGTTTGAACAGGAAACTTCATCAAAATTTCCTTTGTAATACCTATCACATCAATTTAAGTATCTTATTAAATGCTGCAATAATATTATTATAACACCACATGTTACAAAAATATTAATGTATCTCCTGAAGTTAACCTGTAGACAGGGTCAGATTGTTAATAGAAGGGGGGATATTGCTGATGGGCTGCATGTGAAGTAACATGGTTCTGGGAAAGGTCATGAAAGTGAGACTGACAGTTCGCAGGCAGGGAAGAAAGAAGAGCAGAAGCCACAGAGACTGCAGGAATCTCACTCTGAGAAATTCTGCCGAGTGTTCAACATCTTGGAAGTTTGCCCAGATGTTTTGCAGAAGTAATTCAACTCCACTTCTTAGATTATTTCACTTACTCAAGATCTAGCTTTTGAATTTATGGTCGAACTGAGACTTACTGCAGAATCAACTGGATTACTCTCTCCAAAGGAATTTTTTTTTCAACTGGATTTAATTTCTTACTCTAAATGTTTGAACGTTTTAAAATATGCCATGAGATTTGACTTTTGTTTTTAACATAAAGTTGAGAGAATTATGCAAAAAAACCCTTCAATTTGAAATGTATACTTTTTGAGTTTGGAAAAATAGATGTCATTGTCTAAGAATGCCCTTTTTCCAGGACATGCTCAGGACCAAGGTTTTTAACATTACAACTGATTCTCACAAAATGCCTTCAGACATTCCTGCCATACTTGTGAGTCTCTGAGAATCTGATGTCATTGAAAAAAAAAAAGCCCTCAGAATTGTAGAGGACAAGAAAGAAAATGAGGTCATAGAAAAGTCCAGTTCAGGTGGAGTTCAGAGCACTAGCCTCCATTGATAGTGGGGGAACTGAAAAGGAGCCCATCACTTCATACAGGTCAGAAGCTCAAGATATTCAATAACTGAGGTGATGCTGTCAGGATTTATGGGGGCTTGGAACTACAGGTAGTGATGACTGGTTACATTTGTAACTCCCAAATGCAAGATTCTCATCTGAGTCCTGTTGAGCAGAAATTATGTTATTCCCATTTTAGCTCTGGGTAGGATAGAGGTCAGAGTACTACTTACTGATCTAGGAGGTAAGCTAGTTGCAAGGAAGAGCTGACCTTCCAGAAGATGGATAAGGTGGCCATTCATGATTGACCCATGGGCTTTTGGAAAACCTAGTCTAGAATGATGAGCCAGACACTAAAATGTTTTATGGCTCATCAAAAGAAATGTAGGTGGAATATATTAGACTGCGCCACAGCCTTATGGTTTCAGGTGAGGAGTATTCAGATTGGTCCAAAATATGGTCATCACATTTTCTGAATCAGGATACTTGTTCGACTTGCAAAGATGGTCAAGTTAAACCCTTCTCCCTTACACTGAGGTTCTGAAATAATCTACTCCCTTTTTGTCACTCTAGCTCTTTGGTGTAGAGTGATTCATCCCACAGTATCTTATTTGTGCAACATTGTCCTTAGTTTCTAAGTTTCAGGATAGTATCCATGGTACAATTTATAGACAGAATCTCCTCAGTTTTTCTTTATCGAAAACCAAAACAAGCAAACAAAAATCCTTTGCCTCAGTTCCTGTTCTTGCTGGAATCTTTCCTTTTCTCATTCTTCTACTTTCCTCCCTAACTGGTAGAGCCACTAAAAAGCCCAGTCTCCACAGGCACCCACTTCACAGCCAGTGAGGTCCCCAGTAGCCCATGTGTCCACATGTCCATGTGCAGAGAAACTCCCCACTGCGAGCTATGACTGCTCAGGCTGCAGAGGGTCTGTGGTCAGTGCTGCTAGTGTGCTGAATTTCTTGACCCCACTCACTTCTAGAACCAGATGATGCCAACCAAAAAGACATTTGGTTTCTGTAGTTTGAAATAAGTACATTATTAAACAAAAAGAATTTTTTTGTGAACTCTTCAGGTTAATTTTTTTTTAATATATTTTATTGATTATGCTATTACAGTTGTCCCATTTCTCCCCCATCATTCCCCCCACCCTACACACCCTCTCCCACCCACATTCACCCCTTTAGTTCATGTCCTTGTGTCATAAGTTCTTTAGCTTCTACATTTCCCATACTATTCTTGCCCTCCCCCTGTCTATTTTCTACCCACTATCTATGCTACTCATTCTCTGTATCTTCCCCCCCTCCTCCTCCCACGCCCCTATTGCTAACCCTCCATATGATCTCCATTTCTGTGGTTCTGTTCCTGTTCTAGCTGTTTGCTTAGTTTGCTTTTGTTTTAGGTGTGGTTGTTAATATCTGTGAGTTTGCTGTCTTTTCACTGTCATATTTTTGATCTTCTTTTTCTTAGATAAGTCCCTTTAACATTTCATATAATAAGAGCTTGGTGATGATGAACTCCACATCTTTTCCCCCACCACCTCCTCTTTCTCCTTAACTATGGAGGAATTCAGACATTCTAGCATCACACTCTTAATCCACTCACCCCACAAATTAAATAGCTGAGAAACTTAATTTTTAGATTAGCTAGAATGGAGGGCATCTTGAGAGTTTGGATAATGCTTTAGTAAAGAGAAGCCCGTCAGTATATAAAATAGAAGATAGGGAAGGAAGATGGCGGTGAGGTAGGAGAGAGCAGATTCCACTTTCCCCTACACAGGGGAGAAAAACCTAGCCGATCTACGGAGGAACAGAGCAAACAGCCAGCCAACAGTACCCCAGCATATATGAAAGTAGGAGACCAAAAATTGTAGCAGACACTGAGAAACCAGATGGTAAGGAAAGTGCTTCAGGACAATAAGGTCCCAGGGACCAGCGCAGAGACCAGGGTGGCTGCAGCCCCAGGTCCAGCGCCTGCCAGGTCTGCCACAGGGTTCTTGGGAGAGAGCTGGGTCAACTGCTCCCTCCCCATCCAAACAAGGTTTGAGCAGCACCAGGAGAGACCTGGTTGCTTGAAGTCACAGAGAGGGGAATAAGGGATAAGTGGCAAATACATAGGGGCTGTGAGCACCCACACATAACCCTGGGAAGAGTGCACCCCTGAACCCATGCAACCAGAGGTGGCCTGGCTGAGCGCATGTGCCTGCAACCCTGGGAGAGAGTGCTTTGTGGAAGGCCCAGAGCCCACACCCATAAACCCGGAAACAGTGCGCTCTGGGGAAGGCTCGGATCCCACACCCAAGGCCCTGAGGAGAGGTGCCAGGCTTCCTCTGGGGAGAGTATGCATGAGGCTGACTGAGTGCTGAACAGGAAGGGAGAAAAGCCATACCAATCACCCCTCAGCATGCTGCAACCAGCAAGATCAGAAATACCAGTTTGGCCAGTTTGAAACCAGCAAGAGGTTTTTTTTTAAGTAATTTTTTATTTTTTATTATTTTTTTATCTTTCAATTCCTTTTGCTTCTTTTTCCTTCTTTCTTATTTTATTCCTTCTCCCTTTTTTCCCAATATTATCTCTTCTTCCTTCCTTCCTTCTGCTTTTTTTCTTTTCTTTTCTTTTTAAATACCCATACGTGAGAAAAAAACCCCTGAAACTGTGAAAAGACCAGAGTTGGACCCAAAGAGGGGGCATCCCAACAGCTGAGACAATGAGACAAATTTCACTTTGCTATTAAGAGAACCTGCAAGTTTTCGCATATTTGTATTATTATTTTTTCATTATTCTTACATCTTTTATTTTAATAGTATTTTTGTATTCCTCCTCTTTCTGTTTAGTCTTCTTTGCTTGGCTGATTATATTGTATTGTTTGACAGGTTCCCCTGTTCTCTCATTCATAGTGTATTGCTAATTTACTGTCCTTCACTTGTGTTCCATTAGCACACTACTCAAGGTCCTATACTCCCTATTCTTGTTATCCAGATCACATAGATTCTGTCATATGATTGTTGCTCTAATATTATTGTAAATAACAGCTGTTCCATACAATTGTAAATACTATACAACACCCCTCCCAGATCTTAGTCCACTTCACAGCTTCCTGAACTCTATTACTGTTGTGGTTAACTCTATTCTCTCACACACTACACCTATTTACTATCCTTTACTCTCACCTTACCTCAGAATCTGACCTCCAGCAACCTCACTGTGTTCTAGATCCAACTCACAATCCTTCCCTGCCCAACAAGAGTCTTATCTTCTTTCTATCCTTTTTAAAAAGTGGCTAGTTGGGTGGAAGATCACGGTTAACACTATACATGGCCAAAGGAAATCCTATCTCTTCTCTACCAGCTGCTACTGTAAATATCATAGAATACTCTCTTGCTGTCTTAAACCATTTTGCCTTCCCCCTCTAACTGTTCACCAAAAAGAGTAGGTGGAAGCTGTGAACACCAGGATACCCACGGGAAGAGAAAACCCAACAACAAAGGAACCACCAACAGATAACAACAGAAGGTGAAGGAAGGAGTGGAAGCCACACTAACCTCAATCCAGGACCAAGCTGGAAATACAACTAAATAGTAGAGAAATTACCCAGTACAAACAACTGAACAACAGCAAGAGAGAATCCTCAAAACCTTGTACACACGGAAGAACCAGCTTCAACACAACCTGCCCACACCAACACAACAAAATACAAAAGGTGTTAGACAGAGTGATCCTCAGTTAACCAGCTGGTGGGAAGGACCCACCAAAGAAAGACTCAACAACAATCAAAACCCAAAGACATACAGAGAGCCAACTTAAATGACAGCCTGGGACTGGTGAGCTCAGGAGATAAAGGATACTGCACTGCTGAATCTCACAGGTATTTTACCACAGAAGTTCACGCCATAAACCCAGGGAGCCAGAACAGGTCAAGTTAAGAAGCTGAGGCTAACAAGAAGAGTCTCACAAACTATGGGAAGACAAAGAATCCCCAAATGAACGAAAAGGAGAAAGCCTCAGAAAGAATGCTAAATGAAACGGAGGCAACTCAACTATCAGATATTGAGTCCAAAGCAATGGTTATCAGGAAGCTCAATGAGTCACACTGAATTGCCAGAAACTACAGGGAAACTACAATGAACTCACTGTAAACTGTGTCAACATGGAAAAGGAAATAGAAACTATCAAAAAGGGCCAAAAGGAAATGAAAAATACAATTTCTGAACTGAAGAACACAGTAGAAGGAATCAAAAGCAGGATCGATGAAGCAGAAGATAGGATCAGTGAGCTGGAGGACAAAGTAGAAAAAAAAAAAAAAACACCCAGAAAGAGCAAGAAAAGGAAACCAGGCTCAGAAAGAATGAAGAGGGATTAAGAGAAATGCAAGACAATATGAAACATAATAATATTCATATAATAGGGATACCAGAAGGAGAAGAAGAAGAAGAGCAAGGGATAGAAAACCTATTTGTAAAAGGAATGATAGAAAACTTCCTTAATTTGATGAGAGAAAAAGTCACACAAATCCAGGAAACACACAGAGTCCCAATCAAGAGAAACCCAAAGAGGCCCACTTCAAGACACATCATCATTAAAATGGCAAAATTCCAAGACAAAGAGAGAATCTTAAAGGTAGCAAGAGAGAAACAGGAAGTAACATACAAGGGAGCCCCGATAAGGCTAGCAGCTGACTTCTCAATGGAAGTGCTCCAAGCCAGAAGAGAATGGCAAGAAATATTCCAAGTAATGAGAACAGAGGTCGGCAACCAAGGATACATTACCCAGCAAGGCTCTCAATAAAGATAGAAGGCCAAATAATGAGCGTCTCAGACAAAAGAAGTCTAAAAGAATACACTTCCACTAAACTGGCTCTGCAAGAGATGCTAAAGGGACTGCTTTAAGGAAAGGAAGGAAAAGAGAGAGAGAGAGGAACACAGGTACAAAAATGGCAATGAATAAGTATCTATCAATAGTAACCTTAAACATAAATGGATTAAGTGCTCCAATCAAAAGGCATAGAATAGCTGAATGGATAAGAAAGAATGATCCACACATATGCTGCCTACAAGAGACCCACCTCAGGACAAAAGACCTACACAGATGGAAAGTGAAGGGCTGGAAACCAATTTTCCAAGCAAACAGGAAAAAAAGCCAGGGTAGCAATACTCATATCAGACAAAATAGACTTCAAAAAAAGGGCCATGAAGAGAGACCCAGAAGGTCACTTCATAATACTCAAGGGAAGAATCCACCAAGAAGACATAAACATTGTAAATATATATGCACCCAACATAGGAGCAACCAAATACATAAAGAAAATCTTAGAGGACTTCAAGAAAGATATTGACAGCAACACAATTATAGTAGGGGATTTTAACACCCCACTGTCAAAAATGGACAGATCTTCCAAACAAAATAACAACAAAGATATTGTGGCATTGAACAATGTCCTAGATGAAATGGACTTAACTGATATATACAGAGAGCCTTTCATCTCAAAGAAGCAAAATACTAATTCTTTTCAAATGCACATGGAACATTTTCAAAGATGAAACACATGATAGGACACAAAACAAGCCTTAACAAATTTAAGAAAATTGAAATCATATCAAGCATTTTCTCTGACCACAAGGGACTGAAACTAGAAACCAACCCCACAGAAAAAACCCAAAACACGCAAAATCATGGAGATTGAATAGCATGCTACTAAACAATGAATGAGTCAAGAATGAAATTAAGAAAGAAATCAAAAAGTTTCTGGAAAGAAATGAAAATGAACTCACAACAACCCAAAACTTATGGGACACAGTGAAGGCAGTCCTCAGAGGGAAGTTCATACCAATATAGGCCTACCAGAAAAGATAGAAACATTTCAAACAAACAACTTAACCCTATGTCTACAAGAACTTGAGGAACAACAACAAAGACAGCCCAGAGCAAGTAGAAAGAAGGAAATAACCAAGATCAGAGCAGAATTAAATGACATAGAGACTAAAAACACATTTCTAAGGATCAATGAATCCAGGAGCTGGTTCTTTGAAAAGATAAACAAAATTGACAAGCCTTTAAGCAGGCTCATCAAGAAAAAAAGAGGACCCACATAAACACAATCAGAAATGAAAGAGGAGAGATTACAACTGACACCACAGAAATACAAAGGATTGTAAGAGATTACTATGAAGAACTGTATGCCAAGAAATTTGAAAACCTAGGGGAAATGGACAAGTTTCTACAAAAATACAATCTCCCAAAACTCAATGAAGAAGAAGGAGAAAGCCTGAACAGACCAATAACAGCAGATGAAATTGAAGCAGTCATCAAAAAACTCCTGACACACAAAAGCCCTGGACCAGATGGTTTCACAGGAGAATTCTACAAAGCATTTAAGGAAGAGCTAATCCCTCTCCTTCACAGACTATTCCAAAAAATCCAAAATGCTGGAATACTCCCCAACTTTTTTTCTGAAGCCAGCATCATGCTAATCCCAAAACCAGATAAAGACACAACAAAGAAAGGAAACTTCAGGCCAATATCGCTGATGAACATAGGTGCTAAAATCCTCAACAAAATATTGGCAAACTGCATCCACCAATACATTAAAAAGATCATACACCATGACCAAGTGGGATTCATCCCAGGGATGCAAGGATGGTTCAATATTCACAAATCAGTAAATGTAATACATCACATAAACAAAACCAAAGACAAAAATTATATGATCATATCAATAGATACAGAAAAAAGCATTTGATAAGGTACAACACCCATTTATTATAAAAACATTCAGCAAAGTGGGAATAGAGGGAGCATTCCTCAACATAATAAAGGCCATATATGAAAGACCTACAGCCAACATCATACTCAGTGGGCAAAAACTAAAATCTCTCCCACTAAGATCAGGAACAATATAAGGTTGTCCACTTTCACCACTTCTATTCATTATAGTATTGGACGTTTTAGTCACAGTGATTAGACAAGAAAAGGAAATAAAAGGCATCCAAATTGGAAAGGAGGAAACAAAACTATCATTGTTTGCAGATGACATGATAGTGCACATAGAAAATCTTATAGATTCGGCCAAAAAACTGCTCCACATAATAAATGAATTTGGAAAAACAGCAGATACAAAGTCAATATCCAGAAATCAAAGGCATTTTTGTATACCAACAAGGAAACAGCATAAGCAGAAATCAAAAAAATCCCATTTGATACAGTAACAAGAAAAATAAAATACCTAGGAATAAACCTAACCAAGGAAGTAAAAGACCTGTATTCAGAAAACTGCACAACACTGAAGAAAGAAATCAAGGAAGACACAAACAAATGGAATCATATACTGTGTTCATGGATCGGAAGACTTAACATCATCAAAATGTCCATACTACCCAAAGCAATTTACAGATTCAATGCAATACCCATTGAAGTACCAATGGCATATTTCACAGACATAGAACAAACACTTCAGAAATTTATATGAAACCATAAATGACCCTGAATAGCTGCTGCAATTTTGAGAAAGGAGAGCAAAGTAGGAGAGATCACAATACCTGATACCAAACTGTAGTACAAGGCCACTAATCAAAACAGCCTGGTACTGGCATAAAAACAGGCACATGGACCAATGGAACAGAACATAGAGCCCACAAATAAACCCAAGTCTCTATGGTCAATTAATATTTGAGAACGGGGGCAGCAACATAAAATGGAGTAAAAATAGCCTCTTCAACATATGGTGTTGAGAGACCTGAACAGCTACGTGCAAAAAAAAAAAATAATAAAACTTGAGCACCAACTTACACCATACACAAAAATAAATTCAAGGTGGAGAAAAGATTTAAATATAAGCTGTGACACCATTAAAGTCCTAGAGGAGAACATAGGCAGGAAAATCTCAGATATTTCAAGCAGCAACATTTTTACTGATATGTCCCCTAGAGTAAGGGACATAAAGGAAAGAATAAACAAGCAGGATCTCGTCAAAATAAAAAGCTTCTGCACAGCTAAAGAAAACAGTATTAAAATAAAAACAGAACCAACCATATGGGAAAGCATATTTGCCAATGATACCTCAGACAAGGGTTTAATCTCCAAAATATATAAAGAACTCACATGATTCCACTCTAAGACAAGCAACCCAGTTTAAAAAATGGGCAAAAGACTTGAACAGATACTTCTCTAAGGAGGATATACAGAGGATCCAGAGACACATGAAAAGATCCTCAGTATTGCTAGCTATCAGAGAGATGCAAATTAAAACTACAATGAGATACCACCTCACATCATTGAGAATGGCAATCATAAACAAAGCAACAAACAAGTGTTGGAGAGGTTGTGGAGAAAAGGGAACCCTAGTGCACTGTTGGTGGGGTTGCAGACTGGTACAACCTCTGTGGAAAACAGTATGGAATTTTCTTAGAAAACTAAAAATGGATCTGCCTTTTGACCCGGCAATTCTTGTGCTAGGATTATATCCTAAGAATCCTGAATCACCAATCCAAAGGATCCAATGCACCTCAATGTTCATAGCAGCACAATTTACAATAGCCAAGTGCTAGAAGCAATCTAGGTGCCCATCAGTAAATGAGTGGATCAGATAACATTGCTACATTTACACAATCGAATTCTATACAGCAGAAAGAAGGAAGTAGCTCCTATGCTTTGCAACAGCATGGATGGAACTGGAAAGCATTATGCTAAGCAAAATAAGCCAGGTGGTGAAAGACAAATACCATACGATCTCACCTTTAACAGGAACCTAAATAACAAAACAAGCAAACAAACAAAATATAACCAAAGACACTGAAATAGAGAATAGGCTGACAGTGACCAGAGGGAAGAGGTGAGGGAATTTCAGGGGAAAAGAGGAAGGGTCTACAGGAACAAGTTTAAAGGACACATGGACAAAAACTACGGGGGGTGGAAATGGGAGGGAGGTGGGGAGGGCTGGGGCAGTGGGCTGGGATGGGCGTTAAAGACCAAAAACTGTACTTGAACAACAATTAAAATAAAATTAAAAATAAAGTAAAATAAAAGATAACAAAATGTTGCTAATCTTCCAATTTCTGAGGATTTTTTTCAAAAGATTGTTTTAGCCTGGCTGGTGTGGCTCAGTGGATTGAGCATGGGCCTATGAACCGAAGGGTCGCCGGTTCCGGTCCCAGTCAGGGCACGTGCCCGGGTTGCAGGCCAGGTCCCCGGTGGGGGGCGTGTGAGAGGCAACCACACATTGATGTTCTCTCCCTCTCTTTCTTCCTCTGTCTATAAAAATAAATAAAATCTTTAAAAAAAAAAGATTGTTTTAGTTTTCTTTCCTCTCTGCATATTTTGTTTCAACCAAGTTTTTCCTGTCAAATTTGTTATGGTTTTTATCCACTTTGGAGACTTTCTCTTATGTCTAATTCTTGGCTCTCTGCTCCTGATTAATAGTGAAGGGCTCCAAACTAATTTCAGGGTCTGAATGCATAAGGTGATCCTTCTTTATTTTAAGCTTCAATGGTCTAATTGGGTTACTTGTTGGGAAAACTTCAAATGTCAGGGTTTTTTTGGTCTTTTGTCCTGGGCTAGTCAGAGTCCCCAGAAAAGAGACGTCTGATCTCTTGCCTGGAGGAAAAGATCTGGCAGTCAAATTCTGGATGCTGTGTTGAAAAAGTGCTTGAGTGTCTCTAAATTCAGCATTTAGTCACTTAATTTCCATTCTCACTTTGTACCCCAGCTCTCTATTATACAGGATGTCTCCAAGACCAGCAACCCTCTGTTTTGCTATCTGCAGAACATATAGTAGAGAACATTTAGCAATAACTGGAGACATTTTTTTATTGGCATGACTGTAGGTGGCGGGAAGAGGCTGGGTGATACTGTCATACAGCTGGCAGAGGGCAAGGGTGCTGTTAAACATACTACAGTACATAGAACCAGCACCCACTACAAAGAACTATCTCATCCAAAATATCAGTAATGCCAAGGTTGGTAAATCTGGCTCTAGGAAGTAAATCTCCAGTCTTCTGGTGAGGGTGGGGAGGTGCAGTTGTCCAGAGGTGTGGAGTGGGGGAAGAGATCTGAGGATCTACTTATTTCTCCAGAACTTTTAACCTATGTCCCTTATTTTAGCCACCCTCTTTTTTAAAGTGTATTTTATTGATTTTGCCATTACAGTTGTCCCATTTTTTTCTCCCCTTTATCCCTGTCTGCCCTGCACCCCCTTCCCACCAGCATTCCCCTACTTAGTTCATGTCCATGGGTCGTAAATATAAGTTCTTTGTTAGCCACCCTTTTAACTCAGCTCCAGAGGTACACTGTGCTGTTAAGCTTGAAGACTATGGGTTAAGTCAATTTTATCCTCAGCTTTCTCTACTGTTGACTTAGGATTCAAAGCTGTCTCTGGTCTGCTAAAGTAGTCCATCTCTTTTCAAGCTAACAAATTTTGTTTCTCTTGTCTTTTCTCCTCACCCTTCTTCTGCAGTAATGGTAGCATTTCAAGAAGGAACAAAACTCTATGTGTATATTCAGTCTACAATATTAATCCAGAAGCACAAATCTCTATTTCTTGATATAGAGCTATGTCCATAGTATATTAACAAAAAACATTGGTTACAATTACAATGTATTTTGGAAAATATGATTCTATTTTTTTTTAAAAAAAGGAGACAAAACACAAACCTTCTATAACTAATTCTAACCTCTTTCTACCTAGAAAAAATTCTACAAAAATAATTATAAAATACGAACTATGGTTATGTCTGGAAGGTGATGTGACAATGAGTGTTTACTCTCTTCTTTATGTTTTTATATGTAGTCCAAATATCTTACAATGAATACATATTTCTTTTATAAATGGATCCCAAGAGAAACTGTCAAACACTTGAAGTCATCCTGGAATGTTAACATGCTCACCTGAGGAATTCTATATGGAGTTATGCTTTTGTTTGACATACTATTTACTAGTAGAGCCCAAACTAAGGGAAGTTATGTGTTATATTTCTGTTCGGGAGAGATTATTTGGGCATTGTAGAAATTAGAACTCCAAGTTATGGATTTATTACTTTATAAGTATCATTAACCAATTTTGGATCTAACCCAATAATCATATTTCAACATTATTTCTTCAGTTCCTGTAAATGCTCAGTTCAACCAAATACCCTATAAACTGGCTTTACCATTTTGTTTGTTCTCTCATTGATAAGTTAAATAAATCTTTGACACATTTTTGTATTTGCGTGAGCATTGTTTTTAGCTTTTTGAAAACTCTAACACAAATGAAATCATAAATCTGTTTCCAATTTTGGGAAAGAAGAAAAAGTGTAATGGGTACCTCAGACATGACAAAGAAAAATAAGTTCTATGGTGAGTCCAAGCCTGACTGCTATCTTGCCTAACTTCTTTGACAGTGCTTCAGTTCAACATTTTGAGCTGTGGCTTCTACTCATACCTTTGGACAGCCAGCAATGTTGAGAGATGTGATGTTAATGCAATAAATGGCCACTGCTATAATAAACTCATCTGATAGCTGGGGGCAATAAGAGACATCCAAGTGTTCCAAGATCAGTGAGCCTTTGCAGAATGCCTGCAAGAAATTCCAAAGTCAAAGGTTTTTTCTTTCCCTTGTCTTTATTCAAATGTTGTATGTACATAAAGCCACTTACCCATAGCAGTTTACTTAGTATGCATTTCAGTCCCTGAAATATAGATGTGTTACATCTTATTGCAAAAAAAAAAAAAGACATTACATCCAAATATTCTTTACAAAAAAATAAGATATTTACACATCCATTTAACAGCTTAGTAGTATTCAAATGGCTGATAACAGAATTTAGTTTTCTTGAAGTTAGCACTAATGAAATTTTGAAACCAGAAAAGTCAGTATTCGTGCCGCCTGTCACCACCAGAACCAGTCAGTAGAGACAGGGATTGAATCCCTATGGGCACTTTATTCAGATGGCCAGCGATCTAAAATGAGGGTGGCTCACTTACCCTAAAAGACCGTCTTACATTTCATTTCAAGCCAGCCTTTTTATATAAGGAAGAAAAAGTGTAGGAAAGGGGTTTGGAATTCAGGAAAAAGCTTAGCAGATAAAAGATGGAGTTCAGCAATTTCCCTAGCATCCTTTCATCACTTGACCAGTGATTCTTTATCTGTGTCCTGGGTGGGATGTCTCTGCCTGGCACACAAGGGCTCAGATACCATCTTGAGTGCTTGCACAATCCAGAATTACAACTCAGTTGTACTGCTGGGGCACAACTGAGTCATAATTCCATTTCCACCACTTATTAGTATAGATCTTTCTAAGCCTCATTTTCTTCTTTAAATTGGGGAAAATAAAGCTGTCCCCAAGAATCCACAGGGGACTAGTTTTAGGGTCTTTGTGTGTACCAAAATCTGTGGATGCTTAAATCCCTTAGTTGGACCTCCACATCCACATGTTCTGCATCAGCCAATTGTAATATCTAGCATTCTTCTGAAATGCCAGATGTTGATCTGAAATTTCTAGGACTAGTAAAGGCTTGGAAATCATTAGAATTTCTTCCCTTTATTTTAATAATTCTTAATTTTCATTCTTACTTTTTAGGGAAAAAAGGAAATGAGTAATAAGAATCCCCAAGGAAATAACAGTCAAAAGTTTACAACTTAGCCATTATACAAGAACAAAATGGTCCACAAAATAAACCTAATACTAATTGTAAAAATATCTGAATAAGTCAAGATGAATAGAAATTGGAAACCAAGTTTCCAGTTTAGGATAATACTAACACTGTATTTTGTGATCACCAATTTGTGCTTCTTAATCCCTTCAGTTCACTCACATAATCCCCCCTTTCCTCTGACAGCTGTCATCCTCCCTCAACATCAGCTTCTGTACAAGTAATGGAATTACCCAGTGTCTGTTTTTAAATCAGAATCTGTTCCCTCCCAACTAGGAAATATTATGGGGCAACATATATTTTTTACCAGTCAACTCTGCTCTGAGTCAATTAGTAGGGTGAGAGTTTTGAAACCTATGATACCCAAATATCTTTTTCCAGAAGGGTGAAGTGCCCTTAGAACAAAGAAACCAGATACTTGACCAAATGGGAAAATAATAATTTTAAAGGAACCTCCCATGAGAAAATCTTGAGACCAACTGAACTTCTGCTAACCATCTTTTGTTTATTAACTCCCATGAGAGCCTTAGGAACAGCTTAGCAGGGTATCTTCTCTATTCCCAATGGCCTAAAACAGCCCAGAGACTTACAGGGATGTCTCTAACTCCGAGCTTGCTGTGCATCTTTCTTTGTGTATACAGATGGGGAATCGGTCCGCATTGCCTCAAGAGTCCCCTTTGGGGTACATACCAACTGGGAGAAATTTGACTCTGAGTCGCTCAAAAGTAAAAGGCTAATCTTTTGTAACACAGTCTGGTCCCAATATAAAGTGGGCAATGGAAAGGTTTGGCCAGTCAATGGCACCTTTAATTGTAATGCTATCTTGTAGCTGGATCTGTTTTACTATTCCCAAGGGAAATAGACAGCAGTTCCATATACCTAAGTCTTTATGGCTCTCAGAGATGTCCCTAAGCAATATGCCATCTATAAACTGGAAAAATGTACCCCAATGGGAAAAAAAAATTTCAAAAATGGGTGAATGGATTTGTCAATCCTTTGCAAACATTTGACTGGCAACCCAACTGTTCAGGTATTAAAAATAACTTTCTTTGTTTTATAAATGAAGTCTTTACAGGGACAGAGGTGTGTCTTCATAACACCAAAGCTTGCCAAATCTTTTTTCTTTCCCAAACTTCCTCTGTTCATCTTAAAAAGACATATAGGTAATTGACGCTATAAAACCAGTCATTCTAGGAGGAGCTTTTCTTTCCTTACATTTTTGAAATGCAAGAGTGCTTCAAGAACTCTTGTCTGGGCCATCTTTTAAAATACAACTTTTGGGGTGATGATTCTTACGAAAAGGGGAAAAACTTTAGCTATATCTGAGAATATCAATTTAACTTATTTTAGATATTCTTTTCTAAATTAGTAAATTCTGGTAAAAGTTATTGAATATGTATATACTTTGAAATAATAAGAGATGCTGAAGCATTAATTACTGGACAAGCGTTAAGTTTACCTGCTTTGGGCTTTTTATTACAAAGAGGCTGTAGGTGGACTAGGAGGGGTAGATAATGAATGTCTTGTGCTTTGTCGGAGGTGTGTTTCTTGAAAGTGAGAGTGTGTTTGCCAATAGACAGACCTATGGTTCTAAAGTTCATGAAATGTGTTCATAAAAGTCAATCTAAGGCATACTGGCTGCTTACTTTTTATCATTGGAAGATGAGGTTTCTAAGAATTAAAAATTCAAACTAAGTTGGAAAGAAATTGTATGGTTTTAGTAAGAGAAGGCATATGGCATGGAGATGTAATTTTGAAGGACAAAGATTGAATGTGAGTTATTCTAAAAATGTTTATTTCTGAAAGGATAAGAAAATTTATGAAAATTGTAGAAAGGTTTATAGAAGTTTGTAAATGTTATAGAAATTGTGAAAATTTTAAATTTGTGAAGAAAGAAACCTCAGTCAAGCCCCCGTACCCTTCCTCCACCTAATTTCTCTCTGATGACATTCTTTGATGACTGCAATGGAAACTAAGGTTGTTTTCATTACACTTTCTCTTTCTCTCATTGGTGTGGGGAAAACTACCTATCACCTGTGGAGCAAATCCTTCATCAAGATATGTCTCATCAGAGCTGAGATAGAAGGTAAGGCTGTCCTCTGGACACAGAGTCACCCTACATGACTGTCCCCAGGTGACATCTGGGACACTGGGTCTGATGAGTCAGAAACTGATCACCCCTGACATCCAAAGGGACACATTCCTTCTCCTTTGTTTGGAGCACCTATCATTGGTAAGGCCACTCTCAGGGCATGGGATAAACATATTCACAGGTCGAATGACCTTTGTCTCTAAAATGGGCTTTCTCGCTCTGTCAATGTGGTATTGAGTCCCCTGTCCCAGTGGCTTTAGGTCACCCTAAGCTCACAGGGCAAACGCAGCCATTTTTGTATTTCTCTGCTGGTGTGGACTATAACTCCCAGTCTCTATCTGGAACATTTATCTTCTGTCACTGGGGCCAGAGCAACCCTGCCCAGGCTCTTTCCTGCTACTTGATTCCTTGGATTGGAATGGAAACTATTTCCACCATTCATTCACAGTCCTAGAAGCTTTCATTGAGAGTCTTAACAGGTATTCCTGCTTGGTATTTAAGACCTTCCATCCCCTTTACCAGCCTACTTAAAAGTTGTCAAAATCAAATGAGAAAAATATTGTGCCCCCTCTACAAAAATTAGTAGTTCAAATTATTTGCATGGTCTTTATGTGTTCAGTCTTTGTATGTGTGGTCTTTATGTGATATATATTGGTCTGTGTATTATATGTGATACATTTTCAGCCTCCAAATGGCATAATTAAGGTGTAATATTTTATTGGCCTAAAGAAATGAAATACTTATATAAATTAAGTAGGATCCTGTGTTATGGACAGAATATTTGGTATTTTGATCAAATATTGATCAGAATATTTTGATATTAAAAATAGTTTTAAGTTTGATTAATGTCTTTTAGGGTTATTACCAAAAAATATGTTATTTTACAAAAAGTTTATGTTATGATGTTTTGGTTAAGTTTGTTTGACAACCTTCCTAAAGTTTAAATTTTAAGAATCAAGAAATGATGTTGAGTTATTCCAAGGGGCCCCTGGAATACCTCAAGCCTTTATTCTCTCTTTTTGTAAAAAAGAAGTTTTTGACCTAATTAGACCTATTTAATATGCTTGAAATCACATGACAAAATTGACCTAATAGAATAATAACTATTCTATTGGTATGAGGTCTGTCCAGAAAAAGTCCAGCCATTGTTAATATAATGTTTGTGTGTGTGACATCAGTGTAACCTGGCAGCCAAGGAGAGTGGACTGGGATGCATATGTGTGAACAATGATGACTTCACTCATCAGTGGGAGCGGTAGATGCCATTGAGTGAGCATGTGTACTATGTGGCCATGGCATTCAAAATGACTGGGTGAGTAGAGCAACAAATCTGCATCAAATTCTGTGTTCAACTTGAACATTCCTCCACAGAAAATATTTGGATGATTCAGAAGGCTGCAGCAATGGACAATTGGTGATTGGCAGCTTCATTACAACAACATGCCCACTCATGCGTCACATCTCATGCAGAAATTTTTGGCAAAACATCAAATCACCCAGGTGACTCAGCCACCCTAGAGCCCAGATTTGGTGCCCTGTGACTTTTGGCCTTTCTGCAAACTAAAATCACCTTTGAAAGGGAAAAGATTGCAGACCATTGATGGGATTCAGGAAAATATGACAGGGCAGTTGATGGCAATTGGGACACCTGTGTGAGGTCCCAAGGTGCCTGTTTTGAAGGGGTCTGAGGTGTCATCGTCCTGTGTACAGTGTTTCTTGTATTTTGTATCTTCTTCAATAAATGTCTCTACTTTTCGTATTTATTTGTATACATGGCTGGATACCTTCTGAACAGATCTCATATACCTATATTTTTATTAAAACAGATGTTCTAGATATTTCAGCCTTCCCTAGGAATAAACTTGCAAAAATTCAAAGTCAAGTTCAAACAGAAAACTTTCAGGGGTAGCAGGTGTCCAGTCAGTGATACCAGATAAGCCAAAAGTGATGGTTCCCACATGGGGAGTTTATGAATTGTTTCTGATGGTCAATGCACATTTCTGATAAGCCATGTATAGCTTTTCAAAAACTTGCATGTTATTTGCTCTTTATATATTGAAATTGTGTGTTAAATTTAAAATGTAAGCTTTGGGGGATGTGGGGGCAGATAATGGGGGGAGGGTTTTCAGGAAATACTATAAGGGATACATGGACAAAACCAAGGGGGAGGGTGGAAGCAAGGGAGGGAGGGAGGTTTGGCTGGGGTAGGGGGCAGTGGTGGAGGGAAAATGTAGGCAATTGTAATTGATCAACAATAAAATAATTAAAAATAAAATAAATATAAGGATAAAATAAAAATGTAAGCTTTGTATTGTTCTTGTATGTCACTTCATGGTAATAATTTACCAAGAAATTATTATCTTGGAATGTTATATGTTATAAAGAACCAAATCTTTTATCAACTGCATTACAAGCGAGTCTATAACTATGTCATTTTAAGTTTTGTCATTTATAAACAATCATTGTTGTACTCATGCATTTACAAGTATATTACATTTTTTTGGAAAGGTTTATGAAAAGGACTCTGACTTAATCTAAATTACAGGTTTCAAACAGGTCATGTCTTTGAAGTAGATGAAGATTTATAGAACCGCCAGATTCATGGAAATACTGGCAAATAATCAAGACAAACAAAAATTGGTTATATGGTACTGAATGAACTGAAGGTAATTATTATTCTTATGACTTTGTTCAAAATATTGCTAATTTTAAAACTTTCTGTTTTACAGATATAAGGAAACTTGTTTTTTTCCCTAGAGTAATTCGGTAAATTATACTCTCATAAGCAATATTGAAGCATTTATATTTTTCTCCCTACCTAATCCCTCCAAAATTTGGCAACTCTTAATGAGTATTATTTTCATGGCAATATGTTTGTTTGCATAAACCCAATAAGAGTCTATTCTCTTCAATAAAACCAGTTTTCAACTGTGGTGTTATTAACCAAGTCTTTGTCTGGAATATCATGATCGAAAGAGTCATGTCTGGACTCTGGATGTCACCAGAAACTCTTAACAAATTAAGATTGACTTTCGAAGCCAATAAGAGCCCACTGAAGAAATTGCCTGGTACCTTGCTTGGTCACATGGTTCATGACAACTTTTCTAGATAGGAAATGAAGGTTGCCTTCCTGAAAGATGGCAAGAAAAGAATTTCAACATTTTGGAGACCTCAGGAACTTGAGGAATCCACCCAAATCTATAGGTATTATAGGCAAACCCAGATGGCAACTGTGTGGCTTGGCTTCTGTGCCCTGAGGGGCTGACTAAAACTCAATCCGAAATTCCAACAAATCGGATTTGAAGGAGCCTATAAGATCATTATTATTTTTGTTGTGTATATGCAAATAATCAGGCAAAATTGAAATTGAACTTAATGCAGTCTCTGATGAAATGAGGGTAATTTTAGGGAGAACAGTTGTGTTTCAATGGAAATCACAATGTCTATTGTCACCCACAAAGAGAATTAAATCCTAATTTTTCTAATTTTTTTCCAAGCTATTGTTTCATTTTTTCTTCATCTTTTGACTTGGAATTATTGAGAACTACTGATGCAGTGTCAGCCATACAGAAGATAACCGAGCACCTGATGACATCACCAGAGATATTTAAAATGCAGACAGAGAGGATGTATCAGATTGTTACTGCTTGATTTCATTCTCACAAAAGCCTTGCATTTGGAAGTCTTCTCTACTGACAACCTTGCAGACTAAGAAAGTACTTTATGATTTGCTGTGTTCATTAACTTTTATGATCTTTCTATTTTCATAGAGTGTATACTGTGACCTTAATTACCTGATTGCTTGTTAACACAGTATAGACCTCATATTAGAAGCCCATCGGCATCGCCACCTCCTGAAATGAGACTCAACAGTTTGGCTGAATTGACTTGTTGTCAGGACTAGATGGTTGAGTTTGATACATTTCTATATCAAGATGACAATTCTTTGGGATTCCAGCCTATTCCTACTTTGGAAGGATCAGCTAAACAGCCTTTCTATTCCAGTCTCAGACCCCATTCACTGGTCTCTCTTGGATCAGACAGAAAGAGACTTCCATTCCCTACCCAAGCAGGAAAAACAGCCTTGTCAGCAGGAAGGAGTTACTGAAGAGAGGGAAACTCTCCACCCTCACCACTCCTAAAAGACTTTAAGGATGGAAGTCTCTGAGTAGGGAAAGAGACAGGATAGTGAGAAAGTAGGAAAATTCATCCACAAGTGGAATAGGGAAACTGAGATAGATAGCCAAACACAAAAGCCAAGCAATTTACAGCTAAGTAAAGCTGGGGCAGAGGGCCCCCAGAGCCTGGCAGGAAGCAAAACTGGATAAACAACTGGGCACCCAGGATAACCTTTCCTCCCCTGGCCTTTCCTCCCTGGAGATAACATCTAGGCCTCACTTGTATTTCTGCTCCAAGTCTAGAAAAGCAGTATAACGAGGTGGATGGTGGCTAGAACCAACTGCAATGACTAGAGACCCCCTGCTCTGCCACTGACCAATTAGAGGAGACCATGACCCTGAAAAGGCACACCTGGAGAATTGATGCATATTCGTCTAAAACCCTTCCCTGATTCCCTTCCTTATGTTTCTGCCTGCAAGAGAGAGGTAAAAGCCTCAAGATAAAGGACCCAAGGTGTGTGAGCGCTCCCTCTGGGAAGAAGCTGGCACCATTTTCACCAGCACCATTCTCTTCCCCACCTTCTTTCTTCACTGGCATGTGTCTCCTAAACTCCAAGGCAATGGGTAGTGGGGTTTATCCCAGGCTGATCCCTGACCTGTTCCCAGAGCCCCACTTTTTTCTGACTTCCCAGTGAGCTAAGGTAGTGCAGCTTAGGCTCTTCCATTTCTTCTTCTATGCTAAGCCCTTCCTTGTTTCATTGTCCCCAACTTTAATAATGAATCCTCATAGTAAAAAAAAAATAATTGGAAGGAGTCATAAAATAGTGAGTGCCCAGTTATTGGAGACAGTTAAGTATAGAGGGCACACCCACTGTTGATATTTTTTTCTTGGAAAATGGTAGGCTAAGCTTCTTTCAAGTCAAAATCCTTTATAATGAAGATAGAGAGAAAATGCAAGAATTATCAAGTTTGGCCCCCACCACACACATCAACCAATTTTTCATGGGTTAACAATATTGAGGAAAACCTCCAAATCTCTCAGTGAGTTAAGTCATTTCTCTGTATCTCTTGAGCTGAGTCGGTGTGGGGGTTTAATGACTGCATTCCTAAATTGGGTTTGTAGAGGACACCAAGTTTCACTCACATTTACTGTCTCAATAATGTATTTCTGCTAAAATCCTGCTTTGAACCATCTCAATAGGTGGCAGCTCCCAGCCTTAGAAAAAGCTCACTTTATGTCACACATTCATGACACCATCTCTTGACTATTTCCCTCATTAGGTTCTAATTAATTCTACCACAGTACAAAGTTTTATGGGTTTTTTCCCCTATTGATAATTCTGAAAAAATCTTGTACTGTCAAGAAACATTTCCTATAGTGAAGACTATTTTTGACTGACTCAAATGTTGAAATACAACTTCCACAATTTTAAGGAATAAACTGAATTCAAATCCATAGTTTCTTGGACTTTGTATGTCCCAGAGTGTAAAGTACATTTCACTAAAGATAGTCCTGTTCCCACTGCACACCCAAGCAGGTGGGAGTGGTTTTGGCCTGAGCACAAAGGGCTGGGAAATCTGGGCCTTGCCACCAAAACCGAACTGTGCAGGGCCTGAGCACTTCCCTCCCCGGGAGATGCATTCTCACCCTCCTTGCCAGGGAAATCAGGCAGAGGAAAGCTTAACTAAAGCCCTTAGAGGACCATGCTACTTGTAAGTATGGAGAGGACTCTGAAAGGGAGAAAGGGCAAGGGCAAGGCCAAAACCCCAAACAAGTATTTCCAAAGATACTTTCATGATGAAATTTGTTACCAAATTACATGGTAATTTGAGAAATGAATGTTTAGCTTCAAGTCAGCTCAAATGTGGTTTACTCCATGAAGTTTTCCCCAATTCCTTTGGAAGAAATGCCTCTTCCAAATTCCTATAGTATTTTTTTCTTTTTCTTTCTTTGGGGTCTTTTGTACTTTCTACTTGGACTGTAGCTATAATTGTCTTGTCTTCTACATTGACTATAGCTTCTTGAGAGCAGACTCTATATCTAATTTAGCTTTGTGGCCCCAACATTTGGCATGTAGAAGAGGTTCAATACAGGAAAATGTCCAAAGGGAATTTTGAAATGCCTCTTGGCATTTCAAAGAAATTTCTCTTAGCACAGGAGTGAGGAAAATAACCTCTCATAGATGACTCTCAGAGCATCACGCCCGGTCCTTGCTTGCACTCTGTTCAGTACCTGTCAGAGGCAGTATATGAGGGTAATAAAGACCACAGAGTCTGGCGTGCACTAGCCCAGGTTCAGATTCTGTCACTTACAAGTTCTGTGTCTCTGGGTAAATTACCCAACCTCTTGATTCTGCAACGATGTCATCTGCAATGTGGGAATAATGTGGTACTTTAACATAACACTTACTTCACAGAGTTGTTGGGATGATTAAGTGAGTTAATATGAATTAAACAATTGAACAGTACCTGGCACATAGTAAGCAGTCAATAAGTGGTAGCTGTACTATTACTTGTATACACTGCTTCTCTATGGCTATGATTGCCAGATTTTTTAAATCATGCACACCATAGTAAAGACATTTTGAGCATATACTTTCAATAAATGTATATTGATGTACTTGTAAATTATATAGACATACAGCTATTTAAATATGTATTATATCTTTTAAATCATATGTTGATGTAAGAAATGCCCAAACCTATAGAGAATTTTTATTAGAGTTAATCTGAGCCAAACTGACCACATGCCAGGAAACAAGATCTCAAATGCTCCAGCGAATGTTAGTGTTGTAGTTTCTTTTACACATTTAGAATTTAGAAGGGAGTGCAAGGAAAATTACATGAAGGTAGGAGAAAGCAAGGTACAGGATAGGTAATGAGATGATGTGGTCCCTTGAAGGTGGTATGCCTTTGAAGGGTCTGGAAAAGAGAATTACTTCTGGCATTCCAAAAGTGTATTAACCTAAATGCACAAGAAAAATGGATAGGGCTTGCTCAAAAACCTTTCACTAAAGACTTTATTTGCCTAGGGTGTGACTACCCACCAAGACCTGCACAGTGAGGAATTTATAATCAGGTCACCCTATGAGGTTACTTTCAGTCAGATTTATTACAGAGCCCATTTTTCACCCAGACATATAAAAACAAAAATAAAATGTGTGAGATAAAAATAAAGCTGGGGTGGGGGAGAGTGATGGGGGAAAATGGAGACAACTGTACTTAAACAACAATTTAAAAAAAGAGAGAGAAACACAAAAAAATAAATCTAGATAGAAATTCCAATATTTTCTTGTCACACTGAAATAGATTTCTTGTTCATTTGCCAAAGTAAATGCTTTCTCTGGATGTGCCTACTCTATAGTACAACTTGGTTGTCAGTAAACTTTAATGACTTACCAGCTTCACAGACCCTGGGTGTTTGATAAAAACAAGTGAATATTTACCTTTAAAATATAAAATGTGGTAAATGCATAAAAAGACATTAAATACAGGAAAATTAAAGAACAGAAAGGGTAAGCAGTGAAACAGAATATGTATTGGAAAAACCAGGAAAATAATGCAATAAAATATATTTAAATTACATTTCATAATAAAGATTTGTTGAAAAAAATCCAGAATCATTTTGAGCTTTAGACTTAATCTCCAAAATAAAAATTACTTAGGACTGGACTACCCAAAGTTCAATCAAGTATTTTTCTTATGGCCTGTAGCATAATCCACATTTTCCATTTTTCTAAGATAAGTTAAAAAAAAAAACAAGTGTCCAGTGGACCAGTTACCTAACACTCTTCCAAGGGCCCCTGTGGGACAAGAGGGACATAGAGATTACTAAGGTATATTAGCCAGAGTTGAGGGATTTCTGTTTGTATAGCCAGTCACCCCACTTTTTCTCTTTCTTATTCTTTCCCAAGAAAATGGCAACTCAGAACTTTTACTCTAAGAAAAAATCACACCATCCTTTTATGACCTCTTCCATTTAAGAACCTCTAGGAAATAATGAGTTCATGAACCATCAGTGCTGCTTTGAGTTTTCACTTGAGAGCCTATGGAATAAGAGATGATATCAAGGGAGGCTATCAGTCTAATAGAAAAGCAAAAGGCCTGAAATAAAAAATTGTGTCTGCGACCTGTAGCATGTTAATTTCCTCATCTAAAGAGGAGAATGAAAATAACTGTTGCCCTGGCTGGCGTAGTTCAGTGGATTGAGCGCAGGCCTGTGAACCGAAAGGTCATAGGTTCAATTCCTAGTCAGGGCACATGCCTGGGTATGGACCAGGCCCCCAGTTGGGGGCATGTGGGAGGAAACTGATTGATGTATCTCTTGTACATCCTTGTTAAAAAAAAAAAACAAAACCAAAAAAACAAAATAAAAACACAAAAGACTGTCTACCGATCTCACAGGCTTACTGGAAGTTGGAAGGAAAATGTATACTTCACAAACACTTAATAGGCATAACACCCTATACAAATGCCAGCACTGGAACCAGAGAAATCCTGAACAAACAATCTCATTATAGCTTAAAACCTGAGAATACTACCTCACCACCTTCAACATGCTGAAGGCTTTGGGATAATTAAATATCATGTACAAAATTTAACTGTAATATGGTAAGAGAAGGTTATTAGAGGTCATAACATGGAGAAATCAAAGCTCCGATTGGCCATTTAGGTTTAAGAAGCAAGCATAAGGACTTCCGGCCAAGATGGAGGCGTAGGCGGACACACTGTGCCTCCTCTCACAACCAAAATTAAGGACAACAAATATTTAGAAACAAGAAAACAACCAGAACTTATAGAAAACTGAACTGTACGGAAGTCCAACAACCATTCATCCAGACCGGTAAGAGGGGCGGAGTCGCGGCAGGAGAAAGTGGAGGTGCGGACCCAGGAACGCAAGCAGCAGCGGCTGGCAGTTCCCAGGTGCACAGGCGGCGGCTGGTGGTCCCCGGGCCCACAGGCAGCAGCTGGCGGACCCCGGGCACAGGGGGGCAACTGTGCAGACCCAGTGAGGCCGCACAAGGCGGTTGGCTGACTGACCAGGTGGTCTCACATTCGAGCGCGCAGGCGGAGGGGAAGTGGCGGAGGGGACTGAATCCAGGAGAGAGCGGAGCAGGCGCCATTGCTCCTTCTCAGACCCCGCCCCCACCTAAAGCGTCACAACCCAGCGACTGGGCTGCCCCGCCCTGAGGAACACCTAAGGCTCCTTCCCCTCATACGTAATAGCCGCGACCAGACTAAAACCAAAACAACAACAAAAAAAACCCACCAAAAATGGCTCAAACCGGAAAACAAATAAAAGCCCCAGAGCCAATTCCTCTAAGCAGTGAAGAGATAGCCAACCTGTCAGATGCACAGTTCAAAGCACTGGTCATCAAAATGCTCACAGAATTGGTTGATTTTGCTCACAAACTAGATGAAAAAATGCAGGCTACAATCCGTGAAATGAAGGAAGATGCATGGGGAACTGATAGAGATGGAAGGAAAACTGGGACTCAAATCAATGGAGTGGACCAGAAGGAAGAAACTAACAACCAAACAGAAGACGAGGAAGAAACAAGAATTCAAAAAAATGAGGAGAGGCTTAGGAACCTTCAGGACATCTTTAAACGTCCCAACATCCGAATTATAGGGGTCCCAGAAGGGGAAGAAGAACAGCAACGAGTGGAAAACTTATCTGAACAAATAATAAAGGAGAACTTCCCCAATCTGGCAAAGGAAATAGACTACCAGGACGTCCAGGAAGCTCAGAGAGTCCCAAAGAAGTTGGACCCAAGGAGGAACATGCCAAGGCACATCATAATTACATTAGCCAAGATTAAAATGAAGCAGAGAATTCTAGAAGCAGCAAGGGATAAGGCGACAGTCACCTACAAAGGAGTTCCCATCAGACTGTCAGCTGATTTCTCAAAAGAGACCTTCCAGGCAAGAAGGGGCTGGAAAGAAATATTTGAAATCTTGAAAAGCGGGGACCTACATCCAAAATTGCTCTATCCAGCAAAGCTGTCATTTAGAATGGAAGGGAAGATAAAGTGCTTCTCAGATAAGGTCAAGTTCAAGGAGTTCATCATCACCAAGCCCTTCTTATATGAAATGTTAAAGGGACTTATCTAAGAAAAAGAAGATAAAACTATGACAATGAAAAGACAACAAACTCATAGCTATCAAGAACCACACCTAAAACAAAAGCAAACAGCTAGAACAGGAACAGAACCACAGAAATGGAGATCATATGGAGGGTTAGCAACAGGGGCGTGGGAGGAGGAGAGAGGGGGAAAAGGTACAGAGAATGAGTAGCATAGATAATGGGAAAAAAATAGACAGGGGGAGGGCAAGAATAGTATGGGAAATGTAGAAGCTAGAAAACTTATGACCCATGGACATGAACTAAAGGGGGGAATGTGGGTGGGAGAGGGTGGTTAGGGTGGAGGGGAATGATGGGGGAGAAATGGGACAACTGTAATAGCATAATCAATAAAATATATTTAAAAGAAAAAAAAGAAGCAAGCATAAAATCATACTCTTATAAGAAGGTGGAATTCTGATGTTTATTTTTCATGCCTTTTTCTTTTATTTTCTTTTGCCTTCAGACAATCTGACAGGTTTTATTTAACTCTTGGCACGTTTCATCTTATGTAGGATAAATTAATGTTCCAGGAGCAGCTTAAAAGGTTGGGGAAGCCTGCAAAGGATTATCTTCCATTTAACACATTCTCTTTAGAGTTCTTCTCTATGGATGCTGAACATGAAAATAACAGATGTGCACATTCTTTAGTGAGTCCATCAGTGCTTCAGCTGTCCAAGAATGGTTCTCCCCAGCAGGAGAGGGCAAGAGGCCAGGACTGGTGCAGGATGTTCTTAGTCAGCTATTTATCAGCCAAGAAAGCATGGTGCCCATGACTGCAGCATCCTTCAGAACTTACAGACTGTGGGAAAATGACAAGCTGTCAAATCCCACATCCTTTGAAGTTCAGCAAATTTCTAATCCTATTGAATTGTCTCTACAATTGGAAATACACTAGTACAAGAAGCAACAGAGAATAGAGAACCTATTTCTTTTGCTCACAGCCTTTGAAGAGAAAATAATGCATAAGTATCCTGTAGGAGTTTGTCTGTGACTCTCAGTTGTTTCCAGGCACCTTAGGTCTCTTAAGAGTATGTTGTTGTATTATAAATTCTTGGATACCATTCTTGGCATGGATAGCACAGATTACTGTAAGAAAGCTCTTACTTGTTTCATGTTTAGTGGGGCTTCCTTTTTCCTCAAGATACCTAATACCTACCTCTTAATTCTACCACAGGAATTCCTTACTTCCCTCTACCAAGACTCTGTAAAACTATTCAGAACCTGGGACCTTCTGAGATCTTCGCCACAGTTTAGTCAATTAATTCCTAATAGTAACCTGAAGTATTATTGGGCAAGGTAAAGAATTTTCCTGAGCAGTATGGCCAAGAGATAAAGTGTCCAGATGTCTGGATGTCCCATGTCCCCATACAGGAGATTTCAGAGCTGCCACTGCACCAAAGGCCAAGGATGAAGGCCAATTTGGAAAGAGATCTTATATTTGTTGCTTTAACTATCCCTGGAGAAAAGGTGGAGTTATTGCAATCTCATGCTTTGACAATTCTCGAATGATTTAATCTTGGAAACCAGATAGAAATTAATGTTTTTTTTTAAAAAACTGTTGCTATGCAGAATCAACACATCTAATCCATCCTTGGCATTGTAAGTATGTGTCAAAGGCCTCTAAAATCAATTTTGGTTAAGCATTAGGGGGTGGAGTCTATCAGCTGATGAGAATGATTGATGAGAATCTTGCATAAACAACATTTTATAACTAGTCAGAAAGTTTGATGATTCAAAGTAACAGTTTAAGATCAGAAAAAAGTCCCGGGAAAGTAATCTAGTTTTTGCTGTTTAGGCAATAATGAATCCAACGTGAATGTTTGGGTGAGATACAAATTCAACTCTTCTTATACTCTAGAGAGAAACATCCAGAACAGGCTGGGTATAGGCCATTCTTGGGGAGGAGGACTCAGGACCGTTGCTGATGAGGTGGGTACCCCTAGGACTTTTCGACCTGAGTATCCACATAGATGTTCCACACTAATTATGAGGGTTTCGATTCTATGGCACAGGTAATCCAAGATACAGGACTGCAATCCCTGGCCACTCAGCCCCATTTGGACTCAGCCTGGAGCAGACCCACATATGCAGAACCACTGGACTTACTGAACAGTACTGGGGCAGGCTGAAAGCCAAATGAACAGCAGTGGGTCTTGTTCTGCTGTTCTCCCAGCTCTGAAGTGGGTCATGATTTGTTCCACATGACCACCCTTCCTAGTCCCTTATTCCTTGATCCATCTTCTCTACTTCTCTTTCTATTTGTAAATCAAAATAAAGCTGTTACTAAATTAAAGGTCACACTGAAGATTAAAGGAGAAAAGGAACTTGTTTTCTCATGCCCAAGCAGTTAAGGCAAAATTGAAGGTTTCAAAACTGAGGGGAACCTAAAAGAACAATGTGGGAAACAGAGGTTCTAGTATGTCTGCTGCTGCGTATACCCCACAAACAAAACTCAGATACCTTTGTGATTATCAGAGAACATGACATTAACCTAGGCTACAATGAGGCTCTTAAAATTCATCGGTGATGCCATTGCAAGATATCAGTAAACCAGCTTGTGAAGAATGTAAGACACAAGCTAGACAGAAAAGACAGAAGAGAATAGATGAGGCTCAACCATTACCACATACCTCTTATTTCTCTTACCTAGTTACAAATGTACCCACTGCATTCTGGTTTCAGGGCTTTAAAAAACAGATATCCACATCTGTTAGAGATATTTTTTCATAATAAAAGATAAGAGGAGGCTATATTTGGGTTTGAAGAATAATGACAATTATCTAAGTCTGAATCTTCCCTTCCTTCCAAAACGATAACATCTACAGAGAGAAAAACAAAACTACACAGGACCCAAACATTCATCAATACTAGGATACAGAGAACACTACATGCTTCAAATTACTTCTAAGTAGAGTAAAAAGAGTTACAAATTCCACCCTGACCAGTGTGGCTCAGTTGGTTGGAGCATTGTCCAATAAACTTAAAGGTCACCAGTTCAATTCTTGGTCAGGGCACATGCCTGGATTGGGGATTCGGTCTCCACTTGGGGCACATACAAGAAGCAACCAATCAATGTTTCTCTCCCTTCTTATCTCTAAAACTGGTGAGCATGATGTGAGGATAAAAAAAGAAAACCAGTAACAAATTTCAACAGAGCTCCATTAGCTTACCTGCAGCCACCACAAAACTTTGGAGAGAGTAGGAGAGGGAATGCTTAAAAGACTCTCTCATAAGAGTAGAGGGATAAAGAGAGCTTAGAGGAAGCACAGAGAAAATCACTCATAAGAAGAGAAAGTGCCACAGTAAATGTCAAAATAATGAATAGGACTTTGTAGTTCACAGCCCTGGCTAAGTGATTTTGCAGTGGAAAAGGGCTTGAAAATGAGGGTATCACAAACTCCCAGGCAGCCAAGCCATGCATGTAGATTATCCTTAACCATGTCTCCATAAGTTTCATGGATTTTACTACCTAAAAATTGTCCATTCCATTCCTTTCTCTCCAACTTCATTGTTACTGTCCTTGTTTAGGCTGTCATCCTCTCTCCCCTAGATGATAACAAAAACCTCTCAACTTATATTACCTTTAATCTAGATAGCTGCCTTCTCTCCCCTTGGTCTTCAATCTAACTTCCACATTTTTATTAAAGTGAATTTCCAACAGATGTGCTTTCCTATTGTGGACCATTCAGCCTGGTTTCAGGAGTTGTAACCCTCACCCCATGGTGGGCTGTGTAAGAGCCCAAGGGACCCACTTCATCTGGGTCTGTTCTGTCACGAGGACGTGACCTACTAAGGAGACAAAGCTTATCTCCCTGGCAGGAGCACTGCTTCTGCCTCATCCATCTCTGGCCCCAATGCTTGGTTGGCAGTCAATGACGGGTAAGACTCCTCATGGGAGGGGCAACCTAAGCCAGGTTCAATCACTTGGGAGGCTTCATGGAAGGACTCGGGGGGCTGCAGCAAAGAGGATGTGATGGACCCTTGCCCCCCGGCTATTCTGACATAGCCCGAGTCCTCATGTCCATCCGGGAGATGTCTCCTGCTTCCTAATCGGTTTAAAGTCTGAAACTGTGGGGGTGAGCAGTGTAGCCCTGTAGGGGCCAGGACGGCTCCCTGGGTGATCGGGCATAAGAAAGAATTCCTAAAGCCCTGTGAAACCTGCTTTGCTAAGAGTGCTCTCCCTTAGGTGATAAGTGTCCCAGGAGGAAATGAGTATGTCTCCCAAAGTTTGGCAACCCCCTTTTTTGACAAACACTGGCTCAGATTAAGCCCTCAGATTGCTTTGAAATGTTAACCATTGTTTGATCCTTGTCACCTGACATACCTGTATTCTGGTGTATTTGAGCCCAATAAAAGCCTAGTGAGGATGGGACTCTGGGTCATTCTCTGAGAGTTTGACCCCTTTCCTCCCCAAGCAGTTATGTCTTGGTAGTTTTTATTTTCATCCATGACGGAGAGATGGGGCTCTGCGGGTGGAGCCCCCCTCACATCTGGCACCCAGGACAGGAGCCCCCCGAACTTTCCCTGGCATTCCCATTCTGGATTAAGTACCACAACTGAATCTTTCCATAGCTTCTTCTATTACAGCCTAATGTCTGGAATTGGCACTCTGGAAATAAACGTTTGATACCCTATCTCGTGTGCTTACTTGTTTCATGACTTGGGGCAAGATTCTTAATCTCTTTGAACCTCTGGAAAATGGAATGAAAGGTATTGCCTACCTTATAAGATAGGTAATTAATACAAGAGAAATACTTAATGCATGGCATGTAGTATTGTGGGTGCTAGATTAATGTTAGCTAATGATCACCAAATACATTTGCATTTTTCTGTTTATAGTCTGTCTATCCCATTAGACCTAGACTCATCACTTAAAAATTTTTAATGATTTCTGTTTATAAAAAACAGATTATCTCAATGTCTACTACATAAAAAGTCCAGTCCGAATGTTTTATTTTAAGTATTTATTTTTAAAGAGAGAGGAAGGAAGGAAGGAAGGAAGGAAGGAAGGAAGGAAGGAAGGAAGGAAGGAAGGGAGGAAGGGAGGGAGGGAGAGAAACATCAATGAGTGAGAGCAACATGGATTGGTTGCCTTTCCTATGTGCCCTGATAGGGGACCAAACCTGCAATCCAGACATAATCCGATTTCCCTGACCATAATCCAGTTGGTGACCTTTCGCTTTGCAGGTTGACGCTCAACCAACAGAACCACACCAGTCAAGGCCATTCCAAATGTTTTTAATCAGTAAATAAAATGTCACATTTTCACAAAATTAATCTGAATGGGACAGTTTGAATATTGTCTTAAATGAGTCGTGGAGTTATTAATCTAAACTGAATGAACTTAATCATCTATGTTTTTTCCAACTTGGTGATTACAAATAGTATCCTAGAGTTGTACTAAGGAAGCTTAAGGATCTTTCTGGGTGGACACAACCAAAGTACCTGAACTTTGTGGCAGCCACAAGTCCCATCTATATAAGTACAACCAGATCACCAGCCTGCAAACTGCAGAGCACATGGAGCGTAAACTCATGACAGCCAGAGCACCATGCTCACCAGCAGCAGCAGCCTACCTGCCCAGCGCTCTGCTCTTGGTTCCTGAGCCCTCCAGTTCCTGACTTCATTCCTGGTCTCTCAACATCTAACTCAGAGCCTACTTTGCACTTGTCATCCTTTTTGAATGCTATCTCTTCAGCCAGAATCCATGGATCTAAAAGAAATATAGCGGGCTTCCAGTTTCAAGTCTGTCATGAGAGTTTGGAACTTACCACTTCCGTCCTCAAAAACAAGAAAAAAGCTGAGAAAACTGAAAACCAGCAACTTTTCTTTGATCCATCAGATAATTGAGGTCACAAAGCAAACTGCCACCATGAAAACTGAAGAGATGGGCTAACACAGAGAATCAGGAGCAGAAGACTATGGCTGGAGCCAGTATTTGTAGGAACACTTAAAAGGTAATTAATTAACTGCTGGAGAATGAGTGAACTAGTTTGAGGGAAAAATTCCTGGGAGCCCAGCCTTAGGTTGGGTCCCCATGCTTTTGTGAATTTTACCTCCAAAAGGTCCACTAAGTTTTCAGGTGAATATCAGAGAAAAATCCCCTCCTGCCTCCTGCAAGCAGAGGGAGAAAGTATCATTTTGAAATACCTTCAGAGCATCTGTTGTTATTGACCAGGTCTTGCTGTCAAGGGAAACTACTTATCAGAGCCTAATCAACATGGGTTCTATGAGATTCAGTCTAAAGGGGTTAGGGAAATACCCAGCTCTAGTCCCCTCTAACCATCCTCTCTTGCCTAAGTGTAGCAGTAGGTGGAGAGATGGGTGAAGCTTCACTTGTAAAGATCATTGTCCTGGGGCAAAGGCCCAGTGAAAGACTGAGACCTGAGACCTGAGACCTGAGACTGAGATATTTTATATCATTTAATCCTGCAGCACAAAGTCCGTTTTATTATTACACCAGTTTTTACAAGTGAGAGATATAAGGCCCAGAAAAGGAAACTTTTTGCCTACCCTTAAGAATACCTCCACCCCTCACACCTTACCACTACACAAATAATGTTCCTGTATAATAACACCTTAGCAAAAAAATTAGAAATCATGCACAATGGAATTAAACTAAAGCACAATGGAATTAAACTAGAAATCAGTAATAAAGATAGCTAGAAAAGCCTAATATTTAGAGGTTAAAAAACACACTTTTAGATAACACATGGGTCAAAGAAGTCCAGAGAAATTTTAAAATATTTTGGATTAAAATAAAATAAAACATCAAAATATATGGGATGCAATGAGAAGAGTGCTTAGGGGGAAATTTATAACATTGAGTAAATATAGTAGAAAAGAAGAAAGATCTACAATCAGTAACCAAAGCTTCCATCTTAGGGATGTACAAAGCAGAGCAAATTAAATCCAAAGGAAGCAGGGAAAAAAAAACAGAAATAATAAAAACTAGAGCAGAAATCAATTAAATTGAAAATAAGAGAAAATTAAGGAAAATCAGCTAAAACCAAAAGCTAGTTATTTGAAAAGGTCAATAAAGTTGATAAACCTCTAGCCAGTCTAACCAAGGGAAAAAGAGAAGACACAAATTACTAATATCAGAAATGAAAGAGGGGCCATCACCACTGATCCCATAGACGTTAAAAGGCAAATAAAGAAATAAGCAACTTTATGCCCACGAATTTGATAACCTAGATGAAATGGAGCAATTGTTTCAAAGACACAACCTACCAAAACTCACACAAGTAGAAATAAATAATCTTAATAGGCCTATACTTATTAAAATATTGAATCAATAACTAATAACCTTTTAAAACAGCGATTTTTAAAACTGTATGCCACAAGAATTTTTAAAACATGCAATACCTGACTATTTAGTCAGGGGTACAGACCTCTTTTCTTTTAGATTATCAAATGAAAAAATGACAATGGCTAACACAACAATAGCCATCTGGTGTGAATGAATCAAAATTATACCTATTTTTGTCAGATCAGCAAAAAATATATATTTTTTGATGTGCCACAAAAATTTAGTAATTAATTTATGTGTACCATGAGATGAAAGAGGTTGCAAATTGTTGTTCTAAAAGATAAAGCAACAGGCCCAGATGGCTTCACTAGTAAATTCTACCAAACATTTCAAAGAGAAATGATAGCAGTTGTTTATGATCTATTCTAGAAAATAGAGGCAGAGGGAACACTTCTTAACCCATTTTATGAGACCAGCATTATCGTAATATCAAAACCACACAAAGCAAGAAAAATTACCATTAAGAGACCAATATCTCTCATGAATATAGATACAAAAATCCTCAACAAAGTATGAGCAAATGGAATCCAACAATAAATATAGAAAAAGAACTATACATCATTACTACCAAGTAGAATTTATTCCAAGTGTGCAAGGCTAGTTCAAAGTCTGAAAATAACTGATCTAATTCATTACATCAATAGGCTAAAGAACGAAAATCATATAATCATATCAATAGATACAGAATTTCATTTGACAAAATCCAGCACCCATTGATGATAAAAACTCTCAACAAACAAGGAATAAAGAGGAACATTTTCAACTTGATGAAGAACATTTACAAAAAACCTACAGTTAACCTTATACTTCACAGTGAGAGAATTGGTGCTTCCCCTTAAGATAGAGAACATGTCAAGGATGCCCTCCCTAGCCACTCTTATTTAACATCATACTGGAGTCCTAACTAATGCAATAAGACAAGAAAGAGAAATAAAAGGTATACAGATTGGGAAGAAAGAAATAAAACTGCCTTTGCTTGCAGATATAGGATCATTATGTAGAAAATCCCAAAGAATCAACAACAAAAAAGCAAAATACCAACTTGTGGTATTAATAAACAATTAAAATTAAGTTGCAGTATATAAAATTAATATACAAAAAGGAATGTTCCATCTTCTCATTTTGGCCTTGTAGACCCTCTTCCTCCAAGCTTTGACCAGTCTTATGCATACATGGGTGGACATATAAGGGCTTAAACAAAGAGGCCTGCATTTGTGGAATACTAATGTGATGTGCAGTGTTAGGAGGTTAACAGAAGTAGATATGGGCTCATATTTACTGAATAAAGATGAAAAACAGTCCTTTCTGGGGCTGAGGGCACATGGAAATTGCCATAAGCAAATAGCACTAATTAAGTGCCTAAGTGTATATATCAGTATTCTAAGTATTATATTAAATTAACTAGGATTTTGGAAAATATTTTTAATATGATAATCATAATGAAAAACAATGATCCATTTTCTTTTTACATGTTTACTCTCTTATACTTTTTCAAAAATGATGGCGAATAATATTTATTAAGTATTGTAGAATTATTAAATGCTCCCACATACACAAGCTTATTTAGTCAACTATAATTTAACTGCCTCTGAAAAATTATTTGGTTCATTCATAGGAGTAAAAATTACTGAATTATTTCTTTCAAGAGCATATTCAAAACTATTTTCTTACAATTAGGAGCAATTTGGCTGTTGAGATTACTTGTTTTCCGGCTGTGTTTAAGTGAAATAAATCACCAAACTTCTATACAAAAAAAATATTTTTTATTTGCTAGTGTATATTAGTTCTTTAAATTACATATAATAGTAATAGTAATAGGTAATATTCATTGCACACTTACTTTGTTCAGGAACCATACTAATTATTTAGACATTTTATATCATTTAATCCTGCAGCAAAAAGTCTGTTTTATTATTACACCAGCTTTTACAAGTGAAGGATGTAAGGCTCAGAAAAGAAAACTTATTTGCCCAAAGTCATACATCTTGACAGAGCCAAAATTAGAAAGTTCTGTTAGGCTCTAGAGCAGATGTTGGCAAAATATCAAGTTTTTACATGTAGGCCAAATCTGTCTGTCACCTGTTTTGTATGGCCCACACTCTAAAAGTGGTTTTTACATTTTTTAAAGGTTTGAAAAAAATCAAAAGAACAATATTCTGTGAAATGTGAAAATTAAACTAGATTAAAATTTTATTGTTCACAAAGTTCATTGGAACACAGTGCATTCTAATTTGGGTACTTATGTTATGCCTGTTTTTTACTCTATGATAACAAAGTCGAGTAGTTGTAACAGAAACTGTATGGTCTGCGTAAACTCATATTTACATGTAAACACATGTATGCACATTTCTCACCACATACACACATGTAGAAGTCCTTGTGGTATGTCATAGTTAAACTTGACCTTCCCTTCACTCATGCCCTTTCTTAACCAACCTCCTCAACCTACCAACCAATTTTTTAAATAATTAGTTGCAATAATAATTGTTTAAAATTTTTTAAATAATTAAAAAATTGTCTAGTTGCAAGGTTTTCACTCACAGATAATCTGAATAAAGAAAAATATAGACATCCATATGTATGCATATTACATTAATGTATTTGTAGTATACTTCATTCCCCCAAAAGGGAATGAGAAATATAAATTAGATTAAGGGCATATAAAAGGCAACCAGAGTATATAATTGGATTGATTCCATTGGTTCTGTCCAGACAATAAGACAGAACTTCCAATTTATCCATGTTGTAACATCCCAATTAAACCAGTTTTTTTGCCAAACTCAACAGTCTGTTACTTGATTAAATTTATAAAATGCTCAAGGAAAAGGTTTCTTGAGAAATGCCCAATAATGACTGTATCAAGCATCTCTTCCAAAATGTGTGTGCCTTTCAAGAGCATGAAATCATTTTAGTTTAACATGACCATTGAATGTCTAATATTCTCAGGAAAAAACTAAAGTTGAAGAAAGTAATTAAAACCAGATCCTGAAAAGTCAATACTAAGACTCCAGACATTCAATCTGCGTGTATTGTGGTTTTCAGTAAAACACTAAAATGAGGTAATTTTTAATTTTTGTTATGTTCATGACTCTTGCAAAACCTAACCAGGGTCAAAATGTTTACTTCCTAATTTTTCTCATTGAATCACTATATACAATATACATTTTCAATGTCTTGTGCTAAAAAGAGAATCTCTTATAGTCATTTTTTATAAGTAACAAGAAAAAGAATTCCTGATGAATTGTGGATAATCCAAACATCCAATTTAATCATCTTATTTTACTCCCTTCTCCTCTCTTTTGTAGACACAGATAAGAAATTGTGGAATTGATTTACGTGTCACTTTCTCCTTCCCTCTTCCTTTGTCTTGTTTCTTTTGGGACTTAATAATTGGGCCAGAGGAGGCACTGAGGACAAAGATTACCACAGGCCCAGAAGATACACACACACACACACACACACACACACACACACACACACACACACACACAGTCTCTCTCTAAAACAGCTGATTTTGTGCAACTAACAATTAAATAATTCTATATATCTATGTTCCTGTATTGGAACATAGAATCCAATTGGAATATAGAATCCAACTGGAACATAGAATCCACCACCTCTGTATTTCTCTCTTAGATCACTGAAAATAAATATACACCAATTTTTAAAAGAAAAATGCAAACAAAATATAACCAGAGACATTGAAATTAAGAACAATCTAACAATTGCCAGAGGGGAGGGGGGAGGAGGCAGAGGGGAGAAGGGTTTTCAGGAACTACTACAAGGGACATATGGACAAAATCAAGGGGAGGGTGGAACCAAAGGTGGGTTTGGCTGGGGTTGGGGGGGGGAATGGTGGGGAAGAAATGCAGACAACTGTAATTGAACAATAAAATAATTTTAAAGAAAGGTTACATTCTTTAAAGCAATGCCAAACTCAGCTGTTTGATCATATAGTTAGCATATGGGTAAATGCTTTCATCTAAAATCTCAGAGCACTGCCCTGGCCGGTGTGGCTCAGTTGGTTGGAGCATCGTTCCTTAACCAAAAGGTTTCGAGGTTCAATTCCCACTCCAGGCATGTAAGATCCCTGGTCTGAGCACCTGCAGAAGGCAGCGGATCAATGCTTCTCTCTTGCATCGATGTTTCTCTCCCTCTCTTCCTCTTTCCTTTCCTCTCTTTCTCCAGAAAAGCAATGAAAAGTGTTCTCAGGTGAGGATTAAAAAGAGTTTAAAATCTCAGAGCACCTAAAAATAGTGTAATTTTCAGGCTCCAAAGAGTGAAAATAAAAATGCCTGGAACCCATAGACTCAAAGAGAAATGGCAGAGGGTTCTGGCTTCCTGAAACTTGGCCTCAGACTTTAATCAGCACTTTCTCATTCTGATGAGCATTAAAAAAATTAACAAGTAATGGGTATTAAGAGGTTATGTTATCACCATGATGGATTTCAGTACTCTGAATGAATGATAGTTATTGGTCATGTGCAATTGATTACCATGTAAGAAATATAATTCAGTTTACATTTTGCTTACTTGCTTGTTTGTTTTATTGACAAGCAAGCAAAATACAACCAGAAACATTGAAATAAAGAACAAACTGAGAGTAACCAGAGGGGAGGAGGAGAGAGATAATGGGAGGAAATAGGGGAAGGTCCATCAAGGAACATGTATGAAGCACACATGGACAAAACAAAGAAGGTAGGTTCCAGGGTGAGAGCTGGGGATAGGTGGGGCGCGGAGCTGTGGCGGGGTGAAAATGGAGACAACTGTACTTGAACAGCAATTAAAAAAATGTATTTATGCTTAGAAAAAAAAAGGAAGTGCTGCAAATGGAGCAGCAAAAAATAATTATTCTTTATGTTTTTATATTTGTGTTTAATAATTTCTAGATTATAACTGAAAATAAACAAGAAATTGTGTATTTTATTATATACATATAATAAATGCAAAAAGAAATATAATTCAACATTAGAAATGTTTATATTTAACTGTTTTATTTTAATAACCTTTGCTCTATCACCTTGGCAAGGACCTTTTGAAAACCTGACTAGATCATATTCATGCATCAAGTTTTGTGTAAATGCATGTTTAGCCCTTAAATGAACTGCAATAGTTAGGGTTAAATCATGGTTTATCCTTAGAGGAACCTTTGGTTCCTCCTACTAGGTTACATATATCTAAATGTTTTGTAACCCTCTTTTGTTATCATAGAGTTACAATCTTGTCCTGAATGGACATTGTGGACCTCTCTCTGATCTTTGTTTTGGAGGATAATGTTTGTCCTTTTTAATTCTTTACACAATTGAATGTACTAGTAAGCACATTTCTTAGGAATTTCTTAGAACCTTAGTACCCAGGGTATGAAATTGGGAGAAACTGACATTGCTTAACACTAATTCCTCTTAAAGAAGGTTTCTTAATGGTGCCACAATTTCCCTTAAGTACCATTACATTGTCCAATGAAATATAGGAAAAATAATTTGAAAACAACTTTTCCCCACTAAGCCATATTGTCAATCAGCCATTTAGAGAGGCATCCCCCCATTTCTACTCTTCATTTCCATAAAACTGTAGAATTACATGCTAAAGTCTCAGCACCATTTGACTTGGCACCTTCTATAGTTCGCTAGTTTATATAATAGTTTAACACTCTCCTACTAGTCGTGTTAGAACTTCTTGTGAAGTCCATTTCAAATTCATGAAAGAAAACTTCATTTGCCATGCTCTGTAGACTTCTCAACTATTATTTGTGTTATCTTTCTGTATGTGAGATAAATCCTTTCCCCTCAATAAGAGAGTTCCTTTCTTTAAAAAAAAATTCCTGGTTTAGCCTCAAGTTTTCATAAGTAGGTCACTGGTTCCCTTTAAAACATTGCCTTCCATGATTTATTAATAGGTAACCAGATTTTGTCCTAGTTCAATACATGTATGACATGTGTTTCTTGTTTTTCTGTTGTAACACGTTGAGATGTTTAATTTTATGTTGTGCCTTGCTCATAGTAGCTACTTCATGACTTCCTACATATTCCTCAAGGCCACATCTAGGAAATTTACTTTTTTCATGAGTTTTTAAAGTACCAAATTAACACATAATCATGTATCCTACCTAATTACTTATCTTATGCTTTCCATTCTGGTAAAGTATGCTACCACTGTGTTGGAGTAATTTAAGCTCCTTATTGTTAAGAACCTGGTATAATTTTTTAAACTCTTCTAATTTTCATGGTTAGACTAACATTTCTATATACAGAACACCTTCTTTATATAATTACAGTTTTACCATATTGCATTTCATCATTCTCCAAGTAAACTACCTACCTGTTCCTATTTATCCTATAAGTCTAACAATGGGAAGGGAGGGACTAAGTAGAAAAATGAGAAAACAAATTCTCTCAGTCACCTTAGGCTGCAGAGACCTGACTAAAAGCAAGAAGTTGATCTTGTCTCAACCAAGATCACATACATGTTGTTACATTGCAACCCATTTTTCCCCCACTGTAACCTACAAAGTTTCACTTGTGCTTAATTTTCAGTCTTAACTCTTTATCAAAATGACTTAATTATCTTACCTGAATTCCAATGTCAGTGATTTTATTACACTCAGATAGAGAAAGTTCCTTTAATTTTTTATGTCTGGAAAGTATCATCAAACCCTAAAAATATTTAAAATAAAGATCATTTTGTGGTTATAATTTAGTTAGAAGAATATTTCTAATAAGATAACAGCGATTTATACAAAAATGTAGCTTCTGTCATATTTCTTTACATTTAAAATACCTTGGTTAGAGGCAGTGAAACACAAATACCATATGATCTCATCTTTAACAGGAACCTAATATGCAAAACAAACGAACGAGCAAAATATAACCAAAGACACTGAAATTGAGAACAGGCTGACAGTGACCAGAGGGGAGAGGGGAAGGAATTTCAGGGGGAAAGGGTGAAGGGTTTGCAGAAACAATTATAAAGGACACAAGGACAATAACAGAGGGGCAGTGGAAATGGGAGGGAGGTGGAGAGGGCTGGGGTGTTGGGCTGGGATGGGGGGAAAGGCAGAAAACTGTACTTGAACAACAATAAAAAGTATATAAATAAATAAATAAAATACCTTGGTTAGGCAATATCATTCAATAAAATTTTCAGATTGTCTCTATCTAATGTTTTGCAAAAGTGTCACAATATCTCAGAAACAGAAAACTTATCTTGCCACCTGTTTCAGGTAAATTTTATCTAAATCAGTATAAAAAAATCTTAGACTCCCAAACTTACAACTTTATTTTGAAGACATTTCATGTAGCTAATGAATCTGTTTTTAAATAAATTCTTATTTATGACTCACTTAAAATCTAAAAATCTTTGCTGATTTTATGTGTAATTGCTTGAAAAGAGGGAAAAGATCTTTATATAAAGGCCTGTAAACAGGTCAGCATTCATTAATAGCCCACTTCTTTTTCCAGTTCAAAAGCTTTGTCTGTTTTTATTTTAAAAAGGTAGATTACCCTTAAATTTAAAAAAAGTTGTTAAAACTTTAGGTATAGTGTACATATAATTTTATATTAGTGCACAACATAATGATTTGATATTTACATACCTTACAGTCACACTAAGGCGTAATCACTTGTTACTGTGCAACTCACCACAATGTTGCTGACTGCATTCCCCATCACCTTTGTCACTCATCCCACCCCCACCCCTTGGGAACTATCAGTTTGATCTCTGTTTCTATGAGTCTGTTTTTGTTTTGTTTGTTCATTTGTTTTTGTGGGTATTTTAAATAAGATTTTTAAATAAGTGAAACCATATGGTATTTGTCTTTCTCTGTGTGACTTACTTTACTTAACACAATACCTACTAGTCCATCAATGTTGTAGCAAATGGAAAAATTTTATTTTTTCTTGTTGTGTAATATTCCATTGTGTGTGTATACACATTCATATACGCATGTGTGTATATATACATACCTGTATATATCACATTCATACCACATCTTCCTTTTCCATTCATCAATAGACACTTAGGTTGCTTCCAAATCTTGGCTATAGTGCAATGAGCATGGGGTGCATACATCTTTTTTAATTAGTTTTCATTTTCTTTGGATAAATATCTAGAAGTGGAATTACTGGGTCATATGGTAGTTTTATTTTTAGTTTTTTTGAGGAATCTCCATACTGTTTTCCACATTGGTTGCACCAATTTGCATTCCATTAATAGTGCATGAGGGTTTCATTTTCTCCACATCCTTGCCAATACATTATTTGTTGACTTTTATTTAGATGATAACCGTTCTAACTGGAGTGACATGCTATATTTCATTGTGGTTTTGATCTGCATTTCTCTGATGATAGTTCTTGCATTTTTTACAAGTGGTTTTGCTGTCCCATTTCTTAGTACTTTCCTTCCTAAACTGACTAATGTGCCTTATAGAGGTCATCCTGTTTTTGCACTCAGAATCACGATGTTTTTATATTTCCATTAGATATGCTTCCTAGACTAGGTGTACAGGAGCAATTTCTTCTCATTCTAATACCCCAGAACTGGTTGGCAGGTAAAATACCAAAAGTAGTATATGAATTTTTTCTTTAAAAATTTTTTGGATTTAATCCTTACTGTATTTTTTCCATCACCATTTTATACCTCCCTCTCCCCAGCAGTCATCACCCTGTAGTCCATGTCCATGAGTCCTTTTTCCTTTTTGCACAATCCTTCCACGCCCTAACCCCATCCCCACTAGCTGCCATCTGCTCTCCATCTATGAGTCTGTCTCTGTTTTGCTTGTTAGTTCAGTTTGTTCATTAGATTCCACATATGAGTGAAATCAAGGGATATTTGTCTTTCTCTGACTGGCTTATTTCACTTAGCATAGTGTTCCAAAAATATGGAATGTCTCACGAATTTGCATGTCATCCTTGTGCAGGGACTATGTTAATCTTCTCTGTATCGTTCCAATTTTAGTATATGTGCTGCCAAAGCAAGCACTCCTTTTGAAGTTTTGTTTGCAGGACTGGTTTACATTTTACTGATCTTCAACACAACATTTGAACTATCTTGAAAATGGTTAATAAAATACTATATTTTGGGGTTTTTTTTTACTGGGGTACATAAAAAAATCCAGATCAAAGAAAAAAGTACTTGGAATTCTTATTAAATGAAGCCACTGTTTAAACTGAATATGTAATTTTATTTAACATTTTTGTACACTACCCACAAATAAAATCACTCTGTTCTTTTCATTTTATTTCAAATGTGACTTCTTTTGTTAAGAACAGTATGTTTTCTCTTTCCTTGTTTTTTTTTTTTTTTAATTTTAGAGAGAGGGTAAGGGAGGGAGAAAAAGAGGGTGAGAAACATCTATGTGAGAGAGAAACATCTATCGGTTGCCTTCCATACACACCCCAGGGGACTGAACCTGTAACCCAGGGATGTGCCCTGACAAGGAATTGAACTGGCGACCTTTTAGTCTGTGGGATGATATCCAATCAACTGAGCCACATTGGCCAGGGCTCCCTTCTTGTCTCAAAACAAAGAATGACCAAAACCTGTGGAGCCATTCACATGCGATCTGGGGTCCAGATGTGCATGCTATTGAATTGGCTAAAAGTTCATTTGTTTTTTTTTTTTTTTCCTGTAAGATGGTTCTAGTAGTGCTTAGTTGTCTCTAACTTCATTTGAAACATTTTTGTTAGATTGTTTTGTGACAGCTGTCATATCAGCATGCATTAAAAAAACTAACCAAAATTGATGATATTGAAGATGGAAGAAAACATGCAACATTTTTGGTGTATTATATTTTATTATTTCAAGAAAGGTAAAAATGCAACTGAAATGCAAAAAAGATTTGTGCAGTGTGTGAAGAAGGTGGTGTTACTGATCAAATGTGTTAAAAGTGGTTTGTGCAGTTTTGTGCTGGAGATTTCTGGCTGGATGATGCTCTACGGTCAGGTAGACCAGTTGAAGTTGATAGTGATCAAATTGAGACATTAATTGAGAACAATTAACATTATATTATGCAGGCAATAGCCAACATACTCAAAATATCTAAATCAATAAAGTAATTGGTGAAAGTGAAAAATGTGTCTTTTATTGTATGGAAAAAGCTAAACAGACTTTTTGGCAAACCCAATATTTTACTTATGTTAGAAGAACTGGATTTACTTATTTAATTTTTTTCTTTTATTAACTCTATACATAGGAGAAGGGCGGGAGAAACAGAGGGAGATAAGCATCAATGTGAGAGAGAAACATCGATCAGCTGCCTCTGACATGCATCCCAACTGGGGATCAGGCCCGCAGCCCAGACATGTGTCCTGACTGGGAATCAAACCAGTAACCCTCGCTTTGCAAGATGATGCTCAACCCACTGAGCCATGCCAGCCAGGGCAGAAGTAGATTTAGATATTCCCCCAACAGAAATGGTATTGTTTAAACAAAAATATTAAGAAATGCAAGGTTTGTCTCATTGCCTTATACTTGATAATAGCTAAATGTTTTATTGTATTTATTATGTTGCCAAGTTAGAATCTTTTAGGATGAGCTGGAAATGAAGTATACTTGCTAATTATGATATTTCATGATTTATATTCTCTTTACCACTTTATTGAAAATTGCTAAAAATTAATGTTCATTAATATGAAAATAGAATGCCATGTTTTATCACTGTAATTGTTCATTAAAATGTATGACCTCAAAATTAAATTAATTAACATCGTTAGCCATTAGATAAATGCAACTCAAAACCACAATGAGATATCACTACATACCTACTAGGGTAGTTATTCTTAAACAGACAGATATAAAAAGTGTTAGTGAGGAAGTGAAAAAATTAAAACTCTCATTAACTGTTGCTGAGAATGTAAAATGTTAATCACTTTGGAAAATAATCAGACAGTTCTTCAACTAAAACATAGAGTTACCATATGACCCAGCAATTCCACTCCTAAGTATTTATCCGGCAGAATGAAAACATGTACGCAAATGTTCCTAGCAGCATTTTTTGTAATAGAAAAAAAGTAAAACAAACCAAATATTTCAAATGGTTAAAGATAGATGTATTATATCCATACAATGGAATATTATTGGCAGTGAAAAAGTATTGATGCATACTACTGTAGATGAATATTTTAAAAATTATGCTGAGTAAAAGAAGCCAGACCCTAAAGGCCACAAAATCTATGACTCCACTTATCTGAAAAGCTCAGACTAGACAAATATATAGAAACAGAAAGTAGAATAGTAGTTGCCTAGGTTAAACTGGGGAGTGGGTCAGGGATAGAAAGTAACTGCTTATGGGAAGGTTTTTTTCCCTGAGTGATGAAAATGTTCTGGAATTAGACTGTGGTGGTGGTCGCATAACTCTAGCAATATACTAAATCCACTGAATTATACACTTTTAATTGGTGAATTTTACAGTATGTAAATTATATCGCAATAAAGAAGTTTATAAAAACTAAATGACAATAATTGTATAACTAAACACAAATTTGAAATATTCTTACAACATCCTTCAGTCCAAAATGAATACAGAAATTCCTTGCACCTGATAAGGAGCAAGAGACATCATCATGCTCATATGCTAGACAAGTTATTATAAAGCCCTGCTGTAAGTAAACCCCACTTTGTAAGTGAGCAGCAACAAATCTAAGCAAGCTGGAGGAGGCCAAGTCTCCACTGAAAACTGCCTTGTGCTGGATAGCGGAGGCCAGCTTCTCTGAACAAATGAAATACGCAGTTTTAGTCAACAGAGTTCATTTTTTAAATGGCTTTCTGACTCAGAAGCTTTTCAGATTAATGACCTAAAGAATATCAGAGCCAGCTAAGTAAAATGTTCTACTTGGCACCATGAGATCCATAAATGCTCCAAATTAGCAATGGTTCCAACATTTTACAGAGTTCCTTTATACCTTTAGAAAGTCTTAAATCTCAAGTCTGGGAAAAATGAATTCATTCTTAATTTATATTCATTTGATGTATATTTATTTAGCAAGCATTTATTATACTGATCAGGCTCCAGGATAGAAAGTAGGAGTATGCATACAAAGGTCAATGAGGTTCAATGTTTGCTCTCAAGGAGCCTACAGTCTGGCATGGAAGACAGACACATACAACATACTACAACCCAGAAAAAGGTAAACACTCTGCACAGTGGTCATACCACAGAGAGATGTGAAGCCAGCTACTGTGGATTAGTCAAGACTCTGGGGAGGAGAGTTGTGAGCGGGGAAGTGTACACTACCAAGAAAGCTATAGAGAGAAGGACATTCTAGGCAGAAGGAATAGAACTTCAAAAGCAGTAAAATATAAAAAAAAAATGGCATGGCCCTGGTCAGGTGGCCCAGTTGGTTGGAGAATCATCCCCGTCAGGGCAAATACCTAGGTTGCTACATTCAATTCCCAGTTGGGGTGTATGTAGAAGACAACTGTTGGATGATTCTCTCTCACACTGATCTCTCTCTCTCTCTCTCTCTCTCTCTCTCTCTCTCTCTCTCTTTCTCCCCCCGAAACAGTATGGCATGTACAGGGAACTATACAGCATGGCATGAATAGATTTATGATGAATTTTTAAAAAATATCTTAAGACCCCCTGGCTGGCATAGCTCAGTGGATTGAGCATGGGCCTGCAAACCAAAGGGTTACTGGTTCAATTCCCAGTCAGGGCACATGCCTGGGTTGTGGGTCAGGTCCTCAGTAGGGGGTGTGCAAGAGGCAACCACACATTGATGTTCCCCTCTTTCCCCTTCCCCTTCTCTTCTCTCTAAAAATAAATATATCTAATTTTAAAAAAATAAATAAAATAAAATTCCTCTTTCAAAAAAAAATCTGAAAACCTGACCCAAGAATTTCTCTTAAGGAAAAAATCATGGGGTCTTGTTTTTGTTTTGTTGTTGTTTTTTTTTTTTCATTTTATACCTTGTTACATGCTTGGGATAAAAGTCCTCATGCAGAGTTAAAAACACTGGTAATCAGGATGCTCATAGAAATGGTTGAATATGGGTGCAAAATAGAGGAAAAAGTGAAGGCTATGAAAAGTGAAATAAAGAAAAATATACAAGGAACCAACAGTAAAGGGAAGGAAACTGGGACTCAGATCAGCACTTTGGAGCAGAAGGAAGAAATAAACATTCAACCAGAACAGAATGAAGAAAGAAGAATTCAAATAAAAAATGAGGTTAGGCTTAGGAACCTCCAGGACAACTTTAATGTTCCAACATCGGAATCATAAGGGTACCAGAAGGAAAAGAGAAAGAGTAAGAAATTGAAAACTTATTTGAAAACATAATGAAGGAGAACTTCCCTGATCTGGCAAAAGAAATAGACTTCCAGGAAGTCCAGGAAGCTCAGAGAGTCCCACAGAAGTTGGACCCAAGCAAGCACACACCAAGACACATCATGATTACATTACCCAAGATTAAAGATAAGGAAAGAATCTTAAAAGCAGCAAGAGAAAAGGAGACACTTACCTACAAAGAAGTTCCCATAAGACTATCAGCTGACTTCTCAAAAGAGATTTTATAGGCAAGAAGGGGCTGGAAAGAAGTATTCAAAGTCTTGAAAGGCAAGGACCTACATCCAAGATTACTCTATCCAGCAAAGCTACCATTTAGAATGGAAAGGCAGATAAAGTGCTTCCCAGATAAGATCAAGTTAGAGGAGTTCACCACCACCAAACCCTTATTATATGAAATGTTAAAGGGACTTACCTAAGAAAATGAAGAAGATCAAAAATACAAATAGTAAAATGAAAACAAACTCACAACTATCATCAACCAAACCTAAAAAAACAAAAACAAAATTAACTAAGCAAAGAACTAGAACAGGAAGAGAATCACAGAGATGGAGATCACATGGAGGGTTATCAGTGGGGAGGGGGAGTGAGGAGAATGGGGAAAAGGTAAAGGGAATAAGAAGCATAAACGGTAAGTACAAAATAGACAGGGCACAGTCAAGAATAGTATAAGAAATGGAGAAGCTGAATAACTTATATACACAACCCATGGACATGAACTAAGATGCGGGGGGGGGGGGAATGATGATAGGAGGGGTGGGTAAAGGGTGGAGGAGGAGAAAGGGGAGAAAAAAAATGGGACAACTGTAATTGCATAACCAATAAAATATATTTTAAAAAATGGGGAAAAGAAGTCCTGAGGGTTGGCTCATGCCAAGCTTTTATTTCTGGGAGGGATGGAAAGACAAGACTGGGAAGATAAGAAAAAATAAGGAGAAATGAATAACCAACAAGATGGAAGGACTGGGACTCAGTGAGGCAAAGGGCAGATGGATGCTTACTTTTTAGGGAAGTTGTAACATTATGAAAATTTAAAGCTTCCTTCATGGACAAAGGAGAATTTGAATTAAGCTTTAAAGACTGAGTAAGATTTTGACAAATGAAATAATGGGAACAGTTTTTCAGGCTGAGGAAGCAGCATGACTAAAGGCTTCATTTGGAAAGCATGAGTTTGGGAAGTTATTCAGTTTGGGGTCACTGGCATTGAATAAGGCCAGGAACAGATAGATGCATGGACATAAGACATTTGCAGTAGAAGCAGACAAATCCTTGAAAACCATTCTATTTTACCCCACTTTCACATCTGGAATTGTTTAGCTAATGAATATCACCAACGTAAACATAAATTATCCTTCCCCTTTATTTTTAAAATATTTAAATCCACAGAAAGTTTCAAAGAATGATACAATGAACACCTATATACCCTTTACCTAAATACACCAGATATAAACATTTTGCCACATTGCTCCTTTTTTAAGTATTTTTTATTAATTATGCTATTACAGTTTCCCCAATTCTTCCCCCTTTATCCTCCTCCACCCTGCCCCCCAACCTTCCAGCATTACCCCCATTAGTTCATGTCCATGGGTTGTACATCTAAGTTCTTTGAGTCCTCTGTTTCCTATACCATTTTTATCTTTCCCTGTCTATTTTATGCCTACTAAGTATGCTTCTTCTTCTTCCCTGTACCTTTCCCCCCTATTCCTCTCTTCTCCCTCCCCACTGAAGTCCCTCTGTGTGATGTCTATTTCTTTGATTCTGTTCTTGTTCTGATGGCTTGCTTAGTTTTTGTTTTCATTGTTTTTCTTTTCTTTTAGGTTCATTTGTTAATAGTTGTGAGTTTGTTGTCATTTTATTGTTCATATTTTTTACCTTTTTCTTAGGTAAGTCCCTTTAATGTTTCATATAATAAGGGCTGGGTGATGATGAACTCCTTGAACTTGGCCTTGTCTGAGAAGCACTTTATCTGCCCTTTCATTCTGAATGAAAGGTTTGGATAGAGTAATCTTGCATGTAGGTCCTTGTCTTTCAAGACTTCAAATACTTCTTTCCAGCCCCTTCTTGCCTGTGAGGTTTCTTTTGAGAAATCAGCTGATAGCCTTATGAGAACTCCTTTGTAGGTAACTGTCTCCTTTTCTCTTGCTGCTTTTAGGATTTTCTCTTTGTCTTTAATCTTGGGTAACTTAATGATGATGTGCCTTAGTATTTTCCTCTTTTGGTCCAACTTCTTTGGGACTCTCTGGGCTTCCTGGACTTCCTGGAAGTCTATTTCCTTTGCCAGATTGGGGAAGTTTTCCTTCATTATGTTTTCAAATAAGTTTTCAATTTCTTGCTGTCATTCTTCTCCTTCTGGCACCCCTACAATTCAGATATTAGAATGTTTGAGGTTGTCTCAGAGAATCCTCAGCCTCTCTTCATTTTTTTGGATTCTTGTTTCTTTGTTCTGACCCAGTTAGATGTTTATTTCTTCCTTTTGTTCCAAATCATTGCTCTGAATTGTGGTTTCCTTCTCATCACTCTTGGTTCCCTGAATATTTTGCTTTATTTCCTTTTGGGTATCTTTCATTTGTTCTTTCATTTTTCTACCAAGCTCAATCAGTTCTGTGAGCATTTTGATTACCAGGGCTTCAAATTCTCCATGACATAGGCTGGCAATCTCCTCATCGTTTAGTTCTGAGGTTTTGCTGTGTTCTTTCATTTGGGCCACATTTCTTTGTTTTGGCGCACCTGATAAGTTGTAAGGGGCAGGGCCTTAGGTATCCACCCAGTCAGGGCAACCCTCTCTGCTGTGCCACCTGTGGGGGAGGGGCCATATAGAGAACAATACAGCTTGCCTGCTTATCTCTAGCGCACTATCCAACAGACTCTCATGTCAGACTGGAAGTATCTCCCACCAGGGCAACTGCAACCTAAGCCCACAGTCAACTCTGAGTCTCAGTTTCCCCCTTAAGTCAGTCCCTCCTGAGCGGCTCCACGAATCTCAGCGGTCAGCCCTGCCCTTCAGCCGCCTTGCTAGGGTTTTTCTGAGTGGGTCCTCATGGTCTGCCTGACCAGTGTGGTTGTTCTGGTTGATTTTTTCTTTAATTCCTTGGTTGTTGGCATTCCATACAGTTTGATTTTCTGGCATTTTTGATTGTGTATTGATTTTAGATTGGTCGTTATCCATCTTTTTGTTGTGAAGTATTTCTACGTACACCTCCATCTTGGCCGTAACTCTGTCACCCATTTTGTCACATTTCTTAACTAATTCATTCTTAATTCATTTTCATTTGATATATATTTATTTAGCATGTATTTATTATAATGATCAGGCTCTGTGTGTGTATGAACACACATAGTTTTATTAATATATATGAATATAGTTTTATATTTATACATATACTATACATAGTATATATTTAAAAATATTATATATTCATATATACATAATGATACACTTCTTTGAAGCATTTGAGAATAAGTTTCAGATGGCATGATGCTTTACCCCTATGTATTCTCTATGCATCTCCTTAGGAATAATATAAAGTCAATACTCTAGACCCAGTCAGTTCATCATTGCATTTTGTTGTCCCTTTAGCTTTTTTTCTTTAAATGTGATCTTTCAAGCACTGACTTTAAAAAATTCCTGGTCATGAATAGACACTTCTGCAAAGAGGATGTGCAGATGATCAATAGACATATGAAAAGATGCTCAATGTCACTAATCATCAGAGAAATGCAAATTAAAACCATGATGAGACGTCACCTCACCCCTGACAGAATGGCCATCATTAATAAGTCAACAAACAACAAGTGTTGGAGAGGTTGTGGAGAAAAGGGAACCCTCATGCAGCTGTCAGTGTGATTGCAGATTGGTGCAGCCACTGTGGAAAACAGTATGAAGCTTCCTCAAAAAATTGAAAAGGGAACTGCTTTATAACCCAGTGATTTCACTCCTGGGAATATATCCAAAAAAACCCAAACACTAATTTGAAAGACTATATGCATCACTATGTTCATTGCAGTGTTATTTACAGTAGCCAATGTTTGGAAACAGCCCAAGTGTCTATCAGTAGATTAAAAAAATATGGTACATACAGGGATAAGCAAAAGTAGGTTTATAGTTGTGAGTATGTAAAATACACTGTTTATTCTTTTATTATGATTGTATTATTTATTTGTATTATATGTAAACCAAAAGTCCTTCCCTTTATATATAATGTAATATTATTCAGCCATAGAAAGAATGAAAGCTTACTATTTATGACAAGATAGATGGACCTGGAGAGCATTATGCTAAGTGAAATAAGTCATACAGAGAAACACAAATACCATATGATTTCACTTATATGTGGAATCCGAAGAATAAACAAACAAATAAAACAGAAATAGATTCGTAGATGCAGAGGACAAACTGATGGTTGTCACAGGAGAGGGTGCTTGAGGGGATGGGTGAAGAAGTGAGGGGATTAAGAAGTACAAATTGGTAGTTACAGAATAGTCATGAAGATGTAAAGTACAGTATAAGGAATATAGTCAATAATACTGTAATAATTACATATGGTGCCAGGTGGGTACTTGAATTATTGTGGAGAATCATTTTGTAAATTATATTATTGTCTAATCACTATGTTGTATAACTGAAACTAGTATAAAACAATATTACATGTCAACTGTAATTTAAAATAAAATTAAAAAATAAAAATAGAGATCTCAGGCCAGTATTATGTAGAATGTCCCACATGCTGGGTTTGTGTGATTGTTCTTTATAATTAAATTCTGGATAAACATTTTTTTTGCAAGAATACTAAATACTAAAACAAATCTCTCTCCCATGATTGTGAGATAAGCCATTTGAAAGTAATGGAGAAAATACAAAAATATGACAAATGATAATAACTATATTTATCTAAGGACTTCACACAAATTGTCAGTAAAAATATATAAATAAGTGAAGAATCTAAACAGACATTTCATGTAAGTAGAAATATAATTGCAATGATAAGTAAATATAGGGGGAAATTAATATTACTACAATCATTTAAAGTATAAAATCAAAATAACAATGAACTTAATTTCTAACTTTCTTGAAATTAAAACAGCCAGTATTGGTGACTGAGTGGAAGGCTGCCACACTTATTTCATTGCTGATGGCAACAAAATCTGCTACAACTCACTGGAAAACCAAGTGACCAAAACACCAACAAAATGTTCTGTTCAAAAGGAGGGACAAATTTAGAGAGTTAAAGGTTTATAAAAGCTTCAGGGCAGGCTGCTTATCTTATTTCTGCTTTACATTCAAACCTAGAGTTGCTGCCTTAAATATAGTAGGAACTAGATAACTATTTATCAAAGGAAAGAAGAAAAGGATGAAGAAAAGAATGAATAATGAATGAAATTTTTCAACATTTGTGAAAAATAATTTATAATAACTTGGACAAAACATTATATGAATCCATTATTAAGTCATTTGTATATCAATGTAGAATTATATAAAACATAAACATTATGCTTTACACAGACCCACAACACTCCTGAAGCAGTTTACCATCTGTTTGAAACAAAGTATAGTAGCACAAAAACAGGAAATTCAAACAAAATACTAAGCATGGACGTAAACATGATAAGTATATCCATAGACAAGTATATCCATACATGAACAATTTTGTTTTACAGAAATTGGTGGAAACTTCTCTGTCTTCAAATTACTTGATCCACTGGTGAAGTATGACCTTGCTGACAATCGCCCACTTTTTCAAACACCATGCCCCTTGGTTCTCATGACATCACTCTTAATTCGTCCCTCACCCACTTCTCTGAATGTTCATTTCAGTTCCTCTCTGGGTTCATCTTCCAAATCCACCCAATATGTACGGGTGTTCACTGGAACTTTGACCTTGACCTATCTTCTCCTTCTGTCTCTCATCATGGCTTCTTTGGGCACTTCAACTATCTCTAAATCCAGCTAAAATCTCTCTCCTGAGCTCCACATCTTGTTTCCTAATTGAAAATTGGACACCTGAATATGCCATAAGCACCCAAACTCAGTACTGCTACTTTCAGAGGACTAGTATTCAAAGCAGAAACCCCAAAATTAATGGGTTCTTTCTCAGCTTTGTGCTACTTTCTGTAAGGAGCCTAGTTAAAGTGAATGACTCATGATAGAATTTTCATTGATTTAAATACATTGCTCTTTCCTCTGCATTTTTGCAACTTTTACGACCCTCTCTAAGGGGCCTACATTTCCATTGCTGGGAAATCCAATAATCACAGCAAATATGCCTCATTATTCCATAGTTCAAATTAATCATTGCTAAGATGTATTGAATGCTTACCCTGTGACAGGCACTATGTTAAGCAGTTTACATTCATTATCTTATTTCATTCTCACAACACTGAGAAAAGTAATATTATAATCACTCTTCCAAAGAGAGGGAAATAGAGGCACAGAGAGGTTGAGTAACTTGTCTAAAGTCTCATAGTTTGCTGGCACCAGCCAGGATGTGAACCCACACTCTGCACTTGTGCTTTTAGTAATCTTTAACCATGCAGTGCTATTTGTACTGTTGCTGTTCTTTCAGCTCTACGCTGTACCTCGAGGCCAGTACTATGACTATAAATTTAGTACTCCCAGAAGCTAGCATGGTGTTTGACATACAGTTGACAATGAATAAATATTTGTGAATGAATGAGTTGTCTGTAAAATTATCTGTTCTTAATGGGCCCAATTTTGTCTTATCTTGCTGCCATACTCTCAGAATTCCTGGTTGGAATCTACTTCCCTTTGTAATTATGTGAATTGGTGTTTATATTTTATATGTTCCTTTCTGAAAGATTTGCTCTGTTTGGTGTTGGCTACCACATTATTTCATGAATAAAGAACAAAACTGATACTTGGAAATATGTTTTAATTAACACTTCGCCTGTTTAAAATCACTGGTAACACTGTCTTGTACAATGTCCTTGAAAATGTATCTTAAACTCAAGAATGATTTTCCCTTTTGTACTCTGGTTGGCAATTACAATTTTATAAAATAATTTACCTTTTCTTCTAAGTTATTTTTACTTATTTCTACTTATTTGATTGTTAGTATGAATTTTGCAGTCATGTTTTTTTTTTAATGTATCTACCTCTCTGACCTAATTTATTGACCTACATGTCTAAAGGAAAGCAGGCTTTGGTCCACACACAGAAATCGATCTTTTATATGTTTGTGGAGGGAAGGAAAATCAGCATCTCTGTTAGATGAAAATAGAGCAACTCACCTTGAGACTGTTTGCCTCCTGCCTGCTGGAGGTTGAGAGGAGGCTTATGCCACCAAAGAATCTCCTTGAAGGAAGTGACAAGTTAGGTTGGTCATTTCCTTTTGCAATGTTTATAGTAGGCATTTTGCTGGAAACAGGAGACAACTAACAGTAACCTCCTTGAAGAAAACCACTATTGCTAGTTATGTGACCAGCAGATTCATATAAAGCTACTGACTGGGGAGAAGGGCCTGGAAAGGACTAAGGAGAGGTCTGGCTTCATATGAAAAAGTACAATAGGGCAGACTTCTTGTTATGTGCAGATCCATTTGTCTCTGAGTAACCCTGCTTCCTTTTAACTCTGATTCTTTCTATTTCTTGAATCCCAAGTGATTTCATATGTTTCCTGCTTTAGAGGTTTTGCTTCACTGAACCTCAGGCTTTATTTGTATGTGTGTGTTCCATGCAGATGGGTGGTCTCTTGAAAGTGTATCATCAGACTAAGACATGCAGCTGTAAGCACTCCCACTCCAGTTCAGAGCATAGCTGAGAAAATGTGGGATTTAAAGAAGCCATGTTTGGTTAAGGGGAAGGAAATGGTACCAGATCCACTCATTCACTCACACACTGATACACTGATCAAGTATTTTATATTGCTCTTGCATTTTAGGCATCACACTAAGCATCCCTTCTTGAGGGCAGAGGCAGGATGACCCAGCCTCTGCCCTCAAGAAGCCCACAGTGCTGCAGAGAGATAGGCTTGGAACAATTATTAAAATGTAATCAGCTGATTGTTTTAGTGAAGGTATTATGAAGTACAGTAGAAACACAGGACAGGGAAATCTTAAGCCTGCCCAGGAATTCCAGCACAGCTTCACACACCTGAAACTCAAGGGATCAGCGGGGAGGATGTTTCAGACAGAGGGAATAACTTTCAGAGATGGGAAGGCAAGAGAGCATGACATGTTTGAGGAGATAGAAGAGGGTCAGTTCCATGTCTCTGGAGCTGAAGATGAAAGATGGGAATCAACTGGAAGTTACGCTGTAAAAGTTGTCAGGAGCCACCTCAGGAAGAACTTGGTCTTTCACATTAGATCATTTAAACTTTATAGTGTAATCAATGTGGGGCTCCTGAAGAAATCTAAGCAAGGAAGTGAGAGGCTCAGATCTGCATGCTGGAAGATCACATTGCAGCAAGTAGAGAACAGAGCTGAGGACAGTGGTATTTAAGGCAACAGAAGTTAGTAAGAAGAAATAGTGCCTGAATGGCAGGGGCAGCAGGGGTGGAGGGGAGGAAGGGGAACAGAATAAAGAGATATTTAAACTACACAATGATGGTCAAAGTTCTCACACTGGTTTTCTCTTCCTTTTTAAATTATACTTTATTGATTATGCTATTACAGTTGTCCCATTTTCCCCTCTTCCAACGAGTACCCCCTACTCCCCTCAGGCAATCCCCACACCATGTCCATGGGTCATGCGTGTAAGTTTTTTGGCTGCTCCATTTCCTATATTGTACTTTTTACATCCCCATGGCTATTCTGGTAACTACCTATTTGTATTTCTTAATCCCCTCACTTCTTCACTCAGTCCCCTACACCCCCATCCCATCTGGCAACCATCAAAATGCTGCTCTCTGTATCCATGATTTTATCTTGATTCTTCTTGTTTGCTTAGTTTGTTTTTAGATTCAGTTGTTGATAGGTATGTATTTACTGCCATTTTATTGCTCACAGTTTTGAACTTCTTATTTATCTTAAATAAGTCCTTTTAAATTTTTAAAAAATAATGGTTTGGTTATGATGAACTCTTTCAGTTTTTCTTGTCTGCGAAGCTCTTTATCTTCCCTTCAATGCTAAATGATATATTTGCTGGGTGGAGCCATCTTGGCTGCAGATCCTTCTTTCACATTCTTCCATTCTTTTAAGTATATTTTATTGATTATACTATTGTGGTTGTCCTAATTTTCCCCCTTGCCACTCCTCCACTGATACCCACCTTTGCTCCAGCAATCACACCCTCCCCCTTAGTTTATGTCCATGGGTTGTGCATATAAGTTCTTTGGCTTCTCCATTTCCTATACTATTCTTAACACCCCCTTGTCTATTTTGTACTTACCAATTATACTTCTTAATCTTTGCACCTTTTCACCTGTTTTCCTCCTTCCCCCTCCCAGTTGATAACCCTCCAAACGATCTCCATATCTATGATTCTGTTCCTGTTTTGGTTGTTTGTTTAGTTTTTTTCTTGTTTTGTTTTTTAGATTCAGTTATTGATAGTTGTGAGTTTGTTGTGATTTTAATGTTCATAGTGTTGATCTTAGTTTTCTTAAATAAGTCCCTTTAACATTTCATGTAATAATGGCTTGGTAATAATGAATTTCTTTAGCTTTACTTTGTCTGGGAAGCACTTTATCTGCCCTTTTGTTCTGAATGATAGCTTTGTTGGATAGAGTAATCTTGGTTGTAGGTCCTCACTTTTCACCACTTGGAATACTTTTTGCAAGCCACCTCTTGCCTGCAAAGTTTCTATTGAGAAATCAGCTGACAGTCTTATGGGAGCTCCACTGTAGGTAACTGTCTCATTTTTCTTGTTGCTTTTAAGATTCTTTCTTTATACTTAAGCTTTGGCATTTTAATTATGATGTATCTTGGTGTGGTCTTGTTGGAGTCCAACTTGATTGGGACTCTCTATCCTTCCTGGACTTATATGTCTATTACCATCTCCAGATTAGGGAAGTTTTCTTTTATTATTTTTTAAAGAAGTTTTCAATTTCTTGCTCTTTCTCTTTTCCTTCTGACACCCCTATGATGTGAATATTGGACCTCTTGAGGTTGTCCCAGAGGATCCTTACACTATCTTCCTTTTTTTGTATTCTTTTTTCTTCTTGTTGTTCTGATTGGTTGTTCTTTTCTTCCTTATGTTCCAAATCATTGATTTGATTCTCAGCTTCATCCACTCTACTGTTGTTTCCTTTAAATTGTTCTTTATTTTAATTAGTGTATTTTTCATTGCTGAGTGGATATCTTTTATGTTGCTGAGGTCCTCAGTAAGTTCCCTGAGCATCCTTAAAACCAGTGTTTTGAACTTTGCATCTGATAGATTGCTTATCTCTATTTTGTTTAGTTCTTTTTTCTGGAGTTTTGATCTCTTCTTTCATTTGTGCCATGCTTCTTTGTCTCCTCATTTTGGCAGCCTCCATGTGTTTGTTTCTATATATTAGATAGAGCTGCTATGATTCCCTGTGTTAGTATCATGATCTAATATAGGAGGTGTCCTGTAGGGTCCAGTGGCAAAGTCTACCCTATCACCTAAGCTGGGTATTCAAGGTGCACCCTTTGTGTGGGCTGAGTACACCCTCCTCTTGTAGTTGAGTCTTGATTGCTGTTGGCTGATCAATGAGAGGGATTTACCCAGGCCAGTCAGTTGTAAAGATTGCCTTGACCTTACCATCAACCTCCGCCCTCCATGAAGAATCAGCTGTGAAGGGGGAGGGTGGTGGTGCTCTGATGTGGTTGGTAGCTGTCTACTGGGTGTGCAGGCTCTGGGGTTTCCCAGGTGGTGCAGGCCAAGGTCAGCCCCCATCTGTGTATAGCCTGGAACCACCCTGCATGAGCTATAAAGTAATCTGCAATGGCTGATGCTTGTGCCAGGCTTGGAGATTCCCATGCTGTGAATCTAAGCTGACTACTGTTAGTGCTGGTCCTGCTGCTCACTGAGGCCAGCTGTTGCTTGTTTCAAAGATTTAGGAAGTTGTGAAGCATGAGCCAAGGCCAGCCATTCATATGAAAAAGCTACTGTTAACAGCTGTAAGTTGGGTGGAAGGGAGTCTCAGGGGATCCCCAGGGCAGGGCAAACAGTATTAGCCATGTTGATGGAGTGTCAGATGTGACACCCTGCTGGCTCTGTGGCTCTGCCTGCCTTTCTGCCTGGGAGAAAGCTGTACCCCAGTTCTTGCCTTGATTCCAGCCACTTCATTTCATCCCTGTATGCCACTGGTACCTCTCAAGCTGCTACCTGATGCTGAAGCTTAGAGGGAATGAATCTGAGAATGTGTGTAAATTCTTTAAAGGAACTGCTTGGGACTCTAGAAGTTTCTTCTACAGACTCAATCCCTGCTGGTTTTTGCAGCTAGAAGTTATGGGCACTTATCTTCCTGGCACTGGAACCCTGGGCTTCAGGGCCTGGTGTGGGGCTGGGACTCCTCATTCCCGAGATATCTCTCCCAAATTTTTATCCACCACTTGTGGATGTGGGACCAGCTCATTCTGCATCTCCACCCCTGCTACCACTCTGGACTGATGTGGTTTCTTTAATTCTGTAGTTGTCAGACTTCAATTCAATTTCTGCCAGTTCTGAATAATGATTGTTCTAGAATTTAGTTGTAATTTTTATGTGATTATAAGAGGAGGTGAGCTGTGTTTACCTAATGCCTCCATATTGATCAGAAGCCTCTCTTGTAGTATATTATTTAGTCATAGAGAGATTTTTTTTGCTAGAAATATCTGAAACTACATGAACTTATAACATACAATTGAAATTAACATGGATACCACATGCCAATCTTCAATTAAGGGTTGTTTTTTTTTGGCAATTCAGTTTGAAAATGATTTGTGTGCTATTAATAATACAAGGGCCATTATTATTGTGAGGCTATCTAACTAGATAACACATTTCTTTTTTTTAAACTGTTGTTTAATTATAGTTGTCCTCATTTTTCCCCATTACTCTTCCTGCCCTACCCATCTCCATCTCCCACCTTCAATGTTTTCCACACCTGTTGTCTTTGTCCATGGTTCCTTATACACGTTCCTTGACTCTTCCCCTTCTTTCCCCCCTTAACCCTCTCCCCTCTAGTTACTGTCAGTTTGTCCTTTATTTCCATGTCTTTGGTTATATTTTGCTCACTTGTTTGTTTTGTTGATTAGGTTCCATTTATAGGTGTGATCCTATGGTATTTGTCTTTCACGACCTGGCTTATTTCACTTAGCATAATGGTCTCCAAATCCATCCATGCTGTTGTGAAGGGTAGGAGTTCCTCCTTTCTTTTCTGCTGCATAATATTCCATTGTGTAAATGCACCACAGTTTTTTGATCCACTCATTTACTGATGGGCACCTAGATTGCTTCTAGCACTTTGCTATTATAAATTACGCTACTATGAACATGGGTGTGCACAGGTTCTTTTGAATTGGTGTAATCCCAGGAATGTAATTGCCAGGTCAAAAGGCAGTTCCATTTTTAGTTTTTTGAAGAAATTCCATACTGTTTTCCACAGTGTCTGCACCAGTCTGCATTCCCACCAACAGCGTACTAAGGTTCCCTTTTCTCCATAACCTCACCAGCACTTGTTTGTTAATTTGTTTATGATGGCCATTCGGACCAGTGTGAAGTGGTGTCTCATTTTGGTTTTAATTTGCATTTCTCTGATGGCTACTGATGCTGAGAATTGCCTTTCATATGTCTCTGGGACTTCTGTATGTCCTCTTGGAGAAGTGTCTATTCAGGTCCTTTGTCCATTTTTTAATTGGATTGTTTGTCTTCCTGGTGTGGAGTTGTGTGAGTTCTTTATATATTTTGGAGATCAAACCCTTGTCCAAGATATTATTGGCAAATATATTTTCCTATATGTTTGGTTTCCTTTTCATTTTGTTGATGTTTTCTTTAGCCTTGCAGAATCTTTTTAATTGAAGAAGTCCCATTTGTTTATTCTTTCCTTTATGTCCCTTGCTCTAGGGCACATGTTGGTGAAAATATTGCTGCATGGAGTATTTGAGATTTTCCTGCCTATGCTCCTCTAGGACTTTTATTTATAAAAGTGTTGCAGCTTATATTTAAGTATTTTCTCTATCTTGAGTTTATTTTTGTATATGGTGTAAGTTGGTGGTTTAGTTTCATTTTTTTGCACATAGCTGTCCAGATCTTTCAACACCAATTGTTGAAGAGGCTATTTTTACTCCATTTTTGCTCCTGCCCCTAGATAATACCTCTCTAGGGAACTAAGCTATAATGCTGCAGAGATAAGATTACAGTACACTGGAAACTAAAGAATGCTTATTTTGGGGGAACATACATAGAGACATTGTTGTCATCATGTGATTTATGTTTACTTAAAGAAAAAATGCATCAATGAAATAAAATCTTTTGCTATTGCCTTGAAATGATATACATTGAAACGTGTGATTATCTGATAATTCTGACAGCATGACAAATGTTTATTATAGATTAAAATTGCGTCAAAAATATCTTTAAAGGCACTATTAGCTTATGTCAAGATGCTTTAGCTACTGGCATGATCATCAGTGATTACTCACTAAGCATCTGCCTACCCAGGCACCTGAAGAATAGAAGGATAAGCATCTCAGGCAAAAGGCACATGCGTGCAAGGGCCTCAAGTAGGAAAGAATTTGCTGCAGAGCTTGTTTGAGGATATAAGACATGGCAGTTGAGCTGGAGGAAAGGGATTGAAGGGAACAAGGGCAAGAGATGTTATCAGAAGGGTAAAGCAGGGATCTGTTTAATTAATGGTAAATGTTCTTTCAAATGTTGGCCTTTCCCTGTTTTAATTTCTCTGTTCTGTTAGATATTGTTGGTTATTCCCTCAAAACTCCACACATGGCTACACTCACCTGGTTCTCTTACAACCTTTTCACCTTCTTTCTTTAGTGTCCTTTACAGATTCATTATCATCTTCCCACTCCTTAAATATCGATATTCTGTTTGTTCTTCCTGGGTGCACATTGCTCTTCACTCCCCACACTCTCTCTGAGGATCTTGGGCACCTTCACACCTCCTTGAGAATGCCTCCCACATCTAATTTCCTTAAGGATCTCTCTCCTAAGCATTTGACCTGAATACGCCACACACTCTAAGTCAGTCTGATAGAATTGAAGTCACCTTTCCCTCAAAATCTCTTATTTTTCTTACATTACCTTCTCTGAGGTAGGACTTTCATCTACCCAAAGTCATATTTTTAGAATCATACTTCAATACTCCCACCCCTCCTCTAGGCCCTTATCTTCTGCAACAAATCAATCACCAAATTATTTCAGTTTTATCTCCTAGATATTCTTGAATATCTTTTTTCTATGCTAGTTTTGGCCTCTGACCTAGTTCAAGAACTCATCATCTCTTTTTTAAACTACTAAAATACCCACCACTGGTCTCGCTGCCTCCAGTCTTTCTTCCCTCCAATCTATCCCCTAGAGAAGAACCCAAATAATCTATATTAAATAAGAAACTGGGTATAACTGTGACTACCCTACCAAGTCCTGCCTCACATTCATTGGTTCAAGTCCAAGCTTCTCAGATAGCACAAAATTCCTTCAGTCCCATCTCCTTTTCATGGTATAGGGTTGGCCAAAAAGTCCACATGGTTTTTTCCATAAAATAAAAGACACATTTTCCATTTTCACCAATAACTATATTGATTTGGATATTTGAGTATGTCAGCTATCTCCCATGTGGTATAACATTGATTGTTCTCAGTTAATGTCTCAATTTGATCACTATCAACTTCAACTGGTCTACCCGACCATGGAGCATTGTCTAGCAAAAAAGATCCAGCACAAAACTTGACAAACCACTTTTGACAGGTTTGAACAGCCACAGCACTTTCTTCATACATTGCACAAATCTTTTTTTGCATCTCAGTTGCATTTTTACTTTCCTTGACATAATAAAGCATAATATGCCAAAAATGTTGCTTATTTTCTTCCATCTTCAGTATTAAAATGGCTACACAAAATTCTCCAATTTTGATGTTTTTTTTAAAATGCATGCTGATATGACAGCTGTCACAAAACAATATAACAGATTGTTTAAAATGGAGTTAGAGACAACTAAGCACTACTAGAGCCATCATATGGAAGAAAAACAAATAAACTTTTTGGCCAACCCATACATAATAGTAGTACACTAAGCCACTTAAAATTCCTTGAACAAGCATGCATTTTCATGTTTTTGTCTTTGGCTGGCTGAGTTAAGGTCCTTTCCTCTGCTTCTTCTATCATTATATCTGCCACAACATATTTAAATTATCCTTACTTACCCTTCTAAATTGGGCTGTAGGGAACAGGTCTTATTCACATTTGATAACCCTACAGCTCAGCATTTGTTCCTTCATTCAATGCATATTTGTCTATTACTCCCTAGGGTTCTGGGAACACAGCAGTGAATAAAACAAAGTCTCAGCCTCCATGGAGCTCGTATCCTGGTGAGGGGACTCCAGGAGTTTGCCTACATAATGGGCACTGGAGATCTAATACTCACAGTGAAAAAATTTGAAAATCAGGCAAATGAAAATCTTCTTAAACCACTGTCTAAGCACACTGTCTGAAACAGTGCTCTGACTCATTTTTCCTTCAAACAACAAATATGGCGGTGACTAAGGCAACTTAAGCAACAGATTGAACTGCCCTAATTGTGGATCCTGTGGTCTTTAGTAAATGATAATTCTTCTGACTTGTGGAAAACATTTTCCATTATAAGTGGAGATATAACCTCATAGTCAAACAATCCTCTGGAGTAGGAGGAGAATAACTGACATCGCATTTAACTAGACATTAGGAAAAGCTATAGAAGAGTAAAAACTTTTAAAGATACTTTAAGATATTATCACATTAGTAATTTATTTCCCTCACTTATACACCCTGTCCTCTTTATATTAGAAGAGGAAAACTGACATACTTCCTCTCTCCCTAAAATGTGCTTATTGAATAACTACTAACTTTTGTTTATGGGTGATACACTACATTAGTCACTATTTTCTACAAAGGAATGACTGAGGACAATAAAATTATTATAAGAAGTGTATACAGTTTGAAATTACTGTGTTTTCTTTGCTTTCCCCATTTAAATTAGCTTTGTCAGTTAAAACCTTTCTAGATTTCTGCCCTGGCCAGTGTAGCTCAGTAGGTTGGAGCATTGTTCCATAAACCAAAAGGATACGAGTTCTGTCTGGGATCAGGGTGCATACCTAGGTTATGGGTTTGATTGCCATTTGGGGCACATCTGTGAGGCAACCAATTGATGTTTCTCACCTCTCTCTCTCTCTCTCTCTCTCTCTCTCTCTCTCTCTCTCTGTGTGTGTGTGTGTGTGTCTGTGTGTGTGTGTGTCTCTCTCAAAGCAATGAAAAAACAATGTCCTCAGATGAGGATAAATGAATAAGTAAATAAAGTAAAATGTTTCCAGATTTCTAAATATCTGTGTTTTTGTCTTTGCTAATTAACTTTATACATTTCCATGATTTTCAGAATGTAACATCCCTATGCCCTCTGAAAACCTAAAAAGCTGTTGTCCCTCTGAGGAGTGAACCACAATGATTTTCCTGCTTATTTCCTAAGCCCTCTACCTCTCTATAAAACTGTCTTATAGGCTGACTCAAACTAAACATGACCAACCTGCAGCAAACCTGTTCCTCCTACTGTGGAAGGCACACAGGTTAGTAAGGGACATCACCATTTACACAGTTTGCTTAAGCCAAATATCTGTCATCATCCTTGATTCTGTCCCTCTTGTCTTTACTCCAACATTCATTCTATTTCTTTCTCCTATTGATTCTTCCTTCCAAATGTCTCTCAAATCTACTTATTTTGCTCAAGCCATCTCCCTGGTTCTAGTCCTAATGCCAACTCTCAGAACTTTTCACCTGGATTTCTGCTTCATAATTGCTTACTATTTTGTTTATTATTCCCGTGTGCCTCCAGCAAACAGAGTAATCTTTTAAATACATCGATCTGACCATGTCTAACAGACAATACTGAATGTCCTTTCATTGCTAAAAGGGCAGAGAACAAGTTCCTCAGTGTGGCTTCTAGGACCCTCATGACATGACCTCTGCCTACTTCTCAAACACCATCTCTCAGCACGCTCTTCACAGTCAAGCCATACCTGAAGCTGCAGACTTCCTGGATACCACCATCCTTTTAAATCTCTGTCTCTTGGTTCAGGCCCCCCCTTTTTTTGTTCATCCTATACCCATTCTCCTTCCCTTGGAAAATGTCAGGTCTTTCCTGACTCTCTGAGCCAAGTTGTCTTCCACATTCATCACTCTTTGTAGTCATTTGTCCCAGGCTTGTCTTCTACCAGAATGTAAGTGCTAAGAAGAGGGGCCATGTTTTGTTCATTCTAGCATCCCCAGCACTGAGCACAAAATAAATATTTGTTAACTAAATGAGTAGTGTGATTCTAACTGAAAACTCATTATTGAAAAGAATTGAGAGTGAATATAATTATTAAAAAACATAAACTTTTTTTCCCAGAAGGAACAATTGGAAAAGATTGTTACATTCAATCTCTGGTAAACATCTGTAACATTTCAGAGTTTAACTCTCAAATATCATGTCTGCGGTTAGATTTGCACTTCATCAGACCACAATCCAGGCTTGGTGTGCAGCTGACCAAGGTGGCATCTGGGCTGATTTGTTTTAATTTGACTGGGAGAGGTTAGCTTCCACAGCTGTTGTGGTACTGTATTGTCAATCATTGCCTTTTAGACCAAAGTTTTACTGATTTGGAGGAAGAAAACAACATCCTTCAAAAGACTTATTTTTCAATCTTTTAGCAGAAAACAACTAGCACTCTTCCCCAAAGATGTACACTTACTGCTCTCTCAGATCGTGACTACTCTTTACAAGAAAGTGAAAACAGTGAGTGGGATTTGAATCTGTTTTTTAAGTTTGAACTCCTCAGTAGATAAAATTTTAATATACAGTCTTTGAAAATAAAAACTGACTTTTCCCCCAAAAGCTAAAAACTAAGAGCATTTAACCCTCAAACAAATGTCCACCAAATACTACAGGCTTGTGGCAGCATTATATTTTAATATATCTTATAATGTGCTTTGACCCTCCATTTCTTGTTACCCTGTGACCCTTCAGATGACAGCTGGGCATTCTATTTGCATGTGTCAGAGAATGGTTTTTATAGAAGAACACAGGAGAAAATAATTCTTTCTCTTTAAAATTTTAAGGCCTTTAAGCTTCAAATCCTAAACCCTGAATGACTTGGGGCATAACATTTTTAAAAACCATATAATCAGTTGGAACATTTTTTCCACCCCCAAATTAGATATGGAGTCTGTGCCAAGAGAAAAGAAGAGGAGCAAAGAAGAGAGGAGGGGAGAGGTGCTGAGGGGGAAGGAGAAGAGAAGGGAGGAAGAGAGAAAGGGAGGGGTAAAGGAGGGGGAGGATAGTCAGAGGGAAACAAAAGAATGAGATGCTAGAGGATCCCCACCCAGGGCCCTGTTCTGGACCCCCCTGGATTCTATCCACCTGGAGAGAAAGTTAAACCTCCTGGTAGGTTCGGGGATCTAAGAAAATGGGAACCAATCTCATCTTTCCCTGGTAGGGTTGTGAAAAGCAACAAGGCATCAGGGTTTTCTTGTGCTCATCATTTCAGCTAAGATCTAATGAGGAAAACAGAAGCAACTCTAAAACCAAGGCAATTAAATTGTGACAGGGAGTTGATTACATAAATGGTAGAGAAACTGAGCCGCCAAGGGGATAATGACACAATGTAGAGATTAGCAGCAGCAGGAAGCCACTATTAACCCTGTGCTGGAAGGACAAGGGGGAAAGATGGTGTTATTGGAGCCTAGGGCCAATGTTACCCAGGGAAGCTGGTACCACAATATGCCTGACCAGATATAGGAATACCAGATATGATATCGATCATAAAGGAAATGTAGCCACTAATGATGATGGAAAGAAAAGTGAAAGAAAATCCTGGTGTCTTCCTTCTTCTGACCCTTCAGTTGCTCACAAATGCCTCGTGAGCACCAACCCAGCTGGAATCCACTTGAGTCAGCCACTCTGTAGCAGAGTGAGAGGGGTGAGGCATGGGCCTGAGGGCAAATACACCCTGGGAACAGGAAAATGTCTTCATGAGATGTCTAGACTATGGACTGAAGGCAGTCTCATGGAATCCCTATGCTCCAGCACGACCCAGAGGAACACAGAACAAAACACATGTAAACAGGGAGACTGAAGAATTGAAGAGGCCTTGGTGCTGGGACAAGAAAGACACATAAGGATCTACCTAGATACAAAACCAAAGACAAAAAGGGCCTTCAGAGATCTCAGTGGATTCCAGCTTAGACAGAAGACAACGTTGAGAAGGTTAAACTTGACTCCACCATGATGAATCGGCTGCATATAAATACCACTCACCCCTACTCTCATACCACCAGCAGAGTTGAAGCTGAATCTAAATTCACTCTTAGATAAAGAAAGAAAAAAGTCTGAACTAGTGGACAGACAGAGTCCTTCATTTAAAAGAGCCCACTGAATGGTGGGGAAAGATGAACATGTCACACAGACATCAGCAATTCAGCAAGACACCAAGAGAAAAAGGTCATGTTAAAAGAAGCCCTGGGGCTGGAGATGCATAAGGAGTAATTGCTTGTCTGCAAGGTAGGGCTTCTGGGAGAAGGTCTCACAGACAGGTGACATTTGGTGCGTTTAAGGGATTTCGCAAGCAGCTGGAGGGAGAACCTTCCCTCTGGTGTCTTCCTATGTCCCTCCTAATGCACTGATTTGCAAGAGAAGCCAATACATTACTTCTCTAACTACAGCCCACTAAAGTCTTTCAGAACATGGGTTCATCTCTGGGTTCATCTTCCATTTGATTAGTGAATAGGGTCATGCTGGGGTGATAGGATGGATGTGATCTGTTTCAACGCTAATGAATAGCAGCAGCAGCTTGCAGGAAATGAGTTCCTTACAATGTATGCTTTTGTAGATTTGATGAGGCCATTTCTAGACTTCAGTTTTGAACTAGACTTAGATCTCAATGTACTCAGGTGGTCTTATATTGTAGAATGTGCAATCCACAAAAAACACATGTAACGTATAAAATATATTATTTCCACACAGACCAACTACTATTATGAAACAAATTTCAGATCTATCATGTAACACTCTCCTTGCAATATTGTATTTTGCCATTTTTTAAACAGAGAAACAAGATCATGATTTACTTACAAATAACCTCATCTATCACTCATTATTCCAGAAATAATATTCCCAAGTTTGTGTTTTGTAATCTAATAGTTTAAGAAATAAAAATAATTGTTTTTCTTTCCATTGTTTACAAAATGGTTAAAAAACTGTTTTTGAACTTTTTTTTACCTCATTAGAAATACTTGTTCCAGAGAGATCTACTGATACCAAGGAGAAAATGTTTATGATAGACTCAATTCCTATGTCAGTCACATATTCACAATTTCGTAAACTTAAGTAGTTTAAGTTAGGGCAGCTGAAAGAAAGCAGCATAAAAATTAATTTTAGCTTTAATTACACTGTCAGTAACCTTCTTTACATAAAAACTATCTGGGAAAGCAAATGGTATTGAAGCAAGAATTTTCCTTTTCTCAACATAAAAGTAAGTTTAAAAGTGGAAAATAATTTGATATCACAAAACTGGATGGAAGGGAGGTGGATTATTATATAAGACATTCTTTCTGTGACTTCATTTTACACTGCAATTCTAATAAGAAAACATATATAGCACACATGTCATGTAAATAACACAATGAATGACCACAAAAAGTACAAGGTTAAGTTTCTCACTTATCCCTTATGAGTTTGCTACAGGAATTGGGCTTGACCTTTGGTCTACACAAGGCCTTTGACAAGTAAGAAGAATCAAGAACAATCCCACCAGCTAGAATACCCCTTAGGAAATGCTGAGTAAAGGTTTACATAGAGATAATATCCTTGAAAAGGATAGGGAAGTCACTCATGCCTAGATATTCATAACTTCATGAATGACTCCATTAAAAATTTTCTCTGCCCTGACCAGTGTGGCTCAGCTGGTTGGACATTGTCCCACAAAGTGAAAGGTCACCGTTTCAATCCCCAGTCAGGTTACATGCCTGGGGTGTGGGTTCAGTCCTCCATCAGGGCATCTCCAAGAGGCAAGTGAGTGATGTTTCTCTCTCACATCGATGTTTCTCTCTCTCTCTCCCTCCCTACCTCCCTCTCTAAAAATAACTAAATAAAATCTTTAAAAAACTTTCTCTAAGATGAAGTTAACAAGAAACATCTCGTATACAATCAAAATATTAGCTTAATCTCTGACTCCAATGTCTTTTTTAATTTCACTGAGTATTGGGCCAGCTTCTGGGATTCCTGATGCTTTTCAAATGGCTTTGAAGTTCTATCTCTGATCTCTCCTATTATCAAGTATACAACTACTAATGATATGATGTAAAATATTATAGTTTTTTCATACCACTCTGGTAGTTTCACAATAGAGGCATCACCCAACTGGATACAGTTAGTTAAATTTAGCTCTCTTATCCTTGTTCTCACAGGACCATCAAGAAAGTACTTTAGTCCTGTGTCGCCAATTCTGTAGGAAAGAGTGAAAAAAGCTTTACACATGATTTGATATGTACATATATAGAATACTATTTAAATAGTAGTTACTACATCCATAGATTCCAAAATAGCAAGATAAAATCATTATAGTGGTATTTCATCAACATTTTAAATTCAAATTTGATCATATAGTTTTTAGTTTAATAAGAGAAAGTATTGGATTGGCCAAAAAGTTCATTTGGTTTTTCTGTAAGATGGCTCACTCTCATAGTACTTAGTTGTCTTTAACTTCATTTGAAACAATTTTGTGAGATTGTTTTGTGACAGATGTCTTATTAGTGTGTATTTAAAAAATAACATCAAAATTGGTGAATTTTTGTGTAGCCATTTTAATATTAAAGATGGAAGGAAATAAACAATATTTTGGCATATTATGCCTTATTATATCAAGAAAGGTAAAAACACAACTGAAATGCAAAAAAAGATTTGTACAGTGTATGGGAAGGTACTGTGACTAATTGAACATGTCAAAAGTTGTTTGCAAAGTTTTGTGTTGGACATTTTTTGCTGAATGATACTCCATAGTCTAGTAGACCAGTTGAAGTTGATAGCAATCAAATCAAGACATTAATTGAGGACAATCAATGTCATACCACAAGAAAAATAGCCAACATACACAGAATATCCAAATCAATAAAGTAGATTTGCCTTTTATTTTATGGAAAAAAAAAATGGACTTTTTGGCCAGCTCAATATAATTGATAGTAATGGGAAAAATTTTAGTTAAAATGCTACTCTTGTTCATTTGTTCACTTAAGTGGCATAATTATCATAATTATTAAAAAGCAGATGCTTGGGTGCTGTGGCTCAGTGGATCAAGTGCCAGCCTGCAAACCAAAGGGTCACCTATTTGATTCTCAGTAAGGACACATCCTGGGTTGAGGGCCAGGTGCCCAGTAGGGGACACTCAACAGGCAACCACACATTGATGTTTCTCTCCCTCTCTTCCTCCCTTCCTTCCCCTCTATAAAAATAAATGGTTCTTAGGACATTTTTTCTCTTGAGTTAAAATGTGATCAAGTTAAGCAGTCCATGATGGAATCTCCTGCAAAAGAAAAAGACAAACTTACGAGACTAATAGTCACACTGATGCCAGAACTTTAAAGGAATTTCCACTAAATATAAGGTCAATTTAATTCAACTAGAAGCCCAATAAGTGACCTACAGATCCTTTCCTTCTAAAGTAGAGAAAACCTGGAAGAAGACCTTGATCTCGGTGTTCCGCACTCTCTCCCTAATCAGAGACACCTGTGTTTGGTGCCATTCCCCAATGGTATATCCTGCTTTATAAATGGTTGAAAGTCTCTTTGGCCCACCAGGTCCTTGTTTTCTACTGGTATCTTTATTTTTAATTCAATTTGGAGACCACCAATTCCTTCTAAAAAAGCATTTCAGGAAATAAAGCAGAATTGGAGATGGCAGACTGTATTCTAAGCGAGATGGCAACCATTCTACAGGTGGGTGTATAAATGAGAAGAGCCTCAGGAGCAATATGTACTGATTGCTGACATCTTTCATTCATTTGATCAGATTTTCAGAGAACTGAGCAGTATGTACAAGTGGAAGATGATCCTGATTCAGTTAAATGGGTCATAGTAAGTAGATGCCTGCTGTGCCCATCTATTCACTTTCATCTGTAAAATGAGAAAGGGACAGCACCAACCCCTGGAAAAGCAGTAAAGGGCCTGTGGTGGGGGAATGGGAAGGACACAGGAAGAATGAGAGTCCACATACAACTAATCCACTTATGTACTGGCAAACACCAAGCTGGGGTATTTGTAGAGAGATATTTTCACTAACAAGAAAACAAAATACAGAGTGAGATTTGTAAGAGTTGAGAAAGTATACCTCTGAAAATGATTTTAAAAAGGAAATGCAAAAATATTAGAACATACTGAGACACAACCTTCTGCCACTTCTTGGAAAAGCCAGCTGTTCCCCTTTCTAAACCGCAATCTGTCATCTATACAATGGGATTGGGCTGAGGAGACAAGGGATTATGGCAATAATGTGATTACAGGTTAAAAAAAGAAATAAATGATGAAGGTCATTAAAGTTACAACCTTGAACTTCCAATCAAGATGATGGCATAGATAGACATGGCTTGCCACTTTGCACAACCACGTCTAAATTATGACTAAAATATAGAACAATCATCACACAGAACCATCAGAAATTGAGTTGAATGGAAGTCTAACAACTACAGAATTAAAGAACACATCCATTGGGACTGGAAGGAGGGGCATAGATGTGGAATGGGCTGGTCAGTCACCAACCCATGGTGGATAAAAATTCGGGAGGGATATCTTAGGAGGCAGGAGTCCCAGCGTCACACCAGGACCCCCAGCCCAGGAAGATGAAGTCCCCACAACTTCTGGCTGGAAAAACCAGTGAGGATTCAGTCAGTGGAAGAAACTTCTGGAGCCCCAAGAAGTTCCTCCTAAAGAACCCACACATGGACTCATCTAGTCAGACTTACTCCCTCTGAGCTCCAGCACCAGGTAGCAAGTAGAAAGGTGCCACTGATATACAGAGAAAAGCTGAAGCATCTGGCATCAAGGTGAGCAGAGGCCATTGTCCCTTTTTTAAACTGTCCTCCCACAGAGCTAGCAAGCTAGTGCCATAACTGAGACTCCATCAACCTGGCTAACACTGTTTGGCCCACCTTGGAGATCCCCACATACTCTGCCCCACCCAACTTCCAGACCCACTCAAGCTGCTTTACCATATGAATGGTGGGTCTTGGCTCAGGCTTCACATCTTCCTAAATCCTGTCAAACAAGCAACAGTTGGCCTCAGTGAGCCACAGGCCCAGCACTAGCAGCAGCCAGCCTAGAGTCACAGCTTGGCTTTACCTAGGAATCTCCAAGCTCAGCACAAGTAGCTGCAGTCTCAAATTGCTTTACAGCTCAGGCATGGTGGCCTCCAGCAAAACACTGGAGGTGGCTGACCTAGACCTGCATTACCTGGGAAACCCCAGGTCCAGCACACCCAGTGGACAGCTACAGACCATGTGGGAGAACCACTACATTGCCCCCACACAGCTGAGCCTCCACAGAGGGCGGAGTTTGGTAGTAAGTGGTCACAGCCAATCCTTGCAACTGACTGGCCTGCGTAAATCCCTTCCACTGATCTGCCAACAGCAACCAAGGCTCAACTACAAGAGGAGGGTGTACTCAGCCCACACAAAGGGCACACCTCAAGTACCCAGTTGGGTGATAGCGGAGGCTCTGCCACCAGACCTACAGGACATCTCCTACATTAGTCCATAACCAAGACATGGAGTCAAAGAAGCTCTACCTAACACATAGAAACCAACAGGGAGGCTGCCAAAATGAGGAGACAAAGAAACATGGCCCAAATGAAAGGACAGATCAAAACTCCAGAAAAAGAACTAGATGAAATGGAGAAAAGCAATTTATCAGATGCAGAGTTCAGAACACTGGTTATAAGGATTCTCAAGGAAATTAGTGAGAACTTCAGCAGCATAAAAAAGATCCAGTCAGAAACAAAGGATACACTAATTGAAATAAAGAATAATTTACAGGGAAACAGCAGTAGAGTGGATGAAGCAAGATTCAAATCAATGATATGGCACATATGGAAGCAAAAAAATCAACTATTCAGAGCAACAAGAAGAAAAAAGAATCCAAAAGAGGATAGCATAAGTAGCCAATGGGACAGCTTTAAGAGGTCCAACATTCACCTCATAGGGGTGCCAGAAGGAGAAAAGAAAAAGCAAGAAATTGGAGGCTATTTGAAAAAATAATGCAAGAATAGTTCCCTAATTTGGTGAAGGAAATAGACATGCAAGTCCAGGAAGCATAGAGTCCCAAACAAGATGGATACAAAGAGGCCCACTGAAAGACACACCATAATTAAAATGCTAAAGGTTAAAAATAAAGAGAGAATCTTGAAAGGAAAAGGAAAGAAATTAGTTACCTACAAGGAAATTCTCATAAAACCATCAGCTGATTTCTCAAAAGAAATTTTGTAGGCTAGAAGGGATTGGCAAGATATATTCCAAGTCATGAAAAGCAGGGACCTACAGCCAAGATTGCTCTACCCAGCAAAGATGTCATTTAGAGTAGAAAGGCAGAAAAAGAGCTTCCAAGATGAGAAAAAATGAAAGGAGTTCATCATCACCAAACCATTATATGAAATGTTAAAGGGGCTTATTTAAGAAAAAGAAGGTCAAAACTATGAACAATAAAATGGCAAAAATACAAATCAACTATTGAATCTAAAAAACAAACTAAGCAAACAATAAGAACAGAGACAGAATCATGGATACTGAGACCATTTTGATGGTTGCCAGATGGGAGGGGGGTATGGGGGAACGGGTGAAGAGGTGAGGGGATTAACAAGTACGAATAGGTAGTTACAGAATAGCCGTGGGGATGGAAAGTACAGTATAGGAAGTGGAATAGCCAAAGAACATATACGTATGACCCATGGACATGACCAATGAGGGGATTGCCTGAGGGAGGGGAGGGTGCTGGGTGGAGGGGGGAGTGGGGAAAAATATTGGGACAAGTGTAATAGCATAATCAATAAAATATAATTAAAAAAATTAAAAAATATATTAGAACATAGTAAACTATGTGAAGGAGGAGTTGGAGTTAACAGAGTGACCTGGCTGAAATAAAAATAAAGCTTTTCTAAGATGCATTTTGAATGAAAAGATGACCACTTGAGATAAGAACAGAAAACAAGGAAATTAAAAATTCAGTAACAATGACTGAATTTAAGGCATCAAAGTCAAAATTGACCTTTTGAAAATTAAATTAGTAAGTAAAAAGCATATTTTACAAGCTTCTTTGGAATACAGAAGATTAAATAATTAAAAATAAATGAGTGAAATAGAGAATTTAGGGTTCAATCTTTACAGAGGATTCTTGAGAAAGAGACAAAAATAAAAATGAAGTAATAGTTGGAGATATATAAAAGCCTTTTTTAAAATGTTTTAAAATTTATTTATTTATCTTTAGAGGGGAAAGGAAGGAGAGAGGGGAAGAGGGAGAGGGAGAGAAATATCAATGTGTGGTTGCCTCTCATGCATCCCCTCCTGGGAACTGGCCTGCAATCCAGGCATGTGCCCTGACTGGGAATCAAACCTCGATCCCTTGATTCCCAGGCCCGCGCTCAACCCACTGAGCTACACCAACCAGGGCTATAAAAGCCTTTTAAATAGCAAAACATAACAATTAAAATAAAAGAAAGGAAAATAAAAATAAATAAATAAATAGCAAAACATGTAATAAGTACAAATTGGTAGTTACAACATAGTCATGGGGATATAGACAAAAATATTGTAGTAACTATGGCTGGTGCCAGTGGTGCTAGTGTAACCTGACCAGTGCCCTGAAACAGAGTGGGAGCAGAGGAGAGGGGCCAAGGGAAGGAACCACCGGAGGCAGGGGCAGCATCACATTGGCCCAGTAACCAAGCTAGCCATGGTGTGTGAGGACAGATTACTCCATGCCCGAGCAAAGATGCAGCACTGGAACAAGTCATTGCACTGAGCATGTGAAAAGCTAGTGAGGTGATTGCTAATGGAAAAGCCTTCCTACTCCCTTCTCCCCGGGTGGGAGTGGGACCAGAGGACATAGCTGCATTGACTGTAGAGGTCAACATGGCAGCCGGAGTAGGTGCTGTCCTGTCAGTCTAACCTGGGAGAAAGACAGGATTGGTTGGAGGTGCCAAACCCTTCAAGAGCATGCAGAATTTTGGGCTGGGAGATTTAAACCAAGGGGAGGGAGAAACGTGCTATCTTACTCTTGGATCCACCTGGCAGATGTCCTAGCCAGAGCATGTGAGCGATCTGGCTGGTCCTGGAATCTGCGTGAACAGCAGCTCTACCAACACAGACTCCAGGAGAAAGCCCAAAGCCAGACAGCATCCACTTAGCAGCCTTGGCCTCCAAAGGACAGATAAAGATGGAACAGGAATTCTGGATATTGTTTTGCGCTTTGATCCTTTGTTTTGTGTCTTGGGGAAGAAATGAGTCTGGAGACAGGAAGTCCTCTGAACTCCCAAATCATGCAACATTTTAAAAAAGACCTCTTTCCTTCCCCACCAACATCTGTCTCCAAAATTTGCCTGTGGGTGATGGTGGGCAGCCATACCCCACTTTTGTTTGATAACACCAGGTGGGTCCTGGAAATACCAGTGGCAACACTTTGTAAAGTATGATTGTCTAATCACTATACTGTATACCTGAAACTAATACAAAATATTAAAATAATATTATAAACTGTAATTGAAAAATAAAATTTGCAAATAAAATAGTAAAATATAATCCACACATTAGAAAGGGGAAAACAAATAAAAACAAAAAATGTTTAAAAAAAGTACAAATAGAACACATAGATGCAAAAGAAAACCAAATATATATAACAATAACTATAAATAAGTTGAAAATATTCCCTATTAAAAGACAGAGATTCTCGCCCTGGCTGGTGTAGCTCAGTGGATTGAGCGCGGGCCTGCGAACCGAAGGATTGCGGTTCGATTCCCAGTCAGGGCACATGCCTGGGTTGCCAGGCCAGTTCCCGGCAGGGGACATACAAGAGGCAACCGCACATTGATGTTTCTCTCCCTCTCTCCTTCCCTTTCCCTCTGAAGATAAATAAATAAAAAATCTAAAAGAAAAAAAACAAAACAAAAAAACACACACACACAAAAAAAGACAGAGATTCTCAAACTGGTTGAACAAATGAAATCTAAATTATAAGTAGTCTATAAGAAACACATTTGAAATAAAGTGACAACAAAATCGAAAGAAACTGCAAAATTGTATTAGGCAAATGTACATAAAATTAATACAGTGTGGCAATTTTACATTGAGTCAAAATACTATGATAGAAAAAGTATTAAATAAAATTAACAGGATAATTTTATATTGATTAAAGGTACCACTCCCAATGAAGTTAATATGATTGAGTATAGAATCTTGGGATCATTGCCCCTTGAAATTATACAGAGTGAAATGGTGTAAGTACGTAGCAATATGAAAATGTGTATGTATGTGCATGTGTTATCAAAGAAAAATCAGACTGGCCTTGGATTTCTCCTCTGCAACAGAATGAGCATTATATAAAAATATAAACAAAAATAACATAAATATCCATTATAAATATATTTTCTGTTACAGAGGAGAAATCCTAGGTGAGCCTGATTTGCTTTCGTAATTTTAGTTATGAATTTTTATGCAATATATAATATAGCATAAATACAAAGTAAAGCAAAAGTAATTAGAAATTCAAAAGGAATGTAATTAAGAAACAATTTTGCAATAGACTCAGCTTTTGACAAACAGAAAAGGTACATAAAGATTTTAGTAATATAATTAATGTAACTTAAATTCCATGGAGTACTTTATAATATTAACTTGCTAAACAACACAACCATCATCTTCCCCACTACCCTTACCCCTAAGTAAAAGAGTCTCAATTCCCAAAGGTTGAAATTGTGCAGACCATAATTTTGTATTATGATATCATAAAACTAAAAATTAATGACAAAATGGCCCTGGCTGGTGTGGCTCAGTGGGTTCAGTGCCAGCTTGTGAATCAAAAGGTCACTGGTTCAGTTCCCCATCACAGCATATGCCTGGGTTGTGGGCCAGGTTCCCAGCTGGGTCCTTGCAAGAGGCAGCCAGTTGATGTTTCTCTCATACACCAAGGTTTCCCTCCCTCTCTTTCTCTCTCCTTTCCTCTCTCTAAAAAATAAAATATTAAAAAAACAATAATAAAATGACAATTAGATATAAACTACTTGGAAACTTGAATACATCCTTAATAACTAATTCTTCGATAAAGAGAAAATCGTGTATTATAAAACTATATTATCCTAAATTAATTTGTATATTTAACACAATTTCCATTAATATCTAATAGAATTTTTCCTGAAAATTGATGAAATTATTCTAAATTTTATTCAGAAGAATAAACTGGCAGAAATATCTTACTTAAGACTACTGATGCCCCAGCTGGTGTGGCTCAGTGGATTGAGCCCTAGCCTGCGAACCGAAGGGTTACTGGTTGGATTCCCAGTCAGGGCACATGCCTGGGTTGTGGGCCAGGTCCCCAGTAGGGGGCACGAAAGAGGCAACCACACATTGATGTTTCTCTCCCTTTCTTTCTCCTTTCCCTCTGCTCTGTCTAAAAATAAATAAATAAATATTTTTAAAAGACTACTGATAAGGATAGTCTCATCACATTAATTAGATATTAAAATATTAAAGGGCAATAATAATAATAATAAACACTTATTGAGTACTTATTGTGTGCCAGGCATTAATTAACTATGTGATCCTCACAACAATCCTAAGTATATGCTTGTATTTTCACCATTTTGCAGGTAAAATACTGTGCAAGATGAAATAGAAGACAGATAAGTGAATTGAACAGAAAAGACAGCCTTAAAACACACACACACACACACACACACACACACACACACACACAAGGTCTGTCTGGAAAGTCCAGCCATTGTTAACATAACAGCCATTGTTAAAAGAACAGTTTGTGAGACATCGACATAACCTGGCAGCCAAGGAGGGTGGACTGGAATGTGCCTATGTGAACAATGATGACTTCACTGTACTAGTCAGTGGGGGCAGTAGATGTCATTAAGTAAGCATGTGTACTGTGTGGCTGTCACATTCAAGATGACTGAGTGAATAGAACAACAAATCTGTATAAATTTTGCATTAAGCTTAAAAATTCCTCTGTGGAAACTATTTGAATGAATCAGAAGTCTGCAGCTATGGGCAACTGGTGATTGGCAGCTTCACATCTCTCGCAGAGATTTTTGGTGAAACATCAGATCACTCAGGTGACGCAGCCACCCTACAGCACAGATTTGGTGCCCTGCGACTTCTGGCTTTTCCTAAAACTAAAATCACTTTTGAAAGGAAGGAGATTTCAGACCGTTGATGAGATTCAGGAATATAAGGCAGGGCAGTTGATGGCAACTGGGAGAACTGTGTGAGGTCCCAAAGTGCCTAATTTGAAGGGCGCTAAGGCATCATTTTCTTATGTACAATGTTTCTTGTATCTTGTCTCCTCTTCAATAAATGTCTCATATTGCATGGTATGTGGCTGGATACTTTCTGGACAGGCTTCATGTGTTCACATACATGTGCATGTGTGTATGTGTGGTTAAGTACCTGTATGTATGCATGCATGCATGTATGGATGCATAAACCTATATTATAATCCAGAAGGCAACAGAAGTAAAAAGAAAAGGGTTATTCAGGTAATGGTCCAAGTGAATTGGTTAATTTAGTAGTTTTAAATCTGGCTGTGCATCAAAAGCATCTATGTTTTTTTTAGAAAAAAACACATGATTTGGGGTTTTATCCCTGAATAGTCAGATTCTATAACTCTAGGGGTAAGGGGCTCTGGGTGTAATGTTATTCAGCTCCTTAGGTGATTGTGATGCACTAGAATTTTTATGTTTAAATCATGTATGTATTTTATCTTTTTGTTACTAATTCTTGATTTAATTGAATTGTAGTGAGAGAATACAATTTGCTGATGCCAATAATTTAAAAGTTGTAGAAATTTGTTTTAAAAAAGTCCATTTTTTAAAGGATTAATGTGTGGTTGAGAAATGTATATTCTTTGACTCTCAAGCTTATTGTTTTAGGTGTGTCTTTTACAGATGAATTTTTAAAATCTAAAACTCTGATACTAAATCATCTCTGTCTTTTCACCCTATGATATACTCTTTCATATTTTTCATCTTTTTTTTTTTACTTTGCTGTCATGGAAGTGGTTACCTTTCAGTTCTGTACTTCTCTCCTCAGTGAGTTCTAATCTGCTGGTTAGCCACCCATGAGTTCTTCATTTCAATAACTATATTATATTTTTATTTCTAAAAGTTAGTTTTTAAAAATAAATCTATCGATAGTTATTTTTATATTTTATTGTCTGTTTCTATTTCTGATTCTTATTTAGTTCTTCAAACATATCATACATATTTACTTAATATTCTACATCTGATAATTCTAACATGAATTATTTGAGGGTCAACTATATTTTGCTGTTCCTGGTAACTCCTTTCATGTTGACTCGTGTCTTTGTACACTTGATGATCTCTAATTGTGAATGCCTATTTATTTAATCTTAGTCTGTGGAAATCCTGAGGGCCTAAATAGAAGTTCTTTCCTCCAGAAAGTTTGGAGCTAACTTTTTCCGGAAGCCTTGGCTTATACCTAAGACCACTTTGTCCACCTTTAAAAGGCCCAGACCTTGCAGAGGTCTCAGGTTCCATTTCCCTGCCTTGAGTCTTGCTCAAAACTGATTCTCTCAACTGCAGTATTGAAATGAGCATTTATATTCAGAACAGCTCTACCTTTTATGTTTCCTTGCTATTCACTTTTCATCTCAGAAAGTCTGTACATTGAGAAAGTGGTACAGAATCAAGATATTGGATGTTTGGTATTTTTCTTACTCTTTGTGGCCTTGCAGTGTATTGAAAATATGTTCCATCAAGGATCTAAATTATTTGTGGCAGTGCCCTTTGAAGAGGTTTTTAAACTATACTGCCTGTAGTAGAAAACCTTCATTTATTTTAAAATTAGTTAACCCACAGAAGCCTCAGTGAAATAGAAGAATGAAATTCAATTTTATTTTGCATATTAATAAGAGTAGCTGTTATGCACACACACATTGTGTTTGCATCATGATGCCAGCCTCCTCATAAGCTTGCAGCCAAAATGCCAGCTGGGGCTTGAGTCATATGGAGGCCTGACTGAGACCAAGGGTCTGCTTCCAAGCTCACTCAGTAGCTGTTGGCAGGAGGACCAAGTTCTTCGTAGCCCTTTGACCAGGTGCCTCATTTCCTAATCCATGTTTTTCCTATTTTAAATCCTATGTTACTCCCTGCCAGACACATGGCGCTTTCCTGCCTTAATAATAGGGAACATGGGTTAAGATTTTGTGTAGCTTAGCGTATTACTCTGACTTATCTTATATTTTCCCAAACATAAGCCAACTTCATCAAGTGTCAAATGCTTTCTTGTTATCATCTGGCCCTATACTATTATAGGTAATTTACATAGGCAAGAGGCTGAGATATTTATTGGGGAAGAGGTTTTAGCAAGAATTTGATCCTTGCCCCCCTAAGAATACTAGGATAGAAGCTCAATGGTAGCCCAGCTGAAGAGAGTTTTACTAAGAACTCACCATCTGTGTATCTCTCAGCAAACTCACACAGAGGAGAAATCTAAGACTGGTTCCTCATAAGCAAGTCTGAAAGTCCATTTGGGGAAAGACCTCTTAACTGAACTAGCTGAGAGAACATTCATTAGGAAAGATAGCCCATAAGTGTTTCTGTGAATTCATTTAATCTTAGAAGAGCCTGTGATTCCACATATCCTGAGCTTTCCCTGAGAATCTGCCTGCACCCCCATACAAGCAGTCTGGGTTGGGTGCCCCTCCTTCGCATTTACACTTACCTCCCAGCACTCTACAGTTACCTCCACTCGGACTCCTGACTTGCATGTTTACTCTACTACCACCAATGGGTTCCTTAAGGAGGCCTGGCACACTCCAGATTTTCGGTGTTTCTTGAATATTTGATTGAATGACTCACCTTACACAATTTGCCAAATTCAACACCCTGAGTCGTTTCAAAGGTGAGAGTGACTTGAGGCTACCATCTGTTATTCTCTTGCAATCCACCATGTAAATGTGACTAATGTTTGGATAATGCTTGCCTATAGATTTGAAGCATGCATCAGTAATTCTTTTATTTCCTGTTCAAAAAACAGAAGAAAGGACAAGTACTGTATTTAAATTGCCACAAGAGTAAAAGTTAATGCTGAACCACATTTTTAATATCACAGACCTTCAAATCGGATCTTTTTGAGGTTACAAGTAGAAAGAGCTTTGAAAGCACAGTCGGAGATATGTGGTGCACCAATGAAAACCGCTGATGTAATACGAGCACATTTCTCAACTAAAGCCTTTAGAAGAGAAAAGACGATTAAATTAACCAAAGTACAAGCTTAGCAAAGTAATGAGGCTGTTTTTTTTTCTCTCAGTAGTTTCAGAAACAGATACATTAACTATTAATTTTTCCTTTTTCAAAGAAAACAACTTTTTCCATTATATTTTAGTATACTTATATTAGCATAATGCAGAGGAATCAGAATTAAATCATGTTATGAAAGTATGGAAAAATATGAGAAAATAGAATGCTGAAAATATCACTACATTTAGAAGCTTCACATGTAGAACTAAACTTAAAAATTATGCTTAGATTAAAATATCACTGAAACAAAAATATCCTAACTTTTGTGAAACAAAATTTCTTAGGGTATTTAAGAATTCAAATGTTCAAATGTATGTGTATGCATAAATTTTAAATGATTTTCTCAATATAAAAACAACTGATATGAAAAGCCCACCTGTATTTTTTAGTAATCCAAGCCACTCAAAAACATGCCCATCTAATGGGACTGAGAAGAAAATGTACTTTCCAACTACTTACTTTTACACAGTTGTCCGTCAGAGTTGGCATGTCATTGATGGTCAGATGCATAATTCCAGTGCAGCTGTCTGCAATGTTCCTGAAGCCTTGGACTGAAATCTGAATTGTGCAGAGCAGGTGAAAATAGTGGGAGAACCCATTATAAATCTAATAAAACCCTCCAGTAGTAATAACCAAAGATATGTCATGATTTTACTACTAAGTTATAAAATTGAAACCATAAAATATAGCAGACATAAAGGTAAAGAATCTAGTCTTGATTTTTTTCTTTTTTATTTAATATTTTATATGTCTACATTGTTAAATGATCACCGTGGTAAGTCTGGTTAACATATTAATTGTTTGAGGTAAAATTCATGTGATGTAAAATTAATCACTTAGATAAGCTATTTAACCATTAATAATTTTGTGCAACCACAATCTCTATCTAGTTCCAAAACATGTTATCTCCCTAAAACAAAAATTTTTGCCTTTTTCATCTCATGGCACACATAAAGTAAGTACTACATTTCTGTGGCACACCAAAAAATATTATGTTTATGTTGATCTGACAAAAATAGGCATAATTTTGATTCATTCACAGTGGAAGGCTATTGTTGTGTTGGCTGTTGTCATTTTTTTATTTGACAATCGAAGGGCAAAGAGGTCAGTTCCACTAACTAAATAGTCAGATATTACACGTTTTGAAAATTGTTGCAGCACACCGGTTGAGAATCACGTCCCTAAAAGGAAATCCTGTTCCTATTGAGCAGTTGCTTCCCACCCTTTTCTTCCCCCAGTCCCACAGGTTAATCACTAACCTGTGTTCTGTCTCTACGGATTTACTTATTCTAAATATTTTCTATAAGTGAAATTATATTATATGGGGCATTTTGTTTCCAGTTTCTTTCACTTAGCATAATGTTTCTGAGGTTCATCCATTATGTAGCAAGTATCAATCAGCACCTTATTTGTTTTTATGGTGGAATAATATATTCTATTGTATGTATATACCATTTTTCATTTATCCATTCGTCTGTTGATGAATATATGGGTTGTTTTCATCTTTTGGACATTTTAAATAGTGCTCTTATTATTATGCATGCACATCTATTTGTTTGAGTACCACTTTGAATTTTTTTGGATATATATCTAGGAGTGGAATCACTGGGTCCTATGGTAATTCTATGTTTAACTTTTTAAGGAACCACTAAAATGTTTTCTCCAGTGGCTGTACCATTTTACACACTCACTAGCCACTATAGGGGTTCCAATTTCTCTACATATTTGCCAACACTTATTTTCCATTTGTTCATATTTTTCTTTCTTTTTAAAATTTCCTGGTGGGTTGAAGTAGTGCTTTGTGGTGATTTTGACTTGCATCTCCCTAATTACTGATGACATTGAGCATCTTTTCATGTGTTTGTTGGTCACCTGTATATCTTCTCTGAGGGAATGTCTCTTTAAGTCATTTGCCTATTTGAAATTGGATTATTTGAATTTTGGTTGAGTTGTAAGAATTCTTTATATATTCTAGATATTAGACCCTTAGATATATAACTTGCAAAAATTTTCCTCATTGTTTAGCTTGACTTTTTAAATAACATCCTTTGATATACAAATTTTGAATTTTGATGAAGTCCAATTTATCTATTTTTGTTGTTGATATTTCTCATGCTTTTAGTATTCTAGCTACAAATACATTGCCAAATCCAAGGTCATGAAGATTTACCCCCCAGTGTTTTCTTCTAAGTTTTATCATTTTAGCTCTTATATTTAGGTCTTTGGTCCATTTTGAGTTAATTTTTGCATATGGTGTAAGGTAGGGGTCCAACATCATTTCTATTCTTCTTATTATCATGTTATATGCAGATATCCAGTTACCCAGCACCAACTGTTGAAGAGATTCTTTCCCTCATTGAATGGTTCTGGGACCTTGTCAAAAATCGATTGGCCATAAAAGTATAGGTTTATTTCTGGACTCTTGGTTCTATTTCATTGATGTATATGTCTAGCCTATGTCAGTGCCACACTCTTTTGATTGCTATAGATTTGTAGTATTGATTTCCTTCTTTCAACCATCATTACCCATATTAATGAGAGCAGCGGTGGTGGAGAATGTTCAAAATAATGACTGGTTAAAAGATCAAATACATTTGCCTATGATGAAGTACCTTAAAATAAGTTGTTATTTAGGCTTCATTTCCTATAACAAATGAGCATGGATGGGAAATGAGATGATGTTCACATTCAGTAATGGGAAACTGAGACTCCACCCAGGAACAGGCAGCAGAGGAAACAGCCCTGCAGAGTCACCCTCACAATAGCATGAAGGGAGAAAATGAACAGCAGCTATAATGAGCCTCTTCGAAGACCTTGGAGACTTCATGTGTACCATCGCTCACTAAAATTTAATGGACCTTGGAAGGTTAATGGATAACAGAGGAAAGAAGGTGAAGGGTCGTCAAGGAACACATATAAAGGATCCATGGACAAAGCCAATGGAGGGGGAAGGATTGAGTGTGGGAGGTGAGGGTGGATAGGGCAGGGGAGAATGGTGAGGGGAAAATGGGGACAACTGAATGACAATTTAAAAAAATAAAAGAAATGCAGAATCTTAATCCACCATACACAGATACAGAGGCTGCACTTGAATAAGGTTCCTAGGTGATTTACGTGCAGGTTATAGTTTAAAAAGTGTTAGAGGAAATGAGGGAGCAAAAGAATGGTGGTAAGTATATTAGTGTATTAGTTAGGGTTCTACAGGAAAAACACAGAACCAATAAGATAGATTTTAAGGAATCAACTTCTGAGACTGTGGAGGCCAGCAAGTCCATAAACTGAACAGCAGATGAGACAGGCTGGAAAGTTAGCCAAAAGTTGATGTTGCAGTTTTGAATCTGAAATTTACAGGCTGGAACTCAGGCAGGGTTTCTGCATCATTCTGGGAGGAGAATTGCTTCTTCTTCAGGAAATCTCAGTCTTTGCTCTTAATGCCTTCAACTTATTAGATGAGGTCCAACCATGTTATGGAGGGTAGTCTGTTTTACTCAAAGTCTACTGACTTAAATGCTTATCACAACTAAAAAAAGCCCTTCATGATGACATCTGCACAGGTGTTTGAACAAGTGGGCATCATAGCTTAGTCAAGTTGACACATAAAATTAACCATCATAATAGGAAATGCACCAACATGTTAACAGAGATCCTCTCTAAAGTGTGGATAGTTTCTGCATTTTTCAAACATTCTACAATAACCATGTAATAGAAAAGAACATCCTTTGGGAAAAGACAGCAAAAGGAAGCTCTTAGGCCATTTTGTATCATCTGCTATAAAGACCTCTTGCAGGAAAATATTAAGTACAGGTTTGGGGGAGCTCCGCATTTAGCCTATTTACTACTGTCCCTGATTCTTCACTGTAGACCTGTTAGACCTCCTACTTATAACAGCATCTTTTCACCTTTGTTTTAAGACCTTTGACAAACCAGTCTGGGTCACTGAGCTCTTTACTGGCCCTTGGTATTGAGCCCTACATAGTTGCACACTGGCAACCTAGAACTTTTAAACATGAGCCAAGTCACCTAAGACAAATGATCTAGGTATTTCTTTCACAGTGACAGTGCAGAATAGAGTCCCCAGTGGGAGCATCTTGGCACTGGTCTAACTGTGGGTATAGTACAGAATACAAGCATATCGCTGAGACATTGTGGATTCAGTTCCACAGTGCCACAATAAAGCAAATGTCACAATAAAGCAAGTCATGCAAATTTTTTATTTCCTAGTGCATATAAAATGCACACATCTTAATTTAAAAATAATTCACTGCTAAAAAATTTTAAGCATCATCTGAATATTCAGCGAGGTGTCATTTTTTTGCTGGAGAAGGGTCTTGCCTCAATGTTCATGGCTACTGACTAGTCAGGGTAGTATTTGCCAAAGTCTGGGTTGGCTCTGGCAATTTCTTAAAACAAGAAAACAATAAAAAATTTGCTTCATTGGTTGCCTCTTCCTTTCATTAATGATTTCTCTGTAGCATGTAATGCTGTTTGATAGCATTTTACCCACAATAGAACTTCTCTCAAAATTGAAGTCAGTCTCTCAAACCCTGCCACTGCTTTAGCAACTAGGTTTATGCAATATTCTAAATCCGTGGTTGTCATGTCAACAATATCCACAGAATCTTCACCAGTAGATTCTACTTCAAGAAACCACTTTCTTTGCTTACCTATAAGAGGCAACTCCTCATCTGTTATAGTTTTATCATGAGATTGCAGCAATTCAGTCACATCTTGAGGCTCCACTTCTATTTCCACCACAGCTGCTGTTCTTTTTCCACTGAAGTCTTGACCCATCACAGTCATCTCTAATGGCTGGAACCAACTTCTTCCAAACTCCAGTTGATATTTTGACCTCTTCCCATGAATCATAAATGTTCTCAATGGCATCTAGAATGGTGAATCCTTTTCAGAAAGTTTTAAATTTACCTTGCCCAGATACAACGGAGGAATCACCACCATCTATGACAGCCATGCCTTAAAAAAATGTATTTATTAAATAACAAAATTTAAATGTCAAAATTACTCCTTGATCCCTGAGCTACAGAATAGATGCTATGTTAACACGTGTGAAAACAACATTAATCTTGTTGTTTATCTCCATCAGAGCTCTTCAGCGATCAGGTGCATTGTGAATACGTGACAATATTTTTAAAAGAATTTTTTTCTGTGTAGTAAGTTGCAACAATGGGCCTAAAATATTCAGTAAACCTTGTTGTAAATAGATGTCCTGTCACTCAGGCTTTGTTGTTTCATTTATAGAGCACAAGCAGAACATATTTTGCATAATTCTTAAGGAACCCAAGATTTTTGGAATGGTAAATGAGCATTAGCTTCAACTAAAAATCACCAGTTACATTAGCCCCTAACAACAGGGTCAGTCAGTCTTTTAAAGCTTTGAAGCCAGGCATTATCTTCTCTTCTCGAACTATGGAAGTCTTAAATGGTATATTCCAACATATGGCTGTCAGTCCATAATGAAAATCTTTTCTTTCGTGTAGCTGCCTTCATTCATTATCTTAGCTATATCTTCTGGATAAGCTGCTGCAGCTTCTACATCAGCACTTACTGCTTTAGCTTGCACTTTTATGTTATGGAAGCAGCTTCTTTCATTAAACCTCATGAACCAACCTCATCTAGCTTCAAGCTTTTCTTTCACAGCTTTCTCACTTCTCTCAGCCTTCATAGAATTGAAAAGAGTTAGGACCTTGCTCTGGAACAGACTTTGGTTTAAGGAATTGTTGTGGTTGGTTTGATCTATCCACAACACTAAAACTTTCTCCATATCAGCAATAAGGCCATTTTGCTTTTTATTGTTTCCATGTTCACTGTAATAGCACTTTTAATTCACTTTAAGAACTTTTCCTTTGCATTCACAGCTTGGTTGTTTGGCCCAAGAAGCCTAGCTTTCAGCCCGTCTCATCTCTTGACATGCTTTCCTCGCTAAGTTTAATCATTTCTAGCTTTTGATAAAAAGTGACAGGCATATGACTCTCCCTTTTGCTTGAAAACTTAGATGCCACCGGAGGGTTGTTAATCAGCCTAATTTCAATATTGCTGTGTTTCGAGATACAGGGAGAGCCAAGGAGAGGGAGAGAGATAGGGGAATGACCAGTCAGTGGAGCAGTCAGAACACATACAACGGACAGCCTGTTCACCATCCTGTACCAGTGTGATTCATGGTACCCTAATAATTGCAATAGTAACATCAGAGATCACTGATTGTAGATCACCAAAACAAACATAATAATACTGAAAATTTTGAAATATTGTGAAAATTACCAAAATATGACACAGAGAAATGAAGTGAGCAAATGCTGTTAGAGTAACAGAACTGGTATACTTGCTTGACACCAGGGCTTCTGTAAAACTTTACTTTGTAAAAATCAAAACAACCCCCCCAATATCTGCAAAGTGCAATTTAAGTGAAGCACAACAAAAATCATATATGCCTGTACCAGTCTCCCAGAGGTATAATGAAATTCTCAGAGGCCTTAGCCCAATATCCATTTCAGAGCTTTAGTGAGTCTCCTAACCTCCCACTAGGGCATCTACAGAAATGTAGAAAAACACAAACTCTCAACACACTATCAGACACTGAGACTGACAGTTAACCCAATGCCAGAATGTGGGAATGGTATTCTTTACCTGCAAAGGTTACAGAACTGGATTGAGAAAAACAGCCAAGTCAGTGTGTGGGAGGAAGGCTGTCTCACACACTACCAGCTGAGAGTGGAAACTGTGTCATCCTCTCTGGCAAGCCAATAGGCATTGAATAATTTTTAAAAATGTTTACACTTGGACTTCTGGCCAAGAGGAAGGTGTACGTACATAGATACACTTTGCCTCCTCACACAACCAAAAGAAGGACAGCAACAAATTTAAAAACAAAAAATAATTAGAACTTCTAGAAAATCCAGTTGTATGGAAGTCTGACAACCAAAGAGTAAAGAAGAAACATTCATCCAGGCTGGTAGGAGGTCTGGAGACGAGCAGCCAGGATGGAGAGGACTCGTGGCAAGGGCAAGGCTAGAGGACTGGAGTGGGCAAGGTGGCAGCTGGTAAACCAAATGGTCCCGCATTTGCATGCAGATAAACCAAGAACTGGAGAGTGAGACAGACCATGCAACCCAGGGTTCCAGTGTGGGGAAATAAAGCCTTACTCTCTGATTGTAAAAAACTGTGGGGCCGAGGCAGTGGGAGAAACTCCCACCCACACAGGAGAATTTGTTGGAGAGACCCACAGGGTCCTAGAACATACATAAACACACCCACCAGGGATTCAGCACCAGAGGGGCCCAATTTGTTTATAGCGCCACAACTCAACAAGTGGGTTGCCCAGCTCTGGCAAATACCTAAGGCTCCGCCCCTTACATGGTACAGGCACACAGAGACAAAGAATAGGACCACTGCAGACTGTCCTACATTTGCATGAGAATAAACCAGGAGGAACAACTTGGGGGTAAGACAGATCATGCAACCCAGGGCTCCAGTGCAGGGAAATAAAACCTCAAAACCTCTCACTGAAAAAACATGGGGTTGTGGCAGTGGGAGAAACTCCCAGCCTCACAGGAGAGTTTGTTGGAGTTTCACAAGATCCTAGAACTTATACAAACCCTCCCACCTGGGAATCACCACCAGAAGGGCTCAGTTTGCTTGTGGGTAGCAGGGAAAGTGACAGAAAGCTAGCCAAGAGTCAAGCAAGCAGCATTATTCCCTCTCGGACCCCTCCCCCAGATATAGCACCACAATGTAATGACGTGGGTATTGCCCTGGCAATACCTAAGGCTCTGCCCCTTACAATGTGACAAGTGTGCAGAGACAAAGAAATTTGGCCCAAATGAAAGAACAGATCAAAACTCCAAAAACAGAACTAAGTGATGAAGAGATAGCCCATCTATCAGATGCACAGTTCAAAACACTGGTAATCAGGATGCTCACAGAATTGGTTGAATATGGTTGCAAATTAGATGAACAAATGAAGGCTATGCTAAGTGAAACAAAGGAAAATGTACAGGGAACCAATAGTGATGGGAAGGAAACAGGGACTCAAATCAACACTTTGGAGCAGAAGGAAAAAATAAACATTCGACCAGAACACAGTGAAGAAACGAGAATTAAAAAAAATAAGGAGAGGCTTAGGAACCTCCAGGACATCTTTAAACACCCCAACATCCTAATCATAGGGGTTTCAGAAGGACAACAGGAAGTCTAAGAAAGTCTAAGAAGTTGAAAACTTATTTGAACAAATAATGAAGGAGAACTTCTCCAATCTGGCAAAGGAAATAGACTTCCAGGAAGCACAAGAATCTCAGAGAGTCCCAAAAAAGTTGGACCCAAGGACACACATACCAAGACATCATAATTACATTAGCCAAGGTTAAAGATAAGGAGAGAATCTTAAAAGCAGCAAGAGAAAAGGAGACACTTACCTACAAAGGAGTTCCCATAAGGCAATCAGCTGATTTCTCAAAAGAAACCTTGCAGGCAAGAAGGGGCTGGAAAGAAGTGTTCCAAGTCATGAAAGGCAAGGACCTACATCCAAGATGACTCTATCCAGCAAAGCTATCATTTGGAATGGGAGGGCAGATAAAGTGCCAGTCCCCAGATAAGGTCAAGATAAAGGAGTTCATCATCACTAAGCCCTTATAGTATGAAATATTTAAAGAACTTATCTAAAAAAAAGAAGATCAAAAACTATGAACAGTAAAATGACAACAAACTCACAGTTATTAAAAACTGAGCCTAAACCAAAAACAAACTAAGCAAACAAGTAGAACAGGAACAGAATCACAGAAATGGAAATCATGTGGAGGGTTATCAGCAGGGGAGTGGGAGAGGGAGAAAGGAGGAAAAGGTACAGAGAATAAGTAGCATAAATGGTAGGTAGAAAATAGACAGGGGGAGGTTAAGAATAGTATAGGAAATGTAGAAACGAAAGAACTTATATGTAAGACCCATGGATATGAACTAAATGGGGGGGAATATGGGTGGGAGGGGGTGTGCAGGGTGGAGGGGAATAAAGGGGGAAAATGGGACAACTGTGATAGCATAATCATTAAAACATATTAAAAAATAAAACAAAAAAAGAAGAAGAAGAAAAAAGAATCCAAAAAAAATGAAAATATAAGCAGCCTCTGAGACAACTTCAGGAGGTCTAACATTCACAACATAGGGGTGCTAGAAGGAGAAAAAAAAGAGCAAGAAATTGGAAATCTATCTGAAAAAATAGTGAAAGAAAACTTAACTAATTTGGCAAAGGAAATAGATATGCAAGTCCAGGAAGCATAGAAAGTCCCAAACAAGATGGACACAAAGAGGCCCACTCCAAGACACATCATAATTAAATGCCAAAGGTCAAACACAAAGAGAGAATCAAAAAAAGCATCAAGAGAAAAGCATTTAGTTACCTACAGGGGACTTCCCATGAGAGCATCAGCTGATTTTTCAAAGAATCTTTGCAGCCTACCCAGCAAAGCTCTCATTTGGAATCAAAGGGCAGATAAAGAGCTTCCCAGACAAGAAAAAACTAAAGGTGTTCATCATCACCAAACCATGATTATATGAAATGTTAAAGGGACTTATTTAAGAAAAAGAAGATCAAAACTATGAACAATAAAATGGCAATAAATACATATTTATCAAAAATTGAATCTAAAAAACAAACCAAGCAAACAAGTGAACAGACACAGAATCATGGATATGGAGTGTGTTTTTATGGTTGTCACATGGGAGGTGGGTGTGGGGGAATGGGTGAAAAGGTGAGGAGATTAAGAAGTAACAATAGGTAGTTGTTGCGGACCGTTCAGCCTGGTTTCAGGAGTTGTAACCCTCACCCCATGGTGGGCTGTGTAAGAGCCCAAGGGACACACTTCATCTGGGTCTGTTCTGTCACAAGGATGTGACCTATTAAGGAGACAAAGCTTATCTCCCTGGCAGGAGCACTGCTTCTGCCTTACCCATCTCTGGCCCTATAGCTTGGTTGGCAGTCAATGACGGGTAAGACTCCTCATGGGAGGGGCAACCTAAGCCAGACGCGACCACTTGGAAGGCCTCATGGAAGGACTCGGGGGGTTGCAGCAAAGAGGATGTGATGGACCCTTGCCCCCCGGCTATTCTGACATAGCCCGAGTCCTCATTTCCATCTGGGAGATGTCTCCTGCTTCCTAATTGCCTTAAAGCCTGAAACTGTGGGGGTGAGCGGTGCAGCCCTGTCCTGGCCAGGACGGCTCCTTGGGTGATTGGCATAAGAAAGAATTCCTAAAGTCCTGTGAAATCTGCTTTGCTAAGAGTGCTCTTCCTGAGGTGACAAGTGTCCCAAGAGGAAATGAGCATGTCTCCCAAAGTCTGGCAACCCCCCTTCCTGACAAACACTGGCTCGGATTAAGCCCTCAGATTTCTTTGACATGTTAAACTTGTATTCCGGTGTATTGGAGCCCAATAAAAGCCTAGTGAGGAAGGGGCTCTGGGTCTTTCTCCTCTGAGAGTTTGACCCCTTTCCTCCCCAAGCACAAGATGTCTTGGTAGTTTTTACTTTCATCCGTGACGGAGGGATGGGGCTCTGCGGACGGAGCCCCCCCACATCTGGCGCCCAGGCCAGGGTCCCCAGCAGGTAGTTACAGAATAGCCACAGGGATATAAAGTACAGAAAAGGAAATGGAGCAGCCAAAGAACTTAGATGCATGACCCATGCAGATGAAAAATGGTGTGGGGATTGCCTGAGGGAGTGGTGGGTGCTGGGTGGAGGGGAGCAAAGGGTGAATAATTGAAATAACTGTAATAGTATAATCAATAAAATATAATTTTTTAAAAAAAGAAAAAAGAAATGAAGGATACACTAATTGAAATAAAGAATTTACAGGGAAACAATAGTGGAGTGGAGGAAGCCAAGAATCAAATCAATGATTTGAAACATAAGGAAGCAAAAACCAAGCAATCAGAACAAGAAGAAGAAGAAAGAATAAAAAAAATAAGCATAGTGGAAGCAAAAGACCTTCACCACCAGACTCCAGAGCTACCTGCTTACCTTGGTCCTTCACTCTTTGATCCAGATCATATTGCTACTGTATTAGTCAGTGTTCTCCAGAGAAGCAGAACCAATAGGAGAGAGAGGGATACATTAGATAGATAGATGATAGATGATAGATAGATAGATAGATAGATAGATAGATAGATAGATAGATAGATAAGGAATTAGCTCATACAATTATAAAAGCTAAGAAGTCCCAAGGTCTACAGTTGATAAGCTTAGGACTCAGGAGAGCTGATGGTACTGTTCCTGTCCGAATATAAGTCTGAAGGTAGGAAAAGACTAATATCCTAATTTGAAGATAGTCAAGCAGAGAGTAAATTCTTTCTTAGCCAGCCTTTTATTCTATTAAGGCCTTCATCGAATGAGGCCCACTCATAAAGGGGCAGGCAATCTGCTTTACTCAGTCTACCAATTTAAATATTAATGTCATCCAAAATACCCTCTCAGACAAACCTGGAATGTTTAACAAATAACTGGATGCCTTGTGGGCCATTCAAGTTGACACATAAAATTAACCATCACAGAAACTTTGGAGACTTGGGATATTGATGTTTCCTGAGACTCATGGTTGATTCTGTTTGCTCATCCCTGGTTTGCCTGGCTGATTGTCTGAGCTTGCCTGGCCACATTTTTTATCCAGATCAGCATGTTTTAAACCACCTGCCTTATCTGGCATGACTAACTGCCCTGAACAAAATATAACTAAACAGAAGGCCTTACGATCTTATTGTTGCCTCACATTGTGAAGTTAAAAAAGAAACATTCAAGCCCTTATAGTTCCAATCCCAAATATTTAATTAGGGCATTTCGCTTTCATAAAGACAAATTACTAAATTGATGGGAGAAGCATTCCATTTTTTAATGAACGCATGTGCATATTAATTAACTTGTGTACCTTAAATTTTATTACTTAACTCATGTGGCTTTGTGAGAAATCATGTTTTATAACAATGTTAGAAGACTCACAAAATGAATGTGATTATATCGTGTTATCAAAAGTCTCAGCTCATTTGAGACTGACTCCATAATGACATACTACATAATGGTTGGAGGTAGGAACAGCAGAAGAGGCAGGCTATTCTAAAAAGCTCAGACTTCTCCTATTGATTGAGGTAGCTTCCACAAGAGGAGGAAACAGAAACTCAAATCCTGTGATCTATTTTCCCTGGATTACAAATGGGTAAGTCAAGAATACAGATGTTCAAACTCTTGACCCAGTACGCCTGCTAATTAATTCTTCAGTAACTGTGACATTCAGTATTCAATTGATCTCTCTACTCTTTTTCTGATCTTGTACCTCCTCCTGCTTCTCTATTCATCTAATCAAGTCTCAACTATTCCTCAAGTTCCGATGACTCCACCCCATCCTGCTACTTTCCTTCCCTTACAAATCTATAACTCTTTACAGGAAAAGACCATATCTCTTTCCTATAATCTATGCATGTATTATTTTCCCCAAAGTGATTATCTTATACTTTTTTAAAAAACTTTTCACCGTATTGGACAACTAGTAAGGGCCAAATGAATTAAATTTAGGAGTAAGACAAATAAAGTCTGGGAAAGAGTACAGAATTGGGCCACAGACAAGATTGAAAATGATTCTAGGTCAAAGGTAAAATACAAGCAAAGGCAAAACAGTTGGAGCATTGGGCTTGAATGAAGGGCAAGATCATCCTGGGGATGAATAAGAAAAGTTTACTAGGCCAGCAGGAAAAGGAAACTAATGAAAGACCCATAAGGCAAGAATGAGATATTCTGTATTATACTGTCATGGATCCTTGAATAAATTTACATAAGTACTTCCAGAAAAGAGTCCAGGGGAGATTAATACACATTACAAATCTGGCGAGCAGAGAACTAGGGAAGAATTCTGAGCTTGGAGTCAGTCAGCAGAGCTGGGTTTGAGACTGGCTTTGCCTCATTCTCACTTATCACAAAAGACAACTCAACCACTCTAATGCTTAGTTTTCTCATCTATAAAATAGATTTAATAATACCTATTTTAGGAGATTCTTGAGAAAACAAAATGGGTAGTTAAAACAGTACCCGGTATGAATGTTGGGTACCAGTTTTCCTGATACCGTTCTGGGTGAACTATGCTCCCACAGACAAAGACAGATTCAAGTACTAGGGTAGAAGGCCTTGAGAGATCATTCTAACACCTCCCTCACATTGCAAACATAAAGAAATGGTACTCAGAGATGTTGGGTGGTTTGAGAACATGTTCCTTATCCATTTATCACCCTGTGTCCTGTCCCCATTGTTGGACATAGGGTCAAACACAGAGTAGGTGCTCCATAAGTGCTAAGTGGATGAATGAATGGTCTTGAGTCACACTGTCAGTGGCAGAGCCATGGCCAGAGGCCACCTCTCCCTGTTAAGACATACAATTCCAGTTGTTTTCTTACAAAACTTCTAAGTTTCTCCCCTTTAGCTCAGACCCTTGTCCATTACCTTGGCACTAGTATTTCCGATGATGGATTCCCCTAAACAAACAAACAACCTTTTCTCCCTTGCTGTCTTAGAAATAGGTTCCTGACAAGATTTCCTGAACAAGAGAAAAAGAGTGCTAGCAGTAATCAGCCACAGCTGAGCAATTCCTTGCGCTGCAGCCAAAAACTTGGTGCTATCAACCAATAAGATTGTATCCAGAAAAGGGGGTCAGGGAGACCTCTGGGAAAGAGCTTTTTAGTTTTGTCCTGGCATAAAATGCTTAGTTCTCTACACAGTTTATTTTAAGATATCCAAAAAGATGTTTGGCTGATGTTTTATGACTCAAATATTCCTTGCCAGAATCTTCTAGCCAACCATTAGTTGTCCTTACTCTTCACTGAAATAATAGGATATAAGCCTGAAATTAAAAGTTCTTCTCTAAAGGAAAAAGTAAAATATTTAACTCTGTACCAATTCTTGCCACAGCTGATATTTGTGCATTTTCTGTGTAGGATTCTTACAAAACTTGGATCTGATCTCTCTTTGTTGAGTTGTGAGGTGATTTTTGGCTTCAATTTTGACACAAGCTGGAACCCTGCCACTCTGCTCTTTTTGGGTTAAGCTCACATTGGTTAGGGAGTTGGGAAGATTGGCCATATCAGTGGTGTTCCCATGTCAAGTCCCAGCAGACAGCTACGGCTCCCGATGGGGGCAGAGAAGCTTTGGTGATCACAGGCAAATTCTCTCCATCTGCCTCTGGGTGGGTCTCAACCCATCAGTATGACAGAACAGAGCTGTCTGAAGGAAATGAGTTGGAAGTAAGCCCTACAAAATGAAGACCAAAGTGCTGAGCACCAAGGACTAGCTCAGACTTCTCCCTGATGTTTGAAGGTGGTGAAAGAAAGGAAGGAAGGAAGGAAGGAAGGAAGGAAGGAAGGAAGGAAGGAAGGAAGGAAGGAAAGAGGAAAGGAAAGGAAAGGAAAGGAAGGAAGGAAGGAAGGAAGGAAGGAAGGAAGGAAGAAAGAAAGAAAGAAAGAAAGAAAGAAAGAAAGAAAGAAAGAAAGAAAGAAAGAGAAAAAAAGCTTATTTCAGTGAGGATAACATCTTACTAGCTTCCCCTTTCTACTCTTTCTGTGCAACATTGTCTCTCAATCAATTAGCTCAGCAACATGGAAAAGATTATATATATGGCAAGACCATCTATGACAGCTAGAAATATCCATCTTACATAAACACAGTCCAAGTTGTGTTCCTGTACCATTTCCAGCTTCTTCTCATTCTGCAGTGCTGTAACCAATGACTAATGGGTAATGTGATGACTTTAGTCATTTCTATATATCCTTCAAGGCCTCCTAGTGACCCAAAAGAAGGCTGGCTTAGCAAGGAGAATGAATTGTTGGAGAAAAACAAAGATTTCTCCCAAAACATCATGGAACATTCTGTTTTATTGCATTCAAATATTCCACAGCATTTTCAACAGCAGCTCTCCCAGGGTTTGTGCTAAGAGGACTTAAAAAGCTTTTAAATATTGTGTCCTCTGTGGCAACAGGAAGAGAGGCCTAGTTATTAATCCCTTTTGAGGTCTTGCCATTCTCTTTCTTTGGATGATCCTGTACTTTTTGGTCTGTATGTTCTTCATGGCCAGCCTCTCCCCTCTGTTCACTAATGTACCTCTCCCAGGTAGCCCTCGAAGATCACTTTAGGCAGAGCTGATTCTTCCTCTTATATCTCAGGGCACCAAAGACCACAGCCCTCACTTTGCAGTGTACATCTTCTGCCTTGTGTAAGAACTAACTGTGCCCATGTCTAATATCCCTGCTGAAGAACCCAGACAGCATCTTATCTATCATGTCCTTTACAATATGATGCCTGGCACAGAGTATGAGGCAACAAAATTTTGTTTAATAGACCAAGTAGTTGTTGAATAAATTATTTGTAGAATGTAAAGTAGAATTAGTAGTTTCAAAAGGAGGTAGTCAATATGGTCATTTGTTAATGATTACCATGTTTATCTAAAAACATTAGAGAGCCAAACATGAAAAAAAATTTCATTTTCCAACGTGAGTGAGGAACTAGAAAACAAGATTCATGAAGTCTGCAGATGCCCAGAAGGCGAGCATGCTGTCAACTCTGTGCACAATGACTCACAGCTGCAATCTGCAGAAGGAAGCTGACCTTTCCCAAACTTCATCACTCTTGTCTAGAGTTTGCTATCTTGTTCTTTTCCTCACTCAATGGCCAAATTATGCACAGGTTTCCCTGTATTATAATGGAGATTTACCTCCTTTTACAATGAGAGAATCATAATTGTAATACTTTCATCTTGTAACACAAGATCCAGAGAGCTACTTGACTTGTCTAGACTTATTGAGCTAAATGGTGACTTTGTGGCTGCAACCCTAGCCACAGGCTTCACCCAGGCGCAAAAACCTAAGCAGAATTTGGTGCACAGTTCATGAAATTCTGTGTGTAAGTTACTTCCTAAAATAGGGAACAGAGAAGAAACTAAAATAAGTATGGCTTTTGAGAAAATATTTAAAATATTTCAAACAATTTTTCAGGAGTGGGAAACATAATCTTAATCCCCTGAGACTCATCATTTTGTCATCTGACTCTTCAAGATCTAAAAATCGTTTCCAGATGATTCATATTTTTACTACTTAATGCAATAAACATCCTTATACATTTTGCCTTACAGAGATTACATTAAGCTATGGATGATAAACAATAGGTGTTTATATTTCTTTATTTTTTCCTTTTCAGTATGGCTATCATAAAATTATATTCAAACTAATAATTATAAAAAACATTTTAAATTTATGAATCCTGTCTACAAGCAACATAAAAAGATTTTCACAGGGGTGGGGGAAGATGGCAATGAGATAGGTGGGAGCAGAGTCCACTTCTTCCTGCACACCGGTGAAACACCTAGCCAATCTTCTGAGGAACAGAGTGAACAGCCAACATTATCTCAGCATATATGAAGATTGGAGACCAAACATTGTAGAGGACTTTGAAAAATCAGATGGTGGGAGGTGTGAACACCAGTATACCTGATGGAAGAGGAAACCCAACAACAAAGGAACCATCAACAGATAACAACAGAAGAAGGTGAAGGAGGAGTAGAAGCCACACTAACTTCAGTCCAGGACCAATCTGGAAATACCACTAAATGGTGGAGAAATTATCCAGAACAAACAACTGAACAACAGTGAGAGAGAAGCTTCAAAACCTCATACAGACAGAAGAACCAGGTTCAACACAACCTGTTCACACCTGCACAACAGAATACAAGACATGGTGGATGGAGTGACGCTCAGTTAACCAACTAGAGGGAAGGACCCACCAAAGAAAGATCCAACAACAATCTAAACCCAAACACATACAGACAGCCAACATAAGTGAAAGCCCAAGACCAGTGAGATCAGGAGATCAAGGAGACTGCACCACTGAATCTCACAGGCCTTCTACCATAGAAGTTCACACCACAAACCCAGGGAGTCATAACAGATCAATTTAAGAAGCAGGGACTAACAAGAAGAGTCTCACAAACAATGGGAAGACAAAGAAACAATTCCCAAATGAAAGGAAAGGAGGAAGCCTCAGAAAGAATGCTAAATGAAATGAAGGCAACTCAATTATCGGATACTGAGTCCAAAGCAATGGTTATCAGGAAGCTCAATGAGCTCACACTGAATTACCAGAAACTACAGGGAAACTACAATGAACTCACTGTAAACTGATCAACATGAAAAAGGAAATAGAAACTATCAAAAAGGGCCAAGAGGAAATGAAAAATACAATTTCTGAACTGAAGAACACAGTAGAAGGAATCAAAAGCAGGATCGATGAAGCAGAAGATAGGATCAGTGAGCTGGAGGACAAAGTAGGGAAAAAAAAAAAAAAAACAGAAAGAGCAAGAAAAGGAAACCAGGCTCGGAAAGAATGAAGAGGGATTAAGAGAAATGCAAGACAATATGAAACATAATAATATCCATATAATAGGGATACCAGAAGGAGAAGAGCAAGGGATAGAAAACCTGTTTGAAAAAGTAATGATGAATACTTCCCTAATTTGATGAGAGAAAAAGTCACACAAATCCAGGAAACACAGAGTCCCAATCAAGAGGAACCCAAAGAGGCCCACTTCAAGACACACCATAATTAAAATGACAAAATTCCAAGCTAAAGAGAGAATCTTAAAGGCAGCAAGGGAGAAACAGAAAGTAACATACAATGGAGCCCCGATAAGGCTAGCAGCTAACTTCTCAATGGAAACACTCCAAGCTAGACAATGGCAAGGCATATTCCAAGTAATGAGAACCAGAGGCCTGCAACCAAGGCTACTTTACCCAGCAAGGCTCTCAATTAAGATGGAAGGCCAAATAAGGAGCTACCCAGACAAAAATAGTTTAAAAGAATACGCCTCCACCAAAACATCTCTGCAAGAGATAGACTTCAAAGAAAGGACCATAAAAAGAGACCCTGAAGGTCACTTCATAATACCCAAGAGAAGAATCCATCAGGAAGACATGAACATTGTAAATATACATGTACTCAACATAGGAGCACCCAAATACATAAAGAAAATCTTGGAGGACTTCAAGAAATATATTGACCGCAACATAGTTATATAGGGGATTTCAACACCCTACTGTCAAAAATGGATAGATCTTCCAAACAAAATATCAACAAAGATATTGCATCATTGAACAATGCCCTAGATCAAATGAACTTAACTGATATATATAGAGAGAGAGCCTTTCATTCCAAAGAAGCAAAATACATATTCTTTTCAGATGCGCTTGGAACATTTTCAAAGATAGACCACATGATAGGACACAAAACAAGCCTCAACAAATTCAAGAAAATTGAAATCATATCAAGCATTTTCTCTGACCACAAGCAACTGAAACTAGAAACCAATCTCAAGGAAAAAACTCAAAAACACACAAACTCATGGAGATTGAATAGCATGCTATTAAACAATGAATGGATCAAGAATGAGATCAAGGAAGAAATAAAAAAGTTTCTGGAAGCAAATGAAAAGGAACTCACAACTTCCGGCCAAGGTAGAGGCATAGGTAGACACACTGTGCCTCCTTGCACAACCAAAATAAGGACAGCAAAAATTTAGAAACAAAATAACAATCAGTACTTACAGAAAATTGAATTGTATGGAAGTCTGATAACCAAGGAGTTAAAGTAGACACATTCATCCAGATCAGTAGGAGGGGCAGAGTCCGGAGGTTGGTGTGGAGAGGGGTCACAGCAAAAAAAAAAGTGGTGGGTGATGGACCACTGTGGGCACGCAAGGTGGCAGTGGGCAGACCCAGAGAGGCTGCAGATTGTGGAGGGGCTTGGCACCCCAGGTGGCTTGCGAAGCCCAGCGGTCCCACACTAGGGCACAGATAAACCAGGTAAAACTGGGAAGCAAGACAGACTGCGCAACCCAGAGTTCCAGCATGGGAAAATAAAGCCTCACAAAACTAATTGAAAACATCTGTGGGAGCTGAGGTGCTGGGAAAAACACCCAACCTCGCAGGAGAGCTCGTTGGAGACACCTACAGTGTCCTAGAATGTACACAAACCCACACACATGGGAATCAGCACCAGAAGGGCCCAGTTTGCTTGGGGGAAGAGATGGAAGTGACTGAAATCTGGCAGAGAGTAGAGCCAAGTGTCATTGTTCCCTCTCTGACCCCTCCCCCACATACAGCGTCACAACCCAGCAACTGGGTTGCCCAGCCCTGGTGAACACCTTAGGATTCGCCCCTCACTACATAACAGGCATGTCAAGACCAAATAAATAAATAAATAAATGACCCAAATGGAAGAACAGATCAAAGCTCCAGAAAAAATACAGCTAAGCGACAAAGAGATAGCCAACCTATCACATGCACAGTTCAAAACACTGATGATCAGGATGCTCACAGAATTGGTTGAATTTGGTTGTAAATTAGAGGAAAAAAATGAAGGCTACGCTAAGTGAAATAAAGAAAAATGTACAGGGAACCAATAGTGATGGGAAGGAAATTGGGGCTCATATCAATGGAGTGGACTAGAAGGATGAAAGAAACAACCAAACAGAAAAGAATGGAGAAACAAGAATTCAAAAAAAATGAGGAGAGGACTTCCGGCCAAGATGGAGGCGTAGGCGGACACACTGTGCCTCCTCTCACAACCAAAATTAAGGACAACAAATATTTAGAAACAAGAAAACAACCAGAACTTATAGAAAACTGAACTGTACGGAAGTCCAACGACCATTCATCCAGACCGGTAAGAGGGGTGGAGTGGCGGACCCAGGAACACAAGCAGCAGCAGCTGGCAGTTCCCAGGTGCACAGGCGGCGGCTGGCGGTCCCCGGGCCCACAGGCAGCAGCTGGCGGACCCTGGGCACAGGGTGGCAACTGTGCAGACCCAGTGAGGCCGCACAAGGCGGCTGGCTGACTGACCAGGTAGTCTCACATTCGAGCGCGCAGACGGTCCAGGCGGAGGGGAAGTGGCGGAGGGGACTGAATCCAGGAGAGAGCGGAGCAGGCGCCATTGCTCCCTCTCAGGCCCCGCCCCCACATACAGCGTCACAACCCAGCGACTGGGCTGCCCCGCACTGGGGAGCGCCAGAGGCTCCACTCTTCACTACGTAACAGAACTCGCGCATGCGCAGATAATCCAGGTGAAGGGGAAGCAGCGGAAAGGGCCGGAGTCCAGGAGAGAGCGGAGCAGGCGCCATTGCTCCTTCTCAGACCCCGCCCCCACCTATAGCGTCACAACCCAGCGACTGGGCTGCCCCGCCCTGAGGAACACCTAAGGCTCCACCCCTCACTACGTAATAGCCGCGACCAGACTAAAACCAAAACAACAACAACAACAACAACAACAAAAACCCACCAAAAATGGCTCAAACCGGAAAACAAATAAAAGCCCCAGAGCCAATTCCTCTAAGCAGTGAAGAGATAGCCAACCTGTCAGATGCACAGTTCAAAGCACTGGTCATCAAAATGCTCACAGAATTGGTTGATTTTGCTCACAAACTAGATGAAAAAATGCAGGCTACAATCCGTGAAATGAAGGAAGATGCATGGGGAACTGATAGAGATGGAAGGAAAACTGGGACTCAAATCAATGGAGTGGACCAGAAGGAAGAAACTAACAACCAAACAGAAGACGAGGAAGAAACAAGAATTCAAAAAAATGAGGAGAGGCTTAGGAACCTCCGGGACATCTTTAAACGTCCCAACATCCGAATTATAGGGGTCCCAGAAGGGGAAGAAGAACAGCAACGAGTGGAAAACTTATTTGAACAAATAATAAAGGAGAACTTCCCCAATCTGGCAAAGGAAATAGACTACCAGGACATCCAGGAAGCTCAGAGAGTCCCAAAGAAGTGGGACCCAAGGAGGAATACACCAAGGCACATCGTAATTACATTAGCCAAGATTAAAATGAAGCAGAGAATTCTAGGAGCAGCAAGGGATAAGGGGACAGTCACCTACAAGGGAGTTCCCATCAGACTGTCAGCTGATTTCTCAAAAGAGACCTTACAGGCAAGAAGGGGCTGGAAAGAAATATTTGAAATCTTGAAAAGCAGGGACCTACATCCAAAATTGCTCTATCCAGCAAAGCTGTCATTTAGAATGGAAGGGAAGATAAAGTGCTTCTCAGATAAGGTCAAGTTCAAGGAGTTCATCATCACCAAGCCCTTATTATATGAAATGTTAAAGGGACTTATCTAAGAAAAAGAAGATAAAACTATGACAGTGAAAAGACAACAAACTCATAGCTATCAAGAACCACACCTAAAACAAAAGCAAACTAAGCAAACAGCTAGAACAGGAACAGAACCACAGAAATGGAGATCATATGGAGGGTTAGCAACAGGGGCGTGGGAGGAGGAGAGAGGGGGAAAAGGTACAGAGAATGAGTAGCACAGATAATGGGAAAAAAATAGACAGGGGGAGGGCAAGAATAGTATGGGAAATGTAGAAGCTAGAAAACTTATGACCCATGGACATGAACTAAAGGGGGGAATGTGGGTGGGAGAGGGTGGTTAGGGTGGAGGGGAATGATGGGGGAGAAATGGGACAACTGTAATAGCATAATCAATAAAATATATTTTAAAAAAATGAGGAGAGGCTTAGGAACCTCCAGGACATCTTTAAACATCCCAAAATATGAATTATAGGGGTATCAGAAGGAGAAGGAGGAGAGCAACAAGTGGAAAACTTATTTGAACAAATAATAAAGGAGAACTTCCCCAATCTGGTAAAGGATATAGACTTCCAGGAAGTCCAGGAAGCTCAGAGAGTCCCAAAGAAGTTGGACTCAAGGAGCAACACACCAAGGCACATCATAATTACATTAGCCAAGATTAAAATGAAGGAGAGAATCCCAGAAGCAGCAAGAGATAAGGAGACAGTTACCTACAAAGGAGTGCCCATAAGACTGTCAGCTGATGTCTCAAAAGAGATCTTGCAGGCAGGAAGGGGCTGGAAAGAAGTATTGAAGTCATGAAAGTCAAGGACTTACATTCAAGATTGCTCTATCCAGCAAAGCTTTCATTTAGAATGGAAGGGCAGATAAAGTGTTCCCCAGATAAGGTCAAGTTAAAAGAGTTCAGCATCACCAAGCCCTTATTATATGAAATGTTAAAGGGGCTTACCTAAGAAAAAGAAGATCAAAAACATGAACAGTAAAATGACAGCAAACTCACAGATATTAACAACCACACCTAAAACAAAAACAAAACAAACTAAACAAACATCTAGAACAGGAATAGAACCACAGAAATGGAGATCACATGGAGGGTTAGCAACAGGGGATTGGGAGGAGGAAATAGGGGGTAAAAGTACAGAGAATAAGTAGCATAGATGGTAGGTAGAAAACAGACAGGGGGAGGATAAGAATAGTATGGGAAATGTAGAAGCTAAAGCACTTATAAGTATGATACATGGACATGAACTAAAGGGGGAGAATGTGGGTGGGTGAGGGTGTGCAGGGTGGAGGGGAATGATGGGAGAGAAATGGGACAACTGTAATAGCATAATCAATAAAACATATTTTAAAAAAAGAAAATGAACTCACAACAATCCAAAATTTGTGGGACACAGCAAAGGCAGTCCCAAGAGGGAAGTTCATAGCTATATAGGCCTACCAAAAAGAGAAGAAAGAAAAAGAAAGAAATAAAGAAAGAAAGAAAGAAAGGAAGGAAGGAAGGAAGGAAGGAAGGAAGGAAGGAAGAATTCAAATAAACAACGTAACCCTACACCTACAAGAACGTGAAGAACAATAGTAAAGACAGCCCAGAGCAAGTAGAAGGAAGGAAATACCAAAATCAGAGCATAATTAAATGACATAGAGGCTAAAAGCACAATTCTAACGATCAATAAATCCAGGAACTTGTTCTTTGAAAAGATAAACAAAATTGACAAGCCTTTAAGCAGGCTCATCAAGAAAAAAAGAGACGATCCAAATAAACACAATCAGAAATGAAAGAGGAGGGATTACAACTGACACCACAGAAATACAAAGGATTGTAAGGAATTACTACAAAGGACTATATGCCAAGAAATTTGAAAACCTAGGGGAAATGGACAAGTTTCTGGAAAAATATAATCTTCCAAAACTCAATGAAGAAGAAGGAGAAAGCCTGAACACACCAATAACAGTTGATATAATTGAAGCAGTAATAAAAAAACTCCTGACACACAAAAGCCCTGGACCAGATGGTTTCACAGGAGAATTCTACAAAGCATTTAAGGAAGAACTAATCCCTCTCCTTCACAGACTAGTCCGAAAAGTCCAAGAAGATGGAAGACTCCCAAGCTCTTTTTATGAAGCCAGCATCATCCTAATCCCAAAACCAGATAAAGACACAACAAAGAAAGAAAACTTCAGGCCAGTATCACTGATGAACATAGATGCTAAAATCCTCAACAAAATATTGGCAAACCACATCCAGCAATATGTTAAAAAGATCATACACCATGACCAAATGGGATTCATCCCAGGGATGCAAGGATGGTACAATATTCACAAATCAGTAAATGTAATAGATCACATAAACAAAAGCAAAGACAAAAATCAGATGATCATATCAATAGATGCAGAAAAAGCATTTGACAAGGTACAACACCCATTTATGATAAAAACATTCAGCAAAGTGGGAATAAAGGGAGCATTCCTCAACGTAATAAGGGCCATATATGAGAGACCTACAGCAACATCATACTCAATGGGCAAAACCTAAATTTTTCCCACTAAGATCAGGAACAAGACAAGGTTGTCCACTTACACCACTTCTATTCAACATAGTATTGGAAGTCCTAGCCACAGCAATCAAACAAGAAAAGGAAATAAAAGGCATCCAAATTGGAAAACAGAAAACGAAACTGTCATTGTTTGCAGATGACATGATAGTATACATAGAAAATCCTATAGACTCCAGCAGACAACTGCTCCACCTAATAAATGAATTTGGAATACAGCAGGATACAAAGTCAATATTCAGAAATCAAAGGCATTTTTGTACACCAACAATGAAACATCAAAAACAGAAATCAGGAAAAAAATACCATTTGATATAGCAAGAAGAAAAATAAAATACCTAGGAATAAACCTAACCAAGGTGGTAAAGACCTATACTCAGAAAACTACACGACACTGGAGAAAGAAATCAAGGAAGACACAAACAAATGAAAACGTACCATGTTCATGGATTGGAAGAGTTAACATCATCAAAATGTCCAAACTACCCAAAGCAATTTGAAGATTCAACAAATTGCTATTTTAATTACCTATTAAAGTACCAATGGTATGTTTCACTGGTATAAAGCAAACACTTCAAAAATTTATATGGAACCATAAATGACCCTGAATAGCTGCTGCAATTTTGAGAAAGAAGACCAAAGTAGGAGGGATCACAATACCTGATACCAAACTGTACTACAAGGCCACTAACCAAAACAGCCTGGTACTGGCATAAAAACAGGCACACGGACCAGTGGAATAGAACAGAGAGTCCAGAAACAAACCCAAGTCTCTACGGTCAATTGATATTCAACAAAGGGGGCAGCAACATAAAATGGAGCAAAAACAGCCTCTTCAACAAGTGGTGTTGGGAAAACTGGACAGCTTCATGCAAAAACGTGAAACTCGAGCACCAACTTACACCATACACAAAAATAAATTCAAGGTGGAGAAAAGATTTAAATATAAGTCATGACACCATTAAAGTCCTAGAGGAGAACATAGGCAGGAAAATCTCAGATAGTTCACACAGCAATATTTTCACTGATATGTCCCCTAGAGCAAGGGACATAAAGGAAAGAATAAACAAATCAGCTCTCATCAAAATAAAAACTTTTGCATGGCTAAAGAAAACAGCATTCAAATGAAAAGAGAACCAACCGTATGGGAAAACATATTTGGAAATGATAACTCAGACAAGGGATTAATCTCCAAAATATATAAAGAACTTACATGACTCCACTCTAAGAAGACAAGCAACCCAATTAAAAAATGGGCAAAGGATTTGAACAGACACTTCTCCAAGGAGGACATACAGAGGATCCAGAGACATATGAGAAGATGCTTTGTACCGCTAGCTATCAGAGAGATGCAAATTAAAACCACAATGAGGTACCACCTCACACCATTGAGAATGGCCATCATAAACAAAGCAACAAACAGCAAGTGTTGGCAAGGTTGTGGAGAAAAGGGAACCCTAGTGCACTGTTGGTGGGAATGCAGACTGGTGCAGCCACTGTGGAAAACAGTATGGAATTTTCTCAGAAAACTAAAAATGGATTTGCCTTTTGACCCATCAATTCCACTGCTGGGATTATATCCTAAGAGCCCCAAAACACCAATCCAAAAGAACCTATGCACCCCGATGTTCATAGCAGCACAATTTACAATAGCCAAGTGCTGGAAGCAACCTAAGTGCCCATCAGCAAATGAGTGGATCAGAAAACAATGGTACATTTACACAATGGAATACTATGTAGCAGAGACAAAGAAGGGGCTCCTACCCTTTGTGCCAGCTTGGATGGAATTGGAGAGCATTCTGATAAGTGAAATAAGCCAGGAGGTAAGGGACAAATACTATATGATCTCACCTATAAATGGAACCTAATCAACAAAACAAAGAAGTAAGCAAAATATAACCAAAGACACTGAAATTATGAACAGGCCGACAGTGACCAGAGGTGAGAGGAGAGGGGATTATAGGGGGAAAGGGTGAAGGGTTTTCAGGAACAATTATAAAGGACACATGGATAATAACTGGGGGGGGGGTGGAAACAGAGGAGGGAGGTGGCGAGGGCTGGGATGGTGGGGAGGGGTGGGGAAGGAAAGGCAGAAAACTGTTTGAACAACAATAAAAATGTTAAAATAAAGGATTTTCATGAATACTTTTATTTTTTTCCAATGCAGTTTAGACACAAAACATTGCTTTAAATAAAACAGGGAAACTGAGGCAAAAGAACTGACCCAGAGAAGCAAAAAAATGTACTGTGATTTTTCTGTCTCATGACTGCTTTCCCACTAGAACTCCTCCTTATTGATGCCACTTAAAAGCAGATATTTATTCAAGTAGAAAACACAGCATTTTTTTTCTTTTTTACCATATGCAGTATATAGCACTTTGCAGGCCTACAAAGGGTAGTAGTCATTAGAAACCTGGTGTCCAGGGTTGCACAATTGGTTCATGCAAGGACTGAAGCCCAAGTCTTCTAACTCCAGTTTCTGGCTCCTTTCACCATCCACTGCCTTCTGCTGTGTGTGCTCATGTGTGTGTGAGAGAGAGAAATGGGGGAAAGAGAGAGAATGAGAGAGAGAGAGAGAATTCCTTTTCATTCTTGCTTTACTTCTGCAATCTCATTCCATTTAGCTAGTACATTCATCCCTTGATGTGCCTCTGTGGCTTTCTCCCACTTATACCACAAACCCCACAGATCAACAAGTAAGACCTTCCATGATCTTTGCCTCTCTGAAAGAGGAATTTGGAATTCATATAGTCTAGAAAGAAGTGAAATGACCGTGGAATCTTCCAGGTTGCAGTTTTCACAGTCTACCTTTTAGATTCATGGGTCCCAGAGACCTTTGACAGTACAAGAACTACTGACAAACCATTATTATTGCATTGAGTATTCCAATCATTTGAACATTTCTGGGACGCTGTCCCTTTTCATTTTTCTTGACTTGTATGTAGTAACTGAAAAATAAGTGATGAAAAAATACTTTCGCTTTAGTTATCTCATAGTTTTCTTTGCTCCTTCTAATGTGAGACTCAACCCTTACCAAGAAAAGGTCATCAGACCTAGCACTAGCAAGTTGCTAACTACCTAACAGGTCTCCTGAGCCTTCACCCAAAGCCCCTGGCTAACTGTGCCCTAAAATTGGCTGCATTTTTATTCATTATTTATTAATTCATTCATCAAACAATGATCAAAGTCCAACTATGTGCCAGGTACTGTATTATGTACTAAGGATACAGATATACTAATGAATAAAGCACATTCTGGCCATCAAAGAGGTCACAATGGGGAGGAGAGCAGACAAAAGGACCACTGCAGACACAGTGAATGCTTAGGGAAAGTGCAGTCATAGAAGTACACACAGGAGGAATCAACTCAACTTGGGTTAGGTGGTTGGAGGAGTCAGTGAGGGCTTCCTAGAGAAGGTTGTGAATCCTTTAAGCAGAGCCTCAAAGGTTATGTGAAAGTTAACCTGGTGAATGGGAGAAAGGGACAGTGTGAGGGTACCTAGGCAGAGGTCTAAAGCTGAGCCTAGCGAAATAACAGAGGCTGGAAATGGAGAACAAGGAAGGCACAGAAGTAGAAACTCCTACTGCAAGCTCTTACTTTCTGGTTTAATTATATTAAATTTAAACATGTAAGTCTGTCTGCAGCTTGGTTCAAACTCCTCCTCACTCTTTGTCTGGTTCCTTTTGTGCCCCAGGGTCAGAATTGTTGGTTTCTGGGCATTAGGGTTTCAGCCTGAGCTTGGCTGCTCCCATTTTCCTTCCCAGCATGTCATTCCATGCCTGACTTCCTACTCAGTGCTATAATCCATTGACTGCTACACACACTTAGAGGCACATGGATCTGTAGGGAAAGTAGCTACCCAAAGATAATATTAATAGGAGAATCCTTAGAGTTACACATGAAGCAGAGGATAAAGGAAAAGTACAGCCAGGAATCACTGCCCTCCTAATTGGCACTTTCTCATGCACAAATAGGATACCTTTGTCCTCTTCATTAAAGCTCTTAATGATATCCATATTTTCCATTTTTTGTGGCAGACCCTTCTGCGTGGCGTGCTCCCATTCGGAGATGCACAGTACCCATGCCCACAGATAGGTTCTCTGGTGGGTAATCAGATTTGCAATATACCTAGGCTGCTTTTGAGACTTGCTTCTTGCTAAAACTCTCTCACCCTGCAAATGCTAAACTTTGCAGGGACCAGTGTAACTGGCTCAACCACTTTTGCCTTTTCATTTGCTAATATCCTTCTTCTGTGATGTGATGAGGGGCATTGGCTCCTTTGTTGTAACTGGTGGATAGTGAGTGAGGAGCATCTTGTAATGTGAGGAGATATAGAATAAAGGCCTGTCATGGCGGAGGACATGGCTTTTGCTCCCCTTGAGAGAAAAGCCAAGTTTTTATTTCATCCATAATGATGCAGACACTGCTAGCCGGTGTCGGCATCCATTTTTATATTTTGAAAGAAATTGAACATATTTTAGAGAGTTCTGAAATGAACAGGGAACTGACATGGATCACTTTGGAGCATTTTAGTTGATGCCTTTGTATCCATTTATTCATTCATTATGGGGATATGTGAGGAAACACTTCAAGGAGGTAAGGAAGTTAGCCCTACAGATAACTTCAGAAAGAGTATTTCAGGCAAAGAAAACAGTCAATGCAAAACAAAAAAACAAAAAACCTTAAGGAAAGACCTTGTGCATTTGAAGAACAGCAAGGAAGCCAGCGCCTCTGGAGCAGAATTGGTAAGGAGAGTAGGGGGAAGTGATGTCAGAGAGACAATTGTGGGAGGAGGCAGATTACATGGGGTCTTGGAGGTCCTACCAGTTTTTTATTTTATTGAGTGAATAGGAAGCCCTGCCAGGTATTTGAGCAGAAGAAAAACATTTTGTGGGCTTTTAAAAGATCACTCTAGATGCTGTGTTGAGAGTAGACTTATAAGAGGCAGAAGTAGAAGCAGAGAGAGACCAATTAGGAGGCTATCCTCAATAATCCAGAAAGACATGATGGTGTCTTTGAGTGGGGTGGTAGCTGAGGAGGTCGTGAGAAGTGCTCAGATCCTGGATGGATTTTGAATAGTCAACTGCACATCCTGATGGAGTGGATGTGGAGAGTGAGAGAAAGAAAAGACTCAAGGACATTGTATTAGTTTGCTAAATCTTCTGTAACAAATTACCACAGACTGAGTGGCTTAAACAACAGAAATTTGTTGTCCAAAAGTTTTGAGGGCTAAAAGTCCAAGATCAAAGAACATCCGACCAAGACAGAGCTGTAGGTAGATACACTGTGCCTCCTTGCACAACCAAAAGATGGACAACAACAAATTTAAAAGCAAACAAACAAAAAAAACGATCAGAACTTTCAGAAAATGGAACTATATGGAAAACCGACAACCAAGGAATTTAAGAAGAAACATTCATCCACACTGGTAAAGGAGCAGAGACAGGCAGCCGGGCAGAGATGATTTGTGGCAAGTAGGGGGAATGTGGGTGGGAGGGGGTATGCAGGGTGGAGGGGAATAAAGGGGAGGAATTAGACAACTGTAATAGCAAAATCAATAAAATATATTTTAAAAGATAAAATGTAAGTCCAAGATCGAGGTGTCAGCAGGGTTAGTGCCTTCTGAGACTGATCCCTTCAGGGTGTGGAAAGGACATGGTCCAGGCCTCTGTCCTCGACTTCTAGATGGCTATCTTTATGTTCACATGGCACTCTCCCATATGCATGTGCCTGTGGCCAAATTTCCCGTTTATAAGGACATCAGTCATTTTGGATTAGGGCCTACCCTAATGATGTCATTTTAACTAATTACATTTGCCACAACCCTATTTCCAAATAAAGTCACATTATGAGGTACTAGGGGTTAGAACTTCAACATATGAATTTTGGGGGGGATACAATTTAATCCAAAACAGATGACTCCAAGATTTTTTTTGGTCTAAGCAACTATAAATACAGAGCTGGGGAAGGCCAAAGTTGAAGCAAGAAGTTATTTTTTAGAGCAGGGATTTTTTTTATTAGATATAAGAGTCTGAAATATAAAAGAGAAGTCTGGGTTCATGATATATACTATATATTATATATACATATATTACTCCTATAAACATATACTAATATACTGTATGCTTCTTTAAACATATGTACATGTATACACATATACTCCTATATACATGTTACATGTATGTATGCATATGTGTGTACACGTACATGTAATGATTTTATATGTGTATGTATGTTCATTATTGTAAGTGATATTTAATGTCGTTTTATTTTTTTAAATATATTTTATTAATTATCCTATTACAGTTGTCCCATTTCCCCCCTTTATTCCATTCCACCCTGCACACCCCCTCCCACCCGCATTCCCCCAAATTAGTTCACGTCCATGGGTCATACATATAAGTTCTTTCGCTTCTCCATTTCCCATACTGTTCTTAACTTCCCCCTGTCTATTTCGTACTGACCATTTATGCTTCTTATTTTCTTTTCCTTTCCCTCATTCTCCCCACTCCCCTTCCCTGTTGATAACCCTCCATGTAAACTCCATTTCTGTGGTTCTGTTCTTGTTCTAGTTGTTTGCTTTGTATATTTTTGTTTTGTTTTTTTAGATTCAGTTATTGATAGTTGTGAGTTTGTTGTCATTTTACTGTTCATATTTTTGATCATCTTCTTTTTCTTAGATAAGTCCCTTTAACATTTCATATAATAAGGGCTTGGTGATGATGAACTCCTTGAACTTGACCTTATCTGAGAAGCACTTTATCTGTCCTCCCATTTTGAATGAAAGCTTTGCTGGATAGAGTAATCTTGGATGTAGGTCCTTGCTTTCATGACTTCAATACTTCTTTCTAGCCCCTTCTTGCCTGCAAGGTTTCTTTTGAGAAACCAGCTGATAGTCTTATGGGAACTCCTTTGTAGGTAAGTGTCTCCTTTTCTCTTGCTGCTTTTAAGATTCTCTCCTTATCTTTAATCTTCGCTAGTGTAATTATGATGTGCCTTGGTGTATGCTTCCTTGGGTCCAAATTTTTTGGGACTCTCTGAGCTTCCTGGACTTCCTGGAAGTCTATTTCCTTTGCCAGATTGGGGGAGTTCTCCTTCATTATTTATTCAAATAAGTTTTCAACTTCTTGCACTTCCTCTTCTCCTCTGGCACTCCTATGATTCGGATGTTGGAACGTTTAAAGTTGTCCTGGAGGTTCCTAAGCCTCTCCTCATTGTTTTGAATTCTTGTTTCTTCATTGTGTTCTGGTTGAATGTTTATTTTTTCCTTCTGCTCCAAAGTGCTGATTTGAGTTCCAGTTTCCTTCCCATTGCTGTTGGTTACCTGTACATTTTCCTTTATTCTACTTAGCATAGCCTTCACTTTTTCCTCTGTTTTGCAACCATACTCAACCATTTCTGTGAGCATCCTGATTACAAGTGTTTTGAACTCTGCTTCTGATAGGTGGGCTATCTCTTCATCACTTAGTTCTATTTTTGGAGCTTTGATCTGTTTTTTCATTTTGGACAATTTTTTTTTATCTTGGCTTGCCTGTTACATAGTAAAGGGTGGAGCCTCAGGTATTCCCCAGGGTAGGGCAACCCAAGTCATTGCATTGTGCTGTGTGTGGAGGATGGGTCTGAGAGGGAGCAATGCCACTTGCTTGGCTCTGGGCTGGCTTTCAGTCACTTCCCTTACTACCCACAAGCAAATTGGGCCCTCTGGGGCTGATTCCCAGGTGGGTGGTTTTGTGTACATTCTAGGACCCTGTGGGTCTCTCCAACAAACTCTCCTGTGAGGCTGGGTTGCTCTCGGTGTGGCAACCCCCATAGGTGTTTACAGCCAGAGGTTTTGAGGCTTTATTTCCCCAAGCTGGAACCCTGGGTTGCAGACTGTCTTGTTCCCCAGTATTTCCTCCCAGTTTATTCGCATGCAAATGTAGGACTGCAGGGTTTGCCAGCCACCGCCTTGCCTGACCTGGTCCTCCAGCCAGTGCCTTACCGTAAGTCCTCTCTGCCCTGGCTGCCCATTTCTACTCCTCCTACCAGTCTGGATGAATGTTTCTTTATTAACTCCTTGGTTGTCAGACTTCCATACCATTTGATTTTCTCACAGTTCTGGCTATTTTTTGTTTTTAAATTTGTCATTGTCCTTCTTTCAGTTATGTGAAGAGGCAAAGTGTACCTACCTATGCCTCTATCTTGACCAGAAGTCTAAAGTCATGTTTTAGATGTGATCACCAAGGGAGTAGGTGTAGACTAAAAAGAAAAGTGAACCAAGAACTGAACATTGGGTCCCTCTATGATTAAGAGGTTGGAGAGCCACAGTATTAGCTTTCTCACAGAAATCACATCTATATGAATTTTCTCAATCATAAAAATGTTGTTAGGATTAACACAGCCAATTTAGGAAATTAACAGTATCAATGAAAGCCAAACATGCACATACTTTATGAGCCATCTATCTGACTTCTATGTGTATATACAACAGAATATGTGCTGTGTTTATCAGAGTAGGTATCCGTAAATGTTCATGGCATTGCACATTTTCTATATGTATATTACACTTTGACCAAAAGTCATTACCCAAAAAAAGTCATTAAGTAATGACTTTACTCATTAGGTCCCAACTCTTAGTGTGGCAAAACAGGAAGCAGATTTATTCTGTCCTCATGGGTGTTGAGGATTGCTTTGTGGTCAGTCACAAAGCATGCTCAAAGCAAAAATTCAGATACATAGTAGAAATCAAGAATATGAAAAGCCATAAGAAACCTCCACAGCTTTCTCAGTGGGTGTCAGTCTTTTCTTGAGTGAGGCTCTCCATCAAGCCCAGTCAGAAGGATTCCTTGCTTTCCCAATTGAAGTCTAAATAGTAATCATACCCTCACCAATTGACAGTTTCTTTCGGTTGCAATGATGGAAACCCAATATAAACTAACTTAGGGAGAAAGAGTATTAATGGTGTGTTTAACTGAAAATTCAGTGAAACAATATATCATCTCTCCTCAAGCACATCATCTCTTCCTCTCAAAAGTTGATCTTTTGGGCAGACACCTCTCCAAGGAGGACATACAGAGGATCCAGAGACACATGAAAAAATGCTCGATATCGCTAGCTATCAGAGAGATGCAAATTAAAACAACAATGAGATACCACTTGACACCAGTCAGAATGGCCCTCATAAACAAAGCAACAAACAGCAAGTGTTGGAGAGGTTGTGGAGAAAAGGGGACACTACTGCACTGCTGGTGGGAGTGCAGACTGGCACAACCACTATGGAAAACAGTATGGGTTTTTCTTAAAAAACTAAAAATGGATATACCTTTTGACCCAGCAATTCCATTGCTAGGACTATATCCTAAGAACCCTGAAACACCAATCCAAAAGAAACTATGCATCCCTATGTTTATAGCAGCACAATTTACAATAGCCAAGTGTTGGAAGCAACCTAGATGCCCATCAGTAAATGAATGGATCAAAAAACTGTGGTACATTTATACAATGGAATTCTATGCAGCAGAAAGAAAGAAGGAGCTCATACCCTATGCAACGGCATGGATGGAACTTGAGAGCATCATGCTAAGCGAAGTAAGCCAGGCAGTGAAAGACAAATACCATATGATCTCACCTTTAACAGGAACCTAATCAACAAAACAAAGAAACAAGCATAATATAACCAAAGACATAGAAATTGGGAACAGGCTGAAAGTCACCAGAGGGGAGAGGGGAGGGAATTTCAGGGGAAAAGGGGAAGGATTTACAGAAACAAGTAAAAAGGACACATGGATAAAAACTATGGGGGGGTGGAAATGGGAGGGAAGGGCTGGGGTGGTGGGTTGGGGTGAGAATAAAAGACAGAAAACTGTACAAGATCAACAATTAAAATAAAAATTAAAAAAAAAAAAAAAAAGTTGATCTTTTTGTGAGCATTTCATTCTGCCCCACTGCAGACAAATTTCTTCCATTTTGGGGGGCAAGAGAACCACAAATCAGCCTGGATTTATACACTCCAGATCCTGCAACCTCAGGGAAAACATAACTTATACTTTCAGATGTTGAGTACCTAGAAGGATTCTGAATTGTACTACTAGGCTCATACTATTCCTAGAAAAATCATAGCCACCGTATCTGAAATTTAAGGTTGCTTAGGCCCTCAGCCAAATGACCAGTGGCCAAGAAAATACTAATATCAACACTGAATAATAATAGCTAATGGTCCTAAGCACTTATTATATGTAGACACTCATAACCTTCTTATATGTATTAAGTCATTTCACTCACACAACACATTTATGAGGTACAGACTAGTGTTTTCCCATTTCATAGATAAGGAAACTAAGGTATAGAGAAAGTTTAGGTAATTTGCCCTAGTAAATGTCAAACTCAGGATTAAAATGCAAGTACCCCAGAACCCATGCTCCCAATACTGTGGTATATTGCTCCATGAGTGACAGCTCCACAAAACCACAATGGAGAGGAGGGTTCCCTGAAAAAAAGTATGAGGTGCAAAGGAAAACTTCCAACATCTCATGCAATAGTTCATTGGTTACACTTACTTAACTACCCGTTAATCCAAATATTTAGTATACATCTGGTAAATGTCTACCATGAGGTCACACAGCATTTCTTAGAGCAGAGAACAAGATGGACCTATTCACTGTTGCCAAATGTCTCCCAGAGTATAGATAAGGAAGGAGGACAGGAAAGGGTACTTTCTTCACATGGTGAAACAATTTTGCCTCCAAAAAGTCTTCCCAAATTGTGTTTAGGCATGGTTTTTAAAAAATTATTTCATGGGGAAGGCTGGGATGGTGGGCTGGGGTGGGAGTAAAAGACAGAAAACTGTACAAGAACAACAATTTAGAAAAATTATCTTATGGCTTAGGCTTAGATTTGATAACTTTGAGTAAATGGTAAATATAAAAGCAAGCAAATTAAAGTTGTTCAACTGATTTAACCAGAATCTTTTTTTAGTGAATGTAGATTTTTTCCTCTGAAAATAGTGTTAAAAAATATTGCATTCAGGTTCTAAAAGAAAATTTTAATTAATTTCAAAAATATCTTAATAATAGCAACCTGTTGGAATATGAATGCTATCATTAAATAAATATTTATTAAGTAGCTGGGTATGGTTTAGACTTATGTGACCAAACAAATACAAATTTAAAATATCACGTTCAATGTCAAATTGGCAAAAGTTTTTAAAATAAATTTATAAAGATACCAAACATTATTTTACATATATGGTGAGAAAAAATTGGCAAACTTGTAAAATATGGATGGTCTTAAAAATAACTGTATCCTCTGTTTTCACTTCTAAAAATTTATACCCCCAAATTGCATAAATATATGCAAAGATATGGCTACAAGAATTTTCACAGGTTATTGATGATAGCAAGATATGGTAAGCCAATAATGAATAGTGAAATACATACTGGTGTCTTGGTACAATGGAATACCATGAAGCTATTTAACAAGTTATAGGAGAATATTTAATGAAATAGATGTTCACTTTATAGAATATTAAATGACAGATATGTGTAATATATAGTCCTTTTTAGTTTAAAAGACTATAAACCTGCATAGAAAAAAGACTGCAAAGCTTTTTTACTAATAGCATTTATTATTTCTGGGTGGTGAATTTTCAGGTAATTTAAAAGATTTTTTTATTTTCTGTGTGTGTGTGTGTTTAACATGAATCAAGGGGGGAAGCTAAGATTATTTTTAAATGAAAAAAGAAAGCTAGAAAATTCGAAGTGATAAGTATATGGTTAGAGGTCTGCGGTGGATAGTGAAAGAGCATGTCAGAGCGGCCCTAACCTGACTTAGCACTGAGTGGGAGCAGAGGCTTCTTTGAGGAGGAGAAACTGAGCAGAGGCATTTCCTCAACCCCATCGAAGACGATGACATGCAGGCGCACGTGCACGTGCTGGTATTCCTCAGCCAACCAGTCACATTACACCGACAGTGGTAGTCCAGTCCCAAAAGAATATGGAATATTTCTAAAATATGTGTAATTGATGTTCACTTTTCTTTGCAATGCTCCATCATCCATTTATTTTTTTCTAACAGATATGGTTACAATTCTTTCACCATATTGTATCTTTCCTTTTGAGAGCAGCCATGGCTGCATTAAAGCTTAGCCCTTGACATGTCTCATTTATGTCAACCCAGAGTTACTGGGAGAAAGGCATGCTGGATGCAGTGCTCTGTATGCAGCAGACACTCAGGCACCAATGAAAAGCACTTAGTTATTAGCTTCTCCTCTGAAGTATTTTTGTTTTATTAAACCTTTTTTCTTGGTCAAATATATTAATACCTGACTTTATAGTGCAAAATTTCAGGCATAAAAAGAAAATACAGCCCTGGCTGGTATGGCTCAGTGGTTGAAAGCTGGCCTGTGAACCAAAGGGTCACCAATTCAATTCCCAGTCGGGGCACATACCTAGGTTTCAGGTTCGATTCCCAGTCCAGACATGAATGATACCAGGCCTGACTGTATGCAGGAGGCAATCAATCAATGTTTCTCTCTCACATCACTGTTTTTCTCTCCCCAGTTTCCAAGGGGAGAACCTGAAAAATCTGTGAATTGTCAATTTTCCTTCTCTGAAACCATTTTTGTGCTGTCATATCAAATCAGCTACGCCTGAAAGAGTAAAACTATTCTCACACCCAGAGCTGAGGAGGCAAACAGAGTATCCTCAAAGGACTTGTCCCTCAGAATCAGTAACATCTATTTTTACCTACTCTTTCTACAGCTATAGCAGCAACCATTTCAAAGATATGTGTGGTTAATAATGAGGCCATATTTTTACTCCCAATTGGTCTAAAGGGGATCAGTTTTAAATGGCATGATTTCCAGTGCCTGAAACAGTGTCTGACACTTCGAGTTAAATCCCTGTTGAGTTATCAGTTGAACAAATGGAAATGGAAGAAAAATGGACAAAATAAACCAACACTATTTTTGCATAATGATGTGAAATACTAGTTTTTTCTGTGGTTTGAGACTTAACAAATTAAAGGACCATCAGGAAAACAAGTCTATTTTCTACATATACAGACCAAGCCCCAAAGCTGCCAAGGACAGGTAGGTGGTGCAATTAAGTGGAAGCAGTCTCGTTGTAAGTGAATATGTAGACGTTACTGAGTGTAGGACAGGGTGTCAAACAGGGGAGCAGGCTCCATCTCAGTGGAGTGAAGCTGACTCAGTTCCAACCCATTGATGCCATCAGGGAACGCAGACCCAATTTTGCTAGTTCTTCTAGTTTTTTTAATAGAAACTTGAAGCCTACATTTTTATGTGAAAACTCCAATATTTTAAATGTTGGTTCAAAATTTAAAGACAGACAATATCTATGTGCTTTGCATATATATTTAGCCAGAGTTTCATTGATTTGAAAATTCTCATTTCAACTTTTTTAAAAAAGTATATTGTCATTTATTAATTAACTTGATAATATGCCTTTGCAATACTTTTGCCTGCATTTTTAGCTACATACCATTTGATGGCCTCTTTATATAAAAATTTGATATTCTATAATATTTTCTAGATATGATTTAAAAAGATAATTGTCTTCCCTCTCTAGAAAGATTAATCAAAACTTTTAAATTGATACTACAGAAAATCTTCTTTCGGCTTAACTCTTTATTATCATAATGTCATGTAAAGTTTTATAATGTTAAATTTGGAAATACCTCTATAAAGTTTCTTATATATGAACTCTAAAACTTCAGGACATTTCAAATGTGCTTGTGCAGTGATATGTATGTAATTATATTATATACCAGTATATACAGTTATGGAGACAATTTATTCTATTTATTTGGATTTTTTCTGTTCTGCCTATTTGTTTATTTTGTTTTTTAGATTCCATATACAAGTGAAATCATCTGGCATTTGTCTTTCTCTGTGTGACTTATTTCACTCAGCATAATACCCTCTAGGTCCATCCATGTCATTGCAGAGGACATGATTTCATTCTTTTTTATGGCTGAGTCAGATTCCATTGTAAGTATGCACCACTTCTTCTTTATCCATAAATCTGTTGAGGGACACTTAGGTTGCTTCCATACCTTGGCTATTGTAAATAATGCTGCAGTGAACATACGGATGCATATGTCTTTTCAAATTAGCGTTTTGGGTTTCTTTGGATAAATACCCAGAAGTGGAATTACTTCTTTGTCTCTGGTTATACAGCCTGTATTTTAAAGTTTGTTTTGTCTGCTATAAGTATTGCTACCCCAGCTTTTTGTTTATTCATTTGTTTCCATTTTCATGAAATACATTTTTCTATTCCTTTACTTTCACTCTGTGTGTGTCTTTCCATCTGAAGTGAGTCTCTTGCAGACAGCATGTGTAAGGGTCTTGTTTTGCTATCCATTCAGCCTCCATGTGTCTTTTGATTGGAGTATTTAATCCATTTGCATTTAAAGTAATCGTTAGTAGATATGCATTTATTGTCAATTTATTATTTACATTTTGATCCCTTTTTGTTTTTTTTTTCTTAAAGAGGACCCTTAACATTTCTTGTAAAACTGGTTTGGTGGTAATGAATTCCTTTAGCTTTTTCTTGTCTGGGAAGCTCTTGATCTGTCCTTTGATTCTAAATATAGCATTGCAATTCTATAGCTAAGTATCCACTTTTCTATACCTAAGAATATTTATCCTTATACATGTCTATATGTATTTGTGTGTTGTTGCTACAATAATTACCTCATAAAAACTGAGAAGAACAAGAGGTAAGCCATACTTATGGGGAGTGTTTTTAAGCATAGGGTGAGCTCGTGGAAAGTATCATAGGACGTATATTTAGGGGGAATAGTGATCAATGGGATATGTCAAGCACATAGAGTTACTCCTGAATTTGCAAATACTTTCTCCATGATTAGGCCATCTGTGTTTACTAATCCACACCAACACCAAAGTTAGGTTTTTTTGTTTCCATCTTCCCTCAGAGACTGTTATCTCGCTTGATGATTACATTTCAAAGCCTGGCTCCCAGGTACTGGAAAAAGATGGTCCTGGGTTGTGAAACTGGAAAAAAAGCTTTTTAAGAGGCTTACATCTCAAAGGAACAGAGAAAGAATGTGCAACTGCAAATTTTAAAAAGTAAGTAAATACTCCAAGAAAAAGGAGGTTAGGCCCTGGCCAGGTGGCTCCACTGGTTGGAGCGTTGTTCTTTCTGTACACCAAGAAGTTGCGAGTCAGTTCCCTGGTCAGGGCACATGCCTGGGTCATGCGTTTGATTCCTGGTTGAAGTGCATGGGAGGTGGCAAGTTGATTGTTTTTCTCTCTTTCTTTCCCTTCCTTTCTCTCCAAAATTAAAACAGATATATCTTCAAGTGATGACTTTTTTAATCTATTTAAAAAGAGGGTAAGGGCCAGGACTCAGAAAAAAGCTTGTCTAAAGTTTAGTCTAGCTGGAATGAATGGTAAGTCATAAGAGTGATTGTAGATGTTGCTCAGAAAATTTATACATCATTAGATCATCAAAAATATGTAAATTCTAGCTGTTTCAGACTTAGCTTAGAATCCTCCCCTCCTTTCCCCTTTGTTCTCTTCACTGCCTAGTAACCATAAAACAAGATATCTACCAATAGGTACTTATAACTGAACAAGTCCTACGTGCCTTTATCAGCTGTGCAACCTTGGGAGCGTTAGTCACTTTATATTTAAATGGGAATCATAAATACATACTCCATAGCTTTTGTATGAGGAATAAATCTGATCTGTATGAGCACTCAATATGTTGCTTGGCATATAGTAATGAGACAGGATAATAAGAAGCTAGGGAACTCTCTTGGCAAGCGGAATAGGAAAACAAAGATCGATAGCTGAACAATCTGGCCAAGCAATTTAAGATTGGCCGATGGTCAATGAGGCAGAAGGCAACACAGGGAAAACAAGGACCTAGCCCCCAGGGTAACCTTTCCTCCCCTGGCCTATCCTCCCTGGAGATAACATCTAGGCCTTAGCTCCAGGATCCAAAAAGTAGTGAAACCAGGTGGACCATGGCCAGAACCAACTGCAATGACTAAAGACACCCTGCCCTGCCACTGACCAATCAGAGGAGACTATGACCCCAAGGTCCCTCTTTTCTCCGACTGCCCAGTGAGCTAAGGCAGCCCCACCTAGACTCTCCTGTTGCTTCTTCTATGCTAAGCCCTTCCTTGCTTTACTGTCCCCAGCTTTAATAAATGTATCCTCATAGTCACCTAGATTTGTGTTGTGAAATCTTTCCTACTTGAAATCAAAGACCCACACACTACAACTGGCCATAGGCAGACCTGCTCGGAGACAGGCTCCTGTTCAGTAATAGTACCGACTCAATAAATGGTAATTATCAATATTCTAGCCAGTTTCATCTGTGCTGTTGTATTGTTCTCAGAGAATGATGGGCTTACTATGATACAAATAACAATAAAACACACAGAGAGGTGGAAGAAGAGAGGTTAGAAGAATTATGACTCATATCTACCAGAATGGAGCAGAAGACACTATCAATGAGGCAGCGCTTATTTCCAAAGTTCTATGTCCTACCCTCTCCCACAACTCCACCCTATTTTCTGCCCAAATTTCCTTAATCTGGCTTTTCAAATTTAAATACTTCTCCATATAGGCCTCAAATCTGCATGCTATTTAGCCTAAGGATATAATGCAATTTTTAAAATTATAATCTTTATTGTGCTTTCTTTTTTACTCTTGAGGCATTTTACTTATTACTGTTTATTCTTTGAAAGCCCTGTGGGAGCTAATTTACATTTCAGAAAGTTCCATGCAAATTCTCCCTCAAAAAGGTTTTTCTTTTTTGTGTGTATTGGTAGCAATTCCCAAGTTTCAAGATTTGGACTCTGGTATTATAACTGCTCAGAGTATCTACATAGAAGTGGTCTGTTTCATCATCCAATCGGCTCTGCCTTTTTGTGGGTGTGACACTCCAGTGGAAGGAAGCCAAGAGCCTATAGTAGCGATCCTGGGGGAAATTTAAGCAGCTGTGGTTATGTAATTTAAAACCTCTGAGAAGTGTGCTGTAGTCTGTGCACAGCGTTAGTATCTCCGGAGGACTTCCTCGCCTGCTGCAGGAAAGAGAAGACTGAAAAGACAAACCTGGGTGCAGCCAGAAAGGTCCAAATAGATGAGCTTGTGACATCCATTCCCTAAATTCAGGTACCGTAAACCTTTGTCTGTGAACTTTTTGCAGTAAGCCAAGCTAAGATTCTGTAAATTGTGGAAGTGCCTGAAAAGACAGCGTGAGAGGAAAGGGAGAAAAGTGAATATAGTTGTTTTCTCACATCTTTCTTTAGCCACTATGACAAAGAGCAGTAAAACTGTAAATTAATTTTTCTCCTTGCAAATATTCAATAGTTGAACCTTGTTAATTCTCTTTCTGTTAAGTAAAGGAGATTATCATATCAAATAACGCCTATTGACATTTCAAATGAAAATAAAGATATGCTTAGATTTTTAAGAAAGCTTTGGGAGGAGGGAGATTTGTGCATTCATATTGTTTGTGAGTCAGATCGTGTTTGAAAGCAAAGTTACAGAGTTTGCATTATTGTTGCATTTAGATTTTATCTTTGGAGCACCAAAATAATGTGCAAATTATCTAGAAAGAACACTTTGTAAACATTTAAATGGCTATTAACTGTTATGAGAGTGAGGATTTGGGCAGAAAAGAGGCAAAGTTGAACACAACAGACTCTTAAAATGCACATGATCAGCAAATTGTTTGAAAAAATAGATGTGCATGTGCATGATTTTATAACAGTTTCATAACTACAGTTAAAGATGACTAACACATAGAGCTTTAAAAATGGGTTAAGAAGAACATATTTGCACGTATTCATAGCCCATGGACATAGACAACAATGTGGTGAAGGGGGCAGGGTGGAAGTGTGTAAAGGTGGGAAATTGGAGACATCTGTAATAGTGTCAACAACAACAAAAAATTTTAATGGGTTAAGGACAGTCTGCAAATAAGTGGATAACAAATGAGAGGGATAAAAACTACACCAGAGACTATCAATCTCACTGGAGCTGAAACCGATTAAATATGGCATTACCACCATGACCAAAATGAGAGCTTCCAGAAAAAAGAAAGGTAATTAGAATAAGCCTCTACTACTGTGCAAGGGCTCACAGTTTGAGGACTCTCTGTGGACAGTTTTCCAAACCCTCTTAAGCCGGGCATTTTTTGAAAGTACAGGAACACCCACTACTGCCTGCTCTTGTAATGAAATTACATGCATGCTCTTGGTCTGTGATCTGCAACAGCTTAACATCAAATGAGAAAGCAGAAAGAACAAAAGTAAAAGGAGATGTCTCTCTGTCCAGCTAAAGCCAACAAATGAATAATAACGCTTACCTTCACATAAATGGGAAATAAAATATGCAAGCATGACCTTTAATCAGATTTATTCCCAAAACTTGAAAAACACATGTACATATTACAACTGAAACCAGGAAAGTCAGGGTTTCAGGGTTTATGTGGCCTGAACCACCAGCACAATAAGTAGAGATGAGGATTGACTCTGTCTGGGGGCTTTATTCGGATGGCCAGTGATCTGAGAAGATGGCAGGTTATGTACCCTAAAACTTCTTACATTTCACTTTTTTTTTAATAAGAAGAAAGTGTAGATAAGGGTTTGGAACTCAGGGAAAAGGTTAGTCAGATAAAAGCTACAGTCCAGGTAAGGATGTATCTCTCCCTGGAGCACAATGTCTCAGACACCAGCTTGATGGCTTGCAGTCCTGGGGCACAAATGCCAAATTACTTGTGTTCTCCTAGAGCAAGGTGGGTTCTGTTATATATCCCATCCTGAAACAATAGCCTTTTACATGCATTAATTACTAAGCTTATTAACTGTACTTAAAACTGAAAATTTTCCAACTCTTGGGTTCCCCTGTCACAGTGGTTTCCAGTCCATCAAGAATCATTTAGTTCAGAACACAGATGCTCTCTGGTAATTGCTGTGTCTGTGAGATTTAACAGATCAGACAGGGGCGCCTTCTGGATTCCCCAGTGGCTGCTGGGTGGGCAGGGCTGTGAACGAAAAAGCAGCCCTAACATCCCAAAGACACATCCCACCTCTCCTGGATCTCTTTAGTTAACTAAGAGCTATGCCAAAGTTTTGGAAATGCTTTACTTTCCTCTCCCTGGAGTATACTCGTGATTCAACCTAGTAAAGTACAGTTTCTGGGGATGGGGGCGGGGGTGATAGATATCATTTCTAACAACCCTTTAGCTCTCTAATTCGGAGAAAGGAGTAGTGAGTGAGGCAGGCAGCTGGTCACAATGGAAAATACACAAGGTTTTGGAATCTGACCAAATTGAATTCAAATCCCAGCCTTGACATGTACTGCAACTTCCCTAACCTCTCAGAGATTGTTTCTGCATTTGTTAAGTGGAGACTATAATGTTGTCTTTGTTTTTTTTAACCCTGACCAACTGTGGGCCTCCAGCTTTACTGAAGCTCAGTTTTTCTCATCTGTATCATGGATGTAATCCTGTTTGCTCTCTCTGCTTTCACATGTGACAATTACCTGAGAACATAGGTGTAATAGTATTGTACTAAGACTGATTTTTAATGATTAAAAACAACGGGAATATGGTGGAGGCTTTAAAAATATATATTGCTATTATAGCTACTACTTCATGTAACATATTAATTGTTCTTATGAAGCTTGTACTATCTTCTTCCACTTAATGGAATAGATACTCATCTGATAAGAGTGGTGCCTAAAAGTGATTCTAAGAGTTTGAGGAGCCTCATATTGCATCTACACCCTCATTTTGGTCATAGTGGTAAAGCCACATTTAGTCAGTTTCAACCCCAATGAGACTGATAGTTTCTGATGAAGTTTTTATTCCTCTCTTGTGTTGCCCACTCATTTGCAGACTGTTCTTCTCATCCTATTTTTCAGCTTGTAATCAATTAATCTTTCTTTAACTATAGTGATGAAACTGTTTCTTACAAAATCATACATATTCAAATCTGTTGAAATCTGGTCTAAGCCTATTGTTCAACTTCTTAAAGTCCATGTGATCAGTTACCAAACACCAAAAATGGAAATTGAGCTAGTAGTTACTAACTTTTTGTGTGTCAGACACTGTATAAATCTATAGGCCCTTTGTCAGCATACTGCTAGTAGTGCATAAAATAAAATACCGTATTCTTCAGACTATAAGATGCACTTTTTTTTACCACATTTTTTGCTTCAAAATTTCTCCCCCTATTTTCCTCCTCTAAAACCTAGGTGTGTCTTATGGTGCAGACCCCAGAGGGGTAGAGGAGGAAAATTAGTAGAGGAGGAAAATAGGGGAAATTTTGAAGCAAAAAATGTGGTAAAAAAAAGTACATGTTATAGTCCGAAAAATATGGTACTTAACATTACAAAAGCAGCCAATCATATTGAAAGTCATTATCAAAATATTTTTAAAACTAAAAGAATGAAATAATATATGATCTAGTACATTTCTAACAGCATACCACGATTTTGAAGTAGTGATGAGTGCCAAAGACATTTTGAAATATTTTTAACAAGTATAAGAAGAAAATATTTATGATAAGAAAATATTTGTGACAGAAAACTGTACAATATCAACAATTAAAAAATACTGATTTAAAAAAATAAAAAAAGATAAATAAAACTAAATAAATTTTGAAAAAAAAAAGAAAATATTTGTGATTTATGTGGTTGAAAGAGTCTCAGGGACTGCTATTAACTACTCTGAATTGTTACCTACATTTCAGTTAAAGCTTTGAAAATGTAGATTTTTTTCTTCATCAAAATTTATGGAACCTCTGAATTTTATCCCTGGTCCCCTTGGGGAATACACTGGGCCCAGGTTAAGAACTTCGGCTTTGGGAAAAGAAGTGCTCATTAGAGAAAACGATCCCAGATTGAAAGTCTCTAGATGGCTCTCTTCAAAGTGGAACCTCATGGGAACCATCAGTTTGAAATTGAAATACAGGAATCTGGAGCGACCCTGTTGGCCTTTCTAGGGATTTACAGGGCTACAGACTTTAAGCTGCTGAGGAAGGGAAAAGTTTCAGTTGACAGTGAAATGGCAAATTTGGCAAATTTTATGTAATATTGCTACTTTTTATTTTGAATTTTGGCAAAGAAATGTGTCCCTTACTTGAATAAAATCTGGTTCATAATTTTCCCAACCCAGAAACAACTTTATGATTATAATTCTACTTTGAGGCAGTGTTTGCAGTCAGTATTTATCTTTTCCTAATTATTTAATAACTAAAACTTCCTTATGTAAGGAGTGGGTTTCTTTTTGTTATATATTTTTCTACTGTTACAATAATCTTTAAGGAATCACAATTCCTATAGTAACTACAGAGACAGTTTTTTTCCATCCTTCTGGCTGTCTTCATTAAAGAACTGAGGCCTTTTGTGTTAGATCTCCAATGCTTGAGGCAGTTACTACTGTAAGGAATGTAGAATTACTACGTATTTTACCAAAAAATTTTCCGAAAAGTCACCAAGACAAGGCACAGTCAATAAACGAGGGAATTTACACGTGAATACTTTTGAGTTGAGTGTTAAGTTCTTTAGTCTCACAGAGGCAGTTTTGCATGATAGAATTCCTACAGAAAATCCAAATGCAGTGATTTGACCTCCTGTTTACAGGGTAGACCTTGAGGATGTCCGGTCCAGGCAACAGCGTCCTCCCTCTGCCCCACTCTGATGGGCATTGGTGAGACTATATAACATGAGAATGCCCGCCAGTAAGAAATTTCCAAGCCAAATGAAAGATCAATTCATCTATATGAAAAATAATGAGGCACCATGCCACTATGGCATACAATGCTCCACTGAGAAGCAAAGATCATAATAGCTTTTTTTAATTTTTCATATTTTTATTTTTATTTTTATTGTTGTTCTTGTACAGTTTTCTGTCTTTTACTCCCATCCCAGCCCACCACCTTAGCCCTCCCCACCTTCCTCCAATTTCCGCCCCCCATAGTTTTTATTCATGTGTCCTTTATACTTGTTGCTCTAAACCCTTCCCCTTTTCCCCTGAAATTCCCTCCCCTCTCTTGTCTGGTGACTGTCAGTCTGTTCTCAATTTCAGTGTCTTTGGTTATATTTTGCTTGTTTGTTTCTTTTGTTGATTAGGTTCCTGTTAAAGGTGAGATCATATGGTATTTGTCTTTCACTGCCTGGCTTATTTCGCTTAGCATGATGCTCTCCAGTTCCATCGATGCTGTTGTGAAGGGTAGGAGCTCCTTCTTTCTTTCCGCTGCATAGAATTCCATTGTGTAAATGTACCACAGTTTTTTGATCCATTCATTTACTGATGGGCATCTAGGTTGCTTCCAACACTTGGCTATTGTAAATTGTGCTGCTATGAACATAGGGGTCCATAGGTTCTTTTGGATTGGTGTTTCAGGGTTCTTAGGATATAATCCAAGCAGTGGAATTGCTGGGTCAAAAGGTAGATCCATTTTTAGTTTTCTTAGAAAATTTCACACTGTATTCCATAGTGGTTGTACCAGTCTGCAATCCCACTAACAGTGCACTACGGTCCCCTTTTCTCCATGACCTCTCCAACACTTGCTGTTTGTTGCTTTGTTTATGAGGGCCTTTCTGACTGGTGTCAAGTGGTATCTCATTGTGGTTTTAGTTTGTATCTCTCTGATAGCTAGCAATACAAAGCATCTTCTCATATGTCTCTGGACCCTCTGTATGTCCTCCTTGGAGAAGTGTCTGTTCAAATCCTTTGCCCATTTTTTAATTGGGTTGCTTGTCTTCTTAGAGTGGAGTCATGTAAGTTCTTTATATATTTTGGAGATTAAACCCTTGTCTGAGGTATCATTGGCAAATATGTTTTCCCATACGGTTGGTTCTCTTTTCATTTTAATGCTGTTTTCTTTAGCCGTGCAAAAGCATTTTATTTTGATGAGAGCTCATTTGTTTATTCTTTCCTTTATGTCCCTTGCTTTAGGGAACATATCAGTAAAAATGTTGCTGCTTGAAATATCTGAGATTTTCCTGCCTATGTTCTCCTCTAGGACTTTAATGGTGTCACAGCTTATATTTAAATCTTTTCTCCACCTTGAATTTATTTTTGTGTATGGTGTAAGTTGGTGCTCGAGTCTCATTTTCTTGCATGTAGCTGTCCAGTTCTCCCAACACCACTTGTTGAAGAGGCTGTTTTTGCTCCATTTTATGTTGCTGCCCCCTTTGTTGAATATCAATTGACCGTAGAGACTTTGGTTTGTTTCTGGGCTCTCTGTTCTATTCCACTAGTCCATGTGCCTGTTTTTATGCCAGTACCAGGCTGTTTTGATTACAGTGGCCTTGTAATACAGTTTGGTATCAGGTATTGTGATCCCTCCTACTTTGCTTCTCTTTCTCAAAATTGCTGCAGCTATTCAGAGTCATTTATGGTTCCATATAAATTTTTGAAGTGTTTGCTCTATATCTGTGAAATATGCCATTGGAACTTTAATAGGTATTGCATTGAATTTGTAAATTGCTTTGGGCAGTATGGACATTTTGATGATGTTAAGTCTTCCAATCCATGAACACAGTATATGATTCCATTTGTTTGTGTCTTCCTTGATTTCTTTCCTCAGTGTTGTGCAGTTTTCTGCATACAGGTCTTTTACCTCCTTGTTTAGGTTTATTCCTAGGTATTTTATTTTTCTTTTTGCTATATTGAATGAGATTTTTTTTCTTGATTTCTGCTTCTGCTGTTTCATTGTTGGTATACAAAAATGCCTTTGATTTCTGGATATTGACTTTACTCAGCTGTTTGGACAAATTCATTTATTAGGTTGAGCAGCTTTTTGGCTGACTCTATAGGATTTTCTATGTACACTATCATGTCATCTGCAAACAATGACAGTTTTGTTTCCTCCTTTCCGAGTTGGATGCCTTTTATTTCCTTTTCTTGTCTAATTACTGTGGCTAAGACTTCCAGTACTATATTGAATAGAAGTGGTGAAAGTGGACAACTTTGTCTAGTTCCTGATCTTAGTGGAAAATATTTTAGTTTTTGTCCGTTGAGTATGATGTTTGCTGTAGGTCTCTCATATATGGCCTTTATTATGTTGAGAAATGCTCCCTCTATTCCCACTTTGCTGAATGTTTTTATCATAAATGAGTGTTGTTCCTTATCAAAAGCTTTTTCTGCATCTGTTGATATGATCATGTGATTTTTGTCTTTGGTTTTGTTTATGTGATGTATTACATTTACTGATTTGTGAATGTGGAACCATCCTTGCATCCCTGGGATGAATCCCATTTGGTCATGGTGTATGATCTTTTTAACGTATTGCTGGATGTGGTTTGCCAATATTTTGTTGAGGATTTTAGCATCTATGTTCATCAGCGATATCGGCCTGAAGTTTTCTTTCTTTGTTGTGTCTTTATCTGGTTTTGGGATTAGGATGATGTTGGCTTCAAAAAAAGAGTTTGGGAGTCTTCTATCATTTTGGATTTTTTGGAATAGTCTGTGAAGGATAGGGGTTAGCTCTTCCTTAAATGCTTTGTAGAATTCTCCTGTGAAACCATCTGGTCCAGGGCTTTTGTGTGTTGGGAGTTTTTTCATGACTGCTTCAATTTCATCTGCTGTTATTGGTCTGTTCAGGCTTTCTGTTTCTTCTTCATTGAGTTTTGGAAGATTATATTTTTCTAGAAACTTGTCCATTTCCCCTAGGTTTTCAAATTTCTTGGCATATAGTTCTTCACAGTAATTTCTTACAATCCTTTGTATTTCTGTGGTGTCAGTTGTAATCTCTCCTCTTTCATTTCTGATTGCGTTTATTTAAGTCCTCTCTCTCTCTTTCTCTCTCTCTCTCTCTTTTTTTTTTTTTTTTTTGGATGAGCCTGCTTAAAGGCTTGTCGATTTTGTGTATCTTTTCAAAGAACCAGCTCCTGGATTCATTGATCCTTAGAATTGTGCTTTTAGTCTCTATGTCATTTAATTCTGCTCTGATCTTGGTTATTTCCTTCCTTCTACTTGCTCTGGGCTATCTTTGTGGTTGTTCCTTGAGTTCTTGAAGGCATAGGGTTAAGTTGTTTGTTTGAAATGTTTCTATCTTCTTTAGGTAGGCCTGTATCGCTATGAACTTCCCTCTGAGGACTGCCTTCACTGTGTCCCATAAGTTTTGGGTCATTGTGAGTTCATTTTCATTTGTTTCCAGAAACTTTTTTATTTCCTCCTTAATTTCATTCTTGACCCATTCATTGTTTAATAGCATGCTATTCAAACTCCATGATTTTGAGGGTTTGGGGATTTTCCCCTTGGGGTCAGTTTCTAGTTTCAGTCCCTTGTGGTCAAAGAAAATGCTTGGTATGATTTCAATGTTCTTGAATTTGTTGAGGCTTGTTTTGTGTCCTATCATGTGGTCTATCTTTGAAATTTTTTCATGTGCATTTGAAAGGATCATAATAGCTTTAATCAGCACTGTTTGCCTAGAATGCCTTGTACATTGTAGCTCATCAATACACGATGAATAAGTGAATGAATGTTGCTATTAGAATTTAGGGAAAGAAGAGAGAAACCACCATAGACTTCTGGTAGATGGTGTGGCATGAGGTGGGGGGGTTGTGGACTGGCGCAGACAAGGAGAAAGGCACTCCAGCTGTAGAGAAAGAGAAGGAAGTAGCAATCAGATGACTAGAGCTAAGCACTCCCCTTGGGAAACCTGGGCAGAAAAGTTTGATTGGATAATGTTAAGGGGAAGTAAGGGAAGAGTCTAGACTTCAAACATGTCAAAAGACATGGTAAGAGAATTGTTCCTGGAGGATACTTCTTGCAGCATAAGGCAGAACAGACTGAAGGGAAAAGAGACCAGAAACTGAAGCATTAGGATGCTGAGCCAGATGAGGTGCTGAGTGCCACCTGGGTGGTGGCAATGGAAATATATGGAAAGGGTTTCATTCAGGAAATATTTAGAAACAAAGAAAGTCCTGAAATGGGCATGTGCTATGGACAGCCCTCATTTTGGACTTAGGAAAACTGAGCAAGTACCCCCAAAAGTGAGGAAAAATATTCATATAAAAAACTGGCAAATCAATGCTGCCAAGAAGGGCAAACAAATTACATCTTTCTTCTGGCAAGTGATTTTTTTGGAAAGAAATACTAAAGGCACTGGAGAGAGAATGACAGCAGCAACAAACATTTCTCTGGTTATTTATAGTTTAAAGAACACTTTTGCATACCCAAGCATGTTTGAAACAATGGAAAACAAAGCAAAAATAGACAATCATTATGAAATGTATTTTTCTCATGATAAGAAAGTTAGTGTACATTTTTTTATATGGCAAAATTCTAATTTTGGCCCTATTTTTCTATTGCCCCCCCCCACACACACTCATAAATGTATGTATATATTTATACAATTTTATAGCTTAATATGGAATGCCTAAAGAAAAGTAGTGAGTGATGTTTTACAGGATTAGAGAATCTCAAAGAAGTCCAGCTCATGAGAGCTAAGTGAGCATCTCTTCCCAACTCTAATTCATGTTGGCAGCTTAAAACTGACCGTGGTGGAAGTATTTACTTGCGCCACAGAAGTCAATAAATTCTACAGATCACAACATCCCCTTTCCCCATACCCTAGCCAGTTATTAAACATACACTGAAACACTGCTATTCTTGGAACACACTTTGAGACCTATTGATAATAGAGAATGCAGTATGCTGAGGAAATGTATACAGAGATAAGAATTAGATTACAGCTTTTAAGGAGAGAAATGAAAATTTGATCTAAACATAAAAGGAGATTCTTAAGATAAAACAGGCACAAATGGAATATAAGCATGAAAAAACTATACCTTCTTGGCTGAGAAAAGAGCTGAATTTTAATGTTCAATAGTTTTGCTATGTTTTAGGAAAATTAATTGAAAGAACACAACTAAACTTGGAACATGTTTTTTAGTTTCTCAGAGAAAAGAAATTTCTTGGAAGCGTCTTGGCAGAAAAATAATAGGTTACCAACAAAGGAACAAAAAAAAAAAAATCAAGCTAGCTTTAGACTTCTCTTTAACTAAGATTCCAAGATTATGGAACAATATTTGTAAGGTTCTAAGGATAAAAGAGACATGATTCAAGAACTGCACACCGAGAGAAGTTGTTGTCCACCCTCCAGGACAATGGAAAGTCATTTTAAGAAAACAATGGCTGCAAATCACTTACACATCTTTCAAGATAAAGAGTTTTTAACATTATATTTCCAGTTATTATAAGATGAATCAAAATTAAAGAATAAGGAAATTGTGGAACAAATGGACCATCAATGAATAACAAAACTACAGTTATAGCATAATCATTACAAATATGATTACATTTCTCAGTGCAAACACCAAAAATCAGTATTAAGAGGAAGTTAAATGATTAAGACAAATTTCTTTTTTTTAAATATATTTTATTGATTATGCTATTACAGTTGTCCCATTTCTCCCCCATCATTCCCCTCCACCCTACACACCCTCTCCCACCCACATTCCCCCCTTTAGTTCATGTCCATGTGTCATAAGTTCTTTAGCTTCTACATTTCCCATACTATTCTTGCCCTCCCCCTATTTTCTACTCACCGTCTATGCTATTTATTCTCTGTACCTTTCCCCGCTCTCTCCTCCTCCCACGCCCCTGTTGCTAACCCTCCATATGATCTCCATTTCTGTGGTTCTGTTCCTGTTCTAGCTGTTTGCTTAGTTTGCTTTTGTTTTAGGTATGAGTTTGCTGGATTAAGACAAATTTCTATTAGTATGTGTTTACACACAGGGGAGTGGAAATGGAAGGGCATCAAGTACAAGGGAGAGGTAAAACAAATTAGATCTCTTGTCTAACAAGGAAGGGTCAAGGTCATTGTTTCATCATAACTTTGATAATTAAAAAAAATTATCAGAGAACATGTTAAAGCATGTTCTTAAAAACATACAAATAGCTGCTAGTTAGAATACACAACAGAGTATGTACCTGCTTTTGAAAAATACCTTTAGATTATAGAAGTAAACAACAGTTTATATGTAAAATGCAGAAATAATGAGCACAGTAACATAAAAATTAAAAATGCAAAACACAAAGCAAGATGATAAAAATAAGACCATACACTCAATATTGCAAGAAATAGTAATCTTTTAAACCACCCTCTTACAGAGGCACAGAGACTGAAGGTTTTAGAAATAGAAATTAGCTATGTGCTGCATATAAAGACCCAAAATCCAGTGACACAAAGGTTAAAAATACCAGTATACATAAAGTTATCCCACAAAGCACAGCAAAAGAAAAAAATGACTGTATTACTAGCAGATAAACTATTTAAGACAAAGAAACATTGACCAAGATAAAGAATATAACTTTGTGTGAATATATGCCACAACCGATAATGCAATGTACTACTTGTTTTATCTTTACATATAAAACAATAACATCAAAATAAATTAAGAAAAGCTTGATTATAATCAGAGACTAGTATACCACTATTGTACTATGACATATCAAGTACTTACGTTATACACACATACACACACACAGAAAAATGTTCTCTGAAAGAAACTTTCATATTTTAAACATTCGTGGATGATTTACTGAAATTGATTATATAGACTACTCCACCAAGAAATCTCAATAAATTCTAAAAAGTAGAAATAATTCAATCTATATTTCTTGACCATAGAGTACAAAGCTAGAAATTAAAAACAGCAGTGTAATAAAAGAAACTTCAGCCACTTGAAACCAAAATTTCTCTTCTAGATAATTATTTGGTTAAAGAGAAGATCTAATATACAAGTTTGTTTAGAAAATGAAAATAATTCTTATCAAATCATATAAGCTTTTCCTAAATTCTTATTTAGAGGTAATTCCATAGCTCAATTTTTTTATTGTAAAAGGAGAGAAATCAAGTCAGTCATACAAATGAAAAGTTTTAAAAGATATCTGCACCTCTACCCAAGTTCAAAAATACTACTCAGAAAATCAAATGAGAAAATACAATCAGAAAGGACACAATTCACAATGACAACTAAAGAGATACCTAGGAATGACTTTCATAAAATTATCCATGTTAATAAAACAAAATTTTATTCAGACATTTAAAAACATTTGAAAAAAATTAGAAATATACTGTATTTTTGGACTATAAGATGCACTTTCCTCCCAAATTTGGGGGAAAGTGGGGGTGCATCTTATAGTCCAAATGTAGCTTTACATTTACATTGGTGAAATATTATATTATTCATTATTAAATATTTTACCACATTTTTTGCTTCAGAAATTATTTTTTCCTACTTTCCTCCTCTAAAACCTAGGTGCATCTTATGGTCTGATAAATTCGGTACTACTTTCCTGATAGGAAGACTAATTGTTGTAAACATATAAATTAGTTCCTATTTTATTTTATCTTCAATTGTTGGCATATAGGTAATTTTCTAACAACTAGAACTTCAAAAATTATGTATATAAGTATACATACATTTACTATAAATTTGTACATCTTACTATTTTACATTTACTATATTGCAGCTATAAAAGATGTGTAGCGCGCAACTTACAAATAATAAAATACATACTACTCTCTATTGTAAATTCCATGCTATCAATCAATTCTCCCACAATGCCAAACTCATTAACGTAGACCATATTTTGTCTTCTCCTATTAGCTCAGAGGAAAAATAAAATCTGCCACTCTGTTATATTTCTAGTTTTCACCCAAAAATAAAAATAAAGTTTGAAAAATTGACAAATAGGTGTATTTCAATATGAATCTTTTTATTTACATTAATGAGTAAGACAAACATGAATTAACAAAGATGTATATCCAGATTTCATTCATCACTAATGATGGGACTTCTTTACTAAATCAGATAATAGTTTTCAAATATTAAAAAACAATTTCTTATGGTCTTTCAAGAATTACATGATACAGCAGAAAATGAAATTTCTCTATTAAAAAAACCTTAGGAGTGGTCATATCCTTCAAGTTAGAGTTTTTTGTTTTTTAAAGAGACAGATCTTAGATTGACTCTGTCCTCTTGGCATTTGTGTCTGTTTTTAAGATTTTATTTATTCATTTCTATAAAGAAGGGAAGGAAAGGGAGAAAAACATCAATGTATTAGGGAAACATTGATTGGTTGCCTCCCCCATGCCCACAACCGGGGACCTGGCCCATAATCCAGGTATTTGCCCTGACTGGGAATTGAACTAGTGACCTTCCAGTTTGCAGGCTGATGCCCAGCCCACCAAGCCACACTAGCCAGGGCTCAAGTCAGAGTTTAATAATCATGCAGTAGGTTGAGAAATTGGTGTGTTGTTAAACCAATAAGCTTCAAGCTGAGGGCGTGTGCCTGAGCGCACATCTGTCTGTTAGGGAACTCTTGGCATCAGCTTAGGCTGAAGTGAAGGTCCAAAAAAATTAAATAATAAAATTTCTCAATGTTTTGTGCTCTTAACAATGTTGCAGATACTGACATGACACACTTTTAAATTTAATCTGCTTCATTAATTGTTTTCCTCATCATTTTCTCAAGTTTAAACTATCAACAAAATATAAATTTGGATCATTCGACATATTCTACTGTGCAGTATCCTTCCATTTTGGCTGATCCAAGCTTCCAGTGAAAGGTTTACCATTATTGTTAGGCTTGCACATTTCCAGAAAATGGTTAGACACAGAATATAAGGAGAATTACCACCTAGAATTATCTATCTAAGCTTTTCCAAATGTCTTGCTGTTATTTTTCAAAGAATCTCAAAAACTTGTATTCTCAAAAATAGTTTATTCTTTCACAATAGTTTGAAAGTGTTCTTTGAATCTCTCCCAATATGATATATACTCTTCCTAATTAGTCTTTCTTTGGTGAAAATAAAGAATAATTGGATGACATAAATTTGTGATAAATTTGAATATTCTGTCAAATCTAGAGATGACATCTTGTGTTCTTCTTTTCTTCTCCTCCAAAATGCTGGCTTAGAGGCAACATTTGTGTCTTCCATATATCAGAAAACAACCAGCATCAGGTTTCCTGGAGGTGGTGGGAGTCCCAGCAGGTAACCAAAGCATGGCAACAGGGAATCTGGAACACGGAGCTCAAAGTACAAGGTATTCTATTGTAGACAGAGAAGTCCCAGACACTGGACTCTAATTAAGGGGCCTGGCATTAATGCCTAGGAAGGGGAACCAGGAAGAGACAGCAGAGCCAAACTCAAACTACTAGGCACCTTGCTAAAAGTGACACAGAAATGCAGGTTAAGGCAGAGGACCTGGGCCTACCAAACAAGGAGAAGATAAGCACCAGCTGAGGGACTTGAAAGCAGCAGTCCTATCATCAAAACAGCAATGGCATGGCAATGGGGGGCATTGGTAAAAGGAGCACTGCCTTTGGGGAATGCTAGGTCAAGCAGTGCCTAGGGGAGCATAATCATTTTCAGCATAATACAAATAAAGCAAGCATTACCTTGGTAAGAGTCGCATCGTCCTGTTGGTGATAGTCGTGTTAGATAGATTAAGGTACAGGACTCCAGAACAACCCTCAGAAATGTATCTCATTGATTCATCCTGCACAAAAACAGAGAGAAGGATCTTATCAAAGCCTAACAGGCTTTGCTATTGTCTCTATCATCTCTCTCCGTGCTCTAAAAAAGTACCTGCATGACTTAGTCTCTTCATATTCTTTGATATTGGTCATAAATCAAATTAAATAGAAGGTGATGGTTTTGCTTGAAGCTCCATTACTACCCCCATTTCCCCTTTTTTTGGAAATAAATCCCATTTCATTGCAATGATATAACACATTAAAATGTGAATTCTTACAAGTTTAACTCTGTGACAGGTAATTTGACCTCACGTGTTAAAGTCTCAAACACTCCTTATTCATCAGATGCAAGAAAATGATTTAAAATGGGTTAATGTTTTAATTTACTGAAATTATTATTCAAGAATAGTAAATGCTCTCAATTGGACTTCATTAAAAGTGAGTCCAAGTTTACACATCTATATTTATATATAGATGTATATAAATATATATTTATGTATACATGTATATATGTACATATGTATTTATATAGATGTGCATGTGAATGTGTGTTTAATTAGTTTCTATGATTCTGTTACTGGATATATTGAAACAGCTAAATAGTTTTTCACCAAATTTATGGCAAGTTTGTGGTGGCCTGAAGTAAAATACAGGCTATATACATGCTGGACATGAAATTCAGTGTTGAGAGTACTATGGGAGAGAATCTCAAAGATTCAAGCAACCCTCCCCCAGAGAGCTGAAACTGAGACACAAGAGAATGGTGTGACTGTGACCTGAGAGGGAGAGAAAACAAACAGTGACTTCAAGCCTGAGCCCTAAGTTGACATTTACAAGACCAGATGGATTGCAAGCTCTGATTGCAATGGAGCTGCTTCTCATATGGGTAACTACTTACAAAACTCTCTAGAAGGAGTAGCAGCAGGTTTTTATTTATTTAGTGATGGTTGATGAGTCTTCCCAGGAACACTGAAGCAGTCAGCTTGTTTTAATTATTTATGGTGCAAAGGTTCTGGAAAGAATAGGCCATTGCAGGAAGAGGTGAATTATCACTTGTCTAGGAGACGTGGTTTGGGGAAGAATTCTGCATGGCCTCTATGGTCACCCCAGACAGCACTAAGGATGGCAAAGGTTTATTTTCAGCAGTATCATCAACGTTCAACATTCTATTCCCAGTTATTTCCTGAAGTCACAAATATTAAAATAACAACATCCTGCAGGTCGAGTTTCTATCACATGGGATAGGAACTGGCTGATTTACAGGGGGAGCGAACCACACCTGAGGAAGGACCCAAGGTTATGTTTTATGTTGTAAAACTGTAGTTCTGCTGTAACAAAGGTTCTACGTGCCAGTGCCAGGTGAGCACAAGTGCAGGGCTTTTCATACACGCTAGACTCCTCTCACTACTTTCAAGCTGCCAGCAACTTTTCTAGATATCCCACCACCAAAATGTAGGATTTGGAGTTATGTGGAAATTACAGTATAATTTTTCCCAGAAGGAATAGAGAGAGCAATGATGATGTGTGGCATTGGAGTTTAATACAAACTTCAAAAATATGATACCAGTCAAATGTTAAAGTGATGATGGACCCTTTAGAAGACTCCAGCAAAAGTGCAACTGAGATGGGGCAAGAAAAGGATAGAAAGCTGGTTTACACACCATTACAGTGATAGCCACAGAGAAGGTGAAAATTTGAGGACCAGGAAAAGGAAGATGGAGTATGCTTTATGTATCAGAGGAATACGATTTTCTCTTTGATATGAGGAGGGAAACCATTTGCTGCATTTTCTTGTTTGGAAAAAATTCAAATGCATCCTATTGTCAATATTTAAAATAAGTCAAGGTTCAATCTCCAAATGTTATAACACATAAATGCAGAAACTGTTTGAGTGTCTACATTGCAGAATGGCTTATAAATTTGTCCATAGTCCACTCAAATATTTCTGAAGATAATATATTCATAAGGCAAGCTCCTTAGAAATCAAAGCTTTTTGAATGAATGTTACCCAACTCCTTAAATGTAGGCTTGTCTCCCAGTCTGTGTCTCAAAGGGAAAAACAATAGTAAAATATAACTGGATAAAATGATCCTCCCTGTATATTACTAAACTCCAAAATTAGAACAGATTTTGATGTTTACAAATTCAATGCAGATGGCACTGTTTTGACTGTCCTATTAGAAAGCCAGATTTCAAGAATATGAACTTTAATTCAAGTGCAGACATGAATCTCCCTGAAGGTAAGAATTGAAACTTGATTCACTTTTAAATCCCTGTAACACCCACATTAAATAACATAAATTCCCTGTATACATTCATACATAAAGATAAATGTATCATTAACATAGAAGGTACTAAAAATACCCATAGAAAGAACAAAACATAGTAGAAACTTGAAAAAAAGAATGATAATGATGAGACTGGGAGGCAGCGAGGAAGACCCAGTTCATGAAGTCTCTTCTGTGCCAAGGGGCCTGGACTTCATCCTGGCACTGGTGCTTAATGAAGCTGGTCCCTCCTCTCTCCTCAGGGACTTGCTCCATCAGTTGCTTCAAGTGAGTTGCTACCAGCTTTATAAACCTAAAACAGGTTTCTCTGCCTCTGCTTTCCTCCTGCCACCCTCTTAGCCACTTTTCTGAAATGATAAGTTTATATGTAATGCCTCATTTTCTCACCTCTTCTCCACTTCTCAATTCACTACAATTAGATTTCTGCCCCAATATTCCACGAAACTGTTTTAGCAAAAGCCACAAGTCACTTTCTAATTCTCAAATCCAGGAGGCCCTGCTTAGTCCTTTTCTCATCTGCTCACTTTGTTAGCTTCCTTCTGAGACCATTCACTCTTTTGTCTTTTGCGATACCTGTTTTCAACCTACTTTTCTTACTACTCCTTCTTAAGATCCTTTTCTGTGTGTTCTCTCACTTGTCCTAAGAGTAAGCATTCCCCAAGGTTCAATTCTCAGTCCTCTTCTCTCTCTCAGTTGATGCTATTTATTTGAAATGTTATTTATGACATATATAGATATCAGCCCAAGATAGAATCTCATATTCTAGCCAATGGTGTCCATTATTACTAGATATCTCCATATAGTTTTATTCATTAAACATATATAGGATGGGGCAAAAGTAGGTTTACAGTTGTTCATATGGAAAATAATACAAAAATAATAAATAATACAAGAGTAAACTGTATTTTGTGTATTCACAACCACAAATCTACTTCTGCCCTTCTCTGTATTGTAGAGTATTTACTGTGTCCTGTGTGCTCTGACACACATCTACCCTTTGGGCCTCTTGAGCTAGAACCACTGTGATTAGGGCTACTGATGACAGGAACACAGAGAGACAGCAGCAAACCCTTTCCTGGGTGTCAGTGGTGTCTTGAGAAAGGAGGTGAGGTCTCCAGTAAGCCTTAGAGCCTGCCAAAGAGGAAAGATGCCCCTGAGGACTAAGGGAAAGAATATTCCAAATGAAGAGCATAGCCTGAGCAAAAGTAAAACAGCAAGAAGCAGCTGAGCAAACCAGCAAAGAAAGCATAGCAGTTTCTGGTCGCTGAAGCTTAATGTGTGAAGCTGGAAAGGGAGGCAGAGGCAGACCACAGAGGATCTCCAAGAGCTTTAACTTTACCCAACAGTGTAGATGATGAGTGTGTATAAATGATGGAAAATGGGGGTGAAATGGTCAGATTTGCCTTTTAGAAAGAGTATTAATGTGCTCACAGGGTGGAGGACAGATAGGAAGTAGAAGGAAGCCTGGAGATAGGGACCAGGAAGGAGTTGGCTGGGGTTACACGTTCATTTCCATCTTCTTTGGCACTGCCCCCTTGAAGACCATGATAACGAGCCTATTGTTTCTGCTGGGTCTCAATTTTTCTGTCTCATACGCACATGGCCTTACATATAAATATAGTTCATGTGTGTGTAATTGTTGAATAGTTTCCACTTTCTAAAGATTCCAACCTTGGAGTTGGAGGACATACATCTACAGGATTAATAATAGCATTACATAAATGGAATAAGATTTCTTGCCAATGTTTAACATAGTTTGCTTTTTTCCATATTTAATCTTAAATGAGCACACAGGCATGTATTTTGGCAAAACCTCTGTGTATTGGCCCTCCAACATAGCAAGTCCAAATATATGTACACAGCAGTAAAATAAGCTTCTTATACTCACGGTGAGGGTTGGACAGTCAGAGACATTCAGCTCTTGCAAATTTTTACAGAGGCCTAAATCAAACAAGTGACACATCACTAAACAACATATTACAAATGTTTAACTTAAAGTTTTTCCATCCTACATTCAATGCAATGTATTCATTAGAAAACAAACAAAAACCTTGGCAAGTAACTTATTCTAAGTATTGGTTTCTTTTCCCAGAAAAACAATTTCTTTTGGCTTTAAAATTCAATATATGCACATGTTTATTATTGTTTGAGGATTACAGAAGGAAGCAGAAAAGAGAAAAATACTACTTTGGGAAAAACAGTGTATATTTAGAGTTTTAAGCTTCAAAGCACTTAAAACCAACCTGCTTTTTTTTTTTTTTGTGGCATGACTTCTTGCTCATTTTTTTCTGTTTCCTTTGAATATTTTATGATAAAAAATTTCAAACATACAAAAAATTGAGAGAATTGAAGAATTATACAATGACTATACCTAACACCTAGATTTTACAATTTATATCTTATTGTATTTGCTTTATCACATTATACACTTGTGTATCCATCTCTCTGTTCCTCAATTCATCTTATTTTTCAAGCATTCTAAAGTAAGTGGCAGACATCACCACACTCCCTCCAAATACTTCAGCATGCATATTGTGAATAATTCAGCAAACATAATAATTAACAAAATATGATTATTTTAGGTTAGGTTTACGTACAATTTACAATGAATTACAGTTAGAGAAGTGGAAGATTAAAAAAAACCAAGTGCCTGATTAGCTCTGGAGCCAGGGGTGACTGCGAGGATTGCTCAGAAGACACATACACAAAGATCCAGATGGTGAAGTGATACACAATTAGCACTCTGGATGTAGGCTGACAGAAAGTAAAACGCCAAATCTGAGACAAAAGAGAAGCATTTAGGAGCAGGAACATAAAATGTGGATAGAGGTATGCTTGAGGCAAAGAAGCGGGGAGGCATTCTAGGTGGAGGAGACCATATCACAGAGGAAAACTCCAGGCCAGGGAATGATCCTGGCATTCACACTGCTACGATGAATAGAAAACACATCTGCCATTCATAACCACACAGCCCCACGGTAATAACAACAGAAATGTTATTAATTATAAATCCATTTTGAACATTTCTTCCTCTGCCAAGAATGGACTATGTCCTAAGTAATAAATGCAAACCAAAACCACTTTCAGGATTGAACAATGGAAACATTCTTTAAGATGTGCAGATCTTGGAAGCCACAAAAGATACTTGCTAAGGAAAAAAATAGATTGCCCCAAAAATGTAATAACTAAGTTTATGAGATTAATATTTTCATAGAATGGTTACTTGGGAGTCATTCATGCATTCAGCAAGTTTTTATCAGGAATGTGCTTTGTGCTAAAAATTCTACAGGTACCAAAAATACAGCAGTGAACAAAATAGACAAAAGTCTCTGCCCTTATGGAGTGTACATCCTAGTTCGGGTGTGGAGGGAGACTGATAGTAAGCAAAAGAAGTTAAATAGATGCTTTGACAGGTGGTGAGAAGTACTCTGGAGAAAAATGCAACAAGAAAAAGGGTAGAGGGCAGTCAGTGAAGGGAAAGGGGCGTGACTTCAAATACAGCAGTCAGAGACATCTTCGCTGAGCACTTCTGGAGTCCACATTAAATATGATTGGTGACTGGAAGACAACAAATGGAAGAGAAAAACAAGCTCAGGAAGATAGTCATTGGAGTCCTCCTATTCGCACACCTCAAGGTTGTAAGGAGAAACCTCTTAATTTCTTGAATCCAATGTGATGATGAGCTACAGATTTCAGTTTTCCTAATGTTAAGCCCTAACCTTGATGAAAACTCCCCTGGACCAGGCACTGTGAAGTGCCTGGTTCATACTCTCAACAATACTAGAGGTATCCTCAGTCCCATTTTACAGATGCAGAAGATGAGGTTAAATAATTAGCCCAAGTTTGCACATTTAAGCAATCAGGAGAGTCTGCATTCCAACTCAGGGCTCAAACATTTAGCCACTAAACAAGGCACATAGGAGGGTGCAGAGCCTTATACACCACCATTTTTTAACTTACTCACTTTATTTTTTTTTGAGTTCCAAATGATTTTTTAAATATATTTTATTGATTTTGCTATTACAGTTGTCCCATTTCTCCCCCATCATTCCCCTCCACCCTGCACACCCCCTCCCACCCACATTCTCCCCCTTTAGTTCATGTCCATGTGTCATAAGTTCTTTAGCTTCTACTTTTCCCACACTATTCTTGCCCTCCCCCTGTCTATTTTCTACCCACCGTCTATACTACTTATTCTCTGTACCTTTTCCCCCTCTCTCCTCCTCCCACTCCTCTGTTGCTAACCCTCCACGTGATCTCCATTTCTGTGGTTCTGTTCCTGTTCTAGCTGTTTGCTTAGTTTGCTTTTGTTTTAGGTGTAACCACACTAATAGCTGTGAGTTTCCTATCTTTTCACTGTCATATTTATACACCACCATTTTTAATATGCCTTTATTATCTGGAATGCCTTTGCTTTAAAACAAGCTATTATCTGTCAATAACATTGCTCACAATGGTCCTTAACTAAATGTTTTTTTTTTTCCTCCTGCAACCTAGGGACTCCACCATACCTCAGCTGGATCTCATTGTTCCTGATGTGCATTAGTTAAAATTACCCAAACTTGGATTTCAAAGGAATAATTTCATTATTCCATCTGTCACACTAAGTAATTGGGGCCAGCTGGATGTCAGGATGCAAGTGGTTACCATCATAACCCTGCTTTTCTTTTATAAAGCCGCTGAGCTCTGCAGGGCAGACCCTGGGGGTGTGAAAAACCAAACGAATCATGGCCTGGTGGGTGGGGGCCGAAGAGGCTCCAGCCCGGTCAAACGCTCCACACCAGACCTCCCCTGCGAAGTGTACACATATCTTCATGAGAAATACTTAGATTGTCAAGAAAGAAAACTACTTTACGTGCTGCCTGGCTGGCCTCACGATTTGGTGCACATGTTGTTAGCAAGAAACAAGATCCACGTATTGAAGAACAACATGTTTTCCAAGTTCGGAAAGCTTAAAAGCTTGGATCTGCAACAGAATGAGATCTCCAAAATTGAGAGTGAGGCTTTCTTTGGTTTAAACAAACTTACCACTCTCTTACTGCAGCATAACCGGATCAAAGTCTTGACAGAAGAAGTGTTCATTTATATGCCTCTCCTGAGCTACCTGCGCCTTTATGACAACCCCTGGCACTGTACTTGTGACATAGAAACACTTATTTCAATGTTGCAGGTTCCAAAGAATCGAAATTTGGGGAACTACGCCAAGTGCAAAAGCCCACATGAACTAAAAAATAAGAAACTGCGGCAGATAAAATCTGAAGAGTTATGTAATGAAGAAGAAAAGAAACAATTGGCCCCCAAACCCCAAGTGTCAGGGAGACCCCCTGCCAGGAAGCCTGAGGTGGACTCTTCTCTTTGCCACATTTATGTGTTTCCCATACAAACACTGGACTGCAAAAGGAAAGGTTTGTACATTTCTTACTTTTTCATTTTCACAGATGATTTTAAATGTTCTTTGAATCTTATAACTCTTCCTACACCTAACCATGCCTGGAGTTTGTGGTATAACTTCCCCCCAAATCTTTCTCCAGTGACAATGCACCCTACTCCAGGCTTTTCTGGAGTTCAAACTCAAGATGGTTGGTGATTTAGAGGATATTCGAGGAGGGTAGGAGGAACAGCAAATAAGGGTCCTAATCCTATTTTTTAAGTTAAAGAACTGTATTTATTTATTCATTCATTTATTATATATTTTGGTTGGTATTTTTTCCATTACCATTTATCCCCTTCATACCTCCCTCTCCCCCAGTCACCACACTTGTCCATGAGTCCTTTTTCTTTTTTGCTCAATCCCTCCACCCGTTAACCTCCCCATGAGTGAATACTTGTCATCTTGCTCTCTACCTATGTGTCTGTCACTATTTTACTACTTAGTTCAGTTTGTTCATTAGATTCCACATATAACTGAAATCATATGGTACTTGTGTCTCTGACTGGCTTATTTCACTTAGCATAATGTTCTCCAGGTTCATTCATGCTCTCGCAAATGCTAAAGCTTTCTTTTTTACAGCAGAGTGGTATTTATGCACTAATCTACTGATGGACACGGGCTGCTTCCATATTTTGCTGATTGTAAATAACATTGAAATGAACACAGGGATGCTTATGTTCTTTTGAATTAGTGTTTTGGGTTTCTTCAGGTGTATTCCCAGCAGTGGAATCACTGGGTCAAAAGGTAGATCTGTTTTTAATTTTTTGAGGTATCTCCATACTGCTTTCCACAATGAATGCACACGTCTGCATTCCCAGAAACAGTGCAAAAGGGTTCCCCTTTTTCCATATCATCACCAGTACTTGTTTGTTGATTTACTGATGATAGCCATTCTGACAGGTGTGAGATGTTATCTCATTGTGGTTTTAACTTGCATTTTTCGCATGATTAGTGACATTGAGCATCTTTTCATATGTATATTGGCCATGTGTATGTTTTGTTTGGAGAAATGTCTGTTCAGGTCCTTTGACAAATTTTTAATTGGATTGTTTGTTTTGTGGTGTTGCTTTGTAAGCTCTTTATAAATTTTGGATATTAACCCCCTATCAGATGTATTGGAGGAATTGTTCTCCCCCCATGGATTGTCTTTTTATTTTGTTGATGGTCTCTTTTGCTGTGCAAAAACTTTTTAGTTTGATGTAGTCCCATTTGTTTTATTTTTATTTTGTTTTCCTTGCCTGGGGAGATATATCAGATACAATATAGCTATGAATGATGTCTGAGATTTTTACTGTCTGTTTTCTTCTAGGATTTTCATGCTTTTGAATCTAACATTTAAGTCTTTAATCCATTTGGAATTTTTTCTTGTGTGTGGTGTAAGAAGGTGGTCTAGTTTCATTTTTCTGCACATATCTGTCCAATTTTCCCAACACCATTTATTGAATAAACTATCATTAGCCCATTTATTTTATGTGCTTATTCCTGTGTCAAATATTAATTGGCTATAAGGGTGTGGGTTTATTTTTGGGTTTGTATTCCATCCCATTGATATGTTTTTTTTGTGCCAGTACCATGCTGTTTTGATTACTATGGCCTTAGAGTCTAGTTTGATATTTGGTAGCATGATTCCTCCAATTTTTTCCTTCTTTCTTGGATCACTGTTGCTATGCAGGGCCTTTTGTGATTCATTATAAATATTTGAAATATTTGTTCCAGTTCTGTGAAATGTGACATTGGAATCTTGATAGAAATTGCATTGAATCTATAGATTGCTTTGGATAGCTTGAGTGTTAGTTCTTCCAATCTATGAACACAGTATGTTTCTACTTATTTGTATCTTCTTTAATTTCTCTGAGGACAGGTCTTTTACATCTTTGGTTAGATTTATTCCTTGGTATTTTATTCTTTTTTGAACCAATTGTGAATGGGATTTTCCCCCTAATTTCCCTCTCTGTTAGTTTATTATTGGCATATAAAAATGCAACTGATTTCTGGATATCAATTTTGTATCCTACTACTTCACTGAATTTACTTATCACTTCTCATAGTTTCTTAGTGGACTTTTTGGGCTTCTCTATGTATACTATTATGTTATCTGCAGTAAAGACAGTTTCACTCCTTCCTTTCCAATTTGGATGCCTTTTATTTCTTCTTCTTCTTCTCTTATTGCTGTGGCTAGCACTACCAGTACTATGTTGAATGTGAGAGGTGAAAGTAGACATCCCTGTCTTGTTCCTCATCTTAAAGGCAATGCTTGTAATTTTTCTCCATTGAGGATGATGTTGGCAATGCATTTGTCATATATGGCCTTTATTATGTTTAGGTATATTTCCTCAATTTCCACTTTGCTGAGAGTTTTTTATCATGAATGGGTGCTGGATATGATCAAAAGCTGTTTCTGCATCTATTGATATGATCATGTGGTTTTTATCCTTCATTTTGTCTATGTGGTGAGTCATATTTATGGATTTGCAAATGTTGTACCAATCTTGCATTCCTGGAATAAATCCCACTTGATCATGATGTATGATCTTTTTGATGTATTGCTGTATTTGGTTTGCTAACATTTTGTTGAGGATTTTAGCATGGATGTTCATTAGGGAATACTGGCCTATAATTTCCTTTCATTGTAGTGTCTTTATCTGGTTTTGGAATTAGGATAACAATGGCCTCAAAAAATGATCTTGGAAATGTTCCCTCATCTTGAATTTTTTGGAGTAGTTTGAGAAGGATAGGAGTTATTTCTTCTGAGAATGTTTGGTAAAATTCACCTGTGAAGCCATATGATCCAAGGCTTTTTTTTCCCTTGTTTTTTTGTTTTTATTTTTTTAATTACTGCTTCAATTTCACTAGGTGTAATCTGTCTATTCAAATTCTCTGATTCTTCCTGATTGAGTTTTGGAAGACTGTATGTTTCTAGGAATTTAGCCATTTTGTTCAGGTTGTCTGGTTTGTTGGCATATAGTTGTTCATAATATTTTCTTACAATCCTTTGTATTTCTTTGGTGCCAGTTGTTATTTCTCCTCTCTCATTTCTGATTTTATTTATTTGGGTCCTTTCTGGCTTTTCTTGATAAGTCTGGTTAAAGGTTTTTTAATCTTGTTTATCTTTTCAAAGAACCAGCTCTTGGATACCTTGATCTTTTGTATCATTTTTTAAGACTCTATTTTGTTTGTTTCCGCTCTGATCTTTATTATTTCCATCCTGCTACATATTTTGATCTTTGTTTGTTATTCTTTTTCAAGTTCCTTAACTATAAAGTTAGATAGGTTATTTGAGCTTTTTCTTGTTTCTTGAGACAGGCCTGTAGTGCTATGAATTTCCCTCTCAGAACTGCTCTTCTTGTGCCACACAGATTTTGGATTGTTGTGTTCTCATTTTCATTTGTTTTAAAGTATTTTTTTATTTCTTCCTTGATCTCATTGTTGACTCATTCATTGTGTAATAACATGTTATTTAGCTTCCATGTGTTTGGGTATTTATCAGTTTTTTTCTTGTGATTGATTTCTAGTTTCATAACATTGTGGTCAAAGAAAATGCCTGGTAGGATTTCAAACATTTTAAATTTATTGTGACTTATATTGTGTCCTAATATGTGGTCTATCCTAGAAAACGTCCCATGGGCACTTGAAAAGAATGTATATTCTGCTCCTTTGGGGTGAAATGACCTGAAAATATCAATTAAATACATTTGATCTAGTGTGTCACTTAAGGCCACAGTCTCCTTTTGATTTTCTGTCTGGAAAGTCTATCCAATGAAGTCAAAATCCTCTTCTATGACTGTATTTCTGTAAATCTCTCCTTTTATGTCCATCAAGATTTGCTTTACATATTTAGGTGCCCCTAGTTGCGTGTATGAATGTTTACTAGGATTACATCCATTTGTATTGTTCCCTTTATCATTATATAGTGTCCTTCTATGTCTCTTACTATAGCCTTGGTTTCAAAGTCTATTTTGTCACATACAAATATTGCTACCCTAGCATTTTTTCTTTCTGTTTGCATGAAGTCTCTTTTTATGTCTCTTTACTTTTAGTCTGTGTGATCTTTCATTCTGAGGTGATCTCCTAGAGACAGCTTATATATGGGTTTTATTTTCTTGTCCATTCAGCTACCCTATGTCTTTTAATTGGTGCCTTTAAGCCATTTACATTAAAAGTGATTATTGATAGATACATATTTATTGCCATTTTAAAACTATTTTCCTGGATTTTTTTTTTCTTTTTCTTCTTCTTCTTAAAGCAAGCCCTTTAACATTTGTTGCAGTACTGAGTTTGTGTTAACAAACTCCTTTATCTTTTTCTTGTCTGGGTAGCTCTTTTACTGCCACTTGAATTTTAAGTGACAGCTTTGCTGGGTAAAGTAGCCTTCATGGTAAGTCCTTGCTTTTCATCACTTTGAGTATTTAATGCCAAACCCTTCTGGCTTGAAAATTTCTGTTGAGAAATCAGCTGAGTCTAATGGCAGCTTTCTTGTCAGAAACTAACAACTTTACTCTCATGGCTTTTAAGGTTCTCTACTTTTCTTCAAGCCTTGCATTTACATTATGATGTGTCTTGGTGTGGGCCTCTTTGGGTCTATCTTGTTTGGGACTCTGTGCACTTCCTGTATTTATGTGTCTTTTTCCATCACTAAGTTAGGGAATTGTTGGATCGTTATTTCTTCAAATAGGTTCTCGATCCCTGGCTCATTCTCTTCTACTTCTGGTCTCCCATGATGTGGATGTTGGCTCTGGTCTACCTGTTGGAGCTATCAGTAATCCACATCTTCTGGCTCCCTTTGCTGGGCCTGGTGTTGCAGAAAAAGCCAAGCTGCACTCAAAGGCTGGCTTCTACCAGTGCCAGGCTTGGGAGAGACTCAGCTAAAGTCTCAAGCTCCCAGAGATCTGCCTTTGCTGTTAGGCTTAATCACTGAAATAGCCTCCAGTTGTACTCAGCAGCCTGGTTTAAGCTCCATTGGTGGAATGAGATGGATTCCTGCAGGTGGTGCTATTGCTTCCCCCCAGGCTGATGCTACTTGGAGGGTAGCGCTCTGCCCAAGAAAGATGGCTTCTGCAGTATGGGGAATGACTCAGCACAGTGATCCTGGCGGCTGACCCTTTAGCTCTTTCTCCAAAGCCTCAAACCCCAGTCTCTCTTTATGTGTTTCTAATCCACTCTTCCCTTCTTCTCCTGGAGCTCCAGGTAAGTGGCTTCAAATGAAATTTTTTGTGTTGGCCCTTTAAGAGGCTCTCTGCATCTGTAGCAGTCTCTCCCTGTCAGACAGAAATCCTGCTGCTTTTCACAGTCAAATGATATTTGGGGCCCTCTCCAGGTCTGGTGCTCTAGGCTGGGAAACCCAGCTTGGAGTTTAGACCCCACACTTCTCAGGGCTACCCCCCAGGCCTGTGAAATGTTCCTCTAGCACTTCAGCTGCCACCTGTGGGAGCCCAGCCAGCCCTCTCATGCCTCCACACACTCTACCAGTCTCGTAGTGGTGATCTGATTTCTTCTGTAAGTCACTGGTTATAAGACTTCTCTCCAGCAAGTGTACAGTGGTTTTTCAGGATTATTTTTCTACAACTTAGTTGTCATTCCAGGTTAATCCTGGGAGGAGGTTAGTGTAGCTTCCACCTACTTCACTGCCATCTTGTAGAATCTGGGTTCTACTCATATTTGCTCTGCAATCTGTGGCTATAAGGAATACCTTTAATCTTAAAACTAATGTAGTTTAATTTATGTAGGTAAACCAGTGGGTATGAAAACAAATGCAAATTGCTGTCTACCTAACCCAACTTACCCCAGGTAAAGTTGAAACATGTTGTGCATCGGTGAGGAAATGATTACCTCAAGGAAAACCATGTGCAGGACTGGACATGAGAGAGCACTGTCAGAGGGAGGCCAAGTGCTCTTAGTGATGGTGTATCTTATAATTCAGTCTACAGCTTTAATAAGTACTTGCTAACACCCTATATCTTATTTGCCCCCAAGTTACTCAAAATAAAACACAAAAATATTGAAAAAAATTAAGTTGAAAATATTTAATTCAAAAACTATGAGACTAAGGGAATCTTTCCCGAATATTACCTACTTCCTGAAAATTGTTACTGGGTTTTATATTCCCCACATTCTTGGGTAGTACTGTGTAGGATTTGCACACAAGAGAAATTCATGAAATAAAACAGAAGGGAGATTTTTAGTAATGCTCTTGACATATCAGTGAAGATGTTCTCAAAATATGGTCTCGGAACTGCTAATCTGCACTAGGATAACAAGCCACATGACAGTGTCTGACTTTCATTTCTGGCATGGATTAATAACTTATTTGTAATAATATATTAAAGCCAGATGTCATTGAATTAGGGTCTTATGGGACATGGTGTCATTCCTTCCACTTACTTGGTGAAATTTTGCTTGTTTTGTTTCTTTAAGAACAGAAAGGGAAGGGTAGGAACATAGATACTCTGGCTCCTCTCAAGGGAACCATAGGCAGGAATTCATTTGCCTGCAGAAGCAGGCAATCTGAGCCAGCACTAAATTTATTAATTTCCCAACAAAGTCATGCTCAAGCCTTGCCTCCTCCTGCTATCTGACTCTGGAAGGTGGCACCTGGTTAGATCACATCCCTGCCATGTGGCATGGGAGGTTTCCTTACTATGTCACCCTGTGAACTGTATATAATTGGATACCATAGGAGAGCAATTACAGCATCATAACCTAGGGGATGCTGTTCTGGGGTTCTCTGAATTAAGAGAGTTTTTATTAACTGAGAACCTGCTATGTTCCAGGTAGTCCACACACATACTGTCTACAGTTGACTTCCAGGAAAGTAATCAAACCCCATTTACATTGAGGAAAATGAGTCTCAGGGAAACTCAGTCACTTGGCTGAGATCTCATAGGTAAATAGGAAAGCAAAGATTTTAACCTTGGTCTACCTGAGCCTGCTGTCTTTTAGTATTAATCTGATTATACTCAAATGAGCAGCTGTCTTAACAATAGAAGCATTCCAGAAAAGTCAGTATATATAGTTTCTCTGTAATAGATTGGGTGGAATTTCCCTGATATTTTTATGGTGAGTAGTGTTTCATTCTGAAGAATGTATTCTATTAGGATTTCCCTTGTGGTGCTTAAAAACCTGGGTTAGAAAAATTACTTGATATTGCTGAGATTCTATCCTCAAGCTAAAGTTAATTTGCACTTGGTGCATCAGGTGATAAAGAGTAAGTAGGTAAAGTTCATTAATTATGTGAGAAAAATTGACATCAACATAAAGTTAAAGACTTCTATAGCTAGACTATACTGCCATTTAAGAAGAGATGGCTTATTAGGGAATTTCTTTCTTACTGCTTTTCTTTTCTTGGGCCATTCTCTACCTCTGCGCCTATTTCTACCTTTGTCTTTTTTTTTTTTTTTCCCATGATATTTTTGTCTCTTTCTCTCTTGGCAAAAATACAAACATTTTTATTGCTTTATTTTCTTCAGTTATTGTACAAACGCAACCTTCCTGATATGCCTCATAAATTCATTCCCTTTGCTTTAAAAATACCTATATCTTTTACTGGAAAACAATATAAATAAAATTTAATGACATACACAGCACATGTAACATAGGCTCATGCACTAATAGATGATTCAAGTTCCTCCACATGTTAATGACTACATAAGTCAGAGGCTACACTTTTTATATTTAAAAATGTAGATAAAATGAAAAGTATTTTTTCTTTTACTATAATCAATATGAATCGATTTCCCTATGATTGATATAAATCTATTTGTTACTTTTAACATTTTGGCATATTGTTGATCCCTGTAAGTTTTAAGACAAAGATTTTATCTATTAAATGCCCTTTGATGCTGCCTGGCACAGAGCCATGTTCAGGCTGATGATAATAATTGAGCCGCTTTCTTTGCTCTTGCATAAGCAATAATCTTAAGCAACCTTTAAAATAAAATTATAGTGAGGTTAAAAATCATGTCTAGAATTCAAGTATGAGAATCTGAATATATTTCATTGTAACTTTCCCTATCCCATTCTATAAAGAGGTAATAAATGTCAAATGCTAAGAATAATTGTTCTGCAATGTTCGGCTCTGGCGCCCTGCCAGAATGTAGTAATACTTTTGATTGTGTACCACGTTGGACGCTTTGTAGGGTCAAACAAAGCCTAAAACATGCATCAAGAGTGAAACCAGCAGTGATATTAATGAATAAGAGCTGTCATCTAAATGCTTGGTGTGCCTAAGACAGCAGTTTCATACATTATTTCGTTTCTTCCTCACAACTTTAAAAGAAGTATTATTATTATCATCATTTTATAAACAAAGAAACTGAGGTGTAGAGAAGTTAAGTTTCCCTTCTGAGGTCACACAGGCTGTCCACAAGCAGTTCCCAAGCCATTAACCACCATGAAACACCATCTCTTCCTTCAAGATTCTGGATACATCTATTAATCAAGGAGAATTTGCTCCCTGGCCAGGTGGCTCAGTTAGTTGGAGCATTGTTCCATTCACCAAAAGGTTGTGATTCAATGCCCAGTCAGGGCACGTACCTAAGTTGTGGTGTGGATCCCGGGTCAGGGCTTGTAAGGGAGGCAACCAATCAATGTTTCTCTTTCAAATTGCTGGGCTTTTCTCTCTCTCTCCCCTGCTTCCTCTCTCTCCCTTCTTCTCTCTCACCCATCCTCTCTCTAAAATCAGTAAACGTATCCTCAGGTGAGGATTTAAAAAAAAAAAGAATTTTAAAGAATTTGAACCCTTCTCCTCAGGCTCTGTACAGCATACCATCCACATGATCCCACACAGGGAGACTGAATACAGATTCCCCTCCCTTGGGAGTTGCACCTTTCCCAGCTGACAGATGATGAGTCAGATGGTATGTATAGGGCGCCTAATAGGTGCAAATTTGACCACACGGACCTCAAAGATCACTATTTTTGTCTTAAACATCTGACAGTAAGAAAAAGAAGTAATAGCTTTATTCACTGGGATCCAGGCACTTTGCCAACAAAATTTAGTCTTTTAAAGGAAATAAATGTGAAATTAGTTGAAAGGCATGTTTATGCCATATTGAGGTAAATGGATTTGCCAAAAATACATGAAAGGAGTTTTAAAACTCTTTTGCGGCTTCACATTTACCAGAATAGTTTACCATTTTTAAGGATTCATTTTTACTTCTAAGATTAGGACTGAAGAAAATTGTGCCAATAAATTACTCCCAGAAGCCTCTGGAGTCAATTTCTGTGCTGGCTTGAAAATAATTAAGAAATATATTTTTTTCAATAAACAGGCACATCTATGTTTCTTTACCTACTACTTCCAAGCCTTCAAAGTAGTTCTGAAGTTCCTGACAGCCAAGAAAGCCTACTAAATGGGAAATTATGTGGAGAAAATTTGCCGATTTCCTCCTCACAATCAGCAGGGCTTGTCAGGGGTGATAATCAAGTAAATATGATATTTGTTGAGAGTTTACAAAGAATTTCAGGTAGCAGCAAATAACAATGTGGTACCTGGTTTAGAAATGCCACAGTGACCAAATTTGTTCCTGGCCTGGAGAAATTAGTATCTGTGTAATCTTTATCAAAGCAAACAAACTTTACATCAATAGTTTCAAGTATCATACAAGCTTAAAGTTAAAGAACTAAAGAACTGTTTTTACCCATCAGTACAGTAAAATTTTCCTCTGTTTTTCTAAGCCATGCTACTAAAGGCTTTGGTTTGCAATTCCTGGTATTACTTATGGATCCTATTTTTACCCAGGGCCACTGCTAACAATACCAAAGTTGATTCCACAATTTTTGTGCCTTTCCAGCATCCACAGGTCTGCCACGTTGCTTATGCTGGGTTTCAGGGTGTTCTCATTGACCCTTTTGTCTACCCATTTATTCGTGGTTAACCCACTTTAGCTTGTCCTAACAGTGGTCACATATCCAGCCCAGCAGATGTGAGTTCAGTAAGCAACTCCTGATAAAAAAGGCTGCTTTCCAGAACCTCAGAGAGAGAGGTTGACTCTGGTGACAAGACCTACAGCCTTAAATGACAGTATAGTGCCTTCGTGAGGACTTGGGCTTTATTCATAGATGGAAAGCAATGGAAGGATTCTGCCATCTGCAGGGTGGGAGGACTTCTGGGAAAATGACAGAAATGACATGATCTGACTTATGTTTTAACAGGATCACATGGGTTTAGGACACTATTGAGATAACTCAGACAAGAGGTGACGGTGGCTTGGACCAAGGTGGGAGCAGGGGAAGAAGTGAGAAGAGGTGGGATTCTGGATTTTAAAATAAAGCTCTATTATTCTTTGAAAAGCCTTCTAAGATGATGACACAGCTGTTCTCAATAGCTATTCCAAATGCTGAGCGCCAAGAAATTATTTCTACTGTCGGTTCTCAATTGTCTCTGTGGTTCTCAATTATCACCACATCTCCATCTCCTTGTTTACATGTAGGGCCCGAGAGAGAATACAGCTCTCCAAATAGGGTCTTGCTGATCCTAAGTGGAGGATTACCTCACTGTTGCAACATGATAATAAGTTTGTCTTAAACTCTTTCACTTTTCAGTATGGTGGCAGACACAACTCTAGGTCAAATGGAACAATGTCTTATCAGAGGACAGAAATTAGATCACTTAAAATTTTCAAAGCACTTTTATTACAAGAGACCTCAATATTCTGAATCATTTAACTTACAAATATTTAATGAGCTCCTATTATTTACCATGAGGTAGTTTTCTATTGCTGCCTAACTACCCTACAACTTAATGGCTTAAAAACAACACACTTTATTATCTCACATTTTGTGAGGGTCAGAAAATCAGACATGGTTTAGCTGGGTCCTCTGCTTCAGGATCTCTCACAAGGCTGCAATCAAGGTGTTGACCAGGGCTCAGGGCTATGGTCTCATCTGAAGGCTGAACTGGAAAAGGATTCCCTTCCAAGGTGATATGGCTGTTGGCAGAATTTGATTCCTTAAGAGCTGTTGGACTTGGGGCCTGAGTTTCTTGCCAGCTCTTGGCCAGGAGCCACCTTTAATTCTTGTTGTGAGCCTCTCCAACATAGCAATTTGCATCATCAAAGCCAGAAAGAATCTGCTAGCAAAAGGAAAGTCACAAGTTCTTATAACCTAATTATGGAAGGGACATCCGTTACATTTGCTGCATTCCATTGTTAGAAGCAAATCACCAGGTTCTGCCCATACTCAAGGGGAAAGGTTTGCACAAGGACATGAATATCAGTAGAGGAGATCATTAGATGCCATTTTAAAAGGTGTCTTCCACATACAACTTATTTATTTATATGTTGTGCATTGTTCTAAGCCTCCTTCATAGTGGAGGAGTTTCCATGGTGAAGGCAAAAATTTTTATAAATCAGTAAAATGTACACCGTGCCTATTGTTGACAACTGCCGTTGAGATAAAGCAGGGAATTGTGGTATGATTATTATTATTACCCACTTGAAAGCAGGGAGATGTTATTTTAAATACAGAGCCAGAAAGGTCTCATGGTCATTCCAATATATTGATTTCACCCCAGATGCTTCTCTAGCCCCCATTTCACCCTATAAGCTGACCTCCAGGATTCTAAGCATGTGGAACAGCATAAAGGAAACAGAAGGGTACCATGAAAGGCAGAACACAGTGGTTAGAAGCACAGGTTCTGGCAAGCATGTTTATGTTTAATTCCTAGGAGTATGACTATAGGCAAGTTCTACCTCAGTTTCTTCATCTGTAAAATCAGGATAATAATGGTATTTTGCTATAGGGTTCTTGTCAGTTAATACTTGTTACAGTACTTAGAACAGTTTCTGCATTTCGATACAAAGATAGCTAAGATTCCATCAAGAAGAGAAAGCAAATTTAACAGGAAAATGGATACAAAACAAGGAACTGCTAATACCATCTTATTAAAGACCATGGATTTTGAGCTATTAAAAGTTAGGAAAAAATAAGCCTGAGTCTTTTTGAAAGTAAATATACTATGAATTAAGAAATCATAAATAGCAGAGGGTTTTTTAATATTTGGGAGAATTTATCAACAATTCAGTAATTCTGTACCAAAAGTGGCATTATAGGTTAACGGATATCACTTTCTATAAATTTATTTTACTCAACCTAGTTGAAAGCATTTCTATTAATTCAGAAAGCTTCTGGGTCATGCTATTCCTAGGCCTCAATGAATCTGGACATTTTACTTATTTTCTTCTAATTTCCTTTTGTGGGAATAGGTTTGTTTCTCTTCACAGGCTTCACTTGCTTTATTTATAATGGAATAAAATCTCTTCAGAATATTTCACTAAGGATTAAGAGAAAGAGCAAGTATTATGCCAAAGTATAAAATAAATACACTTCATATTTTTAAAAGCATGGTTTAAAGACAAACATAAACAGTAGGAGACAAATGAGGGAGGTAAGCCTCGGTTTCCTATTGTGACAAGTCCCCTGGACTCCTCCTATTCAGAGGGGTTTGCAGCAGCAGCCGCAGTACTGTTGTTTGTGGTTTTGTTGTTGTTGAGGAGTCAGGTTACTGTTGTCCCTGGGAGGAGTCAAGGAGTGATGGAGTATGAACTAAATCACAGGGATTCAGGGAATAAGTGTGTGATGAGAAGCAGAGGCAACAAACTGGGACTACTCTTTTGAATTTTAGCATCCAAGGAAAGGAGAAATAAGATAACAGCTTGAGGGTCACCAAGGTGAAGAGCTTTTGGTTGGTTTGTTTTTCTTTTTTTTCATGAGGAGAGACCTGAGCTTATTTCTTGGCCTCAGGAGAGGGATAAAACAAACATGCATCAAAGAGGCAAAAATTAATAGTGAAAACTCCAAGGGAGTATGAAGGGAATAGAAGGGGACATAAATAGAAGGTTTGACTTGTTTTATTTTACTTCAGCTTTCTTTTTTAAAGCCTCCTAAGTGATTCTAATGGACAGGCAGGAGTGAGCCCACTGCCTCACCTGATGACTGAGCCAACTGAACTGTGTTGCCTTCTGCTCTCCTTGATTCCTCAAAGCTGCCTCAAAGAAGCCCAGCAATGAATTGCTCCTCTAAGCGCCACCAGGCTTTGGTGGAATTTAGCACATGCTGAAGCTTGTTTATACCAGTGTTCTTTGGCTTTGGATACCCTTTTCCCCTTTAAGAACTGGAGAGCATAATGCTAAGCAAAATAAGCCAGGTGAAAGACAAATAAATACCATATGATCTCACCTTTAACAGGAACCTAATCAACAAAACAAACAAACAAGCATTATATAACCAAAGACACTGAAATTGAGAACAAGCTGACAGTCACCAGAGGGGAGAGGGGAGAGAATTTCAGGGGAACAGGGGAAGGGTTTACAGGAACAAGTATAAAGGACACATGGACAAAAACTATGGGGGGTGGAAATGGGACGGAGGTGGGGAGGGCTGGGGCGGTGGACTGGGATGGGAATGGAAGACAGAAAACTGTACAAGATCGACGATTAAAATAAAAATTAAAAAAATTTCTAAAAAAGAGCTAATGCTTCAATCACACAGGTGTAGTAAGAGTGATAAGAGCAAAAGAGGCCAAGAGGAGTTGATAATTTGAATATTATTAATTTTTCCAGAGTTGAAGAAAGTTCCTAACAACATCCCTCCAGATATTGTTAAACTTGACTTGTCATACAACAAAATCAACCAACTTCGACCCAAGGAGTTTGAGGATGTTCATAAGCTAAAGAAATTAAACCTTAGTAGCAATGGCATTGAATTCATCGATCCTGGTAAGTTCCACAGAATAGCCCTTTAAGCTGGTGACAGATGTTCTCTATCTTTTTCCCTTATGGCAATATTTATAGTAAATACAATTAAATCAAAAAAACTAAATAATAAAATGTTTAAATTTAAATTAAATGTTATGAATTTAGATCTTGTTAATTAGCACTTGTTTAGATTAAATTAGAACTTGTTTAGTACTCAAAAATATTTGCCAAATTGTTGTTTTATGAAGCATATATAATACTATATGTTACTAGGTAACAGTTCTTTAATTGGTCCTAGTAAAAATGTTTTATAGAATACAATATAAAAATGTGAATGTATGGCTAGTAATCAATAAAATTCTAAACATGTAGTGATTTTTAAAGGAAAATTCAGATGTGGCATTTTCTTTGCTGTTCATTAAGTTCCAACTTGTTTAAAGTAGGATTTCAAGAACTTACTTAAAGTAAATTTGAAATAATCTTCTAAGCACTAAGTTTATAAATCAAGATAAAATGTGCTCAGACCAGAGCCAATCACATTTTATCTAATCCTAGATCAAGATCAGTTCTTTTTCTATCCTTCAAATCTCTTCTCCATTTTCTAAGCAAAGTTTCTTGCAAAAAGAAGAGTGGTAAATTATACATGGGATTTAGAAGAACTGAGAATTACTGCAATATTAATCAGATTTGTAACATACATAATGTGTGCCTTCACAGTGCTACTTCAATTTGAAAAGTCTTATCTATAAAAATCATTATTAATACTATTAATAATTCAATGTTAATGTCATAAACACTTCGAGTACAATTGTTTCTTCTGTTTTTCTTAATGGTAACTTTATCATTAATAGAACATTAAGATTTTAACATCACAGAAGTAAAATACGAAAATAAATGTTCTAGAGCTATATAGGCATATTTAGTATTAATAACATTGTTTTAAAATATTAAGAAATCATAATTTTAAAAATGTTCTAAAGGACCAGCAATATGCTGCACTTATACCTTAGTCTGTACAGGTAGTGTAAACTTGACGGTATCTTTAAATTTTGAGGTCAGAAGCAATTTTCATTTCACAGCAAATAAGAATACTACAGAGACACTCTTCTCCCACATAAAATAGTCATCACACTAGTGTGCAGGTCAGCCAGGCCACAGGGAGAAGAATCTGGAGGTGAGGACCCTTTTTTGCTCCATGAGAACCAAAGACTCTCAAGACAAGCCCGCTGTGTCACAGGTTCCTCAGCAAGTGTCTGATTTCCTTTGACCTTAGCTAATCGGCCAAAGTGTGCATGCAAACAAGCCTTAGAGGTGTCTCTAAAAGAGACTATAATGTTAGTGGCCTAAGTTAAATTTATTAAAGTAGTGAATAATAGTGAAAACAATGTTTAATTATAATAAAACCACATTATGTAAAGAAAACTAGAGAAAAGTAAGAGGAGACAATGTAGAGAGATAATAGTACAAAATGAGTTTGTTTTACTTCTAGTGATACTCTCCCCTCATCAGTGACGAAATTCCTGTAGTTGTGAGGACTCCTTTTCCATCCTTGGGACCTCCTGAGGGCCTTCTGATGTTGTTGACCCAATGTGTTTCCCTTGCAGAGACACAATGTAAACTGCTAACAGCAATAGTATTCTTTTTCTCCTGTGTTCAGTTCAGTCCCAGGAAAATGTTTTCTACATTAACAGATGTATATTGAATGCCTTCCAAATGCCAACCACTTTTCTTGGTTTATCTTCTGGAGTAAAGAAGTGTCTTGGCACTTTAATAAAAATGACTCAAAGAAGTTTTAAAATAAAAGACCTTTTTTTATTTTGGAGCATTGAGATGAAACACTGCCAAAGTGGGCTCACTTAGAACTCATGCTGGTAGATACACAAATGCAGTAAGATCTGCCAGTCTTTAAAAGGTGAATAACAATCTCATAAAATTCCAGATATCAGTGCAAAAAAAAGGGAAAGATGACACCATACTAAGGGTTTTACTTCCTTTAAGAAACATGAAAACTAGACTTTCAAAGTGCCTAGATACATATAGTGCTTTCAAAGTAAAATCTAGCAATGTTTACACATGCTTTCGATCTGAAAAGCTGACTTGTTTAAAGAAAAGTAAATTGTTGAGATCACTGACTCACAAATGTTAGCAAACGGGGGAGGTGCAGTATCTTCAGAACTGTCTTACAAGAGCTGGCCTTTTGCTCCTCTCCACGGCCTGCCCGCCCCCACCTCACATCCCCAATTATTTGCTTTGCACCAAAACAGAATTCTCTTTATGGGGAATTTTGGGTTTTGTCTGAGAACAAATGGTATAAAAATGCTTGATGGTATTGGTATGAGAACATGTTTTCCAAATTCAAAATAAGGACACTTTATGCTCTAACAAAAGTATTTTAAAATAGCAATGAGAAAATATTTGAAATAGAAACAAAATATTTGAAATTAGGATTGACCTATAAATTCTAGGGTATCTAGGCAATACAAATCAACTAAAATAGAGATAATCTAGGTTCATATTTCTTTACTCTTTAAAAAAGCTTTTGTTGTCTTATTTTGTGTTGTGTCTTATATTTGTTTTAATTATCCACCCTAGTAGAATTAAATACATATGGATTCAAAGCTGATAGCTACCCTAGTTTGCCAAACACAACCAGATGTTTTCAAAATGTTGATAAAATTGTTTTGTTTTTGGACTGTGCAGGAATATAATTCCCTCTGGAAAAGGCTATTTTCTATATATTTTCAGAGTATACTAATATCCTAAGGATCCATCAAATCATCACCAGATACATTTTCATTGTTATACACTTATACTTGAAATATTTTCCTACTTCATGCCTTTTTGGGGCATCTTTCCAGTGAGTATAAAAGAATGCACAAGAGCCCAAAATACATGTTTTAGAAAGCTAACTTAACGCTGATTTTGCATATAAAATATTGTGTTCTAGTCAATTTAATAATCAAGGGGAAAGTTTTGTTTGAGTAAAAACATATTTTAGAACTTCTCATTTAGATGCATGTACTGTTAAGGAAATATAATTAAAGCCAAAATCTCCCAACACAGAATTCCTCGCCACAAGGATAACAGAGAAAGAAAATACATTTATTATTGGTTAAGCATTACACCAGAATGTGATGCACAGCACAAGCAATCTGCTAAGAGATTGCAAAGACAGAGAAAGATCTCACATTTACGTACCCAGGCAGGCACAACCCAATCCACACACGTTTTCAGGATAAAAGATAACTAGCCCTTAAGTAAGAGGATTTGAAAGTACCATTTGTCACACACAGTTCATCCTAACTTTACCTGGTAATTGAGGTGACCAACTGTGTTAGTGAACTGACTTTGTCAACAGGAAAATAGACTTTTATCTTTATGACAAGAGGTAGTTTTGCAACTTGGATTAAGTTTCCTACCCTCCTATGGAAACTGGGAGGTAGGGATGCTCTTTCTTGATGATTATATTTCAATGAGAGGGCTCCCAGGTCTTTGAGAAAGACATTTCTGGTTCATAAAGCTGACAAAAGGCCTTAGTCTTCTGAAGGATATGTATACATTTCAAAGAGAAGACAAAGTACATGCAAGTTTTCTAAAGTAAGTGTTCTGAGAAAAAGGAGGGGAGGAAAAATATTTTTTTTTTCAACACAGTGAATTCAATCTCTTATTTTTAATTTATATTTGTCCTTATAAACACTATAGAGTTGCATTTAACCCAATTACTCATTTGGTTTATTAAATATTTTCTGTTTCTAGCTGCTTTTTTAGGACTCACAAATTTAGAGGAGTTAGATTTATCAAACAACAGCCTGCAAAACTTTGACTACGGAGTATTTGAAGACTTGTATTTTTTGAAACTCCTGTGGCTCAGAGATAACCCTTGGAGATGTGACTACAACATCCACTACCTCTACTACTGGTTAAAGCACCATTACAACGTCCACTATAATGGCCTGGAATGCAAAACTCCTGAAGAATACAAAGGGTGGTCTGTTGGAAAATATGTTAGGAGTTACTATGAAGAATGCCCCAAAGATAAATTACCAACATACCCCGAAACATTTGACCAGGATACAGAAGATAATGAATGGGAAAAAATACATAGGGATTATACAACGAAGAAGCAAAGTGTAAGAATCACTCTAGTGGGATAATGGGATAATTTAGAAATTCTTATAGTTGCAACTCTTTATATATTTGCTACACTGGTGTCAGAAAACTGTATGTTTACATTTTGATTTACTGTGTTGCCTATTTATGTAGGGTTATCCAACTAAATGAAGGTTTCTTTAATTATTTTTATTATTATTGTAATTAAGGGAATACTCTCATCCTATTTGCCTGACTATCTGCAGAACAGCCTTGGTGATGAACCCATAGTAGTAACCTGCAGAAGTTGGGTCCTAATGATGGCATTCAAACTTCATAATGTCCTGTATAACTGTTTTTACTGCTTTTGAAAATTATTTTTAAAATGTTCATTTTTACATGCCTTTTGATAGCTTCATGGACATACCTAAACATGATCAAAATGAAAAGATACAAATGCTTAGTAATAATAAAACTTCATTTTCTCCCCTCAGTCCCTACCCCCACTTGTTTCAGCAAGTCAGCTTATGCATTGAATAAATTTCCATTTCTGAATCTTGTGCATTCCATAATGTGGTCATGGTAAACCCAAATTCTCAACTATTCTTCATTGATTCTTGCAAAATGGTCAAGCTAGACCTCAAGGAATATTGTCACAAACAGTAAGTAGAGACTCAGAATATTGGAGTCTGGTCAGAAAATGGGCCTTTGAGGAGTTGTGATGGTGCAAATCATGAGCCCTGAAGAGGTATAAATGCTAGTGAACATGAAAACAGAACTGGTTTTTCAACAGCATTGAGATCAGGAAGCCATTAGTTAGAAGGAAAGGGCCTGAGCCCTTTCTGCTAAACTAATATTTTAAGGGGCACAAAACAGGATGAAATTAGGATTCAGGGACATTATTTGGGATGAAGCCAAAACAAAAAAAGGAGGTCATGTCAAAGGAAATGAGGGAGGGGTTGGTACCTAAGAAAAGCCCTATCATTTGGGATAGCAGGTTAAAATCACCTCACCTAGAGAAACAGATCACCAAGAAGAGAAGAATACCTGGAAACTGACCCCATCAGTTTGCACTTTGACAGTCAGATGTATTATTAGAAAAATAAAATGAAAGACATATGTACGTATTCCTGAAAGTCCCATTTTTTTCTTTTTATGCAGATTTCTTACACAAGATTGAATACATTTTTATTTCATATATCAAGGTATTTCTAAAAAGTTTATCAACTGGTTTTATTTGATACTTTCACGAATTCCCAAAGCACAAAAAAAAATGGTATAGGACAAATAGTAATGAACATTTCTTAAGTACCTAGTAGATGCAAGACACTGTCTTAAGAGCTTCATACATTCTAATTCATAAAAGATTTGTCTGAAGTAGGTAGTATTATCTGCCTTTTCTAATGATGAACCCAAGGCTTAGAGTTTAGGTAACATGAGCAAAGTCACGGTGCTGACAGGTGGCAGAGCACAGATTCAGACTCAGTTAAGCCCTTTCTGCTGTTCAGGGCTACAGAGTGCTCTTCATTATTTTTTTAAATTATAGTTTACATTTAATATGACTGTATTTGTTTCAGGTATACAGTGCAGTGGTCAGATACTCATAAACTTCACAAAGTGCTTCCCTGATATTTTCAGTACTCACCTGGCACCATGCATAATTATTACAATATTATACTATATTCCCTATGCTGTACTTCACATCCCTGTAACTATTTTCTAACTACCAATTTGTACTTCTTAATCCCATCACCTTTTGCACTGAGTTCCTCAACCTCCCTCCCCTCTGGCAACCATCAGTCTGTTCTCTGTACCTATGAGTCTGTTTCTGTTCTGTTTGTTCATTTATATTGTTCTTTAGGTTCCACATGTAAGTAAAATCATGTGGTATTTGTCTTTCTCTGATTTATTTCACTTAGCATAATACCCTCTAGGTTATGTCCATCCATGTTGTCACAAATGGCAAGATTTCATTCTATTTTGTGGCTAAGTAATTCTCCATTCTATATACGTACCACTATTTTTAATCCACTTGTCTGTTGATGGGCAGTAGGGTTGCTTCCATATCTTGGCAATTATAAATAACACTGCAATTAACATAGGGGTGCACATATCTTTTCAAATTAGTGTTTTGGGTTTCTTCAGATACATACCCAGAAGTGGAATTGCTGGGTCATAGGGCAATTCCATATTTAATTTTTTGAGTCCCTTCCATACTGTTTCCTATAGTGGCTGCACCAATCTATAATCCTCCAACAGTGCACAAGGTTTCCTTTTCCTTCACAGCCACACCAGCACTTGTTGTTTGTTGATTTATTTATGATGGCCATTCTGACAGGTATATGGTGATATCTCATTGTGATTTTAATTTGCATTTCCCTAATGATTGGGACAGTTCAGCATCTTTTCATATGTCTCTGGGCCATCTGTGTGTCCTCTTTGGAGAAGTGTCTATTCAGGTCCTGTGTCCATTTTTAAATAGGATTGTTTGGTATTTTTGGTGTTGAGTTGTATGAGTTCTTTATAAATAGTTAATATTAACCATTTATCAAATGTATCATTGGTGAATATCTTCATTTGGTAGGTTGTCTTTTTGTTTTGTTGTACAAAAAATTTTTAGTTTGATGTAGTCCCTTTTATTTATTTGTTTTTGTTTCTCTTGTCTGAGGAGGTATATCAAGAAAATATGTTCTGCAGAGCACTCTTGACTTTGCTGCCTTGCATCAAATTTTGAGAACCAGATTCCAAGAGAGGAATAGGGCTCTAAAATCACCAATGAAGTCACTTGGCAAGAGAGAGTTTTTGGCCCAAATTATTTCAATCTGTATTAAGAGGCCCATTTGCTTGTTTTAGAGCTTGGCCTGAGAGGCAGAGTTCAGGTTTGCACACACCTAGGGCCTACAAAGCTGCTCTCGGAATGTAGCTTGGTACATGCCATCTTTGTACTTCCCCTCAGCCTTGCTACAGCTTACTGGTATCTCTCAGAAAATAGCTCCTACACTTCTTTGAAGCCCTATTTTTGCAACAGTTGTCCAGTGGACACCTCCATATTGCCTGACTCTGGTGGCCAGTGGGGCTTACATTTCTGGTCCAACAACTGTATATATTTGAATACTTGAAAAGATGCAGCCTGAGGGTCTAACTTCCAATCAGCCTGAATCTAGGTTCTGACTGAGATCCTGACTTTGGGACAATGACAAGTCTTGGAACACCCTCAACTACTGGGAGGTATTAAAAATATAATAGGCTGCTTGGACAATCACAAAGGCTTGAGAGACAACAAAGAGATAAGAAAGGGTTAAACAACAAGACTCATTTCCTACACAAAGCCACTCCTTCAAGACTGGGAGAGATGGTTGTTGCATTTAATGCATAGAGACAGAGAGACTCAAACAAAATAAAGAAACAAAGGAATATGTTCCAAATGGGGAAAAAAACCCAACAAGATAAAACCTCAATGAAATGGAGATAAGTAATTTACCTCAAAAAGAATTCAAAGTAATAGTGATAAACATGCTCAATGAACTCGGGAAAAGTGATAAACATACTGCAAACTTCAACAAAGAGACAAAGTATAAGACAGTACCAAACTTAAGTCACACAGCTGAAGAATACCAAACTGAACAAAAAAAATACACTAAAGAGTTTTAAAGCAGACTAGATGCAGCAAAAGAAAGCATCAGTGAACTCTAAGGCAAGGCAGTGGTGCTCACCTAATAAGAGCAGCAACAATAAAAAAGAATGGAAATAAGTAAAAATAGCTAAGTGACTTATGGGACAATACTAAACACACTGATAATTCACATTACAAGATTTCCAGAAAGAGAAGAGGGATAAAGGGGCAAAAAAATCTATTTGAAGAAATAATGACTGAAAAATTCCCCAACCTAGAAAAGGAAATAGACATCCAGATCCAGGAAGCTCAGAGAATTCCAAAGAAAATGAAACCAAAGAGATTCACCCCAAGATACATTATGATTAAAATGTCAAATGTTAAAGATGAGAAAATCTTAAAAGGAGCAAGAGAAAAACAATTTGTTAAGTACAAGGGAACTCCCATAAGATCATCAGCAGATATTTAAGTAGAAACTTTGCAGGCCGCAGGGAGTAACATAGTATATTCAAAATACTGAAAGAAACAACTTCCAACCAAGAATATGCTACCCAGCCAAGTTATCATTCAAAATTGAAGAAGAGATAGTTTTACAGACAAGTAAAAGCTAAAAGAGTTTATCATCACAAAACCAGCCTTACACAAAATGTTAAAGGGGCTGCCCTTTTTGGGGGAAAAAAAAAGGCACTAAATAGTAACAAGGGGAGGGTTTCAAGATGGTGGCATAGGAAGGCTTTGAACACACCCTCTCCCCCATAAACACATCAAATCTATACCTACAGATAGAGTGATTCCCCCTGAAGAATTACTGAGAACTGACTGAAGATTTCTGTGTATACCACACACAAAATAAGAGAGAGACCACATAGAAACAGGTAGGAGAGATGGAGTTGGAGACACAGTAATGTGGGAACCCCACCCCCAACACACAGACCTATAGTAAGGAGGAATCACTGAGAGGCCTGTGCCAATTTGCTCACCCTGGGGCATAGAGAAAAAACAGTGGTTTAAAGGCACCTAGAAGGTATGGGAAGGAAATCCATTTACTAACCTTAGAACACCTGCTAAATGGTAGGGGCACTGCAGGAACTCTCTCTCCAGTATTGCCATTCGTTACACTTCCCCATTTCTTGATCAATCAAGCAGGAGCACAATCCAGGCACTCTAGCCAGCCAGCCAAGGCTGCTCCAGTGCGCCCCAAGACCCAAGCCCACACCAGCTCCATGGTTTGCCCCCAGGACTCCCCTTGGCTTGCACCTGTTCTAGCTACAGCTCTCACCACAACCCAGCTTGTCCCCAGGCCTTCCCGTAGACCACAGGTGGCAAACACAAGGCCCTCCGCCTTGTTTTATCTGGCCCAGCACCTTGTTTCTAGCTGGCAGCAATGCTGAGCTCCTTGCCCCTAGTTAAGGAGTAGTTACATTTATACAGTCCTAAAATTACATTCAGCCCCTTGAAGGCAACCATGAAGCTGATGTGGCCCCTGGTGAAAATGAGTTTGACACCCCTGCCATAGACCATGCCCCCTTCAACTATGAGTCTTACTGTGGCTGGCCCCCAGGACTCCCTGTGGTTCACACCCATTTCAGCTAAAGCTCTACACCCCAGTGAAGCTTGCTTCCAGGACTTCTCATGGCCCAAGTATGCTCCATCTACAGCTCCAGCTGCCTGCCAAGGTGGCTCCAGAGTACTTTGCTCCTAGAACTCTCCATGGCCTGAACACACTCCTGCTCCAGCTCCAACCAGCCTGCCAAGATGAATCCAGTTCAGCTTGCCCCTGCTCTTCTTGCAGCCCAACCCCGTCTGCTTCCAGCTCCAGGTGGCCTGCAAAAGACCCCTGGCACATGAAGCCTATAAAGGAGAAGCTCCTACACAAGGCCACTCCTTCAAGCCTGGGAATGGTTGCTGTCTTGCCAAGTTCATAGAAAGAAAAATAGCCAAAATAAGGAAATAAACATGTTCCAAATGAAAGAATAAGCTCCAAATTAAAGAACGGGACAGAACCCCAGGTGAGAACTAAATGAAATGGAGGTAAGTAATTACATGACAAAGAGTTCAAACAATGGTTATAAAGACACTCAAGGAATATGGGGAAAACAGTTGAACATAGTGAGAACTTCAACAAAGAGAAAATATTTAAAAACTCCATAACTGAAAAATACAATAACTAAAATGAAAATAATACAGTAGAGGGAAATCAACAACTGATGCAGAAGAACAAGTCAGTGAGTTGAAAGAGAAGGTAATGGAACTCATCCAATTGGAACAGGAAAGAAAAGTAATAATGAGGTTAGATTAAGGGACCTCTGAAATAACATCAAGCATACCAATATTCACAGAGAGGAAAGAAAGAGAAAGAAAACCTATTTGAAAAAATAATGGCTGAAAACTTCCCTAATTTGGTAAGGAAATAGATACACAAGCCTAGGAAGCATGGAGAGACTCAAACAAGAAAAATCCGAAGAGGTCCACACCAAACCTTAATTAAAATGCCAAAGTTTAAAGACAAAGAACATTAAAAACAGCAGGGGAAAAGCAGCTAATCACACACAAGAGATCCTCTATAAAACTTACCAGCTGCTTTTTCAGCAGAAACTTTGTAGAACAGAAAGAAGTGGTGTGACATATTCATAGTAATGAAAGGGTGAAAACCCACAATCAAGACTTCTGTAAGCAGAAAAGAAAAGACAAAAACTAAAAATATAGGAAATATAGGAAAATATGTAGGAAAGAAAAATAGTGCTGATAAAGGCAAACAGTAAAAATAGTAGGTCAATTATAAAGCTGTTGTAAAGGTTAAAACATGTAGTAAGAACATGTGTAACTACAGTAATAAATTAAGGGTTACACTTATATGACACAACATGTAAAATGTATAAACATAGGCTTGTAAGTAAGAAGTGTAGTGTTGTAGAATGTGTCCAAACATAGATGACTGTAAATTAAAAAATTGCAATAAAGACAGCTTCTTATACAGGGTCTGGCACAAATAATACCCCTTTTTATTACAAAATTTTTATTACAAAATCATAAGCATGTAATTCTGTAAAACAATATCATACCCAAGCATACCATATGACACTTTAGGTGAAATGTTCAAATTAAAACTATAAATTATTACACCCATATTATTGCCCTACCACACACACTCAAGAAGACATTACTCCTGCTGGACTGTGTATAAATCTCATGGTAACCACAAAGCAAAAACCTATAATAGATACATAAAAAATAAAGAAAAAAGAACCCAAACAAATCACTTAAAAAGTCATAAATGTAAAAGATTAGAGAGAAAGAAAAGAAGAAAGGAACAGAGAACTACAAAAACAACCAGAAAATAATTAATAAAATGATAGTAACAACATACTTATTCATTATAACTTTAAATACTCCAATCAAAATACACAGGATGAGGAAGGGATCTAAGGGGGATAAATGGTAATGGGAAGAATACAATAAAAAAAAGACACAGGATGGGTGAATGGACAAAAACACTCAAGGCCCAGGTATACGCTGCCTACAAGAGATTGACTGCAGATTGAAAGACACACACAGACTGAAAGCAAAAAGTTGGAAAAATATATTTCATGGAAATGGAAATGAAAAGAAGGCTAGGGTAGCACTACTTATATGAGACAAAATAGACTTTAAAGCAAAGGCTTTAACAAAAGACAAAAAGGGCAATTTATAATGATAAAAGGATAAATCCAATAAGAGGATATACTTGTAAACATTTACTCATCCAATGTAGAAGTACCTAAATACCTAAAACAAACATTAACATACATTAAAGGAGGGATCAATATTATAATAATATGAGGGAACTTTAACACCACACTTACATAAATGGATGGATTATCCAGAAAAAATGAACAAGGAAACAATGGCATTGAATGACACATTATATCAGGTGGACTTAATAGGTATTTATAGAACATCACTCCCCAAAAAGCAGAATACACATTCTTTTCCAATGCACATAAAATATTTTCCAGGATAGACCATGTTAGGCCACAAAACAAGGCTCAGTAAATTAAAGAAGATTGAAATTATATCAGGCACCTTCTCTGATCACAATAGTATGAAACTAGAAATAAATTACAAAAACAGAAGCGGAAACACATAAACACATGGAGACTAAACAGCATGTCACTTAACAGAAAGGAGTTAACAAAGAAATCAAGGAAGAAATCAAAAAATATCTTGAAACAAATAAAAATGAAAACACAATGATGTAAAATCTTCGGGGTGCAGCAAAAACAGGGAATCACAGTATTACAGGCTTACCTCCAGAAATAAGAAAAATCTCAATCAATATAAACTTATATAACTAAAAGAACTATAAAAAGGACAATAAAGCCCAAAGTGAGGAAAGGGAAGAAAATAAAGATCGGAATGGAAATAAATGAATCAGAGACTAAAAAACAATAAATCAATGAGACCAAGAGTTGGTTCTTTGAAAAGATAAACAAAATATATAAACATTTAACCAGACTCATCAAGAATGAAAGAGAAGGCACAAATAAATAAAATTAGAACTGAAAGAGAAAAAGTTACAACAAACACCACAAAATTACAAATGATTGTAAGAGAATAGTTTCAACAATTATACGCCAACAAATTGGACAACCTAGAAGAAATGGATAAATTTCTAGAAACATAATCTTTCAAGACTGAATCAGGAAGAAACAGAAAAATATGAACAGACCTACTAATAGAACAAAACTGAATGAGTAATTGAAATATCCCCATAAACAAGGTCCAGGACCAGACAGCTTCACTGGTGAATGCTAACAAACATTCAACGAAGATTTAGTACCTCTCCTTAAACTGTTCCAAAACAAATTGAAGAGGAGGGAAAAGTTCTCAACTCATTTTACAAGGCCAGAATTACCCTGATACCAAAGCCAAACAAGGATGCTACAAGAGAAGAAAATTATTGGCCAACACCTTTGATGAACATAAAGGCAAAAATCCTCAACAAAATATTAGCAAACAGAATTCAACGCTACATTAAAAGGACCATTCACCATGATAAGTGAGACCTATTCCTGGAATGCAAAGATAGTTCAACACCCACAAATCAGTCAATAAGAAATGCCACATTAGTAAAATAAAGGGTAAAAAATTACATGAGCAAACTCAATAGATGCAGGAAAAAAGCATTTGACAAAATCCAACATCAAGTTATGATTTTATAATGGTTTTAATATTTTTTATTGTCATTCAAGTACAGTTGTCTTCATTTTCACAGTTGTCTCTCATGTTTTGCTTTGTTGATTAGGTTACACTTATAGCTGACATCATATGGTATTTCTCTTTCACTGCTCTCAACAAAGTGAGTATAGAGAGAACATACATCAACATAATAAAGACCATATATGACAAACACACAGCTAACCTCATACACAATGTTGAAAAGCTCAAAGCTTTTGCTCAAAGATCAAGAACATAACACAGATGTCCACTTTCACCCCTTTATTCAACCATAGCATTGAAAGTCCCAGTCAGAGCAATTAGGCAAGTAGAAGAAATAAAAGGCATACAAATTGGAAAAGAAATAGTAAAACTGTTATTGTTTGTAGATGAGAAGATATTACATATAAAAAACCCTAAAGATTCCACCAGAAAAATGTTGGAACTAATAAATGAATTCAGTCAAGTTGCAGAATACAAAATCAATATGCAAAAATCTGTCATATTTCTATACACTAATAGCAAACTACCAAAAAGACAAATGAAGAAACTAATCTTATTTATAATTGTATCAAAATGATTAAAATATCTAGGAATAAATATGACCAATAAGGTGAACACCTGTATGTAAAGACAATAGACCTTGATGAAATAAACTGAAGAAGACAAAAATAAATGAAAAGATATTATATGCTCATGGATTGTAAGAATCAATATTGTTAAAATGTCCATACTACCCAAAGAAATATACAGGTTCAATGCAGTCCTTGTTTAAATTCCAATGGCATTTTTCACAGAAGTAGAACAAACAATATGAAAATTTGTATAGAACCACAAAAGACTCTGAAAGCCAAAGCAATCTTGAGAAAGAAGAACAGAGCTGGAGGTATCAATAAATATTTCTTTTATTTCTCCCTCCCTTTACCTCTCTCTAAAAATAAAAATTTTTTTAAAAAATTACCAAGGCTAGGACTTCCGGCCAAGATGGAGGCATAGGTAGACACACTGTGCCTCCTCTCACAACCAAAATTAAGGACAACAAATATTTAGAAACAAGAAAACAACCAGAATTGATAGAAAATTGAACTGTACGGAAGTTCAACAACTATTCATCCAGACTGGTAAGAAGGGTGGAGTCGTGGCAGGAAAAAGTGGAGGTGCGGACCCAGGCATGCAAGCAGCAGCAGCTGGCAGTTCCTAGATGCACAGGTGGGTGGCAGCTATCAGATCCCAGGCATGGGGTGGCAACTGTGCAGACCCAGTGAGGCTGTGCAAGACACCTGGCTAACCAGGTGGTCCCACATTCGTGGGCAGATAATCCAGGTGAAGGGGAAGCGGCGGAAGGGACTGGAATCAGAGAAAGATCGGAGCAAGTGCTATTGTTCCCTCTCAGACCCTGCCCCCACATACAGCATCACAACTCAGCAACTGGGCTGCCCTGCACTGGAGAACATCTAAGGCTCCACCCCTCACTACATAACAGCCGTGACCAGACCCCCGCCGCAAAAATAAAAATACCAAAAATGGCTCAAACCAGAGAACAAATCAGAACCCCAGAGCCAATTCCAAGTGACCAAGAGATAGCCAACCTATCAATTGCACAGTTCAAAGCCCTGGTGATCAGGATGCTCACAGAATTGGTTGATTTTGCTCACAAATTAGATGAACAAATGAAGGCTACAATACGTGAAATGAAGGAAGATGCATGGGGAACCAATAGAGATGGGAGGAAAACTGGGACTCAAATCAATGGAGTGGACCAGAAGGAAGAAACAAACAACCAAACAGAAAACAAGGAAGAAATAAGAATTCAAAAAAATGAGGAGAGGCTTAGGAACCTACAGGACATCTTTAAACGTCCCAACATCCAAATTATAGGGGTCCCAGAAGGGGAAGAAGAAGAGCAACAAGTGGAAAACTTATTTGAACAAATAATAAAGGAGAACTTCCTCAATCTGGCAAAGGAAATAGACTACCAGGAAGTCCAGGAAGCTCAGAGAGTCCCAAAGAAGTTGGACCCAAGGAGAAACATGCCAAGGCACATGGTAATTACATTAGCCAAGATTCAAATGAAGGAGAGAATTCTAGAAGCAGCAAGGGATAAGGGGACAATCACCTCCAAAGGAGTTCCCATCAGACTGTCAGCTGATTTCTCAAAAGAGACCTTACAGGCAAGAAGGGGCTGGAAAGAAGTATTTGAAGTCTTGAAAGGCAAGGACCTACATCCAAAATTGCTCTATCCAGCAAAGCTGTCATTTAGAATGGAAGAGCAGATAAAGTGCTTCTCAGATAAAGTCATGTTCAAGGAGTTCATCATCACCAAGCCCTTATTATATGAAATGTTAAAGGGACTTATCTAAGAAAAAGAAGATCAAAAATATGACAGTAAAAAGACAGCAAACTCACAGATATTAACAACCACACCTAAAACAAAAGCAAACTAAGCAAACAACTAGAACAGGAACAGGAACAGAACCACAGAAATGGAGATCATATGGAGGGTTAGCAACAGGGAAGTGGGAGGAGGGGGGGGAAGTTACAGAGAATAAGTAGCATAGACGTTGGGTAGAAAATAGACATGGGGAGGGCAAGAATAATGTGGGAAATGTAGAAGCTAAAGAACTTATGACACATGGACATGAACTAAAGGGGGGGAATGTGGGAGGGAGGGGGTGTGAAGGCTGGAGGGGAATGATGGGGGAGAAATGGGACAACTGTAATAGCATAATCAATAAAATATATTTTAAAAATATATTACAAAGCTATAATAATCAAAACCACATATTATTGGCATAAAAACAAACACACAGATTAATGAAACATAAAGAGAGACCAGAAATAAACCATGCACATATAGTCAATTAATTTATGAAAAGAAGCCACGAATAGTCAGTGGGGAAAAGGAGGGTCTCTCCAATAAATGGTGTTGGGACATCTGGCCAGCTACATGCAAAAGAATTACACTAGACCACTGTCTTATACCATAGACAACAATTACTTCAGAAATGGATTAAAGACTTCAATGTAAGACCTGAAACCATAAAACCATTAGAAGAAAACATAGATAGTAAGCTTCTTGACACAGGACTTGATGATCATTTTTTAAATTGGCCACCAAGAGTAAAAAGAAACAAAAGCAAAAAATAAACAAGTGGGACTATATTAAAGTAAAAAATTTCTGCACAGCAAAGTAAACCATCAACAAAATGATAAGGCAACCTATTGAATGGAGAAAATCTTTTGCAAATCATATCTCTGATAAGGGGCTAATATGCAAAACATATATAAAGAACTCATACAATTCAACAGCAAAACAATTAAAAGAGGGGCAATAGATCTGAATAGATTTTCCAAAGAAAACACACAGATGGCCAACATATACATGAAGGGATGCTCAGTATCACTAATCATCAAGAAGATTCAAGTCAAAATGAGATATAACCTCACACCTGATAGACTTATTAGTATTTAAAAAAGAAATAGCAAGTGTTGTTCAGGATATGAATAGAAGGGAACACTTGTGTACTGTTGGTGGGAATGTAAATTGGTGCATCCACTATGGAAAACAGTATGGAGGTTCCTCAAAAAATTAAAAATAGAACTACCATATGGTCCAGCAATCTATTTCTGGGTATATATCCAAAGAAACAAAAACACTAACATGACAAGATATATGCAGCCCCATGTTTATTGCCTCATTATTTACAGTAGCCATGATATGGAAACAATTTAAGTGTCCATCAATTGATGAATGGATAAAAAGTATGTGATATATATACAAGTATACACACACACAATGAAATATTACTCAACCATTAAAAAGAAGGAAATCTTGCCATTTGAAACAACTAGAATGGACCTTGAGGGCATTATGCTAAGTGCAATAAGTCAGACAGAGAAAAACAAATTCCCTACATTTCATCTTTATGTGGAATCTAAAAAAATAAAATCAACCACAAAAACCAGGCTGATAAATTCAGAAGATTGGTTGGAGGTGGCCAGAGCTGGGGGGTAGGAGAAATGGGTGAAGGTGGGCAAAAGGTACAAACTTCCAGTTATAACATAAATAAGTCCTGAGGATGGTATGTAGAGGATGGTAACAGTAGGTGATAATACTGTATTGCTTATTTGAAAGTTATTAAGACAGTAGATATTAAAAGTTCTCATTAAAAGGGAAAATTTTTTGTCACTATGCATAGTGACAGAGGTTAACTAGACTTATTGTTGTGATCATTTCATGATGTATACAAATTTGAATCATTATGTTGTACATCAAAACTAATATAATTTTATATGTCAATTATATTGCCATTAAATATTTTAGAACTAAAAAAGTCTGTATCAATATGTATAAAAAATGAAGAGGATGGAAAGCTGGAAGTATTGCCAGAGCTGGTAGCTCAGGAAATGATTCTAGTTGTGAGGGTCTGACCACTCTGCTCTTTTTAGTTCAGGTCAGAGGTGGAGACTTGGAGATACTGGTTCTCAATGCAAATGCATTATTCACTACAAAGTGTTAAAGGCAGCTCTTAAATTTGAAGTGCTGTTACCAGAGTGATGTAGTAAATGCACTTATTGTTCATGATTGCTCAGTGTGGAATATTAAGAATACAAGACCTAAAAAAGTCAAGATTCGATGGAGGAAAAAGCCTGGAGAGGACTTCGGAACGAAATGAAGGTGTGCAGTGGGAACATGCGGACTCTTAAAACAAATGAAGAGATTAAATCTGAGCCAGATAAAGGACCTAAGTTACTGTCTAGTTTAATTTCAAAGGCTAGTTGAGGATTTTATTGCTTGATTTTTCTATTCAGTATTATGCCCTGGGATCTACTAACAATAAAGCTCTGGAACACATAGTAATAAAAATTTGTCCAGACCATCCAAAAGCAAGTCAATTGAAGTTGCTAATATCTCCCAGGGATTAACTTGAAGTACATTGTTGAAAGCTTAAGATTTTTTCTCCCTCTTTGTACAGAGTTTTTACTTTTTCAGGGAAGCATAGTTGATCAATGGTGGAATAAACAATTAGGTACTTCCTTTTCTACCAATTTCTTATTTGATAGCTTAATAACTTGTCTTGGGACCTTCCTTATGTTTAATAGATGATGAAGTTTAGGAGATTAATACACAAGTTATTTTATAGTAGTCAAAAATATAATAACACTGAAATCTTCATACTTGAACATGTATGTTTTGGGATAAATACTTAAGTTTTTTATTTAACTTTCCTGCTAGTTCTAAGATTCTCCAATTTTTCTGAAGTAAATAAAATTTACTGCAAGCTGAGTTTTCCTAAGTTCTAAACCTGAGTCAGTTCTGACCCAATGACTGGTTATTTGGGAAAGACATTAACATTAAACAGTTCAGATTTTTTATTTACTAACTATTCCCTCCTCTAGAGCTTATGCACCGGATCAATTAATGCCTCTTCTGAGAAATCTGAAAAAGTCTCCTGCTCTGGCAAGTAAAAGCAATTCAGTGATGAGTCTCTACTTCCTTAAATTTTGTAAGTCATTAAGGCTCCTTTCTGCAGGAAGTGAGATGTTGATGAGTGGAGTGGGATGTAACATATGACCAACAAGTCACTATCAAAGAAAAAATTGGTAATAACTCACATAGTGGTGGGCAAACTGGAAAATTAGTTAATAAATTTGATTTCAAAAACTTCAGTATTGTATCTTATGAATTCAAGAAATACAAACATGCAATCCCAGGGTTATTCACAAGTCAAGGCTTCTTTGCAACTGTTCTCATCCAGCCAATTTTTGAGTAGGTGGAAAAAACTGACAAAAGTCAAGTGGGGCTTCATATCTCCAATACATTTGTTTACTCAGGCTCAACAACAAAACTGCTGAACTTAAAAATCACTCTTTGTATCCTTGCCAAATATTTGCTAAAGTGTTTAGCATATACTTGTGAAAATGAACAAAGGAAACTTCACTTAAAGTGGAGTCGAAAAGCCCTGAAGGGGACCTCTCACACACCTATCACTTGCTGCAGCCTAGATAATCAAGAGGAAGGAGGAAGATAAGAATTATTTTGACAAGGGAAGGTATTATTTACATAGAAGTTTCATCTCTTGCTTTTAAAAAGCGGAGGTACTCGTTTTGTTTATTGATTTGTTTTCTTAGCTCATTAAACAGCCTATCTGTATTTTCTTGTATTTCTCTGTTTTTTCAGAACTGCAATCTTGAACTCTCTGACCCTTACATAATATAAATCACAAGTACTTTATCAAAGAAATTGAAACTTTAGAAAAGAACCAAACAGATTCTGGAGATGAAGAACTCAATAAAAGATCAAGAACGAACTAGTGAGCACAGGAAAGAGAGTGGATCAGATGGAGGAAAGGATTAGTAATATCAAAGACAGAAATTTAGGAATGATGCAGAGAAAATAAGAAAGAGACTTGAGTGTTAAAAAAGAAATGATTTTCCCTCTCTTTCTCCCTCCCTTCGCCTCTCTGAAAATAAATAAATAAACTCTTTTTTTAAAATGAAAGAAATCTACAAGAACTATCTGACTCCATCAGAAAGAGCAATATAAGAATAATAGGCATACCAAAAGAAGAAAAGAGAAAGAAGGGCACAGAGCCTATTCAAATAGTTGACAAGAACTCCCAAACTTATGGAAAGAGGTAGATCCTCGAATCCAAGAAGGAAACAAAACACCTAGTTACCTCAATCCAAAAAGGCCTTCTCCAATGCGCATTGTATTAAAACTATCAAATATTAATGACAAGAAAAAAATTCTCAAATAAGTCAGAAAAACAAAACAGCTTATAAAGGAAAGACCATCAGGTTATCATCAGACTTCTCAGCAGCAACTCTACAAACTAGAAGAGAGTGGAACCAAATTTCCAAACTACTGAGGGAAATTACCAGCCAAGAATAATATATCCAGTAAAGTTATCCTTTAGATATGAAAGAGAAATAAAGGTTCACTCCAGGAGCACAAGGATGGTTCAACAAACACAATTCCATCTATGTAACACCATATTAACAAAACAAAGGATAAAAAAATCATACAGTCTTATCAACACATGCAGAAAAAGCATTTGATAACATACATCTATTATGATTAAAATATCTAATAAATTGGGTATAGAAGTAAAGTACCTCAAACTAATTAAGCCCATACATGACAAACTCTCAGCTAATATCATACTCAATGGTGAAAAACTGAAAGCTTTTCTTCCAAAATCAGGAACAAGATAAAGATGCCCACTCTCACCACTCTTATTCAACATAGTTCTGGAAGTCCCACCCAGAGCAATTAGGCAAGAGAAAGAAATAAAAGGCATCCAAATTGGGAAAGAAGAAGTAAAAGTGTCACTTTTGCAGATGACATGATTCTGTACATAAAAACCCTGACACCTTCACCAAAAAAACTATTAGAAACAATAAACAAATACAGTAAAGCTGCAGGATATAAAATCAATGTATTAAAATTCACTGCATTCCTATATACTAACAATGAAATTTCAGAAAAAGAAATGGAAAAGAAAATAGCAATTCTTTTTGCAATTACAACAAAAAGAATAAAATACCTACTAATAAACTTAACAAAGGATGTGAAGGACCTATATATGGAAAACTACGAAGAATTATTGACAGAGATTGAAAAAGACATTTAGAAAAATATTCCAGGTCCATGGATTGGAAGAATCAACATAGTTAAAATGGCCATATTATCCAAAGCAATACACAAATTTAATGCAATCCTTATGAAAACCCTAATGTTGTTTTTAAATAGAATAAAAAACATCAGGTTTTTATGGAACCATAAGAGACCCCAAATAGCCAAAACAATCCTGAAAAAAAGAATGAAATTAGTGATATCACTCTACCTGACTTCAAATTATACTACAGAGCAATAATAATCAAAACAACATGGTATTAGCAGAAAAACAGACACACAGACCAATGGATATGACTCAGCCTTAAGAAAATGAAATCTTGCCATTTTGACAACATGAATGGGCCTAGAGGTTATTATGCTGGGTGAAATAAATCAGAAAGAGAAAGACAAATGACATATGATTTCATTTATATGTAGGACCTCAAACCAAAATAAACAAAGCAGAACATAAACAGACTCATAAATACAGAGAACAGGTTGCCAGAGAGGAGGTGGGGGTTGAGGGACTGGGTAAATAAGATGAGGGGATTGAGAACAAATAAGTAGTTACCGAATAGTCATGGGCATGTAAAGTACAGTATAGGAAAAATAGTTAATAATTGTGTAATAACTATGTATGGTGTCAGGTGTGTACTAGGTTTATCAGGGTGATCACTTTGTATGTTATATAAATGTCTCATCACTAGGTTGTACACTTGAAACTAAATTGTATGTCACTGAAAATTTTAAAAAATTTAAAAATTAAAAATACAATAAATAATATAAAGTTATTTTTCTTCTAAATTTTGGTAAACATAAAAATTACAATTCTTGTGGCTATTCAGCCAAACAATCCAAAAGATCAGCCAATATTTATCTTCAATCTAACAATCAGAGTGTCAAACTTTTTACTGGAAGATACACCAACAGATAATCTAACCTTAGCTGGAGGCTGAGGACATTAAAAAGTTGAAACAATTCTGAGATTGACATTTTATCTTTGATACTCTCAAAGTTGCTAGAATTGAAACTGATTTTATTAAATAACCTGACAAATAAAAAGTATTGCAAAGATGAGATAGTTATTAGATTTACTTGATAAATCAAGATCTACTCAGGCTTGCCTGCTTAATTGTTTCTATGATAAAGACATTTATATTAAGAATTAAACTTCTAGATAAATACTAAATAAAATATTTTAAAAGGATAATACAATATGAAAAAATTAAAGCAAAACTATTTTAAGGCTATCTTGCATCTTAGATACAAATACAAATATATGACATAGTTAAAATATATCATTATCTAATACAAGGAACAAATAGTCAACCTGCCCTTTATATAGTACACAATTTGACTTAGACATTTTCATTATTTGACCATCTATGTAGTCTCTACACAAACTGCAACTTCCTGTTGCCCATTTCCTCTCCATCCCAAACTTCCCCGTGGACTTTGTGCTTAGGCATTAGGAAAAGTCTTTATGTGGAAGCAGGTAAAAAAAAAAATCTAGGGAACTTTATAGCTGTGAATGCCTATATGCAAATCAATAACTTAATCTTCCATACCTTAAGGAACTAAAAAAAGAAGAGGAAGCAAACCCCAAAGCAAGCAGGTAATAATGATTAGAGTGAAGCTTAACTAGAAAATGGAAAAATAATAGAATCAATGAAATAAAAGTTGTTGTTTAAACATCTATGTTCATAGCAGTAGGCAATTATTCACAACAGTTAGAAAGTGGAAACATCTAAGTGGCTACGTATGGATGAGTAGATAAACTATGGTACATAAATCCAGTAGAGTACTATTCACTCTTAATAAGACAGGAAAAAATAAATTTTTTTTTTACTCTTTGCTTATTTGCTCTTTTTTATCAGTGTAAGAAAAATTCTCATTTTAAAAAATTAATTTAATTCTCAATTAGAATTGACATACCATATCACATTAGTTTCAGGTGTACAGCATAGTGATTGGACACTTATATACCCTTACCTTAAGAAGTGATCACCCTGATAAGTCTAGTCCCACTTAACACCATGTTATTATAACAGTTATTATAACATTATTGGTTGTATTCTCTATGCTGTACATTACATCCTTGTGACTAATTTTTATAACTGGTAATTTGTATATCTTAATCCTGTTCACCTTTTTCATCTATCCCCCCAATCCCCACCCATCCTATGACAAGCAATTTGTTCTCTGTATCTATGAGATTTTTTTGTTTGGTTTGTTGGTTTATTTTGTTTTTTAGAATTCACATACAGGTAAAATCATATGTTATTTGTCTTTCTCTGTGTGACTTAAGTTAGCATAATACCCACTAGGTTCATCCATGCTATCGTAAATGACAATGCTTCATTCTTTGTATGGCTGCATAATATCCCATTTATATGTGTACCACTTTTTTGTCCATTCATCTATTAATGGATGCTTAGGTCACTCCCATATCTTGGCTATTGTAAATAACACTGCAATGAACACAGGGATGCATGCAGCTTTTCAAATTTGTGTTCTGGATTTCTTCAGGTAAATACCCAGAAGTGGAACTTTTGGATAATTATGGTAGTTCTATTTTTAATTTTTTGATGATTCTCCATACCGTTTTCCATAGTGGCTGCACCAGGTTACAGTCCTGTCAACAGTATACAAGTGTTCTTTTTTCTCTACATCTTCACAACAATTGTTTGTTGATTTATTTTTAATAGCCATTCTGACAGGTGTGAGGTAATATCTCATTGCAGTTTTAACTTACATTTATTTGATGATTAGTAATGTTGAGCATCCTTTCATATGTCTATTGGCCATTTGTATATCCTCTTTGAAGAAATGTCTATTCAGGTTCTCTGCCCAATCTTTTAAATCAGCTTGTTTGGTTTTGTGAATGTGTGTTATGTTGTATAAGCTCCTTTCATATTTAACCCCTTATCAGATGTACCATTGGTGAACATCTTCCCCCATTCAGTAGGTTGTATTTTAATTTTGTTGATTTTCTTCACTGTGCAAAAACTTTTTAGTTTGATGTAGTCTCATTTGTTTATTTTTTCCTTTCTTTCCCATGCACAAGGAGACATATCCAAAAACATATTGGTAAAAGTGATGTCAGAGAGTTTAATTTCTATGCTTTCTTCTAGGAGTGTTATGGTTTTGCGTCTTACATTTAAGTTTTTAATCCATTTTGAGTTTATTTTTATATGGTTTACAAAAATGGCCTAGTTTCTTTTTCATGTGTGTGTACATGTATCTGTCCAGTTTTCCCAGCACCATTAATTGATGAAATTGTCTTTACCTCATTGTATATTCTTGCCTCCTTTGGTGTAGATTGATGATTAACTGTCCTGTTTTCCCAGCACTATTCATTGAAGAGACTGTTTTTTACCTCATTGTGTGTACTTGCTTCATTTGTTGTAGACTAATGGATTTATTTCTGGGCTTCATTCTGTACTACGAATCTCCATGTCTGTTTTTATGCCAGTACTGTAGCATAATACCTCCAATTTCTTCTTTCTCGTGACTGCTTTGGCTATTTGGGCTCTTTTGTGACTTCATATGAATTTTAGGATTACTTGTTCTAGTTCTATGAAAATTGCCATTGGTACTTTGGCAGGGATTGTAATGAATCTGTAGACTGATTTGGGTAGTATGAACATTTTAACAATGTTAATTATTTCTATCTATGAGCACAATAAATGATTCCATTTATCTGTATCTTCTTCCATGTCTTATAGTTTTCTAAGTACAGACCTTTTACCTCCTTGTTTAGAAATTTATTCCTAGGTATTTCATTTTTTTATGCAATTATAAATGAAATAGTTTTCTTTATTTCTGTTTCTAATCATTATTATTGGTATATAAAATGCAACTGATTTCTGAATATTAATTTTGTATCTCTCTACTTTGCTGAATGTATTTATTACTTTTTAAAAAGATTTTATGTATTTATTTTTAGAGAGAGGGGAAGGGAGGGAGAAAGATAGGGAAAGAAACATCAATGTGTGGCCCCTACTGGGGACCTGGCCTGCAACCCAGGCATGTGCGCTGACTAGGAATATAACCAGTGACCCTTTGCTTCACAGTCTGGCACTCAATCCTCTGAGCCACACAAGCTAGGGCTGTATTTATTAGTTTTAACAGGAGTTTGTTTTGTTTTGTTTTAGATTCTTTAGGATTCTCTGTATATAGTATCATGAATAATTATTATCTACAAATAATGAATTATACTTCTTCCTTTCCAATTTGGATATCTGCTATTTTTTTCTTGTGTGATTTGTATGGCTAGAACTTCCAACATGGTGTTGAATAAAAATGGTGAAAGGTGATAACCTTGCCTTGTTCCTGATCTTAAGAGAAAAGATTTCAGCTTTTCATATTCAATACAACTCCTGCCAAAATACCAATGGCAACTTTCACAGAACTACAACTACTAATCCTAAAATTTATATGGAGCCACAAACACAATCATAGCCAAAGCAATCATGAAAAAGAATTTGGAAGTATTATGCTACCTGACATCAAACTGCATGACAAGACAATAGTAATCAAGAGTATATGTTAGCTGTGGGCTTGTCATATGTAGCTTTTATTATGATGAGATATCTCCCTTTTCACCCCCTTCGCTGTAAGTTGTTATCATAAACTGATGGTGGATTTTTGTCAAATGCTTTTTTGCAGCTATTGTTACGATCATGTAATTTTTATCCTTCGTTTTGTTTATGTGGTGTATCATGTTAATTGATTTGTGGATTTTGAATCAACCTTCCATCCCAGGAATAATTCCCATTTAATCATGGTGTATGATCTTTGTAATATATTGCTGAATTCAGTTTGCTAATATTTTGTTGAGCTTTTTTTCATCTATATTAATCAGGGATATTAGATATAATTTTTTGTAGTATCTTTGTTTGGTGTTGGTATCAGGGTAATGCTGGCCTCATAAAATGAATTTGGAAGAGTTCCTTCATCTTCACTTTTTGGAAGAGTTTGAGAAGGAGAGAGATTAATTTTTCATTGACTGTTAAGTCATCTGGTCCAGGACTTTGTTGGGAAATTTTTGATTACTGATTTGATTCTGTTAGTAGTTATCAGTCTGTTCAGATTTTATGTTTCTTCTTAATTCAATCCTGGAATGTTGAATATTTTTAGGATTTTATCCATTTCTAAAAGCAAAGAAATTCTGACAAGTGCTACAACTGGGGTGAACCTTGGAGACATTATACTAATTGAAATAAGCCAGTCAAAAAAGGCAAATTTGTATGATTCCACTTATATGAAGTGCCCAGAGTGTTAAAATTCAAAGACACAGAAAGTAAAACAGAGTTGCCAAGGGCTGCAGAAATGGGATTTACAAAATTAGTGCTTAGTTTCAATATTGCAAGATGAAAAAGTTCTGGAGATGGATGGTGATGACAGTTGCATAACAATGTGAACGTACTTAATACCACAGAATTATACACTTAAAATGGTTAAATCATAATTTTTATGTTATGTATATTGTACTACAATAAAAAAAAGTTTGCTGTCTGAAATGATTAACAAAATAACCAACTTTAGCTACACTGTCCAAGAAAAATAAGAGGAGAGACTCAATTTCTAAAATAAAAAATGAAAGTTCATACCTTACTATTTGCTTCACAGAAATTAAAAAAAAGATTATAAAAAATACTATGAAAAATTCTACCCTAACAATTGATTATTGAAATTCAATTACTGACATGCAATTAACAAATTCCTAGGAACACATAAAGTACCAAACTTATTCAACAAAAAAACAAAAAAATCTGAATAGATATATAATAAATAAAGATATTAAATCAGCGATCAAAGACCTTCAAAATAGAAAAGCCTAGAACTATTTGGTTTCACTGTCAAATTCTGTCAAACCTTTAAAGAGTAATTAACATCGATCCTTTCAAAATACCTCCTAATTCATTCTATAAAGCCAGTATTACCCTGATCACAATACCAAACACATCACCAAAAAAAGGGAAAACTACAAACCAATATTCCTTTTAAATATAGATGCAAAATCCTCAACAAAATATTAAGAAACAGAATACAGAATAAGAAGCAGCTATTAAAAGGATTATATACCATGAACAAATGAGATTGATCCCAAAAAGCAAGGGCAGGTCAACATACAAAAATCAATCAATGTAATAAACTATATTTAATAGAATAAAGAAAAATCTTTGTCAGTGGATGCAGAAAAAGCATTTGACAGAATGTAACACCCTTTTATAATGAAAAAAAAAACACTTAACAAAATAGGAATTTGAAGAAACTTCATCAAACCAATAAAAGGGCATCTATGAAAAACCTGTAACTAACATCTTACTTAATTGTGAAAGGCTAGAAACTTTCCCTCTGAGAACAGGAACAAGACAAGGATGTCTGCTCTCACCACTTACTCAAGATTGTATTGGAAGTGCCAGCCTGAGCAATTAAACAAGAAAAAGAAAGGTAAAATAGATATGGAGTTTGTGTGTGTGTCAGGGGGATGATAAAAATGTTTTGGAATTAGATAGTGATGTTTGTACAGTATTGTGAATGTACTCAAAACTGCCAAATTGTATTCTTTAAAAAGTTAAAATTTTATGTTATGTGAATTTTATCTCAATAAATAAATAAAATTTTCCAGAGATACAAGCCTTGCCATTCCTTAAAAACTCATTATACTGTTCAACCATAATTGCTATCATAAAAATCTTAGGTCAAACTAAAACCTTGAATATTGTATCTTGTTTCTGTTTCTTCTGAAAACACAGATTTTATTTAATAGCATATTTTATGTATATTTTCTATATATACATACGCATGTGAATGTATATATAGAGAGGGAGAGACAGTGTTTTGCTGGCTAACACATTAAGGTTTACAATTACTTTGTTAACTTTTATTACTAAAAAAGTAATAATTTTTTTCAAGATGGCAGACTAAGCCTATGTTTTAGCATTCTTTTCCTGCCCAAACTCCAAAAACTATATTTTTCCAAAATCTATAAAGTCTCTGGAGATAAAAGCAGGAATAATCTTGATGGATCAGAAATTAATAGCTTCTAAAAGTCTAAGGCAGACATAACCAGAGTAAATGAGGAATATGCAGAACATGGCTGCTGTAAAAGTAGAAACAGGTAGTATGTTATATCCCTATAGATATATTGTATACCAGAAATTAAGAGGTCTAATAATATTAATACTATTCTCATTAGAAATAAGAAAAAAGAGTCAAGAACAAGACAAGATGGCCACAGACCCCTGCTACTGGAAAAAAAGATACAAGAATAGGAATGAATAAAAATAAAACTGTTAATAGTACTAGATGATATAATAGTTTACCAAGGAAACTTATTTTTTTATTTCTTATTTCAATTACTTATATTTTTATAAGTAATAAAATATTTTTATTTAATTTTTTAAATGATTTTATTTATTTTTAGAGGGGGGAAGAAGAAAAAAGGGAGGGAAGCATCAATGTGTGGTTGCCTTTCACACGTTGCCCCCCCCCCCCCACTGGGGACCTGGTCTGCAACCCAGACATGTGCTGTGACCAGGAATTGAACCAGTGATTCTTTGGTTCTCAGGCCAGCACTCAATCCACTGAGCCACACCAGTCAGGGCATAAAATATTTTTAAATAAGTAAAAATATTTTACTTATTTACTTTTATAAGTAAGTAAAATATTTTTGTTTCAATTATTGAAGTAAGGCCTTCAATAAGTAATTAGGTCATGAGGGTGGACCTCTCATGAATAGGATTAGTGCCCTCATACAAGAAAACCCAGAAAGTTCTCTCACTCTCCCTCTGCCATGTGAGGATATAATAATAAGGTGGCATTCTGCTAATGGGAAAGGACCTTCAGTAGAACTCGACCATGTTGGCATCCTGATCTTAAACCTCCATCCTCCAGAACTGTGAAAACTAAATTTCTGTTGTTCATAAGCCACCAGATCTATGAAACTTTATTATAGCAGCCTGAGCTAGACAATTAAAAACAAATATCACAATGAAAGTACAAAACAGCTTGGAAAAATTGGAGATAACTTTAGTGTCCCTCAATAGGAAGAAAGTTAAATAATTATGGTACATCTATAATATGGAAAATGATTTTAAGTATTTAAAAATAATTTAATAGATACATAAGTATTGACATGGAAAGATTTCTAAGATATAAAAGAAAATATACAACAATATGGTCCCTTTCAAGTTAAAATTTTTAATTTGTATTTTTAATCACATGTATGTCAATATATTTTAGAAAAACAGAAAGCATAATATTGAATACCTTTAAGTAAGTGAATCATTTTGAGGAAAACTTTTTCTTTGGTTATCTATTGTTAGAATTTTTTAAATGAGAATATGTTTAAAAAATGAGAATATTTCTAGCATATTTTTAGGAGATGAATTGATGATATGTAGATAGACAAATGCTAGACAAAAGGGAGTGGTCAATTCAAATGGACAAAGAATTAACTCCCAAGGTATTCAATCCAGTAAGAGTTGACTATGTAATAAGCTTTATAGATTCTTGTAATTAGCATTCTATAGCCCAAGACTGTAACTAAAGTCTCCATTCTATTTTTACTTTTTTTATATTTGTTTAATTAAAATAAAAAAAGCAAAACAGTTGTAATTAACATACTTACTGATAGATCTCATAGTTTTCAATCGTAGAAGACAACCACGAAAATTCAAGCGCAGCACATTCAGACGCCACCTTTGCAGAGTAGACACTATATATTTATCTGTGATCATATTTTTTACTGTGGAAAAATCAATCTAAAAAGGATAAACAAAAGACATTAAAATAAAAAGATCTTTGAATATATTTTTAAAATATTTTTAAATCATTAAGGACTAACATTTATCATATCACTCATTTGGGGAGCTTTTGTTATTTTTCATGATCCTTCCCAACCTTAATTACAAACAGATTTTTTTTTCATGGTCATTCTTAGGTTTAATTACAAAGAGATTCGAAATGTCCAGTACAGGTCGATAGCCATGAAAATGGGATCTAACATTCGCCCCAACCTGAGTCAATTGTCTTGGAGTGGCCTGGATATCCCCCCTCATCCCAGATGAGCCCCAAGGATGCCCCCCACTTCAATGTCAGTGTAATCTGCATTAATATTTCTATCTCATGTTTTATGAACACAGACTATATGTTGACTCCTTGGCTGTGGAAAAGACAATTTACAATGCATGATTTATAAAGACCTTTTCATAAGTTATAATTTGGAGGTCTTTCTAGAGTCAAGGAAAGATGACCTGAATGGACCTGGCTGATTGTATATAAATCTGATGAGCACAGAGGTTTATGTGAGTTCTGAATGGTCAGGGCTAGTTAATAAACAATGATATTGACATCATAGTATTAACTGTATTTTTCAGTTGAAAGGGTAAGTTTATGAACATCCAATTTTTCTTTCTGAACAAAGCAATTCTTATTGCTAAAGTGTTTGTTATAGTTGTGCCACATTTGAACACTCACAAATAAAGGCAAAAGTAATTAAAGATGAAGGATGACTTAGAATTGTGGAAAGAGAAATGTGCTGAACATAATGAAACGCAACTTCTTATCCTGGCTTTGTTCTTCCCTGCCATGTACTCATATATCCTCCATCTTTACCCAATGAAGTCTCTAAGCAGAAGTGGCTTTTTAATTCTGGCCTTTTCTGCCAGGATTCTGCAGGATAATCTTAACATAGTACATGCTCTTTCTCTTCCAGACCATTTGGGTTCATTTTTTCCTTCTTTATGGGTTGTCCAAAGGGAGGGGGAAAAAAGCAACATCCCCAATCTGTCACAAAGTAAGAAATTTCTTACTTTAAATCTTACTTTACTTTGATTCTCAAAGTGTGGTCCTGAGACCAGCAGCATCAGCATCACCCAAGGGACCTGCTGGAAATGCAAATTTTCAAGCCCCACCCCAGACCTTCTGAGACAGAAACTCAGTGGGTGGCAACCAGCAATTCGTTTTAACAATCCCTTCAGATGATTCTGATACATGCTAAAGTTTGAGAGTAACTGTCTTAAACTAAAAATAAATGTAAAACAGGAATACTTAATGTGTTAGCTATTATGGGTTAGCTAAGACAGAAGCACATTTTCTTCTTGCCATTGTTAACAAGGTTAAGAGTAGAACACAACAGCCAAGCAAGGGAATGAATGGTGTTCTGATGGGGTAGGAAAATGTTGAGATGACTTATCAAACTAGAGACCCCATCATCTTGTCAACTCCTCTTAGTCTCTCTGTGTAAATTTGAGTTTCTGCAGAAGGGCCCTGGCCATCTATTCATAAATGAGTCTGAGCACATGGTATCTTTAGTCTTCCTATTATTAGCAATTAAAGTGCAGTGGAAAAGTCAGTTATTAACTGGACTTTAGACAACAGAGAAAATGTTGCCACTGCAACATTGGTTGTTGGCATAAATGATCATAGTCATTGAGATTAAAGTATCATCCATAAAACAGAATAGAGAAGTCATCAGGGATTTTCTGTTGTTGGCCAAGACCTCTCCCTAGTGTCTCACTGGGATGAGAAACACAGACATGTTCTAGAAAAATACAAAAATAGTACAATGACAAGAAAAGTACCGAGGTACCAGCTTAGATGTTCATTTTAGAAAATGCCTGAGTATATGCAGGTCTGTGTGCATGCAAATGCACTAGTAGCAAATGAGCTTTGTTTACATGTTGTATATTTTAGCCAAATTCCATGCTGTTGTTTTATCCTTTTCTCCATATTTCAGGATGGTTTGTTATGGTTTTCGAACTAATAATTTATAGCTAATATTTATAATTTGTAGCTACAAATAATTTGTAGCTAATATTTATTTCATGCTGCTTACACACAAGCTCTACACTCAGAACTTTACTTGCATTGTCTCAATTTCTCTCTGTAGCATCCTGAGTTAGTAACTGGCAAGTCTAACAGATAAAAAGGAACTTTGTTTCATTCTAAAAATGATATTCAATTTATTTCTACCATTTAAATTAAGGAATACGTATAATGTATCTCTTAAAACAACATTACATTTTTATCTCATCCTTCAGGCTTGTACCTGCACAAAAGAGAAACAAGTGTACCTACTCTTGATGGCCACATAGCTGGGAGCAGGAAAGAAGGTAGTCATTAACTACTACATTTGGCTTAAAGTAATTCATTCTCCTTTAAGAACTAAAATTAAGTCATGCATTGCATAAAGACGTTTCAGTCAATGATGAGCCTCATATAATGAAGATGATCACATAAGACTATAATGAAGCTGAAAAATTCCTCTCACCTAGTTAAGTTGTAGCCATTGAAACATCGTAGCACAACACATTACTCACTTGTTTGTAATGATTGTGGTGTAAAAAAAACCACTGTGCTGCCAGTTTTAAGTATAGCACATATAATTATGCACAGTACATAACATTTAATAATGAATTACTGTGTTACTGGTTTAGGGGTTTACTATACTACTTATTATTTTAGCATGTACTCTTTCTATTTATAAAAAAAACTTAGCTGTAAAACAGTACACTGTGTTATGCCAGCAGCAGCCTCATACATCTCTTGTTTACCACATCTTATCTGCATCATTTTCTATTGTGTTTGACTTACTCTCATGTTGTTTTTTACAGTAACACACTGTACAGGCTTGTAGCCAAGTAACAACAGACCATACTGTACAGCCTAGGCATGTAGTGGGCCACACCATCTAGGTTTATGTAAGTGCACTCTACAATGTTCACACAATGACAAAGTCACCTAATGGTGAATTTCTCCAAGCAGATCCCCTTTGCAAAGCGATGCATGACAGTCAAGACGTGGCTCCAGGTGGTGACTACTTACACGGTTCCACAAGGAGCCTATTTGTATCATTGACATCCAAGAGTGACAGACTTGACCACATGTTACCACATCTCTTAAACTGAGGTAGAAGAAAATCTAAACACAAAGAAAAATATATATAATTTTGAAAAATATGAATTTTGGTATCTCTTCAACTTACCTTTTGCTATTAATGATAAAGTAATTCATATATTATAGAAGCAGGAATTTAAGTGCTGGAAATTTATCTGAAGATAAGCATTTTAACTAAAGTGCCATAACTTATCTATTGAAATAATGTGATCTTTTTAATTGACCCCTTGCAGAGGATGGTGAGAAAGACAGGCAGATTTATTTTCTGAATGAAAATAAATTTTCTAGAATCCTCCTAGAAAATTAGTGATTTCTAAATAGTAGCTAGTATACAGAAGGCATTCAATAATAGTTTGCTGAACTGAATAGGATTTTTTCCTAAAATTATAGGATCCCTGGAAAAGATCAATAAACCCACCCTGGCTTCTATTTTTGGAAAAAATGATAAACTAGAAAATCTGGAAATCCTCTTGATACAAAATATCATTAAGTATTAAATATTTAAAAATATTTCTTTAAATTTTTTAAATTCAGCTTTATTGAGGTATAGTTGGCATACAAAATTTTAAGATATTTAAAGTGTACATCATGATTTGATATACATTGCAAAAGGATCTCCCCCCAATTAACTCATTCATCACTTCACATATTTATCTTTGTCTGTGTATGAGAGGAAGAACATTTAAGTTCTAGTCTCTTAGCAAATTTCAATTATATAACACAGTGTTAAATACAGTCTCCATATTTTACATCAGTTCTTCAGACCGTATACATCTTATAGCTGAAGGTTTTCATCTTCTTAGCGACCTCTCTCTATTCCTCCACCCCCAAACTCCATACTTAGAGAGTATGTTTACTCTCTAAAAAAAACATATTTCTGTTGTCATTTTTATTGTTATTCTATTACAGTTGTCCTAATTTTTCCCCTTTTGCCCTCCTTCACCCAATAAGCTAGTCAGTGAAAGATGAATACCATATGATTTCACCTATAAAGCAAACATATTTTTTTAAAAAAAATAACAGATTTTTCAAGAAAGTAAGGAAAATATCCAGGACCCCAATCTTTGTAAACCCAGACTCAGAATAACATGCACACGCTGCAGTTGCTGGGACAGGGAAGCAAGCAGTAGGGATGATTGCTGCTTTCCGTAACAAGTAAGTTCAGATTTTACTGGCCCTGCAGGGGCAGAAAAAGCCCCTAGGCTTGTACAAAGCTGGAAGTCATAACTGAGTGGGGGGTGGGGAGCAGGGGGAGGGAGAGGGAGATAGATCCAGGATTATGAGAGACATTAAAAAAGAAACAGCTACTTATTGGCAACAAATATCTTGCCTTAGATTTAAAAAAATTTCCAAAAGAATTTGTAACCAAACCAGCTATCCTGAATTTTTAAGGGACTTGAATTTTTAATTATTTGTGGGATCCAATTTGAATTTAACTGGATTTGATACATTAACATGCAAAGAATTTCCAAGTTGGTAGGAAGTATTGGACATTTGGCAGAAATGAATACCACTCTCTCTAAAGAGACATATCTTCAAACCAGCCATTGTAGGATTTCCACAGATTAAGCCCCAACAAAATAATCTCTCAATAAAAGTTACAAAACACATGAAGGGAAAAACGCAACTATATTCAACAACAGAAAAAAATAACTTTATTAATAAAATTGTCGGGTAGTAATTAAATAACATTAAGGTGAAAAAGGGATAAAAAGAAAATTAAATTCTTGAGAAAAGCTATTGTTGAAAAAGGACTGGGCAGATTTATAAAGCAACCAAATAAAATTTGTGAGAATTAAAAATATGATTGTTGAAATTAAAAACTTAATGTTTACATTATATAGTAGTTGAAATCTAGCTGATAAGAGAATTAGCAAACTGAAATACATATTGAAAGAAATTACAGATGATGAGGCATAGACAGAGAAAGAGATGGAATGTACTGAGGAGGTTAAGAGACACATTTTATAACATGAAAAAGTCCAACAGTCTATATATCTTCATAGAATGTCCAGAAGTAGAGAACAAAGAAAATGGAATCAAAGCAAAATTCAAAAACACGACATGTAAAAATGTTCCAGAACCGATGAAAAGCAATAATTCTCAGTTTCAAGAAGTACAAGAAGCCCTGGCTCATGTAGCTCAGTGGATTCAGCGCCGGCCTGCGAACTGAAAGGTCACTGGTTCCATTTCCAGTCAGGTCACATGCCTGGGTTGTGGGCCAGGTCCTCAGTTGGGGGCCACGTGAGAGGCAACCACATATTGATGTTTCTCTCCCTCTCTTTCTCCTTCCCTGCTCCCTCGCTCTAAAGAAATAAAATAAAAATTTTTTAAAAAAGAAGAAGTACAAGAAATCCCAAATGGGAAAATCGAAAGACACGATGGCATTATAATGGAATTTAGTGGAATTGCAAAAGGGCAAAATCAAAGGAAAATCTTAAATGCAACCAGAGACAGCTTACCTGCTAAAGAATGTCACTTAGCAACCACAGAAGACAGAATGCAGAATACTTATCAATTTCACATACCCCACGCAAGTAAATGACAACTCAAGGATCAACATTAAGTAAAGACACTTTAAGACAATGCTTGAAAGAGTTAGCCTCCATAGACTCCTCACAAAAGAGCTTCTACAGGACATTGGAATCAGAAGAAAGGAGTCAGATGGGAACAGTAATGATGGGCAAAGGAACTAATAAGTATAAGGGTAAAGCCATTAACCTTATACAAAAGTTTAGTGATGACAACCAAGGTGGGGGTGCAAAACAAGGTGGAACAAAACACTAACTGATACTAATATTCTAAAACTGGAAAGAGTTTTCTTAATTCTGGTAATTATTCCAGAAGAAAGAATATATATTCACTTACTTTAAACTTTAGTAAGGTAAATGCACATGCTAAAAATATTTAAGAGAAATCGCTGAGATAGTAGAAATAGAATGTATTTCTAAAACATAAAAATGGGGATAAGGAGGTAGATTTTATTTTTTTGTTCACATTTTTTAATCAGTATTTTTTAAATTGTTGATCTTGTACAGTTTTCTGTCTCTTACTCCCACCCCAGCCCACCACCCCAGCCCTCCCCACCACCCTCCCATTTCCATCCCCCATAGTTTTTGTCCATGTGTCCTTTATACTTGTTCCTGTAAACCCTTCCCCTTTTCCCCTGAAATTCCCTCCCCTCTCCCCTCTGGTCACTGTCAGACTGTTCTCAGTTTCCGTGTCTTTGGTTATAGTTTGCTTGTTTGTTTGTTTTGTTGATTAGGTTCCTGTTAAAGGTGAGATCATATGGTATTTGTCTTTCACTGCCTGGCTTATTTCGCTTAGCATGATGCTCTCCAGTTCCATCCATGCTGTCACATGGATAAATAAATAAAGGTAAGAAAGAAGAAAAACAAGCATATAAAAAGGGGGATAAATAGTATAAAATGAAATGAGAAAAATAAATCTAAGTATATAGAGTAACAGTAAATTTAGCAAAATTCACTGGTTAGAAGGCAAAGATTATCCTTCATAATGCTTTTGCTTTACTGTTTTTCCCTCTGATATTATTATAGCTATTATGTCTCATGTGTGTTTGTCTTGTTCAGTATAGTATTTTAGGTGGATTTTTAAAGTTTATTTGATGAAGAGAATCACTGTTACTGAACAGAGGTAGGGTCCTGTTGCCTGTTGCCCGTAAAGTCTAGAGGCAGAAGTTTAGTGAAAAAGGAAAGGGGTCTTTTATTCAAAAGCTACACAATTTTTTTTTTTTTTTAAGAATGGCAGGCTTCTGTCTCAGAGCCCATTCCCTCTAGCACACCCAGAGAAAAACCCCACCACACTTTGCCAGATTAGTTCAAGGCTGTGCCCAGAGTTCCTTCTTCCATTTAAGGATACTGTCCTTGGGGAAACGGGGATGGCTGCACAACGACCATTCAGGCAGCTTAGCTGGCTCCTGGTAGCAGTCCAGTTTCAGGCACCTTTCTGGAGTTTGGTGGCGCGCAGCCCGCACCACCACGTGACCGCCTAGTTGCCACTTCCACTGCTCCTGGCTTCCAAGGCCCAGGTTCACTACCAGACTAAGCAGCCTCCAGAGCCCACCCGCCCAGGAACAATCGGTCTCCAACAGGGTAGGAGAACGAGAGGTAAAGGGAACAGACCCTCTCTGCCCTCTGTTTAAATTTCCACCCCCAAAATTCCACGCACTCCCAAAGTGGCCAGCACTCCAGACAATCCTTTAGGTTTAGACAGGGAGGTTGGTACCTCCCGGTTGCTGCCACGTTAACCTTTAGGTACACGTGTCCCTGTGACCTTTTGTTTTCCCTTTAATAAGGAACTGGAAGGTGTGGTAAGAGGGTTTTTCCCTTGTCAATCACACTCGTCAGCTTGCAGCATCTCACCTGGGGGTGTGGAAGTGTTGTCACACTGTGTTGTGCTAGCTCAGTTGCCAGGGCAACATGATGCTGCCTCTCTGGTTTGTTTAACCTTTACCTAGGAAATAGCGTCTCCCATGAGCTGCCTGGCCACCCCTCCCCTCTCACCAATGATCCTGGTAGATCCCCCTGTATTATCTATCACTAATAGTTAAAGAAAGCAATTCAAACAAGTCACTGAATATATATAACAATTATAAATGTGTAAGCATCTAATAACACAGCCATGAAGATACAAGTAGAAATTTAAAAATTCAGAGTCATGATGAAAAGTTATATCAAAGTTGATAAATTAATGTGAGGAAAGAGATCTCCCCTGGATTTCTCAGTGCTATAAAAACCTCTAGCTTCTGGAGACACAGAAATCTATTATATGTTTTGCCCTTATTTCCTCTACAAACATTTTACTTCCCACATATTATGGGGATTAGATCTGTAGCCATTGCATAATTAATGTCTCTGATCCAAAAGGATAATAAAATTTCTCTCATCACCCCAAGAAGGTCAAATGGTTATAGTATGGACTAGTCCCCTGGGTCAAGTTCCCAAGGTATCAGAAAGTCCCTCAAAATTTACAGTTCAAAGAGAAATGTGTTCCAAGACTTTGGAGATATCTGTAGGTCATAAAAACTGGAGGAGAGATTATTTGTCGAGGGGTTCTGGCCAAGATGGAGGTGTAGGTAGAAACCCTTCCCTTCCTTGCACAAACAAAAGGAGGATAACAACCAATCTAAAATCAATAAACAATCTGAAGTGCCAGAAAAATCAAACTGCATGGAACTCTGACAACCAAGGAATTAAAGAAACAGTCAAACAGACCAACCAGATCGGTAAGACAGGCGGACAAAGAGAACCCCTGGCAAGGCAGTCGACCATGCAGGCAGGGCTGGCTGAATAGGAAACTGAAACTCAGAGCTGACTGTAGACTACAGCAGGGTTGCCACAGTGGGAGAAACTCCCAGTCTCACACAAGAGTTTGTTGGAAAGTGGAGCTACAGCCAACCAGGTGAGCTGCATTGTTCCCTCTCTGGCCCCTCCCCACAGGCAGCCCCCCAGTGCAGCAATGAAGGTTGCCCTGCCTGGATGAATATGTAAGACCCCACCACCTTACAACTTATCAGTTGTGCCAAGACAAAGAAATAGGGCCCAAATGAAACAGAGCAAAACTCCAGAAAGAGAGCTAAGAGATGAGGAAATAGCCAACCTATCTGATGGAGAATTTAAAGCTCTGGTAATCAAAGTGCTCACAGAACTGATTGAGCTTGGTCAAAAAATGAAAGAACAAATCAAAGATACCCAAAGTGAAATAAAGCAAAATAATCAGGGAACCAACAGTGACAAGAAGGAAACCAGGACTCAAATCAACAATTTGAAACAAAAGGAAGAAATAAACATCTAACCAGAACAGAATGAAGAAACAAGAATTCAAAAAATGAAGAGAAGCTGAGGAACCACTGGGACAACTTTAAACATTCCAACATCCAAATCATAGGGGTGCCAGAAGGAGAAGAGGAGCAGCAAGAAACTCAAAACTTATTTGAAAAAGTAGTGAAGGAAAATATCCCCAATCTGGCAAAGGAAATCAACTTCCCGGAGGTCCAGGAAGCTCAGAGAGTCACAAAGAAGTTGGACCCAAGGAAGCACACACCAAGGCATATCATAATTACATTAGCCAAGATTAGAGATAAGGAGAGACTCTTAAAAACAGCAAGAGAAAAAGAGACACTTACCTACAAAGGAGTTCCCATAAGACTATCAGCTGATTTCTCAAAAGAAACCTTGCAGGCAAGAAGGGGCTGGAAAGAAGTATTCCAAGTCATGAAAGGCAAGGACCTACATCCAAGATTACTCTATCCAGCAAAGCTTTCATTTAGAATGGAAGGGCAGATAAAGTGCTTCCCAGATAAGGTCAAGTTTAAGGGAGTTCATCATCACCAAGTTCTTATTATATGAAATGTTAAAGGGACTTATCTAAGAAATTGAAGAAGATCAAAAACTATGAACAGTAAAATGACAACAAACTCACAACTATCAACAAATGAACCTAAAAAAAAAAAAAGAAAAACAATGAAAACAAAAACTAAGCAAACTAGAATAGGAACAGAATCAGAGAAATGGACATCACATGGAGGGATTTCAGTGGGGAGGGGGGAAAGGAGGGGAAAGGTACAGGGAAGAAGAAGCATAATTGGTAGGCATAAAATAGATGGGGAGAGGTAAAAAATGGTATAGGAAACAGAGAACTCAAAGAACATAGTATATGTACAACCCATGGACATGAACTAGGCAGGGAGGGGAATGCTGTAGTGTTGGGGGTTGCAGGGTAGAGGGGGGATAAAAGGGGAAAAATTGGGAAAACTGCAATAGCATAATCAATAAAATATACTTAAAAAAAAAAAACTGGAGGAGACACTGGAGCTTAATTGGGGCCCTGGGGGGAGATCCCGCCTCCCTCTTTCACATTTAAGGAGTCTTGCGATTAAAAACCCACCCAGATTACTAAAGATAATCTCACCATCTCAAGACCTTTAACTTAATTCTGTCTGCAAAGACTTTTTTCCCATCTAAAGTAACATACAGGTTCTGAGGATTAGGACATGGATATCTCTGGCGGGAGCTGGGGTGGGAGGGAGGCGGCGGCTATTATTCAACCTACCACACTCTCTGAGGAAATGATAAATACTAAATGTAAAGAACGATTACATCTGAAGGAGGGAAGAGAATGACGTCGGGAAGCTTTAACTGTGTTAATTAAGATTTAGTTCTTAAACTAGGTGGTGATTACACATGTTCATTATAATATGTTTCTTTGCAGGCCTTAAATATTTTATTTTAATAACCTCACTTTTGAATAAACTAAGAATAAATTTAATTATATTGAAAGATTAGTACACTGAAAACTACAAAGCATTACTGACAGAAATTAAAGAAGACTTATAAACAGATATACCATGTCCATGCATTGAAAGATATAAAAACAATTAAGAAAGGAGAATTGAATCAGAATTTGAAATATGTCTATGAATAAATAAATACGCACCAAACAAACATGAGACCAGAGAGTTTCACAAGAGTATTATACCAATTTTCCAAGGAATAGATAATACTAACAAGAAAAATATTAAGATGTTAATACCACCCAAAAAGATCTACAGATTCGATGCAGTCTGTATTAAAATTTCAATGCTTTTTTTTTTTTTTCCAGAAATTAAGAAGTCAATCCTCAAACTCACATGGAATTACTAGGGGGCCCAAATAGCAAAAACAATTTGAAAAAGGAGAACAAAGTTAGAGGACTCACAATTCCCAATCTTAAAATTTACTACAAAGCTACAGTAATCAAAACAGCATGTTATTGGCATAGGGATAAATAAATAGACAAATGTGGTAGAATTGAGAATCCAGAAATAAAACTGTACATCTATGGTCAACTGTTTTTGACAAGGATGCCAAGACTGTTCAATAGGGCAAGAACAGTATCTTTGACAAATGGTACTGGAACAACTAGTAGGTATCCTAATTCAAAAGAATGGATTTGGACCCCTACCTCACACTACATACAAAGTCAATTCAAAATGGATCAACAACCTAAATATAAGAGCTAAAACCCATAAAACTCTGAGAAGAAAACTTAGGGTAAGTTTTCAGGACCTTGGGTTTGGCAACAGATTCTTAGATATGATACCAAAAGCATGAGCAACAAATGAAAAAATTAATTAGACTTCATCAAAATTTAAAACTTTTGTGCATCAAAGATTTTTATCAAAAAAGTAAAAACTTTACCTTTTGTTGATAGGTAATACAAAGGAAAAATACGCCACTAATTAAGTCAGTCGTTGAAACGGCTAAGAAATATTGGAAAAGTATGAGAGTAGATCAGATGATCTGAAAACTGTACTTGCACAGTCTTTGTCTACTATTTTTAGGAGAGAGGAAGTGCTATGACAAGACCTACACCCAGAGAGGTAAAAGCCACCTAGAAAAGAAATTGCAGCACAGAACCGCAGTAGAAGCATAGGGTCAAATTTCTGAGGGTGTAAGGGATACAAGAAAAAATGACTTGTATAAGAGTTGCCTAAGAACAACTCAGAGAAAGAGGGAGGCAGGAAGCAGACCTAAGGGCTTCAAACTAATAGAACTAATTAAGACTAATGCAAATGATTAAGAGAGTACCTCTAAGTACCCCCCAGCACAGAGGAAGTAGACAGGAGAAAAACTAGGACCACAGCTGCTCTGGGTGAACTGTGGCTGTTTTTTCTGGGCCTTTATTCCAGAATCACTACTACTCCTTAGAATGTTACTACCTTAGTTTCCTAAGGCTGCTGTAATGAATTACGACAAAATGGGTGGCTTGAAACAATGGAAAAGGTTCTCTCACAGTTCTGAAGTCTTGGAGTGTGAGATCACAGTGTTGGCTGGGCCATCCTCCTTCTAAAGGCTCTAGGACAGTATCCTTCTGGTCTCTTCCTAGCTTTTGGTGGTTGCTGGCACTCCTTTGCTTGTAGCTTCTTCATTCCAATCTTTGTCTCTGTCATCATATGGCCTTCATTCCTACTGTGTGCACCTGAAGATCCCTCTCCTTTCTCTTATAAAAACATCAGTCGTTGGATTTAGGACCTGCCCTAATCCAGGGTGATCCCATTTTAGCTAATTGCACCTGCAAACATTCTTTTTCCCAATAAGGTCACATTCTGCGGTTCTGGTTGGACATGAATTTGGGGAAGATACTATTCAACCGGGTATAGCTACCAAACTCCTCTGAGTTTGTTTCATCAGCAAAATGAGGCTCTTTGATGAGATAATCTCTCAAGGCCTCTTCCATACCTAAAAGTGTGTAATTACTATTGTGATTCATGGTCAGTTAAAATTAGACTCCTGATTGCATTGTCATTCTGTAATTATTCATGTTAAGTTTAAAGGATTTACTTTTCCATATCATGTGATTAAATTATTTTCAGCTATAAATACTAACAGGATATTATTTATAACCAATAATCAAGTCTATTTCTAACTGGATCCTCTTCATTATGTAGATGCTAGATTCTCATATAAGTGGAGACAGACTTTTATCTGAAAGATATACTTGTATTCTTGTCTACATACTAGAGAAAACAGGAGCTATTAGGAAAAAAGCCCTATAATGCCTTTTTTAATATGTGGGGAGTTGTTAATTTATTTACTAGTTCATTTAACACTTATTGTTAAGTACCTACTCTATGACAATCATACCTTACTAATTCTATAGAATATTGCCCAGAAATATTTAAAAGTTGAGTGTTCTACATTTCAATGTAGAATAGAATTTGCAAAGAATTTAAATGTAATTACCATGAACCTCACTTTCTCCTAGGGAGTTATGCCATGGTAGTATAATATATATTGAGAATTGTTAAATGTTAAATGCATTTATGCTTGGAAAGACTAGAAAATAATTTCACAAGAAACCTGGGCTGTTGCTAACATGGAAACCTGGGCTGGTGAGTGGATTTTAAATTCAATTTTATAAATAATTACTACATGGTTATTCTTATGGGCTAGACATCCTAACCCCCAAAGCTGAAAAGATATAACACAGAAGAAAAATAGAAGTTTTACGAAAACTGTATGACAGTGAAATGGTATATAAGTATAAAGTATGAGGCTATTCAATCCTCTTATTCAACACATATCAATTCTTGCTATGTGCCAGGGTGTTGGGAACCGCCCTGCCTGGTTTCAGAAGCTGTAACACCCCCCATGGCTAAGGCTGAGTAAACAACCTTCGAGCTTCGGACTATAAGCCACTAAGGAGACAAAACTTATCTCCTTGGTAGAGGCACGGCTTCCGCTCCTTTTTCTTCACCCTGCCTGGCCCCCAATGCTTGATCAGTTAGCCAGTGACAGGTAAGATTCCTCAAGGGGGAAACAATCACATGGAGGCCCCAAGGAAGGACTTGGGGGGCTACAGCAAAAGGGGGTGATGGACCCCTGCCCCTCGGCTATTCTGACATAGCTTGAGTCCTCATTCTGTCTTCAAGAAGTCTCCTAATCTCTTGGCTGCCTTGCCCGCCCCCCCCCCCCCCCTCCGATTTAAGCCTGAGACAATGCCTTAAGCCTGAAACAATGCTGTTGGTGGGGTTGGTGGGTACCACCCTGTGCTGGAAAGGGCAGGTTCCCTAGGGCAATCAGGCCTAAGAAAGAATATGTAAAATCCTGTGAAACCTGCTTTGTTTAGAATGTTCTCAATTAAATAAGGGTCCAAGCAAGAAGTGAGTTTGTTCTTCAAAGTTTTATGGCTCTTTAGCTATCTGACCCTGACTCAAAATAGGCCCACATAGTTCTTTGTGTGTTATCTGTTGTTTGATCCTTACTGCTTGACAATGATTAACAAGCCTGTATTCCTGTGCAAAAAGAACCCAATAAAAGCCCATTGAGGAAAAGGCTCTTGGTCCTTCTCCTTTGAGGAAGGCCACCTTTCCTCCCCAAGCACATTTTGTCCTGGTAGACTTATTCTCATCCGTGGCGGCGGCTGGGGCGGGGTCTACGGGTGGAGCCCTTCCACACCAGGGGCATTTGGATCTTTAAAAGGAAAAACATCTAGGGGTCCATGAACAATGAATGAAGTGAATAAGGAGAATGAAAGCCCATGTCACAAGAGAAATAAATGAAGGGATGTAACAAAGAGGACAAAAGATGAGAGAGGAACCTTGCTCCCCTAGTAGGGAGAAAACAGAGAAAAAGAATTCGCAAGTGCAAGGAAGCCTGCTCTGCCTCTAAATTGTTGGGATGAGTCCTGGTGGAATATGACCCCAGTTCAGGAACATAGAGGTAGGTGCCAGAAGAGTCTCCCTAGAGTCTGAGACTTGTCAAGGCTCCTGTCCACTCCTTGCACCTCCTGACTCATGGGGAAATGAGTGACCCTCTTGGAAGGGACCAGGGATAGTTCTTGGGATGGGGAGAATGTGAAATGTTGACAATAAACTGAAGCACTGGGAGTGCAGCAGATATTTTCATTTTGACCTCAAATGACAGAATGAGGATCCCTGGGAGGAAATCAACAGCAGATAGATTTCAGCTTTGTCTAAGATAAGACCGCTAGGCTAGACCCTTGTAGCACAAAGACTCTATGATTTTAAGATTTTATAACTGTTTGCTCTCTAAAACAAGCAAGTTCCAAAAGAAACAAATTTACAACGTTCATGGTGAGAACTAAATATATCCCCTAGCCTCCGGTGGTGTTAGATTGGTGTTGGGGTATCAGCATATGTGTTGAAAATAGAGAAGGATCTCCGCACAGGGAGAAGCATCAAGAGCTGAAATGGAGGGGGCTGAATGGGAAGGGTTCCTGTTCACTGCCAATGGCAGAGCATTGGGTGTATTACCAAGGGCATACTGACTTGGGGTGGAGAAGGCTGTTGGAAGAGATGAACTTTGAATTCCACCTAGCACAAAGATTCTACAATTCTTAGATTTTGTAATTCCTTGCTCTCCAAGATGAGCTAGCTCTTAAAGACAGTGTCTTTGTGAGAACCTAATCTATTATCCAGTAATCACAGCAGAGTCTACTTACTTATAAAATTGCCTGGATTGTAACGTTTCATGTAGGCATTCTCATAGTAAGCACAATGGAAATCAAACAAAAATAAATCCAGGCACTATTGGCTCTGGACGGAAAGAAAGTTATGGTATAAATCTTCTAAAATACACAAAGTTTTGCATCACAGAATTATGGGACCCTATGCACCATCAAATGACAATAGCAATTCCTCCTTAGCAACCATGTAGCATTTTGTTTTCAAAATGCAGTGTTAAAGTTGCTGGTCAAGTTGAAAAAGGAGTTCCCATCAGGTCAAGATATGTATATTTCACAAGGCTTGTGAAATAAGAAAAAGAAATGAGAAAAAACATTCCTGTGAAAGACTGACTTTTGTTAAGCTGAGTTAGGTAACAGTGACTGGCTAGGTGAGTCTGTTAGTGAGTCCTATAACCAAGAGACTATCCCTCAAAGTTGGAGAAATGAAAAAGAGCCTTTCTCTTGATGAAAAATAAAATATAATAAAAACTAAAAGTTCAATTTTGGTCCATTATACATAATGTACCAAACCTTCAGATAGGCCTGATTCACTGCCCAGGAACAAAAAGCTGATAGAGGGATGGAACGACCTGATTTCCTTCCTCTGTGTAAAGCCAGTAGGTAGGACTAGCAAAGCCCACATCTGTGCAGAATGTGTGATAGACTCTCCCAGAGGAGGGTGTCGGAGCCCAAACTAAGTAAAGGGAATGCCCACTTAGATGGCTGCTCTGTGCAGATGTCCAAGCTTCAGTGGGTGAAGCTGGCATCCAAGTGATATGGGGGGTGAGGGTGGAGGGGTGTGGAGGGGCATGATGTGGAATGTGGAAGCCCCAACAGTGTGAGGAGGCTGGTCTGGCACAGAGCTTAGAGCACAAGTGCACAGAAAAGTGGTCTAGTCAAGAAGTGGGGATACCAGGGGAGATAAACCAGGTGTAGCTTAGTGGGGTGAGGAGCATGACTACTCACGAGATAAGAGACTAGCCTGTATGGAATGTCGGAGCCAGAGTGCTTAAGGTGAGCATCTTTACAGGAAAGGGGGCCATGACAATGGGAAATTTGTACATATGGGGAAGTGATGGATAGAACAAAACTGATTTAAAATATTAGGAAATTGGGAACATGATTTCTCACTCTAGGAGAAGGTAGTCACAGGTACGGAAAGGAAAACACTGAAATGAGCCTTGTGTATTAGATTGGAATTGGGGTATTGGTGGGAAATCATAGTTTCATATTATATAACTAGATAAATAGGTGAGGGTAGTGGTGGGAACCCCTCTGCCCTTGAAGTTCATGGAAAGTGGATTCCTGAATGAAGGTTTTGCTAGCAAGAAAGAGGGGAGGGATTAACTATTAAGTAACGAATATCTTGCCACTGCCCAATAGACTATCAAAGTAGGGAGCAAATGCCCTGGGCTCCAGGACAGAACTTATATTGATAATTGCTTAATATCTTGCTTTCACCAACTCTGATTTCATGGGTCATACCCACTAAGCCATATTATTTCTAGATTACTAACTCTAGACCAGGGGTCAGCAAACTTCTTCTGAAAAGGGCCAGATAGTGAATATTTTATACTTTGTGTACAAAGAGGCAATGTCCTCAACTCTTTGAGCAAATAAATGGTTGACAAAACAGTGAATAATTATTCATTATTATTTTTAACATTTTAACATTATTATTTTTAACTTTTTTTACATCTTAAATTTAAAAATGAAAGAACTATTCTATTTGAGGTCCATACAAAAACAGGAGGGGGCCTATTTGTCCCACAGTTGATAGTTTGCTAATCCTGCTGTAGACCACCCCGATCCCCAGCATGCCCATGATAGCATGGTGGCTCTTATGGGACTTAACCTTCTAGATCAATGGCATCAGCAAGATCCCCTGAGGCAAGACAAACTGTTTACCTACTTGTTTTTGTTATCTCTGTCTGGAGGGCCAACCATGCTCTGAAATGCTCATTTCATCAAAACCAATAGAGCCAAATTCAGAGACAAGAAATGGGAATTCCCCAAAGATCCTTTTGGCAATACTGCATTTGCACCAAAAGAACTAATTTTCACAATTCCCAGAAATTAAAAATACAGTTTTATTAGAATTTGAATGTATTTAAACTTTCACTGGAAGCAGCCTAAGTGCCCATCAGTAAATGAGCGGATAAAAAACTATGGTACACTTACATGATAGAATACTATGCAGCAAAAAGAAAGAAGGAGCTCCTACCCTTTGTGACAGCATGTATGGACCTGGAGAGCATTATGCTAAGTGAAATAAGCCAAGTGATGAAAGACAAATACCATATGATCTCACCTATAAGTGGTACCTAATCAACAAAACAAATAAGCAAGCTGAATATAACCAGAGACATTGAAATGAAGAACAAACTGACAGTAACCAAAGGAGAGGAGAGAGAGCAATAATGGGGGAAAAAAAGGAGAAGGGCCTTCAAAGAACATGTATAAAAGACACATGGACAAAGCCTAAGGGGGTAGGGTAGGTTCAAGGGTGGGAGGCAGGGATGGGTGGGGTGGAGGAAAATGGAGACAACTGTACTTGAACAACAATAAAAAAATTATTAAAAATAAATAAATAAACATTAATTAGTAATTTAGGTCACTGTTAGGCAGCTTGGACATAAGTATTTTTAAATGTCAGAGTAAACCTCTCAGTGCCATCAGTCAATACAATTGACTGTCCACAGTGGGAGTGTTTAATATTGGTTTAGTATTAGTTTAGTCATGTTTAGCATTGGCACATTCATCACAAATATTATTGCTAACATCAACTCCATCTCCATTATACAAATCAGAAAACTGAAGATCAGAAAGATTAAATTATACTCTACAGATCACACAGTGTATTCATAAGCCCAGGCTTTTACAATAAAATACCATAGACTGGGTTTCTTAAACATTATATATTTGTTGCTCACAGTTCTGGAGGCTGAAAAGTTTAGTATCAATGTACTGGCAGATTTTATTCTTAGTGAGGGTTCTCTTTCTGGCTTGCAGAGAACTGTCTTTTTACTGTGTCCTCACATGACATGGAAAGAGAGCTTTTGCATCTATCTATTCTTCTTCTGAGGGCACTAACCCCATATGGGGCTTCACCCTCAAGACCCCATTGCCTAACACCAACTCATTGGGTTTTCAATGAGATGGTTTCAACATATGAGTTTGGTGGGGGCACAAATGTTCATTCCATAACACATAGTTATGCAGAGCTGGGATTCACACTTCAGTTTTCTACGTTTAGGATTTGTTTTCCTCCACAGTTTCCACAGAAACTTTACCCTACTGTAGGATACATTGTTCCTGCTTAACTCCCATCCTGCCTAGAATAGAATGAATTTATTTATTTATGAAAAACCTTTCAGCATAAAATTCAGTACTCAGCATATGAACTCCATTTTGGACATTTTTCCCAAATGCTCATAATTTTTAGACATTTTCCAGTCAAAAACTACTTGACAAGTGATGATGATTTCCTTCACTTTTGCAGACAAATTGTCCTAAGAAATATTCATGTCAAAATTCTGCAAACACCCATTTACTTGAAGGCAAAACATGTTCAAAAGTAAACCTCAGTTGTTTAACGAAGTCATTCTCTTCACACAAAATCAAAATGAGACTTCAACTAGTGAAAAGTTCCCTGTTCTTTGTTTAAACAAATCATCCCTTTTTATATAACATCTAATGTCAAAAAATATAACAACACTTTCATTTCCAAACACTTGGAGAAAAATTTAACCACATCCCATTTAAATAGAATTCCCAAGAGTAAAATGCTTAGTAATTAAACAGTCTGTGTCCGTGTCTAAATTGCATGTTCCGTTTAAACAATCTTCACAAGTTATAAATATTGATACAACACATGGACTTTTAGCAATTATCTTGTTTTGCCTACCCAATGTAAGATGTTCTATAGACAATAACTTTATTTTAATGTTGTATTTCTGATGCATAGAATGATAGACAATTCTAAAATTTACCTAATGTGAGATTCTTCTCATGTATATGAAATCTTAAGAAAAAAATAATTGCTGTCCAATTGTTTTACTCTGTATTTTTCTTCTATCTCTCCCTAATTTAAATTGATTCTCAAAGAAAACATATATCCTTTAGAATATAATATTTTTAAAAATATACTATGTTTTAATGGCATTAAAAGTCAAATATTGTTTTGAATGTAAATTTGCTTATGCATCTGATTCGTAGTGGTTATAGTCCAGCATTTAAGCACTGGACCCTAGAAACATATAGACCAATATTTCCATAAGTATTACTTAGTATATTTAAAAATAATGGTGTTGGGAGGTCTGGACAGCTACATGCAAGAAAATGAAATTCGATCACCAACTTACACCATGCACAAAAATAAATTCAAGATGGATAAAAGACTTAAATATAAGTCATGATGCCATAAAAGTCCCAGAGGGGAACATAGGCAGGAAAATCTCAGATATCCACATAGCAATATTTTCACTGATATGTCCCCTAGAGCAAGGGACATAAAGGAAAGAAAAAACAAATGGGATCTCATCAAAATAAAAAGCTTCTGCACGGCTAAAGAAAATAGCATTAAAATGAAAAGAGAACCAAATGTATGGGAAAACATATTTGTAAATGATACCTTGGACAAAGGTTTGACCTTCAAAATATATAAAGAGCTCACATGACTCTACTCCAGGAAGACAAACAATCCAATTAAAAAATGGGCAAAGGACCTGAACAGACACTTTTCCAAGAAGGACATACAGAATGCCCAGAGACATAGGAGAAGATGTTCTGCATCACTAGCCATCAGAGAGAAGCAAATTAAAACCACTCCACACGAGTCAGAATGACCATCATACACAAATCAATAAACAAGTGTTGGAAAGTTTGTGGAGAAAAGGGAACCCTAGTGCACTGATGGTGGGAATGCAAACTGGGGCAGCCACTGTGGAAAATAGTATGGAATTTTCTCAGAAAACTAAAAATGGAACTGCCTTTTGACCCAACAATACCACTGTTGGAATTATGCCCTAAGAATCCTGAAACACCAATTCAGAAGAACCTATGCACCCAAATGTTCATAGCAGCACAATTTACAATAGCCAAGTGCTGGAAGCAGACTAAGTTCTCATAAATAAATGAGTGGATCAAAAAACTGTGGTACATTTTTTTCCCCAAGGAACAATTGTTTTTATTTATTTTTTAATATATTTATTGATTATGTTATTACAGTTGTCCCATTCCCCCCATTCATTCCCCTCCACCATGCACACCCCCTCCCAACCACATTCCCCCTCTTTAGTTCATGTCCATGTGTCATAAGTTCTTTAGCTTCTACTTTTCCCACACTATTCTTGCCCTCCCCCTGTATATTTTCTACCCACCATCTATGCTACTTATTCTCTGTACCTTTTCCCCCTCTTTCCTCCTCCCACTCCCCTGTTGCTAACCCTCCATATGATCTCCATTTCTGTGGTTCTGTTCCTGTTCTAGCTGTTTGCTTAGTTCGCTTTTATTTTAGGTGTGGTTGTTAATATCTGTGAGTTTCCTGTCTTTTTACTGTCATATTTTTGATCTTCTTTTTCTTAGATACGTCCCTTTAACATTTTATATAATAAGGGCTTGGTGATGATGAACTCCTTTAACTTGACCTTATCTGTGAATCACTTTATCTTCCCTTCCATTCTAAATGACAGCTTTGCTGGATAGAGCAATCTTGGATGTAGGTCCTTGCCTTTCATGACTTGGAATATTTCTTTCCAGCTCCTTCTTGCCTGTGAGGTCTCTTTTGAGAAATCAGCTGACAGTCTGATAGGATCTCCTTTGTAAATGACTGTCTCCTTATCTCTAGCTGCTTATAGAGTTCGCTCCTTCATTTGAATCTTGGCTAATGTAATTATGATGTGCCTTGGTGTGTTCCTCCTTGAGTCCAACTTCTTTGGGACTCTCTGAGCTTCCTGGACTTCCTGGAAGTCTCTTTCCTTTGCCAGATTGGGGAAGTTCTCCTTCATTATTTGTTCAAATAACTTTTCTGCTTGTTGGTCTTCCTCTTCCCCTTCTGGTACCCCTATAATTCGGATGTTGGGACGTTTAAAGATGTCCTGGAGGTTCCTAAGCCTTTCCTCATTTTTTTGAATTCTTGTTTCTTCATTCTTTTCTGATTGTATATTTCTTTCTTCCTTCTGGTTCACACTGTTGATTTGAGTCCCAGTTTTCTTCCCGTCACTATTGGTTCCCTGTGCATTTTCCTTCATTTCACTTAGCATAGCCTTCATTTGTTCATCTAATTTGCAACCAAAATCAACCAATTCTGTGAGCATCCTGATCACCAGTGCTTTGAACTGTGCATGTGATAGGTAGGCTATCTCTTGGTCACTTAAAAGTATTGGCTCTGGTGGTTTGATTTGTTCTTTTGTTTGAGCCATTTTTTTTCTTTCTTTTCTTTCTTTCTTTCTTTCTTCCTTCCTTTCTTTTTTTTTTTTTTTTTTTTGGTCTGGTTATGCCTATTACGCATAAGGGGCGGAGCCTTAGGTGTTCACCAGGACAGGGCAACCCAGTCGCAGAGTTGTGATGCTGCATGTGGGGGCGGGGTCAGAGAGGGAACAATGGTGCTTGCTCTGTTCTCTCAGATTTCAGTCCCCTCTGTGAGGCTGGGAGTCTTTCCCAGCACTTCAACCCCCAAAAGTGTTTTCAATCGGTGCTTTTAGGCTTTATTTCCCAGCACTAGGGCCCTAGGTTGCACAGTCTGCCTTGCTGCCCATTTTCACCTGGTTTATCTGGACACGAATGTGTGACCATGGTCAGCCACCTTGGGCGCCTCGCTGGGTCTGCTCATTGCCTCCTTGTGCCTGGTAACCACTGCCTGTGCACCCGGGGTAGCCAACCACTGCCTGAGCATCCAGGACCACTAGCCACTGCTTTTTCCTGCTGAGATCCCTCTCCACTGGCCACCGACTCCGCCCCTCTTACTAGTCTGGGTGAATCATTGTCAGACTTCCATACAATTCAATTTTCTATCTGTTGTGATTGTTTTTTTGGCTCTAAATTTTTATTGTCCTTAATTTTGGTTGTGAGAGGACACACAATGTGTCCACCTACGCCTCCATCTTGGCCGGAAGTTCAAAACTGTAGTACATTTACACAATGGAATACTATGCAGCAGAAAGAAAGAAGGAGCTCCTGCCCTTTGCGACAGCATGGATGGAATTGGAAAGCATTATGCTAAGTGACATAAGCCAGGCAGTGAAAGAAAAATACCATATGATCTCACCTGTAAGTGGAACCCAATCAACAAAACAAACATACAAACAAAATATAACCAGAGACACTGAAATAAAGAATAATCTGACAGTAACCAGACAAGGCGGGGGAGAGGGATAATAGGGGAAGAGCCATCAAAGAACATGTATAAAGGACACATGGACAAAGCCAAAGAGGGTAGGTTTGAGGGTGGGAGGTGGGCATGGGTGGGGTGGAGGGCATGACGGGGTGAAAATGGACAACTGTACTCGAACAACAATAGAAGAAAAAAATGAAATGATTATGTAGTCAAATAAGTTTGGGAAATCCTGATCAAAACAAAGTGAAACATTATGAAACATTTAAGCATATAGAGAAAGAAATTAATAACAAGCATCTGTGAATTAAATTTAACGAATGTTACCCTTTTAGGAACTAAAGTCAAGAACTTTTTCTTTAGGGCTTAATTTTATCCCTAGGAAGGCAGTGACATTAACCATTTACTGAGACCTCATTTTTGTTTTTGTTTTAGCTTTTGTTTTGTTTTGAATGGAAAGTCTCCATTCTCCCAGCTTCTAAAATGCCACATTACCCATCCTGGTTTTTCTCTGATTACCTATTCCTTGTTCTCTTCTCTCTCCATGTGTCCTTGTATTAGTCCAAAAAAACAGAACCAAAAAAAGGTATGTAGACATAGATTTATAAATTTATAGGTATTTACTATATATTATTTATTTGTTTGTTTGTTTTTTACTATAAGAAGTTAGCTCTCCCAAGTATCGAGGCTGAGAAGTCCAAGACCTGCAGTCAGCAAGCTGGAGAGCAAAGAGAGCCCATAGTGTTGTTCCAGTGTGAGTCTCAGGGCCTGAGAACAAGGAAAGGCAATGGTATACATTCCAGGCTAATTCCAGTCAGAGGGCAGGTGAACTTTAGATGTCCCAGCTCAAAGGCAATCAGGTAGAGAGAGAATTCTTTCTCACTCAGCCTTTTATTCTTTTGGGGCCTTTAGTGGACTGGGTGATGCCTATCCATTAAGGATAGCCATCTGCTTACTCAGTCCACTGATTCAAAAGTTAATCTCACCCAGAAACATCATCACAAACACACCCAGAAATAATGCTTAATGAAATATCTGGGCACCTGATGGCTCATTCAAGTTGAAACATAAACTTAATTTTGCAGCGCCCAGCAGCATGCCTGCTTTTCTCAAACCATGGGTATTCCCTAAGACTCACTCCTGGGCACCAGAAAATTTTTTGAAAAATCTCTACTTCAAAGAATCTGTTCATTCTTAGGGCTTATGTAATATCTTATTTGTTACAACTACTTAATCAAAAAAACTTTTGAAAAGAATTTCAAATTTTTTAAATTACAGTTTACATTCAATATTATTTTGTATTAGTTTCAAGTGTACAGCATAGTGGTTACATAATCACATACTTTACAAAGTATTCCCCTTGCTATTTCTAGTATCCACTGGCACCATGCGTAGTTATCACAATATCTTTGACTGCCTTCCCTATGCTGTACGTTACATCCCCATAACTATTCTGTAACTACCACTTTGTATTTCTTAATCCCTCTACCTTTTTCATCTCCTCTCCACTGGCAACCATCAGTCTATTCTCTGTGTCTATGAGTCTGTTTCTATTTTGTTTGTTTGTTTTTTTATATTGCTCTTCAGATTCCACATATAAGTGAAATTACATGGTATTTGTCTTTCTCTGACTGGTTTATTTCATTTAGCATAATACCCTCTACCACTATCCATGCTGTCATCAGTGGTAATATTTCATTCCTTTTAATGGCCAGGTAATATTCCATTGTATATATGTACCTCTGCTTTTTTTATCCGTTTGTCAACTGATGGGCACTTGGGTTGCTTCCATAGCTTGGCTATTGTAAATAATGATTCAGTTAATATATGGGTGCATATATTCTTTCCTTTTTTTTAAGAAATCTCTTATTTTTAATATATTTTATTGATTATGCTATTACAGTTGTTCTAATTTCCCCTTTTGCCCCCCACCACCTGGTAACCCCCATTCCCTCCAACAATTCTCCCCCCCCAACACACACTTAGTTCATGTCCATGGATCATGCATATAAGTTCTTTGGCTACTCCATTTCTGATTCTGTTCTTGACAATCCCCTGTCTGTTCTGTATCTACCATTTTGTACTTCTTAATCCTTGCACCTTTTTCCTCATTTTACCCCTTCTCCCTTCCAATTGATAATCCTCCAAATGATCTGCATATATTTGATTCTGTTTCTGTTCTGCCTGTTTGCTTAGTTTGGTTTTTAGATTCAATGGTTGATAGTTGTGAATTTATTGCCATTTTAATGTTCATAGCTTTGGTCTTCTTTTTCCTAAATAAGTCCCTGTGAGATTTTGTATAATTAGGGCTTGGTGATGATGAACTCCTTTGGCTTTACCTTGGGAAGCACTTTATCTGCCCTTCCATTCTAAATGATAGCTTTGCTGGATAGAGTAATCTAGGTTGTAGGTCCTTGCTTTTCATCACTTTGAATACTCCTTGCCAGTTCCTTCAAGCTTACAAAGTTTCTTCTGAGAAATCAGCTGATAGTCTTATGGGAACTCCTTTGTAGCTAACTGTCTGCTTTTCTCTTGCTGCTTTTAAGATTCTCACTTTATCTGTAAACTTTGGCATTTTAATTATCATGTTTCTTGGTGCGGTCCTCTTTGTGTCCATCTTGTTTTGGACTCTCTGTGCTTCCTGAACTTGTATGTCTATTTCCTTCACCAAATTAGGGAAGTTTTCTTTCATTATTTTTTCAAGTAAGTTTTCAATTTCTTGCTCTTTTTCTTCTCATTCTGGCACCCATATGGTTTGCATGTTGATACCTTTGAAATTGTTCCAGAGGCTCCTTAGCATATCCTTGGGTTTTTTTAGATTCGTTTTTCTTCTTGCTGTTCTGATTGAACGGTTTTTTTTTCTTTCTTATGTTCCAAATCATTTGATTCTCAGCTTCATCCACTCCACTGTTGATTCCCTGTAAATTTTTTTATATTTCACTTAGTGTAAACTTCATTTCTGTCTGGGGCTTCTTGGTAAGGTCTTTGGCTACTCCATTTCTGATTCTGTTCTTAACATTCCCCTGTCTACTCTGTACCTACCATTTTGTACTTCTTATCCTTGCACCTTTTTCCCCATGTTACTCCTTCTCCTTTGACATTGAAATACCCGTGAGTTCCTTGAGTATCCTAATAATGTATTTTGAACTCTGCATCTGATAGATTGCTTATCACCATGTTGTTTAGTTTTTTTCCCTGAAATTTTGATCTGTTCTCTCATATGGTCCATATTTCTTTGTTTCTTCATTTTGGCAGCCTCCCTGTGTTTGTTTCTATGTGTTAGGTAGAGCTGCTTTGATTCCCTGTCTTAGTAGTGTGGCCTATTGGAAAAAAGTGCACCCATGAGTTGGATGGTGTGGAAACTGAGGTAATCACCAGGGTGGGGTGACCTCAGTGAACCAGGTTGATGGAGTCTCTGATATGGTGCTGCTGCTCTGTGGCTCTGTGTGGGGTAGGACTCAGAAAAAAGGACATGACTACTGCCTGGCCTCTGGAACTTTGTAAAGAAGGAAGCTGTCCCCTGGCACTCACCCTGATGCCAGACACTTCAGTTTCTCCACATATGCTCTGGTGCCCTTCCATCCGCTGCCCTGGTGCTAGAGCCCAGAGGGAGTGAATCTGCTTAAGTCCTAACTCCACTGCAGGCCCTTAAAGAGGAGATGCCTCAATGCCCACAGTTTCTTCCACCGCCCCAAGTCCCACTGGTTTTTACAGCCAGAAGTTACAGAGACTTATTTTCCTGGCACTGGAACCCTGGGATGGGTGGTCTGATGGAGGCTGGGATCCCTTGCTCCCAAGGTATCCCTCCCAGTTTTTTTCTACCACATGTTGGTGTGGTACCACCTGTTCTACATCTCCGCCCCTCCTACCCATCTGGATGAATGTAACTTCTTTAATTCCCTGGTTGACTTACATACAGCTCAATTTTCTGACAGTTCTGGGTGATAGTTGTTTGGTAGTTTAGTTGTAATTTTTGCTGTGGTTGTGCAAGGAAGTAAGTTGTGTTTTCCTACACCTCATCTTGACAGTAGTAGGGGTGCATATATTCTTTTGAATTAGTATTTTGGTTTTCTTCATATACATATACCCAGAAGTAGAATTGCTATGTCATAAGGCAGTCACATTTTTATGTCTTTAGGAAACTCCATTCAGGTTTTCATAGAGTCTGCACCCATCCACATTCCTACTAACAGTGCCCAGGGCTCACTTCTCTCCACATTCTCGCCAACACTTGTTTGATTTTTTGACGATAGCCATTCTGACAGGTGTGAGGTGATATCTCATTGTGGTTTTAATTTTCATTTCTCTGATGGTTAGTGAGGTTGATCACCTTTCCATATAATCATGTTCCTTGTTTTTTTCTTTCTTCTTAAAACAATTCCTTTAACATTTCTTGTAATACTGGTTTGATGACAGTGAACTCCTTTAGCTTTTACTTGTCTGGGAAGCTCTTTATTTCTTCTTCAATTTTTAAAAAGATTTTATTTATATATTTTTAGTGAGAGGGGAAAGGAGGAAGAAAGACTGGGACAGAAACATTGATGTGAGAGAGAAACATTGATTGATTGCCTCTTGAATGTGCCCCAGCTGCAGACCAAACCCACAATCGAGGCCTGTGCTCTGACCAGAAATCAAACCAGCAACCTTTGGCTTTGCAGGACAACACTCAACCAACTGAGCCACACTGGTCAGTGCTCTCCCTCAATTTTAAGTAACAGCCTTGCTGGGTGGAGTAGTCCTGGTTCTATGTTCTTGCTTTTGATCACTTTAAATATTTTGTTCCCATCCTCTCTAGCCTGAAATATTTCTGTGGTAAAATAAGCTGACAGCCTTATGTGAGCTCCCTTATAGGTAACTGTTTTTCTTATGCTGCTTTTAACATCCTCTCTTTGTCTTTAACCTTTTCCATGTTAATTATGATGAGTCTTGGTGTCAGCCTGTTCGGGTTCACCTTGTTTGGGACTCTCTGCATGTCCTGGACTTGTGTGTTTTTTTCTTCCCCCAGGTCACACAAGGTTTCAGCCACTTCTTTGAATAGGTTCTCAATTCCTTGCTTTCTCTCTTCTCCTTATGGAACCCCTATGATGCAGATGTTGTTATGCCTTATGTTGTCCCAGAAGTCCCTTAAACTATCCTCATTTTTTAAATTATTTTTTTCCTTTTTGCTGCTCTGATTTGGTGTTTTCTGCTACGTTGTCTTCCAAATCACTGATTCTATCCTTTGCTTCATCTAGCCAGCTGTGGATTGCTTCTAGTGTATTTTTTATTTCAGATATTGTATTGTGACAAGTTCTTTTTTATGGTTTCTATGTCCTTGTTTGTGTTTATTCTCTCTTTGTTTAAGTTATCACTATGTTTATCCATTTTTCCCTAAGTTCCTTGAGCATCCTTATAATTATTTTTTGAACTCTGTCTCTAGCAGATTGCCTGCTTCCATTTCATTTAGTTCTTTTTCTAGGGATTTCTCCTTCTCTTTCTTTTGGGATTTTTTTGTTTCTCCACTTTGGCTGTCTGTTTGTATTTGCTTCTGTGTTTAAGTAGAACTGCTATGCCTCCCAGTCTTGATATGGTGACCTACTATAGTAGGTATCCTGTGGACTCTGTGGTGCAGTCTCCCTGATCATGAGCTAGGTCCTCCAAGAATGTCCTTTGCATGGATTATGTGAGCCCTCCTGTTGGAGTTGAGTATTTTTTTTATTTTAATTGTTGTTCAAGTACAGTTTTCTGTCTTTTGCTCCAATCCCAGCCCACCCCCCAATTCCTCCCCACCTCCCTCCCATTTCCATCCCCCACCCCCAGTTTTTGTCCATGTGTCCTTTATACTTGTTCCTGTAAACCCTTCCCCTTTTCCCCTGAAATTCCCTCCCCTCTCCCCTCTGGTCACTGTCAGCCTGTTGGAGTTGAGTATTGATTTCTGTTGGTCTGTCTGTGGGTTGGGTTGACCCCTTCACTGCTTCACTGTGAGCATTGACCCTGACCACAGTGAATGAGCTGCTATGTGGGAGCTGATGCCACAAAGCAGAATTCAACCCAGCAGGATCTGGTGTCTGCTGATATCTCTCATTGGGTGTGCCACTCATGGAGCTAATTGGGTCATGTTTTAAATCCCACCAACAGGTGTGTTGGTTCTGGGGCCTCCTGGGAGGGACTCCAGTGCAAGTCAATGTCAGGCACTATTAGTGACTGGACTAGGCTACCTGTTTGGAGCTAGAAAGCAATTCACGGATTATAGCTGCCTCTGCTGGGCCTGGGTGTGCATGGGAGGGGCCAAGATACACACCAAGGCTGATTTCCATGAGCACTGAACATGGGGGTGAATCAGCAGAAGACCCAAGGCAGCTCCCTGTTAGGCCCAGTCCCTGAAAGAGCCTCTGGTGGTATATGAGTTACATGAGGTAAATTCTCAGAGTCACTAGGTAGAGGCAAGTGGTATTCTCCAGACTGATACATATTCAAACTCAGTGCCACTTCTGGGTCTGAGACAACTCAGCAAATGTCTCAGGGTACACCACAACCAGCTGCCACCTACAAGGTACCTGCAGACCTTTGTGATAAGGTGTGGTCTCATGGAGTCATCAGGGTGAGGCCAGCAGAATTTATTAGGCCCTAACAGACCAAGATTTGGCAGTTGGAAGGGAAAGCTTTTCCCAGGAATGGTAGTGCCAATCAGGCCTTCAATAAAAAATGGCCCCTGCCTTAGATCCACACAACTCAGTCTCTCTCTAAGTCTGCCCAGACCTCCTCAAGAGTCTTCCAAGAGATTCTGCATCTGAGCCCAGGCTGGCCAGAGCCACCTGACAGTTTTGTAGAGCATAAACTCAGTAGGGTGGGATACCTCCCATGGGGGATGGCAGCACTTCTCTAGCACAAGATGGGGAAGGAAAACGGTCCCCGCTCCTGGGCCACACAACTCATCTCTGATACCCTCTTGAGTCTGCCCTCAAGAGCCCTCCAAGAAACTATACCACAGACCCAGGCAGCTGACTCCTCCACATGGTGTGAGCTCAGTGGGGTGTGCTGACAGAGTCAGGAGGGTGGGGCTAGTGCATTTCTCCAGGTTGATACAGTATGGAGGGGAGTGCTCAACTTAGAAAAGATGGCTTCTGTGGGCCTTGCAGGAAAGGGACTCAGCATAGGGACCCTGGCAGCTATCCATTAGCTCTCTCTAGTGCCATACAACCCAGTCTTTTCACAACTCCAGTCCTTTCCAATCAGCCCTTCCTCTGCTGGAGCCCAGGGAGAGTGGCCATAAACAATATTTTGTACACTGGTCCTTTAAGAGGGCACCTGGGATTCTAGCAGACACCCATCTCTCCCCGGCAGATAAAATCTCTACTGATTTTTACAGCCACATGTTGTGTGGGCTTCTCTTCTGGCTCTGGTGCTCTGAGCCAGGGAGCCTAGCATGCAGTTGAAAATCCACACTTCTCAGGGGGAAACTTTGCAGCTGAGATATCTGTCCAGATTCTCAAGTACCAGACATTAGTGTGGGGCCAGTACTTTTTTTAAGATTTGATTTATTTATTTTTAGAGAGAGGGAAAGGGAGGGAGAAAGAGAGGTGGAGAAACATCAATGTATGGTTGCCACTTGTGTGCCCCTTCTGGGGACCTGGCTCGCAACCCAGGCATGTGCCCTGACTGGGAGTTGAACCAGCAACCGTTTGGTTCTGAGGCCAGTGCTCAATCCACTGAGCCACTCCAGCCAGGGCAGGGCCACTACTTTTCATATCTCTACCCTTCCTACCAGTCTCAATGTACCTTCTCTAAAATCCTTGGTTATAAGACTTCTGTTCAGCTAGTCTCCAGTTGGCTATTTGGGTTGATTGTTCTATAATTTAGCTCTAATTTCAGTTTGGACCTGAGAGGAAGTGTGTGCTTCCACCTACTCTGCCACTATCTTGGATTCCTCCACACTCAAAATTTTTAACACTACACTTTCAATAAGAAGGGAAAGAAGGTTATATGACAGTAGAAAGGAGATTTATGTTTATTGTGAACTTCCTCTGTGCTAAGCATTTAATTTTAATTCCCATGACAACTCTGTTATTTGTCCATTATTATCCTAGTTTAAAGATGGAGGGACCTAACTCCACACCATTTTCCAGTTTTACCTGGATTTGGGTAGCTACGTACAATAGAGGATGCCCAATTCAATTTGAGTTTTACATAAACAATGGATAAATTCTTAGTATAAGTACCTGCAAATTAATACCAACATCATAGAATGATGTCTGAAAGCCTGACTGTGATTGCCAAGATTTAGTGAGAGTATAGAGAAAAAGGAGAATGCCAAGGTCAGCATCCAGATGTGCTGTCAGAGAGCTTGGGAGTGAGAGGAGAGTAAGAAACCTATCAGGAATACAGACAAATAATTCCCCAAAGAACACTTCAAGAAAGAAATATGGTCAAATGCTACAGAAAGAACAAGGAAGAGGAGAGGTGACCATAGATGATTAGATTTGTTGCCTAAGAAATTCTTGGAACCTTACTGAAACCAAGATTGTAGTGGAAGAGCTGAAAGGAAAACATAATTTGCCATTCATCCAACATTTAGTGAACATCTAGGGGTTATGAATTCAAAGCATGTAAGACACTGTTCCTGTCCTCAAGGAACTTGTAGCCCAAGAAAAAAACAGAGAATAGACAATTATAAGTGACAACAGGAAGTGCTTCAGGGGTAACTAACATATGCAGAGTAGCTAATCAAAACCAAGGGATTGTACAAAAGATCAAAGGTAGCCTAGCCTTTCTGGAAAAGATAACATCAGAGCTGTTCCTAAACAGAAAGGAGAACAGGGGGACCTATACAGAAAGTTTGGAGAGAGTACCTTGCATTTCAGTAATAAAGAGTAATTCTGCATGGCTAGACTGAAGGATTCCTGTGGAGTAATGGTAGAGAATGAAGGGGAGGGGAATTACAACATGAAGGACCCTATGAGACATGTTAAAGCCAATGGGGATAAAGGAGAGATTTTAGCAGGAAAGTGACATGAATATATGTGACTTTAGGAAGATAGCTCTGGGCAGGCAAATGAAAAATTAGTTGGGAGGTCAAGGTCAAGAGTAGGTGCTGAAAGACCCAATGAAGCAATTTTGATAATAATGTCACTGATAGAAAATGAGTTCCAGAGAAAATGTAGAAGAGAAAATAAGAGAGATTACAAGTTAAAAAAGAAAAGAATGTGCAGTGGGGGATAAAGGAAAAAAGTCAAAGATTATTTCAAAGTCAAAGTTGAAGATAATGGTATTCATTTAGAAACAGGGCAGAGAAGAAAGAGTTAAAGAAAGGAAATGATGAGTTCTATTTTGGAAGTGATCAATTGGCTTGTGCCTTTGTAACACACATGTAGAAACTGTTTAAAAGCAGTTCCTGAGGGTCTCAGTGGGCAGGTAGCAGATAGTGTCAAGATATCTGAAAACACATATAGGGGCAAAAATAGAATATTAACTTAAGAGATTATGAGGGTTGAGAAATGTCTTAAAGTAATGGAGGAGCAGAATACATTTATAACATGAGGGAATAAATCAATAGAAAGAAATAAATCAAAGATGATGGGGCCAGAGAAGGCACAGGGAAGGAAAGAACAGAGGGAACAGCTCTTTCCTAATTAATTTTATCTTGTAGTGCAATAAAAGGAGAGTTGTCTTCTGAACATAAAACACAAACTCTTCAGTTAATTGGTAAATTCCTTTGATGCAGATCCCGAGCCATCTAGAACAGATGGTAAACTGCTAAAATGAATTAGGCTCAACCAACCATTTCAATGGAACATTGTATGGTATGGAAAGAAAAACACTTGGCAAGACAGGAAGCATGAGTCAAGAATAAGTGGTGAGTGGTGTGAGTCATGCATTTAAGATCAGTAAAGAACCTGGCTCTCCTTCTGACTTTATTACTTCTGAGCTTCCCACCCATCTAGTTGCCCAGGCTTAATGCTATCCTGTAGGTCTCTTCACTCTCCCTTTCACTCCACAGACTGCTGGTTCCAGAATTCAGCTTTGGTTCTCACATGGGCCTTTTCCTTTACATTCCCACTGATGCTCTATCCTAGTGCTTATTCTTAGAGAAGACCTCTTCTGTGTCCAGACTTTACCTAACCCCTTCGACCCAACCAAGGCAGGGACAGAAGAGAGAAGACAGGTGAAGGATAAAGAGAACAGCCCAACTCCTGAGTGCGCACTCAAGGCCTCAACAATATCGCCCCATCCCATCATTCCAATTTCATATCTTGCTACTCCCAACATAAATTCTCCATTCTAGCCAAACTGACCTACTCAACCACCCTGAAATGTTTCTCCCATTTTTCTCGCTTTATTTTTCTTTCAGTTCTTCAACAACTATTCCACAGAGAGAAGCCTTCCCTAATAGCACTGTCTAGCACACCCCAGCAACTCTTTTTTTAATTGAGGTATAATTAATGTTTAACATTATATTAGTTTCAAGTATACAACATAGTGATTCAATTTTCATATATATTGCAAAATGATCACCACAATAAGTCTACTTAACATCCATCACCAAACATAGTTGCAAATATTTTTTCCTTTTGTTGAGAATTCTCAAGGTCTGCTCTCTTAGCAACTTTCCAAATTACAATACAGTATTATTAACTATCATCACCATGCTGCATATTATATCCCCATGACTTATTTATTTATTTTATAACTAGCAGTTCATACCTTTTGACTCCATCAATTTTGCCTGCCCTTCTACTCACCCCTCCCCAGCCTCTGGCAACTACCAACTTATTTTCTGTTTATCTATGAATAGGTTTTTTTGTTTTTGTTTAGATTCCAAGTATAAGTGAGATCACATGGTATTTGTCCTTCTCTGACTTATTTTACTTAGTATAATGCTCTCAAGATTTGTTTATATTGTTGCCAATAGCAAGATTTCCTTTTTATGGCTGAAGAATATTCCATTTTGTGTATATACCACATCATTTTTATCCATTCATCTATTAAAGGATATTTCATTGGAATGTCCATTAATAGCCAAGTCTTCCAAATCTTGGCTATTGTAAATAATGCTGCAGTGGACATTGGGGTACATATATCTTTTCTATTTAGTGTTTTCATTTGATTCAGATGACTATCCTGAAGTGGAATTGCTGGATTATATGATAACTCTATTTTTAACTTTTTGAGGAGCCTCCATGATGTTTTCCATGGTGGCTACACCAATTTACATTCTCACCAACAATGCATAGGGTTTCCCTTTTCCCCATTCTCACCAACACTTATTTGGGGTTTTTTGATAATAATCATTCTGACAGGTGTGAGGTGATATCTGATTGTGGTTTTGACTGCATTTTCCTGATGTTGAGCAACTTTTCATGTATCTGTTGGCTATCTCTGTGTCTTCTTCAGAAAATTTTCTGTTCAGATCCTCTGCCCATTTTTAAATTGCATTGTTCTTTATTTTTTACTGTTGAGTTATAAGAGTTATTTGTATATTTTAAATACTCACCTCTTATCAGATATATGATTTGAAAATATTTTCTCCCATTTGGTACATTGCCTTTTCATGTTATTTATTTATTTATTTACTTATTTATTTATTAGCTGTGCACATGCTTGTTAGTTTTATCTAGTCCCACTTGTTTGTTATGGATTTTCAAAATACTTTGACTAAGTATATTAACTTCTGAGAATTAAAAGAAAAATAAAAAGCACATTTTTTATGGGACAGCCAAGAAATTTAATTAGCACAAAAGATTTCTTTGTTGAGGAAGGAACCCCTTGTTTATTTTTGCCTTTTTTTATTTTTTGCCTTTTCTTTGCTGCTCCTTTTGGTAAAGGCATTCATCCTTTAACCTGATTTATTTTCTTCAGAGTATTTAATTCTACATGACACGTTCTTGTATATTTGTTTATCTGTTTACTATCTGATTCTTTGCACTAAAATATAAGCCCCATGAGAGCAAGGCCATTTCTCTAATCTACTGCTATTTCCTCAATATCTAAAACAGAGCCTTTCACATTATAAGCATGCAATACAGTAGTATTGCAGTTAAATAAGTGAAATACAATCTTGATTGAGTGCCTGCTTGTGCCAATTTCTTAGATGCTGAGGATCAAGAAGTAATTAAAACAGATGTAATTCCTGAACCCCAAAAGCACATAATTTATGGGTGGTAGTCAAAAAACAAGATGTTGTTAAAATAAGAGCAATTTATAATGAAAAGTGCTATGAAGAAAAAGAACCAGGCAATATAGCAGGCATTCAATTTATATTGGGCACTTTGATGGGTGACATTTAAACTGAGATGTAAAGAAAGAGAAAAACTTAGTCAAGTTAACAGTGAGATGAAAAAGTGTTTCACACAGGGCAAGAACATGAGCAAAGCCCTCTAGGATTTTCTGCATTCACTCCTGAAATTTTGCTCTTCTGGGATGTTCACTTCTACCCAAGATCTGGAAATGTTTAAAGCTAGCAGTGATCCTAGAGGCCATCTAACTCCCCCTCCTCACATTTTACAGAAGAAACTACAAGTACATTATCTTTGCTAGGGGTTTTCAAAGTCTTTAAAATGAGATTGAGAGAAGCTAGATGCTATGTGGGAAGTCGGTGAGCCAGCAGGGCCAAGTTTAGAAGGCAGTCTTCATGACTTGCCACCCAGTGTCTTCATCATTCAGTCATCTAAATTCAATATGTTAATAATAGCGACTTCTACTGAGAACTTACTGTGAGCAGGGCATTGTTCTAAGCACTTCATATATATTAATTTATTTACTCCTCATAATAGAAAATGCAAGAGGTATTATTATTATCCCCTGACAAATAATACAATTTAGAAATAATAAGATTAAGCAACAAACCCAAGGTCACACAGCTGGTGACAGAATCAGCCACCCAAACTCCAGAGCATACTCTCTCAGTATCTATATAGCTATCTCTCTCTGTGCTGTAGTTTTTCATCCTGCAAATGGATGCATCATTTTGCAAGGGTGGTTCCAATTAGTGTGCATCTTGTATAATTTAAAAGTCATTAAAACTTTGTAGTAAGATCAATTATAAACTACTTAATTTAGATTACTAATGTGATGAAAGCAAGGTCTATGGGCACAGCAATCTTCTACCAAAATTAAACTCATTTTAGGCCAATTTTTAGATATTTTGCTTCATCTGCTTTTCACCCACACCACAAATCAAGCCAACACACGTATAGTTCCTTGATAGGGCAATGTGGTTTGGGAAACTTTCCACATGCTTATGAAACCTGGAACTATGCTTTGTTGAATTTAGGTCAGACTGACCCCTGAGGTTATCAAAACATGGATTCAAAAAGTCATTGAGAATACTCTTTTGTTTAGCAATTCTAAGTAATTTAATCCAAAAGGCCTGAACCATCTGGTTCTTCTCTGACAACATGGTTTGAGTTTTAATAGCTATCCAGGGTTTTGTTGGTTTTTTTATTCCGAGTGAGATGATGAGTCACCAACACTACAAAATCTGAAGGTGATTTTATAACTTTCTACAAGTCTACATGCTACATATCTTTTACAAACAAACAAAAAGCTGTAGTTTAAAATGGAAGACAGCCCTAAAACACTACTTCTATTTTTAAAACTAATCAAGAAATTTTACATTTTAAGACAACTGCATTACTTAATTATATTATTTAGACTTTCCAAATTCATCAACATGAGGCTTTTCTCTGTATTACTTGCCAAACTACACACATACCAAAAAACAAAAACAAAAACTAACCCAAAAAATCAAAAAAACCCTTTGCATTTTCACGGAAACTGGTCTTTGCCAACCCTCCCACTAGCTCTGAGTTTGACTGATAGTGTGTGAGCCCTACCATCTGCTAACTAAGCAGAATTTCCTAATGAGTAAGTGATACTAAAAAAATGATTATAAAACAGAACCTGATTTGTTTTCATGAGTTGATGTAACTGAAACTAAAAATGAACCCTACAGTTTAAATGTGTTTTCCAAGTAAGTTAAAATTGTATCCCATTCCACATTTCTGTTTTTAATTATTTCTGCAAAACATTAGGCAACATAAATGTACAAATCTCAATTTATTTTAAAAACTAATACTTTCACAAACTTTAAATAACTCACATTACATTTTAATGTTTTTACACCTTAAGTTTCTCAAGTCTCTGAATTTAGTTGACCAAAGAAGTTACCAATTTAAATGCCATTTTAAAACTATGATTTAAAAATTAACTTTCTTGACTTCTGGTCAAGATGGCAGTATGGGCAGACATGGCTCACCTCTTCCTACAACCACATCAAAATTACAACTAAAAAATAAAACAACCATCACTCAGAACCATCAGAAATTGGGCTGAATGAAGTCTGACAACTCAAGAATTAAAGAAACCACATCCATCCAGATTGGTAGGAGGGGCACAGATGCAAAATAGGCTGGTCTCTTACTCACATGTGGTAGATAAAAATTCAGGAGGGATACCTCAGGAGTGAGGGACCCTAGCCCCACACCAGACTACCCATCCCAGGGTTCCAATGCCAGGAAGATAAGTCCCCACAACGTCTGGCTGCGAAGACCAGCAGGAACTGAGTTGGTGGAAGAAACTTCTGGATCCCCAAACAGTTCCTCTTAAGAAACCCACACAGAGACTTACCTACTCAGACTCACTCCTTCTGAGCTCCAGCTCCAGGGTAACAGTTTGAGAGGCACCAGTGGTATACAGGGAGGAACTGATGTGTCTGGCATCGAGAAGAGCAGAGGCCATTGTCCCTTTTCTAAACCCTGCCCTGGCAGACCTGGCAAGCTGGTGCCCTATCTGAGATTCCATCAACCTGGCTAACACTGTTGGACCAGCCTTGCAGATCCTAAGAGACTCCTCCATACCCAACTTACGGGCCTACCCAAACTGCTTTTCTGTATGAATGGCTGGTATGGCCTCATGCTTCACAACTTCATAAATCCTCTCAAACAAGCAATAGCTGGCATCAGTGAGCCCCTGGCACGGCACTAGCAGCAGCCAGCCTAGATTCACAGCTTGGCTTCACCTGGGAATCTCCAAGCCCAGCACAAGTAGCAGCCATCTCAGATTGCTTTGCAGCTCAATCAGGGTGGCTCCAGGCAAAACACCAGTTGGGGCTGACCTTAGCCTGCATCCCCCTGGGTATACCAGGGCCAGTACCAGTGGACAACTACAGACCACATTGGAGCATCACCACCCCGCCCCTGCACAGCTGATCCTCCACGGAGGGCAGAAGTTGGTGTTAAGTGTTCACAGCCAATCCTTGCAGCTGACTGGTCTGGGTAAATCCCTCCCATTGACCTACCAACAGTAATCAAGGCTCATCTACAAGAGGAGGGTGCACTCAGCCCACACAAAGGTTGCACCTTGATAGGGAGACTGTGCCACTGGACCCTATAGGACACCTACTACATTAGCCCACGCTACCAAGCCAGAGAGTCATAGCAGCTCAACCTAATACATGGAAACAAACACAAGGATAATGCCAATATAAAGAGACAAAGAAACGTGGCCCAAATGGAAGAACAGATCAAAACTCCAGAAAAAGCACTAAACAAAATGGAAATAAGCAATCTATCAGATGTAGAGTTCAAAACACTGGTTATGAGGATGCCCAAGAAACTTAGTGAGGGCCTCAACAGCATTAAAAAGTTCCAGACAGAAATGAAAGATATACTAATTGAAATAAAGAACAATTTACAGGAAAACAACAATAGAGCAGGTAAAGTTGAGAATCAAATCAATGATTTGGAACATAAGGAAGCAAAAACAACCAATTAGAAAAACAAAAAGAAAAAGGAATAAAAAAATGGCGATAATATAAGCAGCCTCTGGGACAACTTTAAGCATATTGGGAACCCCCCTGTGTGGTTTCAGAAGCTGTAACCCCTGCCCCATGCCCCGCCATGGCTACAGCTGAATAAAAAGACCTTGGGACCATAAGCCACTAAGGAGACAAAGCTTATCTTCCCAGCAGGGGCACCACCTCTGCCCCCTCTACTTCACCCTGCTTGGCCCAGGTGGATGATTTGTTAGCCAATGCCAGGTAAGATTCCTCAAGGGAGCGATGACCTAGGACAGGCACTGTCATGATGGGGCTATCAGGGAAGGACTTGGGAGACTATAGATAAAGGGGGTGATGGACCCTCACCCCTTAGCTTTGACGTAGCCTGAGTCCTCATTCTATCTGTAAAAAATCTAATCTCTTGGTTGCCTGCATCCCCTACCTGACTTAAGCCTGAAACAATTCCAGAGATGGTTGCAGCCCTGCAGCCCAGGGTGATCAGGCCTAAGAAAGAATGCATAAAATCCTGTGAAACCTGTTTTGCTAAGAATGCCTCCAATTTAAATAATAAGGGTCGAAGAAGAAAATGAGTTTGTTTCCCAAAGTTTCATGGCCCTTTGGCTATCTGACCCTGACTCAGAATAAGCCCTCATAGTTCTTTGAATGTTATCTATTGTTCAATCATTACTGCCTGACAATGATTGATGAGTTTTATGTATATGCCCTATATTACTATGCAAATTAAACCCAATAAAAGCCCATTGAGGAACAGGCTGAAGGCCCTTCTCCTTTGAGAGACTGGCCACCTTTCCTCCCCAAGCAGACCATGTCCTGGTAGAATTATTCTCATCTGTGATGGGCAGGGGGGCTCTGCTGGACAAGGTTTTACCACATAAGAGGTCCAACATTCACATCATAGAGGTGCCAGAAAGAGAAGTGAAAGAACAAGAAATTGAAAATCTATTTGAAAAAATAATGGAAGAAAACATCCCTAATTTGGTGAAGGAAATAGACACGCAAGTTCAGGAAGCACAGAGAGTCCCAAACAAGATCAATGCAAAGAGGCCCATTGCAAGACACATCATAGTTAAAATGCCAAAGGTTAAAGATAACGAGAGAATCTTAAAAGTAGCAAGAAAAAAGCAGTTAGTTGCCTATAGAGGAGGTCCTGTAAGACTGTCAGCTGATTTCTCAAAAGAAACTTTGCAGGCTAGATGGAATTGGCAAGAAATATTCCAAGTCATGAAAAGCAGGGACCTACAGCCAAGATTGATTTACCCAGCAAAGATATTAGTTAGAATCAAAGGGAAGATTAAGAGCTTCCTAGAGAATAAAAAACTTAAAGGAGCTCATCATCACCACACAATTATAATATGAAATGGTAAAGGGACTTATTTAAGAAAAAGAAGACCAAAACTATGAACAATAAAATGGCAGTAAATACATACCTATCAGCAATTGAATCTAAAAAACAAGCTGAACATACAAGAAGAACCAAGACAGAATCATGGATACAGAGAGTATTTTGAGGGTGCCAGATGGGAGAGGGTGTGGGGGAATGGGTGAAGAAGCAAGGGAATTAAGAAGTACAAATAGGTAGTTATAGAATAGCCTTGGGATGTAAAGTACAGTGTGGGAAATGGAGTAGCCAAAGAACTTATATGCATGACCCATGGACATGAACAATGGTGGGGGTATTGCCTGAGGTAGTGGGGGTTGCTGGGTGAAAGGGGGCAAAGGGGGGAAAATCAGGACAACTGTAATAGCATAATCAATAAAATATAATTTTTATAAAAAATTAACTTTGGAACTCTATCACATAAATAAACATAAAATCAACCATTCAGCACATAAGTGTTAGAATCATTAATTTCTAGTTTTATAGTATTGTATAAATATATTGTTTTATTACCTATGCATTATTTAATGGACATTCTTGATAATTTATTATATTAAGAAAAATTTGAATATATCCCCCAAAATAATGTTGTGCTTTAGTGTCATATCAAAATTTAGTCATTTTTAAAAGAAACAAAGTTACTCATATTTCTTTGATGATAGTACAATTAAACATATATAATGGTTTTTAATTATTATTTATCTTAAGAGTAAAATATTAATGTACATTTTATTTCTTTAGATTTCTCCAAGAAGAATAAATAAAATAATATAGAGGCTATAATTCTAGCCAAGGATTTAGGGAAGTCAGGTTCTGGTTTCAGTATTATAGTTGTTTGACTTTGGGAATGTCATTTAATTTCTGTGATCCTCAGATGTCCCTCCTGAAAAAAGCAAAAATTTAGCACAAAATTTTTGATGGTTTCAGCACTCTGGCAAACTCTAGAAATCTGACCCCCAAAGGCCTCTACATCATTCCACATGGAAGTGAAGGGGGGAAACCTGGCTGGGGAGAGGGACTAAAAACCCAAAACCCACAACATGATATTGAGGCAGGATAGTAAGAAGCTAAATAAATGCCTGGGGAAGTGGAATGGGGAAACTGAGACAAGTTAATTAAACAAGAAAAAACACTTTGACCAATTTACACCCAGTTCGTGAACTGCAAGACCTTATCTTCCCTAATCAAGGACACTGGAGAACAAATGGTTTATATCTCTCCTCCCTGACCACAGAACGCATAGCTTCAATCACCCTGGTCAGGAAGACAGAGGACAGAGACTCAATGAGTGCCATATTTGTCAGCCAAACTCAAGGCTGGATGAAGTTAGTAGAACAAATAAAAAAAACCCAATTAAAGCCAGACAGACCCAAGGTATAAGTAAAGCAGTGAATCTGGCCAGAGAATAATCGCAAACTCCCCTATACCCTCATTTTTGATACATTAGCACAAGGGTGTCAAACTCATTTTCACTGGGTGCCACATCAGCTTCGCTGTTGCCTTCAAAGGGCCAAATGTAAATTTAGGACTCATTTTTGATACATTAGCACAAGGGTGTCAAACTCATTTTCACTGGGTGCCACATCAGCTTCGCTGTTGCCTTCAAAGGGCCAAATGTAAATTTAGTTACATTTATAAATGTAAATTTATAAATGTAACTACTCCTTAACTAGGGGCAAGGAACTCAGTGCTGCCACCAGGTAGAAATAAGGTGCAGGGCCGAATAAAAGAAGGTGGAGGGTCAAATTCATCCCGAGGGCATTGTGTTTGCCAGCTATGCATTAGCACATTAAAAATGCACCTGGAAAGCTGATGAATATTCTGCTGAAACTCTCCCCTAAAATTTTTGCCCATAGAAGAGAGACAAAAACCCTCAAAACAAAGGATACCAGTGCATGCTGTCTCTCTGGAGGACACCCGTGTCTGTTCTCAAACATGAAGTCTTTACTTTGTTTCTCCTAAACGTTAAAGGTCCCCTTGAGACTTGCAACCAGGGGAGCAGTGGGCAGTGGGCAGTGGAAGCTCATCCATGGCTAGCCTCCTGAACCTGTGTCTAAGGCCCCCTCTTCTTCTCTGACTCCCCAGTGAGCTAACAGCTGCCCCACCTTGGCTCACTTCTTTTCTATAATGTTTCTATGGAGCCAAAGCAGAGCCCCACCTAGGCTCTCTCCTGTTGCTTCTTCTACCCTAAGACCTTCCTTTGTTTCACTGTTCCCAGGCTTAATAAACTTACTCTCAAAGTCACCTGGACTTGTATTATGAAATCTTTCCTGCATGAAGTCAAGAACCCACGCACATAGACCAGCCCATGCAGACTCACTTTGGGCCTGTTTCCCTTCTGGTGACAATATCAGAAAGTAATATTTAAAATGCCAAAACTGGCAATGATTTTCACTGTTCTGAACAACATCCCCAGTAATTCTATGTGTTTCTGATATTCTGAAATGAGGTTTTCCAAAATTAATTCTAAAACTTCAATTATTCCAACATAAACTTTTCTCCATAAGGTTCAAGTGTGGTGAGGGAGATGAGAAGGGCAATGTTTTAAAGAGCAAGGGCCAAAAGGGCTGAAATTGCCCAAGGTCATATTGCTTATAAATGGCTGAGGCAGGACATAGGCCCGACTGAGCCTGGACCTTTTTAAAAATCATTATATTATCAAATTGAAACTTTTAATGAGAAAACATGCAGGTTCATAGTTTGTCATAACTGTTGAAGATTCCATGTACAAGTCTCTGTTAGACCCTGGATCACAATATGAGATCTTTGCTGACTCTGAGTATTTTGGTTCTTTATTAGTTGGTATATTTGGTCTCTTTGAATTGGGATATAGAAGAGCATTCTTTAAGTACTACCTTCTTAAATACTTTCTTGCTTCTTATCTGTTGCAGTTGTGTGGGGCTTTTGTTTGTTTATTTTGGTTTTGCTATTTACTGCAACCAACACATCTTTTCTGGCAAAGAGAAATGCCCTTTTAAATCGTGACTGATGACTGGCAGTTCCAATCAGGTGCAATAAGGCCAACTGGCTGATTAACTCACTTCAAAGTCCCTCTCAAAGTCCCCTCCTGCCTGGCAATCTTATAGTTATACATGGTCAAGTGATAAAGTTCTAGCCTAAAACATATCAATGAAAGTCTTCTTTAAAGTATATTTTATTGATTATGCTATTACAGTTGTCCCAATTTTCCCCCTTTTGGCCCCCTCCACCCAGTTCCCCCCTTCCCTCCAGTAATCCCCCCCTTAACTGATGTCCATGGGTTATGCATGTAAGTTATTTGGCTTCTCCATTTCCTATACTGTTCTTAACAGCCTCCTGTCTATTCTGTATCTACCCAGTTATGCCTCTAAATCCCTGTACCTTTTCTCCTATTCTTCCCCTTCCCCCTCCCAGATGATAACCCTCCAAATGATCTCCATATCTATGATTCTATTCCTGTTCTAGTGTTTGCTTAGTTTGTTTTTGTTTTTTAGATACGGTTGTTCATAGTTGTGAGTTTGTTGTCATTTTAATGTTCATATTTTTTATCATCTTTTTCTTAATTAAGTCCATTTAACAATTTGTATAATAAGAGCTTGGTGATGATGAACTCCTTTAGTTTTACCTTTTCTGGGAAGCACTTTATCTGTCTTTCAATTCTAAATAAGAACTTTGCTGGGTAGAGTAATCTTGGTTGTAGGTCCTTGCTTTTCATCACTTTGTATAGTTCTTGTAAGTCTCTTCTAGCCTGCAAAGTTTCTTTTGAGAAATCAGCTGATAGTCTTATGGGATCTCCTTTGTAGGTAACTCTCTGCCTTTCTCTTGCTTCTTTCAAAATTCTCTCTTTTCTTTAACTTTTGTCATTTTAATTATGATGTGTCTCAGTGTGGACCTCTTTGGGACTGGCTTGTTTGGGACTCTCTGTGTTTCCTGGACTTGTATGTCTATTTCCTTCACCAAATTAGGGAAGTTTTCTTTCATTATTTTTTTCAAATAAGTTTTCAATTTCTCACTCTTCCTCTTCTCTTTCTGGCATCCCTATAATTCAGATGTTGGCTCTTTTGGAGATGTCCCAGAGTTTTCTTAAGCTCTCCTTGTTTTGTTTTGTTTTTTTAATTCTTGTTTCTTCATTTTGTTCTGGTTCAATGTTTATTTCTTTCTTATGTTCCAAATTATTGATTTGGATCCTGGCTTCCTTCCCTTCACTGTTGGTTTCTTGTGGATTTTTGTTTATTTCCTTTAGTAGAGCCTTCATTTCTCCCCTTAGGCTTTTGCCATATTCTATTAGGTCTTTGAACATTCTGACCACCAATGTTTTGAACTCTGTGTCTCACAGATTTGCTGTCTCAGCTTTGCTTAGTTCTTTTTCTAGGATTTTGTTCTGCTCTTTCATTTAGGCTATATTTCTTTGTCTCTTGATTTTGGCAGCCTCCCTGTATCTGTGTTCTAGGTGGAGCTGCTTTGATTCCTTTTTAGCACACCTGTTAAGTTGTATGGGGTGGAGCCTTGGGTATTCACCAGTGTGGGGCAATGATGGCTCTGTGTATGGGGGAGGGGTTGAAGAGAGAACAATGCTGGTGGCTGGCTGACTTCTGGGGGCTTGTCTGGCTCTCACCCCATTTCCAGTCACTTCACCCACTTCCCATATGTGACTGCCCTCCTCCAGCTGCTGTCCTGGTTGTGGTTCCCAGGGTGGGTGGGTTTTTGTATGTACCAGCGATTTCTTCTGATGTCCCAACCCCCATTGGGTTTATAGCCAGAAGTTATGAGGCTTTATTTTTCCCCAGCACTGGAACCCTGGGCTGTGTGGTCAGGCCTGGTGCTGGGCTCACTCGCTCACTGAGGTATCCTCAGGATTTTTATCCACCACACATGAATGTGGGGCTGCCCATTCCACCAGCTACCCCTGCTACTCACCTCTCAACCCCCAGCTTGCCACTGCCATATAGAGTTTTCTCCACCCTGACTCCCCATCTACTCCCCACCTACCCATCTAGATGAATATAGCTTCTTTAAATCCTTCATTGTTGGACTTCCATACAGTTCTGGGTGTTTTTCTGGAAGTTTTGGGTAGTTTTTATTTTTAAGTTAGTTGTGTTCCTTCTTATAGTTGTGATGAAATGAGGTGTGTCTATCTACATCTCCATCTTGACCAGAAACTCAGAATCTCCATGAAAGTCTTGACTGTGAGGTCTTGGGGAAACATTTGCTTTCCCAATAAAGATAGACAACCTTTTTGCCTTCCATCACTGTGATTCTTCTCCTTCCTCTAGCCTGGTAGCTGAAAATGAGGCTGAAAGTGGTGTAGCTATATTGCAACCATGAGACAATAAGCAAATGGTGCTAAGGACTGTGGAGTGAAAAGATAGAATTCCATTTTTACTGGCATTATGGAGGGGCAGCCTTGCATTGTCTTGCTTCTGACTTTGTGTTATAAAAAACAAATAGGACCTATTTCTTTAAGCCCCACCATCAATCATGTTTCTTTACATTGATAGGCGAAGGCAGTACTTAGAAAATTGCTAGAACTAAATGTTATGCTTAAAATAGCTACTTTGGAGCACACTGAAGGGTTTGCAAGCCAATCAGTTAGCTTCTTAGACAATGGACTTAAATGTTTTTTAGCATTCCTTAAATTATCTACATGAAGGATCCTGAAAAGATAGAGTGTTCTGGAAAAAAACTGTGAAGCATAAAGATCTTCCAAAACTTCATCCTTTTTCTCTTCTGTTTCAACCAGCACTAGAACATGTTTACAGTTATCGAAAGCTTAACTTTTATGCCAACTCATCAATAATTGTTTAGATATTTAACTTTCATAAACAAAAGAAATGGCCTGGGGATAACATCGATGTTTTTATTATAGAGCTGCACCTTTTGTCTTAATCTTGAATTGGTGTGGCATAGAATAATATTTTAATGATATATTCATTCACTTAATAAATATTTTTGTATGCTTATAAATCAGAGAACATGAATAAGACATAGTCCTAGATATCCAAAATGATTCAGTATGAGTAAACCATTGAGTGCCTTGATTAAGAGGCAACAAAAGTTATGTTAAGAAACTACCTTATATATTAGGTTAATTACACAGCTTTCTGTCAACTACTTTTTATGGACATAAAACTGATATTTATAATGATCTGAAAGTAAGTGCATCACTATCTGGGGCAGAAATTAAGGAAATAATATACAATATTTCCTGATATAAATACCATACATTATATAGGCAAAATCTCTTGAGGATAGAAAAAGAAGCAAAGAAGACTAAGGATGGTACATTTAAAAAGAGGGTAGAGAGATCAGGAAAACAAAAGTGAGGAAAAGGTTCAGGAACTAAGTTAAATGGGTATCACCCTTATATATTTATTTTCTCAGGGAAGAAAACAATCCCATTTACAATTACATCAAAAATTATAAAATACCTAGGGATAAATTTAACCAAGGAGGTAAAAGACCTATATGTGGAAAACTACAGGACATTGAAGAAAGAAATTAAAGAAAATGCAAATAAATGGTAGGATCTACCATGCTTATGGATAAGAAGAGTCAACATTATTAAAATGTCCACACTACCAAAAGCAATCTACAGATTCAATGCAATCCCTATTAAAATACCCATGGCATTTTTCACAGAACCAGAACAAATAATCCTAAAATTTATATAGAACCACAAAAGACCTTGAAGAACCAAATCAATCTTGATAAAGAAGAACCAGAGGGTCATGCTACCTGATATTAAACTATAGTACATATAGATCAATGAGATACAATGGAAAACCCCAAAATAAACCCAATTATATGGTCAATTAACCTGTGACAAATGAGGCAAGAATATACAATGGAGTAAAGACACTCTCAATGGTGTTGGGAAAACAGGACAGACACATGCAAAAGAATGAAATTGGATCATTTTCTTATACCATATACAAAAATACATACAGATTAAAAACTTGTATGTAAGACTCAAAGCCCTAAATCTCCTGGAAGAAAACATAGGCAATAAACTCTTTGACATTATTCTTAGTAATACTTCTGGATATGTCTAGTTTGGCAAAGGAAACAAAAGAAAAAATAAATAAATGAGTTACATCAAACTAAAAGTTTTTGCACAGCGAAGGAAAATATTTGCCAGTGACACATTTGATAAGGGGATGATATTGATAATATAAAAGAAACTCATACAACTTAATAATAAAAACAAACAAACAAATAAGCAACCTGATCAAAAAATGGCCAGAGGAACTGAATAAACACTTCTCCAAGGAGGATATAGAGATGATGCTAATAGACATATGAAAAGATGTTCAACATCGCGGAAATGCAAATTAAAGACACAATGATATATCACCTCATACCTGTCAGAATGGCCATCATCAATAAATCAACAAACAACAAGTGTTGGTGAGGATGCAGAGAAAAGGGAACCCTCACACACTGTGGAAATGCAGATTGGTGTAGCCACTGTGAAATGCAGTGTGGAAGATTCTCAAAAAAATTAAAAATAGAACTACCATATGACCCAGAAATTTCACTTCTGGGTATTTATTAAAAAAAAAAACAAAAAAAAAACACTAATTCAAAAAGAAATAGACATTAATTACAATAGCCAAGCTATTGAAATTTCTAGCAATAGATGAATGGATAAAGAAGTGGTAAATATATAAAATGAAACATTATTCAGCCATTAAGGGAATGGAATCTTGCCATTTGAGACAACATGGATGGACCTAGAGGGTATATCATACTAAGTGAAATAAGTCAGAGGGAGAAAGCCATACCAAATTATTTCACTTATATATGGAATCTAAAAAACAAAACAAATGAACAAACAAAACAGAAACAAACTCATAGATACAGAGAACATTTTTATGGTTGCCAGATGGTAGGGGGTTTGAGGGAATGGGTGAAAAGTAGAAAGGGATGCAGATGTTCAAATTGCCAGTTACGAAAACAGTCATGGGGAGGTAAAGTACAGCATATGGAATATAGTCAACAATATTGAAATAACTACGTATGGTGTCCGATCACTTTGTAAGGTGTGTAAATGTCTGTTTTACACTGTGTTTTACACTGTTTTACAGTGTGTAAAACAGCTGTTATAAAAATGTTCAAAGATTTAAAAGAATAATGAACTTAATAAGGAGCAAAGTTGAAATCTTTTAAGTGAATCAGATAAAACTTTTAGAGTACTGAATAAATTTCCTGGACACTTAGTCAAGCAAGATGAGAAGGACATCTATCCATACGCAAGGATAGCCTGTGGATGACGCTGGGGTCAGAGAGGGAAGAGAATGCTGGCCCTAAGTAGAGGCAGCCAGAGTGGGATGTCAGAGCCTGATCAGGACGAGGAGGATGAGCCTAGGAAGGGTACGATACCAGGGGCCAAGTGGGATGTGGAAAGTGGCCATGGGGAGGGAGGGGTGGCATGGCACTGGGTAAATAACCTACAGAGTATAAGGAAAGCATCCCCAAAGAGGGGCAACCTATCCAAGGCTGTCAGCACCTAAGTAGGATAAGGGGGTATCTATGTAGGAAGGCACTTGGTGCAGGGTTGGTTTTTATTTATTTATTTATTTTTTAGTTCAAACAAAGTTAGGAAGGCAACTGCATAGTGGGAAAGGCAGCGAGCGGCCCAGGATGTCAGAGTCCACTCAGTGTGAGATGGCCTTTCCGTAGGAGGGCAACCTGATAAGAAATGTCAAAAGCTAAGCAGGATGAGGAAGGTATCCACAAGGAGAGGACAGGGGCAGAAATGTGTGTGACTGGTTACACACAGGGGGAGTGAGTAAATAAGTACATACAGTCAAACCTCAGTTCTCAACTGTCTTGGTTCTCAAATAACATGGTTCTCAACCAAGCTGTTCACAGACAAAAATGTCTTGGCTGTCTAACAAAACTTGGCGGTCTCGATTCTCTACCCGACAACTCTTTCATGCTGATACCTGTATGATCAGGCACACATCTCTCAGGCAACAAATGAGATTCAGTTTTTCTTTCTACATATAAAATTGTTTTCTTTTAAAAGGTAAAACTTTATACATACTTTTAAAACATAAAATTTCAAAGTTACCTAGCAAGTCAATCACACAAAGCTGTTTAAAACAGTAAAGAAGTGGTAACATTTTACCAATGTAAAGTCATCACAGAATTCAATTCACAACTTGGACCTTCAAGATTCAAGTGTTTTATCCCATGCAGTAAAATGTGGTCAGTTTTAAGATAAAATTCCTCCTCTAGATATCTTATTCTCAATCAAGTCATTCTTTATCACCATCATCTCGCACAGTAGGATAGCTGGCTGCAGTGGCAATTCCAGAGTGATTGTTCCAGTCTTTGGCCATCTGTATATAGCCTTTCATGCCCCAACGTTTACCCCTGCTGTTGTTAACAATCCAGTATTTACTGTTACTTGATTCTCTCCTTCAAAGCCATAGCCAACCACCAGAATACCATGGTCTAGGTTTCTGTTGCTGCAGTATGGATCATAATAAATTCCTTCTTTATAGAACCAGAAGCTAAAATGGCTTGCATCTATAGCAACAGAGATGGGCCCCACAGTGGCTACTGCCTTCATAAGGGACCTCTCCTGCTGATGGATGTCCACAAAGCCAGCATCATTGGCAACATAATTCTCAGGCTTATATTTGAAGGATCCAACCTTTGCATGATATGGGTAAGATTCCTCTGAGTCCAGGCCTCTGTTGGACTTAACATACTGAAATGCATTATCCGTTGGGCCAGCATTGCAGTCTTCATTGCCTTGAGGCTGAGAGCCGTTCACAGGGATTTGCTCACTCAGTAAAATAAGTTTTCCAGTTTTCTAGAACATCTGTCCTTAAAGGGCACCAGTTGCACTGAAAGCCCAACAAGAACCACAGTGACCCTGATTCTTCACAGGAGGTACATAGCCTTCTTCTCTCCAGTCCACGGTTGGGGGATTTTGGCAAAGAGAGGCTCCTGGAAAACTGTTTTCCTTCTGCTTCTGGTATTGAAAGCCATTCATCACCTGCCTGAATTCTTCATTGGTCATGTTGCCAAAGGCATTTATTGCCAAGGTGAAGATATGTTTTCCTAGGTTGTATTCCTAGTTGTGCAGGTCAATCATTTTCACAGTCTTCTTCCACACTGCTCTCCTCCATCCTTCTTCATTCAAGCTGTATACTTTCATGTGCACTGCCTTCCCCTGGTTCCATTGTGCATGTAAAACTTCCATCAAGTTTTGGAGCAGCTGAATCTATTCCTAAGTAAAAGGCAGTCAGAAAGAGTGAAAAATATTGTTTAAAAAATCTACAGTGGGTGGGGTCAGCACATGCAGGTCCAGGGGTCTTTGAGGCTGGAGATTCAGCTTTCAAGTAAATCATTTCTTGAACAGTTTTCCCGAATGTATTAAGTTCTAGAACCAAGGTTCCACTGTATATTAAGAATAACAAGAGCTGGGATTCTCACTGTTGGAGAAGGACATTGCAAGTTGGAAAGGGATAAAAACTAGAAATGAGCCCTGTGGTGCTAAATTGGAACTGGAAGTATCCATGTGCAATTCAGGTTTTCAGGATGTAGAGGTATGTAGATGTGGGAATAAATGTGCATATATGTGTACTACTTATAGTCTCTAGTCAGCAATGAACACAGGTAGTGCTCAAATTTGAATTTTATCTACAATTTTAATTTAAAATGACTTGGGGAATCTTACATCAATGTGGGGCAAGGGAAGTACAAGGAGAATCTGGGATTATGCTGTGCTGCAAAGTAAGAAACTGCTCAAAAGGATGATGCTTACAGATCAAAAGGACACTGAATGCAACTGGAAAGGGCTCCCACTGTCCCAATCTGGGAGAATTTAAACACCAAAATAAATAGGAATAGTAAAGGATTATAACCCAGTGAATAAAATGGAAAGCCAGGAGTCCATGCTGACATAAATAAACGAACTGAGAATTTGATAAGGAATGGGAATGTTTACCTATTTTAAAGTAAGTACCCCCAAAAATCCATACCAGTTGCAAAGGGGAAAACTGAATAGTAGAGAAGCTTGGTAGACACCACCTTAATCAAGCCATCAAAGTGAATGTCGCTGATGATGGGCAAGTCCAAATCCTGTGCCCCTGATATGATGCAGTGAGAAGAGCACAGCATGATATCTGTGGTATTTCTAAGAAAAAAATGCATAACCTCAATACATCCTTGAGACAACTTAAAACAAGCTCAAATTGAGAGATATTCTACAAGAAAATTGGCCCAATCTTCACATCAAGGTTATGAAAACTGAAGAAAGACAGAGGAACATTTGCAGACCGAAGGAAACTAAGGAGACATGACAATCAATTGTTCTGTGTGATTCTGGACTATATCCTTTTGCATTTTGGAGCACTACTAGAACATGTGGAGAAACCTGAATTGGGTCTGAGGATTTTGATGGCTGACTGTAAGAGAACGTCCTTGTTTGTAGAAAATCCACTGATAATATTAAGTGTGATAGGGTATCATGTCAGCAAGTTACTCTTAACTCACTCAGGAAAAATAGTTCCTTGTACTGTATTTGCAACTTTTCTATAAGTTTGAGGTCGTTAAAAACAAAAATAGCCTTCTTGGGCCACTCCTGGTGCTGCTTGTGTGCTTATTCATGATGGATCCAGTACCTCTTTTGTGAGGTGGGTGCTGAGGAAACTCTAGTGCTCACCATTGCCAATGAAAAGCACAAGGAAGGAGTCAAGACTGAGAAGAGCAATCATATTAATTAGAAGGTGGCGAGGCAGGATGGTTCTGTGGTGCAGTTTAAGATTAAGAGGCACACACCTAATGAAAGTCTACTGTGAACAACAGGGTTTGTCAATGAGGCAGATCAGATTCTGATTTGATGGGCAGCCAATCAATGAAACAGAAACACCTTGGAACTGGAGGATGCAGTTACAATTGATATATTCAAGCAGCAGACAGGAGGTATCCACTAAAAAGGGACTCTGCTGCTTTACTCCAAAACTCTGTTCCTCCAGACCAAGAAGATATTCTCAATCAAATACTGCAGTTTGGTTCTACTACATCCTGACTACTATAGTATACAATAGTTTTCTCTATTCAGTCATTTCCCCATTCCTATTCCTTTATTGTATATAATGGAATATATGCGCAAAGAATATATAAATAAAGAATATATAAATATATATACTGGCTAAAATATAATTGACTGTTTAAAGCAAAATAATAAATGATATTGTAGAGTTTATAAATACATAGAAATAAAATGCATGTGATAGTAGCATAAAGCAGAGGAGAAAGAAAATGAAAGCATACTCTTGTTAGGTTCTTACGTTATATGTGAAGTAGTCAAAAACTATTTGAAGGCATAATTTGTAATAAATTGAAAATGCATATTGTAAAACCCTAGAGCAGCCACTGATAAAATAAACAAAGAAACGTTAGTGGTCAAAAGTATAGGAGTTCACTCTACAAAAACCAGCTACATAACTTAGAAAAGAGTGCATAACTGTCTGGCTTAGAAAAACAGCTAAGAATGACATAGTAATGTGACACAAAAAGAGAAATAGTTAGGACAACAGTGATAGACTTTATTACATAAGGCTTTAAAAGCTTGTTCATCAAAAGATTCCACAGGCAAAATTGAAAGCAAACATCAAGTGTGGGGGTGGGGGAATCTCAAATATATTCCAGGAAAAGGGTTCTTATTACCAATATATTAAGAGCTATTACAAACTAGTAAGAAAATTATAGAAATTCAAGTTTTAAAAAGAACAAGATATGAGCAGGTAATTTATAAATATGGAATAATGGGCAAAAATAACTTTTTAAAAATATTTTATTTATTTATTTTTAGACAGAGTAAAAGGGAGAGAGAAAGAGAGGGTCAGAGAAGCATCAATGTGTGGTTACCTCTCGTGCATCCCCTACTGAGCACCTGGCCCACAACCCAGGCATATGTCCTGATTGTGAATGGCACTGGCAACTCTTTGGTTCACAGGCCAGAGCTCAATCCACTGAGCCACACCAGCCAAAGGATAAAGGGCAAAAATACCTTTATCCTAACTCCATGACATACATAAAGTACAAGATTAGATATAGATATAGATGTAGATATAGATATATAGATCTTGTTCCCCAAAATAACTTAAGCTCAATTCTATACATTTGGAGGGTGGATTTAATGCATGGGATTTTATAATATAAAGCTGCCATCAACCAGAATAAGCAAGGTGCCATTTTACAACTCTTCTACCATTTATCAGGTAGTCCAGCCAGTGGAAATCACTTATCCACCAAAATATGACAGAATATAACCAGTATTTGGAATTAAGGCTCATTTTTCAGAGATCACTTCAATGAGTTAGAAAATATAGATACATGATTCTTGCTTTTATGAATTCACAATCAAAGGAAGAGAAATTATATGTGTAAATATTTTAATTAACTGAAAGTTGCAATAAGACAAGTCCCATGCACATTCCAGAGTGGAGGCACAACTTTAAGATTAAAGAATTAGAAATTAGAGATTAAAAGGCAAGCACTGGGTATCTAAAATCTGTTGCACCTTAATGATAATATATGTTTGAAGGATGAAGAAGAACATACTTTTCATCTTATTTCCTACAGCTTTAATTTTCCCTTTTGATTGTTATATTTATCTAATAGCCATCCAAATGGATAGCCTCCAAAAAATGAACCCACGGGTAATTGTAAAAAATATATTTCCTCAAAATATAGCTTCCATCACTCATGTAAGGTTTATAAAACTGCTCTTTAAAACAAACATTGTGAAAATAACTAGTTAAGACAAATTCATACGAACCTGTAATACTGCTTTTTCTGGTAATAGCGAAATGTCACATTCGGGAATCTCACCTATGAAAGAGTCTTCAGACAGGCTTTGTTCAGGAGGAATGACTTGTTCTTCACCACCTCTTTGGTATTTTATCTTGTTTCTCCATTTGTTCAATTGAAGTTCATGTTTTAACAACTGCCAATAAAATAATTGACAAATTCCATGGTATTGTTATTAGGCTTAAATGATATGATATATATAAAGCACAATGCTTGACACAATGATAGTCTGTGTTAAACATTATTGTTATCATCAGTACATGAATTATCATTATCCAGAGCATGTTTAATATTCTCTGAACCACCAAAGCATTACAGATCATTCCCATTAGTTGTCATATGACACTGGCACAGGCAGCCACCTTGAAAATGTGGCCTAGCCTCCTCTTTTATAAACAAGAAAGCTGAAGACCACCATGCCAAGATTCTGGTAACCACAGAACCAGCATTTGGGTCATGAAAGGGAAGTAGTTAGCAGAAAAATCAAAAGGAGAGTCAGAAAGAAAGAATTTGGGGATTTGCCTGATTTATCATTACAGAAAGTCCCAATTTTAGCTTTTCACACAGTCTTGAAAGCTGCATAATAAAGAAAGAAGCCTCAAGAGTAAATGAGTGTTTCACTCATTCACACACATACACACACATGATTTTGTTTTAATATACATGCACGTATTAGAGCCTAAGGAAGAGCATGCGTTGGAGAACTAGCATGCAGAAACATTCCGCCTGGCACACATCACCACCCTCACTCTACCTATGTGCCTGCAGAATGACTGTGTGACCAAAAATCACATAGCTAGAAGAAAATGTTTTCTCCAAATACCCAATTGACGATATAATCATATACATGCACATGAAGGATAATGTTATTATTTTATATGCAACATGCATTTTTATACATATATTAATATGTATCTACTGTGTGCAAAACATTATGCTCAGTGTATGAAGCTGCTTAAGAGAACCACACTGTCTGCTCACAGGGCTGTTCAGTTTAAGGGAGGTATGCAAGGGGCAGACTGGTCAGATAGTGTTACCTATTCCCCATTGAACAATCAATGATCAGACATGTAGGGCTGGAGTCAAAACTCTAGGGTACACAGAGTGGCGCAAAACAGTGAGTGAGCACACTTAAAATAGCAGTACCCAAAGTATAACTACTTAACTGGCAACATTGAAAATGTAGTCCACAAAAGCCAAATGCTAGAGGTATCCTGCAACCAGTTCAATACCAGTAGATTATAAATGTCTAAGGAGCAAGAAGTATGCTTTAGACATCTCATATCCACCACAGACTCTAGCACTGTTTCAAGCATTATATGAGCAGTAAAGCTTTTCATACTCTCTTTCCAAAGGTGTGCAGTATCGTTAGTCTCAACATCTGAACCAGTTTTGGGTGGGATTCTGCCTTCCACAGGGTCAACCATAGAACAGAAGGTTTAATTTCTTCCTATTTTCCTCTTTCTTTTTATCCCAACTTTGCATTTCAAATAATATTAATAATGTAACTACAAAAAATTTCAGTATGTTTCTACATCTAATCCTGTAGTTACTATGAATATCCTAAAATATTAAATAATAATATATTAACAGCTTAAGCAAACTAGAGATGTTTTTTAGTTTGGAGGAGTCCAAACTAAACTTAAAGGATAGTTCTTAACTGGGACCCCAACTGTTACCTATTCGCCATTGGACAAACAGTGATCAGACATGTAGGGCTGGAGTCAAAACTCTAGGGTACACAGAGTGGTGCAAAACAATGAGTGAGCACACTTAAAATAGCAGTACCTAAAGTGTAACTACTTAACTGGCAACATTGAAAATGTAGGTCCTCCTACATTTTCAGGTCCTCCTACATTTTCAGGTCCTCCATTTTAATTGCTGTAATTCCTACTGGGTGTCCCAGTTAAGAATGATCCTTTAAGCTTAACAATTTAATAATTTTAAAAATAACTTAACTTTAAGATTATAATTTATTAAATAGACTTTAAAAAGAATAAATAGCAATTTAATCTCTAGAAAAAATAAATTTATTCCATCTTTATTATTTATTCCTCTATTATGATCAGATTGGATAGTTTCTCTTCCATTTTAAATATCTATCTCCATCTAAATACTTGCATTAAAAATCCCCAGTATCTTTATAAGAAATTTAGACAAAACGTTAAAAGATTTTTCACTGGTGCTCATAGTTGAAAAGAAACAACAGAATTTATTAGGAAATCTTCAGGGTAGCTGAAGTGAAATTTAAGTTATTAAGTTAAAAGAACAAACACCCAATCTAAAGCACATAAGAGTCAGAATTTTAGTATTTTTCACACACAGCATTATTATATGAGGAAATATCAATATAACAGCAAAATTTTGTTTCTAAAAAAATAAATTTCCAATATACCATACCAGCTCATCTTCTCTCTCTTGATATTTGTGTCTTGCTTTATCCCTCCATTTAGTAAGGATATTTATTAGCTTGTTAAAGTGGAATATCTGTTGTATCCGCAATAGTATATCTGAAAAAAATTATGAGGTTACTTTATAAAGCTCAAGCTGCTTCCTAAAAAAGGTGTTCAATATACTATCATGTTTATAATATAAACTAATGTTGCATCTAATGGTTTTTGTTTGATTTAATTACTTATGAAATTAATTATTTTTTACAAGAGTAGATAGTACTCCTGAGATTTTATTAGCCTGTAAACATCACCTTTTCCCTTAGAAATTAAGATGTAGTAGGTGTAATAATTGTTGAGACATGTATATACTGATGTCTGTCCACAAAAAGTCCAACCATTGTTAATATAAATGAAAATGATTTGTGCAACATGGATGTAACCTTGCAGTCAAGGAGAGTGGGCTGGAATGTGCATGTGTGAATGATGATGACTTCACTGTACTAGTCAGTGTGGGCAGCAGATGCTGTTGAGTGAGCATGTGTACTGTGTGGCCATCACATTCAAAATGACTGAGCAAGCAGAGCAATGAATCCGCATTAGATTTTGCGTTAAGCTTGAGCATTCTTCCTTGGAAAGTATTCAGATGACTCAGAAGACAACTGGTGATTGGCAACTTCATCATAACAATGTGCCCACTTATGCATCATGTCTTGTGCAAAGTTTTTTGGTGAAACGTCAAATCACCCAGGTGACTCAGCCCCAGTACAGCCCAGATTTGGTGCCCATGACTTCTGGCTTTTCCCAAAACTAAAATCACCTTTGAAAGGGAAGAGATTTCAGACCATCCATGAGATTCAGGAAAGCATGATGGGGCAGCTGATGGCGATTGGGAGAACTATGAGGTCCCAAGGTACCTACTTTGAAGGGGACGGAGATGTCATTGTCCTGTGTATAATGTTTCTTGTATCTTCTTCAATAAATGCCTCTATCTTTCATAGTGCATGGCTGGATACTTTATGGACAGGTCATTTCTTTTCTAAATAATTCTGTTCTTTGTAAAACCAGGACTTCCAAATTTATTCATAGAAATAAAATTATGAAGTGGTATTTAGGTAATGACTGATTCAGGTAAATATCCTCTGATTAAATACATTACCCAAAGCTCAAATACAGGGGCCAGGAAGGAGGATGACAGAGGCAGGCCTAGGGACACCACTCATAGAAGGCAGTGGCTTCTTTATGGCAGCAATTGCTTCCGATCAGACATAGAGCCCATTCTCCTTATGTTAAAACCTTCAGCCTATCTACTCTGACAGCAGCTGATCAAGAGGAAATGATTTTCTGACTTGCAGCAGCCATAAGCAAATCAATATCTGGTGAACTGGATAAAATCTAAGCGAAAGCCTGAAGTTCTCTATACCTGCACTTAAGATCATATACATGCACTCTCCGCACCTTATAACTATCAAGGATTTAAGTAAAAAGAAAATTATTATTCTTTAAGTTTCCTCATGTTATCCATTAAATGAAGTATCTATAAAGAATACAGAGCTCTCTACAAAAAATAGGCAATTTTGGCACCTATGTATGATATATCAATCATTATGTAAAAAAAGCTCAAAGTAGATCCCTATTTATATTTGTGTGTAGATCACAAAAATACATACAGAATTTTATTTTAAATATGCCTGTTTTCTATTACTAAATAACTTTTGAGACAAATCTCATTAAATATTTTAATTAGTGGAAGTTCCGGCCAAGATGAAGATGTAGGTAGAAACACTTCACTTCCTTGCACAACCAAAAGGAGGATAACAACCGATCTAAAATCAATAAACAACCAAAATCACCAGAAAATCAAACTGCATGGAACTCCAACAACCAAGGAATTAAAGAAAAAATCAACCAGAACAACCACACTGGTCAGGCAGACCATGAGGACCCACGCAGAAAAACCATAGCAAGGTGGCCGAGGAGCAGGGCTGACCACTGAGATCCGTGGAGCTGCTCGGGAGGGACTGACTTAAGGGCAAAACTGAGACTCAGAGCTGACTGTGGGCTAAGGCTGGTGTTGCCTTGGTGGGAGATACTTCCAGTCTGACATGAGAGTCTGTTGGAAAGTGCGCTAGAGATGAGTAGGCAAGCTGCACTGTTCCCTCTCTGGCCCCTCCCCCACAGGCAGCACTGCAGAGCACTAAGGAGGGTTGCCCAGCCCAGGTGAATACCTAAGGCCCCACCTCTTACAACTTATCAGCTGTGTCAAAACAAAGAAATATGCCCACGTGAAAGAACACAGCAAAAAACTCAGAACTAAGCAATGAGGAGATAGCCAACCTTTCTGATGGAGAATTTAAAGCTCTGGTAATCAAAATGCTCACAAAACTGACTGAGGTTGGAAAATGAAAGAACAAATGAAAGATACCCAACATGAAATAAAGCAAAATATTCAGGGAACCAACAGTGACAAGAAGGAAACCACGATTCAGAGCAATGATTTGGAACAAAAGGAAGAAATAAACATCCAACTAGATCAGAATGATGAAACAAGAATCCAAAAAAATGAAGAGAGACTGAGGATTCTCTGGGACAACCTGAAACATTCCAATATCCGAATTATAGGGGTTCCAGAAGGAAAAGAACAACAGCAAGAAATTGAAAACTTATTTGAATAAATAATGAAGGAAAACTTCCCCAATCTGGCAAAGGAAATAGATTTCCAGGAAGTCCATGAAGCCCAGAGAGTCCCAAAGTTGGATCCAAAGAGGAACACACCAAGGCACATCATCATTAAGTTACTCAAGATTAAAGACAAAGAGAAAATCCTAAAAGCAGCAAGAGAAAAGAAGACAGTTACCTACAAAGGAGTTCTCATAAGGCTATCAACTTATTTCTCAAAAAGACACCTTATAGGCAAGAAGGGGCTGGAAAGAAGTATTCGAAGTCATGAAAGGCAAGGACCTATATGCAGGATTACTCTACTCAGCAAAGCTGTCATTTAGAATGGAAGGGCAGATAAAGTGCTTCTCAGATAAGGTGAAGTTAAAGGAGTTCATCATCACCAAGCCCTTATTATATGAAATGGTAAAGGGACTTATCTAAGAAAAAGAAGATAAAAAATATGAACAATAAAATGACGACAAACTCACAACTACTAATGAGTGAACCTAAAAGAAAAGAAAATAGAAACAGAATCAGAGAAATGGACATCACACAGGGGGACTTCAGTGGAGAGGGGGAAGGGAGGTATAGTGGGTGAAAGGTACAGGAAAGAAGAAGCATAATTAATAGGCATAAAATAGATGGGGAAAGATAAAAAAAATCATACAGGAAACAGAGAACTCAAAGAACTTGTATGTACAACCCATAGACATGAACTAAGGGGCGGTGGGGGGAGAATGCTGGAGGGTTGGGGGAACAGGGTGGGGAGGATAAAGGGGGAAAAATTGGGAAAACCGTAATAGCATAATCAATAAAAAATACTTAAAAATTTTTTAATTAGTGGCTTTATATTTTGTGACAATTCTCTAGATATAAACCTAATACTCTCTAGTATAAACTATGCTTAACTGTTAAGTTTTTAAAAATATTTTATTAATTTATATTTTTTGGAGGGGAGAAAGGAGAAAGAGAGGGAGAAAAACATCAGCGTGTGGTTGCCTCTCATGTCCCCTTTTGGGAACCTGGCCTGCAACTGAGGCATGTGCCCTGACTGGGAATTGAACCAGTGACCCTTTGGTTCACAGGCCAGCACTCAGTCCACTGAGCCACGCCAGCCAGGGATTAATTGTTACGTTTGTTTGTTTGTTTGCTTCTATTCTTTGAATATAGGAATACAGAAAATAATTGCTACTCTGTAAGGATTTACCTTTAAGTTGTTCTTTTCGAGCTTTCACATAAGAGTACCAGTGATGAAATACATGTTTTTGAAGTCTGAAATTGTTGTATTTCATTGCTCTTTCCTTTTTTTCAGCCAGACCGTCATCTTCATTTGTGCGAGGTATTGTTAGGTCTTTCCAAGTGCTACAGCCAGAACGTAGAGAAAATAATATTTTAATGTTATGGCAATACATTATTAAATAAATTGAAAAAGAGAAAAAGTAATACCTCCTTTACGTCCTCAAAAACCATAGCATAGAAAGAAATCATTATATTATTTTTATTGCTTTGTCTAGCCAGTGTTTGCATTTCCTGTGAGCTTGCACTACCCTTTTCTACACTACTGAAGCCCAGAAAACTTAAATCCAAAATTTTTCTTTTCGTAAGTAATGTAGAGGCAAAACAGACATGACCTAGACTAATTTTGCATCAAAATCTCTCTGCATCTGAGGCTTGGCTGTTCATAGACTTCATTTTATTTTGTAAGAATTTGTATCTCACTGTAGAAATACTAATACATTCAAATATGTTTGGTTCCAACGTGCCAGCCCAGACACCACTAAAGATGTTATATAACATACATAGTATTTACAGAGATGACCCTCATAAAATTATTTTTAAAAATGAATCTAAATTCCAAAACATATCTGGCTAAAAAGCTTTCATATAAAAGAATTATGGACCTGTATTTTCAATTTGGAAGTTTTATTTTTTAAAAAAGACAGTGATACCTCGAATAAATAAAGAACATATTTTAAGTAAAAGCCAATTAATTATAAAAAATATATAATAAAAATGGTGGAGACATGATTAAATAGATAAAATCAGCACAAGTAATCAAAAGTGAGCTTTTCTTCATATGGAGACTATCAAGAATAAGAACACAAAGAGGAAGAAATAGTATATAAAAATCACATTCTTACCAAAAGTGGGTCTTTACTAAATGTCCTGTATAAAAAGTACATGCTTTTATCATCAATTCTGGAGTCATCTAAAATGAATAAAATAACAAACAGATATAAATGCAGTGCACACCCAGGCCACCTCTGGGAGGTACACAGGAAAATGAGACCAATGGTTGCATCTTGGGAGCATAACCTGAGTAAGGAGACAGGAACAGACAGCAAGAACTATACACCATTTACATAGTTTGGAATTTCATTGTGTATGCCTATTACCTATTTTTTAAAAGTTAAAAGCACAGCTTAACATTTTCCCATTATGACTTCCGGCCAAGATGGAGGCATAGGTGGACACACTGTGCCTCCTCACACAATCAAGATTAAGGACAACAAAGATTTAGAAACAAAATACAGCCAGATCTGACAGAAAATTGAACTGTAAGGAAGTTCGACAACCATTTATCCAGACCAGTAGGAGGGGTGGAATCAGTGGCCTGCAGAGAAGGATCCCAGCAGGAGAAAGCGGTGGTTGACAGTCCTGGGTGCGCAGGTATCGGCTAGCAAACCACGGGCATGCAGACAGCAGCTAGCAGACCCTTCACACGCAAGGCAGCTGGCTGACCACGGACAAACATTTGTGCCCACATAAACCAGACAAAAAAGGGGAGACAGACCTCGAAACCCAGGGTCCCAGCACCGGGAAATAAAGCCTAAAAGCACCAATTGAAAACACTTGTGGGGGTTGAGGTGACTGGAGAGACTCCCAGCCTCACAGGAGAGTTCATTGAAGAGACCCGCAGGGTCCTAGAGCGTACACAGGCCCCCCCACCTGGGAGGCAGCACCAGAAGGGCCCAGCAGCAGAAGGGACTGAAATCCGAGAGAGAGCGAAGCAAACGTCATTGTTCCCTCTCTGACCCCACCCCCACATATAGCATCACAACCGAGTTACTGGGTTGCCCCGCCTTGGTGAACACCTAAGGCTCTGCCCCTCACTACATAACAGGTGCGACCAGACCCCCCCCCCAAAAAAAATATATATATATGGCTCAAGCAGCAGAACTCATCAAAGCTTCAGAGCCAATACTTCTAAGCGATCAAGAGATAGCCAACCTATCAGATGCACAGTTCAAAGCCCTGGTGATCAGGATGTTCACAGAATTGGTTGATTTTGCTCACAAATTAGATGAAAAAATGAAGCCTACAATAAGTGAAATGAAGGAAAATGCACAGGGAACCAATAAAGATAGGAAGAAAACTGGGACTCAGATCAATGGAGGGGACCAGAAGAAAGAAAGAAACAACCCAACAGAAAAGAATGAAGAAACAAGAATTCAAAAAATGAGGAGAGGCTTAGGAACCTCCAGAACATCTTTAAACATCCCAACATCTGAATTATAGGGGTACCAGAAGGGGAAGAAGAAGAGCAACAAGTGGAAAACTTATTTGAACAAATAATAAAGGAGAACTTCCCCAATCTGGCAAAGGAAATAGACTTCCAGGAAGTCCAGGAAGCTCAGAGAGTCCCAAAGAAGTTGGACCCAAGGAGGAACATGCCAAGGCACATCATAATTACATTAGCCAAGATTCAAATGAAGGAGAGAATTCTAGAAGCAGCAAGGGATAAGGGGACAGTCACCTACAAAGGAGTTCCCATCAGACTATCAGCTGATTTCTCAAAAGAGACCTTCCAGGCAAGAAGGGGCTGGAAAGAAGTATTCCAAGTCATGAAGGCAAGGACCTACATCCAAGATTGCTCTATCCAGCAAAGCTGTCATTTAGAATGGAAGAGCAAATAAAGTGCTTCCCAGATAAGGTCAAGTTAAAGGAGTTCATCATCACCAAGCCCTTATTATATGAAATGTTAAAGGGACTTACCTAAGAAAAAGAAGATAAAAAATATGAACAGTAAAAAGACAGCAAACTCACAAATATTAACAACCACATCTAAAACAAAAGCAAACGAAGCAAAGAACTAGAACAGGAACAGAACCACAGAAATGGAGTTCACATGGAGGGTTAGCAACAGGGGAGTGGGAGGAGGGGGGGAGGTAGAGAGAATACATAGCATAGATGATGGGTAGAAAATAGACAGGGGGAGGGCAAGAATAGTATGGGAAATGTAGAAGCTAAAGAACTTATGACACGTGGACATGAACTAAAGGAGGGGAATGTGGGTGGGAGAGGGGTGCAGGGTGGAGGGGAATGAAGGAGGAAAATGGGAAAACTGTAATAGCATAATCAATAAAATAAATTTTAAAAAATAAAATAAAATTTTCCCATTATATTGTGCTTACTTTAAAGCATCTTAAGGTAAGTGCTATGGTGTTACTATCAGCAACCCTGTTGATAGGATTGTAGAGTTGTGGGCCTGCTGGTCACAGGGTCACTATTAAATTGAATGATTTTACATTCTCAAGCGTATAAAATGAGATTTTTCTTTTAAAAAGGAGCATACAGAAATCCCTCTGTTACCAAGCAGAAATAAAAACCATAAATTAAAAATCTAAACTGAGGAGTATGCTGAAAAAGATGCAAATTTACCACTTGCAACTATTCATAATAATACACATTAATGTGTGGGAACAGCTAAGGATTGCTGAAATCATCTGTACCTCCTATCCATTCTTTAATATATTAACACATTTATTATAGGTACATGGCTGCTGCAAAGTACTAATGATGTATATTTTTCTCTTATGTTATTGCTACCCCCTTTATCATACAAATACACAAACATATGATTACATCTTTTTGTTATAGAGATGTTTGGTTCAAATCCATTCCAACTGCCCTGAATCTGAATTCTACTTTTCTAAGTCAACCCTTTCTCACCTTTGCACATTGCTGTAAATCTTTGTTAAGTTAGTAATCAAGAATTTATTTCAGCCCTGGCTGGTGTAGCTCAGTGGATTGAGCGCGGGCCTGTGAACCAAAGGATCGCGGTTCGATTCCCAGTCAGGGCACATGCCTGGGTTGCAGGCCAGTTCCCAGCATGGGACACATAAGAGGCAACCATACATTGATATTTCTCTCCTTCTCCCTCTCTCCTACCCTTCCCCTCTAAAGATAAATAAATAAATAAATAAATATTTTAAAAAAAAAAAAAAAGAATTTATTTCATGCATACAACAAAGACCCTTGGGCCCCCTGAATATGAAATTCAGTAGTGACATTTGGAAATCTTCACTTTTGATGGGGATTATATGCAAATTATTCTTGTGGTGAGGGAGAACATAAATCACTAAAGTCATTCTGCACTAAATTATGCTAAATTCTGCTTTTGGGAGTGAGGTGGGCAGAGGAATCCAGATAAGTAAAGTAAAAATATTGTGGATGTCATAGAAGGGAATACAAAACCAAGAAAGTAATGAGGTGGCAGAGGCAAAGGCAATTTCATCTATATTTCTATTTTTTGTCTCTGCTGTTGGTCCCTCAACTTCTTAAGCCTAACTTCTTTTTAGAAGATATAAGCTGAAAAGTGCTATATAATATCTACAATAAATGGCACAGTTCATAAAATATGAATATATTGTACTGTCAAATCAGTAATTTAAAATATTGTGGTAATCATGACTTTGAAAAGAAAATTATAATTCAGCAACTTGAACTTGACTTTTCTAACGATCAACTCTAAATCAGCATAAAAGTGTTATTTCTAGTCTATTGTTGGGTTTGTAATTGTACTATTTCCTTCTTTTAGTACTTCTTTACCTAAATTCTTATTTTAATTTCACATATATTGTTCACTTAGTTAAAAAAAAAAACTAATAAAATTAAAATAACCACAATTTTTCCTCATCGTTGACATTCTTTTGTTTTTCCCACTGGAAAAAGTGCTTTAAGAGAGCATCTCCCCAGGACCAGTGACCTGCAACAAGCACTCCAGGCCAGTGATGCCCTCTCCACATCTTGGGGTTGGGCATGTGTCAGCCCAAGGCAGCTCAGTAGCACCTCTGGCCAGTCTAACTACCAGTCACATACTGGTACACTGGGTAACATGTTTTTATGCCCAATATTCAAAGTTTTCACACACTTGTTGGGAACCTCCCTGCCTGGTTTCAGGAGCTGCAACTCCCCCATGGCTGAGGCTGAGTGAGCAAACTTGGCATAAGCCACTAAGGAGACAAAGCTTATCTACCTGGCAGGAGCGCCAATTCTGCTCTTTTTACTTCATCCATAACTGGTCCCCAATGCTTGATCAGTTAGCCAATGATGGGTAAGATTCCCCAAGAGGGGGAATGACCTAAGACAGGCATGATCACATGGAGGCCCCAAGGAAGGACTTGGGGGGCTATAGCAAAAGGGGGTGATGGACCCTTGCTCGAGGGTCCCTCACCTGACATAGCCTGAGTCCTCATTCTGTCTTCAAGAAGTCTCCTAATCTCTTGGCTGCCTTACTTTCCCTGCCTGACGTAAGCCTGAAACAATGCCTTAAGCCTGAAACAATGCTGTTGGTGGGTACTACCCTGTGCTAGAAAGGGCAGGTTACCTAGGGCAATCAGGCCTAAGAAAGAATATGTAAAATCCTGTGAAACCTGCTTTGTTTAGAATGCTCTCAATTAAATAAGGGTCCAAGCAAGAAGTGAGTTTGTTCCTCAGAGTTGTATAGCTCTTTAGCTATCTGACCCTGACTCAAAATAGGCCCTCAGAGTTCTTTGCACATTATCTATTGTTTGATCCTTACTGCCTGACAATGATTAATGAGCTTTACCTGTATTCCTGTGCAAAATGAACCCAATAAAAGCCCACTGAGGAAAAGGCTCTTGGCTGGGGGCAGGGGGCCCTGCAGGTGGAGCCCCCTGACAGACACTCCACCAACATGTTTTCTAGTCTTTATAGCCATTGTATATTGGTTAACTGCTTGTGATTGGAAAATA